>OU860786.1:0-10000000 GCA_917862395.2 Heliconius sara | reverse complement strand
GTTAGATAGTCATATATTAACCTAAATAAAGTTCCTATAGAAAAAATAATTAAATATAATTTTAATATCCTTCAGTACAAAAATATACATTAAAAAGTTAGTATTTTATAAATTGGCTAAAGGCAGTTGGTAATTTAACATAAGTCTATCTAATAATAGGTTATAATCGTATTTTTAAAAATTTTTACATAGTAATTACATTTGGGGTCAGATCAAAATGAATCGAACAGTTGTACCGGAATCGTTACCATTTAAAAGCTAATGTCATTGATGAGGACTCGCGAGTCACGCGATGTCCATCATAATTTTCGAGGCCACAGATCTTTATTTAGAAGCCGCAAAAACCTCTTGCGGTCGGTCTGGGTTCCTTTCTATGAAGATCAAACGATAAGCACTAAACGCTTGACATGTTCCAAATTACTTACATTTTGGTGATTTGAAAATTATAACTGTATTTATTCAATTAAGCATGTAATAAAACGAAAATACGACAGACGTCTTAAATTATTAGTGAACGACCGAAGATTCGGTTTCGGTTTTGATTTCCGCATAAAAATCCTTGGTTCGGTCATAGTTTCAGTTTCGGCTAAAACATGGCCGAAATTGGCCGAAGGGGCCAAATCAAAACCAAGTACTTGTTAGATGTCACTCTGGTAATTATTGTGGCCCTGAGCTATAAAGTCAGTTTGTTAATTCCAAATTATAAAAATAAAATTAATTACAACAAATCTTGCGTGACAAGTAAATCTTCTGTGCATAGTTAAGTATCAACGTCCTAAAAATACTTTAAATTTGATTTGTTTTGTTGTAACAAAATCATTTTTTATAGGATAACCCCTGGAGCTTTGGATATAATAGGGGTGATGGCGTGGTTAATTTTTATTTTTTTGAACAAAAGTTATTATAGATATTAATTTGAGAGCCCATTTATTTGATACGCTATACGATATAAGTTCAAAACTTATGTAATTGAAACAAAACTGGAATATCTACAAAAAGGAACGCAAACCATTCAAAATATAAATGTTCACTTCACATTTTATAAAGAAACAAACAACAATAACTTTAATAATCAATCAAGAACAAAAAAGGCACGGACATAAACGTCTGAGGCGCCTAAGAACTCCTAATAAAAAAAAACTTATGTTATTATATTTACCGTTATGAAGTTTTATTTCAAGTTAGGCATAGAAAAATATTTTTAGAAGACGTTTAAAAGTTATAAATATTTGAACCTGTGTCAATTGCCAGCCGTCTAAACGCTTCCACTAATAAGCCATACGTTCTTATCAAGATTTCTAATCATGACAATGAATGAAAACCTTGTTTCGGTCGAACACCATAAATTATATATATGTTTTTAGTAATCACACCAAATATTATTTATTAACAAATTATTCAAAATCTTGGTTTTGTCATACAAACCAACCTATTTAAAATATAATTTTGGTATTTTTATTTATAATACTGTTAATCAACCCCTACTAATAAAAGTAAAACAATATATACAATATATACAACAATATAACAACAGTTATATATATATTTTATATAACTATCAATTTCCATATCAAGTACTATATATTACAGTTATGATTGATATAGCAATTTTAATATAGCAATCATCTTTGCTATTTGTCAATCAAGTACTTAGTTAGTGCTCTCGCTAGGCTAGCAAATTGTTCGCATACATTATACGAGCACTCTGCAGAACAGCCTCCAGCAATATTTTTTTTATGAAGATAGAACCTACATTATTTGTATCGATAATGTAGCAAAAAACTCAGTTCTAAAAGGGTACATTGCTAAATAATAGGTGCTTAGTGGGTTTCTATATATTTACTTTTATTATATAGACGTGAGACACTTTCAAGTAGGTGCCTATTAAGATGTTATCAAATTTTATTCATATTAGGGCACATGGGTAGCTGTAACGCGTTCAATCCCCACTCGGGGGACTGTATTATTATTTATCAATGTTTTTATTTCTTCGTTCTGGGCCAAGATCCAAGGCAAAAGCCCAGCGTTGAGTTCCGACACCTATCAAGCAATGCCTCGAGAAACTCAGCGGAAAGTGGGGAACGGAGTGTCTTAACACTAGGTTCCCTATCCCTGCCTGCTATATGCGTGATACAACGTGAAGCTCATTTCTTTATTTATATATATGAAAAAGTTTCTCAGAAAATGAAAAAGAAAATCTCTATTGGATTGTCTTATTATTAACAATATGTAAGAGATTACCATTAATGCATGCAATATGAATTATTACTGTAAAATTTGACAAAATGAACCAGAAAACTGTGTCGGGCGGAAGCAACCCGCTATGGGCGATTCATTATAGTCACGTTTTTTTCTCTTCGATATCATTATTATATGACTGTTGTATTAAAGTGTTATTTATTTTCTTACGCCGTTATTATTCAAAATGAAGATGTAGTTTTTGCGGTTACACTTCCGAATATCTTATTAATGCCTATACTTTAATATAAGTTTTTATTTTATTAACATTTATGTTATTTTATTATTTTGTCTTGCATATTCATTTCATTCACTTTGTCTTTTCTTAATCATTCTTAATTAACCTACTATTCATTCATTCATTCATTCATATTTGCTTAGTAATAAATAAATGGTAATCAAATTTATCAGACATTAAAAAGAAGGCTTCAATTACTAATTCAGCATTTTGTTATATTAAGTTTAGTAGATAAGATATACAAAATGAGATTTCTGCAATATTACTTGTATTGCAGAAATCTCATTTTGTCCATAAAGCATTGTAACTTTTCTTATTGTTTAAAATATACACTTATCTGAAAATCTATGTTTATAATATATTTCTATACATATTTTTATAAAAAAATATTTAATAGTTTTGTAAGAATGTAACTGAAAATAAATAAACACGAATAAAATAGTTTCGTTCATATAAATGTTCTTTATATAAACACAATAATAAAATCAAGTTATTTATATAGTGTAAAGTTATATATAAATATATAATAGTAATAACCTAAATAATATGAATTTCTCCGTATAAAATCAAATTGTGTTAATATCACCAAGAGTGAAATCAGCCTATAAAATGTATCGCGTGCTTTGCTTTAAGTTTCTTTTAATACTAAAAGCTCTCTTATATACAAGAGGTCAAACAGAAAAAAGCTATCAAATACGATCATCAAGTTGGAGTTACTTATATATTATGTAGTTTTAACTACATTTCACATTTCTGTCTACTGAAATTTGATAGTTCACGTTTTCCTAACGGTACATTATGATGTTATTCTAAGATAAATCGATAGATATTGTTAAACTTTGAATTGTTTATTTTAATATATTACTATTGTTTATAGTAATAAATAAATACTGCTCAAGTGCGAGTCAGACCCGTACTAAAAAAACCGACCGAGGGTTCCGTATCAATTTCTTAGAACTCTTTCTTTTTTTTTAGAACTTAGAACCTTAACAAAGAAAGCTTAAGATCGCGGGCATACATTAATACTTTTTACACTGTATTTATTTTTTTACGCCTTTAGTTCTTTTAACCTGTGAAAATGGCCTAATTTATAAATCATGTCTTCCCTTAACGGCTACCATAGACAAAATAAACAATTAATACAGTCGAAAATTTTATCATATTTTAAAAGCTGGGTATACCAACATAATAAAAAAATGACAATCGGACTCTCCAAAATCCGCTTAATGAAAAAGTCCGTTATTTTGTAAGTCACCAAAATCATATAATGGTTCATTTTTTCTTTTGGGATACGGAACCCTATATTTGCCTTTCATTCTCCTGTTATACATATATGTATTATATGTCATATTAGTCATTGTGGAAATGTAATTTCGCTAAGGTCACAAGTTCCGAATCCGGAAGATTTATATTGCGCAATACAGTTTAACGTCGACACCACCGTTACGTTCGTGACATCGAGAAAGATTATTACGCAATCTATCACTTTTGATGTGATGTCTATATTATGTTCAAGAATCTTGTGATATTTATATAATTTTTTTTATCCCATTTGGTATATGGCATCTAATTTCATATTTGCTTTTGCAACCAAAACAAATACTCAATTTATTTGAATTTGACGTTGATGAAATTATTTTATTCAATCTCCAAATACCGCTAATTTAATATTAGGATTCTGAAAAATAAAATAATAGACTTAATATCGGCATTAACATAGACACAAAAACAATGCGGACAGCTGTTCGGATGTACAATCGCAAGTCGCAGTCGTATTTCCACTTGTGGATTTACTTAAAAAAAAAATTTTGCTTATCTGTTATCTGTCTGGCAAAAGCGTAAAGTGGCCCTGAAATGGGCAAAAACGCGAAACCAGATTGATGTAGGTACTATCTCCACTGCTACGCGATACTAAAAAAACCTATACAAATGTAAAGTAAATGTGAATGACCTATAGAACTATACTTAAAACTATATGCGTAGTGAACTTTAAATATAGTGCTTATTCGGACCCATTCTATTCTATCTAATGCTACTGAGTAAGATGCAAATTACTGGTTTTCAATAAGTAAATTAGACACCTAATTGGTAAACGTACTGCATTATCTACGGTATTCCCGAATGGTATCATTACATTGGAAATAATTATAGATATGAATGCTAGAGTATCGTAGTACGCTTTTTAAGTTTTTTTTAGTCGTGAGCATTTATTACTTTAATAGTATAAAATTATGTTATATTATAACTATGTATTAAAATGTGATTTTTTTACGTCTCTATAAAGATGTAGCGTGTTTGTTCCTATAATTTTGATTCCGTAAGCCACTCATATGTTAAGAATTAACTTTTTGCCATATGTAGCATCTAACAGAGTTTTGAAGAAATAAAAATGTTTTTGCATTTATAACAGAGGTTGCAGTAGAATAGAGCGATATTTTTGTCTTGGATTACAATTCGAGGAACTGAATTATTTTCGTCTCCCGACTCTGTCAAGACAAAGCGCAACGTTGAATTCCGACACTAAACTCACAATGCTACTACTGAGACCGAAACAAATCCTTTTACATTTTCCGAGGAATTGAGAGTAAAAATTGCGATATGTCACTTCGAACGTTCGTGTTTTTTTTTTCACATATGACGTGCATCATTGATATAAGGAGTTAGAAATTTCATTTAAATATAAATTTCCCAGTCAGTACCAACATACCATGGATATAATGAAAATAATTTTATTTACCTCCTGTGGGAATCGAAGCTAAAACCATCGTGTTTACTGTTCCTTGCTGCTGCTGAAATGCTATACTACTGATTTCAAAGCTAAACTATACTTATACCCTATATTTGTTATAGGAATAGACACAGATAGAACAGAACACGCTTACGCGTCGGCACAAGAATACAAAGAGGCTCTCGAGGCGCTACGAAGGAACACCGGCATTGTAAGTGCATTTCAAAGCATAAAACCTCATTTATATTGTAGAGACTTGAATATATCGCATATTCAATGATAATGCTGAATAAATGTATTGTATTAAGAATTTTTTTATATATTTTATTTATTAGATACTTATTTATTGTACCCAAACCTAGCGACTGAAATTTTAAACTACAATATAAATATTTCTATACTATAAATTCCCTATTTATTTTATTTCCCCATTGATTTATCGATATTGGTTCTATTATTATTTTTGAATAATTTTTTATGTAAAATATGGAAGATTACAGCATTATTACAAAAATAGCATTATGTTAGCAGAATTGTAGTCTGATTTTCTAATATTAAAAAAAAATTAAAACAATATAAAGCTAAGCTAAGCTTTTAAATTTAAAGCTAAGGTAAGCTAACCTTAGCTAGGTTACAAAAACGTACTTAAACAAATAAATATATATTTTTTCACTAAGGCAACATATAAAATTATCCATAATTGTTCTATATTTAGAAAGAAAACTTAACGTTACGAATTTTAAAGGAACGCAGCAAACCCCAACGTACACTTGAAGCGGACGACAAATCTAATGATATATCAGAAGAGATATCAGAAGAAGTTATTCCAGATCCATGGGAGCTGAACAACACGGCGAGAGCTGGCACCGAGATTTTATTTTTCAATCGCGTGCCAAAAGTCGGCAGCCAGACGTTCATGGAATTGCTTCGGAGGCTTTCTCTCAGGAATCAATTTGGTATGTTTAATTAATATTAATTGAATATTTCCGAATGCCATGACAAAAAAATAAAGATTTTCCATAAACGTATTTGTAGATAATAAAACATTATTTATGTTATTATATATCATAAAGTTATATGTATATGTAACAAATATGTACAATGTTGAGGCCAGTCGTGGCGCAGTGGCACGAAGTGTGACTGTAAAACCAACTGGTTGTGGGTTCGATCCCCACTCGAGGAGATGAAATATTTACCTAAATTTATATTTCCATGTCTTCGCTCTGGTGTCGAGGCTAAGCGCGGCGTTGAGTTCTGCCACTCAACATGCAATGCTTCCAGAATTCGGCAGAAAGTGGGGAACGAAGTGTCTTAACATTAGATTTCCTCTGCCTACCCTGCTGTGTGCGGGATACAGCGTGAAGCTGATTTATTTATTTACAAATATACATATAAAATAATTTATAATATTTATCTTACAAGAGATTTGCAATAATAAATATAATTTATCAAGTCTATAGCACGCCCGCGTAAACCTCTGCAAAGGCACACGCAAATGAAGCATAAATTTAGCTTTTAGTGTGCCATTGCATAAAATAAATTATTTTAGCGATCTCTCACAATTTATATTATATTTCATTTCGTTCATAGTTCTTTTATTTACAAAGGTAATAAAAATTTATGGTGCTATGTAAGCAGCGTTTAGATAAGAGTATTATACAGAACTATAGAACAGGCAATAACATACAAATGATAGCTTTTGTTGTCTTTAAATTGGTTTGATAACAAAATAATGTTCATAATACAATTTAATTATAAAAAGTATATAGATGTAGCGTCCATGTTATTAGTAAAAAATATTGTTTCATATCGTCTAATACATCTTTAAAACTCACGCTGCATCCCGTATAAAGCAGTGTAGGCTAAATGTTAAAACACTCTACTCCCGTTTCCCGTACAGTGTAGGCGTGTTGAGTGGCGGAACTCAACGCTGGGCTGTCACATTTTCTTAAGTTCTACTTATTTCTCTTTTTTAATTTAAAAATGGACAATATAATAAGAATATACGAATAGGAATAATGCTACAAACCTCGAATATAAAATGAACTATTCAATGTCTCATCAAAAACAATGATGGTTGAAAATCTTACTAAGTAATGGCGACCTTTTTACAGGTCAAAAGGAATTGTTTACATTGTGTATTGTCGAAAAAGACCGTCTTAAAAATTTTATTATAATATGCACTTCCCACGTCCCTCGGTATAGTGTATATTTGCATGCTTTTAAATATTCATTTTTGTCGTGTCTATTGAAATATGCCGTAGAATGAAATAGCTTTGTTAGTTGTTTCTTAAGAGATGAAGAAAAATAATTCCAAATACATATATCGTTCGATATTATTACTATTGTTATTGTTATTTTAAAATATCTTTATATAATAATAATTTATTAAGCAAAGATCTTCTGTACAATTAACAATTACTATATACTACCTACCTACCTGTGTATGGTAGTATTGTGGTGTTCAATTCCGCTACCCATTAAATAAATATTTAATTTCCTCGAGTAGGAATCGAACCGAATGTTTACAGTTGAACATTTGTGTCCCTGCGCCTTACTTTTATTATATATTACTGTTACTTTTAGTATACATTCATAATTTGTTAAAGAAATCTTGTCATAAAAAATCTTAAATTGTATTAGAAAATGAATCATAGTTTTCCCATATAAATCCATTTGTAATCTCACGGTCCCCAATAGATTTACCATTACGAAATACAACTATAGTAAATTGTTTTATTTAGGTAATATCTTAAAAGGGGTTTGTTATTGTGAAACTTTTCTACAGATTTCCACCGAGACACAGTGCAACGTGTGGAAACGATAAGACTGGCGCCTCCAGACCAGCAAGCCCTCGTTAGTCTGGTCTCCGCGCACTCACCTCCCGCCTCCTACATCAAACACGTGTGTTACACTAACTTCACCAGGTAATTTTTGTGTTGGTTTTTTTAAGTAAATTTTATTGCAATTATAAACATCACAGTTGGTATATATTCTCCTCTCATTTTTTTATAGTTTCACGCTGTATTCCGCATATAGTAAGGTAGGCAGAGCGAATTTTAAGACTCTTTAAATTCGACTCGTTAAGACTCTTCCTTTCTCCACTTATCGCCGAATTCTAGGGGCATCACGTGTTGAGTGGCGAAACACAACGCTGCATTTAGCCTCGATACCAGAGCAAGGAAATGAAAATATTAAGCATTTAATTTCCTCGAATGAGAATCAAACCCAGAACCTATTTCGTTCATAGTCGCTCAATATTAGCCTCTTAACTGATACTAAATAGGGATTGTCAACTTTAAACTCTACACACGATAATATGAGTGACAACCAAAATTGTGTTGATTTCTCGAAATGAAAAAAAAATTTTAGAACAATAATTTATATTAATCTATTTTTATTTTCAACAAAAATATATAGTGCATAATATAAAACAGCTATCTAGACAAAGGCATTGGTAAAAATTATACCTTACAACTTTCTATTCATAAACAAAAAAAAATTACGTTATTAAGAACATACACCAACTTATATAGTAAAAAGTTAATTGCAAGCATCAATCAAAATGTAACCGTCATCACGGTCGGAGTTAATAATCCTTACTTATATCGTAAGGTGTGAAAGTGAATTTATTTTGTTCGTACGTCCTGATTTCTCACCTACTAAACTGTATTATATTGCTATAGTGTATACCTACTTAGAAATTGCATTTGGTTTTTTTTTTCAAAAGTCATACTTTTCTTATAAGATGCTATGAAATGTATTGAAAAAATTTAATCCAAACAATATGAATTCCAGACATTGTGTGGTTAGTGGCAGAATTAAACGCCGCATTTTGTATTTAAAGAGCGATAAAATGAAAGCAATTTTCTCGTCAAATTGAGTCGGCGAATGAACATACAACCACTACATTTACAATCTCTTTACATCAAAAATGGCGAATATTTTATTATTCATATAGACTATGATAGTTATCGACACTGTATCAACTCATATAGACTATGATAGTTATCGACACTGACTGATAGCTAGATCAAAATAATTATAAATCACTTATACTAATTAAGAAAACGTATAAAAATTTTAACGTAGCGGAATTTGAACCCGCGCCTCTTTGGAAACCAAAATAGGCGCGGGTTCAAATCCCGTTACGCTTAAATTTTTATACGTTTTCTTAATAAATAGTTTTCTTTCCTAAGTGTGGAACAACACTTTAAAAATGTTTAAAAATATAAATGATTTTCATTAAGATCAAATACAAGCTCTATGTATTTATTACTCGTTTGACAAACGTCATTTCATATATCGCTTACATAAAAACATTAATTAAGTACTAATAATACTTAATTACTATTTAATCGACATTAATTGATTTAATGAATATGGATATAAGTTGCATGAACGATTCTATCATCACTTATCATAGAAGCAAGTAGATAATTCACTTATAATTATCTTCGAATTTAAATTCGTGCTGTGAAAATGCTCTATTGTTATAGTTGAATACAACTAGAGACGACTGGTTAACGAATAAGATTATTTTATTATATAGCATCTTATTACAATATTGCATGTTTCATGTTAAGGTTAAAAAAAATGTGATAGGAATATTGAAATATTTATTTATTTGAATAAAAGTTGAAAATTTGTCAAAATAATAGAAATATTACAACATATTGCCTTATATAATTAATGTTACTAATGAGGCCAGACGTGGTGCTGGGGCACAAAGTGCGACTGTACAATCGGCTGGTTGTGAGTTCGATCCCCACTCGAGAAGATGAAATATTTTTTTAAATTTATATTTCCATTCCTTCGCTCTGGTGTCGAGGCAAAACGCGGCGTTAAGTTCTGCCACTCAGCACGCAATGCCTACCCTGCTATGTGCGGCATACAGCATGAAGCTGATTTAATTTTTTACTAATTATATTACTACACTGATATACTGCTGGTGATGAAGATGATGATAGTGACGTTCAATATAATACTTCAAAAATTTTTACAGATATGGATATCCATCGCCGATCTACGTTAACGTTGTACGTGATCCGATAGAACGAGTTATATCTTGGTACTATTACGTGAGAGCGCCATGGTACTACGTAGAGCGTAAAAGAGCGTTCCCTGATCTGCCTTTGCCTGACCCAGCGTGGCTTAAGAAGGTAAAATATTTTTGTTACACTTTTAAAGTATTATTCCACACTTAGGAAAGAAAAATATTTAATAAGCAAATATGTATAAAAATTTGAACATTGAAATTCTTATACGCTTGTAACACCTCATTTGTACCTAAAATAAAATATTTCAAACATATATTACCAAATACTAGCGTTAAATTCGTTTATCTTCCCATTCAGTAGCAAATTCAAGTTACCGTAGTAAAGTTTTGATAACGCTAGGAAGCCATAGCGATATATTCTCATATCATCAAATTATGGTAAAATAACAGGAGAGCACACTGGAAACTCTCGATGTACAAGTTAGTTTCGTCATATATTATTATTAATGCAGTTACTCGAGAGTTATAGCGTGTACGGGTGTATTAAACTATGCAGTGTACTTGCTAATAATTAAAAAATAATACAATTATTTAATATAAAGACAATTCTTTATAAGTGACTTGTGCTGGTAAAGCTTTTCAATTTTGTTGATATTTCTTATTGCGTCAGAGTTATATTATCAATAGTCCCTTGATTGTCTCTTGTATTAAAAGTAAAAAATGCTACTTCTCAAAATGAATTATTATTTATTTCTTAATTTTTTTGTGTAATTCAGATATCTTGATAGAAAATGGTAGTTTAAAACAGTGATAAGAAAATTGCAATTGTAATTTTTAATTTTCGATGCTTTACCTATCACCATCGATATTATAATGTCTTTTGCTCAGGAAATTTTATGAGATTGAAATTGAGATGTGATTCATAAGTAAATAAGAAACTACATTTGTCAATTAAAATTAAAATGCGACATGCGCGACACATATAGTATAGCCGTGACGGCAGAGCAAGATATATTGTATTTTAAATTAATTTAAAATCCTTTTAAAGTGAAAAATAACTGAATCTCAGTGCTTACTGATGTAATCGGAAATTGAGATTTAAATGTATAAAAGGTTTATCTACACAGACTGGTAGGTTTGAAACTGTGGTAACGTTTTTATTTCATTTTTTTTTCTTAAGAAAATAGAAGGTAAAGTAGATAATAACTTTTTAGATTTTGTAATTGATTTCCCGAGCTTTTAAGGCAATAAATAATTGAATATCTAAGGTATTATTAACATGCACTATGCATACAACAAAATAGACTAATAAATAATTGTCTAAAAACGTAAAACTACCCAACTCCCAGTTGTCTACAATACCTTAATCTATTACATTTTCCTTTTATTTTCAAATATATATATAATATATATATATATATATATATATATATATATATATATATATATATATATATATATATTATATAAAGGCAAATTTTTATACATGCATTTCATTGGAAACCTAAAAACTGCCCGTATTTTGCTCTCATTAAAAAGAAGTACAGATTTCTAACCACATTTTTTGTTATTTGGGAGCAGCGAACCTCCACACAATATATTTTTTAATAACCCACAAAAAGCTCTAAGGATCTTTTAGCAGCGACAAATTGGTTTTATTGATAGTTAAAATATTTTCTGTAAAAAAATATATCACACAAATTGAGCGTTAAGACGACACTAATCGATGAAATCCGTCCTTTATGCCACTTTAATAATATTATAACGTCTAATAGATAAAATGCGGCGTTGAGTTCCGCCACTCAACACGCAATGCCTTCAGAATTCTACGGAAAGTTGGGAACGGAATGTTTTTAACACTAGGTAACCTTGTGTGCGGGTTTGATTTATTTTAGTTTATAGGTAAAATAATGCGAGATAACGTCCTTCTTAGAATGTAATATTCTGACGGTCTTACAATTAGTCCGTGACGGAGCATCGATGCGCCTTAATTATAATCTTTTTTAGTCGTCCAGCTAAAGAATAAATCTATAATAAAATCGCTTTTTACTCAATAATTTTTCTATTTTAGTTCATTAAATTATACGGATAATTAAACACTTAATATTTTCTTATAGTTTACTTTCTAAATAATAATTTAATAAATTAATGAAATGACTTAAATAAAATAGTGATTTTTAATAACATCATCATACATCATACAACATTTTTAAATTAAGTCAATATTTTCATGTTAATTACTGATCTATTGTTAACCAAAGTATACACAACGACTTTGTATAGAGTACACAGGACTAGCCACGAGGTGCAGACAAAAAATAAATGAGTTTCGAATTGAACAAAAAATATGACGTTCTAATTAGAGTTTAAAAAGTAATCTTATATTATACTAGGTTCTTCCATCGGCTGTGATGGGATAGTATAGGGTAATGTCCTTTCTATGGATAAAAAATGTTATATATACCTTTAACGCTGGCTCTTAATATATTTCTAGGTGATATATAGATAAAGCATATTACGATAAAGGCGAATAAAAATAAATCTTTAAAAATTTTAGATTGAATTCAAGCAAAAACTTAAAAATAATTTTACTGGCGGTTCACCATTATTAGGGGATCTAAGACGTGCGTGACGGATATCGCTACGCTTTTTATATGGACAAAGGTGATGTGCTCATAACAAATTAAAATATGAAAATATCGACAACCTAATTGAAATTCCATTTTTTAACTTTATATTATTTGCTTAATTGTGTATCGGAATAAAAAATATTTTGCTTTTTTTATTCGATTTGTACTACTTTTAGTAAGAATATGATGATAGGTAACAACATAAAAAAATAATAAATACAATGTGTACCTACTTTTAATTATGTATTTTTAAACGGTTTACAACTTAAAAATTTAAAAAAAAACATTAACATTAACATTTTTTTTAACGTTTAATAATGATAATAAACTTTGTTGGGCAATAGAAAGATAATAAAATAATTTAGAAGTAAACAGTTTAATGCAATTTGAACATTGCTATTCAACTATTATAGTTTATATTGTATTTTAGTCGCTAGAAGTTACCACATATCCTTTTGTTAATGAAAAAAAAACCTCCAAAAAAATTTTTTATTTTTTAAAAGAGTAAAAAATGATTATAGAAATATTTGTATTCATTTCGTAATAATGTGGTTTACAGGATTTTGAAACTTGCGTTCTTAGTGGTGATCGTGAATGTCGTTACTTAGAGGGAGAGACGCACGAAGGGATTGGAGACCATCGAAGGCAAACTCTATTTTTCTGTGGACATGATCCACAGTGCACGTAAGTTTGATTTTTTAATTATTTCTGTACTGATTCTAGGATAATGTTATATACACATTTTTTTGTTTATCGTGACACGTCAATATCATAATCGTAGTCCTGTTATATAATTATTGTCTCACAATTATCCCACCAGTATTTGTCAAATTACCATCTAATTAATATGAGAAAGAGATAAAAATCATATATTTTCTAAAATAATATTAATATTCAAAATATGTTTATATATTCCTAAGCAATATGGTCTCAAAACATGAGTCACAATATTTAATATTTATATACTTTTCAGACCATTTAACAGCTTGGAAGCTCTGCAACGTGCAAAACGTGTAGTAGAACAACAGTATGCGGTTGTGGGCGTGCTCGAGGACATGAACTCAACGCTTACTGCCTTTGAGCGATATGTCCCTAAATTTTTCCAAGGCGCTCTGAGATTATACTGGGGTAAGAAGTCAATGAAACATAGGTTTCTTTTTTGTAACTGTTTGATTATTAAACGCATCGAATAATAACGTTACATTAGATATAATAATCATGTTCTTGGGTACGATACGTTTAAAACCTCTAGTCACAAATCAAATCAAATTAGCTTCACGTTCTGGTTTTTCTTCGCTTTGGTGTGGAGGCAAGACGCGGCGGGAGGTTCGGCGGAAAATAAGGAATGAAGTGTCTTAATTCTAGTCACTCTCTAATAAATTATAATTATAATTATACAAGAAACAAAGCCACCCATCGTCGAATAAGAGACCTCGTTAAGAAACAGTTCGCTAGAAAAGGAAAGAAATAAATAAAGCTTATTACTATTAATATCGTTATTTACAGAGGAATTAAATACATTTAACCGGATCAACCGCAACGGGTTTAAACCACCAGTCTCGGAAGTTGTGAAGAACATCGTTCGAGCAAACTTCACGCGGGAAATCGAGTTTTACGAATTCTGTAGACAAAGGCTACATCTCCAGTTAAAAGCATTACGAGATCCTGCTATTAAATTACCAGTTACTGCAAAATATCAAATACCTTTGAACTACAATAACTTATAAAAATAAAGACTGTTTTTTTTTATTTTTAAAAATATTTTATTTCTCAACGTGGCGCAGGCTTTATAATAAACTGATGTAACAAAATTAACTTTTTTCACTTTATTATAAGCATGCAATTTATAAAAACTTAAAAGTGTTGAATGTACTTAATTTTATTATTAATGAATAATTAAGTATTATTATAATATTAGATTCAATAGTGCTCGTACTTTCAAATGTTTAGTGACATCTGTGGGATGTTTTAGAAACTGCTTTATGTAGGTTTAAGTCAATAAGTTTCAGCGCCATCTTCTGTCACTTTATACTGAGCATATAACATTGTTTTTAGTCATTGTAGTAAAGTAGGTATCTATTTAAAAGAAAAACTATTAAATATTCTTATTTTTATGTTTAATATTATATGTTATGAATACTATATTTAGTGGATGATATTACAAATTGTAAATTAATATTAGCTATTATTAAAATATCTTAGTTATATTGTCTATTCATATAATAATATATTGTTCTTGCTGTACTTAAAGCATATAATTTTCTTTATTGACGCTTCTTCCACGTTTGGCTAACCATTGCATGCCAAATTCTCAAAAATACCATTTAATTTCACATGTCAATCAACTTGCCCAAGCTTAACTTACAGGACGTATAAATGTAACGTAGGTGGATTAAAATTTAAACAAATTTTTGTTTTTGTTATATAGACAAAATTGCTAATATATAAGTGATTAGTAACAATAATTAAAACCTTAGAATAATCTGATTATCTTATATATTTTAACTATTTCGTGGTTAACCACAGCAGTTAACTGCGTTTTCAAGAAAACCATTCCAAATTCAATAGTAGATCTTCAGCAAAATGAATACATATACACGTACTTATATTGTTGTTTATTTGTATAATATTATTATGACTTCAACCACGTGACTAGGGCCCTATTTTCTGTCTCACGTCTCTTACTAATTACTTCAGAAGCATCATTCAAATTACCTAATTCTAAGAAGGCTACTGTTGAACTTACCACGCCATCGAATGGGATAGCTGTACATATATGTGACATGTTGAAACACGTTTATATATAATTCTATATGAAAGTATTTATAGATGAATAATATAGTAAACAGTGAAATCAGCCGATAGTTATTGCGCAGATAAATAAAACGTGACAATTGTTCGTAAATATTCTGTATCTTATTTGCATGCAAGGATAGCATTCGTTAAGGAGGAGATGCGACTTTTGTAAGATAAACTATTTCTTTTAAATGTAGATTAGCTAACATGCTTTTACCTATATAATTTTGTAAATTTCCATTTATTTATTAACAATATCATGCAATAATTGTGATATGTTTAGTTTTTAATGATATTCAAGAGTAAAAAAAGGTCTTGAATTTGAATATTTGTTTTATTTTAACCTTTTTTTGTTTTAACCGTATCTGTGTCAGAATTGCTTAAATATACACTAGTATAATATGGACCACCGTCCTCTTTCGATACGTGTCGCTGCTAGCATAGTAAAGTTTCTCATATTAAATGACCTCGCCCTGCTTCTCAGTTCCCCTGCAACTTTGCAAACGCCATTTTTTGATTGTTTACAAATTTGATTAAGATTTTTGGTAATTCATCTCAGAATATTATAATATTTTTCTTTTGGTGTAAAACAGTAGACCATATTAAATGTACAAGGTCTATATTAAAAACTAGGTGGTCCATTATTAATCCTTTGTTTTAGAGTTTCCTAATTAGCATGTTAACTAATTAATTACTTAAAAAAATGTTATACTTGAATATTTTACTTAATTTCTTAACTCAAAATGTCCTGCAAGAACGTATTTCTACACTTGCTTAAAAAAAGATGTGGTTTGGCAGCTAGCATCTACAGATAGTAGGTAGTACTATTATAGAAAGAATGTGAACACTACATTTGTGGGGTGAATTCTAAAAAATTCAACTTCAACCCCTTTTCAAGGCTATTATTTAAAAAAAAATGTATTAAAGCCGCTGGTTCAATTATATACAACAAAAGGTTAAGGCCCCTCCATACATTTTTATTTAGTTTTGTTTTTTTTTTTAATTATTAGAAATGCACATCTTATTTATCTATTAATTAGGCTATTAATGTAGAGAAAATCTCAAATTTTATAGTATCATTCTTACAATATCATTTACTTAATTCTAAACAGTTTTTTTCTAGTTCATTGAGGTTTTTAAAAGCAAAATTGTAATTCAGAAAAGTCTAGCGCTTTTAATAATATAATGAATGAACAATATGAATATAACATACTGTAAGAATATAAACTAAAATGTTTTCATTATCCATAGATATATAAGACTACTCGAAATTTATATTTAATAAATATATCACTGATAAGACAAAAAGTCAATGACCAGTATACGCTTATTAAAATAAAAACATTGGCGGCATTTATTCGGTTAAATAATTGAATGTCATCTTGAAGATACAAACAACAACATCATATTATGAAAATTCGTTTATTCGTAAATTTATTGCTATAACATTTGTCAAAAGTACAATTACATAGACCAATAGGACAGCATCTCTGCATCGTACATTAAAAATTAATATGGCCACATTAAAAGATTTCAGGTACATATAAAATAAAAAAAAAACATTGTAATAAATATTGCTCATCGCTTACTTATAAATAATAATTTAATTACATAATTCCTATTAGTCTCATTCATAAATAGAATCTCAAATATCGAAACGATTGATATAAATTCATTTGTAAAAAGTATAATTGTCATGAATTTATTGATATAAAAATATATTTTCGAGTTCTATGTTTCTATTTAAACATTTTATATATGCAGTTTTACAATCTTCACTTTGGAAGCTTATCAAATAACCGACATAGGACATTCGTATTTTTGTAATAATTCACAAATACAAAAATAAAATTAATAAGGCTACTTTTGTCATATATATACCTACTTTATTTCATTAGTAAAATTTACTTACAAAAATCGATAATTGAAGTGATTAATATCTTTACTAATTTTCGTTTCAATATAATATATTATAGTATCGTAAATTGTATTAAAATATTATTATGTTTCAGAATTTATCTCTCGGTCTACATACAAGGAACTAATATGGCGACTCATTCGCCTCGCTCTCGGCACACTCTTCTCAAAACCCACTATTGCTTTTTTATTGTCCATTGGACGTTTAACTATTATATAATAGTATAAAAAAATTATAAACATAAACGTCATCACGGCAAATGGCACTAAACGAGCTCAACTCGTACAATATCCTACGCCTAATCTACTCTTTTATCACAACAATATATTAGCCTCGATTCGGGACTTTTCTTTCGCTAGCGAATTATTCGTAGCTGCACTGTTTTGTAGGCACAGGAATGTGTCCAGCAACCGGAGCCCCGGGAGGCGCTGAGTGCGCAAACGTTCCAACCGAGGCCTACCGGAGTACTCGCTTACGACCGCTCTCCACCAACACCCATCATTTACATTTCCCCTAAAATTACCATTTCAGTAAAATGAAGGATGCCAGTCTACAGTGGGGTGAAGCGCTACGGGAGACGACGACGTAAATGTTGTAGCGCCGAGAGCAAGGCAATCGAAACAATAATTTGCTCCGCTGTTATTATCCCAGAACTGTTGGCCTTTGCACTGAAATCGGACAGCGAGCTCTAACCTCTGTCCCGATGAAATACAAGGTGCGTAAAGTAGGAATTGAAATCGATCTGCGAAGCCATCACATGAACCTTGAACATAATTGGCCTGTAAATCTGTGTACGTCTTCCAGCGATTCATTGTGTAGCGTATGTGTACCGTCTTATGAAAATCTAGGTTTCGTACGCGAACTGAGCCACTTATAGTAACGTGAACGCCGTCACAAACACGTGAACTTTCCAAACAAACATTTTGTTTTGCCAATTTTTCTGTGAAGTCATGCGGAACTTGGAATAGGGGAACTAGTGTTAAAGCACCAAGACGAGGTGGAGGCCTTGCAGGGGGTGAACTCTGTACTACGTCACAACCCGTGAGATCATCATATGCTGATTTCGGAATAACTGGTATCTCATCCATAAAAGTTTTTACATCAGCTAGATCGAGGCCTAAAACATCTGCAAAACGAACTATTTTTTTTCGACCAGGAGTTCCAGGAGGTGTTTTGCCTGTTTTTAAGGATGAGCATCGTCGTACTCGCTGTGGTTTATCATCGTCTAAGTCATCATCTGTTTTGCATTCAACTTTTAATAAGGAAGGATCAATTACAGGTTCTGGCGACGGCTCCTTTTCATTAACAATTTCACTAGTAACTATTTCTGCCAATTCGTTATCTATTAGTATGGTTTCGTCCAAATTGTTTTCTTTGCTTTCATTAACACTTACCGTTAATATTTCTTCTACATCATCTAAACTTTGACAATCATTAATTGACAACTTCTCCACTGAATTTGTGATATGATTTATGGAATTGTTCTCATCAAGATTTATTTCATCAATAGCATCAGAGGGATCGCTTTTAGCCGATTCAAATTCTGAGTCACTGTCTAGCGTAGGTATTTGTGGTTGTAAATTAAGTCGATCTTGATCTATAACAGAAACGGGATAAACAGCACAATCAATTTCATCATAGCTGTTTTGTCGAGCGCAACCCTCAAAAGTGATAGCTGAATACAAGGGCTTGTCAACGTGACCATTTTCTCTAGATGTAGGTTGTATTTTAACAGGTGACTCCATATAAAATGCCGTAGAAAATTTAAATCCATTTTTTCCATTTTCAGGTTGTTTCAGTAACAATTTACAATGCTCTTTGTGTTCTGTATTAGATTCAACATCATAAAAAGGTAATTCTGTTTCTTCTTTTTGTTTATCCGGATAAGATGGCTCATAATTTTCAACTGGGCTGGACGGACTCTCACACTCTAATTCAAAATCGTAAAATGTGTCAAGGTCTTGCTGAGGTTGGGTAGAACTTGAAGGTTGATGTGTATTATTTTCACGAGTGAGCCAGGTGTTTTCACATTCATCGTTTTGCGTTGCGCCCAGGCTTTTGAGACGAGAATGCAAATCCCGGGCAAATGCGGCGGCGCGGCCGCGGCACGACATAGGCAATAAAGTCGTAAGCCCGCACTGGGATGCTGCGCGATCTCCACTCATCTGCGTCTGAAATTATTATAATACAAATAGTTACTTTACTGTTGATTGCAAATTAATAGATATAAATAAATGCCTATACATAATTTTCCAAGCTCAAGAAATTTATTAATAATAAATACTAATATAATTGAATGCTAACGTTTTCTATATTATGCATCATTGTGATATAAATTATTATAAACAGTTCATTCGCGAGTCGTGACTATGATGAAAAGTGAATGTCAAGTGTGAACGACATCGATAAGATAATTTGTACTAGGTACTATGAATAGCGGCACTCATTAATTTCTATTTACTTTAAAAATGGATGTAGAGAAATTAAGAAGAATATACATAATGTGCCTATGAAAAGACATTGTAAAACTTAAATATATATTTTACATAATTTAATCAATAGGTGTTAAAATATAATATGAAACGTAATATATTATGTATTGATAAAGGTATGAAGGCAAAATGTATTTAGTATGATTTAGTAAATACTTAAAATATCTTAAATACTTAGAAAAACAAAGAAGAACTTAAATTATATTATTAGCTGCTTATAAAATGCTTTATTTATTTATGCTATATATTTTGAGGAAATAAAATTATGCAATGTTTTAATATGATTTTGTTGTTCAAGAAAATTGTTAAAAATATGATTGACCATTGCCCATCATATTTTAGCTTTTGAAGACAGGGAATTATTAAGTAATTTTATTATTATTATTATAGTATTATTTTCAGTTTCACGTTGTATCCAGTATCTACGTAGAAGAGTAGGCAAAGGGAACCTAAAAACTTAGGGTTAAGACATTCCGTTCCCATTAAAACACTTCTGTTTCCCACTTTCCATCCAATTCTGGAGAAGAGAAAATGAAAATATAAAATATTCCATTTGTTCAAGTGGGAATTAAAACCAAAAGCTGTCGCGTTTACTGTCGCATGCTTGTGCGCCTGCGCTACGACTGGCCTAGTAAATTTTAGTTTCATTATTACGGTAACTAGATTAATTAAAATTTTTATAATTTAAAGAAGCATCTATTGTCACCAAAGAATAAATACATACATACATATATAGTGTCGATACAGTCTTCCCAAACAACAAAAGTGTTACGTAAGATTTCTTTTTAAAATTGCATCTCAATTGGTTCATATTATATGGGTAACATTGCAAAATTGGTCTCAATTGAGCTGAATACGCGTTTGGTTTAAGAGTTTGCCAGAATTTGAAAGGGAAAAATTAAAAAGATTATGTTTGTTCCACCAGTGCATTTAAATCATACATAAATAGCTCCTTGTAATGCAATGACGAGAGCCGCCCACGACGCACGTCACATGATAGTAGCTCATGCCAAAAGAAATACGCGACGCTAGGGGGCGGATCTAAAATAATCTTTATACAGATGTCGATTTTATTACGGTTTCCTGCGGATATAGATTGAAAATTCTAGGAATATTTCACATGTGAAGGTTATACATAGGTATTTAAATATTATTTAATCGATTTGTAGATTTATAAGAAAATCAGCTTCACGCTTTATATCGCACACAGCAAAGTAGACAGAAGGAACCTAGTGTTAAGACACACATTATAATCCACGTTCCCTTTGACCTTCATATGTGAAATTGGTACGGAACACTCGGTGGGTGAACCCAACTCGCGTTTGACCGGTGTTTTTTTTATATCAACCGATAGGAACGAGTTATCTACCATCATTAGCAAGTGGTAGACGTGATTGAGGTAGGTCAAGCATAAAACAATTGAACTTATTAAGAACCACACACACCTATATACCTTCAATTACTTCAACTATTCTACTATATTGTCTTGCTAAGTCTTAAGAAATTTAGAAGTCAAAAATGTAACAGTATAAAATATTAAATGTTACATGATAAAAAGACTTGTTAAAATCAACGTCCATATACAGAAAGTGAAGATGTGTAAATGAATTTCGGTAGTCAAATACAAACATTGTCTAACTTAAGTACTCTGTTGTTATAATTTTTTATTAAATTAAATTTTAAGATAAACTTATAATATTTAAATATACCAAGAAAAAATAATTTTAAATATTTGATAGTTCAGTAGCTTATTATTTGGGGTACGTTGATTTTTAAATACATTCTGTTAATCATATGGAAATAAAATTAAGTAATGGTAAAGAAGTAATATGTAGCATATTACATATTAGTCGCTAACGAACCATTGCACGAAGTAACGAAAAGATACAAAGTTGTATACAGACCTTCAATGTAACTGTAAACTCATTTAAAATACAAGTATAATACATTCAATGAAAATATATTATTTTATCTTTAATATACTTTGTATTGATTTACTGTATTTATTTACGAGTATCTACATACTAATTAATGAAATGTTTATACAAAAAAATACTGTTTAGTTATGGGTTCAAATTCTACAGTAGAATTCTAGAATATTAATTCTTAACTTTTCAATTGATAGTAGGAGTCTGGTTTCTTAAAACGTGAAAGTTGCTACTGATAAAGGACAATGGTCTGCTATGACGTACTATTTATACAATTAGATAAAACGTAGATTGTAAACATTAGAAACTAGTATTACAGAGGCTCAATGAAGAATGTTGATAAAACGGTCACTGAACTCCATGATAAGACAATTGCGAATTACAGTACTGATATTGACAAATTTATAGCCTCAAGCACACTAAGTTGTTGCCAACAAAGTTGATTTAAAAGGAGTAATAAGAAGAGACGGGGTTATTTCAACCGTTTAAACTTATTTGTTTTTATTTGTACCTAACATATAAAGATTGAATTAAATGCTTTTGTGAATTTTAAAATATTTAAGCGATATTTTTAGATTAGTTGTTTATATTAACTATTATAATAATATCATATCAGCTTCACACCGTATCCCACAGCACACAGCAGGGTAAGCAGAGGGAATCTAGTGTTAAGACACTCCATTCCCCACTTTCTGCCGATTTCTGGATTGCGTGTTGAGTAGCAAAACTCAACGCCGCGTTTTGCCTCGACACCAGAGCGAAGAAATGGAAATATACATTTAAGCAAATATTTCATCTCCTCGAGTGGGGATCGAACCCACAACCAGTCGGTTTTACAGTCACACTTCGTGCCGCTGCGCCACGACTGGCCTATTAACTATTTTAAATAAATATGTATGGATTTTTTATATTATTACAATAATATTTTTACTATTAGGAAAGATGAGAATATATAACATTTATTTAAATTATAAAATATTAATTAAACCAATTTCTAATTCAATCTAAGTTTATATTATTGAAAGAACAAACTGTAACTGCTTGTATAACAATATAAATTACAATTTCCTATTGAGATTAATAGTTTAATAGTGGTTAGACAAGAGGAACATAACAATTTATATGGTCCGATGCACTGTGGTAATTTTATATTAAGAAAGAGGAAGGTATAATCAGATTTCAGATGTCATTGCCAAGCACGTGGCTATTGGTTATTTTGGTTTCCATGAAGTATGTCTGGATGCGTCTCCGTAGTATTTTAAAACGAAAACAGTTTAATAATCTTGGTATTAAAGAGTCGCTATTAAAAAAATCTATTGAAGCAATCATTTGTACTATATAAAGAATGGAAAAACATTTTTTTATAGATAATCAAAAGTCTTGTAACTGTAGGTTTTTTATCATAATAAATTTATCGATAATGTTAGTCAGAAAATATATTAAGAAGGTTTTATGACATATGAATAACAAAAAAAATACGTTATCGATTACATGGAAAGTGATACACAATGATATAACGGTGTACAGGTTTTGTTGCTATTTTAAGAAAAAATATTACTCAGACACTTGAATGCTGAAGAGCATATTAGATATTAAATGTTCATATCATCCATTTTTCATGTATATCGCTCATTTAAATGGATAAGACTCTGCAGAGAGAATAAATCGTCACAAAACTCTATTCTCTACTTTTGTAAATTTAATAATTACTATGATTCTTTATGGTTATAGATCTTGAACGGGGTTAAGCTTTCATCAACGCTTTTAGTGTGTTAAAACTGCTGCAATTTAAATATATTGTGCACAAAATATACATAAGTACTACTTCAGACGATTTTGAACATTATAAATAAGAAAAGAAGAAGCCGTTCTTCAGAAAGCGGATTGGTATTTGAATCCAGGCCGTCACATATGCACCAATTCTTTCACGAAACACGACAGCTTCACAATGTCTCAATGTCAAATGACGTTCTTACTGTTTCATAATATTTAAAAGTACAATAGTTTTGTTTTCTTTATTTTAAGTAATTAGTCCACGTTGTCGTTGTTGTAGTCACATTCATATAGACATTTACATTCTCGATTTTAAGGTAGAAAATTTATCGTAAACGATTCCGAAATAGAAATAGATGCCTCTAAGCATAGATATTATGGCCCTTGGCATTGTCATATGTAATGGAATTACCTACACTGGCTGAACGAGTATGACCGCTGCGTGCCCTCTGCTATCGACGCGCACATTTTAAAATTTTAATATTTAAGATACTGTTTGTTGAAAATGATATATATATTTTAAGCACGCAATGTCTCAATATTCCTGATAAAATAGAGACATAGAGAATAGAGAAGTGTCTCAACAGTAGGTGGCCTTGTTGGTTGTGTTGTTACTCCTAGCCAATAGCTTATGTGAAAGATGCCCGAAACTAAAAAAAAAAATATTATATAATATTATACTATATGATTGATTTATTTCATTAATTTATTTTCAGAAGTTTTTAGTTTAACATGTTTAGTAAGAGTATTAAGTACTGGTGCACCACATCGTTTTTCTTTTACCGAATGTTATATTTATTTAGCAAAAGAGTACCATTTATATACGTTTTCCTTAAAATGTCCATAAAAAACCATTTAACATTGACATATTATATTTTAACCTTGACTCATCATGATGCATTTCTCTGGTATTGTTCCTTCTTATTTATTGACACAAAAGAAACGTAAATAATTGTAATGAGATTTTTAGTCTCACAAGGAACTTAACTATACTTTGTTGATGTTGAGAAGTATACATAAATTCCTTGAAATAAACAAGCCTCGTAAAATATTGTATGAAACCTAGTTAGTGCCAGAGCAAAAAAAATTAAATGTTAATAAACAATAATTCATTCCCCCACATCGAACCCACAACCGTCGCCTTACAGTCACACCTTTGTGGCCCTGCGCCACAACGGCCTTAGAACATTTATATAATACTTAATTAGTACTATTTACTATAATTCATACAGACATTAGTCGTTCAACTTGTTATAGATCCCTAGAAATTGTAATCGGCTCAAGATACTGGTTAAAGAAAATTAATGCGCTTTCTAGAAGATATTTCGAGCTAACTATGTACAGTTTCTTGAAATATTTAAATAAATAAAAAAAAATATTCGGGTTTTAGTAAAGTGTTTTAAGTAAACAAATTATTTTTCTGGTACTTGATTTCGTAATCTACACTACTTTTTAAACTAAGTAGGTACCCTAAGAAAGTTCCAATATTTATAGAATATATAGAAACATTTTTAATCGAACTGATTTTATTACCATATTCATGAGATTAAAATTGCTGTTAACTTTTATTATGTGTAACTTTTTTTATTAATTTATTTTTTTGTAATAAAAAAAATTTTATATACAATACTCGCATAGTGTAATATCCAAGGATAGTTCAGTGCCACTTAATGGCAGTAGCTACCTATTCGTTTTTTTTAAATACTTTCATTATTTTTAAGTAACAAAAAATATTAAAAATTACGCTATACGTTTTTGTTTGCTGCATGACACAGCCTGCTAGTTAAAACTGTCATAAAAATTTGCTTTATGTAAAACCAAACAAAATCTATTTTTGTGCTTTAGTTTATGTCCTATTTCCGAGACGAATTACGTCAATTAGACATAGCTAGAAGCAAAATATTTTAACATTTCTCATGTATCTTTATAGGCATATCTCTTTATGTACGTATATTTTAAAAAAATATGAATACTTGCGATTCTGTGTGAGTGTCTTATCACTAGATTCCGTATGCATACCCTGCTGTGTGCGGGATACAGCGTGAAACTGATTTATAATATTCTTGCCATAACTTTTAGACATCTTGAAATAAGTCATTAATTACATAAACAAAATAAAACTACTCGCTTATTACTTAAGATGATGGCCTTAACAACTTAAGGTGTCGGCATCATACATTTATTTCTATTTATTATAACGTGATTTTAGCCAATTTTAGTTTCTTTGATATGTTTTGAATATCTTTAATTTGTAATCTTTTATCAATAAATAAATAGTGAGTAAAAAAATCAAATGTAATTATTTTTTAAGTAATTAAGAGCCTAGTCGTCGTCGAGCAATGTTAACTCGTCTGCTCCCGTTTGTGATAAGAAATTGGACCGTTTTTATCTCACGACACGTGAATGGTGACTTCCTTTCGGTCTCAACACTATTGTTTACTACTGATAGGCCTGGCGTATAAATATTCATAAGATATATCATTATGTTAAGTATAAAATAAGCTTGAATTTATTTTTATATTTTTTATTTTTATATTATTTTATCTATTTAACAAAATGTTATATTACACTTTATTCACGTTAAATTCTTACTATAATTCAGTCTGTTTGTTCATATTTAAATGAGAGAAGGCATCTTCAAAATTACAAAAATATGAATAGTTTCACATTGTATCTCATATGTATAACATGGTAGGAGAAGGAAAGAGAACTAAGTGTTAAGACATTCTGTCCCCTATACACCGCCCACCTTCGAGACATTGACATTGTATATAAATAAAATGTTTTACAAAATAAATTTACATGAAATTAAATGAAAATAGTTACTTCCTTCGAGTGGGAATAGAACAGTCGCGTTTGCAGTTAGAAGCTTTGCCGCTGAGGCACGACGACCTCATGTAGATAAGAACAATTATACTTATTTAAAATATTTGTTACAAAAAATATTAAAATCATCACCACGTATGTTAATTGTAATATAATTTTACAATTTAATATAAGACTGTAATTTGAAAAATTAAATTTAATTTCCATAATTATGTTTTTCTAGAATTGTTTTACAATTATCATGCATATTATGACTATAGAAATGTATTCAGGTTAAGGAATATGTATTAAAAACAATATTATTAAAGTTATAGACTTTGTTTTATGTTATTTAGTTTATACATATACCCTTATAACTAAAATAGTAAAAATCATATAAATATAAAAATGCCTTTTCAGAATTCTTATTCATAATATTCCGATATAAGTTTATAAAGAATAAGAATAAGAATAAATATATATATATAAAAAATAGAGCCCCTATAATGGACTATGGTATTAATTTGCATACTTGAATGAAAAGGATCATGACATTAAAGCAATTTCATTTGACGTACTAGTAATTTTATGTTTATAGTCATCTCGTTTAAGACCAGCCTGACCACATCCCCTGAGACGCAGCAGAATACATTCATCATTATAATTACATGGGTACTAGCATCTTAAGCAAGATTCACTAGCATTGAAATTACATACAAGGGTCTACATACTCATAAATGTGATAAAAATACATATATGGGAAAGAATATTGCATATTCAATTCGAACCAACAAAAAATAAGTTCTGTGTATAAATATTATAAGCAAAGAAACAAATTCCATATTAAAAAAAAGTTGTTAGTCTACTGTATTCTTCTTAAGTGCTTGGAACAGTAAGAGTAACTATGTATTATGATTTCTGATAACTTTTAGATAATCTTAGTTTTACACGCTACACTGTGTCAGGTTTAGTATGTGGATAAGAAATATATATTTATTTTTTTATCAGCTTCACGCTGTATCCCGCACACTGCAAGGTAGGCAGAGGGAACGTAGTGAAAGACACCCTGTTCCCCACTTTCTGCCGAATTCTGGAGGCATTGCGTGTTAAGAAAAGTAAATATTTCATCTCCTCCAGGTGGGGGGATCGAACCCACACAGCCAGTCGGTTTTCAGTCACACTTTGTGCCGCTGCGCAACGACCGGCCTATATATTTATTATGGTGAAAATTGTAATTAGTTCTCATGTGAGATTATTTTAACCTTCACTTCGTTTAGATTATTATTGTACTGATTATTATTGTATTGTATTATCTAGAAAAAAAAAATATTTTAAGGTTCTTGTACGTCGCTGTTTTGTCTTTTTGTCATAGGAAAATATTTGTGAAAATTAAGTTGACTGCCGGCGGGGGTGTGTAATCCGTGCGGTTGTAATCGTTGGAAAGAACGTCAGCCAAAATATAAAAACGAGAACAATATGTTCTACATAAATGCGAAAAAGAATAAGATAAAGATGTGGTTCAAATATCTTTTTATGCTATTTAAACATCTCTAAAAAAAGGGAAGAATTATAGCTATAATATGTACCAAGCAACGTGTACCTTATATAATAATGACGCCAATAATCTACATTTATATTAATTTTTACATATAAAATGTATTTATATTTATTATAGTACATATTGATCGTTGCTTAGACTATTGACTTCATAAAACATATATAGAAAATCTTTCTGTCTGACTAATGTTACCTATACTTTAAAAATTCTATTTAGACCGTATAATTATTTCATCTTGTTTAGTTTTCGATAAGTTTTATTTTATAGTTGTATAGTTAATAAATGTGATCTATTTCTTTCTATTAAAACGTATAATACTGTTAATATCTTTTAAATTATTAATTTTTACCTTTTTCATTAAAACCGGCATTTGATGTTCTAAAGACATTTTCAGGTCTGGAGAACTCATTGACTCCGTTACACAATTTATGTGTGTGCACCAAAAGTCATCCACTTTGCCACAAGAAGGTCTATCTATTTTCATTTATTGACACATAACATATAATTAACGATACCTAAGATAACTAAATATCACTTTGTGTTCACGTGGTTCGAACTAGCGCGTGTTGTAATTTAAACTGATTTTAAAAAATAATTTGTATAATTTGACAACTTTATGCGGGTAGAAATTAAATTCGGAATAATATATCGCAACGCGACCACCCGTCCGCGGCGCGTGAAGCGAATGAGTCCAGACGGTGACCGGCGCCTGATTTGTTGCGCCCGCGCATCACTAAACACCAATTCTAGACATCAAATCAACTTTTATGTCCACCTTGTTTACTTTTGTTTATATTAATTATGTTAGTTGCAGATAATCCACCGATCCCGTCGATACGACTAATAATTTATTGACAAGAATATTGTAGAGTCTAAATACTACTCACGAGAGCACCTCGTGATTTTCACGCGTCGTCGCGTGATGCTAAAGCGCCTGCAAAGTTCTTCTCACCATCGACTTGCAAGCAGCCAGTTTACAAATTACGAAATTTACGTAATAATTAAACGGTATCTTGTAATGGATGGGGCTTTATGGAATATGTTTTTTATTTGCTTCATTTATTATTGTCTAAATATTTTTCTGTATCAACGCTCTACTCTAGATTTAAATTATAGTTGCGTTTATTTGCTATTTACTTTCATCGATGATTAATTTCTTTATCGCAATGTAAAGAAAGCAAGTGCTTGATTTAACTCATATTTTTTATTGACTTCAACAACAAAATAAAAACATATCCGACTTGTGATATTGCATATGGGACGATCACTTAACATAAAAGTAATATACAGTGTGCATATAGCTGTATTCAGTTGTATAATAGAATCGGCCAACTACTTACTTAATTTCTTATAATTTTAAATTATTTAAGTATTTAAGATTAAATATATTGTTTTCTTCGGTCTGGTGTCCAGGCAAAAGCGTGGCGTTGAGTTTTGCCACTTAACACTGATAGGTTTTACCATTATACAAGTAAACATGTAACGAGAAGAATTTTTAAAAATTAACATTTTCAATTTTCATTTCACTGTTACATCAATTCGAATTGATGTAACTAGTGATAGTTCATAATATTAAAGTATTATCTGGTCAATCAGGATATAAAATGATAAGATTAACTTTGAGACTTTCTAATAAGCCTCGGTAAAATCCATTCCGGGTTAATATCATAATTATATAATAGATTGATTTGTTCTAATTAATTAAGAAAACAGATCACTCACTACCTACTACTAATTAATTTGTTTACTGTTAATATGACAAAATGACTCCTAACTATTCACCTTAGGATAAAACATGTCAATATTATTACTAAATAACAGCAATATATTCTAAAATTTAAGATTTTTAGCTTCACGCTGTGTCCCTCAAATAGCAGGGTATTTCTACCCTTGCTATGTGAGACATCATTACAGACAAATTAAAAGACTTTCGTTTTCCACTTTTCGTAGAATTCTTTAGGCTTTGCTTGTTGAGTGACGGAACTCAACACCGTAAAATTTGTGTAGTATATGTCATTTACCCGAGTGCGAATCAAACCCACAACCGACGCGTTTACAGTCGCACGCTGCGCCACGACGGCCTCAATAGATATTTGCCTATTATACTTAGATATTTGCTATTTACACCACAGATATAAACTCTATCGATGCACAGTGGGACATGGTTTAACTGTGAGCTCGTTGGTTATGGATTCAACTTTCACTCGGCAAAACATTTATATTAAAAATAAGCTTGTCTGACACACTTTGTCTTACTCTCGTAAACAAATCGGACAGCGCCTGACTATAACCGCAAAGTTTATGGGTTCGATCCCGACGGAAAGAATGGTAATATTTATGGTATTATTTTAATTTCTCACGGTACCAATACCGTACCGTAACACATTTTTCGAAACTATGTGAAAACTATTGTGAACTATATTGGAATAAGTGGCCACTGCCTCTTCAAGTACAAGTATAAATTTCTTCCTGTACTTCCACAATATTTCAAAATAGTATTAATATTTTAAAACTACATTGCATCATAAATGTTACCAACAAAAAACATATTATTATATTATACTAAACAAACAACCGATCAAATAGTCCGTAAGCGTACAAGCAGTATTTGGTCAGGGTATCTACAGTCGACGAGATTCGGAGTCATTTTGTCACAAAATATACTTAACAAATAAAAACCAAAATATATAAACAAATATCAACAATAATATAACAAGGTAATTTATAAATAACAAGATTAAAGGTCATATTCAAAAATACTTAAAGATAATTTTTTTAATCTATTAAGTTAAAGATAATAAATGTGTTCAGATTATGAAATATATTATGGACCATTTTACGATCTGATCACATATGGGATCCTTACAGCAATACAATGCAGCGACTTGAACATTCTATCGGAAAACATTACCAAAAATAGACTCCAGACACTCTGCTATCTCAATCCGCAAGCTTATGATTGCTACAAGTATCAAATATCTCCCTGCAAATACTTTCAAGTTTAATAACCTACATTCAATTCTGCTTACAATTGTTTTCTTTATTTTAATAAGCTACGATTAATTATTAATATAATAAATTATCTATTAATTAGTACATTAATATTTACAAGACTATTTGATATAATTATAAATATGCTCTATAGTTAGTAACCTACTAATTTATGAATTTTTCATCGAAAGAAAACATTTCATAAAATTCATCTTCACTGTATAAAAAGAGAAAAGAAGTTAAACCTAGAGCATAAATTAACCAAGGTATCTGTCACTTGTCCCAATGGGCAATGTGTGTTGGTTTTGAGATTTTAAGAGTGGGTCCCAGGTGGAAGGAAGAGGTGGAAAAGTATTCGAAACGTCGAGTTTCTGTACTGTTTCATATAGAAACGAGAGCTTTTTTGTTTGTTTGTTTAAACGCTAAGATCTCTGGAACTGGTCGGATTTACTTTTTTTTGTTTTGTATGAAATCTACAGAAATAGTTGAATATATGTAAGTACATTGTACCACAAAGACATTCAGGTTTATAAGTTCTAAGATGAAGTCCGCGACACCCTATATCTATATCTTATAAATAGGTCACAATAAGACATTTTGTGACATAAATATAGTTGAAAATGTTTAGTTTTGTATTCGACTAAGATATTGGAAACTTACAAGCGAAAGTTATTTCATCATCAAGGAAATTTTATAAAGATAAGCTCTGATTTTTATTGTAAATTTAATATAATTCAACGCCCTGTTTACGGCCACAAGCATAGGTTCGAATCCCGCAGGAGGCGCCCTTGCCGCTGATTTTGTCATTATATATGGTTATGTACTTATTATTGTTTAGAAATTAGAATTTAGATTGTAAATTCGGCATAATTTAGTTGTATTCTAAATATAGCTATTAAATTCTTTTTCAATATTAAGTTAAATAAAAAAAAATTAAACAAAGTCACAACTAACTTAGGGCTTGTAATTTATATGCTTCATCGGTCATTATAAAAGTACAAGAATTATATACTGCTCTCTGAAGCAACACATTTTTATTATTTTTTACGGAATCTTAACACTACGTCCATCTATTTTTAAGTGATAATAAATCTGAATAGGTACATGGAAGGTGAATAGGTAGGTATATTATAGAATTGTAATGGTTCAAAATGTGTGGTTCAATTGTTTGAGACTTCGAGTAATTTGGAAAAGGAAGTATTTAAACACGACGTTCTTTTTATCTGGAGCGGGACATGCATAGATCTAAAAGTATGTACGAGTATAGGGTTAAGTTATTTTTCGTTATTACAAATTATTTTTATATTATGTTGATAATATTAAGAATTCGAGAATTGAAGAAGTGGTTTTGACTAGAAAATGAAGCAATTAGAACAAATGAACTAACTTAAGCATTTTAGTTTAAGAATTATTAAATACTTAAATTCTTACTATAAGTAATGACAAATAATCGAATAATCATTACTATTGCTTTAAAATTTAACAAAATATTGTAACCGGTAACGGTAGCCCTATTCATAGAAGGAATGCCACAACAGGACCGGTCGCCTGCATACCACTAGCTCTTATAGGTACCTACTTGTAGCTAGTAGGGATAGGGCAAGTCTTATAGCGTCGTTTCAAAGTTATCTAATTTACATATTGTAATAAGAGTCAAAAAGAGGAAATTAAATAACATTACTTATATAAACATACATATATTTTCATACATAATACATGAAAATATAAAATTATTAAAAATGGTCTAATTAAGTCTGCATATCGCAGGTAAGGTCAATATTGATCTAATAAATATGACACACAATGATCTGAATAACAAAAGGAACAATGTACGCGGTTCATTAACGCTATAAATTAAATAAATTATTCATACAAAATCGATGACTAGCAACAGTCTGTATTATGTAGTCTGTACATATTCACTTATATTAAAATTCGTCTAAAAAGGTGACGTACATAATTGAAAAACAAACTTTCTTATTCAGAACAATAAAATAATAAATTTTTGTTATGTATGGACTTTTATTTATTTTAATTTCAATCACATCTCTCGCTTATAACAAACTAGCGGCCCGCCTGCGGCTTCACCCGCTTAATCTACATGACTATTGATCTAATATACAAAATTAATTGACAACTAAAAAAAACTCTGATATGATTTTTTATTACTTTTATCTGTAATATTAATTTAATTTTTTGAAGAAAAAAATACGATCAATGTTGATATAAGATATTTATAAAATATACAAAAGGCTAATTATTTATTATACTTATATATTCTTGAAACATTACGTTCTTTTTACCTATGTTTTTGAAAACTTTGTTAAATGTGCTGATGTCAGTGAATTATGTAATTTACTGCTACAGAAACAGCCTTAAATGTTAATTTTTTGATTTGGGTTAGGATTCATAATATTCCTTGTAAAATAACTGTAATGATTGCATATTAACTCCTGTACAGTTTTTAAATTAGTTACATATATTATTAGATAAATGTACAAACTCTGTAATAACTACAAATCTACCCTGATTTGTAGTTATTACAGAGTACACGAAGAAAGGATGTTTTCAGGCATTTTTATGTAGATTTATTTCAAACGAACGAAGGAACAAAAAAATCTATGTATTTACTTGATATTTCTTTGAAGATCAAATCGTTCTTTATCTCTGTGTTGAATTAATTACGACTTACACTTAACTGTTATGATTTATGAAGGTAATCTCCACTAACAATTCAATTTTGTTTATTTTATTGTATAAAATATTATATAATAGTGCTACAAAATTTATATTTTTATCAACAGTCATAGTCAGCTAAGACGTTTCGAATGTCATTCTTTAGCCCGGATTCTTACCAGCGCGATTGCTATATAACATTCGCAGGCAAACTAATGCCTTGAATTCATTCAAATGACGATAACTTTTTTTTTAATAAACCGATTTTGATGAACCATACTTTAGTAGTTAAGTTGAGTGAACAAAGCAATTGGTAAACTATTAAGTAAATCGGTTCAGTACTTTCAGAGAAAAATGTGGACAAAAATATAGCCAGACAGACAGACAAGAAATTAAAAAAATATATTTTTGCTTTCTATTATTCTTTTTAAGTGACCCTATATCCATTTCAGTCAAAATTACTTAATGTACAGACAAAATATTTTCACTGTCTTATTATATATAGAGATAGAGATAATCTAGAAATGTCTCTCTTTCACATACAAGTGTTTACGATTACTTCGTTGATTACATCTCTCCATCTACCCAATTTTAAAAAGTCACGTATGATGAAACACAACATCACTATATCCTTAAATAATAAAAACAGCTTCACGCTGTATCCCGCACACAGCAGGGCACGCAAAAGGAACCTAGTGTTAAGACACCGCTTAACTTTCCGCCGAGTTCTAGAGCCATTGCGTATTGAGCGGCGGAACTCAACGCCGCGCTTTGCCTCGACACCAGAGCGAAGTAAATAAAGGTAAATAAATGTTTCATTTCCTCGGGTTGGGAGCGAATCCACAACCCGTGGATTTAAGTCACACTTTGAGCACCTGCGCCACGACTGGCCTATATCTGGATATTGAGAAAAACAAAAACATATAATCATCCTTCTAAATGATAATCGAACATATGACCATTGCACTGTCAGAAAGCAACTGAGCAACTGAACTGCTACTGTACTTCAATAGCGTCACCGTCATCATTTATAATTAGTACATATTGCGCTTTGATTCTTAAAATGTTTACCTATACAACTGATTAAACATTATGTTGATATGGTGATAGTTCAAACTATGCTAAGGTCTAAGATGTATCATGCTCGACTATGACATCATTATATTATCTAAATATTATGAAAGACCTACAAAGCAAGTATTATTTAATTATTAGGCATTATACCTACTATATTTCAACATGAGACTTGAAAAAAACTATTAAATACAAAAATATTATCAATTGACACAAAAATTTCTCACAAGTTTAATTTAAAAAGTATTTTTAAATTTATATATAAATGTACACAGGTCGTCGAACCCATAACGGAGTTGTTTTCGGGGCGGGCGGCGCACGCGCAGTGACCTTCAGTGACATTAGCGAGAAAAATAGAAACATTTGTAGCTCACCGTAATTTATACGCTATGTGGCCATTATTGTTTTGCCTCTTTCTAACGGTAGCTTTTTTTAATATTAGTTGTATATATGTATTTTTGAGCAATTAATGATTATAAGATAATTTTACAAAGTAAAACAATATTAAGATAGATATAACATTTTTAACGTAAACGCTTCTTTTATGAATATTATTTAAAGTACCTGTTGTTCAAACATTTAAGGCAATAGAAATGATCTCTATTATTCTATTTTTATTGCGTAGGGTCTCTCCGCCCACAGGAACATGTGACGACGCAAAGCAGCGTGACGGGCATGCAGCGTGACACGTACACACATACATCACACAATGGCCTAACTTGCCAGACATGCGACACCCACAATCAAAAACAACTTAAACAGCAATCTTTGCATGCTAGTACTTGATGAGGTATGTAGAATTTGGCAACAGTAAGAGACAGATGTTTTTATATTATTATATATTTTGTAATGTGTGTTTTTATGTTATGGCTAAGTACATTCGGGTACAGAAAATAAATTTAATATTATATACAAAAATAACTGAATATTATTACTGGTTGTATTAAAATGTCATACGCGATCCTTCCTATTTATTTAACTTGCACTTTACGCCTTCCGTAAAAGATAGGTGACAAAGATAATCATGTTAAATATAATATATTAAATAAAACATCAAATTTCAAACAAATTAATAATAATAAATTTGATTAAATCTTTTTATATTTTCAAAAGAACGCCTATTAGAAGTCGAAATCCAAACAAACACTTTAAAATAAACAGTTTTCGTTCAACAAATGATAATTTTATTCTCGATCCGAATAAAATAAGGAGCAGCCCAGAATAATACGGAGTATCGGCGCCAATATTTTCATATTTTGCACATTCCAGTAGGGGACGCTCTTGTTGTTATTTACGTGATAACCTTTGGTGTCCCGTGTGTAATCATGCAACATACACGGATAATGTATACGTATGTACACACAAACGCAGAAATGGCTACATAAATATTTACATATAGACAATACCTTAGCGCTAAATAAGTTGAATAAAGTCTGAAGTCACGGTGCACGTAATACATAAACTTTTGTATTGAAATGTATGCTATTTAAAATTGTAAAAGGAATTTACATTTTAAACCGTCTCTTTAGTGTCTTTTTTTTTCATATGGTACGATAATTAATCTAAGGTTTGCTTTACATGGAACATGTAATGCCTTTATTAAGAACAATTTGATGATTGCCTTCGTTAATGCAAAGAAAAAGTAGCTCTCTCGTGATACCATTTTAGGTGTTTAAACTTCACGCAGGCATCGCAATGTAAGATTAAATACATACATATAAATTTGTTTTTTTTTATTAGTACTATAACACTACAGACCTTTTTAGGATTCCTTACCTCATAAGGTACGATTGTTTAAAAAGGTCCTGTTGGTCGTCTGTCCGTCTGTCTAGTCTAGACCATCAATGTCAAGATAGCGTGGACGTATCAAGTTGAAATTAATACCAAGTAAAAAGTCTGTGCTTCCTAGAAGCACAGAATAAATGAAGCTTGTATGTCAACACAATCAAAAGATATGAGCCTTTATGTATATATTAATTACATTATTATTTATATGCACAATTAATATTAATATAAACCTACAACATTTTTTTATTTTTTTTATCAGCTTTACGCTGTATCCCGCACACAGCAGGATAAGCAGAGGGAACCTAGTGTTAGGACACTCCGTTCCCCACTTTCTGCCGAATTCTGGAGACATTGCGTGTTGAGTGGCAGAATTCACATTTACAGTGTCACTTTGTGCCTCTGTCTGCCACGACTGGTCTAGACCATTTTTATTTTCTTTAATAAATAATAAATAAATCATAAGAAAATTAAATAGTATGTACCTACTTAACTTCAGTTTAACAGGCCTTGATGAAAATAATATGTGATAACCTCATATAATATTTTCACTATTATCGTAGTATACAAAATAATAAACTAAACTTTAATCTCATAGGATTTATAAGGTCAGGTCAGCGCATGACTCTGATATGGCTAACGTGTAAATAACTCAGTATAACATGTGTATATGAAATTATTAACAATTTTTCCTTTTCTTGAGGCCGTCGTGACAAAGGAGCACAAGGGTGTGACTGTAACACGATGGTTGTGAGTTTGATCCCCACTCGGGGGAACGAATTATTATTTATTAATATTATCATTTTTTCGCTCTGGCACCGAGACAAAATCCCAACGTTGAATTCCTCCACTCACTCATTCCTCCACGCAATGTCTCGATAAATTCGGCGGAAAGTGGGGGACGGAATGTTTTAACACTATGTTCCCTCGGTCTACACTGGTATGCATATTCTTTTCTTAGATAATAGTGAGTTCGCAAGAAATTTTACATATTTTTTTACGTACTTGAAATGTCGGCAAAATCAATTCAAAAAAACAAATAAACATTTTACTCTCCTCTTCATGCCGTTGCTGATTGAATTTATATATGAGAATTCCATGGGCATTCCAAAATCGTCCCACCGTACTTGACGAACATTTGATCGATTACTATTATTTTAGTGAAGCAATTATATTTTAGTGGATTTATCAGGACAAATGTACTTATCATGTAACGGTGATTTAAATCGAAATTCGTAGAAAGTATAAAATCAATATATTATACATTTTGCTGTATGCATAACAAGGTAGGTAGAGGGAACCTATGAACCGAACATAGGGCCGACGAAGGGAATCTGGTTTTAAGAATTAAAACACTTCGTTCCCCACCTAGTAGCGTTATTAGAGCGGGGAAATGAAAATATTACATATTGAATTTTCCGAGTGGTAGTTGAACTCACAACGTCTACAACCGCACGCTTGTACCCCTGCTGAATTACGACAATAAATATTCTAACTAAAACAAGATAAAATGAAAAGATTTAAAAATTGTATATTATAAATTCATATTATACAAGTAATGAATAGAATTACTAGCATTATCTATAAGGAAAAATACCTAACACTTTCTATTAATTACAACAACAGCCCGTCTTCGACTGTCAATCGCGTAATGTACACGTGACATTGATAATAGTTATATTTGTATATAAAATAGCGATTAAATGAAAGACCATGTTTGCTCCCAACACTCCAATAATGTAAATATTTTGAATAGATATAACCCACATTCTTCTTATAATCAATCCGTGTTAACTTATTATTTAACATTACTTACACTTATAATAAAATAAGAATTTGATTTAAAAATGCTACAAAACTCTGTTTTATTAATGAATCTTTTCTCTAGAGAAGTGGAATACGCCGGTTCTGTATTAAAGCAAAACCTTCGTAATGATCTGTGACAACATTGAATAACATACTAAATATATACAGTGTGTTAAAAAAATCTAAAACCGTCCTTTTAAGTATACACAATTTAATGTGCAACTAACTTCTACGTAAATATTAGAATTTTCTGATTTTGTAAATTAATTAAAATGGTTTCTAAATCTATTTTATGATTTTATATATTTATTATTTAAGTAACTATGAAAATATTTTAAAAATTAAATAAAATAAAATTAGCTTCACGCTGTATTCCTCTCACAGGCAGAGGGTAGGCAGAGGGAACCTAGTGTTAAGACACTCCGTCCGAGCAAAGAAATGCAAATATAAATTTAAGTAAATAGATCATCTCCTCGAGTAGGGATCAAACTCACAACCAGTCGGTTTTACAGTCACACTATATGCCACTGCGCCACGTCTGGCCTCACCTATACATACTTTTAAGTATATAATATTTGAAAAAAAAAGCAAAAAAATATTATAGCTTACCCGTAAATTCATTTCATATCAAACACTTGTGTGCACAATACCACGAGTAGTCAAAATAAAAAAAAATAAACTAGGCAATGAAGAAATCTAAGAGATATTTTCCGTTTAAGCAAGTGAGAGTGCGTGTGAGACGATCGCGTATAGATGACTGGCTGGCTAAGTCCTACGTCCCGTACAGACAAGTATCTACATATAGGTACTATATAAATATGTATAGAACCTATATGTAGATACAGGAAGAATGCATTTGAAATTGGTTGTATTTAATATTAATATTTAAAATTATTATCCCAAATTGCATTTTTCTTATCTATTTAATGAAGTAACCTAGAGGTATAACAAAGCTAGAAAACATTGTAAGACTGTTGCATTAAATCACAATGTTACAAAAATCTTTAGACTAGTGCCCTATTTAATGGATTTACAAATAATATTTATATCACTTGATATCAGATAACCATCTTAGAATTTTATCCGTAACCGGTGAAACTGGTCTTAGTAATCCTCACACATTTTTATACTTTTATATATACAACATTCACGCTTTCCTTACAATCGATCAACAAAAAGGTTTCTTTATTCGCTATTTTAGAACTAACAAGTTGTTAGTTAGTTAAGTTGTTTTGTTATTCATTTGTATGTATAAAAATTGTAAAAGTAAAATGTTTTGTTTTGGATACTTGTAACTGTTAAGAAATACAAAAAAGACTAAATAAATGAAGCACACTTTTGTATGATACTTAATTTATTATAAAAAAATACAAAATAGACTGTTATTAGATGGCTTTTATAAATTTATCGTAATATAAGCACCACAGAACACATATCCAAAGGGTACGGATGGAAATGGAAATGGAAAAGGTAAGAACATTTCAAATTTAGCTATGATTTTTTTAAATTCCGAAGTCTTTTTAATTACGAATTGCGACTACTTGTATGTACGTAAATGAACAAAACACTACAACAATTATTGTGTAATATTTTATTATATTATTTATATAGTTAAGAAATTAACCTCATTTCTTTTATACACATGTACGACAGATGAGTGAAATATGACTAACTGCGTCAATTAAAAGGAAGTATTAAAATAATCATGTATATATTATATATTTATCTTGTAGGAAGGCGAACCAATGCTTTCTCCTTATCTTTTGCGGTCAACGAATTGGTATGGAAAAGTACCAGAAATGTCGCTTTTATTAAACAATGTCACTCTATAATTAGCAATGCAGTGCGCGTGCGCAGTGGGCGGGCGGATTGAAAAATTGGCTCAACCAATAAAAAATTGTAAGCACCTGCCACGTAACTATATCAAATTGTGATGTATTATCATACATCATATCTGATACAGCTAAAACTTTTCTAATACTTGTCCTTTACTTATCTCTATACTCGTCAGATTTTCTTCTTGTTTTTTTAAAAGCAAATTTTAAATAAGTCCCTAAGTTGGCCAATCCGTTATTAATACATTTGGAGACTACCGAAATATCATTATATAAACTTTATTTATATAAACTCTGTTTATATTAATATTGAGGCCAGTCGTGGCGCAGTGGCACGTAATGTGACTGTAAAACTGACTGGTTGTGGGTTGGATCCTCACTCGAGGAGATGAAATATTTACTTAAATTTATATTTCCATTCCTTCGCTCTGGTCTTGAGGCTAAGCGCGGCGTTGAGTTCTGTCACTCAACACGCAATGCTTTCAGAATTCGGCAGAAAGTGGGGAACGGAGTGTCTTAACACTAGATTCCCTGTGCCTACCCTGCTGTGTGCGGGATACAGCGTGACAACTTCACGCTGTATCCCGCACATCATTTTTATTTTATATAAATATAAACTTCGTGGTTCAGGATTCGATCACAATCAAACTAAATTAACTACCTAGCTAATGAATGCCCTACGGAAAAAAATAAATGATATACATAATATCTATTTAATAATTAATATCTATTTAATAATTTCGTACATAAATTTTAATCAATATTACAGGTAGGTAATAAAATATTCTCTAGCATTTTCTTTACTTTGGTGATATTCGCTAAAAGTCACACTTTTAACACTATTTGCTTACGTGACCAGACGAGCTTTATTGACAAATAAGAAAATATCCAACACACGTCTTTAAATAAAAGCCGAGTTACATATAGTTTTTTAATAAAAAAATAATAAATAAACCAAACGCAAATGTGACTAAATTGACGACGTAGGAGTATGGTTAACCGCAAGTCTCGGATTTAATGTAAAGTATACATAGGATTGCTAGATTTCATGTAAAGTATAGATAGGAGTGTATAAAATTCAAAAGTAATTGGAAATTATTATTTTATTACTGTTCATATATATTTATCAACATTAATTTTTAAAAAAATCCTTCTCTTCGTGAATCTTATACTTAACTAGGGGACTCGGGCGGTTCCGCCCGCTTGAACTATACGAATATTTATTAAATATATGTATGAAAATATTTTCAATTAAAACACGTCAATAACGTATTTTTAAGAGCCAGAATTTCAGATTTTGTCAACCCCTATTTCACCCCTTTAGGGTTAAAAATTTCAAAATCACTTCTTTCTAGTCCTCCTAATTTCAACTCTAAATTTCACGTTTCTACCATCAGCGATTACTGTGCGTGCGTCTTTACCTCAATCAGTGTCAGTGGGAACTTTTCCATTTTTGTATATTACCTTTGTATTAAGTTATAACTTTAATATATAACACAATATAATACTTAAATACCTTATAAGTACTACGATATGTTGTAATAGACTATCATCTATATAAAAACTATCAAGTTGCTTCAAAAAATTGATCAAATTCGCTTTTAGATAACATTGATCGAAAGTTAAGAATTATTATCTTCAGATGTAGTATATGTATACCTACAAATATTATTATCATTTATTTATCTATCTTTTCCTACTTGAATATATATTTATTGTATATATGTATGGTTTTATATATGTATTATATATGTATGATATGTATTGTATGCATAGGTTTTATATGTTTATATGTATATATATATATTCTATCTTCACATTGGTTGCCTGGAAGAGATCACTTTTAGTGATAAGGCCGCCTTTGTACATATTTTATTCTCAAAACTGATGTAATCAATCCTGTATAAATGTGCAATAAAGACTTTTTATCTTATCTTATTGATCGATGACACATATGATATCTTCTATTATCAAAATTATCTAATTTTAATGTAATAACGCAAACGTAAGTAGCATCTTTAGTAGGTGTAGGTATATAAAAAAAAGGTATTTATACCTATATAGATACATTACCTAATTATTAAAAGGAATGTCTCAAAAAGTTTTACATAATTTAAAATATATATATATATATATATATATATATATATAATTTAATGCGGGGTTTATTTTTATTTCTACTATAATTTATAAAGGCTTTTCTTAACAATAAATATAATTATTAATTGTTGAGAAATATCATGAATGTCAATAGAAAGTAAAAGAAGAATAATTTTAGGGTTCCGTACCTCTAATGAAAAAACAGAACACTCATACGATCACTTTGTTGTCCGTCGGTCCTTCTATCGAGACTATTTATCTCGAGATTGCATGGAGGTATCATGTTGAAATTAACATCAAATATTATGGAGCACAGTAAAAGCTTATAAGGCAATGCAAACAAAAATACGAACATGTATGCATCGTTTTTCTGCTTTTTGATAAAATTCGCCGCGTAATCGAAATCCATAAGGTCTACAATTATTACACGAAAAGAGAATGAGATACAATAAAATATAGGATATGCACATGAAAATCTTGGTATGTATGAAAATCTTGGAAAAATTTGGTATGTATATACCATAAAATTTTTTGATGCCGAACTAATTGCACGGAACCCTCGGAATAGGCGAGCCCGATTCGCGCTTGTCCGGATTTTTTTTTAAATGACGTTTGCTAATAATTTTGTGAGTTTACTTAACGCAAGCCTTCGATGTCGAACTAAGTGGTGTGTACACGAGAAAAAAATCCACTCCACGAGGGGCAATGAACTTTTCATTCTGTATTTAAATATGAAATAATTATCCTAAATAAGCTTTGACAATAACACACAGACTGTCACTTGACATGCAGTGTCTCAAAAATTCAACAAAGGCGGCAAATGAGAAAAGCAGTCTTAAAACTAGGTTCCGTCTGCCTCCCCTGCTAAATGCAGGACACAGTGTGAAGCTAAAAAAAACTACTTAAGTCACCATAGCAAGGACTAGTACATATGTGGGTAAATCCTTATAGAGTAAATTACCTTTTCTTAATATGACCTTTCTTAATGTGTATTTCATTAATGATAGCCAACCAGGCCCCCATTTCGAGTACATTCTGACAGATTTAAACAGATAATAGCTTATCATATGTCTTAATCAGGTGACATCTACTTGGCAAGCAAACACGCACGACAATGCCAAAGTAAAAAGTCATCTTAAGTTATTTAAAGATAAGAAAGTATGCGCACTAATCACTTTATAATTTATGTAACTTGGTTAAAAGAAAAAAAAAACATATCACAATACGCAGCCGTGATGCAGGGGCACAAACTGACTGACGTGACTAACTGTAAACGCGACAGGCAGGTGGGTTCGCTTCCCAGTCGAGGAAATAAAATATTTAATATTTCATTTTCTTCAATCTGTTATCGAGGCAAAGCGTGGCTTTGAGTTCCGCCACTTAACATTGCGATGAATACATAAGTCGGATAATAGGAAACGGAGTGTCATAACACTAGGTTCCCTCTGCCTACCCTGCTGTGTGCGTTATGCAGCAAGATGCTAAAAAAAAGAAAAGAAATCGTAATGGACCAGTTATTGAACAGTTGTTTTCAACTGTTTTTTTTTTTGCATACTGTATATCATCATTTTAAAAGCTTATATAATAAATTTCAATTGAGCTCATCGAGAAAAAATTGCAAATGATTTACGTAGTTACTGTCAATAAATGTCGTGAATGAACAAATTTATGTGTATTTGATTTAAAGTTACAGTAATGAGTAGATATTTTTCGATAAGCTAAAGTAAGTAAATAATTTAATTGTTTAAATTAAACTTTTTATTTATTTATTTATTTTAAAACTTTCCATATAATTACATATGCTATGTTAAAAAAAAAAACAGAATTCCAACGCAGAGGAAATTTTGCGAGTGCCACTTCCTAAGATAATAATATCTATTCTCCTTTTAAATATTTATGGCGATGAATATAAAATTTAAAATTAAAATTTCGATTTTCAATCAGAACATTTGCCTTTATATTTTATTTGTATTTTTCTTTAGTTATAATTTAAAAAAAATATTTATGTCTTTATTAAGCAGAATTGTCTGCTGGTAATTAATATCATAGACTAGCCGATACCTAAAAGTAAGTAGTAGTAGTAGAAGATAACATAAATAAATGAGATGCAGTAACGATTTTCGATTATCACTTTAAATTAAAGATTAAAAAATCCAACTGCCGTTTAGTTGAAAAATACTCTTTTAAAATATATAATTACAAGTCAGAATGAACAGAACGAACCTACTACCTAATACATAGCATATGTTTCATTTTTTATTCAATGAGCGCAGTCTCAAATATGCATTATGCATTATGATTATTCCGCTGATAATTTTGCCAATAGTAAGTACAGAAAAAAACTATTGGATGAATTATAGAAACAAAAAGAAACAAAAACAGAATAACGATATATTAAATTGAAATAGTTCACCGATTTCATTTTAGTTTTTCATTTAGACAATATTGCGTCCGGTGGTCAATCAAGTGCATTTTATTTATTGTCATGTATTGTGTACTGTGTGTCCCTCGCAAGATTGACACGATTCGTTTGACATAAGAATAATCAAAATCGCTAAACCCATTCTGTATCTGCAACTCCACATACGAAGAAACAAATAAATATATGCTATGTTTTTTATTTTTAAATATTTAATAGCATTTAATGTATTTAAAAATATATATAATAGGCTAAGAAATTGTTTTACAATTTATTCTAATATTTGTATAGTATACTGAACTAAAAACATCACATTCAAAACAACGGGTTCTCCAGCTAGGCCCTGTTGGACACATTGTTGGGGTAATCGTATTTAATCGAAGGTTTAATCTACTACAATTTAATAAGATTTGGTTCCACCACTCAGCAAGTAATGTCTCCAAAAATCGACGGAAAGTGGAGACGGAAGTGTCTTAATGGGAACGGAGTGTCTTAACACTAGGTTCCCAGGCTCCCTCTGCATATCTTGCTATTAAATAATTAGAAAAAATATATTATAGGATAATAAGCTAAAACGCTTAATATATTATATAACAAAACGAATAGTAAATATGAGCAAATCAAACAAGTTAACGAAGTTTACAACGAAAAGAAAACTTTATCTTACAAGTTATGACTTACAAGGGCATTGACTTTAGGCCGGAGGTCAAGGTCACATTCATTCAATTTTTTTAAGTGTGTTAAAAGATACTTTTACTGTTTTTATATTACTTTACTGACTTATATTATAAATACATTGAATTACTTATCACAAAAAAGCATACAACAATTTGTAAATAACAAAATAAGCCTACCTTTGTCGTTAGCTTAAGCGGAAACGATCAAAAATCAAGTTATAACACATCACATCACTTCAATTTAATTTTACGACAAAAATAAATTTATAATGCTATTTGAAAGCGAAACGAAAGTAAATTATTTATTTACATGTGGGAAGTTTCGGCATGAGCCGTCGACTGACGGTAAGGACGCGGGAAGGTCGCGTGCGTCTATGCGCATGCGTCGTGGACTCCATCATCGTCTCTGCCAAACTTATCACCTTCACTGACATTCTTATAATGATCATTAAATTACAATTTTTTTTTGGCTAACTAATATTTGACCTACTTTTAATCCAGTACACCCAAAAATGTTAGTGTACATGTGAAAAAAACGTCACTATATTTAAAAGCCAAAATTTCTTCTTCTTTCTTTTCTCTAATAGTTAGTAAGTGCTAAGTGCACTTACTAACTATTAGAGAAAAGAATAAACAAAATTTAATAAGCTTTTTTCTTTCCGACGTGTGGAAACACTTAGGATCAAAAATGCTTATTAAGAAACCCGCGCATCTTTGGTAAAAGCGGCCTCAGATCCCGCTACGTTAAAATTTTCCTACGTTTTCTTAATAAGTAAGAAAGTTTTAGTGTATAAAACTATTATTTTTTATATATTAGACTGACCAAATTTACGTGCCATTTTGAAAAACGGGACATTTGTGCATTCCGATACTATGTTTCATTACGCTGAGACCCACCACACATAATGTGCAACTTCTGTATTACACATAATACATTACATACATTACACACATACATTTACATATAAATACATTTATAGTCTTAGGAAATTTTAGAAGCTAAAATTAAGATATGTATTAAAATTAAGTCATAAAATAAGAATTAGGTAGAACTGTATAGTATAGTAGTTTTATTATTGAGGCCATCGTGGCGAAGAGGCACAAGGATGTGACTGTAATGCGATGGTTGTGGGTGCGATCCTGGAAGTAATGGTTCGAAAAAAATCGGCGGAAAATGGGGGACGGAGTGTCTTAACACAAGGTTCTCTCTGCTATATGCGGGATACAACGTGTTTAAAAAAAAGAATCTATCCTACTTTATAAATTAGCGCCATCTAGTTACAATTTGTAAAACTTTTACATATAGGTACTAAATACATTAAGCTAGGAACGTAAGTTTCACACCTAAACATATTTTTAATGTGAGAAAATAAAGTACTTTCCTTTCTTTAAAAGTAATTCTTATTCTCTATATTCAACTACAACGAACTTTTTGTCACTGCCATCTAGAACCGCGAATATGAAATTTAATGTAAGCCTAGTTCAATAAACAAGTACATATATATCTAGTATGTTACAGTTCAAATAATAAATTAAAACATGTATTATGGATACCACTTCTGTATTTGTCTACTCGAGTTGGACGAAATGATAATTTGGCAAGGAACTAATTCATATAATGTTGTTATTTTATCACATAATACATAAAATTGAACAATAATATTTTTTTAGGGTAAGTATAGGCCTGGTGATTAAAAATAGTTTTTTAGCGTAATTAGATACTTATTTTACCCTAAGATAAGAAAAAAAAATAGCTAACAATTATATATTTTTATCAACAGTCATATAATGAAGATGTTTCGAATGTCATTCTCTAGCCAAGAATCTTACCAGAACGATTGCTATATAACATTCGCAGGCAAACTAATGCCTTGAGTTCATTCAAATGATGATAACTTTTTTTTAAGCAAACTTTAATTGTTAAGTTGAGTTAAAACAAAGCAACTGGTGAGACTTTTAAGTAAATCGGTTCAGTCCTTTCAGAGACTTACGTGACCATACATGTAGACAGACAAGAAATTAAAAAAAAAAGCTTTTTGCTTTCTATTATTTTTTTTAAGTGTCCCTCTATCCGTTTCGGTTAAAATTACTAAATGTTCAGACAAAATATTTTTACTGTCTTATTATATACAGAGATAATCGCATGATATACCGATTGTATTATATTATACCTGTATTGTATTACTTTGACTGTAACATACATATAGGCAATTATAACATCATGTTTAATTGTATGATTAAGATATCAACTATCTTTAGTAAATAAAATGTTTGATTATATATAAGAGCTGTGTGATACAAGTCTTCATCTTTATGTACTTCGTTCGTACTTTTTAGGGTTCCCTACGTCAAAAGGAAAAAATCAACTTTTGTAGGATCACTTTGTTTTCCGCCTGTCCTTCCGTCAAGAGCATTTAACTTGAGATCACATGGATATATCGCTCCCCTTTAGCACAGAAAAAATCAAGACAATGCAATTAAAAGATTGTTATTGGTGCATTTATGTAGGTATGACATTTGCCTCGTAATCAACACCTATGGAGTACTTCCCGTGGATCAACAATTATGAAATTTGGACAAATTAAAAGAGAGGACTTGCAGTACAAATAAAGTAAAAAATATTACAAATTTATAATACAGTTCACAGACTTCATACGTATAGAATGAAAACGTCTGCAAACTTAAGTTTGTCAACTTTTATAAATTGTACTTCCCGTTAACATGCAATCCTAAAATTGGCAAGGAGCTCTCGGTATAGGTTCGAGTCCGACTTGCATTTGACTATTTCTTTTATAACTATTACATAAAACTAGATGCAGATTTTTAAATTTGTATACTGAAAAGCTTCTGTCATCTGCATTTTTAATTTGTTATTTAAAATTTTTATTTATCACTGCAAAATACTGATCCCGCTCTTTTGTTTTTTTTTTAGCAACTTTTATTACGGCGGCATTTCATTATTTCTTATAATTAAGCTGGACTGCTACGGTTTTCTTTTTCTTAAATTTGTATATGTCGATAAAAAATGCTCATCACCAACAACTTAATAACTATAAGCTACACAAAATAAACTTTCATTTAAATCCATCCGTCCGTCAGTAAGCAGTGCTGAAGACCTGCGTGTACAAACAGTCAACTTTGGAACTCAATTGAAAATTTAACCATTATATTTCAGGTCGCTCCTAAGGTCAGGGGTTCCAGGCATGGGCAGTATATAGTACCGCCTGTAATGTAAACGTAAAGTAAGAAATTCGGCGCTGAATTACTATACGCACATAATAATATATAGTTAAGTATACCAAAATATTTAAAGTCAAAAATACTTAGAAAAATACATTAAATCACACCGTATCGAATTAACAACTGCAGCCAGGAATAAAAAAAACTCATAATTTTTTTCTAGTCAAAAAGTATGCAATGAATATTGAAAGCATTAACTTTTCATAAAATAAAATGAAATATTGTCGATTTTTTGTTATTCTTTTCCCATAAATGAAGGTTTATTTTTTGGCGATTTATTATCTTTGCGCTCAGCTCATCTAACAACGACTCCGTAGTCCATTGTATGTTTAAAGGATCATAGATATGTACATAATACACTTCATGAAGAATATTGTGACACTCCCTTGGTAAAGATAACTGTTCAGCAAACCAGAAGATAACAATCTTCTTCTAAAAGTAGGGTAGAGCAGGGCTTATTGAGCAGCATCGAATACTCAAAGAAAGAAAAAAAAAATATTAAAAGCAAAACAAAATTTTGCAAAGCTAAATAAAATAAACAAGAAAGAACTTTGACAAAAAGTTAAGAAGTACGTATATATATAAAAAAAACTTTAGACAGTGAGAAATGCAACAGACATCGAAATGAAGAATCAGACTGCTTCCGGACTCAAATGAGACTCAAACTGATTCCGGTAGCTTACCACGGGAGTAATGGTTCTTATATCAGTTGTGCAAGGAATGGCCAATGGCCAACCTTAAGCACAGAATTGATTATCAAATTATTATTTTCTATACTAAGGAAGTGTATGTAAAATTTAAATTAAAAAATACTTTTTAACAAGAAAAGCGGTTTTCTTATCAATGTCTTCGTCAATTTCAACCGGATTCCATAATCAGAACCTTACCAAAGTTTTATCAAACTATCATTGAATTGTATCCTTCCTTTCCAATAAAAAAAAGCATCATTGAAATCAGTTAGCTGCATATTGAGTTATTCGCCCATTTGTCGCGCAAATACATAATACAAATTTAAGACTATATAGGTATGTGATTTTATTATGGGTACAATTGTCAGAAATGGACCAAATTAATGGGACTACATGGGAACCACTAGCTTACAAACAAAAAAAAACTCCGAACTCTGGAGCGCTTTGCCTTGACACCAGAGCTAAGAAATAAAAATATAAATTAAATTTATAAAGAAATAAATTATTTTTTTACCTTACGTAAAACATGAAATTTATAGTAGTCGTTGAGGTTCTTTGCTCAACTAGCCCTGTTCTACCCTACGTGTACCTAAATTTAAACAAACATCTAGGTACAATATTTTGGAATGAGTTTAATAAGTATCAAAGGTAATTTCTTAACACGTTGTTGATATTAAACCCATTTTTTTTTTCATATGGACATGACACGTTGGCGGCCATGACCCAGCCTTCGCATGTATGAGTCAGTCTAGTGGAATCGTCTGATAGCATCCCGTATAGCGTTTTAAGACATACCGATTGTCAGGTACTCCATGTAACACAACAGATATACGCAGATGCAATACCTTAACTTAACTACTAAAAACTTATTTAATACAAAATTCCTTGAAAATTAAATAAAGAGAATAAAAAATTACGTTAAATAACACCTTAAAATAAAAAAAGCCTTAATAGTTATGTACCTAGATTAATGATTAAAAAGATTCTTATAAATGTTACGTGTTATTAATTTCCATATTATTAACCAATTTTAAGGACAATGAATATATAGCGGGTCGTTAGTAATATTACGTAGGTATTCGATATCGTCACACTTAATCTATTAAGTAGGCAATGTGCTAGACTTGATATCCTACACCTTATATAGCTTATTTAGTAATGAATTCAAATAGTGGAGTAACTAAGAAACATTAAAAATTTTCTCAAGTAAAATCGTGCAGTAATAGGCCAGTTTTTTTATTCACTATATTACTATTTACCTTTAATTTAAATAATAGTATGTAATATGTAATAAAAATTAATATAATGACACTCAAAATTATTTTTTTAATACTTTAAAATTCTGTTTAATTATAAATTTTATCAGAGTCAAAGATATATATATATATCTTTTGCTCTGATATATATATATATATATATATATATATATATATATATATATATATATATATTCTCAGCTTCTATTTGCATTCTCTTTCTTAAACGAACTGAAGTCTGAACCCATATGAGTGATAGGCTCCTATCATGAAGATATCTACAATAAAAGTATATTCTCATCATTTAATTTTTTTTTTATTGAGAAGTGGTTTATGTATTTAATGACATTATGGTACTCATATAATAGCACAATAGTTCCCCCGAGTACAATAAGATCACTGGGAGCCACAGCCTAGTTGTAAACATTGTACTTCCTGCCCCACCTTACTTGAAACCATATATGTTTACATTTTTTATTATGTAACACTTCTATAATTAGATCATAAATTAACAGACAGAAAACTTTCTAATTGTAATATATTTATTTTCTAGTATTTAGAATATCTTTCATATACATAAAGATTTGTTTAATTCCTACAGGTTAAAAGTAAAAAGGCCATATTAACAAGCTCGTTTCGTAATTTTATTTATGTAAATTTGCAGATATAATTAATACAAATTATGGTCATGTAAATTGGGATCTATGGTAAATAATATAACTATTAACTGGTTTTAAGGTCACCATCTCACTGCCTCTCAACAACAGTCAGTTGCAACCATTTATAATTTTTCATGTGACTCATTTCAAATATAAAAAGGCAGTCTCGGAAATGTGGCATTACAAATACTGTCTTATTTCTAAGTTTACATTATGAGATTTTTTTATTGTGATAGTGATAAAAGACAAACTTAATCTATGTGAACATACTAACAGAATGGCTACTGTATGCACAATTTGCATAGGTTTTCACATTCTAGGTGGTGTTTAGTGCATTTCTATGTCAACTATTCAATCCTAAATGTTTTATTTCAATGTGACCAAACCTATATTGTCTATGTCATCATACATCACAATTTTACTACAGCTATCTGTACAACATTTTGGAATTTGGAGATTTGGAGATATAGAAATGCCAATCTAATATGATGCTACTTACTCAAGCAGCATGTGTATTATATACATTGCTACTATCAAGATTGGATCTCTAATATCTTGACTTAATAGCAGTTTTTCAATTTTATTCTGGTATCAGATTGTGAACAAAAAATTAAATACAAATTAAACTATTCACAAACAAATCCATAAATAAACTTTGATTATTAACATAAAACATTGAAATACTTAATATGTTGTCACTACTGATTTAATGAATGTGTAAACATCCAATGTAAGAGAGCAATTATTCCTCAGACTCATTTTGTTCTGGCTTTGTAATCTTCAACCATGGATGCTGAAGGCACTCGTAAGCAGTAGCTCGACGGTTGGGATCAAAATCCAACATAGGTTTCAAAAAATCTGCAAATTCTTCTGCATCCATTTGACTCCATTCATATTTTTCTGTTAAAACGGAAACTAAGCCCCATGGTTTTAACCCAGTTATATTTCTAAGTTCACCTTTTTTATTAAAAAATATTTTAGAGTACTTTCCAGATGCAGCAATACGTTTAGGAATATCACCAAGCAACTCAATAATATGAGCTAAGTGATCTTCATCTCGGCTATAACCATCCCCAGAGTGTGGTTCGAAGAGATAATCACCAGTGGCTAATTCAAAAGCCATGCATGCTGTACTCCAAATATCAGCAGAAGTGCCATAGCCAGCACTGAGTAACACTTCTAATGACCTATATTGCCTTGTTTGAATATCTTCAGTAAAATGACGATGTACCCAACACGCATTACCTAGATCAGCTATTTTTACTTCTACTTCACATTCATCAAATGCAGGGTCTGGTTTCTTATCCATTTTACTTTTGTTTTGTGAGTTAAAGGAAGGTGGGGTGTCAGTCATCTCTCCCTCAGACATAGGTGTGCCTGCATCATCTCCACAGCCATATTGCTTACTTCTTACTTGGACTGATTCTGCATCTGTATCAAAAACATCATCATCTGCTCTCTGCATATCATTAATACCATTTATATTGGAATCATTTTCAGAACGAGTGTTTTCTATAACACTAACTTCTTCAGGTGTTGGTGGGGAATCATCATTATCTTGGGACATAGGTGCAGATTCACTGTTGTTGCCTGTCTTTTTTTGTTCTTCCATCTCTTCAATTTGTTCCATTTGCTTCTTAAGAAGCATTGATTGGCGTTTGGCTTTTTTCTTTAATTTTTTCTTTTTGTTTCTACTCATTTTACCTGTAACAACTTGTTCTTGGAACTCTTTAGGAGCAGTGCTGATAAGAGAATGAGGTAACCTGAGCCCCAAAGAGTGTAGTTCTGTGGCTTCAGCTGCCAATTTTCGGATATATGTTTCATCAACACATACTAAAACATTTTCAGGTTTTATATCAGTGTGGATTATTTTACATTTAGTATGAAGATAGTCTAAGCCCTCCAGAACTTGGCGGATAATAGTTTTTACATTTTCACGGGGAATACCTCTGTAATTAGACTTCAATATTAACTTCAACAAGTGGTGTCCTAAGACTTCAAAGACCATGCACACATGAGTTCCATTTACTCCAGTAATTTTAAAATCATTAAGTAATTGGACTGTTTTATTCCTTTTAGGATCAGTAGGATCACTGTCACGGACAGCTTTTAAAATCTTAATCTCATCTAAAGCAGTTTCTGTGAAATGAGGTGCAGACTTAACTACTTTTAAAGCAACAAATCTCTTGTCAGCTAAATCCCAACACAGCCATACGGTAGAAAAATGCCCCCAACCTAATTTTCGTGTGACGTGGTAGCGATTCAGGAATAAGTCCCCGATTTTGACAGGATGGTATCCACCCTTACAGTAGTCCGCACTGTCCTCCTGCTCTTCGTCATCACTAGCATATTGTTCATCTTCATCCTCCTCGATAGTTTCATTGGAAGAACTATGTGTTGGTTCAAGACGATTCTGGGTTTGATTGCGCAGGCCGTTTCCTTGTCCACCAGCGCCGTGATCTTCCTCACGATTTTTCTTCTTACCCAGTTTATGCCTTTTCTTTTTCGCCTGAATGGCGAGGACTCTTCTATTTACATCTGATTTAGAACTCATTTAGTAAATTAAAACACTTGCAACGAACTTTTATATAAATAAATTTATCTTTTCATCTCAATCTTTTTGTTTGAGTATGGCGGCCGGTTTCAGACAGAACAAAATGCGCTCGAACATGAACCGCTTTGGTGCTGCCATATAAAAAAAATATCATAGACAATTTGACACCCAATTGGTATATATTATATGTGGTTTACAAGCTCGTGATGGCTCGGCAAGCGCTCACAAATTCCAACGTCAAACTTGTATACACCTCGAAAGGATCGAAACCATGCCTCAAACTCCCTTTGATCTGTGTTCAAGATCAAGACAGGTCCCAATCGGCGACGAGCTCTTGCAAGCCATCACAAGCCACGATAAACAGTGTTTAGAAAGCTCGGCAAATCTTTAAAAACGTGTAAACGGGCTATTATATAGCAGTTGGATATATTTTATACTATATAATATTATATTGTGATAAGTCGCATATACACTTGTGACGATCTCAAGCCTCCACCAACATTAACATCAACAGCGTCTATACACCTTGTTTAGCGTTACTTATGATGGTTTGCGAGAGCTTGTCGCCAATCCGGACTGTTCGGTTTTTGAATACAGATAAAAAGGAGCTTGCAGCAGGCTCTTGCGACGTGTAGGTGTATTACGTACGAACAACGAGCTACATCCTGTTCCTTAATTTCACTCTTCGTGCCGAGAGTGGATATGTTTTGTCCGGCAATATTATAATATTTTCTAGCAAATAAATAACAAAGTTTTGCACTATCTACTAGTTTATTTTAATATAACGCAAGTAATAAATAAGTATACATTTATACTGATGGTAAAAATAGCAAAAAATATATGAAACCTAATTCATTGGTTGTTTAAAACTAATAAATTCTAAATATACATTGATTTATTTCAATGCGCAGAAAAATAAAATTCATAAAAATATATTGATTTCTTAGATATGCAAATTAATTTATTTCATATATTTAACACAGTAATATCTAATTGCTACTTCGTTTGTTTTTTAAGTTATGTTAAACTAGCATTGATTACTTGATATTAATTAATTTACTGCAGAAATTTGAGCTTCCTTTGTTTTTATAAAATATGAATACGCAAACCTAATGCAAAAGCTAAAATAACTTCGGCATCTACGCGTCATGCTTGCATGTTAAGAATATACTTTACCCGCTTACAAATGTCTAGATGGGTTAAGTCATCACGTCTGTAAGTTATCAAAAGCGTATAAAAGATGTTCAACTTTTACTATTAATATGCATATAAAATTAAAAGGACTAAGGTTTAAGAATATATATTATGTATGTAGGATTTTATGACAATAACTAAAAAACCAACCAAAAAATTATCACGCGCACTAAGATTTATCAACGGACTGGGTAACAGTCGCACCAGTTTTATTTTCTTTTTTGGACATATACTTAACGGGTAGCAAAATTAAACCACCAGTCATGATAAATGCTCCAGCAACATGAAATGCTACAGAATACCCGTAAATATCTTTCAATATGCTAGCGATTGGAGTACTAACTAAGCTACCTACTCCTTGAAATAATAAGACAATACCAGTGGCGTTTGTCAAATTATCTAACCCATATAAAGATACAAGAACCATACTTCTTAAGGAAGCAACACATGATACAAAAAAACCAAAAACAAAACAGTACAAATATTGATAATATAAATTGAACATTACATGAGAAAATATAGTAGCAAGCCCTGATATAATCATAGAGCATACATATAAATGTAACGGGTTTATTTTAACGGCGATAGCCCCTAATAACAATCTACCTATTGCGTTAGAAAAACCTATAACGCTTACAAACAAATTACAATGTTGCGGATCTAATCCTGCTTCTAAAGTGCTACTTTGTATAAAAACATAAGGAGTTAAGAAACCTATATAAATCAATAATCCAGCCATACATAAACATAAAAATGACTTCTTTTTTAATAACTTAGGATCCATCATAGTTGCTAGTACTCGTCTAGCAGCCGTTGTAAATATTCCTCTTCTCTCTCTTAGATCTACAGCTGTAGCAGCTCTAGATACAGCTAATTGGTATTCAAGTCCAGTTTTAGACGTAGTTGTTTTCATCATACTCTTTTGGTAAACTGGAAGCTTTTCTAGTTTTCCATCATAAAACACGTCATCTCTGTACAAAGGTCGGGACTGTGGAATATGTTCATCCCAATGACAAAGCCAACCACAACAACCACTTTTTTTTGGTTGCTCTACTGAGGCTGTTACTTCTATAGACCTTTTTATTTTATCCTGAATACTAGTTTTAGATATTATAGATTTTACTTGCTTCAACTGCCTAGGACTTATACCTCCCTGTGGTGCATTTGCAGTTAGTGTAAGCTTAGATACTGCTGCTGTAGACGGTCCTGGTTGAGAATCTGAGGGAATTTTGCTGTCATCCACTACTGCAGCAGCGGTGGGAAAATTTAAATTTGATGCAGCACAAAATAATCGTTCAGTTGCTGTGGGTAATAGTTCTTCTGCCTTCGCACGACCCGACTGAACGATGGCCGTTGAAAGGTTTGGTAAATACGTTACAGTACGTGTGGGATCTTCAGTTGTCGTTGCAACGGTAAAAGAAAGCAAGGGTTGAAAAGTCATTCCTAGAAAATATGTCATTCCCATGAAACCAGAATGTAGTAATGTTGTAGTACGCCAACCAGCCAACTTAACTAAATATGAATTAAATGGATAAAAAGACATAACCCCTACACTAGATCCACAGGTTGCTATAGCTAAAGCTAACGATCGTAGTCTTTCGAAGTAAAATCCAACCACAAGACTTGCAGACATATTTATTAAGCAGTAACCAAACCCTGCAAAACATCCATAGAATATACAAAGCGATGGAAAATTGGTGGCAAAATATGAAATGAATAAAGAAAATGAACTTAGTACAGATCCGGACATCATACATGCCCTGAAACCAAATCGGTTAATAAAAGCTGACGCTATAGGACCGGCAATGAAATAAATTGCGACGGCTAATGAATTAATAAATGCTATTAATGGTTCAGACACACCTAAATCATTTGAAATATCTTTTAATAAGCTCCCAAATGTAAATGATATACCATCTAATATGCATACACTAAAAAAAGCAGCAGCAACTACTATCCATCCCCATCCTCCTTCTTGTGGTACTAAGATTTGTGCAGCAATTTCTGTTTCTTCACCACCTTCAAGATTATCAGGTCGACTCACTATACGACTGGGTGTCAAAAGAATACTTTTTCTCGGTTCAGTTTTCACAAGAATTGGCTTGGGGCCCATTTCTATTCACATCACGATAATTTCATGTTTATATTTCAATGTAATAAAAAATATAATTATATTATCGTAAAAACATTATGATATTAAAAGGGTATATTTTATTTAATCAGTTTATTATTGCTTAAACATTAAGAATTAGCATAATTGAAAAGTTACATTGATACAATAATACTCTTTATGTCATAAAATTATAAATTCTATATAGAGCTTTACAACCAAAAAGTATTGATCATAGAAGATATTACAAAACGATATACATATAATGTTACGGCATTATAAATTTTACATAATTATATCAATATCAATAATTGCCTTTGAAAGAGTGTTTTTTCGTTGTTTTCGTATCATCATAATTATCAATAGCCTTTTCACTGTTTGACATAAGCCTCTCTAATGGGTCACCATTAAGCTCGATCTTGTCGTATTTTTTGATCCATCACGTTGTTAATTATTTTAAGCTTTTATTACTAAATGATATGAATTATTTTAATATTCATTCCATTTACTCTATATAGCGTCATTCGCGCCAAACATCTAAAAAAAGCAGCAGCTTAATTTTTAATTGTAATTACAAGTGCACAAATCTTGTTAATCACAAATTACCAAAACCAATATTTTATCATTAAATAGAATGTTAGTAATATAAAAACAACTAATTTCCTGTAGCACAAATTAGTGCAGTTCATCCGACGACGATTGTAATATTAATATAGGGTCGATATCTCTCATTATAAAGAAAATTCTTTGATGAAAAAGTAATAAAATAATATGTATATGTAATAGTAAAATGTTATTTAATGAAAAAATAGTAAAATAAATCATTTATAAATATAATATAAAAAAAGGAGTGTCTTGACATTAGCCTTTCCCTCTGCCTACCCTGCCGTGTGCGGGATACAGCGTGAAGCTGAATTAATTGAAATATTTCTATTTTGCTTCTATTAACCCTGTAAATTATATTCACCCTGCTTCACCGGTAGTCGAAGGCTAAAAATAATGTCAAGTTTCTGTTATAATTTTTTATCTATTATTGTTTTTTATATCTGCATTTATTTTGACAGTGTTCAGTCATCAGAAGCATAAAGCATCATTTGTAACGAATTTTGGAGGGAAAACGGAGGGATATAGTTTTATTTGTTGTTTAATTTTTTATTTTACTTAGTATACTGTAGATTTTTTGGTAAATAATGTCTCAAACAACACTTACAACATTCTTTAATAGCAGAAAGAGGCCGGCAACAGATGATCTTGCAAATTCAAAGAATAAAATTGCTCATATTGAACGTAATGCAGTTGATGGAGTTAAAATAGATCACAAAAGGGCTACTACTACTAATATTATAAATAATAATTTGAAATCGCAAAGCCAATCGATTAATAAATCTAAAATAGATATCGTTAAGAAAACTGTCTCTACCGAACAACCATCAATATCTAATAATTTGCTAGAACAAACTAAAAATTTAGGAACTTTTGCAAAAAAAGGTAATGTTACAAATATTGTTAGAAATGAGGAATCCAAAAACCAAACTGTAAGCTTAGCAAGAAAAGAACTAAGCTTAGGTGACATCAAAAAGAAATTGGCTAGTAGTGGTAGGTTAGCAGAACTTCGAGCTACAGCTGACCGACTTAGTAAAGGAATTCAGCAGCTTAAAGAATCTACCGAGAAAAAGAATCTTAAAGAATTTAAATCTATTGATGTGGATGTCCCTCAGAGGTAAGTAACTTTATAGCAAATTGTTAATATTTAATGCAAATTCTCTACATAGTTTGTAAATATCTTACTTTTTTCTATATATTTTCAGTCCCAGCAAGAAATCTATTCGAAATGAGCTTTTATCACCTACAAAGAATATAGATTCTGAAATTACACAACAAAGACTTTTAATCTCACCAAGAAAAGTTGTAGTTAGCCCTATTAAAAGTCCTAATAAGGTTTGTTATTATCATGTCATTAATTTACACAAAACTTTTATTGGGTATAGAGGAAGTCCCAGTGGGACAGCATCTGCTTCTAAACATGATGATTGTGGATTCAATTTTTACTACTGAAATGAATTATTTTCCTTGCGTTGCTCTGGTAAGACAATCAAGCATGGTATTAAATGATAACACTCAATAAGCAATATCTCTAAAAATGAGTGAAAAATGGTAAATTCAGTTATCATTATTCAGTTAACAATGGATTTGGTTTACCTTCTCTGCATAGAATACAGGGTAAGGCAAAAAAAAGGATGGAAGAAAAATTTATAATATGCAAATTGTAACATTTTTGTAGACTCATTTCCTTCATCTCTTTGTCATGAATCAATTTGATTAGCATTCTCAGCTATACTACTATCTTTTTTTTTTGTATTTAACTCTATGTGCAGCTTATAGTTGAGTAAGCAGGTGAACCTAGTGTTAAAACATTCTTCTCCAATAATCCAAAACACAGTATGTTGCATGGTGGAAGTCAATGTCACATCAAAATAATTCCTTTCTCCAAGTAGTTTGAACCCAATACAAATAATGCTGTCCTGCATGACAATGGACTCACAACATTTTTTATGCCATTTTTTTTTCATTTCAAAATTTTTATGATATTAAATGAAAATAATAACATGTTCTTTTTATAGTTAAATATTATCAAAAGATTATATTTATTTTAATTATATAGTACATATAATCAATTATTTTTATTTAAAGGGATGGTTGATTATCATATCAATTTAACATTTTTCAGGTACCAGCATATGTGAGACATGCTGCTTTGGCTTCATCCTCTTCCTTGCAGTTACCTCACCATTATAGATTCCTAGCCGAGTTATTCCGTGGTATGGAAACTGTGGTAGCTCTACTATATAACAGAAACGAAAAAATCACATTTAACAAACTGAAGCCCTCCGTTCAGGAAATGCTCAAAAGGAGTTTCACTGAGAAACATTTAGCTCAAATTAAACATCTAGTTCCAGACTTTTACAATTTTGAAACACAGAAAACTAAAAACTTCAGTGCCAGCAATCACAAGGAAACATTTGAGCTAGTTATATCACCAAATTTCCCTAATGATATTAAAATTATGAATCCAAGTGTTCTTTTAGAAAGGAGACGGTATTTCTATGATACACTTCTACAGTTGGTTAAAAAACATCATGCTCAATTTTTGATGACATTGGACCCTCCAATTGAAATACCAGACAGAAAATTGGTACGTTGGCACCCTGAGTTTGAACTGGAAAAGATTCCAGAAGTAGAAAATGCCAAATTACCTGAAATGCCCAATGCCGAAAAATTCTCCTCAGCACAAGACGTGTTAGCCAAAGCTCGGGAATTGTTCAAATGTAACACTAAAATGGAAAGAGCTTTAGAAAAACTTGCCCAAGCAAAAGCAAGAGGCTTGACAGACCAAGAGAAGGCTGTAACTGGTATTAAAGACACACCACCAAAAACTACTGTTGAAACTCAAACAAATAAATCTGATATAAAACCTACAACAAGTGTTCAAATATTGAATCCTGCTCTACGCAACCTCCCAGCTTCACTATTAGAAAAAGTAAAAGCAAAACAAGCAGCAAAAGCTTTAGAGGCCATGACCAGGTCTAGTGAAAATGAGCAGAAATATCTAATATACACCAGATTGCCGGACCTTGTTCGTACATTGAGGAACATATTTGTTACTGAAAGGAAAAATGTCCTGGCGTTAAATATCGTACTTTCTAAATTAGACAGTAGTTTCAAGTCAAACATATCAGCGAATGATTTGCACAAAGATATTAAAATATTGTCAGAAGAAGCACCGAAGTGGATTAAATTGCACGAAATCCGAAACGCTACTTATTTAAAATTAGATAAAAACGTAGATATTAAGAGTATTATTGAAAAGTTGGAAACTATTGCAAACAAATATAAAAATAATTGAAAAATACTATAAGACTGATCTAGCATGTTAGGTTTATTTCAGCCAAAGTTTTCAAAGCCACATAAAAGAATATTTACTCTTGGTAAAGTACAATCTCACTTAACTAATGTCTAAGTTATTTTATAATTAAGAGTACAAGATGTATTAAATGTATTGTTATCGTAAGTTATTGACTTAAGATTAGTTAATAGTTTGATTTATTTAAATTTATTATATATAGAAATAGAAAACTGACATGAAATGATCCTTTGATTTGACATGGTAATAATATTTCGATAAAAGCAATAAATCTTGTGGACATGTGTTTGTATAATGCATTTTGTATGACATTTATTTTGTGTTAATATTACTTAAAGTATTATAATTGTTTCTTTCTTCTATAATTTGTATTTCTGTAGTTTTGACAAGTTTCACATAATTGGTTTTGTTTTCTGAAACTTATTTTCTTTTTACTTTCGAGTGTTTTTGATTAAATTTTTATAAATGATGTACGAGTTTCTTTTTATTATATACTAGCGGCACACTCGCGTCTTCGCCAGCATACCACCTATAATACTTTTATTGTGCTGCATTTGCTAAAAGATTGATACATTCAATTATGAACACTACGTGGTTTTATTATAGGCCGTCATCGGCAGCAAAGTCGCCTCCCGCGGTACTCGCTGCTGCGCTTGCGGCTGTAAACAGTGTTGAATACTTACTTAAATTCTACATTTTCTCGAAAAGTATACGTCCAAACTAAATGCAATAAAAGCCGAAGATTATCTTCATTCCTTGATCATAAAATAACTTTCAATCGTCAGTTTCAATATACATGTGAAATAAAAATCGATGAAATGTCTCCTTACAATTCTCAATTATTTATTCTCACAAAATGCATTATTGTAACTTATTAATAAGACGTGTCGCGGACTTTTTTGTAGAACTAATCAAAATCAATCTTTGTCTTACAGCCTACTGACATAATTAACAATTTTTGCAGCGTACATACTGACATAATTAACAATTTTTGCAGCGTACATACTTAAATCATTTCGACGGCGTTCGTTATTATTATTATTTTGTTATTAAGGCTTGTAATGTAAGCGTATAGCACGAATAGATCAAAGAACTTATTACGTATAACCCTCCTGAAGAATGCAGCTTCATACAAGACTATAAAAAAATCGGACCCGGAGTTTCAGAGACCTTAGCGTTTAAACAAACAAACTCTTCCGTTTTATTAGTATAGATAATGTTAGTTATTTTTAAAAAAATACGTTTAGTCTTCATTCTTATACGAAAAGTCAAAGCAAGGATTGCGATTGAATTACATACATATGTATTGTACAGAGCGTTAAAAGATTATAAAATAAATTTATAAATTAAACGTTCAAAGATGCATTTATAAAGCAAAATAAAAATTGCATTGCCATTAAAGAAGCATAAAATTTATTAAGAAATAATTTACTATATAACAATAGTAATATAAAGTTATTAATATTATTGTTTTTTACTAATGATAGAAGAGTAAAATAAGGGAATGAAACTATAAAAACGAAACGCATGTTTTTTTCTCTTTAATGTTATATATTCAATTCAATTCAAAATATTAACAACACACATATTGTTGAAGATATAAAACATAGACACATAGAAGGTGTTTTTAAAATTTTATAATTTAATTTTGAGTAAGAAGTTGATAGTTTGGGTATCCAGCCTTGTAACCTTTGAAGAATTCAATTAAAATGTTAGCTGGTACTAAATATTCGCTTACTACCGGATCTTGGAACATTCTGCTGATGTACTCAACCTGAAACAATTGGTAAAGATTTTTTTTCCGTCAGACCATCTTCTGTTATATTCAACTATGTATGAAACAAAATTATAATATATAATATTTATTTTTACTATATAATAATGAAATACATAATTTACTATATAATGATAATATTTAGGACGAAGGTCCTAAATAATTTTGAAAAACAGTTTTAATCAAAAAAAAGATATATACTAACCAGATGCTTATACTTGGCTGGATCAATATTTAATCTATCGTCAAAATCTTTAATAGCATCTATTTTTTCAAGCCACGGCCAGATCATGTAGTCGGCGTACCCAGGTTCATTGCCACTCAAAAATGCCGTACCTCGGCTGATTAACTGTTCTTCTATGATTGATAAAGATTTGTGGTAAGCATTAACAACATCTACATTAATGGAATCCGGAGCTTTCAGCGCTTTGAAAAATATCGCGTGAACCTTAAAAAAGTATAATTTGAAATTTAATAGAATTATGGCACATAATATTGGTTACCGCTCCTATGACGGGAGACGATTTTTTGTTAAACCGTTCATTAAAAGTACTATACTACTTTAATGTACGGTTTAACTAAAAAAATATTAGATATATTTTGTGTAACTAAGTATAAGGCAATCCAGTCCTTTGGGGCCAGTCATGGCGCAGGAGCACAAGCGTGTGAATGTTAACGAGGCAGGTGGTCGGTTCGATTCCCACTCACGGAGATGAAATATTTTATATTTTCATTTTCTTCGCTCTGATTTTGAGGCAAAGTGGCGTTGAATTCCTCTACCACACACACACACAGCTTTCAAAATTCGGCGGAAAATGGGAAATAGTGTCTTAACACTAAGCTCCCTGTGCCCAGTTAAATACGGGATCCACCCTGTGAATCTGAAAAAAATAATTGCAATGCTTCTATTTTTTATATAGATAAATACATACCGCTCCCACAGTGGTCTCAACAAGAATTTTGTCAAAAGCCTTCTTGACGGGATCTTTCGGTAATAAAGGTCTTTGTGGATACTGTTCATCTAAATACTCAACTGTTATAAGACTTTCGTATATAACTACATCTTCTTTTACTTCTAAAGATGGCACTTTAGCTAAAAAGAAAAAAAAAACTTCTTCAAATCATTTTGTATACATTTGATATTTAAATCCAAATAATAATTTAAGTAACCTAGGGGGCTTTTTCTAGTTAGCCATTCTGGTTTTTCTACCAAGTCAATGTTCACAATTTCATAGTCGATCTGCTTCGCATTGAGGGCCAAAATGGTACGTTGTGCGAAGGGACAATAGCGCATATTGTATATACGTAATTTGCCATTGTACGGAGGGAGAGGATCACCTATAAACAAAAAAATATATTAAAAATAATTATCAAATTATGTAATTTGAAAAGTAAACTTAACGAATGTCTTTTTGCTACCTACTACATACATTTGGTTGAGAGTTAATATGATGAGTAAAATTATTAATGATATGATAATTTTATCGATTTCTTTTTTTTTCGTTAAAACAAGTGAAATATCCTGCATTAATGTTACTTGCAAGTAGAACGGCCATAACAAAAAACATATATTTCAAGGGTAATAAATAACCCTTGAATTTTTTTATTTATTTCGGTCTTGCATACTTTAGTGTTTATAAAAAAAATACGCTTAATAATTATCGTGTTTAAATCAGTATAAATATGTATAGGATCTAATTCATATAGGTAGCAAATAGCCTACTTAAATATTAGTAATTTAAAGTTATAATAATAATAAACAAAGGAATAATTATTTCATAAATATTATGAACAAAATTTCATTTTACAATGTGTAATACTAAAAATAATCTTAATGGTCCTATCTATTAACGTTAACGGTGAAAAAAAACGGTGGAACAAAATAAAACAAAGAAACATATGTCAGAATACTAACCTCTTTTTAGGTGTTTAGAGTTAAAGTTGATTTTTCCCTTTATTGCGTTTGAAGCCATGTTTCTGTATGGTAAAATGTATTCTAGAATCTGGGCGACTGGAGCCAGTACTTTATAAGATGAAACTAGAACGTGCATTGCAAAAGTTAAAGTTGATGTTATCATGATATTATTTTTATCATACACACATATTTTTTTGTAAATTATCACAGTGACTTTGCATCAATCGATGAAGCTCATTCGACGATCTTATACATTTTTGATAAATACTAAAAGATATTTTATTTACACAGTACGTGTTTTGTGTAATTTTTATATTGTTGTTTTTACAAGAATCACATAGTATAAATAAATATGTAGGTATGTTTACGTAATTGAACTTTACATTTGATTGGAATTAGTAAGCAGATTGACAGCGTTTGCAGTTTACTACGCTTGTTTGTAGTACATAATTAATGTCAAGGTCACAATAAATGTTTTATAAGTTAATCTCAACAATCATAATATAATCCTAATATATATTAGTTAACAAATTATAAAAACGACCAATAAGTAATTGGTATCGAATGTTCTTGTTAAATGTATTATATACTGATAGTTTAAATATGTTGTTTTTAATGCTTTTTGCAACTATGATTGGTAAATGCAATTTATTTTCTTTTAAAACAAAAACTTAACATTTATTAATAATTAAGACTGATAAAAATAACATACTACATAAATAACAGATAAGGAAAAGCCACAGATAAGTGTAGTAAACAAGTGGTTTGTTGGTTACATTTATATATATATAATTATTAAAATAAAACAAAAAACTTAAATTATACTTTTATTGCACATAAAATGTAACAAATAGAAATGTTAATTGTTCAGCAATATGGAAATACAACAATTTATTCCTTCTTCTTTCTGGGGCGCATGCAACAGACAGCACTTGTATCCAACATGTTATAGTTAGCATCACCCTTTACACGAGATTCTGTAAACTTAGCATGAGTATCAGGTGCCAAGGCATAAGATTTAACAGCTGGTACATTGCGCATTGCTTCTATGTAGCTTACCTAAAATGTTTAATTATATATGTTTAACAATTGCATAATCCACCCAATTTGTGAGAAATTTTGTGTTGAGCGGAAAACACTGAACTGCATTTTGTTGCCAGAGTGGGAAAATGGAAACGTCCCCTGAACATAAACCAATAAATATAAAACCCACAACTTTTAGCCAGACACTGTGCTGCTATATTGCATTATATAATCTAAATGAAGATTATATTATTTGTTTTAGTATCATTGTTATAATTTCTTTATTCATTAAATTATAAACACAATATTATTTAAAAGTACAAACCATAATTATATAAAATAATATTTATTTGAGGCCAGCCGTGGCACAGTGGCACGAAGTGTGACTGTAAAACTGACTGGTTGTGGGGTTCGATCCCCACTTGAGGAGATGAAATATTTACTTAAATTTATATTTCCATGTCTTCGCTCTGGTATCACGGCAAGAGCGCGGCGTTGAGTTCTGCCACTCAATGCCTCCTAAATTCAGCAGAAAGTGGGGAACAGACTGTCTTAACACTAGGTTCCCTCTGCCTACCCTGTTGTGTGCGGGATACAGCGTGAAGCTAATTTAATTTAATTTTAATGATATTTTCACTCACCAACACTCCATATTTATCCTTGTCTATAGCAAAATCAGCCTGACCTAATAAAGGAAGAGCTTCAAATCGTTCCAAAAACGGCCATATGGTGTAATCAACTAGTCCTGGTTCCTCACCATTCAAATATTTCGATCCACGAGATTGTAATTCCTTTTGTAAGAGTTCGAGCCCTTTGTGGTAATTTTCAACCATATTAGGTTGGAGGGCCGCAGCATTAAAAGCTGCAGTATAATATGCTGACTGAGCCTGGTTAGGAATTAACAATTTTCTATTATTATAAAAATAACTTTGCTCTACTTTGCTCATAATTTGTTTTATATTTACTTAGAAATTACATTAACACATAATCACAGATTTTTTTTGCTAAATCATATATTTTTTTAATGTAAGTTAGTATTGAGTTATTAATTGAAGTTTGAGTTTGAATATTACAGTTTATTTTTATTATACCTGTGTGTCCCTGCTAATAAGAATTATATAAAAGTGATTGTTGATCAAGAAAAGATTGGTAACCCGTCCACTAAGCAAACAAGAAACTTAATAAAAACAAGAATAGTAACACTATAATTTAGAATAGTGTTTATATTTGTAGTATAAAAATGGCTTTTGGGTGTAAATACACCAATTACAAGATAAAAAAAAATTATAAATATCTCGCTATCATGTCACTATTACTAGTCGAAACTATTGATTTTGAAAATGTGATTAACGACTTTTCTAGTCAAAAAGCGCGTAATGTCCATTTTTAAATTTTTGCAATAATTTTTACTAAAATCGAAAGTTAATACTTGTATATAGCTATTATAGTTTTGAAGCAATAAAAAATTTTATATCTACTCTACTGTGTTTCGAAATCTGAAATTATTTGACCAGTTTAAAGGGCATATACCACATACAGCAGATTAGTGAACCTATCATACAGACACTTTATTCTTCACACACTGTCATATGCATTTTTAAGATATTACATGTTCAGTGGTGGAACTCAGCTATATTTTGGCTTTTAACCAAATCAAAAAAATTGGAAAAGAAAGTGGAAAATTAACTGAAAAATGTGCATTAATCTCTAGTTTCGATGATAATGCTATACTCTCATAGTGAGAATCAAAACTCCTTCATATGGTGTCCAAGATATCAAGAAAATTATTTTTTATGTATATTTTTTATTTGTTATACAACACAAGTATAAAAGCAAAAGTGCTTCAGTCACTAAATAAAAAGTGAACTTAAAATTTTTACTCTGTCATAATAAATAGTTTTATCTATAAGAATAAGATGTTGGTTTTTTTCTTGAAATAGGTTATGCACAAAACATTAATCAAAAGAAATTAAAATTAGATTAATTTTATATGAATTGATAAATACATACTTTAGTACATTTAGGTTAAAAAAATGCATTTTTAAGCTGAAGCATTTTTGCTTTTGTAGCCCCTCAATTAATTTAATTTATTTCAGATAATCTTGTGTTTAGAACTCCATTCCAAATTTTTCGCCTAACTATCAAGAGCGTGCATGATGCTTTAACTAGTTAAAGCATCATGCAATGTCTTCTAAACCTACAAATTATTATATTTAATTTAATTAAAACTTTTTACTTCACTATTTTTTAATTTAATTAAAACTATGCACATAGTTGAAGCCAGTTGTGGCACAGTGGCACGAAGTGTGACTGTAAAACCCGAGTGGTTGAAGGTTCAATCCCCACTTGAGGAGATTAAATATTTGCTTAAATTTGTATTTCCATTTCTTCGGTCTGGTATCGAGGCTAAGCGTGGTGTCGAGTTCTGCCATTCAACAAGCAATGTCTTAACACAGCAGGAAGCTGATTATTATTATGTACATAGTTATTCAAACAAACATTAGTGTACTATATAGGATATAGATTTTAGAAAAGACATAATATATCTAACACTCTGGGTTGTTTTATTTAATATGAAATATATAAGAACAGGAATAATATTATATACTAATTTCGAAAATGTATAAAAATTTGAACATAACGTGACTCGAACCCAATGCCTCCTGGAAACTGACCAGGTCCCAGGTCCTTGGACCGACCTACGCTACATTCCAATTTTTATATGTTTTCGAAACAAGTATTTTTCTTTTCTAAGTGTAGATTAACTCTTTAAAAATATTAAAAAATAAAAGAAATGTTATTTTTATCATCAAAGACATTAACATAATTTTAAAAATAAAACTTACACCAGCAAATTGCTCAACTAGCATTTTATCTTGAGCCCTTTTTAATGGATCTGATGATTGCAGTGGATTTTCAGGGTACTTTTCATCCAGATAATAGTTTATGATATTGCTATCAAAGATCCCTTTCCCTTCTTCATATTCTAAGGCTGGTACAGTTCCTATTAGATACAGTGAATTAATATACATAATACAATTAATTTATTAATATGCTAATGGTAATTAAATTTTACAACATTCACTATCTATTATATATGAAGAACTATAGAAATAATAAAGGCCTGCTTATATATAATTTGAATGTGGTACTAGCAGAAAAACTTCAAGGCTTAGTTTGGTAGAGAGAGTAGCTTGGACTGTGCGAGGTGAGTAATATTGTGCATTAAGTGAAGGATACAGATATAAAACTCAAATCCTAACATACAATTGTTTTAGCTTCAGGGCCTTTGTAAACAAAGGTTAGTATTTTAATTGAAAGATAATTTCGATGATTGATTGAGTTTTAAACTTTAATGAAATAATGAATTTGCTAAATGATTCTAAATCAAATGACTAACCTTTAGGGCTGAAGTTGAAAATCCATTCCGGCTTGTGATCCAAATTAATAAATACTAAATCATATTGAATATTTTTCGCATTTAAGGCAAGTACACTCCTTTCGGCATAAGGACAAAATCTCATTGCAAATAAACGCAATTTTCCATTATAAGAAGGTAGTTCATCACCTGAGAAAAAAAATGTAGCAGGATTTTCAATTGTATATTTCAATATTCAACAACAAAAAAATATTAGAGAACTTTTGAAAACTTACCAGTTTGCAAATGTTTTTCCGACATTTTTAAACTTAAATCACGATGACTGGGTTGACTTAGCAGATTATAATGCAGTAAATAACTAAATAAAAAACAAAAGAAACCGGCTTTTAAATGGGTTGATTTTCCGGTCACAGAAAAAATATTCTACCACTACAGTCACCAGCACAGAACACATATACCACAGAACATATATACCCAAGGGAAGAATGTTCATTTCATGAAAAAAATGGGGGACAAAACGACAATGCTGCCATCTATCGTGTGTTCACCAAAAACAATATTTAAAATTTACCGCCTCAGACATGGGCGCGAAATTCAAAATTTGGCTAATATTTGGATAATAAATGGATTTTTATTCAAAGGCAGAATGGTTCACTCTTTCAAAATCAATCGGAAATATCATTATTTAATACAAACATACTTCCCAATGATTATTAAACAAAAATACTTCCCAATGATTTTGACGGAGTGAATCATTTCTGGTATATTAATAAAACAAGATGAAAGCAGAAATAAAACAAATAAACACTTTATACTGTTTTATTGGTTATAAACATTTGTTATAATTATATCTATACAAATAGTATTCTTGCAAATCAAATAAAATAGTGATAAGGACTATATTATTGCAACAAGATAAACTTGCCCTTTTATGTTAGAAACAATAATTAACATTTATATAAGTTAAATAGATTGTAATCTGTAAAACAATCATAATTTATATATTTATTAACTTATAATATTATAGGCAGTTACTTTCTTGAAATTTGACCTAGACTACAAATAAAAATGAACAAAATCATTGCTGTTAACTATTCTATTTTAATTAAATAAATGTAATTCAATTAAGAGATGTGTTGTATTGTTGATTTTTTGATATAATGATAAATATAATAGAGATAATGATAAAAGTTATGAAGTAGTACTATGAACTTAATAGTGTTGGTCAAATTAAATCTAACATAATTATACTATTACTTATTTTTTAATATATCTGTATTCCTTTTTAACAATTTCTGATATTTTGAAAATTTTGAGAACAGTTTGCATTGATTTCCAAGGCAATAAAAATCCACTGACATATTTACAGGTTTGGCAATTAAAACAAAACTTGACCATGACTTAGAACTTAGCAAGTTTGACTCCCGTTGTCTGCTTGGCATTTGGACATTTATGGTCCTGTTTTAATTTGGGTGCAAAAACAAAATTTCTATCACCAGTCTTTTTGGAAGAAATGTTCTATATGTTTCCATTTGACTCGACCTATAATGTAATAAATAAGATTTTAATTTAAAAAATATTTTTTACAAGTTTTATTTAATTATTAGTGACTGGAAACCAGCCAAACTTGAGCCCAGCCATATCGCAGGGGCACAAAATGTGACTGTAAAATATACTGGGTTGTGGGTTCGATCTCCACTTGAGGAAAAGAAATATTTATTTAAATTTATACTTCCATTTCTTCACTCTGGTGTTGATGCAAAGTGCAGTGTTGAGTTCCACCACTCAACATGTAATGCCTCCAGATTTTGGTAGAAAGTGGGGAATGGAGTGTCTTAAGTCTAAGTTCCCTCTGCCTACCCTGCTGTGTACAGGATACAGCGCAAAGCTAATTTATTTAATTTTATTGATATAGAAACTTGCATTTTTAACTGGACTATACATTATACACGACAAAATATTTCCTTTTCCTTCAACATTGTTTTAAGTTATATTTATATTGCATTTTATATTTTAAAAGCAAATTTCTGAACCATTTCAGTAAGAGAGGTAAATCAAATATTATAATATATGTCACTATCACAAATTGTAGCGGCAATATTTAAGCCATTTCAAACATTTTTGTTGAATCTGGAAATAAAAATACAAATAATAAATAAAATAACTATTATCACAAATCTTTACAAATAAAAAAATGTCGATGTTGACTAACATCGGTGAATCGTTGAATCACAGATTAGCAATAAAAATATTTAGATTGCCTGGCCGTACGTAAATAATATTATTGACAATACGTACGTATTATCAATAATATGGGGAACGGACGGACGGTGTTAATACTAAGTACCCTCTGTTTAACTTGCTATGTATATACAGTTTGAAGTTAATTTTACTAAGATAGGATAATTTAAAAAAAAATACATGATGAGAAATAGCTGCTTTCAAAAAATGTTATCTTTATTTATTTAGATTTTTTTGTAAATATCGAACAGCTTTTAGCGCACAAATATTCTTAACTTTATCGCGATATGCCTTAAAAAGATGTATTCTATAGCTATAGACAATAACCCTGCTTCCCCTCAATATTGTCGTGGGAAAAACAGAATTTCTAGAAATCTTAAATCATTTTGAATAAGTGACCGCACACAAACATGTGCGGCCAGGTATATGGTATGTCGCCGCGATTCTTCTTTTGGTATATAATTATATCGTCGATGTAATTATTTCAATTAAGCCGCACGGGCATTGTACGGGTATTCAACCTCTGGGACGGGACCTTATTCGTTAGGGTGGAGAGTGGGAGGCTTTCCAGCCATCCAATAGCCGCCTGAGTTCCCCAAGGCAGCATACTCTCATCAGCCCTTTATGCTCTATACGCCGACGACATCATCAAGCAGCAAGACACGACATTGGCCGTCTACGCCGACGACGTTGCCCTACTCACAGCATCGTTGAACGCCAACCACGCAGCCGTGAAGTTACAGCGAGTCCTCGACCTGCTGCCGAACTGGTTTGTAGTACAGGTAGTACTGGTTTGTGTTCTTATATTTAACTATTTCTGTAGCGCACGCGGCTAATGTAATATGATGGCGTTCATAATTATTGTTTTTTTCATTATTTAAGCCTAACTAAGAATTAAATAGTAACATAGCGCACGTGGCTAATGTAATATGATGGCATTCCTAACGATTGTTTTTTTCATTATTTAAGCCTAACTAAGTCGAGTCGAGTAATCCGAGTAGTAAATGTAGAGATCTAATCGTTTAAACAAATAAAGAAAACAACAAATAGAAAAGAAAAAGTCATTGGTGTTGCGAATGAAAGTAAGTAATTTATTTACAAGTGATTTACTGAATGCCATAATAAAGCACATTTTTTTAACTCCAATTTGTATTCCGAATACCTACAGCAGAGTAAGCCATGAGATTGATCAGTGTTAAGACACTCCGGACAGAATTTAATAGCTTGAGAATAACAACATCAAAGCACGTTAGGTGCATATGGTAACAATAAAAAAATATTTATAAAAACAAAAACTGCATAAAACTTAAAAAAAAAAATAAGGCCAATAGATTATTAGGATTAACAGTCGGGACCTCTTTAAATTATGCGGGGTTCCTGGTAAAGATTTTATTGATTGAAGAATTACTTATGATAATCGTAATAAACTATTGGGCTTGTTTATTTTCTGTTTAGTTTTATGCAGTCGGGGTTTTTGTTTTAATATATTTTTTTTATTTTTTACTTTTTTGTTAGTATTCATTATGGTACTAGTAATCATGATATATCTTTTTGAAATCCTCGTATTGAGCTCTTGAATTTGATACCCATATTGTAATATTCCAAACGATTTTTTTTCTAAATCCAATGGCATCCAGCCGTCATGATTGTTTTTTTAACGTCACCTTTCTAAGAACACTTAGGCTGCTCAATTATCTAAATCCGTTCAGCTGTTCTGGAGATATGAAGTAATAAATAATATTATATACATACATACATACATACAAGATACGCGCGAGAAACATAACCCTTCCTTTTTTTGTAATTCGGGAATAAATTAATAAATTATAAATAGATTTTAGAAAAAATATTAAATATTATGTACCTACAAATAGAAACACGATCTTCTGTATATTTTTTTCGTATAGTATCTACTACATACAGTTCTATAAAATATACCTATATTTATCACTCATTCATTTTTCAATTCATATAAAAGAATGTGTTCGCCCACTTTGTCATGTTTTATTAGTTGTGCTTTCTGATGACCTAGAATTCTGAAATTGATACAGCCTTCGGTGGGTAAGGCCGAAACAGCATCAATATATATATATATATATATATATATATATATATATATATATATATATATATATATATATATATATATATATATATATATATATATATATATATATATATATATATATCGATGCAGTGTCGGACTAATAAACAAGAAACGAAATAAACCGAAAAAGAATAATAAGTAGAGAAAATTGTTATTATTAGAATAAATACGTAACTAATTAAAATGAACAAAAATAAAAAGTAAACGTAACCAAAAAAATATTAATAAAACGTAAACGTAACCAAAAAAAATATAATTAAAAAAAAAACCAGCTATATTGTTAATATTATCAACGTAAAATAAATATTAAAAATAAAAAAATACATCGTACTACAAAAATATTCAATTTCATTCATTCTGATAAAAGTCCGCGACACCGAATCCCACTAAATAAGTCACAATAAGGCATTTTGCAACAAAAAAAATTGATAACTGCCGGGATTCCGTTCCTTTGTCCGTTTCTTATAGATAAAGTTTAAATTTCTGTTTGTGATTTACAAAAGCTGTGTTTATGAAGTGCATGTGGTTATTTACATTGTACTTAAATGCAAAAAAATATATAGAACTTTCAGTGATAGCGGAGGTGGAGCAACAAAAAGGCTATTTTTTATCCTGGAATTTCCACAGGATACTGAATTATCCGGGAAAAAACGTTTTTACACGTTTTCCTTGCGCGCATACATATATACTAAAATAAATAACTAAACTCTTCTACATTAAATACGATGATTGTTGCAAGCAATATCAAATAAAATTTCAAAAAATAAAAATTACGATTCATAAAGTATATAACAACCATATAGATAACCGAACTGATCTTGAAATAACCATAAAAAAAAGGATTAATTTATAATAAACAGCAAATAACCTCATAAAAAATTAACAGTAGAGCCAAAATATATAAAAATTTACAAAACCATCAATGCCGTCTGCCTGTTCGAGTCGGTTATACCGTGTGACTCGGAGGCTAGGCCATTTTGAATCAGTGATATCTCCTTTAGTATTTACTAGCGGCCCGCCTGCGGCTTCGCCCGCTTAAACTACATGATTATTGATCTAATGTACAAAATTGATTGACAACTAAAAAAATTCTGATAAGATTTTTTACTACTTTAGTCTGTAATCTATACTAATATTATAAAGAGGTAAGATTTGTATTTTTGTATGTATGTATGTGTGTATGTTTGTAGAGTTTTCACACAAAAACTACTGGACCGATTTCAATATTTTTTTCACTATTAGAAAGCTGCATCTTCACTGACCAGCATAGGCTATATTACATTTTCAAAAAGAATAGAGATCCCTAATAAAAAGGCAATAATGTAACCCAAGGTGAGAAGAAATTGATCTTAACAATTCTATCATCGCATGCGCTGCGAAAACTATTGATGATAGAACAAAACAATGTTCTACAGTATTATAGAGCGCATCAATATCTATATAAAAGTCCGCGATAGCATATGTCCAACTACTGTAGTTATGACAGTAAAAACATTTTTTTATATTTTATAAGTTAACAAAAGTGCCGACAATAATCAAACCATATTATTGATACCTCTGCATTAATCCTTATCCTATTAAATGATATTTTATTAAAGATAATTTCAATACCTGTAAAATACTTTTTAAATTAATAAAATCGGATATCCCATTCAAAAGATATAACGAATTTAAAAATATCGCCTCGCGCACCGTGGCGAGTAACTCTGCGGGGGAGAGGGAGAGGTGCATCGATATCACTAAAATTATTAAGACAATCGATTAGATTTTTTGTTTCTCTATTTGAATTGAATAGGGCCCAAACCTACGGGACCGATTTGGAAAATTCTTTTACAATTAGACGATTAAGGTGTAAAACAATACCAAAAAAAACCGAGTTGAGGCCGGTCGTGGCGCAGCGGCACAAAGTGTGACTGTAAACCGACTGGTTGTGGGTTCGATCCCCAGGAGATGAAATATTTACTTAAATTTATATTTCCATTTCTTCGCTCTGGTGTCGAGGGCAAAGCGCGGCGTTGAGCTCTGCCACTTAACACACAATGCCTCCGGAATTCGGCAGAAAGTGGGGAACGGAGTGTCTTTCACTACATTCCCTCTGCCTACCCTGCAGTGCGCGGGATACAGCGTGAAGCTGATGAAAAAAAAAAACCTTATCCCGTACGCTGTGGAAATCATTGACTATTGAGCAAAGTGATGTACTATAATTTCACAGAAGACTTCAATATCTACAAAAAGTTGACGATGCCATGTGTAACTGTTAGAGTTATGTTACATTAACTAATTTTCAAAGGAAAATGTGCAAACTAGAACAGAGCCGCCATCGTAGTACAGAGGGACATCTAAAATATATATATCTTATATCCTGTCATAATGAATAGCTTTAAACTTTGCATACAAACGTATCCCGTACGTAGTATATAATTTTTTTCATTTATTATTACCAGTACAACAGTATCGATACTAATGTGGTATCTATATTTTTATATATATTTAATATTTTTTCTCCCCTTAGTGTTTTTCAGGTGGAAAACACAGACAATATTATATTCACCATAAATATGTTAGTAGTTTTTATAATTCTAATATAATTAAACAACTTTCTAAAATTATATTTCCTTGCATGTGCAACTATCAGGAGCTATTAAGCAAAACAATACATTCTCATTTTGATAAATATATTATATGTTATTACAGTATAACAATATAATATATAAGATATTTTATATTATTTTAATTTTTATCTTAAAACTAGCGGGCGCCCGCAACTTCGCCTGCTTATTAGCACCCTCAGGGATGAACTCTAAAAGAACCACGAAAAGCGTGTTCAATAAAATATTTTTAATAGTCTGAATTTAATGTTTTATAAAAATCGGTAGCGATTTAAATATTTTTTCATATAAACTTTCAACCCCGTCCATTGTTTTTAGAATTCATCCCTAAGAGGATGAATTCTAAAAACCATGAAACACGTGTTCAATGAAATATTTTAAAGAGTCTGCTGACTTTCAAATTTCATGAAAATCGGTGCTGTTTTAAAAAAAAACCATACAAACTTTCAACCCCTATTTCATCCGTTTAGGGTAAAAAATTTTCAAAATCCTTTATTAGTGGATGTCCAAATTATTAAAATAAACATCTGTCCAAACTTCACGTTTCTACCGTCAGCGGTTACGGCTGTGCGTGTGTCTTACCTCAGTCAGTCAGGTACATGTCTTTTTATATATATAGATAAATAGATAAATAAGTGTATTTTGAACAAATTTATTTTCTTAAAAAATTAACAGTGCACAAAAAGCTATCATTTCTCTATGAGGATATAAATAAATAGTTATAAAGGTCAGTTTTTTAATCATTACATCATTTATACACGACGAATGTTACAATAAAAACAATTAAACCGATTTTACCGCTCCCGCACCGCGCTCACGTCTTAGCTCTTTAAATCGCTTAAATCGTTTCTGAGATAAGCGTCGACTAACAGAAAAACCAACAAACAAACAAAATTGACAAATATTATTGTTTCTGGTTCTATTACTTTGTTAATTGCCCCCAATAATAAATTTTCTAATGAAAATCTAAAATGCCACCATGGTTTTAATAATTTTCACATTAGAAATCATAAGTGCGCTGCAAGCATACATTATTTATTAAAACAGGAACGTAATTCCCTGTACCGAAACAAACAAATAATTTACAAATTTAAGCGGGTGAAGTCGCGAGATGGTTGCTATAGTTTATAAAAGTTTATATTGGGTTTAGATGGATCACGTGGGGATATCAATACATTTTAATCATTGGCACGTAGGTACGTTACATTCATTTACAGTACATATATTTCTCAAGAGAACTTAATCAAAACTTTGTATATAAAAAAAATACATGAAATAATCATGTTAAGGAAGTGCCAAATATAATTTATGAATCAACCTTAATGTTATATTCAAAACAAATGAATTGTATGTAAATTTGTTAATACGTTTCAAGTATGAAAAAAAGAAAAAATGCAATATAATTGCGTTTCTCCTTTTCTTTCCAATGATTTATATTTCTACTATTTACTTTACTTACTATCACAAAAAAAACAAGTTTCATCAGGACATATAAAGTTATCCTCCTACAGTATAATTATTTTCGATCAACAGTTTTTAACTTTTAATTTTAAACATTTTGAATGGAACGAAAAAGTTAGACTATTTTGTCTAATTTTCATTAGTTAGTCATAATGGCGCGAACATATTCAAAATATTAAAAAAAAATATATTTTGCAAAAAAATAATTTATTAACGAGAAGAATGTTGGTAGTTTCTCAAAAGGCATAAGAATTAAAAAAATGCCTGAAATATGCTTTCTTTGCAAGTGTTGTAATAACTTGGTTGTATTCACTAAAAAATCGCTATAGATATTAAATATGCTCCATTATATAGTATTTTTGTCAGCAAAACTTTAAATGAAACCATAGTTTTAACTACTCTATAAAAGCCTAATACAATTTAAAAAGTCCCAAAAATGAAAAAGTTATTTTTTCGTACAAATATATTATATATTATCGTTGATATTAAAATAAAACGCTGTTTGTCATTAAAGACGCAAATCGTCTATCAAAGGGAAACCGCCGCATACGAGTCTTAGGTATTGGTGGCAAATAAAACTAATACTAAATATTAAAAGGAAGTTAGGCAAATTACAAAACTGCACTTAAATCGGTTAAGCCCTTTCTGAGATTATCGTGAACGCACAGATAAACAGACAAACTGACCCAGTTCTATTATATTGTTAAATGTCCGTAATAATAATTTTTCTAATATATCTTCCACGTACAGACACCGATGAGTTAGGATTTTATTGTAAGTAGCGATATTACTATAACTATATAGCTATAACTATAACTTAGGTCCTAAAGACTACTTAAGGCAAAAGTTTAAAGAAATTAATATATTGACAGTTGCATCTCTCTTAAGGGTGGTACGAAAATGCGACCTATGGTTTTAATAATTTTCACATTAGAAATCTTATGTGAGTTGCAAATATATATTATAGGTATATTAAAACATGAATATAATTTTAGTGTTTTAAATAAATAATTCTGTGGTTAAAGCGGGCGAAGCCGCGAGCGGGTCGCTAGTATCCTAATATCGACACTAATATCTTACTACATTATCATAATTTCTATAAGATTTTTTAATGTTTTGAACAAAAAAATACGACCAATGTTTATATTAGATATTTATAAAAAAACAAAAGGCTAATTATTTGTTATACATATATATTCCTGAAATATTACGTTATTTTTACCTATGTTATGTTTTTTTAAAACTCTGTTAAATGTGCTGATGTCAGTGCATAATGTAATTTACTGCTACAGAAACAGCCTTAAATGTTAAATTATTGATTTGGGTAAGGATTCATAATATTCCATGTAAAATAACTGTAATGATATTATTAGCTAAATGTACTATTGGTAAGCATGTAGTTATTACAGAGTACACGTAGAAAGGATGTTTTGAGGCACTTTTATATAGTTTTATTTCAAACGAAGGAAGGAACCAAAAAATCTATGTATTTACTTGATATTTCTTTGAAGATCAAATCGTTCTTTATCTCTGTGTTGAATTAATTACGTCTTAAACTTAACTGTTATGATTTATGAAGGTAATCTCCACTAACAATTCAATTTTGTTTATTTTATTGTATAAAATATTATATAATAGTGCTTCAAAAATATATATTTTTATCAATAGTCATAGTCAGCTAAGACGTTTCGAATGTCATTCTTTAGCTAAGAATCTAACCAGCGCGATTGCTATATAACATTCGTATGCAAACTAATGCCTTGAGTTCATTCAAATGACGATAACATTTTTTTTAGTGAACCGATTTTGATGAACCAAACTTTAGTTTTTAATTGAGTTAAAACAAAGCATTTTGGTTGGGGAAACTTTTAAGTAAATCGGTTCAGTACTTTCAGAGAAAAATGTGACTATACATATCGATAGACAGACAGACAGACAGACAGGCAAGCAGGTAGACAGACAAGAAATTAAAAAAAATATATAAAAAAAAGTATAAAGTATCTATTTAAGTGTCCCTCTATCCGTTTCTGTCAATGTTGGACCCTCGATTTAGAATGAGATTTTTGCTCCTGAAAATTGCGAACTGGAACTATAACAAACAGGGAAAGATATTATTATGTAAAGCTAAAAATAACATTTTCTTATTATAGGTATTAATTGTATGTAAACAAGAATGTAATTAATATATATGACAAGGATAATACATATAAATTAAAAAAGGGTACAGATCAAGTGTATGTAGTGTTAAATAATAAAATAAATATATATTAGTATGAATATTATGTGGCGTTTTATAAGTGTTGTGAAGAACTTGCCTCGACGAATCCTGTCATTGCAGAAGATCCTAAAAGCCCAATCGCTGTGTAATTAGATAGTTATGTAGGTGAAGGTCCTCTACCTAGAACCCAGAGCCCTTTTGCTTGGTGGGCAAATCATAAGTCTAATTTAGTAGGTGTTTTTTTTTTAAATATGGAGGACCGTTCTCATATCTGCGCTGGTGCACCCTAGTGTCAGCTCGACTCATTTGATCGCATACTATGCAGAGCCGTTTTGAATCTTTGAGGACCCAATGATCTGCAAAGGGCTTGACATTTTGGCTCTGCGTAGAGTCTCGCTATGCGTTCTTTATCGCATTTATCATGGGGAGTTTTCTGGGGAATTGTTTGACCTGTCACCGATTTTCTAATCGCATAGTACGTAACACATTTAAATACCATCCACTTTATCTAGCGGTTTCGTAGGAATTACCTTTGCGCACGCAACTGAAGATTGGCCTACCTGCGGTAGTGCTTCCAGGTCAATATGGTTTGGGTACCTTCAAAAAGCGCCTTTATATCACCTACCTTAAAGGCCGGCTACGGCTACGGCTTACGAGGTTGTGGGTGGCGGTGGTCACTCACTATCATGTGACCCGTATGCTTGTTTCTGTGTCTCTGCAAAAAATAACTTTCCTTCTTGCCTGAATACACATTTAATAAAAGCCGCCTTCAGCTTTTCATCATCAAATCGATTTCCACTGACATAATTTTCAAATTTCGGAACAAATAATAATCACAAGGTGCCAACTCTGGACTATAGGGTGAGTGGATGATGTCTTCAAAGCCACAATCGCAAATATTAGCTGTGGTAACACGCGTTATGTGGGTTTTCGTTAATGTCCTTTTTTATTTTACATTCAATCAGCAAATTTCCATTTTAGTCCCAAAAAACCGTGGACGCTTCTAGCAATCTCCTGGACAATTTTATCCCGTAGCTATTTCTTTCAAAAATACTCGTAGCATTTTCACCACAGAGCTCCAAAAACTCCCTACATCACTCGACTCGCACTTGCTTCTCTGGCGCTGTGGGGATTCGCCCGGGACCCACTACGCGCTAACTTCTGAAAGGTTAAAGCAGTCATGAAGAATAGTTTTTATGGTACCGATAGGAGAGATAGTTATCTTCTTCATTTGGTCATCTTTAAGTACAAGTAACTTTTATGACATTTTCATTCGGAGGGGCAGTAACTGGGCCACACGGACGAGGGTCGTCTTCAATGGTCTCTCTCCCCCTTTTAAATTCACCTGACCACATTTAAACAGTACATAATGAAGGTGCAGATTCTTGATAAACAGCCACCTTCTCTTCATAAATGGTTTTTTTCCCTTGTTTAATAAGGAATTTAATCACAATGTGATGCTCAATTTTTTTTAAAATTGTCACGTCAGTCATTTAACTTGTAGTTAACTAAGTATAACTACGAGGTTCAAAAGCTCGTAGAATGGGGGGAATGTAGTGGAGATAGGGAGCGCTCGCTTAATGTTATACTACTTGGGGACTCATCATTAGTATATAAATAGAGTTTCAGCCCTGTTGACATATTTGTTTACAAACACTTACCTGCTAAGCAAAAACTATGGAAAAAAATGGACACCGTGCCATGATAAAATTCCTTACAAAGAATGGTCAAATCCTTTTAAATAAAATGCAAGCCGTTTATGGGGAGGATTGCCCTGGTACATCCGTGATTTATTAGTGGCATGGTCTTTTTAAACCTGGTCGAGAGTCGATTGAAGACGACCCCTGATGTGGACGGCCAGTTGAGGCCACCACATCCGACATCATCGAAAAAAGTGGAAAAACTTGTACTGGAGAACGGCCGTTTAATAAGAAAAACAGTTATCTGCATTAGTTGGAGTATCACATACCACCAATCTACGGATCCTACATGACCATCTGGGTATGACAAAAGTCAGTGCTAGATGGGTACCAAGAATGCTCACACCGCTTCACAAACAGCAGTGCGTCGATGCTTTAAAACAATTTTTGGAGGTGTGTAGAGATGAACCGGAACAGATTGTTACTGGAGATGAAACATGGGCTGACACTTTGAGCCTGAGTCAACACAGGAGTCCATGCAAAGGCATAAATAGGGCACCCCCAAACAACTTCAAGGTTTCACAATCGGCTGGAAAGTTGATGGCTCCTTTTTTTTTGGATTGTGAAGGGATAATATTGATTGATTACAAAGAAAACTAAACAAATTAAAGGAGGCCATCAAAGAAAAACGTCGAGGAAAGTTGAGTAAGGGAGTGTTGCTCTTGCAAGACAACATACCACTTCAGAAGAGCAGAATTACAATGGCTGCTCTGCACACGCACGGCTTTGATTCACTAGTCCACCTACCTTACAGTCCAGACCTGGCCCCTAGTGATTTTCATTTGTTCCCCAATTTAAAAAAAGACTTAAGGGGAAGGAAATTTTCCGACGACAATGAGGTGAAGGAGGCAATTTTGGCTCATTTTGAGGCGAAAGAAAAAAATATTATTTCGACGGTTTATAAAAATTAATTCATAAATCCAATAAATGTATTCAGGTTAAGGATGGGTATATAGAAAAGGAAAAATAGATTTATTGTTTCATTTTCCCCTTTCATTCCACGAACATTAATTAAATGAGTATTTTTGATTTATTACTATATGAGGATATAGTATTATTAACTAAATAATTAGTCTAATTACGAATGTACTTAGTAAATCATATCGACACTGAATCATTGAATGCTCCTCGTATATTAAATTTCTGCCGTGTTCTCTATTATTGTCAATCTGTGACTTAAGTAGTAACAAGTATTCATTATAAATTTTATTGTTGCTTTAAAATAAATATTACAACTTTTTAAGAAATACATATTTTGATTTGTGGTTTACAAGTATTATTTAGAATTTTAAAAATAACTGCTGATTTAAGATTTAAAGAAATCTGTTTGAATGTTGATTGTATTAACTTTAAGTTAAGAGTAAATATGTTGAATTGAGGTTTCGAAGTAAATATTTATATGAAGTTTAATTGCTATAGCTTATTATTGCTATAGTTCCTGAGATTAGAGGCTCTCGACAGACAGACAGACGGACAACAAAGTGATCTTATAAAGGTTTCTTTTTCAAAACTAACCTAAAAAAATTTACTTATTGATCTTACTTACTTACACTTACTTACTTACAGAACTTAACCAAATTCTCATCAAACTACAATTGAAGTGTATATCTTTTCCAAAGAAAAAAGAATAATCGAAATCGGTGGGCATGATATTCTTCCACTTTTCGCAATTAATGCATCAAAAGGAAGTTTGCTTAATGCAAATTTAAGACTTATATGATTTTCTCGTGGATAATATTGTCAAAAAAATACAGTCAAATTGATAATAAAAAAATATTTATTTTATAAATAATAGTATATAATAATTACAGCATATTTTCTTATCACTAGTTTACAGAGAGTACAGCAAATCATAATTAGGCTTGCCAACTGCATATCCTTTGTAAAATTCACCCATTAGTTGTGGAGGTACCCCGTATTGCCTTATTAAGGGATCTTTGTACATATTCTGAATGTATTCAGCCTAAAACAAAATAAAAATATTTTATAGTAGATATACAGTTTCAATCAACTTTTTCGTGCGATTACTTTTAAGCGGAATATATATATAAAGAAGCATTCAAGTAAATAATTTAATTATATCAGCTTCACGTTGTATCCCGCATATAGCAAGATGGAACCTGGAAACCTAGTGTTAAGACACGTTCTCGATTAAAATACTTCCGTTTCCCATTTTCCACCGAATTCTTGAGTGCGTGGAGGAACTAAACGCCGCGCTTTCCCTCGTTATCAGAACAGAAGGGCGCGGAAATGAAAATATTAAGTATTTCATTCTCCCGAGTTGGAATTGAACCCACAACCGTCGCGTTTACAGTCACACGCTTGTGCCCTTGAGTCATGACGGCCTTGAATGGTATCATCGGACTTAAAATATTTTTTTTTCTTAATGTATAATCCTGTCCTTGTCCTTCTTATACCGTGATGTAGTTCATAATAAGGTTTGACATAAAAATTCTACATTACTAACCAATAATTTAAATTTAGGGGCTTCTATCTTCAATGTGGGGTAGGTGTCAACGAAGGGCATAATGCGCTCGAACCACGGCCAGATCATATAATCTGCGTATCCAGGTTGATTTCCTCCTAAGAATTTTCCACCGCGTTTTATTATCTCATCTTGTATAATAGACAACGTCCTATGGTAGCTCTTCACTAGTTCATCGTTAACAGTTTCTGGTTTTTTAATAGTCTGATAAAATACATTTTGAATCTGAAATATAATGTGACATTTATATTTTATTAATATACCAACATTGAGTACTTTGTCCTTTTTATGAATTGAAGTAATAAATATAAAATCCATGCTTTTAATAAAGAAAATAAATACATCAGCTACAAGCTGTATCCCGCTTACAGCATGGTAAGCAGAATCTAGAGTTAAGATACTTCTATCCATTTTCCGCCGAATTTTGGAGGCATTGTGTGCTGAGTGGTGGAATCGATTACCAGAGCGAAGAAACGGAATTATAAATTGAAATATTTATTTTATATTTTATAGAAAAATAACGGCATAAATACGTACGTGCGTTTAACAGATTTTAAACAAAAGAAATATGTTTATTTGCAAATCGGAAAAAGGAAAGAATTTAAATTAGGAAAACTTACCTCTTTCTGTATCTCTACAATGATTCTATCATATGCTTTTAAGACAGGGTCTTTAGGGAATAACGAATTTTCTGGGTATACATCTTCTAGATAGTCAACTATGGGCAGGCTTTCAAAAACGCATACCTCTCCAATTTCCAAAATGGGGGTCATGCCTGAAATGGTTTTAGGCATATAAAGTAAAAAAATATTTTTTCAATTGTTTTTTTTTTCATATTTATAATATTGTTATATGCGTATTTTTAGACTCTTTGTATTCTCATACATATAGTTAATTAAAATAGAATAAATTCGATTGTTTTTGATTTTGTAAAGCTTGTTAAAATAAAAATAAAATAACAATATTTTTAAAAATGTTAACATGTAATAAAATAAATTGAAAATTATATGAATATTAAAGAAATAAATTTACAATTATGTTAAAAAAACAAGATTACAATACAACGTTATTTATATTATTTTATCTTAACATTATTATCTTTTATGTTATTATAATATTAAGATCCAATTCGAAGCTCTAGAAGCCCTATGTATAAAAATATATAAAAAATGATTACCAGTTGCAGTTTTTTTGGTGATCCATTCTGGGGGATTTGACTGGTCAATGTTGTATACTTCAAAGTCAAGTTTTTTCGCGAGCAATGTGTATATAGCGCGTTCGGTAAATGGACAAAATCGCATATTATAGAGGCGTATTTTGTCTGATTTGGGCGGTTCTGGATCGCCTGTGAGAACAAAAGAGTTTAGACTGGGGGAATATCCTTAATATTTTCTAATAAAGTTTGATTGAGGGACGTCTTTTTACGTCTATTTATATAGGATAGGCAGAGAGAACCTATGACACTGCGTTCTTCGCTTTCCGTTAAAATTTGAGACATCGCATGTTAAATAGCGGAACTCAACTTGTAGGTTCGATCCCCACTCGAGGAGATGAAATATTTACTTAAATTTATATTTTCATTTCTTCGCTCTTGTGACGAGGCAAAAGCGCGGCGTTGAGTTCTGCCACTCAACACGCAATGCCTCCAGCATTCGGCAGAAAGTGGGGAACGGAGTGTCTTAACACTAGGTTCCCTCTGCCTACACTGCTGTGTGCGGGACACAGCGTGAAGCTGATTATAAAAATTATAAAAGAAAAACTTATTTATTAATTAGAAAAATCATCAACAAACAAAATCAATACTTTGATTCAACTAAATACATACGGAATAGTGAAATATTTATAATATGTTGTATTGTATTGTCAATTGGACAAAATGTAAACAAAACTCTGCGTACTCACCTTTTTTCAAATTCGGTGTGTTAAAATTAATTTTTCCCATGCTTGTGTAGCTGGCAGCAGTGTTACAAGTCAACTGAGGCCTACACTTACTTTGACGCTATAAATATCCATTCAGCGAAAGACGCCATGCTGACGATAATATGGCGAACGCTATCATGACTTCGAGTATTATCCATGATTATTTTATTTTTGTAATATACACTACTACCTCTCGATAATGATTCAGCATAAATGCCTTGTAATGTTCATATACTGATAACTGCGAGATAGTTGATGAGGCATGGTAACCATTTGTTTTACGTTTATGCTAGTAAAAATTTAGCAGGAAAATACGACAATAGAACCGGTCGAATTCAATAATAGACAATAATTTAATAGTTGTACGTACTAGAGTTGTGCTTGTCATGATGATAATTTAAATAATGAAAATGAAAATATGTGATATCTATGTTCTATTTTTAAATTTGCGATTTCGCTTCTCCTACAGGCAAATGTACTTGATAGATTTACTTAAAGGAAGGTTTGTATGATCATATGAAAACATTACAAATATACTTATTTAGAAAATGTATAAAAATTTGAAAGAAGGACTCGAGACAGCGCCTTCTGGAAGTCCCACTACGTTCAAATTTTTATATGTTTTCTAAATAAATATTTTCCTAAGTCTGAAATAACACTTTAAAAATGTTAAAAACATTACAAATACTTGTTGTTAAAGACCAAGTCCCATATCTTGCTTTAAAACCAGAAATAATTTTCATTATATATTTAACTAGTGGGCGCGCGCGGCTTCGTCCGCTTATTTGCACCCTTAGGGGTGAATTTAAAAAAAAAACCACGAAACACGAGTTCATTAAAATATTTTTAATAGTCTGAATTTAATTTTTTATAAAAATCGGCGGCGATTTAAAGATTTTTCCATATAAACTTTCAACCCTAACCCAACGCTTAGGGGGTGAATTCAAAAAAACTATGATATCTATGTTCTATTTAAATACTCTCTTTAAATACTCTCAATGAAATATTTTAAAGAGTCTGAATTTCGAATTTTATAAAAATCGGTGCTGTTAAAAAAAATCCATACAAACTTTCAACCCTTATTTCATCCCTTTAGGGTTAAAATTTTTCAAAATCCCTTCTTAATGGATGTCCAGATTATAAAAATAAACATCTGTCCAAATTTCACGTTTCTACCATTAGCGGTTACGGGTGTGCGTGCGTGCGTCTTACCTCAGTCAGTCAGGTACATGTCCTTTTATATATATATAGATTAAATATTTAACTTTATATTTTCTAATTACATAATAATTGGATTAGTTGGATACATAATGAGTGGATACACTTACATATCTAATCTTTGCTAAACGAATGATGTAAGTTATAATGATGATATGTTGTTTCTTTACTTTAATAAACATAATGTTATTATTTAATAAGTTTTGTTCGCCCACAACTTCGTTTGCACGTAGACGTTATGCCGTTGTCATTCAAGTTTCTAAACTGAAAATTCTAGTTTAAACTTTTTATTAAATTATAGATAGATTACTAGATAGGACATAATCAATATTGCTATGCTATGTTTACACTGGAATAAATGCTAAATCATCATAATTTCCACTGTTGGACATAGACCTCCTCCACTGATCTCCATAAGGATCTGTCTCGCTCTGATCGCATCTAGAGTCTCCCTCCCAGGCACTTTGATAAACTCGTCCGCCTAGTCGAGCCTGCTCACTTAGCGTCAACCGGTTCGTGGCCGCCATTTTTACACAAAACCTTTTACCTCAATAGCCACCGGTTCTTCTCGCTATATGTCCCGTTTACTGCTAATTTACCTGGGTTATGACTTGGAACGATGTAGGTTACTTTTTATCGATTTCTGTAAAAGGAGTACATTATCAATTTCACTGAATTTTTTAATGTTTGTTACCTCAAAACTTACGACTGGGTGAACCGATTTTGATGATGATCTTTTGGTGCTTCCCGTGTAATCCCATTTTAATTTTATCCAATTGTAATATTTTTGTATTTCAATAGCCTCGCGGATCATTCTAGGAATATATCTGTTTTCCTTAGCGAGGATGAGGGGTTTATCAAACCTTAGTAATGGCTAGGTTTATCCACAGTGTGCTCACATACAGCTGACACCATCCATGAGAAAATCTTACACGTCTTAAATTTGGATTAAGTATGTGCGTGATAAATAGACGAATAATACAATAAAACGCCAACCGATTTCAATGATTCTTTTTATTGAAAAGGATGTAGTTGTTCAAGGATAGTTTGGTTAGGTTTTGATAATGAGATCCATGATCCAACTCTTAGAAATAAATGAACGGTACTCGGGCGAATCTTTTAACCCATCCGAATATTTGATTTTACATCACCTACAGTAACATCGTTATGATCCAGTAATTATCATAGTCGAACATCATGATGATCAACTTGGGAAATTTAGAATGCGAACTTTACACTTAAATAAGTTGTGACTGCCATTAGGGGTCTGATAATGGCAAAGGCTTATGGGGACCACTCCATACTGTTCAATATGCCAAATTGTAAAGTCCATACCTACAAAAATAATACCTAATTAAGATTGAGGTTTTACATAGAACATCTATTGTTTACTCATTTGAGAAGCATCTCTTAAAGGTGTACCCATCACTTAAAATCGTAAATTAAAATAATTTATAGAAAATAATTCTACTTCAAATTGTAAACTAGTAAGTAAAAAATACATTAACCTTAATTAATACGTATGTATTTTGATTTACTTAAACAAAAATCATTAAATAAGCATTTTATAAATTGTATATATGTTCAAGTAACTTCGAGATATTGTTTCCCAATGCTAACTGGAGTAGAAACAACATGATATTTGACATTATTTTTGCTTTGTTTATGTTTATTTTAAGATATTAGAATTACAAAAAAAATACGTTACTCTAATCATAAGTAAATCATAAGTTTGTAAGCAATAATAAGCAAAAAAAATATAAATTCCTTAAGGTGGGTTCCGGCGTGATGAAGCTCTTAGTTTAGTGTGAATTTAGTTTTGTGTTGACAATTTAAAAAAAATTATATTTATATCCTAACTTAAGTTAAAAAATCGTTGATCATTGGTGCTAGTTGTTATTGTTGCCAATCCTCTGTCATCATTCCTAGAAATTTTAATACCCACTTTATCTTCTATTTGTCTCTATAATGAGACAATTTAATTATAATTAATATATTTAATTTATATTTATTAAGGTAAAAATTTTATATTAAAATGTTTCATTTCATACTCTAACATAATAATATTATACGTATTACAATAAATACTGCCTTTGGCTTAAATGAAAAAAGTGGCTATTTTTTATGTAAATTTAATTTAAAGGATGGAATAAATAAATAGTAAATTTCGTTTATATTAATCAAATTTTATTTACAAATAATATCTATAAGTTTAATAGTTGACATAAGAAATACTTTTTAAAATAATTTATTATTTATCTTCAGGGAGAATGGAGTAGTCGAGGTCGTATGTTAAATATCCTTTATAAAATTCCTTCATCGCATGTTCTGGTACAAAATATTCACTTATAATTGAATTTTTGAGCATGTCATCGATGTACTTCGTCTAAAACAGAAAATAAATTAAATTAATATTTTTGGTGCGATTATTACACATATTAAACCATTTTAAGGTCTTATATGGATAATAAAAAAATTGTGCTGGTTCCATTTATTAGAAATATGATACTAACCAATATCTTGAACTTAGGGTCAATGCGGAGCTTGACGTGAACATCTTTTAAAACATGCATTCTCTCAAACCAGGGCCAGATCATAAAGTCAGGGATAGCCTGGTTCGCTACCACCCAAAAATATTGTTCCTCGATTTTGCAACTGTTCTTCGAAAAATGATAAAACTTTATGGTAATCATTGAGTACAGACTCCGTAACTGATTCTGGTGATCTTAAAGCTTTATAAAAGTACGAAACAACCTGAAAAAAAATCATAAATTTTTATACAAAAATGTGGAGTGCAATTTGTAATAAGATTTTAAAAAGAAAAATTCATACCGTACTGTTAGCTTCTACAATGATTCTGTCTAAAGCTCTACGGAACGGATCTTTTGCCATTGTTGGCTTTTCCGGGAACAATTCTTCCAAATAGTCAACTGTTACAAGACTTTCATATACATACTGGCCTTCTTTTGCTTCTATTACTGGTACAGTACCTACATTAAAGATATTTTTGATTACTCTTGTTAGTATCTAGTACTAAAACAACATTTTTGAATATCTTACCAAAAGGGTTTATTTCGTTTAACCACTCGGGCTTTGGTTTGAAGATTTTGACATTTATAATTTCAAAGTCAACTTTTTTTGCGAGTAAAGTCAGGGCAGCGCGTTGTGCGAAAGGACAGTATCGCATACTGTACAAACGTAGCTTGCCATTGTATGCTGGCTTAGGATCACCTGTTAATAAAATTAATGACGAATGTATTTTAACACAAAAATTATATTAATTAATTTATATTTGTTAGTTTACTTTAACAATTTTTGACTTTTTTCATCTATTAAAAATATGGGTTAAATAAATATTAAACTATACAAATATTTGTATAGTTTAATATTTATTTAACAGGTGTTTAAATTAAATGATATATTACTATTACAGTATAAAATATATTATAATTATAAATACATATATATGACTTTTTAAACGAACCTTTCTGATGGTGTTTTGGATTGAATGAAATCTTAGGGGCCATTTTGATGCGTCCGTACGTTCCACAATGAACGAGAAACTGACTGGACCAATACTGTATATTGTATAATATATATAAATATAGAGTTGTACGGCGCTTATAAGTTTGGTTTATGTGTGGGTTTTGTATACATACGATGATGGCTTCTTGGCAACGTGATAATTTAAATTTTTTTCCATAATAAAATACTACTTGGATTCCGCTTAGAATGACAATGCAATATAGTATAATATTTATATCATCCTACAATAAGGCGGAAAAATGTTGCGACGAATAAATGTTATGTGTAATCATAGTAGATTAAAAAATATTATCGATTGTTTGAAGTTACAAAATTGACACGATAAAACGAACACACGATATACCTACATCGTATTAGGATAAAAACAAATTGTTCGATTTCCTTTTTCTATGTAAGTTTTTCTATCGTAAATACCCAAGTATATTGATGTTATCTAAAAGACTAAAAATAGTATGTAACGGTAAAATCAAGTGACTTGGTATAATTAATGATCAACAAACAATATATGTATATGTATTTATTCTAAATATTTCCTTATTATATTATTCCATGTTACGATTATCAGTTGTTTGACAACATAACGCTATTATAACGAAGAGGCGCTATATGTGGCACGCTCTTATTAATATTACGAAAGAAATTATTGTATTCATAAACATGAAATCTAGTTTACCGTCTACTCGCAGATTACCTGCAAAATACCACCGGGGAATCCATTTATCTGGCGTTGTATTTTTTCGCCCGCATGTACAGTGTACTAGATAATTATTTATTTTCTCATTCGAATTACTTTCTTGATTTAATAACATTATCATTTTAAAGACAATATCCAATATATAATACATTTATAACTAAAGCTTCAGTCAATTGAATAAATTACTTATTTTGTAGCAATATTATCGGATGCAATACTTTATATTAACGTAACTTTCTTATTTATGAAGTGATTGAAATAAACTTTAAGGGAAAAACTGCATTTAAATCGGTTAAGCGGTTGAGATTAGCGCGAATAAACGCACACACAAACAGATAAACATTTTAAAAATCATAGCTTTGAGTTTTATTACATTGTTAAATGAACAGACACTGATCAGTTACGATTTTATACAATTAGAAAAGTGTACAGATATAGATTATATTATGTGTTACGAAATCTTATATTAATATTATATAAATGAAATATGTATCATACAAGACAACTTTATATTGTCTCTAAAATAAGTATTTATAGAGTAATAAGATATTATAAAAAATACGGACAGTTTATCATTTACTAAATAGGGTTTTATACTATAAGAAAACATTTACATAATACATATTGTAATAACTAAAAAGCAAATAATCATCATCGTATAATATTAAAACAAGTAAAAGATTCAAGAAAACTTAAAGTATTAATTTAATTAAATCCTTAGAGTTGAATAATTTTGTTTTATCTCACAAAATGAATAGTGAGTAGAATTGTAACCATTGACGATGGCATTTACTATCTACACATATATAGTAGGGGAATTGTGCTTAAGATGGCATACGCAGATAAGATGACACTGCCGATATTAATTTAAATAATTGCGCTAATTGCGATCTTATGACGTTTTAGAGACTATCTGCAGATATCGCTAGTATTCAAATTCATTATGATGGAAGATAAACGCACATTGGCAAGTAGTTTATGTTTTTGTAATTTTGAATAGCAGAAAATTTTGCTTTCATTTTTGCGTGGTGGTGAAAATACTCGTAGGGCAAGGATTTTCTATTTGAAGTAATTTTAAATGTAAAATAGGCTTATTATATTACACAACTAACGCTAAAAGCGCATTCTTACCTATAAACATTTGTCACAATTGTTACAATTAAATTCACATATCTATTTTGTAAGATGACATACAAAACGTGAGTATAAGATGGCATACTATGTCATCTTACCCTTACGAATAAGATCGATCGATCGACCACTCAAAGACCATGGGATACTAAACAGTTTCTAACTGGAAAGCCATTTTTTGCAGCCAGAAAAGAAGTGCGTAGTTACTTTAATTTCTTCATTGCTAAATTCTACTTCTACAGGAAAGTCACGTGTGAACAAAAAGTCAGTGGCTCGCAGGTTATGACACAGTAAAACAGAAAAATAAAATCGCAAATTCATTAAAAGAGCAGGAGCAAACTAAACGTGTTATTTTTGAAAAGCGTTGACGCAAAGTCTAAGCCACCGCCCAAAAAATACAAAGTTACAGGAAGTCAAAAAAATAAATTGTCTCAGTTGATGTGAATCTCGAGAAAAGTAATGACCGATGCCACCTCCTCTAAGAATTACGTATCCACACTAGGTCGAAAGAAAAAAAAGCGTGTAAATTGGATGACGATGAAGATTTCGACGATCCTTACGCTAATGAAGACGCGGAAGATGATGATCTAGCTTTCATTTACTGCAACAAACTATTTAGTCACTCCAGGTCAAAAGAAAATTTGTAAAAATGCCAACTGTGTTCCAGCTGGTGCCATACTCTATTCACGAACTTAAGAAGAAACAATTTCTTTGTGAACTATGCCCGTAAAATAATGATGGTATAACACGACGTACGTGTAAAGTCTAAGATGACATACTATGTCCTCTTACCCTATGGGTATGTCGTATGGAAAAAGTATGTCATCTTAAGCAAAATTCCCCTATATATAACGAATGTGTAAAATCTAAAAGACATAATATTTTTATATTTAATATTATTTATTATTTTGCGGCGTTGAATTCTGCCACTCAACACGCAATGCCTTCAGAATTTAGCGGATATTGGCGGACCGCAGTGTCTTAACACTAAGTTCTACTATCCCGCTATGTGGTGGATACAGTGTGAGTATGATTTTTATGCAATAAATGATTAGTGAAATTTATTCGTCGGAATATATATAGACGAAATTAGAATGACGTCATCATGTAAAATGTAAATATATACCCAACTGGATGGAGAATATATAGTATGTATGTACATATGAAGAAAATTATTGCCGAGTCATCGTGCTGGCAACGTACTCAGCAGATATATCTATTACAAACAGCAACCGGCTTGTGGCCTCACCCATTTCAACTACACTATTATTTATATACTGATCAGAATTACTTGCATGTTCACATAACATTCCATAACCCATCACTTTAATGCTAAAATCTTTTTACATTGAAATTTAAAACTTTCGTCAATTGGATAAAAAAATTGTAGCAATTTTGTTTTACTAAATATTGTAAATTGATATAACTTTTTAATTTATGGTAATTGGAAACAAATACTAAATATTAATGGAGGCTTATCAAAATACAATAGTGAATTTATTCGGTCAAGCGGGTTCTATGACATTGGTAAATGCCCGGAATAATCGATCTTCTCATTTATCTTCCATATGCAGACAATGACCAGTTACAATTTTAATGACAATATAATTTGTATTTTTATGATAAGCATTCGAAGGTGTTTTTATAGGCCGATTTTATATTTTATTTTGTGTTATATGACAAGCCCTTTTATATATATAGATGATAAACAATAGTATATCATCTATATATATAAAAGGGCTTGTTCTGACTGACTGAGGTAAGACGCACGCACAGCCGTAACCGCTGTGCGTAGAAACGTGAAATTTGGACACATGTTTATTTTTATAATCTGGACATCCACTAAGAAGGGATTTTGAAAAATTTTAACCCTAAAGGGATGAAATAAGGGGTTGAAAGTTTGTATGGATTTCTTTTTAAAACAACACCGATTTTTATAAAATTCCAAATTCAGACTATAAAATATTTCATTGAACACGTGTTTCAAGGTTTTTTAGAATTCACCTCCTAAGCGTTCAAATAAGGGGTTGAAATTTTATATGGAAAAATCTTTAAATCGCCACCGATTTTTATAAAAGTTTAAATTCAGTCTATTAAAAATATTTTCTTGAACACGTGTTTCGTGGTTTTTTTTAATTCACCCTTAAGGGTGTCAATAAGCGGGCGAAGCTGCGCGCGCCCACTAGTTTATATATAAATGATTATTTCCAAAATGTTTGTTAATACAACTTAAGTGGAGCAGCACATTGGGACAGTTGGATGTATGGTCGATTTTCAGTCGTGGTAATAAATAGTTTTCATTTCCTCTCTCATTGTAGAACATAGTACATAGTTATGTGCCGTGTGATCCCGGCCTAGAAGAGGATCATCCTATTACTGGTGGTGTCGTAAGAGCCGACTAAAGTACGTGTGGTAGAGTCACGTCGCCAGCAATGGCAACACGCATGGGCAGACTCGACCGGATTATTACCACCCCCGGCATTTAAAACCGGCGTGAAGTAGTGGCTTTATGCCACTGCGTTTAGCATCAGGTAATGCCGGGCCCCGGCGCCCAACCCATCTTAAAGGCCGGCAACGCACCTGTAGCTCCTCTGGTGTTGCACGGGGTCGTGGGCGGCGGTAATCACTTACCATCAGGTGACCCGTACGCTCAATTGCCGTGTCTTTTACATAAAAAAAAAATAGTAGTCTTGCTACTTGAACTGTGCTTGCACTGTGGTGCTGTAAAAATAGTGTTCTATATTACACGACAAAATTATATTAAAAATAAAAAAAAATAAATCAGCTTCACGCTGTATCCCGCACACCGCAGGGTAGGCAGAGGGAACCTTGTGTTAAGACACTCCGTTCTCCACTTTCTGCCGAATTCTGGAGGCATTGCGTGTTGAGTGGCAGAACTCAACGACGCGCTTTGCCTCGGCACCAGAGCGTAGAAATGGATATATAAATTTAAGTAAATATTTCATCTCTTCGAGTGGGGATCGAACCCACAACATGTCTGTGAACTTAGCAGAGCATTGTCCAGCAGATCAAAAATAAAATAGAGTTCTCTTCGCATGCACCTGAGTTCTATAGTTCCTGATAGATTTTACAAATAGTTCTGGCGTTTTTGCCCCCGAGTTATTTAAAAATATGATTTGCTAACTTCCCGTAGCAGATCATTTTTTTGCAAATAAAAATCGGTGCGAGTTCTGCACATATAGGGATGAGAAAAATAGTTCCTCATCATTTTTATCAATAGTTCTGTTGATTTCACGAAGAAAAAAATTTTTAAACAGAAAAAAGAACGTTCGTTTCGTAAATAGTTCGAAAGGTAAAGTAATTTTAAAAATAAATAAAATTATACTCCGACGTAGAAACACTTCATTTTATAATAGAATATAAGTCGTTCTATGATATTTAGCTTGAAAAAAGACCAGAACTCTGGAAAAACTTCCAGCAGAGCATAGCACGCAATGCCTCCAGAATTCGGCAGAAAGTGGGAAACGGAGTGTCTTAACACAAGGTCTGCCTACCCTGCTGTGTGCGGGATACGGAATTTATTTAATTTAAATTTAATTTATAGTGGTGAATCAATTCCGCTTATTAAATCAATAATCATGTATTTTAAGCGGGCGAAGCCGCGAGCGGAACGCTAGTATTTAATATGAGTAGTAGGTATTGTTGAAGAGCTTTTTATAAGACGTTAAGACCTATTGTTTCATACATACACTTTTATCCGCAATACGAGTACAGTTAGAATACAGTTATAGTAGATGATAGTGGATTTTAATAAAAGACAATATGTATAATTTAAATTTTAATAATTTTATTTTTAAGCTATGAAGTTAAATAATTATAAATCAAGTACAAAAGATTGTTAATCTAAATGCTTAGTCTTTTTTGTAATAAATCACTTGTCTTCAGGAATAACGGAGTAGTCGAGATCATATGTTAAATATCCTCTATAGAATTCTATCATAGCGTGATCAGGTACGTAATATTCCTTGATAATTGGATGATTGAGCATATCTTTGATGTACTTCGTCTAAAACAAAAAGCCAATTAAAAAATGTGTGGTGGTTATTATAATACACTTCCAATAGGTTTCAGGTAACATAAAAAATATTTTTTTTGATATTTTTTTTTGATACTTGAAAATATGATTAAATACAAACCAAAATATTAAATTTCGGGTCAATACGAAGTTTAGTGTGGATGTCTTTCAAGACATTCATTCTCTCAAACCAGGGCCAAATCATGAAATCAGGGTAGCCTGGTTCGTCACCTCCTAAGAATTTTGTACCGCGGCTTTGCAAGTGCTCTTCAATAAACGATAAAACTTTATGATACTCTTCAAGGACTGAATCTGTGATAGATTCAGGCGATCTTAATACTTTATAGAAGTAGGTAATGACCTGTAAAAATATATTATGTTATTTAATATATAATTTATTTTTAATACTAATATTATAGAGAAAGTCGCAGCGCAGTGTCACCATATCTTATGTTATTTTTTCTATATCTTTTATAGCTGTAAAAATATATTGTTAGTTTTTCTATTTGTATTCCTGCTACATATATAATAACAGAAAAGTATTAAATATACCAACCGTTTTGTTAGCTTCAACAATGATCCTGTCTATGGCTCTACGGAAGGGATCTTTCGCCAATGTTGACCTTTCTGGATATAATTCTTCCAAGAAGTCTACCGTTACAAGACTTTCATACACATACTGGCCTTCCTTTGCTTCTACCACTGGCACAGTACCTGAACAAAAAATATATTTATAGCATTTGAACATCATTGAGAAACAATAATAATACTTGTTAAAACATTAATATCTTACCGAAAGGATTCATTTCGTTCAACCATTCTGGTTTTGGTTTGAAAATTTTAACATTAACTATTTCAAAGTCAAGTTTTTTGGAGAGTAAAGTCAGAATAGTGCGATGTGCAAAGGGACAGTACCGCATACTGTACACGCGGAGTTTGCCATTGTATGCCGGCTTAGGATCACCTGTTATAAAAAAAAAAACAAAATATCACTGTATAAATATTCATTAATTTGTGTGTGTTTTTAAAATGATAAAATAAAATAAATAAATAAATAAATAAATTTATTATAAATTTATAAATTCAAAATAAATAAATTTTAAAATGATGTATACAAAAAACATCAAAGTCTAAATAAATTATACTCAATAACTTAAATGGATCATTGATAAATAAAAAACAATTAACTAGATAATATAAAACACAAACAAATATTATAAATAATAATAACTGACCTCTCTGGTGATGGTATTTGTTGAATGGAATTTTAGGAGCCATTTTTCGATACGGCCGTACGTTTGGCAATAAGATAGCAACTGACTCTACCAACACTCTGCGTGTAATATAAGTATAAGGTAAAGCATGACGGGCAATTTTAGCAGGTACTATCATGATAACGTTCTGATAATAAAGTTGTGCTTAACGAGTGTAAGTGAAATCACGCAGTATATTTTGAATACATATTTCCAAATGATTGTGCAAACATGACAAGTGATTATTATTTTCTTACTTTTTTCCTATTTGTAAGACAGAAAAATCTTCCGACGAATAAATGTTACATATATATAATATTTTATTAATAGAACTGTGTATAAAATCGACATAAGCGGTTATCTGTTGTTTGTATCATTTTTTATGATAAAACTTATGTTTTAGTTATTTGATAACTTATTTATATAAGATAAGGTTATTCGAAATAATATTAAATGATTATATTGGCAAATAGATACTTGTAATACCTGTACTTTATTTATTTAGTAATAATACTTATATAAAATCGTAATTATAAGAGAAACCAACTTTTGTAAGTAAACATTACAATTTCTTCTCATATATTTATCGAAATTGAGGGTAATTCTGTCAGCCCTACTGGGTTTTACAGCGACCGGGTGGGTAGGGAATATCTCGCGTGCGGTCGCGAATGACCAAAAATTCTTATTCTGTTTGTGTTGTATGATCATATCAACACTGTATCGAAAGAAAATCTTTTCTCAGTTTGGATGTGGCTAATCGAACTAAATATTGTATTAGGTATTAACATAATTTTATGCAACTTAAGGCCTTAAATACATATAGCCCTTATCCTTGGCCACACCTATCTTTGTAGTCCAGTTGGAAAGTTTAACAAAGTATAACTACGGCCCACGGAAGTGCCAATTTAGAACCTAATATAACCCAATATAGAAAATAACCCAATTTAGAATGATAATATAAACTATAATAATAATAATATTAAATAAAATAACATTTATTCGTCGTCCCATTTTTCGTCGAAGTAGATATGGAAAGAACATATACATATTAAAAAACGATGATGTCATGGTGTGTGCCTTATAGGCATTTGCTGGGTAATGGTTGGTAGCAATGTACTCGAAGGCACAGTGACAGCGCGATATTCAATTTTAGAATGACTACGCTATATTGGTTCAGTTTCCCGGATATTTTCAAACGTGACTTTACGTTTTCAAACGCTGAAGTAGTCATATGACTGTTATGTACTAGTAAATATGACGACGAATAAATATAATTTTATTTAATATAATTATAGATATAGTTTATACTATTATTTCAATATCCAATTAAGTATGTAAGTAGTAAAATACGTAGGCAGTTGAACCTTTGACAGAAATATTAAGATAAACAGTTTTCTTTAAATAATTAGATTCTTTCTTTAGTTGAACTGCTATAATTTTAATTAACACCAGATATAGCTAAATATTTTGATAATTTACATAATAGGTGTGAGCCAATTCTTGAGACCAGTAAAAACTCACTCACCAAACTGAGCCAATTCTTAAGACCAGTAAAAAGTAATATTCCTTTACAGAGTGCAGGTGTATACAAATTAGACTGTGACTGTGGCTTATCATACATTGGTCAAACAAAGAGAAGCATCGGTGTTAGGGTGAAGGAACACATCTCAGATATCAAGAATGGGCATGTATCGAAGTCAGCTGTGTGTGAACATACTGGGATAAACACATAATTAGGTTTGACAAACCTTTAATCCTCGCTAAAGAAACAAACATTCCTAAAGACGCAGGCTATTGAATATAAAAACATCCTAATTTCAATAGAGAGGATGCTGGAAACTTCACCTGGGACCTCTCATAAATCATGAAATTCAAACCACCTACCAGAGGCAAGATACTCGTCATTTGCAGAATCAGGCAGTCGGAGGCAATTAAAATCGTGGCGGTAGTTTGTTATAATATGTCAATGACGAAATGCACCTCAGTCTACCGCGACGGACGGCTCTGCAAGGTCGAACGTCGGGCAAAAATTTATATCGAATATTAATATTATTTAATGCATTGTGCCACAAAATCTTCTATTAATAAAAAAATGCCCTGTTCTTATTAAGCCAACACTGCCGCAATTTTCCCTTAATTTGGAGGCATTGCGTGTTGAGCGGCGGAACTCAACTCCGCACTTTGCCTTAACACCAGGGCAATGGCATTAAATTAAATAAATATTTCATTTTCTCGAGTGGTGTTCAAACCAACAACCAGTCGCATTTACAGTCACACAATTGTGCTCCTGCGCCAAGACTGGCCTCGTATTTTTTTCGTACGCTGATATGGATTCTTCTCTCGCATATGAAGCAGTACAGATTCTTGGTTGTTTCATTATCACCGATAGTGCATGCGTGTAGGGTTAGACACTTTGAAAATGAGAAATAAAATATCATAATTATGCTTAACAGTTTTTCTTGTAGCTTTCCTTTTTATTTCAGAGTAAGGACCACATCCAAACGTTCTTTCCTAAGTCAAGTACTTAACTATTAGTGGTAACCTTAAGCACGACGGGCAAGTAACCAAAAAATAATATTACCTTAGTGAGAAGGCAACAGTGAGAACAACTAAGCATATTGAAAAATTTTATTGCCCAAAAAACCTATTCAACGGAAAATACAGATTTTAGATCAATCACAGGGGGCACTAAAGCGGTCTTGTTTCCTGATAACATTCTCTCACAGGCAATCTTTTAACAAATGATTTCAGTCTTGGTAGATTCGGGCTAGTGTAATGTACATTCAAAAGATTAATTAAAATATATATAATAATCAGCTTAGTTCTAGGCTTAATACAGTAATAATCACTTGCACGTACATAAATTAAAATAAGGTCAGGGCAAAAGTATTTTAGTGTTTTGAATGCAACTGGCTGGTTTTAACGACATTAAATGTGACATTCTGAAGATGCATTAAATAAAAAAAAAACTAGGTCCCGCCATTTTTCAATTGTTTTTGAAGCAAGCAAAATGAACGTATGTGACGAAGAAATTCGGTACATTTTAAAGTTTTATTACAAGATAGGTAAAAATGCGAGTACCTATTGATGTACTATATTTAAAATTTTGTAACAAAGAATGTATAATAGTATGCAAGGAAAGCATAGATAATGCAACCTAAACTATGTTTTGTGTGACTGTGACAAGACCTGGAAAATATCCACTTTAAAAATATTAATATTTGTCAAGTAGAGTTTTATACTTGTCATTGTTAACCCTTGTCATTCATACTATGTTTTAGATTATCTTGGATGTAAATAGTCCTATAATTATAGTTACATATTTATGTATTCTTAATACTACTCTACACTACACAAGAAAATTTTTGTAATTAAACTAACAGAAATTAAACTATCAGTTTTTTGTACTTTATGTTATCGGTATGTATGAATATTATAACCATAGTAACACTAATATTTAGTTTTTTCATATTCCAATTGAAAATTTTACTATATGGATTGGGAAAATGGAAGCAAAATAAATAAACAAATTAATTTTATATATGTAATAAATAAAAATATATTTAACAATTAAATAAGTAATATCTTAATATATTTTAAGATAGAATGACATTTATTGCTTCTTCTTCCTTGGTCTGATGCAGCAAACAGCACTGGTGTCTAACATGTTGTAGTTAGCGTCGCCCTTGAGGCGAGATTCCGTAAACTTAGCGTGAGTGTCGGCGGCTAGAGCATACGACTTAACAGCTGGGACATTGCGCACTGCCTCTATGTAATTTGCCTGCAAAAATATCACTAATAAGTAATCATATAGATTCGTATATTTTTTGTTGTTACAATTAATTATTGATTATATTTAAAAATATATAAAATATTCTTATAAAACAGTAACAGTAACAATAGTAAAAATTACATTTATACAATACCGTAACGAAATTAATGTAAAGAAAGCAACTTACCAATGATTCGTATTTACTCTTGTCAATGACGAAATTAGCCTGTCCCAATAATGGAAGAGATTCAAATCGTTCTAAGAAAGGCCAGATTGTGAAGTCAACTAAACCTGGTTCGTCACCATGCAAAAATTTTGATCCTCGAGACTGTAATTCCTTTTCTAATAATTCTAAGCCTTTACTATAGTTTTCAAGTGTATTTGGTTCAATAGATTGAGCATTATATGCGGCTGTGTAGTATGCCGATTGAGCCTATAAAGAAACAGAAAAACAATAAATATAACGCTAGAATTAAAACATTTGATAATTATTATTGCTAAGCGTACCAGAGTAATAGATAAATATATATTTTTGGAAATACTTACACCGCTAAAAAGTTCTACAAGCATCTTATCTTGTGCTCTTCTCAATGGGTCAGCTGATTGAACAGGAACTTCGGGATATTTTTCATCTAAATATGCATTAATGATGGCACTGTCAAAGATACCCTTGCCTTCTTCATATTCTAATGCAGGAACAGCACCTACGATTACAAAATTTTTATTAATGTATCTAGTTTGGCACGAATATTGAGTCACTTTATATAAAACGTTATACTAGAAGATTTCTTTGCATTAGAATAAATTGCTTACCTTTAGGACTGTAATTAAAAATCCATTCGGGCTTTTGATCTAAATTTATAAACACTAGATCATATTTGATATTCTTAGCATTCAACACTAGCACTACTCTTTCAGCAAATGGGCAGAATCTTGATGCAAAAAGCCTCAATTTTCCTGAATACGGGGGTAGAGCATCACCTGTATAGAGTAAAAATATATATTTATAAAAAAAATACGTAAGAAAGTGTGTACATATAAGAATAGCCATAAATTAGAGATACCAACCTGTTTGTAAATGTTTTTCCGACATTTTAGCTAAGTTTCCAAACAGAAATATTCACAAAAGGCGTACGCGAACTGAGCCGTGTCAATTGAATAAGATCCAAATGCCGACTGTGCGTAGAATTTATATAACTATATTAATATACGAAATATACCAGTCACAGATGACACGTGTTATCATAAACTTGTACTGACTGTTTTTTATCGTTATCTAAAAGTCCTTATATGTACAATGACTTGAAAAATCGGCCGTGATCGACACTAGTGTATTTTTATATATCCATCTATCGAATGCAATTTCATTCTTAAGGAAAATTACGACATGGTCATTTACTGTTAGTCAACATAAGGATAAAAGGCTTATTTATAAATAGTTCTATAGTTATCTCGAATAATAGGCTTTGGATGATTATCGTGACTTGCAAAAAATCTTGTTTGCTTCTACGTCACTATGAATTTCATAAACATTCCTGAGTAATACGTTAGTATTTACTATTTCTTAAAAAAATCTATGGGACTCTACAATCATTTCAATGGGAGTTTTGGCTTCTGGATTACTTCTGTATTATTATATATATATATATATATATATATATATATATATATATATATATATATATATATATATATATATATATATATATATATATATATATATATATATGTATATATATATATATATATATATTATATTCCAGATACATTGAAAAGTTAATTATTCATATTTATTGGCATATTAATATTAATTTTTAGTACAAACATTGAATTTTTATTATTAAATAAACTTTTATTAGTGATTACAATGAAGACGATCATAGGATTTTGTTTTTTTTTGTAAATTAATTATGAATGGAATGTTATAATTAGAGATGCGCCGGTGGTGCGCGGTGTTTACACCGAATAACCGAATACCGTATACTATTCGGTTTAAGCTTTACGGAATAGAATATTCGGCCGAATTATTCGGTTTACAATTTCTTCATTATTTTACCGCCTAAACAGGTTTTAACATGCTACCTGTCGTCGATGGCTAGATAAGGAGCGGGCCCTATATCACCGCCACCCGAAATCATGAAATTTCAAAAATTGTCCAAATGTATCAGAAATTGTCTATCAACATAGTTGTACCCTCGATTTAGAATGAGATTTCTTTCTCCTGAAAATTGCAAACTGGAACTATAACAAACTGAGAAAGACCTCTAAAAAATATTATATTTTGTTAGAGGAATATTATGTGGCGTTTTATAACTTTTGTGAAGAACTTGCCTTGACGGATCCTGTCATTACAGAAGATCCTAAAAACCCAAGCGCTGTGTAATTAGATAGTTATTCAGGTGAAGTTCTACCTAGAACCCAGAGCCCTTTTGATCGGTGGCCAAAGCATAAGTCTAATTTAGTCAATGTTTTTTTTAAATATGGAGGACCGCTCTCATCTCTGCGCTGGTGCAAGCCCCAGTGTCAGCTCGGCGCATTTGATCGTATACAACGCAGAGTCGTTGTGAATCGTTGGGGACCCAATGATATGCGGAGGGCGTACGTAGAGGCACGCTGTGCGTTCTTTACCGCATTTATCACGAGAAGTGTTCCGGGGAACTATTTGACCTGTTACCTGCCGCTGAATTTTCTAACCGCACAGTACGTCACAAACTTAAATACCATCCTATCTATCTGGATACGTAACACTCCACTACTGTGTGGCTTCGTAGGAACTACGTTCTACGCGCCACGCAACTGAGGATTGACCTACCTGCGGTAGTGCTTCCAGGTCAATAAAACTTAGATACCTTATTTCCACAATTTAAAAAAAAAGCGCCTTTATCTCCACCTTAAAGGCCGGCAACGCATCTGTAGTTCCTTATGGTGTCACTTGTTCGGACGAGGTTGTGGGTGACGGTGATCACTCATTATCAGGTGACCTTCTGTGTCTTTTTTTATGGAGGACCACCCCCAGAACCTCAATACATTTGTTACATCCTGATATTAAGTTATCAATTCCCTGCCATAGCGTTTGGCGCTCCGTTCTCTCTGACTTCCCCGCTAGGGATAAAGCGTGAAGCTAGCTTAGTTTAGTTTTTTTTTAATTCCCTGCAAAAAATAACTTTCCTTCTTGCCTGAATGCACATATGGTAAAATGATAACTAGCAAAGTAATAATTACAAATCTGTATTTTTTTAGAGGGTATAAACCCTCCAATAGTGTTATTAACTAAATAATTAGTCTAATTACGAATGTACTTAGGTAAATCATATCGACACTGAATCATTGAACGTTCCTCGTATATTAAATTTCTACAGTGTTCCCCTATCTCTTTATATGTATGTTATAATGTCTATTATTTTCATTCTGCGACTTAAGTATATGAAACACAAACATAAACACACATAGGCTTAATATAAATATATAATGTAGTCACATTTTAAGAAATACAAATCAACATATCAACATATGTTGATTTGTATATTAACATATCAACATATGTTGATTTGTACAATATTATTTTGAATTTTAAAAATAACTGCTGATTTAAAAGAAATATTGATTGTATTAAGAATAAATATGTTGAATTGAGGTTTCAAAGTAAATATTTATATGAAATTTAATTAAAAAATTTAGTTCTATTAACTTAAAGTTAAATTTGTTAACTTGTAATAATAATTTTAATCTTACATAAGACGTATTATCTTTAATTTCTACTGTATCGTGCAGCCAATTAAATTAAAATAATCGAACCAAATATATTCGGCACCATAACCGAATAGTTCGGCCGAATACGAATATTGAAAAAGATGCCGAATACACCGAATACTAAACGAATATTCGGCACATCTCTAGTTATAATTAATCATGTAGAGTTGTGGTACTTTTACTTTAAGTCCCATTATGCAATATAATAGTAATATTTAGGAAATAAAAATAGGTAATTTATGTAGAACTTAACATTTTATTTTTTACTGTGTGCCCTGCGCGGCTTGACCCGCTTCTTTGTTATTTAATACTAGCGACCCGCTCGCGGCTTCACCCGCTTAAACTATTGGATTATTTACTTAATACACTGAATTCTCTTGTTTTAATATACCTATAATGTATGTTTGTAGCAAAATTGCTAAAAATTATTAAGAACTTAGGTTGCATTTTCGTAATTCCCATAAGAATATTCAATTGAATGTTTATAAAAAAACAACTTATCGTAATACGTGAGCCGAAGAGGGGACTCGAGATTTACTCGAGCGCGGCAGATTAAAATACTGGGGATTCCTCGTACTCGGTTACGTACTTTCACCACATATGAGCACCATATATGGCCGCCCGTCTAGGTTAAAAAAAACGTTATCTGGACATTCTCGAGCGTGCGTGTTTTCTTTTATTTTGAAGGGAATAATTCAAGGATTACGAAAAACCCACCCAACGTCGCGTTACAGTTACACCCTAGTTCACTGCGCCACGACAGCCTCTAATATTTATATAACTTTTTTTTTCAAATGAACTTTATTGCTGTTGACTTGGACTGGTCTTGACAGCGTCACCGGACTGCAAAACTTATACAGGGTGGAAGAGGCAGCGCTCCTTTTACGGAAACAGCACATAGGGTAAAATATTTCAAAAATCTGTACCTAAAGAAATTAATCAAGATAACTCAACAGTTTAGACGTAGGATTTTTTCATTTCACGATGTTTATCCATACCTGTTTTTTGTGTGACGCAGTTACGCAAAATGAGAATAATGTAAACACATACTACTACAAAAATACTAGTAAAGCTTAAACAACTTTGAACTTTGCCGCCAATAGCTACGACCCGATTTCTTCTTAATTTCTTTAACTTTTACATTTTTGGGACTTTTTTGTAATTATATTAGGCTTTTATAGTTAAAACTATGGTTTCATTTAAAGTGGTGTTGACACTTCCACCCTGTAGATGTGGACTAAAATAGCGTGGCGCCTAAAGAGAGAAAAGAGAAGAGAGAGCGTGTTAAAATACAAATAATATTCGTTCTGTTTAGAGAAACTAGAAAATGCAGGCTATGGACATAGAAGGAAAATGAAAATGAATACAGGGAATATGAATCAGTGATTAAGTTAAATTTTTATTATACAAATAATTAAATTATAAAGATATTTTTATATAAATTCATTAACAATAAAATTTATGATACTATCTTAATTTATTTTAATTTAAAAGTTCGTAGTTGGGTTTTCCCACTCTGTATCCTTTAAAGAATTCAACAAGTATGGGAGCAGGTATTAAATATTGGCTTACGGCTGGATCTTTAAGCATATTTTCGATGTACTTTGTCTGAAATAAAATATATATTATAATATATATTGTTTGTAAACAACAACATTAATACTACTTTTTATACAATGTACTCCAGTAATGTGAGGCCAGTCATGGCATAGGCGCACAAAGTGTGGCTGTAACACCGACTGGTTGTGGGTTCGATCCCCTCTCGAGGATATGAAATATTTCCATAAATTTATATTTCCATTTCTTCGCCCTGATGTCGAGGCAAAGCGCGGCGTTGAGGTCTGCCATAATTGCCAGTTGATAATGTTTAAGTAACAATAATATTTAGGTAACAATTTCGTTTACCAACGTCCAAGTAAAATATATACTTATATAAAATACAAACCAGTATCGGGAATTTCTTCGGATCAATTAGAACTTTTTCGTTAAAATCTTTCATAACGTTAATTCTTTCTAGCCACGGCCAGATCATGTAGTCTACGTATCCGGGCTGCTCGCCGCCTAAAAACGTACCGCGGCTTTGTATCTGCTCTTCTATTTGGGATAGAGTGCCATGGTAAGCCGCCAACACTTCGTCAGTAATGGTTTCTGGTGTTTTCATTATTTTAAAGAAGAGTGGCTCCAGCTAAAAGTAATTATATTTTTCTATTTCAAAATAATTCAATGACTTATTTCTCAAAAATAATATTACATTAGGGACCTATAAAAATATTTATTAATAGATAAGAAAAAGTATGCAACAAAATATTGATTAAAGCGTATTTACAAGAGCGTTAAAGTATTCAACTTACATTTCGTAATACAACTTCTAGAAGAATCTTATCGAAAGCTTTCTTAACGGGATCCTTGGGTAATAAAGGTCTTTGGGGGTACGCTTCATCCAAGTATTCCGCTGTTATAAGACTTTCGTAAATAGACACATCTTCTTTTACTTCCAACGCTGGTACTTTACCTGAAATACAAATATGTAGGTGATTAATAAAAAGATTAATTCAGAATTTTATAATTCCTGAATAAAAGCCTTATTTATTTTTTATAGCTTCACGCTTTATTTCGCATAGCGGGAGCAGACCGAAACTAGTGTTAAGATCGTTCACCAACTTCGTGTTGAGTGGCGGAACTCAACGCTGCGCTATGTCTACCAGAGCAGAGACATGAAAATTATTTAAATATTCCCACTAATGCGGATATATAAACTAACTTATTTAGTCTCAATCACTTAATTCATTTTTAAAATTCGTAGTTTAAAAAAAATCAAAAAAATGTAAATAAATACCTAAAGGACTTTTCCTTGGCAACCATTCCGGTTTGTTCACAAGATCGATGTTCACTACTTCATAATCAACATTCTTCGCGTTAAGTGCTAAAATAGTACGTTGTGCGTATGGACAAAATCGCATATTATATACACGTAGCTTTCCATTGTATGGTGGTAGAGGATCACCTATAAAAAGATAAATAAAATTATATTTTTAAAGAATTCTTTAGAACGATAGCAATATCGTTTATTTCACAAAATAAAAAAAACACACACACACACACAAAAGATTGACTGTGTTGTAATAAGTATGTTTATTTATGAAATATACTTTTAATATACCTACAGAATACAAAAATAACAAAAATGGTAACATATAAGGACTTACCCTTTTTCAAATGTTTTACGTTAAAATTGATTTTTCCTTTGGAAGCCATATTTTATGCACGTCCTTTCCCTGTAACTATAAGACACTACAGTGCTTCTGCGTGGCTAACGCTTTATAGGTTATACTATGGCGATAGTGACTTATACAGAGATGACGCCAGACGGCATCGTGAATCAGCAAATTTTTTATCAAAAAATCAAGAAGCGACATATATAATTATTTTTAAACATATTATAGATCTGTCTACATTTATATTTTCGAATCTAGATCATGTGAAATTATAATTAAATATGCTCCCACTGGGGAAATGAAGTATTTATTTTTAATTTATATTTTCATTTCTTCGTTCTGGTGTAGAGGCAAAGCGCGACGTTGGAGTTCCGCCACTGAACACGCAATGGCTCCGGAATTCGGCGGAAAGTAGGAAAAGGAGTGTTAACTTAACACTAGGTTCCCTCTGCCTAAACTGCTGGAGGCGGGGTTGTTTTTTCTAAAGATTGCGAAATGTAATTCGATATCGTGTTTATTTATAGTCCAAGCTATATTACATTTATACAAGAAATAACAAAATACTAATATTGTTAATTTATATGTAAGAGAGGATAATAAATTGATTGTTACTTTGATAGTGCATTAGTACTCGCCTCGGAGATTTCTATTTATATGAACTAGACTTTAAGCCCCTGACTTGACCTGAAAAATTAAAAAAACAATATTTACACGAACATATGCATCTTAAAACCCATTTTTACCCATCTAAAAGTGGTCAAGTACTGAGATGGTCCAATTCTATAAATATAATTATTTGCTTGTATTGAATAATATTTAAGTTTTCCTATCATTATCTAAAATAGACACGAGGAAAACACTCAAAACAGAATATTTAATATATTGATATTATTGACATATTACCAATATGACTTTCAATTTTATCATATCATATTTGCTGATAACAACACGCAGTAATATACAATTCAATATAAACTATTCATTAAAATGCTAACGTTTTTTTCCAGTTTCACGCTTTATTCCGCCATACGTTTGGCTTAGTGGTAAGGTTTTGGAGGGTTTCCAAGGGATGCGGGGCCAAATCCTATTTCTAAATAAGCAAGTTCAAAAATTATTTGTAGTGTTCATACCGTTTTCGTACGAAGTGAACAAAGTGAATTATATGCTACAAATTCTATAAATGAAATCCAACTTGTTGGTACCTTTTGTCGCGAATCACGATCTATATAATTATGCGTTTTATGTAGATTCACTATATCTTGCACAATTCTAAATGTTAAGTTTATCCAAAGTATTTATTGGCTATAATTGTATAGGTTAAACATATTTAATAATCGTATTTAACAAATTATATTTGATTTAGGTGACTTACCTGGTTAAATACGGTTATAGCTATAGACTATAGATCATGGGTTCCCAACCTTTTCTTGATCAAGGACCACTTTTATATCATTATTGGTAGCGTGGACCACTATGCATGTAGGTATAATAAAAAATTACTGTGATAATCAAACAGAAACTTCGTCTCACCATCCCGTCATAAAATTAAAATCGTTAGCGGACCATATTTAGGCTTCTGCGGACTACTGGTGGTCCGCGGACCACTGGTTGGGAACCACTGCTATAGATAAACGAAATAAAAAATACACTTATTTTATAAAATTTATTTAATTTACTCTGTTGACACAACCTATAGATTTCGTATGCCTGAAATTCAAATTAACATTCGTAAAATATATCACTCAAACATTAACTTAACAATATAGCGTATAATATAAGGTCGAGATTCATTAAATTAGTTTATGTTATTGTCACAAAAAAAAATGTTTAGAAGACGAATAATCTTATAAATACAAAATTTCACAGATAAATAAGTAGTACAACCAAAAATACGATAATGTCATTTAATTTCAATTGTCATAAAATAAACACGATAAACATATATTATTCAGATATTTTTGCATTTGAATGCAGGAATTATATTTTTATTGTTTGCACCATAAGTTAACAAAATTTTATATAATATAAATATTATTATTAATTATTTGTACTGAGATATCTGTTATATCGTTAAGTTTTAAGTACATTATTCAGATTAATAAACATCCGTCGTAATCGAAGAACTTGGGAATTGGGACGGATTACACATTGAAACTCTCATAAGAATCAATATTACAATAAGCATTAACACATAACTTTTTTGTAGGAAAAAAAATAAATATATATTTACATCACACAATACATCACTTTAATATGGAATGTTATATATTAGTAGTAAGCGTTTATAATTTACACATTGTGGCGCATCGCGTATAACAGTAAACGCGACGGTTGTGGGTTCGGTTCCCAATCGGGGAAATGAATTATTTTCATTTACTCGCTGTCTTAGCAAGACAAACTTGGGTGTAAAAATTGTTATATTTCTTTCTGTGCAAACTGTAAAATGTTAAATTTTATATAAAGATATTATCTACTGCCCTTTTTACATGTCTGAATCTGAATCAGTTTTCTTGACACAATGGGACCACGATAAAAGGATCACTCTACAGAACTAAACGGGAACTAAACACATATATCATGTTTATCACCATGCATATATTAAGATTAGAAAAGTTGATATGATGTCTGCCTTAGATCAAGAAACAAATGATATTTTATATAATGAAATTGTGAAAATAATAATAATAATAAAAAAATCCTTTGATAATATCCATAAATTATGCATATTTTTATACAACTTTTAAATATGCAATTATTTTCGCATTTATATTTCGCAGTTGGATTATAATTATAGCTGTTCTATAATCTATTATTGGTTATTATATTTATTTTTGTTCATATAAAAAAATATAATACTTGAATATGATTATAGATTTTTTTTTAAATATCATATTTAAACGTTTCTCCTTACTATTTATGAGTAATATATTTTTGCTCTACATAAAGAAATTAAAAAAAAATAACGAAAAAAGTTGATAAGCTCTGAATAAAATCATTTAAAATGTTTTGTACAAATTGTTTTTCGTTTATATTATGTTTATAAATATTAATGCAACAACTGAAACTGCCTATCTAATCTGTTTTATATAAATTAAAGGTAAATATAATATAATTAATATAACTATTTAATCAATAGCACTTTTGGTGTAAGCTTAAGCTTATACTACATAACTACTGCTTAAATGAGTGTATAATATATACATATTTTCTACTTCAATTCATAATAATACTCCTAATGTTATACAAAACGTTCATTCTATTCGATTTTTGCACCTTTTTTATATGGCTTAAAAAATAATGTTATAATTTATATGTGATATCTGTTAGTTCATTAAGTACATCGATAAATATCACAAAAATGAAATCGATTTTATTTCTGTAAATAGTAATTAGGAAGTATATAAGAAATTAATTAATTTCGCAATAAATATATGCAAATCAAAAATAAAATTACATTTACTAATTAACGACACGAAATAATTATATCTTTGTGATTATTGCTTTTTAACGCTAAATATTTACCTTACAAAAAACATTTTCATAAGTAATTTTGTCGTAATATATATTCCCATATATGAAATACATACATAATTTAAATCAAATGATATTTTTTATATACATAATATTTGTGATCAATTCCTCATCAAATTAAATGAACCTCGACACCAGAGCGAAAAAAATATTTTTTTTCGCTCTGGTGTCGAGGTAAAGCGCGGCATAAGAGTTCCGCCAGTCGACACGCGTTGCCTCCAAAATTCGGCAATAAGTGGGGAACGGAGTGTCTTAACACTATTTTGCCTCTGCCTACCCTGCTGTGTGCAGGATACAGCGTGATGTTGATTAAATCTATATATCTATAGATATATCGTCGGCGTCAGCTTTGAAATATAATTTTCGGTAAAAAAATGTTTTTGTGAAAATGATTACTAGCAGTATTCCTTTATCTTATGGTGGAATGATAAATTAGCTTGCACGTATCGACTGCACTGATAAAACAGTACTGTCTAGTACCTTTTAAAAGAATTTATATCTGTTTTAAGGCAGTTTTAATTGTCTACCGTAAAAACATATTTTTACATTTAGAAGGGCCTGTACTGACGCCGACGATACTTTTCCATTTGGTTTTGATTTATAGTGTCGACGTTATACGAAAAGTTCATTAATTTAACTTAATATATAATATCTAGTTTCCAATAACATCACATAAATAGTTTTATTTAAAAATATATTGATTGATCATTCTGTTCTGTTCATTGATTATGTTCTGAATGAGCCAGTGGGACACAAATCACTACACCAATGTCACGTTGTATAGAGAAGATATATAAGAGGTTATACGGTAAAAAAAAGATAATGCTTATACAATATGAGAATGAATGTTAAAGAGATCCAGATAAAATTGGTGATTATTTGACAAAATCAGACCAACTATACGCACATATGATACAAAAGTTTTATAGTAACAATAGAGGGTTTTTGACATAATTTTTAACAAACAAAATATCGACTTCAACATCTCCTTAACTAAACTCTCATGAAACTTCAAGTGTATATTTCCCAATAAAAAAAAGATTGATCGTAATAGGTTGGCGAGATGTCAAGTTATTCGTCCATTGGTCGCGGACATACTTAATGCAAATTTAACACTTGTGTGATTTTCCCATAACATTGTAAGACACGGATCGAACTAAAGTGGGACCACACGGGAAGCACCAGCTTTCAAATAAAAAAGAATGATTCAATCATAATCATTATACCCAGTCAAAGTATCAACTTTAATATTTATGATTATGATTGCCTCAGTATAACAAATATTAAAAAAAATCATAATGTCGAATTAATAACCCCCCTTTTATAGAAGTCGATAAAAAACTACGCCAACCTTCCTTTAAATTACATAGAGAAAAATGTTACAATACAAATGAGGATCTTTTTTATAATTTAACAATTCAATTCGGTATGTTCATATTCGACTTGGACTTGGATTGATGGAAAATAATAAATGCGTCGCTGATACTGGAGGAAAGTATGGCCATCCATAAAGTATGTCACACAAATTTCATAATTTCTCCCTTCCCTTACACGTAAGATTTTTCTATTTAGTGTGACGTGTCGAATACTTTGTGATTTTTGACCGAGAAATCAAATCAGCAAGACCGAAAATACGTATGTTTTTTATATTTTGAAATTTCATGTCAAGCAGTTTTAGAACCTCTGTTATATAATGCCAGTTTAACGCCCCCTTCCTTAAACGGCATTTATGGACGCCTAGGCGTACAGCGTGAACTATTACATCTTCTTTTTAAATATATTAGGTATGTTCATGTTGCTCTTGGACTGTTGGAACATTTGCGTGACGCGGCGTCCGACGTGCGCGGGGCGCGGGGAGGGCGCGCGGGGCTCCCCCGCCACCGCCAGCAGCGCCTCGATTGCGGGCCGGTACTGGGCGAGCGACGGCGATTGTACAACTTCTTCTAACTTTCTATAAAAGACACGTTATTTTATAGTTTTTATATACATCTTTTATATTTTACTATAGAGCTCTTGGTTATTTACATTTATTTAATATTCTTATCGTCTACCTAAATGTTTGTTTGATATGTTATATATATTTGATTTGTAATATATACAAACAAACTAAAATCTTATCAAGTGTGAAGGGCTTGGCTCCGGGATAAGGACAATTGAAGACAAGGTAGTGGTTTTCGTGGTCAGAGCGTTTGTCTGTTGCGTTCAAATTTTATACGTTTCTCAAATTGTTACAGTGCGATCTACGAGTTGTGGTCGCCTTGTAATTAAGTTTTCTGATTTTTAAGTATTGTACATTTGGGAAGTAAATAATGATAAGTAAAAAACTTGAAAAAAGGAGTGTTTTAACGCCGGGTTTCCTCTATCTACCCTGCTGTGTGCGGGATAGAGCATTGAACTGATTAAGAAAATTTCGAGGCCGTCGTGGCGCAGAGTCAAAAGCTTGCAAATGTGGGCGATTCCCAGTGAAGAACAAAATATTTAGTATTTTCATTTCCTTGCTCTTGAAAGGAGGTGTTGAGTTTCGCCACTCGGAATGCCTCAAGAATTCGGTGGAAAGTTTGGAACGGAGGTGAAGAACGGAATATTTAGAAACAAGTTTCCCAGGTCAGTGCAGTCAGCGTGTCACCTCAAGGCGGGCAGCAGCGCGGGGTGGCGCGGCGCGTGGTGCGCCGCCAGCTGCAGCGCGGGCGCCAGCGCCGCCGCCGCGCCGCGCGCCGCGCCCTGCGCCAGCGCGCACAGCTGCGACACCGCTGCGACCGTATCGATACGTTATAATGTGGTGTCCGTCTGACAGGCGGCCAGCGCATAAACCGTCGACAAAAAAAAAGATCTAGCGAGTGCGGCACGAAGTTGACTGCAAAACCGACTGGTTGTGGGTTCGATCCCCACTCGAAGAGATGTTATATTTACTTAAATTTATATTTCCATTTCTTCGCTCTAGTGCCAAGGCAAAGCGTGGCGTTGAGTTCTGCCACTCAACCCGCTATGCCTCCCAAATTTCGGCATAAAGTGCGGAATGGAGTGTCTAAAACATTAGGTTTCCTCTGCCTACCCTGCGGTGTGCGGGATACAGCGTGAAGCTGATTTTTAAAATTTAATTAAAATGTTTTTTATATAATTATGTATTTTTTTAACCTTCAAACTGCAGCCCTCCCAATTATCTTGTGAAAAAAATGTCAACACTATTTGTGGGTTCCATTATGACTAAGTAGAATTAATTATTTTCATTTCCTCGATTTGGTAAGAGCACAATGCAGTAATGTCTTGATCATTTTATTATAAATGAAAAACGAAGTTTGCTTTATAAAGAAAACACCGCAAGATCCAAAACAATATTTAAAATCCCTAGGTAGAATAGAAATACCTTTTTCGGACACCGTATGCGTATCTAGCGCTGGCAACACAAGCAAGGCGAGTGCCTCAGCCGCGCGCGTGGCCTCCCGCGCGCCGAGCGCGTGCGAGCCCGCTATAGACTCGAATGGCGGCCAGCACTGCGCCTCCAGAGGAAGCGCCCGCGCTATGCAAGTGCGTGTCACGCTTCCCCACGCCGTTATGGCTGCTTCTCGGACCGATCTGTAATACAGTTAATCAGCTTCACGCTGTATCCCGCACCCACGGAGGCATCCCCACTTCTGGAGGCATTGCGTGTCGGGTGGCGAAACTCAAAGCCGCGCTTTGCCTCGCCACAAGAGAAAAGAAATGAAAATATAAAAAATATAAATAAATATTTTATAATATAAATAAATAAGTAAGAATTCAACCCGCATTTTGTACCCCGGTGATCCCGGCGCCACGACTGTTCTCAAGTTATATTATAATAAATTTTAAATAAAATGTAAAACAAGGTATTAAGGAAACAAAACGTTTTGTTTGCTTTATGCTGTATTCTGCATACAGCAAGGTGGGCTGAGGGAACCTAGTGTTAATGACAATATAAAATTCATCAAAATTCATATAGGTCGTGTTGCAACTGTCACGTTATCTGACTATAAGCACGATGGTTATAGGTTCGTTTCATACTTGAGGGTATAAATTAATTTCTTTTCAAGCGTAAGCAACGATTCCAACTGATGTTCAATGGTTTGCCCGCATTAAATTCCGCCACTATACAGGCAACTTCTTGAAAATCAGTCAGCGTATAGAGTACGGAGTGTCTTAACATTCTGATATACAGCGCGAAGCTGAAAATATTTATAGAAAAAAAGTAACTCACTCATCATCATCATACAATAATGCAATAATCGCCGGCAACAGCTGCTTTTCCAAACATTCCTCATCGACTTCTGTTATATTCACTAGCTCGGCTATCAGAGAGGCGATGAACACCCGTATTGCGTTGCCGCTAGTACTGTCGCAACTACTTGCAGAAACTGAAATATTGTTTGAAATTATTCATATTGAGGCCGTCGTGGCAAAGTGGCACCCGCGTGTGACTGCAGATACGACAGTTGTGAGTTTGGTTCCCACTCGAAAAATGAAATATTTAATTTTTACATTTTAGCGCTTTTACACTATATGTCGCATAGAACGGGCTAGGCAGAAATAATCTAGTGTTAAGACATTATATATAGGGAATTATCTAAAAATGTACACCTACACATAAAAAATATACGGTCCAAGATGTCTAAATTGAGCTTTGTATTTTTGTAAATGATAATTTTAAGTACTGAATTCAATATTCATTCTCCAAAAACCAGCCGTAAGGTATTTTACTCTTATAGCCTAAGATCTCAAGATTCTCTACAAAAGTGATGAAAAATATAAAAAATTAAATTAAATAAAATTTGCTTCAAACTGTCTCTCGCACACTGCAGGGTAGGCAGAGGGAACCTAGTGTTAAGACACTCCGTTCCCCACTTTCTGCCAAATTTTGGAGGCATTGCGTGCTGAGTGGCAGAAGTAAACGCCGCGCTTTGACACGACACCAGAGCGAAGAAATGGAAATATAAATTTAAGTAAATATTTCATCTCCTCGAGTGGAGATCGAACCCACAACCAGTCGGTTTACAGTCAAACTTTGTGCCACTGCGCCACGACTGGCCACAAAAGTTATGAAACGCTTTAATTGCGATTGTGAGTTTCTTTGTTTAAGTTGATAGCTTGAGATCGTGACGCAACTGTTAACGCGACGATTGGCGATTCTTTTCTCATTAAATAATTTTGCATTTCCTCAGATCAGAGAGTAAGAAGACAAAGCGCAGCGTTGATTTCCACGATTCAAAACATAATCACCCGAACATTGAACGATGCGTAAGGTGCCTAATCACTAGATTCTCCCTGTGCCTATTTTGTTATATGCTGAATACAGCGTGTAATTAAAAAAAATGTAGATACTTGTACAAAAATGGGCAAGAACATTTATTTTTCCCCTTTTACTTACATTCTCTTAGGTGCTGTAAGTAGCAATTAAGAACATCTGGACGATGTTCCGTCAACCACTTAAATGGTACAGACAAAATTTTTGTTGGAAGACTCCTTATACTACTGTACACAACCCATCTGTAAGAAAAACATATTTAATTCAGTCCAAGTACATATACTCGTATAGTTTAAAATAATAATCGTAACATAAGTCTATATCTAGATAGAAAATTAGACAGAGGAAACCTAGTGTCTTGATACTTCCCGTTCTTTGCTTTTCGCGCACCTTATTTTATCAGAGCGAAAATATGAAAATTTTGTTCTAGTTATTTCTTTCAAGTGGGAATCGAACACTTAACTACCACAACAGAACACGTCTACGCCACGAGGGCTTCAGTTGTTTAGTGAGTAAATAATAATATTGTATTGCACCCGACTTGACGAACGGCACAGCATCTGACTATAAGCCCCGACTGTTGTGGGCTCGAACTCCATTCGCGGTGGGTAAAATGTATTTACATTTCTTCACTCTGGTAACAACACAAAATACGGCGTTGGTTCCCCCACTCAAAAAAAAAATGCCTGGATTGTGGGAAACACCGTGTTTTAGTGGGATAGACACGGCGTGAAAATAAAATATAATAATTCTCGTAATTTTTGTTTGTACTTACTTTTGTAAAAATTCCACACGCTGTGCAGTATTATCAACAGTAGCCAATATGGTGGTAAGATAAATACCAACAATTACTACACTGTCTACATTCACGGTATGCAATTTTTCTAATTTATTTTCTAAGTCCATAATAATCTCAATAAAGATAGGATTTAATACTTTCAAAGAAAATTCGAGACCAAAGTTGTCTAAATAACTGTTAAATAGTGCAATAAGCATTTCATATATTGCGTGATGATTTAATGCTTTGCTCTTTGTCGCGACATCTAATATTTGCTTAATACTGGAAAAAAAATACTTAATCAATAAAAAGTTTTAATGCTTTATTAAAAAAAATTAAGGCTTTAAAGTGTTACGATCAAAAATATTACAAAAAAGTTTAATAATAATTATAGTTTTATAATTATATAACTCAGTGATTTTTTAATATTTGAAAACTGATAACACTACAGACATTTGGACACAACTCTAAGATCGATCTTGTGAAGAGTTGAGAGAAATTTATAAATAAAAACGTGCTTAATTGTGTCTAAACGATTTTGTTTTCTTTCTTATACATTTATTTCACATTAACATAATAATATATGACAAGTAATAAATAAATAATACTATAAATTAATATAATGTATTTTTTTTTAATGGATAACAGCAAAAATATGATTTGTCTATATGGGGCCGTTCCAGTATTACGTAAGCAGTTTTTTTGCAACTATTGATCCAACTATGTCATCAAAATTAAGCAATCCTCCTAAAAATATTTCATTGAACACGTCAAAAATAAGCAAACCCAAGAACCCCTACAGTGCTTACGTAATACTTGAACGGCCCCTATGTCTATTACATTTTTTACTGTAGCTGTTTTGATGTGACGTTGACTGAGCGACAAAATATGATATGTTATTGTAATTACACTTATTTCTATGTGTTTGTAAGTTCAATTTAAGAGTAGAATATCTCTGTCTTTTGCATGTTTCGTAGAATATAAATTAAATGATAAATTTCAAATACTCACACACTAATAAACCAATCTAATTCAGACCATCTAATATCAGGATTTTCTTTCAAAAGACTGTTCATAGCTGCTAATATAATCTTTGCATTGACATCTTCACTCAAATAACATTGTAAATCTATAAACTTCTTATTCGGCACTTCTTGCAGGTTAATGGTTTCCATATCACAGTTATTCAGGTTTATATCCTTAACTATTTGTACATTAATTACATAGGCCAATTGCGCTAAAACTAAAGCTTTGATCACATCTAAGTATAATATTACGGTTTTCCATTCATTATCTATGCTTGCTTGTATTAAGTTTTTCATTACTTGCTTATATAGATCAGTTGTGAATTTACCTAAAAATATGTTTAAAGTGAGTAAATGTAAATCAGTTTATATTTTATTTCCTGCCTACAGCAGGGTAGGTAGAGGGAGCCTAATATTAAGACACTCCATTGCCCAGTTTCTGTTCAATTTTCGAGACATTGTGTGTTTTAGTGGCGGAACTCAAGGCTGTGTTTTGTTTTCTTACCAGAGCAGTAAAAAAATACAATCAAACCAAGAATCGTGTCATTTCCATTAAGACGCTGTACGACTGCGACGATAAGGTTTTTTTTAAAATTTTAGGTTTACCTTTAAGGACTCAATTCACTTACCACATAAGAGAGCACTTCTAGCCAAAACCGGAACATACACACACACAGCGTCCTTTCACGTTTTTATCCACAGGATCTTTCAGGAAATTGAACAATAAATTTTCCAATTGGGCATATTTGTGTTCGGAGACTGGAGATATAAGACATGCTGATTTCAGACCTATGCCTCGTATTTCAGGTTCACTGGACTCGCACATAAGCACCACCAAGCTTAGTAAAAGCGAAGTGCATAATTCTATGGGCACGTATGGAGCTATACAAAGGCATATTTGGCTCGCCAGCACGCGTCTTTCTGGAGTTCGAGACGCCAAGAGTTCTGCTATAGACGATAGCACTTCGCCACTACCACCCCATTTTACAATCAAGCTGGTTGCTATAAAAAAAAGTTTAAATGGGAATAATTAGAATTTTTTTATGTTTCTACTTCGACACAAAACTTCTGTTATATTCTATCAGTCCATTTATATAATTATTACAAAACAAATCAGCTTCACGCTTTATCCCGCACACAGCAGGTTAGGCAGAGGGAACCTAGTGTTAAGACACTGCGTTCCCTATTTTCCGCCGAATTCTCTTGGTATTGCGTGTTGAGTGCTTGGTATTGAGTGTCGGAATTCAACGATGCACTTTGCCTCGATACCAAACCGAAGAAACAGAAATATAAATTTCAATAAATATTTCATTTCCTCGAGGGGGGATCGAACACACATCTCTATGGGCCTCTAAATTCTATTCATTCATTATTCTATTCTATTTCTTGAGGCCGGTCGTGGCGCAGCGGCACAAAGTGTGACTGTAAACCGACTGGTTGTGGGTTCGATCCCCACTCGAGGAGATGAAATATTTACTTAAATTTATATTTCCATTTCTTCGCTCTGGTGTCGAGGCAAAGTGCGGCGTTGAGTTCTGCCACTTAACACGCAATGCCTCCGGAATTCGGCAGAAAGTGGGGAACGGATTGTCTTTCACTACGTTCCCTCTGCCTACCCTGCAGTGTGCGGGATACAGCGTGAAGCTGATTTATTTATGTTATTTTTATTCTATTCTAAATTCATTATTACTCGGACCAAATAATTAGAAGTAAGAAAAAGAGAATTTGAAGTTTTAAAGTCATGTTATTTTTTTTTCCATATTATTATTTTATTAAACATTTTTTAAAAAAAATAGCCACTCCGAAACTAAGGCTAAGTTATGCCTACACGAAATTTTATTTACTTCTTAACTTCACGCTGTATTCGGTACCGTTCCGTATAAGTTAGTGTTAAGACACTACGTTAACCACTTTCCATCCAATAAGCGAGATATTGTGCGTCGAGTGGCGGAAAACAACGACGCGTTTTGTGATGTTTTGATTTCCCATAGAACTCCAATCGTACCTAGAAAGTTTTGACCTTTAATTATTTTTTTACCTTCACAAACAGCCTTGACATCACTCGCCTCGGGCTTCTTGTACAGGGTGAGCAGCAGGTGCAGGAGGCGCGAGCGGCGCGCGTCGCCCGGCGCCAGCAGCGCCGCCGACACCGCCAGCAGCGCCGCCGCCTCGCCGCGCCGCGACACCAGCGTGTGAGGGAGCACCTGGTGTGTGAATGATATATACTATTTACATCATATTAATTATTTATAATGCAATACTTATTGCACTTCATATTCGATAAAACAAATGAAAAAAAGAAAAAGAAATTGATGCACAAAAGGCGGTCTTATCGCTAATCAGCTGTTTCTACCAGACAACCTTTGGGTTAGGAAATTTATGAGATAATATAGAGTGGCTGGTGGGTAAATCCTTATAAATATACATAATACATATATATTTAAAAAACACACACTATTATAATATTCTAATATGTATATTACTATTTATTCGATCAATTAACGGACCCAGAAATACAGTAATAAAGCTTAAGCATTTTGTACAATTTGGGTTTAATATAACAATAAGTATATTAGGCACAGCCGCATGTGGGACGCAAAATATAAAATTCCACTAACCCTAGGTAAAGTGTCAGCGACCAAAGGCAAAAGTCCCGGTAAAGTCATTGGTTGCTTACTATTCACTAAATCCAATAGTAGGTCATTTGCTAAGGGCTCGTTGAGGTTCAAAGATTCATAGCACCATGACAGTAATGATTCTTTCAAGCTGCTTGGCAAGCTACTGAAAACAGATACAGAATTGTAATTTTCTAATCACTTTATTTTATCTCTTCTTTAATTTATTTATTTTTGCTGCATCCTGTATTTAACATATAGCAGGATTGGCACAGGGTACCTAGTGTCAAGTCACACAACTTAAGGTCGCTCTTTATCTTGTTGCCAGGGCAAGGAAATAAAAATAATTATTTTCTAATAAAAAGCAGGTTTACGCTTTTTCACGCATATAGCAAAGCAGGCAAATACAACCTATGGTTAAATAACTCCATTGTGCACCTAACACTGCTTTTTATAACATTATGTGTTGAGTGGAGGAACTAAGCACCATTTTTGTCTACACACACTGCCGTTGTGTTTACACAAGGACACTGCTACACACTAAGACAACCTCGACATTTCAACACATTTTGAAATAAACTGAGGCCCATGGTGCAAGGGCACAAAGTGTGACTGTAACTTATCACCTATCAACCCTATCAACTGATAATTTATCACCTATCAATCCATATTTCCTTGTTATTCTCGAAACTGCTGTACTCGTATTGCACTCTAGTCCATTCGCCAGCATCGTTTATACTCAAAGTTTCATCAAGTGTATTGACACTACCGCGTCTGCACGGAGAGCCGCGCACGCTGTCGATTATAGCAGGTTCGAAACTATTAACAGAACCTTCCTTCTTTGTCCTGAAAATATAATGGAATCATTTTATATTAGTTGTAGAAAAAATAATTATTATCTAGCATTTTATATAATCACTAGTTATTGTTTTAAATTCACCCTGTACACCGTTTACAAGGTAAGCAAGGGTAACCTATTTAACATACTCCAATCCAATTTTAGAGACACAGCATGTTGAATGGAGAGGTTTGTTACTTAGGTTCCTGAGCCCCAACTAGTTAGTGGTCAAAGAGCTTAGTGATATTTTAGTGGCTTAAAAGGATGGCAGCCAATTTAAGGGATGGTTAGACTTATATATATTTTCCAAGGAGGGAGGACCTTGACTTTTATTTTGTAAATGAAAAATAAAATATCTACAAAAATATTATTACTTAATTATTTAAGACAACATTGAAGTACATATAATTATGGAATACAATAGAATAAAAATTAGCACCAATAAAGCAATTTTCAACCCCCTAATTAGATTATTTTGTTATTAAGGTTTGATTCCCACTTGTTTTTAATTTCATTTCATTTTCTTACTACAGGATGGACATAAAGCTTAGCATTGTGAAAAACCTGAAAATGAAGCAGAAACAGTAGGCTCACAATTTTTTTTTTGTTTCACAATTTATAAAATTTCAATACTTACATTCCATTGTTCTTATCACTATAAATCATTTCAAATTGTTCTGGTGTGGCACTGTGAGTGGAATTTCCACTCCCATAGTGGTTTTCAGTTGCAGTACAAGTAATTGGCTTCTCATTTGAATTTATCAATAACAGTTTATCACTAGGTATTTGTAGCTCAAGTGTTTTACTCTCAGATGCAGGGCTTGTTAAAGAATTCAGGCTAACTATTGCTGCGTCATATAATTTTTGAAAATTCAACTTCTCTGTTTCTAGAGCCACTATCTTTTGTTTCAACAATTCTATTTCTTCAGCTTGAACAAGAAGCTGCAATAGATCAGTTAGGGTTTTTTCTAATTGTTACAGTATTTGTAAAAATCCATGTTATATATTTAGTTATGTATATATATAACTTCATGCTGTATTCTATATATAGCAAGCGAGGCAAAAGGAACCTAGCATCAAGACACTCTATTCCCCTAATCTTCCCGCCTAGTTTTGGAAATACTACTGATAAATCTTATGATTGAATGATAACATCATCCCAATTTAGTTAAAAGAGAAGAAAGTACATAGCAAAACATGGCTTCATTATGAGTACACCACCAAATGTGCCTTAAAAGTATGTTCCAGAAATTAATTGATGAAAGTTCTAGATACACTAAGATCTTTTATTAAACTAGATAGAGTAGTTATACCTCTTATAAACTAATTACCATGATCAAATTAATTATAAACCTATTCCTGGTAAGTATGTTTGTTAAGTTTACAATATTTTAGGTTAGTAAAATGGATGTTATTATCACTTATAAATGAATGTTAATCACCTCATGATTCCAATCCGTATCATTATCCAGTGATGTTTGACAACTCACACATACATTTCCTTCATCAAAATCTGTTTGACATTCAATATTGTCATAGAATATGTTAGTTTGAGTAGCAATGTCTACTTTTTGTACATTTGGAGTGGATGCACTACCCCAAAACAGCGATATTAAATTGGCAGGTCTGGGCATATTTAAACCAACGTCATCCCAGTCTTCAAACTCCTATATAAACATTTATCTATTAAATTCCATACTCTCTGTCCAATTTTTTAAGAAATTGTATACTGAATGGCAGAACTAATGCTGTGGTTTGTTTTGTTTCCAGAGTGAGAAAATGAAAATTAACAGTTGAATCCTGTGCCACTATGCCATGACGGTGCAATATAATGTTTTGGAAAAACAGGTTCAAATTCACTTAAATACAACAATTATATTAAAACCATATGGGTTTTAATTATAGAAATTATACAGAAGTTTTTTTTATTTTATGTAAGGATTTAAAACAAAAAACTTTAAGTTAACTTTAATATTAAACATGTAGTATAGTATATAAATTTTTGCTTTTCTATTCTTTTTTTAAATATGAAATATATATCTTGAATTTTTTTTAAACATAGCATGGTGGCACCAAAAAATCTAGTTATACCACTAAGAGTTTATACTAATACAAAGAAGAAACACTCTTTCACCACTTTCTACTTATTACTGCTTTGTGAATAATAGCAAGGAAACAAAAATAATATAAAAATAACCATTCTTTGGAATAATGGGATTCACAATTACTTAACCATGCAAATTATGCCATAATTGCCTCTAAATAAAACATACAATACAAATAAGAAACCTGATCTGGATTTTCATCTGAAAATGTTATACTAGTCAATTTATAGTTTTGAAGAAGTAAGTATTCATTTATTAAAAAATTCAGAGCTCTTTTCTCATGTGGCTTTAAAGATCTTTGACTAAAATTTTTCTTCAATGTTTTGTCAAGATTTGATTCTTCATCTGGAATAATTAAATATTAAATTAAATTGAATATTATATTAAAAGTTTATACAAATTTAAAATCTAATTAATGACTTGTTCCAATACAAATCATAGTAATATAATTACAATATAATTCATAATATTTACAAAACCGAAGAATTAGTTATTATATAAATTAAAATATAGCTGAGTCTTATACTTAAGCCCCTTTTGTTTAATTTAAGTAGCTATTAATTTGAATTTCAATGTTTTGTTATAGAACACACCAGCAAATTGAGTTAAATTAGCTCGTAAAGCATTGATAGTCTCTCGAGCCTTCCGTAGTTCAAATTCAAGTACAGCAACGTCACCGCCACTTCCGCCGCGATCTCCACCACCATCTTCAGAATATCTTGCTGTATCTAACGAGTCTAAAGTGGCTTGACTGGGTGTGCGGTCTATAAACAACATACATATATTTAATTTTCACGTAATATGCACTTAAGATTTTTAGTAAAATAAGCAATAAATACTTACGCATCGAGCTTAAATCTGTAGCTCTTGATACATGTTGTTCAAAGTTTCCTGGATTGGAAAAGAATTCTCTAAGCTGTGGTAGTTCCCTTCCACTTTCCACAAGCTCTGTATGAAGTTCCAAAGCGGTTAGAAATAAATTATCTTTTAATAATTTTGTAGCGACATCTTCATATGTAAGTGCTGGAGATGCTGCAAAAGAACTATCTTCTGCATCTTTATACGGATTCATTTTTCTTCTCTAAATTACTCATAACAAGCTCATTATGAGTGTAACTCTAAACTTTCTAAGAAAAAAATCACATCCTACAAGTTCTTAATCAATGTTTGTATACCAATTGGATTTCAGATATATATTTTTTTGCGGATTTTCATTGCTATGGCTATAGAGTTATGGAATAAGTACTGAGCACAGTATAAATAAAAATTATATTCTGTATTATTAATCTATGCTCAAAATATTATTAAGCCCACAAATTACATATACAACTGATAATTCTATATAGTATTGTAACGTAAAATGGGATCAATAGAAACAATTTTTCAATTTAAGTTATTTATAAGTATTGTTTATCTACAGTTAAATTAAAAAGACAAGCAGAGGCCGACTGGGCATAAACGAGACGCTCACTGAAGTGTCGTAATAGAAACGGAGTTTTTCCACTAGAACAAACCAAACAAAGCAAACCTGGGAAAGGTTTGCCATACCATACAGCGTAAAGCTTTCAATAAAGAAAATAAATTAAATTTACATATACGTTTAAATTAACGACGAATATTCCCGTATAACCAGCACATATAATTAAATATCATATGTATCGTATCGTATAAATCGTACGTATAATATAAAGTAAGAATACCATAGAATATTTGTTTAAAGTATATCCCGTCAAGAAGTTTATGCATGCTGTATCGCAAACACAAGTCAAATTTACTCATAGTCGTATGCATAATATTTTTTTAAGTGTCACGCTGTATCCCGCACACTACAGGTTAGGGCAGAGGGAACCTAGTATTAAGACACTCTGTTCCCCACTTTCCGCCGAGTTCTAGAGGCATTGCGTGTTGAGTGGAACTCAACGCCGCGCTTTGCATCGACACCAGAGCAAAAAAATGGAAATATAAATTTAAATAAATATTTCATATGTTTGAGGGAGGATCGAACCCACAACCCGTCGATTACTTTTTATATTTAATACATAATAATTTCAGCGGGTATTATTTTCTTAAAATAAATAAATCAGTTTGTCAAGTATATATATAAAGTACTTATTGGACTATACCATTAACCGATGATGCTGACCCCATCACTAAAGCGAACGGCCCTAAATATGTACTATCGCCACACACACCGTCCCCGCCGGTGGAGACGAGGTCCCAGTTTTTTGGTGGCCCAATTGCGCTTCGGCGCGAGAGAAGCCCGCAACAAGAAACCTAAAAGGGCATCAAAAGCCCCACCCAGTAGGCCTAGCTCGGGCTGAGCCAAGCAAAGTCACCCACTACAAACGGTGTACGTATGTCGCGGTAAGAGTCTCAAAGGAGACCCTTGCGACAATATGTTTTCATATGTTGGTGCCTTCCACGGTAACCAAGCCAAGGCTGCTCATTCGAAAAAGGTAAGTGGACTGTATAGTCCACTTATAGTGTTATAATAACGGAACATAGGCTTTTGTCAACTGTCAACTCTAACAACACTGTTCTTTGTAGTTTTGTTCTCTTTCTTCTTGATCAATAATTAAGTTACCTGATTATATATTAGGATTTTTTTCCGATCCGATACTCATTATACGTGTATGGATACTAAAATCGAATGAATCGTGTAATCTCTATCGATTCACACAAGTATCAGATCGGAGTGAATCCCTATTCTGTAGTGCTACTGAACTGCTGAACCATAAATATAAAATGATAATAGAACATAGACGTGGGTCGTAACGTCTTTTAGACATAATTCCTAGAATTTTAATACTTAAAAATATAATCTGTAAACATATGTGCAACGATATATTTAAAACTTAAAGAGATATAATTAATTCAAAAGTAAAAAAAATGACTTTTTTTAAATAAAAAATTTGTATGTTAATTATTTGTATTTGATTTTTTTTATAATTATGTATATTTTTAAGCTATATTCACTTAATAATATAATAAAGTCCCCTTAATTATTTAATAATAATAATCTTTATTTATAACTAGGTTGCTTTTTTGAATTTCACTATTATAAATGAAATTTCGAATTGTATGTTATTTTTTTCTATTACGTATGAATTTGGTGCAATAAAGAATATATATATATATATATATATATATATATATATATATATATATATATATATATATATATATATATATATATATATATATATATATTCTTTATTGCACCAAATAACCAAAATATATATATGTATATATATATATATAATATTCATAATTATTATTATTAATTCCATAGAATTTAACTTATGCATTAGCTAATTGTAGTTTTTAGCATCACTTTTTCTTTTCATGGTGTGTGTAATTTTCACACGTTCTTGTTCTAAGAATGGATATGAAAATATTGTGCAATGCTTACAAAATCAATCTATTGCTCTCTCTTTTCGTTCGAGGGCTAGTTAGGTAGAGCGAGATGCGGACTATGTTAGAATTGATGTAATTGACATGACTACTTTATAATACTGAATCTGCTTTTGACATATGTGTTACTGCTTACTGTCAGAAACTACGTATGTGAAATAATCGTTATGCTTGTCCCCGAAACTAGTTATGCGATTATTCGATTCGGAAACAGTTTCTGAAACCGATTACGTTTTAAAACGCCCATGTCTAATAGAACATGTCATTGTCAAAGTATAATTATTTCAAACGACAAAAGTCAAAACATTAACAGTAAATATAATATAGATAAATTAAAATTTTTAAACTTTCTATAACTTACTCATATATTCAATATAATTAATTCCATAACAATGTATTATTCTACTTTATGTGTGTGTTAACAAATAAGAATTTATATTCTTTCAGAGACATATCTTATATCTACTTTTAAAATTAACCCTATTTTATTTCACAATGGGTGAACCATATTTTAACTTAAAAAGAAAACTTGAACAGCTGGGCTACAACAATATCCTACCGGTAGATGCCGTCTCTTTAGTAGAATGTATACTTGCTGATTTATTACAAACTACGCGTAGTTTACAGCATTACATGAACTTATCTAAAGAAGCTCTCTTACAAAGAGATGCTCTGATGATGGAAGCAGAACCTTATAAATGTGATAATGCTAAACTTATTGAAGAAAATAATAGGCTCCATACAGAAATTATACAATTAAAAGAACAATATCTTAAAATAAGCAAAGACAGCAAAAGACGTCTTAAATGTGTAAACGACGAGGTAAATAAAAAAGAACTTTTAATTAGTAAACTGCAATGTGATTTAAGAGACTTGAGTTTAAGAGGTCTTTGTGCAGAAACATTAAGCAGTCGTAACAAGAGCAAAAGGAAGGATGGAGGAGATATTCTTGCAAGTAAGCCATGTGATTGTACTGAAAAATATTCATCAATGGATAAAAAGTGGACTGAGACTAATAAGACAGTACAAGCATTGCAAGAAAAAAATAATGAATATATTGATAAAATTGAATTACTTAAGTGTCAAATAGAACATAGGGACAATGAAATTGTCAGACTAAAAATTTTTCTAGAAGGTGGTAGACCCCCCTCTGCAGTTCATAAAGATTTCTATAGTGAGAAACCAAGTGAAAAGCTACAAATCCTAATTAAACAAATAAAAGAACTTGAAATAATTAACCAAGATATGAAAAAGGAATTAGAGAAAAGTCTAGAAAAACAACATGAAGCCATGCTTCGTGCTTTATCTTTAGCAGATAAAAATAAAAATCTTCAAGAAGAATTGCAAAAAGTTGACAAATTAGCATTAAAAGTAGAAGAAGATTGCAATAAAAGACTAGCATCCATGGTAAATGATGTTAATTTTATGCGAAATAAAGTTGATGAGCTTACTTTTAAAAAATCTGAACTAGAAAGAGAGCTATTACAAAGGCTTTCCAACAATACTTCACCAACAATCCAGGATTGTTTAAATGTAGCATTAAAAGAAAAAGAAACATTACAAACAGAAATAAAAAAAATAATAGAATTAAATAAAAGCTTGCAAGAAAAAATCGTGTCACTTTCTGAAGTAAATAATTGTTTTAAAAATAAATTTAGTATAGATACAGAATGTCAAGTGAAGGATGAATTAAAAAAACTTTTTGAAGATGAAAGAAAGAAATATGAGACTTACATACTAAATATCCAAGATAAGTTAGCTGAAGCTCTAAATCTCTTTTGTAAAAACAGCCATATAGAAAAAAAATGTAATACATCATCAGCAGATACATCTGGAACACTTTTCCTAAGAGATCTACATATAAAATTGTGTGAAAGTGAACAAAAAGTTTTAATGTTAAAAAAAGAAAATGAAGAATTGAAAAATATAGCAATACATAAAGGAGACAATGACAAAACTAGCTATAAAGATATAATATCTCATTTAAATGCAGAAAATACTGAATTATCAAAAGAAAATATTTTATTGAGTCAAAAATTGAGTCAGTATAAGACTCTTAATTCATCAACATATGACAAAATTGATGATACTCGAAAACAAAACATCCAAAGGCTTAATCAAAAAATTGAAGAAATGTCCCATGAAATACAGTTGTTACAAAAAGATAAACAAGAATACAATATGCGTTATAGAGATGCTTCGGACCTTGTTGATAAGTTAAAGTGGGATTTAGCTTGTAAACAGAAAGCATTAGAACAATTAGAAGAGGAAAACTGTTCGTATAAAATGACAAATAGGACAGAAAAAGTATCTACTGAACAATTAAAAGATGAATGTAGTTTTTTAAGAGAACAAATGAAGAAAATGCAAACCGATTTTATAAGAGAAAAAACTCTTGCTAATCAAATAAAAAATATACAATTAGAAACTGAACGAAGTACTACAGAGATTCAAGGAGAACTCCTATCAGTTCAAAAGAAGCTTAGTATGTCAAAGGACACTATAGATGGTTTAGAAAAAAAATGTCATGAATTACAATCTGAAGTAATGAAACTCAAAAATGACAAATTAAATTTAATAGACAATATAAAAATTATAGATAAAGAACGAGATAAAATGGTTTTAGAATTAGATCATAAAACGGAAAATATTAGTATCCTAGAGCAAAAACTAAAATCACAATCATATGATATCAGTAAATTAGAAAATGAAATTTGTGATCTCAAAAGACAGGTTAATCTTAATAAAGTAAATACCCACAAAGTTGTGGACCACGAATCACAAATAACATTTTTAAATGGAGAAATATCAAGAATAACTAATCAGTATGATACTGCAATTATAGAAAATAAACACTTACAAAGCAGCTTAGCTGATGCAAATGCTGTTTTAAAAATTACAAAAATAGAATTAGAAAAATCTAGAAAAGATGTAGATGGATTAAAACAACAATTACAACATTATGTAGCTGAAATAAGGAGAATTGAGGAGCTACTGTCACAAAAGGAAGCAGAGAGGTCTGACATGTTAGAACAATTTGCAAGTCTTTCTGTAGAAGCAAATATATTAGAAAATAATAACCATTCTCTTGAGAGTGAATCTGCATCAAAAACATTACAACTACAAACATATGTAAATAAAATTCAAACTCTTGAAGAAAAAATTATTGACAAAGATAATATAATTGACAGTCAAGCAGCACAAATTGCTACTCTAACATGTAAAATAAATTCTCTACAAAATGAAATAAGGTTAATAACTGAAGAGAAAAAAATTCTTGAGCAAAATATTTTGTATCTAAAACAAATGTGTAACAATTTTCAGTCAAGTGAAAAAGTTATTACAACAAATTTAGAGGAAAGTGATTCAGAATTAAAACTATATGAAAATAGAATTAAATCGCTTTCTAATGTTAAATCGAAATTAGAAATGGAAAAGGAAGAATTAAAAGATAATTTGATAACTTCTGAAAAATTATTGTCTAATGCGAGAAAAGAAATTGTAGAGTTAAAATTAGCATTACAGGATGCTACAGCTGAGACTCAATCCTTGCATGAATGTGTTAATAGACTTTCAAATGAATCCACAATTGGTGAGGTAATACTTTTATATATTTTTAAACTTTATCCTTTTTAGTAGGGTTAGTAAAGGGAATCATTAAAAATTCTCAAAAAATTAAAATATTAAACATTGCTTTTTCTTTTCAGAGTATTCTGGCTAGACAAAATTTGGAAATTCCCTTGATGTTAGAGGGAACGATTCATGAGTTAAGTCATGAAGATGATGACAGTGATAGATATAATGATCATAAGAAATATTCAAAATATCCTCATAGTAGTACTTTATAATTTTAAAAGACAAGACTGCCTTCCTGCCAAGACAAGATACAAGCACCTATTAAACTGATATTATGGACATTAAACAAATGTATTAAGGGTCTGTCAATAATTAAGAAACTAAAAATCAACTAAATGCTTTTTTGGAGAGGTCTTTCCATTCAATTTTGAATATCTGTATATTTTAATGTAAATAATGACAATTGACATAATAAATTTAATAAAGACAAAAATTTTATATAAGAAAACCAAGTTTATTTCCTTCCCATTATAATATACAATGCAAAAGTTATTATACATTTTTGTTATATAAATGTAATTTAACAGATATATAATTTAATAATCTTTAAGCAACTATACTTATGTTAACTATCTACACACTCTGATTAAATATACATTTTCTAATATTCTATTTAGAATTCTCAGTAAACTAGAGGTATAGACTGTAAAAAAACATTCTAAGTATCTAGCCCAGTTTAAAAATAAAATTATGTTATTTAACATAATTTTATTGTTTTACCTTCCAACTTGTACTTTTCTATAGGTACAGATTTTAATATACCTTTACATTCAAATTTTTATACATTTTCTAAAATATTTTTCTATCATTAGTGTGACTTTATCCATCTTTAAATGTTGAAAGTATTATTTTACAATGCTTCAGTAATTAATGTTAATTATTATCATACATGTATTTGTTTTATTACTTACAATTGAATTTAATAAAAATTAAAACATGGAGGTAGCTGGTAACTAAGGACAAAAGTACTCAGTAAGTACAATTAATGAAAGATAAAAATCTGATATACACATACATAAAATATTTTTTTAATTTACATCAGTTAATTTGCTTAAAATGTTATTGCCAAATTTTTTACTATGTACATACAGAAAAAAATAATTGCACACAATTATAAAGCTATATTTTAATTGTAAACAAAATGTGATTCAAATGTCGGTGGGTCTCCTAACTAATGAACAAACTATTCATTACATTTGTATGCTAAGAATAGCCTTATGATATTCTTAATTTTCATAAATAATTAATGAGTTTAGTTTCTTAACTTTTTCAACAAATATGAAACATTAATGAGATACATTTTAAAAAAAACCTGATATGGAATGCATAACTAATTTTTAACAATTCTAAAAAGTCACTGCAAAAGCACTTTGTTGGTTCTAGCTTCAGTCAAGATTTAAAATAAATTAAGTATTTACAAAGGATCTTAAATAATTAATAATCAAATATTTTTATACATATACATTGCTGGCCACCGTTCTACTTTAACACCACAACTACAAAATTGATATCTATAAAAACTGGAACCATTTAAATGTATATAATAATAATATTTTTCTTTACCCCGTATATAAACTGGTTGAGATATTTCATGTTGAGTGATGAGTGTGAGACTCAACCTGATGTTTTGTCTTGTTAGCAGAATCAAGAACTGGAAATAATTCATGCCTAAAGTAACCTGCACCCACAACTGTAGTGTTTACAGTTATATAGCTTTGTGCCATAACTGCCTGAATATACAATTTATAATATTTATCATCCTTAGAATATGTGTACAAGGGAAACAACATTTAAGCATACCATATACATGTAATAAGTATACATCTCACCAACAAGTGATTATACAAATTTTATGAGTATTTTTTTTTGTTGATATATTACAATTTTGACATACAAACATTTTGTATGATGAAATCATACATAATCAGCACCATTACTTAAGATCTTACCACCACACATCTATATTATCATAATTGACATAGCTGAAAATGTACCTATGTAATAACTAACTTGTGTTAATGATTGTAAAACTATATTGCAGTAAAATGATTATTTTATTACAATGTGGCTAAAATTCGTGTGAATCCAATACCAGCTCCTAGTAAAGTCTGTCCTATACCCCATATCATAGCATGTATAGGAGGCATGGCTAAGTTAGCAGCTCGGTAAATAAACGCAATAGCAGCACTACTTGCAACACCTGAGGTCACAGGGCTCACTACACCCATCACAATTAATAGCACTGGAAAAAATTTACCATATTTATGCTTTCTAAGAGTACCAAAGGCAACGAGGGCTGCACACGTATGTACAAACACAGATGAGCACAACGACCAAAGAAACACTGGATACCACATTTCACCAAATGTATCTAATGGATCACCTGGAGTCAATCTTAATATATCCACAAACGAATCAAATTCTGATACTCGAAATTCAGACAACATGTCATACATGTTGTCTTTGAAAGTTCGATACAGTCAGGCATCGGGGCCGTTGTTCACAAATTTCTTGATTATACAGAAGAAAAGAAGTATTGAAAAGGTTTGCTATTTATCACTATTATATAAAATCTATGTCATACTCATTATAAATATATATAATAGAACAGAAATATATGTATGTTTCTGTTCTAGGTATAAAAAATATACAAATAAATATATTTTTGTGCAGTATTATCGACAAAAACGAATTTCAACAAACTGCTCTGACATTTCCTGTGAATTTTTTGACATTTACATTAATGTTACTGACATTTAAATTTTCATTACTATAATGAAATTAATAAGTATATGAACCGGTAATAAAGGATATAGAATAGAAATAAATAAAAAAATAATAAGGTACACCTTATAATTTTTTTAATTATTTTTTATTTATGCAATGGGATATATATTTTAATTCAACAATAATGAGAAAAAAAAATAAGCTAATGACTATTAGGTAGGTAACAGAAATTTTCAAGAATTTGTTGAAATATTAACTAATTATTTCATGCTATTCTGAGAAATTTATTTCTAATTTATATCTTAAAACCTTTTTCGGCATCTTCGATTGACAGTATAAAAATAATACTCAAATCCTAGAATTGAAAGCAAATAAAATAAAAAAAAAGAAACAAGGTCTGAAGTTAGTCAATAAAGCTCGATATCGATAACTTAAGAATTTTATGTATGCCGTTGTAGTCATGTTATTTTAAAACTTCCTAGTGGTTATAACATTGTTCCATACATATTAAAGATACAGTTTGTGTAAAAAGGTCAAAAAAGTATTCCTAATGTAAGTATATTTTACAATTGTATATAAAACTCAAATCACCAATAGTGTGAAGTTAGTGCGATTAATGCTGTCATATAAATGTTTCAAATGTCTTTTGTACATAACCTTAAAATTATCGTTCTTCAATAGTTGTGTCGATCCTCGTGTATTTAGAGGTTTGGGATTAAGAATTAAGATATCAAGAAATAATTAAAAATGGGTAAAGTAAGATCTACTCCGGGTGCCCCCCGAAAAGAGGGTTTTAATAAATCGGGACATTCTATGAATCCTGAGAGACCAACAGAAGGCCTAAAAGGAGTGGGAAAGCCTAGAACCAAAGGAACTATTAAGCGTCTTCAAATGTACCGTAATTTTAAAGCAAAAAGAGATAAAACCGGAAAAATCCTTACTCCAGCACCATTTCAAGGTTGGCTACCATCAGGTACACGAGCCCGAGTTGAGCCTAACCAAAAATGGTTCGGAAACTCTAGAGTTATATCACAAAGTGCTTTACAAAAATTTCAAGAGGAGTTTGGAGCAGCTGTGAAAAATCCTTATCAAGTAATAATGAAGCCTACAAACTTACCAATAACACTTCTTAATGAAAAAGCAAAGCATGCTAGAGTTCATTTACTAGATACTGAAGGTTTCGATAAGACATTTGGTCCAAAAAAACAAAGAAAACGAGTGAATTTGAAGTTTAATGACTTAGAAACTTTATCTAAGGCTGTTGAAGAGAATGCAGAAAAATATGACGAAAATAAGGATGTTGATAGAGTACGTGAAGACAGTGGAATGAAAGATGGTCAAAGAGAATGGATATTTGGTGCTGGTATGAGCAAAAGGATTTGGAATGAATTGTACAAAGTCATTGATTCATCTGATGTGCTATTACAGATTTTGGATGCAAGGGATCCTATGGGTACAAGAAGTCCATATGTTGAAAAATTTCTTAGAGAAGAAAAGCCACATAAACACTTGATTTTTATTTTAAATAAAGTTGATCTTATTCCAAACTGGGTGACACAAAGATGGGTTGCTATTCTCAGTGCCGAATATCCCACTGTTGCTTTTCATGCATCAATGACTCATCCATTTGGAAAAGGATCTCTTATAAACTTATTGCGACAATTTGCAAAATTGCATATAGATAAGAAACAAATAAGTGTGGGGCTAATTGGCTATCCAAATGTCGGCAAATCATCTGTTATAAACACACTTAGAGCTAAGAAAGTGTGCAAAGTTGCACCTATTGCTGGTGAAACAAAAGTTTGGCAATATATTACATTAATGAGAAGAATTTTCCTAATCGATTGTCCAGGTATTGTGTATCCTTCTGCAGAAACTGATACTGAGAAAGTTTTAAAAGGAGTTGTTAGAGTTGAATTAGTGCAAAATCCTGAAGATTACATTGAAGAGGTAATAAAAAGAGTTCGAAAAGAATATTTAATAAAAACATATAAAGTAGAAGGTTGGAATAATGCTACAGAATTTTTAGAAAAAATGGCAGCAAGAACTGGTAAATTATTAAAAAAAGGGGAACCTGATATAAGTCAAGTAGCTAAAATGGTGCTTAATGATTGGCAGAGAGGTAAACTACCTTTTTATGTGGCCCCAGAGGGTTTTGAAGTGCCCTTGACTAAGCAACAAGAAAGTACAGAAAATAAAGAAGTAGACACTAAAAATGTAAATGATGAAAACGAAGAGCAAAAGTCTGAAGAATCAAATCCTTTAGAACTAAAAGATGACAATGAATGCAATCAGCAGGCACTCACAATCAATAAATTAATTATTGCACAAGACTTTGCAAAAATTCGAGTTGGTTTGCAATTTGACAATGTAGATGATGTAAAACCTTTAGATGACATTATTATACCTGAAGAATTGCAAGGAATTGATGAGCAAAATGATGAAAATAAAACAGAGAATGATAGTGCAGAAAACATTGAAAGTATTAATAAAGAAAATGAATTGAATGATGACACTGACTCAGATATAAGCAACTTTTATAGTGACACTGAAAATGTATGTAGCGATGTTGAAGATCACCTGACAAATGATGCTGAAACTATCAAAGAATTGAAGAGGAAAAGGTTGGAGGCCAGTAGTGGCACATTCACAGTGGAAGAAATGCTGCCTACAGGAAAGAAACACAAGGGAAATGATTCATTGAAAAATTTAAAAGCCAAAATGACAGCTAAGCAAAGGAGAGCATTAGACAGAGCTCAAAAACGTACTAAAACCGGAAGCAACTTTTATGAAGTATCAAATGTAAAGAACAAAAATAGAAATAAGAAACGTGTTGTTGAAAAAAAATAGTTTGTAATATTTATAATATATTAAATAAACAATCACTCCTTATAAATAAGTTTATTTTAATAAAAAAATATGCTTTAAAACAGGTTTATTTATTTTACTATTTGTCTTTAAGTTTTATTCCGGTATTAAGTCATTTAAAATACATAATTTTTAACAAAAAGTTGTATTTTTTTAGTTGTACTTATGTTATACATTAATAAATAATAATTCATTCCCCCCAAGTGGGTATCAAACACAGTCGTCGCGTTACAGTCACACCCTTGTGCCCATGCGCCACGGTGGTCTCTATTTTATATCTTTAATTAAATTTATTAGGATCAAATTATAAATGTTATGGGACTCCAGAATTATCTAGTATTAAAAAGAATTTTTTTTATAACCTTTTTATTCTCTAAAATAATGAAAGTCACCTTTGATCAGCAAATAGAGTAAGTATGAACATATAACATGTTTAGATAATTATATTTATGTAATTGTTGTTTTCTGATTTAACAAAATTTCATCATGTATTAAATATGAATTAATCAATTTATAATAGATATTTGAAAAGGTTTCAATTTATATGACATTTCGTTTTGTATGATTTTTTTATCGCATATACTGCTATATGCGCAGTACGCAGAGGAAACTTAGTGTTCAGACCCTCATTTTCTCCAACCTAGGAGACATTGCGTTTTGAGTGGTTCACTCAATGGCGTGCTTTATCATGTTACTAGAACGAGGTAGTGAAAATAATACGTTGTCACAAGTGGTTCCCACATCCGCCGCTTTTAAGACCACTTCACGATGGCGTCTGAACCAGAATTTACTCTTATATTCTTTTATTTCAGTAATTTTATATAAGCTTTAATTCTTTAAATTTTAGATGTCTTCTGGAAGTGAAAGTGATGATGACTATGTTCCTGGAGAGCCAGAGCAGGTTTCGGAGGAAGAGTCTGCTGACGAAGAGGTTGATATACAGTATGAAAAGGAACTCGAACACAACACTAAAAAGAGAAAATCGCAAACCCCGGCAAAAGGTAAAAAGAAAATAAAAACAAATAATGCCACTGAAGAGACTGTCTGTAAATCTAAAGAGAAATGCGATTCTCCACCAAAATTAAACACTGTGGAGGATAAAAAACGAGAAGATGATCTATGGGCAAAATTTTTAGAAGGTACAGATACAAAACCGAAATCCACGTCAAAAGAATCGAACCACATTATTTCTGAAGAAAAAAGTCAAACCCTAGAATGTAATAATATCACTCTGAGCAAAAGTATAAAAGAAAAAGAGGACAATGAAGAAAGAGAGAAACGAATATTTGAGTTTGCCGGTGAAACAATAGTTGTTGAAAATAATGTTATTAAAGAGAAAATAAAAACAGCTGATACTCCAACCACAGGTATTTTTTTAATATATTTTTTTGCCTTTACATTCGCTCGTTCTCATTAAGACACTTCCGTTTTTACTTTCCGCCGAATTTTGGTTGAGTGGCGGAACTCAACGCCGTGCTTTGTTCTCGTTACCAGAGTGAAGAAATAAAATTAAATATTTCATTAACTGTAATGGAAATCGAACCCACTACCTGTTGCCCATACAACCGCACGATTGTCATGCACCAAGACCGGCTTGTTTTTACAGCCATAAAAATATTTTTTTAAGAAATAAATATTCGCGATAAATCCTATTAAAGAGTTTCATTTAAAGTGGCAAAAATGAAAGATCTTATTACGTTATTTTTAAGCTTAACCGTTAGTATTAAGGACCATCAGGGGCGGCTTAACCTATAGTGTCGAAATAAGCCTAGGGGGCGCCAGGGTTTCATTGCACACGGGCGCTACACGCCTACAGCTAGAGCCGCCTCTGATGACCATTATCTTTTATTAATTTTTTTTAACTCATTTACTGTATGTAGTATTATATAGAAAAATCTTCTTATACAGTGAGCAAACTTGAAGGACCATCCCGTAGCCGAGGTGCAGGATTGACAAATGTATTGGGCCAGTTAAATAAGAAGAACAAACTTTCTACATTAGAAAAATCAAAGCTGGACTGGGATACATATAAAAAGGAAGAGGGTATTGAAGAAGAAATTGTCAGTCACAATAAAGGAAAAGCTGGGTTGGTACTTGGTAGTAAACATTAAAACGAACTGTAAGATGGAAATTAAAACTTTAATTCAACTGGCGGTAATAACTGATAGAACGTTAAAATATGTATGAAATTGTGAAAATAAATAATTTAATAGTTTTTATTTGTGTGGGTTCAATTCCCACTCGGGTAATTTAATTATAGAAAATGAAATTTTCTCAATAACAAGACAAAGAGCGGCGTTGAGGCTCGCCACTCGTCACGCAATGTCTCAAAAATTGGGAGAACGGAGCAACAGAGTGTCTAATAATAGGCTCCTCCTGTATACCCTGCTATATATATATGTGAGACACAACCAGAACTAAAAAAATATATAAATTTATATTTTTAAATTACAACAATTTGTAATTTTATTTTAGATTTTTGGGTCGTCGAGACTTCTTGGAGAGGACAGACGTACGTCAGTACGAGATTGAGAGAGACTTGCGCTTAAACAGACGAAGCAACCGATAAGTTTCTATCACTTAACTACTTACCTCACACGCCATATGAATCTGATGTGAATCTTATAGTGTGATTTCAATTAAATACTTTAAATTAAACTAAACATGCAGTTTCATTATTATTTTTTAAAATTATAATAAGTTATAAGTGCCGTGTGATCCCGGCCTAGAATAGGATCATCCTGGTACTGGTGGTGTCGTAAGAGGCGACTAAAGTACGTGTGGTAGAGTCACGTCGCCAGCAATGGCAACACGCATGGGCAGACTCGACCGGATCATTACCACCCCCGGCATTTAAAACCGGCGTGAAGTAGTGGATTTATGCCATTGCGTTTCGCATCAGGTAATGCCGGGCCCCGGCGCCCAACCCGTCTTAAAGGCCGGCAACGCACCTGTAGCTCCTCTGGGGTTGCACGGGGTCGTGGGCGGCGGTAATCACTTACCATCAGGTGACCCGCACGCTCGTTTGCCGTGTCTTTTCCATAAAAAAAAAAAAAAAAAAAAAAAAAAAAAAAAAAAAAAAAAAAAAAAAAAAAAAAAAAAAAAAAAAAAAAAAAAATAGATAAACTAACGGTTTTTTTATTGTAGCTTAAAAAACATTTTAGTAATTCAGAATTAAATTTACTGTACAGAACCTAAGTATTAACAAAAATTTTTATTAGAAAATAGAATTAATGTTCTAAAAATATTACAAAAATATGTTAAAACATTTAAATCGTAATGGTGTCGGTAATTCGTTTAACAAATTACCTGTACTTGAGATATTTGAACGTATCAATCGTTTAAAGTGTATTTAAAATTTGTACATAATTGCTATATAATTTAACGACGGATACGTCAGTTACAAAAATTGCACGAATTAAATTGTTTTTTTTTCTACCTACTAGTTTTCAATCGACTATTAATATATATAGTATAGTGTTTAGTTGATCGACGCTACTGCCTATCAACAATTGTGCTCATAGGTAGTGTAAGAAGCTTATAAAAGCAATTTTATAAATGAGAAAGACTCCTCTCAGCCCGATCGATGGCTGCAAACCTGGGTTCGAGTCCCGCAGGACACCCTCACCATCAACCACATCCTCTTAAGCAATCACGAAGTGCTTGCAGTTTCTCAGGGACAGAGTACGTTCCTACTTCACTACCCAACAGGGGTTGCTGGTTGCAGTCAAGGCCAGTAGTACTAAAAGTATTAAAATCAAGTTCGACGAAAAAAATATAGATAAAATATTCCTTATTATTGAAAGAAAAGGTGATGGATGGATGGGAATCAAACCCACAACCGCCTCATTTATAGGCCTCAATTTTTCCTTGTTACCTTGCTTGCTTCCGTGTAGCAGGAAAGCCGAGGGAACCTGAAACCTAGTGTCCGCCGAATTCTGTAGGCATTATGCGCTATGCCTCGTTACCAAAGCGAGGACATGAAAGAATAAATAATTTATTTCTTCAAGTGGAAATCGAAAACACAACCTGTCGCCTTTACCGCACGCTTGTGCCCTACTCCATGATTGGCCTTATTATTATATTATAATATTATTTTTAATAGAGACTATACTTTAAAATATCTTAGATTCATTAATTTGGCAGTAAATATTTTAATCACAAATGATCATTAAAATTTTTGTAACATGGATGAATTTGACTTATAAAAATGCGAATTTGAAAATTAAACGTACGAATTTAGTATTTAACAATCTTATATATGTAGTCGTAGTAAGCTGTCCGCTTATTTCACAAACTCCCACACTAGAAATGATTCGATTGCCGCTACGAACGTTTTGCTACAATAACAATAACTAATAACCTCACAAGGTCCATTTCATCCATCGGCTCAATCACGTCAATGAATATGACTTGAGAGAGGCAATCAATTTCAATCTGCGACATGTTCCGTACCGGTCCGTGGCCGTCGAACGATATGCACAGTTTGTGCTAATAAGCACTAAAAAGTCTATTTGTTGGTGTGTCACATTGCGGTGCAGTAGTAAACTTGCCTTTCAGACTTCTTGACGCCTTTAATTTGCGTTATAATATTGTATAGTGATTATTGAAGAGATCAGTGTCTGGAAGAGCTGATGTGAAGAGATGACGACTTATGGAAGATGGACGATGTTTGAGGGGAATGTGGGGGCTGTGCAGGTTAGTATGTTCAATTAAAATATAGAGTGCTATTATATAAAAACTGTTGCAATCTAAAATGCTTAGAGTGCATATTCGTACGTGTACCTATGTGAATATACCTAGAACTTACTTTTTTGCCTGTTTATACAATTTTGTCTTTGAAATTTGATATTTTATTTAGTTCTATAAAATAAGGCTGTCGTGGCGCAGGAGCAGAAGGGTGTGATTGTAACGCGACAGTTGTGTGATCGATATCCAATCGAGGGAATTAATAGTTATTTATTAATATTTTCATTTATTCGCTCTGACACCACGGCAAAAGAAGAGTTTCGATATTCAACACACAATACCTCAAAAAATTCGCTGAGTGAGAAACGGAATGTCTTAACAATAGGTTCCATCTGCCTACCCTGCTGAGGGCGAAATACAAGTACAACGTACACAAAATTTTATATTTGTTAGATGTTTTTATAACAAGCTCTAGATTTATTTCAATACTAATTAAAATCTATCTCTAGTAATTGAATTCTATAATATTTTTATTTTTCTCTGTTTAGTTTTTTTTCAAAAGTACTAAGGAAATGTTGTACATATTTCAAAGTTATAGATATAAAGGAATAAATTTTACATAAATTACTATTCAGGCCACCGAGACACATCATAAGAAAATATGAATATATTAAAATAGCTGCATTACGTTTGCAATGTGAAAATTTAGAATCATTAACTTTTATATAAGAACAAGTTTGTTATAAATTTGGATTCTATTGACCGAATGACTTTAATCTTAATTTTATCTATAATTTGACGTTTTGTTTATTTTATGAAGAAAAGACAATTAAATAAAATCCTGTTCTTTTGTGGCTAGTCGTGGCGCAGCGGCGCGAAGTGTGTCTGTAAAACCGACTGGTTGTGGGTTCGATCTCCACTCGAGGAGATGAAATATTTACTTAAATTTATATTTCCATTTCTTCGCTCTGGTATCGAGGCTAAGCGCGGCGTTCAGTTCTGACACTCAACACGCAGTGCCTCCAGAATTCGGCAGAAAGTGAGGAACGGAGTGTCTTAACACTAGGTTCCCTCTGCCTACCTTGCTGTGTGCGGGATACATCGTGAAGCTGTTGTTTTTATTTCTACTATTTATTTATCTATTGGATTTACAAACCAATAAAAATAAGTATAATATTATATCATTGGAATGTTAGGCTTTTTAACGGACATGTTCTATCTTATACATATTTACTGTTTAACTGGCTTACTACCATCCCTTATATAACCAATTCATCAAATCTCTTAAGACTTTAACTAACATGAAACATGAAATTCTTTAAACAACATTTGTAATAATTATTGTAAGATATCTAAATATACCGATTATTGAGTATGGCCACCTACGAAATACTTGATAAGTAGGTAGTACAGTACGGTCAACAAGTCGTGTCCGCTTTGAAGTTAGGTTGTCTGAACTTATGTGCATAGTTCACTCGAGAAGAAAATATTCAAAAGTAAAAAAAATAAAAAATTGAATCTGCGCAGCCGTCTACTGCTAACTTCAGGGTGGCACGACTTGTTAACCGTACTGTAGTTTTATTAATATCCGATGAATGACGTAATCTGGAGCGGTGAACGTAGCAGAAAGGAAAAGTGGGCGAACTACCTGAACTGAGTTTACCTCGAGAAGCGCCTACGCATAACCACTCCTCAGTCCTCACCACCCTTCCCACGACCTTATATCTTGCTACATTAGTTAAAGAGGTTGCCTGGTCAATAAATAGGTCTTTATTTTTAAATCAGCAAACATCTCTATATATTTAAAGACATTTTTTTAATCATATTTTATTTCATAAATTTTTTAATTATAGTTATATCTGACTATTTCAAAAGCTTTCATGTACCTGTATATGAGCTCTCTCATACGAGAGTATGAGAATATCTAAAAAAAACTTAATTGTGATATCTTTAATATTAAAAAATAAGTAATTTTAAATTTTCCATATTTTCTTTTCACGTAAATTAACAATAACACTCACTACATACATATAATATCGAATTAACAAGTATATTTGTTCTATAACTCAACATATTTTATTATAAGAACTAGTCGATATACTAAGAACATCGATGGCGGGCTAATTGTTTAAACATTTAGAAACAACGCTCCCATTGTAGAGTCATAATATTTGCTCAGGTGTAGGTACGAGTATATTGTGCTATGCGATACCTTTAAATGAATGGGCCACAAATAGTGCGGGGAAATGCGCATGTGTACTCGCGCTCGATAATCGCACTACGCCCGTGGCCGAGGCACGTGTCCGTGCGACCGGGGACGGGCAGGGACCCCATGCGTGCGGGTACCGAGTACCGGGTACCGGGTATCGGGTACCGGGTACGGCGCGGGGTGGGCTGTGCAGCGTGCGTCTGTGCGCGGCCACTCGGCGCTCTATCGCGCTGCTCGACACTCGAAACGATAGTCGACAGTCGAACGCGCGCAGCTATCGGGGCGGGTGTCAGTCCGGTGTCATCGTTGCGTTGTCGTTTTACTGTCTCGCCTTTTTTTCCGGATTTTTTTTGTGATATCTACACCTTGATGGAAAATAAAAAATATATTGTGATATAAGAAAATTTTAACTGATGGTCCCATGGTGATAAAGGGAAGTCGTGGAATCGTTGGTCTCAGGAAAGTGTTTTTCTTGTTGGTGCGAGGCGTCTGTAGGGCGAGGGCGGCGCGCGGGCCCGTAGTGTCGGGTCGGTGGATGGTGCGGCGCGGGCGGGCGCCGGGGCGCGGCCGGCGGCGCCGCTAGCAAAATGTCGATACCCCTGGGCCGGGAGACTGTCCTCCCCACGCAGGTGAGTTTGAGTTTTCATCGTTTTTCCGTACATAGTAAACGCGCGCGCGGCAACTGTAGTTATTGTCCTAGAATATTATAATACAATGTACATGTGTTCCACTTCCAATACACAGTATTTGAATGACTATTTATAGAAGCCTTATAAAGTTGTATGCTACTCTATCAACCATTGAAAAGGATATTTTATTATATTTAATTAAGAGTAATAAAAAAGGTAAGTTTTATTATTTACTGAATATTCTCTTCATATTATTCATATATTAACATTTATATATATACATAATATATTTACATAGGTATATTGTACCTACTGTAATTACTTTATCAGTAATTATAAACCCTTGTTTTATGATAGCTGACCATGACATAAAATAAATTAAATCTAGATCGCGATTGCGCTGAATAAAAAAAACCTATTAGTAATTTTTGAGCATATTAGCAGTAAAACGAGAAATTGGGATACATGAGCCATGTTATTGAAATTTCTTTTATTTTCTTACCTAAGACCACAATGTGATATTCTGTATTTATCATTTTTATATTTTACTATGTGATTAATCACTTAATACATTTTGATTAACTCTATGAAAAAATAAAAAACTCAGATAAGTATCATATTATAAATGCAATTATATAATCACTAGTTAAACTTCGAATATTAAAGAATAATCTTAAATATACTTAAGAAGAAACCTAGTTTCACAATTTCTCGATCTAGATTGAAGAAAGTAATCCTATTTAATTTAGTATTGTCTAATAATAAGAAGTCACATAGTAAACAGGTCGATCGACCACTATCATAAGCATTTGTTATCTAGTGAAGTGATTCGCAGAATCATTTTCAGCGTCGTACTAGATACAAATACATTATGCTTAGAAGAGTGTGGTGGCAAAAAGATAAGATAGATAGTTAGAATTGTATATACTCATATATGAAAGCGAAATAAATACAGAAAATATGTAATTAAGCTCTTAACATTCTATATTTACTGGTATATGAAATTGCTTTTAGTTCAATAAGCAGTACATACGACGTTAAAGAATAAATTCTATACTACCAGTAGATCTGTTGAAATTATCCAATTATCTTTTCTGGCGCCGTTACTGACTTTTCAATTAACGTAAAAAGCTTGGAAGGCTTAAGCACATTTCGAAGTTCAATTAACCCGTACTGGTTGTTATTGGTTTCATAAATTGACAGTTACGTAAGATAAAACCACCGGAAATTACATACATAGGTTTGAGAAAATTAAATTTGCATTAGTGCGCTTTCGGCAATATATTTATGTTTTATTACAAAAAATGCAGCCATTATTCAGCGACTTGCGAGACATTCAAAAGCTCACATAGCCATCTTTTTAATACGCGTAACTGTAAAAGCTTTCCTAAAATGAATTAATTTCATCAAAGAAAACTAGTTTCTAATGAGAATGTGAAACAAAAAATGATACAAAATTTTGTCTATACTTTTTGGTATGAAAGTGTTATATATTTATAATTTAAAACGTGTAATAGATATGAAATATGTATTGCATATATAAATAAAATTACAAAACATTACAAAGAACTGCCTAAGTGATTCTTTCTGAAACTCGCGGTCATAGTTCAAGGCTCTATCGATCCGAGCTGCCAAGGTTCGGCGTTGTTTTCCAATTTACTTTATACCACGATTAAAACAGAAAAGTAAAACCTTTTATAATTTTTAAAGTTCGTTGCAAAGAAAATGATGCAAAGATAAATGTTACAAATTTGTTTTATATCTTGTAACAATTTAATCTTTTGTTTATTTATAACTTATGTTGTTTATGCAAGTACATTATTTCGAACAAGGTGAAAATATTTTATAGTTAATGACACTTATCTTAATAGGACATTACTTATCTTAAGGCCAGCATATTTTATACAGATAGCATTAATCTTAAAACAATTAAATAATTAATATTTTATCTCATTTTCGTTATACGAACTAACTTACTATGAACTTATTATAAAAATAATTGATTACATTTATTCCTAGTTAATATAAATGTGATAATACAAGCGGCACTTGTCAATCTGTCGGCCACTAAGCTTCTCAGCTGATAGCATTTACTAGAAATACCGTCTGCAGTGTCCGGCACTAATAGTCAAAACCCATTTATTTGCTTGACCTGCTGATACACATAGACGGTGCATATCTATTTGAGTAGATAACAAAGTTTAATTTTGTGACTTTTGTGACTAACCAAAACTTACTCAGGTCAACCTGTAGTTTTGTGGTCTATCAGTAATAATAATAGCCGACCTGCAAGTAAAAAATAAATATTATAGTAATAACAAATAATATAATAGTAAACAACTAATTAAAGTACGAATTTATCAAATTATATTTACTTCATATTATATTCAATTAGTTATTTATTAATTCCAAATTATAAAAATAAAATAATTTAAATAGCAAGTTCGAGTAAATCTCGTGATGAAGAGATTTTCGTTGCTTAGTATCCACATTTCAAAAACATAGTTTACATTTGATTTTTTTGTATTTGTGGTAATCAGAATAAAATATATATTTTCTTTTGATACGCTACGCTACGCTAATTAAATTTAATATGTGGAATAGGCACTTATACCTAAATATGCCTAACTTATAAGTAGTGACTAGTACTGCTTTAGCTAAGTAAATATTAAAATAAATAACTTCAAGGAATTCAATGTAGTGACACGGATTTCTTCGTCAGCGAGAACTCTAAGTAAGTAGTTCAGAATAAATCCTAGAACAACTGTTTGTTGTATTTGTAGTAGTCTTGGTTCTAAAACGTACACTAGTATACAATTCACTATTATAAGATAAATTTAATTTCAAAGCATTTTTAAAATATTATGCGATAAATATATAAATATGATTTTAACTGTTGTAACAACGTTGCTAGAGACTCAGACTGTTTATTTATTGCATTATAATAATATTATCATACAATAAATAAAAAGTTAAAACGTCACAGTGTGGCACGTATGTATGTACGAGTATGTATGCCAATCTAGCTTGCAAAATTACTAGCTGTTATGATATATTAAAATCTCATGGTGATGAGTTTTTTGCAATCTTACTATAAATTGAAGGCGCTGATCTTTTGACACAGTTGTTTATCATTGCAATATTATATGTATTTTGAAATATATATTTTTTAAATATATTTAATGCTGTAAAGATTGAATATTACTACCGAAAACATATTCATTTCAAATAAGAAGCAGCTAAATATAGAATAGCTCACGCAGGTCAGGACTTCGAACGGAAAGCATAGAACGAAATGTCTTGATTTTTCATTACGTTCCCTTTGCCTACTCTGCCCCATGGGATACAGCGTATAGCTGAAAAAAATCATAAATTCACACAATTAAAAAAATACTCCTCTGATAAATAGTCAGTAATGTATTAGCGTACAGCATGTAAAAGTACTAATATGAAGAGTACATCATTATTACGTCTGCAATATCTCGTTAAATAGCAACTGCATGACTCACGGTACGTTGTTCTGTTCAGTATGAAAGAGAAGTATAAATTATATATAATATATGAACATTAATATAATATTCTTCGTATTATTAACATCATCAGGTACTAGTTATAGTATATCGACGCCTAATACGAATCGTATATATATTTTGAATATAGCTGGCTATATTAGGCGTTGCTAAAAGGTTTGTATGATCTCTTCAGATACTAGCGCAATTTAAAAAATATAAAATTTTAAAGAACTAAAAACATCACTACCTCGTTTTGGCAAAGTGCTTGTGGCTCTTAAACTACTAATCCGATTTTCATAAAATAATGCTAAGCATTTTTTTTTTCATTTCACGCATGGTGAACAAGGAATTTCGATAAAAAACTGCCGCATTCAAATTGATTTATTAATTCAAGAGCTATAGTGCCACAGACAGACACACAGATACGTCAAACGTATAACTCTTGCACATTTAAATAAAAAAGAGTTTTTTTTTATAATATGAATATCTTTCATGCAACTATATACATATTTATTCAAAATGCTTGAAAGAGTAAAATATAAAACCTAATGTACCTAAGATTTCTGTTACTTTTATTAACATTACTATATTATTTACATTTGCTTGTTAGTTCGCGAAAGACAACAAGCAAAAACTAACAACATTGATTGATGATGAAAGGAACTTTCATGTATTGTTGTAAAAATCATACCAAAATTAAAAAATATTGTAAGTATAATACTTAAGATGATTAGTAAATGAAACCAAGCATCATTAATAGAAAATTCGTGAGTAGTTGCTAAAATGTCGTGATATTGGCTAACTAGAAAGTGGATCGTAGTGTACCTACAATTTATCTTTAATAAATTGTCTATTTAACTTTTTGTTTGTTTTGCGGTTGCAGTCGAAGAAATAATCACAATAGCTTGTTACAATTTCAAAGCGTTTTTCTGTATTTAGAAAAGCAAAATATTTTTTAGAAAACGTAAAAAATAAATTAAGATACGTAAGCTAACAACATGAAATAAGTTGTAACAAGCGTATAAGAATTTCGACGTAGTTTAATGAGAATGTACGGCTTAGTGGTCAGTGGGATTAGACGGTTTCCAAGAGGCGCGGCTTCAAATACCGCTATTCAAATTTTTATACGTTTTCTAAAATACATTGATATTTTATGTTACATATTGAGCCAGATAAAAAAAGAGTATAGGATATTAAACTAGCTGGTAACCAGGAGTTATATGCTTATCTCTGCACATTGTATGCATCTTAGTGGTAGCCTTTTTTGCTGTGTGATCCCGGCTTAGAATAGGATCATCCTCGTACTGGTGGTGTCGTAAGAGGCGACTAAAGTACGTGTGGTAGAGTCACGTCGCCAGCAATGGCAACACGCATGGGCAGACTCGACCGGATCATTACCACCCCCGACATTTAAAACCGGCGTGAAGTAGTGGCTTTATGCCACTGCGTTTCGCATCAGGTAATGCGGGGCCCCGGCGCCCAACCCATCTTAAAGGCCGGCAACGCACCTGTAGCTCCTCTGGGGTTGCACGGAGTCGTGGGCGGCGGTAATCACTTACCATCAGGTGACCCGCACGCTCGTTTGCCGTGTCTTTTCCATAAAAAAAAAAAAAAAAGCCTTATTGCGGTAATGGAACGATGGGTGCGTAAAAGCTTACTCGCTGCGAGCATTGTTGGCTACTACGCATGTTCATATATTGGATTGGATTTCTTAATAGGTACTGTACATGAGCTTTTGTTTCATCTTCACGTTGTATCTGGCATGTAGGCTGCTGGAGGCATTACATGGTGAATGGCGGAGCTCGACGCCGCGCTTTGCCTCAACACTATAGCGATGAAATGAGAATATTAGATTTTTCATTTCCTCGAGTGGGAATTGAATCCACAACCTGTCTTGTTTACAGTCATACGCTTGTGCCCCTGCGCCATGACTGGCCTCAATGATAATATGAGTTATAATATATCTGATAATATTTTTTATTATAAGATTATATTTAATAATATTTTTTATTATAAGAAAATAAAAATATGGTAATATATGTATTTTTACGTAGCATACAAGTGTATTTTCATTTGGTACTATAATAGTATCCTTTATTTGCGCCGCTTAAAGCTATTTCTATATCAGGAGTATCAATCTTACCGCCCGCCACATTAGTAACTGGACTTTGCTCTAATGCAGGATGCTTTCACGAACAGCGTTACAATGTTGTAAAGGTTTCGCTTCTTGTGAGAAAATATATATATATATAAAACTAGTGAATACGTATGTATATACACTTAGGTCGTTTACTTAGTACCAATAGATTGACAGATACCGTGACATTCACAGGTTCGAATTTTTGGAATACTTTTTTATTCATAACTAACTAAATAATAATTGATGTGCTTTCGATAAGTGTCACTTTATACAAAATAGGTTAAATAATACTTATTATAGACGTTTCTACAGTCTGTTTGACACTTTAGGTACTAAGCATAGGAGTCTTCGGTAATTTCTCGAAGAGTAGTAGTAGTTCGTGATAACATAACTAGATTTTCATTGTCTAGGTCTTAGTGAAAGATGTATGGAAAGAAAAAGATTAATATATTTGAAAAAAAAAGAAAAAGATTAATATAGTTGAAGAGTATTGTGCTCAACTGGCACGCTTAAACGCCACAAATGAAGAACTGAACTGACCTATACAATATGTCAGCTAGGATATTGAAATATACTTTTGATATTCATATATTGAGGCCAGACGTGGCGCAGCGTCACGAAGTGTGACTGTAAAACCGACTGGTGGTGGGTTCAATCCCCACTCGAGGAGATCAAATATTTACTTAAATTTATATTTTCATATATAGCGTGAAGCTAATTTAATTTTTAATTTAATTTAATTTAATTTTATATTTTCATTTCTTCGCTCTGGTGTCGAGGCTAAGCGTGGCGTTGAGTTCTGCCACCCAACGCGCAAAACCTTAACCCGGAGTGCCTTAACACTAGGTTCCCTCTGCCTACCCTGTTGGGTGCGGGATACAGCTTGAAGCTGATATTCATGTATTTTATTAATTACTATGCTATGTTTCGAAACAATTTCATTTTGTTTGAGATTTTATATTTGTATATGAAATCATACTCTGAATCTTTTATCGTTGTGTTTAGTTATCGATGGTAGATAGTAAAGCTATTTTAGCTATCAACTGTACGCAAAGATAAGCTAGTTTGATAAGATATCTAATTCTTGTTCATTTTTAATATATAGGTACTTGTACTCTGTATAAATTATAAATATAATGCATATTTTTTAATATTTCAATACAAGAACGAAACACTTGCCACACCTATAAGAATTGTCGTGCCAATTTTGAACCAAGAAAAAGTTCGTATTTGTCTCACGGTTAAAAATGTTAGGTATCTACACTCGACATATAGTGGACTTGTTTTGGTCAATTAGCAAAAACCGGTGCATTCGAATACCGCAATACACAAAAGTAGTACGAGCATCGCGTGCGTGGTTTCGTGGAACTATCAGTTCCTTAAATAACCCTTGAGCCAGTAATTCCACTTCTTGCCGACCGTCCTCGGCGGCGTCCTTTAGTCCACTTTTGGAGAATGTTCCCAACTCGCCATATTTGGTAACATAATAACCCATCCTTGTCGTATATCTAGAAGCCCCGATTGTTAAGCCCAGTTTGGAAGTTACGGGGATTTTTGTTCGTCTACATTTTATTTATTTATAGGATATGCGGTGAGTCATGAATATTTCAATCGATGAAAAATACTTTTTATGCCTTGTTTTTTTTTTCTTTATATTATGTACATATTTTTTAAATTGCAAATGGTTCTGGAAGTAAGCAAAACCAAGAACAATCATAGCTTACGTCTAAAAGCCGAGTGTTGCAAGGCGAGCTCCTCGGCCGTCAGTTCCTTATACGGTGCGACGAGGCCGAAGAACACACCTAGCGTCCGGTGCCGCTTGGCTTGGACTCCCGGACCTATGGCCCATATTAATAATATCATGAACTATACAGTATACATTTAGTTTACCTTTTTATTTTTATTCTCGTATCCTGAAATGCCAGACGATAATTTAAATATTTATTGTTAAGAAAAAAGTACCTAGTATAAAGACATAAAATCTTTTCAATTCAAACTCTTTTATTTTTTTTTTTCAAAATATACTATTAGAGACCGGTTGCAGGCAGTGGCATAAAGTGTGACTGTAAACGTCTTTGGTATTTGGCAAAGCAGCGGTGTTAAGTTCCGCCATTCAAACAACTTTTCGAAAAAACGCGTTTTCAAGTTTTTTTTTGCTTTTTATAATTTTGCAATATAAAAAACCATGCGAAATTATAAACACCGTTTCCGGTTCAAATCTTAGTAGGATGTAAAGTATAGGTAAATGTATCAAGCTGAATAAAATGTCATAAAGTATTTAATATAAAATTTTACATTTATATTTAGCTTTATATGGTTCTAAAAGCTAGCGGAGGAAAAATTTTAATAATTTTACATAAAATAGGATGCTAAAGAAACAATAGCAAAACTTTTGATGTTGTTTGACGTTTTAAATTTTTTATAATACGTCAAAGACCACGTTGTACTCGATATACATATAACTATACAATAAACATATTTTCAAAGCAACAACAACAGCCTATTAGCAGTCAATTAAAATCTCAGTTTTGAGCTTGTACTTTCAGCTTTTTAAAACGACATGAGAAGTTTATAGACTAAAAAATATTTAACGATCCAATTTAAATTTAAATTGTTCGACATAAAATTTTAATGTAAAAGAATTGAGTTGGTTGATTTGATTATTTGCAAATAATGATGTGCAAAGATTTTGATTAATTTTATTATTACGTTTCAATATGAAAAAAAGTTTATATTAGGGATGTGGTGTAATATTAAGTCACGTTCCACACATTGGTTTGTTAGTCCTATCCTAGAACAACTCTGATAGTAACGGTGTCAATAAACTTGTTTATATAGGTACTGCTTATTTTCTTCGAGATTTTCTTCGTTTCTATTATACTTTATATTGTTGTTATAAACATAGTTGTACCTCAAGTTGGAAAGCGGAGGATGTAGTGTTTTAACAGTTGGTTTTCTCTGCTAACAAATGGAAACATGTACAAATATGCGTAAAGCTAAGAACAGATTTTATTTTAAATATTTATCCTATTTATTTATACAAAACTTATTATTAACTATATATATATATATATATATATATATATATATATATATATATATATATATATATATATATATATATATATATATATATATATATATTATAATTAAATAATATGTTTCATATGTTAAACAAGTTTATTGCAGTAGCAGTAGCAGTTAATATACTATTTTGATAATTACAAATAATATGTCTGTATGCAGACACACTTTTTAGGTGATTTTTTGATATTATAGATAGGTATTAATTTAACAATAACATTAATTTAATTATTTGTAATGATAAAAATAGTATATTAACTATCAACTTAAAAAACAATTTCTTAAGTATAACATATTTTTTTGTAAATTTCTTTGCTTATTTACTACGCCCCGTGGCAATCAGGTATCTAGGCCAAACATTAACCTCCGCCGTACACATAAGTGTGACCAGTGATTTAGTTTTAGCTGGTCATCAGCAATCACTTAGCTACATTAGTCACGTTATGTTTTCACGCCGATATCTTTAATGACTCAACTTTTCTTGTAAAATCGCTTTGTGATATCAAAATTTTGGATTATTTTCAAGTTGATTATATAGTCTTACTCCACTGTTCTTTAAAATTGTCAAGGGGAAAAATTACCTTATTTTACTTATTACAATTAATCTAAATTTAAGTACTATTATTTAACTGTCTTAAATAATATTATGAGCATGGGAAAAGGGAGAGCCGGGTCCGTATCCATAATTGTTACTAACAATAAATTGAGCCCGAAAAAAATGAAAAAAAAAAATATCTACATAAAAAGATAAGTCTAAAATTAAAGTCAAGGCCCACTCTGGAAAAAATCTTTAGACACGCCCATGAGTAATATAAGATATTGGGGCTAAGCATTCATAAATATATATTTTTGTTTGTGGATCAATCGTTAAATTTATAGAACATTTTCATTAGTGTACCTAACTTTGCAAGACTTACAAATTTCTTAAGAACTTCAAAAACTTTATATAATATATTAGTATCGGAAATATTACGTCTGGCATTTCAAGTTTTATTAATTCCAAAATTTAAAAATTTAAACTAGATAGTAGATTAACAGTTTCGAAATTAGACATTTTTTTTTATTTAAATGATGACTAACTGTACTATTCTTGATTATAATGTGTTAATTTAGTTCTTAGACGAAGAAAATCTTTCCTGGTGCAATGACATTAAAATCGTGTGTTGTTTAGTTTCAAGTCAACGACCTCATATTATAAAAAGTAACTTGAAGCTGTCCGCCGCATTACTGCAAATTGACTCCATATCAGCCGATGCCAATACAACTGTCGGATTGCCATATAGCGAGTGCTTCTTGACAATATATTATTTTATTAGGTATGTTCATTATAATATACAAAACATGTCACATTTATTTATTATATTTTTTATAGCTCGTATTACAAATTTGTATTTCGTATCATTTCATAATTGCTCTACATAGAGCACAGCACAGAGCTCTATATTATGAGAAATTAATTCCTTGTAAATTATATACATAGTTATAAATATATTTTCACAGATCCCTTTTATCTACTCATAGAAGATTATTAGTTAGAACTAATGTATAAATGAAATTGTTAACAATATCTTGGGTGGTCCATCATATTATAAATATACGTTGTTTGTATCATACGTATATTATAAATATACGTTGTTGGTTTTAATCGATATTGTAAAAATTTATCATACGTCAGATATATGATAAAATAAATGCGTGTTATTGAAGGCTATTTTTTTTTTCGTTTATCAAGTAGTTATAAAAAACAACAACTGGATAATTATATGGATTTTTTTCTAAAGGCACTTTCAAAGGACATCTATTTAGCTTGAGTGAAACAGCGGATCGATTCATTTAAGCGAGTTCCCTCCGGGCTCTCCGTTGTAATGGTGTATTTGACTTTCACTGATCAAATTTTTGCTAAAAGCCGGTCCATGTTTCGCGAAAGTGGTTGGTCCGGTGAAGGCTTATATATTAGCGGTCAACGCTGGTTAAGCTAGGCAGGCATATTGTATATTAACATTATATTTTTATGAGAATGAAAGTTAAGTTACTTACGGCATATACTTAAACATCATACAGCTTATAATATTGAATAGTCAGAATAATAGATATTACTGTATAAAAGTAAAATTCTATAAACCTAATTAGAAGATTTTCTGACCGTTAACATAACAAAATAATTTAAACTGCTATTTAACTATGGTCATTTGGTCCGATCCCGAACTAACTTTTACCTAGCCGTGGCTCTCGTTTTGCGCTCTAATAATTTAAATTAATTTCGCAGAATATTCTTACGAAATCCTCTTATGTAAAGATTCCTCTCTTAATTTCCAGTAAATCTAGAATATTTATTTATTCATAAATAACTAAATTATGATTATAGTTTTGCATAAGCCATTAACGTATGTATACAGGAATCTCAGGAACTCAGGGACTTTGTACTCAGGAATCTTTGTTATCGTTGCCAGTCATGGCGCAGTGGCACAGTTCGACTGTAAACGCCACACTCTGTGGATACGATTCCCATTCAAGGAAATGAAATATTTAATATTTTGATTTCTTCGCTCTGGTATTAAGGCAAATCAGACGAGCAGAGTGCCTCAAAAGTAGGTTCCCTCTTTCTACCCCGCTACATACAGAATACAGCGTGAAGATGAAAGCAAAATATTATAGCGACAATTCTCTGGGAGGATTTGACAGTGCACTAGTGAGAAATGAACATACTTGCGTTCCTTATTATAGACCCCTTGAATTCACGCCACGTTTAAATAAATTGATATAAGCGCACGATTTTAGGTAGGACGTGTGTAATGACATATATACGAACGCCATTATCATTCATAGTGTAATATCATTATGAAATAATTTATTTATAATTATACGTTTACTTCTACATATGTTTTATTTGCTCACAAGTTTAAGCTAGGCGGACTAATGTACTTTGTACGATTAAAATGTATTGTTACTTTTTAAACGTCTTATAAATGTCAAATCCCCTTTTAAAAGTGGGCAAAAGATTAATAACTCGTATTTTTTAATTCACTGCTTAGACGAAGAACAAGTTTATTGGTTTATATTTGTGTACAGAAAGGTTACCATGGCCAGATAAGGCAACTAACTTAAACTATTTTTATGTCGACGAATATGGTCAGACTACATACACTACATAGTAAAATTACAATAGTTAAATAAATGAGCTTCACGCTGTATCCCGCACACAGCAGGGTAGGCAGAGGGAACCTTGTGTTAAGACACTCCGTTCCCCACTTTCTGCCGAATTCTGGAGGCATTGCGTGTTGAGTGCCAGCACTCAACGCCGCGCTTAGTCTCGACAGCAGAGCGAAGAAATGGAAATATAAATTTAAGTAAATATTTGATCTCCTCGAGTGGAGACCGAACCCACAACCAGTCAGTTTCACAGTCACAGTTCGTGCCACTGCGCCATGACTGGCCTTATTATAATAATTATGTCATTAAAGAACTCGTGTTTGACCCCTTATCTTTCTTAGGCCAAAACTAGTCTACGAGAATAAGAGGACAGGTAAAATTGGAGTCATTTTGAAGTGTTCACAGCACCTAGTGTTGGATATGAACTAAAAAGGGACTGTAGGTTCGTGCTAAGATATCATCTGATCGCACGCTTTTAGTTGACATTCGTGATCGTGACTTTACACAATAAAACTATGGTAGCTCCTGAATTAAATTATTAAGAAATCTGGAGATAGAGATACATTTCCGACCCAAGCTTTTATTACCTACGTTACAAAATGAGAGAAGAATATAATGAGATACCTATTTACAGATGCCGATAAGTATTTATTCAACTTTATTAAATATTTCATATTTGTATTCAGTTCTTTAAGATTATACTCTACGATTTCAAAATGGTTTCTATATATAAGAAATTGATATCTAAACCAAAAATGTTCAAGAGTGATAAAGTAAAATAATACATGATATTTTTTTCTGACAAATCAATTGAAATATACATATATTTTCTTATTATTGTATAGGTATTTATTAGTTCATTGTTTAGCTGGTATTTTTTGACCGATACCACACCACATATAGACAGTTTAAAGCGGAACATGACTGATACGCAAATAGAGCACGATATCTTGTTGAAATGGATACTACTTAGAAAATGATCGACATGATGAATTTATATTGGGATATTTTACACAACAATCCATCAAAAGATACTCATTTAAAATTAAAGAAACAGTACATTTTATTATTTAAATCAACACAAAATAGAAAAGTGTCTATAATTTTATTTAATAATCTTTAGTCTATTCTCTAAAACATAGCAGTTTTACCACATTTAAGAACGTAAGTGGTCACTTAAATGTAATATAAATTAATATTTATTAATTTGGAACTTTTATTTAATAAACAATAAATGTAGTAAATTTAACGAGATCATAAAATTGCAAACGATTTAATACAAGGCACTTGCGAAATCAAAATTTCGATTTTCTTATTACAAACGTAATTAATTGTTCAATTTTATGACCATGATTTGTATAATTTTTATATAATAGATATTCAATTACTTGAGAATACCTTCTCTTTTGTTCGGGTGAACAATATTAATGGAATATTTAAGATTTTCTCCTACATGTATATTATGTGTTACTATGAATATATAATAAATAAATCAGCTTCACGCTGTATCCCGCACACAGCAGGCTAGGCAGAGGGAACCTAGTGTTTTTGACACTCCGTTCCCCACTTTCTGCCGAATTCTGGAGGCATTGCGCGTTGAGTGGTAGAACTCAACGCCGCGCTTAACCTCGGCACCTGAGCGAAGAAATGGAAATATAAATTTGAAGTAAATATTTCATCTCTTCGAGTGGGGATCGAACCCACAACCAGTCGGTGTTGCAGTCACACTTCGTGCCGCTGCGCTACGACTGGCCTCTAATATATAATATATACATAGTAAAAATGATTTATGCAGTTGCCTATAACATATGATAAATTTTCTAACGTAATTTAAAATATAAACATAGATAAAAAGATATAAAAATAATATGTCGTTTTAATAAAGTGTAAAATACCCTGTAGTTTTCGTCCTGTCTGGTTCAGACGAAGCACTTCATTTACTCTCTGCATAAGGAGCACTCACTTACAGAGGATCATCAATGAGCTGTTACTTTCAGTGTTCTTGAGACACGAATCGTATGACGTATCCACTTTAAAAAATCCGACACAAGTATACCTAATTATTTTCTTTAGTCTGAATGAATGAAAAATCTTAAGTTTAAATTGCGTTTAATACTGAAAATAATGCTGTAAAATATGTATTTATATTTATTTTATATTTGTATATATTTTTTGCATTTATTTGAGACTTGTTAAATCTCACAGATGACTTAATATGGGTCATCTGACCTTTGTCCGCGGATATTAAGTTATTGACGAATTCAGTGCTTAGTCACAAAAATCAACTTTACAATGTCCTTGTTGAAGTAATTCCTGGAAATTAAAAATAATGTTATAATTTCTGTAATTATAGCCCCGAAATCGTTGTTTTAAATAATGCATCTATATATATATATATATATATATATATATATATATATATATATATATATATATATATATATATGTATAAGTAGATATATGTGCTAATACTACTTATTATAGACATCGTTGTTCAGGAAATAACGAAGTTTTAGGGACAGTAAGATCTAGAGCCACATACAAGTGAGATAAGTTAAATTGAAATAGTCAATATAAAGCGGTAAGGCGTTGTAGAGATGGAGAATGAATGTTTGTGAAATTTCAGCTTGCTGCTTTGTGACGTAGACTGTCCTGTTGTAGAGTATATAATGTTTCATTCTCACTAATGTCTATTCATGTCAGTATCCGAGAAATTGGGGACATTGATGCTATAGCTTTCTTTTGCAATGCTTTTTATATGTATTAGCAATTAATCATTGTAAAACGTTCTTCTTGCTGATGATGATAGTAGAAGTGAGTTTAAAGTTTTTTGATATTTTTAAAATGTTATTCCATACTTAGAAAAGAAAAATACTTATTTAAAAATATTTAAAACGTAAAAAAGTTTAATGTTTGAACGAACGCGGGCTTTGAACCCGCGCTTCTTGGAAACCGTCCAAACGCTCTGACCACTAAGACATACTTTATCATCAAGCTACGTCGAAATTTTTATAGACTTGACTTGATACATGTTATTTATATTGTTAATAATAGGAATAGTAGGAATGCTACGTTCAAATTTAACTAAATAAGTATTTTTCTTTCCTAAATGTGGAATGGTAAATAGCATTTTCTCTTGCCAAATTATAATTCCAAGCAATTATGTTTCGCTAGCAGAAACTTGTAAAAGTCTCTCTACAGAGATGCTAACAACAGTAACAAGCGTAAAACAATTTCGACGTAGCTTGATGAGAACGTATGGCTTAGTGGTCCGAGCGCTGGACGGTTTCCAAAAAACGCTGGTTTAAATCCCGCTACGTTCAAATTTTTACTCGTTTTCTAAATAAGAGTGTAAGGTAAGTAAGTGAGGTTATTAATAATTTATAAGCTTTTACCTGCGGCTTTGGCCGCGTGAGTAAATGGAAATAACTATGAGTCGTGTGTGACACATAACCATTTTAACAGGTACGTACAATGCGATCGAAACGATTGACATGATGTAATTCAGCCTACAGCCTTCCTCCATAAATGGATGGACGAAATGATTATAAAAGTTTAAGCTATGCAATACGAAAATAATTTATCAATCCGAACCAGTTGTTCAGTCAAACAAGCTCTTCAGCTGTATAATATAAAGTTTATATATCACATATGTAAATTAAATATCATATCGTCCTTACATAGATAATATTCATATTAAAAAGGTCTTAAATGCTAAAATTCAAAGTGTTGAAGTGGCCGCCGAAGCCCTCCCATGTTGTAGAGATATCGATCTGAAATCGAGTCCATTATAAAAGTAGATATAAAAACATTAATTTATCTATTTCTATATTTATTTATATAATGTTGCTTAAAGGTACAGTGACAATATAATATAGTTAACACGTCGTAAACTATAACTTATAAAACATTACAAAAACAAAATACTATTTTGATTATAAAACAAAATGTTAAAACTTAGTTATAAAGATTATAGAAAGAATACTTTTGCAGAAAGTTTGCATATGCGACTGACGCGGAGGCCATTACACTTTAAATTTTAAAGTATTTTACGGAGGTGGTCGCGGTCTCGTTTTACGAGTGAACCAAATTCGTTCATAATATCCAGACCTCGTCGTATGCAAATTTTAATGACATGTTGTTTATTTACACACACACCAAACGCTTCTTTGGTACGAAGAAACAAGTTTATTTATTGCCTTCGCCGCGCTGATTTATTAATATTTCGACTATCAGGATCTATTCCTAAAAGCCACGCCATTAATTTATTATTTCCTTTAAAAATTCCATCCAATTCCATCTTCTTAATTAACGCATCATTTGTTGTCGTGATTTCGTTCACACCGCTTATGTTTTAAAATCAACATGGGCTTCGACTTCATCTCTTTATTATCCTGCATAAAGCAGAAACGAGGTTGACGAACCATCAAAGTCGTCGTTCACAACAAGCCATAGTGATATAGTATATGTATAAATTTCTCATCTGTCATTTAATAGCTCGTAGGTAACCATCGATGATACTTATGCACCATAACTTAAGACTTCCAACTTACTGTCAAAATAGAAAAAAAAAACAGTTCCATAAAAAAAACAACGTTTATTGGGTTTTTTTTTATTAGGGATGCATGATCCCACAGCCTTTGTATCGGATACAATACGAGCCGATGTAAGTGATAAATGTGTTAAGCAGTCGTTTTTATTTGTATCGATGTTGTGTGCTTACGATTCAATACTGATTACAATTTCTTTGTTCCAGGTATGTCCTTCATCATATTGTATCTCGTTTATTGTAAGTTGTGTATTGATAATATATACCCTATTATTGTTTATAGTTGCCACAGCGCTCTCTCTGCAGATTTATAAGTTTTGTAAAAATATCTAAAACACAAGCCATTGTTTTCACGCTTCAAAGGTTGAATGCAACGATTTTAATAAATAACGGTTTGCTCCAGACGTCTCGCACGGGCTTCATTTACAACTTATTGGATACGCTTTTCAAAGTTATGAAGATGTCTCTCGCTTCGCTTCATTGCGCCCGCTTACCTATGCACAGTCTACAAGATACTATTGCGCCATATATTCGTATAAAGCTAAATAAATGACTGAACAACTTAAGGGTACCCAATAAAAAATAATATACACATTCGTGTGAAACTGTAAATGTATTAATGTAATTAATTGCATTCTTCACTCTTTATTTACGTATCCAGTCATGTATGTGGGAATAGAGGCGCTAGGTGGTCCGGGCCCGCTGCAGAATAGTTCTGTGCCCAACCAACAAATTTTAATAACAATAAATTTCTGTTAAAAGCTTATTATTTTAAAATGCTTGTAAATTATACCTACGTTCAAATCGTTCGCGACAATTTCTCTAACAAGGCAAGTTACCTTTGAGCCGAGCGCTTTGTGGTGTAGCGCAAGCGCATGACAGCGCGTGTCATATTTCGTGACGCTATCTTTTGAGTTTAGTACAAGGACGAGCTTTGTATCGTAATCATTTTACTTTACTGTGACCGCCGCCTTTTGTTATTATACTCACGTTATTAATTTCCATAGGCGTACGTTACAGATTGTGTCCAATTCCATTTAAAGACATATGAATGTAACGTATATATTGTGTAAATTCGAAGCAATCAATAGGTAGTTTATTTTTTTTTTGTATTAACACTTCGTTTCCCATTATCCGCCGAAATCTAGATGCATTGCGTGTTAAGTATCGGATCTCGACACCAGAGCGAAGAAAATGTAAATACTAAGTGTTTCATTTCCTCAAGTGGGAATCGAACCCAAAACCTGACGCATTTACCGTCACAATTTAAGCCCCTGTGCTGCGACTGGCCTCAACTACTTTATTAATTGATTCTACATTTTAACTTTAATTATACTAACACTGCATAGCGCCATATGGTACAGGCATATGTTCACTCAATCGAGGTAGTAGGTCAGCTACGTTACCCTGTTGACTAAAAGAGGTCGTTCAGTTCCAATCGGTGGCTGCAAACAGATCAATAATCGAATCGGGTCGGGTTACTTATAATTGTAAATCGTTTTATCTGGTTTATAAAAAGCAGGTAGTTGCGTTCCCGGAATGTAAGGTCGCTCGAGGACGACTTAAAATACTTTAAATTCATATTAAATGGTTCCCACTCAAGAGAGTTAACTTTTTATAGGTTTTTTTTAAGGTTTTGTGCAAATATTTGCTTTAAACGTCGGTCAAGTTCTTTTGGACGTCATGTTTTGTGTTGGTTTTAAATATGGAAATATATACACGGAATTTGAAACTTTGTGGAATGTACGAGTTTCAATGTTAATAATATAATATATTTCATGGTTTAGGTTTGTTATTTTAAATAAGTATTAAATTTTAGTTATTGCATTGTATTGTATCAACTACATTATATATTCCCATAGTGTTTAATGTTAGTAAATATATCATTATTAAAAAAGCTACCAGTAGGCCATATAGGTGTATTTTCGTCGACCATCCATAAAATTTTATTAATTCTAAGAAAACTATGTACGCTCATTAATGTTTTTTTGGGATTTCTTATAACGCTGAGAGGACACATGTGTAAAAAATCGGTGTCAACGAGCGGCTCTCTAAGCCTATTTTACTAATACTGTTATTAATCACTTAGTGTTTCTGAGATCAGAAGAAAATAATGTTCAAAAAGGAAGCCCACCCATGTAAATTGTAAGAAAATACAATATAAAATATTTTTTATGTAATTATTAGTGACCATATAAAACATAGTCAAATCTATTTTTAATCTTTACGTTCTATCGCAAATATAGCATAGTAGGTAGACGGAACCTATTGTTAGAACTTTCCGTTTCATTCAATTTTTTTTCGTTCGATATGAATGACGGAACTCAACACTGCGCATTGTTTTATTACTAAAGCGAAAAAAGTTCATTCATTCCCCAGTGGGATAACGCTGTGCTGCGACGACGACTATGGATTGTCATATAAGAAAATGTCTAGCAGGATTTGAACTTGGTGTTCTTGGATACTGTCCAAGTGGTCAAGCCAATTAATACATTCACATCTCAAGATTTAAACATACAATTAATCCTACAATATTCACGTTTTGAAATGACATTTTATAACAATAGCATTTAATAAGGCACCATTGGGGGCTTACTGCGTGACTGTGTATGCGATACATGTGCATTTTCAGCACTTAATTTTTGATAAAAATAAATAATTATTATTTTCACATGATGATTTGAACTATATTATTTGATACACTTTAATAAATGATATATATTGAAATGTTTATATCTGCTTACCAGGTTTTATACTGAATAGTGAAGATAAAAAAACATTAAAGATATTAGAGAATATGAGAGGTTAAACAGATATATTACTAAAAAAAAAATATTTTGTAACTAAAAAAATAACTTTATGATATTCGAGATTAATTAATATAATGTCCATTTTACCTCATAAATAAACAACTATGCATTGTATGGGAGACCTGTGACCTGTTATGGCAGTATTAACCCCTGTTAAGTAATTAGGTGGACCACATAGCAATCGATAACAGCCGCTGCCCTTATTGATTTCAGATTGGCCCTCAGGAATGTCGAGTACGCTAGTGTTAGTTACTTAAGTTTGTGAGATATTGAAAAAGTCCAATATGCACTCTTAAGCACTTTAAGTTTTAATATCTCAGTAATTTTTTTATAAATAACAGAAATAGATTATTTTTGTCGAGTCCAATTTATTATGTTGTTAACAAAAAATATTTGGGGCCGTCGCGGGGTAGTTGCTATTCGTGTATTTGTAAACGTGAATTTTATTTTTTCGCTCTGGTTACAAGTCAAACCCCCGGCGTTGAGTTCCGCCATTCAGCAAGGAGTGTTGCAAAAAAATAGGGGAGAATGCTTGGAACGGAGTGTCTTAACACTAGGCTCCCTCTGCCTACCCTGCTAAATACAGGATATATCGTGAAGCTGGAAAAAGTTATAAGATTTGCAAGTGCGTATTATTACATTTTATCGCATTTAAAATCAAAGACCAATTCGTCATGCACCACGTGACCATTCGTTCCGGAATCGAATGGCCAAAGTCATTAAATCGGCGGTAATCGACTTAAACCCGATATGAGAATTCGCTAGCAAATAACGGTATATTATTGATTGATTAAACAACAACTCTATTTGAGGTCGCAAAATTCAGTCAAGTTTCTTGTGTCATATATCAATAAAATTAAGATGTTATCTCAGATTATAAATTATGTAAAACGATTAAAATCAATTTTGGTATAGGTATTTCCAATTTGCTATATCAAATAAAATCAGAGGTAGATTTTAATGTAATCAAGTAATAATTATTTTCGATTATATTGAAAAAGCTATTCCGTCATTGTAGGAAGTTGTTATATGAAACTGAAATAAGCCCTTCAACGGTTATGTTTATCGACATAAAGTGGACCGCGTGGCGGCAGTAAAACGGGTGAATAGTATTGTAAGATATCCGGTTGCTTAATGCGGATGTACTGTATTTTGTATTGCAATTTTTGGATTACAAAATTGGTTACAATAAAATTATAATGAACTGAACCTTGAAAGCTGATCGTATTTCGCGTTTTTTAGAATCTGTAACTTCTAATTGAAGAAAATATGTATATTTGTTATACAAAAAGTATACGTAATAAGTTTCAGTTCATGTTACGCTGTCTTTACGTATGTGTATATATATATATATATAGGCTTATGTAAGTTTATATAAATACGTAAACACAATGTAGCGTCTGTGTTTAACTGTAAAATTGATGGTGAATCATTTTCTGAAATATATCTTTGCTAGTTTATTAAGCAAAGTTGTATGTATATCTTTGCTTAATTGTTTACTTTATTAAATTATTTTCATTATTATATTATATTCTGTGGTATTCCTTGGTATTATTATTTAAAAGACCAATCTCATTGGGCACTGCTTAAATTTTGAAAGTAACCCACTTTCTAGAAAATAATAAATTTTCTTTACATCTATTCAATTATTAGTTTTAATAAATTTGTTAAATTAGAAACTATTAAAGGTTAAATGTAAATACCTGTATATAGAAGATATATACGTATGTATATTTAATTTAGTGTGTTACTCATAGTCGTTGGTCTTAAAAAATATTCAGCATTCAGTCATTATATGTGATATATTAAGATGGTATTATATAATTATATTATACTGTCCAATCATCGTGTTCATCTGTTGTGTCTGCAACATGCTGTGCGGATGTGACGCGATGCAACTTATTATTGTCGTGTACTTCCCAAACATTTGTACCATAAAGACATGTGTTGTGGTTTAATGACCATATTAAATCTTATTCTGTGATGTTAAATCTTACGTGAATGCATTGAATAAACTAATTATGTCAAAAATTAACTAAAGTCTTAAATTCATATTTTTTTTGTCTATATCTATAGAGCTAGAGACCAAATAGCACAGGTTTCGAATTATGAAGAAGCGCATAAAATATACTTTTATTCCTTTTTAATTCTTTTTTCTATAACATTTTATTCGTTTGGTCTTTACAGCTATTTTGCTATTTTATAAATATTTTACTGTTTTCATGAAGAGTAGTTAATAAGAGGTAGTCGTGATTTTTTGTAAAGCAAAACTTTCGAGTCCTAGATCTTTTGAAACCAGTGCGCGCTTTAAATAACTCTACCGAGGCCGTAATATCTCGATGTAAATATTAAGTATAAACAAATGTAAATAATCCCGGCTCCAGAATTTTAATATTATCTCTCGTTTTATATATATGTCATGACTTACGAATACCTACTTAATCACTACGAAATCAAAGTCTTTGTCTATATATGCACAAACATTACAAGTGCCTTACTCTTACTTCACTAGATCATATAACTTTACCTACTTCATCTTTTGTATAATAAGTAAACAAAAATAAAACTGTATATAAATTGTTCTCAAATATCAATAAAAAATATATTAATATATATTTAATTTATTTAATTTATTTTACATTAAAGAGTTCTATACAAAAGTGTAGTTATTATCGTTGAGGGTTGGTTGAGAACATTACGTTGAGTTATAACGTTATATGACAGAGGGTGTGTTATCAGTGTCGTGCAGGGATGCGTGACCGCACATCTCGTTACCACCCTTAGGCAGAACGTCCAGTAAAATAACAGCGCTATATACCTTTATTAAATATATTATTTACAAATTTTACATATTTTTTATGTTAGGAAAATATTGTAAATGAATTACCAGAAAATTCTTTGCAACACGTAAGTTTTATATTTGTATAATATGTAATTAAGCAATTACATAATTATTTTTATTATAAAAAATCCCCCTTGAGAGTTTGTAGCATTATATTTTTAATATTTTACTTTGAACTACCTTTCGAAAATAATAATCTCGTCCTAGTTGACAAGCGCACGATCTATGTCGAGAGCAGAACTCATTTTTTTTTCGTTTCTTGATTATTTATAAGAGTTTACATAACTATATATATATATATATATATATATATGTTATCGTCAATTAATTTTATGCATCAAACTCTAAAAAATCGATGTATTTGATATAAATTTCCATATTTAATTTCCTATAGGTAGTTGAAAATTCTGTAGATACTGCTGTTATTTAGCTAGTATGTTAGTTACGTATATATTTTGCTTAATTTGGCAATGCCCTAGCATATGAACCCAATGTCATTGTGTTATTCTAAGTTAATTATTGACACATCCACCCCTGTTTACAACCCTTAATGACCATTCCTTTGATAGAGTTAACGGGATGTTTGTGTACTAAAACAACATAGTTTACGTCTTATATGTAACTATGTAGCTACTTAATTAGAACTTGGATAAAGGCTTTCACATAATCAATTTCCCTTTACATTTATTCGCTCTTAGGTATACAAAATTATAAAATCATCTGTAGCTTAACGCTTATCTCGCATACCGCAGGGAAGACAAAGAGAACCTAGTGTTAAGACACTCCATTTTTCGTTAAATTCTGGAGGCATTGTGTGTAGAGCAGAATTCAACGCCGCGCTTTGCCTCGTGACCAGAGCGAAGAAATGAATGATGAAATGAATATAGATTTAAATAAATATTTTATTTCCTCGAGTTGGGATCGAACCCACGTGCCTCAGCGCCAAGACGGCCTCCAATTTTATTTTTTTATATATTTTTTTTATTTTATTTGCTTTCAACACCAATTGATATCTTAGTTGAATATATTACTGAGTAAAAAAAAACAAAACTTGGCTAAAGCTGGCTAATAAGTTTTAGTACTTAAAATCATTAAGTTTTCACGCCTTGATGTCAAGACTTACATCTCAACACTGCAAAGACGTATCGTATAATGTATCATGTATTTGAAAATATTGACGTTTACATAAACATAAATGCATTTTCTTAAAATAATTATTATTACATAATTAAAATTAATGTCATTAATTTATTATTTAAAACTAAACTAAACTATTCTTTCACTTACATTTCATATTTTCATAAAAAAAAAACGGCAATGATTAGACAAAGACATATAGTTTTTACAAAAATATTTCTTTTGTTTCGACATCTCATTACGAGAACAGTCGTAGTCATATCCAACTTACTAGGGCTTCAACGTGAACTCTACATTTTTTAATATTTACTCTTGCTCAGGACGATTCTCATGCATTTGCATTGATAGTTGCAAAAATGGGTCAACTATGATTTTCATATCGTGACACTATTTACAGAGATTTTCATTTTGGTTTTCTTTGTGCTCTGACTACTATTTATTGTCCGTTGTCCGGAGGGATGAAATGTTACGATTTCTTGCTTTACTTCCCTTATAGAATATTCTAAAATGTAATATCTTATAGTAAACTTACATTAAAATATTATTCTTATTTAAATAAAATATTTAAATTTTAGTAGGTGTATATGGATAAAATTTGTACGAAAAAAAGTGTACGTTTTAATTATGCAAATATAAAGAGATTTAATTGGTAATTCGCTTATTTAAGTTCGCGCCTAATAATATGATAATATTTATAGTTCCCATTTAAATCTGGCATACGTCCAGGAGGTACACGGACAATTCGCGTAATTGCAATTAACGATCACTGCGACAGAATAAACTGTTCCGTCCTCAGAAAAGCAAAAGTTAAATTTTGAGTCGTCCTGAGATTTTTGCTGGGGTTCTCGTTTTTTTTCCTGAAATGTTCGTTTATGTAGTACAATGTGTTACGGGCTATGTTGTCTCATTTTTATATAATATGAAATCTGTATAATTTTTGATTTCTTCAGCTCAAAAAAGTTCCACTTGCTTCGTTGCTACGTACCAAACAAACAATAACACCACTGAACATTGATTTCTATTTCTTTCTTTCATATAAGATTAGCCAATTATTTAATTTTCACGTTATGACTGTGAACCGAGTTAAATTGAATATTGTTTTAGTCATGCAATCTGACGAACTATAGTCTGCTAGGTATTTCTTTTATTTATATTGTTTCGTCGTAAAAATTACGTAAGTATAGATCGTGTCTTTAGATGCTGATTTCTAAAATTTCATGAAATTTCCATTATCATTATATAACAATCATAGACATAAGAAAAATAATACTTACTAAATGTAATGTAATTTCTTTACATTGTGAAGGTATACTGTAAATCTAACAATTAGGGCTTAAAATAACCCTCGTGCCTGAATTTGCGTTGCCGCAAGGTAAGTCCTTTCAGAGGTATTAGACTATCTTTTTGCTGTTCACGTTGCTCTTTATATGCCTTATCCACCAAAAATAAGGTACTTTTTTCCTTGCTCAAGAAAGAAAATCGATTAGATGATGTTTACGGAGCAGATTTGTATCGTTCTTCTGATCTCGGGCTTGGCGTGTCGCTAGAGACGTGTCTCTTATAGGTAAATATCGTACTTAAAGTTAATGATTTTTATTAATTTATGTTATAAAATGAAATATAATATTAGTAATATTAGATCCTACATAATTTAATATTTTAGTGAGTGAATATTCAAAAATAGCTCATGGGGTCATGTGAATATATTAGTTCATTACTTGAAGTATACAAGTAGCTGCATACTTAGAAAGCTCGCGGCTAGTAAAGAGGCACACCGTCGGCGCCGGCGCGGGCGCCGCGTATTTTAGCATTCTGCGTATCACGTATTGGCTACTTATTCCGCGGTCAGGGTTGCGGTTTTATCAATACGTAATATATACATTTATTGACAAAGATTATGGTCTTTTTTTTTGTGAAATTTCATTGTGTAAGTACGTTCTTATATCGCAAGAATATATTGTACGTTTAATATATTTATAGTTTTAATTCGATTAAAAGTTTTTTAGAATAACAGAAATATCACGTCTTCACATTATAAATTGATACATATTACCACTCCTTACATTCTATATACTTTTATAAATATTAAGTTCAAAGTAATATACTTTTTGATGATTTAAATATATTTTTATATAATATAGACTGATAAGCTGATCTATTTATATATAAATAGATTTATGTTGACATAGTGACTTTCAGTCCGGGTTACTGTACTGGCTGTCGTTCAGTCAGCCCTGTCAGCGACAGGCGACGCATGCGCAAGGTCGGCGGGTGCGCTTCTATCGCCATCGGCGCCGATTCACTGTATCAGCTGCAGGCAAATGACAGTCCTCTGTCCATCCCAATTGGTCGCAAATTCGTTTAAAATGGTTTCGTCTAATGTTTGTTTAAGCAATTGCAATAAATCAGACTGTCGATGTTTCGCTTTCAAGTTATATCCTATTTTAGAAGACTATAATAGGACCGGCTATACGTCAATGACGATCTAGTGCGTCAATACGTAATGGCTTCGCAAAATTATATATGATATGATTAAATTGTAAAAGATAACGAAGGACTTTTCATATCACCAAATTGATTGATTATTTTAATCATTCTTACCTTGAATACGATATATTTTAACCTTAAGCCGATCGGTCTCATTAAACTTTATCACTCCCACATCGGTGAAATGATAAAATAATAAATTACACGAAAATTGAATTGAATTATGTTTTAATTTGATTCTCTTATTATATTAGGTGTATACATTGCATGTACATATGTAGTAGGTAGGTGATTGTTCCCTTGCAACACTATTGTTTCAATATGATATAATATTTATTCTGAGTATGAGTCTACAAACACGGCGTTCAGTGTATCGACTAATCGATTGATAACGAAGCAAGTGCTCGTCGTATCTCATTACTGGGGCGTTGGTGTTCACATTCCTACATGTTTTGTTATGGCGACGTGATAAAATGTGCTAGAGACAAAATTATGTTAAGTGATATTAATAAACTAATATAAACAGTATAAACAACATATAATAATAAAAATTAAATGTAGACCAGAGGCCGGTCGTGGCGCACCGCAGCATACGGGATACAGGTGAAGCTGTATACTTTTAGATATTAATAAACCAATATATGCAGTTTTTTTTATTAAAATCAAACAAAAGCAATCTTAATAAATTTATTTTGCTATAACAATTTGTTTTCATTTTTCTTAGTTTCGAATTATAAAACAGTTTATAAACACTTGCTTAACTAATCATTGCGGACACGTGATCCGTATCTTTTGTTATCTTTTACTATCGTTTATTACTTATCTTTGCTACTTAAGCTAGACTTAAAAGCATAATAGTTCGAATTAAGCTAGAGATTATAATATAATTCGAAATGTGTATTGTGCCTAACTTTAATTTAAATTAATATTTATTATTTTTATTATTTTATAACTACTGTTTACATTCTTTACCACAGAGTACTTATAATTGTATACTTTTTTTATCGACACTTGAAATATTTTATATTAAATGCAACCACTTTAATTTATAAAGCGACCCGCATAAATGTTTTCAAATACTTATGAGGAAGTTTTAATATGTTAAAGTAATCCAACAATTTTATTATTGAAATAGTAGAGTTGTAAGTATTTAATATAAAACAAGTTATTTCTAGAGACTTGTAGAAACACTTTCTGTCTATTTGTCTGTCAGGCTGTCAAGATGTCAATTATTTCAGAATCCATGAAATTTTCTATTCGATCGCGAATATATTAATCTATATTAAAAATCAATCAGTGAAGGGAAGGAACTCCAATTTTTTTTCTTACTACTTTAAGAATATATTAAGATATACGGACTAACTGCATTGCAAGTTGCAACACTAGATGCTTGTATACTATGTATACTAAGTAACTATTTTGACGAAAAAAATGTCTTTACCAGAAATATCAGTCATAAGGTATAGGACGTCTAATTGAATACGAATCGCTATCAATTCTTCTAAAATTTTCCTATCTTTATTTTAAAATGAGAAATATTCCTAGTTAACCATAAAGAGAGTTGAGAGTTTAATTAAAAGTTAAATATTACAGATTGGTTAACATAATATCGATTTTAATTTCAAATTTCTATAATAATACAGATTTTAATTCAGCGCACACACACGCTGTATCGTGCATGTAGCAAGGTAAGAGAGAACCTAGTGTTATGGCTCTTCGTTCGCTCATTTTTCGCGACATTTCACACACGCGCTTTATCTTATCACCAGAACAAGGAAGTTAAAATAATTTGTTATTCCAAATAAGAACTGAATCCACTATCGGCATAGACGCTGGGCCCCTTGATGCATCAGAATATCGGAAAATAGATTTTTTTTATTTATGAAGATTAATGCTTATCATTTACTTAAAACAAAAGCGTAATCGTTTCAAAATGTTCGAATATGTTTTGAAACTAGCCGCGATTCATCAAAGTGAACAGAAACAGTTAATTAAAGATTTGTAACTTTATGTAGGTGGATGAATGAATAGTCTTCTAATTCCTTGATTCTTATAGCTCATAATAAAACATTTCATTATGATATATACACACAGAAGTATTTTGTTGTTTAAATATATTTGCTTATTGAATAATGTTTATAAATATAGTAGGAGTAATATTAATTCGTAGAATTTAGAACGTTTGTAAAGTGACAAATATATGGCAAAAGTATTTTATACGTAATATAGGCAATTATAACTAATAAAAATGGTCTCAAAATATCGCTTCTCATTTATTTTATTGTGACAGTTATTTATGATTTTATACGATAATTAGGTGAATACGAAAGGACAAAGTGACAGAAAAAAATATTGTTTATGCTTCTTATAAGATTCGAATTAAAATTAAAAATCTTTATTGCCGTAGTTTAAAAAAATTAAAATGGGGATGACATTTATTAATTCAAGTCGAGTTAAATCAGTCGCCTTTGAAGGGAGTTAATTTTCTGCTATCACATGCGTGCTCCCACTTGGAGCGGGGAGATTATACATTCCTTTCCATATTTGACTGCTATTGTGAATATACATTTGATAAATATTTTTTAATTTCCGTTATTCCTCTGTACCGCTTCCTCCGTAATTTCTCTTCCTCCTGGCTGTATCACTTGATAGATTTTTTTATGAATTATCTAGGTTATATTTTTTATATTGTTAAAAAAGAATTATATCAATAAAAAAAACGTAATGTAATGGTTGGATATCACAATCTCATACATTACATATATGTATTATGTTACTTAAATATATAATATAACCGACAAAATTATTTTGTATGTCAATACTTAAGTATCTATATTATTTTGTATTTATATTCCATAAAAAATATCTGTTTGTCACTTTAAGAATATATAAAACATATGTAAGTGAATAAAAAAGAAATCACGTCTAAACTATTCATCGTCTTTATTAGGCGAGACGACATATCTTACACAATTTATTGTTCACTTTCCGTTCCGAGGACTGAGACAAAGGACTAGATATTCTACATAATATTATAAAAGTCGTATATAATATTTATTATATAGAAGTTGTGAATAGCAAAATAACTATTACATAAATCATAAAATATGTATACTTTTTATTCTTTCGCCACAAAAACGCGGACAGAACGTGATGTAATCAATATCTAGGTATATACTATTATATATAGATATACTAAGTAATTAAAATACGTCAAATGTTTTATTAAACCATGTTTATCTGTAAATAAATGTAATTTAATATTTTGAAGCCGCTATAAGCTATTTAATAAATATTTAAAGAATTATTTTTTTACTATACTTAAATGAGACTATTTTTTTTGGATTGGCGAACTCAAATTTGTGACGTTATTTTTTGTGAAATCTAAACAACTTAATTAATGTGGCCTTCGTGACAAATCGAGATCGCGAAAACATGCCTTATTTTTTTATTATCAAACTTCTAACTATGTTTTCTCATTTATTTCATTTATAGTTGATAAGCCATTCCATCAAACAGAAACAATAACTTATAATTATTTTAGTCTTACGCACTAATTAAACCACATGTTTCAACCTTAATATCATTTTTTTATAGTAGCCATGATACCCAAAAGACACACAAGCTTATGAGTATTTTTATGATGAAATCTGTTTTTTTACTTTAAGTAATTGGTCTATCTCATATCAATATTTGAGAATGACATAGATACTTATCGCATTTCGTATCCAGAAATAAAGTAAGAGTTAGTAGAAAAAATACAATAAAAAATATCTTATAAGTATTATATTTTGAATTATAATAAATGTATTATATTATAATATTATAATTATAATAAATATATTAAATAAATTATTTATTATAATACAAAATATTTTACTATTTCACATTGGTTATATTAGTTACTCAACTACTATGGGTACATACATTGGCTTTATTCTTAATATTATCGAATTATGTCTTGGAAATTACATTCAACCCTCGCCTCTCCCTAAAACACTTAAAAAAGGGGAACGAAGAGAAGCGGCGAAATGATTTTTAAGCTTTATTTACACATGAGCTAGTCGACTGGCTCGACTTTTATATTAACCATTTAGTTGCGGCTTGCTTTTCATACTAGAGTCTCAAATCAGTATAAATATTAAACATAATCCTATCCACGTATTTCTCAACTAAAAAAATGTACTTTTTTGGTATTTAGAAAATTAGTAATTGCTCAAAAACATATTAAACACACTTTTTACATCATTTACCAATTTGTGCGACAATTGTTTATTAATATATACCACTGTAGAATAGACAGAAATTACAAAACATAAATTAGAGAATGATAATTAGAATGGATATTATCTATTTAACTATAATATATATATTGGAAAACTAGCGTTAGATTCAATTAGATTTTACGTGTACACATTTTAGTAGATAAAAATTTCGTCTTCTGGTTCCCTTTTTTAATCATAGCGCCCGCCGATGCGGGAAATTTAAAAAAATACGCACAGAAATGTGAATATTTGCTATATGTCAAAAGCAGACAGACGGTTAGTCAGTCGAGAGCGCACCAATTGGAGTGGCGGTACGCTTGAGGTACAGATAACAAAATATGTAAAATCATTTTGTTTGGTTATTTTTAATTTATATAATTTTTTATTTAAATTATAGCAATGAACACACATTAAATATAAATAAAATATGTATAAAACTCATAAAACCAGTTTATTTCAAAATGTTTATTTTAATTGATTGGTCGGAAGCGAGGTCAAGTTAGATTTTCATAATATCATTTAAATAACTCAAATAAGAAACATACAATATCATATAATTATGCTCACAAACAAAAAAATATTTCAGAGTTATACTACTACGTTTGAACATAGTAACATACGATCCATCCATCGCTATCGATACTCGATATCGAAGTATCCATCGAGTTTATCATCACAGGATATCGCGATAAGTTATATTACTTCTTATGAGTTGCCTACATTTACTTACATATAATAATTAACATTGCGTTTTCCTTTTAGACTTCAGCTTCACGATGTATTCCGCACATAACAGGGTCGGCAGAGTGGATCTAGGAACCTTGTGTTTATACACTTCGCTCCCATTGAGACGTTCCGTTCCCCACTTTTCGCAGTATTCTAGGGACATTGCGTGCTGAGTGGCGGAATTCAACGCTGCGCTTTGCCTCGTTACCAGAGCGAGAAAAGAAAGAAATTAAATATTTTATTCTTCCGATTGAGAGTCGAACCCTTACCTTTACCTTACACAAGCGTGCGATTGTAAGCGCGACGAACCGACGGCCGCCTAGAAGCAAAAATATTTTGTTTTTAATATTTTTTTATTTATCAAAATAATAAAATACTATTTTATCATTTTCTAATAATAAAAAAAATAACTAGTCTATACTCTTATATTCTACGTTGAAAATATATGTACTCATTTTCTTTATTCATTTAAATCAGTCTAGACTAGCTTGTAGTTTGTACTGTTCATTGTTTTGACTGGGGCTTGATTTTTGTTTACAGAATAGTATACTAAAGGATGTTTTGATTCCTTTTGTTAACTACAATTTCGTCTGTACAGGCAACGGTTTGCTGCGTAATAGAATTGATTGTACCTGTCATTAATAAAGCCATGCGATCGTTTATTGCATTATATTTAATCTGAAGAACTGTATGGTACCAATGTAAATGTAACTAGATTAAGTACGTTATTAAGTTATAAATATATTCATTTTAATAAGTTTAAAAAAATATTTTAACTACATTCATTATAGTGTAATAAATATGCGGGATAGCCAATACTAATAGACATAAATTTCTCACCTTACCGTTCAATTACAGATTCGAGATATGTTTAAGAGTCTGTGACCGACAGGAAATGCGACAATAAATTAAATATACATTTTCAATCATATAAGGCTAGTCTTAATTAATGTGCTTAGAAAAATATAATGATAATAATTAAATTATTTTCTGTTATCCATTTCCTGTAGTAATAATGCTTGCTCGTGTCACATTTAACGGGCGTGCTGTTTTCATCATTCGTAAAAACTTTAATGACCATTATTTTGTCATAGTAACTGTCAATTGTGACGTTTAGCTATATACTTATTGTAACTAAAATAAGTAATTTTCTTTCCTAAGTGCGGAATAACACTTTAAAAATGTTAAAAATATTTAGGAATATATTTTATTAAACACAACAAAATAAAACAAATTAAAAATAATTAATTAATAAAAAACACATCCCTTACATTTACTTTATTATTGTTTAGGTTTATTTTATTAGGTTTAGAATTAAAAAAAAATAATACATTTATTCGCAAAATATAAAGAGCAAAATTAATTTCAATAACGGCATCTATTTTCTATAATGGACGAGGGTCGATGTACACAGGCAACATAGTGTGCCTCTGATTTTATATTTGTTTTTACATCTATTGTATGAGCCGAGTGAGGGAGAAAAGTTATACAGTAATGAGTTGAAGCTCAACAAATGTATAAAGTCTATAAGTGGGATAAAAAGAGGGTAGCGCAGAATTTATCCTTGTCAAGAGACGTCGCTGCGCCTGGGGGAACATAGTGAGTCGATGTCGCAGCATTGTAACAGATTTGAGAGATTTTTTTTTAATATTTGGCTCATGAAATATTATGGCACATGCTTAACAATCCATGAATATCATGTGCTATATTGTAAAGCCTCTTTTTGTGATTTCTTCATAACGTCACGTAAATATAAGTAAAAAAGAGATATCATTCTTACGCTATTTGCTTGTGTTACCGATTTTTAGTATATTTATTGGTAAATAACTCAAATATGATATATAATTTATTGAATGTTTTTTACCCGTGCTGCTGATGACAGATTTTTTACCTTTTTAAAATTATAATTTGAATTTAGAACGCCTTTTATGTTTGGTATGGTCTACGTTATACATTGTTAGAAGACGTACGTTAAAGTGTTGATATAAATATTGTTGATACAATAAATTGTGACGAATGTAAAGCTTAATAAAATAATATTGTTAGTGAACTGTATTATTTATTACTAATGTCGTATGAACATTGATAATTATACTGAAAATACCCTGACTACGTCGACTGCAATAACATGTGTATTCAACAAAATGTAGAGTCAAATGCATTTATCAATTGCGTAGGTATCGTATATATAGTAAAGGTGCATGGTTAACTAACTTTATCATTCACAGAAAAAGTAACCAATGCAATAAAGTGCGTAGTATGACGATGATCTCGCGTAATTTCAATTCTCGAGTAATTTCAATTTATAAAAGAATTTGAATTTATTATTTTTCAAATTATCTTGATAGAGTACGAATATATTTTCTTATTATGTATCAAGAAACTATCTTTTAGAAATAGAGACATCGATAGCGATATTAGAATAATTTATTCCACAGAAATGTTTGAGCAGCGCTGGGTAAGCTAGGGTGCCATCTTGTGCATAATGTAGCACAGTCTGGCTGACGCTCTAACGTCCAATTTATGTCCGTCCATTTAATATTTAGTTACGAATTATTACATTAGTAGACTGTTACTAAAACTATAGATATTATTCTTAGTGAGTAATAAAGAGTTTTTTTTTAAATATCAAGGCGTGTTAAAAATTTAACTTAACTGTAATACGTATAGAATATAACTCAGCAACAGATTTCGTCAAGTCACAAAAGGCTTAAAGGGGTTTAAAGTGAGCATACAAATTCCAAAATTAAAATCTTGAATTACCATAATACAGCGACTGCAAATAAAAAAGAATGCGGCAGCGGTCGAGTTTTAATCAGACAGAGCTCTCGAGTGGTGAAGTGCAGTTGCTGACAAAATTGCTTAAGTGTTGAGAACAATTCATTACAAGCCTGCCAAGCCGTAAAGATCTTGATCAGGAACCTATGTGTATTCCGTGCTGTATCCACTGTTAAACTTCAATATTAATACAGGGATTTTACAAAAAAAAAAACTTTTTTAACTTATACTTGACAATTTGTTCTTAATTATTTTCTTTATTTCTAATATATGGCATGTGCAATAAATATACATTTTATACATTCACTAAAAATACACGTAGTACTTAACAGTGCAATGTTGGACAAATGCCAAGGGATCTGAAGCGGACATAAGCTACAAGTGGCCGACACGGACTGGCGTTTGGCATCAGTCCGCTACAAACGAATTGGGTAACAAACCAACAAAATGAGGACACGATGAAACGTTAATTATTCGTTCATTTGAGAGAAAAAACAACGGCCTGTAAAATTTTCGTTCATAGGCACCATTGTTATCTTCTTGATTTTTAGCAAACGGCGCCTGAATAATTGTGACAGTGGTTAAATTGAGGTAGAATTCCTACTCCCGCTTATCTTTAGAATGCAATTGAGAGTTGCAACTCGCCACCACGCCTCACCCTCTCTCACCATTGAACGTCTTTTCAAAAGCCCCCTCTCAGCGTTATTCTATACGCAATGCTCCTCTTTTGTTGAATTCGTACAGTGAATGAATTTGTTAAGTATAAACTTAATTTTGGGCATTTTATGTGCAATGGAAAACCAGCTCACTAAAAATAGAATATAAAATTATTTTTGAAACAAGTTGGAGTACTTATAATATATTGTATTTTGAATTTTAAATTCGACCATTAGAAATAGACCTAACTAACCGTTCATTCCAGCTCATTTATCTGCACTTTTAAATCCGTAGAAGATACAATATAATTATAACCGCTATCAGAACTGATGTCTTATTTATATTCTAAGAGCATAAGTTTCTTTGCTACGTACATATTTACCACTTATTACTTAACAATAGATGACGACTATGGTACTTATGGCGCCAAACTATACGATGCAAACATTTTAAGTATTCGAAGGTTATATTTTCAAAATGTTGGACACCTTTTAGAAGCTTCGTTTAATTTAGAAGTAAGTGTCATTCATGAGTCCTTCAACTTGATAAGGATTTTCATTTTGCATATGCGTCTTAAGGTATTATCCCACTGGATTCCAACAAGTGCCGTGTTTTTGCGTTCTCGGCTGTCTATGGAGTCTACGTGTTGTACAAGCTTTTTCTTTGCACTTTCATATTTCAAAAGGTTATATTAAATGGTCCAGTTTTTGCTAATACTCTTCAATACTCTTGGTACCCTTCTCAAGATGTTATTTTTAGATATGTACCTACTTTGAAAGTTCTCATAATTTTTTAAGGCAAAAAACAATATCTTTACATCTAAGTATATAGTTTAGATTTAATGACAGAATATTAATATTCTTAGCAGCTATTCTAATGATTGATTGATTAATACGTACATATGAGTATTAGTGTAGCAAAGAACTATTGTTAGGTATTCTCTAGCGTAACCTGTGCGGTGCGTAGGGAATATTGTCTTAAATATCGGTTCAATCTGTTATTATTATTTTTATTATTAATATTACAAGCGTCTATATTTTCAATTAATATTTGTATTAATTGATATATAAATAAATAATGATTACTCAGCTCTACAAACGGACTGTAGAGTCACTAATGCTGTAATTCACCGTTATAGAAAACATATTAGTCACAGTGTTTTTCTTTTTCTATCGAATATAAAGTAAGGAGTTCATAAAAAAGTTGCGGTCGCACACGCAGGCGCCAGACAGACGACTCTACATTGCGTTATTGGAACAGCATTGAAGCGGTTACGACTATTTTAAGTGGGCACAATCGCTTCCTGATACATTTATTTGTTTTATATGACAGTTTCGATTGTATCGATGGAGGAAAAGAAGCTTTTTACCGTTGATTTTTGTATTTTTTTGCAAAAAATTTATTAATAATAACAATTTTCATAACTTTATATGTATTGTTGAGGCCGCCGTGGCGCAGTGGTATTGCACTTGATTGTAAACTCGACGGTTGTGGGTGGAATATCCATTTGGGGAAATTATTATATTTAATTTATTTCCATTTTGGTAGACGAAGCGCGGTGTTGAATTCCGCCACTCAACACGCTGTGTCATGTAGGTTCATTCTGCCTACCCGAGATAAAGCGTGAAACAGTCCAAAAAATAATTATAACGTTGTTAGATTTTTTTAGGTTTGAGCGACGCTACACTATTTTTAATGATAATTTATAATTATTGTGATGACCCCTGTCGTGACGCAGACCGTTTTCACGGATTCAATCAGATTCGAGGAAAAATATTTTATTATAATATTTCTTTATCTGGCCTTTTAGTTTGTATCAATCTTCACTTTCACATCTTTTAGTTTCTATCTCTAGAGAGGAAAGTTAAAAAAAAGATTTTCATTTTCTATATTTAAGAAGATAAAAACAATATATTAAAAACTATTTTTTTTGTGACATTTGAATATTTCTGTATTCAAAATAATTTTTTTTATAAAAAATCGGTGATAATATGTAGAGCTAACCCAGGGTTTGATCACAACCAGATTAAACAGTTGACGTCACATGGCTAGCTACAAAGTGAACCTTTGTAGTTTGTGCATAGGCATACTGTCTCGATTATATTATTACATAGTTGGATAGCTCACGTTAATGATTGAAAATAACAATAGCAATTATGACATTTCTATACTAAAATAGTTAGGTATTCTAGCGATCGAATAATATTGTAATAGAAAATTGTTGCGTCATTGTGGTTTTCTAATGTTACTAAAAATATTAATGAAATCACGATTTTGTTGTTCATATATTTATATTATTTCAATATTTCTACTGATATTCTTCCAATATATAATAAAATTTATAATTTAAAAACAGTATTTGTAAAAATAGTCAAAGCGCATGCGTGGTATTGGGTCGCGTACTAGATATCTACGACCTTCGTAGGTCGCCGCCATTCAGGCTTACATCCCTCATTGATTTTCGACTCGTCATATGTTAGGCTACTCAAGCGTTAAACTGCCCAATCGACTGGACGGTTACTTCATATTTTGCTGTGTAGGTAATATATTAATGTAGAACTAGCTTGAAATCATTCAAGTTTTACTATAGATTAATTTTAAACTTTTTTATCGTTTTTTTTTCGTTTTAAAATTAATTTAACTTAATACCTAATTGATTTCGATATTAAAATAAAATTTACATAAGAACTGTGTAGCGGAAATACTTGACACCGTACATACTTAATTCATTATCTGTACCAAAAGTAAATGAATTAATTATCTCGTGTGTAACCTTATTTATCCACCAGTCTTAAATATTCAAATCGAAACACAAGATAAAATTTGCATTTACATTAGAGAATGCCCACTTGTTTGCAATTTATTTACTTTCATAAGTTGTTTATAGAATAATTTATAGGCAGAATAGATGCAACTCCTTGATTTATTTCAGTCATTGCCTACCTAACACTTAAACCGCAAACGCAAACAAACATTAGTACTGTGGTTTTAGTATTATGTTCACTGTCTATATTCCGTTCATAAAGTTCATAAACATCGACGTCATTATAAACAACAAGAAATACTACAGTTGTAGGTGTTTTCCTCTAGCAATATTTAGGAGGGCTTCGTCGAATAGAAGTAACAAGGCCACTATTATCTCGTCTGACAAGGCTGTGGTGTACGTCCGATGAACTTTCGCAGAAAATATAAGTAAATAAATGTATTTTTTTTAATTGAGTTATCCCTATTTATTTTTTTAATATATTTTTTCGGAATTAATTTAAAATTTTAAAAACAATTGACTTAAATTCTAGTATAATAGAACATCTATTCGTATCAGTATATAACTTATAAGATATGATTCTAATTCAGATCTCACGAGTTACTTGATCTTAGAAATATTATTTTTTTGTTCTGTATTCAAAACAGTATTTTTTTGTGAAAAATTAAGATTATATACAATAAATAATAGAAGATTAAATACAGAGTATTTCAATTTGTTGTCTTAAAATTACAATAAATAAAAATCAATTAAGTAACACATATAAATATGGACGAACAAATAGTATATATATATATATATATATATATATATATATATATATATATATATATATATATATATATATATATATATATATATATATATATATATATATATATATATATATATATATATATATATATATCGATAGATAAACCTTAGACTCATTCATATATTGGCTTATCGTTGAGTCGGTGACCGTCATTGCGTTTGCTTTGGTACGTGTAGGTATACGTTGAGTTTACGTGTACAATATAAAGACGTTTCTCAGAATTTCATTGCGTTTGCATGATTCACTAGATACGCTACGCAGCATCCTGGTGTCTTTAAGGTAGACATTAGACATCTAAAGTATATGGAGTACTAGTATTTTTATCTATATAAGTAGAGATTTAGCTACTTATAATGGGCACTCTAAAGACAAAAGTCTTCAATCAGTGCGTCCTACCTGTCATAACCTACGGAGCTGAAACGTGGACACTCACCGTAGGGCTAATCCACCAGTTCAAGGTCACTCAGCGTGCAATGGAACGTGCAATGCTTAGAGTTTCTCTACGAATACGAATAAGAAGAAGCGATACGCTGGAGAACCAAAGTCACTGACGTTGCACGAAGAATCAGCACGCTGAACTGGAACTGGGCCGACCATGTCTTCAGACGTACCGACGGTCGATGGAGCCGATACGTGCTAGACTCGAGATCGCGCTTAGGCAAGCGTAGTGTAGGACGCCCGGCAGCACGATCAACAGACGATTTAAAGAAGGTGGCTGGAAACGTATGGATGCGAGAAGCCCAAGACCGGGATGGTTGGCGCTCGATGAGGAAGGCCTAGGATCAGTAGTGGACGGCGATAGTCTAATTATTATTATGGGCAGTATATTATCATGATATCGCTAAGTTTTAAATATTGTTTTTACTTAACTACACACAAAATATTTAAGGAATTCTATATTTCAATTTTACTAATGTATCTAAATTAATAATTTTGAAGCTAATACTTCACTAATTAGGTGAAAAATAAGAGTACGATAACACGGTGAGAATGAAGAACAACGTGCTCAGCTGGTTTGTGCTGTTAGCAGTGATGAATGAATGGCAAAAAAGATTTATGACGGAAAAGTGAGTGGTCATAGAGGTAGGGGGGACATCAATTGACCTTTGAAAACACAGTATCAAAGACTGGAGGAAGGTCATGTAAAAGCATGAGAAGGGCGTGTATGAAGAAGCTGGTGACAGTGGACGAGGCGAAAGAGGTATGTAGAGACCGTAGCGATTGGCGCTTCGTTCTCCCTGACTAGCCCGCTAGGGATAAAGTGTGAAGTAACAAAATAATATTTTTTCGAAGATATCATGTTTGAATCATTTTTCAATATAGAACTATGCAACTATACCATAATGAATCCTTTTCAAATTTAAGTTATGATACGTCGTTTGTACCTATTATAAGTGTATTATGATTCACGATTCTGGATGTATGTCAAATAACCTGACTTTTAGTAACATATAAACCAAAAAATATTTAAAATTCTAGATAGTACGAGCAATAAAATATTTATGTTCTATATTCTTTATTTAGCGTTGTTACAATGATTTATTTTATTTTATAATTGTTATCATATATAAAATTACATAATATTTTAATACTAATATCGTGAGTATTTAAAAAAAACCAATTATTATTGAAATACTACTCACCTTGTTGGGTTTCTAGAATTAGGTTCAAAAGTTTCCTAAATATATTTACGTTGATTTATAAAAACATATTAAAATCACGTACGCCTGTGACGTCGTCATTATTTTGCTTCATCTGACTCATCTCTAACCATTTATAGTATTTTGAACTCATATATTTAACTTGTTTTTCTTACTACGAGTTCAGTTTACAATAAACCCTTGATGAACACACAGTATTAACTAAGATGGTGAATAAAGTGAAATTTCTTGCATTGGTGCGAAAATTAAGAAGGACTTCTTGTGATATGTGTAAATCTTCGATAACTGTATATAATAATCCACAAAATGCATCTAAAACACCGGTTAGTAACTAAATCTTAAAACCCATATAGATAATTATATAAAATATAAAAAAATATGAGGCCAGTCGTGGTATATTGGCACCAAGTGTGACTTAAATGCGACTAATTGTGAGTTCGATGCTCACTTGAGGCAACGAAATATTTATTCGAATTAACCATTTCTTCGTTCTGGGGGCGAGCGGGCGGTAGCGAGAGAAAATGCGGCGTGGAGTTCTGCCACTCAACACGCAATGCCTCCAGAATTCCGGGGAAAGTGTACCCTGCTATTTGCGGGATACAGCGTGAAGCTGATTTATTATGTATTTTTATCTAAAATATATTGAAATATAACCCATTTTTATAGTAACTAAATATTCTTTTCGATTAATAGTGAGATCTTTACAATGGCATAATGCTTAATCAGAGCCACTCAATCGTTTTCATTAAACTCGTTATAAATTTAAAACAGTGCAGCAAAACGCCCGCATCAAAAACGCAGTGTTAATTTAAATGAGAACGTTCTTTTGTACATATTTGTTAAGTTATATGGGTTGCATAAACGATAGGCAACGGACAGGCCCTGCCCCAACATCGCCCACAGCCGCAACGTTATGTTGCACGATGCAATCCATCATTATCGGTAGATTTGGGACGCGTTCCGTTCCGTTGCAACTCGCAGCTGCGCCCGGGACGCTATTGAAATGCAATCCCGTAATGCGGGATTTATGACGACAGCTTGGTGTCAACGGAATATCTTTTAGTAATTTAACACAAAATATTTACCATTTATTTAAATTGCAAAATACTTTTGACAGATTTTTTCTTGATTCATCGAGAGCTTTTGAAGATTATGATCATTATTTTGAATATTGTTAAAGTTTAACTAGTAAGGTTGACATACGAGGTGCTTACGATTGTATAGGTTCTTATGAGTTTATATTTATTTAAACATAATTACCACTTATATGATGAAACTGAAAAACATGAGATATAATTACATGTAATAAAACAAAAAGTTCAGGTCAATTGATACTTATTGAAATTTTACATGCTATAGACATTTCAATGTAGAGTCTGCGTTAAGTGTGCATCTTTTGTTTTCTTCAGAGATTTATATTTAATTATTATATGAATTTTCCTAATAAATTGACTGATTATTTAATTAAAAATACATTGTTCAAAGTAAAATATAAACATCTGATAAATTTCTTATTAAGATTCTATTGTTTCAGTGTATGGCGCGTGCACTATACGACAACATAGCGGAGTCACCGGACGAGCTGGCATTCCGCAGGGGGGACCTGCTTACAGTTCTGGAGCAGAACACGGGCGGCAGTGAGGGCTGGTGGCTCTGTTCCTTACGTGGGAGACAGGTAAGGCGTTGGTTGATGAATACAACTGTTATAAAATATGATTTATAATATAATTTAAAGCATAAATGAATGAAATACACTATATTACTTTTAGATAAGTTACTGTTATTTTGTATGCCTATGTTAAATCTAACATATTAATATTTAAAAAAATATGTCCAAAGAACAAAGTTAGGTAATTTTTATTACTATAAGTTATGTTTATTTATTATTGTTTATAATAATAATCATTATAGGTATTATAGTATTAGTGTTTTTCTATATGTTCATAAATAGAACCCAGAGCAGAATACATACATGTCAAATTTACATAAGCTAGTAGAACGGTTAAATTCTCTTAATTTACATGTAAATTTAAGGAACACCTTACGAGAATATGTATGTAGGTGACACTGTACTGTATTTCTTATGTAAAATCTTGTTTTGTTGTATGTTCTGAGGTCATCGTACGTAGTTTTTGCGTCTTTATAACGTGTCAGTTTTGTAAAAGAAAATAAAAGTAACAAGAAGGTTAAAACTATATTTTAAAATCAAGTGATTCTTTGTATTTTATAACGTCTGATATTCTAAATAAAAAATATCAAAATCTAAGTTTAGTTCTATGGTACAAGTTATCATTTTAAATTAATATTTTAAATTTGTAACAGAAAACAGGTTTTATAAGATTTGATTATACATTTCCAGGGAATATGTCCGGGAAACAGACTAAGAATAGTGGCGGGGGTGTTCGATGCAAGTTCCGCGATGCAAAGGCGGCGCACGCGCACCCCTGCGCCTGTCGCTCATCAACCCCTTCCTGCGCAACAATCTCCCGCTTTTACAAAAGTAAATATTTAATAAAAGATTTAAGCCATTTTTAACTACGAAGCCTTTTACGGTCAGGTGTATCTGTAAAACTACTGTTCCTTGTTATTTTAAGGCGATTACATGACATCATTCGCAGTTTCTGCAGAATTAATTTAACAGGAAGTTGTTCCTCTGACCTTATAACTTTTTCCTTAATAGTAAACTCTGAGAAGAATAAAATAAATAAATACTAATTACGCATGCACAAAAATTACATAAGAATCAAATGAAATTTAATTAAAGCATTCTTTCACAGATTGAAGAATGTTCACATTATGACGTGCCTAGGGCGCCCTTGCCAGTGCAGCGTATCATCGGGACATACGACTGTCCAAGGCCTGCAGCTGACTGGTACGATGCTCCGAGAGCGCCGAGGCCCGCTAGCGCAGACTCAGCTTGCAGCGGTACAGGGTCCTTGACATCGGCAACGTCGAGTGCATCGGCTAACTCCGGTAGTTCCGCGCATTCCGCTTCGGCTTCCAGCACGTACGACGTGCCGAGATCGCGCGCTCTACCTTTGCCTTGTGATGCCGCCTTGGAAGCTCTTGAACGATTACAAGTATGTAGTTTTTTATACTTTACACATATTTATATTTTATTTTCTGATATATATCAGCTTTTAGTAAGATAGGCAGCGAGAATTTAATTTCGGGGTCTTATAATTAAAATAGCACAATTTTTTGTTCTTTATTTTCAAGTATATTTAATTATATATTAATCTGCATTTAATTTATAATGTAAACAACTCATTGACATTTTATTTGTCCAAGTCCACGTTTTTTTTATTTTTTTTTTATGGAAAAGACACGGCAAACGAGCGTGCGGGTCACCTGATGGTAAGTGATTACCGCCGCCCACGGCCCCATGCAACCCCAGAAGAGTTACAGGTGCGTTGCCGGCCTTTAACATAAGTTGGGCGCCGGGGCCCGGCATTACCTGATGCGAAACGCAGTGGCATAAAGCCACTACTTCACGCCGGTTTTAAATGCCGGGGGTGGTAATAATCCGGTCGAGTCTGCCCATGCGTGTTGCCATTGCTGGCGACGTGACTCTACCACACGTACTTTGACGTTCATTAAAGTATAGACTAAAGATTTATTATATTCCAGGAGGAAGCATCAGCAGCAGTTTCTCGGCTGCTCTCGTACGTCTCGCCGGGATGGCGGCGACGCGGAGCGCTGAGGCCACGCGTGCTGGACGTGCGCGTGGCGGGTGCACGGTTGCGGGCCGCTTTACATGACCTGGCAGTATTCGCCGATGCTACACTGGCTAACGCTCACGATGCCCAAGATAAAGGTAATATAAAAAATTCAAACAAAATTGTTAAACCACAACATTTACTTTCCCTCAAAACGGAATGAAATCTATGATACAATAATTGTATAACAATTACAACAGCTTCCTCACAAAAGTTATAATAACTCTAAATCCTGAAAATATCGATTGGTAGCTTACTTAAATCTTAATTACTTAATTAAATAACTTCAGGTATCGCAGTGAAGTTACGGCCATTAGTGAAGGCATTGAAAGACGCGGAGCGAATAACGCACGAGGCGACGAGCGCGCTGGACGCCGGCGAGTGGGCGCCGGAGCGGCTGGAGCGCGACCGGGAGCCCACGGACGGCACGCAGGACGCGCTCGACCAGCTGGTGGCGTGCGCGCGCTCCCTCACCGAGGACGTGAGGCGGGCCGCTTCATTCATACACGGAAATGCATCGCTCTTGTTTAGGTACTTCAACATTTCAATCAAAAGTTTTATTGTCTAAATAATCGTGGAATCTGATTCGCAATGGCACCCGCATAAATAAAGAAAAAACAAAATCATACATGTAATAATATTTAGGTTTTTTTGTGTATAGTGAACCTGAATAATAAAATACTTTGATTTTAAATTTTAAATAAACAGTACATATTTTTTCGTCCTCAGGCGATCACCTGCAGTCCCAGAACATGAATGGACCGAAGAGTACGATTACGTAAGGCTTGAATCCAGAACAGCAGTTGGGAGACGAAATGCAGAAATCAGGGCGGCGCTGCCTGATAAATTACGGGCTTCCTTTGATGCACTTGTACGCGACGCGGACCACGCTGGTGAGGTGAGTAGTTAATATATTTTTTTATTCGACCCTTCAAGGCGTGAATTTCTGATTATTTAGGGGATTTTACAAACTATCTAAATTAATTTATATATTAAATACTCTATATAAATCTTATATAATTGCAGGTGAGTGCAGTAGCGGCTGCTACTAGGCTGCCCGCTGACGACCGACAACTTGCCGCATTCTACGCAGCACAAACTGCTACATATGGCGCACATTTATCTACAGCAGTAGAAGCCTTCCTCAGGACCATTGAGATGGGACAACCGCCTGATGTCTTCCTTGCTCACGGCAAATTTGTAGTACTAAGTGCACACCGAATTGTTCATGTGGGAGATACTGTACATAGGTTAGTACGCTCAAATTACTAGAAATACTGAGTAGTGTCTCGAAGGATAAATGTGTCGATAATGCCAATTTAGAAAATTATAATCTTTATATAGATATTTTATGTAAGTACCTGTGGTGTATAATTATATTTTCCACGTTTCTTCAGTGCAAATAATGCGAAATTCAATTAATAAAGGTTAAAAATAAAGGGTAAAAGGTGTAAACACAATTTATATTTTTCAAATAAGATTATTATGTATAATTATATAATTAAAAGAAAAACATCATTTAAAAAGTTTTTTGTTTTTTTTTATTACAGGAGCGCCCAACATACCGGTCTAAAAGCAAAGATACTCAGATGTTCCGATGCGCTGTCAGACGCTTTAGCAGCAACAGTGGCAAAGACGAAAGCAGCCGCTTTACAATTCCCATGTGCGAATGCTGTAACGGACATGGCAGAATCTGCGCGAACCCTCGCCGCGAGAGCTCAAGATCTTCGTAGAGCACTGGTGAGAGCGGCTGAACCTCCACAAGACACTCCCGCCACTACAGTGCCGCCCTCGGCCACCGCCACACCGCTCACTCCCCTGACTCCTATTGCCTCACACAACATTGGCACGCCATCGCTTCCCGTTTTATAAAGTGGTAAGCAGAGATAGGGTTCATGTTCCTTATCGCTTGGCAGAATTTAGAATACCTTTACAAGGATGCATTATAGATTTGAATTATTGATATGTGATTTGTGTTGTGCATCTCCAGTACTTAAGTGTAGTGGCGTCTAGTTAAAGATGTTTGGACTTTTTGAATGAGAAACGTGCTGGGCACTCGATTGTATTAGGATCACGACTGAAGGCTGGCATACCTTCAATTGAAGAAATTCGAGACCAAAGACAAGAATATACACAATGACAGAGACTGCCAATAACACGAATATACTAAAGTTTCTACATGTTATTTTGTACAATGAATAACGAAGGCTGCCATTTATTTTTATTTACAAAAGCTTGCACAAACCATTATGCAAGATTTTAATTGCTGGATGCTCATTTACCGTAGTGAGTTGAGTTGTCCGTCCAGTCTTATACAATGTTGCAACAATAATATTATATTGTAGCGAATGAATGAAATACGGTGCGACGCCGGGAAATGGTTGTATACTTAAAACGGTATGGTAAAACGGTACAAATTAAACTCTTAGATTGTTTGTAAATATGATTGAAATGTCTTCTCTTGCTGATTAGTTTGGTAGTATAAATACTGTTTTACCTATGCCTTTTGAGCTGAATAAATTAGTATCGATTCTATGTATTAGCTATTGTATATCGTAAATTATTGTCTCCAAATAAATTAAAAGGTTCCTTGGAAATTCCTCTTAAAGCTATTCGCTAATTTTACTATAACATATTTTTTTGATCGCATTTTAATTACTGTTACCTAGGATACGTGATAATTCAATTCATACACTGAAAGTTAGTGATTTGGCTCAATTATTTATGTACATGTACATATTATGTGTTAATGTATGAAAACGTTATTTTTATATTATATTTTTTTCCAAGATTGAAATCTTTTACAATCAGGAGCGAAAGTTGTACTCGTGTAACCAAAATATTGGAATTAGAAGTAAATATAATTAAATGTACGCATCCAAAAAATGAAACAATCAACATTCATATGATACAAAATAGGACAGAGATAGTTATAAGGCTGTAATTATGTAATATGTAAGCAATTTGAACGTTGCAATCTCCATTCGCTTTATAATGGCGCGAGCACTGCCACAGATTTTGTATACCTTCTACCATATTGCTTGTAACATTCAAGTCCAATTTCATATTCATTCTTAGATACGAAATTAAAAAATATTTAATATTAGCTTTTAGATTGACACTATATCGCACGTTTAATAGGTACTTTAAAAAATAATATGAGATGGTATTATTGGAACATACGAGAAGAATTAACTATGGGTGTGGTGACTGTGGTATCATGTACTTGTAATATGTAATTATTTAAAAGTGTATTACTTTTGTATCCTTTTTTTTATTAAATGTGCGATATAATGTCTTCTCGGAATATTTAAAAGAATTATATAGGGGACTAAAAGTTAAATATACACGAAATAATAATTAAAAATAGATGACATGTAAAATATTTTAAAAACTGCGGGAACTGACAATGAACTTTTGCTGACAATAAGTGTGATTGTCATCATTATTGAGTATTAAACTCGATATGAATAATTAGAAAATGTTACTAAAACTCTAATGGTTTATTTAAAAAAACAAAAATTAAATATCAAAGTTGTAAATTTTTTTATTTATGAAATTCGAAGTAACAGCCGCCATGATATGGTGTCATACGGTCTCATAAGCAGTGTCAACTGTCAATTGATACTACCTTTGTGCATAGATTATTATTTATTATCTGTATCAATCAATAACTTCAAAATATATCCTATTTAAATTGTGACACTTATACATTAAAATATACTTTGTGTGATGATTTGTTAGTACCTGATCGAATTGGTATACTTTTCAACATAGGTCTAATACGCCATTGTGATGATGATTTCACCGTAATAAATATGACCTACCAACCAAGTATCAATCAACTGTTGTATGTATGTTATCAATCTTCTGAGAAGTATGAACTTGATAGTGAATCATTTGGGACTTTAGTCAACAAGTCTCAATATTTTGTATTTTATAAATAAATATGTTAGTCTGCCGTAGATACAATATATCAATGTAAAAAGCATGTTGTATATGGGCAATGTGTATTATATTTCCTAGATGTCGTAGTTTAGCTAGGTATAGATGAAATTGTACAAATGCATATTAAATATAATAATTTTATTGATAAATTATAATTTAATCATCTTGTAAAACGCAATCAAGTAAAATATACAAAATTTTCGTATTTATTTTTGTCGTTTTATTTAATATACCTATTGTGTTTGTGCCATGAGCTCGTTTCTAAATGTACTATAGGTACACACAAATTTATGTACAAATCTAAAAATGTGGAATAAAATTACAAAATATAAAAAAAAATCTTAAGTATACGTATACCTAATGTGACTAGACGTACCGTTTTGTCGTTAACGGAACCCTCCGGTTGTCCTCAAAGATGGTACAGGGACGTATAAATGTCCCAATTTTCACGATGGCACAAAAATTTGGTGGGTCGATTCATGTCTTCGATTATCGCAGTACTCCCATGCGCCTTATCCAAAATAATCCAATAAAAATAGTCAGTATCAATGTAGTTATGATAATAATCACAGAATTAGGTATATAACGATAATTTACGACTTAAAACGTAATGATCTCAAAGACTACATTATAAACTATAGCATGGAGGTAAAAGATTTCACCTTTGATTACATTATAAACGGAGGATATATATAATAGGAGTCAGCTAAAGTTACCATTACGGAATCACACAGAATAACAAATTAAGTTTTATAGCACATTTAATTTTTTGGGTTCCATACCTCGAACGGAAAAAATGGAATTTGTAAAATTACTATGTTGGCCGTCTGTCAAGATCCTTTTTCATAGGATCGCGTGAAGATAGATATCAAGCTGAAATTTATATAAAAAAAAAACAAATTTCTTAGCCATCAAATATACAGCCTACAAGAATCAAAATCTACAAGTTCATTCCGTGAACTCAGAATCTTGAAATTCGGTACGAGGCAACGTCTTATATCATAGGTAAACCAAAAATTTAAAAATTTATATTTACAGGTATTAAATAGAAAAAAATATTACACGCCTATATTTATAATTCACTTCATATTAAATGAGTGGCGCGCAAATCTACGTTTGTCACTTTTGATAAGTTCTGATTTACAACTCATTACATACATTTGAAATTGGTACGGATGCCTCGGTAGGCGAGTGCGATTCGCACTTGACCAGTTTTTTAGATTTTATCTAACAAGCAAATAAGATCTACCACCTAAATAAAAGAATTTAATTCAATGTTGGAGAAAAGTAAGATGATGAGTTAGTTAAACCACTTTTCTTGTTTCTCTAAATATATCTAAATTAAAATGAAAAACATTTAGAACTCAAATATTTAATAATAATTAATTATTAGCAAATTGCATGTATTGTTGTGCGAGGGTTTCTTTTTCGTTGTAGTGTAGTGCTGGGTGCGTCGGCGGGAGGTTCATCTCCGCGGAGACAGCGTTTATCCGCGCCGCCCGTAGACGGAGGGATGTCTCTATTGCTTTGGATTGTCTCTCCGCGCTCTCCGCTTCCATTAATTCTTGTATTCTTTGTCTTTCTAACTGAGGAAGTTTAAATACATGTATAATAGCTATGGATATACTAGTGAGGACATCGCAGCGCAGTAGCACAAGCATGTGACCTTAAACACGATGGTTGTGGGTTCGATTCCCATTCAGGGGAATAAAATATTTAATATTTTAATTTCCTCACTCTGATAACAAGGCAGCGCGGCGTTGAGTTCCGTCACTCAATACGCAATGACTTAAGAATTTAGCGGGAATTGGGGAACGAGAAGGGGCTTAATGGGAACAGACTATCTAATCGGTTCCCAGGTAACGCTAAAAGATTTACTGAAAATAGAAAAAAAATAGAGGTTTCTCGAAAATTGGATGTTAAGAAGTAGTAGGTAATGGAGTGTCTTCACACTAGGTTTCCCTGCCCACTAGCTTGAAACTAAAAAATACTAAAGCAAATGTATAGTTTATATTTATGCTTCATTGTTGTTTTATTTTGATATAACACAAAAATTAGTATTAATACAAAAAAAAATTATTAGTTACTATTATAAATATATTTCTAAATATAATGTATAAAATAGATTCTACTGTTTTCATAAACATAAAATAACAATGTGTATAATAGTTTAAGTCATACATACTTTTGCTGTTTCCAATTTATATTTCAATAATTCCATTTTTAATTTTACAACTTCTTTATTTTCTTGAGTGGATGATCCAAAATGACTTATTGAATCTGTAAAAATATTTTTTATATAGCTTCACGGTGTATCATGCATATAGCAGGGCGGGCAGAGGGAACTTAGTGGGACACTTCTCGTCCAACGTATCAACTTTCCGTTGAAATTTCGAGGCATTGTGTATTGAGTGGCGGCTGTCAACGTCGCGCTTCGTCTTCCGCGCTTTCTCGTTACCAAGACGATCTAGCGGGGAAATGAAAATATTAAATATTTCATTTGCCCGAGTGCCACGACCACGTTAAAATTATACCTAGTTGAAAATATTTTTGTCACGAAGATCAACTGATCTCTAATAGAGATTTTTTCCAATCAATCTATGGAAATGGAACATTCACCAAGTTAAACTTCGCAGGTTTAAAAGTAATTAATATCTACGGAAATATATAAATATTAATATATAAATTTCACAAATATTAATAAAACTATGTATATTCAAAATAATATAAATCTCTGTCTTAAGAATTTAAAATATATATATATATATATTTATATGTACATATATATATATATATATAACAATAGAAAACAAAGGTAATAAAGAGAATCAGCAGACTAAAACAAAACAAAACAAAACTAATACACATAAATAATAAATAGATTCTTTTAATGTGCAATTATTGTATTATATGAAAGATAAGAAAAATAAAGTATGGTCGACGAGTCGTGGCCGCCCTGAAGTTGGGATTCCTGATTTTTTTTACGCATTGTTCACTCGGGAACAAAATAATCAAATGTAAGAAAAATCCTAAAATCACAGCTAACGTCGGGGCGGCCACGGCTCGTCGACAGTACTGTACCACATTTTACCTATTCCGGAATCACCATTCAACACTGTACTGAGCGGGTCGGAGAGCTCTAGATTATTTTTATTAAAAGTAGGTAACTCTTGAAAAGTGTCATCTTCATCCTCATCGTGCTCTGGATCCGTATCTATGCCTAGTTGGTATTCAAATGGAGGTTCTTTTTTAACAATCTGAAAATATTTTTTTTAGTTTTAATTTATATCCTACTTTGTAGCTAGAGGGATCGGTGTGTTAAGACACTCTGTTCCCCACGTACCGCGAAATTTTCGAAACATTTCGCGTTCGGTGGTGGAACTCAACGCCGCGTTTCTGTCTTGTTACCACATCGAGGAAATCAAACAAAAAGGTGTCAATGTTTTTTGCCAAAAATAAAATAAACATTTTGAATTTCGAGTATAGTGATTGCTACCAGCTAAAACAATTAGATTTCAAAATAAAACATAGATTTCGACTAATACCTAAAATGCTTTAATTTATAATAAAATAATATTCTTAAAATATTGCTGTTATAAAAATCAGCAACCGTGGCACACAAGTAAACGCTACTACTGAGCTTGATTCTTACTACGGAAAATTAATTGTTTTCATTTCTTTGCTCTGGTAAAAAAAAAGCGCAGCGGCAGCTTCCGCTATTCTCTCGAAAATTGGTAACAGGAATTTGTTAACAATAGGTTCCATATAGTAGGGTACGCGGAGGGAACATAACATAAAATATAATAAATAATACCTTACTACTATGATCTGTCTCCAGCTTTGCATGTTGATTTCTTGAAAAGTAGTCCTTGAAGCCAACATTTTTGGCCTTTTTTTTCATGTTGTTAAATTTTGTGCGTAAAACTTTCGTTGTTCTTTTAGTTGGGCTCAATTTGTTAAAGGCATAAGAAATCTACGGAATAATGACAATATAATGTAATATTCAACTACTACTAATATTATAAAATTAAATATGAGAGTTTGTGAGGATGAATGTCTGTTCCACATTAACGCTAAAGATACTGGACGGATTTAGATGAAACTCTACATTATTGGTCAAAAGTCTCGTTGTAATGCTACTCCTCCTAGACCGTTAAACCTACAGCTCTGGAATTTTGCAGGAACGTTGTGGACGACACGGTGATCCCCGCGAAATAGTTTGACGGTAATTGTAATTGTAGTTTTTGAGTAAATGGTCAAAATGTGTCACATAGAGTTAAGTTGTAGAACGTTTTGAAATTCACGAGCACAGATTGAACTTGTAAATAACCTAACCCAGCGCGTGCGGACAAACAAGAAAATTTCGCACAACTTTGAGCAACATAACTTGGCTCTGCTCCATACGCCGTGCACGGCACGTGGCAGATTCTAGTATTACTGTATCCCGCACATAGCAGAGGGAACCTGGGAACCTAGTGTTAAGACACTCCGTTCCCATTATAACACTTCTATTCCCCATTGCGTATTATGTGGCGTTGCAAAAATAATTTATGGTGGCACCTAATTAGATTTTTTGTCTATCCAACTGAATGAATGCATGAATCTATAATATAATAAGCGGAAGTTTGTTTGTCTGTTTGTTTAAACGCTAAAATCTCTGGACCTACTTGTCTGATTTATAGATTTTTGGTTTTATATGAAAGCTACGTTCTTCAGGAATCTTAGTTGGCCTTAATAATGAACGTCATCGAATTGCTTTAAGCGCGTACGCTGCAAAAGTAGTAAAATATATGGAAGAAATACCGTACCGTATATATGGAAGAAGTACCGTATCTGTCTCGTATAAATAAGTCACAATAAGGGGTTTTGTGACAAAAAGTAATTTAAATTTATCGAACGAAATCTATAAACAGTGTTGAATTATTTTAAATATACATTTTCTCAAAAAGTATACAAAGTAAAATTACATGCTATAAAAGCCAAAGCATATCTTCTAAAAAAATCCTTAATAATAGAATAATTTTCCCTCCTAAGTTTCAATATCTTTATCAAATAAAAAACATTGAAATATAACTACAATTTTCAGTCAAAAAATCAACCAAACAAACTTTTCCGTTTGATTGTATTAATATAGATAAAAAAATTGTAAGTAGAATGCGGGCGAAGCCGCGAGTGGGCCGCTAGTATTAAATAAACTTACTCTAGACCAAGCATTATTTTTTAATTTGATAGCTTTTCCAGTAGCTTCTTTGTTAAATATATGCTTTTTTTCATCTCTTATACATTTTAATAGGAGACTGCATTCTTGAGGGGAAAAATTTAGTGCTCTGCTTGAACTAAAAGCATAAAATTTTAGAATATTAGAAATATCTAACAACTTAGATAATGAGGAGCCATTCATAAATTAAGTCAAACGATTTTCATGATTTTTGTACCGACCTAAACACGGCAGGTCATATACAGACAGATCTCAGTCTCATTTAGTGTGACGTCTTATATTTTGCAATTTTAAACCTAAAAACGTCGTCGTCTTAAGACCTCAGTCATATATTATATTTGTATGTTTATTTATTAAATTTTAAAATATGACACCACAAAATGTAAGACCCCTCCTCACTCTGACACACAATGTCACATTTCAATGACGCCTTCCACCCCAATTAACGTGTAACATAATTTATGGATGGCCCCTAGTTCATTTAGGATGTAAAAATAATAAGCTATCAAGGGAAAAGATTTTAATAAGAGTTCAATTCTCACTCGAAAAATGAAATATTTTGGTATCCTTGGTATATATCCTTATTTTGGTATCGTTACCAGATACCGAGGCCAAAAATGACGTTGAGTTATGCCACTCAACACACGATCATTTTTTTTTTCGCCTCGAAATTTTGGCAGAAAATGAAGAATGGAGTGCCTTAACATTAAGTTCCCTCTATCCACCCGTCTATCTGTGTGGGGTACAGCGTGACACTAAAGAAAAAAGAACAACATGAATAAGTTTTAAAACGTTTTTCTCTACTCAACATAGTCGCCCTATTCTACTATATACTAATCTACAATCTTCAGTAGAGTACTAATATTGTGTAAAAGTTTATGAGGATGAATGTTTGTCCCACTTCCATGCTAAAACTATGGATTTTGATGAAGCTTGACAGTAAAATAGCACATAAGATACAGTCTTGTAGACATTTTGTATAATGTGGCTGTAATATAATGATAAGATTAAGCGAGCGAAGCTGTTGTTGAGTTGAGACCAAGAAAATGAAAACAATTGAAACATCTAAATAATCGAACCCACAACTATTGATTTTAAAGTTGGACAATGAGCAATTGCGTTACTATTACCTCAATTAACAGATATTATTACTATTGAGAATAATTAGTTAAATACAAATATTTCTAACTTACTCTTGTTTTTCGCCATCACTGGCATCTGTAATTGAAAAAGTAATTCATGAAAATGAAAACAGATGTATATAACACAGTACGGTGGACTAGTCGTGACAGCTTGGAAGTTATTTTGTTTTTTTTATTTATGATTTTTTTTCTTATGAGCTGAATAGCGCTTAATAGAGCCTGCCATGGTGCAGTGGCATGGCTGTATAAACAATGGCTGTGGATTATTCCTATTCAGGGCTATCAATTATTCCATTCTCTTTCTCTGATGATAACACAAAACACGGCATTGAGTTACACCACTAAACCCGCATTATCTGAAAAATTGAGCAGAAAATAGGGCATTCGTGGATTATAACTATCCACCCAATTATCCCAAAATTAATTGTATATCCATTTTCATGCAGTTTCCTGAATGAAAGTTAAAAAATACAGCAAGCAATTATAAAACAAAGTTGGTGATAGTAAAGAAAGAAATACTAATTATACAATAGCATAAAATAATATATTTTTATTTACCTGAGTCATCTGAATGCTTATCATCATTATCGTCAGAGAGTTTTGAAGAATTGTTATCCTGTTCTTCATCTGCAATACAAATTGATATTAGTATGGTTAAGTTGTAGTTGCTAGCTAGCTGTTGACTGCTGCATAGATTATGGAATATGAGGTCTAAAAGTTGTTGTAGCACTATGGCCCAAATCTGAATATAAACAAGATGATTGTGAGTTCAATTTCTACTTAGACGTATGAATCATTTCCGTTCCTCTCCCTGGTCATGAGGCAGTGCTGCGTAAAATTTTGCCACCCACAATGCATGGGAAATGGAGTGTTGCACTATTTGTACACTAAGTTCTCTTTGCACTCCCTGCTAAAAGTGGTATACAGTGTGAAGCTAATATAAGTGATATGGTAATAAGAATATGTTACCATTCTCTTCTTGCAGTGAATCATGAGGTATATCAGATCTATTATTTACCATATCCATTTCATTAATCATAGATACAATTTGATAAATGAAGTTCACTGGATTCTGTGCATTTAATATTCATTAAATTTTTTGAACATTTTCTTGCTTCTTTTTTTAAATTTTCCCATTTTGTTTTTAAACTATCAGTGTTTCTTACATATTTGAAACCTTGCTTATTAATTTCCTTAGATATTTTAATCCAAGCCACTTCTTTTCGCATGATTAGTTGTAGAATTAGTTGATTTATTTAAAATTATATGTTTATATTTTTGTACTAGATTAACTAATGTATTGACTTCTTCTTTGCTAAAAGCAGGACTTCTGTGCCTATATTGATAAGAATGAGAAAATTACTAAAGAATAAAGTAACTAAATGTTATGCTTAATGTGATACAAGTTTTGCCGCCACACACTGGATAAATATTTTTACCCTTTATTTGAATATTACTTATTATTAAAATACCTATTTAATGATTATATAAATTAAGACACAGTTATGTACTTACTGCACCATATACGTAGCTGTTATATCCTTCTGTATATCGCTCATTTCGATTTGTTTGTATTATCAAAAAAACAATGTTTATTTAATACAGCCTTTAATTTTTAAATCTAAGAAACATCAATTAGATTCTTCAAATAGGTATTTGAGCAGTTTTATTAAGCATATTATATAGGATATATAATAATAATAATAAAAATTATTCAAGGAGCTCATTAAGTTACAATATTTTACAAAAAAATTGTTAGTTACATTTTCAGCCAATGACAAATAATTGCAGTTAAAATTTTAAAATTATATTACACTGAAATTATATTATTGAATGACAGATATTATTGTTGTCAACGTAGGGATGCTATTTAATAAATATGGATATTTAAGAATAAGACATTGATGTTTTAATATCGATATCGAGTCCTAGATACATTGATGTTATAAATTGTATCGGAATATTTTTATGCCAATACATCTTCGATTAACTCAATTCATATGTGTAGTTCATCGAATCAATACATAGCAAAAATATACAAATATCGATATTAACAAAATTTGACTAGCCTCACACAATGTTATTGACAACACAATACTGACTTTAAAATAAGTGTTCGTACCATCTCAATTTTTTCTTCTATTTTCTGAAGATTTTTATTAATCAATTCAAAATATATACTAAATAAATACAATAATTAAAACAAATCTTTCTGTTACTTTGTACATGTAACTTCAAAAAAACCAGGTGTGCGAATACTTTTTTACCCACGGCATGTATTCGTCGTGAAATCCGCTGGCGTTCAGTAAGCTCAGCTTTACTTGTATGAGCGAGTGTTAAATATAAAATGGATAGAAATAAATAAATCGCTGCTTTAGTTATTGTATTTTGTGACGATGAAAACTGTATAAATAGTGCAAATACTATATGTTGATGTTACTACTTCCATGGCAAAATAACTTATTAAGTTTATTAAGGCCAGTCGTAGGACAGCGACACGAAGTGTAACTGTAAAACCGACTGGTTGTGGGTTTGATTACCACTCGAGAGATGAAATATTTACTTAAATTTATATTTCTATTTCTTCGCTCTGGTGCCATGGCTCAGCGCGGCGTTGAGTTCTGCCATTCAACACGCAATGCCTCCAGAATTGGACAGAAAGTGACGGAAACGGAGTGTCTTAACACTAGGTTCCCTCTGCCTATCCTGCTGAGTGCGGGATACAGTGAATGCGTATATCCTTAGCGGGGTAGTCGAGGGAGAAAGGAGCGCCAAACGCTACGGTCTTTACATACCTCTTTCGCCTCGTCCACTGTCATCAACCTCCTTATACATGCCCTCCGAGGGGTCCTCATGCTTTTTAAGTGACCTTCCTCCAGTATCTTTGATACTGTGTTTTCGAAAGTCAACCGAGGTTTCCCGTTTTTTTCTTTCTATCCATTTTTAATTTAACACGTACGCATACAAATAAACCTAGTGAGCGACTCGTCAGATTTTACTACGAAATATTGTCAATAATATTGTGTATTATCCGGGGTGATATATTTTAATCAATATTATTGACAATAATTTTATTTGAATTATCACCATACAAGAATGGAAAGAATTATGTGACTAAGCAGAAAGTTAAAAAAAATATGGACAAGACATATAAGGCTGTTCTGGATGATATGACGGAACGATTTTTTATTAATTCAAATGATACATAAGACGACTTTAAAAAATATGAGGAAATGCTGTCCTGCTTAAAGAAAATATATAAGTATGGTATTTTTTTATTTCTAATAAAAAAACTACATTTTTAAAAATTCTTTTCTGGCTCTACTTTTATACGCAAACTGTATACAAACTGCATTATTTACAGAAATCCACGATAGTATCGATTAGACAGGAGCTCAGATTCGAATCGGTTCAAAATTTCGGCAGTTTAAATTGTGAATAAAATATTGATAATACATAAAAATACTAACACTTCATTTTATTTTGCAAATAAACATGTCACTGAATTTGTGAAATTATTATAATTAATTTATTTTTATAAAAAAATTACCTACTGTCATATTTGTCATAAATGTCAAATAACAGAATTCACGTTGAACTTAGGTTATAATATTGAAGCACCATGAAAATAAAATTACGAATGGAAAATAGTCGTAATTAGGTCTAAATTTGAAAAAAAATTAGCCTTAATAAATATCACCGACTTCATCATTTGTTGTTCTTAATTAGCATCGTAAGTTGTATATTAATATATTACTTCAAAATGGCGGACATATCATTTCCCCAATACGCATTTTAATCTTATTCTTTAATTTTAAAATAAAGCTAATTAGCATGTGCTATTAAAAATTATACTAATATATGTTTTAGTATAATTGTATTCCGGGTAAATGCATTCCGTGATATTTTAGTGTTCATTTTAAGTTCATTAGCGTATATAGTTATGAAGGAAGTGATTTTGGCAATTGTTGCCTTTGTATGTAGTGTATTTTTAGTTTTAATATTTGTGTTATTTTGTAAGTAGAATCATTGTCATTTTATTACAAAATATTGTTTTTTTATATTGAATACATTTATAGACATTATTTTTTTGATTGTTCTAGGTTGGTACGTAGTTTGGAAGTGTTGTTTATCCAAATTTCGCTTTGTACGTGAGCTTCTTGGTGGTATGTCAGATACTCCTCCGGCATCAGAAACACGACAACCAAAAGTAAAAAAAGTGAGACGCGACTAAGCAGTAACATTTTCAAGACTTTACATTGAATACATACCTCAACCATGAATATTCGGTGTGCACGTCCTAGCGACTTAATGAATATGCAGCATTGTAATTTATTATGCTTACCAGAGAATTATCAGATGAAATACTATTTCTATCATGGTTTGTCGTGGCCTCAACTCAGTTATGTAGCTGAAGATGAGAAAGGTCATATAGTAGGTAAGTTTTTAGTACTTTTTTGAAGACTAAATAAACTGAATTCTTTGAAAAAAGCATGTATTTTACAAAATTATGTCTATTGTTGCAGGTTATGTTCTTGCTAAAATGGAGGAAGATGGTGAAGACAATAGGCATGGTCATATAACTTCTCTTGCAGTGAAAAGATCACATAGGCGTCTAGGGCTTGCACAAAAGCTTATGAATCAAGCTTCACTAGCAATGGTTGAATGTTTTCAGGTAATATTTTAATTTTAAATAAAATAGATATAAAGAGGATGTTGTGGTGTAGCAACAAAGTAGCTGACTGCAAACATGATAGTTGCAGGTTTGATTTCTCTTGCTTTTCCTCCATCTGCTTAGAAGACAAAGCAATGTTGAATTTTACCATACAACACATAATGGGTTATAAATTGGACAGAGTCTTGAACTAAGTGTCTTAACACTAAGTATCTGGAATACAATATAAAGCTAATAAAAAATAAATATTTTTTTACTTTATGCCTGTCATTGTTTTCAATAGAATAAACTGTGTTATCTGAATTATTTTCAGGCTAAATATGTCTCATTACATGTGAGGAAGAGTAATAGAGCTGCCTTGAACCTATACACTAACTCACTTGGCTTCAAGATTTTAGAAATTGAACCCAAATATTATGCTGATGGCGAAGATGCTTATTCTATGATGAGAGACCTTAGCACTTTTTCTTCAGAAAAATCAGAAAATCAAAATACAGAAAACTTAGAAATTAAATCTGAATCAGCTATTGTATCGCAATGCTAAAGCAATAAATATTATTTTATTCTAATGTATTTTATTATTTATATTGAATATTATTTTTAATAATTTAAGACTATTTGACTAATACAAATCACTATTTTCTGTTATATTTATGATCCTAATGGTCCGTTTAGTCTACCAAAATAGAAAAAAATAATAATTGAATCTGTAAAAATTGTCTCTTTCATTGCATATATTATACTACGTGTGGTAGAGTCACGTCGCCAGCAATGGCAACACGCATGGGCAGACTCGACCGGATCATTACCACCCCCGGCATTTAAAACCGGCGTGAAGTAGTGGCTTTATGCCAGTATCAGGTAATGCCGGGCCCCGGCGCCCAACCCATCTTAAAGGCCGGCAACGCACCTGTAGCTCCTCTGGGGTTGCACGGGGTTGTGGGCGGCGGTAATTACTTACCATCAGGTGACCCGCACGCTCGTTTGCCGTGTCTTTTCCATAAAAAAAATAAATAAAATATAGTTTTAAATTCCATTACTAACAGAATATAATCGAAATTACATGCCTAGTTTTCTTAAATAATAACCTTTAATAGATACAAGTATAAAAACTGTCAATCAACAATCCTATATTTAAAAAAATTCAGATATTTTTTTTCTTTAGTTAAAACACTATTCCTTTGCCCTGATAAGTGCTAATTGAGTCCACAACCAGTTGCAATTACAATCGGACACTTGTGCCCCCGCACCATAACTCATCTGGATTAATTTTTAAATGCTTGATAATTTTAAATGCCAGAAAATTTTGGTGTATATATTAATTTTTAAGAATAAGACACTGGACTACTAATAATTTTTTATGCGGTGCTGAGTCCTGCCACTTATCACCCAACCAATTGGCTACCATACATTGGATGGAAAGTGGGGAAAGAAGTGTTTTAATACTAGGTACCGTCTTCTATTATATATGCCATATATAGCATAATTTGTACAAATAAATTTTTAAAACTTTCATCTATTGTTCATAAGTTGCATAAAATATTAATTATTCATATGGTCGGTATTTAGTTTAAAAAAATTAAATAAACCTAATAACAATACTCTTTTGCCTTCTGGGTGTAGATACCATATTGGATATGTATAAGGTAATATTATATTGTCATTGGATGTAAATGCATGTCCAATTTTCCAACAAATTGGACTCCCAAGATGTTAAAACGGTGTTTTGCTGCATTTCATTTTATATTTATTATTTAAAACATAGCAATTCTTTGTAGATGCTAGAGTTGTGGGTTCAATTTCCAATGGAGGAATTAATTTAATCTCCTGTCAGGTAAAACAAGGTTAAGGGAAACTCTTACAGCAATGAGTTTACCAATAAAAGTGACCTAACACAAAGTTCTCTCTGTGTATCTTGCTATATCAGTTAGTGTGGTGCCAAAAAACATTACTACAATTTTCAACTACTTTAATTTTTACAAAAAATGGAACTACATGTAAATGTATTATAACATACTTGTGGCATTTTGTGTGTTAACACATAATTGATTGTACATTTCTTCTGTGTTAAATCTCTAATCATAAGATTGTTACAATTTTTTATTTCTTCACTTAATTTATAACAAAAAAAATAAAAAAAAACCTTTTTCATGCTGTATCCCGCACACAGCAGGGTAGGCAAAGGGAACCTAGTGTTAAGACACTCTGTTTCACCATCCCCCATCCCACTTTCTGGCGAATTTCGCAGGCATCGCATGTTGAGTGGCAGATCTCAATGCTGCGCTTTTTGCCTCGACACCAGAGCAAAGAAATGGAAATATCAATTTAAGTGAATATTTCATCTCCTCGAGTGGGGATCAAACCCACAACCAGTCGGTTTTACAGTCACACTTCAAACCACTGAGCCACGACTGGCCTCACTAATATAATGTTTAGTAAAATATATCAACATGTAATTTTATTTCATAATTTTTGAATTATTTTAGAAAACATAAAAACATTTATGTAGAGGGACTTAAACCATGCCTCCCAGAAATATTCTAAGCACTCTGTCCATAACACTTTTATAATACCTATCAAGCTAGATCAAAAATTTCATATGCTTGTTACAACTTATTTATATTGTTAGCATCTCTGTATGTGGATTTTTACCAATTTTTTGCTACCTAAATATGAATACGCAGAATTATCATTTGGGAAGAGAGAATGTTATTTATAAAATATTTTACATTTATTGCTATAAGTGGGAAAAATCTATGTGGGAGACTTATGGCCAGCAGTGGACTAAAACGGGCTGATGATAATGGAAAGCTTAATTATTAATGTTTGCTAAATATTATCATATTCATTATCAATATCATAAAGGTGATTAAGTTTTAGTTCAGGTTTCTTCATGTTATCTTCACTTTTATTTTGTTTGCTTATATTCAACTTGTTTTTATTTTTTTTTCCTGATACACCTACTACATATTCTGGCATAATTAATTTATTACTTTTAAAAGTAGGTTGTTGTTCCTCTTTTGAAATATCTTTTATTATTTTAGATACCTGAAAGGTAGGCTTTTTAAAAACTGCACCAGTTTCATCCATGACTTCATTTTTACTAGAATTATCATCTCTTTCTTCCATTTCACGTATAAACGCTAATGCTGTTTGGATATTGGTATTATCAGACATTTGTTCTTGCGTTACATCTGATAAAGAGTAATATTTCCACTTTTCTGGATTCTTTATGTAATCCGGTGTACATTTCGATCGTAAACATTCACGTATGTTAGCTTCAGGTCTTTTAAATATGCTTTCTCTCCCACGAAATTGTTTCATTTCATGTTTTACTTTCTTGTATGTTTTTTTGTCAATAGTACCGTAGTTAGGTTGTGATGGAGCTTTAGCAGATTTAGAAAAACTGCACAATTCCTCTGCATTTCTTAGATGGTTAAATAATTTTTTTTGCCTTTCGTCAAAAGATGACATTCTTTGTTTATAAATCTGATTTTTTATATGTAAACAGGAATGGTACAATATTGGAAAACACAATTTTAAAGTTTATATGAAGATTTTGTAGTATTAACGTTGACATTGACGTTTAGTGATGTGTATATGTGTTCTGTGGATGTGCCTTTGTAAACATTAGTGCATTGATATGTTTGTAACTGGTATTGAAAAATCGATATGATATACCTTAAGGCTGCGTAATGTAAATTGTCTGTCTAAAACTCTAAAGCAATATAATAGCAATATAGTGGAAATATGTTACTAATTTAACGCTATTTTTATAGGCTAATTGTTTATACAAAGTGTAATTATAGGATAAATCAAAATGATTGAATTTGAAGTAAATAGAATTAATTTATGCTTTCTTCAGTTGTGGTCTGAGTTTTGACCAAAACTGAACTCGAAACCGAAACTTGTCGAACCAAATTAAAATTCCTATGACTTGTTGTAATCTAGAGAATTTCATACAAATTTGCAACATACTATTAACTACAAAGAAAAATAGAAGTGTATGATCACTTGTTTATCTGTTTGATTGTATGATTGTACAAAAAGTCCTGCTGACTATCTTGCGTCGGTTCTTCTCAAATCTGAGACAGTAAATTATTTGACTTTCAAAAATTTAAGCATGCAGATATATAAAAAACATATACAAGGTGTATGTGAGCGACGGATTAATATTGGTCTCTATGTAAGGGACCTCAGTACTCATCAATTTCACCCTATATACTTTTAGTGATTTTCAGTGGTTCTGTAGATATTAGAAAATTTGTGATTTTTGAAAAAAGTCGAATTCTTAAAAAAATGTCTAATACAGCGCTACTGCTGCGTCTACGCTCGTAATATTTTTCCTCAATATGGCTTATGAATAGGCCTTTCATATAGTATGATAGTTTAAAACTTTGGCCTAAAAATATTACACTCTGATATACAGATAGACCGATATACAAAGTCAATTAATTATACTTATTAAAGTTATCCTAATAAAAAAACGAAACCCACCCTAGAACAATGAAATCAGTATTCAGTGTATCTGTTGCAATCCAAAGAGATCCCTAAGGCCTATACACGATACTGGGCCCTTCCATATGGAGTTCCTTCCAGTAGGAGGTCACAAGGGCTTTGCTTTTAGTCAGTTCTTATTCAATGTAGTGCTGGACACTGTCTAGGCTCACATCCAGGACCAGCCACTGTGGTTGTTGACGTACGCCGATAATCCGATAATATAGCACTAATTGATGATAACCAACTTATGCTAGAGCGTAAAGTAAATCTTTGGAAGGGTACAGTAAAGTGAGAATATCAGTCTTAACATAAATGTGTCGAATTCCGAGTATATGGCTTGCGGGAGCCTTGACTTGAAGTGCTCAATTTGAGGCAGCGGACGTCATGTACATCCAGCCGTTAAATTGGAAAAGTTCAGGCACCTTGGATCCGTTATGTACGCGTCCGGAGGCATCATGGCGTCCAAATGGCAGAAGCGGCGGCCAGAATGCTGTCAAGGCCCAATGGGCTGTTATACAAGAGACCGGTTCTTTTATACGACAGCGAACGCTGGCCAGCACAATATCGGCACACTCAGAACTTTCACGTCAGGGATTTTGAAATACTGTGATGAATGTGTGGCTTAGCGCGGTCTGACCGCATAAACAAGACATTAATTCGAGGTCGTCTTGATGTCCGTGATATAGCAGATAAGCTCCAAGAGCATCGTCTGAGATGGCATGGCCTCTCTAGGAACTATGTCGGTTAAAAGTACTTTGCTATATCGGCCCCTGGAGTGGGACTTCCGAACGTTTCAACGAAACGTTCAACGGAAGCGCTGGTTCGATGTTGTGACGCAGGACATGTGAGGGAGCCAATGGACTAACTACCGAGGATTTTAAAGATCGTGTAAAGTAGAGTAGGTTGAAAAAGAAGGTAGACCCTGTCGACATACGCCGGGACTTTAGAGATGAGTTAGTTCTATCGAAATTACACATTATTTCTAGAGTAAAGAATCTATCTGGATGATAAAACGTTAGCATCCATCAAAGATATTGTACATTTTTGTGTTCATCACGAGAGTCACATCAAGAAATGGTTCTACTACAATTGAGTAAAGTTTTTGCACAGGTTTTAACTGAGCCTATTTTTACACTGTTCGTTGTTGGCTATTTTATATCCTATGCTTTCGTTATTATATTATCCTATGCTTTCTTTACAGCAAGACTAACTAACTGCCTCGCGTAGGATTTATAAAATTTTATCATGACGACGTGAATATTGACTGTTTGAATAGCGAATTTTCTGCTATATAAGAACACTCCACACCCTACCAACAAATGTTTGACTGTTCCTATTGCTTCTTAGCGGATAAGGAAAGAATTTTTACTGGCTGACCTAGCTACTATCTTACTGAATTACTTTGGCTTAGAAGAGTAATTGAAAAGAAATTAAGATTAAGAATTTTAACAGTGCTAGAGACCAAACATGAATTAAGGTGCACAAAAAGCAAAGCTAATGAGTACAGAATTCTGCTATTATTAGTCACTCGTGTTACATAATGCGTATATTTTATAACAGGGTAGGCACAGGGAACCTAGTGTTAACACACTCCGTTCCCCACTTTTTCGCCAATTCTGGAGGCATTGCTTATTGAGTGGCGGAACTCATGGCCGCGCTTTGCCCCAACACCAGAGCGAAGAAATGGAAATATAAATGTAAATAAATATTTCATCTCCTCGAGTGGGGATCGAACCCACAACCAGTCGATTTTGCAGTCACACTTTGTACCTCTGCACCATGACTGGCCTCAATCTCACTTCATTTAGCTGAATAAAGAATTTTATTATGTTTCTTTCCTTACTTACAAACCTACGATACTCAATTGCTTGCCTATTAGATTGCTTACAAAATTGTGATCTTGACTTCAGGTACAGGTCACGTCTACGTGTCTTTTGATGTAAAAATATCATCACCACATTTTGATTTCCCAGAATATGTCCCTTGGAGATTGTATTCATAAAGCCTCGGGATTTTAATTATTCTTAAGTCAAAACCATTTTTGCCTCTAAATGAGATTAAAATGTCTACCGAATATGCTAGTTTTAATTCATTTAACTTCTTCAAGATGCGTTATCGATAGATAGATATCGTTGAAGATTTGATATCGTACACGTGGAAAAGCCATTTTCAACGTGATGTTTGAAAATTGTCGCGCTTCAAATAAATTTTTAGTTGATGATATAATTTTTCAAGTTCACATAAAAAATCACACATTCACATAAAAAGTATTTGACCTACTTTATCCATTGCAATCACAACGATTCGGTTTTCTTTATCACTCCTCTCCATTTTAATATCACAACTGCCATTATTTTTATTATTATTTATTTTCTCGGTATCTCTAATAATTCATATGAAATTTAAATTCACTCATAAATTCATTACCTAAGTTTTTAATTTTTTTTAATATTTAGGATATGATGGGAGTATGAAATTTATTTTTTAAGAGTGCTATATCATTCCGTAAATTCAAATCTACCAAAATAATACCAGTATATGATATATACATACTTGCTATCTATGCTTTATAATTTAAGTAACTAGGGGAATATACCTCAAATAACACATATTGTCATGAGAACGTGCATGTACAAACTTGTATAAAACAAATATATACCTGTTATCATGTATTAAACATATTTATTTTTAATAATTTTCTTTAGTACTAGTAAGCAACGAAGGGATGTTCAAAATTTAATCTATAGATTTAATAATCCAGTAACAAAGAAAACTTTCAGCCCAAGATATATAAACATATCCTTGCCTTGGCATAATTAAAAACTAAAGCTGAGAATATCTGCTTGTTGACTGTAAGCTAAGAGAAGCAAACGAAATAGGTGTATTTAATTGCTTAATAATTAAAGATTAGATAAGAAGAGAGATGACCAAGTTAACGGCTATATAGTACGGCAAACTAATATTTTAACCAATCTGTGTAATTGCTACTGTGTTTGTTTATTTAGAGTTACATAGTTTAGCTGTAACAATTTCACGTTGAAAGAAGTATAATATAATTGAATTGTAAACGCGATGGTTGCGAGTTCGATTCCTATTCGGGAGAATAAAATATTTTATATTTTCACTATGCTTAATAATACCCTTTGACTACCCTGATATGTCCGGGATAATGAGTGAAGCTAAAAAATAATATGTAAAATAACATAATAATAACAAATGAACATACACATAACTTTTCATAAGTAATTTATTACACATACCTAATTAATTATAATTTGATATGAATGATTTATTAAACCTTCGAAAAGGAGGAAGATGGCTTTTAGAATAAAATGAAATGTCGTCTGCTTGATGCTTGATTTTGTTATTGTCATGTCTTTAATGACTCTCGTAAAGTTAAGGTAAAACTATTGACGTAGAATAGATCAACATTAGTCAACGCGCTTGTCCTGTACAGTACCACATAGGGTCACCATATACTTGCTAGCTTCTCAATTCGTCAAACAAAAGCAATTTATTTTATAATTTATAATTCCGCCACTCAACACGCAATGCCTCCAGAATCGAGGCGAGAGGCAGAGGAATTACGTTTCCTGTTGTGTGCGGGATACAGCGTGAAACCGATTTTATTTTATATTTATATTTAGCGGCAAGCATAGCGATAGCTACATGTACTCGTACTAACACATTTTTAAAGTAGTGAAGAATACTTAACTATTGAACATAAACATAACAAATTTAATTAATTAAAATGTGATAACCATATTTAAATACAACAAACCTACATAATAATATTTTTCTATTATGGAGTGGAAAGACCGGAAACGTTTGGCGGTCATTTTGAATCAATTTACTATAAGTATTTTTTTCTTTAACTTTATATAGAGCAACTAGTGAACGCTAATAATTACCAAGATTAAAACCTCGAGGGTACAATGTAACGTTCAACGTTTTATTATTGAAATAGCGCGTGAGTCATTTAAAGGCGCTACTGTGTGTGTGTAACGTGAGCAATCGTTAGTTACGAGTACAAATACAAAAATGTACATACAGTAGGCGTGCTAGCTTGAAAAAACTATATTTGAAAAAAATATTGTGTTTTGTATATTACGTGTCCAATTTAACGTTTGTACAGTGTTCCTTATAGAATTTATAGATACTTACTATAAAAATAAATTATATTGCAATTATGTATAAAAAAATACTTTTTTCAGCTTCACGCTGTATCCCGCACACAACAGGGTAGGCAGAGGGAACCTAGATATGGCACTCCGTTCCCCACTTTCTGCCGAATTCTGAAGGCATTGCGTGTTGAGTGGCAGAACTCAACGCCGCGTTTTTTCTCTCGACACCAGAGCGAAGAAATGGAAATATAAATTTAAATAAATATTTCATCTCCTCGAGAGGGGATCGAACCCACAACCAGTCGGTTTTACAGTCACACTTTGTGCTTTGTGATGTTGAATAAAACATTAGTTTAAATAGGATTATTTTTATTGTATTTTTTTTTCAGTTTCACACTGTATCACGCATGTAGCAGGTTAGGTAGAGGGAGGTTAGTGTTAAGACGCTCCGCTCTCCTCCAGTTTTCGCCGAATTCTGGAGGCATTGTGTGCTGAGTTGCAGAACTCAAAACCGCGCTTCCAAAATTCAAATATTCCATTTTCTCCAATGGCGATGCTATGTGGTGGCGTAGCTGGTGGGGTGCGAGCGGTGCAGTCACACCGGGCATCGAAAGAAAAGGGGCATCAAAGTCTACGATCAATTTTTCTATTTTTTTTTCAATCAAGAAATGTACAAGAAAAATGAATGAATGAAAATTAAAAATACAATCTCGCTATCATGTCACTATTTCTAATCGATACTATTGATTTTGAAAATGTGATTAATGACTTTGCTAGCGCGTAAAACGGACATTAGGCCGTTTTAAAATGTTTGCTTAAATTTTTACCAAAATCTAATGTTATAACTTATATATAGTTATTATAAGTTTTGAAGCAATAAGCAATTATATATCTACTCTACTGTGCTTTGAAATCTGAAATTATTTTGCAAATACCCTAACCCCAGGCAGCAAATACCCTAGTTTCGCCACTGGATCAAACCCACAACCTGTCCTGTTTATAGTCACACGCTTATGCTTGTACCACAACAGGGCTATTATTGTATTTAATGTATAAAAACAGTTATAGTTTCATTTAATTGTCTAATAATAAATCGATGAGTTCAGTTTTTGAATCTTTTGAATATCTTGCTTGCACAAATAAACTAGTCATACTCTAAATGTTCGTGTCTTACATTAGAGATAGGAAATTAACCAATATAAGTAGTCTTTGAGATTTATTTTGTGGCGGGTTTTTATTTTTAATTCATAGTTATTACGTACTTACTATCATTGTTTCATTGCGTTACTATTCTGATGGGTATTTTATATCTTATATTCTATGTAAATGAGTAATTTGATTTTTATTTGTCATAGGAGAGTTTTAGTATATTGCAACATATTTTTTAGTTAGCATGTCTTGAATGTTTATTCGTGTATTTTATAATATCATTTACTAGTTGTGTAAGAGATTTTTTTATTGCCAATAAAACAATAGTAGTGCTTTAACGGGAAACATTAATAAAAAGCAAATATATTTAAAATAATAATTGATTAAGTACGAGTCGTAAACGCACATTGATGCTTGCGTGCCAATTTTAGGAGTGTAGGTAAAAGGCAAGTACACCTTAAAAAAGGTTCATATACTTAAGTTTGTGGGTTTTTTTCTAAATGAACTCATTCTATATTAAAAAAAAAAAAATAATAATAATAATTTTATATTAAAAGAACTACAAATATATTAAGTTTGCGATTTTTTCCTATATTTGTACTGTAAGTTCTCACTTCGTGCCAAATTTCATAATTATAGATCGACGAGAAGTATCCGTAGGTTTTGTTTTAAAATTTTGATGATGCGGCGTATTTCATAGAAAATGAAGCAAAAACTATACGTAAATCTTTGTATCTTTTGATTGTTGCCGTATAAGTGAACTTAAGAAAGAAGTCTAATAATTAAACTTTTGAGCTTCATTTTTTCTGTTCTTCAATAGGTCATAGATCGAAATTATTTCGTATTAATTTCAGTTTCATATCTCCACGAGATCTCGAGAAAAATGATTTTGCCAAACGGCTACACGGAAAACAAATAATGGTACTGTTTTTACCTTTTCAGGTAAGAAACCTTGAAAAGAGCGTAAATATCCTAGGCATTAAAAGTACAAGAAGGGAATTTTGTGAACATCTGACGAGACGTCTCGACATCGTAATTCGTATCTTTCACCCGGTGCAGTCTAGACTCCTATAAAAGAAAATCGATTAGAGTATTTTGGCCTCTGAAAGACTTACAAATCAATTCGTATGATTCATATTCAATCTCGTATTCTTTAATCGTAAACGATACAAACTATTAGAGTAATAGTTTTTTTTATGAATTAAATATTTTTTATCCAACCTTGATATACTTACCGATCTTAATTTTTATGCTATAATTTGTTATTATTAAAATGTATACAACTAGTATTAATTATTATTAGAGGCCAGTCGTGGCGCAGGCGCACAAAGTGTAACTGTAAAATCGACTGGTAGTGGGTTCGTTCCCCATATAACATATTTAATTACATTTATATTTTCATTTCTTCGCTCGCTGTCGAGGCAAAGCGCGGCGTTGAGTTCCGCCACCCAATACGCAATGCCTCCAGAACTCCGCGGAAAATGGGGAACGGAGTGTCTTAACACTAAGTTTCCTTAACAAAACATAGATACATCGGTGAAATTACAATCAAGATTATTTGTTTACAACGACCTTGTCTCTAAAAGAGATCTCTGCCAGCCAACCTGTAGATGTGGATATGTACAAAGTAGCTGAAAAACAAAACGGTGAAGTTGAAAAATTAAAACAAAATTTTATTTAACTAATAATACAAATCTAATGAAATTAACAATAATTCCTTTGATTTATTGGAAACACAATTATTGAGTAGATAATTCAAGTAATGCCTACTATAATATCGTTTTATTTTTATTATGTATATAATAAATGAAAGCTCTTTCATTTATAAAGAGGTACGTTTTCTATAAATTTAAGAAAAAACTCCGTGTATCATAGTTACTTTTCTTATATTAAATGCAACAAATAAATAAGAAAGACAAACAAATGAGTAATAAATAAAGGTGTATTTTTAATTTTGTTAGTTAGGCATTATTCTATAGTAATAAGAACATGAATATTATTATTCTTAAGTTATAAGAAGACTGCTGTGCATAACAAAAATATTATATGACATGATATTTTACTATTGGGCTAGATTTTAGTCAACACATATCGCGAATATTTTGTTTACAATCAGATTATCTGGAAGACGTATTATTTATTTCTCGTATCCCAACTACCTAATACTTACTCAATTTCCTGATACATACAAATAAGTATAAAAAATTAGTAAATCAATGATTTAACAATACAACAATATATTAAATTAATATCAAATGTAAAATATATTAACGTTTTGCGCGGCAAAACGTCTACAGAAGACAAATTCTAGGAACGGCGTTTGGTCAATACCGTATTAAAAGCTACCTGTAAACATGTCCGAGCTGCGCATGCGTCTGTTTTCAGTCCACATTGTACACTCGTGAACGGAGGCCAGCCGCGACTCCACGTTCCTCCACGCTCCTCCACGCAACCTGGCGGCCAGCCCACGCTAATATTAGCGCGGGAAAGCGCACTGCGTCGGTGCGAACTCCGGTTTTTCAGGGCGGGCGGCGCGCGCACCCCGTCTGCCCACGGCTACCACTACCCGGCCCGTCTCCACGATAGCCGCACGTGTCTCGTGTTCTACCTCTGAAACAAAGTGACAGTGTTGTGCTACTGATTTGTTACATCTGAAATGTAATCCGCTTTGATATAGGTGAGATATTAGTAGTTTTTTCATTGATATTTGCTCTGGTGTATCGTTTAATGTAATATAATGCTGCCTTTCAGTTGTGTCTAAATATATAATTTACTTTTGGAATGTCGCCTGGAATACATGCATGGATATCATTATAATAGGTTTACAAAAGCAAAAGGGCAATGAGTAACATTTAAAATAAGTTTCTTGCTTATCTGTTATGCAGTGAAGTAAGTCAAATACAATACCGGTTTAATTATTACAATATGTATGATAACTGAATAAATGAAGTGGCTCGGTGTTCATTTTTATCAAGAATTAAATAATATTTAAATTTCTATGTGATACATATAATTACAATATGTATTATAGTCCAACACTTGCGCATATTTTTATAGTACATACAAGAATACCATTTAATCAATGAAGACGTGGAAATTTTTTGTTTCTATGTTCCAATTTTTATTAAAGTTGTGTCTTATATAATATTCTATATATATTGTTAATTTCTAGTATGTATATTATTTATTTTTTTATATAATTTAATACGAAAACATTTATTTAGGAAACTGAACTTCCTGAGTTTGTTTGTTATTAGTCATAACACAATTATAATGTTTTTATTCACTTTGGCGACCATCCAAATATCTGTATAGACTGGATCGGAAAAATAAATCAGTCCATTCCGTTAAGAATATTTTAAATAAATTGAAATATTCATAAAATAACAATATACCTAACAAAGTCGTACTATTATTAAATCATTGTGGTTGAGCTTACTATCTACTAAATGTGTTTATTACGGTAGAGCAGTAAACAGTTCTTTATGCTAGTTTTGTTTTGTGTTTAATGCAATATTTATTAAAATAACCTTAATTCCTAAACAAAGAATTAATAATTAAATTAAAAACTTAAAAAGATTGTCTTGATCATTTTTTTTATTTAAATAACTCGAATAGAAAAAGTTAGAAACGATTTTTTGGTAACAATTCAAGATTATTTAAAAACGACAATATCTTAAGCATCATAAAATCCTTCAATAAATAAATATTAGATATTATTATAAACTAAGTGGTAAATTGTACTTCCCGCATGACTGTACCCCATGACGTGTGCCATATTATTGTTTATTATGAGTAGGTATATAGAGACCGAATCCACGAATATTCCTGCGATGGAAATGTATTGTGGAGAATTCGTCTCAAAAACTTTTCCAATCACTATAACAATATGAATAATTATGAATTATTGTTTTACAAGTATATTAACAATAGAAATACGAATTAAATTTCAGTATGTGCTTGTTTAATGTGTGGGAACGAACTCTCCGCGTAAGTACATACTCTCTATGTATTTATTGACCATAAGATATAGAGGCCAGTCGTGGCGTAGTGGCACAAAGTGTGACTGTAAAACCGACTGGTTGTGGGTTCGATCCCCACTCGAGGACATGAAATATTTACTTAAATTTATATTTCCATTTCTTCGCTCTGGTGTCGAGGCAAAGCACGGCGTTGAGTTCTGCCACTCAACACGCAATGCCTTTAAAATTCGGCAGAAAGTGGGGAACGGAGTGTGTTAACATTAGGTTCCCTCTGCCTACCCTGCTGTTTACGGGAATACAGCGTGAAGCTAATTTAATTTAATTTTAATCTATTTAAGATATATAGGAGAGTATCGTTGATAACTCAATCTCAATATTGTTTTGATTATAAGAATAATTGGGCGTGTTTAATTCTAATTAAATTTTTAAAGCAGTCATTTCTTTGTATGCTGTGCTTGTATTTTTATTTGTGAATACAATATTAAAAAAAAATCACAAAATCATCAAAAATATATTTTTTATGAAAATATTCTACAAGGACTTTTGATTCATGCACCAACTAAAAGCAAAGATTGCCGGTGTCCAGTAACCCCTGCTACCCTTTGAACGCAGCAGTGCGAAATAATGTAATTAGATCGAAATTAGTGTTATTACATTCTGATTTGCAAGTTCTCGTTTTTTAACACAGTTTCAACTCATATTTATTATAAAATCAGCTTCAGGCAGAGGAAACCTAGTGTTAAGACACTCTGTTCTCCACTTATATTAATTCATATTTATTATGTTTTCTTATATAATTAGTGACCAATATATCATTTATGAGGTTTCACAATATGATCAAAACATTACACCGAGCTCAAACAGATTTAATAGAAACCTATCAAAACCAACTAAGCTATCGACTAGTTATTAATGATATATGTACTTACGTGTCGTACTTTGATATAAATAAATAAAACAAAACAATATCCATCTTGAACTCATGAAAAATTGTTATAAATTGTGTATATACTTAATACGATTGCAGAATAGTGGTGATATTATACTAAATATGTTTAGTAGACATTAGTAATTCTGGTTAATTTTCATTGACCGCAACCTCCTCTTTGATTTATAGCATACTAAAATATATATTTTAAATCTTCTGCTATGTTATACGTTTGTTAATACTAGAAGACGATATTTGAATTTGTAAATAACTACAAAAATAATCCGATTCTTAACATTGTAGTATAGAAAATGATAAGATTTCTTTTTTAATTATTTACGATTCTATTATTCTTTATCCACAGTTTTTTCGTCTAATTTACATTATGTTTTTATCTCAATGTTTTAAAAATTATATATAAAGAGTACAATAAGCCCAACAAATATATTACGGCTAAGTATACCATCTAACAAGCTTTAAGTAAATGCATTTACAACGGTAGCGTTGTTAAATTATTTATATTTGTCAAGATGCTTTATGGAATATAAACACGTGTTTCATACTCACATATCATACTAGTTACCGTATTCATATCATATCATATGAAGGTATATGTAATAAATAATTTAATATATTTATTTTCATTTTGTACTGTTATAAATTATATTATTTGAGGCCAGCCAGTCGCTGGGCACAAGCGTGTGACTGTAAAGGCGACTGGTTGTGAATTTTACTCCCATTCCCATTTATTTAATATTTAATATTTTCATTTCTTCGCTCTGAATTCGGCTTAGGTACGCAAGGGTCTTAATAGGCATGGAGTGTCTTAAAACTGGTTTACTGGGTTCTCTCTGCTTACTCTGTATGTACGGGATGTAGCTCGGATTTGAATTAATATACATATGTTAACTCACTTTAAATTTTTAACTTTGCGATGCTTCTAACGTAACGAAAATGATTCACAATGTAATTCGTTATTAGCTCACGAATCTATATCAGTTACTCACCGCTGTCAAGGAGTTTGACCTTACTGTTTTATGGATATTTTATTGTCAATATCCAAAATTCAAGTAAAGCACTAGCAATAAAAGCAGTAACGACGTACATAGGATAATTTTCATGAGACGAATAGTAATGAAATGTATATATTTAAAAACAACTATTTTACAGGTTAAGTTGAAAGAACAATGTTAGGTAACGCAAAATTTAAATTTACATTATTATAAATAATTTACATTAAAATAATGTGGAATTAGAAATATAATAAATTAAATATACATGATTTTGAGCATAACTATGGAATTTTCCAAGTATCGTATCACGTTTACTCTTGACCCAAATACTAAATATAGGGCGGCAAGCCGGGGCCGCCCCGGGCCGCCCTGCAATCGCCGATAGCTGCTACTATCTTGTCGCGTTTCTGGGCATAGAGTGACCATTTATAATACTAATAACTGAGTAATTAGCAATTGCTCAATTGAGTATGACCATCTTGAATTAATTGAAGTGCTTAAATATGCACATTATATATGTAGGTATGCACAATGATAGTTATTTAATTACAACGCTGTATTAAGAAAGATTATAAGTTTATCTACAATTTATTTAAATATAAAAAAATTTCTCACATGTTATGAAAAAATACATTGTGCAATATCGTTGTAGGCTAATTTCCTTTGTATTGCTAATGAAAGCTTATAATATAATTATGTTTTGATATTTTCCTGTTTACGGTTTTACTTTTAGATAATAATAACATTTAACTTATTTATAACTTAAATATTTTTCTTTTATAAATATATTAAATACCTAAATATGTACAATAAATATGAGATAATTTAAATTTATTAACTATACATATAATATATTAAGATTTATTACAACACATTTTTATGATTATTACGGTAGCTTTGTAAAAATTGATAATAAACAAGTACAACTATGGAGTATTCTAATGCATAATTTAAATAACTAAAGAACACACTTTGCGTGTTCCATTACCTTTTATGTGTTCTGTCCAATTTAGTATGCGATATTATTTAAGTTATATAAAACAAATATATACCTACATTATTTTGTTAGTCAAATAATATCTTCAATTTCAATGTCGGTTTACTATAAAAGGTCTTCTTATACAATTAAATGTCATTTGTTTAAATATTTAACAAGCTGAAAAAGGTTATATTTGTTTATATATAAGTATTTTATGTATTTGCCGATGGCATAATTAATTCTCAAGGAGTCGAAACGTCTGCATTAAAGATATTTCATTATTATGTGAACGTTAATAAGATGTACTTGTTTTGTTGATTTTTAATGCATGATCTATAAAACTTAAAAAAAGAACAAAATATTAGGATACGATTTTAAATAAAAGTAGCACTCAGTAACGTCAATTAAAATCAAATCGAATTAGTTTCGAGTCTTTTAAGTTAGATAAATATAAGAGAACAGTATGGGTGATCTAGTATTAGCAAAGTACTCGATTTGCTTACACAAGTCGCTCATCTACTTCCGCGTGTCGCGCGTATCTCGTTGCTATTTACGAAGCTTTGGTTTGACTGATTCAGTTACAATAATGCCTAAATTAGATTTGCTCTCTTTATTCATACAATAAATAATTTAATTAATTACACATATTTTTTAATATAAATGATAAAATCTTACGTTATAATAAAAAATTGATAGAGTCAGTAAAACTATAATGATTTCGTCAATTTTCTTTTGAGTAATTATTTTAACATTATTTTTTGAACGGTACAATAATTATTCTCGTACATAAGAATTGTTAAATAGTATAACATGAAGTGTATCGAACGATCTAATTAATATTTGCCTTGGCTTAACCAAGGTTGGTATTATCACTCTTAAGTCACTTTGCGCAACTCGGATGTGCGCGTCGGTACGAAGATAGTTCACCAACCGTGTCTGTTTTATAATAATAACAAAATTTCATTTTTAATAGTTTATTTTTCTAATTTATTTTCATACAATATTTTGACATGCCAATATAGTTATGTAAAAAATCAAAGTAAATCACTTTCTCGCTGTATACCGCACACAGCAGGGTAGGCAGAGGGAACATAACTAATACTATGTTCCGATACACTCTGTTCCTCACTTTCTGCCGAACTCTGGAGGCATTGCGTGTTGAGTGGCAAAACTTAACGCCGCGCTTGTCCTTAACACCAAAGCGAATCAATGGAAATATAAATTTAAGTAAATATTTCATCTCCTCGAGTGGGAATCGAACCCACAACCAGTCGGTTTTATAGTCACACTTTGTGCCACTGCGCCACGACTGGCCTCAAGATATCTTGTGTAAGATATTATAATATCAATAGTATATTAAATGGCGTATACTCGTACTTGTGAGTTCTATAGGAATAATCAATAAACGATAGCTCATCAAAAAGATGACTAGCCGGCAGCGTGATAACAATATCTTCTGTAACGCGGTCTATATAATTTTCTGATCAATAATGTGGATACATTGATTTGATTACATGTTACCAGTTTTTTAGTTTTAAAATCTAGTAAAATAGTATTCAGTAAAAGTAAATACCGAACTAATGAACTAAGTTATAATATTTAAGTAAAGAAAATATTTAGGTAGAACTGAAAGATTATTCTAGCATATATTTTTAACTTTTAAGTCTACGGATAAAAGGTATTTGTATATTAGCCTTGAAGCGAACTAAGAAGCTTATTTTCAATAAAGTTATTAGATTAATTGTGCATTCCCATAAACTCAGTATCTGTTTTCTTTGCATATTAGCATTTTTGTTTTCAGTAATTATTGTCTTTTTTATCTATTTATAAAAGTAAAAACAGAAAAGAAAATTTAATTTGGTAGAATATACGAGAAAAATCTGTTTTTATATAGATACAAAATAATTATATACTTGTTCAAGGCATGTACTTTCGTAATACTACGCTCTCAGTTTTAGGTTTCTAAATATAGGGCAATTTTAGTTCGACACCATAAAACTATGCGAATGTATGTAGGTCACTTGGAACTATCACAAATAGCCTACAATCGTTATGTCCCTGCAGTTTCGAAATGCATTTCTTGGATCAGTTATAAATATACAGGGAAGAGATTGCATTGCAACAGATGGAAAATATTTAGGTTATAATGTTTTATGTAAATTTTACAGAAAAAAATTGTATCAATAAATATAGAGCCATACATTATAAATAATTAAATAGTTTTAAATATGCGTAGATTTCTGCGTAATATTTTGTTGATGTTCTCAACAAGAATGCTGTGAAATGACGCATCGTAAGTGTAAGCGATACGTACAAGACGCATTTGTAACATTATTCAGAGAGAAGCCACTTCCGGTTGACATTACTATTACTTGAGATACAACTCTGACTATTATTATAATTGAATATTTACGCGTAAAAAATATTTTTGCAGCTGTTTGGACATTTTGGATGTTATCCATATATATATTCAATAGTAACCTGCATCATCAATTGCCCTTGTGTTTCTGTTTAACACCTAGAATGAATCGTAACACAAAGCAAAGTAATAATTATTCTTTATATGGCACTTATTACACTCTTACAATAAGGGCGCTAACTCAACTACTTAGCATCTGACATAGATAGCTTCAGAAGTTTATATTATTTAGTAAAGAAACTGAAAATAAAGTTAAATTATTCTTTACTTACAGAAATATTAATATTTGTATTTTCTATTTTCAGGGACGAACTTTGATACAGCATCACCATGACTGTGGTTACAAATCCCGCCTGTACGGACAATTGCCCTGAAGGTGATGTAACGCAGGCCTCAACATCTGGTACGCAAGCTAGTGGCCAGAACTACTTCGAATACGCACAGTACGGAGAGTTACAAATAGATGAAAATTCACGACTCTACGACAATGAAAAACAAAGTGATATCGTTTTCGTGGCGGGAATTAATGGTGATACATTTAGATTTCCCGGTCATCGTCGAGTCCTTGCCGCTACGAGTCCGGTGTTTGCGGCTTTACTCTCTACTAAGACGGATGTAATCGTAGTAGATTACATCGATCGACGTGGGTTTGAACAATTGCTTCGCTATTACTATTGCGAGCCCACTCAGCTTAATTCCGTCTTCACAGCTCGAACTACGCTCAATGCTGCCTACAAATTCTTGTGCCCTCAACTAGCTGAGCGATGCGCTCGTCGCCTCGATGAAATGTTAGATGCAGAAGTGGCTCTAGAAATACTTCGAGATCTAAGATATTTGTGTGCCAGACTGCCAGGAGCTGCTTCAGCACCGCCATTGCCAGCGCTAGAAAATGACGCCGCAGCACGGACCCTGTCTCACTGCGCCATGTGGTGCGACTCCCTTGCCCATAATGCGCTCCTTGTAATTGATGATAGCGCCGATGCAGCTCTGACGCATGAAAAATTAGAGGATCTTACCTATGAAGATCTTGCCTTAATAGTAAAACGTGCTACATTAAGGGTGTCCAGTGAACTCATTTTAGCCGAAGCTCTCGCGCGTTGGAGTACGGCAGCTTGTAAAAGAACAAAACGAGAACTAACTCCGAGCAACAAGCGCGCTACGCTCGGAGAGTTGGCATATTGTCCACGCTATTTACTTCTGGCAGGGGAAGAGCTGGACAGAGCTTTGGCATTAGAGTTGTTAGAGCCGATAGAACGCGCTTTAGTAGTAGCTAGGGCAAGGAAATTATCTGCGCCGGTACCTGTAGGCGCTGAACAAGAGGGAATGCTTCGAAGATGGGCACAACCGAGGCCTTCTGAACCTGCTGCTCTACCTGTCAACTTGAGCCCTCGTTCTGAACCCGTGGATGAACCAAAACCTACGAAGCTATGTGGACGCCGTCCCAAGAAACTGAAGCAACCATGTTTTGAACCCGAAGATCCTAGAAATTCCCGAAAGAATAACTGTTGCACTGATTGCTTCCATGGTCTTATACACGCATTCGTGTGCTTATTTGATTAAATTACCATTATGACCAAAATATTCCACAAAAATTATTCCTGTATGTGTTAAATGTTTAAATGAAAAACTTGGTCTTAAAAAATTATCACAAAAAAATATTGTAGTATAATAATAATTATACTCTCTTTATCATATCGAATGAAAACAGCTGAGCTACAACTTGGCGTGGCTCAGCCTTTAGTTTATAATTTTATTAAATGTATTAGTGTGTAGTATGATTAATGTAACTTTACTTTAATTATTGTGATATTCTCTTTTCTTCTGAAAACAGACAAACTATGGATCGTGAAGTAAATGTGTAACTGTAAATTTAATTAAGGTTCAAAAACTATAATTGAATGGCACAAATAAGCCTATAATTTATTGTTAAGTTAATTTTGTTGCATTTACTGTTCTTAAATATGCTTACGAAGTATTATTATTAGTATAGAAGTTGTGTTCAAGTTATAATTATTTAAAACGTTATTTATTATTATTAGAGTTTGCTTAGCTATGGTGTTTTAAGCTAACATTTATGTTAATGTGGTGTTACCGCAGCTATAATTATATAATTAAATGTATAATTTAAAAAAATCGGGAGATATTTGATAGAAAAAAAGCTAAAAATAGAAAAGTTAAATATGAATTATTGATATCTTAAATATTTAGTTTATTACCTTACTAGAAAGCTTAGCAAAATTTTGTAGTTTTTCAATTAATCAATTGTCATGTATTGCTCTTTGCGCTATGAATTTGGAATAAATTAAATATGATCTAACAATCGTTGAATGGTGCACTAGTCGTATTTTAAGTACAGATCAAATCTTGTATTATTTTTATTAATTAATTATATTAAGAATGTTCTCAGAACTCCACTGCCTTTTGAGCGTGTTCTTATCAATTGCTCTTTTACTTTAATATTAGGAATTTTGATTTCCACGGTGCCATACTTAAACCATGTATATACCTAATTAACACGACAAATTTAGAATATTATATGGAAGTTATAGAAAGATTAAAATTCGCCAATTTAAGAAATAAATTATTAGGTAAAATATTGTGAATGTATTTTGGTAAGATATATTGACTCTGTACTATTTCTAGATACTTGAACTGATATTTGTACACGTAAATCTTTTGAATACATTTTTCAAAATTATAATGTATAAGGAAAAAGTCTAGCTTTACTTCACTTCTGAATATTTTCTAGCTTTAAAACTACTCAAAATATTCCAAACGAAAACAATAAATAGTATTGACAACAAAAATTGTCTCTCTTCTATAAAGTTCAGCTATCTATTTGTGGATTATAATAAAAAAAATGTATGTATATGTTATCTGTGTGTCGTTGTGAACGACAAATTGAACAAAAATTGTTTGCATTTAATGTTATAAATTATGTATATCCAATTGTAGCCGTATGTGGATGTGCTCAGCTCCGAGCTGTATTTATGTCACTTGAAAGTATGACAAAAAATAAAGAAAAAAAATGTTCAATCTTATATTTTCTTTTCTTATTCAAACAATTTTAAACTACACATCGTTTCGACGTGGTTTGCAGAAGGAACTTTTTCGAGATTGAATACTGTTTCCACAACTTTCGCTATTTCCTATAACGTTTTCAATCTTTTCAACTTTTTCTAAGGTATTAACTAAAATATTTTCAGCGTTGCATAAATCTTTTCTTAAATTTGAAATTATATTTTGTACTTTAAGCATTCCATTGATCACTTTATCTATTGTTTCAAACTTTTCTAGAATACATTTTCGTGCTTTTTGACTTTCATCTACTTCTTTAGTAATCCTAGAATTTATTTCTTTCTTTAATTCTTGAAATTTTCTTTCACATGTAACATCTTCTTTGTTGTTATAAAGTTGCTTTTCACCAGTGTTTGTGGAGAGTGTACGATACTTGTATCCTGTGCTTCGAGATGTATAACAGCTTTTATGAAAATTTCAGACATGATTTTTTTTAATTATGGGCTATTTTTCGTGATTAATATGCGTCAAGAGATAAAGGAATACTCAGCTAGTAAAAAACGATTGAGCTTGAGCGGTAAATTTTGAAGAGTTATTTAAAAATATAAGCACAAACAGATGATAGGATTGGCTATAAAAGTTTTTAAGAAATATTTTGATTATAATATGGACATTTTTGATAGAAATGTCATTTTGACTTTTCTCTTTTTAAAATCTAACGGTCTTATTCATAAAAAGTTATGGAACAGATAAAGTGTTCTAATAAGCCCACTATAAGGAAAACGTCAAAAAATGGTATTCATAACAGCATTTTAGCGCTAAACAGTTCTATAAGCCTATTATAAAGTTATAGAGACCAAGACCCTACTATAAGCGTTCTATAAAATAAAAAATGGCCGATTCTCAACAGCTGATCATCGAAAATGACATTTGATGTAAACAAAATATTGTAAATATCCTGTCAATTTAGTTAATTCTCAAGTTGTGTTAATTTGCCACTTTTATGATTAAAATGGAAGCATAGATGCTTCGGAAACGATGGTACGAATTGAAAACACAACAGTTCCCATCGAAGAAGGATGTATAGAAGGGTAATCCATTACCAAGTAGGGGTAATCCATTTTCCTTGAACGACGAAATCTGCGAATTTTATAATAAACTTGATGTTGTTGTTTGATCGCTAATTAGATTATAGAGGTTCTAGTACCTTACATGAAATCAAACTAATAGCTACTTGACGATAATGGAGTCGTCGAGAGGTAAGTATTTTTATCTTACTTGACTTGAATATACTATTCATACAACACATACTCATAAAGTGACACGTATTCGTGTACAAGTACTTACAAAATTATCTTTTTCCTTACAGTATTAAGAGGATGCTCAAGAACACCATGGGTTGTCTCAAACAACCACTAGCCAGATCTGTGCCCGAGTTGCATGTGCACTTGCTCAATACTCAGTGTCTCTTACTAAAATGCCCAGTACTTTTTCTAAAGAAGAGCATATTATGACAGAATTTAGTTCGTTCTATTCTGTACCCTCAAAACCAAAGAAAGAAAAAAATATAATGGAGCATGTATGGCAAATAGAAATACTGTGGAAAAATGCTTTGGAGTGACATTATAAGTAATAGAAATGAACAGTCCACAGTTCTTAGGGGTACAGTAGTATAAATGCATATATACTGCTGTACAAAAAAATTTTAGGATGAATTTTTATGAGTCAGTTAATAAAAAGAAAATATACATTTCTATAATTTTTATTTGGTCTTATAAGATAATTTATTATAATATAATTTCATTTTGAAACATTTCTTCTAAAAGTATTTTGTTTTTCATTGTCCATCTGGGCCTCATACAGCTCTTTTCTGTAGTCCTCTTCATACAGTCATTATCTGCAATTTGCTGAGCAGCACTGTTTTTATTGTCATGCTGTAACCAAAAATGTAATATATATATTATTCTTTTTAATAGAAGTTTTCTAAACCAGTATGTATTAATTATGTCAAAATATATCTTATTTACAAATTTTTTATACAAATTATAATATAGCTTGTAGATTGTACCGATTGATTTTTGAAAATTTGTTTCAACTTATTAATATGTTATATTGCAATACATTATTATAATCAGTTATTGTAGTTATAGTAATAATAATAAAAATGAATTCATTTAACATACATGTTTATTTTTTAATCTAAATAGTTTCTTGTTGGCTGGTGTGGTATGCGGGGTGTGTAAGTTGCTAGTATCTAAAAAATATAATCAGAATTTCTTTCTGAGCTTTGTTTAGGTAGTGTAAGTTATTTAATGTATTATGATGCAAAATAAATTTAGTCAAATAAGACTTTCGTACAAGAATAACTGGTTGATAAATATACTAACAAATTATTTGTTTTTAACATTTTTAAAGTGTTATTCCACACTTAGGTATTAACAAAATTGTGGATGAGTTGCTATGTATAGATTGTACAGAAGGGCTTGGCTGTAAAGTCTTAAATAATTAAATTGAAATTAATTTGTGGGTATTGTGGTATTTACAGATATTTTATTCATGCAGCACAGTTAATTATGTTTAATATGTCTAATAAGTATGAATAAAACACATAAAATATAGATAGAATGGGATAGTATTTGTGTGCATCATTTGAATACATCTTTAATACAATACATTTAATACAATACATTACATTACATACCATTTCTTTTTCTGCTCCGGAATTGTCATATGGAAGCGATGAATTTTGTGGTATATAACATTTTATTCGTGGTTTTTTTTCTATCCTGTAATATTCCTATATCATACTTTGTTATATACTGAAACAAGAAATAATATAATTACATAATTATTTATTTACTCAAAATGAACTCACTGTTTGACAAAATATTCATATTTTTATGTGTACCTGATTATCAGATTCAAATTAATTTGAGTCTCACATGAGGGAGCCACACCGCAAGGTCACCATCACTATTTGCTGGTAGGTGGTGGACCACCATCTGTTTTTAACATCTGCTTTCTTTCAATGTACTTGTACTTCTTTAGATATTTTTCATTTTTATAATACCCCCATTGGGCTTAAAATTGTAGCAGTTCCGAGTGTGAACTGAAACATTAATTGCTTTGATAAAATAAGTAACTATATACACGAAATACTCAATTATATTATTCAAATTTATCTCATTAAGTAGCTATATGTAAATCTTGCCATGCGGCCAGCTTTTCGCGTTTTATTTTCATTAATTGAAAACTCTGTTTCTGACCAAATCTTTCAAGATCATCTATGGAATAAAAGCATAAGCATTAAAGTATAATAAGCGTATGAATGTCTCCAGAACAAAACTTACGTGGTCCAATCAGCTGTATCAGTAAAACCAACTTTTATCATCCTCCAACCAATTCTCACTCATTTGCCTTTTTTACTTTCTACAATTTTCGATTCTGATGCTAATTTACAATAATAATTATGTAATATTTAAAATAAAATAAACGAGGGGCACAGAACACAATGTAAACAAATATCACTGAGCGCTAACTTGTCATACCACAAACAACAAAATATGATTTTAATCCGTAATAATGTCTATGATTAGACGTATTTGGTAAATAGATACACATTATCTGTAGTCAATTCGGTACAATTGACAAGCGTACTTGCCAATTTCATCGTAGTGGCAACATTTTAGCTTATTAACCGTATATTAGTTATAGAAGGTTTATAGAACTGTTATGAATACGCAAAGTTATCGAACGTTTCATAAACTTATAGAGCATTTTAACTAATGAACGTTTTAAACGTTCTATAAGGGTTTTTTATGAATAAGACCGTAAGATTAAAGCCAATGATTTATTCCATACATTCTTTATTGTTGTTGTTTTCTAGAACCACACGTTTATTAGTATTTATCAAGTATAATTTTTTTACAAAAGATAATCAAAATTTATAATAATATATATATTCTTTATTGCATCAAACAAAACATACAGTAAAATAAAGTGAAAAGTTGGTTAAAAGTTGTACCAAGCACATCACATCGCTTTTTTATTGCAAACATATAGGATAACTTTATTTTTAATTGAATAATGAATGTTTTATTTTCACGAGACTAAAAACTACTAGGTAAGTTTATTGGTATAAAAATTCTATATAGGTCTTTCAATATATTTTACCATTAAAGCTTAAAGTTATAAAATCTATAAATCTTCTTGAAACTTTAATAAGAATAGTTAAAAAAATAATAATAACTCTACAATACAACTACTATATAATAAAAAGAAAATAAGCAGTACTAGCGTTCTCTATCATTGACAAAGACAAACAAGATAAGTAGAGCTACTACGGCCATGGACCATAATTTAGATGCGAAATGTATCACTAGATGTCGCTAATATCAGTATTATAGTGTCTAGGTATTAGGACTATCTACACTAAATATTTAGGTGATTTTAGTCATATATATAGTAAATGAAACTTTACACACAAATACAAATTTATATAACAAATAAAATACAACAAAAACAACGCGATGATTTTTAATAATTAAACTTTGCCGCTAGAGGTCACTACTATAAGATATTTAGGAAACAGTGCGAAATTTTATCAGCCCTTGATAACATACTAAAAAAACCTTGAAAGTTTTATATAGTCAATATTAATTCAAATCAATCAAATAAAATAATAAAATTTATTTGACTTGTGGATCTGGTGAAATTTCAATTCTGCCATTCAGCACGCCTCATCTCTAAATATCTGCAAAGTGAAGAGCGGCATAATTTATTATAAAATGCTGCTTTAAAATGCATAAAAATAAGAATATAGTAGGTTTCCATCCATTCATGTTTACAATAAGATGTTCAATTTCTTACATAATTTTATGTAAAACAACAAAATACCAATTTCTAAATACTCTTTAGCGGTATTGCAAAAAGAGTATTTAGAAATGATTTACAATTTATGTTAAATACTACGGTATTACACCTGTATTGAATATTAGAAAAGGATCACAAAAACCTTTAGAAGTATCTATTCAAAAACCACTCGAAAATACAAAAGAGTTTCTTGGTTAAAAACAATAATTCAGGTTCGTATTTGCACTGACAATAGAGTGGGGTAGCTTGGGACCATTTTTTTAACTATTGTGTAGAAATGACAATGACTTAGCTGGAGTTGTATTATTCCGGGGTAAATTTATATTTGATGAAGTGAAAAAGTCGGAGTCACTCTTTTGACATTTATATATATTTTTTTTAAAAACAAAATCTGGGCACAACGTGGTCACAAACGGCCGTAGATCATTTTGCACACATGTGTCCAATATGTACCAATTTGCTTTGTGAGCTGTCGTTAAAGCGAAACGCGTGTTGCTAGTACGAGAATAGTATACTAATTATATATTTAGGTTTCATTTATACGTACTCAAGGACTTAGAAGAGTGCATAAATATAAAAATGTAGCACATACATATCTTTTATATATTATATATATATATTCTTTAACGAATAATCTACAGCGAGATTATGCCATAATAGTATATAGTCAATAATTTTAATTATTATATATTTTTGTTATTCCTGCATCCTTTCATTACAGTGGAGGCCAGTTTGATCCCCACTCGTGGATATGAAATATTTGCCTATTTAAATTTATATTTTCATTTATTTGCTTTACTGTCGAGCTCCAAACAGAAACGGAGTTTCTTAGCACTTTGTTTCCTCGGGCTACCCCGATGTGGGCGGGATACAGCGCGAAGCTGATTTCATTTTAGCTAGATTTTGATAATAGGATTACCATATAAAAAAAATCGTACACAGCCTATTCTATTTTCTATTGCATTTTATTCTGTATAAGTTTGCAGGTAAGTAACCCATGAGGTATTTCACATATCGCGCCACCTTAGACACTTTTCAAGCACTTATACAATATTACCGTCATTTATAATACTGTTTCATACTTAAGCGCCACTCTTCGGCCTATTGACAATTTTTTTTCAAACGTAACTTCATAGTACGATTCCTTACAAGTCCGACGTCAAAGAAACAGGTATATTTTTTTTATAACAAAAAAAGGGTCTTCCCCAAACATAAATCCCTGTAGAGTTATTATCTAGAAATAAGTGTTAAATCGTATATAATAGAGTGGGGTTTGCTATTCATGTTGAAATTTCTATACCATATTAATTGGGCTATTTTATTTCAAGTTTTTTATATTTTGAAATCTTTTGTGAACGTATATTTACTGATAATTACAAATTCATTATATTTAATGAATCATACAAATTTAATAAATCTGTAAATTTGCATTCACAAAAGATAAAATTTAAAAATATAAAATAAAATAATTAAAAAATCAGTTTCACGTTGTATCCCGCACACAACAGGGTAGGCAGAGGGAACCTAGTGTGAACACACTCCGTTCCCAACTTACTGCCGAATTCTGGAAGCATTGCGTGTTGAGTGGGAGCACTCAACACGAAAAAGCTCGACACCAGAGCGAAGAAATGGAAATATAAATTTAAGTAAATATTTCATCTCCTCGAGTGGGGATCAAATCCACAACTAAATGGTTTTACAGTCACACTTGGTGCCACTGCGCCACGACTGGCCTCTAAAAATATAAAAAACTTGAAATAGAATAGCCTAATTAATACGCAACAACGTAGCGAAATGTCAAATACATTTCGTTACATTGTTGTTTGTGTAGATGTTACATACATCTCCTTCATATGGTAAGTGTAAATATCTTTACGTTTTTTTTTTATTTATCCTTATGTCAAATTCCCCCCTACATATAATCAGCCCCCCATAACTTGCCCCCATAACTAAACTAACTACAAAGTATGTTATGGTTTTTAGTTCTTTGCTAAGCATATTAAAGACAAAACATGTGATTTAAATAGCGTTGGGTTCCATCACTTAACAAGCAATGCCTCAAGAATTCGGCGAAAAATGAGGAACGGAGTGTCTTAACACCATCTTCCCTGTGCCTACCCTGCAGCGTGCATGATACAGGATTAAGCAGATTTTTAATTTTTATTTTTAGCGATCCCTGTAACTAACGGAAGAAACGGAACATTTATAGGATAACTTTGTAATGTAAGAAAGAAGATCATTTATCCCTTGTAAAATTCATTTATCTCAAGATCCCTTATAGCATAGAGAAAATAAAGCTTTTTTTGCCGTGTAATCAAAACCTATAGGGTATCTAATTCCTGTATACCAAATTAAATCGAACCGAAAGAAAACGGAAATGGAAATTTATATTTAAATTACAGATAAAAACTATTACAAATTTCATATAAAATGAGTGCATACGCCCGCAAACTTAAGTTTGTCAATTATTATTAGTTCTATTTCCCCTTGAGCTGCAATATTGAAATTGGTACGGGGCCCTCAGTGGACGAGTCCAACATGCACTTGACCACTTTTAATGTTTGAAAAATATCATTTAAAACTAACGAAAGACTCTAAAATAGATGTAAACATGTATACACATTACACCCGAACCGTCTCACAACCTATTACACATTCCGATAAGTAATTTGATACCACTCCGCCATAGAATGTGAAAAAATGTAAATAATGTTGATGGTGTGCCACAGGAGTTAACTTTTTGTTGTGTCTGTTCCGTGTTGATCGGCTTTATTGGCGTCGTTGCTCGGGGGCCGCGTGCACCCATAAAATCGGTCTCTTTTTTCTTTTAATACCTCTACATTGTCCACCACTAGGCCTCGAGATTAAAACGAGTCAACATAAAAAAGAAACTTCTGAGTTATTTTCAGTCGAATTGTCAGCTTACACTTTTTGATTGGCCTTAATTTTATTTAACACGTGGACGTAATATTGACCAAAATCTATACTAACTTTAACTAAGCTGACCAGAATACATTCAATCAAGCTATTTAACATTATACTAGCGATATTCCTCATGTCGTTTCGATTCATTTATATTTTTAAATGTTTATGCTCGTTCAAAAGCGATAACGTGTTGACCAGTTTTTCGACAAAAAAGGACAATGTCATCCAATCTCCGTGGCGCCAGCGCTATTATATAAGGCGAGACTTATACTTGCTTATGTAGGCTTTATCATTCGGAGAAGAAGTATGTTGGGCCCGATAAACAAAAGTAAATGTGCACTAAGTTTCTTTGTCCCCTAAAACTGGTTGGAGATTATTGAAATCAATTGTATTGTAAGGGGAAAAAATATATGAGGAGATGGCATGGAATCCGACGACTCACCGATATGTGACTGATGTTTTTAAGACGCACAGGCGCGGCGTGAGCGCGGACGATGCGGGACGATAATTCCTGCCCTAAAAGATCTAATTGGTCGTTTTTCCTCCGCATGAGGACGGACGTTGAGCAAAAAGTGGAGCCGTCGCGGAATGTGCCCGGTTGAATAACCAGCCGTCTGTACGCCGGTTTTACTAACTATATATAAACAAAGAGCCTGCGTTGCGTAAAAATACGCTGTGCCGAGAGTACCATACTGGCGTGATTTATTTTTCGTGCCACTGTGCGCACTTTCAAACTCGATCTTATTTACGTTGCAGCTCGTTTATTTTTTTCTCAGATTATCGGAGCTGCGCCAAGAATGTTGAAATCATTCAGGCCAGTAAGTGGGCAGAGGAATTTGCCATTCATATTGACGATGCCGTCGGCGTTACGAAGTAAGTTTTGGGGAACATTCATTTTCAGTAGTCATTATTCACAGTAATTGAACTCGCCTGTGATAATATTTGTGCTATTATGTAGTATATTATCTGTTATATTCGTGTGTGTAATAATACAAATAGCTTCGCTGTTTGTATGCATGTTCTTTTTAGCTGTACGAGTTCTTATTTCAAATACCTAAATCTTTATTATTTACCTCTTAGTATTTGTATATTATGGAGAGCATCTAAACAATAATTTGACGGTTTTATTAATTATTAATTATCTTATACTAACTTATCTTTGTACGTAGGAAAAATATTACAATGCTGTGTGACGACGAAGTATTGCAACACCATATAATTTATTAAAATTGGCTAACGATTTTTAATTAAAATTAATTATAATTACAATTTCCTTAAATATTTTTGGCTTAAGAATATTTATTACGCAATTTTACATTTCCACACTTTTTTCTATAGAAAGATTTACATACATATTATATACACACAAAATCAGAGTGAGTTACGTGCCTGTTTTTAGGTTGCGACTACAAAGTAAATAAAAGTCGTTTATCCTCATTCACATTAACATATGTGTGTAGGTAAGAGGTGATTCATGCGGTAATAATAAAAATAAATGATTGTTGTAACTCCTTAAAGATTAATTTATAATTTAATTAATATATTCAGTTAAAAAAATATTCAGCTTATCTTTGTTTCAAAGACATAATTTTTTTTCTATATAAATAGATTATGTCTTTAAAATAACGATTAGCTAGAATCTGGATAACTAAACAAGTTATCTAGATTTTTTATATAACTTTATAAAGCATACCTTTTACCATACCTTGTTAACTTAACAAAAACAAGCTTTTAAGTAAAATTATTAAAATCGTGATTACAAATCTTAAACAATGTAATACTTCCAGTTAATATTTTAAATCCAAAGAAATATCAATTCGAACATTTTCTTTTCTTGTCAAGGTTTAGTAGAGAGTAAATTGAGTCAATCTGCTCAAAAATAAGTATTTTTACTTTTATTTCCACCCTCTACTTTTGCACTTTCAAATATAAGTATATAATATATAGGCTGTAGGTATATGCATGATTATTAAAACTATAGTACAATCTAAAATATTAAATAATAGTTTTGAATAATTTTTGAAATGGCAACCCTGCAAACTAAGCAAACTTTAATATAGCAAGAGCTGCGTACCTCGATCCGTATGCTCACCAAATAAAAGAGTTGCCGTAATAAATAAACACTGCGAATTTTACCTGACTGCGCGATACAAAGAAGAGTAATGTGCTTATCAATCTTAGTATAAATATACGTGTCTATGTCTATGCAAGTTTCTTTCACAGCCATAGCAAGACGCCATATTGTCAAAATAAAAAATAAAAATCTAGAACATATAGAGTATCTTTTAAGAGATATTCTAAATTATTTTAACTAAATCTTCCCCACTACACAAAATACTAAAAAGAAGTCATAGTTTCGAACTTTGTCAAGAGCTCCTAACACTTAACAAGTGCAGAAATACAACAGTTTTGTAATCGAACATATAATGTAGATAAACAAAATTTTTTGTCAAAATAAGAACGATCTATTGTCGGGACCCATTTTTCAACGAACGAAATCTTCCCATTGCCTTGTAGAAATTAAATGGGTCCAGATTGGTTTTTTTAATTGAAAAAAAAAAATGCTTCGTTTAATTATCGATTTTAACGATACTATATATAATTCAAATAATAATTCAAATGAACATATTCATTTTAAAATTTTGAATAATGTAACAATATAAAAATGTCGATATAATGCAAAGTGCCATATAAAACAAAACACATATATTAGATAGGAAAACAAAAATAACTTTATAAAAAAACATAATTAAAACATACCACAAAAAATCTACTCAACTTATCTTAATCGAAGTTACCAAACTTTCATATATTAGAAAACGAATGCCAACCAGCGTATTAAATAAATAAACAATATTGTATTCAAAGCAGGCGAAGACGAGGGACGTCACTAGACCTCAATAAAAAAATACAAACAAAGCAATGTAATATATAAAATAATTAGCTATACCTAATTATCTACATATCCAATCGACATATTAAAAAACCGAAAGATATATTACATCGCTTAAATCGAAATAGAAAACAATAAGCGCAAAGCACGCTATAGTTTCTGGGACACGTCACTATTACGGCACCGAGACCAGGCGCTGCGCACGGGCATGCATAGGTCATTATCCTGACACGTACAGATTATGTTAAGAAAACTAACCATGTGTAGAGTTATCCTTACTTTTGCTTTTCATTGCGGAATTTCAAAGGCTATACTATATCTTATGGATCCGAAACATTCGATGTAAATCGTACAGGGGAACTTAATCGCGAAACGTAGCGACGTTTTATTTAGTCTGTTGGACGAGCTGGCAACTATAGTAACATTGTAGTAAAGCGCTTGCGCTCGTGTTTGTAGGCGCGATCGTTGTATGCAGGCATATGGAGCGGTTTGAGAGGGCAAGTGGTGTTCACCTCTTTCAGCAAGAGGTAAGTAGTTACATGTGATAGCTAATTCTACAGTTATAATTTATTAAAATATTTAATTATTATATCATATAATATAACTGTTGCTATATTTCTTACTTTTGTGACTGATTAAAAATAATAAAGATATAAATGATTTCGATAGCTGTTATTCAGCTTTTATTGAAAATCTTGCCTTGATTACATTCGTTCAAGATAGGATCTTTAATTCAAGTAAAATACTAATTTATTCAACTCTTGAATAAGTGTCGCAGCGACTTTGTGTGGAGCTTAAACTGATTGAAATTAATTGCGAGGCTCAAGGTTACCGGGGTCGACGTCCTTGTCGCTCTGCACAAACGCAGCAAGAGTACCTAACCTCAGTTATAGTGAAGCGATACTACCAAACATCGATAACATCTAAAATATTAATAAATCAACTTCACCGTGTATCCCGCGTACCACCCAGAATTTTTCAATGCATTACGTGTTGAGTGGCGGAACTCAACGCCGGTATTTTCCCTTGGTACCAGAGCAAAGAAATTAAAATATTAATAAATAAGAGTTCATTCTTCCGAGTGGGACTTGGACGCATAACCGTCGCGTTACAGTCATACGTTTGTACCACTGCGCCACAATGGCTTCTGTATATTATCATTTAAAATATAAGATAATTAATTACTTCAACAAGGTAAGGTAAATCTGTTAATATAAATTTTGATAAACATAATAAATTCACATTTTAATGTCATAAATTTGCATGCAAATAACATATATTTTATATTTAATGTAAGCGCATTATGTATATAAATAAATCAATTATACATTTTCATTGAATTACATTTTTCTAATACCTAAAACTAAAAAACTAAATGAATACTAAAACTTTTAATATTAATATTAACATCTTGTAACAAATAACTCATAATTACTTAACTGTAAAAAAACTATATAAAATATATAAATCTTTAGCTTGTCGATACTTATTCAACGGCACTATAGAAGCCACCGAGCTACGCGATCCGTGCGCCCGCGCAGCCAGCAGCGTCGCGATAATTGACTAATTGTCGGCGATCATTTGTTTAGTGTCTTTATCCGCGTATTTAATAAGTACGAACGATTCGCGGTACTCGGTTCTATTTTAAGACATCGTACGCTGTGTCCCAGTTTGTTGTGCTATTATTATCGCATACAGCGAGCCGTTGTTAAGGATTCAGATAAAGTTTAAACGCTAGTAATTAGACCACGATAAACGTTCGAGTGGCCAGTTTTATCAGTTATTTTTGTGCAATGAAATGTAATTAGAGTAATAACCCCACTGATCTGCACTATTGGAACAATTCGTACAATCGTTATTTTTCTGGAAGTTTGGTGAGTTTCATTTTAATTTGATAATAATTTTACTTAATAAACACCTTATTAAGAGACTAGAATGTGTTTTCTTGTGTTTATATTCTTAATATAGCCGCCCAGCAAAAGTGTAATGATATTTATGTTGACTTGGATTTCTTATGTTATAATATATATATTACAAATAGGTACAGCAATTACATTAGTCAGTAATAGCTACGTCGTCATCAGTATAAAACTGCTAACTAAATGACAACCAAGTAAGTTTTCCTTACTAATTATTGCTCCTTCCCTGGACATATAAATTCAACAGAGAGAAAACTTGAAATATTTTATAAAAATGCAACATGATCAGGTTTGGGCACGTTGAACGATTGAGTGATGAAAGAATGGCAAAAAAGTTTTTTTAAAGGAAAAGTGAGCGGTAGGAGTAGTAGAGGCAGACCTCAATTGTTCTTCCAAGATACAGTGTCAAAGATAGTGGAGGAAATCGACATCGTCAGTTTCCAAGAGGTGCGATATCATTCAGATTTGACTCAGCCTCTCTTTCTTCTTCTTTCACGTTCAAAAACGTTCAAACTTTTATACCTTTTTTTAAATAATTTCAAAAATAAAATATATATTTTTATTATTTAAGAGGATTTACATTGTAAATATAAATAAAAATAAAAAAATAATAGTCTACCTAGCGTCTTCGTTTCTAACACATTCCAATTTCGAAGCCAAATTATTAGTTACATGTGATTTTTTAAAAATTAAATTGAAACTCTCAATACTGTTTACACCGACGTAAAAGATAGGCACATGCAACAATTATTTTTCTCTTTTTATCAATTGTACGTTTATATAAAGAAATTCAATTGCCCACGAATATAAAATTAGGTAGTTAAAATGTATTTTAAAAATAATAATGTTATTAATAATAAGGGTAAGATTACATATGTGCATATTAAAGTGCTAATACGAACTGGATATTTAAACATTTTTTTTATAATAATATAAAATCAAAAATTAATTTTCATACAAGGTTGTAAAAATTATTTTATATTTTTTTTTACATGCAATGTAGGTGACTCTTAATAGTCTCTGCCTATTATATTATTTAGATGTAGGATAAAGCGTGAAGCGGCAAAAAACAAAAAAGTGTACTCTCTTTAATTTTAGAAACTCAATTTATAGTAATAAAAAAATATTTTTTTAGCTTCATAGGGAACCTGGGAACCTAGTGTATAGGATAATCCGTTCTTTATCAAGATACTTCGGTACGCCACTTTCCACTTTTCCGTAATTACTCCGAAATTCGGCGTTGTTCACTCAATGCCACGTTTTTACGTTTTTCCTCGATATTAGAGCGAGGAAATGATAATTATAAATATTTAATTTCCTCAAGTGTAAATCAAACCCATAACCTATTGTCTATAAAGCCGCATGCTGGTTTCCTTCCGCCACGACTGGCCTCACTAATTATCTATATATCTTAATGCTATAATATTTAACTTGTATCTTCGAAAAATAACACAAAATTACTAAGTATTTGTTGTTAATTTTGTTGTTTCAATAATAACCCATAATGTCATATATTAACACAAGAAAAAAATACTGAAAGTAAACGATTAATTTAGGAAACTTCTCACGCGAATCATGCGTCCCGAGCTCGCGTGATTTTATGTCGGGCTTCAGCTCCTCCCATGGGAAATCTGTAGCTCGTTTACACGTTAACTGTTCCTTACGCCGTGTTCTTTTTTTTCATATTATCATACACAAAATTTCGTGTGACTTTTAAACGGTTATATGTTTCTTATAATACAAAAAAAATGTGATTATAAGATAGCTATTATAACAATTTGTGGGTAGAGGGAATCTAGTATTAAGATACTCCATTCCCCACTTTCCACCGAAATTTGGAGGCATTGCGTGTTGAGTGGCGGAACTCAACGCCACGCGTTGCCTTCGATCCCAGAGCGAAGAAATGAAAATAAAAATTTAAATAAATATTTCAAGTGGAGATCAGACTCACAATCGGTCGATTTAGCAGTCACTAATTGGGCCTCTGCGCTGCGACTAGTCTCAATTATTTATACCTAATTTAATTTTTATGTTTTTTTATATATTTTTTTATTTTTATTACGTAATTTATTTATTTTATTATTTATTACAAAATGTAGGTAGTTCATATAGTAACATATACTTGTAATACTATTACTACATACACCTAATACTAGTACGTACGTATGTAGTACGTTACGTATGGTTCTCGTACGTACAATTGTCTAATAGAAGGTCTGATATCCAATTTATTTTATTTATTTTTAATATGGCTTGATAATCGATAGAAGAAAATCTTCTCTTTTCTAAATATAGGTACATCCTTAATTTTTTTTTAGTAGTACCCGAGTTGGTAGAGGGATCGTAATGTTAAGACACTCCGCTGTTGAGTGGTGAAAATCAACGCCACGCTTTGTTTTGATTCGTGCGAAGAAACGAAAATATTATATATATCATTTCCTCGAGTGAGACTCAAACCCAGAACGTCACGTTTGTTTGCAATCATACGTTTGTGCCCCTGCGCCATGACTGGCCTCAAAGTTTATTTTCCAGTAAATATTAAAACAAGCAAAGGATTGCAGACGACAAAAAGAATGAGACAAACGCTGGCGGCATGCGGAGTTGCTTTTATTACGTCTACACAAGCACAAAACGTTTTCTTTTTAATTTCAATGAAAAATCATACGCACCGGCTCTAAAAACCGACATTCCATCTCCGCGTTAAAAAAGTGTGTTCCCAGAAAATGCGTGGCTGGAATGCAGCTGCACGAACCCGCTTCGTTAGAGACCCGCAGTCAGCGCGACGGACCAATTAACACATAGTAGTCTTTTACGATGACTATAAAAATTACATGTAATTTTATATAAAATTAAAAAACCTAATATAGCCACTACTATTATATGCTATATATTAGTCAATGATAAAAAAATATGTTATAGTACTTACCGTTATTTTTATCATAAAATAAATGTTTACGTTAAATTACGGCTGCATAGAGCTTGCGCTCTAACTAAACATTATTCTCTATTTATTTTATCTATCTTAATATAGATAAAGGCATGTGCATTTGTGTTTCTGTGAATCAATAGATTGAATATATATGAAAACTTTTTATTTATTAGAATGTCTGGCCCCACAGCAATACAAGTTATGTAAGAACATTGAATCAATCACGACGTATATGGTCGGTAGTAAGCGGAAAAGAAAAAAATCAATCTCCACGAATAATTCATATCATGTACGTGGAGCTTTACATTGAATCCTGTGCAATGGCACAAACAATCGCAATCGAATGTACGCATTGCATGCCTTTTTCAAATATTTCTTTTTCTCATTTCGCCGTTTCCTTTCCTGGCTTAGTGCCATGTTTTATTGATGGCAGGTTCATTGATATTGCTGCCTCGTTCAGCCGGTGGGATGAGTGGCCACTTATGTGAACCATAAAAGGCCTAGCCTTGGCCATATGGGGAAGCCGCCACACCGCGAATGCATTCATGCGCGCGCGCATATCAGATTGATCGCTGCAGTAACAAAACAAACTGACGGCCGAATCTGGAAGAAAATAAATAATGGTACATTGTTGCTTGTTTTAGTTCAGCGTGTAGGATGTATTACATAGAAAGAATATATATTTTTTTTCTGAGAATATGATATTATGTATTTAATGTAAGGTATGCGATCAGCTAGCTAACTTAACGATTTTTTTATTAATGAATCTCTTTCAAGCAGTGTGCGTGAAAGAGATCCATAGGTACTTACACTTTTCGTTTATTTGGTAGTACCGCATGTTCTCAGTCACACATATGTCATATGCAAGAACGGCATCAACTTGACTATATCGTTACGCGTATTTTGGAATCATGTTTAGATAAATTAATATTATGAAATGCACTTGCCATTTTTTATGTGTTACATATTCATTTAAATTAGGCTGATATTATGTAAAGTATTTTTATATAAATGAACCATAATATGAACATACGTACATTTGAAGGTCTACATTTCTTATAATGTCAAATAAATATGTACATAGTAATGCGTAATGTTTACAAATTATAACATTAGAAGCACATTCATTAGAAGTATTTAACCTGAATAAGTTGATAATTATGTTATTGCATTATCTGTACATTACTAATTAAGTTAAATTTACACAGGAATTGCTTTACTTTGAAAATAAATAAGATTAAAAGGAATATAAACATTGTATATAAATAGTTGTAAATTAGAAAGCAGCGATGTTTCTGTAACTAAATATACTATATTATTGAGATTATGGACATGGAAATTGTCAACTATTTTAATAAAACAATTGATTACAACAAGTCAAAAGCATTACTAAGTGGATAAAATATAATAAGTGAGTACGTACGACCAATCTATGTGTGAATTTGTATTTGTACTAGTTGATATGAGAAGATACATATACATATAAACGTATTACAGGCCACGTGTGTGTACACTTTGGAGTATACACTAGACGGCATAGTATACCCGCACGTGTCGCTCAGCTGATAGGGCGGGCTGTGGAGGACTACCCTCCTCCCGCACCTAGAGCAGCTCTCTGTCGATAGGGTTGATGCTGATCTAAAACACGCAGTTTTAGATCCATTAAATTAGGCATAGTGGACAGAACGCTTTTTTTGTATTGAATAGTTTTTGTTTTTTTAGTTTTGTAAATAATGTAAAGGAGGTCTTTTATAATATCAAACTTTTGATAAACCAGAGGTTTATTTATTCGTTTTTAACTTCACGCCGTATCCCGTATATAACAGGAGGAATTTAGTGTTAAAACACTTCGTTCCAAGCTTTTCTACGAATAATTCAATGCCTAAGTAGAAATTGAACCCACAATCGTCTTTTTTAGAGTTAAGTGCTTGAGTCATTGGGCCATAATTGTTTATTTATTAAAAAATAATACGATTACCATGATACATGTACCTATATTTTTTTAAATTATAATTCCCATATTAATCGTGGCAGGAATGTATCCTTACAACAAGTAAGAGAAAGCGACGTGTGCAAAGTACAAAAAAATAATTAAAGTTAGTTGGTCAAACAATATTGTTTATAGGGTTCCGTACCTCAAAAGAACCCGCGCCTCCTGGCTATTAATATATAATATTTAAAAAATAGTATTCTCTCTTGCCAAACGATAATTCGTAGTAATTATCTTTGGGTAGCGGAAATTTGTAAAAATCTCCCTACAGAGATGCTAACAACATAAGTTGTAACAAGCATATAAAAATTTCGACGTAGCTTGGCGAGAACGTATGGCTCAGTGGTCAGAGCGCCTGGTCGGTTTCCAGGAGGCGCGGGTTCGAGTCCCGCTACGTTCAAATTTTTATACGTTTTCTAAATAAGTATTTATATTTCCTAAGTGTGGATTAACACTTTAAAAATGTTTAAAAAAAAAGGAAACTTTGTTGTTCGTCTGTCAAGACAATTTGTCTGGAGATCAAGTGTAGGATCAATCTGAAATTAATATCAAATATTTAGGTCTATGGTCCCTTGGAGCCCAAAAAAATCAAACTTCTAAGTCAACACCATTAAAAGATACGCTATCAATTATTCATCGTTTTACCTGCATTTTATATGAAATTCAAAACCTTTTAGGATGTTCCCCGTGGTCCTACTGGTAGGAAATTTAGTACGAACTCAGAACTTACAATACTAATAAAGACAAAATCCGAAAATTAAAAAATTATAGATATTTCATAGAAAATCTATAATCGCGATTAAATTCAGTATTAATCTTGAATCTTAATCTTGAATCACAGTACATTTAGTAGGTTACAAACGTAACGAAACATTGTCTTAAAATAGCTTGCAGTTACTATAAACGATACGTTCAAACCATTGTTGTTCAAATATTATTTATCGTGGAGCCCTGATCGCGGCCCTAGTGACGCACGTGTCTCGCGGCCAAGGCTGCATCGTGAAAGCTCTGTGTACGTACCGCCTACGCTCCCATCGTACACTAACTCAGAATCCCACCCACACTAACAAAACTTGCATCTGTGTGCGCCGTCGAATGCTTCGGCTGTAACCAGGCTTCGACGCATTTACTTATCGTGTTGTCATTGCGTTGCGTGCTTGTGTGCGTGAGAGATCTCTACATGTAGTATAGCTCTACATGATAGCATAGGTATGGAGCCTCATAACTTGTTTGGTGAATAATTTCTAAGAATTACAATATTGTCAGAATATTAATATGTTTACAGCATTTTCCATAATACATCAATAATTTGTTTATACAATTATTAAATAAATATAAACCACATATTAATTATTATAAAATAAATTTTTTTTATAACGAATACGTATGGAATTGTAAGATATGAAAACTGTTAACTCATTAGGTGCACACGTCCAGTCATGTTTTAAACGTACTTTAGATCCCACAGATAAAGTTTAATTAGCGGGTACGAAACCGAGCACGTTTCCGCTGATACTACAATACAACTGGTTTTGACTTTTGTTAATTAAGATATCTTGCTTATACAGGACAGATTTTTATCTTAAATAACTAGATTACCATTAAATACAATCATGCAAAGCTTATTGTTTTTGTTTATTTTTTAATATAATTTTTAAATAATTACATTTATTACTAAATAAACAGATGTATAATTTCTATTGAAAAAAATAACATTTAAAAGTATATAATAGCTAAATAGTCATACAATACAATAAAATAACACGTATTATTTTATTAAATCTCTTTAAATTACAAAATAGGTTAACGTTAACGTGATAAATTCGGGATCTATGGTCGGTGTGTGGTAGGCTGCGCCCTTGTCTGCATCTAGGTTACTGGGGCACCTGCATCCGATGAAGATAGCCTGACCTATTTAAACATGCAAATGACAACACCTACTAAATATGAGATTAATATTGAAAAGTATTTATTTTCTTATTGTTTGTGTTTTTCTCTCTTAAACGAATCAAAATTAAGGATTTGATTTAATTTTAAATTGTTTTCTTTAGTGTAAAACAAAGTATAAAATATACCTATATTTTATATATTCTTTACTTCTTAAAATATATATTATTAATAATAGTTATAATATATTTATATTAGAAAAAATCAATAACATTTCTGTGCCATAGTAAAAATAGGGCGAGTTCACATTTATGTCATGACCAAGCCTCCTGACCCAATTGCAAACGATGAATGGTTTTAACAGAAGCTTGCCAACAATCACACAGGAAAATAATTAAGGTAAATATTTAAAAAAAATATTCACCTAATAACATAAAATGTAATAATAAGGTATTTAAATTATTAATAATACATAATTTTATATATTTCTGCAGTTAAACTCCATTATTTGTTGTGTTGTGTTTCAATTATGCAATTTATGTATTTTTCATATGCAAAAGTACATTACTTCTTTGATTTCTCAATACAGAAGTTTATTGCTAAATAACGTAAATGCTAAGTCAATTTAAATCTATTTCTATTATATTTCTACTTCTGTAAAATATAGAATTCGCTTTCGTCGTCATGAACGTTCTTTTGACCTAATTTTGGCTGTGAATGACGCCCCCTCCCGCCCGGGCCCGTGACCTGACCCGTACCCGAAGTTGCGGGAAGCTCCCGTATTTTGTATTGAAATGAAAGTGTTGAATTTGCAATACTCATATAAATCGTGATGAATGTATAAACTATTCTTTGAGCTTCAAAAAGTGATGAATAAAAGCGTTTTAAGTAAAGTAACATTCACTCAGTATGTAAACATTTAGTATGAAAGAAAATATGTGATATTTTAATTATAAACATTTCTGATTTCAATTAAAATCATAAAACTTAGGTGAATCCTCTAATTTGAACCAACAAGCTTTGCTTGTTCTTTGTGGGTAAGTTCAGTTCAGTAAATATGGACTAGACCACACAAGGAAACATATACGATATAAATAACAAAATATATCAATAACTTGATATTTGGATAGTTGCAGACGAATTCTTTGTCGTAAACAAAAAATGATAATCAATAATTGATATTTACTAGAGAAAAATAATAGAGGCCGTCGTGGCGCAAGGGAACAAAGTGTGACTGTAAAATCGACTGGTTGTGAGTTCGATCCTCCCTCGAGGAGATGAAATATTTACTTAAATTTATATTTACATTTCTTCGCTCTTGTGTCGAGACAAAGCGCGGCGTTGAATTCTGTCAATCAACACGCAATGCCCCCAGAATTCGGCAGAAAATGGGAACGGAGTGTCTTAACACTAGGTCCCCTCTGCCTACCCCGCTGTGTGCGGGATACAGCGTGAAGCTTCTCTTAATTACCTTAATTTTTTAAAATAATAGTTACCTATAGGATATATAAAATAATATAACTAATACTAAACGATTCGTATATCTTTTTTTTCTAAATAAATATTTTTATAACATCAGATCATCATCATCATCTATTAATAATTAAAGGAAAATTTTGGAATAGAACCGCAAATGTAACTTTTGACATATGCGACTACATTTAACATGCATTGTTATTTATTATATATATATGAATGTGTGAGAGTGTAAACTTATGTATATTATTTATATGTCATTATAGAAGTGAGTTACTTAATATACATCTATAAATACCGTTAAATAATCCTAACAATAATTCTATAAGTGGTTTGGGACTTAATTTAATTATATAAAAAAAAAATGCTTGAAAAGATATGAAATTATTATTATCTAAACAAAAAGCCATAGAGGAATTATAATACATATATATCTGTTTGATTGATAATTCTGAATTCGACACATGTCTTAAATATTTAAGACAAAATATAGCCCAACAAGAAATGTTCCTAAAAAAACGGAATGTTGCCAGAAAAACGGCTTGTTACTTTTGTCTGATTTATTTATTTAAAATGATTAATTAAGCTTAACATATAATTTCTTTAAAATCTGCAGCATCAACGCTTATACAGAGAACGGAAATTAAGAAAGATCAATACGGCAATCAATACAACAAGTATAGAATAATTTTTGCACAAGCTATAAAAATCTTTGTAAACTTTTTGGTTATAAAGGGTATAAATATGTTTTTCAGGGCTCGGACTCATATAAGATAAGAAAATAAAATCTAAATCGTCATCATTAAGATTATTATTTTAGCTTGATTACTATTTAAAGACCAACTTGTTTTTATAAAACATTGTTATTGTGGTTTTCAAACATACGAAAAATCCATATATTCCAAGAACAATATGGTTCATTACCATAAAGGAAGTAGATATTCGAATATTTATTGCACTACGTTTGTTTATTATACAATTGTATTATAAAATGTATAAATTAAGCATTAATAAATTAAAAAAGAAAATATATTTTTTAAATATTATTTATTATTAATTTAGCTGTAAATAATAAGTGAAGCCGTGTGCTAGATTTCGAAGGGGAAGCGATCGTAACATAAACTGCAAGCTTGTTCTTAATTAGCCACCGACGCGTCGCTTTGAACCAAGCTTATTTCAGTCGAGAACAATGTTGCTTTCATTTCTGAGAAAAATGTATTTTCGCATGCGTTAACCCTACTATGAGATAGTTACAGTTGCGAAATATCTTAGGTATCTTTTCCTCTTAGATTACGTGTCATTTTTTTAATTTATCATAATTAGTCTCTATGGATAGCTAGAAATATTTTTATTTGCTTTTCAAAACGTGAAAGTTATGAATTAATATAAAATTATTTGCCTTAAAGTAAGTACTGTAACTTCAATTACAATATTAATAATTAAATTCATGCCAAAATGTGTTGCCACTAGCATTTAAAATCCATCTTTCTCAGTTAAATTAACCAACCAATTTCTTGCGTAATATAAAAATGAAAATAAATATATAATTTATTAAAATACATTTTATTGCTGTTCTATCTATAGACGTTATGAACGTAATATAAAATCTCATTAACAGTCGTTTCTACATCAGCGTCTGGCACAAATAAACAAATAGTAGACGGCGCGTAGGACTGACTAGAAATAGATTGCCCAATCTCTGGTAGCGTACGGCCTAGAATGGACCTTCCATATTACGTATTTTCATTTGTAAAATACTTTTGATAATATGTTTATATTTTAATAATAACTTTATTATTTATTTGATTTTATTATTTATTTGGTAATTTATATTCCATTTCTTCGCTCTGGTGTCGAGGCTAAGCGCGGCGTTGAGTTCTGCCACTCAACACGCGGTACCTCCAGAATTCGGCAGAAAGTGAAGAACGGAGTGTGTTAACACTAGGTTCCCTCTGCCTACCCTGCTGTGAGCGGGATACAGCTTGAAGCTGATTTATTTATTTTTTATTATTTATTTGAATTGCGCCATCACCCGGCAATTTGTCTAAAATGAGTGGAAACGTAACAACGTATAACATTAGTTCAATCACTCAAATATTTCTTTGTCTATAAGTAAATAATAGACATAAGATTTTTTTTTACTTTCACGCTGTATCCCGCATATAGCAGGGTACGCAAATGGAACCTGGAGATCTAGTGTTAAGACACTTACATTTACTAGGTATTGAGTGGCGGAACTCAACACAGCGCTTTACGTCGACACCAGAACGACGTAACGAAAATAATTTTTAAAAAAAATTCCTCGAGTGGAAATCAAACCCACAACCTCTCGTGGTTACAATCGCACACTTCTGTCGATGCGATCTTGTTTTCCCAAATACTAATTAGTATTTGCCACAGACTAGGTTACAGAGCATGCGAGGTACGTACAGTGTCTGGTAGCAAAGTACGGGAATAGATGAAATGGCAGACAAGAATAACCGGTGTACGTGGTGCACTTATTGCGTATGTGAGATTATATTAATCTCTATGAATATATTTACGTATTGGAAATGCTTATAATACATTATGTGGGGTAATAATATTTATTTTTATATTTATATACCTAGATGACGCATATTATTCTGACGTAAAAGAGAGATTTATTTTTATATGTGCTTTTTTACTAATGGCAAACATAATATATTAATATACTTGATAATCTATCCGATAGAGTTAAGCCATACTAAGCAATAATATAAATTAGTGCTTAGAATGGCTTACTCTATCGGATAATAAAATAATTCAGTTTTTATTTATCTTGAGCTAAATCCTAAATGTGTAGAAATGGAATCCTAAATGTGTAGAAAAATATTTTTAAGCTGTGTATACATAGGGTAAAAGACTTAAGGACGGATATTGTTAAATATTTTCTTTGCTTCGCTTATTAATATTAATAAGTATCATCAAGTATGAACTGGTAGGTATGTAAAAATAAACGTAATATCGTATCGTACACACTAAGCAGTATCACAAGTACATTTAATGACAAATAATATTATTTTTATTCACATTTTAATAATATTTCACCTGTTTGGTTAAGTAATTTATACATACGCACTGCACTTACCTTTATAGATTAGTTAAAAAAAAATTACAAAATTTTCTAATTTTTATTATAACATTACAATATATTACATTTAAATTATAATTATGCAGGCAGACATTAAGAATGGAAAAACTTACAGAATTTCAACAAAACAATAAGAAATTTTATACTTACTTTACAACATTACTGTATAGTCAGTCATAAAACATATTTAAATTAACAGTACGTGATAGACAGAATTTTTGAAATCGTATTCGATTCAGAAAAGCCACTTACAATCTTTTAATTTTACAAATATGCTTTGAGTGCTGTAAGCTAAGCTAATATTTGAACCTCCACTCAACATCCACATTTAAATTGTGATTCTATAAATGGACATATTTAAATAAAGATCTTATTTTTTTATTATGATCGATATCATATCGATATCACTCGATGATCAAAAAACTCTTATTTTCTTTACAATTTTCATGTAAGCACGTGTGTACAACCTAACTTTGTACCGTCGTTAAAGATTTTAAGACATGTTACTATTATATTATTGTATAAATAAGAACAAAAACTCTATCAAAAATACCGCACAGCCACTCTTATTAAAATCGATTATCCTTTAAATATTGTCTACAATAGGTATATTAAACATTCGTAAATCATAGATTAGTAGTAATTTTCCTTAATAAATATAAATATAATGACAGCAAATATTTCATTATCTTTTTTTAAAATTAAATAATAAGCTCCCTGATCCCACTGAGTAGTCGAAGTGTGCAATATTCTTCAAAGCACAATATTTAGAGATTAACCGTATTCATTTAAAAATATATATTTATTGCACCATATAAAGATAGAAAAGACTAAAAACTAACAAAATGACGCGCTCTAACACATGTTTAGCCACGTAGAACTCTACATTTGTGGACGACCGATGACCCACGCCAAGTACAACCTTCCTATTGTTTTATATCCATTTGCAATAACTCTAGCTAATGTAGTTGTTAAAAGCCACAATATTACAGTGACATGGTAGAGCACGGCTCTGTGCGGACTTACCGGTCACGCTCCGGCTCACGCTTACCCACGCGGAACACTAACATCTCGACGACCGATGACCTGCTTGACGCACTAGCTATTCATTTTGTATTTATAATTTGTGAAATTTTCCTTAACATTAAGTGTTAATATTTACAAAAATATTTTTTTATCATTAATTTTATAATACAAGAGTTAATATTTTTTTACATTACATTCTTATTTTGACATTGTTACGGTAATTAAGTTCTTTTTACATAAGATTGAAGATATTTTTAAAATATTTCGTATTCTAAAGTAAATTTGGTGAACACCGAATAATAATTAAAATCTGCAAATATTTTCTTCAAAACGCTTAATTATTTTTACGACATTGGAGAAAACATATTAAATATAATCATTATATTTAATATAGTCATGGTGCAGCGGTACGAAGTTGGTTGTAGGTTTGATCCCCACTCGAAGAGATGAAATATTTACTTAAATTTATATTTCCATTTCTTCGCTCTGGTGTCGAGGTTAAGCGCGGCGTTGAGTTCTGCCACTTAACACGCAACGCCTCCAGAATTTGACAGAAATTGGGGAACGGAGTGTCTTAACACTAGGTTCCCTCTGCCTACCCTGCTGTGTGCGGAATACAACTTGAACCTGATTTATTTATTTTGTTTTATTATAACATTAATGATTGCATATCTAGATTATTTATTTATTGCTATTACAATGCTAAGATACCTATTTCTTGTTAAACAAAAATAGTAAATAAAATTAAGCACTTTATACCCACTAATATATTTATAAAGCAATTGGCAAGATAACTTTTTACTTCCGGGAACAGAGATTATGTACATCTTTACTAAAACAAGGCAAGACCAGTATGGTCATACTTTCTTAGAGTGCGTTGCAACCCGTTCAACCAGCTGCTCTTGGTTACGTTGTAGAAAACGAGGTGAATGAATTATGCTACAGATACATGGGATATTGGGAGTTTGTTTTGATTTAATAAAACAAATTTGTGGGCCTGGAAATACATTTGAAGAAAATACATGAAATCAAATTATTTTCAATTTATTATAAGTTCTGAAAATAGTTGACTGACAACAGTATCTTAGATATAGTTTTCTCTGGCTACCAGGCTCAATGATGGATATATAATAAAAAAATAAAGGTTTTTTTTTCCCAAAAAAATTAATGCATTTACATTTTTAAAACAAAACGAGTTATCTTCCAGCGGTGAGCGTAACAAATCGATCGATGGCCCTACCGAAGAGTTCAACGCGTGGCCTTTGGATGTACAACTATTTGTTTAGATACTGATGTATACACGCGATTTGACAATTCCGACCTTTAAACACCATTTAGAAATCAACGATGCAAGTTTCGTAATAACATTATTCTTAAATGATCTGTTTGCTTTAGCTAAAATTACTTAATATTATGGATTTTTCCAAATATACATATTGAATTAAAAACTTTAGAAAAAAACGTTGTTTTACGTTGACATGTAAGTTCTGAAGTTTCTATGAAATATAAAAAAAACTGAATAAATATACGGCAGGGATCTAATTCTACCTTATTTGGAAAGCATATTATTTCTTCACAGCTTATCGTAGCCAACTCGTTCTAAGGCCGAAGATGTCATTATTTATAACTGTATTTATTTTTTATTGGTACAGCTTTACAACATTTAATTCTACTTTCCTGCAGGTATTGTGGTTCTTTTATGAGTTTTGCTTAATTTTTATTTCTTAGAAGTGACAACTCTTAATTGAATATTTGAGAATTGTTTTGTATGATTTAATGATAATTTAAAATATAATATAATAGGTACTCGTACATATAAAAGTACCTATTATATAAATTGTCATGATTGGTTTAACAGAAGCTGCTAAAGTTCTTACTACAAATTGATCTTCTTATAATGTTATTATATTTTCGATAGCTTTCGACAGCCATCAAAATCACTTTTTATTTTTTTACCGCTTCACCTAATTAATAATAAACATCTTGTAATATAAGCGTGAGGTTATGAATGCTTAACTAAAGTACCGTATTATCTCAATAATAGATTCAAAACCGGTCTAGGTCACAATGTGACTCGGCTGCATAGGAAAAACCCTCACTTGCGAATGACGCAATTAAATTTCAATAGAAAAGATAAAATTAAATTAATGATAATATACAATAATGAATGGAAGTAAAGTGAGTTATGACTAGAAACTAACTGAAGGAGGCGGTGTGTAACAAAAGCATCCTTCATTATCATTATATTTCTCGAGACGATAGCGTAAAAACGATCACAAAACAGCAGCCTAGGTGATTAAGCGTGTGGAACACACGGAACACGGCAGCGTGCAGCGGCGCACAGAGCCAAGATTCGGTGGCAACGCTCACCCAGGAATTCATTTAGCTCCGATAAGTGTCCGGTTTCAGTCTGGCACGACGAGAGCTGCTTGCGTTTAGTATTTATTCATGTATCGGGCGCGCGCAGGTTGTATGTGCGGCGGGGAGGGGCGCGGCGCGCGGGCGGGGGCGGCGCAGCCCCGGGGGGCATACTTACTACGTGATTAATCCGCGCCCCCGCCCGGCGCCCGGCGCGGCGCCCGCCCCGCCCGCGCCCCGCGGCGGCCCCGCCCGGCCCCGCGTGGGCCGCGAGCCGGGCGCGCCGTACTCGCGCCGGGTTTCCTCGTCCCCGCGCCTCACGGCCACTCACTACGCACGGGCTCCGCCGGCCGTAGTGCCGCCGACGCCGCCCGCCACCGCCAGTCGCGCTGCGACCCGCGCCACAGTCGCACCTCGTTCGCGCCGCCTCCGCGCTCGTGTGATATCATTCATGCTAATCTCCGCCCGTTGATTTTCCTGCCGAGTGACCGCAGTGAGACGGCCGCGATATCGCGAGTGCTGAATGTTGTTTGGACGTCACAGTCGTGTACTTTTCCACCGGAATACGTGAGAGCCCACGGAACGAGTTCGAGGACTGCGCCCGCGGATGCTATCTCCGACCGAGTGTCGTGACCCGCGGCCTGAGATGCTGCGTCCGTGACCGTCTCGCGACAGTGCCACGAAACGTAAGGATCTCCTCGTTCATTCGGTTCACGCTACATTATCCCACCGCCTTCCTATTTGCATGGCACATAGCGAGTGGATTTTATTTTCGTCTAGCGAGCGATGTGTGCGTGAGCCGCCGCGCCGCGTGTGAGTGTGTGCGCGGCCGCGTGTGTGCGCGTTCCGCGTCCGCCGCGCGCCGGGACGGCTGTCGGCACTCAGCACTCGGCACTCGGCACTCAGCACTCGGCTCGCCTCCCTGCTGGCTGCTGGCTCGATTTATTTAGGTTGTTTCTGAGTGTGTCCACCTTACTACATAGCGTGCCGTTGTCTGTCTGAACCGTACGGTGTATTGCTAAATGAAAAAGCTCATCTCCTAAAGAGGAGAGGCGGTAAAAGTACCGCCTTCTAAGAATGAATACAGGTTAATGTTCGATTAATACTCCTTGTCGCTGATATTTATTTGTTATCCTCCACTTGTATATAATTAATTATACTAAGGCCGATGATATTTATTTTTTATTTTTATTGTGACTCAACCTTGTTCGATGGTCGATGACTTTACCTTAACCTAATAGATAGTGTACTTACGTTCCTTAAGAAAACCTGTTTACATAACAAACTATGTGTAAACGCTTAGTTTTTCTTTCGTATTTTGTAGTATGGTGTCATTTTAAAAATAACCTTGTGGTGCTTAAAAATGTTGTGTATTTAGTATAAACTTGTTCTAATATGAACTCTACATGAGAGTTCAGTTCTCTTAGAAGGCCAATTTCACAATTAAGATTTAAGTGTAACTTTAAACAGAATGTAATATGTGTTTACTGATTAGTATAAAGTACCTAATGTTGCTTACATACCTACATGTTAATAGATAACTAATTAGTCAATAACTATATACTTATACTTAGTATTTATTTAAAATTAGATCAAGAAGGAAAAGTACAAGCAAGTCGGTAGTACTAAGCAACGATAAACTTTGACCTGACTCACATGAGTAAAGAGAAAGATGTTCGCGTACGTACGTATTATATATGTATGTATAAAGTAAATATAATAATTATGAAGATTAATTATTAAGTACATTTTATTATTTAAAGTAATAATTTATATATTAAATAAAAATATAATAACTTAAATATGACGACTCCTACATCTAGCAATAATATTGTAATTTAACTTTTTAAAAATCAATAAACAATATGTATGTATAAAATACATATAATAATTATAAAGAACGATTATTGAGTGCATTTGATTATTTAAAGTAATAATTTATATATTAAATAAAAATATAATAACTTAAATATGACAATTCTACATCTAGCAATAATATTAAAATTTAACATTTTAAAAATCAAATATGTGTATAATAAATTCTGCTTCTTTAAATTAAATATAGGATAAACGATTTACATAGATATTAGTATTTTCCAATAGATTATTTTATAATAAAGAGTTAGTCAAAAAACTCTAGCCATACTTATTTAGAAATATTCATTCTATACGTATTTTTCTTTCCTAAGTGTGGAATAACACTTTAAAAATATTAAAACGACTCTGGAGTCGTTTTATGGCTGGCCATATAATTGGAAATTGTAAAATAGTGAATACTGTCAATAGGTGAAGAAAGTATAATTACATTCGATACTAAATAATGTGGCCGGTTTACACCGTAGCCGTACCCATGTTACGTAATTATTTTATATTATTGTATTGTTTTTATTCATAGTGACCTTCGATAAAGGAAATATTATTATATAATTATTTGCTCACACAAAGTAAAACATTAATGTTTTAATTCAGTCTACAGTGTTATCTTATTGCGATATTTCAATGTTGTCATATATTTTTAACTACAAGCATTAGTTGGATATTTCACTTTTATAGAAAAAGTTTACATTTTAATGTAATTTTATTAAATAAAAATACAGACGTTACACACAAATGTATAATTTAGTAAGGTATTTAATCACTATTTATATAAAAAATATTTTTCCTGAACAAAGGTTAAAAGAAACTCTTTATTTGTCAATAGAAATAAATGCTTAAAGCTTATAAAATAAAAAACAATCATTGCCTAACAATAACAATTATTATCGGTATAGATGAAGGCTAAGCCATTCTAAAATAATACGTTTTACAGTTTTAATCGTCATTCGATAATTTCTTTTTAGGGTTCCGTAGCCAATGTTACAAGGCCATATGGCCTTGTAACATTGGCATGTCCCTCTATTTGTCTGTGGTTTAGAACATATGATAAGTCCAACTTCCTCGTTTGTGAAATATTATGATGGTGGTGAATCCGACTCAGTCTTTGTTGATTTTTATTTTCTATCACTAATCAATTTTTAAATAAATAAATGATAACAACCAAGTTTTTTGCACATGTTGACCATCATTCAATATTGATCTTGGCTCACAATTACAGTTGCATAGATAATTACATACACGTATCACTAATTGCTATTAATGTTGTTATCCAATAGTCCCCTTTGTAAGCTGAATCATTAGCCTCGTAAAGCTAGAGTGTAAACAGACTTGTCTAATGATACTACTTTGTAAAACATAATGGTTATAAATGATAAGTATGTTTTTTTTTAAATAATATAAAGTAAAAAAAAAATCTTATAATAGGTATTAATTGTATATATAAAAACAATAATTTAATTAACATATATGATAAGAAAATTAGATTTAATAATAAAGTAAAAAAAGGTATGGATTAAGTGTCTGTAGCGCTAAACTAAAAATATTAATAATAATAAAAAAAGAAAAGATAATTTAGATATAATAATAAAGTAAAAACAGGTAAGGATCAAGTGTCTGTAGCGCTAAACTAAATAATAATAATAAAAAAAAAGAAAAGAAGTTAAGCATTTAAATTTTACCGAATAAATAACAATCGTTTGCACAATTAAGAAAATATCTCTTAGCTTAAACATTGTAAGCCGATGATTGAGGAAAACAGTTTGCGTGCTAACATTTACATACTTGAAATAAAACATGTTTCGTGACCATGTTGTAAATTGGATGACGTCATCGTTAGTGCGAAAAACTCGCCTAAACACTATCACTGATGAATAAATAACACAAACAAATGGACCCATATCAATTCTTGAAGTAGTAAAGTGCATGAGGGACCCTTCAAGTATTACGTATGTAAGCAGTTTTTTTGCAATTATTGACACTCCACTCTCCTATGTCATTAAAGATAATCCTCTTAAAAATATTTCATTGAACACGTTTTTCGTGGTTTATTTTAATACCCCCCACCCCCCATGTCATCAAAAATAAGCAAACCCAAGACCCCCCTACATTGCTTACGTAATACTTGAACGGCCCCTGATACCTAATTAAATAAACGGCCAGTCAGATAACAGGCGGTGGTTGCGAAGAAAACAAAGAGTTATCGTCGTGTCACCGAGTGCACACAAACACCACCGCACACATGTGCCCTCTCTGTTCGACATTAGTAAGGAGCCAGCGCTACCGCCTACAAAGCGATATCTTCTCTATCAACGGTATTAACCTCTATAGCTCGGATACCTACCTGTAGTTTTGTACACAGCTATAATTTTACGTGAATGAATGTCGTTTTGTGATGTGTGCGTTAGTTGAATTTTCTTATCTGTTTGGTGTACTCGGATGTTGTTCTTAGTTGTGTGGCTTATCAAGTTTTTTATTACTTAATATTTTTGGATGAAACAACATTTTCAACTAAATAAATGATGACTTACTAAAAATGGTAACGAATAAGTAAACACAAATGTAGAGCAAACATTGTTTTAATATAACAATATAGTAATGAAACTGTCTTTTACAAAAATAATAAACGATTACAATTACAGTAAAGTACAGTAAATAAAATGTTTTAATATCTTTTAAATATAAAATATCATTAAATTTGAAAGTTTCAAAGTAAATAGAGACATTGTGCACAAACTTTGTTTATTATAATAATATTCAAATTCAATCAGATTTACATTAAGAAAAAATTTCACAAATATATTTTATATTATTAATTATAATCTAAAATTTATTAAAAATCATCCACTGTGAACTCCAAAACAAAAGAAGTGGAAAATGATCGCGGTCTTGCAAACCCGTATTGAAAAACATAATATTCTCACGACTAAAAGAACGGTATCTTATTTCAATGTGTCAACATTGAAAGTGGCGATGCCGCTGTTTTGTGTTACAGTATATTTTGCACGTTATCGTTTTTACTGACTACCTTACCATACCTAAAGATGAAAAAAACTAAATTGCCAGCTTAATTTAATTTCAAAGTATTATTTAATTTTTGTTATAGTAATGCTTTAGGTATAGATATTCTTTTTAGATATTGTTGTATGATAAAATCGATGACTTCAAACGCGACCAACGGTTTTGACTGAATTTTTTTATTTATTATCTGTAGAGCAAATTATTGGAACTTTTTTTCTCAATGTATAATAAAAATATAAGCCTTGTTTTACAAGCTTATGATTATGTATAAAGTTCGTTTTGTATGTTAGCCATACAAAAATACTATATTATGAGGTTATCCTATCTTAGGTATTCGTATCTACAAACATCATTCCGTACAATATTTCTGCGAAACGAACAATAGTTCTAAGGCAAGTCAATTTGCATTTAAATAATATTCCTCACAACACATTGTTGTTGTAAACAATGAATTAAATGTTCTGTGTTTATCAACTTGGCCCTTAGACACTTGTTTGTGTGCCTTACCTTTTGTATTGTAAATATGTAAACAAATATAATATGTATGTATGTAACCTTTATAGTGTTATATGTAGGGCAAACAATATAATATTCTCTTATAACAATATCAACATTACTTCAAGGAATTTATATCCTAAATTAACTTTAAGCCTAAAATACTAGTGTAGTGGTTTTGATATTTTATAATTATACAAAACATATTTAGTTTATATAGAGGCCAGTCGTAGCGCAGCGGCACGAAGTGTGACTGCAAATCGACTGGTTGTGGGTTCGATCCCCACTCGAAGAGATGAAATATTTACTTAAATTTATATTTCCATTTCTTCGCTCTGGTGCCGAGGCAAAGCGCGGCGTTGAGTTCTGCCACTCAACACGTAATGCCTCCAGAATTTGGCAGAAAGTGGGGAACGGAGTGTCTAAAACACTAGGTTCCCTCTGCCTACCCTGCGGTGTGCGGGATACAGCGTGAAGCTGATTTATTTATTTTTATTTTATATTTAGTTTCAATGATTCTATCGTATTTAAAAAATCAGATAAACTAAAGAGGAAAAAAAAGACGAAAAAAAAAACATTATAAACGCTTCAATCATCGCCAATTCGAATGCATCGATCACGACGAGAAGGAATTACTAAGATTAGGTAACCAGTTACATTCACGAGTCTAATCAATGGACCGCCTGGTTGCGTCACCACTTTCGCGGCCCGTAGTAGTTTGCGAAATATACGACTTATGCAAGATGGTGATACGTCAATTTTTTAATCAATAAAGATAGATTCTGTGTAAGTTCTGATAGCTTTAAACATACGTTTTTGTTTACTTTCTTTGGGTTTGACATTTACGAGTACCGCTCTTGACTAGAAAAAGTAGAAGCAAGAGGGTATTATTACCAACATTTACAAAATTTAAAACTATATATTTTTTAATTATTTCTTACTTGATTTGGTTTTTGTTAATTACTTTATGAAATACCAGTAGAGCTGTCGCTCTAACCTTGTTTTAGTTACTACAGTTTCCAAATATTTTCTACTTTAATGTTTTGTTACGAATTTTTTACTTCCTTCTTCCATTTGGAATTATAATTTGTAACTTGATAGACATTTGAGTGACATTTTCCTTTTCGGTTTAACTTATGAGAGAAAAATACAAGAATATCTAAGAGCTGTGAATAAATATTTAATATGTTTAGATTATACCGGTTCATGGTTAATGTTTCCATTATCACGGTTTGCAGGAGTAAAATGTTGATGTATTTTTTGTAACAAAAAATACTTTTTCTCTTAAGAAAATATATTTATATTGACATATTAAGTACCTGATGCATGAAATAGAGGTTAATATAATAAAAACCAAGAAAAAAATACTGTAATTACATAATTCATTGTGCTATAACATACCTCCTTCTGTTTGGCAACACCCTAATTGGCTCCGCTTTCAGTAGGTACTAGGTACAGCCGAATATATTACCTAAGTCTAGGCTTTTAGGTGAAATCGATATCACGAAACTGCTGCAAAAACACTCGTAATATTTTATTAATTTACCTTATTTACTTACAACAACTTGAGTAAAATGCCAACGTACAAGATATTTTAATGAAATAGATAATCAATATTTAATTGTCATTATGACTTTTTAATTTTCAATGGTAAAATAATATTAATAAGTAGTAAATATATATTCTGAAGGTATAGGTGAAGGTCTCATGTCGAACTCTAGCAATCTAGCTTAAGAGATAACCTTAGGAAAAGTCGTCTAGCTTTAGAAGTTTAATGATATAAAACACCTAAAGTAACCTTTGGTACCTACCTGCAAAGGGAACTAGGAAGTAATGATTTATGTCGCTCTTTATTAAAAACCACTACTAAAGTATTTAAAATAATAATGATGAAAGATTACATATAATGTATACAGTTTATTTTTGTAGAACAATTTATTCTCAATGAATGGTGAATAGTAGTAACATGACAACAGTGATCAAGAAGAAGAACCAGTAAATGATAAGAATATAACGTTGTGTTCATAGTTATGTGTATATGTCTAACACGTTGAAAAAATGAATAGTCAACTCTGTAGGAATATAAACAATAATCGTTAAAATTGCAAATATATTTTATATTAATTATTGACTTAATATTTAAACAACCTTCAAAACCAACTTAAATTATTGATAAATTTATTAACAATATATCCTAGATCGATAATCATATTTTTTATAAACTACAAAAGGTTAACAAAAGATAACAAAGTATAGATAATAAACGTACATAGTAAATAAATAATATACATATCATAATGTATAGACATTTATGATAACACGTTTGTAGAAAATTATTTAGAGCATTGTTTACACAAGATTATTCTCGTGAATTCATTACATAGTTAAAATATTTAACTATCAATCCATTTTATAATATTCTTATATATTTATATGGAATGTATGTTCAATATCTATGTGAATACAATAAACTGAGCGTACATTTTGATTGACAGAAACATTAATATATCTAGTTAATGTGAACATAAATCTATTTAGTGATGTGTATTTAACAATACGGTTTTCAATAGTTATAAATATACTTAATAAAATCGATTTACCAATCAGTTTGTTGTTCATCGTTCACGGCTAGTTAGCGATGTGGCGATAGGCGCGGCCTTGCGGGTGCACGTGTATCTGACGTCACGCACGCACCGCGTTCAAGTTCAATGCTGCATATTAATTCCATACTTTACTATGATAAAAACTTAATTTTACTTATGTTGGCTTACATAATTCTTTTTACAAGGTATTTATCAAGAGCTAAATGTACTGCTTATTTATTGGAATAGTGACTCCAAAATTTTACACTCAAAGTGATTGATAAGATATTGTTTTTGCCTATTTCTCATATATGTATATTTTCTCCACCTCACTTCATTTATACTGTTACGTTGCTCATATATATGTCACAAATATTATTCCTTATGGATTATCTCTCGAAAAATTACAAAGCCTGACTGCTTTTCCTGAGTCCGTTTGCTTGGAATTTTTGCATGGAATCTATAGAATAAAAAACTTCGTAAAAAACGGTAGGCGAGAAATCCTCTCTTGGTGCTCCCCTACCTAACCTACCTACCAAATTAGAATTTTCTAAGTTCTGAGTCCCACCTCTCAACAGGCAATGCTTCTAAAATTCGGCGGAAAATGGGCAACGAAGTGTCTTAATACTAGGTTCCCCAGGTTCCCTCTGCATACCCTGCGTTTTGAGGGATACAGTGTGAAACTAATTTTATTTTATTTAAAATTTTAATTATTTTAATACTCGATATACATTTATAAATCATAAATGTCAAAATAATAATAAGCATGAAATTGTACTTAACTATTCGACTTAAAACCACACGATGATAGAATTTACACCGAAAAAAAAAATGTTTATAAATTAGAACCGATGTTGGTTCTACTGTTTCCCGGTTTCCAAAGGTGGTTTGGAAAACAAGGTCTTGCGTCTTCCCGGCTCATTGACGAAAAATTCTTCGAAACACGCGTGCGCAAGTGTCAACACACGTAATGTAAACCTTTCATTGTTCTTGTCTATTTTCAGATATCACTCATTAACCTTGGTGTGTGGTTAATTATATATCGTGTTTACAAAATATATCCACCAAATATATTTAATTTCGTTCACTATTTTAATATTGTGCAATTTACGATGGATATTATATATAAGGCTTTTTTGAAAATGTATTATTTTGAGGTATAGGTACGAATGTCGAAAAATTATGTGCTTTTTATAAGAAGATATTTTTGTTTCGGGCAGGAGCGAGATATTTGTTGTGAAACTTGAGATATCTAGGTCGTCAACGACTAAATACGTGCCTGATAACCGACGACCGAAGTTTATCACATAATATTACATTATTATCCAATAAAAACGAAAAATATATAATATAGAGTTGTACAAGAGCTGTCTTGTAATAATACTGCAAAAATGTCAAAGGTTGCAACAAAAAATTATCAATATGTCGTATGGAAATTGAAGTTACATGGACTGAGGTGTCAATAATAAATTACTAAAGTCTTTATCTCCAAATATTCCATGACGTATAAACACCTGCCTACAACTGCCAATCTTATCCATAAAAAAATAATAGATTTTGATGAATAGCTTATTGCTTGACTGTGTAAATAGTCTTAGAAAGCGAATATGATAAAAATATTTTTCAATTTTTTCATATATTTTTATAAAATAATATTGTATAGGCAATGGTTGTAATTGTTGTAGAATAGGTAAATCTTTAACTTTTATGTGATATGAAAACGTGAAACTTCAATTTAGTTCGAGAGATAAAAATTGGGTTTTTTCTAGGCGTTTTTATAAATGCCAATTGCAGCTTATCTTATCGTATCTTGATGCCTTATTATTGATAGCTGAACACTTAAGACAATATGTGACGTCAAAATTTATAAAGTACCTATAATTATAAATGAATCATCAATTAATCATCTAAATACCCGTACACACATGGTAGGTAGAGGGAACCTAGTGTTAAGGCACTCCGTTCCCCATTTTCCGCCGAATTCTGGAAGCATTGTGTGTTGAGTGGCGATACTCAACGCCGTGATTTGCCTCGACACCAGAACAAAGAAATGAAAATATTGATGAATGAAATAATGAATGGGGATCGAACCCACAAACTAGCGTTTACAGTCACAAAGTTGTGGCACTGCGCCAAAACTGGCCTGCCTTAAAATTTTACTTTATAGATTTTTTCATATAGATTGTGTTATAGATAAGATACGAATTTCGTATAGCAATTACATACATTGGTATTACATACATTTAATTCCGGTATCTATTGCAAATGCAAACAAAAATAATGCAACATTAACAAAATACTTATTATTTTGCTATTTTTCCTTCTTTTACTACTTTTCTTACAATAACAACCTACGTATAAATAGTTTTATTTTGGAGACCGCGATACGTGACCCGTTACATCATTAGCACAATCAGTTACGCTCTCCTATCCGTGTTTGTTTTGGTTAACAGTCATATGATTTCGATATTATTTACCGAAACGCGGAATATAAAACAAATATGAAGAAAACAAATGAAATAATAATAAATTTATAATTTCATAAACGTATTCAGCCTTATCGATTTGTTGTGACCATTCCTTTGAAGCGTACGGTAATTTCGAGCGTACAGAATGACAATGATAGAAACGAATAAGGACTAGGTGTTTGAGCTCCTTTGAATACAATCGATGGTAAATCCTGCAGGTGCTTAGTCACGCGGCCGTTCAGATCAGCGCTTAATATTCCACGTACGCCAGATACGCTTACGCATGTAACCACCTCTAATAGAATCACAATCTAGAAACAATAACTTCACACGAGGTTAGCATTCATGTGTTAGCAAATATTACAAAATAGGGTATGCCGTTTATGAAATATATAAAGTTTTAGTACCTTAGTGTCGCCATTAAATACGTATGCTTTTAAACTAGAAATAGGCCTGGCGTATTTTAATAGTTTAATCGTATAAGTCAAAGTGTAAAAACGTATTTATATTACATACATTTAAAAATTCCACTGCATTCCTACATCTGCCTGAATTAAAATATAATATATGGTAGCATTCAATAAGAAATTTGTTTTAGGTTAGAAAATGGGAACAATATATACAAATTCAAATCCTATTTAGTCAGGTTATGTATTGGAAGTGAATTAACATAAATAAATGTATATTGTAAGGATATCCAGAGGGATAAATAACGGCCGCCACGTCACCAGCTATCTTTGTAAAGGTTATATTGATATAATTTTAGATAAAATGACCACGTACCAGTAGGCAGTAAATAACGGGTTAATACATGCAAGCTATTTTTGGTGGCTCGTACCTACATAATTCCACTTAGGGCGCTAGAGCTATAAGCCTGCGAAGCGAGTAAAATTGTTACGGTTCATTTGTTTTATTTTAATAGACCAGCGGATCAATGGAAAATTATCAGCAATACTATAATATAATAATAATGTGTTTATAATATATATAATAACGTATTTTTGTCACAACATCATAGTTTTATGATAGATATTTTTAAATAGGCTTATTATGTGACACTTGTAGCATCGAACCCACAACCTTCGCGTTACAGCCACAGCTCTTGTGCCTCTGCGCCACAACGGCCTCTATATATATTCATATCTGCATTCCGTAAATAGAGAATGCATCAGTCTGTGACCCAATTGGTGAACCAAAATACTAACTGGCTTAATGGAACTGCAGATATTAAAAAGCACCCGACCCGATTTCTGTGTAAAAGCACAGGCACTAGGCAGTCTATACACATGTATAGATGCATATCTAATATAAACGAACTCGAGAATAGCGAACTTTTACATTCGAGTGTTCGTATACGTATGTAGGTGTCTAACGATCGACCCGCCATATTTTATTTTTAACGAAACAAATACCTTTGTTGTTGCGTATTTACTTTGTTCCGTTCCGTTCCGTCATTCAGCAGATTGCTATTACAATGTGAATCAGTTATAGATATTATAAGTGGATGGAATATGGATCTAGACACAAACATGATGTTACAGTTACGTCAGACAAGTGTTATTTTTTGAATTCATATAGTGTTTTTTTTTTATAGTAATAAATAATTTAAAATCCAAATCACCTTCAGGCTGTATCCTGCACACAACAGCGTAGGCAGAGGGAACCTAGTGTTAAGACACTCCGTTCCCCACTTTCTGCCGAGTTCATTGCGTCTTGAGTAGCGGAACATAACGCCGCGCTTTGTCAAATGATTAATGTCAAAGACTTTATATAATTTTGTAGGCATATTTTATTGCATGTGCCTAGCAACAAATTATTGTGTCACCAATAACTGAACGCTTGAAGATTTGTATGTCAATTATACACGCCAGTAGGATTTTATAAGATTTTGCATAAAGAAATATATATCTTTATAATAGTTTCAAAAGCCGTATATACGTACTGTACATCCAGCTTTTATGCAGAAATAACCTGAAAACTTAGTGTTAAGACACTCCGCTACTATTAAAATACTTCTGTTCCCCACTTTCCACGGGGCATTGCGTGTAATATTTTATTCCAGCAAACGCGAATCGTATCCATAACCGTCGCGTGTACAGACACACCTGTGCCACTGCACCACAACGGCTTTTAATTTCATCACGTTAAATATTTCTTACTTCACGAATTAATTATTACCAATTCAGTTATTTTCATTTCTCTTCGGACGTAATCAATGTTACATTTCTAACCAAATAAAATTGCAGACAAAGACTAGAATATAACAATTACAACTTTTTTTTCACATTTTTTTAATTGTTACTCCACAATTTTTATACGTTATCTAAATAAGTATTTAACAATTACAACTTTCAATACTCTGATATTGTTTACACGAGCATCAAATAAGACATTTGCTCGGTGCGTTGACCAGTTGGCAAATCGAACAAAGCTGCAGCGTCACTATTAACTAATGCGGTTGCAATTAACTACATTCGACATTAAATTACCTAATAACCTAACACAGGTCACTGAACTCCCTAATAAATGCTAATGTTGTCATTCTTTGAAACTATGTTAAGTAAATTAAACAGATTGTCTTAACACTAGGTTCCCTCTGCCTAGCCTGATGTGTGCGGGATACAGCGTGAGGCAAATATTTTTTGTTATTAAGTATTATATTTGGCAGTACCATAATTACTTTAAACTACTTTCACCTTATTTACACTATAAAGTGTCAAGACACCAAATTATCATATCTATTAGTCTAGTTAGAGTGCATTTCTTAAATGGTTTGTCGGCTTCGACGGCGCCTATTAGTATTAGACACTACAGATCACACAGAACTGTGCGATGCGCGTGGGCGCCGACCGTCCACGGCTCGGTAATGGTGGCATGTAAATACACTAGTGTCGATGTGTGGTCGAGACGTGTGCCGCGAGCGTAGGCGGGGTTGTTTGCCTCGACTGCTGTTGCGTGATACACTCAATAAAACTGTTGTTAGTTCACGTATGAGCCGTTCAAGCATAATAAGCTTTTGTACCTCACCAAATCACCATACTGGCTCAATAAACGTATAATATATAAACTAGAAAATCACTCATAATAAGTTTATAATTTTATTTTGTTGTGATTTTGGTTAATGATCAAATAAGATTAAAAACTTATTATTTTACTAGTGCAATTAAAGCGTCAAAACAGTTTTTACTGCAAACGAGTAAGTTGGCAACTGGGGTTTACGTAATTGGCGTCGCGTGACTTGGACGCCGTTCATTCAGCCGCTCTGTTCAATCTAAACTCTACATTGACGTGTAAATGTAGATATATCTGTTCTATTTGGATTCAACACTAAATAAATTTGTTTTTTTTTGCTTTATGTATAAAAAAAAAAAAGGCCGGTCGTGGCGCAGCGGCACAAGGTGTGACTGTAAACCGACTGGTTGTGGGTTCGATCCCCACTCGAGGAGATGAAATATTTACTTAAATTTATATTTCCATTTCTTCGCTCTGGTGTCGAGGCAAAGAGCGGCGTTGAGTTCTGCCACTTAACACGCAATGCTTCCGGAATTCGGCAGAAAGTGGGGAACGGAGTGTCTTTCACTACGTTCCCTCTGCCTACCCTGCTGTGTGCGGGATACAGCGTGAAGCTGATTTTTTTTTTATGTATAGCAATAATGTAATATATAATAATTTATTTGTTTGTAAGTTAATTTGAGTTTTATTCATTCAGGAATACGGTCTTTGGTTTTTCTATTCTTGTCACGCTTTGTGAATATGACTGGCTCTACTATATACCTAAGTACGTTGTTCATGCCGATCGTTGTTCGTATACGTTTTTTTAGCTTCAGCAGAGTAAGCAGGGAGAACCTTGTGTTAAGGTTCCGTTCCATCCACTCTCATTTTTCCCCATTTTCCAACGATTTTTGGAGGTATTGCATGAATAGTGCAGGGATTGAACTCACAACCTCTCGCGTTTAGTCACAAGCTAGTGCTAATGCCACGAACGAATATATATGTTCGTAGGCTGTTATATAGTCGCACGCAATGACTTCGGAATTCGGCGGAAAGTGGAGAACAGAATTGATACGGAACCTTAACACTAGGTTCCCTCTACCTACAGCGTGAGCGAAAAAATACAGCGTAATCGTAGCGATTTAGTACTTTTATTTTTTAAATCTTTTTTCTTTTTGGTATTTAAGTAGTTTATACCGATTTAATATATTTTCTTATAACAATAGCCATATCCGTTTAGCTACAAATAGACACAACACATACAAGCGTAAACCAGTTTAATTAGCCGCGCTCCGCGTCATAATAGAGCCATTATAGCATTCTAGGAAATATTATTGTCCTAATGATGACCGTCTAAAATATATTCATTTAATTATTATAGTCAATACGGACAGTCTAATCAATTTAAGTCCACCTAATTCACATTATATTTAAAAATATGAAGATGCCATGAGAAACAGAAATTTGATTATTTTTTTTACATTTTGAAATGCCATAATCTAAGAACTAAAAACATTTTTTGGTGAAGGGTTGGGACTACGTACTCTCTAAGGATGAGTAATTTCACGTGTCCAACTGCCGAAAGTATTTAATTATTCGTGTTGTTTGCAATTCTGTTTCATTAATCTACTCGTGTAAATTTAACGATAGAAACAAACTTTAACATAGTTGATGCAATTTGTATATACCCTACAAATATTGTTCATGTAAAAATATGTGAAGATGGATGTTATATGGATGGAAGATAGCTTAGGCATCAGAAAAACGCATAAGTTATTAATGTAAATATTTTCTGTATGATTGAGCTATAATATAACAAATAAGTAAATCGAAATCGCATTTGGGTGGTCTAGGTATCAATAAAATTCATTTAAAAATCATTTTCATATTTTTTTTTGTACAATTTCGAAACGAAATTAAAAGCGTGATAAATTACAATACAAATGTAATTTTAACATTCGCGACAGCTGGACGTAGCAGGTGCGGCGCGTACCTACTCTACTAACAGAGCGTGACTGCTATTTGATAAACAAACACAACATACATCTCTGTACGCGCCTTCGTCTGCGGACGGTGCCAATATTCATAAATAGGGTTAAGACTTTGCCAAATCTGTTTGTCCCGATCGGCTTTTGTCCGCTAGATTCCAATTGTATCGTCACAAAGCATTGTAAAGGAAAAATTCATAAATACTTACTTATTTCATTTACTATCTTCCGTTGTTAAGTATTTTTACTAATGTTATATCAAATAGATATTGTAAGGAGTACTAAGAACAAGACTACATAAAAAGTCTCACCATGATTCAATATGTGTATATTAGATCCATGAAAATTATAATAATATCTAAAACAAAATATCTAAAATATTTATTCTAAAAGTTGAAGTTTTCAGTTCAAGCCATTAGGCTTGTTTATAGTCATTCGTTTATATGAGTTTACAGACGATGGGTTCCACGACTGATGAATCTAAACAGTCCAGAAACTAGAAGGCTCCGTAACTTAAAACGAAATACTGTTAACATAAAATAACTAACAAAAATATTTAATGTTCGTGCTGACATTTACATAATTATTCCTGCAAACATGTAACTGCACGTTTATTGTTACAGCAATGATTCAGAATGAGGCAATTTTTGCAATAAAATAGATAAGCAGTGCTCATTAGAGACAATAAGACGAGGAAAATAAAATTCTATTATTATTTAAACGAATGAAGATATTATTATTATTAATATCAGAAAACCAATTTATTTGCTAGAAATATATATGTATATCACATATTTTAAAAAAAATATATAAACTGACAACATTTAGTTCTGCTTTAGTAAGCGCAGGGGGCGCTAGAACGACCTATTAATGCTATTAAATATCCTACAATCATGCGACTACGCTACGGTTGCAGGTTCGATTCCCATCCAGTGAAATTAAATATTAAACATTTTTATGTGCTCGTTCTGGTTACGAAGCAAAACGTGGCGTTTTGTTCCTCCACTCGACACGCAATGCCTCCAGAGTTCACCTGAAAGTGGGGAAGAGAAGTGTTTTAATAGGACCGGAGCTTTTTACATTAGGTTCCCTCGCCTACTCTGCTGTATGCGGTATAATGGGCTGATCTAAAAAAAAACAACATCAAAAATTGGTTTCCTACTATCAGTAGTTGTAAAAAACATGACGGTATCGTTAGACTATAACTATACACGATTTAAAAACGCTTAAAAAATTGTATAGTGAAAAGTAAGCAACTCAACATGTGACAAGGAAATCGCAGTCTAGCTAAACGAGGGGATGGGAAAGAGTTGCGCACCTCGCCCTCCCCACGCACCCCTGGGGGTAAGACGTGAATGGAGGCAGCAAGGTCACGGACGTCGGAAGTGGGTTACGGGCGTGGGGCGCTATCGACCGCACCTCGCGTTTACATTGTTGTTATTTACTGGCGGTCGAACTTTGTTAAGTTTCTATGATTTTGCTAAAAGTATTAGTTAAAATTGAATATTTTTAATTATGAACAGGTCTGTCTAATATGAAATTCGATTATTATTATTTCGATTATTTGTATTTATTTTTTATAAAACTACTTATCAGTGTAAACAACTGTGACAAGCAATAGTTTAGGCAATTAAAAATAAAAAAATTACAGGCTTAAATATATATATATATATATATATATGCAAATAATATCACTTAATTAATTTTAAAATTTATTAGATTTTAGAAACACTAATAAACTAAGTATGACTTGGTTATTTTATTATAGATAATTATTAATTATTGTAATCTTATTAATTATTTCTGTACAATTGCAGTTCCTGTTAAAACATCGTTTTTCCTAGTGAACACATAAACTTTTGCCGTGTGATCCCGGTCTAGAATATGATCATCCTGGTACTGGTGGTGTCGTAAGAGGCGACTAAAGTACGTGTGGTAGAGTCACGTCGCCAGCAATGGCAACACGCATGGGCAGACTCGACTGGATCATTACCACCCCCGGCATTTAAAACCGGCGTGAAGTAGTGGCTTTATGCCACTGCGTTTCGCATCAGGTAATGCCGGGCCCCGGCGCCCAATCCATCTTAAAGGCCGGCAACGCACCTGTAGCTCCTCTGGGGTTGCACGGGGCCGTGGGCGGCGGTAATCACTTACCATCAGGTGACCCGCACGCTCGTTTGCCGTGTCTTTTGCATAAAAAAAATCAACTATAAATCAAAATAAATAAGTAGGTAGGTGGTAGTTGCCTATACAATATAAATAGTTGGCTGGCATCGAGACAGTAATTTTAATTTTCTAGCGTTTCATCTACAAACATGTTACGACATGAATTTATAATGTCTTGAAATGTTAGTGCCACATACATAGATACATACAAAAAAGTATAGATACGAATACATAAATAACTTGGCTTAGGCCATTCATAGCAAGTTTTTCCACGCGGGCGGCGAACTCGCGGCCTTGCGCCTACGCTGCCACTAGCGAGACGTTGCGCCGGATGTAGAGCTGACAAAATTAGAACGATCGAATCGAATCAAATTTATTTTCTAAACAATATAATAAAAAATATACATTTCTTTGCGTTTTCTGTATGTGGGAATTAATTTGTATTTAATCGAACATAGATTTATGTTAGATATTTACTGACGGTAAGCAATATTTACATGCAATACAATATTGATGGGACTTATAGATTTGGTCTCAAATCTACGTTATGGAATCTATATTGTACTGTAAGTTGTAACGTGCGTTCTATATTTTTCAAGTTTTTTTTAAACTATTACCCATTTAAATGTTCAGTATTATACTTTTTACAAAACGTATAAAAATTTGAAAGTAGCGTGAACCCGCGCCTGCATGTTAAATGTGAACGTATCGCTTAGTGGTCAGAGCGCTTGGACGGTTTCCAAGAAGCGCGGCTTCAAATTCCGCTACGTTTAAATACATAGAAAAAATCCCATATTATGTTTATTTAAATAAAAAAAATAGTTGCTCTTACATTGGATCACAAAAGCTTGTGAAACATTATCGAACGGTTTTTAATAACCCTGCGAACTGAAATAGACTCGGAGGTTCAACTCGGAGGAGTGGGGCAGAACGAACATGTGGTTGAAACTGGCTTAATTGGCTTGGATTTTTTAACAAGTTAGTCACGAGCGATGTCTTTGTGACTCAGTTAGTTCTATTTCACGAACGAAAGATCACGAGATATTTCCTTGTGGCCTTAAAATTTTATTGTTTATGTAAGTTCGTAAATATATACTTTGTATTATTCATATTTTACACACTTATTCATATTATATATATATTTACTTGCATTCCTAGATGTTTAATAAATGTAGATCAAAATATATGAGAAGACAAATATGTAGTTAAATAATACTTTATAAGAAATACATATACAATAAAAGATATGAAAATAAGAGGCCAGTCGTGGCGCAGCAGCACAAAGTGTGCCTTTAAATCGACTCTTTGTGGGTTCATCTCCACTCGAGGAAATGAAATATTTACTATATTATCATATATTTATTTTCATTTCTTCGCTCTGGTGTCGAGTCAAGGCGCGGCGTTGAGTTCTACCACTCAACACGCAATGCCTCCAGAATTCGGCAGAAAGTGGGGAACGGAGTGTGTTAACACTAGGTTCCCTCTGCCTACCCTGCTGTGTGCGGGATACAGCGTGAAGCTGATTAAAAAATATGGATGAAATTCTAAATTCATCGTGGTTATATGAAACCGATAATCATATCTTGACTTTTCATATCAAAAAATTCCACCCACTTCACAAGTATACATTGTTTCTAGATATATATTAATTTGATCAAATCATGTATTTATCTTTGAAATGTAATCATTATAAAGTTATTTTTAACAATTGATACTATGTTCGTTTGATAAAATAAAAAAAATATTGTCGTCATCTGATATTTTTAAAGAACCAAATACTATTTGATTGATTAGTTCTTGACATGCTCTACTTCAAGATTACTGACTATTGTTATCGACAATTATTTTCTAAAAATACCATTTCGCGTGGCAATGACGATAAAAATATTTTTTTTCTGTTAAGTACAAGGTCACTCCTCTTCATAGCAACTAGACAGTTAGAAATGATTAGCTAAGGTGTTTTTAAAGACCAAAAAGTGGAAACATAATATAGAAAAAACAAATTAAACTCACTACTTTATCTTTCTTTTTTAGAAAGTAGAAGTTGCCTCTACACCGAAGCGGAGAAATGTAAATATTAAACTGGTATTTCACTTCCTCGAGTGGGAATAGAATTCACTACCTGGCACGTTTACAGTCATCCTTTAGCCCCTGTGCAACGACAGGCCCCTACTTTATCGTTTTAAATATAATAATACATACTAAGCAAGTTAGATAGAATTTAATTATTTACGCTGTCATCTTTTTTTATCTTATAAATATTTAAGTCATAATATAATACGTGAAAGTGGGGAAGGGAGTGTCTTAAAACTAGGTTCCCTCTGCCTACTTTGCTGTGTGCGAGATACGGCGTGAATCTGTTTTTTTATTTATTTATATAATAGCAAAACTTAATCTCGCAGTAAAGACAGCTATAAATTTTAATTACATATAAGTATATATTAGACTGGCCATTATATTCTTATTGTCAGTGAGAAATTACAAAAACGAATGACTTATGTGAAATTCGTATTACTCATAAGCCAATTTAGAGGACATTCAAGATTTTATTATTTTTGGATAATCATGGGAACTCTTTTAATTACATTTACAATACGTTAAATATTCTTTTATAAAAGATTTGTTCTTGTGATTTTTAAACTAATAAGTAAAAAGATAATTTTATATTTGTGCATCCATACTAAGCTGCTGTAGGTATATAAATAATATAAAATTAAATTATATTAAATCAGCTTGACACTGTCATCCCGCACCCAACAGAGTAGACACTCCGTTCCCAACTCACACACACAATTTTCCGAGACATTGCGTATTGAGTGGCGGAACTCAACGCCGGGCTTTTGCCACGGCGAAATCAATAAAGAATAATTCAATCGAGTTGGGATCGAACCCACAGCCGTTGCGTTACACTCACACACCCGCGCCTCATAATAAAATGCCAAACCGTTTTAGTTATATAAATAATAAATATAATTATATATACGTATGTATGACATACACTATATTGTATATCAATATTTAGGTACACATTATACATACATTCTTTGCGTAGGAAATGCAAGCTAACATGTACCGTGTTTGCGCAGGTGCGCAGTGTATTCTTTATTCTTCAAATTATCGCCTCGGGCAGACTCAGGCGTGCATAGGAATGCTGACGATCAGCAGTTCTGATAAGTTTTAAAGAAAACAATCACAATACGAAGAGTATCTACCTGCAGTCACTTAACACGTGTAAAAGACTTTTTTTTTGTTTCTTTAATTTCTTGTCACTGCACTTGTTCACTTAATGTACCTGTGCCTGCTTAATTCACATAGATTGATATAGTCATAATTTGGCAATATTTGAACGTTTTTGTGTTTTAGTTTATATATTTATAACATAACAACTGACTACAACAAAAGGCGTTTGTTATTTCACGTCACGTACTCATTCTCGAATACTAAGTTATGTTATGCACACGAATTAAATCTATTTATAATGTTGACGTCGCCCGTTCCACATTCTTATCTCATCACCAAACGCGGCTCACGCAAGGATCTCACGCAGATGTAGAGTTTTATACAAAGAAAAACAATTTAACATAGATTAATATAGTTTGCACTGTAGCCGTGGTGTAAATCTGCATATGCTTTTATATGAAAAGCAAATAGATTGGCCGTGATGATCATATAAAAGTAAATTATAGAACTATACGATATATCCTCTGTTGACATATATATCTATGTTTTTAATAAGTGTTCTATATTTCCAGCTCGTCCAATGATCTCGGCGAGCCTCCCCGGCGAGGCGCTGGTCCAGCTGAGGCAGCTGCAGCTGAGCCACCTCTACCCCCCTCCCAGCATGACACCAGAGTTCCTCGCGCCCCCGCCGCGGCCCTACCCGCGGTATGCGCCGCGCCGCCCACGCGACCCCATGCAGGCGCCGCCCGCGCCCGCGCCCTTCGCGCCCGTGCCCACTGCCTACGCGCCCTTCCTGCAGCACCCGTCGTCCTACGCGCCCTACCTGTACCGGCCGCGCGCACCGCAGCCGCCCGCCTACCACCCGCTGCGCGCGCGGCCCTCCTCCGGCTTCGTGCCGCCCGCGCCCGCGCCGCACGAGCCGCACGAGCAGCCCGCGTCCGCGCCGCAGCCGCAGGCGCCGCCTAGGGAGGTAATATCACACACTCATCCAATTAAAGACGAACTAAACATTATAAATTGATATTTCATTATTGACAATTTAAGTACAGTTTTAGAAAATAAACTAACTATATATTATATATCCTTGTACAATGTATTTAAACTTAATAATTTCAGGAACCTCCGACGTCCCCCGAGCGCGGCGCGCCCGCACCCCACTTCTGCCGCGGCGCACTCATACGTCTTGAAGACGGTACACTCCGACGCGTGGAGGAAATGCGGACAGAGGACTTTGTGATGAGCGCCGAGCGCACAGGCGACCTCGCGCTCACGCAGTGCACGCTGCTGCGCCTCGACGAGCGAGGGGACCGCCTCTCGCTCACACTTACTTATGATAGAAACCGCTCACAGGTGAGCAACACATTAATTATCATATCGTACTGTCCAATTGTACCCAATAAAATAATAATGACTATACTATCCCTTCAGTCTTTTCTTGAATTGTCATATGGGCGGCGCTGAACACTCTACTGACATGCTTAAAACTATTAACAAAATATTTGAATAGTATAATTAAAATTTATACATAATGAAGAATTCAAGGACACTTCAATTACATATACTATTCACGACTTGAAATAAATACAAAAATTTTATTTAGATGGAATGTTGTGCTTAAATATAATTTTTGTAAAATAATATTTCCAGGTGGAGCTGGAATCAACAGTAGACCATCCGTTTTTTGTGTACGGCCGAGGTTGGGCGTCGTGTAAGCCAGAGCGTACCCTGTTGCGGTACGGACTACGAGTACAAAGACTGCAAGTGGGGGACCTCTGCGTGTCACTAGTGGCGCGCAAGCACTCCGCGCCCGCCGCCGCGCTGGGGACCGCCCTCGCGACGGCGCCGCCTCAGACGCACCCCGAGAACCTTAGCGTAAAAGAAGACGCTCGTAAGAGGAGGTGGTCAGCCTCGGATGTTTTAGAGGACGGCCCCCCTGTCAAAAAACGTTGAAGGAACCAGCCGTTCGCCGTCGCTACGAAAATATAAAATGTTCAGTTTGTTAACCAACACATAGTAGGGTCTTGACGAGTTTAACGTTCACATAAATCCGATTGTGTGGCTCGCGACTATCGCTAAAGTTTGTGCCACGAATTTTCACCAAAGTAACTTTATCCCCCAGTGAAACTAAGTCATATATTTGAAATGTTATCGGTAATGTGAAATTTCTACAGCGATCGGCAATACACAATCGTACGCTTAATATTCTATTTGGAAACTAGGTGCTTTTTTCTGTCGGGTGCTTCTATATGCGTTTGTGTACAATATTGTAAATATGTAACTTAGGTCAGGCAAACTTACACTACGATTAATGTAAGTCTCAAAACTTGTTACGGACTTCTAACGTAACTGTAAATATCCTGAAAATTAATTCCCTCAATTGTTATACTTTTTCATCTTTATATGTACTTTTAATGTGTTTATTAATCATATCTCTACAACGAAGATATAAATTATTTCAGTTTAATGCCAGTTACTATTTAGGCACTTTAATCGATAAGATTAACTACAAATCTATATATTTAAAAAAGCTCTCGATTCTGCTCAATAGGTGCTAATAGTTCTGCTACAAGACACCTACTTCCTACATGTTAGTGTAGTGAGGTGATCTATTTAATTTCTCATTATTTAATGTTTAATTTCTCATTATGATAATGTTTATAAAATAACTTTTAGAACCAAAGTCAAAAAAAAATATTTTAAAAAAGTAAAAAAAAAAAAGATAAACTGCTGCATTAAGTTTCCAGCCATTTTTAAGTTCAAACCAATAACATGAGCACAAAAGCACGTTGACTGCCACATATTTTTATGTAGGTTAGAAATTGTGATAACTGATAACTAATGAGATTGTTACATCAACGACTGTGTAGAGAACGAGGCACAGTGAGTGATCGGTGATTTAAAGAGCAATGTGCTTATTGACTGATTCTAATTTCATCGGTTTTCATAATTATAGATCGACAAGAATGATTATGATTTTTTGAAAGTATATTTATAGGCACAGGCAGAGCGCGACGCTGAAGATTATTGATAGCTTTCAAGTCCGAGATCGATCTTAAGTTGCCGTTTTCATAGATATTTATGAAAGAAAACGGCATCTCAAGATCGTTCTCAACCTGCCTATCTTTACAATATTCATAAACATCTTGTCGGGCTGTTCATAATTTCAAGCAGTCATGAGTTGCGTTTTTCCCATGGTTGTGACTGCAGACATATCCATATGAATCGTTACCCGTTTCCTCTCGCTAGAGATAAAGCGAACCTTCGTTTTTCTATTTAAAATTAAATTTTAACTTCTAACTTAAATTAGTTTTTAGAATTTTCAGCGACTGTACATTCTCTGCTGGACTAAATCTTCTGACAAATAATTTAATATTAAAATGGAGTTATCGATAACAATCATATAATGTATAAAGGAATACGTCTAATGGTCATGGTTTTTAGATGCCATCTCTGTTGATTTTAACGTCCATGTGTGATACACAGAACTTTTCTATGAGAAGATGTATACATAATAAACACACTGTCTGTGATATTTTGTAGTTATTGGTCAGAATAGGTATGAAGTATTGCTTGATTAAAAACATATATGTTTTAGAATAATAAGTGCGTTATTGGTAAGAAATGTATAGTTATTATATACCCACTCGGAAATCCTACGCAGATAAAATGAAACTTAAATAAAGCAAGTATGTAGAATCTGTGATTAATATACATATACAGTTACTTAACGTAACGACAGAAGCATGGCCATATCATTAACAAATTGTTTTTATATATAGTGAACTTAGTAAAGTTTTATTAGTAGTTTCACAGATAATATAAACGCGCAATATAGCGCGACATTAAAAAGAATCCACTACTACCTAAACTATAAAAAATATTGCAGAATTAATAGAAAAATCTGTCTGGTACTACAAATATTATTTGCACATGTCATTCACCAGTAGTTTGCTTAACCGACAGTGACGTCGCAGTTCGTCGGTCACTTGCGGTCGGCTATACTTCCTGTTGAATTATCGTTAATGCCAGTATATAATGAAGCAATGAACGTTAGATATTGGCAAAATTTTATTGTACCACAAACTGTTACGTGCTTGATACTTGTATGTTAAATATATTAACCGATCGTGCTAGAGTATAAAGTACATCGTCGGCGACGAGCGGTGTTGTAAAAAAAATGTAATAATTTGTTGTGTAATGTAATTCTAGGTTATATCGTCTTTATAATTATTTGTAATTGTAATGAAAGATCTCATTTTAATAATCGGTATTTTCTAACAAGGCGCTTTCATTAGATCATGACTAAGCCTACCTCACAAACTTTAAGACTCGGTGGAGGCGGCGACGTCACGCTCGCCAATCGCTATCAAGTCTAAACAAGATCTCAATTTGATGAAAATAAACTTTTAAAAAGACTGGGACGCTTTACTGAATGTTGTGGGATAATAGTTTCTTCGAAGATATTACTTAAATTATGAAGATAGGAGCATTTACTTTGTAAAAGGGCGCGCGACGCCTTGGTTTCGACAGGATGGACAATCGTTTAGTACAAAAATTTGTTACAAAAAGTATTATTTCCCAAAATCCAAATTCAAAAGTATTAATTTTCTAACGACGGGTGCTAAGAGATGAAAGTTGTCGGAGCACAATCGCGAATGGTACAAAACTTTGTTTGTGAAGTTACTATCTTTGCGAATTATTTAGTAATTGGCACAATCGATGTTCTTCCGCGCCTTTAATATGCTAAATGCGTCAATTATTATTTTTAGAGCTAAATTTGTGTGATTACCTGCGGTTAAAATTGCGCGGGTACCCATTATTTAAGTCATTCCTTTGCACTTATTTATGGATGGAAGTGATTTGTTACTTTCTATTAAATGCATATTCATAAAATTGGATCCAAATTATATCAAACATACCGTTTAATAAACAGTAACATATATACATTTTATTACAGTTTCTAATTACTCTTTACTTTTTATAATTGCTTAACAATAGAATAATATGATATAACACATAATGCTTTGCGTCTATTGGCCCCACAAGCATTCCTGTGTTGATTTCTCAACCGAAATTTCGTTATTTTAAAACATTTACTTAATAAATCTGAATATTTATTAAGTAAATACGCTATTAAAATGCATTATGTTATATTTACAGTAGTAAAGCTTAGCTAAAACTTTATCAAGTTTAATCCTGGTCTGTATTATGCTGTCATTTTTTGTATCTCAAAATTATTTAAGTGTTTTTAAGGGTGCGTGATGTGTCTGTGTACGATAATTAAGATTTTAAATTAGTTTCATCATTAAATGTTAAATATTTAATATAAACGTTTTAAAGTTGCCAATAATGAACACGGCCAGTAATGGTTACATAATTTTAAACTAGCAACACTGACACAAATGATTGTGCCATCCTTTACAGTGTTATCGATATTAGATTATCGCTATTTTTGGTAAGATTCCGACCAAAGAGGCCAAAGCCTCAATATATAATATTTGATATTATTCCATCTTACCATAAATAATTTTGTGATAACATATTGAAAACAGATTATATATATAAAAGAAAATTTAAAATGTTTAATCGAGATAATGACCAATTCTTACGAACTGTTTTCAATATGTAATGTGTCATTTAAATAATAGATAAATAAATATAAATTGTTATATAATTATATGACAGATATGGCAAATATTATATATATGATGTATATTTTATTGTATAGCGAAATGAATACTATTGAAAATTAATGTAAATGAAAAATGTTATATGTTAAACTAAGTTAACTGTTTGTAAAAAGAAAGAGAGAATATGTATAATTGAATATTTGCTACAAGTTAGTTTTATTTTACCTTTCATTATGCCCTACTGAGTAGTCAAGTTAATAATTATAATAACATTCTGTATCTCAGATATAGCAGGCGGATAGAGATACTTATAATTTTCAAGACATTACATCTAGAGTGGCAAAACTGTAATGTCTTTGTTTTCTTATCAAGCTAGCAAGGAAATGGAATAATATCATTTCCCCGGGTGAAATTGAACCCACAACCGTCGCGTTTACAATCAGACACCACAATGACCTCGATTTTACGATAAATACGATTTATTGTCATTTCTGCAACATTAACCTTGTAAACTAATTTCTAATTGTTACATTTAACAATTAAATTAACTTAAAGAAAATTATAACAGTAACTACAATTGAGTTAAAAAAATATTAATTAATAGTAGTATTTATTAATATAACAATTCACAACATAAAATACTAGGCGTAATAATAATTTTCAATCAAATGAAACTAAATATCAGATTTGAGATCCAAAACAACTTTTTCTCCTGGTTTGAAGGCAGGCATACCGAGATATGGGCATGTGGCGCATCGAAAAGCATCACCTAAGTAGCACTGAAAAAGATATAATAAAATACATAATAATATAAATAATACATAATTTTATTTTAATAAAAAAACAACTATCCAGAGAATTGAAAAACAATCATTTTAATAATTAAGTTCATGTTAGGTGTCTAAGAAGTTTTAGAGCCTATCCAATGAAAAAAGACTTATTAAAATTCAACTAATCTGTACCCTTGTCATGCCATAGAAATAAGAAGGATGCTATGATTTATTAAATTCAGCTTTGGGCATATAACAGCGTAATTTTCTGTTTTGAATTTGCCTTATATTGTCCCAAATGCTGTGAGAATCGGCAAAAATTGGAGAACACAGTGTCTTCACATTAGGTAAAGTCTTCTTCTTAATAAATAAAAAAATAAAAAATAAGTAAAATCTTATCTTTTTAAAAAAGCCTTTCTTTTAAAAGAAAAAAAATTCTCAACATTTTGTTGGTCAAAATTCTGGGCTGAGTATGGGATACCCCCTCCCCCATGGTCTCCTGCACTTAATAACGGATACAACATGAGACTAGATTAAAATGTACATACACTTCCACAAGATGATTTTGGAGTTTCTTTTGTTTCACCTCGTAGCTCCTCGGCTAAACCACATGAACAATCAGCACAAGCTTTTCTCTTTCCTGTTGTCGCACAAACTGAAATTATACATTCAAATTATATATCATTGTATATTTTCATTTACTTTCAAGTGATCGTTTTTAATGCAACTTTAAAAAAATATAAAAAAAATAAAATTAATTACCTATATTACCAGTTATTAGTATAAAAGCAACATTAATTTAACAAATGTTATACAAAAGGCGCATGAGAAAGTTACATTAGTACTGTAAACCTGACCTTATTATGTACTTGGAACACAATACCTCAACTAGCTACTGAGCTCACCTCGGAACACAAAACCTCAACAAATATTATCAAGATAAAAATATGTAAATGATAATACATGTTTTATTGAAAGTAATATATAGAATAATATATAGAATAAATACCATGTATATATTTGAAAAAGCAATACAATTATTCTATTAAATAAGAGATATTTGATCAAGACTTTCTAATTTTATTTTCCAGACCTTTTAAAACATTTATTTAAAGGTAATGTAAGATTAACAAATAAAAAAATCTGTATAAGCTCTAGGTAATATTACCTCTCAGTGATTGTTGATCAGGTCTTTTAAGGTCATCTTCATCAAGAAGCATATCAGAGTCAATTATTTCATCATCATTTTTTCCTGACCAGGCTTCTTCAACTGTGTCATCTAACTTCCACACACTCTGCTTGTTGTTTAGCCTAAGTGAGGTTTTGGAGCCAACCTGCAATTATCATATTGTAAAATAATGTAGTATTTGTATAAAATTTAGATTATATTAAATATAATATTTAAATGAAAAATATAAAAAAAAATCTTTGTTACCTCAAAATTTGGTTTCTCTGCTATATATTGATTGTTTAATTTAATAATGTTTATAAAACCATTTAATTTAAGAGAAGAGTTTAGGTCATTTAAATCATTCATTAGAAGCTTTCCACTTGGTTTTAAGAGTTTAATTATTAAAGCTAATAATTTATCATCATGAACAATATTATTTGAAGGTAGCCAATTACTCAGTATTATATCGAAAGACGATAAAGATCTGGAATCTGTAACAAGTAGAAAAATTAAACCAAATGCTAAAAACATGTGTTAATTTATAAGAAATGTATACATTTATATAACCTTCCGAGATCATGTCAGAGTTTTCCAGAACTACTGAAGTGTTTGCTATACTTTGGATTTGATTCACCAAATTGCTTAATTCTTTTGGTTCGTTGTTGTTCCATATTATAAGCACGTTAGCTCCGCTTTTGATATAATCCATATTAAATATTATTATTTAACGCTCAAGGTTAAAATTCTACTTAATTGCTTAATTCTTCAAATTTAACTAATACACACGAATTGTGATGTCTTAAATTTGTGATGTTTTTTTAAGTTCGCACTCCGCTATATATTTGATTATTTGACGACGACTGACGTTTTCACTTTTCAGTTTTACCTAAAAATCGATGCATCGGATTCGTTCGATTTTTACCTCTCCAAACATCGATTGCTTAAGAAATATGATTACTTTTAAAATGATAAGGAATATTTTTTGCATTTCATATCATTCATTATTTGCAAAAGCGTATTATGAATAGTTAGTTAGGATATAACATTATATTTTTAGGGTTCCGTATCCAAGGGATAAGGCGGAGTTTTAGTAAATAGGGTTTTTATTTACTAAAACTCCGCTGATAATCACTTCGTGTGCGAGTCTGACTCGCACTTGCCCTGGATTTTTTTAAAATAATTTAAGCAAGATTTTTTTGAATTATATTGTAAATACCTGGTGTTAATGTATTCATTGTGGTCTACAATATGGCTAAAAGCATAGCCTAAAAAAAGTAGTAGTTATTAGAGGCAGAAAAGTTGATATTGCATTTTCATAAGGGAGTATATGTAAAAAAAATGTTTTTTCATTATCACGCCAAAATGCATGTTCTCGATATTTATAAGTGTTTCAAAATATATCTTCTCTTAATTGTTAATGGATTTTACCACAATTTTAGCCAAAACACGTAGTAACTTTATTTCAGTCAAACATTGTAATATATAAATAGGTACTTTGCGTTACATCTAAAATGTGTAATCAAACACACAGACAGAGAGAGACAAATGACTGCAAATTTTAATTAATAAGCTTTTATTTAATTTAATAAAAAAAATAATGCTTGAGTTCATTCAAATGACGATAACTTTTTTTACTGAACCGCTTTTGATGAAACAAACTGTAAATGTTTTGCTGCGTTAAATTGGTGAAAATTTTAGGTGAATCGGTGCAGTACTTTGGGAGATAAGCGTGATTATACAGATACAGACCGACAAAAAGTAAAAACAAAATTCCATTATTCTTTTAAAGTGTTTATTTCAGTCAAAAAATGAACAAACATAATATTTTTACTGTTAAATTATATAGATTATTGAAACTATTTAGCTCTTCATAAAACATTAGTAAAAAAGTTTCTTGTAAGAAAGTAACTTTATATTTTTTATGTATGAATTCAGTCGTTCATGCTTACACTAATTATGCTTACATTAATTTGTGTTAAACTTCTTGAACAACGAGGCATTACCTATAGTATATAGTTTGTGGTAGGTAATATCTGTTTAGTTTCTTATTTTACAGTTTTTTAGATGTATCAGTTGCATGTGTTACCTCGTAATATCCATCTTTCTATGTTATTGACAGAAGCAGTCAAGCGATTCAATAGTCAAGCGGCAATATTATGCAAATCTATCTTCCCTACTGTCATTGTCAGTGTCACCAAAATTCAATCGATAAGTCGCTTACAAATTTTCAATTTGTCTTTGTGTATTTGTTAATTTGTTATGATAACTTAAATGGGAAATTTGATTTATAGATTGCGATTCATTCAAGTCGTAAATAAAAAACTAAAATGAATTAATTTGTTAAAAAAAGTAGGAGTACAGGTTTTAATCAATATTTTGCTCAACTTTGAGGAAAAAATATAAACATAATTAAATACTACATAAAAACATATTTAAAAATATATAATACTTAAAAATGTTAGTAGAGGCATTTATGGCTGGTATTTGGTCAGCATTAGGAAGTACTCTTGGCAAATTATCCGGTTCTTTATATGTCGTAAGTTAAACAATTCGCCATCATACAAAATGTATTTTTTATCATTCTGTATTTTGCGATCTTATTATATTGTAACATAACTCTCTTATCAGGGCGACAGCTACTTTTTGTGGAGTTTTTACTTAATACTCATGCTTATAGTAAATACATGGGGCTGCAGATGCTATTTGCGTTCTCTTGACGCGTCTCCAAATTCTGTATCTCCAACTGTTATATCATCTGCATCTAGTTTTGTATTATCGGTATGTAGACTTTAATTCACTACTGCTATTTGCAAAAGTTTTTTAAATATTTTTTAACTGCTCACCGTATCTCATATAGTAGAGTATGGTGAGGGAACCTAATGTTATGTCACTCTGTTCCCCACTTTCCACCCAATGTTTTAGCCATTGCATAATGAGTGGTGGAGGCAACCCTGCCTTTTTTGTTAGTAGAGTCAATAAATCAAAATAACTCATTCCTATAAGTGGGAATTAAACTCAATACATTCAATATATTTGCAGTTAGATGGTGTGCTGCTGTACCGCACAGTATGTATGTTTCTTTACATAATATACTTATTTTGATTACAGGGATTACTGGGAGTACTTATATTTGAAGAAGAGTCTTCCATCCAATGGTGGATTGGCACAGCACTGATAATTCAGGGACTAGCTTTACTATCGGGACGTAAATAATTCTCTAAATCCTTTTTGTTAAATTTAATAAAAAGATATAATCTTATATATACAAGATGGAGGCTGTCTTTATTAATCAAACTTTTTAATATTACTATGTGTATAAGTCTGTTTTGCTATCTAAAGTAGGCTTAGATCTAGTTCTACACTTAATTATCTTTAGGTATTTAATTCCTATGAGACCTGAGATATTTTAGTTGCCTTTTTCTACATAACTAAATTAAAATAATTTTAGTAAGTAATACAATTATACTGTTTTCTTTTAATTAATTTAAGGTTGTTTTATAACACTTTTACATTCTTATTTTATTATAATTATACCACATTTTTATGAACAGATAATTAAATATAAAGCTTTTTATTTTTAATTTATTTTAGATTTAAGTATTCAATATACTTTGCTGTATTTATTGTGAATAAGACATGTATCTACTTTTTGGATATACATTTATAAAATTGTATTCTTGAACAAATTTCACTATTTCATTTAATAAACAATATCAGTATAGAGACGTGAGTTTTATTTTAATTATAATTTAATTCTTTTTTATGAAAGCAAGCTTCTCTTCTTTTTTATGAAGATTATGGTTTTTTTAGACTGTATATATTTTCTTATACAGTCCATTATATATCTTTATAATTTATTTAAGTGTGTAATACTAATAGAACTTACAGTCCCATAAGAAATAAATAATAAAACTTTACAGGTCATAATTTTAAAATATACTAGTGCTTCGAGTTAATCATGAATCGACTAGGAGTAGGTTTAGAATTAAATTATTCACAACGATAATTATTATTTATTTTTAATAAATAATAATTATCGTTGTGAAATAATACGTCATTTATTCAAAATGACACTAACCTGCCAGAGACGTCGTCGCACACACAATTGTTATTGGGTTCTACTAAATTAATAAAGGTTTACTTTTAATCATTTAATCCGTTTATAAATAAATAATTTATGTCAATTTAAAGCACATAGTTAGACTCATTTTCGACTAAGCTAATTGCTACACCGAGATTTCAAGATTTAGTATCGGGATCGGAATTTACGCGAGAAAAACGTACACGGGTACGCGTACTTACCTTCTACCTAAATACCATATAGTTAAATATTGTTCTTTCAATACAACAAGTTTTGCGAGCAAAATCAAATAAATTCGTTCGGTTGTGGGTTCAATCCTCACTAGAGGAAATGAAATATTTACTTAAATTTATATTACTATTTTCTTCGCTCTGGTGTCGAGTTCCGCGATCCGCGATCAACACGCAATGCTTCTAGAATTTGGTTGAAAGTGGGGAACCGAGTGTCTTAACACTAGGTTCCCTCTGCCTACCCTGCTGTGTGTGGGATACCACGCGCTGATTTGATTTGATTTAATATTTTTATTTCTTCGCTTTGCTAACAAGGCAAAGCGTGGCGTTCAGTTCTAGCGCTCCGCAATACGTTCTGACCACTAAACAATACGCTTAGTGGCCAGAACGCCTGAAAGTGCGAGTTCGAGTCCCGCTACGTTCAATTTTGTATAAGTTTTCTAAATAAGTATTTAAAATAAACTATTTTGATACAATAATATAACTTTTTATATCAATTTAAAGTATGTTGTTCTACAAAATTGCTACTTTTTAAAAGAGTTATTTTTTTAGTTTAGCTGTCATATTTTTTTTGTTTAACTGTTATATTGAATTGGTTAATACTCTCTCAAGTCACTACGTAATGCTTGAAATTTCTTAATGATCGGTAAAGATTTGTGGAGCGTACTCATCCTGGAAACTAACAAAAAAATCTCCTGGAAAAATAAAAACTAACAGCATTTACACCAATTTTTTTTTATATTAATCACCGACCCACCTTCTATAAATTACCTCCATATACGCTCACGTTTACGTTGCGTTATTAAATAATTTAGAACTACTAAGTACTTATAACTAAGATAGTAGGTAAATAGGAACGGAGTGTCTTAACACTAGGTTTTCTCTGTCTACTACTGTTGTGTGCGGGATACAGCGTGGAGCTGATTTTTGAAATTTAAGAGTAAGAATTGCGTATTCAAATGAATTCCATATATATACACTTGAAAAAATATAACAGATCACTGCAGTGGGACGATTTCAATTAAGTAAATGTATGACAGTCCATAAATAAATGAATCAATGTGAACTAGTCAGCTGAAACAACACGGCACTTTTAGAGGTATTTGTATATAAAGAGTAAATAAAACCTCCATTACTCCGACGGACGTTGAAGCGAAACGTAACAAAAATGCATGTTAGTTTGGTTTTTATATTAACTAATGGTATTGGTGTGGTATTTTTAGAGGAATGCTTTCTGATTTTCCTTTGTGTAATATTTTTCAGGTACTATTGCTAGGAAGGCGGATGGGTGGAAAGTGAAACACAAGTGTTATAGGTAAAAAAATTCTATTCCAAAATTTGCGAAGTGGTCTTCGTCGTGTTACAATGTGTTGGTACTATAATAATAAAAAAATAACCATATAGGTAAATGTTTGTATACATACACGAAGTTTCATACATTTATATGTTACGTTACGTTGGCTGCAATTGGAGGGTTAAGAAAATACGATTTCTATACGTAAACTTATATTAATAAAATTTTAAATTAAAAAATACAAATTAAATCTAAAACTAAACTATATCTAAGACTATTGCCTTCAATGTTAGAAAAACAGTCATCTGCTTAAACCTAAATAAATCTAACTTAACCTACGACTTAATTACTCCACGATGGAATAATAAGTGTGGGAACAGAAGAAATACCTTTCCCACCGGCGCTGTTCACCCGATCTCGCCTTTGTCAGTATTTTGTGGCGCTCGGCCGCCTATCAGACGGACATATTATAATATTAAATAAGTTTTCCACCTGTGACACCGAGCGCTATATACTGTGTTAGACATTGGTTACATCTCTCATTTTTGTTGGGTAAAGAGAACAAAGTTATAAATCCCTCCGTTCTGTTTTCTAGCTTCTAGCTTTTTTCCGCATAGCAGGGTATGCAGAGGAAACGTAGTCTTAAGACACTCCGTTGCGCACTTTCCGCCCAATTTTCGAAATATTAAGTATCGTGTTAAGTGGGGGACCACGGAATCTAACAACGCGTCTTGTCTATCACAGTCAGAAAATGACAATAATTTAAATATAAATAGTTTCTCCGAGTGGGGATGAGCCCGCAACTACCGCGTTTACACCTAACAGACCGACCTTATCGCACTGCGATGCACTCGGGGATTTGCCTAAAAGTAAACCGGAGAAAAACTTACGTAGGTAATAAATATAATTGTTTCTAGGTACATTGTATATTTTAAAACAATTGGATTTGATCAGATTTAACTAGCGCGGGGTAAGTTAAGCTAATTTTTTACTTATTTGAAGAGTTCCTCAACGACTATTACAAATTACTGGTATTACGTACTGATTAAGGATTCATATAGTTTATGTACTACATACAGAGATTGAGGCTAGAGTCGTAGCGTGTGATTTCCGCATGTACTTTTTTATATTTTCATCTCTTCGCTCTGGTCTCGAGGAAATAGGCGCCGCGTTGAGTTCCATAATTCAAAACACAATGCCTTTTGGCGGAAAGTGACGAGCGGAATATTATAATACCAGGATCCTTTTGCCCACCCTGTTGCATGCGGGATATAGCGTGAAGCTAAAAAAGTACGTACTGATAGAAAGATAATTTAACTGTAACTAGTAACATTTCAGAGCTACAATCGATTGAATGAGGGAAGTAGGTACTAAGCGTAATAAAACCGAAAAAATAAACCAATATTTCTTTTGTAACTAATAGTAATTGTGTTTTTAAAAATTGTCGATGTAATCGCAAAAGCAATAGGAACTTACATAATAAATTATACAGTTTTTTTTTTATTTTGAAACGAATGATCTATTTAAATGTTAAACAAATTAATACATTTATAAATCGTCTAAACATAGGTAAATAGAAATAATCAGATTCATTACCGTACAGCTAAAATCATTGCTTGGCGAATTGAGTTTATCTTTGTCAGGCAGATTACTAGGGACGGCTGTGTGTTTGTGTGTTAGCCGCAAAAATAACATTACCTACATAAAAAATTGTATAGGATTATGTCCACTCATAAATCCAGTCGTGACACAGGGGACACAAAGTGTGATTGTAAAACCGACTGGTTGTGGGTTCTCAAACCATTAATATGGGGATCGCCCCACTCGAGGAGATGAAATACTTACTTTAATTTATATTTTCATTTTTTCGATTGGTCTTATGGTCAAGCGCGGCGTTGAGTTCTGCCACTCAACACGCAATGCCTCCAGAAGTCGGCAGTAAGTGCGGAACGGAGTGAAGTGAAGATTATATTCTTAATTTAATTTCAATTTACCTTAATTGTTATTATAAGTGAAGCAATAATTTTTTTTTATGTCTTTATTATTTATTTATTTATTGTGTTTAGGCAAAAGTTTGGCTGCATCGAGCCTGATGTTAAGTCACGTCGATGCGGTCTAAAATTACACACGCTTGCCAAGCACCATTACCGGAAGGTACCATTCTTTTTAATACTATTATATCAAATTAAATCAGCTTCACGCTGTATCTCACACACTGCAGGGTAGACAGAGGGAGCCTAGTGTTAAGACACTCAGTTCCCCACTTTCTGCCGAATTCTGGAGGCATTTGTGTTGAGTGGCAGAACTCAACGCCGCGCTTTGATTCGACACCTGAGCGAATAGAATGGAAATATAAATTTAAGGAAATATTTAATCCCCTCGAGTGGAAATCGAACCCATAACCAACCTGGCCTCTACTATTATATATATTATTAAAATTAATTTTAACTGCTATAGGAGCCATTATGTTAAATCTATCTATATCATTATATTTCATGATATTACTACTATGGAATATAAAGTTAATTTGATTCTTCGAGCCTTCTGAGTTGTGTTTGATAGGTAAACATAATATAATATAGTTTATATAAACATTTGTGCGCAAAAGTTAAAGTTATAAGTTCAAAATCTCCTTGGGAAAATATTTATATTTTAATAGAAGTGATCCCTCGTCTTAATATACAAAGTACTGTGATAGCCACTTGTTACAAAGTTGGACGGTTATCAGATTTGGGAGTCAAATATTTGCGGTCTACTCACACATTTCTAGGCAGGTATTAAGTAAAAATTATTTATAAAATATATACATTCTTTACAAAATATGGATTTATTAAAATTATTAAAAACAAACTCACCAATCATTACGCCATTATACGGGTACAATATTCTTGATTTCACACTGTTTTATAAACCAAAATCACTAATATCGAACTGTGATATATTAAAGAATGTCATAACAAATAATCATTATTCATTCTAAATTAGGCGTGTATGTTTTATCAAGCCTCTCTTTGTTGCAATGATATTGTTAAATACAATATTGTCTATATGCAATATTAATGTCGATATTTTTAATTTTAACACTATGTGTATACATTTACTATGTTAATTAGTGACATTTCTTTCCAAATATTAATACATTATGAAATTTCCTGTGAAGATAATGTTTTTGGTACATATAAGCAATAAATTTATTTAAATAATGTAATATAATTAACTTAAATAATAGGTTTCCTTCCTCATATATTGATTGTTTTTATTAATTTTTATATTAGTTAGTTAAAATTTAAGTATTCATCAAAACACGAAGGATATTCGTAAATAAAGAATTATTTACATCGATACTAAGCTGATGTCGACAAATACATCCCTCGAGGTCTTATAGACGCAGTGACGCCGGGCTCGGCAGTGGCGCGTCATCAGTGGCGGTTAACACACGTCTTGTCCCGTTAAAAATATTCGGTTTATTTTCCTACGTCGAAAGGTACGATCGATAACACAAAACCGCGTGCAAAACAAAAACGTCAACGAAATTCGTAGATCACATTTATTTGCGCTTCTTTTATATTTCGTTACAATAAATTTCAATTAAGATATCGATGAATTTGCGTGACGGCCGGTGTCAACAATGTAGCCATAGAGACGCGGTGTTGACGATTTGACAGTTAGCTATTTAACGTTGTAAATTACGATTTTTACGATGTCAATTTATTTTATTAATATATTTATTGGTTTTGATCTTTTCAAAAGAATTAAACGCGATTTTTTATTTCACTTATCAAATATTTAATATCTGGAAGAATGGGGAATGGCATGAATAAGGTAAGTTTTTTTTTTGTTGTCACAATTGTAATATTTTGGCCAGTTCTGCGGATGCTAGCGCGTCAAGTTACGTAACGTTAATGTAGCTGCTACGATCCGTCGTAGCTCGTAGCATCGTTGGCCGTGGATCGAACTTGGAATCTAATTCTAAATCCAATGTTATGATTATATTTAGTATTTATTATAAAATTACCATGCACTTTTGTTTCATAAAATTGTAAAAAAAATATTTTTTTTTGTTATTAAGTAGGTAAATATAATACATACACATTTTTATATGATATGTGATATTTTTACGATTTTTTTATATTTAAATATTAATAATATTTTAAAATATAGGTTCTAGTTTTTTTTTAAAATTACTAGTGGTCCACGCGCGGCTTCGCCCGCATTTATTTTATTGCAGTCGCCGTTGGCAGGATATTTTCAGTATAATTTTCAATGTTCATACAATATTATTTTTTTAAGTTTTATACAAGAAACAAATAATAGTTTAAATCTGTATGTTTTCCAACAAATTCATGCTGTGGATAATACAAAAGCAATAGCCAGTCTAAATTGAAATTATATTTCTAAAAAGGGGAAAGAATCAGTTAGTGGTAGCCAGTTATTTGTATATTAAAAACATTCATATAATACATCATATTTGCGATATTTAGTAATAAATCAGATTCACGCTGTATCCCGCACACAGCAGGGTAGGCAGAGGGAACTTAGTGAAAGACACTCCGTTCCCCACTTTCTGCCGAATTCTGGAGGCATTGCGTATTATGTGGCAGAACTCAACGCCGCGCTTGTCCTCGACACCAGAGCGAAGAAATGGAAATATAAATTTAAGTAAATATTTCATCTCCTCGAGTGGGGATCGAACCCACAACCAGTCGGTTTTACAGTCACACTTTGTGCCGCTGCGCCACGACCGACCTCTATATTTAGTAATAATTTGTAACAATTTAATATTATTGAAGTGTATTTACTGAAAAAATATAATATGATTAATTTAATATGATTATCTATACTATTATACACTTAATAAATTGCAATGAATTATTTTTTTGGTTCATGCTGTATCCCATACACTCTCAACAAGGTAGGCAGAGGGAACCTAGAATCTAGTGTTAAAATACTCTATTCCCATTAAGACACTTACGTACTTCATTTTCCGGCGCAATCTGGATGCATTGCATGTTGAGTAACGAAACTTAACCCCTTTGTAACGATTGTAACCCCTGGTAACGATTACCAGATCGAGGAAATGCAAATCTTAAATATTTCATTCTAAGAGTGGGATTCGAACCCACAACCTGTCGCATTTACAGTCACACGTCCGCCCCTCCACTACCACATTTCATTTGGCTTGCAAAAAATATATTACAAAAATAGATAGTAGTGGGTATTCGGTAGGTACGTGCGGACTACCAATGTGGTATTTCCTTTGTTAATCCCGATTCGGTGGATATTCCGGAATAGCCTATATGATAGCCTATATGCTGCTCTAAACCTACTCTAACGTCCTGTGTTATTCCCATAAAAATCAGTTCATCATTCGGTGATTATCCCGGAGAAACAAACAAAAAAATTGTGATTGTTTGTGTTTTGGTATCGTGTAAATAGCTTGGCAAAGCACGGTTATTTTGCATTAACAGGCTGACTTCAATTTTATTTAATTGTATAGTAATAGAGATCGAAAGCAATATTAGTTTTATAATCAACATTTTAAAAAATCATATTTCCGTACTCTAACTATATACAAGATATAAATGTATTACTTATTAATATATTTATTCGCCTTGGTACCAAGGCAAAAGCCCGGCGTTGAGTTCCGCTACTTAACAAGCAGTGCCTCGAAAAATTCGGCGGAAAATAGAGAACGGAGTATTTTAACACTACACGGTGTCCTCTGCCTACCTGTGTGATAAAGCGTGATTTAATGTTTTTAATGCTTTTATTTAATAAGATATTATTTTTTTATTTCTTAACTCTTCACGTGATTTCCTTTCTTTCGCGTTATAAGAACACGTAAGGGTTTAAGTAGCTCTAATACCCATCTATAAAGCTTTATAATTGGAATAATATTCTTTTTGGACTATAAAAGTTAAGCCTACACATGATGATATATAGATGAGTATTAAAAGTATGTATAATTTATTTCTACTCTTTCTATATCACATTTTTCTATTAATTAACTATAAATACTTGTTTAGAAATTACATGAAAAGCTGCTAAGTAAGAATTTTGCCAATGCCAGGCTACGAGTATAACAGTCCGAACGTAGTCACGCGCGTGTAAGGAAAATAAAATAATTATAAGCTTATTCACCGACATAAACCCAACTAGGGTTTACTTAGAATGAATTCTTTAACATAGGTTAGTAGGTAAGCCGTTGAACTTTTCTGTTTGTACTTGTAGTAGAAAAAAATTCCAATACATTCGATTTTTCTATTTAAAAATTTTATATACCTACCAGATTTTCTAGAAAAGACTGGAGATTCAAATGACTAAATTTTCGTTATATGTAATTTATAAAATAAATAAATAAAAGTTTGCTTCACGCTGTATCCCGCACGCAGCAGGGTAGGCAGAGGGAACCCAGTGTTGACACTACGTTCCCCACTTTCCGCCAAATTTTGAGATGCATTACGTGGTAGAGCTCAACGCCGGTATATGTAATTTATATACATATATATAATTTTATTTCCTATTGCCTAGGTTTTTCTAAATGTTTTATCTTATTAAAGGCTTATTCACAGCACATTTTTATTAAATGGATAGCGACTGGATTATGTTTATAATATGTACTTCAGCACAATAAGCACTTGGCGTGATTCGTAATGTCATTAAAAATGTTTTTCTTTTATTAGCCCTTTTTAGAGATCCGTAGCCGAAAGAGAATAATCGGGACTATTTTATCAAAGAACTTATTATTTTATTCCAAATCAAGTCAATATAACAAGTCTACAGTAGAAACCTGGTAGGTAATTATAGGTAAATCCTCTGAACCGCTTTATGATGTCTATACAAAATAAAAAAGCTCCCCATACATTGAGCTTTTATTTATAAATAGGTTTCTAAAAATGACATAGGGGCTCGTAAGTAAACCATTTTTTCAAAAAGCCAATAGTTTGTAGGATAGACACTTCCAAAGTGATAGAATGCGAATAATTAAAAAAAGGACAATAAAAAAAATATACTATAGATCGTAATGAACACTTTCACCAAAAACATTTTTGAATAAGATACACCACATTTTCAAAAATCACAAAATATTACCTTGTCATTTCTACAAGCAATATCAAATTAAAAGTTATTTTTTGCTATCAAAAAATTATAGTGATATTTAACTAAATAAAGCATATATTTTTAACTATACTCGCTGTATGAAACCTTCCATGGGTGAGTTTGACTCGCAGTTTACTTCTCTTTTGTAAATTTCAGTTGAATGAATAAAATATATTGAATGTATAAATATTGGTTTTCATTACATGCCTAATATTAGACTGAGCAACAATTTTATGTAAGTTTAAGTCATATTCGTGTATAATCATATTGCTAGTATTCCCCAGAGACAGAGATGGATGCCCAGCTAGGGAAGAACTCAAAGTTCTGTTGCCATATAAATAACAAAATTTGTGTTTGCTGTCATACATATTTTCGAAAATATGTATTATATTATATAACTTGTAATATATTATATAATACAGTTCATATCATTTTTTTAATCATGCAAAATATAACTGAAAAAACTGAATAATATTATCGTAGAAGACATTTTACATATTCAATAGAAAAATATTTTTATTCGTTAAAGATATACATAAAAGTCCAGCATAACTTGAACAGTAGGCAAAGGCATTGTGCCCAACAATAAAATGGAATTAGTTTTCGTTTAACAATAGATTCTTTTCTCGTGCAAGCGTTATTGTAGATTCGTGATCGTTACTTGTCGGGTAAAGTACAATAAAGTGTAAATTAAAGTTTAACTCGTATAGTTATATGTAACCTCGTAATCGGAACCGTTACCGAATCGATTTTTTTAGTAATCTAACAATTCACATAATTTTATAAATTGTTATTGGTATACATGTACTAACTACGTAGGTAGTAGTTATATAGGTACTAGGTATATAAAATACTAGTATCTATACTAGCTATAATATATAGATGTTCGCTGACCTGTAGAATGAAAGGGGTGCTTTCGAAAGACGGAGAAATTTTAACAGAACAACCACACGTTTTGCAACAACGATGGCAATTTTACAAGAAGATGTATGAATGTGATGACGCCTTAGTCTAAAGTAACAGCGAAACGCTTAATCTTGATAAAGCTGATGGCGAACTCAATATAAAAGAAATTGACAGTGCAATCCGAAGTCTGAAATGTGATAGGCAGCAGGAGCTGATGGTGCTGAAGTTGTTGTGGTTCTTGTGCCATTTATGCTGAAAATCTGGAGTGGTCAGACGATTGGCTAGGTGAAGTCATCGTGATTTTGCATAAAGCAAAGGGTTTACAAATAGACTCCGCACGCTATAGGGCTATCAGTTTATTAGCTTGGATAGTAAAGTTTATGTTAAAGTATTAGAGAGAGAAATGTAAGAGATCCGAAAGGCTGTTGTGAGGTGCCCAAGGAAACTTTAGGCCTGGAAGAGGGTGTATGGATCAGATCTTTTCCCTCCGTACGATAACGGAAAAATTCTTGGCCCTTAACCAAAAGGTTTACTGTGCTTTTGTATACTTGGAAAAGGCATTTGACAGAGTTGTGAGAACGAAATTATTTGAGAAGCTAACCCGGTACAATGTGAGCAAACCCTTGATGGAGGCTGTAAAGTCTCTTTACAGAGATAATTCTGCCTGCGTGCGAGTAGGAGGAGCCTAGTGTTAAGACACTCCGTTTCCCACTTTCCACCGAATTCTAGAGGTATTGCACGCTGAGTGGCGGAATTCAACGCCGCGCTTTATCTCGACACCACAGCGAAGAAATGAAAATATAAATGTAAAGAAATATTTCACTGCCTAGAGTGGGGATTGAACCCATAACCAGTCGATTTTACAGTCACACTTGGTGCACGTGCGCCACGACCGGCCTCTTTAAAACATATTATTATATATAGATTTTGTCCCAGTTATTTTTTATAAACGTACCTACTAGTAGAAGGTACTTATCAGTATTTTATAAAATTTAATTGGTTATTTATAGTAAGCTCGTATAGGCTTACAGTAAGCTCGCATCTATGAAACTATGTTAAGGTCTTTGTACCACGCGTAAGTATACAATAGAAAGTATTATTTCAGTCAACGAAAGCGAATTAAAGATTACTTTCGTGTCATATCATAACCATCTATCTTAAAAGAGCTTTTTATGACCGACCTCTAAATATTTCTTTTTTGTTATAAAAGTACAAATTTGCGAATAATGATTATATACAGAGGATTCCGCGGACAGCCGATTGTCTTAAGTGTCCATTATTAAAAATAATATATCTTTCAAGTGTATCTCTTTATTAGTATGACCTATACTATATTTATTTTAAAAAATGTCATCGTTGTAGGACGCCTCTATAACTTTGCTGGTAACGGTAGAAGAGTGAATTCTCGCTTGAAAAAACGTAAAAAAATGTTTATACTAAAAAAATATAGTTATATAATCATGGGTGCCTTTTAAGTGATCTATTGGCACTATGTACCCCAGGTTTATTCCAATATTCTAAATCAAAATTTTAAAAAAATATATATTTTCCATTTTTTTAAAAAAGTGCTTTTTAATATTATTTAACATTTTTTTTTCATATTATTGCATTGTCATCGGTCTTTGATAAGTTACAAAGTTTAAATTAATAAGAATTTTTCAAAGTCGGTCGCAATCAAAATGTTAAAAAATTCCTTTACAAACATATAGACGACCAAAGTTAATAAAAGCATGTTAAAAGGATTACTCTTTTCTCTCTTGTCTGATACAGATCATCTGGTCTTCTTTCGAAGGGCCAATGCCACACATATTGCGTTCCTTCATAAAGAAAATAATTTATAGTATAGTTGGGATATTAATTATACTGCTTTCTTCTTTCAACAGTTCGTAACAAAATTTATGACTGCAATGCAGCTTAAAAAATATGTACTGAGCGTAAGAATTGGCAATTTTATAAATCAACTTCACGCTGTATCTAGCACACAGCAGGGTCAAAAGATGGAACCTAGTGATAAGACACTCCGTTTCCAATTTTCCGCGGAATTCTGGAAGCATTGCGAGTTGAGGAGTGGCGGTACTCAACGTTGCGCTTTGCCTCGACACCAGAGCAAAGAAATGAAAATATAAATTTAAAGAAATTTCATAATATTTCATGTCCTCGAGAGGCTTGCCACCCACTTGTGCCCCTGAGCTACGACTGGCCTCAATTTATGTAACAGTCCATATTAAAATTAAAAAACATATATATATAAATACATTCCAATACTTCATGCAAAGATAGATAGAGGTAAATAATACATTTTAATATGTTCAAGATCATTTCATAGAACTATGACTACATAAACTAAACTAATCTGAAATTCCATTAAACCCTCAACACTTGTCGCTCGTTGTAAGTGGCTCGTGATTCTTGCATAGTTAGATACTCTGAATAGAGTAACTCGTGTTCACGTAACGAACTCTCATAATATGTAAGATATATGCAAATTATAAGGATTTTCATAATATTTTAACATATCATGATTTTTGTTTAATTATTAAGTTGTGTTTAGTCGTTCGTCTTACAGTTACAAGAGAATGCAGTCACTATGTACAGAAAGCGTAATATATAGAATATCTATATGGATATATCGTATTATTATTAAGAGTACCATAATTGTTTTTTTTACAAAATAACAAGCTAATTTACTAACGATTAAGAAAAAAATCTCACCAAAAAATATATTGTTAAACTGATATTAAATTTTATTTTATGTATATATCTACTTTTCAATCATAAGACGTGACTATGCATTTTGTAACCAACAATAAATACCCTAATAACTTTTCAATCATAAGACGTGACTATGCATTTTGTAACCAACCATAAATACCCTTCTAGACGATGAAGACGCGTAAAAATAACAAAAACATATACAAAGCTTATTTTAATTGAGTACTAAGTGCACTGCAGCGATTCAAAATCGCCTATATATGCTCTTAAATATATATGTGGTTGTAAATGTTTATATTTACCACAATAGCGACAATTGCTTACATGAGACTCGGCTCTGCTATCACAACGACCATTATGGTTATTATGAAAGCATGCAATGAGTAATTTTCTTTTCCCTATTGTTCCGCAACCACTGCGTTATATATTTTCTTATAAAAAACTTTTTTTGTTCAATAAAAAGATAAAAAAATTCAAAATTAAGATTAAACGTAGTTAAAGTACTTAAGATGCTATTAGTAGACTTACAAAGTTGTTTGTAGAATAAAAGTTTTTTGTAGCTTTAGAATCTTTTAGATATTATTCATTATTTAAATATATGTATACTGTATGTATATATATATATATATATATATATATATATATATATATATATATATATATATATATATATATATATATATATATATATATATATATATATATATGTGTATGTATATATATATATACACATGTATGAAAATATTGTGTATACACAATACAATATTTTCATACATAATTTATTAGGTAGAAAACTTCCAAATAAAATGACTTCAACGTAATCATCTGAAAGCGAAGAGCTTTAGAGATACTCAATTTATCACGTGGCGGCGACGTTAAAATGTCTTAATATTTCGTTATCTTTGGTGACTAAATTCACGAAGACTTATTATCTATGATTAGCATTGATTAAAGTAAATTTTAAACAAATTAACCAACACAGTTTTGTAGATTGTCCAACATTTTTTTTTATAAGATATTGCTGTTTATATACATGGATACATTGCACTGAAAACACAGTAAACGACTTTTAAAATAAATGTTTTTCCAGCGTCATTAGCAAGTGCTACACGAGTACTCAGCGGTTACAGCTGTTAGGTAAAATCTCGTCATCGTCGCTTTAATGGACCTATTTTTCGCTAACATTTTTTATATTTTTAAAACATTATACATTTTTGTATCTAACTTCTCTGATATTACGAAACATTATTATTATTATAGGTCTAATATTGTTGCGAAGCATCAATAAATTATTAAATTTAATAACTTTAATACACCTTAGTTTTATAACGCCATATTAACTTTTTAAATTTCGTTAGCGTCCCGTTGAGGATTAATTTCATAAAAGCTATTGCTGGCTGGTAGCGTAACTTTATAAAGAACTTAATTGTAAAATTTTTTAAATATATGTAAGCGGTAAGTAGGTTATTAAGTGCCTATTATGAGAGAGAAAGAATGTATAGTATATACGTTGTATGTATATATTGTCGTGTGATATAATCTAATGGTACCTTATCAATCGGATAAATAGTATAATTCTATTCATATAATTATTTTTTTAATTCGTTTAAAATATCTGCAGATTCTGTTATTCATAAGAAGAAAAAAAACAATATAATGCATATATAATATAATATTATTATTATATTAATAAAAAGTCTATATTATATTAATTTCATAATTTCTTAAATTACTAAGTTCAGTTCAGCCTATTCAGTTTGATTAATGAGTCAGATTAGTATAGCTATACATAATGACATACATATACATGAAATTGAGTTTCAGTCTGTGTTTTTTAAAATAAATCTTTTAATAAGGGCAAATAGTATGTTTTTGTCTGTTTGCCTGTTCGTCTTTTTTTTTTTTGTGCAGGTTAATCTCCGAAACAGCTGAACTGATTTCCACGAGATTAGGATTCACGCGGGAAAACTGTTTTTATCGCCTACTCGCACCTACAACGCCGACCTAAATACATTCATGTAAAATAAACAAACCTTTTTTTGTTAAATAAGACAAAGAAGTCTGTTAATTTAGAGGCCAGTCGTGACGCATGGACACAAAGTCTGACTGTAAAATCGACTAGTTATGGGTTCAATTCCCACTCGGGAAAATGAAATATTTATTCACGTTCATATTTTCATTTCTTCGCTCTGGTGCCGAGACACTAGAACTTGGCGGGAAGTGGGCAACGGAGTGTCTTAACACTAGGTTCTCCCCTCTGCCTTAAATAATATAAAAAAATATATCGTAAATTCAAAGCGAGCGAGCAAAGGCGCGAGACGGCGGGTAGTTCCTGAAACAAAATGATGTATCTAAATAAAAATGAAGTAGTAGTTATAATACTTTTAAATAAAATATTCTGTTTTGTATTTATAAAACGAAGTTAAGAGATGAACGTTTTGCCTATTAAAGCAATTGTGATTTCCGTCGGTTAATAATTCAACAAATACGTTGTGGAAGCGCGGGCAAAAACAAAAGTGGGTCAACTTCAGTTGCATTTTTTATTTTAAGCGAATGTTTTTTTTTTTAAATTTCGGATATTAGGATATTATTATTTATTTTTAGGGTTTCATACCTTTTAAAGAAGAAAAAACCCCTATAAGATCATTTTGTTGTCCGTCCGTCTGTCTGTATATCTGACTGTCAGGAGTCTTTATGTCAGGAACGCTTGGAGGTATCGAGTTAAAATTCAAACTATGTACTCAAATCTACGGTCCCATATTTAACTGAAAAAATCGTATTGAAAAAAAAACGCGTATTGTGACACTATAAACAGAATCAAAATTAATGGGGTACTTCCGGTTGATTTATAATTATGAAATTTGGCAGCTAGCATCTACAGGTAGCACTAGTGCATAAAAATTCTGAAACTGTATATTTGTGTAAAATAACAGTCTTAAAAGGGTATTATTTAAGGGTACGGCGTTTGACTGTACCACAGTTAACATGACGGTTATTTATTCGATTTTCATTTCGGGGAATGAATTATTTGATTCTCTAGCTTTGGTAAAAATCCTAAATCAAAGTATCCTAATTCTTAACAATAAATTCCCTCTGTCTTTTTAATATACAAAAAATACCATGTGATTACCATTTATCACTAAATTGGCTATACAAAATAAAATCGATTTACGGACAATAATTTTACGCGATAACGGTTTTTATATTTTTATGAATTGGATAGATATTACTGAATATTTTGTATAATAAAAAGCTTATTTTTTGATTGTTTTTTTCTCGATATATATATATATATATATATATATATATATATATATATATATATATATATATATATATATATATATATATATATATATATATATATATAGAGAGAGATTACATTTATCAACATTCATTTGCACAAGCTTTCACCTTAAGGCAATCATGCCTCTCTATCGTTTACTCCGCGTTCTCGTTTGCACACTCGGTTCAAATGAACAAACGAAACGTGACAAAGAGTCATGCGTTTTAGTGCATGCAACCGGTGTTCATCAATTTGTAAGACGTTATCACATACAAAAATATAGTAATTAAAGTAATATGTAAAACAACATTAAACTAATTTTCATACTTATTAAAAAACCATATTTATTGTTACAGGTATTGCCGGGTCTTTATGTAGGCAACTACAGAGACTCGAAGGACCCTGTTCAACTAGATAAATATAAAATAACACATATACTTTCTATTCATGATGCAGCTAGAAGATTACACGCGGTGAGTAGTATGTCTTGATATTTTAGAATATTTTTTTATTAAATACATTTTATGAAGTAGCGAGGAATTTTGGCTAAGTTAGCATATTAAATATACAGAATCCTTTTAAAATTTAAACAACAACTAGTTATCGCCATTGTGTCTCGGTAGCATTCACACATGCAGTGTCACAGAATATATATGTTTTAAGAAATAATATATTTAATGTATTTATTTGTCATATATGTATGATGTATATTCATATATTTAAATAATTCTTTAGATTATGGTAGGTCATAAATTGTATTTACGTCTTTTTTATTGTCTAGACGACGGTTTCACGAAAGACATGTCGTAAAATGTTCACGATTTTCCATTTGCCCTTATACGGAGAATGGAACGAAATAATATGGCCTTGTTCTTTATTTACTGAAACGGCGTAGGTATATACATATATTTTTTATAAAAAAATAAATAAAAAGCCCAGATGAACTTAATTTGTTTCACGCTGTATCCCGGTAGTCCCTGTAGTCGGTAGTATATTTTATTTTCTCGAGCGGGGATCGAAACTACAACCTGTTGCGTTTACAGTCGCATGCTCTACCATGACTGATATGATAAGCTGGACTGTTTTATTTTATGATTTATTTTAAGATAAATATCGAATATATAATAATAGAAGATTATCATAATAATTATCTGAAAACTTAAAATATTTTTATTTTCGCAATTATAACCTGTTCCAATTATTATAAAATTTAAGCTTTAAAATAAAATATTATTACTTAACAATTTATTGATGTTTTTTTATTGAAAGCGATTAAAGAAATATCTGTGTGACATCTTATAATTCATTTCATTATAATATCTTATTATTCACTATAAATTAATGAACATAATATTTTGTACGAAATACGTATCAATTTATATTTTAATTTAGAATTCAATCGCGGTCAATTTCCCTTAACGGCCCAATAAATGAAGGTGAACGACCAGCTTTCCGTTAACTGATCGTTATTATTTGCACGGGTTAGATTACTACGATCGAGGGGAACTTCACGTTTGTGACTCTCTCGGGGCCGTACTTTGACTTTACTACTTTGTAAGTGGAACTATTGTTAGGATTAATAAATAATTTGGAATAAATATGTTACAAATCCAAAACAACATGTAAAAACATATATTAAATATGTTAATTTCTTCTCTTTATTGGTTGATAGTTCGCCTTGAGTCATCATTTACACAATGTAAATCTGCCTGTTTAGAACTTCTAAGAATTGCATTTGAATTTCAAATTTGTCATTCTCGTTAGCAAAGGGAAACATTTTAATAGAATCAAAGCGCGTCAAAGGAAATTCTAAAACTGTGTTATGGAACCTATATGCCACCGAGGGCTGTGAACATGCACTAATTGATATATTCATTAAGACAAGACGGCATGCCGACTGATTAAATATTAGATTTTTTCTTTTGATTTTCAACGCTGACTACATGTTTGATTTTACTTAAAGAACATTAGTTATATATTAGTAGCTCACATCTGGTAGATATTTTTGTATTCATAAATTTTAATTATTTACTTCACTTATATTCTTACTTTCCACCCGTCTGGGCAGAATGCGCCCACAGGGACTTTCTATTTTGCACGATCTTGAGCTTCGCGTTTAATTTCGCTCCATATCTTGCCTATCTCCTTTGCTTCGCTCACTTCTTTTTTTTTATGGAAAAGACAAGACAAACAAGCGTTCGGGTCACCTGATGGTCAGTGATTACCGCCGCCCACGACCCCGTGCAACATCTCAGGAGCTTCAGGTGCGGTGCCTTCCTTTAAGGTGGATTGGGCGCCGGAGCCTGGCATTACCTAATGCGAAACGCAGTGGCATAAAGCCACTATTCGCCGGTTTTAAATGCCGGGGGTGGTAATGATCCGGTCGAGTCTGCCCATGCGTGTTGCTATTGCTGGCGACGTGACTCTACCATACGTAATTTAGTCGCCTCTTACGACTCCACCAGTACCAGGATGGCCCTATTCTAGGATGGGATCACACGGCACGTCGTACACTGAGTCCGTTCAAACACACAGGCCGTTTCAAGTAGACCTTTGTTGTGGTGTGTTTATACGTCTAACGTCTATCGTGTTTACGATTTGATGGATGCTAATCCATTGCCTCGGTCGGAACCAGACGCAGCATGTAGTCAATTCAATTCACTTTGCGACGCTTAATTTGCTTATCGATCGTTGTTTCTTGGCAAAGATTGTTCACTCCAGGAAGGTCCAAGTTCAGGTCTTATTTTTAGAATTTTTCATTTTGCACATTGTTTATTCTCCATTCTATTCTGCAGCTTCGGTTTTCACACACCATTACTCATAACACCATCTAATGAAATAAAAAGGAGAATAAAAAATCCGAACATTGGCATACACAGCTATGACTTAAGAAATAAAGCTATCGTGCGTAACTTTGCAAATGTAACGCTTGGAGATAGCTTAGAGAGCTTATTATTTTTGACAGAATTCCGATGGTGGATAGGTGAGACCATAACCTGGACCATCTTAACGTATTAAAGGTTTTCGATTTCGATAAAAATAAAAACTAGATATAGCTCTCCACCATTCTATTGCCTGTTCCACATTATGCAGACTGTGGATGTGGTATATGCACAAACCGTTTCGATCTATTCAGGATAATCTAACAGAAGACTTTAGACAGTACTAAGATATAATATTTCTTATATCATATAGAAATCATCTTCTAAATCTTTCATTTCTCATCAAAGTTTCTTGCATTATATAGCACCTGCCTATAATTAATTCAATAACAATTTTACGCTCACTATATATATAAAGTAATTTAAAGATTTAACTTTACATAATAATTAAAGTCGAATTAGATATGAATATAAATATTTACATTGTTGATATTTAGATTCTTTGCAAACATGTTACTGTATTTGAACACAGTGTATAGATCTATAAAAGTTTTATCTTTTAATGCATTGAGCGTGTCATTTGAATCACAATTCAATGTTAATCCAAACCGGTCTATTCGTCGTGTATAAAATTATATCAATATTTAATTAAGTATTAAAAAATTAACAAACATTAAAACATTGCATTGAAAAGAACTGTATATAAAATTACACGTGTTTTATTACTTTTAACCCCGACGCCTGAATCGGTTTAGTTTGTGTGATTTCTTTTGTTTCTAAAAGCTGACCTGATCGAGACATCGAATATAATTTATGAAGATCTACTTAAGCTGTTTCATTATTATCAGCCCCATTTTAATGTAACAAAAGAAACTTATTAACTTTCATAGAGACACTTAATTTAAAATGTAGTGTATTATTTATTAAAGATTTAACTCAATAATTATATAATTAATATATAATTATCAATTTTTGAATTAATATTGTGAAAAATAGTATAAGGAATAAAAGTAATTTCTCAAAAGCTTACAGCAGGTAGAGCATGTTCATCGGAATACTTTTAATGATAAAGTGCCAAATAGTGAAAAAGAAATTAGACTAACCTAATTACAATCTAGCGTAAATAACAACTTTTTTCCTACAATGTTCGAACCAGTACATGTTCAAGTAAACTAGTTTCATATGGCAGTAAATTAAAAGTCGAGCGGAAGCTATGACAAGGAAATATACAACAATTTCTACATCAGTAATAAAGACTTATTTGGGATTTTAAAGATGCTATTTTCATAATATCTACGTAGCTATAGATATTTTTTAGCTTCACGCTAAAACATTGTTATAATTGTGTTACATTTTAATAATCTCACTTCCCGTGAGATTATTAAAATGTACACATTGTTCTGCAATTGTACTAATGTTTTCTCACAACCTTAAACTATGATCAAAATTCTACATTCCTAACATTATTCCCAACCTATATACCCGTATTATATAAAATTTAAAAGATGTACCTGGATTTCTTTTTATTGATACGATTTTTTTCAATCTTTTTAAAGGATTTTACCATTCTTTATTTATATAACTTGGTTTGCGTGGAATTTATGACACATATTATTTTCAGTATTATCATCCCTGTGAACAGTTTTTGCTAATACACCAATTCATTATTATTTATTATTTAGCTGGCTTATTATACAAGGTCAGGGTACTGTATAGTCTGGATTTAATAGTACTTTACTACGTTACTTTACTATAGGCTTTTTAAATGATATTTTTTTTTAAGTTGAACTCATAAAATCCTTCAACATAACACGTCTAATATATTAGGTATAGATAACAGGTGTTATTTTTAAATAATATTTCTTTAATTGGTGCATGTTTTCGAATAATAATAAATGATATGATATGTGTAAATTGTAACAAGATATTGAAAATATCTTTTAGAAAAGAAATCCCTATACGACACACTACTAGACTTTTTAAAAGAACAAGTTAAATAAAAGCTTGTAAAGTAGTTTATTCATCAAATACACATCAGCTGTACTTCATTTTGGGTTGACTTCCCAGTGATAATTAATAAAGCATCCTCAGTGTTTTTAATTGTTATTCGATTATGACAAGATAGAATTGAATTTAAAAAGTGTTAAACCATAGAATTATAGAATGACTAAGAAATAACATTTACATTTACCTCTATACTTATCACAGGTGTTATTTACAGGACAAACACTATCTATGCATTATGGCCTCCGATTCACCGGATCAAAATCTGACGCAGTATTTTAGTTTGTGCAACGATTTTATACACGCCGCTAGATTGAGGGACGGCAGTGTTTTGATACACTGGTAAGCATTTTCATAAATATAAATTTAAAATTAGCTTCACGCTGTATCCCGCACACAGCAGGGTAGGCAGAGGGAACCTAGTGTTAAGACACTCCGTTCCCCATTTTCTGCCGAATTCTGGAGGCGTTGCGTGTTGAGTGGAAGAACTCAAAGTCGCGCTTTGTCTCGACACCAGAGCAAAGAAATGGAAATATAAATTTAAGTAAATATTTCATCTCCTTGATTGGGGATCGAACCCACAACCAGTCGATTTTAGAGTCACACTTCGTGCCACTGCGCCACGACTGGCCTCTCATAAGATATCGTAAGTATATTATATGAGTTATAAAAAATACTGCTGTTATCAAGTTAAAAGGACACCTATTTTCTGCACTTTCCCTATCATTGAACTAGAAACACTCCCCGTCTGAGATAAATAGGTCAAGGTATGTCGATCCATTGGCCTTAAACTTAAATTTTATATGAAAATTAAGACACAATGTGTGTTTCAGAAATTCATATTATATTGTTTATTATTTAAATAATATTTAAATATTTTTGACTGAATTCAATCCTCAATTGGAGACTTCTTTTGGAGGAAAGATTAAGTCGTACACGTCGAAGTTGATAAGCTACGACGCGTGAACGCTGAACTAACCTGTTTTTAATTTATCGGCTAACTTTTGATATCGATTAAGATGGTTAAGTTTTGAACTTTGGAACATATCGAAAATTTTAAGTATTATCTATATATTAATACGTGAAGCAAAAACTATGGACCCTTTTTACGAAAATTGCGCGGAGTAAGACATTTGGCACACTTACAGTTTATATGTAGGAGAAGTGAAGAACGCTTATATTTTTCAATAATAATGATTAAAAAGTACATTAAATTGATAAATAAAACATTATACACTTGTTTCCATGCATTTGAAAATAAGAACAACGCTTTTCTATTTTCAAAGTGACATACACGTTGCTATGGCAACGCGTATTATTACAAACATCAACAGGTCCTCTCGTAATAGTAATAACGTCCTATTTTATTATTCGTGCAGAACGTGCTGGCTGTTTCGCCAGTACCAAGCACGCACAGTCGTAATATCTTACAGTAGAATCCTGAATATTCAATGTAAAGCTAAATTATTTCCTAATTAATTTTGTAATTAATAAAATAATACTTTGGTACTGTTTTTACTTTTTTTTCCTTCTTTTTGTAATATACTACTTATGGTACATAATCTACATTAAACATTTATCATTAATAAAAACTATATAGTGAGTAAAAATTAACACAAATATGTAAAAATTGTGTATATTTTTTCAGGATCTCGTTCTCTTATTTTTATATTAAAATATGTTACGTCAACATCTGTCATATTTACATATACGAGCTTAGGCTAATCCAGTACAAATAGGGGTATTTTGTAAGACTGATTTGGCTACCTACCAAGTCCATATTTTTGTTTGGTTAAATCTACATTTATGTGAATGCCGTCGTAGCAAAATTGAGATGTGTGTTCAAATCTGACTGAGAAGTTAGTTAGTTAGTTTTCAATTATTTTCAATATATATACAGCCAACTTGTAGGAGTCTAGGATAGTATCTGAAGCAATTTGACACTAATTGTCATTCTAATAATGAGGTGCATAAATTAGCGATTTTTTTTTTAAATTAAAGAAATATTTACTTTATTTAGTACATATAGTAATTAATAAATATATATATATATATATATGAACAATATCAATCCATGAAAACTAACTAAAAAATATTTTAAATGCTTGAAAAATATCACGCAAAACTCTTAAAAGACCTTATTATAAGCATGCAAACAATTTAATGCCCTAGTTCCAACAGAAATGCGGAAAAAGCTACTTTTACGTTTTAATTAGTTTCCGTATAACCGACCTCGACCCGTTGAGTTGTGACGAGTGCAATGGACAATGCAGATTCGTCTTTGTTCTTCGCAATCTCTTCAAAATTTTAATACATTTCTGATAATCAAATTTGCCAAAAAATCTTTATGTATCAAACACGCAGACTTATGTTTAATTTTTTCTCCAAACTGTACACGTAATAATAGAATAGCCAAGTCATTATTCGTTTGTTCTGATTGGACCATTACTTAATTATTACGATTTTATAAACAGTCCGCCAGATCTCATCTGAACTTTGCATTTGTGTGTATATGTATATAGTGTAAACGAGCCCACTGTCGCGCACGTTGCATCTATTGCTTGATTTAAACTGATTTAACCTGCTTTTTAACAACCGGCCTATACCTCTTGTACTGATTGCGGCATCACATATTTAATTCTTAATTTTTTATTTTTTTGTTTGATTTACTTAAAGTGAAATCACTGTACAACGATAGATACGTGGTATGCGACTAGGCACTAAAAAAAAGTGGACACAACGCTGTTCTAGGAAATATAACAATTCATTATTAACTCAAACATCGCAAAACGAAAGCAAAATTATTGTTTATATTAGAATATAACGTGTATATTAGAATGTTTCTTCATATCTTTTATTGAATAATATATTTTATTTTTCATTTTTTTTTCTGGATAAACTTTTTTGATCACTCGCACAAATGCAAAGATCAGCATAAGCTCCGCGAACTCTACCTATTTACGTTTCTTTTAATTTTGCTAATACTTTTTTATATAATAAAAAAATATAACATTTTTAAATATTAAAAATTTTAAATTACATCGAGATAAAATACTAAGAAAATAATTATCTTAAGAAAAATGAAAAGGCTACTCTTGCATTGTATCGTTGAGCAACAAGGGTATGCTTGAGGCATTCTTAACACGCTGTTGTGCGCGACCTTTTGTACCTCTGATGCTATACAGAGCGGTAGATCTTATTGTTTAAAATATTCTTGACAAAGTATTTTATGCTTCTAGTTTCTAAAAAAAAATGTTGATATTAGATTCGTTTGAGCTATCTCTGTAACCAGTAACAGAAAAGAAAAAGATATATATTTTTTTTTATTCCGAAAAGCAGAGAATATATATGAAATTTAATGATGATATTTGTTACAATTTATTTTCTTCCTGCCATTATTTTAATTATTTAACATTACGAATTAAAACGTTCGTAACTTTTCAATTCTTCATGTTTAGCAAAATATTTTACATTTTGTTAACTAATTGTTAAGAAGTGAAGCACAATGTATTGCTTATAATTTTTTTTTAACAGTGTGACAGCAATTATTTTATATTATGAATTGATATCTTTTAAGTAACTATTCGAAGTTATTTAAAAAAAATTGAAATATGCTACTTATCTATTTAACACACGATATAAGGCACAAAAGTATTATTTTTTTACTGAATTATGATCATATATAATATAGGGAAATTTTAACAATTCGGCGAATTGCGGAAATTTCCAATAAATAATAATTTATTATTATTAGAACCTTTTTGTTCCGCTGTATCCTCTAAAGTCTTTATTCTTGTAGTTTGGCGGGTATGTCTCGGAGTGTGACCGTAGCTGTGGCATATATTATGTCAGTGACGCCGCTGACGTGGCGTGAGGCCTTAAAAGTAGTGCGCGCTGGGCGTGCCGTTGCAAATCCCAATCTAGGATTTCAAAGACAATTGCAAGACTTCGAAACGTACAAGCTGGTAGAAGTAAGTCATTTTGTTATATATATTTATATACTTATACCAAAATATATGAAAAAATCTTTGATGCCTTAAAAGACCGTCGTGGCGCAGTGATACAACGTGTGACTGTAAAACCGATGATGATTGATTCTCATTAGGGGTAATGAATTTTTTGATTATTTCATTTCTTCTGCTCCTTCCATCGTTTGCCGAATGTTCTGCATATAAGGTAAAGCACGGCGTTAAGTTCGGTGAATTCAACGGAAAATGGAGAATGGAATGTCTTAACATATGTTGGATCTCTCTAAACTACAGCATACGGCGTGAAGCTAAATAATGGGTAGTTTAAAAAAGACTCTTTAAATATTTTGCAAGGAATCCAATTGTGAAACGACGCTTTGACACTGGCCAAAATGATTTAAGGCAAAAATTCAATAGTCGAGCAAGTTCAAATTTAGCACATAGGTAGATTTTTATAAGAGAATATGTCAGAACGATTGTAGCATATCTAAATCGTCACATCGCGTCGCTGCTTCCAGAGTGTAGGCTTAAAAATTTTACAAACGGCATTACCAGTGCCAACTCACATGAAAGACTAAGATTAAAAATCCCATAACGTGTCAGAAAAGTAGGGACGGAAATTTGTTGAAAATGTGAAGTTTTAATAAATAAAATACGCTAAGTTTTTTACGTATTTATTTTTTCGGTACATAAATAGTGGTACTTTAATAGTATTCGAATATGGCAGGCTGTAATCGATTCCCATGTAGTTGATTCCCACACGAGAAATAAAATATTTTTTAAAGTCTTTTTATAACATCACATTTTGTAAAAATCTCCCTACAGAGATGCTAACAACATAAATAAGTTGTAACAGCGTATAAAAATTTCGATGTAGCTGGATAAGAACGTATGGCGTAGTCAGAGCGCCTGGTCGGTTACCAGGAGGCGCGGGTTCGAGTCCCGCTACGTTCAAATTTTTATTAGTTTTCTTAATAAGTAATAAAATATTTATTTAAATTTATACTTTCTTTTCTTCGTTCTGCTGTCGAACTAAGCGCGGCGTTGAGTCCCGCCACTCAATATGCAACGCATCTAGAATTTTGCCTTCTGCCTACCCTGCTACATGAGAGACGGGATACAGCGTGAAGCTAAAAACAAGTAGGCTTTGGTAATAACTTGGTTGAATAAGCATGGTTGAAAAAGCAATGAAAGTGAATTTTCGTGTAAAAGTCACAAACGTGCACAAAGTAGGTGCAGGGGGCTTAATTAATTAAGTTGCCGCGTTTAATCGGCTAAGTGATGCTACAATCAGTGCGCCATTCGTTTCATTCTAATTACATCAGTATTATGTAATACTGCGGTTTTATAGCACACTCTATGGGAAGTGCCTCTGGTGGAGTTAAATTTTACAATATCTTATATATTGTACACTGTAGCTTTTTGTTAAAACCAAATAAATATTTAAATTTAACCAGAAAGAACTCAAATTATTTGTATACTTCCAGTGAGATTTAATATTTTATGTTTAGATTAAAAGTCCTTTATGACTATGATGGAAAAATCCACATTGTCGCTTATCATATCATATAAAATCTAACTTTTTCAAAATAAAACGAAACCTAACCGTATGAGTTGTAGAGGGCCTAAAAACGGTTTAGATAACCCACATAAACTATCTGATAAAACGGCAATTCAACCTTCACAAAAGTGACATTATTACGCATAAATAAAATTATAGACTATAGTTTATTGCCACTAAAATTTTATTAGACGTGTACACTCTCTTTAATCTAGTATTTTTATATTTCATTCGAACCTATTTTATGCGGGCATCGGTGTTGTTTGTGATTTATTAACGTTCTGTCATAAAATTGCTAAAATAGTTCATAACGAATCGATCAACAGTTTTGTTCAAATTTAATTGGAAGGAGATACCGATCCGTTATAAAATTTCAATAATTTTTTTCTCTTTCTTAAATTCTCGAGGCATTGCGTCTTTGTAGTGGATGATTTTGATTTATTATTTTTTTTCATCGTCGTTTAGGAATCGAACCCACAACCTGTCGCGTTTACAGTCGCATGCTCTTGCAACTGCGTCACAACTAGCCTTAAATTTCAAATATTCAAAATAAAGACATTTATTTACTCAGTAACTTGGAGAGCGTGTCGCTAGGTTCTTTACACCTCTCGAAAAGTAGTTAAATTTAAATGTAAATAGGAAATGATTTATAGAGATAGTTATCATTAATTTTTATTATTTTGTATAGGAACGGAGACGTCTTAAAGAACGTTACCCCTCCTTGGCACTGGCAGACAGCGATGTGGCCGAATGTCGGGTGATGCTTGACTCCTACCAAACCATGCTCAACCAGCGAACCATATGCGAAGGGAAATGCTCAATGGGCAGACAGTGTCCCACTGGTACGTAATGTATTAGGCGGATGTTAGCATTTAGATAACCCGTATCGCAGTTTTGATTTTATTTGATTTGCAATTTGTTTACTTTTATCTTCCACTAAACCAATTATCTATCTTTTAATATAGGAGGAAAGGTGAACGATATGATCACCTTAAGGGAGAATACTTGTAGTTTATATGATATTGAAATTATTATTGATTTGACCACCTATTGGCATATCATAAGTCTAGATTATACATTTAATGTTATAATATTTAACGATAAAGGATCATCAGGATACGGGAGTGTCCAAGATGATTTGTAGTGTATGTACAGATACGAAATGATCCAGGATATTCCTACCTACGGACATATCTATATTTGAAAAACCATTGTAGTGCGAGTCGGTCTTGACCACCAAGGGTTTTATATCATTTTCCTGATTATCCGTCAATGAACGGAGGAACGTGACATGGATGATGACTTATTAAAGTTAACAAACTTAAGTTTACACACAAGTAGTATGAAAAGAGCTAACAAACTTATCAATACATTTCCCTTTCTTGGATTTATTCCGGAATTGTAGGAGAGAGAAGTAGGTTTTGCATTTTATTTAATATAATCTTGTACACCTTTCCTCTGTTTACTGTAATGTAACGAACATTACAGTGATGATGTATGCATAATTATTATTCTTAATATTAATGTTTCTATTCAACCGACAGTATATTATGATAAAACACCAGAATCATTATATTATTAGAGGTCAGTAGTGGCGCAGGGGCATAAAGTGTGACTGTAAATGCGACTGGTTGTGTGTTCGATCCACGTTCGAGGAAATAAAAAGGGAATAAGGAATTTATTTCAATTTATATTTACATTTCGTTGCTGCCTCCAGAAGTCGTCGGAAATGGGGAACTTAACATTAGGTTATATAGGTAGTAGCGTGAAGCTAATCTATATAAAGCAATAGGAAAAAGCGTGATAAATAGATGAATATGAACTGTTAAAATTTAGCTAATTTAAAAAGATTCAATGAGATATTAACATTCTGTTCATTTACCTAGGTGTATTATGTCATAAGTCAATTTTATAATTATCTTGTGTTTAGAATCTAAATTTGTGGATTTGAATAAGTATTTTATTTAGAAAAGATTTTATGACATTTCAACATTTAAATAAAAAAAATTTTTAATACATTAATAATCAGCCATTGGATTTTGTTATTATACAAATTTGGCAAAGTATATATGTCTTGTTAATTTATAAAGTATAAGCAATAAGAATTTTGCAAAAACATGTATTTTTTTTTATAATAACCGTTGTTACTGGTATATTGCAATCCCATGTAGGTATGTTTAAAAAATTGGTCTTGATTTGAAATATTATTTCTAATTTATTTTTCTTATATATTATCTAATGTAATAACTGATTATTGACTGTAAAAATTAAACTAATTTCATAGAACTTACATACAAAGTATTTCTTAATTTCTTATTATTGATCTTAACCAATATTTTAATAGTTTCCTCGAAAACTTGTGAACTTTTCGTCATTAAATAACATAATAATAATCCAACATAATGGTCTCATACCTCCTAGATTGGTTATATTAGTAAAATTACTATAACTATTGTCTTTCGTAGGTTGTTAACACTTTTCTAGAATTATAAATAAATTATGACTACGTACATTTTATTTCTTCTTTGAAAACCCCTTTAAATCAACAATATATGTAGATTTAGTAACATTAATTAAAAATACGTGACGACATTTTAAATAAAACCAATCTTGTCGTGACAATTTACTACAATGTAATAAAATATATGAATTAAATATTTGTTGTCTATAAGATTTGCAAAAATAATTTCGATTTATTAAATCTTGATAAACTCTATATACATGAATTTGACATTTTCATTTAAGATCTAAAGGCACAACTTGAATCAGATTAGCGTTCCTCGGAAACTCTTAACACAGTTGCAGGAACTACTTCGCTAAGATCTCCAAATAATAATTTAATTTGTCTGCAACATAAATGGTAATTATGGTTTACAAAAATTTTATTTTTATTAAATCGTTTCACGCACTTTACACGTTTGGTGGTCGAAATATAAATATCATACAAATTTCTGTACTATTTAAAATTTTGCACATCATTATTTTGAGAGCATTGAATACTTAGATCACTAAGAACAAGACCTACAGTAGACTTCCAATTTAGTTTATATCGATATAAACTGTAAGGTAAACACATATAGGGCTTTAGCCATATCGTGCTGTATACATATATTAAAAAAAATACAAATTTGGTTTAATTTATATTATGTATAGTGTGTAGCTTTTTCAGATATTTATTTCTGCTTTATACGCTATATCATATCGTCCTTTGTAAATATTGGTTTGCACTCTTATAGACACACATTACACGCCTAAACAAAAAGACATTTAGTATAAGCAGCTTCGTAATTAACCACGAAAGTCTAGTTTTCTAGTTTTTGGTTTTCTCACTGTTTGCAATGATTTTTATAATATTTTTTATTTCGTATGATATAACATTAATCGTTCATAGGAGTGTGCAGAACGAGTTCGAAACGTCAGCCGCGACCGCGAAGGCCGTCCACAGCGTCAAACGCCGGTGACTCTACCGGAATGAAGAGATCACCGTCCACCCTGTCCACTACGTCCACTGCGTCCGGCTACCGGCCACGGTCCTCGCCTGCAGGTCTTTATAGTTATACTGGAGGTAAATGTCAAACAATATGAGCGAATTGAGTTTTTTTTTGACCATTTTGTTGAATGTTGTTTATTTTCAATTTCCAATACTATATTTAAATTTGGATGGATTGGATTTACAATTGTTAGTGCAAATAAGTTAGCAATTTCATAGAGTATGTGCTGATTGCGATAGTTCCATCGAGGCCAACGCGTTCGGCGTCAGGGTTATCGGTGACTCGGGTGACTGATCCCGGTGGCGGAGGGTCAGCGATGGCGGTGGGAGGGTCCGAGTATTCTAGGAGACGAGCTGCTTCAGCCCCAGCGACTCCAGCACTGTCCCCCGCGTCCTCACCCCCCGGGTCGCCACACCGCGCGTCTCACAGGTGGTTTCAATTTACTAATCATGTATTATGATAATATTATTAATTTTATAATTCTCACAGGTATTTACAATCGAAACTATTTAGATAGCAATCATAAATGCATCTACATAGAATATCACTGTAAGTATGGGTTATTTATACACATACTTTACACGTAAAAAATATTTTGAAATAATTTGTACGTACTTTTGATTTGATTACAAATTCTTTAATCGGTTCAACTATAAAGCCAATGTAATTGCAAGGCAAAGGTGATTAACTTAATTGTGATTAGCCCGTGTTGAAGACAGTACACTATTGAAGTAACGTGTGATAGTTTTTAATTTCAGTATGTCGAGAAAAGAAAAATTATACATTTTTATATATTAAGAATGTATGGTGCCGGGTAGCGTGAAACTCTAAAACGACGGTTGTAGGTTCTATTTCTGCTCGGGGGAATGAAATATTAAATATTTTCATTTCTTCACTCGTGTAAATGCGCTGATTTCCGCCGCCACTTTTTTTTTATTAAATTAGTATGATGCTTAAATACTTTATTTTATTTTAATTTAAATATCACTTTAAAAAAATGATGCAATATCATATAAAATGTGCCATACAATGATTCGTTTTTATTTATCTACTCACTTCTACCTCAGCTTTATTACACATTCAGATATAATACACGTTCAAGAAACTTATTAATCGAGCTGTAGAAACATAGCACAAGATATACATTACAGGGCGAAGACAATGGGCACACTCCCATCCAACTTACTTCAAAAACAAAAAGTCCATTGTGCCAAATCATTTCATATCTGTTTTATGTTGCTTTTATTTCAAGAGGCAGTTGTGCATGGGTCATACCTACAGTGAACTGGGAGCCCGACCCGTTGTGATCACGTCACGGGTAGTGTCTCCAGTGTCACCCGCGCAAGGTTACCGTCATTTTCTTTTGTTTATTGTTTGTCTCACCCCCCGGGAGCTTGCTCGATTAAATTTTGTATTGTTCTTATTTTATATACATATATATTTATATTTTTATCGTAGATCTCAGTTTTGTATCGCATCCAATAAATCATAATTTGTTTTATTTTTTCATATTATTCTCACATTTTAATATAGTCGCTAAACTAATATTATATATTATTTTATTATATTGTGTGGGGTTTTTAAGATTATGTATAATACGGTAGGTATTGGATTTTACTATCGACGGTGTTCTTCATATAAATAATAAATGGGCATTGTTATAGTAAAGAGTCTCGCTTTAAAAGGCGGCTTCTCTTGGCTTCGAGGTGAGAGTCTTAGTGGAGTGGCTGGTTCGAGTGTAACCCCATTTATTATACAAAGTTATTTTATCATAATTATCGATGCCGCGTAGGTGTAAAGATAGATGAATGTTTATAGTCAGAATTTTTTAAAATCTTATAGATATTTTAAATTTTTACCTAATATTTTTTCTTAAATTTTACCTTTTAAGGAATTCTTTTTTAATACTCTGACGTAAATCACGGTGTTCGTGATTCGTCCATAGGCATGATGTTTTTATAGTTTTTTTCGTAGCTTCGAAATTAACTAAAATTTTTTTGCTACTCTAGTATGGATTTAAAATTAATACTTAATCAACATTTTCACCTTTAAGAAATCTATTAAAATGCTGTTTAAAATTTCGATTTACTTTTTTATACAAAACAAGAGAGTAGCTTAGTCTTTAGTGAGTTTGTCTCTTATTTATCAAGTGAGTTTGCTGTTGATTTGAGTTAGATTAGTGATTTAGTAACAATATCTTTTTAAATAGACTTGAAATATTTATTATATTTGTGTGAATATATATTTTTTTACAATATTCTTATAAAGTAATATTTTTCAGATCTCGAGCGTTACAGCGGTGTTCGTAGCACACGCCCCAGCGAGGCGCGCCCGCGCACTGCGCTAAACGAATTTGACGTCCGCTTTACTTTATCATAGATTTGGGCGATTCGACGATCATACGAAACGACATACTAATGAAATATTCGAATTATTAATATACTAACATTTGATATTAATATTCAGTAAAATATTAAAATAATGGTGTCCACGTACTGTAGAAACAATATTCAAGTCATTTTATTCGTTTTTTTTTTCTTTTGTTTTCATCTATAATTGGCTATTGTTTTTATAAATTATTGTAGCGGCTATATATATTTAAATGTATTTTATATAATTACAACATATATTAGTAGTTAATTAATTAATAACTAAAGGCTGTGGTACAATGTATATTTTCATTATCGAATGATTCATTAGTGTTGTAAGCAATCGCCCACAGTGTTAACATCCCACTGAGTCCCGATACGATGCTGTGTTCAGAGTAAACTAAGCGTACCTTCTATATAATAATTATAGCCTATTAGAAATCGATTATACTTTCAACAGCCGAGGGTCGACATTTTCTAAAAGTTATTTAACGTGAAACGTTCTCGAGATATTCTAATTTGATAGGAAAATGTATTTATTTATATTAACTTATTATTTGGGCAGTAGTTATGTAAAGGTATGTAAATGCCTTACCTTCGGCTTTGTTAAATTTCTATACGAACGAGATCGATGAACTCTCGAATTAGGATCGCGATAATGTGATTGAAAATACATCGAAACTTTCTTAAAGAAAAACTGTTGTAAGAATTCAAAGCTATCAAATTATACGTCGATCACAGTCAAGTATCTGTAGTTGCATAATTTGATACCACATCTAAAAAAAATATTTAAAACAAAATATTTACAAAATATTAAACATGCCAAAGAAATATTTTAATAATTATTTCTTGTTATCTTGGGGTATGTTGAGACTATGACCAAAATACCATTGATATAAAACAATATTAAATGATATTTTTAAAACAAAAAACTATAAGGAAAGAGAATAGTGTCTAAATAATATATTTACATATATTTTGTCACTGAAAATATTATAGATCTGAATAAAAATTAATTAAGGTAGAGGTACCTTAATAAATAAACGTACAGTATTCAGCAGGCATAAACGGCTAATAGCAGGATAAGCAGAGGGAACCTGGTGGTAAGACGCGCCGTTCCCATTAAAACATGTCCGGTCCCCACTTTCTATTCGAATTATGAGAACAGAGCGACGCCCTACCTACGCCCTGTCATGAACACTAGCGGCACGCTCATGCACGCTACGACTGGCTTCAACCTTATTTATATTAAAACATAAAAGGCCTTAACGTAAGTCTATTCTAAATATTTAGATATAAGTTAACCTTTTGATATATCCAGGACTACTAAGTGAGGAACAGAGTATCTTAAAACTAAGTTAGCTCTGCCCAACCTGCTCTATGCGACAAAACGGGGACCTGGAAAATATTATTATGCAGATCAATTGTAAGTGATCAGTGTAAGTGATCATTGTACCTGTGTATGATCCAACATAACCTATACGCTTAAAGCTTTTTTCTGCAATTGTGATGCACCGTGTAATTAATTAAAAAGGGAATTCTTTATAATGTCCGGACATGACCAAAAATATTTGGTATAAAATAATACTTATGTAAAAAACATATAAATTATTTTATACTTGCTTTAACAATAATTTATTATTGTAAAAAAGATGAAGACGAGCTTGACGTAATGTAATAGACCATACAGGTGGTTGATATTATGTGCCCCGACAGTTTAAGACATTAATTGAATAGTTATTATCAAATTGCCATCCTCATTATCTCATTATATACATATAATGCCCGGTCATTATGAAAAATCACCCATTATCCACTCGGTCAATATCATATGGTAGACAGAGGCGAATCGGATTAATTATTTTTAGAGAGTACGAAAATACTACAGCATACTATATGAAACTTTTATTAGCGAAATATATATCGTTAACAATCTAGCTACGTAAATAACATAATATAATTTCAATTATTCATACATTCTCCAAAAATATTACCTTAAACCTACAAGACAAAAATATCCTTATCGCCCCATTTTGTGGGGCGAAGAGCATTGAACATAACTTAAATAATATATTTTTTTGTAATTACTTAGTAATGATTAAAAAAGTTTCAATAATTGATAATGAGATAATAATCAACTAACGCACAAATCATACATACTTTTTGCACCTCTCATATCGCCATATATCGCGAATTCCAACGCATATTTCTAAGCCACTTTAGGTGTAATTCTGAACCACGACTCGCTTAAGTACAGTAAAACTTGTACTAAAATATCATGTTGTGCTAAAGCCATTACATGATGAGAGCACGTCTCAGTGCTCTCACCTAATGATGGCTGTCCACCTCGTGTTTTAATGAAACCCCTGGAAATAGTGAATCTTCTTTGTAAATTTGTCGATGGTAATTTTTAAAGCTCACACCTACAATGAAATAAAAATATGTAATAGCACATAATAATTAAAACGTGGTCCACTTCGCCCCTCATAGTATGATCCGAATAACCCCCTATTACACATTTTTAAATAAGTATTTTGCATTTTACCCTATCACATTATTGTTAGATGAATGCCAAAAATGTAACATACCCAATAACTGAATCGCTGTCGAGCAGCACTGATAAAGATGTAGTCAACAAATCATAAAACTTTCGTTGACGAATGATACGGGAAGAAGAGAGGAAAATGAGTCACTACATATACGTTTTTGTTATTTGTCCCACGTTATTTAAAATATCAAAAAAAAAAATCTTATATTGATCCGTTTCGCCTATATAATGAAAACTTGCAATTTTGAGTCTATTTTATTATAATATTTGCAAAACTGCGCATTAGTTATTACAAATCTATATTATATGCTAGTGTAGGTACACAATGATTCTAAATTAATTTATAATGTAAAGATTTCTGTGAAAAATTGACGGTTGTATATTGCGTCTGGCTGGTTCAGACTAAAGGTGTTAATGCTGTGCTCTTAAAATCTTATTCCTAATATAAGTATGTACATATTGCCTATCTCTCTTTACTACTAGCGCTAAGCTTCTCTCTTTTAAATATCTTCTAAAATTAAACACTATACACATAGACAAAATGTAGCCTTTTTAAATCTTCTCTAGTATACATAAATACCAAATTTGTAATTTTCAAAAATATTAGGTTTAACAATATTATTTTAAGTAGTATTATATTTTTATTTATTATATAATGTAAAATTTTATGCTCATAATTATTATGATTTTTTATTCATATTTATAACGTAAGGTTATTGAGCGAAGCGACACTAACGCTTAACTGTAAACTCACATTCTTTGTCCGAGGTCGGAATTAAAACGGCCAAGAGTAATTATTCTGGCCGAGTATAATTTTATATAACACTACGGCCCACTCGCGGCTTCGCCCACATACCACTTATGATACTTTTATTGTGCTGCATTTGCCATAAGATAATCTATATACCTATTTACACATGACTGCTTGCGAGGACGAAATCGGCATCGACAAGGGCGCCACCCGCCGCCCGCGGCCTAAACAGGGCGTTCAATTATTTTAATTTACATTTTCTCAACAAATATTCGGCCAAATTACATACTATAAAATAACCGAATCGATCTTCATTTTATTTCTTTGATGATTAGGTAACCTACGCTCGTAAGTTTCAATATATATGTGAAATAAAAATCGATTCAGTCATCAAAATCATAAGGAAGCAGGTACATGCCCTTCAAGATTTATAAAAAAATTGCCTCAAATTTTGCGGTAAATATATATTTTTTTATTATTATTTGGAATTTTATTGAATATACATTATGTTATTTGTGACAGTAAATGTTCAAATCGGGTAATATCACGAAAAATTAAGATTTAAATAGGTACTCGCTTCGCTCAAAATCCTCCTGATTATCGTACGCAGAGGCGTTGCGATCGCTAACCCTTCACGAGCGTCCATCAAAGCTCGTACTTTTTCTTCAGAGGCCAGCTACTCTCGCCCCTCCCCTCCCAGTGACGCTATCAAGACCAGTTCTAGTAGTCAACAGCAATAAACTCCTTTTATCCGAAATAAAAAACGCTCAAATTGAGACACTCCGAGACCTCCGTAAATTGACGGTGCTCGCGATCCTAAGTACATATTTAAAATATTTGAAACAGGTTGTGCTTAATTTCAAAGAACCAATTATAACACGATTTTTGTATTTTATCTTCTGTGCTCAAAAGGTAAAATAATGCAATTAATTTTACTTTCTGTAATACTAAGATTACGTACTTTTTTAGTATAAATAACTACGAATATTCTACATCTCCTAGTGATTAACAAATAAGTTGTGAACTTTTGCATATCTCTTCTCTCGTTAGGGCTTAGCCATATAGACATTGTGATTTAGATGCCTTTATGATGCGCGGTGGCGACGTAGTGTAACTAGAAATATATCATTTTATGAAATGGCCACTTACTTCTTTATAGCGACTTTAACTAAGTATATATATGTATATATAATATATATATATATATATATATATATATCACGTCATGAACAATTAAAAAAATGCAAAGTTAATTATTGATATGATTATTTTATTATGTTAACATAAACAATTTTTTAATTTTAAGTCAAATTTGTAATATTCATAATATTAGGTATATACATAATATTGTTTTTTCATTTTGAATTTGATAAATATTCAACTTCTTTACAAAATATTATTTTTAAGTTGTTTGATTTATATTTTTTATATCAGAAGCGACAATATTTTTTTAAATATTTAAGAGCACTATTTTTGCCCGTTTATAGATTATACAACTTAGTACCCGCTATAAGGCCGGGGTTGTTACATATTTTGTTTCTGTTAAGAAAGCAATAGTTGATATATTATAAATAAAAACTAAGTAGGTACTTAAAAAATAAAAAAAATTTAAGTCGAAATAATGTTAAAGAATAAAATGATGAAGTATGTCGTAGCATCGTCATTTATGGCATGGAAGCAATAATAAGTACCTATTCGAAAAAAATAATAAATTGTACTTGTATATATTTTTAATAAAATATTTTAATATTATTCTGTTTTTTTTTTAAACCTTCGTACCCCTGGAACGAATTAATTACTTATTGCTACGAGTAGTAAATATCCTTAAACATTTATCGCAATAGTAGTACCCATTATTTAACTATCAATATGTTATCCAAATAAAACAACATTTTATTTCAATGTTATTATGTATTTATAATCTTAAAAACTGGAGCTAAAACATTTCAATTTATATATCTAACATTAATTTGTTTATATCCTCTTTCAACAATGTTCTGGTCTATTTCTTTTTTTACTATTTTGTTATAAAAATAATTTTATTTAAAATTTGAAAGTAAACAAATGAATAAATTCTTAATTTCTAAAAATTTTTGGTTTTTATGCAAAAATGTTACATTAACTGTCGAATAAGCTCCCTTATGGTGTTACAGTCAAGGGTGGTAATTGACAATTATACAATGGCGTCAAAGGACCTACAGTAGGTATAAATGCTCTACATACGTTTTCTACTTCAACTTAATTTCTATACACAAAACAAAACAATAGTAACACTACAAAGCAACATATTCCTCGTAATAAACAACAAATAAAACTATTTACATATTAGTATATTTTTCTTTTGATAAAACTTTTTTTTTTACTTATAAATATACATAGGTACATTAGACACTTATTTTATTTGCATTTATAATTAGAATAAAAATATAGTGATTTATAGAAAATAAAGGCATACAAATTTATTAAAAATCACGCCTGAAATTGCACGCTTCTCGTTTTAGAAAATATTTAAAAAGAAATTATTATACATTGGTATCTCGATAATAATAACAGTTTTATTAAGTCATATTGATTTTGATTCATGCACATTCACTTTCACATATCAATTTTACGCCACAAAATATATATTTAAATGTTTAAAAATATAACATTTTATGAAAATATTAATAAATTCAACATATCTTGTTACCCATTTATTTATCATCAATAAAAGAAAACAGATGATTCAGGTTGGCTACTAAATACATATTTTAAACCTATTTAAATTTATTGAATTAAGAGCATACAATTTTTATTGGACGGCGAAGCAATGCAGTTTTGTTATTAAAGCGGGCCTCATGTCGAGACAAATATCGTAAATTGGCTATCTATAAAACGTAAGTGCAGAAATGGTCCTATAAATTTATCGAAGTTCTAGATATTTAGATTATTTATGTACAGCATTTTTGCTTCACTAAGCGCGTTTCAAAATTGTACTTTTACTTGTTGATCTATTTGATTGTAAGTAAGGAATGCACAACGACGACCCTTGTAACTGAATACTACGTTATAATATTCTATCTAAAGTTTTAAGATATTCAATTAGAAGATTTCCGACTTAAGGCAGTGGCTATTGTTACACATGTTACTTTAAGCAATAGGTATAAATGCTATCCGACTGAATTTTTACAAACTATAAAAAATAAAATTGTATATAAAGTTAAATAAATTAATATTATATAATAATTTTATTAACTCACTTTAACAACATATGTATGTCATTAAAATCGTACAAATTAACCGACACAGCAATGGTAATAATATTGAAATGATCACTTATTATATTTTAATACGTAGGTACATTAAAGATACATTCAATATTTCATCATTGTAAATACGCTATGAAACTATATTATCGAACTATTTATATAATCAAGTGCAAGACAAAAAAGAGAAATATTTTTTTCTTCACTTACCACTATCTATTTTAATATCTGTATACAGCTTTTTAGTTTAAGTGACGTAACTTACTTGCTGTGTATTTTGTCTTATATAACAACTATACATAATATTTCCATAGCGCGCCGTAGTCGTCGTATGAAAGTCGATAATTTCGGATAAAAAGATATTTGGCTTACTTTTAACATAATTTTTTTTTGATCTAGGTTTTCGGTCATTATAGGAACGTTTAAAATGTGACCAGCGTTGCTAGATGTCCCGACTTTGGTGGGACGTCCTGGTTTTTTGCTTAAAATTTTATATGTCTCGATTGGGACAGGTATAGTCACACCAAAATAATATCTTTTCAGTAGTGACTATTTTCAATTAAAAAACATTTTATATTGATATCTATCACCATTAAAAACTTTGTTTAAAACTCAAATTAATAGATACATAATAAATGAAATCCTCATTTTTTCGTCCGATTTTTGCAAAAATATAATAAAAAAATATTTTTTACCTAAAATGTTAAAAATTCCCGCTCTTTACCGACAGAAAATCTGGCAACGCTGAATATGACCGTCTATTGCCAGATATTTCCCACAACTGATAATTAATTGTAAGATTGTCAAAGTTTTTGATTATTAATTATATCATTAACCGATTATTCAGTACAGGCTACATGCAAGACAGTTTGGAATGTCATTATTACACCAAAAACTAAGTTTTACTGGTACATCTGTAACAACGTATTGGCGCCAAAATGTAATGTCATTTGACAAGTGGATAAAACTGCTAACTAATATATTCAATTTCTTCATTGGAATTCGTCGTCGGAGCTGAGGAGTGTTGTTTTTTCATGATAATTAGTAGCGTGGCTGATAGTGGCCACTCGTTGGGGCGGCGGCCGAGGGGCCAGGGCAGCTCCTTCCTCTGAACCACGGTTCCCGATCCCCGCACCACGCATCACTATAGTACAAAACATTTCAAACAGATGTAAATACAACTGATGTCGTATATTAATAATAATGGAAACATATGTGCATTATATTAATAATAATAAATTAATATAATTAATGATAAATATTCAAATGTATGCAGATTTGTGTATTTTTCTAGATTCGTTTGTAGATATGATGTAATATGAAGTGTTGCATTTGTGTTCAAATATCATAAACAGCTGTGACTGTGCATATTCTCATAGTAAAAAAGTATATAGGAAAAACTTGAAAACTTCGGAAGCTTAGTGTTACAAAATTTCTAAAATGTATATATTTAATTTTATATAAACAATTAACTTTTTATTTTAATTATTTTATATGGTAAGAAACGTGAAGTGATTCAAGCTGCTTTTTTAATATGTATATTGTATACGAATGCGCGTAGTCTATTCTAATGAAAAATATTCACTATGAAGAGAATAAAAACAATGCTCTACAAAAATAATTTGTAAATAAGGGGCCATTCATAAGTTACGTGACACGTCTACAGGGGTGGAAAGGGTCGACTAAGTGTGACAATGTGTGACCAAAGGTGGGAGGAGTCCTAAATTTCGTGAGTTATATTTCAGAATATATTATTCCCGAGTAATAAAACAGGATTCTTTTGACAACAAAAATAACTTTCGAACTGCCGCTTTAATTTAATAGATTCTATCTGTAAAATTGCAATATATATAACAAGTGCCACAGGGGTTTGTCAAAATATGGATTCGTGCCTTTATTTACGGATGACCCTTAATTTCAATGAGGTGGCTTAAGGGCTGGTGCCCACCCAGAGGGGATAAAATACAGAAGCTCCATTTCTTTTAGTAAAACTAATTTACTACTAATTTAGTAATATAATTTAATTAATTTTTTAAAAAAAAATTTGTAAATTAAATTAAAATTAATTTTTTTTAGTAATAAATATCGTCACAAAATTAAATGGGGATAAAGTAAAAAATCGGTTACTTACACAACACTACATGTTTACACATATATTTTCTTAAGATTGTACCTACGTTTCATATTGTTACACCTCTATATGTTAATTGGAACTAGAACGTAGCACTTATTGTTTTGTTACTAGTAATGATAAATAACAGTCATTTTCATGCATATTCTTATGTTACATTTTAATCATAATATAAAACTAAATTAATGAATCTTGTTCTACTAAAAATGTTACCTTTATATATATATATATATATATATATATATATATATATATATATAAAGAACTAATAAAACTAAGCGTTTGTAAAAAACACACGTGCAAGCACCATGCAAGCAACGAAAAAAAACTGAATAATTTCCACATAACATCTAATTTACTCACCATCTTCAGTGAAGTTTCCTAAAATTCAACATCAACGTTTAAAATAAAATCTACATAATTAGGTGGAATCGTTTATTAATGAGCCGCCAAATACAAATATATTTTTTTTATATTCTACAGATGTTATTAAAAGTGAATCGTTGCTTATATCTAGACAATATCATTAACATGTTTTTAGAGCAAATCTCAAAACGTTCATAAAATGTATGAATAATCTTAAAACTTTTAAATTCATAAAACAGAACATTTACAAGGCATATAGATACAAAAGCTTATTAAAATATTCACAAGTTTCGAAAAAAAAAAAATTGCCTGGCTGTTTTTTTTTTTATTTTTTTTTTTATTAAATCTTTGGTCAGGCAAAACTGAAATTGATATTTTTTAACCTTTAACTTACCTGTATCGTTATCAGAGTAAAAATAATATTTTTTTTTTACGTTTAGGAGCAAACCTAGATCTTTCTACTGGATTTCATACTTTAAACAAAGAATAATTAACAAAATAATAATACAAAATGAAAAAAAATCACAGAAAAATAAAAACATTTACACGCTAACACAATAATAATATATAGTAAGCTTTAAGTACAAATTAAAAGGTACGACTGAATTAAAAAATGGCAATGATTAGTCCGAACTTATTGACTATATTAATTCTATCTACATATGAATCAATGAGTAATTTTTAATGATATAATTTATAAAAGTTAGGCCTCACATGATATATATTTTTTTCACGCTGTATACCGCACATAGCCGGCACTTGTCCGTGCAACATACCGTGGAACGGCCACATGTACCGAAACTGAACTCTGCGCTTTGGTTTGTTACCAGATCGGACAAATAAATGGAGAATTCATAGCCACGAGTGGGAATCGAACCCGCAACCGTCATGTTAACCATAGAGTACCGCTGCCGGCCTCAAATATAATTATTTATGTGTCAATTTATGAAAGATAGACCTCACTTATAAAATATATATTCATGCATATAATGTACATGTGAGACCTAATGTTTCAACATATCGGACTAGCCAACTACCTCAACAAGAAATATAAAAAAAATGTAATTACAACTAAAATTAAAAAACTTACTCAAGGGACTTCTACCGAGCACCGAAATCACAAAACTTACAAAATGCAAATGTGATCAAGATATTTTTTTTTTCAGTTTCAACACATACTTATTAAATTTTTGGAGGCCACTTTTTTAAAAAGCTTTTTTTTAATGCAATGCGATTATTGACTTTAATATGTGCCTGAATTCTTATTTTTCTTAAATTGTATATAAAAATATAATATATACTTTAATCCATGATGATAAATTGAGGTCATTACAATGAATGTTAATAAATTTCCATGCTCAGTATGAAACATAACATGTCACCACAAACAACATTTTTTTTTTCTTTTATTTAATTTTTTTGCCGATGTCGTGACATGTCACATTAATATGTAATGGGGATTAAATTATCATATGTATACAATGGACAGACAGCAATGCACTTCATGCAGAGCACAGCTATGGCAGAGCTTATAGTTTCTCATAAGGCAGGTGAGAAGTGACATCTGAAAGAAAATAAAACCAAAAAAATAACAACACCTGTCACTAATCATTTAAAAAAATAATATAATATAAATATTCGATTTAAACTATTATAGAGAATAGCTTTTTTCCATTAAAATATAAATATAATTAATCTTCTAATTAACTAGCGAAACGACGTATATCAAAATAGATCTAAATCACGAACCTGTACTAGATAATTTCTACGCATTCGTTACATGAACAATATATAATTAGACGACAAGCCATACAAATTGTAAGTATTAAATCATTCAATATAGACGCGTCAGACATATTTGAATATACCGATTTTGATCATTAAAAAAACAATGTTAATAAATATATTGAATTGGTATTATAAAATATACAATAAAATGGCAATTTTTTTTATTTATTTTTCAGAGTTAAAACGACTTTAAAATTTAAAAGGTGTTAAGTATATATTTCTTAATATTTAATTATTGATAATTATTTTAATTTCCGTTTTTTTTAATAAAAGTTAATAATAATATTTAAAAAAAATATGTACATAAAAATTAGGCCTATACATATATGTCTGTCATCATGGCACTGTTGTGCGGTCGCCGTGGCCGTCCGGAGGTTAGTTGTAGATGGCTGCGCGCGCAGCAGCATTTGATTTAAGATATTTTCTTACTTTTGACTACATAATTGCCGAGTGACCAATGCGCAAAAGTTCAGAAAGACTAACATCAGAACGGCCACGACTCGCCGACCGCACTGTACACGTCAAATGCAAACAATAGTGAGCAGGCAGGTGTCATGCACTGTGGCGTACTGAGCGGTTCACTCACCGGAGCTGTACTGCGTGTACTGCTGGTACTGGGGGTGGAAGTTGTGGAACGCGTCCGTCATTATGTCCTTGGGGTTCATTGTCTCCTGTAAATTATGATTCAAAATTAAAATATTATAATATATTTATTCAAACAAGCCCTTACAAGCACTTTTAGTCGCTGTGCCTGCCCCACGGCGGCGTCAATCATATTTATTGTATTTCATATTAACTTGTTCAAATAATATATTGGTATAGCGTGAAGCTAAAAAGAAAAATGTTTTAAATATAACTACTTTATCTTTTTCTATTTCTAAGTATTTTACATTTTAGAAAATCCAACATGTGGCTGAAATATAGATGTTTAGTCCAGTAAAAGGATTAATATAAAATTTTGGAGCCGTCGTGGCGTGGTATCCCATGCGTGAGACTGTAAAAGCGACAGTTGTGAGTTCCACTTGAGGGAATCAAGTATTCAATATTTGTATATCCTGGCTCTGGTAACGAGGCAAAGCAAGCAGGCAGTATCCCACGAATTCGGCGGAAAGGGGGGAACGGCAGTGTCTTAGCTCTACTACACATTCCTAGGTTTCTTCTGCCTACCCGTGTGTAAAGTTATTAAAAAAATAACGAAAATCAAAGACTTAGAAAAAAAAGATTGTACCTTAAGGCTGGACGAGATGGACTGCATAGTGACAGAGCGGTGCGGGTCGCGGTGCGCGTGCGCGTACACCGCGGCGGGGAACGCGTAGCGCAGCGCGATGGCGGCGGCCAACATTTCGATGCATATTAGGAAGTTCTGGTAGCCCGCCGAAACCGTACCAGCTGTTGTGGGTATTCCGTTCGAATCCACTATTGGGGATATCACGTCCGCTTTTTCTAGGATCGCGAGGGCTACGCCTGTTGAAATAAAAAAATCTAATCAAAAACTCACGACACTAAAACTTCTAAAAAGTAAACAAACAACTAGAAAAGAGCTGGTAATATTCAAATGGCCCACAATATTTTCATGAATCATGACTAACAGTCTCTCCATTTTCACCTATCAAACAAAAACAAATTATTATAAAATCGTTTATTCGTTTTGGAGCTAAGATTTTACAAACAGTCATACAGGCACCCTTCACAAACATGTCGAATTAAATAATACTCTTACTCCTCCGTTCAGAGTTGAAAAAAACTGAAAACAGATTAATAAATAATACAGTGAAACTCAAAAAGGTCACCTTTTCGTGATAATAATATCATATATGCAGTTCTATTTATTTGTTATAATGTTTAAATGTTATATATTTCATTGTTTCTTCATACAACAAAAGAAAAGAGTACGTTCATATTTATTGTTGTTATTAAAAATATAAAATAAAAGATTGTCTATCAATATTTACCTTGCCAGAAAGACAAAAAGATGACAGATTTCACCGTGAAGAACTTAAGCACCGGATCGAATGGCTTGAGCATTTCACGCGTCGCGCCGAGGAACAAAAAGAGACCGTAGAGCGCTAAACTGACGGAGAAATTGTACACTATCGTTATGTAGATGTAACCGCCGTCAGGACTCCAGTCACCGTCGTGGTAGTGACCCGCTGCCTGGAAACAACAAAATTGCTCAACATAAATATTTAGTCAAAATTAGGTATACTCGTATATATATAAAAAAATAAATGGTGTCTGTAAGTCACGTTAAAACTTAATAGTTGCTGGACGGATATGAGTGAAATATATTTCAATGGGCTATCCTACCCATAGAACGGTAGGCAGAGGTGCCCTCTAAAATGCCCAAAAATTCGGCGGTAAGTTGGAAAACGGGTTTCTTTACACTACGTTGTCCCAGGTATCATTTGCCTACCCTATGTGCGGGAACGTTAAGTTTAAGATAACATTTTTATTGTTACGCTTCTTTACCAGGTAAGGTTAGGTAGCAGGATTGTAGGTATAGCTAGTTTTTAATAAATAAATATTTTTTAAGCATACCTTTCTTATTTAAAATCTGTAATTATATTAATTATATCCATTAGCTATCGTTGTAACGTTGAAACATACTACATGGATTTTTAAAAAGTAAACAATAAATGTATTGAGGAAAGATAAATGTATCGTGCCGCAAGGGCACAAGCGTGCGTCTATAAATGCGACAGGTTGAGGTTTGAATCCCTACTCGAGGAAAGGAAATATTTGATATTTTCATTTAATTTATTCACTAGTAACTATAATAAAGCGCGGCGTTGAGTTCCGCTCCAACCAATATACACAACGCCTCCAGAATTTGGCAGATTATGGGGAACAGAAGTATCTTAATGGGAACGGACAATCTTAATACTGCCTACCCTGCTATGTGTGGGATACAGCGTGTAGCTAAAAAATAAATAAATTGATAATCTAAAAAATCATACTTTTCTGCTAAAAACCAACAACTATGTTAAACGTCTGTATATTTTTTTAAATTTTAAAATCGTAATACGATAAAATAAATGGCAGTGATTCATATAATATGTGATTATCGTGTGTGGATCATGCTTTATCTAAATATATGAATAGATAAAAATTAATGTTAACGTCTGGATAATAAAAACTTAAATTTTAAGTAACAGTTAAGTTACTTTTTAATTAAATTATATGTGCACACACCTTTTACAAGGCGTCGTATCAAGTGAGGTAATCTGTACTTACGATGCAAACGTTCCATAGTTTCGCGTGTTTATGTAACCGGATGTCAAACGGCGCAAAGTATTAGTCAATAACGATTTATTTACGTAATGAACATATAATTAAAATGAAATAAAAAAAATATTAGATAAAATGAGCACTTCAGTTAACGACTTTCTTTAAATTAATTAATATGAATACTAATGACATTATTCATTATATTAATACGCTGTATCAGATATTACAGGGTAGGCAGAGGAAGCCTAGTGTTAAGACACACTGCTTCCCATTTTCCTCCAAATCGAACCCACGTCCCGTCGCGTTTACAGTCACATACACACACTTATGCTCCTGCGCCACGACTACCTACGCCTACTCTATACTATACTATATCTACCAAACCATCTCTCATCACGCATCATCATCATCAATGGAATCATCAATGGAATTTGAACTAATAATAATTTTATATACTTATTACAACGAGACAGATTATGCAATCTCAATCCACACTTCTTCTAGAGCACTAGGTTAGGACCCTCGTCACGGTTTACTCACTTACAAATTATGGTCCTACATCCGTACATTCCCTTATACTACTATAAATCTAGTACTCTATAGAATGTAGTGCACTAGGAGTGTGCATATAATAGTATAGATCTACATTATCTATTATATATTAATAAAATAATCGACAGTAAAAAAATACCAAAATACACCTTTTGCTGTAAACGTTGCGATGGAGAATCGATACTATAAATAAATGAACTTTACTACTTGAATTTGGGCGGTAATGAATTCTTTACTTAAGGGAATACGCAAAACTCGAGGGATTGGCAAGGTTCTTCCATTATAAATCATTGTTTCATGATCTTATTACTTTGTCATTATGTATATAAGCTTTATAAATGCTTTTCATTATAATAATCAAAAAATCAAATCAGCTTCACGATGTAACCCGCACACAGCAGGGTAGGCAGAGGGAACCTAGTGTTAAGACACTCCGTTCCCCACGTTGCGTGTTGAGTGGCAGAACTCAACGCCGCCGTTATAATAATATTTATGTTTATTTGAAATTATTGAGCGATGATTTTAAATTACAAATATTACCTATATATAAACAACACAAATTATACTTTTTCTTTAGTAAATTTAAAAAAATATAGATTGTATTTCTGACATTAACTCCCCAACCTGGTTAAAGAAGGTGCCAAATAGTAATTAAAGTTGATAGTTATTAGATTTTAATAAATAGTTTTAAACTACACGCCTCACAAGATTCGAATATGTATAATCTCAAATGAAGAACAGGAAACGGCCGTAGCGCAGAGGCACAAGCGCGTGACTATAACCGTGACTGTTGTGGGTTTGATTCCCGCTCGGGGATATTAATTATTATTTATTACTATTTACACATCTCCGCTGTGTTAACAAGGCAAAGCGCAGCGTTGAGTTCCACCGCTCAACACAATACCTCAAAGTTTAGTGGAAAGTGGGTAACGGAGTGTCTTAACACTAAGTTCCCTCTGAGAAATACAGCGTGAAGCTAAAAAAAAATTACAAGACGACGAACGTAATTCCAAATTCTGTTAGAATTGAAGATTTATGGGTCACTTGTATTTTATATTCAGTTATTACCTACGCATATTTACGCGTTATAATTGAATGCAACAATTAATTGTTAAATCAGAGCAATTATTCAGAATCAGTACATAATGACTCAACGAACGGTAAATACGTATTATATAAACAATAGACCGCTCTGTCTTTGAATTATTCTTACAATTATAATAGGTTGTTATGAAATCTTTACATTCATTTTGTATGTCCAGTATTATCTTAGCACTATTATTTTATGTAGTGTTCATTTTTATTTCTAGGACGTTCGATATCTACATACATATACATATAGTACGATTGACGAGTCGTGGGTCCCTTTAAGCAAGGCTTTCTGAACTTAAAGAAAAATAAAAAGTTAAAATTTAATCTGCGCTAATTTACATCTAAACTCAGGGTGACCACGACTTGTCGTTCATCCAGTCCGACACGTACCTGCAAGAATATGATGATGAAGGCGCACACTGGTTTAATGAGGCAGAACTGCAATGTCGCTTGTTTGCAGAATCTCAAAAATCCGATCGTGTACGTGGCACCTGACAGGCAACAGGTCCCGTTGACGCAGGAGGCGCGCACCGGCCGTCCTCGCAACTCCGACATTATGTTCCCTTCCCCGCCCAAATATTCGTAGCATAGCGACAGAAAGCTGTATATCACGAAGGCTGTTGGAAATATAATGTATGTTAGTGCCTAAAATACTCATGGATAGAGTATGTATGTAGACTTATTCAATAACATCATAACATGAGGAGTTATTATCCCTTTAAGGGAAATTTCAATTTTATCATAATCAAAACATGTGACTGACTGCATGAATATAATAGCACTCTGAATAATCTTTACATTGACATTTAATTCTACAAATTAATAGTTGGAGTAAATATTTTAAAAAAATACATATAAAACCTGTTTAATCAGATTCTGATTTGTATCTCATGTTCGTTATTATGCTTAAAGTTAAAAATAGACTCGCTTGATTAATTCTGGCACACAGATAGACGAAATATTTTAAAGCCCATATCTTTTCATATAATTTCCATTCAATGTCTACCAATGTGGAAATAGCAATATATAAGACAATCCGTATAAAACTGACGTCCGTTCCCCACTTTCCATCGATTTTTTGGAAGCATCGTGTGTTGAGTGGCGGAACTCAACGCCGCTCTCTGCCTCGTCATCAGAGCGAAGACATGAAAATATAAATTTAAATAAATATTTCCTAAAGTGGGGATCGAACGTAAGATGCGTAATATAAGAAAACATTAAAATAATAATAATAAAAAGTACTAATATTAATTTACCTTCATAGCAGTCCCTTACTGTGAAGAAGTAAACATAATAAGAATTTCCATTGAAAAACAAGAGCGAGATCCAACTGTAGCAGCCGTAGATAGGCACGATAAACAATATGCGCACTATCCAACGCTGCTCCGACGGGTTCGTGTACCAGCGGAGGTGCTGGTAAATCTGCAATGTAAGCGACAGAATATTAAATAATACACTATATATATGAAGTTCAATTCACCATAGCCATCATCTCGATTGATAGCAATAGTAAACATTGACACTTATGTTGTTTGAGATTCAATAATAACTTTATTGAAGCCTTGTATGAGAACACCGACGGAGTTTATAATCCTCTCGTTACGATACGGATTTTTTTTATTATTATATGACGCGCCATTCTCCTCTTTACAGGTATGGATAGTATAAAGGAGAGATTTAGTAGTATATTTAACAAAAAAATTCCATTTGTTATACAGAGAAGCTTATAAAATAACATATTATATTATGGGGCCAGTCGTGGCGGAGGGTCATAGGCATATGTAAACTCGGCGTTGAATTCCACCACTCAACACGCAATATCTCCAGAATTCTACGGGAAGTGGGAAGCGGAGTGTCTTATCACTACGTTATCTCTGCTTATCGTGCTTTCTGCGAGATACGGAGTAAGAAAAAAAAACATATTATATAGCTTAATTAAGTAACAACTATGGAAACTATGGTATACAAAATACAAAATTCACAAAAAATAGTCATAACTTTATTGTTTTCATAAAATTTACGTGATATATTATTGTTTATACACTCATTTGACCTAAACAAAATAGCTTATCACATTATCACAGGTACCTACACCTATAAAACAATACGGAAAGCTATTCGATAACGTAGCGTTCTAGGTATAATTGCGCCATATCAGGCAAACACACAGATAGTGCGAGTCTAGAACTTTGTGAGAATAAATCAATACAAGTGAATAGCGAAACTGAGGTGTTTTTTTTTAAGTAAAACATATGCGAATATGCGATGCGATCGTCCGTGTCCTTGGCACGTTTCCTATACTATTATGTCTTCCATGTTTACGTCAACACGGATCTGTATTCTACTTTTTTAAAAGAAGTAAAAGTGTATTCAATATATGTATTATATTAATAATGTATAAGTTTCTAATATTTATAAAGTGTTATTCCACACTTCAGAAAGAAAAATACTTATTTAGAAAACGTATAAAAATTTGAACGTAGCGGGACTCGAACCCGTGCCTCCTGGAAACCGACCAGGCGCTCTGACCACTTAAGCCATACTTTCTCAGAGCGCCTGGTCGGTTACCAGGAGGCGCGGGTTCGAGTCCCGCTTATATAATTTTTTTATACATTTTATTAATAAGTTATGTATAAGTTATTCGTAATGAATCGAATATTTTTCCCTTATTAACTAATACAGAAATACAAAAAGCTGCACTTTCTGTACTGTATTTTCGTCAAGGCTATCGCCGATATCCAATCTTTGTGGTAAACTACATGTGGCAATAACGATACGCGATATAATTATGTTTTTCCTTGAATATTCATAATTTAATATCAATTTGTAAGTTTTAACATACCATGTGAGGTTTTAAAGATGAGTGTATTAAAAATCATATGCGGTACACATACTGATTCCTGGTAGAACCTACTGGGTACTTATTAGGAAATATTTAGTTCTTAATCTCTCTTGATAATCCATTTGTTGTTAAATATACCAGTAATTTTGAATAGGTATATTAAATAAAATTTAAATTAAACTATTTTAACCGGATTCGAACCGGATTTGAAACTATTTGAACCCGTGACCACGGACTACTGCACAGTGTTCTAAACGTCGGGTTTCTTAAATACGCTATTTATAGGGTTAAAATAGTTTTAATTAACATGTGTAATGATCGTGAATATCAAAGAACTTATTATATATCAAATAAAAATTTGTGTTGCTCTGAATTTGCTTTTATATTATAACTAAAATTTTCTTGTCCGCTATGATTATTGTAAGAATCAATAAGCTATTAGTGAATATTAATTAAATCTAAATAACATCATCCCTAGGTGATCTAACCCATCGAAATATGACGTAAACCGTTACGACGCTTTTATATATACCTATATTTGATTCGTACGTCTGCTGATTCATATGCGGAGTTTAAATTCGCATCTTTAGAAAGAAAGTGACTTTACCTAAAAAGTTATTTAAATATTATGAGCGAAATTATCATGTATCGGATTGAAGATTGAGACATGGAAGCTACTTTATTTTTGTTATTTTTTTGATATATTTTTTTTTGTATTTTTTACTATGACAGAAGTTTTGAATTGAGATCACATTAATCGTAAAAAAACGACATAATGTTTTACAAATTAACGACCACGCTATTTATTCAATACTATATATAATAAGAACGTTATCTTTCTATTACTTGCCGTCATTAAATCAGATAAGTTGATAAAATGTTTGAGCGTATTTCTCATCATATAGTCGTATCGGCTAGGTTTAATTTACGCAATAATTTATTCGAGGCTTTGAACGACCTTCACTAGTTGCCAGTTTCGAAGTGGTTGTGGCGACAGTTGGCATTAAGGATATCATAGCAACAAGTGCAAAATATAAACATATGGTCTCGAATGTTCGCTAAGAAAAGACTGACTTTAGACTATAATATTTTTATTAATTGGACTATAGTACTGAGGCCGTCGTGGCGCAGGGGTATAAGAGTGTGACTGTAATGCCACAGATGTGGGTTCGCTTCCTACTCGAGGGAATGAATAATTATTTCTTAATATTTGCATTTCTTCGCTCTAGCACCAAGGCAAAACCAAAAACTCGGCGATGAGTTCCGTAACTCAACATGCAATGTCTCGAAAAATTCGGCGGAAGGGGTTAACATTAGGTTCCTTCTGCCTACTCTGCTGTGTGCAGGATAAAGCTTGAACTTGATTTGATTACAGTACATTAACCAATACCAATAATTATATAAATAAACACGACTTACGAGGTTGCCAGCATTAATAAAAACATTGAGCTCACAGTTTTCTCTACTGTATAAATTAAATATGGAAAGAAATCACCCGTGCATACTATACTAACGAGCATAGTAAAAACAGTAAGTAATTGGACACACAGTTTTGTGCTAAAAGTTTATTCGATAAAAAACAAACCACATTTAAAGTTAATTATTGTATATGCATTTCAATATAATTTGGTCAATGAAAATATATAATTATACTTATATATGAGTCAGTACGGTATATTTATTTTATAAATATGATGAGTTAATAATAATATCTAATATAAAAAACAAGAAATGTGAAAAAATACATATAAATGTGACACGAAATCCTCATTATCTCGTCTTATCTAGTGAGATCACCATCTTTGGTAGAATCGCTTTCACCAACTATGGTGAAACTTTGTAACATTCAATCCACGGCGCGTTAGTTAAAGTATTTCAACAACACAAAGTATCTTCTCAAAGAAAATACGTTACTATAGAAACGAATGGAACTATTCATTTTGACATATGTACTAGATAGAAGAGGCCAGTCGTGGCTTCACTCTGGTGTCGAGGCAAAGCGCGGCGTTGAGTTCTGCCACTCAACATGCAATGCCTCTAGAATTCGGTAGAAAGTGGGGAATGGAGTGGTTTAACATTAGATTCCTTCTGCCTACCCTGCTGTTTGTGGTATACAGCGTGAAGCTGATTTACTTATTTATTTTTACTAGATAGTTAAACCATTGATAAACCTAACGTTATCAATTATAAGTACTACATTAAAACTTCATTGACCAAAGATTACAGGACACATCTATTCTCAATACGATTCATTCTTCATTTTTTTTCAAAACAAACACAATTGCTAACTAAAATAGTTTCAGTAATAATTTATTTAAACTCGAACAGGATATCTGATAAATATCCATTTTATTTGATTTTAGTATCATAATAAACAAATTTTCGAGCAACCACGGCCGGACGATTTTATAACTGTGTAGGTAATCATATTTTACGCTTGTATTTCCTACATTGCGGTCCATTACCGTCTCCAAGATATGACCTTAATATACCGTTAGTAGGCTATCGTTAACAGTATACATCATGTAAAGCTAGTGACTTACGATGAACAAACAATAGTAATAGTAGTTCTTTATAATAAATGTATCAATCTATGAAATCCAAGGTCAAGATACTAAAGTTGTATTTGTATGCTAAATTATATTATTTTCCTTCAAATTTCACCTCACATAGCGAATTTGGTATAGAATCTGTCAATCACGTATTAAGGTACCCCGTACCTCACTAATCGTTCTAGTTAAAAATACTGATTATATAGTGATGAAACTCAACAGCAAGGCGATGAAATAAAAATAATGTTTACTCTAAGTCCTAGGGGACCGAACCTACAGCCATCGCATTTATAATCAGACTACTAAATTATTTGTTTAAGCAATTGTGTATTATTTTAAAAGAAAAATACTTTACCTATTAGGGGCAAGCGGAAAAATATAAATTATTATAACTTATAATAACTAATAGTATCTAATAAGGATATAAATAAAATCAAAAATGTTACACAATGTAGTAATAACATTCCCAGCATAATAAGTGGTATAAGAATTAAAGACAAAAATCTAGTTTGTTGTTGTAGTTTAAATATAAATAGTATCTACATTAAAGACATGCCGCACCCTTAAAATTATAGTGACCTAATCAAAACAAACCATGTTTTGAGTTGTTATCAGAAATTGACCTTGTAAAGCGTAAAGTGAGCAACTTTACGCCTCCAAAGGTCGGCGGAAAGCGGGGAATCAAGTGTCTTAATTCTAAGTTCTCTCTGCCTACCCTGCTGTGTACAGAGCGTCGTTTTAGGTAATAATTCGAGTTTGTAGTAATCATCCAAACTAAGGACATTAAAAAGGCCCTACACGACAGCATATCACATGTTATCGTCGCCTTAACAAGGTACACCAAAAGATGCATCTACTACATTGTCGCCGAGGAAGACGCTATAGGTATCGGTTCATTCGCCGGGAAAATGAAGGTTCCCTGACTGATATAGTGTAACACAACATCAAAATGGCTATTTCTAAAAGAAATGAGGAGGCAATAGAAATATTACGAAATCAACTAACTGCACCGCAGCAACATAATCAACGGCCAAAAACTCGGATTTGACAAAAGGAACTGCAGACCATTCAAGATAGCAAGATATTATCGTCCACTTCACATTTTAAAAAGAAAAAAATAACAGTTTTAATAATCAATTAAGTACAAAAAAGGCACGGATAACAAAAGTCTGTGGCACATAACAACTTAATTATTAAAAAAAAACCTATGCCTCTTAGAAACTGCCTAAGCACTCTGACCACGAAGTCACATGTTCTACAATGAAATTCTTACATTTGTTACAATTTATTGTGTTATAAGCTTAGATAGGGACTATTTTACAAATTTTTTTGCTACTCTAACATTATAAATTAGATTTATTGTTTGGCAAGAAAGATAAATATTAAATATTCTAAATATATTTAAAATAGGGTTAAAATCATCATCATAACATGTCTATCTTGATATACAAAAAAAAATTTAAGTACCTGTTGGCAAGTAATAAACAATGCTGTCCATACAAATATTCCCGCAATGACCTGCGCAGAGCGGGTCTCTAAAAACACAGACGTCAACATCTCGTGAGTAATATCCGAGATTGGTTGTGCTGTTACATTAATTGTATCAGTAGAACTCATCCTGAAAAGAAATAAAATTCTTTAATATATATTTATATAGGTGTATTTAGAAAAAATTATAAAGGAGAGGGGTGCTCCTGACTATAAGACTGATTTAATGATGTAATTATGAATATAAAGTATAAATATTAAATGTTATACTAAACATTGTCTACAATTTTGTTTACTTGGACTTTGAGATTTAAAATGGAAACCCCCGATTTTCTATTTCCTTAGGAATTTTGACAAATTCTCTATTAGTTCTCCCCTACACTCCTTAACCTACATATCAAATTTCAACTTCCTAAATTGAATCTGTGCATCTTCTGTCATTTTCTCAATAATGGAGATTTTTAAATTTATATATTCAAAATAACTAATCCACACTTTAATATGTAAATTTTTTATGGAAAAAATGGCACTTCTAAAAAAAATGCCATTTTCCTAATTTTATAATAATTTCAAGAAGTCCTCTTCTAGTACTTCTATACTCCCTACTATCTCCTAGGAACCTACATGCTATTATAATTTCTAAGCCCACACAAAGTATATTGTCTATGAATTTAAAGATTATATAAATTATATATAAATTTGTTTACATTAGTTACTTATTTATGGTATTCATATATTATCAATTTGAAAGTAGATACAATAATCATTAGGAAAATTACTAGAAAACAATTAGAAAACTCCATTAATAAGTACTTGTCACAATAGACTGCTTAAAACAAATATCAATTTGATACAATATCTTATACTTAGAAAGATTATAATTTTAACTATTCTTCTAATTAATTAGTATGGAAACAGCTGAATAAACAATAATTATGGAACTCATATGAGACTGATGTAGTCTTTTTAAGTAGAAAATATTCTAGTAGGAATATTTTTTATAAATTGTGTGGTATATATTAATCAAAATTGTGCATACACCATCAAATTTCACCTACTTAACAAGTAGAACAATTCAAGTAACATTTAAATACTTGTGACTATAAGTACAAAGCATGTCCATTGAGAAATATGTATTTGTTAAAACTCAAAAATAAGACGGACGCGTTGAATTGGAGGTCACATCAATAATATCATGACATTTTCTTGTTTATATGATTTTTAAGGCTGAGTGAAGGGAACTGATACGTTTGTATGGAGGATATTAACTGCGTGACTAACTGATTTTTCTAGAATTAGAATGACAACATAAGCTTGCAAAATCATTAAAATTTACCTTAATCCTGTAAGTAGTTCTTCAACTTCGTTTTCCTTTTGTTTTACGTCAGATGTCAATCGCAATCAACACTGCACATATTGTCTGGAATTACTGAACACACGATTTCATCGATTTTGTTCACATCAAAGGCCACACAGTTACTTGGTAAACATTAAACACAAGCAATCACTTTATAAACAAACAATATAAGGATTAAATTAGTTCAAGTATTTATTTTCATATCTTTTTGATTTTATTTTCTTTTCACTTTAGTCGTATAGTGGTGACGATTCGTTCGCTATTGCCAATCCAAAATACAGATGAAATATGAAGGATAAACAAATAATAATTGAAAATTACAGATGTCATATTGAGAAACAATAGACAATTTTGAATAATCTTTTTTAGAGACACATTATTATGTTATTTATAACATTAAGTCGTAATTTGAAGATAATTATAATAGTTCCTGAATATTATTTACATTATACAACTTGTTTTTATAAAACTGTCTGCTGTCTCTAAAATTCTTCTTTATATAACGGTTAGAAGTTACAAAATAGTCATCATTTAAGAAAAGAAAGAAAAACATATATATACATAAAATTAACAACTTTCGATTATTAAGTTAATTGATTAATTTAGATATATACAATATAAATGGCTGGCAACAATTTTAAATAAATTACTTATTGAGCGAACCATCGCTTTCGTAACAACAATCATCTGCCCATAGACAATCAACAAACTGAAATGAAAATGTCCGTCGCAAAAGAAACGTTTTTATTTTACTTTGTGACTGTGTAATGCTTGTGGTTAGATATGTGTAGTATTTTATAACATTTAATTCCCGCAAAGTGTAAACATAATAAAAAAATGATTGTCCAAGAGCCGACACAGGTGGGTTGTTCAAAAATATTTTCTATTTCTGTCAAGGTATATTTGCATTGTAAGTAATTTCTCATATGAAACCATTTAAATTTGTACAGGTTATCGTTTGGGATTGTCTAAATAACTATGCATATGATAATGCTATATTTCTGGCAGAGAGATTACATGCTGAAGGTAAGCAATTTAGTTTGATATATTAGAATAAATCTTACCCTCCGACGAATTAATATTGATTCAATTTGTTTCATGAAATTTTAATTTGGTGCTTGGCAACTTAATCAATAATGAGTTTGTATGTTTTAGTTTCCTCAGAGGAGACAGCATTTCTATTAGGTACATGTTACTATAGAGCTGGACGTGTGAATGAAACTCATCATTTACTACAAAATATGTCTCTTACTTTACCTCAAGCAAGATTTCTTCTAGCAAAATGCTCAGTAGAACTTAAATCGTAAGTATATTTTTTACATTTCATATACAAGTTCCAGTTAGAAAATTTTTTGCTTAAATTAATTTAAAAGTTGCTTAGTGTAAAGAAACAATAATATCAACTTATTGGTCTTAGTAAATTCTATGTCTAAGTTGTGTATTAATAAGCCTAGCTTGGTAAATCAGAATTGGTTTTATTAGGTGTGGCACAGTTTCAATAATTTTTAATAACCATTGTTTCAATGACTCTCAATAGAATGATAACACACTATTAATATTCAATAATATGTAATTATCATGCCTAATTACTATGCATTATCTATAAAAAAATTACATCAACATTAAATTATAGTATATGGTATATTATAGTATGTTGTTGTTATTCCGTGTTTGTTACCATCTTCAGTAACAACATTATTAAAAAAAATATAACAAATCAAACTATTATTTCCTATTATTTTTTGTTTTTTTGTTATATTATTTTTTTATTGTTATGCTTAACACTTCAACTTAATTTCATCATTTATAATGTTTTTTTATTGATTTTTCAGTTATAAAGATGCAGAAATTGCATTGGGAACCAATTTAGATATTGTAGCATCAGAATTTGGAGAACAAGCTCCTTATGCATTACAATTGCTTGCTAAAATTTATATTATTACTGAGAGAAGAAGTAAAGCCGCAGATGCACTCCGGAAAGCATTATCAATAAATCCATTTATGTGGATATCATTTGCAATACTTTGTAATATGGGTGAAAAAGTAGACCCACATAGCATATTTCAAATAAATAATACCGAATTCACTTTTGGTGTTTCTACTTTAGTCAATCTAGTCAGTAATTCTGAAAATATATCATTTGTTAATAATAAATATTCTGTCAATACTATTAATGCGAACGTGACACCTATTAATGTTGCCAGGACGCCCATGAGTATGTCCACTAGCATCACACCTGATACTCAAGCACCTGTTAAGAGAATGCATAGTGTATTTAGTGGAGTTGCCCCCATACCCTTTTCTCCATCATTTGGAATGCTGCCCATGGACGAATCACCTGTTTTATATACTCCAACTCTTACGGACGCTAATGAACAAAAAGCTTTGCCAAATATAGTAAACTCATTGCGAGCGCATGTCAGTCAATTTAAGGAGGCTGTGTTTAGTCCAGGGCAAAGGTGTACACTTGGACCTGCACCTAGAAGATCATCTAGATTGTTTAGTAATAACAATAGTAGTTATTCTGTTAAAGAAAATAATAAATCACCCAGTCGTAAGTTTGTCGCTCCAAAGAGTCCATCTAGGAAAAATAAGCAACGCACTGCCAAAAACATGAAAACTAACTCCGAAACAAATGATAGAAATAAAAGTATAGAAACAGTTACTCCTGCAATGACACCAAAGAACACCACTGGTGTAGCATTATTGACTTTACTTAAAGAATTGGGTGAGGCTTATAAGTCATTAGCATTCCTAGACTGTAAAAATGCTATTAAATTATTTCAAGAAATACCTCCAAAGCAGCTAGCATCACCATGGGTGCAAACTATGATCGCTCGGGCTCATTACGAATTGGCGCAGTACGATGCTGCTACTAAAATATTTTCAGAAATTAGAAAAAATTATCCTAATCGCACAGAAGCCATGGACATCTACAGCACTTGCCTGTGGCACTTACAGAAAGAAGCCCAATTGTCTGCGTTAGCTCAAGAACTAGTAGAACTAAACAGAAACGATTCCATAGCATGGTTAGCGGCTGGTAACTGTTTTTCATTACACAAAGAGCGGGAGACTGCGTTAAAGTTTTTCAAACGAGCAGTCCAAATAGATCCGGATGCAGCATACGCGCACGCACTACTCGGTCACGAGTACGCCGTCGCCGAAGAGACTGAAAAAGCACTTAATAGTTTTAGAACTGCTGTTAGTATCGATCCCAGGAATTATGTGGCCTGGTTTGGAATAGCAACAGTGTATGCGCGTCAAGAACGCTGGAAAGCTTCAGAAGTTCACATTCGTAGAGCGTTAGCAATACATCCTCATTCAGGTGTGTTGCGTTGTCAACTAGGCCTGGCACAAGCGGCTTTGGGCAAAATGGATCGTGCAATTGCAACCTTGGAGAGGGCAGTAGCTTTAGACACAGAAAATCCCCTCTGCCGCTTTCATAGAGCATCTCTGCTTCTCCGAGCTGGACGACCACAAGACGCTCTGACTGACCTACATCATTTAAAAGATATTGCGCCTAGAGAATCCTTAGTATATTACTTACTCGGAAAGGTCCACAACAAACTGGGTAATGCACACTTAGCCCTGATGCACTTTAGCTGGGCCACAGACTTGGATCCCAAAGGTACAGGTGGTCATATAAAAGAAGGCTTTGACCCTTCAAAACAAGAGGACACCCCTGAGAGATCATCCTAGTGACTTTTAGGATTTAAGCTGATTTACCTGCTACAGTAGGTAGGTGTAAAGGTCTCGTGACTGATTTCCTTTGTAAATAAAGCGATCACCTTTCGAACTCCAAATTGACACCAAATCTTCCAAATATAGCTTTATGGAGGCCGACTGGTGTGTGAACGCATTTAGTTGCTATAGGTAAGGGCGTATGTGGACTTGTTTATATAGAGTAAGTAGTTTTAAATATATATCTTGTATAGAAATAACTCCTAGAGAATAACTAAAAAATTATGCTTTCGAAAGACCTAAAACACACAGGGCCTTGATCTCATTGTGGTGTTTTTAAACTATTTAAATACATATTATATGCAATTGGATGATATGAACTGCGATTTACCCATCTGACTTCTTTATTTGTGATATGAAAGGTACATTGTTTGTTTCTAATATTGTAAATGTAAATTTTCAATTTTGATCGAAAATACAGACAAGAGAACCGCTGGCGGTGTTTCATTATCATAGTTTGTAGTAATCAATTTTGTATTATAAAAAATAAATATATATATGTGTTTACATTCAACATTCGAATGAAAATCGATTTTATGTATGCAAAACTTACTTGTAATATCGATATAACAGGTTGTAAAAAGTTAAATATTTGATGTTCCACTGAAAAGTCGAATTTCATTATAACATATGCGTGATTAAAAAATGTCGATAGACAAATGTGTACAGTAAACAAATCTTAGTTTAGTATGTTTATGAAATTATTTGTGGCGTTTATATAATAATAAAATACAATTGTTTGTCTTTGAATCACCAAGCTCTGTAAAGACCTACACCACTCTGATTATATGTGAACTTATAAAAAAATATATTAAACTACAATGTGTTTTATTTTGAAAAGTAAAAAAGCAATGAGAATTTTTAGTATGAGAGATTCCGTGTGGCACGGCACAGTAACTAACCGTAAACGCAACATTTGTGGGTTTGACTCCCACTTAGCCTCCTAAGTTATTTTCTATTGGTTCGATCTACTAACATGATAAAACGCAGCGTTGTATTTTGCCATTCAGGAGTACGAGAGAGACAGAGCATTTAGCATCAACATTAGGTCCCTCTATTTACACAGATATGCGAGATTTAATATCTTAATCATGAGACGAGAATAACAGTCTTCTAGATCTACATCATCCTTATATAAAGATTGAATGTAGACGTGTAGAGGTATATTCATTTATTGAGACTCGCTTCCATTATTTTTCATTTTTAGTGTTACTCCACACATAATTGATAAAAATATTTATAAAAAAAACGTATAAAAATGATGAACGTAGCGGGACTCGAATCCTTGCCTCCTGGAAACCGCCCAGGCGCTCTGACCATTACTCCATACGTCGAACGTTTTTATGCTTGTTACAACTTATTTATGTTGTGAGCATACTATATATTTTTTTATATTATAAGTTATCCCCATGCGGTTATTTATAATACAAAAAAACTTGAATTAATTTTAAATATTAAATACTCTACTTGACATATTGTCAAGGCAGCTATAGTGAATATTGATTATTATCATATCTTTAGTGACATCAAAAAAGGGTAAAGATTGTGCAAATTATAGTAGGTTGAGCCAGAAGACAGACTGGCAAACTCATTTTGTGCCGACTCGTACATAGATACGCTGATAAACACTTTAGCCTCTTTTCCTTTGCAGTTGGGTACTATGGCTTACATTTTTTAATAAAATAAAACAATAATAAATGAGAAAATATTTATTATGGAATCATATAAACTTTTGTAAAATAGAGTCCAACGCTTTTCTAACTGTTGGGTCATTCAGGAGCTTGCTCTGAGGTTCCTTCGCTGGTGGATTGACTGGAGTAGGTGGAGGTTCGTTTGTCGTAGGTTTTTTATCGTTAAGAATACTTAAAATTCTTTGCTGTAGATCTACTTGAGTTTTATTTTCAGTTGGTTTTTGTAATGGTTCACCTAATTCTAACTTGACTTGTTGTTCTCGGCGTTCCTGTAATTGAATGTCGTTAGAGATTAGAGATTAATTATTATTTTAGCTGTAGGCGGAGAAAGCCTTGTGTTAAGACACTCCATTCCCCACATTCCGCTCAAATTTCGAGACAATGTGTGTTAAGCGATGGAGTTAACGCTGCACTTTGTCTTGTTGAACTAGAGTTGCAGCGAACTTTCAGAAAATGAGCCCTGATTGCGAATCGAAAACAACTCTAGTATAAGCCGTCGTGTTTGCAGTCAGCCGCTTTGCCACTGCGCCATGATGACTATCTGACAATCGTTAACAACACTATTGGGACCACTTTTTGCAGTCTTTAATCATAATAACTTAACATAGTGTTATAACCCAACCCCACTAGATTAGATTTACGCTTGGTTAGGTCAATATACTGAGTGACCTAACTTAGTCTAGTCACCTAACCGAGTGTGGTGTAGTAACCTTATTAATTATTTCATATGACTCTGTATAAATTAATACAAACAAAATGCACTCAAACAATTTAATAAATTCTTAAATCAAAACAAATTTAAGAATTTATTAAATTGTCCTGCCACCTGTACCAAATTGTGGAGGCAGTTGAACAAAAAAGAAAAAAAACTATGTATTCTACGATCTAAGAGTCGTGGCCGACCTAAAGTTATGGCTTATTCAAAAATGAAAACAACTTAAAAGGTAATAATCAAATATTACAAAATCCTAAAATCAAATCTGCGCAAACATCTATAGCTAACTTCAGGGCGGCCACGACTCGTCAATTGTACTGTAATACACACCTGCAAGTACTCAATAACCTTATCATATTGTAACACGGTGAGGCTACGGCCATCTGCCAATTGTCCAAGTAAAGCGTAAACCGCTTCACGACCAGATGGCCCTCCCCTTTGGACCTCTTGAAAATTACGGGATAACAATTGTAGAGCATCCTCTAACGGCATGTTGCGGTGTTCTGAAATATAAGTATATTTTTAGCTTCACGTTGTATACCACATATGCAGCGAAAACAAAGAACCTAATGTATCAAAAATTGAGAAGTGAAAGTATATCAATATTAGGTACCCTCTGCCAATAAGCGGGTTACAGCGTGAGACTAAACATAAAATTTTGTTTGTAATCGAATTTCTAAATTTACACTACTATAAATTTACCTTGTGGTAGTCCATGGAGTATAGTCAGGGTCAACGACCTGTGTTCCAAATTCAAAGGCATCACCAATATGGCGTACAGACAGCCACGAGACGCTATATTACCTAACACTTTTCCTATAGGCACGTCCTCCATAGGAAATAGTAAATCCACTACTATACCTAATCTCTTTAGTCTACCTTCTATATATTCTGCGTACTCACTGAAAGTTTAGAATTAATTATAAAATTTTAAAATAATAACAAGTATAAGGGGCGTAACGTGATGGATGGATCAACGACTGCCTTTGACTAGAGGACCTCAGTACCTCATTTCACTCCTGTATATTCATCGATTTTCAGTGGTTCTACAAATTTTTGAGAAGTTGTGATTTTTTGGAAAAAATCTGTGTCTTGAAGGTTGTTTTTATTTCTCAATGTAGTCCAATAGTAGGAATTTTGTATCATATTATAATTTAAAATAATTATATGGTTTATAAATTTTGGGAATTACATCGAAACAAAAATGTATTTAATTATTATTTAAATAAACTATATACCTCCACCACACCACCCTGACTATGTTTAAATTTTTATACGTTTTCTAAAAAGTATATTTAAAAATATTAAAAAATTATGAAGTAGACACGTACGTGAGAGCTTTAGAAACAACAATTATTTCACAATCGTTTCTTTCTGGTACCGGCAATGTCCTGGGATAGTCAGGTTGTGGGTACCGATCATAGTTTCTCTCTTGCCAATCTCCACCTAAAAAGTTATCCACACATGTAATCTATCTAATTAATAAAAAAAAGTTAAGCATGAAAAAAAAACAGTATATATTGTACTAACGCTGTTAACGGTCGAATTCCAGCTGAAAACAGTAAGTAATGTCTTACCTATGCCAGAGAAATCGCAATTATAAATAGAATATTTATAAAACACATAATTGATTACTTAGTAAGTATGATGTGTAGTATAGTCGGTGAGTTGTGTCTGCTCTCCGAAGTTAGGCTCTCCGAACTATTGAGCATTGTACACTCATAAAGAAAGTAATCATCATAAGTTTTTTTTTTTTTTTTTTTTTTTTTTGAGCTCATCATGCAATCAGTCCGGAGACTATGAGCAGATTAGTTGAAAGATTGTGGCGGGTGAAGCTTGCATCACATTAGATAAAGCTTCGCAGGTAGTTTAACTACTGTGGCGTTTGCAAAATGAGACGTCTCTTTAGTCGGCTTGTCATGTTCTGGCTGATTAATTGGGTAGCCAGTGGATTTGGGTGTTTGAGCAATCTGCCTTTATATTTAGAAGATAACATTTTTATTTCATTTTTCACTGTATGAATAGCCAGGTGTTCGTGGACTTCATTGATTTTTATAAACCAAGGTGAGTTGGCCATTTGTTTGAGAATGTTATTTTGAGCTCTTTGTATCATTTGTATACTACTGTCACAAGCAGAGCCCCACAGTTGCACACCGTATGACCAGATGGGTTTTAGTACAGTTTTATATATCAATAGTTTATTGTCCAGAGTCAATTTGGAGTTCCTGCCGAGCAGCCAATACAATCCTTTATATTTTAAATTTAGTTCATCTCTTTTGGTTCTCACGTGCTTTTTCCAGGTTAGTCTACGATCGAGGTGCATACCCAGGTATTTGACTGAATCTGCGTGAGGAAGTTGGTGACCGTTTAAAGTAACAGGTGGACAATTATCTTTTCTCAATGTAAAAGTGATATGTGACGACTTTATAGTATTGACTTTGATCCTCCATTTTTCTAGCCATTTCCCGATTTCGTCGAGTTGATTTTGCAAAATATCAGATGCTTTTTTGGGGCATCTAGCTTTAACCATTATTGTAGTGTCATCTGCAAATGTTGCAACAGTGACACCAGGAATCCCAGGCAAGTCGGATGTAAAGATTGTGTACAGAATGGGTCCTAAAACTGACCCCTGGGGTACTCCAGCGTGAACATCGTAGAAGATCGAGGTAGCAGAACCTTCTTTTACCTGGAAGATCCTTTCAGATAAATAAGACTCCAGGAAACTATAAAACGTATGCGGTAGGAGAGTTTTGATTTTAAATAGTAGCCCTGTGTGCCAGACTTTATCGAAAGCCTGATGTACGTCTAAGAAAGCTGAGGAGCAGTACTCTTTACACTCATGGGCGCTCCGGATGACATTGCAAACTCTGTGTATTTGTTCTATAGTGGCATGTTCTGACCTAAACCCAAACTGATGTTCGGGTATTATTGATCTTTCATTGATGGATTTGAGCAGCCTAAAGAGAAATATTTTTTCAAAAAGTTTGGAAATAACAGGCAAAAGACTAATAGGGCGGTATGAAGTTATGTCGTGAACTGGTTTTCCCGGTTTCAAGATCATGATAATTTGAGAGACTTTCCACATGGCAGGGAAGTAACTTACTCTCATGATTGCGTTAAAAAGGTTGGTTAAAAATACAATCGCCTTGCGGGGTAGTTCTTCGAGTACTTTTTTATCAATTAAGTCAAATCCTGGTGCCTTTCTGTTATCCATCATTTTTATGTTTTTAATTAATTCCTTTGGTGTAGTAGGTTGTAGCGGGAGGTCCAATTGGTGGTCTTGCTGCAGTTTGCTGTGTATATAAGAATCATCAATACCATCTATTTTAGGATTAGGAGTGAACGTTTTTGCTAGATGTTCAGCAAAAGCATCAGCTTTCTGTGATTCTGTCCTTAGCCATTCGGTACCTTGGCCTCTAAGTGGGGGCTTAGGAATTAGCGGTCGAAGGCGACTTTTAAAAGTACGCCAAAGTGAGTAATTTGTGGAAGCAGTTGGTGTCAAGGATTCCACGAATGCCTCCGTTGTAGCATTATGAGCATCAAGAATACTTTTCTTGAGGTCTTTGATAGCTTTATTAAATTTTGCCTTGTCCGAGGGATGTCTGCTAGTGTGCCAAACTCGGCGCAATCTGCGTTTCTCTAATATTTCTTCTCGTAATTTTATTGGAACTACCTGTTGTCTACTATTATTTGAGACGATTTCTGGAGTACATCGCCAACAAGCGTTTTGAATTACAAGAGTAAAATTTTTAGTGGCACTATCAATATCGTCTGCGCACTTTAAGGATGTTTTCAGATGTAGCTCGTCTTGGACTACATCGCGAAATGACCACCAATCTGTTAGTTTATTGTATAGTTTTGGCTTTTTATTATAGAATAAGACTGAGTTGCTCACTGTAAGTATAACTGGTATATGATTGGAGCCATCTAAACAAGATTCAACATTGGTAAAGCAAGATAGGGATTTGGAAATAAAGAAATCAAGCAGATCAGGTAATCTCTTAGGATCTGTCGGCCAATGAGTTGGCTCGGGAGTTGCAATCACAGATAAATATTTTTTGTCTAATGTTTTCTTGAGTTCTCTCCCGCGCGTTGTTACCAGTCTCGATCCCCAGTGCGTGTGCTTGCAATTCCAATCTCCTCCTGCCAAGAATCTAGTGCCTAACGTATCAAAGTAGAGCGTGAATAATTCTTCCGTCATCTTGTGTTTTGGAGGGCAGTATACTGCTGATACATTCAAGTTCCCATACTTGTCATGTATGCAGATAGTAGTAGCTTGGATATGTTCAGTTATATACCCTGGTAATTGGTGGTGCTGAATTGATTTTCTAATAATTACCGCTGTGCCTCCATGAGCCGTGCCATCGGGGTGATTTGTAGCATAGATATTGTAATTAGGTATATTTATTAGGCTTTGATCTGTGAAATGAGTTTCTGATATAAGCATAATATCTAATTTGTGGACATTAATAAGTACCTCTACTTCATGTTTATTTGGTGCTAACCCATTCACGTTCCATGTAGCAATTTTAAGAGGCGTCATTTTGTTAATTTATTCAACAGGTTTGTGATGAGACTCGACAAGGTGCTCATTTGTTGTAGGATAACATCAATTTTTTCAGACTGTTTCTCGAATAGAAGTTCCAGTTTGTTGTGAGTTCTAATTTTTTCAGATTTTTCGTCGCTTTTAGTTGGAGAGTTTCTAATCACATCTGCATAAGTTTTTTGTGTGGATGAGTGGTTCCTTTCTCCTACGGTAGATGTCATGGTTGGAGGTATAGTCTCAGTTCTTTTTGAGCTAAGCGATTCCATGGTTCCTCTATTTGGGGTTTGTTTTCTAGACTTTCTAGATAATATTTCTCTATATACTTCGCACCCCTTATAGTTCGCTGGATGAGCGCCTAAGCATAATGCACAAGTCGCCGGAGTACTGCGGTCTTTCTTAGGGCAGTCTGCTGTTTTGTGTGGTTGGGCACACTTTACACACCTGTAAGGCCTCATGCAATAATTTTTAGAATGCCCATATTGCTGGCATCTTTGGCATTGTACTATTGTTTTCCGCTTTTTTGGGTCTTCAATCACTATATTCTGGTAGTATATTACTTTGACATCTTTTGCTGATTTAATGTTGGGGCCTGGTAAGAGATTAATAAAGAAAGTGGATGTAGGTTTTTTATCAGCACCATACTTGGCGTTAATAATTTCTCCAGCCAAGCTATTGCCAGTATTTTCAAAAGCTGCCCTTATTGCTTCATGTGGTGTAGAGTGGTGTAAATTTCTTATTACCAGTCTATGACATCTTTGGTCTTTTCTATTAAAAGTATGGCCTATGAGTTGGTTTTCGCGGATTACAGAGATAATACTTTTATATGTTTCTACATCAACACAGCTTATCCTTAGTTGGTTTCGGTTGACAATTTTGTAGGTGAACTGTTGTTGATTTGCAGCTGTTACTAGCAGATCTGTTAACTTGTTAATATCCTCAATTCCGTATAGGATAATGGGTGGGGGTTTGCTTATTTTTTTCACTTGACCAGAGATTTCATTTTCGTTAATTGATTCTACAGGTAGGATGTGGAATCTATTATTAGTATAGACTCCTTCTGATGGTGGTGATGTGGAAGTTTTTCTTCGCTTAGGATTTCTGAGCATGGGGATTCTCTGCCAATCTGGAGGACCAGATAGATCGGTGTTCTCTTCTTGGTTAATATTAGAATCATCAAGAATGTTCTCCCCAGTGGTGGTATTTTTGATGTTGCTAAGAGAAGCACTTCTTGGTCTAGTGATGAAGAAGCTTCTGTGGAAGGCTTGTTGCACAAATTTCTTATTGCTGCCACTAGCATTCACTGCCATAGAGGCCTGGTCGCCCACTTCTATGTAGTCTTCGGTAGCAAATTTCTCACCCTCCAGCCCGGGTACCGGAGGGCGCCGGGGGTCAGCCGGAGCGCATGACATATCACTCTCGTTATCTGTCATTAACCATAAAAAGTAGTTGGAAAGTTTTCTAATAACACTTATCCAGGGTGCTATTGCCACTCTTTTAGAGGGTATTTAATTCCTCTTGGTATGTGGTTTACCGTTGAAGACAGGTTAATCATCATAAGTAAGAAAAAGTCCAAAGATGACATCTGCACAGCCATCTACATTTAAATTTAGGGCAGCCAAGACTAGACCGTAGTGTATTCGTATACAGATTTATATAACACATAATTCTAATAGAAAAAATGAAATAACCATCCAAAATACCTCTACCTCTTCCAGGCGACCGCTCCCTGAACAAACCTCGTCCCCGGCCGCGACCACGTGCCCTTCCCCGGGGACCCCCGCGACCCTCCCACGACTTGTTACTGTACGATTCAGCGTAATCATCCTCTCTGAAATCTATTGACTATATAGATGTAGAAGATTGCACAATAAGTTATTATTATAATTCAAAATAAAAAAATGCTAAAGGTATAGATTTGCTTATTTGACTTATAAAGTGAATGTGGTTTTTTCTATTTTTCAGCTCTGGTAACTAAACAAAGCGATATGTTGAGTTTCCCCACTCATTCGTCAATGTCTCAGAAAGTAGTGAATGAAATGTTTTACATTATCTTTAACTTTGTTGTGGCAATATGAGTAACTACTATTCGGAGTACTCTACATACTACCAGCAAGTGTTTAGCTGTTCCTATAGCCGAGATATAGTAAAATATTGCAGTATTTGTACAACCATTTTCTGAGTTACTTAGATCTCGGCGGATGGTTTTGAATGTATTAAGATAATATTTAGAATCAGAACAATCGTGATAAAGGTGTGTCATTTTAAAGCTAATAGGACAACATTCTTCTATAGTAAGGCACTCATTTTGTACTTCAAAGAATGCATGCAATTTATATTTATCATTATCATCTTGTTGAATAGTATTATGTGTGTGTATTGTGTGTGTGTGAATGTAGTAGAATCATATTCTATTTAACTGTTCTCCTGTTATATATTGTTTGTGAAATTGATTCATATTGTAGAGATAAATGTAGAACAATCAAATGAACCAAATCTTAAATTAAAATTCTCAGTAATAGAAATATATCTGTTATAGGTATAATCAGGTTGTTTTTTTAGCTTTGAGCTACATCTTACACATAGCAGGATAGGTAGAGAGAATCTGGGAATCTAGTGTTAAACTACTTCATTCAAATTAAGACACTTCCATTCGCCACTTGGACTAGAGTAGAAATTCATTTACCATCTTGACTAAATGTTTACTATAAAACAGTAAATTCATTTAACTATCAATAAATATAATTAATCAATAAATCACAAATATCTTACTTTCTCTATCTCCATAATTCCCATAGTTATCATATTGGTCTTCAACAGCTTCCTCATTAATATTTTCTATAAGTGCAACTGCAGGAGGGATTTCTGGCTGTATAGAAACTACCTCTGTTTCTCTTCTAAAAACAAATTATGTATTATAAATAAATTAGATATTATATTAAGTAGAAAATTATTACTCTACTTAAACATCAGGCTGTAGGTATCACATTAACCATTAAGCTTGGTCTCAGGGCACAACAGCCTCTATATAAATACTATGATTTATATATAACAAATCATATCACACTATTCAAAAACAGCAAATTTTACAGTATTAAAAGGTTAATAACTAGACGATACACTGAAAGGTTAAAATAATTTACTTTGGTCCGTGTCTCTGAGCAGTTCTCACAGTAATTTTTTTTCCTTGGAGCACACTTCCATTAGCTTTCTTTATAGCTTCTTGGGCACTTGATTCTTGTTGAAATTGTACGAAACCAAAAATTCTATTAATTACAATTCCAGCAATGGGTCCATACTCAATAAAATGATTGTATAAGTCATCAAGCTCTGCATCGTCAGTAAGGCCACCAACATATATACGAAGATGAGCCGTAGAAGGATCTTTCATACCCTGTTTATCAAGGGTTAATTTATCTGTAATATAAATACATTTAGCGGTTGCTGTACTGGTTTCATTAACCTATGTAAGTTTAGATATATTAAGCAAAATATATGTAATTTATGGATATCATTATTTACCTGCCATTTTTATAAATTAATTATACTTTTTTAAACTATTGTTAAATAATGAATTGTTAGATTTCTTTTAAAACATTATAATTTGAAATTGATATCGTAATTTGTATCTTCTAATAAACACAACATAAAGTAAATAGTAAGGAACTCTGTGCCACAGATACAACATACATTTATCGAAGCTATATACTAAACTTATTATAAACTTAGAAATATAAAAATCACTCGGTCAATATACACCAAATCAGAAGTTTGTTTTTTTTTAAATTATAAACATTGTTATTAACGATACAAGACCATTTTATTCTGTGAATAATAAGGGACTTCTAGTGACTTGTGTTTGACTCTCCGGTAAACTGTAGTCTGTATGGCTGGCTTAATACAGTTTTATGGCTTTTAGGTGTGTCAGTGGAGCACAATTTACATCGCCAATGTCACGTAGAATGAAGAATACTGTCAATTTTTTGAAAAGCCTGACAGTGGCTGTCATTACGCTATGTGTACCTTTTAGGTTATATATTTAAATAAATTAATTATAATCATGATTATATATTCAATATTTACTGCGTTTTAATAAAACCTTAGTTATACAATTTTCAATTCAATAATATTTTATGTATTGAAATATATTACAAACACTACATCTAAGTTTAAAATGTAAGTATAAACAAATCAACGTTGTAATGGTAATAAAATATGGGAAGTAATTAATTTCAATATTTAAATAATGTCATTTTAGTTCAATGTTATTTTGTACTTCTTTTTTAGTAATTTTTATTATTATTTGCTTATTTTAAAATATATCATGAAACAAATTACATATGTATGTTATAAATCGTGGTATGATTATGTCGATCTCAAGGCTAATGATAAATATTATAAATATATATTATGTTTTATTATGTCACGTTTTAATTTTTTTTTATCATATAAGGTTTTTTTTATCCGAAAAAAAAACTATAAATATATATTTATTTGGTAGATGGGCACTATGATTACATATATGTAATCATAGTACCCATCCACTTGTCACTTCATTCACACTTGGGCAAATACCGACGTTCAGGCATATCAATCACTTATTGTTCGAAATGTTATTATTAATTTTAGCAAAAAAAAAAGCTTCAAATGAGCAAGAAAAAATTATAGCAATTTAAGCAATATAATAAAATATATGACATCTCAATATTGCAAAAGACAAATGAAAAGCAATAAAATTTATTTAAATATTAAAATAACATTGTACATAATTATTATTTATTCCATTTCAGATTTGTACAAAATGCAAGCTCTGGGTATAACATGGCGGCGGATGGCCAGGAATATCCGTACTTCTGGTGCTGTAACTAGTCTAAGAAAAGTTGTGAGAGTGGCTTTTAGTGATAAGTATTTGTTATACACAAATGTTACTATTTCCATTAGTTTGTCATCTTTAGGTGACCTAATGGAACAAACATACGAAATTTACAAAAAGGAACAAGACAAATATGATAGTAAAAGAACTTTACACATGGCATTCTCTGGGGCCGCCGTTGGAGTTTTGTGTCATCACTGGTACAAAGTATTAGATAAGTTTATAATAGGAAAAACATTTGATATGGTAGCAAAGAAATTGTTCCTTGACCAAATGATATTTTCTCCAATCATGATTATAACATTTTTTGGAAGTTTAGCATTATTTGAAAAGGATCCTTTACAAAATTTTAAAGAAGAAGTTAGAGACAAATTTGTTACTTTATATCAAGCAGAGTGGATGGTCTGGCCGCCTGCTCAAATTATTAATTTTTATTTCTTACCAACCAGATACAGAGTTTTGTATGATAATACTATTTCCCTAGGATATGATGTTTACACTTCTCAAGTAAAACATAACAAATCTCTAAAAAGTTTACCTTCAGATGTAAAGTTATTGTGACATATCATGTATTATTTTATCTTTATTAAATTTTGTTTTAATTTTGCAAATATTTGTGGCTTGTGCGGCAAATGCACAAGAAACTGTGGTAATAAATTTATTATTTTTTTGTACTTAAAACACAATGCAATAGTATAAATATACAATAAATGTAATTTAAATAGTAAAAGCTGCGCTGTGATTGTGTATACTCATTTGCAATGACTATATTTTTAAGTATACAAACAAATTGTTACTGTGTAATGATCATAAATTATTATATAATGTTATCTCTCTTTTATTTGTTACTAGTGTTAATAAATGTCTTATAATAAGAGTTCCTTACCTCGAAAGAAAAAAACGAAATCCTTATAGGATCACTGTATTCTCAAGAACTTGTGGAATTATCAAGCTGAAATTTATATCAAATACTATCCTTTGGAGCTGTGAAAAAAATCAAATTTCTAAACCAACGCAATCAAAAAATACAGTCATTAATGCCGCAAATTTTCGATACTCGGGGAGTTAAAACCTACAGGGTACTTCTCGTGAATGAAGCAACGTCTTATAGCACAAATAAAGGGAATTTGCGAAAACCGTAAATTTATAGACATTTCATAGAAAAAAATAATTACAAGTATTATTATAATATTATATGTAGTTATTTATTTATTATTTGTAGTTTTATGCAAAATGATTTCTTTATACAAAATGAGTGCATATGCCCGCAATTTAGGTCTGTCAACTTTTATGAATGGTACTTCCTGGTGAACTACAATCCTGAAATTGATACGGAAGCCGGTGGGCGAGTCTGACTCGCACTTAACTGGATTTTTTAAATAATAATCAGCGTCTCTGTATGCCGCACACAGTAGAGGGAACATAGTGTTAAGACACTCCGTTCCCCACTTTCTGCCGAATTCTGGAGACATTGTGTGTTGAGTGGCAGGACTTAACGCCGATTTTTAAATAACTTATATTTATTATGTATTGCCCTCTAGTAGGTAGATCAGCCCCCCTTGGTGGCTTGCAGTGTTGGAAAAATAAAATAAATAATAAATCCCCTGCCACAACGACATTCGTTCGGTTTTTATTTATTTTTAAATTAAATTAATAAACGCCCACACAGCGTTATATCGTATACTTAAAAAAATCACCCGCGACTACGAGACTTTTACATAATTTTTTATATAATAGCTCTCTGTTGAAGGAAATACAAAAGTTTAAAACTCAATCATGTAGTGGTGGCCAATGTGTTGTGGTGCACAAATTAAAAAAAATAATAATAAAATTGGTTCATAATACCGTTTTAATGTTAATAATGATTTAGTAATACTTAATACAAGTTTTATTATATCTTACAATAACAACAAGTAAGTTAATAAAAACAACATATATTACTTAGAGCATCTGAAAATATTTTAATGTGAATATAATATTTTAATGATGATCAAAATATATTCTACTATATGGGTGTTAAAAATGGTTCTTCGGCGGCTGAACTTCTCTTGCTTGCTCTCAAGTTACTTATTACGTTTCTAGCAATGGAGTCTTGGAAAATTCTATCGGGCCACGATTCAGATCGTCTGTTTCTTTGTAATTCCTCCAGAGGAGGTAACCGGCTTGCTCTTGGTGTTTCGATATGAGATCGAAACGATCTAGTCCGTTTATTCTGTAAACCGAGTAATGACGTCAGCAGTCTGTCCAACGCCGCGATATCGTTAATATTTGATCCTTTATTAAGTGGGGTGGCTGCGCCTGGCGTTATTACGTTTGAGCACATCGACAGAGGTGACCGTTGCAAACCAATTGTACGAATTACCTGCGAGATTAGATCTTGTTATTTATTTTGTTCTATTATTTTAAATTAAAATGAAATCAGCTTCACACTGTATCTCGCACACAGCAGGGTAGGCAGAGGGAACCTAATGTTAAGACACTGTTCTTCATTTTCCGCTCAATTCTGGAGACATTGCGTGTTTAGTGGCGTAACTGAACGCCACGCTTTGCCTCGACACCAGAGCGAAAAAATGAAAATACAAATTTAAATAAATATTTAATTTCTTCGAGTGGGGGTGTAATCCACAACCGCCGCGTTACAGTCACACCCTTGTGTCCCTGGGACAGGACGGCCTCAATCGTTCTTTTATTTATTTATCCTTTTATGAATAATATAACATACCTGCATAAAAGAGGACAAGGAGGAAATATAAGAGGCCAAGTGGCTTGGTTAGTGTTAAATAAATATAAGTGCACGTACCTCATCAGCGTTATGACTTTGATAACTCATTCTTTTGACTTTTCTATAAGTCTCGTCATCGAGTGCTTCTTGAACGGCTGTTTCTAATTTTTCGTTTAAATCGTCGTCATTGTTTTGGTTCATGTCCTCTAAAACTAATCTAACACAAAAAGATTATGTGTTACAACCTTTTATTTTAGATTTTTTATTACAATTTCTTTTAATTTACTATCGAATATGCATTACATTAATGCCTTAATAATAAATAGGAACTGGACCAAAATAGAATTTCAAACGACGACGTAGGTTTATCTTGAGTGCTGCATTCCTGTTATTTTACTACTGTGCGTTTAAGGAATATTTTTGTTAATAATTTTTATTTAGTTAATTTCCTGGTGAGATATTCAAATTAAGTATTTATAATGAAAAATATACATTATACTTATAATTTCACTTATCTATACTATCTATATTTATACAACTTAATGAGCTTATCAAACTTGCAACAAAATAAAATTAAAAAGTTATCTAATATTAAATGAAACTAATTTAACCGGATTAATCGCGTATATTTAAGAGTTTTACATTTTTGGAAACCCGACGTTTCGAACACTTTACAGTAGTCCGTGGTCACGGGTAGACTCTACCCGTGACACCCGTGACCCGTGACCACGGACTACTGTAAAGTGTTCGAAACGTCGGGTTTCCAAAAATGTAAAACTCTTAAATATACGCGATTAATCCGGTTAAATTAGTTTCATTTAATATGTGTAATAATCGTGAAAATCAAAGAACTTATTAAGTTATCTAATATTCGTAGAAAAAAATAGAATATTTTTTTTTTACCAATATTTTATGATAATAATAAAAATCAAGTTCACGTACTCAGCCCTTTCATCATCTTCAGCTTTATATAAGTTAGCGCGGTTCGTCTCTCTAGCTACTTTAATGTCTTTTTCCCAGAATCTTCTCAAATCCGGAGTGGATGTGTACGGTGCGGCCACCTCTTTTATTTTCAAGAACATTATTGCAGTGATGAATATACATATAACGTTCACGATTGTTAAACAGCAGCTTACAATGCCTGTTCATAAAGTAAAGAAAATTGTAGTTTTTAGTAAAAAAATGTACAGTTTTTCAGCTTCACATCAGGGTAGGCAGAGGGAACCTAGTGTTAAGACACTCCAATACACACATTCCATAGTCAGTCAATTTCGCAGTCACACTTTGTGCCCCTGCGCCACGACTGGCTTCGAATTGTACTTTTTTATAAATTGTATAGATTTGATAAAGATCTTAGTTGTCCACAAGCCACAAATAATGAGCATAGTCTAACATTTTCCTAAACCATCAAGACGTGAATAAATGAGTGTATTTTAATACGAATCAAGAATTAATATGTTTCCTTCTTACGAAATGTCGTAGTCGTCGAAAATTTACAATAATAAGTTTTATAAATATAATGTGACGCCTTCCTGGCAGAGTCGGACAGCGTGTTATAGTAAACACAATGATTGTTGGTGCCTTTGCCTTCACATTATGCGGGAAAAAACTGAAAACTGATGCGCTTATGCTTTATAGTATATCGTCATCGATTCATTTATAATTTCTCCTATAGTTCGCTAAAGATGTCCATCTTACGAATAACAAAGAGTTTTTTCAAAATACCTTCGAGTACTATGACAGTTATTAAAGAAATAGATAGAGATGATAGAGATGATTTCATCACATACATATTTTACATATTCTGCTTTTGTTTCTTTAATTAATTCTTATTGCTTTTATTTATTAGCAGGGATATATCGATTTTATAATTAAATTATCCATTCGTTTCATAAATTTTATATTAATTTATCGACTGTAAACGTAAATCACAGAAAAAACCACTTAAACACATATTACTATATTATTATTAGTTTAACTTTTAAGTAGTTACATATGCTTACCATTAACAGCAAATTCTATAGGCATATAGTTGTGGTAGAGCGGCACGTAAGACGAATTACCGTAATACGGTTCTCCTTTAATGTGGGGTACTTTCACGCCAGGATACAACAACCATATACACGCCAAAGCCCAGAATAAGCCCTGAAACAAAACATCACACGAGCTTAAGTGACGTCCTGAATTTTATATTTCTACTTAATGCTCTTGAAGTTAATGCTCTTGAACGTTCCTCTTACGATTAATCTGATCTGTAGTTAAATAAATATCCGATCGTGTTAACAAGTAAATGTCACTTGTTTTTATTTTTTTCTATTTAAATAGAAAATTTGTGATTTTTTTGTATAGGTAAGTACGTTTTCTATTAAATAAGTATTTAAAATAAATAATGTAGAGACACAACGTAGGTGCAGTCCGCGAGGTCTAAGCATAGTTTCGCATTTGCGTGAGTGTTGATATTATGATGTAGGTAGCGTCACGTCAGCATGATGTAGGTGTGATTAAATTGGCAACTTAAAAATGTAAAGTAAAAGTAAAAGTAACAGGTGATTAATAATATAAAAACTTACACAATTCACTACGGGGGGTAGCAATGAGGCAGATATAGCGATCCCTATCAGAGGGCCGGCGCTGCCTTGCAGTAACGCCAGGGCCACGCCCGTTCCAGATGTTAGAGCCCAAAGCACACCCATCCATAGTGAGCGGACGTTACCCCTGAAACCATAAATTGTATAAGACAAATTATAACGCTATTATATAGCATTGTATCTGAAATCCGTTTAATAACTTATTTATTTTAATAAAATAAAAAAGTTATCAAACGGATTTAAGACGATTTATAAAATGAGGGATGATAAAAATTTTCAAACTTTTGGTAATGAGAAATCCAAGTTACAATTTATCTAATATCTATTAATTATAGATCCCAAGAAAGTTAGTTAAGATAAAATGAAAATTTAAAAAATAAAAATCGTTTCTATACTTAATATTATATGGGTATAAGTAACGTAACCAGACGTCCCTGTTTTAAATGCCACTATCCCGTTTTTCGCGTGAGTGTCCCAAAACGTGTAACCGGGACGTATCAATGTCCTGGTTTTTCAGAACGGCATGTAAATTTAATCGATCGAAACAAGTTCTATTTTTCTTATAACATTCTATTTTTCTTCACGCTATTTTTCTCTTTTTGTAAAAAATAAACGGAAGTATTCAATTATTTATTAAAATATCACTTACACCAAAAAAAACATATCGGATGTTGAGAAAAATTAAAGCTCTCCCAAGAAAACGAAAGTACATCTCTACAAACGTGTGGTAGAGTCACGTCGCCAGCAATGGCAACACGCATGGGCAGACTCGACCGGATCATTACCACCCCCGGCATTTAAAACTGGCGTGAAGTAGTGGCTTTATGCCACTGCGTTTCGCATTAAGTAATGCCGGGCTCCGGTGTCCAACCCACCTTAATGGCCGGCAACGCACCTGTAGCCCCTCGGGGTGTCGCATGGGGTCATGGGCGGCGGTAATCACTTACCATTAGGTGACCCGAACGCTCGTTTGCCGTGTCTTTTCCATAAAAAAAACCTAAGCCATCTTACAATATCCCGTTTTGAGCTGATCGTAGAATGGTCACTTTACTTATAAATATCATAAATACCTATACTATAAAGTATGACATATTTAACGTAAATGTAGCGTTAATTTTAACTTTTGCTGACAGTTTTGACCTAAAAACAGATATCGACCTAAAAATCAATATCAATATCCATACGTTGAAGTGGAAAATCGGATTTTACAATTGATTTCAGCTAAAACCAACATCGCGTGTTGAAGTAATACGATTGTATCATAAAACTTGCGAAGTCATAATAATATATTTTATTAAAATATAAACAAAAAATACATTGATATTTCTTATTACAAATTAAAATGCTTCGAATGTCTTTACATACCGTGACTTCATTTCCTCAGTAGGCCAGTCACCAAATCCCCATGGCATGTCTGTGGTACCCAAAATTAATCCGAATACAAATCCAAATAATAAAGACATGAACATTCCAAGAATAAGGCTCTCGAAGCCACTTCTTACAAGATTTCTATCAGAAATAATAGTTCCAAATGTAATTGACATCACTGGTCCCATGAGTGGCGATACCAACATTGCTGCTACGATATTTGATGCATTATTCTCTACTAACCCTAAAGCCGCTAAGGAACTGTAAATGTACAATATTATCATCAACTTAATTTAAAAGTAATGCCGTCGTGGTGCCGTGGCACTGCGTGTGGCTGTGAAAATAACGGTTGTTGGTTAGATTCCCCCTCGGGATGTATTATTTAATATTTTCCATTCCTCGCTATGATAAGAAGGTAAAGCGAAACGTTGAGTTTTGTAACTCACCACGAACTTAGTACCTCGTAAGTTGGACAGAAAGTGGAGAACGTAGTGTTACAATTCGGGTTTCTCTGTGCCTGCCCCTCTTTATACGGAATACCACGTGAAGCTAAAAATTGAAATAAAAAAGTGCCGTGAATAACCAATACTTCTACAAAAAGAAGTTTTAATCGCTGAAACATTTTTTAAAATAACTTATTATATCAAAATCTTTACCGAAGCTACTGTGAACTTACTCAGCCGTTATTATTAAAGTAAGATAGTCAAAGGAGAGCTCCCCGCCTCCCCGGACGCCGTCGACGACTTGCTTCACTGTCAGCTTTGACCTAATTGACTCAACAAAATTCCTCCATCGTTTCGCTTCTTCATTCTTCTTTCTGATTAAAATGTTCAATTTTGTAATTATATGTAGAAATTAAACTGATTAAAATAATTCTTATTCCTTTATTGTGATAAACATATTTATAAAATAAACTTACAATAAAGCGTCGTCGTTATCCTCAGGATAGTCAATAGCGGTATGTACCACGTTGCATGGTAGGACACTGAAAAAACATTGAATGTTTGGTTAGCACCTACTTATTTGCACGTGCTCTGAGTATATCTATGTACAATTCTCTATAAGAGAATTCTATGTTACTTGTTTTAATCCGCTTTCTTTTTTAATGGAAAAGACAAGACAAATGAGTGTATGAGTCACCATTGTAACTGCTCACCGCCAACCACGGCCAGTGTAACACAAGTGGTGCTTAGGTACAGATGCGTTGCCGGCCTGTAAGGTAGAGATAGACTCGCTATTTGAAGGTACCCATATAGTATCGACCCGGAAACACTATCACAAGTATGCAAATCGCAAAGAAGTGGAGTGCAGTCGAGTGTAGAGTTGTATCGAGATGGTGTGGATGATATTTGAGCTTGTGACAAACTGGGCTTTTAGTCAATTCGGTGGCAGGTACCACGTCAAAGAGTTCCTCAGAACATTCCCCGTGATAAATACGATAGAGGACAACGAGGAGAGGTCGCTACGCAAAGCAAAAGTGTCAAGCCTTTTTCATATCATTAAGTCCTCAACGAGCCGAACGACTCTACATTGTATGCGATCAAACGGTTCCTACATACACCATATAATCATGAATAAAAGTCACATATGGGATTTCAACTAGTAACTATAAATAATAATTATTCCCCAAATACCCTTATTCAAACACAAATTTTACAATGCCATATAGCTACCTAAGTGGATAGAAAGGACTTTTCATATTTGCGTGACTTACCTGTATATGTGTATTCATTTAATATGAACATGCAAGAATCTACATATAGAGTGCTACGAAGGTCATTTTTACAGTAAACTTGCGTGTCTAAATTACCTGACGATGGACTTGTAGCGGACACCGATCCCCAGCTGTGTCAGGCAATGGAGCATGGTCTCACAGGGGTCTCCGGTGGCAAGGGGAAACACTACCTCGTAGTAATTGCCCAATTTGTCGCTCGTCCACACGGCGTGTTCAACGTTTAATTTGCTTAATAATTCTTGTAAAATCTATTTTATGAATATTAAATATATCTAAATATTATTTCACATATAGGTAGGCGCGAAGTTCCATTGTTCCACTTAGCCAAGCAGTAAGAGCATATTTTAAAATGCAAACATATTTCTTTTACAAAAATGGTCCAAAAACTGTTTACTAGTTTAGTAGACATAAGTTTGTTTATAAAGTGAAGCAATAATTAAGATATAAAATAAAAATCAAGTATGTTATTATAATTTTTTATTTACATTTTAATTAATTTATTCCAGTCACCAATCGTGGCGCAGCGGCACAAAGTATGACTGTAAAACCAACTGGTTGTGGGTTCGATTATCACTCGTGGAGATTAAATATGTACTTAAATTTATATTTCCATTTCATCACTCTGGTGTCGAGGCTAAGCGCGGCGTTGAGTTCTGCCACTCAACACGCAATGAATTCGGCAGAAAGTGGGGAACGGAGTGGCTTAACACTAGGTTCCCTCTGCCTACCCTGCTGTGTGCGGGATACAACGTGAAGCTGATTAATTTATTTATGTCGGGAACGATAATAACAGTGTCAGTGATTTGAAAACTAGAATTTGCTCGTGGTTAAAGCACAAGTAGATGCAAGTAGATGTTAGTAATGATTGCATTGACCCAGATCTTTATTGTTTTATCGTTTACCTATTGAATGAAACTCTTCTACGACACGTGCATAACGCGTCTGTCTACATGAGTAGGCAATATTATTCTCTTATATTTTCTTTTTTGTTACATATCACTAAATTTTAATAAAAAAATAAATTAACATTTTTTATTTTATTTTGATGTATTTTTTTAGCTTCACGTTGTATCTCGCACATGGAAGGGCAGGCAGAGGGAACCTGGGAACATATTGTTCCCCATTTTCCGCCGCATTTTACTAATATTTCGCGTTGAGAGTGAGTTGTTAGAGCGAGGAAAAGAAAAAATGATATTTTCTCGAGTGGGAATCAAACCCACGACCTGTCGTGTTTACAGTAGCGTGCTTGCACCCGCTCCACGACTGAAAGCGACTAGTCATTGCCCTAAATCTTTATAAGAAAATATAATATTTAATAATAAATTAAAAGCTTTGCATTAAAAAATTTACCTACGTAAATCTACAATTATAGTAAAACCTAGTAATACTCACACTCTCCATTGTAATGAATTCGTCATCCTCTTTAATATTTTCCAATTCATTATTAAAACTTTCACTGTAACTATTCTGTGTCAAATGTATTGGAATGCTTGCCGCCTTTTTACTGCGTAATTCCACTTTTAAATTATATTGTTCTATCAATGGCTTCTGTTCTATAGGCAGTAGTTCTTTTGGTTTACCGAATTTAAGTATGTGTTCGTAGTTGCTGGATGGGATGTAAATAACAAAGATAACTCCAGACGGCATTGTTGAAGGTGTACGACTCTTCTACTTGGTTGTTGTAAACTGTTATCTTCAATGTCTCGGTCCACTAGCAAATTGTTACTAATTTGTAAAAAAAAATTATAGCAATGCTAATTGTCGTTAGTGTGGTATTCTTAATAGGAGATATTATGTGGCGTGTTAAATATATATGGCTTACTGTCTGTAAAAGATAAACAGTTATAAAGATTTTTTTGAAAATACATCAGAACATTACTATTATTATATTATTTTATTACTACTCAGTCTAATTATATGTATTGTTACAAAAAACCCGTCAACTGTGAGTCGGACTCGCCCACCTAGGCCTTTGTACACATTTCAGGATTGTAGTTCAACGAGAAGTACCTACAACCTATAAAAGTTTACAAAATTTAAGTTTGGGGGCGTATGCATTCATTTTGTATGTAATGAACTATAATTATAAATTTGTTATAGTCTTTACCTGTAATATAAACATATATTTCCTGTTTTCGGATTTTTTTTTAGTTTTTGGATTTGTATAGTAAGTTTTCTTTTCGTGCCAAATTTCATAATCCTAAGTCCACGCGAAATACCCTACAGGTTTGATTACGCGGATATTTCATACAAAATACAGTATGAACGATGCATAAATTATCGTTGTATCTTTTGATTCAGATGACATAGAAGCTTGACTTTTTCTGTGCTACAAGGGACCATAGCCTGAATATTTGATATTATTTTCAGATTGATGATGACCTCCACGTGATTTCGAATACATTGTGATATTCGAATACTTAATCCACGATGTGCTGAAGATATTGCATCGCGCCACTAGGCAGAAAATAAAATAATGAACTAATTCCTTCTTTGTCTTCATTGACGTCACTCAACATTTTCAATGACGTCCGTAAAAAAATAGTTTCACAAGTTTGATCTTTATCTTGCGTCAACACTTCATCAGCAAGATGTTAGTGCATAATTAAAATAAAAGACAAAGACAACACTTACTTTTTAGTTGAAATTATTCCTATATTTATATATCTAAGCATATAGTAGCACATAAATTCAAAATATAACATACATCTTTCTAATAAACGTTAAAAAAAAATTTGGATATGCTAAAGATGTCAGTAACTGTTTTCAGTGTTCTGTAGTCTGTAAATGTAAAGCTATCGTATAATTAAGATATTTATTTTGATAAGTTGCTAAAGAAAGAAAAGAAACTCTGAATAGCAAAAAAAAGTTTTTAATCGATTGAGTAAAATATGTATTTGGTGTACATGGGGTATGAAATACACAACCTTAGGATAGAATAGCATGAAATGATTACATAATTTCTTTCTTCATGCCTTTAATATATATCTCTTTATATTTTGTTTTGTTTTTTTTTATCGATCTGCCTTTTATAATGAAGGCTAAACTTTAATGCGAAGGCTAATCGTTATTATTTTCTAGATCAAGGACAATCGCAAGGTTTTTTGGTAGATATAAAATACACTCTCATTTAATTAAATGTTTAAGCCAATTTCTTTGCCTTTGTCAATTGTTCCAATGGATGTTATTGTCTTTTTACAACGTGTTTTCGTTTAGCATTAAAAATTAGAAGAATAATAGTAGTCGATCGAAAGTACTTAAAGAGAGATGTTATCAAGAATATTGAAAGGATAAAAATGTGTGGAATTAAGATCATTTGAATTCCCGTGATATGAAAATAGAATCACAGGACTGTTATTGTATTAAACATGAAAACGATAATTTGTACCTATATTGGAAAGAACAAATCTTTCTCTTTCTCTGGCTTTTTTCAGTTGTTCTGTACACCTTCAGACTTAGATTTATTATTCATTTTCAGTTTGATCGATATTTTATTGCAGCAGAGGCACAAACGTGTGACTGTTAACGTGACTAGTTGGGGGTTCGATCGCCACTCAAGGAAATGAAATACTTATTTAAATTATATATAATTATATTTTCTTTTTGTGGTTCTGGTGTCGAGGCAAATTGCCGCGTTAAATTCTGCCACTCAACACGAAATGTTTTTAGAATTTAGCGAAAAATGGGGAACACAACATCTTATAACTAGGTTCTCTCTGCCTACCTTGCTGTGTTCTGGATACAGCGTGAAGATGATTTTCGTGGAAAAAGAATCAGAACAAGTAAGGCAACTCGGCATATTACCCTAATAAATGAACTGAAATATACGTAAGAACTGTTAGCTTGTTAAAAGTTTAAACTAGTTTTAAATATTGTTCTCAATACTGTTCTCAATCAGTTGTAGTAATTGGATTATTTCAAAACGCTGAAGGAAATCGGTATCGTAAAAGAATTTTGAAAGTACAGTTACTCTATGGACCTTCTATGAGAAAGCTTACTTACATACATATATCTACCACTTCACAAGACAAATTGCGAATTTATAGTTTGAAATCGATTCAAATATATTTATGTGAAAGCTTATAGAAAACAAAATTAAATTTTTCGAAGAACCTTAACATTGGTTTGCTCACACAGAAACATCCTCTCACCCTAAACTCATATACCGTTTCCGTTCCGTTGTTGGCTCTTTTGGTTTTTATGGGTTCACATATAGAGGCGCTGCGCCTTATATTCCCCGGAGAAAATAATTTCACGTCAGAAAGAATATAATGTTATACAACCTGTTGCTCAATATATCTAACGGTTTTTTTCCTTATAATTTTATATATAATATAAATCATGTTCACGTTGTATCCCGCAAACAGCAGGGTAGGCAGACACTCCGTTCCCCACTTCCTACCGAATTCTGGAGGTATTGCGTGTTGACTTACAATCTCAACGCCGCGCTTTGCCTCGACACCAGAGCGAAGAAATGGAAATATAAATTTAAGTAAATATTGTATCTCCTCGAATGGGGATCGAACCCACAAGTTTTACAGTCCCACTTTGTGCTTTTGCGCCATGACTGGCCTCAGTTCTTATAATTATAATTAAAATTAATACATATATGTATAGAGTAAAATATATTTAATGTTTGGCGACATGAGCATTAAAAACTCATTTTCTAAATAAATGTAGATCAGATTTTCATTGAACGCAATTACAATATCGACTTTTCTTCGATAGTGACATTCATTTGATGGATTACCTTGCACTGGGGTCATTGGAAATTGTAAAACATTTAACCCGATAATAACAAGTTTTTAAAAAATATACTACGCTTTAAAAAATAACTAGTTGAGAGTCGTTTTATATGTGATACTTTTAGGTGTAGAATTTGACTGAAGCAAAAATTGTATGAAAGTAATTACAATTCCATGTCTATTTTCCTCTGCCTATTTGCAAAAGCTCAGGCAAAGCATAAAAATAAGGTACTTTGTATAAAAATATGTTGTAGTTTGTGGTTGTTGGTAGGAGTTACTTATGTTATATTATATCTCTTTCAAGTATGGATTCTTCTACTTTTCGTTTTTTTTTTCCTTTTTCGAGACATTTCACGATAATGTGACAAATAAACCCTCAGAATTAATATAGCGGAGACACGAAAAATAAAATATAATCATGGTATATATTTAAATAGCGATGATGGTACTGATTAAATTACTTGCTGTATAATTATGTATATTAAAATAACGAAAAATTAATTTAAGCCTAATATAAAAATAAGACATATTATCGAAAAATAACCAGAAATTTATACATACATATATATTATTTATCCATTAACCCCGATCGCGATTTATTATATAATAATAATATTCCGATCGTTTTAATATTATCCCATTAATCACGAAACTCGTGGGAAATGAAACATCTGCTGTGCAAGTCTGTAAGTGGAAAAGCATAATACATAGATAAATCCGTAACTCATATTGAATTGTTGTCTATTAAATGTCCAAGACTATTGCTATCTCGTTGAAATAGATATAATGTTACATTTAGAAGGTTTATTGACAATGTTATTCACGTGGCTCTGAATTCAAGAACCCCTATGTGGGGAGAAGGGGGGCAAAACACAACACCGAGCGCGCAGCCGTGGAGGGCGCGCTTTGCGACGGGCGGGCTTCTTAGTCGCGGCGCTACCTGCCGCCAGCGCGATCCACGCGTCCTGACGCGATCAATAACTGTTCTTATAGCAAATAATATCTAGAACTAGAAAACAAACAAATAATAAAACAAAGTTAGTAAATTACTGTTGTGTTAGATGTTCAATGTTCCCGTTCCCGGCATTCGCTTTGCTGACACTGCGTACACCATAAACATGGCCACCGTAGCGAACACATGATCACCGAGAATCACGAATGAACTACGGTCGTGAGTTATTCTCGATTTGGATAATTTATGCTTGTGTCGTCCGTACGTAACTGAGTTTTATTGTTGGGTTACGTAAATTGACCGCCGGCTAGCTATATCGAAATCAATAAATATATTTTTATGGCGTGGTGTAAGAACACTACACAAACAAATAAACATCCTTTTATGTTAATAACACATATTTTAATGAAGAGTGAAATTTAATTTATACAAAATTCCAATTATAATTCTTATTAGGTCTTATTTGTTAGATTTTCTTAGATGCCAACGATTTTATAGCCGTCGTCGTAATAATGGCTCACGTTTTTCTAAACGGCTATATTTGAAAGCTTCCGACCTAAAATGCTTCTCCTCTTATATAACGCTATCCTTGTTGTGACGTAACTGAAGGGCTGTTAACGTGTTCCCATTTAAGGGTAAATTGTTGTCCGATAATAGGATCATACCATACCAAAATCTAATTAATTTTGGTCACGAAATTACTAAAAATGCCCTAATGGTAAAATAGGTATATATCGTGGTAATATAATATGTGAATGAAGTGTTACGTATGTAACCTAAAGTCATATAGACGAGGTTAAGATTATCCTGCGGCAAATTTAACCTTCAACCGGTAAATTTGTCTCAATATAAGTTTACCAGACAGGCATTTGCCGCATTTTAAGTCATAAATCGGTGCGCTAAGCACATTCAGTGTAAGTTTCGTTTTTTCTCAGCTTCACGTTGTATCCCGCATGTAGCAGGTAGGCAGAGGGAGCTTAGTGTTAAGACACTCCGCTTCCTACTTACCGCTGAAATCTGGAAGCTTTACGTGTTGAGTAGCGGATTCAACGCCGTGCTTCGCCTTGAAACCAGAGCGAAGAATTGTAAACATTAAATAGTTAATTTCCTTGACTGAGAATCGAACACAGAAGCCATCACATTTACAATCACACATTTGTGCTCCTGCATCACGACTGGCCTCAACAAGAGTTCGGGAATTTAAGAAATATAAAAATAAGCTACATGCAAGTTCACGATTTTTCATGGTCACCATTTTAACATGTAATGTTGACACGGTCAGGGCTACAATGTTACATTTATTTTGGCCCATATATATTTGAATCTTTTTGGATTGCCAAGCTTTTCCAACAGCTTATTTGGTATTGTATGTGCTACATTTACAAAAATCAAGGTATATTACCTATATATTATTGGAACATAAAACTTGCGTACCTTTAAGAAACAAAGGAAAAATCTTATGCTTTTATGTTAATGTGCAAAAAGAAATGTGCCTTTGGAAATGTATAATAAGAATAGAATACTGCGCTTTATATCAAGACGAACCAAGACTCAGTACATTTTTAATAGCTAAAGCTTATAGTTTGTTTTTAGTGAATTGGTTTTTTTTTTGTTTTTTATTCCGAAGTACAAAATTAATATATAATAGAATTCAGGTGCCGAAAACTACCTATTTTTAATATTAACATTTGTATGTGTTATATTATGTTTATTATATAAATACATATAAAAGTAATATACGCGAGATAAATGATTAAAAAAATTATAATAAAGTGTACAATTGATATTGTAACACGTTCCTAAAGTGAATAAGCTAAAGAGTAGGTACCTACTAGAACTATTTTATTGCCTTCTGTATTTCATGACCGATATTAAAGTTTATGTACTGCGCATAGTTGGTATAGACATTATTTATATACTATTTATCATTTAAAATATTCCATCAAATTAAGGTATAATAATCTCTAAGTTTATGCGTATATAATTTGTGGTTAGTGGTGGTGGTGGTGGTGAGGTACAGCTTAAATTAAAAAATAAAGAATAGTTTTCGCCACGCATACCACACTTCAGGTAAAAATATATAATCTATGGTTAATAAAAAAAAAACTCTAAATATATATTGTAATATGTAAAGTTGTTAAATATAAATATAAACACTCGCTTAACCTTAGATCTAAGTAAAATTTTGTAAAATAATGTAAAGATAAAAATATAATTTGCTTATTATAGATATTGATTGTATGTAAACGACAATGTAATTAATATATATGATAAGGATATTAGATATAATAGTAAATTTAAAAAGTGTACGGACCAAGTGTCTGTAGTGTTAAGAAATAAAAAAAAAAAAAAAAACTAAATTATAATAACATACCAACATTATATACTATATAATAATATTATGATTTGTATCTTAACGTTTAACGATTGAACTTGTTTATCGTTCTACAATCTACAGTTAATGCAAACTCTATGAAGGTCGCGTAAGAAAATAAACAAAATCGTTGGAAATCGCCACACCATTAACGTAACAGCTGTGGATGTTATGCAGTCAAATGCGCATTATATGGGTTCTCCGTTTAATTTCTGATTTGTGCCAGTGAAAATGATTATGAATTTTATTTATGAAATATAACAAGAATCAATATAAGGTTTATTGAAATATTCTTAATTGTTACTGGTTTATCGTTACATTTTTCGTCGTTATGTATATAAGATTTTAGCGTAAGATTTTACTAATTCAGTATTAGTAGTAGTTACATAGGAGATTCCGATATTTGAATAAAATCACTTCTAAGTGCTAGTTAGAAAACTATAATATATTTAATAAATATTCATTACATTTTTAATAATCAGTAGTTGCGTAGCAAATTAGAGAAAAATATTAATTTATGCACAGATTTACTAAAATATATATATATAAAAAAACAGAAAACATTATGCGACGCTATTTACTCTGAATAATAAACGTCACATTTCATTAAAGCCAAACCATCTCGTCTAGTGTTTTGTAAAATGTCTGGACAACTTTGGGTCAACGTACTGAAGTTTAAGGCACAAGAGCTGTCATTATTCTCTGTTATATATATATTTTCTTAATTATTATAATATGATACAAAGGCATGTTCCAAATATTTTAAAAACGTGAATAAGTAATATCTAGATTAGACACTAATCTACTGCAGTTGAGAATATTTCATAATCTTTTTCAGTCATGAGAAATTTTGTGATGGTAAAAAATTATTGCGATATGATTTAAAAAAATGTATTAACATCAAATTTCAAATTATTCGTTTCCGTCTCCGTTTAACCACAATTTTATCAATATAGTAAAAAAATCAGCTTCTCTATATTATCCGTAAAGCTAGCAGACTTCCCGCGGATTCGCCCGCTTGACCGCCGATTGACTGATATACTATAATGACTTCTAATATTATTTTTATTATTTTAATCTGTAATCGTCTAATATGATTTTTTTTATTATCGTAATTTCTGTAAATATTTTAGATTGTATTGAATAAGGAAATGCGACCAACTTGTCATTAATAATTATGTACTTAATTAAATTTAAAACTTAATGCTCAAAGCATTGATGAATATAGATCATTTTTTGTAATATTACCTACATGATTTTTTTCCTACATCTATGTAGGTACATAACACAGGTAAAAAGCTGTTTTTTTTAATAAATATATTCAAAGTACAGATAGGATTCTTTACAATTTATTATACATTTTTTGTAATATTACCTACATTATTTTTTTCCTTCATCTATGTAGGTACATAACACAGGTAAAAAGCTGATTTTTTTAATAAATATATTCAAAGTACAGAAAGGATTCTTTACAAATTTATTATAAGTATAGATTAACTAAATATTTTTCGTACTCTAAGAATATAAATGGTTTCGTAGTATAGTATAATACGTTTCTATGAACAACATTTTTTATACAACATAAATGCCTACAATATTAGTCCTATACATATATAGTCTTTGATAAATGAATCAATTTTCTCTACTCGATATATTTGTATGTTACCTACATACAAATGAAAGGTTAAAATCTGCAACAGTCGGCTGAGCAAATGGAAAACACAAGCTTGTGCATTGGAATCTATTTTTAAACTGAAACGACTTCCACTCATTGTGAATAATTTTTTTCTTTTGTAGTAGGTACTGCGGATTCTCTTAAATAAAACGAACCTTTCGTAATGACACAAAGTGTACAGAAATCTTTCACTGAACTCCGGTACCGAGGCTACCAAGGGTTCCGTATTTCAGGATTGTATGCCAACGGGAAGTTGAGCTTATAAAACTTGACAAACTTAAGTTTGCGGGCCTGTGCACTCATTTTGTATGACATGAACTACAATTATAAGTGTGTAATGTTTTTTTTTTATGAAATGTCTGTAAGTTTTCACTTTTTGGATATTTTTCTATATTTGTACTGTAAGTTTTCACTTCTTGCCAAATTTTATAACTATAGGTAAGCCCTTTTATAAATTAACCCTTTTATCTTTTGACTGTTGATTAATTTTCGACTGCAAAGTAATTTTATAAGGATGCTGTTTTGACCATTTGGGGAATTGAACCACAAAAACAACAACATAATAATCGGCAACATAACCGTAAGGGTAGTTTTCTTTTTGTTTTTGTTTCACGCTGTATCCCTCACACTGCAGGATAGGCAGAGGGAATCTATCTAGTGTTCAAAGATTACTTTTCTATTAAGACACTACTGTTCACGACAACTTGACGCCACTCTTTTAGCTCGTTACGAGAGTGAGGAAATAAAAATATAAAATATTTCATTTTATCGAGTTAGAGTTGAATGTACATGTTGTACATTCGCGCTTACAATTGAACGTTTGTGCCTCTACATGTCTAACTTCCGGTATAGGTAACTTGACCGGACGTCCCGTTTTGATCGGGACTGTCCCATTTTTCACTTATTTCACTTGTATTTTTACTTGTCCCGGTGTCCCGAAACATGCCATTTGGACATAATCGTCCCGTTTTTCCGGAACGTCATGTAAATTTGGTCAGTCAAAACAAATTTATCTATGATTATAGCAGTAGACTAGTGTCAATTAATAAAAAAACGAAGGGACCTTCAGACGTCGATAAAAGTTAGTTATACTAAAAAAGGAACCTCTCTAAAAACAAAGGCAACCCACAATGTCCCGTTTTGCGCCGACGGAGAAATGGTCACGTTACATATTGGTATATCCAAGTATATAAGTATAATTAATTTTATTATTTTGAGTAAACTTAATGTGGAAAACACACGTATTATTTTTAAATGAAACTAATTTAACCGGATTAATCGCGTATATTTAAGTTTTAACATTTTGGAAACCCGACGTTTCGAACACTTTGCAGTAGTCCGTGGTTACGGGTAGACAGTCTACAGTCTACCCGTAGACTATTGTTCGAAACGTCGGGTTTCGAAAATGTAAAAACTTAAATATACGCGATTAATCCGGTTGAATTAGTTTCATTAAAAATGTATAATAATCGTGAAAATCAAAGAACTTATTACACGTATTATTGTTTGTTTAAATATTTTTTAAGTAACTCGTAGTGTACAATAACAAAATTATATTTTTTTATAAAGATTGAACAACATTAATATACTATTATTATTTGATAATTTTAAATAAAAAAGAAACATTTCATTTACGATATTTTTTTATCTGTTATTTGTAATTAAATCAAAAACAGACAATTTACAGTAAAATTGAAATAATGAGAGTGAGAGCAATTTTGCAGTCTGCTACACAGACCTCTTCATTTGTCTTTGACCTGTAGTAAGCAAAGAAAACAAATTTTCATTTTAACAACTACATTTATATAGTTGTTCAAATCAAGTTTGATACAATTTACAAAAGAATATAAATTATATTAGTTTAAAGTAAATTAATGTCTATGATAGAAATTTCAAGTGTTGATTTTTTTGAGGGTGAATGGTTACAATTACCACGTAGGATTTTAATCCTATTTTTGTAGGTCTTTCACAGAGCGGAGAGTCTTTTTTTTTTCTTTTTTTTTGTATCTGTGATGTTTTTTTTTATTTCATTAACTAAAATGGCCACAAGAATTAGAGACCTTGTACTACTTATGTGTACGATACTGTACAATATACGTATAGATTAGATACAGTACCGATGTGTTTTCATCCCTCGGCACTCACATTTAATTATCACATTACTTAAATGAGCTGCATAACAGCTCTCATCTCTTACTGTGTTCGGCGTCAGAATTAAACAAGAACAAATACAAAATAATAAAAAAAAATTTACACTATCGAAATTTCGGTATACGGTAAAATTAAAAAAAAATTAAAATTGGAAGAATAAATTTTTGTACATATAAATAGGTATGCGTATAACTATATGGTTAATTTAATTTTACATAAAAATATTATTATGAAAAGATCGAATGAACGAAGGATTATATAATATGAAAACAATGGATTTATTGCGTATAATTTAGTATTTTTTCCATTCTTAGGATACTTTATAAGTTACATTAAAAGTAAGGAAAGTTGAAATTGAGGTGGCATGGAAGTGGTGGCGGTCAGTTGAAATAACTATGTTATTAAGCCACCACCATTGCTTTCGTGATTGACGTACGACGACGACGTTAGGGATTTCAAAGATTTTTTCTTCGATTTAAACTAAACGACTCTAATCATTTTCCTTATAAAAAATAGAAATAGAAATATACATTAGATACAGACACATCAGATCATCGCCAGTGTTCATCGGTCTCTCCTAGTAAAGATTTCGGGTTTATTAAGGCTGTTATAGCGTTTGAGTTAATCCGCTTATGTTGCTGACTTCTATTTACGCTTATTCTTCACATAGGTTAGATAAATAGGTTTCTTCACCATAATACTGATATTTACTTGAAAAAAAAATAGTTAGATATCATTACAACCTAGTACTTACAGATTAAAGAAGAATATTAATTAGTCTTCATTGATCTTAAGAATTCGAATAAAATTTTTCATAATTCTCTTCTTTTAAATGATGTCGGTATTTTTCTTCTCCCATGATGGAAGTGTTGGTTGATTTTCCAAAGTTAAATGTTTGTTTGACGTCTTGCGTTGGTGAGAAACTCGTAGTCGGGCGAAGTTCTTCGTCTATTTGTTCAATAATAATATAGTGAGCCATTTAAGGAATCCGCAGATTTTCGGACTGTGTAAAAAAAATAATAATAATAAAAGATACTATGTTAAAATGTATTATGGCTCTTGGTATATATAGTAAGCGTTGATGTTTTATAGTTTATTTTACTATTTTCGTGTTTTGTAAATATATTTACAAATAAATATCTCATTTTTGAATAATGGAAATCGAACCCACAACCTGATTGTCCCTAAATATAATGAAACAATCATTTAAATAATTTTATACGATATTTCCCTATTTCCCTACGATTAAAAACTTCATAATTATAGTGAAACATAAACTACGATACCGTTTGTCGTCATATTTCCGTGGCTATATTCTATGTAATAGCGTGTATAATTTCTAATTTTACTTAAACATGAGTGCATGGACTTGCAATAATTGCCAGCTCGTGACAGTCTGTAGGCGGCAGTTACAAAGTTCAGCAAAGTACTATAAATACGATTTATCTTTAAATTAGCTGAATTTTGTAATGAAATATTTATTTTGACGACGTTTTGTTCTACATATACTTGTATAATGATTATAATAGCTAAATTTCTTATTTGACATATTGAACTTCTAAATGGATCTTCTAGGAAAAATCATTCGATTCAATGGTTAGCTTTTTTTTTATGGAAAAGACACGGCAAACGAGCGGTCGGGTCACGGGTGATGGTAAGTGATTACCGCCTCTACCACACGTACTTTATGACACCACCAGTCGCCTCTTACGACACCACCAGTTCCAGGATGATCCTATTCTAGGCCGGGATCACACGGCAAGAGCTGTAAAACAATAGCTTTAACCCTAAATTTCATAGTTTATTTTTAAAATGTAATTATTATTTATAGTAATAAATAGCATATTCTAAATGAAACTAGTTTTACCGGATTAATCGCGTATATTTTGTATTTTATACATTTTTGGGGAACCCGACGTTTCGAACACTTAACAGTAGTCCGTGGTCACGGGTAGACTACCTTTTAATAAATGATTTAATAAATTACTTAATTTTTTAATAAATTACTATATTAAATGATGGCAATAACAAGATTTTCAACGAGTTTTGTATTATTATAAACACGGCAAATTTTGTTATAATTATAATTATGTTCCACTGATATTCATTGGTTAAGGTTTTGCGTATCCAACGAAGGCTATAAAGGCAATACAATACAGGAACAATAGCTGTAGCTGATTTTACAAGAATGTAGTCGACATTTCTTGTTTCGAAGTCGTGTTCTAGACAGTTGGATGTTCTCAGACGGTTCTGAAGCATTCGTTACGTACAAAATGAGATGAGAGATAAGAAAAATACTTACAATATAATACTATGCAGGATTTACGTATATTATTGGTCTTATTATATAGGAAAGATTTTTTTGTTTTTAAATAAATATAAAGATACATTAAAAAATATAATGGTAGTACATGGGTTCAGAACATCAGTGGCTAAGTGAGTGAGTGGTATGCCTAAAAGATAAGTCTATTTCATCACGTAATTTTAATTAGGTATAATTTAATATACTAAATAAATATATTCCATATGGAGAAGATTATAATATCAGATATTTTGTTTGTAAACTTATATGAATTTGGACGGCTGAAGGTCAATAATAAATGTACTAATAATCCTGTCAAGAGATCCTCAAGGCTGGGCGCCGGACTGCGCCGCGACGCCTAGTCGCCGTTTAGTCGCTCCCAAGCACTTAGCCTCATTCCTTTAAACATAGAACACCAATTTATCAAAATGGATGTCAAAATGAATGCTATATCTTGGTTTTATTGTTCAAAGACTACTTAATTCAACATTCCTTCACCTATATCCGTATTTACAAGGTTCTGTACCTTATAAGGGAAAAAGGAACCCTAATAATAAGGTCACTTAGTTGTCCGTTCGGCCGTTTGTTTGTCTTTCAAGAGACGCTTGAAGATTACAAGTTGAAATTCAAACCACTCAATACTTAGATCTGCAGTCCCTATATGGCGTTTATATCCAAAAACACGTATTTTAACACTAAAAAGGGTATCTAAACGAATAGAGTACCTCCGGCTGACCTAGAATTATGAAATTTGGCAGCATGCATCTACAAGTAGTAATAATAGTACCAATACTAGTAATAGGTAGTATTACCTATTACTAGTATTGGTACTATTATTAGTATTGTTCAGGAAAAAATCTGAAAACTATACATTAGTAGTTAAATACTAAAAAATAATACCCTTAAAAGGGAAGCAAAATTTGGTATTTGGCCACTAGTTCAAGTCAGTTCTTTCATCTGATAATATGAAAGAGCTCTGATTAAGCTAAGCTTGAATTTCAGGAAAACCTCGAGGCCTTCCATTTTAGTAAGGAACTCTTGGTGGGCGAGCCCGACTCGCGCTTGTCCAGTTTTTGTAAACATGGGATTGAAATGTGTTACATTGAATATAAATTGTCTGTCTTCATTATTAACAACATCTGTTTAATTATTCTTAATATTTTTTAAGTGTGATCCACACAAAATAGTTATTTAGAAAATGTATATAAAATTTGAACGTTTACAATATTTTTATATTGCTAGTATTTAATATATAGCACTCTCTCTTGCCAAATGATAATTTTAAGCAATAATCTTTTAGGTAGCATGAATTTGTAAGTCTTCCTGAGGCGCGGGTTCAAATCCGGTTATGTATTTTTTTATATGGAAATTTATATCTATTTAATTAGTCATGACTATTTTTAGATTATGTGATATAATCTTGTTTGTCTTCGTTTTGTATGCAAAAAATATGATGTATCTCATTTTAAAATTTTTAACTCAAATTAATATAAGTTTGTTTTATTTATTTTTTTCTCATCTAAATATTATATGAAAATAAAATGAAGTTAAAACACAAGATGAATAATATTCTTCGTGAACATAACGTAGTGAAGGTACTAATTAAATACCTATTTCTATTTATCTATAAATACTTGATTAATGAAGCCAGAAGCCAGTCGTGGCGCAGGGACACAAGTGTGCGAGTGTAACGCGACATGTGGACGCGGTTCGGTTCCCAATCGAGGAAATGAAATATTTAATATTTTCATTTGCTTCGCCCCGGTAAAGAAAAAGCGCGGCGTTGTGTTCCGCTACTCAATACATAATGCCTCGAGAATCCGGCGAAAAGTGGGGAACGATAGTGTTTTAATGGGAATGGAGTGTTTAATGATTAAGTTCCCTTTGCCTACCCTGCTTTGTGATTCAACTCAAAAAAAAAAAACATTCAAACCAATTTTCTAACATACATATATTTACATCTTACATATAGAAATAATATATTCCAATACTAGCATTTCTATACAAAGAGAAATAAGAAACCTTGGTGGCTACAGTTATCAGCTTAGCGAATGTCGAATTAGAAACGGGTGTGACGAACTTGGACGTCCATTGGCAATTCTCAAAAGACCGTTACGCGTATAGTTTGTTTGAAGACGTGAGGAAAATCAAATTTGACTAAAATGTTTGGTGTAATGTAAATACTAAATACTTAGTTTTATTAATCTCGAACTATCCATATGAGGTGAAACACGAAGCAGCAATGACTTCTCTCAAGCATGGAGTGAACCTGAGCCGGCGAGCATGTAGGCACCACGTTACCCTGCTGGTGGTTGCCGTTATCCTTGCGGTGTCATCGGCTAATCCTATCGAAGTAAGTTTGTTCACATTCATTTTGTTATCTAAAGTAATGAAGTTAGTAGATTAGTTTAGTATAATTAAATATTAAGGCCTTTAATTTATTATACTTGCAACAAGTTGGTAATGAAAATAAAATAGTTATGAAAATATACATATATGAATAGGCAGCAGGATAGGCGGAGGGAGAACCAAGTGCTATGACACTCCGTTTCCCACTTTGCGCCGAGGATTCTGGAGGAAATGCATTGCATTTATTGGGTGGCGGGAACTCAACGTCACGCTTTGCCTTGACACCAGAGTGAAGAAACGAAAATATATATTTAAATAAATATTTTATTTCCTCGAGTAGGGATCGAATCCACAACCAGTCGCTTTTGCAGTCACAATTTGTGGCCCTGCGCCACGACTGGCCTTAATAAATTCGGTGTAATAATTACCTTGTACTTCTAAGAGGAATTTCCCAAATTATTTTTTAGTAGTTTAACAATTTAACTAAAATCGTTTATACCTACTATTTAATAATAAATAATACGTTTGTAGAATATAAATTCTGAAACCGTTTATCACGTTGTGTCGATTGGCTGAACATTGTGGCGCAATCTAGGTGCAAACATTTGCGAAGAAAAATATTTTCACGAGGAGAATCTTCACGTCCTTTCATAGTGAAAGTAAATGAAATTTAAGTACTAGTACCTAGTTAATGATATTTGTTCCGTTTTGTTATTATTTAATGTAATTAATATATTTTAGTGTCGTGGCGCAGTAGAAATCTACGCGCAGCATTTGACTGATTGTAGGATCGATCCTTGCTCAGATAAGACAAAGCGCGGCGTTGAGTTCCGCCACTCATGACGTCATGTCTCATATTCGAGAGGAAAATGGGAAACGAAGTGTCTTGACACTGCCAAGAACAGTAAAAAAAAGATTACACTAGTCTTTGAGTAATTCTTGTGCTACTCTTTTATTACCATCTATTATATCCTTATGAAGCGTCTTTATGAAAATTTCATCTTGAATTTTTCACCAATATCCAGCTATTTTATTATATTTTCTAAGACCATTAGCGTAAACGTGCCTTACACTTGAGTCACCCTGTTTACCACTTCTTTGTTTATTCTGCACAACAGAGACCCCACGCGCTTACCTTAGAACATCACATGTTTTATTCTTAGCTTACTTTTTAAATAAAGGGGTATGTAAAAAAAGTATATACAGTTTGTTTGTTTTAAATGCGATTCATTTAAAAGCTTCGTACTCTGACGTTGTTAGATGACATTTTATTACAGCACAAACGATTCAAAAGCGCAAGCTGCTGCTTACGTAATGTACGAGAAAAAAAAGTTCTTATCAATCTGCCTATTTATTTTATATATTTGTATATTAAAGGGAAATAGATTATAAATATAGATGTAACATAAATACTTTATGTTAATGATATATTGAACGTTTATTCTAGTCGTAAAAATTAAGAATTTCTTATATAATTTAAAAGGCCTAATAGCCTATAAATTTCATAGAGTTTATGATCTTTGGATTTCGCAACATTTTCATTTACCATTGAAATCATTACTGCTTCCACCTGGATTTTTTTCCAAGAAGTATTCCTAGCCATGTTATTATATAGAGATTTTGAACAATATTAACGGTTGCATTTCCTAATATCTCATACAGTTCGGCTGATATTTCCTTTTATGTTATGCAGTAAATCGTGAGATTTGTTACGATGCTTGCCAATGTGCCATTGTGATATTTTTATAGCCTTTCCACATAGTTTATTTGCTGACTTAGAGCTACTCTTCAGGAGTCTGGAACATCTGAATTTAAAATCTTCTATGCCACCGGCGTATGCTCGTCATGCTTAATGACTTTTGCAGAGGAACCATTTTGTTATTTTTTACAGCTTATTATTAACTCTTCTATAATGATTGATTGATTAATTTGATACAGTAATTTTAAAAATGGGTGCATCGTCTGTAAGAAACTTTCTGTTTTCTTTTTTAATATAATAGATTCTTGATAATATTAATAGGTGGAAACAATGACTTGTCTACTTTATTATTTTGTAGTCTGGATCTCAAAAATAAAATAATAATAACTTTTGGAGTACGTATTTCCCTTTGAGATATTGTCACTATGTAGGTCAGACGTGAGCTCATCACTATCTTCCATAATTAGATCCGCCACTTTATAACTTTAACCTAAAATAACTATTAGGTAAAGGTAGACTAGGTATGGTATGTAAATATAATTAAAGTACTAAGTATATTATTACAATTGCGAACAAATAATCAAAAAATAGTAGATCTTCTTTTAGAGTTGTCTTTCTTGATTCTCGTAGAGTTAATTTTAGGCTGTATATTTTTACAACGCTGTCTACTAATAGAACCAATTTAACAAATACATTATATAATCACATTAATTAATATCATATGAACTAAGTTTAGTTAAATTTAAAAATGGTTCTAAAAAATAGAAAAATAGCATAAATAAAATAACAAATAATAAATGTAAGTAAATAGCCTTTAGTAGTTTAGTATGGGAATTCAAGGTCACGTAAAGTGACAAAGTGTCCGCAGAGAGGTCAAGATACTATCTGCGGCTGGCGAGAATTCAGATCTGCAATTTATAAACAATAGCTTAACTGCATTATATTTAGATGCTTTGCCGCCAATGCAAGTGTTGCCAATATAACAATTAATAAGATATAAAAGCTACTTTTTTAAAAAGTTTAATTTAAATTTATAAATACTATATTGGTATTAGTGGCGCAGCGGCACAAAGTGTGATTGTAAAATCGACTGGTTGTGGGTTCGGTCCCCACTCCAGGGGATGAATATTTACTTAAATTTATATTTCCATTTCTTCGCTCTGGTGTCGAGGCGAAAGCGCGACGTTGAGTTCTGCCACTCAACATGAAATGCCTCCAGAATTAGCAGAAAGTGGTATTAGCAGAACGTAGTGTCTTAACACTAGGTTCAATCTACCTTACTGTGTGCGGGATACAGCTTGACGCTGATTTAGATTTTTAAAAATACTATAATAAAATTAAGATTTAGAGACTTATTTTTTTTGGAAACTGTAAATAATATAAAAATTAAAAAATAGCTGATAAAAAAACTTACTCTTGACCAACTTATCTATTCTTGTCTACTTGAAAAAACAGTAATAGATATTGCAAGATAGTAAAAATCTGCTGCTATATGACTACATTTCTTAAATTATTACGGGTAAATATTAAAACAATCCAACCAAATCAAACAAATACAGAATATATAGTCCAAATACAGAATTTCACAATTCTAACACGTGTTTTAAAAAATCTTGTAAAACGGAGGGGAAGTTCTTTGTTTTGATGTTTGGAGGGCATCAAGGCGGAAATAGCTGCGTTGCGCTGACATTTTCAGGTTTTTCCAAACTATGCCGTTTTTAAACTAAATTTAAGAGCGCAAAAGTTGTATTATATTCGAACTAACGCTATCAGATAACATTACATTATATTAAGATAGAACTTACTATTTAAGCAAACAAAAATAACATATTTTTAACAAAATTATTTATGTATTTCATATACATATCTCATAAGTTACTCTCTGTACCAAGAACCTAAAATATGTTAAGGAATAAGTTTTTAATGCAATTTTTTTTTATTATTATCAATGTACAATAAAATAGGTATGTATATGTCACTCATTAATTACGTTTTGTAAAAACTAATAAAGATATCAGTGGAGACAAGAAACACCGCAATATGGCAAATTTGTTTGATAGAGACGTCTGTAACGTTTAGATGCTGGCAACCACTTTGACAAGAGCTCTTTATTACATACACGGAACAGCTACTAGGTTTTGTATGGCAATGTTAATAAAAAAATACTGTATTAGAAAACGTATAAAATTTTCGTGCTTCTTTTTTAAGCGCTCTGAGCAATAATACTTGACGGGCTAAAGAACGCCTTACTTTTTTTTATAGGCTATAATTAAAATTAATTCTTGTGAAAATCATGTAAGTTTTTATCCGACAATGTATAAAAAAATATAGTCAGTCTAGAAATACAATTTTTATTTTATATAAAAAGTCAATGCGCAACATAAAATTAATGTACTATTCACCTTTTCGTAAGAAAGTGGCATTACATACATTACATACATACATTTAGTAGTTATTACATGGCATATATAATAACTACTAAATTCTAAGAACGCTCTGCTACGCTAAATCATAGACGACTTATGTTTAGTTACTTATTTATATATTTTCCATATGTAAACAAATAAACGACAAACATACTTTATAACATTATTTAGGCTAGTCGTGGCGCAAGAGCATAAGAGTGGGACTATAGACGCGATGGGTTGTGGGTTTCTTCTCCCATTCGAGGAAATGAAATATTTAATATTTTCATTTCTTTGTTCTGGTGTGGAGGCTAAGCGCGGCGTTGAGTTCCAACCGCCACGCAACGCCTCCAAAATGCGGCAATTAATAAATTGCCGAATCGGTGACAGTGGTTGTTACTTAAGCTAAGCTGTCAAATATGTTTGTTGAAAAATAAATTTTAACAAGCATATAAACTGCCTTTTAAATTATGCCTTCGTCTATTAAAAAAACACAAAATTAAGACATTACTAATTACGCAGCATCTTTGAGCCGCGCTACGTTTATGGGGATGTAATAAAATCTATTTTATTATATTACAATACCGCGTAGATCTTGATAGTCGTTAGGTAGGCGTGGACCCAAAGACGGGATTAAGGGACGATTATGCGGTTCGCTTATTGATGCGAAAATATTGAAGTGTATAAAGCGAGGTTTATCTCAGTTAAGACATTCTTAATACTTCCAATTTGCTGCCTAGTAATATAATTGTTAAATTACTTTAAATAAATTCAAATAGTAAAAACGGTGTTAATAATTATTATAACTATATAATATATATAATAACTCTAAAATACTTTTTTGGAATATTTATAAAAAATTTAGAGCTTAATCCAAATTTGTTACCACAGACCTCTCTGTGGCTAAAAATATAAATAAGTTGTAAGAATTTCGACGTAGCTAGTAGTAAACGCACGTATGACCTAGTGGTCGGAGTGTTTGGACGGTTTCCGCGGACGCACGGTCACATACTAGCATTCCTCTACATTAAATTTTTTATACGTTTACTAAAATAAGAAACTGTTGTTTAATTAAGAGCTTATAAATTATTAAAATAAATGATCATATAAAATATAACACAGGTGCTAAATTTGCTTTATATATTTTTAGAGCACTACGAAACAAAGTCCGTCCATAACAGTCGATGGGATCTCCACGTATCCTGGCCTCGGATTTGGGCCCATGGGTCCCGTGGCACCAATGCCAGGGGAACCCCCAGGCACACAGCTGCGCCAACAGCAAGAATCCACAACGGAAACAACAACTACCGCAAAGCCAAAGAAAGAAAGAACTTTTGTTATAGCAGCTGTCGAGTTTCACCGCGTTGAAACTCCTTTCTTGATCGGCGTATGGATTTTTTTCGCTAGTATCGCTAAAATAGGTATGAATTAATTTATTTTGTTCTTATAACTTGTATATTTGTCAGAGGTAGACGTTTAGACAACGTAAATCTATTTACGAAAAAATATATTAGTCAGTTCCTTCTAAACTGAAATGTTCAATTGGCTTTCATAAGTAATTCAAATAGTTTGTATTTATGATTCAAAGTGTAATCAGCTTCACGCTGTATCTCGCATACAGCGGGGTAGGCAGAGGGACCCTAGTGTCCACTTTCCGTATTGATAGTCGCAACTCAATGTCGGGCCTTACTTTAGTGCCAAAGCGAAGAAAATTAAAATATTAAGAAATAATCATTTATTCCATCGAGTGAGGATAGAACCCACAAGCGTCGCGTTACAGTCACAGCCTTGTGCCCCTGAACCACGACGTATAATCAGTTTATTTTTTTACATTTAATCTACTGATGCAGTTTCATTAATATAAAACAAATGGCACGAGGCATGAGGCACGAGGTAAGAATTTCAAAGTTCTTTCTGTACGCGAGTATATAAATAGTCATATTAATAATACATCTAAGAATAGGCACATACTAATTAATTGATAGCACGCTAAGTTGACGACGAAATATAAATAAAAAAAAATTAAAAATTAAAATTAAATCACCTACACGCTGTATCCCGCACACAGCAGGGAAGGCAGAGGGAACCTAGTGTTAAGACACTCCGTTCCCCGCTTCCTGCCGAATTCTGGAGGTATTGCGTGTTGAGTGGCAAAACCCAACGCCGCGCTTAGCCTCGACACCAGAGCGAAGAAATGGAAATATAAATTTAAGTAAATATTTCATCTCCTCGAGTGGGGATCGAACCCACAACCAGTCGGTTTTACAGTGACACTTCGTGCCACTGCGCCACGACCAGCCTCAATGTAAACAAACTTATGGATTATATAAACTTAAAAGCTTTTAATTCAGTACAATGGGTCCTTAATTATTAATCCAAATAAACTTTTGGAAACGTTTTTTTTTGTGTCGTCGGGTTTTTAATTTTTGTTAATAACGTGGGGATTTCAACTCGTAACAATCTATGAGCTATCACTGCTACTATTCGTTTAAAAAGGACAGAATAACGAAATAAAGGAATCTTTACATAATTTAGGTATATATATTTAGGTATTTAGGTATTTCGGTATCTCAATCTGATACTAAAATTTTAAAAGCTACAGGTTTATTTTCACAAAAGAGTAAAGGATGATTATAAATATTATTTGACATTTATTAAAAATAAAAACAATTTATGTACCATTAATAATTATAGACGACATTTTTAACAAACATTTATCTTTTTGGAATTCGAAGAAGATCTAATTTTTCGCCTACGTTTCGCAGAAAATATGTTCTTGTATTTTTGTTTTCGAATACTTCTACGAGACTTAATAAATTCTGTATGCAATCGAGAACAAGTTTCAATATTATTTGAACTATCAATTTTTCGCTTCACGTTATCAGAGAAAAAAGATTTATAGGAGAATATTGGATCTGTTAAATTAACATAAGCTGTAACATATGGATTTTTGTAAGTGAATCCTGTACTGCCTTTTCCATAAGCTTGTTTCCCGTGTGATGGGCAATGCTCATCTATTTCGAAAGAAGAAGTAAACGTTGACATAGATAGTTCTTCTCCAGAAACTGGATTTGTATATTTATCTTCATAACATAGTTTATTAAAATTTGTATAGAACTTGTTGGTTTCCGTATTAAAATCATAAATGGCCTTGGAGCTTTTGGAGTAAAGCAATGAGTTTGTTGCAGATAGGTTATTATTTTTGAATTGACATCCAACATCTCTTATATACACTACTGTTTCATTGTAACCACTTTCTGGTAAATTATCTAAAGCATAGCATTTGCAATCCAAACAATCGTACTGACATGATTTATTCGATTTACTGCATTTTAAAGGCAATATTATAGGCATATGAAAAGGAGCAGAAGTTGGAGATGTATAAGATATCTCAGGTCGTAAATTTAGTTTTGGTGAGCATTTGTTAAAACAGCAGCATTTATTTTGGGAAGAATGAAATTGGTACACATTATTATTATTCAATGATTCATGTTGAAGTTCAGTTATATATTTATATTTTGTGCTTAAATTTCGTCCCACTTTATTTTTATCTTCAGTTTGCTTGTCGAATATATCGTCATAGTAGAGATTCTTAAATACGGGCACACATAGAGGCATATTAACACAACGGGGATGATGCAAGCAAGGAGGGATAAATTCACAGTTATTTTTTAGTACATTTATTCTTTGGCAAGATGGAACAACCGTGCACGGAGGATGATGGCGACAGGCTTTAGTAATTCTTATCATTTTTGGATTATGTTTTAAAGCTGATACGTTTTCAACGTATTTCGTGTTGACGCACTCATTTTCTTGAGGCAATATCTGACAAACTGGAACTAGTTCACATGGTGGATCGTGATTACAAACGTCATTATTTTCAATGTTATTTGTATCATAAGTTTCACTTCCAAGGCAACTGTTTCGGCAAAGTGGTGAATTCTTCGATATTAGGCTACATTCGTCTTCGGTTGTGCTTAATATTTCTAATTTCTCATTACAACGAGGACATATTAATTTTTGTGATTTCTTTTGAGGTCTGTTTTTAATATTAGTGTTATTTTTAGTGCATGTATTTGTAACGATGCTTGGATTACACTGTATATTTTTTATTTCATCAGATTTTTTTTTAAATTCATCAGCATTTCTAGCACTATCACAATTACTTTTATTTTTAATGCTTTCTATATTAGAGCTATTATTATGCTCACTTGTCTTTTGTAAAAAATGTGTAGTACTAGTAATTTGGTCGATAACTGTTAGGACTTTACTACCTTTCGCCAATTCAGTCAAGGATTTCTTATCAGTACACGAGCATGCGTAGGAAAATAATTGACAAGGACAAGGGTCTTCTATGCGCTTACTGTGATCTTTTTTTTTACATTTTTTTTCTTTTGTTAAGGGATACGCGTATTCAGTTTTGTATTTTGCGAATGACCAAAATTTTTGTAAATATTTATCCTCTTGCTTAACATAAATATTGTCATTTATATTTATATTGTTATCGTTTAAATATATTTCAGAAGAAAGTCTTGGTTTATCTAGACATGTTTTGTTTGCTTTATTCTGTTTAATTTTTAAGTTATCTTTTACTTTTAGTTTTGATTGTATTTGAGCTGCACAATCTTGAACAACAGTATCAGTTTTAACACGAAATCCATTTTTATTAGATTTCTTCTCAAGAAAACATTTAGAATTTTGATTGTTCGAGTCTTTCCTGATAAAATAATGACATGAATGTCTTTTTACAATTTTATCCAAATCATAAAAAAAAGTACTCGTAGATCTTACTATCGACTTATGGCTACCGTTTCTATTTAAAGCATGGTAGTTTTCACTCGTTATGTATAAAGTTTTATTAGGCTGTGTTGGCTGGTTATATTTTGATGCGTCTTTATAACAATTATTGCAAGATGTTTTAAGAACAACATTGTAGTTTCTCGATCGTATATATGGCTGATTTGGGTTCAGTATGTCAAGAAAATTAGTGAACGATTGTGATTTGAACTTTTCGGTTTTATCCATAACTTGTATTTCTAAGTTATTAATAAGGCCTGCTTTGCTTTATAACATTCTAAATGGTGTCACTTGATAATTTATTTCGGTATATTTTTGTTATTTTTATTTAAATTTAGTTAAACATATATAACGTTTTTATGCATATTTCATTACGACAATGGCATATTGTTTTATGTCAAAGTATATTTGTGATAGCTGACTTGTGAGAGGGATAAAAAGAGTTACAAAGAAGGATTAATGTAATATATTAAGTACGGTACAGTACATTCTTTAAAAAACGGTATATATTTAAATAGTTCATATTTATTTTAAAATGTTTTTTTTCATTATCGCTAACAAATTTCTTATCGTAGAATATCGTCTCTGAGAACTACATTATACGTTTCAGAGTCAAGACTTTTGATTTAGACTAAGAATTTTTACGTCCACATTAAATTATACTCCACTCCGTTCCCAGGTTTACCAAATCTGCAATTAATTGAAAATATATTAATTTTCAACGCCCAAACTTTTTGTTTTTAAATATATTCAATGTACTGTTTGTACATTACGTACGTATTTCTTTGCAATATTTTTGTTAAAAAAAAATATTATTTATATAAAAGTTTGAAACGAATTATTATTTATTAATAACGAAATCATGTGGAAATTTCATTTTATTTTCTCTTTTTAAGCTTTTAAAATAGGACATATACTTTGTTTTCAGGGTTCCACATGGCACCAAAATTATCAAGGATGTTTCCAGAATCTTGCTTACTTATCTTTGTAGGAGTTCTAATAGGTGCGCTTTTGTTAAGCACGCACAGTGTTCATGTACAACCCTTAACACCAGATACATTTTTTCTATATATGTTGCCGCCTATTATATTGGATGCCGGATACTTTATGCCCAATAGGCTGTTTTTCGACCATCTTGGAACAATTTTATTATTTGCCGTAGTGGGCACTGTATTCAATACTTTAACTATTGGTAAGTTTAGTTATATTATACTTTTTTTAGCTTCATAATATATTCCGTATTCAGCAGGCAAAGGTAACGTAGTTATAAGACACTCTGTTCCCATTTAAGCACATCCACTCCCTATTCTGGACACAATAAATTCTGGAGTCATTGGCTGTTAAGTGGCGGAGCTCAACGCCGCGCTTTGTCTCATTCCCAGAGTGAGGAAATGAAAATTTTAATATTTCACGGCCGCGAGTGGAAATCGAACCTACAAATCTTGCACGACTTTTGTCTATGGAAAAACACATGGCAAACGAACGTACGGGTCACCTGATGGTAAGTGATCACCGTCATCTACGACCCCTTGTGATAACAGAAGAACTACAGGTGCGACTGGCCTCGATTAAGTATATTGTATTGCCTAGTTATATTATCCACATAGGGGAGTATAGCACTAAATATTTATATTATATTGGGGAATAGGGTGTGTTAGCAGTCAAGGAGTGACCAGTAATTTTTTATTTTATTTATCAGGTGCATCATTATGGGCTTGCGGACAAACTGGCATGTTTGGTTGTCCTACACCGTTACTTGACATGTTCTTGTTTAGCGCTCTCATCTCGGCTGTGGACCCGGTGGCAGTACTTGCGGTCTTCGAAGAGATACATGTGGATGAAGTTTTGTACATAGTAGTATTTGGAGAGTCATTGCTGAATGATGCTGTCACTGTTGTTTTGTATCATATGTTCGAGGCTTATACGTGAGTAAGCCTTAAATTAATTAAAAAATATAGGACATAATATTTTAATTTATTATTAGTATTTATTTGATGTTAGAATAAAGACATGCATATTAAACATATATTTGAATATATATTTATTGATATATTTGTTTTTTAAATTTTTAAATTGAACGTAGGGGGACACGAACCCGCGCCTGGTCGGTTTCCAGGAGGCGCGGTTTAAATTTTTATGCGTTTTCTAAATAAGTATATTATTTCATTTATTGTGCAATTATCACAACAGTTTTGTTTTTAAGCCCTACTACAAAAAAACTAAAAAGAAAAAAATAAGCGCAATGGTTTATTAGCATTGTGTTGGACTGTTAAACCAAATAAACTATTGGGTTCGCTTATTTCTATTCTTTAATTTTTTACCGCAGCCAGGGTTTTTGTTTTGTATATACATATCTAGGAATTTTTGTTACTTCACACTTTTTAGTTGAGATTGGATTATTTAGAATTATAAGACAGCTTCCTGCTTCTATCCCCGCGCAATAAGAGTAGACTCAGGAAATACAAAATATAAATATGAATTTGAAAACGGAAGGTCTTAACACTAGGCTCTCTTTGCCGATATGCGATAAGATGTGAAGCTAAAAGTAAAAAACATACAATAAGTATCTGTTATAATATATATAATAAGTATTAAAAATAGTTATATAATATAGTCATCACATATATACATGTATGTAAGTTCGAAAAAGTAGAGCTTATGTTACTTATATTTTCAGGGAAATGGGCCCGTCTCGGCTTATGTATACAGATTTCTTGGCAGGCTTTGCGTCATTCTTAGTGGTAGCGGTTGGTGGGACCTGTATCGGAGTTGTATGGGGCTTCGCGACCGGCCTCGTGACCCGATTTACTCACGAAGTGAGGGTTATTGAACCCATATTCATATTTGTCATGGCATACTTAGCTTATTTGAATGCGGAGATGTTCCATATGAGTGGGATTCTAGCGTAAGTTGCTCCAGAAGTAATAGGATAAGAATTATATTTTTTTATCTAATAAGAGCATAAACGACTTCAAAGGCTACATTTTTATATGAGGCTCTTACATGATAGCATATTAGATGTTTTCGATTATAAGAAATTGCAAAATTAGTATGAAACTATTATAGTATGAAAATATAACTAGTGTTAAGCAAAAGTAAGCCAATATTATTATCGCATTCCATTTTAGTATAACATTTTGTGGAATAACGATGAAGAATTACGTAGAAGCAAATATATCGCACAAGTCGCATACGACAATTAAGTACACAATGAAGATGCTGTCTTCTTCATCTGAGACCATCATATTCATGTTCCTCGGAGTCGCTACGGTTAACAACAATCACGACTGGAATACTTGGTTTGTCTTATTGACCATCGTTTTTTGCTCAGTCTTTCGCATAATAGGTAATATATAGTTTTTTTTTTTTCTCTATTTCTATTATATTTTATATTTAAATTCGATTTCGATGTACATACTCGTATGTATTTTTCAAACGTATAATAATAAACTGACTTTCAGGTGTTTACATATTTAGCGCTGTAGCTAATAAGTTCCGATTGCACAAATTAAATACGGTAGAAAAATTTGTTATGTCATACGGAGGTGAGTTAAATCATTAATTATAATTTATGTATTCAATATAATTATGTATTTTTTGTACACAGTATTTATGATTAATCATAATAAAAATTGCTATAATTTTCGTTGGTAGTAGTGAATATGTATTTTAAGAGTATTCTCGTTCTTAGCTTCACGCTGTATCCCGCAAGTAGCAGGGTAGGCAGAGGGAGCCTAGTGTTAAGACACTCCGCTCTCCACTTAGCACCGAATTCTAGAGGCATTGCGTATTGAGTGGCGGAACTCAAAACTGCGCTTTGCCTCAACACCAGAAATTTAAAAACTTGATTGTATTATTTAAAAATCCCATAATATTACACCTACAAAAATATCTGTGAGTATTTCATAAATATTTGTTTATGGTGAAGAACATAAAGACGGCACATTAACTACCCATGACCCATTTATGCCGAATTATACTACAGGTCTTCGAGGCGCGGTCGCATTTGCATTGGTGCTATTAATAGATCCAGAAGTGGTTAAGCTTCAACCGATGTTCGTAACTACCACCATAGCTGTTATATACTTTACCGTGTTCATACAAGGGATCACCATTAAACCTCTAGTCAAGATACTAAATGTTAAAACTGTTGAGAAGAGGAAGCCTACGATGAATGAAAGAATTCATGAACGGGTAATATTTCTGAAATAGTAGGTAATATTCATAGGAATAAAAAAAGAATGATTATTGAAATATAAATACTTTTTCAGTTCATGGACCACTTGATGGCAGGTGTAGAAGATATTTTGGGTAAACATGGTAACCATCATATAAGGGACAAATTTAAGCGATTCGACAATAGATTTATTAGGCCTTTTTTGCTAAGAAACTATCAGGTACTTACCACAACCACATTTATATGTAAAAACTTATAATGATGCTACATTATTTAATTTATTTCTTAGTAATAATGTATTTATACTGGTAAGGTGTTTAATTATGAAAGTATGTAAATTTTAGTTAGTTAATTGTATAATTATGACTATTTCGTTACCAGGGTGCTGAGCCAAAGATTCTTGAAACTTATTCGAAGCTGGCGATGAGAGACGCTATTGAATACATGCAAAGGAATGCCTCAACGATCGGCAACATTTCCGGAGCTGAATCAATGTCAGCTATCTTTAAGAATTATACTAGTGCAAACTTCAATGGAAGGTACATTGTTGTCATTACACTTAGACATTTATATATATTTTTCAGCTTCACACTGTATCCAGCATGCAGCAGGGTACACAGTGGGAGGCTAATGGTAAGACACTCCACTCTCCGCTTTCTGCCAGAAGCGTGTGCGTGGAGGTATTGCATGTTGAGTGGTGGAACTCAACACTGTGATTTGCCTCTACACCCCAGCAAAGGAATGTAAATAATATTTCATTTCCTCAAGTGGGAATAGAACCCACCCAACCCGTATCGTTTACAGACACACGCCCCTGAGCTGCAACTGACCTCATTTACTGACTGACAACGAACAATAATATGTAAAATTTAGTAAAAATATATCGCGTTACAGCGAAGGTTGTCTATGAGTAGAGGATCTTAGCTATCCATTTCACTCCCTTGTATTTTCGCCGATTTTCAGTGGTTTGGCAAATATTTGGGAATTGGTGATTTTTTGGATATAATCATTCAAATACCAATATGAATATATAATATAATATAATAATATAATACATACTCAAACACCGCTGAAAATCGACGAACATACATAGGGGCGAAATGGGTAGGAGCTGACGTCCTCTACTCATAGGCAACCGTTAATCCGTCGGTCGCATTACACCCTGTATACCTAGTGTACCGACGAATATTTATTACTGTATGGAGTATCAACTACTAGTGCAACAGTACTATTTATAAAGATTCTATTTATGATATTTCAGTCCCAGCTTTAGTCAATTAGACTCCTCAACGTGGAATATAGATATGCAGGAATTGGAATATAATCCGTCCAAAAAAGATTTAACTGATGCTAGGATTCATCACCTCCTTGCTGAAGAGCTATGTAAACCGTATAGACGTGTAAGGGTATTGAATCAAATTTTATTACCTTATATTTTTACGCTCAATCTGTATACAAAGAAAAAATTGCTTTTAATGAGTAATATTTAGTCTTTTTTTTTAATATAATTGACTATGTGTTTTTCAGCACCGTCGTTTGAGTTACAGTAGACACGCTGTCAATGATCGTGATTTAGGAACCCAAGTTAATTACAAAACTCATATGAATATACGACGGTTAGTTGGCGACCGTAAACACCACCATAAGCGAAGTAAACGGGGAAAGCAGGTAAGTTTTGTATATGATTTGAAATAATTCAATTATTTTGCAACGTTAAACGATATATATGTAAAATTGTGTTTATTTATTTTTTAATTTAAATATATTACTTTTACAGGATGGAAAAAATCATGTAACTTTTCCAGAATTCCAGCAAAATGGTTCGGCCAAACAGTTCACGCACGGTAAAAAAAAATATTATAGATTAGGTACTTAATAATTCTCTAATACTATCACCAGTGTCAGTCGCATGCACGTGTGGTATTAATTTTGTTTATTGTTCACTGGCACCATTGTTATATTGTTTTGCATCACTAATGCTTTTTAGCTGTAGGTAAAATATTGTGCAGCTGACACAAGAGTCAAACACTAGTAGGACTGATCTCTTGGATTGTATTGTGTTTCCACACAAGCTACTTTCACTTTTATTGCATGCGTGGTCATATAATAAATCTGCTATTTAAATAATATAAATTTCATTAAGAAAAAAAAAATGAAGATATTTTAGGTACTTAATTAGAGAGAGAGAGAGAGAGAGAGTCAAAAGGATTTTAAATCAATAATAATTTTATCAATGTTTATAAGGCTTAATATTACTAACGATCAGTAAAATAAAGTTTCTATTGTCTATAGATTATATAGACGAGGTGCTGCAGGAGGACGAGGAGCCGCGCCGTGAGACCGACGATGGCGGTATAACTTTCACTGCAAAATCCCCGCGTAGGTATTCTGCATGTAACTCGTGACATTCCTGATTCGAATTGGAACATACAATTATAATGCTTATAATTAATTATATCTAATAATATAAATATATTAATTATGTTCTAATTCAGTCTCGTTGTTGTTGTGAATTTTATGCTGTTTGCCACACTTATACGTATATACTAAATATTTTATTACCACTAAACTGTTATGGGACTGTATATTTGGTATGTATTGTTTTTTTGCAAAAAAAAAAGAAAACTAATTAAAATTTCATCACTGTTTTAGAAAGGGTATGTAAATGACGTTTGTCAGTCGTTGATTGTGGCATGTTTTACAGTTTAATTTCACATATTATGCGTTTTTTACCTATTTCTCTTTATTTTCTAATTAATCAACTGTTTTTGCTTCGTCGCTTAGATTAAGTTTCGTGTGTTTTCATGTTTTAATTGACTAATTGATTTCATTACCGCTAAGTTTGCTAGTACTTGTGATAAGTATTTTTCTCTTGCTCTTAGCTTTTTACCACCGTTTGTGTTTGATTGTCGTTTTCTCCCCTTCTTGCAATTTCATGTGGCAACGCAAACTAACAAATATACCCAACTGGTGATATCTTATCAGCTGGATATAATGAAGTCAGTCCGACATCTTCGCATAAAGAGAACAGTAGCTCTCTCTTAAATCAATTGGCTAACCTGCCTGGCTTCAATCCCCTGAAAGCGAGAATCGTAAAACAGTACGCTAAAACGCCTGAAGAAATACTGCCTACAGCTGTTGAGAAATCTTTACCGTGGAGAAGGGACAGATCCACGTATAATTTCGGTATGTTTACTAAAAAAACTAAAACTTTCGCTTCTGGATGACCAAACGCTTACTTTCTGCGCCTTTTTTAACTTATTTTTGGGTGCTTTTTAGTAGCTTATAATTGGAACGTTATTGCATGATAAACATTTGTATTGGGTAGAGCAAAGCAAACATCGTCGAAATACCGTTTTAACTTCAATCATAGTCAGATCTAAGTACATTAAAAGGAAAACCATTTGGCGTTTGCTTTGTATGCCCAACGATTAGCTTGTGATAATTTTAAATTGAATTTTGATAGTTGCAATATTGATTCGTTCATATTCTAAATTAAGTAAATTTATTGATCGCTGGTTTAAAAGAAGAAAGTGCACGTGGAGCTAAAATAAATAAACGCAGACAAATACATTTTACAAACTATTTCAATACGGTTTCATCATGAGCATATATTATACAGTGGGTTTCATTTTTTTACATTATACAAGTCGTTAATGTAACAAAATATATTTAATTATGTAAGTTTGTGATAAGAAATATTTTAAAAAGTATTCGGCACTTGAAGTAAACGACGTACTAGAAGCATTTAGTGTACTAGAAGCATATAGGTTTGATAAACGTATGTACCGTATTCATTAGACCCACTTCCGTTTGAATAATTGCCAATATAGAAATAGCGATTGCGTTTTCCTAATGCCAAATACCATTTATTGTAGACGCATGTATATATAAAGTCACTTATATTGTATAATTATTTTTTGTTCTTTTTCTACTACAGTTCCTAATGAAGATATTTTAGAAGAGGATGAGCGACGCATGTCGGATGACAATGGTAAGTATCGAATTGTGTAGGTATTTCAGCCTATGAGTGTAGACACGCCGCATGTAAACACGACAGATTGTGGTTTCGATTCCCACTAAATGAAATATTTAATATTTTCATTTCTTCGCTTTACCATTCAACACGCAATCCCTCGAGCTACAGCGAGAAGCTATATATTAACTACAGCGAGAATCTGTATATTAGCATCACGCTCTTCGTTTGATACGGTTATATACTGTTTTTGTCATCACCACTTTAAATGAAACCACAGTTTCCACTACTCTATGAAAACCTTATAAAATTAAAACAAAAAAAAATTGTCAAGAATGACGCACACAAACACAAAACCTATCAAAGCGATAACGCCGCACACGCCTCATTCAAGAAATCGTGTCGTAGGTAATGGGGGTTATGTTAAATTGCGTAAAATAGAGCGTTCTAGTATGTTTTTGTGAATGAAAAGTGGCAGATCGGCAATGTTCAATAGTATTTTTATAGTAGTAGGTGTTTACGCTATTGGTATCTATTTGTAACTACGTCACACGAAATACAATATGGATAAAGATCCTCCGTCTAAACTGTTGAAATATTTTGATTAATTTCTTTAGGTATGGGTTTCAAATATTTTCTTTCCTTTATATGCTGTTCCCGTAAAAGGAGCGCAGATGCTTCCACTCTGTATACGCGAACCAAACTCAATAAAAAAATATTAAACAAAAATGGAATTTACACCTATGACTGGTGTGTGCTATACCATTTTAATTATCAATAAATTATTTATCAATATAATATCAATATATTATTTGGAAAATTATTATTATTATATTATTTATAAAGAACATCTAAATTGTGCGTTATATTATGTTTATTTATGTTTTCTCATCTAAATGATATTGTAAAATTATTTCTTAAAATCCTTGTAGATATTTTTTTTTATCATGACATCATTTTCACATTACTTACATCAAATACAGTAAAACAATATGATTATAAAAAAATCTAATTGCAATTCTTTATCTTTAGATACTTATATGACTGTAGCCGAGCAAGCTCGCGTCGCTACGCCGACTGCTACGGAAACCATGTTGCCATGGAAACGAGAAGAAGCCGAAGGCACTACCGCTTTGAAACAATCAGAATTCCCATCGTGGGCATCTAATAAAGAATACTTGGCCTACAATTCACCTTCAGCAACATTCTTAGGTAGACTTCAGTATTTAGCAATTCTTATATATAACTAATATATATAGATGTTGAAAGTATGTAAAGTTTAAAAAATGTGGTAAAAATTATTAATTACTTTGTTGAATAGTATGCAAATCAATAGTGACGAGATTGTTTTTTTTTAGAAATTGTATTTTAAATATTATTGAATGCAAATATATATCAAACTAAATATAGAAGATATTTTTTCTCAAGATAGTTGGATCATATATCGTAGTTATTTCATACCTGGGTATTATTGTTTGTTTCCACTTCAAAACCACACTAGCGTCGTTAGAGAAATGCATTAATATTATGGTAATCAATATATATCTATTTCACATTAGAGGCGAAACCATTCATTTGGCACAATTTTACTGCCTTGTTTTACAAATATTCACAATTATTAATATCTTAGCCCAGTCACAATATTTTTGTACAAGTACTTGCACGCTTTAACTTTTTTTCTGATTTTGGTTTTTTTAAAACAATATCAATAAAAAATACCAATAGTTTTTCCTAATTAACTAAAATTTAGTCATATAAAATTATGTATAATGTTTATATTCTCTTATTGATTTTCTTTTTTCTTTCCCTTACTATCCCTAACCCGCTATTACACCTTCATCATAATCCTATATAGGTGGCATAGAGAAACCAAAACATCCGAAATCTATCATAGGTCTATTCCGAAGAGAAAGCTGTAGTTCCCAAGCTGCTGATATGCCGGTGGTGTCAGATTCTGAAGGAAAAGCCGATTCATCTAAGGGCGAAAGCTCGTCAGTGAAGGGCGAACCAATATATGGACAAGTAAGGCAGGGTCCAAGCTTGTTGTCCAAACGGAGCACAAGTCTTGGTGGCCCGTCAGTGCTTCTTATGGAAGACGTAGCACATTGCGATCCGCTAGGAGCCTCGTCTCGACCAGCTAGCATTATGCAGGGACCACACCGAGGCCAATGTAGGAGAGGATCAATGCTTGAACTTACCGGGTAAGTTTACAATTTTATCCTGTATATAATAGACAGATATTTCTTTACCGAGTGTTTTGTCTTCACCACGTTAAATGAAAAGCACAGTTTTAACTACTCTATAAAAGCCTACATATACAATTAAAACGAAAAAGATTTTGCGGAAAATGAAAAAGTGATTTTTTCAAACGAAATAAATAATAAAATTATCGTTGTTGTAAACGAAAAAATAAAACGCCATCTAACCTACCAAAGCGACAACATACATAATCTACGAAATTGAAATTTGGCGAAGTTATATTGGTGAAGTTGAATGTTGTTTAGACCGATTATAGAAAATAGGTAAATGCGTAAAATACGACGAGTACAACGAGTGATCCCTTTTTCGTTCGGGTATGTTTTTTGAGAAAGAAAAGTGGCAGAACGGCGGTCACGTTTCGAGTTCTGCGTATTTCTGAGTCTGAGTCTTACGGATACAGTCTGAATAAAAATCATAAAATGAAAATAATAATCCTAAGTCTAAACTCTTGAATATTTTTTTAGGTATGGGTTTGAAATATTTTGTATGCTGCTCCCGTAAAATTCCCCCGAATCCCCCTTGTATATATAAAACTCATTATTCTGTTATATCAGGATTTTTTAGCTCTTTTTAGCTGAATATTTGAATGTTTGATTCAATGTATTCTTTTGTAAGTGATTAAAGTTTTAATACACAAAGAAGTAAAAGAGTTAATTGTACCTATAGTAAGAATTAAAAGTTCACCTTGAAGACCGGCAACGCACCTGTAGCTCCTCTGGGGTTGCACGGGGCCGTGGGCGGCGGTAATCACGTACCATCAGGTGACGCTCGTTTGCCGTGTCTTTTCCATAAAAAAAAAATTAAAAGTTTAATGTTTTAATATAACACATCGTTTTTTTTTGCTTTTCGTTATTCTTATAAAACATTTCTTATAAAATTATACAGAATGTATAATTTTCAGCTCTTTATCACGTGACGCAATAACTGAAGAAAAATGCAGCAAATCACTGCCTGAGAGTGAACGTATGGGAATTCGTCGTTTAGCTCTGGGTCAACAGAGTCTACCGAGGGAACCCTTCAGTCGTCAACTTACTATGGCCTCTAATATTTTAACTAGCTCCTCTTCTGATGACTCCTCCGACGAGAACACCTGAGTGCCCCGCCGTGGTGACCAAGATAGGTTGCCACTTCTTAAATATAGGACACTAGAGTGAGTTTGTGTGTAATGTCTCAGGGTGATATATTGCATATGCAAGATTTTTTGATAATATCATGTTTTTTTTAATTGTAGAAATAAATTGTGTGAATATTTGTTACTCAGTTACAGCAGTTATTTTTAAGTCGTTCATGAAAACGCTTAAAATGGTTTTAATGACAGCCTATAGTCGATAAATTTACAATTATTTGTTTCATAGTTAATAATTGAACGTTTCCAAGCATTTAAATCAACAAATTTTGTTTTTATTGACCGTTTTGCATTATTTCAATTAACATCCGACTTTGTTTAGGTACTTAAATATCAATATTTTACTTAACAATCAATATTTTTTTTTACAGTTACAGCTGGTAGTATTGAAACTAATCAGTATTTTTCTATGTTCCTTTAATATGTATGTAATAATGAATAGGTATGAAATAAAGTAGAACAGGTTTTCATTTTCTTTTAAATATGGCACCTGTTGCCAATGACAATACATAACATTAAATTAAGTGTAAATAGTTGGATATATAACTTGTGTATATGTATTATATATATTATTTTTTTTACGGTTCCGGCGCCATATTGAAAATAACATATTTAAGTAAACTGATATTCCCTTTATATTTAATTTTATTATTTTATTATAATTAGTCGATTACTTTTGCAGTCGAAATATATATATATATATATATATATATATATATATATATATATATATATATATATATATATAATATTAATACTTGTAGCTAAATAATACTTACTGTCATTGGCAATGGCATTTGTATAAAGGGAAATGTTTTTAAGATACTAACTATAGGTAAGTTCAAGTTAAACTATAAAAATTAGGGTGTGCATAATAAATACAAGGAAAAGGGGAACTGCATACATTTATTCAGAATAAAAGCACAACTTTAGGTATGAGAAAATATCGATAAGTATAATGTGGAACAGCTTGTAAAGATGCCTCAATTCGTGAGTTGTGTAAATTAACGTAATTTAATATAAGACAAGATATTGCTTTAATGTCCATAGAGTGTCTATGTTAGAAGACCACCGTTAAATACTGTGCTTGTAAAAACATTAGGTACTTAAACGTTGAATTGTTGCTAGGATATTGATTTGTACTTACATACTTATATTTAAGTAGATAATGTAACATTAAGAAGTATTTTTAAGCCATTTAGTACAATAATAGCGCTAGATCACTTGCAATTGTAGTGTACCTTTTTTTGTATTTTGTAGTTGAAACTTAGCAAATAAATAAGAATGTTCCTTGAAATTATCTCGTATACCAACCACACATTTAGTCTCAACATGGGCCTAGAAGTTTTTGGTATTGTCTACTTTTACGTATTTTTTTTGTAATCAGTTTGTTTTCCTTTCAACCTTGCAGGTATTGGTTGTTAACGTTGGTTAGAAAGGCTAGTGATAAAAAAATCGATGAAAATATTTTACCGCTTGAAAAAAATATGAACGATTACTTATGTAGTATTAAAATAAGTACCTAATAACCTAATAATATTTATATTTTTGTATGTGTGCACATTTTATACTCACTCATGTGTCGTAAGTTTACTTTATGCTTAAGTTTATATGGAAATTAGTACCATCCGAGCAATTCTTTAATTAATCCATTTTATCTGGGGATAGGCGTTTATTGAAAATGTCTGTAAATTAAGAAAGTCAATTTACTTGATTCTAATACAACTAAATAACTGAAATTTTAACGTCTAGCAATATTTTACAACGGCAAATTTTAATTTTATTGTTACCTACTTCATGGTTTTTTTTACTCACGATCGTCACGAGAGTTGTGATATTGTAAATATAATTATGAACTAACTTATAATATGTTTAAAGGTACCTAGTTAAAGACGTTGAATTTGTAGATAGAGATTTGACAATAGAGTAGATTAATTTTTTAAGCACGTATAGTGTGAATTTTCTATAAATGTAATCAGTTATTTTAAACAAGAAAATACTGCTAATGTAATGAAAATGTATGTTTTTTTTTATTATTTATGAAATACATGCTTGTTTGATCTAAATTACCTAATATACCAAAGGCAATGATGACAACGTAGAAACTATTCTTAATGGATGAATACTTATAACACCTAAAATATTTGATTATATACAGTTTGTTAACATTTTCTAAAACTATATTAAAAATGAAAGAAGAAATCCTGTTATATTCATTTTTATTTCAACCTTATTAAACAAAATATAATAAAAACTAAGCTTTTCACGAACTATGGTGTGTCAATTGAAAATAAATAGTGCCTAGCTTAGATAACAACAGCTCATTGTTTTAGTAATGTTATACTTAACATTGTTATATTATTATAATATAGATAATAGAATGTAATTTTTTCTTTGGAAAAATAAATATTATAATGAAAATTTGTATTTTTTTTATTTTGATATTTTAATTTTTGTATTTTTTTTATTTTAATTAAAATGTATTCACGTATATGGAATATATTTTAATCATATAAAATTATAAGCCAATTTTTTTTGTAAGCTCATAAGTCATAACTTATGAGCTTGAAATATAAGTGCATATAAGTAACATAACATAGTAGCATTTTAATGTGCACAAATATTAAAATTTTAATTAGGTACTTACATTTAAATATTTTAATCTGTTGTACCTGTAATCTGGTTATCTCACTCAGTGGCTTCTTCTGCATAAGTCTCGTAAGCATATAAGACTGGAAAAATATTTTGGTAATAACCTTGTGACAAGCCGTACTACTTTATAAATGGATAGCTTTTTTCTTAAAAGTATCAAAGTAACTTTAAACGCAATTTGAAATTTCGCGCCAAGAATTTTGCACTTGTTTTGTAAAATCTTCCCTAGATGTCGTACGTACCCTTGATATTTGACGTATGGAAAGAGATAATTTATTATGTTATTAATGAATAATTATTTTGCTATAAAATTCATTGTTAAGTTTAAAGAACTATATTTATATTCTATAAATATTTGTTTTTTAAAGTTATTACGTATATGTTGTCTCATTTTATTTACAATCGTAATTATAAGTCACGTGACATCCACTACGTGAAATGAAACATAAATTTTATCTGTAGTCCGCTAGCTTGCCCGTGTGCTTGTTGTCTTGTGGTTTTTCTTCCTGTTTATAATTTTCATGAAAAATAACGGAAAATGTCGCATAACTGTAAAAGCTCCTAGTGAATAAATTTAAAATTTAATGATTTACGATTTGCTATATGATTGATTATTTATTAGTGTACAGTGTTATGTGCTGCAAAGTTATTAAGACGAGAATGAAACATACTTTTGCTCTGTAGTTAATAATATAGAACGGTAAGTGTCATTGAAAATAATAAATAATAAAACTCTAACGACAAATTGTATTAATTGTACTATGGATATACTAGCCTGGAATACGAAAGTATTCATATTGTTAATGGTGCCTTTCTAATATTGTTTCAATGTTATTGTTTACGACGTTAATATGATATAAAACATATACAATATTTACTATAAACTTAAATACACGTATATTTTAGTAAGAACCTTTTCACCGCTTATAATAAAAAAATCTATTGTTCGTTAGTTATCAAGACTACTTGTAATCTTATCATCAGCTATCAACAAGTGTGCATCCTTATTTTCTTTTATTTTAAATGTCTGAAGCCGGCAACGTAATAATTAAATTAAATATTTATTTTTAATATTTAATAGAAATCAAATCATAACAAATAGTAATTTTGAAGAATATATGTATATGTATATGTATATATATATATATATATATACTTCAAAATTAAATTATCTTTAAAATTACTGATGATTTGATTTCTATTAGGTATTAAAAATTATAACAAGTCATTAATCAGTTACTGAATATTGTAAGACCAATGAAAAAATGATTTTATAAATTATAAAATGAGAATATTTTGATTATATTTTGTACTAGCATGTACTATATATAGAAAATATCTACTATAATTTTAGTACAAATTAATCTAGTTTTTGATAACAACAAATTATGTTATTAAGTTCACTTTCTTACTCTAGCAGTCAAATGTGAATAGTGACCAAATATTTTATTTTAGTTAATATAGGGCAATTCATTGTATCATTGAATGAAAATAAATATTTATTACAAACTTTCATTCAAAATATTTTTTATTTATTTTTTTCTAAAGCAGAAATTCAAATGTTATATTAAAAATGTGTAACATTAATATTTTTTTTATATAATATTAAATATAATTATAGACAGTTAACTATAAATAGTAGTGAAAAGGCTGGTTTCCTTCCTGGCTTATATAGCAGGATAGGTTGAAAGAACGGTGTTAAAACACTGTTATGATGCAACACTCAATTTCTAAGATATTAAATGCTAAGTGGCAGAACTCAACATCATGCTTTAATTGATAACAAGCCCCAAAATAATGTTTACAAAACTTAATTATATTTTTATGTTAGTTACAAACAATTTTTATAAATAAATAACATTGTTATTTGTAGTCAACATGGAGCATTCAGATTTGGTTGCGGAAATGGTGCAAGTTGAGCACCTCACAACGCAGGAGAGGCTTCATCTAGCAAGACGGTAAGCCTACATTTATATTAGTATAATTATTTTTTAATTATTCATTTATATTATATTTAATTAGCTTATAATGTTAAATGCTTATGACATACATGTGTTTATATAACTTATGCATTCTAAAGTCATAGGTACTTAGTGCAGGTGCAACATGATTCCATAGTACAAGAACATGAACAATTTTATTCTTATTCACAATTTTTTTTATGAATATTTGCTACATTTATATAAAAGAAAAATAATTAAATCAGCTTCATACAGTATCCTGCACACATCAGGATAGGCATAGGGAACCTAGAGTTAAGACACTGTTACTCATATTCTGCTGAATTCTGGAGGCATTAAATGCAACAATTTGAGTTTTAGTCACACATTTGTGACCCTGACCCACAACCGGCCTCAATTTATGATATTACTTTTAATGAAATATACTTCATGCTATCTAACATTTTTTTTTTGACAATAAGTCCTTCCTTAAAAACAATTACAAGCTACATTTGGTATATTTAATGTCATATTAAACTGTTGATGTGACTTTGATGATAAAAATAAATATTAAATACTTATTTTTATAATGTATAGACACAATGTATGAAATTCAAATGGCAACATACAACGAAGTTTTCCCGATATTAGTAGTTAAATTAGTAGTAGTGTTCTCTGCTATATGCATCGCAAAAATTGTAAAGCTAAAAAATTATTAATGAATGAAGGAAAATTTTGATTTTTCATTGATTGGCTACCATTAAGTTGATCTTTAAAGCTCTGTGGAACAGATAATACCAAGGTCATGTGACTAAGAAATCATTATGCATTTTTTTCAAAATATTTTTTCATACAATTGTTAATTATTGCAGTTGTTTAGTACTTAAAAAAAATTATAGACATTTATGAAATAATAAAAAATTTTAAATAATTGGTTGAAGTTTTTATGTATATAACTGAATATATCCTTCTATAGCAATGGTAATATGTAAATGTTTTACTTCCAGCTTTTTTTTTAATATTGAGGTATTAATTTAGCCTTATTTTTATTGATCATGATGATTTATTTATTCAGAAAAGGGATTTAATCAATGCTAAATTGCCCTGACATTGTCTAGTGTTCTTAATTTGACATTAATATGAATCTAATATTCTCTCTCAATTGAAACTCAACTAAATTCAATTTCGGGCAAGCTGTATGTCATATTCTTAAAAAATAAATAGTTTATTTATCAATTTGATATATTAAGCATGCACCATAGTGTGCTTCTTTAAATTGTGGACATTAAATGAGCCGTTAGTAAAGTCAAATATTATTAAAAATAATGCTTATTTTCAGCTCAATTCCATCTTTTACTTGTTTATAATATAAAATAAGTTATACTTACATAGTTAATTTAGATGAGCTGACATAATATGGATGTATAAAATACTGATGAATCAATTACAATTTATAAAATAACTATCTATATTTCTTATGAATTCCAAATAAAAAAAAAAAACTTTTTGCTGAATGGTCTTTGGCTAGCCTAGTCTTAATAATTATGATGACTACATCTTTATACACGCATTTCACAATATTCATTTGAACTTATGTTATAAACGATTTGTGAATTGTATGGTCTAAATAAAAAACACATAATAAAACGTGTTTTTAAAATTTGCACATGTTAGTAGGGTATATTAAAAAGCTTTGAGGTTTTTAAACAATGTATTTGTTTATATCAATTATTTTTTATAAAATTTATCTTTCACTATGATCAAAACAATTTCCTCTTCCTTAAAAACAATTACAAGCTACATTTGGTATATTTAATGTCATATTAAACTGTTGATGTGACTTTGATGATAAAAATAAATATTAAATACTTATTTTTATAATGTATAGACACAATGTATGAAATTCAAATGGCAACATACAACGAAGTTTTCCGATATTAGTAGTTAAATTAGTAGTAGTGTTCTCTGCTATATGCATCGCAAAAATTGTAAAGCTAAAAAATTATTAATGAATGAAGGAAAATTTTGATTTTTCATTGATTGGCTACCATTAAGTTGATCTTTAAAGCTCTGTGGAACAGATAATACCAAGGTCATGTGACTAAGAAATCATTATGCATTTTTTTCAAAATATTTTTTCATACAATTGTTAATTATTGCAGTTGTTTAGTACTTAAAAAAAATTATAGACATTTATGAAATAATAAAAAATTTTAAATAATTGGTTGAAGTTTTTATGTATATAACTGAATATATCCTTCTATAGCAATGGTAATATGTAAATGTTTTACTTCCAGCTTTTTTTTTAATATTGAGGTATTAATTTAGCCTTATTTTTATTGATCATGATGATTTATTTATTCAGAAAAGGGATTTAATCAATGCTAAATTGCCCTGACATTGTCTAGTGTTCTTAATTTGACATTAATATGAATCTAATATTCTCTCTCAATTGAAACTCAACTAAATTCAATTTCGGGCAAGCTGTATGTCATATTCTTAAAAAATAAATAGTTTATTTATCAATTTGATATATTAAGCATGCACCATAGTGTGCTTCTTTAAATTGTGGACATTAAATGAGCCGTTAGTAAAGTCAAATATTATTAAAAATAATGCTTATTTTCAGCTCAATTCCATCTTTTACTTGTTTATAATATAAAATAAGTTATACTTACATAGTTAATTTAGATGAGCTGACATAATATGGATGTATAAAATACTGATGAATCAATTACAATTTATAAAATAACTATCTATATTTCTTATGAATTCCAAATAAAAAAAAAAACTTTTTGCTGAATGGTCTTTGGCTAGCCTAGTCTTAATAATTATGATGACTACATCTTTATACACGCATTTCACAATATTCATTTGAACTTATGTTATAAACGATTTGTGAATTGTATGGTCTAAATAAAAAACACATAATAAAACGTGTTTTTAAAATTTGCACATGTTAGTAGGGTATATTAAAAAGCTTTGAGGTTTTTAAACAATGTATTTGTTTATATCAATTATTTTTTATAAAATTTATCTTTCACTATGATCAAAACAAATTCCTCTCCCGTTATATGTTCCTTATAAACTAAACACATACAAAGGTATTATCAGGAATGCTTACACTCTAATACTCTTGTGTAATAGTAATTCAGTGTAACTAAGAGCTGATAAAATTGCAAAAGTGGCTGTAAATAATATAGGCCTTTTTTGTGCAATATCTCACCATATATTGAGATTAAGGCTGTATTTATTGCATGTCGTTAGTTGTTTTATGACTACCGTTTTTTCTCTTACTTTCACTGAGACCAAGCTCAAATGTTATACATTACTGGTAGATGTATGGATTTAAAAAATAAAATAACATTGAGAAGGTGCTAAATTGATTATATATGTACTTAGAAACAAATAGGCACTACAAACACACTATATTATTATTTCATAATATATTTATGTAATAACAGTATAGTTGCTATTATTCCATAATATTTAAAAGTATATTATTTACTTACTTAGGATTATAAGACTTATTCTTGAAAATCCTTTAAGTCATTTATTCAACAATCATATTGTTTTAAGGCACCCTCTCCCTTTACGAAACGGTTTCCCTCTGAAGAAACGGTTGGGAACCCCTGATTCCCAACTGTTTCTTGATCAAGGACCATTTTTATATCATTCTTGGTAACAGGGACCACTATGCGTGCAGATATAATAAAAATTAACTGTGATAATTAAACAGAAATTTCGCCTCACCATCCCGTCATAAAATTGAAATCGCTCGCGGACCATATTTAACCACTGGTTGGGAACCACTGATCTACCTGATCTGATAGTACTATGATACATACTCGTGATCTTCCCCCCGCGAGACACGAACTTACAACCTTCGCGCGTACAATCAGTCTAATTTTAACTGCACCAGGGTTTTTATACGGTAATATATTTTGAAATTTATATATGTATATGTAATTCTAATTACTGGAACAGCTGCTTAATATTAAATCTATCATATATGAATTTTATTTTTTGTTTTTTTTTTTTTTTATTTTAAACCAAAATTAATAATTGTGAAACATACTTGTGTTAACTGTTTTTATCACTTCATCCTATATGATTAGTAACTGCAGCTTACTTTCCAATGATGCAACAAATACTACAACATCGGGCCAATTCACTTTTCTTTCTTTCATGATTCATTCCAGTATGCTTAAATGTTTACATCTCAAATTACGATAAACTTTCATTTGAGGAATGATTTTTGGTTAACCGATTTCTTTATAACGAGGAGGTTATCAATTTAACTCCTTTTTTATGTTTTTTACCAGAATCTTTCACTGGGTAATCCGATCTTGATGATTCCTTTTTTTATTCAAAAGCTGGTGCTTCCTGTGTGGTCCCATTTTAATTTATTCCATTTCTGACAATGTTATCTATGTAAACATCACATAAGTCTTAAATTCGCATTAAATATGTGCGTGATGAATGGACGAATAACTCAATATCACGCTAGCTGATTTCTATGATTCTTTTATAAGAAAGCATACACTTCAAGGGTAGTTTGAAGAGAATTTTATAAGGTTTTGATTATGGTTGGGAACTCCCGTCAAGTTACAGAAGTAACTTAATACTACCTAATGCATAAATGTTTCGGTGAAGATGACATCTTTTTGGTGAAAATAGGATTTATCATCATTATTGATGGTATACCCTTGTTTATTTATATTATAACTTATATATTGTATTATTAGGCGTACCATTATTAGGTAAGAATTAAGATTAGAGCTATGTCGAATTAATGGCTTAGACTTCTTTGTATGCTGAAGTAGCTAACTTATACTACTTATTAAAAAAATTATATAAATTAACATATTATGCGTCTTATTAAGCAATTATTGATGACAAATTACTAACACATGAATGTGTCTCTATACCAATATATTAAAACAAATTAAAACGAGCGAGGAAAAAATCAATATCAAGGATCTAAATTATTCCAGACTTTCTTTTCCAGTAATCTAAATATTGTCAATTGTACTTCTTTGATATACTACCCAACTCCTCTTACTCAGTTTTAATTCTCATTTTCATTGCAGATTAGTTAATATTTTTCAATTTCTCATTACACCGTCGTATTTAGTAAAAGTATAGAGGCTTTATTTTTATCTTGAAAGCACGCATCTTGACCAGTGGAGAGAAAATGCGAATGTTAACTGACCCACTTTTTATTCCTTTAGAATTGATTATTTTCTACTATATTCACGTGTTGGCTAATACTTTTAATAGTGATTACAGTTATAGACTTATCTAGTGTTATCGAAATATCAAATGTCAAATGTAGATATAGATGAAGTATTAAGGCATTGTTTAGCCGTTTAAGATTACGATTGTACGAGATACGAGAATAGATATCTTGGTTCTTAACAGTTGTTGTACACGATATTAGCCTAATCGAGTCTATGAATTCCTAGATATTAAAACCAAATAATTTTAGCTACCGTATTTCTTTAGGTATATATTACAGTTAAATTTTAAACTTATGTTGCAAGAATGCAAAAATATATTAAATACATTTGATTGTGAGAGATAAATTAGAATATCATTCAACTTGTATTAAAATTAAAAGAATGGCGGTTTTTTTTTTATTTTATTCTTTTTCTTTATAAAGTATGTAGGTACCTATTGACGTAGGAAGTGAAACTGTTTTCACTTTTTATGATTGCATGCGAACGAACTGTTAGCCCATGCGGGATTAAGCGTTAAATGTACAGCTTCCAAGGAAATTGAAATCATGATTGCATATTCGTGATGCAAATAAGTGAAAAATACAACGTGACGCAGTCACATTTTTGGGGTTTTTTTTTTATAAACATATGTTCAATTTTTTTTGTAACAATATTTAAATTAAAGAAATTAATTCACGTTGTATCCTGCACACAGGATGGTAGGCAGAGGGAACCGAGTGTTAAGACACTCCGTTCACCACTTCCCGCCAGATTCTAGAGGCACTGCGTGTTCAGTGGCGGAAGTCAACGCTAGAACGAAGAAATGTAAATATAAATTTAAATAAATATTTCATTTCCTCGATTGGGGAGCGAATCCAGTCGCTTTTCAGTCACACTTTGTACATCTTCGCTACGACTTCACTTATAGCACCAAAATTTATTATAATTACAAATTAAATTGTTTAAATATAGAGGTAGACTATATTCATATAATTAACATGGCCAAATAGTCTTATCCGTCAATGAGCCTTATGTATATGATAGTAATCACAATGTTACATTTCATACAATAAATACAATATCATTATAAACGCATTCCTACCGCTAATATAAATAAATCAAGTGCCTATGTACTGTTATCTAATACGTGCATCTCAGATCTAGTTTCCCATCACTGTCTTACAGTTATCACCAATGGAATTTTACTCCATACGATTAGGTATATACTTGTTTTAAGAAACATATTTTACAAATAAAAATATGTTTGTAATATATTTTATATTCACATATTAGAATAGCACATGCTATTCTAATATGTGCCAATTGAAACACAATTGTCACAATCACAGTACCAAGATTTGTACGACACATTTATTTATAGATCACTCAATACAACGCTAACGTTTAAATCACGATGTCTGACTTCAACTCTTTGCTGGATAATAAATTTTCCAAGCAAATTCTTGCTGGCAGTCGCATCTCGCTAGGCAAAGGTATACTATATTGTGAAAACGATATAATAATTTTTGATATAATGTTACAGTTTGTGTACAGAGTTTTGTAAGTGCCCTAGATTTGTAGATATGTAAGATTTAATAATATATTCGTATCCTGGACCTGACGGCGCACTAATGACCCCGCTCCATAACCAGTTTCAGTCGCGACACGTTTGAATGTATCTTTAGCTTTTGATTTTTACCACACAACCATAAAATAAAATAATAAATATAATTTTAATAATGTTATCTGTAACGGCACTCTATTAAAATGCAGTGGTCTAGTTTTCTATTTCAATGAAGTGAGTATTTACCGTTATTTGAAATGATTAAATTATACCTAAGTATATACAGTACTACGTAAGTAGTATATTAAAATATACTTTTAACGTAGAATTTATTCCATTACTAAATAACCCAACATTTTGTGTTATATATATTATTTTGCTCTCTACATGTATCAGGGTAGAAAAGGGAACCTAGTGTTAAGAAACTTCGCTATATGGTATGCTTCGCTACCTAATTTCTGCCGTATTCTGGAATCATTGCGTATTGAGTAGTAAAACTCGAAGCCGCGCTTTTTTACGGAGGAATAAAAATAAATATTTCATTTTCTAGACTGCAAATCGAACTCACAACATGTCGCATTTACGCTTGTGCCGCTGCGCCACGACTGGCCTGGTATTATAAATCATGAGCTGTTATAATATGCACTATTAAATAAGTTTAAATAAAAAGTACAATTCAGAGCTAGGCGAGCATTTTTTGCGGCGACCTTTACGCTTGTTACTGTAACAATACTTTAGGTATTGACGTTAATCTGTTTTGTCCAATTAGCGGTGAGTATTTATGTGTATGATACGAAATTTTTTTTTTAATGTGTAATTTGCGAAATGAAGCCATATTTATAGTCGAGTAATAATTTTTTTTTGACTTTAGTTTGCACAATTTGGACATCGTCTGCGTCATAAATGAACGCTTTTAATAGTAGAAAGACAAAAAAAAATCGTATAATAATGTTTTTATACGTTTTCTAAATTAGAATTTTTCTTTCCTAAGTATGGATTAAGACTTTAAAAATGTAAAAAAAAAATTAAAGGTTGTCTATTTGTTGTAATAAAACTAAAACGTGTTTTTCATTTTCATATGATTTCAAATTTTTATTAGGCACAATAATTATAACGATCTCAACATTGACATTATTTCAATGAAATTTTTAAACATTTTTTTTAAATAATTCTTTTTATTTATTTGAAAAAAGAAAGGAAGAGGTTCTATACTCTACGCCTATATTTCTTTTTAACCCAGATATTTTTTTAATTTTTTTTTATATTCGTTTAATAACAGAGTTGCAAAAATATTACACATTGCTAAAGCGTTAAGTAGACGTAGCCTTTTTAATTAAGTAGGTATAACCTTAGTCATATAAGACCACGGAGTGCATAAAATTATCACTGTTTGTATCATTTGAATGTCAATTTTGTTACTTAACACTCATGTTTCCTATTATAGACGTCGCATGCAACAACTTAAACTATGGCAGCAGCGGGAGAAGGAGTGGGCGAGGGCGAGGGCGAAACGAGAGAAGAGCAGTAAACGCAATATATACTTTAGCGATAGCGTCATGCTGCTGGAAGCCGCCGCGAGGAATGATATCGATGAAGGTGATTACGGTTGTTTGTTTCTATAGAATGTCAGATAGCGAGATAAGAACCTGCACTTGTAGTACTTACTGAATAAATATAATTTTATGCCAAAACTCAACAAAATCAACAAGCTAGGGAAAGTAAAAAGCGTGCAAAATCGGCCAAAACAAAAACTGCGTCTGTTATAAATATTCAGGTCATGAACATTCTTAAGGCGTACATAATGACAGGTAGTCAGTGTTAAAATCTTAAACGAGCTATTTGCTTAGTTTTATTAAGAAAATTGTAAAAATAATATACCTAATGACACGATACGCGTGTGTGATGTGTGTAATATCTTTTTTTTTTGGGATGTAGACTGTAGGTATCCCGCATAAAGCAGGGTAGGCAGGGAACCTAGTGTTAAGAGACTCCGCTCCTCATTTATGGAATCAAATTTTCGAGGCATATTGCGTGTTGAGTGGCGAATTTAAACGCCGTTTTACCAGTGCGGGGAATTAAATATTGCATTCCCTCGAAGGAGTATCACACCTACAACCGTATCGTTTTCAGTCGCACGCTTGTTCTACTGCGCCACGACGACCTCATAATATGACTTCATCAAACGTTAAAGGGTTTTGGTATTAAATTACGTCAACAAGCTTGTGAGTTTAAAATATATTGTAGAAGGTCAGCTGCTTTTGAATAAAAATATAGCTGGCAGAATTTATTTTGTTCAATATTTCAGTACTAATCCTACAAAAATTATAAATGTGAAAGTTTGTGAAGATGATTGTTTGTTCCACTTTCAAAAAATTACTGAACGGATTTAGATGAAACTTTACATATAACTAATAGCCTACAGCTTATGTTAACATTTTTTTTAATTTGCCTAAAATCAAACGATAAGTATAAGCGGGCGAAGCCGCGTGTAGATCTCTAGTAAATCATAAAATAATGGTTGGATTAATGAGCGCACAACAAAATTTACGACAGGCATTAGGAATGACTTCATCGAACAAATTACAACATTTGTTTTAAAAGGAGCTTCTTAATAAGAAACCGTCAATGCTACTTACATAATTTTATTCCAATTTCATATATTATCGATATGATAAGATTAACATTAAAGATAAGGGAAGAGAAATCACATAGATATTTAAAATAAATAATAAAAAAATCTATAACTTAAATTATGATAGTTTAAAATATAAAAAAAATACAAAACACGTATATATTTAAAAGATTTTCTCAATATACTTGTATTCCTTTTATAAAAGGTCGATTTTTTTAGAAAATCAAAATGTCTTTATAAATTCTGCTTCGAATAAACATAGTTTACAAATGAAAGTGAAAGATGGTTACTTTCATTTATCTAATTTGTGCTCTGTTGGTGTATAGAATAAAATTATGATATTCCGTTAACGCTTGTAATGTCGTCTATTAATTTTATACTAAACCGCTGCACCTTCTTTGCACGGTAAATTACCGTCAGTAATATAACGCGATGTAGAAAACAAATAAAACCACTTCCTTACTTTTATAAGATATAGAATTTCGGAATTTATCTTATCAGCTTCACTCTGTATCTCGCATACACCAGGGTAGCCAGATTGAACCTAGTGTTAAGACACTCCGTGGCTCACTTTCAGCCGAATTGTGGGGGCGTCGCGTGTTGAGTGGCGGAACTTAACGCCGCGACGTCTTATGTTATAGTAGCATACATCTGCATACCAAGTTATCTTGTTCTTTAAGTTGACTTTTGGTACTGGTTTGGTATTTTTAGATACTTATATATAGATATATCATTTATGAGGGAAGAGGACATCTCAAGTTTGATCTCAGATTTGAGAGCAGTTTATCAATACGGTCCATAATGTGAAACTGCTATTAATACTCTTTGTCGATTTTGTTAATAGTGAAGTACGCGTACTAAGAACGATTCTATATGGAGTATTATTAAATTAATTACATTTATAGACTCGATGTTTAGTAGGTACACCATGACACGCCGTTGATAGACAGACAAGACTATGGTCAGCCATTTCTCTTTCTAATTTCTTTTACAATATAAACCAACACAATTATAAAAAAAATTAATAGCATTTCAGCCTTAATATCCATCTAAAAAACATAAAAAAAATTGATAAACCTAAATTATTCGTTTCAGTACGAAGACTACTAGCACGCGGCGTAACGCCAGACGCCACCAACGAGGATGGGTTGACAGCCCTTCACCAGTGTTGTATAGACAATAATGAAGCTATGATGCGTCTCCTCCTCGATCACGGTGCAAACGTAAACGCTGAAGATAGTGAGAAATGGACACCACTACACGCGGCGGCTACCTGTGGCAATCTGAACTTAGTTCGAATATTAATACAAAGGGGAGCAAACTTATTGGCTGTGAACGGCGATGGAAACATGCCGTACGATATTTGCGAAGAAGAGAGAACATTGGATGCTATAGAGAGTGAAATGGCAGCTCGGGGGGTGACGCAAGGACTGATAGACGAGACCCGAGCTGCAACTGAAATGCAAATGTTATTGGATGTCGATCAGTTGGTCAAGCAGGGGATGGATTTAGATGAGCGTAGAGATAACCAGGGTGCTACTTTGGTGAGTTACTAATCGTTACTGTTGATTGGTTCGTCTTTTGTAGTATGTATTTTGTAGTATGTCTTTTGTAGTATGTTATTTTTGGAGGTAAAACTAGACGTGATTTTTTATTTAATATCCTGATTAATTTATTGTAGTTTTTAAAATATATCACTTTAATGAAATATTTAAAAAAAATTGGTATCACACTCAAAACGCTCCCTTTTATAAAAAATGTGTTTTTTGTAGTTTATTAGAAAAACAATAACAATATTTGAACAGCTAAAACATATTTACTTGTTTCGTCTTTCGTATAGTTATGTTCAATACAACATTCCGTTTAAGGACACCATCTTCTTAGACTCTTAGGGTATACATGTTATACTGATCTGTCTGTACATAGAAGATATAAACATTTTTTTTTTCTTTTTCTTTCTTTGTGTCTGTTTGTCTGTGCGTTTGTTCACGCTAATCTCACAATCGACTTAGTCGATTCGAATGCAGATTCATTTCACTATTATATGTAAGCAAACATTAATATGCAGTGTTTGTTTCATTTAAATCGATTCATAAATAAAAAAGTTATATTAAAATAAAGTATTAGTTCTCAAAATTGCTACAAAATTTAATTTTTGATGTTATAAGATGAAATTTTATAAGAACACAAAATAATTTAGATTAAAAAATAAATAATTGTGTACTACTAGATATATAGACTAAATACATGTGTAAAACTTCACACGTATCACTTCGCTAATAACCAGCATCAATTGGGCTGGTAATTTGAATCGTCACGTATATTATATTACTGTGTATTTGATCGAGTGTTGAAATTGACTGTGATGCAATTGTTTACGATCAGTTCCTGTCCGTTTCAGCTTCATTAATTTCGTGATTTATGAATATTAGACATGTCATCTACACTTACATGTTACATGTCCGTATTGTATTGTATTGTAATATATGTATATATATATATGTTATTATAATATATTCTTTCTAGTTTCCATTGTGATATAATAAAGTGTGGAAAACGGATGTTTTATATCCGTATTCTTGTGTAGAATACTTAGATCTCATAATAACATCTTTATTTTATTACTTAAATTATATTTTTTTATCACATATTACATATTTTGTGATAATAAAGCTTTGATTGAAATTCATTTGATTTTCGGCTGAAAGTGGGGAACGGAGTGTCTTAACACTACTTCCCTCTGCCTACCCTGCTGTGTGCGGGATACAGCGTGAAGCTGATTTTTATAGATTCATATGTGTACAAATGAAACTTGATATATATATATATATATATATATATATATATATATATATATATATATATATATATATATATATTTTCTTTAAAATTTCTTTAGATGCATGAATGGTGTGTCTGAACACTGGGTTCTCTCTGCTTATAGCACCGTCGACGAGCACTATGGCTCGTCAAAACATAAAATGAACCGGAGGTGGATGCGCAGATTTGATTTTAGGGTTTATCTTACTTTTGATTGTTTCGTTTTCGAGTAAACAATGCGCTTTAGGCTTTAGGCGCTTTTAAAAGGCTTACTTCAGGGCGGCCACGACTTGTTGATCGTATTGTATCCTGTTATATGCGGTGCGTGGAACTAAAAAAATAATACATACTGTTTTTTTTTACAATATTTTTTTTTACGACTTAAGGGGTAATAATAATGAAGTACATAATTTTTTCCTATTTTCTAGCTTCACATAGCGGCGGCCAATGGCTATATAAAAGTAGTAGAGTATCTTCTAGAGCATCGCGCCTCCACTGATGTAGTGGACCACGACATGTGGCAACCTGTGCATGCCGCTGCATGTTGGGGACATGTGAGTATTATTTACTATATGAAATAGAATGTAAACTACTAAGGAGAATCCCTTTGTTTGTTTGATTTCGATACTGTCATATTATACTCTGTATAACGTCTCAACTGTAGTACTGTATCGACGCTATAACCCATATGTACTGACAATAAGATTTTGCATAGTTTTTTTTGATCATGCCTTATCACTCATATAAGGGTAGACAGAGAATCTTAAATACTTGCCTCAAGCCTTATTTTTTGCTTTCCATCCAAATTTGAAACATTGCGTACTAAGTAGTGGAACTGGAACTGTCTCCAAAATTGGGCATTAAAACTAAATAAAAATCATCTTAACGCTGTATCCCGCACACAGAAGGGTAAGCAGAGGGAACCTAGTGTCAAGACACTCCGTTACCCACTTTCTGCCGAGTTCTGGAGGCATTGCGTATTGAGTGGCAGAGCTCAACGCCGCGCTTTTCCTCAACACCAGAGAGAAGAAATGTAAATATAAATTGAAGTAAATATTTCATCTCTTCGAGTGGGTATCGAATCCACAACCAGTCAAGGTTTTAGAGTCACACGCTGCGCCACGACTGGCACTAATACTAGATTCTCATCATTTGCTACACTGTGTGCGCCGCGCCGCTACCACTCGCGCCGCTCGGGCACCGCGCCGCCTTGCCCGCACGCCACTATGCCGCTAGGCAGCTGCTAGTATTACATTGCCAGCTGTGAAGTGCGACGTCTGGTACTAGCAATGTATCATTAAGACCAAGCAGCGGCGTTGCAGTCGTGATACAGCAAGGCGGCCGGTGACCGAGCCGAGGTGGAGCGACGGCGGTGTCGTGTAAAGCTAAAACTATATATTTTTAATTAGTTTCTTTTTCTTGTTGTAGTTAGAAGTATTAGAGCTGTTAGTGCATTATGGAGCTGATCTCAATGTAAGGAACAAACATGATGAGACTCCGGCAGGTGAGTTTAAAATGCTTATGATTTATTTGTTTATTAAACAAATAGACCTAGATCCCAGCGCAGCCAAACCTACGTCATTTTAGCAAAGCTGAAATTTTTTGCATTATTAGTCCAATACGTAGTGAGGATTCATGTGAGGATGCGTACTCATTAACTTGAAAGAGGGGACCTTTTAGAGATAGCTCAAACTAACGGTACCTAAAAGCCATGTTCACCTACGTCAAAGTAGCAAGGCTCGTATTTAAATATGTTATTGAGAATATTGTAAAAAATATATATTCCTTATTGCCAGACCCTTTACGTGGGCCTTTACTCCCACCAGACGCCCTAAAGATTGTTTAAAATTGAGGCAAACTACGTACTAAACGATTTATAGCATTCTCTATAGTAACCACACTCATATAACTCAATGGGTAAAATAACATCTTTAAATTTTAAGTTATGTTCCTTTCTATGTACTAAAATTTTTTCCATGTCGTTGTCCACTTTTCCACTTCATTAAATTAGTACAGCTTATTAAATTAGTAATTTATTCCCTCGACTGGAGATCGAACCCACAACCGTCGTGTTACAGTCACACGCTTGCGACCTTGGGTCACGACGGCCTCTATAAACTTTTAACAAATTGAAAAGAATATTTGAAACAAAACTATTTCTACCTAACAATTTTATTATTTTGATTGCAATAAAGTAAGATATTTATTATATACATATAATCAAGAAATTTTTAATTAACAATTCGAATTCAACATTAATTGTCCGAAAGTGTGTTAAAGATTATTACTTAATTAATGAGTTCATAAATGAAAATACTTCTTGAAAATAAAATGGCCGTTCCGTTTTATTATTTTGAAGGTATTATTCTTATAAATCTATAAATGTTGTAGAAAAATGATTTTAAAAAAATCTCGCTGAGTGACTGAGGCAGTTACTTTAGTATACTGGCATACACTATGTCCTACTTTCACGGAAAAACTAATAAACAAATTTTGATAAAACATTACAGTAATAGAATTTATATATAAGCTCCACGGTGTATCCCGCACACAGCAGGGTAGGCAGAGGGAACTTAGTGAAAGACACTCCGTTCCCCACTTTCTGCCTGATTCTGGAGGCATTGCGTGTTAAGTGGCAGATCTCAACGCCGCGCTTGTCCTCGACACCAGAGCGAAGAAATAGAAATATAAATTTAAGTAAATATTTCATCTCCTCGTGTGGGGATCGAACCCACAACCAGTCGGTTTTACAGCCACACTCTGTGCCGCTGCGCCACGACCGGCCTCAAATTTATATATCAGAATAACACATATGCTACAATTTACGTACAGATTCTGCAAGATAATTTGGTGTTGAATAAAGTGATTTGAATTAGTGAATGTTGTTCGTTAGATATCTGCGAGGAGGGCGAGATGCGCGCGCGCATCCTGCGGCTGGCGGTGGAGCAGGAGGAGGTGCGGCGCCGCGCCGCCAGCGCCGCCGGCGAGCGCCTGCGCGCCGCGCGCCGCTCCTCCTCCACCGCCTCCACCAGCAGGTACTGCTGCACGTTTCATTTTACCATTTTTTATTACTTTTGATCATTCTTTTCCCGAGAGAAGAAACCCTTTTTTAAGTAGCGGGACATAACGCCCCGCTTTATTGTGAAAGCAGAGCGTGGATATGAAATGTTAAATATTTCATTCCCCCGGGTGGCAATGAACCCTTAAAACATGTGCCCCCGCGCCACGGCAATATATATAAAATAGATAGAAAGTGCAGAAGGAATTTATACATCTGTCATGTTTTCAGTCTTTTACCCGCGTTACTATTAAAGTGTTATTAAACACTCAGATAGAAAAAATATCTACTTATTTAGAAAACGTATAAAAAATAGAGTGAAATTTAAACCTGCGCTTCTTGGCAGCCAACCAGTCTAACCACTAAGCCATAAGCTATGTCCAAAATCTGTACAATTTATTTATTTTATTAGCATCTCAATAGGGAGATTATTACAGGTTTACACTATCAAAGTTAGCTTAGTAGACGGATTTGTTATTTTACTTCTCGTCATCGTCGTCATCGTCAAGTACATTTGACAACGGCACTCAATAACGGCATAAAATTCGGTCTATAAATGTATATTGCAAGGATAAGTTAGACCAATTTATATGATATTATTTTATTCATTACATACAAGGCTGTTGACGAAACATGGTATTTTTTTTAATAAATTAGGTAAAGAAACATCACATAAACCACTTTTTATCGACTATTTATAAAAGCAAAAGAAATTTCGATTGGAACAATTCGTATTTAAATTGAATCCGACTTTACATCTTCATGAAAAAAGTCTGTCGTTATATAAAAAATATGTCCAGGTATCTTGAATTTACGTTAACGCTTACATATACTCACTGAGTTTAGAGCTATTCAACCTTTCATCATCTACAATTAGCGTCACACATCATAAGATATATTATAATTGATAATAAATTGAAATTGAGAAAAATATATATTTTTTTCTATATATCTATATATAGAATATCATAAATTGTGTATTAACGCGTGGCTGCGCGCGCAGGGTGCGCTCGGTGCGGCGCACGTCGCTGCGGGAGAAGCAGCTGGCGGCGAAGGCGGACGCGCGCGGCGAGGCGCGCCTGCGCGAGACCTTCGACTCCGCCGTCGATGATGACTATCAGGTATGGAGTTAGAGATTTATATTCTTTTAGGATTTGGTACTTCAAAATAATATAAAGAAAAACCGACTGAGTCGGTCACCCACCAAGAGTTCCATACCAATTTCTTGATCATAACGGATATGTGCGACTTGTAAAAGAGGATGAACTTAAGTCGGGCGTATGCGCTCATTTTGTATGAAATGGACTACAAATATAAGTTTGTAATTTTTTCTATGATATACCTATTTGTTGTTGTTCATATTGAAAGGTATCACTTCTTGCCAAATTAATTAATTGTAGGTCCACGAGAAGTATCCTACATTTTTTTAATTACGCGGTGAATTTCATACAAAATGCGACAAAGATCATTTGATTACGTTGACAAGCTTAATTTTTTCAGTTTTCTAAGGAACCATAGACTCGATTAGTTGATATTATTTCCTTGCTGCGTCTATACATATTGTGGCAAAGCGAGTCACAGTAAACGCGGCGGTTGTAGGTTCGATTCCCGCTCTGGAGACATGAATTATTTCATATTTTTTAAATGAATAAAAAACAATGAAATAGCTCTATTTCAATTTAATGTCGTATATCTTAGACCACATTAAACAGTTGAGGTTCATTTAACTATAAAGGTAAATAAATTTGATGTTATTTTAATATTTAATATACCTTAATCAATAGCAAATCTATAAAATTATATTTTACTATTAAATATGTTATATACAACAAATATAAAAGTACTCCAATATCTTACATATATATACGGGCGTTTGCTTTCAAACGGCTATAAATTATGGACACTATGTTGTTTGTGATATTATTTATTTAAACATACACAAGTCACTAGCAATCCGTAATTAAATAAATAAATATCAAACAAGGTTTTGTCTGTGATGGGATATAAAAGTAATCTTTCTATTTTCATTAAATATCGATTCGTCATTGCAATCTTATTATATGCTTCATGTTCACTATACATATAAGATAATACTTTCTAATTCGATTTATAAAAAGATGATATATGAGATGATAAATATATATGTATTTCTTTGTGTTTGATTAGTTATGTTGTTATATAAAAAAAAGCTTCACGCTATATCCCGCACACAGCAGGGTAGGCAGAAGGAACCTAGTGTTAAGACACTCCGTTCCCCACTTTCTGCCGATTTTGAAGGCCTTGCGTGTTGAGTGGCAGAATTCAACGCCGCGCTTTGCCTTGACACCAGAGCGAAGAAATGGAAATATAAATTTAAGTAAATATTTCATCTCCTCGAGTGGGGATCGAACCCACAACCAGTCGGTTTTACAGTCACACTTCGTGCCACTGCGCCACGGCCGGCCTGTTATTATATATTTTACATTTATAAATATAGATTACTAACAACAATTTTATATATATATATATATATATATATATATATATATATATATATATATATATATATATATATATATATATATATATATATATATATATATATATATATATATATATATATATAGTGGCGCAACGGTACGGCGTCTGACTGTATACGCGACGGTTATAAGTTCGATTCGTATGAATTATTTGGCTTTTCTCGCTTATAATAACAAGACAAAGATTTCCGTCCGTCTACATATCGTCTCAAAAATAACTTACTAAAAAAAAATCCACGCTGTATCCTGCACACAGAAAGGTAGGCAGATGGAACCTAGTAAGTTAAGACACTCCGTTCCCCACTTTCTGCTGAATTCTGGAGGCATTGCGTGTTGAGTGGCAGAACTCAACGCTGCGCTTTGCCTCGACACCAGAGCGAAGAAATGGAATTTAAGTAAATATTTCATCTCTTCGAGTAGGGATCGAACCCACAACCAGTCGATTTTACAATCACACTTCTGGCCTCAATAACTTACTATAATTACTAAATGCAATAAGTAATCTCTTTTTGAGATTTTCGTTGTATATTTTCGTGATCCAATATCTTTATACAAATTAATGCAAATAAACCACCGATTCAAGTTATTACTTTACCATCATTATGATACCTAAATTTGTTTTAGTTAAAAACTACATACATACTTTGCAAAATAGAAAATTAATTACTGTCCAACTACACGTTTACTTTGTTGAATATATGAATATGTAACGAAATGTTTACGATCTTCCTCATAATATTATTGAATGATTTTTGTTTGTATTTTTTTTTTTTTTTTTTAACATATGAAAGTATGTTTTCTCATTAGTAATATTATGTTTTAAAAGTAACATCCAAAAAATATTATTGTTAATATATTTCTTGTATCTGCTACTTTAAATAGACTTATATCTAGATATAATTATCTAGATATTTAATTTCTAAGGGAGTCCAGGTACTTTTAAATTGCCTTTTTCTACATATATAACTTAACGGAGAACGGAGCGCCAAACGCTATGGTCTCTACATACCTCTTTCGCCTCGTCCACTGTTCAACAATCAACCTCTTCATACAAGCCCTCCGAGGGAGGCTCGTGCTTTTTACGTGACCTTCCTCCAGTATCCTTGATACTATGTTTTCGAAGGTCAACCGAGGTCCCCCCTACCTCTCTTACCACTCACTTTTCCATCATTAATCTTTTTTGCCATTCTTTCATCACTCATTTGTTCTACGTGCCCAAACCAGCTGAGCACGTTCTTCTTCATTCTCACCGTGACATCCTCGCTAGTACCTACCATTCTGTGTACCTCTTCATTGCGGATTCGATCAGCTAAGCTGACTCCGCATATCCTACGAAGAGATCACATCTCCACAGCATTCATCTTTCTTTCATTAATATCTATTAACTTAAAATCAATCACCTTCACGCTGTATCTCGCACACAACAGGGTAGGCAGAGGGAACCTAGTGTTAAGACACTCCACATCCCACATTCCGCCGAAGTCCGGGGGTATTGCGTGTTCAGAGGCGGAACTCAACGTGCTTACCTCAACTTAAATTTAAATAAATATTTCATTTCATCGATTGGGAATCTAACCCACAGCACAACAGATACAGCATGAAGCTGATTTGATTAGATTTTTTTTATTTTACTTATATTTTCTTTTTAATATTGTATTTTTTTATGTACTAGTAATTTTCATATAAAATTTAAAACTATTGACCTACTAACCTATTTCTGATTTCACTGACCACGACTTTAAGCACTAACCAACCTCATTTTAGTTGATTTATTCATTAATAGTATAGTTTAATTGCAAGTGTTTCCGTTTGGATAGCATTTTAGCCGGATCTGCGCGAGTAAATATTGAGATCTAGTTTAAAAATAATTGGCAGAAAGTATGTGAGGCGCCCCGGCTGCGCTTATGACGTTGTTTTTATATACACAGGTAGGTAGATCGGTTCTATTCTAGATATTGTGAAAATTACCGTTATTACTCACTTGCGTTGTTCATTTTATATAAATTAGTTACAGCTTATAGCGTTTTTTTTATATTAAATTCGTTATATATATACGAGGCCGGTCGTGGCGCAGGGGCACAAAGTGTGCCTGTAAATCGACTGGTTGTGGGTTCGATCGACTCGAGGAGATGCGCACGGTTTGGTTTTCTCCGGCTACCCTGCTAAGAAGTCTTAAGGGTACTCGATAGAAAAATAATGTGCTAGTTGTATGTAGAGTGTAGATACATACATACATATGTATATTTAGAGGCGGACATAATTATTGAGAGTAGCATAATTGCTATTGTTGTTATAATAAATAATTATATTTAATTAATATGTTGTTTGTTACGTATGATGTAGCATATAATAAAACTATGTATGATTTTTTTTTAATGCAAGAATTTGCTTTTATATTTTTTTTAAGTTTCTATAAAATAGGATTTTTATGTTTTATACAACATACCATTTATTTATGTCCGAGTAGATGCTATTATTAATGCTCCTGTACTTTCGCTGCTTTCTCGAGACGCGGCCGTAACTAATTAGTCGGATTTCATAGTTAATTGTTCGCACTGTCCTTATATCTCCTATATGCAACGTTGTAACAGTTTTTTTTTATTTTCACAATAAACATTACAAATACAGATAGTGAAACATCATATTCTGATATTAATAATATAATTAAATATTTATTATCTTCGCTGTCTTGATCATATTAAGATCCGCTGGGTTATGCAAGGTTTTTGTGTGAAAGAAACATATTACTTCTTACATCTATCATATTGCTAGATTGGTTCATATCCGTTGTAATACTATTACAATGTAGTACCTATTCTGTGAAACATTTTTATATGAGACGATAAACGATGTAGGTACGTTTATGAAGTATAAGCGTATATGCATTTTCTACTTTAATTTTAGAGTGTATGCTATAGGGTGTATTGAGCTTTAATCTGAATTCTTAATAAATTCTTACTATGTACAATTGTGAATTCTATAAAATTTAAAAGTTTGTTGTAAATAAGTATATTTTGTTACATTATTAAAAGTTACACTTTTATATTCTTATTTAATAATAAGAATTGCGCTACTGAGTGGCTGAAAGTTCCTTCTTAGTGAAATATAGCCTTAAAAAAAGATTTCTTGAAATTCCTACGGAAACATTTTTCGGTTTAGTTTTTTTACCATTTTTTTCTTCTTAGGTTTCTAATGCAGATAATACACCAGGTACGTTCTTATATTGTACTGTGTACCTTGTTCACGACAGCGACCTGAATAGCACAGCTAATTGCTACTAGCGCAATCCCTATCTAAAACCTTGACTGGCATACATGTGTTCATGTCCAACATATTGGCACGAACGACTAAAACATATTGACAAAATAATTAAAAACAAAAAAATGGTAAACAAGCACTTGTCAACACTTAATGAACATGATTCTATGCAAAGATTGATTTTAAATTTGACGGTGATAGTAATTAGAATGATTTAGCTGATGTAAACACGACATGGCATTCGTTGCACGCATTGATCGACGACACTTCACATATTAAAGTTTTCCCGCGATTTCCCTCGTCGCGGACGACGGCTTCACGCACCGAGAGAGCACGCGCAGTCTGTGCGGGTCTCCCGCGCACGCAGCGTACCGCCGCGATCTTTTAATGATAATGCATTACGATGTGCAAAAGAATTACGATTTGCCAATTTTTATTAAATTTCTATTGTTGTTATTGTTGGTATTTCTCAGTTTAGTGGTCATGGGATTGTGCCTTTGATTTGTAAAAATGTCACTCGATATAATGTTTTTGACTAACGACAACCTGCACCGCATGCGCAAGGACCCGCCGGTGCTTGGTCTTCGTTATCGGGTACGTTTGTTTGTATGATGTAATATCTTTAATATATTTTATCTAATATTAGTTAAATTCGAACATCTTTTTTATATGTGATTATGTTAAAGTTTATATACTTTACAAGGACTTTTTTTAGATTTGAAATTTATTATATTTTACTTTCTGAAAATATTTATTTGTAGAATATGTACAAGGTTTAATAGTATTTTGATAATTATAAAATTACTTGATAGTTATTTCGACTATTCCGTTTTAATAGCGTTTAGTTTGATAAGTGAATTATGTAAATATACAAAATAAAAAAAAATCAACTTAGTAAAATCACTCACCTTACCTCCTAAATGTCATCGCTCCCACATAAACAACACCCGGTTTTTATCCCGCCAATTCCAACTCTGCATTCATTAAAATTTCATTATTTGGGTATTGCCCGCAATTTTATATACACACAAATTAATTGTTGTACCAACTTGTAAAATATGGCATTCTCAATTCTACTGTAACGCTAATTCTATATTTATGAAAAAAAATTTGCTTCACGCTGTATCCGGCAAACAGCAAAGTAGGCAGGGGGAACCTAGTGTTAAGACATTTCCCCACTTTCCGCCAAAATCTGGAGGCATTGCGTGTTTTAGTGGCGGAACTCAACGCCGCGCTTACGCGCGCATCGACTGGGAATCAAACCCACAACTAGTCGATTTTGCAGTCCCACTTTGTGCCTCTGCGCCACGACTGGCCTCGTAAATTCTATATTTATGAATTAGATAATTCTTATTTGTTTTTTTTTGTTTATTTTGGATATATAGAAGAAGAAAGTTTTATTGTAACTAAATATACCTACATTAAATGGAATATAGGTCTTAAAAAAATCATAGATATACAACATCGTAACTGTAATATATGAAGTATATACTTAGGTGTTATAAGCAGGCTTAGTCATATATTAAGATTAGGTACACACCTATATTTTTGTGGCTGGGTGATTGTGTTACACACAGAAGTATTTAACCGACCGACCTTGTTATACTTACAATAAACTTACTATTAACTTACTATTTACCGTTAATTTGTTTCGTAAATTTGTAAAAATTAATTTAAAAATTTACGATCCAACATTTTAAATTAATTTATAAATTACAGTATTCAAAACGTGCCTAAATTTCATACGTTAGTTGTGTGTTTGAAATCACACACTGGTAGTTATTATGTATAAAAAATATGGTTTCTCCGACATATATTTCTCGGAACTGATAAGATAAAGTGCAGCGTAAGATACTATCATCCTACATGAATTGTTTTTTGTCTAGAAAAAAAAAAAGATAAAACATTTTGGTTGTCCCGGAAAATACAGTATAAAAGATATGAATATAAAATACTACTGATTTGTGTAGACGGATTATACAAAATACCTCCTTTATAGATACCTCCCCAGTTAATGTAGTTTTATAGTATTTATCTGTTTGAAATGCTTCAAATACGAATTACAGCGACATTTTTCCTATGGTGAAATGTATAATCGACTTTATTAATATTATTCAATGCAATAAAATATACAGAGCATATCTAGAGATATGAAGTGGCAGCACAGAGCGTGCCGGCTAACGCAGATGATTTCAAATTTAGGCAATACATATAAATATTGTTTGAAAAGTGAATAATTATCATTTTTCAAATATACTCTTTAAGTGATTAGTTATTAGATAAATAGAATAATAGAAGATATAAGTAATTAAAAAATATATTATGTATATATACTTAAATATAGGAAAAAAACTGGTCAAGATTTGGCTTCGCCCACTGAGAGGTCCGTACCGATATCAAGAAAACATTATGAGTTTATAATAGTTTTTGTCTGTAATATATAATATTAAAATTTCCCATTTTTTTAATAAATTCTCAACTTAATATATAAATAAAGAAAATGATTCCAAAAATGAAAAAGAAAAATGGAATGAAAACTATATGCCAAAATTTCATAACTTTTTTTTCACGGCAAGTTTATTTGATTACGCGGCGACAACAAAGTGATCTTTGTCAGGGTTCCGTTCTTTTACTTTTTTATATAAACTTTTTATTGTCTTAATCATACTATTTAATTATGTTGTTTTTTATAAATGCTCATTATAATTAATAAAATTATAAAGGAGATGTCCAATATTATGTAATAAGTGAATAATATATTTAGCAATATATTATTCTTATTTCAGGGGCTGACGAACGGTGTCGAAAATGATCAGAATTCCACTAACATATCAGCTGACTTATCGCATACGCGCCTATCAATTAGTTCGACAGCGTCAAACCAAAGTTGCGAGTCCGGAAACGTGGATTACTCGGTTCCCAAACATCCTTACAACCAAAAAGGCGCTCATAGAATTGGCGATACCATAGATTCAAATGAAAATATAACATACAACCAACCCAAAATAACAAATCCTCTATTCGGAGTGAACGCCGCCTCACACTACTCCCCCGGCTCCTTGAACGAAGCCACCAATGATACGAAGCACTTCGACAGACTGCCGAACGGCGTGAGGAAAGCACCTGAGGGTCAAGATAACGAAGCATTCAAAACCGAAGACGCAATAGACGGTATGAAAGAGATTGTTATGAACCAAAACCCAATCGCGATCGCCGAAAGCGGAACCACATACACCACAGACAATAATGGTAAAATCAATGTTCATGTCACCGTCATGATTAACGCAGGTAATTATATGCATCCTTTGAAATCTCCATTTCACTTAAAGCACCATAACATACATGTAAGGCACAATTTAACAATTTACTCAGTAACAGCACAGTGACGGTTTTATATATTGAAGTTTTTGGAAGTGGAAGAGCCGTAAGGAACGAGGATGCATATTGAGGCAAGCGGTTATAGCGGTTATAGTAGTACTGTAGCGCTAGTTGTGTTTCTTGTGTTATGTTGTTTGTAACATTATTTATAATCTAGTTATTATGTATAATATATGCACACACTACAAACTGAACTAACATTTTATGGTTTTTGAACATTGGTATCCATTTTGGTGGTAATGATGTTGAATGTTTCTAATATTATTACAATATATAAGTACAAAACTTTAATATAATAACTGGATTTTAATTGTAGAGCTTGGATGCATTGGTATTGTGAATGTGTTGTTTTTTGTAGTTAGACTTGCATCAATCTCTTTATACAATCTTTTCTTTCACTATATACTGTCTGTATGTTAATTTTTCCATTTCTTTATGTTATAAAAATCAAATTTTATAACAAAAAAATCGTATATACAATTAAAAAAATAACAAAGTACCAGCAGTGAGGTAACTAGTATATTTGGCGTTGCTATTTTATACTTTCGTAAAACGTAGTATTGCTCTTGTGTATAGTAATATATAGTGTATGCACGTGAAAGTACGCCAATTAAGAAACACCACATTCCTGCACAGTTACGCTCATCTCGTAAGACTATATTTATAATTCCACAATTTTTTTTTATAAACAAGTCCATTAAGTCGCCAGTACCGTCTTATATACGCTGAAAGTCGGAGCTACTTAAAAATGCACATAATATAATATTAGCATGTGAGACAGTGCACGATGGACATCACCAAACGAAGTGACAAGCAGAAATTGGTCACTAATCTAATGTTTATGACGAATATTACAGGAACGTTAGCAGACTTGAAGAAACAGAGAGCACAGATAAGGACGAACGGGAGTCCAGTCGAGGGCAGTCTCAACTCAACGACAAATCACAGCTTGAATTCTATACCGGAAGATCCGAAACAGGAAGCACAAAGACAGATAAGTCCAACAATAAATACCAATACAACAGTTCCGCGGTTCTCGGGGCACACTAGTGATGTGGTCGGTGACACGAAGTCTCACCGGTGTTGTGTTATAATGTAAGCACATCACTAGTATAACAATGTAGTCTGATCGTCATTCCAAAAAAAATATTTATTCTGGATTGTAAATTGTTAAAAATATATTTGCGAATCAATTTTTGTAATGACAAATTAAATTATATTTTTTACCTTTAATTCTTATTTAGATATTTTTGGCGTTATTATTTTAAATTTATATTTATCAATTTTTCGCAAATATATAGATAATTTTTATAGTGGAATGAATATTGCCATTTTTGCTCACGAAGCAAGGGCTTGCCAATTCCCTACGGATGTGTGATAGTTTGTAAGAGCTCAATGGTTATGTACATAAAATGGTTGCTAATATTTTATATATATTGTAAAAGGTTTATATATTTATATCGTTTATTCTGTTAAACATTTGAAGCTGAAATCTTGAAATATTTGCGTTTTTCCCTTGCCATAAATAACCGATTGAAAATTTAAATTTAATACAAAATTGAAATGCAATTATTTCTATTAAAATAATTTGGCAATTTCTATTCTATTTAATTTGATCTTTGACTTTTTGCAAACTTAATGAAAAAAGTTTTAGATCGTAAATCTTACTCAGTTTCTAAATGCAAGTAACATTTATTGATATAATACTACTAAATTTGATTGTAAATATTGATACTTTCAATACACTCTATAGTCAAATAATCAAGTTTTAACTATTATTATTTTATTTCAATAAAAAAAAACTCTTGTTACTCTGTTTATTATTTGCAGAATACTATTTTGATATTTGTTAATCACTTGCAAAATTTAAAAGACTGCAACATGTTAGAGATTTTGCTAATAAATAATTAATTTAATTGGTCTGAAGTAAATATTGAAAAATAAGTTAAAAAATCGATTATAATTATTATCGTGAATTTTCCTTTAACCCATATTGGGAATCATGCTTTTCAATATTTGCTGGCATGCCAATTGTTTAAAAGCAGCTGATAGTTGAATAGTATCAGGGGGCCATGGATTTTCTATGGTTGTGCACATTTCAGCTATTTTTGATTTTTTTTTTAATTATAATATGTCAATAGCACAGTATACAAATATGGCGGCAGATAAATAATGGCCTAATTTTGGCGTAAACAATATATGACCTAGTTTTTAAAATAATTTTTATATTATAATTTTACAATATACATACAATTTAAAAATAAAACATTTTAATATGACTTACAATTCAACTAAATATATCATGATCAATGCATTTGTTATGTCACTATGTATGTTTATTTTTTTAATCTTCGTTCGTTCTTATTTTTAATCTGTTGAAATGTTTCTTTCTTATTTGTATATTTGTTTTCTGCTGAATACTCTATGTGTGCCAATTTGTCTACGTTTCACTTTATATCTTATATACAAGTTATATTATTTTACATAATTATATAAATCATAAGTCCCTTGTGTAAACTATGAAGCTTCCAATGTATGTAGCGACACCTTAAAATCCAGTGTTCATTGTCTGTGTTAATCTTATAAAGGCAGCTAAACATTCCGTTAGACTTTACAAATATATTTATGTAAATAAGCTTTTTGAAACATATTTATCGTAATTATTAATCCCCATCCATTAGTAATTCATTCGTCCATATCATAGTCACTAGTATAGAATAGACTATTGTAGAGTAATTCAACAGGTACTTAAAAAGTACTTAAATGTATAGGAGAAGAAAGTATTTAGCATTCCTTGAGTTCGCCGTGAGGAGCTCAAAGAGTGTAGGTTTAAGGGGGCCCTCGAAATGCGTATTTACCCTCATCTTCACTTTCCTCTCGACACCGACTCTATATTCGAAATGATCTTCTAGTATTTTTTTTTAGAAAACATTAAAAATGAACCGATGCGCTCTGACCACTGAGACGTTAATTCTTATGAAGCTACGTCAAAATTTATATACGCTTGTTCCGAAGTAACTTGATAAGAACGTATGACTTAGTGGTAAGACCGTTTGGACGGTTATTAAGAGGCTTGAGTTCGAGTCCTGCTACTTTCAAATTGTTATACGATTTCTAAAATATTATTTTATTATTAGTGTGGAATAACACTAAAATATAAAAAACATGATTCCACTATTGCGTATCTTCGAAGTAATTTCTAGAGATTGTGAATAATGTCGCAAAATATAAGGAGAGTCGCGGAATAAACAAAGCAATATAAAATGGCCTTATAGATATAGAAGCACAAATAATTCTGGTTGTTTTTTGTTTCTTACAGTATTATTTAATGGAAGCATTTTTACAGGCATTTTGTGATATACATATTTTGAAGAATTTTTTATTATATCAAAATCATAATTGTTATTACTCGTTTACATCAGAACGATTTTTTTATTATAAGAAATGTATCATGAGAACGAGTGTAGAAAAAGAATTAAATTTTTATGCAATATTTACTTTTCTATAAAAAAAATCTAAAAGTGAATGTTTTATATTTCACTTCTTTATCTGAAAAGAGAGTACTTTATTTAATAAAAAAGTCAACCCCAGTAGCATTTTGAAAATTGATATTCAAACATGCACCATATATTAAATAAAATCTTGCATGTTTCGATGTGTATATTTTAGATAATAATTAATTAATTAGAGTAGACGATTCCTTAAACCAAAATCTTTATGAACAAAATTATACAGAAGTTAGCCATTGAGAATAAAAGTCTTAAAGCGGTCGGACGGTCCGATTCAGACTCGAATATATATATATTTTATTTCACTCGCTTTAGTAAGGAGACGTTCGCGGCGCTGAGTTCCGTCAAACAAATTGGGCGGAAAGAGGGAAATGGAGTTATTTAGTATTAAACACCATTTGCTTGCCCTCCTATATATAGGATACAGTGTGAAGCTAAAGAAATAAATATAATTTTCAATGGTTTTCTCCTCGTTACAGTGATTTAGTCTTAAAAGTAGTATCCTTCACGAGTGCCTCTTGTTAGTCTTGCCTTAAAGTATATCTCCTTTGAAACATATTAAATATAGTTTCGTATTTAAATGTGTATTGTTGAATTTTAATCTTAGCTATACATTTCAAATCATTCCTATTTATAAAAAAATGTAAGATTCATTGTATATAAGAAGGAAAGAAGAAAGTTCCATTGTGAGATGTCATATATATTTTTTATTCATATATATAATATTATAATGTTTTCTTTTAAGTAGCCTTGCCAACTTCGATCTTGCCTCTGGATTATTATTATTTTTTATATATCAAAAAACATGCCGTTAAACATATAATTGTATTATATAAAATCAAATCCTTATTTTAATCCTTATTTTAATCAAATCCTTAAATTTATGAACAATTAACGAATTTGTGTTTATAAATATGATAAAAAGATCATTTAATGCTTTTTGTAATTTACATATGGCAAAGCTACTTCTTTCTGCAGCTTTATAGAATTTACATCTTACACCTTAATATTTTAAATACAAAATGAAATCTTTATAAATTGTAATTGCTTCAAACAGCACAAAACCATACTAAATAATTGTCACTTTTGCCTAATACAAAGTTCCATATTAATTAATGCACAATAATATCTTGTAAGTATATATATTTAAAAGCATAGCCTATATTATTAAACATATGGATGTGAAAGTTACACTTTATAAAGATTCATTAAAAGTGAAATAAGTCTATACATATCTTTATTGTATTTAATATATATGGAGGAGGTTGTAAGAATAATATTTGTATCCATTTTAAATGTCGACGTGATTTACTCGTAAATTATTTCTGTAGTATATATACAAAAGGAATTTTGTTAATGTGATGATGTATAATTCCTTAATATTCCTGTCTGTGTACTTATATTCTTATGCACTACTGTTTCAACACGACGGTTGTCAGTACAAATTTATAGTCAAGTAAACGTTTGCAGCTCAACCTGTTGTATATTCTACTGAATGTTTCTACTATATATAGATTTATTACTATTAAAATTTTATCAAAATTAGTGACTGACTTTTGAACGGTAGTGTTTATATTGTAAGATGATTCCTAATTTACTTAATTATTATAAATAAATCGATTGTTTCAAATTGCTTTGTTTTATTTTTGACGGCGTTTTATTTTATCTCTCGCATGAACGTTTGTGTCGTGATATCGTGAAACACTTAATTACATTGATGACTTGCAACATAGTTCGATTTTTTTTCTTTAATTGACTATTCAGTACTAATAAAGCTTAGTAATAAACAAACAAAGATAATATATCATATTGTATGTATATATTTTTTTAAATGGGTTTTATAGATTAATTTATACTATTGTATATGATATAAATAGTTATATGTTCAATTACATATCATAAATTGACGCGCTGATTACGGTACCACTACCGAATACTAAATCAATGGCGACAAAGTAAAGAAGTTACCTACAAACATATTTTACTTTGTTTTTTTTTATTTTCACATTGTATCCCGTACATAGCGGAGGAGGCGGAGTAAACCTAGTGATTGAGACCATTGAGTTTGCGCGTTGGTGGCAAAGAAATGAAAATATTATATATTAATAAATAATAATTCTGCGTTCAACCTTTCCTCATTGGCGTAGAAAATCTGTAAAATGATCGATAAGTAGAGAAAGGTGAGCTTATTTTCATTATGATAGAAGAGCCCACGCGGGTAATGCGGGGCTTACTAAAGCGCGACAGATAAATATACTCGGGGATTCCTCGTACTCGGTTAAGTACTTTCTCATCAAATATGAGTCCTCATATAGGGGCCGGTAGCGTCTGCGCTCCTTTTACGGCAGCATATAGGGAAAACTATTTCAAACCCATACCTAAAGAAAAACTGAATTTAGTAGGTTTTTTTTTCATTTCACGATGTTCATTTCGTGAATGAAGCGTGTGCGGCGATGTCCCTTTGATAGGTTTATATCTGCGTGCGTTGTTCTTAACAAATGGTGTTCTATTTTACAATGATAATTTTATTATTTATTTTGTTTGAAAAAAAAACACATTCATTTTTGACAAAATCTCTTTTGTTTTAATTGTATTAGGCTTTTATAGACTAGTTTAAGTTCTGGTTTCATTTAAAGTGGTAATGATAAAAACACCCTGTATATGGCCGCCGATTAGTAATAAAAATTAAACTCTGAAACTCTCGAGCGCGTCAGATAAAGTTAGACTGAGTTAGTTACATGCTAAATATTATATATTACACTAACCTGACACTTGAGCTGCAAATTTCATGGTTACAAAGTTGTAGACAAAAAACCATTATCTCCACATTCTCGAGCGCGGTAATTTTATTTATTTTCAAGGGAATAATTCAAGAATTACGATAAACATATAATCTGACGAGTTCCACAAGCCGAAATAATAAAAAATAATCTAGTAAGTTTAACGCAGCTACAAGTTGCTTATAGTCCTCTTTCCATATTTCTATTCCTATCTCACTGTTTCTCTATTTATTACTCTCACTCCGTCCCTATTTAGGTTTCTGTTGCCTCCGTGACTATTCGGAATCCGGATGCGTTCAACTTGCTATTATCTTTTATATATATAAAAGGGCATGTACCTGACTGACTGAGGTAAGACGCACGCATACCCGTAACCGCTGTGCTTAGAAACGTGGAATTCAGACATGTTTAATTTCATAATTTGGACATCCACTAAGAAGGGATTTTGAAAAATTTTAACCCTAAAGGAATGAAATAGGGGTTGAAAGTTTTTAAGGAAAAATCTTTAAATCGCCACCGATTTAAAAAAAAAAATTAGACTGTTAACAATATTTTATTGAACACGTGTTTCGTGTTTTTTTAGAATTCACCATTTAAGGATGCAAATAAGCGGGCGAAGCTGCGCGCGCCCACTAGTACGTATATATTATTGGCATTGATAAATGAAAATGATAATTAAAAAATACTCAAAACAAAAATATTATTTTATAATTATTTTCTTATAAATACAAGTATTATAAAATAATTACCTAAACATACATTTTTTGATTTACATGCTATTTCTTGAGATTTTCAATTGATTACGTTCAATGATTTAAAAAAAAATGTCAGGGCATGAAGATGAACCATATCTAACGCGCTTGAATAATTCAAAATGTCAATTTTTTTGCACATTTTAACAACGGCTGCGAGTGTGCACCCGATCGATCCGGTCTTGCTGCATGTTACGTCATTACTTAAGGGTACATATCAATCAATATGAAGGAATATGTAATATAACATTTTTTCCTATTTTATTTCGTTTGTTTTCGTGTTTGTTTATTTGTTTGTACGAATGTATTCAACCTTGTAAAATAAAATTGCAATAAAAAAATTAATTGAAATAAGTCAACGTGTGCATCCATAGATGTAATGCAACACGTAAAAATATTGCGTCATTAAATATCACCTGCCAATTACGACTATAAATGAGACTGAAATGTAATCGTCATCGTGTAGTATTAAATCTTACTCTAATTTTTTTTAGCTTCACGCTGTATGTCGCATGTAGCAGGCAAGGCAGAGGGAGCCTAGTATTAAGGCACTCCGTCCCTCTCTTTCCGCTGATTTATTCAACGCCGCGCTTTTGCCAGACTACAGAAGTATGAGTAAAAAATGAAAATATTAAAGATGACTTTTTCTAGAGTGGTTATCGAATCTTCAACCTATCGCGTTTACACTCACAAGCTTGTGGCCCTGCGCCACGACTCTATTCATTTATTCCGCCATAGAAATTTTCACGTTAAAAACTAGTAACAGGTAAAATGTAAAAAATGAAATACTTTTTATATTTTAAAATATTTATGCTTATTATTTCATTTCTGGGTTTATTTTTTATAATGATTTCAATGAATTGGCTAAATCATAATTATCTTGAATACTTATCTTGATTCACAGCTTTAATTAACAAAATGAAAAAAAAAATCAATGTAGAGACACGTTCCAATGTAGAGACACGATGTCTGACATTTTTTGCTTTTGAATAATGATACACTAAGTTGTGAGGCACATCAGAGAATTACGGTTACAGCGGCAACGGCAACCGGCAACCGACATTGACAGTGCTCGCCAGACCGCCAAACCGAGTAGACGCGTCTCGGCCTCACTCACTCCAAGTGGCAAGTGCTTCACGCGACCAATTCTCATTAATTCCGGAAAATCGGCAATTTATTCCATCATTTGTGTATGCTCTGCTTTATAAGACGGCTGTGCACCATGAAACCACCGACCAACGTGAGTATTGAACATGATATACGTATAAAGTAAATAGTTTCATATTATTTTATTTCTAATGACTCTACATGAGTGGTTCTTTAATATCCGTAATGTTTTTTGTTTTTTTTCTATTGGCTCTTAGAATACATATTTAACACGTGATAATAATATTTTATTTATTGACCAATATTTGCTTATAATTTATAAATAATTTCTTCTGTAACTTCATTAATATTCTTACAAATCCAACAATATTATTGAGCATTGAAAACAAAATTAATATTTATAACAGTAATTTTATTTTAAATTAAAATAGTAATATTGGTGAATGTGCCTGTTAGAGGTATACCAAATGTAAATTGCAGTTTCTAGATTAATTGATGCTTATGGAAGTTTTTGCGGAAGAAAGTAGAGCGATGTACGCGAAACTTGATCAGCAATAATAATCACTTATTAATAATTTAATTTTCTATAATTCGTAAAAATATAATTAATTTACGCATTATAATTTTAAGTAGAGTACACAATAAAATATTTTTAAAAAAGTTAATGTAGTAGACGTTGTAGTGCAGATTAGAAGTATCTTACTATAACCATGGTGGCTATGGCTTCAAACTCTACCCAGGAAAGAATTTATATTTAATAAAGTATTTACTTTCCTCAAAATAATAAATGACATATGTGTTTATTTTTCCTTAAAACCTCATTTAAGCGACCTAGTTCTTTCTATGTAAAAAATATCTATTAAAACATTATCTATACACTATATACTATATATAGTTATATATAGTACAAATATATAAATATTCCATATATTTTTTTATAATATATACAAATATTATAAAAAAATATATGGAATCATACTGATAATTTCTGAAATGATTTGTATACCGTTCCTGAATGATTACATTACTTTTAAAAAGGTGCTCGTTTTAAAAAACATTGCTCTACCAGAGCTTAAAACTTTGAATTTTGATATTTGAAGTTAAATGTTTTTATTTTTAACTAACAACACAAATATATAAAAAAGCATAATTTTGTAGTTTTTGAAAGATATATTTATTTATAATTAAAAACTACCTACAAATTAAAGATTTATTGATTTGAATGGATGGCACCACCGATTGATCTTGTGATGATTGATTTTAAGATCTTTACCAACTATCCTGTTCAAAAACCGTACCTTCATAAAATTATTAAATTTCTGGCTCTACTTGATAGTTATTAAAATGTGAAAATTGTTATGTTTATTTAATAACTGTGACTTTGATGTTAATTATAAAAAAATAATTAATGCCCGCCAGAGGGCTGTCGTGACGCAGGGGCAAAACGTGTAACTGTAAAAGCACTGGTTGTGCGTATGATCCCCACTCGAAGTAAATAAATATTCAAATTTATATTTCCATTTCTTCGCTTTTCGTCGAGGCAAAGCGCGATATTAATATTAGTTCCGATATTCGACACGCAATGCCTCTACAATTCGGTGGAAAGTGAGGAACAGAGTGTCTAACACTAGGTTCCCACTGCCAATCCTACTGTGTGCGGGATACAGCGTGATGCTGATTTTTGATTTATCTATATTTTGATTGAACATACATTGTAACTTGTCTCACGTGTCGTCAATTGTCGTACAGATGACAGTGGCTCAAGGGAAGCGTGCAATTTTAACCGACCGAAATAGACTATTCACATGTAGTACGATCAAAGTTCAAGAACTTGGTGGTTTTAACCTGATTTAAATTTTTATACTCGCGTAAAAATTGTGAGCTTAACAAGTTTTAAAACTGCAACAAACCTTGTGGCTTCTTTGAGGCCAGTCGTAATGAAGGGACATAAAATGTTACTGTAAACGTGACTGGCTTTGGGTTCAAATCCCACTCGAGGAAATGAAATATTTATTTAATTTGCATTTTCATTTTTTAGTTTAAAGTGAGTAAGGGAATGTCTCAACATTAGATTCCCTCTGCCTACCCTGCTGTGTGCTCCCGCACATACATTGTACAAAAAAAACTTGTGACTTAAAAAAATATCATCTCAATATTAATTTATTTTCATACACATTTATAATTTCTAGTAGAATGGACAGTACACGGTTATAATCAATAAAAAAAATTTATTCAGCATCATATAATCAAAATATTTATAGGTAAATACAACATTTTTAATTAGCATATATAAATTTTTCTTTAGCTATCAATAAAGTAAATAACGCATCGAATAGAACTCTTATTGTATATTTGAACTAGACCCTACTGTTTACCGAAGTATAATAAGTTACTTAACAAGAGGTCCAGATAAAATTTGAACGCAGTAACTTAGTCTAATGAGCGTTGTTGACCTTTCTTTTATATATAATATTATAGATATTAAATGTACAATGAATTCTTTATTTAATCGTAAATGAGCCAAATCACTATAACAATTTTAAACTATATCGTCAATAAATTATTATGTCTGTTCTTAAGTATTAATTAACAAATGTTTATTATTATTTAATTGAGCATTTTTGTTGAAGCGATCCTTAAGTCCAGGCGCAGGTAGAGCGGCCGACTGAATTGCCAAAAACTGGTTTCGTGTCGCTTTTTAAACCTGAATAAATTATAATTAGGGTTTCGTGAACGGAACTATAAATGTTAACGGTAGTATTATTAACACTAAGAAAGTTAAAGTTATTTTCAAAGTATTACAACAATTTATTTTTAAATTTTTCGTTGTATAAATAAATTGCAATTTTATTTTTCACATAGTAAAGATTTGTGATATACAGCAGGGTAGGCAGTGCGAATCTTCTCCATTTTACGTCGAATTCTGGAGGCATAGCGTGGCATTGCCTACGAGTGGCGGAATTCATCGCCGCGCTTGCCACCACACCAGACTTAAGAAATGAAATAATAAATTTAAATAAATATTTAAATTCTTCAAGTGGGGATCGAACCCCAAACCAGTCTCGTTACATTTTTTACTTTATACAATTTTCTATACTCTTATTAACTATATACTCATAAAAAAGATATTGAATACAAGTTAAAAAGATATTGAATAATATTTTAAACGTCAATATTTATATAGAAATATCGACATATATTAAATGTTATTTCTTTCCTTTTTACGCAGGCCGCGTTACTCCATGATGTGGATATACCGACGAAGAAGGCAACATTTGGTATGGGTTGTTTCTGGTCGAACGACTCCTTATTCGGTGCTACACCGGGCATCGTACGAACAAGAGTGGGCTACGCGGGTGGCACTACAAAAAATCCACACTACAGAAACTTGTAAGCTATTATTATAATATAATCAGGACTTGATTTAATTTATAAATAATCTAATCAGAACAGAATTACCAATTGTTGATCAACGAAATAGTAACTCGACTATATAATTACCCCTCACGGGTAGGTGGCGAAAGCTCATTGATACTTATCACCAGATTCTCATCATTCCGATGATGAGAATCTGGTGATAAGTGATCGCAGTCAGATTCATCAGATCAGTCAGCGTTAACTGAATGTCTATTGATTTCATTAAATTGGCACACTAGTCATCTTGTCAATCAACTTGTCTTTAATTATTAATATAGATAGATAGATGTGTACTACAAATAATAATATAATTTAATAACTAATAAAAACGAAATTATTTTAAGTCATAACTTTTGTTTAATTTACATTCTCCATTTTTTTTAACATTATTCAAATAAAAAAAATCTTTTTAGTAACTTTTTTACTTTTTAACTATTACATTATTTGTATCATGCCCTTGGTGAGCGAGTCCGACTCACATTTAATCGGTTTTTTTATCATGTTATGGCATTGTCATTTGTCTTTGATAGATATACAAAATCTCAAATTAATCTGATGTTTCAAAGCCAAATCACGTTCAAAGTTTCCGTTACAAACACACATGCAAACTACCGAAGCAAATAAGAAAATGTTAAAGAGATATTAAAAGACTAATTAATATGTAATAATTCTTACTAATTCTTTGCAAGTATCTCCTTAATATCACATTCAACCATAAAAGAAAAAAAACAAAAGTATGTTTTTCATTTTTATGTTAAACTATATAATGAGGCCTATTTCTACAGGTTTTCTAGTTTAAAAATAATAATTTAGTCACAATTTTACTACAACATTCTTTAATACGGAACTAAAAACACGTTTGCAGCAAGATCGATCGATATGGGTCAAGGCGAGGATTATTTTTGCTTTACGTGAATTGGCACTAGCAAGCATTTTTTTATCTAACATACAAAACACGAGTAGGTATATATAATAAGTGATCTCACCTACACGTGCAGCAGCCGATCGTCGATCGATTTACAAAAAATAATAATAACCGTGACTTTCATTTTTATATTGCACAACTATATTTTGTTATTGTTGTTTTGATAAATAAATGATTGGGTCTAGAAATAGTAGGAAGAATGCCAAAGAATTAATAATATATCATTATTATGTTCTAAAAATACTTTAACTTTAAAAATATTAGCGACCCAAATGCGGCTTCGCCCGCTTAAAGTTGTAGTCAAATTATACAAAATCTTGACTAAATGTGAGTCTATGTGTTATTCCGGTGTATAAGCTACATTATTGTAAAGATTTATCTACAACCGTTCAGTAGTTTTTGCGCAAAAATGGAACAAACATCGAACTTCACGGACTTTCACATTTATAATATTAGCAGAACTAGTTATTTTAGTAAATAATAAAGTACCTAATCATTGAAGTAACATGCAAGTTCTCAGATCACGCTTATGCTCTATCGTTTATAATGCGTAGTATGCGTAGTCATTTATTATATAACTAAAGCAATTAGAATATAATTCTTTTTAATTTACATTAAACAAATGATTGCAATTGTAGGGGTAAAACCTGACACCTCTCAACAATTCTTTCACAGAACTATGCACGAATTACGTGTTCGGTTTTAGCTTTTTAACTTTAAAGAAAAGTTAATAAGGTATAATAGAAAAAGCTATAAAGCAAAATCTTTACAGGAAAAAAAAACAATTCCATCAAAACTATTTATGTAACATTATTAATACTTTGAGGCCAGTCGTGGCATAGGACACAATCGTGCGATTGTAAATGTGATATGTTGAGAGTTAGATCCACCTCAAGAAAATTAAATATTTAACTTTTTCATTTGCTCGCACTTTTAACGCGGCATAGCGCGGCGTTTAGTTTTACCATTCGGAAGGAAACGGGAGTGTCTTAACACTGAGTCCCCTTTGCCTACCGCGCTGTATACGGGATACAGAGTGACGCTAAAAATATACATTTAATACGAACTTTATAAAAAAATCGAACTTCATATTAAATATGACATTATTAATATGAATTATGATAAAACCTCAAGAGTTTAATATACGAAGCATAATTCCTTAAGTTAATACCTACTTTAAGAAATGGATCTATTTTATGACCGTTACATAGATATTCCTAGTTCATACAAATGTGCCGGCGAAGTTTTGTCAAGTGTACAGATAATAGAAGTATCTACGTCTATTAGGAAAAGTAGTAGATAATCGTAATAGTGGAATGACTCAGCAAGTCATTGTTTTTAATATTTTTATTATAACAAAAAAGAATAATTTTTTTAATTAAAATTTATAATAAAGATTTTATTCTATTATTTTTTTAAATTTTATATTTCATATATTTTCTAACATGATTGTCAGTATTACTAGTATCTACTATATTTTTTACCTCTTTTTTTTGTTTTTCTACGCTATTTCTAGTCGTATTTATATTATAAAGAAAACTCTATTCTGTAGGGTTTAATTTACGAAATGCAGGGTATCATTTTAAATTATATCAATATAAGAACGTCGATAATTGCCTTCGTTTTAAGATTAAAAACAGAATAATATATATTTTTTTATAAGAATTTTTGTATTTAATGTTGATTTAATTCGTGTACCAAATATATTTGGCATTGTAATGATTGCGTCAAGGTTGTCTAAATGTCTACGCGCGAACCAAGGGCAAGGCAGCCGCTGTCAAACTACGTACTATCTATATAATAGAACGATTTAGCTATATTTGACTACTACTCAATAAAATTTTAACACATTTTAATTAGCTTCGTTCGTATGCGTACTTGTCAAGGACGGAGACAACATAAAAACAGGAAAAAAATAGTAAAAACAAAAAATAAAAAAAAAAAACTATTAAAATATATATATATATATATATTTTTTAATTAAGAATAATATAAAAACACATGATTTGCATAGTGTTAGACTGCTTAAAAAGCAAATTGCCGCTTTTTTAAGTGTTATTTTTTTATAAAGTTCGTATTTTCAAGAACTTGAAATTAATATGTAGCAGATTTTGTACATATTTTTAAGAGTTTTAAATCAGTGCTAAAATTATACCTAACTTCATCAAGTAAGTCATAGCATTGTAAACTCTACGTATTGATTTTTTGCCTACTCTACGCCTACACGGCCAAGGGTAGGTTAAATAAACTTGTTAGCATATTATCACTTCTTTCTTACTTATAAAAAAATATCGTTTATCTGGTTTGTATGATTATATAAAGTATACAACATTATATATTCTTGCATTATATAACACGTGATTGATTCACAATAACTACAATCTCAACTGAAACAGTCATGTTTCAAATATTTACTTCCTAGTAGCAAATTTGTCTTGTTTTTTTTTTTCAATTTCACGCTATATTTCGCAGACAGCAGGGTAGGCAGAGGAAAATTGTGCTTATACACTCGCCGAATTCTAGGGGCATTGCGTGTTGCGCAACTCAACCTCGCGCTTTGCCTTGGTATCGAAGTGAGGAAATGAAAATACTAAATATTTCATTTTCTAGGGTGAGAATTGAAACTGCACCCTGCGTTGAGAGTCAAATTTTAACATTAAGATTTTTTTTTCTCCTACGTCTGTATTTCACAATGCAATCATCCAAATTTGTATCTACATGTTATTATGAATATAGCACAGTACAACAATGTAAATAATACGGCATTCTCTACTCTCGACAGAGGCGACCATACAGAGGTAATCGAGGTAGACTACGACCCGAAGACCGTTACATATGAAGACCTTCTTGACATGTTTTGGGCTAACCACGAATATGGACTGACTACAAAAATAAAGAGACAGGTAAATTTTCGCCCTATAGATTTAAAGAAACTAGAGAAAAAACATAGATATCAAAATAATTATATAAAACATTTTTATATACTGTCCCCACATGTTTTGAAACACGTTTATTAAATTCGGTAATTGATATTATTTATCAATGAATAAATGAATATTTTGAATAAATGTAATTACACATTTTCCTAGAACCTTTAATTTAAACCGTGATTTTTTTTTATTAAATTCCTAGAATTCGTGTATAACGTTGTTTTGTTTAGGTTTGTCAATGGTTATTTTTCTCATTAATCACCTATTTTACAGAGGTTGATTGTGCCGAGAACTCAAGTTCACTTTTATTAAATCTCTAATAAATCAGCTCTCAGATTGCCAAAACTGACAGAATTCTCAGGGATGGAATGAATCTACTAAATCATACCATTTTCATTTCTTTACATTCTGGGCCCAAGAATCTATGCAATCCTTTTAGTCTCCTTTAATGATATCGACTTATTTGTCTATTTAGAATTTTTAGCTTCATACTATGTCCCGCACACAGCAGAGTAGGCAGAGAGAACCTAGTGTTAAGACACTCCGTTCCCGAATTTTGGGGGCATTGTGTGTTAGGTAGCGGAACTCAACGCCGTGCTTTTTCATTATTTCGTTCTGGTGTTGAGAACGAAATAATAGAAATATTTAACATTTAAATTCCTTAAATGGGAAATCGAACCCACAACCTGCCGCGCTTACAGTCACACGCTTGTGCCCCGCCACAACTGGCCTCATTCAAAAAAATATTTTTGATCATTAAACTATTTAACTTTTTACGTTGTAGGATTTGATGATTGACCCTTGATGAAAGCGTGCAAGGCTTAATGGAAAGCGATTGGACGATTTCCATAGGCACTGGTTCGAGTTCCGCTACCTTTAAATTTACATAAACAATATTTTTCTTTATTTAGTTTGAAACAACACTTTAAAAGAAGAAATGAAAATATGAAATATTTCATTTCTTCGAGCGTGAAACGTACCCACAACCTGTAGCGTTTACAGTCGCATGCTGGTGCTGCTGCTGCATTGCTGCGCGCCTTTACTGGCCTCATACTAGTCTTATAGTGAAAATTGATTTCCAATTAATTATTTTCTCCATCTTTTGTAAAACGTAGGTAGGTAAGTGCATAGTGAAGGAATTAAGTAAAATACATAATCAGTGCTTAATCTGCTTAGATTAATCTTATCGTAGATTTATGAAACATAATCTTATAATATACTCATATGGGGTCGTAAAACCGTTATCCTATTAATATTAAGATTATACTAAGCTAAGGGTTAACTTGTAGTTAATTTCTTGATTCGTATAATCAAGGAATTAACTACAACTTAACTTTTTCTAACTTAAAAAAAACCCTAATCCCATTATAGTGACTTTAATTTAATAAATCTTAAGAAGTAAAAGAAATGTTACTTCTAAAACCTAAGGTTTTAATTATATATTATTATGTAGTATTTTCTTTCCTTTAATACTACCTACTTTCCTATAATTTACTCTGCAATTTTGTAAAATAAAAAAAAAGGTAAAATGACTATTGGTTACTGTACGATAAGACACCTCAATGACCAAAATGACATTGGGTTAATGAGGTAAAGAGCGGTGCATATTATCACGAAGGTAAGAGTACCGTGTTCCTACTAATTATTGTTAAGAGTTTTCAGAGCTCGACGCAACATTGTATAAAACTTCATAATTTATAAGAAATTAATGTAAATAATAACTACCTAATGCCAGTAACTAAGAATAACATTTTTGTTTTCGACTTCACGCTGTATCCAGCGGTAGCTATTATAGCTGGGTTGACAGAGGGCGACTAGTGTTAAAACACTCCCCACTTCCCGCCGATTTCTGATTCTGATTCATTGCGTGTTGAGTGGCGGAACTTAACGCCGCAATTAAATCACAGACCATTTTATTGTCAATCGAGATAAATAAATCAATTAAGATCTCATTTCTTTTGTGTATATTGATGAAAACTTTTTTTTTATTCCAGTACCAATCATTGATTCTGTACCATGATGAAGAGCAACGTGAGACAGCTGAGAATTCATACAAAACCATGCAAGTCCGATGCAATGAACCACTGAGGACAGAGATTGCTCCTGCTGGCACATTTTACCCGGCTGAAGAGTAAGGCATTTTTTTGTATATATATATCCTAAAATATTAATGAACCACGTGCGACTTTGTTTTCTTCGCTCTTTTTATTTATCGACTTCTCCGACTTGGGTTCCTTTCGAATATAGGTACTTGCGAATGCGAGTACATTCATTTTAGTATGAAATATCAAGCTATATGTACATGTGAGGCCAGTCGTGGTGCAGGGGCACAAGCGTGTGGTTGTGGGTTCGATCCCCACTCGAGGAAATTAAATATTTATTTAAATGAATATTTTCATTAATTCGTTAAGGCAAAGTGCGGCGTTGAGTTCAGCCACTCAACATGCAATGCCTCCAGATTTCAGCTAGAAATAGGAGACCGACTGTCTTATATTACTACTATACTTACTCTTACTATTTAATATTACATTCCTAGTGCAGAGTGCAAGTAAATCGACCTCGAATGAATGACGAGCCTGGTAACTAACAATGTATGAATATTCAGACAGTATACATATGCCATTACATAACTGTCAATTACAATAATAATTATGTCACGGCCGATTCCTTTTAAATAATTGTAATGAATTAACCTCCATTTTAAATGTCATCGATTGTCCTGACACACATTGGGTTGCAATTTTAAAAAATAACGTAAAAAAATTGTTAAAATTATGTTAACTTTACATATTTACTTACGTTATTATTTTTTTAATTACATATTTTGTTTTACCTTCACAAAAAGCTTATTCTACTTATATAAATAATTACCTACCTAGTCTAGTAGTCACATTTGGCTAATATTTTATATTGAGTTCAAGTATATGATGCTAAGAAAATAGAAAATATTGACTAATTAAAAAATTCATTGACTACAGTCTACATAGTAACAGATATACGTAAACATTAAAAACATGACCCATATAGCGCAGTGAGAACAGCGTTTGATTGACAATGCGATTTTTTTTTAAACATTTTAAAGTGTTAATACACACTTAGGAAAGATAACTTACGCGCCTCCTGGAAACCGACCAGGGTTCGAGTCCCGCTACGTTCAAATTTTTATACGTTTTTCTAATTAAGTATTGACAATGCGATTGTTGTAGGTTCGACCCAGACCCGTATGAATCTCCTTTTTTTATATTTCTCCGTTCTTTCCTTTCTTGCGGAAAGAAAGAACGGAGTGTCTCAATATTAGGTCGCCTCTATCTACCTTGCTGTATGCGAAATACAGCGTCAAGCTAAAAATATATATGTTATAAATAAGATGTTTACAACAACAATATAAATAATTTTGATGTCTTCTGTCTGTCATTGTAAATTTAAATAGTGTAACAATGATGTGAGAGTTCAATTCGTATTTTAAGGACGTGATTGATCGTTTGATTCTTTTAATAGAAACGCATTCGAGAATTGATGGAATTGATCTCAAGATCAATACACTTTTATTATTTTGCTATTTAGTATGAATAATATAAAAACTGTTGATCGTTATTGCCAATTTATATTTTGTAAATAATAGAAATATTTCTTTTTATTATTTATTCTTTATATTGATAATATATATTATTAAAGTGTAAAATCTTTTCAAATTACTATTTCTATCAGTATTTAGTATTATTATATACATAAAAAAATTTAAACTATTTTATTTTTGTAGCTATCATCAGAAATACAGATTACAAGGACACAAGGATCTCTGCAGAAGCTTGGGCCTGGACGCTTCCAAGTTACAAACATCACATTTGGCGGCGCGGCTCAATGGCTACCTGGTGGGAGTTGGTGGAAAAGCACAATTTGATCAAGAAGTCCTTCGTTTAGGGCTAAGCGAGAAACAAGCGGAATACGTTCGCCGTGAACTAGAACGCAATGAGGGCGGTGGCCTTGCATGTTAAAATAGAGATTATTAAAATCTTGTTCCATACATGTTTACCAAATAATCGAAATGAAAACATTTAGCACTAATTTAAAATTTCAACTATAGATACATATTTGTAGCTGCGTTAAATCTCTTAAGAAATATCAAATAGTGTTAAATTATATTTTGGTCACCGCCATTTTTCTTTATGTTGGTACACATGTATAGAGCTTGTACGCTGCTGCTTAAAATTATATTAATAGAGTAATTATTTTTTTTATTTTATTAAGTTTTATTACAGACATATGTGCTTAGCACAGGATTAAATAGCGGCAGTATAGCATTTTAATTTTTAATTGTTTAATCATCGACGTTATTTTTTCATTCCATTTTTATTTTGTTAATTAAATCATATTGTTTTATATTGATATTTGTTACAAATGTACACATTACAAGTGAATAATAGTAAAATTAACAGTATTATAAATACATACAACAATTTTAAATATTCAAAAAATATATAAGTATTTATTCTTCTATTAAATATTATTCTACATGATATTCGGATATAATTAAGAGATAATATAAAATTCTTGTGGTATTTATTATGTTTTATTTTGATATGATCTCTTCTCCTTTTAAGTTAGTAAAACACATGAGTAATAACTAAATTCTCACATATTTTCTTTTCTTTTTGTTTTAAGCTTCACGCTCCGTATCCAGCACTAGCGTGTTAAGATTCCCTCATTAAGACACTTCCGTTCTCTACTTTTCACTGAATTCTTGAAGCATTGCGTGTTGAGTGGCTAAACTTTGCATCATTACCAAAGTCAGCAAAGGAAAATACTAAATATTTCATTCCCCCTAGTGGGAATCAAACCCACAACCGCCGCGTTTACAGTTTCACGCTTGTGCCCTAGCGCCTACGGGCTATTTTCTTAAAATTGGAAAGCTAAAATAAGCGAAAATAGTATAATATTCAAAACTCAATTTATTTAAGTTTAACTAAAATTCTCATATTTCTATAGAATTCATAAAAAGTATAATTTGTTACGCTGTATAATTTTTATATTAATTAATATTAAGTATTATTATTTATATATTTAGGTTTAGGTATATTTTAATACCTGTTACCTAGTATATACAAAATATTTTCTTCCTTGATTAACATCAGACTAAGCCACACCTTAAACGCACAACAACCTATAGAACAAGCAGGATTTAGAAAAGATTTCTCGACCATAGACCACATTCATACATTAGAAATACTGATAGAAAAATATTACGAACGACAGAGGGCTCTCTACATTGCTTACATAGATTATAAGAAAGCATTCGACACCGTCTCACATTCAAGCATATGGAAAACACTAGAAGAACAAGGAGTAGATAATCAATATATTCAAATAATCAAAAATATATATAATATTAATACAGGTAGAGTCAAACTAGAAAAAATTGGCCCATCTTTCCCTATAAAAAGAGGCGTCAGGCAGGGAGACCCTTTGTCGCCGACATTATTTATCGCTGTTTTGGAGTCAACAATGAGAAAATTAAATTGGGAAACAAAAGGACTAAATATCAACGGTAATTATCTGAGCCATCTTCGTTTCGCAGATGATTTGGTACTCCTGTCGGAATCGGGCACGCAATTACGCCAAATGATACTATCATTAAACACAGTAAGTAAAGAAGTTGGACTGGAAATGAACTTATCCAAAACAATGCTCATGACCAATAGTACAGAGGTAAACATCTATGTGGACAATGAATTACTTCAATACACAGATAAGTATGTTTATCTAGGGAAACAAATTGGCTTCGACAGAAGGAACAAGGAGTGGGAAATAGAAAGACGCACACAAAGCACCTGGAACAAATACTGGAGTATGAAAGACATTTTTAAAAGCAATCTACCAGTTAAGACAAAAACGAAAGTTATGTCTTCTAGTCTTCTACCGTGCCTCACATATGCATGTCAGACTTGGAAGTACACCAACAAAATCAAAAACAAAATCATTACATGCCAGCGCGGTCTTGAGCGCAGTATGTTAAATATCCGCAGACGTCATAAAGTTAGGCACACAAAAATAAAGAACATCCTAAAGTCCACAGATGCATTAATCCACGCACGAACACTAAAGTGGAGGTGGGCTGGCCATATATCACGCGTACAAGACGATAGATGGACTAAAAGAATAACCACGTGGAGAGGTCCAAGAGGTAAGAGACGTATAGGGAGACCTCACGCGAAGTGGCAAGATGATATAATTAGAGTAGCTGGCTCAAACTGGATTCAAGTCGCCCAAGACAGACAGTCATGGTCTCTTTTGGAGGAGGCCTTCACCCGAAGAGGGGTTCTTGCAGACTAAGATAGTTTTCACAATATATATAATATACATATATACAAGTAGATATTTATATAGTATTAATATTCAATGTAACACTAGAGTAAGTAATATTATGTCATTAGAATTAAAAATTAAAATTTAGATATTATAGAATGTATGTATAAAAGTGCACTTATTACGCATGCAAGGAATAATAAAGGCTTTTTTATTTTTTTTATTTATTTATTTATTATATTTTAATACATATTGAATTCAATTTGGTTGAATTTAATAATGAAGATGAGACTATAAAAAGGCAAATTCGACATTATTCTTAGAATCACAAACATGACAAAATAGAGTTGACAAATATGACAAAGTTGAGTTTACAGTTTACATAACTAAAAAAAAATAGTATTTGCCGAATTATGCATAATCATGTAATTAAAAAAATATATATAACTTTCAGCTTAGTACATAGACAATAGACACCTACAGAGTCATTTGATTTTTTTTCTTAGAGATTATATTAAAGAAAAAAAAGAATACTTTATAAACAACATTTGTATACTCTTAATACTGGTCTTTAGATTATTTTGAATGTTATTTTATTTTAAACATGTATGTTATTTATAATTCACGCCATCTATAATACTAGACAAGAAACGGACAAATGAACGTCTCAATTGTGCCAACTTATATACCTAATATTCTATTCCAAGCGGTTCGTGGCTCCGTACCTAGGTAGCGCTACTGAACCTGAACTACCACATGGCTTCCACATTATATTAACCAGCAAAATATTTAGCTATTATTTTTAATAATTAAATAGCAAAATATCATTTAAAAATATTTTAAATAAAATACAAAAAATATGTAGATAATATTTAATTTATAATAGCTTAATTATCTCAAACGCAAGCGTCACGTTTTAAGCCGGTTAAAAAGAATAGAAGTCACAGGTTGTCCCCGAAAGAAAAAAACGATTTCTCCTTATTTAAGATTTCTTCTTTTAAATTGTGGATTTACACTTACATTATAGTATATAATAACTCTTCGTGTAACAATTATTAGAGAATATATGTTTTTGTTTTCGAGAAAAAATTTCCGACCAGATTTTTATCGTGAAATTTGATAAATATTTAAGATAATGATAAAATTTGTATATGCTTAATTATGCAATTTTTTTCCTCAAAAATATTTTTTTTATGGAAAAGACACGGCAAACGAGCGTGCGGGTCACGGGTGACTACCGCCGCCCACGACCCCGTGCAACCCCAAAGGAGTACACAGGTGCGTTGCCGGCCTCTAAGATGGGTTGGGCGCCGGGGCCCGGCATTACCTGATGCGAAATGCAGTGGCAAAAAGCCACTACTTCACGCCGGTTTTAAATGCCGGAGGTGGTAATGATCCGGTCGAGTCTGCCCATGCGTGTTGCCATTGCTGCCGACGTGACTCTACCACACGTACTTTAGTCGCCTCTTACGACACCACCAGTACCAGGATAATCCTATTCTAAGCCGGGATCACACGGCACAAAATATATTATAGTGGCATATTAAATATATTAATTATTAATATATAAAAAGGCAAAATTTGAGAACAGTCGTTGCGCAGGAGCATAAAGTATGACTGAATACGCAACTGGATGTGGGTTCGATTCCTATTCTAAGAAATGAAATATTTGTTTAAATAGATAATTCCATTTGTTCACTCTGGTATCGACACGACGACGGCGGAAAATGGGTAATGTAGTCTTAAAGTGTTAAGACACTCCATTCCTCTGCCTACCCTACTGCCTGAGTGGGACACAGGGATGAAGCAGATTTAATTTTAAAGGCAAAATTCAATTCTAAAAAATACAAAAAAAAAATCATAAATCTTATATGAAAAGCTGTTGTAGATGTAGAGTTGCAGACGAATTTCCCCCAACTAATGGAAGCACCTTATCTTCACTGACAATATTACCACGTCTTTCAGATCTAGCTCCATCAACAACACCATACATTGTACCATGGAGAAATAACTATGTTTCTTTTATTGTTTATTAAATTGTTTAGTAAATTATAACAATATTCTATACATATTAAAAAAATTAACTGGCAGATTTTTAGTTGATTGCATAATCATCAAAATCCAGGTGAATGCCAAATAAATAAATGCATGTCTGCAATTATATCTGAATCTAGACTTTGTCACGTAAATCACGTTTCAAGGTAGTTTGTTAGTATTCTGTAAGAAATTGTAAGGAGGATTAGATTTTGTTACTAATTACAAAATTTAATATCTTCGAAGTTGAAATAATATTTAATTATTTTTCGAACAGCTCAACCGCTACTAGGAGTCGTCTTGCCGCAAGGGCACAAGCCTGTGACTGTAACGCAAAGGTTGTAGATTCGTTTACCATTTGTTTTATTTATTAATATTTTCAGTTTTCGCTCTGATACCAAGGCAGAAAGGGAGGCAATGAGTTCCGTCAACGCGCCTTGAAAATTCTGCAGAAAGTGGGTTAAGACAATCCGTTGTCTTAAAACTATGTTCCCCATGCATACTATAAGCGATGCTATATACAATACAGCGTGAAGCTGAAAAAATAAATATATAAAATGTAGCAAAAACAAGGCATAAATTTTTTTCTAAGAGAAACTAAATTTTTTTATACTCCGAGAGACCGTAGAACTGAATATTTGTAATAAATTTTAAATTGATAAATCCACGCGACCTCGATATAAATGCTCTTGACAGACGAACAACAAAGTGAACCTATTTGGGTTCCGTTTCTTCCATTTGAGGTACGGAGTCCTAAAAAAACTATTGAAAAATTATATTTAGCACTATTATCAAAGTAAATTCATGTATCAGGCGTATTTAATGTTTTGTAGTCAGTTATTTTAGTTCACACGCCGTGGGAAACATCGTCAATGAGCTTATGTTTAACACTTTGAAAGCGGTACCTAAATATAATGATTACTAAATAACCTGATTTTCGCATGCATTATTATCGTTATTTTTCTATTATTACTTACAATATATATAATTAATAATATATAACATATGTACAATAATTATTAATTATTAATAGAAAATGCTTATTAAATATATGTAGATAGAAAGGCGATGTAAATATATTAAATTGTATAAATAAACGTGAAATATAAGAAACAAATTGTTTTCTTTCTAAATGTAAATCATAAATAGGCGAATATTTGTAGATTGATTTATATTTCATTATTAAATATTATAACTTGTTGGTTAAAAAGGAGAAAAAAAAAATTCAATCCATCGATAAAATAGGTAATTGGATATATTTTTTAAACAACAAACAACAATGAGAATAAATCACGATTCACGACACGGCCTCGTCTCAAGGCGTACATTGGTCAACATTACAAGACTGTATCTACATATACATATTGCAATATTGATTTTATTTTATAGAATATAAGGACTAAGATGACGTGATTCATTGTACCCTGTGGGTGTACTCGTGAAGTGGACGAAACGAATTATCTTGTTAACGGCTTGGAGATATCATCCGGTGCACATTCGGTGTGCTGGTACCGGAAGGAGAGCCGAGCTGTTGTTCGCTTACGTAAAAAATATGTATTTATGGGTTTTTCTAATTTATTTATCTTACTGTAATAGGATATGATAACAGTAGTTCACAAAAGCGATATTTGATATCCCGTACGTTATCTCCATTTTGCCACATATTAGTCTTTCTGTTACTAAACATAGAGAAAAATATCTGATCGAAAGAGTCGCAAAATATAAAGTAGTAGAAGAAGTAATTACAAATTAAATTAAATTAGCTTCACGCTATATCCCGCACACAGCAGGGTATACAGAGGGAACCTAGTATTAAGACACTCCGTTTCCCCACTTTCTGCCGAAAACTTTGGAGGCATTGCGTGTTCAGTAGGGAAAACTTCAACGCCACGCTTTGCCTCGACACCAGAGCGGAAAAAAGAAAATGGAGGAAAGTAAAATTTAAGTAAATATTTCTATTTCATCGAGTGGGGATCGAACCCACAACCAGTCAGTTTTACAGCCACACTTTGTGCCACTGCGCCACGACTGGCCTCAAATGGTACTTGAAATCATTATATACAGTGAATGTTCATTCTTAGCGGTAGCGGGTACCTGTCGGTCAATCACGAGTTCATTGCTCTAGGCCATATTGTCAACGGTTACATAATTGATAACAATAAGTTCCTTTCACTGAGTGATAGTAACAATTTAGGGGCCTTACAAACCGACAACTCGAATCTTATTGAATTTCTTACATATTTTCAGTGCAGTATTGTTAATAAACCATACCAAACTACTACTTAAACTAAAGTAACTTAAAATATTAAACTATAGATAATTAAGGAATATATTCGAAAATTACCCTTATAAAATAACAATTGTAAAAAATGTAATGAAAACATCTTATTCAAAACTAATTCAACAGTATTTGATTGTTTCATTTTCATTTTTCAAGCAACAACAAAACTAAAATGTGTGTTACTGTGTGTAAAACTAAAATGCATGTTAATACAACGACAAGAAAAATTGTATAGAATACTAAAAACTATTTTCGACTTTTTCAACTGCGCCACTCGTTCGATAATCTTCGATCGATCGTAAAGCCGAAGGATCATTTGAATTAAGGTATGGAATGAATCATGAGTGCAAATGTACCTAGTTTGTACTCTCAATGTTGTTCACTCAACATTTAAAACGCATGTAACGTAATGTGTTGTCTTGCATGTATTTATTATAAAGTTTTGACATCTGATTGAGCCTCTACATTCTCCCTATCTAGGAAGAATGTAGAGTCTCATTACTCTGCTCTCCGAATTATGATAGTGGGGTGGGTGGGGATAGGCTCGATGATTACATTAAAATTATACTTTTAAGTTTCAAATTTTAAATTTATTTTAACGGAATGTATCAAAATTTATTTTATTAAGTAGTCTAAGTCTTTTAAGAAAATGAATTTGAAAATCAAGAGAATAAATGAAGAAAATTATTTTTGACATCTCTGTAAGTGCCTAGTGACTTTTGTATGAAACGTATATAAGTGCGACTGAAAATGAATGGTTCCTTAATGAATGTTTGCATTTAAAGTAATGTAAGAATATTGAAACCACATTTCGCTTCGTGGTAATACAATTTAATATTTCTGTTTTTCATTACTTTGTCGGTAGTATTGTCACCATTAAGCTAGTCACGATAATTGCGTCATATTGAGCCATCATTAAAATTAGAACGTGTTGAGGATAGCGAGTATGTTGTAAATTTGTAATGGAATACTATCAAAAACACAATAATATTTATGAATTTATTATTATAATTAAAAATACTTCGCAAAATGACCTATTTCTAGAATATTTATGATTATTTTTTTTTTCTATGAAATACTTATAATTTTTTTCTTGTCAGATTTTTTTCTTCATTTGTATAGGAAGTTCTTCTTTATGCTAAATATCATAATACACATCGAATTGCATACTAAAGGCAGCAAAATCGATGTCTAAATACTTCGTATCATTGACGCGTTGCCTTAGAAGCTTAATTTTTTTTCTGTGCTTCAAAGGACTATGGACCTTACCGATCGACCATAGACCAATATTATAACAGGTCTTGACAGACAGACGTACCATGAGTACGTAATGACATGACATACAACATAAATGGTCTTGATCGGAGGACAACAAAGTGTCCTATAAGATCGTATCCTATAAGAGTTTCATTTTTACTTTTTGAGGTACGAAACCCTAAAAATAAAATCCTTCGCCTCCTACTCCTCTTGCTTTTGTTTCGCTCTGATCGCAGTATTGGTAAAAGATATTAAAAAAATTAAGGACATTAAGTAAAACTTTTTATATAATAAAAGTCAATATAGCTCTTATAATTTGTCAGTATGCTGTTTGACATTGGTTTAGAATTTAGATTTATATTTTTTTTAAGTATATGTAGATAATAAATCTCTTATTATAATCTTCATTTACTGAAGCAAGTGGTGTTACTCGCTCAATTTTGTCTCTATCTCTAACTTTTATCATGAAAGTTATGTTAGTTAACTTATAAAATATCAAAGAAACAAAAACAAGATGTAGCCGTTTTATAAGATTGTATGTAAATTGGACATATCGAAGTCTTTGTTACGAAAGCTAGCAATCTCCTTTGTTGAATGACAAAACAAAAATGGATTTTGTTGTTGAATCAGGCCAATTCGAGGGGTCACCACTGGGTCGTAGTCAATTGCTTCCTCGTTTGGACGTTCGTCCGGGTCTATTGGACTTGTGATGGTTAACTGTAATTCATTGTTTTATTACTTTGTTGAGTTATTGACGTATAGGGTAATTTTGGTTTCATGTTATATATTTGAAGATAGTAGCTTACTTAATATTAGTTAAGAGACGACGTATCCAAAGATATTTTGGTCGTTTCAAATATGGAGTAAAAGTAATACAATTTATATTTAATTTAAATTTAATATGGTGAATAATTTAGGTAGTATAATAAATAATTTATCTTATAAAAATGACTTACATCTGCATACTTGAATAAAAAAACTTTACATGGTTAGGTAAAATTATAAATTTCAAATAAAGTATTTCTATTTTAAACGGAAAGAGATTATATGTTTGATTCAAAGTCATTTTTATTCAAGTAAGTTTCGATCCAATAGTTATAAAATATTCAGCAAATATCACATTTTAGGGTTCCGTAACTGGAAAGGAAAAAATGGAACCCTTATAGGATCACTTGTCCGTTCGTCTCGAGATTGCGTGAAGGTTTCAAGCTGAAATGAATACCAAATATTTATCTATGGTTCGGTCTATGGTTCCTTGAAACCCAGATAAAATATTCTAAGTCAACGCAATCAAAAGGTATGATCATTTATGCACAGATTTTGCTACATTTGTATGAAATTCGCTGCGGAATCAAATCCTAGAGAATATTTCCCGTAGGCCTACATTAACGAAATTTGGCACGAAGTGAGAACTTACAACACAAATAAAGAAAAAAATCCGAAAAGAGAAAGTTTATAGATATTTCATAAAAAAAAAAAAATATAACAAACTTCTATTTGTATTGCATAAATAAGTTTCAAGCTGTATCCCGCAGCAGCAGAGAGAACGTAGTGTTAAGACATTGCGTTCCCCACTTATAACACGTGGAACTCTACGACGCGCTTAGCCATGACACTGAGACAGCTAAGAAATTGAAAATATAAATTTAAATAAATAATTCATTTCCTAGAGTGGGGATCGAACCCACAACACGTTTAAAGCTACGACTGCCTTGAACTGTTTTTTATTCCGAAATAAGTTCAAATGCTCACACACTTAAGTTGGTTAAATAGGTACAGAAACCTCGGTAGGCGAAACCGACTCTTTTTTTTTTATGGAAAAGACACGGCAAACGAGCGTGCGGGTCACCTGATGGTAAGTGATCACCGCCGCCCACGGCCCCGTGCAACCCCAGAGGAGCTAGAGGGTTGGGCGCTGGGGCCCGGCATTACCTGATGCGAAACGCAGTGGCATAAAGCCACTACTTCACGCCGGTTTTAAATGCCGGGGGTGGTAATGATCCGGTCGAGTCTGCCCATGCGTGTTGCCATTGCTGGCGACGTGACTCTACCACACGTACTTTAGTCGCCTCTTACGACACCACCAGTACCAGGATGATCCTATTCTAGGCCGGGATCACACGGCACAGACTTGCACTTCACCGGTGTTTTTTAATATTTTTTTCTCTTTACTGTAATGGTATTGACGTGAAAAGAGATAAACTCGCGTTTAAATATTGTGGTTTGGTACTAGGTTAAATTTTCAGTTTATCCAAGCATAAAATTTTTAGCGTACTATGGGATCATACAAATAAAATGCATGTAAATTATAGTGTTTTACAGAATGTTATATCTTGTTAAATAGTTCTCGTAACGAAAACTTTAAATCCCAACTAATATTTCAAAAACTGTATAGAAATATGTATGTAGACAATAATGACGAATTTTAATCTCTTTTTCAGGTGTTTTCATTTAGTAGAAAAATAAACATCAATTACAATAACTATTTACCACTCACATGTTATATCTATATTCAATATCTGGTTACTAGTATATTTTTAAATAGAATTATATCAACTAAAATAGGACGCACTTGTTTAATATGACCTTTAAAATGATAACTTATAAAAAATTAGATGTTCCACCTTCGTTTCATGCAAGCCCTCGCTTAACGGATCACGCAAACTTGTATTGATTGAAGTTCATTAATATGAATTAACCATATATTTTATGCATACACATTTCTAATATAAATGCTGGGCATTGCTTCTATTAACCGTTTTGTATGGCAATATGGATTATAAAAAGTTCTTGGAGCTCGTGCTGAGTCATTGTAAGTGCTTACCTACTAGTTAAAAAGGATATTATTTCGTCTTTTCACCTTTACCACCATCGTGGCTAGATCGTGGTGTGCAGGTTGTAGGTTCGACTCTCGGTTAATGGGATAGTAGTTTAAAATTTCGCACGTCTGTAGGACGGAAACGGACAGAACGGAGTAACTGTAATTCGAAGCTCAGTCTATAGATATATGCAACATTTCATAGAGATTTTAGTAATATCACAATTGTATCTATTAATAGCTATTTTCATTCTAAAATTTCCTCTTAAATATTACGTGCTCGTTTATGTGTTTCTATTATGTACTATAAAGTCCACAGAATCAAAGTCATTATATTTAACAAATTTGATATTGATTTCTTTTTAAAACGTGAACATTAACAATAAGTATATGAACCACAAATATTTTACGTCCGTCGTTATATTATAATAAACTTTATCGTTAAACGGTATCTGATGACGTAAAGCCCTCGTCTTTAAAGACAAATACAAGTTTGTTGAAATTTTTCCAAGAATGTTAAATTATTCTCACTTTGATAACATTTACATACTCCTACAAAGTATTTTGAAATAAAAAAAGCCGGACAAGGGCGAAACGGACTTGTCCACCGAGGGTTCCCTAATAAATTCTAGGTGATGAGCTCTTTCTGAAATTCGGGTTTAGCTTAGCCAGAGCACTTTCCTTTAATATCTCACTTGAATTAGAGGTTTTAATACCAAATTTTTCCCATTTTAAGGATATTATTTTTAAAGATTTAACCACAAATATATTGTTTTCAGAACTAGATGCTAGCTGCCAAATTTCATAATTCTAGGTTATTTAGAAGTAATCTATTAATTTTGATTCCGTTTATAGTGCCGAAATACGCGTTATTTGATATTTAAGGCTATTATTTATTAGCATTTAACTACAAATGTATATTTTCAGACCTGTAGGTGCTAGCTACAAATTTTTATAAGGTTAGCCGCCCCATAATCTAATAGGGATTCATAATTCATAGGATACCCCTATGAATTATAATTCCTTTAATAGTGTGGAAATACGCGCCATATCATTTTTCTAAGTAAATAACTTACCTTTTTAAGGATAAAAGGAACCCTTATAAGTAATCTTATAAGGTTTCTTTTTTCCTTAAAAAGGTACGGAACCCTAAAAAGAGGAAAACAAAATTGTTACTCTATAATTTGTATGTAGGTAAAACGTCTGATTTATTTGAATTATTCGAATATTCATTTATTAATTAATTGAATTATATTAGTTTCAGTTTTACTTTTACCTATAGAAAGAAGAGAGATCAGTTATAGAAGTATAAATCATACTTTTTTTTCTGATGGACTTACTGCTGTTGACCTGGTATGGTCTTAACAGCGTCACCGGACTGGGAGGGGCGAGTGTAGCTCGCCCCTGAAATAAATCACACTTAATAATGTAGATAGTACTGGCTTATACTACGTGCCATCGCTATAACATGTAGATATATTCTAAAAAGAAAAATAATAATAATATTATATTACATTATTATTATAAATCTCAGTCTACTATAAATAAATACATAATATTTTAAATAAATAAACAATATATCAAATTTACATTCACATTTCAGTACATTATTCTTAAATCGTCAAAATATGTTTTGCTATTCACGTATTAGGGTTTAGTCATGTTGCTTCAAGCATAAACAATAATCAACAGAATCGATACTTCGAATGTATTGTACAAATATATTGTGTTAATGATAAATAGTTAGTATGCCATTCTCTATACACTAACCACTTCACTGTTTCACTTAAGTATGATAATTAAAGGCAATTAGATACAATGGAAAAATATGTTTTGAAATATTTTGACGATAGTCAATTTAACTACAATACGGTGTTGGTATTTAAAAGATTATCGAACTCAAGAATGTTTCAGTTCAAATATGAGACAAAGTCGAAACAAACAATATTAATATACTATTGCGATATGTATATTATAGAAATATTGAAAATTTTAGATTTTTTTTAATCGAAGATATGGAGATGTTTTGAGAAATAAAAGAGGCGAAATTAATTCCGTTTGAATTAAACTGTATGAAACAGTTTAGGATTCAAATGGCATTGACAGAATGCACACACTCTTAACTAGTAAAATACTTCATATTTTTAGATTTTTGACTTGTCAAATATTTTTTTACATTAAATGTTCTTAACTGTTTATGAACAGTTCAATACACTAATACAATACCCACTTAAAATAAGTAGATACAGCGACCTCAATAATTATATTGTTGGCAAGGATTGCTTCCCTTACTAGGTGGGCAAGGTCTGTCGTAAAGATAAAAATAAATTATTATTATTTTCAAACACAGGTGTCGTGATGAGCACGACGCTCTAAATGCGTGTAATAATCCAAACAGTTAGTGAGAAAAAAGATGTTATAGAACATAATTGAACGCGAAGCTAACTAACTTATTTACTTACATATATGTGACACCATTAATATAATATATTTTAAATTGCTAGCATAGTAGAATTTCTTATTCCACAGGGACAAAACCTCGGATAGAGTAGCGGACCAATTTTTTTAAATGAAAAGGAATTACATTAACTGGCATAATTATTGATTATTTAACCATTTACGAGATTCGTTTTACGTTACAAATACTTATAAAAATGTATTAGAAATTAGAAACGATAGAGAAATAGAAAATAATAAAAATAGTAAATAGTGACAAATATATTATCCTTAGCATACCTACAGGTCTTATGGTATTTCGAATCCTTTCTTTTGTAGCGTCACAGTCACACTATACATATACCACGTACAGTATTGTAGGTAGAAGGTACCTAGTGACATAACACTCCGTTCCCCATTCTTTGATGAAGGCTCTTGAGGGTAGCGCTTAGAAGCACCACTCGAATTGCGTGTAAGTTCGGTTTAAGAAGATCATTGACCTGTCAGGGACATTTGTTTATCGCTTTTATTGGATCCAGTATGTTCACAGCGATGGATTTATCAAACAGATATCGTGAAAACGACCCTTGCGTGTAGCTGTATAGTATATACTCACACGTATGTATTGCCTATATGACTTTCATAAAATTAATAATCTGTATTTATTTATAACATACATTTAATAAGTTCGTTATTCGTTATAATCGACTTTATAAATACAGTGAGATAGTATCACTGTTCCTAAGGAGAAACGTAATATTTGAATGATATCAATTTTTTTTTATTTGTACATACTTTATATACGAGTAAAATTTAGTTATATTTATGAATTTTACAGATAAAACAATTTTGTTGGTGTATTTTGGCATATTTATTTTCTTACACAGTTGGTTGGCAATTATTAGTGGAAATTGAGTTTTATTATTTGCCATTAAATGTTACATGAATGTTGATCTTGCGCCAAAGTCCCAAAATATAAGAAGACGTATTTACACATCAAAACAAAGAAATCAAGTTATTTTATATAGGACGTTAGTTCTGAACTGATATTTTTGCATAAAGATTTTATTTTTTAGATTTTATTTAATACAATACCCACTTAAATAAGTAGATACAGCGACCTCAATAATTATATTGTTGGCAAGGATTGCTTCCCTTACTAGGTGGGCAAGGTCTGTCGTAAAGATAAAAATAAATTATTATTATTTTCAAACACAGGTGTCGTGATGAGCACGACGCTCTAAATGCGTGTAATAATCCAAACAGTTAGTGAGAAAAAAGATGTTATAGAACATAATTGAACGCGAAGCTAACTAACTTATTTACTTACATATATGTGACACCATTAATATAATATATTTTAAATTGCTAGCATAGTAGAATTTTCAGTAGATCAATAACTTATTCCACAGGGACAAAACCTCGGATAGAGTAGCGGACCAATATTTTTAAATGAAAAGGAATTACATTAACAGGCATAATTATTGATTATTTTATAATTTACGAGATTCGTTTTACGTCACAAATACTTAGTTATTAGAAATTTTAGATTAGAAAATATATTAGAAATTAGAAACGATAGAAAAATAGAAAACAATAAATATAGTAAGCAGTGACAACTATATTATCATTAGCATACCTACAGGTCTTATGGTATTTCGAATCCTTTCATTTGTAGCGTCACAGTCACACTATACATATCTCACGTACAGTATTGTAGGTAGAAGGTACCTAGTGACGTAACACTCCGTTCCCCATTCTTTGATGAAGGCTCTTGAGGGTAGCGCTTAGAAGCACCACTCGAATTGCGTGTAAGTTCGGTTTAAGAAGATCATTGACCTGTCAGGGACATTTGTTTATCGCTTTTATTGGATCCAGTATGTTCACAGCGATGGATTTATCAAACAGATATCGTGAAAACGACCTTGCGTGTGCTGTATAGTATATACTCACACGTATGTATTGCCTATATGACTTTCATAAAATTAATAATCTGTATTTATTATTATAACATACATTTAATAAGTTCGTTATTCGTTATAATCGACTTTATAAATACATTGAGATAGTATCACTGTTCCTAAGGAGAAACGTAATATTTGAATGATATCAATTTTTTTTTTATTTGTACATACTTTATATACGAGTAAAATTTAGTTATATTTATGATTTTACAGATAAAACAATTTTTGTTGGTGTATTTTGGCATATTTATTTTCTTACACAGTTGTTGGCAATTATTAGTGGAAATTGAGTTTTATTATTTGCCATTAAATGTTACATGAATGTTGATCTTGCGCCAAAGTCCCAAAATATAAGAAGACGTATTTACACATCAAAACAAAGAAATCAAGTTATTTTATATAGGACGTTAGTTCTGAACTGATATTTTTGCATAAAGATTTTATTTTTTAGATTTTATTTTTGATAGTAATTCTAGACTATTCTATGATGCGTACGATTCCTTATCCTCCAATTCCTGTGCCCAGGCTCTAGAGTGACGTTTTAGCTTCTAGTAGCTGTGAAATGTAGTCTAGTGGTATTTACTAAATAAACAATATTTTATGTAAGAAATACTTGTTGATTTTTATACTCATGCGTGACGTTCTTAATGAGTAAATAATGGACGACTGATGATGCCATTAGCAAAGGTACTGTAAAGGCAACCCAATAAATCACAGTTGACACGTGAAAATTAGACTAAAAAATTTTTATTCATGCTATCTGCAACTTTTAATAATACCTATATTATCCTTATTGTGTTCAATATCTGCAAGATTTCTAAAAAGTACCAATATCTTTACTATAGGTTACTGAAAATGTTTTTTATTCGAAAACCGACAGTGCTACAGTTTAATACCATTGTATTCATAATACGTACTCCGTATCCAGCAATTTTTTATCATATTACAATTCGACAATGTTAAATATTTACCATTTTTATCATGTTTAATCATATCATATATGTATAGTCATAAGTATAACGCTACAAGGGAATTAGATTTGATGGTATGACGTAGCCCTATAATAACATTGACGCTTTATATTACAATCAGTACATAGCAGTTAATAAGATCACATAAGATATTCAAAATATCTTAATGCCAATATTCCAAAAGTGATTTTTCCATAAAAACATTTGTATTTTAGCAAGGGATCGAGAATACACAAAGTCGAATCTAATCGGTGTAGTACTGAGTCATGTATCGGCGAGGTGGCGAGGCGTCAGCCGCTCGCTGGTACTTGGCTCGGCTTAGTTCGCGTGCACCGGTGTTCGAGCGCAGTCCAATTTGCCGTTGGAATTTAACGCTATTTTCGTTCAAGGCAGTGATAAGCCAGTAATCAAACCTAGTATTTTGTAAGTGCACGTACGTACGCGATACGCCGTTGCTGTGGCGATTTCTTAAAATTTGCGCTCTTTATCTATCAATTTTGAATCTGAATATTGACGGATGACTGTCCTGTTGCCTTTTTTCTGGGACCGAGAAAGAGGCGCAATGGAGAGTTGTTACAAGTTGTACACATGGATCAACCACACGCTGCTGATGCTGTTGGTGCAGATGTTCTGGAAAGTCAGTCAAATATCGGACTATTTCAAACACAAGTAAGCGTCTGTCACATTCACGTGTTTTGTACTTATAGTGTATACTGTATAACATTTGTTTTTTCTTATGATTTCAACGAATTGGACTCATATTTATAAATCACTCTCAAGATTAATCGCAGACTTGAGAGCGGTTCATAAATACCTAAAGACTAGGTAATTAATCAAGATGCTGGACTTGTATCCATACTTATTATAGTAAAAAGTTGTTTGTTAGGAACTTTAATGAATTATAAATGCTAGTGGACTGTTTTTTTACTATTTATATGTCCATAAACTAAAATCCACTTCCTTAACTAACCTGATTTTATAAAAATGGTAAAAAAAACAAATAGGTATATGTATGTATAGATAGTATTACTTCAGTAGATTTTTCTTCTTCCTAATTTCAGAATTAAAGTCAACTTAATTTTATGATTTATTATATATTATTTTAAGGAAAATACCTATTTCCTTGGAATAGGTATACGTCGATACTAACCGACAAAAGGTAAGCGCATCATAGCTAGGAGTATTAATCGTTCTCATACGTCGCTATTGCTTCTACAATAATTGTATTAAAATAAATGGCTAAATTGTCCATACAATTACTTACCATCCATGATAATATGATTACAATTATTTAATTATTTTATAAGTAAATAATTGTCATATAATTTTATTTTTATATGTTTATCATTTATTAGCACGCTGACGTAATTCGACATTAATTTAATATATTTCTTAAAAGGAAACGTCTGACCAAGTTATAAAACTCGTTTTTTGAATTTATAATTGTTCAAGAACACAAAAATTGTGATTTGCTTTAATATAAAGAATACTTTTTGTCCAACTTTAGATAAAAATTAGCTGAAATTAAATTGATGATTTAGAGCATTATGTATATTTCCTGATTTTCTTTGACCCTTGTAAACATTTCCGGAATAAAATTATTGATAATTGGATATGAAACAATCGATAATAATAATAACATGTTTATTATTAAGTAAAAAAGTTTATTATTAATTCATGTCACCAAAAATCCCAATGGGAATACCCGAAGCAATAATTTCCCTACAACGTATCGATTTTGTAAATAGTATAATGGCCAACCATCAAAGGCTACACCTACAAAGGTAAAAATTTTGTATTGTTTTCAGTTGTAATGATACCAACAACCAAATTTTGAGTGTCATAATATTGTTTGTTAATATAGTAAAGGCTTATATATGTTTTCAATGACAAAGAGTTAATAAATGGAAATGTATTTCATTATTGTTGTAATAAATAATGAAGTATTTAGTATTATTTGAAAATCTACATATGTAAAAAATAACTCGATTACTTACTTTACATATAGCCCGTCGTGGCGCAGGGGCACAAGAGTGGTATAAAGCGACGGTTGTGGGTATCGAACCCTCAACCGTCGCGTCTACTCGAGGGAATGAATTATTATTTATTAATATTTTCATTTTTTCGCTCTGGCACCAAGGCAAAAACCCGGTGTTGAGTTCCGCCACTCAACAAGAAATGCCTCGAAAAATTCGACGGAAAGTGGGAACGAGGTGTCTTAACACTATGTGTCCTCTTTCTACCGTGCTGTATCCGGTATATTAAACCTACATATTATTATTTTAAATTAATATCTTAAAATAGATAAAACAATATGTAACTATTAATTTAATAATAATCTATAATATGACTAATAATTGATGAGATCATTGTCTCGCTTGTTATTGGACTTGTTGCTTTGGTGTAAATACATTCTAGTAAACATAATACATATATTGATAAACATTTGATTCTTGCAATATGTTTGTTTTCTCATTCTTTGTGCTCTTCGGACAAACACAAAGTATTTGTTATTGTGTTTTATGTATTAAATAATCAAAACATGAAATTAATCCCATCTATTGATAACTAAACATAATAAGCCAAACGATTAAATGAAACTAATTTAACCGGATTAATCGCGTATATTTAAGATTTTACATTTTTGGAAACCCGACGTTTCGAACACTTTACAGTAGTCCGTGGTCACGGGTAGACTGAGGTGGCATTCGTCTGTCAGTTGATATAATTATCATATCAAACTACCGCCAGCGATTTCTTAATTGCCTCGCGTACTGCCCTGGATTCCTGCAGAATGAGCTGATAGTATCTTGCCCTCTGGTATGGTGGGTTTGAGACTTCAATGATTTTATGAGTGGGTCCCAGGTGGTAGAAAGTTTCCAGCCATCCTCTCTATTGAAATTAGGATGTTTTTGTATTTCAATAGCCTCACGGATCATCCGAGGAATGAATCTATTTTCCTTAGCGAGGATTTGAGGATTATCAAACCTAATGTAGTGGCTGGGTTTATCCGCAGTATGCTCACACACAGCTGACTTCGATACATGCCCATTCTTGATATCTGAGATGTGTTCCTTCACCCTAACACCGATGCTTCTCTTTGTTTGACCAATGTATGATAAGCCACAATTAAAAACAACTTTCTACCACCTGGGACCCACTCATAAAATCATTGAAGTCTCAAACCCACCATACCAGAGGGCAAGATACTATCAGCTCATTCTGCAGGAATCCAGGGCAGTACGCGAGGCAATTAAGAAATCGCTGGCGGTAGTTTGATATGATAATTATATCAACTGACAGACGAATGCCACCTCAGTCTACCCGTGACCACGGACTACTGTAAAGTGTTCGAAACGTCGGGTTTCCAAAAATGTAAAATCTTAAATATACGCGATTAATCCGGTTAAATTAGTTTCATTTAATATGTGTAATAATCGCGAAAATCAAAGAACTTATTAAGCCAAACGAGTTAGGCGGTGGAGCCATGATTATTTTTTTCCTTATCAGACCGACCAACAGATACTAAAAAAACGATTTTGAGCCCCTTTATTAAAAAAAAGCAAACAAATATATTTACATAATACTGATAACTGAATAGTAAATCTCTTATGTTATATTCATATAAATTTCCCTCTGTACGATAAATTTTACAAACATTAGATAAGCTTGTATTGGATAAATTATGATTTCATTTATACTACGAAGTGATAATATCTCAACTCTGTGCATTATTGCTTTCTGCGATTTTACCTCTTGTTAAATTCCCGCACACAGCAAGGTAGGCAGAGAGAACTTAGTGTTAGGACACTCCGCTCCCCACTTTTGGCCCAATTCTGGAGGCATTGTGTGTTGAGTGGCGGAATTCAACGCCGCGTTTTGCCCCGACACCAGATTAGATGTTATTATTATTAACTTATTTTTATTTGTAAAATAGATGTAGCTTACTGATGTTGAGTACTGTATTTAATAAGCCAAGTAATTGATTATTTTATAGTTAATTATTACCATTAATAGAATTTTCGGCAAAACAACCAATTGGGAACATGGGTCCTATCAAATATCACGAATTCGTGACACCAGGCTGTTCAACCATGACATTTTCAATGGGAATAGGACGCTCTCGCCATTCACCCGGCTTATTTGCTCTAGAAACATATATGTAGATAAACCGTATCTATAATATAGAAATATGTATGTTTTATCTTATTGGTATTGTTTTAGTGCGTTTGTCTGATATAGAAAATAATATAAAAATTTCCACTATAAGCCATTTCCTGGCGGTTAAATATTTAATTTAAAAAAAATAATTAAAAATATGTATTTTTACAACATAGGTATAATAATAAAAGCGTAGTTTACATAACTCGTTTACTTATTTAAGTAAAAAGAGAGTAGAAGGTACCTGACGCGTACTAGTCTGTAAATGAAGTCGCTTTCTTTGAGTGAAAGTAAAACTGTACAGTCTTCAGGATCCTTTTATTTCTTAAAATATTTTTTTACTATATTAAAAATGTTCTGATTTGTTATTTTGTAATATGTTATACTTACCTATCGATATTTAATGATTTTAGAAGTAGATAACAGGAAATTAAATAAGTGAATAACGATAACGATCGAAAGGGGGCTCTTTGTTAAATTGTTATACATTTAATTATTTAAGTTTTTATAATCTTTGGGATTATGAAAAAATTGAAAGTAAAAAAAATACATTAAATACAATTACATTAAATAATCAATAATCAATTTAAAATAAAATAATTGTTATATAAATCATAAATATATTGTGTTAGCAAATTAAACGTCATGTAATAGTTAATTAGTCATGCTGTGTTACTGAGAAACGAATGCATGCTACGAACCGACAAATATTTACAGTAATGGCCACTATGTATATCTGTATTCTAAATATATATATATATGTATTATTTTTATTGCAGATTAGTCATCAGTATTTGATTACCAAAAGTACTTATTTTTCTGGTGTTAACTTAATTTATATTTAAAAAGTATAAAAAATATTAAAAAATACAAAATCACTAAATATACCTAGGCATAATACGTATTAAATAATTTTTACTATTATTTCAGTTTACATTATTTTACTATTCGGTTACAAAAATAAATTATAATTATGTTATAAATTTTGCGATAAATTTTAAAGTTTGTCACAAAATAGAGAAAACAAAATTACAAATGTTACTAATCTATTTTTTCTTATCTATGTTTTAACGTTACGATTGTACCTGAGTCATATTAATAACTATATAGTCATTTTTCAAGAATTTCTTGTAAATCCTTTGCATTTTAATGCTGTTTTATAGAAATTACCAAGATTTTAAGTATTGATAACGAACGGATAATGATAATATATATACTATTTAGTAAAAATCGTTTTAAGGAATACTTACTTCATTAAAATTGTTAATTATAGATATCATCTTAAATCTGGTTATGAGTCATGGATGAGCATCAAGTCCAGATAAATATTCAATTATTATAAGAAAGTTTATGAATATGTACTACGTGTGAAATGGGAGAAATGTTTTATACGGTTACTTTTTTAGCGTTAGTTGTTCTGTTGTGACATAAGTATGTTTTGTTTATAATAATTGAGTATTGAGTAAAAACTAGTCTTATAAGAAGTATACGACAATACTTAGTGCCATTGAAACTTAATCTTTCAAAAAATGTGAGTAAATCCAATATTAATGATTTAAGTTTTTAAACTCATGTGCCTATAGCGTGACTGAATTAATATGAAATAGAGACTTTCTTTTACGTAATAAACATAATATTAATGTTTTACTGGCCCCGAAATGAAATAAAAGTAAAGATTTATAATATTAAAGTAGAGTAGGATAAAAAAGACAAAAAAGAAAAAAAATCTTCAAAATAGTAAAATAATGTGATATTTACCACCTAGAGTATTAAGTACTAGACGGCAAGAAGTTTATTGTAATGTAGTTTGACATACATGTTACAAAAAAAGGAAATCTTATAAATTTGAAATTTTGATCTGTGGCGTTTTAACTCGAAAACGACTTTTTGTCCGAAATGACGTAATCGAGACGAATCTTTGCTTTAATTTACAAGATTTTGTTCATATGACTTATGATCATCATTTTCTGTTTTTTTCTTAAAAATATGGAACTATTGACTATGGACTAATAGGCGTAGTAAATAATTAATATACATAATTAGAAATCAATGCTTATCTACTAAGAGAATATGTACTATACATGTATAAACTAATCCACGTGATTTAAAATGGGTTAAACCGATATAAGAGCCGATATAGCAAGATATAAAGATATGGTGGAAGACATAAGTAAAATAAAAAATATATATTTGTTATCAATATTCATGGTTATGACAGCAAAATAAACGAAATATGTTTCCAATAATATTGTATAGAAAATACACCTTAGAATTCGATTGGAACGTAGGTAATCAGACCTATTAAAGTCGAATACGTCTAAAAATAACCTATCGTGTGAGTCAGTGATGTATGTTTGTACGAAGGTCTTCTACAATGACTTCCGACTTTATGATTAATGTTAGCATCTGGCTACAAGCTTTTCTATAATAGAATTTTTTAACTTCACTATTTAAGTTTCTTTTGAACATATTATATTTTGATTTTATCTTAAATGTTATTAATATTTTAGTGTAGTTTGTAATATCAAAAATTCAGTCATTTTTTAAACAAATATACGATAGAAACTTATATTTAATTAAACTATTGAACACATTTGATATGCAAACTATTGTGAGTAAAGTTCCTGTGCGTAAGAACAATAAGAGATTAATATTCAGTAGTACTTGTATCACGTTGGAATGTATTTCATTTCCGTACTTACATTATCTTCGGCAACTTCAATTCAAGTAAAACTGCAATAACATATTAACGTTTACTTCCTGGAGACCTTACGTATTTAAATTTCAATAGCTACTATAGTGCAAAACAATATTGTATTTTTATCTATACACATTTCTCGCATTTTGTGGAATAAATATAGAGAGCTCATTAATGAAGTACTAGTTAGAGACGATTATAAAAAGAATATTATATATTTAAGAAACCAACGTGGCGTAGTATGACAGCGTCTGACTCTTAAAATAATGGTTGTGGATTCGACCCCCGCTCAGAGAAAAGAATTATTTTCATTTCTTTGTTCTGGTCTTATATCAAGTCACGAAATCAGGCGGAAAGCGGAGCATTCAGTGTCCTGACATTATTTACCCTTATATATATATATATATATGTGCTGTGCTGTGCTGTGTGTGTGTGTGTGTGTGTGTGTGTGTGTGTGTGTGAGCAATCATGAAGCTGAAAAAGAAACATTTAATTACAAAAATATATATACAATATTTTATATGTATCTATTTGTTTAAGTACGTTTTGATCTAACATAATCTAAGCTGTGTGATTTGTTTAAAATACCACGTTATTGGATCGATTCCAAATGTTCTAAATGTTAACTGCTTAGGGGGTCAAGTTCAACAGTTCTACGTAACGTACCGACAGTTGATACCTACTTACGAGTACCTACGTAAACCGATGTGATTATTTGCTTCACTGGTTACGATAATCGAATGATTGAATTTTTAATTAAGATTATATTCCAGAAACTACTGCATAAATAATTATAAAAGAAAAATGTAATAATATGGAGGTAGTCATATTTTTATTTGTTTCCAATAGTAGTTTGTTAGAATATTGAAATTAATAATATTTTATATTATGTAACATGTAGATATAAGTTTATCGAAATGTTTAAGTTATTATATCAATTTTTGCTCCGATTTTTTTACCCATTTCCATAAATTTTAAAACAAATAAAGAACACTACTTTTAATGTTTCAATCTCTTTCATTTTTTAAGCAAACTTGACTAATTTATCTAAGCAAGTTAGCTATGTTTTAAACTTGTTATTTGACATTGTGTTCAGTATTAGCGATGAGGTATTTTTATTTATATAGATTATATAATTTTTGTACCAAAGATTTCTTCTATATTTAAGTATAAGTAATGTAAATAAGAAAATTATTTAGTATAATTTATTTGCATTCTTTTATCTTCAATTTTGTATTTAAATTAAAGAACCGCTCTACTTGGCACACCTTTTGTTTTCATAAATATTTCCTTTGTTTATTTAGGCAGTCAAGTAGGTCTCGGAAACCGACTTTAAAATTAGTGAGTGAATGACAGAAGATTTTTCATAATGTTTTTAAAAACGAGATTTTCTGTTTCATTAATTAAAAGATCTTCAAACGAGACCTTAGTGTACAGGAAATTGTTAGTACTCATTGGCACAGCTAAGTGGAATAAAAAATGAATAATATTACAATAAAAACTAGCAAATACAGTAGAGACCAGGGCCAGTAAACGCTACAGGTTGTGGATTCGATCCCCATTTGGGAAAATGAAATGTTTCATATTTTAATTTCTTCGCTCTAACGTGGCAAAACACGGCGTTGAGTTCTAACACTCAACACACAATGCTTCTAGAATTCAATGCAAAGTGGAAAACGGTCTTAATTCGAAGAGAGTGTCTTAACATTGAGTTCCCAGGTTCCCTACGCTCCCCTACTATGTGCAGGATACATCGTAAAGGGGAAAGAATGCCATAACAACGCAGAACGACTTTGTTAATTTTACAATTCGATACATGCACTAATGTAGCTATTTTAAGTCCACATCGGGCCTCGTCTCCATTTGCATTCTCGATTTTCCGCTTAAATATTCATATCGTGTTTAGAAGCAAAACCGAAAAGCTTAGCCAAATCAAAGTGAAAATCTATATTTTGTGCGACAAGTGAAATTTGAACCTACATTCAAAATGGGCAATACGCATGCTAGACACCCCTTGACTACGACACGAGGACATCGTTACTCGTTTCATTTATAATTCTTATTTATTTCTGTAATGGCCGATGACCATCGAACTCGAGTAAACATATTAGTACAGTATCTTAATGGCGTTAACAGAAAGTACCTACTCGATAAAATGTACAAAATATTGTTATTATGATAGTGATACAAGGATTTGTAATGAAACAAAATATGTTTAATTCTTAAAGTGCTTAAAGTTTTGTATAATAAAATTTAAGGTACATATGTATATAAAAAAGTCATTTAGTGAGATCAAAAATTACAATTTTTCCTTCGGGTCCGGGATCCTTAAGTAATGGGCTTTAGTTTTTCTTGAAAATATGATTAGTTTCTTTGAAAAGTTTCCCAGTAAGTAAGCAGTCATTTATCGCCGCAATTAAAATGTAAATAAAATGCATTAATAGGTAAATTATTCTATTTCATTACTGTAGTACTTTGCACCGACTAGTACAAGGAAAATAAAGTAAAGTAATACAAAAATCAAATAATTAAAACACTACATTAATAAAATAAGTATAACAATTTATTTGTTTCAAGGTTAGTATTAGGAAATTTCAATAAAAGCACTCGTTTTGAAATTTCATAATATTCAATTGTTCAATAATATAAATATAATATATAAATATGTACAATACATTAACAATTTTGTAACAAAATGATAGAACTCGAATATAGAAAGAAATTACAATTACTAAACAGTGTCAAAAAAATAGCTGCCAAAAGCATTTATGATGACAGATTTTGAGAAACCATTTTTAAAAATTGTCATTCTGAGAAATAAACATATTAGAATTAAAACTTACACATATCATACTACATACTTACACATTTCAGCAAAATAAAGATTTTGAATTTAAAAAATACATTTTAATTTTAAAGTCGCACCAAAACTGTCGAAATGTCATGGCGTCAATTATGACGTCAGGTTTGAGTAATCTGTCAATATAATTGTACAAAAATAAACAAATTAAAAAACCTGATTGTTGTCCAACATCATGGTGGCATGCCGAATTCTATATTTTTTTAAATATTTATTAATCATACAATTAATGTTAAAATAAATGCGTTTCTTGTAATCTATAGACTTTATGAATTAAATACATAATTCTTTATAATTTAACAACGAAAAATCATAAACATTACGAATACTAAATACATCTAAGCATAAAATTAGTACAAAATGTCAAAGTAATCACTTAACATGTAATCGATAAATTGATCGAGACGATAAAATCATCCAATCACGAGCGTCTCGTATCGCGTGGTAACTGATTTGTTAAAAATATTTATGAAATGAACTGTGACAGCAGAATACAAATGGGCGCGAAAAATAATTAATAATAAATCATATTTTAATAATAAAATTAAAACTAATTATCATCTTATTATAATGTACTCATATTTTCTACTATGAGATTTAATTGAATAACACTACACAACTAACTACATAAAAATGCTTTTTATATTTTTTATAAAAGTAAGCTTCGCGTTAATTATTGGCAGACCTATTTTAAAAATAAAATAAACTTTTGCATATTTATTGTAAATTAAACCGATTTCAGGTTCTCTAGCTTGGGAGATGAATGAAAGATCTCATTTACTGCACTACATTCTATATTAAAAAGTTCAAGAGGTAATTCAAACGTATGAATAACATGAAGCAGATGACGCGTGCATCCGGCGCCGGATTAAAATAAATATTGAGAAAATTACACCGCGTAAAACGTTTTATATTCTACAAGTAACTATTATTTGTATAAGGTACACGTTTGTAGGTACTTTTATTAAAATACAGATTATGCAACTTGCATTAAAAAAGAATATGGTATAGTAAAGGTATACCTAAGAGGCCGAGGCAGCATGTGACTGTAGTGTGAAAGGCTGTGGGTTCGATTCCCACTCGAGGACCAGGAATATTTCATATTTTCGTATCTTTCCACTAGTGTCGAGGCGAGCTACCTTGGTACATGCCGGATGAAAAAACTGTATACATAAAATAGTAAAAATGGAGAGCGGAGTGTCTTGGAATCTATCTTAGCATACGAGTACATTGCTCATCTGTGACGCCTGAACCCTAATGAGATACTCGACTTTTAAATGTGTGGCGTGTGTGGTAGGTAGTAACTGATGTCTGAACTAAGCCAAAGACTAATATGTGTGTAACAAAGATTGCGCCTGCTTCGATTTGTGCGTCAATTGGATTTTTATTATTTATAATTATGAGACGATCACAGTCTTGCCAATGAAGCTATACAGGTACATTCGGAAATATTTTAATCAAACAACATATACAACTACAAACACGTATCTACGTAGCAACTGCCAAAACTTTTGTGAGATGTTAGAAGTTTTGGAAATTATAAAAAACCTAGGCCATAAATGCATAGATTAAAGCGCGGCGTTGCGATCTGCCATTCAATACGCAATGCCTCCAGAATTCAGCAAAAGTGGGGAATGGAGTGTCTTAGCGGGATGCATTTCAAGCTAGGCCATAGACAATTATAAATAAAATATAGGATGTCTATAGTTTAATTATGTGAAGCTTAATTGCGTAATATTAAAGAGTATTTTAACATTGCCATTAATTCCATTACATTTTTACTAAAATAGACATCATATAACAATAATAAGTTCTTTGATTTTCGCGATTATTACACATATTAAATGAAACTAATTTAACCGGATTAATCGCGTATATTTAAGATTTTACATTTTTGGAAACCCGACGTTTCGAACACTTTACAGTAGTCCGTGGTCACGGGTAGACTGAGGTGGCATTCGTCTGTCAGTTGATATAATTATCATATCAAACTACCGCCAGCGATTTCTTAATTGCCTCGCGTACTGCCCTGGATTCCTGCAGAATGAGCTGATAGTATCTTGCCCTCTGGTATGGTGGGTTTGAGACTTCAATGATTTTATGAGTGGGTCCCAGGTGGTAGAAAGTTTCCAGCCATCCTCTCTATTGAAATTAGGATGTTTTTGTATTTCAATAGCCTCACGGATCATCCGAGGAATGAATCTATTTTCCTTAGCGAGGATTTGAGGATTATCAAACCTAATGTAGTGGCTGGGTTTATCCGCAGTATGCTCACACACAGCTGACTTCGATACATGCCCATTCTTGATATCTGAGATGTGTTCCTTCACCCTAACACCGATGCTTCTCTTTGTTTGACCAATGTATGATAAGCCACAATCACAGTCTAGTTTGTATACACCTGCACTCTGTAAAGGAATATTACTTTTTATTGGTCTCAAGAATTGGCTCACTTTCCTGTTAGGCTTGAATATGGTTTTTATTGAAGCTCTTCTTAAAATGTTGCCAATCCTGTCTGTAACCCCCTTCACATATGGTAGAAATGCAGGCTGTCTCTCTACTGTGGGTGGCTTGTTGGTATTCTGAGAACGCTGGCGGGGAACTGGCAGCTTGTTCTGACGAAGAGTATTCTTCACCTGGCGAAGCTCGTCCCCTAGGTGTTCAGCGTCACAGAGGTGGTGGGCTCTCTGAAACAAAGATTTGCCAACGGTAGATAACTGTGTAGGGTGATGGTGAGATTCACCATTGAGGTATCTATTGGTGTGCGTGGGTTTCCTATATACTGTGTGGCCTATTGTGCCATTGGGATTTCTAATGACTAAAACATCTAGAAAAGCTAGGGAATTATTTGCCTGTAATTCTACTGTAAATTTAATATTGTCATTAATAGAATTGAGGTGGTTTAAGAATATATAAATACTGTCCGTAGGTAAAATGGTGAAAGTGTCATCTACGTACCGCTTATATATCCTAGGTAGACAGGGTGCAGAGCTAAGAGCCATCTCCTCAAAGTCCTCCATGTATATATCTGCTATTACCGGGGACACAGGCGAACCCATAGCAATGCCATCTATTTGTAAATAGAATTCTTGATTGAACATAAGATATCCAGATGTGAGGCAATGTTCCAAAAGTTCAAGATATTCTATAGGCATATTGTTATCCTCTAGCTTCTTTTTGACAATCTTGATGCAGTCCTTGATGGGAATACTAGTGAACAGTGACTGGACATCAAAACTGACCATGGTTTCATTGTTAGCTAACTTAAGGTCTTTCAGTCCGCTAACAAAATGGTAAGAGTCCCTGACACAAGATGTTGTGTGGCCACGCAGTGGAGAAAGTACTTTGGCGACATGTTGAGCCAGCTTATACGTCGGCGTATCGATTTGGCTGACTATTGGTCGAAAAGGTACATCTTTTTTGTGTATTTTTGGTAACCCATACAACTTTGGAGGTTTTACACAACTAGGCACGAGAGATTTAATGTCGAGATGTAATGTTTTCGCGTGTTTTTTGATTAAATCGGATGTCTTTTTAAGTATTTTTGTTGTAGGGTCTTTATCAACAATTTTATACGTTTTTTGATCCGATAACAATCTTAGTAAGCTACGTAAAAACGAGGATATAACAGTCCTCAAAGCCGATAAAGGTAACGCGACGGTTATACTGGACACCGACGAGTATATACAAAAAATGTCAATATTGCTATCGGATCAAAAAACGTATAAAATTGTTGATAAAGACCCTACAACAAAAATACTTAAAAAGACATCCGATTTAATCAAAAAACACGCGAAAACATTACATCTCGACATTAAATCTCTCGTGCCTAGTTGTGTAAAACCTCCAAAGTTGTATGGGTTACCAAAAATACACAAAAAAGATGTACCTTTTCGACCAATAGTCAGCCAAATCGATACGCCGACGTATAAGCTGGCTCAACATGTCGCCAAAGTACTTTCTCCACTGCGTGGCCACACAACATCTTGTGTCAGGGACTCTTACCATTTTGTTAGCGGACTGAAAGACCTTAAGTTAGCTAACAATGAAACCATGGTCAGTTTTGATGTCCAGTCACTGTTCACTAGTATTCCCATCAAGGACTGCATCAAGATTGTCAAAAAGAAGCTAGAGGATAACAATATGCCTATAGAATATCTTGAACTTTTGGAACATTGCCTCACATCTGGATATCTTATGTTCAATCAAGAATTCTATTTACAAATAGATGGCATTGCTATGGGTTCGCCTGTGTCCCCGGTAATAGCAGATATATACATGGAGGACTTTGAGGAGATGGCTCTTAGCTCTGCACCCTGTCTACCTAGGATATATAAGCGGTACGTAGATGACACTTTCACCATTTTACCTACGGACAGTATTTATATATTCTTAAACCACCTCAATTCTATTAATGACAATATTAAATTTACAGTAGAATTACAGGCAAATAATTCCCTAGCTTTTCTAGATGTTTTAGTCATTAGAAATCCCAATGGCACAATAGGCCACACAGTATATAGGAAACCCACGCACACCAATAGATACCTCAATGGTGAATCTCACCATCACCCTACACAGTTATCTACCGTTGGCAAATCTTTGTTTCAGAGAGCCCACCACCTCTGTGACGCTGAACACCTAGGGGACGAGCTTCGCCAGGTGAAGAATACTCTTCGTCAGAACAAGCTGCCAGTTCCCCGCCAGCGTTCTCAGAATACCAACAAGCCACCCACAGTAGAGAGACAGCCTGCATTTCTACCATATGTGAAGGGGGTTACAGACAGGATTGGCAACATTTTAAGAAGAGCTTCAATAAAAACCATATTCAAGCCTAACAGGAAAGTGAGCCAATTCTTGAGACCAATAAAAAGTAATATTCCTTTACAGAGTGCAGGTGTATACAAACTAGACTGTGATTGTGGCTTATCATACATTGGTCAAACAAAGAGAAGCATCGGTGTTAGGGTGAAGGAACACATCTCAGATATCAAGAATGGGCATGTATCGAAGTCAGCTGTGTGTGAGCATACTGCGGATAAACCCAGCCACTACATTAGGTTTGATAATCCTCAAATCCTCGCTAAGGAAAATAGATTCATTCCTCGGATGATCCGTGAGGCTATTGAAATACAAAAACATCCTAATTTCAATAGAGAGGATGGCTGGAAACTTTCTACCACCTGGGACCCACTCATAAAATCATTGAAGTCTCAAACCCACCATACCAGAGGGCAAGATACTATCAGCTCATTCTGCAGGAATCCAGGGCAGTACGCGAGGCAATTAAGAAATCGCTGGCGGTAGTTTGATATGATAATTATATCAACTGACAGACGAATGCCACCTCAGTCTACCCGTGACCACGGACTACTGTAAAGTGTTCGAAACGTCGGGTTTCCAAAAATGTAAAATCTTAAATATACGCGATTAATCCGGTTAAATTAGTTTCATTTAATCATATAACAAGTACTAAATTTGTAAATTGTTCTATAATACAAGTAACTGGCGCCCTCATATTGGAAATATACATACGTAGATATTTTTATGTATTCTATTCTAAATAACACAAACGCGAATAATTATTATTCAAACGTTCGGGTGCTCTTGATCTCATTCACTACTAAAGCTATTTTAAAGCGAATCTACTAGTGAACTATTTTTATAATATGTTTTTATAAATATTATTTCATGAATATTTTACATATTATACATGGATTACAATTAAATCACTTACCTATAGAGAAAATTAGGTCGTAAATCGAAGCGGCGTACATAGTAATATAATAAAAGATACAATAATCTAATATCAACAATAATAACAATGAAACAAACGCATGAATATTTTGCAAAGCAAGGTACGGGGTGGAGTAGGGTAGTTTAAGAAGCCAATAGTAAAATTTATAGCGAATGTACAAAGTAATCTTACTAAGTTAGTGATCGGTTGAATAAAACTTTTATTGTGAATGTTTTTTTCAAGTGATGTTTTATATTTTTATGTGATGTTCCGATGATTTATTCTGTATTGTACTTTGTATGATTTGTACTTATTTTTTAAATATAAATAAATAAATAAATCAGCTTCACGCTATATTCCCCGTACACAGCAGGGTAGGCAGAGGAAACTTAGTGTTAAGACATCCCGTTCCCCACTTCCTGCCGAATTCTGTGGAAGCATTGCGTGTTAAGTGGCAGAACTCAACGCCGCGCTTTGCCTCGACACCAGAGCGGAGAAATGGAAATATAAATTTAAATAAATATTTCATCTCGAGTGGGGACCCACAACCAGTCGGTTTTACAGACTGGATTTTTTAAATATTATGTTTATAAATGATTATAGTAAGTTACAAAATAAGTTTACGACGGTAATAATTGTAATTTTACTTGTTATTCTACTATTATTTAAGTATACTGTAGTATTTATTATATTGTAGTAATTATAATAATTATGACATATGCTCATATTAGCGTATAAAAATGTATAGGCTTTTATAAACTTATTATATAGCCATGTTTTTTACAAATAAAACCTGTTTTATGGAATTAGAATAAATATTTCGAATACAAAATAGGTTACTAGGTAATAGGTACTGATAGGTTTCTTTTTTGTTTCACAACTTCTTTTATCAATCTAACAGGCAGTTTTTAAATTAATTAAAAATTACAAGTGTTTAGTGGGTTCTTAATCTTATCTTCTATATTGTTGTACTTTGACTTCCTATCTTTTGTTCCAAAGGGAAATATGACTAAACGGTGATAAAAAAAATACATTGCTTGAGAATGAAATATAGGAATTTAATAACACGTAAAAAAATATGTTTTATAAACAAAATTATTAAATAGAGTACCTATTAATATATTATATGCATACGCACTTAAGATATCTAGACGAGTCTACTATCTAATATTTAATGCGTCTATATTACAATAATAATAATTATTAATATCAGTCGCGTTAGTAACTAAAATGTGTTTATTTATATTTTAAGATCATACATGTTGTCGAAATGTGTCGAATCGATCTAAATAGCTTGTGGACAGAATATAAAGATTTCAAGGTCATCAAGCAATTAGTAATATTTCGGTATATAGAGTAGGACTAGGTTATTTTTCCCGACTGCTAAAGAAGGGTTATGTTTTTCGCGCGTATTTTGTATGTAGGTATGTATGTAATATTCTTTATTACCTCATATCTCCAGAATCGCTGAACGGATTAACATATTTGAGGTATCGTTAGATTCGTACATCTTCTTCTTCTTCTTCATCTTAGTGAAAAAAAATCGTTTCGAATACTACAATATGGGTATCAAATTCAAGAGCTCAATACGACGATTTCAAAAAGGTATATCATGACTATCATTACTATAATGAATTCTAACAAAAAAGTGAAAAATACAAAAAATATTTTTAAAAACAAAAACCCCGACTGCAGAAAACTAAAAAGAAAATAAACAAGCCTAATAGTTTATTAGTATTAATTCTTCAATCAATAAAATCTTTACCAGGGACCTCGCATAAATTAATGAGGTCTCGACTGTCAATCCTAATAATCTATTAGGCTTGTTTATTTTCTTTTTAGTTTTCTGCAGTCGGGGTTTTTGTTTTTACAAATATTTCTTTTATTATATTTATCGGAACACTTGAGATAAAAACTAGTTAATAAATCATTTAGTTTATGGTTAGGAAAGGGTGAAAATTAGGGGGAATAAAGTTTAATCGATATTTTTTTCTTTCTAAATAAAATAGGGCTGCGTAGTTCTTAATGTTATTCCACAATCGTGTTAAACAGTTTCATATATCTGATATACTTTTCTGATTACTTAACTTTTATGCGCCTCGGTCACGGAAGAACCTATTTCCTTGACTCCATGGCCTTCAAGCGTGACTTCGAGCGCTTACATAAGTGAAATTGAACCATTAATGATGAAGATCCGCTGTAAATTAAAATGCATGTAGCTGTAGTCCAGAAATGTAATAATCCAGAAATTAATCTAATATAGCTAAATGTCATTTTCATTGTTCTTATAATGTTATAAATTTTTTTTTTTATTTTACGAATTTCGCGGGTAGATCAACCACTGAATTATTTATTATTTGTTAAAGACGCTCAGTTGCTATATATTTAATCTAAAACTTCTAAATAAAGATTAAAAAATAAAATATATATTTTTTATTATTTAGATAAATTTTAGTTAAAACTAAGATCTAAACTGTATATTTAATATATCAACAAGAAATAAATGCTAAACTGAAAAAAACGCGATTGGCGTTCTACAGTGCTATAACAAAGCCTGTGGTCTCACCTTCTTGCCCACAAGGCCACCACCGATGTGAACGTACGCATAACATCATTTTATTCCTCAGAAATCGTGTACTACTTGATTTTAGAATATTTTAAATAGAAGGTAACTGCTTTGATACTGATAGTAGATATAAGTTAATATATTGTTATTAGATATTTGCGACTTTTATATGTTCATCTGTTAATATATTTACATACTTATTAAAAATTATGTTATTTTAAGGAATATATTACATGAACGTAAATTGAATGAATTATTTCAACAGCGTTGTTGGAATGGAATTATTAACGATTTCGTTTTACTTAACAGTATGTTTACTATTTCGTTCTAGAGGGTGCATACTTAAATAGTTTTAAAATGTAACACAATTAGAACTGTCATATGAAACTAAATGGCAATAGGTACATTTTTGGAAACTCGAAGTTACAGACATATTGCAGTAGTTCGTGGTCACAGGTAGGCTGAGGTGGCATCCGTCTATCAGTTGATATAATTGTTATGTATATGTATACTGACGGTTTCTTAATAGCCTCGCGTACTGGGCTCTTGTAGAATAAGGTCACTGTGTCTTACCCTCTGGTGTGGTGAGTTTGGGACTCCAAGATTGGCAATAGATACCTCAATGGACTGTCACACCACCCAAAACAGTTATCTATCTATTAGCAAATATTGTTTCAGAGAATCCACCACCTCGTGTTGCATGAAAAGGCAATAATAGAATTAAAATTCTAAATTAAATTAACGACATATTATATAAGTAAAGTCATAACCAACAAGAAATATGTTTTTGTAACAGTATTAAAATACGGTTTTTAAACACATTATAGCTATCAATGGTGTCACGGCAATGCAAACCGGCGGAGTTAAGCTCTATCTTCACACCGCTGATAGCAAGCTTATGATGCGTCATCGTCTAAAAACAAGGTTAATTAAAACAAAACCACTTTGAGTCTGAATATATCAATCGTAGTACATATTACGCTGTACATTCTAGGTGATGACTATTGATTCTATTCCGGTACGAAATCTGACGTAGGTTTCATCTATTTCGATTAATTGTATATTGATTAGTTGGTACTACTCTAATCTTGGTACTACTAACTCGAATCTACTTAATATTTCCGTATTTGGCCAGTCGTGGCGCAGGGGCACAACCGTGTGACTGTAAACGCGGTAGGTTGTGGGTTCAATTCCCCCTTGAGGGAATGAAATATTTAATATTTTAACTTCCGTCCTCTGGTAACGAGGCCAAGCACGGCATTGAATTCCGCTCAACGCGTAACACCTGCAGAATTCTGCGGGAAGCGGGGAACGGAGTATCTTAACACTAGGCTCCCTCTGCTATGTCCGGGATGCTGCGTGAAGCTAATAAAAAATAAATATTTCTGTTTTATCTAGAAAAAGATATGAATAAAAATACAGTACAGATAAAATACATAATTCGTTTCTGGGATCTTTTCGTGATTATATAATATTACGCAATTCTTATTTGCCAAAGACTCGAACGAATTGGAAAGTGTATAACTAGGTATTATATTTATAACATAACATCGATACGCTGGATTTGATCATAAATGATTTATAAATACCGTACCACTCAGGTCATTTAGAATTTTATAAAAATATATTTGGAATATTTAAGACAAAACAAAGAATAACTTTGTTTTGTATAATTTCGTAGTCCGTCATTTAATTAAATTGACATTTATTGCAAACAACATATCTTACTAGATAAATAAGATAAGTTATTTACAATTAATGTCGAACATTTACAAAAAAATCAAATTTATAAAAAAATGCCGAAATAGCAAAATTTTATCAAACTGACATATTTACTAGAATATTTAAATGTGTCAATAATATTTTAAAATATTATAGAACTGGCAATGTATTTAAATGACGGACATAAAACCTTTTAAGACATTCATGTTAGGAGGTCACATAGGTATATAAAAAGACATGTACCTGACTGACTGAGGTAAGACGCACGCACACCCGTAACCGCTGAAATTTGGACATATGTTTATTTTTATAATCTGGACATCCACTAAGAAGGGATTTTGAAAAATATTATAGAATTCACCCCCTGAATAAATTCTAAAAATTCTCCCCCTAAGCGTTCAAATAAGGGGTTGAAAGTTTATATGGAAAAATCTTTAAATTGCCACTGATTTTTATAAAAATTTAAATTCAGACTATTAAAAATATTTTATTGAACACGTGTTTTGTGCTTTTTTTAGAATTCACCCCTAAGGGTACAAAAAAGCGGGCGAAGCCGCGCGCGCCCACTAGTAAGAAATAAAAGTTGAATGTATCAAATAATATAGTATAGAGAGTGGCACAGCGTCTTATTAAAAACGCAACGGTTATAGGTTCTATTCCCACTCGAAGAAATCAACTATTTTCATTTCCTCGCTCTGGTTAAGACAAAAACAGACAGCGCGACAAAGCGAGTTAGTCAATCAACACGCTTTTCACTTTGCCCTCTGCTACCCTGCTATACAAGCGGAATAGAGCGTGAAGCTGACGAAAATATAAATAATTGTTATTTATTACATGATTACCGCTTGATTCAAATTGGAATCGTTTTTTTATGTTTTAAAGATTGTTTAAATATTAGACTATGCAGTTCGTATTTTAATTTAAAATAACTCATTATTAATTTAAACAATAAATTATATTTTATCACAATAAAATATGTTGATAAGCCTTTAGCATATCTATTAAATAAACCAATATTTGCACGGGTGAGGAAAGTGAGACAAAGAAGTGAAGTATCTACTATCTAGAATGGAAAAATACGTTACACTCACGTTACTGCTATTTATTTTGCAAAATATGACAGTAAATACAGACACTTTATTTGCCTTACCGACTACCGTCTATAATTGAATATCTAATTATAATATTAACATAATAAAAGCTATTCATATAAACATAATGAAGTATAATCGTTATCAAACTGATTAAAAATGTTCTATATTTGTCTTAATTTCTTGTGTATCATTTTATTATACATTTTTTTTTATTTTGCTTACAAATGTAGGCTGACCAATTAATGTCAACGTAATTTTAAAAGCTTTTTAAATTAATAGAATTAAGGTTAACTATTAAGATTACATTATATTATTAAAAATCTAATTAACAATATGTTTGTCTCTTGTTTCAGGTCTGTAGAAGAAAAGAAAACACAGAGCCCTTTCATGTTTTCTCCGCTCACAAAAGAATCAAAATATAGACGGCACATCCGATCTATGTCAGATGTACAGAGTAGTACTCCATATCGCCTTCCATTTAGATCAAGAAAAGGGTTCCATCCCACTCTCACATACGATTCTGATACAAGAGCGAAAAGGATAGCGTCCTACAACAGAAAAAGGCTGCAAGATTCTTCAGACTCTAGTGACTACTTTGAAGCCCCAAAACATTTAAGCATAGGACGCAACATCATTAAGCATTCTGATTCTATGAGGATACTCTAAGAAGAAATGATCTGAAAAAAAAATGTCTTACTAGTAAAATACTAATAATAAATTCTTTGACCATATTGCTTTGAGTAATATGAATAATAATAAATATTATGGACTGCAATTATACTAGTTACATGATCCCATCGCGATCTTTAGTTATAATTTCTAAGAGACTGTGATTCAATTAGGATAGTATTCTAATTGTTATTTATAAATAAAGCCTGAAAAAAGTGATTTAGTCTATAAGTTGTCCGAAAATATGCATCTAGCGAACCTAACGAATATGATATAAATTTAATATTTTTATAATAACGTCAATTAACTGTTAACAGACGTGAAATAAATGATACAGAAGAAAAAAATTAAAGTGAGAATTTAACAAATAAATATTAACAAAGTCATTAAAAAACATACGAACGGCCTCCATCATTTTCTATTTCAATTAGATATTTTAATTAATATATAATGTGAGCAGTATATGAATATAAAGTTATGTATCGTACAAAATAAAAAAATAAACAGTATGAATGCCTTATTGTAATAGTTTTATTTATCGTTAACGTTATTGTATTTTTTCTGATATGTCCATGTGTTTCATGTCATAATGTAAAATATCCGTGTATTTTCCTTTAATTTTTATTTTAATTATACAGTATACTATTGTACAAATAGTAAATTAGTATTGCTTAAATAGTTTTAAACTCCAAAACGATCGCGTGACGAACATTAATGACAGGTTTACTTTTTTCTTTTTTTTTAAGCTTCACGCTGTATCCCGCACACAGCAGGGTAGGCAGAGGGAATTTAGTGTTAAGACACTCCGTTCCCCACTTTCAGCCGAGTTCTGGAGGCATTGCGTGTTGAGTGGCAGAACTCATCGCCGCGCTTTGCCTCGACACCAGAGCGAAAAAATGGAAATATAAATATAAGTAAATATCTCGTCGAGTGGGGATTGAATCCACAACCAGTCGCTTTATAGTCATACTACGTGCTACTGCACCACGACTGGCCTGGCTTACTTACCTTATTAAATTAATTTTAAAATCATATTTATTCTTTATTAAATTGTTAAGAAATAATAAATGAATATTTATTTTATTTGAGTACAATATATAGCGTTTTGTTAAATATAATAAAATTAATAATTCATAGAATCATGGATAATGTTTTTTATTAGTTTTGAAATAAAATTTTATCACATTATAAGTTTATTATTACATATTGTTTTTTTTTAAATATAATGCATTGAAATTGAATTTAAAAAATCATGATAAATGTTTATATAATAATATGAAGTTCAATTTAAAAACGTTCCTTTAAGTTCTTTGATTTTCCAAAGGAAATAGTTTTCTACGGTCGACTTTACATAACTTGATATATTTTTGTCTTTAGCGCCATCTGTAGTCAAGAACTAAAGGCACACTACTATTAAAGGCAACCAGCATAAAGTATAGATAGCAGCACAACTTTGCTTAGAAACTTATTGTGATTGTAAATTAAACCTTATAATAGTTCCCAATGGATCTCTGTACGGTTATTATTCAAATATTATTCAAAATATTGAAGAATATTCAATTTTAATAACAAATGTAGCATATTAATTAGAGAATCAAACGAAATATTTTAGAGAATAATAAAACGACAGATAGACTTTGCTTCGTTATCAAATAAGGAAATAAAAATATTCAACATTTCATTTCCTGAAACGACTAACCCACAATCTATTACAGTCGCACGCATGTGTTCCAGCGCCGCAACTGGCTTGGGAAATATGTAATTAGGATAAAAATTATATGAATTATGAATTGAGAGCTAAACTTAAAAAGTTATTATACGGTGTTACCGGCATCTAGCAGTGATATTCTTTCCCACCAGATGGTGCTAGCAGTCCTCATATAAGTAAATATTTACTTAGGTATCAAAACTTGATTTTGACATTTAACGAAATGAAATGTCATAAATGTCAAATCGTAGAAGCACAACAAAATTCAAAACAGTTCACTTGTAAACTTGTGATGTGAGACGCTTTTTGCATTAAAAGGTAAGTAAATATGAATCACAAGATTATTTTTCTATTAATAGTTAATACTAATATTTGAATACAAACGCGTAGTATTAAAATTTCTAATTAGCTACAACAGGAATTTCATTATTAGCAGTATATATAATTGTATTATTATTTATTTGCAAGTAATATTTACCTTTTTGCAAATTTTATTTCGACTTTCTTTAAACTTTGACATTGCAAAAGTATATCATATTATATATATTTATAATAAATTATTATTTAATTTTATTCTTTGTTAAGGTGCTCTACCAGAACTTTTACGATTTGTTAAATATTTAAGATGAAGTGGCTTATTATTTTATCAATGTTGAAATACCTTTCTGCTGAGCCTACACCAATAGTTCTTTGGCATGGAATGGGTAAGATATGTGGAATCACTACAATTTATAACATTCATAAGAATTTTAACAACTAATTTAATTACTATAATATAAATATTTGTAGGTGACACATGCTGTATGGCGTACAGCTTAGGTTTCTTTAAAACATATCTTGAGGATCAAATACCAGGAGTTTATGTTTTGTCTCTTAGAATTGGTACTTCAACTGTAGAGGACTTTGAAAATGGATATTTTATGTCACCAAACAAACAAGTTGACTATGTATGTGATAAGATAGTCAATGATCCAAAACTTAGGAATGGCTTTAATGGTATTGGATTTTCTCAAGGAAGTCAATTTCTGTAAGTAGTTGTTTATATTAGGAGCTTATTTTTTTTGCTTCATGCTCAATAGGCAGAAGGAGGCTAGTGTTAAGTAATCCTTCCCTTAAGTAAGTTCCCAGGAAAGGCTCAGAAAACCAAGTGAATATCTGCCATTATTTTGGAAAGATGATTATCATTAAAAAAATACATGTTATTGTATGATAATAATCCCTATGTTTTATGAATTTTAATGGTTTGACTGAGTTCTTTACTGAATTACTTATTGTCGTTCTTATTTCATGCCACATTTTGTATTACGGGTGTATCTGTATGCTTGTACTACAAAATGTGGCATTAAATCCAATTACTCAACAACCAAACTTAAATATTTTCAAATACCCAATCTGGTATTCGAAATGTGGTGCTAAGTCCTGCAACTCATTTACTTCAAATTAAATAAAAAAAAGAGAAGTAACAACTACTTTTTGTTACTTCCCTTTTTTTATTTTTTTTAATATAATATATTTATCCAATCAAATTATAAACCACTATTGTCTATGCACTTTTACCATCTCATAGGTAGTTGACCTTGCCTAAAAAAACAATTCAGACAGGTATCCATAAAATCTTTGAAGGAGGTTTGGGCTGCCACATCAAAATTGATTTCTTTCCTTGTAAGAAATTATCTAAATTTCGCAAAAAAATAGTAATCTGTTGGGACAAGGTCCAGGGAGTGCGGTGGATGGCCTTAGACATTTCAATTGAAGCTCTTCTAATTTCGCAGCCTTCTGTAGTGCAGTGTTGAGCGATTGACCGGGCTTGGTTGTTTAGCAACTGGGTTTTCCATAGACATAGACGTCTGTCTTAATTGTCTCGTCAGATTTGTTCTGCAGTTCGAAATTTCCAGAACCATATTATTGGAACCAAAACACGCACTGTGATTTCTTTTGCGATACGACCGCCATTAACCCTTCTAGCCGTTTCCGTAGCACTGCTTGGTGTCTTTTTTTAAACGAACCGAAAATAGCTGAGGAAAATTTGTGATTAAAGTGGCTAGTACGACAAAACACCAATTTCATATGTAACTACCTCATATTTGCTTATCGATTTATTTCATTTGATGCAACAATCGCTAGTGTTAAGACACTCTATTTCCCAATTTTCGAGATGTTACTGATGAGCGTTATAATAGAAAAAATAGGTACCTACCAGTATTATACTTTGTTGCACAGAGTAATGAGGAAAGTAAAATATTTCAAAGATAATATCATTATCCCGATAGAATAAATATTGCACTCTAATATAGTATTATTATACACAATGAAATGATAAGTTATTGTCGATTTTAGTTGTAGTTTTATGTTTTCGGCAGGCGAGCTGTAGTCCAGCGATGTGGTCACATGTTCGGGCCGATAAAGAATTTGATAACATTGGGTGGACAGCATCAGGGGGTCTATGGTCTGCCCCACTGTTTTGCATTACAGCATGAAACCTGCGACTATGTAAGGAAGGTACTAAATTATGCAGCATACTACAGGTACTATTACATTTTTTTTTCAGTTTCACGTTTTATCCTGCATACAGTACCTAATAAAGATATAAGGAACATAGTGTTAAGACACAGTCCTTTCCCCGCTTTCTGCTGAATTATATGCGCTGACCGCGCTTTGTCTTGCTGCCAGAGCGAGGAAATTAAATATTAAATAATTTCGGTGAGTGAGTATCGAACCCACAACCGTCGCATTTAAAAGCACACATTGTGCCACTGCACCACGACGGTCTACTAAAACTACACTCTTTAAATATTTGATTACAATTGATAGGATATTTATTAAAAAGTTAAATATGTAACTTTTTCTGCAACGGTGATTAATTTTATGAATAAAATGGAAATATATTTACATTAAACAATATGAGTAAAGTGAATTGCTTAGGTGTTTTCTAATCTTGTTTCTTACGCGTGATTGTGGATGCGTCCCAGATCTGTCACTATATATTGCTTTCAAATTGTACCAGGTATACATATAATGCGAGAGTTAACCAATAGTGTATACGTATTACAATATATTGAGCATCGTGGCACAATATATTTGTCGTGGTTAGTCTTAATGAAAGAAACCTTGGCCGAAATAGTCTAGGAGGCAACCACTCAAAATATGTAAAGTACTTTTTGCAGCTAAGTTATTATAATAAAATATTTCCAATTTACATAAGAACTAACTACTATTATAATTATATTACGCACATATTAATAATTGCGCACATTATTATTTAAATGTAGATAATGGACAAATAATAACACCTGCTCGTTGGATGTCCTGTAATCTGTATGTAATGTAAACAACATCCGCAGATCCAGATTGAGGATCATTTCTTAGATATGCATAGAGACATGAGTGTAGGAATTGGGGGGGGGCCAAGTCCTTTACCCCTGAAACTTTCCTAACAAAAAAATCGTCCAAAGCTAAAATTCAACCCAAGAAATGTTTCTAAATAAGTATTTTTCTTTCCTAAGTATGGATTAACTTGTGTGGCACAAAAAATATAGATTTAGAATAAATGAAATGGGTAAACCAAATTATGTTCGTTTAGTTCTTTTTTTTTCAGCTTCACGCTGTATCCCGCCCACAGCAGGGTAGGCAAAAGGAAACCTAGTGTTAAGATACTCCGTTCCCCACTTTCCGCCAATTTCGGCGGCGTGTTGAGTAGCGGAACTCAACGCTGCGTTTTACCCTCAGCACCAGAGCGAAGAAATAAAAATATAAATGTAAATAAATATTTCATCTCCTCGAGTGGGGATCGAACCCACAACCAGTCGATTTACAGGCACACATTGTGGCCCCTGCGCCACGACTGGCCTCTTATAGTTCTTTTTGCACAATAATAAGTGCTTTAGTACGTCCCTACATATGGACCTACTTAAGAATATTTTATTTAAACCATTGTGGGTGGCTTGTTGGTCTGAGTTAATTTCTTTATACGAGTTAATTTCAATCAAGAAAAGTTCCAATCGTTCAAATCACATTTTAGTTGTCAGAAAACGCTCGTTCTCTCTAGACGCGGAACTACTTAATACTGTTTATATGTGCTCATACCCATGAAAGAAAAAAGAAAGTAATAAGATGACGTTAAGATGTGCAGATAGATAATGCTGGATGAGGTAATTCCTAGCACTTATGTTCTGAAATCGTAGAATTACGACTACGTATTGTGTAATAAGGAAATAATAAACGTTTACTAGCTATATTGTATTGTGTCACAACAAGGTATAAAAATTTTGGTATTAAAATTACAAAAAAAAATAACAACTAAGAATACAACAAGGTATTAAAATAATATATTATAACAGGTTAGTCATTATAATGGCTAATAATAACTATATAACTTTTAAATATACTACAACTTTATACCTCATCTTTTTAAGTAGAGAAAATAGACACTATATATTTTTTTTATTTTTACTGCTTATAGTATCAAACTTAAAGAATACGGCTTAAAATTAAATACTAATTTATGCAATAAAAACTACTTTAGTGTTATCCCGTGGTTTTTGATTATCTTCTCTTTAATATTTGCGGCAAGATCGTCCAGTGAAATCGCCATAGTCAATTCAGTATGATGACCTTTTTAATGGTCAGATTATTCTTTGTCTTTTAAGACATCAATTTTAAATTCTGCTGTCACTTATGTTTTTTTTCTTTAACTTTTTTTACGTTAAAATTATGAATTAAATACTATTCAAAATTATATGTGCTTAGTATAGAATTAATATTTATTTATTTAAAAAAATGTTAATTAATGCGTTCAAAAGTCAATACAAATTTTAAGATGAGCGTTGAAAATGATAACATGTTTCCGATAAGTTCAGAAAATAAATTACTGTATTTGCAATTCCATAGAATGAAAAAATCTATGTACTATTAAAATAAAAATTAAATTTTTAATTTTAATTATGTACTATCGTTGTAAGAAATCTAAAATTCATAACAGCTACGTTTATTCGACGACTCAAAAGCGCTTGTAAAAGTCTAATTGAATAAAGAATATTTTGGACTAGAATATATGCCATATGCTATTTCGAGACTATTATTTTGTCTCTTTCTCCTAAAAACCGTTAACTCCGCTGTCGTATTTTTTGGCGCAGATCATACGATTTTATTCACATTTTTTGTTAAACACATACTGAGATGTTAATGGCTTCAATTAATAATGTACACAAAATATTATTTTAGAGTCATTCACTCTTACAGGTCACTTATCATAATGTTTTTAAACTTTTATTGTAATAACTTATTACTGTTATTTATCTTTATTTTATTCCTTACGGAATTCATTTTTAAAATGATTATTCATAGCCATAAATGATACAGCTTCACGCTGTATCCCGCAGCTGACGCTGACGACAGCAGGGTAGTCAGGGAAACTTAGTGAGAAGACATCCCGTTTAAAGTGTTAATCCTCACTTAGAAAAGAAAAATACCAGGTTTCCAGGTCGGTTTCCAGGAGGCGCGGGTTCGATTCTCGCCACGTTCTAAATTTTTATACGTTTCCTAAATATGTATTATTTAAAGATAAAAACTTTACTAAACAACGTATTTAATCATTATTCAAGGAAAACGCATAACTCACCTCATCCTTGGTTTATTTACTTAACGAGTATGTGCAGTGTGGTATACTCGTATCTCTATATACAAGGCGTTACCCGTTTGGCCAACTGTCAAAGTTTATCGGTAATGTTTACATTGTTATTCTTGTTTGCTCCTCACAAGTGTTACCTTGTTTATATTATAGTATATACACTGTTTTGTCACATCTGATATTTCAATTTTGCCATCTAATGTTAATTAGACGTTTATCTTTTCATCTGTTCCTTGCTGTTATCCAATTTTTTTTATCAGCTTCACGCTATATCCCGCTGATAGCACGATAGGCTAAGGGAACCTAGTGTTAAAGATACTCCGTTCCCCACTTTCTACCGAATTCTGGAGGCATTGCGTATTGAGTGGCAGAACTCAACGCCGCGCTTTGCCACGACACCTCGAGAGCGAAGAAATGGTTTTTTTTTTATAAATTTATTTGTTGGAGATACATTGAGAATTTTATTTAAATTGTTATTATTATTCGCATTAAAAATGTGCTCTATTTTTAACGATAATCATTCATATCTTGGTCAATTCGCTTAACCCAGTTTTACTAATATCATTTTAATTAGTGTGTTTTCTCCGATGCTATAATCAACTTATATAAGCCTGGCCAATTTATACAATTCTTTTAAGCAAAACGTTATAATGTTTAAAAATAAGATCCTAGTACAGTGTGCTTTGTACTGGCACATATGACGACGAATTACCATCGCTCCATACTAAAGTGACTAAATAACTAAATAATAATAATAATCTAAATTTTCCTTAATTAAGTTCACACATTTTAGTTTAATCAAACTTTGATCTTTTCGTTGCTGTTATAATTCACTAATATATCCATTTAATGTATTTTTACGAGATAAAAATTGTTTTTAGAAAAAATTAAAATAGTAGTAGAAACTACTATTTTAATTCATTCGCATTAACAATTTTCTCTACTTCCAACGTCTTTCCAAGTACATCACGGTAAATACGATCACTTCAACCAGTTGTAGTAATATAATTTCCATTGACTTTACTACTATAGTAAAGTTAGCATATATGGTCAGGTTTGGCCAATCTATACATATCTTTTAAGCAAAATGTAAATATAACAATTAAAAATTATATTTATTTCAGTTGGGTTCAAAAATCATTAGTTCAAGCCACATACTGGCACGATCCTCTAGACGAAGTAATGTACAAGAAAAATAGCGATTTTCTCGCCGATATAAACAACGAGAGAAAGATAAACCAAACCTATATTGACAATTTAAATAAATTGGAGCATTTTATTATGGTTAAATTTGAAAACGACAGTATGGTTCAGCCGAGGGAGAGTGAATGGTTTGGATTTTATGCTCCCGGCCAAGCGAAGAAGACGATTTCCTTACAGGAAACTGCATTGTATAAGAAGGTAAGCTTGTTGTTTGTTGCGCGTTCGCATAAGTGGCTAAATAACTGTTCCTAAAGAATATTATTAAGGAATCCTGTGTTTATATTAATAATTATGCCGTAGTTGCGATTTCTGTACTTATAATTAATATGTCTATGATATAAATAATGATAAGTTTTATTTTTAGTCGTACTAAGGTCCGTTTATAAACTGCTTTCTGTCTAAGTCTAAGTCTGAGAACGATCTTGATGCCGTTTTTATTCATACATTAAATACTATATCTATGAATAAAAATGGCATCTCAGGATCTCTGACTCGAGAGCTATAAATATGGGCTCAACAGACGTAATTAGATTTTAACGTAAGTATATTTATTTAATCAGTGGTAAATGTTATGTCACGTTACTGAATACGGTTCTTATGATAATAACTAGTCTTGCTTGTGATAATAACTAGAAACATATAACATCTTTGTGTGCTTTAACAGTTAAACGTTTGTCTCTACTTAAATTAAAACTAGATACTCAAAAGTAGCTTCATTTGCTTAAACTTATTTTTATATTATAGCCAAATTATATATGATATTTTTTTTATTTTAAATACAAAATAAATATATTTTTAAAAATATTCCATGATTTTATAATACATATAAGAATATGTGTACATACCTATTTAAAAATACCTATAAATAATTATTAATGTTGAGTTTATTTGCTTGGCAATTGGCATAAACTGATAATAACGTATGAGAATTTAATGTAAACATTCATACATATTTAGTAGTATCAGTTCCAATGTTCGAACTACGTAGGAACTAGATAGTGACCGATTTATTGAAAAAACTAGTCGATTGATATAATATTGAATACTATAAACGTGTACAATGCGATTAACAATAGTTTAATTATTAAAATACCCTCATTTTGTGGGGGTTTTTTTAAAATTATTATGTTTTTAATCTCATATTAATAGAATACTGATTCTTGTTTTTTTTTAAATATCTAGTTAATAATTTAACTTTGTACAGACATTGGAAAAATATAATAGAATTATAAATACAACAAAATTTATATAAATTTATATTTAATTAAGGCCAGTCCAAAAGTGTGACTGTAAAACCGACTGGTTGTGGGTTCGATTATATTTCCATTTCTTCGCTTTGGTGTCGAGGCAAAGCGCTGCGTTGAGTTCTGCCACTCAGCAAGCAATGCCTCCAGGACTCTGCAGAAAGTGGGGAACGGAGTATCTTGACACTAGATTCCCTCTGCCCACTTTGCTGTGTGCGGGATACAGCGTGAAGCTGACTTTATATATTTTTTTATGTGCTTACAGGATCGCCTCGGGTTAAAGAAAATGGACAAAGATGGTAAATTAGTGTTCTTCTCACAACCGGGAGACCATTTACGATTTACTGAAGAATGGTTCACTGAGAACATAATAAAACCTTATCTTCTTTAATTAAGATTAAAACTCATTATGGATTCTCATTAACGAATAAGTCTTTTTTTACACAAATCTAATTTATTTTCTGCAAATGTCGATCAAATTGTCATAAAAAAAACAGTGATTAATTTTAACTGTGTACCTAAAGAAGGATTTATTAAAGTTTTTATTTTTGTCAATTTTTGTAGAGAAAGTATGTGAATTAATATAATACTACACGAATTTGTGAAATTAGAATATAGTGTTTAAATTATTGTATATTGTTATATCTAATAAAGAATTTAATACTCTTTAAGTTTTATTGTTCTCCAACATGTCGACTTTTTAATATTATTGGCCTTCCATAATTTTTATTAAATGCATTGTAATGCATGGGAGGGAGGAAACACAAAACATTAACATGAAGATCTTTTGTGGCTTAAAAAATAATATTTTTAATACATCACACAAAAGCGACGACATAATATATATTTGAGGCAAAGCGCGGCGTTGAGTTCTGCCACTTAACACGCAATACCTCCGGAATTCGGCAGAAAGTGGGGAACGGAGTGTCCTTCACTACGTTCCCTCTGCCTACCCTGCAGTGTGCGGGATACAACGTGAGGCTGATAATATATATTTAGAATTCTTTTATAAAAAAAATCTGCTAATATTTTTATTATCAATTGTTGTCAAAAACAATTTACAAAAATCCAAAAATTGATTGTTTTATATACAAACAAGAAAAAATTTTTATATACAAACAAACAATTTATTAAAAAAAATGTAAAATTATTCAATCATGCTCTCTAAATCAGCTTTGGATTCTTTAAAGTTTATTTCGTGATCTCTTCCCGTGTCCCCAACGTATACACGCACGTACTTGTTATATTCGGAACTGCGCTTAATAAACGGTGCGTTTGTGCCTCGCAACTTGTGAAGAGGATATCTCACGAAGCATGTGAGCATGCAGCGTTCAGCTATTTTATAACTAAAATAATACATATACATATGAAGTCAGTCGTGGCGCAGAAGCACAAAATGTGACTGTAAAATCGACTGATTCTGGGTTCGATCTTGGCTCGAGGAAATTAAATATTTATTTAAATTTATTTAATCATTTCTTCGCTCTGGTATTGAGGCAAAGCGCGGCGTTGAGTTTCGCCACTGAACTCGCAATGCCTCTGATTTCGGCGAAGAGTGGGGAATGGAGTGTTTTAACACTAGGTTCCCTCTATCTACTCTACTATATGCGAATGTACCTAAAACACATATAACTTACAAGATGTTCGCTTGTTTTCACCATACTGACTATCGTATTGCAGTGGAATAAATGACTAAAAATGAAAGTTGTGCATTCGACCCGAGGGAAAATACCTATATTTGTTAAATTTGTTTTTATTCTTTTGTATTTTGAGGATAGTTATGACAAGCGTGACACTGTAAATGCGATAGGTTGAGGGTTCGATCCCCACTCAAGGAATTTAAACATTTAATTTTCTCTGGTAACAAGGAAAAGCGAAGCGTTGATTCCCGCCACACACAATGCCCCCAGAAAGCTGCGGCAAGTAGGGAACGGTTTTAACGGGAACGCAGTGTCCTAGCACTAGGTTCCCAGGATCCCTTTAACTACCCTAAAGAGCTATTGTAAGAGAATCTATTGTTATATTTCCGCTCAGGTAAGACTCTCCACCACTTAACATTGGAACTAAATCTGAATTGTTAGAAATTTTGCCACGACGACCAAAAATAAAAAGAAAGTAATTCTATTGTTCTCTCTATTCCGTGCTGAAGATTAACAAATAAAATAAACTCACTCGTACGGATTAATGCAATCCATGCGTACAACTTTGTATCCTTGATCTCGAGTCAACTCTTGCGATGTCTTAGCAAGCATAACTCCTAAACCTCGTCGTCTATATTCCGGCAATACCGCTAACATCTTTATCTATACAATTGCTTTAAAGTTTATACAATTGTGAACTGCAGTCCATTAATTACTAGTATTGTGATAGAACAAGTAGATACTTATAAAATACATATTAAACGCTGGAGTATCTAAATATTGACTGTACTGAGTGAGCAATATTAATTATAACTAAAATAATATATATACATATGAAGTCAGTCGTGGCGCAGAAGCACAAAGTGTGACTGTCGAATCGACGGGTTGTGGGTTCGATCCCGCCTCGAGGAAATTAAATATTTATTTAAATTTATATAATAATTTCTTCGCTCTGGTGTATAGACTAAAGTTATAATATAGGATAAAAATGAAAATTATTATAAAATAATATTTTTCTTAGCTGTACACTGTACCCACCCGCATACAGCTATACAGAAGGAACTTAATGTTAAGATACTCCGTTTGCCATTTTCCGCCAAATTCTAGGGGCATTGCATGTTGAGTGGCGGCACTCAACGCCGCGCTTTGCCTCGAAACCAGAGTGTAAAAATGAAAATATTAATGAGTGTAGAAATGTAAATATTATTAAATATATCATTTCTTCGAGTGGGAATCGAACCCACAACCTGTCTCGTTTGCCGCCACAGGCTTGTGTTTCTGCGCCACAACTGACCTCTGATACAGAAATTATTTATTCCTATATAGGAATAAGAATTATTTATCATAAATTTACAAAGAAATATAAAAATTTATTACTTCAAAAATCTTAGGCTGTTTGAAGGTAGTCCACAAGTTGGGCGTTTCATGCAGCTTCGCCGTAAAATATAGAAAATCTTTAGTATCAGGATCCTATAATATTAATTTTAATTTAAAAAGGGAAAATACTTAAATGAAACAATTGAAAAAAGAACATATTAATATTTCCCGCTATATGAATCAAGGGTAGCGTGGCCGAGCGGTCTAAGGCGCTGGTTTAAGGCACCAGTCTCTTCGGAGGCGTGGGTTCGAATCCCACCGCTGCCAGTTACTTTTTATTACATTTTTCAATTATTTAAATAGTATGTTAGTTTTTTGTCACTTTAGTTAATTTCTTTACCCATTAGTGAATAGGTTATTTTAGTATGTAGCTATGTACTTATACATTTACAATTCATTGACAAATGCATATCATCGTGACGTAGTGGGACGCCACGTTTGCGATGTCTATAATTTTAATTCTTGCTCTTGAAATAGTGTTGTGTTACGCCACCCAACATAAAGAATATAATGAACTAGCAAACATTTTTTTGAGATATTTGTAGAAGATACCTAGGTGTAACCTATCTTTTAAGTTTTAATTATGTAGCAATATTGTTTTAATGATTAATAATTAAATAATACAGTCGAGAACGAAGAATCTTGTATCTCATAAGTCTACGTTTTCATATCTACTTTGGTAAGAGGGGAATATGCATGAAAAAAATTGCGATAATTCACAATTGCTTAAGTACCTGTCTATAAAAGGCATAGTTTCGCAAATTCTGTGGATCTACTGGGCTTACAGCGAAATTCAAACATAATCCTGCCACTGTTTCATCTTCGGCTTTTGCAAGTAAAGAATTACCTAAAAATATATATTTTTTTACTATATATACGAAAAAAAGACTAAGAATTCAACTTTCTTTTACGACAGCAGAAAGGTGTTAATTGATAGGGATGAAGCATTCGGATCATTAGTAATCCGTAGTGACGTAGCTAACGGTCTATTAAAAAAAATATCAGGAAACACAAGAAACGTTTAAAAAAAACTAAGAATACGTTCAAATCGGTAAGATAAGAAATTTTAGCGTAAAATTAAGCTGACGAAATATTATTTGTTTATTTTAAAAAAAACACATAAATTTTAAGTAGTTACATATTTGTTTCCGTAACTAGAAATCAAATATTACAAGCTTCTTATTTTTTTTTTACATGAAAGAAACCTTTATTTTTAATAAAAGAAAAGTCAACGACAATATTTGCGGAAACAGTAATTTATTATGGAAATGAAATTTAACTTATGCCTTTTAGGTTACATTTATTCGCAAAAGACAGAAATATGTTAATATAAAAAATTTAACTATCTATTGATTGAGGCCAGTCTTGGCGCTGGGGCACAAAGTGTGACTGTAAATGGACTGGCTGTGAGCTCGATCCCCACTCGAGGAGATGTAATATTTACTTAAATTTATATTTCCATTTCTTCGCTCTGGTATCGAGGCAAGGCCTAGCGTTGAGTTCTGCCACTCAACACGCAATGCCTCCAGAACTCTGCAGAAAGTGGGAAACGGAGTGTCTTAACACTACGTTCCCTCTGCCTACCCTGCTGTGTGCGGGATACAGCGTAAAGCTGATTTATTTATTTAATTTTTCTTGATTGATAGATCTATTGTATCCTTAAAATATCAATATTTTTTATAACAAACCCTGTCTAAGAAGAACAAGCAGGTATTGGTCTATTGCACGGTCGTCATAAAAGTTCATATTGCGCGCGCGCACCAACACGTGTTCGTTGAGATAGTATCGTTTAACCGTGTCGATAGCCATCTCGTGGTCATTACTCTGTATTGGAGATACAGTGAAAGCCTCTTGCTAGAAAGTAAATAGAAATAAGGCGACATTAAAAAGTTACTAAGTTTCTACATACATATTCATACAGACTTCGTCTTGTATTGCGTGGTTTATAAAAATTGTATACAATAAAGATTAATTAAGTGATAGAGAGATTCAATTTAGTCACACAAAGACAAAATGTTTTATAAACCTAAATAAAACAATATATTGAATTTTCTTCTTCTTTTTTTTCTATTACTGAAAGTCGTGCCCGTTCTGGTTGGTACTGGTGAAAGAGCAAACGAGATGCTTTCATGCTTTCCTGTCTTCTGCTTGCCTTTAAGTGTTAATAATGGGGAGACCTGTAATTTCTTTGAAGGCGTTAGACTATCAACAAAGTGATCAGTCTCTAGGTCTTCTACGGTCTATAATGAAGTTGAATTGTTTTATAATGAGGAATCAAAATCTCTACTAAATTTAATATTATAAATTTGATTTTCCGCAGCAGACAATTGTATTAAATGTTAAAGAAAAATTATTTAGCTCAGCTAAGAAAAACTATATAACTGACTTCTATGTCTATCTTCTTTTCTGTAAAAACTGTATTACAAAATAAATAATATTAATGGAATTTTAATACTTTATATTATTAAAAGCACGCTCCCGCAATGTGAAACTAAGTATTAAGACACTCCGTTTTCCACTGTAGATACCGTCCAACTTTCAGTCTACCAGAGCGAGTAATTATATAAAGTTTGAATACAACAAACAATATTTCCGAACGGAGATCAAAATTTCAACCGTCGCGCTTAGGAAGGATTTACACTATATTGCCAGTCACGGTTTGTTCTCCGATCCCATATTCTTGTATGAGAAATATTCTTATATACTTGGTTGCACAGGAACATGAACGATATTATGATTGTTATTTTAGAATAGTTTTAAGATACTGAGATCGGACCGTGACCGGTACTATAATGGGAATCCGGCCTTACAAGCAGTTTAGATTAGGTATAAGCCTGATACGTAAGTTCAAAGAATTTTTCAGGATGAAAGTATGCTGGTTGTGCTGGTGCCGGTGCTGATGATGCTGCTAGTCAAAGCAATATTTTGTTTAACTAAATCGGGCAAATATCTATAATATAAATAAGTTTTGAAAAGAATATTTATTGCTTTTAAAACTTAAATTCTCAATTGATATTTATGCTAAAATTTTCTATATATATTTTTTCTCTACTCTAGTATTTTAAGTAGTATTTTTAGTCTCTAGTATTTTTTATCTATATTTTAAGTTTTATTTAGATAATACCTTCTCGTGTTGAATTAACTCCTTGATCCCAAATAAACCGTGACATTTTTTATCTAATATATAATATGGTAAACGGAAAGTTCTTAATATGTTTCTTATTGGAAACACGATCATACTTTAATTTAATATATGTTAGAATAAATAAAAAAATGTCATTTACTTGACAGCAGAATAACAACAATATTGCCAGTAAATATATTTTTTAAAGAAAAGAATTTAATAAATATTATATGTTTTAAAGTTAGTTAAGGCTTAAGTCCTTAATGATTGAAATTTAACATACTACCAAGAATTATAGTGTCACTTTAATAGACACGTCCTCAATAAAAAAATAATAGAATAACACTCATAAAAATGAGCATTTTAGACGTAATATGTTGATTTAACTTAATCTTTTTTAATTTATCTTGCAACAGTTATTTATTTATGTATACGCATATGTTGTATTTTAAATGAGTATTTTTTTTATGGAAAAGACACGGCAAACGGGCGTTCGGGTCACCTAATAGTAAGTGATTATCGCTGCCCACGGCCCCGTGCAATCCCAGAGCAGCTACAGGTGCGTTGCCGGCCTTTAAGGTGGATTGGGCGCCGGGGCCCCGCATTACCTGATGCGAAACTTAGTGGCATAAACACACGGTTTTAAATGCCGGGGGTGGTAATGATCCGGTCGAGTCTGCCTATGCGTGTTGACATTGCTAGCGACGGGATCTACCACACGTACTTTAGTCGCCTCTTACGACACCACCAGTACCAGGAAGATCCTGATCTTCCTGGTACTGGCCTTGATCCTGATTAAAAACAATTAAAATCAGTTTCACGCTGTATTCCGTACACAGTAGTGTAGGCAGAGGGAACCTAGTGCTAAGACTCACCATTCACCACTTCCCGCCGAGTTCTGGAGGCACTGCGTGTTGAGTGGCGGAACTCAACGCCGCGCTTCGTTCTATCATTTAAACGATAAATATTTCTCAATACAAGTTACATGAATGCATCATTCAGCTTCATATAAATACAATTCACTTAAACACTAGAATAAACAATTAAAATGCAATAAAGAAGTTATGGAGTATTAAATCTGCGAATATTATCAATGTTTATTTATTTTACATTTATGTTTATATAGTACTTAAGCATGTCTTGTGTGTAATATAATGATATTACAAGTATTTTTCTGTTTATGTAAGTATTATTTGTTGATTTTTTAATATACTTTAAAAGTATTTTGTTTTATGGCTTTCATGTTTTATCACAAAAAAAAAATATTTTTTGTAATAAAAAGTGTCATTGTAACGAAAAAAGCATATGTTTTTATTTAAGTTACAAAGAATTAAGTAAATGTCAAAAATATTTTTAGCTACATTATATACCTGCGTCGGGATAAAATACATAGATTTACAGTCTAATATATCTACCGATAAGATTTCAACTGTGCCTAAAAATAGAAGAAGATACTGGCTGGTTACATCCGATCTCAATTTAAGATCTTTGCTAAGAGGTGAAGAAACGAATGACAACGACAAAGATGAAAGAATCAAAAGTAAAATTTCTACGCTAATAGATCAAACTGTACACGACACTATTAATAAAGTAGCATCCATTAAAGATTTTAAAGAGAAACATAGAGAAGAAGGGCCATATAAGGTTGGATTCATTTTAAGCATGGTAAAGAAATCTAAAGACGTTATGAGTGAACTGTTCAATATAGCAGTTAAACACAAGGATGATTGGAAAGCGTTGGAACAGTTAAAAGTATTTGAATTAATAGTCCATACGAATGTGGATACAACAAATCTAGTCAGACAGCTAGTGGAAATTCACATTCAACATTTGAACGCAACAAACACACAAGATGGCAGAAAAAGGGTGGTGTTAATTAGAAAATAAAAAAAAATGTTTTATTTATTGACCCCTTGCATAATCGCGGTATTTTAACATATTTTAACAACAAACAGTATAATACAGTATTTTTTTTGTTTAGTTATGATCAATTAGTTGTTAGATAGAATCAATTGTCTTATACATTCATATTATGAAGTACTTCACGAATTTGAAAGCGGAATTCGAAAAATTGTCTATCTGTAAAGTAACACAACACATACACACATACATATATAAAAATTGAGAAGCATTTCTTATAAAAAAAAGCCTTTTTAGCATACCTTTAGCCGCGAAACAGACTCATCAGCTAGTGACGTCATCACCTAATGCATAGTACAACCTCATCACGCCAGGTAGGTGGCGTAGGCTGAAGGAGAAAATTACAACGTGAAGATGAGATGCGCCCTCTCATTATTTAAGATTGTATATGCGGCGTGGCTTCGATGGCTGTGCTGTAGTGTGTAGTGTGTGGTGTATACTGCTTGTATGGTCCTAAACAATGTCGTAGGTGTGTTACTGCTAAACTATGTGTTTGTTGGAGAATACCGTTTCTAGATATCAGTTTTTTTTATATACGTCACTCCGATGGGAATGTGAGTTTGGTGAAATTTTAAAGTCAAAATCATTTTTGGATATAGCGATTGGATCAATTTCTATACTATTGCCTGAGCAAATGTTGTAGTACCTTATTATGTATACGTTATTTTTTAATAATTTAATTTCAAATTAATAAATAAGTTGCCAAAAAAATATATAAATATAAAAATGTATGCACAGACATTTAAGTAAACCAAAATATAAACCAAGCTCTCATAAAAAGATGATTTAAACACTGTCATTACAACGGTGTGCTGAAAATATATTTTTTTATCTGATTTCATCTTAATGCAGTGCAACTGCTGATAACCTATATAATATTATTTTTTATTTCCACGCACCATTAACATATCCATCGTAGCCCAGTGGGACAGCGTCTGACTGAAAACGTAACGTGTTGTAGTTTCGATTCCCACTCGGAGGATTGAATTTTATTCATTTGGCAAGAAGGCAGAGAAAGTAGAGATCGGAGTGTTTTGTGGGGAGGAAGTGAATAGCAGTAGATTCTTAAAGCGACTGATTGTAAGCGCAATCGTTGTGGGTTCGATACTTATCAATAAAGGAAAAATGATTACATTTAAATTGTTATGGTTTCCTTGCGCTGGTAGGGTAACGTGTGGTGTTGAGTTCTGACTGTTTATTCTCACTGCTTGCTATTTAAGAACAACTGTAAAGTTGAAAAAAAAATTGTTTGTTATATAAGTACATACCTATCACATGTGTATATTTTTTTTAGTTTCACACTTTATCTCGCCAATAATGGATCTGTCTCGATTGATTTCTAAGCAGAGGGAACCTAGGAACTTAGTGTTGAGACGGTCCATTCCTAAAAAGAAAGACACTTCCGTTCCCCACTTCACCCGAATTCTGGAGCTGTTGCTGTGTGTTTCCCGAAATTCGTTTCCCCAATTGCGAATCAAACCCACAACCGTCGCGTTTACTGTCATACGCTTTTGCCCCTGAGTTACGAGCCGTCGTAAACTGTCGTTGGAGGGCGCTCCAACACCAGTTGATTAAACTTAATAATATAACATCAATCAAATAAGAAAACATTATACATTAATTAACTAATAATAATCTTACAGTTTAACATATGTCAGTTTAACATATTCGATACTCCACATAAAAAATAATCTTTAATAAGCATATCGCAATATACTCGATAGATACGTAGGATTTACGTGCCGTATAACTCTTCCCCAATTTATACAAAAACCGAGTATCTAAAGCCTATGCATTGCATAAAACAAAAGAGCATAACAATGGGAAAATGGAAACTTTTTTGGCTTAATAACAATAGAGGCTAGGTGAACGTGAAATAGGCATGTTTTGGACGCAGGGATGTCACTGGCACTCGATGTGTGATTTATTATTTATGTTAGATTAAAATTTTTATATTATGAGGCCAGTCAGTCCAGCCAGCGGCTCAGTTGTGACTTCGATTGCCACTTGAGGAAATTAAATATTTAATATTATCAATAATTCGCTCTGGTGTCGAAGCAAAGCGCGGCGTTAAGTTCAGTCACTCACACATGCAATGCCTCGGGAGTTTGAGGGCAAATAACAAATTAGAGGGAACAGAGTGCCTTAACACTAGGTTCCCTGCCAATTCGGTTGGGTGTGACTTATACCATGTGTAAAATATAGAGGTCAACGGAAATCCGAGTGATATAGCATTTGTTCTCTTTTAGTCACCCGATAGAGATATCCAATGTCACATTTCATTTGATGATTAAAAACACTGACTTTGGAATGACATACACGAATAACTAAATAAAGTTATGAATTAAATTAAATTTAAAAGTTTTTAAATTCGTAAATATAAAAAAATGCAATATTTTTATTAAGTCTGTTTAACTCTCTACATGCAATTAAATATCAACATTTTATCGGCTTTTTTATATTGCAATTTAAAATTCTAATAAACGAATGTAAGCAGCCTCTAATGCAGATATGAAACTCCCTATTATTTATTTAAATTTACTAAAACTCATGCTAAGAATAATTAAGTAAGTGTATTTATCTTTACTTGATGGCGGTAATTTTCCTGATTTCTTCAGTTTACCATTATAGCTTTTAATTTGCTTTGAGTAGATAAAGCATTCATCTGCCATTAAACTCTGAAAATCTGAAATTGCGTAGAACACATGATAATACGATACGTAACGTTACTTCGTAAAATCATAAATGTATTAATAATGGCAATTTGTCAAAACCTATTATTTAATATGTGATGAAAAATTATTATCATTATTATCAGCTTCACGCTCTATCCGGCACACAGCAGGGTAGGCAGAGGGAACCTAGTGTTAAGACCCACCGTTCCCCACTTTCTGCCGAGGATTCCGGAGGCGTGTTGAGGGGCAGAACTCAACGCCGCGCTTAGCCTCGACACCAGAGCGAAGAAATGGAAATATAGATGTAAGTAAACATTTCATCTCCTAAAACCTAAAACCACTCGGCTTTACAGTCACATTTCGTGCTACTGCGCCACGACTGGCCTCAAAGAGAGGTCGTGTTGAAAAATAATAATAATCTATTAATAGTATAAAAAGCAACCCTGGCAAATAAAACTCGTATGAGGAAGGAAGCGAACGGTAAAGCGTGATTGCTAAATTGATCATTGTTTTGGCAGTTGTGCTACAAATACAAACCGATGTGAAATGAAACTGAAATGTAAAAATATACACATATATTATAATCTAGTAATATGATGATTTAAATAATAAGTTTAATATAAATATTAAGTAAAGGTAATAAATGTTAAGTAGTAAATTCACAGAAAAATATAAAACAAGAAAATATATGGCGATACAATGCATGGGCATGTTTTCTGATAGCGTAGTAAGTATTTTCTCCTGAACGCCTTCAAAATTCATGTATTCATAATATTTTATGCTTTTCCATTTCATAATATTCCATTCCATATTCCATGCATGAGTCTACCGTCATTCGGACAACGGCCACCTTCTCCGCCCGCCCAAATATAGTACGAAACGATTGATACGTTTTGATACTTTCTGAATTTATTTATTTTGCGTTTTAAATGAAGTAGTCTTAAAATTATATTTATATAACGTTTATCAATTTTTGAATCTTTTTTAGTTTAATGAAAATTAATTAATAAAATATGTATCTCCGTCCTCCGCCGTAGCGTTTGGCGCTCCGTTCTCTCTGACTACCCCGCTGGAGATAAAGCGTGAAGCTAACTTAAGTTTTGATTAATAAAATAAAAACTTCAAGCCACACTATAATGGTATTTTTAACTTAGTGTGTAAATAGTAAATTAAAAAAATTGATCTGGCATAATATTAATTTTCTTATTTAAATATTAATTTAGCATAATATATTTTTTTTATTTAACATTAATTTAGCATATTATTTTTTTATTTAATATAATTTTCATATGATAAGTGTACAGTTATTACTTTACTAATGCAAGAAACTTTATCTTCAAAAGACCTTTAGTATAAATGTGCAGGTTATTTGCAGATTTGTCAAAGTATTTTCAATTTGAGGCCGTGGTGGCGCAGTGGCACAAGCGTGTGACTGTAAACGTGATCGATTCGATTCTTACTTGGAATAATCAATTATTATTTATAAATATTTTAATGTTTCTGTTTGATGACAAGGCAAAAAGCGCTGTGTTGAGCTCAGCCCTTACACCATGCCTGGAAAAAAGAAAATATCCATGTCGAATAAATCAAGTACCAAAAATCTCCAATCCAGCTGAACGTCCAGTCGGCGACTTGGGCAGTTTCTTTCATTCGCAGCAGAATTCGCAACTAATTGTGGCATTAAACAATAGAACCTCTTAGCAATGCAAGTAACGCGCTTCCATTGTGCATTTATATACAAACGCTCGCGTTGCACATTCAAAGAATAAAAATTTTGCGAGAAATTGTTCGGAACTCTTTTCAAAAGCGGAATCGAGATGCAGGTAATGATGAACGTATTGTTTTTTTGTTGAAATAGTTTAGTTTTAAGGATTGTTGAGTATCGTACTTTTAATTAATCTATTTATATATCATTTTTGAGGTCCTGATGGCTTATGTTTGTACTATATTTTATATTATGTAATCTAAAACTATTAAATAAACCATACAAACTCATCAAAGCCTTTAACTTTATAAAAAGATCATTTATAATTCTAAAATATTCTACGATATATTAATCAAATAAGAATTTATTTTAATTAATTAAATTCATTGAACGCCAAACAGCACTTACTTTCCAATGACTGCCAGACAAAGCTCAAAGTGTATTATTTTATAGACAAATCAAAAACCAGCTTACATAATACAAGATAATTTTAAGTGAATTAACTCTTAAAAATAGTAGTAAAAGGTTCAAATCTCGTGACTAATTGTGTACTTGAGTCGTTTCGGACCCCGCCGTTAATATAATAGGGGATGGAAGGGGCGTGTCCGTGGCTCGTCGCAAATATAATCAAGAACTGAAATTACGTTGGAGAGGTGAACTGTTTGTTTGATGTTTGTATTTTGTTTTTGGGTTTTAATCAAGATTCCATTTGTAATTTTATCATCTTTTGTGTAAGCTTTAATTTTGAGCTACAAATTGTTTCGACATTAAAATATGAGATATAAAAAAATATAAAAGAAAAATTTTTGGATAATGAAATACTTTCTTCGGCAACCATTTTGTATTTTATTTTAGGAAGTAAGTATATTTGGAATAAGACTTGGTGGGAGTGTTGCGAATCGATATATTGAAAATATTATACCTTTTGACTTTAAAATCTCAGTTATACATAAAAAACTAATTAATATTTGTGACACACATATATATTTATATAACAAGCAGAAATAACAGTAGATACGTATAAAGAGAGCTATAAATGCTATCAGTTATAAGACGTCTCATTTATGCCTACAATTGAACAATCTGACCAGTATTTTATTATAGACATCAATGTATGCTGTTACAATCATTTAATTGTATATTTATATTAATAAAGTATTACTGTTTTTATGATACGGATGAAGCATTTTTATCAATAAGCTAACTCTGTTGGTTTTAAATTTAACAAAAACAAATTGCTGTATATTAAAATCATCACATTTTATACATCATATGGTCCAATCAACATCAGTCGTTACCTATCTTTATAAATTAATAATATTATCATTAACCATTGGTGCAATATGCTTTGGAACTAACTAAAATAACAAATTTTGTATAGTGTTAGATATTCTTAAAACAACTATTTTGAAGTTAAAATGATTGTCGTTAGTAAAAAGTTTAGACCTACCAGTTAAATTTTGATAGCAACATATTTTTTGCTAAATAAATCATCTAGTAGGAAATGACAAGCTCTTGTATTTGTTCCTTTTATATACCTACTACTATTACTAGGTGCATACTTTTAAAACAAATCTTTATGGTAATTGTAGTTATTCTGATATATTTCATATATTACTGTAAAATGTCATATAAATGCGTTCAGATGAGTTTTTTTAATTGAATCAATGAATGAATGAATATTTTTAAGCTTCACATTGTATGCCTCATGTAGCAATGAAGGCAGACGAAACGTAGTGTTAAGACTCTCCGCTGCCCTTTTCGACTTTTTGTCGAATTCTGGAGGCATTGCGTATTGAGTAGCGAAACTCAAAGTTGCGTTTTTACACCGACACCAAAACGAAGTACTGAAAATATCAAATAATAGACAACCAATCACGCTTACACTCACGAGCCTCAATACAAAATATAATTAGTATAAAACTAAAACAATAAACCAATCCCGACTCCATAGCTGTCGATGCGCATTAATCAGCGCAACGTCTGAGCGTTCATCACAATGCCGCTATTACATTTGCTCAATGATTGCCGCCGCCCGCCCCCGCGGACGGTCGCGCTTCGATACCCGCGTGTGGGGCGGTCAAATTGCGCACAGTACATTCAGATTTCAGTGCAATCTACTATGGAGACTGGATATATTGGTTTAATCTTGTACAGGTGGTTTTATCTTAGTTTTAGATACCGTTTGTTGTGTTTGTTTAGCTAATTGATTGGTGTGACACTCGTATCGAGCAATTTCAATATGGGATATTGTATGTTTTAGAATTAAATGTTGTGTATTTTATATAAATTAAGTTTAATTTTTAATTTTTACGGTGTATAGCAACATAGTGTTAAGACACTCTGTTCCTCACGCATCTCAGAATTTTGGAGGCTTTATTCTTTATTTTTTCTGAAGCTCCCATTTCTGATGGATTTTTTACTTCGATAAGCGAGATTTGATTGAAATTTAAAGTTATTATTGGTGTTGTTGTGAAACAAAAAAAATTGTTACAAAAGATATTTAAATTGGAGTGTCATGTCATTTTTATAATGGAATGCTGAAATTTAGTAAATAAAACGCAAGCAAGATCATAAAAACATTCACCTCTAAAGTCTCAACAAATTATTCCAAAATCGGTTTATATAATATAGAGAAACCTATGTTATTTATAAATTATATAAATTTACATTACGTTTTCTGAAAAAAAAAAACAAAAATATTTTTTTTATTACTAACTATTCCCTCACAATTACAATAGAACATACACGAAAATTTTTAAATGTTTAAATATCACACTTGCAATAAAACAATTACTAAATAGCAAACGAAACTAGCATACTGAACGTTCATGTAAATATAAATTAAATAAAATATAATATAATTTAAATTCTTTTTTTACGTCGCGCTGTATTCCGCACACAGCAGGATACGCAGATGCAACCTAGTGTTAATACACTCCGTTCCCCAATCGCCGCCGAATTCTGAAAGCATTATTTGTTGAGTGGTGAAACTTAACATCAGAGCGAGAAAATGAAAATTTTATTTCTTCAAATGCGAATCGAGCCCACAACCTATCGCGTTGTCCTCCATCTCTATTATTTACAGCACAATACAATATAACATACTGACAACTATATATTATATAGTATATATTTAATCAATTCCCGTAACCGGTAACGTAATCAGGCGCTGAATGCCGGTGCCCTAATCAGCTGCTGCTAATGAATTAGCCAGACCGCACGCCGCAAATCCACTAAACTGCCACTCCACCGTAAATAGGTACATCCCTTTAACTAATTCATTACTATCTTAACTATTAAAGGTGAATTAAACGTTCAACTCTAAACGTTGAATTCTATAATAGTATATTGTTTGTTTTTTTTTAAATTTTCTATTTTAAAAAGTGTTGTATATCGAATGTTGGTTGGAATTTTTATTACTTAATGATACCGTATTTTTGCCTTGACACCAGAGCGAAGAAATTCAATTATTAAATGTTTCATTTCCTCGATTGGGAATCGAATCCACCACACGCACACACGGTTGTGCCCCTGCGCTACTGAAACTTTTTTTGTAGGCCTGGCCATGATCTATCTGGTGTGGTGTAATGGAAATTGGCTCATGTGAGACAATAAATTTACAAAAGGTTTTCATTGTCATAAGCATTTCCCATTGACATATAAAACTGAATAATCCACTTAAATTATAAGAAATAAACAAAAGTTAAGGCCGTCGTGCCGCAGGGGCACAAGGGTGTGGGTGCGTGAGTTGTGGGCTCGATCCCCACTCGGAGGAATTAATTATTATTTAATAATATTTTCATTTTTTCGTTCTGGTACCAAGGCAAAAGCCAGGCATTGAGTTCCGCTCCGACACTCAACACGCAATGCCTCGAGAAGTTCGGCGGAAAATGGGGAAGGAAGGAAGTATCATAACACTAGGTTCCCTCTGTTTACCCGGCTATATGCGGGATACAGCGTGAAGCAGATTTTATTTATTTATATAAGTTGTATATAAATACTGCACTAAAATTGCACTAAAATTGTGGATCATTTTAATTGATTCATAAATATCATTCGCTTAAAATGGTTACTATTATGACACAGTGATAGTATTTTTTACTTTTAATACGATGTTTATGAATAAAATTATTTCTATGAGGGTAGAGCTCCTCTCAGAGAAATAATTTTATTTAAATTGCATATTTTTCCCGCTCTGGTAAAATAAAGCGCGGTGTAGAGTTCCGCGACTCAATACAAGATTCGAACTTTTGGCTCTTGACTTTAATGATGAAAAGTAGTATGGACATGGACTCTTTTCGAAACGACTTTGTAGTCGGCTAGTAAATATATGTATTAATTTGTTTTTCTAATTACCCTTTATTCAACTGTAACTCTACTTCTGAGACAGCAGTGGCGCAGAGACACAAGAATGTGACGTAAATGTAAACGGACAATGAGAGTTATTATTTATAAAGATTTCATTTCTTCGTTCTGCTACCAAGGCAAAGCGCGGCGTTGAGATCCGCCACTCAGTACACAATGCCTGGAATGAAAATTCAGCTGAAAGTGAGAAACAAAGTGTCATAACACGAGCTCTCCTCTAACTATCCTGCCCTAAGTGGGGTACAGGGTGAAGATGCAAAAAAACTTTACAATGTTTGAATGTATTTCCAACACTTTTAAAATAAATATAGTCCTTTTATAAGAAAAAAGAAGAAAATGTAATATTCTCTTTGGTTATTTGACTTATTAATAAGCCTTAAAATCTGTTTAATCATCAAATGCTTCACAGTTTAGCGACAGATTTATTTACAAACCAAATAGAGTGGTATTAATTAAGATAAACGAGACGCAGATAGCTTTGACTCGTTAAAACGTCTGCAAATTACTCCGCAAAAGTATAGCGTAAAAGTAATTACTCGAAATGAATCGTGCCGATAGAAATTAGTTTAGATGGGGTCACCATGATGTCGTTTTTGTTAATATAATGTGTGATCTTTTATTATAAATATGTAACATACATATGCAGTTAATTATTGTAATTATTTATTTAGTGGTAAAATTAATTCAATTTTCCCCTCAAAAAATTATAAAATATAACATTTTACAATACAGTACAAAAAGCATCACGTTTTTCCCCTATAGCAAAGATAATCTAGTATTAAAAAACTCCGTTTCTCCACGTAACGCCTAATTTTCGAGACTGCATATTGAGTAGCGGACGTCAACGCCGCATTTTTCACAATATATTTATTAAGTTGATAAATATTTAATTAGTCTAAAATAAAAAATCTGGAAGAAACTAATTGTTGACATAAAATAATACACATTTTATAAGCCATAATATAAAAAAAATCTTTATAGTAGATTAGTAGATGGTGTCTATATAGTATGGGTTCTCACTTATTGCCATATAGTGTGATAAATTGATGTACGAATGATATGAATTATGTCACAAAAAATTGCTAAGAATTTTGTATAATTAGGTATAAATTTTAATAGGTCGAAATTATTTAATCGGATTATGTATTTGATCTAATTTTATCAAAAAAATTAAGTATATAACCAAAATAATTAATAGGTAGAGAACGGTGTGACTTGAGCCTCTTTGTGTATTCAGCAAAGTAACGTTTAAAACAATTAATAAAGTAAAAGCTTTGCGATCGATAATTTAACGTGATAGCGTCATATATTTACGTGATATCGTTGATAAGAAAATATTGATAAAAAATGTACAATTGTGAATTGAATTGTTTTATTTGCATTCATTAATTAATATATATTTTTATTAAATTATACACCTTAATAACAAGTAATAATATGTAGACTGATCGTACTTCTCTGTCGCTTGTTCCACGATCTTGTTTGCTTGCTAGGCTCAGGCGGAATGTAACAACGATTCATGTTTTATCGTGCGTGTTGCCGGCGTTTATCGATTTATAGGACGTAATTACAAAGAAAGTAAGCACTGATTGATATTTAGACTTAAGTTTACTTAAAAGTTGTTAAACCTACATTTTTCGTATTTAATCTATATCTTAAAACTTTTAAATTTTAGAATTATTGACAACTACAATTTATATTTTAAGTATAAAATAAATTTACAACTTAATATTTCTTTTTCATCCTGTACATATGCAGTCACCCTACCGGGACTGTGTCTTTGCTGTGACCGCAGTGCTTTAATTAAAGGATTACCTGTTTTTCCGCCCACCGCCGCCCGTCGAACACGGTTACCGTTCATCCGTATCGAATGCGGAAACTATTCAACAAACTAACATTAGTAGGAGGTAATGAGTCTGTACTTTATACAATTCTTAATCTTTATTGTTTCCTTTTCTAACGTGTTTTTTATTTTTAATATATTAATTACGTCTAATTATTAAAAAAAATAAAAATTATATTAGCTTCACGTTGTATCCCACACGCAGAGGGAACCTAGTGTTAAGACACTCCGTTCCGCACTTTCGAATGGCGGAAATCAACGAATTCCTTGGTGCTGGAAGTAATAATAATATTAATAAATAATAATTAATTCCCTCGAGTGAGCATCGAACCCACAACCAATGCGTTTAGTCATACTCTTGTGTCCCTACGCCATGAAGGCCTCAAATAGTGTTATTATTGGGTACGTATAATTGAATATACAGCTAGCTATAACTCTTTTTAAAAGCTATCCCTTTTTATTGAGTATAAAGCAGGAACTCAAATTTCAAATATTGCCAACATACGAGAGTTACTAGTCTCAAATATACATAAGCTTGTACGAAACGACGGTATATTCTATTAGCGGGATCAAACGGATCAGTTAGTGCTTCAGGTGGTCAAACGAAATGATTTTTTTCTTTTTTCTACCGCCCGCCCTCAGTGAAACGGAAAAACGAAATCTTTGGTCAGCGTTGCTTCTAGTAAATTTGCTCGAAAATCCATTGGATAAAATGAAAAGTCAGTTTTTTGATTACGTTTTCACTCAACCTACGTAAATTTAATATGAAGTTCTGTAGAGAAAAAAAAACCTTTGGAAATACCACCGGATTTTTTAAACAAAAAGGACAAGCGAAAAATACTGCAGTTTAAAAGTAAAATCGTACATAGTCAAAAAAGTTATTACGGTCTCATCATCCGAACGCCAAAAAGAACCGACAATAATGATCAGATGCAAACAAAACATTCTTTATACATTATCCACTTTCCGTTAAAATTGCCAGAGCGTACTCTGCGCTTTAACAAACTGCATTCGAAATTAAAATTTTTCATTCCCTCTGTCCTTGCGAGGATCACTTTTGATTATGTTCCCTCCACCGCAACGTAATTGGGATGTTCTGCTAACAATGGTTGCATAGTCATTCGTTTTAGGTATTATAAATTTTCCATTCTCCTACATATTTCACAGCCGTATTCTGTATTTTATTCGTGTTTTCGCTTAGTGATTGCTTGGTCCTTTTGAATGTTTTGTATCATAATGTACTTACCTGGTCATTGTTCGCGAATTCTTAAGACGGTATTCAATTTTAAGCAAGAATATAAAATTAAAGAAGGAGGAATAATAGAAATGCTTTTGAGGTTACGTTCGCTTTCGTTAAGAGAACTGAAATTTGGAGTAATTTTACTTTAATAGTGGTTATTTAAAATTTTGTTCCATATAATGTTATCTTGTGTTATTAAATATTAAATTTTTGCTTTAAATCAGTTAATTATACAGATTATATAAAAATGTTGGTATCTATAAAAGAAACAATAGCAAACGCATGACATTAGTGATTTCATTACACAAAATAGTCATCACGTATTCTATAGAATTCAAGGTCAAACTGATCATTCATCATTTTAGCATAGCGAATCTAAAATTATTTCTTATTAAGTTTAGGTTGAGCCTAAGCGAAGTCATTGTTCTCGAAATGCTTAGTTTTATACTAGTAGTCAACTTTGTTTACTTGGATTTTATGGTCCTTGCTACTTGCCACTTGGTTATTAAAATTTACACCAGGCAGTAAGTTCTGTAATCTAATATAATTAATATTGCCCACCATACTGAATAACTTTTACTAAAATGTAATTTCATTATTTTTTATATTTTAGCTGAAATCTTATAGCTATTCATCAGATGTTCCAGATCCTCAATTTTACTTGTCAATCGAAATATCTAACTAAATCTAAATATAGCCTAGATCCTACTCAAGCCTAATAGCTACATAATAAAAAAAAATTAATCAAATCTTTTTAGAAGATGAACAATGCACTAAGGGTAGTAATCCTTCACTCCAAGAATTATGAAATAGATAAATTATGGTTCTTAAGATTTTTTTTGGAGAAATATACAAAAATCTTATAATAACACTTTTTTATTGAAGATATATGTCGCAGAATCACTATTTACCCATCCTTATCATCACCCACTGGTAAAACTTACGCTAATATGACAGCAGTTCGGCAATCTACCAATGTCGTCTAATGATTTAGATGAATAGTATTTACTAGAAAGTAAAAAAAAATACATTTATTTTGAAATGCTTAGGGTGATTTTTTTGTCTTAAATATTTTTTTGAACATTAAAAATTAAAACATTAGAAGTCCATAAAGGCTTTCTATGTAAGTAGTAAGGTGTTAAATATTTTTTGTCTAATCTCCCTTTATGTATGGTTCGCTAATATAAGGGTAATGCCCTCAGACCAAACACAATGCCATTGGTTGAAAGTTTTATTTGATTGATATGTTTTCACCTTATTCTTTACTTATTCACTTAAAAATATGTATAACGTATAAAAGACATATTTTTATTACATTGTTCTATCATTTTCTAATGGGGGATATACATACGGTCATTGTGCCAATTTGGGAACATCCCTGTGATTTCCTGAAAGATATATTGAAAACTTTTGGTTAATATTTTTTATTTCTTTCATTTCATAAAGAAAATTTTGAAATCTTTACTGCTCGTCTATGCATGGCTCTTAAACGTCGATTTCGAAATCTCAAGCGTCAATATGCATAGAATTGGCATTTCTGTTTGTAAATTGTATTTCAAAAAATATAGTCGACAAATAAATTCTAATAAAAAAATTGCAAATATATAGAAAAGAAACATTGTTACCAAAAATTGGCAAAGCGCAGTGTTGAGTTCTGCCACTCAACACGCAATCCCACCAAAATTCAGCAGAAAGTGGGGAATGGAGTGTATTAACATTAGGTTCCCTCTGCCTACCCGCTGTGTGCGGGATACAGCGTGTAGCTGATTTGAAACATTGTTACCATAGCTGTATCTAGTAGAATTACACCTACATTAATTTTCCTTTATAGTATAAATATTAAATTTTAAAGCACATTTGCATAGAAAATTGCAACGAGTTTGTTTGTTTCTTCACCTCAAAGGTTTTATGAAGGCTTTTATCTTATACTTTCTTTATGTTATTCTGTTTAACTAAGAAAAGTAATAATTTAAATTTACCTTTGATAACAAAACATATCTTCCGTTTAAATTTAATGTAGTGCACATTTTAAGATTATATATTTTTAATACATATCATTATCTATATTATGAAGAATGAATGCTCTAGTATTATTAGTAAAAATATTTATAGGTCAAAGATATTAAATTTTAACACGCCATTTCACACCCGCTCAAGGTTTATGAGGCCGAGCTGTGAAAAAAATCGTATTTGACAAAACTATATATATACACTACTACTACATATACTATATATATAACTATATCATAAGAAGTTACTCAAATTCAGGTTCTTAAAAAGCTGAATTCGAAATCAAAATCAGCGTCACGTTTTATCCCGCACACAGCAGGGAACCTAGTATTAAGATACTCCGTTCTCCACTTTCCGCCTAATTCTGGAATTCTCATAAAACTTGGCTGCATTGAAGTAGCTTACCTGACAATACAACGTTATGGCATCAGCGAGCTGGTGAGATAATGGAGCCAGCACGTGAGTATTGGAACTCTTAAGAGGTATTACACAGTACATATTATTAGTGAACCATTCGAGTTTAGGCTGACATTTAATAGCTCCAAGCCCATTCTACAGCTCTTATATCACTTGGTGTAGAAAAGCATTTATTTTTTTTACCTTTATATTTTTAACATTACCTTAATATCTGGCCTAAAACGTTCTTTTACGAGACCTAGTAATAGAGAAATTTAGTATACATATTTTTTTTGCTTTTTGTACCTGTACGAGAGGTACAAAAAGCAAAAAAAACTTATGATAAATATGTATACTAAATTTCTCTATTACTAAATATTGCTTCAAAGAAATGTTAGTTAAATTGATATTGCAGATATTTAGAAAGAAGCTTTTTTTTATTTATTAGGAAATGAAGTGAAATTGAGGTAAAGCAATTTTAACAGTGAGAATGTAAAAAAAGTAGAAATAAAAGCTTCAAATGTTTCATATTTAAAACCAATATGTGAACCGTTCATAAATGTAATTGTTCAAGTTTTAAATTATAATTAGCTTTGAAAATATCTTTATGGAAATTGTCTTAATGATTAGTGGTTCGCTCTAGATTCTAGAACCAACTTTACTCGAGATATGGGTTTAAATTATTTAAGTAAACATTATATTGACAGATATATACACATATATCTATAATAAGTACTATAAATCATTTTAAAAAATACATCGTAAATAATGTAAAAGCATATAATAAAATATTGCTTATAAAATGGCATCTTAAAAATATAAAATAAAAAATTTCTCTAATAACAACAGTACATTACGCTATTACTAACTTGATATATGTACCTAGTAGGTACCAGTGCATTAAGTAACAAGAAATATAACAATTTCTCGTATCTCACCTCTAAAATGGTACTCCAATCTTTTAAGGCGAATTACCGTCGACAATGTGGCTCATATTATCGTCGCTGCAAGCGGCAGCGCGTGACGTCATCAACTAATGCACTACAGAGGTGATTGTCGTAGGTGAGGTCTCAGGTAAGGCATCGTGATCAGGATGTAAACGTTCTAGATGCACTCTATTTTATTACTAAACCATCTTTTTGTTACAAATTTAAGGACATTTAATAAATTATTTTAATTATAATAGAGACATAATAAAAATTAAATCAGATTCACTCTGTATCCCGTACACAACAGGGAACCTATTATTAAATCACTCTATTCCCGATTTTTCGATCATATTGAAGAAATGAAAATATTTATATATAGACCCTATATTTACTAAATTTGCTAAAGGCAAAGTCTATGCAGTAATAGAATGTGTAGTTTAAATAGATATTATTATTACAATAAAAAATATTTAAAAACATGGTAAGTGATCACGATTACTTATTAGATCAATTTGTGCGAGCATATTAAATTTGGAAAGATCAAATCTCATAATATTTTTTAATTGGTTTCAAGAAAATCAAAGTTACAAATCATATTTTATATTTCATTGTAATTAAAATGAACTCAGTAATACTTAGAAATGGATTTTTTAATTACTGTCCTTAAAAGTTCTTCCAAAAATCAGTTTTCGAGTACATAAAAAGAGTAAAAAATAACATTAAAATTATGAAAATGCATCGCTGTAGGCCTGTAGCAGCACTCAACCAGCTGGAGATCATTTTAAGCTGTAGGTATATACTTATGACTTACGTGAAGTAGCAACCACTACGATGGTTTATTAATTCAAAGAAGTTATTAATTATAAAGAAGAATACTATGATACAACTGATACAACTATTGTCAAATCGGCCTAAATAGACGTACGCTATCATAGTTCTAATTCTGCCTTCAATCGATTCATATTATAAATTAAATCGATTTAGCTATGACTATTGGATTAGCTTTCAAATATGTAATTAAATATAGTATTTTATTAATTCTTTTGTGTACTGCTTCCATTGAAGATAGTTCTTAGTAAAACCAGGTGCAAGATTGATTACTTCGCCGGAGCCCGCGACACGCACGGAGCAACTAATTAACGGTGTCACTGTAGTGCCAAGACAATGGCTACAAAAAACACCTTACTGTTTGTTGCAAAAACATATATTATCTGTAGACTGTGGTTATAGATGAACAGATGATTAATATTTGGATTTTTATTACAATGTGAAATCTCAGGTAGTGTGTTTATAATACAAAACGTTAAGATATAAACTATTAAAAAATATACGTATATCATCCTCACGTATTTAATCAGTATTTTAAAAAAATAATGGTTTTTTAGCTTCACGCTGTAGCTTGGTAGGTATAAAAAGCCTAGAGTTGAAACACTCCGTTTAACGCCTAATTTTAGGAGACATTGCGTATTGTGTAACTAAATTTAACGCCGCGTTATGCCTCGACACTAGAGGGAAAAAATATAAATATAAAAAAATAAAAAAAATATAATATCTTTAAAATATAGAAAACAAATTACTAGAACAAAAAAAAAAGAATATTTAATAAACAATGTGTTTATTATAAAAGAACCTCACGTTCTTTGAGATGTTGACAGCCACCGAACGGCGCACTCGGGTAAAAATTACAAAATGAAAATTGCGGGCCGACTCTGCTGAATACATTAATATTGAATATTGAATACATTTATTTTATACCGAAATATTGAATGAATGCCTCGCAAAATGTGAGCCGAATGAAAATCAAGTGATATTCCCAGGAGATTTTATTTGAAATGAGATGTGAGCATTAATGTTTATTGATAATCTGCTTTGCATTTTGCCAAAAGGGATGATGGATACAGGTGAAGTGTTGTTATTATTTAAATTACAAATATGTTCTATACTTACTTTATTAGCTATATTAATAAATATAAAAACGTTCTGTTCAACAGCTTCCATTAAAAAAATAATAATAGTACCTCAAATAGGTACTATTGAATTGTATATTCTTACAATATATAAAAATTTGCTTCATGGTATATCCTGCACGCAACAGAGTAAGCAGAACGGACTAGTGTCCTAACACTCCCTTCGTAATTTTCTGCCGAATTCCGGAGACGTTGCATGTTGACTTATAGAACTCAACGCCGCGCTTTGTCTTAACACCAAAGCGAAGAATTTAAAATATAATTTAAATAAATATTTCATTTGCTCGAGTGGGGATCGATCGTAGCGTTTACAGTCTCACTTTGTGCCCCTACGTCACTACTGACTTCATATATAATTATTAATTATATATTTTTATAATTTATCACAATTGATATGACACAATTACACCAATATTAGAAAATAAGTCTTAGTGGTAAGTTAACACTATTAAGAGATATTTTTTACTTATGTACATTTGTACAGTAAAAAAGAAAATATTTTGGAGTAAATATTGTTCGATAGTCTTTTATAATTCGTATCAACGCAACATTATATTATAACGGTAAGATAACAAAACAATAAATAAAAATCTAATATAATAATAATTACCAAAACATAATTGTGATAAAATAATAACAGCTTACACTATAAAATAAATTAGTTTAATGAAGGGATTGAGTAGTGGACGGGCGATGGGGAGGGATGGCGGTAGGGGGCGTTTTAATCAACTTTGCGATCCGATAGCCGACAATGCGCGCCGTGCAATCAATTTGTGTATTCAATCATCTCTCCGCCATTGAAAAATGGATTCAAATTAAAAACTTTGCTCAGGGATGTTTGCTGGCAGTTGATTTGTTTTGTTATGGAAGATATTGTTCAAGAAATATTAAAGGTTTTATTTTTTTTTTTATTTTTTGGCTACCTACACGATTTCGAACGGTAATAATTGTAACAAAAATATAATAATAAACTTAATTTAATTAAAAATGAAAAAAATATATATGAAAATTAAATATTTGTTAAAAGTTTTCAATCGAACAAAAGAATTTAATCAATCAATCTATAAAATCCAATGATTACACCAATTCAAAGTCCCTGGCCATTACATTCGTATGGAAGTCAATTTGTGAATATGATTAAAAATAACACACCGCCCCTATAATAGGGATTAATAACAACGTTGGGTTCCGTACCGAAAGAGTGCAATCACATTAGCGGGTGAACCCTAAAATTTTAATCTGCGCCACAATAGCACGATCGCTGATTGCAGCAGTGCGCATATGCATAGTCTTTGGGGATCGCTTAGCGTGTTTTGTCAGTGCAAATGATGGTGTACCATTAAATTTTATTTACTATTAATATATAGATGTGTGATGTAGAGGCCAGTCGTGGCGCAGAGACGTAAAGTCTGAACGCGATAGGTTGTAAGTTCGATTCTTTTTACAAGAAATTAAATATTTAATATATTTATTTCTTCGCTCTAGTTTAGGCGCAAGCGCTGCATCGAGTTTCACCAACAATCAATGCCTCCAGAATTCTGTAGTTACTGGGAAGACAAGTGTCTTAACACCAAGTTCTTAACTCGTGTTATTAATTTTTTTTTTATGTAAAGTGCATATCTATGTGTAAATTATTTAAAATTATTCTTTGAAAAAAAATGTCAAGTTTATATATTTAAAACTTTTGCCTCTGTTTACGTTATACCTAAAAAAACATAAAAACATTTAATATACAAAAAAGACTATAAATTATAATTTGTTTACGTGGCCACATAAAATTGTCATGCAGTGTAAAAGCGCGTAACTGGCGAGGGACGAATTGTTTTCATATTAATAGCATGTCGAGAGGTACTCACAAAGCGAGGAGCCCCCCACTAACATGTTGTTCATTGCCATTTAATCATGTCGCATATTTGTACGATAATTATATTTCAGTAAATATTGCCGTGTGATGTGTGATGTTTTAAACGTGACCTGTGACTGACTCATGGAAAGTGTTTGTAGAGATTCACTGTCACGCTGTTGCAGGGTGGGCAGAGATGACGTGGAAACCTAGTGTTGGGACATTCCGTTTCCCATTGAGACACTTCCGTTCCTCTGGAAATATAGCGAGTAATAGAAATATCAAAATATTTCATTCCTCCGAGTAGTCATCGCACCCACAACTGTAGCTTACAGTCGCATATTATTATTATAATATCCCGCATATAGGATAGGCAAAGGGTACTTACTGTTAAGACATTCCGATCTCCACGCACCGTCCGAGCTTCTGGACATCGCATGTTGAGTGGCCGAACTTAACGCCATGTTTTGCCACAATTTTTTTTTTTTCATCTTCACGCTGTTCCGGAATATAGAAGGATAGTCGGAGGACTAGTTAGGGAAGCCTTGCACTTTCCGCCGCATTCTGTAGCCATTATGTAGGTGAGTCGCGAAATTCAAAACCGCGCCTTACCTCGACATCATAGCGATAAAAATGAAATAAAAATATAAAATACCTTATTTCCTCAATAGGAAATTGAACCCACAATCTGTCACGTTTACAGGTACGTGCTTGTGTCCCTACATGATATCTGGCCACTAATACTAGGAATTATTAACTTATTTCATATAAACTGTTTATAAAATGTTCAACATATGTTTGTGTTTTCTATGATAGACAACTGCGGCTGCTACTGCTTTTTACATATATTATAAATAAATAAAACGCAGCATTAAAACAATTACTATACTCATTGAAAATTATTTAGAGAGAAACTTGGATAAAAACTATTGTACGTTTAGTGTTCCTGATAGAGCATTGTTATAAGGTAATAAATATATTATATTTTCCGCCAGATTTACTTTCTTGGATAACGGAGTGTCTTAACACTAGGTTCCCGCCAACTCTACTGTGTGCGAGATACATTGTCAAGCTGAAAAATAGAACTTTCTATCTCTATCTATTATTTTATTATAGTAATTTTTTAGATAGAATTTTGTAATTATGTGTTTAGTAATCTTATTGAAATAAGAATGGCATAATCTAAGTTCACAAGTTTCAAATTAATATGTTATTAATGAATAAAAACATCATATTATATCAACAAAATAAATGCTGTTGTAGTCAGTATCATTGTTACACAAAAAGCAGTTCCTTTAAAAAGTAACAAACGAAACTCATTCATTATTTTTGCCATAAATACTTACAAAAAAAAATCATAAAAAAATATAACACCAAAACAGTCCCGCAATACTCAGTTGTGAACTAATTTACTCTTTGACGGTGCTGGTAGCTCGCAACTTGTGACTCGCAACTCGCAAACGGATTTCGCAGTTATTACGTTGCAGGTGCGGAGGTACCACGTAGTTTCCCTCCCACTCCCTCTCCCTCCCTCCGTTACAGAGCACAGACTACAGTTTCGTCGCGCCTGAAAATTAATTCCTCTACATAATCAGAACTTCCGTGAGCGCCGCCCGCCCGTAGCTTTATGTCGATATATCTTTATTTTTGCTTCTTCACTGCGCAATGTACTTGTGGAACTATTTTTTTTTAATAAGAAAATAATATTTTTGTCTTTTAAAAGTTGGTTGTTTTTACACTTTAACGATTGAAATTGAATTTAAATTTGAAAACTAGCACTAGGTACATTAAATTATATAGTTTAATTGAATACGAATTAGAGGGGTTTTGTTAAAAAAAAGATATAAAAAGGTAATATTGACCGTAATTAAAGTAATTAAGTAGAATTATATTTGTGAAAACAAATAACGGAAATTACACTAATCGTCAAGATAAATATATTCTAACAGAAATCGAACTTTATACCATCGCGTGCAGTAAATAAAAAACCGTCAGTGCACTTGGTATAGTGAAGACAAAAAGGCCCAACGTCATAATTAAAAAAATCTCGTGCCTGCAAAGAAAGGGGGAAGTGGCGCGAAAGCAAGACGGATGGGGCGCCACAGAGGGGCCTCGCAAAGACAATGTCGCTTTGCAAGCGTTGCTTAATCATAAATATATCAAGCGGAGACGCGTAGGCCCCGAACACACTAGCAACTATATTTTATTGATATTCGAAATTGCTGATGTTGTCGTCGTTTGAATTTTTTTGTGTTACAGTCGTATGTTTAAATTGTGTAACGCAATTTTTTTCTATGTACATTTATATTAAAAAAGTTTATTCTGTTAATACATCTTTCCTATGTTTCCGTAAATTATACTAAATTTCGATTTGAATACGTTGCATATAATTAAGTTGTGATAATAAAAAAAAAATATAAGAAAAAGCGCAGCGTTGAGTTGAGTGCGCACTCAACGGAGAACGGAAGTGTTTTAACAAGAACGTAGTGCTTTAACACTAGGCCGAATTAAAATCCCGCTACTTTCAAATTTTTATACGTTTTCTTAATAAGTATTTTTCTTTCCTAAGTGTGGAATAACACTTAAAAAAATGTTAAAAATATTTAATAAATAGCATTCTTCAGCCAGATGATAATTCTTAGTAAGTTCTTTGGGTAGCGGAAATTTGTAAAAATCTTCCTACAGAGATGCTAACAACATAAATAAGTTGTAAAAAGCGTATAAAAATTTCGACGTAGGTTGATGAGAGCGTATGGCTTAGTGGTCAGAGCGCTTGGTCAGTTTCCAGGAGGCGCGGGTTCGAGTCCCGTGTCAAATTTTTATATATTTTCATAATAAGTACGTTACTTCCCTTAGTGTGGAATAACACTTTAAAAAAAAATAAATATATAATCATTCCAAGAAATGGAACGGAGTGTCTTAACACTAGCTTTCCTCTGCCTATTATTTGCGGGATACAGCGTGAAACTCTAAAAAAAGAATAATTGTAAAATTGTATAAAATTGTGTAACAGTTTCTATATTTAAAAAAAAATCTAATTACGGTATAATATAATTATATTATGTAAGTATACAGTAAGATTTACAACCTATTTACTAAGGAATTTCCTAAATTCAAATATAATTTCTGTACATACTCGATAAACAAAAGATGAGGGTAAGTGAGCACAAATAATGCGTAAATTACTTCTAAATTTTGCGTATAATATGTATTTTTTACGTCGTTCAGTACTGCTACTTAACACGCAAAGCGTCTAGAATATGAAAAACGGAGTGGCTTTACTTTTGGTTACCAGGTTCCCTCTGCCTACTTACTCCGTTATGTGCGGGATACACTGTGAAGCTAAAAAAAAACAACAAATTTTATTCTATACAGCAACGACAATAGTGTGCAAGCAGCTCAACTTGAAGGAGGTATGCACATGGGTGCTGCTAAAGGGGGTGTTAAAACAAAACGAATGAGTTCGGACAAAGGAAACGACGCGTTCCTGCGATTACAAGCCTTTTGATTCTATCATACATAACATATTTTGATTAATGAACGCCATCTTTATGTACACAAAGCTTTGTTGCTAAAGAGCTCAGAGATTTTTTGCTATCTGCTTAAAAACATTTGTTTTCAGAATGTAAATTATACATACTTTACGTAACATATTAAAAGGTATCGCAGTTGTATTTGTTCTTGGTGCTTGCTTGCTTTGATAATTTTAAGTAGGAGTAGATGTCTTTTAATGTTGTATCACAGTAATATGTTTTAATGGTGATATTTATCTTGGTTAAGTAACTTAGTTTGATGTCTGATTTCTTGTTGGCTCTTAAAGGCTTAATACGTAAGCACTGTAAAATCTACGAGTAAGTTAAGGAAATGTATACGATGTAGGTATATTATTTTTGACTATAATTAACAATTAAACTAACATTTTATACTAAGTTAAAATACAAATAAATTAAAAATGAGCAAAAAATACAAAATTTAAACTCTATCATCTCGTATATCACCGTTGACACATCACCAAAGTCAATATTCGCGTACACACAAACAGCACTTACGACGTATAGACTATACCGTTCGATCAATAAACAATAGGTAGCAGCCATCGCAAATGAAAATCCCACTTAAAGAGATAGGTATGTGAGTTGATTAGCAGCTACTCGCCGGCAGCCTCGCTCTGGTCCACGAGCTCGGGCCATTGTCTGCTGCTCTGCCGGCGAATAACTAAACGCTGTTAGTTCATGCACGCTAGGGTTGCGAGTGTTTACTATTGTTTTGATTTTTCTTGATTTTGTGCTACTGCTACTATATATTTTTTTCAATTATGTGGTTCGAAGCTTAATTGGTCGTTGGGTTGGATTTGGTTTTAACTCGAGGTTTTCGATTTAATATTTCCATTTTTTCGCTGCTGTATACGAGGTAAAGCGCGGCGTTGAATTTCGCCATTCAACACACAATGCTTCCAGAATTCGACAGAGAGTGAGGAGCGGTGTCTTAACACTAGGCTCCATCTCTGTTAATTAAAATTATAGGCCGAGTATTGACGCAGTTGTGATATAATTGGACGTTTAATCTACGATGTTAGTACGTTGAATTCCCATTAGAGAAATGTTTATGTTTGCAATATTTTCAGTTCTTAGGTCTGTGATGACAAAGAGCAACGATGATTTTCAAGAGTAATGTCCAAATATACAGCCAAAAGGTAAAAAACGAAAAATCTTAAAATATCACTATATACCTCAGTAAGTGCGAGAAATACATTAAAAATGTGATTTGATGAATACGAGTACTATAAAATTTTTGCAAAATTCAATTATTGGTGCCGATCTATTTAATTTAAAATTAGACAGTTTTGTCTTTATTTATTTAAAAGAGTCTTTATTTATTTTATAAAATCTCGTTACTAATCGGGAGACTCTTAATAAACATCCGTAGCGTAAAAACTCAAATAACGTTTACAGGTTTTAATTACCATTAATTATAATTAATATTAAGTTTTAGTATAAAACATCTAATATAAAAGTATGCTCATCTGTCAATTAGAATATGTCAATAAATGCTATGACAAAATCATATAATAAAAAAAGGAAAAAAAAAAGCACCAACCCTAAAACAAGTCTGTAACAGGGGAGGCAGTTCCCACTGGTTTGCGTCTCGCTTATAAATGCTATTTTAACGCGGAAAAAAAGATTAATTAACTAATTGAGCTGCCCGACATACCGACTACCGACTGACTGTAGCTTTCATTTTTCATCTACGCAAATGCTTCTTGCGATTGTGTCTGGGTTAATGACACTTGCCACTTTACGATTTTCATGTCGATGTGGGATTTATGTATATTGTCACTGTTTTAATATCACAAACTAGCTATTTATTTTTGTATTTTGTTAGGTGGCAACACTGCGTGATTGATGGATCACTCTTCACTTCATAATAACGATGTGAAAATTTTACTGTAATTAGCTATTTTTAATTTGTTAATGTCTCAAATATATAATAAAACTTCGGATTTAGATATATAATGTGATAGGATATATAATATTTTTTAAATGTTTCTACAAAGAAATTGATTTCGCTTTAGATAGTATTAAAACTGTCTACATCATATAACTTAATGCCTATTAATATAGACTAATTTTATTTTATTGTGTTTTAATAAACCTTGAAAATGACTCATGGATGATGATTAAACATGTCAGTTGAAGAGTTAAGCATATTATTAACTTTTCATAAAAGAATATTGTTATGTCTCGTATGAAAGTTCTTTATGTAAAGGAATGTGACGTATGTATTATACAGAATATAAGGTTGTCTTAACTTGTGTTATTGCATTTACAATAGTAAGTTCCTGTGGATTTAAATGTACACAAAATCTGCAATTTATTCGATTGACTTTTATTAATTGCTACAAAAGTCTAACATAAAAATGAAATTCAAAATATAAAGTATTTTTTTACGTAAGATACAATAAGGATGATGTAACCCCTGAGCTTAAAACATAGTTATTAATAATAATATTTATTATGTATTGTTTATTTGCCTATATATTCCTGTAGCAAAAATATTTTCAAAAAATAATGTAAGGAAGGCTACATTCACATGTAGTAAGGATTTACTTCGTCAAACCCTTGTTTCCAAAACTATGGAAAACCAACATGTCGCAACAGCAATTTGTAGCATCCTCATATCAAAAAACACCAGTTTCATTCCCATCTAACAACATTCAATTTAATATATTTCAATTTAGTTTTTATTATTTTAATCAAAGTTTAATTAAGCCAAAATTTAATCAGCATATTATAAGGCAACGAAATCCAGCATCGTATCTGAAACAATATGGCTCGAATGTTTAATTAGCGCATTGCAGGCTGGGGGAGGGGGAGGGGGGAGGGGAGGGTGTGGGGAGGTGTTATTCATTAAAATGTTTTGCGGAAACTCGTTTAGCGCTGCGGTGGCCGCCCCGCCCGCCCGCTCTACAGGGCTGACTGGATTTTAGTAATTTACTGTTGTATATTAAACTGCCATTTGCTTTTGTATGTAGAGACAATGTAAATGTTTATGTGCGGTTTCATAATGAGCTACTTGATTCGGTTTGTTCGCGTGACGGTGGAGGTGAAGATTCTATAATCAAATGTCACATATTTTGTTTAGGTATATTTGAAAGTTTTAATATTTTTGTATATATGGTTAACTCTAGATTATCCTTTTTTTTATAAGTCACTAAATGTGTTTACAGAAAAAAATTATAAACTGTAAAAAATATCTATTGTTGATATTATATTTCTATTCTATTACATAATACTTTGCTTTAACATCTGCAGCTAGATTTATTCTGGGACTATTATGATAAGCATTAAATTTCGTTGTTTATTCGACAACTATATTTTTTTATTTCATTGATTTTAAAAATCAAATCTATGTTTTGACTAGCAAAAGCTTAGTTAAAAAATTTCTAAGCTTTGATATTAATATGATGAAAGAACACACAATATCAGTATCATTCCACGAGATATAATTTTCATATGTTTTAATAATTGGATGGTGAACACGATTAACCTAGACAAAAAAAATAGTTAATAAAGTTTTTCAGCTTCACGTTGTATCCCGCAGGGTAGGCACAGGTATAATAATAGTGTTAAGACACTCTACTCCCTACCTTCTCAGTCGAAGTCAGGAGACATTGCGTGTTGAATGGCAGAACTTACATCTGCGCTTTTACCTCGACACCAGAGCCAAGAAATAAAAATATTAAATATTTCATGTTCACTATTAAAAATCGGACCCACAACTTGTCGTGCTTATAGTCACACGTTTGTGCCACTGCGCCAACACTGACCTCAACAAAAAATCTTATAAATATATATAAATACTTTAATAAATGCATTTCTGGTCCAATATCCAAATGCATTTGGTGATCTAGTCCCGCAATTCAAACCGTCACCCCTGAGCTGGTGGGGTGCGGGCCTTAACATTCATTTCTTCGTAATCGCAGCTTCCGTTATCTGCAACCCACTTAGCGAACTCGGTGTTTGTTTCGTTCCTTTGCCAATTATATTTTGCTGACTCTACATAATTAAGAAAATGCCCTGGGGCGGGCTGCTTTTACATCGTTTTTGCTGTTCAAGATGCGTTAGTTTTTAGTTTTTATATATTTTTTGGTATGATTTTGTTGTTTTTTATAATGATATGGGTTGTGTACGTACATGTCTTCTTATTATAATAGTGGTTATGTATTGTGCTCTATATATATATATATTTTTCTTACTTTTACTCATTATTTTTATATTTACATCTGTAAATAGATAATAAACTACAATAGATGTCTGATAACTTTTATGAAATATTATATATATTTTTAAATATATAAAATATATAGATTTTATGATAATTAGTAGATAATATTAATGCAATTAATATTAATGTAATATAGACGTATAAACGTCTATTCATAACGTTTTAACATTAAATCTGTAAAATAACTTGCTTGTAGAAATTTTAGATTCAGCTGAAAAGTAACTTATTACTTTTGTAAGTTTCTAAACACGAAAACAGTTGTGATTTTTCTATATAATTCCTACTCTTCGTAGGTCATACAAAATTAAGTTTGAATAAATGCTTAAGCTTTCAATACCTCATTAACGGTTTCAGCGCGAAATTAACCGCATTTATACAAAATTTATATTTACAGATACGCCATAACTCAATCTACACCTATTTAAAACACAACCCTTGAGAGAGCCACACGATTGGCTGAATTTTCCATCCCCTAGGGCATTGAGCCAATCGCACGTCTCCATTATATTGCAGGGGGTGGAGCCAGGGTAGTTTATACCACAGTATTTTCACAGATTCAAACAGTGTAGTGTCGTTCATCCCTAACGCATGACTTTTTGATTCTGAAAGTTTAGTGGTATTCACGTTCGAACTTTCCTTACGTTCTAAGTAACTCCTGGTGTTATCTATGAAGTTATTGATAAAATAAAGCTATTGAATGCTAAATAGAAGAAAAAGTTGAGAATTATTTTGGAGAAAGTTACATTATGGCTGGACCTTACCTGTCTCCATTGCCAGGTGACCTCCTTACTGAATACATGTTTGGCAGACGCCGGCAAAGGCGGAACAGGACAACTTTCACGCCACAGCAGCTAAGTGAGCTGGAGTCGCTGTTCCAGAAGACACACTACCCAGATGTGTTCTTAAGAGAAGAAGTAGCATTGAGGATCAGTTTGTCGGAGGCAAGAGTACAAGTAGGTTTCCAATATTTCTGATATTTATAATGTAATTTTATAATCTTCATCTTATTCTCATATTACAAACGGATATATATCTAAAATACTAAAAGTTATATAATTAATATTTTGATATGACTTTTAACTTATATTGTAACATAATTTAAAACTGTGCTTAAAATGTTTGATAACTTACAAGGTAAGATCATCGAGAGTTGCTCCTGGTTTGGCTTCTAAATACCATTTATCCATTAAAATTTTATAATATCCGAAAAAAATGTTACCGATATAAACAAGTATTCATATTTTAGGTATGGTTTCAAAATCGCCGAGCGAAATGGCGAAAACAGGCCCGTTTGCAGCTTCTCCAAGATGCTTGGAGGATGCGTTGCCTTGGTCTTGGTACTCCGCCACTCGGCATACCAGGTTTGTATTTATTACTTTATAATTAACGTTGTGACCTCATTTGTTACTTGCGAAGAAAAGAAATTATCTAAGAAGCTTGGTCTGCTTTTTTATTTGTTTATACGTCTATTCATAGAAATTAAAAGCCATTTTCTTTTCTTTTTATTTACTAGTGACGTTCTTCGCCCGCTTAAAGTTATTGTTATATTATAGCCATATTGTACAAAATTTGTAACCTATGATGATATTCTGATGTATATGCTATATTATTATCTAAATCCGTTTAGTAGTTTTTTCGTGTGTGGTGGAACAAATATCCATCGTCACAAATGTAATATTAGTAAGATTTATTTTTTGTTATTTAGAGTTTTAAGTCGATATCTAAACATTACGTATTGACTTTTTTTTTTCTGTAACGTAGAGTTTACAGTTTTGAAGTTTATGAAAATAAGATTCCCATTATAATAGATTACCATATAAATAACTTTACATTTACTAACGTTGACTTGTGAAAAGGAAGCAATTTAATGACAATATTTTTTTCACTTTATGCGGTAGAAGAAATTAACCACATAGATATTAAGTTTCTTAGTATCAATTTCAAAAAGGTATTTGATCTCGTCATCCAAAAAATCACATAAATTAAATTATGTATATAAAGTACTAATGCAGGCAGGATGCAACTTTGTTAACGTGGACTTTTGTAATCTGTCTTGCTTGTAACTTGCAAGAAGTAGGCAAAAAGAACATAGTGCCAAGACTCTCCGTTCTCCGATGCCCATGCAAATACGAGTAATTGCGTGATGAGTATCAACTCAACTTTTATTCATGGTATATTTCGTACGAGTGTGGAAATAAAAGCAGTTTAAATATATATTTTTCTCTAAGTGGAGATCAATTTTACAACCATCGCAGTTACAGTCAAACGTACCGCTATGTCATAATAATAGTAATTTTAAATTATTTTATTTATGAACAACTTATGCTAAGCCGGTTAGTATTATTTATGCTTTTGATTTATCTGAACGTTGATGTTAATAATTATTTAAGACCAGACGTGGCTCAGTGACATAAGAATATGACTGAATAGACGACAGACAGGTTGTGATTTCGATTCCCACTCGAAGAAATGAAATATTTAACATTTTAATTTCTTCACTATGTTGTCGAGGCAAAAGCGCGGTGTTGAATCCGCCACTCAACAGGCAATGCCTCTAGAATTAGAGTGGAGTGTCTTAACACTAGGCTCCTATTAAAAGAAACTGAGTATATTTCACTAAGACAGCATTGCATTACTTTTTAAAGTCTAGCTGGACTACTATGATTCTAAATGGAGCGAGAGCAGTAATAGTCTATACAGCCCTATGCGTGTGGCTCGTCTTTTTACATTTCCCTACATTTTTTTTTCCAAATACATATATTAAATTTATAGATAATTTATAGATAAAAATAAAAAATTTATTATATATAATAAAAATTTATAGATTTTTTACTGTTTTTTAATAAGGCAAATGACAAGACAGTTTTCATTCTATAATCAAATCAAATAATTTTTTTTTATTTTATAAAATAACTGTTGTAATTTAAAATTTATTATTTGTCGCTATTTGATTTTTTGCATTATTATAGTTATGATCAGAGTTTCAATCAATTATCAAGAATAACCAGTATAGGTTATCTTTATGAGGCCAGGCGTAGCGCAGCGGCACGAAGTGTGACTGCAAAACCGACTGGTTGTGGGTTCGATCCCCACCCGAAGAGATGAAATTTTTCCTTAAATTTATATTTTCATTTCTTCGCTCTGGTGCCGAGGCAAAGCGCGGCGTTGAGTTCTGCCACTCAACACGCAATGCCTCCAGAATTCCACAGAAAGTGGGGAACGGAGTCTAAAAAAACTAAGTTCCCTCTGCCTATCCTGCTGTGTGCGGGATACAGCGTGAAGCTGATTGTTTTTTATTATATCAATAAATATTTAATAATACATTAGTTAGATTTATATATTTCTTAGATTATTATTATATTACGTCAAATTATAAAATTTTTAATACTAATTTTTTTATATACATTAAAGCTAATATACCTAAATAATAAGATATATATTTTTTTAATATAGAGTACAATATTTAAGAAAAAAACATATCTTATCCTTGAAAATAGAAAATAAATCATAAATATATAGTTAGAAATTTGATTGGGGTTGCCAGTGAGATGCGATTGCTTTGTATAGTCGATATATGTGTGATTAAAGCGGGGAGATGGGGTACAAATTAAACTCCTTTGTGGAGCTCCTTATTGCGTGTATATTTTCAAATGTCTGTTTTGTTGTAACGCGCTTTTTCTCTTTGTTGTTTTTTTACTGTTTTTGTGTAAATGAAATATACCACGGGTTCCTTTTTTAGAATAAAATAAAAATTATTTGGAACTGATGGTCTTAGGGTGTGTCTAACTAGGTTTTCTCTGTCTACCCTGCTGTGTGCGAGAAGCTGATTTAATTAAATTTTTAATTTAAAAATATAAAAATATTTTTGTTTTAAATAATTTCAAATTTTGTATCAAAGATATTAATCTATAATCAATATATCAATATTATAAGAATTAAAATTGCAAGCTCCATGCCCTTTTTTAGTTATTTTCATTAATTTTACTGCTTGTGGTAGATAGAGCGCTGATGGTGTCGATTCGAACACGGGCGAGTAAATTTTGAATTCCCAGCTTTGGTAAGGGAAACCTCGGCATTGAGATTCGCCACTCAACACGTAATGCCTAAAATTTCTTCCAAATTCGAACGCGGAGAATGAAGCATCTTAACACTTTTAGCTGCTTTCTGCCCACCAACAAAGAATAAATAATGCTTATAGAAAAAATACCAGCTATTTAACAATTCGTCTCTACCTCTACCTCCTATGTTACTCCTGATACCTCTTATGTTAGTTTCATTATGAGTATTTCAAAACAATTTTAAGATAATCCTTTACTTTTTATTATATACGTTTGGATGTAATTTAACTGGAAATTTTTGAGCTATATGATTTTTTCTTCTGTTTATTAAATTTATTATGATTTTAATAACTTCATGTTATCTTTCAATAAATTTTTTAAAAGCATCTTAATAGATTATTCTACATATTACTTCCGATTCACTCATTATAAATAAGAAATACAATGAACAAATTTCGATTTTTAGTAGTTAGACAATATAATGAGATAGACATTATATTGTCTAACTACACAGACACAGACAATATAGACAATAGTCTATGAAAAGTTTTTTTTATTATGTAAGAAGCATTATAGGAACAATTTAAAATGTAATTCGCTATTGATCAATAAAATTATTGAACTTTTATTGTAATATTCATATTTATTATAGTATCATTTCTATCACCAACTATCGATGTATATATATATATATATATATATATATATATATATATATATATATATATATATATATATACTTGGCTATGGTAAAAGTGGTATTCAACGTCATGTTTTGTCTTTTTACAAGAATGAGGAAATGATAATAGTTCATGCGTGAGAATCGAACCCACAATCGTCTCATTTACAGTCAGACGCTGTTACTTATTGCACTACGCTTACTACAATTAGGTATAATGTAATCTGTACTGAATAACGATATAAAACATAAATTTTAAAGCGGTTGAAAAATGAGTATACGTTGTTTTGTAAGTTTGTAATATACTTAATTTTTTCAAATATATGCGTATAGCTTTGGGCAAAAACCAATTTTCATAGTTAATTAAAAAATAAATAGACATGACAATGCCGTTTAATATCCTGTAAAATAAAAAAATACATAAGTCAGTCTCACCCTGCATTCCGTACACAGCAGAGTCGGCAGAGGGAACGTAAAGACACCCCGTTCCCCAATTCCCGCCATGGCCCTGCTTTAATACCTAGTACAATAAGTATTAGTAGTGTATTCAATTAAACAATTTATTGAAACAAACAAATTCTTAGTTTCTTTTTGCGCAAAAATAGACAATTTAATCGAATTTGCGACCTTAATACTAAAAGAAAGCAAATATATAATTTAAGATATTTTTGAGTAAAGAGTTATATTCAATTAAATATTAAGGAAATCATTCTCATTGTTTCAGGTCACACCAAACCACCAGAATCTTCGCCTGAAGGAGGCGACTCCCCCACGCCTAAGGCTTCCCCGGAGCCACCCGCTATAGAAAATAGTAATGAACTAAAAACCCAACGCACTGAAACATACCATCATAACGGCAATATACCGGAAAAGCATGCCATCAATGCCTCACGAAATGCCTCCAATGCCTTACCCTGGAGAAGACAACCGTATGATGCAGCAATCGTTTCCTTTCCCACCTTTATTAATGAATCATGAATCAGAAGTCGCACCAACAGATTTGCGGGTCATCACTAAAAACAACTGTCTTTGTACTGAAGATATGGACGAGCCGCAAAATCTGGCCTATCGCAGACGGAACCAAGCCAGCGACAGTGAGAGCGACACCGAAATAGATTTGACTTCTCATTCAAAAGATGACGATATACGAGAATCTGAAAGACTCGCTAAGAGAATAGCCACCAACATGTTCAGGAGCGACGCGGTGTTACACGATCTTATGCCCAATGATCTCAGTATGGGCGTCAAAAGTGTTGACAGAAACGTCGTCGGTAGAAATGTTTCCATGTAATTTAGTTGTAGATCGATGATGGAAGTAGCTCCCTTCTAAATGTTAAATGTGTTCGTTATTAACATGGTGTAAATTATCAGTTATTTAGTGTATGTTTAATATTTATATATTTTTTTTTTATGTAGGCAGTATAAACAATTTGAATCTTAACGTGGACATGATGAACGATATTAAAAATGTTGAAAAAGATGGATTATGTACTGTATAATTTAAATAGATAAACCTGAAACGTTTGTCGTAATTCATCATTTTGTTTTATCTTTCATACATATTTAGATACTGTCTCAGTATAAAAGATGAAATAAAGATTCAGGACATACGACATAAGCATTACATTAACATAAATCTAGCAACTGTTTAATATATCCACATTGCTCATGCAATAAAAAATTAAGAAATTATTTCGTATCTTCCGCTTTCGTATTAGTTATATCGTTTTGAAAAAAAATGTAAATGATTTATATGATTGTAATTTCGACAACAGTCTAGTCAATAATGTACGGTATTTTATAGATTTGTAGATAATGTTCTATTTATTTGTTTCCTCCAAATAAACATAGAATGCTATTGTAGATAGCGCAATGTAAACAAAAATATATTTAAACTGTATTTATATGTCTGCTTTGTTTAGAATAAACTGCTAACTCTATTTATGTCGAACCTTAAGACCTTAAAAGAGGGAAAAGAGTAAAATCGGGTAACGAGGAGTTTTGACTGTATACGTATTTATTTTCATTTCTTAATTGTAGAAGACAAAGTGGGCCATCAATGTCTGATTATTAAAGTACAAAATTAAAAAGCTATTTATTTAAATTTATATTTATAAATACAATTTTCCATATCAATTAAACAAAAATAACTCTAGGTCCCCCCATTCACACATATTGCCTCTGAACACACTCAAGTGACAGTCAAGATGGCTTATAAATTATTGTTACTCAACTTTACAAATAGAAGTTAGCACTTTATACTATTTAGTCAACGATCGATTATTATATTTGGTTAATTAGTTGTAGCTTTAAAATATTGGCAATAATAGACCGAAATTATTAAAAATAATTTTATTTCAGTACGCAATTGACTTAGCTTATTTAAGGCGGTGTTCATACTGTCCTGTGTATTTTATAAATCTATGTGATTATAAAATTTATATTTATTTATACATAAAATATTTGAGATACACAAGGCAGTGTGAATTACGCCTTATTGCAATTATCACAATAATAAATAACTAAAAAAATCTTATCTTTGTGTTATTAAGTCGATAAAAGCATATACACCCTTATTTAAATTAATTGCAAATTAACTTAAATTTAAAGTACAAAGTAAAAACAAATCTTACAATACGAGATCTTTCGCGATCATAATTTAATATTTTTTTTATATAAAATAGATGTCTTTTAAATGTCATTAAAGTTATATTTTCGTCACATATAGACACAGTACAACAGTTTTATTTATATTTAATTAAATTATATAAAACTCATGCAATAATAATACTATAATATACATATTCATGTATGATAAAGTCACAAGCCATTTTTAAAGTAAATAATTAGAGCAGGCCGTGAAGTACAAAAATTACAATTCTTGTCTACATAAATTTTTCTTTAAATAAGGCAAATTTATTTTGCAGTCATATAAAATCGACTAGAAATGGATGAAAAATTATTTTAAATATTTAATACCCAATTTTTTCCAATTGTTGTTTGGTAAGCAATTTAATAAATATATAATAAATACATTTTACTTCATAAAAGTATTATATATATCGTATGATGTAGTAATAGGTAAAAAAAATGTTTTTGTAAGTACAATAATTATTAATAATATAACATAAATAGTATAAAATAATTGACGTCTTTGGTAGTCCTCTTATCACACTGTAGTCGCAGGATCTGGTGAAAAAGAATATATATAAAAAAATGTAGGTGTTGCATTTATAGGTTAAGCAGATGGAACCTTTCCAGTCCCACCTAGTGTTAAGACACTTCGTTCCTATTAAGACACTTTCGTTTCACACTTTGCGCCGAATAAGATGCACTGTGTGTGTATGTTAATGGCGGAACACAACGTGGCCTTTGAAAGAGCAGAATGAAAATATTAAATATTTTATTTCCTCGAGTTGGAATCGAAACCACGACAGTCGCGTTTATAGTCGTCGTGGATTTGAACTCGCGCCTCTTGAAAGCCGTCCTAGCGCTCTGACATATGAAGCCATACGTTCTCATCAGGCTACGTCGAAATTTTTGTATGATGGTTATTACAAGTTGTGTTGTTAGCGTCTCTATAGTACTCTACAGTCGTAGTGTGGAATAACTTAAACATGTAAAACATAAGCTGAATTTGTCTGGATCCCTGTCTCGCCTCACTCACCTAGGTGCAGTGCGCGTCGTGCTGCGCGCACCAGGCGGGCGCCAGCACGTCTGCGCGCGTGCCCCGCGCGGCGAGGCGCGCGCGCGTCCCTGTCTCGCCTCACTCACCTAGGTGCAGTGCGCGTCGTGCTGCGCGCACCAGGCGGGCGCCAGCACGTCTGCGCGCGTGCCCCGCGCGGCGAGGCGCGCGCGCAGGCGCTGCAGGCGCGGCTCGGCGACGGCGGCGCCGCTGTTGGGGTCCGCCCACAGGCGCTCCGCCACAGCGGCCGCGCGCGGCCACACGCGGGTTTCTGTCCATTATAACTATTTATAGTATTGAACTCCCAAGAGCAGATACAGTAAAACAATACATAAAATATACTTTTTAGGTTCCCGCTGATACACATATATGAGGGTTAGAGGGAATATTCTGTTGAGACATTGCATTCCTGCAATGGACATGGGTGTATCTAGAAATATTTTCTGGAGTGATGGGGAGTTTTGGTGGTGGTGTGGTGATTTTTTTAAATTTATATTTTCATTTCTTGGCTCAGGTATCGAGGCAAAGCATTAGCGTTGAGTTCCGCCACTCCACACGCAATTCCTCCAGATATTTTATTTTCTTTTCTTTCATTCATTTTCCATTCAACTTATGGATGATAGCACTCAACATAGGTATGGATATGTTAGGTATAGACAAGTGTACGATATATACACTATAACAAATAGTTTCAACCATAAAATGACCTTACCTAAGCCTTGTGAGTCGACGTACTCACTCCACATAGCGACCTCCCCTCCCAGCATGTTAGGGTCTCGCGGTAACATGTGAGCATACATTCTTCTCCAATTGGAATATTTCGTATTTCCCCAAAACCCATGGTCTAAGTACCAAATGTCTTTGGGAACGGACACCGTATTGTATCCGAGACGAATGAGCTGGGTTAGGAGAGGGCTGTTTATGGGTTCCCATACTTCGATTACGTATCTGAAATCATATTTGGAATGATATTTGGTTTTCTTTATTGTTTTTCAGTTTCACGCTTTATGCCACATGTAACAGAGTAGGCCGATGGTACCAAGTGTTAAGACATTTCGTTTCCCACGCACCGCCGAAATCTCGAGACATTGCGTGTTGAGTGGCGGAACTCAATGTCACGTTTTACTTTGTAAACCAGAGCGAGAAAATTAAAATATATATAATTAATTTTTCCTAGTGAATATTTCGTGTTTCTTCAAAACCCATGGTCTATATACCTGTAAGTACCTATATGTCTGTAGGAGCTGACTCCGTATTTTATCTGAGACGTATAAGCTGGGTTAACAAAAGACTGAAGAAGAAACTGTTTATGGGTTCCCAAACTTCGATCACGTAAATAAAATATTATATGGTTATTAGTTGTAATACAAATATATACAAGAAATTGAATAACTTTTTAATAACTCAAGAGGGTAATATGGGTGGTGTCGTGGTGCAGAGGTAAAACATATGATTTAAACGCTACCATTTTGGGTTCGACTCGAGACAGGGAGTTCTCTCCTCATTCCTTACTGGTATCAACACATAGCACGATCTCGAAAACGCTGCCTCAAAACTAGGCAGATGCGTAGGGAACGGAGTTTCTTAATACTCGGTTCCCTCGACCTGCTCTGCTTTAGCGGAAAAAACGAAAACATTTATCCTCACCTATCCTTATCCAAGTATTTCTGTATCCTCTGAGGTTGTGTTAATTCAGATGACCATATCATGACAGGTAATTTGTCTGTTTGTCCGGTTGCTGCTAACTCCTCATCCCAAATTTTCAGTGCATTCTCATGAAACTCCGCCCATAATTTGATGAATCCTTCCGTTGTTATATCGTAGCCTTTGCTTTGCATGTACGTTGTTATTTCTTCCGACGAATTCCAACAGCCAAAGAACACCTAGAAAATAAATGATGATGTTATGATGTTATATGAAAAATAAATATAACTCTTCCATTTTAAGAAGCCGTCACGATGCAAAAAGTGTGACTGTAAAATCGACGTGTTGTGGTTTCGATCCCCACTCGAGGAAGGAAAATATTTATTTACAATTATATTTTCATTTCTTCGCTCTGGTTTCTTAGCAAAGCGCGACGTTGAGTTCAGCCACTCAGTACGCAATTTCTCCAGAATTCGATGGAAAGTGGGGAACCGAGTGTCTTAACACTAGGTTCCCTCTGCCTATCCTGCTGTGTGCGGGTTACAGCGTGAAGCTGATTTATTTATTTCATATCCGATCTGGAAAGTATATGACTTGCGCAGTGTTTAACACCGCCACGCAAACAGAACGAAGTAATTTTAACACTTTTCTTGCCTTGTTAATTTTCGTGCCTTATTGTTTCTTATGTCAATCCTCCAATGCAAATTCTTCATGTTAAATACATTTTACAATAATGCATTCAACACATGCAACATTGTTAACATTAAAATATTAGAACACATTACCTCGTCACCTCCCACGTGGAACAGAGTTGGTTTGGGCAAGGTATCCGCCAGATCCCTATATAAATCGCGTAGAACCCGATACATCGCCGGGTTGGCAGGATTCAACTGACCGCACGGCGGTTGTATACAGAGATTACGCCATGCTTTAGCGTTCACACACACGGCTAAATCTCCGTAACCATACTCCTGGTAAATAAATTTAATAATGTTTAACTACAAAATTTAAAGAAAACAATAAGCTCAAATGTTTAAGATGATATAAAATATATTTTTTTATTTACGTCCTTTTAAGGAAATGCTAAATGAATTTAGATGCCTCTTTGATTTTTATTTTTTTATTCAAAAAATATTATTTTTGTTGACGAAATTTTAAAATTTTATTATGAAAATGGGTTAAAGTGTTGTTCACTCTTAGGAAAGAAAAACAACTCATAGTAACGTAGTGGAAGTAAGCGTGATGGTGGTGTGTTCGATTCAAACTCGTAGGGATATGTACTTAGTACATATCCCTATCGTAGGGGTATATATATATATATATATATATATATATATATATATATATATATATATATATATATATACAATGTTTCGAATTCAGTTTGAAAATGTCTGTGATTGGTTGTTAAATTAACTTCTCTCTGTTCCCTGTTGCTGTAAAATGATATTATTATATTAAGTTTTGTTAAAATTCCTATATCTAACCTTTCCCCACTGCCATCCGTTGCCCGCATGCGCCGGAGAGTCAATTTCTATGACCACACGAACACCACGAACTTTTGCGTAATGCACTAGTTCTCGAACTTCCTCTGTTGTGTATATCTCATATGCTGAATACGCACCATATCTATAAGTATGTATAAAAATTAAAAATATTTTAAAGAAAAAAGTAGGCCGTCATGAACGCCTCGGCTGTGGTTTCGATTTTCACTCGGATAAATGTTGTTTTTTTATTATATTTCCATTTCTTCTCTCTCTGGTGACAAGGCAAAGCGCGGCGTTCAATTTCGCCACTCAACACACAATGCTTCGAGAATTTGGCCGAAAGTGGGGAACAGAGGATACTAACACTAGTTGTAGTTCTAGTTCTAGTTCCTTATGCATTCTTTGCTATATACGGGATGCAGCGTAAAGCAAAAAAAAAGAGGGTTAAATTTTTGTTGGGGCAGCATTTTGAGTATGTTAGAATATATATGAGGCTTATATACTCATACATTTATGTAAAATTATTTATTTGTGACACCATTGCTTGGGACATACTTAATACAAATTACAAAATGTTATTGTTTGTTCTTTTGTTTGTATTATATTTATTTATATTCACTAGAGATAATTAAGCAAATTATACAATAACAGTTAATTCTCTATTTGCCTAAAACTAAATGCCCTCGATATTTATTTTAAATGGTTATCACCTTTTAATACCGTATGCATTAGTACATATTGTTGTACATTATAACATAAAATTATTTAAAAATCGATAAATTCAAATTGAAACGCTTATTGAGCGCTAAGAAATTGATTATTAATTTTAAATTGTAATTAACGAGATTTAATATTTTCCTACATTCAATTGAATCAATACAAAACCTGACCTAGCATTATTTTTTTAACTAAACTAGCAGTATTTTATTATCAAAAGCGAAATCAATCGTGTCAAATCAGTTGACCGTAGAAATAATGAAGAAAGTGAAGACGGAAGGAAATGCATAGGTTTGGCGTTAAGCTAACAAAGCACGCATTGCTTTAAACTGACGAATTTTAATGACCACTTACTAGACTACACTAGACTACTTTTTCCTGGATACAATTAGAAAGTATTAAAAAATAAATAGAGGTTGATGTGGCGCGGTAAACGCGACGGTTGTGTTTTCGAATCGCATAGTTATGGGTTTGAAGGGAACCAAATAATAAATAAGTAACAAGTGATGTAACAATAACTTATAACAGATTTGTATTAAAATGTTTATGGTCACAGAGATCTAAGCAAAAAATGTTTCAGTAAATTATTAAAAAGAAAACGTTAGTCACTAATAAATAAAAATTACCTGGTGAATTGAGGAACTCGTGAGGATTCTAAAGGAAAGCTGTGAGAATCAGTTGCATGCCAGTGAAAAACGTTCATCTTAACCGTGCCCATGGCGTCTACCATTTTTTTTATGTCATCCATCGGTATAAAATTTCTGGATGTATCAAGAACGAGGCCCCTGTGCTTATATACCGGTCGGTCCCATATTTTCGCTCCTGCCACTAAACGGAGGCTACATTTGTATTGGTCGGTATAATCTGGTTTATCTCCTGAGACTAACTGTGTGAATGTTTCTAGAGCGTGCCGCGCTCCAAACACTGTTTCCGCTGCAATGTGAACTACGGAACTTTTCTCTGAAAATAATAAGACAATTTATTTTTATACTTTATAAGTAATCATATCTGTTTTAGTAATTTGCTGTAAATAAAAAAAAACTGAGATATTGTTATGTGAGTCACGTGCATTAAAAACTGGATAATTTCCTTTAATTTTTGCATACAAACGAAGTTTCTATTTAAAATTTTACCTCAAGTTCTGTTACATTTATAAATAATCCTGAATCGCTATATTGTATTTTAAATATATATAAATATATTTCTATTGACAGTTACTTATTTAAAATGATTTTTTTACCTTTGCTTTGAACGTCTAAACGGTACTGTTCATCAGTCTCCCAAGTGAGATCTAAGTTGCTTGTTTTCACCGTGATATAAACGACTACAGGAGTGTCCACAACTTCGGTTACGTTCCCATCACATTCGTCTAACAGGTATTGGGAAGCCACTTGAGTCATCTCTACCAATATGTCACGAGTCTCCACAGGAGCATTGCTGAGATCAAATCTGCAATAAAAAAAATATTTTGTTTACATTTTTAGCTATACTTTTGAATTGAGGCCGTTATGGTGCAGAGATACAGTGTCTATAAACGCGAGGGTTGTGGGTTCAATCATCATTCGGGAAAATGATTATTTTTAATTTACTGTCACCACGCCAAAACGCAATGTGTAAAAAATTCAGCAGGAAGTTGGGATCAGCGAGTGTAATATTCCTTTCATGCTACTTACAACTTTGAAATTGCAAAAATAGATAAATTTAATGTTTCATAAAATGTAAATGCTAAATAATATGATGGTTATCATATTATTTAGCATTGCGAGTGCTTTACCAAAAAAATAGGCACTATCTTAATTTATCGCGCCGTGACGTCACATAAGTGTGACGCTCGATAATTGTAAGCTCGCCTCTCATTTATTTTATGTTAAAATATTTTCATCTGCTTAAACAAAGTTTTGTTTCTAATTCACTTAATTTCTACTTCCCTCCATATCTTTCCAATTTGACCCTGTATATATATGGTGTGTTCTTATTATAAATTTGCAGACAGTGGGCGGTTACACTCCCGACTTGGCAATCACGATTTAACTGTCAAATGAATGATCAAAGATCGTAGAAATAACGTTATATCTTATAAAACGGTCGTTCACCCTCTCACTTCACTAATTTACAAGAATACTCAATAAATATTGTTATATTCTAATATTAATATAGCGATGATCTCATCTCTTTCAATATCATTTCTATTATTCGTTTGTCCACTAGATAATTCATCTGAAAATTTGTAATTCTGAAGCATTTAGACTAAGAAACCATACAAATTTATTATACAATTTTTATTTTTCACTTTAAATTGTTTGCATAATTGTAAAAATGGCGTCAGTTTCCAATGTTGTGTGAACCAACATAAGTATAATCAATGCATTATATGTGTTTCTTTCTTATCAAGCTTAAACAAACCTCGGTACGCAAGTCTGATTCGCATTTGGACGGTATTTTTTATATTATTATGTCCTCAATTAAATTACAAAATTAATAACGTACTATCAGTCTTTATTTTTTTTATAACAAGTTTTAAACAATTACGTTTTATGGATATTTATCTCAATAACCGCTGTATTGTTTCCGCTGACATAAATTAAAAGTAGGTAGAGAAAATTAAGTATTATATTATTTATTTCTTTATTTGTGGTTTTACTTCTCTCCGCCAAGTTATAGATATATTCTCCTTATGTTAAGCAAATTCAACGCCTCTTTGTTTATTATTGGACTAATTTAAACGTTTCTATTGAAATATTTGAAGTATGTCATAATTTACGTGGAGTTCATGGAAAAGAATTATCACGGAAGGTACCAAGAATAGATTTATTTGTAGGCGATGCGAAGTAGGGCTGAACGGTACAACAAGGAATTTTCTCTATAATTTGGTTAAATATCTCGTGCCTCCACCTACTTACTTACTTAGGGGACCTAGTAGTATTATTTCGTATTCGATTTAGTAGAAACATAAGCTGAGACAGTGGCAGGGAGCGTTAATGGACATTTTAAAGGTGAACCTACATTTGGATCAGAAGCCTCAGATTCTGCTCTGAGCTACTTTTCCTTTAACACAATAGGTCAGTCAGCAACTAGCTAACCAGACAAGGTGAATCATGACTCTAAGAAGTGAACAGAACTCTAAGAAGTTTCTTCTTTTTCTTTATTTTAAATGATATAATAATATACCATCTCTAAAATGCAGTACATACACCACATCAGTTATAAACGTCACCTACACTTACAAAAGTGAAATATGTACTGTATTTACCATTATGAAGTAATAGCACCTGTTCATTTAATCGTATTCTATGCTCGGCTGTACCAATCAATGAAATTATGAAGTCATTTAGGTTCATTATTGTATAGTTCTAACTTAGCAAACGTTACGGTGTAATGCCAAATGCCATTTAGTCGATAACCACAAAAAAATACTACTGCATTTTGATTAATATGTTCATTTACACGAGTTATTAGAAGCTTGATTGATTAATTAAGTTTATAAAACAGTTTTATACTTTTGATAAGAATCACAATAATAGTATGTTTATAAATTTCAAAACTATATAAATTCTATACATAGATGGATGCACTGGAATTTTTAAGCGCGTATTTACTTTCTAGGATAATTATGACATTTTGTGCGATTTTTGTCGTTAAGCGTTTAAATTTGTTAGTTTTAACGAGAATGATAATTTAAAGGACTGTTGATATATAAATGTATTTTTATCATATATATATAAATACATTTTCAACGTTAATAGAAATTATTTTAATTAGACAGTTACACTGTTCTTATAATCAATTTATTATTTCCTAGCATTAACTTACAACATTGTTTACTAAGGCACCTATTCTGATACAGAACGTATACTAGCTAAATTTAGCTTGTGTCTGCGAAGTGGTTGGATGGCTCCCAGGAATAAAATAAAAAGATTCATAGTGGCGAGCCCTTCCAAACGGGGATCAAGGGACCGCCGAGCAATGACCGCTAAAGCTCCAGTTGATGATCAAAACAACTCTACATTTATAGTGCTCTTGTCAATTGTGGCACGAGTTACTGTGTATTTATGTACAATTAAATCGATATTTAGCTTTTAAAAATATTTGCTTAGTGCTTCTGTTTATAAGATAGATTTCCTTGGTCAAAATAATAAATTAAAATATTTATATTAAATACAACAAAATATTCTTCGAATTGATGTTGGCGTTTTTATATGGTTCAAAGAAACTATTATGTTATCTTATTCAATTCTTGGAATATATCTTAGCATTTTAAAATCAAAAAATTCTACCATTATCACGTATGTATATATTATCGCTGTATATATAGAGCATATTGCTGAATATTATTCACAGAATAGCATTTTTCATTATCTTTAGTTTATGGGACAAATGTCACACACATTTAGAGAATGTACGCTATTTAATAAAAATACTTTCAATTCCATTTTGGATTGTTTGTTATTAATTGTTAATAAAATATCATTAGAGATTGCAACTATACGATTACATATAACAATAATATTGAGAACAAAGATATTTTTTTAAGAAAAATAAAGTAAAGAACTATATGCGTAATAAGTGACGTGATAGTTCTAAAGTGTGATATAAAAATAAATTGCGATGGCGTCTACGCTATAAATATTCTTAATAAATCGTACACCACAATACGATACGTATACGCTGCCGTGACGTCGTGTCACGTTGCTCTGAAATAGATGGACTCGGATAAGATACACCTGGAGTTTATTATTTATTATACATTTTGATACATTTTTATAACTCTTAAATTTTCAAAGGTCTTTGTTACCTAATTGAAGTGTATCTCATCTCACGTATCTATAATCGTCATAAGAAAAATATGCATATAATTTACTATTTGAGGCCAGTCGTGGCGCGGGGGCACAAAGTGTGACTGTAAACCGACTGGTTGTGGGTTCGATCCCCACTCTAGGAAATGAAATATTTACTTAAATTTATATTTCCATTTCTTCGCTCTGGTGTCGAGGTTAAGCGCAGCGTTGAGTTTTGCCACTCAACACGCAATGCCTCCAGAATTCGGCAGAAAGTGGGGAACGGAGTGTCTTAACACTAGGTTCCCTCTGCCTATAATGCTGTGTGCGGGATACGTGATTTATTTATTATTTATTTTCTTTATATAGAGTTTTATAAATCCCAGAGCTAACTAGAACAGTATTTGTATAAAGCACTGTTTCGCTATCTATGCAATCACTGCAAATTGTGCAAGGTTGAAACAATAAAACATTGGGCTAAGCGTCTCATTTAGATACATATTCAACAACGAAGTCAGAATCATCGGTAACTGGCATCTACCTGCTCTTTATGTTCTTTAAAATAAAATAAATAAATCAAATAAATCAGCTTCACGCTGTATCCCACACACACCAAGATAGGGAGAGGGAACCTAGTGTTAAGACACTCTGTTCTCCGCTTTCTGCTGAATTTTGGAGGCATTGCGTGTTGAGTGGCAGAACTCAACGTTGCACTTAACCTCGACAACAGAGCGAAGAAATGGAAATATATATTTAAGTAAATATTTCATCTCCCCGAGTGGGGATCGAACTCACAACCAGTCGAATTTTCAGTCACACACAATGCCGCTGTGCCACGACTGGCCTTTTTTAAAATGATCTTTTATAATATTTTCTTTTATATTCTGTTTGTATTAAAATAATTTATAAATCATGTATAGTTTGTATTATAATAACTATGACGTTTCGCCTTATGTGAGCTTCACGGTTTGTTGCACTTGAATTTTTTAAGACCTTGTAAAGTTATTTTTGTCGACATTATTTCCTTATATAAAAAATATCTATACGATTAGTTTGTATTAAGTATTATATGTATGATTAGAGTCTATGAACTAAATCAATACGCCAACACAGCATATATTATTCTTTAGCATATATTATTTGAGGCCAATCGTAGGGCAGCGGCATGAAGTGTGACTGTAAAACTGACTAGTTGTGGGTTCGATCACCACTCGAGGAGATGAAATACTTACTTAAATTTATATTTCCATTTCTTCGCTCTGGTATCGAGACTAAGCGCGGCGTTAAGTTCTGCCACTCAAACGTAATGCCTCCAGAATTCGGCAGAAAGTGGGGAACGGAGTGTCTTAACACTAGGTTACCTCTGCCTACCTTGTTGTGTGCGGGATACAGCGTGAAGCTGAATTTGAATTAATTATATACCTAATGCTTAATATTATTAATGCTTAACATATTATAATATGAACAATGCTGGTGTATTTCGAAATTGTTAATGAGTTTCTAGTGACCTATTCAGAGAACAATTTGACTATGTGAAGTGCTTTGTTGCACTAATTACTGCTCTACATATTCAATGAGTAATTTTTGAAACCGCTGTATAAGCTGAATTTATTTTTCACTTACACGTTTTTATTACAGCACTAAATGTATAAAATAATTAATCATAAATATTTCGAAATCGAACTTAATAAATAAATAAATTTATATTAATAAATAATATATAAAAAATAATATACAAAAGAAAATTCTACTTTTTATATGGGGAATAAATTCACTATATTTTATTTACAGTACAATATATATTTTTTATGGCAGTCTATAAGTACGTATACAGCTATTATAATAATTTGTAGAGCATAATAATAGTTACAAGTACCTACTTGTAATATTCGTTCGTATATCCGTGTTGTTTGTATCTTATCTTAGTTATGGAACTTTTTACAATAGCTCATCAATATATATACGTATTTTATATTATTCATGTTCAAATTCCTTAGAGTTGATCAAAGGGAACCTAGTGTTGAGATACATTGCATCGCCTGTGGAGTGGTGGAACCCAACGCCGCGGTTTGCCTGGACACCAGAGCGAAGAAATGAAAATACAAATTTAAGTAAATATTCGTTTTCGTTTCCTCGAATGGCGATCGAACCCACAACTCGCCGTATTTACAGTTATGCTTTGTGTCGCTGCGCTACGACTGGCCTCAAGAACTTGCCTAAGAATAGATTTTTTAAATAAATAATCGTTTTTCAAATAAGAATAACTGACTTTATTAGCCATGACACCAAACTATTTAGCATAACACATCATGCACCATGTAGCCTTTATACCACTTTAGGACTGACATACCTACTTCATTCATAATTCGCTTAATCAACACTACAAGTGTGCCTTGACCTTTGACACAGTCCATTGATCCCGTTGAATCTATGATACTTACTATAATGAAATTTAGTTTTTTGTAATCATTTTTATTAATAATTTATTGATTAGAGATTTTTTCTCTAAGCATTTACGTTATTTCAATCTACGTTTGCCGGTATATGCACCTTATTTTGTATAAAATGAACAACAAATATAAGTTTGTTATGATTTTTTTGTATAAAATTCTATATTTGTGTTGTAAGTTCTCATTTCGTGCCAAATTTCATAACTGTAGGTCCACGGGCTCGCTAGGCACTCGCTAGGCACAAGCGATCGCTACTGGGTAAAAAATACCTCATTATTTATAGTGTCCTATGTAAGGCACCTGGATATTAAAATATATTTTTTTCTATTATATTCTATTTGCTTTTACTATAATCAATAAATAAATAGTATAATAACTGGTGGTTGTGGGTTCGAACCCCACTCGAGGAGAAAAATACCACATTATTTATAGTGTCCTATGTGAGGCACCTGGATATTAAAATATATTTTTTCTAATATATTCTATTTGCTTGTACCATAATCAATAAATAAATAGTATAATAAAGACTGGTTGTGGGTTCGAGCTCCACTCGAGGAGATAAAATATTTACTTAAATTTATATTTCCATTTCTTCGCTCTGGTGTCGAGGCAGAGCGCGGCGTTGAGTCCTGCCATCCAACACGCAGTACTTCAGAATACTGCAGAAAGTGGGGAACGTAGTGTCTTGGCACTCTGCCTACTCTGCTGTGTGCGGGATACAGCGTGAAGCTGATTTTATTTATTTATTCTTACCATGAACCTACTAATTGCCCGAAGTATTTTACATGTTGCTTTGTAAACAATATATAATTTTTAATTTAAAACTTGTATGTCAATTATAGGCCTATTTCACGAAAATCGCCTGAATATTTATTGTAGTTACAAACATAAATATGGAAAGGAAATAAACAGTAATTAATCTAACATCTATAATATTAGTGACAACAAGTTATATTTTACAAAAACACAAAATTATCATAATAAGTTACAGCAAAATATGTAAAGGCGACATACATACAGAAATAATGGTTTTAATGTGATAACATTTTATCTACAATAAATACATCAATAAGTGAGTTTTTCAACATATACCTAAAATAATAAATGTTATTTAGCCAATAAGTACAGACTACAGATAATGTATGTTAATATTTAAACTGTCACAATAAAAATAAAAATACGTCAAATTTGATATGATTGTTATTTTTTCATTAATTAAAGACTAAAAAAATAGCCACGGCCGTTAAATAAAAAAAAGACTATAGATAGTGTAAGTAAATATTAATAAACAATACAGTTATAATAAAAATTAAAATTAAAACGCATTTAGCAATATTGTATATCATTTCAATCATCATTTGATTATGCCTAACGTAATTTACGCCATCATCATCTTTTAATCAAAACGAAATCAAAAATAAAATAATACATATGTAGCTTAACTTATATTTATCGATTGAATATATATATTACTTAAACGTATTTATAAAGCGGCGTTAACTTACGCCATACAACCATTGAAAACGCTATATATTGAATTAGAGCGAAAAACGGTGAACGAACTTTGTTTACACTAGGTACACCTTACCTAAGGGACTACCCTTCTATAACCAGAGAGTTAAAGGCATATATATATATATATATATATATATATATATATATACATATATATATATATATATATATATATATATATATATATATATATATATATATATATATATATATCATATTACGTACCTTAAATAGTTAGGATGTATTTTCACAGTTTGAGTACTCAAAGCGACTGTAACTGGCCGTGGCCAAAGACCACCGAACCTTCCACAAACTGTCCTGCATACATCGACTGTATTAAAATTTGATAATGACGAAGAACCGTTAACACTTCCAGGCTGTGGACGCTCGGATCTTTGGCATCCTTCGTCAGGAACACATCTGTACGTCCATGAGGGCCTAATAATGAGAAAATTTAATATTAAATGAAAGTTTCTTCTGCGAAAGGCAATACTTGTTATATTTTATTTTTAGAAATAACGTTTTAATTTATATAAAAAATAAATTGAAACTGGCATATTTTTTTAAACAATAATAATATTAGATACTTTTTTTTTGGTTTGGTCGTTAAATGATCATTTACAAAAAGTTTTTTAAAAACTTACTCGTATTCAACTGGCGCAATATTATGTTCAATCGTGTCATCATCACAGCTCACTGTATGCATTACCACCAAAATGGCAACGATCCACCACGCAGTCATTTTCCTTTAAAAAGAAACATTAGCCTTATTGATTTTTTATGAATAAGAATCATAATATTATTTCTCTATAAGTTACAACATGCGATAATAACTATTTTTGCTTCAATGATATTATTAACGTTCAAGTTTAAAGTAATTTAAGCATCGAAAGTTCTGTTATATACTTTTTTTTATAATTTAACACTGTATTTCGCGCACATCAGGGTAGGCAAAGGGAACCTAGTATTCATTCCGTTCCTGCAGTGGGAATCGTACTCACAACCTGCCGCGTTTACAGTCACACTTTCTGCCCCTGCTCTACGACTGGTCTAAAAGACCATTGTATACTTAAATATTTTAATAATACGAATAGCATCTATGGCGTTTCGTAGTTTGAACTTTATCAGGTCGTCACTTATAATCTAATCTATACTTTTTCTTTTAGTATTAAGATAACATTGATACTGGGTTACCCTTTCCGTTAATCTGGTCATCTCATATAGTGACGGCTTTGTTCATGATTATTTTATTTTTATTTTAATACTATGACTTTACAAACATCATTCACATATGTAATTTTACATAATTTATAAGAATATATTTAATTTCCTATTAAACGTAAATCAACTAGTTTTTTTAAATTATACTGAAGTACCCATAACGACGTTGGAATCTCAGTTTTTCACTACCATATATAGAAAGCATTTAAATCAAATGAATATTCAACTTATTGTATTATGTATACATAATGTGCAGTTATGTGTTGTGTTGCGTGCGCTAACGGGACGCTATATCGCGATGTTGGTTCAACTATCGGAACTTCGCGAACGGCGGTAGAGTAGCGACACTTCCGCACGCGATCTGACACGACACCATTTTAATTAAACCAAATATAGAGCATAATGTTGTATTTTTATACATGCTTTCTTCATTTTATTATAATTTTTTTGTATACATTTAGTGCTAAAGAATACAACAACGATAAAATACTGAATATTAATTGCTTTTGAGGTTCAAATGGAAATCTAGTTAGTAATGTAAACATATTTTATCATTAAAATATATTTTCAAATTCTGGACGTTTCTTATTTAAACTCTGGACTTTCTAGTCTTGTTTACCAAAGTTTTACTTTGTTAAAAAATGTGGATATGTATATAATTATATCAATATACTTATGTTAATATACAATTTAAAACAACCAAAATACACCAAAAAATAGTGTAAAATAAAAAAGAGCACGTCAGCAATTTTTAATTTTCAATATTTTTGTGCTCGGCGCCATTGTCCTTTATAATTAGAAATATAACAAATATCAGATATTTAATATAAAATATAAGAAAATCATATAAGAAAAATATAAAAATTACAATATAAGGTTCATATTATAGTATTTTTCATTAATTTTTACTCGTTGTGCACGCGTGGAAAAAAACAATCGCCGTATCAACGAAATTAACATTTTTATTTATAGTAAAACCGTTTTAGGTACTTTTTTATAGAAAAAGACGAGGCAAACGAACGGGTCACCTGATGGTAAGTGATTACCGCCGCCCACGACTCCATGGCACCTGTAGTTCCTCTGGTGTTGCGCGGGGTTGTGGGCGGCGGTAGTCACTTACTTTGTTTGTTTTGTATTTACTTTGTCCTTTTCCATAAAAAAAAGAAGACTGGCAACACAACAAATAATGTTTTTTTGGTGGTTCACGTGCATATTTATGTCTTTTTGTGGATTTTGATGATGCGCCCAGTAAGAAAGCTGGCGATCCACTTGCATGAATTCTTTTTAGATTAACAAGGAGCGACCCATGCCACACTCGATGAAAGGCCCTCGCTATGTCCAAACTAACTGCCAGACCCTCCCTTGTTCCCTTAGCAATTTGGGTTAGGTAAACCAGAATATCACCGGTTAAACGATCATGGCGGGAGCCATTTTGACGGTCATGAATCAACCAGTAATTCTCTAGAACTAGATAAACCGAGAGAGAGAGAGAGAGCAGGAGATTGCTAACAGTAATAGGCCTGTAGTTAGATGAATCGGAACCATCTCCTTTTTTCGGGATCGGGTAGATGGGACCGCTCTTCCACGAAGGTAAGACGACGCCGACTGAGTAAGAGTTCCAAAACTAGAAGATCGGCTTTCTCTTTTGCCGATCTCGTTTCCGTTCAAACGTAATATTTCAGTTAGAAAAGTTAGTTTTATTTTCATTAAATCGAAATCACTTGTCATTTATGTTATCAAGGCCGTGTGAATATTGATTTTACTGCACTAGCACTGTATTTTATCGTTTTCTATAAAATTAACATTGTGTATTGTAGCGTTTAAATATACGGAAATGTTAGTGATAGAGAAGCGAATGATTTATTTATTGCCAATATTATCTATTTACCTGCGTACGAATGAATATACTCAAAAGATAACCATTATTTCAAGTGACAATAACTTGAGTAAGTGTAGTCATTACAAACAATAATGACAAATTGATTATATTGTACACAAAGTGTGTAACGATTAGTTGACATGTCAAATACATAGCAAAAGTCCGGCGTTGAGTTCCGCCAATCAATATGCACGAGCACGAGAAATGCTCGGTACTATGTATAACGGAAAGCAAATTATTATTTATAAACTCGTAACAATATATAATAATTAACTGATTCCCTAAAGTTGTGTTTATTTTAGTAGTATTACATATATATGTAATACCACAAAACAAAAAACTTCCAAAAAAGGTGAAATATTTGTTGTCCTGTTTGAAAATGACAAATACTATCAAGTTTGGAATTATAATAGTGCTAAAACGAAGTATGCTTAATAAAAGAGGTATCTCTTTGGAAGTAAACTAAAAAAATAAAAAGAACGTATTTTGTACAAGTAAAATATTGAAACCCAAAGACTTGACTTGGAGCTTGACTTATCAAATTCGTGCGTCTATATACAAATTTAATGAGAAAAAATGAAATTATTTATTTTATTAATAAAACATGAAACAAAAAATAAACAAACACTTACGGTTGATATTTTTTATTAAGTCTATGATTAAGATCCCAATGCAGCCACTTCACTGGCACACAAGTCACACAACTATCACTTTTGATTGATATACATTATAAATTAACCACTTATAAAATTGGAGCTACTATTTTTTAAAATAGAAAATAAATATTCCAATTATTAAATACAAGGCAACAGGCGTCTAAAGTTGAAATTCGTAACCTTGAATTGGTATCCTGTAGACGCAGTGTTCTTATTTTTCCCGCGAAAGTTGAACTGAACCGGACTGAGCTTTTTGTTTTATTTATTTAGTTTTTTTGCAATTTGCGCACTGGTGTTCGCGAGGCGGGTCGCGTGTAATATGGTCAGAGACTTGCTCGAAATGGTTTTAAGTAGTTAATTTGGTTAAGTGAACGCTGCTTTAACATATTTATCAGACGTTGATAAAGCCGGCCCGTACGAGCGTAGGGCGCGAACTGCCCTGATTGGATGACTGGCGACGACTTCTCACCAACTCTGCTATTTGGCGGGAGTTCCGTGTCACAATTATGTAACTAATGTACGATAATTATGATAGGTGCTATTGTTTTTTTTTTTTATTTATCAAAATAAACACCATAAACGACTTTTTTTTTTCTTTTTTTTTATTGTACGTTTGTATTGTCTTTAAAACATCTTTATGATCAAGAATTAAATATAGCGCTAATATTTTTTTTTTTTCACCGTCACTTCGACAATTCGTCTCACAATAGGGTAGGCATAGAGAAACTAGTGTTAAGACACTCCGCTTCACATTTTTCGACGGAACTCAACGCCGCGCTTTGTCTCGACCTCAGAGCAAGGAAGTTTTATTTCCTTGCTATACATACATATTTAATAATAAATATACATGAAAATTCAAATAAATTATTACTAATCATTAGATATTGCTACCATAATTAATTATGTAGGAAGGTAGCCTTAGCGTATACGATACAAAGCAACGTAAGAATAAGGTAGACAGTACTTAGTAATTATTAAAATTATTATCTACATTGTGGTATTTACGTAATGCAGTTGGGAAATGCCTAACTACACGATGGTTCCGGGTTTTGTTATCAAGCATCAAGTGTTGGTACTTTGAGTACGACGACCTGTTTCTAATGGTCAATATTTAAATATTTTTAAATAAAGCGTTGGATTTTGCCACCAGATAAGTATTTTTTCTACTTGTCCCGCATAATTAGAAGAGTAAGTGAATATATTTTTCAAATATATTTAAATTTTATGTTCATGTTATAAAAAAATATATTAGAAGTTTAGTTAATGGTAGCATTTAGAAATGTTGATAGCTTTTATACATAACTACGACCTAGCACTTTCAAGGGAATTTTCTATCATCTGAAAAAATACGCATAAATAATTGTAAAAAAAATGTTGTATATAACACTTTTAAAATTCCATTAGAGACTCAAATACGTGGGACCTATTCTAGTAAAGTTCGATTTTATTAATAGGCAAATACACGAATAGCCCTTCGCTTTCATGACGTCAATAGCGACGTAGCCAAAACCACTCCTACAGATTACACAAACGGGCCACCTCTTTATCCAATATTTCATAACAAAAACACATAAATATAAATAATAATATGCTTATTAAAAAAACTATAATTTATTTAGTTTACTTATATACATTTCAATGGCAAAATTACGTAGTATGCTACATTTAAGAAAATTTTGTTATTATTGCTGAACTAAAGTTGAGCTTAAGGACTTGAGAGATTTGTGGTAGATACTTCTAACTTTTTATTGATTTATTTTACATATAGTAAGTATATTTAAATAAATAATCAGACCCCAAAACTATTTAAAACACATTATGTTTACTAATTATTGTAACAATAGCTAATGTCATTATTGAAGTCTTTATGATAATACGAAACTCTACCTAGAGTTATTTAAGACAGTTTTTATAGTACTTTAATAATTACAAGCAATTAAATACAATTCATCATCAGCTCTGTACCTGTGTGTGCGACTTTTATTACGTAATTAAAAATATAATCAAAGCAACGCTAACCGTTTCATAAACCCACGTAGACGAACAAAAGAAATACTATCGAAACGAAAATGTAAACATTTTTTTGTTTATGCCGCAGAATTTTATAGTCACGTCAAGTAAGTTATTGGAAAATAGGTACAAGAAAAAGTGTAATGTATGGAACATGGATGATTTTAAAATATGCGTAATATGAAGGCTATTTTTTAAAATGCCATATATACAAAATCAACTTTGTAATAATAACAACAATCATTTCGTTATATTAAGTTGTAGTTACTTACGTTTTAAGTAAGTTTATAGACGTGCTTCAACTTGCCCAACACTTTCCCGTTAGTTGCATTCGACGTGGGAGCAGTCATGGTGTGGAACGCTATTGTCCGCGCTAAATGCGCTAGCGCTTTTACGTTTCTATCAGTTATATTTATCATAATTATAATTTGTGATTTATGAAAGTACCGACCCCGATTTCACTCGCTTAAACTTATATTAAAGCCAAAATGTAGAAAATTTTAACAAAAATTGTAGCCTAAATCTTAATGTGTAAGCATGGCCGTAGAAAGACGGGGGCCGGTTGGTCCGTGCCCACCTCAGAATAGCCTTGTGCCTACCCCAGAAGTTTTACTTATAAATAAATTGCCCCGAAAAATAAAAAATAAAAACAACAACATTTACACGAATATATCTAAGGCAACGCGTTTATAGCCAATTTGTTCTAATAAAATAATGTATTTTAAACTCTTAGTACACAATTAGAATTAGATAGAAAATTTAACCACTGCATTTTCGATAAACAATAAAATTTTATTTTATTTAAATAAAGAATGCAATTTTTACATTATTATTATCCACAACTATAGAGTTAGATGTATCAAATGAATTTATATATTTTTTTTATACAATAGTGTTCAAAATACATAGGTTGAAATGATATTGATGTTTCATATTTAGTAAGTGCCGAATGTTTCTTTTAAGTATTGCTTGAGAAGGCTTATTGCTAAATTATTTTACTGATATTAGCTAAAAACAAAAGTAAATACATTTTCTCAAATCAATTTATTGAAAACAATTTTTAATGGCGAATTACGACGTGAAATAAGGACCTAGAAATGGGAAAACATAAAAAAGAAGACAAATTAGAAGATAGGAATAGATGATCAACCAAAGGGATGGAGACAGCTTGCGAAAGATTGTGATAAATGGAAAGAAACAGGGGAGGCTTGTCACAAGACAACCTGACCTTGTTGCAAATAATGTGCAATAAAAGAAGGTATATTGGTTATGTATTTAATTATATATAATAAATAAGAAACTTTGGTCAGAGAACAAATGCTTTATATTTATTCTTTATTTGTAAACTATTGTTATTCCGAATAACTATTAGTCGTTTAATATACGCATATATTGCAAATAAATACAAATTGAACACATGCGGAATTGTATTTGAAACGCTCGTCGAGTGAAAGTGACCAGGTAGCGAAAGTTTGGTGTAGGTATCCACCTACATACTTGTTTGTAGGATATGAGTAAAAGTAGGGTTTTGCCTGTAATTTAACTTTGATTGTTATTAAGATTCTTTTTTTATTCTAAGTCTACGGACTTAGAATAAAAAAAGAATCTTAATAACAATGTGGATTAATGTTGAATCTTAGTCCTTGTTATATACGAGCAAATCATTTCCCCTTATTTATTTTTAATTTTTAATCAAAAATATTAATGTTAATATATTTGTGTGATAGGAACTTTAACGATGATACTCTCAACGTTTTAAAGGTAAGGAAAAATATAATACCTAAGGATTCAATTATTTTTTAAAATATTTTATACCTGTCACTCAACGAAAAAACCAAAATAACTGGTAAGTAATAATATGCTACAATAATTTAAATGTCGACATTTATATTATCCCTTTCAGGACCATAAGGTTTTGAGAGGTATTGCCATCATTTTAACTGTTTGATATAGTTTATTGTGGATCTAAAAAACGTATTTTCAAAGAAAAATATTAAAGTTAGTTTTAGTTTTTGTGTTTTTTTATGGGATACGGCTGTCGGAAGAGGTAACTTATTGTCATAAAATTCATCTTTATAATTATGTCATTTATAAATTAAGTAGGGGTTTTAATAAAGTAAATCGGTATGATTATTACACATATTGTTTTTTTTCAACGAAATAATATGCTACTTGACCCAAATACTCAAATAGTAAAATTATAATTGCTATCAAAGTCAGCGACACAATTTCTTTCATTTGTATAGCAGAGAAGAACTTTACAGATCAGCACAACTATCATTTGTACGGTTTTCCTGTTTAATCTTGACACAATTTACACATCTCTTGCGGACACTGGCTTTATCCATTGCTTATAATGGTAACATTTGAAATAAGAACATAGACATGTTCTTGGATAGACACAGAAGTGTCTGGTAGTAAAGTCGTTGAATAAACTCCAAGCTACGACTTGCCTAAAGCTTTTTACCTTTTGCCTTGCTGTGTTGTAGGCTGGTAAAAAAACTTCCTTCCATTTTTTTCCACTGTAAACCTTTGTATACAATATATGTATACGAGTTATTGGCAGCCATATCAAGCAAATCAAAGAATAATCGTAGATAATGCTTGATTTTAGATTTCCGATCTAGTTCCTAACATATTATGCATATTGCTTCATAAGGTCAATTTCACGCATATTTTTAATGTGATATACTACTACTATAACGTGATATTCTATTCTTGGACATCACACATAATTTTTCTTTGCTGACAACAGCTTTACGTCGTTTTACAACGTTTGTTCTACAGGCGATTTTTGTTCTATTATCCTTATTTAGTTCTATTATATAAACTAACTCTATGATTTGAACTAAAATATTTTTTTGTAGAAACAAATATACCAATAGGACCTTTCTGAATTGATACTCCACATCAGGAAAAATATTTGGAATGTATTGTGTTTTCTCTGACTGCACGTAATCAGGTTGACTGTTACTTTGTGGGTATGGTAGGATTTACTATTGAAGTTACAAGTCCAGGTCATTTGCTTTTTAATTCTAGATGTTGCAATGCTGTATCATCAAACTTTACATCAAATGTGCCTTGGTCATCATTCTGTGTCAATAGTTTTTGATCTTCTACATCGAACACTAAATTGTCGTCATAGTTACTACTACATCTTATTAAATTATTTAGAATTTAATTTTTATTGAGTTCAAAAATTTCACGCCCTTTTCAAAATATAATATGAAAAAATAAAAATAAATAACTGAAGGTAGTAATGAAAATTTTTTGGAACGAAATTTATGTGCAAAATAGCTCCTTCATAGACCATAGGGACAATGCTGTCCCTTTAGGTTTATGGTGAATTGTACAAGTACAAAGCATTAAAAAAAGTATTTTAAGTGTACAAACTTAATAAATACTTACCATTGAATCAATAGTTTAGGAAATAAAACAATAAACGTCACTTTTACTCCTTGAAATCCTTGTCCAAAGTATTGGAATTTCGCGAGGAGCAAATAGCCACTTTTCAATGATTATAAGTCCAAGTGTGATGGTTGGATAGCTAATTAAATATATTCAAATAATAAAAAGGTACTTCTAGAAAGTAATTGACAAAAAAAACCGCATATCGGTTTTATTTTTCCTGACTACCATCAATTTTATCATCTGGGACAAATGTGTCCCCGTAGTCGTGAAAGAGTTATATAATCTCATCAAAGTTGAGTTTTTTTGCAATTAAAAATTAAACATAAATGAATTGCAATTAAACATAAATGAAAAAAAAAAGATTGAAATTATATCATAATTAAAATAAAACAACATTTGCAAAATTATATATGACAAAACGTACCCTTACCTGACCATGCACATTGTTTTATTTTTAATACGAGATAAAAAATCGTTTATCATCTAAGCAACTTGTTCTATAAATAAATCATAATATTAGCAAACTCGGTAAGCGAATTTAAATAACAACATTTAAGAAATAATAATCATCATTTCAAATTAAAACTACCATTAACGCTTATATATATGTATAATATAATCTTAGGTTTAAATTTTAAAACACCCGCGAAAACACAATGAAGTATAATAAAATAAATGTTACAAGCTCTTCCTTTTTATTTATCTGAAAAAAATATTTATTTCCAGATTTTTAATTTATATACGTATTAGTAAATTTAATTATTAGAACATACAAAATCTTAAAAATGCGTATTTTTATTTATTTAATAATTACTTTTAAGTTTTGGATATAGCCTTTGAATATGGCAACACTTAGTTTTACTTCAGGTTAGTGTCTTAAGATATTGGTGTGTTTTACTTTAGTTACATTTATCGTGTTTTAAAATTTTAAAATGTATACAGTCTCAAAAGGACCTAGCAAAATTGTCGCAAAAACACGAAGAGGTAAATGTATAATGTCTTATATTTAGTTTAAAAGTTTCACATGATTGAACCGAATAACCGTAAGAAATTGTTATTTTAATTTTTAGGTTTAACACAAAATTTAGAAAGATTAGACAGTCGTAAGGATTATAATAGGAAATCTTCAGAGTCTGACAATGGTGAAATTATGAGGTAAGTTCAAATTAAGTATTATGATGCAAGAAAGAACTCTAATGAGTTTCATCACTGTTTTTACATAACCTCCGGCCGGAGGTCGATATCACTTGAATGCTTTAAATTACTTTAATGACCAATATTGTATTTATTTTTACTAAGCGTTGACTTTTACTTCTGATGAACATATTTTTTTATTTTAATAACTTTAACGACACTAGTAATATCACATTTATATTCATATTTTCAGCATGCCCAAACCAGTTTTTCATTCCAATGGCAAAAAGACAGTACACCAAAGAATACAGCATCATGTGATTTCCCCTCAGCATGAAGAAATGATTAGATATATTAGTGAGAGTAAGTAGCATATGTTATTTATGACTGAATTTTTTTTGTTAACATAACAAATAAATAATAATTGGTATTGTATAGAAAAATTTTGTCATTAATTTCCTACATTCATTATTGCATAATTTTTTTTTCAGCTTGGACACGAACTGCAAATGGAGATAGCGAACCATCAACACCAACAAGCACAATTGGTAATTAATTTTAAAATTCCTTAGAAGATATTTATTTAGTCAACAAAATTTGTAATAGCTCAGTAGTTAAGTAAAAAAAATTGAAATAGCATAAACTTTTGAATTACTTTAATACTAATGAAAACATTGAAATTCAATAGATTATACACATAACACTTTCTCAGATAAGCAGAGAGAATATAATGTTAAGATGGTCTGTTCTCCACTTTCTATCTGAATTCAAGACTGAATATTGAGTTGCAAGACCTAACAACATACTTAGTCCACAAGGATGTAGAAATGCAAATAATTTGTCCCTCTTAATGGGGAACCCAAAACCATCTGGTTTAATTATAACCAATGGTTTTTGAAAATTAATAATATTAATTACTTGCTTATAACAAAAAAGAAACACTGAATCTGTGTGATACACTAGTGAAATACTATTAAATCAGCGGCATCCCACATAAACTCTTAGGCAGAAGGAACCGATTGTTAAGACACCCTGTCTGCTAGAGAATAGGATCTCCTATTGTATGTTAAGTGGCACAGCTTGATGTGACACTAATCTTGTTACCAGAACAAAGAAATAAACATATTTAAATTGTGATAATTAAAATTGAAATTGTCACCAATGATGTATTTCTGTTGCTGATGTAGCAATAAATACTAAAAAACAAAAAAATTAATATTTAAAGTGCCCCTATACAACAAAAATAATTTTGTTGATATTTTTATAGATAATAATATGGTCAGTTTATTTTTTTATAGTTACTTTTTTATTTCACAAAATTGAAATGAATATTGTTCTAATATGCTGTGACAAGAACAGTTATGCCTATGAAGTCATTAACCTTACTTAACCCACTTTTATATTGTTCTGTGTCACATCACTCATCTTAATCTGTTGCACAGATTAAATATTTACATTTTTGAAGTTGTGTTATTTAGGAAATTACTTCACTAATTTACTGTTGTTCGACTTCCTTCTCCTATATTTTTACAGTTGTTTTGTTACACTTTGTTATATTAATTCAAATTGTAAATGACTTGGGACTTTACAACTTACCACCTTAATTATATGGATGTTGAAAGTTCAACAAATCAGGAATATCTCTGTGTGCAGTTTATGTTACAGCTGAAAATGATAAAAATGACTAATACTTTGAGTATTTTATAAGCTGACGCAAGCAAACTTGTTGCTAGCTGTTAATTTTATTTTAGTTTCACGCTATATTCCGGATGTAGCAGTGGCTTCTACTCAATTTTCGAGACATTGCTTGTTTTACTGGCCATATTTAAGGCCCCTCTACCAAATTGACGAAACATAAACATTTCCTTCCCCCCAATAGTAACCGAACTAACCAACCACAGTCAAGTTTATAATCTGACAAAATTGCAGCTCCACCTTGACTCTTTCTCTCTTTCAATTATTTTATTACGACGTCCGTTATTTTCAGAATCTGGTAGTTCATCTCCCGATCCACCTTCAAATTTATATTATCAAGATGAAGCGCCAAGTCCTGTGTTACACGACTTTAAACCCTTCGACCTCGAAACCTGGTGGGGCAAGAGATTGTTCCAGAACATTACAAATTCTCTCTGAGACTCGTTCACATATAAAGTGGGAACATGAAATTCGGTAGCGTAAGTCACAATCAATTGTAGTTTACTAAATTTTATAAACATTTTTATAAATGCAAGATATTTTTGCGAGGCAGTTTTTAAAATCATATAGTCTCATCCATATCAATATGATTCTACTTTGTAAGACGTGATATGTTTCATATTAATACAATTGTAGATTGTTAAATCATAGTTTTTCATAATTTTTTCAGTTTCATGCTGTATCCCAACCCATCTTAAAGGCCGGCAACGCACCTGTAGCTCCTCTGGGGTTGCACGGGGTCGTGGGCGGCGGTAGTCACTTACCATCAGGTGACCCGCACGCTCGTTTGCCGTGTCTTTTCCATAAAAAAAAAAAAAAAATAGTAACGTAGATAGAGGGAACCTGGTGTTAAGATACTGTTTCCGACATTCCGCCCAATTTTTCGAGACATTGCGTGTTGAGTGGCGGACCTTAACGCCGCGCTTTGTTTTCTTGTCAAAGTAAGGAAATGAAAATAAATCATTCCTGAGTGGGAATCAAACCCACTACCATCACGTTTACAGTCAAACAATCTGCAAGTTTTTTTACATAACACAAGTAAATTTAGTAATCTACAGTTGATTGTGGATCTCAGTAGGTAACACCTTTATTTCTTTTTAGTTAAGAGAACATTTCCAAAGCTCAATTATACTGTAACTGGCTTTGCATTAAAACCAATATTCTTCAAGATTGTTATATTGTATGAATGTTGTTTTTTTTTTTAATTGTTTTACTATCAATTATTCTGAACCAAGTATACCAAAGAATTTTACATGTATTGAATCATGTATCACAATATAAAATTTTAAATAGGTAAGGGCCATTATCATCTTGCACTAAATCTAAGTATTATTCACGACATCATAAATAATAAGCTATCTGTATTTTCCTATCGCTGCATAAATAATGTGAATGAGATTTAATTTATGCTCTAACTATATATAAAGACTGTTTAAATAATAAAACATGCAGATTTTAAAGTATGTTAGTGTTGATTTTTTTATGATACAACGCTGGAAAAATGTATGATGGTTCAAGTAATGATTTACTGTTTTGTTATTCCTAATCTCTCTAAAGAGATAATAACTGAAAAATGAGTTTTAAGTGAGCATATAAGAATTTTAACGTAGTTTGATATGAACATATGGCTTAGTGGTCCCAACTTCGACGGTTTCCAAGAGGCACACGCAGGTGCAAATAACGCTACGTTCAAATTTTTATACGTTTTCTAAAATATTTTTCATTGTATTTGTTATTGAACATTGTAAGTGCCTAAATACATTTACCAAATTTTATTTTACAACAGATATGTTTTTTTTTGTTAAAATCTATTTTTAAATACCTTTTTTTTTCATTTGTATTTTAAATTTGTTTTATTTTTATATTTTTTAAGTTACATATTGTTTTTATTGTATGATGCTCTATTTACACGTTTTTTTATTAATCAAGCCCTTTAATATACCTATTTGAAATATTCCTATATAGCGAATATTGTTATTTAACCCTTATATTTGCAATTTTCATCGAAAGTTTTTCCTATTTGCTACATTTGAAAAAAAAAATCCATTTCACTACCTAAGATAAAATATTAATTAACCTTTAAAATTATATTTAGTAATAGTAAAATTGTTGCTAAATATACCATAACTTTGTGATATTAAATAAAGTGTTTGTACACGTAAGGGTTAAAATTGTTTCCTTAATAAGTGCAATACTTTTCATCACACCTATATATATATACAAATGTTAAAAGTTACAAATTCAGTATTTTAACTCGTTCTAGCTTGTAAAGGTAAATTGTTGATAGTTGTTAGCCAATGGATTGTCTTTTTGATTGTTATGTTTATGCTTCTTTGCTTGAAGCGTGATGTCTTCCATTTTAATCGGACAATTTTTATATGAATCTTTGGAATATTGGTTTAGTTGGATTTTTGGCTGTTTCATAACAAAATATAAATTCATATTTCCATTCAGTTCATTCACCTTCCCGCATCCCACGTCCTTATGAACTGGCCAAAAATATCTACATACTATTTTTTACTTTAAAATATTTTCAACAGTATATTGTTTTTAAATACAAAGCGAATTACAAGTCGAATTTAATAATATACGGAGTATTCGCAGTATGGACAGAAATCACGTGCGTACTTTTTATTTCGTTGTAATGTTTAATGAACGGGCACAGAAATAGAAAGGTTTTAATCCTTTTTTTAATGGAAATATGTAGTGATATTAGCAGGAGGTAGAATATTTTTAGACTGATTTAGTTATTAAAAGTTATGCTTTTTGTTGTAGTTGAATAAACCACCTGACAAAGTATATGAAGTTTTATTTTTCAACCATCAACGTTCACCATGACACAGTGCTGTAAGCACGATTGTGGGTTCGACAACAAATTGGGAAATTAATTATTTCCATTTCCTCGCTCTTTTAGAGCACAGCACGGCATTGAGTTCCGTCAAATTGCTATGTTTTAAAAATTGAGCAGAAAACGGGAACCGGAGTACCATCACCCTAGGCTGTCTCTGCCTACCCTTATGCGAGACAGTTTGAAACGAAAAAAATAAAATTAACCGTAAATTACCTTTTTCTTTTAACTGTCATTTCTTAAGATATATTTAAACTGTCATAAAAACGTTATTTGTATGTTTTCTACAAATTTAAATGCTTATTTTCTATTTATTACTAGTATTTAAAGAGTGATTGATTACTATTGAAAAGGATAATTTGTTTTTCAGAGATGGTCGAATGTGTTGAACTCAACGAATCATTAGTAGATACATTTATAAATATATGTTATCTTTGCTATAGGTATGAGTCTATTTCTGATTCTAATATTAAATTAAAATTTTATATTTTAGAATAATTTGAAACACAAAAAGTTATTTCAACATGGCATAAAGAACGCTCTATATTTATTAAATAGTCTTGAACATAGCCTGGAAAAGTCAAACAAGTATAAAGACAGATTATTGGAATGTAAAAAGTCGCACAGCCATTCTCATTCCATTAACAGTTTTACAAGTGATACTTCTGATAACATGAAATCTAAATGCCATACAGGTTTTAAAATTATAATTATATTAAAAGAAATTTTAATATTTGAATAATTAATTAATAATGATGAATATATACACGTGCCTTATTTACGTAACATATTACTAAACTTTCTTTTTATCATGTATTAGATTTACTTATTTACAGATCAATCTAGAAATTCTATCAATCTATCGGAATCTTGGTCTGTAATAAGCATAGCTTACCTTCAAAATCAGTAAGTTTTAAAGAATCTTCTGCAACATTAATAGTTTACAGGTCATAATTTGTAAGATAATTTAACAAACATTAAAACGACTTTACTATACTTATTAGAAGTACAGTATATTCTGAAGTAAACAGAACTAAATGTGTATTTTGAAATAATGTCGTATTTTTAATTAATAGAATTTCATACTGTTCTTAAAAAAATACAGCTAGGTACCTGTTAATACTATAATAATGTACAGATACGAAGAATTAACAAAAAAACATAAAAATCTTCTCGAAGCGTACGAACATAATTTGAATAGGCTAAAAGTGCAAGAAGAAAAAATAATACGACTTCGAAAACGTATTAAGGAAAAATATGCTGAGGTGGCTGAAATGAATATGGCAGTTATAAATGTAGGGGAAAAATATTTAGCTCTTAGAGAGACGAAATTGACCCAGGTAAGACCACAGATACATAAGACGAAACTTATGAGTAAGTGATCCACTTTGTTGTCCATCTGTCAACACAAATAGATACCCTATCTTTATTGAACATCGACTGGAAATTCGTTACAAACTGGGTTATAAACTATGATAATATTAAATACATTTTCATTTTAAAAAATATATTACTACTAAAACATGAATAGGTAAAATTTTAGTTAGTAGTACTTGTTACTTTTTACAGTTAGATATATACAATGGCTGTAATTTTTTTCTAACTAATAAATATAAAATGTTAAATATAATGACGTGGTCTAACATCACTCGAGTCTACAGTCATCATATAAAATCTAAATAAACTAAAAACCAGTCGTGGCGCACACGTTGGGCACAAAGTGGGACTGTAAAATCGAATGGTTGTGGGTTCGATATACACTCAAGGAAATGAAATATTTATTTGAATTTATATTTTTATTTATTCGCTCTGCTGTCGAGGCAAAGCGCGGCGTTGAGTCCCACCAATCATTACTCCAGATGCAGACAATGCCTCCAAAACTCGGCGGAAAGTGGGGTTTTAACACTAGGTTTCCTCTACCTACCCTGCTGTGTGCGGGATTCAGCATGAGGATGATTTAAAACTATAAATATTTTTATACACTCTATACTCGATTCTGTATTATATCGATATATTATAAATAACTTCATTTAATATTATTTACAGAAAATGTGGTATGAAAAAAAGATAGAACGACTCAAGATCGCAATTCAAACTATATTGGAAGCTATCGACCTAGCTCGCTGCGAATTGGAATAACACCTATATTACAAAGGAAATAATTTTAAAAATATACATTTAATAATAACATAGCTTTCCCATAAATTAAATTAGTTCACGAATCCTTATTGCACTTTAAGTGAATTCTTTTAAGTTATGAAAGTTATTAAAATTTTATTGCATTAACCACTTCCCGTCGGCTTCAGATCATTTGTTATATTGTAAAAAACATAAAATCAGCTTGACGCTGTATTCCACAATATAAGAGTGAAATGAAAATATAAATTTAAATAAATATTAGTACATTTACTCGAGTGGGGATTGAACGCATAAACGGTCGCGTTTTCGCAAGTACTACTTATAGGCAGTATTTTGATTGAACCTCATTTTAACATGAATTTTTCTATTGTTAGTTGTACGTTAAAAAAGAGATAATGTTAAATACATTATCTTTTTTTCAACGTACAACCTCCTTTGTACATTCTACTTTAACTTTAAATACATATATCTAAATACCAGGTTAGTTTATTGTTATTTAGAATTGCATTTAAATTCACTTTCAAATTATTTAGTAATTACATTAAGTTAAACAGATACGAACCGTATTAAGTTGAATAGATATAAATGTTGTTACAAATACATCTAAAAATAAAAAATAGAGACGGATAAATAATACTTTATTAAAACTTTATGAAAGCTACTTATAAACATGCACCACTCTTGCCATTTACAATGTACCTAGCTCAGAGGGATGTAAAGACTGTGTCAATTATAATTTTTAAAATTATTAACCAACAAACACGATCTTGTTTTGATCTTCTCCATGCCTGTAAAATACACGTTTTAAATTATAAAAGAAGTTGGGAACAGTCGTGGTGCAGGGGCACAGAGTCACTGTAAACGCGACCGGTTGTATGTTTGATCCCCACTCGAGGAACTGAAATATTTATTTAAATTTATTTTTCCATTTCTTTGCTCTGGTGTAGAGGCAAAGCGCGGCGTTAAGTTCCGCCACTCAACTGCGTGTTGAGTGGCGGCACGCCTTAAGAATTCAGCGGAAAGTAGGGAACGGAGTGTCTTTACACTAGGTTCCTTTGCTTACCCTGCTGTGTGTGGAATGTGTGTAATTTTTATAAATAGGTACAAGCTTCAAAAAATATCTAAATAAATTTTAATTACAAATGTACATATATATATTTTTATATATATACATATAAAAATAATAATTTTCAAATAAAGAAGATTATTTCATTAAACTAAAACAATTGAAAATGTTAACAGACTTTTGTAAAACATTCACCTCTTTGCTACGCTCTGAACGGCAAATGGGTTAAAATAATTCAGCTTTGCTTTTAAATTTTATAGCGGAAGTATAATCTAATATACCAATAAAATATAACGATGTAAATCAAAAATCAGCTTCACGCTGTATCCCGCACACAGCAGGGTAGGCAGAGGGAACCTAGTGTTAAGATACTTCGTCACCCACTACGATACGTTAACGATGTCAAAATATTGATATTTATCTACATATAACAGAAGGATAAAGATGATTTAATGAATTAGCCTACGAGCCTACAATGTGCCACATTGCGGGGTTACGAAACTCCTATCGAGGTTAATTTCATTATAGGGCTTTAACCAACCAGGCCGTGTGCAATTGAGTTACGGCTCGCTCATTTTTATATTGTATTAACAGACCTGTATTCCCCTTGTTTGGTACAAAGAATACTAAAGATTTGAGGACTCCGCCGCATATGCTCAGCAGCTTTGGTCCTGGCATGTTACTCAGCACCATGGTCGCTTGACTGCTGTTGAACATGGGATAAAGCAATTCTTTAGGCAGGATACTGCATATCTTAAGTAAATAGTGATTTGTCTGAAAAAAGATATAAGCCAATTCACAGATAGATATAATCAATAATTAATTTTCTACTTCATAATTGTATAAAATTGATGATCGTTATTGCTTATGCACATATGTGACCCACCGCATGATGCAGATGCACCGTCTCTAGGTTACTGTGTTATGTATATAAAAAAAATTAATTCAGCTTCACGCTATATCCCGCACACATTAGCCAGAGGCAACCCAGTGTTTGTTTTTTTTTAAATATTTTAACTAAACACTACAGACACGTGGTCTGTACTTTTTTTTAACTTTTTCATTTTTATCACCTAATCAACAGTTTTATATTTATCTGCTACTTAAACTAGGCGTATAACTACAGATAATAATATAGATGGGAACCCAGTGTTAAGACAGTCCATTCCCCACTTTCCGCCGAGTTCTGGAGGCATTGCGTGTGGAGTGGCGGAACTCAACACCGCATTTTTGCCTCGACCACCAGAGCGAAGAAATGAAAATATAAATGTAAAAAAATATTTAATTTCCTCGAGTGGGGATCGAACCCACAAGAAGATCGAACACACTTTTTGCCGTATGGTCCCGGCCTAGAATAGGATCATCCTGGTACTGGTGGTGGCGTAAGAGGCGACTAAAGTACGTGTGGTAGAGTCACGTCGCCAGCAATGGCAACACGCATGGGCAGACTCGACCGGATCATTACCACCCTCGGCATTTTCTCAAGTTCTCTTACCAAAGGATCAGCGCTTCGTCGTAATTTGTTGAAGCGCCTCTTCACATCGTATATGTCTTTTCCAATTGGCAGGTCCAGAATGCTTACAGTAAAGTTGTTTTCCAATCTTAATTCGTTATTTTTAGTCTGAGGAAATCTAATTGGTAATATAACTGCCACATTATTGGGTGCAGGGTCAACTTTCTGTCAAAGAAAAAAATATTATTTAAGAATTAAAAAGAGTGTTATTCAAGCAACAAAAAATATAATTATACTAGATCAATAATTTATCTATGCTATAACTGAATATTATATATATTACTAACTATATTGTTATATATATTATAAGCCTTACCTTTAAAAAATATTCCCGTAGTCCACTAGACAAAGACGCTGCTAGAATGTCGGAAAAATTAAATTCACCAGCATCTTTTATTTCTTTAATTAAACATAATAAATTAGGGTCAGATTCGGTCCATTTGAATACCTTTTTGCCAGTTAAAGTTGGTCCATGAAGGGAACTACGGTCAGGCTGTCTTAATATACCATCAACTAAGCAAAAGGGCATTTCAGACAATTTACGAATCATATTTAGCAAATAAGCAGGAGTATATTTGCAGTCCACAGGATATGTTTCGGGCATACAAAACAAATTAGGGTCAATATCTGTGCTATCGGCTATAGCATGACATAAAAATTCTGTTAGAGCCACTCCGTCGCCTGCTGCGTGATGAATTCTAAATATAACACCGAACTCTGTTGTCCCATTTCTGTTTTTGATCTTTTGATTTGTTATCAAGACTTGAAACATACCCTCGTCATTAAAAGGTAATGGCTGGTATGATATTTCGCTCATGATTTCTTCTAAGTCGGTTAAATTTAGCTCGGCAGTGTTAGCTACGTCGATTATCCGTACGTATTGGCTAATGTCGACGTAACAACACTTTCTCCAATAATAGAAGCCATATTCCTCGCTTCTCCTGTAAAATAATTTTTCGCTGTCGGCATTTTGTACGATGTTCTGTAATTTCTCCTTTATATGGTCTACCAATTCTTCTGATGAGTTACATACAACCACTCCGAGAACATTGATTATACTTTTAGTGGCGTCGTCTTCTAAACTCCAAAATACGTCGAAACTATCCAGAAAACCCGCGAAATGTTTGTCTTTTCTTTTAATAATTATAGAACATAAGGTCTTATATAAGTAAGCTATGATTACAAACACAAATATTAACGGTAAGGCTAAGATTAAAATAAGTACCATAAATATTCTTTGCAACTCAATATCGTTTCCTACTTTAATTTTTACTTTCTTTTTAAATGTTTCAAACTGAAATATAAAAATAAAAAAACATTAATGATTAAATATATGCATGCATATCATATGTATTTTGTAATTAAATAATATTTATTTAAGCATCGTAATTACAGTTGTTTGAGTATACGCAATGATTGTGAAGATTGAAATCTTTAATAAAATATATTCAGTTTTCTGGTCCGAAAAATATTTTCATTTTCCTTCAAAGTAATAAATTATTACTTTTTCCAGCTTCACGCTGGATTCCATAGAAGGGTAGGCAGAAGGAGCCTAGTGCTAAGACACTCCACTCCGCAATTTTCGCCGAAAGTTTCGAGATATTTAATTTTATTTAAAATCTTCATTAAGTGGCGGAACTCAACGCCGCGCTTTGCCTCGACGCCGATGCGAAGAAATTAAAATATTAAATATTTCATTTCCATGAATGGAAATCGAGCCCATAACCTGTCGCGTTTACATTTAAGCGCTTATGCAGGGGCATAGACGCCACGACTAGACCTTATTTAGATACCTGAATTATAAAAAAAAATCTTACCTCAACACTGAAGAGAAAATTGATGAATAGTGCTAGTAAAACTCCACTTACTGCACCAAAGCTGGCTGCTTTTGTAACAACCACTCCTTCTATCGCCTTCATATTGTACGATGAATTAACCACGTTAGAAGAGATGTCATTGGCAAGAGCCGTATTATTCAACAATGTATTTAAATCCATTATTATTAGTTATTTATTTATTTTTATATTTTTACTGTCCGAGTGTCTCTTCCGAGACGCTCCAAGTCCAACTGAAGTGAGTCCACTAGGTAAACACGGTTAGAAAGAAAAATGAAGCCTTAGTACTTTTTAAGACGGTGCACGATCTAATTAGTTTTAATGTCGATGCTCATATAACACTTACATAACTACAATTTCCCAAATATTATTAAAGTAACAAATTTCGTTATTTATTCACCATTTCATTAAGATCTTATCTTCATATATGGATCTAATTATAAACTTTTCATTACGTTTATATACATTTTAAAGTTATTTAATTATTTACCCTCACGGACGGCATATATGAAGAGGTTGAGGACAGTGGACGAGGCGAAAGAGGTGTGTAGAGACGAGGTATGGAGAGATGTAGCGTTTGGCGCCCCGTTCTCTCAGACTACCCCGCTAGGGATAACTATAACTTAGTTATAGTTTTTTATAATTATTTACTAATGCTTTTTTTTCTGCGCGCGCGAATTCATGTAAAGTTAGCAAATATAAAATTCAAAATGGACATTATTTACTTAAAATCTTAAAGATCAAGTAAAACAACAATTTTAAGGTAGGATATTATTATTATTTTTTTGTTGTATATGTACATTATCTTAACTGATTTGAAACAAATGAGGATATTAATATAAACATACTTACCCGTGAATCATATTAAAACTAAAATTAAATATTATTTTATATTTAGAAAATGTGACAATTTGAACGTAATACGTACTGAACAATTCTTATAGTCTACTAAATAATTTAGACCAGAACCAGACAATAAACCAGACATACTCTCTTATAAATTAGATTTTAAAAAATATTATATTTCTCACGTTAATTTAAAATATCTAAAGCTTCGTTCTCATTACATTATTTTTTTAATCTTAGCATCTTAGGATAATGAAAAAAAGACAACCTTATATTAATAAATACATATTTATTATAACATAGGTACATACCTATGTTATACATACCTTTTCGTGAATCATGAGTCATGACGTTGTATTTACTTGTATAAATAAAAAAAATATTATTGTCTTAATTAAATTACAGTCCCACATGCTTTTCAACTTTCTGTCTTTTTATAAAGCAAAGCACATTTATCCATATGAAAGAAGCAGATGCTACGTAGACGACACGCAAATTAGAAGGTATGAAAAAGAAATTTATAGTTTGTCCCGGAATCCAAAACGCTTGGTTTGCTAGAAAAGTCTTCCAATATTTTTCTTTTAACTCTTCGAAAACGTCTTCTTTACGCTCCAGAATACCGAGCACTGAAAATAATATCTAGATTTTATTTTAACTTTTCAATATTGTATAAGTCCAGTCGTAGCGCAGCGGTACAAAGTGTGACTGTAAAATCGACTGGTTATGGATTCGATCCTCACTCGAGGAAATGAAATATTTATGTATATTTATATTTTAATTTATTCGCTCAGGTGCCGAGCCAAGACGCGGCGTTGAGTTCCACCACTCAACACGTATTGCCTCCAGAAATCGGGAAAAGTGTGGAACGGAGTTGTTTAACACTAGGTTTTCTCTGCTTACCCTACTGTGTACGGGATACAGCGTGAAGCTGATTCATATTATAATATTGTATGATTTTAATATTGTTTATATTTAACTAAATATATAAACATAAAACATAATACGTACATGATATAAGTATTATGATTACATAAAAAATTGCAACATTATAATACTTACACGTATAAAAGGCTGCTAGTAATATTGGCGTCATAATAATCTGATCAGAAGCAACCTTAGCGGCCACCGACTTAACGGCAGTTCCCACAAACTTCTTGTCAAGATACTTGTACCTAGCAACAGACATACTTATTAAATTTGTATATATATTTTTTTACTTTAACATAGATCCTAAACATTGCCTATGCACATTTATTGCGGGTTTGAGTGTTGTGTGTGGCTTTTTTTAACTTCACGCTGTATCCCCAAATTAATAGGGTACTCAAAGAAAACCCGAGAACCTAGTGTTGCGACACTCCGGTTCCCATTCAAAATTTTCGCTCCCCACTTTCGGCCAGTTGAGTGGTGGAACTCAATGCCGCGCTTTGCGTAGTTACCAAAGCGAAGAAATGAAAAATATTAAATATTTCAGTCCCTAGTGGAAATCGAACTCATAATCGTCGCGCTTACAGTTGTACGCATGTTCCCCTACGCCACACGGAGTGGTATCGGACAAAAAGGCAGTCTTTTAGGCGGAGAAAAAAGTACCTTAAAGAATATTATTTATTGACAAATTAAAAACCATTTGAAATAAAATCAGAATAACGTAGACATTATTCTGATTTTATTTGAAATTTTTATTTAAGCTAGAGCTTAAACTGTTATATATAAGTAATTATAATATCTTAATATTTTATCGACAACTATTAAAAATAGTGATTTAAATTATAGTTATTAATAATTTTAATAAAGTTGTGCTATTATTTGCCATAAAATTATAATTTTGCGATTGCTTACTATTATGCAAAACGTAATAACACATGCATGAATTCCTATTTTGTATATTGATTTCTTTCCGCATACATTATTTCGTTAGTGTTATAACATAAGATAGATTTAAAATGTTATGTTTAATTTGAATGCAAAAATGTGATTCATACTTTCAAATAATTATAAGAAATAAATTACAAAATTTAAAACCTCAAAATAATAATAATATAGCTTTTTGTATCCTCCTTTCCTTTCCCGTATTTTTATTTCGGCTAAAGGGGTTTCCAATTTTCCTAACCTAAGCTTTTGCTAACGATTCTTCTGAGTGGAATTTGAACCCGTAATCGTTGTCAGGCAGGCCCAACTGGGCCGCGATGGCATTTCAAGCCATATAAATAAGCATTTAAATGAGATGATAATTATTATAAATAACTAAAACATACCAGTAGTATAATGTGGGAGCATACAAACAACTGCCAACAGTCACGATGCGGCCAGCAGATGCCAAATCGAGATCTGGCTTTTCTGGCTGTAATGTCAAATCAGTCAGTAGGTATTTATATATTATATTATAAATTATATTATAAATTAATGAAGAATTAAAATGATTTCCTATAATATTGTAATATGTAAAAAAATGTATGATACATTTATATCTTCCCTCTGGTATCGAGGCAAAGCCCAGCGTTGATATTCGCCGCTCATCATGCAATGCCTCCAGAATTCGGCGAAAAGTGGAGAACGGAATGACACTAGGTTCACCGTGCCTACCCTGATGTGTGCGGAATTCAGCGTGAAGCTGATAAAAAAAATCAGCTTCACGCTGTATCCCGCACACAGCAGGGTAGGCAGAGGGAACCTCGTGATTTTAAACACTCCGTTCCCCAGTTTCTAACGAATTCTGGAGGCATTGCGTGTTGAGTAGCAGGACGCGCTTAGCCTTGACACCAGAGCGAAGAAATAGAAATATAAATTTAAGTATCATTTCCTCGAGTGGGGATCGAACCCACAACCAGTCGGTTTTACAGTTACACTTCGTGCCGCTGCGCTATAGCATTATTATAGCATTCGGTTATTGCTTTGAGATGAGGGATATTGGTTTATGTATGTAATGTATTAAAAGAGTATTTTAAATGTGAATTGTTATTTTATTGATTATACGTTATAGTACAAAAATAAACAAATTTTATTTCATGTCCCAACTACTGTTAGCGTTATTTCAAAATTATTAGATATTATATATAAGGAAAAACACAAGTGTTTAAATAATTTCAACTTATATAATATATGTTCAATTATAAATCAAGTTAACACGAACAGTAACTTCCTCCAAAATCATGTTAACCTTTTGTTTTATGTTTTTTTATTATTACTAAATTGTTAGCGTACTCATGTAAAAGAGGGTAGATTTAGGTGAAATTAATTATAAAAGAAGTGGAATTGTGTCAATCGATTGGAAGGAAACTAGTCTGAAGTATTGTTAGTAGGTGATACATATCACTTATTGCAATTACGTTGCATCCCTTTCCAAATAGTTTAAAAACATATAGAAGATGTGTGTATTTATCGTGTATTTTTAAAACAATATAGTATTAGGAAATTTATTTTTTAAATATTTCTTACTATATATTAATATATTATTAGTCAAGCATGTTAAAAAATATTTTGTTAAATACATTTTTAATTCCATATAGTTTAGAACTCGATAACCACCTTTTATTGATTTACATGAAATAAAATAACAATGGCTCAATTAAAACTTCTCTGCTTCATTAACTCTCTATGAGAAATAACTGGTAAAAAATTATTTTAAATCATTGAAAAATGGTAGAGTGAAAACAATTTTTAAATTTGTACAACGTAAAAAGTTAAAGCTTCTATTTTAATAAAAAAATGACTTAACATAATTTTTTAAAATATAATACCATTACGTAAAAATTTGCATCAAAGTAAATGTTGTGTTAAGACACTCTCCGCGGAATTCTGGAGGCTATGCATGTACAACTGGGGTGGAACTCAACGCCGCGCTTTGCTTAAGTGACCTAGCATTTATAAATGTGGACAGAGAAAATTTTTAAACTATTAACTTTGATGATATTATTGATAAATTTGATTCATCAAAAGTTAGAAAAATGCGTACATAGTTAGTTGTATTATTGTAAAGTATTCATATTATTGTTATTAAATATATAAGTCTCCTTAACGATACACCAGATCGATTTAATTATTTTATAATAATAATTAACTTTTTTATTTTCATTCCAATCGTTACAAAATAAATTTACAATATTTGTCATACAGTCACTACATATTTGTAAGTATATGACCCAATTTATCAGTGAACGTTCAGTTTGACCCACATCTTAGATATTGCTTTAGATATTAATAGAAAAACTAATTATATCGTAGATAACTATCCTAAAATACATATGACAGTTTCAATGGTAGCGTGGCCGAGCGGTCTAAGGCGCTGGTTTAAGGCACCAGTCTCTTCGGAGGCGTGGGTTCGAATCCCACCGCTGCCAATTATTTTTTGTTATATTGTTTTCTTTATTAATATATAATACATTTTAGTGTTATTAAGTACATTTCAAAAGCATTCCATGTTGATGTAATATGTTAAAACAACATTTTTATTTTTTAGTTTTATATTATCTAGTTACTAACTTCCCTTTATCGCTCATATCAAACACTATAATATGATAAACTATAAGTTATATCTGATTCACAAATATACAAAAATATTCAACCTTTAGATTATCTATGATAAAGACATAAGTAACTTCAATTCGCTACACATGCCCACTCTACTGACTCTACTTAGGAAAATATGAAAATTTTACAATTCTAACTATTATTGTGAGGCCTGTCGTAGCGCAGGGGCACAAATTGTGACTGTAAATCGACTGGTTGTGGATTCGATCCCCACTCGAGGAGATGAAATATTTACTTAAATTTATATTGCCATTTCTTCGCTCTGGTCCGAGGCAAAGCGCGGCGCTGAGTCCTGCCATTCAACACGCAATGCTTCCAGAATTTGGCAGAAAGCGGGGAACGGAGTATCTTAACACTAGGTTCCCTCTGCCTAACCTGCTGTGTGCGGGATTCAGCGTTGAGCTGAAAAAAAAACGATTATTATTGTACTAAATGGGATAGATACGATACGATGACTATCGATACATAAAGATCAAAATTTACATTTCTAATTGATGTTTTTACAGATACAGATATATAGGCAAGAAGCGCATGGCACAAATGTGTGTGTATTTGTGGGTTCGACACCCCACCGAAACCGAAATATATAAAATATTATATATTTTCATTTATTCACTCTAGTGTCGAGGCAAGGTTAACACTAGCTCCCTGCTTTCCTCTGCCTACCATACTATATGCGAGATACGGCATGAAGTAAAAAAGTAGATAAAATTCAAATAGCATATAAATACAATATACTACCTAACTAAATAAAAAACCATAATAATTGTAAATAGTTACCGACAATTTATGTCGAACTAATTAACGAGGTAATAAATGATTTAATTAACCTTTTAACATTTAAATTTTGTACTGCTTGCTTTACTTGTCAGACATATATTAGGGTCATTATGTTAGTATTCTATCTGTTTCATAGATAACTATGATTAATTAACAGTTTACAATAGAAATCACAAAGTTCAGGTATTACTCGAAAAATATATTACTTACTAACGTTTTCACAACGTATAAAATAAATAAGTAATTTCACCAGGCATCAAGTGTGACTGTAAACATGACTGGTTGTGGGTTCAATCCACATTTGATGAAAAGAAATATTTATATGAATTTATGCTTATATTTCTTCGCCTTGGTGTCGAACAAAGCGCGGCGTCCGCCACTAAACACGCCATGCCTCCAGAATTCAGTGGAAAGTGGGAAACGGAGTGTCTTGACACTAGGATCCCTCTACGTGTCAAGCGGTATGCGGGATACAGCATGACTAATTCAATTTATATTTTTTAAATTTTACTATTAACTTTACCATGTTCATTCTATTGAAGGTCTGTTGTGACAGTTCCGCTGCAGTGTAGAATGTTGCATATACCAGCGTGTTCGTCACTACTGGTCTCCGTTTTAGTGATTGTCTCCACCAGGTAGCCATTCGGGATGCCATGGCGGTTTTTTACTTCTTTTCTTATAAAAAATATAAACTAGAGCATTAATTAAGAAGTTATTGGGGCCAAATATGATACTTACATTTATAATATAAATAATATTTAATATAAATTAAGTACAGTTCTTTTTTCCAATTCTTATAGCAAAAGATACATTACAAACAATGCAAGTAATCATTGACCCCTCCTTCCTGTCGAGTGCAGACCTTTGTTGTAACATTTTATATTAAATTGAAGTTACATATTTTGTATATTGTATTATGTATTGAACGAAATTTAATAGTATTCCTACTAGAGTTAATACACTTTGGAACGAATCAATGTGTATTTACTAAACTAAATACTAGGTACATATCAAAGCGATTATAATACTTGCAGCCCAAATATAGAAATATATTTTTTATTTACTTAATAAAAATATTATATTATTTTTATATTAAAGTTTAAATTTATACTGAATGATATTTAAAATGTGGTATTATTTAAATTATCAGATAAATTATTTTATGTGAGAAAATATAAAAGAATAAATAAATCTTTCTATTACACTCTGTTATTGATATTAATAGTGACGTATGGAACATTACTACAAGTGCTTCCGCTACAACTCTCAATGTTCACATTTAAAAATAACAATATTTTTAAATTAAAAAAATATATTATGACCAATGGGGATGTTCAATTCGAGTCATTTAAGGACTTAATAAGATTTATTTTAATAATTTCTTTTAACTTACCTATAAAATTTCACTTGCACTCAAAATAATTAAACCATATATATACACAAAACACTTATATATTTAAATATATATATTTATTGTAATAAAATAATATCCTTATCAATATGCACGTCTCACGTCGCCCGAGCACCGAGTTTCAACTATACCTCAGTCAACGACAATTGCCTTCAATAGAATAATTTAAAAACATCACAGTCACGATCTACATGTTACATTTATTTATTAAATTTCAATATTTTTCCAAAATGGAATAAAATATATATAAAAAACATTTTTTACACATAAAAACATCATTTTTTAAAATTTCAAATAGAAGAAATATAATTAATAATTTAATGTCAATATCAATTGATTATTATAGACTGCTTATTGAAAATGTATAAGTAATGTATATGCGAATTTTAAAGTATTAGCCCAAGAGCTCAGGATCTCAGATCTACGTCATTTTAGTAAAGCTGAAATTTTGAGGACTATTAAGCCTAATTAATATGTAGTTAAGACAGTATGCGTACTCACTAACTTGAAAATAAAGTCTGTGGGAGGATGATTGATGATGAAGAGGAGGATGTTTGAGCTACCGGATTGGTCTGGCTGGTTATAAGGGGCCTTGAAATAGTCCATAAATAATATATGTAAATTTGAAATTTGCTAGTATAACGTAGTTTGCCCCAATTTTATACAAACTTTAGGGCAGTCTGGCAAGGAGTAAGGGCCAAGTAAAGGGTATGATAATAATAAATATATATATTTATACATTATTCTTAAATATATATTTATATACGATCATTTCTACTTTAATGTAAGGAAAGAAAAAAAGGGCCCAACTTAGAAGTTAGTAAGTACGCATACAGTCTTAACTAGATACACATTAGACTATTAATCCAAAAAATTCTTTTTGGATTAATAGTCCAGCTTTATAAATCCAGCTTTGCTAAAATGGCGTAGGTCTGGGGGCCCTGGGATTTTAGGCTATATGTATTAATTTCTAATTGACTTTTTGTGCAGTTAAAAGATAATTATTTGCTTTTATAATAATTGCACTATTGAAGAATTCTTAATAATTATATTGTATTACAAATTATGTTTAATTATTATATAATTAACATTATAATTTAAATTTTACCAATATTACTTAATGTGAATACGTTAATATAAATTATAATCTATGTTTCAATAAATAAGAACTAAAAAACGTTAGTTAATGTCATGGATAAGATAGCTGATAAGCGATATTGTTTATATTCTTACTGTTATCGTTTCTGATGGGAGAAAATCTCATACATCACAAGTAACTGTTTCCTGTTGTATCTTTATGCTTCTGAGTAAAACAAATTTCTTCATATAATAATGGCTTGGACAGCTTTTATTTAGTTATATGACCAAAGCTTCCAACAACGCTACATTTTAAATGCATTTTAAAATGAATCAACTACTTCACCCTACTATTGCTACTATTATGCTACTTATTATGCTACTTATTATATAAATACCACAAACAATATTAATTATTACGTTGTATATTAATGAGTACCAGCGGCCCATTCCCGGCTTCGCCCGCATACCACTTATACTTCTTTTATTATGCTGCATTTGCCATAAGATAATCAATATAAATTTTGTAATGAATAAAATTAATACATTCAATTATTTTGAGGACGACATCGGTGGTAAGGGCGCCCCCAGCAGGACTCGTGCCTATGCTTGCGGCCGTAGCGGAGCGTTGAATGATTTTAAATTTTCATTTTCTCATAAAGTATACGTTGAAATAACATGAATAACATAATTTTTTTTTGATGATGGAATAACTTTGGCTCGTAAGTTTTAATATCCTTACAAAATAAAAAAAGTTTGAAATATGACCTTTCAATTTTCAATTATATTTTATCACAAAATGCCTTATGTGACGTATAACTAATAAAAGAGAACATTTCTTCCATACAATTTACTGACATATATTTTACTATTTTTGCAGCTTACGCGCTTAAAACGATTCGATAGCGATCATTATTACTGTTATTTCGTTATTTAAGGCTTACTAAGACTTACACCATAATATTATATAGCCACATTAAAATTATACAAAATAATTTAAGAGAAAGCAGCGCATTTTCATGTTATACGAGACAATTTAAAACTCCACTCGTCAAAACTTTTTAATGAGCTGTAATTATTACAGTATTTTTTTAAATATGTATCAATGGTTAAATATGTCATAAATACTGAGAATAATATGAACATTTTGTTTAATGAACGTTGTCCTACAGGGTTTTTAAGGTATCGCCCCCTCATATTCCTTACATTATTGCTTTATGGTCCCAGGGGCCATATTATTTGAATATTTTACTTGTTTACAAAAGCCTAAAAAAATGTTGTATCAAGAAAAAATCGCGGATGAGGACTTAAACGCAGATGTTGACGCGGGCATTGCAAGCAGCCGAGAGCGGATGTCGCCAGCAGTTGCAGCCGGTACCAAAGAGACGTGATATCCAGCAGTAGTTCCAACAATGAAAAAGTCGAAGAACTCTTTGAATTTTATTAAAATGATACCTACATTCTTATATATTATTTTATATTTTTTGATACGAGGAATTCTAGCGATAGATTTAGGGAAAAGTGGAAGCAGCATCAAATCTATAACTTTTGGGCTTACACCGGCTGTGTAGGCGGAATAAATCTGCGATTTTGGTCCTTCAGTTATATCAAAACGGGTTGTTTAGATTTATATGGATTGTACTTTTCATATTGGAACTCAACAACAAAATGGGGGGAAAAATTACCACTTTCTCCCTATACATGCATTAGAATTCTCTTTTCTAATCTTCGGACAATTCTGTTAATAATCATCCATTTCTATGTAAGTGACCATGAAATGTAGGCATATCATGGTCGCTTACCTAGATTACCTAGATTAGAATAGTACCACGACGATTCACATGGTAGACGTAAGATAATTATTTAAAGAAAAACAGCTTCTATCCCGCACACAGCAGGGTAGGCAGAGGGAACCGCACACAGCAGGGTAGGAAGTTGAGAGGTGGAACTCAACGCTGCGCACCTCATCGCGAAATAGAAATATAAATAAATAATTCATTTCCTCGAGTGGAGATCGAACCCACAATCACTCGCATATAAAGTCACACCTTGTGCCACACACTGCCTCACAACTGGCCTGTCCAGTTGATGAAAGATATTTTTATATAACATATATTTATCATGTCGATCTATAGCATTGTACCTGTGATCAGAATGCATCATTATTGCTTTCATATGAAATCTCTATTAATACTTTTAATTGCTAATAAATTATTATTACTATGTATAATTTTTGATATATAAAACTAAGTTTATTAGATTTATCGGTCTTTATGACTGTATTTATTTCCTATAAAGTATTTCCTATAAATCTAGTATTTATCCATTTAACGTATTCAGTGGAGGTGTTGTTTCACGTACTTAGAACACATACAAAAGTTACGAGACTGAGATGTGTGAAATTACACAAGTATAATACGTATATATTTTCTATTAAAAAAATCAAGAGATTACACTATATTTTATAATAAATTAATTAGTTCTTAAAATAAAATTTCAATCAGATTTTAACACCATATATGAAATAACACATTATAATATAAATTTAAATATAACAACACTTATGGTGTAAGTAAGCCTTCTAAAGGCTTTATCATGTAAAAAAAATACTTAAAAGGAAAAAAAACAAAAAAATATTATTTTTATTTAAAATATATTTTATAAGAAAATTTTTAAAAATGCAGCACGTTACTTCTAACGCCGTTAGATTCATAAGATCAAACTCTACAATAGAGATACTGAATACTGACGTTAATTACTATTTTAAATAGCCTTATTTACAGTATGTTTATCAAGTACTCTTAATTATTTACGTTTTTACTATCTAATCATTTAGATATATAGCAATTTTTTTGGTTTACTTTCATACAAAATTTGTCGTTTTAAAAAGCCTTCAAGTGATCCGGCTGTTAGTGATCTCATGACTTATAAGTTAGCCATTTTGAGTGTTTCATACGTTAATATTTAAAACGACAGTAATACAAAGTAGTAACAATCTGTCCACAGAGTTATTTAGTTGGTCATAAAGTTTAAATTCTGAGGCAGCGTGCGGGGTGCGAGGCGCCGTGAACGCTCGTGCCAGGTAACAGGAGGTACGGCGCTCCACACTGAGCGCAAACCACTTTGTGTAGACAAAATACTTTGGAACGTTACTTATATTGGTATTGACAAAAAAGATAATTTAATATTATTAAAAATACAAACGCGATTGACTTTAATTATTTTATTTAAAATTACAAAATTGAAGGGAAAGGTTATTTAAAAATGTTATGTAAAGATTGTACCAAAGAACCTACGTAAATAATCAAATGTATTGAACAAAGCAAACAAAATTTTGTATCTATTACATTTATTTATTAAATATATTTTTTTTGTCTATGTGAAGTTGAATAAACAGCAGTGTGTGTTCTTGAAGCTTAGCGGTCGTCCTCCCTCCCAAGTCACACGTATCTCTCTTCCACGCCATCACGCCGTCTCTGTCTTCCCTCCTTCAGTTGACGCTCTACCAGCGTGGAAATTAAACGTATTATGGTGTTACAAGTGTAAATAAAACATATTTGTGTACAAATAGTGATTAAAACATTTACAATAAGTGCTTATTAAAAATATTATTATATACTAGAAGTGGTTTTAGTGGAATATTGTTTGAGTTGAAGTGACAAGTTACTGTAGGACAGTCCCCGCCTCGGAGGCTCTATCGGCTTTCGTCTTCATACTCGTCGGACGGCAATTAGCCAAGGTATGCCACTATTTTTCATAAAACTATAATATAATTCGAAATATTATTACCTTGAATTTTAATAAGACAGTATTTACGCATTTCATTTTTTTGTGATGACAAAACCAGAACCTCGTTCAGAACAGTTATAAGTTTTCTTAGTGTAATACCTTACGCTCATAATTTGTTAAATATTTTGATCTAACGTATTCAATGCAAATCCTTAGCAAAAACTATATATAATACTAATAAAGTACGTTGGATAAAATATATAATTTTCCCATGCTTAGTGGCGGATGCAACCACATTACCTCCTAAGACACGAAACACAGGTTATCCACGTAAATTGGTCCTTTGCAACCGGACACAGTAAATAGAAAGCTAGCATTAGTTAGCTTACGCAAATAGTCATATTTTTATGCTAGCTCTACAAAAATAATATGTATTTAACATTTGAACAACGTAGAGTTTTGTAATTGTAATAATCTTAATTTTAGTAATCTTTTGATAATTTGATTTTTGCATTTAGTACGTTATGCGTTTTATAAAGTTAATCTGATAATAGTTTTGTTTTATATTGTTATTTTAACTAATAAGAAAGTATGTCAAAAATGAAATTGCAATAGTGTCGATTGTCCTTTCATTCTATTCACAACTAAAAGAAACACAATACATGATACAGGAAAACATTATATCTATATTAGATTATTATTCAAGTTATAAAACGTTTTAATTGCAAAATTTTATAGCTACTTAATTATTAATAGTTATTTTTTATATACAGCTTCTAATATTATTGAAATCTGTTACAAATGTTATTTTTATATATGTATAAACCCAGCAAACAAGCAAAGCTAAACAGATTTTCTTTGAAGTCGCAATTCTATTATATAGAGATCCTCAGCGAGATATAGCTTCTCTACAAATTGATATAGTGATAAGTTCTTGTTAAAATAAATACGTATAAGTGTCACATTAAAATATAGACCAAGCATAAAACGGTAACTGCAGGTACGGGCAGTTAACAGGTGCCTGCACTGACAAGTGCTTAGGGTGGCGTCGCTTGTTTGCTGACTCTACCTGCGAGGGTCATCCCGTGAATGTAATCTCTTTTGAATATTTAATTTGTTTCAACGCGTTATGCCACAAGAATAATATTAACGCTAGAACTCTATACAAGGCTGTGGAGGATGCAACATTTTTTATTTATTGTAATTTTATTCGGAACTTTTGAATGTTATTTAAAAACTTACACTTACAACATTTATTATAAATGCATATTTAATGAATATGAAAAAGATTAAGTCACAATATATAAATAAAAAAAGACTCCAACCACCGGCCGCGATACACCAGCATGACAATTGCGCTTAAAAGTTAAGCAAAATTCTAAGTTAAGTGCTAAACGACCGTATAAAAGTTCACAAATTCGAGAGGTAGCGTCTCAAATTTGTTTACAACGATATTACAGTGAACGTGATCTTGCAATGAGTCATGCTTTCGAAATGCAGTGATGTCACACCGGTGTGTTCCAATCGAAACAAAAGATTCTGTCTTATAATTGCATAATTTATTTTTGCTGTCCAATTTCATTTCGATAAACTGGTTCGACTTTTGATATTTCGCTTGCAACGACTTGTTGTCAATCTATAAGAACTCCTATGTTGTAAATGCGTTCGGAAACAATTACAATGTTTTAAGAAATTCCTAATTAAATTTTAATTATTTTTATTTTTATAAGAAATTCTTAATGAAATTTTAAGTTATAAAGAAATCTTTTAAAGACTATTCTTAAAATTGTAAAAGTCTCATACAATAGAATGAAACAGATGTAGACTATACAAGCAGCACAGATAACTTTTAAAACAAAATGCTTTACGGTAACCTATTGTTTTTAAAATAAATTTGTTTGAAATAGACATGGGAGTTTTACTAGCATTGTACTATGAGTCATGAGTAGTGAATAAGTGGTAAATTTTATTATCACCGTAAAGCCAGAACCCACTACACAAAGGCTGCCATCCGAGAAGAGTAATTCGTGTGACGTGCACGACTTACCGGCTTAAAAAAAATACGTGTGTGTTTCAATCGGTTTCAATGACGTTTATCCACTAGTCGTGCACCGATAATATTTATGTTTTACATTAATAAATAAGGCGGTTTTCGCTAAAAAAACAGATATTCTTTGTTATTTAATTTAATTGAAGAATCTCAAAATATTCTAGCGTTGCTTATTTTTGTTTAAAAATAATATACGTGCATTTTAAAGTTATAATAAAAATAAGCATATTTGAATATTGACTTTTTTCTTACAATGATGGTATTTTTTATAAATTAATATTTAATGGTTAATAATATAAAAATTAACGTTAATATAAGATAACTGACTGTTGTTGTATAACTTATTTACAAAAGTTATTATTAATTTTCTTTTGAATCCAATATTTTGACGAAATAAAAAGGTATTATATCTTAGTTCTTCAATTTAAAAAATCAAAACGTAACGTAATTGTGTTTTAATTTAATTGTCACGAAATAAGTGCAAATATTAATAACTCGTGCGTCACGCTCTATACACGAGCGGGAAATATGTGGATAAGTATCTAATCACTGTACATATTTATTTATAAGTTCTTGGAGGAATATAAAAAAATATTTTACAAATTAGTAGAATTCATTAATAATTATCGTTAATTTAGTCAAATCAAATACACAATTATATTGTAATATATTAAAATAAAATTTTATTTTAAAATAGTTAAAATGCTAGATTTAGTTTTATATACTAACTTTATTTTTTTCATAGTTGTACTTATAAAAATTTTATAAACCATGTATGTATACAAGGTTACTAATTCGTACTTTAACAGCATGTGTTTAAAAATAAGAGCATCTATCTCAATTCATTAGCTAGCGTATTTACAAACTGTGGAACTATTTTGTAAACATTACGCTCATTCACACCTACGCGGAATACTTTCTTTTTTTTTAAATGTGACATTTAATGTTAAATTCTATATGTATTTATGTATATTGTAAGAAACTTAGATTAATTACTGATCTATTTCTTCATATAAAAAAAACAATACGAACTTTAAATATTTAAAAAAAAAAAACATTACTAGAGGGGGAACGTGGGTTTCTTGCCTAGGTTACATTACTACGTCGAGAGAGAGAGACGAGTCGCTTAAAATAATTTTACAATGTTACATATATAAAAAAAATGTTATCCCTCAGCTTTGTGTGTGGCTTTAGGTTATTCGATTAAAATTATAAATTTAATAGAATACTAAATAAATATTCAACAGCAACTACACAATTATAAGTTGTAATTTATTTTTTAAGGGCCATTTTAAACTTCATATGTATGTCAATGCGTTTCAACTGTGACCAAATGTGCAAGTGTTTTCGATGTAACGTATAAGATCAATAAGTAATTAAACTATTAATTTTATATGCGTGAAGGCTGAGAAACTTTAGGTAAGCCTTGGGTCTTTCAATTTCTAAACAATAAAATAGTATCCATAATATACAGCATATTTTTTTATAATATTGTCCAAGTGCGAAGACTCTTATATGGAGTCTATTATTAAATAATAGACACACTCTATTCTTCCTATTCTTCATAATTTTATTGCCATAACCTTCATTGTTATTATGCTAAATACGTACTTACTTTACACTATACAGAGCATTCATTGGCGTTCCCCAGGGAAAGGTGAGGATAACCCTTGATTCCCACGTCTACAGGAAGCCGCACAAAAAATGATAGAGTTCCTCACACATTCCTACATACAACTCAAGACAAAGAATATGTAGATTAGTTAACTTGTAGAAATGATATAGGTATAAGACTTTTTAGTATTCTTTAACTAAAAATCTTCCATACAAATGATTCTACGTGTACCTTTCATAGACACTGATGTTATTAGGTTTTAATTATAAATAAAAAAGCATTATTTAAGCTATACTTATACTTAAAACACAGCATATAATTCAGTTTTTACTATTTATTATATTATCCTCCTACAAACAATACCTTTATAAGTATATGATTACGTCGAAAATTAACTCAAAGACCAATAATATTTTCGTCATTGTTTCACATTTAACATTGCAAAATGTTCATATTTATTTATTAGTTTATGCCATGTCGATTATTTTGTTCATCCACAGACTGCACTCGAAACAGGAAAGTGACACGGTACGTTGCACACTTGTTTGGGTGCAGAAACCATGGTCACTTTTATTGATACAATATAGTAAATAAAATACAAATAGTTTTTAATAATTTCAACGATTTTATAATGTATACATTTGAATATATATGTGACATTTTAATTTAAGAAACACTTGAGACTGAACTTTCATTAATTTTATGATTTGTACTTCATTTCTTATTTATTAATATCTTAATATATTTAACTTAAAATAAAACAGTAGGTAAATTTTAAATAGTATTTTAATGACGCTGTATTAATGTAACATCCTCTTAACCTATTTCGCCACACGGAAAAGTATACATATACTGAAATAATAAAAAAATCTGTTTGAAGCACTAATAACAACATAATATTATGCTACATACGTAATCTGTGTACCATTTTATCTAATTATCGTGATATAATACCACATAGTGCAGCTTCTTCTAAACAAAGACAATTTGTAGGCTAATAGCTAATGCATTTATGTAAAGTTTTTTACATGATGAAGAAAACTGATTAAGGTCCGTATATATAAGTCGTCTTAAGTCCGAGACCGATCTTGAGATGCCGTTTTCATTGATAGAGGTATATGTAATTTATGAATTAAAACGGCATCTCAAGATCGATCAAAGAGTTGAGATGGGTTTTTAAATATGGGTCTTAATCAGTTTTGTTACAAAGTAGGTGTAATAAACAAGATTTTAATTATTTAAATTTTTAACAATATTGTTCAGTAAGGTTAATGTATCTACAATATAATGTAATACAGTATGAAACTTATTAATGTATATTTTTTTTCTCCATGTTTCCTCATCAGCCTTTGATCTCATAGCTACAAAGTTTTATTACGTTATGGTAACTCAATTTATTTATACTACGAATCTGACTAACACTCATTTTATTGTAAGCAGATTTATAAATTTAAGTAAATGTTATAGTATTATTATATAATGTATTGCAACATAACCTTAATTATCGTAACTTTTTACTATAGAATACAATTATATTCTAAAGGCACGAAGAAGTACCTGTTCATATTAATAGATTTTGAAAAAATGAGTTGGCTTACTGTTCGAGATCTAAACTGTGTAAAGGTAAAATGAAATAGATTATATCTATATATGTATTTATATATATAAATTCATAATTAAATATCAAATATCTCTTTCCTTAAACCCCTTCGCCTCTCAGACAATATAATATTCTCTCCTCCATAGAAAGGCCCGCCTATAGTACTATTCTAAATATTAATATATATTTATCTGTGTTGTGTCTTTGTGTTGTACAATAAAGAGTATTTTAATTTATTTATTTATCTATGGATACAGATTTGCGTGTCAAAGTTATGAATGACAAAATATATGTTACTCTATATTGGCGTGACTCTTACCATTAGTGCGAAAAAATGGCGGACGTCGTACTCAATTTGACTCTTGCTTTATATATTTTTTAATAATCTGACCATTACATAATTATAAAACTACGAATTTAAAAAATATACATATGGTTACATATTATCGAGAAGATTAAAAATTAGAAATTAATAACAGTTAATCTCTATCACTTACGTGTTTTCTTTTTCACAACTGTTACTATTGTTTAAGTAGCAAAAAGGAAACTGTATTTACAGTTTCAATCTTGACAATGGCAGCTTTCCCTGTGACATCTGAAAACGGAAACTTACTCATTATTCACATCCATATTCTCTTACTCTGAACGTTACCCATAACTTGGAAAGTTTATGAGGAATTTAAGATTAAGATACAAATTATACCCTTGCTTGTTTTGTGTTATCATTTTTTTATAAGTGAAAAGAACTGGTGACACGTGGTTTCTTATTAGCAATTGTAATTTTATAGCAAAAAAAATAGAAACAAATTACTAAGTATAATAATGTATCCAGTCAATACAAAGACATATTCAATGAAAGCAACACAACTCCTACAAATAGAATAACGAAATTGTTCCATTCTCCGAGGAAAGTTGTTACAAATTTCTATTTAATAGAACATGTATTTATTACGAATGTAAAACATTAAAATTGTTCGAGAATATAAATAGAGCATAGCAGAAACTTTCTCCGTGGTTTCTTATCAGCAATGGTTTATGGTTGCCATCGACACGGTTTTATTACGTTATACTGACTCGCTTTTACTATGCCGCGAATATTTTGGTATTTTTTATTTTATTTTTGGAGTGTATCCAAAGTGTATGCAGGTATATTATTCCTCTAATTTTTTTTTTAATAATATGGTAAAATTAATAATTTTTTGGTTGGGATTGTATTTTATTGTATTTTAACTATAAATCATAAGTAAATCATTCAAACAAGTAGATAAAGTAGTAACTTCTGTTTTTTCTAAGAATGCACCAATACATCATTACGATAAAATGTTTTTGTTGCCTGAAGATAAGTGGAGAATGTTGTAAACGACTTCTTTTTTTTAACCCACTTAGCATTTAACAACTTATTCAAGTTGATTTCAATATACCTTAATAAAATAGTCATAACTTCGACATTATTTCTTCCAAAAATATCTGCACGATAGGTATAACCTACCTAATTTACCACTTCAAAAAATGCCTTCAAGGTCCTCGAGCGGTTTCTAAGAGGCGCGCGAAACCTCGCTACGCTGCTTTTTTGGTCGTGCAATCCTTGATTGTCCTTATACATCAAAATTAATATAATGCCAAGAGAACAGTATATTTAAAATATTAGTAAACATTCAAATAAACTATGTTTTAACAATGATGTTGGATATATCTATCAGTCAAACGTTCTCACCATACGCGGTTGTCACCGAAGGCCATTGTCACGGAGCAATTAGTCATCAGACAATAGAAATGCTGTTGTCTAAACAATAGCGCTAGATTAATAGAAACTGAAAAATAATAATCACTACAGATTATACATTTGTATCCAGGTAAGATAAAGTTCTTGAAGTAAAGATTAAACAAAATTTTTTAAATATTTTTTTAGTATAAAAAAGTCGTTTTTGAAATCGTAGGGGGATCTCAATTCCTGTCAAAATAGTCTACGCGGTCTGGCCACTAAGCCTTACGTTCTCAACAAGCTAATATACAAAACCTACGTCAAAATTTTTATATTCTTTAAACTTATTTATATTGTTAGAATCTCCGTAGGAAGATTTTTACAAATTTCCATCATCCAATGTAGGTTTGTTATAAAATTATTCTTCTTTTCTCAGTGTGAAATAAATAATTCTTAGAAAAAATATATTATATCAATTTCCACTTTGTGCCTTTTTAGTTATAATATAGCGTACTAGGTACACCCCTAGTATACATTAAACCAGTACCGAAATTTACATACATGCTATATAATTAAACAAAATCTTTTAAATGGAATTAAGAACTGAAATTATAATTTTTGCGTATAGTCACAATAATAAATAATACAAAACCCAACTGCAATGACCGCTGTTATTTGTGTAATGTTAAACATAATAGGGCGTTTTCACATATGGACACGACAAATATTGAATTTCACTGATAAATATATAATCAAATATCAATTAATACAAAATGACTGAATGATTAGACATCAACAGTATTATTATTCGATTGTAATGATATTTTAAATAGTATTTTATTGCAAAGCTATTTGACTTAAATTGACTCTATCGAAACTCTATAACGAGCGACGAATCGAATCGACGAACTCTATAAAATAAATATATAGAGATATTCTATCCTATTAACAATTAATAGAAAATTAGAAAGACAACAATAAAATAACAATAAAAAATATATTTTCAGTATAATTGCTTAGAGTCCGTCGTGGCGTATGGGTACAAAAATGTGACTGTAACGCGACGGTTGTTATTTCGATCCTCGCTAGGGGGAGTGAATGATTATTTATTAATATTGTAATTTCTTCACTTCGGCACCAAACGCCACTCGACACGCAATGCCGAAAAATTCGGTGTAAAATGAGGAATTCAGTGTCTTAACACTAGGTTCCCTCTGCCCACCCTGTTGTCGGTATACATCGTGAAGCTGTATATAATAATAACTTATAGTTCGACTCTATTTACTATTGTGTGGTTGTCGCCAACACAATCAATATTAAACACATAATTTACTCATCGACAGTGGGTATAGCACCGTTATATCCAGTAGTTAGGGTACACTGGTACAGTTAACGACCACGGTCATGCTGATTTCTTACTACAATCGATTTACGCAACCATCGATCGTTAGATTGGAAATCTTAGGAAATTTGTGTCATTTATTTTGTCTCGTTGCATGTAGAGTCGCGGACGTGCTCTTAGTGTAAGTTGTAAGCGATATCAGTGAGGCCGTAACGTCACAGGTGTGAACTTGTTATTTGTAGATTTTCTTTAGAGAATTGTCTATATACAAGTACGTGAAAAATTAAAGATAAATTTAATATCATTGAAATAAAATCAAAACTAAAAAATATATAGGTTTGTGCTATGAAAAGATTAAAGTATTTCTAATAAATACAGATTGTGGATCTATGAAATTGACATTATAAAATTGTCCTTCGACGAAATGTTTCTACGGACTTTTATAATAATAAAATAATAATTATCTTGAAAATAGACAATAAGTGAGGAGAGAACAATGAAGGTTTAATTTGTTCAGTATCTGATGTTTGCACGTCGGTAACGTTATCCTAATGTCAACATTCATATCGGAATGCTATGCGCTTTCTGTATTTTTCCTTTTTAACTTATATTTAATTAATTTTATAATTGAATGAATGATGAGGAAAGATGTTGTCAATATATATATAATATTATTTATTAATATTTTCATTTCTCCACCCTGGCACTAAGGCAAACGTTGAGTTCAGCCACTTAACACGCAATGCTTCGAGAAATTTGGGCAAAAATGGGGAACGGAGTGTCTTTACTCTGGGTTCCCTCTGACTACCCTTCTGCGTGTGGGATACAGCGTGACACTGAATTAATTAATTAATTATAAATTTTTCGATATACTGCGGAAGTCCAGACTCTATTTTCGTAATCATTAGCGTTGAAAACCTCTCGTTAGTCCTATTGCACGGCGTCGCACAAATAGGGCGTGTCTCTCTATTTCGGTACAAATTGCTCACTTGTCACTCGCTAATGACACTGAAAAGTGCGGTATGCATTTGTTACCTTAAAAGGTAATTATTTTTAAACATTATAATACTAGCGTCTTTGGTTTCTATAGCTTACGATATTTCTAACAAACGTCGTCAGTTAAATTTAAAAGTTTTTTTTTATTTTATCAATAAAAACTTAATAATTTTAAAAAGAAATATTACAGTGATACCTTAATTTATTAAAAATCTCAGCAAAAAAAAGGTAAATTAATTTAGTTTTTTATAAGTCGTTGTACTAAGTTATTACTGGTTATATATATTTAGACAGCATCTGGTGAACCTGTTACGGATATAGTAAAACTAGATACAAGTTTATTTATAGTTTTATAAGTTCTACAGAATATAACACGAATGAATATTATATAAAAACCGTTTTATATATTAGTGCCATATAACTGCATTTTATGCCACACATACCTACAACTCGTCGCTAATGTTTATTTGAAAGGCACTATTTACGTCTAAAATAGAGCATTAAAAATTCAACGTTAATCGATAACTCGGTCCAAATCGATAAGGTTCGTTTTGTTGTGACATTTTAGTATTTTACCTATTTTCTGCATATTTGTTATTTTCCACCACACTTAAAAAGGACATATTATGGAATTTATATTTCTTTACTTGTCTTTTAAAACATCTTTGGAAAACATTATATAATTTCACGTTATTTTTTTACGTTTTAAGACTATTTACAATTTCTAATTATAAAAAAACATATTTTTTTCGAAATTGTAAATAGTTATTAGTAGTTTAAATATGTTTTAATTCGTCTTATCATTATAAATGCTATCTTCATAATATGACGATGATCAAGCACAAGTAAAGCAGATAAACAAAATATTAGCAAATTTCAATATTTTATGTTAATCAAATTAGTTTTAAAAATGCTCGTTAATCATGGAAATGAACAAAATATATTTTTGTCAATTCTATATTGTCAATAAGAAGAACATAAGATTTTTGATTACTATATTCATATTGTACCTAAACTAAAAGATCACTATATACTTATAACTTGTAATTTTCTTTTGTTACCTTTAGAAGCGATAAGAGGAAGGATATACGTGAAGTAAAGTGTAAAATAGTATTGTTAATTTAAATTAACCTTGTCGGTTTAATATGTATTTTTTATCACATATCGGAAGAAGAAAAGGATATTCATTTGACATTTATAAAATAGATAAAAATATACTTTGAATTGGCCTTTCTTCACTTTGAAGGACATTACTTCAATTGACAATCTTACAAAAGAATACAATGAACACAAAGAAATTTGGCTGCCTAAAATTTAAAAATTTGGACTTTTCCCTGTTTTCCGACGAATGTGTTGAGTGGCGGAAATGAACGCCACGCTCTTGACACCAGAGCGAAGAAATATAAAAGCATTAAATATTTAATTTTCTCAAGATCGGTCGATCGAACCCACAACCTGTCGTATTTCACGTCACACGATTATACCACTGCGCTGCGTCACGATTGGTGATCACCAGTCATGACGCAGCGCAGTGGTTTTTTACTCTGTCAAGAACATGATACAATGTGTTTATTTATTAAAACAATTTTTTTATATTTTTTTAATTTTTATTTTTTTTATATTCTTGTGAGAATAAATATAATTGATTGTTTGCTATGACACGTCGACAACCTTGACGGAAAGCAACGACTAATAAAATTAACACCTACATAGTTGCAATGGTCATACGCGAACATAAACTATATGCATATGTACACTACATTGGCGACTACGATATAAATTATTATTTTATTCTTATTCATTTTATACAATTATTGTTCATTATAATATTTTGTAGTAATACATACATTTCTAACCGGAGTGTTAACTTGTTGTACTTATTCAAATAAATAAATGAATAAATCAACTTTAGTCCGTATCCCGCACACAGCAGGGTAGGCAGAGGTAGTCTTGTGTTAAGACACATCATTCCCCACTTTCGGACAAATTCCGAAGGCATTGCCTGTTGCTTGGCGGAACTTGATACCGCGCTTTGCCTCGACAGCAGAGCGAAGACATTAAAATATACATTCAAATAAATATTTCCTCTCCTTAAGGGGAGATCGAACCCGCAACCGTCGCGTTACACTTACACCCTTGTACCAATGAGAAACCACGGCCTTTTTATTTATGTCTTTCAATATGAAACCTTAGGTTTTGTTAATACGAATATTGACATGGACTTAAAATAATTCTGTAAACAAGCTCTTGTAAAAATGAGTCGATCTTCACACATAAGCCAACGTCACTGGCGGTTCGTGCCAAATCACGCGAGACATATGACGTTTTAACGTTTCCTATTACAAGTTGTGAATATAAATTAAGCAAAAACCTATATAGCACATGGCGCGTCCAAGTCTATTATATTCTACCAGGGCGATGAAATATTTACTCTAATTTATATTTCCATTTCTTCGCTCTGGTGTCGAGGCAAAGCGCGGCGTTAAGTTCTGCCACTCAATACGCAATGCCTCCAGAATTCGGCAGAAAGTGGGGAACGGAGTGTCTTAACACTAGGTTCCCTCTGTCTACCCTGCTGTGTGCGGGATACAGCGTGAAGCTGATTTGATTTGATTATATATCTACCAGGATCAAAATCAGCTTAGATATAATATTCTAATTAAAATGTTGTAATATATTTTGTTATAAAAATAATATAAAAAAAATTGAAAACAGTAATGAGATTTGAGAAGCTACATCCTATTCACGTCGTTAGTCCGTTGTAACTTTATATCAGTTATCTGTAACCTAGAAACGCGTACTGGCAGTACTCTGTACAGAGTACACCCTAGTCCACAATAGGGCATAAAATCTATTCGCGCTGGTTCCGCTGCCCTACAAAACCGCGATCGATTCAAAAAGTTCAATACCCTAACAATCTGTCCATTACTTAAAATCATTTTACTGCTATATTTCGATGTTTTCAAATATTACCTTAGATTTTTACATTCAAAACGAAATATTTAATCATCTATACTTATAATAAATCTGTAGAAAAGTCGTTTCTGTACATTGAAAATATTTAAAAAAAAATTAGCTAGGGTGTTAAAGGATAACTAACAGAATCCATTTCCAACATTTTTGGAATTTTTGTCTGTTTGTCTGTTTGTCTGTTTTCCTGTTTATGTGAACACGCATCACGTCAAAAGTACTCAATATATTTAAGCAAGTTTTATACGTAAAAATTACCAGTAAATCAAGGTAACATTTAGTGTTTATTTCATTGTAATAGCTTCACTCTATCAAAAGATATAAGTATTTAAGTTTCCAAGAACTTATATTTGAGATAGTAGAACTCGATACTAGAAACGCTATCTATTTTATATTTTAAGTAGGTAGGTAGGTAGGTGGGTAGGTAGGTGGGTAGGTAGGTAGGTAGGTGGGTAGGTGGGTAGGTGGGTAGGTGGGGTAGGTAGGTAGGTAGGTAGGTAGGTAGGTAGTTAGGTAGGTAGGTAGGTTGGTAGGTAGGTAGGTAGGTAGGTGGGTAGGTACGTAGGTGGGTAGGTAGGTGGGTAGGTGGATAGGTAGGTAGGTAGATAGGTAGGTAGGTAGGTTGGTAGGTAGGTAGGTTGGTAGGTAGGTAGGTAGGTAGGTGGGTAGGTACGTAGGTGGGTAGGTGGGTGGGTAGGTGGTAGGTAGGTAGGTAGGTAGGTAGGTAGGTAGGTAGGTAGGTAGGTAGGTAGGTAGGTAGGTAGGTAGGTAGGTAGGTAGGTAGGTAGGTAGGTAGGTAGGTAGGTAGGTAGGTAGGTAGGTAGGTAGGTAGGTAGGTAGGTATGGATGTATGGATGTATGGATGTATGGATGTATGGATGTATGGATGTATGGATGTATGGATGTATGGATGTATGGATGTATGGATGTATGGATGTATGGTTGTATGGATGTATGGATGTATGGATGTACGGATGTATGGATGTATGGATGTATGGTTGTATGGATGTATGGATGTATGGATGTACGGATGTATGGATGTATGGATTTATGGATCGATTTACATATTTTTTTTTTCACTATTAGAAAGCTGCAATTTCACTGAACCGCATAGGCTATATTGCATTTAAGAAAAAAAATAGAAATCCCTAATAAAAATGCAATAATGTAACCCAAGGTGAGAAGAAATTGATCTTAACAATCCTATCATCGCGTGCGCTGCGAAAACTATTGATGATAGAACAAAATAATGTTCTACAGTACAGCGCATCACTATCTATACAAAAATCCGCGATACCATATGTCCAGCTACTGTAGTTATGGCAATATAACCATTTTTTTATATTTTATAAGATAACAAACAATAATCAAACCATATTATTCATACTTCTGCGTTAATATTTATCCCATTAAATGATGTTTTAATAAAGATAATTTCAATACCTGTAAAATGCTTTTTTAATTAATAAAATAACGAATTTAAAAATATCGAATTTAAGAAAATAGGCGAGTAACTCTGTAGGGGTGAGGGGGAGGTGCATCGATATCACTAAAATTATGAAGATAATCGATTAGATTTTTTGTTTCTTTATTTGAATTGAATAGGAAGGAAGAAAAAGGTGTAAACTAGAACAGAGCCGCCATCGTAGTACAGAGGGACATCTAATATATATATATATATATATATATATATATATATATATATATATATATATATATATATATATATATATATATATATATATATATATTCGGTCATAATGAATAGCTTTAAACTTTGCATACAAAGGTATCCCGTACGTAGTGTATATTTTTTTTCAATTTTTTTACCAGTATGTGATACCTATATATTTATATTAATAGTAATTTTTATAATTCTAATAGAATTAAATAACTTTTTAAAATGATGACAGGAACGTAATTCCCTGTACCGAAACAAACAAACAATTCACAAATTTAAGCGGGTGAAGCCGCGAGCTGGTTGCTATATTTTATAAAATTTTATGTTGTGTTTATAATAGATGGATCACGTGGTGATGTCAATACGTTTTAATCATTGGCATGTAGGTACGTTATATTAATTTATAGTAGATATATTTCTCAAGAGAACTTAATCAAAACTTTGTATATAAAAAAAAATACATGAAATAATCATGTTAGGGAAATATCAAATATATTTTATGAATCAATCTTAATGTTATATTCAAAACAAATGAATTAATTATATGTAAATTTATTAATACGTTTCAAGTATGAAAAAAAGAAAAAATGCAATAAAATTGCGTTTCTGCTTTTCTTTCCAATGATTTATATTTCTATATATACATTAAAAAAATCCCAAAAATGAAAAAGTTATTTTTTATATACAAAATAAATTATATATTATCGTTGATATTAAAATAAAACGCTATTTGTCATTAAACACGCAAACAGGCATAAGCCTATCAAAGGGAAACCGCCGCATACGCCTCATTCCTAAATCGAGGCGTAGGTATTTGCGACAAAGTTCAAAGTTGGTTAACCTTTAGTAATACTTAGATACCTTTAGTCACACGAAATACAGGTATGTATAAACATCGTGAAATGAAAAAAAAAACCTACGTCTAAACTGTTGAGGTATCTTGATTAATTTCTTTAGGTATGGGCTTAAAATATTTTATCCTATATATTGCCCCCGTAAAAGGAGCGCTGACGCTTCCATTCTGTATTAATATTAAAGGCCATCGCGGCGCAGGGGCACAAAGTTAGGTTAAGTTACTTAAATCGGTTAAGCCCTTTCTGAGATTATCCTGAACGCACAGATAAACAGACAAACTGACCAAGTTCTATTACATTGTTAAATGTCCGTAATAATAATTTTTCTAATATATCTTCCACGTACATACACCGATAGTTTAGGATTTTTTTTGTAAGTAGCGATATAACTATAACTATATAGCTATAACTATAACTTAGGTCCTAAAGACTACTTAAGGCAAAAGTTTAAGGAAATTAATATATTGACAGTTGCATCTCTCTTATGGGAGGTACGAAAATGCGACTTGCGTGCGTTGCAAACATACATTATAGATATATTAAAACACGAACATAATTTTAGTTTATTAAGCAAATAATTCTGTGGTTTAAGCGGGCGAAGCCGCGAGCGGGTCGCTAGTATTTAATAAATGAGGCCATCCGTGGCGCAGGGGCACAAAAGTGTGACTGTAAAATCGACTGGTTGCGGGCTCGATTCCCACTCGAGCAAATGAAATATTTTTTTACATTATATTTTCATTTCTTCTCTCTGGTGTCGAGACAAAGCGCAGCGTTGAGTTCCGCCACTCAACACGCAGTGCCTCCAGAACTCAGCGGAAAGTGGGGAACGGAGTGTCTTCACACTAGGTTCTTTCTGCCTACCGTGAGTAGCTATGTGCGGGATATAGCGTGAAGCTGATTCAATTTTTTTATATTTAATAGAATAGTTTTGAGTAATACTCGAAAATACTACCTGTAGACTGCAAGGCACGACTAACGCCTAGCGTCCACACGCTCGCGTACAACACAATATTATTAGTCAACATAATTATCTGATTTCACCTGATCCACTTTCCTAACGTTATGCATATCGTATGTAAATAAACAAAAAAATACGTACCGTTAACGATACAGGCAACCGCATAGGCATACAGCGTAATGTTTTTATTATACGGTGCATACATCAGTATGTAAAGTGAGTCACAGTTTCGTACTATGATGTATAAACCAGCTTATAAAGCGTTGGAACACCCACTCGCTGTGATATGATTTGAATTGTAAACATGGAAAGCCTCAAGATGTTTTAGTGTCGAAAGCCCTTTTCTAACTTATAGGGAAATCTTACAATGTTTAATGTTAGCCCTAAGATTTGTTTAAAGGTAATCTTTTAATTTTTAAGTGACTGTTTATTTATAAATATAAAAAATGTTTGGTTTTCAAGTAAGCGCTTAAAATAATAAAATAAATAAATCAGCTTCACGCTGTATCCCGCAGCACTGCAAGGTACGTAGAGGGAACCTAGTGTTAAGATACTGCGTTCCCTACTTTCTGCCGAAATCTGGAGGCATTGCGTGTTTAGTGGCAAAACTCATTGCCGCTTAAAATAATCTATGGAACTGTTTTATTGTGTGTATTTGGCTTTAAGAGTCTAAATACCATAAAACTCAATAAAACGTAAACAAAAGTATGTCTTAATCTTAGACATTTCAGAGATATAGATAATATCTTGCTATAATATCAAACTTCGCCATATTTCGCTAGAGTAATATATTTTTGTCAAAACCGATCGCAGCAGACTGTGGGACGTCGCGGGCCAATTATAGACAACATTAATAGTACACTTTATATCTGCAAGACTATTCGCCGCGAGTGAAATACGAGTATACCGGCTTGGATTAATGCCAACCCAGTTCAATGAAATCATAATACTGGAAGTGGTCGTTCATTTTTTTTTATTTATTATATAAAACTTGTTGAAACTTGTGGTATGTTGTTGTTATTTTATACGTTTATTGTATTTATTGCCTGGCGTGTAAAATAAAATTATTACATATCTATTATGATCTTGAGCTCAGTCGTGGTGCATGGGCACAAAGCATGCGTAAACGCGACAAGTTGTGGATTCGATTCTCACTCGAGAAATGAAATATTTTATATATGTGCGGCGTCGAGTTCCGCCGAGTTCCACTCAATTAGCAATGCCACGAGAATTCGGCGGAATATGGAGAACGGAGTGTCTTAACACAAATTTTCCTCTGCCTACCCAGCTGTGTGCTGAATACAGCTTGACGCTAAAAAATATATATCTATTATTAATGAATGTGAATTATGTGAATTGATATCCGTATCCAACGTATATTATCAGAAACAAATATAATTTAGAAAATCTATATCAACGTTAAACTCTATCATGTTGTACCAAGATTTATATCAGCCCTATCCCTTTAATTTCGAATCGATGTGGAATGTTACTGTACATTAAAATTTATTCCACTATATCCAGAAAGACTAATCACACATTTTTGTAAAATCCTTAAAATTTATCACCTAAGAACATTCGAAATTTACTTCAAAGGAATTTTTTTAATAACTCATTTATTTATATAGGCCTTTGGACATTATCATTTATAATAATCATGTCAAAACATGGCAGGATTTATTATTATTATTATTTGTTGTTATTTTTTAACTTATAAGCGAAATGTATAAAACAGAATAGTAAAATAAAAATATACAGGCAGTCGGAGCCTCCTCATAAAATAAAAATAGAAATTTGAAAATAATGCTTTTAGGTATTTGCTTGTATTTGTACCTTAATGGATAGATACTTAGGTACCTATTAGTAGTCAATTAAAATCCATTAGAAATCTTTGAATGAAGGCCATGATGACTTCTATAATTCTATACAATAATTAAACCATTTTTTATTTATTATTTATTTTTTTATCTTAAGTTGTGTATCTCAATACACAACTTAAAATAAAGAAATTAATAAGTAGGTTATAATGATGTCGTAGTGTAATTAAAAGATCTATGACTAATCCACAAGTAGCGTCATTCACGGTTGCCCTAATAAGGTGCCGAACACTCAAATTGAAGGTGTTCTTGATTAACGTTAATAAACTTGGTTTGAAGTAAACGTTATCAATATGTCCTTTAACTAAGTAAGTATGTATGTGAGACTAGTCGTGGCACAGAGGCACTAGTGAGTGACTGTCAAGGTGTTTGGTTGTAGGTTCGATCCCTATTCAAAGAAATGAATATTTGTATTTAATTTTATATTTTCATTTCTTCGCTCTGGTGATACAGTGGAAGGTGACATTATGTTTAAAAAAATAAATAAAAATATGTTGCATAAGTTCATGATTTCTGAAAGCAATGTATAAGACCAATATATAACATATAACGCGTCCACAGTCGAAAGTTAAACTTGATTATAAATAATTGCGTTATTTATTAAAGAATAACGTACTCGTATCATCGGGCCTGGAGCTTGTGAATCAGACCGATCTTTACCCGGTAGTGACTGCTATGCAGACCGTAAACGTTATACGACGGTCATTACACCTAGGGCTACCACAATGTGGGATAACACTTTCTCAAGACTGTCTTTAAAATATATATACTAAATAAAAAGGCCAGCAACGCACCTGTACTTCTCTGGTGATGCACGGGGTGGTGGGCGGCGATGATCATATACCATCCGATGAAATAATAAAAGACGTGATTTGTAATGATTGAACTATAATAAAAATAATAACTATGAACACATATTCATCGAAAGAAGTAAATTATATTGCGTAAATATGTTGTGAATGTTATTATAGTTATTATTGTTTTACACTTCAATGTAAAATCGACAGGTTGTGGGTTCGAACCTTACGCAAGAAAATGAAATATTTCTTTACATTTATATTTTCATTTCTTCGCTCTGGTGCCGAGCCACTCAACACGCAGTGCCTCCTTTTTTGGGGTGTCTTAACACTAGGGTCCCTCCTCTGCCTACCCTGCTGTGTGCGGGATACAATGCTTTAAGATTTATTTACACTTTAATTTTGGTGTACAACTTTAGTTCCAACAGTAAGTATAAGAGCAACCCTGATAACACCTAGTTGTCCATTTACAGTATTCCAAGACAACATACATCGCATACCAGAATAGTTTTTATCCAAATAAATATGTATATTTTTTTTTCACCATTAAACATTACATTTTTTACGATTATTTTATGACTATGAAACTGGAAAATCATTAACGCTATAATGATTTTAGAAAGTAAAAACTCTGATAATTAAATGAATTTGGAATAAAGATTTATTCTATTTATGTCAAGTAGGTATGTAATTAATTTAAAATTAATTTAAAATTCATAAATATAAAGTACATCTTTACGCAGGGTCACACGTGTGTGATTATGTTACGATTGTAGGTTCCATTCCTACACGGGGAATGAATTATTCGCTTTAGTGCCAAGGCAAAAATGCAACGTTGATTTCTTCAACTCGGCACGCAATGCTTAGAAAATTCGGCGGGAATTCGGTGAAAAGAGTATCTTAAAACTAGGTTCCCTCCGCCTGCCCTGCTGTACACCGGATACTGCGTGAAGTTAAAAAAAAGCAGATTAATTTGTTTGATGAAATTAAATAATGTATTGATCTAGCTTACACTATTAATATATAAATATAGGCAATAAAATATTAAACAAAATAAATTCAAAGATTTCTTAGTAGCAGTAACGCCAAATGTCTAGTTTGAAACGACAAGAAAGTTTCCGATACTGTATCTACGTATGTGAAACGCTTTAGATAATATTCACTATCATAATCTAAACCGTTACACCGTGGTCGGCTTACTGCGAACAATAGCGAGGCTTAGGTGTGGGTGCGACTCTGGAATACAAAATATTTTATTCTGATGTGATTATATTAGATGAATTCTATAACTTATTCTATAAGGCCAGTCGTGGTACATGGGGCACAAGGTGTGGCTGTAAACGTGACTAGTTGCGGGTTCGATCCCCACTCGAGAAAATAAAATATTTGTTTAAATTTATATTTCCATTTCTTCGCTCTGCTGTCGAGGCAAAGCGCGGCGTTGAGTTCTGCCACTCAATGCCTCCAGAATCCGGCGGAAAGTGAAAACTGAGTGTCTTAACACTAGGTTCCCTCCCTATGAAGAAACTGACACGTAGAATTTATATCAAGTGAATTTCAATATAAAAAATATTGTATAGTAATATTTGTAAATAACACAATAAGTCTTTAATATTTTATATTACTATATCTCAAGACCGCACCGTGAATCTACAGCAAAAAATATTTTATGGACGAATCGTAGAATTCTTGGATTTCGAACGTGACTAAAAACGAGTTTGATTCGTACCTACAGTGAAATCTACTATTAACTAATCTTTACTTTGTGTTTTTATTCTTTATTTTTTGTTAAGCTATATCGACAGCAATTGTATTAAATTAAGAGTATAAAAATTTTACATTTATATAATATCTTAAATTACTACTTAGCACCTGCATTTGATACTGCAATAATGCGTATTTGTTACAGTTTTTTTTATAAATATTTTTTTTTATATTCACAAATTTTAAAGAATATATCGTCTCTATAGGATACACGGTATATGGATAAGGAGCCCATGTACGCATTGTTAGATATTTTTCAGCTTCACGCTGTATCCCGCATGTAGTAGCATGGGCAGAGTGAGCAGAGTGTGAGAGCGGAAAAATGAAAATAATAAATATGTAATTTCCTCGACTGGGCATCGAATCCACAACCTATTGCGTTTACAATCACATGTTTTTGCCACTGTGCCATGACTCGCCTGAGTGTTATCAGTATTGTAAGAAAATAATGTTTTTTTTTGTTTACAGATACTTATATTTAAAGACTACTGTTGGAAGGCGACGTGAAACGGTATATTTATTTTTTTTATTATAATAATCATAAAAATATTTAAATTATGAATATGTTACATTAAATGGAAAATAAATAGAAAATATTATATTGACTTTATTCGTTGATACCTATTAATAAGGCTAATCCACAAAAATATAGACGTTCCTATACAATCTGTACAAATATCTATATTTTTGAATAATTTCAAATGTCTTAGTGTAATATAATACAATAGTGAGGTAAACAATTTTAGAACTAAAAACTAGTGCATTCGATTGCGCAATGGAGGTCGATGCCATCGCACCCGCAGTGAGCTGAAACTTATTGTTCCTTTATAAAAACTTCGCTCGAATCATTTCACTGACGTTTTATATTTTTTAACTTTCCATTTCATATTAGCCAATTTCATGTCCCTATCGGAGCTGTTTTGTTTAGCTCTTAACGGAATCAGACATTTTTATTTTATACTATAGGCCACCGGGTGGCATCGCCCGCTTGGTAGTTCACAATTATTAATTTTCTCATCTCAATTACTTTTGTGATCTAATAACATTGTCATTTTAAATACAAATAATGTATGGATACAACTCAATAAAACACTTTTTTGTAGCAATATTGTCTCATGCAACTCTTTATACTGACTTAACTTTTTTATTTATGAACCAAAACATACCCCTTTATTAACATTTTAACTTATTCATCTTACATGTACAAACATCGATCCGTTACAATTTTATCATAAATATGGACTAATAAAATATTTTTTGGGTTTATTTAAACACGATTTTTTTTGGATTTATTAAAACAGACATTTGCTTAATAGCTAGAAAATTAGATGTATACACTAAAAAGGCATAATTTCATAAAGCATATTTAATAAAACACAATAGAGCTTCTAACTTTATTCACAAGCATTCATATACCAAGGCTGTTAATGCCGGTTCGTAAATTTGAGTGAATGTGTGTTCTCGGTCTATTTGGTAAAATTTCGTTTCTCGAGTGGCATTGGTAAAGCAATGTTGTAGAGAACCGGACGAACGTAACGGAACATTGAAATAGTAGATATAATAAATAAAAATTCAAATAAAATAAATCAGCTTCACGCAGCATCCCACACACAGCGGGGTGGGCAGAGGAAACCTAGTGTTCAGACACTCCGTTCCTCATTTTCTGCCGAATACTGGCATTGCGTGTTAAGTGGCAGAACTCAACGCCGCGCTTTGCCTTGACACCAGAGCGAAGAAATGGAATGTAAATTTAAATAAATATTTAATTTCCTCGTGTCAGTCAATCGAACCCACAACCAGTCCATTTTACAGTCACTTTTTGTGCCCCTGTGCCAAGACTGGCCTGTATCTTACTGACACAGGCCAGACTATGGCCAGTCATTAGGAAACATTCTATTTTCTTGGGAATAAAGATATTTTAAGTAATAATTGAATATATCATGATTTTTACTCTTTTTTAACTGTTTCTAGCATTCCTATATTTTTAACAAACCGAAAACTCGCTGACAACAATCGCTGCACTGGCTCGATAACAATCACTGCAGAACTAAATTAATTTCGATAGTACAATAGTTTATAATTTAATGGTTTATTGAATAACTTTTTGATTATATTAGCTAAATATAATTATATTTTAAAATATATCCAAATTTATAAATGTATTTTATTTATATTTCTAAGCAATTTAAAAGCTATAATGGCATTTTATCTCGATTTCTAATTTCGACGACCAAAATCAATTTTCGTGCATCAATTTTAGCATTTAAATTATTACACTTTGCCAATTTTCTCTAATATTTTATACAAGTTAATGCCGACGTCATTTTTTAATTTTAGAGTGAAGTAAAAATAATCTTTTACTTTCAGAAATTTGCAACAGCAATCGTGACGAAATATATATATATATATATATATACTATGACATACAAAAAAATATATAATATAACTATGACATACATATATTAAATATTTAAAACTTTACATTGGAAATAAATATAACTTTTCACCCACAACCCTCACTCTTACAGATTGGAACAATCACGATAGCTTTAATAATATTATAAAAACATAATAAATAGTTAATAAAACTAAATATAAATTCTTCTATATAAAAAATTAAGTGACACATGAGTATGTTTATAATACTGATTTAAAAATAAGATAAATTCAAACATTTTAATCAATGTAGGTATATAGGTAGGTATGTGTGATTGATAACAATTGCTACCTAATCCAATTTATTATAATTGTACGCACATGATAAGCAAATTTTTTTCGTTTATAAATAAAATATCATCCACACCACCTACCATACGTGGTGCATACGTGGCAATCCACTACTGTGCGGTTTCGTAGGAACTTCCTTCCACGCGCCACGGAACTGTGGAATGGCCTACCCGCGGCAGTGTTTCCAGGTCGATATGACATGGGTACCTCCAAAAAGCGCGTCTATCTCCACCTTAAAGGCCGGCAACGCACCTGTAGCTGCTCTGGTGTTGCACGGCGGTAATCACTTACCATCAGGTGGCCGGAACGTTCGTTTGCCTTGTCCTTTTCCATAAAAAAAAATTTAATTCAAAGTTAATTCAAAGTAGAATGTGCATATGAGTTGTGGCTAACAATAAATGAGGCCGGTAGTGGCGCAGTGGCACAAAGTGTGACTGTAAACCGACTGGTTGTGGGTTCGATCCCCACTCGAGGAGATGAAATATTTACTTAAATTTATGTTTCCATTTCTTCGCTCTGGTGTCGAGGTAAAGCGCGGCGTTGAGTTCTGCCACTTAACACGCAATGCCTCCGGAATTCGGCAGAAAGTGGGGAACGGAGTGTCTTTCACTACGTTCCCTCTGCCTACCCTGCAGTGTGCGGGATACAGCGTGAAGCTGATTTGATTTGATTTGATTTGCTAACAATAAATCTGGTGCTTTTTTTTTAAATAATAAATGTGAAAGTTGTGAGTATTGCTGTTTATTCACACAAAAACTACTGAACGGCTTTAGATTAACCAAATAATTCAAATTCAAATTCAAATTCAAAATTTGAATTTGAATTTGAATTGGCTATAACATAACAATAAATTTAAGCGGGTGATACAACTCTTAATTATTTTCGTTTGCAAAAGCTAGTTTAATAAATCGAAATGTTAAATTTCGTCATTGTCTTTCACCACCCGTTAGTTCTTAATGTAATTATTTTGAAAAATTAAGTCTATGCCCCAAATTTGTTCTCGTAACGCCAATAGATTCTGAGCACTATGTACAAAGCGACGAAGAATAATGATTTTGTAACTAATTCATTTTAAACGTGTCCGTCACATTACACTTTTTATTTGTAAACCTGTTACCGTTTATTAGTAATTGTTAACAATAACTGTTTTTATATGTAGTTTATAGCTAATACCGTACTATTAGATGTTGCATAAGAACTACGTCGCAGGGCAGTCGACGCCGGCACTCGGTCGTCGGCGCCGGCCAGAACTCAATATTTATAAGAAAAACAAATAAATGCAGTGAGTAGAACTTATACAACTTGTGTTTAAAGACTTTGAAGTGACTATAACGGTGTGTGCGTAGAATTAATAAACTGTACCGTGTAGTGAAATTAAGTTGTAGTCGGTTGTCATTTAAGTATGTGTAAGGAAGGAAAGTTTGCATTTTCAAATAGTTCATTCGAAACTCGGAATGCTGATGAACAAACTGGTTTTGTACAGTTATCGGAAAATGTCGTCGGTTTGCTCTTTTTTAGACTCAATGTGAAGTCGTAATTATTTTAAGAATCTATATTTACGATTACAGACCTTAATAGCATTAATTATGAATCGATATAAAATAATTTGCTAGCGAATCGATTTTGTTTCATACAACGGATATATTGCTTGTGCAATAAAAACGTCCGTAACATTTTTGAATGGTAATATAAGGATACATTTTATTTATGTAGATATATATAATCAAGGATTTTTTTAAAAAAAAAGCAGGAAATATAGATTGTTTTGTGATGTTTGACAATCAACAATTAAGTTATTGTATAACATTTAATGTTTAAAAATTAAGTAGCAAATAGGTATAAAGTTTTTAAAAACAGTAAGAAAAAGGTATAAAGCATTTTTATCTCAAATGAATAATATTTCGTATTCCTAACACACGTATAACATTAACTTGTCCGACATGACATCTAATTACGAAAAACAACAGAATTTCTCATTTTGCTTGTCTATTACTCTGTGTTGCCATTTTAGCCAATAAAAGTTGGAAAACAAAAAAAAACATCCATCTTTCGCTTAGTTTGACGTATTTACTAAAACAAGTTCTTAGCGCAAATATATTTTGTCTTATTTGATCAGTTTTCCTTATATAGATACCGACGCTTTTATGTGTATTTTGCTTCTTATAATTAAAAATAATTTATCCATATAGATTATTTTTACTTACACGTTCACATCTTTTCGCGGTTTAAACTTGTTTAAGTCTCAAACAGCTGTAATATAAATGAAATTATAGTTTTATACCGATAACTGTAGATGACGTCTTGATCAATGAAGCAAATTGGAGCGAATGCAATGTGATATTTCTTAAGATACCTGTGCAGAGAGCGTGAAGTCTGTAATGTGTGAAAACAAATTATAAAACATCAAAATTTTATTATAATGTAAATTTTTTGTAATTAAAAAATGCACTTAACCTCTTTATTTCATTTAAGTAACTTCAATTAAGTATATCATAAATGTCTTTTGTTATGAGAAATTCACTATATAACGTAAATAAAAATATAATACAAAATATACGTTTACATCTAGTATCAATAAATACTTAATAAATGTAGTATTTTAAAGTGTAAATTTAAAAATAGCTCACATACAAAAAATATATTGTAATATCAACCAAATAATGGCAAAAAAAAAGTGAAAACACGGCTAGATTCGCGCATTCGGTACCAGCCGCACCTTTACAGGGAGACCTGATAACACAGTTTCTTATCAGATGCCGTGTTAACAATGAACAAAATTGATAAAACTAACTGAGAAGTTTAATATATTATATGATTTTTTAATAGGCACTCAAATTTATTGTAAAATCTCAAGGTATATAGGCGTATATTCCACTTGAAAACTCACAAAAGTCAATCTAATTGTACTGCCTAAATAAAGACAATATAATACATTTAATATTAAGTGAACATAAAATATAAGGTGTAAATTAAAAAGTGTAAATGAGTGATATTTATTATCAATGTTGACTTATATGTCGGAGTTTGTGATAGTGTTGAAAGGTGACGCACTTGATGGCGCTCGTCTGCTAGAGGCATGGTGGCGGGCTCTGCTACTCATTGCTCGTCTATTTGTATACTGCTGCAGAATCCTCAACCAAATTATGTATGGTAGGCATTTGGTAACTGTATATTTTTAGTTTTTTGTGTCCTATACCTATTACCTCAAATTAAAAATATATTTAAATTCCTTAATGTGCTTTTAAGCCCGTATTTAAATAGCTCTGAAGTCTGAGATCGATCTTGAGATGGGGTTTTCATTCATAAATTATACATCCATGAATGAAAACGGCGTGTCAAGATTGATTTCAAAGTTGAGAGCGATTTATAAATACGGACCTTAGGTTTTATTACCACAGAACACATGTGTAGATAAACATGCAATACAAAAACTATAATTCATTTGCATTCGAATTTTCGAAAAGAAATAAGATTTTTTTAAAAATCATCGCTTAATCAAATTTTACTACTGTATATAGTGTTAACAACACTTTTCGAATTCATTACGATAACATGAAAACGATAAAAACGTAGAGATAACTTATCAAGCACTGTCTCTTTTAATTGTTGATCGAATCTGTTTAGAATTGATAAAATACTTAATTGTATATATAGGTACCTGCTAGAACTGCATCTAGGACATTCGTGATGAATATATATTAGTATTTCGTGATGAATACTATTGTATTTTATTGCAAGTAGATTTATTATGTTCAAACAATAGATTATTAGATACTTTGATAAGTGCTTAACGAATATTATTTATTTGTTTCCAGAATTAAAGGTGCCTGAGGCGGTCATGATGGCGCCTAATTTATTTCAAAAGACTAAGTCGCCACGCTCATCACCAGGGACTTTGCCTAGAAAACTACAGGTAACTGACCGTAAACAATTTCAATCAAGCTTTTCTTTGTTAAGAACTTAGTAAATGGCTGGATTCAGTTGATTGTATTAATTTTTAATGACGTTTAGAACTAGTTTATTTGACTTCAAATTGAAATCTGTGCGATTGTTATTCGTAACCCGATTAGAGTGGGTTGTTCATCATGAAGTCAGTTATATTACTAAAAGTATCCCATAAAAACTAATTCTGTTAATAAAAAAACTTGACAAAAAAAGAGTACCATGTACCCAGAGTTCCGTATCATCCGTTCCTTCATTTTAAGGTACGGAACGGTACTAACGGTTTATTGAGATATTTCCTGAAATTAAACAAACGTAAATGAACATAAATAATGTTTACATAAATATAGTAAAAGATAAGCAAAAGATTTAATGCTTTTTGCATAAAAATTATGGGTCATAGTAGGTACACTACACTACTTTAAACGGGATTGCTTTTTGTTTTGTATCCGTCACTCCTAATGTAAAATAACCTTATAATACTTCGTAAACATCCTTTAAATTTGTTTTAGGTTTTATAATTTCTTTTATTAAATACATATGAATATATATATTTTTTTTTTTTTTTTTTTTTTTTTTTTTTTTTTTTTTTTTTTTTTTTTATGGAAGAGACACGGCAAACGAGCGTGCGGGTCACCTGATGGTAAGTGATTACCGCCGCCCACGGCCCCGTGCAACCCCAGAGTATATGCCTAAGTTTGACAAATTCATTGTACATAATTATACTAAAATTGTATTTATGTTTTTTTTTCAGAATGGCACAGAATCGGGAAGCCAATCAGTGGCGACGGCTGACTCCAGCCCTGGCAATTCAATGTCAGACGCTGAAAATTTTGAATGTTACGGTGAAGCGGACGCAGACGCACCTGCTTCTAATACGTGAGTCTCTTTTAAAAGAACATTATTAAACTATAGTCTTATTTCTAAAATACATATATAATTTAAAACAAAAACACTTATTCACAGGTAAAGTAAATACTACTCCGGGAAACAGCTATTTTTATCTTATTTCTTTTCAAAAAGATTAGGTATAGTACTATGTGTAATAATTGAAATTGCTTATTAAAGTTACGTAATATGGTCTATCGATAGCCGTAAGGTAATCTGTCTGTCTGAAATGTTTTAATATTTTTGATCAAAAATTAATGCAATGAAACATAAAAAGCAGACCTATAATGAATTATTATTTTCTACAACGTTATATAAGAATTATTATTTTCTATCACGCACTTTTAGAATTTTATTCATTTTAAATAGTATTTATATATTTAGTGAACAATATATATATATATTTTAAATGTAGATATGATTTTACTTATATATTTTTCGAAAATACCCAAACATTTAATTTTTATTTTCCTAAAATCAGCTTCGCGCTGTATCCCACACACAGCAGGGTAGGCAGAGGGAATCTAGTGTTAAGACACTGTGCCACTTTCTGCCGAATTCTGGAGGCATTGCGTGTTGAGTGGCAGAACTACGCCGCGCTTTGCCTCGATACCAGAGCAAAGAAATGAAAATATATATTTGAGTAAATATTTCATCTCCTCGAGTGGGGATCGAACCCACAACCAGTCGGTTTTACAGTCTTACTTTGTGCCTCTGCGCCCGACTGGCCTCATTTTCGCTTGATTTTACTGTGTGTTTTTAAAGTTTCTTTCAAAACACAGTAATCAAAAAGTCTTACAAGTTAAAACTTTATATTTTAGATATTAATGAACAAACAATTTGTCATTCAAATCAACCATAGCAGCAGTATAAGGGTAATATCCTATTAATAGACCATAGATTAAATTCTTATAGTTCAAAGACTTAGGTTGCATGTATGTAGTTCAATGTACCAACTAAGTACCTAGTTAGTAGTAAAATTTTTCTAGTTAAGCTGATAAGCTTATTAAAAGAATTTTGTACTAACGTTTTGGGACACGTGATTTTTTGGAGTTTCTTAAGCGTGACGCACGTGATAATTAGATTTGTAACAAAATAGTTTAGAATGTCATATAAGCAATGACTCATTTAAGTGTCTACTATTTTTTTGTCTCGACACCAGAGTCTAAATTTAAATAAATATTTTATTTCCCCGAGTGAGAATCGAACCCACAACTTATTTTTTTTAGTACATCATTTTCTGTAAGGATGTGAATTTTCATAATTCTTTGACAATATTGTTAGAGAATTGTGAAAATTTATATGACATAACAAAATAAATCTACAATCCATTAATATGAAACTTATTTTAAAATGTATATTTGTTGATAGATTGGAAAACGGATCCAGAAGTCCTGGGAATCAATTGAACCGTCACTCATGGACGCGGACCAGTCTTCGACGGACCCCTCCCAGGTATTTCTTTTTAATAAATGTTTGTTTTATATATTAATTTAAATTTATTTTTAATATTGATTTAAAATCTGTTCTTTTTGTATATAAGTATGATATATACTTATTCAAATTTATTAAGTACATAATAGGTAGCATTTCTAAAATTTTACAAAGTGACTTTTTGTATTATTTTTTTTACCTCAATTTTGGCTTATTTACAAATAATTCAGTTTATTGCTATTAAACATTACTATGCAATTTCATATTTATTTTTGCACATTTTTTGCTAGTGCTAGCTTATCACATTTATATATTTTTTCGTAGCCACCAAGAAAACCTGCCGCATCGACGATGGGGCTCCATGCGACAGTAAGCCATTTTATTTTATGTTGCATGCTTACTCATGAAACTTGGTCACGCTTTATAATAAGCTTTTACGTGTCATATCTATTAAAACAATTTAATAATCTAAAACCTTTTATTTAAAATATATATATATATATATATATATATATATATATATATATATATATATATATATATATATATATATATATATATATATATATATATATATATGTATAATAGTTTACATTTTCTTTGTTTTCATATCACGCAAGAAGTGCGTATCTAAGGAATCTTCATTCAAGGAAATTCTTCATTTTCAAATTATTGCATAAAAATACACATGTGATAAATGAAACAAAAGAATAGATAAAATAATAACAAAATCATAAAATTAATTTTAAATAATGCTTTCATATTATTTCATAATTTTCACGTATCGTCTTTAATTTGTTGTGATATTATTATTAAAAACAAAAAAGATCTCTAATACATCTGCTGACATACTTTAAATAGACAAAATTTGAACCCAAAACAATCGCATCCCATTATACACGTTCTAATTGCGCCAATATAAACTGACATTATAGCTATAATATAATATATTAGGTACATTAAAATGCACTTAATACATATAAGTAACGTGACAAGCGTGACCACAGGAAATTATGTTAAAAGCCTTCCTGATCTACCTTCGTAACCATATTACGATATAACTCACTAGTTACATTATAAAGGAAAGCTATAAGAATAAATATTTTTCTGTATAAATATCTTTTTTTTACCTTATTTTTAAATTCAAAATACTCATACAAATGTTATAGTTTATATATAATTGACAGTTGTGACAAGACAGTGTTGCTCAACATATAATTTATCGAGTTCGGACATAGAGTGGAGAATGAACTTTTTTGATACTACACTACGAAATTTTCAATTAGAAATATATTAAGGATCACTTGAAAACCACTATTTCAACTTTTACGTTTTAGTCACTTAATTGTTGTAGGAAAGCCACATACATCACGATTTTTAAGTGGTACTGTCTTGTTCCTATGTTATTATATTTAATGATGAAAGTGACCTACATAAATATGTATTTATTCTACAGAGACGGCTAAAAATAAATCTAAGTAAATTATAATATAATATTTGTATCAAGATTCTAAATGACTCAACCGGTAGTAAGTTTTGAACTTTAGCTATTATGATTAATGATTCATAGACTGGCGTCTATTTTATGTAATTATTTATAAAACACAAGTAGGTACATAAATGGATTATTATGTCGTATTTTCTCACAATTAATTTAATATCATTCTTTGAAATTTGTTCTTTGACGTAACTATCTTGTTTTTTTATATTTCAATATAATATATTTTTATTTTTTACATAATAAATTACGAATAAAAAATATACAACTGAGTGTTCTAACATTTGGCTCTCTTTGCCTATCTCGCTTATACGGCAGAAATGCGTAAGGCTAAATGATTTTTTTCTATAAGTACTTCTATAAGGAAAAACACACCCTTATACGATCACTTTGTTGTCCGTCAGTATTTCTGTCTGTCAAAGAGCCTTTATCTCAGGAACGCTTGGAGATATCGAGTCGTAACTCAAACCCACTTTAAAAAAGATATCGCCGTTTATACAGCAAAAAGCGTATTTGATACCATAAAGTGAATCAAAATTAATAGGGTACTTCCGGTTAACCCAGAATCATGAAAGTTGGCCGCTAACATCTAATGCATTTTTTTTATCTCCAATTAAAATACAACATTTTTAGACCTTCCAAAAAGTTAAAGTTTTATAGGAGTATATTTACCTCGAGTTAATTAAATTTAGGATGTGTGATTAATCTATAGATGTCACGCCAGCGACCGCAGACTTGGCAAAAAGGTCAACGAAAACTCGCGCCTATCTTTGTTTCATTCGCAAGTAATACGTTTTTGCTAATCTATTTACAATCTATTGTTACACGGTGACTGCGTATTTTTAGTTTACGACGCGAGTACAACAGCTGTTAGCCGTTATTAGGGACTTTATTACATACGGAAATACTTGTAATTACAAATACCTAATACATATTCCGCAATTGTTCCCAAATAATGTACAGTAGTAGTATATGTTTTACAAAATACAATTTTTAAATTGATTAACTGTGAGTCGAACTCGCCCATCGAGGCTTCCGTATCAATATCAGGATAGTAGATCAACAGGAAGTGGAACTTATAAAAGCGGACAAACTTAAGTTGAGTTTGTTTGATACCTCCACACGATCTCGAGATAAATGGTCTGGATAGACGGCAACAAAGCGATCCTGTAAGGCTACCGTTTTACCCCGTTGAAGCATGGAACCGTATAAATAACTTAATCATCAAAACTTAATGTTTTAATTTAATATTATTATTATTAAAATTCATGAAATCATAAAATTTAGCAATTATCTTTCAAACTATTGTCCTTGTACGTAGTCTCACTTTTGCCCAACACACAACAGTTAACGTTCCAACAATCGAAATAATGTTGATGTTGCATCACCCACGGTCAGGTAATTGTGGTTAGAGACGTTAAACACGGCAATTTCGACTGGCCCACAATACCGCTAAGTTCTTTCCGTTTTCGCTAATTGCCGTCCTAATGAATGTTATGTTATGTAAGTGAATTGAACACGTGAACTATTAGATAGAAAAGTGAAATATAATACTTCACATAGCTTAAGTAGTAAAAAAATATAAATATTTGAAGAATGTTAGGAGATTAAAAAAACGCTGTATCTATGTTTAGTTTGTAAGATAATTCAACGCCGCGCTTTGCCTCGACACCCGAGTGAAGAAATGGAAATATAAATTTAAGTAAATATTTCATCTCCTCGAGTGGGGATCGAACCCACAACCAGTAGGTTTTACAGTCACCCTTTGTGCCCCTGCGCCACGTTTTTTTTGTTTGTTAGGACATTAGTAATGTTATAAATGCAATAAAATAGGCCCAAATATTACTATAGGTCCTATTTTTATTATGACCATTGATAAAAATATGAAAAATGTATATTTTTATCGATGACCATATATTGAATACAGAAAATATTCAGTATATGATCTTAAAAATATTCAATATGACGGAAATAGAAATACTTTTTAAATTAAGTATTTTTTATGCGTTACTGACACTAATTTTGGTAAAGGCTTAAACATTTTCTAAGCGACTAAAAAGATATGAAGCATTTTTCAGTATATTTAAAGTTACATTACATACACGTTTTTCCCTATTTACTTTACTTTAATATTATATATAGGTTTTCAATAAACCGCAGTTGCGTAACTGTTATAATTCTATTCAAAAATTGTATTTATGAGTAATATTTAAAATATCAATTCCTCTGCCACAACATATGCATAATCCTATAAAACAAAAACCTAAAAGAAATTAACATAAGATACATATAGCTTTACTATAAGAAATGTACATAAACATTAACACCAAATGTATGTTTAGTTCAAGTTTAATTACAGTATTTAGAATTCGAAGGCGTATTAACGGTTAATGAAAGACAACCGTTTCCTGTTCTCATTCACACCAAACGCAGTAGGTGAGCGATAGGTTTACATCGAATTGTTTATTTATTATTAAATTTAATGATTTTGTTATCTAAATTTTCTTCTTTCTCTGCACAATTGCTTACTTCGTCTTTTTTCTTTATTGGTGCAAATCAAGGCGTAGGTAAATGTTCATATTAAACAAATCGGTGCCGATGATTTACTCCGTTTAAGTTCATTTGATATTACAAAATTCATGAGCAGGGCTCCTATTTGAATAGGATTTTTTTTCTTTTCCTGATCCAACGAATTGCTTGGTAAATATTAACATTTCGAAAAGAATCGAATCTGCACTCTTTGAACACCTACAAGAAGACAACAATACATTCAACGTATGAGTTTGCTACTAACTCATTGACAATTATAAACATCCAAACAAACCTGTATACTTATATAAACATAAAATATTTACTTGTTTATTCCGCCGCGGACGGACGTGACGCCTTGTGCGAAGCTCGCTACATAAAAAAATGAATAACCTAGGACCGCAGCCTTAATAATTTAACCACACGTTTCGCAGTCAGCCATTGTAGATAATTCATGCTTTCGGTGCTTGTCCAGCATTGCGTCTGCACTGTGCTGTGCTGCGATGCGTCAGTCCACCGCGGCCGCTCGCGCATTCTACGCGGGTCCAATATTAATATTAAAGCAGCAAAAAATCTAATTATTTTAAACGTGGTAAAATAAAATCCGGTCGTATTTTTTTTCAATGTTATTGTTAATTGTTTACACGTGCCTGGATGTAATGTAGGTAATGGAAGTGTAGTGTCTCGTATATTAAAACATATCGGATCAGTATTAAGTTTTAAGGAATATTTGAACACTATTTTTTGTAAAGCTGGAGCGGAATAATTTCCACATGCATTACAGAAAGCGACCCTACAGGTTAGATATTTTATACAAAACAAGGCCAAGGTTTGACAGCTACTTTGAATTTAGAATGTAGGAGAATAGTTTTTTAAATGTACCAAAAAGCCTTGTGTTTTATTACAATAAAATATATTTTTAACCTAAAATTTACGGTCTGATGAAAATTTTGTAATCACATTCACTTAAACTATTAAAGTTTATTAAGTTAATACTCATTTGGTACATATTATAATTAGAATATGTGCAATTCATTATTTTTATTTATGATGACCAAGTAACAAATAGATAATAAATTTTACACAACAGTTTTTTAGATATTTTAAAACTTAATAGTAACAAATTGTATTTATTGCCTTCAAAGTTTAAACTCCGCTTGTCCCTTTTATATATAGTTCGGGTATTTTTATTAGACCGCGGACAAAGCGACAATGTGTAGGTACTCGTGAGTATTTTATAGTGTCCATTCCATTGTTCGGATAATCAATGGTGTCCAACACGCAATGGCAGTGTACCCGTTTATTTAGCATAGGTTTTTTTATTCAACAAATACAAACAATGTATATAATTATGTATGTAAACTGACTTATTAAAGTCAGTACAAAGTATGTAGTAAAAAATAGCTATTTAATAATAGGACTCATCGCTTGTTGATTTTATATATTAATGGTTTTTATATTCTTATTATATTTTATATTTATATCGAAACAAAAACAACAAAATGTACACGCAACTTTTGATAGCAACGAAGCGTCACAGAGTAATTACTGAAAGAGAAAATAGACGACTATCAAAATTCTAAAACACTTGATGGATAACAATGATACATGCGTTATACTTATACACAACAGTAAATTCACACTACACTATACTGTAATAACTTTTTACTAATTAAATATAATGGAGTCTAAAAAATTCAAATTCGATTTCGCTGCCTACGCTGGTGAATGCGGGAGATAGGAAAACTGCACGCTTAATTTTTAAATAACTTTTGAAAAGAAAATATCTATATATAATACAAAAATTTATAACGAATATTCTAACTACTCTCTAGTAAAAAAATAATACAATAATATACAATGAAGTAGAATAGCTTTAATAAATATATAAGAAATATTATAACGATTAATGTTGTAAAATCGTGTGTCTTTACAACATTAATCATAATCAATGCTGGTAAAAATGGACTCTGTAATTAAACAATCTTATTTCCGTAATTAATATAATACTATCTAATTTTAAAATTAATAAAACTCAATACAGGTAGGTATATATTTAGCTATTTGAATGCAAGGAAAATATAAGTTTATTGCTAGATACATATACTAATAAGGTACCTTGATGTCCTAAAAAAAATGTTTTGTACATTTTCTTAAAAAAAAGATATGGCAGTTTATATCGCAAAGACGCGTAATTCGACACTATAAAGAGAATCAAAACTAATAGGATACTTCCTTTACCCTAGTTAACCTAGAATAATGAAAAATTTGGCAGCTAACAGTATTAGTTCAGGATAAAATCTGTAAACTATATATGTATAGTTAAATTTTAAAAAGTAATAGCCTTAAATAAGCCTTAGCCTAAAATTTTGATATTAAAGCCCCTAGTACAAGTGAAGTATCAGATGAAAAAGCTTGGCATATTCCAATACAGCACCGCAAAATTGCTGGTGGTGTATTGGAGGGTGCAGTACTCGTACAACTAACAATCACCATCGGTCACAAATACACAAGAGATCGTTAGAGGAAACACATTTCATAGTTATCAATATAATTATCACAACCACGACGCATTGCTTCAGTGCATCGCTTTCTTACACAATTTCATGGCATGCGCGTATCCATGATTTCACCATCGCCCCTTATGTGCAAGCATAGCTTAGATAGCCACATAATATGAATAGCTATTATTATTTACACACTTAAATATATATTTAATATATACTAAACTTATAATTAAACTGTAATTCATCGCTGTCTGTGCATTAAAGATATTAGGGGCATGTATTATTGTTATATAATACGAAACAATGATATTTTTTTATGTATGTTTGTCTTTTCTTTTGTTTACGCTAATCACAGAAACGATCTAACCGATTTTAATGCAGTTTTCGCTATTGTATTTTGGCAAACTTCTTTTAATATTCAATGTTTGGTTCATTTCATTGTATTGATTCATAAATAAATAAGTTATGGCTATATAAAGAGCTGCATGCGACAATATCGCTATAAAATAAGTATTTTATTGAATCACTAAGCTGAAACTTTAGCTATCCGTATAGATCAGAGTAGTAATTTAGGTGAGAAAATAAATAATTGTGCAGTACTAGCGAGCGAAGCTGCAGGCAGTTCGAGTATACTTACAAACAATAAATATAAAAATTCTAATTCAAGTGTAAACTGGATTTCTAAAACATGTATCTTAGTCAATGTATAATAAGAACAAATATACTTGATTTAAATGAATGAAGTAACCACCAAAAATTCCAACTATTTCTAGAGCAATGCACAACGGCTGTTAAAAACGTCGAAATAGTATGTTTATGTAATACAATTGCTTACGTACAGATGCACACAAAAGCGATAATTGTGCGCTCGACATGCAAAAATATTTCCTTCTTTCTCCGTAACGTTAACTCGCACTTTTCTACTCTAAGAACGAGGTGCATAAGAGCAATATAATAATTTAATTTATAATATCTTACTTTACATCATGCTCTTCCATTGTGATACGCGCACATGCTTTCTTATAACGAGCGAAGCCTACTTTTACATTTTATAACAAAATTGCTTCACAAGTTTCTCTTATCGTTTATTATTAACAATAAACGTATGGTTTTTATTTAATTAATATTCTACTTAATTGTTTCAGCTCAGGGAAGCGACAAATTGGCGCCAATGTCTTAGCAAGGTAATATTTTTCTTGTCTGTAACATATTTTTTTTAATAGTTAAATATATTTTAATATTGATCTATGTGGAAAAAATATCAACAATAATTTTATTCAATGATAGATTTAACTTGTAACTCTAAATGAAATAAAAGTGACAGAAAAAATATTGATACGAAATAGTAACTACAAAACGCCATCTATGGCAACAAGTTGTAACTAAACTGAAAATGCAACGTTACAATTAATGTGATTTTACGACTTATGATAGATGGCGTTGAAACTTACTACTTATTAGAATAGATGTCGCTGTCCACTGTAAATTAAATTCGTTCCAATTCAAATCTTCTCCTGAGGTGTCCTGAATAACTAATGGAGTGAGGCATTATTATTGTTTTAGCCAATTGTACCGGTCGTCGTCCTTTAACTCATCCGGGTGCGGGTCGGGTGGGGAGCCGGCTGACGACATGTACTCTGATGTCTCACTTGAAGAGGATGTGCAAGGTCTCAACTACAAGGTCAGTATTTAACACACACTTGCTGGCGTTTATTATACTTTGAATAATTTATTTGATATTAATCTACACTTAATATATACATAGCAATGTAATGAAACTATATAATAACGTCTCATTATTAAATATAAAAAAATTGTTTTGCTGGCATCCGCATTACAAAACCTACATTTCCTATATTACTTACCGGCAGTTTTTCCCGCCATTGCTAAATATGCTGCACAGAATGTGAATTAATTTACAATAGTAGTTAAATACTACATTACACTTAATGGTAATTTTTAAGTTTTCTTCTTATTTGCTATTAGTACCTGACAACTATGGATAACTCAATTAAAATGTATAATCGCGGTCGCATGCCACAGGGTTCTGTACCGATTTCAAAAGTATAATACAATTTATAAAAGTCGACTAACTTAAGTTTGCGAACGTATGCACTCATTTTGTATAAAATGAACTACAAATATAAGATTGTAATGAAAATCTATCTACCCATAGATAGGTCTATGGGTTACTACCCATATAGATTTTATATATTTTATATAGGTAGATACGCGGCGAATTTCATAAAACAAATAACAGCAAGAACGCGGCATAAATGTTAATATCTTTTGATTGCATCAAGCTTCTCAGGAGCTTTATTTATTTTGTGCTGCAAGGTACCGTAGACGTAGTAGATAGTAAATTCAACTTGATACGTCCACGTCGAAATTAGTTCTTTTGGCAGACGGGTTTATGGACAACATAAGTCTTCCTATAAGAGTTTCGTTTTTCTTTTAGAGGTACAGAACCCTATAAAATAATATACATACACAAACTTTTTTTAAATATATAAAAAAACCAAAACAATACATAATGAACGAGTATGTCTCATAAATAGACACAAAGTAAATTTGAAAATTATGAAAATAAACTTCAGTACTTCATTGAAATGAAATTGATAAGAAGCGTGTTTTTCGTAGAAAATTACCTTTAAGTCTTGGTAGACCGGTTTCGTTATCGTGTGGCATTGGCAAGTCATCATGCATCACTCGTGATAGTAGTTATGTCAACTTCCTTCCTGACGATATTGAATAAGTATACTACTAGCTACCTAGGAAAATAGTTAAAAATATATAAAAAACGCAGAATACATGCAAATGGTTAATCGTTTTAGGTTTTTAAAATTATTGAAACTCTAATATATATCGTTGTATTTGTAATTTAATTATTATACTAATTTTTAAAAATCAGCTTCACGCTGTATCCCGCACACGGCAGGTTAGGCCGGAGGGAACCTAGCGTTTAGACACTCCGTTCCCCACTTTCCGTTGAGTTCTGGAGGCATTGCGTGTTGAGTGGCGATATCAACGCCACGCTTTGCCTCGACACCAGAGAGAAAAAATGAAAATATAAATGTAAATAAATATTTCATTTCCTCGAGGGGGGATCGAATCCACAACCAGTCGATTTTACGGTCACACTTTGTACCCATGCGTCACGACTGGTCTCCATTTACTTATTTTAAAATAATTATAACTGATAATTTACCAAAAAATATCTTAATAGATACTTATTTTTTATACTTATTTTATTTTTTACTAATTTTATAAAGAATAGATTTATGTCATTCAAACATTCTCAAAAACTTCACACAAATATAAACCAGTAAATTATTTACAGAGCTGTGTCACTTTCATGACTAAAGAGAGTTTATTTAGTTGGTGAAGTCACTTATTCACCAGCTGTAATCGTTATAGTCGTAGCCACCTCGATACGTGACTCAAAGATCTATTATTGGTCGCAGGTTTGATTTCTTCAGTGCTCCAAAATGTTATAATAAAGAATATTTGTATACACTTGCAATGCACATGTCTTTGGATTAACCCGAAAAATAATTAACGGAAATTTTCGAAAAGATTGTTGAACAATAAAAAATTACTACTTTTTGAAGTTGGTTAATTGTAAAATTTGCTCTTAAATATGACTAGATGTATAATTTTAATATCTATTATATACTTACGTACTAGAGACTTCTTGATGAATCATTGAAAAAAACTCAGAATTACATATCACAAAATACTTTTGGCTTTCTTCTTAACATGAAAATGATGACGAAAAAAATTAAATAAAAAGACATATATTTATATTCAATAAAAATAATGAAGATTAATAAATCAACCCAAGGTCGAGTTGGAAATCAGCCAAATCCAAAAATAAATGTTTCGCTACTCTTATTAAAAGAGTGACGGCATCTGCAGTAGTCATCCCTAATAAACGCAATAGCTTAATATAAACTTATGTTTAAGCGTATCAAATATTGTAAAAGTATATTTAACATTTTTTTTTTCTATGAAAAACATAGAATACATTGTTATTGGCGAACAGAAACCGAAATCTAGATTCAATTGATCTTTGAAAGTAATGTAAATATATGGTGCTATAAGTAGTGCTCCGACTGGATGACACCATAACGGTCGTATTAATAGTGAAACACAATATTATTATAAGTACCAACTTAGATATACATATGTAACAAATGCACAAGTTAATATTCAATTGTTATAATTTTAATTTAATTACATTTTAGACTGTTATGAAGCTTAATATTACATTCTATAACAAACCTCGTCATAATCTATACTGAAATTAATAATTATCATATTGTGAGTTCTTAATGTCTATTTACATTTTTTAAGTGATCCTCGTACAAAAAACAAGTTTTTTTAAAACAGTAAAAGTAGATATATGTATCAGAATCCTTCAAATTAACCAATTTATTGCAACTACATTGTGCGTTCGCCATTTCGCAAATCAACCAAATTCTGTTGCGAAGTTAAATCGACGATGTCGACCGGAACAACACAATTTCATTTTTTTTACCTTCCACTACATGACAACATTCTGATGGAATAAATAAATGTGCATTTAAGTCTACTGATTTAAAATATAATTAAAGCAGAACACAATATACCTATTTATATTTTTAATTAAGTATTATAATTAAAAATATATACAAATCTGTTGTATTCTGCTCTGACATCATAATAACAATTTATTCATTACGATTTATGAACGGAAATTGTCAAAGACGCCATTACACCTAATAAAGGCATAAGCGTCCATTAAAGGTACATAATCCATAACGCCTGTCCGATGACCCTAATATGAATATAGAGGAAAAAATTAAAACAATAGACCGCCCCGGTTCATTACACAGTTCGTAGCGACAGCGACGACGGCAGGAAACAGCGCGTGCGCACCTTCCGGTCAGATGCGTGTCCATATGATAAACAATCGATATGGAATAATAATCATAATTCGATCGACACAGTGCTCGGTAGGTTTTGTTTTCATTATTTATTCCTTAAACTAAATAATATTTGCTTAAATTCAATAATATTAGGAATCGCAGTTGGTCGCTTATGAAAGTTAAGATATAAATAAATAAATACATATATATATTTTGATATCTTATTCACTGCTATGAAATTGACTAACTATACCGAAATAAGTGTCGCTTATGAAAGTTAAGATATAAATAAATAAATACATATATATATTTTGATATCTTATTCACTGCTATGAAATTGACTAACTATACCGAAATAAGTATAGTTAGTCAATTGTGAATAAGAAATTTTGGTAATTAGACTTGCAAAAAAAAATTCAACAGTGTGGATATTTTATCGTTAAAACAATAAAAATATTTTGTCTCGTTCAAAATTCAATAAAGCTAGTTATAATGAATAGGAAACGTGGTAAACTAAGAGATATATTATTTCCGAAACCGTAACATTCTAAAAGCTTCAAGTATTTACAATTCTTGAAACACGCAAAAGTTCATTTTGACTACGTGGGCGATGTCTTTGGACGGCATTTCTAAAACTTTACCAGTATATACGGTAGAGAAAGTTAGAATGGTGTTTATTTTAACGCAATAAGGGCTACTATGAACGTATTGGAAGGCTTGCAACGGGCTCATAATGCAACGGACAATGGGCCTCAGTGAAACTGCACGCAACATTACCTAGATAGGCGTGTACATAAATAATGCATTAGAACAAACAGCGAACTGTATGCTTGAATTAATTTGTCATTATGGTTTATTATGATTGTAATTATAAATCTAATATTGTGGCAACAAAAAATTTACTCTTATAGTAATTTATATTTAAACAAATAGATACATATATAAGTGAGCGAATTTATTTCAAATGTCTCAGGCTCGTAATTTATAAAACACTCTCAGAGATCAATTTTGAGATGGCCGGTTTCATTCATAAATTACATATCTATAAATCAAAATGGCATCTCAAGATCGATCACAGACTTAAGAACAATTTATAAATTCCTTAGTATAATTAAATAAATTTCGTTGGAGTATTTTATTCAATGAATATGATTTTATGAAGGGCAATGTAGAGTATGTGCTAATATGTAGAGCAAAAATAGCAGGATAGACAGATGGAATCTAGGAATCTAGTGTTAAGACACTCTATTCTCATTAGAACTAGAACTCTATTCTCATTAGAAAATTCCGTTCTCCACTTTACGCCGAATTCTAGAGGCATTGCGTGTTGAGTGACAGAATTCAACGCCGCGTTTTAAGGAAAGAAACTTCTCGTAGAAATTAAATATCAAATATTTCATTACCTCGAGTGGGAATCGAAACCCTAACCTCTGGCGTTTACAGTCTCAGCCTTATGACCCTGCACCACGACTGGCCTAAAAAAAGCTTAGTTTATACGATATATAATTTTACTGAACTAGCCTTAATTTCCTGCCTCCTTGACAGGTTTTAATACGTAACCTGAACCCTGACTAAATTTACATAATTTATTAGACGTAGGTATTATATATTGCAGTAAACAATAGGATATGCCTGTACAGTGGGAGTTGTGTGGGCGTGCAAAATGTGTCAAGGATGCTGTGATACATCCGAAATATTTATATTGACGATTACATACAATTAAATGGAAAAAATTGCTAAAACCACATGTCAATTAAAAAAATTACGTTAACCTATGGTCATTATTAAATAACTATAGATATCACATAAATTTTATTTTAAACTTATACACTTTAACGTAACAACTTTTAGAGACCAGTCGTGCGATTGTAAACGCGACACGTTCTATTCCCACTTGTGGGAAATGAAATATTTAATATTTTCTTGAGTGTCTTTTAACTGGGTTCAAATGTTCCCTCTGCCTACTCTGTTATTTGCGGGTTACAGCGTGAAGTTAACGTTAACAGACGTTCAGACGTCATAGAAACACTCGTAAGAAATGGATAATAATAATCTAATTTTAAACTCCGAAAAGAATTATATTACATGATTTTGACGCCATCAATCAACCAAAACATCATAGTAATTTCAAATATGAAATAAGATCGATATCGTTGCATAAGATATTGATAAAATATGTCACTCTATCTATAATGTCTTATCGAGTAAGTGTAAAAAATAGCCTTGCATGCAATTCTACAAACATGTGAAACTATTAATTCCGGATTTTATTTGTTTTTTTACTATTTTGGTTAACATAACGTATTTTAATACTTAAGTAAGATCTATCTATATCTATACATATAATAAAACAGTAAAAATGGCGCGTCTGTACATTAAATATATTTACAAAAAATTATTGAAGTGGTTTTAGAAACACTGATAGAGACCCAAATCCACAAAAAAAATCTGTTTGTTTGTCTGTTTGTACGTGCTAATCTTCGGGACTATTGAACGGATTTGAATGAAACTTTTTTATTGTACAACTAACCTGGTGGAACCTTAACTGCTTAAACTATAAGGTATATATATAAATGTAGCGTCTTGATGAAGGATGATCAACATAACAAGCATTTTCTGTCCACATAACAAAAATGAAGATCTGGAGCAGCTGATATGGAACCCTAACGGCCCAGCTAGACCTTAACAGATATGAATATAATGGTTTAGAAATAGTGGTTCTGCGTGGTCAGTGTTGAATGAAATGAGGTTGTTATTCTGACCTAATAATTTAAAATAACATAAGCTAGGAGCCACCTTACCTCCATGAGGTGAAGGCGGTAACAGTTGGTGTCTATTTTGTAACGATAAGTATATTGAAGACTGTTAAGTATGTTAAAGATTTGCCTCGCCCCTGAAGAATAGGATCAATCGTTGGACGCTCGTGCATCCCGCGATTAACATAATTCTATTGCCTTTTTACTCTTCTTCACATATATCTTTACGTGAAGTAGTCCTAATAGTATAATAAATAATTAGCTTTACGTATCATTGCTCGATGTATATTATTATAAATGTTTTATAATTCAAGACAAGACAAAAATTCTTATAGAAATTACGATAATGTAGAAAAAAAACATATTAGAAGTCATTATAGTTTATAAAATAAATAATCATGTAATTCATGCGGGCGAAGCCGAGGGCCGGCCGCTAGTAGGTAACAATTAATTCCCTTGAATGGGGATCGAACCCACAGTCGTCGCGTGACGAACACACCCTTGTGCACCCTGCTGTATGCGAGATACAGCGTAAAGCAATTTTTTTAAGTAAGATTATATAGACACGTCGTTATACGACACTAAAATTGGATAATTATTGCGTTCTGATAATCTTATTAGTGTAGCATGTCCATCGTCTTCTTCAATATATCAAAGCCTTACAAGTGTAAAGTCGTCCTAAGGGTTATCTAACTCTGTGTTCTAAAATGTAAATTGTTCGAAAAAACCTGTGAAACAGAAAGTGCCAGCTGGTGTGAAGGAACGCGTGCGAAATATTGAGTATTGTTTGGATGCGATCTACCTGTTCACTGTAAGAAGTTACGTATTTGATACTTAGTGATATTTTGTGATATTAATCAGTTTAAACGTCTAATATAGTTAATACAAGTATATTAGTGAAAACTTTACAAATTTATCTCATAACGCCCCGTTTTATACCCCGATTTAACTGGTAGGTAAAGAATCATACGTTATACATTTTAAAAAAAATTGAACAAGTACTCAAAAAAAATTAAAAATATCAATTACACATAAATATATTTATAAATTCGGCATATATTTTGCCGCACGTATTTATATATTAATTCTAATAGCCGCGCTCTGAACGAGAACCTTTGGTATACTACCACCACCGATGACGCTACGTACCTATAATATGAACAGAATGTCTAACTTCTAACATATAAATACGATACAACATATTTCGTGGCGAAATTGCAATACTGGACGCCATCAGAAATTGTTTCTCTAGATCTTGTTTAGTTATAATAACAAACTTTCAACTTGGGTCCTAGTTTTAGGGTTAAAAATAAATAAATTGGTGTAAATAAGATTAATCTAAATCACATATATAAAAAATGTAACAATCGGTCCACGACAGACTGAGCACATGTTTCGAGCCATCTGTACTAGATCTTACAATCTAGACTAATTGCTATTATTAGACTTTGAGTGGGATAAACGTAGCGTGAGGGGTCGAATGTTGCAAATTGCTTTAAAATACTCCAGTAAAATTGGTATTAGTATGTATTAAATATCTTGAACTAAAATTTATATTTTATCATGTAAGTGATTTGTTGTTAATAATCTTTTTAGATAGCTTGACGTTCATAAATATAATATTTCCACTATGAATATGACCTTCACAGAGTGTCTTTGAACGACTTTGTGTCTTCTAGAATCGATTACAAAATAAATATTGTACAAGAATAGTGTATATATCCGAATATTATTTCTTAGTTTTTGCATGTACAAAATTATTAAACAAACTACTTAACTGTTATATAAGGTGAGGATTCACTATGATTCACTATGTATTCACAATAAAATAAATATTTTTCTAAATTATAATTACGTTTTATAATGAAGCAATTTTTAAGTTTGATTAATTTCCTTTAGTCTTCATAGCATGAATAAGGGGGTAATACGAACTATGTACTTATTGCGTGTTCAATACTAATTCTGGGTGACTAATACGATCCTGAATTTGAATTTTTAATTCTTAAAAAAAACTAAAAAGGCCCTAAAACTCTCTTTAAAAATATAAATGTTACATTTCGTCCAATGTAAAGTACAAAGAAGCGCTTTATATATGATTTACGTTATTGTAATTTTTGGTAATATTCGAAATTATACGTATCTTTTAACATACTCGTATCTAGTAACGGAAGCGTTATTTCGTATGGTAAAGCTTATGTGGAACAAAATAATCTCATGAGTTTATTGTTTGAAACTGACATAACTCTTAACTACTTGCTATTACAGATTAACAAAAAGTTCATTATAATAGCTTATTGTTCTGTAATTTTTATACCCCATACTAGGTCGGCGACAAGATCTAGCATTCATTCACATTCAATTATTTGTATATTAGGTAAATGTGTAATAAAAAAAACGAATCGTTACTAATTATATAAAATTGAAAGTAAAACTAGTCACCTGCTTTGCTTATACCTAAATCTAAGAGGAAAGAAATACGATCAAAACTGGCATGTATATGTCAGTTTTGATCTTAATGTACTATTCACAAATGTTAATGTACTATTCACAGAAGTAAAGTAAACTTGGCTTTAAAAGATCGAATCCTTATTTTTATTTCAATTTTCATCGTCTAGTTATGATTTTTCCTAAATCAATCGTAAATCAATTATTAAAAAATATATATATTAAGAAACAGTGCTACTATTTTAAAATCAAATTCCTCTTTTGTAAAATCGACATGTACACACACGTCTACTACAAAAAATATTTTAATAAAATATATTATTCTTTTCATTCTTTTTGTATGTATGTTAATTACATAATTATGTGTGTATACTATACTTTTGCATATATCAGCGAATCAATCACATTACATTAGAGTTAGCGTTGGTCTTAACCTTGGGATTCAAAAAATCGATTTCATAAATATACACTGAATTATTTAAAATATATAACTATATAAAAAAAACCTCTGTTGATTTCTATATAAGTTTCTAATAAAGCTAAGTAAAGCACAGGACATTACTGCGTTTACGCATTATGTAGAGTCGCTTGTCTGAATGACCCAACAATCAAGGTGGCCCCTCGCCCATAAAATTACGAGATGCAACCAGACTAGGGGAGCGAATGCAAGGGGTTATTGCCTTGCAACCATCCATCAGATAGTGCATATGTGTAGACTGTAGGGAGCGAATAAAGTTTATTTGTATTTTGTACGCCTCTGCGGCGTTGGCGAGGCGAGCTGATAATCACGCCGTGCCGATGGGTGGGGCGAGCCGGCCGCGCCGCTCAGTGTCGAACGCGGCTGTGACTCAACACAACGTATTTGTTCATTATAAACCTTTATTTTTTCATTCAAAACATTGTCGAGTAGCTTTATTAAAAGCTTAATGGATATCTGAGTGAAGTACAGTGAAAGAACGTATTATTTCTCACAACGATGTTAGAGCAACCGTTTAAAGTTTTAAATCAACTTCGGCAAAGTCTCTTTTTACCAGATATTGTGATCCTATTATACGACAATAATTAATTTTCAATTACTTGTCGTCATACCGTTTTAAGTGTAGAAAAAACTGAATTTTGTTTAATATTGACTCTGTGAGACTCAGTGCTAAGTGTTGGTAGTTACAAGTCGATTACATGTTCCTGTGTAACGAGCTACAACGACTTTGTATAATTTAATGTGCCATTCAAATACTTATCTATACTAATCTAATCTATTTTGAAAGTCAAATTAGATTTTGATTTAATTTAATTAATCTTAGATATTTTGTGCAACATTTGAGGTGAATAGTTCCAGGGACTAAATGTTTTATATATCTTTCTTAAATGTTCAAATCTGCAATATTTAGCCGCTCAAGAGGCAATATGGGAGAATCTATAGAAGTAGAAGACAGCTTAGAGTTGGAGTATGATATGTGGGATGGCCAGTTCGATTTCGTTGGTCCTCAGGATCCGCCCGTTAGAGGCAGAATCGTCTCTGACAACAGCGTGACCGAGGATTTGTTTACTGGCGGTCCATTGACACCTCATTTGACTAATGGTTTAAATGGTGGAAAGAAAACTGCTGCACATCAATGGTGTGACAATTTGTCGGATCAAGTAAGTAGCTAAAATCTTACAGTATGAGTGCAGACATACAGTTTTTAAATTATTATTAACAACTATGGGCGTAGGAATAGGGAGGGACGGTTGGGTTCGTGCCCCCGGCCCACCCCAGTATAATCTGAATCTTGAAAAATAAAGCAACAACGTTCACATGATCACCCTCACTAGAAAATATCTCTAGCCTATTTTGGTAATAAATATATATTTATTTGACGTAACAGTGGTGAGTTGATGATTCGCGCAAAATGTCAATTCTATACGTCAAATATGATATATTCCAATGCTTAGGCTTGCAATCCCTATGACTTAATTATAACAAAATTGAAATAAAACAATATAGCAAAAACACTATTAAAATAAATGAATTATTTCATAGCGTCGTCAACATCAATCATAACTGTGCACCGAACTCTATCGAAAACAAAAGTGCGTTTTTTTTTCGGGCGATTGGAGCGCGACGTCTCCTCAACCTGCTGGTACCATCGCGGCCGCTTACTGATGTCACGCGATCTTCCTATGAACGCTATATTCGAATTAATTTAGTGTACATACCAAAGTATTATATAAGTATAACTCTACATCGTAAGAGCTAGTATAGCTTGTCGTGGCAGGTACCTATTGACGCATTTATAAATAGACAACATAATTGCACGCGATCAGGTAGATACTCTTCGAAATTTACATATGAAGCAGAAAATAATTCAGTAGTCTATAAAAAGTTATATCAATATGTCGAATAGATAAAAATCCATAAGGTACTTATACAGTAACAAACAGATTTATCTTATAGTATCTAAAATCACTATCAGTATCAGGCACAATAGATTAAGATAAACACAACTTCTTTACACCTTAAAATTTTACACACCTGACATATTATAAATCAAAAATAAATCAGCTCCACGCTGTATCCCGCGCACAGTAGGGTAGGGCAGAGGGAACCTGAATCATTAAGTATTGAGTGGGGAAACAATTCCAGGCGTTTGACTTAATACAATAACGAAGAGATTAAAATATTTATAAATAATAATTAATTTCCACCGAGTGGAGATCGAAGCCTCGACCGTCGCGTTACAGTTACACCCTTGAGCCATATTACAAACATACATAATCTCACATAAAGGGGTAATCAAGACAGCAATTAGGCTTATATTATGCAAAGCAAATTAAAGCAGCGTAGATATGTAACGACCGAAGCAGTACTCGTACAATCAACTTGTCAAATAAAACAATTGGCTATAAGCGGAAACGTCTCAGCTTGCCTCACATAACTAACGACACATTGACAAGACGCGTTACGTATTAAACGCTAAGATAATAGAAAGCTAAGAATTGTTAATTATAAACCTGTTCTCATTCTCTCTTCTACTTCAACTTATTAGTTATTATAGCTGATGAAAATCATTATACTTGATTTTCTATTAGAAAATGAAATATTTTCTCGTATATTTTATTCCTTTTTATTTAAATAAGTAAATTTTAGCAATACGAGCTAAAACTTCAAGTGTTTACAATTCTAGATAGATTTATATACCTACATATTACAAAAAAATCACGTTTATAGATACTATATGATCGATGTAACGTAATCATTCAACTGTATCACCTTTCTATTTATAATTAAATCTAATAATTTCATAAATACTTACATGCGTTAAAAAAATGATTGATTACAATCTGTGTCAAGGTCTTCGCAATCTTCCTAGTCAGTCATATATTGTTTAGAAATAAAAATCAGGTCAAGAAATTTTACTTCCTATAATAACTTATGTTTCTTTGTCTAAAAATCCTTATTTAGATTTATTATTAGTAGTAAAACAGATTCCTAAATAGGAAAACGATTGGAAAATGTATAAAACATTAGTATATCTATTTACCTTGAGTAATGGTAATGAGAGAGTGAGTGTCAATATCTGCATATTTACTCGTAATCATTCAATGACATTCAAGACAAGAGTAACATCAACAATTTATCCAAGTAACTAACTATTTTTGATTACAAGTTCAACGATTCTTTGTTCATTAATATCGAATTGAATTAAACATATATTGTCAGCACCATACGATTATCATTATTAGCAATATATTTAACTAAACAATATTTCTCGTGGAGATACGATACCCTAAGAAAAATTGCTAACATTTCTAGTTGTAGACGAAAATCCTTTTAAACAGTATAAGCAAATGACTTTCCATTTATTTATTTATTTAGTGGGAAACTTCATCAAATATGTAACATGTTAAGCTTGTTAGTGCACTAATCCTATTATCATTTATATAACATGAATGACACTAACAGAAGTAAAATTTTGTAATGTTTTGTTTAATTATGCATATCTATTTACTGAAATATTTGAGGCCAGTCGTGGCGTAGGGGCACAAAATGTGACTCTTAAATCGTCTAGTTGTGGATTCGATCCCCACTCGAGGAAGTGAAACATTTATTTACAATTATATTTTCATTTCTTCGCTCTGATGTCGGGGCAAAGCGTTGAGTTCCGCCATTCAACACGCAAAGGGAAACGGAATGGGAACACTAGTTTCCCTCTGCCACCCTGCTGTGTGCCAGATACAGTGTGAAGCTGAAATATTTATACATTTTACATTTTTATATAGGTATATAGGTCCCTCCATAACTCTTTAAAAATTGAATTTAACTAGACAAAAGACTACAGCATTTCCTTCAACAAATTGACTCTACAAATTCAATTGTTTTTACACGTAAATGTAAATTGCATTAACCAAGAATTGGCCAAGAAAGTATGCTCTAGGAATGCTGGGTACAGCGTAATAGTATGCTAATGTGTGGCAGTAAAAGTGTGCAATTAATTATTTCACTCTGTAATTCGACACGGACAACGGTCGCCCGACCGTTAGTACCGCGATGGCTGCATATCGATTCGTTGCTCCGGTCATTGAGTTCGTTTGACTTATATGTGTTGTCTGGCTAGGTCAGAATGCTACTCTTAATGCATCTTAAGTTCTTAATTGTTATTACTAAAGCGTAATGTTACCCTATTCAAAATTATTTATTTTTTCTTAATTAATTATTTTTACTATCAACACACATATATCACATACTGATACTGTAATATTACTTGAATGTTTTACATAACAGAGGCTTGACTTAGCTAATATTTACTGCGTTTCTAAAACTCTGATGAAATTACTATTTCACTTGTAATGTTACCTTACCTATGAAATTGATACTTATCATGAGAGACAATATTAGCATAACTATAGATGGATAGCATATTAGATCAGTTGAAGAATATTACTAATTACTAGAGACGTTTACTAAATTGAAGGACGCTTTCTTATTCTACACATCGGAAAACATTCACTAACGACGGTAATTGAACTAGTAATAAGTATAGACGTGTATATGTAAAGTTGGCAACACTGGAAAGTTGCATGACGACTTCAGGAAAATGCCCCGCGGTGGGAAGTCACGAGCCGCTATTCAGTTCAAACCTATTGGTATAAAGATCAAAATAATAATAATTCGAACTATTCTGTATTACCATTACAATGTAGCCATTCAGCTGTTCGTGTTCATATTAAGAGGAGTTTCTTGAAAACGAATTTCGCTTTATTATTTAGAATATTTAATTTATATCTTTTCGTTAAAAAATTACAGAAATATTCCATTTTTAAAACACTGTCTTTTACAGATTAAAAAAATGTTAAGTATTGTCTTTACAAAAGTCAACAATTTTACATTATTCTTAATGTAATCATCATGCATGTATGTTCCGTTGTTTGTGTGTTATCATGAAGTCCTCGCATGTATTATTAGATACCTACAAAAATGATCTTAGTCATTAAGCAAAGAGATAATTCTGTTCACATCACAGCCATTTAGTAGAGGTTATCGGTTATTTTTCAACCCAGTTCACAGTTAGTCTTACTTTTAAAACAGTATTGTGGATATTTTTTTAAACCGATTCTTTAATTATTGTTATAAAAAACAATCTGCTTTATTCCGCACACGGTAGGGTAGGCAGTGAGAATCTAGTAACAAGACACTCCGTTCACTATTTCCCACTTTTTGCTTTATGTTATTTATAAAAATATACTTTTATACAACCCCAACCTTTGGAAGGTTGCCTGGAAGAGATTGCTTTAAGCAATAATGGTTTTTTTAATTTATTTTTTGTGTTTTTTTAAATGTGTAATAAAGTATATTTATATATTATTATTATATTTATAAGTACATTAATGATGTCTTTTGATAACGATAATTATTTTAGTCTCGTCGTTACCGATAGATTAACAAAAGTTTATAAATATTTAATAAGATATTTAATCACTAATAATATTATAAAAAAATAATTTATACACATTATAAAATATAAAATAAATAATTTAATTTTAAATCAATTTCTCGTCTTAGAATCGATCAATTCCTAATCAATTTCACTTTCTCTGCTTTCATGCTATGGCAACTACATTTTCTATCGATAGACCTTATAGTTATGTAATAGATATGTTTATTAAAGAGCCGAAATAATTATTATTATCAGTTTTGTAACTTTCTTTCCTTTTGATGCTATTTAAAGTCGAATATTAATATTTTTCTTCAATTGGATCATGACAATAATTGAGGCAAATTGTAATTAATAGAGCAATAAGTAGAATAATATACTATATTATTTAAAAAAAAAAGATAGATATTTGTTAATGTCACACGATCCTTTTATGGATCAAATAGCCTAAAAACTTGAAAAGGAACAATCTGTATCGCTTCTCTGAATTCCTTACAATATTGTAATGAGCTGCGCTTGCGACGCTCATCGCTGAGATCGGTTCAATGCTTATCTAGTTTCGAGCCAAGCACGCAATTTTATTACATTATACCATTCTTACAATTGTAATTGGATCAGAGAACCTATTTCCATAATAATTTTGTTATAAGCCAGAAATACTTGATTATTTACTTGCATTAACAGTACCAAATTATCCATAAAATGTTCTTCTTTTTGCATATATTAATTAATTAGTTAACTTACGAGACAACCACTCAGTGTGCAGCATAGCCAGCTTCACGCTATATTCCACAAGCAGGATGGTAGGATGGTAGGCAGAGGGAGCGCAGTGTTAAGACACTTTGCACCTAATTTTTCGCTGTATTCTGAAGGCATTGGGTGTTGAGTGGCAGAACTCAACGCCACGCTTTGCCTTGATACCAAAGCAAAGAAATTAATAATATTTAGTATTTCATTTCCTCAAGAGGGAATCGAATCCACAACGTGTCGCGTTTACAAGCTGGACATAGACAATTAAATTTTTTATAAATATTATGTTACATACATTAAATGCTTAATAATATAATCCATATGCTGAAAATATAAATGAAATCGTTTGTTTACATAGAAATACATTATTACGCTTTTCTTAGAATATGATTCACAGTTTGGCGTACGACCAATTTTTTTATAACTTTATGGCGGCTTACTCAGGTAAAACGAGATCTCTCGTATAAATATATGATAATTAATATTTTCTTTTTAATTTCATGTAATGTATTTTTTATTTGTTTCAACCAGTTTCACTGCTCATACATACTGCTGCTAAAGTACCTACTTTTTAATAGTTTTATAATTTAACGGCCGGTCTCGGATACCGTCTTTAATTTAGATGCTAATATACCATTGTGGTAATAAGATCTTCGAGGAAATTAAATATTTATTTACATTAATATTTTCATTTCTTTGCTATTTGTAGAGGCAAAGCGCGGCGTTGAGTTCCTCCCAACACGCAATGCCTCAAGAACTCGGCGGAAAGTTGGGAACGGAGTGTCATAACACTAGGCTCCCGTGCCTACCCTGCTGTGAGCGGGCTATAGCGTGAAGCTAACCCGTAAATTACACACAATTGATCCCAATTTAAATTTAATTACATTTACCATGTCTCTTGAACGTATGTGTTGAACTCGGGAGTAGAACACAAACAGTCGTTTTATTCATTATTCATAGTTATACTATGATAGCTCTGGTCTCTTAGCCTAAACGATCCTTCCTGTTTGTCACTGCGCATACGCACAAGTACTGGACTCCTTTGACGTCATTGTTAGTCACGTTCGCCTTATTCATACTATGTGATTTATTATACTACAGAATTTTTGTTAGTAGTTTATTATTACTTATTTAATCAAATATGGGTTTATGATTTACGAATAATTGTATTTGCGTGTGAGGAATGTCGTATTCATGACATTCATGATGAGTATTCATGAGATTTTACATTTATTTTGTATCTGGGATGCAGTCATAATATAGTAAATATTTGCTATAGAGGCCATCGTGGCGCAGCGGCACAAGCGTCTTAAATCGACAACTATGGGCTCAATTTCTACCGTCGGCGAATAAGATTTGATATTTTTTAAATCGTTTTCGCCAATTCCAATTATAGTGGCGATCGCGTATGTATGTACATAGATATTTTACACTTTTAAGTAAATGGCGTATCGTTCCTGCATGATTTTACGCTTTTAAAGAAATAAAAAGTTTATAACACATATAATAAAATTTAATTATTTCTGAATTGTCAAGTCTTTCAATACGAAGAAACTTCTGTATTATTTAAATACGCTTAAAATTTCCATAACTTCTAAATATTCAAATTAAAGTCATTAATGGTAACTTATATTTTCTTATTATTTAATATAAGTATTCCATTACATTTATGACTTTAAATATTGTAATTTGCTGCCACAAATATACCAAAACGGAACCAATCGAAAAAATGTACTTATATAGTGATTGAAGCTCAATGAAATCAAATAAGCCGAAAGTAAATAGCGACAAATTATTCAAAAACCAATTCTTTACGGATTTAGTTGATTACAAAACATTCAAGGACAGCATAATGAATATAAAGCTAAACCTCAAACATTTTATATAAATTAACGTTGTATTCCGCATATAACCCCTGTTATTCCGAGGGAACCTAGTTTTAAGACACTGCGTTCCTCATGCTCCGGCGGGCGGCGGAGGAACTCAGTGCCGCGTATTATATTGTTACCACAGCGAAGAACTGAAAATATTAAACTATCCATTCATCATCCCGTCGTCACTAAACCACGACGGCCCTAAATATTTTTTAATATATATTCTCAAAAATATTGTTTTGTGTAATATTACTAATACTCTTAAGATTATAAAATTAAGTAAATGAATATAATTATTTTCTAGGTCCAACTATTACAGCAACAAGTGACGTCTCTCGCCGACACTCAGAGTACGGCGGACGAGAGGTACGCCCGCGCGAAGGCAGACAACGCAGTGCTCCAAGCTCGTGTACATATGCTCGACGAGCAGATACGAGAGGTAAACTGTCACTTATAATAAAAAATATATATTGTATCAAAAATTAAAATTGAAAATATTTTTAAGTTCTTAATCTAATTCTTAAGTCTATAGTTGAAAAAGTGTAATAAAAAATGAGTTGTTTTAATTGTCTTAAATCACTATTTTTTTATATTTTCAAACTATGCTTTAAAAGTTATTTTCATAATGTTTTTTGCTATAAAGGAACTTTAATATTTATTTTACGCGATTATGCATAGGGAGTATAGTAGTAACTTGACCACAAAATGAAAATATTTCATTTCATTACCTTGAGTAACAATCGAATCCATAACCTATCGCTTATACGCTAGTGCCCTTGCGCCAGGACCGGCCACTCTCTAGTTGAGCTATTCAAGTAACAAGAGACAGTAACGCATAAAATTCTATTCTCTCAATCCTGAAACAATCAGTTTAATGATAAAACTTAATTTACAAATTTTGCAGCTAGCCCTCTTAGATGAAGAGTTTTCACTCAATACCAATAGTAGCTTTCACCCATACTTTTATCAACAGGAAGTGAAGATGACAGATGAGTCTTTGAAAGTTTAATATACGACCCGACGTTTTTACATTTAATACATATTGCTTCTTCTTTTTTTAATAATAATTTAAACACTATTTTCTTTTAAGTAAGTTTTCAATTTGCCACCGAATTCACAATGTCTTCATCTACATCAGTATCATTAGTGGAAATATAAGAGTACCGGTACTCTTTGCCTATCTATGAATTAGTTTATTGTTGGCAGGCTGTTTATTAACCTATCAATTAATAAAGTATGAAAAATATAGCGCAAAAACCTAAATTATTTGAGGAGTGTGGTGGCGCAGAGGCTCAAGTGTGTGATTGTAAACGCGACTGGTTTTGGGTTCGACCCCACTAGAGGAAAAGAAATATTTATTAAAATTTAAATTGTCATTACTTTGCTCTGGTGTCGACGTAAAGCGCAGCATTGAATTCCGCCGCCCTAAAACGCAATGACTCCAGAATTCAGTGGAAAATGACGAACGGAGTGTCTCAACACTAGGTTCCCTCTGTTTACACTGCATGTGCGGAACACAACGTGAAAAAAACTAAATTATAATAGAGCATGTAAAATCTCTACAAACAGATCGAGTGCCGATGCGAGGAGCGCATCGCGGAGGAGCAGCGACGATGTAGGGAGGCGATAGCGCGGGTGGAGCGCGACAGGGACGCGCAGCTCGCCGCGCTCAGCGAGCGCCTGGCCGCTGCGGAGACGGAGGCCTCTCATCTCAAACAGGAGGTAACTAAGAACATACAAACATCCCGTAAATATATTTTAATGACTGTACTCTTAGATGGTTTTATTGAGATATGTGAAAAGTGAGCGGTAAGAGAGATGGAGGAGGATCTCGGTTGACCTCCGAAAACACAATATCAAAGATACTAGAGGAACGTCACATGAAAAGCATGATGACCCCCCGTAAGTTATGTGTGACGAGGTTAATGACAGTGGACGAAGCGAAAGAGGTATGCAGAGACCGTAGCGTTTGGCGCTTCGTTCTCTCTGACTACGTCGCGAGAAATACATTGGTTCCGTGCATGTAAATGCACGCAATGCCATACTAAATATACAGTATATCACTTTAAAAGAAGCTAAAAAGAAATAAGTACTTAATTTTATTTTTATATGAATTACGTAATAAATAATTTTTTATGTAGCATTTTAAAAGAAAATTTTCTTGTTGGCAAATATTTATTTACAACGTCGTATTAATGCCGATACGATTTTGAATCTTTATTTATGGCAAAATCCAAATAAAATTTGATTCGCATAAATATTTCTGTGACAAGTCAAGTCATTCTCCTTAATTATTAATTTGTGAAATCAGACATGAATGTCATTAACATTGTTATTTTGTTTGTATATTTATATATCATCATAATACATTGTAAAATGTTATATATTCTTCGATAGTAACTTTCTATTTTAATTATATTGCTTTGACATAAAAGAAATTTTGCGCACTATTATTATGCAACTTTCGGTAAAATAAAGTTTGAATTAGTAATTTAAAAAAAAACACAGACCTATAGTGGCGTAGTGAGGGGGGGTGAGGGGGGTCATCATGCCCCGGGCGCTACACACACAGGGGTGCCAAAAGGCCTGCAAAACTATTTAAATATATTAAATTGAGAGTATATTTTATATATACAATTATATGATGTTCGTCTGGGGGGCGCTGAATAGGTATTTTGCACCGGGCGCGAGATACGCCCGCTTCGCCACTGAGACCTATTTAAATTGATACATAAATATAATCAAATATTTTGTATGTAATTATTAATTATGTGTAATTAAATGTAAATAAATAAATAAAAAGCTTTATATTTGTTTTGTACACACATTTGCTTAGCGATGGTAAAAAAAATTCCTTATGGTTTTTGTGTGACTGTAAATGCCACGGATATGGGTTTCATTCCCACTCGGAGGAATAAATTATTCTCATTTCCTCGTCCTTTGTAATAAGATAAAACTCGATTGAGATACGATTAATACGCAATGTTGAAAATTTAACCAAAATTGGGGAACGGAGAGAGGAAGCAGAGGGACCTAGTGTACTAGGTCCCTCTGCTTCCCCGACCTATGCGAAATACAACGTAAAACTAAAGAAGGCATTTAATTTATATAAAGTTTCTATCACTAGGTGGGTCGGCTACGTGGTGTAGCAGAAACACTGCGTACGAACGCCGAAACGTGCACGCGCAACGCTCGCGAGGCGCAGGAGGCGGCGGGCGAGTTGGCCGCGCAGCTGAGCGCCGCGCGCGACGCCGAACGCCGCGAGCGCGAAGCGGCGGCCGTAGCGCGTGCGGCGCTCGACGCCGCGCAACGGGAGCTATCCGCGCTCAGCGTGGTGACGCCCGCGCCGCCCGACCCGCGCCTCGACGAGATGACGCAGGAGCTGCGCTTGTTGCGCAATCAGAATAAATGTAAGTAATCGTAGTAGTTTGTCGTAGGCATCATACTTCAACATATAATATATTATTAAAACACGAAATTTAACAGAATAAAAATAATTTTCGAACTGCTGTTTGTTTTAATATAATAATCTCTAGGTGTAAAATTGTACACTTGATACTCAACCAATCACAAATGCCTCAAAAATTCTGAATTCCGAAATACATTTGATGTAATTTGCATATAGCATCTAAACAAAGTATTAGCTCTCGCCGTGTGATCCCGGCCTAGAATAGGATCATCCTGGTACTGGTGGTGTCGTAAGAGGCGACTAAAGTACGTGTGGTAGAGTCACGTCGCCAGCAATGGCAACACGCATGGGCAGACTCAACCGGATCATTACCACCCCCGGCATTTAAAACCGGCGTGAAGTAGTGGCTTTATGCCACTGCGTTTCGCATCAGGTAATGCCGGGCCCCGGCGCCCAACCCACCTTAAAGGCCGGCAACGCACCTGTAGCTCCTCTGGGGTTGCACGGGGCAGTGGGCGGCGGTAGTCACTCACCATCAGGTGACCCGAACGCTCGTTTGCCGTGTCTTTTCGATTCCATTTTTTTTCCATAAAAAAAAATCAACTTCAAATGCGTGTTGATACATGTTCTCGATAAAAGTGAATGTACGTTACGTGCGGTCCGCACATACATTAATAACACAGCTAATTTATCTTTGTTTCGTTTAAGATATGGATAATTATGTTGTACGAGCCATTATTAATAATATGTAATTTCGCACATCACTGTCTACTGTAATGTGTAATTTTGAACAATTATTTACAAAACTGTTAACATGCAAAATAATTGATTATTGTACCAATTAATAATGTTCTTCTTTATTTGCGAATCTTGAGGCAATTGTAACACAACGTGACGGTTGTGGGTTCGATTCGAGGGAATCAAGTTATTGAAATAAAAGAAGGCGAAACGTGATGTTAATGTTCCAATACGAGATAGAATGTTAAGAAATCACGCAAAAACATCTCAATTATTAATAAACCTATTAACATTACTGTGTGTGAATAAATAACATATTAAACAATCTCCTTAATGCTCAGCTCTAACAGAAGCTCAGGAAGAACTTCAAGCTCAGATCTTAACCCGAGGCGTGGAAGAGGGCCGCAGTTTACTCGACGGAGTGAGCGGTCCACTCGTCGCTACTAACTCTTTAGCGCATGAACTATCACAAATGAGTGACCATGAGGTAATTATTATTAGTTTATATTCAGTGCCGCTATATTCCGCTTATATTATGTTAGACAGAGGGAACCTAGTGTTAAGGCACTCCGTTCCCCAAAACTGTCCATTTTCACCAACTTACCAGAGCGAGCGTTAAATTAAAATAACTTGTTCAACGACTAAGAACCGAACACACAACCATTGTGCTTACAGTCAGTCTGACTGTGTCTACTCTACTCGTTAAATCCCATAATGTGATTATTTAACCATATACACTACGCATTTATTGGTTCAGTCAAAAACTTTGACATGATTTAAAAATTGAAATACAACTTTCATAGGTGTTTAAATGGCCGTTTCGTTCCTTAAAAAAATATGTAATTAATGTAAATGGAAGAAGGGGGCTTATTTGATAAAGATATTATTGAAATAAAAATATATTATGGGATGTCTAAATATTGGTTGATATCGAACTATAAATTTACTAACACTTTTTTAAATTTCCGTTTTGGTATAATTTAATTATCATTAAACTAATACATTTTAACCGTCATCTTTACATAGCTTTTGCTATATCGATTGGGTTTTATTTTTTTACTACGCTTCGCTTCTCTATAGCCTTTTATAATTGGAGCTTATTGGTGATTTTTTTTTAATATTTTTTATAGATAAAAACTAAGTCTCTATTATATACAAATACATTAAATAAAGCATTGGTATTAAAAAGTTTATCAAAAATTTGTGTATAACTATTATATTTATCTTAAAAATTAAATTTATTATCTTATTTTTATATTAGTCACCGATTTTTCGGCGTTGAAATAGATATTATTCAACACTTTTATATAACATAAAGATTATTATCGATAAAATTAATACACAACAGACAAAAAAGTATCAATAATAGCAATGCTTTATCATCACAGATTACAAATACAGTATAAACTTCTTATGACGTCATTTGATTTATCAACTAACTTACCTTTAACCGTTTAACGTCGACTTTTTTTATTTTAATAAATAAATAATAAATTAATATTTTGGTTCGTTTAGCTTGTTTTCATGTAATGATACACTCTTTGTAGGATCATTGTTATTTTGTTGGTTTCTTATGTAGCACATACTTCAGTTGCCAGTAGAAAAATAGATATTAATGTTACTTAATAATTTAAAAAAATATAAATAATATGTAATACTGTATAATATTAGTTGTATAGAAAATTAATAAAAAAATTTCTTTCTCCCCATTTAAGAACAACAATCAATAATCCTTCAGCGATATTATATGAAGCTTACACTGTATTATATCAAATTGATAAAAAAAGCAATATAAAAATCACGATAAGCTCCTAAATAATATAATTTGCGAGATATAACTATTGATATAATATATATGCGTTTTTGCAGCTCGTTGGTAGCACACACACAGATCACAGCATAGAGTTGGAAAAGGTACGCCATTTACACTGACGTGTGCATGCCCTGTACCTTGCCTAACTTAACTTGCATGTTCTACTTAATTATGTATATTCGTATTTTCAATATCTCCAGTCGATCGACGAGTCGTGGTCGTCGTAAAGTTAACTGTGCAGAGTTGATTTTAGAATTTTTCTTACTTTTGATTATTTTCAGCCTATTCGACCACGACTCATCGATATTACTGTATTCATATATTATACTGGAATAACAAATTGTTACAATAAAGGTCTACTCTCATAAGGTTACACACGTGACATTATGTGACAAGAGACAGGGGGGAGTTTTAAATATAACATTGAATTGCTCTTAAAGGTAGTCATAATTTGACTAACCACCATATTATTTTTATTAATAATGTGTATAATATATGAATTAATTACATTAATTTCATTTCCTCCACCTTTTACATAATCTATAATGAAAGTATGAACACATTATTTTTCCTTTGCACGAATCCTTTTTATATATAAAAAAATATATGATAAATAATGCAATTTTCTTATTTCAGTTGCAGAAAGCTTTAAAGGAACAACAAGATGTGAACGTCCAATTAAGAAACTACATAGATGGAATATTACTTGCAATCGTAGAAAATTATCCACAATTACTCGAAGTCAAATATCAAAAGCCAGATATGAAGTCATAACGTATGTTACATAAATCTGTTAATGGCGGAGCACTTCAACATGTATAGAAAATCTATTGTATGAATATTAAAAATAGGTTATTTTTATTCAAGAAGTTATGTGGCCAAATATATTTTTTATTAGTATATTTTAAAATTATTTTTTTGATTTACTATATATATTTACTAAATATATTGACAGTATATGACCATCACTGTGCTCTGCCAGAAATATAGCTTTACAACTCTACTTTAGATTATCACTTACTTCAATTAAAATTAGTAATAATTGTAGTAAACACTAGTAAAAAATTTAGTGTTGCCATTTTATAAAAAAGAATCATATGTAGCCTTCCAATTATATAAATAGTTAAATACTTTTACAGATTTTTTTAAAATTTGTAATTTAATTAATAGTAATATAGAATTCCCCTAAAATATTGTAAATTACAGTTTATTATACATATTTTTTTATTTTTTGGTAAATTTTATTTGAAATTTGATATTAATGGGACTGTGATAAAATTTTTAAATGAATCATAGAAAATTATATCAATATATTTTATTTATATTATGTATATTATAATCTATATAATAATAAGTAATGATAATTTCATTTATCTCAATTATGTTTAACATTCAGCAATATAATTTATATGAAAATATATTTCGAATAATTCTTCTATATTATATAAAATAGAACATTTTAATGTAAATATGGTTAAGTAAATTTGAGTAAAATTGTTCCTTAATATTTTTTTTAGACCAGTTGATATTACAATACATGTGCCTAGGTAGATTTTATTTCTTTTAACTAACTTTTAAATGAAATAAATCAGTCTTAAATAATGACATCAGACGTTTTTTTTATAACCATACCATTAATAAAAAACGTGATAACGTTAAAAGGTAACGCAAAATGTCTATTAGACCTAGTATACTCTATATAAAGCAAAAGTTTTATCTTCATAGAAAATCGTTCAACATCTTCCGAACTTTTTAAATCAGTGGAAAAAAACTGTTGTTTGTTGTATTTCAACAATGTTAAATGAAACTTTACGTAAAATCTACCAAACAATAATAATATATTTCTGTTTTTTCATTATTTTATTATAATGTTAATATATTTTAACTATATTTATTATGTACCTACATCTTTAATAGAATACTTCTTTATCAAACTTAAGTGTTTACAATTAGTTTCTTATCTCTGTACTAATAGACCACTTAAGTAAATCGACGTTTGAGTTTAAAATGTATAATTTAAATTAATATGTTGACAAATTATTTAGAAAACTAAAAAAAATTATTACAATAATAGTATTTTGTATATATTTTAACCCTTAAACGGGCAGGATACCGAAGCAATTCATTGAATGGATTATATAAATAATGTATAACTGTAACTGAATGAAAACTATTTCTGTTTTTAAATTATTTTCCTTTGCTTGTTTAGGGTTTAAATTGGTATGGTGCGAAAATATTGACCTGTGCCCGATTAAGGGTTAAAGAAAATATCTTATTTACGTATATTCGGTTTTAGAATAATAAGGCAAGGCCGTCCATATTGTTACTACCTAATTTCTTAAAGACTGGGTAATTCTGTGTAAGTCACACACGTTTTAAATAATATAATTAAATGTTAGCCACCATTCAATTGTAAATTAACTATTTTTACAATGTAATATTATAAGTAGTGTAGATGTGTTGTGTAAATTTTGATAAAACTATTAATATGGAAAATAAGATATGTCATTATCGAATTAAATTAAATGAAACAATGCTAATATATATGTTCAGTCTTTTATTTCACACGTACAACCGTAATATATTAATGCAAAAATAACTCACAAAATATAACTATTATTAATATTTTATTTGAAGAAAGTTATATTTTTAGTACCCATAACTTACAAAAAATAACTGACTTTTTTTCCCGCACATAAAAGGGTTAGGCAGAGAAAACTTGGCAATTTAGTGTTAAAATACTTATGTTCCTTAGTTTTCGCTGCTTTCTGAAGGCGTTGCGTGTGGAATTGGCGGATCTCAACGCAGCGCTTTGCTCGTTATCAGGTTGTTCACTACCTATCGCGTTGCCCCTGGGCCACGACTAGCTTTTTTAATATCAAGAAAAATAAATACACTCCTAATATACTATTTAACATAATCACTCTTGGCGTTCATTGTTCTCCGTTTCCCTTCTAGTGTGATCGAGGTTGCTTATTACTTGTTGAACATCTAATCTCAGCATCATAAACTTGGGGTCCATGTAATCCTGGAATCCAATGGAAAAAATATAAAGAAGACAGTAACTTTTTTTCATTTCACGCTGCATTCCGCACATAGCAGGGTAGGCGGAGGGGAAGCAAGTGTTACGACACTCCGTTCCCCACGTACCGCCATTTCTTTGCAGCATCCGAGGGTCGGAGTTTAAAACTTCCTTGACCAGAACGAGGAAATAATTAATTCTTTCTCCCGGTTTTGAAGCGAACCGACTACCATATTTATTGTATAGTTGCGTCTCGACGGTACCAAAACAACCTGTTTTTTTTCATGTTTCATGTAACTCACCTTAAAACCAGTACTCTCCTGCACTTGACCCACATCCTGTAAATCCTTTCTGTCCACCGTACCTCCCATCAAATGACCTATTTCCATTTCCACATTATCCATGGTGTTTTCCTCTACAACATTATTCATAGGATTTATGATTCCACGGCTGTAACCCCCATAGTCTCTCGAAACAGGATATTGCACTTGCGCTGGCGTATAACTATAAAACGAACTTGTATTAAATTGTGTATTTTGGCACAGTGAGCACTGTCTCCCTTCCAATTCCTTCCGTTCGTTGTGCAAACTCAATCTCTCCCTCGACAAGGCGACTTTTTCTTTGGCTATTTGTTTTTCTCTATTATTCAATGAAACCACGTGCTCTTGTATTCTCCTTATGCGGTCCTCGTATTTCTTTTGCAGGAATTCGGCCTCTGAATATTTTTTGTCTGCTTGCGATTGATTTTCCATCGCCGTTTTGGCTAGGAGATCTAGATCTCTACTTCTGAAAACAGGTAATGTTGGTTTTATTTTATTGTTTAATGGTCATAGCAGAGTAGGCAGAAGGAACCTGGGATCCTAGGGATGAGACATTTCGTTCCCATTAAGATACTTTTGTTCTCTATTTTCCGCCGAATTTTGGAAGACTTGTGTATTGAGTAGCGGAACTCAACGCCGTGCTTTGACTCGTTACCAGATCTAGGAAATAAAAATATTACTTATAATATTGTGTTTAAATACACAACCACTTTATGAACCAATAAAGGATAAGGCTGTCGTGGCACAGTGGGTCGGTGGAGATGATGCTTGTACATTCAATTCACACTCGGGGAAGTTGTTAAAAATAATATCTTCCCTGATATGGCCCCATATCAAAAAAGCTTCTACTTTACTTCAAAAGTGTTTAAACACAAACAAAATGAAGGTAAAAATCGCTGAACTTTCGTAGAAGTATCCATATAACATAATATTAACTAACTTGGACATAGCTCTCTGCTCGTCAATACGCAACTCTTGTTTCTCCGCATTCAACTTTGACCTCTCTTCAGCTATTTGATCTAAATGTGCTTGCAATTCAGCCTTTGTTTTCTATAGAAAATAAAGATATTTATTTTTTAATTTATAAGATGAGATAAGGTCTTTATTGCATACTTAAAGAGATACTCTACACAGCCTTTCACATCTATATGACTACATCTATAGTATAGACCTATATATAGCATGCGTCTGATATATTTCATTCGTTATGATATCTATAATAAAACTACAGTGTACTGTGTACGTCTGCGATTTCAAAAAACTTAAAATTTTAAAAAACTGATTTTTTAAGTGTTAAAGATATTATACGCATCAATGTATTTAAACACAAAGAAATGACTTAAAAATATTTGACCTTATATCTTTCTATTTATCCGAGCTAATCTACGGAACAACAAGATAAAGAAATTATACAGGATAAAGATATTGAGGTGTGACGCAGTGGATTTAAATGGAAGAAAACCGCGTTTAACCGCGCGCGTGACAATCTGTACTTATCGCCTAAATAAACATACAATAACCAAACATTTTTATATTTCTTTCGGGTGACAATGAACAAATCACAAAAGATGAAATTACTATTTACTGTATAACAAACAGTATATAGACAACCATACGTTAATAACAGAAAAAATAACAAACCTCAAGCTCCAATTTCAAACTTTGTATGGAAGCTTTTTCTTTGGCGATTAATGCGCTATCTTTGAGCGCTTTCGCTCTCTCTTCTTCTATTCTAGACTTCTTCTCCTGATACTCCTTTTGAATATCTTCTTTTAACATCTGGTTAATATTATTTTAATTATTCATAATAATAATAATGACACAATTAATCATTTTTGCACAAATAAGAAAGAATTTGTATGTAAAATATCCATTATACAAATAAAAAGATTAACATAACATCCTATATCAATTGTTTCTTTTAATAAGTAAAAAAAAATGAGATGAATATATACATGGAGTCGATTTTTTTAAACCATAACAGTTGAATATCGAAGACGACGAATTTTTCCAAAATAAAATCAGTTGAATATAAAAATAGTGCCAAAAAGTTAAATAGAAACATTTAAATATATATTATTACACGACAATGTCGATTTCAAAGCGCATGCCTTGCAAATGTAGTGGTTTGTTATTTTCTGGCTAGATAGTCTATGCTGCTCTATGCGGGATACAGCGTGAAGAAAAGAAATGCTTAGTTAATTACCTTTATTTCTTCATCTTGTTTTTTCAATATATTTTTGGCAAACTCCGTCTGCTTGTTGAAGGTTGCCTTCTCAAATTCAAAATCCATTTTCTTTTGCCTCAATGCTGCTGATTCTTCTTCAATCATCTAATGATTGTAATTTACTTTTATAAAATGTAATACACAAACGTTATTTGAAATAAATATTTATTTAAATAGACAAAGGTTATGGGTATTTGAAAGAAATAGAAAAGTACATAATGCAGGATCAGTGTAAATATAGATAATAGAATAGAAATGAAACGAATGAGTAAGGAAAAAAAGAATGACAAAAGAGATCTATAAAGGAAAAGAGAGAGGTAAGAGAGGTAGGAAACATAGTATCGATATCGGTAGAAGATAAAAATCTATACAAAGAAACAAATAGGTTATAAGTTCACAAGTTGAATTCATATATACATAAGAATTCAACTTAACTTCAAATAAAATTCAACGAAATTTAATAAAATAACGTGATTAAAACACTATGACTATTTTAACGGGCAATTGAACAAGAATTCGGCAGAAAGTGGTGAACAGAAGTATCATAATAGGGGAACGATGATCTTAACACCAGTTTCCCAGGTTCCCTTTGCCTACCTGGCTATGTGCAATAGCGAGAAACTGAAAACACATTACTTACCACCGTCATTTGCTTAAGGCGTGCTTCCAACATATTGACCGTATCTCTAGTCTCCGATTTCTCCTTTTCGAAGTTTTCTTTATCTTTCTTGAACTGTTCAAGCATATCTACTCGTTTAAATAAAATAATCATTATTATACAATGACAAACAGTATAGCATATAAAAACTTCGCACCTCTATAAAAAATAATACTTAATTAAAAGTAATTAATTTCATGAAATATTATAAGTATAGATTACACAAATTATATAGTTAGTTAGTTTATATTAAATGGGACATGACTCAACAGAGTCTGACTATGTACATGAACGTTGTGGATTTAATACCCACACGGAAGAGTGAATTATTTTCAATTCTTCTCTCTGGTAACTTGGTTCCACCATTTAATAATGCAATTAAAAACAATAACGCAAAAATGTATCTATAATTGGGAAGGTGCTTGGGGAATAGAGACACTAAGTTGGAAAATGTTAATAATGAAAAGAAATGTATTGTATACCAACAGATACGGGCCATGTGTATTTAGTGTAAGACGTGGAGATAGAAAACGTATAAAAATGTGAAAATGCCGAATTCGAACTCGCGCCTCCTGGAAGCTGACCAGGCGCTCTGACTACTAAACTATATGTTCTCATCAAGCTACGTCGAAACTTTTATGCGTTTGTTACAACTTATTTATGTTGTTAACATCTCTGTAGGGAGATTGTTACAAATTTCCGCTACCCAAAGATAATTACTAAGAATTATCATTTGGCGAGATAGAATGCTATTTACTAAAGAAAAATACTTATTTTATGACGATGTGTTCAAATTTTTATACGTTTTCTAAATAAGTATTTTTCTTTCCTAAGTGTGGATTAACATTTTAAAAATGTTAAAAATATAAAAAAGAAACATTTAGTTTTCTACATTAACTACATGATAATAATAAACATAAATTAAAAAAATATATATATTAATAATTGTACGTGTGTAACTAATGATAAATTTTCCCGTGTGGTAGAGTCACGTCGCCAGCAATGGCAACACGCATGGGCAGACTCGACCGGATCAATTACCGCCCCCGGCATTTAAAACCGGCGTGAAGTAATGGCTTTATGCTACTGCGTTTCGCATCAGGTAATGCCGGGCCCCGGCGCCCAACCCACCTTAAAGGCCGGCAACGCACCTGTAGCTCCTCTGAGGTGGTACGGGGCCGTGGGCGGCGGTAATTCACTTACCATCAGTTGACCCGAACGCTCGTTTGCCGTGTGCGTTCCATAAATAAATAAAAAAACACTATTTCTTACCAGTTATTTGCGTTTCTCTAATATGCACACTTCTTTCAACATCTTTTTGAGTATTTTGACTTAACAATTCGACTTTGTCATACAAAATGGCGCATTTCTCGTTACCTTCTTTAACGTTGGTTAATAATTGTTGAAGATCCGATGAGAAAGTAGCGGAATCTTTTATAAGAATTTGTTCTTGTTTCACTGCGTTTCTATAAAATAATGATAGGTATTGCTGTTTGTATATACAGAGTGTTTTTGTCATCACTACTTTAAATGAAACCACATTATTAACTACTTTATAAAAGCCTTATACAATTAAAACAAAACAGATTTTGCCAAAAAAGGAAAAAATATTTTATTCAAACAAAATAATTAATAAAATAATCGTTGTAAAATAAACCGCCAATTGTTAAGAGCGACGCACGTACACAAAAACCTATTAAAGGCTAACCGCCGCATACGCCTCATTTCGAAATCAAATCGTAAATATTGGTAGCAAAGTTCAAAGTTGTTTAACCTTTAGTAGTATTTTTGTAGTAGATGTGTTTACGTTATAGGTATCTATTCGTAACTGCGTCACACAAAATACAGTATGGATCAACATCGTGAAATTAAAAATAAATTCTGCGTCTATTGACGTATCTTAATTATTATTTTTAGGAGCTCATACGCTTCAACCCAACAGATCGATGGACCATTTAGCCGACAGATTGGTTTACGATATGGTTGACTCAGATATATATATATTACAAGTATAAACAATTATAATATAAATAATTATATAAATAGTTAAAGCTAATAAAAACATGTTAAAAGAAATAAAAAATGAGCTCAAAATACAAAAAAATCATCAATAATCACAAATCAATCAGTAGTTGCTACTAACTCACTTTACATTCTCCATTAGGGCTGCATGATGTTCCTGCAACACCTTAACGTTGTCCAAATGTTGTTCTCTCAGGATATCATTCTCAGCTCTATGTCTCTCTGTTAGGGATTTCAAATTCTCTTCCGCTATATTCTTGTATTGCAAATGATGGTCGTTCAACCAACTGATCTTTTCCGAGTAAAATTTGATTAGTTTGTCGCTATCTTCCTTCATTCTTTCTTCTGTTTGAGTAAAGGAAACTTCTAGAAACGCAAGCTGACGCCTACAACATTTATTGTCATTACTTTTGTTATACAGTTTTTAATGATAATTTTTAAAAGCATTCGCAAAATACAGTATAGTCAACGTGTCGTGGCCGCGCTGGAGTTAGGTCAGGTTAGAATCTCAGAAAAATCCTAAAATGAAATCTGCGCAGCCTCTACACAGTCTACAGCTCAGCGTACTGAACATATTATTGGAATATATCTTAGTGTTTATATTCCGAGGTGATGGTCTACACGTACCTATAAGATGTCTCCATCAAATCAATTTCTTTATCGTGATTTTCTTGCAACGATTGAAGTAATTGCAACAATTGTTTTCTCTCTTTTGTAAAAGGAGTTTCTTTCCTTTCCACTTCTTGATAATCAGTTACTAGACCAGAGGTGTCATCTTCTGTATTAGTATCGCCTAATAAAGCCTGTAATAAAAAAATAATCCCAAGGCTAGAGTTTGAGTTAAAGTTTCAACAATAGTTTGCGAAATGTTAATTATTTACAAAAACAAAATTAAAATTAAATCAGGGTTTTAAAATACAATAGAATAGGTTATTATATAGTTTTATTTTATACTAGCGGCCTGCTTGCGGCTTTGCCCGCTTGAATTACATGATTATTCATTTCAGAAATATAGATACTACAAACAGCCTTAATTATTAAATAATTGATTATTTTGTTTTTAAATTAGTAACATATATAATTGGTATATATGTTACTAATTTAAAAACAAAACAATCAATTATTTAATATATAATTGGTATACAGAATATACATAGAAAGCACGATTTTAGGCATTTTTATATAGTCTATAAAATAATCAACCTTTTCGTTCAAGTTCCAGTCGTACTCATGACCCGAGAGTTTTGTACCAGTTTCATGAATACATCAAAAGAATAACTAATTAAGTTGTCATTTTGTATTAAACTAAGTACAGATTAAAATTTGTACCGAATAGTTTTTTTCTGTGACACATATACAATAAGTAGTCAATTTTTGAAAAATAATTTTTGAATTTGCTTTTATACGTGCCGGAAGTTTTAACTTCTTAACAAATTTCGTAATTGTATATCTACGGGAAGTATCCTATAGTTATGATAGAAAATTGCGACAAAAAACGAAGCGTAAACCCTCATATTTCATAGTCATTTGATTGCGATGATTTAGAAGATAGATTTTATTATGCTCTGATATAGACTTGAACATTGAGGTATCTAACCTTTAACCGATCTTGTACAAAATAGTCTTGACAGACGGACAGACGGACAAACAACAAACTTATCTTATAAGGATTTTGAGGTATGTACCCTAAAATACCCTTGGCACATACATACATGCAACATACAGGTGCAATAGTGCAATGTCTAGTCTAGTGCAGTAGTGATATTTTTATAAACAGTGTAAGTGCATTTTTTTCTTGAGACACAATTTTTTAGAGGTTGCTCCCAAAAGTTAATTTTTTTATACGTTTCTTAAAAAAATATTTATAACATAAACGATCGAACGGACTGAAGAACCCACTCATAAAATTTTTGAAGTCTCAAACCCACCATACCAGAGGGCAAGATACAATTAGCTCATTCTGCAAGAATCCAAATCAGTACGCGAAGAACATTAAGAAATTGTTGGCGGTAGTTTGATATAGTAATTATGTCAACTGACAGACGAATGCCATCTCAGTCTACCCGTGACCACGGACTACTGCAAAGTGATCGAAACGTCGGATTTCCCAAAATGTATAAAAATACTAAATATACGCGATTAATCCGGTTAAAATAGTTTCATTTAAAATATGTAATAATCGTGAAAATCAAAGAACTTATTACTAATAATCTCTGTTTGATACCTCCAGGTCATCTCGAGTTAAGTGGCCTTTACAGACGGACAACGAAGTGAGTACTATTAGGGTTCCGTTTTTACCTTTCGAAGCTTAGGAAATTAGCAATTGTGATAGCTCTAGTACTAAGCAATCAGAAAATATCAATTTAAGTTTATAAAATAACAACATTTTTTTAAAAAAATCTAAGTATTTTTAAAATATTCTACCTATATTTTAAAGTGTGCGAAGCAGCAGCCGATGCAACGTAATATAGTCTTGTCACCAAGCATTAACTGAGTAAAGCAAACGTTGTTCATATTTAAGTTCATTTGTTTACAAGACCACGTGATGTCACAGCATAGCTACTATGCCATGTAGCTATCGTCAAAATAACGCGGAATTTAATAATATATAATTTAAATAATAAGTAAAATTTCGTATTACTCATAGTGATTTAACCCTACGTTCGAATTGAGATACTTTTTAAAAATGGCTACATTATTGACTTTATTTACCTCACCTTTATTCTATGTGTGATTCGTTCTTGATGAGCACTTATAATAGCTTGCATTTGGATTCTGTTTTCAGCTTGTCGACGCAGCATTGAGTCAAGCTGTTCGTGCTGGGCGAGTGCAGCTTCACGTTGAACCCTTTGGCTTTCTTTTTGACGCACTTTAAATTGTAAATTTATATAAATATTGGAGCTTAATTGCATAGGATGCAACATAGAGGTAGCTTTCATCTTAATATATGTAGTTACTAAAACACTACAAAATACTAAAATTGTATGTTAATTTGGAAGTTGTAAGAATTGGACATGCATCTCCTGAAAACGCTGTAAATAAATATTTCTAGACGGGTTACGTACCCGAAGGTTACGTTAAGTTGTACAAATAGGATTTTTCCACATTTCAGGCTGTATCCCAAATATAGCAGAGTAGGCAAACACAAAATACCTGTTAAATAATGCGTTCCTCGCATTCACGTTTTCGAAACATTCCGTGTTAAGTGATATGCTTTGTTAAATCCCTTGTCTAAGCGATAATATAGGCGTAATAAATAAAAAACTCACTTTGCATTGCCGCCAATTTTTCGTCCTGCGCTTTCAGCTGCAAAGCTACCATTATCTGTGATTCTTGTTGCTGTAAATAAAGAGCAGCCCCTTCCATAGTTAGATCTTCTTTGCTGTCTAATGTTGGCATATTCGTTTCCAAATTTCTTAATAAAACTTGATCTCCTTTTATTTCTTGTATGGTATTTTTTTGCGGTTCCGGTTCTTCAGTATTTGCTTTAGGTTTTTCAAGTTCCTTTGCATTTGCTTTGGAAGGTTCTAGATGTTCCTGTGCGGATTCTTTGGTTTTTTTAGGCTTTTTAATTGAGCCACCTCCAAGCCAAGCGGGAACATTTTCTTCTTCCTCATCTACGTTATCCTTATCTTGAAATATACCTAGCCAATCGTCATTAGACTTACTTTTCTTTTGCTGATTGGGAACTTCTTTAGAATTTTCTATTTTAGAGGAAGATATTTGCTTATTCAATTTGGTAGATGGCATGTTGGTATTTGTATCTGCATTACTCAAAAACGAATCTAAATCGAAATCTTGTTTTCTTGCTGTTGTAGGTCTTGTTATTTTAGTTGATGGTGCTCCTAGAATATCATCTAGTAAGGACTGTGAACTTTTAGCTTTATCTAAATGTTTTTTAGGTTCTTTTTTTAGGTCTCCACTTAATTCATTAAAATTAACTTTGTCAATAATACTCGTAGTAACTTTGGACTTTGCCGGTGATTTACTAGTTTCAATTCTATCAGAAGACAATTTACTTTTAGATTCAATTTGTTGATGTACAGATTCCTTTGAAGTTAATTGCTTAAAATTGATTGAAGAAGTAGTCTTTAGAGAGTCATCTTTGTTTTTAAAATCAAATGAAGGTTCCTTCTTAAGAGTATGAGTTTTATCCCCTGTCAATATTTTTTCGTCTATATTACTTTCTTGAGTTTTTGTCTCTTCTAGATTAAATAAAGCGTTCTTCTTTGCCGCAATCGGAGTTTCCGTTTTCTTTTGTGGTTTTTTCTTTCCAAGTATATCATCGTCAAAAAAGCTATCATCACTCCCATCACTTAAAATTCCAGCTAATGGATCATCAACATTGAAACTCATATTTTCTGGCTTAAAAAGTTACTACCTAGATATCAATGATTATTAAAACTTATTTTTAATATTTTGTTTGGAAATTTGGCGCCATAGCAACATCATTTACAGATTATCGAAAGCCTAATTGTCTTAAGGATGAAATAAATTAATATACACATTACTTGCATTAATCATTACTGACTAACTTTATTAATAGGTATTATATAAATTACAATTATAAACTAGATAAACAATAAAGTAAAGAAAACATTACGTATAAAAATATTTTTTTACAGTACGGTCATTTTCATTGTATTTCTGAACGCAACACAAAGAGTGACGATTAATGAAAAATTTGTTGCTGCACGTCAGCCAGTCGGCTGTAATTTTTAATTATTATTTCAAAACAACTTCTCTAAAAATATACATTTTTTGTTATTTAGATAAATCCAGGTATACAATTAGCGTTGAATCATGGAACATCTAGGTAAGGTTCAATACATATTTCTTTTAAGTTTGTTGTAATGATTTTTGACAATTTTGTTTGGTCCTGAAAATATCTTTTGTTCTATAATTTTGCTAACTCATGTCACTTTTTAGCGTCTGAAAAAGGAGACACTGCAGAAAATTTAGACCCTAATTCAATAGCCAATTGCAGCTCAAAAGTAGCTGCGGATAACAAAGCATGTGTTGATAATGGCAAACCGCATATCGAAGCCTCCACTGAAACCGCTGCGTGTAGTTCAGAATCAACAGAAGATTCAATATGTGAGATCCCGGAACAAATCGAATTTACCGTAGTTTTTAATAAAAGTAGACATGACATCACATTTGCTTATGATGCTACTGTATTAGAACTCAAAGCTCACCTAGAAAGGATATGCGGCGTACCACAATCAGCTCAAAAATTAATAATTAAAGGTATGGCCCGGGATAATGTTACCTTAAGAAATGCTGGAATATTAAAAGGTGGCAAGATAATGCTTGTTGGATCTAAAATGGATGATATATTGGCTGTAAAAAGTGCACCTAAGGTACAATATCACAAATATCATTCTTATAATATTAAAATTTTGTAATAATATGAAACATATTTATCATTTTAATATTATTTTTAATCGCTTAAGTATTTTTTATTATTATAGGATATTTTGGAAGAAAAAAATAGTAGTCAGTCAAGTAAGGAACCACTGTGTGTACAAAAAATCCACAGAAAAGTTCTTGATAAAGGAATCCCTCCAGATGTTATGCCGGGTATTAAAGGTGTTAAGGTATGTATATTACACATCTTAATGTATGAAAATATTATAAAGTTACCATAATTTAAAGATTACAAAAATAAAAATATAGTTATAAAGAAATTCACACATATTAACAACAATGAACTTATTATTAATAACATAAATAGGGTTGCTTTGGTACAGTGCCTGAATGTTAGATAATGTTGAGAGTTCAATTCCCTTTAGTCAAATGAATTGATAACATTAAATTTAAATAAAATCAGCTTCACGCTGTATCCCACACACAGCAGGGTAGGCAGTGGGAACCTAGTGTTAAGACACTCCGTTCCCCACTTTCTGCCGAATTCTGGAGGCATTGCGTGTTGAGTGGCAGAACTCAACACCGCGCTTAGCCTCGACACCAGAGCGAAGAAATGGAAATATACATTTAAGTAAATATTTCATCTCCTCGAGTGGGGATCGAATCCACAACCAGTCGGTTTTACAGTCACACTTCGTGCCGCTGCGCCACGACCGGCCTCATTGATAATTGATAACATTAATATATATATGCATAAATATATAGAGATCATAACTATATATCTCTGTCTACTCTGCTTTGTGCAATGATGTCAAAAGCCAAAGAATAGTTAATAACCACTTTTGACATTAGTCAAAATATTTATTTATTCAAAAATAAAATTTTTGTATTTTATTTTTCTTTCATTATTATTTAAAAATTGTTTGCATACCTTTAAAATTTATCACATTAATTTCAATGGAATTTTGAAATGGTTATTTACGAAATAAATAATATCACTTCATTTAAAAAGGCTGCCAAGGCACAGTGACAGTGTCTAAATGTAAATGCAACAGTTGGGCTTTGATTCCCACTAGGGGGAAAGAATTATTTTCATTTCCTCACTCCTCACAAAGAAAACAACTTGGCTTGGAACTAAGAAAGCTCTATTGGCTCATAGGCCGTAAATCCAAGCTATCTTTAGATAATAAATTATTATTATATAAAGCTATACTAAAACCAGTTTGGACCTACGGAATACAACTGTGGGGAACAGCTTCCCATTCCAACATTAAAATCATCCAAAGATTCCAAAATAAAATGCTACGCATTATTACTAACGCCCCATGGTTTGTGACCAACAAACAACTGCACAAAGATTTAGCAATGCCTACAGTTAGAGACGAAATAGTTAAATTCACTAAAACATACAAAAAAAGAATATTAAACCACCCAAACGCACTTGCCCAAAAGCTTATGGACGATATAAAATGCCAACGCCGACTTAAGTGAAAGATTCCCCAAGACACGCTGCAATAAAAGCAAGAGATTTTTTCTTTAAGTAGGATGTGACACAAGTTGCAATGCCTACACAGGCCAACCGAACCCTTGACATACCTACCGCTGAATGTCCCATATTGGCGACAGATTGCAGTACGGATATTCTTAAAAAAAAAAAAATCCTCACTGTTGTAATAAGACAAAGCACATCCACTTTTTAAACAACAATGTTGAAACACAACATTAGGTGGTGAGTGGGAAACAGAAGGTTTTAACACTAGGTTTCATCTTATCTTCCTATATGTGGGGTACAGCATGAAACTATAAAAATAATCCTTGAAATTATGTATTTTAAATTAATATGTAAAATTATTTGCTATTAGGAACCACTTCCTCCTGTGCCATTAAGTGGGATGTTAAATAAACATGGGGGCAAAGTGAGGCTCACTTTTAAACCAGAACAGGATCAACTTTGGCTGGGAACAAAAGAGCGTACTGAGAAGCTTGCCATGACCTCTATTAAAAGTAAATATAATTTTTGAGTGTTAATTAATTATTTGTGATTAAGAAAAAATATTTACTGAAATAAAATATTCATAACGCATGCAATGATGGTTATTGCTCTTCAGTTTAAAATATTTTAAATTGCAAAAGCATATGATGCCTGAATATTGTAAATATTTATTTTATATTTAACAGGTATTGTATCAGAACCTATTAAGGAACATGAAGAATATCACATAATGGTGAGTACTACTATTTAATGTTTTTTTTTTAATTTTATATATATGTAACTTTAAAATAATATTGCATTATTCACATACACTTAGGAAATTTATTGACTACATTCAAAATATTTGGAAAAATAATATAAAAAAATTTGAACATAATGACACTAAAATGTTCACATCTTGGATACTATCCAAGCAAACCAACCAATTAAGCCATTTTCCTGTTGAGCTATTCTGATACCTTGGTAAATATTTATTTTCGTTGTTAGCCTCTCTGTATTCTACAAATTTCCAGTACCCACAGATTATTAATAAGAATGATCACTTATATTCTTAAATGATGATTTCTAATTCGCTCGATCGCAAGAAATTATATTATACTTATACTTCCATTTTGGTTTTTAATTTTTACAGGGTCTACAACTTGGTCCTACAGAAGGGTCCAGGTATTGGGTATACTGGGTGCCTGCACAATATGTAGAAGCCATAAAGGATGCTGTATTTGGAGTATGGCAGTTCTTTTAATTACAATATTGCGTGTGCATCTACCATATGCGATCTATTTGGGTAGTTGCAATATATTTAAAAATTGTGGACGTGACCTAATGTGCCCTAGCACATTCTACACAATATATTCCATTTTATATTTAGAATTTCATAATAATAATTGACTTATACAATTTTACGGTAATATAAGATAATTAGTGCTAGGGCTCTCTCTCTATTACCACCTAAATTATTTCATGTTTAGTCCTTATTTTATTCTTTTTAAACTCAAAACAAAATTCTTTGTTTTAATATATTGTTCATGTTCATGTACCAGTGGTACTGTTTGTTTTGTGATATCATTATGCTATGTCAATTATGTATTGTCCATTGATAATTTGACATATATCTGGTCAAGTGAGATATTATTTTTTGCTATTATAAAATTGGATTATATGCATATTATGGGTTTTAAAACTGTACAATAATGCTAACAATGGTAATGTAAAATCGTCTCCAGTGCAGTATTGTCAAGAGCTTATTGTCCTTTATGTTTCAAAACTTGATCTCTATTCAAACTTTATAAAATTTGTACACAGTGAAGGATTGGATGGAATAAAAATGAATCGTTTTTTAAAAATAGTATGTTAAAACATATTTTTCTTGCTGCATTTTTGTTTTTACAGTCCAACCAATGCTTCACAGTAATATGATATTAGAATTAGATAAAAATGTTTTAAACTTAAAATGGTTTTATTTGAAATTTCAAAATGCAACATCTTAGTGGTGTAAAAATTTAATCACAAATAAATATGACAAAAACAATATTATTATAGTTCTTAAAACTAGATGTAAATAGTCATACAATATAATAAAATGGCACTTTAAAAAAATGTATATAGAGAAATTATAAACTTTGGCATCTCGATATGTAAATAATACTGAAATTGAAGAGCACTGGTGAAAATAATATAATCAACCATATTCAGATTGCACTGTCAAAGAAAACTGGCCTTTTGGAATAGTTGTTGCATGGTACCAAAGACGTGTATCCAACAGAACTGCAACAAAAAAGTACTAGGATAATTTCTTACAAATAAATCTTATTTTAACATTCATATAATATACATATACTGCTTTTTAAATTGTACTTTTAAATAAAAAAAACTCTAAGCAACTATTTTACTCTGAAAATAATATTCCAAAATTATTATTTATTAAACTCAGGCAAGTATTATTGAATTATTCAATTAACATGTAGCTATCTTTGGCTGGTAAAGCACCTCACTCTCCTGAGAAGAGTCAGAAACCAACTCAACAGTAGCTCTGGGACAACAATAGCAATTATTGATTGCTAATGTTAATTCTACATTTTACACCATTGAGATCATTGTGGTACAAGCATCTGCCTGTAAATGTGACATGCTTGGCCCCTATAGACATGTGTCAAACCTTATAAAAAAAAATTACCAATATCTCCCGGTTCCACATAATACTGAAACTTCTGACATATTTGTTCACATTCTGGAACAGGAAGTACAGTCCATATCTTGTTACCCTTAACTTGCCCTTGCCACATTAATCTTGGTATATAGTCTAACTGAAAATGTCATAAGGGAATAATTGTAGAGTATATATTAAAATATATTATTTAGTTAGTTAAAGCCATAGTAGCATCTGAGAGTAGATTTGAAGTCTGAGAGTAGTTTTTATCAGCAATTGCCACAATTATTGTATTTTTATTTGCCTGTTCTGTAAAAATAATATGGTGTTTCAAGAAAGAGGAGTGTTTTCACATTATGTGCCCTTTGTCCATTTTACAGAAAAAAGTGTGAAGTTTTATAACATTTAGTAAAAAAATTATATATATATATATATAGCCTACATGCATGACGGCTCCCATTTCATATCCAAAGAATATATTTTCAGTTGCTGGAAATTCAGCATCTTCTGGCAGAAATTCAGGAATACTGTAGTACTTTCTAATATTTGCCAGTATCTTAGGATGACAGTTTCCCCTAGAATAAAAAATATATTTTAAAAATTTAAGTAAGTCTCAATCTCAATACTATGCTTCAAATACTAACCATCCTACATACCAAGGCTCTTGCCCGGGATCATTGTTTACTCGAGCATCAGGCATCTCAAATACCTGTTTCAGTGTAAAAATATTTGTCTTGAAGTTAAGAAATTGACAGCCTTCTTCCAAGCTCTCATAGCTACCAAGAGTTTCTTCATACAGTCTTTTAAATATATAAAAATTTAATTCTCTAGTCGCTCTCCAGTGTTTTACAGCACTTTTTACTATTATTGGCTTTGAAGAATATGCATACTTCTGTACATAAACAGAATAAAAATTAAAGTTATAAATTTAAATCGTTGTGTCAAGGAATGCCTTAACTCTAGTGAAAATATCGTACCCTAAAATTTTGGCGTGTAATGTTCTGTAGTATAATAGGTTTCGTAACGTTCGCACAATAGTTACAATCGGCAAGCGGCCGCGTCGCTTCCCACACCAAGTGATTAATAGGTAACAAACATCTTGCACTTAATAAATATTCGACTGCGAAACTAATTATAGTTCCCAATATAAATACTAACACTACTGTTATTATCGCGGTATTTAAACCTATAAATAATGTTTTTTCTTCATTATTAACACTATAATATTGTCCAATTAACGCTGGATCTAAGCCTCTTTGCATCGCCCGGTTCTGAATCCATTTTAGTTTTCTTTGTATAATTTTCTTATCTCTAATAACTTTTTGCATAATGTCATTATTTATAATGTCATTATATTTGTAAAATTTCATAGAAATGAAAGTATTTAACAAAACTACCTAATATCTATATTTGTATTAATGTCAAAATAAATTGACAATTATTTTGTCACTTCACATTAGGCTGTCTGATCTATGGATTTACGCGTCCTTAAATTTTTTTAACCTTAAACTACTAAAATAATGGTCATATCTATTACTATGCTAATAGTAATTATCGTGTAACAGTTTTAACAAAATTTTACAAGTAAAAAAAATTACGGTGAGTGACAGTATATCTATTTTATTCTATTGATTTTCAACTGATAAAAGTAAGAGCTACCTATAATATGACAGATATATATGTGCAAAATAGCGACAGCGTACAAACACAAAACCCAAGTGAATTTGTCTATGACTTGACCTGACGCTGTCAAGTCAACGAACTGATGAACTTGGCGGTTTCAGTACTAAGTTAGTTAGGTAAAGCCTAAAATGCCTCCAAAGAAGCGTGAAAAAGACAGTGAAACAAATAAAAACTCAAAAATAGACCACTTACAGGCTGACCATGAGTTATTTTTACAAGCATTCGAAAGTAAGTCGCGATTGTGAGTGATGATAAGTTGCATTCTCTTATGTATAATTTGGACATTATATTTAAATATCTGTCTTATTTCAGAGCCTACACAGATATATAGATTTTTACGGACGCGTAATATGTTATCGGTTCGTATTCAAGTTTAAATTATTTACAGTGTAAATGATCTATGAACAATTGTTATATGGAGTGTTTTTGTTTGCAGCCAATTTTTCTAAACAGGACGTTGTCTTATATGAAACGTAGAATGTCTAGGAGTAATAAAACTCGTATCGGGTTTAAAGTAGATTCTTTGTTGGAAAAAATAACTTTAAAAAAAAGTACTGAATTACAACCTAACAGTTTAGGTGGTTATATGACTTTAACATTTTTGGGCTTTTATGATAAAAGCTTGGAAGACCCTAGAGATTTTCAAGTTAAAGTTGAAACATTATTATTAAAAATTTGTCACAAGAAAAGGAAAGAGAGCTCATCTGCTATTGTGGAAGTATCAGTATGTATAATGTTGTAATAATAAACATGTGTTAAGTATATAATTTGATCAAATAATAATTTTGTCCTTCTAAATCTCACTCAATGATAATTTAAATGATAGGTTGGAAGCTGTTCTGTACCTCTCAACCCCTCAACATCTGAGCCTCCAGCTATGGCATCAGCAGTCAGTATCTCTAGTGACACATTTAGTCCCTCTCAAGGCCCTAATGTCAAGTCTTACATGTTGATGTTAAGAGTGACTGTCACAAATGCCTTGGCTAATACCAATGGTGCTAGTTCTACAGAAATTACTAATGGGGAAAATGATGGTAAGTAAAGATACAAAATGAAGCACCAAACATATTATAAAAATGTAACTAATCACTCTTTGTACATAAAAGATGCATTTTCACATTCTATCTTGCACACAGCAGGGTAACTTAGCCATTCTGTTCTGTATTTTCTGCTAAATTCTGGAGGCATTGGGTGGCAGAACTTGACATTTCACTTTGCTTTGACCCCAGAGCAAGATATTAAAATCTAAATTTAAATAAATATTCCATTTACATGGAAGATATTTTAAGAGATTTTTAATTTTTTTCTATGTTTATTCTTCCTAATCTCTTTGATAGTTTAAAGATTTAAATGCAGTTTTCACTACTGTATTTTGCCAAATTTTTTCTTTCTTTCTGTGTTAGTTTTATTTCAACTGATTCATAAATAAAAAGCTATATCAAAATAAACTACATATTATGTTTAACTAAATTGCTGTAAAATAATTTGTTTTATTGAATTGACTGAAACTTTCTTTATATAGGTATTGTTTTTAAAATAATAATAATAATTTAGATTAGTATATAAATAATTGTTGATCTGCTAGTTTGTAGTATTATTGTGATATAAATATGAATATAGAATAAAATGAGGAGATGAAATACAAATGCTACACTAGTTTAAAAATTTAAACATTTTTATTTTAGAACCTTTAACAAAACGTCTTAAATCATCTACTGATATAAATTCTCCAAGTACTGATTGCAAGTGGAGTAAACTTTATGGCAGTGAATTGATAGTGTATGACAAGCACAATCGTTGTTTACTTACAAATGGTGAATATGATTTAGTCTTACATGACGTAACTCCTGGTGGACGCAGCGCTACTATAGCCAGATCTCCACACAAAGCTTTAATGGCTCAATGGGAGACTATACCAAATGTAAGTTTATTTTTAATATAATCACCTCACCAGTATACTTTAATCATTTTTGAAATGTATTAATATAATAATATAAACTTAAGAAAATGTGATGAAACAAGAAATTGTAACTCTTATTAACAGTCCAAGCTATGTCCAGCCTCTAAACTATACATTCCTTTACTCTTATTAAAATTCTTTTACCTTTGTTTCATATAGCTTTTGTTATTAAATCTAATCTAAAACTTAAAGTATCCTGCACACAGCAGGCTAGGCAGAGGGAACCTAGTGGTAAGACACTCTGTTCTCCACTTTCCGTCATATTCTGGAGGCATTTCATTTTAGCTATTTTCTGCAGTATTGTCTGTGGGATTAAATGGAAATAACTAATAACAACAGATTATTCAAACTCCAAAGTGCTCAATCTATCATGTATTTGTAACATTTTTCTTTGTTAGTCTGATCCTACTAATTGCTGATGAAATATTGAGGTCTTTATAGCCTTATTTAAATGGACTATCCACTTTTTTTTTCGAATTGGCTATAATGGTTTTGACCTGGACTGGTCCTAACAGCGTCACCGGGCGGGGAGGGACGAGAGTAGCTCGCCTCTTAAGAAAAATTTGATAGACGTTCGTGAAGTGTTGGCGATCGCAGGGGAATGCCCTGCGTACGCTAACCAGGGGAGATTTCGACTGTTAGGCCCCGACGACGTGTCGTGAGATAGGTCTGGCCTCGCTGCCTCTTACGGCGGCGAAATGTGTTGTGAGACTGAGGAGTGAATCCTATATATTGGGCGTTTGCGACAGTAAATCTAACATAAAATTATTTTGGTTTTAACCAGTAGTTTTTTAGATTTTGATATTCATCTAAACTATTCAGCTTTTATGCTTTGTATAGTATGTTTAATGGGTTGTGGCTGCCTTAAAGTTAGATTTTCTGAATTGCGCATTTTTCACTCGGGAAGAAAATAATCAAAGTAATAAAAATCTATATTAATCATATATCATATATATAAAGCTGAAAAGGTTGATTTTTGGTTTGGTACAATGCGTTAATTTCAGAAACTTCTGGATGGATTTGAAAATTGTTTTTTAAATGACCCATTTATCAAGAAAGGCTATATAACATCATGCTAATAAAAAATAAAATGTGGCAAAAAATAGGAAATACAGCATAACCTTAACTGTACTTAACTTAATGTAATGACCCTCAATATAACAAATTGTCAATCTTACAAAATTATAACAAAATATAATTCACCTTGAATAATAACGAATTTCTATCTTCTATTTCTATCTGATAACGTTTACATAACAAATCCTATCAGTTTACTACATTCAATTTCATATTAAAATCGATCCCGTTAGGTTCAGACTTCTTAAACTTCTTCGTTAGACAGTTTTAGGCCATTCCAGTAATGTCAACACTGGTGTTTGACACTGTTGTTTTAAAACTTGCTGTTATATATGGTTTTGATATTTATTTATAACTTATTAAGGGTACCTACAGCTTATGTTACTTTATAATAAATGTGATAGTGCTAAGGTAACAGTCCAAGCTATGTCCAGCCTCTAAACTATACATTCCTTTACTCTTATTAAAATTCTTTTACCTTTGTTTCATATAGCTTTTGTTATTAAATCTAATCTAAAACTTAAAGTATCCTGCACACAGCAGGCTAGGCAGAGGGAACCTAGTGGTAAGACACTCTGTTCTCCACTTTCCGTCATATTCTGGAGGCATTTCATTTTAGCTATTTTCTGCAGTATTGTCTGTGGGATTAAATGGAAATAACTAATAACAACAGATTATTCAAACTCCAAAGTGCTCAATCTATCATGTATTTGTAACATTTTTCTTTGTTAGTCTGATCCTACTAATTGCTGATGAAATATTGAGGTCTTTATAGCCTTATTTAAATGGACTATCCACTTTTTTTTTCGAATTGGCTATAATGGTTTTGACCTGGACTGGTCCTAACAGCGTCACCGGGCGGGGAGGGACGAGAGTAGCTCGCCTCTTAAGAAAAATTTGATAGACGTTCGTGAAGTGTTGGCGATCGCAGGGGAATGCCCTGCGTACGCTAACCAGGGGAGATTTCGACTGTTAGGCCCCGACGACGTGTCGTGAGATAGGTCTGGCCTCGCTGCCTCTTACGGCGGCGAAATGTGTTGTGAGACTGAGGAGTGAATCCTATATATTGGGCGTTTGCGACAGTAAATCTAACATAAAATTATTTTGGTTTTAACCAGTAGTTTTTTAGATTTTGATATTCATCTAAACTATTCAGCTTTTATGCTTTGTATAGTATGTTTAATGGGTTGTGGCTGCCTTAAAGTTAGATTTTCTGAATTGCGCATTTTTCACTCGGGAAGAAAATAATCAAAGTAATAAAAATCTATATTAATCATATATCATATATATAAAGCTGAAAAGGTTGATTTTTGGTTTGGTACAATGCGTTAATTTCAGAAACTTCTGGATGGATTTGAAAATTGTTTTTTAAATGACCCATTTATCAAGAAAGGCTATATAACATCATGCTAATAAAAAATAAAATGTGGCAAAAAATAGGAAATACAGCATAACCTTAACTGTACTTAACTTAATGTAATGACCCTCAATATAACAAATTGTCAATCTTACAAAATTATAACAAAATATAATTCACCTTGAATAATAACGAATTTCTATCTTCTATTTCTATCTGATAACGTTTACATAACAAATCCTATCAGTTTACTACATTCAATTTCATATTAAAATCGATCCCGTTAGGTTCAGACTTCTTAAAACTTCTTCGTTAGACAGTTTTAGGCATTCAGTAATGTCAACACTGGTGTTTGACACTGTTGTTTTAAAACTTGCTGTTATATATGGTTTTGATATTTATTTATAAATTATTAAGGTACCTACAGCTTATGTTACTTTTATAATAAAAGTGATAGTAAAGAAGGGTAAGTTGACATAATGCTGTTGTCATGAGATGAATGTAATTAAAGTGATTGAGAATCAATAATAATGTGTTTGAATACAATAATATATTCTTTATTGCACCAAATTCATACATAATAGAAAGAAAACATACAATTCGAAATTTCATTCGCAACGGTGGACTTATCTCTAGAAGAGATCTCTTCCAGCCAACCCGTGGAAGTGGATAAGTGCAAAGTAGCGGGAAAGACAAGAAGACAGTGCTTTGAAGTTGAGAAATTAAAAAAAAAATAGCAATAATAAACATAAAAATAATAATAATTACAAACACGGTATATATAAACATAGCTAAACAAAATAAATAATACAATATAACAAATATATATAAATATACATATCCTATATAATATAATAAATACATATTCTATATAATATAAATATATATGTATAAGAAATACTTTTACAATAAGTATATATATAAGAACAAAAGAAATAAGGTTTAACTATAAGATGAAGTAAAAATATAAAAGTGAACCACTATATTGATAAAGATTAGGTGTCTAACGTTGCAAGAAGATGTTGTTTTAAATGGGATTTGAAGGAGTTTATGGAAGGGCTTTTCTGGATAGTTTTAGGGAGTTGATTCCAGAGGGATGCGGCGTATACAGAGAAGGATTTCTGAAAGAATTTGGTGTTACTCTTCAGTACGTTAAGTGTCGGTATGACACCGGACCTCCTTGAGCGTGTAGGGATAGGTAGAATGTTAAAGCGGGAACGAAGATAACAAGGAAAATTCTGGTAGTTAAGGATCTTAAAAAGGAGTGAAAGGATGTGATAGTTTCATATCTGACTTCATATGTTTGCAATGGTGTTATTAACGCTACCACTAGTTCGTAAACTTGTGCTCCACAAACGGTAAAAAAGTTTGCTCTTCTAGCTTCATCCGTAACAACGCAAACGTTGTTCGCAATGAAACAATAATTCAATCTGTCTATATAATGTCGAAAGTCTTCATTTCCGGGTTGGTACTCGTGAAATTTAATTGATTGATTGTAAATGTGTCATGTTTGTACATGAGTTTTAAGTAAACAAAACTTTATCTCGTCGCCACTATTATATTCAAACACATTATTATTGATTCTCAATCACTTTAATTACATTCATCTCATGACAACAGCATTATGTCAACTTACCCTTCTTTACTATCACTTTTATTATAAAAGTAACATAAGCTGTGGGTACCTTAATAATTTATAAATCAAAACCATATATAACACTTGCAATGGCTGAAAAACGAAAAATCTGAGATCATTAATTTTTTTAACCTTGTAGATATAACAAATATTTTCTGATTCTCTTCAGAATCATTAATATTATATTTTTTTACAGGAAAACGATCTCCATTCAGAAACAAATCCATTTAATATATTTAAAGTGAGGCCATTATTAAAGTTAAAGCTAAGTTGGAGTCAAGAGCCCACAAATGGTTTAGTTAACAGGCCCAAACTATACCAGGATACAAATGGTGTTAAAAAAGAATCCAGTTCAGTTAAAGACAAACTTTCTGCCCAGAAGTGTTCAACTAGTGAAATAAAAAATGGTATGTATAAAATAAAGTATATTTTATTTATCTTATCTATATAAATTAAAAATAAAATATTTGGAATATTGGCTTGAATATATGTTATAATTATATTTGAATATTTATTTTATTTATACTTAAAATAATTTTAAAAAATAAATCACACTGTATTCCGCATACAGTAGGGTAGGCAGAGGGAACCTAGTGTTAAGACACTCTGTTCCCCACTTTCCGCCCAATTCTAAAGATGTGTTGAATGGCAGAATTTAACGCCGCGCTTTGCCTCGACACCAGAGCAAAGAAATGGAACATTATTTTTAAAATGTTAATCCACACTAACTTCTAATTAAGTAAAGAAATGTAAATATATATTAAATAAATATTTTATTTCCTCGAGTGGGGATCGAACCTATAACTAGTCTTGTTAACAGTTATACTTTGTGCCGCTGCGCCACGACTGGCTTACGTCTGAAATAATTTATTTGTCCTTTTTGCTTATCGGTAATTATTAAAATTTATGTAAATTATCTTCATCGCCTTCATTGCGATTTTTTTTGTGTAGTATGTTAAAATCTCTTATGTTCTCAACCTTCAGGTGAAAAATTAAAACAAGAAAGTAATGAAGGTGAATCAAAAAGACAACAAATAATATATCAATTTTTATACAATAATAATTCGAGGCAGCAAACGGAGGCTTGTGATGATTTACACTGTCCATGGTGCTCGTTGGACTGCGGGACGTTGTATTCATTGCTCAAACACTTGAAATTGTGCCATTCAAGATTCAATTTCACTTATTTTGTGAGTTTTCGTTTTTTATCAATAATTTGTATATAATATACGTAGATGGATGGCAAATCGATACTATATTTTTAACTCTACATAGCATGACCCCAAGATATACCATTTTCAAGATATTGGATATTTAAAAAAAACACATCATGTTTGCGAAAGAAAATGCTTCAGAAAAAATATTTTAGATTTTTTTTACTGACTATATTAGTTTTGTATTCTTTGATGTATGCCAAATTTAATTATGCAACATTTAGTTGCTTAAGTATTGCAGTTTATATGAAAGCGTCAAACGGGGTCATCTCGTCCGTCATAATTTTGTTACTTCCAATATCATATTCTCGAACGCCAATTATGGCCTCCAGCATCTAACCGTTCACTCTTTAAGTAGATAAATTAAATAAATTTTAATACACAAAAATTTTTTGAAAAAGCTATTTTGAACATGATGATTGCGGGTTGGATTTCCTCTTGGGGAACGCTCTTCCCGCTAGATGATCTCGCGGGAAAACTAAGTAAGTGGCAAATGGCGTATCATAAAACTAGACTACCGGTGTCTTCTACCTTGCAGTACGGGAATAGGCGTAAAACTTATCTTTTTTAATGTAAAATTTTCACTCTGTGGTTTGTCGTAAAAAATCACACCGTATCAAATTGCCGACAGCCGATCCCGGGCGGCGCGCGCGTGGACGTGTCCATCAACGAGCTGTACGACGGCTCGTACACGGGCTCGCCGCACGACCTGATCGCGGCGGCGGGGCGCGGCGGCGCGGGCGCGCGCGCCGGCCCCACGCGCCGCGCCTGCCTCACGCACCTGCTGGTGTGGCGCCCGCGCGCGCGCCGCCGCCCGCAGCGCCACAGCCTGGCCGAGTTCCTGGAGCTGGAGGACAGCGACGTGCTCGACGCGCAGCGGCCCTACCTCACGGGCCACAATAGGTAACTTACGTAGCGGACGCCCCAATTGGTAGAAAAACTAACATATCCCAGTTTTTTACGGATTATTCCACATGCGACCAATGTTTTGTATTATTTAGAATGTAATTAATTACTTAAATTTTCATAAATATAGTATTCATACCATTTACGTGTGGTAGAGTCACGTCGCCAGCAATGGCAACACTCATGCGTTTCGCATTAGGTAACACCGGGCTCCCGTGCCCAACCTCCACCGCTTCTTGAATAAGATAGCGGCACCCAAAGAGAAACTACCCCAGGAGGGTACACAGTTAAGCGCTATGGACAGGGCAGACGAGACGTACGCTTCACATCCAGAACAGTACCAGGTTATGGGGTTTTTAGAACACTTTCTTTTACGTGTCGTGTCGTGACCATTAAGTGCGGCGGTTGCAGAACGCTCGCTAATCGTCGCGTCCGACACTACAAGTCAGATGATTGATTTGGCTTCTCTTCTGATCCTAGTACCTGTTGCTGTTGCCAACGTGGTTCTGCAGGACATGGACTTTTTATTCCTAGTACTGTAGTGCCAACCAGTGGCAAATCACGGCCTTGGTTTGATATGCCTTGCAAACTTGCTACCTTTAGCAAACGCGAAGCATATCAGATCTGGGCCGAGGCACTAGGTTATTAAGGATCCGAAGGTGAAAGCCTCAAAGAGGAAAAATAACCGAACCTCTAGAGCACACCGGCAAAATCATTGAGAAGCTTGAGAGTTCCTAGTCCGGATCTCATGATTTTTGGGCCCTCTAGAAGGCTGCACTGGGCAACTTTAGCCAGCTTTCGTTCGCCTTTACGCACGGAAATTATATCTTGGTCCATACAGCTAAAGAGAAAGCCGGTCTCCTGGACGCTCTCTTTGCCTTGAACTTGTCTATCGATAACCAAGGAACAACGTCGCCAACCATCACGCGGTGCCACAGGTGCTGACAGCTGAAATGTCTGAAGTTAAGTTCTGCCAAGAAGCTGTTAGGCTATCACTGTCTTCTTTGGATATCCACAATTCGAGCGGGCCAGATGGCATCTCTCTTATAGTGCTCCGTTCATGTGCTCCTGAGCTGAGACCGGTACTAACGCACTTGTGGAAGAGCGGCTCTTATTATAGCCGGCAAAGAAAGACAATGGTTCCGATCCGTCTACAGGCCTATTTCTATTAACTCCCTGCTCTAGAAAGTGATTGAGAGCATTATCAATAGCCAGCTCTTGTTTTACCTGGAAAATCACCGATTGATTAATCAAGACAGCCAATATAGCTTCCGGAATGGTCGCTCAACCGGTGATTTTCTGGTTTACCCATCCCACTGCCGGGCTGCGGTTATTGAAAACATGGGAGAGGGTCTGGCAGTTAGCTTGGACACGGCGAAGGCTTTCGATCGAGTGTGGCCTGGGGCGCTCCTTGCAAAACTTCCACCACCCGAGAATTAATGCAAGTGGATCGCCAGCTTTGTCTGATCTGCTCGCAGCGTCAATCATCATCGGCTTTTGCTCGGAATACGTGCCCGTGAACGCTGGCGTCCCCCAAGGCTGTGTGCTGTCCAATACACTATTTATTCTGCCTATCAATGATATGTTAGAGGATTCTAGCATTACTATGCAGATGATAGCACAGTGGGCCGTAGCTGTTCACTACGGCTGCGCAAGTCTTTCTAAGGAAAACGCTGAACAGTGCCGAAATTAACTTTTGTCTTCTATTGAGGCATCCCTCGAGAATATCTCCTCATTGAGTGAAAGGAACTTGGTTGAATTCAACCCTCTGAAAGCACAAGTTTGCACGTTAACTACTAAAAAACTTCTTAAAACCGCGCCCAGTATCAGCATCTTCGTCTGTATTTTTTCCGGTGACAGCCACTATCGCGATCATCTGGAAAGCAAGGCCAAATTGGCTTCGAAGAAACTGGGGGTCATCAGCAAAGCGAGTCTGTACTTCACGCCAATACTACACAATACTAATACACGCCAATTGGTACTATGTAGGGCCCAGGTTCGGCATCACATGGATTACTGTTCTCATCTCTGGTCTGGTGCTGATACTGGCAGCATGAATCTTTTGATAATGAAACGTAGAGCCGCTGGATTAATTGGGGACCCAATGATATGTGAAAGGCTTGACACTTTGGCTCTGCGTAGAGACGTCTCCTCGCTGTACGTTCTCCACCGCATTTATTATGAAGAGCGTTCTCAAGAACTGTTTGATCTGTTACCTGCCGCCGAAGTTTCTAACCGCACAGTACGTCAGAAGCTTAATTATCATCTAGATACGTGGCACTCCACTACTGTGTGGTTTCATAGGAACCTTTTCCCACGTGCCAAGGAACTAGGTAATGGCCTACCTGCGGCAGTGTTTCCAGGTCGATATGACATGAGTACCTACAAAAAGCGCGTCTATATTATCCACATTAAAGGCCGGCATCGCACCTGTTGTTGAACGGGGTCGTGGACGACGGTGATCACTTGCCATCAGATACATGAGTGACTTGAACGCTCGTTTGCCTTGTCTTTTCTATAAAAATTAGTATGTTTTTTTTTATATAGTATGTTTTTTTTTAATGAATGGTGGAAATACCACTAACGTTTTTCTATTAAAAAAACGTTTCATGTCTAACCTGTCTCCATTGAAAACTATTTAAAATTGAAATAAATAGACAAATAATAAATGAAATCCTCATAATTATTTTTTTTACCCGTTTTTGAAAAAAGAATCTGGTAACGCTGTTAGATAGCAACCTGAAGGCGATATCTATATTTACTTGTACTTATGCAATCTGGTTAAACAAAGCAAGATATAATTTGTCTATTGTGTAGTCACTTAAAAAATGTAAAAAAAATGTAAAAACCTAATTCCAATTTACACTTTACAGATTATATCACCATACTATCACTTGTCTACCCGTATACCCTAATGAATTAGACATCGACTCAGAAAGCGAGACAGATCCATTATGGCTGCAACAGAAGACGATGATGATGATCGACGAGTTCACGGATGTCAACGAGGGTGAGAAAGAGCTCATGAAAATGTGGAACTTGCACGTCATGAAATACAACTACGTAGGCGACTGCCAAATACCTCTCGCCTGTCAAATGTTCCTACAGATGAAGGGCAAGGAGCTGCTCGAGAAAAATTTATATAGGAACTTTATACTACATATGTGTTCACTGCACGACTTCGGACTACTGAGTCCGGTGGCGCTGTACCAAACAGTGCAATTGCTCAACCAAATGCTGGCAGACAATGCCGAAGCCAAAGAGAAGATGAGAGAGTCGTTGAAAGCGCAACGAGAACATTGGAACGCGGTGGGGAAGTACCAACAACCTGTGATTATAGAACAAAAGCCACCGACTAACACTGCCAAGCTGAACAATGCAGAAGCGTCACCGTCAGTGCGGAGAAAAACCTCCAACTTACAAAACGCCAATAGAATGGCTAGCAATTTCAACAAATCAGCAAGTCCGGGGCCGAGCAATGAAAATAAAAGAAAGATGTCCTCCGGCAGTATCCAAAGTCGCAAACGGTCCTCCATATCGGAAAGAAAGAGCTCTGTATAGCGAATGTTCAGTATTTAATCGGTTCAAGGACTGGTCTCCATGAGGCTCCACCTATCTACAGGATCTCTCCGGTATGCGATCGTCATCGTCATATCACACGATATTGTCATGACTAGTTAATTATTTCGGCACTGCCCGTTGTGTAAGTTCTAGATTGTTCTAGGTTGTCCATTAAATGGACGGCAGTAGTTAAGTTTTCTAAATTATGTATGTAGTTTCTTTTGCCGATCCTGGATCTCTTATTATACGCTGTGTTCCATTTACGTAAGAATATACTCTCAATAATAGCGTAATAATTATTCAATAGACTGATTGAATGAAAAGACTTCATACTAAGCTCACAATATGAACAAACACACGTTGCTATCTTTTAAATATAATAATCTCGTCTCATAGTGACTCCATGACTACTTATCAGCCATATATATAATTTTTATAGCGTCAAGGTTTATCCTGCATATAGTAGTAGTAGGGTAGGCAACGGAAATTTAGTGTTAAGACACTCCTTTCCGCACAATTAGCGAGACATTGCGTGTTGAGTGGCGGAACTCCACGATGCGCTTTGTTTTGTTACCAGAACGGGGAATTGAAAGTAAATTATTCCCTCCCAGGAAATCAAACCCACAGCCGTCGAGCTTACAGTCAGACGCTGAGCCGCTGTTGTGTGCTGATCGGCTTTTGTTATTAACATGAAATAATACTTAAATTAGGATTTTGGATTTGGACTCGCTAGATAGCCGTTGTTATCTATTGGAAGGTATCCCACGTTTTTGTATACTGTGATATGAAATAAACCAGTTCAAATATTATTGAATATATACAAATTGTAAACGCATTGAAAAGAAGAAAATATTAATTTAAAAGTTTAAATAAAAATGTAAAGAAATTTTGTCTCGATAATTGAAATTTGACAGTTTGTAGTATGGAAATGGTAGTTGCTAGTTAAAAATATGTGCTGTAGCTAGCATGCATTTTAAATGTTTTTAATCTCTATATAAGTATATTATTTTAATGTTTATAAAACTTAAATACACAATTATATGAGCTCTTTCTTAAATTGTTTTGTTAATAGTCAGTCTCGATAGTAATAACAACGTAATATATAAATAAAGTTTCTAACATTTTTTATTAGTATCTGCTGGCTGGCCTGTATATTGATTACGTGACACGTTGAGGGAGATGGTGTGTCGATGGAGTTGGACATTGTATGACAAGGGGTCGAAACTAGCCCTCAATTTTATGACGTCATGTCCCAAAATATAATATATAATGCAATTTAATATTTTCTATTTTTAAAATTATGTGACGTCACGCTAGATCTCATAAATGTGACCAGATGTGACGATTAAAGTCATGATATACGTGTGACGTAATTAATGAATGGCCTCAATTCAATAAACAATATAAACAAATAATTCACAATAATCAAATAATTAATATTATAAATAAATTATTCAATCAAACTAGCGGGTATTTTAAAACATAGTTCAAAGGTAAATTTGGGATTTATATGCACTTTTGCATGGCAACGTTAAAAGACTGCAAAGTTCTATTGCCTTAATATATCCTCAATCATGTACTCGAGTGAATGATGTCCGATTGCTATTAGTGATGGGCGATTGTGAACGATTTGTTGTAAGAATGAATAAATTCATTAAACCTAAACATTTTTAATGATTTTGTTTTAATGTTTTAAGTCATTTATAATATTGTTGCACATATCTAAATTTGTTGATTTATTTACGATATTCGTTCTTATCGATCATGGTCGCCCATCTCTAGTTGCTAGCAAGATTTTTTACAATAGTATTAGTTGTGTGTTTATGTTAATTGTTTAATGTATTTCCATATTGCAAGGAACAATTGAAACTATTTTGTTATTTTTATAATACTGAGTAATTTCTGTAATGATTTGTACTTATGAAATGAAATATAATTATTATTTTCAATATACTTTTGTTTCATTCGTAAATTTGAAATGGTATCTTAAATATATGTATATACTAGTAAATATTAACAATTTGTGAAATAATAAAAAAAGAAAGAAACCCAAACAAGAAAAGGAACACACAGGATACAGATATACTGACTTTGTTTGACTAAAAAAATGACGACCTTTTCCTTTATAATTTTTTATAGCTTAGCACCGTATCTCTCGAATAACCGGGTTTCTAAGGGAAAGTGTGCTTTGTCTTGTCGACGTAGCAAGGAAACACAAATAAATCATTTTCCTAAGTACAATAATCAAATAATTAATATTACCCACCACTAAAGCACAGTAAAACTTTGTGAAATTGATATGAATTCATATGAGATAACGTATAATTTAAATAAGTCTAAGTACGGACTACTTCACATTTATAAAGATAAAAAAATATTTGTGACATGCAAAATAAGTTCAATCAAATTGCAAAGACAAAATAAAAATGAACTGTTTGACAGAGATCGTTAACTGAAATTCATTGTTTAAATATGTCAAATTCAAAGAATACTAACAAAATATCGGATAGTAGATTAGAATTGCAGAAGATCAACGACAATGATGTTAAAGGTAAAAAATATTTATTTAGTATTAGTTCGCGAAAAATAAGTAAAATATTAGTAAATGCAATTTTTTTAGGTGAATTAAGCTACATTCCAAACGATAGCAACAATTATGCTGGTAAGTTCGACTTTATATTTGAATTTTATACAATTATTATTATTGTAACTAGAATAATATTATAAACTAGCGGCCCGCTCGCGGCTTCGCCCGCTTAAACCACAGAATTATTTGCTTAATACACTAAAATTATGTTCGTGTTTTAATATACCTATAATGTATGTTTGCAACGCACGCAAGTCGCATTTTTGTACCTCCCATAAGAGAGATGCAACTGTCAATATATTAATTTCATTAAACTTTTGCCTTAAGGAGTCTTTAGGACCTAAGTTATAGTTATAACTATATAGTTATAGTAATATCGCTACTTACAAAAAAATCCTAACTCATCGGTGTCTGTACGTAGAAGATATATTAGAAAAATTATTATTACGGACATTTAACATTGTAATAGAACTTGGTCACTTTGTCTGTTTATCTGTGCGTTCAGGATAATCTCAGAAAGGGCTTAACCGATTTAAGTAACTTAACCTAACTTTGTGCCCCTGCTCCGCGATGCCCTTTAATATTAATACAGAATGGAAGCGTCAGCGCTCCTTTTACAGGGGCAATATATAGGATTAAATATTTTAAGCCCATACCTAAAGAAATTAATCAAGATACCAAAACAGTTTAGACGTAGATTTTTTTTTTCATTTCACGATGTTTATCCATACCTGTATTTCGTGTGCCGCAGTTACGCATAGATACCAATAACGTTAACACATACTACTACAAAAGTATTACTAAAGGTTAAGCAACTTTGAACTTTGTCGCCAATACCTGCGACTCGATTTAGGAATGAGGCGCATGCGGCGGTTTCCCTTTGATAGGCTTATGCCTGTTTGCGTGTTTAATGACAAATAGCGTTTTATTTTAATATCAACGAAATATATTGTATGAAAAATAAAAAAATTACAATTATAAATATATATATATATATATATATATATATATATATATATATATATATATATATATATATATATATATATATATATATATATATATATATATATATAGGTGGGTAGGTAGGTATATATATATATATATATATATATATAGGTGGGTAGGTAGGTATATATATATATATATATATATATATATATATACCTACCTACCTACCTACCTACCTACCTACCTACCCTATCTCCAATACATATCGAGTTCTACTATCAAATATAAGCTTCTTGGAAACTTAAATACTTATATCTTTTGATAGAGTGAAGCTATAACAATGAAATAAACACTAAATGTTACTTTGAGTTACTGGTAATTTTTACGTATAAAACTTGCTTAAATATATTGTGTACTTTTGACGTGATGCGTGTTCACATAAACAGGAAAACAGACAAACAGACAAAAATTCCAAAAATGTTGGAAATGGATTCTGTTAGTTATCCTTTAACACCCTGGCTAATTTTTTTTTAAATATTTTCAATGTACAGAAACGACTTTTCTACAGATTTATTATAAGTATAGATTTGTAATTTCTGCACTCCATCATAATATGTAGGTATCAATATTTTTATTACATATAATATCTATTATTTACCTTTGAGCGAAAGCGATTTTCATATAAATGACGGTAAAACAATTAGAAATCTGACCATGTCAAAATTTTTTATTTATAAGTTACTCACCCATTCCCCATTCGCATTCGCAGCTTCACCTGCATACTACCTATATATATTTTTTTATTATACTGCTTTTGCCAATAGATTGGTTACATAATTTATACATTCAATCATAAATAACTTGTATTCATAATCGTTGTGCGTCTCTAGAGATATTTTCTGGGGAGACCTGGACTTTAGCTTTGAATACATATGTTCGTGTAGGTAAATATTGTTTATTGTTTTCGGGGCAAATATGTATGGGCTGGGCACGCACTACCCGGCTCCCCCTCCCTGCCTACGCTCATGTCCATTATTTTGAGAAAGAGCAAGTACTGTATGGCTTGAGAGAATGCTTAAGGCATTTCATTCTAATTTTACATTTTCTCGGAAAGTATACGTCCAAATTATATGCGATACATAAAATTTCTTAGATGGTGGAATAACTTTCGCTAGTAAGTTTCAATATCTAAAAAAGCTGTGAAACATCACCTTGCAATTTTCAATTATTTTTTTCACAAAATTACTTATTGTGACTTATTTATAAGAGTTAGATAAATGATGTCGCCGACTTTATTTTAAAACTGTCTGTTTTCTTTTGTAGTAGCTACTTTCATATAACTACTACTACAGCGCACGCGGGCATGTAATTTGATAGCGTGCATAACTATTGTTATTTCGTTATTTACGGCTAATTAAGAATTAGACCGTAATGTTATATAGCTTATAATGTTCCTGAGGAATATAGTTTTCACATAAAACAAATAAAAGTAACCCTGACTAGTAGTTCCACATATCTTAGCGCTTAAACAAACAAAGAAACTTTTCCGTTTTATTATATTTGTATAGATTAGAGTGATTAGACGCTACAATCAAATAAAAAAAACAGCGCTAAGAGTAGTTATTAAAAAAATTATACGTTTTCTTAATAACATTTTTTCTTTCCTAAGTGTGGAATAACACTTTAAAAAAATATTAAAGAACAGCACTAAATTATTACGTAGGTATATTTTAAATTTACATTCCAGTGACTGTATCAAAGAAACTTTCGCCATCTGGTGAAGATACCCAGTGTACTGTTCAAAAATCCTTCATCAGTATCCATTCTACAGATCATTTATGTCAAGTAGATACAACCAATACTGCTAACTTAGATGAATGTAATGTCGAAGTTCTTAGCGTAAAAGAGGTTTTTCCTTCAACTTCGGAAGAAAGTGTTTCAAATGATGAATCACCAGTCCGTAGAAAGAAAAATGTTAGAAAGAAGCCACCTAAATTAGATAATATACATAAGTCTAGTTACATGCCTTTGAACAGTAAATCTTGTACAATATCGGGCAGTCAAGAGGAGGCTATGGAAGCTCAGACGTCTGTTCACTCCGAATTAAATGTACCTCCGAAAAATACGCTCTACGTAACAGGCAGTAACCCCGGCGAACCCAAAATGTCCTATCAAGATCCACCGAAGAAGATGTCCAAAACGGTATGCTTCAATTATGTATATCCTTTTATAACTATTGTTTCAAATAATTTAATTGAATTTTAATTAATTATGCGTAATAGCCTGTATCATAGTATTGTCTTATCGTCGTGGTTGTCCTGGTAAGGACATAACATTCATGTTATTAAAATATTGTATCATCATCATATCCGTCTTCAAATTTTAAAGCAAACCAAACTACAAGTGGAACAAATAAAATACCAGAGTTACATGATTTTTTACATAGATACATAGGTACTGAGTAAAGCAATAGCAATCCTTTTAATTCTTTAATATAACAAATTTTTCAGATGAAAAAATTCCTCCGCAATATAGACAAACACAAGCATGATCATATAAACAAAAGTACGGGGAATGTTGTAAGCAAGTTGACTACAATGCGCGGCATTTTAAAAGATGGCCGTTGCGTTCCCGAATGCACTGGGGATTCGTCTTTACAGGATATTGATGATTATAACACTGGTAAGATATTGAAATCAATACAATTCCTTCGTAACGCAGTAGGTCAGCCTCTGGTAGGAAATTCGTAAAGCCATGCCACATCCGAAAAACAAATTGAAAAAATATGTTTCCCTCTAAAATAGTCTGTTAGCTTTCTATTAATTAAAAAGGTCTTGAAAAGTCTTCTAAAGTTGCGATAATTTGCTAAAAATGTCGAAAATGAAAAAAAAACAAAGAAAGTACATTCATTTTTCTATTATGGCAGATTTACCGTACGCGATGAGTATTGAACCACAAATGAGCTACACCAAACAAGCATGTGACAAAAATGTCTCATTTAACACGCAAGTAGTAATCGTGCACTTTACTGGCGATCTCTGTGTGGGACAAAGCATCGAAACATTAAGCAAAGAAAAAGACCAGCAAGCTAGGAACTCTGAACTGCGTAGAACATTTTTAACTAAATATAATGAACTTTGGCCTACACAAAAATAAAATTATTTTGATAGTTACTTTGAAATGTTGGCACTATTGTACACTACGAGATCATTCATATATTTTTTTAATTATTTACTAATTTTGTACGTCTAAATTATAATAATGTTTTGTCATGTTTATTTAATACAACATACCTATATGGCTAATTAAACATTTAAGACATTATTTTTTATTGTTGTATCTACCTTTGCGTTAACATCATAAATTAAGCTTGTTAAAAGATTCTATTAACACAAATCCTAATAACTAATAAAAATATCTTCAATTCTCTATATTTCGATCCGGAACATTAGACATATTATTACATTTTATATGTGGCACTAGGCAGAGTCGAACTAAGATTTTAACCGTAATCATGACTTGTTCTACACAATAGACATTATACAAAGCGCGTATAGTACATATAAAAACAAGTAGGTGCATAAATAAAAATAAAAAATATATATTTCAAAATATTTTTTATTATCACAGTACCATTATCTATTTCGAGGTGATCTTCCAAAACACGAGTTCCTTAACGCGATCATACGTAAAATATTTAGGGAAGTCAAGAGGTAGTTGTTCCACTGTCCAGTTGCACTGAGTGTTCACTTTGTCCAACAAAGCTAGGAATGTTTCGTAACATGGCGCCACTGAGTCCATGTGTTCTATAGTGAAAACATAACGTTTCTCCAACACCATGTATAATGTCTTCGGGGGATTGGAATTGAGATTTTTTTGGACTGTCGATATAAATGCCGCTGTTACGTCGTCGTCGTAAATTACTGGAAATTATATTTATAAATTTGTAATTACCAAGTAATCATTATATTTTACACATATTGGATTTTATGGTAGGAACAGAAAACTGAGTAACAACAAACCCTCACTGCTCTTGAATGTTTAACAATAAAAAGGGGGGCAACCCTTTTCAATTACCACAATGACAACTATTATTTATTTATTGTATTAAGTTTGTATATATTAAGTTCACGTAGGTTTTAATCCTTATATTAAAATGAGAAATAAGCATCTTTTGCACTGTTGTCATAAATTATTTTAAGGCTTTTAGGCGTGCCATAGAGCACAGTTTACTTCGCCAATGTCACGTAAAATGAAGAAGGCCAGATGGAGATTGATGGATCTTAACTTTCTAACAATCAGATCTTTTATTTTTTTAATGTTGCCCAGAACAAAAGTTGCTGTTTATATTACTAATATGTATTTTATAGAAAATGAATTAATATTATAAAAATCCATAAAAGATCTCCGCCAAAAAAGTAATGTCAAGTCAAGATTTGGTCGTTTTTAGGGTAGTTAGATAGAACCTAGTGTGAAGGCACTCTGTTCTTCACTTGCATCGGATTAACTCAATCTACCAGAGCGGAAAATAAATATTCCTCTGATTAGGGATCAAAGCCTCGACCATTATTAATTTGCAGTTACACTGCGCGAAATCGATATAAGTTTAGAAAATAAAAATTCTTACCATCAGCAGCTATTATAATATCAGCTTCATTTATTTCACGCGTTAATAATGGATCCCAATCAATATTAGTAAAATCTAATGGCATCACTCCAAATTGGGATTTTATTAACTTTGAATTATATTTCATGTTTAATTTAATAAGTTCTAAAATACCTCCTAAATCGATGTCTGAAATAGAAATAAATTTATTTAGATAATTATTAATTTATTAAAATATTGTTGTAAAATGAATGAGATATGAACCAAAAATATTTAAGGTATTTTTTTTTTGGGTTATCTGGAGTTTGTTTCCGAGGATAGGCAGAGGGATCCTAGGATAAGTAACTCCATTCCTCAATTTTCAAGACAATTCAAAACTAAAAAAAATTAATTAAAATATTTCATTCCCTTGAGTGGTCTTTACGGTGAGACACTATGCTGCTCGCCACGACGTCACAATTAATTTGTAAGGGCATCACTTAGAACAATCAATAATTTGAAAATTATGTTAGATAAAACGAATAAGAAGAAAAAAGGCAAAAAATCAACCTCCGTGGTTTTATATTGCATTTTAATACAAAAAAAATGTTACTATGAAAAACTAAATACCTGTGCATAAAACTTTCTTTGCATACATTGCTGCTACAAAACTAGTCAACCCAGTTCCAGCTCCGAGTTCTAGAATAGTTTTACCAGCGAGTTCTCCACTTTGCCCTAAATGTATAAGTAAGTCTCCAAGTAAAAATGCTCCCCTCCATACTTGAAGGCCAACCAATGATATTTTTGTTTTAGAACTGTGCTCTGAAATAATAACAAAGTACTAACATCAGCATCTGTAATATTTTTTTACTTGGATACAGTCTTAGGTAATCGCCCACAAACACAGACAGTTTGTGGGCTCGATTCCCACTTCCAGAAATTAAATAATTATTTAAAATTCTCACTCTGGTAACGAGGCAAAGCGCGGCGTTGAGTTCAGCCACTCAGCACGTGACGCCTAAAGAATTCGGCAGAAAGTGGGAATGGAAGTGTCTTAATGGGAACAGAGTGTCTGTCTTAATGCTAGATTCCTCTGCCTACCCTGCTATGGATTGGATACAATGTGAAGCTAAAAAAAAGTTTTTTAGCTTGACTTCATTCCCCATGTACAGTCTGTTACTTGGAAAATGCTGTGCCTTACACTCGAAATACTGGAGACCTTGTGCATTGATTTTTTTAATTTCTTCATTTACATGCCTAATCTCAACAACAGTCACTCAGTAACAAAAGGACTTCACATATATAGAATATATTACTTATCAATGTGCAGTAGGACAAGTAATAGTAATAGGTATAATGTTGGAAGAATGATTATTGATTATAATTTAATTATTTTCATTTTCTGATTCTGGGAAACCCCATGCATTGAGCATTAAGTTCCTTGGATTTGCCAGAACTGCTCAACATGCATTGGCTAACTTGTGTAGTAGAGATATATATATATATATATATATATATATATATATATATATATATATATATATATATATATATATATATATATATATATATCTCTCTCTACTACACAAGTTAGCCAATGCATATATATGTATAATACATTATCAGCACATGAATATCAAATAATAATAATTTTTATAAGTCATATTTGATTTCAAATTTAATAATGCATTATTTTATTCATTATTTCAAAAAACATAATTGTTTACCTATTTTTATAATTTCCTTTTGAGGCCTTACAACATCTAAATCATCATCCTTATCAAATTTAGCTTTGGTTCTTGCTTTAGGTAGTAGAAATGGAAATTGTGATATAACATCTAAAACAATATGTAATTTTAATTCAATTAGCAATATGTATTTTTTTAAATTAATATAATTAGGAAAATCATGTAATAATAAAAGATAACTTACTTCCATCTTGACTTGGTGTTATTCCAGTTTTGTAGTCATATTCTTCATATATTTCCGAGGTAACTGTGTACTCTGGCATCTGTAACAATTATTATAAGAAAATTTAAAAAAAAAAAATTATTAACTTGAACATTTTGTATCAAATTTTATTATATGAATTTTCAATAACTTAAAATAATAACTTTAATATGTAATATTTAAAAAAATATGCTGAAATTAACATTTACTATATTGTAGTCTTAACTATGAAGAACGTGTTACAACTGGACTTCGGAAATGATTGAGAATAAAAATTGGATAGCTTCCAAATTTTAAAATTCTAAAATAAATTGTTTGATCTGCTAATATAAACGCCAGTAAAAGTAATGTAGTGTCACGAATTCCACGTATAATTTAAGATAGTACTATTTTCTTATAAGTTTTGGGAAAGATTTACAGTGAATAGATAATAGTAGTCGTTTAAAGCTATGATATGTAAAAAAAAATACCATTTAAGCATTTTTCACTTAATATTCTTTAATTAGATTATTAAGTATCATTATTAAGAACAAAGATAAGCTTTAGGTGCCGCTGAATTACATAAATCTATATTCTACAGCTCTTAATATTATATTATCGCATTATAATTTATACATAAAAATTCGATTTCCGAATTGTTTTGAAGCATTTGTCAATGTCTATGTGAACCATGATCAAAATAAACTATTGACAAATATACAGTTCTACCAACATAACATTGTACTTGTACTATCTTCAGAAAAATATATTTATACAAATTCACTTATAATTCAATTTAAATGTTTAAATACAAAGATCGTATATTACTAAAATGCGTATCCATTCTTAATAATAAAATCGATATGATTAATAGAACCAAGTTTATTTTTTTTGTTGTCATGATTAAGTCGATTTAGAAAAAAAAACAAATCAACCAATCACCGCCAAACACACGATCGACGCTGCCACGTCAAGTGAGACTGTCCAAGTGTGAATGAAGTGGCAGTTTCAGCATTTTGTTAGGGTTCGTCTTTCAAGTTAAATTATTAGTTGTAATAAGACCACCGGAACTTGAAGATGCGTGTCTTAATATTTTCGGTAGCGATAGCCCTTTTGGGAGCTGCGCTTGGAGACGAAATTCCTTCAGAAGACAATGTACTTGTATTAAGTAAAGCCAATTTTGATTCTGTTGTTTCATCTTCGGACTTCGTTTTAGTGGAATTCTGTAAGTCTAAACTTTTCTTATAGATAATTTTGATTATTCCTTTTAATATTTTAATACAAATTTTAATATATATGTATTTATAATGTCTACATGCGTCTTATATTTGCAATAAAATATGCCGGGCGGTATACATTCATTTTATGTGTCTACGTGACAGATGCACCATGGTGCGGACACTGCAAATCGCTTGCACCAGAATACGCTAAAGCTGCTACTAAGTTGTTAGAAGAAGAATCTCCTATTAAGTTGGCTAAAGTTGACGCAACTCAAGAACAAGAACTCGCCGAATCCTACAAAGTCAAAGGTTATCCCACGCTAATCTTCTTCAGGAAGGGATCACCTATTGATTATTCTGGTAACTAAAATTTATTACTTGTATTATAATACTTTTCAACTATTTTCTTTCAATGGTGTTAGTCCAATTTAAAAATTATGTTTAAAAAAACTACAATTCACTTGTCATATATAATTTGTAAAATGTAGAGTATGGCACTTATACATTAAAATGTTGTAGATAGATAGATTTTCTTCAGTAGACTTCATATGAAAATAATTAATTAATTAATATATTTTTCAAAATATTACAATAACTAGTCACATTTAAATCAATATAACACAGTTTATAATTTATCAATCTGTTTAATGATAATATTTCATGGCAATTATTATTAAGTCTTATCAGCTTAGAAATTGATTACTTCTTATGTTTATAAAATTGTAAGCTCAATAGTGTTTTAGTTACTTTTTTGTAACTAGTTAGCTACTTAGTTTTTGTATTAAGAAACTACTCCTACTTTATGTAGTTTTCAACATATTGCATGCTTGACTAAGTTATTATTTTATATTAAATAGGTGGTAGACAGGCTGACGACATTGTCGCTTGGTTGAAGAAGAAGACTGGTCCACCAGCTCTTGAAGTCAGTTCAGCAGAACAGGCAAAGGAACTCATTGCTGCCAACAATGTCATTATCTTTGGTTTCTTCCCCTGACCAAGACTCGGAAAAAGCTAAGGTCTTCCTTAATGCTGCTGGATTGGTAGATGACCAAGTATTTGCTATTGTATCTGATGAAAAGTTAGTAGAAGAACTAGAAGCTCAAGCTGAAGATGTTGTTCTGTTCAAAAACGTAAGTTTTTCTTGATTTTTTCTTCACTTAATTAATTATTGCTTGCCGTAATTATAGTTTAAAAGAGGTTAATGTCAAAATAAAGTAGGTTAATGTAATAATGGTGCCGATATTTCTTTTTGCTAGTGTAATTTAAAAACTAATAATAAGAAGAACTACTCTGTGTGATAACATTTAATGTAAAGTTGAATATAGTTTGCACAAAATGTTATAGTTGATTATAGTAATTAAAAGAATGAATTTTAACTGCGATTATAACTGCTATTTTGTTATAATTATTATTTCACAAGGCCAACATAGCTCAGTAGCATGTATCCAACTGTAAATGTGATAGTTAAATGGAGATAGATTTGATTCTCAGGGTATTGAATTATTTTATCTTAACACTAGGTTCTCTCTCTCTGTTTTTCTTGCTATGTGGTACAGATTTAATTAAAAAAATATATAAATATATTATTTTTATTTCTACATACTTGAAATATATATATTAAATTATACCAATCTCCATAACAACAGTTTGAAGATCCACGCAACAAGTACGAAGGTGAAGAATTCTCCGAAGATGCTCTTAAATCATGGGTGTTTGTACAAAGCATGCCAACCATTGTGGAATTCTCACACGAAACTGCCTCCAAGATCTTCGGTGGTCAAATCAAATATCACTTACTCTTGTTCCTGTCTAAGGTGAGTTTATTATTCCTTATTCCATTAGGAATGTATATTGTAAATTATCTGTCATTATATATTTTTATATATTATACTAGCCCCAGTCTAGTTGTGGCGCAGCAGCACGAAGTGTGACTGTAAAACCGACTGGTTATGGGTTCTATCCCGACTCACAGAGATGAAATAATTACTTAAATTTATATTTCGATTTCTTCGCTCTGGTGTCGTGGTAAAGCGCGGCGTTGAGTTCTCCCATTTAGCACGCGATGCCTTCGGAATTCGGCAGAGAGTGGGGAAGGGAGTGTTTAACACTGGGTTCCCAGTGTCTTAACACTGGGTGACCTCTGCCTGCCTTGCCGTGTGCGGGATACAGCGTGAAGCTGATTATGTTGTATACGTTACGTTGAATTTAACTTAGACTAATGTTTGTTTTATAGTTTCAGTAGCATTTAGTTTAATGTAATTAGTTCGCCTTCGATATTAAAGTATGTTATAATTGATTACGAATCAGTGAAGGCATAACGTCAGCATGTGTAACGGTGAATTACAGTTGGTTATGAGCCGATATCATATTGATAGATATAGTATTACTATATATAATACAAATATTTAATTATATTTTATAGGTGTTTTGAATGCAAATTAGCTACGTTTATCTACATTATATACTACAATGTATATCGAATTTGGAGTATAATAAAATATTCCTTTTAGATGCCTACCTTTTCAGAGAAGTTCGTATTTCGTGTTCGTAGGGGCACAAGTGTGTGACTGTAAACGGACGGTTGTGTGTTCGATCTAGATTCGAGTCCCACTCGGAAGAATCTAATATTATTTAATTAATATTTTCATTTCGTTTGCTCGGGTACCAAGAGAAAACGTTGAATTCCGTCATTCAACACGTAATGCTATCCTGCTTTATGCGGGATAAAGCATGAAGTAAAAAAAAATCCTTTCTATAGATATTTTTTTACTGCCGATTAGGGGCAGTGGAGGTGTAAAAGTTGTTAATTTAAATTCACTTGTTTTTTTTTTTTTAAAATAGATATATTAATGTATTAATATGTATAATAGATATATTAATGTATTAATATGTATATCTATTTTTTTATAATATCAAGTCTAAGTATTATTAATTAGTGAAAGTTATAAAGTACATTTATATGCATATATGGACGTTTATAGTACATTTTGTTGAACTTTCATCGAATAGGTCACAATAGAAACTCGAATTCTTGTTTCACGATCGTAATAGTAACCTCACTCTTACTATAGCGTCAAGCTTAAGATCTCTGTATACGTCGACATACTTATCAGAGCTTTCGATTGTAGGTCGAGTAAAACAGTTAACGTACATTCATTACGGTATACATTTACTAGTATAGTTAGTTCGTTGAGAAATGGGAATTATATTATACATATATAATTTATTTAGTATTGTTATTCTATATTGTTACTAGCTGACCCGATTTTTTTTATGTTATCTTAAGTCATGTACATTATTATATAATAATAAAATTTTATAAAGTTTAATTTTTTTCGTGCAACGTTTCGTCGTGGCGCTTTGGCACAACGTGTGATTGTAAACTCCACGGTTGTGGGTTCGATTAAAACTAGGGTGAATTAATTATGGAATATTTTCTATTCCTCGCTCTGGTAACAAGACAAATGACAAGGCGGTGTTGAGTTCCACCACTCAATATCAGAGGAAAGTAAAAAGCGAAATTACAAATGGTAAATAAAAGGAATAAGCGAAATCGATCCACTCGTCTGTCTACTCGTGATGATACTTTGACAAAAGAAAAAGGGGAATCATTATTAAATATAAATGCATATTATAACATAAATTTTTGACATTAATATTTTATTTGCCACTTCCACATTTAGATAACAGGGTCACCAACCTCGTAGTACAATGAACTCTAATATTTTTTGTTAAAGATATGGAAGCCTTAATATATTTTGTAAAAAACTTTTTCAAACACCAATATTTTTATTTTAATGCTTACTAAAACTATTGCGTATACGTATTATATATAAAGACATCAGTTGTTTATCGTCCGGAGGTTTAGTTCGACACATCGTAAAATGTTTATTTTAATAGTTAATAGTTTTTTTATCATTAATAGAGATTTATGACTTGGCTAGAAAGAATACATATATTTTTTACCAGGTTTATTTTCTGGAAACAATGTAAGGCAAGTTACGGATCCCCATCCTTTAGAAACTCTGCAAAAATTTAATTCATATATTAATATTAAATCAAGAATCACCACGAACGCTATAAAGTCTACGAATTTGGAGTGTAGCAACTCAATAAAAATATACAATAATACACTCACGGTGGCACTTAGTATTGAAAAATTTAATATAATATAAATATTTCAAACAAAGAGGTTTTAATTTATTAACTATTACATTGTAATTATATAAAACTACTACACTCAATCGTTACTATAATTAAAAAAAACAGGTTTTGTAAGATAAATAAAAAACATTAGACACAACTGCTTTACAACAACGACGGAGACTATATATAGCTTTTATAATCAAAACGTCTTTTCTATGAATACTAAGTAGGATACAGTGTCCTACAAATGACTACCGACTAGTTATTGATCATTAAATACAAAGAATATCTATAGTTACCTATTGTTTCTTTTCATTTGTAATATTAATATCTTGTTCACTATTTATATAGAAAAATGGCGATTTCGAGAAGTACCTTGATGACTTGAAACCCGTTGCCAAGAACTACCGTGACAAGATCATGTTTGTTGCCATCGACACTGATGAAGATGACCACCAGAGGTATTTTATATGTAGTTTTAATAAATTGGACTGTATTTATTTTTTCATTCTTCGTTTTTTTTTTTCATTTTTTATGTTTATTATCTATAATTTTTAATTTTGCGACGTTTCTTTCTCTTAATATTTTTTTTACATTTCTTTATATTAGTGTAGGTAAATGTTATAAAGTATTGTTTCGTGACAAAGTAAATTTTTAATACAGTTGTCTTATCATTTTTTCTATAATATAATTTTTAATCATTGAATAAAATATTAAACATATATTTTACAGTAAAATATTTTTATAAACGTATAAAAAATTCAACGCACTGGTACTCGAGACGGCTTCTGCTGGAAATCGTCCCACGCGACATCCCGCTTTGTTCAATTTTTTTTATGTTTTCTAAAATAGTATTCTATCCTTTGAGTGTTCCTTATGTTTGTTATAAACCAATTTACTTAATATAATACAGATTTTTAATGTTGACTCTCTCCGCAGAATCTTAGAGTTCTTCGGCATGAAGAAGGATGAAGTGCCTTCAGCTCGTCTCATCGCCTTGGAACAAGACATGGCCAAATACAAGCCCGCCAGCAACGAGCTCAGCGCTAACTCTATTGAAGTGAGTACAAAATATAATAGTAACTAGCCCTTATTTGCCATGTCTTTAAAGCTAAGGAGGAGTACATATATGATAAATTCTAAGAGGAGGAGAAAATTTTGACCCCAGGTACGTGTGTGTGAGTTATAGCATAACGATTAAATTAACGTAATGTGATGTAGCCTTCGTAGATTGAAATATATAAATCTATATAATAAATAGTTCATTTTACCATTTAACTTAATGCTGAAGTTTCTTCAGACGAGTATTTCTTCAAATATAGCTTATACTAAAATTTTATTTGTATAAGTATGTAGCGGTTATGTCCAACACGATATGACGTCAAACAGTACGCTTGACGTGACGTACGACGAAGTCACGTACGTGGCCGCCTTGAAGTTAGCTGTTGGTTCAGATTTGAATTTTACAATTCTTCTTATTTTCTCCGTGAATTAACAAGAGGGTTGAGACTCGTCGCCGTACCGTAACTCTAAGTGACTAGTCACTTTGTTGTAAATTCTGTTTATCGATCAATTAAAAAAAAATCGTTCTATGTGACACATGAGCAAAACTATCAGGCAATAATCCTTCATAATTAATGTCGTGACCTTTGTTAAGTGGCTAATATGGAAATTATTAATTACTTATTATCATGCAATTCTTGACGAAGCAACACCTGGACCGTATTAAGTTACAACTTACATATGTATAAAACGATGTTTAGATACGTCATTTTATTATATTATTCTTATAATTTTTTTGAAAATATGAAGAAATTATATAAAAAAAATATGAAGAATAACATAATAATAATATTATGTATATTATAGGGTTTTCGTTATAATATCGTTGACAAAGCTGAAGCACAATTTGCATAACGTGTAAATTCAACATGCGCGAGACTTGCATTACAAAAAAACAACCTTGACTTTGACCGTTTGTGCTTGGTGTGGAAAAATTTATTCGTTACGAAGCATTTATATTATTTTATATAGAAGAGAGGTAATAATTTGTATGGAGTTTTAACTTTATTCCGTTCTCATTTCTCTGGAAAAACTTAATTTTTAGAAATAAGGTACTGTCCAATGATATTATGAGATGTTCATTGTCAAGATTACTACATATTTATATAATGAGTATACATAGTCGTGTATTAATTTTAATGTATTTTCTAATTCCAATAAAAACATTTCGTGGCGCAGGGCCATGTTACTGTAAACGCAACAGGCCGAGGTCTCGATCCTCACTCGGGCAAAAAAACATATATTTTCTCCTCCTCGGCGTTGAATTCAGCCACTCAACACATCTTAAGAATTCGGCGGAAAGTATGGAACGGTTGTGTCTCCACGGAAATAAGAGTGTATTAATAGTACGTTCCCAGGTTCCTTCTGCTCACCCTGCCATGTGCGGGTTACAGCACTGTAAAACAAATAATTTGATTCATTAACTATTCAAAATCAGAAATTAACAACAAATGGTACCCGTTGTTATCAAGGAATAATAATTGTAATTTTTTATTAAACTAAATATACCATTACGAAGTGCTTGCGATAACGCGAAAGTACTGGTAATGTGCGTTATCGTAACGAAAAGTAGTTGACATGGTCCTTTAATGTGTTACGCTTTTAATTGAAGACTAATTGCCATTAGCATTTAATAGCTATAAGTTAATTTAATAGCCATTAGCATTTAATAGGAAAAATTAAACATGTGTTTTTAAACCAATTAAAAGTTGACTTTTGTGATTCTATTAGTTCTCCATTTTTTTAATATTTTTAAATAAATGCTACCTTTTTATAAGGATCTATTCTTATCCTAGTAAGAGCTATTATCATATTCAAACTGCCATACTATGCTTCGATACTTTACAATTTAAAAGTACAATCCTATTATTATATATTATTACTCAATCTATGATGCCAGTCGTAGCGCAGCGGCGCGAAGTGTAACTGTAAAACCGACTGGTTGTGGGTTCGATCCCCTCTCGAGGAGATGAAATATTTACTTAAATTTATATTTCCATTTCTTCGCTCTGGTGTCAAGGCAAAGTACGGTGTTGAGTTCTGCCACTCAACCCTCAATGCCTCCAGAATTCGGCAGAAAGAGAACGGTGTGTCTTATGCGGGATACAGCGTGAAACTGATTTACTATTACCCTAATGTTATAATTATAAAAAATTGTAAAGTTAGATATTTGTTTAATATTCACGCTAAAACTACTGATTGGTTTAGATCAAACGTTGCAGTCATATCATACATACAAGAATAGGTGATAGACTACGATTCATGTAAAGAATTTGTGTATTATAGATATAATATAACTGTTTAAGCGGACGAAGCCGCGTTTGGGTCGTTATAAATATAAAGTAACAAAAATTTTTTTTTTTTTTTTTGTAGGAATTCGTACAATCCTTCTTCGCCGGTAGCCTGAAACAGCATCTCCTAAGTGAAGATTTACCCGAGGACTGGTCCGCCAACCCCGTCAAAGTGCTCGTCGCCTCTAACTTCGACGAAGTTGTCTTCGATAACTCCAAGAAGGTCCTCGTTGAATTCTACGCCCCATGGTGAGTCGTAGTGTATATAACTACATTTAATTATGTTCTTACAATGGATTGATATAGAATGTAAAAATATATATTATCATTAAATTTTGCAGATATATATTTTTTATACAATATATAGATTCCTTTATATTTTATGACAATGGAATAATTTCTATCTAGATAGCGAAAAAAAAATGTTTTAGTATAAGTTTAAAAATAATGTATATATATATATATATATATATATATATATATATATATATATATATATATATATATATATATATATATATATATATATATATATATATATAGATAGAAATTATTCCATTGTCATATATATATATGTATATATATATTATGTTAGAATAATTTTAGTATTTCATAATTTTTATTCGTCAAATGTATTCAATATCAACTTTATCAAGGTCGTCCGTTGTTCTAGATACATCGAAAAAAAATTAATGATTCACTTCATTAAACATGAAAATGATTCAATAGTTCAGTTTACGCAATATGTACACTGAATTTCTCTCAATATTCATTAATATATCATATTATAATGAATAATTAAAATTATACAAGTGTCTCGCAATTATGCAAATATTTGTTCAAGTGTACTTTCAAAAGAGATTCGTTAAGACGCGTTCAATGGTTCGTAATTGATTGTTTTCTCGTCGCTTAACGCGTCGGAAACTACGCGGCCATTATGTCAATACTGTATTGTCGTGTTGCTATGTAAATGTATGAATTAGTACTCTTGTATAAACAATACATTGCCGTATTATATAGTACGGTCGGTTAGTTTTGGCCACCCTGGAGTTTAGTTAGTCGTAAATGGAAAGCGCAGATTTGATTTTTAGATTTTTTTTACTACTTTTGATTATTGTATTTACGAGTGAACAATGCGCAAAAGTTCAGAAAGCTTAAGTTCAAAGCGGCCAAGATTCGTCGTCCATACTGTATGTTGTATGTATGTAAATAATACTAATAATGTATTGTGCAATCCTATTATGATATAATGTTATATCCGGGACGTTTGAATGGAATTTATTTTTAGTCCAAATTTGTTCGCTTTTTATGATAATAATTTGTTGAGTAAAATTCGTATTTTCTTGTATTGAAATATTATTCTTGGTTTATGAATATGACCAGTTCTTTGCTGAATAAAAATAATAATTCGTTTTTAAGTACAGTTAATTTACTTAAACTATACATAACGTTACGTTACCTTTATATTTTTTAACATTTCTCTTTTTTATAATATACTTACAAAAACAGTTTTTTCACATGTAATAAATAATTACATTTATAAATAGTCATATACATATATAAACATATATTTTTTTAATAAAAAAAATATTGTCTATTTAATTCCCCAGGTGCGGTCACTGCAAACAGTTAGTACCTATCTACGACAAGTTGGGAGAACATTTTGAGAAGGACGACGACGTCGTCATCGCTAAGATCGACGCCACCGCCAATGAACTTGAACACACCAAGATCACTTCGTTCCCCTACCATCAAACTGTACACTAAGGACAATCAGGTACGTTATTTATTTATTTATATGAGTATATATTTTTAATTTTTTTTTAAATGTAATAATATTTAAAAAAGAAAGCTAAAAAATGTCACGGAACAGAGTGTTGTGACACTAAGATCCCTTTGCCTTGCTATTGAATAAAAAAAGAAACGTGAATTTGCTGTTAGATTGATTGATTTTTCTTATTATACTATAACGGACTGGAATTTTATAAAATATTTTTTCTTTACTCATAACTTTAATAATTTGTTGTAGGTGCGTGAATACAATGGTGAGAGGACGCTGGCCGGCCTCACTAAGTTCGTGGAGACAGAGTCCGAGGGAGCCGAACCTGTGCCCTCTGTGGTAAGATATGTGTACTACTTTAATAGTTATAAAGCAAACAAGAAATATAAATAAGTCGTCGTGGCGCAGAGGCACATTGTCTGACCTTAAATGCGACACTCGTTAGTTCGATTCCCACTCGGAGAAATTAATTATATACAATTCCTCGCTCTGGTAGTAAGACAAAAACCGACGTTGAGTTGCGCTATTTAACGCGCTATATCTCTTATATTCGGCAGTGCCCGGGCAACGGGACTTGAAGATAGGTTCTCTGCTATATGCAGGATACAGCCTAAATAATTTAAATAAATATGAGAATACCTTAATTTTTGTATGTTTTAACTATAATAGTGTTTAATTTTACAGAGCGAGGATGACGAAGAGGACGATGCCGCGCCAAGAGACGAATTATAAGCGCCCAATTCTTCCATAGCATAGTTACTAGACGTAATTATTAATATTAATAATTAATTATGTCGTTTCACACTGTAGACAAAATACGAGACATTGACACCTCACTTTATCTACAGTGTGAGACACCTTTATAATCAGTGCATTTCTCGCTCGACTGTTTTTTTTTATATTTTTGTTAAGGTTGTATTGAATTCAAAATGTGTAATATTTTTGTTATTTGTTCCAACGTAATTTAACAGAAGTTACTGGGTTTTTTTTAACTCTGGGGGCATTACATGAAGCTTTGATATTTCTAGAAATACTCCTCTTGTCGGCTGTCTTATGAATTTCAAATCTTAATGGAAATTAATTTATTAATATGGAAAAGAGCATAATTTATTATGTAACAGCAGCATAACTAGAATGTGTATGTGTAAGTGTATTTATAATTTCTGTATCATAATGGCGTTTAGTTCACATTCCGGTTGAATTCGAACAATCGTATAGTTGTCGCTAGATATTATTTTTTTACATTTTTTTAACATATTACGTAATTTCTATGTATTTCATCACAACAAATATTTTTAAGACGGTTGTTGTACGAGTTTCATTATATTTTTTTATGATTTTATTATTTTGTTTTAAATTAATAATGGTGCTTCAGATTGGGATCATCTATTTTCTTACCTTAATGTGACGTGTTTACTGTACATGTACATATTTTCTATTTGCCAAAACCCACTTGTATCTGTTGTGGATACAGAAATTGATAAATAAATATATTATATAATTGAGTGTTTTTTTCATTTTGGAAACCCTATGTGATATTTTTAATCATAAAAATTATTTACAGTTTCTAAAATTTTAATTCATTCATCATTACTTTTTAGAAAATACGTAACGTAGCGCAATTTTTGTTTTCTAAAAAGTTTTTTTTTCTTATCTAAGTGTAGAATAACACTTTAAAATGTAAAAAAAATTAACATCAGTTTTGTTCAATCACTCATTGTGTTCTTTTTAAATAATATAAAAAATCTTAAATAAGGACAATTTTATTAAAATCGTTAAATCTTCAAGTTCGGGAAGCTTAAAACAAACTGTTTAATTGTCGGTCAATCGCATGACTTATTGTCTTGTTTAAGGGTCACTTTTAGGAATGTTACTCCACCTTAATTCTTCATATATATACATCATATTTATTGTATCCATATTGATAATAAAATTTATAAAAAAATAAATAGCGTCGTTTAACACTACTGAGCTTGTAATTAGGACGAAGGTATAGTAGGTTGTCAGTAAGATGAAGGTTCAGTAGTTCACATTAACAAAAATACTAAAAATGTTGAGGCCATTCGTGGCGCGTTAAATCTCTCTCTCTCTGTTCGAGACGTTCATCCAATAAAATGATCACAGGGTTCCTGTAAAATCTAAAGCATATACAACATAATATTATTACTTACATAATAAAGGTTTCATTTAATAAAAGACTCATTATGGCATTTCAATTTATTCTTAGTTACAACGATTAAACATAAAATAACTCTTTAAAATTAATAACATTAAGCTTGTTCCATATAAATTATCACATAACACCCAATGATTATATTGAGATGTGGAATGGTCAAAATTTAAATGAGCCGTGACTGATTTAGGAGAAACTATCTTAGATTAAGACCTATTTTTTAATTTCATTATAAATTTGTATGAAGCAGAAAATCAATCTACGTTATGTAGTTCAAAATAATATAAGGTGATATTTCTATAAACATAACGTTTGTGTGAAATTCCAATATATTTTATTAGAAATTTATTGAAATTTCTTGCTTCACGCTTTTCCCCGCATGTAATGATAGGCAGAGGGTATCTAATGTTAATACATTTTTACCCGCTTTCCAGCTTATTTTCGAGACATAATGTGTAAGCTGCGGGACTCAACGCCGTGTATTGTTAGACAGATGGGGATGTGGTGAGATGAAAATAATTTAAATGTAATTTTTCCCCCGCGTGGGTATCGAACCCACAACCATTACTTTTACAGTCAGAGGTGAAGGCCCTCAGAACTATATCACGAAGGCCTCCTATGATTAAGCTAAATGGCTAATATAGCTAAGTGTGTGAATAAGAATTAAAAATATCCTTGGAATAGAATATGAATTGTGTTTTCAACAAAATTTGTGCTTTTATCGAACTAAAACAACTTTATAATGTTTAAAATAAAATAAACAAAATAATGCATTTTAATAAAAAAATGCATTATAATAAGCGGTCTACTTTGGTATATTTATTGTAAGAGATTAAGGTAAAATGTCTACGGCTTACGACAGGCGTTATAGTAGCTATAGAGGCGGGCTATTAATATTAAGAATAACACTAAATAATTATTATTTAACAAAACGATTTCAAAATTATAGATTAAAAAATAATTTCATGATCTCATGTTAATTTATAAATGTTTTAAGATTATAGAAGAAATGATTTGCACATTAAAACTATAATTATAATAATATACAATAAATATGTGTTTATCACATAAGTTTTTTACTTTCATTTATTAGTGTCACATATATGGAGCATTCATTTTGTTATAACATAACATATCGTATAATAAACAACTAGCGATTTCTAGTCGTAATCAAAATAATAAAATGATATATTTTATTTATATTGAAATACTCGTCATACTCGTTAATAAACAAACGGTCTCTATGAATACTCCCTCGGTCATATTTTTACAATACAATACAATACAATACAATAGTATACATGATTACAATAAATATAAAAAAATACGAATCCGATAAAATTATTGAGTGTAAAAACATAAATACACACAACTTTCTAAGAATGATCACTCTTACGAATCTCAAATGCGTTTTTAAATACAAGATTTTAATAAATAATGGTGCTACATATACTTATGATCTAATCTAATTTATGTTTTTTTTTTCATCATATGAATATTTTTATAAAAGCCAGGCACCATTCGGCATCAGTGCTATTGTAGTGTTGTATCTACATAAAGTTGATTATCGTTTAAGATATACAATTCGAAGCGAAAAAACAACTTAAATGTTTATCTTACTTCCTGGAGTGTTTAATGATGTAAAATGATAAAAAAATAATTTTCAAATAATCTATTGACCATGTTAATTCATATTATCGTTACAATTTGGAAATCAGGTTATTATTTAATGTGTTAAATAAATTAAGTTTTTATTTGAATCTTTTCTACAAGAGGCAGTGAAATTGTCAAAACATATTTTAAAATTGCAATTTATTTGACAATCTCTGTTCTGTTCTGCTCTTTGATTTCAATATGCCAGTTGAGCATAAATCACTTTACCCAAAGATTTGACAATCTCATTTAATTCATGGATATTGATTGTATTTAGTTTTAATTGCAATTAGAGTACCAAATAAATTAAATTATTGTAAACATAGATAAGATATAACTGCAACTGCAAATTCTCGATAAACGTCACAATGTATGCTTATTTCTATTCACAACAAATAATTAAGTAATACATGTGAAATGTAAAAAGACAATATTAGATAATCAAAACTTTACCATTGTTATACATTAATTAAGCAAAAATATATATCCACATGAAATATAAATTTAAGGAGTTTGTATACCAAGGTGGCAGTTCTCCCATCCTTGTTATAATGTATTGTAACAAGTAGTAAAAACATAATAGATATTGTAAATAACAATTGAAATCTTATTATTATTTTTTACATCGACATAATTCCAATTTCGTTGAACATATTACTTTAATAGGGCCCAGATGAAAATCATCATCCATTAAGTAGGCAAACTACTGATATTCCATTGCATTAATTGTATAAATAATAAAAAAAAAATATCGTCAGCTCGTCAAAAAGCATACACTATGACGTGACGCGCTACCAACATTACAGCGCAAACATGGTGTCCTCGTCCTTCTTGATCTGCCGCGGGCGGTTGGCAGCGGCAGCGGCGGCGGCGGCGGTGGCGGTGGTAGCGGTGGCGGTGGCGGCGGCGGCGGCGGGCGGCAGGTCGGCGGCGGGCAGGCTGTCGGCGGCGGCGGCGCGCTCCGCCAAGAACTTGTCGAAGTCACTGCTCGTCACGCTCTCTTGCGCCCCGTTGGCCTCGGAGGCGGCCTGGTCATTTAAAAAAATATGCTGCTTATTTAAGGAAAAATCTGTTGGACAGTCTACATTTATTTAAAAGATAAATTTAAAAAGTGGTATTAATGTTCCATTTTTAAATAGCATTTGACGCAGAAAAAGTGACAGTTTCTACAATCCAATATATCTAGCTCAAATTTCAACGGGTGATCTCCCTCCATACAATTTAATTAACTATTTTTTTGCATACCATTTCTTCAAAAGAAAAATATCTTTTTGCAGAAAAGTGAAATACATTATAATTCCAACGCGTGATTAAATGTGTTATTTAAATTAATATATAAACAGCGAGAGACGAAACAAAAACTTCTGAAAACAATAAATAAAAAAATATATAATACATTATTGGTGAAACAAACAAATTAAATAAATAAAATAAAAAACAAATGTTCACCTTTTCTTGGGCTAACCAAGCCGAGATCTCATCGAACTCCCTCTGATCCATCCCAGTCGGCTACCGAACAATGAATAAACAAAAAACAAACATAAAACAAACACAAAAATAAGACATAACTAAATCAAAAATCAAATTAACTTCACGCTGTATCCCGCACACAGCAGGGTAAGCAGAGGGAACCTAGTGTTAAGACACTCCATTCCCCACTTTCTGCCGGATTCTGGAGGCATTGCGTGTTGAGTGGCAGAACTCAACGCCGCACTTTTACCTCGACACCAGAGCGAAGATATGGAAATATAAATTAAAATAAATATTTCATCTCCTCGAGCGGGGATCGAACCCACAATCAGTCGGTTTTACAGTCACACTTTGTGTCCCTGCGCCAAGACGGGCCTCTAGACATAACTAAATCAAAATAATTTCTTTTTATATAAATTTTGACAGACTGTTAAAGTATTTGTTTAAGTATTTCTTCACTAAAAATAGAAAATGTTTTGAGGAAAATGCAATATTGGACGCAGCGGTATTTTAATCCACGCCTCTAGTACGGTTTCTAAGAAAGGTCTCGCGACGCAAAAAATAAAAAATCTTAATAATTCCTATGAAAATAAGAATTTCACATTAACAGACATTAACAAACACATTAACAAACATTTTTCTATACCTCCACAGTGTATTTTGAATTAGAAACAAACAGATGAATCTACTCATTTCATCATATAGGTATATATCATGGAAAACCTTTACAACTTTGATATTCTATACATATATTAATATATAAATAAAAGTTACTTTTATTTATTTTATAGAAAAAACGTAAAGGACATAATGCACATGTGAATATTCTTTTTAAATTATTATTATTATTTTTTTTTTTTATGAAAAAGACACGGCAAACGAGCGTGCGGGTCACCTGATGGTAAGTGACTACCGCCGCCCACGGCCCCGTGCAGCCCCAGAGGAGCTACAGGTGCGTTGTCGGCCTTTAAAATGGGTTGGGCGCCGGGGCCCGGCATTACCTGATGCGAAACGCAGTGGCATAAAGCCACTACTTCACGCCGGTTTTAAATGCCGGGGGTGGTAATGATCCGGTCGAGTCTGCCCATGCGTGTTGCCATTGCTGGCGACGTGACTCTACCACACGTACTTTAGTCGCCTCTTACGACACCACCAGTACCAGGATGATCCTATTCTAGGCCGGGATCACACGGCACAATAATCAAAAGGCGTCAACTAAACGGATCACATAAGTGATATAAGAGTTAAATTTAAGGATATTAAGGCAAGGGCGAGGGAGCGTCTCACAAGTGACGAGCGCGGGAGATGCACTCTATGGATGACTTGTAATAAGTAAATGAATATAGAACTCACCAACGGCGCGGCGTGCGCGGGGCGCAGCGCGACGACGGCGGCGAGCCCCGCGTTGCGCTGCTCTTCTGAATTATCCGCGTAACTGCTGCCGCTGGGTTGTGATTCAACATTATTAAAAACAGGCCATCGTGGCGCTGGGGCACTAGTGTATGACTGTCAACGCAGAGGTCGTGGGTTCGATACCCACTCGGGAGAAATAATGAATTATTTAATATTTTGCGTTAGGAACAAGACAAAGTGTGGCAATGAATCCGCAATGTCTCGAATATTCGGCAGAAATTGGGGAACAGAATTGGCCTTATGGTATTTTTTATAAATCTTCTTTTTATAAAAAGTCTTAATAAAAAATATCCATACATAAACACCAAAGAATAAGATTACTAAGAGACATAAATTTGCAACATATAAAAAAAACATCCTCACAAAGAGCTTGGAAGGTGTGAGGGTAAAATGAAAAAGAAAAAAAAAAACAAAATATACAATTTAATAAAATAACTAATAACAAATTTGACTCTGGCATAATTAAATGTTTCTCACCCAGTTTTAGTCGTTTCGTACGTAACGTTGCGCGACTGCGCGAACATGTCGAACTCGTCCTTAGAGCTGCTTGGCGACTTGTCCACTTGTTCGTCTTTCACCGCTGGAAATATTACATATAGTTATTACATATAATAGATATTTTTTTTAACTTCACGCTGTACCCTGAACATAGTAGCATATTATTTTTTTTGGAACCTCTTAGTCTGTTGTATGGCAGCCATCTTAAATAATTATTATATTTTATTCTTTTATTACAGTATTTGTTGTTATAGCGGCAACTGAAATATATAATCTATGAAAATGTCAACTGTCTATCACAGTTCATGATAGGCGGACAGGCAGACAGACAGCACAATCTTAGTAGTAATAGATTCCCGGGACTCTACATTAATTAATTTTGATTTTGAGTTTCTCTAAGAGATGTAGTATTATTAGTGTTTACATGTGCAATATATAGACTATTTTAATATTTAGTGTTTTTCCATAACGCCATTGGGTACTTACAAAGCTTAGTCACATCAGGAACGTCATCACTTAGATCGATCAGCGCGTCATCGTCTTTCTTTTTAGCTAAAACAATTTTTATACCAATAAGTTATTTTTTTTATGTATTAGCGACCAAACTTACTAGAAATAGGTTCAAAGTTCATTCGTGCTTAATAGAAGTAGGAGCGAGACGTATAGCAGTAGTTAGCTAAAAGACATCGGTCTATCTAGATTTCTAGAATTATCATCAATCAGTAGAAAGCACTTCGGCACTAGTACAGTATGGTCGACGAGTCGTGGTCGTCCTGTTTATGTAATTAGTCTTTCCGGACTTTCCTACCTCCCTACTATTTGCGGGATGCAGCGTTAATAATAACTTACGTGAAGTGGTACCGGGCACGCCCATAGCCGCTCCCAAAATGGCGGAAGGTGTGGCGCCACCGGTCGCAGCAATTCTGTAATAATTAATTTTGTTGATTAAATATAATTTTGGTAAATTACTTTTTGTATTTTACTTATAAATAATTATTAAATATATTTTACTTTAAATATAGATTTAAATATATAGATAGACAAATTTTAAGTCTGACATACCAAATCATTATACGTGCGTTTGATAGGATTTGAAAAAATTGTAGTCACAGACAAAAAAAACACACGCAACACCCACCTATTATTAATAAACCGCGAATGTCTCAGCAGCAGGTTGTGGAGACGGTCGTTAACTAGAAGGAGGTCCGCCGTGAGAGGCGCGTCGCCCGCCAATCGCGCCACCAGCTCCGCCACGCGAGTTTGCATCGCGCGTAATGTGTCTGCTAGCTCCTGGATTAATATAGTAAAACATACAGCAGGGTAAACATGGGGAACCTGGGAACCTAGTGTTAAGACTCTGTTCTTATTGAATACAATTTCGTTCTCCACTTTCCATCGAATTCTAGCCGCCGAGGTATTGCATGCCGAGTGGTAAAAAATGGTCCGTTTTGCCCCGTTACTAGAGCGAGGAAATGAAAATGTTTAATATTTCCATTGCCTCGCTTTAATTTGTTCGAGTGGGTATCGAACTATACGTGAGTATGTACATACATAATAGTAATACATAATATTTTTTAAATATTATTTCACGCTAAATTAAGTAATATATTTACAAAAAGAACGTAACGTAAATTTGTGAAAATCTCACTACAGAGATGCTAATAAACTAACAAAGCCATAACAAGCGTATAAGAATTTCCACTCAGAAGTTTAGTGGCCAGAGCATATGGAAGGTATCCAAGAGGCTTGGGTTCGAGTTCATGTAACATTAAAATTTTTATACGTTTTCAAAAAAATGTAAATATTTTATAATTTCATCTTTACGTGTACAGTATGCACTTTGTGGATACTTAAGTTACCACATTAAGTTTTAAATTTTTAACATATTGCGGTTATAACACCACGACGCTAGACGATGGAAATGAGAAGAATTTACATATTGTAAATGGATCTGTTTTTTTTTTTAAATAAATTATTTAAAATATATTGTTGAACGATATAAAGAAGTTGTTTTTGCAACGTCTTTATTACCTTTTTATGTGTTACATTTTTATATCTTTATTTTATTATTGTATTTTGGGCTTGACAACAAAAAGAAACATGGAAAAGAACTTAGTAACTTAGTATCATTAACATTTAGCAACTCTAGGTCGGAACCCTTTGTTTAAATGATAGAGAGGGGTCGGAGCTGGAGCATGTCATTAATGACTCTCGTTGTAAAAAAAAAACCTAATTTCGCTGTATACAAATTTCAACATTCTATATGTTGAGAAATATGTTGTGAAATGTAAAGAGTCTATAATACCCCCACAGAATCAAATATTTGATACAAAAATAAAATGAACACTAACGTCTAGCAGCTCCAGGTCGGTGTCGTGGTGTTGGTGGTAGGGCTGCGCGGTGAGCTCCGTGAGCATGTCGTTCATGACGGTCATGTTGCCCTCCACGACGGACAGGTCCGCGCGCAGCTTGCTGGTTTGGCTTTCCGACAGGCTCACCTGAATACATTTGGATTTATTTCTTATAAAAATAACATATATAAATATCATATGTAATAAACTAGATATTAATTGAGGCCGTTGTGGCGCAGGAGCACAAGGATGTGCCTGTAACGCGACGGTTCTGGGTTCGATCCTCGTTTATTATTTATTAATATTTTCATTTCTTCGCTCTGGCACCAAGGCAAAAGCTCGACGTTGAGTTACGCCACTCAATATGCAATGTCTCTAAAAATTCGGCGGAAACTAAGGAATTGAGTGTCTTAACACTTTGCCTACTCTGCTACATGCGGGATACACCGTGAAGCTGAGTTATTTTTTTTTTTAATTTAACGCCTTTTCTGCATAGCAAGGTCAGCAGAGAACTTAATATTCAATTTTATGTCCGAATTCATGCGTAATGAATGGCAGAACCTACAGTCTACAGTCATCACGTTAACACTCATATCGATGTTCCATCGCGACACATCTGCATTTGTTGCTAATTAATAGATTTTTATGTTAAATAAATATTTGCAAAATATAACTTAATCACAGTAATAATATTAACTATTTGTTTACCTATTTGTTAGGATTACTCACATTTCAAATTAAATTATATTATCATTATTATATATGTATAGTTACCGTGCCGGTAATCTGTTCTTGCGTGGGGCGGCTCGGTGAGTTTTGCGGTATGGCGGCGCGTTGCGGCGAGCCTACTATCGGCTCTACGCCATCAGGTACACTCTAAAAATATTGTGGATATTAAATTTTATATATTTTTATTTATTGAGGCCGTCATACTTTCATTTCATCGATTTGGTAACGAAGCGAAGCGCTACTTAACATGCAATGCCCAAAGAGTTTAGTGGACAGTGGGTAACAGTGCGTTTTGTTAGGAATGGAGTGTCTTTACACTAGGTTGCCTAATTACCCGTGCTCTACGTGCGACGTACAGCCGGAAGCTGAAAAAATTAAAAGCTTTAACTTTTTTTCGCATAGAAGGGTAGTCAGAAAGAAACTAATATAAACTCCGTACCAATTATCGTGTGATTGAGTTTGAGTGATTAAATTCTTGTCACCAAAGCCAGGAAATAATTATTTTTTTAGAATAGGAATTGAACCCACAACCGTCGCGTATACAGTCAGACTCTATGCTGAAGTCGAGACCACCGAGAGGCTCTATACCAGCTCCAACGCGATGGCATAATATATACTTTTTTAACTTCCCCCTTTCAAAGCTTCATGCTTTTCGGGTAGAGTTAGCAGAGAGAATTTTGAGTCCTTCATCCTTCGGTTCCCGTTTTTCTTCCCATTTCAAGATGTATTAAACGAGGGATCACGTCTACAATAGTTGAATCATGATGGTGATGGCAATCGAATCCAAAACTATTCCAATTTTTTACACCGAATGACTATTAACGCCACAATGCTCAGCGTCATATTTTTTACTATACAGTCTCCAACCATTGCTTCCTCGAACGAATACTATTGAGAAAGAAAAAATGCGGAAAACGGGAAAAAATAAAGAAGGACGGAATCAATACATAGCAAACAATGCTTGTTTACAATAAAACACCGCTTTCCATCGTTCGTATTTTGTCCTATTACTATAGGGCACACTTACTTTATCTTATTGGGCGATGGAACGCCGAATAAAATATATTTTAAATATTGATATGTATACATATGTATATTAATATGTATACATATGTATACATATCAATTCCTCCTCCTCCTCACATGAATATTAGTCATCATACATTATAGGTCGAGATCCCATTGCACAAATCTGCAGGTATCTGTTTTTTTAATGAAACTTATTTTTAAAAGTGATACATGAGTAGAATAGATTACACCACGGTTGCCTAGAAAATCCGTGCCGCATCATCTTTAATTAATATAATAATTTTATATAAATTTCTATTGCTTTTAATTATTTATAAAACGAGTTTCAAATGATTTTGGATTCACATAAAAAACTATTCAACAAAAACTAATTACTAAAAATGTAATTAAAGGTGATAGTGACCCGATTTTTCTTAGCAACCCTGGTGATCTATTCTACTATCATATGTTATTCTTAAAAATAAGTTTAATTAAACAAGAGATCCCGGCAGATTTATGCTTTGCAGTCTTAGGCCATTATGAATGTCTCATTCATAACACCTAGTTATAGCATTTAGCATTATGATAAACATCAACAAGGACGTAGAGACTATCTATACTAACATAATACAATACATGAAATAATAATAAATTTTATATTATTATTAAGCATTATTTAATCAAGTAATTAATATGTAATACTTAAAAATTACCAAGTTTAAAATAAATAACTTTTTAAAAAATATTGGGTTAATTAATTTTACCATATATTGATAAATTTCAATGCTCTATGTACTCTATATATTATACATTATATTATAACAAGATATCACTTACTCGTTGCGGTGTAAATATGGGCGCCATTGCATCGAGATCAGTCATAGGAAATTCGACACCTTTGGTGCGCAATTCGTTGTATATTTGACCAACTCCCTGAGAGAGAAATTAAATATAAAAACTTTATTTATAGTCAAAGCAAAAATTATTTTATTTTATTTTAAAATAAAAAGTCACATATATGCTATATTACCGATATTGTAATATTATATCAGTTCAATAAATTTACAGCCATTAGACCTTAATATATATACACACATTTGTAAATAATCAAAATATAAGCAAAAAGTATGTAAATACCTAACACAGTTGTTTTCTCCTTGAGATGTTATTATACAAAGCAGGTTATAATCTCGTTTGATAGCTTGTTAGCATATCTTAGAAAAATCATCAAATATATTACAATTCAAAAATTTTAATTATAAAACGAAAATCGTGTATTTATTAAAATAACATTTGTTTTTTGAACAAAAGTAATAAATAAAACACTTTATGTAGGTACTTAGCGAGTTTAAATAGCATTGGAGTATAAATAGATTGTAGTAAGAACAATAGTTACTTATTAATAATTGCATACTTCAGTATACCATAATTTTTCTACCATAGTGTTGAATGATATTTGTAAAAAGTTTACTACTTAGGTATGTTTTGCTTTACATAAATAAAATTATAATCAGCTTTTATTATTAAGGTGATTTTATCAATGATTAATTAAATAATAACCATATACATTTATGTAAAATATAGAAAACTTATAAAAAATATATCAGATCTCTTTGAGATATAATTAATTCAAAATTAAATAACTTGATTGCATTAATTATGATGAGATTATACGGTATTAAGTCGTCTGCATTGCTATTCTTTGAATTGAAAATAAATATTGTAATTGTTTTTGAAAATCCAATCTCCAATACCTATATACATATATTATGAAGCTGAAAAGTTTGTTAAGTTGAATAAACAGGCGAAGTCGCAATAAAAGCTACTCTATTTAAGTATAAGTATAATAAGTGTCTGTGATTCTATTATAACTGTCTTTTATAAATATGTGTGCCTTTGATAAATGTGAATCAATTTCACATTTAAAATTGTATTGTGTGTTGATTAGTAACATAGTACATATGTACATGAAATACATATGTACATGAAACTAATAATGAAATTTATATTATTATTAAGCATTATTATTATTATATTTGTTCAAGTAATTAATATGTAATACTTAAAAAATGACTAAATTTAAAAAAAAATTAAGACATATTGGGCTATTGAATCCAATGTTGTATGGCAAATAGAAAACTAAATTTTACCAAACAAACATTGCGTGTTGAATGGCGGAAATCACCGCCGTTTTTTTCGAATGGATTTAATGCTGTTAACGTGGACTGTTCTTGACAGCGTCACCGGGTGAAATGTGAAAATCAGGTTCTTATATTGTGACTAAATACCTGTCTATAGCTACGAGAGAAGGGGTAGGCTGAATACCCTAAACCATCTGGTGACAAATGTTTAAACAGACATGAAGAGACTGGGCCTTAATGTACAAGATATGAGTCAGCCCACTACAAGGAAAACAGATGCCATGTAACATGACAAAGCAAAGACAAGGAAGGACAATATTATTTACTGTTATTGACTTTTATTTGTATAGGCTGAAAAGAACCTTTTGAGTTAGTTTAGTGTTAGTGTAAAATAGTAAAAACAAAAAACACTCTGATCAAGTACTATAATGATCATATAAATAAGTTGCGGTTCCCCCACAATTTTTTCTTAAGCGGCGAGCTTTTCTCACTCCTTGCCCAGTGATGCTGTAGTGAAGATCATTCCAGGTCAACAGCAATAAAGCCAATTAAGAAACACTAAGATGACAATGGGCACAATCTTAGAATAATTTTAATTATAAATTTAAGTTCACATAAAAAAACTTATCATTTTACCTATATTATATACTACTTATTATTTATAGCCTTATGAATAGGATTGTAGTTTATTCTGTGGTACTTACTATTAAGGAAGTTATTATAAGAAAAACTTACTTGTAATTCAGGTTGGTTTTGGAAAGCATCAGCCCAGCATTGAATGAGACTAAGAACTTTTTCCTGCACCACAGTTGGTGGATCATTTTTAGGTCCAATAAGTTTCACCTACAGAAGTGCCAATAGAATAATCAATTTTTCACTTTTTAAACTTCACGTATATAGCAGGGTGACCAGATGGAACTTAAAATACTGCATAGGAATGCACACATGGTGGGTTGGGAACCAATTTTCGAGAATTTCCATGTTGATTAGAGGAATGCACATTGTCTTTTTAACAAAACAGGGAATAAATATAATTAGTTCCCTTAAGTGGGAATTGAACCCACAACTATCGCATTTACAATCTGACCTTATGCTGCTGCACCACAATGGCCAGAGTATTTTATCAGTAAGATATTATGAAATATTATATTTAATCAACACTAACTTTGATTTAACTATAAGTAAATATAAGATAAAATTCATTCTATTTATATCTACAATAGTAATTTACACATGTAATACAGTTACTAATATAGTCAATATCTCGGATAAAATACAATTATTAATTTAAATGCAGTTAGTTAAAAAGCACATTTAATGTGTAAAAGAAACTTAATATTGATATACAAATGTTGCAATGAAGTTGTTTTAGTAATTATATTACATTATTCAGAATAATGTTAAGAAATGACATACATTATTATATAACTATTTGTTTAATAATTATGTATTACAAATAATATAAAACATGTTTTTATCTTCTCTGTACATTTTTTTTGTTTACATTATTATCATGTTATAGCAGGGTGGCCTAGGCCTTAGGCACCTAGTGCTAATACACACTGTTCTCCACTTTCTGTTTAATTTTTGAGGCATTATATGTTGAGAGTCAGAACATAACTCATTACCTCAGGTGGGAATCGAGACCACAACCATTGCATTTACAGTCAGATACTGTGCCACAACATATTTTTAGTTTTGTGTTTAAGTGTAAATTGGATATATAATAGAATATACACTTGTAGTCCTTGTTATTTCACAAATACTCCAACTCTGTGAATTTACTACTTTGATTTAGTGTAAATGAACTTTTATCAGATAAAGTGATATTTGAAATAGATAATTTCTATGAGAAAAATGTATACAAATATTGGAATATACATATACAAGCTAATAATTTAACATTTACTTAAATATTTCACAAAACATTAAGGGTTTAACCTGCATTAGCAAATATCCATAACCATACAAGTAAAATAAAATGTTATAAAAAAGTTATAAACAAGCAAAAAACATCTATATTACAAAATTTGCCGTATGCCTATTTTTTTTGTGTATTTTCAACATGTTTAAACATTGTAATGTAATTATGAAAGTAATTAAATTATGAAGAAATTTATGGATAACTTACCAGTTCTGATATGAACTCTTTGTTGCAGACTAATACATGGAAGCTCTTTCCACAATTCTTAACACAGGTTTCGAGAACAGTTAGAGTATACATAACTACAGTGTAGTTTTTTCCAGCACTTTGAGTCAGCCTTTTTCTTATAGCCTTTATGGCATCCTTAGGTCCATCAGTACTACTATTGATAATATCACATATTTCCATGTTAAGACCCCAATTTTCTGATGGTAATGAACCATCTGTAGCTTGTTCTGGAACATTGTCCGCATTATTCTCACCATGAATCAAATGATTCAACATTAACAAATTTATCATAAGCCTAACATAGTTTTGTATAAAGACAATTAATTAAAATAATAATTATGAAATTTGTTATATTGTTAATTCCCCGATGACAAAGAGAAATTTTTAATTCTTAGTGCGCAACAAAAACGAAAGCAAATTGTAGTTACGATATTGCGACATTACTTTTAGAAATGTTTATCGAGTGTGAAGTCATAATTTACCTATTTTTTGGCCAACCGGCGTAGCAAATGGATTCCCTACTCCAAAAAACGACATTTTTGTAAAATAATCCTATTATAAATAAATAATTTTACAGATTTCACTTGTCACTCAACAGACGTAGAATAACATAGTCTGTGAAAATTATATGCTGTCAAAATTCACAAGTCAAAACATATAGTTCTTTTTACGCAGCTTAAAAATTTACAAGTGTAATATATAACATGTACATGTCCACCGTAAAATGGGATTTATAGGAACAGTTTTCGACTTTAAGTTACATTTTTACATCACTTCCTAAAATTGGCTTTAAATACAAAATGATTAATATTGTATTATGATTTAAAATTGATTTTTTAATTTCTAAAATATATAAGCCGTTTCTATTGACACTATAAGGGGTCAACTGAGACACTATAAGAGGCGGATAGATAACTATGATTTAGATAGATAACTATGAGAAAAAAACCATTTTGTTTTGTAAATATTTTAGTCTTATTGTAAAATAAACTTAATATCTTACTTAATATCTATTTAATTTATAGTAAGCTATACTTAGTTATATTTATTCAAATCACTGTTATTATAATTATCATTCAATTGTTTCCGTTTTGAGGCCTACATCATATTTATTATATTTTTTACTCCTCCTAGTTAAGTAAAAAGTTTGCTTTGAATATTTATTTAAATAATCGAAGAATTTTGAACTATCATGTATGGTTTTCTAGAAGAATATAGTCAACTGAATCCTCATACAACGTTTCAAAATCATTACAAGATGATATAGAAGACCTTTCTGGTCTCGCGTCTATTTATCTCGTTGTAATAATGCTAATATATTTTAAAGCTACAGTATTTTTTGTATATTTTTTTTTCTATTTCTTAAAATATTTCTCCGTCTTGTTTTTATTCCCGACTGCTAAGGAAGGGTTATGTTTTTCGCGCGTATGTTGTATGTATGTATGTATATAATATTCTTTATTACCTCATATCTCCAGAACCGCTGCACGGATTTACATAATTGAGATATCATTAGATTCGTATTAGCAGCCCAAGTGTTCTTAGATAGGTGACGTTAAAAAAAACAATCGTGGCGGCTGTGGGACGCCATTGGACTTAGTGAAAAAAAATTTTTCATTTTGAATACTACAATATGGGTATCAAATTCAAGAGCTCAATAGGAGGATTTCAAAAAGGTATATCATGATTAGCATCAACATAATGAATCCTAACAAAGAAGTGAAATTAAAAAATATCTTTTTTTTGTAAAAACAAAACCCCGACTGCATAAAACTAAAAAGAAAATAAACAAGCCCAATAGTTTGTTAGGATTAACAGTCGGGACCTATAAGTAATTCTTCAATCAATAATTTTTTTACCAGGGACCCCACATAATTTAAAGAGGTCCCGACTGTTTATCCTAGTAAACTATTGGGCTTGTTTATTTTCTTTTTAGTTTTATGCAGTCGGAGTTTTTGTTTTTACAAATATTTTTTTATTTAATAATAAAATATATGTCTGGTTCTACAGATTAACATAATTATAGAAACTATAGTCGAAAATAAAACACTGGTAACAAACATTGTTCAGCATGGTAAATTAGATATTTCTTTTTATGATATACAAGAATTTTGTGTCTGGAGCGACTCAACATGAAAGCCAAAAAGAAAAGCGGCTTTGTAACGAAAGATCAACCAAATTCGGGTGGTAAAGGAAGAACGAACTGTTTTTAAACTTAACTCTCTTTTCCTACCTTATCTTGCTATACTGGAAAAAGGTGAAAAATTGAAATGAAAACAATTATATATGTAGGTATTTAACTAATTGATTCAAGACACATTCTATTAAATAAGAAATTGAGATCTTTCAAAATTTTGCAATTTTATATACACGGAAAAGTATTTATACATCTGCAATGTCGCTTAGCAACAAATATAACGAATGATATTCCTGACATTATCACTTAATACGTATCATATTTTATCTTGAGATATTATGTTTTAAATAATGACCGAAAAAAAGACACTAAATAGCCTTATTATTCACCCTGATATTGAACCTGGCGTTATAGATAATGCTATGCTCACAAGGTGTATCTTAGAGTATGGTAAATAAATTTTCACTTATTCATTAATAAAGTAAGCGCTACCATTACATTCTCGTTATATTTCCTTAAGACTAGACAATTTTGATTGAAATTGAATTTAAATTAAATTAAATCAATATAATCATTATTTACTTATCAACTCATGTGTAATCAGGACCAAAAGAGGAAGCGGGACGCCTATTTGCAGAAGAAGGGGTTCATTTAGAAGAGGCACTTGTGGTTCGACTTGAATTCCAGAATATTTTGAGAATTGATCACCTTTGGATGCTAAAGTCATTAACAAAACTTACCTTGGCACATAATCTAATAGAAAAAATTGAAAACTTAGATCAATTGACAGGACTCAATGAATTGGATTTATCGTTCAATAAAATAGAGAAAATAGAAAATTTAGATGCATTAGTCAACATTGAAGTGCTAACGCTGTTCCATAATAAGATTAGGAAACTTGAGAACATGGAAACACTAGAAAATCTTTTAGTATTTAGTATCGGTGATAATCTAATTGAAGATTATAAAGAGGTAGTATTTTTACAATAATATTATATATATGTTATGAGATTAAAAAATGTCATCAAACACATAATGAAATGAGTGCCAAGTTAAATGTTAATAATGTGTCGTCGTCTATATGGGGGACGATTTCTGTGTTCAATCGGGATAAAATTCAAGTTCTAAATTTTTCTCAATATTTTTATACTTACAGGGCTTTATTATGTTTGCAATTATATTAGTGTACTTCCAGGTTGTACCGGGTTGTTTGGTGCCTGTTAGTAAAAAATAGCCACGAACATTACGCGTTCAACTTTTTAATTTGCCAAGACACGCTGGCATGTGCTTTGATATTTAAAGAACCTTGAACCTTTCGTTAAATTATTATTAATTATTAAATTTTCTTCCTGTAATGCGTTTTTTAAACATTATACGTCTTTCTTTACATCAATGAAGATGGCATACATGAGGAGGTTTCGTAAGTTGCGCTCAGTAAGTTTCAAAGGAAACCCTTGTTGTGATGATCCTATGACATACCAGTTCTTGAAGTCTGCTCTTACACGAGTTACATATTTAGATTATAAACTGGTAACAGAAGATGAAAGAGAAAATGGGAAAGCTATTTTTAGGTACATAATATTATTAAGATACTAACAAAAAAAAGTACGTCAATTTATTCTACTTTAACGCATTAAGAAATACTGTATGCTGAATAGCCAAATCACACTTCACAATGGAGTCCCAAAAGTGGGCCGGTAAAAATATTTTAATTTTTATAACTAGGTGAATGAAATATAAATACGAAAAAAAAAGAAAAATATATATCTATATTTTTAGTAAAGTATAAAGTAATACAAATTTATTAATATCACATTTAATCTTTACTTTTATAAGAACATATTTATAATAGCAAATATAGTATAAATTAATTATTCTTTTAGGGGCCTTCTACGTAAACTAGATGAAGATGATGAAAAATTTGAAAAAGCACGACTAGCTAAAGAAGATTACGAAGCAAAAGTTAAATTTTATGCCTTGTCATTTGTGGAATATTTGAGTGGTCCTGAGCTATTAGAGGCTATGTTTGATAAAGACCCAGATGGTTCCTTATTGCTCAAAGTCGGAGGCGAACTCATTGGTTTTTATGAACAGTAAGTAGACCATACATTGGAAATTGTCTTTGATAATCTAAAATAATATAAAAATATTCAACAGTCTTTAATATTAAATTTTATTTAATTTTAATCACATTACGCAGCACACGCTATATCCCGCACACTAAAATTATTAAAATACTCCGTTACCCATTTTCCGCAAATTTTGAATGAATTGCGTGTTGTGTGGCGGGAACTAAACTCCACACTTTGCTTCTACACCAGAGCGAAGAAATTAAAATATTAACTGTGCCACGAATGGCTCCAATTATTTAATATTAAATATTCTAATATAATGTTTATTTTAGATATAAGGAACAGTACGTAGAAACAATGGCAGGTTTAGTAGATTTCGCGCAAGAAGCGTATAATGCGAGACAGCACGAGATTAAATTATTTAAGGATTTAGTAGATAACGCCTTGGAAGATAGCGTAGTACAAAGTAAAGCGTGAGTTAATTATAAATTTTATATATATTTTATTGTTTTTATCCAAAGTCGTACATAGGCATATACATAGGTGCCGAAATATTAATATAATATAATACGAGGTCTAAGCTGAGCTTTACATTTGTGCGTGTTCATATAGTAAAGGTCGGATCCCATACTAGCTAGGCTTAAAGTTAAGCGAAGACAAGATTTATTAAAATGTATATATAATTGGCACTATCACCGTACTAGTATGGAAAAGTGTATGTCAGCAAGCAGTATAAAAAGGAAACAAATCGAAAATCTAAATCATGGATGTGACGCTATTCTTGATGATATACTATGACGAAACGGTTTATTATTAATTCAAAGACATCAGATGTCATCAGAGAACATAATAAAAAAACTGCGTTAAAAAAATTGACTTCAACAACTAAAAAGCAACAAACAAAAACTTTAATGTAAATCTAACTACGTTTATTGTTAATATAAATAATATTATTGTTATTAGTATGCTATCTACTGAGATTTTTGAAGTTGATGTCAAGCCTTAAGCAAAATTTAAGTTAATTGTAATTGAGCACCTCTTCCTTTTAGAAATCGGTTAATTTACAATCACTCAATTAATGGTCACTTATAATTAAAATTTATTTTTAATTTTTCCTAGCTCTACTTTTAGAGAGACTCACACAATACAAAGCTAAAGCCTCGCGCACTGTACATTCATTGAAAGCAATAAATATGTATAATATGTCATTGATTTTGTTCAACCCAGAAACCTTTATAGAGTTAAATTAAGTGTATTCCTTATATATAAAAAATTATAAAATTACTATATCCGCTGAGGAATTTGAACTCGCATTCACCGTTTTCATTTAAACATATCTGAACTCAGCTCAGCTAGGTACCTACCTACCAACTAACCTTTGTAGTATTTTCATTTCGCAAGAATTTATTAGTGCCTTAATTATTGGTTTTGCTTTTATTTTACAAAATATATTATTATTATTTTCAGAGTCGTTGCAGAATTCGAAGAAAAGAAAAAGCCTGTAGTTGATCAAATGAATCAAATTATAGGTAAATATACGTCTAAACAAGCAACTATTGAACAATTAGAGCCCAATATAATAGACGCTGGGGAGGCCTTTAACGAATTGATCTATGATCTTTGGAAGAAACTGATGACTATTGAAATGCATCTTTATGAACAATGTGAGGTGAGAACATAGAAATTTACACAAATTTTTCAATTACAAGTACCAATTACCCATTGTGTTTACTAATGTATTAGGAAAAAAAATTGAAAAGTTTTGGCGTAAAAAAACCAAAGCAATACCTATCTTGCTTTTTTTTATGGAAAAGACAAGGCAAACGAGCGTTCGGGTCACCTGATGGTAAGTGATTACCGCCGCCCACGGCCCCGTGCAACACCAGGGGAGTTACAGGTGCGTTGCCGGCCTTTAAGGTGGGCTGGGCGCCGGGGCCCGGCATTACCTGATGCGAAACGCAGTGGCATAAAGCCACTACTTCACGCCGGTTTTAGATGCCGGGGGTGGTAATGATCCGGTCGAGTCTGCACATGCGTGTTGCCATTGCTGGCGACGTGACTCTACCACACGTACTTTAGTCCCTTCTCACGACACCACCAGTACCAGGATGATCCTGTTCTAGGCCGGGATCACACGGCACAATATATATAAACATAAACTTTATGAATAAGATAGTATTTAGCATAATTTTTCTCGCATATGAATTGTCTTATAAATTAGGAATCACGCGTCCAATTTGCGGTAAACATGATGGAGATGATAACAAAGTTGTTAGAAATTTCACGGAACGCATTCGGCACTTGGCGCGAGCACGAGGGCATGTGGTCGATGCGGCAATTCGAGACCCTCTCCAAAATGCTGGGTAATAAGGTTGCGTTGGGAGATGTGCCACAAGAACTGTTCGAGGTATATTATTCACGCTTATATAAAACTAAGAGTGTAAATTACTGTAAGTTACATTTTTAGCTTATTGTATATTAAGTATGTATTAGATAGATATAGATTCATACATTTTTTTTTGTTATGTAGGATTTAACCATAAATGTTTAGTTCAGTTTTTTTCCTGAATTAGTACTAACTGTAGATGCTAGCAGCCAAATTTCATCATTCTAGGTGAATCGGAAGTACTCTACCCTTTGATACCCTTGATAGTGTCGAAGTACGCGTTTTTTGCGATATATACGGCCATATCTTTTTTCTTAGTTAATATAGAATTTTTTTTTACTAGGAAATCACGAGGCCCGTAGATCTTGAGTATATGGTTTGAATTTCAACTCGATATCTCCAAGCGTCTCTTGAGATAAAGGTCTGTCTGTCGGTCTGTCTGATAGACAGACAGACGGACGGACATCAAAGTGACATTATAAGAGTTCCTTTTTTCTTTAAAAAAGGTACGGAGTCCTAAAATGTGACCTACTGGTACTTAATTATTTTTATATATTTTCCTCAGCTAACTTTTAGTTTCTTGATCATTAGTTTTAAGCCATTTTACCGCACTAAGTAATATTATCGTTACCTAATGTCTAGATACAGATTATAAAAGGCAATGGTTTTTCACAAAAGTCTGTCATAAACCGCAATTATTCGCTACTCCTATGTAGTTATGTACCTATACCAAACACATTTACACCATAAAATATTTTATAAATATTTAGGTAATGATGGACAGAGATCAAATGATGAATCTCGTAGCGCAGTCGTCGGACAACCACATGCGTTTCATCGACGCCCGTGAAGACTTACTAACCACGCGCGCCAATAATTGGCGCGATAACCTCATACAGGGAACTAATGAGTAAGATCAATTCAATTACTTTTTAGCAACTTTTAATAGCTTCGTCTGTCACTATCTGTCATTCTTAACGTGTTATTCCATAGTTAGGAAACAAAAATACTTATTTAGAAAACGTATAAAAATTTGAACTTAGCGGGAACTCGAACCCGCGTTCCCACTAAGTTCAAATTTTTATACGTTTTCTAAATAAGTATTTTTTTTTTCTAAATAAGTATTTCGCGTCTCGGTCTGCCTGGTCTTGCCCGATTGCCTCACGGTCTGGTCGGTTTCCTGGAGACGCGGGTTCAAGTCCCGCTACGTAAAAAAATTTATACTTTTTCTAAATGAGTAAAATATAAATTTTCTAAATAAGTAACTATCTGTCAATTAAGTAATATACACCACAGTTCACGAGTCGCGGCAGCCCTGAAGTTAGGTTTTCTAAAGTTTTGTGCATTATTCACTCGGCAAGAATAAAATCAAATTAAATTTTATTTGATTAGTGGTGGTATATTACTTAACTGACAGATAGTTACTTATTTAGAAAATTTACTTGGCAAGAAAATAATCAATAATAACAAAAATCCTCAAATTAAATCTGTGGTGACTTGGCAACGACAGCTAACTAGGCGGCCACGATTTACCGACTTTCCTGTAAGTGTATAAAAATTATACATAATTGTTTAAGAAAGAATGCAAAAAAGGTACGATGTGGTAATATAATACTGAGCAGATTTTTGATGTTTTAGAACAGTATAACAAAAAAATTTTTTATCAGCTTCTCGCAGCAGATGATGAAACTCTGCATAGCTCTAAATTTAGTAAATTCAAGTAAGTGCATTGGTCTTTGGACGTAACTCTTGCAAAGTCAAGTTATAGTTTTAATGTCATGACAGAAAATTGTTCATGAAGTGATAAGTACGGACTGGATTTAAATTCATTTCTTTTGCTCTAATAATGGATCTTCTAAGACGTGTTTTGTCCGATTTTTATTTTTTCTTTTCCTTTCAGTAACGAAATAAAGAGAAACAGAGACAGAATTCTAGAGATATATTATTTTATTGACAATCAGCGAGAAGAGTGGACGGATATGCAGATGAGTATGACAGAGACTGTCGATCCGGAGACCGCAGCCCTTTTAGGCGATGACTTTTAATCATAAAACCATAATTTTTTAAAATGTAAATTTGATATATTTCTTTAATATTGTAAATGTGTTTTATTAATAATGGCTAATAAGTTGATACATTGTTTTATTAATAGATACTAGTATAGCACAGTTGCAAAGTACTTGTGATGATTGTGGAAGTAAATCTTGTATAATGTGGAACATTATAAATTTATTTTAATAGGTAATTAATAAATAAATCAGCTTCAGGCTGTATCCCGCGCACAGCAGGGTAGGCAGAGGGAATCTAGTATTAAGACACTCCGTTCCCCACTTTCTGCGAATTCTGGAAGCCTCGACACCAGAGCGAAGAAATGGAAATATAAATTTAAGTAAATATTTCATCTCCTCGAGTGGGGATCGAATCCACAACCAGTCGGTTTTACAGTCACACTTCGTGCCACTGCGCCACGACTGGCCTATATACATAACTAACATTTCTCATTAAGTAAATAAAAAAAACTTAGACTTAAACACTAGTAATATATCAGTACAGCAAACTATCATAATGTTTAAGTCGGGAAATCATCATTCCTGTGCCAGGGTGCTTACTTATTACTAGAATAAGTTTAATATAGAAAAAAAACTAACATACACAACACATATATTATACAAACATTTTTAAAGTGTTAATCCACCAACCAACCACCACTAACTTTACATAGTATATATTTTTTTAAAATTGTAGACAATTAGATTTGAAAGCAATTTATAAAATATCAAATTAAAATGTCATCAATGATTTTTTATGTAAGATCTATAATATATTTTATATTTTTAACAATATATTAACAGTGATTGTTTGTAATAATAAATGTTAATGTCATGTTAATAATACTTGATTCATATACCGCTAGAGAAAAAAATAAAAAGGACGTCTGTATTTAAGATATGGACACTTGTGTACAAGATAATCTAATTTGCAGCTTTCTTTTTCAATGATTGAATATACATTTCAAGATTTTGCTGTACTTGAGGGGTTTGTAAGGAAAGTAAAAGCTCTTGTAAATCTTTTTCTCTTCTGTCATTAAATTTTTTCAAAACACCTTCCCTCATTTTCTGTTTTGTGATCGCGCGAGCTACTGGAGAAATTTTGTTGAATTTTTTTATAAAAGCTTTGCATTTGGCAATGGCGTCAGCTTTATCAAATGCTACTTCGTCAATAAGACCCACCTATAACAAAAGAAGTCGTTCTACTTATTTTCTTGTCTTTTTCTGGCCAACTTTACAAAATCATTCATATTTAATTTTTTTAAATCTATAAACAAAATGAACATAATAAATTACTTGTGTCAGAAAGGAAGGAAATATTTTTTTGCGTCACATCTGCATATTTTTTTAATTTTTGAATTTTTAATTTTCAACACATTGCGTTTTGAATGGCTGACTGTTTTGTTACAAGATCAAGGGAAAGAAAATAATGAATTCCATGAGTTAGAATTGAATACACAATCGTTGTGTTAACAGTCAGATGCTGTGCCACTGATCCTTGAAATTTGAGGACGCGGTGCGTGTGGCGATAAATATCTATATAATATCGATAAAGCGTCTCTAGCATTAAGTTTCCTGACTGCTTCAAAAATAAAAAAAAATTGACAAGGATTGTTTTCAGACAAACAAATAAAAACATTTGTCACAAAAATGTAAATAAAGTAATTTTTATTTAGATATAAAATTAATAATTTATTATACAAAAATAAGTGACAATGTTTCATAAAAATATGAGAAAAGAATATTTTAAACTTGTTTTTCAATAAAATGTTAATTTTGTACATCACCGGATTTGAAAGTATGAGGTTTTATTGTAACTTCAAACACGTAACTTAAAAAAACTTTTAAAATATATAAAATAATATTGTAAAATATTTTACTGGTGTCAAAATTATATTTATTTAAATTTTAAATTTAATTTTTTAAAAAAATATATTTCCAAATAAACAGTCATTTATGTAACATGGCACATTTTTGGTCGCTATCATCTTTAACCGTAGCCCTGATAGTTGTGGATTCAATTCATCCATTTAGGTACAAATTATTTAACAGAGCCAGTCAAAATACAATTTGCGTGGAAATTGGATATCTCTATGAAACTAAGTTGGGATGCACAAATAACTTACCTTTAATGCTTCATCTACTGAGAACATTCTGGCTGAAGTAAGAGCAAGTTCCACTTGTCTTACAGATATAGTATGACTATAAGAGTCCATAAACCAAGTAGGCGCTACAATACCTAAAGCAGTTTCATTGAGACCAATTGAGAATTTACCTTTCACCATAACTCTGTACTCTGTTGATAAAGATATTAGACAACCTGAACCGTGAGCATGACCCTAAAACATACAATATTTTTTTTAGCTCACGCTGTATCCCGGATATACCAGGCAGAGGGAACCTAATGCGAAGACACTCCATTTTTCAATTTCCGCAAAATTTTCGAGACATTGCGTGTTGAAAATTAACAATAACTTACATAAGTACCTAAGTATTATTATTATTTTTTTATGGAAAAGACACGCCAAACGAGCGTTCGGGTCACCTAATGGTAAGTGATATACGATAGGATCGGGGACATTTGGTGAAGAACTATAAACTGGATGAAATAATAAAATGCCGTTTCAGCTATAATTGATTATATAATTAAATATAATTGATTGTTATGAAAGCAATTTTAATCGATTTCTGTAAAAAAATTAGGTTATAAATTCGACTGTATTTTTTTATGTTGTTACTTCAGAGAAACAAAAAAAAGAGTGGATGAACCGATGATTGATGTTTTTTATTTAAAAATTATTCCTTCTCGTGTGGTCTCATTTATGACAATGGTATCCATGAGAAAATCACAGAAGTCTTAAATTTTCACTAAGTATGTGCGCGCAAATGGAAGAATAACTTCATATGCCTCCCGCCAACCAACTCAATAATTCTTTTTTTATTGAAAACAATACACTTCAACAAAGTTCGTAATACAAAGCGTAGCGTTGAGTGAAATTGAGTTGCAATTTCACTCAACGCTACGCTTTGTGTGTGAGTGACTAGAATTTGGATGGAAAGTGCAGAAAGATTTGTTTGAACAGTGCGTTATCTTTGCTTACTAGCTCCATGCTTCAACCACAACTGGGTAAAAAGAAGAAGAGTCATAATGTCCATGCAATCAAATTTTCGGGCGTTCCTTGGTTAAATTTAAAGAAATTGCGCTGCAGTGGGATATGATTCTTCTATAAATGCTTTAGTATATGTATATGGGTATGATTCCCACCCAGGGGATTGATTCTGCTGCGCGGCGTTGAGTTCCTTAACTCAACAATCAATATCTCGAAAATTGGCGTAAAATGGGAACCAGTGTTTCTAAACACTAGGTTCCTCCTGTCTTTATGCTAGACAAAGTATAAAGATTCCTTTTTGTTTAAATAAACATTCTAAGCTTACATTTATAGCAGCTGCAGTAATAAAACTTGATGCAAACAATTTAAGGTACACATCTTCCAAAGTTCTAAATAATTCCTCAGCTCTTTTGAGATCGTGCTTGTAAAATTCCATAATATCAGCACCTGATGAAAATACTGTAGGGGATGACTGAAATAAAGAACTACTGTATACGTGATACAGAATGACCAATTTATATAATTAATATAAAAATAAAGTTATTTAAATCATAATAGACACTGGCGTTGTGCCGCAGTGGGTCAGTGTCTGACTGTAAATGCGATGGTTGTGGTTTCAGTCCCCACTCAGTGGAATTATATTTAAATTATTTTCTTTTTTCTACTGTGGCAGATATAGCATGGCCTTGATTTGTGTTATTTAACATGCACGACAGAAATTGGGCAGAAAGTGGGGAGTTTTGTAGTTACACTGGCTTCCCTCACCCCATCTAATATTCACGAAAAGAGAATACATACCGAAGTAATCACTAATCCTTTACTCTTGCTTTTGGCAACTTCATCCAATTTTACACTCATTTCCCTAAGTAGTTCAAGATTTAAGCTATTTACTGGTGGTCTTTGTAATGTCATTATAGATACTCCATCATTATCGATTGATAAGTCAACCAAGGGGCTTTGACTAGACATGGCCCTCAAGACTGGAACCACATTTCTAGTTTTATGTATCAATTGACATAAAATCATCTTGATTGATATTTCTGAAATATAGGAAATTAATGAGTTTGAAAATTAATCTCAAGATATTTTACATAGAAAGTATTATTACATATTCGTCAATTTTAGCTGGCTTTATAAATAATAATATAAACTATAACTATAACTAGCTTCACGCTTTATCCCTAGCGGAGTAGTCATAGAGAATGGAGCGCCAAACACTACGGTCTCAACATACCTCATATATGTCCTCATGCTTTTAAATAAAAATAATATACCTAAACATAATAAAACAAGTGCAGAATGAATTTTATAAATATAACTTAAGACCCATTTTCAAAGAAATTTATGCCCAAATAATAATGTTTATCTATGTATGTACCGAATTTTATTTATAGCTAGTGGCCTGTTCGCGGCTTTGCCCGCTTGAATTACATGATTATTTATTTCAGAAATATATATATTACAAAACCGCCTTAATTATTAAATAATTGATTTGGATAAGTATTCACGATATTCTTTGTAAAATAACTTATATTAGCTCCTGTACAATTTTTAAATTTGTAACATATATTATAAGTTAAATATATAATTGGTATATAGAATATACCATAGAAAGCACGTTTTTAGGCATTTTTATATAATCTATAAAATAATCAACATTTTTGATCAAGTTGGAAGATGGTAAGTGATTACTGCCGCCCACGGCCCCGTGCAACACCAGAGGAGCTGCAGGTGCGTTGCCGGCCTTTAAAATGGGTTGGGCGCCGGGGCCCGGCATTACCTCATGCGAAACGCAGTGGCATAAAGCCACTACTTCACGCCGGTTTTAAATGCCGGGGGTGGTAATGATCCGGACCAGTCTGCCCATGCGTGTTGCCATTGCTGGCGACGTGACTCTACCACACGTACTTTAGTCGCCTCTTACGACACCACCAGTACCAGGATGATATCCTATTCTAGGCCGGGATCACACGGCACAAAGTTCCAGCCGTACTCATGATCCGAGAGTTTCGTACCAGTTTCATGAATGGAGATACACTAAAAGAATAACTAATTAAGTTGTCATTTTGTATCAAATTAAGTACAGATTAAAATTTGTACCTAATGGTTTTTTTCTGTGACACATATACAATAAGTAGTCTAATTTTGAAAAATAATTTTGGAATTTTCCTTTATACGTACCGTAAGTTTTAACTTCCTTAAGTTGTGCTCAGAATCTTGCCAACGCGATTCAGAAAACGACGTTTTATGCACAGGACCATCTATTGGACTTACAATTCAACTGTAACCATTCAAGCATTTTTAGAAAAATACTACTGTGTTTATGTTAAATTTATTATATGTTACATTATAAGTAAGATTACACTTGTAAGTGTAATCGTCGTGTACGACGTAATTAACGTTTAACAAATAATAACTCAATAATATGTTTTATCCGTTATCAACATTCATTATCATATGTAGTCAATAGATATGGTTGCGTACGTTTAATTTTTTTTCTCAAATATAAATATATTAAAAACTTTAAGTACATAATTTTTTGATAGAGTGTGATTGTGTGTGCGGGAAACTTTCTAAACTATAAAAATATAAAGTTTTTATGCACAGCGCCATCTATTTAAGATTTAAAATTGAGGAAAGTTTAAAAATGCTGTTTTTATGTTAAATTTAACCTAACATAAAATTATATTAACCGAAAATGATGTGCTGTGCTAAAGTATTCATTAATGGTAATTAGTGTTTAACTCCACAGAATGTTTTATGCGTTATAAAGATTCGTTAGTATCTACTATTTGTTGTCAATAAATAGCGTTTCTTGTATCGATTTCTACTATATCAAATATAAACTTCCTGGAAACTTAAATATTTATATCTTTTGATAGAAGTGAAGCGATTACAATGAAATAAACACTAAAAGTTACTCTGATTTTTATGTATAAAAGTTGCTTAAATATATTGTGTACTTTGTACGTGATACGCGGTCACATAAGCAGACAAACAGACAAAAATTCTAAAAATGTTGGAAATGGATTCTGTTAGTTAAATAACACTGGTTATTTTTTTTTAATTTTATGCACTGAAGATTTCTAATGTAAAAATTATTAAAACCTTAGGTGGCATTTTCGTACCACCCATTAGAGAGATGCAACTGTCAATATATTAATTTCTTTAAACTTTTGCCTTAAGGAGTCTTTAGGACCTAAGTTATAGTTATAGCTATATAGTTATAGTTATATCGATACTTACAATAAAATCCTAACTCATCGGTGTCTGTACGTGAAATATATATTAGAAAAATTATCATTACGGACATTTAACAATGTAATAGAACTTGGTCTGTTTATCTGTGCGTTCAGGATAATCTCAGAAAGGGCTTAACCGATTTAAGTAACTTAACCTAACTTTGTGCCCCTGCGCCGCGATGGCCTTTAATATTAATATAGAATGGAAGCGTCAGCGCTCCTTTTACGGAGACAATATATAGGATAAAATATTTTAAGCCCATACCTAAAGAAATTGTCAAGCCTCAACAGTTTAGACGTAGGTTTTTTTTGTCATTTCACGATGTTTATCCATATCTGTATTTCGTGTGACGCAGTTACGCATAGATACCAATAACGTTAACACATACTACTACAAAAGTATTACTAAAGGTTAAGCAACTTTGAACTTTGCCGCCAATACCTACTCGAATTAGGAATGAGGCGTAATCGACTCGATTTAGGAATGAGGCGTATGCGGTGGTTTCCCTTTGATAGGCTTATGCCTGTTTGCGTATTTAATGACAAATAGTAATATAATATTATTTATTTTGTATGAAAAATCACTTTTTCACTTTTGGGATTTTTTTTATTGTATTGGGCTTTTACAGAGTAATTAACTATGGTTTCATTTAAAGTGGTGGTGACAAAAACACTAATTAAGCATATTTAATATTTATAGTGATTTTTTAGTGAATAGAGTAAATAGTTATTATAATACTTGCGAAGAAAGCATATTTTAGACATTTTTTAAATTCTTATACCTTTTGAAAAAGTACCAACATTCTTATCGTTAATAAATTATTTTTTTCAGATTAAAAAATTGTCTAAGGTTTTCATCATAATGGCACGAAAATATTTAAAATGTTCAAAATTAAAAGTTCAAAAATGTTGATTGAAAATAATTATACTGCAGGAGGATACCTTTATATGTACTGTTTTTTTATGATATAATGTGGAATAATATATTCTATAGAGGAATCAGACATTCCTCTTCACACTTTTTATTCTTTAACTATACGTAAATATATATTTTAGAGGTTACTCTGTACTAAGATGGCAGCTTTAAGCTCTAATACATACATACATACACACAAACACACACACACACACACACATACACACATACACACATACATACATAGATACATTACACTTACACGAAGTAATTGTTGAATAATAAATAATAACTCAACAATATGTTCTATGCGTTATTAACATTCATTATCATATGTAGGCAATAGATATCGTTGCGTATGTTTCATTTTTTTTTTCAAATATGAATATCTAGAACAAAAACTTTAAGTTAAAAAACTTTAAGTACATTATTTTTTTATAGAGTGTAGCGGTAGCCTTTCCAAACTATAAAATAGATAGCGTTACTTGTATCGAGTTGTACTACCTCAAATATAAGCTTCTTGGAAACTTAAATACTTATATCTTTTGATAGAGTGAAGCTATTACAATGAAATAAACACTAAATGTTACTTTGATTTACTGGTAATTTTTATGTATAAAACTTGCTTAAATATATTGTGTACTTTTGACGTGATGCGTGTAAACATAAACAGGAAAACAGACAAACAGACAAAAATTCCAAAAATGTTGGAAATGGATTCTGTTAGTTATCCTTTAACACCCTGGCTAATTTTTTGTTTTATATTTTCAATGTACAGAAACGACTTTTCTACAGATTTTTTATAAGTTTATTTGAATTAGAATTATAAAACTACCAATATTTTTATAGTGAATAAAATATTTTCTCAAATAATTTTGTTTCTATATTTTCCACCTGTAAAACACTAAGGGAAGAAAAAATATTAAATATATATAAATATATAGATACCACATTGGTATCGATACTGCATTGGTAATAATAAAATAAAATAAATAAATCATTATGTCAGTATATATTTATAATATTAGTATAGATAGATTATCATACTTATCAAATTAATTTTTTTGCAAATTATTGTAATAACGTGAATAATTAGTTATAAATACTCATATTATTTTCTGAAACATTTTAGTTATTTTATTATTATTAATTTTTAAAAACACTGAAATACTCACCGTGTACCCGACCGTGGAAGTTGATCGTGGACCTTGTCTTTTGATACTAACTTTTTAGCAATAAATATTTTACAATAAATAAAATATACTTGTAAATTTCAAAGGCAGTGCTTCCTAGTACGGTTATAAAAAAATCAAGGTCCAAAGCTAAAGGTCATAGCGAGTCCGACAGTCAAAAATACATAGGAAATTGGATCGTATATCATATTGTCTTGTAATGAATAAGAATTAAAATCGTTTAAAATATATTTGTCTTCAGAGAATCTTTGGCCTTTTTAAAAAAATAAAAATCTACTCTATAATAAAACAGTAAAAATTGTGTTTATACATTAAATATATTTTCGAATATACAAATAAATATCTATATCTATACTTATAATAAATCTGTAGAAAAGTCGTTTCTGTACATTGAAAATATTTAAAAAAAAATTAGCTAGGGTGTTAAAGGATAACTAACAGAATCCATTTCCAACATTTTTGGAATTTTTGTCTGTTTGTCTGTTTTCCTGTTTATGTGAACACGCATCACGTGAAAAGAACACAATATATTTAAGCAAATTTTATACGTAAAAATTACCAGTAAATCAAAGTAACATTTAGTGTTTATTTCATTGTAATAGCTTTACTCTATCAAAAGATGGAAAGTATTTAAGTTTCCAAGAAGCTTATATTTGAGATAGTAGAACTCGATACTAGAAACGCTATCTATTTTATAGTTTCGAAAGGCTACCGTTAACATACGCAACGATACCTATTAGAGATTGGGTGGGTGGGTGTCTAGGTAGGTAGGTAGGTAGGTATGTAGGTAGGCAGGTAGGTAGGTTGGTAGGTTGGTAGGTAGGTGATTAGGTGGGTAGGTAGGTAGGTAGGTAGGTGGGTGGGTAGGTAGTTAGGTACGTAGGTAGGTGGGTAGGTAGGTAGGTAGGTAGGTGGGTGGGTGGGTAGGTAGGTAGTTAGGTAGGTAAGAAGTTTGGTAGGTAGTTAGGTAGCTACCTACTACCTAGGTAGGTAGGTAGGTTGTATGTATGTATGGATGTATGGATGTATGGATGTATGGATGTATGGATGTATGGATGTATGGATGTATGGATGTATGGATGTATGGATGTATGGATGTATGGGTATGGATGTATGGATGTATGGATGTATGGATGTATGGATGTATGGATGTATGGATGTATGGATGTATGGATGTATGAATGTAGAACAAAATAATGTTCTACAGTATTGTAGAGCGCATCAATATCTATAAAAAAATCGGCGATACCATATGTCCCGCTACTGTAGTTATGGCAATATAACCATTTTTTTATATTTTTTAAGATCACAAAAGTGGCCACAATAATCAAACTATATTATTCATACCTCTGCATTAATCTTTATCCCAGTAAATGATATTTTAATAAAGATAATTTAAATACCTGTAAAATGCTTTTTTAATTAATAAAATCGGACATCCTATTCAAAAGATATAACGAATTTAAAAATATCAAATTTAAGAAAAACGAGTGTGTGCCGTGCGGCCTCGCGCATCGTGGTGAGTAACTCTGCAGGGGTGAGGGGGAGGTGCATCGATATTACTAAAATTATGAAGAAAATCGATTAGATTTTTTTTTTCTTTATTTGAATTGAATAGGTCCCAAAAGTACGGGACCAATTTGGAAAATTCTTTTACTATTAGACGATTGACGTGTAAAAAAATACCAAAAAAAAACCTTATATCGCGTACGCTGTAGAAATTATTGACAATAGAGCAAAGTGATGTACTATAATTTTATAGAAAACATCTACATCTACAAAAAATTGACGATACCATGCGTAACTGTAAAAAAAGGAAAATGTGTAAACTAGAACAGAGCCGCCATCGTAGTACAGAGGGGCATCTAATATATATCTATGAAGATATAAATAAATAGTTATAAAGGTCAGTTATTTAATCATTACACCATTCATACATGACGAATATTACAATAAAAACAATTAAGCCGATTTTACCGCTCCCGCACCGCGCTCACGTCTTAGCTCTTTAAATCGCTTAAGTCGTTTCTGAGATAAGCGTCGACTGACAGAAAAACCAAGAAACCGACAAAATTTATAAATATTATTGTTGCTGGTTCTATTACTTTGTTAATTGCTCCAATAATAATTTGTTTAATGAAAATCGGAAATGCCATGCTTTTAATAATTTTCACATTAGAAATCTTAAGTGCGCTGCAAGCATACATTATTTATTAAAACAGGAACGTAATTCCCTGTACCGAAATAAACAAATAATTCACAAACTTAAGCGGGTTAAGCCGCGAGCTGATTGCTATATTTTATAAAATTTTATATTGTCTTTATAATAGATGGATCACGTGGTGATGTCAATACGTTTTAATCATTGGCATGTAGGTACGTTATATTAATTTATAGTAGATATATTTCTCAAGAGAACTTAATCAAAACTTTGTATATAAAAAAATACATGAAATAATCATGTTAGGGAAATATCAAATTTATTTTATGAATCGGTCTTAATGTTATATTCGAAACAAATGAAGTGTATGTAAATTTATTAATACGTTTCAAGTATAAAAAAAGCAAAAATGCAATATAATTGCGTTTCTTCTTTTCTTTCCAATGATTTATATTTCTATTATTTATATCGATATATCAGGGACGTAAATGCGGGAACAGAGCTGCTATCTTAGTACAGAGTAACCTCTAAAATATATATTTACGTATAGTTAAAGAATAAAAAGTGTGAAGAGGAATGTGTGATTCCTCTATAGAATTTATTATTCTACATTATATCATAAAAAAACAGTACATATAAAGGTATCCTCCTGCAGTATAATTATTTTCAATCAACATTTTTGAACTTTTAATTTTGAACATTTTAAATATTTTCGTGCCATTATGACGAAAAACTTAGACAATTTTTTAATTTGAAAAAAATAATTTATTAACGATAAGAATGTTGGTAGTTTTTCAAAAGGTATAAGAATTTAAAAAATGTCTAAAATATGCTTTCTTCGCAAATATTGTAATAACTATTAGCTCTATTCACTAAAAAATCACTATAAATATTAAATATGCTCAATTAGTGTTTTTGTCAGCACCACTTTAAATGAAACTATAGTTAATCACTCTATAAAAGCCTAATACAATAAAAAAAATCCCAAAAGTGAAAAAGTTATTTTTCATACAAAATAAATTATATATTATCGTTGATATTAAAATAAAACGTTATTTGTCATTAAACACGCAACAGGCATACGCCTACCAAAGAAAAACCGCCGCATACGCCTCATTCCTAAATCGAGTCGTAGGTATTGGCGACAAAGTTCAAAGTTGCTTAACCTACAGTAATACTTTTGTAGTAGTATGTGTTAACGTTATTGGTATCTATGCATAACTGCGTCACACGAAATACAGGTATGGATAAACATCGCGAAATTAAAAAAATAGTCTACATCTAAACTGTTGAGGTATCTTGATTAATTTGTTTAGGTATGGGCTTAAAATATTTTATCTTATATATTGCCCCCGTAAAAGGAGCGCTGACGCTTCCACTCTGTATTAATATTAAAGGCCATCGCGGCGCAGGGGCACAAAGTTAGGTTAAGTTATTTAAATCGGTTAAGCCCATTTCTGAGATTATCCTGAACGCACAGATAAACAGACAAACTGACCAAGTTCTATTACATTTTTAAATGTCCGTAATAATATTTTTTCTAATATATAATTCCACGTACAGACACCGATGAATTAGGATTTTATTGTAAGTAACGATATTACTATAACTATATAGCTATAACTATAACTTAGGTCCTAAAGACTCCTTAAGGCAAAAGTTTAAAGAAATTAATATATTAATATACAGTTCCATCTCTCTTATGGGAGGTACGAAAATGCGACTTGCGTGCGTTGCAAACATACATTATAGGTATATTAAAAAACCGACCATAATTTTAGTGTATTAAGCAATTCTGTGGTATAAGCGGGCGAAGCCGCGAGCGGGCCGCTAGTATATAATATGAATATAGAGATACTCGTAGGATATTTAGTATTCTAGGGTTGATATTAAAAAAAAACAATTGTTAATTATAATATTTTTATTAAATGATGTATATGAATATAAAATCTTATATAATGTATATTTTTTCTAAATTTTATATGAAGTTAAAACCCCATTTATGAAATATTAAAATTAAAATGTCATCAAACACTTTTATATTAAGATGTTATAGTTTATACATACTTGGTATAATCTTTACTTAACGTGTATATTCTTCGTTCGGCTCAAAACGGGAGATTTTTGTTGGTCTTTCGTTTGCTTAGAGGTGTGCTCTTTCTTTTTTTTAGGACGGGTTTCGTTCTTTTTAAAATGTGCTTTCGTTTTTGTTAGGATGACTTTCTTTTTTTTTATGTATAATCGACACTTCTTTAATAGATTAATATTTCCGTGCCTTGTGGACTATTCTATTCAGTTACCTTTTAAAAATAGCGTGCCATAATCTCGGAGAAACTTGTTTCGGTCGAATAAATTTACATGTTATTCCGAAATACGGGCCATTTGTACGTCCCGGTGGTGCAAAAAACGGGACTGTCCCGTTGATAACGGGACATCTGGTCACGTTAGTCATACTATAATTATATAACTATTGCAAAAAAAAGTTATAAAACGGACAACCATCCCTAAAATATGAACACTTGCAAAGGAATACAAAGTCAAATCTATTTTAATTTGCAGTTTTCTTTTTCAATGATTGAATATACATTTCAAGACTTTGTTGTACTTGAGGGTTTTTTAAGAAACTCAAAAACTCTTGTAAATCTTTTTCTCTTCTGTCATTAAAATTTTTCAAAACACCTTCTCGTATTTTTTGTTTTGTAATCGCGCGGGCTGCTGGAGAAATTTTGTTGAATTTTCCTATAAAAGCTTTGCATTTGGCAATGGCGTCAGTTTTGTCAGATGCTACTTCGTCAATGAGACCCACCTGTAACAATAAGTTTTTATACTTATTTATTCATGTTCTGCCATTATTGGATGATTACAGAAATATAAAAATAATTAAAAATACATATTTTCTTTAGCTAAAGGTAAAATAACGAAACAAGCTTAGTAAGTTAGTGCTGATAGAATGCCTCAACATACATTTGTAACAATTTTTTTCGCTGTCTTATGCAGATAGGCAAAAGGAAAAAGGAAAAATATTCCATATTCTAGACATCGCATTATAAGACTCTTAAAGGAGTGAAGAAACAATTTATTATTGATTATTTTGAGAATAACAAATTAGTTAAAATGTAAATAAAGTAGTTTTCGAGATTATAATATTATCAGAAATACGAATAAGACACAGCTCATTGAACGAAACGCTACGGCCAAACGTGAGAGCAGCTGCACGTTTGGCCGTAACGAAAGTGGGTATTACAAAAGAAGAATGGAATAAAGATGAATGCTTTGGAGATGTGTTCTCTTCGTAGGGTATGCGAAGTCAACTTAGCTGATTGAATCGGCAATCAAGAGATAAACGGAATGGCAGGTACTAGCGATGACGTTACTGTGAGATTGAATAAAAACGTGTTCTTAACGTTCTAACGAACGTGCTGGCTTGGGCATGTCGAACGAAAGAATGGCAAAATAGATTGGAAAGTAGAAAAGTGAGTAGTAGAGACGTAGGGGGAGACCTCGTTGACCTTGGAAAATACAGTATCAAAGATATTGAAGAAAAGTCACGCAAAAAGCATGAGGACCTTCCAGAGAGCATTTATGAAGAGGTTAATGAGAGTGGACGAGGCGAAAGAGGTATGTAGAGACCGTAGCGTTTGGTGCTCCATTCTCTCTGATTGGCTAGAGATACAGCGTGAAACTAAGCTAAGTTAAGAAAGAAAATTGATAATTTATTATACAAAAATATCTGATAATTTAATAAAAAAGTGTGATAAAAAAATACATTTAAAACTTTCAATACATTACTAATTTTCATATTGGATATGCACAGTTTATTCAAATTAAACTTCAAAAATATGAAATCAGAAATTTTATATTAAAATATATTTGGGGGTTCAATCCCTATTTTAGTATATTTTTTTTTCTGCACATTTTTAAGCAATTTAGATTAAAAGTGCAAGTTGAGCGAGATAATGGATGATATTTGTTTCTCTCTGCTATCTTGCTATATGTAAGATAAATTATAAAGCTTAAATAAATGTATATAAAGTATAAAAATAACTATACCTTTAATGCTTCATCTACTGAGAACATTCTGGCTGAAGTAAGAGCAAGTTCCGCTTGTCTTACAGATATAGTATGACTATAAGAGTCCATAAACCAATTAGGCGCTACAATACCTAAAGCTGTTTCATTGAGACCAATTGAAAATTTACCTCCCACCATAACTCTGTATTCTGTCGATATACTTATTAGACAACCTCCAGCAGGAGCATGGCCCTAAAATAAATAATAATGTTATTTAATTTTATAATAAACACTTTTTGGTCAGCCTTAGTCATTCCAGTTCAAAATAATTTTGTCCCAGCTGGCTATTTTATTGACCACCCTTCACTGTTCCTAGGCCATTCCACTAATTTCAACATTTCAAATTTCGAGTTTGAAACTACAGTGTTCCAGCCATCAATTTCAACTTATTAGTACTTAGTAGTTGTATGCAAATTATATCTAATTTTATTGTTCTTAATTAATATAATGTTTTTTTTCTTAAGTTTTTTATTAAAAGTAAATATTTCAAATAGACACGGCACGAAAATTGGAACCTGTCAACAATCAAACAGGCACGAAAATTGGAACCTGTTCCAATGCTGGAACATGTTTCTCAATTTTACTAGACTGTAAAGTCACTAAGCTGATTCTTTCCTGCATACAGCATGAGGCGGAGATGCGGTACTCAAAGCCGCGCTTTGTATTTTTACTAGACTGAACAACAATTTATTTCTCCAAGTAATTAAAATATTGTCTGTAATATAGAGATAGTATGAATATAATATGAATTTTAAATATAAAAAAAAATGAGTAGTAAATAAACTAATTCAATTGAAAAAATAAATAAATTATAATGTACATGTATAATATATAATATGTATATTATATGAAATATAAGACACCATTTTGGCACAGTGGGACACGGTATGTCTGTAAATAGAATGGTTGTTGGTTTGATCCTCTTTTGGGCAAATAATTATACATATTTTTTTTCATTTCTCTGCTCTGTTTATAAGTACAAAGTATTAAACATAACAATGACTTACTGTCATCTAAACAGACTGCAGTGGTCTATTAAAAAATACAAAAAAAATCCACTCTGGTAGATAATGCATACTGCAACTCAAAATTGGAAAGAAAATGTGGAGAAAGATGTTTTAACACTAGGTCTCTTTTGTCTCAGGGTAGACAGTAGGGACCTATTGGTAAAACATAGCTTTGTTTGAAATTCTGCATGAAGTTGTTTTTTTTTAAATAGAGATTTTAATCTTACATTTATAGCAGCTGCAGTGATAAAACTTGATCCAAACAATTTAAGATACATGTCTTGAAGGGTTTTCCAAAATTCTTCAGCTCTTTTGAAGTCAGGCTTGTACATTTCCATTATATCAAGACCTGCTGAAAATACTGTAGGGGACGACTGAAAAAACAAAAAAAAACAGTAACAATAATAGCAATAAATTAACAACAAAGAGAGATTAAATTATATAATAAATATTTAAAAACTATTTTAAATAGTACTATACATTTGAATTATTGCAGTAGTAAAAGTCTCTGACTGTAAATGTGAGTCTTGGGTTTAATTCCCATTTGGTGGATTTCATGCTCTTTTTTGATTTTATATCTGAAATATTGCAGTATGTGGGGAATAGTGCCCTTACACCAGGTTCTTTTTCCCAGCATTGATTTATGAATGGTGCTAAAATAAGAACAAAATTTAAATACATACTGAAGTAATCACTAATCCTTTACTCTTGTTTCTGGCAACTTCATCCAATTTTACACTCATTTCCCTAAGCAATTCAAGATTTAAGCTATTTACTGGTGGTCTTTGTAATGTCATTATAGATACTCCATCATTATCAATTGATAAGTCAACCAAAGGGCTTTGACTAGACATGGCTCTTAAGTTTGGAGCCAGACTTTTAGTTTTATGTATCAATTGACGTAAAAGCATCTTGATTGCTATTTCTGAAATATTAAAAAACAAAGATTAACTTTGCAAAATATTTTACACAGAAACTCTCAGTAATTTAAGATGAATATGTATGAATATAAATCTCCTCTTTATAAGCATAGTAAAATTATAAAATAAATTAATAAATAAATCAGCTTCTATCCCGCACATCCCGCACACAGCAGGGTAGGCAGAGGGAACCTAGTGTTAAGACACTCCGTTCCCCATTTTCCTCCGAGTTCTGGAAGCGTTGCATGTGGAGTGGCGGAACTCAACGCCGCGCTTTGCCTCGACATCAGAGCGAAGAAATTAAATTATAAATTTAAATAAATATTTCATATCCTTGAGTGGGGATCGAACCCACAACCAGTCGATTTTACAGTCACACTTTATGTCTCAATATTATAGTTTATGCTTCGCTGTTTTAAAATAGATTAAAGTAACTAACTAATTAATATTTATCTACTAGCATATAAACGAACTTATGAATAATTATTGTACAAAATTTATTATATCACAAGGTATTGTAACAATCTGTAATTAGAAAACTTTTCACTTATTTTACTAATATTAATAACAAAAATATTGTAATACCTGTTGCCGACCCGTAGAAATGAACTGATCGTGGACTTTGTATTTTTTAATGTACCTATACGAGTTATCATTTGTCCACCACTTAAATGTCAGTTGTCAAAAATGAAAGTAGAGTATATTAGAGCTGTTACGTATTCGATACTGAGTAACGGGTGCGCTACCTAGTAACGAGTAACGAAACGTTACTTACGAATGAATTTCATTTTTTTTTCTCGTATTTTTCGTATTATTTTTACTTACACTGTTTTAGTTCCCGCAAGTACCGTGCATGTGCGTGTGTGTATTGATAAGCTTGCTGGGGGAGATAATGGTTTTTTTCCGAATTGACTTTATTGCTGTTGACATGGGAATTTACAACGTCACCGGGGGTCAAAGTCATTTTCTTCAGGGGCGAGAGTAGCTCGGTCCTGAAGAAAATGTAAAAGCTTTAATGGACGCTCATGAATGGTTGGCGATCGCAGGGGACTGCCCTGCGTACTCTAATCAGGGGGGATTTTGAGCATTGAGCCCCGTCGCGCCGAGGCGCGGACGTGCCGTGAGATAGGTTCGTCGCCTTACGGCGTCGTCTGGATCGTCGGGATCTAGAAGGATGCTGCGAGGGCGTCGAAGAAGCGAATGAGGATGAGGAGCATACTGACACGTTTGTATAATTCCTTTAACGATGCTAATTAAAACCAAATTAACGATGCTAATTAAAAAAAAATGTGTAGGTCCATGTTGCGTACGTACCATGGGCATCTGGATGCCATACGGAAGAATTTGTTTTAGATCCTCTGAAGGAAGCCTATTTTAGTGTGCGAGAACACGACAAAAGCATAGGTTATAATGAACAATTTACTCTGCTCGCATATTAGTGGCAGCCTGCTCAAATGATGTATTGCCTTGTTCCTGAGTCAAAGGTCATGTGCCTTGTTATATATTGGACACGGTGTCGTAAAGCTTACGAGGAAAGAAGAAGCTTTTTGGGTTAACCTCAAGTTTTAACTTAATTTTATTTTAATAGATTTTTTTTATTTTTACTCTATTTTAAAGCATGTAATATATACACTCAGGATGAAATATATTATAATTTCAATAATTATGATGGATATATATTTTAGATTTAAAATGTCTTGTGTTAATAGTGTACAAGTCTTAATCATTAATAACAATTGAGTGTGGTTTATAAATCTTTATTGGTAAATTAAGCTTTTCTTGACATGAACTGAAATGAAACTTATTATTATATATAACAAAGTAAGCTTTCACTTAATTGATAAATGTTATTTTAAAGAATCAGCTTATAAATCATATCAATAAGAAAACTAAAATATAGAAACATCTTTATTGGTGTCGCTAACGGGGGTTGCATTACTATTATGTTGATAAAAACAAGAACAATTTAAGAGGGCAATAGATGATGTGCTCTTCTTATTTATACAGAATATGTCACACGCTTTGCTAAATACGATATAAAAATTAATCGTGTTGGGCTTCCGTGCAATTAATTTTCGACAATTAATCCATATTTGTCCGTCATATTACAAAAAATCATTATACCTACTATCTTACAATCTTAAAAACCTGCAGTCATAACTAAACCATGATGTGGCTGTAATCTGTAAAATAATAAAATACTTTCATTATTTTTTAATAATAAAATAATTTGAAGGGAAATGATAAGGATTATTAATAAGTATTATTTAGGCCAAATTTTATAATAATCACCCTGGTACTGATGGTGCCGTAAGAGGCTACTAAAGTACGTGTGGGAGAGTCACGTCGCCAGCAATGACAAAAAACATCGCCAGACTCGATCGGATTATTACCACTCTCGGCATTTAAAACCACTGTTAAGTAATCTTCATTGAGTTTCGCATTTGAAAATGCCGATTTACGGTGGCCTATCTCCACCCATCCTTGAATTATGATAGCAGACAAAAGGGACCCCAGGAGGGTACCAGCTCTTCCGGTACTGGAGAATCCCTGTGTCTATAAAGCTCAGGCGGACCTTCGGGTTTAAGACAGATGAGGCGTACGCTTCACAGTGATCCCATACTTACCTACTACTACTACTTTTATAACATCAACCGAACGATGTCACAAAAGTCCACCCTCCAGTAATAAAGGTCTGTCGTCTTGCTAATTTTGAAGGTCAGGTCCTGTTAACTATCTCGCTCCGTGTTGACTTGGACTATGTTGGCGTGATCTTACTTGTACAGATCCCACAGTAATTTTTGCATGATAATTTTCACGAGTGATCGCCAGCTTTCTCACTGACTCACAGCATGAAGGTTGCTGTCAACGATTTTTTGTACCAAATACATATATGAATATAACCACTAGCGTCGACGAACTCTGCGTGCTCTCCCCCACTGTCTTGCTTCTGCATACCAATGACAAGTTAGAAGATTCTGATATACGTTGCTACGCCGATGATGGATTCAAAAGGAACCTGATTCAATTCAATCCTCAGAAGACACAAGTTTGCGGGTGATGACTAAGAAAAACTCATTTATCGTGTCACCAGTTTTCGAGAACTCTAAGACCTATTGGTTTAAGACCCAAGACAAGCTCTTCTGGAAAGCAAGGCCAAGGTGGCCTCAAGGATACTGGGAGTATCGGCACAGAGAGACAGTACTTTACACCAAAAAACTGAAACAGAAGCACTGTACAGGATTTCATATGGAGTACTGTTCTCATCTCTAGGCTGGTGTACCTCAGTATCAATTTGACCCATTTGATCCAATATAACGTAGAGCTTGACATTTTGGTTTTGCGTAGAGACTCCTCGCTGTGTGTTCTCAGTCTTATTTTTCTTGGGGAGTATTCTGGGGAACTAGTAGGCCTGCTGCCTGCTGCCGAATTTTCTAACCGCACATCTATCTCCATTTAAACGCCGGCAACGCACAATAATACCAGAAGCGTAACTCCTCTGGTATTATTGTGCATTGCTCTTTAAAAAAATAATATTGTAATATAATTTTAAATCTAACTATATTCGACATTAAATCAACTCACCTGTTTGTATGTAAGGGGTTTTAAATGCTTGCAAAATATTCATTTCTTAATAATATTTTTATTTTTTAACATTTCAATGTATTTTTCCAGTCTTTTCTGTAAATCAGGGTTTTTGACAAATGTTAAGTATTCTTCTACATCTAATTCTCGTCTGTCTTGAAATCTCTTTACAACTCCTTCTCTAATTCTCTCTTTACTAAGTGTTCGACAAAATGGCGAAATGTCATCGAATTTTTGTATAAAGCTTTTACATTTAGTGATGGCATCATCTTTGTCTGTGGCAATTTCGTCTATAAGACCCACCTGTAAATTAATTGATATTGATTGTGGGCCCTTTATATCACAAAAAGATTGTTAAAAAGGCTATCGTCATTAGTATCTAGTGCAGTTACTAAATAGGCTCAGTCGGGTACACTGACTCACACTTATATTTCCTAAATAGAATAGCAATATTTATTTATCTCCATCACTAGACATAAGTATTCATGTAGTTTGCTGATTGAAAATTACTTTCCAAGGTAAATTACACGATATTTATTCAATGATATTGATGACTCAATAATTAAAGATTGATTGATTGTTATAATTTTAATGGAAAGAAGCGTTAATGCAGCGGGCAGTGGCATAGATTCGCTTAACTTTTGGCAGACTACTTTTTATTTGTGCGCTATTAAATTTAAAATGGCAACAGCGTCTACAGTGACTCAAATTTAAAAGGTACATATTGCCTCATGAGTGACTGTGTACTCATGAGTCTTTTTTTCTTAAGTAGCCAGCCTTTGTCCAGCACTTCATGAAGCATTCATCAAAATTATTCAGATTTGCCTATTATAGACTATAAATTTATATTTTTTTCTTTTTAGAATGTCGTGTGACACTGGGCGGAAAAATAGAAATAACTCCGAAGACTATACATAACATGGAATAATTTTTAATAGGAATAAACTTTCCATGCATACGGCGTTTTTATTAGAAAACTATATGAAGTGTTAGAGTTGATCTTAATTGATTGATATTATATCTTTTATGTTAGTGATGTTGATGAATTTATGACTTTAAGAGGCAAATGTAACACAGTTTTACTTGACTATTATACTACCGAGCCACTGTGTACTGATAAAGTCACTGTGCACTACAGAATCGAACACTCATTTCCCAATTTTTAAAAAACGTAATCAAACAACTTTAATATTGATTTCATTGGAAGTATTAATGCAGTTAGAAAGAGTAGTAACTAAGGTATATTGTAAGTAAATAACAGCTCGTTATTTTATTTTTTTCTTGATAACTTTAACATCTGAAAAAGTCCGAGTCACTGTTCCCAGCTCGGCTCTACCTATTCCGTATTGAATTTGATTTATCTAAAAAATATTAAGTGTAAATTCCTCTGCCTTGTTAGACAAAGCTTACTTTTTAGCGTATGATAATTATACGTAATGAAAATATAATTATATTCCTGTACGCAAAAGTGAGAAAACAATAGAATAGGTGAAAAAAATAATAAAACATTTGAAACTCCACTGTTTTTTTACAAAATTGTGAAACGATATTTTAAATAAAAAAATATCAGCATAACATAAAATAAAAAAAATGCTTTCTCTTTAATGTGTTGCTCAGTTACGCTCACGACACAGTGGGGACTGATGACATTTGAAAATAAGATCTCTGTATGCATAAATATTAAATATAGGTACTGATAAAATGATAAGTAAATACTGAATTATATTCACTATCAAAATGCCAAAATATGCATGCAAATATGCACCAAATAGGGCGAAACATGCACAAAATATGCACAATCGAAAGAACATTTATTATTAAAATTTACGTTTTTTTATAGTATATTTAAATATATATTATTATTAGAATTAGAATTATAATTATAATGGCATACTAACATATATAGGATGGAAGTATCAGCACCACTTTAAATGAAACCATAATTTTAACTACTCTATAAAAGCCTAATACATTTTTTTCCCCAAAAATGTATTAGGCTTAACAAAATAAATTATAAAATTATTCTTATAATATAAAACGCCATTTGTCAAGAACGACACGCGCACACAAGCCTATCAAAGGAAAACCGCCCCATACACCTCATTCCGAAATCGAGTCGTAGGTATTGGTGGCAAAGTTCAAAGTTGATTAACCTTTAGTAGTATTTTTGTAGTAGTATGTGTTTACGTTATTGGTATCTATGCGTAACTGCGTCACAGGAAATACAGGTATGGATAAACATCGTGAAAAAAATCATACGTCTAAACTGTTGAGGTACCTTGATTAATTTCTTTAGCTATGGGCTTAAAATATTTTACCCTTTATGCTGCTCCTGTAAAAGGAGCGCTGACCTTTCCACCCTGTATACCTTTTAACGTCAACTATGCACAAATCTCTTCAAGTAGAATTTCGGTTGCATGAATTTTCTTTAATTCGTCGAGATCGAGATTTTTTTACAAAACCGCATTTAAATTCAATAGTTAGGCGTCATACAACACGCCTTACACGTATACATCGTAGACGTAACTACTGAAATAAGCATTATCAATGAAAAAGTACCAAAATATATACATTATATGCTTGGCATATGCAAACATGCAAATGTATATAATCCGATGTCTATTAATAATAATTTGTTATAGTCAACAAATATTAAAAAAAAAACTTGTGTGTAAAAATAACCGAAATGTTAAATCAAATGTAAGTATCTATCCTTATGTATATCAGAATAAAGTATTACTTTTTATTTACTTATTATTAGATAGTTTTATTGTTATGACGGGATTAAAAAATGTATATTCCAACAGTCATTTATAATAATAATAGAAGATTATTGTTATAGGAATCGATTATGTGAATTTACATGTAGAGTCATTTTTTAAATTAATCTGAAGTGGAATCATCGTCTTTCGTTTCGTTGGGAGGAATTTCGGCATGCCTGATTGCTTATTTATAAGTTCACATCTCACTTTGGAAATGTTGGACCCTTTTTTCCTTTTCGTAGTCTCGTTAAATTAGATGGACAATTAACAAAATAGTTAATAGCTGTACCTTTAGAGCTTCCTCAGGTTTGAAAAGCCTTCCAGTTGTAAAGGCTAGTTCTACTTGTCGTACATGCATGGTGTGGCATAATGCATCTATGAACCACCGTGGAGCTATTACACCCAATGCCGTTTCATTAAAACCAATTCTAGACTCTCCTTTCACCATCACTCGGTATTCCGTTGAAATTGAAATAAGACAGCCACCGGCCGGCGCATGACCCTAGTAAAATAATTATATAATTTAGAGTAATCTAACTTATGTAGTAATTATCTATAAATAACTTTCAGTCGTCAGTCGTGGCGCAGCGGCACGAGGTGTGACTGTAAAACCGACTGCTTGTGGGTTCGATTCCCACTCGAGGAGAAATATTTACTTAAATTTATATTTCCATCTCTTCACTCTGGTATCGAGGTTGAGCGTGGCGTTGAGTTCTGCCACTTAACACGCAATGCCTCCAGAATTCGGTAGAAAGTGGGGAACGGAGTGTCCTAACACTAGGTTCCCTCTGCCTACCCTGCTCTGCGTGATACAGCGTGAAGCTGAAATACTTTATATTTTGTTTTTTTTGTGCAACATCACGTTTTTTCTCTAATTACTAGGTAGATAGAGGGTATCGAAATACACTGTACTCCGGATAATAAATATAATCCCCGAGTCCCCCTGATCCCGAGTATCCCTAAGAGAGACAGCAACGACTTACACATTGAAATTCTAAACAATACTTATTACTTACGTTGATAGCTGTAGCAGTAATAACACTAGAAGTAAATAATCGTAAATACACTTCTTGTAAAGTTCGCCAAAACGTCTCCGCTCTTTTCATGTCAGGTTTATATATTTCCCTAATATCTAAACCACTCGAAAATACTGTTGGCGAAGACTGTAAATAAAAATATACTCAATATATTATTTGTTATAATAACAATCATTTTAAGTCCAGCAAGATCATTTTTAAAAGTCTCAAAAACTTCAATGTGTTTCTTCTATATATATTAGCCTGTAGTTTTATGTTCTAATTAATGAGAAGATCATTTTTATATAGATCTATAACTTTTTATTTTATCACCTTAACTTTTTTTTATTTTACTTAATAATAAAAAAAAACATTTACATATCGCACCTTTAGAATTATAGTGACCTAATCAAAAAACCATGATTTTGAGTTAATGTCAGCAGCTCCGTACACAGCAGGGTAGGCAAAGGGAACTTAGAATTAAGACACCTGGTTCCCCGCTTTCCGGCCACCTTTGGAGGTGGAAAGTGGGAAACAAGGTCAATTTCTGACAAACACTCAAAACCATGGTTTTTTTGATTAGGTCACTATAATTCTAAAGGTGCGATATATTGCCTTGGGTTTATTCATGACCTAATTAAACACAGTACAATGAAGTACAAACGAGGAAATAAGAACTTACTGAAGTTATTATTAGACCTTTAATTTTAGTTTTATCAATTTCATCGAGAGCCTTGTTCATGTCTTGAAGTAAATCGAGATTAATGTTGTTAACAGGAGGTCTTTGAAGCGTCATTATGGATATTCCATCGTTGCCAAAAGCCAAATCTACCAATGGTCGATTACTAGACATAGCCCTACAGTTAAATCGTTTCGCGTTGCCTATTAATCTTTGTAGAAACATCTTGCCTGAAATCTGAACTGAAAATAAATATTAATAAAATAATAAATATTATGGGATTATTTTTTATATATTTAGAGGTAACTTTGATGAAATTGGATACTGACAACAAACGTGATAGTTGTGGGTTAGATTTACACTAGGGAGCATCTATTATTTTCATTTTCCCGCTCTGGAATTATAAATGTGATATTGTGTATCTGAGAAGGATTCCCTTCTCCGATATACGAGTCTTAAGACTAGGCTATCTCTTCCTACAAAAAATATATAAATAAGTTGTTCTACTTTCACTCGGGGACTTAAGTTAACTTTACGCTTTATTTCTTTACGTGACCCTCCTCCAGTATCTTTGATACGGTGCTTCGAAGGTCAACCGTGGTCCCTAAATTATTTTTTTTCTATGCAACAAATAGCATCGTGGGGGAATGAAAAATTTAATATTTTCGTTTTTCTCGCTCTGGAATCCAAGCAAAGAAATCCGAGGAAAGTGGGGAACAGAAGTGTCTTAATGGGAACATTGTGTCTTAACACTAGTCTGGTTTCTTCTGCTTACCATGATATGTGCAGAATACAACGTGGAAATTAAAAACTTGTTTCCAAACTTTCGTTAAATTATAAACCTCATTCTTTAAATATATTCCTTGAAATAACTTTATCCATTGCCAGATACTTTTAAGTCGACACGATTTCAATCCCCTGCCAGACAGACATCAAGCGCCGACTGAGTATAGGAGAAAACACTGCTAAGGAAAGCAGTGTTTTCTCCTATACTCCGTCGGCGGCCACTTTAGTTAATACATTTTTTTATATTTTTTTCTTATTGTAAATTATATTGTAGTATTATTTATCAGTGTTACGCGCAGATAATGCGCAGAGAAACCTCAGATTTTATATAATAACTACGATCGGACTGTCACGGGCTCTCCCACTATAAGCCTATATCGGTTTATTTTATATATAATAAGGAATCTACGACAAGAAATTTTCATATCCTTATTTATATAGATTTTTGAATGCTCAAAATTGCAGCTTTGCTGAATGACGTAGGTCTGGGGGTCCTTGGATTTCAGTCTCTTATATTACGTTTATAACTATTATTACGTTCACCTATAGCTATAATTTTTGTTTTAATATTTGTTTTTTATGTGCATTAAATAATGTTTAATAATAATACTCCTATCCACACACTTATACAGCTGTAAGTTATGCGTTTTAAAACCTTAGGCAGTTACGATGTACATTTTCTTATATAACGCTACCTTATATAACAAAAACTTTATTTAATTTTATTTTTATTCATTTCATTTTTACTATTGCTTATTTTATCAAGTTTAATAAAATTATAAAGAAAACATCGATTTTCTTCGAAGAATACTTAAAGAATGAAAGTAATGATGATAAAACTATATAAACTACACGTTTAAAATAATGTTATTATTGTTTAATAAGCGCTTTATTCATTAAATGGCAATTATTAATTTATAATATATAGTAAAATTAGAACACGTTTAAAAAGCTATTTATAATGACAATTATATTATAACAATTATTGTGTGTCCATGTAAATACTAATACAGGCGTAAATACTAATACATAAAAAAATGCACGAATTGGCTATAATTTATTAAATTGATTTAGTTGAAATTAAGGTTACTCAATAATATAATTTAAAAATTTCAATTTTTTTATTCTATTCTTATTTATAAACCCGATATCACGCTATGTCAAATTTTTATATTTATTTTTAAATCATTATTTTTTCATATCTAAGTGTGGAATAACACCTTAAACATGTCAAAAACTTTTTATTCTAGTTAACTTTTTTCGTCATTGTATTGATTAACACTGTATAATATCACTAAATTGATTTCTCCTAAATAGAAACGTTATTAAAGCTAATTATGACTACTATGTTCTATTACAATACCACAAATATAAAATAAGCGTACTCACCCGAAGCCTGTTGATGAAACACTGCTATTTGTTAATACCAAAAGTAAAATATATCCAGGCTTGGCTTTAATATTGTGATTGATTCAAGTTATGTGACAATGTAATAAGTCATAATATACAAATGAAGTATTATTTTATTTTACTGATAAAATTTAAAGGTAGTTGTATAGTATTTTAATATTACGGTAGGCTTAATTATTTTATTGACTACTATGACACAAAAAAAATTATATAAGGTTTTAAAAAAAAAAATCCGCTTCACACTGTATCCCGCACACAGCAGGGAAGGCAGAGGGAACCTAGTGTAAGACACTTCGTTCCGCACTTTACGCCGAGTTCTGGAGGCGATGCGGGCTGAGTGGCGGAACTCAACATAACGCTTTGTCTCGGCATCAGAGCGAAGAAAGGGAAATGCAAACTTAAATAAATATTTCATTTCCTCGAGAGGAAATTCAACTCACAGCCATTCGCGTTTAGCCATACTTTGAGCCCCGCGCCACCACTGGCCTCATCAATATTAGGTATTCTTTACATTAATATACCTTTTTAGAGTTCCGTATTTTTTAAGAAAAAAAGGAACCCTTATAAGATAACTTTGTTGTCGGTCCGTCTGTCTGTCTGTCACGATTTCCAGAAAAAAAAACGTATTCCTATATTTACCTTAAATATATGACCTTAATGTCGAAATACGCATTTTTTTATGTATAATATACATCAATAAATGCGTATTTTGACTTTAAGTGTGTGCGCGACAAATGGACAAATAGTTCAATATCGCGCCAACCAATTTCGATCATTTCTTTTATTATTCGAAGGGATACACTTCAAGGCTAGTTTCATAAGAGCTCAGTTAGATTCTGATAAGGAAATCCGGTTGAAGTTTTATTATTAAAAAGAAAATAAACAAGCCCAATTGTTTATTAGGATAAACAGTCGGGACCTCTTTAAAGTACGCAGGGTTCCAGGTAAAGATTTTATTGACTGAAGAATTACTTATAGGTCCTGACTGTTAATCCTGATAAACTATTGGGCTTGTTTATTTTCTTTTTAGTTTCATGCAGTCGGGGTTTTACTATATTAGGTGCATTAGGTGTTGTCCAGTATTTTTATTTCAGTACATCCTTGGACCTGATAATTAAATAAAACAATTCCTATAAACTGTTCTCCATCTCTATCTCTTCCTTTGTAATACAAGTAAGTTTTTTAATGTTATATAGATAAGATTTTAAGTTTTAGGACTCATCCACTATCAACGATGAAAGTAAATCATCAGTGATGTTTGTTCTCCAGTATAAAGCTTCCAGGATTTTATGATTCTAAATTTTTCAATTTCTATTTAAACTTCTCAGTAGGCAGCTTTCCGATGACACCTGACTTTCTTTTTGTTTTTAACGAGGTGTACTAGGGGGATTATTATCTTCATCTGAATCATCGTTATAACTTTCTGGAAGTGTAACTGGTCTGGTCTAGTCTGGCAGCCATCGCTTTCAAAATCTAAATTGTCGTTATTGCTAGACTTATGCCATCACTAGGATTGAAATTAGTAAAAAGGTGATTTTCGTAAAAACTTGCATAGTTATTCTTTTCAAGCAAGAGAAAATTGGCTTTGCTCTTTGGCTTTTTTATTTTTTTGTATTTTGTATTTGGACATTTCTCTGTATTTTATAATTGTTAAATATAAATATTTGATGGATTAAAATAGTTTGAATTATGTTATAATACTCAATTTGTGACCCATATGCGCTAAAGGGTTAATATAGGTACAGTTAAATTGAAGACGTAACAATGGGACGATTTCCATTATGTTTTTATTCTGATTAAATTAGATTTCATGAGATATTCAATAAAATTCCAGGTGCCATAAAATTTTTCGAATTTGGCAAGTTAAATAAAAACAGTATAATTATATCTCACAAAACGATTCCGTAATTAAAAATAAGAATATTATAATTGCTAATTATTTAATTACATAGCAAAGATTAATTATGAAATCTATATGTCATTTTTATTTAATTACGTTTGGGTTGATTCATATGTAAAATCTCGATTTTCTCATTTCTGTAGAAAAAACGGGGAATCTTGTTTAGTATTACCTTTAAAGATTTGCCTAAATATGTTATACCTTCTAATATTTTTGAGTACGATAGCTTACTGGAGCGGAGTCTTAATTAAAAAATACAACTAAAAATATATTTTTAATACAATCGTCGCTTTACGCAATATCTGCCTGCGGAGTTTCTAATAAAGCAAAAGCTCAAAAATAGAAACATTAAATAGTTCATAGCTAAGTCATTCAAACGCTTCAATGGCATGTGTAAAATTGTGTGTGTATATGCACTTTCTGTTAATTAATTAATATATACTGATTTTCATTTAAATCATTATTGAAAAATAAGAAATAAAACTGAAGGATATGAAGTAATCAGTACGACAGCGTACAGAGACAGAACCAGTCCCTTAAATTTTATTTGTAAAGTTAACTCACCAATCTCTCTTTTTCATTTTACGTGATATTGACTAAGTAAATTATGCTTCACTGGCACGCCTAAAGTCCATAAAATAAAGAATTGTGACAGTACTTACAAATTGAAATATGAAATGTCAAACGTCAGACATAACGATTACGAATGTCAAGTTTACGGTAGAATTACTGGAACGATATATATTTTTTAATAAATAATAAATTTATTATAAATAACAAATAAAATATTGAGACTGTCAATAATAATGTAAAATAGTGTTATTGGAATAATAATGTCTTTGGAACAAACTGCTTGTGATGGTAAGTCGTAGCAAATGGTCAATATTCGGTGTTGCTAACGAACATTCGAAGCATTTATAATCGGAGATTAAGAAATGCTAATGATAGTGGACTAAATAATTGAAAAAGAGTATTAAATAGGAACGTACGTATTGCCTATACGTACGTACGTATTACATATTACCTATTAATACAAAAATACAAAAATATTGCCAACTAAATCTGTCCACTATCTCAATCTTTGTGTATTTATTTTCATTTTATATGTTGAACATTTCTTAAAACCTTAATTAATTGTGTTAGATGCAGAGTTAATTGGGATGTAACTTTCATTTCTTTTGACCTTTCATTATGAAGGGAAAGTTATATTTTTTTATTATTAGTTTATTTTAACTTTATCATGGAAGTTCTAACAAATACTAAAATATCTAATTTCTAATGTTACAAGCGGTTCTTACAGACTTGAAAGCCTTTGAAAGGCGTTTGACAGAAGTTATAGCATGTCTTCAACCAGCTACTATGAGATGGAGAAGTAAGTGTATTTTAACACAATCACACTGAAAATAGCCAAACTACTTAGGGTCTTTTTATTAATATTTATATACTATTGTATTAATATAATTGGTTAAACTTTTAGCTGCTTAAATAGTAATAAAATACTTTAGGTTTCGGTTAATGAACAACAAACTATTTAAACAGTGAAAGCTTATCTTGTTTTATTTTGACACATAGACTGTACTTGTATCATCATACATTGATACAAGTACAGACTGTATTTGTATCATCATACATTTTTTTGTTTTTAAAGAAAAGAAAAAGTCTACTTTTAACACACGATTCACCACCTTTGTCTACTTATATTTAGTGTCTGCACTCAATGAGGCACTTGTCTAACCAGACCAATACATATATACAAGTGAATAAAATCAAATCAGCTTCACATTGTATCCCGCACACAGCAGGGTAGGCAGAGGGAACCTAGTGTTAAGACACTCCGTTTCCCACTTTCTGCCGAATTATGGAGGCATTGTGTGTTGAGTGGCAGAACTCAAACCTGTCAACATACAACTTAAAATAAAATAATTTTTATAATAAAATTATTAGTTATTGCATGTATTATGTATACAATAATATTTATATTTTATACTGTTACAGTTCTGCTAGCAGTTGTATCTGTATGCACAGCAATGGCCGCGTGGCATTGGCTTACTGATCCACTTACACCAGTAGTGTCTTTAACACAATCACTATGGAATCATCCCTTCTTTGCCTTTACTTCAACTTTCTTAGGTAAATTTTCTTTTATTAAACAGTATATCTATCTATATTTTCTTATGTTTTTAAAATATATTAATTATTGGTCATAAAGCAATACTTTTTTTATTAGCTTCACATATTATCCCTAGCAGAGTATTACAGAAAAATTGAGTGCCAAACTCTATAATCCTCGCTTCTTTCTCCTTCTTTAAAATTAAAAAAAAATCTACAGGACTATAGAAAAATATATTTAAAACATCAAAATTTATGACATATCTAGAATTGCATAAGAATGTTGGACAGTTTCCAACGACACAGGTTAGAATCATTCAAATGGATCTGTTTTCTTAAAGTATTCATCTATTCTCTTTTTCTTCCAGTATTACTATTCATGATGGGAGTACATAGAAAAGTAATAGCTCCGAGTATAATAACAGCAAGAACTCGCTCAGTGCTCAACGATTTCAACATGTCCTGCGATGAAAGTGGGAAATTAATCTTAAAACCGAGACCAGCAAATACATAGATATAATTCAAACAGTCCCTATGAGTCCCAAAAGAGTATGTGTTTGGTAGAACAAAATAAAGGATTGTTTTGCTCTTTTATAAGTAAAATTATAAACATATTGTATATAGAATACACGAATGTTCATAATTATTATTTTGTTAAAATCAGAGGATAGGACATAGGGATCATCGAATTATTTGTAAATATTAATTAAGAATGATTTTTCCTTTGTGTTCACATTATGAGATATAAATAAAAGAATATAAGAGAGACTATTTGTTTATTATTTATAACTTTGGTGTATTTATATTATATATAATAAATAAATGACAACTACGAAAATAGGTTTATCGTACATCTTAAACAATTATTAGTTAAACACAATTGACTTAAACCATCCAATAAACAACAGTTGAATACAATATGCTATACTTTATCTATAATATATTCCGCTAAGATAATTGTAATAAAGGAATTCAAATTTTAACAGATCACAATATAAAGCAAGTATACTAATTGAAAATAGCAAATAGTAAGTTAGAAGTAGAAGAGATATTTATTTAATAAATGTATTTAACATAGATTGTATATCTTTATAAACATCAAAATATATATTAGATGCGAAATAGAAGCAAATTCACAGATATGAGGAACTTTAAGTATGTAAATAAATTTCATTCAATAAGTATAAAATTCAATTGCAAACAGCATTCATTTGTGGACTGTTACCAATATCTTCATTTCCAATACTAGTTCTTCACTTCACACTGTAAGCCACATATAATAGGATTGGCAGTGGATTTAGTGTTAAAACAATCCTACCAATTTTTATATTGCGTGTTCGGTAACGGAACTAAACGCCATGTGTCTCAACATCTGTCTTGTAACCAGAATGGAGAAACAAAAATAATTCATTCCGCAAAGTAGGAATCGAAGCTAACCCCATTTACAGTCAGATGCTGTGCCTTAGTATAATTTCATACTAAATACTATATTCACATCTAATCTATATTATTGTAGATATTTGTATTACAATAAAAACTTATATAAATTACATATCAAAACTGTCTTATTAAAATTGGATTCTATAAGATAAGTATTTGATATGTAACTTAATTTAAGTGTTACCAACATTAAAAAGTTATTTCAAACATATAAAATCGTGATTGAATAAAAAAATAAAAGTTATGGGGCAGTAGAGGTTCTACCTTAAGATGTTCAATTCCTTATAAATGCAATGTGGGTACAAATATAATAATAGTAATATTAATTAAATAACCACACATGTATTTCAACAATACTAACTACGTAAACAACAATATTGTGCTAACTGTGCAAGAAATATAAGTGTTAACTAATGTTTACCTAATTTATAGATATTTAATACTTAATATTTACTACTCTACTCATATAATTGTGCTGTATCTTAAACGGTAAATTAAATTTAATTCACTTTAAAAAATAATTTATTGTAGACTACACACACTTGCCTCTGCATACAGATTATCTATCTATCTATACTATATGCTAACTTAATAAAACAGTTAACTGTTTATTAAGTTATTACATAAAAATAAAATAGAAATTAATAAGTTTTTGAACGTATCCTTTTCCGCATATCAATTTAGGCAAAGGGAACCTATAATTAGACACTCCATTCCCCGTGCACCGCCTAATTTTCGAAATATTGCGTTTTAAGTGACAGAAACTCTTTGTTTTGAGCAAGAAAAAGTAAAGTAGGTTAATTTTCCCATGCGGGAATCGAATTCGCAACCGTCACGTTTACATTTAGACTCCGTGCCGCTGCGCCGCGATGGCCTCAAATTAATTAAGTTATTAAATTATAAATTATACTGTTTGTTAAGTTAGTATATAGCTAACTAGATAAACATGTGTACAATTAAACTACATAAAAATCATAATTTCTTAATGATTCAATTATATCTTTTACTGTGTATATAAAAACTATATAGATCTACAATTTCTAAATTTTGAAAAACTGTTTCAATAATTTTATCTGCTTTATATAGTTGACGAAACGATGCGAATTCAAAAATAAAATATTTTTAATTGTAGTATGGCAGTTTTTTAAGCAAATAATAGTAAGCAATTTTCATACTTAATTTTCAAAATGGTTGAGTATGTATGGATGATAGGAAAAAGCTGTAAAAATGTCTACCTACTCACAGAATTTATATAAAAAAACAAAGAATTTATCTATACTCTGTCAATTCAAATGTAAAATTTGTTAAGGTTGAATTCAGTTTCAAAACTCCAACTTCCTATACATTTTCTGATTTTATTTTCGTTTGGAGTATAACTTATTGTAACTAAACAAAAAAAAAAGAAATGATTCAAGAGTTTTTTTTAAATTGTAGATCTGTATTATTATTTATTTATACACACACATTCAATTACATTTTAAAGCTTTGACCTAACTTTTATCAAACACAAATAATAATATGTTTTATATTATTGAATATTTAATTATATATTATAGTAATTTGTGCAATTTAAATTAGGAATAGAGCAAAGGAAGACATAGTCAAATTAATTTCAGATTCAAATGTAGCTGTTATGGACTTTGAACTAACCGGCTGAATATAATTTTATTTTACATATTACAATTAATTAAAAAATAAGTAGTACACTTTTTTATTTTACATAGTATATATATTTTTATAGATAAATGTATTTCTCTAAACTGGGTAATTAACTAATTATTTTAAGATTTTTTTCGATAACTGGTAAGTAGTATAGTGTGTAACTTAAAATTCGTCAGTTTACAATTTTTCTTAACAATATAAGTGCAATATAACCACAGTATATTTGTTAGTTATTTTTATTTTGTCATTTCATAATATAATAAAACATATATAAAAACTTTTTTATTGTTCGATACATAACATCAAGGCAGTGGTACATGGTACTTGCATAATTTAATTATTGTTAATAATTAAATTATATACTTTATGTAATATTTTTACCCGACGAATACCCGGAGGACATCCGGAGTATTCGACGTGTATATTTTTCTTATTTTAGCCTCAAATATAAAGTTGCCTTAATTAACTTACGTTATTGTTTTCTTTTATCAATAGTATATGGTAAGGGTAGCCTGTTAACAGTTTGGTATAATTTTGTATGTCAGTCTTTGTGTTTATTACACGACTTATTATTTTTTAGACTAAACCACATAAATGTTATGACAATTTAATATTAAAAAAACATTACTCCCGAGGCTTATTTTCTAATATATTTTGGTATTACAAAAAATTCAGTAAAAAATTTCACTGGGCGTAATATTGCACAATTTGTTGTGGTAACCAATTGTTTATTATTATAATTTCAAGGCAGTTTTCATAATATTTAGGTAATACTTTGTTTATTGAAACTCTACAGCTTCTTATATAAGGATTAAAATCTATCTTATAACTGACTTCAATAAATTCTGTTGATTGTTGTGACTAGTGTTGCCAGGTCCAGTGTAAGATGTTCCTCACATAAATGGGAGAACTTAAATGAAGAAATAAAAAAGAAATTAACAGTAATTTTCCCAAATTCTGTTCTGGCAACATTAGTTGTGACATATATATGTATATCTACACCTAAACGAACCTTGCAGTCGTGTGGGGGTAAGGGAATGATTTCTCAAAAATAATTGGTTTGCAGTTTGCTTTATAAGCATTATCTAAAAGGATTTATTTAATAGTGCGACTATTTATCACATACACACAATAATATATGCATCGATTTTAATTAGTATATCCATAGTACAGTTAAATACTTCTGAAAATTTATATACCGTTTCCACCATTTTGAGGTAATCTATGTACATCACACATTGATATATTTTTGGGCCTTAAATATTCAAGGAAGTTATATTAAAACGATTTGAATAAAATATTTCTTAATTAACTACAACATTTAATAACTAGCCAGTATAACTACTTTTGCTAGTTGTAACTTGATTTATATAAAAAAAAATATAATTATTATTAATAAATTTTTTTTAATATTCCAATTGTATGTTTATTTCATCGCATAATGTTAAATAATAAGTCATATAAATGCTTTTGTATTTTTTCGTATTAATTAGTATTGGTCAAATAATATTGCTCTGCTCATACATTAACACAAACATTTTATTCAAGCGCTTTAAAGAAAAATTGTAATAGAATATTGTGAAATGTATTATTGGTTCTTCAATAAGCACAGTAAATTTAAAACAATATTTTTATGTTGGATATTAAACTTATATATTTCGTATGTGCCTTACTTATGTCCAACACACAACTTGATGTAGACAAAAATAAATAAAACGCGGTTAAGATACGAAAATCAAGTTACAACCATACAATACAATGAAAAGAGCAAAGTAAATGCCGACGAGAAATCCCCATTTTTTTATTGTCACATCATTCCCCACAGCAACATGCAAGGCTTGAGTGGTGTCCTCACGCGGCCAACAAAGCTCTTATATTTTTCGGAGTAGACTGACTATTTAAATGCTTTGTCGTATATCTAAGAGCGTTTAGTAACGGCTCAGCTTTTTGTGGAGGTTGCTGCTGGAGGAATTTCACACATCCTTTGACATCAACTGAGGAAGAACGACAGAATGCTCCAGAAGGGTGAACCCAGTCATAGAGAATTATTAAGCCTACCATCACTCGGAGAACCAGCAAGGAGGTTTCCTCGCGGCTGAATTGTGCAACCAGTTTCCTGAAAGCGAAAATTGTTTTGCATTATTTAAAAAAAAGTTAATTTATAATTAGAGCAATTTATAATAATAATCTTTATATAACCAAAACATTAATATAGCAAGTAACTTCCGCTCATGTCCTAAAAAAACGTATAGCTTATCTGTGTAACCCACATTATTGACAAGTTGATGTAAAAAGCCAATCTGCTTCTAATACAATATTCCACGTTAACCGTTATTCGACTTCCTGGCCTAATTACAACAACGCTAGTTACCTGCTTGAATAAATAAATAGATATACGTCGGGCTCGTGGCGTTGTGTAAATAGCGCATGGGGATTTACAGCACAGTGTACAAACGTATGTAGGAATCGCTATTCGGGTCGCTGGAGACCGTCCACGGCATAAATGCATAAAACCACGTCTTTGATGTTCATAGCAGACATGTTTATGCATATTTTGTGTTTCGAACGAAATATTTGTTACGTTTCTTTTGAAGATACAGGTCATGAATACATTTTAGTCATAGTCATTTTCAGTAATTTTTTTTGGACAAATGAGATTGCTTTTTCGCTTCAAATTAGGCGAAATGAGTATTGATCAAGTGTTACATATTTATTTTAAAAAAATACTTATAAAATATATTAATAGTTATGTTACATCCAGTAAAACTAAATTATGCATGTCTGCTACGGAACTTTTAAAATACATGGTATTTTTATTTCAGTGGTAAACCTAACGTTGTCGTATTAAATAAATTATTTTCTTATTTCATTATAATACGTATGGATTATTTGTGGTCACTTGTGCTTAAAATAAACTATACCCAACCAAATAAAGAGAACAAGTTTGGTTTTGACATATATATATAGCTATACAAAAATATATTTAAAAAAAATCGTATTAGAATTCACAGTAAAATTATTAAGTGACGTCATGAATTATGATCGTTTAATCATCAATTGAATATATCATCAATATACTATAAATATTACTTCCATTTTATAACAATCGTCAATTTCAATGTCACAGATTAAACGTAGGTACTAGATAGCCTATCGACTATCAAACAATAGGTATATATTTTTAAGATAAAGAGTTTATTCTTTCTAAAAATGCAGCTGCGTTTTGCCATTCATGAAAAGTGTTTAAAATAATAATCTATAAAATAGGCACCTATAACGTGAAAAAATGCAACCAGTTTTTGTAAGTCGACGTAATAATACAAATTTAAACCTAAACTGAGTAAGTACCTAGTTTCTTCCATTATCCATATTGCATATCTATTATGTAAAATGAAAAATATATATAGGCCTCCATATATAATTTACATTTTTTTTTACATAGTCACATTTAATAAATTTTGTAATTTATCACTATGTATCACCAATCGGTTATTAAAATCCCGAAGATATTGTTATTATCATTCAAGGCACGGTGCCATTGTCACTTTCAATGGCGCGGTCGATAGGGTGTATTGGACCGAACGGGTTAACTGAATGAAATTGTACAGGCGATTTTGGGTCATAACACCCAAAAAATAGACACGTCAATCGCGTGCTTCTCCACAAGAACGAAGTTCGCATATACCAAATCATTTGATAAGGAAGTTCATACGTCAGAGGATGACCGGTGTAACGCCAACACGGTTCGTATGTTCGGTTATTAGATTTACAATATTTCCTATCCAAAATTGGCAGTAGGTATTAATGTCAGGTGGTAATTTATGTATGGATGTCGATTTCGCGGACATCCGTTGAAACAAAGATGGTATAAAAGGGGGGAGGCGATAAAAAATTCACGAAACTGATAACGTTATCATAAAAGACACAAAAATGTTAGCTGTTATCATTGATAAGAGTATCTGTTGATGTTTAAAGCAGTTTTTATTTTGGTGTTTCGTTAAAATATGGTTATTATTTAACAGTGCACATATTCGGCAGTGTCTTATAGACATATAAATAGGGGTTGAATGGTCGTGTTAGGCGCACTGGTGTTTACTTAAGATAGTAAAAATAGATATTGAGGTGTTGGTCAGGTGGTCGTTACACGTTATACGTTTTAAAAATTGGAAGGAAAGAAAATGACATCATACTTAATTATATTCTACATCTGGATTTTATGTTGTGGCATCTGTATATTCGTATAGTTTTGGCGTATAAATTTTAATTAAAGTTTCACTTTACAATGGACTGATATTATTATGTATTATTATGTATGAAATATATTTATTAGATGTATTTCGATATAAAATCTGCTTCACGCTGTATCCCCTACACATTAATGTAGACAGAGGGAACTTAGAGTTAAGACATTTCGTTCCCCATTTTCCGCCGAAATATGAAGGTATTTTTTGATGAGTAGCGGAACTTAATGCCTCGCTCAGTCTCAACCACAGAGCAAACAAATTAAAGTATAAATTTAAATAAATATTTCAATTACTCTAGTGGGGAATCGAATCCACAACCAGTCGCGTTTACAGTCACACTTGTGCCTCTCCGCTAAGGCTGGACTTATATATCTACCTACCTACTATTCCTACGCATATAGAAATAGACCTATATTAAAATATAATTATCCACAAACAATACTGGTAATAAGGAAGTAGATAGACGCAAATCGAAAGGGGAGTCGTGTGAGTGACATTTGATTTATCATTATTTCATTATTGTTAGTTAACATCGAGTGACGACTCGACTCCAGTAATGTATCGAGTGGTATCATAAACTCACTCTCGTCGCAATCAGGATGAGTGTAACATTCACGTGTATTACTGTAATCATATTTTGAAAACAGTTATTATAGATAAATACATTGTCGTTTTATTTATAGTATTAAATACTTAACTATTATTATCATTGGTTTAAAAAAGAACGGCATTTTTTTAAACTAATGATGATAAGATAATTTATTGTGTTATATTTCACTTAATATTACTGCAACTTTCGGTTTAGGCATACGAAACTTAAAGATGTAATACTTATTTTAATACGTTTTATTAAAATTTTGAACGTAGTGGGACTCGAACCCGAGCCGCCTGGAAACCGACCAGGCCAGTATTTTTTTCTAAGTGTGGATTAATACTTTAAAAATATTAAAGACATAATGTTCTCTGCTTTCAGTATTCTTTGGTTATTTATTTAGCGAGTTCGGCAGAATTTCAATTTTTTCTTTGGATTTTTTTTTGGATCCATACTAACAATTGCAGCCAACGTTCCAAGTATGTTAATATAGGGTTACGAATTTAAGAATAATTAATAAAATGTAATATAAAACAATGAATAAAATATAGTATAGCAAAATTATATAATCGAATAAAAGTCATTCTCGATATATTTACTGCTTTAAATATGTAATCTATTATTTTGTACCAATTATTCTCATTATATTTAACCGGACTTTACGCACTTTCAGCCGGATATGGGCGGGCAAAGTTATCACTTATAATGTAGAATCCTGTCATAGTAGTAAATGTTTCAGCTTAAATTATATATTTACTATAACATATCTATCATTTGTTTTTATTAATAAATATTTATACATTTTTTTTTAATTGATCTAAATACAATTAAAATATTATCAATAATAAAATATAATTCGTAATCTTCAGTACTTATTTCATATATTTTAGAAAAGATTGTTGTTAGTTTTCTTTCATTTAATCATGCATTTTTCTTTGATACATCTTGGCGCGCCAAGGAGAGGTCATAAAGTAAAACGTACTACAATATTTATGTGGTTCTTAGCTTACCTACAGACGGAGTTCAATGCTCCAAAGTTATGAAACAACAGTAGAAGATTAAATTGATATTGTACAGATATTAATATTGGTCCTACACGACGACGATAGTTAGGGGTTCAAATCATTTATTTAAAATATAATAAGGATTTATGCCTTACCTAATAAAAAGCATCAAGGCATGTACCCCCAAGCATTCTATGGTAAGCGAAACGGAATCATATTTTTTTAAAATTTTTAACTGGTTAGTCAAATTTGTAAGTTCTATTTTACTAAATATCTATGTGTAAGGTTTCCTAAAAAAAGTCTTGATGTGCCATAATTTACTTTATAATGACTAAAGTTTTAGTTTTAAAAGTATGTAATATACTGAATAAAATACAAAGTTAAAATTTTTATTCAGCGTAAACGTTACACTTGCTCAAAGAATGTCAAGCCCCTGTCATCAGTTTGAAAAAAGACTACATTGAGTAGGCAGCCGTCTGAGAGAATCTGGTGTAGGTAATGCAGTGAATGTTTATAAAAAATTGTATAGTTTTAAATATTTTTTGTATAATATAATATTATATACCAATTTTTTTAAATAAAAAAGGTTGTCTCTATCTATAAGTATGGTTATAAAATGCTAAATGCAGTAAAAAAGATCTCCACAAGAAAATAACTAATTAAAGATTTGATAAAATAACGATGTCTTAGGTAAAAATACATTAGAAACTACTGCTGCTGCATATGTAATATCGATATTTATCGAATACTCCAATAATACTTACAAGTTTCATTTCCGATCGCCGTAAAAACAAATGACTAGTTACATAATCTTTGACTGTTTCGTAATTATGACGAATTATTTGATGTCTTTAAAGTTTATAATGAAACAACATGAAAAATTATAATAAAACCAATATCAAAAATAGTTCAGAAGCAAAGTAAAATACTTACGGATTTTCCAACATTCTCAAGCACACTTTGGCCATAGTACTGAGAGTTTCCGTTGTATTTTCTAAATCTTGTTGATTATCGTTCACGAACTGGCTCGTCGCTTCAGACAGTACTTTTAGCATCGACGTGGCTTGAGCGTAAAACAGAGACATGCGGTTTGCTACTTCAGCACTTATGTGAGGTTCTTCCCCTGGTGGAAGTTCAGCATTTATGAGCCCACTTCGCGATACAATTCTTCTGTAATAACTGAAGTCGTTTTGTATAGCTGGCGTTTTCATCTGAACAAAAGATATTTACCGGTCAGTTCATATATATTATGGATTATAGATTTATATTAAAATTATTTAAAAAAAAACTTTTTTATGTAAATGTGAGTCTTGAAGTACTGTTAAGAGCAAATATCAATAAAGTTAATATAAAATACCACTAACGAGAATAATTAACCATTAATCCTTCACTAGGTATTCATTAGCATCACTTATTAAATACCGGGGCAATTGAGAGCACCCGGTAACATCAAACATGTAAATATACTTGGTTTACCCACTTAATTGAAGTAAATAAACAAACCCACGGAGAATGAGTCAGCTTATAGTGCCGAGGTCAGACGGGCTTTCTATTACAATATTCAATTTGTCGAATTCGCTACCTTAGCAGTTGATTGATGACTAATGATAAAGTAATGAGTAATTATAAACAACATACAATATAGAACGTACGAACGGATGGACATTATTGAAGTGTTGAGGATTAATTATGGTTTATATAATGCTATCTTCAACTACGATTCGTTGGTTTTCGGTGAGTTTTGTAAAATTACGATAAAATAAAAAGTTTCCAAGATTAAAAAAAAGATTAAAAATTCGGCGAAACGTAGGGGAACGGAGTGTCTTTATCTACCCTCCCGTATGCGTGATACGGTGTAAAGCCGATTCTAGATTAAAGCTATAAGTAAATAAAAATAGCCCACAATACAAATTTGTGAGTTGAAATCTTTTTTGTTACAAATACTACATATTAATTTCTTCCCCAAGTGGGTACGAACTGCGCGGTTTGCAACTATAGACAAGGCATGTTCTACACTATTGGCACCTAGCTTAGATATAGCGAAGTCATGACGATGTTCGCATGGTACCGTGACATCAAAACCTGTTTTTCGTTAATCTACGTTACGCTAAATCGATTTTGTCTGTGCTAAAATTGTGTCAAAAATCACGTGGCTGGGTAAATCGCTTCGCTATATTCGCTACGGATATAGATTTCACCACACTGTCCCAATTTCCAGTTAAAAACATAGTATAGGCATACAAGTATATTGAATTGCCAAGATAAGTAAACTTCAGTTTCCTTCAGTTCCTTAAGTGTTTTTGAATAAAGTGAATACAAACAAATTCTATATCTCATTTCCTCCAGAATCAATATGGTATTATTTTTTTCTTTAATAGTAGAGATCAAATCAGGTTATTTACTATAAGTGTGTAAATAATTTAATAAAATGATATATATGAGTATATCACACCGGAGGCAACGACACTGCAAGGTTGGGGTCAAAGTGGCCCTCGATTGTCTGAATAACGAGCACTTATTCAATTCTAGCCAAGGGTCACGTTAGGCATTGCTTTGTTTACATAATAACTATTAACAGTTGGATAGTTTGATGATATTTTATTGAAGACTGACTGCTATTTGCTTCTTGTACATAACAGTGTCAAACGATACTATTATATTTGTATGTATATGTATATATTATAATAGAAATATTTATTTCTTTAGACTAGTGGAACATCATTTTCGACCAACAACTTCTTGATTTTTAAGTACATAATACATTACACATAGTTTATTAATTACATATTAATAAACCAGCTTAAAAATCTGAACAATATATTTTTAATTTGCGTATTTTGTGCGGTAACCTAGTTAAAATTTTAACTTTTTACACGATTAAGGACAGGCATGGAGTAAACCTCAAACAGCAACCAAAGTGGAGGCAATTATGCAATGCACTCTGATATTGTATTAGTTTTAGAACTTTCAGCATTTCTCCATCAACCAAGCAAGTTTTAGCTTAAGTAAGTTTAGATCATTTGTTTTATAAGGATTTTAATACACTTCTTAGAATCTCCATATTTTAATTAAAAGTTTTAAGATCTTGACTTAATAAGGATATGTAAATACATATTAATACATTGTACGAATGTTAACGTCGTCACGCAGCGGCTCAGCTTTTCAATGTACATGCAACGGTTGTAGATTCAATTCCCTCTGGGGGAATAAGTTATTTAAATTTTTTCTCTCTTTAATAACAAGACAAAGCGCGGCATTGAGTTCCACCATTTAACAATGTCTCGAAAATTTAGGAGCAGAGTGTCTTAACGTAAAAAAAAAACACATTGCAAAAATTGATTGGCAAAAATTAACCATTATATCTGCTCAAATTATTTCTTTGTCTTAAAGCTTTACAAATAATACCCACAATATTTTTAATAATGTAATATGTTTTTTTTCGATAAAACGTCACGAAATAAGAGAAACAAGGCGTGGTTAGCGGTTTTAAACAATATTTGATTTAAAAAAATCAATTTATTTTAAGCATTTTTGTATAAAGTAATAATTTCTTAGTCCCTGTATTAATTAATGACCATGTAAGGTGACGGTGCTCTTCATAACGAAAATAGACTATTGATTACTTTATTTATATACAAAAGGGTAAAGTGAAAGGGTTGAATAACAATGTCATGATCACGCAATTTTAAACTGAAATAAATGTTTAAAAATACATAGGTATATTTTTCTTTTATTATTTATATATTCGATTCCCACTTGAGGCAATTAAATATATGATATTTTTATTAAAGCGCGGCGTTGAATTTCGCCACCCAACACGCAATGCCTCCAGAATTCAATGAATAGAAGGGGAACGAAAGAGACTTAATGGGAATGGAGTGTCTTATATCACTAAGTTCCTAAAATCTCTCTGCCTTTCTCGCTATGTGCAGTATACAGGGATGAAGCTATTAATTATGTTATAATTTTCATATAGGTACAACAACATTGAACTTCATATATACACAAAATTCTATATTTTTTTCGATTTTAAAATACAAATTGCGAATAACCTGTTTAATAATTATAATCTAAGTCCAAATTGACAACACGATTTAAATAAGGACGCTTCAAATGTAGGCCTAGATTGTTTTCTAGTCGATAGACCCTTTAGTTTGAGGACTTGTGACTTTGGCCAAATAGGTCAACTATTTGGTTGCAACACTTCAGAGATACAGCGTTTATATAAGCACGAACACTTCTCTTTATACTTTAAAACTATCAAAGTTTCAACTAATTTATTCATAATTTTAAAAAGCATAATTTATGAAAAAACTTGCCTTATGTTCATCGAATTTTAATACAAATTCTAGTATTTCCGCAAATTGCTTCACAAGTGCTTGCTGTTGCTCCAAATGCTGTGTAGGACTCATGGATCCTCCCACAAGTGAGCCTAGGAGCCGCGGTACCACCTGTAAATAAACAAAAATTAAAATAACTGTAGTGTAAAAAAAGCTTTGTCAATACATGTTTATTCCTGTTACAAGGTTTTTTTAGTAACTTTAACATTATATTTAATATCTGAAACTATTGTCAGTTATTATAGTATATTAATATTTTTAGTATATTTCTATACTTATCAGAGAAGAAGAATACTGCTTATTTCACTTCATATTTTTATTTCTATTGAGAAATTTAAAATTGGCAGTCGCATAATACTGAAGAACAAAGTCAATTAAGACTAATAAACTATCAAAGGGTTTAACGATTGTCATCAGACGATAATCGACACAGACAGTCTAACGAGCTCTTCATAGACGAGATGAAAATTTGAATATTCAATATACGACATCCGGCCATCCAGATAACTATCGACTAGGATAAGTGTTGTGGTCTCTACAAATATTGCTATTAAAGTTAGTGTATATTAATAGATTATTTTATAAACATGACAATAAATTATTTTTTTCCGTTTCGTGTAGAAAATGGTTTTAGTAATAATTCATTATTACTTAAAATAAAGTACTTCTGAGGCCCAAAACGTTTAATTAAATCAAAATCAAAAAATAAACAAAATTTCTATTTTTATAATATCTAAGGTGTCCAGATAGACAAGAATTAAATTAAATCTGTTCTGCACACTGAACGTCGTGACCTATTTACTTTGCTTCTGTAGGAGTTCAATTCATATTTGACGATTTGCTAAATAGTACATTGTTCGACGTGAAGTACTATAGCAGTAGTATGTGGACTGTAACGTGACGTGAGGCAGTTCAGTACTTTCTGGCACCGGTTGAACGAACTGAGAAACGGAAACGACGTATAAATTAAAATACTAAGATATTTTAAACCATGTCGCGGCATGTTTTTGCTATCGAAATTTGGCACGTAAAATAACTAAAAGATGTAAAATATGAAAATATATAATCATTTTAAGCAAAGGAAGAAAAATAATTTCAAAATTCATGATCCATAACTGAATCTTAGTTTTCAATAACATAAATATGTGGCAATTTTAGAAAAGTATTTTAACGTTAACTTTAAATATGTTCAACATGTTATAGATACATACATATATATTATATTGTATAATGATAATACACGAAAAACTTTCTGGAAAGGGTGCGGTTTCCAATCCCGCTACGTTCAAATTTTTATACGTTTTCTAAATAGGTATTTTTCTTTCCTAAGTGTGGAATAATACTTTTAATTGTTATAAATAATATAAAATAGATTCCTAGCATATCTGGTTTTCAGTATTGCTAGGTTGGTTTTACTTTAATTTTACATGAAATTGAAATAGCTTGATATTTTTTCCAGAAACATTTATGCAATCTTTGAAAATGTTTACAATATTGAAATTGTGATTCTGAAAATATTATAGTAAACAGATATTAATAGTCATCACAAAAGTAATTACAATGGAATGGAGAGAATCGACGACCAATAGTAGAAGTCATATCGCAGCAACTAGCTACAAGGATAAAATCGAAAGTGCGGAAGCAATTGAAAAAATATTTGCTATTTACAAAGATACTCTAGCAATTGCTTCGATTTTTTGTTTTGCAACGTACAGACTAGTTAAACTTCAGGAAGCATGTAGGGATCGCAGTAAGCAACTTTAAGCAACTTGGAGCACTAAAAGATTTATTTTGGTCCATTGCCAAATCTACGTCTGAAAAGTCGATTTCATTAATGGGATTTGTTAAACATATAAATTTATTATAATCAAAAAATAAGTATTATGGAAACCATAAAAAATCAGTTATACATATTATATAATTGTGATGTTTAAGCCACTTAATGATTGTTGAAAACTAAAATGTTTACAAGCAACTGATAAGGGTATCATCAATTATATAGGCCGTTAATGTGAAATGTATCAAATCAGAATAGATTGCATAATCTTTTCACAGGAAGCGGTTGTTGTTTAGTCGAGTACATTGCAACTGCATCGGGAGCACGGGTAAGCATTAAGCAATTATGTCTATTAGGCCTCTTCCGTATCCTGACTCGGATATATATGCAGATATATTAAATTTACATACGCTTTGTATGTGAGAAAGGATTGAATCTAATTATAAACTGATAATGATACCTACTGTATAGAAATATAACTTTTGCAAATCTAATGATTTACTGTGTAGGTTTATACATTTCATGTATCAAATTATAATTAAACGTTATATAAGAAAAGAATTGGTATTTTTTTTCCATCATAGCCAAAATTTATTTTGCTTAGTTAATCTTTATTTGGTGCGGATGTTATGTACAAAATAAAGAAGTCAACTTAATTAAAAGATTTCAATCTTAGCTGTACCAGACGTACCTCATTACAAGCGGTGGTATAAAAAACAAAAGAAACTTGTAATCTATGTTCAGAAAAATGAATGGTCCAAAAGGAATATTACGTTTGGTGTTAAGATTTCTTTATGAATTACAAAGCGGAACCTCCTTTGTACTCTTATAAAAATTGCGTGGTTTGATAGAAATTTTTTCAGATTAAAATATTGAATATTTTTTGATTTATTTAAAAACATGCTTTGACGTGGAAAAACGACTAGATAGTGGTTAAATTGCATCCATCTTGGATAAATATTATATTTCTAATAAAGTGAGCGCAAACCAACATCGACATCAATGTACCTGTGGTTGGCATGTTATTTATGAGTACAATAGCTCCCGCGATTGTATGCTTTATATAAAATGTGGTGAATCACAAGATATGAGTCACGTGGCTGTGGTCGTTTTCGACTTCGCATCCCGATGGGTTGATGCAAATTAGTAAGATTTTGCCTCTACATGACGCATTCAACGGATTTAACCTCAATCAGAGACACATTTTGCAATAGTGTATTTCTCACTTAAATTATGACTGTGAATTGGCATTGTTTTTATTTCGGTAAATACGCAACAGTTTTTTGTATTGCTTTGTGCAATACCCCATGGATAACTTATGAGATCACTATTGATTATTTCATTATATATTATAAATATGTGTATATATTGTATGAGACATTTGCTCCTAAACATAGTAAAGGATGAAGCGGGATTAGTTTCGAATGACGTCACATTCCGTAAATGGTACCAAGGCGATGTGAACACGTGTTCAAAATTAAGTAACGATATATTCTATTGGCTCGAGTATTGGTTGGTTACGTGTTACTTTTTATTAGACCAACTTTAGAATATTAAATTGAAATAATTTTACGAAGATACTTTACTTAGTAAGCCAGCTTCACGCTGTATTCCGCACACAGCAGGGTAGGCAGAGAGAACATAGTGTTAAGACACTCCATTTCCCAATTTCCGCCGATATCTGGAGGCATTGCGTATTGAGTGGCGGAACTTAACGCCGCGCTTTGCCTTGACACCAGAGCGAAGAAATGAAAATATAATCATAAAATTTAGTGGGGATGGAATCCACAACCAGTCGATTTTGCTGTCATACTTTGTGCCTCTGCGCCACGTCTGGCTTCATAATTTTAGTTGTTATTTCATATGTTAGATACATATTGTTGACAAGTTATATTTTCATAATATATAAACTACGATTTAGCAAGAGCAATGTAGGTCAAACTAGTAAACCAGACAAGATGGCATGCTTGGTATGAAGATAAATGATATGAAAGACATTCTGTGATAATTATGTTAAAATTATTAGCTTACATCACGAAAGTATTTCAATGTTTTATTAATTGTGTATATTTCTTTTAATACTGAAAATATTCTTGGTTTAAGAATTTATAAATATTGTTATTATTCTAATTTCATATTATTAAGATGAATGTTTGCAATTTTATATGAACCTAGAATATAAAAAAATGGATAAGTAGTAAAAATTTACCTTTTTTACGTATAATTAAGTATTAGCTATTTATTATAAATGTATAAATAATATAAAATAATATTTTAATAGGGTAAATAAGTATATATATACACTACAAGAATTTTACTTCGACAGATAAGACCAATACTCGACAAAATGACGATCTGAGCCACGAATTTCAGCCCACGAGTAAGACTAGTATTTACAACATAGCCAAGAGGCTAGTTCATATTGAATTATAAACATCATTAAGCACCCTGATCGTGTTAATCGACATACTGTTAAATAAACATTAATTTAAGTAATGCATTAAATTAACAGCGAGTACAAAAACTGTACAGTCTGTATATATAATTAAAAAGAGATAAGAAGTAAAGGCAAGGAACTAGTGAAGCATTTATAGAGTAATAGGATATCATTCATTATTAATAATTATTCATAATGAATCCATCATTTATAATTATAGTGTTTCCCGGATTTAACAAAAAAAAAAGGTGCTTGAACCCATATTTTGTCTGTTACTATATTTTAAACAAGAAGTTATATTCTAATTTTTTAAATTCATTTAAACGAATTTAAGGCACAATTATTTATAACATATATTTCATACATATTAATTCATACATTACATTAAGTTCTCTAGGGAGGGAATTAAATGTTTTTTTAAACTATACCTACCCTAGTAAGAAGTTCTTATATTAAATTACAGCGACTTATTAAATTAACACTAGTTACCGTACAATTAGGAATTCGTTCAGTGCTCTGATAATGAAGGCAATTCTGGAGTTGACGTGTCGATTATTATCTAGATCTCAATTGCAGTGATAAATCTATTCAAGTTGTGGAACTATCTAATGTTTTCATCTATCGCATACATGTTCCTGTGTGCAAGCTGTTTTTATTGGTTTGTTATATAATTGCTCTATTTAATACAAAATAAGTATTACTTATTTTCTTTCTATTTCTTAGAAATCTTCTTGAAAAAAATTGAGTAAATTGCAATAATTCATATACTAGACAACGAACTGACGCGTACAAAACGCGTTGCCATATCAACGTGTGTGTCACTTACATGTGTGTGTTAGACTCATTTTAGAAAAAATCAGAATTCTGCACTCTAAACTATAACTGTAACAAATTCCATGCTCCTCTGTCCGCATTTTTTATCTTAAAAAAAGGTATAAAATTGTTATTTCATAAAGAAGATATATTTAAGTAGATCTTCATCTAGCCGGAATAAGCACCACCTGGCTAACGAGTAACACTGGGCTTCACCAGTATAGACTAGTCCTGATACCACCCACTTAAATACAACGGCAATCCTTGCGGCCTACAATGAAATGCCGCAGAATAGCTCTCATATTACGGTGACATCTTGGATTAAGTTCCGTCTAATGCTGGAAAACCTCGTCTACATGGTATCCCTACGGTGTACCTAGGATATCTTCAGACAAAGAATTGCATTTTAAATTATAGCTTAAAATATTTTACGTTTCACGACTAAAAAATTATAGTAGTAGTGACATTCATTACGTGTGTGAATATAAACGAGGTCGTTATAAATTTTTCTATTATACTTATATTTCTATTATTCTGTGCAACAATGATTCCACAACCCACTCGCATCTATATATGTACATAATAATAGAGACCTATTTTCAACATCGGAACCATATTTTAAAGATTTGAATTTAAAGTCTATTACGTAAAGTGTAATTAGATAAGAAGAGACAATACCTACAACCGTAGTCCTTGATACTATTTAAATAATAAACTATATGGATTGCAATTTAATGCAATTGTCGGGCAAGCGGAAAGTGAGCATTTTCTGAGTGCAATGCACGCATGCACCATTAATTTGGTTCCACCTCACGACCCACCGCTCAGAGAATCGGTAAGAAATACTTTTTTTTTTTTGCTGCAATGTTCTTTTCATCATTCACCGAGGTATACTTGCAACTAACGACTTACAATAGCCGTGAAGATAACACTGCAGTAGCACATGCATAAATAAATCAGCTTCAGGCTGTATCCCACACACGGCAGGGTAGGCAGAGGGAACCTACTGTTAACACCACCCCGTTCCCCACTTGTTTTTGTATAACATTTGTATAAGTTTAATGTTATACAAAACAAGCAAGGCAAAAAATTAAATGACAAGCCTGCAATGCGATGCGATATAAAAAAGGTTTTAAGGCAATCAAAACTACATTAATGCCGTAACATAATATGTAAAAATTACTAAAACTTTTATTATTTGAGATTGGCAATATACAACTTTTTATAATGAATAATTTCATAAGATTTACGACTTACAATCAACCCATTGTATGGGGATAATATAAATATTACAGAAATATTTCGCCACAACTCTTATAAACAGATAAATAAAAGAATGGAATCAGTGACCTGAATCCCATTTGGAGAAAATGCGTAGTAATTCTGAGCTGTTCTGCAACTTCATATGACAACTTTGAAAGGTCACATTTCATAATAGAAGCGAGATGGAATTTAATATCCATAGATCTGGTGTGGTTAGGTGTAGATACTTCATCATTTAGTTACTTGACTCAATTGACGTCTTGTAGAGAGAGATATTAAATAATTATGTCCAGTTATGTCAGCAACTGTTTCGTTGAGATAACAAAAGCTTTGCTAAGTTTTAAGTAAAATTGTAATTTCACGCCAGCATACAGCAAGGTTCATAGAGGGAACCTGTCAACCTAATGTAAAGACGCCGTTCCCAATACGATACTTCCGTTCCCCACTTTCCGGGAAAATGGAATCAGTGTGAAGATATTAAATATTTAATGTCCTCGAGTAGGAATCGAATCTACAAACGCCACGCTTACAGTCGCACGCCCTGGGCCATTATGATGGAAAATCGATTTATGGATTTATTTTTATATGAACTTCAAAAATATATATACTATTTACACATTTACCGATATTAATTTTATACAAAAAAAAACAAGTTCTGATAAGAACGACAGTAGGTGTAGCAGATGTTACGAGTACATACATACATACTACTTTATTCAGAGCTATTATCCTTCAAGGTGTTTTTGAATGCAGGTGCATACCATGCCATCTAAACGGGATGAATGGGACCAGCTGCTCTATAAATTAACTCGTTTGACCCACCTGGTTGTTAACGTGGAAATATGACAGCATACATTTTTTAAATGTTTGTAAATGAGTTATATTATATACATAGTTACTAAAAATATTTTTTTTCTTTATTATGGTAACGATATTACATTAAAAAACGATATTATATTAGTGTATAAATAATAATAAAAAAACCCTATTTAATAATAGGTATTTAATGATTTCAACAGGACTTAACCAACCACTCAATAAGTATTTAGTTAAGACTATAAGTTAATAAAACATTAAGTTCCAATGAAATCAATGAATATGTTAATTCTGACTCCCTAAGTATTACCGGAGTAACATATTGAGTATTAATAATCATTAAAACCATACCATATTGTTAGCGTACTCGTGTAAAAGAGGGTAGATTTAGGTGAAAATAATTATAAAAGCAGTAGAATTGTGTCAATCGGGGGACAATTGCGTGTAAGTGACGGTCCCTATTGGAAGGAAACTAGTGTGAAGTATTGCTAGTAGGTGAAACGTATCACCTATTGCAATTACGTGGTATCCCTTTCCAAATAGTTTAAAAACATCCAGACGATGTGTGTATTTATCGTGTATTTTAAAAACTATAACCGCTTCCGATTTCTAACAATATTTATTAAAAAAAACTATTTAATAATGGATATTTCTTATTTTTGACGACTTAATCACATTATAATTTTAATAAATTAATAAATATTTAGATACGGCTTAAAGTTAATTGAAAAATTAAGTGCCAAGGAAATCTATGAATATGGTAAATTACGACCTCTTACGAATTAGCTAAACACCTAGAGGGGTTACATATTGAGACACTTAGTTCTACGTTTTCGAAATGTAGAACGAAAATGAATGAAGTTGATACTAAAAATTGTATGAAAATTACATCATTTCTATGAATTTGTCAAAAAGTTAAATGTCAGTGTATTGAAAAATAATAATACTAACATTTGAGGTGCACAAGACAATAATAATAATATATGAAATTTGTTTGCCCAGTGTTCACGGAAACATGTACATATATCCTTATTTAATATTTAGTGTTGTAATTCGCTTATTTAACTAATTATAGTAAAATATTTTTAAAATGTCATTTATAATTGAGTCATCATTTATTAAAAATTGTTGTGGGGCAATGGCAGAGCATGTCACGTGCACTCTAAAAGCGAGTATTGTGTAGTAATTAATTATATAATATTTTTATTTCCTCGCTGTAGTAATAAGACAAGCCGCGGCGTGGAGTTCCGCCACACAACACGTAATGTCTCAAAAATCAGCGGAAAATGGGGAACGGAGTGTCTTTACAGTAACTTTTTTTATCCTTAGTATGTCCGGAATACGGCGTACAGCTAAAAATAGAAAAATATATATGAATAAATTGTATAAATTGCGAAACTGCACGTGCAGTCGTCCAGCACCTAATAAGGTACACTGTTCGTTGCTCATGCAAGGTATTGTTAACGACACACTCACAATCAACCAATAGCCTTCTCTTTCTTATCTATCGCTTTTGATTGAGACAGCCGGTGTACAAATAAATTTTAATTACACATTACTAACATCAATATTCTTGACGTTTACTGCCTAAAACATTAAAATACGTGAATATTATAATTTCGTCAGGAAGAAATAACGGTGGTAAATTTCCTTGCGCACTTAAAAATTATCGTTGTATGTTTTACTTGGTCGTTTAAGCTGTGTCAATAATCATGCCAACTTTTCTAATTCCAAATTAATTTAAACTGTGACTGTGTAAAATCGACTGGTTGTAGGTTCGATTCCCACTCGAGGATATGAAATATTAATGTATATTTCCATTTCTTCGCTCTGGTGTCTTGGCGGAAAGTGGGCTACGGAGTGTCTTAACACGAGTTTCCCTCTGTCAACCATGCTGTGTGCGGGATAGAGCGTGAAGCTATAAAAAATGAGTTCTTTTAAACATATATTTCAACAAGAAAATAATATGCTACAGTTAGCGCTAAGATTTATTTATTTTCCTTATAAGTATAACTGTTATTATCATTTTCCATTAATTATTATCGCCTGACTAAGCGTCATAGAATCATGCATGAATAAAACAAGCAAACAAATACGGCTTCGAGTCTATTACCGTAAGCAAAACAGTCGCCATAATATGTGTTCGTCTGTTAACAGAATATTACATTTAAATTGTTTTGTGAAAGAAATATATGTATGTCGATTAATTTTACATTTATTATTGAAATTTAACCATTTATTTGTAGATTATTGAAGGAGTCCACTAAAACTACATACCTAAGAGGAAGCCTAGTGTTAAGAAACTCCGTTCCCCAGTTTCCGCCAATATTTGGGGCATTGCGTGTTGTGTGGTGAAACTAAACGCCAAAAAGTATTTCTTAAATGAGGATGGAACCCACAACCTTTCGCGTTTACGACTAGCCTCTAGAATTTGTGAGGATTGATCTTTATATATTTCATAAAACTTACAACCTCGTATTTTGCTCTAATTACTTTGTCAGAGAGCGTAGAAAATGCAGGGCTTGAGTGCAAATGGTCTTTAAATATTTTCGAAGTGATATTATGTCTTTACAGATGCCAAGCGGGTAGACTAGAATAATTATGCGCTAAATGTAATTCTTTTTAAAAGGCTTGCCATTTTTATACGTAATTAGCTACTATGAAGTTCTCTTTAACAGATATTGTCAGTCGACAAAAGAAAAAAAAACAGCAATGCCCATGTTTTCTAGGAGAATATTCATGTACTGTGTGAAATATTAAAATTATTTATTAGGTTTAAATGTACATATATTATGGTGTATGGACAAAGAATGTATGATTTAATGATACCTAATATTATATGATAATTTGGCTTAGAATTAAATATAAGTGGTAGTATATATAATGTATATATAATGTAATATAATCTATATTGTGGACTCCTGACGTAACATGTCGTATATTAAGATGATTCAGCGTATACCTAAAAGGAATCGTACGGGTATAAGAAGAAAATGGTTCTGATCTTATTTTTATCCTTGAATTGTCTTATTTAATCTTGAAAAGGTTAAATAAAATAATATTTAACGTTTCTAAACATTGTATTAGCAAATGCAAACAATAGTCAAATGTAAATCAAAATGTCTTTCAGTCTTTTTATTTTTAGCCTTTGATATCGAGGTGCTTTTGATATTAACGATTTATTCTTAATTATTTATAGTTATTTTAAATTCCTATAAGCTTATAAGCCATAAATATGTACGTATATACATATATTATTCAATCTCAAGATCGCATGCGAGCATGTAACAAACAGATAAGATTGTACGAGTGTCTGCGTACTTTAAAAGGCAATAGGAGTAAGATGTTTGTAAGATATGAAAAACGTGACAAAAGAAAACATATTTTGTTAAAATAATATTACGTAATGACTAAGATGAAATTTTTGAAATGTATTAAATAATTTGCATATTCTACAACTGTCTCTTTATACCTTTTTTTTAAATAAATATAAACCATATTTATTTAAAATCAGCTTCACGCTGCATACCGCGTACAGCAGGGTAGACAGAGGGAACTTAGTGTTAAGACACTCCGTTCGCCATTTTCCGCTGAATTCTAGGGACATTGCATGTTGAGTGGCGGAACTTAACGCCGCGTTGTACCTCGACACCAGAGCGAACAAATGAAAATATTTTACAATTACACTTTATGTCTTTGAGTCACGACTGGCTGAGAAATTTCTTTCTTACCATTTATAATTTCTCAATTTTTCTGTATCCGGAAAACGGCATCTTATATTATATATTTTTATATATGTATAAGAAATACATAACTAAATCAGTTTTTATTACACCAAGGAGGAAGTATTAAATATTATTTAAATTCTCACTCGACTCCCATATTCGCTTGATTGAATGATTGCCACATTCAACCAAACATAGGATACAGATGGCTTTAATCATCCGCGATGTGATTTGATCATAAACACAGCTAGTTACAGCGGAAAGCTAAACCAACGTATGTTATTCCAATAAATTCAATTTACAAGTCTTGCAAATAATTGTGACATGATAACCTATATCTAACATATTTACTGATTGGAAGAATTGTTTAGTACTTTTAAGAAACTATTAATAGTATTGTACTTTTAAGTACGGTAGTATGAGTAACTATAGTTTTTATCTGCGTTTTCGTCCTCTAAGCCAAAGGGAAATAATCAACAATAACAGTGTTTATTTCAAGTGGTATTCGAAGTGCCCGTGGTGACTCTGACCACAGGTACATTGAGTTACAACAAAGCAAGTTACAGTACGGTCAAAAGGACGCGGCCGACCTGAAGTTAGATTTTTTTTGATCTTTTGCGCATTTTTCACTGCGAGATATATTAATCAAAAGTAAGAAAAATCCTACAGTCAAATCTGCGCATCATCATCATCATCTACAGCTAACTTCAGGGCGGCCACGACTTGGTGACCGTACTGTAACTCGCTTTGGTGTAACTTAGTGTACCTGTGGTCAGAGTCCTCCGCTTTCCTCGATAAATAGATTATCCAACACTAAAATATTTTTTTAATTCCAACCAGTAGTTCCTGAGACCAGCGCATGCAACTAAACAAACTGTTCAGCTTTATAATTTTAGTATAAAATTATAAATATTGAGTACTTTAAGAAACTGTTCTATATATATAAACGTATGTTAAGCAATTGCTACAGTATAATATATCATTAAAACGCGAAGTTTTACATGTTTTCATACGATAATTACAATACTCATCATGCTTTTAAGCATTAAAGTGAATCATAAACATTACGCAATTACATGTAAAGTAAATGTTACATGAGGGATATATTTTTCAATAATAAAAAATATAAACAACGGAATAGTTTAAATACGATAGATCCCAAGTTGATTGTATCTGCATTGCGACCACTATTGCGGTGGCTATTCAATTTTGGAAAAATATTGTTGATATTTCATTGGAAAATGTTAAAAAGTAGTTGTGTAGACGCGGTGGTTACAGTTTCGATCACTGCTCGGGGAAATATTAATATTTAAAATACTTCCGTTTACCCGTCACTTAGCACGTAATACGTCGATTAAGGGCGTAAAATGTTAAGGTACGTATTTTTTGTATTTTCTATTATAATTTTCAATATTTACAGTGAATAAGAAACATGTTTAAAAACTTATAAATTTCAAGCTGCTTACAGCAATATTACTTGAAAATATTCCTGCATTCTTATATTGATAAAAATTGTGATAACTCGTCTTATTTAGGATCCCATACCTTTATAGGATCATTTTATTGTCTGTCTGTCAAGTCCATTTATCTCGGGAGCGCATGGAGGTATCAGATGAAATTAATGACAAATATTAAGGTTTACATGCCCTTAGAGCACATAAAAATTAAACTTGTAAGGCAACACAACCGAAAGATACAGGCATTTATGCATTGTTTTTGCTGCATATTGTTTGAAATTAGCCTTGTAATAAAAACCTATGGGGTATTTCCCATAGATTTTACAATACCAACAATAGAAAAAATCCAAAATGTGAAAATTTATAGATATTTCATAGAAAAAAATCATTACAAAGTTATGTCTGTATTTCATTTCATAAATAAGTGCATACACTCACAAACTTAAGTTTGTCTACTTTTATACATTTGCTTTTTTGTTTTGCTTGCTTCTGTATGTATTTGCCCTTATCACTGGTATAGAATTCTGTGTTTTTTTAATGATGCAGCATGTATTATGTAAATGTTTATTAAGATGTCATCAAATAAGTTTTGACTTTTATTTTATATTGTCATACAACATAAAGATATAAACAAGGCAGTAGGGCAGCATAAAATATCATCATGTTAATTAGTTGTAGGTTTAACCTTTACCAGACTTCTAATATTACACTGTAGAGAGCCATTTTAATGGATGATTTAACACCCTTCGCCGCATTTAAAATGCATTTATAAATAAAGCAATACTTAAATAACTACTTTTAACATTTAAATGAATTAATATTATCATAAGTCACAATGTCAGACTGTAAAGTCAATAGTTATGGTTATTTTCAATTCTCGTCTTCATTTCGTAGTTCTGATAACAAACAGAAAAAATGGGGCATTAAGTTTCTCCACTCTACATACAAGTTGGAAATGGAGTCACTTAACATTAGGTTTCATTCGTCTGCCCATCTTAAAAACCTTATAGCTTCACCCTTTTTTGCTCTTCAGCAACTACAGCAACAGCAACAAGCACATTATTATTTATTACAAATGTATAAAATTAATAATTATGTACTAAACAATAATTATTCATTTACTGAACAAAAAGGTATATATTCAATATTTGTAGTTGGTAACCATAAAAGGTGATTTCATTTTTTATTTACAATCATAATAAGCAATGATCCAGGAAGTTAGCATAGCATTGTAAACATGATAGCTCTGATATCTTGTGAAAGTGTTATCATATTGCCAGTGATAAAGTAAAACTCCCTCTTGTTGATTGATGAAATTATTAATAATTAAATTTATTGTCTTAAACATTTATATACATAAATATATAATAAGCAACAGGGGAAAATGTCTGTATTATATTTAGTATGTGGGTATCTATAAGTAAAAAACTGTAATAAATATAGAAATTTACTTACGCGTTTCAGCTCCAAGGAGTGGTTATAAAATCTGAGCAATTTGTCGACCAATGGCTTTACGGCGCGCCAAGCCCTTTCTTGCGTTATTGTTGATGGATCTGCGATAGCTTCACGAATTTCTTTACCAGCTCCTTTGTAACATTGTATTTCTTCTAAAATTTTGTCTGATTCCAAAAGAACTCTTTGTACTTCTTCATAAACATCGCGTTCTGTGTCAGTAGGTGCAGCATTTTCAAAATCTAAGAAAATATCATAGCGTGGCGAAGAACAACAATTCGAATCGTCTCGAGCTAATAGACTTAATAGTTTACCCATTTTGAATGTTATACAGCACGTTATTATTAAATTTAAAACAAATATCTCCTGGATAGCATCGACTGCATTGCCTAATAATGTATATTTATGTATAAGGCACCTACTTTTATATAAATAATAAAAAAATTAATTGTTCAAAGAACTAAGTTTCACATTCACAATTTAAAACATTTTATTTTTATTATTCTTAAAAAAACTAAGCGCTTTCTATGAAATACAACCGTACACCTTGAATAATATCTCATCAACTAAAGTGACATTGACAAGTCGGATATGAAGAAATACGATTATACCACCCACCCTCAAAAGTGTTGCTAGTGGCCACTTGGAGAGTGCCTTACTAGTCGGGGTTGCTAGCAACTATAATTGACTCACTATTGTACTGTTTCACGTAAAAATATTATAAAATTATTATTGAATATGTAACACTGATATTATATGTTTAAATTTGATATTTATTATTCTTATATTTTTACTATTAAATTTATAAATTTTATTAAATAATAATTGTGAAAGAGAGTTACTATTATGAATTAAAAGAACGTTTCACAAATAGTTATTTATAGTCTATACTCTATGTATCGTTTGACATTTGTCTATGTATAAATGAAATCAGCTTGACGCTGTTCTGTTAGCGTGTTAGCTGTATCCTGCATATAGTAGGGTAGGCAGAGGCAACCTAAGTTATTGTTGTGTTAAAACACTCCGTTCTCCACTACAGTTTGTAATATTTTTATATTTTTGACACGCTGAGCTGCCTATTGTCTTTACTGTCACATACAAACATACAGTAAGTGTAAATAGAGTTTGTCATTTGTCACTTAGTGAACGTCACAGAAAAAAAAGCATCAGTAAAATAATAAATAAATAAAAAAAAAATACTTTTTTAAAAGTAACGAATTTGTCTCAAATTGACATTAGACGATTTTGATTGGTTTAATGTTAGAAGAACTATTATGTCATTCCATCCGGAGTTTAATGTGATGCCAAAATAAAAAAAAGAATACCGATGTAAGTTTTGTCAGAAAAAAATGATGTTGACGCTCGTATAGGAAACTCCGATAATTTTAGTTAAAAGTTTTAAGCTGGATGGTCTTAACTTAGTCAAAAATTTCTTCTATAACGAATAGAAATGAGGATAAAATTTAATTGTATTATTTATTTATTATTTGTTATGTATTATTTTTATATCATTGTGATTACCTATTTGTATATATTTTTAAGTTCATTTTTACAGTAGATTATCACCTATTAGAAGTAAAATATATTTTAGTTTAATTCGATACGATAATATGAATCGATACAGTATTGTATTTTTGAATGATTTAATAATAGATGTAGTCTCTTATGCAATACATGTAATTATTGTGTGAAATATGTAGGATCCTTTTTATTATATTAGTATTTATTTTAATGGTAGTGTACTAAAGAATGTTAATTTTGACAGCCTCTATGGATTGCAGTTCTGCTTATTATCTAATGACCGATTCAAAATATAATATAATGAGTCAAGAATCTGGGTATAATTTTTTTTTTTGGTGGTGTGGAATTATTATGCTTATTTATAGGGAGATTATATCATACTTATTTAGAAAACGTATAAAAATTTGAACGTAGCGGGACTCAAGGCGCGGGTTCGGGTCCCGCTATGTTCAAATTTTTATACGTTTTCTAAATAAGTATTTATCTTTCCTAAGTGTTGATTAACACTTTAAAAATGTTTTAAAAAAGATTATATCATGCCGTATATCAAATAAATGGTATAGGGATCTGAAATTAAAAACTTTAGCTCAATAACTATTTTAGGGACGTAGATACTCCACTTTGAAAACCTTTTTCACACATGGTTTACATGCATTTGTTATAAATAAGTTTTGATCAGCTTGTACCTCGCACACAGCAGCGCAGGCACAGGCAACCTAGTGTTAAGACACTCTGATCCCCACTTTCAACCTAATTCTGAAGGCATTCCCTGTTGAGTGTATAAATTTTAATTATAAACTGAATTTATTACTTGTGGACCACAACAATTAACAGAGTGACTCTCGACTAGTTTCGTCATTGGTTCGAAGGTTCGGCCGATTTTTTTGCCGCAAGCGAAAGTTTGGTTGAAATTACGATTTTTGGTTTTTTACTCTACAAAGCCTAAAAAAAACATTCAATAATAAAATAGTACTCTTATCCCTATCATCTTCAAAGCTATGGAGGCTATCCTATATAGAATGGTTTTGTTACTACAAACAAATCGAATTTAAAATAAAATATTTTAAATTTGGGACGTAGATACTCAACTATGGAAACCTTTCCACGCAAGATTTATATGTATTTGTTATAAATAATTTTAATTTTATAATTTAGAATTAATAAACTGACTTTATAACTCATGGGCCACAATAATTAAAAGAGTGATGCCTAACAAGTGCTTAGTTTCGGTTGGCCGAAGGTTCGGCCGTATTTTGGCCGAAACCGAAACTATGGCCGAACCTACTATTTTTGGCCGAAATTTAATCTTCGGTCGATCATTAGTATCAAAAAATACAGGTATGGATAAACCATCGTGAAATGAAAAAAAATCTCTAATCAATCTCTAATCTAATCTTGATTAATTTCTTTAGTAAAAGGAGCACTTCCATGACTTTGCTATACAGGATAGTATAGTCATCTTTCATTGTTTTCAAAGTTTCATATATCCTTTATGCCAGGAATCGTTCAAAAGTCTACATGCATCCTCAATAGCTGATCAAAGCAACGTGTGAGGTCTACCGTTGACTCTCTGAAGTATTTTAGCTTCTCCGACTTCAGTTGTCAATTTCTTCCAGTGTTGTTACAAATCACAAAAAAAATTGGAGAAAAATAAAGAAGCGATAAGTTTTCGGGCAAGATTCGGCGGTCGTGGTTACTAAACTTAAAGAACTTTTTAGATTTTTGTTTATTTAAGATTTTTTTTCATGTTCTATTGAAAAAATCGTTTGGGTAAAACAACCTTACTTAATTATTTCCATGTAGGTATGCATCGTGCTTTTCTTTATATTTTAACAGAAAATAGCTACAACTGACTCATTGTATCCAGGTGAAGAATATTTGAAGTGCAGATTCTGAACTACAGCAGGTGCTTAAGAAACAAGCACCCATAAATTCAACCACTGTACTCAGAAAATATGTAATAACTTTAATTTGAAATATAAATATTACATATTTTGTATTGTTGTGTTTTTATTCCTTAATCTCAGTGGTTTAATTTATATCTTCCGTCAGTGACCGCCAGACAGTTGAAAGACAAAGCTATATTTTATTTAACAATATCTATAGAAAAGTGGGTTATTGTGTCATAAAAAGGTTCTTTCGAGATTTCGGGCATTATTTATTTTATTATAAGTGTATAACATCGACACATATCCATTTAACATACGAATGTTTTTTACAAATAAAAATTTGTTCTGTTATTTACAATGTCATTTTGTTTATTGATACATCTACTAGGTATATTAGATTACTTTATTTTTAAAAGCAATGCCCATGAGCAACCAATTTAGGTATTACTCTATAATATAATATATAATAATATATCGTATAACAACAACATTATCAAGAAAATAATATTATTGATGATGACGTGTACGACTAGTAAATTTTAAAATTAAAAAGTCTTTTTTGATCACGTTGTTGTCACACTATTCTAAAAAGAAATTAAAATAAAGACTAGAATTTCTAAGCCCCTGTATAAAATGTCTCCTACAGATTAATAAATAGAGAAAAGTGGACAGAGCAAGACATTAATAACAGTTTTATCAAATCATGACTATAAATGAATCTATTAAACTTATTAATACCGTATATTTTTAAAGATCAGTCTAACATTCGATAATTTACAACTTTTACTCTAATTTTTAATTACTGCTTTAAGGCTGCGGCCTGTCCTTATATTGTAATAAGGCCCTGTCGGATCAATCACTTAATTAATATTCAAAGTATATCATTATTTCAGAAAATTAATTTATAAAAGTGCATATAAATCCAAAAAATTGTAAAAACTTAATCCAACGATATCAAACTCAGTGTCCACTTGCGAATAAATTGTGATTTTTTGGTTACATTTTGACATAACACAAATACCTGTGTAGATACATCGCGTTGGTGTGGCTGTTATTAAAATACTATTACATATTTTTTTTATTAATAAAAGATATATTATTTATAGACAAAATTCTATAAATATAAATGTCATCTTGTCGCTATATAAGTTTTTTTAAATACATTGTTATTATATGTGTAATACTTGCTTGACTTGGTGTCTAAGACAAAATAATACGGTTGTATCTTTATTTACCTTACTCAGTAGATAAATTTTGATGCCATTGTGATATAAATTGATAAATTTTGTAGTGTTTAATTGTATGATAAAATATATTAAAGTTTAATTTTGTAAAGTGAAATTCAAATTAATAAACTGGAGGTCACAATTGAAACATGATGAATTGTAATAGCAAAAAAAAGAACTATGGGCTTAGCATTCCAAAAGCACACATAAAATTCGTATGTTTGTTTCAGTGATCATATACAACAATTAATAAAATCCTAATACAGATAACATCTACATACTCTACATTTGCTAATTCGAAAGTCTTAATAATTTGGTGTAAAGATCCATCTTAACCTAGTATAATTAAAATTGAAATTTTTAAGAAATTTATACGCTGCTTTTTATCACACATTTTCATGTAAAATTAACCATACTATTTAAGTAAATGTTTCAGTAAAGGAGATATAGTTAAGGTCATTCATTGACAACATTATTTAAAATTTGCGATATTTTATAATGTGCATTGTAATATTAATATGAAAACACCTGATAATATAAGAGAGAGAACGAGCGATGATCAGATAAGGTGCTATACTCCGAATAAATTGTGTAAACTTATATTATTTGTTTTTCTTACAATAAATGCCAGAGAAATGCGTAAGCTATGTTTTTGATATAATCCATTTTGACTAGGTAATAGCATTCCATTTAATGAAAACCTAATATTTATTTATTTTAATCTTATTTATTTAATCACATACATTTTTCCAATATACTTTATCTATATTACAAAAAAATTATATAATCACACGTTTCTGCGAGTTTCAGTATGAAACTAAAGTCTTTTGGAGTAAATATTATAAAAAAGGAAAGGAATAGGCAGATCCGAATGTAGTTCGGTAATGTTTAGTTGTTTTAAGTTTTGTTGTGTATTATAATGCAGAAGTGATTCTGCAATCTCAATTCGTGTTGATGTGTTCCTATGAAAGATTAAGGGTATATGAGGGCACTGGACATGAAACGAGCTTTTAGTGCTCGTATTTTGATCTAATTTTATGTTATTAAAGAAAACTATTGAAACCTAAATTTTTAGTTCATAATAATGAAGCGCAGAGACTACGAGGAATTATTGACTTAAAAGAAAAGAACTATTGATTTAAAAGAAACGAATACCATGTAATGTATTGCACGGTCCACAATCATATAGGATGCAATCCTATGTCTTAATACGGGTGCATATACATATATGTATTATCTAAATTTATTTTTATCGGAAGTATTTCAACGCTGAGACGAGCAGAAACTTTTCTATGAACAGATCAGAGTCCAATGCTGCAATATGAGCTGCTCGGCCAACTAGCGCACTAGCAGTGTGTGGTAGAGCATGTTGCACATCGTATCGGACTACTGATACTGAAGAAGCTCGAGCCGCCAGTGGCGACACCATATTATGCACCTGCAAACATGGAAACGTAAATAAGTCACTGTGAATAATCACTTTGTATTAAAAATGTTCATATTTTTATTGCTGCACACTCAAAAATAAAAATAATAATAAAAATAAACTATCAATACAAAAAAAAAAACATACAAAATGAATAAAAAACATGAATGTTTTATCGCTAAAATAGCGATTTCTTCTTGGCAGCCTTAAGATAATTGGAAAAAACAAAGTAAGAATTTAAATATTTTTAACTTCACACTTCTCCCGCAAATAGCAGGGTAGGGCAGGGTAGGCAAAGGGTACCTAGTGTAAAGTTCGTTCCCTGCTTTCCAACGAAACACAAGATATTGTGTATAAATAGTTAAAAATGCATGTTGATTTGCCACTGCAGAGAAATAAAACCACAGGGAAATCAAGTAAAACCATGATAGTCTGTAATAAAGTAGAATGATTATATATTAGTAAACAGTGTGTTATACCATTTCTCTATAAGCTTGTCCTAATAACGATGTGTCTTTAGCGGCAGCTTTGCAGAGTTCTAATCTTGCAGAATGTAAAGGAACGTATCGGTCTTGCCCCGAACCGCAAAGTAGAATATGCTTGAATTGGTGCAGCTGACTTCGTTCACTTAACCGATAGAGAAATGATCTGCGTGGATCAGCTGCGTCGCGAAGAGATAGTTGTAATAAGGAACCAGACTTTTTCCATTTTTGCATAAACCACATTCCTGTAAATATGAGTATTTCGTATATATTTTATTGGAATTTTAATATTTTTTTTACTGCAGATTTTTTTCTATTTAACCCCCGACGTAAATAGAGGCGTGCTATGAGTTTGACGTGTCGGTACGTTATGTGCAAGTTAGACGGATAAACCCTAGACCTGATTTAAGTAAATATGACTAGCTATTTAAGGATTAGCTCAGCTATCGGTTCTTCCATTTGTTTGTTTACGTTTTAGATTTTTTAATATCAGGTTTTTTTATTATTTTAATTTATTAAGTTATAGACAATATATCTTACAGTACATGCAATGCTATAAATACAATTAACAGCTTTAGTATTATCTCACCTGCATTTACAAGACCGCTGGAGTTATAAAGCGTTCCCAAATGAGGACCACTAAGAGACAAGAACGTGTGCAATTTCCCTAAGAATGGTTTCATTTGTGGTCTAGCTAAAGCAGATCTAATAATGATAGTGCCCAAGGAATGTCCTACAAAACTAATTCTGGCTGGTTCGCTTGAATTTTGTATGTGCGTCATAATTTCTTGAACCAACCTGCAAAAGGATCGCATTAATATCAAAAGTACAAGACAAAAGAAATATAAAAAAAAATTGAAACTATAAAATACCCACCGATCAGTCATAGTATCAAAATCAGAAAAAGTATCTCCTTGATTTCTTTCTGACATGATAAAGTCTAGTCGAGCTCCTGGTAAGCCTAATTCTAAATAGGTTTTTACTAATCGTAAGTCTGCTGCGTTACCATCTAGTCCATGAACGCATATGATGAGATGTAATCCTAAAATAATAATAATGTGTATCAATTAACATATTTTTGAATACATCTTGTCATAACAGTACATATACATAAAATTATATCAATTATATTACAGCATATGTTACATACCTTCTGGATTAAACATTCTATATTCATCGCTTATATGGAAATATGGCAAAGAGTTTTCTACGGGGGGAAAGTCGGAATATATAGCTCCTGGATACTTAACACTTTGTCTAAATTCTTCTCTACATTTCACAAACAATCGTTCTGACTCTGCCAATCCAAATATGCTGACGAGGTTACTTTGTCGTTGTTCTGAAAGGCCACAATGTAATATAAAAACAGTAAATTTAAACAATGTTATTAAATAATGGCTATCTGTAGTCAAGGATCTTCCTATATTACCATTTTCGTTTCTGCTAGCTAGCTCTCCAGTGCTTTGGCTTTTATTAAGCGTGCTGGCCGAGGTTCCTGTATTGGCATTCATGGACTGATGAGGCCTTAATTTTCGTCTTTCTAATATTCCTAAACCAATATTTGATTGTTAGTTTTTTAAGCATAAGCGTTAGTAAATAAAGACGGATCTAAAAAAACATATAAGTACCTTCGCATACATGATAAAGTGGATTATCCAGCTGCAATGTAGTGGGTTGCGTAGATTTTTTACTTTTAGATGGCGTTGACGATTTACTACTTTGCCTGCTTAGATGCGGCGACTTTAAGGGAGGATCCTTAAAATTGAAAGCAAATGGTTATCTTTATATAGAAATTTACTAATAATATAAATAATGATCATAGTATACCTTAAAATCGTCAGGCGGAGGGGGAGCATCTCTAAATTGTTGTGGGGGAGGTAAGTGTTCATAATCATTTTCCCCGCTCAAATGACTTAAATCTATTTCTGATTTAGCCTTTCCTTGGTATTTTTGAACTGATGCAACAGGTTCTCCAGTAGATTTGTGGCTTTTACACGATCGGTCAACTGTTAAACTTCGGATTTCTGCTGCTATTAACTTTTCAGTATATTCTATCCTATCTCTTAATTTTGTTTTATTCATAGTGTTTGATTTTGCTGGAAGGGGTTGTTGAGATTGGGGTTTAGGTGTTATTTCTTTTCTAATATATGGATGTAAGTTATCGCTAACTGTCTGAGACTTTTTTACGCTTCCTTCATTTGAAGATTTATTGACTGAGCTGTAAGTTTTGCCCTGTATAGCACTAAAAGAATTATGTCTTTGATTAGTTTTACTCGTATTTGATTCCGTATATTGCTGAAAGCAACTTGCTGTACAAGTATCTGAATTACAACCAGCATCAATTCCATTATTGTGCATCATTTTATTATATTCACATTGACTGTCTGTACAGATAGAGTCACTACAAATGGTACATTCTTCACAAATTTCCTTATCACAGCATTCTATTTTCTCGGTTGAGCTACTTTGAGCAGCTTTTACAGCTAGTTTAAGTAAGCGTTCACGTAATTGCTCGCCGTTGAGAACAGTTCTTTTAAATTCGCTTACCTTATCGCCTTCTCTTTTTCGAGTTTCAACATTTTCATCATATTTTTTACTAGGTATTTTAATAACAGTACTAGTACTCGGTGCAGAATAATTTGGATTTAATTGGCAACTGCCATTATCAGGAGAAGAAGGTCCTGAACTTCGCCCGCTTGAAACCCAACCACTCTGTTCACTTAAGCTAGAAGTTGAACTTCTACTTCGTTTTTCTTCTTTATTTATAAAATTTTCGGGTGGTAAAATTTTAAAGTCTTTATCACCAATATCTAAAGGAGGAGACTCAAATGCTGGCGGTGGGGCTAAGTTAGGCAAAGATTCCGAACCAAATGCACTGTTTAAGTTAGGCTCGTCAATAATGGATGCTGCACTTCTGCAATGCCGTAATTCTGCTCCGTGATCTAAGCTGTATGGAACACTTGTCGATGATTCAAGTCTTCTCAATTCAAAAGGTATACTTTCATCGCTTGAAGAAGATGCCGCTTCTGACATAAGTTGTGTCATTTTATCTGACGCTTTATGTTTTGTACGTTTCTCTGGCTTACCACTAGATCTACCGCTCTTTGGAGTAGTTCCTCCGGACTTTGGAGTACCTCTACCAGATTTAGGAGTGGCTAGACCAGAACGTGGTGTAATGCCACCAGATTTCGGTGTAGCTTTTCCAGATTTCGGAGTAACCCTTCCGGACTTCGGTGTACTTCTATCAGATTTTGGTGTATGTCTATCAGATCTACTATCTCTAGATTTGATAGAATGATGACTGCTTAAGGAATCTCGACTTGAATTCATTTTAATAGCTTCTTTACCATTCATATTTAGTTTAGATTCTTTAGATCGGCTTTTCTTATGTCTCACTGAAGGCAGAGTAGAATGAGGTGTAGATGGTGGTGTTTTTGAGTATGTCGACTTGGATGTTCCATCGCTACTCCTGTCTAACGTCATAACAAAGCCACTGTCATCACTACTCTTGCTAGATTTCTTTTGATAATTTTGTATTAAAGCTTCCGGTGTTAAAATCATAACTCCAATCACCCTTTTGGAGGTAATAATTTAATTCATGCCTTAATTGATTTCGAGCTGCTTCTATGTCCATTTGCTGATTATCAATATTTTGTTGGAACACATGTGTAGAATTGGATCTATGAACATGCTTATTAGAAACTAAATTACTCTGATCAGTCACTTGATTTTTCCCACTAACGGGTGGATAAGAATTACGTGGAGGCAACATAGGACGGGGTAAATTTACACTATAACCTCTTTGAAATTCTAATGGATTACGAATATTTGCTGGTATGTTACCCTGATTACCGAAAGCGTAACCATAAATTTGATTAGTATTTCCCTTCATTGCACTGTCATACTTATATCCTACACTGTGAAATACTTCATTATTTATTCCATGCGTGCTCGAATTACAAGGATTTTTATACTTTTCTCTAAATTCATTGATATTTCTTCTATAATCCTCACCTTTTGATCCACATCGAGTCGTCGTGTTGGTAGGATAAGCTGTAGTTGTGACACTTCTTGGTAGAGTTGTTGGTTTGGTTGGTTGAGATGATGCATATGTTTTCTGACAGTTGACTGACGTATTAGAACTATTCTTAACAGTTTTTGATAAAGTTTGTATACTTAAAGGTGTCATTTGTGAAACTCTCAATTGGTCTAAGGATTTGCTATGTCTAGCTGGTAAAGTACTTACACCACTAGTGATTTCATGCTTTTGGTTAAAAACTTGATCAGAATCTGATCTATCTTTTCCTACTTGAGAGACATTTATGTTACTTTTAGCAGCATTTATATCAAGCAATGTTGAGGCTGAGTATCTAGACAATTGTTGACCTTGTTGAATAGGACACGAAGAAAAAACATTGTTTGGTGGTAGTTGGATTTCACTAATCTGATTGTTTTGAACAATATATCGATTTCTGCCTGTTAATTCTAATTGTTTATTGTGAGGCTTATTCATTTCAACCACGCTTTGTTTTACAATAGTTCTTTTTGGAGATCCTCGAGCAGATTTTTGTGGTGCAAGTGTTAATGTCGCTTGCACTACACCTGCACCTACACCTGCTTTAGGCGTATTAAATTGTGGTTCAAGCACATCTATCATTGCTTTAGGCAATGATAGTGTAACCCTCGATGCTTCAGAGGAGGGCCTTCTAGAATCAATTATTGACGTAACACTACACGCACAGTCCTCTCCAACAGGTTCCGAACACAAAAATGGATCTGAAATATTTTTATAAAATTATATCATAAATTTATATTTAAATATTTTATAGGAGTAATGTAGAAATATCAAAAGATCCAACGTACCACTTCCAGCTTTGTTAGTATTTGAATTCAAAAAGGAACGCCTCCTCGCGAATTCAGCGGTGTCTTGATATCTAAAGTAAACGCTAAGTTAAATAAAAAAAATCTTTTGTAATTTACTTATTTATAGGTTATAATACACTTTTAACACTAGGTTCCCTGTGCCTACCCTGCTGTGTGCGGGATACAGCGTGAAAGCTGATTATAGATAATAATAATTATTAAAAGTACATTATATGATCGTGTTTGGAAACATTTAATTAAACGCGACGGTTCTAACAATTTACAGTTCTTATAAAATTACTCTTAGCTCTGTGCCATGTCTAGTTAGGATATATGAGCGGTTACGTAGGTACTTATACAATTATTTAGTCAGGGTGCAGGGACACATAGTATGTCTGTAAACGCGACAGGTTGTTGTTGGGTTCAATTCCCACTCGAAGAAATAAAATATTTAATATTTTTATTTTTTAGCTCTGGTGTCGCAGCAAAGCGCGGCGTTGAGTTACGCCACTCAACACGCAATGCCTCCGGAGTTCGGCGAAAAATACCTACCCTGCTGTGTTCAGGATGCAGCGTGACACTATAAAACACATTATTTTACTTATGGACAATAATTATATATTACTAAACCACCTTATGATCCCAGATCCAAACCAAAGCCATACCTTCGTTATTTTTAAAGCCATAAACAGAAAAACAGCGGGAGCTGTACACCTAACAGTACATAATTATTTATTAAGCTAATTTACCTGTCTTCAAATATAATTGGCATTATGTGGGGGTCACCATCAAGCGCGATACAATGAACGGGTAAAGGTGGCAACAGTGCAAGGTAGCGCGATCGTCTTGCCGTTTCTCCAACGCTTTGATAAGACTGATAGTTACTGTCGTAGCAACCCGCTAGCGAATGTCTCGGATTGTCGAGCACGAAGAAACATTCAGAGAAGCGCTTAATCCTGAAATTATTTAGTTATTAAGATTTAGTATATGATTTAATATATTTTTTATGATAAGTAGTATGTATATGATTTTTATTATTTCATTGGTGTGAACAATATATAATATTATTATAATTTATAACTCATTAGAAAGTTTATTATTTATTTATTTTTTAATAAGTTATATTACATACCGCAAAGCATGATGCCTCGCAGCGAGAGCGTGGTGCACGTGAGGGCGATCTGAAGTATGATGTAGAAAGGCGCGCCAACGAAGCGTTACTTCTGCACATAATCTTGCTATGTCGTGTGCTGCCCCCATTGCCCATTCTTCTTCTTCACCTGCTTCCGATTTCTATTGAAAAATGTAGACATTTAATGCAAGCATCGTGACGTCATCAGTTTTGACGACCTACATGTATTTTTTGGCTTAAAAATTCTCATTTTTTAGCTTAAAAATGAACAAATGGTAAATTACTACGTAACTTGCCTTTCCTAGGTCACTCAAATCTTTTATTCGCTGTGCAACTTCACCCACGATGGAATTGGAAGACGATTCTTCAGGAGTGAGTAACACTCCAGTCGATCCGCAGACTGCCAGAGCACTCTGCAGTCCCTCCAATGATCCAAGTAGAATGCCACAAACTTCAGCATGAACTTGTCTGTAATAATTATTAAAACTTTTAATTAATGACCGTTGTGACAATTGTAGATAAGCCTATTAGTGACATAATTCTATACTTTTCCCTATTGTTAACATAATCTAGAAAGCATCTAGGGATGAGCATAATTACTTTGACCAATAACCTTGGGTACAACCTCAGTAAGTTACCAAAAACAGCAACAGCAGCAGCGATTATATTTTAAAAAGTATTTCATAAAGAAAATGCTGTATAGTAATAACAAACCTGGCATGCGCTATTTTGCTCGAGTTCCCGCCGGCACATTTCCCGCTCGACCCAAACAAAATGTTCTCTAAGCTTCCTGAAGCGTTAAAGTTTGACCCTGCACTTTTCATCAATTTGCCCCACTGTTTGCTAGACCGGGGTGTACTGCAATTAAATTATTTTTTTCATATTACGACGAGGTGTTTTATTAAATTCATTTGATTCTCTCACTTCACATTAGCCGCCTGTAATCATGTACAATTTGAAATTATTCTGTGTTAAGTATAGTTTACAGAATATTATTATATATAAAAAGATTACAAGTTCTCTATGAGACATGCGATGTCTGGCATAGTATTGACCATTTTCTACTAATGGGAATGTTCTTGTATGTATATTAATGGCTGACTATCTGAATGGTTATCTACTTTTTTCAATGCGACAGATTAAAATTCTATTAAATGACTAACATTCTTAATGTTTATTTTTGTATTTCTACAAACATGGACTGAGGCGGATTGTAGTAACTACGAAAAGTCAAAATATCAACGTATTAATTATTAAGATACTCATCATCATATCATATAATTTCATAAAATACTATAAAATGTATAATTTGAATGTAAAAAAATAAGTGCGATTCGTGACTCGAAGTGCGTAAACTCTATAGTCTAGTACTTACCAGCTCTGTACATAATGCATGATGCTCTTCCTAAATAAAGACATGTAACAAACGAATTTTGTTTTATCTGAGAAGAATATACGTCAAAGGTTACAAAAATATATGTCAAAAGAATACTTGAAGGCAGGGAAGTTATTGTAGTAGAAATCCACTTTGCATTGTTCGCTGCTGCAATATGAGACTCTTATATCACGCGCCAACTTCATAACACTATGAAGATACGTTTTGCGCGACATTATGTTTGAAGTGTTCATAAATATATTAAATAGAAAACTATAGAAAATATTATTATTTGTAGTCTATAGAATTAAAAAATATAATTTTTCAATATGAAAAACTTTAAACCTTTTTTTATATCATATGATTTTTAGCGATTATTACTTGTTATGTTATTGTAAGTCCTATAATATTAATATTTTAATTAACAACGTATTTGTGACTAATATTTTAATAAAATATACATTTTTCTACATTCAAAAATGTATTAGGCACATTTTACAAAATTTGATGTAACTTACTTGATGTAGGGCTGATGTAGAGCAACTAAGCTGGCGTGGATTGTGACGGAGACTGCAGAGAGATGGAAGTAGTCGAACAGCACAGGCAAGTGATAATGTAGACCCTGCGAGGGTTGAAAGTGCAGTTTCAACACGCGGCACGAAACTGGTGATAACGTGCTGGATTGAGCTCCTTCGCTGCACCAAAGCTCTATGCCTAGACTCCATTCTGCTCTCTCTAAGGACTCCTTAAGGTTACGGCTATCAACTGTGAAATAATAAATATAAGTATATAAGAAACCGAATAACAGGATTAACTGTTGATATTTTTCGGTGACACATCATCATCATCTTTAGAAGTCATAGGAGAAGTAACTACTGAGCACTTCATGGAATTATCGTGCGAGTGCATTAACTCTAACACTTAACTCTAATACCGTGCACAAGTTAACTCAAAATCTATGCCTAGTCAGATCGTTGGTAAGTTCAAAGAACTTTAGAGATATTTGCTTCGTATAGAATTGTAAGTTCTACCAGCAGTATATGCTTCTAGGGAATCTTGTAGGGTCTTCAGCGACTGTATACTATATTTCATATGTGCCTATGAAAAGGGTCCAATATTTGGCTGGATTTTAAATGTGAGTGAGATTTTTAGGTTAATTTTATAATGAGCCGTTTTATATATACTCTATTGATCGTGTTTGGTTATTATTGAAAATAATATTTATCTAAGGATATTAAAATCGTAGAATAAATGTGTTATCTGTGCTTTTTCTTCTGAAAAATTAACCGTTTTGAGCATCATTTCGTCCACTAGATGTCTATTGTCTAGGTTTTTCGTCAAACGATAGTTATTAACAAATTATATATAATTTTTACTTAACTATCATACTTTCACATCATTGTAACAATGATCTTTTTTTTTAAATTGTCCATTTAAGAAAAAGTTTTATCGTTTTATTTTCTTTTAAGTACAGCCTTAAATAGTGCAGCATTTACCTCTCGTCTTATATAACTCTTGATACAAAAGTACCATCCTTATATACGAAGTAGAAAATGCGCCTACTATTGAGATTTTTTTTCAACTTAGAAATTAGGACGTTTACTGCATATTAGGTCAACCTCTTGGCAAACTCCCAACGAAGCTATAAGTCGTCCTGGTTTTATCTTTCATTTTGGAAAATACTGTGTATTCTCAGCCTGCGTTTATTTTTGTAGCGCTTATCTTATATGGGTATAAATGGCTTACAATAACATAAATTGTTTTCGTAGTACCCATAACAATATGTTATTACTATAACTTACCCATGTTAATACAGGGTATCTGAATAATTCATTTACGGTAACAATCATAACGTTAATTGTAAGAACTTCTGTATTAAACACATAATATATATTTAATTATTATAAATGAATAAATTCAATTATAATTTTTGTAGTAATACATAAATTATATGTAAATATACAACTTTAAAATTATGCCAACTATTAAAATGTGTAGTAAATTTTCATATTGTATTGTATACTTGCAACGTCTAATATTAATATTTTAAAAGAGATATATATTTTCTAGGTTTTCTTATTTAACTTTTCAAAACATAAGCATGTATGAAGATAAAATACAATATATTGATAACCGACTGGTCTCCAGGAGGTGTGGGTTCGAGTCCCAATACGTTAAAATTTTTATACGTTTTCTACATAAGTATTTTTCTTTCCTAAGTGTGGAACAACGCCTTAAAAATGTTAAAAATATACAATATTTTGATTTTGTCACTACTACTACAACTACGTAATGTCAATCAATTTACTTACCTAGCAGATGTGCCCTAAAATGCACGATGTCTCTCAACGTGACCTCCTCATTTCTATACATAATTTGGAAGGCCCTGGAAGCAGCGAGACCTCCAATGAGGGAAGCGTTAGCGGCGGGCCTGCCGGTCCTAGCGGCGCCATTGCCGCTCGACACTGTCGCTTCGATGTGTACTGGCACCTTGGGTGATACGCGTAAACCCACGCGCACTTGATATAGTCTGTGAAAATTTTAATCTTGAATAAGTAAGTAAGATTGTATGTACTAAATTATTCTAATAAAAAAATTAATTTGACACGACTGTCATAAGCGTGTTAATGTATAAGCGACAGGTTGTGGGTTCAATTTGCACTCTTTGCGTTTCTTCGCTCTGGTGTCGATGCAAAGTGCGACGTTGAGTTCCGCCACTGAACACGCTTTGCCTCCAGAATTCGGCGCAAAGTAGGGAGCGGACTTAACACTAGGTTTCCTCTCTCTCTCTTACTCTGCCACATGTCGGATAGAGCGTGAAGCTAAACAAAAGAAAAACTATACTGATAATAGAAGGCGTCGTAGCACAGAGGCACAACGGTACTTCTGTAACGCGACGGTTGTCGGTTCAATCCTCATTCGGGGGAATGAATTATTATTTACTAATATTTTCATTGCTTTGCTTTGGCACAAAGACAAAAACTTTGTGTAGAGTTCCACCACTCAACATGCTATGCCTGCAGAATTCCACGGAAAGTGGGGAGCAGAGTGTCTTAACACTAGGCGCCCTCTGCAGGATATACCGTGAAGCTGAATAAAAAACTAATAATCATAGTAGGCCCGTAAAAATTGAAAGCACCTGTTATAAGCTATGTTGTAAAGTTGCCAAGCTAACAGCGGCTAATTTTATTATAAGGGCCAGTTAATAAAATTTCAAATGTAAAAAAAATTATCTAAATCTATCTGTCGCCCGTACCAAATCGCGAGGACATTTAGTTGATGACGAAGTAGAGAAAAAAAAAAAAAAAAAAAAAAAGTTAATAAAATTGGTGTACTATCGACTTACAAATTATTGAATCGTATTATTATTTGGACGATATAGTCGTAGTGAATTATATGTTTTATTTTAATCAAATAGTTGTATAGTTCAGGGCTTTCGTTTATCTTCAGGTGCGTTATAAATCGTATGTTTAACCTAATTGGCATTATGAAACTAAGCTACCGTAACATTGCTATTATCTGTTAAGTTAATCCGTGAAGCAAAAACTTGGACCGGTTTTTACAAAAAATGTGTAAAATTTGATACATTTATAGTTTGTAACGCTAGTATTTTTCAACTGGTCCTCCATTTATTGTAAGTAGTTCCCCGCACGAGGAAATATATATTCTTAATTTATAAAAAATTTTTCACCCGATCAAAAATTGTGCGATGGTGGTTTTTATATTTGTATGAATGCATTTAAATTCTTGAATTTTATGATGAAATATAGCAGGGCAGGTAGAGAGAACCTAGTAGCAAGACCCTATATTTCCCAGTTTCCGTCCTCTACACCAGAATTGAAGACATTGAGTGTTGACTAGCTCAACTAAATGTTATAATTTGCCTTATCTGAATGGGGATTCAACCCACAACTATCGCATTTACTGTCGCGCGCAAGTGCCCCTGCGCCACGATGGCCTCATTCAACTACTCTGCCAAACGGCACTCTTTTATTTTACGTTTTAAAATTAGATTTGTTTTAAACACATTTAAAAAAAAAACATTTGTAATTGTATATTATTGTTTTTAAATTATTGCAGACATTACAGAAAATTGGTGATTCCACAAATACTATAATCAATTGTTATTATTTTAACTTTATTTTAATAAAAGAAATGATGAGTGCGACCACGGCAGCGTTCTAAATATATATATGAGTATGCCACACGCGGCTTGTCATTCGATCACATCACGACATATCGTAACGTAAAATATTTTAATTCTAAATTGTATTAGTAGCGTTTGGCGCTCCGTTCTCACTGACTATCCCGTTAGGGATACAGCGTGAAGCTAGTTTATTATTACTTTATTTCATAAATTGTATTAAAATAAGCAACTTTAATTTAAAACAACAAAAAAAGCAAATAAATATTAAAGTTTATATAAAATGTATTTTGTATAAACATATATGTTGAAGAACCAAACGCACTAGCTTATTAGTAATTTTAGTGACATTAAATAATTTCTCTATATAGAAAAAAAAAAACATAATGTGAGGCACTTTTTAAATGACCTATTTAAATTAAATAGTTTAACAATCAAAATTAAATAGTTGTCCATCAAAGAAGATTTTTATTATGGGAGTGAATTGAGCATTGTTGTTTGGTTGCTTTGTCGAAATTTCTATGGGAACCGAATAGAACGGGTTTTTTGATTTTACAATTCCATGCAAGCAAAGTTGCGGGCAACGACTATTATGTACATACCACATATGTTGTATGGAGGTATGTTCTTTTATGTAACCTGTTTAAATAAGTAACTCGTTGTTCTGTTCAGTATTCAACCGACCCTCTTCCTATTCCAAATGGAAAAACATAAGCGTACGAGTTAATTTTTAAACAAAGCCTAAATAACGGTAGTACGAGAACATTTTTCGGATTGCTTCGTGGGATTCTTTACACGAAAATATCTAAATATTCTACAAATATTTTATTTCAGTGAGTATTGAAACTGTTGAAAATTAAAAGAAAATTTGGTGATAATGCATTAAAAATATTTAAATAAATCAGCTTCACGCTGTATCCTGCATATAGCAGAGTAGGCAGAGGTAACCTAGTGTTAAGACACTCTGTTATCACTTTCCGCCGAATTTTGGAGGCATTGCATGTTAAGTGGCGGAACTCAACGCCGCCCTTGGCTCGACACCAGAGCGAAGAAATGCAAATATAAATTTAAATAAATATTTAATTTCCTCGAATAGAGATCGAACTCACAACCGTCGCGTTACAGTCACACTCTTGTGCCCCTGGGCCACGACGGCTTCGTTTAAACATTTCCATATAGTGCAAATTAAATACAAATGCATATAAAGACTGTTCATTATAAAATCTATCTCGGAAAATAATAATAATAATGACTACATACTTACTCTAAGTCATTCCGATAAAATAAATCAGCTTCACGCTGTATCCCGCACACTGCAGGGTAGGCAGAGGGAACGTAGTGAAAGACAGTCCGTTCTCCATTCCGATCATAATTTATTAATCATAGTAATAAGGAAATAAAAATATTGAATATATCATTAATGAAACAAAATTAGGATTGTTTACGGCCATACCTATGGCGTCGATACAATCACAGGTAAATCACTTCCGGGAAAAGACCTTTGAGTTTATGTCAATAAGCTATAATGATGGATTATTTTTTATTTAGCTTTCAATCCACTTGTTATATTTATTAATTAAATTATTAAGTAATTAATATTTACTTTTGTTACGTTTCATTAACTAAAATCAGTTTCACGCCCACATCAGAGTAGGCAGAGGGGACCTAGCGTTAAGATACTCCATTCCCCACTTTCTGCCGAGTTATGGAGGTATTCCGTGTTGAGTGGCAGAACTCAACGCCGCGCTTTCCCTCGACACCAGAGCGAAGTAATTTAAATATAAATTTAAGTAAACATTTCACTACTTTATGAATACTGTAATATGTTAGTAAAAAAAAATAATAATATAGTTCTTTTTACGAATTTAAGATGTAATCTGAACAAGACACTATTATTTAGATAAAATCGTACGAAGATAGAATGTTCTGGATTAGTTCCCAACTTTTAGAATTCGTTCAAGTTCTCTAGCAAATTAAATTATATAAAAAAAATACTATATGTATCCAAAACTTTAAGCTTTGAGACAGTTTTGGATCGTTATTCGTTAACCAGATCAAGGCCTGCTCTGTTCAAAAGTTGTAGATAAATATATATAAATATACATCATATATATGATATAATATACGGCGAAAGTACAGTTAAAACAAGCACAAGTTGTTAATTTATTTAAATAAAAACATTTTGATATAAAAACGGGCAGTTACTAAAAGCATAACATTTGGGGATGCCGTAAGAATCATAAATCCTTATGTCAACAAATCATCAAACGTGTGTTCAGTGGCGCGGTTATTGACAGAATAAAATGTCTGTATTTTATATGTGTATTATGTGCTTTTTTCCAGCTTCACGCTGTATTCCACATGTAGCAGAATGGGCAGAGGGAGCCTGGTGTCAAGACACTCCGCTCCCTACTTTCTGAAGAATTTGTGAGGCATTGCGTGTTGAGTGGCGCAATTCAACACCGCTCTTTGCCATGACACCAGAGCGAAGAAACGAAAATTTACGTTCACAGTCACACGCTTGTGCTCCTATACCACGATTAGTCTAATATGTATTTAAGTAAGTTATTCAACCTATTTTATCATTGATATAATTTTTATATTAAAATCTTTTAAACATATGTATATATCTATTAATACTCAAAAACTAATTATAGCTTTCTAAGAAATAATCGCGTTATCTAAAAAAATATGTTTTTCCTAGGAAAGAAAAGTAATTTATGAAGTTCAAGCACGTCATAGAACTATATAATATTATCGTAATTAAGTAGCTACTATTTCTACTACTAGATTCTAAAAATTTAGAAGGTTATTTATAAATTGCCATCAAATCTGAGGTCGATCTTGATATGCCGTTTTCATTCGTAATATATATATATATATATATATATATATATATATATATATATATATATATATATATATATATATATATATATATATATTGTATATATTATTATATATATATATATATATATATGAATGAAAGCGACCTCTCAAAATTGCCCTCAGACTCCTGAGCGATTTATAAATACGGACATTAGTGAAATCTAAACGTGAACAACATTTATATTAAAAATTAACTCTACACTGTATTCTTTACACAGTAGGTTGAGCACAGGCAATCTAGAATTAGTATACTCTGTTCCCCATTTTTTGCAGAATTCTGGAGGCAATGCGTGTAGAGGGGCGGAACTCGACACCAAAGCGAATTTTTCTTTTTTTAATTTAATATATAATTTTCTCGACTGGGAATCGAACTCACTATCAGTCGACCGTCCTCAGATAGTAAGTACAATAATAAAATATAAGAAAAATTAAACAACTCTGAATGGAAAGCTGGTGTTTCATAATACGTACACGTGATCGAGTCGATGTATTTTATGAAGCAGGAGTACGTTTACCTACATTATGGTTCACGGCTATAGGTACATTGTTAACATCAGAGTTTTGAATACACGGTTTTATTATACAGCATGGAGCTTAATCATACATTTTCAATACGTAGTATGCCCCGGCTACTTGCATTTGTTATATGCATATTGAAATTTTTATTTCAGGTTGAAGTATTTTGAAATAATGTCGTTTTTCAAATAAAGAGTTGACGCCTTCGTGGTATTTGGGGCGACATCTTTTCTCTTTTTAGTTGTGATTTCGATACCCAATTGGGGACATTAATTAAGTTTTATTCTTCTATTCTGGCTGTAGCCAGAAGCCCGTCGTTGAGATGCGCCAATGAATATGCACAATGTTGAGATATTTTGCTTACAAACAAGACAGGAGACCTGAGACTTGAGACATCGAGTTTTAGTTCAAGCGGAAAGTAGAATATAGTGTCTTAACATTAGGAAATAAATAATAAGCTATCACTGTAACAAATATTATCAGATCTATATTCATATATTCATCATTTTATCTATCTTAAAAGGATCCATAAAGCTCTATTTTTCTCTTTCGATAAAATCTGTTTCGTATATGGACTCCTCGCCTGCCACGCATGAGACCATCCAGACAAGAGAATATACTTTCATTTAAGGTTAATGCACGTGCAGGTGCACAATGCAGTGCACTTTATTGAATGCTAGTTAATTATTAGTGCAAGTTTAAAGTTGAAATATTTAAGGTAAAAATTTACAAATCGATTATTACAAGTATCGATATCTTTAAGTATATAAATATACACAAATTCCTAGCAACATCATATAAAGACCCGTCTCAAAAATTCATATCTCAAAAACTACAACATTAATTTATAGATAGGCCGTAACATATACTATATTTAGATGAGCTGACAGCCAGTCTGACAAATCTCGAATCGACGCCTAGACTCGATTAAAATGTCTTTTTTTAATCAAAACAAACCAAACATATGTTCATAAAAAGTTATTAACGAAAAATAAAAACTAAATTTAAAAAAAAATAATGGTGTACGTCCTATGATCACTATTATTGCATATTCGTAATTAAAACTTATAAATAATTTCGATATAACTAGATTATAATCATCTACTTATTTATGCCTATATAAAACGACGAAAGAAGGATAAAAATATAAAAGACTAGGCATCATTTTATAAAAAACAGATTATAAAAGTTCTAATATAAAACGCAAAATCAATAAACGAGTTCTGCGTGACTTAATGAAAGTACTAGCCTACCGCCTACCTACATATACTGCTCCCCTTATTTGTCATAGGAATTAGGATAGGAAATGAATAAGGGTTGTGCGTCGTATAACATTTTTATATGACACGTTTCTAGTACTATTTACATTTAAAATAATACTTAATTTGATATTTGTAATAAAATAATATTTATATTTCATCTCCTACTACTTTAGCGAACTAAACAAAATTAACTTAATTGGGTATATTTTTTTAAATTATGATTTGATTTTATTTTGTATTACATTTGTCAGCTTCACGCTGTATCCCGCATACTGCAGGGTAGGCAGAGGGAACGTAGTGAAAGACACTCCGTTCCCCACTTTCTGCCGAATTCCGGAGGCATTGCGTGTTAAGTGGCAGAACTCAACGCCGCGCTTTGCCTCGACACCAGAGCGAAGAAATGGAAATATAAATTTAAGTAAATATTTCATCTCTTCGAGTGGGGATCGAACCCACAACCAGTCGGTTTACAGTTACACCTTGTGCCGCTGCGCCACCACCGGCCTCAATTGTTTTACATAATATAATGTATTTTTTTTAAATATGTATGTGTATGTATATAGATACTTTGAATTTCATATATTATAATATATTACGTGTAAAACACGTTTTTGTTTTGATCGAGAACTATATTCATATAGATTTTTATATTATTGACAATTATATTTGCGGCACATAGTTGCGGTTGTTATTATATATATTTTTTATATTATTATACCACAATGATGAAGAGTTACTTATAATAATTAAAACATAGTCACGTGTGACGTAACGTGCAGTTACACTTTTTATATTACGGCCGGGTACGGGTGAACTCTACAATGTCATTATGCATCAATTTTTTTTCTCTTATTTTCAGCTTCACGCTGTATCCCGCTCACAGCAGAGTAGGCAGAGAGAACCTAGTGCTAAGACGCTCAGTTCCCCATTTTCTGTCGAATTGTGGAGGCATTGCGTGTTGAGTGGCAGAACTCAACGCCGCGCTAAGCTTCGACACCAGAGCAAAGAAATGGAATATAATTATAAATTTAAGTAAATAATTCATCTCTTCGAGTGTGGAAACGAACCCACAACCAGTCGGTTTTAACGTCACACTTCGTGGCGCTGCGCCACGACTGGCCTCACTGGTACTCTTATTTTTACGTTAAGACACTCCGCTGAGGGACGTAACTTGACGCCGCTTTACCTTGACGCGGTAGTGAGTAGTAGTAATTGAAATCTAAATAAATAAAAAAAATAAATCAGCTTCACGCTGTATCCCGCACACAGCAGGGTAGGCAGAGGGAACCTAGTGTTAAGACACTCCGTTCCCCCACTTTCTGCCGAATTCTGGAGGCATTGCGTGTTGAGTGACAGAACTCAACGCCGCGCTTTTGCCTCGACACCAGAGCGAAGAAATGGCAATATAAATTTAAGTAAATATTTCATCTCCTCGAGTGGAGATCGAACCCACAGCCAGTCGGTTTTACTGTCACACTTTGTGCCGCTGCGCCACAATCTAATAATCTAATAATCATTAATTAATAATCGATCCATTGAAGGACGTAAATGTAGAGATTTCTTTTTCTTAAATAACTATGATTGTGCTATCATGACATATCACTTTTTGTTTGATATTTCGACGTAAACCGCTTGGTAACTTCGATCTTAATAATTTGTTTTTCTAATATACTCTCATTAAAAAAAACGATTTTATGAATATATGGTACAACGCTAGGAGCGGTGGTCATGCAATTATTTTTAATAAATACAATTTGCTGAGGATCGACACGTGAAGCCACGTGACGGGCAAGTTGAATTTGGGTTTGTTGAATCTTTAAAAATATGCTTAAAAAATAATCTTTTAAGTTTTATAATGACCATTAAAGTGTCGTTTTAAAAGTAGGTAGGAAAAAGATATATCATAATATATTTTTAATTTTAGTTATATACAAGATTTCAATGAACAATGAGCTGTTGTGGAATACTAAACTCGTAACATTTAAGCTAATTATTAATAATAATAATATTATACTTAACTGTACTAATAAGAAATAAATAAATATATCGATATCTACTATTATTTCAGTGGCATATTTCCGTAAATGTTTACTAAGGATTTTATTCTTTTCTAATTTTTCCTCTTACTGATTAGACAAAGTGCGATATTAAATAAGACTAGAACGCAACTTTTCTCTAAATAGAAAAAAAAGTATAAAATAGAATTGCTCTTGAAAGTATCTTTTGCTTCTAAGATAAGATAAATTAGAAGATATAATGCCAAAAAATTTACAATTTACTATATAATCGTATAAACAATTAAATATAGTACATATAAGTAAAAAATAAAACGTACAAAAATAAACTATTTAAACTATATTTTGTACATAATATTCATATGTCAAAATATAAACGACACCCAAATTCCGTGTTAGTCAGCCCTGTTCACCCCCGCAGGCCAATCTATTCCCAGTTTCCGGGCCACGTTCAAAGTGAGTCACCGTCAATGGAGCCATTTCACTAATAGCTCGTCGTTCTAACCAGTGCGGAAACATCTTGTTTTATATGGACTAATTAAATAACTGCAAAAGGTGTGCCTAGATAATGTGAATGCTGATTATACTAGCCTTATTTATGTATCGTTAAATGTTTTGTATGTAGGTCTATACGTCTGAGTGTTTAATAGGATGCCGCGTTGGTTGTGGGTTTGATTCCTACTCGTAGGAATGGTTACATTTAAGATGTATCTGTTAAATGTTCCCTTGCGCCATCCAACTGGCAATCAATATCTACAAAAAGTTAAAGGCAGAAAGGGTTATAATATAATAATGTAATCTCTTTTCCTACGCCAAGCGGCATATAATATTATAATTTGAGTCATTTATGAGGTTTTTGTCTGTTTGTATGTCGGTGCTAAAAATAGAAAATCTGTTAACTGAACTGATCTCGTGTTGACAAAATTTTTGACTGTGAAAGTTTTAATCAGCAGAACATATCGATTGATAGCAATAAAAGAAATAATAGAATATTTAAAAATGATTACTTTTGTTGTCATATTAATTCGATAGATAAGCTAGATATTTGGAAATCTTAACGTTGATGTAGAGCTACCATACGTTTATATACGAAGCAACAGACGGGTATGCTTAAGAAATCACTAACCATGTAGATAGCAATATTATGGAAATATGTCTTAATTTATTTAAACCCTTCTTTCAAGAGGAATAGTTTTAGAGGCGCTGGTTTCAAATATAAATACAATACCTTATAACGATAGTAGAGATGTGACGAAACGGGAAGAAAGTGGTTTACCGTAGCCGGAATCGAAGTTTTAGGATTTGGTTTATCGGAGTCGAAACCGAGCCGGAGAATGAACGCGTCTGTTTTATAAATATATTTTCTCCCATGGGATAAATTTTGCAATATTCCAATAAATTTTACAGAAATAGTTCAAAGCACTATTTTTTACTTCATTGTTCAATAATTAAATAATTGTAAAATTTACACTACATCAACATCGAACATGTTTAAGTTAAGAGCCCAAAATAAACTAATAACAGTTGAAGAATGATCTCCAGGCATGTAGAAAGTTCATTTTACACCGTGCAACTTCCGTCGTGTCTCCTCCGCACAACGTGATATTGGCAAAGTGATATGTGCTGAACTGGCACGTTCAAAATACCATAATCAAAGAACCAAATTCATAATAACGGTGACAACACTCAGACTTGTCTTTTTTAATAAAAAAAACTTTGAATTTGTGTCAAAAATGGTTGTCAATATTCAGATTTTCTTAAATTAAAATATTAATCCTAGTAGTTGAATTCTTATTCTGTACAAGTTATTAGTAAGAATAACACTTGTTCACTATTAATTAAAAGACGAGAAAGTAGAGACGAAATAATTTGGTCTATAATATTTTAATATTGAGAAATTATTTTTTTATGTTTTCCAAATCTTAAAAAGATCCCGACATTTTGCCAAGAAATGATATTTAGAAAAAAATTAAATGGTCATTATTTTGAAAAAGATAAAATTTCGGCCTATAATCATACTGTATGGGGTAGAAATGATCGGAAAAGACTAGGACTCTATCACTCTTTATCAGTTTATCTATTCTTATCTATAGTTTAGCTATTCTTAGGATTTGCAGAAAATCAAGGAATTCTGTTACCTATTTATTATATCCTGAGCTTGATTAATGTATTTTCTTAACTACTTTTATACAAAATATACAATAAAATTTAGCGAAACTCTCATATATATTTTGAAACGTTCCTTTTTCTATATATAACGCTTTAAAGTCATAATAAGGAGGTAAAAATATTTTTCGTTACAATAGACAAAATAAAAAAACAAGATCAGAGAAACTTTGTATCGAATTGAAATAATTCTTTTTGTCAAGGTAAATTCGATTAATGCTACGTCTGTATGCAGATATGTTAAATTTGAAAATGCTATTAAAAATAATTGGTTTTAATCAGAATATTTTAAAAACAGACTCTACATACATATGTAGCAATTTAAAGCTTCAAAAATTTCTCAAATTGATACGAGTGCAAAGAAATTCAAATATTAATTGGATCGGATCGAACCCACAACCGTCACGTTACAGTTTCACGGTTGTGCTCCTGTGCCACGACGGCCTTTAATAAACATAGTAGAGTGAAGCTTTTTTTTAATACGGCTTGAATAATAACGATCATTTCAAAAATCTTTATGAGTAATCTCAAATATCTACTGGTAATAAAATACTTTACTTATCTTTTAACCCGGAGAATAGATATAAGCAAATTGGCTGTAGGCTAGTACAATGAAATTTACAACCATAGTTTTAAAAGTGGCTTCTTTAAAACCTCTATAAATAATTTAAAAAGAATCTGTTAATAAATTCAAAAATATATTCGATATTTGTCATAGTATTTTTTATATTTTGAAAATAAAGAACTGTTTGACAAGTTATTGCTCGTAAAGCACATTATTTTTCTTCACCCTAATATTCTCCCGCAAACTTCATAAAAAGGTAACCTGAAGGCTTGTCAGCTACCATCGGTAATTCCATTCATTGACATGAATAATTTATTTCGCCTTACAAAATTGACATTGTAAGTATCTGGGTAGGGTATTATTGCAGTACTGTCGAGATTTTTTAGTTGTTTTTTAATTTCACAATTCTTATAAGATTTTCAATAAATAACATTAGTTTATGAAAGCATCGTTTTAAATGTCATCTCCTTTAAATGTTTCGTTCTAATTTAAAGAAATTACTGGCTATAATTGCTAATTAAATTATATTTCATATTTTTCCCTTTAAGTATGAAAATTAAGTAGCCAAATATGAAAAAGAAAAACATTTAAGATATGATAAATGGGTTTTAGGAAAATAGGTTTTTAGTTTCGCCCTGTCAACTTATTGTCATTACAGTATAATTGTTCTACGTCAGAAGAATGTAACGGTATAGATATTACTGAAAAGTTTCATTAAAATGCGTTCAGCAGTTTTTGCGTGAAAGTGAAACAAACATTCATCCTCACAAATTTTGACATTTATAATATTACTAAGTAAAATAAGATTATTCTACTCAGATTCTCAGAACACTAATTGGTGCTAGGTATTTGCTCCTCAAAGAATATATAAACCTTTGAGCGTGCTGCTTATTTTCTCGATGAGTTTAATTGTTGTACTACCTAATTATGGCTGAGCGTTATGATTATGGCTTGAAATCATAATTGACGATATATTTTTTATTTAAATTAAAGACTTCTTTATGCGAATGGAGAGGTATCGACTTTTTTCCACCTTTTTTGGGAAATTTAATGACTTGAGTACCTAAGTATTTTGTTAAAAATATACAAACACACGTACAATTATATAGAGTATCATTTTAATAATTTTTACGTTGATGGTTTGATTGTTTTACAGAAACGACTGAAATTAAATACGTGAGGAATTTCTGAAAAAGTACAATTATACTACTGCTACAATGAGATTTACTCATTGACGTACCCACAATATAGAACTATTGTTATATAAAGATGGATCGATGGATTCTAATTATTCTGGTAGTTTTAACAATATTATTTTAAAAGTACATAACTATATCACAATTTATTGAATTTCGGATGCACTGTAGAAAAACTACTAAAAGCTACAACATTAGACTAGAACTTTAATAATAATACCAATTATCTTGAATCTCCAGTGCTATATAAACTTTGATAATAATACCAATTATCTTGAAGATCTAAGCGGGCTCTCTTTAAAACTAATCTCCTATAAATTGAACGTTCCCCTGTGGATACGTCTAACTAGTTATGGCAGTTGATGTCATAACGTTTTAACTGTTGAGAACGTTGCAACTTGGGGAACAAATACGATTAGATTAATGTTTCATATGAATTTAAATTAAAATAAAATGTAAAAGTATGATAATATAATTAATATTTCTATATAGTGAAATAGTAAGAAAGTTATTGAAATTGTAAGACGATATAGAATATCGTCTACATTAAAACATTCCGTTCTTTCATCTTTGCATTTCTAACGAATATAATGAAGTTAATAATTATTGAATACACTGTACTCGTAATTGATAGTGCTGTAATTTAATAATTGATAATATGTATCAAATAAAAAAAATACTTATAAATATTATGATATATATTATACAGTAGCAACAACAAAGAATAGCTAGTTATTTTAAAAGTCTCAGTTTTATTTTAAAAGTCGCATGACTTTCCAAGATTTAAATTTTGATATTCCCTCTGTGTATCGACAGATTTTCAGTAATTTATATTCTGTAGAAACGTGATACTTTTTCCTCATACACTTTCTGGCTTATAAAAAGAGGGTGACGTTAATTGTATTGAACATTAGAAAGAGAATGTATTTAAAACTAGATTAATATTTATATTATATTTTTACGTTCTTTAAATTTCTTTCCATTTATCTAGTATGTTGTTTTGTACTATACGTCTCATTATGTAACTTCTAACTAGGTTAATATGTCTTATCTGTCACTAGGTTTATCGCGTATTTCTGCGATCTAAGGTTTTTTTACATGTAGTCTATTTAACTGCTTTTTGATTGAATGCCCATTATATACAGCAGAGCATCCCTTTTAGTTATTCAAGAACAAGCATATTACAGAAACATAATATCAATCAAGTATTGTAAGTAAATTTGTCTATATTAACAGATACTATCTAAATATCATACTCCTCTCTATGTCAATAACTATTTATATTACAAACGTCTTTTCTTACAAATTAATAAGATCGCAATAACAACGCACCATCTTGTTTTATTGGAACACAATATATTGTTTAAAAAATGTATATTATATTAGAGTTTCATATATTTAGTACTTTTATATGTTATTTAAACACCAGTATATTAAATATTTAATATCACTGCAACGTGTAGAGCACGTACGTCATAGCGCAACGCTACATATAGCACGGCTACAGCGCACACCGTCCAGCTGATAGTGACAGTGAGCGACACATGCAACTCACCCTCTCTGAAAGAGATCGACATTGTAGAACTTGTAGAGTTCGACGGAGAACTCGAAGGTGGCCTGCAGGTCGGTCATGGCTGGAGTGGGTCGGCGCGGGCGCGGGCGGCGCGGCGCGCCATGCCGCGGCCGCTAGCAGGCCGGCGCCGGCCGGGGCCCCGCGGGGCTGGCGGCGCTCATCGCCGCTACATGCACGCACTGCACGGACACGAGACCACACCCCGCTACGCGCGCTGCTCGGCCGGGCGCGGTCCACTCGCACGTGACACGCGGCTGCGACGAGCGTGCGGCCCACAGTGCGGGAAACGGGAATTCATTTTGAGCGCGGCGGTGCGCATGCGCGCGGCGCCGTCGCCGTGCCGGGCCCGCGCGTGCCAGTACCATACAGTGCAGGTGCGCCCGCCGTGCCGCCGAGCCGCCACGCCGTGAGACGCTTCCCGCCTCCCCTTAAAGGTCAGGGGGTGGCCGAATGCCGCCGGCCCTCCGACGATAACCTTTGCGAGCACAGTACTAGGGTATAAACTGATGACGCCATTTTATGAATAGGTGTGTGCTTATTATGGCGTGCAATTTAAAACGACTTACGCTCAAACAATATTTCATAAACTCAGAAAGTAACTTTAACGTAGCTCTTACTATGTAAGCCCTACTAAACTAGGAATTATGACGCTACATTTAAGATCACATTTATTATTAAACACAATAATGATTATTTGTTTAAAGTAGGGAACTCTTAATACTTAATTTAATGAAAAATATTTTAAGCTATATATCTAATATAACTTCCACTCTTAACCTTTTTCCTATAGCATGACCTAAAAGCCAGATTTACCAGGAGTACAGTTTTCAGTCGTCTGTGCTAAAGGTCGTAGGTCAACATTAAGTTGATCGATATACATCGGGTTCAAGAGACGAAAGGATTTTGTATCTAAACGTTACATTATATAGATATATGTTTTTGTATAATGCCCTTCAGTAGTCTGCTGTTACATTAACGATTCGAGACACCGCATAACCTGTCTAATCTCTTCAAATTATATTATTGGCAACCTCTTTATTCGTTTTCTATTGTCAGTTAAATGAGTCTCACGTGTCGGTACTGGCGGGCATAAGTATAAAAATAACCGTTTAATGTATATGTATAAGATTAAAATGTATCATATATGTATAAGATTAAAATGTATCATTTAGTCGTATGTCGTGTTTTATATATAATAATAATTAGATGTAGGATAAGATTGGGTATTACTTAAGAAGAAATAATCACAAATCAGAGAATAACCAATATTTTTGCTCACTTTATTTTTTTTTTCAACTTTTAATCTAACAAAAGAACAATAGAGATAAATGAGTTTAGCGAATTCGGCCTAATCAATATTTTTATTTTAATGACTTTGACAGTTGACTGGTATTAAACACAACAGCGAGTAATATCAGTTATTAGGTTGCTAAAATCCATCAAGCTTTAGCAGTCGTATCCTGAGCATAAGACCAGACCAGGTGTCACATAGAACATATCTATAACCCATCTCGTCCTAAAATACCTGGACTTTCTTAGGAATTGAATATCTAGATCTTTAGTTATAAACCTAGTTTAAGTGGAAATAATAAAAAATAATGAAAAAGTTAAAAAAAAGTACGGACCACGTGTCTGTAGTGCTTAGTTAAAATTATATAAAAAAAACCCATCTCGTCCTGCCAGCAACATCCAGCTATCACTCATTCACCAGCTGACAAGCTCTCTCTACTTTATTTCTACTCCATGATGCCTTTCAATGTGGTGCTTCTTATTTTTAAGCATTCTGAAATGATGTTGAAGAAAAATCGGAATATAATAAAATATGAAATGTTCTTGCGGATAGTCAATCATCCTGATCGGTATTAACTGCATAGATTAGTTGATGATTATGCTACAACAATTATAATTAATGATGTACCAAATGAAGTAATAAACACTGACCTCTTATTGTTTGACTACAACAACGTTGTAGTTGTTGCAAAAGTTGGCACCAAATCTATTGGTGTGTTTTCACTCTAAATCTTAGGAATCTAAGCAACGGAAGATGTATTAGCTCTGGGTAACGTCTCACACCACGTCTCACCTAGTTTTAAAACCTTCCGTTCCCCATTTTTTGCCGAATTCTGGAGGCATTGCGCGTTGAGTGGCAGACAACTCAACGCCGCGCTCTTGCCTCGACACCAGAACGAAGAAATGGAAATATAAATTTAAGTAAATATTTCATCTCAACCCACAACCAGTCGGTTTTACAGTCACACTTTGCGCCCGTGCGCCACGACTGACCCTTATAATATTATTGACTGAATTAGAAATCTTGAGAAGCAAATAATACTGTTTAAAAAATAAACAAATAATCAAATTGAATGGGTCATGTTGTGACAATTCTTATTTCCATTCGACCACGCGGGCAAAGTATGTAAATGGTAGTCGTATGTGCCCAAATGCTATTATTTGCACAGTTTTCTCAGGCGTTATTTTCATTGCACTCATATCCAGTAGTTTGGATGCAAAAGCATCTTTTGACCATTCGATCTGATGCTTAGATATTTCAATAACTGTAATATAGTTATGTCGGTTCAGTTCGAAATATATTTTGATACGGCACATTCGAAAAATATTAATTCAAAGTTAATACCGTTTGGTATGTTCGTATGTTTCCAATTATTAAACAGCTAAGAAATATCATTAAAATAAACGTACTTATTATAAAAATTAGAACATAGTATAATAAAATTTTCGAATATGATATGCTCCTTTGCGAAGACAGCTTTTATCTTTTGCCATACAGCTCGTTCAAGTCGGTACCAATGCACTGACTGATATTTTGCTGCCAGACAGCAAAGTGGGAACAAGATTTAATTTAACTTGAGAAAAAAGAAAAATTAATAAATTTTGGAAACTCATATGGATGTGCACTGGATGACGTTTTTTTTTCATTCGTCATGCAGCCATATTCTGTATTGTAACCGAATGAAAAGCAGACTTTATAGACTTGTTTCTGTTGGCTTTAACTTTGTCATGAAATTTAAAAATGGATAGTAATGACATATGTGTGTGGGTATGTAAGGCGTTATTGTATGTATATCGAACGTTTGCCTTATTAATAAATTACATTTTGAAATTTTGTAATAAATTCTTTGCGGCTATTATAAATAGGTTTCACCTGTAGCTTCGCCTTCGTGGTTAATGTAATATTGTCTAAGAGATGTGTGTGGCACATGATACATTTTGTGCCCCAGGGTGACTCTGAGGTCAAGCACAATAGGTTAAATTAAAACTATTATCGTGATGTACATATAAGGCCTACAAATTTCCCCGACAAATGATCTACCTTATAAAAAAATTGAGCCAGTAGTTACTGAGATTAGTGCGTTAAACCAAACCAAACTCATGTTATACCCTATAATGAGCTTAAAACAATATAAAATACAATGTTTTCTTTTTTTATTAAAAATTAATTTCAAATAAATACTACGTATGTTTTTCATTTTTTAACCTATCTTTCATATTTAGAGGAAAGGGCAGAGAAAACTGAAACCGATAATGGCGGCTATAACGAATAAGTTAGGAAGTCCACTAGATATATGTGACTATTGAGTACAAAGTATGTCTACAAGACGCGACAATGCCGCTCGTTGCCGAGTTGCCGAATGGGAGTAGAAACTACCACTCAGCATATTGGTATTGCACGTAACAAAACGAGGCTATTGTGCCCTTTATTTACTGTGAAATAAATATACTAAATTTGATTAATTAAATTTGTATTAGATATTTGAATCACATATTTGTTTAGGCTTATGTTTTTGTTTTTTGTTGTATGTTATTATTTTTTACTTAGATGTTAGAAAGTTTAGTAATTAAACAGATGTAGATACGATAATGAATGTGGATAAACTAAATTTAGTATATAAAGTAACACTTGCACTATCAAAACAAATGCGACGACGTATCATTTAGGAAAAACGGTTCTCTGATTTAACAAGTACTAGCGACCCGCTCGCGGCTTCGCCCGCTTTAACTATGCAACCCGCATTTTCGTAGTTCCAATAAGGATGTTCCAATTGTTTAAAAAAAACAGACTACTTACCCAAAACTACTTAAACGAAAGACGTAACCAACTATGTCGCGTTGAAATACATTATAATTATTGGATAACACCAAAATACGTGCAATCGCTTCTAAATTAATTTTGCTATAGAGCCAGGCGCAGAATTGAAGCATTCTCCCGTCCATCTCCGCAGTAGCTCGGAACGACATCTGGACGTACGACTGGAGAAGTTAGAGGAATAACTTATTTGTTTGTTGGTTCGTTTGTTCGTTTGTTCGTTCATACGTTCGTTCGTTCGTTCGTTCGTACGTACGTTCGTTCGTTCGTTCGTTCGTATGTACGTTCGTTCGTTCGTTTGTTCGTTCGTTCGTTCGTTCGATGGATGGATTGATGGATTGATCCAGACGGACAGGACTTTATACACATTTATCATATTTAGGTCAAATTTAATTAAAATGTACATATCACAAACAATATATAAACCTTCCCTGAGAAATACTCTACCTAATGGTGAAAACCGCATCAAAATCCGTTGGGTGTTTCAGAAGAAGAAAACTAAGAAAGGGCAGACAGAGAAAAAAAGCGTTTCTATTTTATAATATATAGAGATATAGATATTGTAATAACATATAATATATTAATAAAAATGAGAATGTTGTTTTGTTTAATAGCTCCTAATAGTTATTACGACGCATGCACGGAAAGTAATTTTAGAAAGTTGTTTTAATTATATTAGAATTGTAAAATCTACTAACATTTTTGTAGTGAATAAAATGTTTTCTCAAATAATTTTATCTTTTTCACCTGTAAAACATTAAGGGGAGAAAAAATATTAAATATATATAAATATATAGAAACCACATTAGTATCGATATACTGTACTGGTAATAATAATTGAAAAAAATTATATACTACGTCCGGGCCGTACGTACCTATATATGCAAAGTTTAAAGCTATTCATTATGACTGACTATAATATATATATATATATATATATATATATATATATATATATTAGGGGTCCCTCTATACTACAATGGCGGCTCTGTTCTAGTTAGTTTGCACATTTTCCTTTGAAAATGAGTTATTGTGGCATAAGTCCAACCGTTAAACATGGTATAGTAAACTTTTTTGCAGATATTGATGTCTTCTATAAAATTGTAGTACATCACTTTGCTCAATTGTCAATAATTTCGCGACATAAGGTTTTATTTTGGTATTTTTTTACACGTTAATCGTCTAATTGTAAAAGAATTTTACAAATCGGTCGGGATCTATTCAATTCAAATAAAGAAACAAAAATCTAATTGATTGTCTTAATAATTTTAGTGATATCGATGCACCTCCTTTTCACTCCCGCAGAGTTACTCGCCACGGTGCGCGAGACCACACGACACACACTCCGCATTTGTTATTATTACATGATTTTCTTTAGATTGATATTTTTAAATTCGTTATATCTTTTGAATGGAATGTCCGATTTTAATAATTTATGATAGAATTTTTAATATCTTCTTCTTTCTTTCTTCACACCTTGGATTACATTATTGCAATTTTTTTAGGGATCTCTATTTTTTTGAAAATGTAATATAGCCTATGCTGGTCAGTGATCATGCAGCTTTCTAATAGTGAAAAAAATATTGAAATCGGTCCAGTAGTTTTTGTGTGAAACTTCTACAAACATACATAGATACAAAAATACAAATCTTTCCTCTTTATAATATTAGTATAGATAAGGAAACAAAAGGACGGATACATACATATACGACTGTTAATCCTAATAAACAACTGGGATTATTTATTTTCTATTTAGTTTTATGCAGTCGGGGGTTTTTGTTTTTACAAATTATTTATTTTTCACGCTTCTGTTAGGTCGTTATGGTAATAATAATCATGATATACTTTTTGAAATACTGAGCTCTTTAATTTGATACCCATATTGTGGTATTTGAAACGATTTTTTTTTCACTAAGTCCAATGGCGTCCCACAGCCGCCATGATTGTTTTTTAACGTCACGTATCTCGTCATGAACACTTGGGCTGCTAATACGAATCTACCGGTACCTCAAATATATAAATCCGTTCATCGGTCCTGGAGATATGAGGTAATAAAGAATATTACATACATACAAGATACGCGCGAAAAACATAACCCTTCCTTAGCAGTCGTGAAAAACTCGAGATTGATTAATTATGAATTAGGCCAAGATTATAAGATTTAAAATTCCCCAATGTAAGTTGACACAACCTCAAGCCACGTAGTGCTTGCAATTTCTCAATGAAATAGATTTGTGGAGCAATATATAATCTTTTTTTTAATCCTGTACTTTTGCGGAATCGGAATTTGGCCGCTATTCTAGAAAATATTTAATATCTCAGCCTTATAAACTGTAAATGGAAAAAATCATTATTATATATAATATTATTTTGTTCTGATTCATGATAACATTTAAGGTCAACGTTTAATAAATATAGGTTTTAATATTAAAACTAATTATTTGCATTGAAAGCTCAGTAATCTCCACATTGTATGGAACATTAAGCTGTGATTCAGTAAGCTTAAATTGTATTGGTTTTATTGAAGGATTTTTATATCACATGGCTTATATTTTAATTAAAGTTACATGCCATTCGTATCAAAGGTGTGCTTTAGAAATGATTTGATATGAAAAGTTAATTACTCTTAGAATTTTATAGTATGAAATGGATTATTTGCGATCTGTAAGCTTACCAAAAAATAAAATATTTTTTATTTGCTTATTGAATAATACATAACCAATTAATTTTTTGTTTTTTTTTTTATTATTTCAGGAAGTACCTTAATGTGCGTTGTAATTGTTATTAGCAGGTTATTATACTAAATTACAGTCAAATAAGAATGAGATGTGACAATTGATATTCATAAACCATTTTTTTTAGCACAATTTTCAAATTTCACTATACTGAAACGTTAGAATTATAATTAAACAAAAATTAGATGTTTTCTATTAACGAATTAGTCGAAATTTCTATTAATTTAAATTTAATAAATTATATATAATATATAAGGCTATATACTATTACGGTTAGAAGTGATATGGCGCCAGGAGATAAAATAATAAGCTAATAAGCTTCATTTCTTGTGCTATACAAAAGTTGCACGGAAACAAGTTCGCCGTCCGAGCGCTCATATAATCCGATTTAATGCACTGTCCATAATGGAGTAAATATTTTAAGCCCGAGAGAAATGCTTCAGTAATTATAATTTACCCTTTCATTGTTCATATATAAATTATAAATTTAACCTTATTTAGATATTATATTGAGGCCAATCGTGGCGCAACGGCATAAAGTGTTACTGTAAAATCGCCTGGTGGTGGGTTCGATTCCCACTCGAGGAGATGAAATATTTACTTAAATTTATATTTCCATTTCTTCGCTCTGGTGTCGAGGCTAAGCGCGGCGTTGAGTTCTGCCACTCAATACGCATTGCCTCCAGAATTTGGCAGAAAATGGGGTACGCAGTGTCTTAACATAAGTTCCCTCTGCCTACCCTGATGTGTGCGGGATACAGCCCGCTGTATCCTGTAGCTGATTTATTTATTTAGAAATTATATCTTATTTGTTCTACAAATAATAATGTTGTTCTTGTATTGTTGTTCTTGTAATTGTAGATTATAGGTTTGTTTTAAGTAATTTTACTCGCTGAATAGATAAACATAAAAAAAGATGTAATTTTTTTTATTGCCGACGACAATGCGAAAACGACATACTTGATTATACATTTGACGCTGCTATATATAAATTATAAAAAAAGCTGCCCTTAAAACTTTTTAAATGATAGAAACTTTTATAAATTTCTTAAAGAAATCTTAAAAACTATTTAGGTAGATTGAATTTTTTATATTAACCAATACCTACATTGTAATCAAACCATTTTTCATCAAATGTCTTGTGTCGATCATTCTAGATCAATTAACTTCATGATAGACAAAATTTATCACCATTTTCTGTTAAGAAGAAAGTGAACAAATACTAATAAGTTACACAAAATGCTTATAAAATAGATATTACTTTTTTTAACTGCAACAAAACATGAAAGGGTTAAAGAAAGTTGACCTCAACATCTAATTGAACTTATTATGGGAGCTGTACTTGCAGGCATGGCGGGTATTATTCTAACGTTACCTTTCTTGTTGATCCATAACTCTTAATATAATACCCATAAGGACTCAAATGCGATACAACTGGACACAAAGTTGAATAAATTAGCCCTATTTACAGCAGTGACATGACCGCTTACTGAGGAATCCTCTTATCGTCATAAGCCTCGCGGAAGAGGCGTTGTACATTTATTTATATGACGTTTTAACATTTTCCTTTCTATGACAACTTGCATTTCATCGTAGTTTTAATCAGCTTATACTTTTAAGTAGAACCCGATACGGCTATCGGGATCAGTAAGCTCCTAGCGAAATTAAAAGACCTGAAATTAAATTAATGTTATTGATTTGTTTAATATTATTTTATGTCATTTATGTTACTTTTAATCATAGGAGACTCCGCTTAGATGCTATTGATATATATCTGAGTGCATATAGTTGTTAAAGATTCTAATCTATCAAAGTAAAAAACAATTTACGTTTATTTAACATATTTCCGTTTGTTCAGTTTGGTTAGACAGCATTTTGTTATTTTATATACAAACATTTCTTAAATATATTATACTTACCAAATATAAAACTAATTTGTTACATATTGACAGACATGCACCACCAAAACTATTAACTGTAGGAAGCTGAGTTGATGATAGACGTAATGTACATACACATTAGTAAAATATAAATTCATTACGTGCATTTTTATATGTTTATTGAGAGAAAAATTCTCGAAATATTTATGAAAACGGATAGAAACGGGATTATCTTTTTACAGCGCATGCAATACAATTACGGGCGATTAATACTATAATATTCAATTCATAGAAAAGTATGTAATAGAATTATTTCTCAAATTCTTTGCTTATTACAGTGTTAAACTATTTAAACTAAAAATAAATGTAGTAAGAAAATAAATTTCAGGTAGAATGCACAGATATTATCGAATACGACATTTGAATAAATTATAAATATTTTTGTTATAATAAGTTTAAACGTGTCTGTATTTTCAAAAGATTTTCCAATTTAACACATTGATAGTTGTTACAAGTAGTCAGAGGGAACCTAGTGTTAAGACACTCCGTTCCTCCTTTTCCACCGAATTAAGAGGGCGTTGCGTATTGAGTATTAAATCGCGGTCGCGTTTACAGCCACAAACTTGTGCCCCTACGCCATGATTTTTTTTTTTTTTTAATGGAAAAGACACGGCAAACGAGCGTGCGGGTCACCTGATGGTAAGTGATTACCGCCGCCCACGACCCCGTGCAACCCCAGAGGAGCTACAGGTGCGTCGCCGGCCTTTAAGATGGGTTGGGCGCCGGGGCCCGGCATTACCTGATGCGAAACGCAGTGGCATAAAGCCACTACTTCACGCCGGTTTTAAATGCCGGGGGTGGTAATGATCCGGTCGAGTCTGCCCATGCGTGTTGCCATTGCTGGCGACGTGACTCTACCACACGTACTTTAGTCGTCTCTTACGACACCATCAGTACCAGGATGATCCTATTCTAGGCCGGGATCACACGGCACAAATGTCGTCACACGGTTGAATGTCGTCAACAAATACATTTATTGAATATTTAATACAAATAATATTATATTTCAGCCACTATTCGAAAAACAAACAAACAAACAAACAGAACACAGGAAGTATATAGATTTAAAGGTTCACAAGGAACATTTCAATATAGAGGGGTAACAATTTCACTCCACTGTTCGCTGTTCGCTACTAGGTCATGCAACCTGACTCACACAATGCACCTCAAAGCGCACTGAGAGCTAGCATTGCGTTCGTGGAGAACTAAAAAGGGTACGAGAACAAAATGTGCGCTGAAATTGAAACAGCTTTTGAGCACGTCATCGTCTACGAAGTATACAAAAGAAGGAAATAACTAATTATATAGTAAAGTTGGTGGTAATAACTTGCGTTTTATGTCTTTACAACGCAATTGGGACGAACAACGTTGGTTGTGGGTTCACATCTGACTAGGGGTATATTCATGAAGGCATTTTATGACATGCCATACGAGCAAGATATGCAGTGCTTGTTCGTAAAACTTATACATAGGATTTTTTTATTATTATTATTATTAATGAATGGTTTTATTATTTTTTAATATATTTACTTTAATAATACATTATAGTTTCAACTCTTATAATTCAACCTCTCAAACTATACATCCGTTTTAAATGAAAAGTCTTTGTTACTAAACAATAGAAATCGATACGGCAGTACATTAACTCTTTGTGAAAGTAAATATAAAAGAAAATCACAAGTGGAAAATTAAGTTCGCTCTTGAAAGCTACGGAATTGGGAACAGCGTGTTACTGCGTCATTTCAGTTTTGAAGTTATTCACGAGTACGGGACTATGTTAAAATTACTATGCAGATTCTTGATTTTAACAACCACGCTGTGTGACGTTGCGGTTATACATTTATTGTATTTGTATTTTTTGCCCTACATAAGGCTATGAAGAATGAACTTTTATTATTTATGCAGTAGTTTATTTTGGGTACGGTATTAATAATATTGTTATTTTAATGTAGAGATGGATGTACTAGAATATCAATATGTTTATCAAAGTCGGTCGTGGCGCAGAGGCCAAGCGTGTGACATGTTGTATGCAAGTTCGATTCTTACGCAAGGAAATGAAAAATTTTAAACTTATTATTTTCATTTTAGCTCTAGAAACATGACAAAAATCAGCGTTGAGTGCCGCCAGTCAACACACAATTCTTTCAGACTTGAGCGGAAGGTGGAGAACGAAAGCGTCTTAATGGAAACGCAGAGGTGGAGTCTTGACATTATGTTCCCAAGTTCTCTCTGTCCACCTATGTGCGGGAACATTTAATAATAATTAGCAGTATGAAGGTAATTCACATCAATTTCTCGTTATATAGATCTAAATGCAAAGTCAATGCATATATAAAATGTCGTGGCAAAAGTATTTTCGCATTGTTCATACAAAGGAAAATACATTTTTTAGGTATAATTTTTATTTATTTATAATATGTATGTGCTGTTTTGATCGACGACTTGCTGCTATCTTATGGCTACTCTTAAGGCTTTGCCATGATCCCATTCCTGTAGAAATTTTGATATTTTGATTAAGAAAATCTGACAGGTAGTGTTCAGTGTTCTTTTGAGGGTTAGCTTTATGCTTCCTAAAGAGTTCTGAAATGGCCGAAACAGGTGGAAATCTGATGAAGAAAGGTCAGGGCTATACGGTACATGCATCAACACATCCCAGCCAAGCTCTCCCAATTTTTAAAAATATAGTATAATAAATAAATATTTTATTTAATCGAGTGGCGATCGAACCCACAACCAGTCCATTTTACAGTCACACTCTGTGCCCCTGCACCATGGCTGACCTCTAAAGTCGTGTAATTAATAGAATATTTACTTATATAATAAAAAAGAAAAACAATACAGTAAAAAAATCTAATTGCAATTGTACTAAAAGGTATAAATAATTGATATTTTAAAAATAAATGGACAAGTTGCTATACGAACGCTCATTATGTAAAAGCACTCTGGTTAATATCTGGATGTCGACAGAACGAATTACGTAGCTGTAGCGCACCACGGCTACGTGTTGATGAGATTTTTATCATTTATCATATAATCGCAGGAGGCAACGGCCGGAAAATGACCGAAAAGATTTTTTTTGAAATATTTTTATCATACTCTCATTTATTTTCATAACAATTTCCTATGGTGTGTAATCTAATGCGATGTAAAAAAAAATAAGTTTTTTTTATAAACAAATAACTGATATTGTTATAGGTATAACTTACACACACCGCAGGGTAGGCAGAGAGAATCTGTTGTTAAGTCACTTCGTTCTCCGTTCCCTGCCGAACTCTGGAGACAATGCGTGATGACACACCAGGGCGAAGAAATGAAACTATTTAATATTTTATTTCCTCGAGTGGGATTCGAACCCTTAACCTATCGCATTTAAAGTCGCACTTTGCCTTTGCGCCACGACTCCCAAATGAATAAATATAATGTAGTTAAAAAAAGTAATTAAAAGTAATATTCGTAACACAGTTCGGATAAGCTAAGCTATCTTCTCGCTGTAGTAACTAAAGAGTATTTATATTAAAAATAATCAATTGGTCACTTTTTGTAATCTTAGTCAATTATTTTTTCTTTACTGAAATGATGTACTGACTGAGTAGATATTATATCAACATAGAGCATGATATCAACAAAATTTTGTTTCTTTAGTTGTGTATTCTTAAATATATGAATAATACTAAAAGTATCATTAAATAAATCATTAACATGTGTAAAATACCTTATTTAAGTGCAAGACACCACAAAATTAAATATTACTAAATATTGTTTATTATTTATCTCTTTTAAATCTGCTTATTCGCTTTCCTTTATCACTTTAATACGCTTTCCCCGCTTGAGATGTGTTTTTCTTTTTTACCCTTTGACGTCGCGGGGTATACTGTGTTTAGAAAAACTATTATTACTTATGTCAATGTACTAAATACTATATAATATTTATATAGTATTTAGTACATATATATTATTAAATATAATAAATAAACAATTGAGAATTCCTTTTACCTTAAAATAATATTTTGACTTCGACAATCCAATCCAATACCATATCGGAGTTAGGTAGCTATAACATAAAAATGGACGTCCTATAAAAAAAATCAATTACGTGATGGATGAATCTAGAAATATAGACGGAATATTCGAACTACTGCTATGCATTTTACGTCTAGAAATTGTCAATTTTGCAAACTCGAGGCAACTTAATTTAAACGCTAACTTAGCCATGCCGGCGGCTGAATTTGTGGTGCTATTGGATTGCTTGTGAAATTGAATGTAAGTACAATTTATATGTATATTTGATGCGTGTTTCATTATTTACATCTTCATGCATTTCTATTTTGTGTTACGTTTGATTTCCGTCTATGATGTACGGGTCTTCTTATCTATCCTATTGTTTAGAATGCTACAATTAATTTACAAGATAAGGTTTATGTACATGATTAAATATATTCAGCTTCACGCTGTATCCCGCATACAACAGGGTAGGCAGAGGGAACTTAGAGTTAAGATACTCCGTTTCCGACTTTCTGCCGAATTCTGGAGGCATTGCGTGTTGCACCACAGCGAAGAAATTGAAATATAAATTTAAGTAAATATTTCATCTCTTCGGGTGGGGATTAAGCCCACAATCAGTCGGTTTTATAGTCACACTTTGTGCCCCTGCGCCACGACTGGCGTCGGGAATTAAATATATTCGTAACTTCTAATATTTAATCTTTTTGTTTTGTTAATACTTTATAAGTAAATTTTTGATTGATCCAACATCGGATCGATCTATAGAGCGTAAGGCCTAAAGCTGACATTTATCGGGTAATAACTTTTTTACACATCACTGAGAAAACCGTATCATTATTAAACGTAAGGGCCAGCTGTAGCACAGGGGCACGAGTGTGCGGCTGTAAACGTGACAGGTTTGTGGGCTCGATATTCACTGGATGAAATAAATTATGTAATATTTTCATTTCCTCGCTGTGTTAAGGGGGTAAAGCGCGGCGTTGAGTTCCGCCACTCAACACAAAATGTCTCCAGAATTCAACTGAAAATGGGGAACGGATGTGTTTTAGTGGGAGTATACTGGGTTCACAGATTGCCGCTGTCTACCCAGCTATGAGCGGGATACAGGTAAAAAGAAACTAACATAGATAGTTTAACTAACACAATATAGTACCTATTATCATTTTATATTCGCCATTTATTTACATCTATCCTACCAAAGACAACTACTCCTTTACTTGTTCCCTACTTCGATCTAACATTAATACCGTGGCTTCAATAGAGAGCCAACCCTCCATATAAATTTATGGATATTCACTTTCATTTATATCACGTTTTTATTAAACTGCGATATTTAAAGCTTAAGCTTTATACATATGGCTGAATGCCTGCGGGCTGTGAGCGGTATTAAGCACATCTTTCGATTCGATCGATTGAACCCCGGATATTAACGGTGTTTGTCACTTCTATCTCGATCTTAGTTCGGATAGGTGCTTTATCCCTGGATAGAAAGAGATTGACTTTCTCGTTATATTTTTTACAATATATATACGTTAGATATAATTATTTTTAACATTTTTAAAGTGTTATTCCTCACTTAGGAAAGAAAAATACTTATTTAGAAAACGTATAAATATTTAACGTAGCGGGACTCGAACCCGCGCCTCCTGGAAACAGCATTCTACTGAACTACAATAAATAGGCAGACATTAAATCTTAGTAATTATCTTTGGGTGGCGGAAAATTGTATTATTTATTAGACAGTGAAAAAATTGTGCCTGTACATTTAATATATTTACGAAAAATCAATGTAGGGGAGTTTAAAATAGCTAATAGAACACAAAATAAATAAATAAAAATAAATCAGATTTACGCTGTATCCCACATACAGCAGGGTAGGCGGAGGGATCCTAGTGTTAAAAAACTTCGTTCCCCATTTTCCTCTTGTGTTGAGTTGCGAAACGCTGTGTTTTACTTTGACATCACAACGAAGAAATGAAGATATAAATTTAAATAAATATTTCATTTCCAGTTTAGGGTCACACGATCGTGTCCTGTGCCACGTCTGACCACTGGAATATGAATATATAATTGTTTTTATTCTTTGTCTCTCTGTTTGTCTGTTTATATACACACATCTTCTAAACTACTTAATTCAATTTGAATGAATGACTGTAAAACAGACTGGTTGTGGGTTTGATCCCCACTCGAGGAGATGAAATGTTTACTTAAATTTATATTTGTATTTCTTCGCTCTGGTGTCGAGGTTAAGCACGGCGTTGAGTTCTGCACTCAACACCCAATGCTTTCAGAATTCGGCAGAAAGTGGGAAATGGAGTGTTTTAACACTAAGTTCCCTCTGCCTATCCTGCTGTGTGCGGGATACAGCATGAAGCTGATATTATAACAATCGAATAACCGAATCTGATGAATAACCATAACAGTTAAGTTATTCATTTAACTGACAATTGACATTTTAGGCTCCGAATGATTTTTTTAGAACTTTTCGAAACTAAGAGAAGGAGATCGCTTAGAGTAACGATTTGTAAAATTATATATTTTTAACACTTTTAATGTATCGATCGCTTAAGTAATTTAGGCATTTGATTTTTTAAATTTAAGATAAGATTTTTTAACATTCTAATAGTATTTTATGTTATCTTTCATTACCTTTAGAAAAATATATGAGTGATAGTTTGCAAACAAATAGTTAAGTATATTAACTTACAAGGTACTTGAACCCGCAACGATCGCGTGGAGCACGCTTTATTCATTCGTGCGTTCCTTTACAAAAAATATTTTTGTAATTATTTCAAGAATTATTAGGTAGATACTAAGAAATAATATAACAGAGAAATATAACGATACGAATTCATAGAAAACCAAAATTTATTTTATACCTGCTTTATATGAAGGAAAAATAAAAATGATAACGAAAATGCAAAATAGAGCGTGTGAGTGCAACGTTGCCGGTGCTCATAAATTGGGTTTGCATTTGCATGTGAAGATGAAACTGAATCAGGGCATGTTTTCATTTTGTCTTCATTTAGACGTACATATATTATGTATTATAGTTTTAATACGAAATGCACTACAAAGCTTTTGTTGTTTTGTTTTGAGGGCAGTCGTGGTGCAGGGATGTGACTGTACGCGACAGGGCATCGGTTCCATTTTCTTTCAAATAAATGAAATATTTTATATTTTCATTTCTTCGCTCTGGGCAAATTGCGGTGTTCTGCCACGCAGTTCATCCAGAATTCGGTGAAAAGTGGCAACATGTCGCGTTTACAGTCCTTTTGTCCCTGCGCCACGACGAAAAATATTGTATTTCCAGTATTAAGCTTCAACAAAGAAGACATAATAGGAACATGGAACAAAGCAACGATATAGTAGTTCAGTGTCAGTCATATATTACGCTCCAACAATCTGACTGGGTAATAAGTTGGTAGTCTGAAACTTCCTTAACATTATCTAGATAGTTTCATGGTAGTTAAAAGCACTGACTATATGACAGATACCTAACATTTAGTTTTAGATGAAAGGTTGTTGAGCTCTTTGGTTTATTGGTTGTACATATTCTAGGATAAATTGAATTATTGCAGTAACTTTGACTGAAATATAAAACAGTTTTCCAAAAATAAAATAAAAAATTATTAATATGATGGGTTTTGGGGTTCCGTACGTCAAAAGGAAAAAAATGTAAAGCTTATAGGATCATTGTTTTGTCGGCCTGTCCATCTGATAAGATCTTTTATCAAGTGATCGCGTTATATATGCTGAAAGTAATATCAAATATTCCGACCTATCACCGCATCTAAATCACCGCAATCAAAATATACCAGCATATATGTAGTTTTTAAGAGCATATATGCGAGGAAAAACTGGTTTTTACTGCATTTTATATGACATTTGCAGCGTAATTAAAACCTTTATGGTATATATATTCCATTTTATATTATGGTATATTTACAATTATGAGATTTGGCACGAAATGAGAACTAATAATACAATAAACAAGAAAAAGTGAAACTTTATAAGTATTTATTTAATAAAAAACTATATAAACATATATTTGTTAGGTGCAAACTTAGGTTTGTTAAACTGAAATTGAAATTTAAAATATTTTTTATTTATATAGACTATTGTAAGTACTTTTGAATTGTCGAATGGACATATAATAAAAGCTACCACCGGTTCGGAAGGTAGTTCTGCGGAAAAGAGTCGGCAAGAAACTCAAAAGTTGCTAACAAACGTATAAAAACTTCTTGATGTGAACGTATGGTTAAGTGGTGAGAACAGGCGTTCTGACCACGGTTTCGGTCGGTCGGTTTCCAGGAGGCGCGGGTTCGAGACCCGCTACTATTAAATTTTTATACGTTTTCTAAATAAATATTAAGATTATCTTTATTTCTCGTTCCTATTGTATTTTGTATCAAGAGTATAAATATAGAATACCTATATGTTATAATAATATAGTTTTAGTTACAAGGTTTCATGGTCTAGACAATCAACTTTTATTTTTGAATGTTGATTTTTTTTTTGAGTTGACAGACACTGAAATTGGTACGGAACCCTCAGTAGGTAGGTCTGATTTGCACTTACCCGTAATTAATTCACCATCATCGTCATCATCATATTTTTTATAAAAGTTATTTTCAACATTTACTTTTCAAGATTTTGGTTTTTTACAATGATTTAACGTAAAATTTTAATAATCATTAAAATTTGCTTAATATGAAAGAAATAACTAATATTAAGATTTTGTAGATCAATGAATTTCTTCATGGCTGTCCAATGAGTCATTAGTTAACATGGTGTTCTTGAGCAAGCCTTTTGAAAAATTTTTTGATTTTGATTTTACATAAATCATTTACATACACATCACTATATTCTTTTTCGCTACAGCCCCTAAAAATTTGTAAATATTTATTTTTTTCAAAAATCCCTTTTATGTTTTAAGTTATTATATTATTCGAAAGGCTTATTATTCGGTTACATTCACAAAAAAATCTCGAGCGCAGATCCAGTTTCGACCAGAGAAATTTCTTCAAGATCCAATTTTTACTTAAAAAAATCACAAATTCCTAAATATCTGCTGAACCACATAAAAGAGGGGTCATTTCGGGGGGTCAATAATTACAAAAAAACTGCTTACGTAATACTTTAACGGCCCCAAACAAATCAGCAAAGCCGCGAGCAGAAACCTATATTGAAGTACGTGGAATTATTATTTAACTTTTATACTCATAGAAATATAATTTTTCAACACGATAATTAGCTTAGTTGTTAGCGATTCGTATCGTATATATTGAATTTGGTGTTGCTTGCTCCTTCACTATTATTAAACTATAAAACGTGATGGTTTATGAACACTAATTCTGCTATAACATTTTGATCTAAGTGCACTCTGGAGTGCACATTAATGTGTGGATGTAAGTACATTGTTGTAACGCTTGCAACAAATTGCAATTTTAGATTTTAGAATTGCAATTTGTTGCAAGTATATAAATATTAGGTGAATATAAGAATGGTTATGGAGAAGTTTTACGCTTTTTCCTGATAGCAGGGTAAGTAAAGACAATTTAAGATGAACTAGCTGGTTTCACTCTGCAAAATTGTGGATACATTCAAGTAATGGAGTTCTACGCTGAAGTTTGTCTATTTAAGCGTTCATTTACCCAGGTTGAGATCGAGCAGGCAGAGGGAAAGTGTTAAGACACTCCGTTCCCAGTTTTCTGCCGAATTCTGGAGGCATTGCGTGTTGAGTGGCAGAAATCAACGCGTCGCCTCTATACCAGAGCGAAGAAAGGGAAATATAAATTTAAGTAAATATTTCATCTCCTCGAGTGGGGATCGAACCCACAACCAGTCGGTTTTACATTCACACTTTGTACCGCTGCGCCACGACGAGCCTCTATAAATAAAATAAAGAAGTTAAATATTTTAGTATTCATTAAGTACACTGGTGTTCTTTTGCTTATTTTACTGAAAATTCGTGTTACAGCTTAGACAACGGGAATAAGCACAAAAGAACTACTTAACTGTCCAGCTCTACTGTTTATATAGCTCTTGTTTATGACATCAAGAGTTACCAGGCTTTTAAATAGCATAATAATGACAAAGTTAATAATATTATGTAATAATTACAGTAAACGAGGTTTAACCTGAGCTTTGCATTAGTGTGAGTGTTCATATGTAGTGTAGGTGTAATGTCACTTGCATGGCCTAAGTTCCTAGTGCTTTATTGACAACTGACTTCTGTAGAAGTGTTAATATAATGTTTTATGTTGAATTTATTTTTAAAATTAGCTATATTTAAAAAAAACCTGCTCTATATTTGTAATCACTCACACAAATGCAAAGTTCAGCTTAGGCCTCGCAAACGGTTTCTACATAAGGGCATTTATTGTATATATTATTGTAGTAGTTGTCATGTTTTAAATAATTAAAAAATGGAGAAATTCGATCTCCAACTCAACTTTTTTAAGCCTGTATTAAAATTGTATTTAAATTCCTTCAAATTTATTTAAATGAAGGATTTGACATCCAAAGAATAACAGGTGAAATATGTTAAGTATAACAGTTATTAAAGCCAAGACGCTCTCTGAGAAGATATCAAGACTAACTTGTAAAGATTAGATAGGTCGAGAGCTCTCTTGATAATGTTAAGTGGTTCTCGGCGAACCTGGAAGAGTAAAGGTCGAACTATAGTGGGCGTTACGTTTATAGGAATGAAAATGAGATTGTACTAAGAATAACTACGAATCTTTTATATTGAACTTTAAATATTCATTGTTCTATAGATTAATTAAAATTGATTTGATATTGTTTGAGAAAAAAATTAAGATTTTTTTCATTTATATTCATTAATAAATTTCAATAATGCTTAAATAAGTAGATATGATATTATTATCTCTTTATTTTACATGAAGGAATAGTATTTTATGAATAATTTTCCTGGCATTACATTAAGCCTGTTATCCGTAGCTTTATATTAAATTTGTTATTGATGTAGTCATAGTATATCTTTGAACTCTTTGTGCCTATTGGCAAAGGCCTCCTCTAACATTTTCCAATGTCCTCCCATCTTCTGTGCTGCCTCCCCCTTCTCCTTTTACCGTCTCTTGGATACCAATCCATTATAATTTTGCTCCACTTTCCTTATTTTCTTCTTATTATTATGAGTATAAGAAAACAAGAAAGAACAAGAAATACAACTATAAGAATTAAAACTCAAGTAACAGATATCCATCAGAGATACAAAAATAGACCAATTAAAGTGGAGATGAACAGGGCATATAATAAGAAGTAGACATTAGTAATAAAACGGGTACATAATATTATATAAGATATAATTTCCTACTCGATCTTTAATCTGCTTGTGAGAAATTGAAAAAAAATTTTTTTTTCTAAACATCTAAGACCTCATATATATGTTTTTCTATGTTACTAAAAATCACATTTAAATCTAAAGTCATGTCATGAATGTAGTGTTACTAGGTTAACCACGACACGGTGCTGTTCTCAGGACATGTGCTCTAGCGTATCGTATCCTTAAGTAAGGAGAAAGGTCAAAGCGACTGCAAGGTTTATTATTCGCGCCTCTCGCAAGTGGTACATTATGTTGGCTTCATATCCTGAGTGTTGCTTCAGGCGTACACCTCGGCTATTTACAAATCCTTTTGGAGTGCTTGTTCTTAGGAGAAATTGCTTTCATATCAGACTTAGGATTTCTAACAAAACGTAGCGTATCCTTGCCATATTTGTGTAGAGTTTAAGTTTTTTAAGTTAATATTTTATGAGCTATTTCATTTGATTGTAGAAAAGGTGGTGCAATAATTTAAAATATTATATTTTTGTAGGTTTAAATATTACTTAACTTTTATATATATTTATAAAACATAAGGTAAGGTTTATAGTTTGTTATAGAAAAACACATCTTAGAAGTATTTTTTATTTGTTGTTGATACTTATGTCTATTTTTACATATATGCTAAGGTAACTATGATATTTACCCACTACGTTTGACTATGGACACGTACGCGTCCCATTGAACCCGAGGGTCAGATTTATTATAAGATCATTAGGCAGTGATCGTTTCTTATAAAATATGTTTTTTTGATTCCCATTTATTTTTTATGATATAAAATAATATTACAATCCATTTTTGATCATTTACACAAACATAATAAATATTTTAAACCTCATACTAATTTAACAAACCATTCATAATGTGTTTTAAGTTAGTACAAGGTGATTTATTCGAATTATATGTTACTTACTGACCGTTTCTTACAGAAATATTGATATAACAAAGTGTAAAAAAAGATCTAAATATAATTCCAGATGAAAATTCGAAATCTAGCACACTACCTTATCACAATATAGTACTCCAACACTGACATTACATTTTATTGGATGAATTTTATTTTGTATGTAAAAATAAAATTTACAGATTAAAAGCTATTTCACAGTTCTGAACAATATATCAATATATATATATATATATATATATATATATATATATATATATTGCAAAATACAACAAAGTTAAATTAAATTAACTTGAAAACATCAAATAATACAATGAATCTAATCTATCAAACTGTAATTTTTAAAAATAAGAAATAGTAATAAGTGAAACCGTAGCTACATTTTATTTTACATGAGTTTAACCTCCAAGAACATAATAAATGACCAAATATATTAAAAGCACAATAACACATAGATATGCTATTTGTATTATTCCAATTATGAAATAGCACCTTGAATAACGGAAGCATACATCTAAATATGTACAATGCAGAACAATAGACAATAAATACATGTAAGTTGTGACCTTAAGTAATCAAGGCATAAACGATTTTAAAAAAAATCTAATAAAATGTAATGTATGGAGAGTATGTCATTAATCCGATCGGACTTCGCAAATGAAGAATGTTTCAAACGAGCACGGTGAGTCATTCCATTTGAGGCCCTTGTCGTCTCTATTCCATAGTTCTAAGCAGTTTTCTTCTTCGCCGTTTTCGTACCGGAAGTTGTTTGGTTCCCCTGCGTTCCAATTCACGAAAGTCAACGGTCTGCCATTGGCCATCCAGAAGAAGTTGCCTTCTTCAGCTAAGTCCGTGCCTGATGTCCAGAAATGCTCGCGGCCGTATCCTGTAATTGAAATATAATTCAATTTTAATTATAGCCGTATTACATTGTTTTTTTTTAATGTCCCTAGAGTGCGGCATCAGAGCCTAGAATTAGTGTTATATCATGCCACTCAAATTAAAATCGCTACTTTTCTAGTAATAATGTTGAAAATATTTTTAAATTATTTTAAATACTTAAATCTCGTATTGACTCCAAAATTGCTAGGGAATGTTCTGTAAAATTCCGTCCTGGATACCAATTAGAGTATACGTTCAATATTCTCCACTCTCGTGCCCATACTTGTGCGAAAACGCTCGAGGGCTCATACATAATTTTGATGTCGGACGTGCGCTTTTACTCTACAATTTTTCATATAAATAAATTACTGATTATAATTTATTTATTTTTGTATTAGGTATTTTTAAATTATTTTATCTTAATCTACTTTTAGGTGGGTAGAGAAACTCACGCATTTTTTATTTACATAGATTTACATTTACACGATTTCCTTAATTGTTTTTATAATATTATTTATTTTAACCTAGGTGAGAAGAGAGGAAATAAAATATTAAATATGTCATACCCTTGAATGGGAATCGAGCCTGCAAATGTCGCACGCTAGTGCCCCTTGCGCCACCATAGACTCATTTGAATATAAAATATAAAGCATAAATATACAAATACAATTCTATGATGTAACAACAAACAACTTATACATACCTGATTCTCTTACGTATTTTTCTAGTCTATCGTTTTCCTCTTGTGATGAGATAGAGGCGAGGTGCATTCCATGGAACCTGCAGTATTGTTGTGCTTTGAACCAGTTCGCCTGAAAGCAAAACAGTTTGACATAAAAAAAACATTCTTCATATATATATTACTAATGATAGGTACTGATATTATTGTTTTTATGTAAGTTTATTCTCTTTACATTTTATATATTATGGATTTTATATTTTTGTCTTCGAGAAGATGGATTTTCAATCATACTAAGCGTTCATCTAGCTAGGGAAATATTTTTAGTGGGTCATCTTTATTATTTAAATTTTTCGGTGGGCCAGGCTTATAAATTGAACAGAAGAAAGCGTGCCCTGTATTTGAATTTGAATAGATATTTTATAAATATATAAATCTAGTCATATATGTATATGTATATGCATATATTTTAAAGAAAAGAATAATCCCAGCAAATTGCTATAGAAAATCGGAATCACTATTGCAGGATCATTTAGATTAATAACATCATCAAACATAAGTGTATTTTTCAATATATACGTGTCACTTTTGTTCCTTCTTTATCCACTACAATAAATTGTAAATAAAAATGAATACAAAAGCACATAAATAAGACTTCTTAGGAGATTATCCAAATTTAAAACGTAATAATGTAGATAAATATAGGAATCTCATCTGTCATTACACAAATTACGTTTCTAGACCAAATTATGACACAAATAATGACGTGCTTTTATTAAAAAAAAAACAGAAAATCTCAACTAGCGCTCAACTTTATATATTACAGTGAAAGTTAGTTTCGTCTTTCATCTATTAGGTATGTGCGCGACTAATGCAGCGTTGTAATTTAATAATTATATCATGCCGTAATATGTCTTATTACCAATTAATTAATGGTAAAATTACCGTGGACGATATCGAGTTTGGCGTGTAACATGTTTATTATTGAACATATTGCGAGATGATTATAGAATTTCATCAATGTGAAGTTATGCGAGCAGTTGCTTGTACGATGTAAGGCGTCTAGGTCTAGAACTAGATTTATGCTACATAAAGCCTTTAGAAGTCGTCGGAAAATGGGTAATGTGTTTTAACTATAGATTCACTCCTATAATGCCTATCCTGCTGTGTGCGGGATACAGCGTGAAGCTGATAAATTATACTATAAAATACCTTAAACGTACTAAATAAATTGAATTACTCGCTTTACGGAATGCCCGTGGGCTATAACGTACTAAATCATTACGTATTGTAATTATTATTAATTATTATTATTACACCATTTTAAGTACATCATTAACTAGTATTTTATCCTTGAAAATTAAAGCACTTTAGTGAACAAATAACCTTTACGTACAGTAAATAACCTCATCCGTGTTTTGATGTGTTAGCAGATACGATCAATAGATTTACTTATTATTGTGCCTTCGATAAGAATCAACCTCGTTGGGAAACGTTTTGATTTTTAGGTGAAAAATGTCCTAATCGGAACAAGCATAGTTCCACTTTTCATGGATCATTCTATTGCGATTTTTTTTTATTATTTTCAATAAATTAAATCTTCATTATATATATTTTTTCCCTTCTTTTGGCAAAGGAATCCCGTTTTTTTTACTTAAAATGTAAAAATATTAAAAATTTAGAAATAAAATCTGGTAACGCTGATTATTTTTCTTATTAAATTTAGTCATTTAGTCATCCCACAAACGGATACAGAATATCGATGACAATTTACGGAACTTTTTAAGTCTATGACTCATGTGTGTCAAAAGTTATTTTGTTAACATATTAATAATTTGAACTCACTACCATATATGAAGGTCAAACGCTCGACATTAAACTATTCAAGGTAGAGGTAAGTCTGACCCAGAGTTACATCACGCTGAAACTAATCATTTATCTTGGAGATAAAAATCATGAGTGAATCATTTCTTTTTTTAAAAATTAGATATTAATGACAAAAATATGATTTTATATCGATTACATTTAGATAATTCGAATATCTTAATGGCAGCATGCAATAAAACATATGCTCGTATATGTATATATACACTGTTGCCTTTTCTATTTCGATTCTAAATTCGAAAAAAATAAGAATCCTATATTTCAGTTTAAAATTCTCACATAATAATTTTAGTTTCTTCAGCTTATTTAATATTTACTCAGTTAATTATTACTTAAATATCAATTAATAAGATAGTTACATAATGTCATTGTGGTGTAAAAATGAAAGTATTTTTACAACAGTGAATACGACATCCGCTTTCGGCAATTAAAATACCGGTTTTTGATGCAAAACTGTAGGAGCTTATTTGTGTGTCAAAAGTCATAGTTTTTGCATTCGCTTTATTTATTTATTTGTGTCATTACCGTTTTTACTTTTTGTACAATTTAAGTGAAGTTCTTAAAAAAAATAAAAATTTATAACACATTTCTTGAGTTTACAACTTGTTCTAAATACATGTATTTAGATTAGTTAATATTTAATGAGGCCAGAAGTGGCGCAGTGGCACAGGCGGGTGTCTGTAAGCCAGTCAGGCTGTGGGAGTGTTTACCACTCGCGGAATTGAAATATTTAATATTTTCCCTTCCTCGCTCGGTTAACGAGGTATAGGGTGGCGTTGAGTTCCGTTACTAAACACGCAATGCTTACAGACTTCAGTGGAAAACGGAAAACGGATTCTTAACACTAAGTTCCCTTTGGCTACCCTATTGTGTGCAGAATACAGTGTGATTAAAAAAAACGAACTATGAAATCTACTATTAAATTGCTAGAGATTATAAAAACAGTAATAGAATTATTTGGTTTTATGTTTAAATATATTTACTTTTCAAAGTCATACAGTACGACTTTGAAAGTAAATACATATATTTATATATACCTGACGCCGCAAAATCCTAGAAGTACAATTAAATTATTCATAAATATCAATTGCTTTATCACCCACGCTTTCTGTTTTTATCAATACGAAAATTGCTGAAATATTTATAGAATTTAATGTTCCAAACATTGACCTACAATACGAGTGACTAGTTAAATATAACAATTTCACGCTTTATCTCGTATTGTAGGGGTAGGTAGATAAAATCTGATTCACGCTGTATCCCGCACACAGCAGGGTAGGCAGAGGGAACCTAGTGTTAAGACACTTTATTCCCTACTTTCTGCCGAATTCTGGAGGCATTGCGTGTTGAGTGACAAAACTCAACGCCGCGCTTTTCCTCGACACCAGAGCGAAGAAATGGAAATATAAATTAGAGTACATAGAGAGTGTTGAAACTCCTTTTTCCGCCAATTCGAGGCGAGATGTGGGAAAAATTAAAATGCATCTTTGTCTTATATGAGCAGGTAAATATTTTTTTTGTCATTCCCCCTAAAAGTGGAGATTGAACCTACATCCATTGTGATTACGGTCAGATAACATTCAACAGGGCCACTGTGGTCTTCAGCAATTTAAAATATGGCAGCATCATGATGAAAAATCTTATTACATTTTTTTTAATATAAGTACACAAAGCATAAATTTTACTAGCTCTGTTCAATCCTATACTACTATTAAAACAACAGCTTCCACTTACTCGCATTCGCAAATTGCGTTAATTAACAAATAGATTTTTTTTTTAAATATAAAATCGTATACAATGTAAGAGTCGTTTATACCGTTTTATTCGATTAGTGTATTTAATTTTTGCTTTGATAAGATTTGAAAGGAAATTGTATTTATAACGCATAATTTTATAAAAATTATTTATATTTGAAGTAAATTTCAGTTTTTAAGTAAAAATGGTTTTTTAAGAGTAGACATTTAGTTTCATGCTAGAATTCTATCAGCCAGGTCCGTACTCAGGTTCACATTATCAGGAAAAAATAATATATGATAAAATTAATTTAACGAGCCCAAATTGTATTGTTTTACAAATATACATCCCAGAGTGTCTTTGACCTTTGAGCTCCATCATTATACCAATTCGATGTTACAAATTGTATTGTCACCTGACTTACGTGTGATTTTATGAGAGAGATCTCACATTTTCTCCAAATTTTTCCCATTATGTTTACGAGCAACAGATATACATCTATTTCTATTTCTGTTATATACGCGTAGATAACAGAAATATAAAAGCCAATAGGCAAAAGACATAATATATTATACTATTATTGTCAAAAACAATAATTTTAATTAATTATTACTTTTTGTTTTTTTAATTGGTCTAAGTATTTTTTTTTCTAAACTACAACTACTTGGTCCCATAGTAATGGACTCTAGACGCTGAAACGACTTTCCGAGAAGAACTGGACTCCCTTTAGAAGAACTTTACGTACTATAGTGAAGGCAAAGATGACGCAGTAAATATGTTAATTCGGAACGCGACGAAGGCAACGACAAAAAGCATTGTGGAATATAATTTAAAGATGGCTTTGAAAGATAGGAACGCAGCAGTCACCTCTTCCACCATAGCGGTCATGCCCTTATCCTAGTGCAAAATTCCTCACATCCAAATCAATTACGATAAAAGTGTAGCATGTACTTATAATTATGTAATTAAATATATATTGTAATATGTAAAATTGTTAAATATATATATAAATATAAACACTCGCTTAACCTTAGATCTAAGTAAATTTTGTAAAATAATGTAAAGATACAAATATAATTTGCTTATTATAGATATTGATTGTATGTAAACGACAATGTAATTAATATATATGATAAGGATATTAGATATAATAATAAATTTAAAAAGTGTACGGACCAAGTGTCTGTAGTGTTAAGAAATAAAATAAAAAAAAAAATTAAAAAAAAAAAAAAAAAAGTATTTTTTTATACAATTTACATATAGTTTACAAAGATTTACCTTGTTTTCTTCTTTTTTGTTATTTAAGCCATTCGCTGCCAAGGACGAGTACACTCATCCTGCTTTAAATATATTATAACATGCAGGCTTTTGAATTAGCAAAGGATATCGAGTCTTTGGTTTTCTGCTTCTAAATGATTATGTATGATAATATATGTGCTCTTACAAGAAATAACAGGATTTTGGTAAACAATAGAACTCAAAATATAAATGGCAATAGGAATGATTTAATATAATTTAGACTTGGCAGCGAATGGGATAACGAGCCCTAAAACTGACAAAGAATGAGTTCTTTGCGCACAACATTATTAGGCAATGATTACCTGAAATTATTTCGTAAGAGTAGCAGATCTTTACGAGAATAAACCAAGTTGTACTGTAATTTACATTTATTTCAAAACAAACAACGATAGGTGGTGCGATTGCGGCAAGGTTACTAATTAAGTAAAACTAGAATTGAATTTGCAAAGGAAAATAACAGTGTTATAATGTGCCTTTTCTTGTAAATTTGAACAAGATATAGTAACTCGTCGTTTTAAATACTTGTATTTATATAAATTAATCACTGTAATTTAATCAGCTGTTGATGCAATTTTTTTGTTAAGTTACCATCGGAGATAACAAAATGCTCTTGAAATTTAAAGAAGTTAAAATATTGATCTCTTAAAAGTTATTTACAATTTAAATGTGCTAACCTAAGAAAGTACTAATAAATTATATATAATTGGTTTTTTATTTAGCTTCACGCTGTATTCTGCATGTAGTGGGATAGGCAGACGGACCTGACTGTTAAGACTACTTACCACTTTCCGACATATTCTAGAGGAATTGTGAATGGCGAAAGTCAACGCCGCGCTTTGCCTCGACACCAGAGCAAAGAAATGAATATATTTTTTTACAATTCCTCGAGTGGGAATCGAACCCACAACCTGTCACGTTTATAGACACACTGTGGCAACTATACAAACATACAAATCGTGAAAATAATTTAAACAGAGAACCTCAATGTAAATGGTATTTGTTTAGCGGGTATTGCAACAAGAAATGAGGAAAAATATACACGTAATGGTTTTTGTTGCTCTTTCAATAAGCCGTTTAATGTTATTTTAACGCCTTTCAGATTTTTTAATATACTCTACATCCACTTATACTCTACTACGCTCTAGTTTTTATATTGCATGTTTTAGCTTCGCGCTTGTATCCCGCACAAAGCAGAGTAGGCAGTGTGAACCTGGGGACCTAGTTTTAAGACACTTTGTTCCCCTTAAGCCACTTCAGTTCCCCACTTTATCAGAATTCTGGAGGCATTGCGTGTTGATTGGCGAATCTCATCGTCACGCTTTGCTTCGTTACGAGAACGACGAAATTAAAATATTATATATTTCATTTCTTCAGGTGGAAATCGAACCCTACAACCTCGCAGCTCTACAGTCTCATACTTGTGCTGTTGCGCCGTGACTGCCCTTAATGTTGTATGGCACTTGGTGTTTCTTATTGGGTATCAAATGTCTTAAGTAAGCGATAATAACCGTTTTAGGATTTCTAAATGCCATTATAAAAGTTGGCTAAGATTTATAGTGAGACATAGGACACTTGTATTTTTTGAAAGAGTGTATTCAAGTCCAGTCATCCTGCAACATCAATGTTTGCCATACTTAGAACAATATTTTAGAAAAAAAACGCGAGACTATCCGAACATCATTACTTAACATCATCATCATTACATAACAGTAAAATGTTTATAGGCTATATTGTACTAGCTAAAACGTAATTTTCATACAAGTGGAAAACCCCGTTCTGAATGTGTAGGTCATTTTACAGTTTCCGCGACATTTGCAGCGCCGTATTACTTCCGGTTCATTGGGTGAAGCTAATTTCGTAGCACAGAAAAGTATGGAAATTCACGATTTCAAGAGACTTTTGCAATTTGACATTTCCCTTATATTACTGTGCGTAGATTATATTTATTGCGCTGTTTGAATTTTGTTATATTTTATTATCTGTTCAATAAAAAATGTATAAAAATATAAAAATGGATGAATAAGAGCGTGGTCAGCTGGTTTGGGCACGTCGAACGAATGAGTGATGAAAGAATGACAAAAAAGATACATGATGAAAAATTGAGCGGTAAGTGATATAGGGGGAGACCTCGGGATGACCTTTGAAAACACAGTATCAGAGATACTGGAGGAAGGTCACGTAAAAAGCACGAGGACCCTCTGGAGGGCATGTATGAAGAGTAAGATGACAGTGGACGAGGCGAAACAGGTATGTACAGATTGTAACACATTTTTATAAACCATACGTGGCTATTACGCGTGGGACTGACAATTTCTTTTTACTGTTTATTATCTAGATGAACGATAATATTAACTAGATGACTAATATAAATTTATTAACTTTATTAACTTTATTTTGTTTGTCATTAAATACAATTTATCATCATCAGCTTTAAATTGCGGCTTCGACGGTCAGTTGATAAAAGTCACGTCTGACAAATGTGACATTATGAGCGCTGGCAGTATCACCTACCGCAGAGCAGTGCGTTATATCTAAACGATAAATGCGATATAATATAGCTATAGCGTTTCTCGATAAATGACCTATCTCACATTTTTTTTTATTAGAACCAATAGTTCCCGAGAATAACGCGTTCAACCAAATAAACTCTTGAGCTTTACACGGTTAATATAGATAAGTAAACCGCTAGAAATCATCAAAGCAGCTTGTAAATTTTATACATGAATGACATTATATTAGGTACCTGGTAGGTGTGGTGAGTTGTAAGTATCTTGTAAAAGAGAAAGCTGAATCGATCACACCACGCGAGATGCGTACGAGTTGCGCAATTTCTGACGTCAATTATTATTAACGGATCTTGACACGTGCTTTTGCATCAACATCTTGAAGGTATTTATTGAACATTTCAATACCTTTATGAAGATATTGATATATTGAGTTCTGATGCCACCCAATATGTGTATATATAAATATATTTAGTAATTGTTCGGCATACATACATGTACTTATATTTTATATTTGTTATTTTATTATTATTGATAATAGTATTTAATTCTCCGTTTTTGAATAAGTTAAGCCAAAATTTATCAAACGGAGAAGCGATATCCAACATAAGCCAGCGACGGGACTTATATATTTTTTGTGAATAATTCTGGTTTTATCTTTGATGCAGAGGTACCTACTTATATTTATTCGGTATATATCCTACTTTCCTTCCTTCTTTGACTTGACTTAAGCGATCGTTAAAAAGAAAAAAAAAATATTACAAATTGCTGTAAAGCGTAAATTAACAAACTGTGAGACTTTCAATAATAATAATTTTTTTTTATTATATTCCCTACATAACTCTCTTTATTATTAACTCATTTAACAATTATAGACACAGAAACTTCTGAAATTCAATTTCGGCTGTTATATTGTCTTTATAACCGACATTTTTATTATCTCTAAGAAAACCAGGTCAGGCTGCTTTCTCACTGACAGTGTGGGAACATTTGAACAAAAGAAAGGATGATCGTCTTTTGATTTGCGCTACCAAATTACGGATGTGACTTAGTTTATACATAATACCTTGTTATGAAATATTTAGTTACACCAAGTAGTTAAATAACAAACGAATTGTTTGGTCCTAGTAGTAATGTAGTGTAAGTTACTTGCGAGTTTGATTTTTCAAAACTTATATATGAAAATTTCATGTTAAAAATGCTGATGTTTTTCAAGAAGTATGACTAATAGTGCTGTTTTGATATTAATGCCAAATTACCTTAAAAAATATTCCTAAGTAATATCTCTTCTCGCCAGATTTAAGCAGAGGCATCGTCCACCGAGTCACGCCCAACTCGTCTTCGCTGCAGCTCGAGCAATCTGTAAAATAAACATAATTTTATTAGTTACATCTTCATATTATTAATTGAATGAATTTTTATATGAAAATGAATAGTATACAAGATGAGCATTAGAACCAAATGTGCAGAGACTCTCTGATATGGATGCAAAAACCATTTCTGCAATTCTGTATTTATAATATTTTTTTGTGACATCTAGAGACCGTCAAACAGCATACTATAGGTATATTTAGAGGGATATCCTTTCATATTTGTGAAGATAAATAACTCCACCATATAATACAACTGATAAAATGCTTTGCTAATGCTGTTTTGTACTACCAGTACCAAACCATGAGATACTTCCCGCGTACCTACAGTTATGAAATTTGGCAAGCAATTAGAACTCCGGAATGTGTTAATTTATAGATATAGAAATATTCATATCCTTATCATTAAAAGGTTATATTTGTAGTTAATTTCAAACAAAATGATCTCATATTACAGATAAAAAACTATTACAAACTTATTACGTATGTCAACTTCTATAAGTTGCATTTTTGTTTACCTGGTACGGATAGTTGGTACGGATCCATAGGTGGATGAGTCCGTTACAACATTTTTTAAAGTTGGGAAAGAGGAAAAAAATCGCTCTCTGTACTTGGGTATACTCGTATGTGTGACCAATCGATGATTGTCCAAACGTTGAGAAACCGAGATTTAGTAGTAAAGGTCAAAGAATAATGTATATAATAAAAATGTCATTAAGAAATCTTTGGATGATGAATGAAAATGTAATTATTGCAATGGACATAAAAAATCAATTCTATGTCTGCTTATATATATATATGTGTGTGTCTGTATAGCGAACATAATAAAAAAATCATCTCTTAAAAGTTTTGGTAATAATAGCAAAAAAAAAAGGTATTTTAAAATTCTGTACTTTGAATTTTAAAATACCTACCTTTCTTAGTACGGGAAAAAAATCCAGAAGGAATTCCTAAAGAAATATTTTTAATAGGGCAAAAAAACCGAATGGTTTTACACAATTTTCTAAAAACTAATATAAAAAACACTATATAGTACATATAATTATGAATAATGCACCGTGTATACAAAAATATAACCTACACACAGATGTTTTGTCTATTGTGTAGGTCTATTTTTAAATAACCTATTTAAATAATATTATCTCGCACACAGCAGGGTAGGCAGGGGGAACCTAGTGTTAAAACACTCCGTTCCCCACTTTCCGCCGAGCTCTGGAGGCATTGCGTGTTGAGATGCTTAACTCGACGCTGCGATTTGCCTCGACAACACAGCGAAGAAATGAAAATAAATATTTTATTTCCCCGAGTGGGAATTGAACCCACAACCAGTCGATTTTACAGTCACACTTTCTGTCTCTGCGCCACGACCGGCCTTATATTATTAATAATACATTTTATAATATTGCAATACAATATCACTTACAGCTCACATTGCAATACATTCGTCGCCTTGAGTTAACTTTGTTGTCTTATTCTGAATTTCATATACTGTGATACATATTCTGATTATATGAAATTTCTCATTTAATAATTAAATTCTCGTAGTTGTATTAATAAATAATTTCTTTCGTGGTCCGCGGGCCACTAGTGGTCCGTAGACGCCTAAATATGGACCGCGAACGATATTAATTTTATGACTGGGGATAGTGAGGCCAAGTTTTGGTTTGATTATCACAGTTGATTTTTATAATACCTACATGCATAGTGGTCCCTGCTACCAAGAATGATATAAAAGTGTTCCTTGATCAAGAAAAGGATGGGATCAACCCCTGATCCACATAGAAAATCTCAAATAAATTTTAACTAACTTTTTATTTTTTTATAATATTTTGTATTTCAGCATCATTTTTCTCGATTTCAGCACAGTTGGATGGATGAGAACTTATAAATGGCTAGAGAATACAGTAACTAGGTCTGCTTTAATAATAAAAGTTATAAACATATTGTTTATACTAAAAACATTAAGCATAAAGAACAAATTTAATATAAACTCAATATCAATAGTCATGAAAATACGGAAAACATAAAAGAGGTGACCGCAAACCGCTTAGCCCACCCTGACCTTTGGAATGATCCAGTTTCGTCTAAAGGTCAACAAAATATGAATGAATCCTTTATTTATGAATATATTTTTTTTATATTATTTTTTTAGTGTAGCAATATTGAAAAAACATTGTGGGATGTATTATATCGTATTTAATTGAAAGAATTGTTATTGTCAATTTGCATAGAGAAAATATTATCTGTGAAAAATTATAATTTCAATGCATATATTAATTTTAGGACAACAAAAAAAAAACTATAAGCAATTTAGGATTTTAAACACAAAGTTAAAATAAGATCCACGAGACACTAAGGTTAAAAGTGATTAAGAACGAATGTAGAGCTCAAGAACGTAGTTATATTCCTTTCCATAGTAGGAACAATGTAAAAGCTAACTGCCAACATCAACATGTATAATATTTAAAATGTACAGTAGATATATTTTACAAAGAAAAAAATAAAAAATCATCAATTTCGTATAGATATGTAGTTTACCTAAAGTTTTGCGTTTACAATTATATTTCTTTCAGTTGGTACTAAACTTCCTCCCATTTATTCAAGGCATTGGTTGTTGAATGGCGGAACACAACGCCGGGCGACATTAAAATAACAAGCTTTCAAAATATCTTACATTGACCTTGATTGACAGCTCTATAAAAAGTTTATACTCTGTATTAAAGCATTGATTAATGAAAGTACTAACTAAACAATTGATTTAAAGAATATAAATTGTATGAAGGTTAAATTTACAGTTACTATCTTGGTAAGAGTCTAGTATAGACAGCATTACGCTATAAGGAACTTAGTGTTAAAACACACCGTCCCCGACCTTTTGCCAAATTTTTCGAGGCATTGCCCGTTGAATGGCGGAACTCAACGCTAGGCTTTTGAATTGGTGCCAAAGCGAAAAATTAAAATATTAAGAAATAATAATTCATTCCCAAGTGGGGATCGAACCCACAACCGCCGCGGTACAGTCACATATTTGTGCCCGTGCGCCACGACGGTCTCAAGAGTCAAGTACTGTAATCAAAATGCGGTCGTAGCTTTTTTCGTCAAACAGGTTACTATTACGAATATTAGAATATTAATTAAGCCTTAAAGACCTTAAATACACATTCTGTGATAATTAATAGATGTAATACCACCAACTGTAGGACCTTCATATTGTTTTTAAGTTAAATTATTTATAATGTATGTCATTAAAAGTAATTAAAATATTTTACATATTTAATTACTTTTTGAGACAAACAAGTTGAATTAAAAATAATGTACGAGTCATGTGAAGAAAATAAAATGTAGCTCTTTAGAAACTCGAAATTTATATAAAAATTATAGTAAAGTCGACAATTAATATAACTATTACAAAGTTTTAATAAATATTTCGTTTTAGCTTCTTTTTTAGTTTAAATCATACTGTAAAAAATTTTTTTCAATGAAATAATTATGTTAACAGTAGTCGAAGTTCACGTTAGTCACGAAGACATTAATCTAGTTCAATATCGTTTAGCGTAGCCTTAACTCTCATGTGTTTCAATGCCCATTGCCTTTTGCTGAAATAATAATAGGAGATCGAATGAATTCTTCGATAACTATATGAATAAAATAATTAATTTAAATATGGTTTTAGGATATCTAAGTTATCTTTATGTATTTTTTATTTTGTGAGGTGTCTACCTCAGTCCCTGTATGGAGATCCTACTCTCGTCGTCTCAATAAGATCAGATCAGATCAGAGTGAACTTTGTTTTTACTATTTTTTACACACAAAAAATAAAAAAAATCTAAATTAAATAAAAATTCTTAGGAGTACCCTCTTTGAGCAGAGGAAATTTTAAACTTAACCTCACTATAAAGACAATAAACAAATTTATATTGTTATATGCATACGACAATTTCGGTGTAATTTATTAAGAATACATGGCTAAATTGGCCCTCGGACGGCTTCGACAAATCGCGGATCCATTTAATTTTGTATGCTTTTAAATTCAACGTCGTCTTTTTAGTGAGACATGTCAATTATTATAATTTAAAAAATCTACAGTAAATTTATGATGAATGTACTCCAATGGATCTATAAGAAAGAGACATAAACTACATCTATCTTATGTTTTTTTTTATTACATTCCTTACAAAATAAAAATAAAAAAAACAATATATTTTATAAGTTATCTGATATAACATGACTTTTGAACTGACTATATTAATAATTCTTGACGGCAAATGACTCATCGATTAACAAAAAAAGGAACTAGTTTCGATGACATTAGTTAAACCGATTTTATATTCACTTAACATATTTTAAAGTTTAAAATTATTCTGATTTATTGTAAAATAAGTTGATAATACTACTATTATTGAATTTATTGATAATTTAAAATCATGTCAATCACAAGAACATGTTTTAGTTGGCAATAATAAATAATTTATCATTACTTAAAGTATTCCAAAAATGTAACGTAATTTTAACTATATTATAAAAATAGTTACTTAATTTTATTAGCTTTAACTGCAACAAAAAAGCCTTTGGCATAGTTAATTTTAGTATACTAATGTATATACTACTATAAATAAAAAATTCAAGTTAAATATAATATAATTTTTTACCTGATTTTCCTCCAAAACCGCTGATGGGAGATTGATAATTGACAGTTTTAGTATCGGCGATGCAGCCCATCACTAGCAGAAGCACGGGTAAATATTGACGGGGAAACATTTTGGTATTTTGTCACTACACTACACGATACACTGTTAGCATCTATATACGAACTGATTATATTTATTGTCAAACTTGGGTAATATTATAATAAATTTCGCTAATGATTTTCTAATGGATGACTCAGAGAATTCATTATAAATTGCCAGATATGTATGTAATTGTAGAAATTAGTTTATTGTACAAATGAACATAATTAAATAATTACATTTTTCATATTAGCTTAATATTTTTCTGGAATATTATATATATGATGAAGTTAAATACCTATGTTTTATGCAATAACTATAACTATAATAGGTTGTAACTGGTAAATTTGATCAAGAATTTACATGAATAAACAATTATTTCAATTTGGTTGATTTGCAATAAAATAATAGAATATGTAAATAGTATTGTATGTGCATATTGCAGATTATTTCTCAAAGATTACGATTCCATAACTTTATTACGTTCCAAATTATTTTACCGTTTGCCATTATCATAATTTTGAACATAGTTGCGTATAATTTACAACACGAAGCGTATAGAATTGTGTTCTGCAACTTAGACACGCAATATAAGAATTAAAGAAGATTAATTACATATTTTTTTAGCTTTATGCTTTAGATGGAAAGCCAGAGAGAGTGCCAAACCCTAAGAAATTAAAAGATAGCCAAGATGAAAGAAATGATTAGTCTAACACGAAGTACATATACACCTGTTAATATTTAATATATAGTATCATATATGGTCTCGTTACTACGATTGCAGACATAGTATCAAATTAGAAACGTCTTATGCAATTACAATGACAGGTATTTGCGCTTGCGTTCCAAGATTACCCATAAGCAACACGTTTAGTTGTTTAGCATATTGAATTTGAATGAAAAATTTTAGTATGTACAAGTATCTTTGTGAATATTGTTTTAATAAGCTTATAGTTTGATATTGCCGCCATTTTGGTGTATGTGACGCGTATGTCACATTATATATTTAAAAAATGCATTTATTATATTAATGGGTTAGATGAACTGTTTCTTTTATATAGTTTTGTCATTTAAAACGTTTAATTATAAAATTAAGTAATTGCACATTCGAAGACTCATTGGATAAAAATATAATAAATATGATAATAACATTGTTGCTACATGCAAAAAATTAAATGTCACTTCGATTCGAGACATAATTTTTCAATAAACGTTTGTATACGCTATAATTAATCGACGTAAAAGGCAAACAATTCATCAAAATATTTATACATCGAAAGTGAGAAATCTTATGTTAAGGTGTGACAATCGACTGCCGTCATATTAAATTTAATGCAGATAACAATCTGCTTTTTCATTTCGAACTTGAATGATGACCTTAATAATATGATTTAACAACATATTTATATCATGCATTTACAATCTTGTTAACAATATTATTAATTTTTAATTTAACCTGCGTTCATCTTTATTTTAAGGAAAATATGCTTTAAATTTTAAGGTGACGAAGAAACAAAAATGTTAAATACACTATGTTCATGTAACATGAACTATGTGAATTAATAAACCAATAATCAACCAATTACGAAAATGTAATGTTTTTATAGCTTCACACTGTATTGCGTGTCAATATCCCATAAACAAATTGGTAGGTATCGTCATAATTACAAAATATATATGCAATAAATTCGTATGCTTTGTGTAAAGTGTTTCAGTAACTTGGATTTTCTTCTTGGATAATGTGATTTCAATGGCAATGACATTTGGGCGATAGCCCTGTGATACAGAAATACTTGCATTCTACGAGAAAAATAAATATCTTTGTCCACTTTTACTTTATAAACCCTTTTGCTAGTAATATTTAAAAAGAACAAGGTCATGTTTTAATGATGCTTGCCTATAGAAATGAATTTATTTAAAATTTAAAGTGCAACATAACGTATACCAGTATTCAAAGTCTCTATTTAAATTAATGTTGCCATGTCATATAGCATGAAGAAAAAAACATTACATAAATTTAGTAAATATTTCTATAGACATGTAAAATGTATGTAGTCTATAACGTTCTAAATTTATCACATGTTAATTTCCAAATTGAGCCGTCTATGCGGTATTTGGATCAGTTTCAAAGGAAATTGCTATTTCCCATAGATTTACTATGTAGGTGGTAGTAGATTAGAAATAGTTTGAGAGGCTGTGGCTAGAAAATTTATACTTACAGCATTAAAGATATACGTCAAATATTCATTGAAACATGAATAATATCATTCATTTGAACATGTTTTTCATATTTAAAAAATCGTTTTAATTTTAATATAGCTATAGTGAATTAATGAGACACTATATAAAGTTACATTTATGGCTACCTTTTGGATCACGATGCGGACGTAAAACGAGATTATTACGTAAGCTTAACGCCAATTATGTTTCTTAAACCCAATCTGAATACGTCATTAGATATATTTAGCTAAAGTTTACCGTTTTCTTTAAAGTATTGTCAATACTCTATTCTCCATTTGTGATATATATTGAGCTAATATTAATAATGTCATAATAATTATATCTGACCTAATTTACATCTAACAAAGTAGTTTTTTAATAAAGTATTTATAAATATTGTCAATCGAATTTTAATTACTTTATAGTTACTTTTGCCAATAGTTATAAATATTTTTAATTCCTATCCTATGGAAAGAATGTTCAACTTTATTCAGATATTCTCATAGTCTAATATGATTGAGATTTGAGATGGATACGCATGCCAGCCAAAGTCCTGATGAAATTATAAAGATTCCACTTCCTGCAAGTGTTTTTGCTAGCTATGGACGAATGTGGTCAATTTAATACGTAAAAGTATTGTTTTGTGTCTTTTTTACTTAACTAATATATTATGATCAATGATTTTTAATTAGTTTTTAAAGTATATAAATTTATGTCTATAATGCTACTAAAATATCACTATAGTAACACTTATAAATAAGTAAGCAAATAAAACTAAATGGATCAATTACAGCATAAGTTGCTTCCAGTACTTAAACTGGTTGGTTAGAAATCGCAAAAATTCGATTTTTTGCCCTGAATTTACTTAAATAGTATTCAAAGGTAACCAGACCTTAATAAAAACTTGCAAAGTATGTTTATGGACTAGTTTTTGCATTTTAATTTTTTTTTTCGTTTACGATTAGCTACTTAGATTAATTATGTTCGAAAAAGAGGGCAAATTAATCAATATAAGTAAAAATTTATAAGTTGACCATTTTAAAAGTACTATAAGTTAGAGCTTAGAAAAAGAAATACTAGGGAATAAGTTGTACTGTTTGATTATTTCAAGCTACATTAGAAATCCTAACGTCTTACATACAATATTTCTAAGTTACCGCAAAGTAGAGGCCAACGTTAGTGTATATAAGCTCTTTTTAGGATAAAAATAATATTGTGTATATTTTTTTAGGGTTCCTAAATTTCCTAGGTACATCTAAAGGTAATAACAGAAACTCTATAGGATCACTTCATTGTCCGTCTGTTTGTCTGTTAAGATAAATAACCTACAGATCGCGTGGAGGTATCAAGCTGAAATTGATATCATAATTAGTCCCGAAGTTAGTTTAGTTGAAGCTTATAAAAATCAACTTAGAAGGTTGATTTCCTAGAAGGTAGTCAAGACAACCAAAACATACGAGCATTTATATATCGTTTTAGTGTATTGTGTATTGTGAAATTCGCGATGAAAGTAATCAAAATCTATAGGGATTTCATACCTTTATGAAATTTGGCATGAAGTTATAACTTATAATAAAAATAAAGAAAAAGCAAGCTTTAGTTTGTCAACTTTTATATAAATAATATATAAATCTACATACAATTCCTATTTTTATATTCGCAAGATTACCATATGACCTTTGTTGCTCTTTTAAAATAACCTACCATCGATCATGAGATATTTGCAACAAGACGGGATTGCGTTTAGACATGACAAATGATGGAACACCTTCTTTAACCGCAGAGTGGGGAAGAAATCATATTTGGCGTCCTTAGTGGGACACGTGCGTAATCTTTGTATTGCAAATTTACTTGCCACGTTACGCTTCTGATTGTTCTGACATTACGAAACCAATGATTATGGTGTATTGTGTTTAACTTAAAACATATTAATATAAATTAGTATCGCCTACAGCACGCGGCACTTGCAAGTTTAGATTTTGCATAGGTAGATTTGTATTATAAATAGTATTAGCGACCCAATCATGGCACCTCCCGTCTAAACCTATTGTTATATTATTTCAAAATTTAACCATGTGTAGCGTAACTAATGGTATAGCCTATATATTATTCTTATTTACAATGTATATTTCTGTGAAGTTTCATCCGAGTCTGCTCAGTAGTTTTCGCGTGAAAGTAAAAAAAAACATCCATACACAAACTTTAATATTTATAGTATTAGCAGAATAATAGTATAATACATTTTTCAGTTCGGCTTTGAAAAGCAATAATTGAAAACAAAATAGAGTATATGGGTTTTTAAATATTTACATTAAATATTTTTTTTTTTTAAAAACATATATGTACATACATAGACATCAAGAGAAAATTTCAGGTTTAGCTATATAGGATACGGTGCAATAGTGAAAGCTTCTGTGGCACTACTTTGGACTTTTTACTAAGGAATAGGTTATAAACATATCTATATGTACGAGTATATGTATTGATTAGTAATTAAACTAAGCAAAACGTGTTTTAAGCCTATTTAATTTAATTGTAACTGGATGGACTGGATGGTTTTAGATATCGAGTAAGTAAAATTATGATGGTTTTTAACATGTCATAATATAATTAAATAATTATACTAAAATGCGATTTGTAGAAAACAGTAGTATATGTTGTATAGAAATTATTGTTATATTTGAATTGGTTTGTATTTGTTATGCGATTACTTGATATAAAAAGAAGCCTAACGTATGATAAAAATGGTTAAGCTACTTTATAATTGATTGTTCCAACCGTAGTAAGCAGTAGATTTTTTAGCTCCATGCTGTATAATACACATTGCAGGGTAGGCAGAGGGAACCTAGTGATAAAATACTCCGCTCCCATTATTACGAGATTTGCCACGACACGAAAGCGGAGAAATCAAAATATTGAACATTTCATTTCCTCGGACGGGAATCGAACCCACAACCTATTGCGTTTACAATCACACGTTTGTGCCACGATTGGCCGCATATAAATAATAAATAAAATATCTAATAAATAAATAATACAAAACAAAAACTAATCCGACGTGTCTTTTATTTATATAAGATGGATTCTAAAGAAACAACATAATATACCCTTATCAATATCGCTGTCTTTATAAGACAATCATAACTTGTATATTTAAAAAAATATTAAAAATAAAATCAAAAAGCAACAACCACATCGCATTGATACTTAATTTTTAAACGATAACGACTCAAGGTCGTTTTATTTTTTGAATATCCTTTTAGAGCTTTTGTCTCATAAATAAACATATAATACAATTTATATAGAATAATTAAGATTCTAGGCCAGAGGTGGCGTAGGAGCACAAAATGTGACTGTAAAATCGACTGATTGTGGGTTCGATCTCCACGCGAGGAAATGAAATATATATTTACATTTATATTTTCATTTCTTCGCTTTGGTGTCGAGGCAAAGCGAAGCGGCGTTGAGTTTCGCCACTTAACACGCTATGCCTCCAGAATTGGGTGGAAAGTGCGGAACGGAGTTCTTAACACTAGATTTTCTCTGCCTATCCTGCTGTGTGCGGAATACAGCGTGAAGCTGATTTAATTTTTAATTAAAATTCTACAACACTTGGGTATATATGGAAGGTTTTTTAAAAATTGGAATATTACAAGAATAATTAAAAATCAAATTGTAAGACGTCATAAAGGTGTGGCACTATGGAAATTTATATAAAAATGGTCACGGGATACTATTTGATATTGGTGTAGCTGTTAGTTAGTTACTTCAGCATTAATTACTATTAAAAAACATTAGGCACTTTGATACAAGTAGAAAATGAATAACACCTAAGTATTTCGTTAAAAAATTGAGTGCTGTTGACTGTCATTTAGCCGAGTATAGAGTTGCTGCCGTTTGCAGTGGGAAACATTTTATTTTTAGGTTAAAATTTTTTAGTCTTATTACATATTTGATTTATAAATTAATTCATTTATTAATATAATATTATATTCGTATACTTGGAAATTATTTTATCATCGTCCTATTACAATTTGATGTAAATATATAATATTATTTCTTCACTCGTCGTATGTACGTACCTACATTAGTCAACTAGTATTAGTACAACAAAATGTTGGCTAAAAAGAGTGTAGGTATATTTTTTTGTATAATATTCAAATGACTCATCACGGATTCAATTTTGCAATGCTATTGGAATCAATTCCAACCTGACCTTAGGATGTTCAACGCTTTCAAATATTATGACCTATAAATGCGGAGAAGTATAAACGGCGTGAAAAAAGTATTAAAAAAAAGAACACAAAATGTTGCCAGGCTACTAAATATACCTATTGGTCCAATGCAATAAATTTAATGACTTACAGCCAAACCATCATTGACGCTAATATCATTGACATTTTAAAAAATATTTTTAAAAGTCAACGTATTTATAGTATACATCTTAATAAGAGTTCAAAATTTAATCTGATTTCTTAAGCTTAGAATATCAAGTATATTTATTGCTTACTTACTTAAAATGTACTAAATATACCCATACACATTTTGAGGTACCTGTAGATACATACAGGTACCTTAAAATGGGTATGAACGGAAAAATACATGAGTTTATTAAAAAAAAATCTAAAATAACCATCTTCCTTCAAAATTAGCATTTTTTTCGTTTTCCATTGTTTTCGTTTAATTTCATTAATCTGTACATGTCAACTTATACGTTTTGGACATACGTGTATTACGTGTTTATTTTATTATGAATCTTGTGAGTGAATTGCATTAATTTGGAGGTGATTTACATTAATTTTTATAGTTATTTAAAATTTAAAATTATAGTTATTTAACATTTATTTCATATCAATAGGAAAAGTCTAAAGTATTTAATTTTTTTAAAATGATCAAGAAAAAAATTGATATAATAAATTTGAGGAATCATTAACTGAAAATTATAGCTTGTGATATTTTTACGTTATAAAATTTAGTCACCCAATAAATAAAAACTACAATATTCAAGCATTTCATGTATGTACTTAATTAAATGAGACATACATCAGAGAAATACCAATTCTCGGTTAAAAACACGCAAAATATTTTTTATGAAACATTTTATTGCGCACATGTGGTATTAAAATATTTTTTTGAATTTCTAATATCTTGAAAATAATAAAAGTTCATAGGATACTGCATGGTGTGAAAATGTTTCCTCTATTTTCTATATCAGGTTATCCATCTATTTACCATTCACTTGTATATAAATTTTGTCTTAAAAATATTTTCTGTAGATATCTTTCATACAAAAAAAACCTGTTTATTTTTTAAACATTTTTAAAGTGTTATTCCACACTTAGGAAAGAAAACAGACGGAAAACAGGTCCAGGACCTAGTCGGTTTCCAGGAGGTGCGAGTTCGAGTCCCGCTACGTTCAAATTTTTATACGTTTTCTAAACCTCTATTTAATTTGCTCAGAGATAACATTTTCTATGTACAAGTTGTTGCAATGCTTTAACAAGTTACATAATTTCCTGACTTGTTGGCAAATTCATCTGTAATTCATATTTTAATAATATTTAAATAGATTTAAAATAATAAATTCTTTAATACATAAATATAATAAATACAAGATTTTTTTTAATATGCATATGTGTACACGTATACAGGTTGATTTTGTGTAAATTGGTAAAAATGATTTAACTTCTTGGAATTATTTGCCATCTAGTATCTTCATTATAAATTAAAACGAATATTTTTACACCTGTATAATTTTTACATCCTTTTTAGAGTATGAATTACCTAAATTATTTAAATTAAGTAAATTTTTAATTACATTATAAAAACAAGAATATTTTATAATTTATATATTCTACAAAATATTCTACAAAAATGAAACTGTCATTAAATGTCAAGGTCAAATGAAAGCTTTTATTATACAATCCTTCTAAGGACCAATTTCCTTATCAATAAAATGAGAAATATCTGGCAACTTACAAATTTTGAAAAAAAAATTTTATTAATAAGATTGAATAAGCACGTTCAACCTCATTAGCCACTGACAGCGAAATTTTAACACAGATAAAAAAATAAAAAGAAAATACGCGCGGCGATACGCGCGGTCGCCGCGTTGGTTGCGGTTATACTAAGTATTAACAATGATAAAATAAGCAAAGCTTTTATGTAACCTTCGGTTTGAAAGCCACATTCTTTGCGGTCAAGCGTGGTATAGTGAAGATGTCGCAAGTCTAAATCTCCTAATAAAATATACATTGAATCGACCTTTACAAGGTTTTTATAGCTGCTAGCTGCGTATGCGCAGGGTGCTACGTGCATTTCATGCGCACATATCAATTCTTGTATTTTTCTTTGAATACTACTCTACTCTTATACTTCACTCTATTTCGATTTTCTGCCACTCATAATTTTATCTATATTTTGAACTGTCCTTATAAAAAGATAAACTGCTTACAATCCACATTTACATAATGTGAGGTTTCCTGTGGAGCTTAATTTAATTACCGTCCGAAGAATGTTTCGTGTATGTACTTGTAGGTAAACTGGATATGCTGTCCCCAGATGCCACAAGGCTTACGCTAGCCAACTGTTACTTTATAGGATGTAGTTTAAATGCATTGAGGTAAGAATTTAATAAAGAATAAAATTGGAATAAAAATGGTTGTAGTTATTTTTATTTTGATTGGTGGTGCTTGCATAAAATAATAATTATTCATATAAAAGTGCGTGAGCGTTGAATAAAATGGCAACATTGAAATGAATATACGTACAATTACATTAAGTAAATCACATAAATTCATATCACAATACGTAAGTGTATATATCAATCTTATCTTATTCAAGCAAAAGGTTTTTTTACATGTATATCAATCCAGGAAATTATATTGAAAAAATATTTTATTGCATTAATAATAGGTAATAATAAATTTGCTGCAAACTTGCATTAAAAGTATATTTTTCACCTTTGTTCTGCACATGACATAACTCAAATAAATGGGAAGGTCGAATATATAACAATAAAGTTTATGGTATTTATGGTGGTATTTGTAAGCCGTTGCTTATTAATTTCCGGTGTGACTGGTTCAAATCCTTCAGATACATAGCTATTGATCTGACAGATTGGACTGTGGACACAAGTTCGTAGTCTTATTCGAAATGTGTAATTTAAATGTAGAATCATATTTTATATAAATAAGAAATAAATATATATGTGCATGTATTTATTTTTTTAAAGATATTCTTTATTAAAAGAATTCCAAGAAGCAGTATGTTGCTCTTAATTATCTTTAAATTTTAATTTAAAACTAATAAAATGTTATACTACGGAGGAATACCTACATAATATTATGACTGTGATGCAAATATTTTTAGTCATGTAAAGATGGCGCTGACGCTAAAAACTAATTTAAAACATGATTTTTTATGGATTTGTCGCTAAAAAGATTTATTAAAAAATCTTGATACGCAAATATCTATACATAATTATTGACATGAAAGATATATTATATCTTAATTATAGACCGTTGTGGAGCAGGGACACAAGCGTGAAACTGTAACGCAATGGTTATGGGTTCGATTTTCGCTAGGAGAAACATTTCTTCGCTCTAGTACCAAAGAAAAGCGCGGCGATGATGATGATGAAAAACTTGAACGGAAAGTGAGGAAAAGAGGATCTTGACACTATGATTCCTCTGCCTACCCTGCTATACGCTAGATACAGCATGAGGTAGAAAAAAAAAGTATCGCTGTCTACTGCATTTATATAAGAATGAATAAGTCTATTCGTAATGTAATAGGGTATTGACTTTGTACTTTAGTTGCTATTATTAAATGAGCAGTAACAATAAATTCAAGGTTGTTATCACGATAGCCTTATTAATAGATTTGCAGTCCTCTATTTATTTAAGAACTGGGTAGCGAACATTCACTGTTGAATATTTCATATGTCTAGCAAGATAATGTTAAATTAATTTAAAAATATTCTGATCAAAACGACACATAACATTTTTTTTAATTTTATGCTGTATTCTGCGCATAGCAGAATAGCTAGAGGGAACATGGGAACTTAATTTTAAGATACTCCGTTCTTTATTAAGATCGAGAGAAATCTGGAGGAATAGCGTATTGACTTACGCAATTCTATACCAGAGCGAAAAAATTAAGATATTAAATACTTAATTCTAACGTTCGGGAATCGAAGTAATAACCGTCGTTTACAGTCGTAATCTTGTGCTCTTGCACCACGATGATCTCTGCATAAGTATATAATAAAAAATATGACTTTTTAAGCTTATCAAGGTGAGAATCTAGTATTAAGACATTTCATTCTCTTGATTGGCGGAACTGAATGCCACACAATGTCTACAAGTAGGAATTAAGCCCACAACCGACTGATGTCTGTGCATGGAAGCTATATGAGAAAATCTATTCGGCGGCAGGTAACAGATCATTGGGTCCCCAACCATTCGGACGACTCTACGTTTTATGCAATCAAATGTGTTAAGCTGATACTGGGGTGCACCAGCCTAGAGATGAGAACAGTACTCCATATGGAGAACAATACTCCAGGCCAAATCTGATGTGAAGAACTGCTTCGCTCTGCTAATGACTGCCAGTTTCTTTGAAGTCAACTTGGTCTTACTTTCAAGATGATCGCGATACTGGCAGGCACTCGAAATGCTAAGGCCCAATGTGCTGATACTGGGCGCAGCTATAAGGGGAATATTTTGGAAGACTGGCGAAATAACAAACGGATTTTATTTATAGTCGTATAACTAAAAGACAGTAATTATAATTTTATTTTGTTTTATTATCATTGTCAATATAGAAAGTGTGAGTGAATATAAATTCACTCATTTATTATTCTTTTAATTAAAATAAAAATGTCCTCGTATAACGCTCTCATGTTCTAGTCAGTGCAATGTTCTGCTAGCCATCACTAAAGGGCAAGGTCTCGCGTCTAGGGCCTTTGATCCAATATATTATTTATTCCTTTTTTTTCATTTCAATTCACAACTGGATTCTTGGGAAGGTACCCAATTGTTGCTTAATAAAACTGCTAAAAGTAAAAGTCGAATGACGTTATAAGTGGTTAATTTACTTTTTTTAAAACACGGGAACCTTTTGTAGGTTTTACAATGAGTGGAACAATAGACATCAACGAGTTCAATATCAAAATCACATAAATAGTATCCCTGTATAAAAAGTCGTACAATTAAACAAATCCATATAAAATAGGTGTTAATATGTTATATAAACACGTATTATTTTTGGTGAGAACAAGGCCTACCAATAAATCGTCGAGTTTTTGGGGGTATGATTTACTACTTTTCGTTCTTCCTTTACTTCGTAAGTTGTTTTTTAGACATTTCTAAAAAATAATTACATAAGTTAACACACTTGAAAGTAACATTTAAATTATTTTTATCTCTAAAATATTATAATTTTGTATTGAATCTAATGATTAAATTTTAAAGTTTCACCAAAATCATTGAAGCATTTAATAATGTACGCGTTTCATTCAAATTATTTTTATTTATTTCTTTCTTTGATAGACTCTCTTAACACTAGTGTTAATTTATTCGATTAAGTTTCGCTACGCTAAATAAGAATTTAAAAAGATTCATATGAAATAAAATTGATTAATGATTAATAAAACTCAACGCTGTGATTGTTTTGGTAAAATATTAATATAATCCATATTTTGATAAAAGTATTCCCAAAAGCTATACAGGACTTGGAGAAAATTATAAAATAGCTTTTCTCCCGTTGTTTATTTAAAAAAAATTGTCAAAGGATCATGTTATAAATGAAACTGGATTCAATTAATGTCAAATCATAATAAATATATATGTACATAATACCTGTACGTTATTGTATAATTATTGAAAGCATTTTGTATTGTTTTATTTTTAACTGGTTTTTATTCTGGCCAAGTTTTTATTGCTATAATTATTAACAGCTAGTGATAGCTTATTTCAGTTGCTTTTTACTTTACAGGATTTTTATTAGAAGTATTTTTTTTAAAAATATCGTTATTATCTATTTATTTATTGAGCGATTTAGGAAACAGGTAAGAAGATAACGCAAAAGAATACAAAAGGCAAAACATGCCATATCCAGCTTTTAAGAAGAAAGATTTCAATAAATAAAGAAGAAAAAATTCTGTGAATAATGCAGTTCCATCCAAAGAATTGCAGAACGCGCGAGTATATAGCCTTGGTTTAAATCGGCCAGTTCAAATATCGCATCTCTAAACTGGCTTCTTGGTTAAAGGTCCATTTTATACTTTTAATAATCTTACAATGTCATGCTATTTAAAGTTTTGTATACTTTTTTTATTCACAATTGCAATTTGTAATAAAAAAATATATTTAAATTAAAAAATATACAAATGGTAAATTGAAACGATTTATTATAATCATATAAGTAAATCAAGCTTATATTAAATTTGCATTCACCTTTTCTTTTATCAATCTATATTGAATAATAAAAAAAATAAATTAGTTTCACGTTGTATCCCGCACACAGCAGGGTAGGCAGAGGGAACCTAGTGTTAAGACACTCCGTTCCCCGCTTTCTGCCGAATTCTGGAGGCATTGCGTGTTGAGTGGCAGAACTCAACGCCGCGTTTAACCTCGACACCAGAGCGAAGAAATGGAAATATAAATTTAAGTAAATATTTCATCTCCAGGAAATGTATAAATTTAAGTAAATATTTCATCTCTTCGAATCACTTCGTGCCGCTGAGCCACGACTGGCCTCAATGGCCTATAGGAATAATCATATAAATATTTCATAAATTATTAATTTATAAAAATTTATATATTTTTCTAATAAAATTATCCAGGAAGTGACCTATACTTGTGAAATATGTCAAAGCAATTAATCACTTTATAAGCACCAAGTGGACATCATAAAATGATCAATCAGACGAAATATCACATTAAAACATCGATATACATAAAATAATAGCATTTTTTGCTTATATTTAATACTGAAGATGCTCCTAATTATTAAATCATATAATTTAATGTAGGTCACGGAGATTTAGCAGTATATTTTAAATGTCATATTAAATCACCTAACAGGATGTGTTACTCAATTTTTTTCTTAATTGTAAATAATTAAAACTGTATTGTACTGAATAATTTATACAGAAAAGGTCACGCATAATATTTTATTTTGATATAGTTTAAAGAATATCGACATTCATTCATCTGACCTATGTATGATATTTGTTATTAAAAATCAGGCTATCCAGTGTAATGGAACATTAAATCAGCTTTACCCGCACACAGCAGGTAGGCAGAGGAAACGTAGTGTTAAGACATTCCATTCCCCACTTTTTGCCAAATTTTGGAGGCATTGCGTGTCGAGTGGCAGAACTGACCGCCGCGCTTTGCCTTGGCCTCCTCGATCGATCCTGGATCGAACCCACAACCAGTCGGTTTTACAGTCACACTTTTTTTTTTTTTTTTTTTTTTTTTTTTTTTTTTTTTTTTTTTTTTTTTTTTTTTATGGAAAAGGACAAGGCAAACGAGCGTTCGGGTCACCTGATGGTAAGTGATTACCGCCGCCCACGGCCCCGTGCAACACCAGAGGAGCTACAGGTGCGTTGCCGGCCTTTAAGGTGGAGATAGACGCGCTTTTTGAAGGTACCCATGTCATATCGACCTGGAAACACTGCCGCGGGTAGGCCATTCCACAGTTCTGTGGCGCGTGGAAGGAAGTTCCTACGAAACCGCACAGTAGTAGATTGCCACGTATCCAGGTGGTGTGGATGATATTTTAACTTGTGACGTACTGTGCGGTTAGAAAATTCGGCGGCAGGTAACAGGTCAAACAGTTCTTCAGAACACTCCCCATGATAAATGCGGTAGAGAACGCACAGCGAGGAGACGTCTCTACGCAAAGCCAAAGTGTCAAGCCTTTCACAGATCATTGGGTCCCCAATGATTCGAATGGATCTCCGTTGTATGCGATCAAATGGTTCAAGCTGATACTGGGGTGCACCGGCCCAGAGATGAGAACAGTACTCCATATGAGGCCGAACCTGGGCCCTATATAGGGCCAATCGGTGTTTTGGCGTGAAGTACCGTCTCGCTCTGTTGATGACCCCCAGTTTCTTCGAGGCCAACTTGGCCTTGCTTTCCAGATGATCGCGATACTGGCAGTCACTCGAAACATTAAGGCCCAATATACTGATACTGGGCGCGGCTGTAAGGGGAGTGTTTTGAAAGACTGGTGATACGATAAATGGGATTTTTTTTGTGGTTAACGCGCAAACTTGTGTCTTCAGGGGGTTAAACTGAACCAAGTTCTTTTCACCCCATGAGGAAACATTGTCGAGGGACGCCTCAACAGAAGACACAAGTTTATTTCGGCACTGTTCAGCGTTTTCCCGAGAAAGACTTGCTCGGCCGGAGTAAACAGCGTCCACCGTGCTATCATCTGCATAGCAATGAATACTAGAATCCTCTAACATGTCATTGATATGCAGAAGAAACAGCGTAGGGGACAGCACGCAGCCTTGGGGAACACCAGCGTTCACGGGCATACGTTTGGAGCAAAAACCGTCGACAGCGACCCTGATGCTGCGCCCAGTGAGAAAGCTGGCGATCCACTTGCATAAATTCTCGGGAAGCCCATAGGATGGAAGTTTGGCCAGGAGCGCCCTATGCCACACTCGATCAAAGGCCTTCGCCATGTCCAAACTAACTGCCAGGCCCTCTCCCTTGCTTTCAATAGCCGCAGCCCAACGGTGGGTTAGGTAAACCAGAAGATCACCGGTTGAGCGACCATGGCGGAAGCCATATTGTCGGTCGTTAATCAATCGGTGATCCTCTAGATAAACCAAGAGCTGGCTATTAATAATGCTCTCCATGACTTTTGAGAGCAGGGAGGTGATAGCAATAGGCCTGTAGTTAGATGGATCGGACCCATCGCCTTTCTTTGGGATCGGGTGGATAAGAGCGCTCTTCCATGAGTCTGGGACTACGCCGACTGAGTAGGAGTGCCGAAACAAACGCGTTAGCACCGGTGTCAGCTCAGGAGCACAAGAACGGAGCACTAAGGGAGAGATGCCATCTGGCCCGCTCGACTTGTGGATGTCCAAAGAGGACAGAGCTCGCCTAACAGCGGTTTGGTTAAACTTAACCTCAGGCATTGAGCTCTGGCACCGCGGGATGGTCGGCGGCGTTGTTCCTTGGTCATCCAAAGTCGAGTTTGAGGCAAAGAGAACGCCCAGGAGATCGGCTTTCTCTTTTGCCGTATGGACCAAGATGTCATTTCCCGTGCGTAATGGCGGAAGCGAAGGCTGGCTAAAGTTGCCAAGTGCCGCCTTTGAGAGCGCCCAGAACTGATGAGTTCCGGACGGGTAGCTCCCAAGCTTCTCGCCAATTTTGGCGATATGCTCGGACCTTGCTCTGGCAATTTGCCGCTTAAAGAACCTAGAGGCTCGGTTGTACTTTCTTTTTGAGGTTTTCACCTCCGGATCCTTAGTAGCCAGTGCCTCAACCCAGATTTGATATGCCTTGCGTTTGCTAGAGGCAGCAAGCTTACAAGACGTATCAAACCAAGGCTGTGATTTGCCACCGATTGGCACTACAGTGCTAGGAATATAAAGTTCCATGCCCTGGAGAACCACGTCGGCAACGGCAGCGGCACAGGTACTAGGATCATCAGAAGAGAAGCAAACCGGCCCCCAGGGATAAGATGAGTAAAAAGTACGCATCCCATCCCAATCTGCTGACTTGTAGTGCCAGACGCGACGAGTTGCGGGTGATCTGCAGCTGCCGCGCTTAATGGGCACAACACTCCGTACCAGGCAGTGGTCAGAAGACCCCAAAGGGGCATCGACGACAACCTGGTACTGTTCCGGATGTGAAGTCAGCAGAAGGTCCAATAAAGAGGCATTATGATTGTCCACGTCCGGGAGTCGCGTAGGCGACTCGACCAATTGGGACAATCCGTTCGCCGTAGCAAGGTCAATTACAGCCCTCCCCGCGTGGTCGGTGGTGCGTGATCCAAGCCAACTGGCATTGTGCGCATTAAAATCGCCAAGTATCACGACCTCAGCGGAGGGGACCTGTGAGAGCATATCGTCGATAGCCGATTGAATGTGCTCCATGAGCCGATCCGTTTCTGCATTACCACTGTGGGACCTGTAAAGGCATGCGTAGACTCGGGCACGATCGTCCGAGTCAACACGGAGCCAGATGGTAGACAGGTCCCGACCTTCAAAATGGGTAAGACGACGGAAACTTAGGTCCTCCCTTACGAACACAGCGACCCCGGCATGAGGTATAAAGTTATGTTCTATTTTGTAGCCGGGGTATTGGAGATAGGCTGTGTCGCTCGGTCGGGCAATTTGAGTCTCCGTCAGGAAAAACAAGGCCGGCCGTGCCGTCTCGAGATGGTGGTGGACGGCATTCAGGTTGGAATGTAGACCCCTGATATTGCAAAAGTCCACGTTGAGCGTGGAAGGGGTTGCCGTGGAGCGTACGTCTCGTTTGCCCTGTCTATAGCGCGGAACTTTGCCCTCCCCAGAATTCGAAGGGCGGCCTGAGTATGAACACTCAGGGAGGGATTCTCCAGCACCGGGGGAGCTGGTACCCTCCTGGGGTAATTTGTATTTGAGGTCCGCTATCATATTCCAAGGAGGGGTGGGGGTGGGCTCCGGAGCCCGGCATTACCCAATGCGAAACGCAGTGGCATAAAGCCACTACTTAACGCCGGTTTTAAATGCCGGGGGTGGTAATGATCCGGTCGAGTCTGCCCATGCGTGTTGCCATTGCTGGCGACGTGACTCTACCACACGTACTTTAGTCGCCTCTTACGACACCACCAGTACCAGGATGATCCTATTCTAAGCCGGGATCACACGGCCAAAACTTTGTGCTTCTGCGCCACGACTGGCCTACATGTTCATAACGGAACATTAATAAGACAATATTAAAATTATACAAAAAAAATTAAGAGAAGACAACGTATTCCCGTGTTTTACGAAGCAATTTAAAACTGCACTTGCCAAAATAATTTTATTGCTACAATGATTTCAATCATTTTTGCACTCTTTGCAGTTATCATTTGATATTTGCATATCAAATGATAACTGCAAAGAGTTTGACATTATGTTTAATTAACGTTGTCCTACAGGATTTTTATAGTAAATATACATAATATTCAATGTTTTGTATGCAATGAGGCTTGTAAAGTATGTCATAAAGTAAAAATACATAATCCATATGGAGTTCATTAATTCCTGTAAGTTATTGCAGGATAAATCCTGCTTTATAACATTTAGGTAGGTTTTGGTCTGTTTAATTCGTCATCTCATCGAACAGTCAAAGAATTCAGTTTGCTTAAGTTTAATTCTTTTTTAATTAAAAAGGTAATTTGTTAAAGTATAGAATATAATTAATTATGCGTAAGCAAGGTGGATCAAAAAGACAAAAAATTGTGTCATACTACATACATATGCATAAAAATTATAATGCATACGAGTTTAATGACGTTAACAGTGATAATGATGGTGTGGTATGTGGTAAATTATTTGCTTACGATAACTAGGTTCCAACTCGCCTTCATAAGACTGGCTTGTATACTTTTTGCTCCTACCTGTAACAAAAATAAAATTATACTTTTATATATATGCACTTAAAAAAAGTTGTTACAGAGTGGTCAATGGCACCAAAAAAGCATTATTCAAGGAGAAAAAACTGTATATGAATACAAATATGAAAATCATGAGGCTATTATGGTGAAATTAAACAGCGTTTGAGTGTAAACACAGTGTATAGGAGTTCGATCCCGCTCGGGGCGACGTATTTTACTTTTTCGCTCTCGTCTCAATTTCTGTGTTGGGTTTCGCCACTGAACATTTAGTGTTTTTATGCCTGCCTTCTCTATGTCTACCTTGCTACATGCGCAATAAATCAAAGATAAATATTTAAAAAAAAAATCTTATTGCTTTAAGATTTGATTAATCTCATTAAAATGGTGATCATGAACCTTATTAAAAATATATAAAATGTATTTCATTAAATTTAAAAACGTTCTTTTAATTCTATTTCAGATGAAGAAAAAATTAAGCTGATTTATTGTTGGGACAAATTGAAAGATATCTTTGAGAAGAATTTTCATACAGAAGTCGTCGAGCTTAAAAATGGGTCAGAGCTCTAACGATGTTCCTTTTTTTAAAATTTTTCGCATCCACGCCGCAAGTTGGGTTTGTTGAAAGCTGGCTGCTGTTATGAGATATTTTAACCCGTCGGGAAATCAATGTTAGTAATGTGGAAAGAATGGTTATATTATTGCAATTTCAAAACCATTATTATTAATAAATATCGATTTGTATTAGTATTAATTTTATATTATAAACACAATTTTATTTTCACATTAATTAAATATTAAAATTGCAAAATGACAGTAAGGTATCGTATGGATAATTTGATTTACACATGTCTTTTTTCCATTACTTGAGGCAGTCGTGGTGTAGCGGCACAAAGTGTGACTGTAAAACCGACTGGTTGTGGGTTCGATCCCCACTTGAGGAGATGAAATATTTACTTAATTATTATATTTCCATTTCTTTGCTCTGGTGTCAAGGCAAAGCGCGGCATTGAGTTCTGCCACAAGACACGCAATGCCTCCAAAATTCGGCAGAAAGTGTGGAACGGAGTGACTTAACACTAGGTTCCCCCTGCCTACCCTGCTGTGTGCGGGATACAGCGTGAAGCTGATTTATTTATTTATTTTTTCCATTAAATGCATCGCTTCTTCAAAATTAAGTTATCTCATCCGTTCATACAACTCAATATGTGAAATATTCATCATAGTTATGGAATATTGGATTGTATTATTGATAATATTAATTAAAAAATGATCAAATTAACCAATCGAAGTATCGATTTAAATAATTTAATTAAGATTTTATAAGGAAATCATCACTACATTGTAAAGCACTGCTTAAATGTGACCTTTATGATTGTAAAAGAACAAAAATCTTGATTTATAGCCATTTTGACACCCTGTCAAGGCTAAATCAAAATGAAAATGAAATCGAATAAGTATAATTAAATATGTTTTTGGATCCGACCTTATATTGAATTAAAATTTGATGTATTATGTTTTCCACATTAGCTTTATGATGATTATTGGAAAACTTAAAATAAATTATATTATGTAAATTGAATATTAATTTAGAAATTTGATTGGTTTTTAAAATCGATAAATACCTTATGGTTCTGTGTACAAGTAACTAAATACGTCGTGGTTAATGAAAAATATAATATGTATGTTAATTGGTATTTGCTCCTGATATCTAGAAACGATTTTATGAAAATTTTAAGTTGAATAATATTTTTAGTGTAAAGAAAAACCGATAAAGCGATAAACAGAGCGAACATAAAGATAATTGTATTGTACCTTAACGTTGTGAATGTTTTCTTTTCTCGAAATCGTTAAGTAGTGATCAAACTATTACTTTATATCATAGATTACTAGAATTATTAGGGAAAAATGTAATATATTAACCATTTTGAAAATTTATTTGCTTTTTTAAGCTTCACGCTTTATCTTGTGCATCGCATGTGTCAAGACAATCGTTTCTCCATTTTTCGTCCAAATTCGAGGCATTTCGCTTTCAGTGACGGAACTCAACGTGGTGGCGTGTGGTGTCCTCGTTAAATGCATATAAGTAAAATACCTCCCCACTTGAAATGAAAATAATTAATTCTTTCGCCTGATTGAAGATCGAATTCACAACCATCGCGTTTGTTCGCTACATCTTTGTCGTCTATTTATTGTTTTTTTAATAATTTACTATTTGTAATATATAGTTAAAATATTACTATCATATTATGAAAAGAGACAAGATAAAGCTACACAAAATTTGTGTAATAATAACTTAATAAAAATAAAAAAAAAATGATAGTAAAAGCAAAAGAATTTTTATGTCTTAACATAGCTTCAACCAATCAACAGAGCAACATGCCTATAACCAAGTATCAAATGTCACCTGTTTAACTTGTTCCTTCGAGTTTATTTCATAAACTAACTTTTTTTAGAAATGATAATTTGCTACTCGACCTCTGTTTAACAAAATACAGTTTTGCATAATTATTTTCTTAAGTTTTTAGTTATTAATATGCAAACGCCACTGTAAAATTTTATTTTTATAAAAAAAATAATTATTTGTACTTATGTAAGTTGTGGGTTTTTATTAATATTTAAAAATCATAATTAAATAGAAATTTATTTAATAAAAGCGGTCTAAAAGCCCGTCTAAATTACTGGTTGAATATACATTAGTATCTAGATAATATTCAAATTATAATATTAAACGTTAAAATTATTATTATTATTGTGAATATTAATTATTGCTTAGCTTACAAAAATAGAATAACGTAAAATTGTGCATCCCTTAAATATTTTTTAAAGCATTTTGTTTTTTATGAATTCAAATTTAGAATCTATGGATAATTTAAAATATTGTGTAAATATATTTTTTATTTCGTAAAAAAAAATGCATCTTGCATTACAAATATTTTATGATATATTGTTATTGTATAAAGTATTGAGATCGAATTCTCTGTATCAGAAACTAAATTTTGCAAGATAACATGTTACATACATGTCTAAAATGAAATATTAAATAACAATATAGTTTCATGTATATTTTAATTAATGATTAATTACTATATATGTTTCGTTCGACGTAAATGATAACTTAAGAATTTTTCATTTCAAAAAGTGTAGGTACTGTAGATACCTATATGTCATATTAAATATTTAATTATATAATTATTAAAAAAAAAATGTCTACATTTATTTTAACAATACTTCTCTAAATCTAATAAATAAGTGTATCAAATAAAACTGTTTACATAATAAATATGAAAAAGCCCAGACAAAGATGTTATATTAATATACTCATTTACATTATAGTAACATAAATCTTAAGTTAAATAAAAATTATAAACGCCTAATGTTTTTCGTTATAAAATAATAAAATATTTAATTTCATCGTATCAGGTTATTTTATTAAAGTATAACTATAGTATTTATTATATATTATAAAAGGATATAATTCTCTATGCGTAACCGGACAGACTGAAGCGTCTATGTACCAACGACCTTGCCAAGGTCCACTAAATGTCGTTAATACTAGTGGAATAACATCTTGATGGCGTCGATAAAATAACTAAATTACGAGAAATGCTATTTAGTCGAAACACACAAAAACTTGTCGCTAATGTTTTTATAGCTTCCAGAGCTTACATAAAATACTAATGCATGTATTAAAAAAAGGCGAATATAATTTATTTTCAATTTTAAAATATGTATCTACATATTTTTTTGAAAGTGGAGCTGAAGCTATGTATCTACATATTTTATTCGTACATTTGAATAGATGAATAACGTATTTATTTAATCTGTTCATGATAAAGTATGCACTTTTTCGTATATAATTATTAATACTTTTTTTTATATCTATGTTAAGTATAAGTTCAGATGAATGATGTTTTTTTCTACAGATTGTACTTCTAACAAGTGGTTCCATCATATGTTGCCTCCGAGAAAAACTTATGCTTTGTACATAAATTATTAATTTTTATCAGTGACACTCTGTTTACGAAAGGTATTGAACTTTAAGTTAATTGTTTTTTTAATTTTAGTATTACAATTTTACGATCTTGATTAGATAATATTTAAAGATGTAATTAATTTTGATTATGTTTTGATATATTTTACCATAATTTTTTACATTCTTTTAGCGATACTTAAGTAGATTACAATGTATTAGACTTCAAAATGATATAGATAATTTATATTCATTTTCTGTACAAGGTTTAGCTAATAAAGAATCTTTACAATTATTTTGAACAAAACCTATATAATATTGCATCATTTAATTACGCTTAAGAATTAGGCTCTCACAATAAATATCTTAATAACAATAGTTGCTAATATATAACAATCCTTGGTATTCAAAAAGTTATAGATATGACTACTGCAGTACATAAACTAACTTGAAGTATTAAAAATTAGCGTCTCGTAGTAAAATGACGTTTGAGCGTGGCTCGCCCGTACGGATTTTTTCGCAACTTCTACGACTATGCGCAATATTTTCACACTCGGTTCACATTTACCAAGATGTGTGTAGATCATTTATTAACTAACGTAAACTCAACGTAATTAGATAAAATTTTGAGGTTATACAATCAATTGGCACACTTGACATTGTTTTGTTTTCGTAAATATTTGAAAAGACCAAATGTTTAACGGATTTATGTCTCTTTTTCATAGTTTTTTAATTGTTTCCCAATATGGATTAATAGCTTATAAATTATAAAATTCGATTTCCTAAAATTCGGCTTCTTCGTGGAATGAACTATTTTCATTTTCCCGCTCTAGTGAGAGTCAATATCTCGAATTCAAGCGGAAAGTAGAGCTGAAGAAAAAAAATATTGCTATAGAATGAAATAAAAATGTCATGCTACCTAAATATAAGGTTTTTTTTTTATTTGACGTTTAATTTTTTTCATTATTTTATTTTCTTTTATTGTTTTTAGTTTCTAAAAAAAATTATCAAAAAAAAATTAATGGAAACGAAAAACGATATTATTATCAGATTATTTAGTACTATATAAAACATACCTATGGTTTGTATGAGAATAGATATTAAGAAACAAGAAGCAGTATGAGCCAATAGTTTCCACTTATTTGTAGACAAGTCAAAAAAGTAAAAAAAACACTATAATTTTTTTTGTTGTAATCCTCACATATTTTAATATTAATAAATATATAAAAAATGTAAAAAGCCACTACAAATTATAATTGCTAAATTTTATAGTGAAATTACCATACCAGATAAAATTTAACATACAGGTAAAATTTGTCATTCAAATTAAAAAATCTACTAAATAAATTTACGGAAAAGCTAGTATAAGTTATCAAATAAAGAAATAAAAATAGAAAAGAAGAGTAGAGTCAATTACATAAGAAGATTGCATATTTAATCAAGTGATACCTTCAGAATATATGGAGTCTATTTGCTCACTCTCGACGCTCTGTAAGCCGTCATCATCTCCATAGTGCACATCTCGTGTCCTCGAACTTTCTAAATCATCTAAAATTTCAGAATCTTCAGAGTCTCCTAACATTTCTGGATCGTCCATCATGTCCTGTTCGTCTGATATTTCTGGAGAAAGGTTACTTATATTCTGTTCTGAGGACTGTCTAGTTGTTCTGTCTTCAGTTTTTTTCATTGGTAGGATATCAAATATTGAAGGTGCTCTTAAGTTAGTACTGGCAAGACCCAACTTCTTTTGTATGAAAGCTTCCAAAATCTGTTTTGTGATAACGTTCTGCCTCGCGAGCTCTGTGGGAAGAGGAATAACAGATAAAAATGACTGCGCGAAAACCAATCAAGTGCGTGTCCGGAGGTTAAATTTGAATACGAGTTTGACGTCATTTTTATCTGTATCCCCACGGACTAAAGCTTACAAAAAATTCAAAGCTTTTTTCACAAGATACTCTTATAGTAAATTTTAGTTCAACTTTTCTATTAAAAAAAAATATAGTTTAAAATTTTAATTTAACTTTTCCATTTATAAATTCGCTAAATTTTACCTCCGTACTATAACAGCATGCAAAATATAATATATAATAAAATGACAAGAAATAAAAGTAGTATGTCCGAATGTTTTATAAACCAGGTCATCTAAAAGTAAATAGGATATTTTTCAATGATTGCAACGACCATTAATCTTGCTCTGTCATACGCAGACACTACTGCTCCAGTAAGATTCCCGCCACAATGCCATTGTTGAGACAGCATAACAATAACAATGGAGAGTTATCAGATCTCTCGTTATGGCTTACTGATTGTGAGGAAGCTTCGTGTTTAAGTGATGTAATGATAGGGATGTAAGGAAGTGCGAAGTACAAATAACGAGTGGTAATATAACCTCACATTGTTTAAGATCGTGTGCATTTTTTGTAAGGTTCAGGGCTTTTTTTACATTTATTTGTTGAGCTCTTGGATAAATTATTGATTTGAACTGCGGGAATCTTGTATGTAACTGAATAGTTGTTAAAGTGTCATTGTGCGTGAAGTGTAGTAAGTAAAGTGAAATAAAATTAAATACAAAAGATTTATGACACAAGCACATTTCCAGCACAACACATATGTTTGTAAATATCTTTAGAGAAAAAAAATTATTTAGGTTTAAATTATAAAATAAAGTCGTTTATAAGCTGTTATTTACAATTTTTTAATTAAATACATAAAAATAACGATGTTAGCAAAATTTATGTAGATTTATTGATATGATCCACTGTTATGTTGAGCGAAAACATTTTTAGCATTGTGATATTCCCACTGCGTAATTCCTTTGCTTATGCTTAAATAGCCTTTAAATTAATGTATTTTATGAGCCGATAAAAAATTTCTCAACTCAACTCGTTTTGGAAGAAGATGCAACTATAAAAAATGAGTAACCGCAGTTACTTACAACAATTTCATATTAAAGTGTGACAAGTATAATATAAACACTGTTTCGTCAAGAAGATATTTTTTTCTTATAGAGATACTGTATTATGATTATTATATTATTTAAAGGTAGGCAGACGGAACCTAGAGTTAAGACATTCCGTTCCCCACTTTCCGCCGAATTCTGAAGGCATTGTGTGCTGAGTGGCGAAACTCAACGCCGCTGTTTGCCTCGACCCCAGGCACCCCAGGAATTATATATTATTTGTTAAAAAACAAAAAAGTTTACTTGCAAACAAAATTTTTATAGAAGTATAACATATGTACTTACATGGACACAAAAATGTTAATCTGATAAGTTAAAGAGATAAATAAGAAAGTTATGCTCGGTATTCGAGACAGTCACGTTTGCCATATTTAGAGTTTTGCAACAAACTTATTATTGTGTATTTTTTAAACAAGTATAGTGCGAGTTAAAAAAAAATAAATGAAATAATTTTGAAAATATACTCGTGTAGGGTAAAGGAACCGACTAACGCAAATGATCGATACTTTTTTACAGCTTTTTAAAATAAGGGTGTAAATACTAAATTGCAAAATTATAAACACTGAACATTATGTTATCCTTTAATTATGGCGTACCGAGCGTGCCAGTTGAGCACATAGCACGTCGCCAATGTGGAGGAGACACGTAGGCAGTTGTACGGTAAAAAGAGGTAATGTTACACAGTAGGATAGCATGTCGAAACTAAATGTACAAATACAGGGAGTATGTAGCGTGACGAAATGATAAATCGAGTGTTTTATTGAAAAATTAATTCTTAAGCTAATTGGAAAAATATTATTTATATTTTTTTATACCCTGACAGAATTAATTTATTTATTTAATTAGATTGCCAAAGATATTTTTAACAAATTTTGTTACTATCGATTCGTTTTACCTATAAAAAAAACTATGCTAAAAAAATGCAATTGATAAGGTACCAGTAGGTACCTCAATAAATAGGTGTCAATTACTGGTACCTCAATGTCTATAAATGGAGACACAAATTTAAAGAAATTTGAATTTATTTTCAGATTATAAAAAATATATTTTATAACTTAAAAATTATTTTATTATTTTTGCTCGTAATATTATTTTAAATTTAAAATGTCGATTACTGGTGTCACTACCCTTCGATAAACAAGAATTAAATCAAAAGAATAAAGTTTACTTGGATTATAAATAGTCTCCTATATATTATGAGATATATATTAACATTTTTAATTAAAATGAACATTCACATTCCTTAATTTATATATAAACTAACTTCCTGTAATATCTACAATAATATAAATTTAAGTATATTATCCCATACGTTACGCTTTTCACGACGTCTTTAATGGAATATCAAGTAGGATGGAATGAAAAAATAATTTTCATCTATTAACATGAATTTATATGTAGAGTTGGCAGGTTTGTGGAGTATTTTTTTCACAGGTCAAAGAGACAGGGGCACAATTGTGTGACTGTAAGCGTGACTGGTTGTAGGTTCGATCCCCATTCCAGAAAATGAAATATTTATATCAATTTACATTTTCATTTCTTCTTTGCTCTGGTTTCGAGGCTAAGCACGTCGTTTAGTTTCGCTTCTTAGCACGCAATGCCCCCAGAATTCGGCGGAAAGTTTTAACATTAGGTTTCCTCGGCTTATCTAGCCGTGTTCGGGATACAGCGTGAAGCTTATTATCAAAAGACACGGGAAGTTCATATCTTATATACATGAAGCTCAAGGATAAGTCAATGAAAAAAGGAAAAGTGATTTGTACTAATAAATTTAAACTAGGATTTGAACCTATAGCCATTGCATAAAGGCAGCAGCAGGCAGTTCCATATATGGGACCAGCACCACTATGGAAAGTTAATAATAGCGCATAAAACTGCAACGATAATATCCACTTTAAAAGCAAAGCTCCTACACGCACCATATATTTTTAAAGTTATTGACAATTCACATAATGAAGATGTTGCCACATAAAAAATCTTCAGAAACTTAATAAGGAAATGGTATTGAAATTTGATTTAATAGTCATTGAGTATTTTTTTATTCTAGTGGACTAAATAATAAATTAGATGATATACGAATAATTTTGTTATAATTCTGTATGTTGAAAAGGTTACTACCAAAGTTATGATATTTAGTGCAAAATAGAAATCAGGTAATAAACTTGTATTATTTAAATTGAAAATGTTGAAAAATTACACTCGACTTTAATTGTTTCGTATTATGATACCATTGTTAGAGAGATATATTTCGAATTTATCTGATTGTCCGTGATGGTTTTGGGCGTCTTCTGTTTAAGAATTGCAGCGTTGAGCTCCACCAAAACGTAAATAACACATAAAATGAAATGATGATTAAAATGAATGAATATGAAATATTACTAAGTGCGGATGAATAAAACAATATTTGTATGCCAAAATAATAACAAGTATTGTCAACAGACCACAATCTCAACAGATGGATGAAAATGGTCAAATATTTCAAAACGGTACGTTATCAATGATTTCGGTAGTTGTCCCTTTAAAACCACATTAAAAATGTTTCTATAGCACCTATGTATGTTGGATAACAGTCCTGGAAACATTTTATATTCTATACATGTAAAAACTAGGTCTTCAGAAAAAGATTTTAATAAGGACCAAAGTGTACGTTGTTTTTGTATTTGTTTATTTACATTCTACAACTACTTAAAATAATTGTAAATGAAACATATTTATTAACAATGTTTCCATATCTATATAAATCAAGCATTGACAGTTGGATAAACAGATAAAAATCAAAAGTTCATTATTTCAATAATACTCGGCAATAAATTATATTTAAAAAGGACTTATTACCAAATATAACGATTAAAAAAAGTTAATATAAAAAATACATCATACTTAGCCATGAAACTTGCCTTAAACAAAAATAAATTAAAAATGTAATTTCCAAGATTACATATTTATTTCCTATCATACAAAACAATTACAGTTGCATCGCATACTCAAGTAATATATGGAGATTTATTTTAATTTTACCATAAACATATCACATAGAGGCCACGACGCGCCATAATACAGATATATTCACAGTAAATGTTGTGTTTTTCATTTACATTTTTATTTATCACTTCATTAATTTAAGTAGTTGGTAGCTTATTCGCAAGCTGTAACAAGCTCTCAGTGTGATTTGTAGGATTAAAGAAATAATTGGATTTGCAATCTCACGAAGATTCGCAATTAGTGTTGGGTTATTTATAGAACTTTTTAAAAGTGACGTTTCTTTGAATCACAGACTAAAAAATAATTTTATAAAGTAGCTTTTGTGTTTATATCGTGTATAATATTTAATATTTTTAATATTTATTTAATATTTTTTTTTGTTATAATTTATTTAATATTTTTTTTGCTATTTTATTATAATCATTTATATTTATAATCATAAAATAAAATGATTAGTTATAATGACCCTTGATGTTAGACCACATTCCAGAATAAGATAAGCAGAAGATTAAAATTTAAATTGAAAAGGATTCGACGCACGAAGTTGCTCAATTTTTTGCTATAATATACATACATGGAATGACAATATTTGATGAAGAGCTCAAAAATCGATTAAAAATAATATATGTTAGGTATGTAGATTCAATCCGTATTATATTTAGTATGTTTTTGTATGCGACATTAACTTGTAATAATTAAAATAAAGATATAAGAACAGTAATATTGATTATGTACTTTTAATAACCAAGATGCCTTCATCATTTTTTTTCTTCAAATATCTGTATATTAGTATTAGATACTTTTGATATAACCCTATTCAAATATAACGTTTAACATTATCTGTAAAGTTATTGTAAATACAAACTACATTTAAGAACGTATCTACTTTAAAATTGTATTATTACGAACATTTTTAATTATATAGACTTAACTCGACAAAAACATAATAAGTCAGTATTAATTAAGATATTGAGTAAAATATCATGTTTATAAATAAACTTACTTAAAAACTTTGAATGTGAGTTCAATTAGCGATTGTGGTGTCGAGCGCCTGTCAATGTCATCGAGCAAAAGTTTACGTGTAGATTACGGCTTTAAAAGTCATAAGTAAATTGACATTACACTGTAGGAAAACGTAAGGATATTTTTGACAATGTATTCATACAATATGAAATGAAAATGAAATTAAAATAAATGTTTTGTTTAAAATAAGTTATTATAATTATTAATTATGATGACTGATAATCAGAAAAAAGGCTTAAATTATCTTGTCTGTTTCATGATAGTGTTTTCTTGTTTGTTTTATTTCTTACATATTTTGGAATATGTTAAGAAAACATTTTGCAATGCATTCTCTTTCCTTTAGTATAGGAACATACTATTTTTTTTCTACTTTTTTTTCTCTTGTCGTCGGTGTTGTTTATAATAAAAAAAATATTTACTATTATTATTTTCAATTATTGTTCATAACGATTTGTTTAAATTTATATAAGAAATACGATTTAGAACATCTAATCCTGCCGCCGTAGGTCATGTTCCGAATGTAAGCGCGATGGTTATGAGTTCAATCTCCACTCTGGGGAATGAATTATTTTAAATTTTTAGGGAAAAATGGAAATATGTTGGAGTCAAAATGTGCAGTATAAGTAACATTCGTAACGCAAGATTCTTTCTGCACACTATGCTATAAAAAAATATTTTTTTAAATTTTAAATCAGCTTCACTCTTTATCCCGCACACAGCAGGGAGGTAGATGAAACCTAGTCGTAAGACGCTTACTTTCCGCCGAATGCTAGAGGCGATGCGTATTGAGTGACGGAACTCAGCGCCTTATTATGCCTCGGCACTAAAGCGAAGAAATGGAAATATAAATTTAAATAAATGTTTCAATTCCTCGAGCGGCGATCGAACCCACAAACAGTCGCGTTTACAGTCACACGTTGTGCTCCTGCACCACGACGATATGGAGAAATCATGTAAATGGGTAACATAATACAATTGGTTTTCATTAACCACTTTGTAAGTTTACATTATTCAAATGCAACACATTTGATAATACATTCTGTACATACAAAAATAAAGTCATTTTAATGAACTTCTAATGTAATTTTTTTTATATGTAATTTTAGTTTATACATAACTTTAAAATCAGAGTACGTAGTCTAAAAATACGGCTTAATTTACCGTATCTCGATTATATAATATATAACAGTCATTGTTCTACAGATTATACGTATACAAACTAGGTCAAGTGCATTTATACAATTTGATATGGATAGCAATAAAATAATTAATACTAAAATAATTAGAATTAATTTAAATATATATAACGGTATAAAACAAGTTGAGAAAAGATATAATATAGACATAAAGGCCAAAATTTCTTTATTATATCTTGGAGGAAAGTTAAGAAAATTCAAATATTATATTAACTTTAGTATTGAAATCATACAAAAATATGATATTTTCGACAATTGTAATTAATTTTGCTTTTACAAAAAAAAAACAAAATACAAAGAAATATAAAGAAAACAACTTAAGCTCTTGAAAAAGCAGCGTTGACGTCCCTTTATGCCCCTACTGATTGTTAAATCGATTTGATTTTGTTCAATTTAAATTAAGTAGGAGAAACGTGAGCCCAAGATATATTTTTTTCAGCTTCAAGCTACATCCCTTTCATGGCATGGTAGTCAAAGGGAACCTAGGAACCTAATGCCAAAACACTCCGTTCCCATTAAAACACTTCAGTTAACCACGATACACCAATATTTAGTACCTTTAGATATTTTGATTTCTGCAAAATAAAGACTTTAACTTAGAAAGAATTAGAAAAGGATTAATGCGTTAATTAATAGATAACATAAAATTTGATTTAAACATATAAATACTACTAAAAATGTTCTATAGACGTGATTGCTATTTTATTACATGATACATACAAAATATCTAGTTTATTGACGCTAACAATATTTTTAAAAAGTGCATACGTGTCTGATAAGGTTAATATTTTGAATGCCTGTAAAACTAAAAAATATATTATAGAATAAAATATTTGTATATTTAGTAAGTAGTAAGTTATATTATATAGGTAAGTTATTATATTAAATAACTTTAAGCTGTTTTATCGGTTTTGGCGTCTACCTCTGGCGAATTAAAATATTTTCGCTTAGGTATATAAATTTAATGAAAGAACTAACCTATGTTCTAAAGGAAGTTTGTATGTAACTACCTCTATTTATAAATAAAAAACAATTCAGTTACTGTAAAGGGCTATTATTATTATAAATTGTTTTGATTTTAATATTTCTCGGGTGGGCACGGACAACCCGATTTCTATTCCTACGCCTATCTATCATATCTATAAGTAAAAACCATTTAAGTAAATTTATTATTTCAATGATTTTATGTTAATTAAATATAAAATATTCCGTAAATAATGCTAAAAACTTAACCAAATAATAAACCTGATATAATTTTTTACTTTTATGGTCAAGAGACAATTTATAGTTTTACCATCATCAGTATTGGACATTGTCGCCAAATTGACATCTATTGTAACCCTGACCTACATAGATTGCTCAACTTGTGGGTGTTGACTACATCCTAATTTAAGTCACCTTGCTTAGATACATATATGCACATATGTAATAGTTGCTAAGCATATAAACAAATAAATAAATATATTTTTTTAGCTTCACGCTGTATCCCGCACATAGAAGGAGGGCAAAGGGAAGCTGGCGTTAAGACTCCCCGTTTCCATTAAGACACTTCCGTTTCCCACTTTGCAACGAATTCTGTCGGCATTGCGTTGAGTGGCGAAATTTAACTCCGCTACTACAAATAGATATTTTAAAGAATTCATAAAAAACCATTTCATCACAATGCCATAGCCGTGGTAAGTATTTATTGCATGTATAAAATTATTACCCGTAACCGCAAAAATAACTAGATTAAAGCAACACTGTTAAGTTGTTGAAACAACTATGTTAAGTTGTTAACAAATATCTTTTATTAAGGTTTATGTAAATAGGCGTTGAAAGCATATTTATAACTAAGATATTTAGATAAATATAATAAAATACATTTACTCATAGTAAATTATTCTCATTAGTGGATAAAAAATGAACTTTTCTTAAATTGGCCTGTTTGTCTATTAAATACAAATCGAAATGGAAAATTTCCCATTGAAAACATAAATATGAATGTCGTTCTCAATCGGCCGATGCAAGAATTGAGATGAAGATCTCAATCAAATCAAATAATGTGTCCCGTAAAAATAGAAAGCACACTTTTAAATATAATAATTGCCTGTGGATAAAAAATCGAGTTAAATCTTGATTTTGAATTACATACTTATTGAATGAAATATTTGTTACATACATAGACACCGAGATTAATTTAACCATAAGAAGCTGTCAGTTGGTCAGTAGTTACATATCTAAAGGCCGAATACCTGTTGATTTTCCACAAGCAAATTTTGTACAATATATTCGCTTAATAAGACTTATATTTTAATAATATTTTTTGATATAAGAAACAAAACCTTTAGGTTTTTTTTATACAAAAATAATATATACGAGAAGTTAGAAAATAAATTACAGCTCAATGATCATTTTGCGTTGTAAAATTTCGCAATACTTATAAGTACGAAGTAAAAAAGTCACGCAAACGATCGATAACCAATTTATAATAATTAATGATAGTATTATATAATTAGGTATATCTGTAGTATCTTTTACGTCCTAAGTGATGGAAAAAGCAATTTACATAAAATTATTTAAGTATTTTTTTATTTATGGATCAAAGACCAGATCAAAATGTTCAGACATCGTAGCAAAATCTAAAAGTATAGACTTGTAAAATGGTAATCTAGATTTTGGTGATATATGTCAGTCTATATTCGTCGACAATATTAATATGTTAATATTTATTGCATTTTTTTGAATAATTTGATGAGCTAGTGGAATTTTTAATGTTAATGTAATGTACCTAGCTAGCGACTTGTTTCTAATTTATTCAACTAATAATCTATTTTTAATAATAATAATCTGTTTTTAATAATCTAAAATTAAAGCCAATATAAAAATTAAATTAAACTAGCAGCAGGGTAGGCAGAGGGAACCTAATGGTCAGATACTCCGTTGCCTATTTTCCACCGAATTCTGAAGGATTTACGCTGGTGGCGGAACTGACCGCCACTCAACGCAAATCCTTCTCCCACTTGCCTCAACACCAAAGCGAAGAAATGGAAATATAAATTAAACTAAATATTTCATCTCCACGAGTGGGGATCGAACCTATAACCAGTCGACATTACAGTCACATTTTGTGCCACTGCGCCACGACCTCATTTTTGCCTTTATGATATAAAAGACCTTTACAATTCGAGTATAATCTATATTATATATATATTAATTAAGACAAAATTTCCATATTAATTATTTTCGTGTCAAATGTCAATGTCTACGAATCATCACCTTTTGTATTTTTAGGTGATAGATCGTTGTGGCATCATTTTAATTTAATGAAATAAGGTGAACCAGTAACCTTATTAATAGATAAAGAATGACGAATGGGCTATTTATGATCCACTTTATATTTTACCTTATTATAATAAAAATATATAAAGTCTGCTAAGTTAATAGAGATTTATAAAAATATAATATAACTTAGAAAATATGTTTATTCACATCAAATTAAAAAAATACACTCCACCTATAAGGTCCTGGCTTTATTATCACACCAGCTCGTTAATATCATAATATTGTATTGTCACCTAAGCTACATATATCTGTCAAGTTTTATGAGGATACTATACTATTATTACAAAGTGGTTCAAATATAGATTCTTAGATCTTATTACATAGTTTGTGACAGCTCGACCTAATAAAAGCGTTCTGTTCTGTTCTTATATTATGGCGTTCCCATCGCGCCAATTAAGCACAAAATCACTTAACCAGTGTCACTTTGTATGGAAAAAATGCGAAAGAGATTTAACTTTTTCTCTTTTTTTATCTTTCTCTCTTTTATTACTTTTTTCAATACATTATAAAATACATGATAAGTATTCATCAACTCTCCAAGCTTAGCTTCCCTATACTGGTCTGTTTTTGTCAAGACGGCTCGAGGAACTGTCGAGCTAAATTAATATCAAATATCCAGGTCGACGATCATGTCATGGTTTTAGCCGCATGTTGTATAAAATTGGTCATAATCAAAAACTATAGTTTCCTTACCCATTGACCTACAATTATAAAATTTAGATAAAAGTAAGCAAATAAATTAAGAAAATTGAAAACCAAATTTAGAATTCTAATTTATTTATTAATATATAAAGAAATACAATGACAAATGACAAATTGAATTCTTAAATAATAATAATTACAGATCTGAACAAAGATTAAAAAGGCGTTATCACTTTCCTTATAATATCGACAATATGGATTTACTTGTACATTTCGACCTCACTAATTTACATCGAATTATAATGCCATCTTATCCTGATATCCTTATATGGAGGATGGATGGAGGATATAGCAAAAAGATCAAGCTTTGTCTTGCTTTACAAAGGAAATTTTTATATCTATAAAAGCTTCCTTTTATTGAATTCTTAATGAAATTTTAACATATATATATTTTCTGTTTTATTACACTATCTTATACTGGCAAATGTCAACAATCCTGTTGTATCCTGTTGTATTTTATTTTAAAACATTATAAATGGGAAAATTTGTTAGGATGGATGTTCACACTTTCAAGCAGATGAGCTGTTTAAGCTGCGTATATAAGCCAATGTTAGTTATCTAACAAATAGCGCAAAATCTTTTAGTGTTTTCCTTAAAAGTATTGAAAGAAGATATAGTTACCATATTTCCATTATCACTACGAAGTGTATAGAGAAAAAGAAACAAAATGAAATTCCATATATTTCATCAATTATTTTTTCTTATATTTTATTATAACTTTAACATAATAGATTTGTTTCTTATCTTAAAAAAAAACAAAACTAGGTAATATTAATATTGTAAAATTGTGCAATAACTATTATTTACAAGTCAGATCATATCAGATACTTAAATGGTCCTTGTGAATTCCTTAATCGGACGATACGTCGTGCTCTTGTCGTTTAAAGTTACGCCATTTTGATATATTAAGAGTTATTTTATTGCTCGCTTTGTTGGTATGTCTACATTAAATATGATATACTACTGTTGTACACAAGACACAATCCTTGGAATCACAACGCTTGGAGTCTGTCATCCTTTTCGGTACAATTTTTTGTTATACATTTAATGGGATAGGGTCAGAGATGCATAGCGTTGGTTAGTAGCACACTCACTTGTTACAAGAGTACCTATAATTTTTTTAATGGAGAAATTCTGTGACCTGGGATGGTCTTTACAGCGTCAACAGGGGAAAAAGAGTAGGTTAGGTAGGAGACATTTCACTATATATTATGTGCCCGGCACGCAATTCGGACACAACTAACCTCATATGAGATATAAATACTAAACAATTTTAAGTAATCGTTTACAATTATATAGTTATAAAATTAAATTAGCTTCACGTTGTATCCCGCACACAGCAGGCTAGGCAGAGTGAACTGGTGTTAAGACATTCTGTTCCTCACTTTCCGTCGGTTTCTGGAGGCATTGCGTGCTGAGTCGTCGAACTCTATGCCGCGCTTTACCTCTACACCAGAGTGAAGAAATGAGAATATAAATTTAAGTAAAAATTTCACATCCTCGAAGGAGGATCGAACCCACAACCAAATGATTTACAGTCACACTTTGTGCCTCTGTGCCACGACTGGCTTCAATTTATTTAGCTGATATTAACTTGTTTAGGTAATATTAACTTTTTGTTTAATGTAGATACGTGGATGTAATGTAAATATTTAAATACACAATTTAAGCTTAAGTTCACCATCGGTGATTTAATAGAATCTCTCGAGAATTCGGCAGAAAGTTCACTCGACCTACCCTGCTGTGTGCGGGATACAGCGTGAAGGTGATAAAAAAAATTAAACAAGTTTATTAGGAATATATTATGCTTATATTATTAACACGGATGTTTCCAATTAAATATCACAAAAAAGTGGTAAGTAACAAGTTAGATATTGGCCAGTCTCAGCAACGATCTCTTGTTTAAAACTAACATTTCTGTATTTTTGTCATAATCGTATTTATCTATTAATCAATTATATTTAATAAAAAATATACTTATATAAAAAGCATGTAAATATATTTCAAGTTATAAATTATGAATCGATGAAATAAATACAAATAAAACTCGATTCGACTGAACTCTACTTACACTGAATGTCCTCGAATTTATAGTCACGCAGCACGTACCTTGCCATATGCAAGATACAGTCCTACAATACAGTGGCGAAATATCTTTCGATAAAGCGCGGCGTTGAGTTACGAGGAGAGGAGAGAAATAAATATAATTCGCACGAGTACAATCTTACATCACAACACAACGATGACCTAATCTTAATTAAGATCTTGACTCAAACTAACTAACAATCAATAAGTGCTGACTAAATATTGACATTTAAAGACCATTACCTATTACCGATGTTATGTGGTAGTAGATCTGTACCGATCCGAACCGTAGCAATCAGGCCGTGAATCAAGGCGGAGAAGCGTGACGACGTGATTACATTCTAAGTGACCCCCCAGTACCCACTGCTCCACTAACAAAACATTGTTTCAACGGAATTCGTAAAACACCTGGTTTATGTAAATCTACGTAATTTTTCTTACTTAATTTTTTTTTATTGAACTATGTTACAATAACTTACTATTATGGGTCGTTGTCATATCTAAGGAGATCTTTCGATTCAAATTTTACATTTAAACAATTTTTTTTTTTTGCATAATTTTTACATTTTTTGACTATGCCCCAAGTACGTCAATCAGAGTACAAATATAAATATACGCATTCTACCATATGTATAAATATGCATTTAGAAAAATTAAATACTTGTACGTTTTTAACTTCAAAAAAAAGGAGATTGTCAGTTTGATATGTATGTATGTAATATAGTTGGAATTAAATAATATTTGAGTATGATAATTAATTAATTTTGTATATTTGTTTGTATATGTGTCTACGCATTTCTCAAAAACTAAAAGTAACATCAAGATGTTTCTTATTAATTTAAGTTAGGTATACTTCAACTTAGGGAACAGTACAATTTCATTAAAATTACTACAGTAGTTTAAGAGATATGGGGGAATTAAGAAAACATAACTAGGTAGAACCCCCGCATGGTTGAGAGTTCTCGATAATATTTTCGATTTTTTCTTTTGACTTCACTGGTTATTTTGTTTTTATACCAATTTGAAGTTGGTTAATATAGTTAATTAGGTTTTAATTATAATATGTATTTATTCTTTATGGCCGTAAGTAACTATTATTAACTAAATAAATGAAATTGTCATCTTTCATATGCAGGAGAAATAAGGATGTAGAGTTGAAAACATTACAGATTATATATCACGATATATAAGAGAATAAGTTTCTTAAAATGTTTTAATACTTGTGTTAAATACCACAGTACAATATAAGAATGGTGGAATATATTTAAATTAATTTTTCATAGCCAGTAAAGTATAAAACCACTGACCACCAAACTTTCTACAATACCACTTTCAATATATTTAAGATATTTAAGAGTCCGCCTGCGAATTTTTATGTTGTAATTATTATGTAATTTTTACTTTTAATAACTTATTAAATATTAATTTCTACCAGCCGACTGGCAACGCATTAAAAAGTCTACAAAAAACAATAAACTAAAAACATTGTTGTAAATACTGTTAATTTAAAAAAAAATATAGTAAAAATTGTTACAAATTTCCGCTTCACAATACCAATGCGATATAAAGCAAGATATAAAATATAAAAATCGATACTTCACGCCACATATTTATTCATTCATATATTACAATATGTGAGGATCCTATTAAAAAACGTCTGACCCAGATAAAATTTCAGTTTTATTTGTATTCATTTTAAAATATGCATTAAAAATGCAAATTTTTCAAGGCTTCATATTGATTAATGTTTTAAATATATAGATCAATGTATATCTTATCATAATAAAAATATCAAAGTTTATAGCAAAAATATAGCTTATATTTTGCTTAATTTTTTAAATTATGTTTTATTTTATAATAAATATGTCAATAACATGTTGAAAAGATGTCACATTCATAATACTATATAGTAGAAAATGCGAGTGTCAAGTCAGAGCGTTGTCCTAAAATTTTATTATCGGAAGTAAATTATTAGGAACAGCGCCTGCCTGTACACGCGATGATTGTAGGTTCGATTCTAGTTGGAGGTACGAATTATTTTCGTTTTCCAGCCCTGGCAGACAAAATGTTGCGTTATTAATCCCGCTTTCAGCATGAAGCAAAGAATAAAGCGTCTTAACACTAGTTTCACTCTGCCCTCTACATGCAAAACAAGGTATGAGGCATAAAAAATCCCAAAAAAACGTATATGACCTTATAATCGTACTCAGTTTCTTAAGGATATAATTGCCAAAATTATACGTTTTTGAGAAATAAATAGAAAAAATACATTTCCGGCTTAAAACTAGATTTTAAAATATTATTTGTAATCTTCTTTTTATTGAGTAAAAAAAATATATCTTGCTTGTAAATTATACAATAAAATGCAAATTAGTCTCGCAGCATGGTAAATTAATATTATTTATTTCCATGATCACTTAGAGAAAACAAATATTGCGAATTGAATTTATTACTCGGAAGCACCATTAAGCAGACATTTGCATAATATAAGGTGCTCTATAATAAATTGATCTATTTTACAGAACACCCAAAACTTGTTTCCAAAATATAGAAATGGTGGGCGTTATTTTTTTACACTACCAAAAAAGCTATGTAAATAAATACTAAATGTGAATTTATACTTTTGAATAGTTTTTTGCAACGATGATAATATATTTGATATTTTATCATTTTTAATTTCCGTCTTTAAACCTCTTTGTATTGTTTTATTTTTTAATTATATTCAATGTGTCAAAGCAAGTATTCTTATGTAACTTTTTATTTTCATATGCCGCTTGTACATTATTTATGATGTATATAGTTAATAAATATAATGGATAGCTCGAGTTCTAGGACTAGTATTTCTCTTGATAGTTTGGAAGAAGACAGGAGAATAAATTCGTCTAAAATAGTTAAAACTGTTGAAGAAAATATTGATACAATACTTGTGCCATTTTATGAAAAAGATGTGCTTATAAAAGTTCCAAAAGTAAATAAAAAAATTAAAGAAAATACTAATAAGCATATTAAAAAAGAAGCTAAATTGCAAGAATCTAGAAGTTATTTAGTCAATAAAGATTTGCAAAAAAATAAGAAACCATCCTACTTAGAAATGTTTCGTAAGCAATTTTCTTCTATGCATATTAAAGGATCTAACCATACAGAAAATAATGAAATATGTTCAATATCTCCACAAGTTGGTGATACTTCAATTGAAAGCATCGGAGGCGAATCCAGTAACCGTATAAATGACTTCTATAACACAGAATCATACAACGAAATTTATTATGATAAACTCTTAAATGGTGATCTTGAGCAATACCTCAATGAATCTTTCGAAGACGAATTAGATTTAAACACAGATGAGGCATATAACAACTTGAAAAGCGTTTCTGAGGTTTCGCAACCGCGTCGTAATCTACGAAGAACAATAGAACCGCAAATACAAAATGTACGCTTGGGCGGTTTAGGTCCTGATATGGAAAACATAAAACCTAGGTTGGAAAGAGCTAGAAGTCTCCAAAGATATTCGGAAAAAGTAAGAATGGAAAATAGAGTCGAAATTTACAAAAAGGCCCACGATAACAATGGTATGAATATTAAAAAAGGAAAAGTTTCCAGAAATAAACAAAAAGATCAGGATAGTAGCCAGAATTCATACCTCATTAACAAAATATTGCAAGAGAATATTTATAAAAATGTATGCAATGATAAAACAAAATCAGCGGATATAATAAAAAAACAAGAAAAAGATAACCTTCAAAACAAAAAAAACTGCGGCATTGATAAACATAAAGCCGATGACACTAAGCTAATTAAAAATCGTGTTAAAACTCTGTCGGCAAAGTATTCAGGATTTAGTAAAAGTATAAAGGATCGCGAGGACCAGCCAAGGGCCAAATCTAGCACTAAAAGAAGAACGGCAGATCCGGCACAAATAACAAACTCTCCTGTACATATTAATTTCTTAGTAAACGTCGGTGAGGTAAGACCTTCAAGCGCTTTAAAAGTTTTAGAAGAAAAACATCGTTTATATCAAGAAAAAATTAAATCTTTTACAAATACACAAAATCAATAATTTTTCATTTCATTTTTATATAATCTTGTTGTATTTAAATTGTTATAGTAAAATAGAAATATATTATTCATTTTTTTTATTTTTATTTTCTATTCTCTTGATTCCATGACAAGACTTTTTATTGTGTCAAACGTTATATAAACAGGTATGCATACTCTTTAATAAGCAAACGGAGAACGGAGAGTTGTTGACTAAAAGAAACAACTATATCTATTTGATATAAAAATATAAATACTAATATATTTTAATATGAAAGTCGAAGTCACAAAACGTTGCAATAAAATTCAATTATTAGCCATTTCGCTCCAATAGTAATCACTAATATAAATGATTGTGCGGACATGCGAGCAGCTTATTTTTATTTATTGTATGCATATATAATTCAATCTAATATGTATTTTAATTTTTTTATAATTTATTATATACATAATACATAATATTATAATATGTTTTAGTTTTTTTATTGTTTTGCGTTATTGTTAAGTGGGAAGCGGAAGTGATTTAATGGGAACGGGGTGTATTAATAGTAGGTGTCATGTTCTGTCAGCCTACTCTGCTAAATGCATCCCGGATTTCGCGGAACACAGCGTGAAGCTAGGAAAAAAGTATATATTGTGTTTGGTGGTGCATAGATCCTTTCTATATTTTTTATTATATTATTCATATTCTATAGAATTTAAAAGATGTCGTTATGTATAGATATTACATACTACGTATAATTAAAGTTATGAATTCTATTTCAACAAATAAATATAAATGAACAAAAAAAATAAACCAATATTTGTATTTATACATAACTTGTTATTTCTAGTTTATAGTATTATAACTTTTTTAGGTAGCTTAGTAAAAAAAAAACAAACGAGTTGTCATTGCTATAGTAGTTGGCTCTAAAAACAATTGAGAGCATATAAAGATGCTCATCTTTATATGTATATACATTGTGCGTATATTAATTTATAAAGACATTAAAGCTATTTTTTTATTAAAATATTATGAACATGACAAAATAATGTAGTCGGCTTGAACTTGACAACAGCCTACGAAAACAAATTATCACGAGAGACGAGAAAAAACCAATGAATGTGTATTTATTATCAAAGCGTTTTTACAATTTAGAAAAATGTATTTGTATTCTCTACTATAGCAAATAAAAATAAAGGCCAATTTTATTGTTTTTTTACACTTTCGAGTAGTATAAAAATAAACATAATAAAAATACAAACATTGGATTTAACAGGTTTATACTCTAAACTGTGACGACACGATGATTTTTACGTTTTTTTTTTTCAGTTTTTGTAACGAGTTTTGGGAATAACTATACAGTGAAAATAAAATAAATGACGCACACTTTAACAACAAGTGAAAGTGTATATATACTAATAGTGGAGTTACATGCCTAAAAATAAGGAAGCTAGAAAGTTTTAAATATAATTTATTAACTAATAATGAAACAGAATGACGTCATTGTTAGCGTAGTTAAGATATCTGCTACGTTGTTTCTCAGTAGGCAAGAGTCGTGAGTTCTAGTCCTCTATTTTTATAAATAAAATAAAAGTCCCTTTTTCGCCTTACGACACATTTTTGTATTTATTTTTTTCTATTATTTTCATCAACATGTTAAATTACTATTGTTTTTTAAGAACAATTGAACATTGATGTACATTCAATAATTATTAATTTATAATCTACATAGTAATAGAAAAAAATTATATCATTAAAAAAAAAAACAAATTCTAATACAAAACACTAACTATCTATTTATTTAAAGACTAATAAATGAATATAAAACGATTTTTTTTAATAAATATAAAGCTTTTAAGCGAGCTTCACATTCTAACAAAGGTTCATACATACCTATTTGATGCGAACTAATTTTGCACATAATATCATCATCAGGTCGTAAAGTATTACATTATTAAAATATATGGTCAGTTTACAACTTAATCAATAAATCATGTACTGAGCCTCAGTCTACATTAACGTTAACAACATATTACAAATATATGCAAAATGTTGATCGTGTTAAAGCGGCTTGCCGAATTACAATGACATTATATATAGGTGTATTATAGAAACATCATTTTGTATGTATTTACATTTTCTCTTTGCCTCTTGTAGCAAAATTAATATAGTTGTCTATAACTGTGGGTGTAGTAATAGAGGGAGTGCAGGTGATCCGAACCACCACCCCAAAATAGTCCTGTGCACGGTCAAACAAAAATATTGTTTTGTAGTCCGAAAATCCAAAATGATCAAAGTTTTTTCATTTTTAAGATATTAGATAGAATCTAAATTCGATTTTTTATAACAAAATAAAAGAAAATAACCCGTTCTTCAAAATTGTCAATGTCAATCACAGGAAGGGTTCAAATAAGACATGATGCCGACAATACCTATGAATATATGTTTATTTATAATGATATAGTATATAGTATCTATATATATAAAAGGACTTGTTCTGACTGACTGAGGTAAGACGCACGCACAGCCGTAAGCGCAGCGTTGAGTTCGGAGAACGGAGTGTCTTAACAGTAGGTTGTCTATGCCTACCCTGGTATGGGCGGGATACAGCGTGTTGCTATTTTTTTTATAATAGTACGATTATGTGCATACTTGCTCTTGTTGTATTATTATTTTTTTGTTTGTCATTCTTCTTTTTTTCTGCCTATATGGCTGTTGTTGTTTTTAAAAATAAATTTTAAATAAATAAAATAACAAAAACCACTATGTGCGCCTTAACTTATGATGGAACATACATATTAATCCTAGTCAAAATATGAATGAGACTCAAATACACGTACTTCATTTATTTCTGACAACGTTACATTCTATTGAAATCGAGTCCATGGAGAAAGTGGTTAAGACTGGAGCAGTAAAATGCATACTATTATAATACTAAAATTGCCTTCGCTACTTGACGAGTCGTAAAAGAAAAAAAAAGTCTATTACATATTTGTTGCGACACATGTGTAGTAACACTAAGAGAGAGTTCGAAATTTCTTCGAAGTATAACTATCTAATGGAGATAGAGATGAAGCTATGGTAAATATATTTTTTTTATTTAGGTGTATTAGAGGTATGATAAAGCGATTAATATTGAACTTCAACTATTTTTAGTAGTTTTAGGATCAATTCTTAATTATAGGACAAAGTGTGGTGGCATTGAGTCCCGCATTTTTTTAATGTTGCTTAAATTTGGAAACAAAAAAACGAAATACTAAATTACTAAATTCTTCAAATATCTTAGAAAATTTACAAAAAAATCCTTCTATTCAATAAACGATCAACCGGATCCAATGCTCTGCAGAAGTTAAGATTTCACAATAATAAAAAAAAACTTTTCAACTCGCATACATTTAAAATTAAACATATCTGGATCGAAGCGAGGCGAAAGCTTACTCTTACGTATTTATAGTTAAAAGAGCCGTCTCCAATTTTTTTATAAATACATACTTTCATAATAAACAGAATCGCGTTGGTTTTATAATGAAGCGTACAGTGCAAATGTATGTGGGTTAAACGTAGCGATCAACTTTTACTTTGCCCTTGATACGTTTCTGGACCCCAGTTTTTCCAGAATTACACGATCGTATAACTCACACGGCTGGCGGCGTTTAAAAGCCACATTCCTATGCCTGAGTATATTGGTTGTGGTATATTTTTTACAAATTTTATCAGTTTAATGTTAAAATTCGCATTTTTTTTAAGTGCTGTTTATTATGAAAATTAGTTTATTTGTTAAATAATAAGTGATATAATTAATTGATAAGCTCATGACGCAGATGGGACATGTCTAACTAGTATTGCTTCCTGAAAGTATAAATTCCACTTAAAATGATCTTTTATACATATATATTTTTTTTTGCTAGAAATTAGAAAAGGGACAAGACTCTATTGAAAATTAATTGCAAAAAAATAAATATTAAAATTAAAATTTCTGTGTACAGAAAGAGAATAATTATTTTTAGTCCAATAAAACAATAACAAGGTATTGTAACATTTATATGTTATAATATAAAAGTGGACTTTGACTTTGAACTACATAGATCAGGCGGAAATCGAGTGGGTCACCTGAGAACAAGCGCCCGTCAATCACCACTGTCACTTTTTAATCAATTTTTCGATACTTGAAGCTTGTTGTTGCACAGTAAACCATTATTAAAATATTAACAATCTCTTGTGAATAGATGGTGCATAGAATAATAATTAATATAAATTTCGAGTTTAAATTTACTTGTAATACGATGTTATTATTTATTAGATAAAGTCATATTTATCTTTATACATTTATTTTTGCATTAAACAGACTAATGCAGAAAGCTTAAGCTTGTACAATTCATTTACGGCCCTATTTAAAAAAAATTGAACAAAAATATTATAATCATACATTTTACCACAAGTAAGAATTGAATCCATGTTCGCATAGATATGTATGTACATTTGATAGCTTTATAATTTTTAATAGACTAATAAGATTTACAATTTCTTATTTACTATACACGTTTTGAACTATTATAATTTATAACCTAATAATGAGGTCCTAATGTAAAAGTTCAGTGTTTTACTTTTATTTGCAATATTGACTTATGTCAAATTAACTATTACAACCACAATGCTATCTATGCCTTTTTTTATTCGTATAAAAATGACGATTTACCTAAATTTATTTGGAAATAATAATAATATTTTGCCACACAGAGGAATAACCTATTTCGATTTCCTCGGTGCGGAGTAAAATGTCACTAAGCCACAATGCCTCAGAAAGCAGAGAACGCAGTGTCTTGACACTAAAGTTTGCGTACCTCGGTAGAAATGGGTTGAAGTGTGAACCTAAAAAAAATTGTAATGATTTCCCAACACCATAATTTTGAGACTACATAAAATATCATTGTAGTATTCATATGTCTTGGTAGAAAGTAGAGCGTGTAGACACTAGATAATTATGGTAATATATGTATTATATTCCGGCGGATTCTGCAATGTAGGTACATGAAACGCAATTGTTTGCATATTATGTCACGTAATGCAGAACGTCTGGTTCAAATATAATCTCGATTCAAAATTTAAAGCAAAAACATGTAAATATATGCAGAGGGCTATTTTAAAAACATTGTGAACGCGATAATGTTTAATGATTAGTAAAATGACTTCTGATTTTTGATTTTAATCATAAGTATTGAGTTTACGTTCATTTATTTTTTTTTCCTATCTATAAATATATTCTTTTATCACTCTATCATTATCGTAGCTAGTTTTGTCAAAGATACTTGAGAGTAGTTTATAATGTGTTTTAAATTGTACAAATTATAACTTATTTTCTCAGGTTTTCATAGATCATCTTATTTTTAGTTGCAAGAGTCTTACAGCGACGTTTTCGCTTAGTAGGTGACATACTTGTGAGGCTAGTCTGCAACCTATATAAAAATAACAAGAATTCTCTGTATTTTAGAGTTATAATATAATTATTTTGCAGTTTTATACGTAGGTATCTTCGTACTTATCTCTTCTACTCTCTCTCCGTAGTATACTCTCCGCTCTCACTAATTTCGAAACATTAACAAACCAACCATTTTTTATCACAATAAGAAAATGAAAATAATTTGAATATAATATAATCATTCCCTTGCATAGTGACTAATACTTATTCACTGAGAGACAAAAGCCTCTGTTAATGAAAGTGGAAATCTTAAGGATATTTTCTTTAGAAGAATCTAAATTTCTAAATTGCGAGTTAGGAAACGAATACGAAAACTACCGAGAAAAGACTTATTTGGTACAAAAATAAAATATTTTGAATTTGAATCCACTAGCCTTGCAGCTTAACTAGGCTTCTATATTGGTTAGAAGCATATGGCTTAAGTACATAAAATAATAATTTTCGAACATCTATCGAAATAGTGTATTTCGAACTACGAGACTTTGACACGTGATTAACGAAACATCAAGCTATAATTACACGCCGATCGTTTTCAGTATACACCGGATAGATTAAATATAGCTTCAAGTAAACAACATACATACACTGATGTACTTAATTAGGTTCATGGATTATTGTTAATTAATAGTAGGCTCTATATATATATTACTATTAAATTAAAAAATAAAAATCAATTAATCAGCTTCACGCTGTATCCCGCACACTGCAGGGTAGGCAGAGGGAACGTAGTGAAAGACACTCCGTTCCCCACTTTCTGCCGAATTCCGGAGGCATTGTGTGTTAAGTGGCAGAACTCAACGCCGCGCTTTGTCTCGACACCAGAGCGAAGAAATGGAAATATAAATTTAAGTAAATATTTCATCTCCTCTAGTGGGGATCGAACCCACAACCAGTCGGTTTACAGTCACACCTTGTGCCGCTGCGCCACGACCGGCCTCAATTGTTAATAATGCTAATTATTAGTAGGCTCTATATATATATATATATATATATATATATATATATATATATATATATATATATATATATATATATATATATATATATATATATATTTATATTTATATTTGTTTATGTACTAAGTGTCAATTGTAATTTTTATTTTTTATAACAATTACAATTGACACTTAGTACATAAACAAATATAAATATAATATGTATTTTATTGAGATTTTTAGTAAAAGAAATATATAATTATACATCTATTTGAGCCAATTAATGTGTAATCTCATTATATTCGAACTTTAGTTTCAAAAAAATATTTTTTTTCGTTCTGACTAATAACTGATATTTCATAATATTTTTATTTCATTTCTCCATATAAATATATATATGTACATATTTTTATTCAATACATAATTTAAATTAATAAAACTGACTTACAAATTCAATACCACAATCATCTTATCCACTCTAAAAGAACAATATAACGTAACTTCTAACAATACAGAGACCGAAAACAAAATAAAACATAGTATATTTCCCCAAACAAAGTATTTGCATATTATCTTGAACACAATACAAGAATGATGATCTATAAAAGGTCTATATAGCGTGCGATTTCAAGTAATTGCGGTGGCCGTGCCCGACACAGAAATGATGTATTGTGTGTCAACTATGGTGCTTTATGGTATCGGGCCTTTGTCCCTTATACATTTATAAGGATTTAAAACGACTTGAGATTTCACGATATCCATTGTTTTTTTACTTTAAGTAGGTGTTTACATATTTTACATGTGGAATCTTGTATGGAATAGTATAAAAGAAAATTGAATTCTCTATCTTCGAGGTCATCGTGGTGCGGCGGCACAGCAACGTCTGATTTTAAACGCGGTTGTGGATTCGATTCCCAGTACATAATCTGTAGCGTATGTATTATTCTGACATATAAGTAACATTACTGTCAAATTTCATCCAAATCCGTTCAGTAGTTTTAGCGTGAAATTGGAACAAACATCCTCACAAACTATCACATTTATAATATTAGTAAGATATGTCCTATATCTGAACATGATATTTCTATTAAAGACTAAGCTAAAGTACCCTATGTACATAGTCCAAGGGGCTGCAAGCGTATAGTTCGCAACAAGGACTCAACATGATAAACAACTCAGCGAGAGGATTGCAAACTCCATACCACTTTGAACGCTTGCGTTTCGCAAATGGTGTCTCGACAGCGCTGTTCCCTATTGCCTACATTACTTATGTTATTTCCTCAACATCCTTAGCAATCAATATGTTATATTCCGTAATTTTGATAGTTTTAATAATGCAATGATTAATTATCGAATATTTTACCACTTATTGCTTGGAATTAAATTAAGGCAAAGCAAATTTTCAACAAAAAAAGAAAGCAAGAAAGGAAACAGTTCAACAAAACCGTCCTAGCGCTCTGACCACTAAGCCGTAAGGACAATAATTAAATTCACGATACGATACGTTCCAATGTTATACCTTTGCTAAAAAGTATTTTGTCCTTTCGAAACCTGGAATATTAACATTAATTGGAACATATTTATTAATCTCTCCATCCGTCCAAAAAAACAAATAAGTGCATATATAAAATATCTAGTATAAAACTGCTCTTTGTCTAACCTAATGCGGAAACACCCACAATATAAATATTCCTTAATATTTTCCCAAGTGGAATATGAAGTCACAGCTATCGCATAAATTCAGGCACACCGAAAATGCATTCCACGTCTTGCCTTCTTTTATAGACACCATTTCAGTAAACTTTTGTGAAGAGTTTATTTTGGAACAGCTGGTTTATAGTTATTGCTCTTTATTTTTTTTAACTTGATAAATATTAAAAAAAAAAAAAAATTACGTATATTGTATTCAACTATGACTACGAATAAAGGCCAGTCGTGGCACAGGGGCACAAGAGTGTGAATGTAATCGCGACTGGTTCGACCTTAAGTTCGACCCTACTCGAGGAAATAAAATATTCAATATTTTCATATCTTCGCTCTGGTGTCGAGGCGAAATGCCGAGTTCCGCTACTCAACACGCAATGCCTCCAGAATTCTGTGGAAAATGGGGTCCGCAGTGTCTTAACACTAGGTTCTCTCTGCCTACCCTACTGTGGTGCAGGTTATAACAGAATATGACTGATAATTTCGTATTTTATTTTTGTCTACTGTTTGGCCCACCATCTATGATCATTGCGGGCCTTACTCGAAAGTGTCTTACGCACATCAACAATGCCAATGCCCTCTTACAAAACAACAGCAAATCGATCGAAAGTATTAAAAAGAAAACACTAACTTTATAGTACAAGTACTTTTGTGCTTAAAACGCCATATAAAATCGATATCAAACACATAACAAGTACCCGATGCACGAAAACAACATAAACGCCATGGCGTCTTTACGCAACTTTCAGCAATTTCGTCTGGCATTGTGATTTTCAACCTTATCTCAATATTTTTACAGCTTAAAATACTATTTAAAAAAGATAACTAAGAAACGGAATAGACTATCTTTGGTCACATCGCCCTATACTACAGTGGTAGCCGTAAATATGTATGTTTTAGGATTAGCTAAAATACTGCATGCCAATGTGCTTAGGAACTATTGTACATTATTTTTTTAGATTCACGGTGTATCTCGCCCGAATCAAGGTAGGTAAGAGGGAACCTAGTATTAAGAGACTGTGACCCAGTTGTTCCGAACAAATTTTGGCATCTACATTGACCGAGCAACGAAAAATATTGATTTATTATTGACTTCCTCTTTATATTAAAGTGTTGTTTCTTTTTTATAATTTTGTCTGTGGAACATTTTTTCTTTTCCATATAAAGTTATTTTAGTTATAAAAATATTAAGGTGACGTTTTATTTTTTACTCGACACCATAATTGCTTACAACTTCCTAAAATCCAAAGTAATTATAATGAATTAAAATAACGAAAACCTAACAAGTTTGCTCTTTTTAGAAAAGCATTTATAAAAAAATTACCAACTAAAACAAATTTGTAACTGTATTAATGTAATATAACTGTGTGACAAACTTGAAAATTTCATAATTCCTTAGTCAATCTATTACATCAGTTACCGCAACAATCGTTCATGAACTTAGTGAACTTGACTCTAGCGAGTCATCATAAAACATTTTTTTATTTATATTTTATTAATTTAATATGAAACTTTTTTTTATAAATTTAAATAATATATAGTAAGGGCTGTATGCCTATTTACTAACTTGAAAGTTGGGCTCTTTTTTGAAAGATGTAGCACCAATTAAAGACCTACGTTAAAGTAAAAACGTTGATATTTACATAGATTTTTAAGAATAATGTAAAAAATATATATAGTTATTATTACCGGACCCTCTACATGGGCCTTGGTATTTATTCTAAAGATTATTTAAAATTGGAGCAAGCTACATTAGCAGTAAGCTTTAATTTTACATATATTATTTACAGACTGTTTCAAGACCCCTTATAAGGACCCAGATCAATCCATCATGGCTTAATAATCCTTCCAGGCCAAGATGTACCTTAATTTGGCACTACCTTTGAAATGGCTCCACTTTCAAATTAGTGAGTACGCATACTGTCTTAACTACATATTAGACTGATAGTCCTCAAAATTTTGCTACAATGATGTAAGTCCGGGGGCCCTAGGATCTTGGGCTATAAGTAAATATTTAAAATCAGGATTGCATGCAGTATGTACCTAAACACAATGCAAACTCTTCTGTTTGTCTATTTTGTGCAGCGCTTACTACCCGATGTCCACGTACTCTACATTAATAACGTTTATATATTTACAAACATGCATTCAAAGTTTAGCTCCTTTTTACAACATTTTAATTGATAAATAAAACTTTTTACTCTACTAGTGTTGTAACCAGGAAATTGTTTCTAATTAATTTTATATTAAAAATAAATGATCAGATCTAGCAGTTAGTGCTTTTAAGTAAAACATTATATATCAGTAAAAAAGGAAACATCATGTAAAATATTATTTTATTATAATTTGTAATTTTGTTTAAATAAAGAAATTATTGCCAGAAGTTACTAACACTTCATTAAATTTAAAAACGAAAAGTCATCATTTGTTATGTTTTACTATTGTATATAATATATATAGAGAAACATATTTCTATAAAATATATATATTTTAACCACTCAAAACTAAAATAAATAGTTATGAAATTACTTTATTTTTATTATTAATTTAATTTTGATTATTAATTTAAAACATTGCTTTGTATTAATTAGATATTAACAAGAAGCCCTATTAAGCGAGATATATGACATATTAGTTTGTTTTTTTTTATAAAGATATTGTTGACAAAATGCAAAGAGCCAATAAATAAAAGAAAAAAACTTGTAGTCTTACTTACTATTTGATTACAATATCACGTTCACTTTAAATACGTACGTAAATCAAAATATTGTATATTGTGTTTTTTTTTAATTTGGATAGAAAAAAAGAAAGAAAGCGCTAAGCGCTACGGTCGATATGAATATTGTATATGTGTATAAAAATCCTTAAATTGTAAACAATCTTTTTCTATCTGATATGAAATATGCCTATGGCAGGTAATAAAGTATGTTTAAAGCGGAACTCTCTCTTTTGAAATTGTTGATTCCATAACCTAGTTGTTATACACTTATCTTTTATCACCTAGAGTTTAATGTAACATTAAAAAATGTATTTATTATTTTTTTAAACCCTTGCAATCCTTGAGAAATAACATAATAAAGAAAGTGATTTTTTTTATGAATTTTAAAACGATATTTTGTTTCTATACAAATTTTAGTTATATTTTCTTTTTTGGATAGGTATTATATAGTCTTATATTAAATGAAGTACAAAATTTGTTGAAAAGCTTAATATGTACACTTTTCATACAAAATTATCAAAAATAAAAAAAAAATACAACAAAAATTACAAAATTACATTTGTGTGTTAAATTTAACTTTGTTTCGTTTGATATAAATTATATATATTTTTTTCACTATATAGGTATCACCTTCACTATCTATCCTGTATCCTGCAGCAAGAACCTAATATTAGAACATTCCGTTCTTTCTATTATCATTGGAATGAATTAACTATTAACTAGTATTTATTCAATAACTTCAACGGGAAGTAGGTAACAGAATTAAAGCGGAGTGTCTTAACGCTAGGTTCCCTGGTTTACTTGGCGCTGCCCTGCTATATGCGATATATAGGGTAAAGCTAAAAAATGTTGTTTAACAATATGATACTTATGTTTCATATTTATTCTCTATTAAATTGGAGTGATCAAAACGGGAAATTGATAGCGTTTAGAAACTAGAGCTTTAGCTAGAACTGTGAAAGTGGTCTAGATTCAGTTGTTTCTAATTTGATAATGTGTATCTTAGTAAAGCAAGCTGGTTTAATTTAATAAATTTTACATAAACATATATTGTGTATAATGAATGTAAAAGCTTAAGGACATTCTGTTTTTTTTATGTTATATATAAAAACAAAGTAAAAAGTTAAGTAAATAACACAAAATTAGCACTTATTGAAAGTACTGTGATTCTATTCCATTTACTGATAGTTTGACTAATTTTTACAAAGAAATTAAATATACATACCAATATATTACATATTATTTACCAGTGGCCCTCGCGTGGCTTCTCTCGCTTGGACTAAGTACACAATTTATTTTCTCATCTGAATGACTTTCGTGATCCGATGAAAAAAAGAATTATTATTAAGGAAAGTTTGCCAAAAAAGAACAGTGAAAACTGTATTTAAATCGAAACAGAAAAACAGACGACAATTTAAAAATAGAAACTCTATTATATAAATAAATAAAAGGCCGTCAATCACAATTTTTCTTATATATATCTTCCACTTACAACCACCAATCCTTTATGATTTTATTATAAGTACAGATAAGAGTATAAAACTACGAATACAAGGGACTACAACAAATATACGGTACATCATTAAAATTTATATTGTCAAACATAACAATCTTCGTAAGAAATAATTTAGTCGGCAATCATAAGCAAAACGATAAGTTAACTCACGACGTTCAATTCATTTATTACGAAATACATTCGATGTTACCATTATTTGCTGTCATTTAACTTAAAGTTAAATTATTGCGGGTTACGTCTAACGCTCATAGTAAAGTACTTACTGCCTTAATAATTTAACACTTTGTTAAAAGTTAATGACGCGCAAATGACAAACGTTACTCAGGTCATATAAAGACCTGCCCTATATAGGTAACTTTTAACTATAATAAATTATTATATCTATGCATTACCGCATATAACAAGGTAGGCAAAGGGAACCTAGTTAAAACACTCCGTTGCCTATTTTTCGAGACATTGCGTGTTGAGTGGCGGAAGCCCTCGTCGCGTTTTGTTACCTTGTTACCAGAGGCAAAAAATTTTAATATTAATAAATAATAATGAATTTCACAAGTCGGATTTGAACCCACAAACGTCGTATTTACACTCGATCTATGCATTCCATAGCATAAATATTCGATGCTCGATATCGAGAGTGTAAAGCTGCGGTTCCAATTAAAAGGCATCATATTGTTTAAGGATGTCAAGGTTATTCTTGTATTTTGATATACATATTTTTTTATAAAATATTGTGTTTTGGCGAGATTTTATGTAACTAATCAAAAACCAACACATGGGCAGAAATAAAACCCATGTGTTGGTTTTTGATCATAAAATCAACAATAACTATAAATATTGACAAAATAATTACTTTTAGAATCTCTACCTCATAAAAGATATATAAGAAAAAAAATCTAAATGTTAATAATATTTAATTAACACAACATCGCTTTCGAAGTAGTCAATCAATAAAGAACGAACGGATTGATGTGATTTGCAAATTTTATATAACTAAATGGCCAGCTTATGAGTTACAGAACCAAAGAATACACCTACAACTAAAACCTTCAATATAAAAGTATACCTAACTGTAATAGGAAGTAAAAAATCATTTATTTATAGAAAACAAATTATTTTTTTTCTTCTCGCTATACTTTGTACATAGCAGAGTAGGTAGAGAGAACCTGAACCTGGACCCTGTGCTAATAGCTAACGGAGTGTAATAAGAGATATCCGTTCCCTACTTTCCGCCGAAATCTGGTGAAATGTCTGTTGAATGAAATTCAACGCGACGCTTTGCCATGTTACCAGACCGAGGACATTATAAAATAAATATTTAATTTCCTCAAGTGAGAATCGATCACCACAACTTGTCATGTTCACAAGTTTAGGCCTTTGGCGCCACGATGGGCCCCTTTGAAAGGTAATAATTATAAAAAAATTGGAAATTCAATTAAAAAAAAATGGGATTTCATCCAATTTAAAACATCATTTCAATCAGTAAAAAAATCGTAAATTCGTAACATACTAATATAAAACATCGCAATTAATGGCAAATCACTGGCAATTAACCAGACATCTAGTTCGCTCTGCTGATGCTGTTTCAAACGTTTCGTAAGTAAATTGTAATGACTTTTTATAATATGTTACTACACCCACATAAGGTTATACTAAAGTGGAAGATGTATATTTTTATTACTGCAGAATTGTATGAAATACTTCAGCTTTTTGGCTATAATGATACCTAATAAAAATCCATGTACGATGAAACAAAGTGTTTTTGAGCAATTCTTTAGTATTTTTTTTTTTACATTTTTAAAGTTTCATTCCACACTTCAGAAAAAATATATTTATTACAATATTTCAATAATCATTTATTTGATAACATAATAAATAACGTAATTCCATTGGCCTAAACACATGCAGTTTTTAATTGAAATTTTAGATTTAATTTTAAATTTAAGTTTAACTTAGTCTTAGTCGTGCTCACAATACTGTCTGATAACATAAGAGTTTTATATGTTTCGGGACATATCACTTTATATTTATTGAACAGTAGTTGTAGAGGCTGTCGTAGCGCAGATCCACAAGCGACTGTTCCGTTCAACATTTTACGTGGAAATCTCGCATTTTCATCAGAAGAACTCAACATTTGACTCAACGCGCGAGGCAAGACGCAGCGTTGAGTTTCTCTACTCACGCGAGAATTCGACGTGACACATGGGAGAGTCTTAATACTAAATTCCCTCAGCGTACCCTGCTATGTGCGGGAAACAGCATGAAGATAAAATAAAAAAAAATTAATTAAAATTAAGTTATTTTATTTTATTGTAAATATTTATTACTACTATTACTAACTATAATATACTTACATGCCTGTATGTCATGTTTACTACTGAATAGTATATAATTTTGTGCTGGTATTGGTATTCCGTGATTAAATTAGCGGCCTACTTGAACATAATTGTGGGAATCAAAATATTATTTTGGCGCGAGCTCGACTTACTAGTTTCTTGGCAGTTTTGTATTTTTAATTCATTCGTCTGGGCTCGAAATGTTTGCGTTGTTTGATATAAATTTAAAAAACTAACTATAACTTTTTTTTTAATTAATGGCCTGATTTTGCGATGACAGGCGCAAAATAATCTGCCAGTGAAGGGGTGAGTGTGAGTTTACAGTGTGAGTTTAGTAGAAAAAAAACACGAATGATATGAAGCAGTAAATTTTGAAGGATATTATTAACTGATAGAGATATGGCAGTGGATGGACTCGTTTATACACCAAAACAAACAAACAAACGCTATATTTATAATAAGCTATAACAAAAAGGGTATAAAATATAAAGAGAAAAAAAGAGCTTTATGTCAAAGTGACATAAAAGACGTCAAAATAATTATCATTATTACTACCAATTAATGCATTTAGTTACAGCATCTGTCAATATAGAAAGACCATTAGAGGAGATTAGATAATAGATAAAGTTATTATAACTATTTAAAGCAATGGATATAATGTTTTTGCTAAAATTTGCAATTATTAAAATTACATGTCCATATATAAGCTATATAATATTAATTTTTAAGAAGAAAGATCTAAGCTTGCAGTTCTAGGGTTAGTATGTAAGTCTCATAGCCAATTAAAAAGTAACGGTCTTATTCATAAAAAACCCTTATAGAACGCATAAAACGTTCATTAGTTAAAATGCTCTATAAGTTTATGAAACGTTCGATAACTTTGCGTATTCATAACAGTTCTATTAACCTCCTATAACTAATATGCGGTTAATAAGCTAAAATGTTGCCACTACGATGAAATCGGCAAGTACGCTTGTCAATTGTACCGAATTGACTACAGATAATGTGTATCAATTTACCAAATACGTCTAATCATAGACATTATTACGGATTATAATCATATTTTGTTGTTTGTGGTATGACAAGTTACCGCTCAGTGATATTTGTTTACATTGTGTTCTGTGCCCCTCGTTTATTTTATTTTAAATATTACATGATTATTATTGTAAAATAGCATCAGAATCGAAAATTGTAGAAAGTAAAAAAGGCAAATGAGTGAGAATTGGTTGGAGGATGATAAAGTTGGTTTTACTGATACAGCTGATTGGACCACGTAAGTTTTGTTTTGGAGACATTCATACGCTTATACTTTAATGCTTATGCTTTTATTCCATAGATGATCTTGAATGATTTGGTCAGAAACAGAGTTTTCAATTAATGAAAATAAAACGCGAAAAGCTGGCCGCATGGCAAGATTTACACTATAGCTACTAGTAATGAGATAAATTTGAATAATATAATTGAGTATTTCGTTTATATAGTTACTTATTTTATCAAAGCAATTAATGTTTCAGTTCACACTCGGAACTGCTACAGTTTTAAGCCCAATGGGGGTATTATTATAATGAAAAATATCTAAAGAAGTACAAGTACATTGAGAGAAAGCAGATGTTAAAAACAGATGGTGGTCCACCACCTACCAGCAAATAGTGATGGTGACCTTGCGGTGTGGCTCCCTCATGTGAGACTCAAATTAATTTGAATCTGATTTACATAAAAATATGAATATTTTGTCAAATAGTATTTCATTTTGAGTAAATAAATAATTATGTAATTATATTATATCTTGTTTCAGTATATAACAAAGTATGATATAGGAATATTACAGGATAGAAAAAAAACCACAAATAAAATGTTATATACCACAAAATTCATCGCTTCCATATGACAATTCCGGAGCAGAAAAAGAAATGTTATGTGTATTGTATTAAAGATGTATTGAAATCATGCACACAAATACTATCCCATCCTATCTTATTTTATGTGTTTTATTCATACTTATTAGACATATTAAACATAATTAACTGTGCTGCATGAATAAAATAACTGTATATATACCACAATACCCAGAAATTAATTTCAATTTAATTATTTAAGATTTTGCAGCCAAGCCCTTCTGTACAATCCATACAAAGCAACTCAGCCACAATTTTGTTAATACCTAAGTGTGGAATAACACTTTAAAAATGTCAAAAACAAATAATTTGTTAGTATATTTATCAACCAGTTATTCTTGTACAAGTCTTATTTGACTTTATTTTGCATCATAATACATTAAATAACTTACACTACCTAAACAATGCTCAGAAAGAAATTCTGATTATATTTTTTAGATACTAGCACTTACATACCCCGCATACCACACCAGCAAACAAGAAACTTTTTAGATTAAAAAATAAACATGGATGTTGAATGAATTCAGTTTTATTATTATTACTATAACTACAGTAACTAATTATAATAATGTAATAATATAACATATTAATAAGTTGAAACAAATTTTCAAAAATCAATCAGTACAATCTACAAGCTATATTATAATTTGTATAACAGATTTGTAAATAAGATATATTTTGACATAATTAATACATACTGGTTTAGAAAACTTATATTAAAAAGAATAATATATATATTACATTTTTGGTTACAGCATGACAATAAAAACAGTGCTGCTCAGCAAATTGCAGACAATGAAATTGCCTACAGAAAAGAGCTGTATGAGGCCCAGTTGGACAATGAAAAACAAAACACTTTTAGAAGAAATCTTTAAAAATAAAATTATATTAGAAGACTAAATAAAAATTATAGAAATGTATATTTTCTTTTTATTAACTGACTTACAAAAATTCATCCTAAAAAATTTTTGTAAAACAGCATATATGCATTTATACTACTGTACTATATAAGAACTATGGAATGTCACTCCAAAGCATTTTTCTACAGTATTTCTGTTTGCCATATGTGCTGCATTATATTTTTTTCTCGCTTTGGTTTTGAGGGTACAGAATAGAACGAACTAAATTCTGTCATAATATGCTCTTCTTTAGAAAAAGTACTGGGCATTTTAATAAGAGAAACTGAGTATTGAGCAAGTGCACATGCAACGCGGGCACAGATCCGGCTAGTGGTTGTTTGAGACAACCCATGGTGTTCTTCAGCATCCTCTTAATACTGTAAGGAAAAAGATAATTTTGTAAGTACTTGTACACAAATACATGTCACTTTATGAGTATGTGTTGTATGAATAGTATATTCAAGTCAAGTAAGATAAAAATACTAACCTCTCGACGACTCCCTCATCTTCAATTCAAGTAGCTATTAGTTTGATTTCATGTAAGGTATTAGAACCTCTATAATCTAATCCGAGATCACACACCAAGTTTATTATAAAATTCACAGTAGATTTCTTTGTTCAAGGAAAATGGATTACCCCTACTTGGTAATGGATTACCCTTCTATACATCCTTCTTCGATGTGAACTGTTGTTTTCAATTCCTACCATCGTTTCCGAAGTATCTCTGCTTTGTAACGCTTCCATTTTAATCATAAGAGTGGCAAATTAACACAACTTGAGTATTAACTAAATTGACAGGAATTGAATATTTACAATATTTTGTTTACATCAAATGTCATTTTCGATGATCAGCTGTTGAGAATCGGCCATTTTTTATCTTATAGAACCGCTATAGTAGGGTCTCGGCCTCTATAACTTTATAATAGGCTTATAGAACTGTTTAGCGCAAAAATGCTGTTATGAATACCATTTTTTGACGTTTTCCTTATAGTGGGCTTATAGAACACTTTATCTGTTCCATAACTTTTTATGAATAAGACCGTAAGTTTTCATAGCTTTTTTTACGCGATGATCATTTGTCATTTAGTGATTATAACTTGTTATGCTTATAACTTTAAATGTGGCAATAACTTTAAGTTAATTCTAGTTACTTTAAGTTTTATGGGTTTGATTACCACTTGGGGAACTCACTATTTTCATTTTCCTGTTGTTATACAAAAAATTCGGCTGAAAAGTGGAGTGAATTGTCTTGACAGTACCCTCTCGACGCTGCTATCTATGGCGTAAACTTTGTATAGTTTATGTAATATATATTATAGTGATTAAACTATGAGATCAGAATATCACAACTAACTAATTACGTTACGTTATTCGTTATATGAAAATGTTAAAATGAATTACAAAACATTGTAAAACCTAAAAGTCAGTGTTAGACATTGACGCGGTAATGGATTCTATAATTTTACATACTATATAGTTACAATGCACGCTTTATTAAAATATAATTAAGAAACTGAGGCAGCATAATTGATATGTGGTGTTTGAGTGTAGAATATAGATATTAGACAAGATTTAAACGGTCATATTAAAATATCATCAATTTGACTGTACGAATCGTCTTTTTTATCACCCGTCTAAAGTCACGTTACAAAACACAGTAATGTTATTATATAAAATAGTAAAATTTTATCGAGTCAGTTTCAAAATCATTCTACTACTACTATTAATAGGTAGGTATATTGATTTGTAATTTATGAAATAGTTGAATGAGAAAAGTAACATAGTGTAGTTATTTGACGTTATTTGCACTCAATTTCTTATCTAGTTTTTACAGATTTAAACTAAAAAGTTAAAATTTATTTAGACATAGGTACATAGTATAATAATACCATACTATATTATGTACATTTTGAACGAAGTGTAACCTCTGTTCACCGTTTACGAAATAATTGGCCTCTAATGAAATAAACCAAAAATGGTGTGATAATTCTAGTAAAAAAATTTTGTTAGTTTCTGTAAAAAAATCACAATCAATCATTCCGTATCATGAAACATAGTCGTAAATAAAATATCTAAAATGCAATAAAAACTATAATAAAATTAATCACTGCGCTTTAGAATAGTATAAGTGATATATAATAATTTAAATAATAATAAATTAGTTATACGATCAAAATCGCACAATTTAATTGAACAATATGAAATTGATTTGTATAGATTTTTATGATAAAAATACATTTGTTTATGATCTTAAAGACAAAAATAAGGAATAATCAATTATTTTAAAGGACTACAGTTAAAAGTATTACTTACTAGAATATCAATTGAATAGTAAACTCATATCATGATGATTAGATTTCAAAACGAATAAAACGAAATGCTAAGGACGCTATACCAAGTGTCGGTAACACGTTGTCTTACTTTTCATACGTTTATGACGACGGCGTTAAGCTGAAGGTTATTGTACGGAAACATCTTCATTACGGCTACTTTATTTCTTAAGTCAGGAAGAATTATTTATTTAGGCATAGTTGCTTCACTTATTAACTTACTGTCGGATCTTGTATTGAAGGTTGTGTGTTCGACCTTGTACGTAAACGCTGTTATAATCTTTAATTTTTGTATTTTCTACTACTGTACTGTATATATTGTAATAGAGTTCGAATACAGTTTGGTTTTTGATACGCTATATAATATTCTTGTTATTTAATGCATTTATATCTACAATCACCATTTACAGTGAAAGTGATAGATACAAACATGCAAAACTGTACCACGACGTGTATTTAATATAACGATTTTTTAAGTATTTATCACTTTTTCATTTGTCTTCGATACATTCTTTTGTAACTTTATATGTATATACTTAACTTAAAAATATTAAATTTCAAGTGAAATACAATAAAAACGTAACAAAATTTTACAAGTAATATTAAACACTCGTTGTAAGAGAACACATTTAAAATGTAGCAAGACAACTTTCACTCCACTGTACCGTCTTAAAATCGTCTTAAATGTCTATTGATGATTTTATTGACAATTTGACACCACATGTTTATGTTTTTTTTTTTTGCTTACTTTCCATTTTAGATTCTCACGTAAAAATTTGCAACGATAAATGTTAAGTAACTAATTAAACATCGTTATTTTTAAATTAAAATATTTAATAATATTTTAACTGAATATTATATTCAGTTTTATGTAATATTATATTTTTAATTTAATATGTATATAAAAATGTATAAAAATATACGTTTAACATTATCGTGCAACAAGTTAACAGGTTCGATCCTCTGACCCACATTTGTCACTATTTATAATATGACCATTGCGCAAATAAACAAATAAAATATACATTGATTTTTATATATATGACAATATATTCCATTTAAATTGTTTGATCGACATATTCCGCAACGCTTGGGAATGCTGTACTGCATTTTACACCTACTTAAAATCGTCTCACATTCTTGGACTTCTAGACATTCTCCATACAAGACAGGACCTCATTGCCTATATACAGTGGCAACATAATCAATGTCTCACAGATCTTATTTAAAATATAAATAAGATCGATTTTATTGCAACTCGAATAGTTTTACACAAAGGTTAATTAATATTGCAATATAAACCGCGTTAGTATAATGTCATTGTGATGTCCTTGACATGCGACACCGAGTGAGATACTGATACCAATATGTGGTGACTCGACCGATTTACATATATAACTACGTAGTGACAGGTATATCTGAATTATTATTGGGCTAAATTATATTGTAATTTTAATACGTTTAAAATATTTTATGATTGATTTAAATATATAAATATAATAAAATATTAACTAAAGTAGCTTTTAGTGAAAGGCCAGTCGTAGTGCAGGAGCACAAGCGTGACTGTAAACGCGACAGATTGTGAATTCGATTCTCGCACGAGGATATGAAATATTTAATATTTTCATTTCTCTGTTCTGGTAAAGAAACTAAGCGCGGCGTTGAGTTCCGCTACTTAACACAACGCCTGCAGATTTCGGCGGAAAGTTAGGAACGGAGGGCTTAGTGGGAATGGTGTCTTAACACTAGGTTCCCATGTTTCCCTCTACCTATATAAAAATCTTTTACCATTTATGTATTACTATTTGAATCATTTTATTATTGAGAACAAGATCGTTTACTCAATTCTCGTGAAGGATTTTTTACATTAAATAGTTTTAGTGAAAGCGAGTGTTAGGCATCAAATTATTGAAGAGAACGGATCTCTGACGTTTCATCCTTCACTTTTATTTTCTTTAATGGCTAATACGAAATTAACATGACAATTTTAAGTATTACGACAATATTCATAATACTTATTATTAGTATTATTATTGGTTAACGGAGTGTCTTAACACTAGGTTCCCTCTGCCTAGCTTGCTGTGTGCGGGATACTGCGTGAGGCTGTTTTATGACAGTCTCCAATCAAGATTAACTGGTTGTTTATATCTCTCATCAACTTTAAAGTCGAACCGAATATCATGTGTTATGGACTCAATTTCATTCTTCGTACTTTCTCCATTGCAACAATGACGTTTAAATTGTTATATAATAGGTTCACTAAATTTCAATATACTTATAGACAATACAAATTGAATTTAGACCGATAGTTAACAAGCGTGAAGTTGTAGAAAACGTACTCTATCTATATATATTTTCATCTATGAATCTATATCTATACCTAATTATAATACATCGTAACGGGTCGGTGTCTGCATATGGAAGAATATTGGTGGCATATTAACATTTCTTCTTATATTCTGTATGTACAACCAAAAAATAAAATTTTTAAAAATTTTGTCTCTTTGTATATACGTTTGTTCACGCTTATTATATATATGTTGTTATAAATAGCTGTTGAATTGGCTAAAACTATACTTTTCAATATAGGTATAGATATTTTTTTAAATTATATTAATGTTAGAAAACGAAAGTAATGCAGATTAGTAAATTAATAATTATGTAGTTAGCAAACGAGTGAAGCCGCGAGTCGAAAATAAGGCGTTTATAAGAAAAGTAAGGGATTTTTTAAAGATTAGTTTATAAAAAATTCTAAATATTTTAAATATTGTTAAATTTTTATTTCAGATTAAAAGGTAATAATCAAAATATATAAAACAGCGGAAGGTAAACAATGTAAGAATTGCTAATAGAATGGATATCGAACACGACCTTTACAATGGTCAATCGCAGCATCTTACCACTTACTCAACAATGACCGTGACCTGAAATGTTCATCTCAGTTCACCCACGTGTGCTTAAGCTTACTTTCTATCACATATACATAATATATGATGCTATAGAAGTATGTATAATTTTGTTTAATTTCCTTTTTTTGCTTTTACTATTATTTTGTATACTTCCTAAATATATTTATTAACTGATAATTTTTTTAATGTGGATAATATGAGTTTAGAAATTTTGCATGAAATTTTAATTGGAATTGGAAGCAAAACAACGTCTTCCACTTTGGAGTCTTTTCTATGTATATGATAATAGTATTCTAAATATTGTAATATAAATATACAATTTAAATAAGAACTTGCAATATAACATTATTCATATTTTATTCATTCATAAATTTCATTACTAAGGCTCGAAGATTTTCATTTAATCGTCATACTTAATCACTAGTCACTTCGCAATTACAACGACAAACATTTATATTTATTTTTTAAAGTCGGTTAAAAATATAAATTATGTTCCAATTTATAGCAGCAACTAGCTCTACATATCAAAAAATATATATCTTGTTTTACGGTCTGTTTGAGAGATTCCTTCACGAGAGTTAAATTTTGAACGTATTACGCAATAGTTATACACTTTAGTTGAGCAATGATTGTCTTTTAATTAGTTTCTATTTACAAAGCATTAAATGCACTGATTACTTAGTTAAGAAACTTTTTAAATATTATGTTATGTTGAGGATTGCTAAAAATGAAAGTTACATCTACTTAAAAGATATTGAATTAACTCGATTATTTCTTATTTATATAATTTTATAATCCTATAAAATTGGCTACCAGGAAAGGCGACTTTAAGCGACCTGCAAGTTCGGTTTCCATCCGGAGGACGAATATTTACTCTGATAACAGGATAAAGCGTGGTGTTGAGTTACACGACTTACACGCAATGTCTTGAAAATTGTGCATAAAATGGAGAACAGAGTGAACGAATAATAATTAATTCCACTTAAAGCTGAAGCTAGTACTTATGATTTATCAGGTTATACAGGCCTCAGGCTGTATATAAGTGTTGTTAATATTAGATCAACAATCATAATAGACCGAACAACGTGATTACGGAAACATCTAGGTACAAATAAATTTTTGGTTGAAGCGTGCGTTGCTTTACCTTAGGAATTATACTTTCCAGCACAATTTAATTACAAGACCCAATATAAATAGAAATAAATCAGCTTCACGCTGTATCCCGCACACCGCAGGGTAGGCAGAGGGCACCTAGTGTTAAGACACTCCGTTCCCCACTTTCCGGCGAGTTCTAGAGCCATTTCATTTTGAGTGGCGGAACTCAACACCGCTCTTTGCCTCGAAACCAGGGCGAATAAATGAAAATATAAATGTAAGTAAATATTTCATTTCCTAGTGTGGGGATTGAACCCACAACCAGTCGATGTTACAGTCACACTTTGTGCCCCTGCGCCACGACTGGCTTCAATAAATAGAAATATATATTAATCTATATAAGTATAACAGTATCTTCTTTTGTTTTAAATTGGACATATGAAAATAATCGATATGTACGCAAGAATAAATATAAACAATTATTATTTCATTAGGTGAGCTTATCGTTAGCTTTCTATTGATTATACTTTATAGTAATTGTAAAGGAACAATAAGATTGTTGATAAAAAATAATATAGATATTATCTGAATCTATTGTTTTTTTGGTAAACCTTTCTAATGTTATTCCAAAAAGTATATGTTTATGTCATATTACGTCTATAATAGTAACTATTAAAAAAATCAACTTCACGCTGTATTCCGTTCACAGAAGGATAGGCTAAGGGAACTAATGTTAAGACACTACGCTTCTCCCTTAGCCAAGAAATTAAAATATAAATTTAAATAAATATTTCATTTCCTCGAGTTGGGATCGCACCCACAACCAGTCGCGTTTACAGTCACACTTTGTGTTCCTATGCCACGACTGGCCTAGGTAACTATTGAAGCACAATATATTACCATACCTACATACCTTATTATTTTTACTAGCAAATGGTTTTCCATCGTTTTAACGATTTTCTTTATTTTAATGAACTTATTTTTCTTAAAATATACAGCAGATCCACAATAATTTCAACTTTAGTTACCTTTAATTTATTAATTTGACCGTGAAAAGGACAGACAAAACAAATTGTTTATAAATTTTATGGATATTAGTAGGAAAATTATAGCTTTTATTGAGAAGCTCGTATAAAACATATCAACATATAAATTTACATAATCAAAGTAGTGAGTCTGTTATATGAATATAATAATTCTACTAACTGTAATAGAAAACTATATATTATTTACCACAATCACAATATTTGTAATTAAATTATTATAAATAAATAAATACATCAGCTTCACGCTGTATCCCGCACACTGCAGGGTAGGCAGAGCGAACGTAGTGAAAGACACTCCGTTCCCCACTTTCTGCCAAATTCCGGAGGCATTGCGTGTTAAGTGGCAGAACTCAACGCCGCGCTTTCCCTCGACACCAGAGCGAAGAAATGGAAATATAACTTTAAGTAAATATTTCATCTCCTCGAGTGGGGATCGAACCCACAACCAGTCGGTTTACAGTCACACCTTGTGCCACTGCGCCACGACCGGCCTCAATTATTATATGTAGAATATATAAATATTTAATGTAAATCATTCAGTGCGTTGAATTTAATGTAAATCATTCAGTGCGTTGAATGATTCACATTATATATATTGACTTCATGGTGCCCATATTGATAGATGAGGCACGTCTGCAAGATTAATAGGGACCATATTTATTAAGTGTTACTTTGTTAATTTTTTTACGTTCACGCTGTACCACTTAGCTGGGTAGGCAGAGGGGAACCTAGTTTTAAGACACTTTCGTACTATTATTTATACTATTCGTAATTAATGAACTAAATATTTAAATATTAGTAATATAATTAAAATATTAACAATTGAATGTTTTAGTTAAGTTCGTAAATATTCTGAAACAACTATTAAAAGTTGGATAAATTAAAGCTAGTAATTTCTATAAAAATACATATAATTAAGTGCCGACTCTGACGCTACCTAATTTACCACTAACAGGACACATTATGTGTTGTAAGTAGGTACTTAGTTAATTAAGATAAGCGACCCATCCACAATTATAATTAATAAACTTTTTTATTGAAATATATTTAAAAATATTTATATATATTTATGTCTTTAAAATCCGAATAACGTAAAGGATAACGATAAATTAACAAAGAAATAGAATAATCTGTCATGACAATTGACTATATTCAGTGAAGTTACAATGAGTCACACTAACACATCAAAACATCACTATAGGTTAATTTACTGTGCTCGTAATCGTGCTTATATTAACTTTTTTTCAGCTTCACGCTGTATCCCACACGCAGCAGGGTAGGCAGAGGAAACATAGTGTAAAGACACTCCGTTTACCACTTTCTCTGCTGAATTTTGGAGGCATTGCGGGTTAAGTGGCAGAACTCAACGACGCACTTTGTCTCGACACCAGAGCGAAGGAAAGGAAATATGTAAGTAAATATGTCATCTTCTCGAGTGGGGATCGAACCCACAACCAGTCGGTTTTACAGTCACAATTTTATATTAATATTTTTTGATTCATCGAAATCGGGCCAGAATTTTCAAATTTACAGCGTGGTAAAGTTTCACCGTTTATTTGAGTTTGAAATATTTTTTTATGCACGTAACTACACCGCACCATTTACAATCGGACATGACACTCGCAGCGTGACGTCATCGCAGTAGCCAGCGAAGGAACGCAACGGGATACAGAGTGAAGCTTTAGAAAAAACTCTTTTAAAGGCATAATACATTATTGCTTATGCCATACATGTCAGAAAGCAGAAATCAAACAATTATAATAACAATGTATATATTATTTATATATCTTTTGTATCTATATTCGTATATTTTTAATATTCGTAAGTGTAAACCATTGACATTTCCCTCTTTTATAACACAAAACTAACTGCTAACAAAAAAAAAGAAAATGGATAGCTGATTTCTATTAAGGTGACCGCGACGCTACGTTATTTTTTGTCAACCTTTGGTTTTGGTTAAATGATGTAACGAAACAAGTTTACGATTACATAGTTCGTATTTTAGGTGCTGCTTAATAATTTAAATATATTATGCATTTTTCTTAATATATTTTCACATTGTATTTATGATTATGACTTTTCATTAAAAAAAACAATCAAATCTCCTTTTTTTAAACAATTCTTTTATGTAAAATCTACAACATAGACTGGTATTTCATCATTTCATATTTTCTGTAATAATCCTTGAACTTTACATTTAATATGACTTTATTTATGTTTATTTGTGAAGTATATAATATAAATCTTCAAAACCTACTTAGAAGACAAATATTTAGTATCACAACGGAGTAGATGTTAGTTAAAATAGTTATAATATCGATAAAATTATTATATTTAGTAGGTTAATATATCTTTATGTACAACTACGCATATGTACTTGATATTATATTTCTGATTACGTACAATATATACATTAGAGATACATCAGAGATATATTGTTAGTTTTATATTTAGATTTAGAGACTAGTCCTGGCGCTGGGGCACAAAGTGTGACTATAAACGAGACTGGTTGTGATTTCGATTCCCACTCGAGAAAATGAAATATTTACTTAAAATTTATATTTCCATATCTTCGCTCTGGTGTCGACGTAAAGCACTGCGTTGAGTTCCGCAACTCAATACGCAAAAGCGTTTGTAATTCGGCGCAAAGTGGCGAACGGAGTGTTTTAACAAAAGGTTCCCTCGGTCTAGCCTTGTTGTGTGCGGGATTCAGCGTGAAGCTAATTTATTTATTTTTTTCTTATTTATTATATTAATATTTTTATTTGAGCCTAGAGTTAAGCCCGCGGAATTTTTCAACAAGGCCCTTTGCATCGGCGCCAGAGCGAAGAGAATAAAATATTAAATATTTCAACGCCTTTTTTTAAATATGTCACACGCTTGTACCCCTACGCCTCTACTGGCTTAATTTATATTACAGTATATACAAATAAACTTTCAAAATTAATTTTAGAATCTATGTTTATTTTTTCAATACGTACATATGTATATAACTGTATTATATTTGTACAGGCCATTAACTTGTTTTCGAGAGAGAAATCACTCAGCTGTGTCACTAAAAGTAAAAGTGGCACCGGACGGCGTCGATCCGAAACATAATAATATGCGTTCATGTGCATAATAACGGCAATCAATTATATAATTTTAAGAATATTATAGATAAACTTAACACCTGTCCCAGAGATTAAATAATTTTTTTTTTTATCAAATTAAATGGTGTCCGGCCGCATTTATATTAATATTAATATTATTTTATTATTATTTACAATCTTACAAAGCTTCATCCGCGACATCTTGTCGCGGCTCCATACAGCCAACACCTGTATGTTATAAAAAAGGCGCTAAACTGAGTAGCGGAACGCATCGCCTCGCTTTTGCTTTGGTACCAGAGCAAAGAAACGAAAATATTCAAGATTTCCCGAGTGGGAATCGAACCCGCAACCGTCACATTACATTCATACGCTTGTGCCACTGCCCCATAAGGATATAATTTTACAATTACTTAAGTAATAAATAGAAACTATCTATACAAATTTTATAGCTATTTCCGTAATAATTTTAGTTATCGCAAAATTTGTATGAATTAGCAAGCAAGATTTCTAATTAATAAGGATTCTAAGTTACGACATCCCATACGCAGGCAGAGGCGTGTTTCGTTTATTTTTTTATTCAAACACGATTTTCTGTTATTTTTATTTTAATGATTGATGATGATTATATAATTGTAGGTATTTTAAAAAACTATTTAAACACTATAATATTACCTTAAGTTATTTTTTTTATGTTTTCGTCTAACCTACTACTATGTAGGCTATACTGGTAGTTAAGTTCAGGTTAATATCTTGTGTAAGTCGTTTAAATATTAAATTACCATAGAACCTTGCATCTTTATTTAAGATGTAGCTGATTATATTATAAAATAGTTTTTCGTTAAATAGGAAAAATATGATGTATAGATAAATATAGACAAGATAAACAGATATTTTTCATTCATTATGAATTAGGTCTGTATTGCTTATAGACATTTTTTAAATTTTAATTTTATAATATATATTTGTTATTAAACTTACCGACGTCTCGTAGACTGTTAGATGTTTTTTGGGCATTGGCCAGTAAAACCAGCGAGACGACGACAAAAACACTGGGTACTTTGTTTACTAAAAACATAATTTATAACGTTCACTACCAAATAGAAAATAAAAAATTAAAAAGCAGCCAATTATTAAAGGGAATATTTTATTTATAAAATTTAAATTTCTTAATTTTTTTTCAATTTAGAAATGCGATATCATTTTTCACGTCTTAGCTACCGCGGTCGAGGGGCGCGTCCGGTGCGGCCTTTGAAAACTATAGTTACTGAGAAGCTGCGCCGGCGCAGGTGCGTGATCGGAGAAAGATCTCACTGGTCGTGCCTTGTTTATAAGATTCACTCGCGAATATTAGTATGGTAATTTATATCAGCTTAAAAATATATAAAAGCTTGTTCGCTAATTATTCTTCATGCTTCTATAGGTGTTATAAATTATGTATTTTTTTAGTATTTGTATTTAAACGCTGTGAACTGAAAGTATAGTAGTAATTAATTAATTTGGAATGTTAGACAGTTGCAAATCAATTGTACGTTCAAAACAGAAATTCTTCAAATAATATAGTCACCTAATTTCACATTTTTTAAACTCCAACATAACTAAAAGTTCCTGAATGTTGCTTATAAAACTATTCAAAAATATTTTCGGTATCAATACCATGAATATACTAATATTGAATTGTTTTTACATAAAAATCATGTAGTATAATAGCGACTCATCATTTTTTTTTGTATCCTGTATGGTAAGGAAATTATGGGGGTAACAACCCTTAAGATTATTTTCTCAGTATCAGTTGAAGATATCTTAATGATTTAACCATTACTACTATTATACAAAGCAGGGTAGGCAGAGGCAACCTAGTGTTAAGACACTCCGTTCCGTACTTTCTGCAAGAACAGCCCAAGCCGCCAAAAATATATAAGTGTACATTTTTGTGTGAAAATAAAATCCGAACAAGCGCAAATCGTGCTCGCCCACCGAGATTCCGTACAAAAATTGAAGGTCTCGAGCTTTTTCTGAAATTCAGGCTTAACATAGCCAGAGTCTCTTCATCTGATATCTCACTTGAACTAACGGCTTTAATTGCCCCATTTTAAGTTTGCCCCACCTTTGAGGCTATAATTTTTTTTGGATTTAAATACAAATGTATAGCTTTTAGATTTTTTCCTGAAGTAATACTTCTACTACCTGTAAATGCTAGCTGCCAAATTTCATGATTCTAGGTCAACCGGAAGTACTCTATGAATTTTGATTCCCTTTTTAGTGTCGAAATACGCGTTTTTTGGTATTTATGTCGCAAAACACGCGTATTTCGACACTCGGCCATGTTTTTTTCTAAGTAAATAAAGAAATATATTTTTTATCACGAAAGCATGGGGCCATAGATCTGAGTATATGGTTTGAACTTCAATTCGATATCTCCAGGCGTTCATGACATAAAGGGTCTGGACAGACAGACAGACAGACGGACCACAGAGAGTTCTAATAAGGGTTCCTTTTTTCCTCAAAAAGTACGGAACCCTAAAAATATACGAAAAAAATCTTCTGAAATTAGACACAGACCAGGCTACTTAATTGTAAATATACATATATACATATTGTGGTACATCTATGAGTGTAAAAAAGTTTCTTCGATTAGTTAATATATTTTATAATATTCATAACAAAATATTTGACCTTTTCCTCTTTATGTATTCTACATTTCAAAATATAGGCAACATCTTATCTTCTTCTTTCATTTCAAATTATAACAAGAAACCAAGACAAAAGCGCGGCGTTGAGTTCCGCCACTCAACACGCAACGGATTTTGTGTTTAAGCTTACAAAGCATAAGGCTAAAAATATCTAAAAAGAAAAGATAACTAGGCTAGCTAGAGTTTAACGCTGTAACCTGTAAGTATAAAAATAAAAGTATAAAAAACTCTCCTGTCTTGGATGATTTGGAGAATTACACTTCAAGGGCCAAAAATACATTATAATCTATAAACCGTATATAGTCATCAGCCGGAAAAAAAGCTTAATCATAACCAAATTGAAAATTTCCTAGTGATTATCAAGAGCACTCTACTCGACAGTATATCATATGCTCTCGTTGTATTAATGAATCACGAAAACCCACTACATAATACACAAACATTGCTACGGAGAAGAGGAAAAAAATAATCAAACACCGGATTTGATTTGACCTACGGAAGGGCTCATCTAGTCCTTTAAATATTTTTACCTCAATTAGACATTAATGAGGGCACTTCTAGCCCTCACGAACTCAACCTTCATTGCGTTAACGACCTAGTAACTTCATTTTTCTCATGAGCACAAGCATGTGACTGTGAACGGGACAGGTTGTGGATTCGAGTTCCATTCGAGGAGATAGAACATTTAATATTTTCATTTATTCGCTCTGGAGCCGCCAATTTTGAGTTCCGCCAATTGGCATGCAATTCCTCCAGATTGTATTCCGTATAACCTATTTAATATACAAAAACGGGTTATTATTTTTTTGAATTAAGTTACTATATTTTCTCACTTTACAAGTTTATAATATATAACAAATATTAATTAAGTGTTAAGTATGAATCTGATTATAATATAGGTAACTAGAACGCTATGTAAATTTTCATTTATCTCATCGTTAAAATTAATAACAGCACATTATCGCATTGATAATCAAATTTAACATTCTATATGTTTTAAATATTTATTCTCTTATTTTATTTTCTATATATTTAATTAAAAATCCATTAGACCATGAGCGCTGCCATTGATTTTTTCACTTTTATTTGTAAATTTTGAAGAAATATTTAAAGATTTAATTGTATGAATGAAACCACAGTTTTAACTATTCTATACAAGTCTAATACAATTTTTAAAAAATCCCAAAAATGAAAAAGTGTTTTTTTGAAACAAAATAAATAATAAAATTATTGTTGTAATATAAAACGCCTTTTGTCAAGAACGACGCACACAAACAAACTTATTAGAGGGAAACCGCCGCATACGCCTCATTCCGAAATCAAGTTGGTATTGGCGGCAAACTTCAAAGTTGATTAGCCTTTAGTAGTATTTTTGCAGTAGTATGTGTTTACGTTATTGATATCTTATGCGTAACTGCGTCACACGAAGTACAAATATAAAAATAAACATCGTGAAATGGAAAAAAAATCCTATGTTTCATCCTGTCCTGTTGAGGTATCTTGATTAATTTCTTTTATTTTTTTTTTATTTTTATTTTTATGGGTTTAAAACATAAGACCTAAACCCTATATGCTGCTTCTGTAAAAGGAGCGTTGACACTTCCATCCTATATATTTCTAAACTTTGTAGAATTTATATTTCTGTAGAATATAAAATACTTGTAAGTATACGATATATAGGGGTCAATGGAAAATTATACAATTTGCTAATTATTTTATTAACAAAAATATTTATTTTATTTACACGTATCTTTGGTATCTTGCGAAAATCACAATAAGATTTTTTTATGTAGATTCCCCATAACAAATCTTAAGACATGTGTTCAAACTTAAGAAAATATAATTTAAATTAAACCTAATCACAATAAAGCAGTATTTTGACTTTTTATTTATTTAATAATTTAAGCGAATGTAAATATTGGGTTACTATGTTTAATCAAGGATAGCCTAGATCAGATTCAAACATAAAATTGTTTTACGGTTAAATGAATCGGACTTTATAGTTTAAGTTCACATGGATAATATATTACAAATATTAACTCAACAAAAAAATATAAAATATTATTATAAACGACTAACAGGCTTCTCCCCTCGGCTCACTTCACTCGCTGTAATAAACAAATAAGCTTTTTATACTAAATGCTTTAGTATGGGATTTTGCTTAAATATATGTTTGTCTATGATATATTATTTTAATCTGTGTACCTAATGTGCAATTAACTATACTCTTTAGTCTTTGTCCGTTTCCAGAAGATGGCGATGGCGATATTATACGTCAAAGTCATTAACCGTTCGTATTATTTCAGTTTTAGTATCTATAAGTAAAATCGAAATAAAAGTGAACTGTGCGTGTTTGTGGTGCTTGATACGTAACCTAGTAACATAGATATTTTGATGTGACTATGGCCGGGTTTACAGAAAACGCTTTAGTTCGTAAATTGCAAGAGTTAAATTCTAGCCAACAAAGTATACAAACATTGTCATTGTGGCTTATACATCACAGAAAACATCATGCCGCTATCGTTAAAACGTGGTATAAAGAACTTTTAAAAGGTAATGATTATTCTATTAGTCTTAACAAATGTACTTACAAAAATATAATGATAAGAAGGCAATTTTCTTAATTTCTGTTGAGATTAAACACCTAGTCACATATTTAATATATATTTATTTATAATCTATATTTATTTATAATTCATCGAGTATAATATAAGTTTCGCAAAGAACAATAATTGTAATATATATATTTCAATACCGTCTGATTTAGTCTAGTTTTAATATGATATAACCTAAAAGTTTTTTTATTGTATATTCTAGCTAAAGATAGCAAACAATTAACATTTATGTACTTGGCGAATGATGTTATTCAAAACAGCAAGAAGAAAGGTCCAGAATATGGCACAGAATTTGGCAATGTTCTTGTAGATGCATTTAAGCATATGGCGAAAACTGGAATTAACTCAAAAACTAAACACTCTTTGCATAGAATACTTAATATATGGGAAGAAAGAGGAGTATATGAACCACAGAAAATCCAAGACTTTAAAGTAGCTGGTAAGTGTTAGTTATATAATGTCATAATAATTTTAAACTTTATTCTTTCAAAAGCAAAAGTTGTAATAGATTTGTCACCTGTATTACAGTTGATCCAAATGATGCAGAACCAAATAACGTAAGTAAAAGGAAAACAACAGAAACAGAGCCAAAGCCAAAAGTATCTGAAAAAAAACCAAAGTTAGAGGAAAAGGTTAAAGAGAAAAAAGAAAGAAAAAAAAGTGAATCAAAATCAAACTCTAATGAATCACATAACGACTCTCATACTACAATTAGCCCAAATACTCCACCAGGTGACCCTCCTGAACCTGAAGAACTTGTCAAGGTATATTATATCAAAAAAATGTATTTAATTATGTTAACTTTTTCAACATATATGTATATGACAACTTTTAATAACAATAACATGAATATGACAACTATTTCATTGCTTGTAATTTTTAGACATATTAAAGTAAAAGAGGCTAAAATGGATTTAATCTAGACATTGGTGTTATGTAACATAATCGGTTTCAGAAACTGCTTACGAGTCAAATAATCGCATAACTAGTTTCGGGGACAAACAATGATTATTTCACATACATAGTTTCTGACAGTAAGCAGTAACATATTTGTCAAAAGCAGTTGCAGTAAATCTGTAACTTATTTCAAATAGATTATATTATAAAATAGTAAAATAAGTTACATCAGTTCTAACATAGCCACATCTTTTTGTATCTTACTACATTTCGAACAAAAAGAGAGACAGCAATAGATCGAATTTGTATGCATTGTACATTATTTTCATATCCATTCTTAGAACAAACACATAATTATAATATGATTAATTACATACTCCATGAAAATAAAAAGTGATGCTAAAAATTAAAATTAGTAAATCCATAAGTTAAATTGTATGGAATTAAAAATAGTACTAAAAAAGAAAAAGTCAACTGATTATAAATAATATTTTTGAATATTTTATAACAGGGAAATTAAAAAAAAGTGAACCTTATTATAAGTAAAGATTGTTTTTATTAAATAATTGAGCGATCTTTATTATATTATTAAGTGAATATAGCTTATAAAAATTATAAAAAAATCAAACAATCAACATACAATTTTTTTATAAAAAATAACAACTTTTGAATTAATTAACATCCCGTTAAGGTATAAATATATCATTGCACACATCTTTACGGATTTTTAAAAAAAAAAGTTAATATTTTCAAATATTAAAATTTTAGGAATATAGGCAATTAATATGTTACATATTGGTATGATAGGTAACCTTAAGCATTTTCGTAATTATAGCGCTTTTTACCGTTATGATCACATTTAACGTTTTCTGTAATCATAACTATAGAAGTAAGCGTAAGCAAATGCTTAGTAACTAGTTACAAAAATAAGCAGTTTTGAAAACTAGTTACTTGTGTAGCCTTATTTAGGCAGGGAGTAATATAGTGGAGTTAATATGTATGCAGTAGAAATAGAAGTGAGAGGTGCAATAACGACATCTTTCTATAGTTTGCTAAAAGATCTTGACCTGATTACGACTATTGTCAATTAATTTCTAGAATGTAATTTTCTGATTAAATGTCATCGTCTAGAGGAGTTTTCATCATAGAGGTGAGCTTTAATGTGCATTTCTAAAGGGGCTCCTTTAACATTTCGCTTAGAATTGGCACTGCTCGGAGTTCCTGCGTCTTCATCCTGCAACAACTTACACGCCAACACAATGAACATATGGAACGCTGAGTAGTGTCATCTCAGTCTCGTCCAATAAGGCAACAAACTTTAAAGTCAGCCATCATAGGAGATAAATGTTAATTATAGATCCTATGTAAAATTTTAAATATAAAATAAATATTATTATTTCTTTCTTAATTCCATCATAGGTTCATACTAATATTAAATTAAACATAAACATAATGTTCATAAAATATTATTTTCGACATATTTTATGATGACTTTGAATTGAAAAATAATTTAATTATTTCAGTGCTTTTGAAAATTATATATAAATCATTTTATAATAAAAATTATGGAATAAATTTAATCATTCCACATACTGATTAACTCTACACCTGGTCAGTTTGATTGTGAGCTTAAAAGTACTTATTTGCTTTAAAATTATGATCTATCGATATAATTGTATCCCAATGAACTGTAATGAAATATTTCGCGTTTTAAGTTCCTAGGTTAAAGAAAAATGTCTGGTCTGGATGATGAAACACCAATTATATAATATAGTATTTATTTTTTAATTGGTACCTAATATATATATTTTTTTCCTTTTCTAGGCGTTGCTTGAGCTAGAATCAAGTGCATCAAGCGACGAAGCAGTAAGAGAAAGAATAGCGTCATTACCACCAGAAGTTTCTGAAGTGCAATTATTGTCTAAGTTAGAAGGTAATTTATTTAAAAAAGTGATATACAACTACTGTGTGTTATCGTTGGATCATACGAAAACTGTTATAAGCATAAAAATAAATATTGATCAGACCTTTTTGTTTCATTTGGAATAAAAAATGTCATCATACCTCATTCTCCACTTTGCCTATATATTAAATACTTGTATCCTCAACTTTTTTTTAATAAATTTCTATGTTATTATTGAAAAATAATTGTTTTTAAAAACAAAGATTAACTCAAAATGAATAATTTTCTTTTTCTTTCTCTTTTGCTTAACTTTTGTGAGGTCACGATTATAATTACTTATACCTTGTTCATAATATTATTATTTAAAGATTATACTAAAATCTATTTTTTATACTATTTGTATTTGCAGAAACCATTTTAATATTTTTTTTTTGAAATTTTTGGCATTATTTCACACTAAGAATAGAAAAATATTTTGGAAAACGTAAAAAACATTTTAAACGCAGCGGGCTCGACCCTTACCTAGGCAGTTTCCAAGAGACGGGTTCGAATCTCGCTATATTCCATTTAAAAAACGTTGATATCTATTTGAAACCCCATTAACATTTTCTACAATATTATTCAAACTGCACCTTTTCTAAACATTTCAAAAATCTCAAAAAATTATAAAACATGAATAATATTACAACAGTATTTAATAAAATATTTTCATTATAGATAAAGAATCGGCTGAAAGTCTAAGTGCGGTGGTTAACTCCGCTGTGGAATTATTAGCTGAATATAACTTAAGGCTTTCTGAGGAACTAGAGAAGAGGAGAAAGGTGGCGGCCATGTTGAGAGACTTTGAACAAGCACAAAGAGAGTTAGCTAAGCAAGCTGAGGCTAAACTTGAGGTAAAATGATCATATTTTACATTAAATGTACAACCTATTTTTTTATTTTTTTTTCTGCTTTACGTGCCCCATATATAGCAGGATAATCTGAGAAAATGTAGTGTCATGTCTTTTTTCTGAATTCTACACCTTGCCTATCGAGTGCCGTTACTAAACAGCAATATCTCGAAAATTTGCCAAAATGTGGGTTCACCCTACCCTGCCATATTTGAGATACAAGGTTTAAGCTTAAAAATCTTGTAAATAGCTCAACAATATATACTTACACACACAATTTTTATGAATATTTTCTTTACAGGAATACAACATAAAACTGCAAAAGGTATATGAAGTGAAAGCAGAAGTGAAATCTCATATTGAGAACTTGCCGGATGTTTCAAGGCTTCCGGACGTCACTGGAGGCCTAGCACCTTTACCTTCCGCTGGGGACCTCTTCAGTCTATGAAAATATATTATTATTATTGTTTTATAGTTTCACGCTGTGTCTTACATACAGCAGGGTAGGCAAAGGGAACCTAGTGCGAAAACACTTCGTTACCCGTTTTCCGCCGAATTTTTAAGATATTGCGTGTTGAGTGGTGAAACTCGACGCCGCGCTTTATTATTACACAAGTGGGAATCGAACTCACAGCCGGCGACATAACAATCACACGATGTGCCACCACAGCCTCGACATATGTATATCATTATTTTAACATTAAATACATTTGAAATAAGTATGAACCATGGACGGATGTATGTATTCATGACATTTACTTATAAATTTAAAATATTATATCAATAGTAAACTATTTCAATAAAGATACCGTAATGTTATTTGTATAGGAGTTATTAATAATACACTTCGGTAGAACGATTTTATTTTCATATATTGTAATGCCATAGAAAAGTCATTATTTATTTTTGAAATTGCATACAATTTTTTTTAAGGTAAAATTGAATTTAAACTCACGTAAGATGGATTTGGACTCGCGTCTTACGAGTAAGTATAGTTCTGAGTATAATTTAAAAAAATTATACGTAATTTTAATGTGAGAAAAAAATCACACTTACAAGTATTGCTAAGTGATTACAGTACGGTCGATGAGTAGTGGCCGCTCTGAAGTTAGCTGTAGATGGTTGCGCAGATTTTGATTGTAGTATTTGTTTTGCTTTTGATTATTTTCTTCCTGTATGAATAATGCGCAAAAGTTCAGCAACAATTAACTTCAGGACGCCCACGACCTATAAAGCCAATAGAAGGATAATATTATTTATTGCACAATAGCTTGTGCAATACAATTGAATATGTGTTTTTGATTTTGATTATTTTTTTATATATTATACGCATTGTGCTATTGACAAATTGAAACTAAAACGTCACATTAGGTTACTGAAACTGTAAAGCCTACTCTATTTTTATTTAATATATATTGCACTGAACATATTTTTTTATCGAAAGAAAATAGTAAAATAATGTCATGTATCCATCCACATACTATTTAAGTAGGTATATCTCGACTATTTCCGCTTTCTTTTTTAGTTTAAAAAAGTAACAGTTTTAAATATACTTATCTATGGATTATAAAAAAAGTCAAAGTAATAATAAATTGTCTCGTTATTATATCTATTATATTCATCCAATTCAAATATAAAATAATTATTTTATTTAGTGAATTAAAAGGCGATTAAAAATACGTAATTTCTTCATTAAATAATTAATGAAGAAATTACGTATTTTATAGATAATTAATTTGACTTTATAATACATTTATTAAATTTATTATTAATATACATATTTCACAAATTTTGGTTAAAAAGATAATAAACAAAATAGTATAATACCGCACCACTAGAATGAAAGTAAACCCTATTTTAAAAAGCTTATTTTAAGAATGTAAAGAGTTCTTTTTTAACTTAAATTTCTTTCTTTTTCATATTATATTATATATATAAGTACCAAAAATGTACTACTATGTATATGATGGAGTTGTGCCGATTATGACTGCGGCTAAGCCGATCACATCCTACTAATATTATATTACATTTCCATTGACATTGGTTATATATTAGAACATCACACAGGCTACAAATTATGTAAAATATTCGAGTTATATATTAAATTTAAGCGGGCGAAGCCGCGTTTGTGATCATAGAGCTAAATTATACTAAAGTCAATTTTGCTGTTTGTTGACCTTTCTATTAAAAAAATGCAAATAAATTTAGTATAATTTCACATGTTGGGCAAGGACACACGATCACAAAATATTGATTATATTAAGAACAATCCAGGTTTTGATTTTATTTAATTCACCTTACATATATTTAATTTAGAAATGCGTACAAAGTAAGAAAGAAGCCGGTCTGTCGGTGCTTTTTGCGGACGAGTCGCAGCCCGAATAGTCGGCACATCTCTAGTATAAGTTAATAATAGTTATATGAAATATAGTGCTTATAAATGATGTTTTTAAGATTATTTTTATGTATCACAGAAATTGCACATAAAAGATTGATATTGCATAACATTTCAATAAAACAAAATTGGCAATAACGGTTATTGATCTTTTAAACGTTTAAAGCAATCTTTTTTTGTAAAGAAACTGTTTAAATAGCATAAAATATATTTATTTAAAATGAATTTTTCTTCAGGAATCTAGTGCTGTACAATAGTCGAAAAAAATAAATTAAGAATCCAAATATTACGTAGGATTTTAAAAGATCGATCGTTCGATCGATTACTGTTGGTTTTTACTGAACATTTTATTTATTTTCATTTAACGATAGAAGTCAATTAACTTTTTTGCTTATATTTAGATCTTTATAGAAGAAGAAAAAAAACACCAATAACATCAAAAGTGAACTGAAATTCTTGACTTCATATTATAGGTACTTCTAAGTAAGCAATTCTTATTTGCCGCCTAACTAGCGCAAAGATTAACAACTTATAACCGATATAATGAGAAATATTAATAGAAAATTGACATTTAATTATTGATTTTACGAAATATTGTAATGAGGACACTTATTAATTATTATTATAGGCATAATAATATAAGCCTGATCTTAATTAATCGTTTAAGAAGCAATATTTCATTGTAAGTAACGAAATACTATATAGAACACGACGTAACGAAATTTGTTGCCTTATAGCCCTTACATAGTCTCTATATACATATATGTATATACTTTATGTAATATTGCAATTTAGGTAGATTTACCTATTTCCATATAAGAATCTATTGAAATAAATACAAGAGACTTTATAATTATTTTTTTTATTATTTAATCTGCTATATTTTTTGTGTATTTTTAATAACGGCTCTTAATTTTTTTCCTTTTATCAACAGTGTAAAGAGAGCGTTTCTATTATTTTCTTTAGATATTTAACATTCATTTATGTTGTTTTTTTTCCTGAAACAAGATGTAGATATAATTTTTGTGTGAATTTATAATGTAAGGTATTAGTTTTGTTTCGGAAACTGTTTACGATTTTTCTGATGAGTCGAAAGTTTTGATTTGAATTGTATCGTTATATTAGTTTAGTTTATTTTTAGTGTAAAATTAATTGTTATAGCTGACCTAATAAATTTTGTTATATTAACAAACTTTGTTTTAATGTACCGTCCCTTACAAATATATACTGTACATGAAAATCTAAATATATAAATAATCACACTACATGAGCCCATAAAGCGCGGCGTGGAGTTCCGCCACTCAACACATAATGCTTTCAAGTGTCTTAAAACTACGTTAATTCTGCCTACCCTTCTGTTTGCGGAATACAGCATGAAACTGAATGAGCTGATAATAGATGTCTTTTTACTTTCACACTGTATTCTACATATAGTTGGTAAGCAGAAGGATCCTAACTACATAGTGATACTGTTCTCATTAAGACACTTCCAGTCTCCACTTTTCACTTCAAATTCTGTACCAGAGCGAGGAAATTAAGATATTAAACATTTAATTTCTTCGAGTAGAAATCGAACCAATAACCTGTCGCGCTTATAATCGCACGCTTGTGCCTTGAGATACGACTGACTTATTTCGCTGATAATAGAAATAAGTAAGTCTGTTAGGAGCTGAAAGTTTCAATATAATAAATAATCAGCTTCACGTTGTATCCCGCACACAGCAGGGTAGGCAGAGGGAACCTAGTGTTAAGACACTTCGTTCCCCACTTTCTGCCGAATTCTTGAGGCATTGCGTGTTGAGTGACAGAACTCAACGCCGCGCTTAGCCTTGACACCAGAGCGAAGAAATGGAAATATACATTTAAGTAAATATGTATATCGTGTATATTTTGGTAGACCAAAATATAAAAATGTACCATAAAAATTAAAGACCAAAAAAATATTGAATATCAGTATTGGCTTATCTGTGATAATAAATTTTCTCATATATTTATTTTTATTGTAATTTATTTTTAAATTATTCAATGACAGTTGACATAATATATTGATTGATGGACTTAGTTTTTTTCGTGTTGTAGGAAAGATAAATATTTATATTAATTACAAATTATCGCTACACTACAATGAGCGAAAGTTCGGTAAGAATAATACTTATATATACTGTTTGTTATTACTTAACAATTCAAAAGTTATATCTATTTCGAATAAAAAATTTCAGAGTACTCACACAAAAAGTACAACGGAAAGTGTGCATACAGAGCTAACGGATGAGCCTTTGGTGATTATACTTTTATATATGAACTAAACTATAAATAATTTTACATTCTGTAAATGGCAATAATTTATACATACACTAAGGAAAGAAAAAATAATAAATATATTAACCGACTTTTCATATGATTAAAGTTTCAAATACACACAGATAAAATATATACATATAATATAATATACTTTATTATGAGTCGAAAAGTAGTTTTGGTAAATGAAATTAATGTTTTACCAGGTACAATTAAGTTATTAGGATTTTCTGAGACTACACAGTTATATAAATATTTATTTTATATTGTACCAAATATATTGAGAATATTCTTAAATACTTGTAAGGGTAATCGTCCCTACTTACAACGTACTTATTTTCTTTAAATTACTGATTTTATCTTTAGATCCAAGACCGATGGACCAATAATATAAGTTACAGAGAGCTAGTAATGTCAGCCTGCATCAGCATAGTCCAGTTATGGTGGCATCCATATATACATGATTTTAAAAGATTAATTCCTTTTCTTTTCCTCTATAACGTGTTTAGTATAATATTTGCTTATCCATCTTTTTACTTGGAATTGGCTCTCGGAGTTGTTACTAAGAAAGGTGTGCTTAATTGTTGGGACATGGCACCTGTGGCAAGAGGTTAGTTATGATTTGCTATATAATTACATTTTTAATTCTATAAATGATCGCTAAATATAAAATAAAATCGTTATAATTTCATTCGATAAGATTTTTTTATTAAATAATAAATTATCTAACAATGGCGTATGAGGAATTAGGACATAATAATTATTCATAATAAAATGTTTAAAGAAAACGTGGCATTTAGGTACTGTCCCACTGTACCACAAGCGCCTCTTATTCCATAAATCAGCATTAAAAATGACAATATTATGAATCCGACGAAAAACATCATAAATTATCTAAGTAATTTTCGTATATAAGTCACACATTCGTATATAATTACATACTAAAAAAACTTTTCCCAAGGTATCGGTATATCAATGCTCATTTCGTGTATGTTCACTATACTGTCATTGGGTGCAATAAGTGCGTGGACCATGGCTTTAGTAGTGCATTCCATACATTCATTCCTACCGTGGCTACATTGCGCTGCGTCTGCGCATCCCCCTTGTGCTGCCAGGCACCGACCGTTACCCAAGGGGAGTGAAACACCGGCCCAGTCGTTCTTTTTGTTAGTATCTTGTGTTTAAGTGACAATGGTATCTTATATATTAAATGGCAATGTCTGGAATTCGGTTGGAAAGTGCAAAAATGCCTATGAACATGACACTATGGACTGAGTGATAGTCAGAGAGAATTCCTAACCCAGCTTTGGGGGAATAATAAATTACTTTTTAGCAATTATATAATATTCAATAGTTATAAGTTAAAATTTTCATTTGGAAAAATGTTTATGTTCAACACACCAGTTGTTCCTGTGTAGTCGAATAGAGTACGATGTTGTATTTCGTCAATTCGAGTCGTTATTATTTAGAAAATATTGGAAACTAAACTGATACCCAGTATAAGAAAAAGCCTTGGTTTTTATTTTAATAAATAAATACATTTGCAAAATATTTTATATAATTTTTCTTTTATAGTAATTTTGTCTTGAATCTAAAACGTGATGGCTTACAAGGCGGATTTGGTAATGTCGTCAGTGAGCTAACTGTGTATTATGTTATATCATGGATATTGGTATATTTTATTTCCTGCAAAAGAGTCTACAGCTACTCGAAGGTATTATACATGTACTCGTATATTTTTAGATTCGAATAGTAATAAATAAATGCTTAAAATATTGTTTCTATATGATTTAAAATAAATCCCTTGTACTGCGTGTGTTCAAATGTTTTTTTATTTAAACATTATAACATTTTTAGTCAATTCCCAGCCTTTTTACAATACGACAGACAAGATGTTCTATCTTTTTTAATAATAATATTTTGTGTTTCCCTGTCATCTTTATAGCCTTTATGGATTAATGTCATAAGGATGAACTTGCTTTTCAGATGGTTCTTTTCAAGGATATTTTAGCGTTTTTTGTTTTGGTAACCAGCGCAGTTGGTGTGGTGAGACTAAAAGGAGCGACTCGAATGTTCTATGAATGCGACTGGGGTGTCATTTTTAGTTTTCAGGTATTTATTATGTCTAATTTTTCAATAAATATTTCTTAATTTACTGTAAAAATAAAAAGTTGAAAAAGCGAATGTACCTACGTATAATCAGAAAATTTTTTTTATATCTCTACATAGTTACTTAATAAGTAACGAAATGACTCTTTGAATATATTGCAGTAAAAGTTGTTAGAAAACATTATTATAAGCAAATAGCGGCGTAACTGTACAATATGAGGCCCGTGGCAAAATCATTCTATTCTTACAGCCCAAAATTATCGCGTTGTCCTTTTTTTATAAATGTGCTTAAATTTTAGTTATTTATTTGGATATGTATTATATTATGGTCTTTGACTATGTCTAATCTTAATTGATTGTTATAAGTAAGTATAAATTATATATTTTTTACAAAATTTTGTTAAGAGTTATAGGTCACTTTTGAGCTCGCAGCTTGACGCTTGCTGCGAAGAAAATATGGCTGGAGATGCAATATTGTCTGACCCTTTAGTTAAGGCACTGGTATTATACTTACCTACTTGATTAAAATTTAGATTTTTTTATTAGATTTGGCAAGAAGCATTAGAATATTCATTCCTCCAAATGGCTATATCTCAAGGCACGTTGATAATGCTCGGTTCGTACTGTCCGAAAGGCAAGCACCCCTTAGGCAACACGTCCATGTTCGCTTTCGCGATGTCCAAACTGAGTTGTACGGTCAGTGCGTTGACATTGGGCGGGTGTCACGGCGCTCTGTATAGCGATTACGATAATAGTACTAATATTTGGAAAGGTTTGTTCTTATTTTATACTTCTAGTTTTTTTTTACATATATATATATGATTGTGATTAAGATTTTTTTTTATATTTTTAGTCATTAAACTAAAAAATTATCTACTTCTAGTTTGGACAACAGACAAACAGCAGAGAATGGGGTAACTTGACACTAGGTTCTAGAGCATTACTATTATAGGTTACCTACATACGCACTAGACTCCCAGGAACCCCGCTATGTGCTACAGCGTACGCGGGATACATTAAATAAAACACAAAAGATTTAAGTCGACTCGCTGTTCCGAATTTGGCCAGAGTTGTACACTGCCCACTCTGTTATGCGGGAAAAGCGTGAACCGGAAAAAAGTTATTATTGATTCGAATCCCACTCGACAGAATGATACGTGTGTGTATTACTTTTTCAAAACTAATGTTTTTAAAAAATAACTGATTTGTAAATAAGAAACTCTTATAGGATCATCATCCTCGATAATATTATGGGCAGACTATGTGTCGAGAGTACCCGGGAGCCAATTCTGGTCGGCTATAGTGTTCTTCACTCTTTTTGTACTCTCTGTTTCATACATGGTAATTATCTAAGAGTACATCACTGACTTTAAATGAATAAGAACTTACTGAAATAAAATTAGCTTCACGCTGTATCCCGCACACAGCAGAGTAGGTAGAGGGAATCTAGTGGTAAAACACTCCGTTAGCCACTTTTTGCCGAATTATGGAGATATTGCGTGTTGAGTGGCAGAATTCATGACCGCTCTTGACTCGGCATCAGAGCGAAGAAATGAAAATATAAATTTAAGTAAATATTTCATCTCCTCGAGTGGGGATCGAACCCGCAACCAGTCGATTTTACAGTCACACTTCGACTTCGACTGGCCTCAACTTACAAACTTACTGAACATGTCTAATTATATGTTAATATTATTATTTTCTTATTCTATCTACTCCCTATACGTAATATCAGATTGCAGCAGATGGTTTAATGTTTTTCACTAGACTATTTATATATTATTATTATTGTTATAATAAAGAGGAACCAAGTGTTAAGACATTCCGTTCCCTATTTTCCGCAGAATTTTTGGACATTACATGTCTGGACGTGGGTGGTGAAATCCATCGCGGCCCATTTGCCTTGCTACCAGAGCGAAGCGAAATTATATTTTTATTAAGTAATAATTCATTCCCCCCGAGTAGGATCCGAACCCACAATTGTCGCGTTACAGTCACGTTTGCGTCACTGCGCCACGACGACCTCTTATAGATATTTAACTTAACGAATAATTGTAATTACGTAGTGCTAATAAATTAATATTTGTTTGAACGAACAGGCATTGCTTATACAAACTATTATGTCAACGTTCACCGGACGTTCAATAAGAAAAGTCACGTGGGCGTTTCTCATTTTGGCTTGCGTATTGTTTTGTGTTATTGGAATAATTACTCTTTGTACGCAGGTAACATGATTCTTAATGTTACTACGACTATGACTTTTAAATTTTATATATGTATAAAAAATATCTAAGTATATTTTTGAATTACGAAATAATATCTCGCCTGTCCCTAATATCATTGTTGGATATGAAAAGCTTTAAATATTATTCTTTTTTTATATTAGGCAGTGGCTTAATATATTTTTTATTTACATTAACCAGTACCTATAATAATAAATACATGTTTTCCCAAAAAAAAATTACAGGGTGGAATGTATATCCTTAATTTTCTTATGACGTGGCCGGTAACGAAACCCCGTATCCCCATAGCGGCGGCAATATCAATAATTATCACATACGTCTACGGACAAACGACGTTCTGTGAAGACGTTTTCTTCGCTGTAGGGGAATACCCTTGTGTTTTCTTAAGAATTTGTTGGGCGTTAGCACCTATTATGCTTTTGGTTAGTTGCGGTTATTTTTTTTCTGTCATTTAATAAATTATATTTTGTAGATGTATCCTTACATTAAAATAAGCTTTAAATTGATTTCTTTTTCACTTCAAAGTAGTATTTATATTTTAAATAAGATTTGTAATACGGAGGAAAAGTTCACACATAGTGATTACATTAATGGAACAATGAATGGGTTGTTACTTTAGCTTTACGTTGTATACCACATATAGTAGGGTAGGCAGAGGGAACCTCGTGTTAAGACGCTCTGTTTCTCTTATACTGTCAAATTTTGTGTGTGTACAGGGAATACCCACATGCCGTATGTTGACAGCCTGCTTTCTTTAGTCGAAAGCCCGTATTCGGGGACTCCCCGGATGTTGTATAACGAATAAGTTAATAATGTTTGGTAATGTTTGCAGGTAAACTTTTTATCAAGCTTGGTCTCGCTGCAGTCGGACACGGCTGGATGGATACTGACCGTGGTCGCTTTGCTCCCTGCCGTCGTTTATATGACTTTGTATCTCTTATTTAAATTTCGTGTTCGGGTATACATACATTTTTATTTATTTATAGGTATATTTATTTTAAATGATAAACAGAAAATGGAGAACGAAACGACTGATGACTAGATTTTTTTCTGGCTTCAACGTAATAATAACAATTATGATAAGATTTCAGAACTCACTCCTAGGAAATAAAATTTAAACAAATAACGATAGTTAAGCCATTAACAGAAACAAAAAAAAACCTGCAAGCTTCTGGTTTGATCAATAATAGCCATTGATTGACCTAATATTGTATCAATGGTTCATTTAATATTTTTATTTTATCCGCTGGACTTAGTCTAACCAATGAAAAGCAATTATTTACCAGTGTAGATGGAAATCACAACTATCGCGTTTAAGGTCCAGACCATATGCCACTGTACCAACATGACCTTTAGATTTTGGATTCTTTCATATTAATCACGTTGATTTGTTACAGAATATAGTTGGAAATGAAAAATAGGACTTCATAATTCTATTACTAATAATAAAAGACAAGAATGAAATGTTTTAATTCATTGTCGTAGATCCTAGTACCATTATAATTGTTGGCTTTATATATTAGTTAAATATAAAGCCCACATAATAAAATCTTTGATTTCTGCGATGTTTTCATATTTAAAATGTACGTTGACTGAACAGGGTTATCGGGTACATTCCGTTTTATATTTTTTTTAAATGCATAATCGCGCTAACGGATAGACTCGCATGTTCGAAAATGATATTCTCGTCTCATAATATAAAGACACTTTTAAATAAAACGAATAGTTCAGAATGACACCATATTTTATTCACAAAATTTTTCATAACACCAATTTGTTACCAAAATAAAGGATTATTTTATAATTAGTCATACACACATCCACTTTAACAACTTAGAGCTCTGGTCATAATGGACAACGCTTATACAAGCTTTGATCTTAGACTGGCCTCGCCCATTACGCCCAGCAGAGTATATTATTTACACATTTCAAATAAAAAGTGAACAAAAATTAAATAATTCATATTAAAACTGTAACTTTCAGACTTCAAATTATAGACGTATTATAGTTAATGTTGGAGAATATGTAAAAAAAATCGTACACAAACAGTACACAGTTGTAAATTTTTGGCAAGTAAATATACTAGTTTCAGTAATTGTTATTAAGAAATATTTTAGAATATTCGAGAAGGCAGAGCGGCCTAAAGTTACAGTTTCAATACAAATAGTAAGTCATTGGGACACACTTTAATACAGCCTTGGATCTTAAAACTATAATTAAACATAACTTAAATAATGATCCTCTCATATAAAAATAATGATGCATTTAAAATCTAAGTACCTATATAGACCGCAACCGTTCATTGTAACATCAAGCTATAGTACTATTATCAGCTATAATACTATTGCACAGCTATTTCGATAAATTTAGTTCTAATTCAGTTATTTTCTTTTCGATATTCTTCATTGTACCGAATATAAAAATTTCGATCTAGGACTAGAAATACGAAGTGTTAGGTTGCAGTCACACGAGTTTCTTAAATCAAACACGGTCTAATTTACAATTTTTGATTTTATATAGGAAATTTATATATTAAAAATAAACTTTTTAACATATAAAAAAAATGCCGCTGTCAAAAAGCTCGTGTGACCGCGAGCCTTATATTGTATAATCAGCATGTCATACGGTTAGACGCCGGCGTAGCTTTGTCATGTAAAACTCAAGATTTCCACATCCAAGTAATATAAATACGATCAGATTTTCTTTAAAACTGTTGAAAATTAAATATATCTATGTATAACACGTAGACTGTATAAATGATTAAAACTTATTATTTTTATATAGACATAACGAGCGCCATTAGTGAAAGTGGTCAAAGTCATAACATATATTTTAGATAATGTAAAAAAAAACATCAAAATTTATTTATTTACGTATATTACAAATAGTGAATAATATTTTTTATATTATTATATCCAACTGATTTACAATATGCATTATAATTTTATAAAATTATAATTAGACCACTTTACACTAACAACCACTAATATTTATACAAACTGTATATACCTAGTAAAAAGTAGTTAAAATTGACTGTATTGTGTTAATTTAAGATTGCATACGACTCATTATTGGCACAAGAGCATTCAAATACAAGAAACCACTTAATAATAATAATAATAATTAAAATGCTCACTCAGTTTTTTTGATCAATCTAAGCTACATCAGGAACGTTCACTATAAATACGACAAACTAAAACAACATTAATCACCTATATCTACATAAAAAATCTGAATGATGGTGTGAAGCATAAATAATTTATGAAGGTATTCGTGAAAATCATTGTTAAAAAGAAAAAAAGACAATAATAAAAATCATGTTAGACACTAATCATGAGCAATGTTGTTAAAAATTTAAAAAGTTGCTCCAACAATCACAATATTAATAAAACAATAGTCAACTCCACATTTACAAAACTATTTATACGAGACATAAAAATATATATATTTTTATAATTACATCCCCCTACAGTTACAAGATGGATTGCCTTGGCCTTAATAAGTTTTTCATTTAATCCTATGTGACGTCACAGCCAACAGCTGATGGATAGGATTGATTTAGTAAATAGGAGTGCGGCTTTAATACACTACATAATAATATATCCTAATTTAAAAAAAAAAGATAATAAATTCATTTATATATTACCTCTTTACCATTAACAAATCAGACGATTATTAGACGTAGAAGCTTAAATTGGTCAGAAGTTTCGAACTTCAGTACATATAATGTGCAACATACTCTAACTAAAAGGCAGCAATTATATGAAAACCTTATACTAATGTGCTCATAAATTACAAATCTGCGTTGGGACCCTCCGTTCAGTCTCACGAGAGGAGCATACACAAACAAATAAATAATTCATGTACACACATGCTTCATTTTCATTAATATCATAGACTATATCTATCTATATTACTTAATCAAACTTCATTTGTTCATATATTAGAAATATGCACAAATGTAGAATATTGTAATTTAATTATTTCTTTAATCATCACTACCATATTACAGGCAATGTATAAAACAATATAATAATAAACTTGAAATAATGTAATAACACTAAAAGTATGAATGTAATAAGTGTATGCTCCACTGTTTTACTTAAACAATAAAGTCACTCACTATAAGGAACAGTATTACAACTTAAAAAAAAACATTTGTGCAAATACAGTTAATAAATGATCTGATATTTTATATTTATTTTTAAATTCATTTCAGTTCTGCCCACGGTCTAGGGAAATATCAAATTTATGTTTGGATCATGAGCCAAAGTATACTCACAAAATAACAAATTTACTTTCTAAATAAAACTAAGTTCATATATCTTAAAAGAAAATAATAAATTTTATTAACAACTTAATTGACTGTGTAAGCTTAAAAATATAAAGTGCAAAATTAAAAAAAAAAAATTGTATACTATATACTACACTTTGGCTCATATCAATTTGCCCATGACTAAATGATAATAGAAATAGGTATGTGGTAGGAAGGAGTGTCCGAATAAACTCATATTTATACTGCCAATACGTATATCTAATTGTAATATGAGCTACCCAAATTCCAAATAAACGAACAACAACCAAGTTATACATATAAAAGGCTTAGAACATTAGTCGTAAACAACTCTGTACCACAAACGAAAACTAAATCTATATTGATCGTCATTATATATAATAATAATAATTAAATTGACTAATTTAAAGACTAAAATATTTTTTATTACAATTGGACTCTGACCAAATTGTTTTTTAGATAATTTTTATAACACTTAAGTAGAAAAGCTCTATTTAGTAGCAAACTCAAAAAAACATTATATTCATAATTTTTTCTAGCAAAATATTTTTGGCCGCGGGGGCCAGAGGCTTATTTATCGAGATTGTTCTCCGCTTACTTTGACCCCTGCGGCATGTTTCATATCTTTTGAAAAGGCTTTCAATATATTGCCTTCGTTACTCGTAACTTATAGAATCAATTTACATCTATTTTGAAGGTATCATTATAACATTATATTACATTTGAGATCGCGAATGCTCCTTTCGTATTCTTAAATAGCTACAATAGAACTAGTCCCTTACAAAAACACACTATGGTTAAATTCATATAAATTTTTCATTACAAAAGATCAGACATTCATTATGCAATACCAAAAATTTAAACAGAAATTATATATATTCTAGTTTGATTTTGAATAATATTAAAAACAGACACCCAGAGGCCAGACAGTTAACATATTTGGTGCTTCAAGTATCCTAAGATCCTCTGAGGGTCATCTTTCAGTAGAAATAATACATTTTTTTTTAATTTAATGTATAAGAAAACTCTACATACTTAGCACTATGGCAGAAGAGATATCAGCCACAATAACTATCTTTATTATACTATTCTATAGCTATACATATAGTAAATTATTTTAATATTTTTTACATGGTGATCTATGTATATGAAACCCCTTAAAGAATCTTAGTATAATTGGGAGCGCCATATATAATCTATATATTTAATTCAACACTTAAAATATAACAATTATAGTAAACATGTCGTAGCAATTGTCCTTCACTTGGTATCACATTACAAGGGCACACCACCAATGATCAGTCCGTCGCAGCACCGTTTCATAAAACCCTACAGAAGCTTGCCATTCAAACCCTTATATAATATTATATAAAAAAAATCTAGGACGAAATTTTAAGTCAACTCCTGTATTTTTTCTTTATTAAAATGCATTCTGGCATTCAATGCACATTTCGTTTTTATTGGCATGCACTTAGTAATTTTGTAATAATATATATATATTTTTAGTACATTATAATGCAAAATATATGAGAAATATAGAATAAACCCAAAACATGCACTTTTTTTGTTATCACAATATTTTTTTATTTATTCTTTGTACTTTCCATCAATTCACTGATTTCCTGATGTTTTTGTGAAAGAAAGATCATCAATACAGAATCATGTACGAAGTTTAACAGTAACACTATTTTTTTTTTACATTTTTTAAAAATTTATAACACAATTCCATATTGTCAAAATCTTAACACTAATAATAAAACGGGGTGAAAAGAAATATACTGTGTTCATTTACAATATCTATATATGTACACAATAAAATTAAAAAAAATGTATGTCCATTTACAATTGAGAACTTAAATAGTTAATTTCATACATATATTATTTACATAGGTTAGACCACTTTCAACTCTAAACAATTATAAGATATAATTTAATTTTATTGAATTATACAAATTTTATATATATAAAAAAACAAAATCAGGACATTTTGTATCTTATACATAACAAGTTATTTACAACTAGCGCTATTTACATAAAATAACAGTTGGAGGTGTCCAGAAATATCCAGTTATGCACAATAGAGGCAAAATGAGACAGTTTTAAGATATTTGTGCTAAAAAAGAAAATCTAATAAGTTGCCAACTAATTAATGTTGGACTATTGAGTGCAAAGTAAAAAAAATATATATCTTCATACCTATTAAAATTAAAAAGTAAGCAAGTTAGCAACTTACATGGACATATAATATATACATCTAAGACGTACATACTTACAAATAGTTTCGTTGTGCATTTCCGAGGCACGTAACTTAACACTATACATACACTTTCACAGTTGATCAATGTCCACTTTTATAACTTTTAATTAGATATTTATATAGTTATTTTAGTTTAAAAGATTTATTTCTTGACAGAAGATTTCTTATTTATATACTCATTATAGGCCTTATTCCTTGCGATGTGGTAGCAATGTGTCGTGTCTACGATACATTAGCAAGTACGGCATTCTCGGAGGCTTCGGTTTTAACACTTGGGCATCTGTTACTTGGGTTACGGTGGAATCATCATACCTTGAGAATAGAATGAAATTTTAATATTTGTTCGGGTTTATAGAAAACTAAATATTGAAATAAATTATAAACTCAGTAAAGTTTGTCTACATACAAGTGTTTTATTCACTTTCAGAGACGAAAAATAAGTAGCATCATTGTATGTCTAATTTTATATATGCATAACATTCATTACATTTATTCACAAAATTTTCAAAAAACTCTTAATAATAATAATTAAAACAAGCATCCACCGTGTTATGTTACAAGTGCACTGGTACAGTTCAACGTTTAATCTATACTAATATAATGTGGAAGAGTTTCGTTTGTTTGTTTGAATGCTAAGATCTCTGTCCTATCATACAGCTACGTAATATTCATGATTGAAGAATGTATTTATTTGTTGGCAAATACAACATAATAAAAGTTATGCGAGCGATACCGCGAGTCAGCCGCTAGTAGTAAGCACAAAAAAAATATTCTAAGACTAAAAATCTAAAGTATATTTTTTTAAATGTATACCTGATCCAACCAGCTTGCCCGTGGAAAGTATCTGTGAGGTAGTGACCCTTCACGGCCTCCACACCTTCATGGTATACAACAGCAAACAGTTTATATTGACGTTGTTTTGTCGAGTACTTTGTGGACATTATCTCTGTGGATATAAATATTTCGTATTTTAATTAATAAGTACTTTTTAAGAATTATAATAGTTTTATTTAATTTAACTACTCAGTTCATGTTGTCCACAAAATGGCGATATTTTTATCGCTTTCAGAGACGAAAAATATATAACATCATAGTAATGAATGGTAATGTAATAGTAAGTTGTTTAAGAAAACATAACACATATTTTAATCTTTTAAAAATGTTTTTGTCATTGTAGTGTGAAATAAATTTAATTTGTATGTATAAATATTGTGTATATAAAATAATAACAAAATTTAATGCGTCACGAAAGTAACACAAAATGTGGGAGATACATGAAATTTGACAAAGTTTATGCAATCTCTTATATATTTTCACATTTAAAATACAAAGGCAATGACATTGGGACAGCCGAGTGTAAATGGGATGGATAAAAAAGTACAGAGAATTTAGTAGGAAGCTAGGTTCTCCCTACTTTTCTATAATAAATAAAGAAGGCGAAAAATAAAAACGAAATGAAAAATTAAAATATACATACTTTGATCAATTTTCAAGTCAATGGGGAAGTCAATGTTCTTAACAATCTTGGCAGTGTGGCCCTCAGAGTCCAGCTGGAAGCACTTTAGATGTAACAGCAAGACCACTGGCAGCTGTTCCAATGAGAGTTGTTGCCAGGCATCTGATACTCCTTCTAAGGTGTCCTTGCCTGATAGAAGTTCTAGGGCATCTTTAACTGTGACTGAACGCTGTAAATAAAATTATTATCATATTATTTTATTGTTTAAATTGTTTCGGCGCAGCAGCATACATTACTGTACTACTGTGGGTTCGATTCCCGTTTGGCTAAATGGAGTATTTTTATTACTAGTAGGCTAGTGGGGAACAGAGTGCTTAATATTTTTCTTTACTCACCATGCTATACACGGCATAAAGCGTAAAACTAAATAAAATAAAAAACTAACCTCAATATCCAATTGCAGTGTAAAGAAAGGTTGTACAGCGTCAGTGACATCATGATGTTGTGCTCTATGCAGCCGGAGGCGAGTGCGGCCTCGGAATATATCAGCTACGGGAGTGCGACGAGCGGCCCAGCGGCGTTCAACCGCGCCGCGGTTACGGGGCCCCATTACCTGTGGAAAATAACGTGTTTATTATGTTTTACTTTTAATAATAAATAACTACATATAGTACCATTTACAGTTTAAAAATACAAGTCATCCAAAAGGTAAGTGATTTTTTCTGCATGCCATACCCAAAAAATATTGAAGTTCCATTACATCACACAGCACTAATCTCTCAGAATTAGTAACATAAAATAATATAGTGTTTTTGTCAGCATCATTTTAAATGAAACCAGTTTTAACTATTCTATAAAAGCCTAATACAATTTTTTTTCCCAAAAATGAAAGTGATTTTTTTAAACAAAATAAATAATAAAATTAACGTAAAATAAAAGCGAAATTTTTCAAGAACGACCCACGCACACAAACCTAACATATCAAAGGGAAACAGACGTATACGCCTCATTCCGAAATCGACTTGAAGGTATTGGCGGCAAAGTTCAAAGTATGTGTTTACGTTATTGGTATCCATGAGTAACTGCGTCACACAAAATACAGGTATGGGTAAACATAGTAAAGTGAAAAAAAAAATTGTACGTCTAGACTGTTGATGTATCTTGATTAATTTGTTTAGGTATGGGCTTAATATATTTTAATATATTAAGCCTAAGAGTAAACCTTACATGCTGTTCCCGTAAAAGGAGAGCTGACGAGCTGACTCTGTATATGCAGTTTAAAATATGTTAAATGTTGTTTACAAATATTACTATCACTGTTATATCGAGATTTGAATGAGCTTCAATAGCGCGTATATATTTTATGTTTTAATTACATTATATATATTATTATATTTAAAACATATATATGCATACCTTCCATTCATCATCATCATCATCTTCTTCAATGGGTTGTTGTTGTTCTTGGGGAACAATACCGTTTGGTTTTCCATTGGTATCTTTTGGTTCTTCTGGTTCCACAAGCTTTATCAGCTGAAAAAAGAAAAATAGTGGTATTTAAAAATAAAATACTACTAAATAATATTACGTTTGCATCTTTTATACTAATTTTCTTTAAAAATATATATAAGAGAAAATTTATTTGGATTATTTTTCTGCTCAAATTTAGGAACTGTATTATTAACTGCTAAAATACCCCAAAAGTATACTCTATTTAATTTCGACTTCTTCACATAGCATAAAACCGCTTAAAATTGCATATGAGTAAATAGTCACATGTAAAATTGACACATCACACAATTCGAAAGATTGGTTTATACATAAAAGGGTATAAATGTATATTATATATTTAAGTCACAAATATCAAAGATGTCACAAATATCCTTAATGTTACATAGTTTTTTTTGTGTTTACCCAGGTGGGTAAAGATAGTAAATGTACATATAAGGTCAAGGCAAAAGTATTTTTGTATTGTTCATACAAAGGAAAATCTTTTTAGGTATCTATAATCTGACAGGTAGTGTTGAGTGTTAAAATTTCAATTTTTTTCTGGTACCCAGACTTTCGTAAATTACGTAAAACTGTTTCATGATCAACATCCAATTCTTCAGTAATGTCGTAGCTATAGCTATAATATGTTGATCTTGATCCACATTCTCAAAGATGGCACTGATTTTATCTGTGATAGGGCGTCCAGAGCGAACCTTATCATTCACACTAAAATTTCCAGACTTGAAATACTTGAACCACATTTGTGCTACTCTTATTGATACCACATTAGAGGTCCATAAACCGCACAAATTCGCGGCGGTATTCGCGGTGTTCGTTGCATTTTTACCTTTAATTGTAATGAAACTTTAAAGTGTGTGGTAAGAGAGGTAGGGGGAGACCTCGGTTGACCTTCGAAAACACATCAAAGATACTGGAGGAAGGTCACGTAAAAAGCACGAGGATCCCCCGGAGGGCATGTAAGAAGAGGTTGATGACAGTGGACGAGGCGAAAGAGGTATGTAGAGACCGTAGCGTTTGGCGCTCCGTTCTCTCTGACTACCCCGCTAGGGATAAAGGGTGAAGCTAAGTTAAGTTAACTTTAAAATGTATCGAATTTCTTCGTCACATACGTTAATTTTGCTTGCGTAATAAACAATTGAAAAATGGCGAAAACTATTTTTATTTTTTTATTTATAGCATCTTCAGAACGTCACATTTAATTGTATTAAAACCAGCCAGTTATATTCAGTACAGCACAGTAGTTTCGTGATTACTAATAATACATTAAAAAAATGAAAATACTTTTGCCCCTTACTTATTATTTCATATGGGTGGATTAAGGAATTCTGAATTAAGCCGCAAGCGAAACACTAAACTGTACAAAAAACCAACATTAGCATTATACCTCAAGCATCTCATCATTGAGCGAATTAAGCAAACATCCTAAAAACTCTTCAGCATCTTCCTGTCTCCCCTCCTGGCTGCCGGGGAAGGGGCGGAGCGCCCGTAGTACGCGAAGCCCTGCGGATCCGTCGAGTGGAGGGCCTGCAGGGACCGCGGGCGCCGTACCAGAGGCAGGCTCGTTTCGACCGCGCCGCGTAGTGGTCGCTAGCGGACTGAACTCGTAGCATAGCTCGACCCTGAAATTGGTGTTAGATAGTTAATATTTCTTTTGAGAAAAGAATGTAAGGAAAAAAAAACATCCATTGAGTTGTTTAATACGAACTTTAGTGAATTAGTGGTAAATTATTTGATGTTAGAGGCCAGTCGTAGCGCAGCGGCACGAAGTGTGACTGCCAAACCGACTGGTTGTAGGTTCGATCCCCACTCGACGAGATGAAATATTTACTTAAATTTATATTTCCATTTCTTCGCTCTGGTGCCGAGGCAAAGCGCGGCGTTGAGTTCTGCCACTCAACACGCAATGCCTCCAGAATTCGGCAGAAAGTGGGGAACGGAGTGTCTAAAACACTAGGTTCCCTCTGCCTACCCTGCGGTGTGCGGGATACAGCGTGAAGCTGATTTATTTGATGTTAAAAAAATTAAGCATACTTACTTGCTAAAGTATTACTTTATTTATTATATTATTATTTTACTTTTTTACTTATTATTATGAATAAAATTATTAGACTTTCTTTTAGATTTCTTATCAAACTCCAGCCATAGGATGTGGAGTGGTGGCCATCACCACAATATGTCATAAGTACTTACATAGAGTCAATAACCGGAGTACTAGATTTCCCACGTCGAGTCTGGTAGGGGAGAGCCTTCAGCATGTTGTAGAAAGGAGGACAAGCTATCAACGCCTGTAAAATCGCATTCACGTAGCAGTAGTTTGAGCGATTTGTGAGACCACGCGGCAACAACGACACCGGACGATGGTCCAGTTGATATTTAGACAGGAACTCTGAAAATATGTTTTTGTGATTTTAATTTATAACAACATATTTAAATGAACAATCTCTAAGTGAAATGTTAATGAGTTGACAATAGTGTGATACCACAAATGTTTTTATGTATAAATTAAAACTTAATTGATATTTTATAATTAAGTTCTCTTTTCTTTTTAAAATGTTAATCATTCTTTATAATTATCTTAGCATAAAAAATATAATTACCTCCCATCCTATAGGAATTGGGGTCATCACTGAATGGTGAGGGCTGTATCGGTACTGCTGGTGAATTGTCCTTCTGTATTGGTACTTCACGGACATCAGAAGCTGGCGTAGTCAATGGTTTAGTGGGCATAGTAGGTGTACTGACATTGCTCACAGCATTCACTGATGTTTTCTCAGAGTATGATATTGTAGGTGTTCCTGACACTACTCTGGGTGTCGACAACTTATCTGTCGAAGTTTGCAACGGCGAAGCGTCAAATGGTGGCACTTTTGCGACAGGTTTCTGTATGTTCGTAGCTGCTGGTGGAGTCAGAGTTGTGGGACTGGACGGTTCATCTATAGGTACAATGGGAGAAGTGGCCGACAAACTGCTTGGTTTGTTGGAAAAGAGACTTGCCCATGATTTCCCTGGGGCTGGTTGCGGCTGAGGCTGTACCACCGGGGGTGGTATGGGTTCTCCTCTGATTCTAGGAGTGGGGGGAGGGGGAAAGTCTGAGGCGGTCGGTGCAGGCGGCGGCAACTGAGGAACTGGAGCAGGTTCAGGCACTACAGCTGCCTTTCTCGAGTGTGCAAACGGTGATTTGTTTGTCACAATCACTGGAGGCCCTTGAGCATGTAGGGTTATGGAAATCGGCATAGGAGCTTTGCTGGGCGGCAGGGGAGCTTCTCTCTTAGCATGTTCTAACTGTGCAGGTTTATCATTATCATTATTATCATTTGAAGGTGACCGATTGGAATTACCTTCTCGTCTTTGCCGATTTCCGAACGGCGCTTTTGGTGTAGAGGCTGATTGTTGAACAGGCACAGCTGCAGGTACAGATGCTTTCGGTGCTTGTTTTCCTGTGGAAAATGGAGCAGTTGGCCCTTTCGTTGCTTTTGCAGATACTGGTGGGACCTTAGTGCTTGCGACTTGCACAGGGGATGCCGTCGCTGCAGGTGTAAAAGTTTTTGGTACATTTTGTGGCTGACTATTTTCTACTGGTTTATTATCTGGTATCCAAGCTGGTTTAGTAGGGTCTGCTTTAAGAGTTGGTGAGCTTTTTTCAGGTACCTGAGTAGGCTTTACAGATGCATCTATTCTCTCTTGTTTTGGACTTCCTGGTCCCTTATTTATTTTGAGGTCCTTTATGGGGAGTGCTTCAGCTATATTTGCTGATACAGATGCAGATGTTGTTGCAATTACAGGTTTTTGTTCCTGTGGCTTGTCAGGAGTATAGTTTTTGTTGTGGTTTTGACCTTGAACGAAATTCTTAGCGTGTACATTAAATTGATGGGGTGTTGATTGATGTGGCGGCTGTTGTGGTATCGACATAGGCGCTGGGTGGTGTGGTGGTGGGAGATACATGGGGGGAATGTACTCTACTCCACCCTCGACCGGGGGCCCATAGGGCGGGCCGTAGTGTGCTGTCGCGTAATATGCATCCACTGCTTCTTGTTCCATCACTACTTCTTGCTGATACTCATCTGGTCCCTTTTCAGCATCACCTTCTACTGGCATTGGGTATTCTGGATAATATGGCGGGTATGCATATGGTCCATACACCAAGGGTTGGTACATGGGGAGATGATACAGAGGAGCGCCTTGAGCTTGTGCTGCGGGATAGTATTGTGAATAGGGAACGTAATACGGCGGCGGTTGTGGTTGAGGAGGGGACGGAGGTCGTTTGCTGCGTCGGTCTCTTCTGTGGTTTCGCGAATTGCGTTCTACTTGCTGCGGGGGTGGAGGGACGTATTGCGCTTGTGGCGGCTGGTAGTACTGGCCCATATATCCGTGCACGTTAACATTGGCTGTGACCTGACTGACGTATACGTTGGGGGGTGCGACGGGCCACTGGTGCGGCGGCGGTGGCGGGTAGGTGGGAGGCTGGACATAGGGCGGCGGCGCGTGGGGCGGAGCGCCAGCACTCCGCTGCGGCGAGTGTGGCGCCATGTCGCACTCGCCGCCCGACAGGCTATCCAGGCTGCTCGACACGGTCGGTGGTCCTGCCGTGCTTGATGAACAAGATGATATATCTATAAACAATATAATTTAACAAATTTATTAATTATTTTTTACTAACTATAATACTACCGAATTTGTTTTAAAGACCAATGAAATCAGAAGGTTATTTACGTAATGCCTTTGAATTAAGTTTTAGATTGACTCCTATAATATAAAATGTTCAAAATATAGACTTTAGATTTATTCCTTTATTTTGTGTAAACTATAAGTTGAGGTTGCCATAGTTATAATACTGTAACAATATATATTACGACTTACCTGCAGCAGGATCTGTCCAACCGATGCTTACAGTTGACTTAGTAGCTGGATTTTTTTCAAAGAGGGCACACTGCAAACTGCTCAGTTCCGCTTCTTTCACATCTGATAAGTCTAGGAACTCATATTCCTGCAACACGCCACAGATATTCAACAGTGATCTTAAAGCTAACATACTCTACTTTCCATGCCACTTTTATATAGTATAACTTCAGTTCATCCCATTTTAGTTTTTTATTGTTTTTTTTTTATTTTTGCTCACTTTCCGCAGTGGTAGAGGTAGGAAGAGTTTGCTTAGTGATAAAGTCATCTTTTTTGATACACATTTATTTTTATAAAAATTTCATAATAGTTCTAAAATTAGATATTTGCAGTGTTTTAAATTATGTTATATTTTATGTATAAGCTTCAAATTTTAATTAATAACTTCAATTTTAAGTTTATAAATAAAAAGATCAAGATTTCTTATATTAGAAAAAAATTAAGTTTGAACTATGAGAATGCTAAAAGAGGAACAACTACATAACACGTTGCATTTAAGACTTAAATAAATAGGCTTAAAAAAATAAATATAAATTAACCTATTAAATAGCAAATACAGAAATTATATATAACAACAAAAATATAGCATATATAATAACACAAGTCTAAAAAGAAAATTTTATTAATAATGTATAAAAGTAATATCAAATTTTCCAAGTCTATCAACCAAAGCATTTCAGTTACACTACAGTACTAAGTACACAGTACCAAGTAACCAATAACGTACACTTTGCATATATATATATATATATATATATATATATATATATATTAAATTTCAATCATTCTTTTATTCTTTTGACATGCAATTAGATAAATCATATAAAAGACAAGCAATTTCCATTCAGATCAATATAAAAAAAACGTGTTCTAATTATAACTGAGATATTATAACACATGTTTATCATTACATTATAAAATAATAATTTAATTATACAAACTATTGGATATTTCTAAACCTCCTTGCCATATGATTGAAATTACCCCATGCGTTACTATTTCTTTTTGTTTTTGTTTCTTCTTAAGAGATTAAACACAATTTGCAATGGCAAATGTGTAGATAAAATATATTTTTATTCACATTTACGTTAGAGAGAAAAAACCTATATCATTTTATAATTTAATAATAATACAAGTAAAATTCAAATGATAATAAAGTGAGCATGTGAGAAAAGAAATTGCAAATCATTAGAAAAGATGGAACAATAAATAAGAAAGAGTAAAATTTATTATTATTGTATAATAGAAAAAAGAAACATTATTATTGAATTACTATCTCATTAACATTTGAATTAGTTTCTTATTAACACTGGGATACCATTTGTAATAACATTGGACAAGAAAAAACTGTTTAAGTTTACAAAATTTTATATGAATTGAAAGACTGGTGTAAGGACTCCATTTCAGACATTGTTGCCTCATTTTCGAGACATCAGTGGGGTAATCGAAATAATAAAAATATAACCATCTCTTCAAGCAGGGACTAAAATCACTCACAATCATCACTTTTATAGTCAAACACTGTTCCCACATATTTTTAATAGAGTAAAAAAAATATTCAACTTAAAAATCTACATATAATTTTTAATCTCGCATGTCTGATATTATAGTATCTACTAAAAATAATATAAAAAATGTAAATGGTATTATTAGTTTATTTCATTTAATTGCAAAATTATTTATTTTGCTGTTAAACCCATAGAAACATATTACTAATCATTTTAAATAGATCTATTGCTGCGTTGCCTGCTTTAGCTCCACAATTATTTAGTTGCTAAACTTCATGAAATATGTGTTGAAATAACATTATCTTTTTAAAGACAATACTTATGTATACATTCAAACTGAATGTTTCGAACAAACTAAAGAAAAAGCCATTTGTAGTAATATTGTCAAATAAAACAATTTAAACTGATATATTTTTTTAGTTTATGAACTGAGTGAAATAAAAAAAAACGCTAAGGAAAGATTATCAAAATATGATAGTGAAAACTGAATTTAAATTGGATAAACAATTACTGAGATCGCAGTACACAAATACAGGCAGACAAAAAACTTTAAAATCATTGTTTGGGTTCTAATCTCACATATCTTCTAAGTACAGACAACAAACAAACAGCCAGTTTTCTCTACAAACAAAAGAATAATAATATTAATAATTGTAAGCTATACTATAGTAGTATCATTTAATTCCGAGTTGCAACTGTACTTCTTTTTTTCATATAATTAACTCAATTAAGGTATTAAATAAAGCAAGTGTAATTGCTTTTTTTGACTATGTACGTTATTATCTAATTTGAAGTAGCAAAAAAGTCCACCGCTGTATTTGTACCTACGAAACTAAAATGAAAACTAACCTTGAAGATGCAAAACGCTCAGGCGTCAGGGATGATAACCCATTATGAACATTGGACCTCATTACATTTGTCAAGTTTATAGGTTATAAATACTTCATTCATAAATACGACTACACAATAAGCACATTAAATAAGATAATAAATGTATTAAGTGTAAAGCTACAGTATATTGAACATAAATATATATTTGGGTCGATACTGACTAAATAACAACAACAAAACCATCTATGCACATGTGGTTTGTCAAGTCATGTAATACGATGCAATGCAAAAGTGAAAATGACATACCTAGAATCAATGTTTAATGAATCGCTTCCGTCTTAATCCTTTTAAAGCATGAATATCTGCCTCTAATAATTTCTTGTTAAAACTCAAAGCAAATAAATGTGCGGAACATTTGGAGGACTATAAGATGGCGTAACAACGCTCGGTTGCCGGGTGCCATGTATTGACAAATCAACAAACTTTATAACTTTATCGTGAAAACCTATATTAAAAACCATCTATCTTAAGAAAACTATTATCACTTACCTCCCACGTGCACACAAATTCTGGAAAGAGATATTTTTTCTAATGTAATGGCTAGTTTCAATATCACCAAAACAAGAAACAAAAGCCAAACAAAAATTTTATAATATTGCTGTAACTATGGAGTCCTTACCGTTTTCATCAAATCCATGGCCTTTTACAGAACACCATTACGAATAATATTGCTTGAATATTACATATGTAAGAGGACTGCGGCGTTGCGGAATAAAAATCTTGGAACGGGATCAACGTCGAGGCCATGCACTCACCAACACATAACAGGATGTGATAAAACCCGCGCCATTTTCAATTTCATTTATTTTAACCAATAGAATTACTGGTTTCGAACCACAGACATTAGATAAGAAAGTACAATTTTAATATTGGCATGCTTGTTCGGATATTACGCAATTTCATAGACAATTATTTGAATTGATTATTTATTTTATAAAAGGCAATGTACGTATTATTTATGTAAAAAAACAGGGGAAAAAATAACATTTAATTAAATTACATTCTTATATAATAATAAAGAATGCTTTGCCATGTCAAAATAATATTTTATTAAATTTATTTTATATGGCAAGAAAATAAAGGCGCGAATATTTAAGTGTTTTGAGATTCAATAATATTTACGTTTGTGGTCGTCGTAATTGCAAATTACAATAGAGGAAAATAGAGATAAAAGCATATGTATGTGTTGACAAATGACAAAATTTCTAAGTACATTAAATTTCGCTACTTGTTTTAGCAAAATTATCATAAATAAAATAAAAAAAATGGTGAGATGCAGACATCAATCCCCATTTTGAAAGAAAGGTATAAAAATAGTGAAAATATGGTCTAAGATAAGGGGTATTTGAAAGAAATGAAGAAAAGACGGAATGCAAGATCAGTGTAAATGGTAAGATATTAGAACAAGCGAATGAAGTGGTATATTTGGGAAGTACGTTCAGTAGAAATGGATGATACGAGATGGATGCGGAAAGGTGTATTGCTGCCGGTAACAGGAATAATGGTGCCTTAGTTGCATTGATGACACGGCGAAACGTCAACACAGCTGCACATTCGGTCGTAACGTGGGGATGGTTAATGCTGTGATGATCTCTTCGTAGGATATGCGGAGTTAGCTTAGCTAATCGAATCCACAATGAAGAGATACACATAATGCGATACTAGCGAGGATGTCACGATAAGAATGAAAAAGAACTTCCTCAGATGGTTTGAGTACGTCGAACGAATACGTAATAAAAGGATGGCAAAAAAAGATTTATGACGGAAAAGTGAGCGGTAAGAGAGGTAGGAGGGGACCTCGGGCGACCTTTGAAAACACAGTATCTGATCTCAAACTACTAGAGGAAGGTCATGTAAAAAGCATGACGATCCCCCGAAAGGCATATACGAAGAGGTTGATGACAGTGGACGAGGCGAAAGAGGTAGCGTTGAGACCGTAGCGTTTGGCGCTACGTTCTCTCTGACTATCCCGCTAGCGACACAGCGTAAAGCTAGATTAGTTTATTTTTTTTAGTTTTATATAGTTGTATACGTACTTTACCTATCACCCATTTCACACTGGACTTTAGTCATAGTTGCACCAAATATATGAATTTAGCTACTTATTATATTTTCTAATAAACATTTTTCTTACAAACATTTCATATAGACCTTTTAATTATTTCTATTTGCTCTATCATTCTATTATTTCGTAGATTGAAAATATAGTTACAGAATACGTGCGTCTCCTTACCTGCCTACGCCTATTAAGAGAGCCTCTTATCTTAACAAATATTGTCCTGTTTGCTCAGTCGCCTAATTCGGCTGCTACGTGAGGTGCTGAATTATATTCTGAGTTATAATACTATCACGTAACTATTTATGATATAAAGGCTTTCATATTCATATTCATGGATTTAATATAAAAATAATAATAATAAATTAGTTTGATGTAAAAGCAAAGTAATTTTATTATAGTTGTAGAAAGTTTATAGCATTTATCAAAAAATCACTCTACATCCCGCACATAGTAGGGTAGGCAGAGAGAATCTAGTGTTAAGGACCCACCGTTCTCCACGTTCCGCCGAGTTCTTGAGGCATTGCGTGTTGAGTGGCGGAACTCAACGCCGCGCTTTGGCTCGACATCAGAGCAGAAGAAACAAAAAATAAATGTAAATAAATATTTAATTTCCTCGAATGGGGATCGAACCCACATCCAGTCGATTTTGCAGTCACACTTTGTGCCCCTGAGCTACGGCTGGCCTCTATAGAATTTATATTTGATGGAATTGGAAAAATGGTAATTTAAGATTTTACCGCAATAATCTGCTTACCTGCATAACATAAAAGCTATGATAGCGCAGTGGGATATCGGCTACTTGTAAAATCCATAGTATTTTCGTGAATTTCCCTGGTGTAGGTTCTCTAAATATATTGCATTCATTTATATAAATATAAGTTTATGGATTTAGCCATTATATATATTCGAAAACTTAATTCCCATGTCTTTTTGCTATAACGTTACTCAATTTTATGATCGAAACTAAGATAAACATTCAATGCTATGATCTTCATATTATGAACATTTTATTTGCGAACCAAACAAACACATGAGGTATCTACGAAATAAGCGAGACTCAAACGTTATTGGAATCTATCGTATAATAATATTTTGGATGTAAAAAGAAATGTATAACTAAATGATGTTTTTACAAGTGTTACGTTCATTGACTATGGTCTTCATATTCTTTAATGGTGTCAAAATTCATGTTTAGAATAATCATTTTATATGACGCCGGTAAAAAGTATTTATTTATGTATTTATAAGTTAGGAGTTTAATAATGTAAACTCTGTTCTTTCATTCATTGAGGATCGAACGCAACACTCCGTGCGTTTGTTATGGATTTCATTTTTATAATTTTCCCATTTGTTTCTTCTTTTATTCTCCACATTCTATTTTAATTTTTGTTTTGAGAAAACTTGGACATCTACATATTTTATATAGGTGTAGTTAGAATAAATAAAATAAAATAATAATTTATAATGTCTAGTTCTTAATTTTTAGGGTTCCGTACTTTAAAACGTAAAAACGGAGCCCTTATAAGGTATAGAACAACTTTTTTTTCCGTCGTTTTGTCTGTCAAGACCATTTCAAGACTATTTATTTCGAGATTGCGAAAAGGTTAAAATTAAAAACAAATATTAAGCTTTAAGGTCCGTTGGAGTTATGAAGAAATCAAGCTTTCTAGTCAATGCAACCAAAAGATACGATTATTTACGCATCGTTTTACTGCACTTTGTATGAACTTTTACGCGTAATTAAAACCTATAGGGTACTTCTCGTGAACCTATATTTATGGAATATGGTAAGAAGTGAGAATTTACAATATAAATAAAGAAAAAAGTTTGAACAGTGCTAATTTATAAGTATTTCATAAAAAAACATTATAAATTTAAATTTGTAGGCCATTTCATATAAAATAATACACTCATTAAAAAAAAAACAGCTTTACGCTGTATCCCGCACACAGCAGGGTAGGCAGAGGGAACCTATTGTTAAGACACTCCGTTCTCCACTTTCTGCCAAATTCTGGTTGAGTGGCAGAACTCAACAATATTGTAAGATGCATTTTCCCGTTGACCTTCAATACTGAATTTGTTACAAAACCCTCGGTGGGCTAGTCTGACTCGCACTTGACTGTTTTTTTTAATATTTCTTAGTAAATATTATGTATATCTGTTAATGACTAGAAAGTAAATATTACATATACTTCGATAGATTTCATTTGCTCTATAACCGAGATCCTATCTTGCGTTGAGGCTAGATTGCATATATTAGAGTAAGTACAAACCATTCATGCAAATTTTACTGGTATTTGAAAGCTAAAAGCAATGTGGATGGAAAACATGATGACACAAATTTTCTAAGAGCTTTTAGTCTCCTATTGAGATGAATATTGTATATTGATATGTCAAGATACAGGTTGAAATAATTAAAGTACGTGGTTCAGTACCTATTGGACGATGAGTAACGGAACTCAACGCCGTTAATTTGATAAATTTACTAATAATTTGATTTTACGTGTGGTAGAGCCACGTCGCCAGCAATGGCAACACGCATGGGCAGACTCGACCGGATCATTACCACCCCCGGCATTTAAAACCGGCGTGAAGTAGTGGCTTTATGCCACTGCGTTTCGCATCAGGTAATGCCGGGCCCCGGCGCCCAACCCATCTTAAAGGCCGGCAACGCACCTGTAGCTCCTCGGGGGTTGCAGGGAGTCGTGGGCGGCGGTAATCACTTACCATCAGGTGACCCGCACGCTCGTTTGCCGTGTCTTTTCCATAAAAAAAATTTTGTTAAATTTTGATAAAAAAATAATATTTTCTTTTATTTATTTTCATAAAAGGCAAGACGTTACATCGATACTTCCTTTGTTGTATTAATCGTTATATGGTAAAATATTTCTTCGAATATTCATCTCTTTGCTCAGGGGTTTTTAAATTACAAACTTTCAATTAGCTATTTCTACGAATTAAAATGGTTCGATATAAAATACTATATTTTGAATGGACGAAATGTTGGTTTCACTTTAGTAATACTTAATAATGAATATTCTAACTTATTATTAGATTAGATTTATTATTATTAAAAAAGTAATAGTAGTAGGTAAGATTGAAAGCAAAAAATTGCGAGGGCTGGACACTCCCTGACGAGCAATCAAATTATATCGATTCCAGGATAAGACATGCAAACTACTATAAGGCAAGATTATGACAAGGCCGTGTGCCGGACAGGCATCTCATCCGCAAACAGCCTAAAAATATATGACGAGCCTTGCCTTGAGTAGGTATGTAACAATTATATGCGGTTCCAAGCAAAAGGCAGAAATTAGGGAACCCAATGCTATGATTGGGTTCCGCTAGCGACTATTCGCTAGATTACAGTAAATGACATAAAATAAAGTGAACCTATTGATTTGTTATATTATATTAAATAAAAAAAAGTTAACTTACTGTACTTAAATTCTGTATTAAAGTTAAGTTCAATTTAATTCATCTTGGCACATTCGGAGTGGAGGTGGGTGTTAAGATTATAAACGAGCTTTTAGTAGAAGAGCTTAGTTGTGCTAGTAAGGTAAAATAATAGTATCAAAAATTATCATGAATGGATTAGAATCTTCTAACATGCATATTACCTATAGATATATTACCTTGTTATATTTTTTAAAAATTATTAATAAATGTTTCACTTAAAATACGTACGTAATGATGAAAATTATTACTAGTGTCAAAACAAGTTTAGGTACGTATAGTTACATGTACATTAAATTGTAAAAACAACTGTGTACAATTATTTTTATATTGTATTATAATTAGTAAAATTTTTAGAAACTTTGTCTTTAAGTGTGAAATATTTTTTTCAACGGTGGTTGTGTGTTCGATTCGCACTCGGGAGGATGAATTATTATTTATTAATAATATCATTTTTTCGCTCTGGTAACAAGGCAGAGTGCGGCGTTAAGCCGCTCCGCGTTCCGCCACTCAATACGCAATGACTCGAAAGAATTCGGTGAAAAATAGGGAACGGAGTATCTTAACAAAAACCATAATTACCATACTATTTGCGGGATACAGCGTGTAGCTGAGAAAAATATACAAATTGTCTTATTTTAGTAATTTTGATAAAAGAAATAATCACGAAAAATTTATCATATACCTTAACCATCATTTAGTGATCATCTCTTAAATCCGATCCCACTTAAGCTTTCCCACCATCCAACGTTTTAAATTAACGCATTAATTACGGACGGTAGCGTTGATTATTCTATAATTAATGAAATTATTTAAAATATATAAAGGGTTTTTTTTTTAATTTTTAATGTAGGAAAAATTAGGTTCCGGTTTAAAACGATGAAGTATGAAAGTATGCAACTTTTCTGAGCTTTGTTCATTGAAAGTGCATATGAAAATATAAAAGTTTGTCGTGAGTGCTTTCATAGGACCATGCTGTAATTTTTACCCAGTGCAATAAGAACTAGTAAAACAACAACTTAGTTTTTAAGTTAATATTTAACGGATGGAATATAATTGTGCCATAAAAATATACATTAACATTATTATTTTGTTGAGTTGGGAACGGAAGTGTTTTAACGGGAACGGAATGACTTAACAACAGGTTCCTCTAGGTACCCTCTGCTTAGTCTGCTATTACTATTAAAAAATCTCAGAGAAATCTCAAGGTAAATATTTTTTGTTTGGAAGCAATGTGCTCAATGGAGTAACCACCCCCGCAATTTTTCTTACAAATATAACAACATGAAAAACATGAGATTAAAATTCTTAAAGTATACTTATATGAGGAAACAAAGCTTTTTTGAATATTTTGTATATAGATAAAAGGCGCAACCGTATCTTTAGGAAGGGATAGTCGTGAACATTGAATTTTGTCAGAATTATTCAATTTGTAAACCCTTTATTGGATTTTTGGATCCATCTTTGACTACTTACTGAAATTTCTGGAGCGTGTAGCGTGAAAAAACTGTTCAAATGGTACAATATATAATACTTTAGTGTTTATTATTATATGTAATACTTTAGTGTTTAGCATAAAAATTACCCTATATTTTTTATTTAATTAAATATAATATATAACTATAAATAATAAAACTATTAGAATAAATCGTAAAACTACTAAAGCAAAACAGTTGAGAAATATTTTTAAAATGTTTTTATTAAGCTAAGGATAAATATAAAAAAAACGTATAGCAAATTTGAACGTTGCGTGGCCGATGTCCAAGATGCGCAGGTTCGAGTCAATACGTTTTCAAAAGATTATTAATAATCCAACATTATACATCCAAATATATCTAGTAAGCATGTAGAAAATGTGCCACAAAGTTTTTATTGACAGAAAAAAAATTATTAAAGTATAATTTTCTCCCTAAACGTTCAATAAATAGAAAATTTCCAATTAACATTTATTATACAAACGAGGGAACCGTTTGAACAACTCTATTACATGAACAGAGAAAGTATGCTCAGATAACTTTGTTCGATCATACTTCAATATACAAATAAAAATAAGAGAGCATTTATGTATATAAGCACCGCTTTAATTAATAATAATAATTTGCAAACGTACGCTTAACAAGGGTGAAACGGCGACAGAAAAGGAAAATATATACGTGAAAACGATATATTTTTATTTAAGGAAAAATATGTTTAGTTTTTAAGATATTATTTAAGTACTAGCGACCTGCTTCGCAGCACGGCTTCATCCGGCTTCAACTATACAATGTTTGTTTGTTGGTTTGAACGACTTTCGTGTTCTAATACCATTATCATTTTAAAGACCATATCTTTACATTGAAGTAAGGTTTCAGCATTCAATAAAACACTTATTTTTTAGTAATTTTGTCAAACAAAATACTTAATAGTACTTTTTTATTTACGAGCCAATTGAAATTAAACACTAAACGGGTATGGTATGGTAGAGAAAACAAGAAGAAGGTTACAAGAGGAAGGAGGTACGGTAAAGAAGATATTAAAAAAAAGATCCAGTTAAAAATTGCCTTCACCTGTAAAACAATTAAAATTAATATATACATTATACAAATAACACAGAGGGTTAGTAGTAAGAAATATAATACAAAGGTGTTAGCTGACAATTCAATTTTGTTCTATATATATGAGGCCAGTCGTGGCGCAGTGGCACAAAGTGTGACTGTAAAACCGAGCGGTTGTGGGTTCGATCCCCACTCAAGGAGATGAAATATTTACTGTGTACCGTATACAGCAGGGTAGGCAGAGGGAATTTAGTGTTAAGACACTCCATTTCTCACTTTCCGCTGAAATGTGGAGGCATTGAATGTTGAGTGGCGGAACTTAACGACGCGTTTTGCCTTGACACCATAGCAAAGAAATTATAATACATAATTTAAATAAACATTTCATGTAATTTAAAGGCATAAATACAAAAAAAGAAGCAAATAATAAAATACTGACTAAGAAGGAACACATACTCTTTAGGGAACATCTAAAGACACCACCTTCTATGTAAGTATCTCATTTGTATAATTGTAAGTAGATAACGTGAAGAATAGAACAAAAACAATAAAAATGGTAAATATTGGAATTAAACTTAAAAAAGTTAACTTGACTTTAGTTAAACAATTTTTTAAAATTTAATCAGACGTGTTCTTATATACAAGATTAACTTGACTTTGTTACTTATTCATTGCAGCTAGTGACACACAGATAGATAAGTATCGAAAAACAACAAAGTGGGATTTTGTTCTGGAATCTATCAAGATTACCGATAAGATTCTTTGTTTGTAATTACTGTGTCCTACAAATGCCGTTGAGTTTAGGCGTAACGTAATATGATTTTGGTTAAATGTCTATTTTTAGTATTGAAATGTAACGCATTTTACCTTATTATATTATTATTAGAAAAATCATTTTGTAGAGTTGTATTAAAGATAAAAATTGTAAACTATATATAGTGTATTTTGTATTACGTATTTTTTATATGTATTATTCGTCGCCGTAGAAAGAAAAGTCACGTTGGAAAAGTTTAAAAAATGTTATCACAATCACATTTTTTATCTGAATAATTCTTTAAACGTAACTCTTTCAACGTTTTTTTTTGTTTTAAGTAATATTAATCTAGTTTTTGAACCCAATAGACTAAATCAAAAAAATAACTAATTTTGTTTAATAATATTAATAATTTAAAATACTAAAATACTAATAATTTAATCTAAAAGTTTCATAATTTATTTACATGATGTGTAGATAGTTACTATTTACTATATAGATATTATTTATATATGAAAAGTCAACAACTACAATCGAAAACTGAATGGTAGTAGTAACTAGTTTTCTTAGATAAATTATATTACTATAAAATGTACTTTTTTTCATAATTTTTCGCACTTAATCAAAGACAAACTTAAAACACAAACTTTATTTTATTTAAAATAAGATCAAAAGTGTAAGGCTTTTATTAAAAAAATAAAAGTTAAAATAAAATTTAACTTTCATTATGTCAAAAGTTCATTTTTGACTTAGTCACTTTTCGGTCTTCGGGAACGACATACATAATTTATATGAGAACTCCAAGAAAACTGTAAATGCAAATGATTTGTTGAATATATCATAAAATTTCTTATATTTTACACGAGCTTTTTATGTTCGGTACACATACATATGTGTTACATTTTTTATATCACTTTAAGTGAGTAAGTACGTTTAATGATCACTATCATTTAAGTAACGGTAGATTTATAAAGTTTTTATTAATCTTCCATTTGTTGTCTATAGGTTTAATTAGTTAAATATTATTTGCCTCCCGATATTTTAATAATAATAAAAACATAAATTTGTAAAAAAAAATATTGGTCGCTTCCTCTACTGGCCAATGTCTTTTAGTACTAAATTCTGAAATTTTTCTCACCTCACCCATCAGTGTTAGCCTAGTTAGTTAATAGTTACAATTTCTTAGATAAACTAGAAATTATATATCCAAACATTACAAATATATTTTTACAAATGTATATTTTTGTTGATAATATGAAATGAATGGGGTCTAGAAAAAAAGCGTTTAGGCTAGTCCTGGCGCAGCAGCACAATTCATTTCTTTGCTCTCGTTTCGTGACAAAGTCACTCAACACGTAATGCTTCTAGAATTCGACGGCGGAAAGAAGTATCTTAACGGTAGGTCTTATCTACCTACCCTGCCGTTTGCGGGATACAGCGTGGAGTTGATATAATTTAATCTGAATTTATATAGAAAAAAAAGGTTATATAAACATTTAGTTAATAGTAACTGAAAGTTGGTACAATTAGTCATTAGCCTTTCGGTCACCTTCTTTTCCGCGCATATGGTGTAGCAGACATTTTTCGCCTTATTTTATTTTAAATATACTTAGCCAAAATTGAGCATATATTTACATACTTTTACATATGTGTATTGTGTAAAGCTTATATTCAATATCATGATTGAAAGTGGTGTCATTTTGGCGTAGTTCGTACATGTTTAACTTCATATGATGGATTTGTGGGTTTAGGTTGTTTAGGTCGTTTAGATTTTTGGTAAAATAACTATATATACAGGGTGAAAGTGTTAGCGCTCCTTTTGCGGGAAAAGCATATAGGGTAAAATATGAGGACGTATGGCTTAGGGCTTGGTGGTCAGAGCGCTTGGGCGGATTAAAAAAACGCACGGACTCAAATTTTTGTTCGTTTTCTAGATAAATACAATGTGAAGTCACTAATAAACGTTACCAATTGTCATATCATTGATCTATACATATTTAACACGCTGATCGACGTAAATTTAATAGCTAATAGAAAAACGGAGCTTGGAGTTCTTCCACAATGAATAAGAAGAATTTTATTCATCAATATTTATCGATGAATCCAAACAAAATGCAAGGCAGTAATTACGAGGCCAAGTTTTTCTTTGATTTGCAGCTGGTAAGTTGTTGGATGACCTATTTTGGTATCAAAACTTGTTGGATTTCTATTTCTTTGTTCTCTAAAGATTATGAGTTCGACTTTTGTGAAATGTCAGTTGTAGTTGTTGTTTTAAAAGTTTTATTAATACTCGATAGCTGAGCACGACTCTTTGGTTATCAATTAATGACAGAGTCTTCAATTTTTTGCGATGCTGACGGCGTGCCATTGGAGAGGCCCATGCCCAACAGTAGACTAGGACAGGCTGATGGTGATGATGAAATAATATAATATTAAGTTAAATAAAATTTGTCAAACTGTGTCGATATGCACTTGAAGGAATTTTATTATAATTATTATAAATGAACTATAACATATTAATAGGTAATGACTAAAATCCAGATGGGAGGCGGAAAACAAAGTGTCTTGACAATAGCTTCTCTCGATCTACTCTGCTGTTGTATGTGTGGTACAACGTGGGGATAAAAATATGTAACTGTTAGCATCATTTAAATTATTAATTAACTTATATACAGTTGGGACGTATCCGATTTAACGTGACAGACGATCGTACGTTCAAATTCCACTCAAGAGAACATTTATACGTATGATATCTTTTTTACCAACTGGCTAGATAATAGAGATGTATGGCGTTGACAATTGCTGCCTAGCGTACGATACTCTCTTAATATACGGAACATGATAACGGCGAATTGAATAAACCTAATATAATATTTTTTAACACGCTTTTATTAGGTCGACTTGTAGTTGTACTTGTAACTATCCAAGACACTGAATTTGGCCCATTTTTAATATTTATATACATATTTTCATCTTGTAGCTCAGTTGTTGCATAAGTAGCTTAGCTGGTCTGATGATGGAGCCAGGACCTAAATAGTGGGCCTCTTACTAGAACATCCCTCAAGTTGGGGTTTGTACTTTTTCAAACATTTGCAGGGTAGGCAAAAAAAACTTAGAGATACGTTCTCTACTTTCTTTGTTATCTAAATCAATTTTAGTATATTAAAATATTATTTACAAAAAAATGAAAATAAAACGTACCACAAAAAACATGCTTTAGACATATATTTATCGTTTTACCTGTTAAAAGCTACAACGCCGCGAGCACACGTAGGCTTCAAGCTTATACGAGCGACCGTTTTGTGTCGAGGTTTAATATGTAAATACTTTCTGTACACGTTTCCATTTATAAATTTAAAATGTAGAAAACACGTAATAATATACTCAACTCATGCTTCTTTTGCTAATTACGCGAGTGGAATTGTAAAACTTTGAGTGTAATTGTAAAATTAATATAACGATATGTAAATTTAATTTTCTAAAATGATTGTGTTATTAAAATATTTTTCTTTTTAAACATATTTAATATTATGCAGAATACTGTAAAAACAACCCGTCTAAAGAACCCATTGTTAAGACATTCTGCTTTTCACTTTCTGTCCATATTTTTGGTCACTGTGCAACGCCGCATGCCATGGAAAATTATTTTTTGTTCCACCTATACCAAACGCCAATTTCACCTAATATTATAAACAAAATAATTGTTACATTGTATTAAAGCTCATAATATCGAAGATTCATAATATAATGTTTTAAAACATATGCTCGCATATTTTTGTACTCTTAAATAATGAAACTGCCACAATCGTGTCAGTTACAAGTAACGTAACAACAGATATTTATTTAATTCAAGGCTTCTGGGACCATAGAAATAGGTTTATAGACGTCTGTCAAAACCTTTCATCTTAATCCTACCAAGATACCATAATCGTAATGAATTATGTAGACGCCTTACTCGCTTGTATTCATAATTGATTATTGTGCTACCATGACAAATATAATGTCACCATATAGTTATTAAACTATATATATATATGGCGAAATTATGTATTGAAAATATCGCAAGTTTATTTGTTTGATCTCTGGTTCTGGTTGTAAGTTATTGTTTTGATTTTACAATGCCAGTTAATTGTTTTTCTATAATGTAAAAGGGTTTGCGTACGGGTTTTTCTATAATGTGTTTTTTTTAATATTAAAGAAGCAAATGGAAATTGGCGAGAGAAGCGACCGTATAAGGAGTATTAATATAACTGACAGTAATTTCATTAATTACAATTTCGAGTAAAAAATAATCATAATAAAACTTAGATTTTATTATACCTACATAAGTGTATGAAACGAGTTACAATCGATCATGATCATATCTTTAAGTAAAAGGGTTAAGACAAAATATCAAATATATTTTAGTCTGTATTCGAATTAAAAGAAGTAAACATATCAATCTTAGTATTATACAGTTTATTAAATGTCAGATTCATCCATTTTCAACAATAACGACAAATGGACAATCTTATCTCAAAATAATAGGAAAAAAAATCACTAGTTAAATAGGCAACATATACAAATAATAAATAGAACATATAGATAATTATCTAGTTTCATATATTATATAGTCACTGTCATGTGCTGCTTGGGCTTTACGATAAGGGTACTTTTAAATACTTATGGTATCAATCGACAAATTAGGGTAAGGATACTAAATAAATTAAGAAGACACTTTTAGAAAGTCAAATATAAATGCACTTGATAAATTAAGATAGACATGGAGATTGTTTATTTAAATATAATTAATTTTTACTAAATGACCAATTTTACGCCAGTAATGGTATGATAAGAATTAGTCAAATAAGTTTATGTGAAGTGTATAAGTTATATTCATATGGAGCATCCAGCCCCTGAGATTGTACATTAAAATAACTCCTAAGTGTCACTACTAAGATGGATTCTAATTTTATTTCATAAATAAATTAGCTTCATGCTGTATCCCGCACACAACAGAGGAGGCAAAGGGAACTTAGTGTTAAGACACTCCGTTCTGCACTTTCAGCCGAATTCTGGAGGCATGCGCGTTAAGTGGCGAAACTCAACGCCGCGCTTTGCCTCCACACCAGAGCGAAGAAATGAAAATATAAATGTAAATAAATATTTTATTTCCTCGAGTGGGGATCGAACCCACGACCGATAGATTTTGCAGTCACACTTATTTCATTAATCAAATAATTATCTTTTTTGGCAGTTTCACGCCGTACCTGGATAAAGCAGAACAGCTAGACGGAACCAGTGTTATGTCACTCCTTTCCCTACTTTTCGCCGATCCCACAACTATCGCATTTACCATCACACGCTTGTGGCACTGCGCCACGACGGCGTCAATTTATATAACAATAATACATAAACACCATAGTTTTAAACGATTAAAATATAAGTAATTATAATACAAACCAAATTATGGATGACATTTCATTAAATTTCTGTTTTTTACACTATATACTGATCTTTATCGCGACATCTTTTTAATTTCGATGTCATTTTTTCGGCTTTAATTAAGCTGAATTGTCAATACTTGAAAATTGAAATCTCACACGAAGCGGTTTATAATTGGATTCATTAGTAAAATAACGTCTATCCGTGGCCACAACTTACTGTAAAAATGTGTTTTATTTAATTGCGATATAAATAAAACACATAATCATAATATATCACATTATACAGGATATATTTACTCTAAAAATTTTCTTTTTTCACACTTTGCACTCTGCATGTAGGTAGGTAGAGAGAGCCCAGTGTTGGTGGATATCTGCCAAATTCTGAAACACCCGAGCGAAGGAATAAAAATAAAAACATTAAATACTTAATTTCCTCGAGCCGGAATCGAATTCACAACCTGTCGCGCTTACAGTCGCACGTTTGTGCTACACGCCACGACTGATATATAAAAACGTTTTGTTTGTTTGTATTACTGAACTTTTTTTGTTATATACAGTAACTTCTTTTAAATATATCTGTATTACGTTTAAAGCTAATTTTTACCTCAATTTGAATGACATTCTATACACGTTCTCTTACAAAGTAAAAATTTGCGTAAGGAATGAACCAACAATTGGAACAGGTACAAAGAAGTTACAATAAGTTTCAATCAATCAACCACAGGTAAAAAAAGAAGAACTGTTATTTAATGTCATTGACATATATTGTTGTATATTTTATTTGCATTGGATACATCTATTCCTATTTGCTTAATATTGTTTAGATTCGTGGAACTTTAATTGAGCTATCGAATTTTTTTTTCTAAAAAAGTCGCTTAGTAAAAGGAAGCCTCGTTGTGTTAAATAATTTTGTACTTTTCTTTAACTATATACTTTCAGCTATTTAAATGCACCAGCGGCGCAGGTGCACAAAGTGTGACTGTAAAAGCTAAGACTAGTTGTAGGTTCGATCCTTATTTATGAAATATTTATTTAAATTTATATTTCCGTTTCTTCGCTCTGGTGTCAAGGAAATGTAATATTTAATGGTTTCATTTCCTTCCTTCCTTCAGAATTAGGTGAAAAATAGGGACCGGATTGATTTAAAACAACATTCCCTCTGCATATCACGCTGTGTGAGATGCAAAATGAAGCTAAAAAAATAGCTTTTCCTTCTAGGGTACTACAAATTTCAACGTTGACTTCGATTATTAAGTACAAATATACAAGAAATGCTGACGATTTGGCGTAAATGGAAAAAAATATATACACATAAATTTAATAATATGTATTTAGTCAAATACTAGCAAAATGTTAGAATAACAAAATTTTAATAAAAAAAATATATAGCTGTTATAAATAAGTAGTTAATTATTCACTGAATTTTTAAAATCTTTTAAGTAAATCAAAATTCTTTTTGTAGAAAATTACTATTTATATGATTTTCAATTCTTAGATCTTTCTTTTGATCGCTTCTTTCGTACGCTAAGCATTTAATTAACATTTCAAGACCTACCTAGTACCTAGTTTTGCCAATTTTTCTGCATCTTTGGTCAAAAACTTTAAACCTATTTTTATTTAAACATTATAAATATCTGTTTAACAATATTTTATTTAAATATTAATATAATTTACTTTATATATTTACTTACATTATGCATAAAATATTTAAGATTTTCCAACATGTATCTCAAACGTAGCACTTTCGTAGCACGCCGTAGGCTGGGGCCTACGCACGCCTACGCTGGGCGCGGCGTAGCGGACCAACCGCTACGGACTCGCGGTACTATATAACGGGGCACAGTGGCCCGCCTGGCCATTCCGGGTTGAGCCTCTACGCGCATCTCGCGTCAGTCTGTGTTCTGTGACACGTTACGAAACTTACAGGTAAGTTAAAAGTTGCTTTAAAAATGCATTTTATGGAAATATACGCAATATGGGGAATATAACGGAGAAATGAGAGAGTTTAAAAGTTAGTTTTGATAGGTGTGAAATGTATAGGAATTCATAAATTATTAACAATGAATGTTTAAGTCATATCTCGTGAGTATGCATAATTCAAATAATTAAGCGGCGTAACTTCATAAAGTAATCGATAACTTTATGAAATAAAACTTTCAAATACTTACTAATTTATTATTATTATTACACTAATTTAAGTGATTTTAAAATCATGATTATTCTTGTTATTTTACATTCTCCTTTAGCAGCATTAATTAACATCATTTCGAAAGTTATTTTTAGTTTATTCATCGCTAGGTGTAGGTATACAAGAGGGTGTTTGCTGACCTATGTGATATGGTACACCTATTTATCTAATAGTAAATATATTTATTTAAAAAAATAAAATATATTACAAATATATTTTTAAAGTTACATTACATTACGACAATCTTTAATGGTTACGGATAGGTTTCCTATTTGAAGTAATTATACATATGTATATTTTTTTACTTTTTACTCGTACCTTAATTTTTATAAATTCAACGATAATAATAAAATAAAACCTACTTAAAATTGTCATGTATTTATTTTTGTACACAATCATTTTGGCTTAAATAATTTCATTAAATATAAAAATCATTCAAATTTTTAAGCATGCCTCATAAGAACGATTTATTTTTTTTATAAAATGAAATTATAAAATGTAGTTATCAAACGATAAATTGATACCTCTGATAGTATGGAGTACAAAATATAATTCCCCAATATCCTAATGCCCCCAGACCTACGTCATTACTACACAAAGTTGAAATTTTGAGGGCTATTAGTTTAATATGTAGTTCAGCAGTATGCGTATTCCCTAACTTGAGAGTGATGGCTTTCAGACGTAGAACCAAATTACCAGATTGGTCTGGGGGCTTATGAGGGGTATTGAATTAATCCGTAAATAATAAATAAAAAAAATAAAATAAATGAAAGCTTGCTAGTATAAAATAGTCTGCCCCAACTTTAAGCAACCTTAAGGACGTCTGGCAGGAGTAAAGGCCTACGTAAAGGGTCTGATAATAATAAATATACATTTTTAACATTATTCTTAAAAATATATTTAAATACGAGCTTTGCTACTTTTACTAAGGTAAGCGTGTATCTTAAGTTACGTCTTAACTATTATACATATTAAAGAGAAAAAAAAATCAGCTTTGCTAAAATAACGTAGGCCTGGGAGTGGCGCTGGGATCTCAGTCTCATATTAATATATAAGTTTAATTAAACCAAATTTAAGAATTTTATGAAGAGTCTGTATTAACATATTTTTTTATTACTAGAATACCTTTTTATAATTATAAGCACCAAATGTATTTTACATAGTTTGTCACGAATAATTTTCACATGGTGCCAAATTAAACTGAATTTTTCATTTAATTAAAATGAAATAATTTTAAAGATTTAAATAACAAACGAGCAATGAATAATCTTTAAGCACTTTGTTTTGTAAGTTCAGATGTTCTTTTTTGATCTTCTTGAGTCACTTAATTGGTGTTCTATTACATTTTCATGATGTTTCGTCATTAAAATTATTATACTATACATAGTACACTTGATGAATATTTATAAAAATATGAATAAAAATTAAAATTTACATTTAAATTTACATATACGTCTATAAAATGTAATTTTTTTGTCATACATATACGAGTAGACACTTTAATTAGGATTTTTTCTCATTTAAACTTATAGTAATAACATACAACTTATTATGACATACAAAGTTAAGAACTCGTAATTTTTACTAATTTAGTTGCTAACTTTATGAAAATAAATCTTATTTAAACATAAAGAATTTATTTTTAAAAGCGTAAATCTCACAATTAAATAATCGAGCTACTAGTAGTGGGATATCAAATAACTAAGCCGCTTTCTAAACTTAGTAATGACAATAGATAAAAATACGATAATATTGAATTTCGTATAATTCCAAGACCAGATTAAAGAACTTTGTGTAAAATTAGGCAATTCTATCTTTAGGTTTCATTTATTTATCGAATTTTTTAAGCGTATGAAGAGAATTCAGAGAAACAATTATATTAATAATGAGAAAACATTTACATTTGATTTTTATAAATTATATTTTATAAATTTTTATTAGTAGATTTTGGAACAATCATATTCAGCAAGACAAAGCGCAATTGCGCTACGGTAATAACGTCTTTAGTTATTTTAAAATTTTATACCAACATAAACTTAAGCATTCACATTTAAATTTAATAAATTAATTAATTTTTAATAAATTTAAATATACCATTTTTTTTGTACACCATATAAAAAAATTAATAGATGTATGTGCAGAAAAAAAGATCTATTAAATCTCGTAACATTTTCTTTGCATGTAGTTCTACATGTATGTAGAATCTAGTAATAGAATAGTAGTCCATTAGTCTAATCATTTATAAAGAACTAAATCAAAGAAATAACCAATACATATGTATTTAATAAGTAATTTATGTTAAGTTTTAATAACATTATTGATACTATATATACCTAAGTGTCGTGTCTAATATGTCGAACTTTTGATCTAATAAAATAAACGTGTTGAAATAACGTAGCTCATAAACTGAGATTGGAACTGAATGTGGGCGTTAAAAGAATAATATTAAATTCTAAATTTAATTTAGAGAAGTTTGGAGAAAAAAAACAGTAAATCATTTATTCTATATTATTATATTATATACGTAAATTATTATGATATGAAGATATTTTTAGAAGTTTGAAAATGTTCAATCAAAATCCTTTATTATAATAGCAATGAAAACAAATGTCAAAACCATAGAAAAAAATACTCGCGTATCGTAACATAACTTACCGCGATCATCATCGCGAGCATGAAGGCACCAAATAGTAGTAGCCTTTATTCATTCCATTTATCAGCTTCTCGTTGTTTTTCTAAAAAATTTTGGCCGCATCTTTTTTTCTCACGTCAAGATGCTTACCTTTATTTTTCTGTTTTGTTTCAATAAAAATTTTGGCGACAACAACGAAAAGTTGACATTAAAAAAGGATAAGCCTTAATAGGGGAAATCCCTTTTTACGTCAAACGCTTAAAATAAATAATGACAATTTTTAATCGCCATGACTAAAATAAGCAAGTAATACAAAGTGGCGTGGCGTACTTAAACACTTTCAAAATTACATAAATCGTGATAAATTTGTAAAATTAGATCTTTGTTATATAATAAAACGCACGTCGTTTCGTCGTTTCGTCGCTGCTTAAGGAAAATAACATTTAACTGGGTTGCTCTATACATAGTACGTTGATTGCTTTGGCAGGTTGCTATATTAAGAAATAAGATTGTTACACGGATGTTTATTCACGAAATTAATATAAAAGTTTTACAAGATATGATATGAAAAATTAATATTTTTACAAGTGATTTGTTGGCGTTCTTCTAATTTTTAATAAGTTTATGAAGTATGTTTGTAAAAAAAACGTACTTATATGCATTTTGTGATTATTATATAAAATTTCCAAGAATAAATAATTTAACAAAGTTTGTATTGAGTTTAAAAATATTCAAATTAAAATGGTTACTACAGCATTTTTAACTTTTGGTTGTATAATATCCAAGTTATGAAAAGTTTACCACTACGCTATTGATTCTAAATCTATTGAAGAGTAAAATTTATTGAGCGTATAAAGAAAACATGCACATATTAGCAATATAAAGGGTAACTTTGAAAGTTACGCTAACATAAGGTTAACATAAGAAAATTTTAATTTGATATTAGAAAGTTAAAAAGGATAGCAAAGAGCTAATCGTATAACGGTTTTTTATAAGTTTATAAAGTGAATGCGAAGCTACGTTCAAGTTTCTCCACAAGCTGTTCTATAAACACATTTATAATTTTAATGCGTTTCATTCTGTTGCATTTCTGCACGTTACCTTTATTCATTTTCTTCATAATATATGAAAAACTCACTTACTATAACAAACATATAAATATATGAATGAAAGCTGTTCACACTCCTTATCACTTATATTTTAATTTGCAATATGTAGTAATAAATGTTTACTTGTCACTATTTATAATAAAAGGATCAAAAAGTCGATTCTGTACATGAAAGATATAAAAAAATAAAAACTGCATCGGTTAACATATCGATTATAGAAGTAGAAATTTTTGTATGTCTGTCAGTCTGTTTGTATGTTCTCCAATCACGTTAAAACTACCAGACAGAAATGGATGAATTTTTGTATGAAGATAGGGCCTGCCTAGGGTCTGGAGGATCTCTTTTGGGTCTCGTTTCGGTTTTCATAATAGTTTTCTTAAAAAAAACAAAACGAAAATTACTTAAAATACCGATAACTACTGAATGGAGGGAAAAGAGTTTCGGCATGGTAATAGCTCAAAGCTTAAAGCAACTTGTAAGATAGTTTTCATTATGGAGTGAGTATAAAGCAATTTTAGCACAAAAATTAAAAATCTGGCAAAAAAAAAATAACGGTTACTCGCAAGTGCAGCTAAAAAGATTATATAATTAAAATTGCTAATGTTAAGTCGAATAAATTACTTATTAAACATTTAACATTTTATTTAACCACAATTTAAAAGATGAAAGTATAACTATAGTTTTTTTAGTCTACCATAAATATTATTTTGAAAGTCAATATTCTGTTTAGATGACGTGGGTGATGTGAATACATTTTAATAATTGGTATGTACGTTACATTTTTTTATAGTAAATAGGTTAAATCTCTTAAAATATATATAAAGAATACGAAATAATCATGTTAAGGAAATACCAAATATACTCATTTAGGAAACGTATACCAATTTGAACGTAGAGGGACTCGAACCCGCGCCTCCTGGAAACGTCACGTTAAAATTTTTATATTATACTTTTTCTAAATACGTATTTTTGTTTCCTACGTGTGGAATAACACTTTAAAATGTTAAAAAAATACCAAATATATTTTATAAAATATCAAGAGGAACTCCAAACATAATAGGATTACTAACAAACCCTTCTGAAGTCACATTATATCCCTACATAATGTTTCCAAGTTTAACTTATATTTCACTCAATCAAGTACTTGTGAATCTAAAATTATACAGTTCAATCTATATATACTAAATTCACTTAAGTCTATCCTTTTATCCTAATTCTATACAAACATTTGTAAATGATCGTATTCCATTAGCATTTTAACTCTACGGAGTATCTTGTTCCAATTGGTTAAGAATATATGAAAGTTTTTAAAATTAATTTCTATTCACAAGTATCGATGTCTAGTTGTGGTTGTTGTTTGACTTTCTATTTTTGTAGATACAACAATAGTGTTTTATTTTTTTTCCTACTATGTATAATATAATAAATGCATAAGATTATGAGAATTGTTATTTGTTTGATTTTTGACGCAAAAACGATTGAAAAAATTTAGATGAAACTTTCCAGTAATATACCTTATACGTCGGAGTAACATATAGATTACTTTTGGCTATAATATAACATAAAGTTTAAGCAGGCGAATCGCGGGTTCAGCGGGTTAAGATATATATATATATAGGCAGGTAGGCAGAGAGAACGCGGGAATGGAACGGAGTGTCTTAACCTAGTCTTAAGACACTAAGACCATCCGTTCCATTTAACACATTTCCACTCCCCACTTTTCGCCAGATTCTAAAAGTATTGTTTAGTAGGAAAGTATCTTATTTAATATCATTTAAAGAAGATTTAACATTTGTCGTAACTTCTTTTACAATATCCTATGTAGATACAAATACGGAGTTTATTTTTAAAAGTTGCCAAAACATCAATAATCCAATTCCAATCTGAGAGTCATATACATGACAAAGGTGTCATCAAAATTCAAAAGTTTGACATTTTTTATTCTCATATGAATACCAACCAGCCTTTAACACCATAACGTAGTTTTGTTATTTCTTTTTGATATATTTTTGTCACTTAAACCACCATATTTAGATTTTTTTTTGTTTGTGTATAATTTAAGCCGTCGGGCGCAGGTGCACAAAGTGCGAACATAACGCAAGTAGTTGTGGATACGATCCCCACGCGAGGAAATTAACCATTTATTTAAATTTATATTTTAATTTCTTCGCTCTGGTGTCGACGAAGACTGAACTGAACTGTCTGGTGAAGACGAAGTACAGCGGACGGAGTTTCGCTATTCAATACGCAATGCCTTCATAAGTCTCAAAAATAGGTTCCGTACCCTACTGTGGGCGTGATACAGCGTGAAGCTGGTTTTTTTTTTCATTTATTTATTAAATATATTTTTTTACATAATAACTTTCGCTTTTTAATTTTGAATTTATATCAAACGACGAACGAAGTTAAAAAAGATTATCCTTTTCACAATACCCCTATTGTGCTTCCGGAATCTAATTAAATTTAGAAAGCGAATAAAAAAAATATAATTTCGTGAAAATTTTATACAGGATAAAACTTAATATAAATCCATGTAATGTCAAATTTCCGCAAAAAATTCAGGATCGTAGGTTAACTGTACGTACAACTTATAAAACTTGATAAACTTAAGTTTGCTTTGAAAAAAATTATTAATTATAAAAAAAAGTTTATAAATATTTTTTCTTATAAAACTCCTACAAATGTTTCACTTATCGGATATTTTTCCCTTATTTGTACTGTAAGTTCGCACATTGTGCCGAATTTCATAACCGTAGGTGCACGAGAAATATCCTATACGGTTTGGTTACGCGACGAATTTCTAATCAAATGCAGCAAAATCGATGCACAAATGTTCTTATTTTTTGATTGCATCAACTTAAAAGCTTGATTTTTTCTATACTTTAAGGGACCTTCATATTTAGTATTAATTCTAGCTGATGATGATTCCTCCACACGATCTTGACACAGACGGACAAACAAAGTGATCCTATAAGGGTTACTTTTCTAATTTTTTAGGTACGGAACCCTAAAAAGATATCGCAGTAGCAACAGCATCGCGGATAGCTGAGCCAGTAGCTTAAATAAGTAGATTAATATACCGCCTTAACTCTCACCCATAATGGACGATGAGGTGATTCAATTAAAAACGGAATGATACCGCGTTGGCATGAAAAGGTAATAAATGAGCGCGCCATCTTTACATTATGAAGTAAATAATTTGACTGCCAAGCGTTTATTTTAATATATTGATAAAAATATTATTATCATATTTAGTAATAAATAAAAGTATATATTATATATATTCGGTAGAATAAAATTAGAGTTTAAAGATTTCAATTAGAGTTTAAAGATTAATTATTTACTAATAATATGATGCCGGCGTGGCGCAGGGGAACAAGCGTGTAACTGTAATACGACGGTGGTGGGTTCGATTCGCAGTCGGATGAATGGATTATTATTTATTAATATTTTCATTTCGGCGTTGAGTTTCGCCACTTAACGTAAAGCCTCTATAATGAGAGGAAAGTGGGGAACGCAGTATCTTAACACTAGGTTTCCTATGCATATCCTTCTATATGCGGGATACAGCCTGTAGCCTGAAAAAAAATATTAATAATTCTTTACGAGTAAGAGATATACAAAGTATTTTAACTTCGTCTATTTTCCCTGTAAGCGGTGTATGACAAAGATAATTTATTATAAAGATCGTATATTTTCCTCATTTCGTCTCTTTCAAAAAATTATAATAGAACTTGTATGACATTTCAAAATAACAATTATGTAAAAAAAAACAGTTTATTTAAAAAAAACGAAAAATATATGTTATTTTAGGCCGTCAAATAATTTGTGTTTTTTTTTTCTAATTATTTTATCTCGCATACACTCAATCTTTGAATATATACCTAATATTGTTGCAAGGCATTTAATAAAAACTATCTATATGATCCTATATCGTACTGATTTTAATTAAAAGATAATTGAGTAAGCCTTAATTAAGTGATGTTATTGTGTTGTATACAGTTAAACACAAAATTATAGTAAAATTATCACAAAATTAATAATTTAATTGGTTCAGTGTTGCCATAATTTATTGCCTCAATTCCGAATAAAACATTGTATTAGTTACTAGAACGTTCTAATGAGTAAAATTTTATCTTACCTAATCTTGGCTTTAAGTATGTAACTTATGTTATACAATTCTTAAAGGCATCGAACATGCTAGTATAAATTATATCTTAAAAAGTGTTATTTCTATCTTTTCCTTTCTTTTAGAAATATTTTTTTGAATAACCTGTATCTATATTATAAGAATATCTGTTAAAATCACATATATTTTTAGTTTTGTTTGAGCTTAATAAGAAGAACCTAAGAAATACTATTAATAAACTTCCGAAGTTAACAGTAAAATTCTTAATGAAAGTTACCTCTAGGATTATCCGATAAATTATAAAAATCTGCGAACTTGGTCTAAATTATGAGTTGAGATTTATTACAACGTCTAGAGTATTAAAATTTTTATAGTAAAAAAAAAAGATTAATTCTTAAAGATTCAGTATGTTTTCTAAAAGAGGCCGTTATGGCGTAGCGGCTGTAAATACGACGATTTCATTTTCGATTCCTACTTGGTGGAATGAATATATTTTTTTACACACTTTCAGTTTTCCCATCTTTATTAATTCGCTTATTTAGAAAATAAATATTTTCTTGCAAAATATGATATGGTGATGAAGTATCAATCAGTATGCAGTATCAATCTTTGTGCCGTGTGATCCCGGCCTAGAATAGGATCATCCTGGTACTGGTGGTGTCGTAAGAGGCGACTAAAGTACGTGTGACTAGAGTCACGTCGCCAGCAATGGCAACACGCATGGGCAGACTCGACCGGATCATTACCACTCCCAGCATTTAAAACCGGCGTGAAGTAGTGGCTCTATGCCACTGCACTTAGCATCAGGTAATGCCGGGCTCCGGCGCCCAACCCACCTAACAGGCAGGCAACGCACGTGTAGGTCCTCTGGTGTTGCACGGGGCCGTGGGCGGCGGTAATCACTTACCATCAGGTGATCGAACGCTCGTTTGCCTTGTCTTTTCCATAAAAAAAAAAAATCAAATCTTGCTTGGTTTGGCTTTTTTTTTGTTCATATGTTCATTTGATTGTAATCATCAATCTTTTGTGAAGACAAGATTGATGATTACAATCATCAAATATCTGAGAAAATATTTTAAAATATTAAACTTTGTAACTAAAAGGCACAACACAATCTTTCGACACACAGTGTATTCAACATTGTAACTGTCTCCGGTAGTAAGTAATGTTTGAACGATCCAGATTTTGAAATAGCAGAATTGAACGTAATCATATTTCGTTTATTTAGTATCACTCGCTGAGTGGGTGGCTCACTGCTTGTATATGCAATTTCGATGTAGTTTGTCTTGCTGTGATCACACACAGTGACGCTCACGCTTTTGAGCGCTATGGTTACGTTATTTTCAAATTCTGTAATATTTTTAATTGAAATGCAGAGAGTCCTTTGTAGAAGATTCAGAATATAAATTACAAATTATTGCAACCACTAATTGATTTAATTTTGATTTTATTATTCCAACTACATATAAACAATATCACACAGATAGTAAAAAATATTTTTCAGCTTCACCATGTATTGCGCACATAGCATATAAAAGTCGATAGATAGAATCTAGTGTTAAGATTCTCCTTTTCCATTAAAACACTACTTATCGTCGAAATTTATAGGCATAGTGTGTTGAGTGGCGGAATACAACGCCATGCTTTGCCTCGTTACCTGAGCGAGGATTTACCTAGATTCGGAATTGAATCTACAAGCTGTCGCGTTTTGTTGCGCCACAACTGGCCTTAAATCATTATAATCTATAATTTAATAATTAGTAATTATTTTCTAAAAATGAATAAAATTCAATAGATATAATTATCATATTCAAAGGAACGTTTATAAAATATTTCGTAAACTTATATTTAAATTTCAAATATAAAATGATATTAAGGAATATATAGTAAATGTGTCCATCGCGTTGCTTTTGTATGCATCAAGAGCACTTTACTTTGCTGTAATACAATTTTGACGTCGACTCACCTGTACCTATATTAATATTATATTATATATTTACCAAAGAATACATTTTGAGATGTTATTTCTATTATAGTATTAGGGATTTAAAATTATTAACACCAGTTAAATATTTTGAATGATAGTTCTTTCAGTTTAACGCTGTATCCTGCATATAGCAGTGTAGACAGAGGGAACCTAGTGTTAAGACTTCACTTTCCGTCGTATTTATCGAGATATTGCGTATTGAATGGCGGAACTCAACGCTGCGTGGTATCAGAGCGAAGAAATTAAATTATTTATAAATAATAATAAAACATCCAAGTGGGGCGATCATCACAACGGTCGCGTTTACAGTCACTACCTTGTGCTTCTGCGCCACGACGGCCTGTGACGTCTGATACATAGTACCTATAATAATTTAGAATTCCGTATTTTCTTATATAATTTTGTATTATATATTATTTTTGTCTGTCTTGTATTAATATACAGGTGAAGGTGAGATTTTATTTATCATTGGGTTGCGAAAATCATCCCCGCAGTATTATGTTGCCGTCTTTATAGACGTCGAGAGGTTGAAGGCCTTTATAGTGCTGACTGTAACGTCTGAAACGCGTTTGCGTTGTCAGTGTACTATATAAATATATTAGGGTTCTTGCATATCTTGAGATTGTTTCTAGTAATAAATAATATTAAGTGACTACATTATATATTTCCATAATATTCTTATATAGGCTGCTAATATATATTTTTCAAGGCCCTCGTAGTACAGGCACAAGGGTGTGACTCTAACGCGACGTTTGTGGGTTCGATCCCGGCTTGAGGGAATTACTATTTATATGAGGTATTTAGAATATTATTTTTTAAATATTTTAATTATTCGCACTGGCACCAAGGCAAAAGCCCGGTATTGAGCTGCGCCACTCAATACGCAATGCTTCGAAAAATTCGTCGGAATGACCCCGTTTTCGCCGAATTATCGCGGTAGTGTCTTAACACTTGGCCCCCTCTGCCTACCCTGCTGTGTGGGTGAAGCTGACTTGATTGCATTTTATATATATTTCTAGAAATAGATAATAGTATACTTTATGTGATAAATGAACTTCTTGAAAAATTACTATTCGGACATCACGATCGCTGAAAAATTTTAGTTTGCTTTCCACGCCAGTATTGCTAGATGTCTATGTTACTAAGATAAATGTAATTTCATTTCTAAAGGTTGAATGGATTTCAGATCAATAATTTACAATGTTTATACCTTTTTATGCATTGTACTTTTTACTAAATATTAGTTAGTCTTTATAATAACTCAAATTTTTCTCTAGTATTATAATATTTATAGATTCTTGATGGAAATTTTAATTTAGTATCCAAACTTATAGTAGTTGAGGCCGGTCGTGGCGCAGCGGCACAAAGTGTGACTGTAAGCTGACTGGTTGTGGGTTCGATCCCCACTCGAGGAGATGAAATATTTATTTAAATTTATATTTCCATTTCTTCGCTCTGGTGTCGAGGCAAAGCGCGGCGTTGAGTTCTGCCACTTAACACGCAATGCCTCCGGAATTCGGCAGAAAGTGGGGAACGGTGTGTCTTTCACTACGTTCCCTCTGCCTACCCTGCAGTGTGCGGGATACAGCGTGAAGCTGATTTGATTTTTTTTTTTAACTTATAGTATTTATATGTTTATTGTTATATAAAATAAAATAAAAATGGTATATATACAGTTATATATTATAAATTATATTCAATAATTAAAATAACCTATAATCTCTCCTCTAACAATAACCTCTTGATGTACTGAGTTTGTTGTTATGTATAACAACAAACAATACAATAATTTTCTAATATATGTGTTTATATATCAACAAACCAATACAAATAGATCCCAAAAGACCTAAACATATCTTCAACTGAGAATTACTTATCTTGTAAACTAATATTGTTAATAGATACTTCTAAAACTCACCCTCTATAAATTATCAAATGTAAATAATGCAGGATAGGATTAATGTCATTGATACGCCCTTGATATCGATATCTGTATAACTTTTGAAAGTTTTGTAATGGGCTACAGTTACACTATTAGATGAATAATAAATTATAATTGCTACGTTCAATACTTTTTAGCTTCATGCTGCATCCCGCACACAGTAGGGTAGGCAGAGGGAACCTAGTGTTAAGACACTCCGTTCCCCACTTTCTGCCGAATTCTGGAGGCATTGCGTGTTGAGTGGCAGAACTAAACGCCGCGCTTAGCCTCGACTCCAGAGCGAAGAAATGGAAATATAAATTTAAGTAAATATTTCATCTCCAGTGGGGATCAAACCCAGAACCAGTCGATTTTGCAGTCACACCTCGTGCTGCTGCGCCACGACTGGCCTAATCATTAAAAATTTATAATTTTAGTTAATATAATAACATCGATCGTAGCTTTCAAATCAAATGTTTGTTAATATTTATTTATGATATCTCAAATTAAATTACCGTTGAGGGACTATCATATATTCCATAAATTGCATATCTTAATCTAAGTGAAGTTCGCTATATTCTGTTAACAGATTACGCTGATGTTATCTGTAATATTCATAGCATTTGGTTAATTGCTTCCTATTTAATGTTAGTTTATATAGCATATATATTATTGAATTAAAGTTAGTTTAGATTTTGTTGTACAACAAATATTATGTTTAATAATTATTAATTTAAAAAAGTGAAATTTTAACGGATTCATTTCCCGTACTATCGTCTCGTTTACTATTTTCCACCCAATTCTGGGGACGTTGCCTGTTGAGTGGCGAAATTTAACTCTGCGTTTTTGCCTGGAATCAGAGCGTAGAAATTAAAATATGAAATATTTAATTTAGTCGAGTTGTAAGTAAGTCTTTGTCGTCGATTGTAAATGACAAATAGGTTGCCTTATAACTATGTAAATAAATCAGCTTCACGCTGTTTCCTGCACACAGCAGCGTAGGCAGAGGGTATCTAGTGTTAAGGCACTCTGTTCCCTGCTTTCTGCCGGATTCTGGAGGCATTGCGTGTTGAGTGGCAGCACTTAACGCCGCGCTTTGCCTCGACACCAGAGCGAAGAAATGGAAATATAAATTTAAGAAAACATTTCAACTCCTCGAGTGCGTATTGAACCCTGCTCATGCTCCGCCGTGTGATCCCGGCCTAGAATAGGATCATCCTGGTACTGGTGGTGGCGTAAGAGGCGACTAAAGTACGTGTGGTAGAGTCACGTCGCCAGCAATGGCAACACGCATGGGCAGACTCGACCGGATCATTACCACCACCGGCATTTAAAACCGGCGTGAATTAGTGGCTTTATGCCACTGCGTTTCGCATCAGGTAATGCCGGGCCCCGGCGCCCAACCCATCTTAAAGACCGGCAACGCACCTGTAGCTCCTCTGGGGTTGCACGGGGTCGTGGGTGGCGGTAATCACTTACCATCAGGTGACCCGCACGCCCGTTTGCCGTGCCGTTTTCCATAAAAAAAAATGACTGTCAAAACTATGTAAATTTTGATTATTTTAGAAATACAATAGACCTTAAATAGTTTAATTAAAAATAACAAAATTAATTCACACTAACGCTTTGCTCTGAATATCTAAATTATCTATTTCTAAATAAAACAAATTTGGGACAAAAGTAATATACTGTAACAATTAAACGTACCCACTAAAGCCTCACCTTAATTACTCAAAGGAAATTCGATTTATAAAAGACAAACAGCTACTGCATCACAACAAATTTGCTTTAGAAACTACCTACTAGTATATAAAGTATATGTTATTTTCAATCTTTTAATTTTATATTGAAATGAGAATAAAATTAATTCAGGTCATCGTGGTAGAGTGGTCTGATTATGAACGTGACGGTTATAATTTCGATTCTCAGTAGGGGATTGTTTTTTTTTCACGCTGTAATCCGCATATACCCGCACAGGGTACCGAGGGAACCCGGGACTTTAGTGTTAAGACATTCTCTTTCCCGCTTTCTGCCGAATTCTAGAAGTATTACGTGGTGGAACTCAACGACGAACTTTACCTCGATAAAAGAAATGGAAATAACACATATTTCATTACAACTAATACTACGGGAAATGAAATACTGTTTTCAATTTCCCGCTCTGATAACTAAAGTGCGACGTTTAATTTTATCATTTAACGCACTACGTATTGAGCGTCACGAATTTGGGAGGAAAGCAGAGAAGGAAGTGTCATGACCCTCTGTGTTCTCTTTGTTTACCATATATGCGGGATAAGAATTCAGTCTAAGTTGAAATAGATTTTACAATTGTTGCTTTCTTATGCAACGCCTCTGCAATCGGCATGCAAATTTTCTAAGATAGATATAGAAAGCTAACATTTATAAAAGCGCGGCGCTGAGTTCCGCCACTCAACATGGAATGCAATGCCTCCAGAATTCAGCGGAGTGTCTTATCACTAGGCTTCCTCTGCCTTTCCTGCGTATGGGTTGAAAGATTGCAGCATTCACAGTTAGTGAAAAAATTAGACGTACTTCATTATATCTGTTTTTGTTTATACTACTGCTGTAGCGAAACTATTTATTGTAAGGAATTTAATTTACTTTGCCCTATCAAATGTCATACGGGTCGGATGAATCCGTATAAAAATATTATGATATTTAATTAGTGACCTTTTCGTTTGCCTTATCTTATATATTGTATACATAATTGGTATAGTTCATAGGGCTAAAGGGCGTGTAATTAATTTCATACTTACATCGTTCAATCCTACTTCAAAGTGAAATTCTTACAATATAAAGAAAAAATAACACTTTTGTAACATTTAAAATAATCTGACAACTTAGGAAACAAAAATGTTAAATGGTTTTAGTTCGTTAAAAATAATTATTAACTTTACGTACAACATCAATTGCTTTTAGGCGAAATCATTTGTTATTTTAATAGTCAATTTTTTATTGTAATAAATACATTGTATTTATTATATTTTTTGTAGAATATTATACATATATAATATACTGTATTGTCTTATGTCAGTCTACAATTTGTTCATTTAGACAGCGTGGGACGTCTCAATAATAGGGCTAGGGTTGAAGGTGGTCCAAATGACATAGTGAATGCATCTCCGTTATGTGCCAGTGGTTTTGGTAATCAAACGTCAGTCCAGATCAAAGGGTCATACAGGCGTTTAAGTGACATTCACTCTACGTTTCTACGTAGCGTTTCCAAGATGAATAGAGCAGAGCGGCTGACGTCTGTTCCTGAGAAAGGACTATTTGAGAATATCCATCCTAAATTTCATTGATTTTTCTGTTAATAAATACAGAAATTTGTTGTTGATAATGATTAATTTGATCATTTCATTTGATTAGATTGTATAATTCCAAACAAACAAAATATAATTTCAAACGTTCAGAAACAGTTTTTTTAGAAACATTTTTAACTACTACCAAGCTAATATAAACTAAATATTAAGATACAAGCTTCATAACATTTTCACTTATGGTAAAAATTTACAAAATTCTTATTTCAATTATATCATTTAGTCTTCATTTAATATTATTTAAAATGTATATAATTTACATACGTTTTACTATTTTACTATACTTATCATCAAACATAGAATTATATCCCAAAATTTCGACAAATTTATATATGTTTATACGATATAACCCTTTAATTTAAAAGTAAATTGCCACGTAGCTGTCTTGTAGGCGTGCCTGTACTTAGCGACCATTTTAATTACCTTCAAACCACTTTACACATTTCCGTTGGGAATCCGTAATTTAATTAATTTGTAATAAAATTATGCTTCTATAACAACTAAGTGAACATTTTCACTATTAAAATAACAAATCGTGTTATTAGACGTTGTATAAAAATGGCAATCAAAAGTCTTTTAAACGTTTTCTTTTTACTATTAAATTCGATAAATACATAAAGAAACGCTATCTTATAGTATTCTTACTAAGGAAAACAAAACTGGTGAATAGAAAACAATACTCGAATAAAAGAATAGAGAAAAAGATATATTAAAAATATCATTTGCTATGAGCAAAAGGAAATGGCGCCAAGAAACTATAACACATACAGCTATTAAGTATAAACAATGGAGTTCTTCCAACTTCAAGTTTAAATTTGCAATAGCAAAATAAGTTGAATAAACCTAGTGTACAGACAGTCCGTTCTATATTTTCGACTCGTGATATTGAGTGTTGATTGCAACGTTGTGGAACTCAACGCCGTACTATTATTGTCTTCGCTGTATTATTGTGTGAGGATCAAACCATTTATGACCTGTCCCGATGATCTCTATATGTCTTCCCATATTTATAAATATGTGCCGTGTGATCCCGGCCTAGAATAGGATCATCCTGGTACTGGTGGTGTCGTAAGAGGCGACTAAAGTACGTGTGGTAGAGTCACGTCGCCAGCAATGGTAACACGCATGGGCAGACTCGACCGGATCATTACCACCCCCGGCATTTAAAACCGGCGTGAAGTAGTGGCTTTATGCCACTGCGTTTCGCATCAGGTAATGCCGGGCCCCGGCGCCCAACCCACCTTAAAGGCCGGCAACGCACCTGTAGCTCCTCTGGGGTTGCACGGGGTCGTGGGCGGCGGTAATCACTTACCATCAGGTGACCCGCACGCTCGTTTGCCGTGTCTTTTCCATAAAAAAATAAAAAAAATATATATCACAGGAAATTCGTTACTCTTTTTAGAGCAATAAAACTGTTTCCTTTGAAATAAAATATGAGTACCTACAATGAAGAATTAGCATAGCATAAGCCAAGTGGGATTGTCTGTGGCAAGAGCGTGCTAAATGACGATATAATGAATATTTATTGTGAATTTATTGCTCCGCTTTAGAAATTATAATATCAAATAATCTAAATTAAATGTATATTTTTATAAGTGATGATCGCACTTTTATTATGTTAACTCAATAAGTTTAATTAATTTCTACAATAAGCTGAATATATCTGGTTTCCAAATGAGAACTATAAATATATACAAAATAGGTAGGTACGTAAATATGTGTATATATATATATATTTTCAATGATTTTTTTATATATTTTCTTCTTATTATTTTTGTGTTATTCATTATATTTAAATATTAAATCATATCGTATTTCTTTCTAAAAAGCTGTTCTTATTTATTCATTTGATAAACACAAAATTTTATTAAATTATTCAGTCCAGCCTATCTTGAACATCAAAAAAATCTTTTAATTCTCTCAAATATTGGCGTAAACAGTAGTAATATAAAACTCTGAGACGATATAAGAGTCCTGATAATAAGATTATACTGAAATGACAATTTGCTCACAAATAAAATAAAAAAGGTACAGCTACTTTTATTAAGTGTTCCAATTATCGTTGATTGTATTATAAAATTTTAAATTGTGGATTCATTTCCAGCGACGGGACGTTTTAAATGATTTCTGGTATGTTTTCTCATTCAAAAGTACATCTGTTTCCGACTTTTTATCGAATCGAAGCGTTGCGTCTAGAACTAGTAGAGTAGCAGTATTTAAACACAATTTTATAATATAATCAAATAAATAGCAAATGATTGTCTCAATAAAGCTATGTGAATGCCATCAATGGTCCAGAGTACGTATAACATTTACATTTCGTTATTGTTATCTGTATACACGGACTGAGGACACTGTCAGGATGGTAGGTACGCATGTCAAACACACGTTCCTTCAGATATAAATAGAAATGCTACGACTGTAGCTCATTAGAATGACCGAAATTAATATTAAGCTGCCATATATTTTTATATTATTTTGTTTGAAATTCCACCATCCACTCTGACGTCTCGTTGCACTTTCTTTCATCAAATAAATAAACATAAATTGGAACAATTATTACCATGGTAAAGTAGGCTGATTATTCCCTCTGCCTACCCTGCTATGTGCGGGATACAATGTAAATCTAAAAAAAATATAAGTATCTATAACTTAACTAAATACATAAATACTTTAATGGTCATATTGAGGGGTCGTCGCTAACTTTATAGTATAAAGTTTCACCTTAAGATAAAAGCTTGACATAGCTTTCAAGAAAATTGATATTGATTTGATAATATATATTATATACAATAAGATGAGAATTTGACGGGATTGTTGTTTGAAAGTTAATCTATAAAGTTAGTGCAAAGTATATTTTCGAAGTTTCGAAATTTAGTTAGAGAAAATAGTTTGGAAGAAGTGTACTTAAATTTCAGGTATTTGTTATTTTCTTAGTAATTATTTTTAATAGCATAAGAACTTAGGGGTTGATGGTATTTAAACTTAAAATTCTATATTTCAATTTATATTATTATTTCGCACAAAATCACAAGCCGTAGTAATTGGTTATAGGTTTACCAGTTCCAGCTCCTGGAAACGAATTATTTTCATTATTCCCAATTCCCGCCGCCCAATACCCATTGTCTCGAATGCTGGTGAAAAACGAAGAAGGGAGTGTCTGGACACTAGGCTCTATCTGCCTCCTTCCTATTTGCGTAATACAGCAGGCATTCTTATTTATTGGAAATTTATATTTTTTATAAATAAAAGCGGGCAGTGCTGACCATGTCGGGAAAAAGTGTACTGATATTACATAATTTCTAATACTTTCAAATTGGGAATCTATTACAGCACTTATCAAGTGCATCATCAACTACCGAGTCTAATTATACTTTCAAACCACCGAAATTTATAGAGTCACTGAAATATATAAATATAAAATTTTATCCAAATCGGTCTAGCTGTTTAGAAATAGCAAGATGACATACGAACATACAAAAGAATTACAAAAATGTAATTTATAATTGTATAATAATGGCGCAAACTGACAGTCGGATATAGCATTAGATATAGGATTAGAAGACTAATAAGGCTTCCCGGCTGTATAGCTCCAACTAGCTACGGCTTAGCAAACATCGTTAATATATTTGTCAATTAAATTAAATATATTATAAAAAAATGACTAAAAGGGATACTTAGGAGTATAGTTATTATGATAATAACTTTTTTTTTCAATATATAATGAAGAATATTGGCATACAAGGAATGCGTAGCGATATATCTTTAATTGTTTCAATTCTCGATAAGTTTCAGTAAAGCTACAAAAATGTTGTTTATACTATAAACTAATGTATGTAGGTATAAAGTACAGATTGTATTATCTTCTACTATTTTTTTTATATATATTCTTTTTGGAAAAAACTAAAAAGCAGTAGTGTGAATATGTAAATAAGTTGTTTATGATTTATATTTATTATTTGTCTGTCATTCTCGCAAAAATTGACTTTAAAAATTATTTGAATGTTAATTTGCTCTAGAATATTATTAAAAGCTTGCTTCAAGCTGGCTATTGAGTGGTGGAACTCAAGGCCAGTTCTTTGAATTGTTGCCAGAGCAAACAAATAAAAACATTACTAAATAATAGTCCATTCCACCGAGTGAGGATGGAACCCCAAACCCACAACCGTCGTTACACTCACACTCTTGTCCCCTACGTTACTATGGCCTTAGAATGTTATGGTCGTCATATTTTACGTCCAGTCACTTTATAGGCATAATGCATGAAGTCTGTCCGCATAAAAACCTACTAACAGGGCCTCTCTATGTCACAGCTATAAAAGTGCGAGTGTAGAGCTTTTGTACATATAATGATCCATAAACTTCATGTTGGAGCTTGTTAGCTAAATACGACACGAATATACCGAAGTGAAAATTAGATAAAATTTGCTTATTTTAATGTCAATTCTTAGATATCAAAAAGTAAATTGAAGCTAAAAAAACAATACTGGTAAATGTGAATTACTTTTACAAATATTCTTTTTTAGCTTTGCTCTGTATTTAGCAGGGCAGAAGGGAAATCTACTGGTAAGACACTCCGTTCCTTTTGAGATACCTCTGTTCCTCATTTTCCGTCGAATTCTTGAATATTCCATTTCCTCGAATGGGGTTAAAACCCACCCTAACGCGTTTACAGTCACTCTCTAGTGCATAATTTCTTGTTATAAATTACTTAATATTGCAATGCCATGCATGCCATAATATTGCAATTTAATTCTATTTTACGACTTCATTTAATATAAAAGTCACGTGTCCCATTGCCCAACGTAAACACAAGAACAACTCGTGAAACAACCTATTCAGGTGCTAAAAATAACGTTAGTGCTACCTGTACCTACTGCAAAACAAGTGTTGTTGGAAGAGCAAAATTTTTAAGAGTTTTCCTCCTATAAATTTGATCGTCATTTATTTTGTTTCTTTTCGAGTGAATTCCGACGGTAGGTAGGGTACATTAGTTTAGTTTAAGGTAAGCCTCGTAAATGGTGGCCGAGTGGGTCCATTATGTTACGTTTTCTTGACTAAGTGCAAAGTCGTGTGAAATTCAAGAGACACGTACATTGACGAAACTCTACAATTTGTTATCATAACGTCTTGAGGTCTAAGTATTGGTTCATTAAAAATATTTGGTTTACGTTTATTGAGGTTAAGTTGTGGCGTAGGGGCACAAGCGTGCGACTCTAAATGCGACAGATTGGGGGTACGATTCTTACTCGAAGAAATTATTATGTTTCATTTCAAAAATATTTGGTCGTATACTATAGAAGTACTATAGAAGTCGTATACTATAGGTCGTAACTTATAGAAGTCAGATTTATTTTTAATTTTAATGTGAGGAGACTATAATGTATGAAGTAGTAAAAAGAAGGTGAAGCAATAATAATATATGCTTGACGGTATTGAAGGCCGGCAACGCACCTGTAGCTCTTCTGGTGTTTCGGGGTTGTAGGCGGCGGAGTTTACTTACCACCAGGTGACCCGTGCGCTGCCCGTTTGCTTTGTTACAAAGTGTGACTGTAAACACGCCTGGGTTCGATCCCCCCACAAAGAAGTGAAATATTTATTTAAATTTATGTTTTCTTTTCTTAGCTCTGGTGTAGAAGCAAAGCACGGAGTTAAGTTCCGCCACTCTATAGGCAATGTCTCCAAAATTCGGCGAAAAGTGGGGAACGAAGTGTCTTAACACTAGGTTCCCTCTTCCTACACTGCTGCGAGCAGAATTCAGCGTAAAGCTTTTGTGCGTTTTACATAATATATACTAATTGATATAATTATGTAATATCATTAAAGGATTTTTATGTGGAGAGATTGGGTTATTACTTATTATGATTTAGTATTTATTATATTTTTTATTTTTTTTCTTTACGCTATATTCCAGATATAGCAGGGAAAGTAGAAAGACCTAACCTTATCCAAAATATAGTTAGGATTTTTAGGGATACTCTCCAAAACTCAGGGTTCAATTATTTTTTTTATTTCCGTTCAATACGAATTAACAATTTTTTCTTTCTTTTCTAAGCCATGAACATCACAGTGTTAGCAGTAATAGTGGCGGTGTGCCTCTGTGTCACCGAAGGCGCCCCCGACGGAAGGCTGACAAGAAAGCAACAACGTCCCACCCGCGGCTTCAAGAACGTTGAAATGATGACCGCTAGGGGTTTTGGGAAACGCGCCCGAACTGAACGTAAGTTTATGAAAGTTAGTTCGTTTCGTGAGAACATAGTGTTATGACACTTTGTTTTCTATCAAGGACTTACTTAAGATACATTTAGGGGGCACAGAACTGTGAAATAAAAATGTTTTTTTATCTAAACCTATATATAACCTATAATCATCACGTGTAGAGTCTAAAACTGTGCTATTAATTCGTAAATATATATTCTTCAGAAATATACTTAATATTACAAATTTAATATACTTAAAATGACAATATCTTTTATCAATTATTAATCATATATTTTTTCTAGTACATAATTCTGTTAAAGAATGGTTACAAAGAGATGCCTACAAGGGCCATACAATTGCTTCAAAGAGATTGTTAACGCAAGTTATTTATAATATCTGATATTTTGTAACGCTAAAACGAATTAAGTTATTAAGTTGTTTGGTATTAGATTTTGTTGTATAAATTGTAATTTACTTTGTGATATCTATATATATATATATATATATATATATATACACATTTTTTTCTCTTAATATAATATAATATGAATGCCGCAGGGTGCTCGTAAGTATGACATTATTAAGCAATAATTACAATCACAGGTAGAAATTGTATTATATTAATATTACATATATTTGTTTAGTAAGTACTGTTTTAATAAAAAGAATACTTGTTTTTCAAATCTTCACCAATATCTATTAAATATAAAAGTCGTTTAACAATCTATACTACTAAAGAGCACTACACCTAGAATTTATTAAATATAAAAAAAACATAATATTTAAGCTGCGTGTAAAAATATTTTATCACGATTAAGGCGATGTCGAACAACAAACGCAGTCGGAGCGTACAAACCGAGGTACACCCACATTTAAGAGCCCTTCCGTCGGAATCGCCAGAGATTTTGGCAAAAGAACATCTCAATTGGAATCGGAAGGTACCTAAGGGGAACTTATTGGTATTCCGGTCGCAATAAATGACCAGCAAATTGTAATACGTATTAATACTGTGACAAGGAAGACAGTGTAGCTTGGAAAAAATCCATTTCAAATGGTCAAAGAATCTTCTTCTGATGTGCTCTTTGTGGCGCTTGTGTGTCGACTAAAACGTAATTTACTACAAGATGAGATCTAGATTGAAACTTTCCTCAAAAGTGATCTGCTTTTTTTTATATTTTTTATATAATTTACAAAGACCTTAAGGCTAAAGAAGAAAGTTTCAAATTACAAACTATTACTGTGTAAGGCTTGTTTGCTGTTAGACAATGTTTTTGTTGTTTTAATAGTCTGTTTTGTAACTTGGTTACGTTTTAAATATCAAATGTCAGATATTTTTAATTTTAATTAAATTTCATAAGAAACTATAAATAACAAAAAAAAACGTAATCAACTTTGTGTTTAGTTCTAAGGAAAAACGACTCTATAAGAGACCTTTGCTTGCAATTATAAAGCAACAACAATTACCTATTAAAAAAAATAATTTTATGGACGCTTTAATTATGTGGCTGTTTGGTACAGTGTTATATTGTAATACGGAAATATTTTCTTAACTGTATTTTTTTTATATCATTTATGATATTAGGTAAGTGACTAAAATACTATATTTACTATGAACACTAACAGACATTAGTACACACACTACTTTACACTCTTCGACAGATGAGCCAAACCGCAAGAAGTTTAGCCCTACATGCCCATTGATGGTGGCTTACGAGTTTGGCAAAAGAACTGGTAATAATGAAGTAAATGAAGAAGGTAATACTAAAATGGGAGTTTTTAACACAATTTCAAATGCTTAAGAAGCTTACGATTAAACATAAAAATATTAAATTTATTCTGTAAGAAATGCTTTCCGAAAAAATATCGTTTACATATATCGTAGAATTAAAAATCGATTATTAAATTCGATTGCGGCTTATAGAAACCACTTTTAGATTGCGTCCGAACTAGTTAAGGCTTTCTCAATAATGGCATTGACATTCTAACAGAGGAGGAAATAAGGGTGACCAGGGGAACTTTCAAGCCCAAATCTAATGTGCTTATCGCTAGGGGATATGGGAAAAGAATGCCAAATAACGAAGGTAAAACATAAAATATATTTTAAGAACAACACGAAATGGGTCGAAAAGTTGACGGACGGTCTATTTCTTATGAGAATACCTATTTGCTTGCCTAATATAAATATTATATTAAAATAATAAAAAAATAATCAAATTTTCTTTAGCGTAATGTTGTTTCATAACTTTTGGAAATGAACTTTGATAAAAAAGTGCTTACAAAAAAAATTAATATAATGAGAGTTTAAAAACATTTGTCCGCAATAAACCAGAATTGCCTGAACGCGAAGTTAGGATGATCAAGGGGAGCTTCAAGCCGAACTCTAAGGTTCTTATCGCTAGGGCATTTGGGAAGAGACAGGAAAATGGAGGTATAGGAAATTTTAACACGCTTCATATAAGTAATATCCAATAACAACATATTGGACTAATATTGACATACTTCACGGAAGGTCACAAAAGATATATTGATTAGTGATCACGTAATACCTTGGAAACGTGCATTCACACTTTGGCCTTTTCACATATACGTCTAACAAACAGTGCTAACTTGGATATTGACGATCTAGCTTGCCTTATTTTTTTAATTAATATCACGCTGTATCCCGCATACAGCAGGTTAAGCATATGGAACCTAGTGTTGAAACACTCCATTTCCCATTTCCACCGAATTCTATAGGCATTGCGTATTGAGCGGCGAAGCTCAACGCCATGCTTTGCCCCTACACCAGAGTAAAATAATGAAAATATTAAATATTACATTTCCTCGTATCGAGTAGGAATTCAACCAACAACCTGTCGCGTTTACAGTCACACGCTTCTGTCCCTGCGCCACGACTGACCTCATTTGCCATAATATGCAACAAGTACGAAAACCGAATATTTGGCACTCTCGTTTCGACACGACGTGGTCATGGGGCATTTGCAAATGCAAATGAAGGCACACTATCCAGCGACTGTAAACGTGCGAAACCTCCACTGCAGGACGGTGGCCGTACAAACAGTAACGTGTATGTGAAAACGGCCTTACACAAACATTACTATACTTATATATAAATGTAACATAATACATATTATAGTCGTGAGGCCGTTGTGGCGTAGGGGCACAAGGGTGTGACTGCAACGCAACGGTTGTAGGTTTTCTACCCGAGGGAATGAATTATTATTTATTAATATTTTCATTTTTTCTTGCTGACACATAAACAAAAGCCCGGCGTTGAATTCCGCCACTCAACATGCAATGTCACTAAAAATTCGATAAAAGTGGCGAAGGGAGTATCTTAATACTAAGTTTCCTCTGTCGTTTGCAGGAAACAGCGTCAATCTGAAAAAATATATATATAAATATACTAATGTCGCTTCAACGTGAGCTTTAGCTATTGACTTATATTATTCGTCAGCTACAATTGACGAAAATAATATAACAAAAGTTATATTACATTATCAGCTTTATCAGTGTATTATGTACAAAATGAGTTTTTGTATCTTTAAAGACGTATTACAATGTACTGTCGCTAAAACGTCGCCCGTTATTGTTAGTGAATGGATGAGGCCAAATGTTACCTAATTACTATTTAGGTTTGGTGTAACTATTGTGCTTTTACTTTTATGTATTTCAGATCAACGGTTATATGTCTAGGTAGTGTTGTAATATTTTTTTATTATATTTTTAAAACAAGAGCTTTTGGTAAACCATTTGTCGTTATTAAATTATCTTGTTTTATATTCTTATTGAAAATATTTCTATTATAATAAAAGTTTTTAAACTCATATTTAGTAAAATATTACAACACATCCCTATGTGTAAAATTAAATGTTTTTAGATTTTTATCTCAATTTTTCTTTGCAGTTTACGGCTTGGATAATTTTTGGGAGAACCTTGAGGCGTCACAAGAAAAGGATGGACTTGATGGAAATGAGGAAAAATCACTTGAAAGGTAAAACAAGTGCACATAATCTGTAATCCGTAAATAAAAAAAAACATTTTTTTGTCATTTTTTTACCAAATTAAATTTGCTTTACGTTTTTATGAACCTTACTAAAAGCATAATAACCTAATTTGGTAGAGTCTAAAATAAATCAGATAGGCGCGAGTCGGGCTCACCCATCGAAGGTTCCGTACAAAAGTTAAAAGTCTCGAGCTTTTTCTGAAATTAAAGTTTAGCTTAGCCAGAGCCCTTTTATCTAATACCTCAATTGAACCAGCGGCTTTAATGTCAATTGCCCCTTTTACGGCTATTATTTCTTAGGATTTAACCACAAATTTTCAGATTTTTTCCTGAACTAATACTACCTGTAGATGCTAATTGCCAAATATCATAATTCTAGGTCAACCGGAAGTACCCTATTAATTTTTATTCCCTTTATAGTGTCGAAATACGTGTATTTTGCGATATAAGCAGCTATATCTTTTTTAAGTAAGTACATTGTTTTTCAGGAAATCAAGGGACCGTAGAGTATATGGTTGGAATTTCAACATGATATCTCCAATCATTCTTGACAGACAGACAGACGGACAACAAAATAATCTTATAATGGTTCTTTTTTCCTTAAAAGATACGGAACCCTAAAAACAAGTAGCTTTGGGTTCGATTCTCCACAAATATACATAAGGTTAAAAATATACATGTTTTGTTCTATTTTTAGTCTCCCATCATAAAATTTATAGACAACATGTACGGAAATCTGTATATATTTTTGTAATATGTCTATATAATGCATTATTTGAAGAACTTTCACTACTATAATATAATATACTATATATAAATTATATTTCAAGTGCAATACACTAACATAAATTATAAAAACAACTCTGTCATGAGGTCTAGAGAAATGTAAAACATGTGTCAAGTGGACTTTGTGATGTATGGTTAAAATTTTGGGTTAAAATATGGTTTAGCTTAAAAACAAAATTTATAATAATGCTAAGTGAAGTTTTAGAAAATAACAAAAAATAGTAGAAATATTGAGGCGGTCCTGGCACAGGACCACAAAAGTATTACTGTAAACCATCGGGTTGTTGGTTCGATTCCCACTCGGGGAAATAAATTATTACTTATTAATATTTTCATTCGACAAAAGAGCGACGTTGAACACAGAATTCGTCGAAAATTAGACGGGAAGTAGCAACGGGGTTTTAACACTAGGTTTCCTCTGCCTGCCCCGCTATATGCGGGAAGCGGGAAAGAAAAATAATAGAAACGATAAATAAGAAATATTACTAAATTTCTTTTTAAATTGCTTGAATCTGAAAAGATAAATAATAGAAATGATAAATAATAAGAAATACTTCTAAATTTGAGCAATTCTAAGATATCCAACAGTATCACTTACTTAATCTTAGCATGAGTAAAGCTCATTTATAATTCTCTCAATATGAATAATGATCAAAGGAAAACGAATCATGAATTACGTAAAAGTATATTGAAGACTAGCTAGCCCTGTTTTCTTATTTGGTGAACCTAACGAATGATGATAAAAGTCACCTATATCCATATATAATTTATTAATACTTACCCAGAAAAGAGCTTTTAACTCAAAAAACAAAAATTCGATTACATTAAATAGTATTGTATTTTATAATAGATTACGAAGAACATCAGATTTTGTTTAAAACACATAGAATATTTGATTATTTAGGAAGGTCCATTAGATCTTAAAATACATCTTCGACCCAAGTTTACTTAAATCTCTAAGTATGGCGAAGTGATAATCTGATAAAAAAAAAATTTAACTTTTAATGTTTTCCGAAACATTTAACTTTTTATTTTTACGTAAGCTCGCTTCTCTTTGCCACGAGATAGAAAGCATTATAGTGATTAGCCATTTTAATCTACAGAGATTAAAGTGGCTAAAAAAATTTTTTTAAACGGTTTTAAAATTTGTTTAAAACAATTTTTTATCTAAACAATCAGTGGAGACTCTTGTATTATTATTTTTACGTAAATGAATTAACGCTAAGGGCACAAATGTTAGGAAAGTTCGCAGGTTCCCTTTGCCTATCCTGCTTAATGCGGGATACAGCGTGAAACTAAAAAAAGACATGAATTAAATTCAAATATAAAAACTATTATATTCAATCTGGTATAAATGTTCATGAGAAAAAATATAGATATCCTATTACAGTTAAGTGGAAATTTGCCTAAAATACTAAGGAAGTTTTCTACTAATTCTAATAAGCTAGTTCTCTTCACCCAGAAAGATACATACGGTTTCAGAAAGCTTTATATATGCATTTCAAAGTTATTTAAAGTGGATTCAACTGTTTTGACATTTTGTAAAGTTTCTATTTGCAATGAAATTGAGTTAAAATATACAGGAAATGTTTCAGTTTTTTTGCTTATAATTGAGTTTGTTACGTTTCTTTAATTACGTCATGTCATATATGTAATAAAATATTAGGGGCTTTAATATTCAAAGTATTTAATTTGTAGGGAATTAATTATAGGGAAATCAAATTATTATTAGGTAGAGGCCAGTCGTAGCGCAGTGGCACAAAGTGTGACTGTAAAACCGACTGGTTGTGGGTTCGATTCCCACTCGAGGAGATGAAATATTTACTTAAATTTATATTTCCATTTCTTCGCTCTGGTGTCGAGGCAAAGCGCGGCGTTGAGTTCTGCCACTCAACACGCAATGCCTCCAAAAATTCGGCAGAAAGTGGGGAACGGAGTGTTTTAACACTAGGTTCCCTCTGCCTACCCTGCTGTGTGTGCGGGATATAGTGAAGCTAATTTTTTAATTTTTTTTTTTTTAATTATTAGGTATTAATAATTTTTCTTATTTATCTATTTTATTTCTTCACTCTGGTACTTTCGGCGGCGCGGCATTGACCAATTCCGCCACTGAACACGCAATGCCGCGATAATTTCAAATGCGAAAAGTGGGTAACGGCGAGTATTAACACTAGGAATGCGGGATACAGCGTGAAGCTGAAAAAAAAGTTGTTAAAATATGTTAAGTGATAATTATATTGTCATAGGGGTAGACTAACTAGTATACATTAGCTCCCACTCACTATATACGTTTTTTGAATTTTTTTAAAATGCAAAGGTACATTTGACACTAAAAATAACCCTGGAAATCCCTATATTTTAAGTGAATATATAAATGAATGAAAAAATCCCATATTACCCACTTTCAATGAAGTAGGTATAGGAGCTATAGTAAGTAAGTATATTTATTTGTAACTATACTTACAAATGTTCCTGCGCTGAGACGTTGTACTTAACGTATGAACTAACTAACTAACTATATTTAAATATAAAATAACTAAAAAAGTTTTTTACAAATGGATTTTCACTAAAATAACGAAAAATTTATCGTCTCGTTATAAGCGTGAAGTCATCCATAAGTTAAAACAACATTATTATGAAAGTCCTGACAAATCAAATTATTATTTGGTAAAGAGAATGAGATTTAGATAGGACACACATTTCATTTTCACTTGCTATTTTCGTAATATTGGCCGTGAACCAATCTTTTCTAAACTAAGAATTTTTGTTGGTTTGGAATTTTATAAAAATAAATATATTAATATTGTGGAGGCGATAGATTTACTTAGCTATTGCGTCCCTATGTATCATTAATTTTATTATAATATAGAATATGTTGCCAAAAGAACGAAACATTCTATATTACCAGAAAATCTCAAAAATTACAAATTGATATGCGAGGCGAGTCGTGACGCAGCGGCATGAAGTGTGACTGCAAAACCGACTGGTTGTGGGTTCAATTCCCACTCGAAGAGATGAAATAATTACTTAAATTTATATTTCCATTTGTTCGCTCTTGTGTCGAGACTAAGCGCGGCGTTGAATTCTGCCACTCAACACGCAATGCCTCCAGAATACGGCAGAAAGTGGGGAACGGAGTGTCTTAACACTAGGTTCCCTCTGCCTACCCTGCTGTGTGCGGGATACAGCATGAATGAAGCTGATTTATTTATTTTTTATAATTTTGATATAGTGTATACAATACTTTGAGAGGCTACTACTACCCACGGTACGTCGTCATATCTACATTGTATACATTTATATTTTGAAAAGATTACGAAAACTTAGAGATTGAAAAGATACTAATTGAAACATATTATTAAACTTTATTTCTTGCTTAACCAGTATTCCCCTGGACTGGTTCGTCAACGAAATGATCAACAACCCCGACTTCGCCCGCTCTGTCGTACGCAAGTTCATCGATCTCAATCAGGTTTGTACTTTTACCTAATCAAAAACTTATTTTAATATAATATGTAGAAAAACAGCAGTTAACTTAGCCAGACGACAACAATTTGAGAAGTATTACACCAAAATACTCGATTGAAAGATTGTGTGCTTTAACTTTATTGGTTCAATTTTAATAATTTCGTTTTTCCTTACAAATAGTATGAAAATTTTTTTATTTCAATTTAATTTGTAAATTTCTAGACGTTAAAGTTCGTTCCTGTATGAAAATAAAAGTATCTTATAAATATTGGTTAGTTTCAAAAATTATATAGAATTTTTGTTTTACTATGTGGAGGTTATTTACTGTGTGAAATATTTGCCATCTCAGCAATGTTGAAAGTTGACATGAATGTAAGTGGAGTGAGCAGGAGAATATTGAAACGACGATTTCAATTTACATAAGAGTTAAGGAAAAATAATATCACGATATTCTAAATAGTTTCTAATAATAATTATGCAGGTTATTACATTTAAATTAAAAATAATCAGATCTCAATTGTTATACATAGTTTTCGATCGCCTCTAGGTAGTGATGGCATTTGCCCTTTTTCATTTTTACGACCACATTTTCCCTTTAGTTGTATTATTTTCACTAAAATCATATTTTCCTTAAATCTTACATGCTTCAAAAACAACGACAATTAGAAAAATAACCTTTTCACCGTTGACCCTTTTTCTTAAAATATGATTATATGTTTATGACTATGTTGAAGTTATATAAAAGCAGTTCTTATCGATTTCGAAGAATTTGTTTTTAGTATATAATATTATCTATCTTATATAAAAAAATAGCTTTATTTCTTTATTTTTTGCTTTATAATCCGCCTGACTGGCACTGACACCAATCAAAATATTGACAATTTGTTTGTTATATTTGTGCCATGTATATTTATTAGGATTGAGTATGATATTTTTGTTACAGGACGGCATGCTATCATCCGACGAACTTCTTAGGAACGTCTAAACCTCTAATCTAGTCTAATTAGTTATTACACGAACGTTTCAAATGGTTTTACTCTTTGAATATTTTTATATAGATCATTTATTTACTGAATTATGTACGGTACTGTGATATGCATAATATTGAATATTGTCTTCTGGCTTGGAAATAAACATTATAATTGGTTGTTGTTTCTGTGTAAGTTTATTTATGTTGTGTTTGTTGTGTTTATAAAATAATTATGTAAATAAAACGATTGATGTCGAATAATGGCATAGTGCGGTAAAGCTTCGGCAAGACTTTCTGTAATCTTTCAAATACTTTAAAACTCATATTTTTAAACCGCTCTCAACTCGGAGATCGATCTTGAGAGCGATCTTGGATGCCTATTTTAATCATAGATTTTTATAATGACATTTCAAAGTCGCTCTCAATACTGATCTCAAGAGTTGAGAAGAATTTATAAATACGAGCCCTAATGTCTTTTAATATTTCTCAAACAATTTTACAGTCTTGTCGAGTGTCTAACCGTATGACTTTATGTCCATAAAAAATATAGAATTGTATTTCTAATTATTATTATAGATTAATATTTGTTATTTCCTAAATGTATTGTCGTAAATATTTCCTTCTGTAGAATCAATTGTTCTAAAAGAGTCGATGAAGTATGAGATTAAAGACTTGATTAATGTTATTTGTTTCTGTTTCTTGTTCATTATAGTTTATGTTCTGACACTTTAAAGGGGAAAGGCGTAATTTTAAAGTAATATTTCCGTTTTCGTTATAGGCTGGGTTCAATGTTCTGTGTCAATTGGCTTTTAGCATAGTTTCACTAAAAGCTCTACATACATACATAATTACATACAATTTATGTCTACTATAGGAAGTTCTATGAAATATTCGTATACTAAGTGTATGAGGATACCCGCTATAATTAGTTTGTTGTTATATATTATCATGTCAAAGTTACTAATTGATTCAATAAATTGGGTATCGTAATATGTGTCTTCTTTTATTATATCCCTGAGTTCAATAAAGTTTCCAAATAGCGTAGGGGCATATGCGTGTGACTGTAAACGCGACAGGTTGTGGATTCAATTCCCACTCAAGGAAATGTATGAATATTTGATATTTTCATTTCTTCGCTCTGGTTTCGAGGCAAAGCGTGGCGAAGAGTTTCGCCACTCAACGCGCAACGGCTAAAGAATAAATAAAAAAAAAAGAATTTGGCATAAAATACCTTCTTCATGGTAGGCGTTCACTCTGTCTACCATGGTATACACGGTTTAAAGCGGGAAGCTGAAAAAAAGTAATTAAGAATACATGAAATAAATGACTTTTTAAATTTATTATTAAAATTGTAACAAAAAAATATGTTTCTATAATGAATTCGATAATTATATATCAATTACAAAAAACTTATTAATAATTGTTAAGCATACCACAGCGATAAAGTTGGTACAAGACCGATAAAAACGATGCTAATGATCTCTAATAGTACAAGAAAGTATTTGAATTCATTATACAATAAAATGTTTGAGGCCAGTCATGGCGCAGAGACACAGAGTGTGACCGTAAAATCGATTGTCGAGTGTGTCGAGGCAAAGTGACACGGCGTTGAAATCCGCCATTCAACACGGCGGAAAGTGGGGAACGGTGTATCTATCCATAGTTCCAGTGTAAAAACACGTTGCCAACTATTCAATAGTTAGTAGGTGCGGGTTCGAGTCCCGCTACATTAAAATTTTTATACGTTTTCTAAATAAATATTTTTCTAAATAAGTACGACTACATAGCTTTATTCGGTTCCCAAAGACTGGCGGTAGCCAAGAGAAAAATTGCATAACGTTAAATGAAAATATGATGTTCATATATATTTCAAAGTCACTCTCATTTTGCTAAACAAAAGCAATATTTCAAAATCTTTGCCTGAAGTCTCTTGTATTTTATGGACCAAACTTTTTGGTACAAAGAGGGCTTTTCGAGCAAATCTAGAACACACAACTTAAAATTGTAAAAATTGTATCATTTTGAATCGATAACGGGAACGCGAGATGGCTACATCATTTGTTTTTTTTTCATCAAATCAAAACAATAAGAATATTGCTTACATACTCAATATTTAAATAAATCAAATTTACAGAAAATATTTTATACTCTATATAAGAACCCTCCTAAATAATTCACGGCACAAACTATCACATGCATTCAGTAACTTAGATACTACGTTACCTCAGAAAGTATAATTTTGTCTATACTACAAGTGAAGAAAAGTAAAGAACTTGACTCTATAGCTCACTTCAATGAAATTATTCACACGCTCATATTAGAAAGAGAAATGATCTCGTCCACCTAACAAATATTAGGTTTGTCATTTCAACAAGAATATTAAATGGAACGTTTGAGATATTGTGTAAGGAAAAAGACTTGATAAAATGATATTGTTCTTTTTTTTTCAATTATATTTCAATTACGTGTAATGTTATAATAAAATTAGGCCTTCTTTTGATAATACGAATACTATTTGGTTAATATATAGTGTTTTAGAGAAAGATATTGCAGTTCAGTGTAGTTTTATATTAATATTATTTCTAAATTCACGCAATTTTTAAGGCATTAACACTAAAAAGGAAACTCAACGCCGCGCTTTGTGACCACAGCGAAGACGAGTATATGAAAATATTTTAATAACCGTAACGTTTATAGTCAGACGCCCACAATTATTTTATGTAACAAATACTAAATTAAATACATAAATGAATTTAGCATGTAGAAAGTTTCCTATATGATGTGTATCGTTTTTATATATATATTTTTAAAACTTTATAGTATATTCTTCTAAAATAAAAATTATATTTTTACACAAAAAATAGTCAAATGCAAGGCAGATTTGTGAATCAAAGAAAAAATATTTGAAATTTTGTATTTAGAAATTTGTACGTATGTGAAATGCAATTCATAATATAATACAAAAATGTTTAATGAAAAAATATCAATTTTCAGTTCCTTGTTTATACTTAAGTCCTTTAGAAGAAGTTACAGTTGAAAATAATTTTCACAGACAAAGAGACTGGACAGCGAAGTAATCCTTTAAAAGTTCCGTTTTTCCCGGACGGGATAGAACTTTTCGTGCGCTCTAAAAATCTGTTAAATAAACTATTAAAATGTAAAATATTTATTATTGTATTTATTTATTTTTTAACAACAACTATTTTAAAATGGTAAAATTCCTAAAGATTTTTTTTTCTTAATTTTACCAATACTGTTTTAAGTTCTGTAACATATCGAATAGAACGCCTTTTTTTAGACAATATTCCATGTCCCCACCGACAGGAAGCTCGAAGGATCGAAGCTTTGGATTCTTTTATCAATGACACTCACTATCTGTCAATTGCTACGTCTATTTCGTAACTATTACACGTAATATATTTCAATACTTCTTTTTCTTTCCTCCATCACGTTTATTGAACATTATTTTCAATATTTTTTAATTTCAATATCTTAATACTGTTTCCCGTACTTAGTAAGGTAAATAGGAGACATAGTGTTAAGACACTCTATTCCCCACTTTCCTCCCAAATATTTAGAAACGGCTTTTTGATTGGTGGAACTTACCGTTCGTCATGCTTTGTCTTGTTACCAGAGCGAGGACATGAAGATAATTAATTTCTTTAATTTGGAATTAAACCCATTACCGTCGCATTTACAGTCGTTGTGCCGCTGGGAAACGGCGACCTCAAAATTTATTGTTTAAAATTCAGTAATTTAGAATATGACATTATTATTATATTATTATGAGGTCAGTAGTGGCGCAAAGGCACAAAGTATGACTTTCGTAAAATCGATTCGTCGTGGTTTCGATCCCTGGTGTCGAGCCTAAACGCGGCGTTGAGTTCCGCTACTCAACACGCAATGCCTAAAAGAATTCGGCGGCAAGTGGGCAACGGTTTCCTTCTGTGTACGGGATATAGCGTGAAGTGTGTGCTTAGTGATGCTATTAGTATTATTCTGGTATCACTATGCACTCCATAACGAATTTTTAAGATAAACTTATACCATATATAGTCAACATATACGGTACTGTTTTTTTTGTATATATAATTGTGACAAAAAACATACTTTAGCGAAGAAAAAAAAGTTGTAAGATGGTTAAACCAATTGAATAGGAAGAACAATTCGAGCTCCCGCTTAAAGACATTAGAAAGTCATAACATAATTTAAAATATTACTTTGTAAAATTTATAAGACAATGGAACTTCTCGGATTTCAATATTATTCACCTTTTGTGTTCCAATTTGGTGAGTGCTTGTGGAGACCTTATTAAATAAATAGATAATTAAAAATGCTTTTCGTGTGTTTTTTTAATAAGTAATATTTATTTGATTTAATGCAACTCCTGCACTGCCTGGGCTTTGGAGTAAGCGACGACCATAGTTTTGTATGCTTCGTGATGAAAGAAATAAAAAAAAATACAGACTCCCATAAAAGGAGTTTTGTACCAATTTTATTATTTGTAGATAGTTCAACTTATAAAAACTAAAATCTTTCGGATTTTATCTTTTATTCGTACTGTAGTTCTCAGTGCTTGCCAAATTTAATAATGATGGCTAAATGGAAAATAGGTTGGCCTCGTGTGAGAACACGAAGTCAGCAGAGACGTTTGACTGTAAGTGCGACTAGTTGTAAGTTCGATCCCCACTCGAGGAAATGAAATATTTGATATTTGTCTAGGCGAAGCGCGGCGTTGAGTTGCGCCGCTCAATACGCAATAGCTCTAGAATTCGTTTGAAATTGGGAAACCATTGAGTGTTTTAACATTAGGTTCCCAGGTTCCTTCCTGTCTACAATACTATTAACGTACTTAGCTCACTCACTTAATGCACAAAAAAAATATCCGACAATGCACGAAGTAACAGCGAAATTACTCAATTTTATACAGAAGACTTACAATTAAATTTAGGACCAACGATATCAAACTGTAATTGACTTAACGGCTGTTACAATAGAGTTAAATAATTTTCTTACACTCCAAATAAAATGTACCAGGTGTTGTTAATTTAAACAAAAGAAGTTCCTTCCCTCCGCTTTATTTAAAACAAAGAGCGAAAGGTTAAATGCTTGCTTCATTTAATATTACAATATTGTCATGAACCAATTTCTTATTAAAATTTTTGCATATCAAGACGTCGAGTACTGCTTGTTAATGTATTAACTAACATATATCTAAGATCATCACTTTAGGTATGTTATATATTATGATTAAAAAAAATAGATGAGATAAATTTTGAAATTTGGATTTTCCAGGTCCAGTAACTATATAGGGAAAACATTAGTCGTATGTTGCGTAGTCAAAAAAATGTTTTTAAAATAAGTTATTAAAATAGAGAAATAAGAACCGGTCTAATCAATTTCAGGATTGTTGGTCAACGGTAAGTACAATTTATAAAAAATGGTAAATATAAGTTTGCAGACGTGTATACTCAAATTTTATTAACTACTTTTTCTATGAAAAACCTATAGTTTTATTTTTTTTGGATTTTTTACTTTATTTGTATTATAAGTTCTCACGTCTTACCAAATTTCTGAAACCATCATGCAATCTTGAGATAAATAGTCTCGACAGACGGACGACGGACAGCATGTGATCCTATTAACGTTTCGTTTTTTTGTTAGAAAATTTTATTTCTAAAATGATTTGATAAAATATTTCTTTAAGAAGTCACACGGCTTACAAAATATATATTTTTACTTAATATGTAATGTCTGATTCCTATAAAAATAACAACGCATTACAAGAACACAATTATGTGAAAATTAAGCATTTTGATTACGTAAAACGTCTACATTTTCTAATTTTAGATATTGAATCATTCTAAAAATATTGTAGCGTAGAAAACTAAATAAGCTCATGCTATACAACAATGCAGTCCGGAAATTAAGCATGACACCTCAACGCTATTGGCATCCTTTGATAAATTACTGGTTAATTAACCAATACCTAAAACCATCGAATTTACACATAAAGAGTTTAAGCCACAATTAGAATTTCAATAGAAATTGCTTTTATTTTTTTGTGTATTCAAATAAATGATTATATTTGACATAATCATGGTGCAGTTGGTATTTGGTTGGTTTGGTGGTAGCAGCAATCTGTGAAAAGATGAAAATCATCATTTTTTTTCGCATAGCAGGATAGGCAAAGGAGAATTTAGAGTTTAAGACACTCCGTTCCCAGTTTCCAGTCAATTTCGAGACATTGCGTCTTAGGTTGCGAAACTCAATGACGTGTGTCTTGCATCAGAAATGGAGACAAATAAATAAATTATGTACATTCTCTTCAGTAAGGATCGAAATCACAACTGCCGTTATTATCAGACGATATATTACTGCGCCACGACGGCCTTGAACAGAAAATAGGAAGAAAAATACAATGTGTTCTAACCGTTCAGAAGGGAGTGCATAGAAATTTAAGCACCAATAGCTTTATTAGATACGAAATAACCACTGACTGGCTGGTCAAAGAATAATGGTGAAATGATAAAAAAGCGTTTCAACCTGAAATTTGAGCAGGTCTCCTTTTTGTTTTAAGAAAAGAATTGAGCGTTTTCTATGTGAAGTTGTGAATGAACTTTGAACTATGCAGATATCCTACACCTACTCCATCTCTAAGTTATACAAAGGGTTTTGGCAAATAGGTTTTATATAATGTTAAAAATGATAAAATTTGCAGATTAAAGAAATATTTTTAAATGTCATTCTAATATTATACCTATAGTTAAATATGGAGTCTTAGAAATAAATAATGAAATATTAGTTCGTTCTTCATTGTGACGCATTAGTCGGTTTTCGATTGTAGATGATATTTGCAAATTGAACAACAACTTTTTAGAAGACGAGGAAAGGAAGTTATAATATGGAAACTTGATATAACAAGATAATTGGAGCCACAATATGTGTGTATAGTTTATAGAATAAGAAAGAAAATTCTATTCATCTAGGTTATTTTTTAACTTATCGAGTAAAACGCGTCCACTTGTAAAGAGGTCACTTTTTATAGTCGATGACAATAAAGTCTCTATAACTCAATAGAGGCTTAGCTTCAAGAGAGGTTGTTAGTTCGGTCTTGACACTTATAACTTCATATAAAAATGCCTTGAGGCCGTAATGGCTAAGTGATATTACTGTGAAGACGATTGTTATTGGTTCGAAGAACGCGGCCAATGCATTATTTTAACTATTTCTCCTTTCCGTTTCGATATTCAACACACATTGTAATATCCTAAAAGAAACTAATTGTATCTCAAAAATGGAGAAGAAGAGTTAATATTTTGGTATGTATAGCATCAAGTATTAAATTAGATATCAAAATGTATATTTTTTCTTATCGTTTATTATTTTGACATTAAATAAGTTATTAATATTGATTTGACAATAACTTGCTATATTATTTCCATTGATTGTTCTGTAAAAGCCGTGATTTCACAAAACAAAAAATCATTTCAATTATGGCCTGAATTAAAGTTCATTTCCGGTATAAAAATTCTGAAAGCGTTTCAACACTATGTTTAAATTCTTGACACAGTTTTTACAATTTTTTTTCCTTACCATTATTTTACTTTTTTTACAAAATACTTTCGTTTTTAATGTTATTCAATATATATGTACAGTAACATACATTAAAAAACGTACTTTTTATTATATTATTATGATTATATTATTTTTACAAATACAAGTTAACAAAAAAAATTAAATTTCGTATACAATTTTATCAAAGGGGATTTTAGCCAATACCTGTTAAATATCGCAGTAACGTTGTAGCCGATTAAGCCGTATAATCTTATTGAGCCACGTAGAAAAGTTTTATACGGTAGATGCAACATTTGTTGTTAGCATTTCTACATTTTTTTTAAACTTTACTATTTTTTTATCAGCTTCACGCTGTATATGGCACATAGCTGGCAGCCCAGGGAACCCTTGTGTGAAGACACTCCGTTTTCACTTTCCGCTAAATTCTGGAGGAATTACGTGTTGAGTGGAGGAACTCAACGCCGCGGCTTGCCTCTATACCAGGGTGAAAAATTGAAAATAAAAAATTAAATATATATTTCATTATTATTTTTCTGGAGTAGGGATCGAACCCACGTTCAAGTCCAGTTCTGCGGGATGACTTCAACTCCAACTTTACTTTACTTTAGACATATAATATTGAATATTTAGTGTTTTATTGTAGTGTTACAGTTTTTTTCCTCTACCTTGGAGGTTTTTTTAAAAGAACTCTAACCTGAGCTTTGTGTTATATTTGTGTGTTAATATGAAGTGATACTGTAGATACGAAGTGACTCGTCCTCAGGTACTGTAACAACGTCAGATATTTAATTCTTAATATTTTATGTCTACGACGACGAAGAATAAATAAATAAATAAATAATAGAATTAATGTAGTACTAAATTGAAAGATTTTAATATATTTTATGTTAGAATTTTTAATGATCTCTAATAATAAACTTTATTTTAACTCAGCTTGTGCCTCGCTAACTGTAACCATATTATAGAAATAATAAAATAAAAAAAAGTAAAAAAAGTAGCGATGCAATTTATTTCTTAATACATTAATAATGGTAGATTTTCGATGAAGGCCCCTAAATTTATAAGTTACCTTTACGATCTAATAAGGCGGGTAATATTCGCAGTTATGGGAATTATAAGTGCGAATTAACACCTTTACGGTGTCAAAGGATTACAATATATTATTACGCACGATTCTGATTGCGCTTTATAATATGGTTGTTTTTGTTTGTGAATTACTTCGTTTTACACCATTTTGGTTAAATTTTTGAATTATTGTGTTTAGCTTTATAGCTAAAAACAATAATTTAAAATTTTTATTTACCATAAAAAGTTACACAGTTATGTCTAACTTTTTATGGACAGTGTTTGTAGTCAAAAATACGGGTTTTTAGGTAATACTTTCTATTTTTATACGATTGATTTTAGTCTTTTAAGTGTCACTTTCTTATTAATATGACTAATCGTCACTGTGCCTTTTCCATTCTACGTGACATTGGCAAAATAAATTATGCTCTATTGGCACGCCTAAGAGCCATAAAATAAGGAACAGAACAGAAAACAAATAAGAACTAAACTATGAAACTTTAGTATTTTATGTTCCATTAAAGAAACACGTGCTTCTATTAATAATAATTATAAATTTATAGAAATGATACATGATAGCAAGCAATACCATTAAGCTTAAGCTGAAACTGAAACCTTTTAGTCTGATCTTACTGATCCTAAATGTTAATCTAGTAGACTTTGATAATGTTAAAGGATACCTATTTACTATAATATTCTAAGGAAAATAATATATATTCTAGAGTAACATGTGCAAATAATATAATATACGTACATAATACATATCGAAACAGCATGTCAAATATACTTATATATTTCATTGAGTAGTATTAATACGTAATAAATCTCACAACCTGAAAATTAAATATTTTTTGTTATAAAATAACAAAAAATATTTAATTTTCAAGTAGTTCTATTTCTTATTTTATGGCTTTTAGGCGTGTCAGTAGAGCATAATTTAATTTGCCAATGTCACGTAGAATGAATAAGGCACAGTGAAGATTAGTCATATTATTTAAATAATTGAATAAATATTTTAAAAATATTTAAAGTGTTAATCGACACTTAGGAAAGAAAAATACTTATTTAGAAACCGTATAAAAATTTGAACCTAGCGGGGCTCGAACCCGCGCCTCCTGGAAACGTCTTTATACGTTTTCTAAATAAGTATTTTTCTTTCCTAAGTGTGGATTAACACTTTAAAAATGTTGAAAATATTTAATAAATTGTATTCTCTCTTTCTAGACGATAATTCTTAGTAATTATCTTTTGGTAGCCGGAAATTTGTAAAAATCTCTCTACAGAAATGCTAACAACATAAATAAGTTTAATAAGCGTATAAAAATTTCAACGTAGCTTGATGAGAACCTATGGCTTAGTGGGCAGAGGGCCTAGTCGGTTTCCATTAGGCGCGGGTTCGAGCCCCACTACGTTCAAATTTTTATACGTTTTCTAAATAAATATTGAAAAATATTGTTCTAAGTTTTGACTTATTTGTGCATGCATACAAATAATATGTTCATTTAAAATTAATTTATAATGTAAATTAATTCATTCATATTCCCGTTGTCTCATATTCCCGTAAAAGAAACAGGAACTTAGTTTTTTCTGCTACTCTACACTCCACAATAGTGTATAAAAAATTGCGACATCTGTCGTTTCAATAAAATCTTAATTTTAAAACTTTATACTTGTATCGTCATCAGCGAATGTGAGTGTAAACGCGATGGTTGTGGGTTCAATTTCCACTCGGGGAATGAAATATTTTATATTTCCTCGCACTGGTATAGAGGCAAAACGAGGCGATACTTCACCATTTGACACGCAATGCCTCTAGAGTTTGGTAGAAAACTGGGAACGGAGTGCCATAACACTAGGTTCCCAGGTTCCCTCTGTCTACTTTACTGTGTGCGAGATATAGTGTGAAGTTTTATTTATATCGCCAAAATAAAATTTGAAGTTGAAAATATGAACGAAGCTACAGGCCAAACTTAGTCATATGTATAAATTAAATATCAACGAGAAAGCTTGTATAGAAGGGTCCGGATACCCTGTTAATGGTATCAGATACTTGAACTTTACAGTCGATTAGCAAGCAGGTGTTCTTACCATCAAGTAACCCAACTAGTAACATATTATATGTAGATTGTACATGTTATATTTATTAGACCGATAATATTTTAAATTATGTTTTAACATCGTATGGGTTGTTGTCCTTACTCGAGGGAATGCCACAATTCAAATTTATTGAACGTCAACAGAAAGTGGAGAATAGAGTGTTTTACTACTAGGTTTCTCTGCTTACTCTACCATATGCGGGACAAAGTATAAAGCAATAATAAAATTTCTAACATTTACATTTTTTGTTCTCTATTTTCGAGACCTTGCATATTGTGACAGAACTCAAAGCTGCATTCGGCCTTGCCACTGCCAAAACGAAGAAATGACAATAAGTCATTTCTATAAGTAGAAATCGAGTTTACAACCATTTCTTGTAAGTAGGACGCTGTGCCACTGAGTTACTATAGTCTCTAATATAATATTATACTGATATAAATATATCTAAACGGGAACCGGAAAACATACTTTAATGTAATATTAGTATCATACTATTATTTAGTAAGTTGAATAGAGAGGCGAAGTGAATTCGCGGTAAATATTTGGACATTTTGTCTTTGGGATATAATTAGACGTTGGTTTCGTCAGCCCTTATTCACGTGAGACTAGGAATATTACATGTTTTCGTGTTGATAAAGTATTAATCATTATAATTTAATATGTTATAAGTACTTATATATATATATATATATATATATATATATATATATATATATATATATATATATATATGTGTGTGTGTGTGTGTGTGTGTGTGTGTGTGTGTGTATATATATTCATTTTTATTTCAAGATCTCAGTGGTTCAGAAGGGACGTGGCTAATATTGCGTGGCGTTTGTGGTTTTAAAGTTCGATAATCGGTTTTTTTTACAATATATATTTTTAAATTATAAATTTATGTGATTATTTTTCGCAATATGTGTTGGTGAGACAATGGTTTTCACATTTCCATAATACAAAACTTAGCATGGTTAAAATATTACCCTCCACGTAATGTAATATTTCTATACACATGAGGGAGTCGTGGAGGATTTGTGGTCCTAAAGCGATGGTTGTCGACTTGAGTTCCGTTCGGGAGAATGAAATATTTAATATTCAATTTTTCCTCGCACTCGCCCTTAGGTGTGGCGTTGAGTTCCGCCACTCGACATGCAATGCCTCAAAAATTCAGTTAAAATTGGGGAACAGTATTTTGACACAAGATTGCCTCTATCTACCCAAATAGAAGCGGGAAGGTCAAATATACCACCTCATTCACTTGTTCTAATATCTTGCATTCCGTCTTTTCTTTATCTCTTTCAAAAACCAGAACTTTTAAGTAAATATAAAGTTGCATATAAAAGGCAACGAGAAATATATCAAATAATAAATGTTGCTGAAATACAAATGTCAGCCTACAAATACATTGCACAAATTACAAACAAATATATTTTGTATGTACGTAGCTACACAAAACAAAAAGTAAAAAAATCTAAAAGTAAAATTTTCATATTACAAAGTCAATAGAATCACATGTAGGCCAAACAAAAACTGTGGAAACGATGAATGACCGAGTTAAAAAATAAAAATGAAACTATACTGCAAGTCAATTCCGTGGTTCTATCAGTGAAAGCAACCGAAAACTGGATTTGCATAGGTCACGAATAACTCAATCACGTTTAGTTTCAGCGAACAGGAAAGTTTATTTACTAATATCTGTCAAAAATAATAATATCATATACTAATATTGCTTTTGTTTATAATAAGCAAAGGCATCGAACTGTTTTTTTTAATGAAAAAGTTGTTGTTATTGATAGGTATTTAGGTTATAAGGGAGGATAATCACTATATCTCTCATTTGGTTCTGCGCACGATCTCATATTCATGTATGAAAACAGAAATATTCCTATATATGTATACGTGATTGGACCGGAACTTGATAAATGAATGCTCCCACAGATTTTCTCGTAAGAATATTTTTAACAGATTGAGGTCGGACCGAGAACAAACCGTGACTTGTACTATAATGTGAATCCTTCTAAACGCTACCGATGCCCAGTAAAACTGTTTCGAACTGTAGACATTTTGGTAATGGATTCGATCACAACTCGGAGGAAAGATTATAATACTTTTAATTATTTTTATTTTAGTCGGCTTGGCAAGATATAACACAGCGTTTGATTCAGCCAGTTATCTAACATGTAATTTATATGAAAACGCTTTTTATATGAAAATTATAAGACTCACGTAATATATTACATTGTTAAATGAAGTCATTTCAAGTATGGGGCACAAGCGTGTGTGACTGAAAACGCGATAGGTTGTGGTTTCAAATTTCAATCTCATTTGAAGAAATGTAAAATTTAATATTTTCATATTCTCGCTCTGGCAAACGAGAAAAAGCACGATGTTAAGTTCCACCACTCAACAAATCTCCAAAATTAGTCGGAAAGTAGGGAATGGAAGCCACTTAATTTTAATAGCACCGAAGTGTCTTAACACTAGGTTTCCAGGTTCTCTCTGCCTCTTGCTATGTGCGAGATACAAAATAAAGCAAATAAAAAATAAATAACAAATAATAATAAATTTAGGCTAGTTTGCTTAGCAAACATCATCTACATCAACTTAATAGTCATATGATCATGTTTCTTTCATACTACATACCACAGCAGCTGATATCAACGAATCAACAGCATCCTTGTATTATAGAACAATATATCACACGTATGCAAAGCGATTCCACACCTGCCACTGGGGAGAATAAAGTATGGCTCCGTAAACAGTTGTATGATTCTTGTATAAATATCGTTTGTTTGTAATTGTACTTGGTTTATGGGTTTACGCTGAAATTTGAGTAGGTCCATGCTTTTAATTAATAATTCTTTACACGTTTTACAGCAGAGTAGACAGAATGAACCTAGTGTTAAGTAGTGTGACTCCTTTTGCCACTTTCCGCCGTATTTTGGGAGCATAGCATGCTAAGTGGCGAAACTCAACGCCGCTCTATGCCACACCAGAGCAAAGAAATAGAAATATATATTTTAATAAATATTTCATTTCCTCGAATTAGGATCGAACCCACAACCAATCGCGTTTGCAGTCACACTTTGTGTTCCTTTGCCTCTTTTACACTTATTCTTTGAAATATATAATATATGACCTTGAAGAAATAAATTTAGTCAATGAAAAATAATAATTAAAGAGCCTAATTATTATCTAGTAGTTGGTCTTCACATGTTTTTTTTTATATTGTTTATTTTTCGGTTTCCGTCTATTTAAAGACTCAATGTTTATCTTTCCTCGAATGGAATTTAACTCACGACCAGCTCAGAAAGTCTAATGTGGTAGGTGGTCTCATCAGAATGGAAAAAAATTAAAATCTACAATAATCAATTCGATTAATTTCACCAATGTCTTCCATTTAAGTAAGCACAGAGACCTAATGTCAAAACATTCCGTTCTCCACTTTCCATTTCGAGACATTGCCTGTTGAGTGTTGGAACTAAATGCCACATTTTTGCCTTGGCAAAGCTTGGAAAAAAGATTTCATTTCCTTAAGTGGGAATCGAATCTACAACTACTGGACGATAAACTCTTGCACTGCCTTGCAAATTACGTACATAAGTTATTCGTACATAGTTTAGGGCAGTCGTGACGGGATACAAAAGGTGTGACTGTAAACCCGAGAGGTTCTGAGTTCGATTCCCACTCGAGGAAATGAAATATTTTAAATTTTTTACTCCGGTATCGGCGCAAAGCACGATGATAAGGCCTTCCTATTTAAAACGCAATGCTTCTAGGAGTTGGCAGAAAACGAGGAGCGGAGTGTCTTAACACCTGCCTGCCCTGCTACTTGCGGAATACAAGGTAAAACAAAAAAAAAGGACAGAAATATTAAAAACATGTTTTCATGTAGAAAAGTACTAAAAAGCGTTTTAAAAAAGCATGGTCTATTACACCAAATTACCTACTTTCAAGAGAACAATGACTACCTGCAAAAAGAACGTGTGTATGTGTAATTTTAATTATTGTTCCGTAGTATGCATAAACAAACAAATATATGGAGTAAATAATTGTGTTTATTTTCAGGAATGAAGTAGATTTTATCAGTTTTTCCATTTAAACAATTATTTTCTTATATATCGTGTTGATTATATGAATCGTCTTGTAAAATATAAGACCGATAGATTTACGAGTTCGCTTCATAATTTATAGTAATTATTAAATATGTTTAAGTACAATGTTTGTATAATATATGCGAAGAATACAATATGAAAATATGTTTTTTGCAACTTCACGCTGTATCCTGTATGGCAGGTTTGGCGGTGAAGGACCTCGTGTTTAGGTTCCCGTCAATCAAGAGATTGCGTGTTAAGTAACAGACGTCAACGCCGTACTTTATTTTACCGAAACGGTGAAATGAAAATTGTTTACTGCCACTGCGCAATTTATTATGTATTGTATTGTACAAACAAATTGTATAAAGAAATAAATGAAGTAGTTTTCTGTGTTGACTTAACCAGTGGCATATATCTTCGAGCAAAGTAAGTCTGATGAATAACTTTAGTTACATTCACGTTTTATATTCATTGTTTTCTACGAAAAATATATTTTCCTACTGTAGAAGTATAGTAGAGCACTAAGGCTACAGGCGTGTGCGGTTGTAAACGCTATAGGTTATGGGTTCAATTCCCACTCAAAAAAGTTAAATACCTATTGAATTGTTTTATTTCTTCGCTCCTATAACAAGGCAAAAGCGCAGCGTTGAATTCCTCGCCTCCAGTATTCGGTGAAAAATGGAGAACAGAGTGTCTTGACACTAGTTTATCTATGCCTACCTCGTTTACGATGCAGCATAAATGTAAAAAATATATAAATAATAAAAGTAATTAAATATAAATCAATTGTTATTTCGTCTAACATTTATAATTTATAGAACATATCTATTATATCTATATAACATGACGTATTTCATTCACAGGTTCAACCCGTGTGACGGATATATGTCTAATATAGAATATCTAAATGCAGAATAACGTGATCTTTTGATGCATTTAGCTTTAATAAAAAAAATTAAACATATAGCTTATAACATTTCCATATTAGGTTTTAATTATAGACAATTGCGTCAGTATAAGTTAGTGTGAAATATAAATAGGTACTGACGATATTGACCAGGTTTATAGTGTTTCATACGAGTTGCCGTTCGCAACTTCCATTTCATAAACTTTATGACAGTGAAACACAAAAATTGAATTTTGTTTTTTCCTTCTCCAGATGAATGTAGATTCAAGGAACTTATATGCAAATTTTAGCTTTTTACGCTTACTAATAAGAGTAATCAAAACAGTAAATATATACAATTATATACATAAAATTCAATCAGCTTCACACTGTATCCGGCACACAACATGTTAGGCAGAGGTAACCTAGCGTTAAGATCGTCCGATCGTGTAGGGTGGCGGAACTCAGCGCCGCACTTCGTCTCGACACCAGATTGAAGAAATGGAAATATAATTCGTAAGTAAATATTTCATTCCCTCGAGTAGGGATCGAACCCACAACCAGTCGCGTTTACAGTCACACTTCGTGCCTCTGCGCCTCGACTAATCTCAATACTACTACTAAAGAACTTAAGAATAATAAGGCCACAGAAGGGGCAGCTTTTTAGCATATCCATATGCAAATAAGCATTATATTACCATAATTTAACTAGAACTTTATCTGAACCATTGCCATACCGATAGCTTATATTCCCATAAGATTTACAAATAGTAATTATAGTTTTTAATAGTATCGGATTTTATAAGAAGTGCTCGTGGCAAAATAAAAGTAGTACAGTCAACGAGTCGTGGCCGTTGTCGTCGAGTAAAAGCTGTAAATTTATGTACAGTTTAGGATTTTTCATACTTTTAATTATATTTTTGATTTTACTTTATTTATAGATTTATCTATGTATGTAAAATGTAATAATGATACATATTAATCTCTCGATGATGGCAGCTGTCATGTATATACGTATCAGCGTTACCAAATTTGGTGAAAAACGGGTTTTTCGAACATTTAAAGTAAAAATGAGGGCAAAAAAAAATATAATTTAATTTTTAATTCCAATGGTGATAGATATCAATAGCGGATGTTTTAATAGGAAAAAGTCATATTTGAGCATAAATGATATTGTTTATGTTTACCATATTTACGGCAGTTAAGTTAGTAAGGTTAAGTAACACTTGAGAAAAAATATACGTAATTTACATGTTGTAACAGGCGTATAAACATTTCAACTTAGCTTGATGCGCCTGGTCGGTTTCCAGGAGGCGCGGGTTCGAGTCCCGCTACGTTAATTTTTTATATGTTTTCTAAATAAGCATAAATGATAATGTTTATGTTTACCATATGCACGGCACTTAAGTAAGTAAGGTTTACTAAGGCTTCAGAATACGTAACTTACGAATATAGATATTTATTTGTATTTATATGAAATTATTAGTAGCTAATAAAATTCTTAAAGTAATAAAAAATTATATTTTACGTGGATAATCTGTGAAAAGCGTCCCGATCTGGAAATTTATTTTTTGGGCAAAAAATCGGGAATTCCCGCCAAAATCGGCACAGCTGGCAACGTTGATATGTATATCTTTCATCTAAGTGAAATATATATGGACGATTCGATTGACCTTTGAAACGTGAAGGCTATACATGCCGTAGCCGTACCACAATTTCTTAGCCGTTCTACAGTTTCTTTTTCAAAAATAATAAAAAAAAACTCTTACTCGTATTCTCTTCTATAATTATGCTTTGAACTATTATTATGAGCGAATTATCCTTACCATAACTGCCGCTATGATTAAATTTATCTTTATTCCTACAGTGAATATATTTTCTAACATTCTCAAGCAAATTCTATTGAGTTTTTATTCATTATTTTCTTACAATTACGACATATTTAATTAAATTAAAAAATTAAATTAAATCAACTTCACGCTGTATCCCGCACACAGCAGGGTAGGCAGAGGGAACCTAGTGTGAAGACACTCTATTCCCCACTTTCTGCCGAATTCAGGAGGCATTGCGTGTTGAGTGGCAGAACTCAACGCCGCGCTTAGCCTTGACACCAGAGCGAAGAAATGGAAATATAAATTTAAGTAAATATTTCATCTCCTCTAGCGGGGATCGAACCCACAACCAGTCGGTTTTGACAGTCACACTTCGTGCCGCTGCGCCACGACCGGCCTCGAATTATATTTAATTAGTTTAACTATTATTTTGATTGTTTTAAAAATTGTTTTAATTTATTATCAAAATAAATTTCAGCGTAAAGTGGAGAGCGGAGAGTCTTAATTACTATATTCCCTCTACCAAGAAGGAGGTACAGCGTGAAGCTGAAAATAAAATACACAACTAGTATGAAATCATTTAATATTTCTTTAATATTTCATGGACATAAATATTTATTTTTTATTTATTTTATTGCAGACACATGTCCATATTTTGTTAGTAAAGAGTAAAATTTAAATAATAAAAGTTAACAAACGGAAAAGAAAAACAAACACAGTAACAGTCCTTAGCCAACATGTAACCGTACCCAGTGGCGCAGAATTTTCGAGTCCCAGCGGTCAGCCAGTGCAGACAGAATGCCGTTTGAGCTAGTTCGTAACCTCCGGAGCATAGATGCACTACTTTTACGAATAATAGCGTGAAAGTCATCAACACGCCTCTCAGCAAACATTCCGGAGGCACTACAGTAGCGCGGTAACCCGAACAGCACTCGGAATGCATTGTTAAACTGGACTCTCAGGGCGCCGTACGCACGCTGCAACCCAAAGACTGCAGGTGTAGAAGGATTGACAATAAGCCTTGAACAATGTAATAAATATATATTTATTGAAGCACAAATATTGTCATCTCAGACGGAGACAAAAAGTTGATCACTTAAACGATTAAAAACAAAATGAAATATATAAAGGTAAAGAAGAAATAAGGTATAAATGAGCATTTTCTATAGGAAATAAAGTTCCTACACAGAACAAACGGCAAACGTGGGACGAACTTATTTGCTAACTACGATTTATAACTTTCAATAAAATATTTACTGGAAAAATGTTTCATAACTTGTTAAAGGTAAACGTGCGTATTAAATAGTTAACTGGTTTATGGTTTTTTTTTAAACTATGTGGTTTTTTTTCTTTTTTTAGTATTCTTCTTTTGTTCGTTTGTTTGTTTATTTTATTGTAACCCAATTTTGTCGCTGTCTACTGTTGAAAGAAAATAACCCACACAGCTTCAACCAACAGACCGATATTTTTTGTATAATATTGACGAAGATATATAATACAGAATATACAAAGCTAGACAGCATATATTTAATAGAAGATTACAAAGTATTAAATTTACGTTAGGCAAAGTGCGGCGTTGAGTCCCGCCACATACAGACGGAGTGTTTTAATATTACTTTTACTTTACTTTCCTCTACCCACCCCGCTCTCCAGGAAAAACCGTGAAGCTGCAAAAACATAATCAAATACTTAATATTTTTATTTATTGACAAAATATCCATACATTTCAAATTCCGCTTACGTAAAGATAATCGGTTATTAAAAGTGGATATATATGAACCGGCGAATTCAGGACCTGTGTCACTGTCACATTTGTCGCGATTCCTAATTTAATTTTATTTTACTTATCGGTCATGTCGTAGTATGTGAGTTAGACGAAAATATATTAATAGTAGTAGTAAGATATCCCACCCTCGTTATTTTTAGGGTTGCGTACCTTAAAAAGTAACGCAAACTTTATAAGGTTCCGTTACTTCCTTCCATTCCTTTAGGATCACTTTGTTGTCCCTCTGACAGAATTATTTATCTTAAGAGGTCGTGGAGATACCAAGCCAAATTAGAAATATCAAGCATTAGAAATTAATATGAAATACTGTCCCTTAAAGCACAAAAAATCGTTTAATTTTCCTGCATTTTAAATGAGTTTCTGTAATCAAAACCTATACCTAGGTGCTCCCCGTAGACGTACAGCTGTGAACATTAGCACAAAGTGAAAATTTGAATTCAAATAAATAAAAAAAAAATCGAAAATCCAATGTTTATAGATAATTCGTCTTTTTTTTTTATACCATACTTTTTTTTATACGTCTTTTAAGTTATACTACAGTCCTGAAATTAGTATAGAGGTCTCAGTGGGTGGGTGCGACTCGCACTTAACCCGTTATTTATTATTTGCATATATTTACTACACATGTAATATTAAATTTAATCGTTAATAATTTAAATATAAATCTAAATTATTGTCATTTTCCCCTCTGGTGGACGAAATGTCCCCAGTGAAATTTATCCAAATGGTGGGGAACGAAGTATTGTAACAGTAGCCTCTACCTACTGTTAAGCATGAAGCAGAAAGAAACCTATTTTGTAAATAAGAATACCATTATTCTCAAATTAGCACACAATTATAAAATAGATTTTTTAAGATATATTTTTTTGTATTTTGCGTTACTCTGATTGTAAGGGTGTGATATACTCTCTATATATATCGTTATATTTTCTTTATTTTCCTCCTTTTCTAAGTCTTTTAAACCAAAATTAGTTAATTTACTTAGTCGGTTTAATTTTTTATATTTCATTGTTCCGTTTGAGAATCTTGTTTATTAGAAATAAAATTTGTCATCCGTTCAACCATTCAGAGTTTAATACTTATGCAGTTATTGCAAATGTCAAGAGCGGCTAGATCCATGAAAGGATATGGAAAAATTTTCGAGAAATCAAAGTAAGTACCACTTTCGGCGAGAGTTGCCAAGAGCTGGCTAAACATGAATTGAAGGATATAATAGTATAAGAATACAATTGAAGCGTGAATTTGCCTAAGGCGGTGCATTTTGTAAATAAAATTTATATTTTACAAAGTGAAAGAGCAAATTATTAACGACCGAGTTGCTCAGTTGTCGGCATTCATATATAAAATTTTTGAAGTAAATCTTTCTGCATTACCCAAATTTCTAGATTCTTGGTTCATTGTTCTATAAGCTAGTTCTATATTTAGTACAATTGTTATAAGAAGTAATTAATATTATTTTAAAACAAATCACTTTAACTAGAATCTGTTTTTAATCTTTTTTTTCTTTCAATAGAAGAAAAAAAAGATCTTTTTTTTCTTTACCTCAGTAGAAGCATTAAATGTTTGTTTTCAGTTTTAAATTCCAAGAATATTCTTTAACATACACAGAACAGAGAAGACCATTAACAATGCTTGATTTTTATCAATTCTCACTTTTATAAATAGTTTTTTTTAAATGATTACTGTAATTTCTTTCCTATCTAGTGAAAAAATAACATTCGATGTCCATTTTTTATTAAGTCATCAACACAGCTAATTATATTATATAAACAAATTATAACAATATTTCCGTAATAAATACTATAGCACTTGAGGGATCCTCTCAGCTGTAAATTATAAAATCTACCTGCAAAAAAACCTAAATGAGGGAAGAGTTAATTTTAGCATACACGATTTATTTATGAGTGAGCGACGTTAAATCGTTTAAGATGTATTCAAAGGTTAATGGTTTCAGCTAATTAGTACATTCAGCGCTTCTATTGAGGTATTTCACAGTTAAGCTTACGTTTAAGTACAAAATCATTAATTAAAGTATATATTCAAAAAAATACGCTATTTTTGGCGGAAGTTGTGTCAAGTTTCATAAAATTAAGAAAAAAACAGGTTCACGCTGTATCCCGTATGCATATAGCAGGGTGGGTAGAGGGAACCTAGAGTTAAGTTGTGGCGGAAATCAACGCCGGGCTTCTGCTTTGTTGCCAGAACAAAGAAGAAAATATTAAATAAGTAATAATTCATTCACCCGAATGGGGATCGAACTTACAGTTGTCGCGATACAGTCACACCCATATGCCCCTGCGTCACTACGGCCTCACAAAATTTAATAAGTGATTATATGTTTATTTCCTATTAATTATATTGTAATTATTCATCAATTTCCAAAATATATTTTATAAGAATCGACAGTTCTTCTACGTAATTACATACTTACTGAGATGGGTTTTTTTTTTGTATTTTATAATAGAAAGGAAAATTATATTATTTTAAATTACTCTTTTCACATTTTTTCATTTGAACCTTGAATAATATTAAAGTATAAAGTACTGAAAACTCACACATACACTATTTACAGTTACAGTTAGAGATAGAAGTTAATTTGTTTTTAATTGATATAACTTTTAATACTAATATATTCAAAGGATAATGGGCAGATTGGAACCACCATCCTCAATCATCAAGAGCAATAAAACATTTGCCATTGGATTGGTCATTTTAATAGGAACAACTTTTGTAATGACAGCTATATTCTCACAGATGTCCGAGGGTACGGAACCCTAAAAACCATTATCATTATCAGATTATATATATATATTTTTTACCATAAAAAAATACTTATTTTGACCATTAACAATAAGCTAACGTAAAATTTATACCTACTATATTTCTCAACGGATAAGTGTAACAGCAAAGTTCCTATAAGAAAAGTTGTTCCAACGGAAATAAACCTATCCAACAACATACATCTTATGAATATTGGAGGGTGGTCCTAGGTTCCATTCATTTTTGCCATTTGTCCTTTACAGGCTTGTAGAGATATTGAGTGCAATAGAGTATAGCAGTGTAACAAAAAAAGTCTAGTTTCAGAACATTTTTCCCTACTCTTTATATAAATTCATGACTTGACACTAGACTCTATGGTACTCATTATCCGGAATAGAAATCGAACTCACAACTATCAACCTAACAATCGAAAACTACCCCAATGTGACACGACAGTATCGTTGTAATTAAAACCATTTATATGATTTAAGAGTCAATATCACATATGTACAAGTACACATGCAATATGTTTACGACTCCTCGTGGACGCAATAGCGCATATCTAATGGAATAATAAATATTATCTTCGAATTGTTTATAGTCCTACTTCTAATATGATAATGGCTAGGATGATACCCAATACCATTATTTTCTTAGCTTTCTTTTTAATTATAAATCTTTGGTCAAAGCATGTACCTGCTTTTAATTACTTTGCTCGGTTTTAAATAATAAATCTCTTATGAAAATCTCTATTTTTGTACTGCGTTTACTTGGCCGTGTGATCCCGGCCTAGAATAGGATCATCCTGGTACTGGTGCTGTCGTAAGAGGCGACTAAAGTACGTGTGGTAGAGTCACGTCGCCAGGAATGGCAACACGCATGGGCAGACTCGACCGGATCATTACCACCCCCGGCATTTAAAACCGGCGTGAAGTAGTGGCTTTATGCCACTGCGTTTCGCATCAGGTAATGCCGGGCCCCAGCGCCCAACCCATCTTAAAGGCCGGCAACGCACCTGTAGCTCCTCTGGGGTTGCACGGCGTCGTGGGCGGCGGTAATCACTTACCATCAGGTGACCCGCACGCTCGTTTGCCGTGTCTTTTCCATAAAAAAAAAAAAAAAAACTGCGTTGAGAAATTATAGATATAAAACTTAGTAACATTATGTGGTTTTGAGTCCTATCTGTGCCACTATTCAGTCAGTCAGACAAGGAGAGTACATAATATACATGTTATTTAACTACGTAAGATTTGATTACATTAAAATCACGTCTAAATAACCTTCAATTTAATAATAGAATCAACTTGATATAATATAACAGTATAAGTGCGATGTTGGATTCCCCGAATACCATAAAATCGTTACCACACCTGCTATTTTTCACGTCACTTATTACACCAACAAAGTAAAAAATACTATAAATGTAATTAGAAGCCAGTCGTGGCGCAGGGACACGAAATGTTTCTGTAAAATCGACTGGTTGTGGGTTCGATCACCACTCGAGGGAATGGAATATTTATTTAAATTTATATATCCATTTCGTCACTCTCAACATGTAACATGCAATGCCTCCAGAATTCGGCGGAAAGAGGGGAACGGAGTGTGTTAACACTAGGTTCCCTCTGCCTACCCTGCTGTGTGAGGGATGCGGCTTGAAGCTGATTTAAGTATAATATGAAAAAATAATTTAGACATAATATAGTCATCACTTTCAATGCAAAAAACCATTGCCATGGTCTAAATATAATACAAGATAATATGCATTTTTTGTATTATATTTTGTATAGTCAAAGGCGGAACGTTACTACGTAAATAACCGCGTATTTTGGCTTAATTAAAGTCAGCCTACGGCATATGAAATTTTAAATTCTGTTTTTTATGTTATTTTGAAGAGAAACTATGTTATTTTGAAAAGAAAATTTATTAAATATAGCCCAAGTAATAATACTAATACTACTCATTCAATAGAAACGCTCGATTAGTAAGTATACTTTTCGGTTAAAGGTAATTCATTTGTTAGACGTGCATGTGTGGGTCGTCGCCTAACTAAGCACTATCATAGGGACGCATGCACGCATGTTGCTTGTTGATTCAAATAGCGAAACTCTCAATAAAGTTGCTAAGCACAAAACAGGGCGTCATGGCATCATATTTAAATAGAGAAGACAACCGTTGCTGGTTTAGATTGTAGTTGTAAAAAATTTTAATATTTTAAATATGAATGATATGTAGTCAAGTTCTGGTAAAACAGGCGTTGGGTGATATCTCATTAAGTGATAATAAAGATCCATCACGCAAATTATGATGACAGTCAAAAACTATATGAGAAATGAAGAGATTTAAAAGGAAAACAAATTATTTATTCACAAAATACGATATGATCATTGAACTTACCATGATTAAAACGAAATAGACATTCTAATCGATTTTTCTTAATATAAAGAAAAGTCATATATAATAATAAATATTGTTTTTATTAATATCCCTAATATACTATTTATAATAATTTAAAATCATGATGTAAACTGTCACTCGAAGATAATATTACAAACAAATGCACCCGAACAAAAGAAACTTAATAACACATTAACCTAATTCAAAGTCTATAAATACGAAGTTAGGTCCCGTATGAGATAACAGAAGTTATGAACAATGTGTACAAGTTATTGTCTAACAACAATAGATGGCGTCCATTACAGACAGTGCCATTCGTGTATTAGCCACTGGCCAGTCTTTCACTTCGCGCCTTTTCATACTACCCGTATAGGTATAGATCGTTGTCGTTACTTTAATATGTTTTTATAACTTACTAGCGACCCGCTCGCGGCTTCGCCCGCTTTAACCACAGAATTATTTACTTAAAACGCTAAAATTATATTCATGTTTTAATATACCTATAATGTATGTTTGCAACGCACTTAAGATTTCTAATGTGAAAATTATTAAAACCTTAGGTCGCATTTTCGTACCCCCCATAAGAGAGATGAAACTGTCAATATATTAATTTCTTTAAATTTTTTTCTTAAGGAGTCTTTAGGGCCTAATAATAAAATATTTTAAACCCATACCTAAAGAAATTAAACAACAGCTTAGACGTAGGATCTTTTTTATGTTTATCCATACCTGTATTTCGTGTGACGCAGTTACGCATAGATACCAATAACGTTAACACATACTACTACAAAATATTACTAAAGGCTAAGCAACTTTGAACTTTGCCGCCAATACCTACGACTCGTATGCGGCGGTTTCCCTTTGATAGGCCTATGTCTGTTTGCGTCTTTAACGAAAAATAACCTTTTTATTTTAATATCAACGATAATATATAATTTATTTTGAATAAAAAAATAACTTTTTCGTTTTTGGGATTTTTTTAATTGTAATTAGGCTTTTATAGAGTAGTTAAAACTATGGTTTCATTTAAAGTGGTACTGAGAAAAATACTATATAATTGAGCATATTTAATATCTATAGTGATTTTTTCGTGAACCAATAGTTATTACAACACTCGCATAGAAAGCATATTTCAGACATTTTTTTTAATTCTTATACCTTTTGAGAAACTACCAACATTCTTATCGTTAATAAATTATTTTTTTCAAAATAAAATTTTTTTGAATATTTTGAATATTTTCGCGCCATTATGAAAATAGTCTAAATTTTACGTTCAATTCAAAATGTTCAAAATTAAAAGTTAAAAAATGTTGATCGAAAATAATTATACTGTAGGAGGATATATTTATATGTCCTGTTTAAACTTGTTCTTTTATGATATAATGTAGAATAAAATATTCTATAGAGGAATCACACATTCCTCTTAACACTTTTAATTTTTTAACTATACGTAAATGTATTTTTAGATGGCAGCTCTGTTCCCGCATTTACGTCCCTGATATATCAATATAAATAATAGAAATATAAATCATTGAAAAGAAAAGGCGAAACGCAATTATATTGCGTTTTTTCTTTTTTTCATACTTGAAACGTGTTAATAAATTTACATACAATTTATTTGGCACTTCTTTACCATGATTAGATCGTGTATTTTTTTATATACAAAGTCTTGATTAAGTTCTCTTGAGAAATATATGTATTGTAAATGAATGTAACGTACCTACGTGCCAATGATTAAAATGTATAGACATCACCACGTGATCCATATAAACACAACATAAACTTTTATAAAATTTGTGATTTTTTTGTTTGTTTTAATAAATAATGTATGCTTGCAGCGCACTTATGATTTCTAATGTGAAAATTATTAAAACCATGGTGGTGTTTTAGATTTTCATTAGAAAAATTACTATTGGGGGCAATTAACGAAGTAATAGAACCAGAAACAATAATATTTGTAAATTTTGTTTGTTTGTTGGTTTTTCTGTTAGTCGACGCTTATCTTAAAAACGATTTAAGCTATTTAAAGACCTAAGATGTAAGCGCGGTGCGGGAGCGGTAAAATCGGTTTAATGGTTTTTATTGTAACATTCGTCATGTATGAATGGTGTAATGATTAAATAAATAGCTGACCTTTATAACTATTTATTTATATCCTCATAGAGAAATACTTTTTTGGGCACTGTAAATTTTTTAAGAAAATAAATTTGATCAAAATACACTTATTTATCTATTTATCTATATATATAAAAGGACATTTTGTGCCGTATGGTCCCGGCCTAGAATAGGATCACCCTGGTACTGGTGGTGTAGTAAGAGGCGACTAAAGTACGTGTGGTAGAGTCACGTCGCCAGCAATGGCAACACGCATGGGCAGACTCAACTGGACCATTACCACCCCCGGCATTTAAAACCGGCGTGAAGTAGTGGCAGTTTCGCATCAGGTAATGCCGGGCTCCGGCGCCCAACCCATCTTAAAGGCCGGCAACGCACCTGCAGCTCCTCTGGGGTTGCACGGGGTCATGGGCGGCGGTAATCACTTACCATCAGGTTACCCGCACGCTCGTTTGCCGTGTCTTTTCCATAAAAAAAAAAGACATGTACCTGACCGACTGATGTAAGATGCACGCACAGCCGTAACCGCTGATGGTAGAAACGTGAAATTCGGAGAGATGTTTATTTTTATAATCTGGACATCCACTAATAAGGGATTTTGAAAATTTTTTACCCTAAACGGATGAAATAGGGGTTGAAAGTTTGTATGGTTTTTTTTAAAACAGCACCGATTTTTATAAAATTTGAAAGTCAGATTCTTTAAAATATTTCATTGAACACGTGTTTCATGGTTTTTAGAATTCATCCCCTAAGGGAATGAACGGTGTTGAAAGTTTATATGGAAAAATCTTTAAATCGCCACCGAATTTTATAAAAAATTAAATTCAGATTGTTAAAAATATTTTAATGAACACGCGTTTCGTGGTGTTTTTAGAATTTATCCCTAAGGGTGCTAACATTTTTATGGTGAATAAAATATTTTATCAAATAAAATTTTGTCTGTGTTTTCCACCTGAAAAACACTAAAGGGAGAAAAAATATTAAATATATATAAAAATATAGATACCACATTAGTATCAATACTGTACTGGTAATAATAAATGAAAACGAAATGACACTACGTACGGGATACAAAGTTGCAAGTATGCAAAGTTTAAAGCTATTCATTATGACAGAATATATATATATATATATATATATATATATATATATATATATATATATATATATATATATATATATATATATATATATATATATATATATATATATATATATATATATATATATATATATATATTCATTTTGCTTGCTTGAAAAACATTTGAAAAATGGCGGCAAGTATTTTTTAAAATTTATTGCATCTTCAGAATGTCTACCAAATTAATAGTATTAAAACCAGCCAGTTACATTTAGTACAGCTAAGGAGGTTTGATTACTAATAATACATTCAAAATACGTAAATACTTTTGCCTCGATCTATTATAATATGCGATAAATAGAGTATTTCGCTTATTCCCATAAATTAAAAAACATCTTTCTTGCTGCTTGTTACCGTAATTGAATTTGAAAAATATTAATTATAAGATTTTTGCCATTATCATTTATCTCATACGAATAAGCAGGATAACGATATAATGAAATACAATTAATATAGGGTTTTCTTAAGAGAAAGTGTAATAGTTTCGCGGTACCGGTGACGTTATCACTACCCTGCAGGAGCGCGGGTCTGGAAATTATTACATCAAAAAGTAGATAAATCAGGAATATATGTAATAACTTTTATTTTAGACTTAACGAAGGATATAATGTAGTTATTTTTTATTCTAAAATACACACCTACAACTAAGTATTAATATGTATTAAAAAAATGTATTTTTAGCATTTGATAAAAATTCAAATTTTGGTAATTCAAGATATTATTTATTCAAATATGCTTTTGTAAGTATTTCATCTAATGAACATAAAGCTATCACCAGCTCGGAAGGCAGTACAACTGAGATGTGTCGGCAAGAAACTCAACAGTCGCTCTTTTCAATTTTAGTGTTACTATTAATTATTACCTAAACCGATAGCTACATTCAGCGATAGAACATTTAAAGTATATATTTTTATCCAATAAATATTTCTGAACATAACAATAAAATTTACTCATTAGAATTGTTAATTTTCTGTAGGTAATCTTTAATACGTTACGGAATTTTATTATAGACATGTTTACTCAGATCCGTGTAAGAATTACATCGATGTCCTTCATTATTGTTCTACATTATACCTAAATACAATATAGCTTCATGAAGCTTCATGAAGCAAGCAGCATTCGCTGTATCCCGCATGAAGCAGGTTAGGCAGAGTCTAGTGTTAAGACACTCCACTCCCCACTTCCTGCCAAATTCTGGAGATATTGTAAGTATGGTTTGAAACTCAACGCCTCACTTTGCCCCAACACCAGAGCAAAAAATTAAAAATATAAAATATTTCATTTCTTGTAGTGGGCATCGAATCCACAATCTGTTGAGTTTATAATCACACGCCTGTGTCCCTGCCACGACTGGCCACAAATAGAATTGATATTTTAAATAGAATTGTTTATAATCTATACTTCTATACTAATATTATAAAGAGGTAAGATTTGTATTTTTGTATGTATGTATGTGTGTATGTTTGTAGAGTTTTCACACAAAAACTACCGGACCGATTTCAATATTTTTTTCATTATCAGATAGCTGCATCTTTACTGATCAGCATAGGCTATATTACATTTTTTAAAAAAATAGAGATCCCTAATAAAAATGCAATAATGTAACCCAAGGTGAGAAGAAATTGATCTTAACAATTCAATCATCGCATGCGCTGCGAAAACTATTGATGATAGAACAAAACAATGTTCTACAGTATTGTAGAGCGCATCAATATCTATAAAAAAGTCCGCGACAGCGTATGTCCAACTACTGTAGTTATGACAATATAACCATTTTTTATATTTTATAAGTTAACAATAGTGCCGACAATAATCAAACCATATTATTCATACCTCTGCATTATTCCTTATCATATTAAATGATATTTTATTAAAGATAATTTCAATATCTGTTAAATATTTTTTAAATTAATAAAATCGGACATCCCATTCAAAAGATATATATATATATATATCGGATGTCCGATTTTATTAATTTAAAAAATATTTAACAGATATTGAAATTATCTTTAATAAAATATCATTTAATATGATAAGGAATAATGCAGAGGTATGAATAATATGGTTTGATTATTGTCGGCACTATTGTTAACTTATAAAATATAAAAAATGGTTATATTGTCATAACTACAGTAGTTGGACATACGCTGTCGCGGACTTTTTTATAGATATTGATGCGCTCTACAATACTGTAGAACATTGTTTTGTTCTATCATCAATAGTTTTCGCAGCGCATGCGATGATTGAATTGTTAAGATCAATTTCTTCTCACCTTGGGTTACATTATTGCATTTTTATTAGGGATCTCTATTTTTTTAAAAAATGTAATATAGCCTATGCTGATCAGTAAAGATGCAGCTATCTGATAATGAAAAAAATATTGAAATCGGTCCGGTAGTTTTTGTGTGAAAACTCTACAAACATACACACATACATACATACAAAAATACAAATCTTACCTCTTTATAATATTAGTATAGAAGTATAGATTATAAACAATTCTATTTAAAATATCAATTCTATTTGTGGCCAGTCGTGGCAGGGACACAGGCGTGTGATTATAAACTCAACAGATTGTGGATTCGATGCCCACTACAAGAAATGAAATATTTTATATTTTTAATTTTTTGCTCTGGTGTTGGGGCAAAGTGAGGCGTTGAGTTTCAAACCATACTTACAATATCTCCAGAATTTGGCAGGAAGTGGGGAGTGGAGTGTCTTAACACTAGACTCTGCCTAACCTGCTTCATGCGGGATACAGCGAATGCTGCTTGCTTCATGAAGCTTCATGAAGCTATATTGTATTTAGGTATAATGTAGAACAATAATGAAGGACATCGATGTAATTCTTACACGGATCTGAGTAAACATGTCTATAATAAAATTCCGTAACGTATTAAAGATTACCTACAGAAAATTAACAATTCTAATGAGTAAATTTTATTGTTATGTTCAGAAATATTTATTGGATAAAAATATATACTTTAAATGTTCTATCGCTGAATGTAACTATCGGTTTAGGTAATAATTAATAGTAACACTAAAATTGAAAAGAGCGACTGTTGAGTTTCTTGCCGACACATCTCAGTTGTACTGCCTTCCGAGCTGGTGATAGCTTTATGTTCATTAGATGAAATACTTACAAAAGCATATTTGAATAAATAATATCTTGAATTACCAAAATTTGAATTTTTATCAAATGCTAAAAATACATTTTTTTAATACATATTAATACTTAGTTGTAGGTGTGTATTTTAGAATAAAAAAATAACTACATTATATCCTTCGTTAAGTCTAAAATAAAAGTTATTACATATATTCCTGATTTATCTACTTTTTGATGTAATAATTTCCAGACCCGCGCTCCTGCAGGGTAGTGATAACGTCACCGGTACCGCGAAACTATTACACTTTCTCTTAAGAAAACCCTATATTAATTGTATTTCATTATATCGTTATCCTGCTTATTCGTATGAGATAAATGATAATGGCAAAAATCTTATAATTAATATTTTTCAAATTCAATTACGGTAACAAGCAGCAAGAAAGATGTTTTTTAATTTATGGGAATAAGCGAAATACTCTATTTATCGCATATTATAATAGATCGAGGCAAAAGTATTTACGTATTTTGAATGTATTATTAGTAATCAAACCTCCTTAGCTGTACTAAATGTAACTGGCTGGTTTTAATACTATTAATTTGGTAGACATTCTGAAGATGCAATAAATTTTAAAAAATACTTGCCGCCATTTTTCAAATGTTTTTCAAGCAAGCAAAATGAATGTGACGACGAAATTCTTTACATTTTAAAGTTTTATTACAAAAATTTCGAACCTATTCTTATGCAGTTGATTACGGGTGATGAAAAATGGGTGACTTATGATGAGAATGTTAGAAAAAGATGATGAAGCATGGACAAGCCCCAAAGACCGTGACAAAGCCCGGCTTGACTCGGAACAAAGTGGATTGGAGAGGAATCGTGCACTATGAGCTTTTGCTACCGGGTAAAATTATCGATTCTGACCTCTACTGTCAGCAACTGTTAAGTTTAAAAAAAGGTATTGAGAAAAACCGGCTGGAGCTGGTGGTTGGGAAAGGCGTATTGTTCCGCCATGACAATGCCAGACCGCACTGATCTATAGCCACGCAGCAAAAATTGAGACAGCTTGCATGGGATGTGTTGATGCATCCTCCGTATAGCCCTAACCTTGCTTCATCAGATTTCCACCTGTTTCGGTCATTGCAGAACTCTTCAAAAAGCATAAAGCTAACCTCAACAAAACACTGTGAACACTACCTGTCAGTTTTTTTTAATCAAAAACCTCAGAATGTCTAGAGGAATAGGATCATGGCACTACCGATAAGATGGCAACAAGTCATCGGTCAAAACGGTACATAAATATTATAAATACCAGATTACAAATACTTTACCAGAGCGACTACATGAAAATAATTAATTATTCGCCAGCGGTAATCGAATCGTTTGTTAATAATAATATAATTTTAAAGTCGTCAGGAAAGTATTACGTTGCACCATCTTGTATTTCACAAGGCATTTGAATCTGACATTAAAACTATAAAGAGCAATCGTATAAATATAATCAATTTATAAATGATGGTGTCTTTGGTTGTAGTATTGAAATACTAAAAATGAGGCCAGTCGTGGCGCAGAGACACAAACGTGTCGTTGTGGGTTCGATTTCCACTCGAGAAATAGAAATAATTAATCGCTCTAGTAACGATAATCTTTTGTGCTGTGTGATCCCGGCCTAGAATAGGATCATCCTGGTACTGGTGGTGTCGTAAGAGGCGACTAAAGTACGTATGGTAGAGTCACGTCGCCAGCAATAGCAACACGCATGGGCAGACTCGACCGGATCATTATCACCCTCGGCATTTAAAACCGGCGTGAAGTAGTGGCTTTATGCCACTGCGTTTCGCATCAGGTAATGCCGGGCCCCGGCGCCCAACCCATCTTAAAGGCCGGCAACGCACCTGTAGCTCCTCTGGGGTTGCACGGGGTCGTGGGCGGCGGTGATCACTTACCATCAGGTGACCCGCTTGCTCGTTTGCCGTGTCTTTTCCATAAAAAAAAACTAGGCAAAGCGCGTCGTTGATTTCCACCGCATAACTCACAATTCCTTCAGAATTCGGCGGAAAATGGACAACGGAAGTCTGTTAAGGGGGCCAGAGTACCTTAATACTAGGTTCTCAGGTTAGGTTCTCTCTGTCCACCAGCTGGGCGCTGGACACAGCGTTAAGCTAAAAACATTAAACATGGACATATTGTCTTGTTTAGAAAGGACTTCGCTTCGCTAAAAAGTGCTTTCCAATTACTATTTAATACTATGGATCCTGGTTCAATAAAGTAAATAAAACAGCAATGGTGTCACATCTCAAAGCGACTCGCATTTCAAAGTCTTCCTGAGCTACTAAGGGAACGCGCAACGAGATCACGAAAAATGCATAGCCATCTAAATATCCGACTCCGGTACCCTTAGTGTACCATATCATTATATTTCATTAGAGCTTAATAAAAAGACAAAAATGTTTTAATTTAAATATTATGATAAAATGTTTCCACATGGAATTTATAGTTAATTTAGATTTTTTTTAACTTCACGGTGTACTCCGCAAATGAGATGGTACGCAGATCAAATAGTGTTAAGACACTCACCTAGACATTGAGAACCGCCACTTAACTTAACACTTAACTTAACAATGTCTCGAAGATTAGGCGGAAAAAAACGGAGTTGCTTAACACTAAGTTTCCTGTACGCTGTGCCCTGTGAGAGAGGTTTAGAACTCATGGACCTGCATCAGGCCGTCCACACTACCCACTAAAATCTCACGGTGCTCCTCCTCGGACGCCACAGTTTGGGGTTACGGAATTCAAGGGATTCGTTCTATACCGGTTCTTCTGCCAGCAGGGTAAGCATGCAAATAAAACCGTAAAAATAGATCATAAATTTTAAATTATATTGTCAAAATGCATATTGTATTTTTTTAAGATGGATAGAAACTATAATACCTGAGACCAGCCAATAAAAACCTGTTGGTAATGAAATTATAACACTATTAAAACACAATTTAATTAATAAATTGCTACAAGGTGAAAATTACTATAATTTTACACGAACCCCACGAGAAATAAAATATAACGTAAAAAAATATATTAGAAAATTACAACAATTGTTCATATGCAAGACCTAAAGGTGAAACGTATAGTATACATCTCATAATATTAAAGAGCCAAAGTGAAGTGGAAAATGTTAATAAAATGCAGCGCCACTGCTTTTACAGTCTTCTTTTTCATTTCATTTTGCAATTTTTGTTTAAATATTGTTACTTTACTAGAATAGTTAATTATACATTATATAAATTTAATATATCCTTCAATAAGGCCAGTCGTGGCGCAGCGGCACGAAATGTGACTGTAAAACCGACTGGTTGTGGATTCGATCCCCACTCGAGGAGATGAAATATTTACTTAAATTTATATTTATTTCCATTTCTTCGCTCTGGTTTCGAGGCAAAGCGTGGCGTTGAGTTCTGCCACTCAACACGCAATGCCTCCAGAATTCGGCAGAACGTGGGGAACGAAGTATCCTAGCATTAGATTCCCTCCTAGCCTACCCTGCTGTGTGCGGGATACAGCGTGAAGTTGATTTATTTTTGATTTATTTTTTCATTAACTTTTATCTTACCTTTTGCATTGATCGTGCAATCCGTCATTACATTTTCATTTCTTTCCCTTTGTCTAGAGAAAAATTATTTTAAAGCAAAAAAATAATACAGTATAATATAGAATACAATTCCGAGATTTAAGTTTGCGTCAACAAAGATAAACGCAGCGTAATTACATTATTCTTCCATCAAACCAAAGCTTCTAATGAAAATTTTCTTTTTAACATTTCTGAATATGCTTTATATTCTAAAAATTCAAGTCACGTTAAATTATATTTTTAGACTATTTTTAGATACACTGTTTACGTTTTTGATATTTTATTAAGCCAATACATCAAATAACAATATATTTTTCCGAATTCCAATATGTAAACCTATATATTTTCAGTTCCAGTTCTGTGGCGGACCTCTGAAAATATCCCGAGTAGATATCGAACCTACCGCAACCTGGTACATTTATCGTGCCCCTTGCACGATTGTGCCCCTGCGTCACGACTGGCCTCAATCGTTTCCTATAATTAAACTATAATCCTAAAGTTTACACAAACATATATCTCCTTGTATCATATCTAACATATATCCGAGGCCAGTCGTGGCGCAGGAGCAAAAGGGACGGTCGATCCCCACTCGAGAAAATAATATATTTATTTAAAATTATATTTCCGTTCCTTCGCGGCGTTGAGTTCCACTACTGAACACACGTTTTAACACTAGGTTCCCTCTGCCTACCCTGCTGTACGCGGGATACAATGTGAAGCTGATTTATTTATATATTAATATTAAACCTTCAGAAAGAAAGAAACATATTTTATAAAGTAAAATAATTTCAATTTCCCGTACTGTAAAATTATTTTTTTATTTAGATTATGCCACTTTCCTATTTAAGCAACAAAGTAACATATCTTTTTTTGAAAAACAAAAAGGTGAAGGATATTAAAAATACCATTCATCACATACCCCAAAAGAATCTCTTTTACCTAAATTCCTACTCTTATAGAAAAAAATCCAATGTTTTTACATACATTTTTAAGACCGTCATTGATAGTTTGTCCTTCCTTTCAACCGATGGTGAATAGGATATTTCTTACCATCCATAAATTTAGATAATTCAGTAAAAAATATCTATACATATAAATAAAATTGAAGTATCTTGCTGTGATTTCAAAACAACCGTGTTTTTAATGTATAAATACAGCTATTACATTATACTCAAATACAAACAAAAAACTTTAAAATTTAATCTTACTGTGCGATCTCCGTGTCAGCTCAACTTATTTTTATAATAATTTATTTGAATGATGCCTATGAAATAGCTAACCAATTTTCTTTTGAACACTAGAATTTTGGTGCGCAAAAGCATATAAAATTCCTATAAATATAAATTACGGCTTATTAAGTATATCAGAGAGTTTTTATCTTCACCAAGCTTCATACAAGCCTAACGTTTTGGCAAAATTATAAATATAACAAAAGAGATTTTGCCAAATATGATAAATTGTTTTATTGGCGGTAAAGTTCAACGTTGTTTAAGTTTATTATAGAAAACAAATAATTGCGTAAAATAGAACGAGATATATCGCTTTCTCGTTCTGGTATGTTTTTTGAGAAAGGAGAGAGGCAGATCAGCAAGGTTTAGTAGTTCGTAGAGTATTCGTAACTGCGTCACACGTAATACAGTATACGTGAATAATATAATCTTACTTCTAAACTATTGAGGAATATTTACAATTATTTTTGGAATTATTGAAATATTTTGTTTGTAGATAGGTATCAATGCTAAGATCAATTAAACGGTCGAAACCACGCGGGGGCCTAGTTTTAAAATATTTTTATAAAGGGCACTTATTTTTTTTAATTTATATTAACTTGTTTTGTGATTGTTAAAAAGAATAGGGTAGATTTCAAGAGATTAGAGGACTAAATTTCAAAACAAAAAAATAAAACTTACTTAATTTATAGATCAACTAGCTATCCATCCATCTAGACATCCAACAATAATAATAAATTTGAAGATTCTTCAATAAATATTCACATAATGGATTTGAGACACGATACTTTTTATATAAAAAACATTGAAAGTCCTCATATAGATATTTCATGACAATTTGCATTCAAATCAGTTGATACAACGTTCACGAACGCGTCTGACTTATATCTACATATCTAAAACATCCCGTGGCTTCAGGGTTTTTAGTAAATGGACTTGAGGCACTTCACGCCATAAAACATTTTCGTTATTACCTCTTTGTATTTTTTTAAATTTTTATCTTTTGTGGCGTACAAGGTGTACGAATTACAACTTTTAGCCATTTAGATAATTTGCTTGCTGAGTGGCGTAACCCAATACCGCAGTTAGGCGCGTATTTATAAATGGTTCTTAACTCTGTCATTGATTTGGATATGACAATTGTATTCATATCATTAAAACGATACCTCAAGATAGTTCTCAGGATCGGTGTCAGACTTATATAAATGGTATCTTCACAAATTTAGAGTGGTTTTCAATTTAATCGATTCGATTCTCATCTATTTTTTAATGCTGGACAATTGTGCCTTGCATATGGATGATACTGTTTATCGAAAGAGAAACCCGATTCGAACCGGGAGTGCCGGGAGCTCTAGGATTCCTTTTAGGGCTTCCGCAACCTTGGCTTGGATCTTCGAATTCGGTTTAAATAATTTTTTTTTCAAGGATGTGCCATTTTTGAATCGAAAGAAGGCGTTAATATAATTTATATAATTATTTATATTTTTTTATTATATTAATTATCACTAACAATCTAAGTGTTAGAAGAATACAATATCAGTGTATACTTGATGAATTCACACATGTTCCTGACACTACGTGATAGATTGTTCAGCTTACAACTCGATATAAACTTTCGTATTGATGTATTTTACTTAACAAAAGAAACGTATTGTATGAACATCATTGGCTTTACGTGGTTTTATTTATTCATTATCTAAACATTTTTTTGGTAGCATAATTTATGACATTTTACCAAATTTAAAGTAGCTTTTACACAATTGACTAATATAATTTTATACAATGTAAATGTCCCACTATAATAATAAACGAGCTTCACGCTGTATCCCGCACACAATAGGATAGGCAGAAGGAACCTAGTTTTAAGACACTCCCCCACTATCTGCCGAATTCTAGAGGCATTGCGTGTTGAGTGGCAGAACTATCATATAATAATTTTCGTATCACATAATAATTTCAAATTCGGTGCATAAATGTTGTAAATGAATGATGGAACCTAACCTTAGCGAGAGAACGAAAATATTAAATATTTCGTTTCCTCGAATGATAATGGAACCCACAACCTCCTCTCATGCACCGCGGCACGAAATAAAATAAATAAATTTCCTGTAAAGTGGTCCTAGTGAAATTATATTTTTTCAACAAATAGCGTAGAGTGGTCCTAGTGAAATTATATTTTTTCAACAAATAGCGTATAAAAGCTGAGAATGAATAAATAAATAATAAAAGAAAATAGTATTAATTAACCATTTTTTCCAGTAATTTCAGGCCATAGTGGGAACATAAGATGTATTCAAGCCGTGTTAATTATGACCTCAAATACCACACGAGAAAATGTTTGTGGTGAAAATGTGAATGTTTTTTCAGTCAAGTAAAGGCAGAGTGCCTCATTAGGCACCGTCGCCCAAACTACGTTATTGTATGACATTGTATGAGTACGAGTTCTATATGAAATCACTATTATCTACGAAATATGTACCTTAAAAATAAATTTAATGTTTTTTTTTTAATTTTTTGTCAGTTTCACGCTTTATCCCGCATATAGCAAGGTATACAGAGGGAACCTAGGGATGTCACTTTCACTCGCCGTAGAATTTTTGCCTTGGTGGCAGAGCGAAAAAATGCAAATGTCATTATTAATAAATAATAATTAATTTATCCGAGTGGGGATCGTATCTACACTTCACTCATACTCTTGTGCCCCTGCGCCATGACGGCTTCAATAAACAAATAAAATGTAAAACTCTTTAGAAATAATTAGTAAAGATATTGTGTTATTTGGAGTGTAAAAGATGGTTTATCATTTTAGAGTTTATAAGCATAGCGATTGTAGTGTGTTAAGACATTCCGTTTCACACGCGTCACACAATTTTCAAGATATTGTGTTCAGTGTAGGGTGTAGGAACTTTACGTCACGTTTTATCTGAAAATTTAATTAAATTTTCGAGCCAAATGGGAATTCAACTACGAACATTCACGTATACAGTCTAACATAGCCTCGCTGCGTTATGACCGCCTCAATACTCATCATATTATTACTTTTCCGACTTCAGTGAACCATACCAATTATGGCACAATATCTTTATAAAATAACTATAGACAATTATACTTTCAGAGTTAACAGCGTTAATGTCCGTTTAAATAACTATTCCAAAGACTTAAACACTCTGCACTGGAACAATAACCGCAATCCAATTAGTCTAATATGTCGAGAGAGTAGAGCGGCGCCAAGAATATTTAATTGATCTCATTTATAAAGTATTTACCGATCGTTTACGGTTACTGTAATCGAGTCTCCCGCATCGACTGAGATTAGAATAGGGCTAAGCTTTTAAATTATCCAACTTATTTTTATTGGTGTATATAATAGCTATGTAAGTACTCATATTATTGATTTTATAGTTTTACATAGTATTCTGTCTATACATGGGAAATAGGTGGGAAGATCGTTAATTTGGAACATTTATCTATGTAGTAAAACCCAGAATATATTTTTTGTCTGTTTGTCTGCGTTATGATTTAATTCATAATAAGTTCTTTGATTTTCACGATTATTACACATTTTAAATGAAACTATTTTAACCGGATTAATCGCGTATATTTTGTATTTTTATACATTTTGTAGGGTGGGTAGACTACCCGTGACCACGGAAAAGCTTCCCCAAGCTTTCTGGCTCGTATGGGCATCTGGTGGTGGGCCCTTTCGAGGAGCATGGAAGTATAATGCCTCGGACTTGTTTAGGGCGACTTCCAGCCTACTATATTATAATACTTACAACTACTACATTGGCTTAATTGTATTCCAAATAAAGACATTTCACTAAGATTTTTTTTAAATATATAATAATTTATCAAATTATCATTGTGGCACATCGCCACAGCGTTTGGCGGGCAATGCGACGGTTGTGGGTTCTATTCCCACTGCTATATAGGGAAAGATATATTTTCGTTTTCTCGCTCTGTTAAGAAAACAAAGCACTGTTTTGAGTTATGTTTCTCACTAAGCAATGTTTCGAAAATACCCACTTGTTCAGTAATCTCTTAGTCACATCTTATGACAGAAACTAATATATCGAAAGATAAAAAGCTAAAACTTTGGACATACCTCGTTGGACGTTTCACTAACAGATTATAACGTCTAACTCTTTAGATATTATTGGGATTTTCCTTAAATTTGTCACTTTTTATCATTTATAGTAAATACGCCTCCTACAATTTTTTTTATATATAAAATTATCGCAGCGCATTGGGATTATATTTTACGATTAATAAAATAACACGGTGATCATGGATTTTATTTGAAGCAATTAAATATTTACATTTGCTCGTTCTGGTAAGGAGCGTCGTTGATTATAGCTGTTTAATGAGCATATCTAGAGTTAATTCAGAGTGGAACAACGGAGTGTCTTGACTCTAGGTTATTTTTGCCTACCTTGCTATACAAGCAAGGTAGGCAAACAGTACAAAGCATAAAGCTAAGAAAATGAAAACATATAGTAAAATATCCATAAACACATTTATTAAGCATCATCTAAATCTCACTGGAACATAATACTATAAGTATTACAACTAAATCGATAATAATCCAAGAAAGCTGTAACAAAAGCTGTCGTGCCGCAACGGCACAGCGTGTCTGTAAACGCGACGGCTGTGGGCTTGATTCCCATTTGGGGGATTATTTTCATTTCTTCGCTCTGGTAACCAGACAAAGGCGTAAAAGGCGTAGCGAAACGTCTTAACACTAGGGAACCTAGTGTTAAGACGTTTCCCACCCTTTCCATTTTTGGACACATTGATTGTTGAGCAGGAACTCAACGCTGTTACGCCTTTGTCTACCCTGCTATAGGCGAGATCCTGCGTCAGGCTAAACAAAAGATACACCCAAAATAAATAAAATCCGTCAAAAATGCAATTTTAAAAATAATCACAAGATCGATCCATTTTACAAAGTGAAATCCTTGAAAGTAACAGTAAATAACAAACAAAGTTAATCTTGGGATAGCCTTAATTAAATATCCGTCATGCACTTTGTGGAATCCTGTTAAATGAAGAAAATAATTTTAACTCATTCATTGTTGGAATAGATTTTTGAAACGAATTAATTATTAAATTTGAAATAGAAGGAGAAATTGTGTTATATGATATTTAAGTATGATAGCTATAGGATTATTATAGTAAAAATATAAAAAAATCCGATTGCAGCTAATATTATTTATTTTAATGAAATAACTTCAACATACATACAAAAAAATGGTTTAATCATATTTGTATAGAGAAAATCCTGCGGGAAAGACGTAGGCTCGTCTACAAAATAAAATAGCCAAATTTAGAGACTTGCGAAAAGCTATTCATTGTTTTCTTTTACCATTGGATGCAAAATTTGGTACAACAATGACTTAAGTGCACATACTCAATCATTCATTTTCAACTAACAAATAAGAATTCATACTTAGTTCTTAATCGATTAATCCTTATTATTAAGAATTTCAGATTTTTTATGAAATATTTACTATTTTCATTTCTTCACTCTGGTGACGAGACAAAACGTAGCATTAAGTTCCACCACTCAACAACACACGCAATGCCTCCAAAATTCAGCCGAAAGTGAGGAGCAGAGTGTCTTAACTTACTAGGCTTGTCTACCATTCTGCATGTGCATACAACGTGAAGTTGAAATACATTTAATTTCAATTATTTTTAGTTTCTTTTACGCCATGAAAAAAGACTATTCAATTAATAGGTAATAATAGAAATGGAAGAAATCAGAAATTTGACAATACGTTTGTTTACAAAGAGTTTTTAAAATTATTTATTACAATAAATCACATTAAAGTATTTATATGCGCAAAATTTTATTAAAAAAAGATTTAAACGTCTTAAATTTATATACTTACATAAAATATAGATACGTGTACTTAAAAAAATCGCTATCTCGCGATAAAAGAGATTACAATCAGCGCGAAAAGTGGTGCGTAGCGCCAAACGGTATGAATAAATAATGTAGGCAATTTTTGAATATTTCCATTTTACACGAAATTGTAGGAATTATTGATGTCGGTGGTTTTTATTGCGATTGTCTTAAGGCTTAAAAATAAACAAAGTTCTTAACACCATAATAGAAAATTTATATTCGTGACTTTTGTTTAATTTCCAGTCCTATTCCTTACAGGATAAACCCTACGGTTTCTATGGTCAAGAGTCATGCCATTTATCTCTGTGGTCTCCGACTCTTGCTGCTTGCTTTTTAACCTTTCTTTTTTTGTAAAATAAAACAAAAAAAAATAGTAAAACTGAGGTTATGTTAACATATTTTATGAGAAATAATATTTAGGAACTTTTACTGCGTCATAATATATATATAATAGAAATACGAGTATGTTATCATTATCTATTCTACTAAAACTAGTTGTAGTAGAATAGGTGAATAGGTGTTTCTCATTGTCAAGGTAAGACGTTATTATAGCGTATTTGAAACGATCTCAAAGGAACATAACAGTTCAGGCTTAGAATGTTACTTTGTTTGGAAATTTATTCATGAATATCCGGAAACAGGGTTTTAATCCTATTTCCTTGCGTATACGTTAATATTTTAATATATACATTAAAAAAGTTAAGCATACAAAATTTTTTCAATACAATAATATATGTTTCTCTAAAAAGTGACATAAACATCATTTTTATAGGACTTACGAATAGTTATCTCGTGCAACATTTTCATTGAAACTGAGATAAAATTGATATCGCATAGAAACAATCAAACTTTTCCAGAAATCGAAATCTACATTTTACTGCATTCCGGTAACAAATTTACAATTATTTCAATTAAGAAGATTAATGTCGTATAATTGTTAATAGTATTTTATTTAATAATCGAATCGAATATTCTATAAAGTTTTAATCAAAATAAAGACATTGCACATAATTCAAGACATTACGTATTAGGTTACGGAATTCAAAGCTGCGCTTTGTCTCATTCCTCTGAGTGAGGATCGAATACGATATCGTCGTAGTTACAGTCAGAAGCTGTCTCAGTGTCGGACTCTCGTAAATAGAGATAGTAGTCTTAAATCATCTATTAATATTCAATATCCAACAAATTGAAAATATTTGAATTATGTCACTTTCATTTTGAGTTTGTATAAAGGATCTAGCAGGAAACGCATGACTTCTAATGAATTTATTTTTTAAATGATTATATTGTTTTTATCCAAAATACTGACATACAATATTTTACGCATCTAACCTAAGGGTTACTGAAAACAGATATAGCAAGAAAAAGTTTTTTTTTTGTATTTAAGATATCTTTATAAATTTAAACTAAGCGTCAGTATCAATTATTTAATTATTATATGTTATTTTTAGATTTTTTGAGATATCATAAATAGAAAAAAATATATCGTTTTGAGACCCTCGATACCCGTGAATGGATCTGCCAAATCATGAATGAAGACGACATTTTTATAATGACATTTTAAAAATGTCATTATAAAAATGTACGTTTTTATATCTTAATGATATCATCAAAATAATTAATTGGATATATTAAAAAATATTTTATTATTTATTTTCTGATATACCGTCATATAACGGTTGTGATCAAAAGAGAAGACCAGTCACAATCTCTATGTAGTAGGAAAAAGTAGATGACTTAATCCAAAAATCTCCATCTGAAGTCACCTACTTCAAATGGCGGGAGACTTAGAATAGGATGATGTCATATGATTTCGATTATTATGATTGATGACTTCTGTTGCTATGATACGAGAAAAATAGTAAATGACACTATGTAATAAAAAAAAGCCTACAACGGTGTTTTAATATTTTCACTTCCTCGAGGTCTGGCAACAAGACAAAATGCGGCGTTAAGTTCCGCCACTTAAAATGTCTTAATGGGGACAGGTCACACTAGGTACCCAAGTTCTCTTTGCCTACAATGTATGTGAAGCAAAAAAAAAAGAAAAGTATCATTCCCTCAAGCGGTGACGCTATATTTATTATATTTATATATTATGATATAGCATTTTTTCTTTTTTATATAGAATAAAAAAAAGCTTAGTAAAATCAATAAATTTCCATCAAAAAGTATTCGCTTTCTCTTCAATCCTGGACGAAAGTCTAACTATAATAACCATAATAACCATAAATTATAATTCTATTAAAGTAATATTATTTATGAAAATCAGATTCAAGCTGTATCCTGCACCCTGCAGGCGGACAGACGGAACCTAGTGTTATAGACACTCTGTTGTCCACTTTCCGCCGAATTCTAGAGGCATTGTGTGTTGATTGTTGGCGTTGGGATAGTGGCGGAACTCACTGTCTCACGCTGTGCTTTGCCTCTACACTAGAGTGAAATATAAATTTAAATATATATATAATTTCCTCGAGTAGGGATCAAACCCACAACCAGTCGCGTTTACAGTAACATTTTGTGCCCCTGCATCACGACTTGCCCAAAATTTTATTTATTATAGAATAGGTTAAAAAGTATGAGAAGAATATTCTTTAGAACATTATATTTAACTTTCTTGTTCTAGACAATAAAGAAAGCCAAATTATTATAAAATTAAAGTGTATTAAATTCCACTAGTTGGCAGTAGTCGTAAGTCTTGGTAGGTTGTTATTATATATTTTATCACTTTCCTATTAAATCTCGATACATCGACGTCGATCCTAGACAAGATGTAAATTATATAAAGACACGTCATCAAACATATATGCGCGTTACTTTTATGTCCGAGGTGTAACTTCTGACGTACAATGAAAAAATTAATATTTTCACCTTGTCGCTCTGGTGAAAATATTAATTTTTGCACGCACGCATTGCACGAAACAAAGGGCGGCGTTGAGTTCTAGCACTCAAAACGCAATGCCTTCGGAAGTGCCTGTTGCCATCATATGAATATGTGCATCAGGAAATAAGTAGCAATATGTTTTTAATATCCCTTATTATTTTAATTCTTGGCCAGTCGTGGCGCAGCGGCACGGAGTGTGACTGTAAAACCGACTGGTTGTGGGTTCGATCCCCACTCGAGGAGATTAAATATTTACTTAAAATATTAAAATATTAATTTCCATTTTTTCGCTCTGGTGTCGAGGCTAAGTGCGGCGTTGAGTTCTGCCACTTAACAGGCAATGCATCCAGAATTCGGTAGAAAGTGGGAACGGAGTGTCTTAACACTAGGGTCCCACTGCCTACCCTGCTGTGTGCGGGATTTATTTCGTCAATCGTCGCGTAGGGGCACAATGCGTGACTGTAAACGCGACTGATTGTGGGTTCGTGCGTTTCACATCAAATAGAAAATATCTGGTAGATATTTTCCATTTAATGTCTTAAGGAAGTTCCAAAATGTTGACGATTATGTCTCTTCCTGTGTCCCTAGAAATCATTATACTTTTTTATCGTTCCTGTACACCTCCAAAAGAACTAAAATGTTGAAATTTAGCATGTTCTTAGTACATAGTACACTGAGGTATAGTAGGCCACATGTTAAATCATATAGTTTCATCTGTGCATTCCGTCACACAGTAATGGAAGAATTTAATATAAAAGTATAGATAAATATGTTGTTTATTATACCAAACCAACAATCCGTTGAACAGTTTCATTAGATAAGTATTCCAACATGATCAATCTCCAAGTACAAGGTCACGTGGAAGAATATAAGAATGCAGGATTGGCGTTCCAACGGTTCTAAGATAATATAAAGGTGTATTATATATATTTAACTTTTAGTTAAGACATTATTGTCTTGAATTGTTTGTATATTTCTTTGATTTGATATTATTTGATTACTTTGAAATATTTCTTTAAACTAAATTAGTGCAGCGTAGCCATTCGCGCATAAATTTAATATGCTTACATTAGCAGCTTGTAATGGTACAATTTTTTTAAGAAAATCCTTTTAATAACTAAATGACACAATCATCGTGTGTACGCTTGTAAAATGCGTAATATAAATCATTGTGTTATTTTATAAGACTTAAAATTTTATATCGTGTAATATTTTTTTTTTCTTTACGTTATATCCCGCATGTAGCAGGATAGACAGTAGGAGCTAGCTAGTTTGCCTCGATATTAGAGTGAAGAAATGGAAATATTAAATAAATGAAATCATTTCCTCTAGTGGGAATCGAACCCACTACCTGTCACGTTTACAGCCACATGCTTGTGCCCCTGCACCACGACTAGTCTCAGTAATAAAATATAATATCAACTTATATAATTAAATTGTTAAAAATATTTATAAGCTGCAAAATGTTATCTGATGGATTAAAATATTAAATAAATAGTGTAATTAGTTAAATTGCTAGCGACACCAGTGATAGGAACATTTCTCATTGCGGAAATGATTTTAATAATGATATTCTATAAAAAAGACCTAGAAGTTATAAGTTTTGCTTTATTAAGAGAGCAAGGAAATGAATATTAAATATTTAATTTACTCGGGTGGGAATCGAACTCCCAACCTGTCGCATTTACAGTCGCACGCTTGTACTCCTGCGCCACTAAACCTTGTCTCTAAAATATGAATAAGTTTATAGTAATTATTATATGGAGGAACTTTCTATAATAATTTGATTATCGACATGTCAGCAGGTTTACTTTGCCAAATTATAAAGCGAAGAACAGAAAAGATATATTAATATAATAAAAACATTATGCACATAAATACACTTGCGGAACAACGTCATGTTAATTATTAAATATATTATGATAATTTTATTTACAAGGTTTCTCATTTTTTTTAGTATGTTTAATAAGAATAAGTATAAATATAATTTAGTATATACAATGCTGTCGGGTTTCATTGAAGTAAATATGCATTCCTAAAATTGCGACAGACAACACAATGCGACAATTACGTCGTAATATTGCTGAACAATTATAGTGAATACAATACAATGTAAAGGATAACCGGCGATAAGAAGCTGTCGATCGTCAGCATCAGTATCTAATGGAGCTGACATTATCTTCGATTCGTTAGATACTATCGTCTAGATAAAGTTGGTGTCTTACTTCTGGATAAATTACTTTGATCGCGGATCGCATCACGGCACCAATACACTTGCGGTCAGAATGGGTGGTACGTAGTTATTAATTTATTTTTAATTGTAATTGATTCATTTATAAGATTTATTTTAGAGTTTATTTACTATTGTAATAAAAGTTTAAGTATTAACTTAAAAATGTTAACATATCTGAATCTTTTAATTTTGTTATATAATACTTTATTCGATAATCTTACAGTTAAATATGAACAATTGTACTTTAAAGTTTAATCTGGTTCTAATAGATGAATATTATATATATCTAGAACTATATATGTATGTATATGGTGATTACGTAAGCAGAAATTTTGGATAGCAATTTCAGTTTCTCGCCATTTCGATGCATTTGAATTGAGCAACTGTGTAGTTCAAGGAATTGAAACTAAGCCAGTTCAGTTGAATTGTCTAATTTACGATTTCCATATTTAGAGCAAAACTTGTCTGGAGTAGGTAATATCACGTAAGATGAGTTTGCCATACAGAATGTATGCATATCTTTCGTAACATAGCTAGCGATCTCATCATCTATACCTTAGTATAAAAGTTGACAGTTATGGAGAATATTAGTTAAAACTTAATTACTATAATTTCAATTCACATTAAATTCAAAATTTATTTACTTATAATCCTTAGTTAGGATGTTATTATTATGTTTTATTTCCTGGAAAAGAAATTGGAATTATTTTCCATCAATTTTTTCTACTTCATGAAAATACTTGCATAGCTTCCTTATCGCTGTAGAAAACCAATGAAATAGAATGAAATAAATATTTTGATATTATTTTCTCAAAGGACGTAGATAAATCCCAAACCCATCACGCAATACCTCGAGAATCGAGCGCAAGGTAGGGAACGGAATCTCTTATCACTAGGTTCCCTCTGCCTACTTCGCTGCGTGCGGGATACAGCGGGGTTCAGAATAAAAACATCAAGTAGTGATATTATATCGTGGCATAACATACAAAAAAATGTATTTTTCACAGTGACCACACAGCTGCTATTTTTAGCGGCGGCGCTGGCCTGCGCCTCCGCACTCTCAATCAATTTGAGACAAAATTCGGAGACTTTGTGCATCGGCCAGGAGAACTTCCTACGCATTGCCAACGTTGAAAGCTGCCTACATTACTACCAATGCTACTCCGGTCGCTCCTACCTCATGCAATGCCCAATGGATACATGGTTCAATGAAGAAGAGCAGGTGAGAAGTATATTATTCTATCTTAGTTTTTTTCATTTCACCTCATTCATCTATTACATTAAGCAAAGTACAATGACTTAATATTAAGATTACAATGGGCTTTGATTATCCGTTACATAATAAAACAATGTTATATATTATTTTCATTTATCATTGCAGATTTGTGATCGTTCTGCTCCACCAGAAGGTTGCAGAGTTGAAAGTGAGGTAGAACTTGAACCTGAGCAAGAACCTGAACCAGAACCTGAAGCAGAACCCGAACCTGAAGCTGAGCCTGAGCCTGAATTAGAATCAGAAGAAGCTGAACCGGAACAAGAATCTGAAGAAGCTGAATCGGAACCAGAATCTGCAGAAGCTGAATCGGAATCAGAATCTGAAGAAATTAAGCCTGTAGAAGAGTCAGAGCAAGATGACAATGATGAGCAAGATGATGATATAGAAAATGAAGAGGAAAAGAATGTGCCTGAAATTGAAGAACAAGAGGTTGAAGAAGGTGAAGAAGAATTAGAAAGCGAAGATGTTGAGGAGCAACCAGTGGGAGAAGAAAATGATGTGGAGATTGAAGGAGATGAGTCAGAAGATGAAAATGAAAACAGAATAGGTTACCGTGTACGTAAACTATTAAAAAACAATGATCACGATCATGAACATGAACACAGTCACGATCACGATCATGAACATGAACACGGTCACGACCACAATCATGAACATGAACACAGTCACGATCACGACCATGATCATGATGATCATGACCACGACCACGACGATGTTCATGGCCACGGTCATAATCACGGGCATTGTCATGGACATGGTCAAGGACATGTTCATGGACACGAACATGATGGGCAAAACGACGAGGACGATGAAAGTATTGATGGTTCTGGTGATGAAAACATTGAAGTTGACGCAGTTGTGGGATACATTAAACTTAATCATTTAAGACAGCAAGAGGAATTAGAGCAAGAAATTGATGAACAAGAAGAAGAAGAAGAAAAGTTTAAAATAGTTAAAAGTCAAGTGAACGAAGAAGTCAATGAAGACGATGAAAGTGATGATGTCAGTAGTAACGAAGAAGAATTTACAATAAAACAAGAAGAAATTAATGATGAAGATATTGATGATGACAACGATGACGAAGAAGAAGCAGAAAATAGAAAACGACAAGAAAAAGTTGCAGAAGATGACGACAATGATGATGTTGTTGAGAGATCACGCAGGTCTCTGAAACAAAATGAAGATAATGACGAAAATGAAGCTAATGATGAAGATGAAGAAGATATTGATAATGATGACATTGAAAAGCATATGAAAAGGCAAGAAGTTTTAGAAGATGGCGAAAACGAACAAGACGATGATGATGATGATGAAAATGATGACGATGATTTATTAAGAAATAAAAGACAAATAGAAGATGGTGATGATAAAGACGACGTTGGCGATGACGATGACAATGACGATATAGAAGAGGAAAGAAAAATAAGGCAAGAAGAAATTGAAGTCGAAGAAGAAGAGGTTGATAATGAAGAAAAAAAACGCCAAGAAGAGCTCGATGAAAATGATGATGACGAAGATGATGATGATGACGACGACGACAATAATGAAGATGTTATGAAACGGTTACGCCGTTCAGTTAGACAAAATTCTAATGATGACAACGACGATGATGAAGATGACGTCGATGACGATGAAGATGTTGTTAAACGGTCACGTCGTTCAATCAGACAAAATTCTGATGAAGACGACCAGGATGATGATAATGATGATGACGACGAAGACGAAGATGATGATGATGACGACGATGAAGATGTTTTAAAACGGTCACGTCGCTCAGTCAGACAAAATTCCAATGATGACGACGAAGATGATGATAATGATGATGACAACGAAGACGATGATGATGACAAGGACGATGGAGATGTTTTAAAACGGTCACGTCGCTCAGTCAGACAAAATTCCAATGATGACGACGAAGATGATGATAATGATGATGACGACGAAGACGATGATGATGACAAGGACGATGGAGATGTTTTAAAACGGTCACGTCGCTCAGTCAGACAAAATTCCAATGATGACGACGAAGATGATGATAATGATGATGACGACGAAGACGATGATGATGACAAGGACGATGGAGATGTTTTAAAACGGTCACGTCGTTCAGTCAGACAAAATTCCAATGATGACGAAGACGATGATGATAATGATGATGACAATGAAGACGATGATGATGACAAGGACGATGGAGATGTTTTAAAACGGTCACGTCGCTCAGTCAGACAAAATTCCAATGATGACGACGAAGATGATGATAATGATGATGACGACGAAGACGATGATGATGACAAGGATGATGGAGATGTTTTAAAACGGTCACGTCGTTCAGCCAGACAAAATTCTAATGATGACGACGAAGATGATGATAATGATGATGACGATGAAGACGATGATGATGACAAGGACGATGGAGATGTTTTAAAACGGTCACGTCGTTCAGTCAGACAAAATTCCAATGATGACGACGAAGATGATGATAATGATGATGACGACGACGAAGATGATGATGATGATGACAACGACGATGAAGATGTTTTAAAACGGTCACGTCGTTCAGTCAGACAAGATTCCGAGGATGATGACGATGACGATGACGAAGATAATGACTATGAACAACCAGAAGCAGATAGATTTTTCCAAAGACTGCTTAGAATATTGTCTTAAGACGTTTGGCAGTTTCATTTCAAAAGTACCTCCAACTGGAGTGCCCACTTGAAATGTAGTACGTAGATTTATTTAAATTTATATTTAAAATTAGACATAAGTGGTGCAAGTAAATGTTTCACTTTGTGCAATTTTGTAAATAACTGACGTGAATGTGTAATAAATAACAAATTAACATAAACAAAATTTATTATTTATGTTATTTAATCGATTTGCCCCAAAAAAAAACTAAGCATAAATTTATTTAATAAACGAGCTCAATGAACTGGTGCTGCTGACTGGTGTCGCCAAGCTGAATCTTGTAATCTATTAATAGTTTGATATTCCCATTCATAACAAGTAATCTAATATTTTTAAAGTATTATTCCACACTTAGGAAGGAAAAGTTTAAGCTTAGTGGTCGAAGGTCGAAGTTTAACGATTTGAAAGACATTAAATGAATACAAGTTAAGTTTGTAGAAATGAATGTCTACTGTTAAGACTTTCTTAGTATTTAGTACTGGGTATATTGTTCAACCTGAAAGGCTAGCTAAACGAATGAGGAATACACATTTATTCTGTTTTTTAATTAATATAAGTGGTGTTTGCGCAGCTGAAATTCGGCCAAATACGTACTTAAGGATTTTAGTTGTGACTCTCTTGAGCATATTCACGAATGCTGCTTTGCCGGGGATTTCATTTAAAATATTTAGTATTATAAATTGTTAAATGAAAACAAGTGTGACACTGAAAATTATTATTGATAGACCGGTATCCATGTTTTATAACTTTTATCACATTCAAAAGTAATATATAGTTGAAGAGACAACGATCTTTATATAATTTGAAGCTCGATAACAAGTTTGATAAATTTCTCTTTTGGACATTTAATGCTGCCACCTGGCACGTTTCCTATAATATTATGATTATAGTCATTTTTCAGTAGTATTAATAACACTATGGTCTTACATACATAATTACGAAGAATTTTCAACACTCATTTATCAGCCTAATATGCTATATAACAAAAAGATATGTGAAGCTAAAAAACAAAAAAAATACATACATCATCAAGGTTTTCAGCAACAACTTTAGGGCCTGTCTCGATAAGACTTGTTCGTTGTACACGCTTTGTACTGCACTACGATAATGTCACGTTATAATAAATTTATGTAAGTAAAATTAGAATTATTCTTTAAAATTAAAAAGGGAAATATTAAAATATTGATCTTCATAAAAAAATCTAACCTCACGCTCTATAAGGGATAATATAACAGACTAGATAGACAGAATATAGACTGAAGGAATGTGAACAAAGGAATGAGAATAATTAATTCCTACGAACAGGAATCGAATCCGTAGCTGTTGCGTTTATGTCCGCGGTCCAGCTGCGCTACCATTTATATATTATCAAAGCCATGACTATTATGTATGGACATGGTTTAAAAAATATATTAATTAATATTTTATTAATTTAGACTACATGAAGGATTGTCTTAGGTCAATAATTTCGAAGTATATTCGAGTAAAAAAGAAAAATATAGAACTCACAATACAAAGGGTATTAAAATCAAAAATCCTCATTAAATTTTAGCAATTTATTACATCATTATTATACAAAATAAACCTCAAATACAATAATAATAGTATAAGTAACACAACCAAAGCAAAAACATTAGACATTGGATCTGAAAATTCGACATATTCCAGTAGCCGTACAATAAATGCACAATACAGATTAAATATTTTTGGAAAACATATAAAAATTTTAACGTACCGGGATTTGAACCCGAACCCCTTGGAATACGCCCAAGTCTTTTAATAACCTGCGTATGCCTTAGTGGTCGTTTAAATTTTAATACGTTTTCTAAAAAAAATATAATTCTTAGCGTGGAATAACACTTTAAAAAAATGTAAAAAACAGATTATTTAGTTATTTACTTCTATAATATGACTCGTTAGTTCTACTCATTGGCAGTTATCGATACTGGCACCGAATCGATGCGAACGAAGCGATTATTTAAAGCTTAGTTACAAAAATAAACATCTATAATGTAAACAGCAATAGCAATAAATAAAATAATAATTGTTACTGAATATTATCATCATACTAGGAGAATCGATTGGTTAGTTAACGATTTATTTTGACAAGAAAAATCGATTATTAATCGATACGAATTTGTGTATAATGTGTATAAGTTAAAATCGCAATTTCATATTTTAGTCAGATAAAAGTGAAGTCATTGAAACATTCTATTTAAACATCGGTTAAAATCATTAGAGATGTTAAAAAAATGTATATTAAATATTTCGAGATACTATCGTAATTATTATGTGCTAGTCATTTGTAACTTGGTCCTAGCTCAGTATAAAAGTAGCTAATGAGTAGATTAGATATGTGATGTGTTAAGTATAGAACGTTCTGTGACCTGGAAATATGAACCCGCAACCGACGCGGTACAACAAACGACCGGAAGACTATTTATTTATTTTGATTATAATATAATAATAATAATAAAATTACCAACAAATTCGGTCGGTTATTTTCGAAACATAAATAATATTTTAAGATATCACATTTTTTTTCATATTTCCAATTGTCACAGATTAGAAAAAGGCCTACCCTAAAGCGTATATAATAGTACAAGTTATCGAATATCTAGCATTTTACAAACGATATTCATACATTGACCAGATACGTTCCTATATATTTGCTTAGTGTTATTACAAGGATGTTACGGAGCCCTGGTACCGTAACCGAAGCTATCGGATATACGAAATAAAAAAAAACTATTTGCAATCGTAACCGAATCCGTTATAAGTATCGGATAATTTCTTATATGAATGGGGTCTAAATGAGACTCATGAAGGCAAATAGCGATAAGTGCGAATAACTTTTGTTACTAGAAAAAGATAAACAACAAATATCACAGATAGCGAAACAGATGACCGCTATAAAAATGCAAAAGAACTGGTTGTAAAATAGATTATTTAAAAAATAAATCTCAAATATCTAATATGCATAATTTAAAATATCCGAAAGTAAAGAATAATACGAAATAATTTTATATATTATTTTTATATCCGTATCCAAATCCTAAACGTTACATGCATACTCCGTAACATCCCTGGCGTTTGAATAAAACAGCCATATTTAGAAAAACACTAGAGCGCATTACAAAAATATCACTTTCAACATTGTATTGTCATATCCATGCGTTAATTTTTTTTTTAAAGTTACAAAAGTTATTATAAATATTATAATAAAAAAAAATCAGAAAGTTTAGTGAAAACAAAAACTTAAGAGGAAACAACACAAATAAATAAATATATTTAAAATAAAATTAAAAAAAAACAATAAATGAACAACTACAATAAATAGATGTATTAAAAAAATCATGCTATGGATGCGACATACAACACAGTAAAAATTAATTCCATACATTTCCATACATCAAATCCTCAACATTTTCATACATGAAAAATATCACGTTAACGAATACATTCGGTTATTACAAAAAAATGTTCCATCGTTATATTTAAAGCGTGATTTCAATTCAATCAGTAAAAAAGTACGAAATTGTTGTACAAAAGGACCTCCATTTTTTTTATGGAGGAATGTTTTAGATAGTTCTCGAATGTTCTAAATGGTTCTCGAGGTATCCGCGTTGGCGGTGACGTTTCTTTCCATACAATTTCCGCTGGTGGGTCAAAATAGGCCGACATCTTTTTTCATGTTGGTTTGCTTCCAAGCGGGTAGAACATCGAACTCTTCTTTGGTCATGCCGAACGCCTCCTGTAATTATAAAATCAGTGTTAATAAGTAAATGTTGTACGTATCTTAGGAAAGTAATGAAAATTTAAGAACAAGTTCTTATTGCTTTCATTCTTCAAGATAAACAATATATTTACAAACAATTAAGTGCATTATGTATAAGTGCGTCTATGTTCTTTTTTAATAATAATACTTTATTAAGTGACAAAGAAAAATTAAACATAAAGAAATATTTATTTATCAGATTAACAGATTAAAAGTGAAGATAACCTAAACATAAATATATAAATATTGGAGTTTCCAGTTATTCAGTATTTTCTGAGAATAACTGGGTTTAAATAAAAAAAAACATGTAAGATGAAAGAAGACAACACATGCTGTAACAGTAAGTGCAAGTGTAACAAGCATATATTTAATATAGTAATAGCGGTGTGGAAAATTTTCTTTGGCAGTTTCACTTTTTGCTTAAAATGAATATAGCGTGAAGGCAGTGTAAAATGAAACAGGTCATGCTTACGTAAGACGATAAATACATCTAACAATAATCTGTCAGAGATATAATAATGTTAATTAAAAACAAACAATATATTATATATATATACACAGATATTATACATTTGTTAAGCCCTGAGTTATTATTAATTACACCACACTACTTAGTGGCACTACTAACAGGGCTTCCGGTTTCCTCTACATACACAGTACGATCGACGAGCCATGACCACCTTGAAGTTAGGCTTTCTCATGTTTTGCGTATTGTTCACTCGGGTGAAAATAAAAGTACAATATTGCTAAAATCGGCGCCCTGCAGTTAGTTGTGCCGTCAATCATCCACAGCCAACTTCAGGGCGGCCACACCACGACCGATATAGTGAACAATTGATGCATGCATGTACCAGGAAATCAGCAGCGGTGAGGTGTCTCTCCAGGTGGTGCGGGTCGACGTGGTCGGGCAGCGGGCGGCGCTGCAGCGCGGCCAGCGGCAGCACGGCGTCGCAGCTGGTCAGCCGCGACAGCTCCACCGTGCCGAGGAGCGCCTCGCCGGCCTTGTACCCGTGCTGTGTGTAGGGATAGAACGCGTGCTCTAAGCTCGTTTTTGTATTGTACATATATTTTTACAGTGTACAATTTCTCGAATCTATAGCGTATATAGCATAAAGAAAAGAAGACAAATTCACGTTCCCGCATAGACAGTGGACATTGTTTATTGAGTGGCGAAATTAAACACCGTGCCGCCGTGCGTGCGCGCGTTTTGTAACCTGAGCGAGAAAATGAAAATAATTCATTCCTCTTAACAACGGTCGCATAATATAATAAGTGCTTCTTAAGGGTTTTTATAAATCACTTGATAAATTGCATGTTAAATAATAATAATTGAGATTAACTATAAGTGCAATTTATCTTTATTGTAATTGAAATTACCCGAGTTATCTAATTTTATTTTACGTTATTTAATTTGATCAATAATTACTTTTAGAACAATATCATGAAATTTAAGTGCAATGTGCATCACCGACATCCATTTTAAGCATAATAATAATATATTTACAAAAATTCCTTTCCGTTTTATAGCCTTCACCAATTGTCTTAAGAATAGATATACTTACTCATTAGTTTTAACTATATTTAAAGATAAAGATATGCTAAAATATTTTTTGTTACTGCATGTTTTTTACAATGACAAGAACACTGATCGAATCTAATGTCAAGTGGCTCAGCTCAATGCCGCACTTACAGCCAGAGAGGGCAAATGTCAATATTTAAAGCCTCACTTGAGTGGATATAAAATGTGACCATCGCGTTATTCACGTCTTATATAAAATTGAAATTATTTTACTTTAATTAACAAAATAACTTATTTACCATATAGAGCAAATGTTACTATACCATAAATAAGGATAAATTATATAATTTTATATGGGGAAAGGAGTGTCTTAATAGATAAAGCTTTTTTAAATTTTAATATAATGTTATATATCTTTTTTTTATCTTTTTAACCAAGTTATTACTTAAAGATAATTTTCCATATAAATATAACATATATTAAATATTTAAAACTCACAGCAATATTAGCATCAGCGGCTTCATCGTGTTCCAGCCATACATCAAACAGGTGCGTAAAGGCCAGGGGTTCCAAGCCGGCTGCAACTACCCGAACGTCGGGTTCACCCCCAACACCGCCAACACCCCCGGGATCTCTGGAGATGCGATAGTAGGCTTCGGCTGTACGTAATGCGGCAGCTCGCATCGCTTGCCAGCGTGCTGCGAATGCTCCTACACCTGTGTATATTGTTAAGCAAAATAGTATCTTTTCGTGATATAACAAAAGTATAAGTATGGCTATTGGAGATATTAAGAGTCAAAATCCGCGGATAGAGATGTTAACTTTCTATGTTTCAGAATCGATATGGGTGCACGTGAATGAAAATCAATAAAAAATATATAATTTACCAATGCTACCTTAATTCAGGATTATTTTAAATTTACTGAAAATCTTCTGTTTAGTGTTAGTATCGTCTATAAATTCTTCAGACTAATTAATATCAGTAGGATTGTAGGCATCTTGGGAGTGCAGGAGTGCTCCCCTACCCTCTTTCTAAGAAATGATTTGTATAAATTTCTATGGGAAGACAAATTATTAAATTTTACAGTATAAGGTAGGTGGGATCCATCCATCCATTCTTTCAATAAAAAAATATACAATATTGAATCATACCGTTCCTCTCAGCGGGGTCAAGGTCGTTCGCGTCGCGCGGCCACCATCCCTGCCACACCCACACGCGCTTACCATCGTCTAGCAGGAATAACGCTGGAAATACAAACCAAATATTATACAATTAATCATCTAGTACCCTACAAATATATAATATGCTTGAGATATATTGATTGAAGCCATCGTGATGCAGCGGTACAGCGTCCGAAGGTGTGTGCAACAGTTGCGGGTTGGATTACCATTCGAAAAAATAAATTCATCAGAACGACGAATTTATTTCAACAAAAGTTAAGAATAAAAAGGTTGAAAAGTAAGTATTACTTACAAGACAATGCCAATGTTAAATTCAGCTACAAAACTATATATATTTATAAAAACCATAACTAGTTAAAAATATAAAAAAATAGCCCACCGGGTTGCGAAGCCGAATACAGCTCCTTTTGTTCAAAAGGGAAGGGTGTCACCAGCTGCTCGTGTCTCAACGGCGACAGCACCTCGTTCGCTTCAAACTGACCGCCCAAGTCCGTGAAATGGAACAATCTAGGCGTTATATCACCACAATCCTTCCCGCCGTTCAATACCGAATTATAATATTTATTAGTGACCCCCAAACAGTCTAAGAATTCTTTATTTTCCTCCCCTTCTTTAATTTCTTGTACCTTCATATTACCATTGAGTAAGCTCGATTGTTTCGAGATCAATTTGTTAGCTAATTCGATGGCTATTTGTTTAGTGTGTTTTAAACTACGAGATCCATGCCAAATGTACAAATAATCTTTTTCCGTATCGACTAGAACTAATGAACCCCGACTCCTCAACTGTCGTACTGAACAGGGCACTTGGAGTAAATAGGCTTCATTCGATATATTTCCACGAGTAACAAACAATTTGTATCTACTCTTATCCGTGCCCTTCTTTCCTTGGTGTATGACAAGTTTGCCTTGGAATAGGTTTAAGAAGGCAGGGGGCTCGTTTCCTTGAGCTACACGCACTTGAGGGCCCTTTTCTTTATCTAATTCGACTGTTAGCAAAGCTGCGGCGCCTTTTTCATTAGACGACGCGTCTTTTCCTTGCCAACAGAAATAAGCGCATCGATCACGTCCAGTCAAATTATGCTTAGATGGTTTTCCATTCAATTCCCGGCCAGTAACCGTGATTTGGTATTCCCATCTGATAATATAACTGTCACCGGAGAAAAATTCCCCAATTTCTTCCTCATCCTCAACTTTTTGATAATCATATTCTTGTATGACCCACTTGCAGACGGATTTAGTTTTGATATCGTAATGTCTCATTGAATCTTTATCGTAGTAATGAGTGCCACGACCTATGTGAGAACCTTCGAGAACTAGATCTGGGTCTTGATAGTCATTGGACCACATCTCCTCAGCATCACATGGCGTTATTTCTATAGAGTTAGATTTGTTTTCTTGTGGTTTAACTTTAATCACTCGACTGTAATCGGGCCAGTCGATGAATTTCTCTTTAAATAAGATAGTTTCCATATGCTGTGAAACTTTGGACAAAATTGTCCATTCCGGTCGTTTATTGCTTGATTTGTAGGTAGTATTAGCTTCATCTCTTGCACCTTGGAATTCGGCGGCGTTTAATGGATTTATATGACACTCTTCATAATTGTAACCCTCATCGAATAACTCTTGAGCTAGTTGCGCCGCTTTCCTTCTGCTTTCTAAGGCAACGTTCTTGCCGTACCAAATGTACATTTCCGAGCCAAAATCAAAAACGATGACTTTTGATTGGTGTAACATCGCTATTTTGGGTACCTGACCCCAGTACTCCTTTATTGGTACTAATTCGTCATCGATGACCTCGTAGCACATGTTAGTTTGTAAGACACAGGTTTCGAATATTTCGTCTTCATCAGCCAGACCTGTTTCTATAGGTTTATAATTTTCAATTCCTTCAGTAACACCCAGTAATGACCAGAATTGATTCCAATGTTTATTTGAGAAATTTTTGGTTTGCTCGTCGATTTTAATGAGACCGTTTGAGCTCTTGCAACCGAGATCTTTTGTGTTTTGTATGTGTTGTGCGATGTCTGTGCTTCGATTTCTAGAAAGGAATAATTAATAGATTAGCATATGCTACTATGTATTATTCGAGACAAAAACAGAAAATATACTTATCACAAAATGATACTGTAATTTATTTTGTAAATGCTTATAAATTATGTTATCTTCTTACGTGAATATATTAAGTAGGTTTTTAGTTTAGTAGACTTAGATAAAAGTATGTGTTATTTTGATTTCATACTAACAATAATAACAGATATATACAACATTTTACCTTTCAATAACATTGGCATATAAACCAATATAAAGGAACAGTTGATCAGGAGTGACCAAAAGGAAGCAATCGCCGCGATTTACACTAGTATGTACGGGCTCCACCAGTCGTGTCTGAAATTAAAATGAAATTTTATAAGTAACGAATATCAAAAGCGCGTGTGATTATGTGAAAGTATATGATTTTTTTATTTATTAAGTTTTTAAAATTTGGAAATAAAGAAACGAAGAGAAAAAGAAAGAAAAAACGAAATTTAAAAAGCCTATATCACAAAATTATCCTTTTTTGTGAATAAAAATGTAGCGTGTAATGAAGGAATATAAATGAGGTGTAATGTCGCTATTGTATGTGTTTTGTTATACAATTCGTTTTTTTTTCATATTATATCTGTGTAACCTTTAAAAATATTTTAAAGTAAATCCATTTTTTTTTTAAATTTTATCAAATATATATATATCAGCTTCACGCTGTATCCCGCACACTGCAGGGTAGGCAGAGGGAACGTAGTGAAAGACACTCCGTTCCCCACTTTCTGCCGAATTCCGGAGGCATTGCGTGTTAAGTGGCAGAACTCAACGCCGCGCTTTACCTCGACACCAGAGCGAAGAAATGGAAATATAAATTTAAGTAAATATTTCATCTCCTCGAGTGGGGATCGAACCCACAACCAGTCGGTTTACAGTCACACTTTGTGCCACTGCGCCACTACCGGCCTCATTTTTAAATTTTATTTTAACAATATCAACAACTATTACTTTACCTACCTATGTTTAACATTTTTAAAGTTTGGAAATGGAAACCACACTTTGGAAAGAAAAATACTTATTTAGATAACGTATAATTTTGATTTATTTTTATTTGTATAAAAAAAATTAAAAAATGACGTAGCGGGATTTGAACCCGCGCCTCTTGGACGGTTTGCAAAGACGGTTTCACGGTGAGAGTATCCTCAGACCTCAGACATTTAGAATGTGTCACGTGTCATACGTAATTCTTACAGTACGGTCGCGGCCGCCCTGAAGTTAGGCTTTCTGAACTTTTGCGTATTGTACACTCAGGAAGAAATAATTCAAAATCCTAACATCTGAGCTGCCTACAGCTTCAGGATGAATATGGCCAAGACTTGTCGAACGTACTGTAGTTAGTTCTATTGGAGCACAGGGGCACAGTCGCAGGTAAAAGCTCGTATATAATATGAATACATAATAATATATTTGTAATAAATAAACGCCCACGTGCAAAAATAACGTAAGGTAACACGTAGTATGTAATAAAATACTTCCTCGTGCGTACATAATATACATAAATTTATTGTTATATTATTCTTATAAAACCTTGTAATTATGAAAGTATTGAATGTCACACTTATATTAATTATGTAATGTAATTGTTTCGATATTTTGTTTATATCATTATTTTTTTATTTCCGTCTTTTGTTGTTTATAGCAAAATGTGTCGAAAAATGAAAGATTTAATATACATTAATTAAAGGTTAACCAAATATTAGATATCTTGTTTTATAAAACGTCTATACACATATTGAAATTCTTAAATAGCAATTTTTTAAAACGTTTATCATAAAAAGAAAAAAAATATATATTTAAAAAATAAAATTCAATTGCAAAAAGGGACAGACGAACAGACAGACATAAACACAAACAAAACTAACCTGAACGCGCCGTCTCCCCTTCACCTGCAACAGCATGAGCGGCCGCGTGCCGTGCGCGGGCGGCGCGCTTGTTGCACTTTTCAATGCTACATTGGAGAAATCCTCTTTGGAGGCTAACGCAGCTAGCGCTTCGGCTGCTAGGCCACAATTTGAAGTTACTGCGGAACAGAAATTATATATTAGTATTTTTTCTAAGCCAGTATATACGCGAACTGTCGCTCGTAACCGTCTACCTCGTACCAAGAATAATCAAATAATCTTTCGTTAAGCTTAAATTTCTTGTGATTCTCCACTTAACTCAAATTGTCCCGAAAATTTGGCGTTGCGTGGGGAATGGATTGTTTTTACACTACGTTCCCTGTGCCTATTTTGCCGCTACATATGAAATACATTATTGTACTAAAAATAATATAAATACATATAAAAAGCGTACTTTTCTCCCGCAACATCTGATCGCGCACGGTGAGCGGCTGAGCGATATATTCCTGTCGGAGGTCGGTTCGAGCGGCGAGCGCTTTAAGCGGATTCCGTGAGGCGGCGTGACGGCGCTCTCGCTTCGCTCTGCGCGCCCATTCGCTTGCCAACCTGTGACAAAAAAGAACAATAATTATATAATAATTTACTGTGTGTCTAAGTGCTTTAATAAATATTATTATTTTATATTTATTATTTATGATAATTTCCAAAGACTTATTCGGAATATGGATTAAATTTAAAATAACCCTAACTTTATTAATTTATATCAATACAATATTTTCAATGACTAAATAATACTAATAATTATTTTTATAGAGTCGAGTCATTTGTTTATTTCAACTCACGAATCTCGGCAACTATCGGTTCGAATTGAATAATTATTCTTACTTATATTTACTAATTCCAAAAACAAAAAAAAAGCTTTCGAATACTTACAATTGCCTCGACCCGCTATCAATAGCGTCCAAATCGACTTCAACATCATCAGACTGTGTTTTCTCATGTTGTAGCGCGGGAGTGAAGAAAGCTTGGAAAGTTTCATCGTCCGCCCGCGGAACACGAACTTGGCTACCTATTTTCTCTACACCTGATATTTCTTCTTCTAGAATGGACAAAAAATAATTATTATTTTGTTTTTCTTTGACTGTATCGAATACTTATCCTACATATAACAGGTTCCACGCCTTCGGCCCCAATTCTGAATTCGAAACTCAAATCTTGATGTCGCGTTTTGTCTAGCCAAAGGGAAATTAATAATTCATTTTGTAGATATAAAATCGATTCGTACTCTACAAAATTCATTATTAATGTGAGTGGGTTCGAACCCACAATCATCTTGCTTACAGTTGGACGCGCTGCCCTATTGGGCCATTATGGTCTTTATTTAAATATTTTATTTATCTTTACGCAAATTCTTGAGGCGGTGTGTGCTGAGTGGTAGAGCTCAACAAAATTGCAATCTCCAAGTGGGAATAGAACCAAAAGTTGCACGCTTATACCCCTGCGTCATGACGGCACTAACCGTACATTATTTTTTGTATATAATTGTACCATTCTGAATCACTTAATCTGTGAATCATTTTCAATTATTTTAGCAATACATTGCAATCTTTTGTTGGCGAAAGGGAATATTTTATGTTCATTAATTAAGATTTCAATAATATTACGGTGACTCACATAAAGTGATGACACCATTATTGGAACACGAATGACTAAAAGTCACGATATAATTATTCTTTATTTTTTAAATATTTTGTTTCAATCATCTTATTTTACTTCAATAAATAATAACAGGAATCTTTACTATTGAGCTTTGACAAAGCCAATGCAACAAACAAGTAGATATTATAGCCATTTTATTTAAAATGATTTATATTTATATTAGAATACAAATAATATTTCTAACATTTTCGCCATTACTTTTAGTTATAATAAATAAAACAGTATAAAATGACAGTGGTGTTTAAACGACTAGGGTTGTATATTATTAGATTCAGCGTGAAGCAAATTTATTTTTATTCAAAAAATATCATCAAATAAATACTATACGTAAAACAAAAATGCACATACAAATGAACCTGTAATTACCATTTACATAATACTTACTCTCATCAACTCTACTGATGCTCTCACTGACAGAATGACTTCGTTTGAACGATTCCCTATCGATTTTAGGCGTTTCCTTAGGCTTGTTGTCCACCACTGCGCTCATAACTGCGCATGATGCTGACCGGAGTGGACCCGAAGAGAAGCCATTTGTAGGGGAGGTGGGGGCTTTACGGGATCTGTTTACAAAAAAAAACATATATTATTTTATATGAATTTATAAAAATGTGCTACAGTAATATAAGCGTATGACTGTAAGCGCGACGGTTATGGGTTCGTTTCTCGCTCGGGAAAATGAATTATTTGATATTTTTATTTCCTAAATAAAGGGGTACAATGCATAACCATCGCATTTACATTCAAACTACTCCACAACACCCCACTCGCCTGATATATTTATTTTTCATTTTCCATCACATTATTATTATATATATTAAAAGATTATCTGTGAATCTCTCTGGAGTATATTATATGTAAAGGATTAAAGGTATGTGTATATACACATACACATGTCACAGGAAAAACAGTAAATTTACGTATGAAAATATGGTACATGGCCATCGGTCAAGTAGACATTTGCCAGTCTGGTCAAACTAGTGCGCAATTAATGTGACACAAAGACACAAAATTATACATTATGCATAATTAATTTAAATAAATAATGAATAGCGAAACGAAGAACCAAATCTAATTTAACCATGCAATTAAAACAAATCTGTATACGTATATCTTAACTTTTATCCTAATATCTCTAATCTCGCATCTCTTGAACAGATTTTAACGCTGCGCTATGTTTAACTAAAAGCGACAGAAATAAGAATATTTCTATTTAAACTTCAATGGCGTCACTAAGATAGTCTCAACAATATGTGGATATAATCACATTCTAAGTTTTTTTTTTAGTTTTAATTCTGAATCATTTACAGAAGGATAGGGGCAGAGGGAACCTTATGTTAAAACACTCCGATCCCCATTTTTCGCCAAAATGCCGAGGAATTGTCCGTTGAGTGGCGAAACACAATGCCGCGCTTTGCCTTGTAATCAGAGCAAGAAAAAGAAAATATATAACAGATCGGGAATCAAACTCACAACAAACCGTGTGTATACAGTCACAAGCTTGTGCCTGGGCCTAGACAACCTCTAATCACATTTATGAATAAAAAATTGCAATATACATTCAGGCGAAATTTTAGGCATATAAATAGAAATAACAAGCTTCCGAAGTGTAGACCAGTTTTTGAAAACAAATGAATATACATTTTTTTATTTTTAAATATTTGAGTAATATATTTAATTACGATGATGCTTAAGACATAGAGCACTATCGTAGAACAGTAAAAGGTTGGAACCATTTAAGGTAACATCAGTTGGTCAGATAGAACGCGATAGAATCTTTATTTGGTTATATAAACTTAGTGTGTGGTCACGCAACAGCATTGTCAACGGATGTAATGCATTACGAGGACCGAGTCGCCTTGTAGTTTAATTCAATTAATCAATTGCTCGATGATGAAGGATAATATCGATACAAAGTTATTCGATGTTATTTTATACGGCCTCACCCCATCTGCCTTTCAAATTTTTTTATGTTTATTTAAATAAATAAATAAAATAAATCAGCTCCACGCTGTATCCCGCACACTGCAGGGTAGGCAGAGGGAACGTAGTGAAAGACACTCCGTTCCCCACTTTCTGCCGAAATTCGGAGGCATTGCAAGTTAAGTGGCAGAACTCAACGCCGCGCTTTGCCTCGACACCAGAGCGAAGAAATGGAAATATAAATTTAAGTAAATATTTCATCTTCTCGAGTGGGGATCGAACCCACAAGCAGTCGGTTTACAGTCACACTTTGTGCCGCTGCGCCGCGACCGGCCTGTTTATTTAAGATGGGGTAAATAATAATGTACGTGACAAGAAGGTAATTTCCCATCGATATCTTATGGGAAAATTACCTTGATATAATTTATTTTTCAATGATGCAATAGTAAAGCGATAAATAGTAAAATAATATTTAATAAATGAGAAATTTAATTGAAATTGAAAACATCTCTTTTAGTCATCTTACTTTCACATCATTTTACGATACGGAGATTACATTCTGATTAATTGACTTGTTGAATTACGAGTAAGTTCACTAAAAATAATTTTACTACTGTGTAAATTGGCAATTATATATAATATATAATATTATATACTCATATAATAATAATATATATCACGATGACATGTGAAGTCTTACCAAAATTTTCAATTTAACGTATATATAAAACATGCAGCATAATAGCCATTGCTTTCCAATTGGTAGTAAAAAAATATAAATTCTCGTCTTATATATCTATAGGTGTCTAAATTCAAAATCACAATTATTGCAATTATTGCGAATAGTAACCCTTTAGAATAAAAAGTCAACGAATTTGCTGAAAACAATATAAAATGTCATCATTCACTGCTGGACATAGTCATCACCAAATATTATTTATTGTACATAAACTATAGTTCATCCGATATTAATTCGGGGGAATGTATTATTGTCATTTCCTAGTTCTAGTAAGAACATAAAGAGTAGCGTTAACTACCGCCATTCAACACGCAATGTCTCGGAAATTGCCCAACGCCTCCAGAATTCGAGAGAAAGTGGGCAACGGAGGTGTCTTAATGTGAACGGAGTGTCTTAGCACTAGGTTTCTGGGTCCCGTCTGCCTACCCTGCTATGTGCAAGATAAAGTGCGGAGCTAAAAAAATCTTACCTAAATCTATTAGGCGGTGGTACAGCCGGCGTGACAACGGGGGACGAGGCGGGCGGAGTGGCTGTCGGCGGCGGGGTCAGAGGTGGGGTCGCAGTCACTTTGTCCCGTTCTAGACGCCCCGCCACCGTGAATAGCGAGGCGTCGTTTTGCGGGACACGTTTTCGCCATCCCTGAAACGTTATTTATTGTTAAAATAGGTAGAATTCTATTTTCTTTTTATAATTGTTTATTAGAAAATATTTATTATTTATTAATTAAGGTGATATATTTTTTGTATGATTTTTTGATAATCAACGTCACGAAATGTAAAATCAGTCGTATTACGTAGTATAAAATAAAATCGCTGCCCATTGTACATATGTATGGAGCTATGTGATTTTAATATGATTTTCACTAACACATAGACTTTATAATAAAGTAAGATTTCTTGGTACTTTTGTAATATTTGTATTTAATATTGGAATAAAGCCAGGAATATGACAGATTCGTAATGTTATCTAAGTAACTATCATTGAGTTGCGGATTTTTGTACAAATCTCTACACATAGATGCTAACAACATAAACAAGTTAATAAAATGCGTACAAGAATTTCGACGTAGCTTGATAAGAACGTATAGCTTAGTGGTCAGAGTGGACGGTGTCCAAGAAGCGTGCGTTGAAATCCCGCTATATAATTATTTTTATATATAAAAAAAGTCTAATAATATAATGCTTTTATTAATTAAAACGTTAATAACCTTAGACATAATCTTGTTTGTCCCGTGTATACAACTGGGTCAAAACTCTAATATATTGTATCAATCCAAAACATTAAGCCAATAGTTATTTACAGAGGGAATGTTGGCCATTCCACGAATTGCATTATATCAGTATGCGGTCAATGACTCATTATGGCTATGGTTTGAAGTTACTCATACAGCTTAAAATGCCTGCGCTTTAGCAGTACTAGCTATATTTTATTGATTAATTTATCGTATGTAAGCCTAGACACTGCTTCTATTAAAAACGTTCATTTTGTAATACAAATAGTATAATGAAATTTTGTTTTACGAAAGAGTTTGATCGGTAATATTCTCATTTAATAATAAGAAAAAATTAAATTTTATTTAGCAACAATTGGCTTAGGCACTTAGACCCTTTATATCAAAAACATAATCATTAAGAGGATTAGAAATTAAATTATCTTAGAGGAACACCTATGACAATTACCATCAAATATAAAATGTATATATATATATATAAAGGAATGTAAATATATACAATGCAAATAGCTTAGTATACACATAAATGACAAACATCAGCCTTGTTGAAAAATCCTTTGTCTGTCCTCCAGCCGTTTTCCTCCACACCATTTACGCATATAACCATAAGAACGTAAAAAACGTGAATTATTACGTAGTGTAAAAAGCGAGAGCACGGAATCAGTAGACTTGACCGACTTTGTTAAGGATTTCGAAAGACGGAAACTTATTATTGGCAACATAGGTCGAGCCAATTAACAGTGGAACAATACAAAGCAAAAGCGCCTTGATATTTCCACAAATCCTTTAAATTTATTAGCACATTTCAACGTCAAAGTGTTTACGGCTAAAATGAATCGAAAATTCAATCAAAACATTATTACGTATATTTTTTTTATCGGCGGTAAGTTTTGTGGTGATTTTATATCATTTCCTTTTTTTTTAAACGTGTCAGGGAAAATGATAGAAAAATCCTTTTAATTAAAAACGCACGCCTCCAATCAAACTGTATAACAATAGAGAATGACCGTGTGAACTAAACTATTAGTCTCTATGTAACCACTAATGTATAATTAACAGCAATAATATCAATCATATGGATCCAATTGTAGACCGTTTACTAACAATGGCAATGTCATCAATTAGCAAGCTCTATAGGCGCTAGCAAGTACTTTTTTGTCAAGTCTAATTTTACGGGCTCGCTAACGTCTATAGTAACGTTATTTCGATAGCATTAAACAGTAGACAGTGATAGTACATACATACGTTACAAAGTACACAGTGTTTGTGGTTTTGGAGCGTGACCGTCTGACCGCTTTCTCGGTAGGAAGTTTCATGCAAATTGAAGAAACTTGTCCACTAAGCAATATATTTGATATATTTATGTGCTGATACATACAAACTCTTTTGTATATATGGAACTTATGGAATGGAATGGAATGGAATGTGAATGACTCGCCAAGTTAATGTACGACAAAGATGAATGTTGAATGGGCAGAAAGTAAAACCTTAGAAGAGGAATTTTGTTAGAGCGATAGTATTTTCTATATTGCTATAAACTAAATAAGTCTCCATTCTTAATAAAAATAACTTATTAGAATATACATTTTTACATACAATTTTTGTATATCATTGTTCTGCATTGTCAGTAATATTTAGAAAAGATATAGTTATAAGTCACTACCACAGCTACATTTCTCGAGAACGCAAATTGCTGAAGCCAATCGCTACTGTTTTTTTACAAATAGTATATCTATATGATATTTATTGGGATCAAAATATTTTATAAGGGTTGTTTTTTACCTGTGCTGCTGTTTCCAACTTGTTTCTTCTATCCGCTAAGATGTTATTTCCTAATTCATTCTCATCTATATGCACCTTCTTCTTTTCATCTACAACTGCGTTTAACGATTCCTGTAACAATACATTTTATTGTTAATAGTTAATAAATATTTGTGTTCTATGGTTATTATTATTAAATCTATAAAACATAAATATATCTCGCTAAAACGAAAAAAAAAGTAAACCGATTTTGAAATTTATAAAATAATCAGATATAATAATAGACGTTTTACTATGTATAAAACGGAAAGAGATAAAAAATTGTACTTGAAACAATGAATAATAAATTACTATAATAATTATTTTATAAGTTTATTAAAATATTTATAAAAATATTTCTAAAGAGTTTGTATATACACAAAACGAATAAACAGTTAGTTTCCATATCACAACTACCATCTCGACATTTATTAAGTTACATTAAAAGATAGCGTCAAAGATGTTAATCATTACGTAGGCCTATGTGAATGACAATTATTTCACATTCGCAGCCTAAATATTGTATAAGACAATGTGAAAGGAAAAGTATGTAATTATATGTAAGCTTGTTAAAAAATGTTTATATACAAGAGACGTGCCTCGGTATTATCCACGGTGTCGATATCGAATTTCTTAAAAACAGGTTTGAGATTTCCATTGCTTGCGTTTTTGGTTTTCAATCTTAATTCTCCTATGACAGAACCAAAATTCAATCCACCTGGTAGTCCCGTTTGTTTCTCCAAACGTTTTAACAACAAAGGTTTCACTGTTGTTGTGTCATCCGTTTTATTTACATCAGTTTTGTTTTCTGTAACACTTTCTGTTATAATTGCATCGAGATTTTTAAAACGATCTCCAATTTCATCTATCGACTCTTGTAATCTAATCGCCTTTTCACTTATTGGGCTTTCCTTTTTGGATGGCTCTATCTCAGCATCGTCAATGGTTTTTATTAGTGAACATTCGTTCAATGATAAATTTTGTATTATAGATTGTAATTTGTCATCGTTTAAGACAGTTTTTTCTAAAAATTCTGCAAAACGTTCCTTGGGTGGACTAAGTCGTTTGAACGATTTGTCACGATTATTTTGGTTTCGTTGTTTTAGAAGCAGATTTGGAGTAATTATATTTGTGTCTTCTAAATTATTTGTTATCACTTCTTCTGTTGATACGCTCTTGACGATGTCACTCTGCAAGTCTTTATATATAGTAACATTTGATACATTATTATTCTTATTCTCTATTGATTTGATTTCTACTTGTTGCCAACTTTCTTTTTCCTGAGTTTTTTGACTTCCAGTTTTACTATCAATAATATCTGTATTAGATTCGATACTGGGCTCATTTTGTAATGTGCTAGCTGCTTTTAAGGTGGGTTGCAAATTCTTTGCAAACACAAACTTCCAGATTAGGTACAAAACTGCACCGAATGCAATGATAACTCCGTAAAACATTTTTATAAAGCCAATCACATCACAGACTAGAATAAATTTATGGTATTACACATAACACATTGTTGTCCACTTATAATAAAGCAATAAATTGTTCATGCACTTGTATCACTAATATTTTTCATCCATTACTATGTTAATAATTATGCTAAACGCTAAAAACTATTTAAAGTTTTATTGTAAAAATCTTAAAAAACATTCAAAGTATTGAAAATGTGTGTATTGAGAGGTTGACAAACGTAAACTGATCGAACAGTAGCTATTATCTGGCACCGACCGACTGTGACTCAGGCGCAGATCCTAGAATGCTGGTAAACATTATCGACCCAGTAGTTGTAATAAATGACGCATAACATATGATGCGAGAATAGTAAATATTGAAGGTGCGCCAAAGTGTATCGTTCGAGAGCCTTGACCGGTGAAAACATACCACTCTTCATAAAAACTAATATTAATAACCCATTTTTTGTTAAGATCACAGATCGCCGATTAAATTATTATTGTAATGATCTAGTACGCAATTTGTTGAGGGCCGTCGTCGTTTAATAAATAATGCATGAGGCATATTTCATATTACAGATAAATCTTACTTGTTGGATACAAACAAGGAGGTCTTATAATGGATATTATAAGTGTTTACAGATAAACAAGAGTGCAGCAGAACATGCATCGACCTTTAGATAAGATATAACAGAGACATAATACAAAATGAGTTAGGATATCAACAACAACCATAAAATGTAATTGAGGATAACAAAACAATAATGTATTTGCATCCACTCATGTAAATAAAATCATCATCATTATATATAAGTTCACCGCAACTTCCCAAATAAGTCAACTCGATCAAGCCTAAAACGGTACGACAAAATGAGCACGAAGTTATTAAGCTTCACCAAATGTATTGTGAGAATGTTTTACTTCGTTTATTAAACAAATGTCTGTCTATACTGAACAGTGTTTATGATTTAATGTAATAACTTTGATTACACTGCAAATTTCCAATAAATGTAATTCAAAACAATATTGCGTTCAATGACAAATTAATAAAGGTTTTATTGCCACGAAGATAAGAGTTTTACCTATTCGCTCGTTTGATGAAACTTCATTATTTAAATATAAAATACAGTATTTAGAATCGTTTTAGATCTAACAAATATTTCGCACCATATCGAATTAATGATCACGTATACTGTATATATATTAAAATTTGCCGTTACATATTATAATATAATGTGTAATATAATTGGTAGGACATATTAAGGTGACATGAAAAATAAAAGGGTATGTATGTTAAGTATAGAAAGTAGTGATACCTTTGTAAGTTACGATGATTGATGAATGTAAAACAAATGCATTATAAAAATGCAAAAAAAACAAAACAGATAGTAAAAGGAATTTGCCAAAACTCATATGATGCTGAGATAAACGGGTTACATAGTCAAGATAAAACAACGATAACGCCGATAGCACGGTAAGTAAGAGATCGGATGGAAAAGAGCGGTAATCCTATACAACAATTTTATATTACTTTATTACATCGAAATAAATATTTGGCTCTAATCTAAATAAATATACTTTAATATCAAAATGTTTTATAACAGCTATCAACAAAACATCCTATATTCAAAACTTCACACATTAACACATTAACAGCCACATCGTAAAAGTGATGAAGAAATTTCACCAAATATAATATATACGAGATGATTACTTGGCACTTTTCAATTTAGATTTGCGATGTATCGGAGAAAGCGAAATTTTCGTAAGTTTTAGTATATTCGTGAAGGCTGCGCACGCGCACGTCGAGCGAGGCCGCCAAAACAACTGGCGATGTGCGCCGACGAGTCTACATCGAGAGGGTCGTCACATACGCAATACGAATACCACATATGGTTATAAATTAACAACTATTATTTGGTTATTATGTGAATCGACTGCAAATAACGCTTTGTTATGATTGGAAATCGTTTTAAAAGCATCCTTTATGAGAAGTGATTTAATTATGAGTTATCGGATATTTAGAAGAGAAACTGTAATTATTCAATTACACGTAAAAATTATTACTAAAACAAATGATAAATAAAATACAAGATTTAATAATACAAAATATCTATTGTGAAACATTTTCATTATCATTTTTCTATGTCAATTTTGTTGAAAAAAAGTATAAGAATTCATATTTTTTCCTATGAACTTGTTTACAATCACACCGGTGGCCAAAATTTATAATTAGCTATTCGCTTTCGGCCAAATGTGAAGCATCTGTATCGGATTCGTTGGCACACTTTACGTACTAATGAGATTCCACAAATGCTGTACATCATTTTCAATAAATTAAAATTTACTAAATAACTGGCATATGAGATATGACATTATCTAGGATTAATTTTAATATATCAATTTCACTTTATTTACTACTTATTACGTATTTTACTATGAAAGCAGAGAAAATGTAATTAACAAAGTACACCTAAACCTAAATATTTCCCAGAGAAAGACTTCAATTCTCGTAAACACGTAATCATGTCACTACTTTTACTTGAATAAACATAAATAGGTTAAATTGAGCTTAGTAAAAGTTATATTTTTAATAATTTTATTATAATTTCATACAAAACAAATCTCACCAATATGGTTGCAGTAAACTCTTGCGAAAAGTCTTTGCCCTCTCGCACAGTAAGTACTTCACAGAAGTATTAATACACGTAATAAATTATTTTTATTCTACACTATAAAATATAATAATGCGGAAAAAGAAATAATACAATTATGATAATAAGCTAAAGTATTTTTATCATACATTCGTTTAAATTGTACATATTATGGATAGCTCTTTTATGACAATTTACAAAATATTTTAACAATATAAACAAATATAATAATATTTACAATATAAAGAACATATCCTTTATCTTTTAAACTGAGCCGCTTGGGCATTTAAACGTAACCTTTCTGTGGAAATAACTCAAATAAAATAATGCGGTTTGGCATACATTAAAAAACGAATGCAAAATGCAAGGCTTGGCAAGGCTCAACAGAAACCAGTTCGCATTCGTGACGCTAGCTATCTCAGCGTTTAACATCTTATGTAGGGCTGATACTGTGAAATTTATTTATTTTCATTGCTTCGTCCCCTTAGTAAAATAGCCATCAATGTGCATCATGATCTCGAAAGCTCTTAACTCTCACGTTTATTCCAGGTGTTTTATTGGTCGTAGCGCGTTGTAATATAGCTAGCTATAATTATGATATTATGCTTATCGGAGAGCCATTTTATCAAGGAAGGCTACATTAATGTAGAGTAATATTGCCTCGAGTTATATTCATCTATAAACGTGTATCCAATACAAAGAATTTTTATAAATTTGAATAGTTTGTAGAACAAATTATTTATTTAGTAACTATTCAGCTTTATGATTTATAGAATAGCATTGTCGGTTTTCTTTATAAAAAGTCTGTACAACTTCTAGCATCCGTCTATATAAATTAGACAAGGTGAGATTAACAAATATCACAGTAGCTTTTTACTACATTAAAAATAGACAACTATAATAATAGCCTCAATAAAGTTAATCAACATTTTTATTCTTTATGTTAGAAACTTAAAAATTAAAACCACAACCCTATTCAGAGAGGTAAACAATTCCTTACAGTACCTTAAGTCCCTTTAAAGATTAAAATGTTCTTTGAAACTTTATTACTCTTTCTCAGAATCGTGAAATTTACGGCATTTTATATAAAAGACGCTAATATTGTAGTAAAATCTATCGCATAGTTACTGTAATGAAGGTATTATTTATGTAAAATAATTTTATATTCACGTATTTTGAGAACCTCACAGACAAAGAAGTAAAACAGAGTCACTGACATTGTTTTGTCACTGAAATCGCCTTCTTATATATATAAATTATATTTAGAAGCCGTTCTAGCGTAGCGGTGCATCATCTTATTGTAAATGCGTTAGTTGTGAGTTCGATCACTACTCAGGATAACGATTATATTTATTTTCTTTTTTTTTGATCTGGCACACTATGTGGCGTTGAGATGCGCCATTTAATACACAATGTCAGAATGTCTTAACACCATGCTATGCGGGAAAGAGCGTGAAGATGTTTTTTTCTGGATGCTTATTTTTTAATTTTTCTAAAACGTTCAATAATTTAAGTAACCAAAATTGTTTCCATATTTGTTACAAATTTTATATAAATAATATTAAATACAATTCTAATTAAATGTTATTCTTATAAGTTTACAAAGCGTAACGTATCTAATTAAAACGCGAAATCATAAAACATTGCGGCGTTTTCAATTCTGATCTTGTTCTAGAAGTTTTATATTCTTGTAGAGTAAAATTAGAAAAAGTGGGCGAAATAAAATACAATGGGCTTTATTCAACTATTATATAAAAAGTCATAATTACTCAATTCTTTGCTATCTTTTATGAACAGCGGATGCCCTTTATCGTGTTTAGAGTGGTATTATTTTAAAATTGTTTAATAATTTGCTATAAATTTTTAAATAATAATATAATATAATATAATAATACTCATTTATTTCAAAAAAGATTCGAAAACAGTTTAAGACGATAATAACTGATTAAAACGACGACGAACTAAATGGACAACTTTTAGTTTCAGCATAAATATTTATACGAAAGTAAATTTTTGAAATAATATTTAATTTTAAGTAAATATGACAATTTTCATTTGATTAAAAAAAAAGATTTAAACTAAAATCGTAATCCAAAGCTCAAGCTTATTATAAAACAATACAAACGACCTAAAATCGCAAAGAGTTTAAGCGCCAGTGACCTCTTTCCTAACATGGTTGGGTAAAGAGATCTACTATGTTAGTTTAAGCTTATACGGCATAGTACGACATTATTTACATTTAGAAGACAAAGGCGCACTCTACCTAATTTCTACAGATTTATGGGTTACTTAAATACATAATCTTGCTTGCCCCTGGTTTTGTTTTTGTAGGAAAATAATATTTATTATTTTTTTTTCTTTATTCTCTCTTACGCTTTTTTCCGCATATAGTAGGATTGGCGAACCAGGGGACCTATTGTTAAAACTTTAAAAATTCAATAATTAAAACATAATATTCCAAAAAGCTTATTATAGTTGCTTGGCAAGAACCGAAAATTTAAATCAGATACCATACATTAGAAGTTAAACATTAGAAACAAAATTTATATTTTATATGAAACAACATAACAAATTAAGAAAAATCTTTAAAAAAAACACACACAAAAGATTTTTAAAAAGCACTATAATATTTTTTGTGCTTAAATCTCGAACTAAAGCTCTAACGCAAAGTTATTCATATCGCTATTAGATGGCGCTGTGCGTAAACAAACTCAGTTATATAATGTGCATCCTATAGATGGCAGCGTACGTCTATCCAATGGAGAAATATTTATTATTACATTTATTATTTAAAATATAGGTAAAATTTTGACAATTTTGTGTTTCAATTTTGTGAAAATCAAATAAAAAAGGACAAATTATAACAAAAAAATAAATCTAAAAACGTATAATGTTTGTTTGTATTACGATTTAAACATAATAATCCATTTAACGACGATTGTATCCTATTAAGATTTTGAGCTTTCAAAAATCGCATACCACACAAAAACTATACTATATGATCATCCCACAAAGAGGCCGAATGTAAACGCGACGATTTTGGGTACTATTCCCACTCGTGGGAGTGAATTATTTTCATTATCTCCCTCTGGTAACAAGACATAGAGCTGCGTTGAGTTTCGCCACACAACACGCAATGGGAAAAAAGTGGGGAACTGAATTTCTTAACAGTAGGTATGTGTGAAAATAAAGCTTTCCGTGACCGTAATATGTAATCAAATAAAAGAAGACCTCATTAAATTCTCAATAAAGTAAAAGGTTACACATTGACATTTCGATTCTATATAGGGCCAGTGTTTTATTTATTGAGCACGAGCCTTTATTTCTTTGATACATCAATATTTTAGGGTTAAATAAATGTGTTTTATTTTTCACTTTAATCGAGTTAAAATGAAATTCTAATTGAAAGAATTGAAATGAATAATTTTTGATGAAAAATTTATTCTTATTGACGCGTATTCGCTTTAATAAAAAAAATTGAGAAATAATTGTTCATTTATTTAATTACAAAACACAGACACAGAACACTATAATTCAAAAATTATAAAAATGTTATGTTAAAATTATTTATCATATATATTATTTTCAAACAATTTCACATTTTATTATATATTTTTAAGCTCATGTAAATAGTATATTTGCATTGTTGTTATGCTATGAAATAAAGAGTTTTTATGTTGTACCTTCCGACTACCGACCTTCTGACTAAAACGTTAATATCGTGTGACTGATAAGTATCGGTCCAAAGGGTTATTAAGGTTAATGTTTTTCCGAAGAGAAAATAACCTGGAACTTGTCAACTTATCAGGAATTAATCAATTTTGATCCTTATTCATTGATAAGTTAAGCTCAGAATGCATAATCCTTGTATTTAATTACATAATGCCTTTGCCAAAACTCCGAGCCATATTCTCATTTGCTGAATAAACTTTCCTCTTTGTCTGGACTTAAGTAATTACAGTTTTATTCGGTAAAATATTTTTTCTATAATAAATAACTGACTATGCAAAAATGATTTTTCTAAATCAGCTTGAACAATATTAGCATTTTGTTCACATGAAAATATACATTTTCAGAAATTTTGAACATTTTTGTGTAAATTTTTCCATAATAAAATCGTATCAACAAAAATTTATCATATTTTTTTGTAAAAATAGTATAGTAATAGTATACTTCTTCGTAAAAATAGTAAACCATTCCAGTTTTAAAGCTAAGTTGTGAACATGTCGGTGTTGCTTAAAATTGATAATGGCTTTCAGATGCAAAAAAACATATTAAAAAAAAAGTTATGTTATAATACTATCAAATATGAAGCGTTCTGGGCTAACTGTTTATTGTTGATTAGCCTACTATTGATTGGTGAATAGCAATGGCGCACTATGCCCAACCACATTAGGAAAGAGTTACATATAAAAATGTACAATATGAAAATTTCAATGTATACCAATGTTCCTCCTTAACCTCTTTGACTATATATATTACTATTATAAACCATGCTTAATGTTTTAACGAAATCATGAAATGTTAAAAGCTACCAATAAGCATAGATGATCTTGGCAAGCAATACATAATTTTAACTTACCAAAATCAAGGTCGCTTATGTACTAGCCAGAGATATCTCGGTTTGACGCATCGCGTTTGTTCGCGATAGATACATTTAGTTCTTTTTAATATGGGTAAAATAAAAAATATGAAATTTAAGTCATATCTATTTCTAACACTCATTCTAACCTAGTGATAAAGCACTCTGCTTTTCACTTACTGAAAAATGCTGTTGTAGTGAAACACAAAAGCGCGCTCTTACTAAAAATAGATCCAAAGAACTATTCGTTTATACAATATAAAATAAAAAAAGATCATTAAGCTCACACATGAAACTTTCGAATTAAATTATTTAATAACAATATAGCTTTTAACCTTGTTCGTACGCTCGAGCACAGTTTCAGATATAACAAATTAGTTAATTGTTATATAAAGGCACTATATACGTACATATATATAAAGATATATTTTATAAATGTATTTAGCGATTTCCGCGTCGTGCCTAATGACGGGATACACGACATTTCCGCATTAATAATAACTATACGTGGTGGTTTGCGAAACATGGCGCAAAACTAATAATATGTATTAGGACACATTACTATAGAGTATTTAGTGGTATATCTAGTTATTAAAATTGGAAAAGTCCAGAGATATTATTTATCTGATTTGCACCCTTAGGGGTGAATTCCAAAAAAACCACGAAAAACGTATTCAATAAAATATTTTTAATAGTTTGAATTTAAATTTATATAAAAATCGGTGGCGATTTAAAGATTTTTCCATATAAACCATCAGCGGCTACGGCTGTGCGTGCGTCTTACCTGTCAGTCAGAACAAGTCCTTTTATATATATAGATTACTTTGATATTCTAAGAAGGTACCAAGAACAGACCAGTACGTAAGAAGCTTCTAGTTTTTTAGTAACTGAAAAATACTGTTTGAAATCTTTGAAACTTTTTAGAAAAATCCAAAACTATCACATATTTTTTTGACATTATACACCACACGATAATTTAGTGATACAGAATGAAATGTGATCATTTCCCGAAAAGATTACTTTCTAAATATAGTAATAACGAAGTCGTGACATAATAACACAGGATAGGTAAAATGATAAGAAACAAATCGTTAAACTGCGTAATAAATAATTGAAAATAGACAAAAAAAATTCAATTACTATTATTACATACTTTATATTGAAACACCATCCACATTTGTATCTATAAATTAGTCAGATAGTAAAAATAAATTATCTATTTCTTAAGAATCCTCATCTTTCGGAGCAAATGCCAGTTTGGATTGACTTATTAGATTATTGTTTATGCAAACTCACAAAATCCTAATAAAATCTATATAATTGAACTTCTATGTAAAACACAATCTTTTATCAATAAACTTTTAAATATTTCTTGTAACAGTTTTAAAAGTAGGCTTCTTTATTATATTGGATACATTGTGTAGAGTATTGTCTTTGTCTAATATGGAATGAAAATTTGTATTATGTCATTGTTCTGCAAAGAATATTGTATTTGAATAGAGCTCGCGCGTATTGTGTGCGGCGGTGGATATTTGAATACTTTTAAACGTAAAAAGTATTACTTTTACTATTAATATATTATACTAGTCACAATACAAAAAAAAACTTTGATGTAGGAGCAATAATTAAATTAATTTGGTATTTAAAAATGTCATCGATTTAATTTTTAAAATATTTTTGGCAACTTGTTTACATGAGAAGCTCTAGTAGTGATATATCACTACGGCCTTTATTTTCCGTTGAGTCAGATATCAAATTTACCATAATTGTGAACAATAGCCAAGGCACCATCTTAATGCTTAAAGTAGTATTTATTTTGGTTAATATCTGTCCGTGGTCTAGGTTAATTATATAACCTAACAAACCACATTGTACAAAAAGGAACAAATAAAAAACTATCATATTATTTTTAACGCACAATAAAAGGATGCGTACCGTTCACGTTAAATTAAATAAAAAAATATAAAAATCCATGCAAATACTAACATTAATCCTGTTCTTGACCCGCTCTATCGCCTTCGAATCCTCCCTCTCGGGACTCAGGCGGCATACTCTCGCGCGCCAGTCGTTCGCACCCGCCGCCTGGAGAGCCGCCAGTCTGAAATGAGGAAAAGTTATGTTATATTTGGAAAACTTTATTATTTATTATTTCTAATATCAATTGAACTATAAACGTTAAATAATATTGCATCACTAAACGTCAAGTATTTTTTTTTTAAAAACTTTTAATGACGGAGCTTAGTTAAATTTCGAATAAGAAAATTAATATAGGAACCACTTCTTCATAATTTAATCTAGTACCTGAATTCAATGAATTGACAAAATTGAGATTTAAGCATATTTTCCATTTGAGAGGGATGAGAGGGATTGAGAGGGACACTTAAGATACGCCTATGTCTAACAAGCTGACGTTGATGTTGATAGAGCACTTCTATATTCTAGCCCTTATTATTAAATTGATAAAATAAAGTAGCTCACATTGGGGATCTAATCAATAATGCTGGCAACAACGTGAAAAAAATATTATTGCGCATGTTACAGATTCAAATCATAAATAGTAGAAGGTACTTTTGCCCAATATTATATAATAGTAGATATGAATAAAATATCTATAGAGATCGTCGTGGCGCAGCAGCAGTGGTTCCCAGTCGAGGGAATGAATATTATCATTTTCTCGTTCTGGAACACAAAGGAAGGCATTGAGTCCCCCACTCAACACGCAAAAAATTGAAATATACTACGTTCTCTTTATCTTCCCTCATTTTTCTTTTATATAATAGATTAGACAATTTTATATAAAAAATAAACATAAGTACAGAAAATGAAAAAAATAATCGATAACATCACAAATCATAACGCGATATCGATAAGAGAAACCAAACTAAAACAAATCGTATCGCACGCTTCCAAGTAGTTAACAATGATTAGATAAGATAGCATTATATACATTATATCAGCTACTAATTGTTTCTTTAATACTTGACCGAACTATTATTTAAAATACAAAGCTTTTTTACCATTGTTCAAAATATCTATATTTCTTATAAAGCCTTATCAGTTATACAATGTAGTTTCTGGTGAACATTTATTTAAGTTTATCATATTAGTCATTAGATTGTTAACAATATATGATCAAAGGTATATGAAAGTAGCACAACATAATATTTGAATAGAGCAATTTTTCGAGGCGTTGCGGTAGGTCGTATAATAATTTCCATAGATTATTTATCTCGTTTATTCCTTTCGGCGGGTATTTGTCTATAATTTATGAAGTTTACTTTTGATATCAAAATAAACATATTCATACTTAAATATAATGTCATTTACCTAAATATAAAGTGTTATTATTAATATAATAAGAAGAATTCTCAATACATAATTATATGCATTAAAAAGCATTGAAATTCAATAACAAAACTGACTATGCGTGAAATATTTAAATAATAATAAACAATAAATAATATAATGTTTATTTTCATACGAACAGCAGCTGCCTCAGAACTGGTTATCATCAAATATATATTAAGATGTTTGATAAAATGAAAATAGATGCAATCGAAACGAATGCACAATGTCGTCGACCCTGCAATATTATCGCGTCAAGTGCGCGCGCGCAGTAAAGGAAACACAGATTAATATTAATTATTTTGTCTGTCTGTTGATAATATTCTTAACAAATGTCATATTACTTAACACTATGTGCATATAAAAAGTATTGCAAGCAATTTTTTGATAATATGAGTAATAATAGAGGCCAGTTGTGGCACAGTGGCTCAAGCATTGGATTGTGACAGGCTGTTGGTTCCATTCACAATCGAGGAAATTAAATATTTAATATTTTAATTTTTTCGCTTCGGTCTGGTCTGGAGTTCCGCCACTCACGCAATGCCTTTAGATTTCAGCGAGAAATGAGGAACTGAGTTAATTAAAGCTATGTTTCCAGGTTCCTTCTATCTATCCTACTATGTGCGGGATACAGTGTGAAGGTAAATGATAAATAAGTAATAATGAACAATGAATACTATTACAGACGTTCCAGTGATTTCCTTCAATCTTATAATTTCCGAAATTGATATATACCTATTTAAATAGAAGAAAGTTATAAAGAAAATAATTTTATTTATAATTTACCTTTCGGCAATGGTGCCACCACGGTTCGGCATATCGGCGTTCGTGGCGCTCCGTTGTACGCCACCGCCGAACCTGCGGACAAGCAAACACTTTTAATTTTATATTAATATTAATAAACGTATGTGTAATATTTATAGTATATTAATAAATGTCAAAATATATAAAAATATATAAATACAATAAAAAAGTAACAATACAATTATTTTCAGATATATTTATAGATAAAAATTCAAAATTTTTAATGTTTTCCTGTAGTAACAATATTTTCATAAATGAGAAACAATACGACGACATAATTAGAACGAGGGAACGACCAAAATAAAAGTTAACTAAAATATAATATATAAAATAATTTAATTGCAATACCAATTTTACCTGGGCTTTTCGAATTGCTCTTTCAGAGACTTAAAACTGTAGAGTCTTTCCTCCACGGGTCTCATCGACAACATTTTGACTTAAAACTTTACTACACTTAACTAAAATAGCTCACTAAAACAATATGGGTATCAAATACTACAAAAAGCTATACAAAAACTAAAGTTAACATATCTAAAACAGGATGAAAGGATTTCAAAAGACGAAAAAAAAGAAGGTTAAAAATAATTTCGAGTCAGTGTGACAGTGTCATCGGTACGATAACGAGCGCGTTCAAATTATAACTGAAGTAAAACGAAGTTTGTATACGTCCCTTCGACGTCACAGGCCTCCGTTATCCTTGTGGGCCATTAAAGTAGATGCGTAAACAATATCGACAAACATCGTTAGCCGCCAAGATATTGTACAAAGGATTTTGTAATTTAATAATTATAGATTATTTTTAATGTTTGTTTACTCGTTGCATATGTTGTATAATAAAATTTAAATGTTATTATTTTTGTTATTCGAGGCCAGTCGTGGCGCAGGGGCGCAAAGTGTGACTGTAAAATTTCATGGAAATGAAATATTTATTTACATTTATATTTTCATTTCTTCGCTCTGGTGTCGAGGCTAAGCGCGGCGGTGAGTTCCGCCACTCTTTGAAATCGACGGAAAGTGGGGAACGGGATTTCTTAACCCTAGATTCCCTCTGACTACCCTGTTTGTGCAAGATACAGCGTGTAGCTGATTTCATTTAAGTTTTTATTTTTGTATCTTAAGCGATTTGACGCTGGCTGCTAGTGCAAGCCATAAATGAAAAATAAATAATTAAATGCATATACCGCACACGTGTATATTATATCCGAATAGTTCTTAGCATATTATCATGATATAATATTTTTTATACCTATTTGATTGATTTACGAAATTTTACTACTTCTGTAAAAATATTCAATTCTTATAATCTACAAAACTTAAAAATTGCAGTTCGTTGCTGTAACAAAATAATAACTAGGAAACACAAAATAACTACATATATATATAAACTAAGAACGAATACGCGAGTTGCAATGTTATTTCCTCATTAATGACTATTACACTAAATATTTCCATACGAGCTACGAGTGTCACTTACTTACATATAGACTATATATACAATACAGTAATTACAAACTCGGTCGACGATAATACCCCGTTAGTTTACTGTTAAAACGGAGGAAAGAGTTCAGATAAGCCACCCCGCTTTGTAATTTGGAATGACAGCACAGCTCGTGTTGACTATTGATAAATAATGATATGGTACATGTATGCATATGATTAAATAAATAGTATAAACTGTATTTTATATTATAAATAGTATAAAGAAAAAAATATTTTCATAGTAACGTAAAATTTTTGAAAAAAAGACTGGCGTAATTTATCTTAAGAATTAATTAGTTCTTCGCTTACAATTCAACATATAATTTTAGTGAGGACCCCCGGAGGACATGTATGACCGTAGCGTTTGGCCCTCCGTTCTCTCTGACTGCCCCTCTAGGGATACAGCGTGAAGCTCAGTTAAGTTACAAGTAATCATGAAACTTATCAGCAGCACAGCGAGAATATTCGTAATAAAATACTGTTATAACTACTATTTCAGCTTCACATTGTACCTGCGTATAGCAGAGTAGACAGAAAGAATCCAGTGTCAAGGCCGTCTATTCTCGGATTTCCGACTGAATTCAAGACTATGCATATTTTGTGATGGAATTCAATATCGCATTTTGTCTTGTCAGAGCGGAGAAATACAAATAATTATCATGTATAACTGAAATAAAAAATATTCATAGTGGGAGAACCCATAACGGTCACACTTAAAATCAGATTCTGTATCACTGGACCCTAATTAAAATAAAATAATGTATAATTATTATTAATACTAAAATTGAAAAAAAGGTGATTAATCAAAAAGTAGCAGCAGCAGCTAGTCTACTCGACGTTAATTAAAAATATTGCGTTACTGCAACCCACATCTGACAAAAGAATAGAGAAATAACATTACATCAGTGGGAAATGGTGCATAAATACGCCAATTAAAAAGTAATTAAACAATATCAAAACAAAAACATCGGCTCGTATTTATCAACTAGAATTCATTAGATGAAATATATCATTGAAATGAATTTTCAAAAACACTAGTTCATAATTTTTTTATTGTAATTAAAATATGAGATCGATAAATCTTTAATATTGAAATAAACAAATTAAATGAGTAATTATATTTTTTTATATTATATTTATTGATCATATGTATATATAATTTCTAATATATTATAACAAATGCTAATAATAAATGCATTAAGAGACCAGAAATATTAAACAAATTTTAGCGTATATTTAAAAAAAATTGAGTAAAAAAAGTTGACTTAATTTTTAAATATACTCACAATTTTTTTCTTACACAAATAAAAAAATACTATAACAATATTTTACTGTTAGTATTTTAGTAAAACTACTTAACTAACTGATTTATTTAAAAAAAACGACAATCACGTATGATACGATCTACTCTATAAAGAGCATTCACAAATCATACCGTCACCTACCGTAACAAAGAACACGTGTAAGTCAAAGCTCAAAGCTTAGCTCTATGTATGAAAAGCGAGCACGCCCAACCGAGAGCGTAGCGCGACTGGGCGGGCGGCCTTCGCGAGCTTTCACCGCTACTACGAAAACTAGAGACGATTTATTGCACTATTTCACACTAACAAAATGTTATAGAGATTTATTTCTGTTATAAAACGATATATTGTGTTTATTATTATTGGTCTAATTATAATATCAAATAGCTTATTTATAGCTGTAGCTTATTTATAGTTGAAATAACTCAATAAGAAAAAATATTTTTGTATTAAATTAAATCTACTAATTACAAAAAAAAATACATAGTATAATTTCTCCTTTTCGCTTACTTATGATTGACATAGCGTATCAGTAATAAGACATCTTCACTCTCGAATCTATTTTACCGACTTTGAGCGCTATATTAAACGAACGAATCGAACACCGTTTTTCAAAATAAATCAAAGATAAAAAAAATCAAACGAATCTTTTATGTGCAGATAGCATGTACCTATACTATGGGTACTCTATTCCGATCTGCCTTTATTGGCTTCCCTGTTTATGACACTGCAAACGTAATTAATTGCAATTGGCGCTCACAGGTTTACAATCAATAAAGCTTTTTACGTCTCGTGCTGACTTAGAGCCAGTATTAATGTGTCTGAGCCCGGCTTATATGATGTATGCTCGATGCTTAGCTTTTTTATGTTACGTTGTTTATTATATAACTTTCACTCAAATTATAATAGTTCCTATATCAGTTTCACGCCGTATCCCGCAAACAGAATAGCAGGCAGAGTGAATCTACTGATAGACACTCCGTTCCCCACTTTCGGCTGTGAGTGGCTGAATTCAACGCCTCGCTTTGCCTTGACACCAAAGCGAAGAAATGAAAATATACATTTAAATAAATCTTTTATTCACTCGAGTGGGATTCGTTCCCATAAACCAGTCGCGATACAGACACACTTTGTGCCCCTGTGCCACTTCTTCAGACCACATACACCACATATACAATATGTTCAAGTTGTTTGAGAAAAGCACACCATAAATGATTTTATTGCTATTAATTTCCCATAGTTTTAGATATTTATAGAAAATATTGTTGAAATAGCCGTGTGTGTAACTTAAGGGCAATAAAATTTAATGAAAACAAACATTATCACGCGATACAAATTCACGCGAATTTAGATTTAATCTAATCATAATAATAAAAAGTGCGCATAAAAATGTTCCCAGAAATAATAACAAATATCTACTAAACAATAATACAAGCAGTAAACGGGGTAAGTACCTGAAACGACTTCAACAAAGTACTAAGGCTAATTTAAGACCTTTTATCATTATACATTATCATCAAAGTCGTCGATATGGGAGGCTGACATTCAACAAGCCCCTAACACGGTATGGTGACAATGAGACGTTTTGAGATGCTTATATTTGTACACCCAGACTGCATTGTATGCAGACAAAGGACTATGGCGCGGCGCTCATTAAAATATAACACTATTCAAGCGGAAAGCTTGCACGACATCTAGTGGCGAACAAACTAATTTACAACTACCGAGATGTCACGTAGAAAATCTTCGAAGACAATACGCTATAGAAAAATATTACTATTGTGTTATTTTCTTATGGTAGGGGATATCAATTTTCAGTATATTTCGCCTCCATATTTTAGTTTGTACAGCGTAACACGTCGGTAATATTTAACACACGTTGCGAATTGCAGGACATCGCCCGTCTGGACTAGACTAAGCCGCAGCTGAGCTTTACTTGTTAATTATAGCAGTATCAATATAGTGGTAGAGCTTATATTTTTTTGATGTAATCTTTTAATCTTTGTTTCTGGTTTATATTATTATATTTGTTTATTAGCTCTTAAATGGTAATTTAATAGTTTTTTTTCACCTTCACGCTTATAGCAGGGTAGGCAGAGGGAACCTTATGATAAGTCACTCTGTTCTTCACTTTCCACTCAATTTTCGGGGCATTGTATGTTGAGTGGCGGATTTTTATTAACACGAAAATAATAACAAATCGTTTCTCCGAGTGGGGATTGAACCCGCAACCATCGCGTTTACAGGTTTAAGTAGCGTTCCAACCAATTTAAAAAAAAATTATAGAAAAAAAAATTCAACCACAAATAGAAATAACATTATAAACGAAATAAATCAAAATTTACTAAACAAAAGTAAATATTCAAGTAATTCAAAACGATCACACCCACGTACAAAATACCGCATTGCTTGCATTACAAACATCCGTATAGGTATGTACAAAAGTGAAATATGTAGAGGCGAAAATACCGAGTTTCGGAGCAGCGGAAAATGCGATACTGGACTGTGGGCGGAGAGGCATTTTAGATGGAACGTAGACCGATCAGTTATGAAAATGTTTGCTTTTTATTCCCAAAAATAAATTAATAATAATAATACTAATAATATTCATTTTGTTGTTAGTACAAAGGTATTATGATAGTACAAAGAAGGTATATTCTTTGGTTTTCACAAATTTTGTTACGAATATATGTAAAATTTATAAGTTAGCTTACCACAACTTTCATCATTTTCAGGTACTCCTTTTAAATTTAAAATAATGCCAAAATATATTTGATTTTTTTTGTTTCTCTACAACACTTTCAAACATTTATTACGCGAATTATGTATAAAAGAATTCAAATACAATTTCTATATATCTATCCGCCACTCAACACGCAATGCCTCCAGAATTCCCTCCAAAAAGGAAAGTGGGAAAAATTGTGTCTTAACACAAAACTTCCTCTGCTAATGTATACGTAAAGAACGAATAATCAAAACTATTGTTAAATATCAGCACAATCTATTCAAATAAGTGGCAAATATTTAAGTAATTGAATGGAGTTTCTCAGCGAGTGTCATCGTAAGCACTCATAAATCACCTTATTCGTGTCCGTTCTAATCTAAACCATTTAAATTAACTCCAGTGCAATGTACATCAATTGGAGGCTACCAAGTATAAAAGTTGACTGTAATATAAGATTGCAATTTTTTTAATTTAATAAGCGATTAACAGATCATTTACTTTCAATTCTGATTCTTAAAACGTTAAGAAAGAAAAGAATATACGCAATTCCATACCACACAAGGCGAGGCAACTCCATAAAATTCCTTTACATGGGTCTCTTCAACTATCACTAACAATTTTTGAGTATTGACACAAAATAAGAAAGTATCGATTACCGACCAGGCAGTGGTATTTGTAATACGTCGACCAACAGTTTTAACGATTCAATAAATAAACAAATACTAATTAACGATTAGAAATCAAGGCTGACGTAACTTCTTACTTGTTTTATTATTCTTAAATCGTTTTCCTAAAGATTGATGTATAAAAAACTCAAATTAAAGCAGTTCCAAAGTTTTTATTTTATGTTAAAATAAAAAGAAATCAACATGTTTAGTCCAAAGAAAACTGATCACACAGCACTGTTAAATGGTACATCAAACGTCACTGTGACAAATTAGCTAGATAGTAAATTGATAAACATTGATAAAATCTGATTAAGGAATATGACGCATTATATTTGTATATAAAATTGGGCAGACCTACTTTCGTATAAAAATTAGTAATAATTATGTTATATTCAAAACAAAACAATAGTAAAGAAAATTTTATTCTTTCAAAAGGAAGTGATTTTGGTGATCTATTTTTTGGGAGGTAGACAGGTTCCCCACTTTGTCTGAATTTAAAACCTTGGATGGCATGGCATAGTGGAACTCAATGCTACTCTGTTTTTTCACAGGGCGGTACAAAAATAACTCGTTCCCTCAATCGGGGATCGAACTGACAACCATCGCGTTGGCAGTCAGAGCCCACTGCATGTACGAAAACGTCAACATATTTCTAACATGTACGTCTTACGATTTTTTATCTCTACACCCGTAAAAGCAATTTTATCCACTTATCTTTGCACACCATTAAGCTGTCAATACCGACGGTAGTTTAACTAGTTACCGGACGGTTCAAAAACACATATATTAGTATGCAGCTCTACGTTAATCGTATTTTATCGTTTGTAACGCTGTATTAGGCTTGTAACATTGACAGGTATAACATAGGAACTAGAAAAAAAACAACATGCTTTAGTAACTAGTACATACCCACGATTATAGTGTTTATATTATTATAATGACCTATTTGTGTATATATTAAGACATAAAGTAAAATAAATAGAAGAAAAAAATCACTATGTTTATATATGAATGGAAAAACAACAAGCATTCAAGTGTTAAGCTTACATAAGAGCCTTCCCTCAAACCTCAACAGCGCTCTTTGAAAATATCAAAGAAGCAAAACTCAGCTTATTTAGAGTACTGCAAAACAATGAATACTTCCATAGTGTATATAACAAGGGTGTGTTTTGATTGTGACGGCGCTGATAGGCTTTATGTCTGTCTGTCTGTCTGTCTCCTTGTATTTCTCATAGAACGTTACATGGTGAATGCATTGAAGCACGTTGAAAGTTGCCTTATTTAAACAAAGACGATATGTATACGTTTTTAGTCTAGCTCTAAAGGGAACAGATAAGCTTATGTGACACATGTTATTCTACTTTAATATTTTTGTAAACAGTATTTAAGTCTACACCTACTTATATACATCATGTTAACTTAGATTTTAAATATTGTGTTATTTTAAAACAAAAAAAGAGACCGTTGTGGCGCTGTGGATCAGTGTCTGACTACAAACTTGACGATTGGGTGTTCAATTGAAAGAATTTTTATATATATTTTCGCTTTCTCTGCACAAAACGGTACTTAGCCCCGCCACTAAAAAGCACTAGAGTTCCTGTGTATATTCTGCTAAGAATATACGGGAAAAAACGTGAAGGTTCTATAAAGAAAGACTACTATTTTTAATATTATCTGCAATATGAAATATTTCTATATTTTTCCTACAAACGTTTGCCAATACACGTACAACGCTGGGTGTTCAACAAACACGGAAACGTACACAATACGGACAGATAGCGGAAATGAAAGCGGGACTGGGCGACAGTGCGTCGGGCTTGTAAATTGTATGTTACTCCCGTCAGTTGAAATGATAAACGTACGAGTGAGTATACCTTACCAGTGCAAAAGTACCCTATGACTGTTAAGTTGTGTAAGTTAAAAATAAGTGAGAGCTAGTATGTACTTCAATTTAAAAATTTGCGAAAGAATAAACATATCGATATTGTAGTAGATATTTTTATTATTTTCTACAAAATTAATATCAAATTTGCAAATGCTATTAAAACTTATCGTTGTTTTGTTAGTAAAATTATTCATTTTATAAAAATTATTAATATTTAGTAACAAAGAAACATCTGCTAATTGTGACTTCAAAAATAATATAAGTGTGCGTTTAATATATTAAATATAAATCAGTAAAATTTCCTAAATACCTACAATTTATGGAAAGTTACCTACAACATACAATTTATTGTAGAGCACGTGGAAAAAGAAAGTAGTAAATGAGCTCTAGAGGACCCATTATCGCATCATACATCACACATACTCGCTTTCCCATTAAAACGTACGTTCAATTCTAAGGCCCCCATGTCAATACCCCAAATAGCTCACTGCTGTTAGTAAACGAGGGCTACGTGTATACACTGTACAAGTTCAATAGCAAACAAAATGTTGCATTCTGATGTTGTGGTACTAATTACTCATCCAATACAGTTAGATAAATAAAATCTTAAAACATGGAGAATGGAGAGTAAAAAAATAATCAATATTTATAAGTATTCATAATTTTTCATTAAGCGTAAGAAAGAAACTTTTTTAGATTTTCTATAAAAAAAATAAGAAAGAAGCTAAACGTTTTCTTGTATAAATATGCTGACAAAAGAATAACAACAAGCAAACAAAAAAAAGTGTAAAATGTGAGAAAACATCTCATAAGGGAAAAATAATAAGACCTTCTAAAGAGCGAAGTCAGCAAGAACGACCCTCGTGTCCCCCACACCCCCGTCTAGACTCTTGAATAAAAAACTTCAAGTTGACGTTCTTTATGTTCGTGAGGTGAAATGTAGAATTTCTACTGCTAATAACTTCTAGAAAATTAAAATAGAGCCAAAATTTTCATTAAATCTCACGACATTTAGGTATTTTTTTTATTACCTACTACCTACATCTTATCTATCTTCACAAAATGATTGTTTTGTAAATGTTAATAATTAAAACAAAAGCCAGTTTCCATTGTTGTAACAGAATAAAGTAAAAAAAGCAAAGTCACCCGAGCTCTTTTAATAACCTTTGCTTTGATTTCTCAACAGGCGCTTGTACCGTTCAAAAGGCTCATTAAATAAAATAGTAAATTATTAAATAAAATAGTTAATCATGTTTGTAAAAATAGTAATTTATATATTATTCTAGTAACAAATAAAATATTGTGGGCAATCTTTTATACATTATCAACACCATATATATCAACGACCACATAACAGTCCGCTATTAAGATAAGGCGGTAATGTAATATTCATTATTCGCATAAAATCTACGTTCAAAGACACCGAACTGCATTAAAGCCATTTGTGTCGCATGTATTAATTGATTTGCACAATTCGTCATTAGCACTACAGTTATTAACCTTTAATAACCCAGTTAATAACGTTTTGTTTACATCCTGTGTGTAATCTGCCCTAAGCTAGTTGAATAATGAATCATGAGACCAGAACAACGTATACATATACTTATAATATAACTAACTACAGGAAAATAATACAAAATTAAAGCGCTTATTCCAATTCATCTTACAATAACTGTGGTATATCAATATTATTTTATGCCATAATCTATGAACAAGTTACACACGTCGAAGGATAAGCTTAAAATTTTATGTTATTACTTCATACTGGTAAAGTTATAAATCTACAATAAGCATAGGTACCTCTATGTATCACTTTAAATGAAAAATACATAAATAATTAAATTCGAGGCTGGTCGTCGCGCAGGGGCACAAAGTGTGACATGATAAATGTGGCTGGTTGTGGGTTTGATCCCCACTCGAGGAAATAGAATAATTATTTAAATTTATATTTTCATTTCTTCGCTCTGGCACCCGGCGTTCTGCCACTCGCACTGCCTCTAGAACTCTACGGTAAATTGGGACACGCAGTGTATTAACGTTACATTCCCTCTGCCTACCGCGCTGCCTGCGTGATACAGCGTGAAAGTGATTTATTTTATCATATTAAACAAACATAAATAAATAAATGCTCGAATATAAGATAGATATCATTATTTCACACAACAGTAAACTAACATGTTATATTTATTTTTTTACATATTTTTCTTCTCATGGAGTTTCTCAGAGGTTTCATTATGAATGTCAGTGCTTTACGCCATGTGTCTACTAATGAATATGGAAAAATGTATGTGGAAATTTTTCAAGTGTTTTATAATTTATATTTCACATACTTTTTAAAAAACTGACTGGGTAAAAAATGTCCTAGTACGTAGGACCTAACGAATACCGAACGACCTAATAAATAATGGTATAAATATTTCTAACTGTACATTATTTCAAAGAGTACGTTAAAAATAATTTAAGTTAGATTTGTTGTACATTTTCAGTGACGGTTCTTATTTAATTAGCTTCACGCTGTATCTCGCATACAGAATGGTAGGCAGAGGGAACCAAAGAGTGTTAAGACATTCCGTTCCCCACTTTCTGCCGAATTCTGAAAGGCAATGCGTGTTGAGTGGCAGAACTCAAAGCCGCGCTTTGCCTCGATACCAAAGGGAAGACATGGAAATATAAATTTAAGTAAAATTTCATCTAGTCGAGTGGGGATCGAACCCACAACCAATTGGTTTTACAGTTTCACTTTGTGCGCCTGCCAATAGTTCTAATATCAATTTAAAACCAACGATCGAGGTTACAAATTTTTAATATTTAGTTACAGATATATGAAGGTAGGGACGGAGGTGCCGTAACTCCATTACGACGGAGTGTCTTAACTAAAACTTAAGTCCCAAAACCTATAGTATATTATAGTAAAGTAATTTTATATTGTCTCCGTATAATTAATATAAGGACTGCTATTTAATTACCAAATATCAATACAGACCAAAATGAAATACGAATATTTTTCTTCTCAGTACAATATAACAATATGATATCGGTGTATCGGTATTTCATTGGTTTCTATAGGCTTCATAAATTGACAGCGGCAAACTGTCGCGTTCATTTGAACGTCAGGTAGATAAGTGGATTCTCCGCTGGCAGACCGGAAGCGTCCGGATGGATCTCGAGTGATGAAATTTTGCTTCATAAAATGTTTTTTACAGTTCATTTTTATTTTGAGTAGATAGATTACGTTAAATTTTCATCTAATTAATATAATACTACTGTTCTTTAGGCCAATTGTGGCGCAGAGGCACAAAGTGCGGCTGTTAAAGCGGTTGTAGGTTCGATTCCCACACTAGCAAATAAAATATTTACTATTTCCATTTTCTTGGCCGGCTGATAAATTATAACCATAAACCAAAAAAAGCCTGTAAGTTGTAAACGACATGAAATTCAATACAAAATTCACTTAACTATCACATATTTTATATTACAAAGTAAATGATCAAGTGTCAGCGGTGATTGTCAGGTCAGTAAGTGGATTTCCCGCTAGCAGACCGGAAGTGCATGGATGGATGCGTCTAGATATTTCAATAGCGTTATGGCGGTCGGATATATATAGAGCTCGAAGCTTTTTGCATAAGATATAAGAAATGTAGCTCTTTGTATTAAGAATGTGTTGAGATTTATATAATAATATTTTTATTTTTCCGCTCTGGTAATAAAGCAAAGTGCGTTGAGTTCCTCCACTCAACACACAATGCCTTAAAAATTCGGCGGTAAGTGGGGAACCGTAGTGTCTTAAGAACAAGTGGACCCAGGTTCCCTGTTCTGTATGCGGGATACAGCGTGAAGCTACTTGTTTAACACATTATATCCACACAGGTAAGCCGCAAAGTGCAGGGAAGTAATAAATCGTTATAAATTCCAACGTATATGGAAAAACCAGTTATTCACGGGCTTTCATAGGGGAACAGATAAAATGTATTCAGAAAGGGCGCCATTGAGCGGAAATAGCGATAGGACCTGTGATTCCGGACATAACATTCAACTATATTGCCCTCATCAATATCGCCTTCGTACGATGTTTATGTATGAAACATTTTCATACATATTAAACAGATAAAGTTACAGATTAAAAAAAGGAAACAAAAAAAGTGGAGCAAAAATTTATATAGCAAATATTGAGGTCAGTTGTGGCGGAGGGATACAAGCGTGTAAACAAGTGACGGGTCTTGGGTACGATTCTATATATATATATATATATATATATATATATATATATATATATATATATATATATATATAGTGACTTCAAATTAGCATAGGTACATAGTGTATGGTAACCAGTGCAGTTACGTTACGGTTAATAACCTTTCCGACAACAACCATCGCTTCGATCTGCCGAGTGGTTGCACTGAAATGCAACTAAATTGTACTTCCTTTGAAACACGAAAATAGAACAGTATCTTAAACAAAATGTATTGTAATCGATTTGCGTCTATTGTTTCAAGTAAACGCGGAGTTCGTAATATTCGAACCCAATCTCACAACAAAGAAATATATATGGATATCGTTTAGTAACTTACCCAATCTTTATCTTTATAAATGTGATTTCTTATGTTTTGAATTGTAAAACGTACCTGAAACCAAAATAAAAATCATTAGTACATATATATAATATACATTAATACATACATATATATAAACAGTTATTTAACGGTATTAAACACAAATAAATGTTAATAACGTGGTAATGAAATTATAATTTTTGCAATATGATTTTTTTCATAATTATTGTTCGACGAATCCAGCGTTCAAATCTTTATCATAATAACTAAGAAGGTATTACTCCATTCACTTTTAATCCTAGATTTCAATATGTGTTAAACCATCTTTTCTGTTTTCATCTTTAATATTTTTTATAGCTAAAAAAGTAATTTTTATCTTTTATATACTGGAAGGCTTTTTTTTGTATTTTCCCTATTAAAATTCTTACAAAAATTAAATACCTAGATCCAAATTAGGTGTATTTGTAATAAATTTATTAGGTTGTACATAGAGAGCTTAAATAAATTATATTTATTAGTACAAAGTGCTGATACTTTTCTCTCTAAGTTCTCACCGTACTACACACTTACGTCGGAACAACAAAAGCAAATCTGAAACTCATTAACGTGATACTCGCTTATAATTTTGAACTTGGACAGTTAACTACCAACATTTATTTTTTGTATTATTTTACATACGTTTATAATTTTTTCGCCGAGCATATATAAAACTGTCTTGGAGCAATTGTGGTGTGTGTGTTTTTAATGACAGTATTAGGTTCAAATATCATTCGAGAAGTTTAAAGACTTTACCTGCAAGCTTACTCAATGTTTAGTTTATTTATTTTAATCAACGAAAAAAATAAATAGAAATGACTCTTAAATTTGTTTTACGATATAAAAACAATTATATTAAGATATAATATATAAGATATTTATATAAAGTGAATAGGTACATCATATAAAAAGTTAAATGTTTGTATAATCTAATACAATTCCCAGTAACAGACGAAGAACAATGAAGATAACTTACATAACATATATATCAATCAGTATAGAGTATAGCATTTAAACGCCTACGCCGCCCACACGGGCCACAACTCATTAACCCAATTCGACACCGGTTGGAAACTTAATTGTAGAGAAAGCAATTGGATTTTTGCGACAACCTTTTATCAGACCAATAAAAGATTTTATCGGTACTTCAAGTACTGCTTGCTGATCGATAGTAATTAATTAATGAGTTGATGATATTTTAATTAGGTTATTAGAAAATTATATTTTTTCCGTATTCGTCACAGTCAAGTGTAAAAATAAAAAAAAAATAATTTTTACACTTGACTGGCGAGGCAAGTACAAAATTTGTAATTTAATTTTTTAATAAGTTATTTTTTTTTTTGTTAAATTATTAAATGTTTATTCTTTAAATATTACTACTATACTATACTATACTATTTCATAAGACTCCTTTACACTAAAATCATGTAACGTTATAAGTATAATGAAAAATTTATTGAAAGACGTACTCTCGTACTCTATTTTAAATTCAAGCATGGCTCTTATTGTTGACAATCATTTCAATATCGAATAACGAAATACATTACGACCTTTCACATGCAAATATCGATGTACCAGTTTTTATTTATTTACGTACAAAAATTTTAAAAACCATTCAAACTTTACAAAGGACAGAAAGAAGGGCCGGAATCTGCAGTGGACTTCACACGACGAAACCCATAAAGTGCTTAAGAAATTGTACTTTTTGCATGTCTCCGTATCAATTACACAGGATTAAACGATAATAGTATCCTGTTGAACCTTTAACTATATGGTTTCTATGGCGAAAGTACATACAATTTGAATATACACCAACTCAATGAGAATTGCTGTTTTAACACCTAGTAATATGTAAAGTAGCGGTAGCACAGTCTTCCGAAGGATATTCTGGATTGTAATTCAAAATGTATATTACAGTAAATTTTAACTCTACATATACGCGTATGTAAGGTGCACGCTTTGTAATAATAAATTTATTGATAATAGAAGGTGTTGCCTTTGAGACCGTGAACGTTATTTTAGTTATAATTTTATTGCTCTTCTCTAAACGATGGTAATTCTAAGAAGTTAAATATCTATTTAATCGTACAATAGACTGGTCGGCACTTTACAATTAAGATAATAGTCAACTGCTTCGAAATCATTAAAAGGGTTTATAACAAATCTTGAAAATAGAAAAGTATGAAATATGAAAGAATGCAATATACACAGTGTCGTTACTATTGTTAGGCTTATATTTCTCTAAATATCTCTTCCCTTCACGATAATAGAAGTAAAAACAACGACAAAATATTAAAAGTTTTAATCATTTGCTTCTCGTTTTAATATTTCTACCATCTTTTAATTTTATGCTACACAAAATGGTTATATCTCCGCTCGCTGTAATTCACGCTCTAGGCACACTCTGAGAGATTATGCATACTTCATTTTATATGAAAAATATACAGTTTTCAGTTTAAATGTGACCTAGATTCTGGTCGTTAAAATAACTTAACGCTTAAGTGTATCACTCCAAAACTATTGCGTATGTGGATGTAAAATATATTTTTTTTATTTCAGTAGTGTATTAATTGAAATAAAAAAATAAATATATAGAGACATTGTGACTGTAAGGTAGGAATAATATAAGATTTTTTTTATTTTTCAGTCTACATACGTCATACTTAATGACATATGACGATAAGTTTAACTATTAAGCAAAGTAAATTTTCGGAGGAAAGTATTAAAAGTAATTAGGGTCTTCAAGAAAAGCGTAAAATGTTGTGGTTAAAAAAAAGTGAAATAATTATAATAAAACGTAGTTTCTTTAATGATTATTAACAAAACAAGTAATAACCACGTTTCAAGTATTTCAAACAATTTGAAGCATGTGTTAGAGATAAGCAATGATTTACTAGATTGCTCATTCATAAGTCTTTTGCGCCAAAAAGAGCAAAATCGAAAGCTGACCTACAACAAAGATGACTCACTATCATTTATATCATGTAAATATATTTTTTTATCATAATAATATGATAATGAAATATAAAGTTAAACTATTTATAATTATAGGTAAAATTTGTTAATACTTTTTTTTTCTAATTAAAGAGATAAAAATAACCAATATAATAATTTTGTGTTTTTTTGTTATTTTCAATAGAGCATATTTGACACAATATTAAATAAAAAAAAACAATAAATTAAGATGATTTTCATTTTTTTAGCTTCACAATATATACTGCAAATAGTAAAATAAGCAGTTCTCTACTTTCCCGTCGAATTCTGCAGTAGAGTAAAGAAATTAAAATATAAAATATGAAATTTATTTGAGCGGGAATCGAACCCACAACCTGTCTGTCGTGTTTACAGTCATACGCTTGTGCCTCTACGCCTCGACTGACCTCTATTTTACTTATAACGTTGCGAATTTGATTTTTGGTTAAGAAATATAATAAAATAAACGCTGGCTTAAAGACGTGGACGTATGACACGCAGTCACGACGTTTAAATTTATTAAATCATAGTTGTTATCATCTACGAGCATCAAAAATAAAACAAAAATACAAAAGCTTCCTTTTTAACTTTTAGAACTAATAGAAATGTAACGACATCCTGCTGAGAAAGGGCGGCGGTAATTGTAATTGCTTGCGTAAAAGATTGCGATATCTAATCTGATTTCATAAGCGCGTAAAGAGTACAGTGTACAGCGTTCAACTATTAACGAATGTATATATATACAACTTAGTACCCTCCCGGTGTTGAGTTACAACACTAAGCACGCAAATATTAAATAATAAAAAAAGTTGAAAAAAAAAACTTGCACAAAAAAGCATATTTTTATTTTATTTACTATAAAATTTATATCTACATCTCAACGATAAGGCATGAGTCGAACTCCCAGTGGTCTCCATCATAATACATGACTCATTCACCAGATCAACAAACTCCAAGTCATATTTTCCTTTAAAATTCCTCAGCTCTTGTAATTGCCTCAAGCAGATAACACGATAGTACAAGCGGGTATTTTACATACATATCATCGCACATCTAATAGTGCCCCGCAGGTGGTCATCTCCAACTGGTTCTTTTATCATCGGTAACTGACTAATAACTTATTGCGACCATAATTGTAACTAGTATATAAAATTAATGAATGCGTACGGAAACCTTTTCCCTTATCCTTATTCCCATATTCCCAGGACTAGCAGCTTATGTTTTAAGAGAAGGAAGGGACTTCGTCGTATCCTTTTAATAGGATTACAAAACAAATTGACGTGTTCAATACGCGTTGCCAAGGCAACGTGTATGTCTGTTATCTATACCAAATTGTATGTATGTTGTCGAACATATGGTAGTGTGTTTATTTTATTAATTTAATATTTAAATAGTTTTTTTATAAATATTAGCATATTAGCATTTCGCACTCCTTTTCCGCACAATTTTCGTAAAAAATGATTCAAAGATTTGGCTTCACATATTGTTCACATATTATTGCTTTATTGACTTTGAAATAATGGCTAAATTAATCAAATCAATCTACTATGTGAATATTAAATTATAAACATAAATCCACAAAATAATAAAAAAGAGCGATATTAAACGGTTACCAGCTCAACTAACTCAACTACAACAGTATACTAATTCACACTCTGATGTAACAATGCATCTGAGATTGCAAGACCTTGTTATGAATATGAGCGACTGATCTTGACTCACCACTTGCAAGTGTACGACAAACGTAATTTTATTACCTGCTTCGTTTCTTTCTTTGCAACTTAACGAATAAATAGAATTCAGTATTGTCCTCAAATTTATTTTCTCGTTTGAAAGAACGTGGCGCAGTGGCACAAGCATGTGACTGTATGCGCGACGGTTGCGGGTTCAATTTTGACGAATTGTTATTTATTCATATTTCTTCGCTTTAGTAACAAGGCAAAAGCGCGGCGTATAGTTTCGAAAATTCAGCGAAAAGTGGAGAACGAAGTGTCTTAACACTAGATTCCCTCTGTTTACCCTGCCATATTCGGGATACAGCGTGAAGCTATAAAAAAATTAGCAGATGTTTTTAGTTACACTGAACAACCGATTTAGGAAGAAAAAAAAACAATTAAACACATGTTGCGCTAAATATTTAAACTAGCTTATTTGTTGTTACCAAACACGCACGTTTGAATTAAACCCTTTTGTCTAATCAGGCATCTAAATAGGTATAAAAACCCGTCATATCTCCATAATGAGGCAACAATTTTTGATGTGCTTTTGAGAACGCACAAAATTGGAGGCGGTTAACTTTAGTATACCAGGAAAGCCATGCAACGTGGTGATACGATCTCACGTGGAACAAATTTTGCATATGGCGTTCTTCGCTAATCTAATTCTAGTCTAAATAAATATATTTTTAACATAACATGAAAGTATAACTTATAGATTTTTTTAAGCAATTATATATTCATTTACTGCACGTACTCTGTCTTCGTTGAAAAAAGCTTAGTAAGCACTTTTGACATTACCGTTAGTGCTACTTATTCTTCGTAATATGCAATTTAGGTTTCGAAGAAGGGCTAATATTAAAATGATACTTATATAATGAAGCGGAAGAGTTTGTTTGTTTAATCTCCAAGATATCGGAAACTACTGGTTGGATGTTTTTTTTGTTTTGGATGAAAGCTACACTCGTCAGGACTTTTATAGGCTACTTAATATTAAGGTATAATTCTTAATTCAAGGCTATTAATGAACTCTATCGTGTGCGCTGCGAAAATATTTAGATATACGCAACAAGCTACAACAATATTACCATTTCATTTGTTCTAAGAAAGTCCGCGAGAGCGCGACCTAGTTACTAAATAATAAAAAATCTTTACTAAATATATCTCCAGAAAAATTACATCAAAATATATACCATAAATTAAATACCTTCGCAAATAGTAGTCACATAAAAATGTATTATCTCGTCACGCATCTGAGTTAAATTTACAGTAAAATTGTTCGTATGTTAATAATATTTATACAGATTATTTATAAATATTATTTAAGTGCTAAAATTCAATTATCGTTTCCTCTTAATTTAAATTATTTATAAATGCAAGAAGTTTAACATTAATTTCCACATACATATATATTGCTACCACAGCCACATCAACTACTTGCATGGCACAGCCAACCCAATAGTAGATACCGGTCCGCGTTAACTTATAAGCTACATAAGCCGAGAAAGCCCTTAAAAATCACCGTTAGATTAGAGGACGTCTACCTCCCACAGAACACCTCTTACTTCGTCTCAAGTACGACCACTTTTCATTAGTCTCCGTACTTTGCGATTCGGTGAATGTAAGGAGTGCCCGTAGTTTGTAGCATCTGCGTTGGCTTTGCTATACATATGAATGATTTCTTAGGAAACTGTGAATAAACTAGCGACCCGCTTTAATTTATTAAAGTATTATATCGAAAAATAAAAAAGAACATAAACTATAGCCTATGTGTATTACTAAACTAAGTATATTACCGTAAATTTAATGCTAATCCTTTCAGTAGGTTTTGCGTGAAAATGGAACCATCAGGAGAAAGAATTCTTTACAAACATTCACATTTAACATATTAGCAAGATGTTATTATTAACAAAATTGTGTAATTTGACGAAATAAATATATTTTGATTTGGTTACGTGTCTACATAATAAACACAGCCAATATCACAAGGAAATTGATGTGTTATTACAGAATGTATACTCGATTAATTAATTTATTAATAATAATCTTCCATTATTTATACTGTATTAATAAATAATTGGCCATCAACAAGAAACAATAATAAACCGTAACCGCTTTAACAAAATAAATAAAGATTTCCCACGGAGATGGAACGCATCATTAAACAATACATAACTATTTGCTCAAGCGCTAAAATACTCTTAACATATACCTATAGCGAATCTTATATATTACGTCACATTAGATAACGTGGACTACTTGTATTCTGGTAACTAATTAATATACTATAAAAAAATGCCCTCGATTTACTTTGCTAAGTAATACTAACATGTCAGGTGAATTTAAAATTATTTGCATATAAAAACAGATATTTCAACATTGATCGTAATAATATTTTTTTACTAATTTGGAAAGGCAAATTTGGAATTATATATAGATTTGCGATAAAAAAAAACTTTTAATTTTTTACACTAACTGCATTCGACGTACTTAAATGCAAATGATGTATGAATAACCGATTATGAATCTGTGTCAAATGATAATGAGTCCGACGTTGCATAAGAGGTGCGCTATGAATAGTAAACGAAATGAATGAACAGTAAGTGGTTTAAATAAGAGTGATATCAATTGAATCTTATAGTCGCTGCAATATCGATGTTTTCTTAGTGTTATATATAAACATTTGTATCATTTGTTTTTGCTTCACGCTGTATCCCACATATATATTTGGACACTCCCAACTTTCCGCCAAATTTGAATTCGAGACTTGAATGAGACATTTCGATGAATCTAATATTTGGGATCGACTCCCCATTCAGGTTTACTGGAAATTAATTCCACGACAGTCAGAAGCTTTGCCGCTGCGGCACGATGACCTTATAAGACGTACGAGTAACAAATTACAGGCTAATTAAAAATATATAGATATATTTACTTACAGGTTTATATTTAAAAAACAATAGAATATTATCTATTATAAATCGTCAAGAATTTTTAAGAGAAATATGGGAGGAGTATACGTTGTTATATTATTTTCCATTCGTAGAATAATAATAAATTAAATATTATGATGTAAGAAAGATTAAGAAATTAAATGTTTACAATATTAAAAGTAAACGTGACTGTACGAGTCCATAAGCTACAAAGTTAAAACCATATTATAGAGACAATAACCGAGTCAACAACGGCCTTTTGCAAGTAATTCTCTTTATATCTACATATATTCAACGACATATTTTATTAATCCATTGAAAGTTTCATATTGACATTTGATATCTTAATAAATAAAAAATAAATACATACACATGACTGATGTAAGGTACTATTTCTCGATAATTTATTGATGTTGTAATTTTACAAGTGAAAGTTATTATAAAATGGTTTCAATTAATCAATTATATTATTATAAATGAGTTAGAAATAATATTAAAAAATAAATACTTATTTAGAAAAATAACTTAAGATAAATAAAGAAGAAAAAAGACTATATACGTACATATACTATGATTATTACGCAACTGAAGAATCAAACTCACTAACTATTGTTCGGGTTGTAGCATAGCAATCGTCACAAAACATGTAAATGTCTTGGTGGTTTAATATACCAATTTAACTGCATTTCGATGTAGTTTCGGATTCAAAGACAATATGTCAAACAGTATACGATCGTGAAAACTTAATTCAACACAACGAAAGGTCAAACGTTTCGCACGTTGTTGTAAATGTTAATAAAAGCCGACTCACATGCCCCCGTGTTTCCGAAGCTGTTCACATACATACATACATATAGGCACAGGTGTTTTTTGTTGATTCAATGTATTTAATTTACACATAACGTTGTTTATGTACCATGTAAAGTTCTATAAGAACATTTAATTGCTGTTAGTCGATAGCATTGCTTATTTTAAAATATTTAATTCATTATTTCTGATCTACAAACGCGTCTTGTTTAACATTTCTTTTATTTCATTTTAATAGAGCAATCAACTGGTCCGCGTTGTCAGCGCTTCTATACTAGTTTAATGACTTAAGGAGATTACTGGTAAGTGGGTTTTAAATTGTGCTTCATTTTTTAAATTAAAAATTTCAGATCAAGGAAATAAATTTATAATTAACAAAATAAAAAGACCAGCTTCATGCTGTACCTCGCATGTAACAGAGTAGGTCAATGAAATTTGGTGTTAAGAGAGAGTGCTCTCTCTGACTGAGGAATTTTCGAGATATTGCGTGTTGAGTAGCGGAACTCAACGCCGCGCTTTCGCCTTGGTACAAGAGCGAAGAATCGAAAATATAAATTAATAATTATTCCTTCTGCCTAGTGGGGATCAAACCAACAATCATCGCGTTACAATCACGCGCTTGTACCCCTGCGCCACGACGGTCCTAATATAATAATAGACGATTATTACAAAAAAAAAAACATCCAAAAAGGTTTTATATAATAACAAAATCGTAATTTCCAGTTTAGATAACATCAGGTAACCTAATTCAAAATAATATGCAAACAAAATCAATGTTGATAAATTCGCGGTCAGATGCACTATAACTTATACCGCAACAAACGCAGGTCACTTCGGTACCTCTCTCTCTCTCTATATATATATACATATTTATATATATATATATATATATATGCTCTATTTACCACTCGACTATTATGCATTACGTGATCACTACACTATATAGCCATATTGAACGTGATTTCTTTCGGAGATATGACGCATTATCGATTATAAATTACTGGTTTTTTTTAACTTAAACTTGTCATGGTAAAGTGACGTACGTACCTATATAAATAAGGTTGATAGAAAGTGGTTTTTTTATGAATATTTTTTGACATTTGATCTTTGATCATAGGGGATTGTGAAAAAAATATTAGTAAAACATTCTAGTCAAGTAAAAAAAAATGTTACATTATCTTTACACAATGTATGGCTCTGCATGAGTTATAAATTATAAACAGACTATTATTTTATAAGATTTTTTAAAATGTCTTTCCATAAATATATTAAGTATAGCGGTATGTTAGAAAATATTCCAAAATACAATTACCTATAACGTGAACATACAAGCTCATACGAATTTCTTAAAGGAGACAATATTTAATATGGCGTATTCAATTAGTTCCCGAGTAAAGAAGGTGATAAAAAAGAACATATTATGTAACTGAATGAATAATTATGTAACATATCGTCATCTCTAAATAAACAGACAGAAAATGACATCAAGGGACAGGAAGGTAAAATATTACACACAATACAAAATTAAGCAATTACAACCTCTTTCGCATTCATATACATACTTAAGCAAGACTGGTCATGAGCTCGATCCCATTCGATGAAAACAAAATATTCTTTTAAATGTATATTTTACTTTTCTTCGCTCTGGTTTCAACAGGTAATGCCTTCAATTGTGATAAAAATGGAGAGCGGAGTGTCTTAACACTAAATACTTTTTGCCTACCCTGTGTGTGCGGGATACAGCGTGAATCTAAAAATAAGTATAAACGCTTAAAAAACTTGAAAAAAAATAGATTTATAAGTTATAGTATACTTATAGCTCTTGTACTGGATTATCGCGCTTCAACAGGCATCTACTCATCCGACACGCTTATATAATCGCATATTGATAAACAAGTCGCTATGTTTACATTTATGCAGGCCGCGTTTCATTGTCAATGTGCACATGGGACGTCTTCAATTACTTATAAAGCAAGAAGAATCATAATATTTTTATTATGTAATTCTTTTTCGCAAAAATGAACCGTTCAGGAATTATTTTTTAGACTTAATATGAAGATCTAGCACCTACGATATAGACGCGATATTTAAAAAAAGAGCGTTAAACTCTATTTGACATAAAGAAGTTTATTAGTCAAGTCAATGAAGTGATTTTGCTTAAATTATCATTATATGGAGCGAACAAAGCTATAGAGTCAAAAGCACGAAATACTTCATTTAGCTGTAATTTTTCTTTACTTTCTTTTTATCTACACGCTGTATCCCACACAGCAGCACAGAGCAGGGCAGACGGAGAAAACCTTGAAACCTAGTGTTAGATACCTCCATTGCCTACTTTCCGAATTCTGAAGGCTAATCTATAGAAATATGAAAAGTAAGATATAGTTTTTAGTCCAGTAACATATATAAATAAATATATTCCATTAACTTAATAAGATTAAAAGAATTATTTTGACTATACGGTTTAAATCGCAATGCGTTTTCTGGATTTCTGCATTGACGCTAAATAGTGTAGTTCTTCCTACGCGATAAAAATATGTTTTTAATTTTAATACTATTAATAAATATAGGACAGGTGACGTCTATTCATAATTTTTAGATACTCTCAGAACTAACTTATATTTACTTTATGCTTAGGATACATTTTTTTGAAAGAGATGCAGAAAGGACGGATCAGTGTAAATGGTAAGATATTATAACAAGTAAATGAAGTGGTATATTTGGGAAGTATGTAGTAGAGATGGCACATACGAGATGGATATGGAAAGGAGTATTGCTGCCTCTCTAAAACATTAATATACTTTATATAACAATTTACTTATTATGAACATAATAAATGTCAAACAAATTTTACGTCAAAATATATGTAATTACCTATAGCAACTATAAGCAGCACTACTGTTGGCACAAAGCAACTAATATATAAAATATTACACATCTCATTTAGATTAATATATAATGAATAAATATTTTGCGGAACGGCCATCACTAGTTTGTAAATGTGTTTTGTAGATTGCGGAGGCCGCATGCGCGCAATGTCCAATGGGCGTGGCACTTCAACGAGATACGCACGCTTAGCCCTACGGCGATGCTCTGTACTCGCTTCACTAATAAAACAACATTGATCCCTTTATACTAGCTGGATAAATAATATGGGTAATTTCGAACGATTTTGTTTTAATAAAAATATTTTTTTATTAAATTAAAATATACATTTAAAAAAATATTTAATAATCATAATGAAATTTATTATGTACCTAATGACCCTTTCGAAGATTTATTAATATTTCCAGTTTAAATATAGAAAAGAAAGTGCATTACATCAAAATTACCGTTAAAATGCATACTAAAAGAAACGAGACATAATATATTTACAAAAAAATTATCATAAGAAAATGCTACATAATAATAAATATCATAAAGTAGGCTACACGTCACGGTATCCTGATTGAAACAATATCTATAATATTGGTTATACATTGGTTACATACCACCATGATTGATCAATGGTAATTAAATACAGTGGCTGGTAGCAAAAAGTGAGTTGCGTTCAGGTCGTTTCGTAACTAAATTATACAACTTAGATCCCTAAAGATTAAAAAACACGCATATCAGTACATATAAATGACTGTACGTAAGTATTACTAAATTGTACATTAAACGTTCATATACAAATATTTACGACATAGAAGTGTAAATTGAATAGTTGCAAAAAGTTATACATATTTCAGTTTTTTATATTCAAAAGATATTTCACACTCTCAGCCCAATTCTGGGGGCATTGCGTGCCGAGTGGCAGAACTCAACGCCGCGCATTGCCTCGTAACCAGCACGAGGAAATGATAATAACAAATGTCATAGTCAATTTGCACAATATAAAAAAACTTATTTTCATAACACAAGTAGATTCGAAAAATAACCCTCAAAAGACAAAAGCACTGTGCAGCGAAAACCACAGCCACAAAATTGAAAATAGACAGACAGACAGCTTTGAGTGTAAGTCAATCAACAAACTAAATATAGTCACGGAAGACAACCCCAGTGGCGGTACGCTGGTTAATTACCGAGAGGAGCGTAATTTGGACACACCTATAGTTAAACACTTGAATCGTTACAGTGAAATATGAACCTCGAATACTGTTTCGAAACTATTTACTTTATTTTTGTTTTGTCAGTTTTAGATATTTATAGGAGTAGGTATTATTTGGTTCATTATGTGGAGATGGCTATATAATATATAGTATTGAACAATAAGATACATTCGATTCGAATTAATTCTATTATCGATTTCTAATCGGGACAAGCTTTTATATATAAATTGTCCTAATTTTTCAGTTTGGTAAGAGTAGACACAAAGTGCCTAAAATGGAAAATATCTAATCTACTAAATACAATAACTACATCAACAGATTTTCTCTGGAACGTGCAAAGAAAAAAACTTTGTATATATTACAAACGTTTACATTTTAATTTTAAACGTAATATACGCTAGCTGAACAAATTACAAGACGTGACCATCCATCCAGCCTTGGGACGTGACTTCACTTCAAAGCGAACCACAAATTTCATTTACATTTTGTAATTTAATAAAAAGTCAGCAAATGAACATTCGAAAGCTACAATCGAAAAATAGGTGCTGCAAAAATTCGGATCAACGTTCAGAAATTAACTCTATGCAACATATATTAAGGATAATATATTAACAGAAAGAGGTAATTCGTGTAATTTGCTTTAGTCTACTTAAGGATTTTACTATCTTCTAAATATTAGTACAAAAAGTATTTAATTTAACAACAAGCATAATCATAATTTTATAAATTATCTTGTTGTAGACGATGTTGGCAGAATTATTGTATCAATTATATTTTGCCACAACACTGTTCTTTATGGAATAAACATGAAATCAAATATCAACAGTCAGTTTAATCGTGCATTCGCCGGTGACGAAAAACCTGAGTCACGGTTGACAGCATAGGATCGTGGAAAAGGGTTCTGTGACAGCAATAGACGCAAATAGAAATAACTAATATTATAATAAATCATCTTATTTAAAATTACACTATTAGTTTTAGAATAAGGATGATATTTATCTCGTGTTTTGCTATATATTATCCCGCATTGCGGTAGTTACTACAGTCAATGGCAAATGAAATTAAATAGCCGGCACATTGAGAGATATAAAATAGTAATTAACCCGACATTAAATTATTGTAATGCCTGTATTTATAAATTGCTCTCAAGTCTGAGATTAAGCTTGAGATGCCAATTTCAGTCATAGATATATAGTTTTGAGAGCGGTTTATAAGTACGGGCCTAAGTGCCTACCGACCTATAACTACATAATATCTAAACAAAACTCAATATATAATGTCGACTTTATAGGCGGCAGAACTTTCAGCTCTACTTCTAATTAAGTTTAATGACCATATAATAATAATAAAAAACCATATAATAACAATTATTAGTATCAATGCGGAAAAATATATACATAGGAAAAGCTCACTACTTCCTGGAATACGAAAGCAGTGAAACTCATGTCTCAGTCGAACCAATCGAGATCTGACCGCCTTCCTTGGATCCGCAATTCACGCACTGAATATGTATCAGACGTATTTGGCGTGTATAAATCAATGAAATACGACAAAAAAGTTAATTTCTTGACTTGAGTCGTGACACGTGGATACTAACACTTGACTGTAAACTCGATAGGCTGTGGGTTCGATGCCCATTCGAGGAAATATTCAAAAATTTTATTTTTTCATTTTCATTCGCTCTGGTGTAGTGGCAAAGCGCAGCTTTTTGTTCCGCCATAACATTTTTAACAAACGATTAATTAGCTGGTTATTTATTAAAGAACAATCTTTCATTATACATATCAAAAGGCCTAATTTACAAAAATGATTAATTATGTTGTGCACAATTTCTCTTGACGAACCCAATGTATAGGGAACCTAACGTACACTAGAAAGTGACCTATTGTCTGATATGTATGAGCAACCGTTCCTTACAGCAGATATAATATGTCGATAGTGAAAGTCCTTGTTGCACAGTTGCCAGTTGTCGCGTGCCATTATTAGATAAGACGTGATGATTTTACGACTGCTCTTTCTAATTTAATAGTTCGCCCATTTTTATATACTCAATCACACACAATTTAGTTTGTTTGCTAAAATCGATACTTATTTTCTCATATTCTAGTCTACTAGGTACTCGATAGCAAAAAAAATGTATTGATCAAATTGCGTATAATCGCGAATCGAATCCACGTTCTTAAAAATTTAATAGGTTTTAATTTGTGTTGTTCAGAAAACAACATAAATCTTGTTTAGCTAACGATCGTATCTAACATATGGAACTTTCAATACTACTTAACCATTTTATTTGAGATTCTTACTTTTTTACTATAAAAAAAAAGTTTTATATAAATTTTTACAAGTACTATAGAAGAACATAACTCTAATCTAACAATCAACAATTGTATCAAAATTGTGAATACGCAAGCACTTTGAACTCATCGAAATCCTGTCCTGTTAGACATACAATCTAGAGGGTAACGCACCCTTCAAGTTCACAGTCAGCCGGGGTAGCGACTACAACAATACTTTCTCACACATACACACACACAATATCAGACGCACGAGGAAACGAAAAAACGGATTCGTGTAAGACATGCGAAAATATAGATAGCGTAATTATCGCAATAATTATTATCGTCATAACACTTGACTAGTCGTGAAACTAATATGTACTTAATAAACAAAACACAGCGACTTTTTAATATCAAATGGTTCAAAACTACTTAAAAATAGATAATATGCATATGTAAACGAACCGAGTTAAATACAAAACAAAAACAATTCGTGAGGCGTATATTATTTGTAAATACATACGTACTTACTCTGATCAAGGAATTTAAACAAACTGAAGCTAGTATCGTAATCGATCAAGAAAATCCATTATCACGAGCACTGCACTTGTAAGGCGAACTTGCGGTCAGTCCTTATACTTACAATAGAACTAGAGTCAGTATCTATTAACTCTACAATTGATTGCAAAGTGAAACATATTGCACCGAAATATTGCTAGGCTCACGCTGGAGATAGAGACCGCTCTATCGATCTTTCGGTCCGCACGTAACTCCAGTTCTCATATCGTCACAGGCACTGCGAAGATAATACAAGAGAATAATTATCTTATTGTTTAGATATTTTTTTTATTTATATGTGAGAAGGAGATCAGCTGTCAGGATCGAGCGTCACGGAGTGCGAGCGGTCGCGTACGCCGCGCGCGACTGGCTGGCTGGTTTTGCCGCACCGCCGTCGGTGCCGGCCGTGGAAGCGCCCCGCGGCGTCTTAATGGTCCGTTACCTACACGCGGACGTACTACAACGGACACGTAAACAAACAACTCGTATTCACGTTCAGTTTGTTCTCATATAGATACTACTCGCATAGTGCACTAAAATGGTAATGTGAATCGTTCACGTCTTAAGAGCACCGTACTGAGTGTCTTATAAATATTCTGTAATTTATTATTACTTTCATTGATGACGCAATGGAATATTAAACGGATATGTAACTTAGGATCTTACTTGGTGTTTCTAATTTTTTCTTTATTATCTTATCAGTTCATGAGTAATATTTAAAATATGATTATTTAATTGTTATCTAAAGTATGCAAGTCTTTCTTTGAAAAACTTCTAAGGATTTATTTTAAAAGAAGCTATTATTATAATATGGATATCGTGATATCTTTTTATTATTAGGAAACTAGTTTTCAAAACTTGAAGGTCGTCAGAAAGCAATAAAATAATTAACGAAATTAATATTTTTATTTATGCTCGTCATTTTAACAGACAGACATTTTAATTATAAATTATAAAGTATTCGTGTATAATATGAACAAAAATAAAACAACTCACAAGATATAACTTACAAAGTACCATTATTGGAAAACAAAGCTAAAAGAAGAAATTTTCAATAGACAAAGACGAACTCTACGGTAGAGGCTATCGATATAACAGCAGCCGCACTACAATGGACCACATTTGTGCATAAGCAGGATGCGATAGATATTCAATATTACCAACATTCACGTTCAACACTTATTGAGAGACAAGTAAGAAGCAACCGTCGTAAACTATGTATGCATCTCTACATACATAGTCCAGACTCTTCCTGATTTACGCAAGTTATGTTGAATTATTGTTCGCGGGCTCTATTGTGTAAAGAGCATCTGCGAGATTCTATTCAATGTCTGACCTTTGAACATCGCTCCGCCGGTCTTTCTGGAACACGTGCGGTCGCAATGTCTAAATGGCAATGAATATTATTTTGGCATTTTCATTAAGAAAATATTTGATATTATAGATTATAAGCGAATTTGAAATTTTAGCTTAAAATATTTAAAAATAGTAAGAGATAAATAAAACTTCAACTATAAATAAAACTAATATATAACTAATTACATTACTGTAGTTATTTTAAATTGAAATATAATAGAATAAAGAAAAAAATAGCGATAACGTGGGAATATCGAGTTCTTCGTGATTAGGGAAACGAACGACGTGTCACGATCATTTTTTTTATTGCCTTTTCGATCATTCCGAAAGCCGGTCCGATAATGTTCCCTCCAATATTCACGGCTGTCTATTAAGTAATAATAAGATAAGATTAGTTAATTTACAATAAGTACATTAAAATATTTTAAATTTCAAGTTTCACGCACACGGCAAAGTAGGCAGAGGAAACCAGTGTTAAGACACTCCGTTCTTCAGTTTCTGCTTAACTCTGGAAGCATTGTGTCAGATCTCGAAAATGCTAATAAATAGTGTCTTATAGACCATGCCCCCAACAGAAGCTACAATCCGCGATTCTAATGCGGCGTGCATTATTGAATTATCATTGAAACGGGCACTTGTAAGTGGGCAAGTACATCAGTAGCCGATCTCAGAAACATTAACCCACATTCGTGTAAGCCATAACAGATTGCGTACGAGGTGAAATGAAATCAGTGCAGCATGAGCCGACACTAACGCATTACATATTTCTGTTGAAACCGAAAGTATAAAACTTACGCTAGATAGAGTTTTAGTCTTAAAACATAAGCGTCATGTTTCAAATTCACTGGCTGTGACGTGACGCAACATATTTTTCTGCGGTTGACTGATATTGCAGGTGGTATTTTTTTTCGTTCAATTTTGATTTAATCGACCCAGAACTTGTTACTCCATCAAATATAATAAATTTAAATATATATTTTGTTATTATTATTATATTATAGTTATTAAGCTAATAAAATTAAATTAATAATATGCACGTTAATAGGATGTTTAAAATGTTATCATTGCATACGACAACAAAAATTGTTATGCAATATACGAAATCTCTATACTAAATTATTGACGTGCCTTTTAAATTTCTTTATACTACATGTTAGCCTTTTTAATCACCAAATGACTTTATAACATAGCACCTGGCTTTGGGTAAAACCAAATTATCGCACGTAGCATTAAGGTCCACCGGGCGCTTTAAAACTCTTGAACATACTAGTCTAGACTCAGTCTAGACACAGAAGTCTGGCAAGGTTGATTCATGACAGTGTTTATGACCTCAGGTTTAAATCGATTGGACTAGGAAAAGATAAAATTTTAGAAAATTCGAGAGAAAAATGGCTGAGAAAATAAAACGGAATTAAGTTAGATAAATGTCTAGACATTTTCGAATTACGTGGATATCTCGATAAGTTGTAAAGTTTAGATGTAAAAATAAAATAAAATTTTAGTCTAACAAAAAATAACAAAGAAACATATCATCTTTATTGAAACATACTATAATATTTTTAACACGTTAAATTGGTTTCTCAACTTGTTATCAAATTTCAAATTTATTTATTAATTACTAACCTGTTCTTTAATCGATCAAATAGTATGGATGAGCACAAATTTCTTTGTTAGCAATAAATCTCAATAACTTTAAACATTAACTCCTGGAGCTTAGTAAAAAAATCCTTTTTAGGTTATCTTGTGGTGATACAGATGCATTCTTTGATCACTACAAGGTGAACTAATATCACGGAAATAAAACCAATAACGGACAACGATAGTTAGAGCTATTATAGGGCTTGTATTATATAAGTTTGCTGTAATTGTTTCCTGTACGATTATGGTTGTAACGGAAAGCCTTGTGTACATCGAATGCATGACACTGTCAACATCTCTATCTAATCGTCAGCACGAAACACAATGGCTAACTTTAATAGAGACATGCCAACCAATGATTGCTCTGTACAAAAAAATATTATCTTTTTTTACTGTGATTAGGTACTCAATCAAGGAAATATTGAATTTTCTGTAATAGTATCAGCTTCACGTTCTATCCCGCATTTAGCAGGGTAGGCGGAAATACAGTGTTACGACACTTCGTATTACACTTTCCTTTCTTTTCATGTGTTGAGCAGTGAAAACCTACACTGAGCTTTTGCATTGGTGTCAGAACGAAGAAATGGAAATATTAATAAATAATAATTCATTCCTCCGAGTGGGGATCGAACTCACAATCGTCATTTCAGTTATTTAAAGTCACCACACTGAGTGGGGGAACGCAACGCTGGATTTAATCTAAATACACTTTTATATTCTACATTCATACTTAAGACATAAACATCGTCAAATACGTCTCTACTACGTCAATGCAGCTGCAAATATTACGATTATTTTGTTGTTGGTTTGTGATATTAACCTAAATTGAGGTGCTTACCGTCAGTAGATATTAAAAATTATATATCATATGTATACAGTTACGCTGAGTGATTCTAATTATTTTCACTTATTATATATATATATTACAATAATACTTTGCCGCAATAAGCTTAACATAATTGTACGTAGTTAGGCTTAAAAAGAAAATTAACCTAAAGTAAATGGCATCTTAATATTGAGTATTGCATTTAATTGTATTAATGATATTTAATATATAACGATATTAATATATTTATTTTTTTAGGAAACACTTCAAATCGATGTAATACGAATAGAATGATTTTTCATTTCTCTTTTCTTTAGCAGCATGATACGCAAAAAGAGTAAGGACAAAAATAACATAATTTGTTACTACGCCCAGAAATATATATAAATAACTTTTGAATGTCACTGAACTCAAAATTCTGTTTCTGTCTATCACTAAGTTTCATAAGCATGAACACGAAAATAAAAATGAATATATATTTATATTCATTTAAAAAGAATATAATTTTAAATAACAATAAAACTTAATATAACATAAGTTGAAATCAAAGTCACCGCTTCTATTCATCAATCTAAATCATTATGATATCGCGATTGGTCGTAATTAATTGCCGAAAGATACTTTGCGAGCTTTCAATATCGTATAAAGAAGTTGAAGAATCGTTTTTAGATTGAATTTTCTTAAAGAGCGTCTATCGATCTATCTATCAAAATTATTTCTATTTTTTAATAGATTGACTTGACTTGACTAGACTTGAGGAATTTTGTAAACTATTTTCTTTTTTCCTCTTTAGTGTAAACAACCGCAGCGTTGAATTCCGCCATTGAACATGTCACGAAAATACAACGAGAAATAAAAAACTGAGTAACTTAACGCTAGTTTCCGTCTGCATACCCTGCGGGAAATATCGTGAAGCTTATTTTTAAAATAACAATCTAGTCACATACTAAATCAAATTTTCCAGAAGCACAATATATTTATATAACATTAGATTAACTGTGAAATTATCTATAAAACGACTACGAGAGAACCATTGTGATCTATGATTCATACAAATCAAAAATCCAACTTAGATCCATATCGGCGAGCAATTACCCGCGTTACAACAGCTAGGTTTGTGGGCCACTGTGTGTGTCTATTGTGTAATGTATAATTGCTGTGATATTGCTCGCGTGTGATACGAATACAAAAAAAAGTAGTTCGGTAGGTTCGTTCTTTTGTTATTTGTAATGATAAATGATTATTATTGTTGTTTAGTTTTTATCTCATTTTATCTGTAATCATATTTTTAGCTCTTATGATATTTATAATTAATTAAGATATATTTTTTTACTATATGATCGCTCAATTCGAAGTAGGAGTATATGATATGGCGGTTAGATATGTAAGTATTATTTTCAGCTATATTTTACTTAAAAGTATAAACTAGGAAAATCAATGTCTAATACAAATAACAAAAAGCAAAAAGCCTCAAGGTTAAATCTTTCAAAATCACCTATAATTGACATCATCTATCTTAGTCTGGCTTGTGTTATGACTCAGCGACACTAACACGGATTTTAACTTAAGAGCTTTATATATAAATAGAAATAAATGGTCAATTTTATTTAATTTTATCTCTGAAGTAACTACTACAGTAAGTACTACATTTCTAGCTTAACATCCCGGACATAGCAGGTTAGGCAGAGGGAACTTGGGAACCGAGGCCAACGTGCCGCAGGGACACAAGGGTGTGACTGTAACCGTGATGGTTGGCATAGATTTCCGCTCGGAGAAATGAAGTATTCAATATTTTCATTTCGTCACTATGGCAACGAGGCTTAACACGGCTTAGGAGTTCCGCTACTCAACGCGCAATGTCTCCAGAATTCGGTGAAAAGTGAGGAACAGTAATGTCCTAATGGGAACAGAGTGTATATTTTTTACTTGTTTCTTACATATAGTGTATAGATAAATATATAATTTATATAATATACATATATTCATTTATCAAATCTAGTAGCTGACTAAACAGCTAAATACCCAAATACCAGTCGTCTACCCGTGATCACGAAAAAATGGAAGTAGTTTGAAACACCTGGTTTCCAAAATTAAAGAAGTGCAAAATCGTTAACATTATACATGTTATTAGAGTACAAATATATTTAATATTTGAAATATACATATTCTTTTTGTGTGAGAACTAAATTTCCTTAACGTATCTGTACTTAGTAAGGAAGTAGGTAATGTCAACAGGCTTCGTCACTTATACGAAAATATCGTGGCAAAAGCACGAGGCATGCATCACGACCACATTAAACCGAGTCAGTGAAAGCGTATGACATTATACGACAACCTTTGATATTCAAATGTTGATTGCTTGTATGTGTGTGTCTAATGTAATAATTTCAAACACGACCTGCTTTATACCTAGTTGTTCAAAATATTATTTCTTTCAATAAAATAACCTTTTGGAAAACGTACGAAAAAAGAACTTAAAAAACTGAAACTTTGTAATCTCAAAAAGAGACTTAGTTAAATAAAATAAATCCAATCGTGGCGCAGGGGCACAAAGTGTAACTGTAAAAACGACTGAATGTGGGTTCGATCCCCACTCGAGGAAATGAAATATTTGTTTAAATTTCGCTCTTGTGCGCGGTGTTGAGTTCTGCCCCTGGCAGGATGCTCGGAATGCGGAAGAAAGTAGGGAAGCTGGTCCGTCACGACTGGGAGAGGGATCTGCCTCCCTGCAATACTAGGATAATGAAGCTGATAGTTTATTTTAATAATCTTCGTGCGTAAAAAGGTTTAAGGTTGTGGCTGCCGAAACTCGGCAGGAAGTCGAATGGAGAAAAAGTGGAATCTTACATGGTCGGTCTGCTACTCGACGTGCGGGATATAGCGTGAAGCTGATTTATTTTAATAATTTAAAGATGTTAAAAAAAATGTAAACTTGTAACGAATATAACCGGATCAAGAAAAAGGGTCAAGTAATGCCCAATGAATGCCTACGATGACATTGTTTGTGGTTTCGACGTCATTATGATGATAATAATAATGTGAAAGATGTCAAGGTAATTTTTTTTATTTCAATTATACAATACCTACTTAAAAGCCGTCATAGCATAATAGAATCGCGCCTGTCTATAGAATCAATAGTTGTGGATTCAATCACCAATAGAGGGAATTCTTATATTTTAATAGTTATAATTTACCTGTTCTGAGAGACAAAGCGCAATCAAGTCCAGCCAATCAACACGAAGTCATTGTCACTGTAAGTCTTGAAAAAAATCGTACAAAAAAGAATGAGGAAAAATTGTAGGTTCATACAATTTTTCTCCGTTCTCCTTTCGTCTGATCCTACTCTTCTCTCTGATTCACGAGATAATAATAATGCTGTTCTTCCAATACTTAGAACATACTATAATAATTAAAATTAAACTTCTTATTTAAACTCTTGCGACATTAAAAAAAATAAACAAAAATATATGCATTACGCAGTTAGTTACCTAATGAGAGCAAAAATCATCGGCTTCATAGTGACTTATTGTGCATTGTGAGTCTCGTACTTGACCCACATGAGCACCGCGAACCTTTCATTAATTAAATAATGAGATTTTCTCTCTGAAATACAGTAGTTTATTCCATCCATGATGTATTTAATTGGATTGTATTTCAATATGTTCTTAAGCTGCTGTTTGATAATAAGTTTACATCATAATTTAAAGAAATAATTGAATAATGTGTTACATTTTTTTATTTATAAGAGTACAGGTGTTTTACCTGTTAATTAAAATATGATTCTTTATCAATTTAATGTTTTTTTATAGCACTAAGTATGTGAAAAGATTATGAATAACTGCTTAACAATTTTCTTAAAACTTCATCATAACGTGATGTGATAATTGTACAACAATAAATACTCGCGACCCGCACGCGGTTTCGCTCGATTAAAGTTATTGTTATATTGTAGCCAAATTATATAAAATATTGATATAAATTATAGCTTATGTTTTATTCATATGTGTAACTGTAAAGTTTTATCTAAATCCGTTTAGTAGTTTTTAAGTGAAAGTGGAATAAACCTTCACATTAATAATATTTAATAAAAATAAGTAGAATTAAATAGTAGCGCTTATTATTACAAAAATATATATTTAGCCCATAATACAATGAAATATACAAAGCCAATAAAAAAATCAGCTGCACGCTGTATTCCGCACACAGCAGGGCAAAAGAGGGAACCTAGTGGTAATACGGTATATCCAACATGTAAATAGCAAAAGCCACAACGAGTTTCACTTAGCGCCAGTGAAGTGGATACCTCGCCCTAATAAGCGTTGAAAACTTTCCACAATCACTAATAGGTGAAAATTAACCATACACCTACTGAGCTATAATCACTGTACAACCATATCTGACGAAGTACAATTAGAAAGAAATTATTTAACCACAACGTATACAAATCGAATCGTATATTAAAAACGTTTCAGAATACATTTTTAACTTCACTTGCATTCCGCGTATGTCAGGATAGGCGGAAGACATATCAATAAAATAAAAAATAAAATAAAAATAATTTATTTCATATTAAAAATCCATATCCGTATAGTGTTAGTGTGTTAGCAACAATTTTTTCTTATGAATTATGTTAGTTATTGTTATTTACATATTATTTTACTTGGCCGGTTATCGCTTCTATCCAATGTTTTTGAATAGAGTGTTTTGGAATCAATATTAATATGCATTTTTTTTAATTTATTTTTTTTGGCCCTTCGCAATCCCATTTATTGATTTTATATATATGTTGTGTTATATGAAGGTTCAAATTACTAAAAGTTATGATGTAATCAAAATTTGAAATGAATTGTTGCATCACTTTCGGAAGTCAAAGTCACGCTTACACAAACCGGTTTAACTGGAGTTGAAGAGTAACGTGGACTAACCTAGTTCAGGATTGCAATCTGCAACCTTCGCGAACAATTATTATTATTGGTAAACGAATTAATTTAAGAATATAAGCACTACGTGGTCGTGTGTTTAATTCCCTCTCGGAGTAATAAAATATTTAACATTTTTATTTCCTAACAAGGCAAAGCGCGGCATTGAGTTCAACCACTCAAAACGGTACGTCTCGAACAATTCGGCGGAAAGTGGGGGACGGAGTGTTTTTCCATTAAATTCCCTCTGCCAACTCTACTAAATGCGGAATACAGCGTGGAGCTAAAAAAGAATAATAAATGTATATGAAAAAACGTACTAACCATTAATATATTCATTGGAAAACCTTATTATAACGCTGTATGTAATTATGAAAGAAAATATCCATCAAAACTTATAATTTGTTTAGCGACGGTAGCTTATTTTGAAATTCGTACGGCAACTCCGTCACACTTTCCCCACGTTTTCTTTTACTTTATGAAAGTTATAAATTGTAATATTACTTCCTTTGCTTGGTTCATTAGGGTTGAAATTATAAAAAAAGAAACCTGACTGCGAGCGTACCTACTCAACGCACCATTGCGTTTGGCTGTTCTTATTGAGAATAACGGCTTTTTAACTATTGCGCTGCTTTAGAACAATTCGAAGAGGTCATACCTCAGGTCATCTTATTATAATGATGTTAGCATCATTATTAAACAAATAGCTAATACCTAGCAATAAAAAAAAAACACTGCAAAAGTATCCTTCCCCTTTTTCTATATTGTAAGTACATTTTTTTTAAATAGCTATAAATAAAATAAATATCATTTAAAATTAAAGGTTTAAAACGATACAAATATCAATTGATTTGCATGTAAAATAATATAAGTATACAAAAATTTATTTATACTAAATCATCATATTTATTCTAGTTGGCACGTTTTATCAATGGTACACACAGTAGCAACCATCTACAACAGAAAGTATTCATTTTTATATATCGGGAATCAAATTGATAACCATAACGATTAACTAACTAACAAATATCCCATCATGGAAATTAATTAAAATGTTAATAGACGTATTGAAAAAAAAAATCTTCATATTTTCTAATCTATCGATCGATACATCTAGACTAAAATCAACAAGTCTGCAAGATAGTTTAGTAAAACGGGTTTTTTCTTGAGAATTGATGTTTCGAATTTAAAAAAAGCCATAGATTATATTAAATCACATTAATTATTTGGATGTAACCCATTATATTCCAAGTTTTTTTTAAATTACAAAATGGATCCACCTGAGGGGATTTCGCATTACCGGCTCTGAGCTTAGAAAGTGTCACATACGATACAACTCTTAATTATTTTCTTTTGACAACTTAAGGGAAACCGCAGGTAAGAACTAGTATAATATAAAAATACGCGTCATCATAATTACAGTAACAAAGAAACGAGGACACGGTAATGTTATTTAAAGTATTTCAATCGGCCTTGAAGATGCGCAATATTATCTTGAAACGAATAGATTGTATAAAGTATGTAAGAGGTAATATTTATAATATTCTTATATCATATGACTGCATAACAGTTGCATCAATATATGAAGAATTTAACCTCATAGCTCGTTGCAAAAATACAATTAAAATTTATATAATAAATGTTATTGTTTCCGGCACTTGACCCAAAATGTTAAAACGTGAAGTGCAAAATCGATATGCCATACTATATTACGTTGGAACGTTGGAACTAACGTCCCAATTAATTATTAAGTAAAAAAAAACAAAATTAAGAACTGCCTACTCCATAATATTTAACAGATTAAAAAAAAATAATGAAGCACACACTTGGTCAGTTCAAGAGGCAACTAGTTGTGGGTTCGATCCTTATTTAAGGAAATAGAATGTTAATTTAAAATTAATATTTTCATTTCTTGTCGAGGCAACGCGCGTCGTTGAGTTCCGCCACTCGGAACGGAGTGTCTTAACACTCTGCCTATACTGCTATGTTCGGGATACAACGTAAAGCTATATATAAATACAATGTAGTCTTTCATCTGTTATCCGTTGAGAACAATCAATCTTTTCATATTGAAATAATGATATATTCTCAGAACTCTATTATTAAGAATCTATTAAATATCAATTAATCTCATAAATCTCGATCATAAAAGTCATAAAGCTTGTTGTAATATTTTTTTCCTTACGCTTTTAATTATTTTGATAAATATTAGCAATTAAAAGAAAAGATTATATTATGCCTAAAGGCCGTTAAAAATAGATTTCCGACCACTTACTGCAAATTCACAACTTTTAAGGTTCTGTATATTTTAAGGAAAAAAGGAACCCTTATAAGATTACTTTGTTGTCCGTCTGTTTGTCTGTCTGTTAAGACCCTTTATCTCAGGAGCACTTAAAGACATCGAGTTGAAATTCAAACCATACTCAGATCTACGGCCCCATGATTTCCTGATTAAAAATATATTTCTATATTTACTCAGAAAAAAGATACTGCCGTTTACGTCTCAAAAACACGCATTTCGACAATATAAAGAGAATGAAAATGAAAAGGGTACTTCAGGCTAACCTAGAATTATGAAATTTGACAGCAAAAGTCAACAAGTCGTAAAAAGTTGATGAAATTCATAAAAAAAATGTTTATGTATTATTTTTTGTCATAATTTTGTGTATTCATAATAGAGAGCCGCGATTTGAGTTAGCACATTATTCTTACTTGTACGTTGTATTTCATCTGCATAATTTAAGAATAAAAAATATTCGAATTAACGAGTCCAAATGAATGCAAAAAGTTTCAATTAATTTTATTGTTGTCTTGTTTATAATATCCAAAATATAATAATTGAGTGATACAAAATAATTCAATTCAATTCATAAAAGGATTAATTTTCAAGAATGTCTCCTTATGACGTTATTACGTAAAATTATCGTCCGTAAACCGACTTTACAGGGAAGCTGTTTTTTTTTTCTTTAACATAACGACCAATCTATAACGCCATAAAACACATTACCTAAAGTATATACTGTAAACTTAAAATTAATTCAAAGTGTCCTTTTCCTCTAATAAGTACGATAAAATAATAAAAAACATAATAAATACTGAAACTCGGGGTGATTGATTGCAATTCAATAATATCACTATAAAAACCTCAAAAATTAAAAGAAAGTTTGATAATGAGACTACAATTATATTAAAATACGATTTATTACTGACATAAAATAATTTGTACATAGTTCCTTCTTACTTCTAATGTTAAAATTGTTATTATATTAGATAGATTACACCTTTGATTGATTATTAACCTTTAGCTTTATATTTAAAATAAAATTGGGCCGTGCTTAACAGTTAGGTTACGAGTATGTACTCGTAGTATCAAGCATGTCTTTCCATTTTTTCAAAGATAGCGAGCAACAATAAGACAACAAAGATTTACTAGCGTTGCTAGACGATTCATAGCCACCCTGAAGTTAGCTACAGATACACTGCAGATTCAAGATTTTTCTTACATTTGATTATTTCCTTCATGAGTGAACAATTCGCAATAGATCAGAGAGTCCATCTTCAGGGCAGGCCCGGAATGACAATATCGTGGTAAGCGTACGTTAGACTGACCTGTGCCGGCGCGTGTTGATGTGGCGCACCTCGCGGCCGCCGCTGGACTCGCCGTCGCTCCCGGACCCGCCTACCTCCATCGCGTGACTCGACACCGATTTGCTTACCTTGTCAACAAAATTGAATGTTTTAGTGTTTAGTGACAACTTTTTTTTAATAATTTCAAACTCCATAGTTGCGCATATAGCAGTGGAGGCAGTGGGGACCTAGTGTTAAAACACTCCAGTGCCAAATTTTCGAGAGTAGATTTTCTTAGAGTAGCGAAACTTAACGCCACGCTTTGTGTTGTAGCCGGGAAGAGGAAATGAAAATATTAAATATTTCATTCCCGAGAGATATTGTTAGCATTCAGATATTTTAGATGACTCGAGAATTTCACTCAGAAATATCTCAGCACTAGATCTCTGCCCATCGTATAATATGTGGGATGGAGTGTGAACTTAAAATACTTACTACTGGTATATATTTCCTCACAGCAGCAGCGAGCTCATCAATACTCTTCTCTTTCTTCGGCTCCAGTCCAAAGAACTTGTGTTTTGCAGCTTGATTTAGGGACGAAATCTTTAAAATGGGTGGTTTTTCGTCCATCGACGGAGCTTTTTCCAATGGTCGTCGCAATTTCCCGAGTTGTATGGGCTCGTCCAGTTTCTTGATGAATCGCCTGTACCTTGTCTTATCATCTTCAACCTTCATATCTTCAGATGGCTTTCGACCTAATTTCCCTAAAATTGGTATTTTAACGTCAGGATTTTTTGCTTGAGCAAGACGTTCTTTGAACTCGTTGGCTCCAGGCAATTGTATTTTTCTGGCGTCCTGGAGTCTAGTTAGGTCCGAGTCGGTTCGTGATGACTTAAGTTTATTGTTTTTTCTTTGGAACCTCCTTGGTTTTGTGTCTGGCAGTTCGTCCGAGCTATCAGAAGTGGAACAGCTTTTCTCTGATGATGAAACACTGGACGCAGACGATTCATCATCTGATGAACTATCTATGCCTTCATCTTTTAAGCCCTGGAATAGATTTACAATATATAAAATTATTTTTAGTTACGTTATAACATTATAAGTTATAGTTAAATTATAAGTTAGCGTCCAACATCTTAAAACCTTCACAACTCAAAAAAATATAACGAAAATCAGTAAACACAAATGCTTCGCGTTTTTGAAAGCTTCACGCTTCAAGGAAGTCAATACAATCCGTTGACCACTTTTCGCAAACTTTACGAGACACGTAATATTTCGAAGAGCTAAGATTGAGTAGCGAAACACAACACGGCGCCTTGTCTATCAGAACGGAAAAACAAAAGTAATTTAAAATCGAACTTATCAATCATCACATCACCGTGGCCTCGGCGAAAAGAATAAAAGCAGAAAAAGAATAGCTTTATTTTTATTTACACCAAACGCATTTCAACACACCTCAGAGCTTTCCCCTTTCGCCAAAGTCTTGGGCTTCGAAGGCACCAAAGTGGATCCTGACTTCAATATGCCTCTCACTTCAGGTGTAATCATTCTTTGAGCTCGTTCCGTTGGCGAATCGTCATCCAGATCTGTTTAAAAAAGACAAAAAAAAGCATATTTAATAATATATAAAAGCTCGTTTTGTATATCAATAACACCCATAGCGGAAAAAGTGCAGTTATTCTAATTTTGCTAGACTTTTAACATAACAAATTCAGAAACATACTAAATTAGTACTTATAGTTCAGTAAAAGTAAAATAAAACTTTTAAGCATGCTTATTAAAATATGGTAGCAGTCATTTTCCATGAAAACGTCAACGGTAGCGTAATTTATATTGTGTTAGCGATTTTCTACTGGAAACTGAAACTTCACAGTGTAAACTTCCACATAAAAAATAAATTTAATCTCCCTTCATGACTTACGCGAAAGTTAATAATAATGGGACAACAGTAGTACACATTCTCTAAGCATTGTTAAATATTTATAAGGTTATTGATCTATAAATCAGTTATATAAGATAATTTGATATAACAAACTACAATAATTTTCTAATATATATACAACAAAATACATATTAAAGCACCCATTAAAAGATATTATTATTAAAATAAATAAATATAATTATCTTAATATTAAAATTCATTATAGATAAATTAGCTAATATACGTTCTATACGTAAAATGAAAGTTTTTTTTTTATCATATCTCATAATATTAAGAGGCTCTCAATATGGAAAAATGTATAAAAAATAACAATAAGTACGCGATAACTTTATCGAGTAAACAATGGAATGGAAACAGAAGCTATAATTGACGTTTTAATTGCTCCAGCTGCCAAATAAAACACCTGTTATAGCATTAACGAGATCACTTATTGTGTGAGCATATGTCATAAACAGTCTCAAAATAGATATTAGTTCAAAACATTTTATATACAAAATATAAAATCAAAAGTCAATCATGTTCAACGGATATTGCGCACACGCAGTACTATTACGCTATATATAATTAGATTTTTATTACTCTCTAGCTATAGCTTCTTCGCCCGCGTGGTTCAATGGCTATAACTGAGGATTGTGTAATACATATGTATATTTTACATTATAAGTGCCCGAGAAAACTGTGTTAGGTACACTGGCATACTTAAATAATTAACGTGATTATAAAAAATCGTACAGCCCTCCTCAATAAAACTTTTTATTTAAATAAGCAATAAAAAACAATTCGAAGCAATAGTTTTTGAGATCAGCGCATTCTAACAAACAAATTCTTCTTTATGATATTCTTTCTTTTTAACTTTATTAGTACAGAGCATAGTCCACCTGTAGAAAGTTTTAACAAAAGACAGGTATGGCCGAATAAAAATAGGTAAAATATAGAAAATAAAAAAAAAATCTGTTCTGAAAAAAAAATGGAGTGGGTCAAATGAATTTAATAATTTAGTTAATATAGTTCCAATATACGCACGTATGTATATAGTAAAAAATAAATTTAGCCATGCTATGTAAATACTTAGAATAATCTTAATTAATAAACTGCATACACAATATTATTATAAAACTGGATCATTCAATAAATGGTAATCGTACTCCGAGCACCATCTCATGTTATTATACCATTAGTTTCGTGCACTCACCTTGGCCATACAATTAGTGTTGAACCCAAGCAAATCAAAAAAAAGAAACAAAAAAATAAGAAAAACAATAAAAACAAAACACAAATTAAACAAATCAGACCTAAGCTTCTAAATTTGGCGTTTTGCTTCATGAGATACTCTAAGGATGTGTTTTTCGCGCTCGCTGATCTAAAAAGCTCCATTTTGAGTTGAAAATCAGGATTTCTCGGCACATCTTCATGTGTCAGGGACTTAGTGAGCCTTTCGTTTTGTTCCATTGCCTCTTGTACTTGACTAGCCAACACCGGCATTGTCCTAAGTCTTGAAGCCCGAGGTACTCGATCTGAAGACTTGGGTAGTCCAGAAACTGGTGGTTTATGTGTCAATTTCGCGTTAAACATCTTCATTTTGTCCACCAAGGACATTTTGGCAGGATCGTCCTCATCTAACTTAGCTGCCACCGTGAGTGCGTTTATATATTACATTGTGCATAGAACCCGGGACATACACAGTAGTAAGTAGAGTCGAACATGCAAAAAAGAAACAGAGCCGACAATGAGACAGAAAGCTTCGTCGGTAATGCGTTTTACATGCCATTTAACGTAATGAAAATAAGAAATAAAAAATAAACAAAAATCGGCTATAGAGAAATGATAATACAAAATGAAAATAAAAAAGTTTCTGTATAACAATTAATTATAAAGTACTTACCATCCTCGTCTCTATCGAGGACATTGGCTGTACTATTGGATTGCGTTAGAGACACATCTTTGGTGGGACTAGTGGACTCTGGAGATGGTATTACAATAGGTTGAGTTTTGAAACGATCCGTCACGGAAGGCCCCTCCTTTAATTTTGAGCGACTGTGACGAATCAAGGGCTTTGGCATACCTGTAATTTTAAACGTAAAAATTTTAAACATTTTGAAATTGTATCGATATTTTTAATATATTTATTGAAATCATTTTTTTAACGTCATAGTGAGGTCATCACGATCGTCATATGTATACTTTATTACATAATATATGTAGTTCATAAACGGAAAACATTGTTCATGAAAAGATAAGCTTAAATATAAAGAAATGCTGTACATTCTGCGACGAATATGTTCGTCCAGATATTTGGAATAACATTGAAAAATATAATAAGTTCAAATATTACATATTATTGATATGAACCTTTAGCTTGTTGCTGCAACTGCTGCCACATGCTAGCTCTAGCAACTACACTATTGCTTTTCACTAATCCCAAGGCAAATCCAGATGAATTATCCATGTTCTCATCATCGCTGCCATTTCCTTCGGGACTCTGAAGAAGTTCGTTTTCCGTAGATTTTCTTACACGATCCATCTTGAGGAGACCTTGTTCAATAGAATTCGACGACCAGTCGTTAGTACTATTCGTCGCGTGGTTTTCATGTATTTCTTGACTTTCAATCAAGCCCAACTCCTCACCTGAAAATCGATAATTTCGTTATTAGTCTCGAGCACGAACAAAAATAGACATACACTAAATACAATATTGCGTGCACGTTTAACCGCGATCTTACGTTAAATATGAAGTAAAAATAATAACTCACTAAACGAATTAATACCAACTATTTTTAATTTAAACTAGGTATTTCTTGAGTGATAAATAGATGGTAACCTTAAAAATCAACCGGTGACAATGAATATTTTACGTATTACATTGACCTAAATAAAAGGAGTGAAGTATATCGCAAGGCTGAAATGAGTTTATTTTGAAAACGTCCAAATATGTGCAGGATATTCGTAATTATATTAAAAACACAAACAAACAACGACTAATGTAAGCTGAGTGTTTCGATTCTATCCATATGTTTCGTTTATGCCGCCATAACAGTTAGCTTTGATTGCTCCGCACACTAAATAAGTCAAAAGCAGTTTTCGGCGTACACTCATCCAGCGCGCCAAGCCGTTAAAAATAAATTTAAAGCTTATTCAAACTGACCAATTGCTATATACTATCGGTGATTAACATCATGTCTAATGTAATACTAACCAGAGTGCGGCCCGGAGTCGCGGGACGAAGCGCGATTGTAAACTCCGCTGTCACAAGACACGTTTAGGCTCCAGTTGTCGGCTTCGGCTTGGTTGCAATCGTCCTCGTCAAGAGCGCGGCTGTCTTCGTCCAGAGCCACGCGAACTTTGTTTACTTCTTGTTCGATTTCGTCGAGAGTAGATTGTTTTGCTTCACTGTCGGCGCAAATCTTTTCGAAATCTAAAAAAGTTGCTTCACCGAAACTATCGTCCTTGACAATAGCATTCTTCGAAGCACCGTCGATTGTTGGCAAGTTCGCGTGGAACAACTGGGAGTTGTACGTTGGGTAATCGAGGTCTGCAAAAGGATCCTTCTCAGGCTCCCCCACAAAGGGGCCCTTGGCCGAGAGAACAGCACCGGACTCGACGGAACGGGTCGGAAAACTACAGCCCGCGACGCCGAACGCTTGGAAATTCGCTTGGCCCGGCTCCAAGCTGCGAAATGAGAAAAGAAACGCGATAAAGTAGATCATACTCGTTGGTAAGAAAGAGATAGTCTCAATTTCAGTTCACCTTCTGATGAATTATAGCGTAAGTGATTTGGACTGGCAGCCTTGTTTGTGAAATTAAGGGAGTTTGACAATGTACTCTACAAATCCATTTCCAGTTCAATACATTTTATACTAGTATTTTATTAATAATTATAAATTTCAAAATAAAAAAAGAAACTATGCAAAAAATGTATAGAAAAGTATTATTTAAAACAACTATAAATAAAACATAGCTACGTCGTAGCCAAAACATTACATTAAGAAGCAGCAATTAAGGACATATAGAGCTGACCGCATCAAATGTTCTGCTCATAAAACATTGAATGCGTGCTGCGAAGCACAACATAGCCAGAAATAGTGTTGACCCAGTAACGACTGGAGCGCTTATTTCCGTCATCAAGTTGCTGTCTCAACTAGCGTACTACCAGTAAATGATACAAAAACCAAACTTAATCACCGACGATTAATGCAATGGCAGACACACTAAAATAAACTGACTATTTGCTCTCAAATTAGATGCGACTTATAAAACGAATGTGACAATATAATAAAAATACGACCAAGAAGACAGATAGCTCGCTTAGGGCTACGTATAAACAACTAATTTATGTGTATATTTATGAAATTTCAAATTGCAACAATGCTCAATAAATTGTGTACAATGGATATTTTATTCTATTTAAATAATAAATTAATTTATAACATATAAACTAGAATTAACATTGCGTTACAGAAAAATTGATAAGTTAATATTAACGACTCCTGTTAATATTTATTAGGGTTTATTTTTAAAGAGGGTTAAATCTGTATAGGATATGTTTTATTTTTATATTATGCAAATGTTACAAACCATTTTAACTCATTATACGTTTTTATATCATTATTATGTAACATTAACGAAAACAAGTATAAAATATTAAACGTACATGAGCTACTTACAAATAGAAATGAGGCCAGTCTTGCAGAAAACGGTACATTGCTTTACAATAAATATATCAAATTACTGCACTACAATAAATGTGACTATGTTGCAGTCCACATTTGTTTCTTACGTTATCTGGACTGAAAATGATTCAAACAGTAAACTGTACCGATGATGTCAGATGAATGTTCACAAAATTAGCGCCAAATGTTTACCAATATTACGAAACGTTAATTACCAAATACTTATCAAGATTAAGCACTTATGTATTTTTTAAAAAAAATCAAAAATAAACGTAACAAGGAATGCAATGGGATAGGCAATCTTACTTTAATTAAACACAGTACTGTGAAACAGTATAGTATTGAAAAATACAACTTGAAAATAATATTTTAATATAAATGTTTATTGAATAAGTTCATAAAATGGATAGGAATTATTTTATGGAAAACTTTACCTAAATTATTCTTTCCTTTTCACAAAAGACATACACAAATATTTTTTTAAACATTATATTAAAAGTATTGGATTTTTTTCCGTGATATATATTGTTTTTGCTATAGGTATACGTTGATCATGTTACAAACGTTAGATATTCAGAATGTACGGTAAATTCAGAAGGTTCGATTACTAAACAGGCGTGTTTCCACTTCATGTGTTAAGAGAACGCTAGGACCAAACCGTAAATTCTACAACACCGAATCAAAACAATTGATACATGCCCACGCGGAGCGCTTGCTCATCAAAATAATGGCCAAGAGCCAAAATTTGGGTCGAACTTCAGCTACAACCGACACAAAGCGTAATAACCTTTGTACAAGAAAAGCTATATTTGAGGATGCTGTCCATGTGTTACGGAAGTTACATACCGGCCTCGAAAGAGTCAAAATGAAAAATATTTGAATAAAGTGAATGCATTGTGTAGCCGAGAAGTCAATGGACTTTTTAAAAGTTTTAAGCCAAGAAAAATGTGTGAATAATAAACTGTTAATAGAATTAGGATGTAGTTGAAACTACATCCTAAAAAAGCTTAAACAATGACTTGTTAAAGCTTTTTTAATCCGTTTAATAGTGGCTTACCTGTATGTAATTGATCTCATTTCATCTATTGTTACAGGTTGAGTTTTATGGCGTTCTTTATCTCGGTTTTTCACTTTAGATGTTGAGGGTTGATCTCTAAGAAAATTGTCCTTTGTGAGAGCCTCCTCCATGTTCTTTATACGAGAGGCGATTGACGGAAATGTCTTTGGGTTGTTGTCGGTATTTAATTTATCCTGATTCCAATCACTATTACTATGCTCACAATTTTCCTCGACTTTTTGTCTGCGATTATTCAAAATCGAGAGTAATTCGTCATTCACATCACACACTAAACTCATAGAACGAGGGTTGCCTTTAGGTCGCAAATTTCTTCGTCGAATGACAGCAGATGGATAATTTTCTTCCGCGTCGGGTGCGAGATTCAAGACTCGTCGCGGTCCAGCCGCCAACGCGTCGTTCGCGTCGCTACTAAAATTCGTCGCACTAATATTCACATCGTTATCTGCACAAAACGAAAGCCGTGGGCGCGGCGATTGGCTGCGTTCCCTAGTGAGACTTGAACCTCTCTGTTTTAGAATCGGTTTTACCGGCGCCTCGCATTCTGAGCCGGAGTGATCTGATGTCCGCGACCTAAGAAGTGACGGCCTGCGAGAACTTCTGTCGTCTTCGCTCAAATCAAAACTAGAAGTAAGTCCCTCTTCACCAGGTAACCTCCTTGAAGATTTGAGAATCGGTTTCTTAGGCAAATCAAAATCATGATCGTCGAATTCTGTTAATTTTTTTTTTAGAATAGGTTTCGGTGTCTCTGAATGCAAAATATCAGGAGAAGGCCTCTCCTCGGAGAGACTCTTCTTTTTAAGGATCGGTCTTACAGTTTCCTTATCGTCTTCCACGATCTCGGCGCCACCTGCAGCTGCCAGCAGCACAGCTTGAGCGATAGAAACATGAGAAGAAGTAGTACTGCTACTAGAGCTTGAATTAGATTTCCGCTTTAATATACCTTGTGGCTCTGGCGAACCGTGGGATACATCATCATTTAAATGATCTTCTTCACGGCTCATTTTCCTTTTTAAAATACCTTGTATTTGTCCATCAGGAGATCGATTTCTCACTACGTCTTCAAGAGAAGATCGTCTATTCTTAAGTATAGGCTTACAAGTATCCGAAGAACCATCATCTGCAAATGATACTTCTGGACTACAAGATCTTCTTCTTGCCACTTGAGACTCATCTAAACTTCGTCTCTTCTTCAAGATACCTTGACGCTGTCTATTTTCACTTCGACAATTTCGTGACTCGATCACGCTTGGCGAAAAGGTAACGGGGGGTGACGTAATGGAATGATTAGGAGGATTTGAAATGTTATTCTCCTCATTAATGGATTTTCGCTTTAGGATCGACACGGGTGTGTGTAGAGACATCGACGACGTTTCAGAACGACGATTTTGACTAGATGTATCATTATTGAGATCAGAAAATATTGCAGATTGTTTTTCAAAGTCGATCAGTCTTTGTGCCGCCGTGTCTATATCTTTTAATCTTTCAGTTACACCCCGACTCAAGGGAGGACTTTCACTTGTAAGTCCATAATTGTAAGTATGACTACTGTTTTTCTGTTCAGATGTTGATGGGAACAAGGAATCGTAACGAGGCGGATCTGGTACAGTTGCGTGAGATTTATGGCTATGTAAGTTATTTGATAATTTGTTAACTCTATCTAACGTTTGTTTTGTCAAAGCTGCTAAACTATCCATTTCTTGTGAGAGTCGAGAACTTGTATGTGGTCTAACGGTTTCATGAAGAGTAGACATTTTTGAGGAATCTTTTAAATTACTCGATTCACTAGCATTAGTTTCCACAGTGGAGTTAGTATTTAAGTTAACATTCAATATAATTTTGCTAGGTAGTTTTGCTGTCGCATTTTCACTCTTCGAAGAACTATCTAAACTAGTCAGTCTTTTCTTTGAATTATGATATTTTTCTTTTAGATTTTCACTATCTTTTTGAGCTCGTTGTACTTTATCCTTACGCGAATTTTCTAACTCAGTTTTTACTTTATCGGGACTTCTACGTAAAGATCTTCCTCTCGGCGATTCTGATTTAGATTTCGTATTATCTAATTTCGTTGTCGTTTCCTTCATAGATTCCTGCTTAGAAGGTGATATAGAGTTACACGTCGATTTTTCCGGGATTCTTCTAGACAGTGGTATGCAGCTAGGTCTAGTACTCGTTTCAGAACTACGTCGCTTTTCTGGTGATTTTGATGAAACTGATTTTACTGGACTAGCCTTATATCCGAAATGTAAATTTATATTATTTTTTGTAGATAACTTGGATGACTGTTGTAATGATTCGTTTTTGCCATGTGGTGTTTCGATTGATCGACGACTTCTTGCCTTTGTGACAGTTACTGCAACAAAAGAAAAATAAAATAAATTATGATTTATAAATAGCAGAGAATATTAGTGATGCATGTAAAAAAAACATTAAAAATCTTGTCATGTGACATACGATATATAATTATGCTATGTAGGATTTACGCATACGCCACTAACCAGAATAATTATCATGTGACATACAATATATACAATATATGCCGACCGTAGGGTTTGACGCTCCGCTTTCTCTGACTACCCCGCTAGGGATAAAGCGTGAAACCAGTAGGGGTTGGATTTACGCTTTACACTTATGGCTTGGCAACTATACACTTGCACAGAGGGCATTGTATTTTTAAACTAAAAGATGTGATGTTGTTCAATTAAATATTGTAATAAATAATAAACTCAAAAAGTACGTATATTACTATTGCGTAAGTAAGTATATTACTACTTTTTTTCTTAAGTTTTCAATTAAAAAAATACACTTAGTCATCATTACTATCAAATACCGATAATGACACAGTTATGTGGTTAACATTTAACAGTAATTTCTTATAACATCAATATAGGAATATGATCTACAATTATGTAGAAACATTGAAGGCTGTGGTATGGGCGGTTTGGAACCGCAACGTACAAGAAATAACATACCTGACTATATTATAAGTTATGTCAAAGTGAATTTAAGCCAAAGTATACTATAGAAAGTTTCTTTATAGTGAATATAACAAAACAAAAACATCACCTAAACATTCACATAAAGGTTTATTAGCATTATTGGCATATTATTATATAGACAATGCAATTCTAACTTAACCAATAAATAAAAAAATATTACAATTTAGATGTCAATGACCTCCCTCATCCAAGAAGTGTTTCTAAAAAATCTATAGTACCTACAATTATAGAGTTAAAATAGCATCATACTGTGCCATTACGTGTAATGTAGCGAAATAAAACACCTTCTATTTTTATCTTACGACGCTCCATTAGTAAGCAACTCGATACTAATAATCTTCGTATTTACATCCAGCAACATTAAATCAGAATTACACTTGCAAACACAGTCTAACTAAAGTAATAAATTAAAGTTAAATGTATATTTATGCAGTACCTTCTACAATATAAAGAAATAAATAACAAGACTCCGGCGATAATTGAATATGGAAACATGCCACCTTAAAAATTGTATTTAATTTTTAACTGTACGAATTACTAAAAACATGTAATAATACTAGCGAGCCACTCGCGACTTCGCCCGTTTTTCATGAAAAATTATTAATGTAATTAAATTACATTACTTAAGTTTTCTAATAATGATATTATTTATAAGCACAATGTCTATACATTTAAAGAAAAATTTCAGCCAATTCAACAAAACAGTTACTTTTGTCGAAATTTTGTCGAAAAACATTCTTTAAAATGGTGTAACTTTTTTATTTATAACCCAATACAAATAGAGCAAACACTAAAGTTTAAAAAAAGCTTGCCAAAATACAATACTCCGAATTATTGTACTAGAGCAGGTAGTACAATAGTGCAATTAAATCGATTAAGCAGTTTCTGAGATTAGCGTGACCAACATATAGAAAACAGACAAAAATAAAAAAAAACATTGTTTTTGGTTCTCTTACATTTATAATAAATACCAGCAATATTTATATACAATCCTTCAATCAATGTACATATACCGAGTCGTTACGATTTTATTACAAATATAGATACAAACTAAACACAATGTTACCATCAAGTGAAATAAAAATGAATGTTTATTGACCTAGTCCATAACGGTTAGAGAGCACGTGAAAAATTCTAATTCGTCATTGTGTTCATAGAATTCACAGAAATCCAATGACCAAGGTTAGTTAGTAATTAATAGAGTAAAAACAAGATCTGCTTGCAAAAAATAATGCTTTAAGAACCAATAAAGTTTTAGTGAATATAATACAAATTGCAAACACACATTTTTCTACAATCCTCTGGTATTAAAAATAATGCAATAAAAACCACTGTTATAAATGGAATTAAAGTGTATGTAAATAAAATTTTAAGCATAATGCCATTAACATAAGTATGCTATCTAATATCAAAAAGCGATTATAATAATTTCGTTTTTATTTTCTTTGATATTATTTATCGAATATATAATTATATCCCTCGACGGTCATAAATGCAGTAGTGGCACAGGGGTGTTAGCGCGCGGCTAGGAAACGCGAGGGTTATGGCTTCGATTCTCACTTGGGCGTATGAAATATTTAATATTTTATTTTCCCTCGATATGGTTAGGAGGCAAAGCGCGGCCGTTTCTTAATTCGTTCACTGAAAGCACGATGCTTCGAGAATTCGACGGAAAAAGGGGAACGAAAGTGTCTTAATGAGAATAGCGTGTCTCGGTACAAAATTTCCGGTTTCCCCTGCCTACCCTTCTATGTGCGATATCGCGTGAAGCTAAAAAAAATAACATAAAGGTTGTCCAATAAAATTAATAATTACTGTAAATTCTTTAGTTCTATTCATATATTGCGTTTAGAAATATCGTCGAATATAAACTTTGTAGACTAATTTCGAACGAATGTCACAAAAAGGGCAAAATTTGACAAAAGCTAGACCTAATACATAGTACGGCCTACTTTGATCCCTTATACAAAGGCAAATGTAATACAGGTGGAAAGTTCGTGTAGTGTTCGCGACGTGGAAATAGCAGCCTTTGTGTATTAGCTTTCAAGTTAATTTTTTAAAACTTCATTTTCGTCATTAAAATGCTTCACAAATTGTTTTTTGTTATCAGCTTCATGTTGTATCTCGCGTGTATCAGGGTAAGTAGAGGGAGTCTAGTGTTGAGACACTCTGCGCCTAACTTTCCACCGAATTCTGAAGGTATTGTATGTCCGAGTGGCGGAACTCAATGCCCCACTTTGCATCAATACCGGAGCGATGAAATGAAAATATTAAATATTTAATTTCCTCAAGTGGAAATCTAACCCACCATATGTCGTGTGTACACTCATAAGCTTGTTTCCCTGCGCCATGTCTCTCCTCAAACAAATTACAAATTGATATGTAACAGAGGAAACTTTCTAATACCGTTGATGCTTGAAACAACAAAAATATAATTATAACACGTCTGAAGATACTTCAGCGTTGCGAAGATTGATGACACAAAGTTTGAATAATATGAAGCAAATTTTGGGGCCTATAAAATTGGAAATTTTCATTGTTTTACCCGTATGTCGGCCGCTGTTCTAAGTTAAGGGACTCTTCGTGTAACCTAAGTAAACAAAAACATTTATATAAAAGACCTTGAGAGTTTTTTGAATAGAACATGTTTATATAAATTAATAGTACCCATTTCAGTTGTTAAAAAAAATACTATAATTTTGTAATCGTATAAGCGATACAATGTTAGGTTACTTCTAGATATACTTCTTAGTTCAGTTACCTAATCTTTAAAACGGTTTCTGATAATATTACACGAGATCTGTTATCAACATATTAAATTAATAATATCTATTCAAGAAGACACATAAAAAAAAAATCATTATCTGTTAATTTCAAATATATTTTAGATAAAAATAAATTTAGATATTATAAATTATAATAACTATAAAAAGATAGATATAATAATTTAGACCAGTCAAGGCACAAGCGTGTGACTCTGAACACTAGAAGTTGTGGGTTCGCTTCCCACTCGGGGACATATTTATTAGGTTTTCGCTATAGTGTCGAGGTAAGCCGCGGCTTGCGTTGCTTGCTCGTTTGCTATTGAACAATGCCTCCAGAATTCGGTGGTAAGTAGGGAATGATGTCTTAACACTGAGTTCCCTCTGCATATATATATATGTGTGTGTGTGTGTGTATGTGTATAAATCATTCACGATGTCGTCGTCCCAGACAGCTGTAGAGAACCCGTGGACCAATAGGGGTGAAGGTCAGAATATAAAATCATTTTTAAATTTTTACTATTCACGATAACTTTTGTCTATTCAAGTTTAAACTTTTTATAGCTTTTGAAGGTTAAAATAAATGAACATTATAAAAATGTAATATTATTACAACTGGCAACCAAGTTAATATCGCCCCTGACCTGGCACCCGGCGGACCGTAAAAATCAATTTGAAGGCAATTAAACATGATATTCTAAGGTGAGATGATAAATATTTTTCTTGTTTATTGAATATCTACTATGATAATCCTACCAATATCCCACTATCCTATCCTTCTAATATTGTAAATGTGAAAGTTTGCGGGGGTGAATGCTTGTTCCACTTTCGATTTAGATGAAATTTTATAATAATATATCTTTTACATCAGAATAACACATAGACTAGAATGTATGTAGCAACGATAAGTCGAAGTGAGCGAAGCCACAATCTAGTTGCTAGTTTAATTGTATGTGGGAAAAACAACGAAGATTTAATACTTTTAGTTCAGAAAATAATAAGGAGATGGAGTAGGGAGGAGGAGGAGATGATTAACACGCGAAAGGTTTCGTCTTACATAATCTACGATGTATCATTGGTAACTATAACTATAAAAACTTAGAGGACAGTATTAAAGTAATTAACTCTTTGAAGCGATAATAAAATAATTATATAACTTTTACGAACTCTTGCTTGAACGACTCTTTAGTTGATTTGAGAGAGAATCATGAAAAATTTATGTTAAGGCAATACAATAAATGTACAATAAAAAATATATATAAATTGAAAGTTACGATGGACGAGATGCCGGGCGCTTTATGCTCTTCCTTATACAGCAGTAATAGGAAAATGTTGGGAGATAAAATAAATGGCATTTTCGTTAAAAGCTATAAAAAAATAATTGTATACATCATGTTTCGAAAGATGCATTTTCATGGAAGGCCAGTCGTGGCGCCGGGGCAGGTGTAATCACTAGTTGTTGGTTCGATCCAAAAATTGTGGCGAAACATGGGAAACGGAGTGTCTAAACACTAGGTTCCCTTTTTTGCCTACTCTGCTGTACAATGTGAAATTGATTTTTTGAAAGATAAAGAAAAAATAACATTATTTTCTTAAGCAACATTCAGATTTGCGAACAACAATTGTTATTAGCAACACTAAATTACGAAGTTTATACATATGTACATACACTTTTCGAAGGTTAAGATTCAGAAAACAAATAATATAATAAAGATAGATTATAAAACCATTCACTCAAATATTTACAATTATTCATTCATTAAATAAATAATATAACGTTCAGACGTATTTATTAAACTTTTAATTACTTTATTCATGTTCGTTGGTTCTTTTTTATTTAAATTAATAATTATTAACTGAATGAATTTAGGGATCTGAGTAAAATAATTATAAAATTCTAATTAAAATCCATAAACTAATTAAAAACTTAATGTATGTAAATATAATTATAAACAATACTTTTCACATTTATAATTTGATTATAAGCTATAACTGGATTGATTTCAGATTTTGTACTTTATATAAAGTAGTGACAAGTTCAAAGTAACGAGCTAAGGTCAACGGCTACCCCAGAATCCCTGAGTAATGGGCTCAATGACATAGGGTCGCAGGTTCGTAGAACTCCAGAGGATAACGACCCTGATCAAAATTTTGCGAAATTAATTAACATAATATATTGTTGTAAGTACATGATATAAAACATTTCAATATAGAAGGTGAAATTTGCTTACCTATGTAACAATCAAAAAATTATGCAAGTTTTAACTCAGTACATACATATAATGCATAACAATTTTGTAAAAATAATGTCCGTCGTGGCGCAGTAGCGCAAGCCGTTACCTGTAAATGCAACGGTTGTGGGTTCGATTTGAACTCAGGGGAATGAATTATTGAATATTTTTACTTCCTTGCTTGCTGTAACTGTTACTTTCCTGCTGTAACAGAGCAAAGGGCGGCGTTGAGTTTTGCCACTCAATACACCTCGAAAATTTGGTAGAAAGTAGAGAACGGGTTCAAGTCACCCAGAAAACTTAGGCTTCAATGAAATTACGTAAGCGAATTAATGTAATACTTAGATACATTATTAACAGTTAAGTTACGACACAACGTATGCATAAATGGTTTAAAGTATATGTCATTGTTTGGATTATGTACATATGTGGACACCGTCCTCCAGTAATCATCTATCTGATATGAAAATTAAAAACGTAAGCCAAATAAAGTAATGTAATATATAATTTTTTGTGTCTCAAATCCATCACCTTTTGCGTTCTCTTATTTAATATTGTTGACTCCTTTTACACTCAGTGTTACAATAATAACTAACTAATGAATAAACTGAATGATCAAAAACTGACCTAGGAAGCACTTTTATTGTTGCGGTCAATATTTCCTTAACAATACAATGGTGGTTGTATCATTGTATGTAATTAGACGCATTTTAATATTAAAACGAAAGAATAATATTATAGTTTACTTAAAAATCTATATTTTTATTAAAGTTTAGTTATGTCATCTTAAATATAACTGCATAATATTTATTTTTAAGTTAAATGACATTAAACGATATGCTAAATTAAATTGTAGTGAAATTGAATGAATACACATAATTATTTATTACACTAATTCTTTAACAGAAAAAACTGTTTTCGATTTCTGCACTGTAAAAGAATAATTATATAGCCCTTATAACAGAGTTTGCTATCATATTATATTACTTGCAACTTGAGAAAGCAAATGATTTAAGAATATATTAAAAATAAAATAAAACTTTATTTGGTGAGGTTTGTCAAAAGTAAAAAATATACAGGTAGTACAAAGTGTACATGTTGATTCTATGTAAATCATATTTTTTTTCATAAATTTTATGATTCAACTCTCTGTTAAGTTCCTTTTTTAATCATTTACAAACAAGTTAACGCTAGCGTGTAGCGGGCTCTGAGATTACGTTATTCACATTAATTAATGATTTACATTTCAAACACCAAGGATTTTCAATTTATATAGCGCCGCGACGTTGTTACCGTAGCAGAGATTTCGATTAACATAAAAACAATTCTATGTGTATATTTGAAACAGTTTTCGCTTTCCCTTTTCCGCCATATAAAATGCAAGGTTTCTGCAACTTATGAAAACAAAAATGATATAATCAATTAGTAAAACGGAAAGTAACGTCTCTTAACTTTGCTTACTACAAAATTAACCAATAAACCATTTTGATATGTAAAGCTTTTTAAAACCAGTTCGAAATTGTGAAACTTTTACTGTACAATTAAGTTGGACGTTATCATTTTACCCATTTCCAAAATAAAAGTAAATAAGTTGGTACTCTTGTTTGTGACAGTTGAATGTTGTATAATGTACTCAGTCCTATATAAAACTCTAACTCCCTTGCGGTAAGATTTACAAGTAGGTAAACAGATCAAGTACCACCGTAAATCTTTGAAGTTGAAAAATATGTAAATAGGTTATGTGGCGCAGTGAGCACATGTCTTTTTATAAACGTAATGGTCGTAGGTCGTAGGTTCGATAACCACTGGGGGTGATAATGATTATACTACTCTCGCTCGACAAGACAAATGACGATGATTCCCGTCACTCTCCACGCAAAGTATACAAAACCTGCCCGGAAAGCGGAGAATTGTCTGGACACTATTCTCTCTCTATCCATTCTGCTATACAGCAAAATGCGCAAATTCGTATTAAATAGGAGTCGTGACCCCAGTATTGAACTTGCCTAATAGGGTAATGGTTAGTGACCCTAACGCTTAGACGGAAGTCATGTATTCATTTCCCTCTCAAAAAATATACATATTTATATCAATGCAAATGTTTGTGCAATGACTGGCTCGTAATAACAATATTTTTTAAGAGATAGCAGTAGATAGTCCTAATATTTAGAAATAAAAATAAAGTGTATCCCGCACATAGCAGGGTAGACACAGGGAACCTAATGTTAAGACACTCCGTCATTGTAAAATAAATAAGAATTTTGCTTTCGTAGACATAACATAGAGTGGATAGCTATATGGACTGCAATTTTATAAAAATATGCGGTGAAGCTGAGTAACGATGAGTCAGTCTGTGACCGGTTTCTTGATATTATTTAACTGCAATTCAACTGTAAAGGTTCATTTTATCGTCAGTAGTAGGTACTAAGACAGCATTTTTTTATATTATAGTTTGTTACTTAAGTTCTGTTTAGAAAGGGGTTTAATATTTCAGTATTTCAGATTCAAATATTTTGAGAACTTTAATATGCAAATCATCTCTGTAACAACGTTACACTCTCTATCCATCTAACTAAGAATTAAACACATTACATGGATATCCTAGTGCTAACAACTAGTGTTTTAATGACCTAATTAAATAAAGAATATTATGAGTTTGAATCAATATTTTAGATAAACTTTTGTATTAAGAACTATATAATTAAGACCGAAATAAATATATCACAATGAAGTTGCTCTGCAAAAACAGTTTATTTATTTAATCTAACGTACATTATACAACAGCCAGTGTATGTAGGTTAGATTAAATAAATATTGAGGCCAGTCCTGGCGCAGAGGCACAACCGTATGACTGACTGTAAACGCGATGGGTTGTGGCTCTATTCTCACTTGACCATATGAAATATTTAATATTTTAATTTAAAATAATGAAGGCGGCGTTGAGTTCCGCGCTTAACACTTCCTCCTGAATTCAATGTCAGAATTCGGAAAGCGGGGAACGTAAATGTCTTAATGGAAACGGAATATCTAACACTAGATTACTGTTCTTACTACAACACTAGATTATGTTACTACAACACGCGGGAAACGCGTGAAATTAAAAAAAAATAACAGCAACGTAGTAATAAATTTTCTAATTTATATAAAGTAATTAAAATACGCGTTTCTCGTTTTTTCCTCCACAAATTCTTTGTAATAAGCTTTACGTAGATGAAGCTTTATAAAAAAATCTACCCGCAGAGTACTCTGAAAGAACGCAGAGGATTAATCGTATTAAGCCGGGCTTAGTGTGTCATAGTGCATAGGTAAGTTACTCGAAAGCCGTAGATTCAAATTTGGAGGTTTAATTAAGTTTTGAGAGTGGAAAAATGTGAAAATGTAACTTGGTTAGCTAGAGCTATAAGGCTTGTATATGTTAAGCCAAATAACGTCATTACAAATTTTGTGTCAATTTTTTTAATAGAAAATATAAAATTATGTTTAAGATACCTATATTATACATACATTAAAATGGTAAATGCAGATCCAAACACAAGTTCATAGTAATAATAAAGCTAGTTTGTAAGTAGGTACGTAATGTATAGTAAGCACTTCCTTAAATAAATAAAGAGCTTTGTGTGATGCATCTAATGGCCTCGACACTATAACCATCAATATTATATTTTATGTTTCTAAATAAATTATATATATATATATATATATTTTATTTCTGATTCACGCTGTAAACCGCAAACAGCAGAGTAAGCACCTTCCGCCGAAGACATGAAAATATTAATAAATAATAATTCATTCCCTCAAGTGGAGAACGAACCCACAACCGTCGCGTCACAGTCACACCTTCTTCCCCGTGCACCACGACGGTCCTCCTTCTTAATGTTTTATTTTTCTACAATAGAAAATATTTATATACCTGAATAAAACCATAAGATTTCCGCTTTTTTTCTGAAATAACATATATATTGTAGAATATTTTATGTCGGTGATACCATTTAAGGGCGAACAATGAAAATCTTAGAAGGCATTAAACAAAGATTACTAAAACCCACGCAACAAAACAATCATGATTTGCGATAACGCGATTCTAATAATAATAATTACCTACCTGTAGATACCTGTTTGTACATTAAAGGGGCTTGCTTTTAGGTTTAGATTTTAAAATAAAATGGTTATTACTAACTTCGTAGTAGTATCCTCTCCCCTCTCTCTCTATCCAGTTAGTAATAATAATTTATATTTTTTAAAACATTTCTAATTACTTCTAAATGTTATAACACAAATAAATAGCATATATTTTCAACTGTAGTGTATATTAACGTGCATATAAAGATGTTACTTGAGAGGGTTCTTAAATATTTAAATGTATACTGTAAATGCGATTTTATGGTTCATGGTTCGATCCAACTCACAGGAATGAATTTATGGTTCTTCGCCCACTCTGATAAGACAAAGGGAAACGTTGACTTCCGTCACTCAACACGAAAAACGAATTGTCTTGACACTAGCATCCCTACCTGCCTTGTTCGCAGGATGTAGCAAAAAAGTAAAATAAAATTGAACAAAAACAAAAGCTCCATATGGAAGCGGTTAAGAAAATAATAAAATTAATAAACAACACCAAAATCTTTTAAAATAATAATACCTGTAGTTAATTTTATTGTTTAATAATAATTAAAGTGTTCTATAATCAATTATTATTATTATTAAAGCAATGGGATCTAATGAAACGGAATTGTAGGCAAGGAATGAAAGGCAATAGAGGCTCAAACATGCTTCATTTATCGCCTAATGAATACGAAGCGACGTCATTACGTTGAAAATATAAATAAAACGATCGTGTTTTAATTTAATTCTTTTTTACCATTCAAATGATACTTATAAAGTGGGGAGGTCGATTTAAATATTGTTCGATACATTTTAAGTATACTTTGGTACTTGGTTTTTTATGCGTATATTCGGCGTTTTCGAATGTCGTATAACAAAAGCTTTTCTAGTAATATTTAATATTATTTGTTACTAAAAAGTTATAAAAACTATATTTATTATTTAAAATTTTAAATATATAATGTCATACGTCAGCTTTACGCTGTATCCTGCGTTGACGTTGCACTTTGTCTTGTAACTAGGGCGAAGAAATGAAGATATTAATAAATTATAATTTATCTACCCGAGTGGCAATCGAATCCACAACCGCCGCGTTTGTGTCCCTTAGCCATGACGGCCTACAATATAATAAACAAGTATTTAATAATTGTAGACCGTCGTAATAGTGTTTATTAGTGTATGTTTGTTTAAAAAACAAAATATATAACTCGACTACTCGAAACTACAAAACATTATAATAAATACAACTACAAAATTAAGATAGTTCTGTAGAAACGTATAAACGGACAAATTAAATATCCATTATATACTACATTTAATTTTCGTGTACCTACATAATATCAATCCGTGATAAAGTTAAATTGTACGGTAAATTATTCTGTAGGCAACCTTCAACAAGGTAATACAATTAAGGGTATCGCAGTTGACAATTTTCACATTAAATTGCTAGCTTAGCGAAACACAATTGAATTGTATGTTGAAATCAATTTCAGAAAGCACTTCATATATAGCAGGGCCCACAGAGCGATATGAGTCCGTCATGGCACAGGGGCACAAGAGTGTGACTGTAACGCGACGCTTTTGGATTCGTTTCCCGTGGGAAACTCGGGGAAATGAATGAATATTTTCGTTTTCTTCGCTCTGGTACCAAGAGAAATTCTCAGATTAGCACACAATGCCCACGAAAAATCTTGTCTCTTCCGCCAAAATGGGAAACGGAGAGTCTTAACACCAGGTTCCCTCTGCCTACCCGGCTATATGTGGTATACAGCGTAAGGCTGAAATAAAAAAAAATAACATATACAGCAACATATTAAAAGCTTTGTAGGTTGTAAATAAATTTAACATTTACATTTCACAATATTTTTAAGTACAGCTGCACCAAATGAAGTTTTAAAACCTGCCGTTGTATATTACTTGTAACCTTGTTGGATGCAAAAGTCTATTACTTAATAGAAAGTATGTTTTAAACAGATATGTATTTTTATTTCTTATATATTTTATTTTTTTTTAATAAATATTAAGGTTAAAAAATAAAAGTTACATAAATAGAATTTAATTCAACATTTTCATTCCGAAATATAAATTATTAACTTAATAAGTATTCCAGATAAAGTAAGTATGTATTGTATAAACCAAATAGACCATTAACGAGTATTTTATACTCATACATTAAATTATACAAACTTTAAAAATAATAAAATTTCATAACAATGAATACGACGCGACGCTAGCGACGGTCTTGTGGAAGCAACGAACTGTTCTTATACATTCAAATAGAAACATCCTAGTTTGCAGAAATCAATTATATGTATTTTTATCCTGGGTTTAATATAAGCAAACATATTATTAAGACGGCGTCGCTTCTGGTAAACAGTGTAGGATTCAATTATGATGAAACATTATTGAAAAGATTATTTATATTAATAATACAGAATAATCCAATATTAAGAGATGACCGACGGACGCGGAAAGGCGCATTGCTGCCGGTAACTGGGTTAACGGTGCCTTAGCTGCATTGATGAGACAGCGAAATTTCAGCTCAGTTGCACGTTTGGCGAGACGTGGGTATTAGAGAAGAAGAATGAAGAAAGATGAATGCTGTGGAGATGCGATTTCTTCTTAGGATATGCGGAGTCAGCTAAGCTGATCGAATCCGCAAAGATGAGATACACATTTTGGCCACGTCGAACGGATAAGTGATATAAAAATGGCAAAAAAGATTTATGATGGAAAAGTAAGCGGTAAGAGAGGTAGGGGAGGACCTCGGGCGACCTTCGAAAACATATTATCAAAGATACTAGAGGAAGGTCACATAAAAAGCACGACGACCCCCCGGAGAGCATGTTCGAAAAAAATTGATGACAATGGACGAGGCGAAAGAAGTATCCAGAGACCGTGGCGTTTGGCGCTCTTTTCTCTCGGACTACCCTGCTAGGGATAGGTACAGCTTGAACGTAGTACAGTATAGTATAAGAGACCGTCGTGGTGCAGGAGGACAAGCATGTGACTGTAAACCGATGGTTGTGAAGGAATGAATAATTATTTTAATGTTTACATTTCCTTGCATTGGTGTCTACCCGTTATATGAGGGATACAGCATGAAGCTGGAAAACAATGCAATATTTAACAAAAACAATATATAATGTTGTTATGGAATAGATCACTTAGAAGAACCTTAAATACTAGCGGCATACGTATATAGAAAAGCTAATTTTGAACTTGTGTCCTAAGACCGATCGTTCATTAAACTCATAGCCACTACTTTACTCTAGTTGAGTTCAAATTATAAAATTCAACTTTAAGCATATTATGCATAATAAAACGCTTAAAAGCGCTAAATGCAGAGTAGATTATAGATTTAGAATCTCTTACAATATGCAAGCGAGAATAGGCATATCCGGAAGATCAAAGAGTGTTTAATAGAAAATTTATAACATCCGTTCATATAGAGCGAAGTTGATAATGTTTGTTGGCATTTATTGGAATATAATTCAAGACGTTAATGCAGAACGTTTGAGTGATATATGGAAGAAAACAAAAACTTGGCACCCCAGACTTATTACTTGGATGGACACGGACATGTCACGCCTATAAATAATTATGATGAATTTTTCGAATATAAATTAAAATACGCTTAATAGAACTGTAACAAAATGCTTTTTATACTGTTCAGTTATTCATTCATTTTTAGGGTTCCGCGCCAAGAGGGTAAAACGGGACTCTATTACTACCAGTCCGCTGTCTATCTGTCCTATCTGTCTGTCTGTCAGCGTGCTCAATAACTATTTCCCGACGAAGCGTTTTTATTGTATGTACAATTATACATACATATGTGCATCTAATGTACATGCTTGCTTTTTTAGCAAAATATATTTTTTTATAATTTACAGGAGCTTACCTAATTAAAATATATATTACTGTCATAAAAATTGTAATCCCTATCAGGAAATTCTGAAATCCACCTGCATAATAAGACCAAGTATATAGACTTACTCGCTACCTTGTTACATAACCTGTGTACTTAATATGAATAGAGCTGATTAAAACCAGAGCATGAATGTTAGTATAACTTAACTTAGCTCCAAGCTGTAGTCAGAGCAAACGGAGCGCCACACGCTAGTTTCTACATACCTCTTTCGCCTCGTCCACCACTGTCATCAACCTCTTCAAACATGCCCTTCGGGGGTCCTCTTATACTTTTTAAATGACCTTCCTACAGTATTTCTGATACTATGTTTTCGTATCACCTTCCATCCTCTTACTTTTCCATCGTAAATTTTAATATAATAATAAAATAATCTTTTAGTATATATCCGTGGATATATTAATTAATTATTTATAATATTAACTATTGAAGTATGTATATATATATAATATTTTACAGAGTAATCAAGAACATATTAGAGGATTGATGTTTCATGAAGCTTTTAAGATTTGTTTTTATTTCATTTGAGAGATTTAGGAAACATTATTTGTCTTTTGTAGTTAAAACTATATCTAACTTAAATCATTCTTTATTTTCTAATAAAATTTAGTAATTTTATTATTTAAACAGTTGTTTCTTCGTATTTTACAAATGAAATGCACCGGACATAGTTTACAATGGAACTAATTTATACGCGAATAAATCATGTCAGTCATTCGTTACCAATTTAGATAAATTTTTGTTAACAGCAAACATTTTTTCTATCAAGAAAAATGTATTCTAAAATACAGTTCTAGGAACTTCATCGTGTTAGAGCGAACGTGACTGTACTATGTGATAACTGTAACTCGATTCATTATTTTTTGATCAATAATAAATTTTATGTATTTTTTTCCTATATTTTTTCATCTGAGGTAAAGTAATAAATACTAAAACGATTGATATATAAATTAACATGTTTACCAATTATTTATACTACAATAAAGACAAAACACAAAAAATGTTAAATCATTATAATATTATAAAAAAAAGGGTGTTATAACTTAAAAAGCTATTTTTATTTATTCTTAATTCATATTTATTGTAAAAAATGTATAATTTTATATTAACCAAATGGCAATTACTGTATATAAAATTTAATAAGCTCTATATAAATTATAAAAAATCACCTTCATCATTATTATACATTATATCACAAAATAAAATTTATAAAATTATGAAACCCAAAACTTACGTAAAAGTTGTTTATATTATATTGCGCATTTGTGTCAATATAAAAATATATATTCATAATAATAAATGAATTACTTGTAAAGTAAATAATTAACATAAAAGCCCAGTAGCACGTAAAATTAAAAGTGGTTTTTGCGGTATTGGTTTGTTTGTGGAGCGATTGATTGGAAGATACGAGATTAGTATCCGCAAAACCGATGCATCACATACGGCGGTGGAGTATTGGAAAAACAAGCATGAAAAACTAAAACGTCAAATAAGAGTTTTAATCGTTGGGAGCGAGGCCGAGTCAGCTTAAATTATTTTTATTTTTATGATTATAAAATATACTATCGCTGGATAGCAAATTCTTAAAAAATATTATATACACAGGGTAGAAATGTCAGCAACACTTAAAATGAAACCATTTTTAGGTATGGGTTTAAAATGTTTTACCTTATATGCTGTTCCCGTAAAAGGTGCGCTGACACTTCCATCCTGTATATAATTTAATCAACATCTTTGTTACAAGATAAAAAAGATATAATAACAATTAATATCCTAAGAATATTTTGCACAGCAAATTAAACTATTTAAATTCATTTGAAAAATACGAATAAAATAAAAATAATAAGACTTGTAATAAGAACGGATTCATACATTATTCATATAGATATAATGACTTCTTGGGTTATTAAGTTTTCAGTTTACATCGTAGGAGTTTATTGTCTATGGTTTCTAAAATAATTGTGAATGTGAGGCATTGACGTAATGATTTGTTTATTATAGTTTCGAACGTTACGAACGAGTTTACCGATCGTTTTGTTATTTTCAAATAGAATACAAATAACATTATAGCCGTACATGATTTAACAACTTGATATTTATAGTAAATCATTAAGCGTTTTTTTAATAAAATTACATTATAAAACTATTTGAATATATATATACATTTATATGGTTTAAGATACGATCCAAACATGGGGTGGTATATTTGATATGGTAGTATATTTAAATTGTTTTGTTTCTGTCTCTCTGGTAGACAAAACGTGGCGATGAGTTTTGCCATTCAACACGAAATGTCCCGAAAATTATGATGATGATTGATGGGAACGAAGTATCTTCACACTAAAACCTAGTGTGAAGATACTTTCTGACCAAATTAAAAAAAGCGTATAGCTCTTTTTTTATCTATATAGGCTTAATAATTTTACTGATTGACTCTCTAAGCTGAAATACAAAAAGTACTTAACAATAGATTACTATTGTGTGGCATAATACCTAGCAACATAGTGATAATCAAAAAAATGTATAATAAGAGCTAACATAAACAATAATAACCTATAAAAATAAAACAAATAATCATTATTTCATCACCAAACTTTTGTATCTGATAACGGTTGTAGACAAAATATCTTTTCATCTGTTTCGAAATCATATTGTATGAAATGTGTTTAGTTTCTACGAATTTATTTTTGATTTACTAACACTGAAATTAAATATACAAAGTAATTTAATTATTTGTATATTAGACAAATAACTGGACATAAATTTAAGAGTATTTAATATGATGAAGTCATGGGAACGAGAACATTTTAAAATGTCTCGTTTTAAAAATCATAACATACGATCGTGATATCGCACATTTCATTGCACCAAATAATCTTATCTGAAAATATATCTTGGTTTATCATATACTCGTAAACGTATTCATCAAATAAGTACATCCAAATATATTGCAAACTTAATAAAATCGAGAAACCTACGAGAAACTGTTAATTTTATTTAAAGTCATGTCGAGTAAAAACGAACGATTAAAAGTTATTATTTTTAAGCACCTGAGTAAAAACATATAGCTCTTTGCACTTTAGTGACGCAAGACTAATTTTGCATTTGCTTTTATTTAAATATTAAAACGTGGCACAAAAACGCCTCATGATAAATCATTATGACCGACTTAACAGCAAAAAGAATCTATTTTTAATCACTGCAAAACAAAACCCATACACATATCAAGAGACATGCATCTAGAGCATGTTTTGTGTAGAGATAAACAACGTTTCAATTTACTTAATAATATACAAAGTAAGTATATCTAATTAATGAAACAAAAATTATATTTTCTTTCAATAAGATTCAATTAATAACAATCTGTCCACAAATCTCGGTAGGTGGTATTTGACAGCTGATCGACATAATATAAACAAACTCACCTTATATTACTGTAAACACAATATTCCGGCATAAATTCATAAAAACGTTTTTTTTTTTCACTGTTAACTTTCAAAACACTTAAGAACATGCGAGATGCGTTTTGAGGGCATTAAAAATATCACTCCCGATATAATCAAAGGGCTGCAAAGTAAGTGAGGACGAAGGACGTGCGTCTCCGGCGACAGTCGGTGGACAACTGAGTACGATGTCTAGAGCGAGGCGTGCAGCCGTGGAAGTAAGGAGATCAGATGAGGAGACGTGGGTAAAGTGCTTGTGTTATGGTATCGGAACTGAACGGAAATGGATGTTACCTGTAATTTATTACGGTACGTCATCGAGAAAATTATTTGCACTTCAATTCTATATGGAATGTAATTACATCACAATAATTTTAAAGGACGACGCGGTCGGTAAAAACATGTATTTGCAGGCTAAAGCTGTCCAAAACATATTATTTTTATGTTTAAGTTTCACATTTTAACGTGCATATAGCAGAGTAGACAGGGAAAACCTACTGTTAAGATACTCCGCTCCCCGCTTATAGCCGTATTTTTAAGGTTGAGTAGTGGAACTCAACGCCGCACTTTGCCTAGGTGGAGTAAAGAAATTCAAATATTAATAAATAATAATCCATTCGCCCGAGTGGGAATCGAACCCACAACAATCGCGTTTACAGTCGTCATACTCACGTGTATCCACGATGGTCTCAAAAATATTTGTTTCTCGAAAACCTAAAGAGTTTATAACAATTTTTATTATTAATAAAATAAGTAAGTCAGGTCCATTTGTGCAATTGAAATTCATTTGCATTACAACGCTTTTGGCGAGGATCGACATCTAGATACTTCGATAACGAGAGTTTGCAACTCTACTCCATCATCATTTGGCATACACTGCACCCAAAGCAATTAAAATCGAATATATAAACTATTGAAAAATACTTCACGAACAAACTAATAATCTAAATTACAAAAATATATCCTCGTACGCAATTTGAAAAAAAATACACTATAATAACAAATAATAATAATAATAATAAATCAGCATCATCAAAGTCATAATTTTTTGATGAGTGAGCTTCACGCTGTATCCCGCACACAGCACGGTAGGCAGAGGGAACCTAGTAATAAGACACTACATATTGTTTTCATTTAATTCGAAAAATAAATATTTTATTTAAATGTTGATAGAACAATCACGCGCGGGCAAGTACTACATAATATGTGTATAATTCGTTACTTAATAAATATTATGATATGCAACAACTTTTTCTTAACAAGTTATTTTGATTTGTGTAACCCAAATCAAAATAACTAATTAAAAGTAAAATTTAAATTTGTAATCAAATAGATCAATCAGAAAGTCTATTTAACTACAGTAATGAGATAGCGTGATCACTCCAGCTCTGATCAAAGCTTTGCAAGAGATTACTTCTTCTTTGAAACTATCTAAAACTCGTACTAGTCCTACGCAAAAACTTACAGGACTCCTTACAAAGTTCGCTGATTTATTAAAGAAAAGTAATTAGTTTCTCATCGATTACAATCAACACTACGAATGTGTGTTACGCTTTTCGTGTGCGTGAATTGAGATGGGAGAAAGACATCCATTTTTGAGAATACATTAAGTATGGAACAATATTTTTTATTAGTTTATTTGTCCAATAATATTTGAAGTTTTCATAAGAATGGAAATGGAACGATTGCTTCAGCTTTATTAAATCTAAAAGGTAATAATATAAGCTGTTGTGAAAAACAGAAATAGAAAATGCATTTCACTATAATTACTGTAGAATGAAAGTTCAAGCGGAAGAATTGTAAAGCTCAAACGAATAGCGAACAATTAGTAGATCACTGTACTAAAGTGGGTGTATTTCAAGGAATTTCTGTAATAAATTTAATATATTTCATATAAATAAATTGAGCAAATATAAATGTTACAGGAAAGTTGTGGCCAACTGGTTACCAGACATTTACAGGACCGGAATGCCGATTGCAACTAGAAGGATACAAAGGTGTCTAGACAAGAATAAATCTGCGTCTAACCAATAACTGGAGATATTACGAAAACTGTAAGTTTTCTTTAAAAACTACGTTTCATCTCTTGAGTGTTATGTATAAAATCAAATAATTTCACCATAAAATTTAAATATATTAAATGAAATTTACCACGAACTAAGCTTTGTAAATTAATATTACAGACACGTTTGTCGAGTCGCATAATACCTGAATTAATTCAAGCATTTGTTCCAAAATTATATAAATTTAGGAGAGCACTAAATATAAGTCAAAAAGCTCATTAAAATATGAAATAATATTAATTTTCATTTAGCTATGTTGCTTTATGCTGTAGAAATGATTACGCAGGAGGGTCGCAACGCTAATTTTATTTATCACCAGTTTTACTTCTCGGTGGTTCTCAACTTGTCAAGTAAAAATATTTTTATTAAATTTTAATTTATTAAATGTAAATTGTAGTTTGTGTCTGCTGCTCTCGACAATCCTTTTGTCTTTTTACATTTCTTTACTATGGAGTCTTTTTCATGCTACGAGGACATTGCAATCAAGAACGCAGAATGCTTCGGTGACCAGCAACGAACTCATGTGCGCCGTACCATGGCAGAAAACCGAGGCATTTGATGTTGAACTATTTACATCGATTTTGAGCTTTTATTACAGTGGTATATAGTCTAATAGCAATTTTAGAGAACTTTTCAAAATTTTGTTTAGACGGTAATTTGCAATATAATGAAGTTGCTTCATGTAAGCAATTCTGTATGTTTCAGAGAAATTTTTAATTAAAAAAAAAACATATTTTATATATGAGGAAAATAATTTAAATTTACGTAATAGAAACGTAAACTGATTATGTACAACTGCATTTCCAAATGAACGAGTATATCAGCCGAATAACAGAAATAGTTCAGTAGTCTAGCAGGTACGCCTAGCAAATTCCGAATGCCCGGAGATAGCAGCATTAAATTTCCGCTACACAAATAGACAAATAGTTTCTATTTGACCAAGATCTAGAGCAAGAAACCAAATTTTTGAAATAAAAACCTTTTTTCTTTGTGAAAAAATGTAAAAGATTATTATGTACATATAAAAAAATTGCAGTTTTGGATTGCGGACAAGTAATAACATATAGCAAAATTTTCAAAATAACTTTGTCATTAACCATTTTATTCAAAGCCCTCGCGTCTATAATACATTCAAAGAAAGTACATATTATACTTAAATTTCAATATTTCAACAACAATTCAACATTTTTAATTCATTAATTTTAGCATTTACCAATTAAATCTACAAGTATAAACATACCAATGTAAACATAACGAAATTTCGTATTCTGTTTGTGTGTGTAATTAAAATCTAGATTTTGAAATAACCAAAATAAATTTAAAATCTTTTAAAATTCCCTGCATACTTTAGGCTTTGAGCGATGAATTACTGAAAGCCTTCAAGTAAACAAGGTTTAAAAGGTTCACCTAAGTATAGTTTTAATTACAGACGGGTGTGAACTGCGCTATTAATTACACCTTCCACAAGGACACGGCGGTGGGTTTGTTAATAAAAATCATAAAAATATTTTATATCTATATAAAATATGATATAGAAACTAGCTGGGTCGTTGGTTCTCATAGATATATTTATCATGCTTTTATTATTGAAAATAATGACATTTAATATAAAAAAAGCATAAATAAGGTTCGTCTTTTATATAGAAATATACTAAAACTACTAAACTACTCGTCAACGTATAGAAGTAGATAGAGTACGTATTCAGAACAGTTTGTGCTAATGCATAAAATGGAAGTCTATAAGAGTAAGAGCCGGTAAGAGCTGCATTGAGCCAATTACATAATTTTGCCTATTGAATAGGCACATAAGTGAAGGACGAACAAAGGATGACCCTTACTAGTTCCATTACTCTTTACCAAGTTGTATACGATAAATATGCGTAAACTTTTTATTTGTTGGCATATTAAAGATACCCGATTCTATTTTTCTTTGGACATTATTTATAAATATGTAAAATGTCATTTATTGCAAACTTTAGCAGGAGTTACGTCCAATATGGAAGGGATTGCTACCAGGATGGTTCTGGGTTCGATTCCCACTCAAGCGAATAGTTTTTATTCATTTCCTACACTGGTAAGATAAAGAAATGTGTTGAATTCCGCCACTCGACACAAACACGCCCACTGGAACTTGGGCGCAATAACGAAGAACAGAGTTCTTAAAACTAGGTTTTCTCTGCAAACGAATGCTATATGCAGAATAAAAAGTGAAGCCAAAAGAAATCTTTGGCACCTCGTCTTTATATAGATTGAATGTCTATTTATAGTTGATATAACTTCAGAATATGTAAGCTAAATTTACACACCATCTACCTTGTAATATTCAAATCGACAATTCTATATTTACCTTAGAGTCCAATATGATCGTGTTTAAAAAATGAAATAGCTCTTCGTTCTTTTCAAATATAAAAATAAAAATAATGCCATGCCTAAAGCCAAGTGAACACAAGTCATTTAGCAAGGCGGTTATGTTTATAAAGAAAGACAGGACCGCTGAGTGAATTATGTAAACAGTGTAGATAGCACGCTTCATAACAAAAAGTGTAATATTTACCATATTTATTATTATCTTGAGTGCAAAATGTAAGCATAGAAAAAGATTATTCTTTAGTTAATTATTCTTTAGTTGATTTTGATATTATTATTAAATTGAATTATTTTTATCTTAATAATTGAGGCCATCGTGGCGCAGGTGCATAAGGATGTTACTACAACGTGACGATCGTGAGGGCTACTGCTTTGGCAGGAGCCCGGCTTTGTCATTAAACACGCAAAGTTCCTGGAACTTTGCGTGTTTAATGACGGAACTCAAAATAAAAATCGGCAGAAAGTGAGGAACTGAGTGTCTTAACACTACGCGAGAAGCTGATTTATCTTTATAATCTTACAAAATTAAAAAGTTAATAAAATTATAAAGTTATAAAATATTATCATGTTATAAAATATTAAGTGTTAAGTTTTAATTCAATTACGTTCATGTCTCTGAAGAGACTTTTCCGAATGTTGAACAGTATTATTGAGTTTCTAGTTTAGTCAATACCAACGTCGCAGAGAGTACACAAATTACTGGAATTTTCACCACAGGAGCTGTACCTGGAGCAAGGTTATTATTAAGACGAGTTGACATAGTTTATAAAATAAGTAAGAAAATCAGTATGTGAAAATAAGGTGCCGTAAATTCACTTGAAAATAGCAATATATAGATATTCTGTGAATTTCAATCACTCTCTAACTTATTAGATAAAGGAAAATCTTTTCTTATCATTAATATTTCTCACGCAACAACAAAATCCACTTTTTAACCGCAATTCAGTTAACTACTCGTGTACACTCGAACGTAATAAATAAACATAATATGTATGTTATTTATTCAATCTGAATTATTAAGACTAAATAAAAGCAGGAAAAAAAATAATTTTGCAACTCTATTTTCGTATGTACGTATACAATTATTTAAAGTTAAATCTTTCAATTTAAGCCGGACGTATTTATAAGCTAAACGGAGTATGTTTATTGTGAGCGTTCCGCAAATAACTTGAATTCTAATTCGCCTTATTAATCTTGATTCGTTTAGTTAAGAGTCCAGTCTATTTGCGATTTTATCAACGAAGTTGACGTGAAATATTACTGTTATTTGCTATCGGAGTTATTTTTTATGGTCAAGCGTACCTTACATTTTGCAGTGTAGGTGGAGAAAGCCTAGAAAAAGATAAGATAAAAAGAATAAGACAGAATATCTAAAACTAACATTATGATCATATGATGATGAGTGCAGGAATTGGTTTCCGTCGAAAACGAACAGAATATAGCCCAGTTTAAAAAGAAAATAAAAAATAATTAAAATTTTACTTCCCGGAAACAAAAGTTCCAGAATTAAAAAGGTGTGGAATTTAATAAACGTGCCACCCATTGCATATTGCATATTACCTGCACCCGTATAGCATTATAGATGTAATGTATAGTATATAATTTACTACATAATTTGTATACAAAAATATATACAAATACTCCAAAAAAAGGAAAAAACTTATAATAAGAAAAAACTCATCAAGAATATGAATCATTTGTCTGTAAGCTACTGTGCTGTGTGCGTCAGATAGGCTATTTAATAAGGCTAGATTTATAGCGACCGTCGCTACAATTTTTTTTTCATATTCAACAATATACATTTAACTAAATATATTTTTTTATATAATATAAGATGGAAAGATGACACTAGTTACACCAAAACTATAATAATAAATTACCTTAGCTATTTAAACAAAATAATTGATTAGCTAAGATATGATTAGAGTTTGTAAAAGTTTAAAGCCCACCATTAATATAAGATCAATAAACGAACGTTAGAAACGCATACCTATAATAAATTTGTACTGAAATAATGGCATAACATAAAAGCAAAACTATCAATATTATGGCCATATCACGACAAATCTATATAATTGTCTGAAACTGTCAATGCATTCGGCGGAAAGTGGCACACTCAGAAAGTGGGGAATGGAGTGTCTAACACTAGGTTCCCTCTGCCTACCCTGCTGTGTGCGGCACCAACGTGAAGCTGATTTTTAACTGTCAATGCACTAACAAATCCACTATAATGTTACATGAATAAAAATGTAGGTACTATAGTAATCACAACAACGGTAGTGGGGGTCGACAACCGGCCGCGAAGGCCATGGGGGTGACGTCACGGAAAATAATACTATGGTAAAATGATGTATACCTTCCCCTTTTTAATAAACGTGAATCACTACATGAACATTTTTTTCTGTGAATTTCACCTTTTAGTATCCAATATTTGCTAACTATATTGTAACATTTTTATGATTCCCCAAAAATATTCAATTACAGTCAATTTGGTTACCGTTTTACCAAGAAATGAAATATTTGATGTAGTTCAGATTTCATATTAACAAACCAATTATAGTGGCACTCTACAAACTAATATAATTTAAAACTTGTTTAATCAATCGACGAACACAATGGATCTTCGTAAATTAAAACGAAAATTTTACATAGAATTTTTACGTACATTTATATTTTAAATTAACTTACACGTTTCATTACTCAATTAAGAATTTTTATTGCATTTCACTTTTTTTTAAATGTAAATCGACTACACCACTGATAAGTTGCGTCATTATAAATGAATAAAGAAATATAAGCGTTAAAATTGATTGACCACAAAACGAAACCGTTACGTCGAGACGCGAAAGCTACTCGTTTTTTTTTGTTTTACATAAGTTAAGGGAATCCCCAATACATAAACTGTTTTACTTTTTAAAGTTTAATAGATTATGCAAATTGAATAGCCACATGCACAGTATACATAATCTAATTTTACTGTGTTTGTTCGGAATATTTTATAAAATAATATGACATAAAAACGTCTAGACGACCTCTTTGTTTTGTATTTTAAGTAAATTTTGCACAGTGATTTTGACAGCGCGAATACTTTGAAACTTTGCATATAAAACACTGGTAAAAACAAAATAAAAATGAACTGAATATTCAATAATTTGGCTCATGTGGGATTATATAAATTCTTTTATTTGGGCCAGACCGCCGAACAATATCCTCTCAGAGTTTCGTTTTAGTTAATCTCGAACTGGAATGCACCCGTGCAATATCGATTCAACTTTCGCACAGACATTAGAGTCTGGAGACATTTCGATATCTTCATACAGTTTTATGTTTGTACTTTTAAAGTGAGTAGATGTGTTTTTAGATGTAACTATTTAGATGCTTAAATATAAAAGGTATCTTTTTAAATATTAAGAAATCACAAAATAAGTATATATATTTATACGAGATGCAAACCGGAAATCATTCATAGTTATATTTGGCTATGCACATAGCTTATAACACATTTCTTTGATACGAAATGTCAGGCCAAATTTATACGGACAAAGGTTAGAAGATCAATATTCAGCTAGATAATTCAGAGGTTTTTAATCTTCACACTGTATCCCGCACACAACAGGGTCGGTAAGCAGACGGAACCTAGTGTTAAGGCACTCCGTTCCCCATTTCCCGCCGAATTCTGAAGGCATTGCGTGATGAGTGGCGTAACTCAACGCCGCACTTTACCATAACACCAGATCGAGGAAATGAAAATAATAAATGTTTCATTCCCCGAGTGGGAATCGAATGCACAGCCTGTCGCGTTTACCGTCACACGCTTGTGTCCCCCCTTCACGACGACTAGTTTAACTTCGAAGGTAAATTATAATAACGGTTAAATAACGGGTCCACTTCACTTAAATACTTTTTTACATTAATATGTAACAAATATAACAATTATTAATATAATACATGTTGCCTTCAGTCAGAAAGTTAAGAGTGATAACGTACTTACTCATAAATTATAATAAAAGTAAAAACATATTTTTTACGAAACATTCTTATTTAACTTTTTAACTGCACACCTCATTCTATATGCAGTATATAGCTTGTCTAGTCAAGACAATAAATTTCAATTCTTAAATAAAAATACAAGTAACTCATTGTTCGTTTGTACAATAACTAAGGCAATTGAATACTCAGAAATTACCACCATTAATTTTAAATTAGCCTGTCCACTAAATATTTTCATTGAATACACATTCCTACACATTCCAAACAAAAAAAATATATATTTTTACCTCCATGTATCCTACTGTTAAGACACTTTACGCCGTGTTGAGTGGCAGAACTCAACGCCGGGTTTTTGCCTCGATGTTAAAGCGAAGAAATGAATATATTAAATATTTTATTTCCTCGAGTGCGAATCGAACCCACAATTTATCAATCTATCTTCACGTTCACAGTCACACAATTGTGCCACTGCGCCACGACTGACCTCCACCATTACATTCATTGACATTATACAAACAAAATTTCAATAATACATAATGCAAAAGCTCGTTCTCGGAAGCCGTTTACGGACAATATATTTGATAAGTTCTAAATAAACCGCCTCTACTCGAATTCAGGTTAAATTACCATCGCATTCAAAGTAGCGGGTTTCACGCGAACACATAGCAGTTCTATTTCAGACTAGTAGAAAATAATTAATTTAAGAAAGAGACGACTAAATTGTGGAACGAAGGAATAGAATTCTTGGTAACTAACGTCAACACATCGAAACTAACTACTATTCTATATTAACTGGTATGTTTTTTTACAAATATTTTTAAATTTCAATCAGGTATATTTTAAGGAAACCAAAAGAAATTACATTTTAAATTTACACTCGTACTAGTAGCTAATTAAAACCGAATTTATAAACAGCCCTCAAGTCGAAGATTGATCTTGAGATCCCGTTATCATTCATGAATTACATATCCATAAATGAAAAACGGCATCTCAAGATCGATGTGCAACTTAAGAGCGATTTATTAAACAAGCCTAAGTGCAGTTTAATAATTTTACTAGTATAAAAATGACTTAAAATTCAGAAAAAAATAATAATAAGAGAACGCTATGACGTAACCTAAAAACACATAGATATATAAAGATTAAATAGATACTTATATAGAACAACACGTCCACGTCCACGTGTAGAATGGATAAAGCATTGAAGTGTATAGTCGAGGACACATTTTTATTATCCAAGACGGCCAATGCCTCCCCCCGCGTCACTTCAGTTTGCATGAAAGCGTAATGTGGAAGAAAATAATTGAATTGACTCGTTACCGTCGAGTTAAGTTCACAAAATTGCCCCGAAACCGGCGACACTCGACAATATTTTTGATAACTAAAAAAATATGGCCATACATATTTTAATAAAAAGTTTTTTTATATCATAAAATAAGTGTTGAGTTGAAGAAACTCCACGCCAGGCTTTTCCCGTGTGGCCAGAGCGAAGAAAGGAAAATATTAATAAATAATGATTCCCTCGAGTGGGGATCGACTATTGCATTACCTAATAAATTTATTTTACCACAAACAGACAAAACTTACAAAAGTAATATGTACATATAAACCCATAAAATTCTAAAATTTAAGACAATGTACTCAAACATTTCAGTCCTCACGTTCACTTTATGTAAGCTAAAAGCATCCGATGCTCGCTGTAGTAACTTTACACCGCATTCTACCACTAGTCAGCATTAGCATAGCATTTTGTATCACGATTTATTGATACACTAAAATAAATAGGAAACAACTTTATAAATACATTACGGTATTTCAGATGTTTGGAGCACAATATTATTTTAACATAGTGCTAGAATTTTAATCCTTATTTCATCATCAAATTACAGAATAAAGATATGTTAAGACAAATTAAAGTAAATAAAAATTAAATCGGCTTTACCCTGTACCCTGCACCCAGAAGAGTAGGCAGGGGGAAAACTCTGGACGCATCGCGTGTTTTGTGGCGGAACTCAATGCCGCGCTTTGCTTCGACACCAGAGCGAAGAAATGATTATATTTATAAAACGTGGAAATGGAATATTTATTTGAATTTACAAATATTTATGATTCATATTGTGGGGATTGAACCCACAACCAGTAAAGTTTACAGGTTTTCCTGCTCCTGCGCCACGATTCGACGTCCTTGAAATAAAATTATTTTATCAAATTAAAAAAGCCATTTAAAAAAAAACAACGCATTCAACGTTACAGTATCTTCACTCCATATCCTATGCAATTGAAACCTTGACAAGTTTTACGTCGTATCGCTTTTACAAAAGTTGTTTGCATTGACACACTCAGGAACAATGGTTCCGAGTGTATTGTACCACCGCAAAATAGTAAACCGCAAAACAATACTAGGGATTAAAGCAACAATACAATTCGCAAAGCGCATCGGACAGTTGCAGGCACAAACCAGGTCACCTAGATCCAAATGGAGCTAAGGACTAAACGTCACTGCTGAACGACATACGACATATTTTTTTGTGAAACTCTCCCTATTTAACTTTTTAAATGCACGCAATGTTGTTGGTTACCGTGGGGAAATATACTAATGGTTCAATGTACTAGAATTTAATTTTAAGCCAAAAAATATACAATGAGGTTTATTGAGGGCAGGGGCACAAAATGTGACTGTAAAAGCGTCTGGTTCCCTTCTCGAGGAAATGAAATATTTATTTCAATTTATATTCTGTTGTTTCTTCGCTCTGGGCTGGTCAAGGCAAAGCGCGCCGTCGAGTTCCGCCACTCAACACGCAATGCCTCCAGAATTCCGCGGAAAGTGGGGAAAGAAGGTTAACTTAACTCTAGGTTCTCTCTACTTACCCTGCTGTGTGCGGGATAAAACGTGAAGCTGTTAAAAAATAAATATCATAAGGGTTTAAAAAATTAACAAAGTCGGATATTATAATTTTGTTGACCCACATCGAATGATAGGCAACAATATGTGACGACCATAAAGGGTTATTCATAAATAAACATACCTAATTATCGATTACGTGACACAGGAATATTTAGAGCACGTGTTTTACTACGTGTTGCTTTTGTGAGGGCGTATGTTTTACACGATGTTTTATAGGCTATAAACAAAACATACATCCGAACCGGCATACCAAAGACATGACACAAACATTGAAAAAAATTAAAAGCCACCGACACAATATTTATGAGGATTTTTTTGCTTAAAAGAAACTCGAGGTTAGTGCTCGATTAATTAAAAATATCCAAGAAATTAAGACCGGAAAATTTACTATACAGGAAGTCAAGTCTTCCCACGTCTTGGTAATCTTGGTAACTGTACCAAAAAATACGGAAAATATATTGACAAACGTTTATAAATTAACAATGAATTCAATTATTTATTTGACAATAAGTCACACTTTTGAATATTTTTACGGACATTGGACAGGCTCGTAGTATATCTACGTATTTTATAAAATAAAGAGCCTATACACAAAAAAAACTTAACCAATTTTGAGCAGCACGGCTTTCTGAAGAAATACGCGACTGGCTTGATAGAAAATACCAGCTATCTTCATTATTATACGAACATGAATCTTGCAAATTAAGTGTTCACATAAAGTTTTACTCTACTTTCATCCTGTTCTTGTAATAAAAATCACATGAAACGCGTTGCAGAACGCCCTCATACCTCTTGAGGGCATCTTATATGCGACGAGCGACTGCTCGTTCCGTCTAAGTAAGAAAAGGCTAGAAACGTAAAACTTGTACGGCACTTTCCCCAGTGACCCAATTCAGAAATTGAATGAACTTAAAGTCTTTATATAAACGAGGTAACAGGTAACATTAGGTGCTTAAGTATACTATATACCGTATGCATGTTTGTAACAAAGACAAAAGCGATTTTTAATTTTCAGGTCTTGGTTGGCTGAATTATTTTCTTTTTCCTGCTGAGCTAAGTCAAAGTGCGGCTTTGAATTCTGACATTCAGCACGCAATGTTGGAGTCATTTCAGGCGACAAGCGGAGTGCTTTGACACTAGGTTCACCGTGCCAACCCCTTTATAGCGTGTCCAGGAAGCAGGGCCAATTTCGAATTTAACCTCAATTTTTACTGTGACGATTGTTAGCCTTTATTCGATAACTTTCGCAGTAGCCTGATTACTTTGTTTGGTAAATATTGTTGTTTGATGTTTACTTTTTTACATAGAGTAGATGACAGCTGACCAGCGTATCCAAGTAGTAAGAATTGCTGTGAACGGCGACGACGTATTTTAATTTTGCTACAAGACTACAAGAAGAAGAAGGGATATGTATCCCGTAAAAGATAGTTTGCCGAATAAAGTTTCTCTATAAGATTATCTCTCTGCGTGACAACTAAGTACAGCTATTAGGCTTTGTGATTTTTCTTTAGGATATTTGTAAAATCAAAAGTACAAAAAAAAACGCATACAGTACACTAATTAAAGGGTTGTTAACAGCATCGCAAGAAATGTTTGCAGACGCATAATCAAAAAAATTAATGAACGATTCTTGCTCGTTGTCGCGCCCCCTTTTGATATCATATAGCCTAGCTTAGCTAGAGGCCAGTCGTGGCGCAGTGGCACCAAGTGTGACTATAAAACCGACTGGTTGTGGGTTCGATCCCCACTCACGGAGATGAAATATTTACTTTAATTTATATTTCCATTTCTTCGCTCTGGTGTCGAGGATAAGCGCGACGTCGAGTTCTGCCACTCAACACGCAATGCCTCTTAACACTAGGTTCCCTCTGCCTACCCTGCAGTATGCGGGATACAGCGTGAAGCTGATTTCTGAGACCAGTCGTGGCAAAGTGGTACCTGTGACTGTACATACGACTAGTTGTGGGTTCAACTCGAGGAAGTGAAATATTTATTTTAATGTATGTTTTAGTTTTTTCGCTCTTGTGTCGTGTTCCCTCACTCAATACACAATGCCTCCCAAATTCCCTCTGCCGTGTGCGGGATACATCGTGAAGCTGATTTCATTTCATTTTAAAAATATGTATATTTTTTTACAAACGTATTAAGTGCCATCTCCTATCACAATATTATAGTTAATTTATCATTGCAGACAGCGGACACTCAAATACAGATCTAATACACTCGATATATATCTGAGTGTCCACTGCCACAGGTAGGTATGTAGATTGACAATTAAGCATAGTTGACGTAACCTATTTAATGATTTAGAATATTGTTGTGACACGTATAGCACTAACCCAATTAATCTAGCAACTACAAGACGTTTATTAAATAAATATTATTTTTGTTTATTTTATTAATATAACCAAAACAAAAATAAATACATATATTGAATGTATGAATGTTTAAGTAACGCAATCAACAAATAGTTAATTATAATACGCTTACTTGCTCATTCTCATTGTGAACTTATGGACCCGGTAATGGATTCGAATTCTAATGATTACTACTCTCATTACAGAAAGCGTGGTTATGTCACTCAGTACGCTACTTTAAATTGTTCAGAAAACGGAATAATGATTCACTTAATATTCTCCGCTTATGTCACAGAATATGACATATTATATATCGTATCACCCTTGGTAACAACATTGAAATATTCTTACAACCGCAGTCATAAAGTTATTTATCACCAATTAACGTTTATACATTTCTATTTTAATACAAGTCAAACGATCGAGATGCACGTCGCCACTAGGTCAATTATTATTAATGTGATACAACTTGCTCCAATTTACATTAACTTTACACTCAAAATTTATTTTAAATATTTATATTTATATATATATATATATATATATATATATATATATATATATATATATATATATATATATATATATATATATATATATATATACATTATTTTATTAAAATAAATGTTTATATCTTGAACATATTATATTAAATAATAATATTATAATATATTATAACCAATGTTGACAACAAATATAAAAACAAAGCACGGCAACTTACCTAATTGATAATAACACCGGCATATCAACACTAGAAACACAATCCATGATAATAGTATGGGAGCGTCCTGCACTAACAACACGTCCATCATAGTATCGAGAAAAAACACAGATCATAGGAGAGAAAACATTATACTGGGAAATAAAACTTCCTTTGTTCGTGATTATGTGGGTAGACGGGTCGATGTCACTAGCTGACACTAAAGATATGCGTCGACCGCTTGGCACAAGCGCGAGAGTTGCGATCCAAACGTACGAAAAACCGTTTACACCTTACAATTACCCGTCTTTACGAGAAAATTGGAAAATATACTTAGAGAATTTATGTTGACAGATTGAATAAAAATAAATAGTTCATGTTGTAACAGAAACAAATTACAGAAACAAATTATTTGATAGTTATCTTTAAAAAAAACACTTTTCATTGTGTTTAATATCAAAATTTATGGTGAACTAAAGATAAAAATTTGGTATGCTGTACTCGTCTAAGTTAAATAGAACATTAGGTGGTTTCATAGGGGACCCGATAGAATCTCTCTAATCAGATAAGCGCGCGCAACGAACCCGAATCGTCGACTGACCTGCGCCGGCGCACGCGTGCTAACATCTGTCGGAGTATACTTGAATGATAACAAAAATAAAACCGCCTCCCAAGGGGCAAATTGAACAAAAAAAATCAGCTGGAGAAAAGAAACTAGCGTAATAAATATGATATATAAGAAGGTGTCAACGAACCAGTGGAGTAACAAGATGCAAATCTATTCGTGTCGAAAAAATGTACACGGTCATCGCATATTCATTAATATGGGAAAATTGACAGTTCCTATTTGGCGAAGAGATAAGAACTTTATGTGATTTTTTTTCATACTAAGCAAAAATTATTAATTTAATTATATATTTTTTTTAATAATATCTGGCGATAATATGCAATTTCGTATTTAATGACTAACAAATAAAATAAATATAAATTTTGGGCATTGAGGCGCGTCGGCTAAACGCAACAAGTTATGGATTCGAATCCCACTCGAGGAAATTAAATATTGAATATTCTCATTTCTTCGCTTTGTTAAAGGCAAAACACAGCGTTAGTTCTGCCACTCGACACAAAATGCCTCCATAATTTAGCAAAAATTGGGGTACGGGAACGGAGTGTCTTAATACTAGGTTCTCAGGTTCCCTCTACTATGTACGAGAGTCAACGTGCCTAACGCTAAAATAAATCTGATAGAAATATTTTCTACTTTAGTTATAAGTAACAGTGAAGCATAGCAATTAAACTAGTGACTAAGAAAACGCTCCACATTTTATCGAGTAACATAATTAATTACACTTGGCTGACTATACATGATAATACAAAAAAATTAAAACGAAATTTTAAAGAATAAAGAATATAATATTTATTTAAGTTACAATTAGTTTTTTAACTATATATAGTTTACCTCATAATAAAAAGAACCTTTATTTTTGCATCAGAGTTAAAATACTACAAAGGTAAAGTAGTAAGTTATTTTATTATTATAGAAATTAATAAATCTATATATATCATAACTAATATTTAAATATATATTGTAAGACAATTTATACTAATAATAATATTGTAATAAATAACAAACATTTCACTAAACATATTTAGTAATGGTGTACGCGAGCACATGTGCCGCTTTATTGCTCCTATCCAAACTTCTGTTGATTTATTTTATCAGTCTACTTTCTTCCAACAAATTGGTTGTAAAATAAATCAACAATAAGCGTTACGTATTACTGGTATTGTTGTTATTGTGTTTAGAACAGCGTTCTTCATTTCGTTAGAATAAAATACAAGATACTGTTGATGTTTCCAAACCAAAATTACAGTAAAAAAGAAAGATATTCAAGAATTTGTCATCATCCTTTGTTTTTGATATAAAGCAAATACGTCAAGTTAAAAAAATGTCGCCATAAATATGTATATTAAAAGGCGTAGTTAATCTGTCCTAATTTGTCGAAATCCTAACGGGTGGTGAGCATTAACATAGCTGTGATGCATGAAGTTGATATTAAAGTAAATGTGAACGCAATTACATTTACAAAGGCATGTATGATAAACACGAGTCCATTCTCAGAAGAGACTATTACAAAAATGGCACGCGCACGGATCGAGCATGCTTTAAATATTTAAACTGCAATGTATAAATTCCGCTGCTCAACTTTTGCGATTTTCAGATTATTGAAAATGCTTGTTTCTATATTGAATTAACTAACGTACTGCGGTGCACGTGTAACAAGCTTTTCTATACCTACTGATGATTCTGTTTTATTAAACGAAACAATTTTTTGTGACTATAACGAGACGGTTGTGGGTTCGATGAAAATATTAATATTATCATTACTCAATCATATTTTTAGATCTTCGTTTTTGTACTAAAACAAAATTAAAAAACCGGCGTTGAGTTCCTCCAGTCAACAAGCAATGCCTTGAAATTACGGCGCAAAATGAGACGTTAGTCTTAACTCTAGGTTGTCTCGGTCTACCATGCCAATATCGTAATGTTGTTAACAGGATACAGCGTGAAGCTGATTTTATACAAAGTAAGGTTTACATCGAGAAGAGCAGTATTCATCATAGCTTCAATTCTGTGATAACATTACAGCCGGTAAAGTGAGCAAGGAACCCCTTTGATATTCAATGAGAGGGCTTAAAGAACACAACACAAGTATTATCCCACCTTTACACTTGACGGCGTGTGAACAGCGTTTGACTTATTCGGGCCATTTAAAAATATTCTTAGAATAGTTTGAGAGGACAAAGAAAATAAGGTCACATTGGGTAAATAAAAATTACAAAAATATTATAGTAGTAACATATTATACAAGCACTAGAAAGCTATTACCAGTATTAAAACTAGTAAATATATATGTAAATAGGTTTATAAATATGTAAAACATATGTAACGTTTGTGCTAAAGATCTGTGCATAGAGAATTTACCTTTGATATAAGTTTTGAACAAGCCCTAGAGAATGGCCTTAAATATTCTAGTCTTGTATTGAAGCCTGGTTACTCTGAACAGGACAGGTCTCAAGGGAAATCTTAATATTTGTGTGTTATAATAAAAATGAAATTATTTTAATAGTAACGAACGATGCTATGATATTCATTTATTATTTTCGAGTTAACCAATGATTTTTCAGAAATAAGTCCAATTTAAAAATAAATACTTACAAGTGTAAAGATTACCCGATGTAATCGTGCAAATTTATGTTTACTGCTGTTTCATTAAACAAAAATATTCTAGAAATCAAGGTAAAAATTCAAGTAAGATAATAAGAATAAAAATTATAACTTAATTATTAAACGACACTCTTAAATAACAATGGACGCTTTAATAATACAATTTAATTAAAAGAGTTCTCTTTCACAATTGATATTAGAGTTCTTCTTAAGTTCAGGGTTGAAATTCTTAATCCTCGTATAGCTGAATAAAGGTCAAGAACGCAATCCATTGTCCTTGCAACAGGATAGAGTCCCTGAAGAACTAATAAGCGCCGACCTTGCTGTTATAAAATATTATGTAACACAAGTATAACAAAACTAAGACTGTGTTCCTAGAAAATGATATTTAAATTGCAATATGAAACCGCAAAGGATAAACTTCTCCTTTAACAGCATTACATACGAATTTATGAATGGACTGTTCGCGAAAAACAATATTAAAATTCAACAAGGTATTTTATGTTGACGATATGTGCTCGTCTTTGTCATGAAATTTATCGAAGTTGGCTAAATTTCATTTAAGGGACGAATAATTACTTTTAACGTTGAATGGAAATTAATACTCAATGCCGTTAAATAATTAGGGCATCTATTGTTGTTGTTGTTGCTTTTACAAATAGGGAAAGTCAACAACATGTAACACTTGAAAATACGATACGATATTATATTTTGTCTTAGGATATATCACGAAGGATATTAAGGTTAATTCCGTGCAAGCTAAACTATTTTATAATTTTTATATGTCTCCTTACTTACTGATTTAGATATATTCTCATTTTCAATGACAGAAAACATACGACAAAACAAATATTTACGATTGATATTAGGTATAAAAATTAATCAAGGATATATTACGGAGTCATTAGACTTGGCTCTATTGCAGTTACTATGCAGCTCATTACATTGTGGCATAAAGCGAGAAACCGAGAGGTAATCAAGGTTCATTAGGAGCTAAGATAGGAACGGGTGCGTAAGCCAAGCTCATAAAACAACCTGAATCAAATCTTGTTTCCAGGCTACAGCATAGATGTTTTTGTAATATCATTTCATTTTAAAAGCAATAAGAAATTAATTAAAAAATATTACTTTTCTTATATCTTGCTATGAACTATTAAAGTTATAATTCTAACATATAAGATTTAACAACATAAGTAGTAGTGTATAGAAAAATATTGCATGAGTTTTTTAAACATGAGCCATCAGCATAACTTTTTATGGACCGAGTCGTACTCGTGTATTGTTTTCAATTTTACAAAACAAAAATCTTTCATGATATATTCATTTTTTTAACGTTACGCTGTATCTCGCACACATCAGGGTAAGCAGAGGAGACCTAGAGAGATCAGCTCGGACGGCGCTCTGAACTTCTATCCCAACAAGGCGATGGGTCTGGCACCCGTACAGTGAATCCTAAGTTGTTTCTTATATTTGCCAGTAAGCGATAACAAAATTGCCAAGAATTGAAAGTGCACTTAATTTATAAACTAAATGTTGTACAAGCTCTTACATCAGAAATCATTAATCAGATGTTAACCAAGCCTGAAGGTCTTTTAATAGTAAATATCCTTGCCCCATTTACCGCTTACAAGAGGAATATCATTATATAGTCTTCGGAATGGTGTTTCAATAATGCATTTTACCTGAGAACGCTACATTACCGAGCTCCGCCGGTATCAGCACTACGTGTACCAATTTTAAATGGGTACTTTGAATAAGTGAAGTGGACATGTACTTTTGAATGATTACATGTATTAAGGATGTAGAAAAGGAAATGAGAAAGAAGCTGTATAAAAATTGTTAACAATACGGGAAACCATAAGGTTTCAAAATTAACTTCCGATATTGTCTGTTGGTTCACAATCAAGTTGTTTTTATATGTATCTGTTGTTTTATTATAACTGAAAAGTGACGTTAATTATATACTTTAACGTTACAAGTTTAGGTGTAACTTAAGCATACATATTTTTTAAATGTAATTTGTTAATAGTTTAAAATTGAACACTTCTAGTATATTATTATGTGTTATATAATATATTATATACATAAACTTAATAATTCAATGGCTTTAAGTCGCCGCCGGCTTTATGAAACCGTACACAAACTGGTCCGCACACTAAATTAATACTCAGAAGCATTGTTTTACAACAATAAAGCCATAACAGTAAGTAAATTATAAATGTATTTTCCTTACAATATAAACTTTTAACAAAGCGGTGAAATGTGATTTTATTATTAGTTATAGAAATTAAAGAACGTTATGTTTATAAAGTCTATAATGTAAGGTCTTTGAATGATAAGTTTTTCTTAAAAATAAGGTTCTTTATTTACCCTTGATTTATATTCAATAAACAGTGTAACCTTTGAAACGTCTAGTCTAGACTAGCAAAAACGAATTAGAAGAGTGTCTGTATTTTCTTAGCAATATTTTTTTAAGCTCAAATTTCTGGCTTAAGAAATGATATAGAATTTCTTTGGCATTTATTTGTAGATTCTCTTCTGTTAGAAGCTTTTTTGCTTTTAATTTTTTTAGGCCAAAGGGACCAGTTACAAAGCAGTATATGTAGAAATAAACGAGAAATATGCACGAAACGTATGAGATATGAGTGTGATCTTTGAGACGACTGAAACACATATAAAGCAACGCCATTATTTTTTACTGACCTGAATGTCTGTGAAATGAAATGAACTAAAATAATTTTAGAATTATAGGCGGTTCGCGATATTATAATATTTTATAATACTAATTTTGTTGTTTTTCTTTTTAATGTGCCCTGATACGAATAGAAATTAATCAAAATGATTTAATAATAAAGCATTTCGATTAATTTCTATTATTGATATAAATCAATATCTATTTCTGTAGAGACATCTAGTCTACTAAATATTTGTATTGTGTCCGTTAAAGATAGATATAATTTTTGATAATCCAAAAGTAATATGTTATAATCAAATAAAATTTTGATACGTAAAATTTGACTAATAATAATCAGTCACCATAGAAGAAATCCACTAAAGAAATTCAACGCACAATATGTAATTAAATAATTACCAACAATAAAAAGAGTGATATTAATTTACTACGAATACATTCTTTTACACCATAATAATAACTCTCACAATGTTACTTAACAATGACATTCAAATGCTAAATGCTTTATCAAGTGGCGACTTACCGTCTACATCGTTGGGCTGCGCACGCGCATCGGTCCGCTTCGGAGTGCTCGTGACACGGGGTTGAGCACGGCGGCATGGCGGCGTACATTCAGGTGCACGCTGTTAAATAAAGAAATGTATATTATTATGTGCAATTTCATTGTTTTGTGTTAGATAAATATAAAAATACTTTCTTATGAAATATGCTGAAGTTATCATTATGTTGATTTTAATATACGGTTATTAAGATAGATATCTACAATGTAATTAAGTGTAACATTTTATATATTTTTTTCTATTCATTCATTTTATATCTTCATTTCTTAACAGAAATGAAAATATAAAATTAATGTTTTTTTTAAAAACGAATGAATGTATTTTATAAATATTCACAGCCGAAAAATTTCACTTATACAATATATAAGTGAAATATTTTGGGAATAACTAAATATTAAATTTCTTTTGATATTCCATTAGATACTGTATAAACAATGTATGAATTACGTTTCTATTCAAATACAAGGCAAAGAATAATATTAATATAATATATATTTTTTTTATATATATTTTCCTTTGTATGTTATTAATATAAAAAGAAATATTTATAAAAATATGTTCAAATCGCGTCCGTTCGCGTGTCCGTCTCAAGCACTTTGTTAAAACAATCCGTTTGAGACGGTTTTTAATTTTTAGTAATGGTGAAAGAAAAAAAACAGGAATATTTTTTAAGGCATCCTAATGTCTAAAATACGTATATCAAAGATATATACGTAATAAACTGACGATATATCGTAGTTACTCTGCTTCAATGACATTTATTTACTTTTGATAAAAATACTAATAAATATTATAATACAAATAGAAACTTGACTATATAAGCTTATTATCATTTAATGAACTAATTTAAATTAAAATGAATACTCCAATATCTCACCGGCTTAATTTTACTCTCTTTGAAGTAAATTCTCATTTTGATCACTCACTATTGTTCACTCATGAAATTTATGATTTGCTTAGCATAAGGATCAAGAGTAATTTGTGGTGAAAATCGATATATCTGGTAGAAAAAAGGTAAAAAGATATCGGATTAAAATTAAAACTACAACGAAAGGAGGAGACACTAAAATAAAATAATTAAGAAATTATGAAAAAATATTAAGTAGCCGATAATACGACTAATACGATCAAATAAGACGATCAAATCTATGATAAACAGAATAAATGTTTGAAGAATAAATTTATTTTCAATAAACATATCAGAAACGACTATGATATAATAGTAAACTATTATTTCATGTAGTAACCAGGTAAGATAATTAACTAAAGGAAGAAAACAACACCACGATATATTAAATTACGAAACGAGCAATGTAACAATGTAATTTGAAACTGATATCAAATTATTTAAAGCAACAAGCTACTTGTTACGAAACCTAAACCTAGGTCCGTGAGGGCAGACAGTATCGTCCTTCGTGGAATAGAATGTTGATCTAGATAAACTTAGACAACCACCCACTATAAACTTGTCACACTAAAGCATGAAATTGATATATACAACACGTTTACTATTACAAATATAAATTCTATTACAGGGATTTAAATCGAAAAGGATAAGATAACTTTAGATATTTCCTGTTTAAATAGTTGTTTGGTGCCAAAGTAGCACGATTGGAATATGGCTGTAAATATGACGGTAGCAGGTTTACCGGACGGACGGTAAGTCATCTAGGGTTTGATAAAATTCGAGATAGGAAAATGCTTAAAATACATAACATATTATATTTATATTTTAAATGCAATTCGGACTAAAAAGTAGAAAAGTTATTATCCTGGAAGTCCAAGCGGTAACATCAAGGTAATGATATTAAAATACTGGAAACGAAAGATCAAAATAGCGTTAAAATTTTATTTTACATTTATTGATTTATAGGTGAAAAACTGTCGTGTTTAAGTCCCGATAACGGATACAAAGAAAAAACTAACAGGCGGTATCTCATGATGAAAGAGCAAAATTATTTGTGTCCATGTGAAAATTTAAGACACGACTTAATCATTTTCCGCCCAATTTTCGACCAAACGAAAATTATTAATTCTCAAGAGTAGAAACCGAACCCACGTCCGACGCAAATACAATCAGACTACCGCCGTGCCGTGACGGTATTAATCTAGAATAGAACAAGCGATATTTTATCAGTTTACGAGAAAACGTATGATTGTTGTTATTAGCATGTATTAAAAACATGCAGTTTCTCGTTTCTCCCCAGTGTTTATCTACGCAGAGCGTGATAAATTAAGCATGTCTAGGATTATACCACTTCTAAGATGTGAAGCGTAACAAATTAAACATATTTATGAGTTTCAAAATGAAACAAATATTTTTCTACTATCTGATACTTTGGACTTTGAAAAATATATGATGCTGTTTCTTATTCATTATCATTATCTTGAATTTTAAAAAGAAACAAATTAATAAGTACGTATATTTAAATATAAAATTTTGGCCTTGATGTATGTTTAAACAATGAAATACGCCTAATGAGTCATGCTTAGATAAAAAAGATGTAGGCAGTAGATTCTAAAAGGTCAATTACTTTATTATTTAATTTGTTTATAACATTTAAAATTTAATTTACAAATAAAAAGCAATAATTTTTAACCAATATATTTTGTTCATTCTCCCGCATTTTCACGCATTTTCACAGTGAGTATATAGATGGATAATCACTCCACTTTTCTTTTAACAACGGACATGACAAAATATAGAAATGGCAAAATTTCACAAGGGAAGCAACTTCACGCTTTTCCCTCATAGCAAAGAAGGCAAATATCGGGAACCCTTATTTCTGCTTAATTTTGGATACATTGAGTGCCAAATAGCAGAGCTCAAAACTCTGCGAAATCCATAAAATACTACATTAAATATAAGCATTCCTGTTCTGAGCTACTGCCATCGTGCATCATCAGGCACATCCTAACCATTTACATTTAACATACAAAATAATATAAGTTCCCCTAATTAAAAAAAAAATCACTTTACGTTCATCTGTTATATAGTGGGACGTCACATTGCCCATTCTTTTATAACATAAATACAATTTTATCTGACTTAAATAAAACTAGCGAAAAAGAAAGCGTCTTCAGAACCTAGAAATTTTCTATCACTGAAATACTTAAACCTTTTTTGTATTAGTACCTACAACTTTTTCATAATGATATCCTGCCAAACTACATTACCATAATCCATAAGGCACAAACTGTTGGCCATATAAGGCCTGATCGAACGAGGTTACCCCCACATTGCGTGTCCGAACAACCATACTGGATGTACGATCGAAGTTAATTGGTAAATTATCACCAGCTACAGAATCCTTGATTAGCAGATTTATCGCTTGCTCGCGAAGAAACAGACGTACCTAGATAGATAGATATAAATGTTGTTTAGAAATTACAATATGTGAACATGACGTGACCATACAACGGAAGTAAATTGCAATACGAATATTTTCACTGCCTTGTAGCAATTATTATAACAAACCAATACACTTTCAAATACATTCATTCATATTTGCTATTGCACATAATAACATTATAGTACAAGGGACTATTTCATAACTATATGACATCACTGGTCTACAATTATATGAATATACATAAAGTGGAGACATCCAAGATACTGAAGCAAAATCTTAATACTAAAAACCACCATTATATGATACAACAAACACAATCGCCTATAATTGATCAAGAAAATAAATTTATTAGTTAAAAAAACATGTTATGATATTTAAAAAAAATGTGATATATAACCGAATAAACTCAAGTTAATTTATAGCACAGACAGTGCATGCGCGTCGCGTGCGCGTCGTATTCGCAACTGGAGGTGCGCAAGCGTCGATGTCTTTCACTTCGTTTTGTTAAGTAAAGGTGTCCCCTGCCATCAAACTAATAATGTTTAGAGCTTAGTGTTATAAGAAATAGTATCATATAATGTAATGTGTTTTCTTTATAACAATAATAATAGCTAAGGTGCGAAAGAATTAAAAATTAAATTAAGAATAAGTAAAATGATATAAAAAATATTATCGAGCTCTTTTGTTATATTATTCAAAACGTATTAACAAAATATTTTTGACTAATTCTCATCTCTCTATTTAGTTAAGTTAGGTTAAGAGATTTACATAAAAAATATAATAAAAGTAAAAAATATATTTATAGTACGCAAAAAAAAGCATGCTCGCGTTCATACGTGCGGCCACGCAATTTCAAGCATGAACGGTACATTCAGAGAACACAAGCAATAATTATTACGACGACGAGCAAAACATGACATGCGAGTAAAGAAACTTAAACTAATGTTACTTCTTATATACTTGTAATATGCCTATCGACGCTGCAATTCTTTAAATGATATCTGAAGAATGAAAATACCTACACGACGTATAATAATATAGTGAGAAAAAACCAAATATTTATGAAGCAATAAAAATTTAAAAGCAATTATTGGTACACGTATGAAATGTTGTAATAACAGTTGTGACGACGCGAAACAAGCTGCTATATTTTTTTTTGTGAAAAAAGGAATAATTTCATAATATAAAATGAGGCCAGATCGATGATCATATCCAAATACGAAGAGATCTTGCACGGGCAGACGAGGTCGACCGCATGTCAGCGTGTATTCATACAATACAATACAATTAATACTGGTGGGTGCTACCAAAATTGGAGATGTCGCTTGACCAACCTCCTGAGATCTCTGTATATTAAAAAAATATATAATGAAACTTGCATGCATATTTATTAAGGAGAGTATTATATTTTCAAGTAGTCAAACAATTGAACAAAGAGCAACAGGTGTTAAGTTTTAACTGCACTTCCCAAAGAAAGGCAAGAAAAATATTTATACATTTTTCATAATAATTACTTAAAAAAAATGAAGCGAAATGGATCGTAAACAAAAACAATATCAATTTTAGTTTGTTAAATAAATATCATATCATTTTTAGTGCACAAATTAATATTTACTAGAAAAAAAAATAGAACATTCTTATTTTCATAGGGGTTATTCAATTTACTACATAGAAGGACATAGTACAGAGTGCTCTGACAATAAATCCTAACGGGCTCAAATTCTATTCATAACTGTTAAAAGTATAAATAGAAATAAATACAATTCCATTAAGAAAAATTTAACTTTTTACTCCTATATATACAATTAGTATATTCTAAAAGTTACTCTAAGAAAAAACGATCTATAAATTCGGTATTACTGTCTAAAACGAGACTGAGGAGATTATTGCAATAAATTTTACGAAACAACTGAAAACTTTATATACTGCTCGGTAGCGAAATGCATTAAAAGCAACTGTGAAAGGATACATTCAAAATATATTAACACGTTGTTTGAAATGTTTTAATGAAATTGTAGTAATATAAATATTTTATCAATATGTTCAGTTTAGCACTAGGCCAATCGTGGCGCAGGGGCGCAAGAGAAGAGTGCGACTGAAAACCCGACAGGTGGACATTGGGTTCGAATTAAGAGGGCGTCGAACTCAAATCGAACTTTGAATAAAAAATCACTTATTAATATATAATAGTCTTGTACCAACTGACTACCACCTAAATCCCCTCAGCAATACAAGGCGATTAAGTGAAGCTTCAATCATAATTTACATACGTTTCGTGACAGCCACACGCGGGGACGCTCGGCCCGATTGCATGTGACATGTAAACACTGAATACGCCCGTTTGTCATACACATGTTACATGTTACTACAGGGTTATATTTAAATTTTCAAAATAATATAATAGTTTTGATGACTATATTAAAATATAGTCATTTTCAATATATTTTTTAAGCCAGTCGTGGCGCAGTGGCACAAACTTGTGGCTGTAAACGCGACAGGTTGTGGATTCCATTCCCACTCGAGGAATGATGAAACGTAATATTGAATGTTTTCATTTATTCTATTAAAGTGGTATTCCCCACTTAGGAAAGAAAAATACTTATTTAGAAAACGTATAAAAATTAAACTGGTCGGGGTTCGAGTCTCGCTACGTTCAAATTTTTATACGTTTTCTAAATAATTATTAGCCTATATATTTCTTTGAAATTCTAATATCGTATAAATACCAAAAAAAAACATAAGACAGTTACTTCCGTATACTTATTACAATTATTTTATATACAGAAAGCAATTAAATTAAAATAGTAAATTAAACTTAGCAATTTTACTATACATGTACCAATTTTTTATGTAGTAGATACAAAATTTATGAATGAAACAATGAGGTTGTATTGATATGTTAATACCCACATGTCATTGACAATATGCGACAAATTCATTAAAGTTTCGTTAAATTGTTCGACGGTTTTTTTTTAGATAACAACAATTCATTGAATTTTTTTACAAGGAATGTCATTAAAATAACTATAGGCCAAGGTGTTTTTAATTTGTTCCATGTATCGCCATATCGTCAAGGAGAATATAGTAAGAGTAAGATACAGACATTCAGGACAGCGCGTAAGCTATACGTCAAAAAAATCGTCATAAAGAACTATATAAAAAAATGCAACAATAAAAAACCTATATAATATGCAGGTACTTATTATGAATTTGAACCTTAGACTACCCAAAACAATTATACATTCGAAATATAATTCAAAAAGCCTAGAATAAAATACGAGTATACACAATAGGTAATAGAATACAAGTTTTCCCATAACAACCATAACTATTTATCGTGGATTATCTCGCCAGCCACGTAGAGGTGAAGGTTGTATGAATGAACACCATATTTGGCAAGAGGTAATAACTAACGGGGAGTCAAGTTTAACAACATACTATTATTTAAAATGAAAACGAGTTAACTATCCATAGTTGTAGACCTTCGAATTGTAGACCGAGAGACCGAGTGCAATATGTTTTACAGTCGGCTGACGAAAAAATATTTTACTGTGGCCTTCTAAAATAAACTGGTAGTATTGTTAATAATTAATGTAAGAATTAATTGAGTTTTCATATGTTTAAAAATAAAACATGCTAGGACTATAAGTAGATCGTTATTAAAAAAAGTTAAAGGAATTAAGAAATTATTTTTGAAAATAAGCCGTAAATTTATGAAGGACCCATAGAAGAAGGACCAAGTCTTATATATTCACTTCACGGTGTATCCGCGATTATCAGAGCGAGGAAATGAAAGTAATAAATATTGCATTTCCTCGGGTGGGAATCGAACCCACAACCTGCCGCGTTCTTTACAGTCGCACGCTTTTGTCCTTGCGCCACGACTATACTCACTTATAATATTAGATGTCGCAATATAATTTATAGTCATATTTATATGGCTTTTATTTTGAAATAGCATATAAGAATCTCGCTCATAGGTATATAAGCGATATTCTTATATGCTACACAATAATGCAATAATGGCAGAAGGGATCTAGTGTACGGACAAGTTGTTTTTAAATTTCGGACGGAATCTAATACTGCGCTGTCTTCCAAGGTAGATGAATGAAAATAATTTAACTTTAATCATACCCTCGAGTACTTTGAACCCACCCAACAATCATCAAGTTTACGGTAAGATCCTATTTCAATGAGCCACGACAATCTTTAAAATACCCAGATCTCCAACTTTTCAATTACAATTGTAACAGTTATTCGTTGTATCATAATCACGTAACATTAAACTAATGGCGACACTTTATTACTGTACAGATGAAACCAAGAGTATGCTCAGTTTATTATCACGTAAAAAACTTTTTAAACTTTATTGTAAAATTAAAGTAGAAATAAAAAACTTTGCGGACAGCTTCAAAAATGTAGGCTAGTATGTAGGCTAATATGTGGACAAGTATTGGCCGTAACATAGCTAAAAGGATTTTTAAATTATAAGGCATAGCAAATGGTTTCCTAGGTGAAGAAGCACCTATACAAAAGAGCAAACATTGGGTTTTATTTCAAATACTTAAATAAATTAAAATAATATGTCACTACGCAATGAAACTAATAAATGGACATATAACTAGATATTATTGAATATTATTTAAGTTAGTAATAATAAACAAAATTCTTTGATTATACTTACACAATCAAATTTATGTATGGGAACAGCAGAATATTTTTGTAATTAATATAATAATAATAATCAGCTTCACGCTGTGTCCCGCACACAGCAGGGTAGGCAGAGGGAACCTAGTGTTAAGACACTCCGTTCCCCACTTTCTGCCGAAATTAATATGATTATTATAATTGAGTTCAATCAAAAATTTCTTTAGACTGTGTAAACAATATTTGTTTAAAAAAAGACAGACGGTATATCTAGCACATTTTCTTCATCAACTACAAAATATAATGTATAAAAAAATAAATACATACATAATATAAGGGAGAAAAAGAAGCTTAATCAATATACCACCTTATCATATCGCCCATGACAGTACTTCCTCATGACTAATAGAAGATAAAATGTTGCCACTAGAGCATTAATGAAGAAATTGTGTCAAGTATAATGTGTGGAGGGCAGCTTGTTAAGTATAGACCTATTCAATATCTATTTTTTTATTTTATTTTACAAATTACATATATTGTATTGTATGATAATTAGCAATTAGCAGTATCATGAAGAACAAACTGTCAAAAAGAATACTTTATTTTTTACTTCAATTTAATATCTAAGCCATCTTTGTATTAAACGAATACAAATTGTCCAACAGAATCGAACCCACAACTTCCACAGACCTCCAATATTATTTATAATTGAATTGTTTTCAAGAAGCAGTTTTACAATGACAGGTGGAGTTACCAAAACGTGCCTTAAAATTATATGGTACGGCATTGAAAGAAGGCAATGAATAAATGATCAGTAGGTACTAAAGAAAGGATAAAAAAAAAGTATGTTTTAATAATTAAGTATGAATGAAACAATATATATCAAGTTCTTTGTTTCTCAGTTGATTTTTTTAGAATGATGGTTTAACATAATAATCAATTCTATACTTTTTGTGCAATTGCATGTTAGTGAATATATTAAAATAAATATCATAAAATATTATTTTGTCATAAATTCTTTTAAGAGTTCTTTAACCGAGGAGAACCACTACTATTATTAATAAATAGCATCGCTCGAGGCTTCGCCCGCTTGAACCGCACAATTATTTATTTACTAAACTGGATTACTTACGTATTCTAATAACATTATCATTTTAATGGCAATAGCTATACATTTAAAATCTGTTTCTGAGATTAGCGAAAACAATCGCAAACACAAAGGGAGAAAAAAAAATAAAAATCGTTGTTTTGGGTTAAATTACTATGTTAAATGGTTCCAATAACAATTTTTCTAATTTATCTTCCATGTAGGCACCCGTCAGTTACCATTTTATTATAAGTCTAGATAAAGATATGCAATGATCAAGCCATTTTATATGAAAATTTAAGCCTATATAAGAAAATTACCTTGTTTCCGTATAAATGGATTTTCTCCATTCATTCTATATTTCCTTTAATATTAAAGATAATATGTTAACTATAAAGAGATTATCTGGAGTTAATGATTCCTCTTTCCAGAACAAAGCCAAGATATACAATATTACTTTCCCTTAATATTTACTAATGTATTTTATTATAATCTCTCATATTATTTAGTAGTAAAAAATTATGACTACAATAGATAGCCCTATCGAAAAATAACTCCAATCCAAATGATGTAGTTTAATTTAAAAAGAAGTTTAAAGCATGTTATAAAATAATAGTTTTCTAAGTGTCATAATATTACAATGTGCAAGCTTAGACGTAATTAAAAAGTTGCCAGCAATATGGTCATAGTTTTCAGTATTAATCGTTTAAGTTTAAAGGCGAAGTGAGAACACTATACATTTTATTAATTTCACATACGTATCGGTAAAAAAAATTAAATTAGTTTCACGCTGTACCCCGCACACAGCAGGGTAGGCAGAGGGAACCTAGTGTTAAGACACTCCGTTCCCTACTTTCTGCCGAATTTTGGAGGCATTGCGTGTTGAGTGGCAGAACTCAACGCCTCGCTTTGCCTCGACACCAGTAGTAAGACAAGTATCGGTAATAAAACAAACCGCGGTGCTGAGACCCGCCACTCAACGCGCAATGTTTTAAACTTTGGGCGATGCGTGAGGAATGGAGTGCTTTAACACTAGGTTCCCTCTTTCTATGTGCGAGATACAGCGTGAATTAAAAAACAAATAAAACTACTCACCAAGCTAGTTCCTCCGTTTATCCCATTTTCGACAAGAATGTCCTCGAACAATATATCAGCTTCACAAGGGGAACAAAGATTACTGAGCAATTCACTAAATCTTTCTACTTTCCTAACACACACGGCACCTAATAAGCCCACTTCGGATTTCACTAATTTTGGCACAACACCATTTTCATTTTTCACTATATCAACTTTATTAATAGCGGTAGATTCTTTAATAGGAATGTATGAATTATTGGAACAATTTTTGAGATCCTTTTCTTGCGTCTTCTCGTCTTTCGCAACATCTGATCGTACTCCACTACTTTTATCTTCTATCAAATCGTTGTATATATCTTCGAATATCTCTTTTTCCAAATTGTTGGACACGTTCTTGTCGCCAAGTATATCATTCAATATATCATCAACGTTAACACTCTTATCTTCGTCATTTAAACTATTTATTTTAGATTCATCAGTCAAAGATATACTTTTATTTCTCTCGTCTAACTTTAAAAAATTCTTTTCGTCAACAATTTTTCCTTTAGGACTACTAACTATAAAATTATTTTTGTCTTTTTCAAAAATATTTTTATTATTGGAATGTTTAAGTTTCGATCTAATAGCACCATTTTCTTTTTCTGGAAAACTTGCGGTCGCAACTTTCAAGTTTTCTTTTTCGTGGCTCTGTCTTCTGTTGGAATTTATTCGCTTATCTCTATCTACTATTTTGGCATTTTTAGGTGATTTATTTTTTTCATCTTCTAAAAGTGATAGTACGGAAGAGCTTCTATTGGTCTTTTTCGGAGACTGGCAAGAGTCTGAATTATTGGCAGCAGCGGCTCTAAGGCGTGACGTTCGTGTAGTTCTAATAGGCACTGAAGTTGAGGCTGTGTTCAAATTTATTTCGGAGGAAGACTTAAGATTTGTTACCGTATCTTCTAAGGGCGATCGACTAGTTCCTTTCTTTGGACGTCTGAAATGAGACAAACAACATTTTAAATAATTGTATTTATAATAACCAATTCTAAAATGTTCTCTTAATTTAAATACAAAAACGTTTTATTATATTCAAACGAAACTGAACCCACCTCTCAGTCACATTAGAAGAAAATAAAGTCGCCGTTCTAGCTGTCAGTTGTTTCCTTCGCTCTTCCTTATATTTCTGTATCCTGGCCGCTCGGGCCTCATCCGCGGACTGGCTCATGTCGTCCCCCAAGTTCAGACGATGTCACGAACAATTTATGTCTTCCCTGTATATTTGCGCGTCCTTACATCTAGTTTGAATCTTGTCTAGCATTGCGACATTAAGCAAGTAGGGCGGAATTGTTGGCAGTGATTTATACAGGCTAAGGCTGGAGGTAGGCGTTGAAGTCTCGTGCGGTATCTGAAATTCAAAATAGCATACATTACATAAAAAAAGTAATTAACATGAGAAAATTACACAATAAAGAGATTATCTTTTTATCCTTTCTAAGTAAACAAACATTCACATAAAACCAAATGGACTGCACGTGTGAAACGAGATCTATGTGACATCATTGTGTGCAATACGAGCGACGGCGGTCGCAAAATCACGGTATAAAACAATATTGTTTTGCTTATCGTAAGGCGCGGATTGCGTTTCAAGGCACATCGGCTTTTGTTCCATTGTTAGTTACGCTTCTCCTGTAAACTATGGGAATGCTTGTGTTACGCACTACTAAGGTGATGTATCATCGTTAGGAAATGGCTCACGTTGTTCTAATTTGGATTTCTTAGCTTTTATGCCTTATAAACTGACTAATGCCTACTGGTTTACGGTAAAGTTAATATGATTACTTATATTATTTTTAGTTTCACATTGTTTGGGTGAACACATACAACCTAGTACTTACAACACTCCATTCTCTCCGTTCGTCCCTTTTCTTTGAGTGGCGAAATTCAACACCGTAGTTTATCTGACCAGAGCGTGGAAATGAAAACCATTCACCGGCCCGAGTGGCAATCGAACCCTCAATCGCTGCATTAACAATCAGACGCTTATCACACTGTGCTACAATAGCCTAAGTACTTGGGGGTATTACTTGAAAATAGTACATTTAAAATAACGTCATTCGATTTAATGACGGTGCCCCCTCGTCGAATCGGCGCGTCAAATCGACGCGTCGAAATATATAACGCCATAAAATACTCAGTCCATTTAGTGTAGTAACATAAATCGCACACAGTACATTTATAATTATGCCAAGATGTTTTTTTAGTAACACGGTGTATTCCACAAACAGCAGTGTAGGCGGAGGGATTCTAGTGTTAAGAAACTCCGTTCTCCACTTTTTGCCGAGTTCTGAAAGCAAGCCTCGACACCAGAGCGAAGAAATTAAAATATAAAAGTAAATAAGTATTTCATTTCCTCGAGTGGGGGTCGAACCCACAACTAGTCGATTTCAGTCACCCCTTTTGTGCCCCTGCGCCACGGCTGGCCTCATATAGCCACGTAATTTGTACATTCAATTACATAAATTTCTTCGTAAAACCAATAATATAAGTTAGACAAACAAAAAACCCACTCCACAATTATTTCTGTCCGTAGCTTTGTACAATTCTATCCAATATTACTATTTGTACGACGAAGCTGGCTTGTAATTACATGAATCGGAGTGAGCAAACTTCGCAACTTGGTGTGTTATTAAAAGGAAAGTAACAATAGGATATTTTTAATTAAAATATTTTTTCTTTATCTAACTTGATATAATAGAAGGATTACATACAAAATACTTTATAAGTAACCTATCGCTAATTTTTTTTGATAGTGCACACCCAAGTCCTAAAAACGTCATATAACAAACGGAAATGTAGTAGCAAATAAGAATCATCAAACATTATGTGTAAAGAGGCTATCACAAAATAGTATTTTTTTAAATAATACAAAACTATGGGCAATAAGAATAAAGAATATATTGTGTATTTATAAGTATAAAAAAAACCTGTGACTTAATAACAACTTTGTAAAATCTGTGACTTAATAACAACTTTGTTTTATTAAATTTTTTTTCTTTTTTATCTGAACGGAATTCGCCACTTTCTGCCGAATTTTCCAAACAAGGAGTGTTGAGTGAACTCAACGTCGCGCATTTACCAATGCGAGGGAACGAAAGTAAATAATTTCATCAAGTGGGACCGAACCCAACGTCACATAAGTGAGACACCCACCGTGCCACGATGACCTCAAACTTCAATAATGCACATTATTCGATTATTACATAATATGTAGGTTGTACGCTTTTACTCACGTAAGTACGTAAGATGCGGGCGTAAAAGGAAAACGCTTATTAAACAAGGAGTAATCGTATTAATGGCTCATCGTAGTCATAGTGAGCCTAAGTAACATTGGCATTGAGTAAAGTTACATATGTAAATATAGGGTCAGTTGTAGCGCAGGGGTACAAAGTGTGACTGTTAACGCGACAGGTTGTGGCTTCGATTCCCATTCTATCAAATTAAATAAAATAAATAAATAAATCAGCTTCACGCTGTATCCCGTACACTACAGGGTAGACAGAGCGAACTTAATGTTAAGACACTCTGTTCCCCACTTTCTGCCGAATTCTGGAGGCATTCCATGTTGAGTGGCAGAACTCACCGCCGCGCTTTACCTCGATACCAGAGCGAAGAAATGGAAATATAAATTTTAAGTAAATATTTTATCTCCTCGAGTGGGGATCGAACCTACAACCAGTCGGTTTTACAGTCACACTTTGTGCCGCTGCGCCACGGCTGGCCTCGCCAAATTCAATATTTAATATTAGCTTTGCCTCTGGCGTTGAGGCAAAACGCGGCGATGAGTTCCGCCACTCAACGCGCACGAAAGAATTCAGCAAAACATACGGAATGGAGTGTATATTAGTCATAAATAATTACTAAATGTTACAGAAAGTATTTTTTTTAAATACAAAGTATAACCTATAAGCCTTCAAAGATATAATTTAATAACATAGTAAATTTACGTGACTTTTACTGGTTTATGACACGACAAAGGTTTTTTTTAAAAGGTTATCGATTAAAAAAAACCATTTCCACTTATTTATATCAGCATTAAATTAACATGTTTACTAAATAAAAATAAGCAAAGACACGTACCGGACATATTTATTGAATTGATTAATAAATAAAATACGATACGCAAAGTTATTAAAAATAAATTCAATTCAAAAAAAAATATTCGGCATATATAAGGATAGTCAAGAGGGAACCTTCTTGTCGAATTTTCAAGGCATTAAGTGGTGGGACGCTGCGCTCTTTACTTTGGTACCAGAGAGCGTTGAAAATTAAATATTAATAAATTATTATCCATTCCCCCCAGTGAGAATCGAACCCACAACCGTCGCATCACAATTACACGCCAGCGCCACGAGGCCCTAAATTATAGGCTGAATTAATAAAGATGGCACTAAATTAACTACTTTGCTCACTGACGATTTCCTTGTTCTTCCACAAGATAGATCTATAAAAAATAAAGATGAATAAAGTATAAATAAGTGATAAATGCATTGCGCAGATAAGTTTAATCGTTGTAGAGTGCACTGAAACGATAACCTCATAACACAAATCAATAATATTATAATCATAGAAACAATATTGATTGTAATATGGGTCGAACACGTTTTAGTGCACTCGTGGATCAACACGTGAATTAGAAGAGAGCATTCATTCAAATTCAAAATATTCTTTATTCGAATAGACTATTATTGTAAGCACTTTTGAATCGTCGAATTAATATATAAAAAAAGCTACCACCGGTTCAGAAGGCAGCTCTGCTGAGAAGAGTCGGCAAGAAACTCAACAGTTGCTCTTTTCAATGTCAATGGTATCATATAATTATTAAATAACTGTCAGCTATCCTGTATGACATTTAATAGATATAAATTCCATACATCTTTACCCTGTAAATATTCTTGAACAATGTAATAAGCTCTACTTGTTAGTAATATAGATACTCTAAATTGTTGTAGTGGCAAACTTAAAATAGATAAATCAAATTAAATCAAATTATACTTTTTGGAGGTGAAAACTTGGCGTAACAAGCTTATCTTTTTTTCTAGTTCCTATCGTTTATAATTTTTTACTATGACATTGTACATATTGTCGGGCAACCAGAATATTATAGTATACAAATGGTGAAGCAACGGTGATAATAACTGCATCCTTAAAAACATCTCGCAAAGAATCTCGGGCTCTTAGGTTATAATATCCTAGATAAATAGATCTCACAGCTAGCTTTTTGAAAAATTAATATTGAATTTATATCTATAGCATTGCCCCATAGTTGCATTCCATAAGTTAAAATACTATGAAATTAGCTATATTAGACTAGAAAAATAAAGGGGAAGGAGAATAGGGTCGTAGGAAATTATGAGCTGGTTAAATATTACTTTAGGACATACATACAGATCTAAATGACGGTTGTCGTCAGTTCGAATCATATCTGTGGGATTATGTATATTTAAAATATATGCCGCGTGATATTTCTGTTGATGATCTTTAAGGAGTGTCTTTTTAGAAGGTAATTATAGTATAGAAAGACGTGACAATGTACACGTGTTAAATATAAATAAATCAAAATAATTATTTGCAAATAAATGGCTATTCATAAGCTTCATACATACATTTATGTTTTACAATAAGAATAGATAATTATAAAGATATAAATTATGGTTAGTTTATGTTATTATAGAAAATTTAAAAAATATTTTATTTAAATTAAAGTATATTTTTTTATATAAATTATATTTTTGGACGATTAAAAGGCTTCAATGTAAATAAAACGATAATAAAGCAATAATGACACATTAGTATTACATTATATTAAATTCTTGTCTATTATATGCACGTCTGCAGGAATCTAATCGCAATCATCTGAACGACTGCGCAGTTTTTATACAATTGTGTATTCTCACACTCTACTTCACACGAAGACGCAACTAATGTTTGTTTTTACGTCCATATTGACTTTTTTCCATGGCCTCGATAGTTTTATAAATAGTATTAAATATAGGCCTCTGTATACTGGATATTATAATAAATTACTTTTTTTCTTTTAGATACTTAAATACTTGATTGAGATTTAGTTTAACGCTTGTACTATACAATAGTATTCATGTAATTGAAAACACAGTATACCTAAGCGAAATTAGATTTTGAATGCTGTCTCAACACACAATATGTTCAAAATTAACGTAATGTGAAGAACGAAATAACTTTTCCAATTTTCTTTGATCATCTTCATTAAAATTTATGAAAATAACTAACCAATAATAACTAGGATTTCCTATAGTTTCTATTCAAGCTATAAACTAAGGATAATCATTATAACGGGGTGAAATCTACTACTATACATATAATTACTGTTGAGAACGCCAGAACCATGTATTTAAGCACAAGTGAACATGGATCCGCATACCGACGGTCGTTGAACGCGTTGAACCAATCTTACGAGATAAATAGCGCAGAAAATGTTAGTTTTTGAGGCAAATCTAGTAATTAAATAAGTGTACTCGTGTTATCCACTTTACTTTGGAAGATCGGTAGTAAGAAACTAAGTGATAAATCACTTTGTTCTTTAGTTTTCGCCTTTTTATAGTATGCTTCCTAGCAAATTAGAAATACCTTGAAATGTTAATAACATTTAAATATGTAATTTTCATATATTTTACACAAATAAAATCAGTAATTTCGTTTATTCCACAGAAGAAACTAGCGATTGGCCTCGAGCAAGAACTGAAAGCGTTTGTAATTAGATTTGTTATCAACGCTGTTATCGTCACCAGTGAAATTAGAGCGGAGGCAGATGCTCCACTAAACAGTTTTATCTTGGTACGTTGTACCTACTGTTATGTTAATTTTTTATATATAATATAATAATTTAACGTCATTTTATTAATATAAACATAATGGTAGTGAAAATAAGAATGAATTGAACGAATGAATTGACGAACTCAATATATATTTCTAGTTTTAACTCTCTTAAATAACGAGGAGTTATGAATTCGACTGTAAATATATATTTTTGTGTATATTCAGTCGGCTCCAGACTAAGCCAGAATATTAACAGAAATCTACTAAATAAATCAAATAAAAGCCAAATAAAACAATCTCATAAAAATACACCCCTAAGGCCTAGGATTCGCAGCGACTCCAAAAATATTTTAAATAGTAGATAAATACTAAATAGATATATAACTATCAGTAATTTAGTGGCTCTTCCATTCTTCTTCTTCTCGTTAGTCGTCTTTTAGTTTTTTTTGTACTATATGCATATACATATGTATTTATAATTCTGAAGTAGGTTTGTTTTTTAAATATTTTTTCTAAGCGACCAACTCATCTTCCAAATCATTTGGATAACATACAATATACGTATATTAAAATTTCAGTTTGTCATAGAATATTTCTGTGGAACTACTTCCGGTTCCGATCGAGAGCAGAATATGATACATAAGGATTCTTAGAAAAAGTGTCATATATAATTAAATTAAATATATAATTAAATTAATTAAATTGTATGACGTATATACATATATATCATTGAGTGACTTTACGGAGCGTAATGTAAGCACGGTGAGCGCTCGTGCTACCCGGTGGAGTCAATACGTGAAAACAAAGTGAAAATTTCGAAACGAACGGGTTATATGAACATATCATAAATAACATACGATGCTTGCTGCGAATAATACATTACTCCTCGTAACGTTATCGGTCAATGCACACCTTTAGGATAGAATTTTTGATACTATAATGAATCGTTAATTTTTTTTTTAAGTTACTAGGGCTATCTAATAGAGATAGCCCTAGTACTTACATTATATTTTTTTATAACATTTTTTAAAGTGTTAATCCACACTTAGGAATGATAAATACTTATTTAGAAAACGTATAAAAATTTGAACGTAGCGGGACTCGAACCCGCGCCTCCTGGAAACCGACCAGGCGCTCTGACCACTGAGCCATACATTCTCGCCAAGCTACGTCGAAATTCTTATACGCTTGTTACAACTTATTTATGTTGTTAGCATCTCTGTAGGGAGATCTTACAAATTTCCGCTACCCAAAGATAATTACTGAGAATTATCGTTTGGCAAGAGAGAGACCACAACTAATACTTGACAAAGTATTACACTGAATAATAACAATATGGATTGCTTTTTGAGAAAAATCGATTGCTTGTATGGAAATTATATTTATTGGTTTAGTTATAAACTATTAAAAATTAAGCTATATTTTTTTTCTGAAAATATAAAATTTTATAACTATATATATAAACATATACGCAAATAAACAATCAATCTTGATCTAATCATTAATATACAGAATATAACAAATCGATCGTTATGTAACGTAACTGACTGGCAAACTCCTGTGCATAAATCATTATTCACGCCTATATCGCTCCGGGAGCAGTACAGAAATAAATTCAAATAACACCCGAAAGGATCTCTGCGAGAGACCAAAGTATTTGCAATAAACTATGGGGAAAAAGTATAATAAAAATATTTTTTAGAAAAATATATCCTTTGTTCTTATTGACGCGTGGGCGGGGCGTGTAATGGTTTTAAGTTCAAATCTTACTCCTTATATAAATGTATATATAAAATTAATATATGTTAGACAAATTCTAGAAATCGAATAAAAACAGAGTTTTGCAATACATAGATAGTATTATAAAGTGTACAACCTTTAGGTTTCCCACTAAACATGCAAATTAGTAAATAAAATGAATTGAATGACAATCAATAAGTAGACAAATAGATTAAATAATAATTTATTTATAAATAAAATTAATTTAATAGAAACTTGAATGCATGCAAATAAAACCAAACGAGGCATGATAGACACATGACAGAGATAAATTGAATGGAAAAAAATACTGTTGATAAATTAAAAAGGTAAAAATAACAGTGAACAATGATTATATATAGGTATTTATTATATATTGTCATACAAAAACCTCTAGATATAATTATTTAAAAAATAACAACTATATTATGGACATATTATTTTTTTATATTTTTCAATTGGTCAATTAATTGCCACACTACAATAATAAAATTAATATTTATATTTTTAAACTGTATAGATAAGAATGGCAAACACCAAAACGATAAAAGGTCACATAGCTGTGTATAATAAAAAAAATGAATTTATAACGCATTTGCAACAATGTGTAGAGTTCACACAGTGTAATTCCGTCTGTGAACTGACGTACACGCTACATACATAAATACATACATATGATTCCGCGATCAAAATGTCTTTGAAAGTGAAGCTTAACTCTTCGTGGCATATGATATGAATATGATAACACGGTATATCAATATTTACTCAGCTCATAAGAGTAAACATGGCAAACCGTCGACGGCGACTGGCGGACTTTCCTCGCCATACAAACAAACTTGTTTTGCGAAACGCTCCCGTGCAACTTTGGCCGTTTCACTTAAGGCAACATTAATAAAATTTAATTTTATCTTTCTTCATATAGATACCTGCTACGTTATAAATAAAGAAAAACCAGTTAAAATATCTCTCGAACATAATTTATATAGACAGTAATTTACAAGAATTAACTTTTTGTGTATGTGAGAATTATCTTTTTAAATATCAAAATACTTTCTTTCGCCTTCCTGTTTGTTGCCTTTATATAAAAGTGGTCACTTTTTGGCTTGACTTGTACAATAGTATCCAAAAGTAAAAAAAGTACTCAAAATATACCTTTTTAATACTAAATCTTATGATTTCTCTTAAATAAAAAAAAAGTACGTAATCTTTTATACAATGACAGTCTTAAATAAATAATAACACATAAAAATAACATCATTCATCAACGTTCGAGAGGTTTACATAGTACAAGAAGATAAATATCGTTATATTTATTTAAAATATGCCACGAATGAGACATCCAGTCTAAAAATAGACGCTATAATTTTATTATATACAGAGATAAAATTATTTCACTTCATTTATTTGAGTCAAATGTTGAATTACACTTACGTCCTAATGATGTTGTTTTAGAGTTTAATGGACGTCGTAAGTAGAATGCACAAGTACTGTTACATATTATAATACAATTATGTGAATAAGTCGTTTTAAAATTTCTTTTCCTTTATTTTTTATGACAAAATAAAAAAAAACTTTTGCTTTACAAAAGTATTTTTTCATAATTTCTCCTATAATGCCTGACTTTCCAATCAGCAAGAACCTTTTAATATCTGCGTTAATTTTTTTAATAAAAAAATATGAATTTATATGATGTACGTTGGGTGGCGAAAACCACCGGGTATTGTCTGATTTGATATAGAAATATCTGTTAAATCAAAGCATCCAAGATTGAAGCCACGACCACCCTACAACAAGTTACATCCCCACTCTTTTACGATGACATTAAAATCTCTTTTGTCTCATTATAACAAGCAATCATCATGTGATACGTGATCTAAACCACTTAACATAATATCGACAACATTGAGTCACTGTGATACGGAAGAAAGAACGAAATATTTTATGATTTCGTCTTGACGACTTTATAACAGAATGTTTTATATACATATTTTATTTAGATACAGCTCCATCAAACAAGCAAAAGCTAAGACACAATGAAATATTACATACACATTTTCCGATTTTCGATACATTTTAAGGACATATTAAGCTATTGGTGGTGTCATCTGTAAAATTACAATTAAAAGGTCAAAATTAAGAAAAAAATATATAAAAGAACGCAGTTATAAAAGTAAACGTAGTCTTTTTAATAGAGAGAGAGAGAGAAAAATATAAAGTCACACGTCACCATACAAATAACTCATACAAAAACTTAAATACTTGGTTGAAAACTATTAAGTTGATTAGAAATGCTCGTCAAATGGCTTTGTACTAGTGGACGTATAATATATTCATATATTTAAATCAACTCTTTATTCCTTTGTGAACTTTATTTTCGGACAATTTTTGTGTCAAAGAAATAATGATTACGAGATTTTTTGAGTTATTTACTGTAATTTATATTTGAGGCTAGTTGTGGCGCAGACACAAAGTGTGAGTGTAAATGCGACTGGTTGTGAGTTCGATCCCCACTGGAGGAAATTAAATATTTATTTAAATTTATATTTTCATATCCTCGCTCTGGTGTCGAGTTCCTTCACTGAAATCGCAATGCCTCTAAAATTTGGGGATAAATGAGTAAGGGAGTGTCGTAACACTAGGCTGCCTCGGCCAAACCGGCTCTTTGTTTTTTTTATTTATACTCAAGTTGTGTAAAGTAATATTTCATGGTTGAAAATTGACAATATGTTATTTTCCTCCAGCGATATAAATCTAACCTTAGCAACTATACAAGGCGAAGTGGTAACCACAGAAAGTTATCTACATTTTAAAGATAACTATTTATTTTGCTATAAGAAAAATTTGGAAATGATAAAATATTTTTTTTAATCACATATTACATACACGACATTTTTGGGCAATATAACATTTTATATTGAGATTTCATAAAGTATTATCATTATACAAGAAATTCAGGTCACAAAGGAAAAAAATATTGGGCCACTCAACTTCCGCAGTTAAAATTAAAGTGCAGTACTCAAAGTAGGTCAGGTTTTAAGCAACTCTAAAGATTTTGCAGTCGCATTTATAATGAAAAGGATATTTACATAATGTTACAAAAGCTAATTTAAATTGTCAATAATAACTGCAACGATCAACCAAGCCAGGCCAGACCAGACCAGAGATATATCAATCAATCTGTCGAGGTCCAGAGGTCCATACATCCCAACTGAATGACTAACAAAGGCAAGTTAAATATAAACGATAAAAACATTATAAGTAAAAACTTATAAAGATATCGACCTTTATTCAGTGTGAATTTTATCCCTCCAATAAATAGCCACTTAAACTCCAGTGGCGAGCTCTTGAGGGGGTTGCCTCATTTGAAAGTTGGCAAATTAGTCTCTATGCATATTAAAAATGCAATTCATATATCTGCTTCATGTTTACTAAAACTTAACCATCGTAAGCGAAAATAACAGCGAATAACAGGGTAGGTAGAGGGAAGCTTGTGTTTAACTTAATATTATTAAGCATTTCGTTTCCTCGAGTTGGACTCGAACCCACAATCAGTCGCGTTTGCAGTCACACCCGTGTGCCTCAGCGCCCCGACTACCTTGGCAATAACTGTATAATACAATTTATAATATTCGTTTATATAATAACATTTCTGTCCTTTTGTAAAATAGTAAAAAAAAACTCAATTAACCTTTTTGTAATATAGAAAAGAATTAGGGATTAAAAATCATCCACTATTCATAAAATCAATAAAATTTTATTAAATTTTACGGCAAGTATTAATTTCCTTTAAGTCTCGACCGCCATTTGATACCATCATAAACATCACAATTTAAACTTACTTTAGCTTTACATATTCGAAAATAAATATCATGTTACCAAACTACACTATAATATTCAACAATTTCTTATACTTATATTTTATTAAAAATATATGAAAAAAGGGATAAACATTGGTTCGCTAGCATTAATATTGTGTGTTTTTGTGTACACCCCTACTGATATAATAAGCGCACTGCGTCGTATATCACGTAAATAAAAGTAACGTCGGACGGGATTTTATCGCTTAAGCAATTTTCTCTTTATAAAAAAGATTTTATACTTTAAGGTACATTGAGCATCATCAATTCTTTTAAAGTGGCTCGGCTCATAAGCGAGTTAAATGAATATAATATTCCATTTTGAAATTTTATATAAAATTTTGCAATAATAATAACAAAAATTTATATTAAATTTTGTTATTAAAACACAATAAAAATAAAGAGTAAACCTAAGATGTTTTCAATATTATAAATTTTTAAGAAATTTGCAAAGAAATTAATAAAACATATTAAAAAGATATGTTTTAGTTGTATATCGCACATAGCAGGGTAGCCAGAGAGAACCTGAAGTTAACAAAAGAAAAAAATACTTTTCTACTAATTTTCGACATATTGCGTCACTTAAGTGACATAAACACCGCGGTTTGTCTTGTTACCAAATCGAGAAAATAAAAATTTTTTTACCCCGAGTGGGAATTGAACATCAAACGGTCGCGTTTACTGTGCCACAACGGCCTTAAATACCAAATACAAATAATAATTGTGATCGATAATTGATGTTCTAAGCATTTTTCCATTCTTGACAAATCCATTAAAGTATGACCTTAGCCATATATGGAAGTTTGACAGAGGTCAGACGTCAGGGGATTGCTTAAAACAGAAAGCTATTTCGACCAGGAAATTCATATTTATTCATTTATTGTGTAGTATTGTACGAATTGAGGCCAGCCGTGGCACAATTGTGCGACTGTAAACGCAAATTGTTAAGGGTTCGATCCCCATTTGAGGAAATTAAATATTTAATATTTTCATTTCTTCGCTCTGGTGCCGATACAAAAGTGCGGCGTTGAGTTGCGCCACATAAAAAAAATTGTATTAAAAAAATACTTTTACAAATAACAAAAGGCCATTTAATTATACAACTAATGTAATTATAAACATAAATTAATATGATTTCCATAATTTATTGCATAGTGAGGTAATAATCACGTGTCGTACGTAGAAGACATAGAATAAGCTTCTTTAGATTTATGACTACAAATGAATCAACGATAAATATAGATCGGTTGACCGCCAACATTTTACAAGTATGGAAAAACGTTTAATATGTAACATATAAATAATTTAGAGGCCGTCGTGATGCAGGGACACCAGCGTCGAACTGTAAACGCGATGGTTTCGTTTCGATTCCCAGTCGTGGGAATTACATATTTATTATTCCTCGCTCTGGTGAATATGGAAGGAATAAATTATATCTTAAACTAAAACTAAATGTAAGATCTCAATAAAATGTTTCAGAATGACAAATAAGAATATCTGTATAACTTATATTACCAACGACAGGCATCAATTTAAAATTGAAATTATCTTCACGCTACGTGATACCATCACACAGCAGGGTAGACAGAGGTAACCTAGTGTTAAAACACTCCGTTCCCCGCTTGCCGCCGACTTCTGGAAACATGGCGTGTTGAGCATTTCTTCGCTCGACATGGAAACATGGCGAGCGAGAAATGGAAATATAATTTTAAATAAATATTTGATCTTCTCGAATCAGGATTGAACCCACAACCATTATATTTTACAATTATAATTTTTTGCCCATGCGCTACAACTGCCCTTTTAAAATACATAGTTATCTACATAAATAATTACGCGCTTATAATTTGCTACTTCCCATTCACTTTCATAGATAAAATTGGCCAAACTGTGTTAATTCACAAAGGTTATGAGGTCAAATAATAGAGATGCTAATTCAAACAATTAATTAATACGTACGTTGACTGTTGAAAAACAGAGACTAGATTTAAATGACATGGTTGGTTTTGGTTGTGGTTTTCGGTTCGATACCTACTAGCTGAATGAAATATTTTATTGTATTCGATGGTACGGCGTTGAATTCCGCCAGTAATACACAATGTCGAAAATTTGGGTGGAAAGCAAACCAAAATAGAGTTTCAACACTAGGTGTACATACACTGCGTACTCAGCTACATGCAAAACAAAGCGAGAAAGTAAGAAACATTTAAAGTTTTTTTTTTTTTATTTAATGCTTATGGCTTTGAGACCACCTTATTATATGACAGATAGTTAAACTTCGTTATGCAGTAATACACAGATAAAAATTAATGCAAGAAAACAATATTGAGTAGATATTTCTTAAAGATTTTTTTTCGTTTAGATAGATTTACAAATATACCTAACATGACACTTAAGCATATATAAAAATAATAATTATAACAAAATAAAATAAGGTTTTTAATGACCCATAAAATATAATATCAAAATTCAATGTTTCTTAATACGACATACGATACTCCGGCAAATTCTGACACACGATACTGTTTACACCTTTATGGTCTCACTTATCAATATCTCAAATTATTTATAGATATTTTTATAATATAATTATCTCCGCCACAACATGTACCTACATGTACACGTAGCTATCACAATACGAAACAATCAAGTTCATCGACACCAGCTATTTGAGTGAGAGACACTAACGTCCGCTTAAACCACATTTAATATTCACGACCGTTAAGGTCACTTCTATATCAAAATGACGTCCACATTGATCATCGCTTATAGAAATAGACATTTTAGTATTCAACAAATGATAACAAAAAGATTATTCATACTTATTTAGTAAATACTTATTTAGATTATTAATCCTAAGCCTTCGTATAGTTTACTTATCTATATGAAGAAAGTTCACTAAAGGGGACCAAATATCTCACTATATTTCCGATTTAAGTTTGTTTCGCAACTTTCTACAGATTTAACAGATAGGTGCAAAACCGATAATTGAATGCGCGCCGAGTTGAAGTAACTGCAACGATCATATCGATAAATTGCGTCCGGCAATTTGGTGAACGATGCCGAAATAAAAATAAAACAATATACCTACACACATAATATTATACGAGTTACCTTTTATAGTAATAATCGATTGGGTTGCGAGAATATTCGATTCTCAGATCGGAACTAGTTAGCATACACAAAACACTGCCTTCACATGGGTTGTCGCGTGAAACCGTCGTTATGGTGCTAAGAGAGCACCTGTTAGCGCGACGTGAAGAACGTTACTGGCACGAAGCGACCCATTAGTCGCAGTCGCAAGAACACGTCACGCGGAAGCCGGTTCTGCTGGACATCACCGACTTGGAAGGAAACCGAGGGGCAGATGTATTTGGAGATTAAAAAGATACCAATTGCCTTTTTGTGCCCTCTTAGTATTATTACGTTTTCCTTGAGGAAACTTGATAGTAGAAGTATTATAAAACTAATATAAAAATTGGGTGAGTATAATATAAATTTGTTAAAGTGTTTAAGTTCTTTGTTCTATTTCATATTTTTTGTACACTTTTTAATTGCACTTCTGTGTCGCAAAAGAACCGCAAAAAGACGCAAGACGAATAATTTAGTGGCAGATTTCACCTTTTTGTTTTTATTTCAGTCACTTAGTGGCACTAAGCACTAAATACATACTTTTTTTCCAAATATATACCTTAATGAAATGAATTTGCAATCACTGCGTATAAGCCGACAGTTCTAAACTTACCTTCAAATATAGTTAACAATATTATAGAGACATTAAAATCCTATCAATCACGATATGCATAGAGTACACATAATGTAGCGACAATAATCCGATTAGTATATGCAATATTAACCTAATTTCCTACTTATTTCTCAATCATTACATCATAACACTGTATAAGTAAAAACAAAGCGCGGAAGGAACTTCTTATAAGGAACCGATTCTGTAAGGTCACCAATACCAAGTAAATGTGGTGAAAGCGTCTGGACGTGTCTTTTGAGTTCAGTAACATTAAATACTCATCAATTATATGATAGAATCCAACTTTATGGCGGCGCAGTCGAAATGTAAGCACATTTACAAAACGCGATGGTGGACGATTTAAATCTTATTTAGGGGAACATAAATTAACTATAATAGAAAAGATAATAAATATATAATTTTTTGTTTGTACATAAATATTACGTTTAAAATATTGGACTTATATCATGATCAACGAATGTCACCTTTATAATCTTATTTTCATAGCAGATATGTTTTATCTTATCGTCTACCTGTAAAGTTGAAATCCTATACAATATATATTGAACTCCTACTATACAGTATAATACGAAGGAAATAAAGACGTTTTCATCGCACTGCACCTCTTATTTACATTTACGAATCATTGATAAACAATCATTCATTGAAAAAAAAAAGGAAAATCATAAAGGCAAATTGGTCTCAATCCAAGTAAAAATAGACGTTATGAAAATAAAAATTCAATAACAGTAGAAAAGTAAAGTATCGATAGGCCTCTCCAATGGCACACCACTGAGCTCTATCTTGAGCTCTTCGCATCCAGCCGATGCCAGTCACTTTGCAAGTATCGTCACCCCATCTAGCTGAAGGACGTCCCACATTACGCTTGCTGAGGCGTGGTCTGGACGTGGCCTATGTCCAGCAGTGGACTAGGAAAGGCTGATGATGATGATGAAAGTATCGATTCATATACCATTAAAGTTTAAACATTAACAACGACAAGAATTGTGTTCAAAAACAACAGTTATGTAATGACAGCTTTTAAAACTTTAGAGGATCAACAACTTTGTCATTGTATATAAAAAAAGTTATATTCTTATTATTGTCTAATGTAAAAAACAACCAAAATTAAATCGTAAAAAAACAATATTTATTAACAGCACTGCGCCACAAAGGTCAACATAAATAATGTCACCAAACAAAAAGAGAGGAATTGCAACTATAAAACAAAGGCTACTCTGCAAGTAATTGGCACTCGAAAAAGTGAATTGATTGAATATATTTCCATTTCTAACTGCTATCAATTCATCTATCAGACAGAAGATTTTATGAATCTGTCATTGAATGGCAAGCAATCATATTTTACTTGATGCATTTGTTAATACAAAACATAATAAACGATTAAGGTATTGTGTTCATAATAGATATATATCTATAACAATATATTATTTTAAGATAACCCCTCATAACCAATATTAAATCAAGAAAATAATAAATTAAATAAATCTCACTTTTCAAGAAAACATGTATAGTCCACGTTGATAATATAAAAATCAATATATACTATATTTATACTTAAATTATAATTCTACTGTAGAGTAGTAGGTAGGTAGCTATTGCAGATTTTTGTTCAAGCAAAGGTTCAATGAACAATTCATTGTAACAACAAGTAAACGTGTAAAGCGATAGCCAAGAGCGCCCGTTACCTGTCTCCGGCTTCCGTCTGCACCGTGGTAATACAAATCACGACCTTGTACCCTACTTTCGTGTCGCAATTACAGAAACAATACATTTCTTTTCTTTACTACAAGAAGAAATTACAACGGACTTGTTGTTATATTTTAAACTAAATGGCAATTAGTTGATGTGGTTTTGTATTTTATCTTTTATATTCCTACTAATAGATTTAAAAAATCCGATATAAAAAAACGTATTCAAAAGAAAAACTCTTCATGTAACAGTCTCTCTCCTGGGCGGAAAGTAAGGAAAGAAGGGTATTAAAACTACCTTATTTCTGCTAACTCTAATGTATGCGGAATATAAAAAATGTACATTTATAACTGACATAATATAATATGCATACAATAACGTGTTACCAAGAAACTGTATAAGTCAGGTGCTGTATTGAATACAGTTATTAAATGCTGTACCGATGTTATGAATACAGTACTCGTATATTCGAACTATTTACTATTTTATAATGATATCAACATTAAATTGTAACATAGGTCAATCTAATTTATGAACGGCCAATTTCACTAAATCGGGATGCGGGAACTATTTCCTGCAAAAAAAGGTGAGCAGAGTGGATCCAATGTTAAGACACTCCGTTCCTTATTTTCTGCCCAATTTTCGAGGCATGTTGACTTGCAAAAATCGACGCCATTTGTGTACCACAGCGGTGAAATTGACTTTTTAGCAAGAATAACCGAACCAAAAATGTAAAACGACTTCTATACTAATAATAATATTATAATAACAATATAAAATAAAATGTTACGTAGAGATCAAATCAAGACTCTTAGTCTTTCACGGGGAATAATCAGAAATTTGTAACTTGTAGTTTTACAAAAGCATACAAATAAAATTAATATTTAAATAAAACGAAACTGTTTAAGCAACGATGCCAATAACCGACTAAGGATTATATTTTAGCACCAAAATCTATGAAATGTAAATATTTAACACATAATATACAAATAATTTTTACACATAATTAAGTTATTCCGTCGGTATATTGATACTTTAGTATATATATTGATATATTGTTACTTTAGTATCAATATACGGATATATTGAAAACATATTCTTCTTAAAATATTATTCTCAGAGCACTATAGCATACGCCTTTAAGCATTTCAATAAAATTAACCTCGTTTATTATTATTTTTAAAAGAACAGTCCAACCAATGTGAAACACAACGTTTAATTCCGTTATCAGGAATGTATAGCTCTCCAAAAGTATGACACTGCCTGTAGGTACACAGTTAATTGAATTTTCGTGAACTGAAATATAATTAATTTCGAAATGGTTAAGAACGAACAAATCGGTGGATTAATCAGGTAAATTACAGGTAAGCTCGTAATCCGTTTACATTCAATTAATTCATATAAAATTAAATATGTTTTATTTGTATCTCCACCCTCCACCGTAGCGTTTGGCGCTCCGTTCTCTCTGACTACCCCGCTAGGGATAAAGCGTGAAGTTAGTTTAATTTAGTTTTTCAAATATGTGTACAATAAAATGTAGAGTTACAACAATTCCTTTTATTTTCTCTATGTACATATAGATAGTGTCGTATGGTATAATATTAGGTAATTTGCTGTAGCTAAGTTTCTAGTGTTACAAGTTATAACGAAAATATTCGAAGAAGAAATTTGTTTAGTTCTTAATTTTTTTTTGTATCTAGATTCACTCTGTATTCCACACATAGCGTGTAGTAGTTAGAACCCTTCGTTTCGTTTGTTAAGACCCTTCGTTCCGTTCAGGACACTGCCTTTCCTCACTTTACGCCGAAGCTTTTGATTCAATTTTAATTCGAGTGGGAATTGAACCCACAACCTGCAGCGTGTATGGTCGCACTTTAATATTTCTAGTCATAATTTAGCGGCAATTTTGGAATCAAATAGCAAAATCAGGAGAATAAAAATAACCAAAATTTATATAATGAGAAATTCCGAATTATCACTAATATACCTATAGATAAAATTCACATAAATCGAATTACATATGCGTCTGCTGTCAAACACTAGTAGAAAGTTAAAAGGTATCGAAATGGATACTTTAATGCAAATTAAGGAATTAATTTATTGTATTATGTAAATAGGAACTTTCAAATTTTTTGTTGGTAAAGTTATGTTTATGTAAAGATGAGGGTTGAGATAAATAACATAAGTTTATTATTCTCAGATATCTCTGTAGTAAGATTTGTGGTTACAATTTTTAAACGTTCAAATACGTTATATAGTCAAAATAAAAAATATATATACTCGTATTATACTAGCGGCGCACTCGCGGTTTCGCCCGCATACTACCTATTTATTTTTTATATTTTTATAGATTATTTATGTCTAAATTAGACATTAAATTATTTTTCCCTCTGAGAAAGTGCAAGCACTACGTGGTTACTCGAGAGGATGTCATCGGCAGCAAGGGTGCCGCCGACGCCGCCGCGCCGCGTGTCTCGAGCCTAGGCTTGTGGCCGTAAATAGAGTATTGAATTATTTTAATTTTACATTATCTCGAGAAGCATACGTCCAAATTTCATGCTATAAAAGCCAAAGTTTATCTTCATAACATTTACTTGATGATGGAATAACTTTCGTTAAAAATGTATATATTAAAAAAAATTGCAAATTGAAATATCACCTTGTAATTTTCTTTTTTTTCCTTATAAAATGCCTTATTGTGACGTATCTATAAAAGATTATAGTGTCTCGGACTTTATTTTAGAACTAATGAAATTAAATGTCTTTGTGGTACAATATACTTGCATATATTCAACTGCATCGCACGCCGTTAAAGTAATACGATGGCTTTCCTAATTATTGTTATTTCATTATTTAAGGCTAAACTAAACTATTCAAACCATAGTATTATATAGCCTTTAGTACTCCTGTATAATGTAGTTTTCATAAAAAAGCTAATAAATCCGACCGATCCAGAGATCTTATTGTTTATAATCAAACAAACTCATCCGCCTTATAATGTTACTATAGATTAATCATAAATTAAATCAGCTTCACGCTGGATCCCGCACACAGCAGCGTAGGCAGAGGGAACCTAGTGTTAATACACTCCGTTCCAGGAGTGGTCCACTCCTGGAGGCATTGCATATGAGTGGCGGAATTCAATGCCGCGCTTTGCCAATTTTTCAAGATTAATGAATTGTACTATACAAAATAATCATTATATTAATGAAGTATTTTCTAGTTTTAGATAACAAAACAAAATCAGAATACATTTTTAATGTTACGTAATATTTAGGAGATTTTTTTATGATATAAATAAATGAATATAAGGAAAATTGGTCTCATGCATGCTGTAACTTTGTGGGTGTGGTTAGTCATTAGGGTCAATGTATAAAAAATATGTTAATGAGTCAAATTATTGTGAATAAAACACTTTGTCCACCAAAAAAATATTTTTAAGCAAGTTAAAAGTGAATCAACTTATTATTATTAAAGGGGCTCCCCGTTTTGGGGAGTCCGACTCTACACAGTAATACAGTGATGGCGGTATAGGCTGTCCTAATCTCCGCTATCCGCAATTAGTCCGCGTTGTATGCGCCGACTTCGCGGTTGCGGTAACCAATTTTTTTTTAAAGTTGATTCGGGAATATTTTTTTTTTTAGTATTTTAATTTATTTCTATGCTCATTTCAAACATTTGGCAAAACACGGGGTTCTGCCACCCAACACATTGTTTCGAAAATAGGGCGGAACATGAGAAAAAGAGCTCCGTAACACTTATAAAAGCAACTCTGGTGTCGCAACAAAGCGCGGCGTTGAGTCCCGCCAATCAATACGCAATGCTTTCAGAATTCTTTGGAAAATGAGGAACACTGTCTTAACACTAGGTTCTGCCTACCCTACTGTGTGCGGGATATAGCGTGAAGCTGATTTATTTTTTTAAATCAAGAGTATTATAAAAAACTACGAATAACTAATTTTGTTAACAAAACTCCACTCCTAAAACTTTAGTCTTATAAAAACAAGATTGTTTTTATAAGACTAAAGTACTAAACAATATTAAACAAAATTTACTTAATGTTTAACATGGACCATAATTAGACGAGACATCACTAAATAAAATATATTGTTTTATACTTTATTGTCATTGTGATAAAAAAATAAAATTATTTATTTGTTTTTATATTACAGTATTTGGTGTTTTAGTATATTTTTGAGGTTGCTGTGTATCAGAGGTCCAAGCTTACATCAGTAAGCACAACAATTGTGTGGTGAAACAAAGTGGTGTCAGCTCTGCCATTCAACCCACAATCACCTTCTCAACTAAGTATAATCTAAAATTCTTTAACTCTTAAACTTTTGCTTGGTCTATTTATTTCTGAACTCAAAGCAATTATTTATTTTGAAATGATTATATGATTTTTTAATAGAAAACAGATACTTTTAACGGAAACAGTAATTATTGGCTTGCATAGATAGATATTCATAATCATCCATGCTCTGTGAATTCTTGTAGTTAATGCATAGTTTTCCAAAGTTGTGTGGTATTGGACTCATTTTTTGATATTTGTTTATTTAATTTCTTAATCTGTATAACATATATTGGCACTCATTTTGTAAAAGATAAATTTGTTATCCATTATTTTATGTATAAAAAAACTGAATATTATACAAAGAGCCACTAAATTTTATTTTTAAGACATTGTTGTTGAATCTAAATTGAATCTGAGGATGTTATAAACAAGATTGGCCTTAGGGTCCCGGAAGATATGTTATGAATGGCATCTAAAAATAGTATAGGTTCCATCCATAGTGTAATGAAATGATGATCCACATTTGTCCCTTGTATGATGTAATTTCATTATCAACAGAGAAGTCAATAACTTTTATAGCCTTATAATGTGTAATATATGCATAGAAATAGTAGCTAATTTTCAAAATAAGTTGTCAGAAAAATGATGATATGAATTATTACAGACAAAGACATCAAAAGAAATCTACATTCATTTTTAAAACATAACTTTTCATACAATATAAAATATTGTTATATTCTTTATTGCACTTTCAAAAACATAAAGGTTAAATAATTTAAATATTAGTTAATAATACACATAATAATTTATTACATATTGTTCTTCTTTCATTTACACAAAAATATCTGAAAATCAAGTGACTCTTGTTTAGTTTGAGGTCATATCATCGCAATCGCATAGTTATTTTTTTGATGATTAAATATGTTGAATAATATTTATTTTAATGCCATAAATGTAAGAACTTGTTAAAGAATGACTCGATCAATAACTTAAAACATAATATAGTAAATAAAAAGTAATATGACTCAGAAAATAAAGCACAACATTAGATAACAACGACCATCAATATTTGTAACGTAAATTAATTCGAGAAAATGTTTTCAAATTCAATATAACAATGAAGTTAATCGAATGTGATAAATAAAATGACGTCTAGAATATTCATATAAACAACAAATAAATAAAACCGTTACCTTTTAAAAATCACAGCAGAGGCAGGTTTCAGGAACACAAAGTAGGTTGATGTTATGAATTTTCTACAGTAAAAATACACGTGCAATGTCACATAATAACGTATGTATAACAAGTTCACTACAAATATATAACAATTACTATTAAAATTCAACAATAGATGCTAAATTTCTAATCAATTCGATATCTAATAAAATCGAAGGCAAACAAATTCCACAACACGTTACGCGATGCAACCATCGTTCGTTTTGCAAATTATTAGACAGCTGTCAGGTCACTCACGCTTCGATGTTGCCATTTTATTCACGGAGTATAAAAAATTATACTTAAACATTACTTACACCAATTATATGCAAAAAAATTACTATTAATTTTATTGTAATAAAAATAAACATTTTTAAAAATAATCGCTTACTGTGCTAATTTATTAAATGTATTCCCAGGCTTAGCGCCGTCTATCGGTGACTGTTTGAACTACATGAGTAGTATAGTGTGTATTCCTTTTTTTTTAATGAACCTCTATAGATGTAGATGGCAATGAAACATAATTTACTAAGAAGATGGTAGATGGCATTAGGTGTACGAAATTGAAATAAATTTATCACCTAATTTGTATCTTAATTATTTTACCGTGAAACCATATTTTTTTATCTTATTTTATAAATTGCCAATATTTTTTAACTATCTGTGTTGTAATCGAACTTAGCTAATTGTACTAAAATAATAAACTTTAATGACTACTGTACTGTACTGTTCTTCTAGGCTGTATTTCTCCATTTAGCGAAATATCGATAACAATTATTTTTTAAGATAATATATACTTGTTTTCTAATGTCTTAGATTTTAAAGAAAAACTCTCCTCAAGAAAACATAGCAAGGGCTATTGCTTGTTAGCTTTTAGAAATTATAAGATAAAATAACAGCTTTTAACTTTTAATATAACACTGATTAACGGAACACAATCAGAGTGAAGAAATGAAAATATTAGTGGGCATCGAACCCACAACCTGTATATATTATTTTAAATTATAAAAACAATAAATACAATATATATATATATTTTAATCGACTTCGGTAAGGAGGTTATCAATTCGACGGTATTTTTTGTTAGTGTTAGTTATTTTAGCACTTTTGACTGTGGTGGTCCGATTTTGATGATTCTTTTTTTATTTGAAAGCTAGTGCTTCCGGTAAAATTGAAGAAGTCGGTTTTTTTTAATGGTGTCGAGGCAAAGCGCAGTGTCGAGTCCCGTCACTCAACACGCATGCCTCCAGAACTCGGCGGAAAATGGTGTACGGAGTGTCTTAATACTAAATTCCTACTGCCTACTCTGCTGTGTGCGAGATACGAGATTGTTTTCAATCGAGATCGAGGTGTCGATTCCTAGGGCCTCAATGGGCTTTCCTAGGGCCTGGTGATAACTCTAGATTTTTTTTATTTTTAACTAGAACAATTTTAAAGCCATTGGAACATAATTTGAGTATACTAATAATATTGTATAAATGATTGTCTGTTATTATTTTTTTAGATCTTTATATTTTTTACAAATCTGTTAGGAAAATATACTATCACCACACCAAGGCGTAGATAATTTGTGGCGTTACCTGCACTACATACGTGTACACTCCCATATACAGTTTGCTTTATTTTAAAATTTTCAACTAATAATATTCCTGTTATTTCTAAATTAATGATTCATCAATTAAAAGAAGAAATATACAAAAGGGAGGAAAATAAAACATCAAATTAACCAAAAACATTTTATTTGATCATAACTTTTTCATATAAATAACGCTCTTTTAAACTGGAAGCCTCTACGTATAAGTAAGTAGTTTTATATAACAATAGAATAAGACAGTACAATGGTAAGTAATAATTACAAATAAAATAATTACAATAGTTTACAAATAACAGGACTTAACCTTTAAAAGTCGGCAGAGCAATTATTGTGGCAATCGATTTTCACCTAGAAAAGAACAGGATTTTGTTAAAGAAATACTTAAAAAAAACTCTTCAATAAATACTTTATATAAAAATTATTAAAAATATATTAATTTACTGTTTGTATTAACAAAGCTAGTTGTTGATAACATTATTTTACTATTAACAATATTAAAATATTCACACATGACTAAACATCCAATTAAAACCGTTAGATATAGATAGAAGAAGGCAGTTCGTAGAAAACTAATATTTTTATTTTATGTGCGTACGTACACATATACTTTAATGTTATATTTCTTTTTAATGTTATTAACAAAAAATAAATACAAACAGCTCAACTATGTTAATGAACTATTTCTTTTTAAAATATTGGTAAGCACAAACTATATCTACCAGTGATGTAAAAAGCATAGGATAATTGTTTTGCGAATTTAAAGTTGAACAGTAATAGTAAACTAGAGGCGTCAGAATTACTTTTTAGAACTAAATATTGATGCATAAACAACGTTCCTTTAAAATATTAAGGCCTTATATATAAAAATAAAGAATTACTAGATTTGCATGTTGCATTGATAAAAAATAAACGTAATATGTTTGTTATCATGTAAAATAAGCTTCAATAATAATATAAAAAAACACAATGCTATAATTAAAAACAATTAACATGCAAACAGCTTTTTTTTCATGCATTATGTAAAAATTGATAAAATTTTAAAAAACATTTTTGTTTCGATCATATTTGGCACACTTCTCAATCAATTTTTAAATCTTATTAAAAAGATAATTTTACAATATAACATCACAGTTAAAAATATCGAGTTCAATAGAATACTTAATTAAAACTTTCAATAAAGTTTGTTTTTGCAATCTGAATATTAAATGTATTGTTCCTCAGAATATAAGATGTGCCCGGCATCATAAATATTACCAAGAATGTTTTGAAATATACTCATAACGAAATATAGCGTGTAACATCAAAGAATTAGCATAGCAATGATGGTGATCATTGCCAACAGCAAGCCGAGCAGCGTCAGCCAATCCAGATCTGCCAGGTGTTGGGAGAACATTAATGTGTAGGAACAAGCTAACATCAACGTGCCATTGTCGTGCCAATTGCGCTTTGACTTCGTATTATCGCCTGTCAAAATAATAACAACGCTACTATAAAAAAATTAAGTATTTTTTACCAAATATACTAAATTAATAAAACATAAAACAGCCAATCAATGACACTTGGACAAAATGAGCAGGAAACAAACGAGCGGGATGCAAATGATCAAAGTGAAATCCAAACACCGTGCATGATAAGAGACCACGTACCTTTGTGTTCGTTTTGTGAATTGTTTTGCCTTTTAGCTCTCCAAGGGACTACTGTGGTTGGCAGTGAACTACTTTGACTAGAGGTCTCGTCGCATGAAAGCCTTCTTAAATGTTGATTCATAGATTTTACAATTTTTGGCGAGTTTAAATCATCTCGTTCCTTTTTATCGTTACTCTTTTTTATTTCATCATCACAATTAAGATTTTTGTTGTCATAATTTAAATTAAATATAGTTGCTAATTCTTCTGATGAATTGTATTCTGTTGAATCAATATCTTTTTTTGTATCAAGGTCGTCATCGTATATTGACAAAGTCTCAGACACTCTATTGGATGGATTATCATTTGAATTAGTGTGTACTTCTTCGTTATATTTAGGTACATCTACTTCATTATTTAAAATAATACTTTTATCGTTAGTAGATTTCTTTGAGTCAAATATTTTTTCATTTACTTCTGCAATACCAGCGATTAAATCAGATATGCCGTCTTTTAATTCTTTGAATGCTTTTATCTCATTAATTTCTTTTACTTTATTATCAGTACTTAAAAATGGATTAAGAGAGTGGAATCTTGGAGCTGGTTTATCTGATTGAACATCATTTGCAGTTTCATATTCAGTACTCTGATTAAGTAATTGTGGTATGTTACTGGATACACCATTAGCTATGCAACTATCGACAACAGGTATATGTCGATTTTCATATGAAATTACAGAATTCTCTATATTAATAATACTTGGTGTAACGGTATTTTCAGTTACATTCAGTTCTTTTTCAAAATTATGTTTTAACTGATCCTCAACTCTATGAAGTTGATCGGAAATTACCAACAAGCTATCTTCTGTTTTTTTAGCTTTAGAATTTTCATCATGTATAACTTTACATTTCTCACGTACAGGAGAATCAGTATGTATGAAATCTTCGTCATGATTCAACTCAGCCTGAGCACTGTCAAAGTTTTTTTCGGTTAAACCATTTAAAAAATTCGTTCTACTATCAGATATTCTATTCTGAATATCAGATGTCTCGTTTTTATTTCGATTCTTGTCAAGTTCGGCTAAAGCAACTCCTAGCTTATTACTAGTATCCATAGCTTCTTGTGCTAGCAAACTAAGAACCTGTTGAAATTCATCTTTTGATGACCGTTTTGATGCTTGTGGTGATCGGTTGGATGGCGATGAACTTTTGGATTTATCACATGAAGATGATTTAGCAAGACATATATCATCACTAGGAATGAATGAATCATCTTTTGTGAAATGATGTGAAAATGTAGAAGTGCTATTCGCAAATAAATTGACAGTATTATGTCGTTGTTTTACCTTGTTTCGGGGACATAATGGGGACTCCTTCTGGTTGTCAGTTTTTTCAAAGGTTTCACGAAGTCTTTTCATGACATCACTATTGCTGTGAGTTTTTTGTAACGGTGGCACCCTACTCATATTAAGAGCATCGTCAATTTCCTTTTGAATCATAGAAAATATATTAGCGGACAGAGATCGAACTGCTCGTTTTTTCTTAAGATTTGCAGCAGAATCTTTACTAATAGGGAACTCAGCGTAGCTATTATTATTGACGTATCCATTATAATTTTCACCATTAAAAAGCGATGAATGCCTGCTATCTTTTCTCAGGCTCCTATAAGCTAGATCGTCAGTTACAATATCAGGTGACTGTTTTGGCACAAAGCGTGACCTTACTTTATTTTCTGGAGTAGCATGTAAATAATCACTCTGAGGCGCCGGTGACACAGGTCCTACAGGAATACCAAACGGTGGCTGGGGATCCATAGTTTTAAGACGATTATTTGTTTGTTTAATATTTCTGTACACTACGTCATCGAAAACTATATCTGGCTCGTTACGTTCAGACTGTCTATCATCGTCTGAAGCATAAGGCACGTACACTGGTGAAGCTAACATATAGCTGATTTGGGTTTGTGTGTCTTTTACATTTGATTTTTCTTTATTCGAAAAAGAATTCATCCTTCTAAAGGCCATATCGTCTTGGAGTTTATCAGGTAAAGTTGACCTACGAGGCGTTCGTCTTAAAGGAGTAGAGGGCTGACTTCTTAATTGAATATCACCATCATTACCATTCCAATCATTAAAATGATCATAAAACTTTGGTGTCATCAATTCTCGTCGTTCAGCTCTGTCTAGTAAATCTTCATCACCCAATCCTAAGCTATTATATATTGCTTCAAGTTCGTTCAAAGCGTCATCGAGATTTGTTGATTTCCTTCTTTCAGAATTTTTTTCATCGTCGGATGGTATTTGACATGTACCTGAGACATATGCATCAGACTTATGACAAGTATGTGTTTGTGGAGGGGAAGTCGATGTTTTTGGTGGCTCAACAGTATTTGCACGTTTGTATTCTGTAGTAGCTTTCCATACTTTGGCACCATCTATGATATCGATAGATTTACTTTTATTTGAAGCTTCAACATTTTGCGTTAAATCTCTATTTCTCCATGCCGATTTTTTCGGATCATTAGATTGAAAAGATCTACTCATTTGAGAGCTTCCAGAGTATTCACTATTACTTCGTGAGTGTGCAAAAGTATTCTGTTGTTTTCTTTGTTTTTCTGCATCGTCTATTTTTCTCCAAAATTCTGATGCATTTCTAGGTCTTTGATATAATATTTCGTTTTTGTCTTTAGAAACCTGAGAGTCACTTAAATATTGATTTTGATTACTATTTTGGGTATTTTTTATACTAATAGGACGTCTTGATCGCGGGTTTTGATCTGCGTAATATTGATAATCTTGTTTCATTTGAACTGGTTCTGGTGTAATTATGCTATTTTGAATAGTCTGTTTTCTCCATGGTGGACTATTTACAAATAGACCATAATGATTAGGCTCCGCGGAAACTGATGCAGGCCTACGAGGTTGTTCATTTTTAAAGTAATAATTATGCATATTTTCGTTATTCTGCATAGCTATATGGTCCTCTGAGTTTGATATTGGCCTCCGTAACCCATTTAATCCGTAATTAACTAACCTCTCCTGACTTCGTCTCATAATTTTCTCAAAGTCATTATTAACGACTCCATGTTTAACGTTGTGATTTGAGCTACGTTCAATTACAGTAGGGCTATTTTCATAATACATCGATAAAGGTGTAACAACTTTTCGATGCATATCACGAGGTGGTGGTACTGGGGGAGCTTTTTCGTCCTTTTTAATATTTGTAACATTTCCTAAGGGAAATTTAACACACATAATACTTTCAGGGTTTTCATACTGGTTTGACACACTGCTTTCTCTATTGCTCTTAGCGTATGATGAAGTTCTATTAATATTGTTAATAGGATATTGTATGGAGTAATTAATACGTTCGTTGTTAACTTTAGCACTAAAATTAATAGATGAAGGGTAACTTTGAGTTGACGGGAATGATGATATTGACTCAGATTTGAAAGGGCGTCTGTTAGTATCGTTCATAGTTAGTTGGTCTGTCACAATTTTAGAAGTTGCTTCACGTTTGCATGTGCCGTAACCACTACTCTGACTAGTTGGTGTTCTTGTTAACATTTCAACCTCTGCTTTTGTATATCCTTGTTGAAGGAGTTCTGCTTCCTTATTTAATTGATTTTCGTCGTCACGAGATAATCTTTTAATATATCTTTCATTTCGAGCACTTCTAGATCTTTTGTTAAGTGAGCTATCTCGTGACCTCATTAATGAATCATCACTTCGAAATCTAATAATTGAAGAAGAGTTCGAAGATGATTTTAAAGATTCTTCGTCACTGCTTGACTCTCCTTTCATGCTATTTCGTAAAGCTTCAACACGCGCCTTCATACGACTTTTTCTTTTCTTTCGTGAAGGCAAATCAAAGATTCCTTTTCCGGATCGGGAAGTATCATCTTTAAGCTGAATAGATTCTTTCGAAATGCTGTATGTCTCAGGATTATCAGCTCTATATTTTATAAATCCAGCTGAAGGATCCGACAAGACTCCATCATCAGTAGCATCTCTAAGATTAGTATTTGCTAGACTTTGAGCCTTTCTACTATCTCTGATCACTATGTGATCAAAATTGTTGACAGCAGGTGTACGTTTCTTCTTTTTACTTTTTTTTTTCGATGGTGAACGATTTCCATCATCAGACTGAGATGACGTGCCACTATCTTCTTCTTTCTTTTTTCTGCGGAATAGTTTACCAATGGACCATTTCTTATCTTTTTTTGAACGTTCAACATCTACCTCTGTTTGAAGCGGTCGATCTAAATGAGGCTGGACGGAGGTATATTCTTCATTATATGGCCGGTAGGATGTAGTAGATGCACCAGAGATATCTCGATGGGGAACAGGCGGTGAATTAACAGTCTGAAATAGAAAAAATACACTTATTTTATTATTGTTAATAAAGAAAATTATGTATACTATTATAAAACTATATTTAAAGTAGGTATGAATATTTTTAATTCAATAAGGTAAAACAAAAGATAGGAATATAGTTCTTATATACCCAAAAATAAGGCACAGACCCATTTGGCCAAGGACATTCGTTTGGCAAAATATCAAAATTATGAAATATACTTTTTATCTTTAGCTTATTTTATGTTTTAACGAGGAAGTAATCGGGAAGATAGTTTATCAAAACATAATAAGGTTGTGAGTTCAAAGACACGCTAGATGAATTATAAACTATCTTATTATATTTATCTATTTAAGCAATAATAATATTTAGAGAATATGAAAGATAAGATGCTTAATTTCTAAATATTTACTAAGTATTTTTTTTATTACGCTGCATCCCACATAAAGCAGGATACGCCATAATTTACCAATAGCGGAAGGAAAGTATTGTTAAGCCGCTCGAAACGATTTGTCTTGTTACCAGATCGAGAAAATTAATATATCTAACTCATTCCCCCGAGTGACTTCGAACTCACAACCGTCGCATTTATAGGCAGACGCTGTGTCGCTGCATCTCGACTACCTCAACCTATCGTAAGTAAAAGAGGTGTACCAATGTTAAAAATATACTTGAATTATATTTATACATAACACAAATGCTATCACTGCATGGCAAATGTACTGTGTGTTGGACAAATATCGTATGAAGTAAATGATATTATGTAAGCCGTGTTGTTACTTGCACGCATCGATTATGCAACAAAATTTATCGCCAAAAAATAAACATTCGAAAATTTTCATCAATTAAATATTTCATAGGTTTTGTTTAGCATTTGAGGTATTTGTCAACTTTGATTTAATGTAAAAGTGTTTTAATAGTTGTATCTTTTAGGACAGTGGGTTCAAGTTCGCTTTTAAGTTAGACAATAAATAATTAAATGAAGGTGTAAATAAAAATAAATGCAAATAAATTTAAACGCTCTAACTGTATATCTCATATAATCATATAAAAAAAAGTAATAAGAATTTTAAAAATATGAATTTATGAACAAATGAACAAACCATTTGGATTTTTGTAATGTTACATTAGTTAAGGTAAAGCAGGAGATTTAGTTATGACGACATGAGATACACAATATGACTCGAATCTCTTTGTCTTTTAAAATATTTTTAAAATAAAATAACAACTTACAGGTAGAAATGACGCGAAATAGTTATTATTAGGTGGAGCCACCTCTAGCATAGCCACCATGTCTAAATCATAAACACTTATTTAAAGCACATTTACAAATACATTAACTTCCCACACATGGCTTTTGGCACGAATGTGACACTGAATATTTTTTTTTTGTCAATATTGTAATTTTTTTTATATTATTAATTCTGTAATATCACTATTAACATTATTGAATTGTACACTCGAATTATATGTTTATTACAAAAAAAACAACTTTCTCACTATTTTCTATTCATATACATAATGAGCACTATAATTTCCACTTATAATATTCGATTATTATATATTTCACTGAGGTCATAATATAATATATTAAATTTACATAAAATAATTTATTTGTTATTCTTTTAAAATAGTTTTATAACGCGGGCGCGATGCGCGTGAGCTCTTTCGCTCCCGCCGCGGCAGCTTCTGATTATTTCAGGCAACTGAATCAAACACCCGTTTACACTGACAAGATTTGGTTTGCCATATATTATCTGTATCAAAATAGATATCATACCACAGCAGTAACACTTTTTGTTTGTAAGCAAAAAAATAAAAAAGAAACTGAACATGTAAACGGACTCTAATTTTATATCCTTCACCGTTGAACAGCTAGCTCGTCGCTCCACAAATCTAGTTATTTATAAAACTTGATCGGATTATTTATTTTTTACCAAATGCAATGCTAAGTTGGAGCGTCCGGAATTCTTTGGACGTATTTTTTTAGTTGAAACGCATACAAAAATAAGCGTTGATTTTGTGAATGTTTTTGACTGAATATAATTCTGATTGAATTAAACCAACAAGTTGGAGACAGTTTGACTAATGTGTGTTAGGAACCTACATTTGTCTTGTTGAATTATTGTTGGCGTTATATATAGAGTGGGGTTTTTTATGTAGTACATTTTAACTCTTATTTGTATTTAAGGTAAAATTTAACTTTCGAAGTGTTATTTGTAAACCTGAGGCCGGTTGTGGCACATGGGCACAAAGTGTGACTGTAAAATGGACTGGTTGTGGGTTCGATCCCCACTCAAGGAAGTGAAATGTTTATTTAAATTTATATTTTCATTTCTTCGCTCTGGTGTAGAGGCAAAGCACGGCGTTAAGTTCCGCCATTCAATATACAATGCCTCCAGAACTCGGCGGAAATTGGGGAACGGAGTGCCTTAAGACTCGGTTCCCTTCTGCCTACCCTGCTGTGTGCGGGATACAGCGTGAAGCTGATTTGATTTCGTAAATGTAAATAATTTAATTGATAATAATAGATAATCTTTATTATAACAATTATTAATTATAAGTAAATTAATTTCACTCAATATTTATTTACTGTGTAGTGTGTACTCTCTATTTAAAATTTAATACTAAAACAGGGCTATCTTAAGAGATCTACGTAAAATTTTTGTATAATAGTTCTTCCAATGTTAACAATATATACACATTTCTAATAACTAATTTCATTACAAAGTAACAGATAATCACTATACAGATATTAGAGATCAAAGGGCACACGTCTCTGTCATCACTATTCAACCATCTATCCGAACATATATCCAACTGAACAAAAAAGAAATAAAAATCAATGAATACAATTAAAAAGAAACAACATAGATACTTTATAAAAAGTATACATATTTTTTGCTAAGGAAACAAAGCAATTTATATATTTTTCAATTTAAAAGTCTATTAAACGAACCTCCTTAATTAAATTAACCTACATCACAATGCAATCTAATCGGGACGCCACACGCGCAAATGTATTAAGTCTTGACCACACTGCTTAATTAAATAAAAATAAACTGAGGCTCCACTCTAGAGATCTATCAGGTCATTTAAAGCGAACACGTCTAATTGTAATTCTTTTGAAAGCTTCTTGTTTATTTGTTAAATATTTATCTTATGAGAGTAGTACTGTTGTTAGAATAAAATATTTTCCTGTGTTTTTAAAAATTTTACATCTTAATATGAATATAATGAGTAAATTATATTTTTTCGAAATTTTTAGTTTCGTATTCTGTTAAGAAATAAAAAAATGAGGGAACCCAATCAGGGAGGCCAGTCGCGGCGTGGAGGCACAAGCGTGAGATTGTAAACGCGACGGTTTGTGCGGTCGTTTTCCATTTCGGTATTTAAAATTCATTTCTTAGCTCTGGTATCAAGACACATCGCGGCGTTAAGTTTCACCTTTCAACACGCACAGCTGCCAAAATTCGGTGAAAAGTAGGGAGCGGAGGGTCTCGATATTAAGCAACCCTGCCACAAAAATCTATCAAACAAGATTGAGGCTACAACTACTACTACTACCAATTATTTAGTAGCACCCTGCGCCACGATATTGTCAATATAAACATTAATTCACATTATTTAAAATATATGATTGTAGATAGTTATTTAGAAGTCGACGTTAGTAGGTTACTGTATAAAAAGATGTGCCTGGTTTGCCTTTCATAGAACTACGCTATAACGGAACATTACCGGTGTCGAGATCTGTCTAGACTCCAGAGAATACTGTGAACGTTTTCTAGATTTCAATTTACCTGCGAGTTAATGGCGTTTGCTATCAGTTTAAAGTTAGTATAATATATTTTGTATAGGTAATATAGGAGTTTTAGATGATATCGTATATATATGTAGTTATGTGTAGTTGGGATGTGCTTGATTTAACTTTTCTTGTAGAGGAGGTTTAGATCACTCTTAGCTCTTAAAAAAAATGAAAATTTTCGATTTTCCAGATTTACAAATCAGAATAGAATAGAACAAAATATCAATCAGTCTAACGACTATAAATTGTCAAAAAAGGGAAAATTGATTAATGGACATTGTCAAGAAAATGGGAAATCTTCTAAGAGGCGGTCGAAAATATCGTCTAAAAAGCGCGCAGTTGTGTGCCGCTGCGTTGAAATTCATCTAAAAATGAGTTTTCCATTCTATGTGTGAAATAACACAACGGAAAAATAAACAAAACATAAAAAAGATGTTATTCGCATCAAAAATCAATTACAATAAATATACTATAGTTTTATTTACCGCTTTTTTTATTTTATATTGGGCGCACATTGCTCATATAATATTATAGAGCACAATAATAATATAACGTAAATTCAATTATATGAATGATATGACAGTAAATATTTTCATAGGAAAGAAAGAAAGATATGATTATATTGTGATTTATTTCATTATAAGATTTTCATTGACATTTCTATATAAGAAATACAACTTCTCGAATATAATAAAAACACTTATAACCAAAAATTATATTTATAAATCTTGAAAATTGTTAGTTCGATTCTTGCTTAGGAAATAATATATTTATTTACATTATTTTTTTTATTTTTTCGCTCTGGTATCGTGGCAAGGCGCAGCGTTGAGTGCCGCTTACTGGGCAACACGTAATGTCTCCTGAATGGCGAACGAGATGTCTTAACATTAGGTTCACTCTCCCTACCCTGCTGTGTGCGGGATACAAGCTGACTTTTTTTTTATAATTTACATAATATAGTAAAATATACAGTTCACAATTTTTACAAAACTGCCATAATGAAGACAAAGAGACAAACCAAGCAAAAAAATAAAAAAAACCATTAATTATCCGTAACAATGGCCAGCCTCATATATCTTTATTTTTAAACGAGAAGGGACTTCCGCTTTCTTTGATATAGTCCCAGGGCATGCCGTGTTCTGAAGTGTCAACCATGTTTATGGGTTTAGCGATACGTGACAGACAGACGCAGCAACTACGCGTATCCGGTGTGAAATGTGCCTTATTTATTACGATTTCACGCTTTGAACGGTTTATCTCTTTATAATTTATAAAATAAGGTTATAACGATTGACCTTTTAGATAATATTCATATTATTATACAGGGATGGATGTATTTCGTTGTATGTATTATTGTTTTTATTTGTAACTCCAGCATTAAACTACATGTTACTCCGTTCTTCACTTTTCTTCTGTTTTAAAGACACTGAGTGCTAATTGTAGTTTTTAGCGTTATATTTTTAGAGCCAAACCTTTCCTTGAATTTTCAACATATATTCGGATCCTAACTGGAAATCGAAACATTAACTATCTTTATAATAAAAGTAACAATAACAGCGTAATATTATTATTAATCTATGGTATGGCATCTAACACCGATTTAGGCAACATTTGTGAATTGCTATGACTATATATCTCTCTCCGTTGAATACCAGCCCATTGGTATAGTAAGAGAAAGGTGAGGTGTTTTATTAACGCAAAATTTGCTTTGGAAAATAAAAAGAAAACTACCAAAAAATACCAAAGGATCTGTGCGAAACTAAAGTCCAGGCCCCTTCCAAAAACCCTAGACACGCCCATGCCAGTGTCATTTTTATAAACAACCATAGCAAGATGGAACTTTAGAAACAAATAAATTATCTTATTATACTTATAATTATAAAACTATATCGTAACTAATAATAAAATATATAAATATATAATATTAGCCCATGTCCATTTACATGATAACTTTGTACATTTACTCAAATAACTAAAGTAAATTTGTCCATACTGATGTTCGCTCTATACAATACCTAATACCTATTTATAAATAATAAGTATGTTCTATATATATAATATAGGCTTTATTTTCTATATAAAATTGCACTCAAACACGCGGCATTATTCATCATTACAATGTTATTTTCTAGACCGTAAGCATTACATTCTTCACGTCATTACCTGCATGCTTTGCTATGTTTTTGTTTATAGTTTATACGGTTTAAATGCCGTTTGTTGATGGACATCGATATTTACATTTGGGATTCCTTCATTTTATCTACTAAGTGATTTTCGTTTTAATTTTTTAAATTAAATAAGTTATTTCATTGAGACCGTCGTGGCGCTGAGGTGTGACTGTATTGTATCGGTTGTGGATTCGATCCCCACTCGAGAGGATGAATTATTATTTCTTAATAATTTCATTTCTCGCTCTGGCACCAAGGCTAAAGGCCGGCATTGAGTTCCGCCACTCAATACACAATGCCTCGAAAAAATCGGCGGGAAGTGGGGAATGGAGCGTCTAAACAATAGGTTCCCTCAGCCTACCCTGCTGTATTTGGGATTCTTCGATAGTTTCTATTCCAATAATATAATTCAGTAATAATAATTCAATTCAGATCAAATGTATGCCGTTTTTCATCAATGTTTTCTTATAACGTTATCACGTAAGGCTATCGTCCGTACACCGACTTTACACACAGCCAGATATTTTTTTCTATACTTGAATTATTAGTTTATTAAGCTGTATATAAAGAAAAAATAATAATTGACTAATTATATGTACCTCGACATTATCGTTATGGCGTATGGGAAGCACGCGCGGTAGAATTGCGCAGAACGCGTATTTCGATATCTGCACATAGACACCCTCTCACGCCGCACCGATTCTCCGCGAGGGCTCGCGGGGAGTCGGTGCGGCGTGAGCGCGGATGGTCACATCACTACGGTACAGTCGAGCGCAACGCTGTCAGTTCATTGCTATGAAATATGAATATATTATATATTATTATATATGATAGTGTCATATATACAAAATGGCGCAGTAAAGCATATTTGTCTAGTAATGTTATAATAATTAGCGTGTTAGATTAAGCGACATGCAAAATCAAGTTATGGATAAGCAAATTTAAAAATTAAATTAAGTACTGAATTATAATTATTATAATGGGGCCACATCAAAATCCTCATCAATTCAAGTTCAATAAAAAGTAAAATTGAAAAGATAATTTTAATATGGTTTTACGTAAAATAATAAAAAAATATGATTTTATGTAAAACCATATTAAAATTACCTTTTATTTTTTTAAATATAAAATATATGCAAAAAAGGTGTAAAAAATAAAGTTTAAATATATAAAATATTAAATATAAAAGCAAAAATTAAAAGGAATGGCGTTCAGCTACAGTGTTAATTTATAAAAATAATTAGATATCTTCATCAATTCAATCAAAAAAATCAAATAAAAAAATATTTATTACCGTTTTAATTAAAACATTAATAAAAAGCAAGCAATGAAAACGATAAAAGGCATTTTTGTTTACAATTAATTATATTTTTGTTTGAACCATATGTACATATATAGTGTGAGCTCGATTGTACTTATAAAGATGTGTGGGTACGAATTTTCTGTAAAGACGTCGCGGTCACACTAACGCAAGTAACACGATAAGGCAAAGGGATACCAGACTGTTATTTTTTGTATCTCAAAATTAATTTTTATAATTTACCCAATATTTTTTTTTTAATATAATCTTTAAGAAGTTTAAATATTGCCAGATTTTTCTTTGTCCATATTGTATAGTACTGTATAATATGCATACTGAATATTTATGTTGTACATAGGTGTATACAGTATATAAATAAATATCATGTTTCATTAGTTATGTAAGCAGAAGTTTATTTTAGTTTAGTTTGAAATGACTCCTGTTCATTACTAAAAATAAATACTTTTCTCTAAAATTTTATTCTCGTCAACGATGTATGGAACTGCTAAATTTTATAGATATCCTCATAAAATTTTCGTTTTGTATAATTATAAGAACATAAAGATGATCAGATATTTCAATTACCTTTTAATTATGATTTGCTAAGCGTTGGGTAAAACAACATAACAGGGTAACACTGATCGAACGTTTTCTGCGCATAGTTATTCTGCGCAATTTTACGCGAGTACCTCCGATTGTCAATAAGAGTTTTGACGGACTATACCTCTAATGGTACCCTCCATCAACAGACTTATTTTTCAATATCGCTTATCCACAAAATAAAATATAGATGCAAATAGTGCAAGCATTCTTTCATCTATTTCCGTACGTTAAATCTAAATATATGAGGAACACTCATATTTTCGTAATGCCCAAACCCACACAAACGTGATTTACAGTTTCTATATTTAAACATTTCTATATAATTTTTAACTTTGTTTTCGCTTTCCTTTAGAACATTATTGCAGAAATTATATTAATAAGGCACATTTTTTATTGATAATGTTAAAATAAAATATAGTGCATTCAATTTTAACCTCTTCTCATCGTTTATTTCAAGTGCAGATAGATATTATGCCGGTCATCTTTCTGTTGTTTTATATTTTAAACGAAATGTCGCTTTTTTTTTTCAAAAAAAAGCGACATTACAGACCGTATTATTATATTTTCATTTCTTCGCTCTGGTATCGAGGCAAAGCGCGGCGTTGATTCCCGCCGCTAAACCGCAATGCCTCCAGAATTTGGTGGTAAGTGGGGAACGCTGTGCCTTAACACTAGGTTCCCTCTGCGTAACCTGCTGGGTGCGGAATACAGTACAGGGTGGGGCTGTAAACACGACAGCGAACGTGATTGTGGGCTTGATTCCCACCTGAGGAAATGAAATATTTTATTTCATATCATTCCCTCTGGTAATGAGACAAAGCGCGGCGGTTTAGCCACTCAACACGCAAGACGCACGTGTCTTAGCACTATGTTTCCAGATTCACTCTACCTACCCTGCATACCCTACCCTATGTACGGCACACACCGGGAAAATAAGAAAAAGTTAAACTGCCAAAATTTAATTATTCAACTGGCATTGTCTACGATAACGTATAACATTCGTAAATACACAATAAATCATCAATACAATAAATCATAAATAACACAGAATAAGGCTAGTTTGTTATGAAACGTGTGTTTATGATATTTTCCGTAATATGTAATGCGCCATGAATAACGAATGCAGTGGTAGGACGTTGACTCTACTATGTTGTAGAGTACGCGTGAAACGGAAGACAGATTATAATATATAATATGTTACAGCATTATAATATGTAACATTTATTTTTATTACTTTGAGGTACACGCTGGACATCGTCAAGACAGTCCGCAACATTGATCGCCGCAGTTTGCCTTGCCAGAGCGGAGAGATTAAGAAAAACAATTTTCTAGAGTAGGGCTACTCACACTTACTAGACATTACGCTTTGTTTAATATTTATATTTTATATTATTATAATTTGGAATACAGTGCTTGAATATAACAAAATTTGCATTTTGAAACGAATTATATAAAACACATCCTTCAATTTATTTCATCTAACCCTAAATAATAAAATTTTAAATAAAAACCGTTCTATTCTATATCGAAAGCATTATAAAACACATTTTATACACGATTTTTCCATATTAAATTTCCATTGTAAAAGTTTCTATCGCTGAATACGAGTTTGCTGTACGATTTTGCGCAGTATTGTACACAGTAACGTGTAAACATGGGCCACATTATGGCCTGCGGCATGTTGACCAAATAGTTCACTCTCAACGAATATATATATATATATATATATATATATATATATATATATATATATATTGTTAGGAAGCATTAAGTTTTTATAATTTTTTATTTACAACACATTTTTTTTAAATTAACTAGATAATATCCAGTTCATATCAGATCATTTAGATAATATCTAGTTTATTACAGCGATTTTCTTAAAATGGGTCACTTCAATGAAAAAGTAGTTACTTCTTAGAGTGTGCCAGGGTTAAGTTAACCTGTCAGATACATAAGTCAGGTTTCTTCTTTTGTATGTACATATTTTTTAATCTCCATACTAGTTCAATATTAAGAAGGTCAGTTTTATTAAGGCAGCCATGCCCTAATAAGGATTACCTTGAAGACAACTTAAGATTTTCAATACTTTTTATTAACATATATAATAGCTAGACAATTGGATTAAAGAGATTTAATGAAATCTATAGAAAAAATTTTTGGCACAAATAAATGTGTGACTGTAAATTCGACTGATTGTGGCTTTGATGGCTCGTGGAAATAAAATATTTATTTAAATTTATATCTTCGATTCTTCGCTCGGTGTCGAGACAAAGCGCGGGTTGAGTATCACCAGTCATCACGCAATGCTTCCGCAATTCGGCAGAAAGTGGGAACCCGAGTGTCTTAACACTAAGTTCCCTCTGTTACCCTGTTGTTTGCGGGATAAAGCGTAAAACTGATTAATTTGTTATTATTAGGTATTTTTAGTAGTTATAGTTACTAACACTGTTTCCTACAGGTAATGGCATCGGTCTTGAATTCTATGCTACAAACTTGTTTGTTTTTAAAAGAATACGTACTTAGTTTTAGGAGTACGTCTGTTTTAGACAAAGTTTATAAATTTCTTTGCTACCTAGAATTTTGCAAAGATTTCGTTATCTCGCAACTTACTACTCTTCTATTGAGATATATAGATTTTTTTCAATTTATAAACATTTGATTTATTTTATAAACATTTCGAGATTCCTAGGCTTTTAATCAAATACAAGCAGTACTTCACGACATGCTTATAAAAAAAAATTATATTACATAAGTAGAACATTTCCATACCAGTATTAAAGCAAAAAAACCGTATTAAAGTATGACGCGAACAGAATCATAATTAATATGCCATAATTGATGAAGCCCAACCACGTGGCAACTGTGGCATGATGTCACAAGGATATGACGCCGTTTCCCGTGCGATCGCTATGGACAAATGAACTACGCTTCCCCTATTACGCGCAAGCTGGATTTAAACTGAGTGGGTTTTGTTTTATTATAAATATGAGCTGTAATGATGCAATTAGTTAATGCAGCTGTTTGTTTTCTGGGAAGTATTCACTGAGAAATTGTTAAAAACTAAGATATTTAATTTTAAGTTTTGCTTTCCGATATTTTTTAAGCAAGTATAATTAGTAGAGTAAATACAATAATACATAAATAGATTCTGGGAGACTTTACAGCGTTACAAGCATAAGCAGAATGGTCCGGAAATAAAGAAATTTCGATATAATTAGTTGTTTGACTGTTGCTACTTTTTTAATATATGAAAAGATTAGGCATCTCTAAAGATACCTAATCTTTTCAAATATTTAAAAAATATAAAAATATATATAAATAAATATAAAAAAAATATAAAAAAAATAATAATAAGTTATCTTCACTATCTATACCGCACACAGCAGAGTAGAAAGAGGAAACCTAATGTTACGACACTCCGTTACCCGCTTCTCACTGAATATTTCGTAGCATTGTGTGTTGAGTTTTGGAACTCAACGCTAGGCTTACCTTACCTTACCTAATTTACCTTAGTGCCAGAGCAAAGAAATAAAAATATTAATAAATAATAATTCATTCCCTCCAGCGGCGCAGGGGCATAACTACTTGTGTGGCTACGCCCCGACGACCTTAAAAAATATAGACTGTTATTAATATCATATCAGCGACCAAATAACACAAAAAGTTTCATAAACGATTTCTTTCATCAAATACTTGATATACTTATAGACAGAACCTAGCATACACAAGAAAGCATATACAAATTTATAGAGAAGCAACAGAGAATGTAGCGTAAAAGAACCAAATTGAGTAAGGCAATAATAATGAAAATATTCGAGGCGAGAGACGCTTAGTTTCTGCAAAAAGTTCAGCGCTTATACTGTAATTTATTACGTGCTTTACGGTTCAGAAAAATGTTTCTAGAAAACTTTCAGTATGGAGATAGATTTTGACTAGTCTTTTGATTTATTGTTGAATTGTTATGTGTGATTATGATTTATGTAGTAAAAAATATGATATTTAACTAAAGTTTAAAATGCAATGTATTACATATATGTATTCACAATATACTTCGTTGGCGGAGTGTTAAGGAGAGTTTGGACTTAAAGAGTGGTTATATTTTGTTTCTAAATTTTTATCGTCATTTTGATAGATTATACTACGTGGCACTAATACAAAAATATTGTGAAAATATAAAAACTAATTACAATGAAAGTATTCATCAATTTAATGCTATGTTCATACCAATATAGAATATATTAGAAGATGAGTAATAGCGCCTCATACGGGCGATGATTTGAGGAAATTTGACGCGAAGCTAAACGAGCGACAAGCTGTCAGTGAACTATGGCGTTTCCGTTTTCTATTTGGGTTTAAGCGGATATGGATTGTAAATATGTATACAAACCATGGTAAGTAAAGTAATAACACATGGCAAAAAGAAAAAAAATATATAAATAAACATTGCATTACAATATGCATTTATATTTTGTATCGTTCATTTACCGCTTTTTGCGAGATGGGTAGACTAAAACTAAGCCACTCCGTTCCAGAAATGTCCCAATTTATCAGACCAAACATAAAAAAATATATATTTTACAAAAAAAAAGTTTTTTCTAATTACCTTCTTTTATATGCCAGTACTAATCTCTTTACACTTTGTTATTTTAGTTGCACATTGGGTGCAAATAATATTAACACATATGGGATTCATGTAAAAAACGTAGTCCCTAATTTTAACTAAGAAAATACAAAAAAATGTTCAAGGCGGTAATCGTCGGTTGTAAAACATTCAAGCAGATGTGACGTGCGACCTGACCCGGCTTTGAGTCTCTAACAAACACTCGAAGGGACAGTTTTAACTGTGACACGTGAACATGGCTAGGAAATATATTCTTATTATAATACAAATGCAGCTTTAAGGTATTTACCATATAGATGAGCCATTCTGAACTCAGTGTTAAAACACTCCGTATCCGTACTCCAATACGTGTTAACTAGTGCATTTTAACACTGCGGCTTATTGTGCCAGATCGAGAAATTCACATGCCCTTCGAATGAAGATCCAATCCACAGCCCAGCCTACACATTTCCAGTCAGTCGCTAACCTATTACGCCACATTGATCTGTATAGCCTCACGCTATATTCCGCATATATATGAGCAGGTATAAGGAATTTAGAGACTTCGTTCCCCAATTCGGTTGAATTTTCGAGACATTTCTACCAAACTGCGAGAAATATATCTCCCAAATTCGCCACAAAGACATTTATATATAATATCATCAGTCTCTATAGTTAGTAAATTATATAACCCATTGCTTATAAACTAGTCTTACTCCACACATAAAAAACACATACTGATAAAAAAAATAATTATCATAGTTATTAATAACAGATAAAAAATATATCTAAATAGCCATCAAAAACGTTCGGCGTACCGGAATGACGTCAACTACACATATCATACATTGTAACAAATGTTCAACAAGAGGTGCTTGAACCTGATAAAAAATAATGAAGTTTTGTTCTTAATGATTACTCTGCTAGTACTTGTTACCAAAAGCATAAACTGTTAGATGAACATTTGTTCAGGTTTGATTTTATTATGATGGAAAATTGGAGAAGACATAGAGAAGAATGCTGAAATAAAGAAGATTAGTGTGCATTATATTATAATAAAATGATTAAAAAAATATATCATTTAGTATATTTAGGAGTATATTTTTCTCCATAAACCTATAAGTATAGATATTCAAACGTTATTCAAAAATAATTAAATATATTATGAAAGGTCTTATTACTTCGTTTGATTCGTTAGTTTCCATTGGTTCGTTGGTTTTCAGTAATTTACAAATTGTTGGCTTTCCGTATACCTATATACATATATATATTACAACATAAATTAATAGGTTTTTTTTATATTTAAATTATACTTTAACTTCTTTAGTTTTCATTATCAATAGCACATATTCATTCACAACGTATTCTGGTCTCGTATGTAATTCAATCTGGAAATATGCAGGTAGTCTAGGAATGTTCTAATAAAATAAAGTATATTACAGACGTGCGACGGTCCGGACTCTAGAGTAACCTGAGCCCATAACTTTGGGAACCGTGCGAATATGTAGGTTTTTTGTTTATACCAATATGCACCCCGAAAGGTAGAAATGAGCACGTATGTACTCGTATTTCGTGGTCTCGCAGTATTTTATTAATTATTTCTTACTGTGTTGCGTGCCATTACATTTCGGAGTTGAAATATAACTTCAACTTGTTTAGCGTAAAAGTGTGTTAAGCCACATCAATTTCAAGACATCGAGTAGCAAAACTTAACGCCACTCTTTGTATTGTTTTTGGCTCCAGAGCAACAAAATGTAAATATAAAATGCTTTATTCACCCGAGTGGGAATCTAACGTCGCCACACGCTGTGCCACTGATCCACTACAGCCTCGGCCGCAATTTTATATACTTACATTTATTTAATTACATAAGTAACGATAAAAACAAATATTAAAATAAGCCATAATGTCATCGTAAGAAATTGAATATGTGTAATACGAAAATCTAGTTAATCACATGACGCGGCCATCTTTCTTTCGGAGAACAACAAAAGTTTTTGAAATATTTATTCTATACTAAACAGGATTGTTGATTGTTTTACTAAAGCGCAAAAATGCCGAAAACGTTAAAAGTTTCTAAAGTTACATATCTGTATATAATATGAGGAACAAAAATTATATGTTAATAAGAAACTTTATCAAACTGCTGCTGCTGCGTTAATTAACAATTCGAAACGAGCATGTTTCGTGGAAGCAGTTTCAGTGTTTACAAGGGCGGCAATGTGTAAAAGGTCGATGTATAAACAACAAGGAAAAAACGGGAGTGTTAAAGGAAATCGTGTTAGATTTTTTATAGCGGTTATTGAAATTACGCAAGGAAGGGAGTTTGTAACCGAGTGTTAAGACATTCCGTTGTCATTAAGACACTTTCCTTCTTCACTCTTCGCCGTATTTTCAAAGCATTGGATGTTAAGTGGCAACTCAACGCCGTGCTTTGGTCTCGTTACTAAAGCGAGGTTATGGAAATATTAACTATTGCATTCCCAATCAAATCCACGACCGTCACGTTTACAGACGCGAACTTGAGCCCCTGCTCCCCGAAGGCTTGAAATAAAATTATGCTAATAATTTAAAATAATGTTTCTAATAAAATTATAATACTTAATCTTAGCTCTGTAGTAAGTACGAAATGAATATATTTATAGTACATTTTTAACTACATACTATATAGTCATTCAATTAAGTAAGCAGTTACGTTAGAAACAGAAATGTTATGTCCCTTATTTAAATAAAAAAATTGTATTGTTGACGATCACGATTAAAATGTTTTAAATTTTAAAATATGAATAAATGAATAAAAATATCATCCCTTTTTGACTTATAAACCACAGAATATTAATGTTATTCTTAATATTTTTTCATACATAATATATTTCCGCTCCTAACTCCTACACTATTTTTTACAAAAAATTCCAAATACCTTAAACATATCCACTAGTTTTATTGAGACCGGTCGCAGCGCAGGGGCACAAAGCGTGACTGTAAACGCGACTGGTTCTGGGTTCGATCCCCACTCGAGGAAATGAAATATATTTATTTAAATTTATATTTCCATTTCTTCGCTCTGATGGAATTCCGCCACTTAGCACGCAATGCCACCAGAATTCGACGGAAACTAGGGAAACGAGTGTCTTAATAGTAGCTTCCTTCTGCCCATCCTGCTGTGTGCGGGATAGCAGCGTGAAGCTGATTTTTAATTTATTTACCTATGTAGGTTTAGTCAAAGTAAACTAAATTTCTAAGGTGGCACACATAGAAGTAACATTCGCGAGCGTTCTCCAAGACTGTTGAACTATTCCGGCGCTATTTCAGTAGTCGGTCCGGCCCGCTGCGCTCGGCAGCTCTTGACCCCTTTACTAACGAACGTACTAACTCTAATTATTATATTATAATGACCTTAATACATGGATACGTTGGAATTGGTTTGTGATTGATTTATCTGTTGCATTGAAATTGAATAAAAAAATGTTGCAAATAAATTTTATATAGAATAAATGATGAGTCCCGTCAGTTAGTTGAGGTTGGTAGGCGGAGGGGTACAAAGTTTGACGGTAAATGCGACAGGTTCTGAGTTCGATTCCCACTTGAAGAAATAAAATATTTAATATTTTCATTTCTTCACTCTGGTGTCGAGGCAAAGCATGGCGGTGAGTTCCGCCACTCAATATGCAATGCTTCGGCAATTCAGCAGGAAATGGGGAACGGAGTGTCTTAACACTAGGTTCCCTCTGCGTAGCTGGTGTGCAGCGTGAAGTTAAAAAAATATTCTTTTATCTTTTAATAAAATGCAATAATGTGCGTGCTTGTAGTCACTTATAAATATAAAACACGTGCAGTAAATTTCGCTCATAACATTTCACCACCAAGTCGAAAGAAGGCCAAGAGAAACAATTTAATTTTTTTATGACGCCCACACAGGACTAGGATATTTATAACACTAAATAGTAATGAAAGGTCAATGCCTCTGATTTTATAATCGACATAATTTGATATGATCGTGATCAAGAAATCAATTTATGTTTTTGTATACTATACATATAGAGGAGATCGTGGCGCAGTGTAACTTTGAATGTAAGCGCGATGGATGCAGGTTCGGTTTTTACTCAAGGGAATGAAGTATATTTAAATGCGGCGTTGAGTTTCGCTACTCCATAAATACGCGGTCTCGAATTGGAGCGGTACGAGCAGAACCGAATATCACGACAGTAAGTTCTTTCTATATGCGGGATATGATAAAACGCGTGAAGGTGGAAAAAAATACTTTTAAGAGCATATTTGGCTGTCAGTTGTAAGTTGTATTAACATACAATGATTGATGTTTTAGATAGAAATCTTTGAAAGTAAAACAGCATCCGTATTATGTAACACTTACTGTAGAGTGCACGTGAATTATCTAATTAAGTAAATTATATATCGTTACTCAGTACCTAAGTCGTAATGGTCTTGTTTTATTATTCAGGATATGTATCTCTAGGAAGTTATCGTAACAAAAAAAGGAACAGAGAAGTCCGTCTCAGTCCGTCTGTCTGTCTGTCTTTCTGTCAAGACCCTTTATCTCAGGAACGATTGGAGATGTCGAGTTGAAATTCAAATCATATACTCAGATCTACGGCCCCATGATTTCCTGATAAAAAATATGGCCGTTTTTATGGCAAAAAATGCGTAATTCGACGCTATGAAGAGAATCAAAACCATAGGGTACTTCCGGTTGACCTAGAATTATGAAATTTGGCAGCTATCATCTACAGTACTTGTTCAGGAAAAAATCTGAAAACTATCTTTAAAAATAATAACCATAAAAGGAGGGCAAAATCTGGTATTAAAGCCGCTAGTTCAAGTGAGGTATGGAAGGACTGAGTAATGGAAGGACTCTGGCTAAGCTGAGCCTGAATTTCAGAAGAACCCCGCGACCTCCAATTTTAGTACGGAACTCGTTTTGATATTGAATGGTTTTTTTCATATTGAACATAACCTAAGTGTTTTTTTTAAAAAGTCAATTGATATATTTTATATCTACTATACATTATAGTACTGTCTTAACTCTAAAAAATCTTAGAACTTTATATATCACTCCCCTCACCAACGTTTTATTTGCGGCAATTTAAGAACACCTAGTTTATTTTCTTGTGAAATTATTGCATATGTGGCGATCTCTAACAAACAGACAGTTAGTCATATCATCTTACTATATTTACTACACCGAGAAGTTACAGATTCAAAACCCAAAACGATAACAACACAAATATGTCAATCTTAGTACTTTATTACCCTAAATAGATAATCAATCCATCGAATGGCGTAATAACAGAGTGTTATCTCAACGAGTGATCTCTAATAATGTTTGCTGGTCATTGATCTGGTCTCAGATGCGTTCGGTCAGTCCAATTGTTTCGATCTAAAATAAACAGGACCCCGCTCCGCTCGGCTATTTCAGAAGCGATAAAACACTCCATTTTATAGTTACACCTGCTTTTTCGGAAATGAAAAACGAGAGAATTGAAACATATTTTGTCTTTTAGTATTGTCGTGTATGGATTAAAAGATTCGAGAATTTTAGGTCTTGTAGAGTAGGTATAATATTTTTTACATTTTAAATATGTTATTCCACATTTAGGAAGAAAAATACTTATTAACGTAAAAAAAAACCCACGCCTCTTTCTAACCAAGTCCAAGCGCTCTAAGCCACCAAGCCATACGTTCTCATCGATCCATGTGGAAATTCTTAAACGCTTGTTACAATTTATTTATGTTCTTAGCACCTCTGTAGGAAGATTTTTACAAATTTCCGCTACCCAAAGATAATTATTTAGAATTATCATTTGGCAAGAGAGAATACAATTTTTTTAACATTTTTTTAAGTGTTATTCCATATTTAGGAAAGAAAAATACTTATTAAGAAACGTATAAAAATATTTGCTTTAAAATATTTAAAAAAATAGTCGTTATAATATTTATGATTTATTATTATTAAAGTTGACATACAGTATTTAGACTTTCTAACGCCGTTTTAACGCCGGATCCGTTACGTATTTCGAGACCACGATTTACCATTAAATTTCTTTAACAACATTACTACTTACACTTAAACTTTGCCTTCGTGTGAAAAAAAAATTAAAAATTTTACAGTGAAAAAAAATTCTTAAAAAAAAAATACTAAAGGCCATCGTGGTTCAGTGGGCCTGAACAAGGTTCCCTGTCCCCACCCTTCTACACGCGTGAAGCAGTGTAAAGCGAGAAGAAATCTTTCTGTCATATAAATAATTGTGAGTATTACGAAGGAATAGAATCGATAACAACAGTCATATTCACAATCACAACAATACGAAAAATACAAATTCACCAATTAATTTTCATCAATTCCCTAACATTTTACAACTACAGTTAAAGCGCTAGTCAAAAACGGAATTTCAATATACAAAGCGCACCAGCGATTGTCAAACAAAGGTTTTGTTTGATTTGAATGTCTGAAAAAAGATTCGCGTAATCGAATTGGTTTAAATAAAACGGTGACGTCGACGTCGACGGCAGAACGTTGACGCGGGATAAATCACCGGGAACAATCACAACCCTCTAAATACAGCACACTCAAAGAACTTTTTGACAAAATGGTTTTTTGGCAAAAACTTATCGTTTGGTGAAGTATTCGTGTACTGTAAAGATTGAAGAAGCTCGCCAGAAATACTGTTATTTGATTAAATTTCATCGATCCTTTTTCTCAAATGGTTTGTTGGTGTGGCAGTTCGGTAGGTCATGGGTTCAATACTCAACCAGAACTGAGTAAAATGATAATGAAATGATTATAATAGTTTAAAATTTTCTATTGTCTAAATACTAATGTTAGGCGATGCTGAGAATGTTAAGGTTTAAAAGATTGGTTGCCATGTTACATATGGCCATTCCTAGGTCTCATAGAGCTGTATTTTTCCATGTTGGCAGAACGAATAATTCTATATAATATACATGTTAAGTAAAAAAATATATCTGTACTCAATTAAAATTAAAATCAAAGTCAGCTTCACGCTGTACCCACAGCAAAATAGGCAGAGGGAACCTAGTGAGTTAAGACACTTTGTTCCCCACATTCCGCTGAGCTGAGTCTTACAATGTACCATACATTTAAAACAAAAACATAAACAGAGGAGGAAGCGTCTAATGACCAAGTGACACACAAACCTTTTGGCTAATAAAACCAAAATAAATTATGTTTTAGAAAAGCTCGTTAAAAACATATAAAATGGGCGAGTTTCTCGCAGCTGCCTACGTCCGAAATGGATTGTCATATTTTCGCTGTAAAACCGGAAATTGTGGAATGCATGTGAATCAATACAATTTTATATAGTATTTTAATTCAATCAACTTATTTTTAAAACATTAATTACTTAAGATTCTGATTTATATTATTTTCATAATATTTTAGCATTTTGCCATCTGCCACCTCCTCATGGACGATTGACAGTTGGCAAAGTGATAACATATCACTTGATTGAAAGTTACATCAAACTTAGATTTCTATTACTACACAGACGTCGCTCAGGCGTGTCGTTGATTAAAATAATAATTTCATGAAAAGAAAAAAACTTAATAAGAATAACGCAGGTGGCATCTAGACACTTATTGTTAAAAATTTCTCTTTCATCCATACAAAAGCTCAAACAAACGTAATCGCGTTTCACTGGGGCGACAATAAACCACAATAGTCGAACATAATAGCTTCGAACCTCACTCTTAGCTCTGGGTTATTGTATTAGTGTATACGACGTATATAGCATAGGAGTTGTCGTCCTAATACATATTTGTGGTTATCCTAAAAATATTTAGTAAAAAGAATTGACTGGCCAGTCGTGGCGCAGGGGCATAAAGTGTGACTGTAAGCCCGATTGGTTGTGGGTTCGACCCCGACTCGAGGAGATGAAATATTTATATAAATTTATAATTCCATTTCTTCGCTCTGGTGTCGAGGCAAAGCCCGGCATTGAGTTCTGCCACTCAATACGAAATGCCTCCAGAATTCGGCAGAAAGTGGGGAACGGAGTGTCTTGGCACTAGATTCCCTCTGCCTATGTGCGGGATACAGTGTGAAACTGATAAAAAAATCTTTTTTTTTATTATTTGAGTATCTTTCTTTTGTATTATCTTATTTATAAGAAACGAAGATTTATTAGTACCTCCGGGAGTTTTCATATTTTTACGTGACCATCTTAAGACTGTATTATTACTTATTACTATTTTTATTTTCTTATCAACTGACTTAATTTCAAATCAACTTAATGGCGAAACTAAAAACTGAACTGTGTAATACCAGCCTGGCTAAATGACAATAATTTATATTTCTTCTAGTGGGAATCGAATTATCGAATCCACAACCTTTGTTTTTTAAAATTTAAAGTCAAACAATAAATCAGCTTCACGCTTTATTCCTCACTGAGAAAGGTAGACAGAGAAAACTTAGCATTAAGACAATTCGTTCCCCACTTTTCATTCCGTAGAATTTAGTCGCTGATAAAAATGTATATAATTAGTCAAATACACCTTGACTGATAACTGAAATATAATGGTTGTAATGCAATATTTACAATATAATAAAGTAAAAAGTTGCCATATTTGATGTTAAACCATGCCCCACTTTTCACCAACATATATCAACACTACACGTAGTAAAACAAATTCAATTACAATAATACCCCACGTCACTGTCTCCTATACTATAGCACTCAGTACAACCACTCATGTTCCCAGAGTTCTCTCCGTTTGATCGCGTGTCGACGCTCATTGTGTGACATTACATTAATCACGGAGATATAATGAGGTGATATCACGGAGAACACGTTATGGAGATTATGTAGTATTCTATAATATTTTTTTTTACGCTGTATCCCGCATGGCGTAGGCAGAGAGCCAAGTGTTGAAACACTCCGTTCGCTACTTTTCGCCGGACTCTGGAAGCATTGCGTGTTAAGTAGTGGAACTCAACGCCGCGCTTTGCCTCGACACCAGAGTGAAGAAATAAAAATCTTCAAAATTTCAGTACCTCGTTAATTATAGTCATTGTTATGTGGTTATAGTATAGCAACTGGACTTTCAGTAAAAGAGGGATATTGAGAAATTTTAGTTGATGCGTTTCTTGTAGACACAAAAGCGCGTTAAAATCATAAAAATAATCAGCTTTTTCCACACAGTAGGGTATGTAGACAATATTGTCAAGACCTAGTATATTCACTGGTGGAACTCAACGTCACGCTAAGTCTACCACAGCAGTAAAAATGATGATATAGTTTAAATATAATCATGCAGTATCATTTCTAAATATAGCCATTTACTAATTATTTAAGTCCATTACATATAATGAAAACTAATTTGAAATACACCTATGTCCTCAGCCCAGCGTCATCGTGAAACATCAACGTTGTTTTGACATTAACATGGATGTTGACAGGAGAAGGGATGAACGTAAAGTAAGTTTCACATTGTATTTCAATTAATTTGATGCCATTGAGGCTTAGTTGAGATGTCACTAGCGCGATGATTGCGGGTTCAAATCTTCAATACCAGAACTTACATATAAAGTTTTAGTAAGTGTTAACATAAATATAATCACAGTTTACAACAATCAAATACGATTGATTTTTGAAATGTATTAGGATTTTATATAAATAAAATAAATCAAAGTACTATTAACGTACCTAACACCTAGTGCTTGACACTCTATTGCGTATTGAGTGGCGGAACTCAACGCCGCGCTTTATTTCGACACCAGAGTGAAGAAATGAAAACATAAATGTAAACAAATATTTCATCTCCACGAGTGGGGATCAAACCCACCCCACAGACCGACTGACTGACTGGACTCAGATTATATTAAAAAAATCTTATTAGATTACATATACGAGACATTAATTTTGCCAAATATATCGCCAGCAGTAATTCTAGGTATAATTAGTACTAAGAGCAAGCAGAGTAGTCAAAGAAACTAATGAAGTGGAACACATTATAATGAAGACAATAGATACGGCAATATGTTATATTAGATTTGGATTATTTACTAATAACAGTATAGGTAGCGTAACGAAGAATTCGGCCACATGAAAACTACATGCGGTTTAAAGAAAGAAAATTATTAGAGTTACGTATTTTCTAAAATGTATTTTAAAAATTTTTATTTTCGCGCGTTTTCTAATAAGTTGGAGGAAATATTTTAAATATTAAAATATCTTAAAATCCTGTAATATGATTTAAACCTTTAACTGCTTTTGCGCCACGAACTCTAATTTTTATCTCTAGGAATGGAAAAATTTTCAAAAAAAAAATGTTTTCCAAGAGAAGCGTTTGAATTTTTATATATTTTTAAAAAATATATATTATTAAACTATAATATATTGCAGTGCTATGAAAGTACTTATAGCATATCATTGTAGGTACTATATAGCACAGCTTACAAGGGTGTGACACTGAATTTACCAAACCAATACAACCCACGGTTTATTTGGTTAGCGGCCGTAATCTGACCACTGACTGATTTTACCACTAAAAATTAAATTAAGCTAATAGGAAAATTTCAATTTATAATGACGTGTAATGAGTTTTCATTACCGAATTCGTTACAAGTATAATTAATTTTTATTTTCATAATAATAATTGACATCAATTTAGTAGAATTTCAGGCTTTTCAATAATCGAAATCTGACTGAGATGAAATTGTATTGAAGTGAACTCTCTATTTTAATGAGCTTTCCGTTCTACTTAGCAATGTAGACATCAGAACCTAGTTGTTCTCTAGTGAACCTCTGCTTCTCTTAACTCTACCGTCTTTTACCGTCTTACTAGCCCAGAAACTCTAGTTTTCATTTTCCCCTCGAATTCCAAATAACTCGTGTTGCACATCAGTAGTATGATTGATGTACTTACACATCCCACTTATTGCTGAATTCTTGGGGCATTGCGCCTTGAAATATATAGTATGATGAATATCTATAATATTTAAAACTTCTTATTATTCAAAATCATATAAGCAATTAAATAAAATTAAAATCCAAATATTAAATTAAAGGGGCCAGTCGTAGCGCAGCGGCACGAAGTGTGACTGTGAAATCGACTGGTTGTGGGTTCAATCCCCACTCGAGGAGTATATATAATATAAATTTAAGTCAATAATTCATAATATTGACTTAAATTTATATTTCCATTTTTTCGCTCTGGTGTTGAGGCAAAGCGCGGTGTTGAGTTCTGCCATTCAACACGCAATGCCTCCAAAATTCGGCAGAAAGTGGGGAACGGAGTGTCTTAACACTAGGTTCCCGTTCCCGTCCCCTGCTGTGTGCGGGATACAGCGTGAAGTTGATTTTTTTTTATAAGCAATTATAATTAAGAGGATGTAAACAAAACCCTAAGTGTAATATGTATATATAGGTATATACAAAATTTATACAATTATATATATACATACTCGTATGTATACTTATAGCTTTTAGTATTTTGATTACTGTATCAAATTATTTTTAATTTGAAACATGATACTTTCAATCTAAGAAAGTATATCTATTGAAGTTTTAATAGACAATTAATTTTTTGTACTCGCTGTGCGCGTGCGCGACGACATGAATAGTAAATTTAAAATTAACTCCTAAAAGATAAGGAGATTTTGATGTTCGACATTCTGCATGTAGTCGGGTAGGCAGAGAGAGCTTAGTGTATGTGACGTATGTAGTAGCGGAACTTAAACGCCGTGCTATGCCTCGACACCAGAGCGAAATGAAAATTAAATATTTGGCTTCTAATTGCATTCTCTCTCTCTCTCTCTCTCTCTCTCTCTCTCTCTCTCTTTCTATTTATATGTACATATATAAATTAAAAACGTATAAATTATATAAATAAGAAAACTTACAACCATTGTAATATTTCTCTATTTTCTCTACTAGTGTTATTCTTACTTCTAAGTACCTATTACTTCTTGATGAAGTTGATGGTCCTTTAAGGCTTACCTGTAAAAAGACAAACATTAACATTAGTTATTATTTATAAGCATTTAAGATTATAATTTTATTTTATTACAGTTTAGTTAATTTTTTTAACTTTAATTTAATCCCGCGTACAGTAATGTAGGCAGAGGAAACCGAGTGTAACACACTCTGTTCCCCACTTTCGGCCAAATTCGCGGGACATTGTATGTTGAGTGGCGGAACTCAACGTCGCGCTTTGCCTTGTTACCAGAGTGATAAAATAAAAATATTAAACATACATTCCCCAAATATGATTAAATCCCACAACCGTCGCGTTCACAGTCACGTGCTGCCACTGCGCCACGACACCCTAAATTATATAGGTCATATAATTAATTTACAATATTATATAGAAACAACGCTTATTGTTTGCAAGAGTGCATTCAAAATTATCAAAGTAGAATTGTCAACAGATGTACTCATAGTTGTAAATTAAAGGTTGACTATTATTAAATGAATACATATAAAATTATTTATATAAATTTAATACGTTAACTGTCGTCTATGAGTGCTCCTACAACAAGTATATTTCCAAAGTACGTACAAACAATAAATCAAGCACTCAGCCTAATTCAAGTGTACAATTGCAAAAGCTTAATTATTTATAGCGACATAAGAGCAGTAACCTCGCATTACATATTCCGCTCCGTAATGCGCTATCGGTGCCAGCCATGTCGCCCGAGGAACGGCGGACACTTTGGACGCTGCAAATTGCAATACAACGAAAACTGATAAATCTAAAATATTTTTTCCTCTATTTATTTGGCGTTTTTTGTGAAATAAGAAATTAACAAAGTGATAAGACGCTTTGGTAATATTACATTTTAAATTAAATTATTAACGGTGGCAAAAAATTTTGCGGGTTAATTGCGTATGTTTTGGTATCTTTTCAAAAATTTCTTTTAGGTAACGTGACATAGCGCTAAAGTTTTAACTGGTGTAACTATTACTTAATTTTTTTATTACTTGAACCGAAAATTATTTACTAATTGAGCATCTGCGTGTTGGATGACGAATTCAACGGCATATTCAACCGCAATATGTTCTCCTAGCGGATTTAAATAAAAAAAGGGTTCAAGAAAACCAATATAATCACGATTTTACGCACTTATAAGTCCATGTTTGTTTTATTTTATTAAAAAAAAAATTAAAAAAATTAAATTAGCTTCACGCTATATCCCGCACACAGCAGGGTAGGCAGAGGGAACCTAGTGTTAAGACACTCCGTTCCCCACTTTCTGCCGATTTTGAAGGCCTTGCGTGTTGAGTGGCAGAATTCAACGCCGCGCTTTGCCTTGACACCAGAGCGAAGAAATGGAAATATAAATTTAAGTAAATATTTCATCTCCTCGAGTGGGGATCGAACCCACAACCAGTCGGTTTTACAGTCACACTTCGTGCCACTGCGCCACGGCCGGCCTCAAAATTTATATTATTAAATATTTATATATTTTTTAATTACATACATATCCTATATTCGTTAATATCCAACTGGTGCAAATGCAAGGTGCATTCTGTCTAGTGCAGCAACATTGATTGCAGGCGTTCTCGCGGTTGGCGTGAGCTTTTGTGACACGCTGCGGTTAATGAGTGAACGTCAAAATATACCGGGTATGGAAATAACGCGCGTCGTGCATCTCTTTGAAACTCATAAAAATAAAGGATTTTGAAACGGAATTTGACATGTATTCGTTAGTTGCAAAATTTCTGAATGTTTTTGGGTATTATTTATTGACATTATTATACGATCACCGTATTATTTTATTTGTTTCAAATATTCTAGTAATCACTAAATAATCTACTAATTACTAAATAAAACCTTTGCATATTTTACAGGTCTAGAAAGCTTTTCCTCTTGTTTCTTTTTCCGTTCCTAATGCAATTTGCAATTTCATTTATACTATTCCCTTCGGACTTGCCGAGTTATTTAAAAGGTGTGTGTGAGCAGAAAGTACGATCGGGATAAGTCCATTAGCTGTAATGCTTTAAAAGAACTTTTGTTCGAGCTTGACCGAATAACGATATGTTGTTATATCGTAATATATAAATATACATTATTTGGTGTAATTCGATATTGATGTATCAAAAATTTTGAAATTTTAAGGCTCTAAAACTTTAAATTAAATGTATATTGTTAAAATTTTTCCCACCTGTTGCTACATGTGGGAAAATTGTGAGTCGGCAGAGGGAGGGAGTCGGCAGATCGACTTAAAATACTTCGTTTCCCATTTTTTATAGAATTCTAGAGGCAATGCGTATGAGGTGAACTCGCAGAGGCAGATCTCGCAGAGGCTTTAGTCTTGTCACTAAGACAAGAATAAAAATATTAAATATTTAATTTCCACAAGTGGGTATCGAATCCAGACTATTGTAGCGTTTACAGTCAGACTCTAGTGCCCCGGCCCCACGACTGGCTTACAAAAAATTTAAGCTTTCAACAAATATGCCAGCAGTACATTTGCATATAAATAAATATGTATGTATATACACTATCAATTATAAATAACATAGTCAGCATTTATAAGTTGGACAGGAAGAAGGCGGCCATTAGAGTTAATGTAGTGACGCTTTTTGTCACCACCTGGCAGACGCGTTGCTATTGTTTTACTAAAACGTTTTAGCAATTGGTTAAAATGCCAAAAGTTGTAATATTTTTTTAGTTTTTCATCCCCTATATAATGCATGGTAGGCAAGGGGAGACATGTGTTACGATTCTCCGCATTCCGTATAAGAAAACACGTGTTGATTCTCAGAACTCAACGCCGCAATATGTCAGATATTTTATTCCTCGGAATGAGGAAATAAATGTATGCCATGGTCTACATTATTTCCATTTGCATTCAAAAGCTATCGTTACTGCGCTATGATAGGCATATGAATATTTTGTATAAATTATTATAAAAACTCAAATTTCAATAACTTAAAAACGTAACTAGATTTTACTAGTCTATTTAAGATTTATAGCGATAAATGTGACATTGTATTTTTTTTAGCGTCACGTTGTGTCACACATAGATCAGTGTAGGCAGAGGAGACCTATTGTTAAGACCTTCCGTTTCCATTTTTCGTCGAATACTGGAAGCATTGCGTCTTGAGTGGCGGAACTCAACGCCGCGCTTTACCTCGCCACCAGAGCGAAGAAATAAAAAGATTGAATATTTCATTCTCAATTGGGAATCGAACCTACAACCTGTAACGCTAACAGTCACATACTAGCCCCCTACGCCGGGACTGACGTCAAAGGTTACTTGTCTAATTAAGATTTAGTGCTAAATATGAGAGTGTAATATGTGTTTGCTATAATGCAGTGTAACTGACGTAAATGAAGTCAGAAGTGCTTAAGCTCACTCCATTGCGCTATAACTTTCTATTTTAAACAAAATTTTAAACCTAGGAGTTAAGCGTGACTTTTTGTCCCTTTTAGTATTCACTTTAAAATATTTTTAAGTTATTTATTTAAAAAGTAATATGTCCCTGATAGTAAAACATACCTTGGATGAGAGTAAAAAGCTTAAGCTAGATTTGTAAGCTTTTGTCAATAGATTTATTTTTAAAATGAAATTTCTAAATGATAACATTGAAATAGGGTTGAAAACGTTGTTTTTCAGCTTTAGACCCCAATGTATGTGTACATAATGATGTTGTGTACGATTCTGAAAAGTACAAAAAATGGCTTATCCGGGTCTTGTAAGGCAAAGTATGTTTAAAAAGGTAAATAAGAAAAGAACAGTCGGTAAATAAATTACTATCTATTTTAGTTTTGTATTTGCCTCGTCCAGATGTCAAGAATTAATGAAAAAGGATAGCTTTTCATTAATATCATAGTAGAAACAAATTTCACATAACATTGTAATAATGAGTTTTGTTTCCCATGTGAAGGGTAACAAAGAGTTCAGTAGAAACCTATTTTAACCTATTAGTGCGAATGCCGCTATACGATACCTTGTTAGCTGTTAGGGCCTATTGTTCATAACTATGAAGAAACTCTACCGGTGTTACAGTCTAGAACTCTAGATAGAACAATATATACTTTATGATTATATCATAGGTTTAATTACCCTCTTTTTCTTAGAACTCCCAGGTTCGAATGAAAAAATAGTAAATGAATATATATAGATACTGATGAAAATAGAAATAATTAACACATTTTCCGTCTCTTTTTAAAGGATATTTTCAACTTTTTTCACAAACCAGGTCCTAATTGTGTCATTTTTCCTTAAAATTAAATTAAAAAAGATGAATTATAAAAAATATAATGCGGACAGGACGTTCATCTTGATCCGATTTGCTTAAGTCAATTACCTTCTTAGAGGTAATTACGGCGACTGTGAGGTCGTGACCTGTAGTTAAAGTAATTATGTCTTCAGGGGCTTCATATTTTAGGGGAAGAGAATAACATTTTTTCATCGGATGAAAGTATCAGAATTTTTTTTGTGTTTATTTTCATTTTTCTTACAAATTTGAAATAATTTGAAAGCCAAAAATTAATCTATGGGCAATGGATATTCATAAGTAATGCTTCGAAAAATATGGCGGACAGTGAGGATAGAAGTGTCTTAACAATAGGTTCTCTCTGCCTACCCTGCTGAATGCAGAATACAGCGTGAAATTAATTAATTTATTTATTTTCATTATTTTGGATTTAATAACATTAATAAAGGCCCCGAATAATATATTTTTTTATATATCTTCCATGTACATACATCGATCCGTTACGATTTTATTATAATAATAGATATACACCGTTACACTGTTGTTATTATGTATTAATACTACGTATTGTATAAATCTTTACTATAATTATTTTAATTTCAAGCAAAAAGCAGCCAAAATTGGCCAAGTTAGAGCGAAATTCAAGCATATCTGCACCACAAAAACATTATTTATGGGGCATTTGCAAAATTATCTCTGTGTCATTGGCTATGGCATTTTGTGTCTATATGTAAACTAACAAGTAGGGTTTAAGTTTTTAAGGTTCTGTACCTCAAAAGGTAAAACAACCCCTTTAATATCACTTTGATCTTCGTCTTCTTATTTCTTCTCTCATAGAAGCATTCCTGAATTAATTAAAATTTAGAAACCAAAAGTAAGACATAAAGATTCATTCATTTAAATAATATTTTGGAACTATTGTACAATTATAACTATTGTTATAATTTAAGTAATAGTTTACGTACATTTGAATAGAAAAGTACACTTAAACTTGGCTTAACGGTGACTTTTGGTGTATTAATCACAATGGGTCCCCAACAAGCACATTTAGTGCACTACTGGGAAGCAATTACTCGGTAAGTAATTACCTATTTTGTCCGTCTGTCGCCGCGGGGTTCGGCCCCAGCTTGTTTAGTATTGACTTAAATTGATTGTCCAATGAAAGCGAATGGATAAAGGTTATATTGTTGTAAGTACGTCATATTATTTTATTAAAGGAGTGCTAAGAAAAAGAAATATAATATTTCCATATTTGCGAGAAAACCTTGTAATAAATCGCAATCTCACCTTGCAAAAACTCCCAATGAAAATCCTACAATCAACTCGAGTACAATGTAAGTTTTTATAAAAATAATAATAAAGTTATTTGTATACAAAAACCAACATACAGCATAAAATTATTAGTATCGCTATCAAATCGAGACAGGTAGTGACTAGTCACTGAATAATTCCGTTTAATCTGTATTCGTAATTGACAGGGAGCAACGATTTATGTCCACCCGAAACGTACCCTATGTTCCGAGAATATAATTGTATTCCTTCACCTTTTTTACCCTAATCCGATGCTGTGTAGGCACAAATTGAACTAATTACTAAATCTGCGCCCGGATTTACTTTGAATTTATGGGACAGGAATGCTATTAAAAGCTATATGGAATGCCTTGTTTTAAAAAAAAATATTGAGATGTTTTGTGATTTTTATATTTTATGTAATAGAAAAACATAATTTAACATTTTATTAATAGTAAGTTGATCAAAAAGTTAAATTTGCTAAGTTTGTTAAAATTATATGTTGTTTCGATAAAATTGTAGTAGGCCTTGCAATAATAAATTATAATAAGAAAATAGCATTAATATATAATGATTTTTAAAATAGCAGTCGCCAAATACACCGGTTCCCGTCCGATCACCGAAGTAATGCAACGTCGGGCGCGCTTTTTCAATATTTATTTTTCATATTTTTTCATTTTTTTTTTATTTTAGAGACCGCCGTGACGCTATGGCACTAGCTTATGCCTGTAAACGCAATAGTTGGGAGTTCAATCTCCACACGGAGGAATGAATTATTGTTCATTATTATTTTCATTTCTTTGGCTTGTTACTGAAGCGCGGCGTTGAGGTTCGCCACTCAATACGCAAAGACTCAAAAGTATCTTAACACTAGGTCCCCTGTGTCTACTCTGCTATACGCGAGATACAGCCTGAAACTGTAAAAAAAACGATTATAACAATTATAAATACACTATTTTTACTATTTTATCATCGACAAACAAAAAGATGATTGCTAACACGTAAGCGTAGTAAAATATATGAAAAAAAATATTTAATTTACCAAAAACGTACAACTATTATAAACGGCTGTACCTTTATTGCTAATAGACACGTGTACGGTACCCCGACGGAGATTTATAGTGGGATTTGCTGAGGCACAGAGGGATATTCAGATTTAAAAGCCATATTACGTTATAAGGTGACCGTACATTATATTAATAATTTAACTACATTTATGTAAATTTTACTATGTATATTTCTTTTTATTGTATTCAGCTTCACGCTATATCCTATGTAGTAGAGAAGGCAGGAGTCCTACCCGTTGACTTCTGGAGGTGATGCGTGTTAAATGGCAGAACTGAACTCCGCGCTTTGCCTCAACGTTAGAATAAAGAAATAAAATTATTAAATACAGAGTTCATTTGCTGGAGTGGGAATCGAAACCACAATTTGACGCGGTTGCAATGACACGCTTGTGTCACTATACCACGAGTGGCATATACTTTTTGTGTAATATTACTTATGTTTGTTAAAAAATATTTATAAATGACAATATCAACAGAATATCATTAAAACGTCTAAAAAATCTATTCAATTATGACCATTTACTAGTACAAATAAAAAAAAATTGTTCACTCCACTACCTCACTGAGTACTTTGTCATCCATATTAAATACAGGTATATATAACTTTTAAAAACCAGTTACTATAACTTTTAAAAAACCAGTAGCTTAGTCGCAATCGCATTTTGCTGACAAAAAATGTTTTTAAATAATGCAACCGCTCTATTTTTTATATAATTTAAAATAAAAATAAATATAATTTTAAAAGAATTTTTATAACATATGAAAGACCAGCTTTTGCTTCCTTATTATATTTAAATTCACTATCTGTAAATCGATATTCTGAGAATTGTATACCACCTTGAACTTTACTAAACGTCTATTAAAAGTTAATAATATAAACGCACGACTATAATTATTACTATTAAATTGTTGTATTACGAAATTATATTTTTAAATGCAAAAATATCCATTTTATATAAATATTAACTCAATTATATGTAAAGTATTCGGTTGTAAAGTGTAAAGATAATACTAGCTTTTGCCGGTGGCGAGGATAGGATCCTAGCAATTCTATCACAATTTCTAGTTATTTTTTACATTTAGCTACAGTAGTAGGAAAGAATAGTATGGACGAGCCTTAGCACATTCGTACCCTAGGTAACTTTGCCCGCAGGTACAGTAAGTAACATCGAAACGATTTAACGTAACATTAGATAGATTATAAGCCTTGCTCGAAAAATTGAATATTCAACGCAAAATAGGACTTTTCCAATTGAAACCAGTAGTAGCCGCGTTTAACCTAACAAACGCTTTAGCTTTATATTAGTACATATAAAACTTGCTTATATTGAAAATCATTGAAAGTGAAAATTTAACAAATCTAAATCTTTCAACATATATTTTACACTAAGTTCCTCCTAGCCACCTCCTTATTGTCAATTGCAATTAACATTTTCCCAGCTTTGGCAGAAGCTGCTTTTCTTTAATAAAAGTTTAAGTCTAATTTTATAAAAACCTAGCGACCCGCTCGCGGCTTCGCCCGATTGAACTACATAATTATTAATTCACTAATTTCACTAAACTTTCGTTTTCTAATAAGGAGTCTCTCTATTCCTACAGAGAATATTCAAGTTTCAGCGAATTCAATAAACCAGTTATTTCTAGCAATATTGTCAATTGCCCTAAATAATTGTTTTATTGAAAAAAAAATCAAAAATCATAGTTTAGGTTCTGTTACGTTATTAAATACCTTCCATATACAGACACTGAGCCATTATGATTTTATTATAAGAATAGATTTATATGTATATATATACAAATATATTTCAATTTGAAACTCTCATGACGAAGTGCAACAAGCTTTAGGTCAGCGTTCTTGCGAGCGCTGATACATTATATGCTACTGTTTAAGAGCTTTGCGTCTGGATGCAACTAAGTGGAGTTGGTTGGAACTGCTGAGTAAGAGCTTAACGTACGATAAATTTACTCCAAAGGGCTGGGTTAAAAATTCCACTCTGTAAAATTTTGTTTTAAAAATATTTTTTGTGGAGTAATTTTTTTTTAAATTGGACCCGTGCTTTAAATTTTTAGTAAATGGAGATGAGAACGAAGTGTGTTGTGTATATTAACACATGGCAAAGTCGGGACTTGGTATGACATTTTATTTTTTAAATCTTTATTATTTTTAAAAGGATTTCTATCGATATAAAAATATTATCATATCGATTTTCTGTTTAGATTATCGATTTAAATATTCCTTAAAAATATTTAAATCTAACAGGGAATATAAAAGAGTAAGAGAATATAGAGGAATATCTTTATAATCATAAAAAATGTCACTTTCACTCACAAAATGCTGATATTCAGTACTTTAATAAAACGTATTCCTCTTTCATAAGATGTTCAAAAAGGGTTTCGTATACGATGCAATCGTAAAACATTTTTTCTATTTTATAACACAATATGAAGTTGAAGACTTTTATTTGGAGTGAGTTTTTCATAACACTTTTAGGACTTTCATGAATATTTAGTTCAGTTATGATTCGGTTATGATTTTTATTAGTAATTGTATTCAATTGCATTCAATTTTCTGGTTTTTCGTTGTCAATTTATACTTATTAAGCTTTTTTATACAAAAATACTTAATTTTAATGTATTTTATATAATACAATTCAAGTTTAGGCGCATGGGAACAAGCGTGCATAAAAGTGACACGTTATGGGTTCGATTTCCTTTCGAGGAAATGATATATTAAATGTTTTAATTTCTTCGCTCTGGTACCGAGGCAAAGCACGTAATGCCACCAGAATTAGGGGGAAAATGAGTAACGGAACTGTGTTAATGGGGACGGAGCGTCTTAACGCTAGGTTCTCTCTGCCTACCTTGGTACGTGCGGTATATAGCGTGAAAAACAAAAACAGTCCAAATTTCTTATGCACAATCACTATAATAATACTTATTATAGTGAACTTAATAGTTATGAGCGATTTCTTTATTATAGTCTGATGAGATGATGAGAGCAATCGCCACACTTTTCCTTGCTTTCTTTAATACTTTTTACTAAGCATATAACTTTTCTATAAGATAATCATCATATCAACTGCATCACGTGTGTAATGACAAGTTAATCATTAATAGAGAAAACTGTTGCAATTTACTTTATTTTTCTTTATCACAGATGTCACTGCACTTATGAATTAACCTTGTCAAGACTTAAACAAGATATGAGATTTTTTACATAAAAATGAATACCAAAATCGTCAGGAAAAGAAAAAGTTCTGAGTTAAATACCTTTTTTTTTTCATAATTAAGTAGGTACTTTTTTGAAAAAAAAAAAACATAAAACTTAACATTTAACAGAAGTACGATTTAATATTTTATTAATATTAAAATAATAATTCCAAAAGTAATAATGTCCCAGGCGTGTAACAATAAAAATATATGAGTGTTTATTTTCTCTTCGATAAATCGTTTGAACCCGCCCTGCCTCTACATTGCCTTATTAAAAAACATTAGAGCGCGTAATTGTGCCATTGCTATTGCTATTCACTTGAATACCACTTACAAATATATTGTTTTTATTCCTACCTAATATAAGTAATTATTTGAAATGATTTTATTTTTCGATATTTATATACTTTTTTTTCAGCTTCACGCAGTCTGTAGCAGAGTAGGCAGAGGGAGTGTAAAGCTAAGACACTCCGCTTCTCACTTTTCTTCCTATACTGCAGGCATTGTGCGTTGACTGGCTGACTCAATCCCGCGCTTTTCCCTTTTACTAGAGCTTTGTCGGAATTATAAATATTAAATATTTTATATTCTCATGTGATAACGCATTGTAAACTAACTTAGATAGACCTAAGTCCAGTTATGGTTTTGTTTATTTTTTAACCGCCTTCTGTAAGAAAAGGAGGTTATTAATTCGACTGTATTTTTTTTTTTTTGATTTTATATACATACTGAGAGGACTCGAAAACTTCTTAGTCAGTCAATCAGTTTGCAATGTTTTACTTATGTGGAGAATTTAAACACTACCTTTTTAAGTGGTAAAATCTTTCTAAAAGTAGATTCATACCCACAAACATCTTTAGTGTTGAATTATCTTAATAAGTAGTATAGCGCCACGATATCGCCGATGCACTCACTCCTATGTCATTAACCTGGTTTTTATGAGGAAAATGGGATATCTGTTTGTAAATGCTCTAAAATATTTGGTTAACCTGCATTTCCATTTCGCCATGACCTATTTAATTTATTTATATTTACTTTTATTAAGAGCTTTCGAAACATTTTTCTAGTACTCTATAATTGACACTTTTAGTGTGGTAAAGTTCGTAGGGAATGATGTACAATATCTTTTTTGCTTTATACATTGCTAATATTTACTTTTAATAGAATAAAAAAAAAATAAGAAAAAAATGTTTCAAACATTTTATACAACTATGACGTAGAGATATACAATGAGGTCATTCGCAAATGTTCATGTGAAGATTAGAATCGCCTAGCAGCGTTGCAGTTTAATACTATTAGGATTTCGACGATGCACATAATAAAGTATTAGATCTGATAATATGTTTTATTTTCAACTTCGCGCTATAGCCGCGAAGAGGAAATAGGAAATAAATCGACAGCATAGAAGTGAACCTAATGTCAAGTTACTTTGTTCCCCATTTTCCTTCAGGATTAGAGAAGTTGCGTGTTTAGTTCCGCAACTCAACACGAAACCTCTCAGAGCGGGATATAATGATAATGAATAATTGCTTCCCCCAAGCGGTAATCGAATCCATAACCATCGCGATGAGCTCAATGGCTTTTTAAATTTCTAAGTTAGCTTGTTGTAAGCGAACTCCTTACAAAATGTAATTTAGTTAAGATAACAGATGAAATACGAAGAGTAATGTAAATGTTGCATTTGGAATCTCCTTGAATCTATTTGAATATCAATTACGATCAAGAAAGTTTTCGGATTTTGAATTAAAAATGTTCTTATTAATCATTGTTTTCTCAAAAATTTCATAAAAAATCCTTATTTAAAAATTAAACAGGATGGGGCTATCGAGGGTATAAATTCAATGGTTGTAGGTTCATATTCTACGGGGGTAGCGAATTATTTTCTTTTTGCTGTTGTAGTAAAACCAAGCGCGGCGAACAATTCCACCACTTCTAGAAGATACACGCTATGAAGTACGAGTCAGTCACGGTTCGTTATAGGTTCGATCTGAGTGAGTTACAAAAAATTTTATATTAGAAGCATTTATACTATAGTTGCTCTGAAATTTCGGCCCTATCACATCGTTATATAAAAACTTTTCTCATACAAGAAGATGAACAGGAATATATAATGTGAACGGAGTGTCTTTACTCTAAGTCAGTCTCTGTTTAACCGCCTGATAAAATTTGGAACAGAAAAAGAAACCGATTGATATCACAATTTAAATTTTTAACTAAGGTTTTTCTTTTTAACATTTACGCAAGTGTAATTGTTATTGTGAAACTTAGCCGGTAATTACTTTTACGATGTCATTAAAATGTTGTAGTACTTTTAAAACATTTCAATGTTAATTTTCGTAACATTTAATATAAATGGAATTAAAAATTAGGAAACGGTATTTTTAAATTTATATTAGACATGTTCCAAGAACAATATATATATTGTTACTAATAATAATGATATTTAGAGTTTACTGAAATTCCTTTTTGCTAATGAATTCATAAAAAATTGAATGTTATACATATGAGAAAAGGTCGAAAATGAATTTAGTAAAAACAAATCAGCTTCACGCTGTATCCCGCATACAGCAGGGAAGGGAACCTAGAGTTAAGACACTCCGTTCCCCATTTTCTGCCGAATTCTGGAGGTATTGCGTGTTGAGTGGTAGAACTCAACGCCGTGCTTTACCTCGAAACCAGAGCGAAGAAATGGAAATATAAATTTAGTAACTGTATTAATTATGGTTTTCGTTTAACCGTACCGTTTGCCGTTCTCTCTGACTACCCCGCTAGGGATAAAGCGTGAAGTTAGTTTAGTTTTAGTTTAAAGTGACAACATACACGTTTCTATGGCAACCACTATCTATCATCATCTATCAGAAATTTGCCAAAATAATTTATTTTGCATAGGATTCGAAGTTGCGACTTCGTTAATGTTTTTCACGCTGTATGCATACTCATATATAATAGTGTAGGCCTGTAGACAAATGAGGTTCCCTTTTGTTATTGTTAATACATTTCATTCCTCACTTTAAGAGGGGGTGTGGAACTCAACACCACATCATCACACCCTGAAAATCAAAAATAGAAAATAAGGCATGTCTCGAGTTGAAATCGAACTCACAATCAGCGCGTTTACAGACACACACATATACCAATGCGCCACAACGGCCTCAACTACCACCAGTACTACAGTTTCTTTCATTATAAATACTTTCTAAAACACATTTACCAACAACAATATCTTTAGCAATGGCGATCTATGTTAGTCTAATGTCAGTCACGACCGACCTCTATCGTAGGTGTTTGTGAATTTGCCACATTTGCATACAATGCTCGGCGTGTTCGTCAAATGAACGGCACGACGAGTGGGCACGGTGACGTGTAATCGTTTCTAATTGTCTGTTTCGATGTCACCGGTTCATAATGGTATTTACCAAAAATATGGATCAAGTTAAGAACAAAATACTATTGTATATTGTTTTTAATTTATATAAATTGTTTTTTTTCTCGATTAATCACAGTAATATAGAGGATTTGCCGATGTTCTTGTTTGTGATGTCCAATAAAAGTTATATTTAAAGGTAATTTAAAATATATTTCATTAAATATATAAAGTTTATATTTTAATAGATTAAAACAAAATTTCATAGCATATACGTAACTACAACTAGACATTGTCCTGAATTATTGATAGAAATGAAAACTTGGAGTCTTGTATTAGAGTTAAACAACAACAAAAAAAAAACTAAAATAATTTATTCATAAACAAATATAATGCAACCAACCATATGTCAGTTAAAACTATTGAACTACCTTTTTTAGATATGATGGTATTAACCTTCATTCAAAAAAGGTAGTTCATTTTAATAAATGAAGTCAGTATTTAGAATATGTATATCTAAATTCACGAAACAGTAGCTAGTAACAAATAGCTGAAGTGTGTCACAAAAAGCGTTAACTTCATACATATTCCATTAAAGGTAAGTGCTTTTCAAATATTTACTCTTCGCGATTTTTAATCTTTTATACAAAGAGATTTACTAAAGTTGGCTTTATTTTATGTTGTATTAAACCATGACTAAATGTTGAATTAAATATATTTTGAGGGCATTGTGGCGAAGGGGCACAAGCGTTGACTGTAAACGTGACGGTTGTGGGTTCGATTCCCAAATGGGGTATGAATGAATTTTTATTGTTTTCATTTTTCGCTTTGGCAACGCAAGTGTCTTTTCACTAGGTTTTCAGATTCCATCACATCAAATAATTTAATTTAAAATAAAAAGTTACATGCTTCATTTGTTGAACGTCAAATAATTTACCACCAGTTCGCTAAAGTTAATGAATCTTCTTCAGCCTCAGACCCGAGAAGAACCGGCGAAAGAGACTTCTTTTTTATTATTTTTTTACAAATATATATCTAATTATGACAATGATACCTTTCAAAAATATATTAACACGCAACTGTCAATATATTAATTTCTTTAAATGTTTGCCTTATACAGTCTTTAGGGCCTAATAGATTGCATAAATAGATAGCTTCTGCAGGACAAATTAAACCTGCACTTGGGTCTTAAATACCAGTGCCTGCCTGGATACCCCCACAAAGGTAATTCATGATATGCTAAGGAAGTATGAAATAATTATTATTTATATTCCACAATCATTGTGACCATCGTGGCGCAGTGGCAAAGAGTCTTACTGTAATAACGACGGTTGTGGGTTTGATTCTCAGGGAATACATTATTTAATATTTTCATTACTTCGCCACCTTAACATGGTAAAGTGTGGCGTGGAATTCAACTCAGCGCACAATGCCTTGAAAACTTGGATAGTGAAGGACGGAGTATCTCAACACTAGGTTCCCTCTACTTACCTAGCTTTTACGACTGTATAAAATTTAAGGTAAACAAACAATATTACAAAGGCAAAGAAATGCAAGTAAAAAAGCAGAGATTGGTAGTAGTGGCATGATTGTGTGAAGAATATGAAGTGATTAAGTTGCATATGAAACACGGTCGACGTGAAGGTGAGTGGGTTCAAATATCGCCTACATGTTCTAGTATGCTTCATTATTTTATAAATAACCAGCATTAGTGATCGACTAATGTGTACATTACAGATTTTGAAGTAGTGAGGCCACGAGGCCAGTCGTGGCGCAGGGGCACAGGTGTGACTGTAATATCGACTGGTTGTGGGTTCGATCCCCACTCGAGGAGATGAAATATTTACTTACATTTATATTTTTATTTCTTCGCTCTGGTGTCGAGGTAACGCGCGGCGTTGAGTCTCTAAACACAAGGTTCCCTCTGCCTATCCTGCTGTGAGCGGGATACAGCGTGAAGCTAATTAGATTTGATTTTTGTAGTAGTGTTAGTGTAGGTAGTACACTCATCGAAGTCTAAACGTAACAAAGGTAGTAATGGTTAATGATTTGTAAATAATGTTTACATTTAATAGTCAATTTTCATGAAATTTAATTACAATTTAAAATTTTAACTTTGTAATAAACTTAAAAAAATATCGCTTTAATAAAATATTAATAGAATAAACAAAAAGATAAAATACCTCTCTTGAATCGTATTTTCCACGGATATGTGCGTGTATACGTACATACGGACATAGTTAAATATATGAGTAGGTACGTCTAATATGTCCGAAGTGACATTGAGAAGCAAGTAATAAAACCACGATTAAAACTATATATAAAACGTAATATGGAATTTCCCACGTGGAATTATAACAGCAGTAACCTTAAATATGGCTCTAAGTTTATTCTACTGTACATTTTCTCTTCTATTCTTAAATCCTTGTATCGTGCATCCATGCAGTAGCAGAAGCAGAGTAGGTAGAGGGAGCTTAGTATCAAGGCACTCTGACCTATACTTTCCGCTTAATCCACGAGGCATAATGTTTTGAGTGGCGTAACTCAACGCCGCGCTATAACCTCGTCGCTAAAGCGAAGAAATGAAAACAATATTAATTTCCTCGAGTGGGAATTGAACCCACACGCTTATGGCATCAATTAATTAAATAAATGATCAAAATTACAGTATTCAATTTTAGTTAGATAATATATGAAGCAGCGTCTCAATGGCGTCTATCCTCGCAGTCAATTTCCATCACTGCATTATTGGATCTTAATCCACAACCCACAAATAACATGTTTATGAACGTACAAAGGACGTATGTAGTGAAAGCTAATAACGTTCTGATGATGAAACATTGCGAGTGGTGTGGAGTTATCTTGATTTCACCGTGGAGTTGCGTTTGAAAAAAAATATTAATAAAATAAAATACTTTTAACTATCATACTTTTTTTCTTGATCCTTCGATTTACAGGTTTAATAGAAAGACATTTAGATACATTTCGTTTCTTCTGTAGTATAGTGGTCAGTAGTTTTCGAGTCCCGCACGGGACGTCCTTACCGCCGTCGGCGTACTCTCTTCCCTACCCACCCGGTATCGCTTTAAAAGCTAGTAGGGCCAACAGCATTAACGTCAATTTAAAAAAAATATCTTGTTCTACATGGCTAAATACGACTTCTTGAATGTCACTAAAAGAACCAATATTTTTGTCGTAAAGATGACAACATTTTAAACATTTTTCACAATATTATTCCACACTTAGTAAAGAAAAATACTTATTTAGAAAACATATAAAAATTTGGAACGTAGCGGGAATTGAACCCGCGCCTCCTAGAAACCGACCAGGCGCTCTGACCACTAAGCCATACGTTCTCATCAAACTACGTTGAAATTTATTACGTATTTTTGTACGTACGATTTTTTATACTCTTTCTGAACTAGTAAGATAACAACAATTGAGAATTGAATCAATAAATATTCCAAACACAGATAGACAGTATCGACATCTAAATGCGAATTTGTTTATCTGTTAATCTTAGGACGTACAAGGTTACATAATTTGCCTCGATACACAATAGCGTTATTCGAGAAAGGAAGATCAAGTTGAACAATGTGGTTTTTAATAATAACATGATCATATTTTCATATATCGTAGGTATTGTATTCACATACTGCATCAAACTGCATTTTAGCAGTCCAGGTGATTGTAAGCGCGACTTGTTATGGGTTAGATTCCCACTCGAGGAAATTAAATTATTATTGTTTTCATTTCTTCACTGTGTATACGAGACAAAGCGCGGCATTAAGTTTCGCCTTTCAACACACAATATCTCCAAAATTCAGCTTAAAGGGGGAATGGAAGTGACTTTATGGGAACGGAGTGTCTTACACTACACTAGGTTCCCACGTTCTCCTGCCTACACAGCTAGTTAAAATACTGCGTGAAAAAAAAAAGATTTATATTTTAATCCTAGCAAAAATAAAGAGCATATAAACATGTATTCGTTCAATAATATGTTCATTTATTTAAAAAGTCAAACATGTTAAACTTTACCGAATGAAGTTTTAAAGTACGTTCTAATGCAAAAGTTCACCATTTACCAATATGGAGATTGGAGATTTTCCAATTCTACTGAAACTAGAACAAACGGCGCCTAACTCCTACATTTCAAGGACTTAATCAATGAAATAAGGTAAAATGAAAGATAAATTTCAGTTAGACCGGGATTTAGAGGGGCAGGTTCCTTTCTATCAAACTGCCGAAAGCCGTTCATCCAATCAAAACGAATAGCCTATTTTCCCTTGAAAACATCCCCCATCGCGAGAGCAATCTGCAATACTACATTTGTAGTACAATGCCTTTGAAACATCAAAATCGAACATAGATAGATAGATACCCATAAAATAGAGAAACTATATTATGAAGAAGAACATCTTTCTCTAAATGGCATACAAATAATAATAAAGATATTAATGTAAGTGATGGCTACGTATGTATATTGTTTATAGTCAGAGTTCCTCGTGACGAATCGTCTGACTGTAAATATGTTGGTTGTGGCTTCGACTTTCCCTACTTAGAATAATTTTCATTTTTCCTTTCTAGAAAAATAAAGTACAGCGTTGAGTTTCGCTCAAAACACAACGTTAAAACGAACGTTTCGAAGTGTCTCGACACTATATTTATCTATATACTGCTAAACGGAATAAAAAACTTAACATATTAAGATAATCATAAAAATATTGTGTACATTTTATTTAATTTTACGTTTTACGTAAAAACAAAATATTTGAAAAAAAATAGAGAAAAGTTTCTATTTAGAAAATATACTTCCAAAATACAAATACGAACACGTTCAAGCAATAGCAGGTAAAATCGTAACATACAGTCGTAGGAAAAAACCCTGTCTAGAAAAGCTTCGAGTTTTACCCAAAATTATAAGGGATTAGGTACGGAACTTGTATCACAAGGTAAAATCTAAAGAATATAAAACATTCCTTTTAAGTATACGAACGTGTTCTCCTACATTGTCAAGGAAATAACAGGAAAATCGTGAATCTTGAGGATTTTGTTACTGCTGTTACATACAATAAATAAAAATTATGATAACAATGCATTAATAATGTGTATTAATATTTTGAAGCCGAATAAAATGTGTTCAGCTCGCCTAAGTCAGTAGCTATGCTATAGCTAAATTATCCGGCGTGGAGCTCCGCCACTTAACACGCGATGCCTCGAAAAATTCGGCAGAAAATAGGGACCAGGGTGTCCTAACAATAGGTTCCATCTACCTACCATGCTGAGTGCGAGATACAGCATGAAGCTAAGTCTATATTATATCACGTTGTATTTATATATAGTGAGGTCGCAGATTTGAGTTAAATACTAATTTTTCGAATTTTATTATAGTGATTTTTTTCATGCTAGTCGTGGCGCAGGAACACGAGCATTCGACTCTAAACGTGACAGGTAGTGAGTCCGCTTCCCGATTGAAGCAATTAAATTTTTAATTTTCATTTCGTCGATCTAGTGTCGAAACAAAATTTAGTGTCGGGATACAGCGTGAAGTTAAAAAAATCTTCTGTTTTTCCTCACATTATCATAACTAAGGTGAGTTCTAATAAATAAATGTTGTAATTAAACTTTTCAAGAAATGCAGACTTTTGAGGTGGCCTTCATTTTATACTGCAAAGGGAACTGCTACAAATTGACTCTCGACGCTAAGACCTGGTGACCTAAAAGTCAAATGTGCCAAGAAAAGGTTAATTAAAAAAAAGAGTCCTGGTTTAGTATTTATTTGGGGCAATTTAATCTAAACGTTAAAGTATATTTTTGCTAAAATAAAAATACTTGTGTGCAGTACCTAATAATGTGAATACACACACAAACAAGTACCTAGAAGAAAAAGGATGGCGACCTTGGTGCCTTTCTAGTTCCTCCGTTTTTTTATGTTTAGGTTTTTGTTAAGCGTGAAGTGAACATTGATAGGGGTATCAGTAAAGATTATTGAATAGTTGGATAATAAGTTGGTGGTTGTAAGGTACGTGGGATGGCCTACGTAGTGCATATTCCCTCTGCCTATTTTGCTATGAGGGAACAACGTGTTACGTTAGGTTACAAAATATATAATATGTATATTATTAAAGTATTCTTATTATATATAATAAATTCTCATGTGAGCAAGGACTGTATTCTCGTTTCAATAAAGGACTTAATTAATTTCAAGTTAAAACGATAATTAAAACAGTTTGGACCACGTCAAGTGCAATACTAGCGTAAATATGGCACAAAATCCGGAGTTCAAAGCAAATTATATTTCACAGGTCGAAGTCATCTACCTAGTGTGCGACAGTTACGTGGACCGGAGTCATTTTATGTCGAACTAAGCTTGAAAGTGTATGAACAAATGCTCAAATTGAGATGGTAATGGGTTCTGACTTACAAAACAAATGCAAGATACGTACAAGTGTCACCTAACAAGATTAATTCTTATTCACTACTAAAGTGACACTAATTATTAAAAGTTTTCAAGAAAAATATATATTTTATTAGACAAGATAAAAACCAATTCATATATTTATAAATAAATTAAACGAAACACGTTTAAAATTTCCATCAATTTGCCAATTGGAATGTGTAATTTATAAAACAAGTCGAGATTTTCTTCCTGTTCGTCACTTAACCCTTGATTAAGTCCATTCCACTATACTATATGAATAGTGGCATAACCATTTATTCAATTTTAACCTTATGCGTTTCACAGAGAGTAGGATATCGAAAAAACAATTTTGACCAGTTGCATCATTCTTGCAATACCTTTAATAAAGTCGTTGTCTCCTTTCGTTATATGAACAAAATCGATCAATATTAATGATTAAAGCAACCGCTCGTGAACGATAGCGTTTTCAGACTACCGAAGTGTGAAAATATTGTACGTGAAAATTAAAACTTTTTTGTCATATGTTTTTTTTGGCTGAGTTATATTGTGTTTAATTTAAAAAAGTAAGTAAACAGTTAACAGAGATGAGTCGTGACGCAGGGGTACAAAATGAGAGGTTGTGGGCTCGATTTCCACACTCGATTTATTTAATATTTTCATTTCTTCATTATGTTTTTAACTAAACAGAAAAATACTAAATGCAATAGATAAACACTTATTTGTGTGAAATGGGCGTCTAACATATATATATATATATATATATATATATATATATATATATATATATATATATATATATATATATATATATATATATATATATATATATAGCAGAGGTAATTTGTTCAAGTTTTAAATTCAATAACAGTTTTATTAATATAGTATTAGCAGAGGAAATTGTAAGTTTCTTAAAGCCTGAATAAACTTATTTCAATAATTCTAATGATATTTTCTTAAAAGCCTGAATGAATATAAAATACATTATCATGTAGTCATAAATTGTTCTAAGGAACAAACTAACTGAAAAAAAAAAGCAAATGCTTAATTCATAATATTCCTACAATTCATGTTATTTCAAGAACCATAGACAACAATTTAAAAAAGAAATCCCTACCTGTGACTAATCAAGGGGAATGTTGCAACCATATGGAGGAGGCAAGATAGTGAGGAGTGGTGATAAACAGCTTACTTTGATAAGGCGGCTTTGTGTCGCAAGCCCGCGATACCTGCATACCTTGTGTAAACATTTAAGGGACAGATAAGGGGCACTTAGCCATTTCAAATTCAAGATCACCGAATTTTTGGTGTACTTTTAAATGTAACAAACGAATAGAAAAATCTTTGGTGGTTTCTTCACTTTCAGACATTAAATTAAAGATTTTTCTTTACATAACGTATTTTACGTTAGGTCCTTGTAAATATAAAAGTATCAACACGGTCAGTTCATTTATATCGTTAACTAAATTTAAACTGATGACAGCAGCGGTCGACGCCTCCGTTCAATTGTGAACGCCAACATTTCAACGATTTTACTTTACTTAAAACATCATAGAAACATGAGGATTAAACGTCAATATATAACAAAAGTGACAAAGCAGTCGTAGTGTATGACACAAGCTTATGATTATAACGCGAAGGCTGTATGTAATAAATTATTATTCATTAATAATATAATTTCTCCGCTCAGGAGTGTTCCGCCACTTAACACGCACGTCTCCAGAATTAGGTGGACAATAGTGCCTTAATGCCTTAACACTAGGCTCCCTCTGTTTACCCTACTACATGCGGGATACAGCATGAAGGTGAATGAAAACATGAGAATTAAACGTCAAGAGATAATTCAATAAACACTGGCAAAGCCTTTATGTAACAGTGTGATTCTAAAAGGAATCAAGAAAATCTTTTAAGCCAATTATAGATAGACTTAATTGTATACGGAAATTAATAGATATTGTATATTAAGTACCTACCTAACCCAGTATTAATATTTTTTATACATATAAAAAAAAGAACTATCTTTCAAAGATAAAAGCAAAAGTCAATTTCCAACAATACCTCAATTGTCAAATTATGATAAATAGTTTAGAAGATATAGAGATAAAGATGAACATAGACACACACATCACACATCTGCCAGCCAGTTAAAAACAACCGAGACATAAGTACAAAAAAATCAAAATATCAAAAATATTAAGCAAATAATATCAAAGATCGAGGACGATATCCGCAATCCAGGTAAAATGAAGGACTAGCTATAAAGCCTAGTTCTGTCTGTATTCATTCCTTTGCAGCCTATCCATGTCACTGACTATCTGTACCATTCATTGGATCGACAGTATACAATTTCACACAAAGACCGTGCTTCCCGTTCACCGAGATGCAAAAAAAGGTTTTTTTTTCTATTGTATCATTCTTTACAAGGAATTGAAACAGTAAGAAACTAGTACTTTAGTTAGGTTTATGTTTATCATTTTATTTTAATTAGAACTTAAAACTACATTAGGTAAGTTATTAATTCAAAGCCAAATTTTAACTTTTTTTTTTAGTTTCACGCTGTATCCCAAACACAATAGGGTAGACAGAGGGAACCTAATGCTAAGACAATTAATCTCCCATTTTCCGCCGAATTCTGGAAGCATTGCGTGTTTAGTGACGGAATTCATGCTCCGTTTTATCTCCACACCAGAGGGAATGGCAGGGAATTGAAAATAATAAATATTGGATTTCATCGAGTGGGAATCGAACCCACAGCCAGTCACGTTTATAGTCACGTGAAAAACATGTAAAAAATATTAATTATACATATTTAACCGGCATTTTCTATTTCATTTAGTGTTGTTGTCCTGTCATTGAGGATAAACTATTATTTATAATATACTATAAATAGATGTTGCCAATCCAGTCCAATATTTAAAGATAAGGTGGACATGCTACCGCTATTGAACGTAACTCTTCTTTGAATACATAATTAAAGCTTATGTATTGATAATTGTATTGGTAAGTACATACAAAGACTTGTTGAATCATTAGTCGTCTTGTAATTCGAATCGAAAAAATGTTTCCGATACACGACCCTCTTAATGATATACGAAAATATGAATACTTAGTACTTATAAATAATGCTACAGGATAATAATTCTTATTAAATCAAAAATAGAGACGGTAATTGCAAGATGACCACCTGAGTAGGCGTCAGCTTGTTTACAAAGGAAATGCAAACATAAGGTAGGCTACATCCAAAATGGGTTTGTTATATTTGACTTATTGTTAGTGCTGATATAAATATTGACATTCGACGCTACGCTCAAGATAAGATGTACTTACGTGGGCTGGTACTTGATAGTTAAGCAGTTTATGGTTAAATATCCTATTACTGATAATACGAGGCAACTGTTGTTAACAAATCGAGGCTACAGAACCTATATTGGGATATACTGACCGACACGATATTTTTTATACTAATAAACATTGTTGTTGTATATAAAAATTGTTGTCAATATATTTATACCTTCGTTTATCTCCAGCCAACATCTTGTGGGAGATATAGGGGGCAGAGGTGTATTTCTCCGTTTGAGAAACATCGTATTAGGTTACGGAACTCAATATTATATTCAAATTCATACATGTCATACAACTATAGATAGTGTTTAAGTTTTGAAATGTTTCTCAGAAAATGCATTAGGTATATTACGATGACTCGCAAAAATTATAGGGATAATATGAGTAAAAACTGTCAGAATTGATCATGTCATTTGGCGCATTAAATCATCAAACAAAGAAGACAAAAATAGATACAAAGACTTATAACTTATGCATACCATATCTTGCATACAGTTTAAAGAACGCACGACGAAGATTGACATTTTTGTACGATAAAAAACTGTTGTTGCTACAATTATTAAGCTAAGAATAAAGTAGTCAACAAAAATAACAAAGTATTTTGTGCATTAGTTACATCAATTCGATGATTTCTAACATTTTTGTTCATTTATCTTTCGCTTTTATGTAAAGAAAAAAAAAACCAATAAGAAAAATTGTGATCTCCGCTTTTTGGAACCTAACTCCGCACTTTCTTTAGTAAATACAAATGTTCTTCGTAAGAATTTACGAGATTTGTTGGTCCGAGGACCCAAATTCAATCAGGTTAACTAACGGTACTCTCATAACCCATGGTGGCAAACGTAACATTATGAATGTAACTGTTAAAAATATAACTTTTAATTTAGTGATGATTGGTAGAAATGTGTCATTCAACCTTAAACAGTCATTTCGTGTCATTGAGAAATGACGAAATGTTAGATGACACCTACTTACAGAGATTCACGTTTAAAAAAATGTATAATATTTTTAGAAGATAACATTTTTATATTGTTCACAGATCTGAAATATCACAGTTACCTAAAGAACGTTTGTTGTATAATATATTAATAATTTAAAATATTTTTTCTAAATTTAGAATTTTGTTTAGTAGATACTAAATAATGGTGCATAATACCACCCAACGCCCAGCGATCTATACGATCTCACAGTACGTATTTATATGTAAGACATTCCTAGATTTTTTTAAACGTGAGGAACAAAGAGTCTTGCAAGGTAAACTTTTACGAAAGTTTCAAATAGCTACAGTTCGGGTGAACTTTTAAAATGAACTATCAAAACTTTTAAAATGAACTATCAAAACATTTAATACATTTATTTAAATATGATTTTTTTCATATTTCAGTATTACAGGTTCGTAGTTCGTTCGTAAGGAGAGCCTAAATTTTATTATTTTTATTTGATACACGATTTTAAATTTGTTAACCCTTTTTTTATAGATATTTTTTTTATTGCTTAAATTGAAATGTTATTTTATACTTATTTAAACACAAGACAACGATTCCGACTCTTCATTTATTAGCTGGCGTCGCTATTTCTCCCACCAGAAAGGTGCTGAAAATATTTTCAAAAATAGTATAATCGCTTTATCATTCATATTTCCCCATTTATGAATATAAACCAAAACAATCGCGTAATTCATCAACAACAAATTTCCAACAAAGCCAAATTTTTTACTTTTAATATAATAATTGGTAATACATTTACAATAATAATGTACCACACTTCACAAGCCTTACCTTAAATTTTATTGTAGTGTATGATTCACCCATAAGAACCTCAAGATTCAACAAAAACATTAAAAACAGCGCAAAAACTTTGAGTGACGTCTAATTTTTTGTTCTCTCTCAGTACATTGTCCAGTCTTTAATAGATTAAGTGAATAGATATCGACTTTATATTGTAATATGAAACATTTATAACAATTTATAATTATATTTAGTTTTTTATTTATACACTCTTTTAAAATGTTTAGATTCTTTTTTTAGTTACATTATCTAATAATATAAAAATACTTACTTTATAACATTTTAAATATTTAGAGATATAGCAGTATAGGCAGAGAGAACTAAGTGTTGAGATACTCCGTTCTCCATTTCCTGTCCCGATTACAGATAGTAGGGTTTTGTCTCGCTAGAACAAGATAATGAAAAAAATACAATTCATACCGAAACTCCCAACCATTTCGTTTATAGTCAGTCCCACTGCGACATGATGACCTGAAGAATAAATGTTTAAGGTATGTTGAAAATAAATATATTTGTAAAGAGAACACGCGCGCCATCGTGACACCGTTGGGACGTTTCTGTGAAAGCTGTGATTGTGTTAAGTCTCTAAGAAGTATTTCGTTTTTTTATAAAGACGTTTATAGTAAGTTAAGATTATGATAATAGACTAAGCGCGATGTTGGAATTCTTCATCTAACACGCCACGAAAAAGAGTGGAGAATGACCTATGCAGGTATTTTTTTTTAAGAAACACAAGGAAACGAGCTTTCTGGTAAGCGATCGTCGCCCACGACTCCGTGTAACCATAAAGGAAGTACAGATGTTTCTAACTCTAAGGCCCGTATTTATAAACCTCAACTGTAATATCGATATTGAGATGCTGTTATCATTCATAAATAATACCTCTAAGTATTAAAACGAGCGGCATCTCAAGATCGATCTCAGATTTGAGAGACATTTATAAATACGGGCATAAGTCGTTCTTCTATTATTATAATTTGTAAAACCACAACTAATTAATATTCTACTAATTCTAATTCACACCTAATTTATTTATCACACTATTAAGCAGCAAAGCAATAGAAGTAATTGAAATATAAAAAGATTAAAAAGCAGAACAATGGTGCGTCGCATGCTTTCATTGAGATTGATGATGAATATTCAAGAACGGTGAAAGTGAAAATACTTGGTAAGAACTGTGCAAATATCCATTATACTTACAAACTAAACTAAAAAAAAGTATTTTGCACTAAAGTCGACTATTATTTGCTATTAAAATTGATCACGATTGGTTTGTTCGTCGGTAACGTCAGTTTTGGGTTTGATTTTCACTTGAGGAAATGAATTATTTTAATTTTCTTTGTCTGTTAACAAGATAATGAGTTCTGCGTCTAAGGGATTCACTTGAATAGAATTCCCTTTACCTACCCTTTTACATTCGGGATATAGTATTTTAAAGCTTCGTAAAGCTATTTTTATTTTATACTCGTCTATGAAAACAATGTTGTTGAAATTGATGTTTTTATCTTTGGTTGAATGACGTTTTCAAGTGCCTTATCGCCACTATTCGCAACACTATGTCACTTTCTATAATTTAGACTGTTACATTTTTTTGATGACATTATAGTAAAAACGAGACTTAAAATATTACGTTACAAAATAGAAAATCCAGCAATACGTGTACTTTTTATCTTATACTCGGGCTGACGAAGATCCGTTCACAACTTCTCATTCATTTTAGAGACATTGACGGTGGAAAAATCACTTATAGAAACTTAAATTAATGACATTACTATTTATATATACCTAGTCATATACGACATTCATTATTATTTTAAGAAGAGGCGGTACGAGTTTTTATTATTATATATTATATAATAATTATTATATATTATATACTATTTTATAACAATTGTTAGAAACAAATTTACAAAAGAAGGCGAAACATATGTAATCTAATATTAAATTCTCATTATCTTATTCAGAATAGCTACCTGAATGGAAGATATTAGAAAATGCACTAACACAATTACAATCTATGTATCATTCTTATAATGTAATGGGCCCTTAGGAAATGCGTGCCTCCTGAAACGTGTCAGCCACAAAAATCACCCATTTTTGTTTTTGGCTCTACTCACATATGATAAATATTATTATATTTTTACGTTCTTGTATCCTGTTTGTCCCTCAGTTAAGTTCTTCTTTTAATTCAAGCACACATTTTGCTTAAGGTACAGAGTTTGTGAAGTTAGAGGCAACATTTTAAATGAAAATATTTTAAGTTGATATTTTTTGTTCAATTTTATTATATTAGTTAACTTTCGCTTAATATAGAATATTGCGTGACAGAACCCAACGTCACGTTTTATCTTTACAAAGCGTGAAAGTTCTTTATTCCCCGAGTGACAATCGAATTCAACACTATCGCGGGTTCTAGTCAGATGCTGCTCCTCTGCTAATCACTAAGTCACAATAATAAATATCAAGCACTCATTTGCTTGCAAAACGACATTTAAACTATATTATAATGTAAGTTCCATTAAAAGGAAACACTTTCTATGTTAATAACATTGGCTAAAAAATGGCATCGTTAAACTGTACTCTTAATCTTACATCCTTACGCAATACGTTATCGCTAATCTCGTGGGGAGAATAAGATATTGCTTGAATATCTAAAACAGAGTTGCACAACCTTTTAAGTGGATTTAAGTATTATTTTAATAGTTTTTGTTAGTTAATTTAATAAATATTTTAACTAAAAGGTTCTTTACATTTCTGCACTTCTCTGTATAGAGGGACTGTGTTTTTGTCGTCTATAAATGTATTTATTTATTTCTCCCGTTTTTCTTTGCTTGTATGATGTCTTGTCACACGTGATAAGACATACAAGTAAAGAAAAACGGGAAAATTTATCACTAAATGGTAGTGATAAACTTTCCCGTTTATAAAAGTAAACTACTATAATAGTCTTATTATGTTATAAAATAGGTACATTACCCCTTTTTTTATTATTTTGTCCATATGGCAATTTTGTAATTCTAAATTATTATAAAAAAATATATATCTATATCTGTATATATACAAAGCCAAAGCTTGTCGTCCTCTGATTTGGAATAATCTTAGACTTTACTTCATGTAATTGAATGATCGCAGCTGAAGGGCATGTTCAACGAGATATTTCCTACTAATATTTTATCTCTCAGATTGATAACGGGGCCAAAGAACAATGCTTTTTCAGATAAGCACTACGTGAATGAATCTCGCTAATGAGGGAGGGTACTGAAGTAATTAAGGTAGGGTGCCTTTTATTATGGGTACGGCTTAGTTACTATTGACTCTTATAATTTTAGTTTAATAAAGAACTTACGTGATTCTTGTGTGATTAGACGATATATAAATCTTATATAATAGTATTGTAGAGTTTAGGAATAGAGAAAAGGTTTCATAGATTTCATATAAAAAAATATTTTTAAAATAAAACACAAGCTTAATGTTCATTGTGTTTGGATAAAAAAATCTGGGCAGCGTACTGCAGTCTGCACCCCACCCCACACCCATATAAAAATCGTCACACCCATATAAAAATTAAAACAATGTTATCTATAATCGAATGTAAATGTCAAGTTGGCGACACTAAGAAACAAAATTAAAAATAAGTCACGTTTCAGTAATAAAATTGTAACTTTAGGTCCATAATATGTCAGACGTACTCTACTATGTAAAGATTAGTGTCTGATTCTCATAAAGTATTCATCGAACCTGCGTAAATTGAAATGTAACAAAAATTAAAAACAATATTTTGACAAAAAAATATTTTCTACATTATAAAAATCTTTTTAAATATTAGAACTACTATGAAACTTGAAATCATATGAAAATCGTAAATATTTAATTTTAATACATCGAATCCACGACCTACGCCTGCTTTGCCTTACCACAAGACTACATGGGAGATAATTGTTATATAATTTTATGTATATTTTATACATAAAAAATATAAAATATGTGTTTTATACTATTTTGTATTTAAATCCTTGAATATTTTCACCTTGACTGATATTTAACACCAAGATCACGACCTTATTACATAATTATGTAGAAATATAATAGTTACGGTTTATTTAATTGAAAAAAGTATAACAGCAATTATAACGACTATAAAAATACCTTCAAAAGTAAGAAGAGTTAAATGAAGCCTATAAAAGAGTACAATCTGAACTATGTAAAGTACTAATTCATATTACGTGTAATTGACGTCAAAATCTGATAAAATGCATTTACTTAGTTACATATTAATACTTTTGTATCGATATTTTTTTTTGCATCGCGTTGTATTCCGCATGTAGCATGGTAGGCAAAGGGAACCTAGTGTTAAGGCACTCCGCTCTCCATTTTCCGCCAAATTGTGTAGGCATTGCGTATTGAGTGGCGCTACTTAACGCGCCGCTTCGCTTTGACACCAAAGCGAAGAGATAAAAACATCAAATGTTTCATTTCCTCAAGTGGAAAGTGAACCCACAGCCTTTCGTACATACAGTCACACGCTTGTGCCTCCTGCGCCACGACTGTCCTAGGAATTATATAAACATTTAAACACAATAAGTTGCACATCTTTAACATTATTACATTATAAATTATAATATATGCCGCGATTAATTTAAATTTTACGTTATTATTTTAATATATAGAGCTAGGCTTAAAATTATATTAACTTAACCTGATTTCACGAGATTTTACCACTAAATAATTATTCATTCAAGACAGATATTAGACGTGGGTGAATAGAAATTCTCATATCGAATAAGCATTATTGTTTTTGTTGAATAGAATATAGTAGATGTGACTTGCATATATATTTGAAGAAATTCCTGTTTCAAACACCGCCTGACATTTCTTACTCGAATTTCAGAGTTAAGTTACGAAATTCAAAACGAATTGTCTTAAAAACTGGACGGAAAATAGGATACGGAGTATCTGGGTTTCCTCTGCCTACTTTACTAAGCGGTATATAGCATGAAGTTATAATAAAATTTAATATAACTACCAATAATATCCAATATTCTCCCATTCATACATATATAAATAAGTAAAAATAACAAATAAATATTATATAAGAAGCAATATCCCGTCGTCAAATCACTGGGTTTCTCTTTCTAATATATGATTTGTACGCGTCGCTATGCGGCCCGGAGCAGCAATTATTTGTTTTGGTTTGTTTGTCCGGGCGTCACGCGTGCGAGATAATTAGATGATACGCCTTAATAAAAAAAAATACGGAAAATATTACCTTCACCACGTGCCCGGCTGGTCAATTACATAGATATTAGACGTTTGGTTTCGTAGGTTATTTTATTAAGTGAATATCAAGTTCAGCTAGTAGGTAAATGACGTTGAAGAGAGGGCATTTAATTGTGATATTTATTTGAGTTAAAAAAAATGGCTTCACGCTGTATCTCCCACACAGCAAGGTAGACAAAGAGAACATAGTGATGACACTACGTTCCCCCACGTTATTTGAGTTGGTTTTGAAATTACCATTAAAATAGTTATTACACATAAGAAATATACATTTAGTATTATAGTTAGTTAGTTTTTATATATTTTACTTTTAAATCACTGAATATTGCTGTAACCTTGTAATCTTAATAACATTTCATTTGCTTTATTTATTGAAGCATATAAAATTAGATGGAAATTATATCAGTATTAATTATTTTAATATGATTAAAATAATTAATATTAAAATATATTATGTCAAACTTGTTCAAGGCTAACTAAGATTATCAAATAATAATATTAGGTACTAATAAATAACAATACATTATAATCTGATAATATTGAATATATGCAAATTTATACGTTAAAACAATAAAGTGGTGTAATAACTAATCGCAATATAGTTAATAATTTGGGTTAATACATAAGACTACAAAGGATAATTTAAGAAAAAATTACATTTATGTGTATTCTGAAGAATTAAGTACATAAATTTTGATGAAATTTTTAAGTTCTTAAAAACATTCCATTTACTTAAATCGATTATACTCGTAAGGAAACAAGGAAAAAGTCAAAAAAACAACAGTTTTCTGATTGATCCTAAGTGAAGCAATAGCAGAAAAACTACACAATAACCACTTTTTTATCATTTCTTTTGAAGATTAACAGAACCATAAGATTTTCTTTTCATACAAAGAAACAAAAACTGAAAAGAAAGGGAAAAGATCAACAAAATCCCTTCACAACTACTGAAATCCTTTAAGACGTAACAAGTTGGGAGGGACTTGGGACCAAATGAGAGTAAACAAGAGTTGATCAGGGATTCGGTCAGCATTGCCAAGCATTAGTGAACAGATCACGTACTGAAAAATATAAGGTTACGAGAAAACTACTTTACAGTACAACGCACTGTTACCCTACTTTATTTAATTGTGTAAGGTCTTAGAGGATGACCTAATTGGTATGATACAGGTGATGTAAATGAGGCACTATAATAATAGTTTCTATATATGTATTGTTTAAAGCGTTACAAATTTCATTAAGCAACCTTAGTGTTATCAATTTTACATATAATAATCCTATAACTGGTTCGATCTATGTATTTCAAAATGGTTTACAAATATGTAATAAAATAAATGCATTATTAATTTAGTTGTAAATGACATGAAACTCCCTTAATCTATGTAACTATGTAAGTACGTATTTATTTAAGCCAGACCACCCACCAAAAAAGCGGTTTCTCCCTTTTCCCGCATAGCAGGGTAGGCAGAGGCAACCTACGGTTAAGACATTCCGTTCACCATTTTCCGAGACATTACGGGTTGAGTGGCTGCAAAACTTGGAGAAAGGAGTTCCTTATCACTATGGGTTCCCTTTATCTACTCTGCTGTATGCGTAATACAGCGTGAAGCAAACAAACCAAATGTACCACTGCACTTAAGGGTGCATGTAAACTAGCACATAACTTTATTAGAGACTCACGTCTCGAAAGTAGGGAAGACAGCATAAACAAGTTTACGTATTTAATATAAAGTATGTGTACTAGAAAACATTATATGAAGACAATTTATGTGGTTCACTTATAGGAAGAAAATTCTTTAATATTGTAAAACTTTATAAATAGTAAAAGTTTTAATTTCACATAAATTTAATTTGACAAGAAGAGATAGTACATAAAACAATCTAGAAAACGCAATATTATATAAAAGTTTAGATATAAGTATGGACTGTTATACATATTATTAATGATAAGTTCGGATTAATCACTCAGTTAAGTTATTTATATTTAGATTTATTTGTATTCTATATTATTTTTAGTTCCATGCTTGTGTATGAATAAACGTGTAGAACAAAGTGTCTTAACACTAAAAAGATTTAATATTACGAATATTTAGTAATTCACGTTTTTGGAAACCCAACGCTGAACGACGAAAATACGAAAAAAAATGCTTGAAGATATACAAATTAAAAATAATCACGTTAAAATTAATGATTACAGGTATTTTTTTACAAACACTGTTGTAAAGCTAGTTCCGATGAGAAATATCATAGCTAAATTGATATACCTTAGCCTATTTGAGAATGATGAAAATTGTAAATAACATACCTAATTTCAAGGAGTTTAGTGATTTGCAATGTTGATATCAATACCTATTATAAAAATAGCAACTAAATATATCGTGTGTGTGTATGCAGTTTCTCGCTGTATTCAGCAAATAGTACGGTAAGTAAAGGGAACCTGGGAATCTAGTAAGACACTCTGTTTCCATTAAAACACTCTCGGCACAAAATGATTTCCGCTGAATTCTAGAGGCATTGCGTGTGGGTACGTAGCGCTTTTGTCTCTACACTATAAAAATAAAAATACTAAATATAGCAAAATGAAAATACTAAATATTGCATTTCCTCGAGTGGATATCGAATCCTCAACCTTTCGCATTTGTGCCACTTGTGCCCCTGCACCACAACTGGCATCAAGCGTGAATATAGAACGATCATGAAATTTTATATTTATAAAAGAGCATCTAAAAAAAATCTTAATGGCTAGTCTTATATTTTAAATTAGCATTAAAGTGAAATTAATTTCAAGCCTAGAAAGAAACTCATTTGGATTAATTTCTATTAAAACTTTCTTTCAGAATAATAATCAAGTTGCTACCTATAAGCGTGAACGAGAAATACCAACATTTTAATGTTGTTATTTCTTTACTTTATTGTAGAGGTTAGTAATTATAGGTCAACGAGTAAGTAAAGATATCTGTGCACATCACACAATTTCGTTGCTACGTTGTAATTAGATTTTTCGTGTTTTAGGTTTTAATCAGTTTTTAGAATCATTTTGTGTCGAGACTATGGTTATTATTTATATAGTTATTACATACACACCTTGTCATTAGATATATTTTATAATTGATTTTTAAATAACTGCAATCCAAGTGCGAGTCGGTTTATGCCTATTAATATCATTACTAAAGGTCAACAGGAAGTACAAATTATTAAATTTGACAAACTTAAGTTTGCGCTTTATGTACTTATTTTGTATACAAATCTCTACAAATATAATTTTGTAATGTTTCTTTTTATATAAATTACAAATTTTTTAATGTTTTATTTGTTCTGTAAGTTCTTCTCAGTTCTTCCCAAATGACATAATTATTGGTCATAATGGTAGCGCTTTAGCCTTATACTATATAAATATAGACCTAAAGTTTTTGACTATGCGGCAAATTTCATATTATATACATATATGGCAGAAACGAGGCCTTAACCTATCTTTTGATTGTGTTAGCTTAAAAGTTTAATTTATTCTGTGTTCTCAGGGTCCTTAGCGGTGGATATTTTATATATAATATTTTTTTGATATCTCCACGTGATCTTGAGAAAATGGCAAAGACGGACAAAAAGTAATTCTATAAGTGTTACGTTTTTTTTCTTTTCAAGCATGAAATACAAAAAAAATGCTAAGATAATTTAAATGACCTGTTTTTTGTACGCTTAGTACTTATAAATAATACCGGTAATCTAAGAACGTACAAGCAAATTTTATTCGTTAGTATGTTTAGAAACTTCAAATCGACCGTTTCCTGTTGTTAACATATGAATATTTAAAAGAAGATAAAAAAAATAACAAAAAAGGCAAATATAAGACTCCCAAAAACGTAACGTAAATAAAAACAATCACCATAACAATAAATAGAAATCACATCGACTTTGACCATCTGGCTGATCAATTGTTATAAGCGATTGGGCAACATCTAAATTCATTCAATAAAATACCTACTATTGAAATTGTGGAATTAAGTCACGTAGCTAAACTGTTATGTTTGCTTACAAATTCGGATCATGCCGATTTTAACTGTTCAAGGGACTCCTTAATTGGAATTTGGTTTCTTGATAAACATGGTCTTAAGATTGGTCTTAAATTTAGGAAGAGTATGTTTATTATTAGTCTTTAAGCAGGTAAGAAAAACTTAACGCTTAACTTAAAGCAATTAATAAAAAATCCAACATCCAACAGCTTCTCGCGAAACTGATCAGATGGTCGGCCTGCCTAGTTAAAGTCTTCCCGCAGGGCGTTCGTCCTGTTCGTGGCCGCCACTCAAGCACTGTTCCACACCACCGGCCATCTGTACTGAAGTTTACTTGGTACCTTTGAAAAGACTGCAGCATTACCCATGTACACACATATCTTGCTCTTGATTGAAGCGAAAGCTTATAAGAAAGCTTTCGATTCAATCAAGAGCAAGAGAGCGAGCATACACAAATTATACTCTACGAACTGAAGGCTATGAACGTGGTCTATAGTGCATATACAATGAAATAAATAAATACTACAAAATATCGTAAAAGTCTCAACGCTACTAAATATTTTATTTTACTAACATTAGGAAAACCTTTTTCCTTTGCTAAGTAGTAGAAGCACAATAATACGTATTCCCCAGTATCTATACGAACGGTGTAATAGTACCATTTTCGTACAACTGGCTGACTACCCTCTTGACATTTTATAATGGAGACGTGATAGAAATCTTTAACAACTATACCTTCTGTATGGCATTTACAAGCGCTTTGTTGATTCGTTTACTCTAGGTCACCTGTTATTCCAAATTTTGTGATTCGAATACGAAATGCTCATAATGCACCGTACTGGCTAAAGTAAACAAAAACAATATATAAAACAATACTTGGTTGAGTGATATTAATATCTGCTAAAGAATTCTTATAATAATTATTAGATAAAAATGTTTTTTTTTATTAGTCGAGAAATAGAATATAAATATAAAACAGAAATTGAGGCTAGTCGTGGCGCAGAGGCAAGAAGTTGACAGTAAACGCAACAGGCTGTGGGTTCGATTCCCATTCGAAAAAATGAAATATTTAATTTTTCTTTCTCGCGGCGGTGTCGAGGAAACGCGGCGTTGAGTTCCACCACTCACCTCAATTTCGGCGGATTTATGTTCCCTCTGCCTCCCCAGCTGTGTGCGGCATACAACGTGACGCTAAAAAAATGTATATATAAAAACGACGATGTGAACGCTATCTGATAGATACAATATCTTGTAGATAGCAAGAAATTTGAGTAGGAATAACACAAATTTAATAAATAACCTAAACATTAGAAAATATGCCGATATAATAAACACCTTATAACTATTAGAACTCATACGTTACACAAACTTACACTTTAGTAGTTTTATTTCCTAACATGATTTTAAGCATTTGAGGCCGGTCGTGGCGCACAGGCACAAAGCGTAAACGCGACTGGTTATGGGTTCGATCCCCACTCGAGGAAATGAACGAATTATTTAAATTTGTTTCCATTTCTTCACTCTTGTGTCGAGGCAAATCTCACTTCTCATTTCACTCAGCACGCAATGCCTGCAGAATTCAGAGGAAAGTGGGGAACGGAGTGTCTTAACACTAAATTCCCTCTGCCTACTCTGCTGAGTGATACAGTGTGAAACGGATTGAATTTTGATTTTAATTTAATATAAACATATTCATAAAAAGCAGTCTTGTTTTACATTTCTCCCTTTTGTCGCCACTACATATAAAATACTCAGACGATGTTACGTCTGGCAAACGCAGTTAAAGTCATTATAGAAGTATCATTACATTACATTTTTTTTATTACGTACGTTCTCTTCCTTCATGCATGTTATTGAGATTATAATATATATATATATATATATATATATATATATATATATATATATATATATATATATATATAAATATATATTTTAAAGATGACTGACTGTGACTGTAACGCAACGGTTGTAGGTTCGACTCCCTACCTAAACTAAAGGGCGGCGTGGAGCCCCACACTCAATAGAATGACCTGACGCCGGCCTCGTAAATTGAGGTAGTAACGGCGTGTCTTAACAGATTCCTTCTAGATTCCCACCGCGCTTTCTATATCCAGGACACAGAGTGAAGCGGAAAAAACTTAAAGGGGTTATTTATTTTTGTCCTCCTATAACAAGGCAGGCGGAGAGAATCTGATGTTTGAAAAATTTCATTTCTTTTTCTCATTCTTAATGGAGATTAGGAACAAGAAAAATTAAAAACGCAGTGTCGAAAAATCGCGTCCCGGAAGCCAACGCCGCATTATAACCGACAATATTGCACTTGATGATAATGCAAATTGCAAAATTAATACTTCTTCGTATTAAATTTGAACTCACATTCATGTACAATAAAAAACGCTGCAATTTTTCAATCTACTACATTACGGTTTAAATCAAAACTACATCTCTATGTAAGCAAATATTTTTTGTCTATTATAAAAATAAAATGAACTTTGTCATTTACATAAATATAAAAAAAAACTAGGACACGAACAAAGTCTATTTGATAGTATATTATTGTTTACAACTAAACGTCATTTGAGTATCAATCATAAGATTAATGAAAAAAACATCGATTTATAAGCACTTATAGATAAGGGACGGCTATTAACATAAGAATATAGAGCATTGTACTGCGTTGTAATTAAGGTTAATTGTGAGATTTTTATCCATAAATAGAGTGCTAGTATAAAATAAATAAAATAAATCAGCTTTACGCTATATCCCGCACACATCAGGGGTAGGCAGAGGGAACCTAGTGTTAACCTTCTGTTCCCCATTTTCCGCCGAATTCTAGAGGCGTTGCGTGTTGAGTAGCGGAACTCAACCTCACCTCCCATGAACATATAAAATATTTAATATGTACAACATTTAGGGTAGGTATATATTGTTATGCTCATGCAAATCAAACCCATGACATACAGCGTGCGACTCCGACTCGCCGGTAACCGTTTGACCGGTATTTTTAGTATTAAACGTGTCATAATTATGTCTTTTATACACACATTTTAAAGTATGTAATTTGAATCTGTAATTATCATTTCAGGCACTAAACAGTAATTAAATAATATATATTTCATATAGCACTTGCAGCATTACTTGGGAATACTTTATTAGGTCAATTAGACTACACTATTCAACAGATGTTAGTACAAGGTTGATATCGCTTTATTTATAGCCAATGACTTAATATTTCGCACAGGCTTCAAGCTTCGAGCTTTGGTTATTATGAGGAAGCTATGCAAAAGATTATAAATACAACAATCTGAAATGTACGTTTCAGCTTCACGCAGTATCCCGCATATAGCCGGGTACACAGAAGGAAGGCTGCGCCGTGTGATCCCGGCCTAGAATAGGATCATCCTGGTACTGGTGGTGTCGTAAAAGGCGACTAAAGTACGTGTGGTAGAGTCACGTCGCCAGCAATGGCAACACGCATGGGCAGACTAGACCGGATCATTACCACCCCCGGCATTTAAAACCGGCGTGAAGTAGTGGCGTTATGCCACTGCGTTTCGCATCAGGTAATGCCGGGCCCCGGCGCCTAACCCATCTCAAAGGCCGGCAACGCACCTGTAACTCCTCTGGTGTTGCACGGGGCCGTGGGCGGCGGTAATCATTTACCATTAGGTGACCCGAACGCTCGTTTGCCGTGCGTCTTTACCATAAAAAAAAGGAACCTAATGTTAAGACACCCCTTTTCACACTTTCCTCTCAATTTTCGAGGCATCGAGTGGCGGAGTTCAATTTACGTTGTTGCCAGAGCAATAAAAAATGAAAATATTAATAAATAACAATTTGTTCACTTGACTGCCTAACAAGTCGACGGATTTTAATTTGCATATATTTATACTATAAAATCTATATGACCATAAACTAACTATATACATATTTATGTATGAATCATAATATATACATATAAATCATACTACTTCATTCATCACTATTTCTTACAATAACAATAGATATTATGAACGTACACTGTAAATCTACACTATAATAGCGTGGAGTAAGTACCTACAGTATTGCATTGCGTCAAACACGTTTGCATGGACTATTATCGTGCAAATGTATGATAAGAATAGAAAGACAAAGGCTGACTTAATCGTTTTTATTTAAATATAGGTCTATTTTTCATAAATAAATTTAGATAATATTTTTAATTTATTAAATTTTTACTAGGTTCTTCTCTGACTATCAGGATAGGGATGCGTGAAGCTAAGTTTACTTGTTTTTTCTCTCTCATTCGACGTACCATTTGACATAATATGTTTATTAATGTACCCTTAAACTAAAAGATGTGTGATTTGAATTCGCGACCTCCGAAGGTCGTTTCAGCATTACGTCTAAACTAATGTTTCTCATTTTGTTACATCACCGTCGTACGCTTAGTATTTCTACCCGCATTTTTATTAGTGCAGCAGTCACTCTAATCAGCTCTAAGACATGGTTTAAATCTGATTTGTAAATATGAAACTTGTTTATCTATCTCGTTGCCGTTGTCATTAAGGTTGTGGTGTAAGTATGGATTACTCTCTCTCTCTCTCTCTCTCTCTATCTATCTATCTATCTCCCCCCCCTCTCTCTCTCTCCCTCTCTCTCTCTCTCTCTCTCTCTCTCTCTCCCTCTCTCTCTCTCCCTCTCTCTCTCTCTCTCTCTCTCTGCGTTCATCAATCTGTTTCTCATTTGTCCCTCATTCATAGAGTTTGTAATATCTAACATTTACTTAATCTCGATTGCCTTCGAGAAATTGAATTTTTTTTTCAAGAAAAAATTACCAATATTAGTCAAGTGTTTAGCACATTATAAAAAAATACTTTCAAAGTATTAACTAAATAAAATTTATATGTACTTTTATATAAAAGATATGATAGAGATATACTTCCGAATGCTGTGAATATTATGTGTTTTAATATTTACATTAGTTACTACTGACGCTTTGGTAATGTTATTCTAGACCACCATCATGGCCGCCATATGAAAACATAATTGTTTATCACCGGCCTTGGACATGGAGCAAGTCTGAATTAAAAACAAAGTGTAACTGAAACATCCATATTTAAATAGTATTAATATTTAAAAAATTAGTTTCACGCTGTATCCTGCACACAGGCAGAGGGAACCTAGTGGTAAGACACACTGTTCCTCACTTTCCGCCGAGTTCTAGAGGCATTGCGTGTTGAGTGGCTAAACTCAACGCCGAACATCCAGAGTGAAGAAACTAAAAAATAAATGTAAGTAAATATTTTATCTCCTCGAGTGGGGATCGAACCCACAACCAGTCCGACTTTACAGTCACACTCTGTGCCCCTGCGCCATGACTGCCCGCGAGTTAATATGATAAATGAATTGTGAATGCAATTTGAAATATTAATTAAAATGAAATGATAATATTGAAACTAAAAATAATATGAAAATATTTACTATTTGTATTTTACTGTTACTTGTTGTTTTTTTTGTATATTACTGTTTTTCGACCCCACTCGAGGAAATTAAATGTTTATTTAAGTTTATATTTTCATTTCTTCGCTCTGGCGTCGAGACAAAGCGCGGCGTTGAGTTCTGTCACTCAACATGCAATGCCTCCAGAATTGCGCGGAAAATGGGGAAGTGTCTTAACACTAAGTTCCCTGTGCCTATCCTGCTGTGCGAGATGCAGCGTGAAGTTAAAAAATAAAAAAATATTTATTAAAAGATATAAGAAGTTATACATAAGATTATAAATTTCTGCTATATTTCAGTACATTGCAAACAGAAATGAAATAAGTAGCCTTATTTATTATGCAAGCGCTGTCTACTTTGTCTGCGAAGTTAAAATTGAAGATGTCTAGACAATTTGTATAATTTTATATAAAGTTAAGTGCATTTTATGGGCTTAGAAAAATATATTATAAAATTTATAAAGTAATTTCTAGCCGTCGTGACGCATTGCCTGTAAACACGGCTACGGGTACACAAGACAGTCGTGGGCTCGATCCCATTCAGGGAAACGTAATTTTTAATATTTTAATTTCCTTTGAGTATAAGAAAGTACTGTTTTAATACTGGGGTTCCCTCTGCCTACTCTGCTATCTGCGATATACAGCGTGTCATGAAACGACATTTAAATTCTATATTAAACTCTATATACAAATTAAACATTTAAAAGTTACCAATACACACATTTTTGTGAATGTAATATATTGAGATTATCTCAGAAATAAAATTGCAAACGGAATCTAGGATTTCATATGCAAATTGTAAAAAACGAGGTTAATAACCGCCGAACATGTGTTTTTATCAGCGACCTGGAAACAATAGTCTCGAAAAGTAATTAAAAAAGAACGTGCCGTAACCGCTTATATTGTTCTTCGGTTGCAGTTATTAAAATAGAACGCTAAAATTACAATTTTCTACTAAAATAAAAAAAAAAATACCTATTTCATATACCTAGCGGTTAGAAGCACCGTCAAATATAGAGTTAATTTTTTTCTTAATTTTGTAATTACTTACAGTTGCCATATACATACATTCAATTATGATATATTTTGATTTAATAATTTACTCGTTATATTAAATCACTTTCACGCTGTATCCCGCATGTAACGTGATAGGCAGAGGTAGCCTGGTGTAAAGACATACCGCTCCTCACTATTCCGAAATCTGGAGTCACTGCGTGTTAAGATGGCGTAATGGAGTACAAATGCAAATTGAGAATTAGTTTTGAACCTGGGAATTCCGTTGTTCTTGTAATATTACACAAATTCGCGAAAAATATTTATTAATTAGTTTCGAACAAAAACAACCGAGTTTTGCCATTAAATATATAAACAACATCTTCAAAACTATGGAAAGTAAACATTAAATAACGCAACGATTTTTTATATATATTTTATATTGTCATTTCTTCGCTCTGCCTCCAGATTTGTGGGGAATGCAGTGTCTTAACACTAGGTACCCTCTGCCTACTCTGCTGTGTGCGGGAATACAGCGTGAATCTAATTTAATTTATTTTTAAGATACATTGTAAAAGGTTAAATAACAAACATTTTTGTAAATACTATACACAAAACTATAATTTATACAACATTATAAAACATTCAGAATATTTTCCGATACAATCCCATTAACTTGAAATAGCGGAATACCGTGAGAGTACAGCATCGGAAAATTGGATCTACGATTTGAATGCACTCGTGTCCCCACTCACCACTCACCGCTCGCCGGGTCATTAGTGCGTTTTTGTTTGAAAAACCTGTGCTAAGGCAAAAAAAAATATGGCAAGAATTATGATTCGTATTATGAGGCCATCCTGATACAGGGGCACAAGGGTGTAGCTGTAACGCAACGGCCGTCGGTTCGGTCTCCACTCGGGGGAATAAATTATTATTTATTAATATTTTAACTACTGGCATCACGGTAAAAAGTTCTGCCACTCAACACACAATGTCTTCATATTCAGGTCTTCATATTATATATAAAAAAATTAAGATTCAGTTTCTAGTTAGATTCAAGCCGTTTAATATTTTTTCTTCGTACTCCGTGTAAAGAGTGGTGGTGTATTAAAAATTCTTAGTCTATTGACTTAGTCACTGATAAATGAAATATGTAACAGATACAGACAAGTACACGAAGCGATGGTTTTAGGTTAAAATCAAAGATAAGGGAATGTGTATCAATGTATATATATACACACACATTTATTTATATTATTAAATAAATAATGTTATTTGAAAGAGTTTAAATGATTGTTAAATAATTGTGAAGATTTGTAAATTCAATAATTACTTTTAGCCAATTGTTCGCTTAGACGAGCAACCTTGACCGCAATTGTAGTTTATTTACGTATTCTCTCAACCTTACTACGGTTAAGAAAATACGTAAATAAACTTAAGTTAAGTTATAGATAGAATAGCTCAAAACATTAAGAAATATATTTTAAAATATTACAGTTAAAAATCATAAGCAATCAAAACAAACAAATTGTTCAAATTAAAAACTCGAAGCTTAATGATTCCCATATTTTAATTTTAATTCAAATATACTCATTCTTCAAATCAATCATTCAATCAGCTTCACGCTGAATCCCGCACACAACAGAGTAGGCAAAGGGAACCTGGTGTTAAGGCACTCCGTTCCACACTTTCTGCCGATTTCTGGAAGCATTGCGTGTTTAGTGGCAGAACTCAACAGAGTAAAGAAATGGAAATATAAATTTAAGTACATATTTCCTCTCCTTGAGTAGGGTTCGCCACCACAGCCAGTCGGTTTTACAGTCACATTTTCCTCTGCGCCACGACAGCCCTCATTCTTTTATGTTTCATTCATTTTTCAATTTTTCATAATACTAGCTTACACATCTTTGAATAATTATGGTGAATTACGAATATTTATAGTGAAATATAATCGTTCAAACATATATAATTCTTTAAAAAAACAAACCAAAGATACTTTAAAAAAAAAAGCGCAAAATAACTCTAAACAACTAGACTTAGACCCGTATTTGCAAACTGGTATCAATCAAAACTCAAAAACTCTCAAATCAGAGATCAATTTCGAGAATCCGTTTTTATTGATTGTAGAGTTACTGACTATTTTAGTGTCTATATATTTTTTGTAGGCCAACAACAAATACTATGGTCATGACATTGAGGTATCAGCGTGACAAATAAGTTGTTCTTATATAGTATAAGAAGTGAAGATCGTGATCTATTTGCAATCGGTATTCCCATATAAGTATCTAATAACAACAAGGTCGATCACACGAAAGATATATTTATTACCTTTGTAAATCATACAATTTATTATGGCGTACGATTGTTGCAAAAAAGAGCTTATATTATACCAAGTTCCTTATTTTTGTGTTAGTAGTGTTATTATTTGCAGTTTTGTAAAGATTTCTGTAAAGAGAGGTTAGCTATTTTACAATTTCTTTGATTCGATGTGAAAATGTATAATTCCGTCGTGGCCCATGGGTATAAATAAGAGTGTGACTTTAACGAAACGGTTATGGGTTCGATCCTCACTCGAGGAAATGAAATATTTATTTAAATTTATATTTCCATTTCTTCGCTCTGGTGTCGAAGCAACGAGCGGTGGTGATTTCCGCCACTCAACACATAATGCTTCCAAAATTTAGCGAAAAATGGGGAACGGAGTGTCTTAACACGAGGTTCCCTCTGCTTACCCTGCTATGTGCGGGATACAGCGTGCAGCTGATTTTATGTATAATTCCTTTTATTTCTTTATTAAAATTAAGTAATATGGAATATTATACGGTTGTTTTAATGGACACTTTTAAAATTGTACAACAATGTTGTGTTAATACAAAAAAAACATTAGTGTACTATTGTCATTCTTAGTTCTACTGAATGTACTTAACATTTAACTTGTCAGATATTTCGGATTATAGACACTGCACGAGCACGTACCTGAAACAAAAAAAAATATTTATATAATTAACATTTAAATGTATTTCTTCTCTTAGAAGGGTAGGCAGAGGAATTGAGAACCTAGTGTTAAGAAACTCCGTTCCTGAATAGGGAACACGTTCAACACTATCCGCCGAATTCTAGAGGCATCGAGTGTTGAGTCGTGAAACTCAACACAGTGCTTTGCTTGGTTACCAGAGCGAGGAAATAAAAATATTAAATATTTCATTTCCCAGAGTGGGAATCGATCCAAAACCGTCGCGGTTTACAGTCTGACTTCAAATTATAAATATAACTCCTTATTTTTTTATACCAAAAAGTTAACTTAAACACATTCCGAAAAAAAAAGTAGAAGTATATCAAAAACTATATATAATATTTGAATAAATATTACACACACATTAACATAAAGTACAATATTCTCATGCCTTTTTTAAACACAGACATATTACAAAACAATTATTAAGCAAACATCGCATGTTTAAACCTAAAAAGGCAAGACCAAAACCCATAAAAGAATTTCGAGGGGGCACAGAACAAAAAAGTAGTATCCCCAAATGGGAAGTAAGTACCCATTGATTCATGTGGGAAAGTGGCTGTCCCTTTCTATAGAACTGAGTACAGGACCGGTTCTCCACACACTATTAAGTAAGGTACGCAAGTCGTATAACGAATGGTAAAAGGCAATTTACCGTAAACTACCGATACCGGTAAAAGAATGTAATGTGAAACGTTCAATGGATTCGTACGCACGCAATAATTACATATATTTCATTAATGTATGCGTGTCGTGATAATTTTTTTTTATTAAATACCAGTTTCACGCTTTTCCCCACATAGCACGGTAGGGAAATGGTATAAAAAGAACTTGGAGAATCCGCTTTAAAAAATGCAGGTGTAGAGATCGCGAAAAGAACTCAATAGAGAAAGCTGCCTTAAATAAATATGTTATTTTCTTCCAAAAATATATGGTAGTTCCCAAGATATTTTCAATTAACTGTACTGTTCAATTAAAAAAATCAAAGAATTTTTACATTTACGTAAAACAAAGACCGAAAATATTTTATACAGCAAAAAATACTTTCAGGCTTTCTCGATTACTAGACCACGACGCAATAAACAATATCGTTAAACGTACCGCAATAAAACGTCACCATTTAATTTAAGAGGGAACCTAGTAAAGTGGAAGTAACTATTTCGATTTGAGATCAAACTCACAACCGACACGTACAGGCTTTAAGTGACGTACTTTTGACGAATGTGCTAGGATGGCGTCAATTGATATTTTCTACTCATTCAAAAAGAGGATGTCATCAGGTAGGCGTGTATGTATGTATAAGATAAAGTTTAAATTGGACAATATTTAAATAGAATGGTCTACAAATATGGTAAATTTCTGAAGTATATGTATTTAGGGAACCGTCGAAGTTTCATCAGAATAGGTTCACTGGTTTTATGAGGCATGGATTCTATCAATTTCTGGAAGTGACATATTACAATATACATTAAATATCTAAGTAATTAACAGATATTCAATGTCGGTTTATTTTTTTTTATTTCGATACGAACTTAACAATTGATCAATTTTTAACACTTTATCAAATAAAAATGATGAGAGAACGAAATAAATATTAGCAATAAATTGAAAGAAGCCCGTTCTCGATAGAGAAGATTTTTTTTGGAATCGATTCAACATCCCTACATAATCTCACTCGCGACGTGACTCGAATAATACTCGACAGGAATTATGGTGTGCCGTATTTCAAAACGTAATTTTAATATTTGACTCGGTTTAGAGAGGGTGTTGGATGGTGAAACACTTTCCGAATAAGGAAAATGTCGTATGCGTAATATAAGATAGGATTGATCAAATGTTTGGTTCAGTTTCATTGAAATATGTAGCATTTAATATTCTTGGATGTATTAGATTAAAAAAAAATCATTGTTTTATAGTGACTATATTATATATTATAGTGATATAAACATTACTAGCTGTAATATTCAATAGTTATATATATGCATTATATCTTCAAACAACAACCTTCAATCCACCCTTATCCCTTCAATAAGATATTGAATATCTTAATTTTTTTGAATAAAATTTCTATCTGCTTATGCACATTCCTGATAACCAATTGAGGGCTGATTTGAGGGCTAAAATCGCTATCGAGAATTTAAATTAAATTAAGAATATTTTCTGTAGCTACACTCCATTATTAGCAAGCAAATAGAGAAACAAATCAATAAAAAAGTGACTTCGATCACTACATTACGTAATTTTAAGAAATTTTATATGATTTTATATGATTTTCTCAAGGATAGCATTGTTACAATTAGCCAAATAAAAAAGGGCAACACGGGAAGAATCAACTTTCAAATGAAAAAATCATCAAAATCGATTGACCCAGTCAAAAGTTCTGAGGTAACAACATAAAAAAATTGTCGAATTTGGAACCTCCTTTTACAGAAGTCATTCAAATATAAACACCAAAACAATGTCATTGTAAATACATAAAATAGAATCCACAAAGCAACTAAAGGTTACAGGAGTGAAATGTCAATTCACAGTACTCAAAATTAAATTCCAAGACGTAACCGCAATAAACTGGTAACACTAGAGCTGGTTCTCGTAGGAGACGCACATTAGGAGAATTGTCTTCAGAAATGCTGCAAATTTAACCTGAATAGTTAATTAAGGCGTTAGTGCTTCTCGTAGTATTGGTAAATCAGTTCTAAAGATCCATTGCCATGCCGTGAAAGAATATAGAAGGATATCGTGGAAAAAATGAAGTAATGGCTATGGAGTAAGTTAGACGTCATTTTTTATGCCCTGTCCTATCCTATGCAGGTCCTATAAGTTCTTACAAGTAAACACTCACAAAATACCTGATATAAATTTAATGTATTGTACACAATTAAAAAATTATTCTATGTAAGTATATAAATAATAATAAATATTTACCATTTACAATATAAGAACATGTGTGGTCCTTACATTAGAGTATTAAAAGCTCTTAAGGCGTAAGCTATAAAGGTTAAAATTTTATTACAGAATATAAAAGATACACTGATATGTAAAATGATCAACCATGACCCCATAGCACAGTATGAAAACAATGGTTGGAATTTGAATAGAATACCTGATTAGATTGCATTTTAATAGAGATAGCCTATCGTATTACTTGAATAAAGAGAAAGGGCCCTGTAGACAATTTATAAAACATATCAATATAAAATAAATATATATTAAAAAAAATGAAAATAAAAATTATTAGTAGTACAAAGGTAAACATGCATATTTAGTTTTATAGTAGGTAATATCTATAGATAGATAAATGAATATTTTACATATAAATAATTATATAAGTTAAATACGAAGTCATTGTGGCCCAGTGGACGGTAAATGATCGTAAGTTCGATCCTCACTCGGGACAAAAAAACAAACAACCGACAAAAAAGCGTTTGTTGAGTGGAGAGAGTGGTTGAGTTTCACTTCTCAACAGAAAATGTCTTGAACGCGGGAGAAAAGTAGAGACCTATTTATAAATGATTTTTTATTGAAAAAAAGGTTAAAAATATTTCATAAATGTTCTATAATTCATAAATAATAAATCAATAAAGTATGTTTGATAACTTGATCAACAATTATACACTCCTCGTGTGATCTATAATGCAATTTGATACCTAAGTAGATATTAGCTTACAAACGACTATCATGGTGCAGTTGTGACACGGCGGAATTAACACGATCGTTGCAAGTTCAAATCCTATTTGGCTTTGTTCCTTTAAATATTTCTTCTGTTTGTGTTCCTGCAGCTGTTCCACCACACTGTCACATCCGTCTCCAAGGAAATGAGTATGCGTCTAACCTTCATATTTAGTATACAAGAAACATTATTTGTAAGACTGTTTCAGACACGTGGCCAAAGTATCTGCGACTCTTAGAATCAGTAGGTATGTAGGTTATATGTGTATACAAGTGTACTTGCTTCTCTTATGTGCGATTACGTTATTTTGACGTTCAAAATGTCAAAAAGTAATTAAACATTCATTTTATATAATATTATAACCTATAGCGTAAATCATAAATTTTATGTAAGTAAACGATAAAATACAGTTGGCAATTGCATAATGAATTATTTCTATTTGTCCGCTCTGATAACATAAAGTAGCGGCACTGAGTGAACACAATGTCTCCATTTCTGGTGACACAGAACAGAGATTCTCTTGCATAAAATATTGAATTTGTGAACCAGTATCCTAGCTAACACGCCTAAACGGCCTAGCTAACTATGTTATACGTTTCTAAGAAATATAAAGCATTATACCTATATAGAAAAAACTAGGACAGTGTCAATGCATTTAGAAGATCTCGAAAAGGTCAGCAAAATACCTAGGATTTAAATCCTATATTCACAGTATATGAAGTACTTATCTACACGTGTAACGCCCACTTTTAAAACGATCTGTTTATCCTTATATCATTTATGTTATACAATACACACAATGTATAATACATTTTCTCTTATATTCAAGTATCAAATACGAATAAGAAGAATAATCTTGCTCAAAATAATAAGCAATGTCTCGAGTGGTAATCGAATTCATATTCTTTGATTTAGAAAGTACTATTTGTACCACGATAGATTTGTACCTGCGCCGCTTGGAAACCGTCCAAGCGCTCTTATCGCTAAGCTATACGTTCTCTACTTCGAAATTCTTATACGCTTGTTAATCGTAAAAATTTCCGCTACCTTAACATAATTGCTTATTTATTATTTGGCAAGACATACTACCATTTATAAAAAAATTAAAGGATTTAAAAGTGTTGAGGCCGTTGTGTCGCAGGAGAACAAGGATGTGCCTGTAACGCGACGGTTGTGGGTTCGATTTCGACTGAGGGAAAATGAATTATTATCTAGCACCAAAGCAGAAGCCCGGCGTTGAGTTCCGCCACTCAACACGCAATGCCTCGAAAAATTCAATAGCGTGTATCTTAACACTAGGTTTCCTTTGCCTGCCCTACTATATGCGAAATAGCACTTTTAAATTAAAATATTTATCTCGCTCGCTCATATCTTAATTTAAAACTGTTATTTCGCACTAAGAAAAGAAAATCTTAAATGTAATCTCTATTAAATATTACATGGCCGTGATATTTCACGCTGATTCGAGATTTCGAGTTGGTATTTAAACAAGGCGCATTCCGCTCGTTCGTCAATTACATATTCGTGCAATGATGATTTCGTGCGATTAACAGTAACGAGATATTTTAGTGTTTTCTTATATGTAAATTTAAAATGTAAATTTATTTTGAATTTTATAGTTAAAATAAATCAAATTTACGCCGTATCCAGCACACTGAAAGGCAGGGAGAGGGAAACTTGCGTTAAGTTCCCCTTTTTAATTTACTTTTTGATTTCATAGTTGTAATGGTATAACGTTTTAAATTGATATCTTTTAATGAATAAATAAATATGATAGCGTGTGGTTGTAACGGGTTCAAGTCCGACTCGGTGAATTATAATTTATTAATATTTTAATTTCTTTGCTCTAGCACGAAAAAGCGCGGGGTTGAGTTGCTCCACTCAACACCTCGAATATTCTGCGCAAAGTGGGGAACGGAGTGTCTTACACGAGCCAAGTTAAATATTTAATTTTTTTTTAATTATGAAACTGGTTCTCATTTCACTTTTATTTTGCAAAAACCTTTCCGTGTAGCGAATTTAACAAAAAATACGATATCGAAAATCTTAACGTTGACGAATCAGTGCCATTATATTGTTGGCACTATACAAAATCGAAAGTCAACATTCCTTATTCATTTACAGCGGAAATAAAAAAGCGATGAGCGGATATTAAAAGATGACTTTGTACAGCGTTCGGAAAAATGAATTTAACTTAATATTGTGTGTTAGATATTTGTTTTAGATAATTGTAATGTGCTGTAGAATTTTTATATCTGAACATTTTTCGAATTTAGCAGGATAGTTATAGAATACTGTTAAGGTACTCGTTATTCCGTTCTCCGCTTCCCGCCTAAATTCCGCTACTGCATACATAAGGTTCCTTTAGGTGTAGGGTGCTATATGGCAAAAGTGTGAAACTGCGTCCACTACAATTTTTTTAATAAAAACCAAAAAATACATGTTAACTAGATTTAGAAAAATCAATGATCTATAAGGTCTGGGCTATTAATATATAATAATGAAAATAGTTGAACTCTCAGTGTAACATATCAATTATTTATGCAGTTTAAAATCAGCTTCATACTGTATCTCGCACAAGCAGAGTAGGTAAAATGAATCTAGTGTTAAGACACTTCGATACCTTTTTCCGCCGAATTCTAAATGCATTGTATGCTGAGTGGCGGAACTCAACGCCGCGTTTTGCCTTTATTCTAAAGTGTAGAAATGAAAATATAAATTTAAATGAATATATTTTTTTTCCTAGAGTGGGGATCGAACCCACAACATGTACACTCACAATCTAGTGCGCCTGTGCCACGAATGATATGTGCTTGACTTACTGTGCTTTCTCTATGAATAGTAAAATAAAAACATGATCAAACCAATATAAAACACACACCGTAAAGTTTCCATAACGACGCAGCGATTCATAAAACTCGCCATGAATGAGTTAGCAGACACTAGCTAGCTAGGGAGGCAGCGCGGGGAGTTACCACGTGAAGCAGGGATGCAAATCAGTTTAAGTACGAAAGTGAGAATTCTCTTGGGTTATTCATATTTTATTTTTGTTTTGTTTTTTAGTCTTGTTTGAATAGGCGATGGTTATAGGTTCGATATCAATCCGGAAAACAATTTTAAATTAATTGGAAAGAACGGATCATCTTGGTAGGCTAGCAATATTTTGCTATGAGTGAATTTGATCAGAGACTATTTTTTATGCAGCTCACGAATTTTACGGGGTAGATAAAGGAAAATAGTGTTTAAAGGTGGGTTAAAATCATCATTTCTTTTACCAGATCGGCAAAAAGAAAATAATTTTAGTATATTTCTAAGCAGCAATCGAACCCAGAATCTCGTACGTACCATCGCATTCACAACCAGACATTTCTCAACTACCTCGATCATCCCTTACATATGTATGAATATCCCATTCGCATATTAGATTACGATAGCGAGAAGTACTAGGTGGTTAATATTTTATTTCGTTTAGGGTGAAACGGGAAAGTATTTCGTTTAATGTTAACAAAAATTACACCCCGGGGACGTGGTATCGTGCTTAATATCGTATGGAGGTAAACTGCTCGGACTAAAAGTAGAATTCATTTCTTTATCGAGTATTTTCTAGATATTTATTTTATTTTGTAAGTTATTTTTACTGTCATTTTGATTTTATTGATATTTATGCTTTACACACATTTATGTTTTATAGTTTTTGTGCTTTACTCAAATGGTAAAACGAAAGGCTTCGCTTCGTCTGTCCGTGTGTCATCGGACTGTATTTGATGGTGACTGAATCATGATAGACATTTGAATTATTCAGGGATGATATTGTAGATATAGTGATATAACAACAAAAATTAAAATATTACAAAATATACATATAGAATAACATATTTTTTATGGGGAGCCCCTTTAAGGAAATGTGATTTGTGTGTCTTTTTTATAGAGCATAAGTCCAAATAGCACTTGGATGGTTTTGAGATTCAAACCTCTTTCGGAACGATATTTATATTCAAAATGGAGTTTTACAAATAACTTTAGATAAAGTGCAGCGTTAAGATCCGTCCACAGCATTTTTCCAATTATTGTATGCAAAGATGTTCTCCGCCCCCTGCGTAAAATACGGATTGTGTGTTAAATATGATAATGAGAACAAAGAAACTATACATATACCTAGTTTTCATTCATAATAATTCTTTATCTTGTTAATGCGTGCTATTCATTATTATGATATCAGTCAATGAACCAGCCAAGTGAGCAGAGTAGTGCAAAATACTAATTTCTAAATAAAATAAAATTTTGAATCATTAAAGGAATTTGGTGAGGTCGTCGTGGCGCCGGTGCACATTGCACAAGCGTTCGACGAAGTGTTCGTTGTTGCGGATTCGATTCCACGCCCTGGTAGCATCACGAGGCAAAGCGCGGCGGTGAGTTCCGCTACTGAACAGCGAGAATTCGGCGGGAAATGAGGAACGGAATAACAGTGGTTCCCAGTTTACCTCAGCCTAAGCTACTGCGTAGTGCTAAGTCACTTAGTTTTATACTTACAGTACATAAGGACATTGGACCGACCTACTTCAAAGGCAATACTTTAAATCTTAATCGAAGAAAATACCTAAATTACAATATGGGATACGAACCTACAATTATCAGAAATTCGCAAATATATAATTTTAGAGAAACTTCCATATCGAAACGTCTCTCAATGGTTGATTAAATACCATTAATCTCGTAACGTCGGCCTGTCCTTATCTAAATAGGCAGTGAAAACGAAGTTCAACCCCGTTTCGAGTTACTTGATAAACCACTTTCGCGTACATCAGTTGCATGCGATTGCGATTTAATAATAGTTTTTGCTGCGCAAAAAAATATTGCTTTTCTCGGAAGGACGAAGTTTTTGAGATACGGGCGAGACAAAGCCATAATACATATACATAAATATAATTATGTTTTGAAAGACATTTGAAAATAGAACCAAAATTTGTATATGAATTATTCCTATATTGGGTTACATTGAAACTATTACCGTAATTTTATACAGCTTATTATATGCTTCTACAGTTAATGGATTATCCAAAACTCAGAAAATGTTTCACTTGAAATCAATAGTTCCTGGTACAAACGTGTTCAATCAGTTTAAGAGTTCTTCCGCTTCATAATAATAGGGTATAGGAACCTACCTTTATATAAGCAAATCAATCTAGCTCATTCAAATACGTGAAAAATTGCGCCATAACTTAGTATATGTGCAAAAATTTTGTATATATTCAATAGTATTTTTCCTAATATAATAATATAATAAATTAATATCTAAATATATATATGTAAAATATATACAAATAAAAAAGTAAAATCTAAATATATACAAATAAAAAAGTGCAAATACTGACATCTAAGAGAAATCGCAGGTGAATTGTAGTATTCTAGAGCGTAATAAAACCAGGGAATACATTTGCGAAAAATTTAAGATTCTTACCCAAATTACAGCCGCGTGAGTGTTTTTTTATGACGCGAAGTGGGAACGCGTGGCCTTTAAAGGAATATTTGAGTAACTTCTCTTTGTTTCTTTTTGTCAAGTTTTTTTTGTTAACTTATTGGATATTAGAAGCCAGTCGTGGCGCAGGGGCACAAAGTGTGACTGTAAACGCGACTGGTTGTGGGTTCAATACCCAATCGAGAAAAAGAAATATTTATTTTAATTTATATTTCCTTTTCATCGCGCTGGTGTTGAGGCAAAGCGCAATGCTTCTTGAATTCGGCGGAAAGTGGTGAACGATGTCTTAACACTAGGTTCCCTCTGCGTGAAGCTGATGGTGGATGTTGTAGGATACAGTACAAAAATAAACATCATCGGTTCCTCTTGAAATGAAAATGGTAAAATATTTTTTTTTGAGGCCAGCCGTGGAGCAGCGGCACGAAGTGTGACCGCAAAACCGACTGGTTGTGGGTTCGATCCCACTCGAGGAGATGAAATATTTACTTAAATTTATATTTCCATTTCTTCGCTCTGGTGTCGAGGCTAAGCTCGGCGTTGAGTTCCTGCCAAAGTGGGGAATGGAGTGTCTTAACACAAGGTTCCCTCTGCCTACCCTGCTGTGTGCGGGAATACAGCGTAAAGCTGATTGATTTATTTTTATTTTTTTTTGTTTAGATTGAACATATATTTTTGTATGATTCATCAAAAATTGCAAGTTTATCTAAAGCTCTCTAACAAACTAACAAAGAGAAAGTATTCAACATTTTCATTCGTCATTAATTCTGATGATCTAGCTATTCTACAATCAAAAGTGAATTTTTCATTTAGTTTAATACAATAAATTGTTGTTTACTATCTAAAGCATCTTTTCTTTCAAAGTGATTATGATACAAAAAGAACTTGTAATCTTTAAATGGAATCAGGTTACATATAAACAAATAACGATATTTTATACTATTTAAAGATAAGATATCATATACATATAATCATCTATAAAGTGTCGTAAAGATAGAAAAAATGTAATAGAAAGTTAAAAAAATAAGAAATGAAAATCGACGCAATAATATTCGTTTCCGTGGCCATTAAGAAGGCTTAATTCGATTTTAATATTCATTCTGCTTGCACCTTCACATTTTCTTCAGCTTCCTTTATAAAACATGTCTTACTTCACAGTTATTTAGATAATATTTCAAAGTAAAAAAAATGAAGTACCCGGCTACCGCAAAACACTGAGTGTACCGCAAAATGAAAACAAGAAAAATGTGTTTTAAATGTGGAAAATCTTTATTTAGTATTTACTAAAAAGAAAATAACTAAATTTTGTACTGAGTTTCATATAAACTATCATATTTACTTAGAAAAGTGAAAACTGGTATTAATAACTGGTAGAATATGTGCGCCAAAAAGTTCATATTTTTATTTATAAAAAAAAACTTAAATTAAGCTGAGCTTAACAGTTCCGTTAGGGCGTCGTCGTTGAAGCCTCTCAACGTGTGACTGTAAGTGCGAAAGTTTTGAGTTTGATTCTCACACTGTTAACCACTCTGGTAACAAGACAAAGCGCGGCGTTGAGTTCAGCCATTCGACGGAAGGTGGGGGCTGGAAGTGATCTTAATGGACAACGGAGTGTAATAACACAAGGTTCACAAGTTCTCTCCGCGTACCCAGCTATGTAAGAAATATAGTTTGAAGCTAACGAGAAAACTAAGATATTTCAAGAAATACATAAATACATATAAGTACACAACTCCAACACGAACCAATCAAGAGGTGTATAACTCGCTGCCACCGTAAAAGTGACCATAACTAGTCCGACGGACAACACATCGACGGTGTGAGGAATGACTCATACATAATTTTCCATTAAAGAAAGGCGCGACGTCAAAGAAAATCAATCATTTTACCAATACTTCACTTCACCTTTTTATAAGCAAATATACTTTAGTTTTTGTTTAAGAAAATCTGCCTAAAACGCAAAATATTCGTAAGAAATATTCGAGAGAAAGTACATACTATAATGAAAGTCAAACTTCGGTTATAAAAAGTTAAATTTTTCTTTGTTTACGTTTGGAGTATGTGATTTTCTTTTTTTTTCAGGTTTACGCTGTATCCCGTGTGTAGGAACTTATGGAGCGAGAGGCTAGGGTTAAAACACTCAGTGCGTGAGTGACGGAATTCAACGCCGCTTTTTACCTCGGCGACAAGGTAAGAAATTAAAATATTAGTAATATGTTATTATTATTTATGATAATGCTAAGACCTATATATATTACGAAATACAAGTAACATTGAATATGTAGTATATTTTATATTCGAAATTAAATTAATTATGTCAATAGAAAAAGAAAATTATGTAGATATGTGAGAATCAAACAACCCTTATATTTCCATAACTTCATTTTAAACGCCAGGTCGCCATAATTCATTTTTTCACCTCTTTTTGTTATTGCAAAGCCAAGTGTATTGAGTTTCAAGCGTTTTCTACTTGTTGAGATTCGAGACATTGCTGCTGAGAAGTGGATTTCATTGCAACGCTTTTCTTATCACAGAGGTGAAATGAAATTATTCATTGTCCAGAGCGAAAATCGAATTCGCATTATAGTGTCCGCTAGACACTATCCCACTAAACTATGACGGCCGCAATCTCGATCAAAATAATAACAATAATAAGAATTGTAATCTATCCCCCGCCTCTGGCTTGCCTTTATTGACCGGCAGAGCGGAGCGCAAGAGCGCTATATGCTCGAAAGGGTGGAAGTGCTCAATCTGCGTAACAGCGGGGAAACACGCTCACGAGCACCTCGTGATGGTGAAACCGGTGCACTCCTCTCTACCCCCTGAGCCGACCACGCCGATGTTGCGCCCAAGACATTACGCCGCTTTGTGGGGGCCCACCTAGTGGGAGGCGAGTCACCGTCCGCCAACCATTCAATTTGAAACATAATAATAAATATTTATAATTTTCGATGCCAATAGTGACGCAGGGACATGAAGCGTGTGACTGTAAATATGTAGGTTGTGGGTTCGATACCCACTCGAGGAAATGAAATATTTTATATTTTTCATTTCAATCTGATATCGAAGCAAAGCGCGGCGTTCAGTGCTAAATAACTGCCAATCAACACGCAATGTCTCCGACGAATTCGGAGAACGGAAGTGCCTTAATGGTAACGGAGGGTCTTAAGACTAGGTTCCCAGGTTCCCTCTGCCTACCCATCTAGCTGCTTAATACAGCATAAAGCTAATAAAAAAATAGTTACTAAAAATATAAAAGTAATTCACTTGCAAACCAAAAGACATAAAACATATCATTTATTAACTCTACATTCGATATAGAACACTTAAAGTTATTCCACAATAAACAAAGAATCGACGTTATTAATACATAACATCTGTAAAAACTCCAAGTGATTATCAATATATGGAAATAAGACTGTTTGTAATGCGAAAGAGGCGCATACCTCGGGAACGCTTTCTTTCATCTTTTTGTACGTATTAGCATTGAAAAAGAGATTTATTAAGATATCTGTACGTTAAGCTAATGTAAAGCTCAAATGGTTCTTAACATTCTGTTTATTTTTGTTAACATATAGAGATATAAATAATAGAGATATATATTTAGAGTTTTACGTACTTTAAAATTTCTATATATATATATATATATATATATATATATGTATATATATATATGTAAATACCTATAAGTAATGCACTGTCATACTTGAAAACAGCCTGTTTAAGTAACAATCAAGACTTCCAACTTATTTAAAATACGCCATTTTATTTTTATACATATCCTAGTTTCGATAAATGCGAAAAAATCATGAAAATTATAATATAGATAGATACAACTTTACGTAAGACAACGCTTGTTAGTTCACAAAAAGTAAAAAAGTGTAAGAATATAAAAAAAAATCAACTATCTTTGTTAGAACAAGTACCTAAACCTTATCAGACGCTATTTAGACCAGTTTTTTGGACTTGAACAAAAATACTGAATTTTTCTTTTAAATAAATTTTGCAAGTAGACGTGGCTTCCTGGATTACGAGACCGTCATTATGGAGTGTAAATTCGGACGTTAGTATGGAAATGGTCTGTTGTAGACGTCTCTGCCTTCTTCAAATTTCCGCAAGGGACACGTTATTGGTAGCTGGTAAGCACACCTGCTTTTATTAGTCTTTTCATTTGAGACGACTACTTAAAGTTTTTTTAGAGCCAATATAAAATTCTAAATACATATACCATATACCAATTAAAAATATTTTTCAGAGATTATTGCGCACAATTTTGTACGTTTTGAAAACAATCTGTTCATTTAATTCACCCGTTTTTAAATTGAAGTGTGGGTCCAAGCAATTTGTCACGTATTCTCATTATATAAAAATGAATTCTGCTTTTTTAAATCGTAAAGGTGCTAAAAATACGAACAATTTTATATTCAACGGTCCATTTTTTTATAATTTCATTTGTCTACTGATTTATATATATATATATATATATATATATATATATATATATATATATATTAAAAATGATTTAATAAAACCTAGTGCATTGTTGCATTTTATTCTTTTTTTTTATTTTATAATAAAAAAAGCTTATAATTTTTTTAGCATAACATATTTATACATTATGCTAGACATAGAAAATCCTAACTCCTAGCCTTATCATTATCAATAAGCCGCATATAAGAATCATAAACTAAAATATTTTTCTACAAAAGTCTATACACATAATATGTATCGAGTGGGGATCGAATACACGACAAGTCGATTTTACAGTCACACTTCGTGCCCCTGCGCCACCACTGGCCTGAATATAATTACTATTGCAATAAATATAAAAATGTTATAAATTTATAGTAATAACGTACAAGGGTGTTTAAAATATCACTGTCATAATACAGCTGCAAATTAAAACTTTCGTATAGAAGCTCGTTTCTTTACGTCTTTTTGCTGAAACACGTCTTGCTTGAGGCTAGTACAAATTAAAGAGTCGTCACTGAATTTACAAAGTTTTACTAAAAACTGACAAATTAAATCGTTTCCTTCGGTTTTCCGTTTTTTTTTAGATTTGAATTCTTAATTAATGTAAATATAAAGGCAAAAAAGCATTCAAAGTCGTTTTTACTTCACACGATGCTTGTAACTAATAAGTACTTAATTATATTCGGAAAAATATATAGTTTCCTCATATTTTAGTATATAGTGATGCATTTAGACAAAGTGTAGCGTTGAGTTCCGCCATTCTCAACGCAATACCTTTATTTCTATGCACTCTCCCTTCCTAAACTAAGAGAAATAGAAAGAAAAATGAAAAAGAAAAAAACGGCAACGTTATTTCCTAATATTAATAATTATTTTTTATTAAAGGATTATTGTAAACGTAATAATAGTTTTAATTAAGCATTTACTTAGATAACATTGCATTCAATATGTTAAAAAAAATCTACATTCAAATTATTCATTTAACTAAAATAAAACAAAATAAAATTAAACCAGCTTCACGCTATATCCCGCACACAGCAAGGTAGGCAGAGGGAACCCAGTGTTAACACACTCCTTTCCTCTCTTTTCGCCGAGTTCTGGAGGCAATGCGTGTTGAGTAGCGGAACTCAACGCCGCGTTTTGCCTATACACCGAAACGAAGGTAAGAAAATATAAATGTAAATAAACATTTCATTTCCTCGAATGGGGATCGAACCCACAACCGGTCAATTTTACAGACACACTTTGTGCCCCTGCGCCACGACCGGCCTCATATTAATTTAACTAACTCATATTCATTTGACTGACTACTAATACATTTTTATAAAAAAAGGCTATAATAGCCCTGACCTACAGACTATACGGGTACCTACGGGTCCTACCCGTATTGAGGGACTGTTATTATCCCGGTCATTTGAGCGTTAGTGAGGTCTACATTAAATTGTGATTGATCGTATACAGAACGCCATAACGATTGACCCCTGATAAACGCGTATTAGTTTTATTGGGGAAACGCATGTAAGCTTTTATTTAAATTATGAAACAAATTGGTTATATTAATAAAAACATAAAAAAGATGTTAATTTATATAAAAGATTTACTAGATGCGAGAAGTTCAAAGCAAAGCCTGACACTAGAAGTAGTGTGATTTGAATGCCAGAAAAATATTATATTTATTAGTACGGTCACTATGACGGAGGTCGCACGTTCGATGTACATAAAAAAGTGTAGTACCTATACTTTTTGTGTTTTTTATTTCTTTATTTATAGTGTGCCACGTTCTAAATATTGGTATGGACTACGGAGCAGGTCACCGTGCCGCAGTTGGTAGTGGCTTCGATCGTCGGTCAGGGGAACAATTATATTTAATACATTACCCTCTGGTAGATGCCGTATAGTCAGCGGTAAGTGAAATGAAGAGTTTTTTAACACTAAGTTTCCTATGCCTATCCTACTATATATATATATATATATATATATATATATATATATATATATATATATATATATATTTTTAGGTCAATAAACTATATCAATAGTAAAATATCATAAATTATTTCTATAAATCATTTGAGTCGTGGCTCCACAAGCGTGCGACTGTTAGTGCAACGGTTGTGGATTCGATTCCCACTCAGGGGTATAAAATATTTAATGTTTTCATTTCTTCGCTATGGTAATCAGACAAAACGTAGGCTTGACTTTCGCTACTCAACACGAAATGGTTCAAAAATTCGGCGTTAAGTGGAGAACGCGTCTGTATGGTTAACATAGTGTCTTTACACTAGACTCCCTCTGCCTACTCTGCAGAATGGATGATGCTAAAAAAACTATAGAATTTAAAATAATACAATATAGGTATGTATAATAAAATATGAGTATATATTTCAAACAAAACTGCATACCGTTATATGTATATCAAGTGTTTTTTTCTTACTTCCGTTATTTGGATATATGCGTACGTAATGTAACACTAATGGCGTTGCCGCAATGCGATTATAATTTTCATCATATATGTATATTTATACTATAAGCAAGTATATTTTAAATGCATTTACATATTTTTTTAATATATAATATTGTCGAAGATATATTAGCGTCGCGCTATCGGAACTAAATAGTGATGTGCCATGCTGTGATGCTCGTTAAACATATCTGGTACTAAGCGTTTACCTCGAGTGAGGATCCAATTCACAGTTTTCGCGTTAAAGTCACACGCTTGTGCCACTGCGCCACGGCGGCCTTCAATATATTTTTATTATTATTTATTCTCGTGCATTTTTCAGTTTTATAGAAAATGTCCTAAACCTAATGAAAGAACATTTCGATCTATACGCTATTGCCTAATTTTTAATAATATTGACTTCATTGATATCAAAAAAAAAGAAACGCTTTTGCAAATCAAATAATATTAAACGTACCGACGAGGCCGGTAGCGGCGCAGAGGCACAAAGTGTGACTGTAATCATTTCTTCGCTCTGGGGTCGAGGCAAAGCGCGGCGTTGAGTTCCGCCACTCAGCCGCAATTCGGCACCTCCAAAATTCGGCAGAAAGTGGGGAACAGAGTGTCTTAATACTAGGTTCCCTTTGCCTACCCTGCTGTGTGCAAGATACAGCGTAAAGCTGACTTACTGACTTACTCAAACGTAACTTTAAAGTATGAAAAAAAAAATGACGTAACTCACAATCATTGTTTAACAAAATAACAGACTTACCCATCACGATTACCAACAGTTAAGTAAGGTAAGTAATAAAGTAAATAAACAAGGGTAATTATCTCGGTAATCTACGAATCGCGAGGTGTGGTGGGCGTGGTGCCCTACTTTTTGATATCTCGCGAAACAATGTTATTAATGTGCCCACTGAAATGAAGATATAAATAGATCTAGATAGATATTTTGATGTCGTTATTTAGTTTTTTTTTTTTGGTTGTGTACTGGAAAATGTTGTGCATCTGAATAAATTTAAAGTAAAAAGTGGTTGCGATCGTCGATGGATGGTTTGAACAGGTGTGCGCGATGGTAGTTAATTCTAATTCATTTTGTGGGACTATATTTTTGTATTTACATATATGATTCTTCGTTCTTTATAAGCAAAGCGAGGTTAAGTTACGAAGTTATAGTAGCAAACATAGTTTTTAGTATACATATATAGATAACTTAGTATAAACAAATAAATAAGAACTTGTGTCATTGATATTTATTCTAACCTTTTTTTTATAAAAATGTAAGACGAAAACATTAAAATAATTATATCCTATTCATATTTATAAATATAAACATGTTTTATATCACTTTCACTTTACCTACATTCATCAATCAGGTCGATCTTGTCAGTGAACCGGTCTGCTTGAAAGTATACCCAAAAGTTGTGACATAGTTACATTAAAACTTCAATTTGTAACTAAAATATAATTACTTTATGTAAGTCAATCTAGTTTTTTTATCTTTTCTCTATCTATTTTTGTATTGAGGTAAGGTATACGGAAAGATATATTGGAAAAAACAATGTTATACGTCCTGAATGCAGGAAGCTATCAAATTATTGACATTGATTGACTTTAAACCTATTAATATTAAGTAAAAACTTATACTTATACTTATAAAATTGTAATAAAAATAAATAATACTCAGAACAATAAGCGAACATTTTTTTTTTCTAAATAAAGCCTTAAAAATAAAAAAGTACATATTAAATTAAAAGGGAATACCCAAAAATAACTGGAATTAAAAGCCTATTATCGTTAAAGCAAACAAAATTAAAACTCAATCCAGCCAGCATTTGTATTTGCAAAACACCACAAAAGCAGGCGGCTATACCTAGTCTATTTGCAGCGGTTAATGACCCTTATCGTCTCTATCAGGTAAATATTTACCCTGAAACGAACGCTCCCCTGATATTTCCCGCTACAATGTTTGGGGGAAAATTTAGGAATTTCCACTTAGTTCCTTTAATAAAGAACCAAATTTAACGAATTTTGTATCGAAAATATTTATTTATCTTATTTTTTGTTATATTTGACACAAAAACGACTGTTTTATGAGAACGTCGTGGTGCAGTGGTACGTCGTGTTTCGAAAATTTAGCGGAAAATAGAGAATGATAAAAAGAAAGAGAGGAGAGAAAGTATGATATGTAAAAAAAAACTATTGTACATATATAAGTGCAAGCAAATTCATTTGACTGATCTACACTTTGGTAGACAAAGCGCAGCTATGTGTTCCGGTACTCAACGAAATGTCTCGAAAATTCGAATAAATGAGCAACAGCCAGGTTTGTAAACATACATACATGTATATGTAAGTAGTTATGTCAAAAGACCAGCAGAATCTATTACAATCGCCCTTAATGGTTTGAGCACAGAAATAACGTTCCAGTTAGAAGGTATAAACACTATTAATTCGGTGTCACTCCCAATTTTCTTACAAAAAACACCGCCTATTCATTTGTTTACATACGAGGTGGGTCAAGGTCGAATTTTAAATATACTAAGATATAAAATAGAATAATTTAATAATAGCTCACTTATGGATGGATGGCAAAGATGTAAAGAAATTTATAATTATTAATATTTACAAATAAAAATGTGTATACTTTTTGTCTCTCTTATGCCACTCCATTCCCTACTTCCCGTCTAATTTCGAGGCATTGCGTGTTGAGTGGTGAAACTCAATGTCGTGCTTTGCGTCGTACCAGAGCGAAGAAATGAAAATATTAATAAATAATAATAGTTAACCGTCTGTTCTGTCTATAGTCACGCTTGTGCCACTGCGCCACAACACTTAAGTGTATATAAGTCTTTTATAAGATTGAGATCAATTCATGGCTTCTCCATATATGGCCAATACTTGAACTGCTTATTAAGCTATAGCAATGACAGATTATAAATGTAAAAATAAAATCTAATTTTAAATGTAGCTATAAATAAAAAACACGGTACGTTGAGCAATAAATGCAGATTACAAGGGTCTCCCTTATCTGCAATTCCAGAGCTTCGATCCGGCAAGGGTTGTGAAATCTAAACGAGGGTGAGAGGACCGATATTTTTGTCATGCAATTAGGATTAGTTTTGGTATTATAAGTTTTGATGAAACGGTTAAAATTGTTTGTATTTTAATTTATTTAGATAAATGTTTGAATGATGATGAAAGTGGGTTCGAATTCACAAACTTAATATTTCACTTAATTAAATAAAATTAAGTAGTGACGCTCTATCACATAAAGAAGGAAAGGCAGAGGGAATCTAGTGTAAAGACATTTCGTTGCAGAACCGCAGAATTTTTAAAAATTGTATTGGAATACCGAATTCATTTTTGCGCTTTATCTTGATAATAGAACGAAGCAATACAAAATAAATTATTCCCTCAAGTGGAAATTGAACCCACAATCATCGCCTTTACCATTGGCTACGACGGCCTCATATATATTTTATTCATTATTGTATCTAATAATTATGTTAAGGTATCCATGATATGTAATGCTAATCGAGTTCACATCCGTCGCCATACAACTAACGACATTATAATTATAAGATAATTAATGAAAAATATTGACATTTCGATCATGTTTTACCATTTTTGTAAACACAGAAATGGTATTAGTCCTAATTTGTAAATTACGGTATTTTAATAGAATTTTTTATTTGTTATAGAAGGTTCATCGTGTTCTAAATGCTAGTAGCGAACAGGAAACGACCGCATTTCGCGCTCAACGACTAAGTCTATTAGGCTGGACGTCTGTCCACAAACATATAACGTTTAGCTATATTTCCATCGTAACATTTTATTTTGGTTGACATTTGTTTTTTGTGTAGATATATGTTGGCGTTTGTAATTTTATTATTATTGTAAGAAGAACTGAAGAGCTGTTTTTCTGTTACCCGAGGGAGCTTTTATATATTAGTATAGAATATCTTACTTCTTACTTATATTATCAATGTAAATGTCCGGGCGGATGAATGTTTGTTCCATTTTCACGTAAAAACTACTAAACAGATTTAGTTGAAACCTTTCAGTAATGTTATTTAAGATATTGGCTATAATATAACAAGTAGTTTATGCAGGCTAACCCACGTGTAGGCCGCTGGTACTTAATAATTATATACAAATATTGAATAGTTGTGCTACAATCAAGTTTATATAAAATAATTTTTTGTAAATGAAAAATATGGTTTTTTTTTAGGTAGCACTGTACGTTTTGGATATAATTTTTCATTCATAGCAGTCAGTGCGCTTGGACGGTTTCTGGCGCGGGTTAAAATACCGCTAATTTCAATTATTTATACATTTTCTAAAAAAAAGGATTTTCTTTCCTAAGTGTGAATAACACTTTAAAATTATAATAACACTTTATAACACTTAAAAATTATTTAAAATAAGCAGAATTTAATTCTTTTAGTTGTATAATTAAAAAGGAAAAGTATCTTAATATTTCTTATCTCTCTTGTCTTTCTCTAATAGTCAAGAAATTTCTGCTCAATATTTTTTTTGTTTCACGCGGCATCTTACATATAGCAATACAAAAGAAACCTGGAAATCTGGTGTTAAAATGCTCTGTTCCTCTTTGCCTCTCTTTATCAGAGGAAAGAAATGAAAATATTATTCATACATTTCATTTCTTCCAGCGGGAATCGAACCTACATCCTGTCGCGTTTCTGTAGCCCGCTCGGGCCCCTTCGCCAAGACTGGTCTCTTACTTAATTTAACCAGGCAAATGTATTACCAGAAAAAACTTGACCATTTAACCGTTCTCGGAAAATACTTGCGTGACTGGCAAATACCACTAGTTCACTTGCTATGTTGAAATATACATCAAAAAAGTTTTCCTCAACGATACAGGAATTTCCAACAAATTTGTCGCATTTTAATTTATATTTAAAAAAAATATACATACTATTTATTATCTACACGCATTCTTACTAATTAAAAATTATAAATTTCTTTCTACGACTTAATATGGTTTAATTACCTTTATTCACTTTCCACTATAAATAAGAACCCGTTAGTTTCTTTCAAATAGTTTTTACTTTTTAGCTCTATGAACCAGATTAAAGTGAAAACACAATATGCCTACATACGTACTCAGTGTGTGGTAAATAATATTTATTTTAAATAAAACAACAGTTGTATAATAACATAGTCGTTTATTAATTATCAAAAGTTATTCTTATGAATAATATTGAAATAATCAATAATGAAATTAATTTATATGTTGTGTTTTTAAGTTTCACGTAGTGTCCCGCGCTTCTCGGTTAGGCAGAGGGAATCTAACAATATAAAACATAGTGTTAAGACACTACGTTCCACAAAATTCTTAGGATGGGCTGTTGAGTGGCGCAGCGCTCTTCTCCTCAACGCCGCCCTGTCTTATTTAGTTTTATCTTTTTTGAATATACTATTGTCAAATGAAAATTATACTAAACATTTAGTTACAGACAATGAAAAGAAAACAATAATTTCAATAAATATTATTTATTTATTCACAACATGACACAAAAAAAATTAAATTCTTGGCCCACTTTTATACAAAAATAGCTGTCAAAAAGACGACTGTTAGATAACCTTCTTGTACAATAAAAATACACTTCTGTTTATTTACAACGCTGCGAGACTCGGGTTTCTTTGCCAGAACCTTGGAAGCTTTATTCTTTTCAGTTACGAACAAACGATGAAAACATTAAAACAATGGTACAATGTGACAGTAATTTAAGCTCAGTCGTGTTAAAATAGATTTGCTGATTCCAAAGTTATTTAAAAATATAATAAGATAGATCAGTTTCGGTTTCAGTATCTGGCGGTACAGCAGGGTAGGCTGAGGGAACCTAGTGTTGAAACACTTCGTTCACCTTTTTACGTAGTACTTTTAAGGAAGTTGCGTGCGTCTTAACGCTGAGTTTTTTGCTTGGTGCCAGAGCGAAGAAATGAAAATATTAAGAAATAATAAGTCATTCCCCCGAGTGGGGTCGAATCCACAACTGCGTTACACACTTTTGCCGCTGCGCCACGACGGAAAGTGGTGTCTTAATGGGAACGGGGTGTCTTAATATTATGTTCCCAGACTCCCTTTGCATACCCTGCAATACTGCGAAATTTAGCGTGTAGCGTGCAGGAACAACGATTAGTCCACCATTCTCCAAGAAAACGGAATGTGACAATATTTACATAGCTTTTGAAATCTGTTCCTGATTGAAAATATTATTCTATTTCTTTTGTTTTTTTGATAAAGATAGTAGTTTCTTATTGTTATACAAGTAAATTTGCTTTAACCAAAAATTACATTGTGTAATACAACATTTATGTAACAATATTTTGTAGAACTTTTGAAAACAAATTTGCAATCAAGCTACGAAATAACTATAAATAACAACAAACTACTATTCAAAGCTTTCAAAAGCTTCCGAAACTTTATCAGATCTAAAATTAATTCTAAATCGTGAAATTCAAATACAATATTGGATATATTGAATATATATAATTATAATATATTGTTAAAAATCGGAAAGCGGTTATAGTTTTTAAAATACACGATAAATACACACATCGTCTATATATTTTTAAACTATTTGGAAAGGGATACCACGTAATTGCAGTAGGTGATATGTATCACCTACTAACAATACTTCACACTAGTTTCCTTTCAATAGGGACCGTCACTTACACGCAACTTGTCCCCCGATTGACACAATTCTACTGTTTTTATAATTATTTTCACCTAAATCTACCCTCTTTTACACGAGAAAAATATTAAATATTTCTTCATATATAAAACAATAAATCACATCATGTATCTTTTGCTTATAAATGTAGAGGTATAATTCATTTTATGTTAAGACACTCCGTACTCCACATTCTGCCATTTCTTGATTCAATTGTCGGACAGTTATCGAAAAAATCCGAATAATTTCGTATAAAATATTTTAAAAGGATCTCGTACCAGCGAATTTTTAACGGCAAAGGTAAATGGTTAAATTAAAGCGAAAAAGGCATGGACTCTTTAATTATGAAGTAACGACGTATTCTATAAATAACGTGTCGTGCTCATTAAATTGCCTCAGTGAACATCTTAATTTTGGTGCGAACTGGTTTTTTGTAAGTGAGTTTGATTCCCAATCGAGGCATATTTAGTATTTTAATTACATATTTTCATTTTATATTCGTGTAGAGACAATATTTTGTCATGATATGTAGCGTTCTGGGAGATGGAACTCAACACCGTTCTCTTTCTATATAGACTATTTTACAAAGTTATTTTAGTCCCTTCACATACAAGAATTTCACTTTTATAAAATAAAAAATTAAATAACATTTAAATATCAATTAATGAAGATTTTAAGGAAGATTAAACGCTTTAACATTCCTCTTACCTTCCGCGAAGCACCAGGAAGTTCTCAATGTAGACATAATTTAATTACCCTCTGAGAGTATTTTATGAAAGTAGATTGGCTGATTGGTGATAATTAAGACGTGAGTACCGATTTATATAATATTATAATTGTTTAGGATACTGACACTTTTTTTAATTGATATTATTTGGTAGCAAAATATTTGTAAAAATTAGTAAATGGGATGACAAATTAGTTTTTTTTTTTTAATTTTTAAAGTGTTATCCCACATTTATGGGATGGAAACCTTTTCAAGCGGCGCGGGTACGAGATACTCATGTAATCAAAAATATGTTAATTGTCTAAAAATGTGATAGTGACTAGTTAGATTAGTTACAGTGCACATACAGATATGAGTAAACGTTGTTCTATATACAGTATCTATATACATACGATTTGTATGTAAATAGTAAAGTCTAATTCGAAATCAGCTTCATGCACAAAGCAGGGTAGGCAGAGAGAACCTAGTATACACTTCGTTCCTCATTTTCCAACGAATTCTGAAGGCATTGCGTGTTGAGCGGCGGAATATAACACCGCATATTATGTCTACACCAGAGCGAGGACACGAAAATATAAATTTAATAAATATTTATTTCCCCTAGTTATGATCGAATCTACAACCACATTTACAGTCGCACAATTGTGCCAATGCGCTACGACTAGCCTCACAGTCCTCACTCTAGTTAGAAAAAGTGCAATATAAATTTTCGTCATGCAAAAAGAAGCAACGAAAAACAATTTTAGATACCTTACGAAGTCACTAGAATAGATATTTCTTAGTTGTGAAACGTGACTAGGGAATTCTGTGAGTAAGAAATGGTTTGTCCGTTCGAGCGTTACTTTTAAGAGTGTTTATATTATAATTGTTAAAGTGTTAATTACACTATGCTTGTTATTTCACTCTGCAATGCGGGTTAAGAACGTGAAAAAAGAAATTATAATAAGAACTAAAATATTAGAATTTTGCGTATCAAAAGAATATAGTTATGCCTTTTTTAGCTAAACACAAATACTATTCAAATAAATTGCTTAAAAACAGACACCGGTGCGGATAACTGTTTAAATCTTAGTATGTAAGTCTATAATGAGCGATTTTACATACATCTGGAGATGAGCCAAGACGTCGGTGTTGATTTAAAATCTTTAAGCTGCTAATAAATCTACAAAGCTTGCCTGTCGATTGGAATTATTCATTCGACCATTTCGATATGCTTCACAATTTACCAAAAGGTTATCTTGCTTTTTACGGTGTAAGTGTTCGTCATTTTTTAAATTATTTTTTATTTATATACATACATACTATAGTTTACATATATGTCTTATTTTGTGTTTAAATGTGCTAGCATAGAGTGGTTAATAACTAACGACCTGAACGCTGCTTTGCCCGCTTTTACCTTTCAATATTCTAGCCAAATTATTATAAAATCTTTACATAAATTGTAGCCGCCGTGTAATTTTAATGTATGAGCAATACTTATGTAAAATTTTATCCAAATCCATTCAGTACTTTTTGTGTGAAAGTGGAACAAATATCCACAAACGTCCACATTTATAATATTACTAGTATTACGCATTTACACTCGATAACACCTGCACTGGTACAGCTGTTTTCAAACAATTAACAACATAATGAAGAAGAAAAACGTCTTTTATAATATACATTCGTAATTTATCGAGTTCTTGATAATATTAATCTACTTAACGTCGGCATAGAGGACTAAAGGATATATATGATTGTAATGTTTTCGTAAATTTACTACGTTAAAAGTGATTTTATTATAAGAGAAACGATTTTTGTATATAAACATTAATTTATGGGAGAATGAAAACCGCAACCATCGCATACATAGTTCCTAACTGAATCACAGTAATGATATGGCAGGAGCAGGAGCAGGAGCCTAGTGTTAAGACATTGCGTGTTAAGTGACAGAACTTAACGCCGCGTTTAGCCTATATATTAGAGAATGAGAGACACATAACATAAAAATATTTCACTTCGTCCGGCGGGCATCGGACCCACAACCTGTAGCATTTACAGTCATAGGCTTGGGCCCTGCGCCTCAGTATTGATACACTCAACATATACATATGTAAATTAAAAAAGGATATAAAAATTCCACACAAAAAATAAAACTTATAATTACCATATTTTTACATAAGAATCTCTTTAACAAACGACACTAATCATATCAATTGAAACAACAAAGAACACAATGTATGAATGAGTAAGAGCCCTAAATAGCTTCATTTCATCGAGTGAACGTATGAAGGGCGTTGTTTACGTACTTTTTACAAGAGACGCGTTAATTTTAGATGCGCATGCGCATCCGCCTAGCTGCTGATTCAGCTGTGGCTACGTAACAGGTTATAGACTATTATGCGCATTAGTGATGGAAGCCGTAGTGCTTTAGGACGGCATTTGTACATTGTAACGTTCATGAGTTCGATAACCACTTGGGAAATATTTAATTTGGTAAATTGGTAAGTGTAATAAATATAACAGCGTTGAATTCTGTTTTCTAAACGCAATATTTCGAAAGTAGAAGACAGAGTGTCTTAGAACTAGGCGTTCTCTATATACCCTGCTACATATAGTCGACGCAATATATTTGTTAATAATCCATATCTTTTTTAGATTCTTTATCATCAGATACATCAAATACTCGCTGATAAACCAGTTATCAATAAGTATAAGTTTTTTGGTGTATTGGTTTGATACATCATAAAAGTACATAAACATTTTTAAAACATTACCACCAAGAAATTGCGCCACGCGATGCACATCATCGATACCCACAACATCGATACCAGAGCGAAGATAGTATTAAATATTTAATTTTCTTGAGTGGGAATCGAACCCACAACCTGTCGCATTTACAATCACACTTTAAGACTTTATGACCCTGCGCCATGACTAGCCTGTGATCCGCGGGAGTAACTAAATTTATTTGTTTTACATTATTTAACAAACAATAAAAAAATTGTAGTCTATATATTTATTGAAGTAACACAATTAAATAAACAATAACCGTTTTCTTATTTCCTTTACCATTTCTCTAGACATATAATACAAGCACCGATCGTCGCTTCGGTCGATCGTGAGCCGGACTCGGGCGACGATGTTTCCCTAACAATTTCACTTCACTTTCAGGTTGAAATTTAAATTTTTGGTACGTATAATTTTAGTTACGTACTTTACCTCGAGTATGTAGAAAGTTTCATGTGTCATAAAAATGATATAGAAAAATGATTTTACTCGTCGTGTATAATTATTGTTCTATCAAAAGAAAACCAACTCTATATATCGCGAAATTAGGAAAAACCAGCTACTCTCCTGGCGTTTTTTTTTCTTATGTTACAACTCCCGTTCGTCATTCATTATATCGCGAAGAAGCTGTTTGTAGCACCCGTGATCAAGGAAAACGCGAAAACTGTTGATCTTTAGTGATAAATTTCATTGTTGAAATAAGCATATTAGTCTACAATGCTGCCAATACATTTTAAATTTTATGGCAAAAACAGAATATTTATAATAATATTATTGTATATTTAGACTTGCCTGGCTTAATAAATTATAACAATCAGTTAGATCGGGAATTGAGAAACACATAAAAAACCCAACCCATCTTAAAGGCCGGCAACGCACCTGTAGCTCCTCTGGGGTTGTACGGGGCCGTGGGCGGCGGTAATCACTTACCATCAGGTGACCCGCACGCTCGTTTGCCGTGTCTTTTCCATAAAAAAAAAAAAAAAAAAAAAAAAAAAAAAAAAAAAAAAAAAAAAACTAGATTAAAAAGAACTTGTGAATGCACTCGTTTTGTATAAAATGAATTACAAATATATGTTTGTAATGGTTTTTCTGGTGATTTATCGTGTTAGTGATCATTTTCACTTCTTGCCAAAATTCATAATTCTAAATCACGATCACTCGATGACCTACATACTATATATAGGTTTGGATTACACTATATTATATAATACATACACTAATTTATATTATATCCGACATAAATGGTCTTTTGATTGCGAAAAGAAAGAATCTTACTTTTAATGTAATTAAGGTTATGATTTTTTTCTCTGTTTTATACTGCAGATCTTAACATTTTCTATTAGTTTCAGCTTAATACCACACCTCCAAACGATTAAAGCAAAAGGTCTTTTTTTTCTAATATATAAAACCGAAAATATCAAACAAAAATATAAGATACATCGGCAATATTAAATTGTAATATACTAATATTGACGATATTTATCGATATGTCCACTTGCCGTGTCCTTGACAACGCCTGACGCTTATCATGGCTTATCCGAAAATTCTATTACGAAGACCGATATCGTCTAATATAAATAACAGGATTGTTGATCGATTCTTTCCTTAAGAACGTTAAAATATTTTTTATTAAATAATCGTTAAATTATTGTTTTATCACTTATTCTAATCGAATCTGAAAATTGACAAGAAACGAGACATAATGCTACAGTCGTCCTATGTTTGTGTATTTTGTATTTGAAGATGAACATTTGTTTTATAAAGTTTTTTTGTTTTCTATGCTATTATTACAAAATAAAAATGACATCCGTCTTTTCAAATCTTTTAGAAAAATCTATTTGTAATTAATGCAGAATATGTATATTTTTTACTTTGTTCTTTTTTATTTTTAGTGTTCCATATCTGTTTTTCTTTGTTCAAGATAATTCATTCTTTTCTGGTAAGCAATAAATTACTATCATACATGTAATAAAGTTGTAAGCTTTACACAGGCGTGCATAGACGTGCCCGTACGCGACACATGATCTAGTGTTCAATTACTACTCGAGAAAGTGGTGAACGAAGTGTCTTAATACTAGGTTCCCTCTGCTTACCCTGATATATGCGTCACACTTATATCAGGGATTTAGCCCAAATATTATGTATATGTAATATTTATGTAAATTATCTTCAAAAGATTGGTTTTTCGCGTGGAGAACGACAGATGCTGCCTACGATGTCGGACACTCAAAGGTTCAAGCGGATATAAAAAGCAGAGCTTGCACATTAATTTTAAGGGCCTACGACACTAACCGACTTCAACAAGGAATATTTCTGCATCAGGAGTAAAAGTTGAGTGCACTACATGCAGCCTCGAGAATATTAACTGCATTTTTTTACAACTTATATAAATGGAAAGCATTACATGTTCTGGTCGTATGCAAAAACATTTATTTATTTGCATATATTATGTAAATTTAAAGATTTTACGTTATGATTTTTTCGTGTTTCATTAGTCAACGAGATCCAAGATAACTAACATCGAAAATTGTGTAATATGTTGTTCCGTTTTTTTACACTTTTAGGTCCCATTCTAAAGTATTGAAAGAAAAATACTTTTATTACAAAATCTCATCATTCAATCATTTTAAAAGTGAACGGTTTCTGTGAGGGTCGGATTAAAATTTTTATGTTTCCTGAAAAATAAATAATTCCGTTTGCCAATCTAGTATCCAATATTAAAGTATATGTACGGATTATCACTATATTTTTTATTTATAAACTAAAAATCCCATATTATAATGCAGTGAGGTCAGACCCACATCGATAGCATTCAGTCAGGCGTATAATATACAGGCAGTATTTTGATAAGCACTCAAGTCAAACGAAAAGAATTAATTGGAATCCAACCAGTACGACAAATGAGAGTGGACAACACAATTCGAGGCCAGTCGTGGTGAGGGGCATAAGTTAAGGATTTGATTCCCACTCGATAAAATGAAATATTTAATATTTTTATCTCTTCGCTCTGGTGTCGTGGCAAAGTTAAGTTTCGCTATTCAGTACGTCATGCCTCGAGAATTCGGCGGAAAATGAAGAACGGAGTGTCTTAACACGAGGTTCTCTTTGCCTCTTTTGTGTGGAATGCAGAGTGACGCTAAAACAGAAATAACAGTTTACCAATATTGTTTTTAACTTATATGAAATAATATTTTATGAACCGTAAGATTAAGTAACCAGCAGCTAGTAGCTGTCTCTTAGTTTCCTAATACATTGAATTTTAAGTAAGTCCGTGGTGCAATGGCTATCGATACTGAGCACCACTTTATGGATTTCGTAATCAAGACATAGATCTAGATATATCGACATTTTCATCACTCTCCTTTGTATTAGCCTAAATTTTTTAACACTCCAATCCCACTTTATGCTCAATTTTCGAGGTATTGCGTGTTGAGATGTAGAACTCATTTCGACGCTCTATCTTGCTGCCAGGGCATGGAAAATAATTCATAAATCATTCCTCTGAATGGGAATCGAACTCACAACCGTACGTTACAGTCAGACGCTGTGTCACTGCACCACAGCAGCCTTGTGTATAAATTATAAAATAAAATATCTTAAATATACCACAATCAAAACCATATAAAATTTGAATAGGAACATTTACAAAATACATTGTCGAGAACTACAAAGTTTGCGTGTTTTCGCCGACCCTCATTGTGCTAACAAGTTAAACTATTGTTATCGAAACAATAAGTGCCTCTTAATACTAAACAGTAACAAGCCAGTAGTAGTCTGTAGTCGTTTTCGAAGTCGGTGTAGTTTATTAACGATTTACTTACTTATATTATAAGGCCAACGTCCGGCGTTAAGTTCCACTGTTCATCATCACTTTCGGCAACCTTGCGTAACCCAATGCAACAAAGTAGCATTGGGTTACGCAAATAATATTGAAATGACAAAGTTTTATTGAGTTAAATTATGTTTTTTTTGCTAATCTAAGTTTAGCACTAAAATTTTACATAATGAAATAAGAAATAATTACAAACAGAAACTATAAAAAATCTAGTTTGCTGTACAAGTGTATCAATCTATTATGGTTCTTGATATGATCATATTTCTACTTTATATATTATTATAGTAAAATTATAATTATGAACTATAACTACAAATTATAAGCAAATCGACTAATAATCGATAAGTATGATACCTTGTTACTCTACGCTCGTGTGAGAAACGCGAACAATGACTGTGACAATTGAAAACATTTATCATTGAATTCCTAAATATTCTTCATATTTTGGCTACATTAAGTTTTATTGTAGGTTACTTCAAGTACTGTAATTATTTCAAATTAAAAAATATATATAACTTAATGGTTTTGATCAGTGGTCTGCATTCGGGTATATCACACTCTTTTGTTCTTATCAAAAACGTTTCCATATGTTTTTCGGCATTTTTTTTCGCAGAAAGTCGAAAACTGAGCAAAAAAATAATTATGTGCCCCGATTGGGGATCAAATTAACAACCATCGCGTTCGCAGTCAGACAATGCACCGCTGAGACACGATGGCGTTAACTTTTTCAAATAACAGTCTTAGAAAATTATATCTTCAATAACGCTCGGTATTTATGGAGAAAGTTCTATAATAAAGCTTAAAACTGTCTAATAAGTATTATATTCTCCGTACTTCGACTACTGTAATCCTTCGTTACTGCGTTCAATATCGTAAGCCTATAGATGTTTGGGTCAAAATCTATAACAGCAGCGGTAAACCTTGTCTGGATTAAACACAGTAGTTTCTATGATAATATTTTATAAAAAAAAATTAGAACAAGTTATAAAAACTAGCTAGATAGTATACAGTCGAGTACAACATTTTACTATTAACATTAATTCTTTTAAAATAAATTACAGAAATAAATTATATTGATATAAACAAATTTTGCAATGTTAACAAATAGACAATAACCATTTATAAAGTTAGTTATCTTTATATATATTTCGAATATATTTACAATCTATTTAACAAAGTATGTACTGACTGTAAACGAGACTGGTTTTGGTTTCCCCACTCGAGGAAATGAAGTATTTATTTAAATTTATATTTTCACTTCTACGCTCTGGTGTAAAAAGTGGGGAACGAAGTCCCCTCTGCCAAACCTGCTGTGTGCGGGACACAGCGTGAAGCTGATTTGGTTTAATGTGATTTTTAGCAAAGAACCCAAAAACATCCCATTACAAATATTTCATATATAAAATAGATTTCTTTACGATTTTAATCTAAACGAAATCGAACTCAACGTCGCGAAGTTTATATAAATATCTATTAATAACGTATCTCCAAGTACACTTGAGGAAACGCCCTTGGCTGGTAATAATGAAATCACTTCTTCACCTGAAACGTGAAATATAAATAGTCTATACCTATTCTACGTATTGTACAGATCGCTGTTACACAACATGTTCGTAATTTTCGCATGTTGACATAATTCTTTTTTGTCAGTAATATTAAGTTTCTTATTCTACTTATGGAAAGAAACGACACTCGATATTTTTTTTATCTTTACGCAGTATGCCGCACATAGCGGGGTACGCAGAGGGACCTTAGGAACCTTTTTTTTTTATGGAAAAAGACAAGGCAAACGAGCGTTCGGGTCACCTGATGGTAAGTGATTACCGCCGCCCACGGTCCCGTGCAGCACCAGAGGAGCTACAGGTGCGTTGCCGGCTTTTAACCTGGAAACTTAGTGTTAAGACACTATTACTATTAAACAATTCCGTTCCTTATTTCCGTGGAATTATTGAAACATGTGTGTTGAATAGTGGAACTCAGCTACGGTATGTGCTTCAATATCAGAGCAAAGAAATGAAAATATTAAATATTAATTCCCCCGAATGTAAATTGAACTCACGATCATCGCGTTTACAGTCGCACACTTGTGCCAATGCACCAAGACGACCTAATTATGAAAATTTCATACATATGTAGCTTTTCAACATTATCAAATAAGCATACTGGAAGCAAATGTATATTTTTTTCAGTTATTTAGTGACAAAACTGTGATTGGCAAGTTATTAAACTAGATACAGACACTCGACACCACCACCACCTCGATGGACGGAGACGGTAATCTGCGGATCAACGAGACATAATACCTTTATTTAATCAAGTGACAGACAGTCGAGTCCGCTTTCACCAACTCTATTGTATTGTGTTTTTTTATTCGATGTTTTTATTACTATTCAATAACAAAAGTTTTTGTGATGTTGTATTTTTTAAGGTTTTTCTTAAGTTCTCCGATTTTTGATTCGTTGAAAAGTTGACGTAGTTTAACGTTGACACTTGAATTATATAATTATTTGGTTTTGATTATATTATGGGTACAAATTATTAGGTAATATATAATATTCATAAACTACCTACATTCAAATACTACTAACATACGAGTATATCTACATAATACATCATCGAAAAATAAAATCATAATACCTATCTAACTATACACAGGGATTCATTCTACCAACGATATCAATATTATAAAGCTAAAGATTTTATTTGGTTGAACACGCTAATCTCAGCAACTACTGCTTCGTATAGAAAAAATATTGGTTTATATTGGTCTTAGTAAATCGTTTTTATATATGTAAACCACTAAGTAAGCCGGTGGCAGAACTAAATCAAATCCAAAATGTGTCATTGACACTTGACGTTAGTGAAAGTTAGTGGTTAGATAGCATACCTATTGACATCTTTACGATAATTTAATAAATTCACAATAAGAATACAAAAATCTTATAGGCTAATAGAAAAGTCAAAGGTAAGACCTAGAAAAAAATATAATGCCAGCGAAACCGGTTAGATATGAATCAACTGAAGCGTATCACTACACTGCTCCACTGCTCTTTCTCATGTACACATGTTTACTATTCATAATATTATTATTATTTGATATATTTATCATTCGAGGTTATTCGTGGCGCAGGGAGACAAGCATGGGACTGTAAACGGGGCAGGTTGTGGGTTCGATTTCCACTCGAGTTGTACTCGAAATATTCAATATTTTCATTTCCTTTCTCCGGTTACTGGGCTTAGTAATGTATCCAGAATTCTGCGGTAATGTAAACGTAATCTCGAGAAAATAAATTATTTTACCTTTCCAGTGTTGAAAAAGCAAGGGAGAGTTTTGAATTCTGTCTAACAACACGCAATGTCTCGAATTTATGTCAAATTGTACACAATGTACTGTATACTAAGGTCTTTCTTTGTCTAAAAAAATAGCTTGTATTTTTAACTTTTTTTTTTTTTTTTTTTATGGAAAAGACACGGCAAACGAGCATGCGGGTCACCTGATGGTAAGTGATTACCGCCGCCCACGGTCCCGTGCAACCCCGGAGGAGCTACAGGTGCGTTGCCGGCCTTTAAGGTGGGTTGGGCGCCGGGGCCCGGCATTACCTGATGCGAAACGCAGTGGCATAAAGCCACTACTTCACGCCGGTTTTAAATGCCGGGGGTGGTAAGGATCCGGTCGAGTCTGCCCATGCGTGTTGCCATTGCTGGCGACGTGACTCTACCACACGTACTTTAGTCGCCTCTTACGACACCACCAGTACCAGGATGATCCTATTCTAGGCCGGGATCACACGGCACGAAACTATTTCCGTTTACGTTATAGATAAGTTAATTTTTCCTCGATATATTTATCCATGATGCAATGTAAACAATCGAAATCGAAAGTGCTAGTTTGTAACATGAATTGATTACACGGTGCTTCTTTTTATGAACATACTTTTACTCCGACCAATTGAAATAGTTAAAGTGAAACAGTTAACGTAGAGTTATCAATTTTCTTTATAATTTGATGTCATTCTTTTTTGATCTCACTTTTTTTAACTTTCGCTACCGAATTTACTATTATAGAATAGCCTTCGAATCTAAACCTAGAGAGACAGATATTAGTATTTATTACAGTATATAATATACACTAAAACGCAATGACAGTTTGTTATAATTTACAGTCACCACAATATAGAAATCAAGTTAGTATTGTTATCATAATCAGCTTCACGCTATATACTACGCACAACAGGGTAGGCAGAGGGAACCTAGTGTTGAGACACTCCGTTTCTCATTTCCCGTCGAATTCTTGATGCATTGCGTGCTGAGTAGTTGAACTCAACGCCACACTTGGCCTCGATACTAAACGAAAAAAAAATTTAAAAAAAAATCATTTCCTCGAGTGGGTATCGAGCCCACGACCAGTCGCGTTTACAGTCACACTTTGTGCCCCTGCGCTACAACTGGCCTCATATTGATATCATAATCATAATAAATAATAATCATAGAATTTCGAAAATATCTACAGATTAAAAAAAACTTGCTACATACTTAGAGCCTTGACTAAATAACCATATTCGATTTTAATAGCATAATAAAACAACCAATTTGTAATCGTAAACAAAAAAAAATCTAACAGTACTTTTAGGACCTTGTAGCAATTACCGGTTAAAAAATTGCCGGCAATGTCGATAATAACATACTTCTATAACTACATTAGCTATAGTAGAATAACTGTAGTACAACTATACATTACAAGGTGCTTCCGCTACAGGGACAGAGAAAATAGGGACGACTCGGTTTTCCACTTAGAATATATATATGTTGGAAGGAAGCCCACAAATACACATTAGTGAATAGAATGAAATGTTAACCGAACGTTGGGTTTTATAGTTTTGATGAAATTTTACACATGTTGTGGGTTTTAGAACTATGAAATTAGTAAACAGTAAATAAATCAGCTCCACGCTGTATCTAGCACACAGCAGGCAGAGGGAACCTAGTGTAGAGACGAAGCCGAATTCTAGAGGCATTGCGTGTAGAGTGGCGGAAATCAACGCCGCGCATTGCCTCGACACCAGAGCGAAGAATCAAAAATATAAATTTTTATAAATATTTTACATCCTCGAGTGAGGATCGAACCCACAAGCAATTACAATTACAAGTTTGCGCCACGACTGGTCTCATTTATATTATATAAAAATATATATTATATGTGAGTACCTATATCTAAAGAATGATCGTTGACGGATGTAATGGCTACGTAATATGTACAGATTTATGCGTTGGATGCATTAATACAATTTAGATGTATGTACCGTAATATGTGTGTATAAGCCATTGTAGAGCAGGGATAAGAGCGTGCATCTGTAAACGCGACAGGCTGTGAGTTCAGTTCTTATTATTATTCGAGAAAATGAAAAAGCTAACATTTAGATTTCCTCGCTCTGGTAAGGAGGTAATGTTCCGCCACTTAACAAACAACACCTCCAGAATATAGCGAAAAATGGGAGTGTTTTATAAGGTTAGGTTCCCCGTATCTAACTGCCTACCCTGTTATGTTAAAGCGAGTGAAGCCGCGAATGGATCGCTAGCTTATTTATTTATTTAATAATTTATTACACAAAACTTAATAATAAAAAAGGAAAACAATAGAAAAATATGGTGTAAATCCGGCATTATCAGCACAGGTGATCTCTTCCAGGCAACCATTAAAAAGATCAAAGATTCCAAAATAATATACCTACAAAAAAAAATACATTCTATATATTCCAAATCAAACTACATAGATACTTAATAAAAAATATTTATATTAAGTAGATATTTAATATAAAAGTTTTATATAAAGCTTAATATAAAACACTGTCCAGATCAAGCAACTTACCACAAAGAAGAAAACTCTAACCCATTATACCATATATTAATTAGAGTACCCGCTAAGTATCCTTTAGAGCCACCTGAAGCCTAAATGTTATTATGATTCACGATAACGGCTCGCTCCTAAGACATAAACACCATGGGTCGTGGCGTCATTGTGGGGAAATTACCTTAGTGGGTGGGTTTACACCCACTCACATTCAAGCGGCATTTTAGTAATATAATAAGTTAAAAATAAAGTAGGTTATGTTTTATTGTAGTGTTTGTGGCTTTATGGTATATGAACATCTTGTAAACTGTAGTCGAAAAGTAGCAATCAGAGATTTTTTTTAGCTTCACGCTGTATCGCTCACGTAACAGGGTAGGCAGAAGGAATCTAACCTAGTGTTACAACATTTCGTTGTCATTAAGGCACACTCCGTTCCCCACTTTCTGATTAATTTTGCCGCTCTGCCTCATTACCAGAGCGAGGAAATGAAAATATTAAATATTTAATTTCCTCAAGTGGGAATTGAATTCACAACCTGTCGCGTTTTCAGTAGCAAGCTTGTCCCACTGCGCCACACTAGCATATAAAACAAACTAAAATAACATATATATAGCGTGTATGGTTATTATAAATAATAACTAACGTAAACAAGGAAGCCGCGGGCCATGTGTTGTATTAAATGCATAAGTGTTTGTTTTCCTATACCATTAAAGATTTTTGGTCCAGTTAAAAAAGGGTAAAAAGATTTTTTTACTCGTGTCTAGTAATATTAGACAAATAATGAGATTATGAATATGGTAATTATTATTTGAATAACGCAGTGGTATAGCGTCTGCCTGTAAAAGCGACGGTTGCGAGTTCTATTCCCATTCGTGAGAATTTATTGTTTTTGCTTCCTCGTTCTGGTAACAATACAAGACGACGCTGAGTTCTGCCACTCAACCTGCAATGTACCGACAGTTTTGCGGAAAGACATTAGGCATCTTTGTTTTACTATCCTGTTATATAATACGATGTGTGGAATATAGACTAATACTAAAATAAGGCCGAACCCATAACCGTTATTTATAGTCATACTCCAGATAAGCCTGTTAATTTAATTAAAATTACTACGAGCCTTGATCAGCTGATCGACGCAGCATCGATGAACCTGTCTGTAAGTCTTATATCGGATACTGTAATATGCTCGTATAATCGAAAGATTTTAAACTTGTTTAAATATAAAAGAAAATATATTTTTTTAATTATTATTATATTGAGGCTAGTCGTGGCGCAGCGGCACGAAGTGTGACTGTAAAACCGACTGGTTGTGGGTTCGATCCCCACTCGAGGAGATGAAATATTTACTTAAAGTTATATTTCCATTTCTTCGCTCTGGTGTCAAGGCAAAGCGCGGTGTTGAGTTCTACCACTCAACACGCTATGTCTCCTAAATTCGGCAAAAAGTGGAGAACGGAATGTGTTAACACTAGGTTCCCCCTGCCTACCCTGCTGTGTGCGGGATACACCGTGAAGCTGATTTTTTATAATATTTGAATTTGAATTGTGCCTAATCCACGCTTTTTATTGTTAGATTAGTATGTTTTTTTTTATTTTTTTATTTTTGTCATTAATTTATAGTTTATAGGTTAATTATAATTGGATAGGCTTACCATCATCATTGAAGTATGCATAGTGTCAGGTCTATCCCATCCAACGGGAACCAAACCTCGGACTCGGTTACATCATAACCGCCAAAATAACTACGAACAAACACTAATTTCCACTAAAAACACAAGTAAAACCAGCTACAGAAAACGTCACAATTTTTACATTTAGTCAACTAATACGTTAAGACTTAAAAAAATTAAAAAAAAATCATAAAGTTTGTAAATACGACTGGTTATAAGACTAACGGGCGACACAACCTTCCTCTAACGCTACACTGCACTGACTGACTATACAAAAACTAATACACTACCTGATATATTGCCTACTCGCTCTTTCCAATACTATCATCTTAGGATAGAAAGAGATGGATACACTTTCCTACTATAATTAAAATTGCAATCCGGTGCATACAAAGTTAATGCGATAAAGTTTTACAAGTTCGGCTAACTCTATTAACGAATGAGAGATTTATGTCAGTACTTTTGTAAATTAGAACGATATCACAGTATATTTGGATTAAACTAGTTTTTGTTAAGTAAAAAAATAAAGTAGTAGAGTGCTAAAGTTAAACTTTGGAAATACAGATGAAATCATTTTTTTTATTTTCATTATTCGTAGTAATATTGACGGAATAATATGTTTTAATTATTTCATCTAAGCGCGGCGTTGAGTGCCGCCACGCAACACGCAATAACTCGATTTCGACTCGAACTCGGAAAGAGCACAACAGAGTGTCTTAACACTGGGTTCTCCCTGTCTACGGGGCATGCGGGATACAGCGTGAACATAATAATTTCTGATCAGACAAGCTTAAGTATTGGATATCATTATACAAACCGCAATTGGACGGAAAAGACAAAATGAAGCTACATATTACTTAGTTCTTGCTGTCATTGATTCAAAGGGACTTTTTTTTTATATATTCACGCTGTATCCTTCATATAACAGGTTATCGGCACAGGGAACCTGCTGCTAGAGACTCCATTTCCCCCACACCGCCCAATTTTCGAGACATTACGAATTGAATGGCGGAACTCAACCAAATAGTGGTTAAACCAACGTACGTATGTTTGTCCTTGTCCTTAACATTTCAAACAGTCAATAAACTTGAAATGTACTTTATAAAAGACAAATAAAATAAAAAAAATAGGTTCAATGTAAGTTTAAAAAAAAGAGGCCGGTCGTGGCACAGAAGCGTGGCAAAGTGTGACTGTGAAATCGACTGGTTGTGGATTCGATCCCCACTCGAGGAAGTGAAATATTTATTTACATTTTTTCATTTTTCGCTCTGCTGTCGAGGCAAAGCGCGGCGTTGAGTTCCGTCACTCAGCACGCAATGTCTCCAGAATTCGGTGGAAAGTGGCAAACAGAATTTTTAAGCACTAGGTTTTCCTCTGCCTACCCTGCCGTGTTCGGGATACAGCGTGAAGCTGATTTGAATAGATTAGGTTAAATGTTATTAAAAAAAACCGTTTCAATTGTAAATGCTTTAACATTTAACACAATATATTAATTATTAGCATGTATTTATTATGGTTGCATTGGCCGTTATTTAACTTTGTGAGACCAAAGAAAAGAACCTCCGCGAAACTCATGAAGTAAATATTCGAATATGACGATATTTATTCACATTTCTTGTTTGCAGTACATTTTCGAATATTCAAATAAAGTGATTGTTTTTAGGGTTCCGTGCCTTTTAAGGAAAAAAGGAACCCTTATAAGAACACTTTGTTGTTCGTCTGTCTGTCTGTCTGTCTGTAAAGAACCTTTATATTAGGAACGCTTGGAGATATCTAGTTATAATTCAAACCATATACTTAAATCTACGGTCCCTTAATTTCCTGAAAAAATGTATTTATATATTAAAAAATAAATACTTAAATAAGATTTGGCCGTTTATATCGTATAAAAAGCGTACTTCGACACCATAAAGAGAACCAAAATTCATAGAGTACTTTCGGTCGACATAGAATTATAAAATTTGGCACCTAGCATCTACAGGTAGTACTAGTTCAGGAAAAATACTAAAACTAGAGATTTGTGCGTAAGTTTTAAAAATAATAGAAGGATTTTGCGTTTAAAATAATAGAATGATTATTATAGGCCAGTCGTGGGGTAGGGCACAATCGATTAAAGCGTGTAAGCGTGTAAACAGGTTAAGAGTTCGATTCTTACTTGAGGAAATGAAATATTTAAAATTTTCATGTCTTCGCCCTGGTGTCGAGGAGGAGTTCCGCCACTCAACTAATTAGGTTCATTAAATACAATGCCTTCAGAATTCTTCAGAAGTGTCTTTATGAGAACGGAGTGTGTTAACACTAGGTTCCCAGATAAAGCGTGAAGCTAGTAAAAAAGAAAGATAAAAATATATTTAACTAAGCATGTAGGAAATGAATCACAACTTAATATAAATACGTTTACGATTAGGTATACGCTTACACTGAATTTTTGCTTTTTTCTAAGCCGATAAATCCCTTTTTTACACCAAATCGTGTTCCCAGAAGCTTTTTCTTTTTAAAGAATATTACATAAGATCAGTTATTCGGGGATCCTCACTCCAAAATGGATACAAGGAATGTTTTTTACGAAAAGGTACCCGTGAAGGGACCCCATTCCAGTTCTAAGCAGCGTGAGATACCGTTTGTATTAAATATTAACATTTTAATCCAACTTCTCGTCCGATTTAGTTTCAACTTTCAAGCTCATGTCCTCTTTGGAGGGGATTACATTTAATGCTGTTATTGTCTCTCTTTAATACTTGTTTTGTATTAATATATTGTTAGTGCTTGTGGGGTTTTAATTTTTTAATAAACAGACAGAATCTAGATAAATTATTATATATTCATTCGAATCAGAATCTAGTTAAATTGTTATTTACTTTAATTTTATTATTTACACTTTTATTAGATCCAATTGTAACAAACTAAGTAAAATGTATTAAAATTTAAGAAGTATTTTTTTATTGGGATTTTTATAGCCTTACGCTATATTTCGCACATCAGGGTGGGCAGCGGGAACATTGGAACCTAATGGTAAGATATTTCATTCTCATTAAAACATCTCTGTTCCCTCCTTTCCGTCGAAATCAACGCCGCGTGTCGCCGAAGAATGAAAATTAAATATTTTATTTACCTCAATGGGAACTGAATCCACAACCTGTCGCGCTTACTTACAGTCATGCTCTTCGACCCCTGCGCAACCATTGGGAATTATACATATGCGTAGATCAACTGCCAATACAATAACATGCTGTCGAACTATCATGCATTATGATACCTGAAGGTGGAAAACCCTGAGATGGACACGTCGTGGGCTCGTTACATTCTTAATATATTTTATTTATTTTTCCTGGTAAAATGCGTTTTTTTTAAATAAAAATGATAACAATAATCAGCTTCACGCTGTATCTCCCGCATAGTAGGGTAGGCAGAGGGAACCTAATATTAAGACAGTCCTTTCCCCACTTTCCTCCGAATTTTGGAGGTATTGCATGTTGAGTGACGGAACTTGACGCCGCTCTTTGCCTCGACACCAGAGCAAAGAAAATTGAAATATAAACTTAAATAAATATTTCATTCTCTCGAGTGGGGCTGGAACCCACAACCGTCGCGTTACAGTCACACCCTTGTGAATCTTGGCCACGATGGCCTCCTAGTATTTTTTAATGATAAAATTATAATTTGTTATTTGACATTAAAAGATATCGAATGTTGGATGTTTGGAGCGGGATCTGACACCGCACGTAAGCAGCAGACCAGGTAGGTGAGAGAGAACGTTCTTCCAAATGGGATTGTTATTTACACGCATCGCTTACAATCAATCGATGCAATTGCGACACCGCGGCGCCAGCTACTTGAAACTACTATAGACGTACATACAGATTTATACTGTAAATAATTATGTATTATTTTGAATAGCGTAGGTATTTCACTATTAAAAGTTATTTAACTTTAAAAATCAGCTTCACACTGTATCCCGTAAACAGCAGGGTAGGCAGAGGGAACCTAGTGTTAAGACATCCCGTTTCCCACTTGTCGCCGAATTTTGGAGGCATTGCGTGTTGAGTGGCGGATCTCAACGCCGCGCTTGATACCAGAGCGAAGAAACGAAAATATTAACTTAAATAAACATTTAAGTTCCTTTAGTGGAGATCAAACCCATAACCAGTTGCTGTTACAGTCATACTTTGTGCTCTTGCGCAACGACTGGCCTCAATTAATTTTAATAGTTATTTATTTTTATAGCACGTGGCAGAAGGTAGTAGTAGGCAGGACGAGCGTAGTGTTAAGACACTCTCATTCCCAATTTGCTGCCGAATTCTAAACGTAATTCGTGCACTCGGGCGAAGAAACTAAAATATTAAATATAAATTCTCCAAATGGGAATGGGACCTCGTTAACAATCATTAAAACCAAGATTGGTGTCTTATTTTGTCTTAGTACCAATTTATTTAAATATACTTCATAAACCCGGTTTATTTCATTATCATTTTAATCAAATGAAAAACACGTAAAATTGTTGGTACAATTTCTTCTAAGATATATTTTATGTCTAACTAAATTATAATTAAGAAGGATTTCCTCATTAACAAAAATAAATATTAATATTTCAACGGTTGAAGATATTTCGTGTAAGTAAAGAAGTAAGTACCTTACTTTTTGTACCAACTCTTCAAAGAGTAATTAACTTTTTTATATAAACCGCAAGTTAACCTATAACCGCAAGTTAAGCCGTATTGGCTTAAAATAAAAAATCGAACCTAACACCATCCTATTTAATAACGTATTTAAATATTTTGTTTCATTTAGACGTCTCGCACGCATTAGCAATATGCATTAAGTAATTAGTGAGTGAAAATCTTTAAGAACAATACAATTATCTCAATATATGCGGAAGTGGACGAGGTCGTCCGAAATAACCGGTGGAAGGCCGTATGAAGAATGGACGTTAATACTTTATGTTTTTTACTCTTTCACGGTCACCCTATGTCACATTACCGAGTATTTAACATATATTTTTGTTAATTTTGCTGTATTATTCTGTATTTAGAAAGAAAAATATAGTCTTCTTCTTTTGTTAATTTTCATTCCCATCATTAAAAGCCGAGGCAAGCGTAATCGCGACGGTTATGAGTTCGATCTCACTCGTGGACAATGAAATATTTAATATTTTCAGCTTGCCTGCTCTGGTAACGAGGAACAGCAGGCGTTGAGTTTAACTACGCAATACACAATGCCTCAAGAGTTTAGCAGAAAGTGCGAAACGGAAGTGTCTTATATATATTATGGAATGTCTTAATACTGGATTCCCAGGTTCCGTCTTTCTAACACACGTAATTTTTTCACACTTAAATCACAAAAATATACTTTATTATTTATTTATATATTTTATTATTATTATCCGTGTTACTAACTAAAAGGCCGAAAACAACATTTAATATTGTACAACAAAAAAAATCAAATCAGCTTCACGCTGTATCCCGCACAATGCAGTGTAGGCAGAGAGAACGTTGTAAAAGACACTCCGTTCCCCACCTTCTGCCGAATTCCGGAGGCATTGCGTGTTAAGTGGCAGAACTCAACTCCGCGCTTTACGTTGACACCAGAGCGAAGAAATGGAAATATAAATTTAAGTAAATATTTCATCTCTTCGATTGGGGATCGAACCCACAACCAGTCGGTTTACAGTCACACTTTGTGCCGCTGCACCACGACCGACCTCAATTATTATTTTTATTGTATAACGAATACTTCAAATACATAATACATACATATGTACATACAAATACATGCAAATCTCTCAAATTATGGGCAGTCCAATTAAACTGTAAGTTTCTAGTGGCGGTGGGTACTCTTCTGAATAAAATTTATACAGTACATTTCAATATGCATTTCGTGACTGTAGTTAGTTATCAGTTTGTGCCTCAGATATAGCTAAATAGGTATATTATTTTATAGTGTAGGTAGATTCCTTTAGATATTTTTTAAAAATTATTTACTATTTATTTTTTGATACATCTACTTTAAAGTGAAGAACGCCTTATTCAACTAACAATTTTGTTATGTTATACAAATTAAAGTATTTGATTTCACTATACTTAATGAAAATATTCTTGTACGAATAAAATGAATGAAATAAATAAATGAAATATTTACTTGAAATTTATATTTCCATATCTTCACTCTGGTGTCGATGGTCTGGTGGTCTGGATCTGGTGCCTCCAGAATTTGGCAGAAATTGGAGAACGGATTGTCTTAAAACTTCCCTCTAGCTACCCTGCTGTGTGCCACACATACAGCACACACATACAGCTTGAAGCTGATAAAAAAAACAAAAATAAAATGCTTATGTTCATGTTCACATGCAGTGCAGAATAACGCCAATACATAATGTGATATAAAATTTTCTTTGCTGTAACTAATATTATAAATTTGTAAAAATTGGTGAGGACGGATGTTTGGACTGATACATCAAAATAATATTAAGATTTTCTATAATTTAAAATATAGTAATAACTTTAAGCTGGCGAAGTCACGTTTATGTCGCAAGTATTGTATAAAAATACACGGTAGATGTCATTATTTCGTATCAAAATCTTATAAAAAATGATCTTCACTGATTATGATTTAAAAATAATTAAGGTAATTTAGTAAAGAAAACATCTTATACTTACATTAATGATGTATTTGTTATATAATAGACTAAAAGTAATAAACCCTCTTCAAAATGACTGATCAGTTTATATATTTATTTTACGTTACTTAAAATAAATAAGCAAACTAAACAACTCAAATCAGCCTAACGACTAACAAGGCAAGTCCTAAGGCAGAAACTTCAATAAAACCTTCAGTAACAAAGAAAACAAATTCTGCGTCGATACCGGTGATACGGTAACGGAATAAAATGTAAATAACATATATACTACTACGCAGGGAAATTGTATCTGCCAGAACATTGCTCCTTTAAATTCTGCAGGCGCAGGTTAGTTATGACGTTCTTTTCACTCGAGCCTCGTAGAACGCGTAGCTTTTCGAGTATTTTAAGTAAATAACCTATTTAGTGACAGAAAAAGAGAAACACGAAAGTACTTGAAGCGGGAACAAGATTGATCTAAAAAGTTTCTGATTATCTGTTCAACGGTTAGTTGTTCTGAAAGAGAATATTTAAATTAAACAAATAAATTTCGTGTATTTTATTGAATTCAATTTATATACATTATTCAGCAAAATCTTTTGATTGTGTTGATATAGAAGCTTATTTTTTTTGCTCCAAGGAACCGTAGATTTGTATATTTGATTAATAAATTAAAAATTCCACGCAATTTCGCTTCACGCTGTATCCCGCAAGTAGCAGGATAGGCAGAGGAGGATAAGATAGGATTCCACACCGAAAGCGTTGCGCGCTGTGCCCTATTACCAGAGCACTTTATGGACACTTACAGATTACAGTACTCCACAAAACATACACAATTAACGTTTAAAAAAAGTTATAATCAAATACAAAGCGATAGATCCACAAGACGTAAATACACAAGCATTTTATTTATTATCTCTAAACTTGATCATCTTGTAAGTATTTTAAAACAGCTCAAGTGGTAGGCAACCATTTTATAATTGTATAATTTGCTTTGCTTATTGATATTCTTTTAGAAGTTGCTTAATTTGTAGAAATGTAGGATAATTATTATTACATAGGTCTCTACAGTTTATATTTCATACTTTTCATATGAAATGACTAAATTTAATGCTAACTTTTGCTTATTTCTAGAATATCAACTAATATACACACCAAAACAGTACACGGGCGTCACTGGATTAGTCTTGTTAAAATTAATCTCGGTCTCGGGGTAATGTTTATACTTAAAAAGTAAATATACGAGTACGTAGGACTTGGAAGTTTCGTTGACATAAGACGAAATATAAATATATTCCATATTTTATTTTGTGCATTTTTAGGGTTCCGTACCTCAAAAGATTCCGTCCTTAATTTGATGTCCGTCTCTCAAGATCATTTATCTCGACATAGAGTAGAGATCATGAAGCAGACTTTAATATCAAATATTCAGATCTATGGTCCCTCGAAGCGCAGAAAAAATCAAGCTTCAATAGATACGAGTAATTGTGTCTAGTTTTTGCTACAATTTGCATTAAATTCGCGTAATCAAAACATTTGTATAGGCACAGGGAGTATAGGGTACTTCCTGTGGACCAACAACGATGAAATTTAGCAAAGTGAGAACTAACAAATCAAATAAAGGAAAAATCCGTAGGTGTAAATATATGGATATTTGACAGAAAAAAAATGATTAGAAAATTTATTTTTTAGTTATTTCATATAAAACTTATGTACTTCCTGTATGTACTTCCGTTATCAAAATCGTACTACAACCCTGGAATTAGTGCGGAAGCCTCGATTGGCGGTTCACACTTAACCGTTTTTTTTTTAATTTTATAGAATTGAAAATGATAATAAATGTTTTTCTTTTAACTTTAAGCTACTTTAGCGCTACACAATTTGTAATTCACTAAAGTTAATTTCCCATAGATCAATATACAAAAGAACTACTTACACTTTACCACAGTGAAATATATATATATTTTTGTGTATTCTAGTTTCTACTATAAAATAAATGGACCCTATCTATAACAAGAAGCCCCATTCACACAAGGGAACTGAACAAGTGTCTCTAACACAATAAAGGCCTACTTAATCCATTTACCCTGCAACACCCTCAATGTGAATATGTGTTCGTTCTCACGTTACAATCAATTAAAGAATTACGGTTTAATATTTAATTTTAAATAAAGCTTAAGTACTTCAACGAATTGTGTATCTAAATTTTGCAACTTTTTTTTTATGACAATAAAATATTTTATAAAATGTGAACCGGTCGATGATCATTAGGAAAGCTCCCTAGCAGGTAGACTGACGATGGAGTAAAATTCAGCTGAAAGCTATGTCTGCAGGGCCTATAAGGGCATGGGGAGTTTTGAGGGAGGCCTTTATGCTATAGTGGATGTAGTATGGCTGAAACAAAGGAAATAATATCGACCTACCAGTTTTTCAATGTTATGGAAAATTTTATATCATATTAAGTATTAATTTTCAAAATCTTTGACTATTAAAATCAGAAAATGATACCTACGATCTCGTTCCTTATTTTCCACTACATTGAATGAATAAGCAATAAAGCAAACCATTTATCATGAACGTCGTTTAAGTGACGACTCCTACTAAGCAGTATTTACCTACTTGGAATATGAACAGATGCATTTCGTAATACAAAATTGGGGTAGAAGACAGTAACAATAAAAACCCCCTACATCATACTAAGTGTAAATTACAACAAATGTTACTATCATCAATATTCATTTTGACAACAATAGGTCTTTAAAGAATAGAATTAATTTTCAAATGTTATTTCGCATTTTATTATATATATTTTTTTTATATATACCTATTTCATATAAATAAACAATAATTAGGAATTTAAATTGTATTTGTACAAAAATATATTACTTTTAAATAGGCAGTGGGAAATTAGTGTAGTAGCGCAGCGGCACGAAGTGTGACTGCAAAACCGACTGGTTGTGGGTTCGATCCCCACTCGAAGAGATGAAATATTTACTTAAATTTATATTTCCATTTCTTCGCTCTGGTGCCGAGGCAAAGCGCGGCGTTGAGTTCTGCCACTCAATACGCAATGCCTCCAGAATTCGGCAGAAAGTGGGGAACGGAGCTGCTTTTTTTTTTTATTATTTCTGCTGAATTTTGGAGATATTACCTGTTATTAAGTTTTGAGTGGCGGAACTGAACACTGTTCTCTTCAATCTTGTTACCAGAGTGAGGAAATGCTAATAATGAATTGCCCCGAAAAATCGAACACACAAACATCGCGCTTCCAGTCCGAGGCATTGGCGGTGCGCGATTAAATCCTCTTTATATAAAATTATTTTTTATAAATATTTTTATATTATAACTTTTATTCCGTATAGAAGGGTAGGCAGGGGGAAAAAAAAATCAAGTTTTTTTCCCGTATAGCGAAACTCAGAACAAGTGGCGCCGTCTATGTTTCTTTACGTTAACTATATACATATTACAAAAACTTAAACATAATGTGAGTATATAGTTCTAAGAATCGTCAAAAGATGGCGTTGTTAGAACGACTCATGTTGTCAATGCTTTTATTTTAGCATTGACATTCTCATGAGTATAAATTCTTACATATTCATATTAAATTTGCATAAATGCAACATTATTATTTATCAATATATTATATTACAATTTATTTACATTAACTATGCTATCTATATTATAAAAACCTTGTCTAAAAGCTAATGTTCGTTATAGCCTAGAGACCTAAATTTCACTTTGTTATAGATTAACAAAACGGTTAGAAAAACAGTTATAGATTTATTTCAAAATTAATTTACTCTTCTAGCCTTACTTAGTCGTAGAATACTTATCTTAAAATACGTAAAAATGTACTTAAATTTATTCATCACACAGGTGGACAAGTCACTAGGTACTCTACCTATAAAAATATCACTTTATTCCACCCAAAAAGAGCTATCTATTTACATTTATTGATGAAACCGTTTAGGCGGGAATATATTTATTTGTATTTATGAATGTGTGAATAAAAAAAAAAATTCAAAAACGTAAAATTATTTAGTGATTTGGATCTGGCCCATACGCTTTGTAAAGAAACACCTTGTTTGTGACGTAATAAAATAATTTCATTTTGCAGACTAACAGTAGGCAGTGTAATGTGATTATGAAACAACACTATAATATAATTGAAAATGGCTTTAAACTGAATGTAATTCATGAGAATAACACACGACCTTCCTTGCGCGGTGAGAGTAGGGTTGAGATTGTAATAAAAGTTTGTTGATATAAGATTTTCATGAATAATTTAAATGAAATAATATTCTCTTTTTGATATATAATATTTTAAATATAATTTTATAATATAAATTCATTATAAGCTATTTTATTTTGCGGTATTTGTTTTGTTGTTTGTTTTAAAATTATGAATGTAGGTATTTTTAATTTTTTTTTTATCATTTCAAGATTTGTAGTAAAGTATAATATTAGCAATTAAATATATAATATTAATATTAAACAGATGTTAAATAGAGCCTTGAGCAGTTTTGACAACCATGACATTGTAGGAAGTCGGGCAATAACCGACTTGTGTAGTAAATGATTAATATCTTTAGATTTATATCTCAAAAGTCAACTTATTATTTTACTTTTAAGTTTTTTTAATTATTTAACTTATAGTATTTTTTTTTAATATATGCATGTAAATTGTACACCTATATTTTTTTCAACTCAAAATAAATTTGCTTTTAAAAAAGCAATGCCATAATCTGATACAGTTAAAACCGGTTAATAAATGCGCATACCTATATGGCAAAATTAAAGGCTGATTAATTTGTGTAATAAAATTATATGAAAAATTAAGTTCAAGCTATATCTACATTACCTTACTTAATACACAAACAAAAACTGAAAAGTAAGAACAGTCATTTAATTACTTCAAACTAAAATTAAGAAAATCAAATTCAACACGCAGTACCTCCAGAATTCGGAAAACGAAAGTGTCTTAATGGAAAAAGAGTGTCTTAACAAACTAGGTTCCCAAATTCTCTCTGCCTAACCCTGTTAACAGCTATATGCTGCCTGAAGCTAAAAAAACTATTTATATGATTTGTACAAAAAGAAACTTTATCTATTGTTCACCTTCACGGTTTATCCTACAAAAGCGGAGAAGCAAAATTCATGATACTCTTTTACGATCTCCACCCCGACTCTGGGACTTTGTGTGTTGAATTGTTTGGCCTTTGTCATGCCAAAGTGGTGAAATAAAAATAATTAATTTTACCAATTAGAGATCTAATCCAAATTTGTGACGTTTACAGTCAACGCTCCAGCTTCTTTAAAATAACGCTTTGGATAGAAAGAATTGAATAATTTTGCAAAAATTGTAAGGCCAAAATGAATAGATTCATTTTGAACGTCTAATTACATTCTCTTTCTAGGAAGCGTTTTCAGGAAGTCTGGATACCGGATATCCGGCAATCAACAATGTACTAGCAATATTTGTATATTATATCAAATGGATTTTACGCTATTCAATATCCTGCTGTCAAGAATTGCAAAAAATTGTGCCCACGGCGCATTTTATACCAGTTTTGCTTGTTGCGTGAAAAAAATGTTATTTATTTTATATTATATATTCTGAAATTAAGTTATTTACTACGTCACCGTCTGGTAAATATTGTTTCTTATGAAATATACAGACTTGTATAAAGACAATATAGTAAAGTATTTTTTTGTAGTAGTATTTTTCATCTTCACTTGTCAAGCGGACAAGTGAAGATGAAAAATATCCCCCATCCTGTATCCAGTAATTGCGCTTTGCTGTCCCGGAATTTATAAAATCAAGTTTAATATTTAAGTTAAGACTTAGCAGTTAAAAGAAACATTTATGTAGGACAATTTACCTAATCAAAGAAAAATCCCAAAACATATCAACCTTCAGTTCTTAGTAGCTTAATCTTGGATTCTGATTTCCGTTCGTGGCCCAAAAAGTGTCCCGGGAATGATAACGTTGGATCTGGCAACCCTTTACGTGTCCTACTATAGGTAAACACGTAGAAAGTTATGACTATGACCCAACCCATGCGACCCAATTTAAATTCTAAAAAGTTTATATATAGGTTCCAACCTATAAAATATAAAATTGGACTTAAAACTTAATTACATTTCGCGGTTATGATGCAAAACAAAGAGCTATTTAGCACATTATTATTTGTTACCGTTATTTTTTCTTATGTAACCAACATCAATTATAATAATAATTTGAAGGTTAATCTTCAAAATGTAATTGTAATTATATACTTTTATATATTCCTAATTAAAAATTGCTCTAAGTGTATAAAGTTATGTTTTTAAAGTGATGAGCGGATATTAGCGCGTACAACGTAATAATTAATTTTTTTTTACAATTTACCATTTTCTGACTTTGACCTATATTAATTTGTCTAGTAACAGAAATAATTGGAGTTATATTTAATATTTATTATTTACCTATCTCTTACTGGTCAAAAGTATGTTTCATTGTAATGCTACTCCTCCAAACCGTTAAACCTACAGCTCTGAAATTTCATAAATCACAATAAATGATGGTGATCATTGTAATTGTAGTTTTTGAGTAAATGACCAAAATGAGTTCCATAGAGTGAAGCTGTGGAACGTTTTGAAATTCTTGCGCACAGATTGAACTTTGACTAACCTAATCCATTTTTGCGCAACATAGCTCCGCTCGGCTCCACCCACCGTGCACAGAATGTGACGGATCCTAATATATTCAGCATTAATGAACACAATTCAAGGACTATCCACGACAGGTTGTAGACAGTGTGAAATATGTTTTATTTCTTGTAAATGGCTGTCTGCTAACTAAACATAAAACCAAAATATAATTATGCTTTGTGGCGTTGCGCAGCACTACGCACCGGGTGTGGTGCGATACGAGTTGGCCGCCGCAGACGCACGTCGTCCCAACCGCTTTCCACGCTGAACCTGCGTTCCTTGTCCGCTTTGCTTTGCTTTCGATGCTTTCGTGTATTATAATTTCAAAGTCATATATTCATCCATCTCAGTTAAACATTGTACAAATTACTAGGACTATCGCTCGCAACAACCGCTGGTGGAGAGGAAGATACATTTGAAGATTGTTCTGGAAGCGTCGAAAAGATGGCCGTTAAACCGCCGCCATTTTGAGCCGTAGACCCCAAGCTGTGATTTGCCCAGATAGAAGCGCAATTTATTAAATCAGATTGTATGATTTTTTTACGGTAAACCAACATCTGGAGCTGAAGGTTTTAAGTACGAAATCTTAAAAAGCGAACTGACTAAGAGGTTATCATTTTCTAGTTACCAACGACTGAAAGGTCTCAACTGCAAAGATTTAGGTAATCGAAAACCGACTAAGTTCCTACATCATCTGTCGCGTTTGGCAAGTCAGTAGATTGGGATGGGATGTGTACATTAGTAAAATGTAGCATTTATCCCTCGGAGCCGGTATGCTTCTCTTCTGATGATCCGTAGTACCTGTGTCGCTGCTGTTAAAGACGTGGTTCAACAGGTCAAGGAGCTCTATATTCCTAGCACTGTAGTGCCAATCGGTGTCATGTAACAGCCTTGGTTTGGTACTTACTGCAAATGCTAGGCATATCAAATCTGGACCGAGGCACTGGTTACTAAGTATCCGAAGATGAACGCCTTAAAGAGGAAGTATAACCGAGCCTCTAGGTTGTTTAAGTCGCAAATTTCCAAGGCAACGTCCGAGTATATCGCTATCCTTCCGGAACTCATCAGTTTTGGGCGCTCTCAAAGGCGGCAATGATATCTTGGTCAATCGGTGACCTTCTGGTTTGCCTAACCCATTTAGTTAGTTTGGACGTGGCGAAGGCCTTTGATAGAGTGTGGCATAGGGCGCTCCTTGCTAAACTTCTATCCTATGGGCTTGTGGATAAATGTTCTCACTAGGCGAAGCATCAACGCCGAGCAAAGAATGCTCCTACGGGCATATCCGTGAACGCTGGCGTTCTCCAAGGTTGCGTGTTGTCACCTACACTGTTTCTTCTGCATATCAATGACATATTAGAATATTCTAGCATTCATGGATATGCCGATAATATCAGAGTGGTCGCTGTTTACTCCCGCCGCGTAAGTCTTTTGCACGTTTGCACGTTAACCACAATTAAAAACCATTTGTACCAACCGTATCGCGAGTCTTCCAAAATACTCCCCTTATAGCCTCAACCAGTATCAGCACATTGGGCCTTAGTGTTTCGAGTGACTGCCAGTATCGCGATCATCTGGAAAGCAATGCCAAGTTGGCCTCAAAGAAACTGGGGGTCATCAACAGAGCGAGACAGTACTTTACGCCAACACACCGATTGGCCCTGTACAAGGCCCAGGTTTGGCCCCATATGGAGTACTGTTGTCATCTCTGAGCTGGTGCACCCCAGTATCAGCTTGACCTATATTGGCTTTGAGTAGAGATGTCTCCTAGCTGTGCATTCTCTTTATCATGAGGAGTGTTCTGCACACTTCCCACAAGCTCAAGTATCATCCACACCATCTGGATACGTGGCAATCCGTAGTGGAGTGTGTGGCAATCCGTAGTGTGGTGTGCGGTTTCGTTTATACATAAGATAGATAAAATCTTTTTAAAATATAGATATATGTTTCGCGGACTTTATTTTAGAACTAATGAAATTGAATGTTTTTGTAGTACAATGTACTTACATATATCCAATTATTTTTGCAGTTTGATGTCGTTCATTACTCTTGTTAATTCGTTATTTCAAGCTAACTTAGAATAATATTCTAATTTCTGCATAAATAGTTCAAGAATAAAATCAACTAATCAGTGCCTTATATAATTAGTATATTTTGGTTGTGATAATTACAATAACAGAGAAGAGGAGTGCCATATTAGAATCTTATAAATCCCGTGATAAGATATCATTTCGCGCTCCACCCGACAAGCGTGCGCGGGCCGCTTCAATGAACCTATATTGTATTTCTCTTCGCGGCAAAACGGCCATTCGTGAATTTAGTTTCGGTCTTACGCGCGGTCCGTGCGGTTGCGACTGTGCGCCCTCTGCCTCACTCGGGCTGAAACTCGACATATATCCGATCCGATGTGCATTTATTGATAATTATACGAAATTTATAACACAAAATGTTCAAAACCAAATGTTTGCTCGCAATCCTAGCCATATCTGCAAATCTAGTTCATTCGTGGGGTAAGTACTGAGTACCGCAGAAATCAGCTGATATACGCTAAATTTTTGTTTAACACGTGCGTTTTTTTCTCGACGTTACGCAACGAGGTTTAAAGTCTATATAGTTACCCTTTTGTGAGTACAGTGAGTGGATCGTTTTGATTCTTAAAAAGATAAAAGTGCAAGCCGAAATGTCGATAAGGCGGTTATTCGTTTGGCGCCACGACACCACGCTGAGGGGGCCGCGAGTCACGTAGGCCACTTCGAGCGGGCCAGTGGCAACCCGGCCGAATTGAGGAGGCGGAGAAATTTTACTAGCCGCAAACGCACAAAACGCAATGCAACTCGGCTGAGTTATATTCCTGAAGAGTGGAAAAATGAAAAGCACTTTGCGGCATTTTTCCATTGACTCCATTTTTTTATATTTTATCTATATCTTCAACAAATATCACTATCTATTTCGAGTAAGATACAAATAAACAACGCTGACAAAATATTTTTAATTCACGGTATTAATTAACTTTTATAACCTTATCTTTGCGTCTTTTATGTAACGAACTTAACAAATAACGCAAATGAGTGCTGTAATATTTTTCTTCTTTTCAATTTTAGGACGACATCGGTAGAATCAACAAATAATTTAATAGTATATTAAAAAGATTTTATTAAAGCTAAGTAAACTATATGTTATTGAAGTATGCCAAGGCGAATTATAATTTAACTAAACAGTTATATTTATATCACACACGACCGCATTTTTGTTCATTTTACCTGTTTTACGGATATAAATATGCTTTTTATTACACATGTAAAACTAAAGTTTATTTACCCTTAATAAAGATTGAGGAAGGCAGTAGTTAGTGATGTAAAAATAAGTTAATTATAGTTATATATTGTATTAATAAAACAAGTAATTTAAATGAAATTTAAATAAAAAAATACTTTGTATAATTAATATCTTCACTTCAATGGTTATATCAGTTAATGTTTATATTTTATATACAACTCAATAATCACTATCTGTTCTATACGTAAATCAAAAGTATAAATAAATAACATTGTATCACTAAAAGTGTGATATAATTTTAAATATTGTTTTTTTACGATCAAACGGTGATTGCTTAACATCCCTGTTCCTATATAAAACAGAATATATGCAAAAATATTAAAAAAAAAACACTAGAAGCTTGTAGAAATTGAAACTTAAATAGGCGCAAAATACACTTTACTAATAAAAATATGATTTTTGGTTTCTAGACATAATTGAAAAAATAAAAATTTAGCTTCAAAACAATGATACAATTAAATAATTACGAGTGGCCGCTTGCAAATTCGTTTGCCTGGACTTTATTACCCTTGACTTCCTCCCAAATTCAAATAATATTATAATACTAATAGTAGAGGAATTATTTATGCAAATCTATTCTTCTATTCTAATATAATAAAGCCGAAGAGTTTTTTTGTTTGTTTGAACGCTAAGATCTCTGGATATACTAGTCCGATTTACTTTTTTTATATTTTATATAAAAGCTACATTCCTCAGGAGTGCCACTATATAACATTACAGTATAAGTCTTAGTCTTACCTAACAAAATGGCAATAATAATTTACGTCATGGAATTGCTTTAAGCGCGTGCGCTGCAAAATATATCTTAATACTAATATTGACAATATTCTATTCCGTTAGCTCTAAAAAATCCCTGACACCGTATATCTATCTATGTTTTATAAATAAGTCATAATAAGGCATTTTTTGACAAAAAAAATAATAAAAAATTGGAAGGTGTTTAATTTTACATGGATATTGAAACTTACAAACGAAAGTTATTCAATAATCAAGAAAATTTTATTCTTAAATAAATTAGCCGAAGTTTCTCTTAAGAAACTTCGGCTTTTAAAGTTTACATGCTTTAAAAGCCGAGGTTTCTCTTTTCGAGAAAATGTAACATTAAAATATTTCAACGGTCTGTATAGCCTGTGTAGTCTAGGTTCGATTCGCGCGAGGGGCGCCCTTGCCAACGATGACATGAAGCAGCCACTAGTACATAGTGCTTGCACTATCTCGGATTTATGAAAACAAGATGTTCATGATTGAATGTATCAATCTGTCGGCAAATGCTACATAATAAAAATATTATAGGTGGTACGCGGGCGAAGCCTTGTGGGCCGCTAGTTTCTTTTAATTTTACTGTACCATTGTGGTTCTATTTTTTGTCAGGTAAATTATTCTTCTAAATGCAATATAGCTATGTCTTGCCCTGGTCTATTAACTATACAGCAAAAAAAGTTTCATTCAAATCATTTCAGTAGTTTTGGATATATTCGTTTACAAACAGAGACAAAATTTAAAAAAATTGTGGTTTATATCATACTAATAATTCTATTAGTATCTTTACATTCACCTAAGTACATTGTTTGTTCCTAATATAATTAATGTATACTGCTACAGATACAATATTTTACTGCATTAATAAAGAAATATTAATGACTTTAGTTTGCATTGGTAATAATTTCATACATGTATAGATAAATCTAGAATAAAAATAGTCGTTCATAAAATTAAATGTGTGATATCGGAGAAATAATTGCTTTTAAATAATAATTTATTGTTATAATATTTGTTATTGTTATTGATAATACGAAAAATATTTATTTACGTTGCATTTTATTATCTGTGCGGTTCAGATTAAGTTCAAGGAAATAAATAGGTAGGTATATTCATAATTTATTCAATAATAAAATAATTGCTCTTAAATAAAAAAAAATAAATCAATCAATTGAGGCCGGTCGTGGCGCAGCGGCACAAAGTGTGACTGTCAACCGACTGGTTGTGGGTTCGATCCCCACTCGAGGAGATGAAATATTTACTTAAATTTATATTTCCATTTCTTCGCTCTGGTGTCGAGGCAAAAGCGCGGCGTTGAGTTCTGCCACTTAACACGCAATGCCTCCGAAATTCGGTAGAAAGCGGGGAACGGAGTGTCTTTCATTACGTTCCCTCTGCCTACCCTGCAGTGTGCGGGATACAGCGTGAAGCTGATTTTGCTCTTAAATATCATTCTATATTAATCAAAATTGAAAACAAATATATAAAAACTATTAAAATTTTCTTTTTCACAGAAATTTAGGTCAATAGAGATAGAATGCAATATCAGATTAAAATAAAACTCGAATGTATAACAAAATGAAGCCGTAAGTTTCACTTAAGTAAGTAGCGGTAGCGGGATTTAGTTTTGAAGTACAATTATGAAACTACTATATAAATGTATTATCTTAGTATTAACATATCAATTTTAGGTTTATCTAGTTGTTTTTTTGTTCAATAACTGAGTAAATAAAATAGGTAAATTTTTAGAGGTATTCAGACAATTTAAATGGAAAAATTCTAAAAATTCATTCCAATTGTATATAGTGGATATTATATATATCTATTTGTTAAAAGAACAAATATATATAGAAAGAACAAGTAGATAAGATTTAATATCATTTACAAAGTAGTTGCTTTTTATTACCTTTGGTTACTAGCATATATATAGGTGGTTCGAGAAAAAGAAACGCTAACGTCACGTCTTCAGCGAATGGGCGAAGGAACGCAAATTCAAAAAAGCGGTGAAACTTTACAAAGCAGTAACTTTAGAAATCCTGGCCCGATTTTGATGAAACAAAAACTACTATTATTTACACGAGTACGTGCATTAAATGCAATAACTGCTATAGTAAAAATTTGATGCGTTGATCTGAAAAAATTTGATCATTGCAAATATAAGTGACCGCACATAAGTTTTATAAAAATTTTTACTATCTTTTAGGTCCATAACAAATTTCATGTATTATTATTAAATAAGAAATATAATGAGAGAATAGATGATTTAATTTATTATTAGACTTATTCAAGCTCATCATGGTTTTATTAAAATTTTTCCCGATAACATAAAAGTAACGAAATGCATGTAATTTTCTAACAAAATAATATTTTAAATCAGCTTCACGCAGTAAGGGTAGATGGAGTTGAACGTTCACTCTGGCTACCACGCTATGCAAAAATAATCAAGTTCTTTTTTTTCATGTCATTAAATATTTATGTTGAATACTCAACTTACTTAACATATTTTAAGTTAAATTTATAAAGGTAACAACAGTTTTACATAATATTCAAAATCAATTTTGTTTACTAAAAACGAATAACACAAAATTTATCCAAAACAAAAATAGATTAATAGAAACATGAACGAGACAATAATCTAGATATTTCTATTGAATAATTGAAATACGACGACATTAATCGACAATTGCCTAATAATAACCTTTTATTGTAGTCCGGAGTAATGTAGCGCGGGGTCAGATTTGTTGCTTTTTAGTAAGATCAATTAAAAATTTAAAGCGATTAATTGTGATTTTGATTTAACTTGAAATAGATTAAAAAAATTAATCTCTGCAGTAAATTACATTGTTTATAATACCTAGAGTATTATACTTTTTTTAAATTATTTTCCGGTCTGATTAAATAAATACATTTCGTTGTGTTTTTTTTTGTTAAAATATGTGATCAGAAAATTATAATTTAGACACACAAAATAAATGGTTAGGCCAGGCGCGTGGTTAAACTCCGGGACTTAAAACACAATGCCTAGAAATCGAATGGAAATTAGTAAACAGATTGAGTTGACTTTAGGTTTTATATTATTAAGTAGTAACACTCACAATTACAAAACTTAAATTTAATAAGGTAATAGTTATAATTACTGCAGGTGTCCTAATCTTTCGTACATATTGAAGAATATCAGGTACATCAGTGTTCAGATAAACATAATTGTTTAAAACCCATAAATCATGTTTTATCTTTTTGACACGCTTATTTTTTCATTAAATCCTTGATAATACTATGTTTTTTAATGATAATAATTAGAAATACTATAACTGTATATCTAATATGTTTATGTCTTACTGAGACCGTCGTGCAAACGCGACGGTTGTAGGTTTGATTTCAACTTCCTTTGTCTGGTAGCGAGGCAAAGCGTGATGTTGAGTTCTGCCGGTTAACACACAATGCTTCAAGAATTCGGCGGGAAGTAGGGAGCACAAGTGTCATATTTTCATTTTCTTCTGTAACTGTAAACCAGTGGTCACGGGCTTGCATTTTTTATTTTTATTTTGATATTATATATCAAAATAAAAACAGCGAGCCAAATCTTAAAAAAATTGGTTAAAACTTACAAGGTTTTTGTTTTATAGCTTTATAAGGAATATAAGGAAATAAAATAAGTATAAAATTTTGAAAATTAACTAGCCTTCATCTCAAAAGTAGTCGTAATATGTTTATTGTAAAAAATATTTTGAAAAGTATGTATATATTCAAGGCACTAATACTGTTACTTCCGTTGTGTTTTTTGGATACTGTTTCGTTTAGCTTATATAAAAAAATTACAGCTTAAATTTCACTCGTTTAAACATATTTATATTAATAATATTAAAATAAGAGGGTGTGTCGCTCGCTCCTCTCGCTAATATAATTATTATTACAGCAAAAAAATATTCTTTGAAGGACTAATACAAGGTATTTTTAAGTTAATCAAAATTTACATTAAAATAAAAAGATACCGTGTCTTAGATCTGGCTTAACAAAGTCTTTTTTTTTTTATGGAAAAGACACGGCAAACGAGCGTGCGGGTCACCTGATGGTAAGTGATCACCGCCGCCCACGGCTCCGTGCAACCCCAGAGGAGCTACAGGTGCGTTGCCGGCCTTTAAGAGTGGGTTGAGCGCCGGGGCCCGGCATTACCTGATGCGAAACGCAGTGGCATAAAGCCACTACTTCACGCCGGTTTTAAATGCCGGGGGTGGTAATGATCCGGTTGAGTCTGCCCATGCGTGTTGCCATTGCTGGCGACGTGACTCTACCACACGTACAAAAGTCAGATTCAAATAGGCAGAAAACTTAAACAGTATTTTACTTCTACTTACCTTCCCTTAAAATGCGGAAATTGGAGAAAGAATAATAGATTATACATTTTTTAGATTAATATACAATTATACATTTATCAAAGACTTATAAATAAATACGATAGCATATCATTATCAGATACTAAATTATACTGCGATTTATGTTATGTTTATTTATACAGAAATGATTAAAAAATATATAGGAAATATCAACAAACGAAAAATATGAACGTGCAAAATGTTGTTGTACGCAAAAAACATTAACATTGAACGTTTGTGTAGTTATAAATTTTCAATAAATTAATTTTCAAATAATTTTTAAATAATCCCAATTGAAATTGTCGGTCGGTTAACGGTCGATTAATTATTGGTTAAGTTATACTTGTGGTAAAGGTTCACCCGGTCTTACTAAGTGGTGGTAGATATGTTTAGTTTCGCAGCAGAGGGTACTTAGTAATTGGTTGGGATTCAAATGGGATGGGGAGAAACGTGGAGTGTGTTTCTCTTTATGTTATATATAATTCAATACGGTCGATTTGTCGTGGCCGCTATCATGTAATGATTTTTTGGCTTTTACATATTGTATAGTTGAGAATAAGCATCTATCATCTACAGGCTGTAGACTATAACTAACGTCTCTACGGCCATGACTCTTTGTCTGTACTGTACACTTTATAGGTAGGCAACCCTACAAAATGTCTGCATCTATTTCCCGCATTTTGTAGGGTTGTATACAAAATGCGAGAATAGATGCAAATCGTAATCATATTTAATTAATATAAACACAGCGATATTTTTATATATTGTCCATATATAAAAATATAATAATAAATACCTATATAATATTTTTATATTTATTGGCAATACAAGCTAACATAATTCACGGATAATCCATAAAGTTGTAGAGCGTCACGCCCCTGCGCCCTCGATACTCACAGCTCCGATAAGATACAAAAAACAAACAAATAGGCGTTTGTATGTTAATGTAATTTAGCATTTATGACAAAAATTAACATAAATATGACTTTCATTATGCAAATTTAAGGTTTTATTTAAGTATTATATATTTTTAATTCAATATATAATTTATATTCTTTAACTTATTTTTACATTTGCCAGTAATAATCATTTTTTTTGTTCTTTTAAAGATGTTAGTTATAAAACATTTTTTTTCAATTTTTATACGTTAGATATTAAATAGAGAAAATATAAATTCGTAACAAAAAAAGTGTATTAAAGCTACAAATATGACTTTTTTAAAACAGAAAAGATATCTTTCAACTATATTAATTAATATCTTATTACATTGACAATGTAATCTATTAAATTGAAGTAATTCTTTTTTTTAATATATTCTCGTAGATTGCTTTAAATATCGAATATAAAACTGACCGTTACGCATTTGTGAAGCAGCTACATGGTTTATATTTGAATTTTCTTTTTGAATTTAAAGTTCGACGACTTTAACGGTTCTAGAAAAATTGTCTTTGACCTAATTTAATCCCTAATTTATTATTTTGTTGTGTTTTGCACTTTTGGATCAGGCAATAAAAAAGTATTACATTGCATCTTATTATTATTATTTGTATATCTTTTTTACTATTCCTTCTTAACATAAGCTTAGCTAAATTAAATACAAACTTTTTTATTCAACATAAACTCATTTCGGATTCGAATCTCCAAATATCACGAATCAAATGAAAACTAGCTTAACTAAGTAGTAATATAAGTTAGTGTACTATTTTGTTATCAAGTCATTAACGCTGCGTATGTAGACGTTTCACAATGATATATGAACTAGAAGCCTTTGAAATATGATGCCAGTATACATATGTAGTATGTACTCGATGGAGCCTTGAGTCACGTACGCCACTTTCGTTAGGATGTAGTTTAGGAGATCCTGAAAAAATATTTTTTATCTACATTTCATATTTTAATTTTCGAAGTAAACATCTAAATGTTTAATTTTAAAAATAAAAATATGCATTTGTGCAATATAGAATAAAAAATAATCTTTAGATATTTTTTTAGATCAGAAATTATTTAAATCAAAATTTAAAAATATAATAAATAAGCATGAAAGTTTCACTACTCGTATTTGTAAAGAAAAAAAATATCAAAATTTGTTTCGCTTAAGATAAGTGCGGGTTATTTGTTTTACATATATAATATGTTAATTATGTAAAGAAAATCGGTATCTATTTGTTTTTCCATATATATAAGTTATATTAACTATTCAATCTTCAAGACACAGTTTTCCAAATCACATATTTTTCCGCTTTTCGTAAATTATTATCCTTAAATGAAATTAATAATTTTCCTGTACAAAGAGATACGACTTAAATTCACGTCTTTATGCTTTCTGAAAACGAGGTAAAGATGAAATGTGAAAATTTATAATGAAATTTGTGTTTAAAAAAATTAAATAAGATATATTTTAACTTAGTACGTGAGCTCTTAGACTACAAGATACTTAAGTCAATAGATGGGTAATGAAGCTTGCGTAGACGTTCTCAATGAGCCGAAAAACGGACTTATATTACGAATGGCGGTTGTATTTATTTATTTATTAATAATAATAATGCTATTTAGGTGCAGGTTTCTATATAGTATGAAATCCAAATTCTATATTTACAAAATACTAACTACAATTATTGCTACTTAGTGTATAATGTATATAAAAGCATCTCCCACTTTTTTATAAACTAGAGAGACTTACAGTGAAAGTTAAATAATTTCCAATATGTTTTTACTCGACTGTGCAACGTAAAAGAGAGTAATGTATTATAAAAACAAAAGCAGTAAAACAAAACATTGATAGTATCAAACTGGTTTGGAAACAAAGATAAAAAAATCATAAACATTTTTTTTTCTATTATAAATCGAATACGTATATATATACGTATATTTAATGCTATTATAGGATAATCAGCGACTATCAATTATATGTTGGGTTTCCAACATTTGAGAACGAATGATTAAAGTCTAATAAATATAAAAGCTAATTATTAAAGTCAAATGGGGAAATATAAGATTTTTTATTCAAATAATTTCTTGTATATCTAACAATAAAATATTAATTATGTATAGAATTATTATTTTTATCTTGCAAGATATATTTGCATATATATTATCAAAAATACACATATTCAAATCTAAGATGAATATTTTTTGCTTACTTGACTGCCCTAATCTAGGGAAATAGTTAGCTTTGAAAAATTGATACTGATGTTGAATATACAATATATTATAAATTTATAATAATATTGTATATTCAACATTCACAGTTCTTTATCCTTAAGTATTGATTGATGCTTGTAAAGTAAATCTAATAACTCAAAACTCCTAACAAATGAATGTACGGAGACAAAAGCATGCAATAAACCCTTCTATAGAGTGATCTTCCCCAAGTAATTGATATCATTATTATGAAATACCTTTTACCTATATTAATATACAATTATATTTACGTAGCTTGATGAATAATAAATATGAATTCCGATATTTTTCCTTAGGCCGAGACGATAAAATTATCGTCGACCGGAAAATTGACATAGAAATTACAAACTGAAATATTCATTTGTATTTATTTTTTATACCTATTTATAATTTCCTTATTTAAATGTCTCATTGTTTCATAATTGTTAATGGTAAGTCTATAGAATAGTAAATACTTTATTTCAAAACGATTCTTGACGTTACAAGATGATCTGGAGGAGGACTCCGGAATGTTTAGCTTAAAATCGCTGACTATGTATTTATATACAGCGATTTAATAATTTTATATTAATAATAATTTTGTTATAATAACAACGACTTTGTTCATATGTGAATAATACATTACTCTTATAATTAATATTATAGTTTCCTGAAGATAAAACTTACACTGTTGCTTGGAGGCTTGCGAATTAAAACTTAACATTTTAGTAAAAATATCGAAATTTGAAAATTAAAAAAATAGTTTTTCACAATTTGCTAGTTGCACGTATGGATGAAAATAAACTTCATCCAATTTTGCTATTAATTCAATTCGTTTTAATAACCTGACCGAAAAATATCATTACTATTAAAAATGTAAAAATAATACGACCTAAACATAAAAAATTGCTTAAAAGTTTAAAATTTAAAAGTAAAATATTTTGTTATAAGTAAAAATAAAATATATACAAAAAAAATAACGTTGTCAATTAATACACTTTATATTCTGGTGACCATGACAAGTCTTGATAGTAAATGAGAAATATTATTATCCGTTATATATGTATATATAATATATATAATCGTAACAATTATTACATTTACTGTATATCTACATTGATAAGAGATAAGTGTGGTTATTATTATTTTATTGAACAGCCCTTCGCTGTAGGGTTATTATAACATTAAAGAACTTTAATATAAATTACATTTTTTAAAATGGTCCAATATTGCTACATTTTACATATATCTATATAATATAATATATCAATGCAAAGTAAAGTTCATTATTTTTTTTTCAATATTTATAGAAAAACTAAAACGTAATTGAAAAATTATCTGAGAACGATCTTACGTACAGTCCGCGAGGCGTAAGCTGAGCTTTACATTTGTGATACCTCTGAAAGGGCTTTCAAGTTAGTGAGTACGCATACTTTCTTAACTACATATTAAACTAATAGTCCTCCAAATTTCAGGTTTGCTAAAATTACGTAGGTCTGGCGGCCCTGGGATCTTGGGCCATATGTACACTAACATAGCTGCAAAGCTCAGCCAACGCCGCGCTGGCTGTATAAAAAAATGCTTACGTTCAAGGCGTGACTGTCTTCGATAAACGAAATATAAAACATTCTTAATTATTAATAATAATAATATGTGTCCATATATTATTCTACAAAGGAAACAACAACAAAACAATATATATTCATTATAATTTCTCGAGAGTTATTTTCTTATAATGAAAATAATAAACATAGTGATTATAATTATTTTATTATTATTAAAGTTGAGATAGGTTGATCTGATTTACGACAGTTCTTGATCGTCATGTTTTTCGTTACATTGTATACGGGTGATGACTTCGTTATAAGAATACTATTACATAATTATATGGGAAGGAATTTAAACTATACAGTTTTTAAAATAATTAATACATAATAATAAACTAGGTTTAGTTTACTAGAAAACATATAGTATTATCTTGACACTAAGTTATATTGCCATTTCTGCTGCTGTCTGCCTTTTTATTTTATATGAATCAGGTAAAAAATACCATATTTTTATGAATTCTGTGAACATGACGTCTTTGAATAATCTTATGTTAATTTTTTATCAAATGTTTTACAAATAGCTTATACAGTGTTATGTACAGTGAGCCGATGTGTGCGCATCTACGTCACCTAAACGTAAATGACGTGTCGGTATTCGCCGTTAAATTACGTATTCGCTTGGAGTATTTCCAGTCTTGTGACTTTACAAAGAGATTTGCAAAGATATCGAAATAAAATATTATTTTAAAAATATCTTTCTGTATATTAAAATTTGAATTCCTTGATTAAAAATAAGAAGATATAAATATTCAGTCATTATAATATTCTTCGAAGCGTGGATATTTCGAATAATTGCAAAACAAACATGCAGATTGTTAATTTAACCTTTTCGGCTGCTATGACACCGAGGCGCACAAATAAAAGTATCGTCTACTGAGAATCGGTGGGTACGAGTTCGATTAATTCTAAAAGTTATTCAAGCCCAACGCTCGTCAACCGTTGATTTGTGACAGCGAATGTATTAAAATATTTGATCTCCGTTATGATTTGACCCTTATGATGAACGAACGACATGACGTCTGTCCGTTGTCGGTTGCCACGCCGAGTACGAATATTATCAATAAATCTAGACACACAGTGCGGCGTTGTTTATTGAAGGAATTCTTTGTTATACTTACATCATACAATTTTGATAAGTAACTTTTAATAAGTAACCTCTCCATTAGTGATATATTGGATTTTTTGTAATATTTTTGCAATATTTAACTACTTTTGAGAGGATAACAAACTTATAGATCTTGATGAACTTTTCTTACGTCTTTCGTTTAGGAAAAAGCAATGAAAATAGAATAATTAGCGAATTTCATTTTATAATACTTTAGTATGGAATTATAAAATATAATTTGAGACCAGTCGTGACGGAAGGGCACACTGCGAATGTAAACGCGACGAGCTTGTAGATTCGATTCTGACTCGAAGAAAATTAAATATTTTCAATTCTAGCTCTGGTTTTGAGGCAACCACCACTCAACTCGCAATCCTACCCTGCTACATGCGGGATACAGCGTGAAGCTGGAAATAGGATAGGATGATATTTATAATAATGTTACAGATCATGTACCGCCAATTATTATGTAACAGTGGTTGTTGTGAGAGCAACATCACGCGACCTATACACAATGCACCGCTGCCAAAAATGTATCAATGACTAAAATATTTATAATGTTCATTGATGTTATGTAACTTGTTTATAAATAGTTAAATCGAAAAGTCTAGCTGGTCGTCTGTGCATAAACAAATATTGTGTACCTTAACCTTGGTTTAAAGTGAAACCATAAATATACTAATTATAAATATCATTGGCTTAGATTATCATTGACATTGGTGTAAATCTGCGAACAGCCTATTAAGCAAATTCTCAGGAGAGACAAAATATGATTTTCTGAAACTCATATATGTATATTATCAGTAGGTAGTTACAATGTTGAAAATTGATTTCTATTCTCTACCTTGTGAAATACGACGACGATGTAACACACATAGGAAAGAAAAAAATATTTTTAGACAACGAATAAAGACTGCTGCGTTCAAATTTTTATACGTTTTCAAAAAGAAGTATACCAATAATATTAGTATATACAAAGATTAAATGTGATTACTATTGTTTCAGATATCGCAATCACCAGCGGGGACCAATTAGAATTCTATACAAATCAAACAAAAACAAGCAATGAAGGCATCAGGTTTAGAGAACTCACGGCGCTCGCGTACGACGCTGTGCATAATATGCTGTTGTTCGTCGATAAACAAAACGACAATGCCTCAATATTTAGCTACAACTTGCTAACTAAGAAATACCAGCCACTAGTAGGTAGGAAGTCCTATGAAAATATTCAAGGTTTAGCTTTTGATCCTGTCACTGGTAAGATGTTCTGGACGGACTCAAATGAGAGAAGCATATATTGGATAGCTTTATGGCCGAGATCAAAAAATAACATTTATGGCAATCTTTTAATGAAAATGGATGATGAGATACCTAGAGATATTGCTGTAGATAGTTGTAGAGGGTAAGTTTATATTTTTTAAGTTTTTAACTTAAAAAATCTATATATTTATTTAGACTGAATTGCACAGTATCGTAAAAAAGAAACCGGTTATGACAGTTTAGAAAGATTCTTGAAAATAATTTACTATGAAGTGAGTAAATAAGTTGTAACGTATGGCTTAGTGGTCAGAGCGCCTGGACGGTTTCCACGAGGCGCGGGTTGGAATTTCGCTACGTTCAAAATTTTTATACGTTTTCTAAATAAATATTTTTCTTTCCTAAGTGTGGAATAACACTATAAAATGTTAAAAATAATTTGTTATTGTCTTTACAGTTACATTTACTGGACCAATACAAACATTACTAAACCAACAATTGAGAGAGCGCGCTTCGACGGCAGTGAAAGGAAAATTATCGTTGACACTGATATCCACATGCCGGTCAGTATCGCAATCGATCAACGCACCAAACGGCTCTACTGGGCTGATGACAAAGAAGGTATACACTACTCCATAGAAACTTCTGATTTAGAAGGTAAAAATAGAAAGAAACTTATAGTTGGGACATATCATCAGCCTAATGCCTTGACAGTATCAAAGGATGACATTTACTGGGTAGATTGGGGCTTCAAATCAGTGTGGAAGTTACCGAAAAACTCGCAAACTCCCACGGAACCCGAAGAACTTATTGGTTTTTCCAACGAAGCTCCTTTCGGCATTGTGGCAAATTACCAAATTTCTGATCAAACGAGCGGCGTTCCTGAATGTAAAGCTTTAGCGGAATTGTCAGATAATAAAACAATAATTACTGATTCGATTAATATACCTAAAGATGTGGGCTTGTTTTGCTTACACGGTGTCAAGACGGGCATGTCGGCGTGCAAATGTTCCCCTGGCTACATTGGCGACCGGTGCGAGATATCTGTATGCCAAAATTTCTGTTTAAATGGCGACTGCGTAGCCACGAATGAAGGTCAACCTAAATGCAAGTAAGTAGCGAAAATGTACTAAAACATATTAGGCCGTCGAGTTTAAGTTCGGACTATTATAATAAATTGTATTGTATATGTTGATGATGTAATACATACGTTCCTATTGTATGTTACGTACATATACACTGTCTTATGGGTTATAACTTATATTTTTATATGAATAAAATCTTCAATACTAAAAATGTATATTTATTTTAGATGTAGACGAGGTTTTACTGGAATAAGATGTGAGACGAATATTTGTTATGGTCATTGTTTGAACAATGGTGAATGTCTGTTGAGAGAGGAGAAACCTACGTGCAAGTGTACTAACGACTTTGAAGGGGAACGATGTGAAACTAAGAAAATAGATAAAATAGAAACAGGCACTGCTTTAGAACAATGCAAGTAAGTCTATTAATATCATTAATTTGTTACAATGCAAATGTATGGCAGCATTAAACATTTTACTATTCTTAGCAAATTTCAAATTAATTCTTTTCCCTGAGTGAGGATTGGAACCTATAGCCATCGCGCTTTACAGCCAGATGCTGATATACCACGCAATCATACAACATAATAGTCTCAGTACAAATGTATGTAAATTTTTTATTTCATACATATTTATAAATATGTTATAGTATACTTGATATATATATTATTCTATTAATTAATTAGAGAATTTCATAAATTTTGTCTTATTTAATACTAATAGTATATAGTTTTATAGTCTAATGAAATAAAAAAAACACTCATATTATTCCTAATAAATTTAACTGAAAGATTGTAGGTAACATTTTTATATAAACCCTAATTATTTCATTATATTATAATAATATTTTTTCACAGTTGTTCAAAAGAAAATGTTTCAAAAAGCATATTACAAGAATCAAATGATGTATATTTAGAAGAAAATTGTTATACAGGATGGGATTCAATTAGAGATCCCATTTTAATGGTGTTGGGAGTTTTGTGTGGACTACTATGTTTAATCTGTGCCATGCTTATCACGAAGATAATGCATTTGAAGAGACGACCAAGGTCAGTTGTTATTTATTATCTATTTATACTTATTTATTTTATGTTTTATCTGTTTTATGTGTGTGTATTTGTGTATTGTATATGTATTTGTGTGTATGTGTATGACCGTTCTTATTGATTTTTAAATATTATCTTGTCATTCCATATATTTCAATTATGAAATTTAAATTAATTTCCGTTTTAAATTACAAGATATTTTGGCATAATTTATTGTTTCATTAACTGTTAATTTGCCAAAGTCAATTGAAATTTAATACAAATTATAACACTTTTTTAATAGATAACCATGTTGCCATCACTAAATAATCATATTTATTATTTTAAAATGGGGTATAAAATGATCACTATTTACTAAAATAACAATGACACAACGAATAACACAAATTTCGGTAAATTTGAGACAAAATATCTATACATTAATATGTTATAGACACAGTGCTTGGAGATATTGTCTAAAAATTCGCAAATTGATATTTTCGTTAAAATTAATTTACTTCTCCAGTTTCCATTTATTTTAGTCTTTGAAATTTTGTTTAGGTGAACCTAAGTTTAGAATCAAATACATTTTAAAATATTCGTATTTAAATCATTCTTTTGAATGAGAATAGAACATGAGTTCTGGCCGTGAAGCTATTATTATAGTAAAGAAAGAAATTGAAGAATACCCTCCTTAAAGTTATTGTTAGTTTTTAAAAATAACTTAAGCAAATTATACAAAATTGTAGTTTATGTGTTATTCTGATATAAAACTATATAACTGTGAAGTTTTACCTAAATTCGTTCAGTAGTTTTTGCATGAAAGTGAAACAAAAATCCATCCTCAAAAAAAACCATTTATAATATTATAGGATGATCACTATCCCATCTTCATATAACACTCACTTTACAGGATTAAGAAGAGGATTATAGTGAACAAGAATGTTACCCCGCTGACGGCTCGACCGGACCAATGCGAGATCACTATAGAGAACTGCTGTAACATGAATATTTGTGAAACGGTGAGTTTTCACTCATCTCATCAAGTTTATTAAGTCTTTAACATTTTTAAAGCGCTATATCGAAATTAGGAAAGAAAAATACTCTTTAAAAAACGTATAAAAATTTGACGTATCGGAATTAGAACCCGCGCCTGTTGGAAACCGTCTAAGCGATCTGATCACTAAACCATTTTATACAGTCATTTATGTTAATTATTTAGTACAAAATTTCTATACAATACCAATATGGAGATTTTTTCTTAAAAAGATTTAAGAGTATTACTTGGAATTATTATTTAACAAAAAGTATTTTATTTATTAAATATTCTTACATATTAAAAGTGCTATTCCACACTTAGAATAAAAATTATTGCTTAAAAAAATCTTAATAATAATTGGAAATTATTTAAGCGGAAAATATTTTAGGGTGTCGTTAATATTAGGTTTAATAATAAAATTTATGAAATCAGTTATGTTATAAACTTATATATGGCAGGCATGGGATGTAAAAAATAATCTTATTAACGCCCCTCGTTGTTTTTTTATTTTGGAATTTTGATATCGTTTAGAAATTCTGGCCTGAGATGTAAATAAAAAAAATTACAACAAACGAAAATTACAATTAACGTTTAGTGTTTTATTTATAAACATTAATTAATACTAATTCTATAATTATGAATTCTTTTTATGACAAACTTTGTGCATGCTAACTTCATGGTGTTCCTACCTTATTTTTTTTAAGGTAACTCATTTCTTATATATATATATATATATATATATATATATATATCATATATATCATATATATATATATATATATATATATATATATATATATATATATATATATATATATATATTCTGTTTGTTACGTTTATGCTTATTTCATTATAACTGTTGTAAAGCCAGGTATAGTGCAAAAAAATAATATTAATTCTACTTATATTGCAAGTCACTAGCAAAACTTAAATTTAAAAAAATACTTTAAAGGGTAACATATTAATATTTACAATTAAACAAGAACTTATATATTGATTGTACAGTGTTTATTATACAGTTTATTTATTGATTTTTAACTGTTGTTTTGTTCAACTGATTGCTTGTGTTTATCTTGCTGGTATTTAATAAATAATAAACAAATAATCGATGTTGATCAATTCTGGCACGCAGTCTCAATGTGTCATCTGTGTTCATCTGTGTACAAAATATTTTACATTCTTAAAATAGCCCTTTAGAGCACAAATAGCACAACCTTAACTTAACACAAATATATTTTGATTCTATCGGAACTATTAACATAATATTCTATCGGAATTTATAATATTTTCATATAATGTTAATATAAGATATTTGAGTTTATTCGTAAAATGTATTTACTTAAGCAAAGATTGTTTTTTGTCTAGACCGAAGTTGAAGCAGTTATATTATTTCATATATTTTCGCGTATAGCAACCTTGTATATTAAGTAAATAAAACTGTTTAAATAAAAAGAAGCGACTGTCTGTACAATCTGCTAATAATATATAGTATATAGTTATGTTCCTACTGCTAATACGCAACAATAATACACTAATTCTATTATTATTCTATACCATATTAGAACTTTTTATATCGTGTTTTATAAATTTAAATGTTTTCAATCATTGTTACGCAAACTTAGTACTGAATAATCGCTAGCCTCGTTTATAAATTTGCACGATTTTCTATACAGTAATAGCGGGCGTGGTCCGATATAAATGAATTCTAGTTTTCAATTAAAAATGGCTTTCACAAGTAAGTCATGAATAATTCACATAAACCAGATCAACGGGTCAAGTGCAACACTTTTGTAACACGATTATGTCTGTTTTTTTTTTCAATGTAATTGACCTCAAATATAATAGATTATAATTTTACAATATATGATGCTTAAAGGAATAATACTTATTTAGTTTGTGACACATATAGGAATTATTTATTGTTAAATTTACGATTTTTGATTGTTTTAACTCTTCAAGTTCCCTCTGCCTGCCCTATACGCTGTACATATCCCGTGTGAACTAGTTTTTACAGAACTTACTGAGTGCTAAAAACAAAACAAAATTATAATGTCAATAAATTTTATCTAATGTTTTCTGAAGATTTTTTGCGTATGCAGATTTTGGTCTGTCTGTTTGTCTATTGATTCCATTATCTATAGGTAGGGTACGGGCATCAGTAGTCAGCCCCACACCAGTAGTCAGCCTTTTCCAGCTTATAACCTATAGGAATAGCGTTCTATTGCAAATTAACCAACTGAGTAACTTTTAAAAAAAGCTTTGCCTTATAATTGGTCGGTTCGGAACATCACAATGACGCTATGTAGCTGAATAAAATAGTAATATGAGTTTATTTCGACATTGTCACTTGTCGAGACCAGACATGGCGCGCGCGCTAAAATTTTCTTAGTGGGGAGTGTCTAAGAAAAAGATGAAATATTGCAATTTCTTATTAACTTTAATGCCATGTTTTATAAAAATATAGTGTAATTACATTTTTCACATCAAAATCAAATAAATAATAGAACAGTTTCTTTATAGTTATTTAAATAACGAGGTGGCCGACTACTGGGTATGCGTTTCTTGTACATAATCCAGTGTTCGGCCCTCCCCGGCTGAGTACTGGATTCTATGCTTTTTTTGATATCGAAGTCTTATTAGTGTCATTTTAATGCTGGAAATTTAGCCTTTTATTTAATATAGCCATGTCATACATAATTACATGAAAAAACCAGTAGTCGGCCGCCTAACTAGATGCGTTCGAACTACGGCTGAGTACTGGTGAGGATGGACCCAGTGCTCAGCCAGTCAGTAACTTACGCTGCTTAATTTACTAATTTATTTAACTAGCACCCACCTACCGATTATTTTTTTAGTTTTTGGCATTTTTTATTTGTTTATTTTTTGTATGTCTATTTTGAGGCCCATACAATAACCTGAATACCATGAAGACAAACTAACCCAAGCTTTAGACGCTTTCGGAAATGGCATGCCAATTAAAGAAGCTAGTAGAACCTCAAAGGTTCCTCGATGGCTGAAAGACATTGCCACTTGTGGTTTTGGAAAGAAACCTGACAATGTATTTAATACTTGACATGATGATTGAAGACGGCAGGCCCAATCCCTTTCTAAATGGAAAACCATTGATAGATCTTCAGGTGTTCTTATTGAAAATAAATAAGAACACCTGAAGATCTATCAAAGGCAAGAGCAATAATCACTGAAGAGAGTATTAGAAAGCAGTTTGGGAAACTCACAGATTATCTACCTAAAAATCAAGCACTCGACGTGTTAGAAGACCCTAAAAGAATACTTAACAGTGACGAAACATGCTTTGCCCAAAAACTTGAAAAGATATAGCATCCCAAGAATATAAAAATGTATACCAAATAGTAAAGGGCAAAGAGCAGGAATCTGTCACCGTTTTAGCTTTTTTTTCCGCTATAGGCGATATTCCTCCTTGTGTAGTTTTCCCGTACACCAGACCCTTCAAAGATGTTATAAATAGGCTGATAGTTGGTCCCTCGGTAAATCTGACACTGGATAGATGAAGGTAGATATTTTCTACGATTATGTTTCTGGATGCCTGTCCAAGTGGATAGATGAAAACAAAGTGAAAAACTAGTGCTTGTTTTTGTCGACGGCCACAAAACTCACATGACAATGAAGCTTAGTAAAAACTGCCGCGACAGTAACATAATTTTGTACGCACTTTTGCAACCAGCAGATGTTAGCGTTTTTAAACCAGTAAAAATTGAATGGGTGAAAACTTTTCATAATTGGTGGTCAGCCACAAAACGCTAAAACTATTGACAAAATCTTCTCTGTTCATTGTTGAAAAAAGTACTAAGTAAGGAATCTCTGAAAGAAGTCGTCAAAAATGGATTTCGTAAGTGTTGCCTTTTCCATTTGACCCTAGTGCAGTAGATTATTCAAAATGCGTGCAAAAAACCTTAGAGAAAAAGAATGCATCTACCAGCAAGATAACTTCACCGAGTACCCTCAAAAAGGAGTTTTTGACACTCATTAAGTTATAAGACATATAGTTGTGGAAAAACCTAGGTGAAACCTTTAGAAATGAAGAACTTAAGAATTTTTAAATTGTGATTTTAATGAAGAATAAGTAAATTTAGTTTTTTATGATATTAGTGTACCTACTAAAGTCTTATTATTTAATTAAATTTATTAAGTTCCTAGATAATTAAGCTTTAAACTATTGATCTCCGGAGAGGCTGATTACTGGTACCAATATGGCTGAATACTGGGTTGTGACGGCTGAGTACTGGGGAAATATGCCTTATTTTGATAAATATTTTATTTTTAATACTTATTCAAAAAATATATAATATCTGTTACTTTTATAACAAAGTATAATAAATGATTAAGTGAATGAGTAAATAAAGTTTTTGATTACTATTTTTAATAATTTTCTATACATATTTAAACTTGCGCTTTTCCACTAAAAGGCTGACTACTGGTGGCTTTACCCTAGTTCTATTCTAGATTTCAATTGAGTACTGCCCATTTAAAAAAAACTGCGTTCGTTATAATGACAACTTAAAACATTTTTTTTATTGAATGCTCTATAAAATAAAAATAATAATTTTCTTATTACAGCTGCTATATATTTTTGACATTGAGACATTGTTATTACCTCTGTGAAGGTCAAAATACGGATCATTATTTATTAATCTTTTACGTGATCGTGGAATTATATATAAGTGTTTAACACATAAGGGTTAAATTAAAAAAAAGTTTTTTTTTTAACTATCTTAACGCATTGTGTAGCTATAGACATACTAAATTTATTAGAAGTAACTCCGTTCTTATTTGCCGCCAAAACATAGATTTGATGTCAAATGGAGGTGCTCTTCTTGATGGAAGAATTTTGTTTTTAATACAATTATTTCACAACTCAGTACAAGAGATATAAAATGACTTTCAAACGTAACTTATATAAAATTCCAATAACCTATTAATGTTGCGATTATAACTAGATCTTATTTGTTTATTAGTTGTTAAATAAAATCGGAAATAATGTTATAACAAGTAGTATTAATAATTACATAACTCATATATGAGGAAAATTAATTAATGACTTACATATCCTATATTATATTTAACGTCGTATATGTAAATTCTAGAACAATTCTTGAACTTTGTTAATGATTAAAGGTCAGCAGTTTGCAAACAAATGTAATGTTTTAACTTTACTAATATCTGTTTACATACAGATTATTCAATAATAGGGTTTTCCTTTGCTTTATTAAGTTTACATACATATATAAGTATATATATATATATATATATATATATATATATATATATATATATATATATATATATATGTATATATATATATATATACTTATATGTATATATATGTATACATATATATATATATATACATATATATATATATATACTTATATATCATAATGCAAGTTATCAGACGGGCACCGGTCACCCTTTATTAACTTTTATTTTCCTTTCTTCCTTGTGACTTCAATAAGATTTTTATTATTTACAGTGTAAAGACACTGTACCTACCATATACCAACCTAGCGTTAAAAACTTAAGACTTGTTTCACATTAAGCCATTGCCGTTCCCCACTTTCCGTTGAGTTCTGGAGGCGTAGAAGTTAAAATATTAAATATTTCATTTTTTCAAGTGGGAATCGAACCGACAACCTGCCGCGTTACACGTCATGTCATTTGATAATTTCAATTTATTTTGTTTTTAGAAATATTTTATATTAAATACATTTAGGTCATTTTTGGTGTCTAGCAAATACAATATAATAATGTAATCTGTGAAAGTACCGCTTTTAATCTTATTAAATGCAGTGAATAAGAGTACTCTTGAATATACCTGTTAACGGTTTTTTACCAATAATCACCAATGCTTTAAACGCGTGGTCAGTTTTTATCTAAACTATAATTAGCCTTTATTAATACTATGCCATAGAAATAATATAATATACTATAATTATTTCGTACATCTTTAAATGTCTATTATTTTCAGAATTCATTCTTTTCACTGCAAAATACCAAAGATTCGTTGTTAAACAATGAATCAAAAAACTTTTACGTAAATTAAATTCATTTAGTAAAATCAAAAATATATTATACGTAGTTTTTGTTTTGATTAGATAAGGTTATTTTTTATCCACCTTTGTACATATATAGGTCAAAAAAAAAACAAATACTAACTGTCACCTTCTTGTAACAGATAATAAATTGCTTGCACATTGTTACACCTGATAAAGTGTCTTGAACGTATGGGTTGGCTTACTTGGATATTATTATTATAATTTTTTATTGTAAATGTATTTATTTTTAGAGATTTTTGTTTATTTTTAACTTCATTGCCGCATTCTTTACGTCATTGCCTCCATTTATAGGCATTACGTGTTGGATTGCGGAATCCGACTTGATTATATTTATAATTATTATTTAATAAAACTTTCATTCGCTATAAACAGATTTTTATGGAGGTAAAAATAAAATATATTGCATCGTCGGTAGGTTCATTGGCTTTTTGCGAAGGCCATACATTGAATAATATTTTTTGTCAACCGATTTATATATTTTTATTATTTAATCCTTTTTCCTTCACCAACACGCGACATGTCAGTCTGTTTGATTATTTACAATAATCTAACTGCTCTTTATAATACTCGCTGCCATATATTTTATACAAAAAATGGTTGTAGTATTTTATATACCTTTAAATGGCTATTTAATATTAACAGGTAAATAGGCTAGAGAGGGCTGTGAATGAAGATTGCAACTTAATCGAGCACTAATCATCAGGTTTCACTTTACAAAAATACAGCTTACAGCATGAATGTCACGCTCGTATTGTACAAGTAGCTACCAAATAAAAAAAACATTAAATATAAAGTAAAAAAATTCAATTAAATCAAGAAAATAATCTTGATTTTTTTGCTATTTAATAGTATTTTTATTAGTAAAATATTTGTTTTGTGGTAGCTAAATGTAATTATTATTGCACTAACTAACATGGCGGCTTCGTCTTGAAAAAGACAGTTTAGTACATTAACAAAGATCTTATAGATACTTTTTAGGTTACAACTTTTAATTATTTTTTTTTTAAAATTGTTAGGAAATTGTGTTTAGATAGGTTTAACAATGTCTACGCTATCACTAATATAAAAAAAAACAAAATGTTAGTATATTCAATAATAACAGCTTATATTTCTTTGTTACAGCCGTGTTTTGAACCGAGAAACGCGATACGACCTTCTCTAATGGACTCCAAATCTAGGAAGGAAGAAAAGAAAAACTTAATAGCCAACATGGAGCAAGATGATATCTATTAAATTAAATAATGAATGTAACGTAAGTTTAATTTACTGGTGATGAGTCCAAAGGTCATTTGTGATATTTGAATTAGGGTGACAGCCATTTTGGTTTTTCACGGTATTCTAGAAAGTTCTTTTGTAGGAAACATATATTTTTCGATACACCACGTAGTAGTATCTACTGACATATTTGGTTAACCAACTCCTAAGGCTAAAGTCCAATAAATAGATTTAAGATATCCTAAGGTTGTACAAACTTTTGGACGCCATTTTGTAATACACGGTGCCTTGCCGCGATGCGTTCATTTGGCAGCTACTTAAAGTAACAAAGTGAAACTTTTATGCGTTTTGTGCTCAAATATCGTATTTATTTAGTACATTTCGTGTTTTTACTGCCATTATTTGAATTCCTTTGATTTTCATTGTTATGTTATATTTTTTTTTTGCCAAACATTTTTCTTGGCGTCTTTATTAGAAATGGTTGTTTTGCGAGTATCGTTAGCATTTATATTTAATTAATTTATAAAAAATTCTAAATTTTTATTCAGTGATTATTATAGTGATTTAATTTTTTATTTATTTTCGGAAAGTCTAAATTACTTTTTGAAATTTATGATTATAAATTTAATATCAATATTTTAATGAAAAAAAAACTTAAGCGTTACTTTTTTTATAAAATATCAAGAAAAGGCATTCATAAGTGTAAATGGGTAACGATGGTTTTGGAAATATATAATATATTAATTAAAATATATAATTAAAATACAGCCAAATATTAAAAAAAAAACTAAATGTTTTTATATATTCAGTACTTAATTAGATGTTTTAATATGTTTCGGTTTTAAATGAACACAGTCCATTGTCAGCGTCTAATTCTTTATATTATAAAAAGCTTAATATTTAATAACTTGCATATTCAACAGACGCTACGTCTTTAATAATTATTTAAATGATAAACTTTAAATTTCGTTTTTTAAATATTAAATAACAATATTTTTCAAATTAAATATTTAAAGAAATAATTGCATTGGACGCTTACAATTATCACAAAAATAAAAAAAAATATTAAAAAACAAATTTCTTTGTTGTAACTGAAATTTTACATAACTAAGTAAATAATTATTTTAATACTAGACTGAATGGAAGGGCTTGTTATAAACTTAATATACAAACACGCAATATCTCGTAAATTAGGCGGCGCTTGGGAAACAGAGTAGGCAGAGGGAACCTAACTTTAGTTTTAACATTAGGTTCCCTCTGCCTACTCCCTATATACGGAATACAGCGTGAACCAAAAAACATCCTGGACTTCCAGTCCATATTTATAAAGATATTTATTTTTTCTGTCTATTAAGATATACTGCAATGTCTTATTCCTTCATTTCTATTTTCTACCATCAATATAAAGAATTTCTTGCTTTAACAATATCTTTAATTAAAAAATAAAATAGTGATTTATAACAAAATGTAAAGAGTCCAATTAAAAAATAATTATGAACTGTCACTTTAGTAGAACATTGTAGACCAAGGCTCTCAGAGCGTGGTGTATTGTATAATTTCAATGAGATTTTCCGGTATGCCTTAAATATTAGCATAATTAATTCATTTGTTCTTACCTGTTACAAAATTCGAAGAATTATTGATTGACTTGGCGGTTTATATCCTCTTTGCGTTATTCTGTTTTAATCATATACGGATATCAAAGTATACGATACATAATTATTATTGATTCGATTACTTGGAGAATATAAAATATGAGTTTCGCGCTGTATCTCCCGCACACAGCAGCAGCAGCAGGGTAGGCAGAGGGAACCTAGTGTTAAGACACTCCGTTCCCCATTTTCTGCCAAGTTCTGAAGGCATTGTGTGTTGAGCTTTGCCTCGACATTTGGAGATATTGTTCGACATTTATTTCTTCTTCACTGTATTCTAGAGGACTTGATAAAAAAATATATAGCTAAAATAACCATTTTTTATTCTTTAATGTAAATAACTGTAAAAGTCAAATATTTAAATGAAGTAAGATAGTAATCTATTAAAATGGATCATTTTATATAAAATATGCTAAATGTTTTTATAATGACCTCTACAGTGTCCATTGATAGCAATCAACAAATTACAATATAATTGCAACATCAATGTCACTAATAATCATTTAAATATATCGTAACTACATAATCTTAAAACATTTTCTTTGTAATTTGCTGAGGCCAATAGTGGCGCAGGGGCGTGAGCGTGCAAATGTTAACGGTTGTGGGTTCGATTAAAACTCGATGAAATTAAATATTTAATATTTTCATCGCTCTAGTAATGAGCCATGCCACACTGCGGAAAGTGGGGAACGGAAGTGTCTTAATGGGAACGGAATGTCTTACTTTTACATTATCTAGTCTTAGTTCCATCTACGTTGCGAAGTGCGGAATACAGCGTGAAGTTAAAAAACAAGAAAATAATACGTTTATTCCAAATTTTTATCATTTCACGTTTCTTATAATTTATTGGATTGATAAAGAAAAACACAATGTATTCACGTATTAAACTGCTGCCTATTAATATTAATAATTGCGTTTCATATGCAAGATCCCAACGCCGCACTAATAATAATTTAAACCAAACGCAAAAAATAATAAACGTATTATATTTATCAGTTTATTACGAAATTGTTTCAAATTATTAATAATTTGTTTCATAGAAAAAAAATTATCATAAATCATAGCGAGCCCCTTCACGTACATTTCGTACATATTTATAATATTTAATCAATTCAATAGTTTTTTTGTTCGAGTAATGTTGGCGCATTAGATTTAGTATAAGTGTTTACGTTCCTATTATGTAAGTACCTTGCAAATGTTAAACTCGCGATTGTCTGTATTTTGTTTTTAAATCGTAACAAGGCATGAAAGGTGCTGATTTAAGTAAGAAAGAATGACCACAAAGCAATTTAATAATTGACTTCTCCAATATACCTTGGAAATGTAATGTGTAGAACTTAAAATTTATAATGAAGCTTTTAACTCCTGAATGCTGCTTTTGCCAGTTTTTCTTTTTAACTCAGTCCTAATAAAATATTAATTGATAATTAAAATTAATTTATTTAGAATATTTTGGAAATAGTAGCCTTATATCAGAAGTAGAATCTCAAAATTCTAATTGAAAAAGACAATAAAAAAATCTTTTATTTTTATATTAATTTTTCTTTCACGTGAACACTTAGCTGTGAGACTTAAATGATGATTGGTACTTAGTAGTTAGTTAATATAGATTAGTTAATTCGTGGATTAATAATATCCACATCAGAAATGTGATATTATTGAGTCTTTGTATAAGCCTTCGTTAGTGAAAGTTTTTATATATAAAATAAAGTGCTTTGTGAAATATTTGTTTTATTTACCAATACCAGTACATCATACAAAAAAGAAGAACCTAGATTAATTATTCCAATAATTTCCACTATTTTAAAATCTACGTGTTACGTAGTGGAACCTAACAAAGGAGATACGAAGACGAAGAGAAGTGACAAAGTGTCCAGGTGAACAAATAAAAATATTTAAATATAATCATTTCATAATCATTTTCTCCAACGGGATTGGAGGTTCCACCTGCAATCGCGTGTAGTTAGTTGGGCACGTTAACTCTAGTTAATCAAAACACAGGAACTGGTCGGTCAGTAGACAAAGGAACAGTAACAGGAGATTTATTACGCAAGTATGATATTTAGAAAAATATATATACAATTACTGCTCGTGATCGACGGGGCTAAATAAACTTGGAAACAACTTTCCCCATCATCTGTAAGTTTATCGACCTGGCTGCCATATGCCACCTATATACATATCTAAGTATTTGTGACTAAATACTATTTTCTTATAAGCCTCATGTGTACATATCATAATGAATACAAATATCGAAATATTAGAAATAATTAATCACGTCTAAATTAATTTCCTTCCTTTGGTACATGAAGCATGGCGGTTAGCTCCGCCGCTCAACCAAAGAATGTCAAAGATAAATAACTTCATTCAAAATAAGAAGTTAGATGCTTCATTTTTTGATCGACAAATAATTTATCACCAGTTCACTAAAGTTAATGCCACAGACCTGACAAGAACCGGGGCAAGAAACTCAGCGGGACTTATTTTTCTTTAAATCAATTATATAAAATCACATTTCAACGTTTCTGACAATGATACTTTGAACCAGACTGGAGCGAGCATTTCATTCCCAAGGCGTGTTACCATTTATAAAATCATTAATTTGGTAATAACCTTTAACACACAAACGTCTATTCACAACTCTTTTAAATTGTGATATAGATCATTCTCGGACGTTGTCTGGGATAATATTATAAAAGCGTACAGTGCATATGTCGAAGTGGAAATTGGGAAGTGATTGTTTTAACAATATGTTCCCTCTGCCTACTCTGCTATGTGGAAACTAGAACGGAAAACCTAAACAAAGTTGTTGCAGCTGATACTATGATTAGTTCAATAATGTGAGCTAAGAATCAGTTTTAGTTATTAAAACGCCAGATGGCGTTGAATTGTATTAAAAGACTTGTCATAACTACCAAATTGTTGAAGTTCTTAAAAATAAAGGAAAATAAAAATAACATAAATTTTTGACATTTATTTTATTGAAATATATTATAATCAGTCAACAATACACATATAGACATCACTTATCGTTATTTCGGTTTATAATTAAAATAAAGAGAGATCACTTATAGTAATTGTTGTGTCGCCTATGATGCACTGTCTCGCCAACCAAAGGTGTATACAAACGCCGCGCCCGCTCTCGCCCGTGGCTCACGCGGTAATGACGCGCGCCCCGCACCCCTTAACTCGAGACAGTGTTTCTCATACTGTTTAATATAGCATAGCATAGCTAGCATAATACAAACAGTCATCAACAATTAAAAAAAAATCATGGTTCGAGACAAGATCTCGAATTTTTTGTTATTAAATGACATTGACACAAATTTTATAAATTATACTAAATGAGTCAATTAATTCATGACTTCAAATAGTATATCTATATCTCGCGTCATTCTTGTAATGTTATATAGAAACGCGAAGTCTACTTTGATTCTAATTCGAGCATAATAATCAATGTACAACAACAATTCTTATTATAAAATAATAATTAGAATTGTTGTTGTAAATTATGAATTAATTAAAACAATTTCTTAAAAAAAAAAAAATAAATATTTAAAAACTCGCGCACTATGGCCTTTTCCTTAGCTATATAAGATAAAAAAAAAATGTATTCCTTTGTGTCTGTGGATGGATGTTTTCACAAAATAAAAGTATACATGTGGTACACTAGTATACACTTACATACTTTCTTAGGAATTAAATACCTAGATAATCTCTAGTCATAAGCCTAGCATAAGTTGCATATATATAAAACTGCTGATTAGCTAATAATTATGAAAAAGTTAGAAAAAAGTATACTTGGTATCTAAGAAGTTAAATGTTCAAAAATATACAGAAACAAAAACATTTGGTAATGGTGTTAATTTAACAAAGCTACGTAAGCTAGAGCGCGAGTTAATGATATTTTAGGTTTTTATTTTATACTATATAAGTCAAAATATTTTTTTTATTAAAATAATTCTTTGAATTATTAATAAAGCAAAATCTCTATTGTTATTGTCCTAATTGTAAATAAGTGTTACTTACCGGTAGACAACATAACAAATAATTTAAAAACAACAACTATGAAAATATAGTCAGGTACAGCAACATTTTACCAAAACATATAAAATATTCAAATAATTTAATGAAATATACACAGTTTATTGTACTAAATAAGCAGTACATTTGAGTTCATTATGTACTTTTAGCCACGTCGTTACTGTTTGATAAGTTTCCGTTAAATTATCAGACAAAACAGGAACAATGTATCATGTGATAAATTTAAAAACTCTAATTATAATTTCATAATGATAAATAAATAATAACAATTGCTAGATTAAATACCCTCATGAAGTAAAGCAATATATAGATCATCGATAGATACCCGTTACATTGACTCTTATAATAAGTTACTTAAACACTTCAAACAGCAATCTCTACGTTGTGCAAATTGCGTACAGCTAAATATTATCTGAAACAATAAACAATACATAATTATAATGTAATTATAGGTTTTTAACATTTTTTAAAATGTTATTTCACACTTCGGGTAGAAAAATACTTATATACTTAAAAAACATATAAAATATTTAAATTTTATAATGTTACGTTTAAATTTTCATACGTTTTCTAAATAAGAAATTATACATGGTTGTATAGGCTCCCACTCACTCACTCACTCACTCACCCACTCGCCTAGTCGCGCAGGATGGCCGCCAGCTCGAGCACGCGGTCGCGCGCGGCGCGCACGTGCGCGTGCGTCTCCCACAGTATGACATGGTTGTATGGGCTCCCACTCGCTCACTCACTCACTCACTCACTCACTCACCCACTCACCTAGTCGCGCAGGATGGCCGCCAGCTCGAGCACGCGGTCGCGCGCGGCGCGCACGTGCGCGTGCGCCTCCCACAGCATGCGCACGAGGCGCGCGTCGCCGCGCTCGTCCATGGCCACGTCGTGCGACATCTGCGCGCTGAACCGGTAGTAGGGCACGCCCAGCGACGCGCACCACGCGCGCGCGCGCTCCACCACGCGCCCGTCCGCTTGGGTCGCCTGGGAGGGTTATTTAATGTATCTTACTCGACTTAGGATAGGAAAATACTTTTTCAGACAATTTTAACAAAAAAGGTGTCTTATGATGTCTAAGAAAATAGGTTCAGTTTAATTCAGCGGATGTATAGGCGTCATCGCGTAAATATCATGATTCAGTGGATTATTATATCCCTTTTAGTTACACCAGGAACGCTAAAATCAAAGTCCGAACGATCGCCTCTATTCTGGTAAATAGAGTTGCAGAAGAGCCCACAAGACATATCATGAATGATGCCCTAATGAACCATTTCGAAGCAATTGTAATGGCGGCCATATTATCAAAGGCCAAGGCTTATACTTTTCGGGGACGTAAACCAACTACTCTTTATCAACATATTAAACCACTTCCCAATGTGCAATATACGGGCCAAACCTCGTGGCGGCCATCAGTCATGTGTAAATAACATCCATTTCACATTTTAAAAAGAAAAAAACAACAGTTTTAATAATCAATTAAGTAGAAACAGGCACGGACAACAAAAACCTGTGGTGCATAACAACTCAATTTAAAAAAAAACATTTAGTCTACTTTATATCCCGGAATTCCCGCAGCTTCAGGATTTGCGACGACAAAGCTGCATATGGCGTAAGCGCGTAAAGTATAACATAATTGAACATTTTTCTAATACGACATTTTTTTCGAGCAAAATAAATCATCAATCCTCTAAATTTAAAAATAAATTTAAATTAAGATTTGTTAAGTGTATAGTAAGTGCGAAATAATCAAGCAATTTTCACTAAATACTTTTAATAATATTAAATACAAACTCGCTAGTTCAGCGAAGCTGCGTAGGGGCCGCTAGTCATATTGATAAATATCACTGCTTTCTCCATCAATGAATATTAAGTAGATTTTTTCAAATCTAAATTATAAGAGGTTCTAAATAAAAACAAATTTGAACAACGAGGTCAACATGGCACAGCGTCAAATTTTTATTGAACGGCGTTACTCAACACTAGGTTCTGCCTCTGTCTACTCTGTTATTAGCGGGTTATAGCGTTAAGCTAAAAGAAAAAATACTTCTAAATAAGTAATATAACCTGATCGACCAACATTCCGCTCAAAGCACTAATGCCGGACGCCACCCGCGCCGTGTCCCACAGACCCTCTGGTATAAACACGTCTCTGTCTTTCAGCACCGTTACTGGTATTGAACCTAGAAAAAATAATTTAAAATTATAAGTGAAAACATTTGTTTTTGGTAATTTGTACTTGAAAAATATTTGTGAATTCAACTTTTTTTGTTATTTCATATACTCATACCAGGCGACGGTTGAGCCGTGTACAATATATAAAAATCAGCTTCACGCTGTATCCCTGCACACAGCAGGGATAGGCAGAGGGAACCTAGTGCTAAGACACTCCGTTCTCCATTTTCAGCCGAATTCTGGAAGCATTGGTTGTTGAGTGGCAGAACTCAACGCCACGTTTTACTCGATACCACAGCGAAGAAACGGAAATATTAATTTAAGTAAATATTTCATCTCCTCACAAATTAAGAGAAATTTTCCCGAAATTCCTACGAGTACGGGAAAAACTGGGTACTAATTAAATATTCCCCTTTACGTACCAGTTCCACAAGACACAACCACTTTTAGTCGTGTTTTCTTAGCCTTCTCGTGTTGTCCCGTCGCATCCAACGCTAGGCCCAGTTCCGCTAGTTCTGTTAAGGCGTCTAATGTCGGATTGTTGCCTATTAGACCACCGTCGAGATATCTGGAAGGTAAGCAAATAAATAATTATTGTAGGCACAAGACGGTAAAGTTGGTCGTGGCCGCCCTAAGTTAAGCTTTTTGTAACCATTCAATTTTCTATGTAACAAATAAAAATCAGTTCAATTATCCGATAGTTTGGGTTACGGGGCTCCATAACATCTCTAATTGTTACCTCTCAGAAGCTCTAAAGTACGAGGGCGCGGCGCCGGTCGCGCGCGCCGCCTGCCATACCAACTGTTCGGCGGGTGGTGGCGGTGGTGGTAGAAGTACTAATTTTTTGCGATCACTAGCCTCCGCTTGGGGACCTGGACACAAATGGTATTTATAATAAGGCCGATGCGTCGTGGCCGCCTTGAAATTAGGCTTTCTGAACTTTTGCGCATTGCACACTCGGGAACAAAAGTTAGAATGTAAGAAAAATCTTAAAATCAACTCTACATATTCATGCACCTAGCTTCAGGTCGGCCACGGCTCGTTGAGAGTACTGGATTTTATTTATTTATCATAGTAATACTTTTAGAATAGAAGAATCTGTGTATTCCACTGGTCGTGTTACAAGTATCAATTACATTCAATTCAATCATGAACATTCACTAAAATTATATGGTTTTCTATATCTAAAGGCCAAAAACATATATAGATTAAAAATATAGGTGCAATTGCGCATTACCGTCATGGTGCAATGGCACAGCATGTGACTGTAAGCTCGTTGTCCATTCGATTCCCATTTAGAGTAATGATTTATTTTAATTTTTATTACCTTGCTGATATCATAGTAAAGCGTTGAATCGGCGTTGAGTCCTGCTACTCAACACGCAATGCTTTAAAAATTCTTTGAAGAATGGGGAACAGAGTGTCTTAACGCTAAACTGCAAGCAGACTCTCCCTATCCATCATGTTTGATACAGCGTGAAACCAAAAAAAAAAGTACTTACTAAATGTGCCATTGTAGTCATTTAATATATCCTGTGCAGATTGATAATTTCTGAATATATGCAAATCAACTGGTTTCCTATCTGCAAGCACAGCTAGGATCATTAGTTTTGGATGGTCGATATCCGCCATTACTGTTTCGGTACCTTTAAAAAAGAAAAATAAATAATAATTCTATGAGAAGAATTAAGAAAGTATGTTTTCATTTTCTTTTATAAAAGTTTATTTAAAATTAATAAATTTCACATTTATATTTTTGAATACAAATTTGGACATTAGTACATAATATTTCTTATATAAACGAGGCCGTCGTGGCGAAGTAGCGAAGCGCGTGACTGTAACGCGGCAGTAGTGGATTGGATTTCCATTCAGGAGAATGAATTATTATTTATTCATATTTTCATTTTATCTGTCCCGTATCAATTCAAAAGCGGGCGTTGAGTTCTGCCACTCCCCCGCCTACCATTCTTAATGCGGGATATATTGTGAGGCTGAAAAAAAAACTTTAGTACAAGATATAACAAGAACAATTGTTGTTCGAAAATAAGGTTATTTAATTTATTAATTTGTAGAAATGTAAAACGTAATAACAAGTTACTACTCAACATATAATGTTCACGTTCAACAATTTCACTATACCAAATCACATCAAAACATATATAAGAAAAAATAATGCTAAAATCTTACCCAAGTTCTCCTTAAGTATAGTCTCCAAAATTTCCGATGGATACGGCCGGTGACCCACAAACGCTTGTTCCTTCATCCTGAAGTACAACCTTTGGCATTCCCTCAGGGTCTTGCCACTGGCCAACGCTAGTGCCAATATACCGCCAGTACTTGTGCCAGCCACCCAGTCGAAGCAATGTATAATTGGCTTGCCAACGGCCGCTTCGAGGTTTAATAGTATTTGTATTAATAATAGACCTCTTATGCCACCACCATCTAGACATAGTAGGCTGGAAATGCAATTGTCGTGTCACTTTTTTTTGGATGTTTTTAGCTTCAATCTGTACTCCATATATAGCAAAATAGGGAGGGAGTCGGATGTTCAAAAACTGTCTCCCGCTTTTCTCCTAATTTTCGTGAAGAACAAAGCGTTTTACCTTGTTACTAGAGTTTTCATTAACCTGAATGGGAATGAAACCTACAACCGTCGCGTTTACAGCCACACGTTTGTGCCACTGCGCCATGACATACTAATATTACTCGAAAACAACTTTACTCACCGTCCCTGTTTTTCATTAGCATCCATGGCCGCCGCCTTTGCCATTGTAGCGGCGTTTAACATATCGTTTATTTCATTTCTTAACGGTGCTTTAGCTACAGACTCCGGTGGCACTCCATTATACTCCCCTTTAGAAGAACAACCCGGACCACACCCTGACATGTCTGATGAACATCTGTAATAATAATGAAATATACGCATATTTAATTTTTTTTAAGTGTGACTCTACACTTAGTAAAGAAAAATACATATAAATAATACGTTTTCATAAAACGTATAAAAGTTGGAACTTAATAGGATTTCCATTTTAAATTTGAATCGCACTAAAATCCCTTACATAGTTTTAAAGATCTACATATATCTATATTGGTGAAGAGTGACTTCGTTTTATGCTAAAGTCCAATCGGGCACTCTTCAGCTGCTTAATATAGATTAAGTAGCTGAAGAGTGCCCGTTTGGACATGTGATGGTATGGTATGATGGTATGATGGTAATTAAATGTATTATACCAATTGTAAATATTCTAATATTCCGGTAATTTTAATTTGTTGTGATAACAAAAAAAAACCTATTTCACTTATAAAACATAATCAAAAATTTAATTTTTATGATCTTTGCTTTATAAAATTATAATTATAATTGTTTACACCCCAATCCTCTTCCTCCCCCATATATCATATGCCTTAAGGTGGCCTGGAAGAGATCGCTGTTTGAGAGATTAGGTCGCCTCTTGTACATTTCTGGTTTTTTGTTACTTATTTTATTGTTTTTTTATGGGTGTATCATAAAGAGTATTATAATAATACTCTTATTACTGTCGATGAGTCGTGAGTTTGGAAAAAGAATAATTGAAAAGCGCAACTACTTATAGATAGCTCATTCGGGCCACGACTCGCCGATCGTACTGTATATGAAACTGCAATAACTTTTAACACTTACCTCTGAGCACCTACAGCGTGTAAAACATATAAAATCTTGTCATAACCGTTATTTTTCATTTCGTTGGGCACAACATGTCGCGCTGTATAACCGGAATTGTTTTTAGCCTCCAAATCCGCCCCAAAAACGATTAAAGCTTGTACAATTTCTATGTTAGTTTGCTTTACAGCCAAATGCAGTGGTGTATTTCCTTCATTATCTTTAATCGAGTGTTCCGCGCCCATAGACAATAAGGCCACAGCGCACTCCAGCCGTCCTCTTAACACCATTATATGTAGAGCTGTTCGTCCATCGAAGTTTAAAGCGTTTATATCGCAGTTTTTGTCAGCCAAAGCCTCGATAACTTCGCGCGATATCGACCAGTGTAGTGGAGTGCCGCCTCGTTTCATATCTTGTTGGAATAACTTGGGTTGGTTGTCTTGGAGTACATCACCGACGATGCCTTAAAATTTTTAAACAGTAATATTAATTTTTAAATTTTTCATGGAATTATATAAGACCAACTTTTATATCTCAATCTATAATCTATTAAATACGTAAAATGAGGGAAAGAGAAATATTCTAAACACTGAAAATTGAACCCACATCATCATCAATCATTGCATGAACTGCTAGATTGTTCGTAGTTTCAAGACAAGGTCACATTTTACTATAGACATAAAATATTATAGCAAAAGATTAAACTTAGCAGTCATAAAAACAATTAAAATTTGGACTTATACTTATGTAACGGAATTAAATTCTTTTAAAGAGAAGTATATTATGTTTGATGAATTTTTAGTGCACAATTAATCACGTTAAATATTTAATATTTTGATTCGAATTGTATTAAATATTACCCGTACGTACGTAATATTACGGGATTTACCCGTAATAAAAATAATATTTTTATCAATTAACATTACTTTAAACACTTCATGTACTTAAGTGATACTATAATATTCATTAATTTTATATGCTTAAACCATTGATATATGAATAAATTAATAATGAAAACCAAACAGACAAAAGTTACAAAAATCACAGATTAAATAATAAATAAATACTTGTTAAGTCCGGCAGAATATCAGTCAAAAAACATTTAGATTCCATGGTCACTTTCCACTTATCTACTAGAGTGTATCGATTCATACAGAAGCCTAAGCAATGAATGACAATACGGTCTAATGCTTCGTACTATATAGTCTATTTACATTGTATTTTACAGTTCGTGTAACGAAATTTAATTAACCCATTACGTTTTATTTTTCATTGTTTAATTTTATTTGGTGATCAATTTATTTATGCATTTTTAGTAATGTGCCAGTGTGAGTCACCAGAATATTGGGATTTACATGTACATATCGGGATCTGTATGAGATAATTTTTATAATAATTGCCACGAGACTTAGGAATGAATGATTAGATAATGAATGAATAAATGACTGATTAAAATATTTATTAAAAGGCTTCTTTTTCATTTAATATTAATAGTTTTAAATTGCAGTAATGTCTTATTTTTTAATAAACTTAAATAACAACCACATAATGTAATATACCTGCATTATTTACTCAGTTTTTAAAAGCAAGAATAAGTTGTGATGATGTAGAAAATGTGAAAATTCGACGAAATTGTCGTATTCGAAACAATATGAATGGTACTATTATAAACAGTATGTTTGGTTAAGCGCACATCGATAACTACTAGTTTCAATTGAAGTTTTCTTAGTATTGCGTAGAATTTACCAGAGAAGATGGTAAACATTTCAATGTAACCCCCTTCACCCGTTCCTAGGCCAATTTTATTGTAAAAAAAGAACACTTAACACTCACTAACTCATGCACACACACATGCACGCACTCGTTCACTCACTCACGCACACACATACCCGGTAAGGAGCTCCCGCCGCCGGCGACAGAGCGCTGCGCAGCGGGCAGGTTGACGTCTGCGCCGGCGAGCAGGAGCGCGCGCACGCAGTCGGGCGCGTTGGCGAGGCACGCCATGTGCAGCGGCGTATAGCCTTGCTTGTTGTACTTGTTTAGGTACGATGACACTTTTGGGGATAGTATCTGGATAGGAGTTAATAGGTCAAATATTCATCTGTCAATTTGTAAACAATTCCCAATTAGAGTAACGTTATTTACATACTCCCGTTATGGTAAAACCAATCACTACATGGATTTCCACCATAGGCAATGTTGCATGTTTAATACCACATTAGATATATCATAACAGAAAAAAAAATCTATAATTGTGTGCAATAAAGAATATATAAATAAATATAACAATCTCTGTCTGTTTAATATATTTGAAATTCAATAAGACTAATAACACTTACATTAATAATCTCTTTATTGCTAGCAGCAGCATAATGCAGGACGGTGTTACCCTCAAGGTCTATAGTCTCCAGTGTACAGTTCAATGAGACAAGGCTTTGTACCATTCTTAAGTTGGAAGCTTTGATTGCTATCTAAAATTTTTTTTTATAAATTTTATAACAAAACAATTGAATAATTTATTCAATAAATTAATAAAATATAACAAAATATTCTGTATAGAGATAACAGCTAATATTATAATCAAATAATAATTTGTTGTAAGTCAATATTATCAATAAAATAATTCAACTCATCTATAAAACACTAATTTAAAAAAACTTACACACCATCTGATGGAAAACACAATGGTAGTGGGTTTTTTTCATACTTGAGTAAATGAGTTGTTTTTATTTTGTAACTTTGGTTACAAGATTTTTTTCTTTATGCTGCTCTTTAGCAGCCTAAAGTTCCTCTGCTCACACGCAGACTCTCAAAAATAAGGAAAAAAATATGTAGAATCTTAGCACTAGGCAACCTCTACAATGTAAAGAAAAAAGACTTATTGATTATCATTTACCATCACTGGAGTCATTCCTGTGGCAGAATCAACATCATCTATTAACCTTTGCACATCAGGATCATTAAACAGCTCAATCTGTCCAAAGTGTGTCACAAGATGTGCCAGTGACCAAGACTTGTGTTTAGTTAGCTCATCGCAAACTTTTTGTAGACTTGCCACTGAACACTGAAATAATAATAGTTAGTGAATATAAAGATTTTTTTTAAATATTTGGTATTTATTTATTATAATAAACACCTGATTATTATACATTATGTCTATGATTAACACATAACCAATTGTTTAAATTTAATTATTGCACAATAAATATATATATAAAAAATATTAATGTAATGTTTGGGATTTATTGGGAATAATGGGAAAATGCAGATAGAAAACATTTGAGAGTGTAAATGGTAAAGGTAGTGGATTGAATCCTCACTCAGGGAAATGAATTAATTTCATTTGTCTTCCTCTGCAGGACAAATGTAACTTTGAGTTCTGCAACTCGACTACAATTTAGTCTACAAATTATGGAATGGTGAAAAGTGGGAGAACAGAGAATCTCTTCCTCTGCCTTTATCCACCTTATGTTGAATTAATTAGAAGCTAAAAATATAACTTTTTAAATACAAATTAAAAAGATATTTTCTTGTAATTCAATTTTTAAATACCGTACATTATATATGTTTTTAAATTTTTTGTTTTTTTTAATTATATGGTAATAATGTTTAAATAAACATAAGATTAATGATTAAGCTTTATCAAGGTCATGTCTTTACGGTCTTAGTTTTGATTGAGTAATTGTTATTATGACTTATTTTAATAGTTAGAAATATAACTTAGGAGAATTTTATGTAGGTAATTATGAATAATATTAACATGTAGCATATTATTTTATGTGTCATCAATAATTATCATAGTGCATGCTTATAAGAATCTTACACATTATAATTGTTTAGAAAACATTTTCTAAATAAGTATATTTCTTTCCTGTGTGGAATCCTAATTGTGGAATGACACTTTAAAAATGTTAAAATATTTCCATGTTATGTTTGTATAGGCTGAATAATTTTTAAAAATGGTTGAGTACTCTACTATCACAAATTGTTAATTACATTTTAATATTTACAATATATTCGTTTTATTTATCTAATTCTAACTTAATAAATAGTTTCTTTGTAATTCTTTTACTATTATGTAACAATCTTACTTTATAGAAGGAATGAGTTCCTGATAAACATTTATTTTCTCCCTAACTGTTCACAGATTTAAGACTGATCACATGATAAAATCAACTAAAAATATTATATAAAAATAAAAATTGATAAACAAAAAAATAATTCTAATCCCCTTATCATTTGAGGAGTAGCTTACTAGCTACTCCTCAAATGATAAGGGAAAGAAAGAGGTCAAGATTAATCTCTGTTATCACTTTGTTATTTAGTTCACAACAATATTTATACTTACTTCTTTAGTTATTTTAATATATAAAGGTATTTTTTCTTTAAACACAATAAATCTCTCTTCACAAGTTTCTCGATTTTCCGATCGATATAAGCTGACGACAAAGCAAAATATAATTTGTAAATATTAAGATCAATATTTGAATTGTAAAATAATTATATATACAAAAGGACAAGTGATTACATACCTGTACATATGATGTAAGCTTTCAGTAAATGGTTTGTGAAGCACAATTTCATAATATTTATCCTTCGTATTTTTGCCTCCAGCTGGCAGTTTTGGTCCATAAAGTAACATAGCATCATCCCTGTAGTGTATAGGCCTTGATATATAGTTGTCTGATTGTACTTCAAGAACTCTCTCTGGAGGATCTTCAATGCTCAAAAAACTGCGAATAACTGCATTAAACTATTGTTAAAAATTTCAAGTCAAAGTTAATAATGAAAGAGTAATGGTATGAAAATGTAAACTTACATGAATTCAACATTTTGATACAACAAATAAGTATAATGTTTTAAGAAAAATTTATAGTATTTAGAATACTAGTTAAATAATATTTTTGGGCATGAGCGTAACATATCTACAGTACACTCTACTGAAATCAAAAAATTACACTGACTGACATCTCAAATTAAATAATGACAATTGACGATTTGTCATTGTCAATGTGACACTGACAATTGAGTAAGAGATAAGTATAGACAAATATATTAAGAAAGTAATCGCCAAATTAAAAGCCAAGTTATGAATGCTGCAGAGTATGGTAGAATTTTTTTATCATAAGTATGATGGTCTTGAGAGAAAATGTAAACAAACAAAAAAATCATTTCAAATTTTTATTAGTAATATCACATTTGTATCTGAATTCTGCGGCATCGTCACTTTTATGTGTTACTCCACGATAACAATAGCCACTTTGACCGTATTGAAGATTTCCTTGATTGCTTTCACTTTGGCGGAGAACTCATATTTTTAAGCACGAAAACATCAATATAACAAAAAAAAAGGCCGTCGTGGCGCAGGTGCAAGAATGTGATACGACAGTTGTAGGTTCCATCCCCTTTCGGAGCAATAAAATATTTATTTTTATTTCTTAATTCCGGTACTCAACACGCCATGCCTCCTCCTTCCTGAATTCGGCGGAAGTGGGGAACGGAGTCTCTCAACACTAGTTTCCCTCTACCTACTCTGCTGCGTGCAAAATGCAGCGTGAAGCTTATTTTTTTATTTTATATCAATTGTACCCCCCATTATTGAAAAAACTGAATAACTCAATTTAATCAATGTAATTATGTATATAATCAAAGACCACTTAAGTACACAATTTTATTATAATGATTAAAATATAAGACAAGATTACATGTGGAATGTAAGTTAAACATAAACACTAAAATGGTTAACGTTTTGACAAATCTTTGGTAACATATGCATATGACTAGACTAAACATCAACTTAAACAAAGTTAAATTATAATAGGCAGTATAATATATTTGGCATATAACATAATATACAAATAAAATGGCAATAGATTATTTAAGTGCTTATTATTCTATATTCTATATTAATAATGAAAATCAAGACTAGTCATCCTGGGCATCAAAAAAAAGGTTTATAGAATTTGGTATGTTGGTTTCGCTGCATGCTTTAGTACAAGACTTAATAAAGTTAGTGTAATTTAGCAGCCTTAAAAATATATTAAGTTATGTTATACCATAACACAACATTTTTTATAATATTATTTGTATATCAAAAAAAAAGATGTTAGCAGAAAATATTTTACAGTTTCGATATACCTCAGTAGGTATTTATTTATATTTTAACAATACAGTTTTAATTTTTATTAATTAATTGTTTATTTTTTAATCAAAATTATAACATATATAAATTATATTTGGTCATGCTAAGCTTTAGCTATATCATTTTCGGAATGAAAACATTACTGTAAAAGATTACATAAATCGATAACCCTGTTTTTTTTTAAAAATGCTTCAAAATATTTGTACATTACATTCAGTTCACTATAAAATAATTAAAAGAAACCAAATATTATCACTAGTTGCTATTTCCTGCATATCAGAGTAAGAAAGCCCTAGCAACAATTACATATTTTAATGTTAATTAATATTAACTAGATGTAATAAAGATAGTAGTAGTAATTATATCTCATTTTTACAAGGCAATTTTTTTTTGGAAAACGTTCTCATATCCTATTAACACAAAATTAAAAATATTTGAATTTAGATGCAGCAATACTGAATAGCATAACTTTTTCAATTTTTATATTTACTGATTTCTTTCTGGTGATATTATTTTATTTAATTACATACTTAAATAATAGTGTATAACTGTTTTAACAATGCTATGAGAGAGACAAATGAATGTCAGTAATGTTGAAGTTTAAACAGAAACAATAAACTTCCAATAACTGTCTTTTATATGGTTTTTTTTTTTATCCAAAATCAAAAATAAACACTAATAAAAAAAAACATTCATCTTCAATGCATATTTCAATGCATTTAAATAAAAATTTACTCAGAAATATAGTTTTAAAAAAAATTAAGTATACAATATTATAAAGAATTAGTGATTAGATGCATGGTCAGAACTAGATAGACAGAAAAGCGGAAATATTACTTACAAAAAATTAAGGCTGAAAACGTTAACACAAAAAGATGGCCCCCTGAAAAATAGTCCTAGACTCATATTTATAAATCACTCTCACGCCTGAGATCGATCTTGAGATACCGTTTTCATTCACAGATATAATTTATTAATAAAAATTGTATCACAAAATCAATCCTACACTTGAAAGCAGTTTATAAATACAGTGGGCATTAGATACATCCATAATTATTAGTTCCCAATAAGCAATCCTTAGGCTGCAGCTGGGACATGGGTTGATTCTCTTTTGACTTGACTTTGATTATTACTAATTCCCAGTAAGTTATCGTGATTTGCAAGAGGATCCAATACTGCAAATATTTTAAACTCTCTTAGACTGTGGCTGAGACATTGGCTGTTTTACTTAAGCTGCATGACTTTGATTATTATTTGTTCCCAATAAGCTATCAGGATTAGCAAGAGGATCCAATTCCGCAAATAGTTTAAACCAGGCAGCCTTGTCGTCTTTCTTAGGTACTGTTTTCGAAGGCTGTGGTTGAGAAGTAGGCTGGGTGTCTTTTGTGATAGAATGAACTGGTGTCAGAGAACCTTCTAGCAAGTTGGTGTTCAAGTTCTGAAATTAAAATATATAATAAATATTAATTAGTCATGTACTTATTAAATAAACAATTATAATATTTCAATGCATTTTATCTTAGCTTTATTGTGTGTTCAGGGTAAGCAGAGAAAAACTAATGTCAAAACATTGTTTTTTACTATTTGATCAGGAGTGTTTGGAAGTGGAAATTGTACTGTCACACACTGGCCCACTGCACCACAATTGGCTCAAACATACCAATGTTATTATTTGAAAAAATAGTTATTTTGATTAGCAATAATTTAGTTCGAAAATTTCAAGTTTTGTCTTGTTATCAAAGCAAGGAAGACTGATAAAAATAATTTATTTCCCCTTGTTGAAATCAAAATTACAATTGTCAATTTTATAAGCAGATTCTGTATTACTGTGCCAAGAGAGAGTGCATTGATAACCACTCAACAGGAAGTATCTCAAATTCAAGACAAAAAGCATAGAACAGATTTTCTTATGCTCAGAAAAAATATATATTACCTGTAACAACTGTGATGGCATAAAAGAACCAAAGTTGGCCGGCATGTCACAATCCAGTAGTAAACCTGCCAAATCTTCATTTATATTGTTTTCTATAGCTGGTTTTGTTATTCCTTCAGTATTAGTGTCAATTAAACTAGTTGACGTAGATGGTTCTTCAATAGCTTTATCCTTGGACGGTTGCATTTCTTTATCAACTTGAGCATTCTCTACAATTTGTGGTTCATCTGGCTTTTCATCTTTGTATTCATCCTGTAAATTAAAATGGTGTTGTTGTTTTAGTCTTTGAAATTGATTGTAAAACATTAAAAATCAGCAATTATGTCTGATATCAATTTTGATAATTCAATTATACCAATAACAACAAGGTTTCTAGAAATTTCTTGCTTATACCACTACTACATACTACACTCAATAAAACATTTCATTCTGTACATACTTCTATATGTGGGATAGTGTGAAGCAAAAATAGTAAATATTTACTTGAAAGAACAACATCTGGTCCTTGTCTGGTACAGTCTCTTCCTGATTACCATCTATTTCTCCTAAGCTCTTTAAAATACAAAATTCATATTGTGGTGTATCTTTCATAGTATCCACAGTAGCTTCCAATGTTTGACCAGTTTTTGTTGTAAAATTTAGAAAGGAACTTTGGTAGTTAGATAGTACATGTGAAAACATATTGCACCTTGCTGCTGCTAATAAATCAATCTGTAAACAATTTATGAATGATTTTATAAGTTTAAGGGTGCTAAATATTTCATTAGGTACACTAATGTGAAGTTTTACCTTTTGAAGCACATCAAGAGTTAATTTGTCAAAAACTTTTTTACTTTCACGAACTTGTCGTTGTGCCTTTCGAAAATTATCCAAGCCACGTCCAGTGTCCGGATCCAATTGAGCGCTAGTTGATTTCATCCAACTTAGTGCAGCGCGGTATTCAATACGAGCTTTTTCCATGGCAGACACAGTGGCTCTCATATCTTTAACAGCACGACATCTGAACGTTTCTACCTCATGATAAAGTCGCAGCAGTGGCGGCCTAACTGACAGGCGTTGCTGGCCGGAGTACGAGATTGCTTTACCAGCTGATATCATGTGTTTTCCTGCTGCATCACCATCTTTACCTGCATCTCGTAAAAACTTTCCTAAAGCATTTTCTTCTTGCGCTAATATACAAATCCGCTCTTGATACTGATCTAATACACGCTGTAATTGCAAGCAGCTATCTGATATTGATTGAAACAATTCTAATTTAGCGTCAAGTTCGGCATCGGAAGAAACGATACACTCATCCTCTTTTGTCCCTAATCTCTTTAGAACAGTTTTTTTAGTCACCCAATACTGATGTTGCATCATTGTTATATCACTATTCAAACTAAATGATAAATTAAAATATATTTAATGATAAATTCATCGTTGTTGCTGAAAACAGTGCTGAAATATGTTTGACCATAGACTCTTGGTATTTGACGTTAAAGCCAAAGTTCATGAAACTGAAATCTCGTTTGATTACCAAATTTACTGAAAAGTCATAAATATATTCAGTTCTGAAAAATCGTAAAAAAAAATAGTTTTATTACTATTGTGACCATTTTTATCAAATATAAACGTCCACAGTATTATTAAAATGTTTATTTTTCATTTACAGCAAAGGATGTGTATGTGCCCTAATATGTTTATTGTCTATGACGCCATATTTACAATCGGAATGTGGAATGGCCGACGCGTTTCGCATTATATGCGAATGTCTTGTGTTATAATACTGATTGTAAGATAATAATATGCTATATTATAGAGAATTGAATTATTATAAGTAATATAATTTTTGTGGAGACTATTACGATGTACTGTGCGAGTGATAAAACAATACCCGGAGTGTCATCCTCGCAGTCTTCGAAGAATGTCAAAGATGGTAAGTTTGTAGTTGTCAGTTTGGATTTATTTAACGTTTTTGGTTATGTGTGTTTAGCAGTTATTTACAAATAACTTGACAGTATAATGCAGCTTTTAAAGCATTTATTTCTGCTTAGCTTTTAAATTTAAAGACGAAGAGAAAATATATTTTTTATGATAAGGATATATGACAAATATCGCATTGTCGATTGTTATTGTTTATGTAATTTCTAATATATATTGAATAACAACTTAAGTATATCAAGTTTTCACAACAATAATTAATTATTGAAATATGCTATAAAATTTCTAACTAAAACCATAATAAAATACATAAAATAGAAATAATGAAATGTAATACATTTATGCATCAATGAAAAAAAAATTTTAAACGTATTTGATACTTATAATGTATTCTGTTGCACACATTAAGAAAATGTTGGTAGTTTAGTGATTGCTATTTATAAATATTGTTATTTTATAGAATCGATGACTATTAGGTCCTTATTTACTTAATGCAATATGTTATATTGCATTAATTAAGAAGTGTGTATGTATGCTGTATTACTAAATATCTTATCAAATAAAATTAGTATTTTTTAAAAGAATTTCTCGTATTTCTGTAATTAATATAAAAATTAATTGTAAATTGTTAGTTAATTTTTAAGTGAAATTATTTAATAGTGGTAAATTTATAATTTAATATAATCACAATTATATTTATTATACTTAAAACATTTTAATCTGAATAAAATAAAATACTTTAATTTATCATCATGGATGTATATAAATGATTTTCAAACTATTAAAATATTATTAGTAGTGCAGTGGCACAATGTTAGACTGCAAAAAGGTTTGTGAGTTCGGTCACCTCCTCAGGGGAATGAAATATCTACATTTCCATGTTCTGATAGATATACAGTATTTTGAGTTGAAAGTGCTTTCTGCCTAATCTGGTAAATGTTTGACCAAATGTAAAGCTCAATAAATAAAAAGAAATAAAGAAAACACCACCAAAATCTTGCTTTAGTTGTCTGAATTTGTAATTATTTAAAATACTTATGAATTAATATAAACTATAATTTTTCCTCATTATCAAAATTCTCTACAGCCGCTGTTGAGACTTGGCCTGCTTTAGGATATGTTTACTCGATTTACTCTATTCCTTAATATTGGCCTTCTGTAATATTTTTAGTAAAATTAATAATAATAACTGTTACATTCTTTTTAACATTGTTAAGTGGGCTTAGACTGATTGGTTATAATATGATCATACAAAATGATTGTCTATCAGTCACAGGGAATATTTAAAATTATTTATGTGGATAAGGAGAACACAGTGTGCTAAGACTTGGCTGCCTTTGCCTTCCCTGGTAAGCCAATTACAGTATACTAAAACATATATAATAACAATCTCAAATCTACTAATATAATCAAACACAAATTTACTTGATCTATCAAAATATATTTAGCTTATATAATTATTACATAAAACCCAGTCAGGGGTAAAAAGTAAGCATGAAATAATTATTCAAACTGAATATTAACATCAACACCAAACAGTCTGTTAGGTATTTCAGTACTTAGGTCAAGGTTGTATGAATTTGCGAATGGCGCGTCTATTTCGGACAAGATCGATCGATATCTGTTTCGAGACTTTAGCGAGAGTGATATTAAAAATGAATCGGCCCCCACGTCTAATATTCATCTGATGATAATGAAAGGAAGAGAAAATTTTCCGTAGGTCCAACACAGTATAATGTAAACTGTATAATGTTAACATAAAACATTTGAACTAAAAGTAATAAAGACACAACCATAACTTCTTTTTGAATAAATTGCCGATATATATATATTATGTACATGGGATTTGAAACAAGAATTGGCTATTTTCGTGAGCTAAAACGATGCGTACGTTAAATTTAAACTGATAGACAACAATTTATTTACGATACTATTTCTGCTCACGCAAGATTTATTGCCTGAAACACGTATCACCAGCTGTTGCGAATATAGAAATTGTTTTTCTATATAAAAAAATAAATAAATTAGAATCCGAGGCCGGTGGTGGCACAGGGGTACAAGCCTATGACTGTAATAACGACAGGTTATGGGTTCGATCCCCATTAAATATTTAATATTTTTAATTCGTCGCTGTGGTGTCGAGACAAACCTGTGGCGTAGAGTTCCGCCAGTCTACTAATAATTTAATTAGCTTATAATGTTAATACTTTCGAGTTTAAACTCGTACTGACCTCCAAACATGGAATGACTCATTCGATAATCAATACGTATTAACAGTGCTTCTATTTTTACATGCAAATGCAATTTATACGCCTTGAAACTTACACCACTGACTGGAGTACCTCAAGAAGTCTTACGTCCTGTATTATGAAACCGTTATGCTATATCGTTATAAAAGCATTATGTTGTTTCATAATGTTGTTTGAAGCGTTTTCTCTTGTGTTTTGGTCCTGTCATACCACGATTACGTCTCCCTTCCCATGGCATGGCATGGCATTTGACATAAAACATTTTTGTTTGTATTTACTCAAACAATAAAAGCAAAGTACGTGTTTGTAATTCTTAAATGATCCATTGTCTGGGGTAACGTTTTTTGAAGGACATTGGCAACAACGAAAAGCATAATGTAATCTATTTATAAACATATTAAACGATGCGTGTATTTTTCTATCACAATCTTGCTAAGAGAAGCTGATCTCTATAAATATACTCAAGATTCCCCATTTTGTTTACTTAACCTAGTGACACTCTGTTCCCAATACGATACTTTCGATTCCTACTTTCCGCCGAATTCGGGAGGCAATGCGTGGCGAGTAGCGGAGCTCAACGTCGTGTTTTGTCTCGTTAACAGAGGTAGGAAATCAAAATATTAAAAGTTACGTTTCCTAGAGTGAAAATCGAACCCACAACCTGTCACAATTGATCTCAGTCAAGATCAATATTTAGATTTACCTTAGCTTATATAACTATACATAAAGCTTATTATACACATATATTTACTACTGCAATGCTCTTGTCACCGGAAGCGAGGGTGGACCCTTAAACGTCTAGGTTTAACAGACGCTACGTAAGCACGGGTTTGTCCTACTTAGGAACGTCTCAGCTCGGTGGCCTGTAATGCTCTCGCAAATGTCAGAGGTCGATGGAACTCGATATCAGGTTCAGGTAGCGTTGTATCCCTGTATTTTTATATAAGATACACAATGTATATAATATTGTATGTACCTACTATAAATATGTAAATTGTTTTATAATATAGGTACTAGCGACCCTCTAGCGGCTTTGCCCGCTAAAAATACACGTTTGCGACGTTTCTGATCTAATTTGTCATTTTAAAGACATTATATTGAAAACTAAAGATTCATCCAATAAAAAATATTTTGTATGCAATTTTGTCGAACCAAATACTTTATATTGACTTTATATCGGCTTAAATAAATCGACAAACAGATAATAAAAATCATAAATTTTGGGTTCTACTACTTCGATATATGTCCCCAGTAATAGATTTTCTCATATAGGTAAATGTACAGATATCGCTCAGTTAATTTTTTTTTATATTTCTAGATATAACAAGTTCTTTTAATTTTAGCGATTTAATAAGATTATATTTTATAAATCTAACATTGAAAATTATTTTTCCTTGACATAGCCGTTCCTTGTATTTCTTACATATGTATTTGCGGGTAAATGAGCAGATGGCTAGTCTATAATTTATGCGTATATTGCATATAAACTATTTAACGATATTTTTATTTATTTCTTCATTTTACATCAATAACATATTGAATATCTTTAAACTGGAAATTAAAATGCCAATAAAGATTAATATTTATTACCATTTAGTGGAACTTGTTCCGTGAAGTTAAACCCACGCCGACTTTTAAGAGATAAAGTGGCACAATTCACTTGAGACTATTCCTTGGATACTTAATTTGTCAATCGCATATTATGTTTATTTTATATTTTATGGGATATGTTACTTTATATATTTTTTTTAATCTAGAAAACATTATTATTTAAAAAAAGACAGGCAAGATAAACAAAAGAACACGTAATAATTGTAAATAAAATGAATCAGGTTCACGCTGTATCTCGCACGCAGCAGGGTAGGCACACGTAACCTAATGTCAAAATACTCCGTTGTCCGCCGAATTCTGGATGCACTACATGTTAAGCGGCGGAGCTCAACGCCGCGCTTTGCCTCGCCACTTCACTTTTAAAGAAATATTTAATTTCTTCGAATGGGGATCGAATCCTCAACCAGTCGCGTTTACGGTCAGACTTTGTGCCCCTACGCCACGTCTGGCCTCTTAAGCCTCTGGCGTAATAATATTAAATACGTAAATAATACATGTACATACATACTTCAAGTAGCAACTGATACTTAAAAATGAACGAATGTTTCAAAAATGTTAACTTAACAATATAAACAACGGAGTCTAAAGGATATTTGAAGTCCACAAGCATTGCCTGTGCGGAACAGAGTGCCTCGCAAATCACAATTGTTCGATTTAATTGTGCACCTGGCGTCGTACGGCGAATTAATTAAGTTACTTTGCACTGTGACATTGAGATGATATATTTTAATGTAAATTGGAAAATTTGGATATGTTTTACTATATATGTCTGCTCTAAAAAAATCAGCTTCACGCTGTATCACGCACACTCTGTCAGCTAGACAGAGGCAATATAGGGTTAAGACACTCTGTTCCCCACTTTCCGCCGAATTATTTGAGGCAGTACGTGTTGAGTTGCGGAAATCATTGCCGGGGTTTTTGCCTTGTCTGTAATTAAACGTAATTTGTATAGTAGTTTTTACTATATAATGTTTTATCTTTATTTGATCTCAATACATTTTTGTTCTTGCACTCTAACGCATAATTATACTTATAACATTTGCAATGAAAAAATGAATAATAAAAACGCAAGCAGCAATTACGCTTGCATACAGTAGGGTAACGAATGTATTGATGCGTCAGGCTCGCAGCGAGGTGTATCCACGAAAGGCCGGGGTGCTCCGTCTGACACGGTTCCGGGCGCCGGCGCGGCGAGTCGGGAGACTGAACCCGGCCAGACGACACGCGGTCACCCCCGAGCGCTACCGCCTCACCGACCGACACGGCCGAATATTACGAGAACTTACCATTCAATTTGCAAACTCTTTGATACGTACTCTTCCCCCCGGAAAATATAAGTCATTGTTGGCAACATTGTGTTGTTGTGCTTCGCGCGTAATACTATTTCCGATTGTCGAATCGGTTTCGTGACGGCTGGGTTGCGTGCGTGCTTTGTTTATATTTGTTGTATTTTGAAATATATACGTACCAAAGTCGGCCGGAGTCTTCGGTTGTGATTGATACGGGTGTCGCTAGAGCGGTGACAATTTGTTTTCGTGTGAAAAGAGACCGGAAAGCCGCCAAACTGTATTCCTTCGACAGTTTTAAGGTGTACGAGTATGATGAGGACACAACGTACAATGGCCATGATGATACTTTCGGGACCCATAAGAAAAGTAAGTCCTTGATAATTGAATTTCTATAGAGCTATATAGAGTAGTGGTTTGTAGATGTGTAAACGTTATATATAAAGTAGACGATCTAATTTATAGTTATTGCATCGGTCATGGGAACGAACCTGACCTCGTTATGTTATGTGTATGTTAAAACAAAACGTCATGTTTATATTTTGTTGTTTTAAGTTTTAGTTTTAGTGTTTACCTGTTTAGATTGAGAAACTAAAGTAAATCATATTCTATAGTTTATATTGACAATAGAATATCTAGTACATTTGTTTTTTTTATTTTCTCGTAAAATATTAAATAAATGGATAACTCCTTATACGAAGGAAGTGATTATGGAGTAAGTGGTTCAACTATAAAACGACACATTCAAAAGGTTCTAATCTAGTTTGTAAATAGACTCAGGGCGCTTGCTCGCCTGCAGCAAGTGTGCACTTCTGGTAACTAGCCCTCATGTACAGACTAGTAGAATGGAAAGAATCTAATTGTGAGATAAGCATCTTAGACTATACAGTCTATAATACATAATATATAAGACTCGTTACTTAAATTTTATACCTTAATTAGTTGATAATAAATATCAAAAATTTTGTAATAAGGTTATAATATTTATCTAACTACCATATTTTTGTTAAAGAGGTTCTTAAAAAAATTATAATCCACCGCCAGCCACACTAGAACCATCTGTAATATATAAATTGCATAATTTCGTTTAAAAAAATATCTATTATCTAAGTTGTCGTAACTTAAAGAAATATAAAAATAATTTAGTTTTATTTATTATAAAATTGGTTTTACGTGAGTCTAGAATATAATTTATTATCTTGAAAAAAAATCACCGGAATCACTTGAAATGAGTGTAGTCGTCAAAATGCTTAGTGTTATTTATCGTAGCATGAAATACTGTTAAAATTATTGTAAAAGGTGTCTTGAATAGATGAAATTATTACCTTTATTACTTTTGTAATTTTTTCAAATACATTACATATTAATATTTATCGTTTTTTATAGCTTAGTAACGCTAACCCACTTTCTAGTCACGTATAAAGCGGCCAACAAATGTGAAAGATAATAAAGATATACGTACAAAAGAAAAATATTTTATACTCAAGAATTTTTTTGAATATTATTATTCAATCGTTTCTAGTACAAATACGTTGTGCATAAACCAGTCGTGCTCCTTTTCCTCATGAAATTTAATGATAACATGAAATGTATGGAGCATTCAATCGATAAATACTCGGTCGTGATGTTTCCATGCGGTATTATAGCTGACACACATTTGTAAGGATGTGGACCAACAAATATTACATTGTCCTGCCATTTGTCGTCGCATAGTTGAATAATTAACGCTTTGTATTAAAACTTGCACGATTTTGTACGTCATATTTCACGTTGTATTAAAATGCTTCGATTGTACATCAGGATCAGGAGATTACTCGGATTTAATAATATGCATGCCTTATCAGTGATTAATCAGACATAAGTACAAGTTGATAATGCTTTACATAACTGAAATTGCAAATTTCCATTATAAAAATTATAAAAATTTAAACATGATAGCATAAGATTTCTAATATTTGGCTATTCTAAATTCTTTTTCAAAGCAAATGTGAAGGTATATCTTTTATTAAACAGAAATAGTCTCAAAAAAAGAAAGAAAAAAAGAAAATAACATCAACTTTATAAAAAATAAGCAATGACCTACACGACGCGTGACAAAATAAACTTTTGAAACCTATTTTTACATGTCACGATTGATGAAAAGAGTCAATATTTGGTTTGTGCGGACGGATATAGCTACACGATTTAACGTTATTTTTAAACGACATTATACTTGTGTACTTATCAATTTAAAATGTATCGCCTAAATTAACTGAATCGTGAGCACGATTTATATATTTAAGTAATACGTTTCTTTTTTATTTTATATAGGTACAACTGTAGATGATATGTTGTTACGTCGCTAACAAGACGCTTCTGATCAAAGTGACGCCGTGACGCGGTAATTTTATATTTAAATAAGAACATTAGTATCTGATGTTGCATAAGCAGTGGAAAAATGTGTTTCAATCTTGAAACACTGTCACTACTATTACTTTCACACTTTTTGATTAGTGTCATAAATCCAAGATAGCGCTTTTGCACATATGCGTATTCTTCTTTAAATTGTTAACGACTAACGTAAATAAAGCGTGTGTGGATGAATTCCACTTATTTACCACTTTACTTTTTGCTTGTTCCACTTTCACGCAAAAACTATTTACAGAATTTAGAGAAGCATTTAAAATACAATATAGCTTATACATCAGAATAGCACACAGACCAGCTGTAGGATTTGGCTATAATATAATTACAATAAGATTTAGCTGGCGAAGTCGCGTTTAGGTCGCTGGTAAATATCTAAATTGCTGTGAAGTGAACTCATGATGCAGGGCGTCTAACTGTAGATGGGACATGTTATGATGTCGATCATCATATCAAGAAAATGAAATATTTAATATTTACAGCGCGGCGTTGAGTTCCGCCACTCACCATGTAATGCCACAAGAATTCGGCGGAAAGTGGGCAACGGAAATGTAGAAGTAATGTAGCAGTTTGGGTGTTAGAAGTGGGACTGGTTTTCCATAAATTTAGAACACCAAGAATTATATAATTTGATATTACATTACCTTTATCTGCACTGCATGATGGCGAAAGGAGATACAAAAATACAATCTTTATAAATATATGCACATATACATTTTAAATATTACTAAAGCTACAACTCAGTTGTTTAATTATTATAGTTGTTTAATATGTTACAACTCAGTTGTTTAATTATTTATATGATATAACCAACGCGTTTCCTTATAGTCTAAAATTAGATTTACAATGCACGTATAATTACGAAGTAACTTTAACCTCAGTATGTGATAATGGCTTGTATAGGTCTGCATATTATATATACGTACGACTTGCTTGAATGTATAATATAATGTATATTTTATTCTATTATTATTATGATAATGTTATTATCATTATTTTGTAGTAATAATCATGTTTTTGTAATTTGCTGGTAAAAATATATAAGATTTCTTTGAGAAGTTTTAACTTGAATATTTTTTCTTGAAACTGCAATAAAAAGTGGTCCATTATTATTGGTTATTAAGTGGCATTTGTTTTTCATTTGATACTGTATAAATTTACTACTATCGAGTATTTGTCCTGTAACTTCTTAGATCTTGACATGGTCAGGTCACCTGTATTAAATGTAAGAGAGCATCCATTTACTGTTTACTACTGTTTAAGTTATTTTCAGGGTTCCATGTCTCAAAAGAGAAAAACGGTACCTTTATAGAATCACTTTCAAAAGCTATAGGATATTTGTCGTTGCCTTATAATTTCGAAATTTGGCAAGAAGATAGATAGCACTTACAGTACAAATAGAGGAATAAATCCGAATAAAAAAAAACCCTTGCAACCTAATATATGTAGTTAATTTCAAGCAAAATGAGTGCAAACTTGAGTTTGTCAACATTTTATAAGGAGTTCTTCCTGTTGACCCACAGTTCTGAAATTGATTGAAGGTCCCGTACGTCCCGTAAGGTGGGCACGGGCAACTTGTACTTGACCGATTTTTTCAGTATGGCACCACTTCGAATTACCACACCAAGTACATAATTTTCTAGGCAATTGATAATACTAAAGTTACACATTATTTAATTTACATTTACCTTAATTAGCAATTAAATATAATTTATGAATATTGAAAATGAGCGCCCATTTTTTAAATACATTCTAAGACGATTTGGCCAGTCAATCTCGGCATGAACCTTTTCTAATCGAATTCGCTTCGCTACTGTGGAGGGTTCGTTTCGGTGACTCTGAAGTCTGGATCGAATTTTCGGCAGGCCAAGCAACTCTTATGCAAATCCCATGGGTTATAAGAGTTATAACCCATGGGTAATATTAGAGCTCTCTTCTGGCTTAGATCAAGAGTGGTAAAGAGCATTCATTCCCACCCATTTCCGGCTGTGATGAAGGCTGGCACTTTACTTCAACTAGGCTTGGGTTGTTTTTGCCTCATGGGATTGGCATTGGGCCACTGAAATAATATTTCATCATCCTGTTGATTAAAATCCATGAAATTTCGTCATGGATTTCAGCAAAGTTGCTCTCAGATTATATTAATTTTTACAGGCGTCATCACAGACTGTGGCCGACCACTGTTTTAGAGATCTTGCGATAAACTTGTCTGCTTGTACCGTTTTATAGTGTAATATAGAAGTTACGGCTTATACCCTTTTTTTATTTTACGAATACTCTCTATTTGAGCCCGGTTTATGGAACAAAATTACTGTCACATTGATCTGATGACTGTCAAAAATACTTTCAGGTTGAGGGCTCGATCCCCACTCTAGGTAATGAAATATTTATTTAAATTTTTTTTCTTCACTGCGGTTTCCTCCATGGAAAATAGCGAACGAAGTGAAATTTTAAACACAAATAAATAAAAAACAACATTGTAAAATAAAAAAGACGCAATAAAAAAGAAATAAATAAGTAGTTACCAATATAAATTTGTTTCATTTCCGAGACATTTATACAAAATCGATGGAATTAGATATTCAGTACAATTTATCGGTCGGCCATATTGATTGATTCCCATGTCTAATATTTATGCCGCTGATAGCGTTACTCATTTTAAATGAAATGACGGACGGCGGTTTAAAACGCCAGTATGTAAGTAAAAATAAATAAATCAGCTTCACGCTGTATCCTGCACACGGCAGGATAAGCAGAGGGAACCTAGTGTTGAGACACCCCGTTCCTCACTTTCTGTAGGCAGAAAGGCGTGTTGAGTGGCAGAACTCAACGCCGCACTTTGCCTCGATACCAGCGCGAAGAAATGGAAATATAAATTTAAGTAAATATTTTATCTCCTCGAGTGAGGATCGAACCGACAACTAGTCGTTCTTGCAGTCAAACTTTGTGCCCCTGCGCCATGACTGGCCTCATCAGTGTGTATACTATATTATATTATAATTGGATTGCAGTTACACAGCTCGAATGTAACTGCATTTCGCTTCGCGAAAGGCAAAATGTTGATAAACATAATTATCAACGCTACTTTTTTTTTAATGCACATCATTTTATGCGCTCGTGGTTTCCTGAATTTCTAAAGTGGCATTGCGGAAAACAGTATCACGTATAACTGTTATACGACGTTTTTAATTATGTTAATATTTTATACATTTAGAGATTAAATATGACGTACTATATATTATGTTGGAGTATTTTTAACTTAATTTGTCTGGGAAGTATACCTATAATTTTTTATTATGAGAAAGTGTGATGACATTTATATGCATATTGTTTATTTGTTAAAATATAGTTTGCAGCCTCAGAGACAGAATAGCCACAACGGCTCTACAATGTTCCTTGTAAAGTATATTGCCTGATAGACAAACATGTTGAACCATTTTTTAATTATCCAAATTTATCAACGAAAAGATTGACTTTCAGAAAAACAGATTCTTGAAACTTCAATCGTTTTTTAAAAACTATCTAAACACACTTAGCACTATCAGGTTTGATGATTTTTCACGACTTAACGCCGTGATTTGCCTCGACACTAGAGCGGAAAATATAAACTATTTTATTTTCTCGAGTGAGGATCGGACTCACAGCCTGGGTGATTTAACATAAACCAAATGATCTATTGGAAAAATATCATTAAAATATTTATATAATTACATTCACGATGGGCTCGTAATTGGCTATTTTTACATAGAGCCGTTGTGACTATGCCGTTTGTTGATATTGGCCGTCAACTAAAAACGTTTGAGGTTGATTTAACATTCGATATATCAAGAACGTTAAGTGATATAAGATCCTATAAACAATATTCCATTAATATAAAAAAAATCCTAAATTTTCTTTTCCTTAGGTTATTGTGTAAATTTTTATTATGTAGAGAAGTATTTTATTTTAAAAATTTTTATTACCTCGCATGATAAAATGTGCAAAATAAACCTTATTAAAAAAATTGTTTCCTTAAAATATTTCAGTTAAGGGTATGCTCAAGATTAATATGTTAATTAAAAACAAACTCATTAATATTTAAATTATAAATTGCTCAATATAGAGTCAGAGTCTTACATGAATTGTTTCTCAATAATATGTAAATTTGGATCAATTATAAGCAACATTTCATATTTATTAGTTTGTTTATAGACTTGTTTAAATATGAAAGCTATCAGACAATTATTACAAAATGTAGGTTATCTTATTTAATGAAAATAAACCAATTAACTTGTATTGCAGTCCGTAAATAATACCATATCATGATCTTTCACTTAGAGCTGGTTAAGTCTATAGTAAAAGTTTAAAAGCAAGTTGTATAGATAATTATATCGACTCCAAAATGCAGATGGTTTGTGTTTGGTTATGGCACTACATAAATACCAAATTGGTTAAGTTTTTAGATGTTCGTTTTCGCTCCTGCTTATAATATTAATTATCTTTAAACAGAACATCAAATTGATATTTGATTTTTAATTTTCTTTTATTCCTAAGTGATCTGTAATATAATTTACCTAGGACTCGGCTTGTTTTAATTCGAGATATATATTTGCCTCGACACCAGAGTGAAGAAATTAATGTAAATAAGTATTTCTTTTCCTCGAGAGGGGATCGAACCTATAACCAGTCGATTTTACAGTTACACTTTGTGTCTCTGCGCCACGACTGCCCTTTTCTTTTTGATTTGATGGCATAATTGTGATAAGAATATAAACATGTTGTCTTAATTTAATGGTTTTTATACAGAATGTCTTTGTTTTGCTATGTATAAGTGGATATAGTATACGGGGAACCAGTTAGTAAGTGCAGGCGAATACACTGTCATCGCGAGATAAGAGGTAAACTAGCGAACGGGCGTTTGCCGACTCGTTTCGTCGACAAACGAGTCGTTTGTCCAGTACTCAGTAGGCCCCTGCGCTTCATTGCGAGAGGACGGCGCGCGCGCATCTCTTATATAAAAAACTATTTGGGTCGCACTCATGTGATAGTTCACATTTCTCTCGCTTATGAGAAAAAGTGCTCAGTGACCGCACCACGTTTTATTGTAACGGTTTCGCGTCTGGCAGTTCTCTCGGTACACATGTGTGTGATGATACAAATCTAAAGTGCCGAAAAATGGCATATATATCTATGTGGGCTATGTGATGTAGTGCTACCGCTATTGAGGCTTTTGTTGTATTCCTAGCGGATACAGTCCGCGGACGTTTCTTAGAAGTGCTGAATTGGTTTTGTGAATGAGTCAGCTAACAGGCGTCGGGATTGTTAACTTCGTCAACGTGCTGCCCACCATCTCTGAAGGTAATACTCTCATATGTTTCATGGTTCTTTGTCACTTATATTTAACTCGTTGTTAAGTAATTTTTTATTATTATTTCACAGTGATTATAGCTAAGTGTTGTCTTATATTCCAAATAGTAGTTTTGGGCAAGTTTTTAAAATTTGTATTTGTGCAAGTTACTGAATTTTGTGTTTAGTAAACTTGATGGTATGAGTGGGTTCTTATTTTGATTAAAATACGTTTTTTTTTACAACTTCGTCGACGCATCGAACTGCACTTAAGGTGTTTCTAACTCAACCCTCTGCGCGTGTTCTATCTTGTTAGTGATATAAATTCGATACTCTATATCAAGTACACTGTGCAACCAAAAGTTTACTTTATTTCTCCGGTAAGTTAATACAACGATCATGCAACAATGTATGTTGAAACGTGAATAATATTAAATGATATTTAGCTACGAGGAACATTTTAGGTCATTTTTGATTAGAGAAAGTACATTTAAAATTTACAATTTATCTTGGTAATTACACATTGAGATGTGACTACAATATTTTAAAACAACGCTTGCGTACCTTTGAGGTGCTAACGAGTTTTACTTTTGGAATCTTATGAGGAATTATTGGAAGTTCTTTTATTTATTTTATTCCTAGTTATATATATATATATATATATATATATATATATATATGTGTGTGTGTGTGTGTGTGTGTGTGTGTGTGTGTGTGTGTGTGTGTGTACGTACATATAAACAAGTTCTATATATCTAATTATTGTACAATGCAATGGGCGCGGTCCTTTGTATTCGCTCCAAATCAATGAATACTTATGAGCTATTGTTGATAACATTAATGTTTGTAAGTGTAAACAAATCTTTAAACTTACAAACACAACTTTTATATGAAACGATAAATAAAACGTAGGCCACATATCAGGAACTGACTCATGCATCACATTACAATGTCTGGTGAATTTGTTTAAAATACATTTCCTATAAAGATTTAGCAATGTGCGGTTATGGTGAATTGGTAATATTTATCGTCTGCCATCGTTAGCTCTCATGAAAATAATTTAATAATTAATCCAACCGTAACATACACATACACAGGTGCTTTAACGGTATATTTAGTTAAACATTTTTAATGTCTATGGGCATTGCATTGTTATTGTTTTTAAATCTTGCTTAAGAAGAGTCTTTAAATATTCACTTGGTTCTATCATTCATCTTATTGTTGTGAGTACAAATAGGCAGGAACTTGCCAGGTGGTACCATTCTTACCGGAAATCACAGGACAGTAATTGATTGAAACTCGACAGCCCAACCTTGACAACGCATCCGCTAGGCGTCAGATGTTAATCTGATGTGCAGGTGCCTCTTCGATCAGGCAGGTCAACGACTCTACCGGTTCTAAATAGACTGGATGTGAAAAATCATGACTGGCTATAATCTAAATCTAGTTTACTCGTATGATAAGTTTTTTTTAGAAATTTGAAAAATTAATTTTATAATTTTTTAAGCTTTTATTGTTTTTAAAATAAAATAAAGATATATTTTAGAACTATCAGGATAAACGAGTTTTTCATACAAGTTATGCAATCAATTTCTAGACAAAATCATTCGCTCGTTTTTTGTTTGTCCTTCTTAAATGATATCTTTACATATTTTATTGTAATAATATTTTGTTTAGTTTTTATTTTGTCCTAAAAGGCGAATTGTTATTTTATTACGTTTGTATAATTGTTCTTTTAAACATAGAGGCTGTGCAATGAGAATAAAAATTAGTAACATTTATCACACTTTATTTGACAAACTATTTATTTATTAGTGATAAAATAAATAAGTCTTAACTATAACAAGGTCTTGTATAGTATATAACATAATTTGCTTAATACAAAAGATAACGATACTCCAAAAATATTTCTTAGATTTTATAAATTATTCCTTTTAAATGACGTACATTCTTTTGTATCAGTTAATTTCTTTTCAAATTATGGTATTTAAAATAGATGGCGACTACTATGTAATTTGTATATGAAAAATTGCTACTTAGTCGCTTTATTTTAAACGTTTCTAAATTGTTGTGTGTCTGAACGTTGGATGTATAAACTATAGTGTATTGTTAAGAGTTGTAATGATTGTTATATCTTTGATACGAAGTTTTACTAAAGCTTTCCATAAATTCTGAGTGCTGAAAGAAATTTAACTGAGAAATACGAATTCACCGTTAAAACTAATGTTATTTACCATAAAATATTATTATAATAAATAACTTCTACGAGAAGTAGGCTATTATTATCAAACGATTTCTTTTGTAGTGCACATACAAATAATCTAGTAATAACTCACTTGATTCTCCATTTGCTCTCCATTTAAAGGATAGCGTATCCACATGGGAATGAATTCATATGAAATTTGTACAAATTCCTCATGATAGTATTACATTATTATAACAAAAATAAATTCTTATAATATACTTTTGTAAAGGAAACTTATTGAAGCCAGAACTGTCTGGTACAATTAGAATTTTCTCAATTGCTCTATGGGGAGCTACCACTGTAGATGTGTAGATGAACACGATAATAATTTTATTCAATCACGTATAGTTTTAGTTAGTTAAAAGATTATGACAAATATTAAAATCCCTCTAACAAATAAATATACATTAAATATGATTGACATGAATATTATCAGTAACTAAAAAAATTAAGGTGACTTTGGTTACGTAAAATCAGTTACAGGCTAACGTACTGGTGGGGGATTTTGATTTTAATCGGGTATTAATAATAATCTTTTCCGCCGTCGTCATTATACTTTACAACGTTGTGAAAACAGCCTTCCATTCTTCAAGTCCTAATGGATCCAAAATGAAGGCGCAAAATAAATACTTATTTTCTCTGTTATCGCGGTGGTATTCAATAGCTGGGTGTACTTAGAGGGTTTTAAGTTAGTCTTGATCCTTGAGTAAAAATATGTATTATAAAAGAAATATTTTTTTTTGTATATTAAAGTCTAACATAATAGAAAATAAAGCAGATATGAGAGAATATATTATTTATTATAACGAAAACTTGGTGAGAAAATGAACGCTTGAATGACCGCGGTGTTAGGTCAGGGCTCCACTCACCGACTTAGAAATCTCAAATTATATATGTTAAAAGTTTTTGTCCACAACATTATTTACTGCTTATATGTATATTTATAGTGGAGTCATAAGAAGATTACGTATTTATATGGACGAAGAATAGAAAACTCGTGATCCGCAAATATGTATGAACAACATGTGTAGAGATCTACTTAATGTTTAAGTATTATCTAATGTGAAAGGGAAATATTTGGTTTTGGTAACGTGATTTTTGTATGAGCGTTAACAGGTAATTTTGTGTATACAATGGTCTATATTTAGATACATTATATTTACTATAAATTCCTTATTGAAATAAATCGTATTATTTTACTCTTTGTATTTTATATTTAATTATAAATAGATGGTAAATAAATAGTGACCATGTTTAATTGTATACTAAATCATGAGTGAGGCCAATCTTCGGGCAGGGGCACAAGTGTATGATTGTAAACCCGACAGGTTCTGAGTTCGATTCCCACTCCGCACTCAAAACGTAATGCGTCTAGAATTCAATGAAAAGTAGAGAGCGGAGTGCATGATCACTAAACTCCTTCCTTTCCTTTCCTATGCATGCCTGCTATATTAGAGAATACGCTTTGGAACCCTAAAATAAAGTTTTAATAATTATTTCAATAACAATTTATTCATAACTTACGAGAATAAAGAAAAATGCATGGTCGCTTTTCCATATGGTGCGGCTTCATATTGTAATCTTGGTGTACAAATACATGCATCGCTCATTTCATTTACATTACAATCGTTTATACAGTGCGCAGGGTCACAGGTTCGAGGTCATTTGTCGTGTGCCTCGTGAAGTTGCTTTATGTTATAACATATCATTATTCTTATCTAATTCTGCTGAATAACATATAAAGATTTTTTTCCTGTTAAGAATTAATTTCAAATCTTTAGAAATGGTGCTCTAAATAATATTTTTTCTAAGGGCGTTATTAAATCTCATAACTAAAAGATAATTTGAGCGGAGCACCTATCTCACGAAACTAAAGTGAATGATGTTACAACGTCACGGCTTTATTACAATTTCGGGAACAGACCGCATTATAAACACCTGCTACTGCTATGTACAAAAAAAGTAAACGTTTAATATTCCAAGCGGGTTTCTGAGCGAGGCAAGGATCTCGTTTCAGTTATGCTTGAATAGTTTTTAGCCGCGTGTCGCCATATTATAGATTTTGTTGTCCATCTATTGTTCTCAACCTTGTATTCGATGGCTTGTATCTTCGTATATGTGAAAGATTATTCAGGTATTCCACTGGTAAAGTGGCTTTTTTAGTTTGTTAGTTAGTTAGTTTAGTTTTAGTATGTTAGAGTGGTAGAACGACCACAGATATAATAATTATTGGCTAACAATTATTTCTATTCACTTAATTTTTTTTTGTCATTGAAATTTACTGCTGTCTACATTGAGGCTGTGTATAGTAAATACAAATCTTTTTATTATTACGCCTTAAGCCAATATCTTCTAAACCACATTTAAATCTTGAAATGTAATCACATTTTATTCTTTGTTTACAATTTAAGTATTAACTTTCATATTAGATACAGCAAATAAATATAAGATAGTGAAACTCCATTGTAAATACTGTTTGTTTGTGGAAGGCTAAAACGAGCCTTGGTTTGATAATTGTCATATGACAGTAACATTCCAAAGAATGTTAACTGAACAAATTGATAATATTTTTTTAAGTGTCACACTAATCACGAAGTGAAGTGGAAATATGAATTTAAATAAATATTTCCGTTCTCGTGTGGGGATGGAACCCCCAACCAGTCAGTCACGTTTACAGTCACACTTTGTGCTCCTGTGTCACGACTGGCCTCAAAATATTTTAACGTGTATTCTTACAGCTCTATTATGTTGAATTAACTTAGTATTCATATGTAAATGAGATATTTAAATTTGTAAGGTATATTCTTTTAAATTATTAACCATTAACCGCAACAGAAAATTTTAATGTCTAAAATACAAGATGTAACTGCATGGCGTCATGTACGGAAGCAGAGGCGTCGTAGTTTTCGTCTCGTAGAATTTAAATTTTAAAATTGCTTCTTATATCGACACCCACTCCTTAGACTACTAAATATATAACCTATTGGGATGACGCTATACATTGACTTCTTAATGTTCGAGTGCAGTTAACTTTGTTCGCGAAAACAGTAGTTCTTAAACCATCAAAGAAAGTTATTCAATGCCAATACTATTATTTTTAAATAATGAGATTTGATATCCCATCTTGTAGCTTTATGTACGTATGGAGTCGTTATTTTTTTTAATTGCTAAAGCTTATTAATTATACCAGTTGTTACATTAAAAATACACGAATGTACTATTATCATACTAAAATCATAAACCTTCGTTTTACACTTCGTAAATAAACTCATTTATTTACGAAGTGTAAAACAGATTAAAACAATAATGTAATATTTTTAAAGTTTATCAGTCATGGAATTTTGTATTTAAGACTGAACAAAACCCAATTTGATTAAAACCATCTACAGAAACTACTTATCATATAACGTAACAATTAAAAAAACATCAATAGTAATAGTCACAAACCTCATCATTGTTAAGTAGGTATTCAAGGAACTCCTTGAATACCTATATAATAGGAATAGTACGTAAGAATACTTAGAAATTAGTTGATAAAATTATTGTTGCTTTTTTTTTCATACAAAAATATTAATGTATCTGTACGCATCAAATCATATTTTTATGCTTCAAGAAATGAATCACTACTAAATTAGTAACAGTTGTTATTAGAATCGTTCCAAATTACTCCTAAATGCTGACTCAAATTGTTGCAAGGTGCACAAGCACTTTGATTTATCATTGAGGAAAACATCGATTTGGAACACGTAGAAGGCGGGTCTAGTTTTACTCTCTTTGACTTATACGTATCAAATTATTGATAAACTCTTAATTAGATTCTTAACAAAATTAAATTAATATATCAAAGATTTTGAAAAATCTATTAAAATCAATTTTTAAACCTGACCGGGTTCAAAGAAAACCCAGTAATGACGATAACGTTAGTATTAAACTAATTACTTTCGCTGTGTAACTTAAGTAGCATAACTTTTTTAATTAGATTGCTTGAAAATGTTCTACTAAAAATTTCGAGAATGAAAAAGAAGTATTAGGTTTTAAATTACGTTTTATGTATAATGTTATCTAATGACTAGAGAAGAGTACATCATTATTTATTAACACAAATAACTTATTGGTTTCTCGTTCTTTTTCTGTTGTATTAGGTAGGTCAGTATAGTCCACAAGGACCTATCTGTAAAGTTGTAGCAAACTGTCTAATCAAACTCGCAACGCCAACGCACTTGTTAGTGTTTGTTTTAACAATACGACTCATTACCGTCTGACTCATCTGTTACTTGTGTGATTTTGTTTCTGTTTCGTATCACTGAACTTGTTACTTGAGTGACATAGTGTTCAGTTGAGTGCTTTGTATAGAGTATTGTAAACTAAAAGTTAACTCATTTTTACTAGATTATATAATATGTAGATATTACATAGTGTAACATGTCGATGTCCCCAGGTAATGCTCAGATAATTTCTTTCATCGCTGTTTTGAACTACTAACATGGGTATATTTCCCCTACAAACTCGCTTAAAAAAACGCACAAATAACTATTTTTTAAATTATGAAAAAATCTCATTAAAATTACACTTCTTAATTAGGTCATAAGAGCAATAAAAACATTTGCCATTTTTCCAAGGAACTATCGATGTAATTATTAGGTTCGGTAAAGTTTTAACAGAATAATAAATACAAATTTTAAAATAATGTCTAATGATAAAAGAATAAAAAATAAACACCACATTCAATTAAAACTATATATTTATGCAAAAGTTTCTCACAGTAAAACTGGAGCACACGAAAACATATTTTGGCCGACATTCAAATATGCTATGAAACTCATCGGGTTATGGCGCCAGCAGTGTCATCTTTAATCGATATTTGTATTTTACTATACTGACTGCTTCGAAGTTATAATGATTATTTATATAATTTGAATATTGTATAGTTATAGACACATTTTTGTAGAATGCGTTTCCAAATAATATGTTTACATCCCTGCAAAAGATTATTTTTAATGTTTTACGTGAATAATTATTTACATAACATATAAGTTAACTAATTATGTAATTAAATATAAATTAGCTCTAAGAACTTTTTAAAATCACCATGTACTTTCTGTTCACGTTTTGAATGCACCAGCCTGTTTAACTGCAGCGGCGCGGGCGCACAGTGGGTGGAATGGCACGCGGGCCGCGCAAGGTCGACGAACGACTTTCGCATGTTCAAAACACGCTAGCGCTGTTGCCTTTGTTGCTTCTATTACATAGTTTGGTTAGACGTACCACTTGCTTCACAATGGCCACTCTGAGATACTTGAAAGTTTTAGACATATTTTATATTATTGTATGGACTACGAGGTTCCAATGAAATAGTTAATATTCAGAATTAATACAAAGAATAGTCATTATCCTAATAAATAATAAGCCTATAGGACTGTTATATTAATCATCAACTTTACTTCTCTCTAGACCCAATTGTATGATCTAGTCATATGAAATCGCGGCCATAATCTACATGATCATGTTTCTAGTCATGCTCTATTTTATTTTCGATTCAGATAGTTGACAGAGTTATTCTACTAATACAGGCTGGGTTTATAATTTTTCTGTTAGTTTTTTAAAGAAGTTTTTTTTTTTAATTTTATATTTTTTTCGTTTTCTTAAATTAATAGATTTTTATTACAGAATTCCTAATATTTTGTGATGAGACTGAGATAAATATTAATAAGCACGATTTTTATTCTATATCTATAATTATAATTAAATTTAAATTTTTAATTTTATTGGTTGCTTCTTCTATCGACCCTGCTATTATAATATAATTTCAATTGAAGCTATTTAAAAACAACAAAAATTGAGCTCAAGTGTCTGTGTTTAATAAATATTTCATATTTGTGCCAGTACCAGTGCGTTGTTAATTGCATTAAAAATGCACATTTAGAATGCAATGTTAATTCATCTGCTCAGTAATTGCAGAGTTTTACTCTCGCTTTGAAATAACATTGTCTGCATAAGTGGAAAAAAAAAAGAATTTGAGTTATTTCCCATTTTAATGTTCACAAATATGACAATATAACTTACGACATTGGGGCTCGGTTTTTTTAACAATATTTAAAAGATTTTATTAATATTGTAATATTTACGATATTTCCTAAAAAAATAAGTAGTTGTGAACAATGAATTCTGTCTTTTTGATATATTTAATATGTTTTAAATGTATCTCCCACTCTTGGTATTTATAAAAAATATAATTTTCATTTGACTTATCATTTATGAAAGGCCGCTATTAGCTAATTGAAATTGGTTACTTGCATTACAACATTATAAAACGCGAAGGTGTATAAACCTGATATAACAAGGACTATATGTAGGAGATACACGTGAACCACCCACGGTAGCTTTCATTGACACACCAATTTTATATTACGAAATAACTGTTTACTTTGACTAACACAACTCTGTTGATTTAGACTGCAACATATTCTATTTATATTTTATGCAGTTGCTTAATATCTTTAGAATTGCAGCTAAGGTTCCATTGCTTTAATTTAATTTTGTAGTCGATCATCTTTATAGGTCTTGGAGTAGCAAGTATGGTTTATACGATGCAATAAAATGCTACTTGATGAGTTTCGTCTATTTCATTTCCTAAAGATGAAAACGTTCGTTTACGTTCTGTAATATTACTTTGCAAGTACCTACATATATTATGTAAGTTGTTGGAAAATTGAAAATCTTGAAATGTGTTTTCGTCTAAATAGATCCGTTTCCGATGGCCGAATTCTTCATTTGTATTCAATAGTTACAGAGTATTACGTAAGAACTAAGTCTTATCTTAGTGATTTTTGTGTGTTTGTTTAGATTTTGTCTATTTCCAGTATTTTCAGGTTATCCAATGAAAAAACTACATTTCTATATATAATTCAAGCCATTTGAGCTTATTTTGTTTATATTATAATTTTTTAAGTAATTTGTAATGTAGAAATGCCTTATTGAATCTACTTCTGCTTTAGCAAAATAAATACATTCAACATGAATTCAGACTCGGCTACGACTGTTGTAATACTAACGCATCTTTTCTATATTTAATCAAATTAATTTTATCCTTGCTAAAACCCTCGAAAATCGAATCCATATATCAATTTGGCACATAAAGCACTTACATTCAGCCGGATTAATGTCGAGTGGACCGGCGTGGGCGAGACGTGAGCATTGGGTTCAACGGACATTCCCGGTATGCGGAACTTGGTATCTGGCTCGTCCCTCCAATTTATTGTCACCAATAATGCACTTGATAGCAAGTAGGGCGGATGATATTTAGATAATTATTGTTGTTATTGTTTCTGTTTTCGTTAATATTAGAAATTTTAAATTTGTGTTTTTGGTTGTTTACTAAATAATAAAGACAGGCATCTTTAATAATATTAATTCAAATGTTAGTTTTATTCTGTTGTTATATGAAAATAGGTATCTTATCGACTATTCCTAAACAAGCTTCCATAACTTCCAAAATCATCCAATTTTTATACAAAAAAGCTGTACTAAATTTGTAAGTTAAGTATTTATATATCTGTACGTTACACGTAAAAGTTGTGGTAACTTCACAAACATAGTTTGGTAATAATTTCGGAATAGTTGAAACAAAAATCGTAAAATCCATTAAAACTTTCGGGTTTGGAGCGGACATTTTGAATATCTTTATTACGCCTACCTCTCCCGGACTTTAATGTGTTTTAACATAACCCAATAAATGTGGTCGTAACTTTGTTATTAAATATACTCAATAATTTGTTATTTGCAATAAAGGTATTGGTAAAAATAAATTAAAATCAGATTCACACTGTATCCTGCACACAGCAGGGTAGACAAACCTAGTGTTGCACTCCGTTCCCTATTTTCCGCGGAATTTCGGAAGCGTGTTGTGTGGCGGAACACAACACCGAAACATAACACTTGTACGATTAAAATTTGAATACAATATTTTTGTTATATTTTCAACTATAACAGTTTACTTAGATATGTTTACCATTTAAAAGTTGACTGAAACCTCAATTTGAAGAGAAGCGGCAATAGATGAATTATAAAGCAATCTTAACTAACCTAAATAAGACCGTTTCATGTTTTACATCATTAATCATGGATAACGGTCTTAAATTGGCAGTTAAACCGTTTCCCCGGGGATGTGGAGAGAGGATAACTTTACGACCACATTTTATTACCTGAGTAAAGAGAATACACGAGGAAGTTTATTTGCATAAAAACCACACGTCTGGAGCTACTTAAACAGAGTATATTGAAATGATCACTTTAATGATTGGCTGGGACATATTTTATTTATATTTACAAAAATTTTAATATAGCAATCGTGTAAATTTGGTAAAACTTATATTAATCCTTTGTATATTCTAAATGGATAAGATTATATGAAATCGCTCATTTTATTATTGCGTGAAAGATAAAGTGTTTCTTTTGTAAATAATACAAGGCAGTTTTCCCCTCCTTATAAACTAGAAAGAATAGAAAATTCTAGTCGATAGCGGATCCGGAAGGAGTATAATTAAAGTAATTACGTGTCGAGCTAATGCGGATATGTATTCTCGAGATACACTTTATCATTGAAGTTATAAAACGATAGTGATTTGTAAATGACGATAAAACCTGATACGGCATAATGTGTTATTGCATATAATATTTGAATTTCATTTTTTAAGCACGTACACCAATTTTATCACGTTTTTAATTATATCATTTTATATAATTATAACATAACATTAATTTCTTAACTAATTGTCTACCTTTTTGTTAAGCAATAACAAAACATATATATAGACTCATTCGCCGACTCATTTATTTAAAGTTCTGAAATTTCACTCTTGTATGTTATTTTTAATTCCACGCACACGTATACGAAAACGAATATTGTTCCTGTCGCTTTTCAGATTAGATAGCGTCGACATCGTGATTGTTTGTCAATGGTGGCCGTGTTTATATAAGCCCTAGGCGTGTTGACACACGCACCATATTGGAGCAGTGCTAGGTGCGTATTCAATATTGAACCTAATAATTTTATATGGTTAACTTTCTTTTGTATTGTCCACGCTGCTACGACATATATCATATCCTTTATAGATTTATTGACCTCAAGTTTCAGGGTATCGTGCGTTGTAGACAGTGCTAGTGAGTGACGTACAGTACTTCTTTGATGTTAGGACATGTTAGGTACTATGTCTAGTTCTTATAAATACTAATTGATGACTACGACAACACATTTTTTTTAAAATCTTTATTGATTTTAATATAGTTAATACAAGCAGAAGCTTAAAGATTTTAAACGGTAGTACATTTTGTGGGTCACTGCAATCGAATTGAATGCAGTTCGTGATAAGCGGCCTCAATGGCTGCAGATTGCGGTCTCGTCTCCGATGCGTGCCAAACTTTAAGGAAACCAGTCGTTGGAAACCATTTATTTATTTTTTATCTTATCGAATTTCTCGTTTAGGTAGGAGCAAGTTAGTTGGTTACGTAGAGTTGAGAAACGCTTAGAATAAAAATAGAATCAGAACCCTAGGCTTAGGTGTAGGAATATACGTGGATATGTACCTAGCACGCCACGACGTCGTCGATGGCGTTTCATAGTTTAATTGGCGTATTCCTTATTTTTTCTCGAGAGTTGTTTATGAGTTCATTATTGCTGCCAACTGCGTCAACTCGCAAATATTTAGGTCACGTCGCAGGCCTTTTGAGGATTTGTTAGGTCGTCTGTTCAATCGATAGAAAAATCATTGAATATATTTTCACATATTGCTGTATTAATTATAAGAAAAAACATATATATTGATTTGTTATTATTTATAAAATTAAAGAAGTAATTTACGTATTGTCAGTTGTTTCTCCATATCTATAAAGATTTTTTTTTCTGATGTTATATTTCTAAATGTTGTAAGTTGTGCTATGTGTGTTATGTATTTAGTTTTATATTCTTACCTGTGATTTCATCCGTTTAGTCAATGGGTTCTTTATTGTAAACAGTAAAACTACATTATGATTTGTAAAAAAATAAATAAGATATATATTTTTTATTGAATCAAAAGTTTTAATTTATTTAATTATAATTTATACTCGTAACCCAGATCTAAGACTTTAATATTTAAAAGTCAGAGATACATTTTAGAAAACTCAATTTATATATTTTAATGAAACTCATTAAAGAAATGACCCACTTAGATAATTTTCAATTGAAATAGAAAATTTTCTTGCCACTTTCAAATTACCTTACGCCTGTAATAGGCCTTTTAATTTAACGTTTACTTAACGAGTTGTTAGTGTGATGTTGTTTTGAATCTTGTCTTATTAGTAAATTGAATGTAGGCCACCTAGTTTGTTTCCCAGATAAATTGTCACTCCCTTGAACTATCTTGTTTTTGAATTTGTATGATAAAATTTGTTAATTAGTGATCTCAAATTTATTTATATTAAAATATATAAGAATAATAATACGTCTCTATTTTAACAACTCCACATTTTTTTTAATAATGTAAAAAAAATATGTGTTCATTATATCCTACGTGTGAAGAGAAAAAGTATAGTCTAATGAGTACGTGGAATTTTCGCACGCAAGCAGGCACCGCTGAGATTAGCTTGTAACTAACATGTAGCTATGCATCACTATAAAAACTTATAATGACACAAACACACTACCACGAACTCAAGACTTTTAATTATAAAGAAGTAAAACCTATATTATTCACTTTCGTCATTTTAATATGTAACTTATCGTCATTTTAATATTTAATATACATATCTAGGTTATTTAATTTTGGTTGGTTATTTTAGAAAAAAATGTATTAATGCATGTACTATGTATATGGTTATTTTAGAAGTCACCTCAATTATATCCATTTTGTGTTTTCCGGTCTAGTATCTATGACTTCTTGAATTAATACATATAATAGCGAAATTCTTTGATTGGTTTGAGATGAGATTGTCTATCCCGTAGTAAAGCTGCCCTTATAAGCTCAGCTAAAAAGGAATATGCTATAGATCACGTCTATCTTAGAGATTGTTCATATTATCAAATAAATATCAGCCTGAGAAATTGATACTGTTATTAGAGTTACTTTGTCCCTTATCCCGATTGACCGTAGCCTTAAAACGTACAATGTTTCAATTATGATTAATCATTAAATGGTAGGTTTTATTATCGATTAAGTTATTTATTAAATAGTTAGTTCAGTAAAAACAATGACTATTACTTCTTCGTTTTTCTTTTACTTATGCTTTAACATATTGTGATTCAGAAGTTTACAGCTTTTTCTTTTGCTTTTTCTGTTTCTTTTATATTCTTATACATTTTTCAATTCACAAGTCTTGCATGTGTTTGAACCTACATTCACCAAGTGCAATAGAAAGTTACCGCACTATATGTCGTAAATACAAAGATGTGAACTTTATTATTTTCAGAGTAAGTGCTTCATATTTTTAATAATTGTATTACCATTATTATAATTAAAATAAACGTTTTAACTAGAATTATTCCAGGCAAATTCTTCTTATTGTTTTGTATAGTTCGGTTATTATTTTTAACTTGTAATAAATAATTTTCGAACAATTATAAATTCTTGCGTGTGTTGCGCCTAATATATCATTGGATTAACATGTGCATTGATGACCGCAAGGTTGGTGGGAATACATCAGTTGAGCTAATAACTGTTACAAGGCTTAACTAGTTACGTATATATTTACAAGCAATTTTAATAAATGTTGTTTTTTTATCTATCTTGTTATTTAAAGCTTTTGTAAATATTACAGCAACTCAGTTCTTCAATAGAAGTAGAAAAAGATGATAATAGGTTTAGAATAATATAATGGCTTACAAACAAATTTGTTTTATCCATTCGTTTTCTTTGTCCACAGGCGTGACAATGAGAGAAAAAAGGGGGGGTGCTATGAGCAAAATGCAAAAGCTCAGGAAGCGCCTATCCCTTAGCTTCGGTAGATTATGTAAGTATTTTTTTCTTTGTAAATAGTTCCACGTCACGAAATAGTGTCCAGTATAGTATCACTTTAAGTTCAAACATAGACTTTCGTCTATATGGTAATTTAGCTATCCCTTAGCAGTATTTTGCCTTAACAGACCAGAAGAATGAATATTTTAATTTTTATCTATCCCGCATGAAGCATGGTAGGCAGAGGGACCGGAGACTTAACACTAAGCTTTTTAGCCATTATCAGCGGTATTCTGAAAGCGTTGCATGTTGAGTGGCGAAACTCTACGCCGCGCTCAGCCACCAGAACGAAGAAATGAAAATATTAAATGTTTGGTTTCTTTGAATGGGAATAGAACCCAAAACCTGTCGCGCTATAAGCGCGTCACACGCTTGTGCCATTGCGCCATGACTGGCCTCACTGATACTGTTTATAAAAAAATTCAAAATAAGATTTGAATCGGCAACCGTTTTGTTATTCTATAGAAGATCCAGTTGCAGCACGATGACATCATTAATTATACAACCTATATTAAAGTATTTACTTAGCGTATAGTTGAAATTATTACATCTGATATTAAAAGCATCGTTGTGGGCGTCTGCTATAAATTTATCAATTACAAAAATAGCATAATATAATGGAGATTCCTATGGTTAATTTAGTATAGTCCACATAAATTATTTTCTACTAATGCTACTGATAGAATATGCCTCCTTGTATATCTAATACCGAAATTCATTGATTCCTTTACATGCTTAAAAATATATTTATCTCGTAGTGGTTTTCTTATAAATAAGTCCAGCAATAAAAAGATTCGTTATTTATTTATTTTGTAATATACTAGAGATTGTTCCATAATATTAAATAAATATCAGCCTGGGAAACTTGTGCTATTATTAGGACACCCCTTGTCCCCCATCCGGAGGGAGCACTTTATTTTACTTCACAAAGCCAATTAGTAACTGATAGATCTAGTGATTTAACGATTTAACGAACTTTTAAGTAGCCGAAAACAAAATATTTCGCTTTACTTTCAAATATATTACATATTTTGCTTAAAAATATAAATATATTTTGTAGAAGAACATAAATATGTATACACATCTAGTTTCTAAGATTCAAGAATGCTGCTGTTTCACTAGCTATCGGTAATAAAAAGGAAAGTAACAGCGAGTTTGAATCGCCAAGACAAGGTTCGTACAAAATTTACCCACAGTCAAACAATACAAATCCCAGCCCGCATCAGACGGCGTGGAAACAAACTCAATTAACATTACATTGGGTGTGCGTCCATCTCATCAGTAATCGTTGGTTGGTCTGTCGCTCAGTCATATGATAATGGCCGATAATGAATACGAAATCAAGAGTATTGACGCACGAATAATACATTTTGGCACTGATTAAGTGTCCTGGATACTTTGTAAATAAACTTTTTATACTGTCTAAATAAAGAGAGGGTTAGTGGGTAAAATAACTAGCTGATTATGCTTACCAGCATGTTTTTATCTTATCTAAATTATGGTAATAAAATTTATTGTAATTGTATTGTTTCTGGTGCTCCGAAATATTTTATATTTTGCTTGGACTAAAGTATTTCTATGTAAATTTAGCGTCACCTATGTTAGACTTCACTATAAATTTATAATACTTTCGTGTGGCTCCACATCGAATAAAACACCCTCTTTACGACTGTCCTGGGTATCCTGCGTATATATAGTATGCAACCGGTCCTTGTTACAGAACACGTGTTTATATATTTAGAACTCACGTACAATCATTGGATACGCTACCCATACCATTTAAAAGTATACTGTTTATTTTTACCTTTGGGTGCTTAAATGCAATCTGCATTCCTTAGGATATTTTCGGGATATACTTGTTTTATCGTATGTTTTTCTATAATTAAAAGTTGTTGTACAACAATATCTTCGTGAGTAAATAGCCTTGTGAGTGAGTAATACCCTTCGAATGTTTAATTTAACGCTCCTAAATCATATTTATGTAGTAATTGTACTGGCTATTTTAAATTTCTCATGATATGTTTACACACTAATCCTAAAATGGAATTTCGCACAAATAAAGGTTTTTCTACTGTAGCTATACTACATTTTATAATAATTAAACTTGTTTCTGTAGTTATATATTTAGCTCCACGTAAAAGCAACGGGCAATTTTATCTCTAAATGGTATTCCGTCGATAGAATGGACCAGTTAATAGTAATTGCCTCGTTTGCCTTGCTACCGAAACGGTTCACTGTTTAGTTCCTCCCATAATCCCTGATGCTTCGCTCCCCTGAATACAGACATTTTGCTTAAAAGAGCCGTTTACATCGTAAAAGATTTAAACACATCTTTATCGTATTTCAATACTGTGTTCCATTTCTTGTATCTTACATTTAAGTATTCAATTTTTTGGATTGTTTTCAGCTTCACGCTGTATCCTGAATATAGCAGGGTAGACAGAGGGAACCTAGTACTAGTACTAGCGTATACAAAATATTTGTAGACTTACTAGTAGATATTGCTAATAATATTTCATCGTTGTCATATTTATGATTGTATTAATATTAGTAATGTTCATAGTTAGGGGCGATTTAAATTCTGTACATTTGAGGCCGTCGTGGCTCAAAAGAACCAACGTGCGACTGAACCGTACCGCTTCTGGGTTCGATTCTCACTTGGAATTGGGAATGAATTATTTATTAATATTATATTTATTATTTAATAATATTTTCATTATATGCCTCTGGTATCAATTCAAAAGTGCGGCGTTGAGTTTCGCCATTCAACATGCAATGCCTAGAAAATTCGAAAAGTCCTCCGTTCCCCAGTACGGAGTGTCTTAAGACCTCTCCCTATTTTACTGTATATAACGTGAATATGTAAAAAAGAAACTTCTTATAGATTATTCATGTTTTTTCACTATTACTTGCGTTTGAGAAATGTACATAAGCATACATTCGTGTATAACGTTGTTTTAAATTTATCACTCAGTTCGAGCGAGAGATATGAATCATAAATCATGTCATGTTTACACTTGTAGCAATGCCAGGCGCCTGAGTTTGTTTAAAAATTGCGAGTACTATCATAAAATATGGGTTGAGCGATTAAGTCTGTACCTACAGATAATAATTATGAGTGGGTATACAACATTTTACATATGTGTAAAATTTTTATATTGATCGTCGTTAAGAAAATGTATATACTTTATGTTATGTTTATTATATACAGCTACTATATGTTTATTTGATTTTATTATCAATTCAATAAATTCCTACGCTCTCGTCGTGGCGTGGCGAAACCAGCGACAGGGTGTGAGTTCGATTTAATGACATATTTAATATTTTCATTTATTCGCTCTGGTTTCGAGGGAAAGGGCGGCGTGCATGCTGGACAGTAAAAAAAAACTACTACTACGTTCTGAAATTATACAATTAACATTTTATTTCCTTAGGTACCTATTGTCTCACTTGATATAAATAACTATAATAAATAACGTTCAAGTATAAGATATAGTTGTCATATATCTAATCAATTGCTTTTTAGTGCTATGATACCAAATAGGAAGTGAATCATCGATTTAGGGCTGCCCTCTTTAATTGACTCTTATCAGTCAGTGACTGCACCGTAAACGTCCAAACGAGTGCACTATGAGTTAAAATTGTATAATAAAATCAGCTTCACGCTGTAACCTGCACACAGCAGTGTTAAGACACTGTCCCATATTTCGCCTCGACACCAAAACAAAGAAACGAAAGTATACATTTAAATAAGTTGATCAATTCTTCGAGTGGGGATCGAACCCACAACCAGTCGCGTTTATTGTCACACATTTATACCCCCGCGCAACGACTGGCCTCTAACAATATACATAAATACTAATACATTTTTTCTTTTATTGATTCTGTAAAATATTGTTTATTTATATGTGTTGAATATTTTTTTAGATAATTATCACTAACGCGATATAATATACACAGTAACAAAAGGTGTTAATCTAAATAATAATTGCTAATTAAATACTTGTACTACTAATGTAGCGTATATTGTAAATTAATATAGCTACACGGTATTCTATTAAGATATTAATTAAACTTTGATATGTGGATAATTAGATTTAATGATAGGTTCAGAATATTAACATTCTGCTATAAAATTAGCTTCACGCTGTATCCCTCACACAACAGGGTAGGCAGAGTGAACCTAGTGTCAAGACACTCCGTTCCAGATTTTCCGCCTAATTCTGGAGGGCATTCCGTGTTGAGTGTCCAAAACTCAGCGCTACTCTACACCAGAGCGGAGAAATATTAACTAAAAAATATGTGTTAATAAGATACTTATACCCTAAATGTAATGCGTTTTACGTGTGGTTAGCCATAATATTTTGATATTTCCACAACATTGTATTATAAATAAAATTTTATGAATTGTTTTGATACTCGATGTCGAGAAATTGGCTATATGTATGTGTAACAAACGAGACGTCGATTCTATAAGAGTTCTTTATCATCATAATAATTAGAAGATTATCAATTCAATGAAATATAGGAACATAATTAGTGATTTTTTTATAAAGATATAAATTGAGGCCAGGGTCACTACGGGAATGGGAATGTTAATAGGAACGGGGTGTCTTAACGGAGTGCCGGAGTGAACCTAGCTGGTCCTCCGATTTCTTCTATTAGGCCTATTTTGCTAGGTGCGGGGTACAGAGTAAAATAAAAAATATATATTAAACATAAACCATCACATGTTCATGTTATATGAACGAAAACTTACGTTACGTATAACATACACAAACCACATACTCAGCTTAGTCCGTTCCGGTCCAATGAAAAGTTCTAGCCAAATAATATTTATGAATAGCTGCTAACTCTATTCGCACCATTCTCTCCATTTTGGTTTTTTTATCCTCGAATTGCTCGATACAATGTAAAACGCTATTCCGTGCTCAATCTGTAAGTAGTTTTGTTTTAAATCCCAATTTTTGTGACGGTGTGAGTGAGTGAGCATACGAAGTCGCCTTTGACTCTAAAGTCTTTTAAGATTTTTTCTCAATGTTGAATCTGACCTCATTTTCACAAAGAAATTTATGTAAAACACTTATTATTTATTACAAGAGTATGAGAAACTCGACCGAAATATAACGTTAACTAACATATGTATTGAATTTCTTAGGTCGGTCCTCAAGCATATATCAAATTGATGTTTATAGACTAATATGTCAGTAGTAAAGTTGTTGTGTTTATCTTTTCAGAGCAATATAGATAAACAATATTATTTTATATTATTATTTTAGTTGCTTAAACATCTTATCAGTTCACTCGTTTTAAATTTTTCGTCGTGACATATTGTGATCATAAACACTGAATCACAACACTCATTGAAATAGTAACAATGTACCAGTATTCGCATCACGGTCATGTTAGAATAATATAACAATACATAATAATTTAATATTTGTTGTGTGTATAAGTAAAAATATTTTCTAAACATATGAGCGCCACCTAAAGCGATCATGCCTTTATTTTTATTCAGCTTCACGCTGTATCCCGCGCACAACAGGGTAAGCAGAGGGAATCAAGTGTTAAGACACTCCGTTCCCCACTTTATGCCAAACTCTGGAGGCATTGCGTGTTGAGTGGCAGAACACAACACCGTGCTTTGCCTGGAATCTTGCCTTCCCTTTCGAAATGGGACATACGTTGATTAATATTTATGTTGCGTATCTTGATTATAACACAACTGTACCTCTGACAACCGATATCCAGCGTCTCAAAATATGCTGAAACAGAACAAAGTGATTTATCATTATAGCCATTTACACTCCCGTTACTCCATAAATAACGAGAGAGAAGATATACTGTATCATGTCGACCTATAATTACGAGTTAAAACGAGTGCAATATCGTTTGTTATTCTACGGAAGCTCTCAGTTTTAATTGATGGACACGTCTGGACGTAGGTGTATCCTTCGAAGTATGAATCAGCTAATTAATAATGACTAACTGACTGTCCTTATACGGAGGTTTCTGTTCTCAATACTATCAACAATATTGATCAATGCTAATGATTGAAGTAATGATATTACTATTTATTTAACTTGTTTGTGTTTATGAGTATATTTTTTTATCTTTACACGCTTACTAATGTTCTTTCTGGTTACATTGAATTTGTTATCTATTTTATAATTCTCGGTTTCTACTTCCTTTCCAAATGTTGATTACTGATGTAATACAGGAAACAAGTCGCTGCACCCGGCTAGGATAACAATTTAGGATAATAATCAAAAAATATAAACATTATTGCGTGTAGAATTCGAACCCGCATGCATAATGTTCAGTCGTTAGGCACGGTAACGTGTGTTTGTCTAATATATTATTAAATGTAATAAATGCAGAAACAAATAGTCACGGCCTTTAAGCGTGAAATAGTAATTAATACATATTAAGTCCTGTTCAGCGACCTGATCAAAGAACTTTCTCTCAACGATTTTGACATGAGTAGTAACTTTATACCATACTAACGTTGGAACTTTTACAATGGACATGTTGTAACATAAAGTCCTTGACACGTTAGCGGAATCGGCAGCTTCCGGCACGCGTCACGGGGGGTTCGACATCTCCTTTATCTAGTCGCTGATTGATGAGAGACTTCCGCGTGTTATTGGGCGTGCGTCCCGCTTGCCCCGCCGGCGTGACTTCCAAAAAGCCGCCGGCGCACTTGCTTAAACGCCATTCACATTCGACGCATCAAATTTCTAACATTCTTCTAACGTCACTCGATACACCGAACGTTTTAGTTGAACTTATTCGAACGCCAAATTGAGTTTCTATTTAATAAGCGCTAACGCAAGCGGGCAGAGTGAGTCACTCGGCCGCACAGAAACGCTGTATTGTTTCCCTCCGTCGCAGCCGTGAAACTTGGACGGCCTTTTGTCGAGTTCCCATTGTTTAACCAACACAAACAAAACACACGATTTTTTTTACCATTAATCAAATTCCTGACGATTTAACTTGGTCGTTGATTTTGTTCTACCAGTGTGCACACGGCCTTACACGCCGTACATGCGATGCCCCTAATGTCGTTATAATAGATTCTCATGTTTCGCCTCCGTAGCTTCAATTATGATTTGTTACCCACCGGTCGTTGCGCAAGTCTAGTGACGTTCAAAGTTCGGTGCACTTGTGTTGTATTGTTTGTCTTTTCGTACTCATGTGACATCGTACGCCCGTGGCCTCTTGTTGTTTCCTCCCTAATTTATTTACTACGGCTGTCGTCGGTGCATTAAGAAGCCGTGCGTGCTCCACATACAAATTTGTATGCGTAATCAAAAATATTCAAGGAAGTCGTATCAAAGGTTCCTTTTTTTTAAAAACCACATTAAAATACTAAATTTTTATATATATATATATATATATATATATATATATATATATATATATATATATATATATATATATATATTTATTTATTTATTTATATATATATTTATTGTTAGTATACTGTTTTTCAAATTTCTGCATATTGTGGGGTGAGTGATATAGAAGATCATATTAAAATGTTGATTCCTGATTATCTAGAGACATTGTTTGCTGAAAATCAAAATTCAACATCGCATTTTGTCTAATTTTATTAAATGAAGAACTATTTTTAGACATGTGTATATTAAACATTTATATGTATAATACATAAGCTTAACGCAAATCAATAATAATATAATCTAACATAATGTAATTCAGGTTTCGGTCCGCTTGTGGTATAACAACTTGGGGAATCGTGCCCATAGCTTTTCCCAGGAGACTTGGGGAGTCAGGGCCAGTCGTTAACCCGCTAACAATCCAGGTCACACTCGCTTAAACATACGAACTGACGATACGTCAGAGGCAGACGCGTGACTCATTATACAGTGTTGAGGCACACGTCATCACCATGTTTAACTGAACTTTAAGTGGTTTAAAGAACTTTGCCCTTATTGTGTAACTGTTGACAACATTCGTAATCGTGAGTGATTATTTGGTCGTTTGTATTTGTATATGGTACATTAATTATGAATGAAAGCTTGTTTCTCAATTTTCTGTTATGGTTATAAATATTAACATTCAAATCCTTAAGCCCGAGCTTATAAACCGTTCTAAACTCTAAAATCAATCTTGAGAAGTCGTTAATATTCATAGCTAATATAATTTATATATATAATTCTCTAAATATAAATTATAATATGTTTTTAATAAAATATATTTTTAATGTAAAAATAATAACTTTGGAACAAATTTATATGACGGGGTTTTAGTTATTATTAATACATGAACACATTCCGTGAGATATAAACTAATAATAACGTAAAAAAACACACACACACATTGGCCTCGCAAATTAAATTTTAAATTGATTGTTCTTGTAGATTTGCCAAACGCATGTCGTGATTAAAGCGTAACACGAGTTCGTTGAACCGTCAGTTTTATCAGTTGTTCGCGAACAGGGAACTAGTATTAATAGAATAGGATAAATAATTCATCGCGAACTACCAATAAATAATTCGAAGCCATATAATTCAATTGTGAAGTGCTAGCTATGACGCCAATAAGCGGTGATAATAATCGTGATAACTTAAGACAGAGATACAAACCGATACAAACACACAGACCGAGAGTGTCTTTGTATTATAATTTGTGTCCATATTAAGTAAAATATGTAGCACTAGCAACCCAAACGCGGCTTTGCTTGTCTTACAACTGTTGTTATTGAAAATAAAAAGTTTGTGGATCCGGTTCCCAATAGAGGAAATTAAATTGTCTTGTACCAAGGCCAAACGCGGCGTTGAGTTCGGACCTCAACACGCAATGCGCAATGAATTCAGGGAATAAGGAGTGTCTTAACACTTAGGTTTTTTCTGCCTATCCTGCTATCTGCGGATAACAGCATTAACCTGAACAAAATTACACATGAGTTATTTAGAGCGCCACGTTACTCACTAAATGAAATAAAGGTTGAAACTTGAATTTATCAAGTAGTTGTCTACATGCCGGCAACCTAACTTGACCTTTGATAATCGATACTAACCGCCTTTGACTGTTTATTAAAACCTGTTCATAATTAGTTAATAACAGGGTTGAACTACATTTTAATTTTAAGGTTTTCACGTTTTAAAGAATATCAATGAGTACTGCTAATGTCAGGACTAGTTCTTTAATTACGCAGGCGTATTTATTATTTAATCTCGGGTAAATTGACAAATGTATTTTGATGTTTGTTCGATGATAATAAGGTAATAAATAAAGTGCTGATCAATCATTTTTTTGTCCCCATGTTTATATCTTTATTTTTTTTCGATAGGTATATAGTAGATTATAGACAACAAAAAATGTAACAAAATAGTGTTAGACAATTTGCATGTTCAACGACAGCTATCATGAACTTATCATTTTGCTAAAATAATTCTGATTTGAAAAAATCATAATAATCACTGAATTTAGTTTCAATGTATATAAATATAACGGGGATATCGTCGACCTACTTCGGCAAGGACAGACCACAGCATAAAGTCATGGTGTAAAGGTTATACATTATGCAATACGACTCGCTACCTGAAAATAATTGTGGAAACGACGTCTTTATTTTATACGTTGCGTCTATTGTGAGAGACAGTTTTACATATGAAGTATTTATAGCTTCGAGGAAAAACATATGTTGGGAACACAAGTTTCTTAGAAATATCAAAGTATATTTAGAACATTAGTATTAATAATAATGACATTTATTTCTCATTTTCTTTTCAATTGTTTACTGTATTTAAATAATTTAAAATTTAATTTATGGGTGTTTTGGTAATGAATAATTTTAACGATGTCGTCCATATCTGAGTCCAAATTCAATTTTCACTCGACAATTGACATTTTTTTTAACCATAACAAAATATTAACCAAATAGTCTAGTGTAAACTGGAAGTACACCAACATGCAAATAAAATTTAGAGTTCGGATTTTACATACCCGAGTGTACATAGAATTCGGTACTGATGTCTTATACATTTCTCTTCTATTTCATTGAGAACGATTTAAAATTTTACTTGGCTCTCATATAACAATTATAGAAAGAGCAAGAGTTTAAAGGAAGTGTTGTATATACAATACTATAAGAAGATACACAATAAGTCTTATATCCTTTATATAGTAAAGATTATAGGGATCTTTTATACATATGTACATGACATAGCTTTAAAATCTTTATAACTCCTATATATTTATAAGTTTATTATGTGAAGCTACAGAGAATCCTTTTTCCTAACTTATAATGTGAAAACATTAAGAAATTGGATTTAATATCGTTTCCTTTCGTGTTCTTACCTGGTTGTTATAATTTAATTTTGTATGTATCATATGCATGCATACATGTATGTGTAGGCGAGTCTAGCGTTATATAATTTTTATAACGTCTTTCACATTGATATTTTTTTTTGAGCTGAAATGTAGGATTCGTTTTAATAAAATTTTATGTAGCTAATATGATTTATTATGCTGAATGAAAACATAATACAAATAAATTTGATTTTTAATCAATCTTGTTATTTTCGCAAGGCTACAAACCTCTTTAAGTTTTCACTTCTGCATTAACGTAACTTCTGCATTTCCCCATCTTTGCTTCTTACCTTCGAACTTGGTATCTATCTGTACCTTTAACTATTACTTAATTGAATAGTCTTCTTATTTTACAGTTCTTTAAAAGACTGTAAATAATTTTTTATTTATTTTGCGTTTAATTAAAAAAAAAACACTTAATTATTGGTTAACCTTCATTTAAATTAGTTACTTAACCTTGTCATCTTCTAAAAACATTTACTACAATTATTTACTGTAAACTGGAATTATTTTATAACATAAAAATGCAACTGCGACATCGTTTTTTAAAAAAATAAACATAACATATACTTAGTATTACTGTTTAAAACGCTGTAAGTGGTCTTATGAAACGCAATCGCTCTTGCTTCTGTAACCTCGCAAGAGGAAAGTTAGATAGCTATGTAAGTAAAATACACCGCAGAGAATTTTCCAACCCCCTTTATACCTTCATCATTCATTCATTTATGTTTCCGTGCTTTGCACTTTTTCTTTAACTCGACGTTAATGAGTTGCGGAATGGTACCACGTTTATAGGTATATGTATGTATGTATATATACTTTTACTGCTGAACTTTTTTAAACTAGTTAGTTCCTACGGGTCATTCATTAATATAAACTATAACCTGAAATTGTTTAAATTTACGTAATTAATAATTACGTACGTTACTAATTATATTATAATACTTTATTATTGTAGAGATTCAATAAAATATTGTTTTGTTTTGGTTATAATTTAAAATTTCGATTTTACTATGTTTTATATAGTATCTGTACGATAAAATACTTACTACTCAAAAAAAGGATAACTCAATTTCAGGTGTCCCTGGATGAAAATTAATTTAGAAGATAATCCCCACTTCACTTTGTGTCCTCAAATAGGGCGTGATCACCAAGTATGTATGGTCCCGGCGGGGTTAACCACAGATTTAATGTAAACGTCCGTTACAGCGAGCTTAATTAACTGACTACGTACTAGCACCGTAGAAAGCGTTACTTATAGCGGCAATCGTATTGTCCTCTAAACGTTATATTGTTATGGTTTGGTGATAACATTTGTGATGACAATTTTGGAGATATACTAATAATTTTAAATGATTATTAAAGAAGTTCTAATTTGAATGTTATGAAAGTTTTCTATAGCAAATACTATAATTGTATTTAATATAAAATCTATTTTGCCGTCGCCATTCGTTTTATACTATAACTTAGTTTTACAACATAATTTTTAAAAATATTATTCTGTAGAAAATGTAAACGTTTTTTTTTTGTTTCTTTATACATTCTTTTTGAGAAAGTACAAATGTCTGAAAGAGGTCAAAAGCAAGGTGGATTGCTCCTTAAGATTTCGAACTATAGGCTTTTCGATGCTTATTGTAGGATGTGGCTGGGAAAGCTTCTCCGTTTTTCTGTTGTTCTATAGAAGTTTTATGAATAGAAAAGTAAATTATTCCGCTATGATTGCTTTCAATAATATATTATTTATATATATTATATATATTTATTAAAACACACCAATAAAAGAAAAAATAACTTTATTATATTTTATATATAACCATATGCCTCACTAAATATGATGATTTTAGTTACATACTCTACTATATACGTCTTTAAATAAAAAAAGGAGAATCTTGTAAAAAAAGTTACATTTCCTACCGACCGACAGCCTGGCTCGTAGTGCGACTCCGCACAGTGACTGCTCCATTGATAAAGTGTGATTTGTAATATTAAATTCTTCTCGAGTGTACGTCATAACCCACGTTTGATGAATCACGGTGTTTATGGTCGCGTTAAATCTCATTGTTTCGCCGAATAACTTCAATGAATTACGTACGTATGAGTGTATATTGCACTTTGGCTATGTTAACAAATAAAAATGTGTACGTTATTTTATTAATAAACATTTTCATATAGTATTTTTTTAACTAATTTGAAAATAATGCATCGTTAAATTAACATAACGTTATAAATTAAATAACAAATAAGACATGATTCACAAGTACTTAAACTTAGATTTTTTAAACATTTTTAAAGTGTTAATCCACACTTAGCAGGGAAAAATACTTATTTAGCGCCCGCGCCTCCTGGAAACTGACCAGGAAGCGCGGGTTCGAGTCCCACTTCGTTCAAATTTTTACACGTTTTCTAAATAAGTAAAGGTTATTTATGTTAATTAAAAACGTCAGGCTGTATTAAATTAAAGTAAGCTGTACAGTAGATGTATTTTGATATTTACGAGCGAAACCATCGTCGTAGCAAGGTCGTTGGTCAAGCGATTCATTTCCGCAACCCGACACCTTATGCACAACGCTGTGTTTCTTACACATTTTATATTAATACACTTCTGTACGTTTCTATATTGAATTACTAAAATCGGAAAGCTGATCGGTTGCTTATATTATAGTTTACTGCTGCGTAGAATTTATAATTCATTCAAGGGATGTAATTATAATCATTTTTACCTATTGTTGTTCTGTTTATTAATGAAATTTTACAAGACCAATCAGTAACTTAGATGGACATATTTATTAATGTAGATTTTTTTTTTTATTAATGAGGATAAAATATGAGGTTTTTATAAAAGTATAATCAAAATTATTTATATTTCACATTTGAATGTATAAGCAACTCTTAACAATAATAAATGGCTATAAAATGAGTGAAGTACTCAATGGCGGTAGTTAAACACTAATGTTATGTGTTTTGACCTTACATCAAATAGTTTCCGAGTTTGTGAGTCACACACAACCACAATACGATACAGTGAGTCAATATTGGTATATCTTTCGTTGAGAAATAACGATTTAAAAGTAAGCCTCTCACCATTCAATAACTCCGAATCGAAATAGAAGAACTGAATTGTTTGAATATATTTTCACAATACCAATACATACTCGTATATTATTTTAGAATATGAAAGTCACTTGTTAGTAAGAATATTCTATTTGTCGAAGGTCGTTCAAACAAAGAAGTTGTATCTAATTGCAATGTAAGCGAAAGTAATGATATTGTAACGTAACTATAAGAAGAACTAGATTCAACTGAAATTGTGGCCAGAATGGCAAGTTAACATTTTCTTTACATTTTCTCAGTACTTGAGATACATTATGTTATTTGATGGATAACTAATGATACAACAGGAATACCTCTCGCAAATACTTCAGTCATTCAGTCTTTTCTCTCGTTTGTTAATATTTCATTTGTTAAATATGATATGAGGAAGCCAATATATATATCAGTCGTAGCGATAAAATCTGTTCCGGGATCGAGCGACTTGAAAATAACGAAACAATGCTATCTATCTAATTGCATCTCGACAGAACGGAACTCGTATTATTGGCACGTATACATACACACCCATTGTTCTGCCATAGTATAAGATGGTCTTATCGCGCCCACTCTGCGCGTGCCGCGACACGATTTGTCGCTAATCCCATAATCCTACCAGGGAAAATAGCCACGAGCTACTGTTTTTCTACCGTATTTACTCGAAAAGTGTTTGCTCTTATTATCGCTTGTGTTGACACTGTGATATTTTAGTAAGCTTATTGGTACTGGTCTATGGGGAATGGCGTTACTCGGCGTGTGCTCGTGATACCTAATTAACGCATTGTTCAGTGAAATCCGTGTCCCGTGAACAGCGAAGGTGTCTCTGCAGCCGGGTTTTCAATTACAGTCGGGGTGATATCCTCTGTGTTCCAGAAAATCAGTTACGCAGTGGTGGTACACGAGCCGCCGTTGTAGGGGACAAAAGATAAGGTGCGCAATTTGAACCGAATTGTGTTTTGAATTTCGCAGACAGCCTGAATTCGCTCGAATTTACCGTGTGTTTCTCATTTGTTTCATTTTCCTGAATTGTATTTGACTTGCAGTTGAAACAAGCACATCGATATATTTACTACTCGCTCAAAGGAGTTTAGTTCAATACAAATATAATTTAACTTCCAGATAGGTTCCAGATAGGTTCCAGTGTACGGTCTCTATTGTGGGAGATGTTATGTCTGGATTTTATACCAACAACAGTTTTCGTATAAGTTATAGAATAATATGTACATAGAAGAATATAGATATGTAGGAAATTTTATATGTATGGTTTTAAATGCACTGAAATAGGCCTCTTTATTTCGTGAATATAAAAAATAAACACACACACACACGCATTCAATATACTATATTCTTTATTAATAAAAAAATCCAAATCAAAACAAATACACAAGTAAGCAGTTTAAGGATGAAAAGTAAAGATTTTTATTTGTTACAGCAACAAAAGACGATTCAGAAGTAGAAGGGGAGTGTCGAGGTCGGCAAAACGGCGGCGGCGGCGCGCGCGGCAAACTACCCTACAACGGATACTCGGAGGAGTGCCTTGACCGACTAGAGCCCAACGGCAACATACCTAACGATAAGGAATCCCATTATGGTAAGAGCACTTATAACTGCTGAACTTCTTATGGGATGTGGAAATAAAAGTTTGCAATCAGAAATAAACTGCCCAACTTTTTATTTTCGCTTCGAGGTTAAAGATATTGCACTCTATGTTTTTAAGTGCTTATACCTATACATAGAGGTATATTTACAATTTTTAGGGTTCTGTACCTTAAAAGGAGCAAAAGGGAACCCTTAAAAGATCACTTAGTTTCTTGTCTGTCAAAACTATTTATCTGAAGATCGCGTGAAGGTATTTTAATTTATTTCAAGTATGAAAGTGTTTATCTAACTATATTTTATTACTTATTTTATATCTTATTATTTTTAAGTAAATCTAACTATATTATGTTGTAATTTTTAGCTTTTTAATAATTTAACATTATATATATTCGTATGTCGGTTGATTGACGTATTAATAAATTTATACTAATAAATTAAATGAATCAATTCATAACTATACCTATTAATAAGTTCATATCAATAGTTCTAAAAATTCATGTGGATTACCTATTATTCAAATTTTACTAATAAATAGAACTATCTGTAACTTAGGTCTTGTATATGTATCCTGCGTTTAACTACTTATATCACATACCTCAAACAAGCGATGTATCTACCGCAACACGTGTGATATTAAACACTCCCGACCTTCCTAGTTACGAGAACGTACAAACCGCAAAACATTGATTGGATGCTGGTCACACAGCCATGGGCTATAGCTTTTGCCTACGTATTTCTTCGCACTTAGCTGATTTTTTTTTAAATGAAATTCTTATCCTTTTCATACTTTACATTGTTCAGTATCTTTTCTAAATGTAACTATACTTACTAGGATTTTTCTTTTTTGTACTTCGTACTTTTACCGTTTACTGCTTTAACACTTCCCGATTGAATGTCTGTCCCTTATCTATTTTTATATCATAACCTTTATTATGAGGGTAGAAAACTTATTTTGTTTCCTAATAATATCCGAATTAATTTTAAATAATAAATTTTTCATACCAACAACTTCCGTTTAAATTATAACCATTAAAGTAGACAAAACAAGAGTAATTATTAAATATATCGACATATAATATAAATATAATTCGTAAATGAGATTTGCGTATACATTATATTATCATCTCCCTCTTACATGTTCATAAAGTATACCTTATAACTTCACGTGCAATCTAAATCTATAGTCGGTAAAATTGCAATAGAGAATCCCACAGGTATTCGAAACGGTAGTGTCATTAAGCTAGACTCGCCGAGAGCTCCGCCGGGAATTTACAATTATTATTTCTAGGAAGTGTCTCTCAGCAAATATAAATTTAATTTATTGTTATTGTATTATTGTATAACTATTTCATATAATTATGAACAGATACAGAAAATATTTCTTATTTATCTACTTCCTCGTATTTATTATAGCCTTCCTATTTTTCTCTTATTACTGCTTTGTGACTCCGATTGACTATTACAATTATAATAATATTTTTGCTACGAAATATTTCTCACTCATTTTTTAAGTGAATTGGTGTTTATTTAATTGCGAATAAGGAAATAGGTATTTATGTTCAATATATTTTGTAAAATATAGTGTATATAAAATAGGTTCAAGTATTACGTAAGCACTGTAGGGGGGGGTGGGGAGCCTTGGGCTTGCTTTTATTGCTATTATTTTAGAAGATGATGAGGAGAGGATTGCTTATTTTTGATGACATAGGGGAAGGGGGGGGGGGGAGCAATAATAACGTAATACTTGAATGGCCCCATAAGGAAGAAAGGAGGAGTGATATACTTAAATACAAGTGAAATTTGGAAATGAATTTTATAATTTGATGGCTGTAACAGACCTCGTTATTGGATAAAATGATGAATGCTTTTCATTGGCTTAGTAATTTATTGCCTGCTATAACTTAAACTTAGCTTAGAAGATTTTGATTATATTAAACACTATCTTAGATTACATGAAACGCTATAGATTGCCTTGCTTCATTATTTCGTATCAATAACTATTCAAGATTATCTTAATTTATACCAAATTATTATTATATCATCACTCCCTGCAGTTATATGTAGAAAAAGCAAACAGCACAAGATATGGCGAATATTTTCCTTTGCCACATAGCTATTTACACAATGCTTGCTTAGAGAGATGGCATCCAGAGCCTCGTTTTGTTTAATGAGATCTACGAATTAATTCGTAAATTTAAAAGAAGATAAACGATTTTTAGTAAAGTACAAAAGTAGTCTTATGGAGCAAGCTATAGTAGTAGATTATCCTGTTACAGGAACGTGATGCAGCGCTGTAAGCTCCAGCTTCACTAATTAGAAGTCTTTAGTGAAGTTCGTATTACGTAAAGTCTGTCAATGATGGCGTAATCCCTCTTTTACTTATCTTCCGGACTTACGGTGTGCTTAATCTTATTTAATCTTGACTGTCCCAAAATTTCACAATTGCGATCTTGGTCAAATGTTCTGACTCTGGCAAAGTTTAAAAGGGCGGAAAGTTCATAGCAGACAGAATAATTAATAAGTTCGCTCTGTCTACATCGCAAAGAAAATCTCGAAAAATAAAACTTTATCAGTTGACACAAAAATTGATTTTCAGTTTATAATAATACATATAATTAACGTTGTGCAGCAGCACGTGTGCAATAGCTCTATGTCTAATTTACATGTTGTTCGATTTGTTAAATAGGTTCAAGTATTACGTAAGGCCTTGTTAGCCTTGATTTGATTGCTTTTTTTGATGACATAATGTGGGGGCAATAATAACGTAATACTTGAATGGCCCCATAAGGAAGAAAGGAGGAGTGATATACTTAAATACAAGTGAAATGTGGATGCATAGCTATTAGGACACGGACATTCACAAAACATTTTTTAGAATTTCTAGTATCAGTTTCAGTCGAAATAGAATTTCAAACTATATTATAAAATTTCTACCCATTTCAAAAAAACTTGCTTGGGAAAGCCCAGCATTTTTTCTTGAAAAATTTTATGGATCCTTCGTTTAAACTATCAAAAATATCCTTTATAGAAACTACAGATTAAGTGTCTTAATGAAACAATATATAGTAACCAATATAATGTTATTAATTAGTAATTAATTCAGTTGTCCAATGTAAGCAAGTATACGGTAGCACTATAATTTACATGTTAAATGATAGTGTACGTGTAATTATGTACGGAGATGTCCGAGAATCCAATATCGATAACGTAACTACATACCTAGTATATGCATAATTTCTAAATTAAGTTTATTATTTAACTGCTATTTACATTAACATATATTTTTTTAAGTATAATTAGATTGTTTAATATTTGGCCTTATAGATAATACCAACATCAATTCAATAAAAAAAAACAAGAATATTTAACGTAAATAGCTGTCATTACTTAGTGAATTAGTGTCTCTTTTATGTCTTAAATATCACTGTATTTGACAATAATAACATTATATATACGATTACTTAACATATTTATTGTTTCGGCAAACGTACACAAACAATGAAGTAAACCACGCCGTCTTTGCGTACACCGGCAATGTGCTTGACACATGTAAATAAACCGTCCATATAAATATTTATACAACATCGTACAGCGTGGCGAGAGTTGAATTTTAAAACTACTTCAGTTTTTAATCGGATTGTCGGTTCTTAGCAGTTGGCGCTAACAGCTCTCAGTTTTCCTGGACTCCTTTTTGTTCGTTAACAAAGGAGTAGCGTGGAGCTTCGAAGCTATCTGCACTTATATAAAGATGTTTTTAATTTTTATAAAATGTTATATTTGTTGTTATTAAGTTGCTGTCGCTTGCTATTTAAATAATATAAATAAAATAAATCAAATAAATCAGCTTCACGCTGTATCCCGCACACTACAGGGTAGGCAGAGGGAACGTAGTGAAAGACACTCCGTTCCCCATATAATAATATCTGCTTATAAAATGACTTAACCCTTTTTTGTTGTTGTTGTTGATGTTGTTTTGTTGCTTATCAAATAATATGGTAAATGTTATGATAATAGTGAGTTTTTGTGAATAGTAATGTAATAAAAATGTTAATTGATAATAACAATTAATCAGGCCGTCCCCAATTGGGACACTCATTGTTTGTTTATCATTAAATAGATTAACTTATTTTTGCTTCCCTTCTCTGCCTATTCACCAAGTAAATAACATACAGTATTATTCTTTGGGAAAGGGCTCTTTTAAAGTACCTACTGTGAATAAACAAGCAATATGGAATTGTATTTATGTTTCGGACAGAACTCTATACGTCTCCGCCCTTGGCTTGAAACTCAGTTTATCTTTTGTCTACGTTCCAGACAATGTTTGTTTTGAAAAAGGGAAGAAATACAAAATTATGTCACCGTACATAAGAATTTTCTTTAAGTGGATTGTATAACATTCTAATAGTTTCATAAGAAAATTGCTCAGATTGATAATACCTAACATTTAAATACTAACACGAATAAACTAATTTTAATCAAGAAATTTATAATACATTACTCAAATTTCCCTCCCCCAAGTAGTTTCGAAGTTAGTCTCACTAGCGACTGAGTTTCTACTCGAAAGTAATTGGGCACTTAATAATATTACGTAAAGTGCAAACCTGGGATATCGAATTACGAAACTGTTCTATATCAAAACGAACAGCCGTGTGCTGTTTATACTAATTGCGATCTTGTTATGTTAATATTAAATATTTTCTATCTATCTATCTATCTATATCTATTCTGTTATATTATCTGTTGCCTAGAAATGTGTTTATTAGTGTTTGGAATGTTGTGTTAGGATACAGTGTTTATACATGGTGCTCTTGTATACAATGTTTAATAAAAAAAACTGTGATTAATTTAAAATTTTTGATTTAGTTATAATGTTAATATTAATATACGATTTAGTCAGACGCTACATGCGATAGATTTTGTGTATTCGGTTCTTATTCGGGGAAAATATATATTTATAAGTATTTTCCTATAATTGATTTTGCCACTCAACTCGCAAATGCTAAAACTTAATTGGCTAGTTGAAATAAGTACCTACTATTTAATATTTATGTATGGAAATGTATATACGTATATACGAATGACGAAGTGATAGTGATTGAAAATATTAATCGAAATCCCTACTCTAAAACATCTCAATATACTTAATTAATTTTTGTGGTTATCCAAAAGCAAAACAGCTTTGAACCCTCACTCAATACCTGAAATGACAAATGACACCTGTCCAAATGTCCATTTTAATTACGAAAATACCACTGAAAACGAGGTCGACAAAATTGACGAGGACTTTAGGGCTCTATAAACATTTTTATTCTCCGTCATGAATTTTGATATACCTACCAAAACCGCAAGTCAGTGTGTGACGTTAGCATCGAAATGAATGCCGCAGATCGTAGGCATCAACCATACTTCTATACACGACATTTTCGTATGAATGGCACTAAATGAGCCTTTACATTTTATGATACCTCTTCTTTCTAGAGATATTTAAAATTTGCTTCTTTTATAACATATTATACATATGGTTTCGTTCATCTTAAATATACTCGTACTGTTACTTTTCTAAGTTATATAACTGTAAACTTTAATTAAAATCCGTTCGGTATTTCTTGTGAGAATCCGTTATCCAAGCGGTGTATGGTGTTAATCATTATCAAGGCTGAGTAATCGATTTCAATTAACAATTATTTCATTATATATGTGTTTTTAAAAACATTTGAGCAACTATTTGAAAACTGAAACGTTTTTCCGGCTTAGTTGTAAATTAGCTAATGTTAATTTAACGTTGCCTACGTTAGTAAATAAATGTACCTGTATTTTAAATGTATGTATAATAATGTAAAATATGTAAAATATATGTAAAATATGTGGATTTTGGCTAATAATATTAGCAGAGGAGGCCAGTCGTGGCGCAAAGGCACAAGTGTGTGACTGTAATCAAGTGAATGGGTTCAAACCCCACTCGAGGAAATGAAAAAAATATTTAAATTTATATTTTCATTTCTTCGCTCTGGTATCGAGGCCAAACGCGGCGTTGAGTTCCCCCACTCAACACGCAATACCCCCAAAATTTGGTGGGAAATGAAATACACAGTGTTTTAACAATAGGTTCCCTCTGCCGTGTGCTGCTGCTGTTTGCGGGATAAAACTTGAAGCTGATTTAGTTAATAAAATTAGGTGTTTTAAAAATTAATAAAAAATTAAAACATGCTGGCTACATTTCATACATTGGTACATATTATTTTAATAATTACAGTAACGAGAGCATATTTCGTCATGAATTAACAATAACTGTTAATCGCTCCACTACCTCTTATGTGTAACATCCATATACATTACGCCTGTTTAGTTTGAATTACAAATTATATCCTTTGTAAAAGGTGCGGAATTCCCACTTCGCTCCTATTGGTTGTCAGCCACACCCGTACTATATTCCTGTGACCTACTTATGTTATGATATAGATTATTGCGTGTTTGCCTTCTCACTGAAAGCAGTTTTAATTAAATAGAGTAAGTTCCTTTTTAGTTATATTTTTGGATTTTATATTTTATTAAATATTTGTATAGAATGTGAGGCAATTCTAAATTGCACATTACGACTGTATAATATTCTGTTCAGTTGAAATTTGTGTGCAGGTAATGGAATTTGTTCATATACGTATATGACTTATAAGATAGATAAAGAATGTTATTTACCATCTTTTTAGATATTTGTTTAGTTATTATATAAATATTTCGATTATTTATATATGTTCATAATATTATCACAAGTATGACGAAAAATTCCGCTTTGCGCTATGAATAAAATATAATATAATATAAATAAAGTAGCCGCAACATATCAAATGGTTCCCATCTTTCATATTATTAACCCAATATCGAAGAATGTAGCGAAAAAATCGCTAGTTATAAATCATAACATTTCTCCAAACGCTCTCCCCATTTTTATCCGATTTGATCGATTGTCTTCATAATCGATTTGTATGATACAACCGATTTCTATGATTTATGCGCCCCGTGTTTACAGCGAGCGATAGCTCCTTTGTTGCGTTGAAGGAGTGCTCTTCAACGCGAAAATATTGACGATGGTAGCGAAGTAACTTCGACTATAATCGCTTAGCTTACTCTTTTTGTTGCCGTTGATCTAGATATCGATATAAGAGATTTATACCACAACTTCGATTGGTGCTTTTAGAGATATTGCTTCTAAATTTATCAGTAGGTAGGTTCTATTCGATCTCTTTTGATTAAAATTTTTGTGTTTCATTTCTTAATTGTAGTATTCGTATATTTATCATTTTGTTAAGTTATAAGGTACTTTTAGTATGATTTATCTGCTACACATAACTGCTTCTGCACACAGCATACTAGGCAGAGGGAACCTAGTGTAAACACTCTTACAGGGGAGTGACTGTAACGCGTCGGTTGTAGTTTCGATCCCCACTTGAGTGAATAAATTATTATTTATTAATATTTTCATTTCTTCTGCTCCATGCTCTACTTTGGCACCAAGGCAAAAAGCTCGGTGTTGCCACTCAACACGCAATGGCTGGAAAAATTCGCCAAAGAGTGGGTAATGGAGTATGATATACATACTATTTACGAAAATTTATAACATAAAAAATACGTGATTTGGTTATAATACGTACAATGTACGTCTTAAGAGACTTTAATAATGCTAAGTGCTTCTGCGCCTTGGGAAAGCTATTACTGAATATATATAAGCAAAGTAGATCATATTCAATATTGTTCCAGAGTGGAGCGGTGGTGCCGGTAACGGGGAGTACCGTGTAAGGAGACAGCTGTCAGTGTCTTCAGATTCGAAGCTTTTAGACGAGGGAGCGAGAGAGGACGCAAGGGTGGTAATGAGGCCGAAACGACCTCCTAGGCCCAAATCTGAGGCATTCCTTGGACCACACGACCACTCAAACAGACGCACCAAGCGGTTTAGTGCCTTTGGGGTAAGCAATCTGCATACGTTAAGATTTAATTTTTTAACACAAAAATGCCTTACATTTTATGATTCATTTCTTTTATCGCATAATGTTTTTATTTTTGCACCTTATAAATCTGCCAAGATGTTCGTGGATCATTTAGCAAGGCACGAACCCGGGCGGTCACTCGTAAAGGTCCCGTGAGGGTATAAGAATAATGACGCCTCTGTGCGCTCGGCGAAGCAATGAGAATGAATACAAAAAGAAACAGCGTCTAACTTTGATCGATGCACAGTGATATTTAAGATCATAAAAGAGTACCGTTGAATTTTTTGTATATCGTGTAAGCTCAATATCTTGATTTCACGTCCTGCTGTAAGAGTCTTTGCATCAGGAAGAGTAAAACGAGAACATACATTAAATCTTTCTTTGTATTTGAGTTAGGTAAATGCTTAAGCGGTAATTTTAAAATTTTCAAAGAAATTAGCATATAAAGGTACTCCGCATCGTAACTTTAGCATACAAAATCTTTATAAGGTAAGAACTGTCTTATTAAAATCACATAAACAGTGTTTACACAAAGAAATATATTGTCCGAAATGTAGATATTATGTGCATTGTGTGCTAATGTTTAAATATCACTTTTTTATGTGTTGTGCATGTTTTAGCAATTTTTTTTCCGCTTAACTCTGTATTTTGCATGTAGCAGGGTAGGCAGAGGAAGCTTAGCGTTAAGATACTCCACACTGGAACTCAACGCCGCGCGTTTGTCTCGATACCATAGCGAAGAAATGAAAAAAAAAAACAATATTTAATTTCTTCAATTATCCAAAATTTTACAGTGTCGTTTACACCCACATGCTTGTACCACTGCGCCACGACTGGCATCAATTTTTTTCTATATTATTGGTTGTGCGAATTCCTTAGCTGTTCCAATATGCTACGAGCCTGCCCATATAAATGTAGAGTTTAATTCTTTTTTAATAAGAATTTTAAAGCTTAATTTTGTGAGTTTCCCAGATAGCTATTTCCAATACAAATAGTAACTAGTACTGTGGATAACTTTCAATAAAGTCGTTTCCATTTCGATTACGAGTAGTTTGAACAAAATAGCGGATATATATTGAAACTCTATTTGACTATATCTATGTTAACATTGAAAACATACTATGAATAAGATATATACTTTTCATTTGTAACGTTTTTTAGATGATTTTGTGAATGCATATTTAGATCTTTTCTCTAATCTGAGATCATACTCATATCTTTTCAAAAGATAATATTTACTAAGAAATTAGTAGGAGTAAAATTGAGGCCAATCGTGGCGCAAAAGCACAAGGTTGTGGTTCTTTTTCCATTCGAAGACATAATATATTTATATTTTAATTTCTTCGGTCTGGTGTCGAGGCAAAGCGCGGCGTTAAGTTCTGTCTCCTCTTCTGTATTCGGCGGAAAGTGAGGAGTAGAATGTCTTAACACTAGCCTCTTCCTACCCTGCTGCTGCTGCTGTGCGGGATACAGCGTGAAACTAAATAAGAAAATTGTACGCAATAGATTTCTTCACGTAGCGCCTGAGCCCGCATGCCAACTGCCGTAACAAACCGTATCACATTAGTTAAGTCAAATATTTAGACAGGCGCTGGAAGAAAGCGAAACGGTGTAAGCGGGAGTTAAATAATGGTAGGAGATAACGCTAAGAACGCTGAAGTATATTTTGTCATGAATTTAATTCTATTGCTAATGGATTTTAAGGAAATTTGTATTAACGCGGTTTTCGTGGTGCATACTCGTATATCTTTTTTTTTGGTAAAAAAAGGCTCTGTTTGAAAAATTTCTTTACTGTTACTATTATGGGAAACAGAGTGTCTTAGCACTAGGTTCCCTCTGCCTACCCTGCTGTGTGCGGGATACACCGTGAAGCTGATTTTTTTTGTTACTATCATGTGCACACGATACGGTCGTTGTTCAGCTAAGCCATTTACATAAACGAAACACTCGTAGTGTTTTATTGGTTTCGAATTCATGCACAAAATTGATTTTGAATGAGATATACAAACCGTTCAGGCAACAAAATAGCAGAGACGATACGCCTGTTATTTTTCTGTTTGCAAATACAAAAATGCAACAAAAATCTGCAATACATCAAGATATTTTGATCTATATATAAACTTTATAACTAGATTATTATAATTAATGAGTTACACATTTTTGTTTTGATACCAGTCGTGGCGTAGGGGTAGGTACAAAGAGTGACTGCAAATGCGACTGGTTGTGGGTTTGATCCCCACTCGAGGGGATGGAATATTTACATAAATTTATATTTCCATTTCTTCACTCTGTGTCGAGGCAAAACGCGGCGTTGAGCTCCGCCACTCAACATGCAGTGACTCCAGAAGTGGCAGAAAGTGGGTAATGGAGTGTCTCTTAATACACTCGTTTCCCTCTGCGTACCCTGCTGTGTGCGGGATGCGGCGTGAAGCTGATATTTTTTTTTATTTATTATATATAGCATTATTAAGATATAGTTATTATTCACCATATGCAGTGGTGTCCACCATAGTTGAGAATACTTCACATTAGACGCTAATCGTTATAAACAACCGCCGTGGCAGATACACCACGCGGTAATAAAGTGCCGCTACGTACCGCACGGACTGTACGCCTTTATATTTTCTCTCTTTGTGCTCTCGAAATGCTCGTATACTACCTATTGATTGATATTTATTGTTCTCTGAAGGAAGAATAAGAAACTGAAACGGATTTTCTTGGGGGAAACCGACATGAATTAAATTAAGTATAATATTAGGCCAGTCGTGGCGCAGGGGCACTAAGTGTGGCACTCGAGGAAATTAAATATTTAATATTTTCATTTCTTTGATCTGGTGTCGAGGCACCGCGCGGCATAGTTTCTCCACTCAAGCAATGCCTCCAGAATTTGGAGCAAAATGGAGAACGGAGTGTCTTAACATTAGATTTCCTCTGCCTACCCTGCTGTGTGCACAATACAGCGTGACTTCAGTAAAATCTATAAATTGGTACTTATCTCGTAAAACAGTCAGTTTGTTTGCGTTTAGAACTATTACTCTTACAACTACAATCTTAAAAAGTAATAAAGCGAGTTGAAAATGTTTACCACAAATTCTTTTAGTTTAGTTTTAATCTCGCTTCGATATAAAATAAAGGAGCTGAGTAATTAAAAAGAAAGTTTCTTAAAGTTGTGTAAGTTGTAGTCATGGACATGATCTTTTAAAAACAAACATAAGCTAAGGCTAATTTAAGAATCTATCTTTCTCTCTCTCTCTCTCTCTCTCTCGCTCTCTCTCTCTGATTATGCTATAATTATAATGAATTATTAAATTGTTTGTGTTTAAACTCTTATTTATAGCGTAAATTTGATAAGTAATTTACGGTTTTTGAGCTTTCTGCACATGCTGTGACTTCTTTTTTTTATTTATCTTAGTACACTTGAAAGTATTTTTGACGGTATATTTCAATTGAAGTTGTTACATAGAATTTAGTGCGTGTGTAATTGTAATTTGTCATAATTTACATACGAAGCTTAATGAGCTTTTTAAATAAATTCTTTATTAAAGAGAAGTAAATTATTATGAATTTATTATACGCTTAAGTACACATTTATCAAATTAACCCTTTTATTGTAGAATTAATTAAATAAATAGACTTTTAAAATATATTATATTAAGGAACAAAGTTCACTTGGTGGGTGTACTATAAGCACGTAAGGTCACATTTTCGCTAACGATTAATAACATTATTTATTATTATAGGCAAAATTTATATTGTTAATTTAAGTATTTATATTGTATAATTTAACTAATATATTTATTTATTAAGTGTATTTAATGTTAAATGGAAAGTATTATTTATATTTGAGGGTACCTAATAGCCATCGTGGCGCAGTGGATGTACCGACAACGAAAATTGTAGTTTTAAATTATTCAACAAATTGATATTTTACCTGTATATAATAAAATAAACATAATTACCCAGTTTCATGAAAATGGCGTTAAGTTTTCTAAAATTCGTTACAGTATTCGTTTAAAATCAAAAACAGAGAAATCCTTACTCCGCCCTCCACAAATATATGGAATATAAAATAATATCTTATTACCATATCAATATAGTATATATTCTATTTTTGTTAACATTATATATTTATAGAAAACACATTTATATTTATACTCTTTACACGTGCAAAAACGAGATAATGACGTTATGTGATTTTTTCTTCTCTACCCATTTGTAGATATTTTAAGAACTAAGAGGGGATTCTAGTCAACTCATAATATAAAATATCATTAATATAAAATAAATATATGTTGGTTTTAGTTTTAATTTTATAATCAACTATTTGTTTACTAATTTATTTATATATTTTTTCTTTAACAGGGTGACTCCCCGTTCGGCAAGTCCGAAGCGTATATAAAGCTGGAGCAACTGGGAGAGGGTTCTTATGCTACAGTTTACAAAGGTTATAGCAAGTGAGTACAAATATATTATGTATAACACTATATTGTTAGTCGTGGCGCAGGGGCACAATAGCGTGACTGTAAATACGACGGTTGTGGGCTCGATTACCACTTGGGGATTTCAATATTTAAAATTTATTTTTTCTTGATCTGGTGGCGCGCGGCGTTGAGCTACGCTACTCAACAAGCAATGATACCAGTATTTGGAGTAACATGGGGAAGGGGAGTGTCTTAATAGAAAAGGAGTATCTTAAACAATAGGTTGCCAGATTTCTGTGCCGTGATGTGCGGGATATAGCGTGAAGCAAAAAAAATCTTACGATCATTATTATTTTTAATTGACTTTAGAATCAAACCTTTGCACGTCTGCAGGAAAAAACTTTTTGCCGTGTGATCCCGGCCTAGAATAGGATCATCCTGGTACTGGTGGTGTCGTAAGAGGCGACTAAAGTACGTGTGGTAGAGTCATGTTGCCAGCAATGGCAACACGCATGGACAGACTTGACCGGATCATCACCACTCCCGGCGTTTAAAACTGGCGTGAAGTAGTGGCTTGATGCCACTGCGTTTCGCATCAGGTAATGCCGGGCCCCGGCGCCCAACCCACCTTAAAGCCGGCAACGCACCTGTAACTCCTCTGGTGTTGCACAGGGCCGTGGGCGGCTGTAGTCACTTACCATCAGGTGACCCGAACGTTCGTTTGCCGTGTCTGTTCCATAAAAAGGAAAAAAAAACTCAGTTACATAGTCACTTTGTTTTCGGCCATTTTATTAATGCATTTTATGTCAGTAAATATTTGTATGTGCATATAGATAGATAGTGGAAAACTATAAAAAATAAACCTTCATTCACGTGTAACTTAAAGATCTGTAGCTTTTGACGTTTATATTATTGTCATACAAAATAAAATGTACATTGTTGTCTTTCATATTATTATGTTGTAGGTATGTCATGTTGTTATTTCTGTAAATCACTAAAATATGTAAACATAGTAATTTTCTATTATTAGTCGTTTGTTTGTAACTTTTTACATACTAAATAAATGTATGTAGTGGACGAGTACATAGAATAATATGTTATGTAGACTAGTCAATAGTAATTACGAGTGGCGCCGTTTTATGTCCTCTGTGTGTTTTAATATACTGTTTGTTATATTCATTTACAGAGGACCGTGTCTATTGTTGATTAGCTACTTGATGATTTAATGTATAACGTTTTGTTTATCTAACTGGTAAATGTTGTTCTTTAATGATTAATGAAAATTGTTTGTATTTATGTATGTACGTATTAAATATGTTCTGATCACGCGTTCACGTAAGATTTTGCATATAGCAGCGTAGTTAATTCACTTCCGTTCCCCTTTTTACGTCGATATCTCGAGGCATTGCGTGTTGAGTGCCGGAATCCAACGCCGCGTTTTGGCTCGTTTCCAGAGCGGGGAAATATTAAATATTTGATTCCCTCATGTGGGAATCGAAGTCCCAACTGTCGTGCCACAGTAGCCACCGCTTTGCCACCGCTTTGTTTATAGTAGGCACCTGTTTGTAGTACAATATTTTTAAAACTTCATTCAAAAGTTTTAATTTTGTTCTTAGTTTCAGTCTTTGTCAAAGTATAAATCAAAAGTTTCCAAAACTTATGCTGCATTCTAACTTGAAAACAAGGCTCGGAGAAAACTTGTTACATATATTCAAGATGCTTAGATTTTTATGCGGCAGCTACTTTAATTTTAAATTTTATTCTATCTTTTCTATTTTTTTTTATTTTTGTAGTTTTTTTTAAGTTTTACATTTATATGACATATTTATTTTTATAACTAGTAACGTATGAGTTACGTACGTTACTAAACTACAGTCATATATTCTCTCCGGTAAAGAAAACAAACATATTGCATTCAAATATTCAATTAATAAAGGATGTCACCTAAATTTATTATAAAATACGCACGTTTCATACACGGAGCACGTAGATATTATAATACAGCATTTGATTATTATAACGTGTTACGTTGGAAAATTGGAATGTTAACAAATTTTCCTACCATAATTCAATAATTCATACTGCTATTCGTATTCAGTGTAAAATCTGATAATAATTTGAATTGAGTGAACTTGATTCGTTTCTAATTTTGGATATTTACACAGCTTTGTAGTAGTTAGGGCAAATTAAAAATCTATTTATTATTTATAAAAAAAATGAGATAGACCATAATGTGGGCTTTGAGGTTGTTGCACCTAAATTGATTTCCGCCAACCCAAAATGTACATGTATATGCGCCGTGTGATCCCGGCCTAGAATAGGATCATCCTGGTACTGGTGGTGTCGTAAGAGGCGACTAAAGTACGTGTGGTAGAGTCACGTCGCCAGCAATGGCAACACGCATATGGGCAGACTCAACCGGATCATTGCCACCCCCGGCAATTAAAACCAGCGTGAAGTAGTGGCTTTATGCCACTGCGTTTCGCATCAGGTAATGCCGGGCCCCGGCGCCCAACCCACCTTAAAGGCCGGCAACGCACCTGTAGCTCCTCTGGGGTTGCACGTGGCCGTGGGCGGCGGTAATCACTCACCATCAGATGACCCGAACGCTCGTTTGCCGTGTCTTTTCCATAAAAAAAAATAAAAAAATATATGTGTTATAATATTGATTTATTCAATCGATATTATTTTTGCAATTGATTTTACTTAGAGTATATATTAATTAAGCGTTAGTTAATTCTATTCTATTCTAAAATAATCGATTTTGACATTTTCTACGCCACACAAATCTCTTAAACGAAATAATTTCGTCTAAATTACGTTCAAATCTCTCGCGCTACTAAGTACTAAAATGTTCAAATGAATAGTGTTGCTTTGATGAATATTTTCAGGAATAACTGACACCGGTTTGCATAACTCCCGCCTAATGCGCGGTATGCGATTGTGGTGCTTCTGACTTACGTACACTGTAATATGAGAACATTCCACTATTGGTTGATGTTTGTAATAATGAATGTAATGTTGTTTTGTTAGGCTTTTAAGTTTTTTTTTTAATTTTTGTTGTTACTAAATTGTTACTTTAATTTTGATGTATGTTTTCTTTTTTCGTGTCATTGTAAGTAATCAGTTTATTTGAGTAATGTTATTACATATAATAATGTTTTCTTAGTGTCACACTGTATCCCGCACACAGCAGGGTAAGCAGAGGGAACCTAGTGTTAAGACATTCTGTTCCCCATTTTCCAATAATACAAAACATAATAATTTTAATGAATTTTATTTATTAAAGAAATAAAATAAAATGTCGTTACCTAATTTTTATTATGCTATATTATACAATTTAAAGTGATCTTTTAATTGGCGCACTATTGTATGCTCACTATGTATAGGGCTCCTAGAACATAATTAGAAGTGTTTGGGCAACTCCAATTAATGCATAAGTTTTCGCTAACGCTGGCTAACGAGATAGCGAGACGGGTTCGAATGGAGCTAATACTGGTTAAACAAGGAACTACAGATTTTCTACGTGGGATAGGATTTCTTGCACAATCTACAAGTCCTAACTTATTATTTGAAATTCTACTGCTAAATGATGAGAACATAGTAAATGAGCGGTTGAATATAAGATTGTAATTTATATAGTATTATATTTCGTGAAACTATTTTTCTGGTTTATTTTTTCCCTTCAGAAATACGTTTCCAACTAACAAACAGAATTCGAGACTAGTTGTTCCGCTGCGGCACTAGCAAGCAAGCGTGAGACTGTAAGCGCGACAGGGTGTGGGTTCGAAACCCACTAGAGGAAATTAAATATTTAAAGTTCCATTTGTTCGCTCTGGTCTCGCCCGGTCGGTCGGTCTCTAAAGGCACCCAACATGCAATACTTCCAGAATTTGTTTGAAAGATGGGAGCGGAGTGTCCTAACACTAGATTCCCTCCTACATATCCTGCTGCATATGGAATACAGCGTAAAGCTGAAAAAAAAAATACAAATTGAAAAACCTTTAGATATTTAAAATATAGTCAATTTGTAGGTGTAGGTGTGTCTCTCACCCTCGACAAATTAGTTTACGAATACTTGAGATTGAATAATTAACTCCCCATTACAAGACGGCGCTAAAGGAACTTGCCACTCACGTACGTTACGGTGTCGCATCCTGTGTTGTTAATACATTGTTTAGTTCCATACAATGGAAAGTCGTTTGCATTTTATATCTTCGAAGGGTGGTTAGGAATTCAACGATTTTTATATTGTGTTTGCTTGTGGTATATTGCTCGAGGTTGATAACTTTTATGGTATTGATGGTTGATATTTAAATATTTAACGAATTAAATATGTTTAAATTTTAATTAGCGTTTCTGTTTGTTTTTGTAAATGTGTAACGTCAAGTTGCCTCATACTATTTTAGACAATTTTTAGGTGACGCATCGAAATGGTTTTAAGAGACAATAATATAAAATAATATTCTCTAAATTTCAAACTCTTTACTTTAGCTTCAGGGGGAAAAACTACCGCTATATATACATCACTTTCGGCTGCCAAAAGCTCGATATATCATTGCAATATACATCAAAAATATTTTTGTTGTAGTTTAACACAGCAAGTGGTGGCTTTAAAAGAGATAAGGCTACAAGAGGAAGAAGGCGCACCTTTCACGGCGATACGCGAGGCGTCGCTGCTCAAAGAATTGAAGCACGCCAACATCGTCACTCTGCACGACATTGTACATACTAGGGAGACTCTGACATTTGTTTTTGAGTTTGTTGTAAGTAGAATTTTTTTTTATCTTATTATGTTATCTTTGAAGCCTATGGATGCGCAGTGGGCCACGACTGATTGGAAACTTAATGGTTGTGGGTTCTGTGGTTATTCCGGGCAATTATTTTCATTTTGAAGGTAACACAAAGTGTAGGGTTGAGATCTGCTATTTCAACGCGAGATTTGCTCTGCCCACTATACATACTCGCACTTAAGATATAGCGTGAGGTTGAAAAATATTATCTTTATACGATGCATTTTAATTTATAAAGATAATGTTATTTTTCATTAATTTTTTTGTTACAATTTTATTTCGTTTATCAAGTAAGGCAGTTCGTAGCACAACCAATGTATAATAGAGCCGTAGGAAAATATTTTTATATTATGTTATCTCAAAGTCTATTTTCTGTTATATTGTGTTATGTTTTAGTCGTATACTTTAGATGATTATTACATATGTTTTAATGAAAGCAGTTGTATTATAGATAGATATATACGTAGATTCAGTCTATCGCGCTAGCTACACTTGGGCCATATCGTCGTTTGATTTTTTTGTGGAGTTGAGACCGGATAAGTACTTTACACCAGTTATAATATAATAATATCTTATAATATTATATTAATATATATCTCTTGTCATATTACGAACGCTTAAAGGCTCTCAATATGCATAAGTTCGAGCCCCGTTACATTAGAGTTTTACACGTTCCTAAATACATATCTTAGCGTCTAAATAACAATTTAAAATAACGCCAAACTATTCTTAAAACAGGATACAGATTTATCACAATATATGGAAATGCACCCCGGCGGTCTAAACCGACACAACGTTAGGCTGTTCATGTTCCAGCTTCTACGGGGGCTCGCTTACTGTCACAGGAGAAGAGTTTTACATAGGTAAGAGCGAGCTATATACTGTTTTATTTAATCGTTTAATACATTGGATATACATTGATATTATACTAATTATTATTCTGTTTTAAATACTAGAACATCACAGAGACATGATGCATCTGACTGTAAACCCGATAGTTGTGGGTTCGATTTCCACTCGGGGGAGTGAAGTATTTAATATTTTCAACTGTGGTAACACGATAAAGCGCGTCGCTAAGATCCGCTACTCCACACGCAATGTAGTAATTAAGCGATGATAGTGTTGTTACTTCGAGAAAAGTCTTAACAATAGGTTTCCCCTGCCTTTAATAAGCGGGATAGAGCGTGAAGCTAAATTTAATTCAATTGTATAAAAGCTATTAAGTGTGAATTGGGCGTAAACGTTGACCTTTAATACTTTCTAATTATTTGTTTGTATTGTTTGTTGTCTCTAAAGAAACATTTATTTTTATCTACTTCGTGGAATTTATAAAATTAATGATATTACATTTATAGTGAATGTTACAAGGTTATAAAATTTCGAGTAACTTTTATAATTATGTATAACTGACATCGCTTCCACAAGGGTTAGTGTGTCAACTGGCAGCGGAAGGTCACACTAAAGTGAAGGCTAAATCATATGGAATAAAATTTATTAAATTTCTTACGTATTAATATTCTTGAGACTGTTGTGGCGCAGTGGATCTGACAGTAAACGCAATGGTTGTGGGTTCGATACCCACTCGGGGAATAAATTATTTTTGTCTCCTCCTCTGTAAGATAATGAATGACAGTGACTTTTGCATTCCTAATATTTTGAAGTCGGCAAAAAGTAGAATATGGAGATAAAAACGTGAAGCTGAAATAAATAAAAAATAATATTTTTTTAACTTTTCAAATAGGGACGTGAAACCACAAAATTTATTAATAAGTTCACACGGTGAATTGAAATTAGCGGATTTCGGTCTGGCTCGTGCGAAATCCGTCCCCAGCCACACGTACTCACACGAAGTTGTTACGCTTTGGTACAGGCCGCCAGGTTAGTTTTGTACAATTTGTATTATTTTATTATCTTATACATATGTTTATTTTATAACTGGTTGAAATTGGTTTGATGCCCACCCGAGCGAATTAATTATTTTCATTTTCTCGCTCTAGTAAGAACACAGCGTAGAGTTTCGACACTCAACACGCCTTAAATGTCCTTTGACACTTGATTTAATTTGAGGAAATAAGTATGAAGCTAAAGAAATTTATTTATTATTTTAGAAAATATACATATTTAATTGTAAACATGATAAATATATTTAAAAACGAATATAAAAATGTTATCTTTAAATTAATCAGGAATGTTCATGTGTTATCAGTTATTTTTTATGTATCAATTTACCTTTCAATAATGTAGGTTTATTATCTGAAAATCGGTTGACAATCAAAATATCGATTTTTCAAGTGATACTACAGACCTCGATAGCTATTCAAATCTTTCACCCAATTTATCTCAAGTTGTGGATAGGTAGGAATCAGTACTTTCAGTTTGTATAAATATAATCGTTTATTGTTATTTGAAAAAGCTTAAAATATTGGAATTGTTATTTAATTTATAAATAAAATAATATTTTTATGTTACAATATTATATGCTGTAATATTATGTCCTGACATATGAGAAAATTGGATTTTTAATTGAAATTTTAATATTAAATTCTGCTGACGAAACTGCATAAATATATAAACTTTAATGCTAAATCAGTGTCGGCTAATGAAACACTTTCATTATTTTTTTTTACTGTCCCAAGATTTTGCGATTGCAAAGATGGTAATTCAAGACTTGTAGATGAAAAGTTTTAAAACAAGCTTTCTAGAATTCCTAAGTTAACAGCGAAGTTTGAACTAGGTTAAACCTATAAATGTTAACAACTTTACTACTAACTTCAAAGCGAATATTAATACTAAACCAATTACGAATGTCCAAGACGTCCTATGAAGTTTACAGTTTAAAATTAATACATCTTAACATTTTTCTTAATCACGTAATAGAAGCGAAAGGATTTTTTTCTACTTAAAAGAAGCTTTTATTGACGTAAAAATAGCTAATATTACTTTACTCATCAAAACCACTATTATTATATGTGACATTTTATATCACAAGAACTCTCGACACAGGATTTCCTAATGAGGCTTTGTCGTACATAATTTATGTAATTATTTTTCAAGTTAAAAATATAATTCTGTTATTGTAACATGCTTTACGATCTCGGCCCTCATAAAACGTGAAGGCGTTACAAGGAAATTTGCTTGATATTTACTGTTTTTTTATTTTATTAGCTTTTAAATCTTGCCTTTCGCTTTTTAATTTCTGTATACGAATTTTTTTAATAAAATTATAATAGTAATTGGCTTTCACTTGTACGTTTTTATTAGATCATAATTTTACGCAATACGCAATGTATAGAAGTCATGCGAAAATTGCGGAGTGTTTTGACACTAAGTTCTTACATATTCCGATACGTGATAAAATGTGCACCAAAAAAAAACAATTGTTTTTCAAGTGAACTATTACAATATGTTCATTTTATTGAATTATATAACTTTTTGTTTAGGTGTCGATTAACTTAATAAAAAATAAATTTGGTTATATAATTTTAAAAACAACCTACGACAACATTTCATGAATGGATTTAAAATTAAAGATATTACATTTTCTGTCACTTTTCCGACTACTATTTTCAATACTGGCGTGTCCTCTGCGAGTAATTCTTTTAAATTGAATGATGCCATGTATGCATTGTAGCGATACTACATCCGATTTTAATTTACGTTAGCAATTCAATATAAGTTTTGTAAATGTTTTCTTTTTTAACTTTATGAATACATATAATGCGACCTAAGCACAGCTTCTGACAGTTTGGTTTTTATTTCGAAGAGTGGTATACTTCATTTCTTCAAAGCGCGGCGTTGAGTTCCTTCACTTAATTCGCAATGTTTCGAAATTTTGAGCTGTATACAGGAAACATACTTTTAACACTAGGTTCCCTCTACTTCCAGAATATAATGTGCAACTAAAAAATATACGTATAAATAAATATTTTTATAGTATATAGTATAGTATGTGTTTTCTTTTCTAGATGTCCTATTAGGTAGCACAGAGTATTCAACGTCGTTAGACATGTGGGGTGTTGGGTGCATATTTGTCGAGATGCTGTGCGGAGTGCCCACGTTCCCTGGCGTCAGGGACACCAATGACCAGCTTGATAAAATATTTAAGGTATATATATTGATATCTATACCTACAATAATACTTAGTACCTTTATTTAGGAAATGCTGCGGATGGAGGAGTATGTTGATGCAGTTATAGTTTTTATAGAGCACTATGCTAATAATTTTCTTAAGTAAAAAAAATCAACTTAACGCTGTATCCCCGCACACAGCAGGATAGGCAGAGGGAACCTAGTGTTAAGACACTGTTCCCCACTTTCTGCCGAATTCTGGAGGCATTTCGTGTTAAGTGGCAGAACTCAACGCAGCGCCTTGCCTCGACACCAGAGCGAAGAAATGGAAATATAAATTTAAGTAAATATTGCATCTCCTCGAGTGGGGATCGAACCCACAACCAGTCCGTTTTACAGTCAAACTTTGTGCCTCTCCGCCACGACTAGCCTCAAAAAAATATAAAAAAAGAATTGTTTATTTTTCTTAAGTATTGTATGAAAAGTAGTAGTATCACATATTTGACAATATATCCTTTTGTATAAAGTACACGTTGTCATGGCAACGCGTATTGTACCTGTCAGTTGGGAGCTACTCTAGTTATAATTAAATCCTGTTTGTTAGAAGCGCTTATAATGCTAACGAAGACTTTCATATTTTATAGTTGAATATTCAATGTATTGTGTGTTTTGTTTATATAATAAATAATAATAATGATTGAAATTAATTATAAAAGGCTAATTTAATAAATAAGTTGTTTAAATATTTTTTTCATGATGTTCGTGTAAAAGTAATATGTTGGGGCCGTCGTAGCGCAGAGGCACAAGGGTGTATGGCAACTCTCGTGGATTCGATCTTCACTCGAGAGAATGAATTATTATTTCTTAATTCTTATTTTTTTAATGTTGGATGCAGTGTGAAATTAATTTAGTAATGTGTTCTAATTATAACAAAATGTGGGTCATCCCTTGTGTAACGTTTACTAAGAACAGCTTTTTACTAAGCTTTATAGTCGTATAGGTAATAATATAAGCTTTATTAAAGAACTTTACCTATCGCCTGTTGGGTTAACAACACTCATAAAAGACTTGTATTACTAGAAGTTGAAACACTATATCGTAATGTAATCTGTCAAACATAACTACAACTGTTGTACTCTTGACCTTTCTGCCTCCAAAGTGGTGCTAGTAAAAACATTCGTAATGTATTTATGAAGGATTTCATTGCTCAACTTTGTAGTTTTATGTGGAATTTTTATAGCTCACGATGAATTTTATTATTTAATAGCTACGCGGGCTGGTTTCGTAGTACTTTGGCATTCTCACTTTTTTGTTTATATAAATAAAGTGTTTTTGGTAGAATTAGTATGGTGCTAAACTAAAAAACAAAACATTAGAAATAATATAAATTGTGATCAATTAAATATTTTTAATTTTTGTGTACATAGATTGATATTTTAGATGGCCATAATAGTTAACGATTAAGATATGATGTATGGTAATTATTTTGGAGACATTTGTATACTTTCCCGGCAGGTGGTGGGCACGCCGACGGAGGAGAGCTGGTCGGGCGTGTCGCGGCTGGCGGGGCTGCGCGCGCACGCGGCGCGCTGGGGCGCGTGCCCGGCGCGCCCGCTGGCGGCCGCCTTCCCGCGCCTGCGCGACGCGGGCCGCGACGCGCAGCGCCTGGCCGCCGCGCTGCTGCAGCCCGACCCCGCGCGCCGCCTGCCCGCGCCGCGCGCGCTGCTGCACGACTACTTCGCCGGCCTGCCCGCGCGCCTGCTGCACCTGCCCGACGAGGTGTCGATCTTCACGGTGGAGGGCGTGAGCCTGCACCAGGAGGACTAGACCCACGTCACTTCTCGTTCCTAACCCGCGGGACGTCATTAGTTAGTACCTTTAAATTCCTATAGTTTTTAATGTACGGTCGAAATAAGGTTCTTTCGTTTCGACGGACCAAAATTTCGTGATAGTCCAAACTTCTCTCCCCTCCTAATAATAAAGGTAAATCGATAACTGTCAAAAGGGTTGCTAATTTGCAGGATTTATCGGCTTTTTTTTTATTTTATTATGCATTGTACAAAACAATGTACTTTTTAATTTCTTTATATTTTTATCTCACTTAATTAAAACTAAAAGATAATTATTATGATTTTTTTTGTTCAAACATAAAAGAGATTTAAAGATACGCAATGTGGCATCGTCTGACTATAAATACGTCGACGATGATTTCGATTCTCATCCGGAAAATTAAATATTTTTATGTCCTTGCTCTGGTGCGATGGCAAAGTTCAGTTCTGCCGCTCAACATGCGTTGTCACTAAAATTGGGCGGTGCGTATAGAACAGCCGCTACTCTACAAAAAAAAAGAAATATATAAAATTACAATCTATCACATAAAAATCGATCATTTCATGCAAATTAGAAATCCCTGCCTCCTTAAATCCGTCGATCGCTTCGACTTTATTGTTAAATTATCGCTTATTAAGCTTCTAATATATCCATCCATGTAATTCAATTATTGTATGGTGACAAGGTATACTGATAGGTGTGTACCGGTCTTGTATAAATATATATATATACATATATGTAACAGAGCAGTGTGCCATTTATCTATTACTGAGAGTACGACGTTATTTTAAAATGAAAAAGATTTTTACGCTAAATGCTCATAATTTTGGTAAAAATTTTGAAGAGGTTTATTTATATTGTAAGTGATATATCTTAACACTCAGTATCAAATTCGTATCAGGCGTATAATTTGATAAGTCGACTTGCATATGTAATTCTTTTTAATCATAATTAGTTTTTAGTACTCGTTTGTAAGAGTGCTCTTAAAAAATCACAAATTTGGTGTATCCAGTAAGATACGTACCTGTGTTACTTATGATTAAAAATGTATGTATATATATCTAACTTATCAATTTATTGACGCCTGGTACGGAAATATGAATTGATGCGAACAAAGATTTAAAATAAATGCTATAATTTTGTATTCGAGCTTTATTTTTTTATTTGGCGTCTTATTGCACATTCCTGCGGTGCTATTTGAACCTTATATTACAATTTGTCGGGATAGATATTTAATCGATATCGACAACTGCAATTATAACTCGCATCTATAATCGTACGTCGTTATCCGATATGTATCAAATATATGGGAATATCGATAACGATTATAACAATTTTCTCGATTAGAGAACATCGATTTCGTTTGCTAGTTATAATGGCTTAGATGATTAGACTGTTCAATGTCTCTTAACTTTCGTTTGAACCGTTTCGCTATTCGCTAAGCTTTCGGTGAAGCGAACGATGGAATACTTTCAATATAAAATAAAGGGTATTTGGTGGTGTTTTATTTATCTCTAATAAATGTTGTTTTTTCAAAATGTCTACAGTCAATACTTAATAAAACTAGTTAAACGTTAACTTTCAAATACCCAATAGATAGAGACGTCAACTAAATAAAATTTATAATATCATGACAGATCTCAAGTTCGATAAGTGTGGGACCGTCCTTTTGTAAAATAACGTGATAGGTTCGATTATTAAAATTATACTATTTAATCGATACGACAATTGTAGGTGGGGCTAGTTGTCTAGCTGATTAGTGAATTTACCAGTTTAGTGAAATTTTAGTGGTCCCTCACGTGTAAGGTTAGGGGTGCATAGACACTGGCACATTGGCAACTTGAATATTGCTATTGTTATTTTTTTCGTTTTTATCACAATTTGGACTAAATACGACTATCCATCTCCTTAAAACTATCCTGATATTGAATAGCAGGTACTAAATAAATGGAACGAATTTTATTAAAGCAATAAAATAGCGGCAGTAGTAGTAATAACCAGAATAAATTACAGCGAGAAACTTAGAATAGACTAAATTACCGATAAGAAAATTTAATAAAATATCGTGCCAAGAAACTCCGCACTTCGCTGCGTTCTTCGCAAAAGATGTTCCAAAAGTTATATCATATCCAATATTTCCCTGAATGTTAGAAACGTCGTCCTTTAAGGATTTATTATAGTTTCCAATCCCGGGAACATCTTGCGAATACAATGCAAGTCTGTGAGTAGATTTTCCCATTGCATTCGGTTACGTAACTTAAAACAATAAAACGGTTATTTGAAAGGTTTTGACAAGTTGAACTGTTGTCCGATAAGTTTCTCGTAAGGTAGTGACGTTTCTTTCTGCTTTTTGTTATAAGAAAGAGAGACTTTATTATCAATGCTGGAACAGATCTATATAGGGCTATACTTTCTTTTTTTCTTACTATACTATTTAATTACAATATTTAATACAAACTAATTGAAAAAACAGTCTTACTCAGCATTTTTTGAACCATAACCCTAAAAGTAATACGATAAAGTTTCATCCGAACTGAGACTTGTAAGTCGTATTTTCACTGCCACTTTAGAAAATAACAGCAAATAGTAATATCAAGTTGTCAATGTGCGCGGGTAGTGCGTGTAATTAGTGTAGTGTAGTGAATACAGAGCTTTACGTCCGTATTCATGGACGTCCCTTGAGTTACAACTCCGTATTACTATAGATAATTCTAGGCAATACTATAGATGTAATGGTGATATGTGAATTTTATTCAGTGAACTTAGGGACGTTTTTGAATACGGATCTTAGAAGAGTAACAGTGAGTGGGGAACGACAAACGATTGAACGTAAAATATTAGACTTGTATTTATATGACTACAGAAATTTCAAAATTAATTTGATAACGGTAGTCATTGGCGCAGTTTGCTGTTTACGACGGAAACATTTGTTTTGTGAACGAATTAAAACCTATTCATGAGTTAAATTTGTGTTTTTTCATTGTTTTACTTTGGTTATTGTGCAGGTATAATGTAACAAAGCGTTTGTTCGGGCCCGCGCCAAGTTTAATGACCATAGAGATTGTGCTAGCGTGAATGAATACCAACTTGGCGCGTTAGTCGGATGCCGTTTCCCATTCTCTTGGCTTAGTTAACCCTAATTCGGCTCCGAACACCAAATTAGTGAGTAAATTGTATAGAAACGCAATACATTTCAGTGTATATGGTTTGTTGAGTTTTACTATGTAATAAGTGGAGGTTCACCCGTTGAGTGAGGCACCGACATCTTGCGATGTGATGTAACATAAGTATATATTGTTTGATATTGAGCATTTAACGAATGGTCCTTTATATTTTATACTTGTTAGTTAACGAATTAATATCAGTTATTTTTTTTCAATTTTTAAACAATTTTATTCTTTACGAGCTTTTTTTTATTATTTTGTCATTAAGTAACAAGTATAAAATATCTAATGGCGATATAGTAGCGTAATCTGAATTATGCATTTGTAAAATGATGAACTGATGTTACGATTGAGGTAGACGTTGTGTATATAGTTGTATTAGTTTTTTTTTTAATTTTAATTGTCTCCGACAGGGTTCGGTGGATTTTAATTGCAATTAACAATTACGTATTATTAATTTGATCGGTCGTTTGTGTGAAAATCACAATTAACATCTTATGATTGTTTACTTATGGTAGTTGCTTGAACAAGTAACCAGTTATTAATATTTAATTGTTAATTGCAATTAAAATCTGCTCAATTCTGGTTTCCAGTCCTACGTGTTGCCATTGTTTATTTTCGGTGCGATGATATTAGACAATGCAATGGAAAAAGATAGAAAAGAATGTTGTTTTCAATACATTTTACGTTTTAATTACATTTTACGTTTTTTTTAAATAACTGCAATGAATTTAAGTTTATTTTGACTTTTATATATCGCTGCAACACATTTGTTTCCATTACATCGTTTTATATTAACAAATGTTATATCTGTCAATATCCTTCAATGAGATCTCTATGATTGAATTTAGTTACGAATATCAATATATTGTCCTATTATTTTTTTATTATTTTTACAAAATTATAAAATATCTTCGTACATAAATATTGAGCAGTGACTAGCGAGTGTAGTATTTCGTCTTCTTTCCTACCGTGTATGGCAGTAAATTTACTTTATTTACTACGGAACAACTGTTGGTCAGATGTGTTTAATAGTGTTACTATGGCATAAAACTGCAATATATTTTCTTACATTTGATTATTAAATGTATAAAATGTGTGCATATAATAAGAGGTCATCGTGTGATGGTGTCGCAGTGGTCACCACGTCTGACTAAACGCGACGGTTGTGCCTTCATTTCCCAATTGAAGGAATTAACTATTATTTTCATTTTCTCCGCGCTGGTAGATAAAAGGCGGATTAGAGCTACACTCAATACGCCAAGCCTCAAATTTTCGCGGAAGTTGAAGTACAATATCTTGACATTAGGGGTTCCCTCTGACTTCACTATATGTAATAGTATAAAACGTGAAGCAGGAAAAAGAAAAGATTTTGACAGATATAAATAAAGTCCGTACGCCAATGGGAATTATATGAGATTTATTTTAGTTATGATTGTGTAATACAAGTATTTACTATTTTATTAACTTGATTTATTCTGTTGCAATTCGATGGAATGGTTTTATTTCATTTATTATAATTATGTAAACAATGTGCTTCTAATCATTTTGAAAGAATGTAAATACGATATTTGAACTGATAATAATAAAATTTTTATTTCTTAATGATGACTTGTGTTTTTTTGTGTTATTACCCTAATATTTACCTTTTAATAATATATGTCAGAGAAGGAGAAGAGGAGTAGGCGTTAAAAATAAACAAATAAAACCTTCGACTATATCCTGGCCTTTGGCTTTATATGTGGACATATAAATACTTTTAATAAGGTAGTTTTTTAACATTAATACTTTTAGCAAGATAGTTTGAAATAATAACCGAAAGCATAAATAACTCCACGATTTCAAAAGTAAACCAATTAGGAAAGGTTATACCTTATTATTTTATATAGATTTCTGTCTGAGAAGTTATAAATTTAATATATATTACAATTTTTCCAAAATTATTATAAATAAAAACATACATATTGAATTAGATGTGGTTGGTCTCCGTGCATTATAAACAAAAATGGTATAGTCTCAAAATTATTCTGCCTAAGAGTAAGTTAATTTAAAATTCAAAACATTAAATCAAACAGCTTATGTATAAGCGAGTAAGCGACCACTCTATGCCGAAATATCCGCAATATCGAAGTGAAAAATGAAAATTACATGAGACGTTGTCGACTGAGGAGGAAAACCGTGGAATTCGCAGCCATACTTGGCGTCGCTCCAAAAGCACAAATGAGGATCTAAACTAAGTTATGTATTGCTAATCGAGTTTGCAAAATATACGTGACCTACAGAGATGTTACATCTTTCTGTAAAAAGAGAAAAGTGGTGGATGAACGAGTGGTTGTTTGGTTTCAATCAAATGTTATTTCTTTTAGCCTTACGCTTACCGCATGTAGCAGGTTAAACAGAGGGGACCTAGTGTTAAGACACTCCGTTCCCCAATTTCCGCCTAATTTTTGAGACGTTGCGTGTCGATTGAGAGGCCACTCAAGGCCACGGCTTTGTTACCAGAGCGAGAAAATGAAAATTATTCTTTACCCCAACTGGCATTAAAGTTTTGGAATTAATTGAAAAAAATATAAGGTTTAATACAATTGTAAATTTAACGTTTTATAAAGTGTTAAGTAGTAATTTTTTTCTCGTTAGAATACATTGCATATTTTCCATCTATGGCTTTTGTTAATTTATAGGATGCAGTTTCTACCCTTAAGGGGCTGTTCAAGTATTACGTAAGCACTGTAAGGGGGCGGGGGGTCTTGGGTTTGCTTATTTTTGACGTGTTCAATGAAATATTTTTAAGAGGATTGCTTATTTTTGATGACATATGGGGGGTCAATAATTGCTTACGTATTAACTTGAATGGCCCCTAAGCTGTAATGTTTGAAAATGATTTATTTACAGTATTTATAGAAGTTGTAGATCTGCTACAACTGTTGATGTGATAGCGGTATATAGTGATATCTAGATATTTGGTAAGTATATATATAACACCTTTAGAATTATCAAAAAAAACATGATTTTGAGTTTTTGTCAGAAATTGACCTAAAACGACGCTCTGTACACAGCAGGGTAGGCAGGGAGAACTTAGAATTAAGACACTTGATTCCCCGCCGACCTTTGGAGGCGAAAATGGTGATACAAAGATTAAACTAGAATAACCAAAGGATGGAAACTATAAAACCGAGTTATGCCAACACCACAATAAGTTCAAAGTACAATAGATATATTTTTTTTTTATGGAAGAGACACGGCAAACAAGCGTTCGGGTCACCCGATGGTAAGTGACTACTGCCGCCCACGACCCCATGCAACACCAGAGGAGTTACAGGTGCGTTGCCGGCCTTTAAGGTGGGATGGGCGCCGGAGCCCGGAATTACCTGATGCGAAACGCAGTGGCATAAAGCCACTACTTCACGCCGGTTTTAAATGCCGGGTGTGGTAATGATCCGGTCGAGTCTGCCCATGCGTGTTACCATTGCTAGCTACGTGACTCTACCACACGTACTTTAGTCGCCTCTTACGACACCACCAGTACCAGAATAATCCTATTTTAGGCCGGGATCACACGGATTAATATATTAATTTACATAAGACACCTCTTAAAAGCTGTGTATGTGTCATATATCTCCTTAAAACGTGGCCTTAAAGCCCTACAATATGTTGCAAAATTAATTAGTTTGCCACGAGTCTCGTTAACAGAATTGAAAGGAAACGCTGACAAAAGATAAATTCGTCGCCACGTTGATTCTAAAGCGAAGCTGGCATCCGTCAAAAGTCAAGCTCGAATTGATATCCCGGCTAATTATCTCCCCCCGGGAGACAAAGGCAGGCTGCGATTACAGAACATTTGTGAATTATTTATACTAAATAAGAAAAGAAATTCACCAAAGAGGCCCATTATCTACGGAACCTTTGAAATTATTTTTGGTTCACGTAATCTGTTTTAATTAAAACTTTTACAAACGTTGAGGGCTGTTCTTCATTTTGCGGGTTCTTTGAAAGATTACGTTATAAAGTCAGTATTATACGAACATTGTACTTTAGAATGTGTTTAAGAACACAGTAAACTTCAATTACGTAATCTTACTTTTTACGTAAACTTTTGTATTCTTTGTAACAATTTACTATTTAATTTACACTAAAAAAGATTTGAAAGAAACTCCCAATTGTCAACAAGAATAGTAAATAAATAATAAATATTTAAAGAGATTGCAACGAGTGAAGCTGAGAAACACTTAAGATGAAACGTAGAATCCCGAGATATAAATAATAATTATTGCTATTGGCTAAATCTAAGAAGTAAATTTAAAGCCCAGTTAATTTACTAGACGACTGAACGCCTAATAGTTAGAACTTGAATTACTCAAACACTAATCTCTTTACGGGAACTCCAATTGAAGTGACTTCGCTTGCTTAAGGGGATTGGAAGGCTCCATATTGCTTCTTCACGAACTCAATCAGCGTCGGGCAACAGATAAATTGATTGAAATATATATTGGATACACAATATAGATATAGACAGTATATTTATAAGTGATTTGTGATTGATTTATTTTAGATCTATCGCTGTTTATGCTGGATTGAAATTTAAGTTTAACAATTTTAAAATACATATGTTCACGTAATTTTTGAGGGTAACCAAAAGAAAAAAAATGATGTACGCTTAATAACTGTCTGTTTAAACTGTTCAACTTAGAGTAAAAATTCTCGTGGCCACAGTTCGGATTGTTAAAAATGTGATAGTAATACAAACAAAACTTTATAAAAACGTGTTTTTAAATAAAATTGGGTAAACTAGGCGTTCCCTTGATAGCTTAATCTAAATATGACACGTGATGTGCGGCCGGCGCGTAATAACCATCCACAAAATGTAAAATAGGATAGGTACCTACACATATTTCATTTTCTTTATCATTTTATATGTCATAAGTTAATATAGCAGAAACGTGTAATAATACAACTTATGTATTTCGTAATATTAAATGAAGACAGCATATTTACTGACTGAACGCACTGGTTATGGGTCTGGTTCCCGCGCGGGCGATTAAAGGATTTTGATTTCCTCGTTCTGGTAACAAAACAATTGCGACGTTGAATTCCGCTTGTAAAGACGCAATGTGTCGAAAATTGGATAAAAAGTTTAGATTGCCTAAACGTTCTTTTTGGCAATTCTACTAGGTGGAAAAAAAAGGTTAAGCTACAATAAATAATGTTTTTAACTATCTCTCACAACATTAAGGCACTTCTGACTCCATTCCGCCGAATTGTGGAAACGCTGCGTGTTGAGCGGCGGAACTCAACACCTCGTTTTGCCGCGACAACATGAGCGAAGAATTGAAATGAAAATATTAAATATTTCATTACCTCGAGTGGCAATCGAATCCATAACGTTCACTTGTGCGCCAAGACTGACTTCTATATCAAATATACATACATATATGTTGTTATATTGAATACGTAGATATCATAGAATATTTGCAATTATCCGGTTAACAGTCTATTTATCTATACCGATAAGTAAGTATACTGAAACATGTATGTACTAAAAAAATGATTAAATGAATAATAATTATTTGTAAATAAATATTATTAAAATTGAAGTCTCATACGAAATACAGAAGCAAAAATAGCTTTGTGAATGTGACATTTTGCTTAGTGGACTTTAATAGCACTCAATAATATAACATGAGCACTTCCGTACATCCTCATCTCTAACCAAAATTAAAGAAAATATTTTATATGGCCGTTTAAACCTAATTGCTTGCTTACACGCTATTAACAAATTAGCTAGGGACCGCGTGCTCGAGGCGTACATAACCTTAATTTATTGTTATTATAATCGATATTGCCTCTATCGCTAATGATTCACGTATGAGTGGTGATTTCGACAACTATTATTGTAAGTAAATATATTTGGAACTTTGTTTTTGTAGTCTGTATATACTGTAACACTACAGACACTTGGTCCGTACCCTTTTTATCTTTAGTTTATATAGCCTATGTATAGGCTAAGAAAGGATTAAAGATATTAATATATTTATGTAAACGTTATTTTATAATAACGTTTCAATTTCCTAAAATCAAACTTGCTTTGATATACAACCGAAAATACTAATTATTATTATTACATCTCCAAACTACCAGTTACTTTAGATTTAACAAAGCATAGGTTAAGAATAGAAATGGACTCTACAAATTTTTCAGGTCACTCAATAATTTTGAGCAATATAAAATGTTTTACATGAAAAGAAATTAGAAAAATGTGTTTAACCCTCTGCGACTGACGTGGTAGTCCCAGAGACACCGTTAACTACAAAATTCGGTTTATTACCATTGATTTTCAATTTTAAGCACTGTCACTTTCAGTGCCTTACTGCAATGAGCTTACATGTCGGATAGTGTGTAACAGTTGCTGACATGTAGCCCACGGGTGCATACACGGGAAAATGTGTCCAAGAGACCACCACGTCATCGTTAAACTAAGTGTCTATTAGACTACCACGCCAGAAAGTATCTATTTTAGATAATATGTGCTTTTGTATCATTTTGAGTTATTTTAGAATTGGATTTTGTTAACATAAATTATATATATTTTATTTACATTAAAAAATATATTTTGAATACACATTGATTTCTTTATTTAAAATATTTTTTACATAACTCATATACTAGTCTGTTACTCTGTATCTAATAAATATAAATGAAATACTGCATAAGTTAATTTTATTAAAATATTTACTGTTAATAAAGATGTAAAATTATTGTAAGAATTGAGTCACGTCAGTCGCAAAGGGTTAAATATACATTTCCAAGCTAAAGTAAAAAGAAAATTATAGAATAATTTATAATTGCGTTCTTTTCATCCACCAAGCATCGATAGTCATAACGAGACTGAACAGGTTTCATTACACTGCAAAAAGCTTTTTAATTGATCTCTTGTTGTGATAAAAATTAAAAAAGGGCAAAAACAAGCAAAAGGTTAAGGTAGTCTTAGAAATTTTCATTAAATGTTTTATAAAATGTTAACTTTTAAGTACAACTTCGCTCACGTTGATTTTTGTGCTTAAATAGCAGCCAATTTTTATAAAAAAATATATGAAATAATAAACTTCAAGTTCGTTTAAGCAATTAAAAATATGCTACATTTTCAAATACACTTCATATGTATAATATATTACATACATGTAATGTATGTTATTGTTGTTATATATAGCGAATCTTTTTTTTATATTCTTTTCTAAAATTTCTAAATGATCAGTTAAATAATTCACGCTTGAAAACGTTTGTTTGTTAAACAATAATATTTTAACATTTATAACATTATATAAAGAGAAGGTTTTATTGTTTTTGTAAATACAATATCATTGCTTAAGAGAAAAAAAATTGTGTGCTTAATTTAATTTTATTTTCTAAAAATGTAACTAAAAGGTTTTTTCTGTAACCTAAGCCTGTAATTAAAAAGAAATATTTACCGGATCGAGTGCGTCTCCGAGGGCGGGCGGCGATGGTTACGTTAAAGATATCCTTTGTGTAAAATCGAACAAATTCCCCGTTGCCTTTAATATTTTGATTCGTAAAATAATTTATTTACTCTTGGCGTTTTAAGCTTGTTATTAATATTATAACCTAATAGCATTAAATCAAGTAAGTTCTCTTCAATATTTTTATGTTGTTGGAACAATTTCAAGGTACTTTTTTAAATTTTTTCTTTCTCTTTTTGATTTAAATCTTTTTCTTATATTTTTTCTGCTTCACGTATTGTCCCAAATATAGCATAGCAGGATAGACAGATAAAGCCTAGCGTGGAAACACTCGATTCTTTGGTTTCTATCCGTTTAGTGCCTGAACTTAACGCCGCGATTTGTCTTACTACAACAGGGCAATGATCATAATTTCTTACTATACAATAATTTAACTACAAACATTTTATAAATCTTAGTGATGTGTTTTATTTATCTTGGGATAAATTTGTATGTATTATATTTTTCCGACCGTGTGAAGTAAAGTGAGATAATAATTTTCGTCATCGAGAGTGATTGGTGTGAAATGGAGAGCCATGTAACAGACACTTCATTTTCAGCTGTGTGAATTATTGAAAATAATTTCTAGACCGACTGCTGCGTCACAACCGCCTCATTTTCATTACTTACTGATTTTCAATGTTTTATTTTCACGGTAATTTTTAAGGGGTTCCGTACCTTTTAGGGAATAAAGGAATCTTTATAAGTTCACTTGGTTGTCCACTTTTCTATCTGTCTGTCAAGAACGTTTAACTCAGGAACGCTTGAAGATATCGAGTTGAATTTTAAGGCATATACTCAGATCTACGGTCTCATGATTTTCTGGAAAAAAAATTATTTACATATTTTCTTTAAAAAAAGATATTATATCACAAATTACGCGTATTTCGACACGACAAGAGAATCAAAATGATTAGGGTGCTTCCAATCCGTCTAGAATGATGAAATTTGGCAGCTAGCACACACTACTACAGATATTACTAGTTCAGGCATATGAAAACCATACATATATAGTAAAATCCTAAAAAATATATCCAAAATTGGGTATTAAAACTCAAGCAAGCAGGAGGAAGAATATAAAAGGGCTCTGGCTAAGCTAAGCTTGAACTTCAGAAAAAGCTCGAGAATACCAATTTTTGTACAGAACCCTCGGTGGGCGAGCTCGACGCGTTTGACCGGTTCTTGTTTTTAAATTTTATTACAATTATACATTCTACATTCTAGTATTCTTACTCAATGTATCCAAAATGAAAAGGGACGATCATATTCTTTGTCTTATTTACAAAAAAAAATGTTATCGATTCTATCAAAAAATGTTAGAATTTTTTTATTAAGTAAGGCTTTTTCATTGCCTTTTACTCCACTTTGTTCAATTAAGCCGGAAGCGGACAGGGTCAAAAAGGTCATTCAAACCTTTGTCGTGTATATTTTTGTGTAGTATGTGTAAAAGTAACCTAAAATTTGCATATCAAATATTATGTAGGGTTTTTTTTCAGCTTCATGCTGCATCCTCGCATTTAGAAGGTTAGACAGAGGGCACATACTGCTAAGACACTCCGTTCCCCTAATCCGTTTCCGCTAATTTTCAATGGATTGCGTGGCGGAACTCAACGCCGCGCTTTCTCTTGTTACTAGAGCGTAGATAAATTAAAATTTAAAATAATTCATTTCCACAACCGTCGTCACACGCTATGCCACTGCGCCACGATGGCCTGCCAACTTATTAAACTAACGCTATCCATATTATAATTCAATAAAACTCACACAGTCTGTCCCAACTTTCCCCTTACATTTGTGTAAACATCTAAAACTATTTAACGCGAGATCAGATCAAAGACGAAATCAATCATGTATAAGCGTTCACAGATACATGTATAAACAAGATGTAGACGCCCGGTACGGGAGTAGCCGTGTGTGTAAAATCAGTTTAAATTAAATTTTGACGGCTCTAGCTTTAGAGGCTTCTCAATAAATTATATTCGAATATGTAGATATGGTAAAATAATATGGTATTAAGTTGATAAAGCATGTTAAAATATAGACAATATGTTTTATGGGAATATACTACTTTTTATGCTGTACATAAATAAAAAGAACAATATAGACATACATACAAAAAGTGTATTATGACCTATATACTATAAGACGAAAAATATTGAAATTAACACAATATTTTCTCAGATCAATTAGATTCAATTTTATGTCCTTTACGCATTATATTTTCGTGAATAGTGTTCTTTATTGCTTCGGCTAAGGTCAAAATGGCAATAAACTAACAATTATTAATAAAAAGTAAGATTATTTTTTTGATATCTACGAATACAACTGAACAAACATAAAAAAAAGAAAAATTAGCTTCACGCCGTATCCCGCACACAGCAGGGTAGGCAGAGAGAACATGATGATAAGACATTCCGTTCACCACTTTCCGCCAATTTTTTGGAGACATTGCCTGTTGAGTGGCAGCACTCAACGCCGCGCTCGCCTCGACAACTGAGCGAAGAAATGTAAATATAAATTTGAATAAATATTTCATCTCCTCGAGTGGGGATCGAACGGACAACCAGTCAGTTTTACAGTTCCTGCGCCATGATTTGCCTCTATATATATTTGAGTATATTTTTGCTTCGAACATATCAACAAAAACCTTGTAAATTTAGAAAATAAAAACGCCTTGTAATTTATTATAGCTAAATTGTTATACAATGTTTTGCCAACTACAGAATTAAATCATAAAAATGATTATAATACGTATTTTTTTCTTGGTGTTTTTTCACTCACTAGAATATTGCGTTATATTAATGCATAACGTATGCCCCTAAATTATGGCACTTGACTTTAACTTTGAACTCAGCTTTTTGATTTATTTATTTCTTAATTTCAGGCTTAATTATTTGTTGGTAAGAACTCCTCCCCCATTCCTACGCCCATGGCCTTAATAAAAATATATTGAAGGGACAATACTAGATTTTGTTTTAAATATATAATAGTAAACTGTATCTTAAAAATGTATTAATTACTATTATCAATTGCCCAATAATACCGATCATCATCACCAAACTTATGGTCAGATACAACACTACTACACAGCATTTCTCTTTTTTACGTAAGAACCAAAACATGAATAGATACTTCTATTTAACAATCATATCGACATGAAGCCGTCGAGACTCGTCGTACCGGAAGTATCTGGGTCTCCACTTACGTATGAAGTGCTTTATTCGATAACCAATAAAAGGAAGTCGGAGACATCGATAAAAAGTATTAATACTAACTTTTTATACTTACTCGTACTCCAATACATTTACATGAATATACGTTGAAAGAGTTCGATTGTTACGTTTTCGAATCATTTTTTTTTATATAATCCATGTATCGAGGAAGGTATTATTGGCTATATTGGCTATGTTGTATTAAGGTAGTAAACTCTAATGAATAAATGTTGCAAACGGAAGAACTTGAAGTTTCTCGTGCGTGATCTGCGTAAACGATTAAAATGTATATATAAGTATCGAATTTAATTATTTTCCTTTAGCCGTTCGAAGAAGAATCGGCAACAGCATTTGTCTATATCCTAATGATAACTCACAGTAACCATTTATATATTTTTCAAGTCTTAGTCTTTTTTATTCTCATTTTTATGCATTGTTTTACTTAAAATACTAATCATAGATAATATTTTAGGCCAGTTATGGCGTGGCTTCATTTGCGTCGATGCTTTCAGAATTCAGCGAAAAGTAAGGAGCAGAGTGTTTTAACACTAGTCTCTTTCTACCTGGACTACCCTGCTATATGCGGGATACCACGTGAATCTGAAAATAAAGAAATTACATATTCTAAGCACGTTTATGTCAAGTAACTTTGTTTACACTATTGTGTTCACGAGTTTTCTAATGAAAAATGGTCTAATGAGTGATGTCTGTAGGGATGCGATTGGAACAGATAAAAGATTCCCATCAATAAGTCCTACAACTAATGACTCTTGCTCATCTACTGAGTGAGTATTAACGCTTCAGTGAAACGTAATGTACTGGAGTTTATATCTATTAATATGAGATATATGTATTTTATAACTTTACAATTTGGAAGATTCAATATTTTAATTACTTTTATTTTTTCTAGTTTTGCGAAAATAAATTTTAAAAAGCGTTTTCCAGTCATTGGTAAATTTAACTCATATGGTGGCATTATATAATTTCATAAGTAGGCCATCGTGTCGCATTGGGATAGTGTTGGTGATAGTAAATGCGATGGCAGTGGATTCGTTCCCTAATAGGGTGAATAAATTATATGGGATTCCACACACTGGTAGATAAAGTCCAGAGTTGAGACCCGCAACTCGAAGTTCCGCTGGAAATTTCTGCTCGAGCGAAGTGTCTTCACATTAGTCTTCGTGTGCTGAATGTATATCTTGTTGTGTGCGTGATAAAGAGTGAATAAGGTATTTAGAAAACTACAGTTTTTTTTTTTTTTTTCTCTACTTCGTCATCAACTAAATGTCCTCGCGATTTGGTACGGGCGACAGAAAGATTTAGATAATTGGTTTACATTTGAATTATTTAATTATTGTGTTTATGTTATTTGTAATAAGATATTTAGTTATCACTATTTTAATATAATTGACTGGTTTACACTTGAGCTATTTAATAGTTGATTTATTTTAAGTAACGGAGACATTAAAGTCTTTTAATTTGCCAATAATTTCTTCTACAAGTTTTTTGAATGAATTTATAGTAGCCGGGCTATTGCAAATTTCTATTACGTCATATGGATCTTGAATATTTGTTGCATTACATGTCATACAGTGTTGAAGTCTTGAGCGGGAAAATTTAGGACAATTTTTAATAAGGTGGTTCAGGCTTTGTGTGGAAACGCCATCGCATGGGCACTTGTCTGTGGTTTTTATCTTAAAACGATATAGATACTCTAAGTGGTACCCATGCCGCGTATAATCTAGTTAGCAAAGTAGGAATAAAGCGAAACTGAATTTAATGGAATTCCGATATAATTAAATTGCTTAGATCAGTTCAACTTTCAGTTTGAAAGTCGGAAAAGTTCTACGAAATTATTCTTCTATTAATTAAAATATTAATGCGTTGCAATCAAAGAACTAAGAAGACAGCGAAGAATATGAGATAAAACTTCTTCTTGTTCTTGTTATACATATAAAAAGAAAATTACTTTATGTAATGTCTTATGATAAAATTATATCATCAATTTATTACATGAAAGTTTCAAAACCCTTATGAGAAAACAAAAAAAAATTTTTTTTTTATAGATACTTTAATCTTAAAACGAGAAAACAGATTTTACAACTTTTGCAATATTAAAAATGCAGAAAATATCTTTATATACGAATATATATTAATATTCAAACATTATTCCTACTAATAACTAAGACTATAAAAATATAATTATATTATTTTATCAATATGGGCCAGTCTTGGCGCAGGGACACAAAGTGTGAATCTAAAATCGACTGGTAACTTGAAGTTTCCCGTGCGTGATCTGCGTAAACGATTAAAATGTATATATCGCTTTGGTGTCGAGGTTAAGGGCGGCGTTGATTTCCGCCACTCAACACGCAATGGCTCCAGAACTCGGCGGAAAGTGGGGAACGGAGTATCTTAATAGAAGGTTCCCTCTGCCTACCCTGCTGTGCGCGGGATCCAGCGTGAAGCTGATTTATTTATTTTAACGAAACGTCAAAAAGTAGTTTATACCCACATGAACTACCACTGTTAATTAAATGTTGGAAGTTTAAACATGTGCAAATTGTCTGGAACAACTAGTCAAGTGTTTCTGGGAGTTCATTTAAGTTTAGGTCTACACAGAGGCACGTTATATGTATTGGTATATTACTAGTACGTATATACGTTAGTAAATTCTTTAATTATTATATTAAAATAGAAGTTGTAAAAAATCTGGCCTAAATATTAGATTAGAAAAAATAAACATTTAAGAACATCATTTTTAAAATTTATCTATATCTATAGGTACCTATAATAAAATTGTAACGGATCGGATTGGATTGACAAGAGGTGTTTTCTTCATTTCTCTCTTCGAATGGACTTTATTGCTGTTGACCTGGACTGGTCTTGACAGCGTCACCAACTCGCCCCTCAAGAAAAATTACGAGTTTTGATGGACGCTCGTAAAATGTTGGCAATCGCAGAGGAATGCCCCGCGTACGCTAATCTGGGGGGATTTCAAACGTTGGGCTCCGTCGCGACGAGGCGCGGACGTACTGTGAGATAGAACTCACCTCGTCATCTCTTATGTCGGCGGAGAGTGTGTCGAAAGACTGAGGAGTGAATCCTGCCTATATATTGGGCGCTTATGACAGTAATAGGATCGTCGGGATCCAGAAGGACGCTACGAGGGTGTCGAAGAAGCGGGTGTGGGCGGGGAGCGTACTAACACCCTTCAACAATGAGAGGGTTGGAGTGGGAATCTGCACGCTCGTAATAGCGCTTGGCTAGGCGTTTGCACAATTCCTTAAGCGATTCTTACTCGCAATCTTTATGTAGGTCCACGTTGCGTACGTACCATGGGTATCCAGATGCCATTCGGAGGAATTTGTTTTGGAGCCTCTAAAGGAGGTCTATCTTGGTGGAAGTGACATTTTCCACCCTTGCAAGTGACGCTTGCAATTGACGTATGTAGCCTTGTTTATGACATACGTGATATGCGGCCTGAAAGAGAGTTTGGAGTCGAATACGACGCCTAGGTATTTATATTTATTTATTTGGCCTGGGATTTCCAGGATATACCTTTGCAAATACGAGGTATTGTCAGTGTGGAATTCTATAATCCATCTTTTTGGAGTTAAAAGGTATGACGCCATTTTCTCAGCTTCCCGTATGTAGCAGAGTAGGCAGAGGGAGCCCAATGTTAAGACATCCCGTTCTCCACTTTCCGCCTAATACTGGAGGCATTGCGTGTCTCGACACCGGTGAAGAAATTAAAATATTAAACATTTCATTTCTTGAGTGGGAATCAAACCGACAATCTGTCGCGTTTACATGCACACGCTAGTGCCCCTGCGCATAAATTAAATAATTTAAAATTTAAACATATTAACCTTTTAATACATACGTAAATATATCTCGCATAAAGAAACCGTAAATAAGGTTGTAGGTAAATGGCGCCATGTAGACGTCTGCATGTCAACCTTAATATTTAAACTTAAATAACTAGAGCTGAACTCGAGGTTTCTTAGTAAATTAATTTAACTTGAATACCTGACTTTATTTTACACGATATGCTACTTTCTGGTTAAATCTTATCCCGATCCAATTCTATTAGAAATAGAGGACTACTGAGGATATAGGATATCTGGGTAACTTTGATTCGTTTGGGTAACATTGACAGTGGGTTTGTTTTTCATATGATACAATACTATTGACTATTTTTATTTAATATTTTTATTTTAATTAATGAATGTTAGTTTTAAAAACGAAAATAAACCTAGACACAGCACAAATATAGGTGAATGTAATGTTACGTTACCACTATTATCATTAAACGTGATTAATGAATTGCCGTCTGGAATTGAAAAAAAATATGATGATATTGTAACTATAGTAGATGCCACTAAAAATAGTAATTGATGACGATTGTGGGTGGAATTCTGGGGTTGGAATGGGGGTAGGGTGGTCTTGGCGAATAGACAGTTAATATTCAAGTTCTTTAATTTTTTTTTGCTTAAATTATATTCGCTTGTTTTCTTTTTAATTTGTCTAAAAGTTTTCTATTGAGCCTGATTTGAAGTATTTTTTGATCCTGATTAAGAATATACGGTATAAAAATATCAATCAGTATCGTGGAATGATTGTTTCAATATCAGTTTTTATTAATATACCATTAATTAATATAAACATGAATTAATGTTACCTAGATTGATAACAAGAATAATTATGACTACCTTTTTATGCATGATTCTTTGTATGTCAAAGTTTTCTTTTATAAAAAAAAGATAAGGTAAAGGTATAAGCAGTAGGTATGGGCTAAGGTATTTTAAAAGATTTATGTGAATATCTATGGGTGAAAAGTATTATGAGAGCGCTAATAAAACGAAAACACTGTTGCTCTTTAAAATTTGAGACAGTGTAAAATATTGATCTTGAGTATCTGTCAAAGTCAATCTGGGTAGATTGACTGTATTATTTTAAATTTCAAATATTAGCCATGGTCTTAGTTTGTGAAAAAACGAACGAATGAACGAATAAATGTGAAATGGATACCAAAGTAATATTTTTTTGGGTTGATCGCAATTTACAAAAAAATTAAGAGAGTATAATATTTCTAAAAATTTTAATATTATTCTTTGAAATATAATTTTTGAGACATTACAAGTTTTGTAACGGAATAAAACCCTTTGATTTATTGTACTAGATTAAAGAAACTAAAATATAAACAATATTTTGACTAGTAATCGAATTTGAAATCATCGCTATACATAGCGAGTGGTTAAATTTACCTACAGGTAAATTTAACCACTTTGGTACGCTGATATGTGAATATATAACAGAAGCGTATAACAAAAGAGTTACTGAAAATTGAGTTTTATAAATGGATTTTATTTCATTCATGTTAAGCAAAATGTCACTTGTGAAAACCTTTTTAATAAATTAGATTTAACGTTGATGTGTGTAAAATTCAGATGTGATAAATGTGATTTTTTCAGCATCAGACAGTATCCCGCATATGGCATTGGCATTGCGTGGTAAACGACGGACCTCAACGCCGTGCTTTGCAATGTTATCAAAGCTAGGAAATAAAAATATTAAGTAACCTCATTGGCTCGAGCGGCGATTAGTCCTACAGGTGTCGTGTTTACACGCTTGTTACACTGGGCCACGATGACCGTTGTATTTTATATGAAGTATTTATTTTTAACCTTTAACGTATTAAAAATGTAAAATATTCATGACTAATAACTGCGTCCTTGGGAAACCCTTTCCTTAGATCTAGTGCGGGTAGAACCCGTGTGAAAGTAAACAGGTAGATCGATTTTGTAAGTATTCTTTTTCACCTTCGTGCATTTCCTGTATATTTTTTTTCTTTATGCATCTTATACTTCGGGCAAGGCAAAGTGAGACCAAATATAAGTCATTTATTTTTCTATTTTCTACCATGTCTAGAAATACAGACCCGAGAAAACACATAACATAGAAAAAAAAAGGTTTAATTTTTTTCCAGCTACACGCTTCATCCCGTAAGGTTGTCAGCGAGAACGTAGTGTTAAAGCACTCCGTTAACAACTTTCCGCCCAAATTCAAAACCATTGAAAGTCGTTTTCAACCGCTTTGGTAAAACGTTATAAAAATATAAATATTCTTTTATACCTTTTATACTATAGATTTTTATACCTTCAGAGAGCTTTAAGTTAAATTCGAAGATCATCAAATTTCCGTATTTCCAAGTGAAATAGATAATTTTGTCTAGTGTCAGTGTGAATGAACCGTGACCCAGTTCAAGGGTTACGAGCTGCCCCTGACTTCCCATTGTCGGCTTCGCGGGGGTCGCATTGTTATAATGTCAGATTATAAAACTCTTTGTTGTTTATCCTAGGTGTATATCATTAATAATACTGGACAATGCCTGTATAAAAAAGGTGGACTAAAAGAAATTTTTTTTATTTAAATATTGTTAATACTAAATTGTCGTCTTAGATGTAGTAGTAGTAGCTTTCAGACTAAGCAATAAATCACTTTTTCAATCCTTAGGAACAATTTCTATTTAGAAGCATTTTCTGAAAGACCGAACAAATTCAATAATGTAGGTTATACTAAAAATACAATTATTTTTCGGAGATTTCGTGAACAGAACGTAAAGCACGTTCTATCTACGTCACAATGAATTCGACACGTTATAATTATTATAATTTGCCGTGCTCGTCAATGAGCTCTCGCTTCGCTCACTGTAATGATAAAAAAAACTCTTTGAAGAATATCTATGTTACTGTTTTAGAAGGCAGTGCTTCACTACACTATATTCTTGATAAGCTGACTGTGCTATCAAGAACTGTTACGTGAATTATAAAAAATATTCTAACCATTTTCTTTTATATAAGTAGAAAGAAAACAATAAAACTAAATTACCAAGTTCTTCTCTATCATTACATTATAAGTTAAGAACACCGAAAAAATTGGATAATAATAAATGAAACATGTATCAAGAATGTTATTTATCAAGTGTCTCGACTTCAAAACTATTGTCGTTTAATTACTATTTAAATTTAATATGCTGGCTGCTTTTATCTATAGTAAGATTTTTTATCACAACTACTCACAAGGCATTTAACCTATAAGTTTGATTGGAACCCGGATCCACTGTGTTAACAATTATGTAGTATGTACCTATGTGTGTAACATGATACCGACCTTGAATGTCAGGGCAGCCCTATAAGGAATCTAGAAAGTTTTAATATTTCATATAGTTTATTGTTTTTAGTTATATCTTTATAAAAACGAAAGAAAAATATGTATTGACATGTTTAAATCGTGGACTACCACGATTTTATGTGAACCCATGGCGTATGTGGATGTGATCCCTATTTGGTAAATGGTTATATATATTTAAGATAAAAATAAGTACATAGTAGTGTAGGCAGAGGGCAGAACCTAGTGTTAAGACACTCTGTTCCCCACTTTCTGCAGAATTCTGGAGGCATTGCGTGTTGAGTGGCATAACTCAACGCCGCGCTTTGTCTCGACACCAGAAATGGAAATATAAATTTAAGTAAATAATTCATCTCCTCGAGTGGAGATAGAACCTACAACAAGTCGGTTTTACAGTCACACTCTGTGCCGCTGCCCCACGACTGGCCTCGTTTATGGCCTATGGCCTATTTTTTTTAAATTAAGTTTCTAGATATTCTACACATAATTCATCTAAATTGGAGGTAAAGAGGAGGCCAGTAATGGCGCAGGGGCTCAAATGTGTGAGTGTAAACGAGACTGCTTGTGGTTTCGATCCGCACTCGAGGATATGATATTTATTTAAATTTATATCTTCATTTCGTCGAACTGCTATCGAAGCAAGCTGTTCTTTTTATAAACCAAATTGGAAATAATTTTGTGTTATTATATCAAATTAAAAGATAAAATAACCTTGCAAAGTGGTTCTACATTTTTTTTATATTGCTTTTATATATAAATAAATATAAATAAAAAATGAATAATGTTACAGAAATAGCATAATTTTTTAAAATTACGATATATGTGTATAGCTTAAAAGTGTAAGCTTGGAGCACAAGACTAATCAGGCTTCTAAATCAACGCAATCAAAAGACAAGAAATTAAAAGAAGTAATTAATATTCTATAGGGAATTTCCCGTTAATCTACTATTATGAAATTCGGCAAGAAAGAACTTATTATTCTTTACACAAAGAAAAAAAGGAAATATATAACTAATATATATTTTGTTATTTTTTTATGAAACGAGTAATTGTACCTATACGTTGTACTCCCACAATCCTACAATCTTAACATTAGTGGGCAAATCCCACTCGCACTTGATTTATTTTCACCTTTTTAAAGAGCAAAATAAAAATTATATTTGTTCCTATAAGTATAATTTAAATAAATTTCCATAATGATTCATCTGTCATACATATTCCCCTAGCGGGATACGAACCAGCAGTCATCAGCACTATGAAATCAATCACCTCCCAAATGTCACGATGGCGTCACATGCACTTCGTACAATTAACATTCGAATACGGATAATATTTTTAATCAATGCAAACCACTATCTAAAATCTAAGTTGTCGAGTCGAAAGGTGAAACCGTGAATACAATTAGATCGGTTAATTGTTACAAGCACTCGTAAATGTAAAAAAAAACAAAAATATTTCGATTATAAGAGAAGTTAAGTAATATACACTTATCTATACTTATAAAGAAATAGGACCCAAAAAGTAATGGACCCAAAAACAATGATTTTTAGAACTTTTGTCTGTTTGTCTGTACGTTTGTTCACGCTAATCTCAGAATCAGCTCATGCGATTTAATTGCAGTTTACACTGTCTCAATGTCTAACAACAACATTTAGTGTTAGTTTCAAAAAACAACATTTAGTGCTAGTTTCAAAAAAACAACATTTAGTGCTAGTTTCATTGAAATCGGTTTATAAATAAGAAAAGTTATTTAATTTTAAAGATTGTTTTTAGACAGAATTGCTATAAATAATTGTTTTATTAAAATGGTTTAAACTTTACATTATTATAATATATAAAAATAATAATGACACAGTTCAAGCGAGTGAAGCTGCGAGCGGGTCGCTAGATAAAAATAAATGTCAGATAATGTAATATCCTAATATTTTTAGGTGTCTTGCGGCTTTACCTAGACTAACTTAGAAAGGAGTTATAAATTATTTTATTGTGTATGTAGATTATTCAATACGCAGTTAACAATGGCATATTGATAATAGTGCCTTTACTGTTTAATGTACCTTGAAAATTATATTTAAGAATATATTTTGAAACAGTCTAGCCCGATTAAAATAATATATATATATATATATATATATATATATATATATACATATATAATGTGTATATTAGTTAGCTATCTATGACAAAAAAAAAAAAGAAGTGGAACATATCTCAAAATAGTAAAAACCCTCAAGACCTTTTTACACTACATTATTGAGGCAAATCGTCAAGTGCACAAGCGTGCGGAATGTGAGGAAATGAAACATTTAATATTTTTATTTTCTGGTTTTCCGCCACTCAACACTCAATGACTTCAGAGTTTGGCGTAAAGTGGCAAAGGAAGTTTCCTGATGGGAACGGACTGTCTTAATACTAATGGTTTACCTCTGCCTACCAAGCTATGAAAAAAAAAACGTACATTATTATGTAATACTTCCTAACATTCGCACTTGTCATACAACTGTACAATAAATCTCTGATAGTATGCAAACAATAAAACTACGAACAAGTTGCATACTTAATCTTGTCCGACTAAATTAAAAAGTTAACGACATTGGCCGCATTCTTGTGAACTAAAATCGATCATACGTCGAATTCGCCGATCTGTCAAACTTCCTGCACCCTACGCCCTTGAGAGCCAGTTATGTACGCAGTTCCGTTTCGCGTCATTATAGATACAGTATAAAAGCTGCCTGAAACGTAATGAGATCAATCAGTAGCTTTCGAGCAGTCTAACAGAAGTGCACGATGAGATTTCTGGTGGGTTTTATTGCGTACTTTCAAAGACCAAGGATCATTGCTATGAGCTCTGTTAGTTACCGACAACGTGCTCTATTTGTGCTGTGAATTGTGATATCGATTGAGGCTATTTAGTTATTTTGTGCCAGATTTTGTTGAGTCCTTTTTTAATGGATACTCTCAATTAGATATTTACTAGTATAATCCTTAAATAACTATTGCTTCACTATATACTTGATGTTTAAATTATTCACGAGTCAAGGTTGTTAATAATAATCCATAACTAATTACATTTTTATAGATTGTAGCCGCCGCCGTCTTCGCCTGCGCCGCAGCCGCACCTTCCGGTGCTCTGCTGGCCGCACCCTACTCCGCCGGGCTCCTCGCTCACGGAGCTCACTTGGCATACGCCGCTGTCCCCGCGGCGTTGCCCGTCAACTCTGGCGACATCCAGGGAGCCGCCATCGACGCCCACGTGCAAGTGTCCGACCACGTCCGCGCCGTCAACGACCAAGCCGCAGAGATCCAAGGCCGTGCCATCAACGCCGCTGAGGACCACGCCTGGTCCGCAGTCAACGCCGCCCAAGTGGCAGCCGCCCAGATCGACGGAGTTGCCGCTAACGTCTCGCCTGTCGCTGCTCGTCAGCTCGCCGGTCACGGTGTAGTCGCCCCAGTGGTTGCCGCCCCCGCCGTTGCTGCCTACTCTGCCCCCTGGGTCGCCCCCGCCATCTCTGCCTACTCTGCCCCCGTCATCGCTGGCGTCGCTGGATCCCACTCCGTGTCCGTCCAGAGCCTGTCTCAGTCACACCCCGCTCCCCTCGTCCACGCTCCCCTCGCTTACGCTGCCCACGGCCTCGCTCACGCGTGGTAAATTATTACACCAAATTTAGATTTAATAGAAAATGAAGACGTGCGATTAAAAACATTAAGTTGTTACATATTCTGTATCATTTTATATTCCTTATTTATTTAAAAATAAATCAAATCAGCTTCGCGCTGTATTCTGCATATAAATTTATCGAGGCAGTGCGGATTGCAGAATGGTGGAACTCAACGTTGCGTTTTGCCTGGTTAGTACAGCGAGTAAATGAAGATATTAATAAATTCATCCTCGAGTGGAGATCGAACCGAACAACCGTTGCGTTACAGTTACACATTTGTGCCACTGTGCCATGAGGGCCTCATTTATGTAAATAAACAATTCATAGCATTAATAATGCTACATAGTAATTCCCGTACACAAAATTGTTACATATTCATCTATACGTATAAACGAAATCGAAATATCTGTCAGTGGTTTCTAAATAACCATATTCTTCAAGTGCATAAAATACAGGTATATCTAGTTATTTATACGATACTAAAACACAAGAAGTATTTTAAATATTTGTCTTTTTGTTAGTCTTGGGCCCTTCAGAAGAGCTAATCCGATGATGGCTTTTAAGGGAAATTCACTGAAATAGAATAAATGGAGTTATGTTGCGATATATTACGATGTCGGCTGCTTTTTATCAGGATTTTTTAAATTTATTTGAGGTCAGTCGTGGCGTAAGGGGCAGAAAGTGTTGTGTGTTGCACCAGAATTCGGCGGAAAGTGTCTTAACATTAGATTCCCTTTGCCTACCCTGCGGTGTGCGGGATACAGCGTGATTTGATTTTAATTTTGTGTTTGGATAATCAACAAATTTTCGTAAATTAATATCTCTTAATTAGTGAAAAACAATACATTTTATTCTAATATGATTACTGTTTATTAATATAGGCGATATTGACAGAGTAAGAAGCAAAAAGATTCTTCTTCCAGTGGAGGTCACAGAGGAGAACCGTCGAAGTTTATTGGTATTTGGCTGGCCTACATCAGGCGTTTCGCGAGCTTCATATAAGGGATATCTCTAACCGGAGTTTCTGATGTAGAATAGTAATAGAAAGTTTGTAGTGCCCCGTTCTTAAGTCTCAACACTAGGTTCTCAGGTTCCCTCTGCCTAATCTGCTATGTGCGTGATACAGGTTTTTGTTCTACAGGTAGAAAAAAGTTTGTAGTGTCATGACACTCCACTGTTTCCTCATGTTACATGTTTTAAGTATTTTGATATTAGAATTTTCCATTTTGTTTTCCAAGAAAATAAAAAAACAAATTGATATTATGTTGTTAATTAATGTTTGTCCTAAAATTTAAGTGGCAGGTAAAATCCTGACGACGACGCATCCAAATCCTTTTTATCTTTCTTGATCATAACAACAAATTGGTCACCGTGGCACAGTGTCTGACTCTAAGCGCGATGGTTGTGGGTCTAATCTCCCGAGAGGGAAAGATAATATTTAAACTATTTGCTTCGCGAAGAGCAGACAAACGGCGGCCTTCGATGAAAACATAAAAATATAAAGATCTGAAAAAAATACTGTAAAACATTACAAGATTAGCTATATAATAAATACTTAATACTAATGGCCTCTGCGCGTCAAATCTGCGTTAATTCCGGGATAAAAAGTAGTCTATTTTGTCGATTAGTTAAAGTCCCATAAAAATCAGAATCAGTTCAGCTGTTCTGGATAATCCCGAGCCCGAACAAATAGAATGGCAACAGAGATACAAACATTATAAAATAGTATGTTTGTATTATAATATCGTATCCACCATATTTGAAAACACACAAATTTAATATTTTTACTTACATAATATATTTAATTATACAAGCGATTTGATAGCCTTCATTATTTTTCATCTTAGAATTTATATAAAGAAACAAACAAAATTCTTCCATTTTTTTATATTAGTATAAAGGAAAATTACGCTTTTATCTTTCAGCGTTCTATATTTACATAAAGATAAAACTCCTCAGTTACTTACTAAGTTCCTGAAGGACAAAAAAAGGAAAAAAAAAACCGAAACTAATAGTAGTGAAAATCAGTATGTGAGGAGAACAAAAGATGTTTTAGTGGAGGATACGGAAGAAAGAAATGCTATTTCCATTTAATATAACAACTTAGCAATAAGAATTTTAAAACTTAGTAATAAGAATTTTTTGAATTATTTTTAAATTTTACTACACTGTCAAGCATATCACTTTGGTTGTCATTAAATTAGTTGCATGGATCTTATATTGCAGTAGTTATATCGGATATTGAGGACTTGAGTGCAATGATACGTACTATACTAGAGATTATGTCTTTGAGTTTGTAAAAATAAATATAATGTTATCCATGCCAGGCCAATATAATAGTAATAGCAGACCGCAGGGTAGACAAAAGGAACACAGTGTTAACTTTTCGAGACATTGCGTGCTGAGTGGCAGAACTCATCGCTGGGATTTTGGCTTCATGGCAGAGCGTAGAAATAAAAATATTAAAAATAATAATTCATTCTCGCAAGTGAAGAAGTTGAATCCACAATCTTCGCGTTACAGTCACATCCTTGTCCCCTGCGCCACGACGGCCTCCTACGGACGCACGAAAGTCAAAGAATATATTAGATTTATAGATTTAATTAGGAAACTTCTTTTTTAAACTTTCCTGCACTCTACGCCCTTGACAGCAGTTACGTACGGAGTTCCGTTTCGCGTCATACAGATAGATACAGTATAAAAGCTGACTGAAACGTAATGAGATCAATCAGTAGCTTTCGAGCAGTCTAACAGAAGTGCACGATGAGATTTCTGGTGGGTTTTATTTCGTACTTTCAAAGACCAAGGATCATTGCTATAAGCTCCATTAGTTACCGACAACGTGCTCCGTGTGCTGTGAATTGTGATACCGATTGAGGCTATTTAGTTATTTTGTGCCAGACTTTGTCGATTCCCTTTTTATTGAATGTTCTGAATTAGATATTTACTATCTAATTCAGAACATTCAATACAATTGATTCGTAATATACTTGAAGTTTAAATTACTCATAAGTCAAGGTTTTAAATAATATATAATTTACTCTATTTTTATAGATTGTAGCCGCCGCCGTCTTCGCCTGCGCCGCAGCCGCACCTTCCGGTGCTCTGCTGGCCGCACCCTACTCCGCCGGGCTCCTCGCCCACGGAGCTCCCTTGGCATACTGCCGCCGTGCCCGCAGCGTTGCCCGTCAACTCCGGTGACGTCCAGGGAGCTGCCATCGACGCCCACGTGCAAGTGTCCGACCACGTCCGCGCCGTCAACGACCAAGCCGCAGAGATCCAAGGCCGTGCCATCAACGCTGCTGAGGACCACGCCTGGTCCGCAGTTAACGCCGCCCAAGTGGCCGCCGCCCAGATCGACGGAGTTGCCGCTAACGTCTCGCCTGTCGCTGCCCGCCAGCTCGCCGGTCACGGTGTAGTCGCCCCAGTGGTCGCCGCCCCCGCCGTCGCTGCCTACTCTGCCCCCTGGGTCGCCCCCGCTATCTCTGCCTACTCTGCCCCCGTGGTTGCCCCCGCCATCTCTGCGTACTCTGCCCCCGTCATCGCTGGCGTCGCTGGATCCCACTCCGTGTCCGTCCAGAGCCTGTCTCAGTCCCACCCCGCCCCTGTCGTCCACGCTCCCTTCGCTTACGCCGCCCATGGGCTTGCTCATGCGTGGTAAATTATTAGACCAAATTTAGATTTAATAGAAAATGAAGACGTGCTAATAAAAACATTAAGTTGTTATATATTCTGTATCATTCCCTATTTCCACATTTATTTCGATACATATTTTATAATATTAATGATACTTTCGAAATAATCTCCGTACAGACAACTCTGATTATACATACGTACCTTGTTATAAATTTTATATATATGAATAAAATTTAAGTGTCTGTCAAGAGCATATAGTTAAACACAAAAGAACAATTTATAAAATGGTGTGTTTCTGTTTGTCAAGAGATTGCTCAAGACATAGCTCAAGAGCTAATCTCTGGGACAGCTGAATTATTTTGAAAGATAAAGAAGTTGTGTATCAACATATATGTTACATTTTATCCCGAAATTCCAGTCTGATCGGGGTTTATGCAGGAAATCACATGTTTGTCGTGCGCAATTGAGTTGTGAATTAATGTCACTAAATGAAGTGGCAAATTATAATAATTTGTAACTTGGTTTATTTAGATCTAAAGTGAACCGTGCACCTTTACTTTCTTGGACATCATAAAATCCTTACGGCGCGACGTGAATTATCCAAACCATTTCATATACATATGGTGTATATATACATATGGTGTGTGTCTTACATAATCACAACAAAAAATAATTTTATTATGTAATCGATTTTATTACGTACCTTCATGTCACAGTAGTATAGGGTGTGCCTGAAAGCGCGATGGTTGTGGGTTGAATTACCACTCGAGGGAAAAAATATATTAAAACTATTTTCTTTGTCCTGGCTTCGTAAACAAGCCGCTTCGATGAAAATCTAAAAACATAAATACTGGAAAAAGTTAATATAAAATACTACAGCATCAGCTACATATTAATTAATAACATATAAGTCTCTTAAATTGAAATTCAAATTCGAATAACTTACGCGGCTTCTCTCTTAAAAGTTCTATAAAACTGCGGCTTTTTTTAAGTGATTTTTTTTAAGATCAAAGAAATTGAATGTTTTATTTTATATATGTGTATTTAATTATTTATGAAGCGCTTATGGTTTGCGGCAATTCGATACCGTTCATTATTATTGTTATTTTGTTATTTAAGACTAACTAAGAATTACACCGTAATGTTATATAGCCTATAGCACCCCTGAGAAATGTAGCTTTCATCCAATTAAAAATCAAACTAGTATAGTTCCAGGTATATTCGCGTTTAAACAAACAAACAAACAAACAAGAGTTTATCCGCTTTATTATATTATTTATTATATGATATCAGCATGATAATACTATCTACTTGTAGATAAAAATCCTCCGGTAATCACTAAGTTTCTGAAGGAAAATTGAAATGTAAAAGTTGTAGGAGTTCAATGGAGACCACGGAAGAATGAAATAAATATAATAAAATAGCAACTTAGTAATACAAATTTTGCCACACTTTCAACCATCTCGTTTCGTTTGTAATTAAATAAGGAATATGTGGACCTTGTAAAGCGCTAGTTATATCGGACCTTGACTAGTTAGAGTGCCACAATATGTACTAGTAGAGCCTATGTTGAGTAGAGGTTGTGTTTTTTGGTCATCGATTGAATGTCAATATTTTGAAAACAACAAATTTAAAGGAATAAAAATAAATTGTATATTTCGTTACGGAATTATTTTTTTAATAATAATCGTGTGGACACACGTGTACCTATTGTTAAAATACACGAACATTTTTAGAAGTCCTGTTTGCTTTAGCACTTTGATGTGATGTAAGCAATAACTCATATATTAGTGGATGTGACTTATAATTGTTTATATATATATATATATATATATATATATATATATATATATATATATATATATATATATATATATATATATATATATAATACAGTAAATATATTTTGTCTGTACATTTAGCAATTTTGACTGAAATGTATAGTGGGCACTTAAAAAGAATAATAGAAAGCAAACATATTTATTTCGAATTTCTTGTCTGTCTGTCTATATGTATGGTCACATTTTTCTCTGAAAGTACTGAACCGACATACTTAAACATTTCACCAATTGCTTTGTTTTAACTTAACTAACCTACTAAAATTTGATTCATCGAAATCGGTTCATTAAAAAAAAGTTATCATTTGAATGAACTCAAGGCATTAATTTGCCTGCGAATGTTATATAACAATCGCGCTGGTAAGATTCTTGGCCAAAGAATGACATACTAAACGTCTTGGTTATATGACTGATAAAAATATATATTTTTGAAGCACACTTATATAATATTTTATACAATAAAGTAAGTAAATTAATACAATAAAGCAAATAAAATTATACAATAAAGTAAACAAAATTATACAATAAAGTAAACAAAATTATTTCAAATTGAATTCTTAATGTAGATTACCTTCATAAATCATAACAGTTAAGTTTATTTGAGTCGTAATTAATTCAATACGATGATAAAGAACGATTTGATCTTAAATGAAATATCAAGTACATACATAGATTTTTTGGTGCGTTCGTTCGTTTGAAATAAATCTATATATAAATGCCTAAAAACATCCATGTACTGTAATAACTACATATTTACCAATTGTACATTTATCTAATAATATATGTAACTAATTTAAATTACGATAAAGTAGTAAAAAAATAACATTAGAAGTCATTATAGTTGTCAATCAATTCTGTTTATTAAATCAATAATCATGTAGTTTCTGCGGGCGAAGCCGCGAGACGGCTGCTACTATTATAATATACTAAAAAAAATTATGAATGCGAAATGCGGACACGCGATAGATTTGAGTTCAAATCTTACTCAAAGAATATATAAGAATTACACATATATTAAGAACTTCCTTTTCTTTAACCTTCCTGCCCTCTATGCCATTGAAAGCCAGTTATGTACGGAGTTCCGTTTCACGTCATACAGATAGATACAGTATAAAAGCTGACTGAAACGTAATGAGATCAATCAGTAGCTTTCGAGCAGTCTAACAGAAGTGCACGATGAGATTTCTGGTGGGTTTTATTGCCTAATTTCAAAGACCAAGGATCATTGCTATAAGCTCCATTAGTTATCGACAACGTGCTCCATTTGTGCTGTGAATTGTGATACCGATTGAGGCTATTTAGTTATTTGTGACAGATTTTGTTGAGTCCCTTTTTAAGGGATCCTCTTAAATAGATATTTACTAGTATAATCCTTAAACAACAATTGCTTCACTATATACTTGATGTTTAAAATATTTACGAGTCAATGTTGTTAATAATAATCCATAACTAATTATATTTTTATAGATTGTAGCCGCCGCCGTCTTCGCCTGCGCCGCAGCAGCACCTTCCGGTGCTCTGCTGGCCGCACCCTACTCCGCCGGGCTCCTTGCTCACGGAGCTCCCTTGGCATACGCCGCTGTCCCCGCAGCGTTGCCCGTCAACTCTGGCGACATCCAGGGAGCCGCCATCGACGCCCACGTGCAAGTGTCCGACCACGTCCGCGCCGTCAACGACCAAGCCGCAGAGATCCAAGGCCGTGCCATCAACGCCGCTGAGGACCACGCCTGGTCCGCAGTCAACGCCGCCCAAGTGGCCGCCGCCCAGATCGATGGAGTTGCCGCTAACGTCTCGCCTGTCGCTGCCCGCCAGCTCGCCGGTCACGGTGTAGTCGCCCCAGTGGTCGCCGCTCCCGCCGTCGCTGCCTACTCTGCCCCCTGGGTCGCCCCCGCTATCTCTGCTTACTCTGCCCCCGTGGTCGCCCCCGCCATCTCTGCCTACTCTGCCCCCGTCATCGCTGGCGTCGCTGGATCCCACTCCGTGTCCGTCCAGAGCCTGTCTCAGTCCCACCCCGCCCCCCTCGTCCACGCTCCCATCGCTTACGCCGCCCACGGCCTCGCTCACGCGTGGTAAATTATTAGACCAAATTTAGATTTAATTGAAAATGAAGACGTGCGATTAAAAACATTAAGTTGTTACATATTCTGTATCATTTCTCACATTTATTTGAATAGACATTTTATTACATTAATAATACTTCAAAGTAGTCTCCGTACAGAAAGTATCTAATAACATATGTACCTTGTTATTTATTCATATATACGTGTAAACAATATTGGTATCTGTCAGTGATTCCAAATTCAATTGTGTTTTAAGTGCATGCAGTTATTTACACGAAGTTTTTATTCTCACTAAGTAATTAAAGACCTATCTCAATACAGCTATAAATCTCTTCAATCTCACTTAGTTTGTGGTTTTATATGATATGGTTCCATTGATAAAATTTATTTTTTTCCTAATTATTGGTTACAAATTTCCGCTACCAAAGGATAATTACTAATAATTATCGTTTGGCAAGAGAGAATACTATTTTTTAAATATTTTTAAACATTTTTAAAGTGTTAATCCACACTTAGGAAAGATACAGAGATGCTAACAACATAAACAAGTTGTAACAAGCGTAAATTTCGACGTAGCTTGGCGAGAACGTATGGCTCAGTGGTCAGAGCGTCTGGTCCGTTTCCAGGAGGCGCGGGTTCGAGTCCCGCTACGTTCATATTTTTATACGTTTTCTAATTAAGTATTTGTCTTTCCTAAGTGTGGATTAACACTTTAAAAATGTTTAAAAATAGGTTGTATAGTTTCGGTAGCCGAATGACAATCTCTGAAGAGATTAATTTGTGTTTCGTATAGATTTTTATAATTCCTAGTCTTAATAATTTGGTCTCATATGGCTAAATGAAGCCTTTGGTTTCAGTAAATATATCACTTAGTATTTATATGGTTTCTTTGGACGTTGTCTTGTCTACGATGCGACTGAGCATGGGTCACGTTTGTGCTTTCCGTGAAGGGATTTTGCCAACCATGCCTCCAGATTTCGTTGAGGTTGTATTTCCATTTCTTTGCTCTGGTGTCGAAGCAAAGAGCGGTGTTGAGTTCCGCTATTCAACACGCAATGCTTCCAGAATTCGCCAGAAAATGGGAACAGAGTGTCTCAAGAGTACCCCGTGCCGAGCAGGGTAGGTGTGCGCTGATTTTATCTATGTAAACGTATCAATTTATTATTTTTAATATCAATTATTACTCTTCCACCTTTATATTAAGAAAGAGTAAGATTTGAACGCCAGACTGTGGATGATGATTTCTGTACTTAGTCATCACCGTGATCACTTAATAACGCCAAAAGAGTAGAGTAGTGAGTATCGATATTGTTTTTGTGGTGTTATATGATTTGCCTCGAAATTTATTATTATTCATAATTTTATACACGAAATTCGTACTTTTAAGTTTCACTTAGCAAGTTTGTATTATCGTTGCAGCACCACAATATGCGACATAGTTTCTGCAAATCTTTGGTTCAAAATTTCTAAATTATTAATATTAATCAAATCGACCTATATATGGTGGTACTAAAATCATGTCATGGTCATGAAGTTTGCAAAGAAATTAAGTTGAAGAGAGCGATATGTATGGTAGTGTACATATGAACATAAGTTCACAAGTATTCATATACAAAACTGTTCTGTCATTCATTAAGTGACTGGTACAGAAAGCTGATTTGAACCTATTGGGCGTAGAAAGTATATTTAGCGTGTAAATCAAAAATGCTTTTGAGAAAGTAAGGCAGATGATTTTACTAACAGACGATTCCTCGAAATTATTAAAGCAAAATATAATAATGCTGGCTGTAAACTGCGGAAATGGAAATCTTATCACTAAAGTTAACAAAGTTCAGGCAGACAAAATTGCGGGAGATTACTCTATAATGTTATAATAAATGTCATCGTTTAGTTTTAAACGAAAAAAAATAACGATTTGGTTTAAATTTTATATTTATATTTTTTTTGTGGTTTTGATATTATTAAGAAAATTTATTATGTACAACTTTCGTGATATTATTTATATGTTACCGGATATTTGTGTAATTCATGTATTTACATTTGCAATGTGTAGGGGCAATGTGTAGGGGCGTCCGGGCAATGAAATATCTAAGTAAATTTATCAATAAAATTATCATTTTGGGCAGCGTAAACACATTCAATGTTAGTACTATTTATACTAGTTATTATTTATCTCTATATGTAATGAGACTGTAAAAATAGTTTGTCTGTACATTTAGTAATTTTGACTGAAATGGATAGAGTGACACCTAAAAAGAATAATAGAAAACAAAAATATTTTTTTGAATTTTGTCTGTCTGTCAATATATTTTTGTCCGCATTTTTCTCTGGAAGCACTGAACCGATTTACTTAAAAGTTTCCCCAATTGCTTTGTTTATACAAAACTTAGCTGTTAAAGGTTGGTTCATCAAAATCGGTTCATTAAAAAAAAGTTATCGTCATTTGAATGAATTCAAGGCATTAGTTTGCCTGCGAATATTATATAGCAATCGCGCTCATAAGATTTTTGGCCAAAGAATGTCATTCGAAACGTCTTGGTTATATGACTGTTGATAAATATATATATATTTTGAAGCACTATTACACAATATTTTATACAATAAAGTAAACAAAATTGAATTGTTAATGGAGATTACCTTTATAAATCATAGCAGTTAAGTCGTAATTAATTCAACTCAACTTTAGTCGTAATTAATTTGAGGAGTGACTGCAAAACCGACTGGTTTTGAGTTCAATCCCCACTCGAGGAGATGAAATATTTACTTAAATTTATATTTCCATTTCTTCGCTCTGGTGTCGAGGCAAAGGGCGGCGTTGAGTTCTGCCACTTAACACGCAATGCCTCCAAAATTCGGCAGAAAGTTGGGAACGGAGTGTCTTAACACTAGGTTCCCTCTGCCTACCCTGCTGTGTGCGGGATACAGCGTGAAGCTAATTTAATTTATTAATTTTAATTTAATTTATAGTTGTCAATCAATTCCGTTTATTAAATTAACGATCATGTATTTTAAGCGGGCGAAGCCGCGAGCGGGCCGCTAGTGATATATATAGTAGTTGCGATGTATAGTTAAATATGGTTTAGATGTTACAGTAATGTTCATATTAATGTTTAATTTTTGTTTAGTTTATAGTTGAATATACTTTAAATATTTTAAAGTTACAGAATTGGTTAATTTAAAAATGTCAATTTAGTAAAAATATAAAATGATACAGAATATATAACAAATTAATGTTTTTATTAGCACGTCTTCATTGTCTATTTAATCTAAATTTGGTCTAATAATTTACCACGCGTGAGCGAGGCCATGGGCGGCGTAAGCGAGGGGAGCGTGGACGACGGGGGCGGGGTGGGACTGAGACAGGCTCTGGACGGACACGGAGTGGGATCCAGCGACGCCAGCGATGACGGGGGCAGAGTAGGCAGAGATGGCGGGGGCGACCACGGGGGCAGAGTAGGCAGAGATAGCGGGGGCGACCCAGGGGGCAGAGTAGGCAGCGACGGCGGGGGCGGCGACCACTGGGGCGACTACACCGTGACCGGCGAGCTGGCGGGCAGCGACAGGCGAGACGTTAGCGGCAACTCCGTCGATCTGGGCGGCGGCCACTTGGGCGGCGTTGACTGCGGACCAGGCGTGGTCCTCAGCGGCGTTGATGGCGCGGCCTTGGATCTCTGCGGCTTGGTCGTTGACGGCACGGACGTGGTCGGACACTTGCACGTGGGCGTCGATGGCGGCTCCCTGGATGTCGCCGGAGTTGACGGGCAACGCTGCGGGGACAGCGGCGTATGCCAAGGGAGCTCCGTGGGCGAGGAGCCCGGCGGAGTAGGGTGCGGCCAGCAGAGCACCGGAAGGTGCGGCTGCGGCGCAGGCGAAGACGGCGGCGGCTACAATCTATAAAAATATAATTAGTTATGGATTATTAACAACATTGACTCGTGAATAATTTAAAGATCAATTATATAGTGAAGCAATTGTTATTTAAGGATTATACTAGTATATATCTAATTAAGAATATCCCTTAAAAAGGGACTCAACAAAATCTGGCACAAAATAACTAAATAGCCTCAATTGATATCACAATTCACAGCACAAATGGAGCACGTTGTCGGTAACTAATAGAGCTCATAGCAATGATCCTTGGTCTTTGAAAGTAGGCAATAAAACCCACCAGAAATCTCATCGTGCACTTCTGTTAGACTGCTCGAAAGCTACTGATTGATCTCATTACGTTTCAGTCAGCTTTTATACTGTATCTGTATGACGCGAAACGGAACTGCGTACATAACTGGCTTTCAATGGCATAGAGTGCAGGAAGGTTAAAGAAAAGAAAGTTTCTTAATTTCCGTCACTCAACACTATTATTTCGCAATAATAGTGTTTGAGTGACGGAACTCTACGCCGGTCTTAATTTTCTTATATTGTTAACATTTTTAAAGTGTTATTCCACACTTAGGAAAGAAAAATATTTATTTAGAAAATATATAAAAATTTGAACGTAGCGGGAGTGGAACCCGCACCTCCTGGAAACTCGCGGCTCCTGGTCGGTTTCCAGAAGACGCGGGTTCGAGTTCGATACGTTTTCCAAATAATCATAAAAATATTAATAAATATAATAATTTATTCTTTCGAGTAGGTATCGAACACATAATCGATACAAAGTAAAAAATACAGTTTAATACAAGTCTGTGTGAAATAAATTATATCCACTGTATCAATATGTCGTAATATCCGAATTATAAAGGAAAAAGCTTTTGTAAAACTTTTGATTCACACGCCTATGTTTACTATTCGTGAATTTGATAGCTACGTATAACTTTTATATTATAGTTTCATTAATGATGTATAAAAAGAAGTATCATTTAGTAAGAGATTAGAAAAATAGTTTACATTTATTATACCTTAAAAATAATTGTGTCTAATTGATGAAATTATTAAAAAAAATAATATAAATCAGCTTCACGCGCTATCCCGAATATAGCAGGTTTTGCAGAGGCAACCTAGTAATAACATTCCGTACCTTACGTTCCACCGAATTTTTCGAGACATTGTGTGTTGAGTCAACGCCGGGCTATAATTGTCTTTTTACCAGAGCCAAGAAATGAAAATATTACTAATTATAGATAAGATATCTAAAAACTAGTAGCTGTAGGTAATACTCTTATTAATACATATTGTTCACTAATGTTGTCAAGGTTCGTCCTGGCTATTATACACAAGGTCACATTTATCAATTTAAATTTTTAAAATGTCGAACAAAGCGTTATAATTACAAGTTGTTATATTATAATTTAGATTTCTGTATTCTGTAGTCTCCTGTTAAACACCTTTTGGTCCCCTACATTATGTTTACACTCCTAGTTTCTTCATTGCCTTGTCCGCCAACTCTGAGGGTAGGGGAAGTATCTTATCTACATATATGTATGTATATGTAAAGTGATCGATTTTCAAAAATGGGAAATTTCCATATAGATATGTACATACATATGTTATTATGTTACTGTTTCCTAGTAGTCTACAGAATTTTTTTCAGATTTTATTTTTTTTCACGTTTTCATTTAAAATCTCTGTTTCTCTGACCGGAGCTGAAAAAATCTTATCTAACTAATATTATAAATTTTGAAAATTTGTGAAGACGGATGTTTGTTCCACTTTCATCCTAAAACCACGGAACTGACTTAGATGAAGCTTTTAAATAAATAAAACATAGGCTACAACATATGTAAGGATTTTATAATTATAATTTGGCAATAATTTAATAAGATTTAGTATAGTATAGTATTTTAAATATAACCGAGTAGGAATTGAACCCACGACCGTCGCGTTTTGACTCTTACGCCGCCCCACTGTGCCACAAAAGCCTCAATTATTTGTTGTTGTGATTAAGTATGACGGTGTATACATTAAATGTAATACGTATACATTAAATGGTTTAGATAATTCGCGTCGCGTCGTCAGGATTTTGCGACGTCGAGGAATGTAAAGGTGCGCGGTTCACTTTACATCTAAATAAACCAAGTTACAAATTACTTGTTTTAAAAAGCAAGTGGCACTTAATGTTTGAACAATAAACACAACTTGTTGTTTAGACAAGATTTAACTTTCGATAACATTCGATAAATAGATTCGTCCAAAATGTATCGTAAATTTTAACATTCATAAAAGTAATATATTTGTATATTTCCACCTATTTATTGCTTTTGAGGAAAGTAGGAAAATTCATATTATCGTTTTTATTTTTAATATTAATCTATGTATACCAGAATCACTCTTCTACACTTGTTTAACTTACTCCTTGTTGTTACTATTTTAAATATTAATTATTTTTTTTTCTCACTTGCGCACTTTATCTCACTTTAAAGCAGGGTAGGTAGAGGGAACCTATATGTAGTATTATCAAATCACTCTTTTCTCCATTTTTCGCCCGAATTCATGATACCGTATATCGAGTGGTTTAACCTTTCTCATTCGTCACCTTCTTCATTCATTCGGCAGGGCATATTAAACAATATGCGTATTACGTACGACCTTGTTTTACTTTCCGTTCATTTGGAGGCGTTGCGTGATAGCTGTATACCAGGAAACACATGCTCTATTAACATTGTCTTGAGTGTAATTTAATTTTGCTTTAGCTGTCAATAAAGTTAAAGAAATATTGTATTACAAACATAAAAGTTTCATTTTAATCTACATTGTTATAGGTTATTTTAATTTATGTAGGTATTGAATATTGTTCTGTACATGAGCTTGTTTTATTCAATGTCTGAGTTTATAGGTTTTTAGGTCAAGTCCCGAGAAAATCAGACTGACACTACTGACTTCTTAATGAAGAGTTTGCCAGCCTAATTAGTTGCTTACGATTTAAAATAAGAGATATTTCGAGTTTCTATCTTTCTGTACTTGACGAAATGGCTTTTCTACAGCATCACCAACATTGTTATGGAGGGTCAAATGAGGTTAACCCAATCTTCTCCTACTACTCATCCAAACATAAAATATTTTTAAATAACTCTTAGCTTATTTGCCATTTTGTTAAAATTTAAAAATATAAAATACTATGGTCGTCATGAATAAAGTTCAGTTGAGAACCAAAAACCATTTTTTGTTCAAAATATAATGTTATAAAAATGTCACCGACCAATTGTACTGTCAAGCAAAACGATTTGGTTGACATTTTATAAAATTGAATTTATTTATATGTGGACCTTGTATAATATTCGTCATGTAGAACCTTGACAAACGCGGTACAACATTATGTACGGCACTGCTAGGCTCGTCGCCCGAAGGCACTATTTGCTCGATTCCTTATATTAATAAAATATAATTTTATTAATATGATAATATATATTTCCAAGATATTTATCTCCTTATTTTTTTTCGTAGCTTCACGTTGTATCCCGTTGTATAGCAGGGTAAACCGAAGGAACCTATTCATTCTGTTCTCCATCAAGTCACCCGGTAAGTTACGTCCCGAAATTTCTACCGAATTCTTGAGGCGTTGCGTGTTGTGTGGCGGAACTCAACGTCAGATTTACATGACTATTTAATAAAATTTAATTAAATTAGCTTCACGCTATATCCCGCACACAGCAGGGTAGGCAGAGGGTACCTAGTGTTAAGACACTCCGATCCCTACTTTCTGCTATATAACTATCACTTTAATATTTAAAATATATCCTTCCCCCGAATGGGAACCACGACGGTCTCTAACACTTAATTTTTGTCATTGCTATATTATTCAACTTTTGGAAAAAAGATTTGTGTTCTACATCGTACAAAATACTATTGTACATAAATTTGACTCTTGGTAGCGTGTAGCGCTAAGGTCAAGCAACGGGAACTGGCCACGCAAAAGCCGTTTGTAATATAACCCTAACGATTTTTTACTCGTAAATTATATTATAAATTAAAATGAAAGCTAAACGTTTCTTTTTGATTGAATAATACAGGTAGGTATTCTACAAAAGTAGTTGTGAATATAGCACTTGCTGTTCCCCACCAAGCCAATGGAGAGTGCCCGTAAATGTATATAACATAGTCTATCTATGTATTAACGATGTTTTGAACGATGTATATTTAATCAGTTACCACCTCCAATAATTATTTCCGAGATCAGCACGTTGATTCTGAAATTATGTAACGAAAAATTGGTATATTCTTGGATCTTTCAAAAGCCTTCGATACGGTGTCTCTATCTCTTCTGTTCGAGAAATTGGAGGGTGTCGGTATCAGAGGTATTGCCTTAGATCTTTTTAAAAGCTATCTGACTGACAGAAAACAATTCGTTGTTATAAATGGAAACATCAGCGATGAAGCAAATCTTTCATATGGAGTACCGCAGGGTAGTGTACTGGGACCCACTCTCTTTTTAATATACATTAATGAGACATATATAATTTTTTGAAATAAATGAAATAAATAAAAAAAAAATAAAAACGGCGTATCCCACACACAGCAGGGTAGACAGAGGGAACCTAGTGTTAAGATACACTATTCACTTTCCGCTGCGCTCTGAAAGTATTGAGTGTTGGCGGACGCCAACGTCACTCTTTGCCTCAAAACCTGGGCGAAGAAATGAAAATGTCAGTGTAAATAAATATTTCATTTCCTCCAGTGGAGATTGAATCAACAACCAGTCGATTATACAGTCACGCTTTGTGCTGTTATTGAACCGAACGCTTGTCCCAAAGGATGCCTCTGTCGTTTTCTAGGTATCAAGAAAGAACAATTGATACACCGGCTCTGGCTGTCGAATGTTCCCAGCGACGACATCTCACTCGAAATATTTGACATTTTCAGGTATAATTCAACAAGAAGTCCTTTACACAAAACGGTTGTGACAAAACACACGATCTAAATCCAAATAAAACGTACATTACGTACGTACGTAAGTGATTGAGCATAAGACAATAACGATTATTATTATTTTGCAGGTGAAGAGTGAAACTTGATCGACAAAAACACAACAAAATATGGCGAATAACAATAGCGGATAACAATGGTGGCGGTGCACGCGGTAATGTCATATTGGGTATGGCATAAGAACGAAAATTCCACATTAAGTATCGATCTTTTAAGAACTATAATAATTAATTGTCTGTATTGTTTTGTTAGCAATAAGTGACCTCGATTAATCAATATCATAATATTTAAGTTAAGAAACTGCAATAAATTCATTGAACATAAAAATAAATAGATAAATAAATTAGCTTTACGCTGTATCCCGCACACAGCAGGGTCGGCAAAGGGAACCTAGTGTTAAGACACTCCATCCCCACTTTCTGCCGAATTCTGGGAGGCATTGTGTATTGAGTGGCAGAACGCCAACGCCGCGCTTTGCATCGACACCAGAACGACTGGAAATATAAATTTAAGAAAATATTTCATCTCTAGTGGTGATTGAACCCACAACCAATTGGTTTTACAGTCACAAATAAAAGTGACTGCAAATAAAAGTTGTATTTATTGCAATATTTCTTGAGAATAAAGAGAATAAACAATAGAGACTAAATTACCAATATAAAAATAATAAAGTTTCTCCTAAAAAAATATGTTAACGAGTTTCGTTATTGCTTATGACGTACAAGCCAGTGAAAATTGGTTTTATCCAGATATTTCATCTAAATTGCGCTCAGGGAGGCTGCGTCACATCCTGCTTCCGGTCGTTTGTACTGGCTTTTTGATGTGGAAGAGTAAAGGCGCCTTAATATTCTATGGGATAGTTTCGCTCTATTCTACGCTAGTTAACTTTTATAAATATTAAATTTCTGACATGTTGAATTTATAAAAGTTTAAATCCGTATTTATTATTAATAACAAGTAAAGAGTATGTCAACATTTAACACCTGCTTTTCCCTAATATAAAAAGGAAATTAAATTTTTATACAACTAGAGACCCGTTCGCGGCTTGGCCCGTAGAACTACGCGAATATTTATTTACTAACCTGAATTATTTGCGCATTTTAATATCATTATCGTTTTAAAGACATCGATACATTGAAAACTAACATTACAGCTAATTCAATAAAAAAAAAGATTTTATAGTTACAGCAATTTTGTCAACCCAAATGGTTTATAACTATAACTTTTTTATTTATGAACCTAAGATTAAGGTGAACAAATGCACAGCAGATCGACAAACAGACAAAAATTCTGTCTTAGTTTCAACCCTCAGAAGTTGCAAGCACTACGTGGCTCCTGTCGTAAGATCATGAATTGAAGAAAATATTCATTCATTAATATAATCTACTGAATTATTTTATGTAAATGTAAAACAGGTTTTATTTGTTACTTTTTGAAAGGTCTGAAAGTGTCAGAATGATGATGACTCGGCATAATCCTGATCATTAAACACGAAAGTGTCCAAACATTTGAAATTTATCTTATCATAGAATTTTTATATTATATGTATTCTTTAATATATTTAAAATGAATGTATGAGCTCATAATTATTAAAAATAATGTATATAAAATTCCAATTATCTTTTTATTAATCAAATAACCACCTACAACTTGACTTTTATTAAGTCCAAAACAAACGACGAAACGTTATACGAAATATGATTTGATGATGTTTTAACAATTATCTATTATAAATATATAAATAATTTCTTTAACAACAAGAAATTGAAGTATTAACAATTTATTAATAACGAGTTCTCATCCGCAGCTTTAGTTACGTCTGCACATTACGATGTGAAATATGAAAATCACCCCAGGCCGTAGGAATTTCCGAAAATCCTTTTGAATGCAGTCACATACATATACCAAATTTCAGCGTTCTAATAGTAATATCAGATGTGCGTTATCTTTCAGCTCACTCAGAAATGAAAAACTTTTATATAATAGTATACACCCAGAGGCCAGTCATGGCGCGGGACACAAAGTGTGACTTATATTTCCATTTCTTCGCTCTGGTATCGAGGCAAAGTGCGGCGTTGAGTTCCGCCAATAACACGTAATGCCTCTTGAATTCCGTGGAAAGTGGGGAACGTAGTGTCTTAACACTAGGTTCCCTCTGCCTACCCTGTTGAGTGCGTGGTACAGCTTCAAGATTGCCATTTATTTATATTGTTTAATAGAATACACAGATGTTAATTATTAGTTTTTCAATTTCAATCATTTTTCAAGACTATAAAATATAATAAAGTAAAAATTTTATTGTTAAATAATATTTTCATAATTTTATTTTCGAAAAGTACCTATTTTTATTAAGACATCACTTAGGCCAATTTGACAGTGACAGCTGTAATCTATTCAGGCACCTTTTTGAGTGATGGCTGTAAGGAAAATGAATAATATCACATCTAAAAAAAGAAATTCAAACGACATAGGATTAGACCTAAAAGTATAAGTAAGTGATCCATTAAACTGTATTCATAAAATTATTAGAAAAACCTGGTTACAATATTTTTTTTTTCTGTCTCTGTTTCTAAAGAAGTCTCTTTGATTACTTACTGGGAAGTCTCAGCACCTCAACTTGTAAAAAAAATATATGAATAAAGCTATTTTTTTTTTTTTATGTACACATTTTTTTTAATATTTAGAATTGAATATGGTATTATTATTAATATCGATAAGCTTGAGGTGTGCGTATTTACCTTAAATTTTAAGTAAGATAGAATATAAAGAGACTTTAGAAAAATTTGTCTATGGCATATAATAGCGGTATCTACAGAATTCTTATTTCATTGCGTTAAAAAACATAATAATTATACTAATCATAAGAATTTAATATTTAAGAAATTAAATGTATTTTTTTTAAATAAATAAATGTATCGTAACTTACAATTTCATTCATACATAAACATTATACATTTTTATTACGTAGATATAAAAATAATAAAAAATAAATAAATCAAATTCCTTCTCATCATGAAAAGAAAATTCAATTAATTGTATCTCTAAAATAATCCAGCAAAAGTCGCATATTTTTCACCCCTCAGTTCCGAATAAAGGTTGTCTCGACAGTAACGTCAATAGGATTGGGCCCTAAAGGGATTTGTTGATTTGCATCTATATTTCGCTATTGACGCCTCCAGACCGGAAAAGGCGTATCCATATTTTATTTACTGGCAAACAATATACTTTAATAATATGTTTTAGTTATATTGTTTAGTAATTTGATTTTTTATTTAAATAATACTTTTATTTATTTTATTGGGTGAATTAAATGGAAAATAAAGAATTGGGAGTGTGAAGTCACTACAGTTGTTGTGTCGTACTTAAATAAAGATTAAAAATAATGTTATAGATGCATTGAAAATATTTATTAGCTTCCCACTGTATCTCACATGCAGCAGGGAAGGCAGAGGGAGTCTAGAGTTGAGACACTCCCATTCCTACTATCCGCTGAATTTTGCCGAAATTGCGAGAGGCGGATTTCAACGCTGCGCTTTGCCTCGACACCAGAGTGAAGAAATGAAAATATTTCATTTCCTCGAGTGGGAGCCAAACCTACTGCCTGTAGCGCTTACAGTCACAGCCTTGTGTCCTCGAACCACGACTGGCATCGAGGCCTGGAAGATGTATACTTATTTATATATTTACGTATCTTCTCTATTATAATATTACGTATTTTTAATTTAATTTCTAAGTAACAACAAAATATTAATAACTTACTTAATATTAAATCTTAACAAACATATATTAAAATTGAAAAAATAAATTTCTCATATTTATCCAGAAGAAACAACGTTATCTATCGTGGGGAAATGGTACGGCGTCTGACTGTTCACGGTGATGATTGTGTATTCGTTCCCGGGGCGATAAATGATATTTTTTTTTTCATCTTCACGCTGCATCCCTCACATAAAGACATTTTCGTTCCCCCTTTTCCGTCGAATTTTGGAGACATTGCACGTGCTGAGAGGAACTGAGAGGAACGGGACTTAATGCTGTGCCTCAACCCAATCAATGATGAATCAGTCTTCTCTTTCTATTCGCTAATTTGGTTTTACTACACGTGCTTATAGTAAAATTTTATGTCGTAATTATGATCATAGTTTGAACCTGTAACTATCCAGTTCAATAAAATATTTACAAGGGAATGTGGTATACTCCCCGCTTTTTATGTTAACATAGTCATGTTCTTACATTAACATAGATATGTTTATAATAATAATAACCGATACATATAATAAAATCTGCATTTTATTAATAACTTTAGATAAACATTTTACCATTAAAATAACAAAAAATATAAAATAGATATCACAAAAGATAGATGCAGACATGTTGAAATTGAATGAATGAACAATAATTTCTGCATCGATTGCTTAATAGATTGGTTGCGGAACAGGATGGACGTCTCCCGTCGTACAATGAGACGCAATTGTACACTTATAACTGCTAAGTTAAAGTTTAAACGATTTATTGAATATTTTTTCTTACAAATAGAAATTTTCCTTTTTTTTAGCTGTATAACGTATACAGCACGGTAGGTATAGGGAACCCAGTATTAAAACATTCCGCTCTCCATTAATACACAATTTCAGGATCGGTGAATCTGTGTAGTAAATAAATAAATAAAACCTTTTTGTCAATAAAAAATACACAAATGACAAGAATGACATTATTAGATAGACTCTAGCAGTATGTAACTGAAAAATAGGTAGCCATCTCTATTTTTCAGTTACATTTTGAATATACCTGAAAGGCTGGCAGTTTTATCGAGCGCTTTGAAAGAGCACAACAATTTTTCTCAGTTATATATCTTACAAGTTTTATTGTACATTTATCTTATATTTTTTTACATTTGAAACAAAAATATCATGTATTCGCTTTGTAAATCAAAAATTACGTAATTAGTAAGCCGTCTTGGAGAGGCGCTCAAACTCATGGCATTAAGACTTAGCACGCACTCAACATGTATGAAGCCTTTAATTATTCCGCCTTCCCTTAAATCTTAGCGTACATTTACGTCTCTTAGTATGTAATTTAAAATGGAGTTTAAATATTTAAGTATGTGGGAAAAAAATAAAAGAATATTTAGGATGGTATCGTAAAAATAAAGGCCCGTCGTGGCACAAATGTGACTAGAAGCGCAAACACGACTGATTGTGGGTTCCATTCCCACTCAAATAATTATATAAAAATATCGACAGGGGACAAAATAATATTAAATTGTGCATACTCTAACCTCCTATTCAATTTCATATATCTCACATAAAAAATATAATGATAAATCAATATTAATTATAATATAATCCAATATTACGTCGAGCAAAGAGGCAAAGAAAAATATTGCCATTATAAAATTTCTTACACTCAATAAACAAAACAAAGAAGATAAATAATAATTAACAGAAAAATAAATTCATCTGAATCATATTTATAATCATTTATCATCGTACTAACGAGCACTTTATTTACTTTAGACGTCGACGACGAGAGTCAATTTCCACTTCAAAATTTAATTAAATATATTTTTTAATTTCTATAGCCTATATTCGTCGGTTACTAATGATGCTATAAAATAATAATAATTTTATTGTCACTTTAAGTTAATAATATCGTTGTGTAACGGAAAACGGATTTTCGACAAATGTATGTACGATTGTACGTAGGTATATTTGTACACTTTTTTTTTCCATCAGCTTCACGCTGTATCCCGCACACAGCAGGGTAGGCAGAAGGAACCTAGTGTTAAGACACTTCGTGCCCGTGCCCTTTGTTGGCATCCGCCAAGTTCTGGAGGCACTGCGTGTTGAGCGGCGGTACTCAACGCCGCGCTTTGCCACGACACCAGAGCAAAGAAATGAAAATATAAATGTATATAAATATTTCATCTCTTTGAGTGGGGATCGAACCCACGACCAGTCGATTTTCAGTCACACTGTGCCCCTGCGCCACGACACCTCTTGCACATTAACTCTCTTGTACATTAACTGTTTATTCATATTTGTGTACGTTTTAAGTTTTTCGAGTTTTTCGAGTAGAGAACGAAGCAACAATGTTTTGTTATTCAAAATACTTTTATATGAGTATTTTGATATTCATAAATCTTTACAGTTCACAGACAAAGGTTAGAGAAGGTGAAATAGATTTTATACTCAGCTCTCCGCACATAGCAAGAAACTGAAACAGCCATAAGCTGAGAAAATCTTGTGACAAAATTATCCATTCTCTTCGTGCCATTCTTTTGTTTTGTAGCGGAACTCAACGCCATCCGTTGTTTTATAAGAAAAGGGAAACGAACATAATTTACGAACATAACCCTCGAATGGGGAATCCAAAACCATCACGTTTTACATTCATACGTTATGCTACTTACTGCGCCACAATGGCTTTACATATTGTTTTTGTGTCACGTCTAGCCTAAGGAAACCTGGGAACCCTAAGAGACTCCGTTAATCTTTAGGACACTTTCGTTCTCACCTTCTGCTAAACTATTTAGGCATTGTGAGTTGAGTGGCGTAACTCAAGACCTCATTACCAGAGCGAGGAAATGATAATATTAAATATTTCATTCCCCCGAGTCGGAATCGAACCCGCTACCATTACGTTTACAGTCGCACGCTTGATTATTGTTAGATTGGATGACATTTTCTTCTATTTATGGAAATATCTGAAAATATTTTGCTGGTAGGTTGTATGAACTTTACAAGTATACGTCACTATTTTATCTACTACGCTTATATTCTGCACAATAATATATAGTTTCACAATTTCTTTTATATAGTACATATAACGTTACATTTGGCCTTAGATAGTTCGTCTCAAAGGACTTCCTCGGATATACATACGTGTACGCTACAGACGCTCTACGATTGTACATAGTAAAGCGGTGCAGTCGCTAGCCACAAGCATTTCATATTTCGTCAGCGCATCGATGCACGAAAAGGCGAGTCGGGATAGAAATTCTATTTTGGCATCATTATTTTCAAGTGGTTGGCGTTTTGTAGAGTCCTCCATTTCATTCCCGATAGCTCTGTGTAACATTACGATGGAATAAATTCACTATTGAAATGTCTAAATCTGAGAGCGTTTGTAATATCAGATGGGGTTTTCATGAAGCTAAAATAATATTGTTTTGAGTGTATTTTTTTGTATAATTTTTTTATAGGCTACGATAATAAAGTGGGTACTTGAGGATTTCAATTGTTTGTTTTTATTTGATATTTTATTATTTCTTTCTACAGTTGGAATATTAATTAAACACAAAATGAAAAGTGTCTGACTGCTAATGCAATGGTTCTGGGTTTTATTTGTGTCAGGGAGAAAGATAATATAATTAAATTATTCTCAATATTTTGCTTTGGTGAAAAAGCGCGGCGTTGAGTTCTACCACTCAAATATTATTAAAAAGTGGGGAACCAGCTTTAACACTAAGTGACCTTTGTCTACTCTAATATGCGGGAAAAGGCGTGAAGCTGAAAACATAACAAATAAAAATAAATTTGAAAACAGAATGTTAATTTGTTTTCTAAACTTGTACAGTAAAGTAAAATGTGACATACGAATGTAAAAGACAATTTTAGCATATACACAGTTATCTAAGTTACCTAACAATAATTCTGGAAAAGAGAACCTAAAGCTATTTACTGGTCCAGATGGAGGAACACGTTAATTATATGTAGAAATACTCCGTAAAAACCTGCAGTTAAACACATGTTCATTCGGCGTGTTCTAATTACACCACTTTTAAAACTAATTGTTTTTAGGGTTAAGGAAAATAGGAAGCCTTATAAGATGTTTTCATCTCAGGAAGGCATGCAGATAGCGAGTTGAAATTCAAACTATATATTCAGATCTTCAGTTCCTTGTTTTCCTGTTCCTGTGAAAAGTACCATTTCTACATTAACTTAAAAGAAATATCGCCGCAAATCATAATATTATATCGAATAAACGAGTATTTCGACACTATAGAGAGAATCAAAATTGTTAGGGTATTTCCGGTTGACCTAGAATTATGAAATTTGGCAACCGGCATCAAGAGGTAGTACAAATTTAGGAAAATATCTGAATTTGATATTAAAGCTGCGTTCAAGTGAGGTATCAGATGAAAGGCTAAGCTATACTTTACTTTCAGAAAAGGCTCGAGACCTCCATTTTTTTACGGAACCCTCGGTTGGCGAGCCCTACTCGTACTTGTCCGGTTTTTTTACTTTACGCTATATTCATAGCGAGGTAACCAGAGCGAACGGAGCCCAAATGCTACGGTCTCTCCTTACACCCTTCACCTCGCCCACTATCATCAACTACTTCATACTTACCTTTGGGGGTCCTACATGACCTTACTGTAATATCAACGATACTCTGTTTTCAAAGTTCAACCAAGACCTCCATCTGCATCTACTAATTTGTTAATATATGTTTATCATTTCATATCTAAAAAATATTTTTTAAAATCTTTTACGTAACCAAATTTTAGTTAAGGCTAAACATACTATTATAAATCTCTTGATAATGCGTAAAACTATAGTAAGCTTTCAGATTATACAAAAAACAGAGAAGAATATAAGAAATCTAATAAAAAACCTGGCATATTTATTGTTCAGTCTAGTTTTCAACTGCAACGCCCTAAAACTTATATAAAGCATAAAAAAGTAGAAATAAAAAAAAAATTTAAAAATATAGTTAAAATGTAATAAATTCATATAAATACGCGAAACAGCGACAATCCAAGCCTCGTGTTATGAGATATGTATTCGTACGCGTGGAAAAATTGCACTAAATCGTTTTTATTGCGTATAACGTGTGTGCACCCTCCCCAATTTAATGGTTGGAAAGAATTTGCATATGAAAAATATATGTGATATTTAGAAAATAATATAGTTAGAAAGGAATTTGTGGTTTGTAATACATACATACATACAAAATAGAGTAAAAGTAAAACTCCTTGAATATTTTTGTATTTAATAAAGGACATGTCACTGTCAAAGTATAATTAGATTTGCATTGCATTTGAAGGCTGATAATTTATTTTAATTACACTATTGCGCAAATATTATATTATTCGTTTATTTAAAGTTTTTGAATAACTTGTTTATTACGAATGAAACTACGGTGTGAGTGTAGAATCTTTTAACTTTTCTTTTTTGTTTTAAAGAAATTTTGGGCCTCGATATCTCGTTACAGAAGGCAAAAATCTGATGATGAATAACTATAAATTTTCTATGATATATATACTATATGAATAATAAAAGTATTGAATTTTATTGGTGAAACCACCAATGTCGTGGCGCACGATGACAGGCGTGCGACTGTAAATGCGACAGGTTGTGGGTTCAATGTCCAGTCGAAGAAAGGAAATATTTAATATTTTCGTTTCTTTGCTTTAGTGAAGAGGCTTTTAGTTCTGCAACACGCAATTCGTCCAGAATTCGGCGAAAAATGAGGAACAGAAGTGTCTTAATGGTAACGAAATGTCTTTACACTAGGTTCCCAGGGTCCCTTTGCCTACCCTTCTGAGTGTGGAATACAGCGTGAAGCTAAAAAAATATTTAAAATTCTTGAATTTGGTAATCGTAAACATATTTTAGGTATTTATAATAATTCCATTTACATTTCTCAAAATTTATATTCAACATTCCGTTTCACATTCCAAAAATCTATTACGAACTTTGTGCTTACATCTGAATAAACAGAATTTCATTAGGACAGCTCGTGCTTTGTGTACTAATTCCCTCATATCATAGGGGCTTTTTGTTACAACCAAGTGACAGACGAGCGGGACAGCTGCTGAGCTTCCCGTAACAAATAAATTATAAAATAACGCTTTTTAGTACTAAAATATTACTTTGTAAAAGAAAATTAGGTATTTTGACGCGATGGCAGTGGGTTCGATTCCCATTTAGGGGATAATTTCTAATTTTCCCGCCCTGGAGAAATCAGTCTCGTCTCGAACTCAGGTGAAAATTGAAGAATGGAGTGCCATGACATTGACATACTCTCTCTGCCCACCTTGCTGTGCGAGATAAAGTGTAAGTTGTATAAAAAATCTTTCATACACTTATAACAGGTGTATTTCTAAGTTGTTTTGGCCTAATTTTTCCCTAATAGTTTATATTATATTTTTTATCATGATTATAGAATAGAAGAATTAACATATAGCAAACACTAGATGTCCTTTCTGTAAAATAAATATATTGCAAACTCTATAATTTCATTTCCTGCCAATATTTTATATGAAATAAAGAATTTACGATATTGGGAATATTTTTTGTACTATAATTTCATTTAAAACTATTAATATATTCAATGCTGGGTTTGCGATTTTAAAATATTGAAAGCGATTCTATAAATTATTTCATTTTACTATTTATGAAAATTTAAACTGTGTCAGTTCATGAATAAAATAAAATTGTGACAGATTTACAGATTGTTGCAAAAAAATAATTATTAATTAGTGTTGTACCGTAATTGAAGTGTGTGTGTTGAACTGTGTAACGTATGAATCTTTCTATTGAAATTGTATATCCTTCTACAGGAGTTTTTATATATATATAAGTGCCTATGTAAGTAGTCTTTTACTTTACTACATACCACAAAATTCAAAATCGGCTTCACGCTGTATCCCACATACTACAGGAGGGCGGGGGAAACTAGTGTTAAGAAACTGCCTTCTCGACGAAACTTTCAAATTTAGTTTTTTTTCGAGGCATTGCGTGGCGGAACTCAACGCCAGGCTTTGTGCCAGAGTGAAGAAATGAAAATATTAATAAACTAGGGGACCCAGACGGCCTCGTCCGCTTAAACTATACGAATATTTATGAAATATATTTATGAAATTATTTGCAGTTTAGGGGGTGAATTCTAATAAACCATGAAACACATGTTCAGTGAAATATTTTAAGTCTGAATTCTAAATTTTATTAAAATTGGTGACGATTGTGAGATATTTCCATACAAACTTTCAATCACTTTTTCATCCCTTCAGGCTTAATATTTTCAAAATCCCTTTTTTGAAATTTCATAGCGGGTGTTTTTATTATGAAAATAAACATCTGTTCAAGTTTCGTTTCTACCATCAACGGTTACGGCTGTGTGTGCGTGTAAACCTCAGACAGTGGGAACTTTTCCTTTTATGTATATTGATAATAATTAATTCCCTCGAGAGGGGATCAAACCCACAACCATCGCATTACAATCACACCTTTGTACCCCGGCGCCACGACGGCTTATTTATATTTATTTAACGTTACATTAAATACGAGTGAATAAACTACCATACCAACTTCCAACACCATATTATATGGTGAAAGGTCAGTGACGGGGCGTAAAGCGGATACTCTCTGGATGCAAATAATATTTTATGAGTCGTCGGAAAACGCTTGCCGAGAATATTATACATTCTGATACGTCAAATTTTATGTTAATAGTCTTTAATATATAAGTAAAATGGACAGGTTTTGATTTTTATTGTCATAATAAATTATATTATTAACAATATTATAGTATATTGTATAGAGCTTTATATATGGTTTTATATTATATTTATTGGGTTAAAAATGGTTTTACTAACCATTTGTGCCTTTAAATACTCCAAATTTACATAATAAATAAAAATTGCTGTATTTCGTTACAAATATTGTATTTTATCAAACGAAACAATTTTTATTAAAGTTTCTTTCCAAGTTAAATTTGAACTTATTGCATTCTGACACTAATATCTTAAATAAAAACGATAGTACCTATTCTATTTTTCGTTACATAGTAGGTATCCAGTGACAAACAAGTAGTGATGATTATTGAAGCGCCATAGAACTTACAGTATCAAAACACGCGAAAATGTAAGTCTTTTCTCCCATTTATATGTATGTGAAAAGTGACATCCCTTATATGGCCACGCAAGGGCGCGCGGCAATAAGAAACGAGTTCATTGAAATTCCAGACAAGCATTTTGCGGGATCCTTCAATTGATGCATTATCTGTGATTTGGTCCCGTATACTTTTCAGCTTCACGCTGTATTCCACACACAGCAGGGTAGGCAGAAAGAACCTTGTGTTAAGACACTCCGTTCCCCACTTTCCGCCGAGTTCTGGAGGCATTGTGTGTTGAGTCTCGAAACTCAACGCCGCCCTTTGCCTCGACACCAGAGCAAAAAATTGAAAATATAAATGTAAACAAATATTTCATTGCCTCGAGTGGGGATCTAAGCCACAACCAGTCGAGTTTACAGTCACACTTTGTGCCTCAGCGCCACGACTGGCGTCAAGTTTCAAACGTATACTTTTGTTTTCGCAAATTCCCATACTAAAATACCATACAAAAAAGTATAGAAAAGAAATAATGAATTTCATCAGGGAATGTGACATTCTTATCCTTTTTAATCAGTAAGCTTATTTATATCACCGTTGCCCAGTTATATTTTGCTCCACGGCAAAAATAAGTATTAAGGTTATTCGAAAACCTTAACAAACTAGGAAAACCACGGCTGCCGCCACAGGATAAAATGGCGCCAAATTAGAATTCGCCCCTACTTCCTGGATACTCGTACCGTACATTCTTCAAATGTAGGGTCTTTAAATATATTAAAGACCCTTTAAATATATTAAAGACATTTGAAGAATGTACGATGTGAGGCTTCATAAAGCTCCGCTCCGAAAATATTACAGAATGACATTCTAGTGAATATGATATTTTGTAAAAGTTTCAGAATTTTAACAGTACTAAAGGAGTACGCTTTGTTCCAGATGGAATTCGTCTGATGATGCTCGATTATTGTGAGTTTAAATATCACTAACATTAATATAAATAAAAATAAATCAGCTTCGCGCTCTATCCCGCACACAGGAGGGTAGGCAGAGGGAACCTAGTGTTAAGGTACTCCGTTCCCCACTTTCTGCCGAATTCTGAAGGCATTGCGTGTTGAGTGGCAGAACTCAACACCGCGCTTTGCCTCGACACCAGAGCGAAGAAATGGAAATATAAATTTAAGTAAATATTGCATCTCACCGAGTGGCGATCGAACCCACAACCAGTGGGTTTTTCAGTTACACTTTGTGCCACTGCGCCACGACTTGCCTCATTATATTATACCTTGATAATAAAAGAATATGAAGCAAAATTAAAATTAACTTCATAATTGTAAAGTTTTGATAACTTTACAATTATGAATTTAATTTAAATGAAAAAAAAATATATCATGGACATACATTTCAAGTTTGAACCGAGTTACGGATAGCATCTAAAAAGAATAAAGTGTATCTATGTTTATTGGTAGAAATATAGTATTTTTTTTTTTTATGGAAAAGTCACGGCAAACGAGCGTGCGGGTCACCTGATGGTAAGTGATTACCGCCGTCCACGACTCCGTGCAACCCCAGAGGAGCTACAGGTGCGTTGCCGGCCTTTAAGATGGGTTGGGCGCCGGGGCCCGGCATTACCTGATGCGAAACGCAGTGGCATAAAGCCACTACTTCACGCCGGTTTTAAATGATCCGGTCGAGTCTGCCCATGCGTGTTGCCATTGCTGGCGACGTGACTCTACCACACGTACTTTAGTCGCCTCTTACGACACCACCAGTACCAGGATGATTCTATTCTAGGCCGGGATCACACGGCACAACAATATTTTTAACAGTAAATTCAAATATTGATTCAAGCTTGTTTAAGCATATATGTATATGTATATATATATATATATATATATATATATATATATATATATATATATATGTATATATATATATATATATATATATATATATATATATATATATATGTATCTTTATATATAGATATAATTAAGTAAGATACTACTACGCTATGAAGCAGGTCCAAAATAACCAATACAAGCCTCATAATTTGGACTGAACGGCTCTATGTAGACCTTGTTCTAAATTTAACAATTTTCTACTATAGGAGCACAATGTGTACTGTACATTTATATACCCACTTACTACGTAGCACGTACCACTGGCTACGTAGTTGCACAGAGTGAAATTGTGCTATACATATATTTTTGTTGAGCTGGTGAATTTCTTTAGCCTACATATGAAGGATTTTACTCTGTGGCTTAATTGTAGATGTTTTGTATGTAGCGTGATTATTTTTTACGAGGTGCGTCGCGTCGCTCCTATATGCATATTCGACTTTTCAGTAATAACACTTGGGCGTACAAACCTTGTAGAAAGGGGAACCTTCCTTAGTTTCCAATTATTATGTTGCTTTAAGCAATTCAATAATTTTTTATCGTCACGTGTTTAATTAATGTTAGACAACACTTAATAAGGTATATGATCTATGAGTAATCCTTTAAATATATATAAATATACATAATTAATAAATTGCAATATATACACCAGTCGTGGCGCAGCGGCACGAAGTGTGACTGTAAAACTGACTGGTTATGGGTTCGATCCCCACTCGAGGAGATGAAATATTTCCTTAAATTTATATTTATATTTTTTCGCTCTGGTGTCGAGGCTAAGCGCGGGGTTGAGTTCTACCACTCAACACGCAATGCCTCCAGAATTCGGCAGAAAGTGGGGAACGGAGAGTCTTAACACTAGGTCCCCTATGCGTACCCTGCTGTGTGCGGGATACAGAGTGAAGCTGATTATAATACATATACATTATATATGAGATCATCATGGTACAGAGGCAAATGTTTGACTGTAAATGAAATGGAGGTGGGTCGGGATTCGATTTATTTCTACTTAAGACATTATTGTTTTTTCATTTCCATGCTTTGAGTAATGTAATTTTTTGAAAAGGCACGAAAAGTGGCAATATGGGATTTCTTAATACTAAGTAGGTACCCTCTGCCTAACCAACTATATGCGGGATACAGCGTGAACCATAAAAAAACGAAACAAATTCATATATATTAAATATGTAAAAATCTTTTATAAAATCTTGCACATATTAATCGAGCTTACCATTTTGTAGTATAACCGACACCTTTATTTGCACACTCAGCACCCTGTTACCTCACCGCGGTGGTCTAGACACGTATCTATTGAAATACACGGGGAATACCTGTCAGATGTATGGAAAACGAATCATTTCATCACTTGTATACATGAAATATAGTTTTGGCTGGTTATTTAAATATATGTATTATAGTATTATTTTATGGCGCTAATTTCTTAAATAATTCGTCGTCGTCTTAGAGATTCCATCTTCTACATATTATTATTAAAAAAAAATCTCGAATAACAAATGAATTTCAGTATACATTTACATATCTCAAAATCTTTTCAAATATTTAACTAAGTATACTTTACATAAATATACCAATTTATTATTCTTTAAACATAATCGCCTAAAACTAAAATATGTCACAAAAAGATGAAACCTCTGGGCGTGCAAATGTCCTAGCGGGCGGAAATAGAGCAAAATTGGATGTCGCGTCCGGCTGATACTACTGCGATGTAAAGCTACTTACTATACGAAAAGTCTGTATTTCTTTATGTCCGGAACAGCTGGATTAATGTTTGAGAAACTTTGAATATAGTAGTATGGAATTATAAATTCGACGTGATCGTGATAAATAATAAGTTGTTGTTATTGAAAATATAGAAATAGACTTAATCATAAACAAAAAGAAATAGATATATCAGCTTCACGCTTTATCTAGCATATAACAGGGTAGGCAGGGGGAACATAGTGTTAAGACACTCTGTTTCCCACTTTCCGCTGAATTCTAGAGGCTAACGTGTTAAGTGGCTGAGGTCAACGCCGTGCCTCGACTCTAGAGCGAAGAATTAGAAATATAAATTTAAAAATATTTAATTTTCTCGATTGAGGATCGAACCCACAACCAGTCGCTATTCCAGTCACACACTGCGCCTCTGGCCCTAGACTGGCCTGACTTATTCAAAAACGGTTATAAAATAAAACATAATCGTAAATCAACAAACCATTCCATAAAATTAAATTAATAATAATGAAGTACATACTAGGTACCTACTCAATAAGTCAATATAGCTTGCAATAATAATATTTATAAATATTTACAAAATTAGTATTTTCTTTTGAAATATTAAATATAGAAAACACAAAATAATGCTTCAACCGACATACTACATTTTACATAAAGAACCAACATAAGAGTCTCTCAATCTTCTCATGTTATCCTTATGAGCACTCCAAGTCGTTCCTCGAATCTTCAATATTACGTCGATAAACTACTTTTGCCGTTCATAGCACTATGGTGTTTGTGTAATTGTGTTCTTACACCATAATTTGTCATAAAAAGCTTAAGGATTTTTTTTTGCTTTTCTATAAGAATTAGATTTTTTTTATCATTCATTTTATTCATTTTTTCATTTGATTAAAACACTATTCTTTTAAAAATATTCAAGAATATGCATAGATTTTCCTCAAAATGGATTTTTATATATAATATTCACACATACGTATGTGAGTAAACATTTTGTTGTTCTCTGCCTAAAGTAATTCTTAATAAATCTTTTTTTTTGAAAGATAATAAAATAATGGCGTCTAGGCTAAGAGCGGCGTTAAGTTCTCTGCCTACCATGCTGTGTGCGGGAGGAAAACTCAGACGAGCCACGAAAATATTTTAGATAAAGCCACATCCATAAAAATTTATGAAATTTCAATTGTTCTCATTGAAATTTGTACTATAATACGATCACAAAAATTATTAATTAATTATAAAGGAACTGAAGTTCCGAAGTGACCCTGTGTAGTATTCCTGGAGCGACTCTACTAAGAATTCTCGAAATTGACGTGAGTAGATTCAAAGGTTTAAATGTATACAAATATACACTTTAGTAAGTAATTAATAAATTTGTAATGGCGCAGGGGCACCAACTAAAACACACAGAAAATGAAATATTTATTATTTTCACCTTTTCTCGCTCTGGTAACAAAAAGCGGGGTTCTATACAAAAATTAAGGAGTCTAGAGATTCTTCTGAAATTCAAGCATAGCTTAGCCAGAGCCCTTTTATCTGATACCTCATTTGAATTAGTGGCTTTAATATCAAATTTATAATTTTCAAATTTTTTCCTGAACTAGTATTAGCAGTGATGTTAGCTGCTAAATTTCATAATTCTAGGATTCTCAACGGGAAGTACCCTATTAACTATGATTCCCTTTATATTCTCGAAATACGCATTTTTTTGCAATATAAACAGACATATATTTTTCTAAGTAAATGTAGAAATACCTTTTTTTAAGACAAATCGACAGACGAACAAAAAAGTAATCTTATAAGAGTTCATTTTGCCTCAAACGGAACCCTAAAAATCAATAAGATCAATCGTGTGTCATCAAAATGCCAGCCAGAAACAAATTAAAATTATTCGCACAGCTAAAATATCTTTTCATTACATGTTACTTGTTAAATAATCACAGAATTAGGATATCTTTCTTTTAAAACTTATATATCACAAGGGACGAAAAAAAGTTGAAGACAATCAACTCACTTTCCCCTCAATCAAACTGCTACAGAAGTGGAACTTAGTAAGGACTTTTAAAAAACAGGCTGTAGCTAAGATTTACCTTATTTGAGCATTTGCATTTCAAAGATCTGACAAGTGATCCCGGCCGTGTGATCCCGGCCTAGAATAGGATCATCCTGGTACTGGTGGTGTCGTAAGAGGCGACTAAAGTACGTGTGGTAGAGTCACGTCGCCAGCAATGGCAACACGCATGGGCAGACTCGACCGGATCATTACCACCCCCGGCATTTAAAACCGGCGTGAAGTAGTGGCTTTATGCCACTGCGTTTCGCATCAGGTAATGCCGGGCCCCGGCGCCCAACCCATCTTAAAGGCCGGCAACGCACCTGTAACTCCTCTGGGGTTGCACGGGGCCGTGGGCGGTGGTAATCACTTACCATCAGGTGACCCGCACGCTCGTTTGCCGTGTCTCTTCCATAAAAAAAAAAAAAAAAGTTGAGGGAATTTGTTTGACTTGATGTTAGAGAACGACAACAATAATGCTGTAATTTCAATATAGTTAGTGTTATTTTTTCTGAAATTTAAATCGATTTCGATTTGTTGTATTATTTAAATAGATCTTATATAATTTTTAACTGATTTCACTTAAATAGTAAATATCAAATTATTACTATTTTTATAATTCAACTCCTCATTTCCTTAAAAATATATGGGTGTGATCAATTTCATTATATGATTTAGACTACTTGTCATCCAAAATTTCTGATTGAACGTTTTTTTTGAAAAGTACCCTCACTCGCTCAGTCTTACTGAAAACTTGTAAATAGTCGCACTTATATTTTTTTTATTATTTATTTATCAAAGATTGGTTATATTGGTAAAGGTATTTGTAATCTACCTCCGACTTCGCCACCGCAGTCCAAAGTAAATGACTAAGAGTTTTATATGACACATACATAATTTTTTTTTAAATTTAAACCAGTAGTTCATGAGATTGGTGCATTGAACGAAACAATCTCTTCAACTTAGATAAGTAATATAATAATAGATGAATTAGCTTCTAATACGAAAATTTGTTTATGCCAAAGCTTAAGCAGAAGCGAGATTGTGGAGTAATAAAATACGAACTTGGCAACGACTGAACTTTTGACTATCAGACTAGTTATAACAACTGTTTATGTTCTGCAGAGCCCTTTGGCAAGTAAGAAGCAATGGAATTGTAATTATTCAATAATGTTTTTATATAAAGAACTCTATTAACATTTGGATAAAGTCCTTTTTTCGATCATCTTTCTGAGGAAAGCTCCAAAGTCAAGAAAAGGAAGTTGTCTCGGTTTCGTCCTTAATTGATTGTATCTTTCAAACGTAGTCTTATATTTGGATCAACTTTAATAGAAGTTTCAATTTCGTTGCTCATTGCTTTCATTTTATATTAAACACATCTTAAAACTTTGTAAGGTGAGATGAAAATCTAATTAAGTAAATCAGCTTCACGCTGTGTCCCACACACAGCAGGGTAGGCAGAGGGAACTTAGTGTTAAGGTACTCCGTTTCCCACTTTCCACCGAGTTCTAGAGTCATTGAGTGGCGCAACTTAACAGATTTTTAATAAAAATTTTAATTTTGTATTTTTTAATTAGATAAAAATGTATTAACAATTATAATTTTCTGTCAGTCGACTCATTACATATGAAAACCCACCACAATATAAATTATATCTTTTTCAATTTAACGTACTCCAAGTGAAACCGTAACTGTCATGAAAAAACTAAACTCTTTTTTCCACGTTAAAAGTTAACAGTAGTTAGTATTCGATTTTTCCTTTCAGAATCCACATAAAGAACTAACATTCATACTGGTTCAATTGATAAAAAAATACAACTTTGGTCGAGTCTTTAATCCCTTTGCACTCGGGCTAATATTAGAGCTGACTTTTTATCGGTTTTCATGGCCAGAACTTATTTGAAGCGTGTATGAAGATTAACAGGTACTGATTTGTAATTTGGATTTTTTTAATAGTATTTTAGTAAAATGTGGGGTTTACATACATTTTTGTATACGCGTTCGTATACTACCATGTGTAAAAATATCTAAAGAGTTGTAGCATTTACATTCATAATAACAACAGTTGAGAACTGCCTTCCGACCCAGTGGTAAATTTATGTATATTTAGCGAGACTAAGGCAAGAGTTTAATGGAATAAATCAAATTTTAAAATGTAATGACGTTGTAAAAATCTTATTAAATAGTGCTCTTCAATGTCCATCTATTTAGGTATCGCGTAAATGGGGTTACAAAAAATTGCTAAGTCCAAATCTAAGAATTTAAATGAGTAGTTTTTCTCAAAATAATAAATATAATATAAAATGAACCCGCTCCTTTCGGATATTCGAATATTATACATAGTTTCAATATGCACATATAATATGTAACTTTTTGGTCTGTTATACCTATAAAGACAAAAAATCAAATCAAATACAAATCATAATATTTAATGTATAAATCTATTACAGTGCAACGTAAATAATTTGGCAATCATCAATAATTTGCAATTTATCATCTAATCTCAATTTGGAATAGTTTGAATAGTGTTATGGGGGCCAGACGTGGCGCAGGGGCACAAAGTGACTGTAAACGTTAGGTTGTGGGTTCGATTCCCACTCGAGGAAATTAAATACTTAATATTTCCATTTTCTTCGCTTTGGTGTCGAGGCAAAGCGCGGCATTGGGTACAACTCAATACGCAATGTCTAGAAAACTTCGGCGGAAACTGGGGAACGGAGAAACGAAATGGAACATTAACTGTATATTTCCTCTGTCTACCCGACTATATGGCGGATACAGCGTGAAACTGATTTTAGTATTAAGACTGACCTATAGTATTTGGTTATATTATCAAAGTTAATTAATTTTAAATAACAATAAACAAGTGATGTATGTTTGGAAACTCAAGAATATTATTTGGTATTTAAAAAATGATCTAGATCGTAAGTTTTTAGCACAGCAAAAAATACCAAATAAAAACTTGTAATAATATATTGGTAACATCTATTTAATGACAATATATGATATTTAGGATGAAGTGAATTTTAATAAGCGTCCATATATTTTTAATAATAAGAAAAATTGTATTTATTTACTAATATATTAGGAAACGTTATTTGGTGTCCATTTATCCATTTTAGTAAGCTTTTTGAATTTAACTGGCAGTATAATACGTACATTTTTGGGCGATGCTTAAACACAAGCCGATATAATAAAGTACGCTGTAACAAAACTCCATTAAGCCGGAAGGCACATGCATAAGCCAAGGACCAACCAATGACCGCGAGCTCAATGCATTAGACAGTATTGTAGAAGCTATCTTTGATTCTATATTAAGTATTTAGTTTGTTACATTAAGCTCTTAAGCTTCGAGAGGACGCAAAAATATTAACAATATATATTTTTTTTTTTATAAATTTTGTGAAGTAATATGTATTTTTGACCATACATTATTCTTAAAATTTACAGAGGAAAACTTAAAAAAATGGCACGAAACAATGGATTACATCAGAATCATTTAACATTTTGAAAGATAAATCTATTATAACACAAGTACTATTACAATTGTTTTAGAATTATATTTGTTTAGAAAAATATTTATTTAAAAAATGTATAATGTTTTTGCTTACTGAAGGTGGAATAACACCTTAAAAATGTTCAAAATATCTTAGAATTCTTCGCTATTTTTTTAGTTTGTTCAGATTTTGGTCATTCAAATTACGACATTATTATGTATATATGTAGATACTTACTGGCGACCAAAACAGAACAATATACATATGTATCTTTCCATATAGGTCTTTCCAGAAAAATATTAATGTAGATGAGTGAAAATATTTCATATATCAACATTCAAAATAATGTAGAATAATAATTTTATAAAATTATAAAATTTGTTTATAATAAGTTAAATACTTTTATATTTTTATATAAATATATTTTTTTTCAAAAAATGAACAGTACTCTATGATACTTGCTTGCAAAAGCTTCTAACATTCTTGGACCTATCTTTCAGAGCACTTAGGCTGATTGCCACTTGCAGAACCGAAATTGAAATATTGTTGAAAAAATAGGGAAAAGTCAAAAATTTATATGATACTGCACAAAAGCAAACATACTCTGACATTTTCCTACAATATTAATAAAAAAATCGTACAAACACGAGTCGGGTTCAACCATCGAGGATACCGCACAAAAATTGGAGGTATAGGGTTTTTTCTAAATTCAAGCTTAGCTTTACCACAGACTTCTTATCTGATATCTCACTTTAACTAGCGGCTTTGATACCAAATTTTGATCTTTTAATAATAGCCGTTTAAGGGTAATGATGATATTTATCTTTCCTTTAAGCCTTCGACTTTAAAATATTCTATTTTCATTTAATCAAACTGTACACTCGTACATCAACAGATTAATCAGGTGCATTCAATACAATGGCATACGTCAGACGTATGGCAGCCAATATGTCACTGTTGATCGATATTCGAGTGTAATAATTTCAATATTAATGCAAGATATTGAATTGACAGAGTAAACGATATTTAACAGCTGGCATAGTAATTAAAAGATGTAAAAAATATAATATCTTTTCGGAAATCTAGATTTTGTATAACCTAAAAAAAAATTAATATAAAAAAATCTTAAACATTTGATCTTAAAAATTTTAGCCTTTTGTCAATTAGAACGCTACTCAGATGAATTTTGACCCATGTTAAAGAATCACACAGGAAACACCTACAAAACATTTATAAAATTTCTTAGAAACCTTAAATAGAATTAAGCCAATAAATCAACTAATAGAATAGTTTGGCTAAAAATTCTAAATAAACGAATAAATGAATGAAATATGACAGAATTTTTGAATTGCTTACAACTCAATTTAGCCTTAAATCGAATACGGCTCTATGCTCGTAACAGAGCACAACGCTAAAAGTACCAATTTCCTTTCAACATGTATTTTGAATTATTCGTAAAATATCTCAAAAGAATCATCGAGGCAGAAAATACCAAGACCGCTCGCTTATTATATTTACTTTGTGTTTTAAAATGTTGATTTTGAAAGCATCTAATCTTAAATAAGATTTTATACTCTATAGTTGTTTCTTATTTGCCAGAGTAGATATATTAAATATTTTTAAGTGGGAAAATAACCATTAATCATTTGCGTAATATAATATGATTTTATTTGTTTTAAGTAATAAAATTTGATTAAACATATTTTATTATTCTTTTTATTGCGACATTATTTATCGGTTTTAAAAGTTATGACCAACGGAAAACTTCGATTTCCAAACATTACAAACTTTTAGTGTACAATATAAAAAAATATAAATAGTATTAACAAATGAATTTTTTGAAAAAAAATTACTTACTAAATTACAAATTGGTGAAAGCTCTCCTACTATAAGAAAAGAGGTACAAAAATAATCCAGGCTTAACAGATATCTCCACAATATTGTTTAATTATATTTGTGTCAATATGAGATTAAGTGGACGAAATGAAACAAATTGATATCATATGGCGTATAAAAAAAATATTTTTCAGACTAAAGTTCCCAAATATTGACATTAAAATGACACAATTATCTTTAATTCTTTCCATCCATCACCTTAAATCCACTAATTATCTTGAAAAGAAAACATTTTTTTTATGAATTAAAAAAGTTATAAATTGAGGAAAGTCATGGCAGGGGCACAAAGCGCGACTGGTTGTGGGCTCGGTTCCCATTCGAGGAAATTAAATATTGATTTAAATTTATATGTCCATTTCTTCGCTCTGGTGTCGAGGCAAAGTGCGGCGTTGAGGTTCGCCACTCAGTACGCAATGCCTCCAGAATTCGGCAGAAAGTGGGGAACGGAGTGTCTTAACACTAGCTCTGCCTACTGTGTGCGGGATACGGCGGGAAGTAGATTTTTTTTTTAATTTTACACTATTAAAAAAACCTCCATTTTCAACAGTATCTTATTTTGAGAAATATTAATAGTCTGTCTTTAAATTATAGCAAAACGCCAGTAGTTTCATGAATATATTACAAAAGGTCGGAACTAGAAACCAAGGAGATTGCATATAATATTCATTTTCAGCTGCATACGAATAAGGAGAGAAAGAAATTAATAATAATGCGGCTAACATTTGTACGGCAGAGGTAAACTTTGTGACCTACAATACATTTTGAAATTTAATCATTCAACCGACTTCGTTTCATATTGAATCTGAATATTTCTTTGTTTAAATAATTAGACTTTTCGCTTAGTTTCCGTTCCTCGTGATAATATCTCTCGGCCGTCGTAATTTCGCCCGTAGAACAAAATATTATGTTCACTGAAACTACTTTAAAAAAAATCTATGACAAAATATTTTAAATAAATCTCCTTACAGAGCTGCTAACAACATAAAAAAGTTGTAACAAGCTAACAACATAAATAAGTTGCAAAAATTTTGACGTAGTTTGATGAGAACGTATAGCCATAGTGGTCGGACCGCCTCGTCGGTTTCCAGGATGCGCGGGTTCGAGTCCCACTACGTTCAAATTTTTATACGTTTCTAAATAAGTATTTTAAATGAAATTTTAAAAGTGAATTCAGCTTCAGCTTGGAGCAATTTTTACGTATCTATAATAGATATAGCTGGTGTCAGAGCCATGGCAAGTCTAAATTTATAACGAAATTTAGAATTGGCATGGCTCTAACATTACATAGCATAGAAAATAACAGCTGTTACTTGGACTTTTTTTCATAAAAGTTACCTATTTCTTTCATTAGTCAGGCACAAAAAACAAATAAAATAAAAACATAGCGTACAATTTCATCTAAGTCTATGCAAGGCAAGGAGCATGTAATATTTATATGGGAAAGAAATTACTGCGACTAGCTACTGCTAGGTTGCTCCAACGTGCGTGCCCGAGACCGACCCCCGAGAGTACCCTGTTACGGTACACTACGCTAAAGAGAGCCGTTTTGTATATATTTTATATGTATACATTTCTCTTAGAAGTGCATCTAAAAAATGCTTTAGAAAAGGATTATTTGCTTTATTTCTTTTTAGTTTTTCTATTTAGTAGATATATTGAGTTCTTTATTGTGGTTTAGGTGTTATAGGCACACATATTATTTTGCATTCAGTGAATGTGTAACCACCATAGCGATATGACAAGTATTTGATTGAACTTTTTTTTTATCAGCTTCACGCTGAATCTCGCAGACACCAGGGTAGGGCGAGGAGAACTAGTGATAAGACACCCCGTTCCCCATTTTCCGCAGAATTCTAGAGGCTTTGCGTGTTGAGTGGTGAAACTTTAAGTATGATGAACGTTTTCATATGTTCGTTTGTTTTCATATGTTCGCTCTGGGGTCGAGGCCAACCAAAAACACAAATATAAATTTAAATAAATATTTAATTTCCTCGAGTGGAGATCGAACCCATTTCAGTCAAATTTACAGTCACACTTGTGTCCCTGCGCCAGGACCGGTCGCCATGACTGTGTATTGTATTTGTTATAACTTATCTTAATAAATGATTTGATTAGAATAAACATTTTAAGAAAGGATTTTTTTTATTTGAGAGATTTTTTAAGAACAAAGAGCCATACATAAAACAGTCCAATTTCGAAGCAATTTCGTAGTTCGTATCTATACATAATATACGATTCAATTTTCTCAGCGCTTGATCAAAATAAAATATGAGAATTTTTGAAAACTAATATCGCGTAGAAATTGACTCATATTTCTATACAATTCTTTAGATAAAAGATTTCGTAATGCCTTCAAAAAGTCTCCGACACATTTCAAATATGGGACAAACAAATCAAATTGGCTGAGCTCCAAGACTTTACGCCTTTGCACCTTTGAGACGGGAGTATGGAAATTGCAACTTTAAAGACATATTCAACGTCGTGAGAGACAGAGTTAAGCTCCGATGCGGCAGAATATGAAAGTATCTAATTTCACCAAATGGGTGTCAAAGCCCCTAAATAATAACAAAAATGTATAAAATGTATATAGATTTTTATAAAATCTATGAAATCTGTGCCTAATGTTTCCATCATAAGTTTTATTTGTATTGATTCGAAAGCGAATCTCAAGTTAATTATTTAGCATAAGATTATATCATTATGCTATTTAGTTTCTTTAATATATTTTTTTATTTTAATCTCGCAATAACAATATCACAGATAAAAAATTTAAGCCTGCGACTGGTCGAGGTATGAAATAACACTAACTAACGTTCCTTCAATAAAGTCCTTTTTTTATAGTTAACAGTAAAAAAATGTATCTGTACAGACAAAGTAAAGCAATTGTGTCTGTACCTTGAATATATTTGCGAAAAAACCACGTAGGCTTAAAAAAACTAATAGAATATATATCTATGATTTTCAAAATTTTTGTCCGTCTGCTTGTACACGCACATTTTCCTATTGGACCTATTTGAATGAAACTTTTGATTGTATATCTATTAAGTCTAATAAATAATGAAATGCCGCTTTAACAAATGTTGTTGAGCATGATAAGCACTTCATAGTGACATATTGAATTTGAAGATCTGGAGCATCTGATAAATATCATTCCAGCATATTTTGATGATGACTGTCAGCTCGAAAGGGTTGTAGATTAAATTTTTACTCGAAGAAATTCAATACTTAATATTCCCATTTTCTTTGCTCTAGTGTCGAGGCAAAGAGCGCCGGTGATTTTCGCCACTCAACACGCAATACCTTTATTTATAATTTAGAAGAATGTTTGTATAATATTATTATTATATTATTAATATTTTTTAAGGTTCTAACTTAATGTAATGTAAAAATATGTAATGTTTTGTATAACGGCGTATATTGTTATCACTTAATAACAATACCACCCCTGTTAAATACGGGTTACAGCGAAAACCTATAAACAAAAAAATATTCAAATTTAATTATATTTATACTTACCCCAAACTTAACTCCAAATATTATGTAAATAATAATGTTACATATGTCGGCCGTCACCTGTGCGTCTGATATTAGTTCACTTGACCGATCGACGGCGATACGTCACTGTCATGTCCCTCACGATTCGTTTCCACTTCCTTATCCGGATGGAAATAGAAATGTTGTAAATCGTATCTTTTAAATCTTTGTGGTATATTTTATCATAAAATTAAAAAAAGAGCCGATTATTCTAGTATGGAACCTCAGCCACCCAGCTAAACTTTATGAGACAATGAACGACCTTAAAATAGATTATTCTACATAATAAGCATTTTCTTATGACGTTTGAAATCTGAAGGTCTAGAAAACTTTATGTAAAACTCCAGGAAATCGAAGAAAACTAGACAAGCGGGTTCACGCGATGGCTATCGCTAAAAGCACTATTACTTGAATATTTAAAACAATACCTTTAAAATATTTCATGTAACGGTTAAAGTTACCTGAAAATTAAATTAAATTCTTGTTCTTACCTCCTATGTAGAAACAAAGATGAAATTGTTAAATAATGATATTTGATCTCACAAATACAATAAAAAAAATATAATAGGACTGACTATAACGATACGTTACAACTCTTTAATATTTTCAACATACACTTCTAGGAAATTTTAAAGATTGCAAAAGAGAAATTGCACGTTTGATCTTACGGCGATAGGTGAGATCGTTCGCTATTCCTACTAACATAACAGGTAATCGGATCTCTGGTGCAGACTACTTGGTAAATAACGTCTTGAGATAGCGCGGTGACCATGCTACATACTTGTATGCTACATACTTGTATGCTTAAATTATTTTTATAAGAAAAATAAGGACTATTCCTATTTTTTTCAATATTTACCGTTTACGGTAGCATAGATGAAAAAGAACCATTTCATATTGAACAGCTTAAGGCAATGCTTTATTTCAGAGTATTTACAAAAAAAATTAAATAAATATTAAGAGAAAGAAAATGTTATACAACCACCATCAAATGAACTTTGCTCACGTCTTATACGTATATATGTCTCTCCATTTATTTCTTTTATATTTTGAATAATATTTTATATATAATTTTAAAACAGTATAAATTTAATCAAACAATTTTTCCGGATACGACGATTGCAATCAAAGATGAAAGGCAAAATTTAAGTGGAGCTTCTACCATCAATCAGTATATTGAATTATCTTTTTACATTCCTACTTTTTGTATATTAAAACACGTTTTAGCGCCAGCCTTGAAACGAAATTTGCGTAAAAATTATTTTATACTCCTCATAAATGAGCGCGACTAATCAATCTTCCTTGGCAGGCTGCCCGTGAAAGTTGATCCTTTCATTTAGCTTTATGTAAGACGGGTGTACAGATTAAGTTTCCTATCAGTAGAGCCTAAAATAAATGTTTTTTTTTATCAATTGTGCATTTTTTGTGAAAATTTGTAATTAATTATTTCCTTTCATCCTCTTTGTGTCGTAGAAATATTACCACTTGATTGATATCCATCAATGTGCTATGATATGTAGCTACATACATCTCTTGCTTTTACTGGTAAATCTGATTGTTATTATTTTCTGTTAGTATTCATAGAAACTAAGTAATTGGTTTATGTTTGTTAACATAGCATTTTTTTATCTACTGTGGTTGTATGCTAGATATTTGTAGCCACTTATTTTATACTACAAAAGCACATTAAAATATTGTCACCCTCCTTATTGCAACTCTACTGGATCAACGCCAAAATTAAATAAAATTGAATTTTTGCTTTATGTAATTTACTATAAAATTGTGTCACCTAACTTTGTATTAGACGTTCTTTCGACGAAAGGTTTAATGCAAAACTATAAACTGTAAGGTTGCCTTAGACTACACTGAACGATGCTGGTTTCCAAAATAAATCCTTTTTAGTCTACCAACTTTTACATAGAACACATTAAAGCTTTGTACTAAATCCTTATGAAGGCCAAGGTTGTTAAAAACTAGTTGTTAATTAAAGCTTGAAGTAAGACACAAAAAAATATCATATATTTATATGAAGCATGTTGCTTTTCATATCGCATAAAAAAATTGGCCACCGTGACGCAATGTATCTAAAATCTAAATGGTTCAAAAACAGGCAGAATTTTTACTTTAAATTTTAATATTTTCCAAAATATTGATTACAATTGGATTTTTACCAGCGCTTTTTGCTTCTTTAGTAACATAAATCTATTTTTAGTATTATTTTTATTCTTAACTTATGCAGTTCTATACAGTACATTTGTTTTACCGCGATAATTTAGATTTACAGATAAAAATATTATTGTTTATTAGATATATAAAAAAAATTAAAATTAAATAAGCTTCACGCTGTATCCCGCTCACAGCAGAGTAGGCAGAGGGAACCTAGTGTTAAGACACTCCGTTCTCCACTTTCCGCCCAGTTCTGGAGGCATTAGATGTTGAGTGGCAGAACTCAGCGCTGTGCTTTGCATCGACACCAGAGCGAAGAAATGAAAATATATTTCACTGCCTCGAGTGGAGATCGAACCTACAACCAGTCGATTTTACAGCCACACTTTGTGCCCCTGCACCACGACTGATCATATTACATATATACTGAATATTAATTAAATTCAGTCATCTTTATTTAAAATGTAGCCGTCATCGTTTTACCAGTCCATTAAAAAAGGTTCCAGTTCTTGCTTGTAACGGTTGATGAGGTCGACATGGTGCAGTAGCACGGTGTCTGGCTGAAAACACGACGGTTGTGAGGCCGATTCCCATTTAGAAGAGATAACTATTTGCATCTTCTTGCTTTGGTAACAAAACAAAGGCGACGTTGAATTCTACCATTTAATTGCTTGTCGAATGGCAGAATTCAACTTCCTGACTTCAAAATTTGGCAGAATTTGGAGAATGGATTATTTTAAAACTAGGTTCACTCTGCCGCTCTCTCTAGGTTCTCTCTCTCTTCCTCATACTACATACGGAATATAACGTGAAGCTAAAACAATGCACGTTCATTCAGAGGACGGTGAGTAATACATTTCATTTCCCTCGTTACTTTAGATAGAGTAAGATATTATAACATGCCACTGAACACAAAATATCTTTGTTTATTACAAGATGGCTAATGTTAAAATAAAAGTCAAATTATTAATTAATCAAAAATACTCTTTCCTCTATCACTTTATAAATTTAATGTCATATTGCAGATTATTATAAAATATTATATAGTATATTATGCTTTCCAAACTGAAAAACATCCTCATGTACAATTTGTTAAACCTTAATGAATAAATTAAAATGTAGTTATATGCTCCCAAATTACTAACGTAAAATTTATTTGTGTTTGTATGAAATTTAATTTATTTGTGTTTGATAGAGCTTCCACGTTAATCATTGTTATTTTATTAAAAGAACCTAGTGTAACTATACTTCTTTCGCAGCTTTAACTCTGAATTCGAGATATTTCGTGTTAAGTCATGGAACTCAACGCCGCATTTTGTTTTGACAAAACGGGAAAATCCACAACCACACCGTTATACCCATAGCCGACTGTTAATTAAGTTTGAAATGTAATAGGATTATATAAAGAGTTTACTTACGCTGGCTGTTAAAGGGCTGATAAAAGTACCTTGGTGTCGCAGGGGCACAAATATGTGCCTGTAACGCAACGTTTGTGGGTTCCATACCCACTCGAGGAGATGAACTATTATTTAGTAATATTTTCATTTCTTTGGTCTTCCACTAACAGAAAAGCTCGGCGTTGAGTTTTGCCACTCAACACCTCAATGCCTCGAAAATTTTGCGGAAAGTTGGTACCGGAATGTCTCAAAACTAGGTTCCTCCTATCTACCCTGCTCCGCAGCGTAAAGCGGATTTTAATTAATTTGTTTTAAAAAGCTAAGCGGGAAGACAATAATATGTCGCTGTATTTTTCTTCCTCGAAAATACAAAATGTAGAAATAGAGCAATAAAAAATATAAAACGATCAGAAATTTTATGAAAATATATTTATTGAACATTATCAGACTGTCTTCCGCTATATTACGCTTTTATAAAAACTTAATTTTTAGGGTTCTGTACTTCTTCAAAAGGAAACAACTGAATTCTTGTAAGATCAATTTGTTGTCCGTCTATTTTGTCTGTCCGTACCAATTATCTCGAAATTGCGTAGATGCAAGAAGCTGAAATTAATATAAAATATAAAAAAGTGAATAGTTAGAGTACAGAAAAAAATATGAAAAAATAAATATGTTACAGATTAAAACAAATTCTAGTTCACTTCATATAAAATAAGTAATCACGCCCGCAAACTATATCAACTTTATGGGCTCTACTTCCCGTTAATCTACAATCCTAAAATCGATACGGAACCCTCGGTGAGCCAGGCCGACTCGTTTGACCAATTTTTGTACTATTAAATGTCCCGTCAATATTCTTTGTAATTTTTTAAAAGGCTGTCATTACTTTGACGTTTTTGGAGAACGAAACACAATGAGACAAGACAATTTCGAAGATGTCGTGAGATGACATATTTTATCGTTTTAAAACTCTGTGTTATTTATTTTTTGACTGAGCTTGAAACATTGCTTGTGGAGTGGCGGAACTCAACGTCGCGCTTTTTCATTGACAATAAAGGGTAGAAATAAGCTATCAAATTGTACGTAAGATGAGCAACTAAATTTCTTCACACGATGTTCTATCTGCTTATATTAATAAAGCCAGCAACAGCAGAAAAGGAGGATAACAAAAGAAACCTTCGGGTATAAAATATGCATCAGAAAACATACACCTACTATAAGAAATTTAATATTAGTTCATAAAAGAAAGCAGTTGTTGTTGGCAATGTTTTCAAGATAATATTAGTCAGACAGTTTAAGCTGAAAACTTTAGAAAACGTGGCTCGACAAAGCGTTTATAGAGTAAACTAGCTTTGCCCGTTGCTGCTAATAAAAAAATATGAATTTTAATATCGTTTAAAGAACTTCAAGGCAGCCAACTATTTTATAATTTTATTAGTTATATAAAATATATATTATTTTCTATTGTTTTTTTATATACTTTTGATAATTAAAAAAATATATATTTAAATCCTCCAGAATTCAAGCGAAAGTGAGGACCGAAAGCCTCCTAATGGGGTAGAGCGTATTAACACTAAGTTCCCATTATTAACCCTATTATGTACGGAATACAGCGTCAACCAAAACAAATTTGTTACACTATTACATTATAAAAAAAGGTCTTCCACTTACAAAATGCCTTCCTTTTTTCCGCCTATCCCATATATCATGAGCACATGTCATCCTTCATTCGGGTAAACTTTTTAGACCTCACGTTCGGTTGCATGTTACCCTGTTGTGTATATAGGGGTAATATAAAGTTCCGACGGCTGATCTCGCGGGAAAACTACGGGATATTAGGGATCAGGGATTTTTGGAGCATTAGGAAATTGGCCTTTCTTTTAAAACATTAACTATCACATTTTGTTATTAGGACTAACAGAAGTGCTTTGTTTTATTATGCAATAAGTAAAGAAATTTGCCTTACGAATTATGATGTTATGTATGTATACATGTTACTCAAATTTGTATGTTACAGATAAATTTATCATAAAAATTTCAAATTATCAAGTATATCATAAATTAGTGCGTAAGTACTTAAATTAAACATAGCCATAGGTACAAGAGTCTGTCAGTTGTATGCTCGATTCTCAATCTGGGGAATGAAATATTTAATTTTTTTATTTCCCTACTAAACCAGGCACGGCGTTTAGTTTCGCCACTCAACTCGGCGGAAAGAAGGAACGAAGGAAGAACGAAGTGTCTTGATTCTAGGATTCCTTTGCCTACCCTGCTATATGTGGGATACAACGTGAAGAAAAAAAATACTTAAATAATTACCCTCTTAAGCTATTTTTATAATAAGTAACTTTAAGACCTAATTTAAAAATAGTTTAAAATGTTAAGAAGATATTAAATTATTACAGAGGATGCTTTAATTAATTAATTACGGCCACATTATTATTCTATAATTTCTGTTCCCTGCTGTAAATATTCCACTGACGCGAAATAACATTAGAGCTCGCAGTACCACGTAGGACCTATAATAATGTTATCTTAACAGGAAATGGTAGGTACACGAATAATTTTGTTGTGAGTTATATTTTTATTACTTTTTTAAATGCAATTAAATGAGATTACATAGAAATGTAATGTATGTCACCCAATTCTTTTATAGATTGTGGTAGTTACACAACAATCGCTTGAACTACTTAATTATTATTTTTTTTCGCTTTCAGAGGATCTTATATCATTTGAGATATTGCGCTTAGAGTGACGGAGCTCAACGCCACGTACAGTTAAAAAAGTATGCTTTTACCGGTTGCAATCCTATGAAAATATTGTATTTATTGTCATCGGACATGAATGAAAAAGCGTGTTTATTTATAAGATATTATTATCTTTGATAAATAGACAGGGAAGGCTAATCAATATAAAAGAAATATGTTTCCTTATTTTTTTCTTATAAACAATCGTTCTGTTTTTTTAATAGTTAAACTTTTTCATATTATACGACAATTGTATTATAAAAAAAATCTCCCATATTTTATATTGTTACCTACATATTATCTTGAATTTATTTTTTCTTTAAATTGAAACTAAACAACAAAATGTATCATATGCTAAACAAAACAAATTGTTATAATCATTTCTATGTTTCAACGTGGTATATGATATGGGCATATCCGTATGAGTATAACAAACTCGCCTAGAGCGCTCCGACGTGTGTTTCAATAGAAAAAACGTTTTATAAGTTTTTTTTTATATTCACATCAGGGACAAACAGAACAGAGTATAAAAACACTCTGCTCTCCACTTTCAGCTTTATCATTCGACATATTTATATTACTTTTACTTATAGCACTATTACTTGTGAGTGAGTAATTAGCAATCTTACTCACAAAAGAATTATTGCTCTTAACCATTTCTAGGGGATTATTGTTTTTTTTTTTATTTATATTTTTTTATTAATATACGTATAAATAATACGTGCGTATTCCATAGTATATAAATATAATAATAACCAAAAGAAATCACTGTGTTTCCACTATTTGAGTGGCAGAACTAACAACAGCTAGGTATAAAATAAGCAATAAAGCTTCCATATATGCATAATAAAAAAAGCTCTTAAAACGTTGTCGGTTCAAAAGCCATACCTACTTATGTATTAAATTATAAATGTGCCTCATTACTGTTCCTCAATGAACTGCAACTAAGTTGGACCAAGTTAACGTATTCAGCGTTTGACCTATGCCTATTCATATTTAATGGAGCAGGTAACTTGATGAATCCCACAGTATTAACAGGCAAGTTCGAAATTTTTGCATTGCCGATTGCTTATTTGAAATCGTATCGCGTTATAATTATTAAAAATAATACTTCCTTTTAAAATTATATGCATAGATAAAGGAATATTTTAAAAAAATGGTCGTTAGAAAACTCAATTTTTCATTACCATTTTATTTTTTTTTAAAGACAAACAAAATTATTGGTATTACTTTATACTGAATAAGCTGATAACCTGAAAGTCTTCAGTATAAATGTATTATTGTAATTATGATTTTCATCAGATAACATTAAATTTTTTAGACGAGTCTCCATTATCATTCAGATACTCCGATCTCTACTTTTAGGTCTAGAGAAATTCTACGGCGACTGATGAAAGCCAATGTAATCTTTTATACATTTAGTTTCAAGAAAATGTTCATGTCATCAATTAAGAACTATATTTTTGCATGACAAACCAAATTTATGTAATATATGTAATTTTTATCATTTTACAAAACCAAGACTCTTGATTAGACTTTTGACTCTATAATGGTGAATTTATTTTATTTCTTTGTCTTTTACAACAACACAGTTAAACAACTTGTCTTAAGAATTGAGCAAACCTCAAATTTAAATATATTTTCTGATGTTTTCAAGAACCAAACTAAACAATTTATATAAGTTCTAAAATACATACAATTGCATAAGAAATTATAGCCAATATACTAAAGTGTTAAAGGATATTGATATTGCTTACCTGCCAATTTGTTTTCACATATCCCGTCTGTTCCTGTCATAGTCGTTGAATTTCCAACGTTGCAATCTGACAGCTAAGTGATACTCTCGGCAGATTTGTGGTGTGTCAGCTACAAATCAATTTCTTGTACCATAAACGTTCATGACACTTGGAAGTGTCCATATTTTCAGAAATTTTATCGTAATATATTTTGTATATCTTTAAACTTCGAATATGAGAATCTGGTGTTAAGAAACTCTGTTTCCATTAAGACACTTCCGTTCCTCAGTTTCCAACGAATTATGGAGGAATTATGTTTTGAGTGGCGGAACTCAACAACGCACTATGCCTCGCTTTACTGGATTCGGAGGCCAACATCACGCAGGGTCACGTGTCGAATATTACACCGAACACGTTATAACTTTGACTTCTCAGGCCCTGCAATCCTGCGAATTCAAGTAATTTCATTACGCCGCGGAGCCAGCGGATGACGGACGTCGCTCTAACATTCCTAGAAATAGAGGTATGTACTCTCAGGGGGTTAAAAAAGACCCCGACTTTTTTCTTTTCTTGGACGACGAACATATTACACAACTATAAGACGAATGAGATGGAACAGATTCAGAATCTGTCCATGACATCGCAGTGCCTGTCTGTGAAGATCAGTGATTGTAAGAAAGCGGAAGAACTCTCCTATTCTAGCTGATGAACAGGAAAAAGATAATAATACTGACTTAAGTGCAGCAAATGTTTATCATTGATTTGTAAAAAACATAGTGCCAAAAAAATGAAATGTACCATATGTTGAACTAAATTGACATTTGGTACATTTCAAACTAAATTTGGTTGAACTCTTTAGAGGAGTTTAGTTTTATGTTGAATTTTTTTTGTATTAGTTGATCTCAAGAAGTATTCTTATTTATTGTTATTCAGATTATGTAAAAAGTCGACAAGTAAAAGTTTCTATGTTATTTTTATTTTTACTATTGAATTGAAGGCTTCTGTAGTTGACACTATTAAAATTATTTATAAAACTTTACAAAAGTTATAACTGTAAAAAAATAAATAGCTTGTAGTACAAAGTATACTTTTAGCTGTAAATTTCTAGCATGGCATGAGTAATTTTAATGTGCATCATTATTGTTTTGTTTAGTTTTACGCTTTGGGCTGCAATTCGACGGATAGCCAAAGATAACCTTGTATAATACATTCCGTTTTCCACTTCCTACTCGAATTGGAGACATTGCTCGCTAAGTGGCAGAACTCAACGATGTATTGTTTTGCCAAATCCTAGAAATAAAAATAACTGATTCTCCAAAGTTTGTTAATCATCGCGGTAACAGCAATATACAGAACTTGAACATAAAACAAAAGAATGAAAATATATTTTAAGTAAATAAGCTAGTTAACCCATAAGGCGTAACTCTGATTCGTCTACGAATATTTCATAAGTAGGTTTCCAGGTTGAGAAGTTTGTTTTGTTGAAAAGCTCTATATTCCACACGCGTTACGCGTACCAATGCTCTCTGTAATATCGTCCGTAAAATTATTTTTACGTATCGATGGGTTCGCTAGGGTTGACATTTAACGATTATTTTTGTAACTTTTTTTATGATGGTTTATTATTTTTAAAAGTAATTAAGTTAAGAAGATATTCGATTCTAATGAGAGAGAAAACAGATTGTACGGTATTTTCGTATGTTTATTTTTAATTCATTCATTTGGAATGACGACTTGTACCACAAGGACGTATTTGTACTTTTTGGAATTTAAAGGAGACGCAATTTGGGAGTAGTTATTCCGTATAAGGACATCTTTAAATCGTCGTTTTAAGAAAATACAATTACGTCATTGTTGCACCAAATGAACGATATGTATCTCATAAAGATAGACAGATAACAAAAGATGGCAGACGGTATGCCTATTATGGCATTATCATGTCATAAAAATCATTATTAGTATAACTTTTCTTCTTCTTATGACAACCCTACAGTATATCTCCAAGCGCGTTCAGAGTTAAAAGAAAACATGAGTTTTATGAAGCATACAGAATAACCCTCAGAAAGCACTCATAAAGTTATGAGATTTCAAGTTAAGATGTTCCTTCAAAGGATATTATAACAAATTAATTTATGTTTTCTAATCTTATTTTCATATAAAACTTTTCTCTCTCATTGATATTTATATAAATATTTTATTTCTTTTTTTGTGTTATTTGAAATCTCGATAAAAATATGAAATGTGACCGATGGTCGTGGGTCGATCCTCATTGGAGAAAATTACTTATTTTTGTTCATATGCTATATGCGTGATAACGCATAAAGATGGGAAAAATCTGCATGGTCTGATTGTAATAATTAGCATTTTAGGTACTTGTATTAGATCTCATACTGTATTTTTTATTACTTAATAATTTTAATTAACTTAAAAATAAAATAATTGTGACGACAAACAAAAATATAAATTATTAGTAAGCTCAATAAGTGATTTAATATAAAACAGCTGACACTTTTTTTTGTTTCATTGTAATCAATCTACATTAAAAATACATACAAACATATAAATGAAAAAACCCACATCCATAACGTTAAAAACATTTATCCATATGAAATGCTTCCAAATGAATTCTTAACGACTTTCAGTAGCAAACAGATGTCTTCTTTTTAAAACACCAATTTGCTCCAATAGTTCGAGCGACGGCGGCACGCAGTCTGCTCCGGCAGCCAGCACCAATCATTGCAATCAATTTTCCAATCATAACCAAAAGCTCTCCCTTCTATACTCACTAACTAGCCATTTCACGGATGTCTAGTCTAGTCTACGTCGCATATTTTGTAGCGTTTATAAAAATATATTCCAAACACGAAATGGATGAATTATTTATTAATATTTTCAATTCAGCGAAAAGTGGGGAATTATGAGAGTGTCGTAACACTATGTTTCCTCAGCCTATCCTTCTATACTACTACTGAAATAAATAATATTAATATATGTATATTAAATTTATATATATATTATATATTATCATTTTAATATATATATATATATATATATATATATATATATAAATGGATTGTACGGATGGCAGATATTGGCGAGGATGTCACGGTGACAATGAAGAAGAACATGCTCAGCTGTTGTAGAGACTTCGAACAAATAAGTGATGAAAGAATGACAAAAAAAAAGGAAAGTGAGCAGTAGGAGAGGTAGAGGAAAATCTCGGTTGACCTCCAACAACACATTATCTGAGAATATTATTATTAGATAAAGAAATTGATGATCCCTTGTCATCAATTTCTAGAGGGGCGAGGCGAAAGATCCCAAATAGACAGAGACCGTAGCGTTTGGCGCTCCGTCTCTAGCTACTCTGCTTAGGATACAGCGGTAAGCTGAAAAAAAATGTATCTATAAATGACTACTACAAAAACATAACTTGAAAAAACCACCACTTGAACAAGATCATTAAAACCATTACTAAACATAATGTTCTGTAAAACGATAAATATTAAGTTAAGAAATATATGGCATAAACAAAAATCTCATTACAGAAAGCAAAGTCGCTTATTTTTTTCAATAAGCAATAAAGTCCGATTGCCACAAATCTTCGATACGGCTATTTATCAAGTTGTCAAAGATGCACACACCTGAGCAGATCCGACCTAATGGGTTATTGGAAATTACTTCGAGGTAAAACGACTTTATCTAAGGGCAATAAGGATTAATATAGCTTTTCCTAGAGAAATTCCAATATCACTCACATTCGGACTTATTTCTGAATTAATTAAAAGCTATACTTTGAGGTCAATATGTGACTGTAAATTCGACTGGCTGCGAGTTCGATCACTACTCGAGAAAATGAAGCGAGGAGTTGAGTTCCGCCACCCAATACGCAATGCCTCCAGAATTCGGCTAAAAATACGAAGTGTCTAAGCACTACGTTCCCTCTGCGTACACTACTGTGTGCAGAAATGATAGTGAAACTCATATATATATTGAAGTAATTAAAGAATCATACTTAAATAAGTATAAAGTGCGTGCTGGAATAACCCTGACTATTGACGTAAAGGTACAGCAGAAAATAATAATATTATATTAAATGGAAATTTGGTTAATAATAAAAAATATTAACTTTATGCCTACAGATAGTTATATACGTTTTTATTAGGTATATACTCGTACATATATATGTAAAAAACAAAGTTGAGTAATAGTAGTAAGATGATTTAGCAAATTCATCTTATAATAATATGCATTAAAGTATATTAGATAAAATATATTTCAAAAGAAAATAAAGTAACTTGTTTGTTGTATAATGAAATTGTTGGATTCTGCTTCTAGCTAAAGAATGTTCGGAATTCGAGCGAATAGTGATGAACGAAGTGTTTTAACACTTTAGTTTTTCTGCCTAAATTGCGAAGTTAAATTTAGTCAAAGAAAGTGAATTATTTATAAAATGGAAAATGTACAATAAAATCTACCCATAAAATATACAGTTCTATAAGACATTGATTTACTTATTTATAATCAACTCCACTGTTATAAATATAACTTATTTTAGTAACATAGTCTCATAAAATAGTTAACAAAAATTATATATGCCAGCTATAGTTTCCAAGGCTTGGCGCTGTAGCAAGGTTTCAGTGATAGGCATCGTAATAAATTATATCTTGACACCTAACCTCTAGAGAAGCTGTTACGTGTTGGTTGTGATATATTTATTTAATATTGGCAGCCTTTTTGGCTAAGAAGCATGACTAACATAATAAATGTATTGATTTTTTTAACTTCACGCTGCTGAGTCCTGCATACGGCAGAGTGAACTTAGTGTGAAAACATTCCGTTTACTATACGCATCGCCTAATCTTTGAGACATGTGTGGGATGTTAGAACTGAACACCGTGCTTTGTCTTGATATCAGAGCGAGTTTAGGAATGGCGCCCACAGCCGTTGCGCCTATTGTTTCCACTTCGCGCCTTTCCACTGGGTCCAGACGAGCTCGTGATTGATCATACAACATTTTATAGCACGGAATTTAAAATTCAACATATTTGTTTATATACATATAACGATATTATGTACATCAATAAGTACCAATCTGACACGCCTGTTATAACGATTAGACGATCACATAATGGTCACAAAATATTTATATTGTGCTTTCTTTTTTGTTACTTATTAGACTTGAAACAATATTACAAAATGCTTAATATTCAGACAGGAAATATCTTTGCCTAGATATCATCAAAAATAAAGAAAAAAAAAACACTATGTTTTACATAGGACTGATATATACCTGTACGATTTCAGAAATTGATCCTCTGAGTAAAACAACGTCATAACTCACAAGGTATAAATTATACTTCCAATAAAGCAGCCAGCAATGTCGCTATCAACGAGAATTTCAATTCAACATTGAAAAACGATCTCTGTTTAGCCGATTACATTCAATTTCGGATTAGATTTCACTATCTGATTTTAGGTATTATCTATACAAGTAAATAAAATTGAAATGTCTGTCAGTGACTTGAAAATAGCTGTGTTTTTTTCCAGTGCATATATGTAGTTACTTACACAATACTGAAACAAAAGAAAATTGTTAATCTATTTGTGTTAGTCTTTCTGTTTGTTCGGGCTTATCTCCGTAATAGCTAAACCAGACATGGCGCACGGGCACAAAGTGTGACTGTAAAAGCAACTGGTTGTGGATTCGATCCCCACTCGATGAGATAAAATATTTACTTAAAATTTATGCCCACAGTGGCTAAACATGCCAGTGAAAGAGCTATATCCAGCCTGCATTGAGAGTTTATCATTATTATATGATAAATTTGAAACTTTGGAGGAGCAGAGGCTCATTTACAAACTGGCACGTTCCCGGGATAAAGTGACGCAAAATATCGCTAAATATCTTAGCGTTAGAGATTATCAGGGCACGCTGCTCTGTAGTCATGCCTCTGTGAAGGAGATGTAAGGAGCGCTCTTCTATGAGTAGCTGAAAACTCCGCCTAACCTCGAACTTATTGCCCAATAATTCTTGACTTCTAATTGCCTTCGACGCATGAAGAACGGAAAAGCGATGGGATATGACGACACTCCAATCGAAGCGTGGACCGTTCTTATTCAATGTAGTACTCGATACTGTCTCGGCCCACATTCAAGTTAAAAAAACAATAGGATGGTAAAATCAAAACAACTACTTAAGCGGTACGCAAAGGGACGTCAGAGAAAAATGTTTTCACGTATGTGATTTTTTTTAATTGAGCCATATTTTAACAAAGTGACTGTATATATGAAAACTCTAAAAACGCATGCCAATTGGTCAACACAGTACATTGTCGACATTATGTGACTCCAGCCATATATTAGAGAAAAAAGTATCAAAAGTAGTATGTGATTCCTTAGGAGGTACTTAAGTAAAAACTACTATTGTAACCAATGGAGGCCGCTTCGAATAAGCTTTATATAATTTCAATGGATAAATCCATTATTAATGTAAACCAACGTACTGAAATATTCATAAATGCTACGTAAAAATAAAAAAGATCTCTGTAATAATATTTATGACAAGACAAACTAGAAAATATAATGAAAGAAATGTATTTTCTAAAGGAAAGTGTATTAAAATGTATGACAGAATAACAAAACATAAATGAATGGACTACAAGTATTTATTACAAGGCCAGTCCTCGAGGCCGCTGTATCCCACATACAGCAAGGTAGGCAGAGAACCTAGAACAAAGTATTAACATACTTCCTCATTTTCCCCCGAATTCTGGTAACGACATGAAAATATTAAATATTTCATCTCCTCGAGGAAATGCCCTTGGAGGCCAGTCTTGACGCAGCGGCACGAAGTGTGAGTGTAAAACCGACTGGTTGTGGGTTCGATCCCCACTCAAGGAGATGAAATATTTACTTAAATTTATATTTCCATTTTCTTTGCTCTGGTGTCGAGGCTAAGCGCGGCGAATTCGGCAGAAAGTGGGGAACCGAGTGTCTTAACGCCAGAAGTGGGGGGTGTGAGGGATACAGCGTGAAGCTGATTTGATTTTTATTTCCTCAAGTGGGAATAGAACCCACAACCAGTTGCGTTTACGTTCCCACGCTTATGCTATATTAATAAAAAAAATATTTTCATTTCCCGCTAGAATGGAAATAACTACTGTACATTTAAAAGAACATTTTTATATTTGTAAATTATACAAACTGAACCCTTCCTACGGAATAACATGAAATTCATCTCATAAAGCTTTTTAAAAGCCCATCGAAATGCAGTCAGTCGCTCTTAATACAAATGCTGGTTATTATAATATTTTTCGAATGTTATTTTAGATAAAGAATTGTATTATAAATTGAGAGCGACTTTTATACCTGTAAATTTTGCTCTCAACTTATAAATTAGGGGCCGTCATCACGCAGTGGCTGTAAACGCACTGTATGTGGATTTGATTCCCATTTGGACAAATGAATCATTATTTATTGATATTTTTGTTTCTTCACTGGTAATAAGGCAAAAGTGTGGCGTTAAACTCCGCAAACACACAATGCTTCGAATACTTCGGCGGAAAGTGGAGAACGGAGTGTTTTAACATTTGGTTCACTCTGCCTACCCTTCTATATGACGGATACATATAAAATAAAAACTTACAAATTAACAAAAAAAATATATCTACATATTTATATTTAACAACAAAGAAATTTTAATAATAGAATATTTTCGAATATCCATAGTTTGGTATTGTAATGAAAGTGCACGCAATAAACAAGGATAGGACCAGCAATACCGAGATCGAGTACGTGCCTTACAATATAAAAAGGATCTTTAGTAGTGGCGTAGACGTGCTACGAACTTAGGGAGACGGCCGACTACCAATATTGCATAGATTTGATTGAAAAAATATATTAAATTTGTATTTATTTACTACGAATGAACAGAAAGATGTGAATTAGTACTGAAATATGATATTTTAAAAGTCACGCTTAATAACAAATGTGCATAAACATCATATTATTATATATCAATGTGAAAACAGGTCAAGTACGAATCGGAATTACCTACCGAGGGATCCATATCATTTTTACTATTCTAGGTCAACGTTAACATGACTTGTTGTTTATTATGTGTACAGCGTGAATCAACGCCGCAGTTCCTCTTACCAGAACGTGAAAATGAAAATAATTGATTGCTCCAAATAAGGAACATCACGTGTACAGACAGATGCAGGCTGTTAAATAAATAAGCCACAATAGCCGGAAAATATTTATTCTTTTGTTTTTTTTATATAAAATAAATTAAAAGAAAGTCAAAAATTAAATTAAATCAGCTTCACGCTGTATCCCACACAGAAAGGAAGGGAAGGAACATAGTGTTTAGACAATTCGTTTACCACTTTCTGCCTAACTTTTCGAGGCATTGTGTGTTAAGTGGTGAAACTCACGCCTTAATGCCAGAGCGAAGAGATGAAAATATTAATAAATAATCATTCATTTGATAAATAATCAATCAAATGATTTATATGATTTATTTTTTAATCATTCATTCCATCGAGCGCGGATTGAATCCACGGCCGTTGCGTTACAGTCACATCCTTGCGTCTCTGAGTCACGACGGCCATAAAAGAAAGTTGTATGACTTGAATAGAGAAATAATATTCATTTCCTTGGCCTCTCCATAATTTCAGATGCTTAAAGCAATGTTTATATCCGTTATATGTTAGCGTTGTTACAACACAATGTATGTGGTTTAAAGTAGGATATTAATGGGTTCCTAGCGCAATGTAATGTAACCTCTGAGCTCCTAGCATTGATTAAAATTAACGAGGCCTGCCTAGAGTCAAGGTGCATTGGATTTTTCACATTAAGCTCTACGTAGAGCTAGCTGGTTGTAAGATCCTAAAAACTTTTAAAAATAAATTTTAACATGTTTAGTTTATCGAATATTTAACTAAAATAATAAACAAGTAAATATAAAAAAGAACATCGTAGCCCAGAGGCACAAGCGTGCGACTTTAACACAAGAATTGTGGGTTCGACCCCCACTCGGAGGAATGACTTTGGAAACGCCGCGAAATAAGATAGAACTAATTTCGATTATTTTACAATTCATAGAAAAGCTTTATTATTTGTTTCCTAGAAATTGTATAGAAAGGAACTTTACTTGTCTCTATATATTAGAAATATGACGAAGACAAGAAAATAAAGCAAAAATGTAGAGAATTTGAAATTTTGTTTGAACAAATTGTTTCACTTGTCTCCTTTTTGCTGTATTCTTCAAAAACTATAATTTTAGTTATTATTTTAAAAGTATACAGCTCGAAGAAAAACGATTAAAAGCTTAAAATATTTGTGTTCTAAAGTATTTTTAGCTTTTATACCGCTTGTCTTTGTCTGAATTATTTAGAAAATATTTGACGTAAACATGTATAAAATAGCTAGCGCAATTTATATAAATATTTTGACGCGCTATAATGTACCAACGGTAGCTGAGAAAATACCGATATTGGCGGTTTAAAGTTATTTGACTACTCTACTGAATACCGCATAATTTGTTCGTTCTATCAATATTTCTTACTAATATTTAAAGTATGTAAAACAAAGAGTAAAAATATTTTTTTTTTATTATCAAGCAAAAAATAGGCTCATATTTACCTACAATACATTTGAATCTTTGTATATCGTCAATCTTATCAAAGTAATGATATACACGCATGAAGCAAGTTAGGCAGAAGGCACCTAGTAATAAGATGTTCTGTTCCCCACTTTCAGAATTCACCAAATTTTCGAGGCATTACGTGTTGAGTGGCGAAACTCAACGCTTCTTCGCTTTGCTATGCTTAAAACTTAAATTCTAAGATACGTTATTCATGCACTTTCAGAACACAACTTGATAAACGTCTTGAAGTATAAGCACTTTAAAATTTTATGAATGTAAACTTGAATTCGATACATGGAGAAATGAGTTTTTAAAATAAATATTTATGACTAGAGTTTTCTATTTCCAATATACTTAAATTTTGTAGCAGGAGTCAGTAAAGTTGTTATACTAGCAGTATTATCACCTAATTTGACGTTAGCTAGAAGCGCAGGGGCACAAGTGTGTTTAGAGTCGTAAAAACGACTGGTTGTAGGTTCGATCCCCTCTCGAGGAAATGAAATACATATTCATTAAAGTATATATTTTCATTTAGTTGATGAGGCAAAGCACGTTGTTAAGTTTACAATTTTTCTTGCACATTATAGCAAAAGGAACCTAGTGGCTAGTCACTCCATTCTTACAATATTCAACTTATATTATTGTTAATGGCTGGAACTAACGGACGCTTTGTTTCTAAAATGAGGAAATAAAAATAATTTAAACATCATCAACAGTAGTGGTGGGTTCGATAACTTAATTGTCATATAAACTAATATAAGCATGGCGCATTGAATCTCAGAAAATGAGAAAGGGAGTGTTTTGACACTAGGTTCCATCTTCCTTTGTGTGCGGAATATAGCGTGAAGCTGACAAAAAAAACTAACATACCGCTAAAACAATATTGGCCATACATTATTTTCATGAAAAATCCTGTGTACAGTGAGACCCGTAAGATAAACGTCCGTAAAGGAGCTGTGAATCTCAATAACGGGTTATTTACGGAAACCGCCCGACACTGTTATTGTTTCTTTCTTCTGCGCAATTCTCCAGGCCAAGTGTTTTATAGCTTTATTATCAATATTTCACCCTTTTTTTTGTTTGTTTTTCTTGTAGGTTTTGTCGGTGGACTTCTTTTTCTAGATCTCTTGTAAGTTGATGCGTTGGTGGTATGAGCTTGCTATAAAACTAGGATGAAATTTAAAAAATATGGCATTTACTTAATTAACCATCTTGTTGTTGTGGGCGACGGAGTGTCTTAGCACTGGGTGCAATCTGCCTACCCTGTTGTGTGCAGAATACATAATAAATTGAAATAATAAAAGAAAGATAGAAAAATATTTCTTTTTGTGATACTTATTAAAAAGGAATAAAAATAAAAATATATTCGTAACACTATTAAATTAAAACTAAACATTTCCGAGATAAAAAAATATTTAGTTCGCCGTCGTCGTCAAAACGTTGAAGAGCCCTGATGATCTCTTCCCACCCTTTCCGTGGCCATCGGGTCAGCTGTCATCCTCACAACCTCGTTCTTGACCTCCCACAAATGTATCTTCCGTCAAGTCCGGTGTTTTTTTTTCAGATAATGTCTATATAGTTTTTATTAAGCAAATATTATATTGGCTTGTGACTTTTCTAAAAAGGAAATAGATTTATTAATGGATTTTATTCATTCTTTGACGTAATATTCGTTAAGTTATCGCGGTTCCGATAACCCATTTATTTTCATAATATTTTTTACTTTTACACTATCAACGCAAAAAAATTACATCAAACAATCAAACAAAAATTATAAAAGCATTGATTGTCCAAGAAAAGTTTTCAATATCTCTACACATATAAGTATCCACATATATCATACAATATGAACACATGTTTCATAGAGGGCTCGTATAAAATATTCAAGGCGGCTTCGTTGTTTTATTCACGGATTTGCTGCTTTGTTACCTTGTAGGCACGTGCGTGCATAATTTGGCATTCCCATAGCACTGAACTGGGTATATATTTGAAGCCGAAATGAAAAGAGGAAACCATTAAAACACAAATTTACAAAATTATTATTTATATTATTGTTAATGAAAGTTTTATCATGCAAAATGTGGTAATGTATATTTAAAATATTGAAATACTGGCTTTTACAGTCTGGTAACACCCTCGTGTTAGAATATCTAATGTTGTGTAACCTGTTTGTCATACATTCTAATCACCAAAAGGTGACTCTGACCGCAGGTACGGTGGGTTACATGGAAACTACTAACGTGATGTTATATTGCTTAGCTTTTTTTTCAGTATCAAACTCAAAACGTATTTTTTAATTTAGAACCAATAATTCCTGAGATTAGTGGGTTTAACCAAACAAACACTTCACTTTTACAATTAGATTATACATATATAATACTAAATTTTAAGATATTTCAATAAAAAAATATATACATGATGTGTGAGTAGTTACTCATAGGCCTAACAATAAGTAGGCTAGGCTCTCAAGTTCTAAATACGTGTATGTATACATAATAAAACTTAAAATTTATATATGTAATTTAATAATTCTCCTAATGTAATAGGAGTGTTTTATAATGAAATATATAACATCGCTTAGTATAGATGAAAAGGAAAAAAAAGTAGAAAATATAATATTTTATTATAAAAAAAGAAAATAAAAAAAAATTTTACTTCACAAAAAGAGACAGTAACGTATTTAACGTCGTTACCTGTGACAATAATAACAGCTATAAAAATGAACTCTACAACATTCATTGCAAAGAAAGTCAGTCTGAAAAATTACTTAACGCTAAGTTTACTAAAACAACGCTTGCATTGCTTTCAAGAAAATGAATTCCGTTGCGGTTCACTTTGAGCATTCAAATCTGAAAACTGTGCTTACTAATGAAATATTTGTGGGGTCCGGGTAAACGGTTTGTGACATTATGACATTGAGTTTTTGATTTCTTATACATACTTGTATATTATATAAAAATTTTAACGTAGCGGGACTCGAACCCGCGCTTCCTGAAAACGGACTTCATTCTTCATTTCTTCATTTTTTTATACGTTTTCTAAATTAATATTTTTCTTTCCTAAGTGTGGATTAACACTTTAAAATAGTTTAAAAAATCTGTATCTCGTTGTAGTAAGTGAGAAAATTTACACATCCTAATTATATGTGCAATGTTACGTAGGTAGCTATTCAAATGACCAAAAATATAAAAAAATAACATGAAGGAATATTGTAGAAAAAAAAATGTGGGTTCCGAAATATTTATATTATTAACATTTAAAGAAATTTAAGCTCGGTATTGAGCTTTACAAAAGGCTTTTATGGATATGTTTCCTTTACTTAATAAATTTACAGTTGCACTGTGCAAAAATGAAAAAAAAATTAATACTATTTACTATTAGTTAATATATTTTATATGCAAAACTAAACGTAAGTCGGATCTAAAGCCCAATGTGTTTATTTATCCTAGTATCATGTAAATATGCACATAGTATATATATTAAAAATTTCATTTATTTATAATTTTTAAATATATTTATAAATTATAAAAACGATGTTAACAGCATATATATAAAAATATATTAAATTATAAGATATTTATCCTTTTTTTTCATAAATCTAAAGTGATAATGAAAATAAAACACTACTCTTAAAAATACACACATATGACAGTTAGCGCCAATTAAATTTATTTATTACATAATTTGTTAAAAAATTAATCGTCAATATGAAAGCAAAAAAGAGAAAACTGGAGCATATAAAATTTAGATGTGACCTATTTAGGTCGTCATAGCCTTGAACTAAATTGAGTAACTGTTTATTTTTAACTGTTTTATCTATATTTTATTTACGTGAATATTTCCATAACTATATAGATTAACAGCCAGTACGAGGAGTACTAGTAGTGGCACAGGGTCACAAATCTGTGGCCGTAAAAGCAATTGAATGTAGGTTTGATCCCCACTCGAGAAAATTAAATATTTAGAATTCAGCGGAAAATGAGAAACGGAGAGTCTAAACACTAGGTTCCCTCTACCTACCCTACTGTGTACGGAATATAAGGTGAAGCAGAAAAAAAAATTATAAAAACGTTAACGTTAGATGTTAACAGCATATAACCCCTCTCGATTTAATGAACAAAAAAATTAAACATCAGAATCATATAGCCTAATCTAGTAATACCAGCAACTGTGTACATTCTTTTGTGTCGTGTCTTTATTATCATAACAGTCGGCAGAAAAGTTATTCCTAATAATTTTTACACTCTGTTCCCCACTTTCTGCCGAATTTTTAGAGGTATTGCGTGTTGAGGGAAGCAATTCAACGCCGGACTCTTTTGCCTTAGTACCAAAGCGAAGAAATGAAAATATTAATTAACAATAATTAATTCACAAGTGGCAATCGAACCCACAACCGTCGCGTTACAGTCACACCCCTGTGCCGCTGCGCCACGAAGGCCTCTAAGTTAACGTGCAACGCTTAATTTAGACATCCATTAAAAATTTGCACGCCATCCGCTTTTAAATCCACGGCGGGCCGCGTTAGCAAATTGGTTTGAAATATTCAACTCGCCCCGACTCGTTCGCTCGAACCAAGAAGGAAGTGTATGGCTTCATTATGTTAGCGTTTACGGGGTTCGGATTATCTTTATGTTTACGTCAATCATTCGTGTTTTAAAAATTATTATTTTAAATTTATGTTTTTATTAAACATTTTATCTTTAAAATTTTGTTGTAGCCTTTGTGACGCAGTGACGGCTTGAGACTGTTATGGGTTCGTTTCATTATTTTTTATTTTGCCGATGTAATTAAAAAAGCGTAACGTTGAATTCCAACACTTAATATTAAGACGAAACAATTTTAAAAAAATGGAAAAAAAAATATAATTTAGCTTCACCCTGTATCCCGCACAAAGCAGGGTAACCTAGTGTTAAAACACTCCGTTCCCCACTTTCTGCCGAATTTTGGAGGCATTGCGTGTTGAATGGCAGAACTGAACGCCGTGCTTTTGCCTCGACACCCGAGAAGAAATGGAAATCTAAATTTAAGTAAATATTTCATCTCCTCGGGTGGGGATCGAACCCACAACCAGTCGGTTTTATAGTCACACTTTGTGCCACTGCGCCACGACTGGCCTCTGGAAAGTGGAAGTGAAGTAAATTAGAAATCTCAAAAATTTAATTTATTTGGATTTCAGCACCAAATACTCTACGAAACCATCAAATATTCCCTATCTAAATATAATAATTGTCAAAACAGTAGTTGAAACTTAACTCTACTTCGGCCACAGCAAAACTCTATCAGACCCTTGTTTATATTTAGTTGACATTTGACAACTTGCCTACGAATGAGACTTCTTGTAATCCTCTGAGGTGATTTTATATCACGCAGAAGCAACAAATAATTTCTTATTCCTTTTAAATAAATTATCAAAAGTTAGAAATTTATGTAACATTAGACTTTTTTAAAATTAAAGATTTAAAATTAAAATTTTAGACTTTTTTTAGCTTCACGCTGTATCCCGCACAAAGCACAGTAGGCAGATCAAACCTTGGAACCCAGTGTTAAGCCAGTTCCGTTCTCCATTTTCCGCCAATTTCTTTAGGCATTGCGCGTTGAGTTGCGGAACTTAACGCCGGCGCGCTTAGCGTCGTTATTAGACCGAAAAAAGAAAATATTATATATTTCAGACGGAACGATTCCAACTGTGGGGCCTATTTGGAATCGTTCGAGTCGGTTCCTCCTCCTACTCTAGTATGCGATACAACTTAAAATTAAATAATATATATTGCCATAATAAATAAAAATTATAAAAACTTATCATGAAAATAGTGACATAAACCTTTTTATAAAAAGACAAAAAGGAATTGTTAACATATAACATTTTGAAAAAAGTACGTGACACAAAAGACTCGACAACTATTTTACAATAAAACAGCCGCATGCTTAAAACTTAGCTCAGCTCTGAACGTTTCATACATTAGATCTATTGTAGCTGCATTAAAGCCAACTACTACGAACAATAGTTTGTTTCTATGTATAGCATCATGTATTGAAGTTTTATGTAGATGCATGTAATATCATAGTATTTAGTACTTTTAGTGCTTGGGATTTTATATTGTACCCAGTTATTGCGTAGAGGCAGAAGCGTGCGGCTGTAAACGCGATGGTAGTGGATTCGTTCCCCATTTGAGGAAATTAAATATTTAATGTTTTCACATCTTCGCTAATGAAGAAGAATGTGCTTAGCTGGTTTGGGCACGTCGAACGAATGATTGATGAATGAATGGTAAAAAAAATTCTTGAATAAAAAAGTGAGTGGTATGAGAGGTAGGTAGAGACCTCGGTTCACGTTCGTAAACACAGATACTAAGGTTCTAAACACAAATATATGTAAAAAAATTATGTTAAAAACCTTATTACTAAGGAAAATTTAACCAAATAGTAGTACTGTAAAAGTATTGTAAAAGATATATTAAATTAACAAAATATCTAAAAATTTATTTCAATTGGTTATAAGCAAAACCTTACGCTGTTTACTGTTCCTTATGCTATTTACTCACTAATTTATCTTTTGGTTTTCTGCTTTTTGAAAAAAAAAAATCTTATTACAGATTAATGTAAAAAGTATATAATTTATTTTAATATATCCTATTAATACGTTATTAGCTGAAAAGTAAAAGATACTGGAGGATGGTCACGTAAAAGCACGGGGACCACCCGGAGAGCAGGTTAATGACACTGGACGAGACGAAAGAAGTATGTAGAGTTCTCTCTGACTATCCCGCTAGAGATAAAGCGTAAAGTTAAATTAAGTTTAGTTAAGTTTCACATATTCGCTCTGATTTTGAGGTAAAGCGCAGTATTGGAATTGTACACAGTGCAAATACATTGTATAAACGTAATACCGAATACATAAAGAAAACAAGTTACGTTAAATGTTTGACATGACGCCTTTTCTATACTAATATTATAAAGAGGTAAGATTTGTATTTTTGTATGTATGTATGTATGTATGTGTGTATGTTTGTAGAGTTTTCACACAAAAACTACTGGACCGATTTCAATATTTTTTTCACTATTAGAAAGCTGCATCTTCACTGACCAGCATAGGCTATATGGCATTTTCAAAAAAAATAGAGATTCCTAATAAAAATGCAATAATGTAACCCAAGGTGAAAAGAAATTGATCTTAACAATTCTATCATCGCATGCGCTGCGAAAACTATTGATGATAGAGCAAAACAATGTTGTACAGTATTATAGAACGCATCAATATCTATAAAAAAGTCCGCGATAGCATATGTCCAACTACTGTAGTTATGACGATATAACCATTTTTTTATATTTTATAAGTTAACAAAAGTGTCGACAATAATCAAACCATATTATTCATATCTCTGCATTAATCCTTATCCTATTAAACAATATTTTATTAAAGATAATTTCAATACCTGTAAGATACTTTTTCAATTAATAAAATCGGATATCCCATTCAAAAGATATAACGAATTTAAAAATATCAATCTAAAGAAAATCATGTAAGAATAAAAAATGCGGAGTGTGTGCCGTGTGGCCTGGCGCATCGTGGCGAGTAACTCTGCGGGGGTGGGGGGGAGGTGCATCGATATCACTAAAATTATTAAGACAATCGATTAGATTTTTTGTTTCCTTATTTGATTTGAATAGGCCCCGAAACTACGAGACCAATTTGGAAAATTCTTTTACAATTAGACGATTAAGATGTAAAAAAATACCAAAAAAAAACCTTATATCGCGTACGCTGTGGAAATTATTGACAAAAGAGCAAAGTGATGTACTACAATTTTATAGAAGACATCAATATCTACAAAAAGTATACGATATCATGTGTAACTGTTAGAGTTGTTACAATAACTAATTTTCAAAGGAAAAAGTGCAAACTAGAACAGAGCCGCCATCGTAGTACAGAGGGACATCTAAAATATATATATTTTATATTCTGTCATAATGAATAGCTTTAAACTTTGCATACAAAGGTATCCTGTACGTAGTATATAACTTTTTTCATTTATTATTATCAGTACAACAGTATGGATACTAATGTGGTATCTATATTTTTATATATATTTAATAATTTTGCTCCCCTTAGTGTTTTTCAGGTGGAAAACACAGACAATATTTTATTCACCATAAAAATGTTAGTAGTTTTTATAATTCTAATATAATTAAACAATTTTCTAAAATGATCTTTCCTTGCATGTGTTGGAATAACTATCAGGAGCTATTAAACAAAACAATACATTCTCATTTTGATAAATATATTATATGTTATTACAATACAACAATATAATATATAAGATATTATATATTATTTTAACTTTTATCTTGAAACTAGCGGGCGCGCGCAAATTCGCCTGCTTATTAGCACCCTTAAGGGTGAATTCTAAAAAAACCACGAAAAGCGTGTTCAATAAAATATTTTTAACAGTCTGAATTTAATGTTTTATAAAAATCGGTGGCGATTTAAAGATTTTTTCATATAAACTTACAACCCCGTCCATTGTTTTTAGAATTCATCCCTAAGAGGATGAATTCTAAAAACCATGAAACACGTGTACAATGAAATATTTTAAAGAGTCTGCTGACTTTCAAATTTTATGAAAATCGGTGCTGTTTTAAAAAAAATCCAACTTTCAACCCCTATTTCATCCGTTTAGGGTAAAAACTTTTCAAAATCCCTTATTAGTGGATGTCCAAATTATTAAAATAAACATCTGTCCAAACTTCACGTTTCTCCCATCAGCGGTTACGGCTCTGCGTGTGTCTTACCTCAGTCAGTCAGGTACATGTCCTTTTAGTAGGTAGTATCAGGATTTATCCTTTGATGAGTCCCACAGTACCATTCGTTCGTAGGGCATATTTGTCTTACGCTCGGATGGTCTGCATAAATGCATTTCCCAGCGGAAAAAAAAAAAAATATATATATATAGATAAATAGATAAATAAGTGTATTTTGATCAAATTTCTTTTCTTATAAAAATTAACAGTGCCCAAAAAAGCTATCATTTCTCTATGAGGTTATAAATAAATAGTTGTAAAGGTCAGTTTTTTAATCATTACACCATTCATACATGACAAATGTTACAATAAAAACAATTAAACCCATTTTACCGCTCCTGCACCGCGCTCACGTCTTATACTCATATGGTATAAGACGCTCACGTCTTATACTTATATGGATCACGTGGTGATGTCAATACTTTTTAATGATTGGCACGTAGGTACGTTACATTAATTTACAGTAGATATATTTCTCAAGAGAACTTAATCAAAACTTTGTATATAAAATAAATACATGAAATAATCATGTTAAGGAAGTACCAAATATATTTTGTGAATCAATCTTAATCTTATATTCAAAACAAATGAATTGTATGTAAATTTGTTAATACATTTCAAGTATGATATCAAGTATGATACATTTCAAGTAAGATATATAATTGCGTTTCTGTCGATATATCAGGGACGTAAATGTGGGAACAGAGCAGAGTAACCTCTAAAAAATATATTTACGTATTATAGTTAAAGAGTAAAAAGTGTGAAGAGGAATGTGTGATTTCTCTATAGAATATATTATTCTACATAATATCATAAAAAACAAGTTTAAACAATATATATATAATACTCCTGCAGTATAATTATTTTCGATCAACATTTTTTAACTTTTAATTTTGAACATTTTGAATTGAACGAAAAATTTAGACTAATTTGTCTAATTTTTTCGTCATAATGGCGCGAAAATATTCAAAATATTCAAAAAAATTTTATTTTGAAAAAAAAGAATTTATTAACGATAAGAATGTTGGTAAACTACTAACACTACTCAAAAGGTATAAGAATTAAAAAAATGCCTGAAATATGCTTTCTTTGCAAGTGTTGTATTAACTATTGGTTGTATTCACTAAAAAATCACTATAGATATTAAATATGCTCAATTATATAGTATTTTTGTCAGCACTTTAAATGAAACCATAGCTTTAACTACTCTATAAAAGCCTAATACAATTTAAAAAATCCCAAAAATGAAAAAGTTATTTTTTTATACAAAATAAATTATATATTATCGTTGATATTAAAATAAAACGCTATTTGTCATTAAAGACGCAAACAGACAGGCCTATCAAAGGGAAACCACATACGAGTCGTAGGTATGGGCGGCAAAGTTCAAAGTTGCTTAGCCTTTACTAATATTTTGTAGTAGTATGTGTTAACGTTATTGGTATCTATGCGTAAAATCCTACGTCTAAACTGTTGAGGTATCTTGATTAATTTCTTTAGGTATGGGCTTAAAACATTTTATCCTATATACTGTCCCCGTAAAAGGAGCGCTGACGCTTCCATTCTTTATAAATATTGAAGGCCGTGGTGGCGTAGGGGCACAAAATTGTGCCTGTGCCTCCATGTGGGAATCGAACCCATAACGTCACCTACGTTATGGGTTCGATTCCCACATGGAGGATTGAATTGTAATTTAATCATATTTTCGTTTCGCACGTCAGTCATGTATCATACGCAGTATCTTGACACTTAAGTTCCCTCTACCTACCCTGCTATAGGCTGGATACAGCGTGAATCTGGTTTTAATTTTGTGTGAACCAATTAAAATAAAACTAATACTAAATATTTAAAGGAAGTTAGCCAAATTACAAAACTGCACTTAAATCGGTTAAGCCCTTTCTGAGATTATCGTGAACGCACAGATAAACAGACAAACTGACCAAGTTCTATTACATTTTTAAAAGTCCGTAATAACAATTTTTCTAATATATCTTCCATGTTCAGACGCCGATGAGTTAGGATTTTATTTTAAGTATTGATATAAATATATAGCTATAACTCCTTAAGGCAAAAGTTTAAAGAAATTAATATATTGACAGTTGCATCTCTCTTATGGGTGGTACGAAAATGCGACCTAAGGTTTTAATAAATGTCACATTAGAACTCTTAAGTGCGTTGCAAACATACATTATAGGTATATTAAAACATGAATATAATTTTAGTGTTTTAAGTAAATAATTTTGTGGTTAAAGCGGGCGAAGCCGCGAGCGGGTCGCTAGTCTCTTATAAATACAAGCTCTCGCTACAAACTTTGTATCGACCAATCCAATTTAAAAAAGAAAATTTAGAACTGATATCTGTTTACTTTCTATTTAAATTTGTAATAATAACTCCTGTGGTCTCATACAAACCTTAATATACTTACGTCTTGTTCATTGTAAAATGCAATACATTTTGGGAGGCAACCTTATAAATTTGTCTAATTTTTGTTGTGTATCCAGCGTTGACACACGTCCCAATTTTGGCGGGACGTCACGACTTTTTATTACTTTAAGAAATATTTTTTTCTACTTTAAGTTACATATAATTATTCTGAAGACTTGACTGACATATATGATAAAGCAAAGCAATATAGTTTAAGTATTGTTACGTTTTTCGATTAAAAAATATTTTATATTAATATTTATCAACGTAGAAATTTTTATTTTAAAATCAAGTCCCTAAACCCTTATTTTTGTTCCCGCTTTTGGCGGGAGAATCCCGTTTTTTTAGTTTAAATGTTCAAAAATCCCGCTTTTCATTGAGAGAAAATGTGGCAACGTTGGTTATAATCTTACATTGAGTGAAACCGTATTCAATGAAAGTAATTTAATTTCCAGTTTAATTTTTAATTTAACCCAGTTTAATTTAAAAAATGCTTTAGGAAAATACGCGTTATTTCCTAATTTTATTTTTATTGCCTTGACAAGCAAACAATATACAAATAACATAACAAATGAATAAATAATAGAAAACTAAGAAATATATGTAAAAAAATTATGTTAAAAACCTTATTCCTAAGGAAAATTTAACCAAATTGTAGTACTGTAAAAGTATTGTAGAAGATATATTAAATTAACAAACTGTTTACTGTTCTACTGTTTACTGTTCTTATGCTATTTACTCACAAACTTATCTTTTGGTTTTCTGCTTATTGAAAAAAAAATATTAATTTAAAAAGTATAATGATTAATTAATTAATTGAAAGATTAATGTAAAAAGTATATAATTTATTTTAATATTTCCTATTAATACGTTATTAGCTGAAATATTATATCAAGTTGTGAATCCACTATCGGTGTTCGGAAATAATAAAAAAATAATAAATAAAACGGACGTAGATCCAATCAATTCAGGCGTGAATAGCATTCGGTACAACCGCTGCACTACAGCAACCTTCATACTTTGAAATATTGTATTTCAGTTTCATATCTTTTATGATGAAAGTAAAAATATATTTTTATTATTTTGTTGTAAAAATAGGATTGAGTTAAAACTATTTTTTGAAATGTTTTGCTAACAATAGGTGCTATTTATTGTAAGTTTCACCCTGTATCTTGCATATAGACAAGGTAGACAATCCGTTCCCATTAAAATACTTCCATTCTATATTTTCCGCCGAATTCTGAAGGCTTTGGTTGTTGAGTATCGGAGCTCAACGCTGCTAAAGAAGATATTACTAATAATATCTTTCTTTTACAAAAAATACAGTAACATAGCATATGTTGTAGTAACATTTATGCTTTAAGAAAAAATATTCAATAAATGTAAATAATTACTTTCTGATCATCGTGTTATGTTAAAAAACATATACATTTAATATAATATAAAAAATAAATATAATTATTATATAATTAACATTAGGTAAAGCTGATTTAATTTTAATTTCAAACAAACATATCAAAGCGTTCAGTCCACAGTACAATGCACTCGTCACTAAGGGCTCGAACACAACGTGGGGCAAATTAAATGTCCGTCGTATGATTGCATCAACAGCGAACAGACACTGCGGCTGACCGTCGACAATACATTAAATATTATTGACAATGGATTTGTGATTTAAAAGATTATTTTATTTGTTATCTTTAAACTTACATTATAAATGCAATACTATTTTTATAATCATTTGTTTCCCAATTCTCCCAGGAAACCCAAAAAAGTGTAAATATTCTCCACGTTTTGTCCAAATCTAGATGCCCTTAGATTTGGACAAGAAGTGGAGAGTGCTAGAACACAACGCCGCACTTTGCCTTGACAACAGAGCGACGAATTAAAAAAAAATTGGGATATGTACATTTTAATATTTTACTATAGTAATTTTTGTCTAAATTGACAAAAAACTATTATAGTGATTTAAATAATATATTTTTTTTGTTTTATCCTTTATTAGTTTACACAATAAGGCAGAAATGCGTGGCAATTATAATATAAAAATCTGGATATACTTTTCTAAGAATACTGTACCTACTAAGATCCTTTTTCTTTCAAATAAAAAATATTAAATAAATACTGTTTTTGTAATTTATTCGAAAAATTAAACACCTTACTAAATTTGTATAGGTACCTATCGTGTACTTCTATACTAATATTATAAAGAGGTAAGATTTGTATTTTTGTATGTATGTATGTATGTATGTATGTATGTATGTATGTGTGTATGTTTGTAGAGTTTTCACACAAAAACTACCAGGCCGATTTAAATAATTTTTTCACTATTGGAAAGCTGCATCTTCACTAACCAGCATAGGCTATATTACATTTCCAAAAAAAATAGAGATCCCTAATAATATGCAATAATGTAAACCAAGGTGTGAAGAAATTGATCTTAATGATTCTATCATCGCATGCGCTGCGAAAACTATTGATGATAGAACAAAACAATGTTCTACAGTATTATAGAGCGCATCAATATCTATAAAAAAGTCCGCGATAACATATGTCCAACTACTGTAGTTATGACAATATAACCATTTTTTTATATTTTATACGTTATCAAAAGTGCCGACAATAATCAAACCATATTATTCATACCTCTGCATCAATCCTTATCCCATTAAATGATATTTTATGAAAGATAATTTCAATACCTGTAAAATAATTTTTAAATTAATAAGATCGGACATCCCATTCAAAAGATATAACGAATTTAAAAGTATAAATCTAAAGAAAATCATGTAATAATTAAAAATGCGGAGTGTGTGCCGTGTGGCCTCGCGCACAGTGGCGAGTAACTCTGCGGGGGTGAGGGGGAGGTGCATCGATACCACTTAAATTATTAAGACGATCCATTAGATTTATTGTTTTTTTTTATGGAAAGGACAAGGCAAACGAGCGTTCGGGTCACCTGATGGTAAGTGATTACCGCCGCCTGCAGCCCCGTGCAACACCAGAGGAGTTACAGGTTCGTTGCTCGCCTGTAAGGTGGGTCGGACTCCGGAGCCCGGCATTATCTGATGCGAAACGCAGTGGCATAAAGCCACTACTTCACGCCGGTTTTTGATGCCGGTGGTAATGATCCGGTCGAGTCTGCCCAGTCGCCTCTTACGACACCACCAGCACCAGGATGATCCTATACTAGACCGGGATCCCACGGCAAAATTGTTTGAATTGAATAGACCCGATATGGAAAATTCTTTTACAATTACACGATTAACGTGTAAAAAAATACCAAAAAAACCTTATATCGCGTATACTTTGATTGACAATAGAGCAAATTGATGTACTGCAATTTTATAGAAGACATCAATATCTACAAAAAAGTATGCGATACCATGTGTAACTGTTAGTTATGCCACAATAACTCATTTTCAAAGGAAAATGTGCAAACTAGAGTAGAGCCGCCATCGTAGTACAGAGGGGCATCTAATATATATGCATATATTTTAGATGCCTATATGTATGTATATATATATATATATATATATATATATATATATATATATATATATATATATATATATATATATATATATATATATATATATATATATATATAATAATTAATAGTTTTAAACTTTGCGTACAAAGTTATCCCGTAGGTAGTATATAATTTTTTTCAATTATTATTACCAGCATAATGTATTGATACTAATGTGGTATCTATATTTTTATATATATTTATATTTTTTCTCCCCTTAGTGTTTTTCAGGTGGAAAACATAGACATTTTTTTTATTTGATAAAATATATTATTCACCATAAAAATGTTGGTAGTTTTTATAATTCTAATATAATTAAATAACTTTCTAAAATGATCTTTCCTTGCTTGCGTTGTAATAACTATCAGGAGCTGTTAAAAAAACAATACATTCTCATTTTTATAAATATATTATATGTTATTACATTAAAACTAGAGGTCGCGCGCAACTTCGCCTGCTTATTAGCACCCTTAGGGGTGAATTCTAAAAAAACCACGAAACGCGTGTTCAATATAATATTTTTTAACAGTCTGAATTTAATTTTTTATTAAAAGTCGGTTGCAATTTAAAGATTTTTCCATATAAACTTTCAACACAATATTTAAACCCTTAGGGGATGAATTCTAAGAACCATGAAACACGTGTTCAATGAAATATTTTAAAGAGTCTGACTTTCAAATTTTATAAAAATCGGTGCTGTTTTAAAAAAAAACCATACAAACTTTCAAGTAATTTCCTGTATCGAAACAAACAAATAATCCCCAAATTTAAGTGGGTGAAGCCGCGAGCTGGTTGCCATAGTTTATAAAAGTTTATATTGTGTTTAGATGGATCACGTGGTGATGTCAATACATTTTAATCATTGGCACGGAGGTACGGTACATTCATTTACAGTACATATATTTCTCAAGAGAACTTAAATTCTTTCAAGAGAACTTTGTATATAAAAAAAAAATAGATGAAATAATCAAGTTAAGGAAGTGCCAAATATATTTTATGAATCAATCTTAATGCTATATTCAAAACAAATGAATTCTATGTAAATTTATTAATACGTTTCAAGTATGAAAAAAAGAAAATATAAATGCGTTTATATTTCTATTATTTATATCGATATATGTGGGACGTAAATGCGGGAACAGAGCTGCCATCTTAGCTGACAGAGTAACCTCTAAAAATATATTAACTTATTATAGTTAAAGAATAAAAAGTGTGAAGAGGAATGTGTGATTCCTCTATAGACTATATTATTCTACATAATATCATAAAAAACAGGTTTAAACAGTACATATAAAGGTATCCTCTTACAATATAATTATTTTCAATCAACATTTTTGAACTTTTAATTTTGAACATTTTGAATGTTTTCGCGCCATTATGACGAAAAATTTAGACAAAATATTCATTTTTTTTATTTAAAAAAAACATATTAACGATAAGTATATGTTGTAGTTTCTCAAAATATGCTCTCTTCGCAAGTGTTGTAATAATAATAATAATTCTATTCACTAAAAAATCACTATAAATATTAAATATACTCAATTATATAGTGTTGTTGTCAGCACCACTTTAAATGAAACCATAGTTTTAACTTCTCTATAAAAGAATAATACAATTAAAAAAAACCCAAAAATGAAAAAGTTATTTTTTCATACAAAATAAATTATGTATTAAAATAAAACGCTATTTGTCATTAAAGACATAAGCTTATCAAAGGGAAACCGCCACATACGAGTCGTAGGTATTGGCGGCAAAGTTCAAAGTTGCTTAACCTTTACTAATATTTTGTAGTAGTATGTGATTACGTTATTGGTATCTGCATAGATGCGTAACTGCGTCACACGAAATACAGGTATGGATAAACATCGTTAAATTAAAAAAAAATCTACGTCTAAACTGCTGAGGTATCTTGATTAATTTCTTTAGGTATGAGTTTAATAAACTATTATATTTTTAATTATTGTTATATATTATAAGAGCACAAAGAGCTCTTATTAAGGTGATGTACTTTAAGTCATACAGATTTCCAACAAATACCTTATATGAAATCAGCGGTATATTATCTGTGAGAAAACTCTTTATCTTAAATGTAACCTTAAAGTGTCACGAAATTATACATTTTGAAAAACATAAATTAAGTAAACGACGACATTTCGTCGTTTACTTAATTTATGTTTTAGAAAAACATAAATTAAGTAAACGACGAAATGTCGTCGTTTACTTAATTTATGTTTTTCTTGTTGCCCCAAGAAGTAATGTGCGCTCTAGCTTTGCAAAACGTCAATTCGGTTTCCAATCGTCTACTTTGTACAATAAGATAAATCGTCTCCTTCAAATATATCCTATGCAAAAGTACTCATGCAAGAAAGCTGTGACTAATTGGTTAGACAAACTTACATATACAGAAATTGAAACTTTACTTCTATAATATTACTTCTATGTTTTACATACAGTGCACGGATAATTATAATTTAGTAATATACTAAACAAGACATGCATGGGCAACGCTTCTCTCTCACACACTCACACACGCACACACACTCACACGCACATACACACACACGCACACATGCACGTACAAATTCAGCCATTTATGGCCCCCTTAGTTTTTATTTATTTTAATATTATTTAATTATTTTATTTTTTAAGTTTAAATGTACCAAACGAAGAAGCGAGTCATTCCCAACACAAGTATCTTCGATTACTTACTGGGAAGACTCAGCGACTCAACTTGTAAAAAATTTTTTGTGAATAAAGCTGTTTTTATTTTTATATTTTTTTTATATTAATATTTTATCCTATATACTGTCCCCGTAAAGGGAGCGCTGATGCTTCCATTCTGTATGAATATTAAAGGCCGTCGCGGCGTAGGGGCACAAAATTGTGCCTGTAACGTGACGTTATGGGTTCGATTCCCACTTGAAGGATTGAATTGTAATTTAATCATATTTTCATTTCGCACGTCCGTCATATATCTCTTATCTCTTATCGGCAGTATCTTAACACTTAAGTTCCCTCTACCTACCCTGCTATAGGCTGAATACAGCGTGAATCTGGTTTTAATTTTGTGTGAACCGATTAAAATAAAACTAATACTAAATATTTAAAGGAAATTAGCCCAGTTACAAAACTGCACTTAAATCGGTTAAGCATCGGATTATCGTGAACGCACAGATAAACAAACAAACTGACCAAGTTCTATTACATTTTTAAATGTCCGTAATAACATTTTTTCTAATATATCTTCCATGTATAGACACCGATGAGTAAGGATTTTATTGAAAGTATCGATATAACTATAATTATATAGCTATAACTATAATTTAGGTCCTAAAGACTCCTTAAGGCAAAAGTTTAAAGAAATTAATATATTGACAATTGCATCTCTCTTTTGGGAGGTACGAATATGCCACCTAAGCTTTTAATGATTTTCACATTAGAAATCTTAAGTGCGTTGCAAACATACATTATAGGTATATTGAACCATGAATATAATTTTAGTGTATTAAGTAAATCATTCTGCGGTTAAAGCGGGCGAAGCCGCGAGCAGGTCGCTAGTATATTATAAACGTGAAAGTTTGTGTAACGGGATGGATGTTTGTAGCACTTCCACACTAAAACTACTAAACAAATTTACATAAAACTTAACAGTAGCAGTACCTAGTTTATACATTAGAATAATACATAGGCTACAATTTATATTAAGATTTTGTACAATTTGACTATAATTCAACAATAGTTGAAGCGGACGAATTCGAAGTTTACTTAGAAAAGCAAGATAATTGTGAACAACAAAAATACCTTACTATAAATATCTCTGAACGGCCTCCACTGTAAAGAAAATGTAATTTTGCTTCAACTTTAGATGATCAAATTTAGATCGCGTTTTCCGTTAAATATTTGAACATTTCTTTAAATAAGAATTATAAGTTTTATCCTTAAGTAGAAACTAAAAAGCAAACTATTTAGAAGGTGAGATAGATATATATTAAGGCTATAAAGTATACTTTATTGATTTTTTTTACTTGGTTTAATTTCTGCGTTTAATACAAATATTTTGTTTTTTTAAAAAAGGTCATAAAAGATAAAAGATAATGCTTAAAATTAATTAATACGTGTTTAAAATACGAATAAAAATTATATTTGTTATATTTTTTTTTATTATTCCATACCTCCAAAGTAAACAGCGAAATCCTTATAGAATAATTTTGTTGGCCAACTGTCCGTCAGTCAAGAACATATATATCGAGATAGCGTGGAGGCCTCAGGTTCAAGTTAATATCAAATATTAATATATACTTTCTCTAAGCACAGAGAAAATCAAGCTTCTATTTAGAATTTTCATGATTCAACGTAATCCATAGATGCATTGATGCATCGTTGTTGTTGCATTTTCTATGAAATTCACCACGTATTGAAAATCTATAGGGTACTGCATGTGGAGCTACTGTTATCAAATAACACAAAGTGAAAAATACAAATGAAAGAAAAATGTAGGGCACTTTTTTATATGAGTTCGCTGCGTAATCAAAACTAAAAAATCTGGCCACAAGTTTGGGAAAAAAAAAATATCCCAAAAATACACACTTATATCACAAATTAAAATAATACAAACTTACAATTGTAGTTCATGTAATACAAAATGAGTACAGACGACCGCAAGCTTATATTTGTCAACTCTTATAAATATATTATAGCCTCCGCTGACCTACAATTATGAAATTGGTATGGAGCCCTCGGTGGACTTGCTCGACTCACACTTGACCTTATAATTCAATATACGTACACATTTTCTCACAAAATGTAGTTTGCATGATGCATGCACATATGCAAACGCTCTAAACGCCTCCCTTTGATAGAAACTTGACAGATTCAATATTGTTATCGTATTCTATTAAAAATTCGTTTTCGTCCCGCTTTAAAATCCACATAGGAGAGCGTCAGGAAATTGGTTTCAAATATTCAGCATCTCTGCCTGAGTTTCGTTTTAATCCATCCCGACTTAAGCGTGCTTGAAGAAACTGTTGTGCTATTTCGTTTATATAAAGCCATCGCCTGTAGAAATTTATATAAATTCTACTACTTAAGCATTTTAGTTTATTTTAACAAATGATGTCGCGGTGTTGAGTTCCGCCACTCAACACGCAATTCCTGATTCCGTGGAAAATGAGGAACGGACTGTCTTGACATTAGGTTCTCTCTACCTACCCTACTATATATAAATAATGGATAAAAAAAAATATCTAAAATATATAGTTATATCTACCTACTCTTAAATAAGTATACATCTAAATATCCATTAATCAATATACCAAAAACTGGATACGTCGATTACCAATAATAATAATTTTTGAAATTTTATATTTATATAAATCAGAATAATTTGAGAAACATATCCATATATGACAGTAGGTACAATTATTTGTAGCTTCACACTGTATATCGCATATAGCAGGGTAAGCAAACGGAACCTGAGAACTTCTCGAGTCGATGTGTGTTGAGTGGCGGAACTCTACGCCGCACTTTGTTTGTCTCGTTACAGGAGCGAGTATCATTAATATTCACGCTGTAGCGTGAAGCTAAAAAAACAACGATCAACAAATTAACAAAGCTGTAATTTAACACTTATGCATTAACTGACATTCCTAAAGAAGGAATTCCTTTCTTTTAAAGCACATCCTGCCTGTTACTCCTGTAAGTCTCGTATCCTTGTTTACCTCATTACGGTTATTATGAAAACGCTTGACCTTTTAGCAAAAGTAGCTTCGTTTGTCGCGTGTTTAATGTCAGTTTTCTCAAAAGAATAAGTGATATTGTTTTATTTAAGTGAGCTTAAGTTTCGTTGTCTTTTTAAGTTATCTTTTTTTAAGCCGATTATTTATAGAACTTCTCTAAATAGTGTTTTGAGTTTTAATTTTTTTTATTGTTATTACCTATATGAACCTAAATATAGGTTATTGTATTTATGTACTTAACCTAAGCTACAAATAATTTAAAGTACCTTTCCGTAACACAAAAAAGTGATGTAGTATACACTACACAAAATTACTCAATACCTGGCTGCTGATCTTTTCAAATGTTTATAGAAAATTGTGTATGAATGTTAAAAAAATATTCCAAGTTTCTTTATATATATAGTTATTCAAAGCATAAAAGCTTAAAATGAAAAGTTTGTTTTCATTATAAGTTCATATAAAAAAATAAATTAAAAAAAATCATAAAAAAGTAATCCTGGAATTAATAAACTATCCGAAAATAGGCAATAAGTTTGTTTTACCAACAATGCCACTTATAGTTATAACTTTAACGGAAGCGAAGAAATTGAATGCTTAACTACTCTGTGGGAACCTTGAAATTTTAGTTTTAATTAGAGATCAACCTGCGACCGTGGAATGTACTAGAAAAAAATGAATGACCTAGTTTCTATATGAAGGGTCACGCTATAGCGCGTTACGAAAAACAGACACCTTGTTAGCCCTGTCACGTTCTAAGGAGAAAATAAACATGTTTCAACTGTAAATTATATTATTTTGATGAAACATATGTAGTTTAAAAAGGTCTATTCTCAGAAAATTAAACTTATAGAGAATTGAATAAAATTCCTATCCCTTCAATTAAATTTACTATTTTTAACTCTTACTTTAGATAAAAATAAGAACGCATTACATTTTTAATTTAAAACGACAACTTGCAAGGATCAAAAAATTATCGCCTATTTGTCACCTGTCATATCTGTTGTTGTCTGTTTATTATCTGTAAAAACTAAAGCTGAACTAGGTCATCTAATCCATATTAGAGCGAGCAGCTGAGAAATTACTGCAGAGACAGTTCCAGGAAAGTGTTCCAGGCGTTTCTATGCCTATTACTAAATTATTTAAGCTATAATACAGAGTGGAAGTGTCAGCACCACTTTAAATGAAACCACAGCTTTAACTTCTCGATGAAAGCCTAATACAATAAAAAAAATTGGTTTTCCCAAAAATTAAAAAGTTATTTTTTCAAACAAAATAAACAATAAAATTATTGTTGTAATATAAAACGCCATTTTACTAATTAATTACGCCATAAACCTATCAAAGGGAAACCACCGCGTACGCCTCATTTCAAAATCGAGTCGTAGGTATTGACGCCAAAGTTCAAAGTTTATTAACATTAAGTATTTTTATTTCCATTTAAATTTTTATTTCCATTTCTTCGCTCTGGAGTCGAGGCTAAGCGCGGCGTTGAGTTCTACCACTCAACACGCAATGCCTCCAGAATTCGGCAGAAAGGGGGAACGGAGTGTCTTAACACTAGGTTCTCTCTGTCTACCCTGCTGTGTGTGGGATACAGCGTAAAGCTGATAGTAGTATTTTTGTAGTAATATGTGTTTATGTTATTAGTATCTATGCGTAACCGCGTCACACGAAATATAGATATGGATAAACATCGTGAAATGAAAAAAAAATCATACGTCTAAAGTGTTGAGGTATCTTGATTAATTTCTTTAAAATATTTTACCCTATATACTGTTCCCATAAAAGGAGCGCTGACACTGCCACCCTGTAGATATTTATATTTACCCGAAACAATAGTACGCAATAAAAGTACGCATATAATAAAATCTTATTTCTTATTTTTGAGATAGGATTCTTTACTTTTTAGATTTAATATTTTAGTATTTTATTCAGACAATGTTACGTAGTTATTGTTATTTTTTATAACAAAATAAGCTATGGGTAATATTAATAATCATTGACGATGAGCTAAGCTACTTTTCTTTTTATAAGAATATGCCTGCAGGTTCACACGCGGAGCCAAGGAGAAATGGTACCTCTAATCGCAAGTGCTGTGAATTCAAGCATCAAAACGATTATATATAGAATGCAGAGCAAAGTTGAAAAAAAAAATTGAATTATATTTAAATACCAACCATCTTTGGATATTATTTTATAACAAATAGCTGAGTAAAGCAAAGCATAAATACTAGTTCAGAAAATAGAAAAAATAATTTAGTTATATCTGCTCTTACTCCTTAGATTACTTCAGACAAACACCCGTGCTCAAAATAACATTACTTCAATAGTATTTGCAAGAGAAACTCAATATATTATCATAAATACAAAACATCTTACAAACTCCAGAGAAACTCCAATATTAACACTTCAATATACATTTAGAGCGCGTTATGCTCTCATAACGTTAAGAGTAGAAAAAGACGACTAGTAGACAAACAAATCACTCGTATCATTTCCCTGGCACTGTTTCCTCAGACTGGTCTTTATTAAACCTCTTTCAATATAAAACCGTCGTTCGACCGTCGACTGGTCATTGTAGACAAGGCTTCCAAGCTCATAGCTCTACTTAATTTCGCTAGCCGCAGACTTACACGGCTTACAAAATTGTGTATACTTTAATAGAAGACTGTACGAAATGCGGGTTATTAGTTTGTCAGACCCTCATCTGGACGCATGACATTTGACACTTTCTGTTTTATTTAAAGTCCGTAATCCTTCACGGTAATCCGATTTGTTTATTGCGTGGGCTTATATCCATTTTATTTTGTGGTTATTATATATTTTTTTTATGAACTATAACGAAAATAGGAAAGATGGGGCTTTTTGGTCTCATAATTGGTTAGGTGCAGGTACAACCAATTACAAATTTATTTAACATTTATATTGATTACTTTTCAGCCGAAATTGAAACTTTTCAATATATCTTAGAATTACTATATGTTAACACTTTCGAGGACAAAACGTTATTATTTAAGATTTTGGTAGGAACGTACGTAACGTTCAAATGAAAAAATAATATTTACAACAGAATGTTTATTTCTAATTTACTTTTAAGTTAGATTCCTATTGGTTTCCTATTGTGCCTTATGTCACAATATATAAAATATCCGATACTTTACTGTCACTTAGAGTAAGTTTTAAATAATTTCAAATAAGTGTCGTTGATAGTGTGCGCTGACGGTCCGCGCACACGCACAATGTTCATACATCCCGTGTAGTATATGTTATTATTTTACTGTCACTTCGCTGAAAAATATATTGTTATACAAGTATATTGTATGAAATTGATAAAATGCAAAATAAAACTGATGAGCATATTTGATGATTCCGACAACTTTATCCGTGACGGATCCGGAACAGAACGATGATAAAGACCATGTTGGAATAAGGATTTTGACGTTCAAAACAATACATCAAATCAGCTTCACGCTGTATCCCGCACACAGCAGGGTAGGCAAAAGGAACATAGTGTTAAAACACTCCGTTCCCCACTTTCTGGAGGCATTGCGTGTTGACTGGGAGAATTCAACGCCGCGCTTTGTCTCGACACTAGAGAAATGAAAAAATATAAATTTAAGTAAATATCTCCTCGAGTGGGGATCAAACAACCTGTCGATTTTACACACCCCGCGGCCCTGCGCCACGACTGGCCTCTCATCAAGAAAGCAATACATCTTGTAGTGAAAGATCTAATTTTTTTAATTACCGACAGAAATCAACGTTTTTTTATAGAAAATTAGTTTTTATCAAAAAAACCGACTTCAAAATAAATAAAAATAACCTACAAAATAGTCATACAACAAAAAAAATCATGCGATATCTCGAAATAAGTACGGGATGATAAACGAAACGACTTACGAGCATCTCTAGGATGTCACTGTTGACTTCTTGTAAAATATTCGAAAAATAATATAATAAACATCCAAATATTTTCATGCGCAATAAAAATTTTCATTAAACCCCAAGAAGAAGATAAAAATGTAGGATAAAAACCTTTAACATAAGGACTTGCGTGACATTATTTAATATTCTGTCTCAGTAGGGTGCTTTTCGCTGTTCTACTGTTTACGATCCTTCGGGGCACGTTGGGACGCAAGTATTGCGGCCAACGATTGGGAATTTACTCAGGATCGGAGTAAAGATTACCATTACTATTCTGTTTACAATTTTGTACAAGAACTTTTGTAAACAATTTAAGGCGATTTAAAAAAATATAGATCTGATTATTTCATTTTTTTTAAATTTTGTACATATGTAATAACATTCTGTGATGAAAATAACAAGAACATACTTTACATGCATGATTTGTTTAAGTACTGAAACAAAAAATAGTAGCTTTCCCCTCAAAGAAAATAATGGAAACTATAATGAACGCGTTCTATTCTTGTTCAAAAATCTGCCAAACAATCTGCCTCTCCTTGCCATTTCAGGCGATAAGTTAGAACACGTGGACATAAAGCTTCGCGAGGACACTGTAATGGTGATAAAATTGTTGGAGAACAATAAATGTTAACAATAATTCCTTCATTGTATATACAAAATCATCATAAATCAGTGATAATAATTCAATTCCTAAAAAAATATTAAAATTTTTCATACATTTTTAGAGTTCCGTATCACGTAAGAAAAAAACGAAACTCTTTTAATACTAGATTCCCTCCGCATACTCTGCTATTTGCGGGGTATTAGATATAGCCTAAAGCCGAAAAAAGAAACTGAAATTTCTGTTTACTATATCTATCTTCTATCTATATCTATTTTCACTTTTTAACAATATAAGTCATTACTGTGCTTTTTTCAATTGCATATAGTCATTCATAAAATATCAAAACATAAATAAACAATTTTAACATTTAAGCTTCAAAATTGGTGTACCCAGTTAAAACTTCTAAGGTAACAAACATAAAAAAATACAGGCGAATTGATAACCTCTTTATTTTACAGATGCCGGTTAAGAACGTCCTCCTTTTAAAGAAGTCCGTTAAAAACTATGTTGGCAGCGTGCGCGTAGGGTTACCTAGATAGATGTAAAATAACTAAACACATTTTCTATTAAATACGACAATTTTTGCAAGCAAAATAATCGATTTCTAAAAGAGAAACTTTTTAAAGCACGATATGTAGATTCCTCCCTACTTGAAACATTCATATTGAAACAATATATCAATCAATTAATTATATTTTTTTATATTTTTGATGCTTCTGGAAACTTACATCTGGAAGCTAAACTCATCGTGGTGGAATCGGACTGTGTTTGACCGTTAACACTTCTGTACTAGACTTTCTACCGAATTATCGAGACATTGCGTGCTGAGAGATGGAACTCAACGCTGCGTTTTGTTCAATGCCAGAGCAAGAAATGAAAATATTAATTATTTCCTTCCTCCGAATTGTGAATCGAACCCAATCGTCACTTACACTGACACTTACAGTCACATTTTTCTGCCACTGGACCACGACGTCCTCGATACAATGTGTACAAGTGTGTCGGAAATAAATCCTCTTCGTCTGGCCTGTTATTTGCTTGATACAGCGTGAAACCAAATAAAATTTAAAAATTAAATAGCCCCAGAATATAATCGAATTTATCGAGGCATTGCTTGTTGAGTGACGGATCTCAACGCTGAGCTTGTGCCTTGGTGCCAGGGCGAAAAAATGAAAATATTGATATTTTAATATTAAATTTTCTTTTTCTCGAGAGGGGATAGAACCCACACTCACAACTTTGTGCCCCTGCGCCACGACAGCCTTTTTATATTTATATATTTAACGTCATATTAAGTACGAGTGAATAAACTATGTCGAAAGGTCAGTGAAGGGGCGTAAAGCGGATACTCTCTGGATGCAAATAATATTTTATGAGTCATCGGAAAACGCTTGCCGACTATATTATACATTCTGATACGTCAAATTTTATGTTAATGGACTATAATATGCAAATAAAATAGACAGGTTTTACCATTTATTGTGATAATAAATTATATTATTAAAAGTTTATAGTGTGTATAGTTATATAAATTTTATTTTATTTTATAATATGTTTATTAGGTGAAAAATGACATACACCAGTCGTGGCGCAGAAGCACAAGCGTGTGACTGTAAATGCGACAGATTGTGGGTTTCGATCTGGTATCGAGGCAAAGCGAAGCCTTTAGTTCCGTCGCTCATCACGTATGCCTTTTGCTATAAACTATTGCGATCCAACAGTCGATATTAAACTTCGTACACATTCTTGGAAGTATTAGAAAGGATACAGAATACATTTTAATTACAAAAAAAAAAACTTTTAAAAACTATTGTCCTTTAGCCTTTTACTTAAATAAGTTTAAACAACGGAAATCGCGTTTCAGTCTCTAACCTTTTTACTGGCTGTCTATGCACTTAAAAGGAAGAAGTTTTATAAGCAAACACAAACTTTCGCCACATTGAATTTATGTATTAATGAGAATAATTCTAGGAACCATGATATCAAAGGTAATTCACTTACAAAAGAACATATCATGCCGTGTGATCCTGGCCTAGAATAGGATTATCCTCGTACTGGTGGTGTCGTAAGAGGCGACTAAAGTACGTGTGGTAGAGTCACGTCGCCAGCAATGGCAACACGCATGGACAGACTCGACCGGATCATTACCATCCCCGGCATTTAAAATCGGCGTGAAGTGAAGTGAAGTGAAGTGGCTTTATGCCACTACGTTTCGCATCAGGTAATGCCGGGCTCCGGTGCCCAACCCATCTTAAAGGCCGGCAACGCACCTGTAGCTCTTCTGGGGTTGCACGGGGTCGTGGGCGGCGGTAATCACTTACCATCAGGTGACTCGCACGCTCGTTTGCCGCGTCTTTTCCATAAAAAAAACATAAAATAAAAAGCCATTTCACTGGAAAATAGCACTAAACTCAATCTATCTTTGATTTTTCACCGGAAAAATATTAAATACTTAATTTACTCGAGTGGGAATCAAACCCACAACCTGTCGAGTTAACAGTCACACTTTGCCCCTGTGCCACGACAGGCCTAGTGATTGTGATAAATAAATGAATATTAAAAATTATTTTATCTAGGCTTGATATGACAAAACTGACAAGATAGGAAGATATTAAAGTTTTTAGTCTCGTATGCTTCACTCGCTGCTGTGACGTCACATTGCAACAGTTAAGTTCATTGATTTAGAAAGTTTTACCTTAGTTTAACAATTTTATATAATGGTAGATATACCTATCAACGTATAATTATTGTTGATAGTGACACAGTACTTACAGTAAAAGTAGTGCTTCGAAATGTCACGTGTGTTTTAAAAAGCGAAATTAAAATTATCGATAGTTTAAAATTATAAAGTAAATTTAAATAAAAAAAACACATAAAGAGGTTGAAAGGTACAAATTTATATTTTTTACAGTATGGAGATTCAAACCCTCTATTTATCTATTTATACATATAATATTAAGCGAGATACTACTACGCTATGAGACATGTGCAAAATAACCAATACAAACCTCATAATTTATACTTAACGGCTCTATGTAGACCTTACTCTAAATTTAACAATTTTCAACCATAGGAGAACGTAAAGTTCGCCGTAAAACCGTTTTATTGGATACTGTACTTTTATACCACAACAAAGTAGCTACAGAGTGAAATCATACTATACATATAGTTTTGTCGAGCTGGAGAATTTTTTTTGTCTACATATGAATAATTATACTCTGTGGCATAATTGTAGATGTTTTGTATGTAGCGTGATTATTTTTTACGAGGTGCGTCGCGCCGCTCCTTTATGTATGTTCGGCTATTCAGTAAAAACACTTGGACATACAAAACTTGTAGAAAGGGGAACCTTTCTTAGTTTTCACTTATTATTTTACTTTCATACTGTTTTTTCATGTAATTGTACACAATTTAAAGTATTTTTGTATCGTCACACGTATCCATACATACATTTAATGGAATACGTAGGTAGGGAGGCACTGGAAATACTCACTATTTATACTCATATAAATAAGATACATGATCTACTATTGTTCTTGTAAAATTGAACAATATTCGCGTTTTCTCTTACGCCACTGACAAGCGTAATCGAAATATTTGCGCAATTTTTAATTATAAATATTATACAAATATACATAGTAATAAATTGCAGTACATATGTATATGAGGCCGTCGTGGTATCACGGTCGACGGTTCGATTTTCACTAGAGAACTTAAATTATGGCTGTCGTTGCGCAGGAGCACAAAGTGTGACTGTAAAATCGACAGGTTCGATTCCCTATTCGAGGAAATTAAATATTTACCATTACCATTTATACCATTTATATTTTGGTTTCTTCGTCCTGGTGTCGAGGCAAAGCGCGGCCCTGGGTTTTGCCACTTGACACGCAATTGCTCCAGAACTCTGCGGAAGGTGGGGAACGGAGTGTCTTAAAACTAGGTTCCCTCAGCCTACCCTGCTGTGTGCGGGATACAGCGTGAAGCTGGTTTATTTATTTTTTTGATTTTGTAATCACTGTTAATCTGCTGGCTGGCTGGAGCGTGAAGCTGATTTAATTTTAACTTAAATTATTTCCATTTCCTTACTTTGAGTTTGGCAATTACTCGAAAATGCGCGAAAATGGAGGAACGGAGTGTTTTAATACTGGGTAGGTATTAAAACACTCCGTTACCCTCATTCCATATGAGGCATATATCGTGAATCAAGAAAAAAATAAACAAAAATATATTATAAATACATGTAAAAATCTTTTATTAATCCTAGTACATAATCGTCGAGCTCAACATTTTGTAGTATAACCGACACCTTTATTTGCACACTCATTTGCTTACCCTCACCCTTTGCTTACCCTCATTCCATATGAGGCATATATCGTGAATCAAGAAAAAAATAAACAAAAATATATTATAAATACATGTAAAAATCTTTTATTAATCCTAGTACATAATCGTCGAGCTCAACATTTTGTAGTATAACCGACACCTTTATTTGCACACTCAGCACCCTGTTACCTCACCGCGGTGGTCTAGACACGTATCTATTGAAATACACGGGGAATACCTGTCAGATGTATGGAAAACGAATCATTTTACGATTTGTCTAGCTTTGAGTATACTTACACTACTAGTGTATGTGGTATATGGTTGTGGCTGGTTATTTAAATATACATATGTATAATGTTTTCCGTATGGCGGTAATTTCTTAATACTAATCTAATATTTAAGAACATTGTGGTGTAGTAATAATTTAAATATAATCAATTCCCATTCTTTGGGGAATGATTATATTTAAATGATGTTCACTTCTTGGCTTTAGTAGACAACTCGCAGCGTTAAGTTCCGCCACTTAACACGCAATATCTAGAAAAAGTTGATGGAAAGCAATATAGTGTCATTACACTAGGTTCGCTCTGCCTACTCTGCTATGTGGAAAAACATGAAGCTATTTTTTTATTTCTTTTCTATATTTGTTAATTTATAATATGTTTTTATATGAAACACTTGCTTACATAAAATACACGAAAGTATCAGTTTACTGTAATTTTAAATACAAAAATCAGCTTTACGCTGTACCCCACACACAGCAGGGTAGGCAGAGGAAACCTAGTGTTAAGACACTCCGTTCTCCACTTTTTGCCGAATTATGAAGGCATTGCGTGGTGAGTAGCAGAACTCTAAAGGTAGTCCTTAGTCCATAAATAGGCATAATCAAAAAATATGTATAAATAAAAACATAATCATTTATGTATATGTATACAGAAATGAATAATAATAAGTACCTCTTCAATAAGTAAATATAGCAACAAAGAATACTTCTAAATTATTATATTCCATTGTAAATATTTAATATACAAAGCATAAAATAAGGCTTGTACTGACATACTACATATTACATAAAGTAACAATATGAGTCTCTCAATCTTCTTATATTATACTTGTGAGCACTCCCAGACGTTCCTCGAAACGTAAACAACATTACGTCGATAACGCCGCTTATAGCAATGTTGTAAAAAGGTATAATGTAAGTGATTGTGCATCAAGTTTTCAGGAAATAATTTGCTATAAACACATCAAGTATTTTTTTTGCTTTCTTTCAGAAATTTCATTTTTCTTATCTTCATTCGATTTTTTGTTTAATTTCTTTTAAAATTTATAAGAAAGTGACACTTTTATGATTTATTTTTCTCAAAATCTATTTTATAACAAAATAGTCTTACATGTGTATGAGAGCAATCACTTTGTTATTCTCGTCCTATAGATTTTTTTTTATCAGTTTAAAAACTTAAACTTAACTTAACTTCACGTTTTATCCCTAGCGGGGTAGTCAGAGAGAACGGAGCGCCAAACGCTACGGTCTCTACATACCTCTTTCGCCTCGTCCACTGTCATCAACCTCTTCATACATGCCCTCCGGGGGATCCTCAAGCTTTTTACGTGACCTTCCTCCAGTATCTTTGATACTGTGTTTTCGAAGGTCAACCGAGGTCTCCCCCTACCTCTCTTACCACTCACTTTTCCATCATAAATCTTTTTTGCCATTCTTTCCTCGCTCATTCGTTCGACGTGCCCAAACCAGCTGAGCACGTTCTTCTTCATTCTCACCGTGACATCCTCGCTGGTACCTGCCATTCTGTGTACCTCTTCATTGCGGATTCGATCAGCTTGGCTGACTCCGCATATCCTACGAAGAGATCGCATCTCCACAGCATTCATCTTTCTTTCATTCTTCTTCTGTAATACCTACGTTTCGCTGCCGTATAACAGGGTCGGTACCAAAACTGCATTGTGTACGGCCAATCGCGCAGCTGTGCTGACGTTTCGCCGTCTCATCAATGCAGCCAAGGCTCCGTTAACCTTGTTACCGGCAGCAATACGCCTTTCCACATCCATCTCGTATCTTCCATCTCTACTGAACATACTTCCCAAATATACCACTTCATTCACCTGTTCTAATATCTTATCATTTACACTGATCTTGCATTCCATCCTTTCTTCATCTCGTTCAAAAATCAGAACCTTTGTCTTATTCGCATTGAGGCTTAGACCATTATATTCACACTCTTCTTTTAGAGTGGTGACCAATGCCTGCAACTCGCACTCTGATGATGCAATAAGCACTGCATCATCTGCGTACAGCAGGCAATTCACATCCAGGTCACCTACTTTCACTCCCATATCACTTTGTTTCACTCCTTAGAGACAGCTATCCAAATACAAATTGAACAACCAAGCTGACATGGCGCAACCCTGTTTAACACCCGATCGGATGTCAAACCAGGGCGACATGCCAGCTCCTACTCGCACGTAGGCTGAGTGGTCTCTATAAAGAGACTTTACAGCCTGCAACAAGGGTCCACTCACATTGTACCGGGGTAGTATCTCCCATAAATTCGCTCTGACAACTCTATCAAACGCCTTTTCCAAGTCCACAAAAGCACAGAAAACTTTTTGGTTAACGGCCAAAAATTTTTCCGTGATCATGCGGAGAGAAAAGATCTGATCCATACACCCTCTTCCAGGTCTAAAGCCTCCTTGGGCCTCCCACAACAGCCTTTCAGATCTCTCTTGCATTCTTCTCGCTAAAACTTTAGCTACCTAAGCTAATCAAACTGATATCCCTATGGTTTGCGCAGTCTATCTGTGAACCTTTGCCTTTATACAAAGGCACGATGACCGCACCTCGCCAATCGTCTGGGACCTCCCCCGATTTCCAGCATAAATTGCACAAAAACCAGAACAAGTCCAAGACGCGTGGCCCACCATATTTGATCATCTCGGCAGTAACTCCATCTGCTCCCGCTGACTTACCACATTTCACTTCGTATTGCACACTCAACTTCTTTTACACTGATTTCGCCATCAGCTACATCAAGACTCAGCGTTTCGCTGCTACTTGAGACTGAGGCGTCATCACATTCATACATCTCCTTGTAAAAAGATCCGCCCATCGCTGCAAAACGTGTGGTTTTTCTGTTAGAATTTCACCGTCCTTCGAAAGCACTCCTTTCATTCTACAAGTTAGCGAACAACCTCGAGAAACACTAACTTCTCTCCAGAAAAGCTTCGTGTTTTCCCTGAAGTTGTTCGTTAACCTCTCATCTCTTTCATTCTCTGCCTTTTCACGCTTCATCTTTATCAGTACTTTCGTGTGGTGCTTTTGCAGCTTATACTCTTTCTTTTTTATCTCTCTCATACTTTTATCCTTACCAGAGGCTTTATAATCCTTCCATGCCTTCTTCTTTCTTTCTACAGCATCTTGCACTTCATCATCCCACCATTCATCACGCTTTTTACTAAAGCCCCTTTTACCTTTACCACATACCTCTATCGCTGCTTCCTTCATACAATCCCTAAGGTTCTGCAAGCATACTTCAATATTTCCATTTCCAGATTCACTGCTGTCTAGCCTTTTGGAAACTCTTTCTTGATATTCCTTTCTAGTTGGTGGATCTTGAAGCTTCCAGCTTCTTATGCGATAATTTGACTCCAAGTCTGGACACCTCGTGTAGCTGCGCCAGCCCGTGAACAGACCCCTTATTCTAGCAACTACTAAATAGTGGTCTGTTCCCAGATCAGAACCCCTAAACACTCGTGTGTCCATGACTTGGCTTCGAATACGCTGATCCACTAGGAATAAGTCAATCATACTTTTCCCTTCCGTTCGCTCCCATGTATACATGTGAATTTGTTTGTGGTCAAACATAGTGTTTGCCACAAACAAATTCCTTTCCTTGCAAATTTCCAATATAAGCTTTCCAGCCTCATTTATTCTCTTGTCACCATACTGACCTAGCACTCCCTCGTAACCGCTTCGCGCAGTTCCGACCCATCCGTTCAAATCGCCACATATTATTAATTTTTCATTCCCTCTAACGCTACCTAGAACATCCCTGACACTCACAAATCCCAAAACTCCTCGAGTTCGCCTAATGGAGCTGAGGACACTGGCGCATACACCACTAACAAGAATACTCTTGTTAACCCCAGCTTGAAGCGAACCCAGAGCAGTCTCGGGTTGATCGCCTTGTATTCAACCGCTGCACTAACCAATCGAGAGGACAATAACACACCTACGCCTTGACAGCCCCGCTCGCTCTCTGATACGCCAGCCCAGAAAGCGACCCGACTGCCCGGCAAATCAGTTGTATCATTGCCCTTTCGCTTGGTCTCAGTCACACAAACGACATCTAAATCTCTATCATCCATCACATCTAATAATTCAGTCATCTTTTCTTCCATCCCTCCTCTTACATTCCACGTAGCCATTTGTAGCTCCGTCCTCCACCTCCCGCCGTTCCGGACATGGCGTGTTGGGTGGCGGTCCCCAACGCCGCATTCGTCGCCACTCGACACACCAGCGGGGACGCACTGGTGCGCGTCGCCTTGGGGGGACGCCCTATCAGTGCGCTCTCTCGGGGTGCACGTGGCGGATGGAACGTTGCAGCCCTCGTAAGGGTTGGAGGGGGTCGCTGCGAGCAAGCCTTCCATCTTGGACCACCAGTATCAGTATCAGTTTAAAGATAATAAAATGATGATGTAAACTGTATTTGGGAACACAAAATTCAGACGAGTCAATAACATATTTTAGGTAAAGCCAGATCCATGAAAAAATCATGAAATTCCAATTTTAATCTTTGGAATTCGCACGAAAATATGAGCGCAAAAATTAGGAATAACTTTGTTGTAAAATAATTGAAGTTCCGAAGTGACCCTGTGTAGGATTCCTGGGCCGAGCCTATTGGGAATTTTCTAAATTGACGTGGGACCTTCTAAGGTTTTTTTAAATAAAAATATAAGTTTTAATAAAAATAAATAAATCAGTCATTACGCAGGAGCACGCGACCGATTATGGGTTTGATGCCCACTAAAGGGCCCACTAAATTAAATTAAATATTTAATACTTTTGTTTCGACGCTCTGGCACACCACTAAACATGCAATTCTCCAAAATTCTTAATGGGAGTGAAGTGTCTTAACACTAGGTTCCTAAGTTCCCTCTACCTACCCTGCCATGTGCGTAATACAGCGTGAAGTTAAAAAAATCTAACGTGTGTTATCGAAAAGCTAGACAGAAACAATTTATATTTATACTATTTGCAGACGTAAAATATCTTTTCATTACATTTTACTTCTTAAATATACACAGAATCAGGATTTCTTTCCTTTAAAACTTATATATAACAAGGGACGGAAAAAAAATCATGATAATCAAATCACTTTCCCCTCAATCAAACTGCTACAGAAGTGGAACTTAGGGAGAACTTTTAAAAAACAGGCCATGGGTAAAGACTCACCTTGTTTTTTGCATATCAAAGATCTGACAAGTTAAAGAGTGAATTTGTTTGACTTAATTAAGCGGAGGACAACAATAATGCCCTTATTTCGATGTAGTTGGGTTTTCTCTGGAATTTAAATCGATTTCAATTTATTTTTTACTTAGATCAATTTAATATCAGAGGCCAGTTGTGGTGTAGGAGCACAAAGTGTTATCAAATGGTGTGATCAATTTAATTATATTATATACACAACTTATCACCAGATTTTTTAGACGTTTGCCTGGTTTTTAAAAAAGGGCGACCCAGCCTTTTGTTTTGTAAATATTCGGACTTTGGCCAGTCAAATATTTGTTATATTGTTTATAATATATATTTAATTCACATTTATGTATCTTATACTTATAAAAAAATCAATTGTAGTTGACATTACATATATAGTCGAATGTAAATGACTAAGAGTTTTATATGACACAAAACAATCTATGTGCCGTTGGTAACTCCTACCGCAGAAAGAATTAAGTATGTATACAATTAAGATATATGTATGTATTTATCCGACATTAAAATATTTTTTTAATTTGAAACTTTTGAAATTTCTTGAGATTGTCGCGTACCAAAAAGTCTCTTCAGCTTAAATAAGTATTGAAGTATAAATGAATAATACAATTTTGACAACGACGTTGAACTTTTGACTATCAGAATAGTTATAACAACTGTTTATGTTCTTCAGAGCCCTTTGGCAAGTAGGCAGGCAATGAAACTGTAATTATTGAATAATGTTGTTTTAAATAAACAACTCTATAAACATTAAAATAAAGTCCTTTTTTCGATGATCTTCCCAAGGAAAACCCCAAAGTGAAAGAACGGAAGTTGTCTCGGATTCGTCTTAATTGATTGTATCTTTCAAACGTAGTCTTATGTTTGGATCAACTGTAATAAAAGTTTCAATTTCGTTGTTTATTGCTTTTATTTTATATTAAACACTTCTTAAAACTTGACTTTGTAAGGCGAGACTCGTTTATTAAATTCTATAAATAAGGTTTTAGGTCATCTAGATTGAATGGTATCATTTTATTTGTTGATACCTTCTCAAACAGCTACATAGTGCTTCAAATGTCTCAATGATAGATAAAGATTCGTAGGGCAATATACAATTTATGTATTAACTTGGACTTTTTGCGGAGTCGAAATTTATGTGAAAAAGACTACACGATATATGCAGTTACGGTTTACCCAGATATGAAAACAAATTAATTCCGAAAACACTTAAATTTGTTTTGTTTAATGCATAATCAATTGCATAAAAAACCATCCTAACAAACTTTTGGGCTTGTTTATTTTCTTTTCAGTTTCACGCAGTCGGAGTTTGTGTTTTATAAATATTTTTATTCCTTAAAATATAATTATCTACCTTTGCAGATGCAAATGTTTAAAAATAACAGAAAACAAAGGTTAGATATATAAAACGGTGTAAAATCGGTGTATAATCTCCATTAATCCCGAAGGCACATGTATAAGCAAAGGACCGACCAATGACCGCGAGCTCAATGCATTAGACAGTATTGGAGAAGCTATCATTGATTATACACTAAGCACTTAGTTTAATTGCTACATTAAGCTCTCAAGCTTCGAGAGGATACAAAAATATTAATAATAGATTTACTTTCTTTGTTGAACATTTTTTTGTTATTAAAGTAAAGTATATATACGGCAAATCAAAAATGCGTAATTTATAAACATGTAAAAAAAATATGTAAATACAAATTTTATGAAGTAATGTATTTTTAATTTTTATGAGGCCAGTCGTAGCGCAGAGGCACAAAGTGTGACTGTAAAACCGACTGGTTATGGGTTCGATCCCCACTCGAGGACATGAAATATTTACTTAAATTTATATTTCCATTTCTTCCCTCTGGTGTCGAGGCAAAGCACGTCGTTGAGTTCTGCCACAGTTCACGCAATGCCTCCAGAATCCGGCAGAAAGAGGGGAACAGAGTGTCTTAACACTAGGCCCCTCTGCCTACCCTGCTGTGTGCGGGATACAGCGTGAAGCTGATTTATGTATTTTCAACCATACATTGTTGCTGGCCAGGGAAAATTCAAATAAAAAAATGGTTCGAGGTCACATCGGAATCATTAATCTCTTAACATTTTAATAGATAATTTTCAATATAATACAATTATTATTAGAATTACACTTATTTAAAAAAATATTTATCTAGAAAACATATAAAAAAATTAAGACCTAAAAATTGTTACAAATTTAATTAGTATTCGCTGGAATGTTTTTAATATAGTGTGTTCTGAATTGCGATATTAATAAAACTAAAGGACAAAAATAGAATGATATACGTACATATATGTCTTCCAAGAAAAATAATAATAAAAAATATGTGAAAATATACCAGATATCACCTAATTCTAAATAATTGTGTAAGACTAAAAAAAGTATTTATAATATGTAAATAATTTTTATATATAAATATAAGACTCTCCAAACAATTAAAAGTCTATGATGTAACCGTAAGCTTAAATGCTTTGGGCAAAAGCTTCTAACATTATTGGACCTGACTTCCAGAGCACTTAGGCTGATTGCCACTTGCAGAACCGAAATTGAAATATTGTTGAAAACATATGGAAAAGTCAAAAATTTATATGATACTGCACAAAAATACGACAATACTCTGACATTTTCCAATAGTATTCCATTAGTTTCCAATTAATATTGTAACTAATCGGATCTAGTGCAATAGTATTTTTTTGGATATAAGATTTTAAAAAGATTTTAAACGAAAATAAAGCCATCGTTGTGTAGCAAAAGTAAACGCGACAGTTGTTGATAATAAATGTTCCGTTTGTCTACAATGCTGTGTGCGAGAAAACAAAAAGAATTATTTAGATCTCTATATTTATTTAAACTTATTAAGATATTTATCGTTCCTTTAATGGAGACTCTCCATTAAGTAGTTGTTTCATATTTGCCAGAGTGAATATAAAAATATTTCTCTTAAATTTTTTTTTAGTTTTTTGTATTCAAAATATTTTAGCATGCGTCAATGTTAAAATCATTAACCAAATCATTTGGATTATTATTTTTGTTTTAAAATTACATCATATAAAAATGACATATTGTCTCAAATGTATTTAAAAAAAAATTAGAAAATCTGTGTTGGATTTAGTCCGCTACCCGCTACTCACCAGCCAGGTTGGGGTAAATACCTACACATAAATAAATGCCAGCTCTCAGACTATAAGTATATACAAAAATAATTCAGGCTTCAGTCAGATTCGGTCAGTATGAGATTACGTGGACGAAAATTATTACTTTTAGCATAAAAGAAATATTAAAAGAAAATAAAGAAAAAAAAAATTTTTCAGACACAATTCTTAAAATATTCATTAAAATGAAATAACTATCCTCAATTATTTATCTATCATCTTACTAATTCAATAATTAACTTGAAATGAAAACAAAATGAAGAAAATAAAAATTACATTAAATCAGCTTCACGCTGTATCCCACACCAGGGTAAGCAGAGGGAACCTAGTATTAGGACACTCCGTTCCCCACTTTCCGCTGAATTCTGGACGCATTGCGTATTGAGTGGCGGAATTCCCACATACCCACCCACGACACCCACAACCAGTCGATTTTGTAGTCACACTTTGTGCCTCTGCGCCATGACTGGCCTCAAAACAGAATTTATATTTTTATAAATATCAAAAATATATTTTAAGCAATTTTAAATTTTCCTTCATTTTGCACTGTATCTTATTTTCAGAAATAATAATAGTCTATTCTTTAAATTATAGCAAAACGCCAGTAGTTTCATGAATATATTACAAAAGGTCGGAACTAGAAACCAAGGAGATTGCATATAATATTCAGTTTCAGCTGCATACGAATAAGGAGAGAAAGAAATTAATAATAATGCGGCTAACATTTGTATGGCAGAGGTAAACTTTGTGACCTACAATACATTTTGGAATGAAATCATTGAATCGACTTGGTTTCATATTGTAATGTTTATTATATAGTAATATTTCTTTGTTTAAATAATTAAGCTTTCCGTCTATTCCTAGTGATGACAAATGAATATCATCTATTCAAAATAAAATTATTTTAAATAAATTTATATGATGAATTCAAGTGACTTCATGTAGTAACTATAATTAGAGGTTTTTCAATAACAAATTTCGAAACAGTAGTCATATTTTAGTACTCTGTAATTATTCCATATTGAGATAAGTTTTAAAAGTGAATTCAGCTTCAGCTTGGAGCAAATTTTACGCATAAAAATAAATGGACATAGTTAATATTAGAGCCATGACAATTCTAAACAAAAAAATAATGTTAAAAATAACAACTGTTACTTGAAAATTGTTTTTTAGATTTTCTAATACTGCCTAATTAGTTACACAAAAAAAAACAAATACAATAAAAACATGGCGTACAGTTTCATGTAAGTCTATGCAAGGACCATGAAGGGGCATGTAGTATTTATATGGGAAAGAAATTACTGCGCGCATTGGAGCAACCTAGCAGTAGTTAGGTCGCTCCAACGTGCGTGCCCGAGACCATCCCCCAAGAGTACCCTGTTACGGTACACTACGCTAAAGAGAGCCGTTTTGTATATATTTTATATGATTGTACATAATTTCTCTTAGAAGTGCATCTAAAAAGTGCTTTAGAAAAGGATTATTTGTTTTATTTCTTTTTTTGTTTTCCTGTCTAGTGTATTGAGATTATTTTTATTGTGGTTCTTAAACCACGCTTACGTTATAGGTTCATATACACATTAACATTTTAGAAACATTATAATATAATTATAATTGTAGGGATATGAAACATATGTTATGAACATAAATACCGTCAAATAGGACTCAAATTTGTCGTACACATAATTCCCCACACACAATGTAAATATGTAAAAAGTGTAGTAGTACTTAATTATTGATTGAGTCAGAAAAAAAAGCTAAAATAAATTAAACTAAATAATTCACTGATATGCTAATAACTCTATAACAGGCCAATAATACCTGACTTTTTATGTATTCTCTTATTTTGAAACAAATTCATAGTTAGTATACATAATATACGATTCAATTTTCTCAGCACTTGATTAAAATAAAATATGAAAATATATGAAAACTTATATGGCGTAGAAATTGACTCATATTTCTATACAATTCTTTATACAAAAGAATTCGTAATGCCTTCAAAAAGTCTCCGACACATTTCAAATATGGGACAAACAAATCAAATTGGCTGAGCTCCAAGACTTTACGCCTTTGCACCTTTGAGACGTGAGTATGGAAATTGCAACTTTAAAGACATATTCAACGTCGTAAGAGACAGAGTTAAGCTCCGGTGCGGCGGACTATGAAAGCATGAAACCTATACAAAGTTGGTGTTTAAGCCTGTAATGTATGATAACGAAACTATATATTTATTATATAGTGATTCCTCGAAGCCAAATAATAACGAGCGCCTTGCGTTCCTCCATCCATATTTCTTTTCTTTATCTCCTCCTTAAGATATCTTTTTTTCATCGAAATTATATTCTATCTGCCTTATGCCTACCATCATAAGTTAGTGTTTCTCAAAAACACTTTTGTTACGAACCGAATCTCGCAGTACAAAAAAATCACTGATAAAAATTAAACTACGTTAAAGATGCGACTTCTTATATTCAACATAAAGTTCTACAATAGTGAAGTGAAATGGTAATACAATAAAAGTCAGTAACAATGCAGCTAACAATCAATTATCCGCATCACTAGCAACTGTCTTTGTTAGGGCATGCATTAAGTATTCATTATTTGGTCTTTACGCATCTTCCATGTCCAATAGATATGCATCACTCCGTTTCATTTTACGTTTTTTTTAAATTTTGTATAATATTGTGAAAATATTTCTTCATCAACTTAATTTCACACTAAGATATAAGAATATTTTACGAAACGTATAAAAATGTTAGCTGTTGGAACCCGATCAAGTCTACCACTGTCATACGGCCTTGTCCAGCTACGTCCAAACTCTGGGGCGCTTGTTACATATTAATTACTCTCTATAGACTGATTTTTACAATTTTTCGCTTTTCTTAGATTATTGATAAGAATTATCATTTGGCAAGAGAGAATGCTATTTATTAAATATTTTTATAAAATCTAAGGATTTTTCAATTTGAACCAATTATTTATCATGAAACTTAGCAGTTATGCGTATACGTAGCTCAGGCGACAATATAATATTATGATATGAACTAGCTGGTGTGATAATGGAGCCAGGACCTCAATATGGAAACTCTTTGGAGGTTACTAGTAAACCATTCGAACTTAGGCTCGGTTATAGCCCAGAGCCATTCTATAACACTTGTATCACTTGGTATAGAAAAAAATATTTCTATAGTTTATTTTTAACCTATGCAATATTATTAATGAGTTATTTTACATTCGCGATAGGAAAATATTTTAGAAAACTTCAACTTATTACAGAACTTAATTTAACTTCAAATTAATAAAGACACTGTTCCACATATTTTGTGCAATCTAATACTTTTTTCTGTGTATTTATAAATAAATGTTGTAGGTGAGACCAATAATAATTTTCATGTCATGTTTTATTAGGTCCTTGTAAGGAAAATTAAATATTAGGCAATGGGATCTAATACCATACTATGGTTTAAATTGAATTTAACACAATAGGTATTAATTATTTATATAAATCACATTATAAACTATATATATATATATATATATATATATATATATATATATATATATATATATATATATATATATATATATATATATATATATATGTATATATATGTATATATATATATATATATATATATATATATATATATAGAGGTCAGTCGTGGCGCAGTGATACAAAGTGTGTGGGCTCGAGGAGATGAACTATTTATTTAAATTTATATTTCCATTTCTTCGCTCTGGTGTCGAGACAAAGCGCGGCGTTGAGTTCGGCCACTCAACACGTCAAAAAAAAGTGGGGAACGGAGTGTCTTAACACTAGGTTTCCTCTGCCTACCCTGCTGTGTGCGAGATATAGCGTGAAGCTGATTTATTCTTTATTTATTTTACAATATAAACTACGTATCTCAGCTTAAACTACGGAATTTCACGTTTACAGACAGACAAGCACTAAAGTAATTACTAACACAAAAATATATCTATACATATACAAAATCTTTTGCAAATAAGGGAAGGCAGCCACCGTTAAATGCAATACAAGGACAAAGGACCTCTGAGCATGTTAATTAAACCTGACAGCCAATCCCACCGCAGCGCCGGCTCGTCAAACGATAGTAATACTTAATTACTGGTACTTGATACTGGCTGAGATATGACGAGGCGTTGAGTTCCGCGACATAATACGCATTGACTCCAGAATTCGGAGGAAAGTGGGGAACGGAAGTGTCTTAACAGCCTAAGACTAGGATCCCAAGTGCCCTCGCACACCCTGCTATGTGTGCGTACCCTGCGGAATATGGCGTGAAGATAAAAAAATCTTAATTATATCCATTTATAATTTTTGGGGCCGTCGTGACTCAGGGCACAAGAGTGTGACTGTAACGTTACAATTGTGGGTTCGGTCCCCACTCGACGGAAGGAATTATTATTTATTAATATTTTTATTTCTTCCCTCTGGCACTAACGCAAAAGCTCGGCGCTGACGCCACTCATCACGCAATGAATAAAATGAATTAACGCGAAATTCCCTTTATTTAACCTGCTAAAAATGAAATACGAAAAATCTATTAAAAAATCTAAAATTTATTATAATTTTGGCCAAGTTAGAAAACGTTTGATTGAAAACGGTGATAGTGAGTCAATTTTATATAATAAATAAATAATATGTAGTATGATATACAACGACGTGTGATTAAATAACAGAGGAAAAACAAAAGACTCATACATAAAGATAAATAAAATATTGTATACATCGCCGTAACGAGGAGGTTGAAAAAGTCAAGATGTCGGAGGTATCTCGTAATGCGTTTTACGAATGTGTAAATGTAGTCCTTCAATTATCAAAAGACAAAAAACGTAACTTTTTAGAGACAGTGGAACTCTAAATCGGTCTTATGAACTATGACCCACAGAAGGACAAGCGTTTCAGCGGCACCGTCAAGCTAAAGTACATTCCCAGGCCAAAAATGCAAGTATGTGTTCTTGGTGACCAACAGCATTATGATGAAGCTAAAAACTTGATTGTACCATGCATGGATGCCGAGGCTCTAAAAAAACTGAACAAGAACAAGCAGCTTGTCAAGAAACTAGCAAAGCAGTATGATGCTTTACTTGCCTCTGAATCATTCATCAAGCAGATCCCACGTCTGCTGTGCCTTGGTCTCAACAAGGTTGGTAAATTCCCTGGTCTCCTCTCTCACCAGGAGTGCTTGACGCAAAAGATTGATGAGGTTAAGGCTACCATCAAATTCCAAATGAAGAAAGTACTCTGCCTCCCTATGGTTGTAGGACATGTGGACATGAAACCTGATAAGTTGGCACAGAATGTTCACCTTTCAATCAACTTCTTAGTATATCTATTGAAGAAGCAATGGCAAAATGTACGATCACTTCATATGAAGTCCACCATGGGTCACCCCAAAGATTGCACTAAGTCCTTACAATAAATTTTGACTTACATAGAATTACATACAGCGTTATCGTCATTAGCGACCTCTACGACATAACTTTTAGATGTAAAATTGTTACAACGGTGGTACGCTAGCTTGTTTTAAAGAAAAATGTATAAGAAACGTGTTAATATTTTTTTTATTATTTAAAATGCATAGCAAAACAATTTACAGGACTCATTAATAGTTACGAGAATAAAAAAAGGTTTTTTCTGCCAACATTGCAATATCCCGTATATAATCAAATTTAACTATATTTGTAAATATCTATTTATAGAACTACACCAAAGAACTAGCCAAATATTATGTAAATAGTAATGTTACACATGTCGGCCGTCACCTGTGCGTCTGATATTAGTTCACTTGACCGATAGACAGCGATACGTCACTGTCAATGTCCCTCACGATTAGTTTCCATTTCTTTATCCGGATATAATTAAAAACTTTGTAAATCGCCTTTTAATTGGTGCGTGGTATATTTTTTCTTAATATTTAATGGAGCCGATTTTTCTTTCTTTATAACAGAGGGAACCTAGTCTTAAGACACTCCGTTCCACACTTTCCGCCAAGATGGAGGCATTGCGTGTTGAGTGGCGGAACTTATAGCCGCGCTTTTCCTAAAATGTTAATGTAAATATATATTACATTTCCTTGAGTGGGGATCGAACCCACAACCAGTCGATTTTACAGTCACACTTTGTGCTCCTGCGCCACGACTGGCCTCAATCATTTCATTTGTATATCGAACCCGAAACTAATAAAGTCCAATAAACATAATTTTCTATACTAATATTATTACGTAATATAAAAATTTACTTATTTTTATCGATATTATGGCCTCGACTTATAAAATATCCGTAAAGTGGGTTAAAAGTGCCATAAAAAGTATAAAACTCATAAAATCCAATTTATAAGGTCGTAATGTTTGAACTGAAACATTTTGAATATACTTATAATAGATTTTCTAGCTTATAAAACAATTTTTATGTTACATTTTACCTCTCTTGTCTTTTGTAGACTTAAAAAATATTTAGATTCTATATAGTTTAACAATGCATGTTTAGTTGCTATAAATCGATCTATACGAGTATTTTTATAATTCGAATATTTTTTTTTCATATGTCAGAGTAGGCAAAGTAAAAGCAGTCTAACCCTGCTTTCCGCCTAATTCAACTTGTTGAGTGTGTGTTTTACTACAGCGGGAAAATAAAAATTAACTTAATTATAATCGCAGCATAATGTTAATAAGTACTGACTTTGAAAAACGGTGACAAAGACCATCGTAGTGCAGTAGAACAGCGTATGATTATTTGCTAGCTGGTTCAATCCCTACGCGAAGTAATGAACTATTTTCATTTCACTGCTCGTATAACACGATGGGTGCCGCTTATTTCTGCTAATTATCACGTATCACGTATGTCTCGAATTCGAACAGACAACGGGGAAGGAGTATTTTCTTAGTAGGGTTTATATGCCTTACCTCTTATGAAGGAGTAAAGATGAAATCACAAATATAAAAAAAACCTTTAACCTGTAACATGACTTCAATACGTTGAAACGATTTAATTTTTTTTCTTACTATATTCTCGTAGAAAATTTTAAATATTGCAAAGGAGAAAGTGAACGGCGATAGGTGAGATCAGAGGGCCTAGCCAAGTGGCATTTCTAACTTTCTGTACGATATCAAAATGTATGGAGATGTAGAAAAGTCGACGATGGAAGAGAAAAACCGTAGCCAAATGACACTTTCGTTCAACGTTATCGAAACGATCGCGACGATAGAACCGTAAGTCATAGAGCAAAGCGTTATTTCAAAGTGTCAATAGAAAAGTGCTAGCCAAGTGGCCTTTTTTGACATTTACGCACGGATAATAACGGTTGTATTTTATGGTCAACTGTCGATCGCGGGAAAGTAGCAGAAAGCAAATATAACATGGCGGTCCTTAGTCACTTGTGAGCAGACTCTCGACTTGTGAACTTCTTCGTACTTCGGTATTATAGAATTAATAGTTTAAATTGTTGAAATGCATCGCTTAAATTTGTTATGGCAAGCTCGAAATGAGGAAGTGCGGGTAAGACGCCAACGGAGGTTGAAAAGTCGATACTCGGAGACCTTTGAAGAAATGCCGGAGCACACGTTTGTGCAGCAGTTCCGCATGAGCAAGACTCTTTACCTAACTCTGTGTGAAGAGTTACGAGAGTTAGGTAAATTGAAAGGCTCTTATGAGATCCCAATTGAGCTCAAAGTAAGAAATTTCCCTTTGACAAGTTGTTTCTAGTTGGAATTATTTCAGTTGATGTTCATGAATTCAATAACATATTTATTTGTATTTTAGGTTTTGTGTGCCCTTAGTTTTTTTGCCACGGGGTCATACCAACGTATAGTTGGCGTGTCAACCCATCTCACACAACGTACTGTAAGCCGTTGTATTTCGCAAGTTGTGGAAGCGTTGAACCACTCTGCCATTATGGCAAAGTGGATAAAGTTTCCACACACCCAACAAGACCGAGATCGCAAAAAACAAGAGTAAGTCTCTGAACATTTTATAAGTCAAACTGTCTCGTAGCTATCTTTAATTCTGTTTTTTTTTAACCTATATTTCATACTGTTTCAGATTTCATAGAAGATTTGGTTTGCCAGGAGTGATAGGGTGCATCGATTGCACTCATATTGCCTTAGTGAAACCAACGGATAATGAACACCTTTATTTTAACAGAAAAGGTTATCATTCACTGAATGTTCAAATGGTATGCATATCTCTACTAATCTATTTAATATTTTCTCTTAAAAATATAAAAAATATTAAAATATTGATTATATGGCCTTTGAATTGATTTTAAATAATTTTATTTAAATTTATCCCAGGTTTGTGACAGTGACTTACAAATTTTGAATGTGAATGCGAAGTTTGGTGGCGCATCACATGACTCCCATATATGGTCAACAAGCAGAGTTGAAGCATATATGCGTGAGCTTCATATAAGAAATGAACAAGTGTGGTTATTAGGTGAGATTTACTTTTTCATACAATTCATATTCCTTAATTTATATCACTACAAACACATGCAAAACAGATAACTTTACAATTTCAACAAATTTGTCAAAATAATTCTAAATAATTTGATCATAGCGTCCATAAGTAATAAATCTATGAATTAATGCATGCTTATAAACAATATTCAAAATCAATAAAATTTACAGGTGATTCAGGATATCCGCAACGGCCATGGCTCATGACGCCTATACTTAATGCAGTGGAAAATTCAAGAGAACATGTATATATGCAAAGGCATATGCAAGCTCGGAACTGCATTGAGCGTTGCTTTGGGCTGCTGAAGGCAAGGTGGAGATGCTTGTTAAGACACAGAGTACTTCATTACCATCCTCAGGTTGCAGGAAATATCATAACAGCATGTTGTGTACTGCACAACATGGTTGTAAAAGCAAGATTGCCACCACCAACATCACTTCCTGCTGAACAAGAGGATGATAATGATGATACCCTGCATCCTTCCATCTCCACCTCCACTGCAAATATGAATGATGTAGTCCAGGGCAGAGCAATGTTGGCTGGCTTGTTAAGCAGATTATAATTTTTATACAAAATTATTTTTATTTAGATATATTTATACAAAATTATTTTTATTTATTTTATTAAACTTACAATTTTTATCATTTAATGTTTTTAATTTTTGTATTATAATAACTTTATTACTTACGAGTTTGGTTTATACTTTACCCACATTTTTTAATTTGTTTTTGTATTTACATTTTCAATTGCTATATTATTTAGATTTTTTTATATTTTTGTGATTGTGCTCTAACATTGCGACCTATAATTTTTTTCATTTAATAAAATTTTCAATATTTTTGTATTATAATAACTTCTTTATTTTACCTACATTTATTTTACGTACATTTTTATACATATATTTGTATTTTTATTTTAAATTTGATAAAAATAAATTTATCTCTTTAAATGTATTTCCTTGCTTAACCTTTGAACTATTTAATTACTAAAAAAATTCACTAAAAGTATTTCCTTGATTAACCTTTGAACTATTTATTTACTAAAAAAAATCACTAAAAGTATACCTTTCCCATTTCTTTTTTTTTCACTAGAAATAACTTGTGCGATTAAAAAGTAAGTTTAAAAGTAAAAAATATGTGTGTAGTTAAATTAAAATTTTGTTAGTTCAAAATATTAGAAAACAAATTTAATAAACACAAAAAGAAAATGGACCAGGGAGAAACATATATAGATAATAAAACTATGAAATTTGCATAATTATTAATTTTTTTATTTTTTAAAAAACAATAATTTTTCTAGTTAAATAAAAATATATCTAATTCAATTAAATAACAATCAGTAAGTAGTTTTTAGCAACAATTTTCTTAAAATAAAAGGCTATGAATCAACAAAAGTATAAGAAAAGCTTAAATTAATAAAAAAGAAAAATCTTTCAAATAATAAAATCTTTCATTATAGTTTTTATAAATAATAATTCTTAAATTAAAATAATATATATGATATTTAATTAAATAACAATCAGTTTTAAAACTAAAAATAACAAATGTATAAATTATAAAGGAACAAAAAATGATAAAACTTTAAAATAAAGTGGAACTAACCACAACACTTAAAAATATAATATTTGGCCTAAATAATTTAAAAGAATAAAATGATAATAATTATCATCATCTTAATTATTATCATCTTATTATGATAAGAATTTAAAATGGAGGTAATCACATCTTTTAAAAAATATAGAGCAAGGCAATAAGTAATTTATCACTGAGATAGACTAAATAAATAATTTATTTATTAATTTTTTTTTGTATAAATTTTAATAAATAAATTATTTATTTAATAATTTAATAAATAAATAATTTATTTATTAAAATTTATTCTCTTCTCGGTGATAAATTACTTATGCCTTGCTCTATGTTTTGAAGAGATGTGATCACCTCCATTTTAAATTCTTGAAATAATTTTAATTTCCTTTCCTCCTGCTCAAATCGCTGCTGTTCGATGGCAGCAAATTGAGCAGCGGCCTCCTGGAAAGGAGTAAGTCGCCGGCGAGCGCGGACAGGTCGGCGACGCGGCGGCGTATTGTTCTCGCTTCTCAGTGGTGAAGCTGCACCTGCAACAGCAGCAGTGCTATTGTAGTTACTACTAAAAAACTACTTAAACACTATTGGAGTCAACAAGTTCAAAAAGTTAAGTTACAAAGCATAAGTTTAAGTCAAGTTACAAAGCAAAATCTAGTATTTTTTTTAATTTAATCCGGTATTGAGTATCATTGGTCTGAGAAATCACTAAGGACTTTTTTTTATCCAAGAAAATAACAGTAAAGCAGCGGGGTACAATTAGGATGTTGTAACATAAACTTAATAATTGTGAGTTTATAGTGTGTTATTTTATTTGCCAGTTGTGGTGCAGCGGCACAATGTTTATTTTAATACTTTAATGTAAAACCTCTTGAAGCTGGTGTTGCCTCAGCAGACGTTAACGCGGTCGAGTCAGCAAATGCAGGCGGCGGCAACAGTTCCACTGGAGACAATTCTAAAATAACTACTTATAAATTGATTTGATCTTTACAGTTTAAAAAATACAATTATATTCATAAGTTCTAGGGATTTATTTATGTATAAAATTTAATGGCATGAAGATACTTTTTATTTTATAAATGTCAGGTAAAACAGCAGTATACACTTAGAATGTTATAAAATAAACATAAATGTACCTTTTGGATCTAATGTTGTTGCCTCTGACAATTTTATATTGTCTTGTACGGACAATGGTGGTGCCTAAAAAATGTTTAAGATTGTTATTTATTCAATTTCAGTAAATACTTATAAGCCAGGAATTATAGATATACTAACATCAAAGCCTCTCTCCTCTACAACTGAGAGACCCACAACAGCAGTTACTCCCATTATGCCTAATATCCTAAGTTCTGTAGGAGTCAGTGAGAGTCTGCTGCTGCTTTGACCACCACCAGTGAGATTTATATTTCTTCTTTGGGATGCAGCCTTTTTTTTGGTTTTAGTTTTCCAATCTGCCCAAATCTAAAAATATGAATGTTAGTTACTTTGGGTTATTTAAGCATACATTATAATCCAGTGGCAAAATTTTACTAAGCAAAAACACTTAATATTCAATAACCCTGGCATTAATGGTGAAGGTCATTTATCATCAACAAAAGAGATTAGAGAAGAAGGAGAATGAAGACTACTGCTTTTATACGTTATGTTTTACTAATTTTTAAAAAAAACTATAAGGCCTTACTTTTTTCCATTTTTCTTTTTCCCTACATACTCCTCCACCAACAGAATTGAGCATATTGGAAAGGTTTTCCCAAAGTAAATCGGCCTTTACCCTGCCTTGCACTCCTTTTTGGGGCCGAGCTAAATCTCCATGTCTGAAATATTTCTTATTTTGTATTTCTTAAATATTAAACCAATAAAAATATTTATTTACGAAGCAAGAAAGTAGTCACTTAAGTGTTTGTTAAGTGGACACTTCAGCATGTCTAGGGTCAACTCGGTTTTAAATACCAATTTAAGAATGAAAGATTTTCACAAAATAATAATTATTTTACGTACGTTTCCATAAAATCTATGAGAACAGCAAACTGTTCCGGGCTAGTTCTCGGCCTAGTGTCCATCCTAAAACGATATCATGTTTTAATAGGATATATAGTGTTGTAATAATCTTTAAATGTTAAATTTTATACTTTAAATTCATGGTGAAGCTAATTATAATAATAAAAATATAAAAACTACGTACGTTATTATAATCCGATTACTAAATTTATATAAACCGCGCGTAACACTAACCACAGAACACATATACCCAAAGGGAAGAATGTTCACTTCATACAAAAAAATGGGGGACAAAACGACACTTCTGCCATCTTTCGTGTCCTAAATATAGTACTATTCGTTACCGTACGAAATTCCATGCACACCGCAACGCCATCTTTCAAAAACTGCGAGAACTTATTCAAGGTCCTAATACTTTGCGAAGCATGTTTTTTAATAGGATATACCTATAGTGTTTTAATAATTTTTACATGTTACATTTTATACTTTAAAATTTATGGTAAAGCTAATTATAATAATAAAAATATAAAAACTACGTACCTTATAATACTTCAATCACTTACAGTGACAGTGACAGTTGTGACAGTTCACTTCCTTCAATTGACAAAGAAAAATTCGATAATTATAGATAACAAAAACCGAGTGTCTTCTACTCTAACGTAGAAGAAGCGTCAGACACTAAAATGTCATTGGTTGTGACATTGGCTACCAAATTATCGTTTTCGATAACGATTATTGTCAAAACGTACAGAAAGTTAGAAATGCCACTTGGCTAGGCCCTCAGAGCTCTAGTTCAGACTGCTTGGTAAATAACGTCTTGAGATAGCACGGTAACCATGCTACCTATTTGTAAATTCAAAATATTTTTAAAAGAAAAACCAGGATTCATCTTTTTTGTGTTTAGTATGTCAATGGAATGGCTATAAATTCCAAAAGAAAATCAAAAGTAGATACCACACACACAATTGAATGTATTGAATCAATATTTTAAGGCATTTAATTTATACGCACAGTAACAAAAATAAACAGATAAATCACAGCCTCCTTCTCGTTCTAACCATTGTATATTGAACAGTAGAGGCAATGCTTCACTTTTTACAATTATCAAATTTTTGGGATAAGAATCTTACACAACCAGTATCAAGTAAGGCATGATGACGTCAAATTTATTTCTTTTATATCTATAATAACAAAAAGTATAAGTTAAAACATTTTATACCGGGAAACAACGGTTGCAATTAGAGATGAAAGAAAAAAATTAAGTGAAGCTTCTCCATCAATCAGTACATTGTTTTAAGTTATCTTGACACGTTTTTATATTAATACGCGTTTTAGCGCCAGCCTTGAAGATTTTGCGTTATTTAAATTTTTTTTATACTCCTCATGAATGAGCACGACTAATCAATCTTACTTGGCAGGCTGCCCGTGAAAGTTGATCCTTTCATTTTGCTTTATGTAAGAAGGGTGTACAGATTAAGCTTCCTATCATTAGAGCCTAAAATAAATGTTTTTTTTTCTATCTTTGCATGTTTTTATCAAATTTTGTTAGAAATTACTTCGTTTACTCTGTATATCTCTGGAATATTCTCACTTAATTGATATCGATTAACGAGCTGGTAAGGTTCTTAAGATACGAAGCTACATAGATATAAGATAGCCATAACTCGAAATTTTCTTATTTTAACTAGTAAAATCTGTTTCTTATTGTTTTTTAAGTTAGTTTTGTTAAAAACTACAATCATTTAGTTACGTTTGGTGAGATTTTTTTTTTTTATGGAAAAGACACGGCAAACGAGCGTGCGGGTCACCTGATGGTAAGTGATTACCGCCGCCCACGACCCCGTGCAACCCCAGAGGAGTTACAGGTGCGTTGCCGGCCTTTAAGGTGAGTTGGGCGCCGGGGCCCGGCATTACCTGATGCGAAACGCAGTGGCACAAAGCCACTACTTCACGCCGGTTTCAAATGCCGGGAGTGGTAATGATCCGGTGGAGTCTGCCCATGCGTGTTGCCATTGCTGGCGACGTGACTCTACCACACGTCCTTTAGTCGCCTCTTACGACACCACCAGTAACAGAATGATCCTATTCTAGGCCGGGATCACACGGCACAAAATTTTATCTGCTGGATATTGGTAGCGACTAATTTTATAAAACAAAAACATTCAAGTATCGTCACCCTCCTTATTGCGACTCTACTGGATCAACAAATAAAAAATTAAATAAAATCGAATTTTTGGTCTATGTTATTTACTACAAAATTCCGTCATCCTAACTTTCTATTAAACGTTAATTCGAAGCCAGGTTTAGTGAAAAACTAATAATTATATTGGTTTTCAAAATAAACACTTTTTAGTACGACCAACTTTTACATAAAATACATTAAAACTTGCTACTTAATTCATTATTAAGGTCAAAGCTATTATAACCTAGTTTTTTATTTAAGCTTTAAGTGAGCCCGAAGGATCTTATAAAAGTCTCAGATCTTACATTAGCCACGTTATTTCATATCGCATTCAAAATCTCATCAAAAAAATAAACTACAATTTTTACATTTGTGGCACAATGTATTTACGTTCTAAATGAGTCGAAAACAGAAATATTACTTTTAATTTAAATACTTTTCTGAAATGTTGTTTATAATTTAGTTTTATTTTTTGTTTTTGTTTTAATATTATTACCTACGCGCTTCTAGCTACTTTAGCAACATGCGTTTTTTTATTTTATAGTATCATCAATAGCCAACTGCATAAGTGAGAACTGCTCACTTATGCAGTTCTATACATGGTCAATCTTAAAAATGGATTCACTCTATCTACCATGCTATGTGCGGGCTACAACGTGAAGCTAAATAAAGTGTACGATGGTCGGTTTTTTCTGCACATTTCGTTTTCCTCGTCAGTTCAGATAGACTGAGATATTGTAACATGCCACCTAATGCAAAATATTTTTGTTTATTTCGCTAAGTGTTAAAATAGAAGATAATTTAAGCTAGTTGAAAGTAGCTCGTGTAAAAGTAGCAAAAAGTAGAGTAAAAGTAGCTCGTTGAAAGTATGAGTGATGAGAGAATGGGAAAAAATATGATGAAAAAATTAAGAGAATCCTCCTAGGATATCTCGATTGACCTTTGCAAAACATAGTAACAAAGATATTGGAGGAAGGTCACGTAATAAGCATGAGGGCCCACCAAAGGGAATGTATGAAGAGATTGATAACAGTGGACCGTGGCGCTCTGGTCTCCCTGACTACCCCACTATAGCGTGGAGCTAAGTGAAGTTCATTTATAAGAAAAAATAAAGTATTAATTCATCCAAAATAAGCCTCTATAACTTTATAATTTTAATGTTATATTGAAGATAATTATAAAATATTATACAGTATATTATGTTTTCCAAATAGAAAAAAACATTCTCATGTACGCTTTGTTGAGCCTTAATTAATTCATTAAAATGTAGTTATATGCGCCAAAATGGATGCCGTAAAACTTAATTGTATTTGTATGAAGTTTAATTTATTTGTGTTTGGTTTCACATAAATGACTATTATTTTATTTTCAGCTTCACGCTGAATGCCGTAACAATTAACAGGATAGACAAGGGAACTTAATGTACTTACACTCCGTTCTCCCGTTTAACCCGGAATTCGAGATATTGCGTGTTGAGTCACGGATCTCATCACCGCATTTTGTCTCACCAAATAGTTCATTTCCATGAATAAGAATCGAATCCACAACCATCGCGCTTATAACCATATGCCATAGCATGTACACATGTCGTACGTCACTGTACTTTTGATGACCATCACAGAGTGATACGACTGTTAATTAAATATCAAAATATAATAGGTTATTATAGAGAGCTTACTTACGTAGGCTCTATATATTTTGCTCAAAGTTTTATTCTAACTAAGCAAAGATCATACCTGATCCTGTCATCCTTGTTCTTTATATATCACAATACATACGTGTATGCCTATTTATCTATGTGGTAAATTCTGAATTATTTAGAAAAAAAACTTATTATATTATTACTTTATTAATGATATTACTGTGGGTAAAAAAAATATCACATTATTAATAGTTTAAATGTTAAAAAAATTAAAACTATTCAAATTCTTATATAGATTTACTTATATGACAATTAAATACTTTTAAGTGAATAATTAAAGTGCAAACTTTCAAGCCATTTTGGCAAGAAATGAGTAAAAATAGAATTTTAAAATCATTCTTCTCTATCTCTATATATTATAGAATAGAAACGCTTTTTTTCTCTGTCTGTTCTTTCTAAGTCTTCTTCTTCTGAACCACCCAACAGATTTTCAACATTAGGTAGAGTATTTCTCAGGGAAGGTTTAAATATTGTTTATGATATGTATATTTTAAAGAAATTTGACCTAAAAGTCCTGTCTAAAGTATACAGTCCTGTCCGTCCGATAGATGGATGGTGTCATGGTCAATTCCATCAATTCCATCCATCCATCAATCAATCAATTCCATCAATTCCATCAATTCCATCAATTCCATCAATTCCAACAATTCCATCAATTCCATCAATTCCATCAATCAATTCCATCAATCAATTCCATCAATCAAGTCCATCAATCAAGTCCATCAATCAATCCGTCCGTCCGTCCGTCCGTCCGTCCATCCATCCATCCATCCATCCATCCATCCATCCATCAATTCCATCAATTCCATCAATTCCATCAATTCCATCAATTCCATCAATTCCATCAATTATGGAATTGATGGCAATTCCATCAATTCCATCAATCCTTCCATCCATCCATCCACCCAGCTATCTTCTTTCTTTCGCTTTCTCAGCTTTCTCCGCATTTCTCCGTTATCTCCCTTTTCTCCGGATGTCTACAAATCTCTCCGTTTTCTCCGCCTCTCCGTTTTCTCCGCTTTTTTCCGTTCTCTCCGTTTTCCCCGCCTTTCGGAATTTCATCAATCAAACCCATCCATCAATCCGTCCGTCCGTCCGTAAGTCCGTCCGTCCGTCCGTCCATCCATCCATCCATCCATCTAACCATCCATCTATCCATCCATCTATCCATCCATCAATCAATCAATTCCATCAATTCCATCAATTCCATCAATTTCATCAATTTCATCAATTTTATCAATTCCATCGATTCCATCAATTCCATCAATTCCATTGATTGATGGAATTGATGGAATTGATTGATTGATGGATGAATGGATGGATGGATGGATGGAAGGACATGATGGATGAATGATGGATGGATGGATCGATGGATGGATGGATGAAAGGACATGATGGATGGATGGATGGATGGAAGGATTGATGGAATCGATGGAATTGATGGAATTGACGGAATTGATGGAATTGATGGAATTGATGGAATTGATGGATGGATGGATAGATGGATGGATAGATGGATGGATGGATAGATGGATGGATGGATGGATGGATAAACGGACGGACGGACGGACGGACGGATTAATTGATGGAATTGATTGATTTTTAGGATCTAACCGCAAATGTATAGTTTTCAGTTTTTTCTTGAATTAGTACTATTTTTATCTACAGGTAAGTCTTCTCTGCCTACTTAGTGAATTCTAGGTGTCAAATTTCATAATTCTCGGTCAAACGGAAGTACCCAATCATTTTTTTAATAAATTATGGGGCTGTAAATCTGAGTAAATGGTTTGAATTTCAACTCTATATCTCCAAGCGTTACTAAGATAAAGGCTTTTGATAAGCTTATACAGAACTGAAATACGGACAGAAATACAGACAGAAAGACGGACGGATAACAAAATTATCTTATAAGGGTTCCTTTTTTCCTTAAAAGGTACGGAACTTTAAAATATATTTTCATTACATTTTACTTCTTAAATATACACAGAATTAGGATTCCTTTCTGTTAAAACTTATACTCGTATATAACAAGGGACGAAAAAAGTTGGCGACAATCAACTCACTTTCCCCTCAATCAAACTGCTACAGAAGTGGAACTTAGTGGGAACTTTTAAAAAACAAGCCGTGGCTAAGATTTACCTTGTTTGAGCATTTGCATTTCAAAGATCAGACAAGTTGTAGAGTGAATTTGTTTGACTTGATGTAGAGAACGATAACAATAATGCCCTAATTTCAAAGTACGAGTAGGTAGCGGTATTTTTTCTAGAATTTAAATCGATTGCGAATTGTCGTATTATTTAAATAGATCTTATATAATTTCTATCTGCCTTCATTTAGGTAGCAAATGTCAAATTATAACTTTTTTTTTAATTCACTACTTGTCATTAGAAATTTCTGATTGAAAGTTTTCTTAGTTAGTTCCGATTTACAGTATTGTTTTGAAGATCTTCAATATTAATTTTAATGTTATGTTTTTTAATTAGATAAAAATGTATTAATAATTATAACTTTATGGCTGTAGATTCATTACAAATTAAAACTCATCACTAGCAAGTTATTATATCTTTTCAATTCTACATACTCCAACTGAAACTGTAACTGTCATGAAACTAAACTTTCTTTTCCACGCTAAAAGCAAACAGCATTCGATTTTTCCTTTTCAGTATCCACATGCAGAACCAACGTTCGTACTGGTTCGAAAAAAACTGTAAACTTTTTACGAGTCTCTAATCCCTTTGCACTCGGGCTAATATTGGTGCTGACTTTTTATTGGCTTTCGTGGCCAGAACTTATTTGGAGCGTGTATGAAGATTAATAGTTACTGATTTGTGAAAAATTTTGGAAATCCTATTTTACAGTATTTCTAAGGAAAATGTAAGGTGTACATGCATTTTGACAAACGCGTTAGTGAAGTATGTTACTTTGTCCAAAAATATTTTAAATTGATCAACACACAGTAACTGTTGAGATCTTACCTGTAGATAAAAATAGTACTAATTCAAGAAAAAACTGAAAACTATATATATGCGGTTGGATCCTAAAAAAATATAGCCTTAAAAGGGGTGCAAAATTTGATATTAAGGCAGCGTAAATTTCAGAAAAAGCTAGTACGGAACCCTCGGGGGATGAGCCTGACTCTGATGATCTCAACGAATTAATTAGTTAAAATAAGAAAAATACAATTAAATATATAAATAAATTTATTTATTACGAATACTTTTATTTTTTTTATATTGTGCACTAAAAGTTTGTGATGTTTGGAGAGATAGAACATTTGCGTAGGTTAACGAGTTGTAATTTGGTCTGTCAAACGGTATCAAAATATTAAAATGAAAAAATAACACGATAAACTAGCTACCTGTTCCAAAGTTTTATTTTACTTGTGTAAAGATAATTTTAATTAAAACTTACAAATTCTGTAATAATAAAAAGAGTAATATAATATGTTTTATAATATTTAAAAAAATCAGCTTCACGCTGTATCCCGCTCATAGCAGGGTAGATAGAACAGAGATAACCTAACCTAGAGTTAAAACACTCCGTTCCTCACTTTCCGCCCAATTCTGGTGACATTGCGTATTGAGTTGCTGAACGCAACGCCGCCCTTTGCCACTACACCAGATCGAAAAATATATCTTTTCAGAACCAATTGGTGTACAGTCACACTTTGTGCCCCTGCACCACGACTGGCCTAATATTTTTTGCTTAACGTAAATAAAAAATATATATATTATGTTCCGCAAATGATAATTAATTATTTTCCCACTTATATCCACTCTGGGAAATAAAAAACAACTATATTAAAATATTTTTATATCCACTCTGGGAAATAAAAAACAACTATAGAATATAAAATCTTATTTAAGATTAGATGCTTTCAAAATCAAAATTTTAAGACGCAAAGTAAATATAATAAGCGAGCGGTCTTGATATTTTCTGCCTCGATGACTCTTTTGAGATATTTTACAAAAAATTTGAAATACTTGTTGAAAGGAAATTGCTACTTTTAGCCTTGTGCGAGCGAGCGAGAAAAAAAACTGTATTCGATTTAACGTAAAATTAAGTTTTTAGCAATTCAAATGCTGTCATATTCCATTCATTCGTTAATTTATTAGAATTTATTATGGAGTCTCCATTAAAGGAAAGATAAATATCTTCTTAAGTCTAAATACTTTTTCGTAATTTTTTAGTCAAATATAGAAATATTATTTTTTCCTCGCATATATCATGGTAGACAAACGGAACCTGGGAACCTAGTGTTAGGATACTCCGTTCCCTAGAAACTGTCTCGTTTACTTTTGCCCTTTCCCCACAACGGCCTCATTTTCATTTAATTTTTTTTTTTTAATTTCATATCCCAAAAAATACTATTACGATAGTTTCGGATAAGTTACAATACTAATCGGAAACTAATGAATTACTATTGGAAAATGTCAGAGTATTTTCGCATTTTGGTGCAGTGTCATATAAATTTCTTACTTTCCATATTTTTTCAACAATATTTCAATTTCGGTTCTGCAAGTGGCAATCAGCCTAAGTGCTCTGGAAGGTAACTCCAATAATGTTAGAAGCTTTTGCCTAAAGCATTTAAACTTACAGTTACATAATAAAGTACTTTAAATTTTTTAGAAAATTTTATATTATATAATTACTTTTATTAATCTGAGCACATTAAATTAAAAACATTCTGGCGAATAATAAAAGAATTATAAATAATAAATTGTAAACCATTTTTAACAATTTTTGGATTTTAATTTTTTTTATACATTTTCTAGACAATCTAGACAACTACTTTTCTAAATAAGTATTCTAATGCTTTATTTCCTAAAGCAATTCTAATAATAATTGTGTTATATTGGAAATTTCTTAAATCTTTTAAAATTTCAAAAAATTAATGATCTGATAGCGCCTTTTTTTTGTTTGAATTGAAAATTGAAAACAAAAACATGTTCAAGAAAGAAAATAATATATTATTAATATTTTTTCGACCTCTGAAAGCTTAAGAGCTTAATGTAGCAATTAAACTAAGTATAGAATCAATGATAGCTTCTCCAATACTGTCTAATGCATTGAGCTCGCGGTCATTGGTCGGTCCTTTGCTTATACACGTACCTTCGGACTTAATGGAGGTTGTACGCCGATTTTATACCGTTTTATATATCTAACTTTATTTTGTTTTTACATTTTAAGAAAAACTAAGCAAACAAAAATTGATCTTACAAATCAAAAAGGTAAGAAGAAAAGTAACTATATTTATTTATAACTAGCGGCCCCCCTGAGGCTACGCCCGCTTGAAATATGTATGTATGTTTATTTAAGTGTGCATTTATTTACTTCAGTTTATATGTATACATTTAAATACGTTTTCAAATGTATGTAGAACAATGTTTCAAATGTAAATAGAACAAATGTAATTGTAACAAAAATATTTGAAATAGAAATTGAGATCAGATCATCAAATTCTAAATTGCGAATTATTGATGATCGACAAATTAATTACGTTACTCGGTAATAGATTTATACATGAAACATTAAACTTGCATATGTCTATACAAGTATATCAGAACAGGCAGTTTGAAAAATGTATAGGTATATAGTGAATGTCTATCCCGGTTACGACTACATCAAACCTTTACAGTCAACTGATGATTCACTGACTATCTAAAACGCTGAAGCCTAAGGTGAATATCACTTTCAGAAAACGATTCCCGCAACTTGCGCAGTAGTATAGTCTAATTTTCCTCTCCTCTTTACTTTCTTTACTAAGATGTAAACGATTGCTATTTACATTTCTTGTTCTACGATCTATATTTGAACGACTTCTTCGTGGAAGGACGTTCTCATAGAGCTACATTAAATTCTTATACGCTTGTTAAATTTACAACTTATTTATTGTATACTTATGTATTGTTAGTATCGCTGTAGGGAGATTTTTACAACTTTCCGCTACCCAAAGATAATTGATTATTGTTATCATTTGGCAAGACTACTATTTTGTATATATTTTATAACATTTTTAAAGTATTATTTCACACATAGAAAAGAAAAATACTTATTATATATTAAGCTTCCTTGAGACAAACTCTACTTTATGATGATGATGAAACAATATAAAGTCCGTTGGGTGACTTAGAAGAAAAAAAAAAGAAAGGCACAGACAGAGGCAGAGTGCGATTTTATTTTATACTATAGATATATTTATGCGATTCATACAGAACGAGAGAGTCGTAATTTTTTTATTCCCCTGGTATATCCTTTATGTAGCAGACAGAGAGAGTCTAGTGTTAAGACACTCCGCTCTCCACTTTCCGTATTCAGGTGGCATTGCGTGTTGAATGGCGGAATGTTTTTTTTTCCATTAAACTTTTACGAGTGCTTTAGAATCTACTGGCTCGAAAGTCAGTTTTCAACAGTTACAGTGTGTTGATCAATTTAAAAGCTACACCTCTTAAAATATTTTTGGACAAAGTAGCATACTTCACTAACGCGTTTATCAAAATGCATACACACCTTAAATTTTACTTAAAAATACTGTTCTTTTTTACAGATTTCCAAAATTTTCCACAAATCAGTAACTATTAATCTTCATACACGCTCCAAATAAGTTCTGGCCACGAAAGCCAATAAAAAGTCAGCACCAATATTAGCCCGAGTGCAAAGGGATTAGAGACTCGTAAAAAGTATACAGTTTTTTTTCGAATCAGTACGAACGTTGGTTCTGTATGTGGATTCTGAACACAAAAATCGAATGCTGTTTGCTTTTAGCGTGGAAAAGAAAGTTTAGCTCTTTCATGATAGTTACGGTTTCCGTTGGAGTATGTAAAATTGAAAAGATATAATAAATCGCTAGTGATGGGTTTTCATATGTAATGAATCTACAGCCGTAAAGTTATAATTATTAATACATTCTTATCTAATTAAAAAACATAAACAAAAAAAATACTGTAAATCCGTTAGCATAAGATGATGATGACTAAAACATTCATGACTTGATGATGACTAAAACATTCAATCTAGATAATTATCTAAAAATTTAATTATAAAATTTAATTCCAAGTGGTTATTATGGAGTCCCTCCTTATAAGAAATGTTTAATATAAAACGAAAGCAATAAACAACGAAATTGAAACTTCTATCAAAGTTGATCCAAACATAAGACTACGTTTGAAAAATACAATCAATTAAGACGAATCCAAGATAAAAATCAAAAATAAATCAGCTTCACGCTGTATCCCGCACACTGCAGGGTAGGCAGAGGGAACGCAGTGAAAGACACTTCGTTCCCCACTTTCTGCCGAATTCCGGAGGCATTGCGTGTTAAGTGGCAGAACTCAACGCCGCGCTTTGCCTCGACACCAGAGCGAAGAAATGGAAATATAAATTTAAGTAAATATTTCATCTCCTCGAGTGGGGATCGAACCCACAACCAGTCGGTTTACAGTCACACCTTGTGCCGCTGCGCTACGACCGGAATCCAAGATAACTTCCTTTTTTTCACTTTTGTGCTTTCCTCGGGTAAATCATCGAAAAAAGTACTTTATTTGAAGGCTAATAGAGTTGTTTATATAAAAGACATTATTGAATAATTACAGTTTCATTGTTTCCTACTTGCCAAAGGTCTCTGAAGAACATATACAGTTGTTACAACTAGTCTCATAGTCAAAAGTTCAGAGGCGTTGCCAAGTTCGTATTTTATTACTCCACAATCTCGCTTCTGTTTAAACTTTGGTATAAACTAATTTTCGTATTTAAAATGCTAATTCATCTATATTTATATACTTATGATTTATATACTTATGCTGAAGAGATTGTTTGGTTAAACCCGTTAATCTCAGGAACTACTGGTTTAAATAAAAGGAAACATTTTGTGTTGAATAGGCTTTTGCATCACCTTAATTCTTTCGTTATAATCTGCTCATCGTCGGTGGGAGATACCAAGGGCACGTAGATTGTTTTATGTGTACGATGGCGAAGCCGTAGGTAAAAGCCAGTTAAACATATTTAAGTGATGTCCATTACAATTTTTTTTATGATTATAAGATACACAAATATATATTATAAACAAATATACAATATAACCAATATTGGTTTGGCAAAATTCATCTATTTACAAGTATTTAGTAAAGCTTAGCGGGTGAGTCTTCTTTTAAAGAAAACTTTCAATCAGAAATTTCTAATGACAAATAGTGTAAACCATATAATTGAATTGATCACACCCATATTTCTATATGTATTATATATTTTTTTGTAAATGAGGCGTTGAATTAAATAAAAAGTTATCATTTGACATTTGCTATCTAAATGAAGGCAGATAAAAATTATATAAGATCTATTTAAATAATACGACAAATCGCAATCGATTTAAATTCTAGAAAAAATACCGCTACCTACTCGTACTTTGAAATTAGGGCATTATTGTTATCGTTCTCTACATCAAGTCAAACAAATTCACTCTACAACTTGTCTGATCTTTGAAATGCAAATGCTCAAACAAGGTAAATCTTAGCCACGGCTTGTTTTTTAAAAGTTCCCACTAAGTTCCACTTCTGTAGCAGTTTGATTGAGGGGAAGGTGAGTTGATTGTCGCCAACTTTTTTCGTCCCTTGTTATATACGAGTATAAGTTTTAACAGAAAGGAATCCTGATTTTGTGTATATTTAAGAAGTAAAATGTAATGAAAATATATTATAGCCGTGCAAATATTTTTGAATTATTTCCGATTTTTAAAGTTCCGTACCTTTCAAGGAAAAAAGGAACCCTTATAAGATAATTTTGTTGTCCGTCCGTCTTTCTGTCTGTCTATCTGAGCTTATCAAAAGCCTTTATCTTAGGCGCTTGGAGATATAGAGTTGAAATTCAAACCATTTTGGTGGTTCATGGTTGGGTACTTCCGTTTGACCGAGAATTTTGAAATTTATTTATTATTTATATATTTATTTATTTAAACTTTATTCCAAAAATACAACTGCTATACTGACAAAAAAAAACAATTAAAATGACAAACAAAAATAATAATAATAATAATACAACAAAATTAAGCATGCAAATAATCTAAATAAATAAATAAAATTAAAAAAATAATAATAAATAAAAAATAAATAAATTATAAATAAATAAAAAAAATAATATAATAAAAATAATAAATAAAAAAATAATATAAAAAAAATTAATAAAAAATAATATAAAAAATAAAAATAAAAATAGATAAAAAAATTATTTCTAATAATTAATTTGGCACCTAGAATTCACTAAGCAGGCAGAGAAGACTTACCTGTAGATAAAAATAGTACTAATTCAAGAAAAAACTAAAAACTATACATTTGCGGTTAGATCTTAAAAAAATATAGCAAGGGATGCAAAATTTGATATTAAGGCAGCGTAAATTTCAGAAAAAGCTTTTTGTACGGATTCCTCGGAGGACGAGCCTGACTCATGCTTGTCCGGTTCTTAAAATTTCATACTGTATACCGTACGTCATGTGCGGTATACAGTATGAAATTTTAAACACAGGATAAGAATATATTAAGATACTACGCTCTCATTTAAACACTTCCTTTCTCGACTTTCCGCTATATTCTGGAGGCAATGCGTGTTGAGTGACGGAATTCAACATCGTGATTTTGCAAAAGCGCGACGCTCCGGTAACAGCGTGGAATTGTGAATATTCAATTCCTTTATAATAAATTTATTCATAATTTTTGTGATCCAAAAGACTTTCGTGGCTCGTCTGAATTCGTTTCCTGAATAAAGTTTTTTGAAAAAAAAAGCTTTTTATGACAAATTATGCTCTAAACAATTTTAATAAAATTTCATTAGATTTACATAAATTTGTACCTTTTTACAACATTGCTATGAACAGCCAAAGTAGTTTATCGTCGTAATGTTGTTGACGATTCGAGGAACGTCTTGGAGTGCTTATAAGGATAATATAAGACGATTGAGAGACTCATGTTGGTTCTTTCTGAAATGCTAGTGGCCCACTCACGGTTTCGCCCATTGTATTTGCCAACAGCTTGATATACTTAATCATAAACAACTTTTTTTCCTAATTCTGAGAAAGTGAAAGCACTATGTATGTATGCTATATGAGGGGACGTCGTCGACGGAAAGAACGCCCACCGCAGAACTCGAGCCTAGGCTTGCAGCCGTAAACAGAATATCCATGGTGATGAAATAACTGTTGCTCGTAAGTTCAATATACATACATGCGTATCATATAATAAAAATCGATGACATATGTTACAAATTTCAATAATTTATTGTCACAAAATGTATTATTGTAACTTATCTATAAGAAATACGATGTTGCGGACTTTTTTTTGATTTAATAAAATCGAATATTTTAATCATACAACGTTCAGTACGTTGTATGATATATATAATATATTTAACTATATTTCCAGCACACACGCTTAAAGAAATTCGATGGCGTTTCTTATAATTGTTATTTCGTTATTTAAGGGTAACTGAGACTTACACAGAACCTCTGAAGAATGTAGCTTTCAAATCGGACCAGTAAATCCAGAGATTTTAGTTTTAGGCGGTTTTGTTAAAAAGATAAATTGGTAAGTATGTAAGTATGTATATAATGTAGATTTAGTTATTTATCTTATTTTTTTCTATATAAAATATTTGAATATATTTTGAGATAAATGTGTTCTGAAACTCATTTGTTAATCGATATTTTTTTCATTATAATATGTAGAAAATGTCTCGTAAGTCTAAACAGACATTCTCGCAGAGCGCATTCTCGCTCGTAAAGCAAGTTATCAAATTAAAACAAATCCTAAAATCAAATCGGCGCACCTAACTTCTGGGCGACGACTCCTCGACCGTACATTAGATTTACATACAATTAGTTAAAATCTAGGATGTTGTTATAATTTTTCTAAATACACTGCAATGGTGCATAGGAATATATGGGCTTGTGAAATATTTAACTCTTCCGTTCTCTTTTTATATGACAACCTTCCCGATTATTTATATAAGTGTTTCTTATAAAATTAACCAGGAAATAAAAAAAAAACAGCTTAACGCTTCTTTCCACATAACAGGCTAGAACAGAGGGAACCTAGTGTAAGGACACTCCATTGCCCACTACCGCGTGATTCTTTGGGCTATATTATAATTGGTGTGTTAAATGGCGGAACTCAACGTTACTATTTGTCTACAGGAGAAGGATTATTTTCGACTTGGCTATATTCCTGTTGAACAAGGATGGTCTTTACAACGTCACCGGGCGAGGAGGGGCGAGTGTAGCTCGCATTATAGGAATAGGAAAATGAAAATCAGTTAGATATAATCATTCCCTAGAGTGGGGATACATTATATTTAAAATATCACCCACAATGAGGCCAGTCGTGGTGCACTGCAACAAAGTGCGAGTGTAAAACCGACAGGTTGTGGGTTCTATCCTCACTCGAGGAGATGAAATATTTACTTAAATTTATATTTCCATTTCTTCGCTCTGGTTTCAAGACAAAGCGCGGCGTCAATTTCTGCCACTCAACACGCATTGCCTCCAAATTCGGGAGCAAGTGGGGAACGGAGTGTCTTAACACTAGGTTCCCTCTGCCTACCCTGCTGTGTGCGGGATATAGCGTGAAGCTAATTTAATTTTATCACCGACAATAGCGTTTACAGTCAAATACCGTCCCACTACACCACGATGGCCTGATTATTTAAGAAATTAACACCATGAAAAAACACTATACATATATTAAAATAAACAGACACAACCATATTTCACATAAGCGAGTACTGTAAGTATACTCAAAGCTAGGCAAATAAAATGATTCGTTTTCCATACATCTGACAGGTATTCCCCGTGTATTTCAATAGATGCGTGTCTAGACCACCGCGGTGAGGTAACAGGGGTGCTGAGTGTGCAAATAAAGGTGTCGGTTATACTAAAAAATGTTGAGCTCGACAATTATGTACTAGGATTAATAAAAGATTTTTACATATATTTGTAATATGTTTTGGTTTCGTATTTTCTTTTTTCACGCTATATGCCGCATATGGAAGGAGGGTAGGCAGAGAATACCTAGTATTAAAACACACCGTTGCCCCCTTTACGCGCATTGTCGAGAAATTGCCGAACTCAAAGCATGGAAATGAAAATTATTTCAGAACTGAAATGTGTGAGTGTTAGTGGAAATCGAACCCTCCACCGTTGCGTTTATAGTCAGACGTCGACTGTACCACAACGGCCTCATATACATATGTATTGCAATTTATTACTATGTATATTTGTATAATATTTATAATTAATAATTGCGCAAATAAATTTCGATTGCGCTTGTCAGTGGCCTAAGAGAAAACGCGAATATGATTATATTTAAAAAAATAGTCATAGACATATATCTTATATACTAGTATCTGAATATAAATAGTGAGTATTTCCAGTGCCTCCCTTCGTGTACCATAAAATGTAGGATGCGTGTGACGATACAAAAATACTTTAAATTGTGTACAATTACATACAAAAAAAATTGTAAACATAAAATAATAATTGAACTAAGAAAGGTTCCCCTTTCTACAAGTTTTGTACGCCCTAAGTGTTATTACTGAAAAGTCGAATATACATAAAGGAGCGACGCGACGCACCTCGTAAAAAATAATCACGCTACGAATATGCCACAGATTGTAATTATTCATATGTAGGCTAAGAAAAATCACCAGCTCGACAAAAATATATATATAACATTGTTTTACTCTGTGGCTACGTAGTTGTGGTATAAATGTACAGTATCCAATAAAACGGTTTTACGGCGAACTTTACGTTCCCCTATAGTAGAAAATTGTTAAATTTAGAGTAAGGTCTACATAGAGCCGTTAAGTTCAAGTTATGAGGTTTGTATTGGTTATTTTGGACATGCCTCGTAGCGTAGTAGTATCTCACTTAATATTATATGTATATATATCTAGAGAGTTTGAATTTACATACTGTAAAAGATATATATTTCTACCAACAAACATAGATAAACGTTATTGTTATTAGATGCCTTCTTTATGTTTTTTTTTTCAATTTATTTTAGTTAATCATTTTAAATTATTGATCATTTTAATTTCGCTTTTTAAAATATACGTTTTATCTAAAAGCACTACTCGCACAGTAAGTACTGTGTCACTATCAAAAGTTATTATTTGTTGATAGGTACACCTACTATTGTATAAAATTGTTAAGCTAAGGTAATAACTTTCTAAAACAATGGATTCTACATTTTAAACAATTTTCCAACACAAACAATTGTTGCAATGTGGCGGAACTCAATAAGCAATGCCTCGAAAAATTCAAATGATTTCGTAATGATTTCAAGTCCAGACCATATTAAAGCTTAAACCTCATTATCTTCTGGGCCTATTTAACGTACGTAAATTTACGTCGTTCGATTCCCACTTAGAGCAATGAAATAATTAAACCAAAGCAAGAAAATATTAATTTGTGTAAGTGTAGCTGACTTTGTTATTAGAAGTAACACTAACTAAAATGGCCTATGTAACATTTTCTGAATAAAATACCTAACTATCTAAAAAGTAAATTTAAAAAATAAGAAATGAGATATTATAATATGCATACTATTGTTTCGGGTAGATAGAAATATCTATAATAGCTTAAATAATTTAGTAATTACAGACAGACATTTCATTATATCAATAGGCACCAATCGTGCTACTGCATCTCGGATATCAAATTCAATATCTAAAATGTAAATGGGCATAGAGACGCCTGGAACACTATCTCTGCAGTAATTTCTCAGCTGCTCCCTCTAATATGGATTAGATGACCTAGTTCAGCTTTAGTTTTTACTGATAATAAACAGACAGTAGACGCTGTAAGACAAATATGAGATTATTGTTCTTATCCTTGCAAGTTGTTGTTTTAAATTAAAAATTCAATGCGTTCTTTCTTATCAAAGTAAGAGTTAAAAATAGCAACTGTAATTAAATGGATGGGAATTTTTTTAAATTCTGTGTAAATTTAATTTTCTAAGATTAGATTTTTTTTAGATATTTATTGGCTATTAAATCGAAAGATGAAATTTTGGCGTAGCATCAAAAATAAAATGTAGTGATATACTTATCACCAAGTTTTATCATAATATCACAAATTAAGAAAAAAAGACGAAAGTTAAGTTATTTCAAACTACATATATTTCAACAAAATAATATAATTTACAATTGAAATATAACATGTTTACTTTTTTCTCAGAAGGTGACAGGGCTAACAAGGTGACCGTTTTTCGTAACGCGTTGTAGCGTGACCCTACATATAGAAACTAGGTCATTCTTTTTTTTCTAGTACATTCCACGGTCATCTCTAATTTTAGCTAAAATTTCAAGGCTCCCACAGATGATTAAGTATTAAATTTATTTGCTTCCGTTAAAGTTGTAACTATAATTGGCATTGTCGGTAAAATAAACTTGTTTCCTATTTTCAGATAGTTTATTAATTCTAAGATTACTTTTTTATGATCTTTTTAAATTAATTTTTCTATGTGTACTACAACAAACCCTTCATGAAGCCAGCCGTGGCGCAGTGGCGCGAAGGGTGACTGTAAAACCGACTGGTTGTGGATTCGATCCCCACTCGAGGAGATAAAATATTTACTTAAATTTATATCTCCATTTCTTCGCTCTGGTGTCGAGGCTAAGCGCGGCGTTGAATTCCTGTACTCAACAAGCGATGCCTCTAGATTTGGACAGAAAGTGGGGAACGGAGCTTATTAACACTAGTCTCACTCAGCCTACCCTAATACATGCGATTTCCTGGAAAAATCGGAATAAAAATATATTGTATTGCATTTACAATGTAATTTAAAAGATAACAAATATTTTTTTAAAATCTTTTAAATCATAAATCCATTGTCAATAATATTTAAAGTAATGTCGACGGTCAGCCGCAGTGTCTGTTCGCTGTTGATGCAATCATACGGCGGACATTTAATTTGCCCCACGTTGGGTTCGAGCCCTTAGTGACGAGTGCATTGTACTGTGAACTGAACGCTTTGATACGTTTGTTTGAAATTAAAATTAAATCAGCTTCACGCTGTATCCCGCACACAGCAGAGTAAACAGAGGGAACCTAATATTAAGATACTCCGTTCCCCACTTTTCGTCTAATTTTTATGTTTATGTGAAGTTGATTATTTTTATTTTACATAACACAATGAAGATTAAATAATATTTATCTACATTAATTGATTTTTCTATATCATTTTTAAGCATTACTACGCAATTATTACTATTTTTTTTTATTATATAGCGTTATTGCGTTATTGTACAGCGTTATGTATAGCGTTATTGTAAGAAATATCGTCTATTGCAACGTTGAGCTCCGATAATCAACAAACAAGTATCTTCTTCCAGAATTCGACGGAAAATAGGTAATGGACGTGGCTTAATTAATCCTATCCTATTTTTACAACAAAACAATAAAAAAGAAATCTTTTGTTACTTTCATAAAAAAAATACAAATGAAATTGAAGTACAATATTTCAAAGTACGAAGGTTGTTGTAGTGCATCGGTTGCACTGAATGCTATTCACGCCTGAATTGATTGGATCTACATCGGTTTTATTTATTATTTCCGAACATCGATAGTGGATTCAAAACTTGTTGTAATATTTCAACTAATAACGTAATAATAGGAAATATTAAAATAAATTATATACTTTTTACATTAATATGCAAAAAGAACATTCTGTTTTTCAAAAACTTTAAAACCAGAAGATAAATTAGCAAGTAAACAGCATAAGAAATAGTAAACAGCGTAACATTCTGCTTATAACCAACCAAAGAATAAATATTTTGTTAATTTAATATATCTTTTACAAATTAAAGCTATAATGAGCAGTTTTCTTAAAGATGTCGAGCGTTAATGTATTACGTGTCTGTTAAAATGAGTAATGTGAGTACAATTTGCTAAAATTTTCCTTAGTAATAAAGATTTTGTTCATAATTTTTTTACATACAATTTTTCGTATTTTTCTATTGTTTATTTTTTTTTATATTTTTATTATATATTTTTTTGCTTTTGATTGAAAATAAATAGATAAGAAATAACGCATATGTTCCTACCGTATTTTTCAAATTAAACTTCATCCCTTGGAAATTAAATTATTTTAAATGAATACGATTTTGAGTGGCGGTACTCAACGCCGCGCTTAGTTTCGACACCAGAGCAAAGAATTATATTTAATTTCCTCGAATGGGGTAGGAACTTACACGCAGTCGATTTTACAGTCACACATTCCCACAGATCTCAAACTTATAATATATAACATCGCATATACATAATTAGGATGTGTAAATTTTCTATATTAGTACGAAGATTCCCGTGACTTTTGGACAGAAATCAAAAACTCAATGTCATAATGTCACAAACTGTTTCCCCGGACCCCACAAATATTTCATTAGTAAGCACATTTTTCAGATTTGAATGCTCAAAGTGAACCGCAACGGAATTCATTTTCTTGAAAGCAATGCAAGCGTTGTTTTATTAAACTTAGCGTTGAGTAATTTTTCAGACTGACTCTCTTTGCAATGAATGTTGTAGAGTTTATTTTTATAGCTGTTATTATTCTCACAAGGAACGACGTTAAATACGTTTTACTGTCTCTTTTTGTGAAGTAAAACAGTTTTGATTTTAGTTTTTTATAATAAAATAATACTCTTCTTGCTTTTTTTTACCTTTCCATCTATACTGAGAGATATATATAAATATATATAAATATTTCATTATAACACTTCGATTACGTTTGAAAATTTATTAAATCATATCTTTAAATTTTGAGTTTTTGTTATGTATTTACACGTATTTAAGACTTAAGAGCTTAGCCTACTTACTGTTAGGACTTTGAGTAACTTCTCTCACGTCATGTACGAGTATCTATATTCTACCTTAAATCGCTTCAATCGTTTTATTAAAATATGTTATATAACCTAAGCTAATAGTATAAAGATGAAGAGTTTATTTGGTTGAACCCACTAATCCAGGAACTGCTGATTCTAAATTTAAAAATATTTTTGTATTCGATAACCAGTTTATTGAGAAAGGCTAAAAACTAAGCTATATAAGAACACGTTAATAGTCAATACTATTGTATAGAGTTGGCAGGTACAGTGGTATACATCAATATGTAAACCACTGTACCTGCTGTTGTGAGCACGGAGCCAGCCTGTGTAGCCAGATTGTAAAAGGCAATAATTCAATATTTTAAATATATGTTACCGCATTTTACGCTGTAAAATTTTCCTTAACAATTACATCAAAAAATATATTGTAAATGTGTGGTTTTCACGGTTTCCTCTTTACATTTCGGTCTCAAATAATTTCAGTTCAGTCAGTGCTATGGAAATGCCAATTTATGCACGCACGTGCCTACTAGGTAACAAACCAGCAAATCCGTGAATAAAACAAACGAAGCCGTCTTGACTTTTCTTTAAAAACAAGTTTCAACTAGTTGTATCGAATATCAGTTTCCTATCATAAAGTTCTAAAGTGCTTATACTTGAAGACATTTATCAAGTTGTTTTCCGAGTTCCAAGAATAAAGTTTTTGAGCAATTAAGTTTTATGCACGGTAAAGCGCGGCGTTGAGTGCCGCCGAAAATTCATCGTAAACCTTGGAACTCAGTGTCTTAACACTAGGTTCCCTCTGTCTAACCTGCTACATGTTTAAAACATTTTTTCAGTTTCACGCTGAAACTGAAAAAATGTTTTAAACATTATGAGTATATCAATATTTTGTAAAGCTTGACAATATATATAGATAGAATTATATTGTAGGTATATATTGTTTTACATACTTTAAATAATAATCTGAAATATTGATAGTACCGACAAATTATGCGGTACTTAGCAGAGTAGCCAAATAACTTTAAACCACCAATACCGGTATTTTCTCAGCTACAGTTGGTACATTCTAGCGCGTCAAAATAGTCATATAAATTGAGCTAGCTGTCTAAATAATTCAGACAAGGTAAGGTCGGTACAACAGTAAAAATTACTTCGGATAACGAGTATTTTAAGTCTTTAAGCTGATTTAGCCTTACGTTGTATCCCGTATAAAACAGGGTAGGCAGTGAGTCATCACTCAATTTTCGGGACATTGAGTGTTGATTAGCTACGAATATAACTTAACTTAACTTACTTAGCTTAGCTTCACGCTTTATCCCCAGCGGGGTAGTCATCTCTCGAACGGAGCGCCAAACGCTACGGTCTCTACATACCTCTTTCGCCTCGCTACTAATATTTGATACAAAATGTTCCATCTTCCATAAATAATTAAAAATAATGTAAATAATTTTACTGTCCGAACTTAAATCTCTTTTTGTTCATATTAATTTGTAAGAACAACAATAACAATCGACAAACTATACTTTTAAAATAATAAGTAAAAAGATAGTTTTTGGAGAATACAGCAAAAAGAAGACAATTGAAACAATTTGTGCAAACAATCTCATTCTCTACATTTTTGCTTTGTTTTCTTGTCTTCGCCGCATTTCTAATATATAGAGACAAGTAAGTTCCTTTCTATACAATTTCTAGGAGAGGAACAATAAAGCTTTTCTATGAACTGTAAAATTTTTATATTTATTTTTATATTATTTTGGATAAGCATTCGATAAACTAAATATATTAAAACTTGTTGTCAAAACATTCTACGATTTTACAACCAGCCATACGTAGACCTTAATCTGAAAAATTCAATGCACCTTGACTCTAGGCAGGCCCCGTTAATTTTAATCAATGCTAGGAGCTCAGAGGTTACATTGCATTGCGCTAGCAACCCATTAATATCCTACTTTAAACCACATACATTGTGCTGTAACAACGCTAACATATAACGGATATAAACACTGCTTTAAGCATCTGAAATTAGGGAGATGGCAAGAGAATTAATATTTTAAGACATAATATAAATACATAATGCGCTGAAACGTGCCAATTCAGTAAAACAATTGTATAAATCGGGTGATAAATAAAATAGTTATATCAATTTAAAGTATGTAATAAAACAAACACTATATGTTAAGCGAAGCTTGCCAAAATCGAATAGTGAAAATTGCATTTAAATCAAACACAAAATTAAAAAGTCACTGATTTGTGTTCTATTTCAGTAATAAATGCCGATAAAAATATTTTTTCTGATATGTCTTCCATGTAGAGGCAGACATCGATCAGTTAGGATATTATTATAAGTATAGATTTCAAATGCAACATCAGTTTTAGAAAAGCCTTAACTCACAATCAGTTTTTAAGATTATACAAAACCAATATTTTTATTGTACGATGTTGAATTTAATTAACTGCCTTCTTGAACACTGTTAAATAAGTAACTTATCTTAAGAAATATTTTATAAATAATATATTTTATGAATAATATTTTCAAGAACCAAACTAAAAAATTATATAAGTACAAAAATTACACAATTTCAAAAGAAGTTATAGCCAATTTTTGGTATAGTGTTAAGCGATATTGCTTACCTGCCAATCTGCTTTCAAGTATCCCATCTGTTTCTGACGTCGTCGTTGAATTTCCAACGTCGAGAACTGACAGCTAAGTGATAGTCTCGGCAGATTTGTCGTACGAAGTTGACACGTCAGCCACAAATTAAGTATTGGTTCTATAAACTTTCACGACACTTGAAGGTGCCTATATTTTTACAAAAGTCATCGTAATACTTTTAACATAAATTTACTATCATACGCGGCCAATCTTAAAAAACCTAATGATAACTAAATAGTAGTAAGGCATACAGTTCGGCCTTGAAGTTTCGTTACTATCCGCTATAACCAAAATAAAATTATACCAACCTTTTTACCACCTAAAGAATCAAAGAATTTATTATAATCACAAAACTGTGTGACTGTGAGTGAAAGATAGCGCGCGGTGGACGGTGTAGCGACGACATTTTATGGTAATTTTTGAGATTCACAATTAAATACGTATTGTTTACACTTGGAAAGGGCATCACAAAGAAAAATCAAATGGTAGTAATAAAATACCACCTGACCGAAACGAGCAGTGCCGGGAACCTAGAAGAGTGCATGCGGTCGAGCGGATCAACGACGGTGCCAGTGTATCTGCAACTGGGGCGGCTGAAAATGTGCAAGAAGATGATGAAATTGATAATGAACTGTATACACATATATTGTGTTCAATCGTCGACTATTAAGAAACATTGGGCAGCAGATAGTATACGATTCAATGCGACGTTCATCAACATTCCATTCGAACATAATTGTGGTGTGTGTTGTGTACGTCTATGATTTCTGCGCCAACATCAGATAAGCATTTACCTCTGCTTAAAACACTCTCCCTGAGGAGCCAGTAGGATTTTTTTATCTGTGCAGTACGTGTAAAATAAATCACGTCACATCGTCAAAAAAAAAGATCGAAGGTAGAAAAGATTTCAAGTTTTATTTTCACGGATTTAGTCAGGCGTCTCCCGCAGTTAGAGAGATATGAGATAAGTAACAGAGAAAGCCCCAGCATTCGTTGCCGTTGTCAAAGAAAAAAACTATAGCAATAGTTATAAATTTGAATTTCGACCGCACAGTGTATTATTACATTACTTTCATTAACCCAGTCTCCAAAGTCTAGGCACGGCGTTGGATTCTGAGTAAGAAGAGTCTTTCATTAGGTTTTCTTTATCTATTCGACATTTAATACTTAAATAAAACATAATAAATAAGGCCAGTCGTGGCGCAAGGGCACAAAGTGTGACTGTAAAATCGACTTGTAACAGATTCGATCCCCTACTCGAGGAAGTGAAATATTTATTTGAATTTATATTTTGATTTCTCCGCCCTGGTGGTTCAGAGGGTGTGCGGCGTCTGCCCCTCAACACACAATGCCTCCAGTATTCGGCGGAAAGTTGGGAACGGAGTGTCCTAACACTAAGCTCCCTCTACCTATCCTACTGTGGGCGGGATACAGCATCCAGCTGATTTACTAAAACCAAATAATATATTGTATACACAATATGCATATGTTATACACATATTTACTTTACTTATTTTTACATAGTACCAACATAGTTACAAATAAGTACCAATAATAAAAAAGTTATATTTTATTAAATGCATAAATTCACACTGCATTTAACTATTGCATAATTTAAGCATAATTTTAAAGACTTATGACTGCTCGTACATGAGTTGTTAGTTATTAGACTATAAGGAAAGATTGAAGTTAGTCGTGCCGCAGGGGAACGAGAATGTTACTGTAAAAGCACAGGTTGTGATTTCGATTGCCATTCGAGGAAATTAAATATTTAATATTTTCATTTATTCGCTCTGGTGTCGAGGCAAAGCGAGGCGTTGAGTTCCGCTACTAAATAACCACAATATCTCACAAGTTCTTTACACTATTTTATTAGCACTCATAAAGTTATGAGATGTCATGTTTAGATGTTTCTTTAAAGGATATTAAAAATTAAAAAAATTAAATTAGCTTCACGCTATATCCCGCACACAGCAGGGTAGGCAGAGGGAACCTAGTGTTAAGACACTCCGTTCCCCACTTTCTGCCGATTTTGAAGGCCTTGCGTGTTGAGTGGCAGAATTCAACGCTGCGCTTTGCCTTGACACCAGAGCGAAGAAATGGAAATATAAATTTAAGTAAATATTTCATCTCCTCGAGTGGGGATCGAACCCACAACCAGTCGGTTTTACAGTCACACTTCGTGCCACTGCGCCACGGCCGGCCTCTTTAACTTTAAAGGATATCATAACAAATTAATTTATGTTTTCTAATCTTCTTTTCATATTTATTTTCTGTTTTATTTAACGTATTTATAAATGTTTTTTATGTTATTTGAAGTCTTGATAAAAATATAAAATAATGTTATTAAATGATTTAAGGTTATCGATGGTCGTAGGATCGATTCCCATTCCGCAAAATTAATTATTTCCTGCCTGTAATTGATAAACCTACCCTACTATATTCGTAATAAAGCATGGGTAAAGGTAAATAAAAAAACTATTAATTATGTTTTAAAAAGCTATATTTTTACTTCGTTTTTTTACATTTTAATTACTTACAACTCATAGTGAGTGAAGAAACTTAACGCTATCATAATTTTTATAGTTTTAATCAGTTTCACGCTAAATACCGCACAGAACAGGGTAGGCAGAGACGACCTAATGTTAAGACACACCGTTTCACACATTCCGCCGAGATCTCGAGGCATTGCGTGTTGAGTGGCAGAACTCAACACCGCACTATGCCTGGCCACCAGAGCGCGGAAATTAAAATATAAATGTAAGTAAATATTTTGTCTGTTCGAGTAGGGATCGAACCCACAACCAGTCGATTTTACAGTCACACACTGCGCCACGACTGATTTCTACAATAATATAATATATTTTATTGAATAGATTTTTTTAAAGACTCGAAAAGAAAATAAAAAATATCATGTATGAATAGCGACCACGAACTGTATTATAAATACGTACAAATATAAAAGTAAGAATTGCACCGACAATCATAACGTTAAAACATCTATCCATATACAGATCAAATCCATAAAATTCTTCCTAATGAATTCTTAACGACTTTTTAGTAGCAAACGGAAGTCCTCTTTTTAAAACACCAATTTGCTTCAATAGTTCGAGCGACGGCGGCACGCAGTCTGCTCCGGCAGCCAGCACCAATCATTGCAATCAATTTTCCAATCATAACCAAAAGCTCTCTATTCTATACTCACTCGCTATTTCACGGTTGTCTAGTCTAGTGTACGTCGTGTATTTTTTAGCGTTTATAAAAATATATTTCAAACACTAAACTGATATTTCAATACGAATATTTTGATTGTTTTTGGTAGTTTTCAAATTAATTTTACTAACTTTCTAATAGCAGCTTAAACTGTAAGCTTGTAATATAAAGTAGGACATCGTTTTATTACATATATATTTTGTCTCTTAAATAACTTTCGAAAGGACGATTCGGCGGAAAGCCTCCTGCCGACCCTATTGTATGATGTAAATATTATTAATATGTAAATATTATTAATATGTATTATTTTATGAGGCCGGTCGTGGCGCAGTGGCACAAAGTGTGACTGTAAACCGACTGGTTGTGGGTTCGATCCCCACTCGAGGAGATGAAATATTTACTTAAATTTATATTTCCATTTCTTCGCTCTGGAGTCGAGGTAAAGCGCGGCGTTGAGTTCTGCCACTTAACACGCAATGCCTCCGGAATTCGGCAGAAAGTGGGGAACGGAGTGTCTTTCACTACGTTCCCTCTGCCTACCCTGCAGTGTGCGGGATACAGCGTGAAGCTGATGATGATGATGTATTATTTTATTCCTCATATTATTATTGCCGTTTCTCTGTCTATGCCGTCTCTGTGCCCCATACTATTCGGAAAAAAGCGCAATTTATCGTTTTTATAGTATAATTGTGACCATATACACAGAACGGCAGATACTAGCGAGTATGTCACAGTGAAAATGATGAAGAACGTGCGTAGGGTATTTAGGCACGTCGAACGTTTACCATAACCATACCATTAACTGGACGAAGAGCGCTTTTTTTTATTAAACAACTTATGACTTTCATTAATATTTGTTTTCTCATTGATAGCAAATATATTCTAGAATATAGCTACTTGTAAAATTTCAACACTTTATGACAAAAAATGAATGAGCTACGGATTTATGAGGTGAAACGCGTCATTTGGTCCCACTGTGCGACGGCCTCGTGATTAACTATTCAATATTTTATAGTACGAAATTTAAAATAAAGACATTTGCTTAGACACTTGAGATATTATATACACTAATACTAATACGGATCGCATTAACCCTAGACTCCCTCTGCTTACCCTGCTAGCGGGGTATAGCGTGACGCTAAAGAAAATTATAACAAAAGACAAAAGATTATAAACTAGTTATTATATCTGTTTTTTCGGGTTTTATTGCTTCATTTTTCAATTAATTAAAATTAGAACCTATTGTGAGGCGAACCCTGGAACGATGTTACATTACGCAAGTGTCAAACCAGACAGGAAATATATTTGCCTAGATATCATCAAAAAATCATGTAACGGGATAAAACACTATGACAGGTTCAATATTGATCTTCTACGTAAAACTAGGTCACAAGTCACAAGCTATAAATTATACTTCCAATAAAGCAGCAGCAAGCAAGCAGCCAACAATGTTGCTATCAACAAGAATCTCAATTAAACATTGAAAAACGATCTCTGTTAAACAGATTATATTCAATCCTGGATTAGGGATTACTATCGGATTTTAGATATTGTCTATACAAAAAAAATAATTGAAATGTCTTTCTGTGATTTCAAAATGACTGTTTTTTTATTCCTATATAATACTAATTTATACGATACTTAAACACAAAAGAAAGTGTGTCGATCTGTATGTTTGTTAAGCATCTGAGCAAATTTTAAAAGACAAAGGGCGTTGCGATCACATAGATATTTCTTTTATATTTTCACATATAAAACTAACACCTTAGATAGATTTATATGAAATATCCAACAAATTATCTATTAAATAAGAGTACAACAACTGCAAGCAAAACCAAACAAAATTCCTAAGGTTTAAATTACAATCTATTAAGTGTTACTGCATAAATAACCATACTAAAACCACCAATCAGTTTGACCTAAATAAACCTAAATTATATTAAATAAATAATGATATTGTTCAATTGGGCAAAGTCGAGGACAAGCCGCTAGTTAGTAATAAATTTGCCACTTCGAATATAATATAGAGCTGTATAAGTTGAATGTATAAATTTAGTAATATATTTGTATTCAAATCATAAACTTACCTATTAATCGAAATTTGCGTTTTATTCAAAACTGTGTTTAATTTATTTATTCAGCCAATTACAATATTTTGAAAGGCAATAAATGCTTATTAAGAAATACCTAGAATATATTTGTTAAAGTATCTCTTTAGGTTGACGAAATGTGAATATTAAAATGCTTTAGTTCTTTAGTTCTTAGTATCGTCAGAAATGCTGCCTTCACACAGGAGACCGAGATTCGATCTCCCACCAAGGAGCGATATTTACATGTTTCATCAAATAAGGACATAAAACTATTAGCAAATGTACTTTTTTGGATTTCGAAGCAAAATAAGTAACAAAAATATAATGGCAGAGACATTGTAATACTATCGAGATTATTGAAACTGAATACCGATCGATATTGACATCGGGGTCTCTTCAACTGGAGATTCAGAGTGGCAATTTTTCCCTCGATTTTCATCTTCAAGTATACACAATTAACAATGGAATACTTACTTTTGATTTTTGTAACTGTCACTTAGAGTTCCGTATAGAATTGTTTGTTAGTAATTGTTGTTCTTCTCTATGTTTGCCTGTCTTTCCATCTGTCGAGACGCTTTTTTTTTTTCAAAAAATCTAATTAAATCAGCTTCACACTGTATTCCGCACACAGCAGGGTAGGCAGAGGAAACCTAGTGTTGATTCTGGAGGCATTGTGTGTTGAGTGGCGGAACTCAACGAAGCGCTTTGCCACGACACCAGAGCGAAGAAATGAAAATATACATTTAAGTAAATATATCTTTTCCTCGAGTGGGGATCGAACCCGCAACCAGTCGATTTTACAGTCACACTTTGTGCCCCTGCGCCACGACTACTGGCCTGGCTTTTTTTCAAAATCACGGAAATATCTAACTGAAATTTCATATGAGAAAATGAGTGTCAATTCTTTGTAGTTAAGTTCTAGTTTCGTTTACATACAGTCATAAGTGGGAGTACAACTATCACTTGATATTGTACAGATATTGATATAAATATCAATGGAAAAAAAGTTTTTGTAATCAGTAACTTGTAAACTCTTACTCTAACTCTTCTGGAAGACACAGAATATCATATATAATAAAAAATATCATATATAATTTTCAGACATTACTATTTAATTATATAACATATATAATGTGATGTATTCAATGTCATTTTAGATATTCAATGTCTGAAAATCTTCATTGAATATATAAAATGAACTAAGGATTGCCCAAAAACAAAAAAAAGAACTAACAATATTTGTTGGATCGTTAAAAGTTTAGGCAACTTTTGAGACGGCAATGCACAATTTTAATATAACGAAGCGAAATTAAAAGTACAGTTGTATAATGACTTTCATAATTATTTAAATAACATACATATTTTCCTACTGCTCAGGCTAGACTGGAAATTTCATTCTTACACATGGCTTTCCAATTTGGACCTAATGTCATTCGTTATAAAGTATATTCTTGAGTGTTTTTAAAATATAAAATATATTCAGGAGTAAAGTACCTTATTGGGAACCGGACGTTTCCGTGACTTTTGTTAAGTGCGTCGCTTGTCGCTTATGGCGGTTGAGGGCGGACGCCGATGTAGACATTTAGCGCTTCCAGTAATGTTTATTTGCATTTATATTGCCGCAGTTTTGTGTTTGAAGGTTAATCGTAAATTAATTAAACTAAAGTTTAGAATTGTATATTTTTTTAATAAATTGACATATAAAAAATTTAAAATGAATTGAATACATTATTAATAATGAGTTTAAATGTTTTAGGTGAAAGATAAACTTTTACAATAAATAACGTAACACTTAGAGACAGAACCGAAGAGATTTATGTTTGTATTTAACATGAAAGATTTTTTTATAATTTATTAGCTTGACGCTGTAACCCGCACACAGCAGGGTTAGGCAGAGGAAACCTAGTGTTAAGATACTCCGTACCCGACTTTCCGCTGAATTTTGGAGGCATTGCGTGTTGAGTGGCCGAACTCAATGCCGTTCTTTGCCCTGACACCAGAGCGAAAAAATGGAAATATGAATTTGAATTAATATTTCATTTCCTCGAGTGGGGATCGAACCCACAACCGTCGCGTTACAGTCACACCCTTGTGTCCCTGAACATCCATAGTTTGGTATTGTAATGAAAGTGCATGCAATAAACAAGGATGGGACCAGCAATACCGAGATCGAGTACGTGCCTTACAATATAAAAAGGATCTTTAGTAGTGGCGTAGACGTGCTACGAACTTAGGGGACGGCCGACCACCATTATTGTATAGATTTGATTGAAAAAATATATTTAACTGGTATTTATTTGTTATAGGTAAACAGAAAGCTGTGATTATATAATATTTTAAAAGTCACGTTTAATGATAAATTTGTATATATGGTTTGTTTATTTGATTATGGCGTACCGAGGGTGCCAGTTAAGCACATATCACCTCGCCAACGTTACGTTGTATGGAGAAGACAAATGTGTATATAAAAATCATATTATTATACGTCAATCAATGTCGGTCAAGTGCGAGTTGCACTCTTCCACCGAGGGATCCATACTATCTTCAGAATTCTAGTGAAATGAAAACGGGACTTGTAAGTTGTTTATTGTGTGTACAGTGTGACTTAACGCAGCAGTTCATCTAATCAGAGCGTGTGTTAGCTAACAGTAACTGCGGGGAAATAAAAACTATTCATACCTCTGAGCGGGAATGGAACCTTTAGCCATCGCACTTACAGTGAAACAAAAGCAGAAACTATATATTATATTTAATATAAAACAGAACTAGTTTCAATCCTTTAACAATTCAAAGAAAAAAATTATTGTTTGTTTCAATTATTGATTTATTCTCAGCTACTCCACGCAATGTCTCGAATGTTGGGCCATGCATTGGTGCTGTAACACTAAGCTCTCACTGCCTACCTTGCTTTATACGGGATACAACGTAAGGCTCAAAAAGCTTAAAAACTTAAATATTCGTTATCCAAAGTACTTTACTTTTATACCGAGCTTGTCTTGTCTGAATTATTTAGAAAATATTTGAAGTAAAAATGTATAAAATAGCTAGCGCAATTTATATGAAAATATTTTGACGCGCTATAATGTACCAACGGTAGCTGAGAAAATACCGATATTGGTGGTTTAAGTTATTTGACTACTCTACTGAGTATCGTATAATTTGTCGGTACTATCAACATTTCCGACTATTATTTAAAGTATGTAAAACAATATATAGCTACAATATATTTTTTTCTTTATATATTATGAAGCTTAACAAAATATTAATATGCTCGTAGTGCTTTAAACTTTTTTTTCAGCTTCACGTTGTATCCCCTTGTACAGAGTAGACAGAGGGAACCTAGTACTAAGACACTGTATGCCCTAGTTTGCAACGAATTTTCATGACATTGCATGGTGAGCGTCGGAACTCAACGCCGCGATTTACAATGCATAAAACTTCATTTTCTTTTAATTCTCTTGCATTTTCTTAACTTAACTTGATAAGTGTCTTCAAGTATAAGCACTTTAGAACTTTACTGAAAGTAAACAGATATTCGATACATTGAGAAATGCGTTTTTAAAGTAGTTGAAACTTTTTACTTAAAGAAATATTACCGACAAGCTTTCCTATTTCGCATATAAATTTAATACCGGGATTCACTTAAATTATTTTGAGGCCAGTCGTGGCGCAGGGGCCCGCTAGAACAATATTAGCCATGCATTATTTACATGAAGAATCGTCCGTGAAGGAGCTATGAATCTCCATAACGAATTATTTACGGAAGCCGTCCGACCCTGTTATTGTTTGTTTCTCCCGCGACAATTCTCCGGGCCAAGTGGTTTATAGCCCCATTATCAATATTTTTACCCCTTTTTTTGGTGGTTTTTCTTTTATTTTTTCTTTTGTCGGTGGACTTGTAGGGATAGGTACATTGGTAGTAAGAACGAAGAATCTTGCTGTAAAACAAAAGATTAAGTTGTAAAAGGACTTTATTTACTCAACATCTTTATACATTATTATTGTATGTTTTACTATACTCATTTATTTCATGAGATTCAAGGATTCTAAAAAAATATTAAGTATAATGGAATACGGATTTTTTTCAAAAAAATCTGTCTTAGACTTTTTTGGTATTATTATTTATTCTAGATTTTAAATAAGAACACCCAAAAAGAAAGAACATCGTTCTAATTCTCAATAATTATACTTTCAATGTCAAAATCAATCCTTCAGGTTCAGGTTTAATACTGCTAATTGCGATAAGAAAAATATTAATTTTTGTAATAAGTACCTATTTATTCAAGAGGAATGAAAAGAAAAAATATTCGTAAAAATAAATAAATAAAAAAATATTTCCGAGGAAAAAAATATAAAGTTCACAGTCGTCGGTAAAAAATAAAACGTTGAAGAGCCCTGACGATCTCATCCTACCCTTTCCATCGGGTCAGCTGTCATCCTCATAACATTCTTGGCCTCCCACAAACGTACCTCTACGTGCTCTACGTTACTCGCACGTTCAAATTATGGAACAATTTACAGCCCCCAATGTAACCTGAGTGCTACAATAGGATTTTTTTAAATAATAACTTCAAATCCCTTCGAGTGTGGTGAATGAGGTGCTCATTTTTTCTGTTTTTTTTAGGCAATGTCTATATAGTTTTCATGAAATAAATATTTGATTGGCTTGTAACTTTTCTAATAAAAAAATAATTAACTATAGCATTTCATTTATCATTAAGCGATAATGTTCATTAGCAAAAACACATTTTAAATTATACAAAAAAAATATCGTCACTACTATAACTAATGTGTTTCTATTATTTCATTTTATTATTTAATTTAATTTTTTAAGTAAGACATACAGTACATTAATTTTAAACTTATATCACACAAAAGCTTTTTCATATATATACAAATCAAGTTGTGAAAATTTACTACTCGCTCAAACGTCTTAAGAACAACAATTTATATATATACTATAAAAAAAAACAAAAAGTGTGTATAAAAAGAGTCGTAAACTTCGGAAAAAAAATATCAAAATAATATTCTAAAAATATCGCTAACCAAGAACAAAACTAAATATAAATCAGAAGTTTCTTTACACAGATCTTGAAAAATTTGAATTTTAAATTGAATATATCTAAGTTATTAGAGGCATATTTTGTGTTAAATTTATTAACTGTAGAAAAGGTCTATTACGTGCACCTAATCTATGAGACGCAAAATTTAGTTTATTCACGAGTTTTTATAGCATTTAATACTCATACAATATCAAAGAAAAATGTACAACAATAAAAAATAAAAAAACATTGTTTAAGCAAACTTTTCAATATCTCTACATATATAAGTATCTACGTATATCATATAATACGAACACATGTTTCATAGAGGGCTCGTATAAAATATTCAAGGCGGCTTCGTTTGTTTTATTCACGGATTTGCTGCTTTGTTACCTTGTAGGCACGTGCGTGCATAAATTGGCATTCCCATAGCACTGAACTGAACTGAAATTATTTGAGGCCGAAATGTAAAGAGGAAACCGTTAAAACCACACATTTTCATAAAATATTTTTTGATATAATTGTTAAGGAAAATTTTACAGCGTAAAATGTGGTAACATATATTTAAAATATTAAAATATTGAATCTGGCTACACAGGCTGGCTCCGTGCTCACAACAGCAGGTACAGTGGGTTACATCGAAAGTATTAATTTGCTCTCATATAGCTTAGCTTTGGCCTTTCTCAATAAATTGGTTATCGAATACAAAAATATTTTTTAATTAAGAATCAGCAGTTCCTGGATTAGTGGGTTCCACCAAATAAACTCTTCATCTTTATACTATTAGCTTAGGTTATAGAACATATTTTAATAAAACGATTGAAGGAGATTTAAGGTACATTATAGATACTCGTACGTGACGTGAGAGAAGTTACTCATAGTCCTAACAGTAAGTAGGCTAAGCTCTCAAGTTTTAAATACGTGTAAATACATAACAAAAATTCAAAATTTAAAGATATGATTTAACAATTTTTCAAACGTAATCAAAGTGTTTTTATAATTAAATATTTATATATATCTCTCAGTATAGATGGAAAGCTAAAAAAAATAAGAAAAGTATTATTTTATTATAAAAAACGAAAATAAAAACTGTTTTACTTCACAAAAAGAGACAGCAAAACGCATTTAACGTCGTTACTTGTGACAATAATAACAGCTATAAAAATAAACAGTCGGAAAAAGTTCTCAACGCTAAGTTTAATAAAACAACGCTTGCATTGCTTTCAAGAAAATGAGTTCCGTTGCGGTTCACTTTGAGCATTCAAATCTGTAAATGTGCTTACTAATGAAATATTTGTGGGGTCCGGGGAAACGGTTTGTGAAATTATGACATTGAGTTTTTGATTTCTGTCCAAAAGTCACGGGAATCTTTGTACTAAGATAGAAAATTTACGCATCCTAATTATATGAGGCCAGTCGTGGCGCTCGGACACAAGCATGTGACTGTAAAGCCGACAGCTTGTGAGTTTAATTCCTCTTAAAGATAATTTAGTAATTAATATTTTGCTTCTTTTCCTTGCTACGTTCTGGTGCCGAGGCAAAGTGCGGCGTTGAGATGCGCCATTCAACACGCACTGCCTACGGAATTCGTAAATTGGGTCTGTGTTAAATAACTAGGTTTGGTACCTATCTTTTTGTTACCGAAATATTCATATTGAAACTAAAAGCAATTTAGGCTCGGTTTTTAATTTAGACTTATTATGCATTGTAAGCGACAATCCTGAAATGTAAAAAGGGACTTATGAATGATGTGTCTCCTATACATATTAAATTGTTGTTGTTGAATTGCAGTTGAACTGTGTAAAAATTTAAAAATTATATATACATACGTATTAGTGGTAAACATAACGTGTTTTAAATGCGAAGTAAAACGAAAGTTGTATCTAAAATCCTAGATCTATGTATCATATTATGTCAAAATGTATATTAAAAATATAATTTATTGATATTTTTCCTTCCTTTTTAACAAATTTGTAGTCAATTTACAATAATCATATAATGAAAATAAAACAAAACTCCATCTCAATCTATACACATAATAAAACAGTAAAAATACGCGAGAGAGTCACCTCTCTGAAAGAAGGGTGTGAAAATAATGGTCTAAAGCCTGAATGCGAGTAAGACAAAAGTTCTGGTATTTAAAAGAAATGTAAAAAGTATGGAATGCAAGGTCAGTGTAAATGATAAGATATAAGAACAAGTAAATGAAATGGTATATTTGGGAAGTATGATTAGTAGAGATGAAAGATATGAGACGGATTCGGTAAGGAGTATTGCTGCCGATAACAGGGTTTATAGAAAGAGGAAGGCTGTGGAGTTGCGATCTCTTCGTAGGATATACGGAGTCAGCTTGGCTGATAGAATGGAAGAATTCAGATTATTATGGTAAAAAAAAATTCAGTTATTATATTTGTCAGTCAATTATGTTTATTAAATGAATAATCATGTAGTTCAAGCGGACGAAGCCGCGGGCGGGTCGCTAGTAAAACTATATATGACAGCGCAAATTAAATTTATTTATTTCATAATTTTCTTTGGGTTCCATGTTAAATATAAAAACTAGAAACAACAAAAAAACTTAAAGCATATTAAATTTATATGTGACCTGTTTATGTCGTAGCCTTGAGCTAAATTGGGATACCTTTTACTTTTAAGTTTTAACTGTTTTATTTATATTTTAGTTACGTTAATGTTTTCATAACTATTTAGATTATAAATACAGTGAAAACTCCATGTAACTTGAATTTACTGAAAAAAATATAAAACATCAGAATCACTCGACTTTTAGGGCCAAAGGGCTTGTTTTCCATTTAAATATGTAATTTCACGCCCATTTTTTATTACAACCCCATTACACTATAATTAAGTAAAAACAGAACTTTCTAAGTTACTAAAATTAGTCTCATCTGGAGCTTTTGTGTGTTTTATAATTACTGTAATATCTAGCTCGTAATGTAATTATTTATTCCACATTTAGGAAAGAAAAAAATTGTAATAAGCGTCTAAAAATATCGACGTAGCTTGATGAGAACGTATGGCTTAGTAGTCAGAGCTCCTTTTTTTCTAATTCATTTTTATACATTTTCTAAGTATTTTTCTTTCCTATGTGTGGAATAACACTTTAAAAGTTTTAAAAACATCTTAATGTAATTGTCGGCGGGAAAGTTTCTCATAATTATATTAATGCTTGCCACTGGTACATTTTGTACTTCATTAAAAATATTTTATTATTTTATTTTATTATAGAAAATTATTGTAGATTTTATTTTTAAACTTAAAATTCCATAATACCAGAATACCCAATACCTATTGTATTATTAGCTAATTATCGGGTAATATAACATGCTAGAAGTATGAACCTATAATACATTTGCCCATTCTCTCCCTTCGTCTCTCTTCAATCTCGTAGAGCAGAACGCAAATCTAAGTTTCTAATAAGATTCGAACCTGTATCTTTGCACTTAGGAAACGAAATTCGTATTATACAATCATTTACCTCTTATACATTTCTCCTTATATGAATAATTTTAATATCAATAACGAAAATACATTATCTATACCCTTTAAAAGATTACTTTGCCATTATACCATAAAACAATTTTACTGTCATCAAATAAATGTAAAGGAGCAACATCTAATACTGATGAGATTACTCTGAGACAATTTATCATACATTTTATAAAGAAGTTAACATGTAACGTCGTTTAATTTAGAAATCCATTAAAAATTTCGCACGCCGCCCGCTTTTAAATCCACGGCGAGCCGCGTTAGCAAATTGGTTTGAAATATTCAACTCGCCCCGACTCGTTCACTCGAACCTCGAAGGCGAAGTGTATGGCTTCATTATGTTAGCGTTTATGGGGTTCGGATTATCTTTATGATTACGTCAATCATTTATCCACAGATTGTTATTTTCAATAATTTTTTTTATCAATTTCTTCTTCATTAATCTGTTCTTCAAGTTTTAGTTGTAGCCGTTATGACGCACAAACTGCTTCTGGCTGTTGAGGGTTCACTCCAAGAGAAGATTCATTATTTTCGTTTTCCTGATCTGGTCAAATAAAGTGTAGAGTTAAATTTCACCCCTTAAAGCACGTACCACGAATTCTAGTAATAAGAGGAAAAGGGACTATAGTAACAAAGATTTTCTATCTATTCGTCCGTAGATTATATCTTTTTTTGATATTTGCATGGTTTTAATTTTATTTTAAAATAAATTATATATTAAAGTGGAAACAAAATAAATTATAAATATTAAAAGAATGATTTCCATTTTAATATTACCACCAAATACGCCACGACAGCATAAAATATTCCAATATCAATTTCTATAACTATAATAATGGTTTAAACAATATTTGAAACATAACTATTTCGGCCACAAGTAAAACGCTATCGGGCCCTTGTTTGTATTTACTTGACATTTAACAACTTACCTACCAATAAGACTTCTAGTATTTTTTTTTTTTTTATGGAAAAGACACGGCAAACGAGCGTGCGGGTCACCTGATGGTAAGTGATTACCGCCGCCCACGGCCCCGTGCAACCCCGGAGGAGCTACAGGTGCGTTGCCGGCCTTTAAGGTGGGTTGGGCGCCGGGGCCCGGCATTACCTGATGCGAAACGCAGTGGCATAAAGCCACTACTTCACGCCGGTTTTAAATGCCGGGGGTGGTAATGATCCGGTCGAGTCTGCCCATGCGTGTTGCCATTGCTGGCGACGTGACTCTACCACACGTACTTTAGTCGCCTCTTACGACACCACCAGTACCAGGATGATCCTATTCTAGGCCGGGATCACACGGCACAAAATATAAATAATCCTTTGAGTTAAAAATACAATTTTTACAAACGAGATACGAAAATTATTAATAATTATGATACTCTATCGTATTCGTCTATATAAATTAAAATAATCCCCATTACCTTATTTCAGTTCTATATATACGACCACATTGTGCTGTCAAAAGGACTTGAGGAGAATTGATTGGACCACGTCCATTGCATTAATTATATCCAAAATGCCAAATTAATGCGGAACTCGGTGTAACTTATATAGAACTGGTAGCTTTGAATTAGTTTCATGATGCAAATTCTGCTTAACTTGAATATACTGAATGTTAATCTTGTATGTATTATATTTTGGTAATGTAAAATACATTTATCCATGTTAATAGGTTTTCACTAAACAAGTAACCGGTTCGATCCCCGCAGAGGAAATTAAATATTTAATATTTTCATTTTTTCACACGAAGCGCGGCGTTGAGTTCCGGCATTCACTTTTTTTAACTTCACGAGTAGTCAGAGAGGACCTAGACACACCGTTCCCCACTTTACGAAAAACTCTGTAGGCACTGCGTGTAGAGTGGCGAAACTCAACGCCGCGCTTCGTGTGAAGACACCAAAGCGAAGAAATGAAAATATAAATTTTAATAAATATTTAATATCCTTGAGTGGGGATGGAACCCACAACCAGTCGATTTTACAATCCCAAATTGTGCATATGCGCCACGACTGGCCCTAACACGTAATGTCTCCAGAATTCAGAGAAAAATACGAAACGGACTGTCGTAGCACTAGGTTCTCTCTGTCTACTGCCCCCTGTTTGAGGGTTACAGCATAAAGCTGAAAAAATATTTTAAATTGTTGTTTCACTGCTTATTTAAAAAACAACGTATAAAATTTGGCAGATTAAATAAAAGTATATACATAAGCATATGTATACATATATACGTAATAAAAATTAATGTCTATTGAATGTAATGCAGGATATCTGTAAGTTTATGTAATACAATTATATATTATGCCAATGACTTTGAAAAGAGCAACTGTTGAGTTTCTTGCCGGCTCTTCTCAGCAGAACTGCCTTCCGAACCGGTGGTAGCTTTTTTTTTGTCTATATTTTCATTTGACGATTCAAAAGTGCTTACAAAAGTTTATTTGAATAAAGAATATTTTGAATTTGAATTTGAATTTGAATTTAAATGATCCTACACAAATGCTATCTTATTTCTGTATCAATAAGTTGTATGAAGTTTATGTGTATGAATTTCGTTGTAGCTTGTTGGCTTAGTGGTCAAAGCGCAAAGGCAAGGTTGTATGTCTAATTCCCTGCAATGCAATAGGACATATATACAAATTAAAATCAACAAGTTAAAATTAAGATGGCGCAAAATGTGACTGTAAAGGCAACAGGTTCTCGATTCGATTCCTATTCAATGAAACGAAATATTAATAGGTTCACTTCTTCGCTCTGAATTCACGGCAAGCCGCGGCGTTGATCTCAGCCACTAAATACACAATGGCTCCAGAATGCAGCAGAAATACTAGGGCCCCTCTGTCTACCCTGCTACATGCGGAATTGTAATGCCCATTGTAAAAATGGGGAACTGTGTCTCTTATAACTAGGTTCCCTCTGCCTACACTTCTGTGTGCGAAATACAGCGTGAAGCTAAATAAAAAGCTACCTACGTTTGTAAGTAAATACTTCTTTTTCTATCTCTATACAATTGTATTCTCTATAAAAATTGTACTCATGTTAAATGATATGCTTACAGCACCTACAAAGTGCAAGCTCATTATATTTATTTGCTTTATAAATGTAATAGAGTAATATAAAAGAAAAACAAGATACGTTAAATGTTTGAAGTAACACCTTTTCCCTTGTAAATAGCTCTCGCCACGAAACTTACAATTAAAAAATCAATAAAAAAAAGAAAATTTACAACTTATATCTTTTTACTTTCTAATTAAATTTATAATAATGGTTGAGCTTAATATATATTTTTTTCATTGTCAAATACAATATGATCTGAGAGGAAATTTTAAAAATGTATCTAATATTTATTGTCCAAGGATGATTACCTTTTCTATATTCTTATTTGGCGTGAAGCCGTATTCGATGAAAGTAATTTAATTAAAAGTCCTTATTTAATAAATAAAAAGTCCTTATTTCTAAGGAAAATTTCAGTAAATTGTACTCGCATTACTCGTGTACAGACACGTAATACATTAACGCTCGAAATCGTGAACAAAATTGCTCATTATAGCTTTATTTTGTTAGACATTAAATTTAGGTAAATAAAGATTAAAAAATATTAAATCGTCATTTACAAAGAAATTCTTACGCTATTTATTGTTTTTTATGTTTTTTGCGTAGTATTTATCTTTTGTAGCATCTGGGTCTGTATGTTGAATGGCGGGACCCAACGCCGCGCTTTGTGTTACCAGAGCGGCGAAACAAAATTATTTTGATCACTACCTACATACGTGGCATATTTATTATTCAAAAGTTTTTTTTTTTTATGGAAAAGACACGGCAAACGTGCGTGCGGGTCACCTTATGGTAAGTGATTACCGCCGCCCACGACCCCGTGCAACCCCAGAGGAGCTACAGGTGCGTTGCCGGCATTTAAGATGGATTGGGCGCCGGGGCCCGGCATTACCTGATGCGAAACGCAGTGGCATAAAGCCACTACTTCACGCCGGTTTTAAATGCCGGGGGTGGTAATGATCCGGTCGAGTCTGCCCATGCGTGTTGCCATTGCTGGCGACGTGACTCTACCACACGTACTTTAGTCGCCTCTTACGACACCACCAGTACTAGGATGATCCTATTCTAGGCCGGGATCACACGGCAAAAAATTATTATTTTTAAATATTAAATGTTTTAAAAACTTTTTAGTTGAAATATTATATCAAGTTGTGAATCCACTATCGTTGTTCGGAAATAATAAAAAAATAATAAATAAAACGGACGTAGATCCAATCAATTCAGGCGTGAATAGCATTCGGTACAACCGATGCACTACAACAACCTTCATACTTTGAAATATTGTATTTCAGTTTTATTTGTATTTTTTTTATAATGGAAGTAACAAACGATTTCTTTTTTTATTGTTTTGTTGTAAAAATAGGATTGAGGTAAAATTGTTTTTTGAAAATATTTACTCACAATAGATGATTTTTTTTTGTTAGTTTCTAGCTGTATTCCGTACGTAACATGGTAGGCAAAGGGAACTTTGAAATCTAATGCTAAGACCCTCCGCTCCCAATAAAACACTTCCGTTCCCTATTTTTCGAGGAATTCTGAAGGCCTTGTGTGTTGAATGTCGGAGCTCAACGCCGCTATTTTAAATGATATTTTTTACAATAATGCCTTTATTTTGCGAAAAATACAGTAACTTGTACTAATTACCGACTAACAATTATGTTTAAATAAAACTACATTATTTAATAAGTGTTTAAAAATCATTTAATAAAATCTGTATATGAAAAAATATATTTTCTAATCTTCATTGTGTTATGTAAAATAAAAAAAAAATCAAATCATCATCAATAAAAAAAAATCAAATCATCATCATATCAAATAAATATAAAAGTACGGCAAAAAGGCTGGAACTGAGTGTGTTAACATTAGGTTCCCTCTGCTTTAACCTCCTGTGTGCGGAATACAGCGTAAAGCCGATTAAATTTTATTTTCAAATGAACATATCAAAACGCTTAGTTCACAGTACAATGCACTCGTCACTAAGGGCTCGAACACAACGTGGGGCAAATTAAATGTCCGTCGTATGATTGCATCAACAGCGAACAGACACTGCGGCTGACCGTCGACATTACATTAAATATTATTGACAATGGATTTGTGATTTAAAAGATTATTTTGTGTTACCTTTAAAGTTGCATTATAAATGCAATACAATATTTTTTTTTACAAAATATTAAAAATAACAATGTTTTTACTAGCAATATATACGAATAGTTTTGACTTATTTATTTGAACCTATAATTAATTTTTTATGCTGCAATTACCGACAGATTGTTAGTTATTATTTCGTTATTTAGAGCTAACTACGACTTACACCATAATATTATATAGCCTGAGGCACTCTTGAGGAAAAAAAAAGTGAATCAGTACAATAGATCCAGACATCCTAGCGTTTAAACGAACAAACAAAGAAACTAACTTCCGTTTTATTATATCAGACTAGATTGGGTTTTTATATGCGTACCTTTAAATTGACAATAACTAGTCAAAATATTTTTTTCTTAATCCTAGTTATATACCTAGCTTGTACATTAGAATAGGTTACAATTTATATAAAAAAATTGTATCATTTACTTTATTTCGTACAATACATCAATCAATAAATTGAAGCGGACGAAGTCTCGGTTGCGTACACATTTTTAAATATAATATAATTCTAACTTTGCAAATATAAGAAAAGCCAGATAACCGTAAACAACAAAAATAGCTTACTGAATACCTCTGAACGGCCTCCATTGTAAAGAAAATGAAATTAATCTCCAACTTTCAAGGATTAAATTTAGATCGCGCCTAATTACAGCGCCTCGGAATGAGCTAATTGTAATTGTTATTTACGTTTTACCTTCCCGAACTCTTCCTAAAATTGTAAACTGTTATTGAAATCATAATTTCCCTGAAAGTTTCAAATATTTCTTTAAATAAAAAATATAGTTTTTTCTTAAAATAAAAGATAAAAAGCAAAATATTTAGAAGATAGAAATAGACTATTAAGACTGAAAAGTATAATTTGTTGATTTTTTCCCATTTGTTTGTATTTTTTTTTTTTCAAAAATAATCAAATATAGATTACAAAACGTCATAAAGGATAAGCTTATGTATAAGATTAACACGCGTTTAAATATGTATAAATATATATTTTTTATCTTTGCTATTCTTATAGTTCCATAACTGAAAAGAAAATAGCGAAAACCTTATAGATTCACTTTATTAAAGGTAGAGTAAGTGGTAGAGTCACGTCGCCAGCAATGGCAACACGCATGGGCAGACTCGACCGGATCATTACCACCCCCGACATTTAAAACCGGCGTGAAGTAGTGGCTTTATGCCACTGCGTTTCGCATCAGGTAATGCCGGGCCCCGGCGCCCAACCCATCTTAAAGGCCGGCAACGCACCTGTAGCTCCTCTGGTGCTACACGGGGTCGTGGGCGGCGGTAATCACTTACCATCAGGTGACCCGCACGCTCGTTTGCCGTGTCTTTTCCATAAAAAAAAAAACCGTCTGTCCGTTTTTCAAGACCATATACATATAACGAGATTGCGTGAAGGTTTCAAGCTGAAATTAATATCAAATACTCATATCTACGGTTCCTTGAAACACAGAAAAAATCAAGCTTCTAATTAGAATTTTCTTATAAATTTCTTCAATTTAATCAAAAGATGGATTTATGCATCATTTTTGCCGCAATTTGTACAAAATGCACGGCGTAATGTAAACCAATCCAGTACTTCCCGTGGATCTACTGTTTTGAAATTACACAGTGAGTGAGTGAGAACTTTCATTATAAATTTAAAGTATCCGGAAACTGAAAATTTATAGATATTTCATAGAAAAAAAAACATTACAAACTTATATTTATAGTTCATTTTTTACAAGATGAATGTATACGCCCGCAGATTTCAGTTTGTCAAATGTATGCGCTGCGTACTTAAAACCTATAAAACATTACCATAAGAAAAATATCCGGAAAAATAGTCATTTAAGTCTAAGATTAAATTTCATTTCATTTAATACAAAATTAGTGCATACGACTGCAAACTTATGTTTGTCAACTGTTATAAATTGTATTTCTCGTTGACCTTCGATCAAGACATTGGAATGAAGCCCTCGGTGGGCGGTATAATTCAATATACAACACATTTTCTCACAGAATGTAGTTTGCATGATGCATGCACATATGCAAACGCTCTAAACGCCTCCCTTTGATAGAAACTTGACAGATTCAATATTGTTATCGTATTCTATTAAAAATTCGTTTTCGTCCCGCTTTAAAATCCACATCGGGGAGCGTCAGGAAATTGGTTTCAAATATTCAGCATCTCTGCCTGAGTTTCGTTTTAATCCATCCCGACTTTAGCGTGCTTGAAGAAACTGTTGTGCTATTTCGTTTATATGAAACCATCGTCTGTAGAAAGTTATATAAATTCTACTACTTAAGCATTTTAGCAACTATGATTGATAACGATAAAAGGGTATGTTTAATATGAAATAACGTTCAGTTATATTAAAAATTATATATGAGCGCGACGTTGAGTTTTTCGACACTTAACATACAACGCCTCGAAAAATATATGAAAATATATATTTATATGTGCATATATCTACTATATCTAAACATTGATATCCATAAAATCAAAATACCAAATATATTTAGATCCTTCTATTTCGGATTCCAATCATACGTTGATTACCAATAATAGTAATTATTGTACATATCTCCTATTACACCACAATTTCGCCTCTCATCATATTTTTTCCCTATATTCATGTATGTTAGAAAAAATATGAGAAACTGAAAATATATCTTCAGCTTCAGCTGTTTTCCGCACACACCAGGGTAGACAGAGGGAACCTAGTGTTAAGTCACTCCTTTCCCCACTTTCTGCCGAATTCTGGAGGCATTGCGTGTTGAGTTGAGTTGAGTTGAGTTCTGCCAACTCAACGCTGCGCTTAGCCTCGACACCAGAGCGAAGAAATGAAAATATAAATTTAAATAAATATTTCATCTCCTCGAGTGGGGATCGAACCCACAACCAGTCGATTTTACAGTCACACTTCGTACCGCTGCGCCACGACTGGCCTCAAAAGAAAATATATCTTTATATTCTGTATTTCGTATATAGCGGAGAGGGAACCTGGAAACAAATCGCGGCGTTTAGATCTGCCACTCAACACGCAACGCCTTAAGGATTCGGTGGAAGGGGGGCAACAGAAATGTCTTAATGTGAACGGAGTGTCTGCCTACCTAGCTATAAGCGTGATGTATCCCGCAAATTCACGTTGTAGCGTGGAGCTAAACAAACGATTTACAAATTAACAAAGCTGTAATTTGACACTTAAATAGGCACTTATCGTCTCTAACAACTGATATTCCTAAAGAAGCGGTTGGGGAATTATTCAAATTAACCCCTTTCAAAACACATCGGTTACTCCTCGTAGCCTCGTATTCTCGTTTATCTCGTTACGGTTATTATGAAAACGCTTGACCTTTTTGCAAAAGTAGCTCGCTTTGTCGTGTGTTTAATGTCAGTTTGCTCAAAAGAATAAGTGAAATTGTATGCTTAGTTTAAGTTTTGTTGTCTTTTTAAGTTGATTTTTTATACAATGTCTCATAGAAGTTTTTTTGGTTTGGTTATTTTTTCTACTGTTATCATAAGAAACTAATTTAAATGCTACGAATACAGCATCTGTGATTTAAAAATGTGATATAGAATACACTACACGAAATTACTCGATACCTGACTGCCGATCTGTTAAAATGCTTAAAATAATTGTGTGTAAATAATAAAAAAAAAATTAAGTTTCTTTACATACGTAGTTATCCAAAAACACAAAAGCTTAAAACAAAAAGTTTCATTTCATAACAACATCTTGTCAGGGCGGTTGTGGCGCAGGGGCACAAGTGTATGGCTGTAAAGGTAAGGGTAACCAAACGTTGTGGGTTCGATCCCCACTCGAGGAAATGAAATAATTTTTAAATTAACGTTGTCATTTTTTCGCTCTGTCGTCGGGGCAAAGCGCGACGTTAGGTTCCGCTACTCAACATGCAATGTCAGAAGTCGCCGGAAAATGCATTATGAAATGTATTAACACTAGGTTCCCTCTGCCTATCCTGCTGCATGCGAGATGCAGTGTGAAGCTGAAAATGTTTTAAAAAAAATGCATATAAAAAAGGAATAAAAAATAATAATCCTAGAATTAAAAAACTATCTGAAATTAACAAACATGTTTATTTTACCATTTGTATGTCAATGATAATTGTAACTTTGACGGAAGCAAAGAAAGTTGATGCTATACTACTCTGTGGGGGCCTTGAAATTTTAGCTAAAATTGGGGATCAACCTGTGACCCTGGAATGTACCAGAAAAAAAAAGAATGACCTAGTTTCTATATATAGGGTCACACTACAGCGCGTTACATAAACGGTCACCTTGTTAGTCCTGCCACGTTCTGAATTAAATCATTTTGATGAAACATATTTTTAAATTGCTTAACTTTTGCCTTTTTCTCTTGCTTTTGTGACACTTTGTGCAATAGCTTGTTGATACACATATCACTAATTTTATTCCCGATGCTATGCAAAAATTTGGTGTTTGATTTAAAACACAACAACGTTAATATTTTTTTATTAAGCCAATAATTGCCTATATTGTCTAAATTGAGGCCAGTCGTGGTGCAGGGGCACGAAGTGTGACTGTAAAACCAACTGGTTATGGGTTCGATCCTCACTCGAGGAGATTAAATATTTACTTAAATTTATATTTCGCTCTGGTGTCGAGGTAAAGCGCGGCGTTGAGTTCTGCCACTCAACACGCAGTTCACCGTCCCGCACCTTCTGCCGGTGTGTCTTAACACTAGGTTCCCTCTGTCTACACTGGTGGGTGCGAGGTACAGCGTGAAACTGTTTTTTTTTTATTTATTTGTCTCAATTAAAAGCCAAATTTGCATAGAATTCATTGCACTTTAATAATATTCTCTCTCTTACTTTGATAAAACGTATTGCATTTTTAATTTAAAACAACAACTTGCAAGGATAAGAAAAATAATCCCATATTTGTCTTACAGCGTCTTCTGTCTGTTTATTATCAGTAAAAACTAAAGCTGAACTAGGTCATCTAATCCATATTAGAGCGAGCAGCTGAGAAATTACTGCAGAGATAGTGTTCCAGGCGTCTCTATGCCCATTTACATTTTAGATATTGAATTTGGTATCCGAGATGCAGTAGCACGATCGGTGCCTATTAGTACAATGGTATAACTGTAACGTGATGGTTGTGGGTTCGATCCAATTTCGTAGTGAATGATTTATTATTTATTACTATTTTCATTTCTTCGCTCTGGCAAAAAGGCTCTTCTTTTACTGGCGTTGAGTTCCGCCACTCAACACTGCAATGTCTTGAAAATACTAATCTAGGTTCTCTATTAGGATTGCAGCGTAAAGCGTAAGCTGTTATGGCTGTTTCTACATAACCGAAATCATAATATACGTAGCTATATAAGATATCTGATTTAATATTTTCGAGGTAGGATTTTCAGGATAGTTAGCCTGGCATATTCCAGTGCCAGACGTAAATCATACCGCAAGTGCCGTGAGTTATGAAATACAGCGTAAAGTTGAAAATCATAATAATAATAATAATTAATTTAAAAGTATATTCAGATACCAATCACCTTCAGATATATTTTTCTAACAAATAACTGTGCGAAGTGAAGCATAAATACTAGTTTGGAAAAAGAGATCTGCTCTTACTCCTTGGATTACTTCAGACACACATACGCCCGTGAGCACGGGCGTATATACATATAGAATACGCAAGGGAAAATCAATTTACTATCATAAATACAAAACGTCTCACTAACTCCATAGAAACTTCAACATTAACACTTCAATATACATCTAGAGCGCGTTATATTCTCATAATGTTAAGAGTAGAAAAAGACGACCAGTAGACAAACAAATCACACGTATCATTTCCCTGGCACTGTTTACTCAGACTGGTCTTTAGTAAACCTCTTTCAATATAAAACCGTCGTTCGACCGTCGACCGGTCATTGTAGACAAGGCTTCCAAGCTCATAGCTCTACTTAATTTCGCTAGCCGCAGACTTACACGGCTACAAAATTGTGTATACTTTAATAGAAGACTGTACGAAATGCGGGTTATTAGTTTGTCAGACCCTCATCTGGACGCATGACATTTGACACTTTCTGTTTTATTTAAAGTCCGTAATCCTTCACGGTAATCCGATTTGTTTGTTGCGTGGGTTTATCATATCCATTTTATTTTGCGGTAAGAATTATTTTATGAACTTTATATATGAATAAAAATAATTCAAAATTTTAAATTATTCTTATATATCTTATATATCATTTTAAATGATTCTTATATATAAGAATTGTTTTACACGTAATCATAATCAATCAACATTTTTAGGAAGTCAAGCAAAAACCAGAGCAAACAATGATATCCCACCACTTTGTACGTGAAGTAACCGTTTCTCATTCACTTTATCGTCTATTTTCTCAAGTACATACAACAACAGCAATTTCTGCTCGTGTCCCTAGCAATTTGTCGCCCGAGATTCGTCCTTTATCTCAATGATTGCCATTACAGTGTCTCCGCGAAGCTTTTTGTGTACTGACTTATCGCCCGAAATGCCAAGGAGAGGCAGATTGTTTGGCCCATTTTTGGGCAAGAATAGAACGCGTTTATTACATTTTCGGTTATGTTCTTTGAAGGTGCGACTTACGTTTTTGTTACATTAAAAGTACATTTTTGTTATTTCCATTACAGAGGAAGTAGAATGTACATGTATTGTGCTTGAGTGTACATATATTGTGCTTGTGACTTCGACCGCTTGAACCACATTAACTGAACTAAATCATCAATTTACTAAACATCAATTCTTTCGTTTGCTAATAATAATTATATATTAATTTAATTTAATTATATATTTCTAATATAATTTAAGAAATTTATATCTATATTAAAAAGTAAAGTTTCAGCCAATTTAATAGAATAATTATTTATTGCAATTTTGTGGAACATTATGCTATAATGTTAAAGGTTTCAAGTTAATAAAATGATAGTAATAATTAATAGTCAAAATAAGATTTGACTAAAAGGATAAAATTGAATACCTTGAATTTACTTATTTAGAAAACGTATAAAAATTTGAACGTAGCGGGACTCGAACCCGCGCCTCCTGGAAACCGACCAGGCGCTCTGACCACTGAGCCATACGTTCTCGCCAAGCTACGTCGAAATTCTTATACGCCTGTTACAACTTATGTTGTTAGCATCTCTGTAGGGAGATTTTTACAAATTTCCGCTACCCGTATAAAAATTTGAACGTAGCGGGACTCGAACCCGCGCCTCCTGGAAATCGACCAGGCGCTATACGCTATACGTTTTCTAAAAATGGTAAGATAATTAAAATTAAAATAGATATTACTAAAGCAATTTACTTTTTTATTTATAAACTTATTGAAAAAAACTGAAATAGACAAATAATTGAAAAATAGTCATTTATGATTGATAAATTATATTAAAGTAGAGAATAGACCTCTTACGTTAAAAGTTTCAATATAAAGAAATAATCAGATCTAGATCTCAAAAGTTCTTGTAGAAACTTTTAAGCAGGATAGAAATGGTAAATTTTACTCCGATTCTGAGTAAATTCTTAATCGTTGGCCGCGATACTTGCGTCCCAACGTGCCCCGAAGGATCGTAAACAGTCAAACGGCGGGAAGCAAACCTACTAAGACAGAATATTAAATAATATTACGTAAGTCCTTATGTTAAAGGTTTTTATCCTACATTTTTATCTTCTTCTTTGGGTTCAATGAAATTTTTTTTGTCCATGTAGATATTTGGTCGTATAATATACCATTTTCGTGGATTTCGAATATTTCGGAAGAAATAAGCAGTGACATCCTAGAGATGCTCTTAAGTCGTTTCGTTTTTCATTTTCTTCTTATTTTAAGACATATTTATAATATTTAAGACTCATACTTAAAAAAATAATCAAGATGTATTATTTTCAGAAAACGTAATACTCAAGAATGGTGAACCCGTGGATCGTGTCGATTCTACGGTATTTCTCGGTATCACCATTGACTCTAAATTATAGTGGGGACATAATTTAGAGTCAATGGTGATACCGAGAAATACGATACGATAATTTCGTGCCGTGTGATCCCGGCCTAGAATAGTATCATCCTGGTACTGGTGGTGTCGTAAGAGGCGACTAAAGTACGTGTGGTAGAGTCACAGCAATGGCAACACGCATGGGCAGACTCGACCGGATCATTACTACCCCCGGCATTTAAAACCGGCGAGAAGTAGTGGCTTTATGCCACTGCGTTTCGCATCAGGTAACGCCGGGCCCCGGCGCCCAACCCATCTTAAAGGCCGGCAACGCACCTGTAGCTCTTTTGGGGTTGCACGGGGTCGTGGGCGGCGGTAATCACTTACCATCAGGTGACCCGCACGCTCGTTTGCCGTGTCTTTTCCATAAAAAAAAAAAGACCTCATATTGATGGATTGGCGTAAAGACATAGCTGGGCAACTTTTACGAAAAAAAAAATTAATTATTAACTGACGTAGAAATGACTCGACTTGTTTACTTTAACTACTTCCAGTGTTATGTTCTATTGGATTTTACTTTAGAGTCATGCAGCCGCTGTTCAATCAATTTTTGTCCTGTAGAAGCGAGCTACTCGTGCAACTATAACTTAGGCGGCAGCTGCTTCTCATATTTTTGAAAATGTTATGTACGTTAAGAAAAGAATTAATTATTTTACCAAAATTAAATTTGTACATAATATTAATACTCTTATACTATATTAATAGACTTAAATTCAGAATTATTTTATAGGATATACGCTTTTACAATAGGATCCCAGAAAACGTCAGAGATTTTTTTATATCACGATTTAAAAAAGTTATGAAAAGAAGTTTTGTGTGTTTAAGGTTATTATTAATCTAATGATTTTATAAATGATAACACGCCTTGGGAATGAAATGCTCGCTCGATTAAAAAAAATGTCCCGCTGAGTCTTGCGCCGCGCCGGTTCAAAATATGAAGCATGTAACTTCATATTTGGAATAAAATTCTTTGACTCGTACTTTATTCTAGAAGATGACAATCCTAGGCGGAACATAACCCCATGCTTAGTACCAGAGTAGGAATCAACCCCACAACCATCACGTTCAGTCAGACACCTTCCCATTGCTATTGCCACAAAAGCCCAAAATGAAACTTGATCTATTTTATTTTATACTTACAACTTACATAAATAAATAAAAATATAAATTCTGTACAAAAAAAAAAGCGACCTCATAGTACCAGTGTTTCAAATAACTAAAGTGATGTGCAGCATAATTGTCTCCGTGCACACGCACAGCCACCTGCGCTCTGATAAGAGATGCAAGTCCATGTTCATTGCAGACACGACGCTTGCAACGTCACGTTTTACGACGCTATTAGGTACTGACGCCTGCAGTTTTGCGTAACGAGGTGACACGTTTCAGTTCAGTGTACTTTATGGGGACGGGGAAAGTTTATTGTGGAACTTTTGACATATTTTGGTTAGTTTGTGATTTAATAGTGTTTTTTAAATAAGTAGAGGCCCTCGTGGCGTAACAGCTGGGGTTCGATCCCCGCTCAAGGGCATTAATTATTATTAATTAATATTTTCACTTCTTCACAATGTTACCAAGGCAAGAGCCCGGCATTGAGTTCCGCGACTCAACACGCAATGGCTTTAAAATTCGGCGGAGTGGGAACGATGTGTCCTAACAATAGGTAGCTTGGTAGGATCCACTAACCACAATCTTCGACATGGAACAAACTAACAGTTCAACATTATAATATTTATATCGTCAAGTTAAACATATTTCTATATATATATATATATATATATATATATATATATATATATATATATATATAACTCATGCCTATCATATAAGACAAACTTTTCTAAAGTTTTGCTATTGTAAATTGTAACGTAACGAAGTACTTGAGATCAAAGAAAATATTTAACATTCACGAGGCAAAGTTCATCTTATTAGTCCTAAAAGTTTAGGATCGTTCAACATTCAAAGTATATATCTAATAGAATTCCTTACATATTTACTTGTTACAAGTTGTTCAAATATATTTGAGCAAATAGTTTTAACTCTACCTTTATGGCGCAGGGGCACATACATTACAGCGACGGTTGTGGGTTTGATCACCATTAGGGGGAAATAATTTTTTTAATTATTATTTTCATTACTACGCTCTGAAACCAAGACAAAAGCCCTTACGATATAAATAAAGGAAAAAATCGGAAAATTAATATCATAGAAAAAAATCATTACAAACGTACATTTATACTTCATTTCATACAAAGTGATTTGCATTTGCCCACAAACTTTAATTTCTCAACTTTTATCAGATCTACAGTGTACTTCCCGTCGACCTACCATCGCGGATTTAGTATAACTATAAAAATTACCAAGACTGCAAAAGTTTAGTTACTAAGAAAATTACTATTTTAATTACATTTTACTATAAAGTCATGTCTGGCTGTACAGTGTACACGGTCATGGATTCAAATCTTACTACGGGGAGTATTATATTTAAAACAGCAAATTGGTCGACTTGGATTAAATGTGACTTTAGATTTATCTGAATTTTATAAAATACCCAGAAATTGGAAAAAAGGTCTCTCATAAAGTTTTCTCTGTAAAAACAAAAAACAACAAAAACTTCTTATTTGCTTTACAAGATTTTTATAAAAGTCAGTCGTTTGTGCACTAATGATCTTTAACTTGAGAATAATACTCGAGCATTTTGTAAAAAAATATTCAATACAATGTAGCCTAAAACAGATACTGACTTAACTCAACACTCCATTATAAAAATTTCAATCTCCGACATCGAAAGTAAAATCTAAATGTGATTATGTTCCTTTGTCACTAACACCTATAATTTCTAGATGTAGTGATCCACAAACGGGTAGAAAGAAAGCTTAGGCACGAATATTATATCTTGTACTACAAGAAATAAGGTATACAATCGTTTGAAGTTAAATATTAAAAGCACGCTGACGTTCAGGTTGTGTAAGCAATGCGCTAATGGAGTGACACTAGAAGCTGCTGGTTAAAAGTTCCGACACCGTGTTGGTATCTGGCGTAAAGTGATACTTGCTGACGCCGTAAAGATCAAAGAGCAGCGTGATAACATAAAAATAGAATCGGATTTAGAGACAAAAGGCTCAGGTAATGCCTGTTAAATTGTGAATCCTTAGTTTTGGTTGACCTGGTTAATAATTATTATTATCGTTATGGTAAACATAAATCTTTAAACGAGGTCCGAGTATTTACCAAGACCGTTTAATGATATCTTTTTTGGCGTTTAATATATAAAAAATGTGGATTTAATTCAGTATGAAGAAAAAGCAACTTTAATCATTAATTACACTTCTTTCTTCACTTCACTTAATGGCATTATTTTATCGACGAATGCGAAGTTTACTTACGAATACGAATTTTATTTTATACAAATTTTACTTAACTCAAAACGATTCTTTTTCTCTCTCCCTCTTTTTCTCTTCTACAATATAGAATATCTTACTAATTACTGTTAAATAACTTCCAAGCAACTATAGGCTTAAATATAGTTCGAACTAGAGTTAATTAAATGGAAAGTCTCGTATCAAGTACCTACTCTCTGAATACATTAACTAGATATTGCTGGATGCTTCAATACCAGTGAAGTTTAAGGTCAAGTTTTCAATCAATAAAATGTTAAAGTGGTATAAGTGCTATATGGAAATTTTTGGTGTAAATATACTTTTGATACATTGATGCACATAAAATTAATTGTTTTAAATTATAAACTATTTTAATAGCTATTTCTTTTTTCTTTTATAATGACGCCAGTCGTTACACAGGATCACTAAGTGTGACTGTTGTATTCTGAAGATGAAATATTAACTTAAATTCCCATTTCTTCGCTCTGGTGTAGAGGCAAAGCGCGGCGTCGAATTCTGCCACTCAACACACAATGCCTCCAGAATTCGGCACAAAGTGGGGAACGGAGTGTCTTAACACTAGGTTCCCTCTGCCTACCCTGCTGTAGTGCTGCAGGATTTAATTTTTTTTTCTCAATGTTTACTTAATTAGGGTTTCGTAGCTACAGGGTAAAAATACCACAGAGGTTATAGAATATATTTTTATCTGTTTTTCTACATAGCTTAGAGACTTGCTACTTTAGTTACCTTTCGGCATAGAAACAAGAGACGTGCTCCCCACGGGGCTAACAGTTGGCACCACGCCCTTGGACCCATGTGGAGATATAAAATGAGAATGGATGAAGAAGATAGTCACAATGTAATTACATCAGAAACTAAGGATCATGAGGTTCACCATATCCATGACAGTGATACTAACTAGAAAGCAGTTACCAATAATATTCCTAACATTCCTCTGTATATTGAAGATGATGGCTATTTAGGTGATGAAAATATTTTATAGACTTCTCAACATCAGACCTACGTTATTATCAAAGGAACACTCAAAAGGTTCGATTGGCCCGAGAAGATACGAATTAAAAAAAAAATAACCAAACGCTTAGTTATGCCTCTACGTATACATTGCACGTTGTTTATTTACCATAGTCTATAAACATTAAAATAGACTTTATTTTAAGTTTATACAAAACAATGAAAACAATATGTCAAGTTTCTCAAGGTCCCGATCGAATCAAAGTATGTATGTCGCAATTTAAAAATTTTAACTGGAGGAAATTTCGGAAAACAAAGACAGCTTGTGAAAATGTAATGAAAATATACCAAAAACATACAACACCTATTTTTAGCAGTTACTTATATTTTTCCATTTTGGTAAATTGTTTAAGAAACAATATTAGTTAATATTAAATAACAAAAGAATTACTTTGAAAGAAAACGTATAAATAAAACAACAATTATTATTCTTTATCCGTTCATATTTAACAGAAAACTTAACTGGTATAAATAAAGTCATTTAACAGAGCGAAGGATATTAGGTAAGGCGCAAAAGAAAGATCTACAATATTGCAATAAAAGTCATACAATGATTTGTAATATATAAATGTCATTAACAACGATTTTTCATTTTAGTTCATAACTTGTAAAATTCGATTTTGACCCATAATATAATATATCATTTAATATGAATACATTTGAAAAAATTTGCTAACAACGTCAAGTCTCAGCACAAAGGCTTCACAATTTTACAATAACATGAACTGATTTAAAATTTATTTAAATTGATTTTTTTTTGACATTTTTACGTAATCAGTGAGCTTCTTATGTAATCTTTTTAATATCATATGAATATTATAATGCGTTATAAGAATAAGGCTACTTAGATATTATATAGTCACTTAAGTGTTAATGCCATATAAAGTAGCTTTGTAGCTTTCACCTTTCGGTTCCCAGAAAATGCTTTCATTCGGTATCGTCTATATTTTTCATACCTTTTTTATTTAAATTATTCCTCTAATATGTATATTATTTAGGTTAAGAAAAGAGAATCTCCACTCTTATTTGAAACTTTGTGTATTGATTGGGTACGAAACAAAAATTAAATATACTTATTCCTCCAATCAGAGATCGAGCCCATAGCCAGCAGGTGTAACCTAACCTGCTTATTTTTTTTATTAATAACAATTGCACGTTTTATTTTCACTTGCAATAAATAAAAAAAGTTTCACTTATATGGCATTATTACTCAAACGACAATCTGTTTAACATACTTAATAAAAACAAACTATTTCAGCAGCAATATTGTATGAGATTTTAATATTTATTTATTTAACTTGGTCATGTAAACTGAATATGTTACATTTTTGTTCAAGTGCTCCAGATTTATAAGCTCGTCTTTTAAGTTACAAAAACTATTGTCATCCCCTATTTACTTAATTGCCATAAGATATGTCACATAATTTTCATTATTTTTTGACCTATCCCCGTCCTTGTCACAGTTGATTACAAGCGCGAGCCCCCCTCCCCCCTACCTAGCGCGACGTCAAATATTTAAAAAAATACATGTAAAAATGATTAAATTAGAGCAGGTGTTCATAAGTTATTTTTGTTTCCACAATTTTCATGTTACAATGTCTGTAGATATCTTTATTTTCTTTTCTTTCATCTCGTCCTTAGCAGAATAGTCAGGCATTTAAAACTCTCCGCTTTCCACTTTCAGCTGTATTGTGTAATTCAAGGCCGTGCTTTGCTTTCGCCGAAATGATAATATTAAATAAGTCATTCGAACCTCCAACCGCGTTTACAGACTGCTTACACAGTATAGTTTTAAATATATTACACGATATGACCAGGATCCCTCCTGTTATCACATAATGTCACACTTCTTCGACTCTCTTCTTTCCCATCAGCATGTGACATCATCTATGGTTAGTCATTTAGCCTGATTGAAATTTGAACCACATCCATCGTAGAAAAATAAACGCATGCTAAGGTAGTTTAACAATATCCCTTACAAATTGCTACTGAATTAAATAAATTAGGCCATAGAAGATGCATATAAAATCTTCATAATAAAATACTTTACAAGGAACAGCAAACTACACGGATATGACAAAAATTGAACACCAATATGAGTATTTCATTTTAAATCTATTTATAATGTACACAAAATATATTACTTATATCAATTTTTCAATAGCTTTGTATTTATAGTATGTATTAATTGTTTATTAAGATAGGTATCTTAATAAACAATTAATACATACTAGGTAGCTGGTTTAACTTGTCTCAATAAAATATACATTTTTGTCGATACAGTAATTAAACCGATTTATTCTTTACTTCCAAATTGCAATTCTTTTAGCTTTACGCACGCGTATAACAAGGTAGGCAGATGGTATCAAGTGTTAAGACACTCCGTTCCTCAGTCATCGCCCATTTTCGAGACATTACATATTGATTAGCGAAACTTAACACTATGCTTTGGCTTATTACCAGAATGAGCAGAATATAATATAATTCATTTCCCGAATGGGAAGCAAGTACACAAGCGTCGCGTTCATTTCATTAAAATCATAACATTGTATATCAAGAACAATACAATATCCATTTTAAATAGATTATAAAAGTTGTTCTGTAATATAGCAAATGTAAGTCTTAAATTATTGCCGTCACTTTATTATAAGACAAGTTATACCAGGGTGTATATACAACATATATTTGACAATGTATTGTTTTTAATGACGAAATATAAAAGACAATATTACAATATTTATTACATAATGAAAACAAGCATACGAAATGTCACATCTTAACATGTAAAAGCTTATAAATTTCACAATTCCATAAGCTTATAATGAGATTCTATACTGTCATTAAAATACAAATGTAGATTAAGTTTATATTGTTTATCTGTATGTCATAGACAATTTCGCCTGTCATGTTACGTTTACACGCTTGAAGAGGTACATTGCCGTTGAATAAACGAACGAACGAATTCTTGCCGTCGATCCGGACCATTGTCAGTTTTGAATACAGAACAAAGGGGGTTTATCAAGCCTAACGCAAGAGCTGAAATAGCTTTCGAAAACTACGTCTGTCATACTTGCCTGTCATTAACATGAATGGAATTCAAGAGTTTGTAAATGATTGGAGCTTGTGGAAGCTTGCCGAGCTTTGACAAGCGTGTAAATGTAATAATATAGCTTATACAAATATGGTGCAAAATAAAAACTCTATGGCAAGAGGATTAGCTATAGACAATTTATACAAGACGTATACATGTTTTATGAGAAAAAAAATAAGATTTTTTTTACAATCTATCGCTCGCATCGATTTCAAACAGTCTTTCCTCCAATTCAATATGTTATATCAAAAGCTACGATCACTCACATTCATTATCACTTCACGATTCTGTACCGTGCTCTTTTTTATTATACATATATATATTTTCAATAAGCCAAAAACGTTGCTAAAAATTTTTACTATACCGTAGTCAAACTACATTATGATTTAGCTAAATTGATGATGAAGGTTAGAACCTCCAAATTGCATGATTTAATTTATTATGAGAATGATTCTTTATATACATAATAATAATATTATATCAATAAAACAGTTGAAACTGAATAGAAAATAACAATATTGCAATATAACACCATACAGTGTACGCACGAAAGTAGGAATAACGGCGAACGAACGAAATGAATGTAATAGTCAACACGATAACTAAAATAAATAACATCGATAATATTCATTGAGACAACAGAGCTATTTACATTTTAAATTAAATACTTAGTGTCAGAACTACGATTAGTTAACTGTTATGACTCGATATCACTAGAGACAATAGTACGTAGCGTTTCACTCCATTTGCAAGTCTATGTGAAGTCGTTGAACTGAGCGAGCGCTGTTTTTACTCTGTATAAAAGAAAAAAGATACATTAATATGAGTTATACATTAAATTACAAAACAAAGTACGTCAACGCGTGCTGACTTGTCGTGCAGGTGCGCGGCGTCGTGGCGCGCGCGCAGGAGCTGCAGCGCGCGCAGCACGCCGAGGTCGGCGAGGCGCGCCTGGCGCGAGTCGGCGCCCGCCTCGCCGCGCCACACCAGGTTGCCCGCCACGAACAGCGCCGCCTCCTGCAGCTTGCTCTCCGGGTGCGCCTGCGAGCCACGACACAATGTGATACGGCGACCTTATTTATATATTTATATATATATGTACATGTGCAGTACCACGACCGGCCTCTATATTTCTATAAAATATAAATATATCAAATTACCAAATAATCAACAAGTTTCCGCAGGACATCCTCATTAGCCATAATAAGGTCCTTCGCTTTCTCCCCGTCGCCGATGTTACCGAGTATACAAAGCGCTTGCTCCTTTACCTCGGCTGGATATGAACCTTCTAATACTACTATTACTGCCTAGAAATAAATTTATATTATCATTATATTTCTCATAATTGAGGTAATAATAAAAAATCTAGTAGCAAATTAAATATTGGTTTCTCCATATGTATGATTTTTTTCAATTGTTAATTATTATCAATAAATATTTAGTGAGATCATGGTGGTATACTTAGACAGCATCTATGCTAACGTATTGGTTGTGGATTAGATCTTCCGAAACTGTCACATTTATAATATGAATAGTATTCTATGGCGTTATTACGCCAATTAAAGAAAAAAATACCATACATTGAGAATGGACTCGAACCCACAACTCTCGATGCCACGATGGCGTCGAAGCAAAAATAAGTCAAATAAACTATTTAAAGATACCTGCATAACTTGTGATGAATACTCCGCCATAATTGCATCTATATGATGTCTTGTTGATAACAAGTTTCTTAATAAACCTAATGTCTTCATAATAACTCTTGTATCACCGTCGCCTAGCAACCTAAACATTTGTTCTGTTCCCAAACAGCATAATATACGTTGTTTCACTTTTTGTTCAGCCTGGAATAATAATCTCGTATAAAATATACGTCGTTTTTAGTTTCAAGCTGTGTCTTGCATATAGTAGGGTACACAGAGGGGGCCTGGTATTAAGACATTCCGTTCCACACGCACCGCCCAAAAAGAGACAATGCGTGTTGAGTGATGGAACTAAGACATGAGGTAACGTTTGATTATAAATACAATGGTTGTGGGTTTGATCCCCACTCAGAGATAATGAATTATTTCCATTTCTGTGTTCTGTACAATGAACTGTCTTGTCACTAGGTTCTCTATACTTACCCCGCTATACTCGAGATAAAGCGTGAAACTAAAAAAGTGATGTTTTACGTAAAATATTTACCTGAAAAGCCATATTCATTAACGCCCAAATTCCATTTAACCGTAACGCCGCCTCTGGCCTCTTTGTTAAATTACACAGCATTTCTACAGCACCTGATTTTAAAACAAATAACTCATTTGAACAAAATCTTCATAAAATAATTAATCTATACTTATAATAAAATCGTAACCGAACGGTGTCTGTACATGGGAGATATATGAGAAATATATTTTTTTGGGGCATTTAACAAAGTTTTATTTAAGCCAAAACAATAACTTTTAAATTTTTTGTGTTTGTCTGTCCATTTGTTCACGCTAATCTTAAAAACGGCTCAACTGAATCAAATGCAATATTATATAAATCAGCTTCAGAGGGAACCTAGTGTTGAGGCAATCCGTTCCCTATTTTCCGGCGACTTCTGGAGTAAAATATAAATTTAAATAAATAACTCGAGTGGGGATCGAAACCACAACCAGTCGCGTTTGCAGTCACACACCTGCGGCACGACTATTATATTGAGTAGAGGCTATTATATTGTTTCCAATTTCCGATAACTTTTAGTATTTGTTTTATTAAAATTGATTTATAAGTAATGAATTTATTTACAATTTCTAGTGTTTCACGAGTTGCCATTTCCAGCCATTCTATATCCCTCCGGAAGAGAGAACCCTAAGGCCGAGGAGAAACGGCGCACAAGAGAGTATGCTATGGACCATGGGCATAATATAATGAATTTGATTGGGAACAGTTGAAATTTAAAAAAAAAATTAATAGGAGTGAAACTAAGACAATGGTTTGAGTTTATTAAAGAGACTATAGTAATTTCCGTTAGGTTAAGTTAAGTAGGTAAGATATATAGAAAAAAACTGTAATCTATAAATTTTAGATATTTATTTATATATTTTTTACAATTTCAATAAAATTATTAAAACTATCTATGAAGTCTTTATCTATTATTAGATGTCTTATGGCTCTATCCAAAACTTTCTTATGTCTAGTACTAGTATTATATTATTTATTGCACTTAAATTATATAAAAAATACAAAATTAAAATGTTAGTTAACAAAGATGGGCTTTATTCTAATAGAAAGCTCTTTTAGCCAACTAATGGAAGTAGATGACTGTCAATCAGCAACAAGAGATTATGCGCTAGTATTATTCTTTGAAAAACATTTTATTACAGACTGGTGTTATGTTTTGCTGTGATATAATAAAATCAGTTTTAAAGAGGTTTCTTTAAGCAGCCCACAGAGATACATAAAAGCTTCTTTGTTCAACCTTCATCTATATCCATTTTTCTGCAACAATATTAAAATAAAAAATTAAAATAAACATAAATAAAATTAAAAGTATTGCTTCTTGCATATTTAAAACAAAATACATCAAATTCATTCAATCATAGCCATTACGATTATGATATATTTGGATTCATAATACATTGAGGCCACGACTGGCCTCGTGTATTCATAATACATGAGGCTAGTCGTCGAGCAGCGGCACGAAGTGTAACTGCAAAACCGACTGGTTCGATCCCCACTCGAGGAGATGAAATATTTACTTAAACTTTATATTTCCATTTCTTCACTCTGGTGCCGAGGCAAAGCGCGGCGTTGAATTCTGCCACTCAACACCCAATGCCTTCAGAATTCGGCAGAAAGTGGGGAAGTAAGTGTCTTAACCCTAGGTTCCATCTGCCTACTCTGCTGTGTGCGGGATACAGCGTGAAGCTGATAATTTGAATATTTATAATACATTTAGATTCATTAGTCATTTTAGTTCTAATTAACAATTGATGTTCTATTATTTATTTATTATTTTTATTATATTCATTTAATTATAAATGTATTTAATTTCATATCATTAAATTATATTTGAAATAAATATATATTAACTTTAAATGACGCCTGCATGATCATTTAAAGTGAATATATATTTTTGGAAAACTTCTCTGTCTTTTACAGTTGTATTCCAGTTTTTACCTGCTACTTTTACTGTCATCTTCTTCTCCATCTCTTTCTCAAGCGTGCAGCGCCTCGCCACACTGTGTAGACCAAACACTAGTGTAGAGGCCCAGCGGTCGAGGTTAAACCTAGCTACATGGCCTGCCCAGAGCCATTTTAGCGTTTGAGAGAATGTCAGTGCATCTATAACTTTTTTTTTGTTTCATATTTTATGATGGGTGATTTTTTGTATTTATCTCATTGGTGATGCTTCTCCCGATGCTTCGTTGGCAGATTCTTATGTCGTTGTTCACTCTAAGTGTGAATTTCCAGGTTTGACATCCATATGTAAGGGAGGGGAGAGTGCAGCAGTCCATAATCTTTTTTTTTAATTCAACATTTCTCTCAGACTCCAAAATTTTCTCCATGCGTTTGAAATTCTTCTTTCAACTTCTAAATCATTGCTTTGTTCTATGCACGAAATTTGATTGCCTAGATATATGTATATAAGGATAGTAAATATGAGTAGGTACATTATTTATATAATTGAGGCCGTTGTGGCGCAGGGGCACAAGAGTGTAATTGTTACGCGACGATTGTAGATTCGACCCCCATTCGAGGAAAATAATTATATTATAGAGCGAAGAAAGGAAATATTTTTAATATATTCCTTTGTTCGCTCTAGCACTAAGGCAAAAGGCCCCGCGCTTCGTTCACTTGACACGCAATGTCTCAAAAATTTGGCGGGAAGTGTGGAACGGAGTGTTTTAACAGTAGGTTCCCTTTACCCCGCTGTATGCGGGATACAGCGGGAAGCTAATATATATAAATAATTCATGATTTATTATTTGCAATTCTAAGTATAATTAAATATTTCTTACTCACCTAGTTCCTCTTGGTCCTTCATGAGTAAACTTGTAGCAAGAAAACAATACAAACGAGTATGTTCGTATAGCGACGGCGGCGTTCTTTGCATTATAAATGATTGATTATTGAAATAACAAAATATATTGTAAGAACACGTAGAAGTTATAAAAAAACACAAAGTAATTACAAAATCACAACAAATATTTTTAAAAATATGAAAGTTTCCTCACTGACAAAAACAATTAACCGAATGAAACTTTCACATGCTCAATAGCCAGCCTTCGACATTTACATGACCGTACGTCAGAATGGACGATCGTCCGACCAATTTTTGTTACGAAATTAAGACGATACGATAGATGATTAAATAATAAAATGTCATACGCTAGTTCCTCTTACGCACGATAATTCAATTCGGCACGGCTGTTCAATTCCTATACAAGTTGTTCTCGATAAGTATACGTATACTTTTACTAGCTACTGTATTATATTATTGAATTGTTGAAATAATTTTGTAGAAGAGGCGGCCGAAGCCTGGGTCGGGTCGCTAGTTAATAATAAATTCGTGGAGTTCTTAGTAGTTAATTCTTTTCTCTTATATGAGAGCACCTCAACAGAGGCATTATTTAAATTTTCATATAAATGAAAGTAGTAAGTATTTCAAGGGTCCGAAAGTCCACGCAAACTAAGTTACGGGCAGCAATTAGTTTTAAATAAAAACCGAATATAATAACTATAAAATTTAGTTATTATTTATTTATATTAAAAGCGAAATTAATGTATGCAATTAAAAATCAAACCTTCGACTTTGTCAAGAGTGCAGGCGCATGCGCATAGTGATGTTTCTTGATACTAAATGATTTTTGCCCTGTCCCGTCTTAAGTGGTGTTAAGTGTAGATAGTACAAGAAGATAATAAATCTAACCTTGGTCCAACATCGGTTCTTTTGCAGGCGAGAATTCTAACAGCAAATTACATAGAGTAGAGGATGCGACGGTCAGCAGTTCAGTTCCGGGGGAATCATTTAAGTAACTCCATTAGAGGCTTCCATACTGCATGGTCCTGTAATTTTGATTGATTTGTTATTAGTAATTTCTAGAATAGCGGAAAGTGGGGAATGGAGTGTCTTAACAATAAGTTTACATTCACTTTGCCTACCCTGCGGTATACAGCGAGAAGCTGATTTTTTTTTATTTCTGGAATAAATCTCCAATTAACGTTCATTAATCACATCCTATGGAAAATGACTTAACATATATACGTATATTAATCATTAATCATCATTAAATACAACTGTAAATAAATTTTAATAATCATGAATTAATTAATTAATATTTTTTATAAAGACATTGACTAAAGACAATAGAGAATCAAATTGGAAAATTTTAAATTATGAATAAATTAAAATAAATTTATCAGTTTAATTATACATGAAGGCCGTCGCGACACAAAAGCACATCACAGCATCTGATTCTAAACACGGACGTTTGTGGATTCTATTCTCATTCGGGGTAATGAATTTATGTCTCTTCCTTGCTCTAATATAGTGAAAGAGCACGGCGTTATGTTGCGCGAATCAACACTCAATGACTCTAAATTGCATAATTCGACTGCAAACAAACGCCAAACGTATAAGATATAAAAATACAGGAAACTGGAGTTTATTCAAAAATTAACGACGACATGACATCTGAAAATATAGAAAATATGCATAAATTTTCATATAAATAAAAGTGTGATGTGTATAATACCTGAAATGTTGTTCGCAACTGTTGAACCGATCTCGACAGTGAATGAAGACATCTCACAGCCGCCAATCGTACCTAAAACAATAATATTCATATTTTATATTTAAAAAAGTACACACGATTAACGGGATTTCTAATTACGTACTATATTATTTTTGTTTTCTATTGTGTTTAGGACTAACTAGCGATTAACTGTTAACGACCGTTAGCGACCGTTGTGGGTTCAATTCCCACTCGAAAGAACGAATTACTCATTTCCTCCCTTCAGTAGAAAGTCAAAGCGCGGCGTTGAATTCCCACACACAACACGCAATATTTCGAAAAAATATTAAAGGTCAAAGAAATAGAAGAGAATATTTAACTCTCACCGACGGCTCGTGATAGGACATTCCATTGACAATATGCACCATGAGCCCGTGTGTTTCTATAATTCTCTTCCTAATGTCCTCGTCGTTGGCTCCGAGTGACGCGAAGCATTTGAAGGCACCTTGTTTAGCGGAGGCTGACGAACAGTTCACAATGTCCGCTAGCGAGGACATTAGGTGGTTCGAAATGGCTGCTAGCCTTTGGAGAGATGTGTCTACCTGCAATATTAAAAACTATATAAATTCAAATAATTCAAATTGTGTAAATGTTTCCTTCAAGTTATAATATATTCGAAATAATAATAGTTATTATTTTAATAGTATGTACTATCTCGTTATTTGTATATGAAGCCTGACAGTTGATATCATTAGTTCGAATAAATAAATAAAATGATTTAACTTTCCTCACTCTGGTAACAAGACAAACAAAGAGCGTTGATTTCCATCACTCAAAACACAACGGAGTGTCTTAACACTAGGTTCCATCTGTCTACCCTGCTATATAAGGAGTATGTAATTATTATCTAATCTTTTATATCAAAAGTGACAATACTAATACTGAAAAAATCAAAAACAAAAATTGGTATTAGTGATATAAATGCGACAATGGCGACGCGGGTTCGAGTTCCGCTATATTCAAATGTGCAATATGAAACATTGCACAATTTAGTGTAATATTCATACACTAGGTAATTCGGTCACACGTACCTCTGCTAAATAAGCCAAGGTCTCGGCCGCCGTCGCCCGAATGTCCTCCGGCATGTCTTTTGTACACAAGCGGGCGAGGCACGGTAACGCACCGAAAACAATCCTGTAATATATACAATATATAATTAAAATATATTAAAATATACATCTAAGCAATGATTTTTCATCAATTCAAATGATTTATCATTGGTTAAAAAAGTTTTAAAGATATTAAAAAAATATGAAGTCAAGAAAAAAAGAACTGGTTGTCCGTAAAATCGGTTTACGGACAATAATTTTATGTGATAACGTCATAAGAAAACAATAATGAAAATTTGCATACTTTTATAAATTGAGTAAATTCGTTACATAATACAAAGAAGAAGTTCGTTGTTATTTTTTTTGATAAGTTCACATTTATTTGCACTCGAGTTAACTCAAATATTTTCTTAAATTATACAGATCCATTACAAATAACAATGTGAACGATTTCTACGGGCAGGCGGCGTTCATCGATGTATAAGAAAGACGTTATCACATCAAAAGAGATAAATATATAAAGAACATTTATTAAATTTAATACTTATTTAGAAAACGTATAAAATTTGAACGTAGCGGCACTCCACCCGCGCCTTCAAATTTTTATACGTTTTTTAAATATATATTTTTCTTTCCTAAGGGTAATAGCACTTTAAAAAATGTTAAAAAATATTTATAAGTTAATTAAGTACGGTGGCAGCGTAGGATCCAAAAAAACCGATTTATTAAAATACTTTATTTAGAGGCCAGTCGTAGCGCAGCGGCACGAAGTGTGACTGTAAAACCGAATGGTTGTGGGTTCGATCCCCACTCGAGGAGATGAAATATTTACTTAAATTTATATTTCCATTTCTTCGCTCTGGTGTCGAGGCTAAGCGCGGCGTTGAGTTCTGTCACTCAACACGCAACGCCTCCAGAATTCGGCAGAAAGTGGGGAACGGAATGTCTTAACACTGGTTCCCTCTGCCTATCCTGCTGTGTGCGGGATACAGCGTGAAAGCTGATTTATTTATTTATTTTACTTTATTATATTAGCTTATCAATAACCGGTGAGACTTGCTCAAAGTTGGGGACAAGAATGATTTTATTTATTACATTTATATTTAATGTTAATAATACAATGGTGTAAAATGATGCGAGGATTCATATAACAGATTATTACAATTCTAAGATCTCTATGCTAAGTGTGGGAAATGGGAAGCCTAGGTTCTCGATTCCCGGGTTGTGTGGGAACGTTACAAGTTTAACGGACTAAGAAATAAAGATCTTTATACTAGTAGCGAGGTAATAAAAAAAACAAATTTTTTACACTATAACTAGCCTTTACCTATGACCTAATCAAGGTGGTTAAATCCAAATAACTAAGAGTTATTTATGAAGTATGACAATATATGCTGGAAGTATATATAGCCTTCCTGGATAAAGTGAAAATCTTACACAATTGTTTTTTTTTTTTTATTTCGAACCAATGGTTTCTGATTCGTGCATGCAACCAAACAAACTCCAAAACTTTATTATTAATATAATATGATTGTAATTATTTATATACGAACCTGTTATCATCAGCCGCCAAAGCCCCAGCTCGATGTATGAAAGTGAGGCATCTCGCCGCACCCATTGCTATGGGCAAAGGTTTATCCCTCGATACTAACACTGTTAGCAATTCTGGTATTGTTTTATCACCGTGCCTGGAAATTTTAATATTTTCTTTAACTTCACTCTGTACCCCGCATACAGCAGTCTAGGCAGAGGGAACCTGATGTTAAGGTACGTCGTTTTTGTGTGGCGCTGTGCTGTTGCTTCTCGACAGCCTCTTAATTAATTATTTATTAAGAGGTATCGTGGAACAGTGCTGCGGCAGTGTTTGAATGTAAGAATTATTTGTTTATTATTTGTATTTCCCCATTCTGATTGGTGACTCGAGTAGTATGTATTCGGAATACATACTACTGACTCGTGATTAAGCACAAACAAGGAGTGTTAAAAATCAGCTTCACGCTGTATCCTGCACACAGCAGGGTAGGCAGAGGGAACCTAGTGTTAAGACAATCCGTTGCCCACTTTCTGCCGAATTCTGGAGGCATTGCGTGTTGAGTGGCAGAACTCAACGCCGCTCTTAGCCTCGACTCCAGAGCGAAGAAATGGAAATATAAATTTTAAGTAAATATTTCATCTCCTCGAGTGGGGATCGAACCCACAACCAGTCGATTTTGCAGTCACACCTCGCGCCGCCGCGCCACGACTGGCCTCGGAAAGAAGAAGTGTTTTAACACTAAATTCCCTAACCCTACCCTATTAATTGCTACATGAAAGAGATGACACTAAACTAACTTAATTGTAATGTAAGAATAGAAAAGAATACAATTTGATTAATTTGTAATTGTTATGTTGTAAATTATTTCGTAAAAAAAATCTTTTTAACCCAGCATTTTAGACACTGCAGTTGTTCAAAGTCTATCTACCCGTCTGACTGTGATAAAACCAAAGAAATTATTATTTTCTACAATCAATATTCCATGTTTATTCTAATTACATAGTATATGTAAATCAAATAATGTATAATTTAAATATATAAAACAAAAATTTATGTATCAAAAAAGATATATAAAAACAAGTGCATTTTTACATACAAAAATTGTTGTCCAATATAGAACTTCCTCCTTTTAAGTTTGTTCGTTAGTTTTTAAGTCCTCGAAAATAATAGCCTTAACAAAAATTTTACACTAAATAAAAATAAAACATACACACACACTAGTGCTTAAACACCCTTTTCTCCACTTCCTTTTTACTTTATTTACTTTATTATACTAACAAAACCAATCTCTGTTGCACATACTTGGTAGTCAATACCTATTGCACTCACTTTGTATCAAACTCAATACACATGCTTTCACTCTATATCAACCTCAATACTCATTGCACTCACTTAGTATCAAACTTCAATACATATTGCACTCATTTAATATCAAACTCAATCACTCAGTATCAACTTCAATACACATTGCACTTACTTAGTATCACACTCAATCACTCAGTATCAACTTCAATACATATTGCATTCACTTAGTATCAAACTAAACACTTTGATTGATTATATACTCACTTAGTATTAAGCACAATTTGACAAACATTGCCATTTTCAAAGCACATTGCCGCCAACAAGTCCAAGGCAGGTAGAGCCCTTGCCAGTGGTGGGGAAGAGAACCCCCTACATACTAGGAGGGCAGCTATGGCGGTACAGGCCCCCGCTGCACATAGAGCATCTTGTTCTATGGGACCTCCACACCATATTGAGAGGATTCGAACTACACACGCTCGAGCTGTTGGTGAACCATCTCGGGCTATTTCTGTTTTAAAATATGTAACTGTAAATTTCTTTTACTTCACATTTTTAGCCTTATTTCGAAATATCGTATGTTGAGTGGTGCAAGTCAACACTGTGCTTTATCTTCCTTACCAGTGCAAGTAAATATCTAAATTCCTGGTGCCTTATTTCCAAAGTGAGGAAATGAAAATATTAAATTGAACCTTTGGGGTTCAATTTAATATTTTCATGTCACATTTACAGTTACATGCACACCACACTTACATCTTTATTTTAATCCAAATTGAATTATTATAATCAGTATTATATTATATGCAGTTTAAGTTTTATGCATGATCTTATGAAACCATCAACAAAAAACCAACTTTAAAAAATACATAAAATATGCAAAATATATTATAATTTTAAATTTCTGATCAATTTTATATTTTAACACACACCTTGTTAATCTCTGTTTTATTCTTATAACATATGGAATATTAAGTGAAGTGTATAATAAGTAAATACTAAGTAAAAACAACTATATAGTTTTTTTTAGTTATAGCTAACTTTGGTGTGCAAGAAATTTTAATATGTTAAAATTATAAAATCTATGTGTTTCTTGATGAAATTAAAATTGTAATAATTACTATTAAAATTTTATCTGGTTTGTATTTTAATAGTGGAACTAATTTTCATTTAAAGAAACATGTATACATACGAGTCAATCTTGTTAGCAGTCTCATGTCAGTAGGCAAGGCACCAATTGGAGCTGGCGGATGTTGAAATATACTTCTTAATGCACATAAGCATGCCTCCGCAAACCTTGTACCAGTCGGAACCACCCTTAGTAACTCTACTAGCACTATAGTTGAACCCTGTTCTACTAGTGATGTTACATTATCTTGTGTGCCCTTTGCCAATGATCCTGTTTTAAAAAGAAGGACAGGTTTTTTTCAACCATTTCTTTGTAAAAAGTATTACTATTTAAATATTAATTTTTTAATCAAATTCAATAGCGTACAATTTTAAATTACATCTTTACTACAAATTGAGCTATTTATTAATAAAACAAGTGCAAAGTTCAATAAAATGTATAAATTATATTAAATAAATATTTTCTATCTTTACAACAATATTAGACAAACATATGATTATGTAAACACTATACTATGTATCAAAGGAAACATTGTTTAAAATGTTTTAAATATTTCATTACAAAAAAATAAGTTATCTCTAATTATCATTAAATCAAATTGACAAAACATACAATATTGACAGTCTTATTATATTGAGGCTTGATTCTATCAATAGTATGACATTGATTTCAAAGGACAAGCAGTGTGTGCATGTTTGCCAAGCATATAAGTAACTCAATTTTTGCATGAATTTGAAATATATTTTTACCTATTGTGATTGTTGCTTCAAGACGTATATTTGGATCAAGGGAATCGTCGGTCATCAGTTGAAGGAGTCTAGGAACTATTCCTTGTTGTATGACAGAACTTTTCTGCCTATTGCTACCTATCACGGAATTCTTCAGAGTTATTAATGCTTCCAGTATTTTTTCAGGACTCGAAGAGTACAGCTCGTCAATATAAGTACGCGAACTCTCTATATCCTTTCGGCAAAAAGTTAAGTTATAGGTTATAGGCTAAGCTTATAAATTGAAATTTTAAAAATAACAGCAATACATAAATTTTTACCATAAATATAGTAAGCTGCTGCATATTTTTTGGTATCTACGCAGAATTGTTGTTAAAAATATTACTAAAATTATTTTATGAACCGATTGGTGAATACGCTGTCGTTGTCAGTCGAACATCTGTCAACAGTCACGACTCATGTCTCAAGAAGTATATCCCACAGATTAACTATAAAAATTTTACCAGATACTTCTTTTGTTTATTGACTATTATGCAATACGGTATATATATTTTTTATTATATACAGTAAATTTTATTATTAGACAACTAAAAAGAAATAATTTTTCACTTAATTGTGCACACCACTAGTTGATACTTACCGAAGTTATTATGACAATTTACATAATTTGACGTTTGTACTTTGTCAATTGCAGAGAAAGTTTTGTTGTTCTTAAAACAGTTGTTTCTGCACTAAATTGTGTGGTTGACCGCACTAAAATAACACTTGGTATGTGTTCTTTAGCTTTATAAAACAACAACTAATTAGAATAGTATATAAAATGGCTGATTCCGGGGTGGACACTGGTAATGAAAGTAGCGATAATCCTGTTTTCGACCATTCATACTGTGTGTTAGAATTTAATCCTCCGGCAATACCAATAAATCTGGCAGGACAACCTATGCCAATAGAGTTCTTAGATGAACCTCATGAGCATATTGGTAAAATAAAATGCTCCACAAAGGCCAGACATTGCAGATTGAAGTATAGATATTCAATTTATTCTTCGAGAAACAAGAAATTACGGTTTGCTGCCTCTACCAATAATACAGATCTTGTCGAAAAGCTGCTTCTATCTGGGGCTGATCCTAATTGTTCAGATGAACATAAAAGAAGTCCTTTACATTTAGCGGCTTGCAGGGGCTATGTTGACGTTGTTAAAATGTTAATAAGACATGGAGCCAATCCTAACATTAAAGACACATTAGGGAATACGCCGCTTCACTTAGCTGCATGTACAAATCACATTCCAGTTGTAATCGAGTTGCTAGATGCTGGAACTGATATTAACTCCCATGACAAGAATGGACGTAATCCCATACAATTGGCCCAAAGTAAATTGAAATTAATACAAATGAGACCCAGTGGGGCTGGACATTTTGAGGAGACTAAGCAACTTATAAGTGAAATTTGCCTAGTAGTTGAGATGATGTTGAAATATATGAAAATTCAAAAAGCTGATGCAGGAGAATTGGAATCAGTTAGAGAAAGATTGGAAAATGTAAGCACCAGGGAACAAGTTGATTCTGAAGTACAAAACCTGCTTGACAGTCTTGACTCTCTAAAGTTAAGATAAAATGTTATATTAAAGTACCAAGACTGTTTACATTAAATAACTGCCTAAATAAGAGCTCTTAATGTTACAAATGTACTTTTAAACAATTTGTGTCATCACTTTATTTTTATTATGACTATTGACATAAGATTAAATAATTGTATAAACTGTAAAGAGACAAATTGTTTGCTTATCATTATAAGTGTTAAAATATATTTGTCTTAAATTGATTTAACAAAATGCATTGTTCAACTTATATCTTATGGAAATAAATCTACTAATATACTTTACTTAGATTTTTATTTGATACACTCACACCAATCACAAGCACCTCATTGAAACAAAAACAACTAAACCAATGATTATCCATTTATTAACAATATATTTATTATTTTAATAATTTTAAATTTATTATATAAATTAAAAAGGAATGTTTACATCCTTTATAACATAACATTTTTTAATATTTTATACCATGTGAGCTAACAATATAAGGAATGTATATACAAACCAATTTGTTTATGCAAAATTTTTTGTACAGAGGAACACAATATATGTATAAAAAATTTGTGCATTTTTTTGCTTCATGCTATTCTCAACTTTAGGCAGAGCAACAAAATTAAAATTATTCTCTTCTCCAGTGGGAATCAAATCCACAATTGCTATATTTACAGTCAGACACTGCACTACAGGTTTTCAATCTTTGCAAAATTTAAAGTAATGAAATGCTAACATACAATAAAACCAAGAAAATTACTATAAAGGAAATAAGCATGCAAATTATAATTATTGTGATATTTTTTTTATATTATATATGTATTTATAATTTGATTATAATAAGGGAAAATAAAACTTTGTAGACAACAAAATTTTATAAAATATAAATTATAATTTAAAGAATTTTATAAATCATATTACGTTATATATAACATGACAAGTTTAAAAATTGTTAAAAATGAAGTATACATATTTACAAAGTAAAAGTTGAGGCGATAAAAGTTTTAAAAAACCATTACTGTATTATTACATACATATATTAGGCACAGAAATATGGGGTCAACACTGTATTGAAAAGCAATATTTATCACAGAAACATTATAAAATATAATTAAATTAATACTGCTAAATATCAAGTAATAAACAAATAACCCACTCCACTTATAATTATTTAGACAATTACAATCACACTCCAAAAGCAATTTAAAAGCTGCTAGCATTTTTTATTTGTAACATAATACAAATTCAATTATTATCTGTATATCAATATTACTACTAAATAGCCACAGCAAATGGCGGGGATTGGAACATAATATCAAAAGAATAATGTCACATATATACATATATATTTTAACTACACGCGATACATGCCGCATATAGCAGAACAGCCAAAGGAATATTAGTGTTAGGACACTCCGTTTCCTACGCACCGTTCGACTTTCGAGACATTGCGTATTGAGGGGGCGGAACTCATCACTGCGATTTCTTTTGTTACCAGAGATAAAAAACCACTCGCCCGAGAGGGAATCGAGCCCACAGAAACCGTGTTTACAGTCAAACACTGAGCCACTGCGCCACGATGGCATCATAAATATTATCATTATGTATATAAATTATTAGACGCAATAACTACTTAATGATACTTAAAACCATCGTTCTAGTGTTCAAACAATAATAACTAGATATTAAAATGATTATAAATAGATTGAGTCGTCTTTGAATGTTTCAAATGTAATGATATTCTAGGAAATAGTTACATAAGCTCAATTATTGAGACAAATTATTATTTATAATCTTTAAAAAATAATAATATGTTTTTTTGTATAGAATACGGCATTCTATATCTACATACATACTTAGGATAATCTTATCTGAAACTAATTGTTGAGCCGATAAGAGAATTGATATTTTATAGTAGAAATGTATAGCAGAATGTTTTTTTTTTTCATTTAAAAATACTATATTAAAAAAAAATTGCTTGTATTTAGCATTACATACTATATAACATTATTTTAATTTATGGAATTGGGACTTAGTCAATTTGCAAATTATTGTATTAGCTGTAAATATAAAGAAAATTTGTAGTAAAAAAAAGTAATAAAGTGAATAGAGATTTAAATAGCGGTTGGAATAGTTTACTCTAACAAAAAATAATATAATAGCAAAGTATAGCATCACATGTTTATCTGCATTAACATTTTATTAGCAGGCAATAAAAAAATAATATATTTTTACTAATTATCGATATAAAGATGTATTACATATACGGATACCTAAGTAATGATTTCGATTGTCCATATCCGTATTGCCCTACTTTGAAGCGTTTGATATAGTTAACACAATAAACATGATTATTGATCAATTCCCTCAAAATATTTTAGAGTGCAGAATATATTGGCACTGTTTATATAGATATATTATTCAACATTTTGACTAGTTATTATTATTATAACGTCTTTCATCGAAAGAACCGATTTACTTAAATTATTATCACAATTGCAGCTGTTTTAGGGAAATTTATATTGTTTTTCAAATGGACAGATAATAAATTATTTTGACAACAGAATGGCATGATATATATTTTATTATTCATAATCTATTAATCTTACTTAGTTTTAATTAATTTATACGTGTCTTTGTGGCACAACCATTTCATGATATAAGAATACTATAATTTTAATTTAAAACCATATATTGCACAAAGCATCGGCTCGGTAACTGTCTTCAAACTAAATCAGTCAAATTAGCGCTAACGTATAATACACGAACAAAACGTTATTTTGTATCTGGTACTAATAAATTTACTATATTAGGAAAGATTTCGGCTTGAATTGGACCGTATTCTACGAGTTCGCCGTCTACAGTGAGATATCCATTTGGTCCCTCTGGTACTATTCTGAAGGCGCTTACAGGAATCATTTTGATATATTCCGTGTTCATATCAGAATGATTACCTTGACTCATCCCTATGAGAAATGAGAAGATTTGTGATCTCGATATACCAGCTTTTATGATAAGCATCCACATGACACCATCTGATAATTGGGAGCGTGGTGCGAATAGCAAATCTTCACCGATATAAGATTGGTACGACACGTGAACCATAACGAACTCGCCATGCTCGTGGACCCAGTGGGAAGGCAATGTCGACATAAGGGAAGGCAAGTGCGAAGCGGGACCGTGCATACACGCGTGTACCGGCGATCGCATTTCAGAGCCGGCACTTGTGACACTGTGGTACTCGGAGCCCCGTGTACTGTAAAACGCGCTTCGTCTAGAATTTACCGAATACCACGAGTCAACACGCTGGTGTTGTTTACCATTCACCGCGCTGGCAAACACTTCGGCATTTTCGTCGCAATCGAAAAATGCTTCAGCGTCGGGTGAATCAAGAGCACCGTCTTGACTCACGCTGTGGCTGATTGTGAGCGGGTGTTTCGGTTTGGGCAAATTGCTTATATCCTTTATTTTTGCGTAACTGACGACCCCCTTGTATTTCCTCAGTCCGACCAGTCTCGCCATCGCCCACAGCGTGAACCTCTGCCCTCCGATCGCTCGTAATCGTTCACTCTCTATATCAATATCTGATAGCAAGCCCCAGCCCACTGATAAGAAGGAAAAAAATATCTGCAAAAAATATTATTAATATGAAATTTATTATAATAATAATAATACTTTATTCAAGTGACCAGTGACTCATTTTGGTTAGTAAATAATACAAGGAAATTAAAGAATCTAGGTCTGTTGTGGTACAGGGATAATGAAATATTAAATATTCTCATTTCCTCGCTCTGGTAATGAGGGAAAGCGCTGCGTCGAGTTCCGCCACTCAACACGCAATGCCCTCAGAATTCGGCGGAAAGTGAGGAACAGAAATGTCTTTAATGGGAACGGAATGTCTTAACACTAGGTTCCCAGGTTTCGTCTGCCATATATATAATATATATATAATTATTTCTGATATATATAAGAGATGTACCTATAAATAAATAGAACACTTTCTGTTAGACACATTAATATGTTGTAGGTATGCAACAGAAACCAATCATATAAATATATAATTTGTCTCCTTTTTTACCTCAGTCGGTTTTTTGTAGCATTATACCAATTTACCAAATACGTAACGCACGACGTAATTGCAATTACAATTTATTTGTCTAATCACGTGTACAATAAATAGGCGTTATCGTGAATTCGTAATCACATTGTATAGGTATAGATACGGACGTTATAGAATTAAAAAATATCAGCTTTATAGCTGTATTCCGCACACAGCAGGGTAGGCAGAGGAAACCTGGGAACCTAGTGTTTAGACACTCTGCTCCCCACTTTCCGCCGAATTCTTATTAGTAGCATTGCGTGTTGAGGGGCGGAACTCAACGTCGCGCTTTGCCTCTACACCAGAGCAAAGAAATGGAAATATAAATTTAAATAAATATTTCATTCTCTCGAGCGAGGATCAAACTCACAATCCGTCGTTTTTACATTCACACTTTGTGCCCCTACGCCACGACTGGCCTCGATGTCGGATGTTATAGAAGTATGGGAATAACCATATCCGCACTACGCCGTTCCTTGTTTGTTATGACGGACGCAGTCAATTGAATAGTGTAATATCATAGCTGAAGGTGAAAAGAAATAAATTGATGTTATCTATAACATTTAAATTATATCTAAATCTTGTTAAATCTAGCAGTCTAATAAATGTATGTAGGTAGATATATGTGTACGTAATTGCTTAATCGCGATTAACCTTGTTAAATACTTAGATTATTAACGAATTGAAACATTTCATAACAATGTTCTAATTGTTTGAGTTTTATTACATTGTGATTATCGTTTATTTAAAGTTTTATATTTTTCTTTGTTCTTAAGTTCTAACAAATAAAAAGTACAGATATAAATCATGCTTTATATAGGCCAACGAAAAATCTCACTGTAATAAATAAAATATATTATTAAGGCCATATCCTACATACATATCTTATATAAAGAGTGTACGTACTTCTTTGCCAATATTTAGTCTATCTCGTATTATACACCCACATTCTTCAAGTTATACATACACTCGAGTGCCAAAGACGGCTGTAAAAGAATGCGATCTAACATAAAAGAAATACAAATTGTCGCCATTACAATTTCAGTAGTCTCGTTTAACACAGAAATACTTACTTTACTTTTAGTTTCAACTCGAACAACATCCATATGAGCTGTTTTTCCTCTCGTCAGCGCCATTGTCATTCCTGTCAAATTTTGTGGGATGTAGGGTTCACTAGAACAAAATTTATAAAAATTAGCTTCAAACCGCTTTCATTTATGGAGTCATCTCTGACTAAGTCAATGCGTTGATTTAATTTAGAATACAGAAAATAGTCTGACGAACCTAAGCATTCTTTTCCTTATTAAAGTAAGTACTTGTAGTAGTTTTTTATTATTTGAACTCTAATGATTTATGGAAACATCTACGAGCGTTGTTTCTCTTGTGTTTCGTCATAGACAATGTTTACAATTAGGTGAAAATTGAAAATTTTCCTTTATAATATTATGTTATCTCAGCCTAAGAAAGAAAAAGAATAATAAAGAACAATAAAATATTATAGATTCACCACAAGCTTATTAAAAAAAAATGAATAATACAAATAAATAAGCTTATTGAAATGTTATCTTATTTACGTAAATATAGATGTGTGGGTATATAAAACATTTATCAGTAGTAAAATATAATGTACAATTTTTATATAAGTCAATCAGATGAGATGGTTAATAGATCCTTTATGTACAATGTAGTTAGCTGATTCTAGAATTCTGGTCACTTAAATCTCATCAAGTAATGAATAAAAAATAAATATTTTTTTATTAGATACTACAGGCAATATGAGTTTTTCTGATTGTTTTTATCTACTAATTTATAAAAACGTACAGATTTTAAATAAAAACTCTTTTCCTTTCACGTTTTAATTAGCACGGTGTCGTGCTAGCTAATTAACCTTGGCTGTAAGATCAACCTTTATGATTGTTAAGATTGTTGTTAATCTTGGCACTCTTAAAGTCGCAAATTTGCATTTATTACGTTAGGTTATATTCCAACACGATGGTTGAACTGATTATAATGTAATTCATTATTGACTTCTTTCAACGTGACATTGACCAGGTTTTTTGTGTCCATCTGAAGTGTCGTTCGAAACGCCATAGCTAAAGAACTGAACTCTTAGTTTTATATCTACCTCGAAATATTATGAATAGGTCGAAAAAAATGGGCACTTGTTTACATACAAACATTTCCCTATTAGACCTTAAGCCTACAAGAATCTCACGCAGTGAGCAATATACACAATGCAGTTCCTATCTGTTATAAACTAATACGTTTAAAATATTTAAAGAAATAATTCAATTTACATGATAATCTACGTAAACCAGTCTCAATTTGTGTATGGAATAAAAAATATAAAAAGTATGATAGTAAATTAAAGAAAAACATTATTGCACAGAAGTGAAAGTATTCAGCTACCTTCAAATAAGTGGTAAAATGACCGAGACAGAAGTATTATACGCGGTTATGAAATTGTTATATAACGGCGTCTGTTGCGAAGCGTTTCCTTGTTTTGTATATATTTTTTACCACTTGCTATTTTTTTGGATTATATTAAAACAGTAACATATTATGAATCATTATGAATACTTGACATATATCCCAATGAACCAAATATGAAAAAATCATATGAAAAATAAGACTGAATCACAAAAAATTGTTTCATATTTTTTAAAAGAGTCTCCATATTGACCTAGCCTTGGCCAGGTTCGGTCAACCATTGGTGGCTTTTTTACATTTAACCTTATTGCAAAATATACCTCGCTTTTAAAGCTTCAAAATGCTATTTACATTTCAACCTGAGATGAGTCCCCTTAACGTAGTCTACATCCGTGCGCCAGTCCCAGGTCAGGAAAGTAAGTCAATGTCAGTAATGTACGTAAATAAATTTTAGGTTATCAAAATATTTTTATAATCAGTTATATCAGTACAGTATATTTTTTAATGATTTACAAACATGACTATTTAATTTACAACGTTTATTTACAAACGAAATCGTTTTAGTCGATGATTGAAAAAGGTACGATGTTAAATATGCGACCGCTGCACCGCGATGCCATTGGCTAACCTCGACATGAACTAGATACATTGAACCAATAAACGTATATTATAATACAGTGAATCATTGAATTAAAATGTGTATACTTATTAATCAAAAATAAGAAAAAGTGGATCCAGTTATTGTGCGAGTAATCCACGTGACAGCCTCATAAAACTCAAAGGTTACACATTTATAGGCAAGTTCACTTCAAAAACATCAACCGGTAGTTAAAGGCAAGAACGTAAAACTTTATGATGCATCTATTACCCTATTTACTTTAATTTCTAATTTAATTGTTATAATATTATTGTTCCACACTTTCTGCGGATTTTTTCAACGCATTGCGTCTTGGTGTCTGAGCGAAGAAATAAAAATATTAATAACGAATTATTATTAATTCATTTTCTCGAATAGGAAACTCGAACTCACAATCTTCGCGTTACAGTCACACTCCTGTGGTCCTGCACCACGCCGGCCGTCGTGGTATGATGTTAAAAATACCTAATAACCGATATGCTAAAGATAGGTAGAGAAAAAAAATCAACTTCACGCTGTATTCCGCACACAGTAGGGTAGGCAGAGGGGATACTCCGTTCCCCACGTTCCACCGAATTCTGGAGGCATTGCTTGTTGAGTGGCAGAACTCAACGCCACGCTTAGCCTCGACACCAGAACGAAGGAATGGAAATATTAATTTAAGAAAATATTTCATCTGCTCGAGTGGGGATCGAACCCACAACCAGTCGGTTTTACAGTCACACTTCGTGCCACTGCGCCACGACTAGCCTCAAAAGACAGAGAAGAAAATAATAATTTGTTTTTTTAGCACATTTTTTATTAGGAATTTTTATTTGTACGTATTACTGAACGTAAAGCGGTATTTGGAGCAATTACAAATAATTAAAGATCTGTAAATTTCTATCAAGTAGTAAAGGCAAGGAACCTATTTGAATCTATTGACGCTATTTAACACGCGTAAGTACGAACAAAAAAGGAGTTATTTTTCTATTGTTCATATTAAAAAAAATTATATGTTCTAATTATTAATTTTAGTTGTTATAGCAGAAGTAATAAACAGAACGACAAGTATTTCAAATGTAAAACAATTTGATATTAACCACATTATATATAGCTTGATATAATTTATTTTCATTTATTTTTTCCTCTCGTGTTGAATTTCCGATGATGAACGTAACTTTTTTGTAGAATAATGCAAAATCTACTAATCCATACAGTGTGTGTTCCTAAATATATTTAATATACTGTGCAATACATATGCAGAGGCCAGTCGTGACGAAGAGGCATAAGTATATGTCTGTAAACACTAGTGGTTGTAGGTTCGATCCCCACTCGAAATTAAATATTTATTGAAATTTATATTTTTAGTTTCTTTGCTCTGATGTCGAGGCTAAGAGTGTAGTTGGGTACCGCCACTCGACAAGCAATAAATTCGGAAAATGGGGAACGGAGTGTCTTACACTAGATTCCCTCTACATACCTTGCTGTATGCGGGATACAGCGTGAAGCTAATTTTTTTCATATACAATATGTATTGCAAATACATAAATAACGAAGTAATTAAATATTGTTAATGAAATAAACAAAAACACCTTTGCAGTGGTCACACACTATATGGCCTATGAACAGCTGTATTATTTAGGTAAATTATGATTAAACGTAATAAGAATTAATAATAACACGTAATTACTGGATAAAATAAATGCCACATTAACTTTTTTTCACGATTGCTCTTTGTATTCATTATGAGTCATATTTGAATAACGAACTACGACATATCCAAAAGATATAACGAATTTAAAAATATAAATCTAAAGAAAATTATGTAATAATAAAAAATGCGTAGTGTGTGCCGTGTGGCCTCGCGCACCGTGGCGAGTACCTCTGCGGGTGTGGGGGGGATTTGTATCGATACCACTTAAATTATTAAGACAGTCCATTAGATTTTTTGTTTTTTTTTTATGGAAAGGACAAGGCAAACGAGCGTTTGGATCACCTGATGGTAAATGACTACCGCCGCCCGCGGCCCCGTGCAACACCAGAGGAGTTACAGGTTCGTTGCCCGCCTTTAAGGTGGGTTGGGCTCCGGAGCCCGGCATTACCTAATGCGAAACGCAGTGGCATAAAGCCACTACTTCACGCCGGTTTTTAATGCTGGGGGTGGTAATGATCCAGTGGAATCTGCCCAGTCGCCTCTTACGACACCACCAGCACTAGGATTAAATAGACCCGATAAGGAAAATTCTTTTACAATTACACGATTAACGTGTAAAAAAGTACCAAAAAAACCTTATATCGCCTACGTTGTGGAAATTATTGACAATAGCGCAAAGTGATGTACTGCAATTTTATAGAAGACATCAATATCTAATATATATATTTATATTTTAGATGCCTATATATATATATATATATATATATATATATATATATATATATATATATATATATATATATATATATATATATATATATATATATACTTTAGATATGTATATGTATGTATATAATTAATAGTTTTAAACTTTGCATACAAAGTTATCCCGTAAGTAGTATATAATTTTTTTCAATTATTGTTACCAGCATAGTGTATTGATACTAATGTGGTATCTATATTTTTATATATATATATTTATATTTTTTCTACCCTTAGTGTTTTTCAGGTGGAAAACATAGACACTTTTTTTTATTTGATAAAATATTTTATTCACCATAAAAATGTTGGTAGTTTTTATAATTCTAATATAATTAAACAACTTTCTAAAATGATCTTTCCTTGCATGTGTTGTAATAACTATGAGGAGCTATTAAACAAAACAATACATTCTCATTTTTATAAATATATTGTATGTTATTACATTAAAACTAGCGGTCGCGGAGCAACTTCGCCTGCTTATTAGCACCCTTAGGGGTGAATTTTAAAAAAAACCACGAAACGTGTTAATAAAAATAAATCAGCTTCACGCTGTATCCCGCACACTGCAGGGTAGGCAGAGGGAACGTAGTGAAAGACAATCCGTTCCCCACTTTCTGCCGAATTCCGGAGGCCAACGGCACAACCAGTCGGTTTACAGTCACACTTTGTGCCGCTGCGCCACGACCGGCCTCTGTTACTCTGTACGAAACGTGTTCATTACAATATTTTTAACAGTCTGAATTTAAGTTTTTATAAAAATCGGTGGCGATTTAAAGATTTTTCCATATAAACTTTCAACCCAGTATTTGAACTCTTACGGGATGAATTCTAAAAACCATGAAACACGCGTTCAATGAAATATTTTAAAGAGTCTGACTTTCAAATTTTATAAAAATCGGTGCTGTTTTAAAAAAAATTAATACAAACTTTCAAGTAATTCCCTGTATCGAAACAAACAAATAATTCACAAATGTGGTGAAGCCGCGAGTTGGTTGCTATAGTTTATAAAAGTTTATATTGGGTTTAGATGGATCACGTGGGGATATCAATACATTTTAATCATTGGCACGTAGGTACGTTACATTCATTTACAGTACATATATTTCTCAATATATATTTCTCAAGAGAACTTAATCAAAACTTTGTATATAAAAAAATAGATGAAATAATCAAGTTAAGGAAGTGCCAAATATGTTTTATGAATCAATCTTAATGTTATATTCAAAACAAATGAATACTTGAAACGTATTAATAAATTTAATTAATTTTATTAATACGTTTAATATAACGTTATAACGTTAAATATATTTACTTATTATAGTTAAAGAATAAAAAGTGTGAAGAGGAATGTGTGATTCGATCTATAGACTATATTATTCTACATAATATCATAAAACAACAGATTTAAACAGTACATATAAAGGTATCCTCCTACAGTATAATTATTTTCAACCAACATTTTTAAACTTTTAATTTTGAACATTTTGAATATTTTCGCGTCATTATGACGAAAAATTTAGACAAAATATTCAAATGTTTTTTTTATTTAAAAAAAAATTATTAACGATAAGAATGTTGGTAGTTTCTCAAAAGGTATAAGAATTTAAAAAATGCCCGAAATATGCTCTCTTCGCAAGTGTTGTAATAATAATAATAATTCTATTCACTAAAAAATCACTATAGATATTATATAGTCAATTATATAATGTTTTTATCAGTACCACTTTAAATGAAACCATAGTTTTAACTATAAAAGCCTAATACAATTAAAAAGTACTATAAAAGCCTAATACAATTAAAAAAATGGAAGGAAAAAGTTATTTTTTCATACAAAGTAAATTTTAGGTATTATCGTTGATATTAAAATAAAACGCTATTTGTCATTAAAGACGCAAACATACGAGTCGTAGGTATTGGCGGCAAAGTTCAAAGTTGCTTAACTTTTAGTAATATTTTGTAGTAGTATGTGATTGCGTTATTGGTATCTGCATAGATGCGTAACTGCGTCACAGGAAATACAGGTTTAGATCCTACGTGTAAACTGCTGAGGTATCTTGATTAATTTCTTTAGGTATGGGTTTAATAAACTATTATATTTTTAATTATTTTTATATAATAATAGTTTATCCTATATACTCCCCGTAAAGGGTGCGCTGAAGCTTCCATTCTGTATGAATATTAAAGACCGTCGCGGCGTAGGGGCACAAAATTGTGCCAGTGACGTGACGTTATGACGAATCATATATTCATTTCACGTCAGTCATATATCATACGCAGTATCTTAACACTTAAGTTCCCTCTATCTTCCCTGCTATAGGCTGGATACAGCGTGAATCTGGTTTTAATTTTGTGTGAACCGATTAAAATAAAACTAATACTAAATATTTAAAGGAAGTTAGCCAAATTACAAAACTGCACTTAAATCGGTTAAGCATCGCATCGATTATCGTGAACGCAGAGATAAACAAACAAACTGATCAAGTTCTATTAAATATTTAAATGTCCATAATAATATTTTTTCTAATATATCTTCCACGTACAGACACCGATGAGTTAGGATTTTATTGTAAGTATCGATATAACTATAACTATATAGTTATAACTACAATTTATCCTAAAGACTCCATAAGGCAAAAGTTTAAAGATATTAATATATTGACAGTTGCATCTCTCTTATGGGAGGTACGAAAATGCCACCTAAGGTTTTAATAATTTTCACATTAGAAATCTCAAGTTCATTGCAAGCATACATTATAGGTATATTGAAACATAAATATAATTTTAGTGTATTAAGTAAATCATTCTGTGGTTAAAGCGTGCGAAGCCGCGAGCGGGTCGCTAGTATGTTATAAGCAAAAAAAACTTTATTCGAAAATTTCTTATATCAATTTCGGGTATTTTATATTTTTATCAGTATTAGAAACCAGTCGTGGCGCAGAAGCATAAAGTGTGACTGTAGACACGACGATTTCCATTCGAATCGAAAATTAAATGCTTATTTAATATTTTAATTTCTTCGCTCTTGTGTCGATGAACAAAGCGCGGCGTTGAGTTTGGCCACTCAGCACGCAATGCTTACAAAATTCGGATTCGGATTTCTTTTTGGATATTAAAAGGAAATTGATTTTTTTATTTACATACAATTACATATTACTTTTGTTGTACCGGAAAAGAATGTTATAATAATATTATGTTCATCCTCCTTTTCCTAATAATAATAGAGCGAGAGGAAATAATAAGGAAAACAGTATTAAAAAATAGAAATTTTTGCAAAGTCCTAATGTTTTGTGTTCATACCTAATGTTTTGTGTTCATTCTCAGAACTTTGCAATGGGAGAAAAGAAAAAAAGGCCATCGAGTTTAAGTATTTATTTATGTATAAAGATAAAAAATAAATATAATAAAGAAAATAACTAAATAAAAAAATACAATTTTATATTTATTTAAACGAAACAATATCTTGGAGAAAAATACACTTTTTTATTCAATTACACGATTAAAACCTGTAATTATTAAAGACACGTTTTTAAGGTTTTTTTTTTACACTCATTTAAAAGACAATAGGCTGTTTGTTATAAAATCAACTTTGGTTTATTTTTAATAAATAAATGTACTGGTTAAACATAGAAAATTTGGCCTTGTGGGTCACTTACAAGATATTTGTTTTTCATTTATAAAATGCGACGTCGGATTAGCAAGTATATATATTATTCACAGTGTACTGTGCAAGGTGAGCAGTCGTGTCACAGGGGCACAGAGTGTGACTGTAAAATCGACTGGTTGTGGGTTCGATCCCCACTCAAAGAGATAAAATGTTTACTTATATTTATATTTTCATTTCTTCGCTCTGGTGTTGAGACAAAGCGCGACGTTGGGTTCCGCGACTCAACACACAATGCCTCCAGAACTCGGCGGAAACTGGGGTAAACCTCTTAACACTTAGGTTCCCTCGTCCTAGCCTGCTGTGTGCAGTTGATTTTGACTAAATTTTTTTACAGAGCAATATTAAAACAATACCACTAATTATTAATCAACAATTAAAATATGAAAGTTAATTTTAAATTTGTAAGTTAATGAAACTTGTTCGTATAATGTGGTCCTTAATTACATATACATTTGGATTCTAAACAGGTTTAAATGATTAAAGATAATGGACATGTGACAGGTGGATTTTCAAATGTAATGCAATATATTAAAAGCAATTGACGAAGTTAAGTATTTCTAGATATTCCTTATCTTCACTTCCTCTCTAATCTTTCACTTTTGAACTGACTAACATCGAATATATTATATTTAGATACTTCCTATAACTCAACTAGCATGGCGGTTTTCTTTTATACAAAAGAGTCTATTGTTCTAGTGTGAGAAAACAGTGGCAAGGACTATGTATATACATCTTGCTTTAATTATGAGACAATGACTGTTGTGCGGCAGTAAAAAAAATGCTTTTTGCTATACATATTTAAATCCCTATAAAAAGTATTTTTGTATTTATTTAATTCATAACTTATTAGTAAACTATAATCACTATTAAAAATCTTAGTAACACTAGGTTCTCAGCGTACTCTTTGCGGGTGTAAAGCGGGAATATAAAAATTTATTTACGTAGTTTTACTGTATCTTACAAACTTGATAAGTTACTGTCTGCAATAATGTATACTGTGTGAATAACGTATACACATCTTAGTACATTATATACACGATCTCTATAAAAAATATATATTTACATAACATTGTAATAATACTCGATGATGAGAAAAACAGAAAAAGACTGAGAAATAAAAATAGAAAATCAATGAAATAAGAACGAATTTATAGTTTTTAAATCAATAACAACACGTTCTCCCGGATATGTATTATCAAGTGTATTAAAAAAAACAGATATTTACACGCTTATCTGAATATGAATGTCTACAGGTTATTTTATAATAAGCAAACAGCAATCCGCAACAAGCTATGTAGTTATATTTTTTATACGTATTTAGTAAGTAAATATGAGGTAGAACCTAGTCTGCGCTTGAACCCAAGAAGATGGGAGTACCTACATAAAAAATATTCGTAAGATATTATCATATCAAGGCGTTTCTTATTAGATAAAACCCTATATAGTAAATATTTAAATGTATTGAAATAAAAAATGTACTACAAATATTTTTTATACAATGAGTTTTTTAGAAAGATAATATAAGTGACTATGACAACCTAATCCATAACTAATGAGATCTTGATACTACTCTAACCCGGTACTTGTTACTATGAGATTATTATAAAAAAAACATGTAAACATAAATTGCTATTTAATTTTTGTTCAATATTCTATTTTTTATTTATTTATTAGGTTCAGACAAGAAAAAAAACACAAAATAAATTTAAGTCTACATGCACCATCTTTAAAAGTGGATAAAGCAAGCTATTATTCAATTCTATTATATTATGCAGAACTCAACACATAAGAATAACAAACAAAACAAACCTTCTGTAATATATTCAAAAATATAAAACTTTTGGTAATTATAGTCTTCATTTTATAGTTTTTGTGTTTAACAAAAGGTAATGTTTTAAATATTTTCATAAACATAGCGCACATTTAAGCACTAAGTGGTTAAAATCTTACAGTTATACAAACACGTGAAACACAATTACATGGTTTGAGCATGTCCTTGACAAGACATTGTTGGACATTTTAAAGTATCTCGTATATTTAAATTAGTCTCGTATATGTACATGAGGCCGTCGTACCGCATTTTCTAACTCTAAACGCAATTTATCCCTACTCAAGGAAATATTTTAATTATTTTCATTTCCCCACTCTGGAGGCAGAGCGCGGCGTTTAATTTAGTCCCTCAACACACAAAAGGCGAAAATTGGAAACATTGTGTCTTAAAACTAGGTACCGTGTTTACCTTGCTACAAGAAGAAGTGTGAGCTGATTTGCTCTACATACACTTTTTTACATGAATGAAATCTGCAACTGCCTCATCTGGCCATTAAAATTTGAGAGCTTAAAGGCATTGACATACACCCATTAGATTAAAAACTTAAAGTAAAAGTAGTGATAATTTTTTATGTATATTTAGTACATAAAATAAAAGTAATATCAAATCAAATATAAAATGAGTATGGTAGTATTTTTTGCCAAATTATAATTCCTTTTAAAAAAATATTTACATAAATATTTTAGGAATAAATTAACAGCCAACCTTCAAACATGAGTACTTTTAAATTATAATGTAAAATAGTCCTATTGTAAACAATAAATATTACATACATAAAAATTTGAGAATGTTGAAATACTAATAATAATTTACTATTATTACTTTTTTTATTATAAATAAATATTTATAGAAAATGCATTGTAAAAGGACAGATCAAATAATGCCCACTTTGAATTCCCTACTCTAACAAGACAAAGTTTGGTATTGAGGTGCACCACTAAACTCACTATATCTGTTATTCGGAAAACAGAGATTAGAGTATCTTACACTAGGTTAACTCTATCTACCATGCTATATATGGTATAAAGAATGATTAGTTCCTTTCAAGAAGAAGACTTAGTCTATAAATTAAATCGACAAAGAAAAAAGAAAGAGGTGAAGTCCTCATCCCTCGCAAGAGCAAGGGACATTAAAAAGTGGTACTACATTGATATGCAATGTTATGTTAAAAATATGTGCATATTTATTTTTAACAATTTCAAAGTGTTAATCCACATTTTGAAAAGAAAAATACTTATTTAAAATATATATAAAAATTCTGTTCGTTTTCCAGGACGCACGGGTTCAAATCCCGCTACATTCAAATTTTATGTTTTCTAAATAAGTATGTGCATATTTAAATATCAAAGGATATTAGTGTCAATTGGATCATTTCTTTAAGGGAATTATCAGCTGCACATATATATTAACATTTCAAAAATAAGATAAAATTATTGTTTATAATAAATTATTGAATGATTTTTTCTGAGACCTTTAGATACAGAACTTGTATTAATTTAGAAGGTATGTTTCAAAAGACTTCAATAAGACCAGTAAGAAAAAATGTGATCAAGTTCATGTAGCTTGCCTCAATTTAAAACTACAATTTCAAGCAATCATAAGATATTATGCTGTATCATGCAGATTATGGGATTCATTTCATAATGGTAACTAAAAGTTTGTATGAATATGTACACACATATGAAACTTACATAAATATAATATTACTAAAATTGTTTAATTAATTACACACAAATAAAAATACAAACAAAAATAATGTTTTTTTAACATCACACTATCTCATACACAATAGGATAGGCAGAGGGAACCTAGTATTCATAGATTTAAAGGCATTGCGTGTTGCATGGCGAAACTCCACGCCGCACTTTGCCTCGACACTAGATCGAAGAAATAAAAATATGTATTAAATATCTTATTTCCTCCAGTGCATATCAAACACACAAGCTATTCAGTAATTAATTGAAAACAAAATAAATAAACATACATTTTAATATATACGTCTAAAAAAATATGGATGATTTACTTACTTATAATGATGGCAGATAGTCCTAGCCAGGCCATTGCCTGAGCCACAGGGCATTATAGCTAATGGCACTTCAGCAAGAGCTTGCTGCCAGTCCAGCCGCTCAAACATTCCATTAAGAATTTCAAAAAGGACTCCATCTCCGCCTACGGCCACAATTCCGCGCCAGGCATAAACATTTCTTGTGCGCACAAATTCACGAGCGTACTGGGCATATTTAGTTATGTGAAGGTCGTAAGGAGTCTCGGCTTCTTGAAGAATAGGTGCCGCTTTAGTTTGAAAGAGTTCTCTAGCTTTTCCAGGCCCCGACTTTGGATTTAAAAGTATTAAAATTTTTTTTTCATTGACAGGTAAGGTATAGGATATCGGTAGGTCTGCCAGTAAACATTTTATTGTAGTCCTCCACTTTTGCGCTTCCCTATTATTGTCTTCGTATTTATCGTAAGATCTGAATCGCAATGTTATTGTTGTTCTCTCTCGTTTCAGGCTGCGGCGGCTGCGCTTTAAATTATAAGCGTAAATGTAAAGATACGCACTGATATCGCTTTCATCAAGGTCGCCACTGTTTTCATCTACCACCTTAAGTTGTTGATTTCCAACAAAAGAACTACAGACACAAGAGCCTCCTCCGACATGCCGCCTTTTGCTTCTCATACATTTACTACCAATGATATCTTTCAGAAGTATCGTTTGTTCTCTTGAACTAGTATCTGTTTCTTTAATTAACGACAATCCATTGGATGTAAGTCTGACACGAAATACAGACTTCTTCTTAGAGAGAATATAAAATGTTTCTTCGAGATAAACATTATCTTTTGAGTCGGCATTTTCATCACTTTTGACATTAAACACGTCCTTACACTGCTTTAGTTCCGCCATAACTGCCGGAACCAAGGTCATTCAACTGCAAACCTGCCTTAGAATGACAATAAAAATTACAATGTTTTTTTCAATTACTTAATACGTTTAAATAATTGAGAATTAATTTGTTTAAATATGCAGAGTAAAATTGTTATGTTCGTAAAATCATTAAAATTTATAAAATGACTATAGAATTTAACCAATAATATACATATAAACAATTTCAGAACAAGCTTGTAAATTACGTAGTAGCAAACGTCAATCAACGTCAATTTGACATTTACACAATTGCACATAGGGTATCACGTTTCAGCTTATAAATGATAAGAACTAACTTAAAGTTTTATATATTATTTATTATTATATTTTGTTATCTGTTTATTTATTCAATAATAAAAATGAAACACAAAATCTTAGAACTTTATAGTGGAATCGGTGGCATGCATTGTGCATGGAATGGTACTTTGAATTTCGTATCTATTAATTAAAAAATATGTAATTAAGTAATCAACATTTTAATAATTGCAGAATCCGGCTTAAAAGGTGAAATAATGATGGCTGTTGATGTTAATAATGTAGCAAACGATGTTTATAAACACAATTTTCCTGGTATTCATTTAATAAACAGAAATATTCAGTCTTTAACTGCAAAAGAAATTGGCAAACTCGATGTTGACACTGTACTTATGTCACCACCATGTCAACCATTTTCTAGAAATGGAAAATATCTAGATGGAAATGACCCCAGAACTAATTCATTTATATATTTTATAAACCTACTGGGACACTTAGACAAAATTAACTACATATTAATGGAAAATGTTAAGGGATTCGAATGTTCTACAGTAAGAAATTTATTTGTAAATAAATTAAAAGAATGTAATTTTGACTTTCAAGAATATCTTTTAAACCCTACTAGTGTTGGAGTACCTAACTCTAGACTGCGGTATTACTGTTTAGCTAGAAGAAATAATTTTAAGTGGCATTCAAAAGAAAAAGGCGAAATAGTAAGGATTTAACACAATTTATTACTACTACTATTTATTGTATTTTTTTGAAAGTAATATATAAATATTTGCTTTATTTTTAGATAAAATGTTTGCCAAAAAATTATAGCGAACCTTTTGCTTTAAAGGAAATTATTCAAAATAATGTTCCAGATACATTTTTAGTAAGTGAGAAACTGTTAAAATGGGCAAATGTATTGGATATTTGTTATAAAGAATCAAAAAGATCTTGTTGTTTCACTAAAGCTTATACACATTATGTTGAAGGCACTGGTTCTGTGTACACTGATTTACAACCAGAAGAAATATGTGATTATTATAAAGAAGCCAACATTCACCAAGTTGGAAGTGAAGAATTTATAAGTACAATAAAAAACATGAAATTGAGATTTTTTACTCCCACTGAAGTTTCATCTCTAATGTCATTTCCACAATATTATTCATTCCCTGACAATATTACATTAAAACAATGTTATAGACTACTAGGAAACAGTGTGAATGTTAAAGTAATAAGTGAACTCCTTAAAATACTATTTGATCAGTATTAATTGAAAACCATTGCTGCCTTTTATACATTGTTGAATATATTTTTTATTGCTATAAATTATGTTTTTTTTAAATACATTTTTTACTACTTATCTTAATATATTACATCCATTAATAATTATTATTTAAAATTAAGATTTATTTCAAATGGAGCCATTACTTAATACTTGGCGAGCTCTTCTCTTAGCTCTGTGATTGAGGACTCTCATTCTTAACATGACAGCTAATGATGAAGCCATTCCAATTAAAAGAGACCAGATGGTAAATTTCCAGTATGCTCTTTCTTCCAAAAAAGCAACTCGATCACAACTGAAATGGAAATAAAAAATGTTATTCATTAGTATAAGAAATATTATTCATTTGTAATATATTTCATTTATATTGTCAACTTGCATGTACATATTGTTTTAGTCATATACAGTCTGTAAGATCTAAGAGGATTTTTTTGGGATTGCCCTGCTTAGAAGAATTGATATATGTATTTATATTATTTTTTGTTTTGTTTGTTTGTACAGTAAAATAATCTTTTAGATTCAGTAATTTATTTACAATATAAATAAACCAATCCCAATTCATAAATATATTTCTAAACAATTTAAATAATTTTGAGTCTATATTAAAGACAAAAATAATGCAATTGGATGATATAATAATACATTCACAAACCTTCTTGTAACAGTTTCACCATTTTTACATTTAAGAATCTCCTTAAAGCTTGTGTGTATACATACACCAATACTTTTACTTCTTATTTCAAAGTCTGAAATAAAATAAAATAAAATAAAATATAATTTATAAAATATTTAAAAACATGCTGAGGCTAATATAAGAAGAGAAATTTTGCAATATATTTATACATATATATAAATGAATTCCTCTTCTTATAATTCAAAAATATAAGTGTACCTGAACAAGGATGACATTCACTTAAAATTGTATATGGTTGATGCATCCAACAAGTTGAGTTGTTTTCTGTTGGAAATGTTTTGTTCTTCATTCTTTGACTACCTGAGAAGGTGTCTGCCAATTGTGACTCCAGTATTAGGATCACAATGGTTAATCTGCAATGTATTTACGTATAATGTAATTATAATAAAGAAAATATCTAAAGCATATGTTGTAAATCTTCAATATTTTCAAAAATTTTCCCTTAAACAATCAAATACTTACACTCCTAAGAGAATTGTTCCTAATAACATACATCGTTTTGAACAAGTTTCAATCATCTTGAATTTTCCTTAATATTTCTATTTCATCAAAACTATTACAATCTATATCGCAAGTTCAGTGCATGTTAGGTATAACATACCTAACATTGTACTGTTCTCGCAGCATCTTGTAATCAATAACGATAAAATTACATATTAGGATTCGGATAATGAAATGTTATTTAAATTTGGATAAGAGAAAGAAATAGTTGCAAAACAATCGTCTTTGGACAAGGACTTTGATTTTTCTTTGACATTTATGTCATGTTGTCATTGTATGATGAGCCAACCAACATTGACGTATATGTCATGTTGGTTGCTTTCACATTTATGTTGTTGTTGGTTGACTATATTTATAGTATATGCAAGATATAAGTTAAGAGGACCGTTGCCGTGCATGAAAGAAAAAGTGTCACTCAAAACGGGTCATATATATATATACACAAATACAAGAAACCCGATTATATAAAATAAAAAAAAGAAATATAATTAATTAGGATTAACAACCTTTCTTCAAACAATTACCTATTAAAATTCTCCAAATTTTTCTGTTTTTTTTTTAATTTTATGGGTGTTTTGTTTTTTTATAATATACTTTTTATTTTACATTATTTTGTTACGATTTATTAAATTTGAATATCCATTATACCGTGGTGATTTTCATAACATAGCGTTTGATATTAGCGCCGTTGCATTCGAATTAATTTAACAATAATTTATTGTTTACACACTCTTTAACCTCCCGGAGGGTGGAGACACCCTCCATTTTTAAAAATAAAATTTGACGTTCTATTTCTAATCTGTGTACCTGATTGAATTTCTAATACATTTCAAAAGTTGTACTACAGATGAATAATAATGTTATGGTTTTTTTCTTTGATTCATAGACAAATTAAAAATATGAAAACGATTCGTCAATTGCTAATCGCCATGTTAAATGAAAACGTAAACGGAAAAGAAAGTGCATTTTTTGTTGACTGAAGCTGTAACAGTCCAAAGTGAAATACGTACTTTAATTTTTAATAAGAGTAATGTTATATAGTGCCTAACGTTATTAAGTGATTTTACCATGGCTTTGCCAACAGAAGCTCAAAGACCCTTTCGGCTTTATGTTACTCATGTTGATGGTGAGGCTCATTTTCTGAAGATAAGTGGACAACTTGATCAGGCATCTTCTTTAATGGTTGAGAGTTTATTTGAAACGGCCAGGGAAAATTTAGAAAAGGGTATAGGAGCGGTGCCCCCGGCAGCTATTCACGAAGGTATTATTTGTGCCGCGAAATATAAAGATGGAACGTATTACAGAGCTAAAATTATAAGCACAACAAACCTGGCCACTGGCTTAGTTGGAGTTCATTTCATTGATTATGGTAATAAAGACATAATATCGTTAAGTACTATACGTTTCTTAGATAGTTATGATCCAATGTTTTTACAATTAAGAGGTCAGGCAACTGACTATTATTTGTCTCGCGTAATGCATCCCTCTGGAAGATGGGACGAACCTCTACTTTTAAAACTTCAAAGCCTACTATGTTATGCTGAATACCCAGCAACAGTGGAAGCGCAAACACGTACTTTATCCATAATATCAATTCAGTTTAAAGGAAATGATCTTTCGACTCATCTAGTGTCTAATAGGTTTGGGATAGCTTTACCTGTACCTAAACAAGAAGTGCTATTGTTGCAAATGACTGATAGTCCACAAGGTCAAACAAGCTGGTCACCAAGTTTACTCACTGAACCTCCATCTTTTACGGAGCATGTACCTTTCTTAATCAATCAAAACTTTCCTAATCCTGCATCAGCAATGCGAATAAATCAAAATGTAGCAGTGCCATATAATGGAACACCTCAATCAGGAGTGAGTCAAAGATTGTTAGCCAATAAAGCATCAAGAAATATGGTCAATCTCAGAGCACCAGTCCGCCAACCTCAACACGCCCAAAATATAACAATTCCAATGCCTGCTACACCACCATCTACACCCATAATATCAAATAAAACACCATCTCCAAAAAAATCTATTACCTACAAAAGCCGATTGCTGGAAGTAAATTCTCAACACAAAGTGTTTGTATCATTTGCTGAAGAAGGTCCAGAGCTATTTGCAGTGCAACTTGTATCCGATGCGAAAAAATTGCAGGAAATGATGGATGACATTAACAGGAGGCCCCACAGTAGCTTGGCCGAGCCACCAATGATTGGGACTGTGTGCCTAGGTAGAATGTCCGGTGACCGAATAATATGCAGAGCTATTGTCATGAACTTATCAGGATCTCAATGTAAATTATTCTTTGTTGACTTTGGAGACACTGAAATGGTTTCATATTATGACATATTTGACATTCCTGAGGAATTTGTGAAACCAAATGTTTTTGCTATGCGCTTCTGTCTATCAGGTGTTAAGAAGTTACAGAAAAGTCCGCACTTGATTGAAGCGTTTAAACAATTGGTAAATGGGAAAGTCTTGACATTAAGAGTTGTGGCACCTGAGGGACCACCATTAATTCAATATGGAGAATTGTTTTTGGACAACAAAAATGTTTTAGATTTATTGACAGTAAATATGAAGGACAATTTGCAGTTTAAATGGATTGATATGTTGCCTTTGGGGAGTAGACAATCAGTATTAGTTTCTTATGTAGACAGTTGTATAAAATTCTATGTTCAACTGTCTGATAAAATTGATGAATTGAATGCAGTCATGGCAGCTGTTAAGACCCATTGTGAGAATAGCTCTTCACCCGGAGAGCTTGCAGTAGGTTCTGTATGCTGTGCCAGATTTCCTGATGATGACAATTGGTACAGAGCCATGGTGAGGGGTAGTAGGGGAAAGAAGGTTGTAGTGGCATATGTAGATTATGGTAATGAACAGGAAGTTGATGTGAATGATTTGAGAACAATCACACCAGACTTAATCAAGCTGCCAGCTCAAGCCCTGAAATGTGCACTAAAAGTAAGTATGTCCCTTAAATTTCTTTTATTAAAAAACTATACACATGTCAAGAAAATACCAAGAAAGACCAACGGGATGCACATGATCAGGCAAAACATGACACCTACACTAAATCCTTATATAGTTGACTGCTTGCAAATAACTCAGCAGTAAAAAAACATGTATAAAGTTATAAATGAAATATTTTATCATCTTTCTTTGACATAACAACTTATAAATAAAATTATAAATTATAACAATAATAAGGACAATAGTAACAAAGCAGAAATAAACAAATTTGTGACTATCCCTCAAGTATCTGTAGTAGTCGATAGTATAAACATTATTGTGGAAGGTATCCAAATTAGTATAGTCTCTTCCTCATATCCATATTCAAACTCATTATGGCATTATTAAAAAAGTTCTGAAACGAAAAGAAACTTAATTCTGTACCTTTTATACTTTGTTATTTGAAACTATACAATTTTTATGTAGAAACTGTTTATTTTAACCAGGGCTATGAAAACAAACCAGTGGAATCTAAAACATCAAATCAATTAGAAATGATAGCTCTAGAGAAAACCTTAATGGCAAACGTAATAGGTGTATTGTCCAGTGACACTATGCTAGTGTCCCTAGTGGATGATACTGTAACTCCGCCTTTGGATGTGGCTCGGCGTATGATGCAACTGTCTCAGCCACGGACTAACGCTGAGGTAATTTAATCTACTTATTTAGAAAACATATAATTCCTTTAAACCAGCGCTTCTTATTTGCCGTCACAAAACATTATCACTAAGTCATATATATAATACATCGATATTCTTATATGCTTGTGACAATTTATTTAGGTTGTTAGATTCTTTGTAGGGAGACAAAACAAAACATTACCAATTTGTGCTACCTTGCTTAGATTTATTGTTTGGTAAGAGAGAATAATATTTATTTAATATTTTTTACACTTTACCCTTCTGTGTTAGGAATTTAGCGTGAAGCTGATTTAGAGCCGCGACTCTTGGAAACTTTTGAAGTGGTCTGGCCAATAAGCCGTATGTTCTCGCCGTAGTATAAACAAACGTTGAAATTCTTATACACTTGTTACAACTTAGATTTAGAAAAAAACTTCTAAGGTGTTTAAATAAACATTTCAAATGATTTATATATTTAGATAAGTTAGCCAAAGGAAGACTTTTATTTGTTTTTGTTCTTAAATCGCTGCCAGTTATTACATAAATAAATAAATAAGAAATAATGTATTTATTGAGGACTTTAAGAGAGAGAGAGAGAGAGACTTTAAATTAAACGTGAAGTCTTCCATTAGAAAAAATATTTCATTGTTCTATTATTTTGTGTATCACATTGTATTGTATTTTTTTTTTGTTATTTGCACAGTTAAGATATTGTTAATTTAAATGATTGAGCACACCTACACAACTATCTCCCACACAACAAGATTGGCTGGTAGAGAATGCTTTTTAGCGTTAAGCCCGCCTTTTGTACATTATTTTTTTTTATTTTCTAAAAATGTGTGCAATAAAGAATAAATAAATAAATAAATCTTAAAACAGATTAAAGCTCAATTGACCCCACCGCGTAAAGATGCGCCCGAAACGTTTAGTTCTCCAGAGGGAAGTGTTCCGGATGATAAGAAAAAGAGCAGCGTCCGACGTGAAAAGAGTTTTAAAGAAGAGAGACGAAGGGATGGCGAAGAGTTTGGCCAGAGGGGAGGCAGTTTTCGTGGCCGGTAAGCTTAATTTGGAAATACGAATGAATAATTACAGCTCTAGCGACCATCTTGCGGATTCGTCCGCTTAATTTATTTTTATATGATAACCAAATTATTCAAAGCTTTAAACAAATTGTAGCCTATATTATTCTGATGTAAAAGCTATATTACTGTAAAATTTGATCTAAATCCGTTCAGTAGTTTCTGCGTGAAAGTGGAACAAAAATCCATACTCAAAAACTTTCACGTTTATAATATTATAAATTATAATGTTATTAATATTATAGTACAGTAGGTTATACTTCTATATTAATATCACATAGCTGAAAAGTTTGTTGTTGTTAGTTGAACGCGGTAATCTTCAGTAGTACTGGTTTATTTCGGAAGTTACTTTTGGGTTAGATAATCTGGATGGATCAGGATGGCTATAGTGTATAGACAACACATTAATATATTAACAAATCAGCTTCACGCTGTATTCCGCACGCAGCAGGGTAGGCAGAGGGAAACTATTGTTAAGACACTCCGTTCCCCACTTTCTGCCGAATTTTGGAGGCATTGCGTGGTGAGTGGCAGAACTCAACGCCGCGCTTTGCCTCAACACCAGAGCGAAAAAATGGAAATATAGAATTAAGTAAATATTTAATCTCGAATGGGGATGGGGGGGAACCCACAACCAGTCGGTTTTACAGTCACACTCTGTGCCCCTGCGCCACGACTGGCCTCAATATATTAACACTAAAAATATTCGCGTTGAATTGAGGCCAGTCGTGGCGCTGGGGCACAAGCGTACGTAGACGCGACATATTTCTTGGCTCTAGTGTCGAGGCAGAGCGCGGCGTTGAGTTCCGTCACTCAACACGCAATGCATCTGGAATCCATATATTCGCTGTATCTATTTATCTGTATCTGTAGTTAGAGTTATTATCGGTGATTTATAATATGTAATTTGTTATACTGTCATACACAACTCCTAGTTATTTCCTTTTCATTGTGTGGCAGAAGCCACGGGTAAAAACTAGTTTATGATTAAAAAAAATAACTAAAATATATTTTGTTAAATATTATTTGGTAATACATCTTAGATCTTAATTTGCAGATTTTAATTAAATCGCTGCCATAATGCAACTAAACATTTGTGTCATTCCGTGAGAGATGAGAATTACAATTTTTTATAAACAAAAATCTAGTTTGATCCGCCATTAGAAACTGAGTAATTGGATTTACTTAAGCTTCATTAACTGGACTACTCAAGTGAAACACGTTTCTTACGGTTACATATTCAATGTTTTTGCATAAAAAAAATTAACTGTAAACGTAAGAAAAGTTATGTTGCGTTTTGTTTCAAGAAAATTTTATTACTCTAATTTTGTAAAGTTTGTAGATGAAGGGAAAAACCATTTTGCTTTGAATTTAAACCTACAGCTGTGATGCTTATATGTTGTAATACCATTAAATCACTATATTTAATACTATCTTGACTATTGTAATAAAGATGAAGATTTGATTTGATCGAATGCGCTATTTTTAAGAATTATAGGTTCGAATTCAACTATCCTTTTTGTGTTGGATAATTCATTAATTGAGTAACACTATAGACCATTCAAAGTGGGGACCCACTTTGAATCAGGCATGTGCCATACGGAACTCTTCTATGTTTAGTGAAACAGATAGAGAAATTTTTTTTTAAAAAAGAAAACCGACTTCAACCGTATCACATCCACCACAACTAAACCATACGTTCTCATCGGGCTACTTCGCAATTGTTATGTATAAGTTCCAACTTATTTTAATCGCTAGCATCTCTGTAGGGAGATTTCTTACAAACTTCGGCTACCCAAAGATAAATGATTAGAATTATCATTTGGCGAGAGAGAATAGTATTTATTAAATATTTTTTACATTTTTAAAGCGTTATTACACACTTAGAAAAGAATAATACTTTTTTGGAAAACATAAAAATTTGAACGTACCGGGATTTGAATCCGCGGCGCGGGTTTTATGTGTAATCATAATTTGAAAGGCGCGTTTTCAAATTTTTGTATGTTTTCTAAAAAAATATTTTCTTTCCTAAGTGTAGAGTAACGCTTTTAAAATGTAAAAATGGACCAAATTTAAATAGGACCAGGCGGGAAGCACCACTTTATAAATAAAAAATTATTCGTCAAAGTCTCAACAGCCGACTTTATAACCTCCTTTTCTTACAAAAATCGGTTAATTAAACCTCTCAGAGAAATTAAATATAAATAATTTTCTAAAAGGGAATCGAATTCATAACTACCACGATTATATTCTTTTTACCTAATCTACCTTACAATGAGTTTTATACATAGGTGGTTTAATTCGAGAGACATAGAAGAATAGAAAAAAAAACAATATAAATAGCTTCGTAAAAAAAGAGTTTTTTATTATTAAGATCTTTGAATTGAATAACAATGTGAAGTGCCGTGTGATCTCGGCCTAGAATAGGATCATCCTGGTAATGGTGGTGTCGTAAGAGACGTACTTTACGTGTGGTAGAGTCACGTCGCCAACAATGGCAACACGCATGGGCAGACTCGACCGGATCATTACCACCCCCGGCATTTAAAACCGGCGTGAAGTATTGGCTTTATGCCACTGCGTTTCGCATCAGGTAATGCCGGGCCCCGGCGCCCAATCCACCTTAAAGGCCGGCAACGCACCTGTAGCTCCTCTGAGGCCGTCCACGGGGCCGTGGGCGGCGGTAATTACTAACCATCAGTTGACCCGAACGCTCGTTTGCCGTGTCTTTTCCATTAAAAAAAGAAGTGTCATACATTTGCATTGAACTGCACTGTTAACTTTCACTCGAGTAGAGCGCTTACACAACGCTCAATAAATATGAAAGCAAAGTGAGATAAAAGTATTATTATACTCACAAAATATGCATTCGCACCGATTGACTGACTTTTCGTGAATACTTAGTTTTTGTCTATTTGACTTTTTAAATTATTATTGTTATTATCTTGAAACTTTCATACATTTTTCACGGTAATGATTTTTAAACCATTTTTGATGCTTGACAAATAAATAAATAATAGTAATTCATATATGACAGCAACGATTAGTTTTAATTTATATAAACCCACTTAGCATGGATTATAATCCACTGCAGGCCAGTCGTGGCGCAGCGGCACGAAGTGTGACTGTAAAATCGACTGGTTGTGAGTTCGATCCTCACTCGAGGAGATGAAATATTTACTTAAACTTATATTTCTTCGCTCTGGGGTCGGGGCAAAGCGCGGCGTTGAGTTCTGCCACTCATCACGCAATGCCTCCAGAATTCGGCAGAAAGTGGGGAACGGGGAGTGTCTTAACACTAGGTTCCCTCTATCTACCCTGCTGTGTGCGAGATACAGCGTGAAGCTGATTATTGTTATTAATAGATATAGTTCACATGCTACGTGATAATTTTTTAACATTTTTTAGTGAGTAGAGTGTTATTCCACACCTAAGAAAGAAAAATACTTATTTATAACGAATTTACGTTAAAAAATTTATGCGTTTTGTAAACTCCAACAGCATCCTAAATATGATTTCTAATAGATTAGATTGTGTGTACGTAAACCATTGTTGCGCCATTTCGAGTGGGATGGAGAAGCAACTTAAATACTAACATAGACATTTAAGTTTTTTATTGTTACTAACAAAATGAGTCATAAGTTATGTTACTTCACAAAAATGAAAATAAATAAATAAATAAGTATGTGATGATTTCTGAATGAAGGGAATGTATATTGCTAAAATACTTTTGTTTACTTCGTTTGGATAAAGATTGGCGTTTGATTCCGACACCCAACACGCAATGTCTCCAAATAGGTATGTTGAAACTAAAAACGCTATCACATTTTACGTTGGTTCGTAACTTGTATCTACGTTAATCATAATTTCATTAATCTGGTTAGTTACAGGGATGCGTACTGATTGATCGGAAAATACAATAGAATTTGTAATTTTTATGCAACCGATAAAAACTGAGTTATTAAAGTTTTTTAATAAAGAATCAAAAGTAAATCATAATCATATGTTTAGTTACTAAGCCACAGATAGAGACATGTATAAAACTTAAAATTTATAATGTTTCAATTTATTTTAAGAATTAAAATATTTGCACTATATTACTAACTAAATGATATATATGTTAATTAAACCGTTTAATTAAAAAAGAGAGCATTTTTAATACACCGTAGAATCGTCGTCGTTCGTCGAAAAGTTAACTGCTTTTCGGTTAACTTTTTCATGTACAACAAAAAATCATAATGGTTTTGAGTCATGGTTGCTGTGGCCTTCGTTCGCGGTCTTTGAACTCGTCCAAAGAAATTTTTAGTTGAAACAAGATTTCGTACACACAACATGCACAGATACTGGTATAGGTATAATAGCGCTTTAATTTTATTTCACTGTTAATTTTATCAAAATATGAGTACTTTTTCCCATATTTTTTTCCATTTTCTAGGTTTTTTTTTCGCATTATTTGTCATCTATACAACCTTTATATTGTATATTTTAAAATATTCTGTTAAAAAATATAGTTTTTAGTATTAATTTTGTTTAAGTTTTGGTTCTTATTTGTTTTTTTTGTCTCTCAGAGAGCCACGAGAAGGCTTCGAACGGGCGGGACCCGGTCGTCACAGTGACAAGTATGTAGCTAAATCCGATAGAGGCGATAGGTGAGTATATTTCATTATTAATTTATTCAATCGTGATATAAGATACATTTGTGAATCATCAGTGTTATGTTCTATTGTTTGTATATTTGTATGAAGTTTATTATTTTAATATCATTATAAATAAGTAACTATAAATTTTAATTTTATTTATTTGCGTTGTACATAGGGATCGAGTATAGAAATTGCTTTATTCATTTTAATTTCATTTAAGATATTACTAATAGTGATCACTGACGTAGACTTTTGCATATCACAAAAAATCTCAAATTCAAATATTGTATACAATTCTGACTTTTTTTTGACAAGAATATTTTGAAAGAGAAAGTTTTAAGTTAATTATATGTTATGTTAACAATAACTTGAATTAAAGTTTGTGGATAACCTACGTTGTCACTAATCACCAAATGGGTATTCCATTTTAGGATATTGCATATATATAAAAAAATATATAATACACATATCATCATAATGCAAATTAATCATCAATTTTTTTCTTTTCAAATAGACGCGGACCAAACAAACCTCGGGAGCAAACCAACGCTGCGCCAGTCGTTGCTAAAGATGACGACTGGGAGGAGAATGCATCACCACCACAGAATGTAATACCACCGCCGAGACCTAATAGAGATAGAGATAATAGAGAAAGGTAACATTTTATTGATATTTTGTGTACTCTTTGTCCAATATAGTAAGTGGAGAAGGATGAATCCTAGTGTTACCGGTTCTCCACTATACAAGTATGTATTCGATTTATTGCGTCTAGATTGACGAAACTTAACGCCGCATACTCCTTTTGCCAGATCAATGCCTTATAAGAAATGAAAATAATTTATTATTCTATTATATATTATATTTATTATATATTATTCGAGTATGTGTCGAACCTTCAGCTATCGCGTTTACAATAAGACGCGGTTTCGATATGTCGCGATAGTATTTTCTTATATTAATACTTGCTTTTAAATTATTTAAATCTTTTAAAATACTCTGTAGAGGCAGATGGAAAAAATTAGATATATTATAAAATTATGGTATTTTAACCTTGTGTTAAGAACACTCTGTCTCCACAAACCGCCCAATTTTTTAATTTTGTCTAGCAGGGGTCCCCCCCTGCTAGCCAAAATTAATTAATTGGGCCTATAAAATATGTGAAGCGAAAAAAAATTGTTAATCCCAGTAAACAATTTAAAAAAATCTTTTATTGGTATCTACTATGTACTAGCAATATATTTTTCTAAATCGAATAAAAATTGAATTTGTGGAACTACAATGTTTATTACAAAATTACGCCGAAACAAGTGTCTAGAAATAACGTAATGTACACTTTTCCTTGCACAATTTACAGCTCAATGCATGCAACTGTTTCGAAGAATAAGCAATAGGCGATTTCAATATATCAATTTCAGTTTCTAATTTTTTTTTCTGTCCTTAGTGTGAAATAAAACTTTGAAAATGTCAAAAATGGATGCTTATATTATAAAATAATCTTATATGCGCAATTTTTAAGTTTTATAATATTTTTCGGTTTTTTTTTTATCTTTATAGATTATATATTGTGTATGTAGAAATTAGATTTTTTTCTATTTTGTTTTACTTATTTGCAATGAATTAATTTTGTATTATTATTCTTGCCCAAATGTTTTGTCTTTTATCAATTTTACAATATGTTTCCATGTAGGCATATGCAAAACAAGCGGAGGGGACCTCGTGCTAACACACTCTGTCCCCTACTTTACTCACAATTTTTATTACTTTGCGCATGTTACCAGAGCAAGAAAATGAAAATAATACATTCCTCCAAGTAAGAATCAAACCCACAGTATAAGCGTTTACGACATTTTTTTTTATTCGATATAAAGATTAAGTACAGTGAAGTACTGCATAGATTTAGTAACTCAGCTGTGCCAGGGGAAATGATTATGGAATACGGACAATATTTAATTTAATATGCACAACTTAACCTACTTTCTTAATACTTGAAGTTATTAACGTTTGTCATTATCGATTATTACAAATCTATTAGTATGGTTTGTTTAATAAACACTAATATCTAATAACTCTCTTTATATTGAAAATTGAATCGAAGCCAATCAAATCATACAGCAAATATTTTGCAAAATTGTAAATTTATATAAAACTAGCGACCCGCTCGCGGCTTCGCCCGCTTTTACCACAGAATTATTTACTTAAAACACCAAAGTTATATTCATGTTTTAATATACCTATAATGTATATTTGCAACGCACTTAAGATCTCTAATGTGAAAATTATTAAAACCTTAGGTCGCATTTTCGTACCTCCCATAAGAGAGATGCAGCTGTCAATATATTAATTTCTTTAAACTTTTGACTTAAGGAGTCTTTAGGGCCTAAGTTATGGTTATAGCTATATAGTTATAGTTATATCGATACTTACAATAAAATCCTAACTCATCGGTGTCTGTACGTGGAAGATATATTAGAAAAATTGTTATTACGGACATTTAACAATGTAATAGAACTTGGTCAGTATGTCTGCTTATCTGTGCGTTCACGGTAATCTCAGAAAGGGCTTAAAGGCTTTAAGTGCAATTTTATAATTTTTCTAACTTCCTTTAAATATTTAGTATTAGTTTTATTTTAATCGGTTCACACAAAATTAAAAACAGATTCACGCTGTATCCAGCCTATAGCAGGGTAGGTAGAGGGAACTTAAGTGTTAAGATACTGCGTATGATATATGACTGACATGCGTAATGAAAATATGATTAAATTACAATTCAATACTCCACGTGGGAATCGACCCCATAACGTCACGTTACAGGCACAATTTTGTGCCCCTACGCCACGACGGCCTTTAATATTTATACAGAATGGAAGCGTCAGCGCTCCTTTTACGGGGACAACATATAGTATAAAATATTTTAAACCCATACCCAAAAAAATCAATCAAGATACCTCCCTCAACAGATTAGACGTAGGATTCTTTGATGTTTATCCAAACCTATATTTCGTGTGACGCAGTTACGCATAGATACCAATAACGTAATCACATACTACTACAAAATATTACTAAAGATTAAGCAACTTTGAACTATGCCGCCAATACCTACGACTCGTATGTGGCGGTTTCCCCTTGATAGGCTTATATTTGTCTTTAATGACAAATAGCGTTTTATTTTAATATCAACGATAATATATAATTTATTTTGTATAAAAAATTACTTTTTCAGTTTTGGGATTTTCTTGATTATATTAGGCTTTTATAGAGTAGTTAAAACTATGGTTTCATTTAAAGTGGCGCTGACAAAAATACTATATAATTGAGCATATTCAATATCTATAGTGATTTTTAGTGAATACAACCAATAGTTATTGCAAAGAATTTAAACTACCAACATTCTTATCGTTAATAAATATTTTTTTTCAAAATAAATTTTTTTTGGAAATTTTGAATAATTTCGCGCCATTATGACGAAAAAATTAGACAAAATAGTCTAATTTATTCGTTCAGTTCAAAATGTTCAAAACTAAAAGTTAAAAAATGTTGATTGAAAATAATTATACTGTAGGAGGATACCTTTATATATTCTGTTTAAATTTGTTTTTTTATGATATTATGTAGAATAATATAATCTATAGAGGAATCACACATTCCTCTTCACACTTTTTATTCTTTAACTATAATAAATAAATATATTTTTTAGAGGTTACTCTGTACTAAGATGGCAGCTCTGTTCCCGCATTTATGTCCCTGATATATCGATATAAATAATAGAAATATAAATCATTGGAAAGAAAAGGAGAACCGCAATTATATTGCATTTTTTTTTTTTTTCATACTTGAAATGTATTACCAAATTTACAAACAATTCATTTGTTTTGAACATGACATTAAGGTTGATTCATAAAATATATTTGGTACTTCCTTAGCATGATTATTTCATGTATTTTTTTATATACAAAGTTTTGATTAAGTTCTCTTGAAAAATATATCTATTGTAAATGAATGTAACGTACCTATGTGCCAATGATTAAAATTCACCCAAACACAATATCAACTTTTATAAGCTACAGCAACCAGCTCGCGGCTTCACCCGCTTAAATTTGTGAATTATTTGTTTTACAGGGAATTACGTTCCTGTTTTAATAAATAGTGTATGCTTGCAGCGCACTTAGGATTTCTAATGTGAAAATTATTAAAACAAAAAAAATATTATAGGGAGCAATTAACAAAGTAATAGAACCAGAAACAATAATATTTGTAAATTTTGTTTGTTTGTTGGTTTTTCTGTTAGTCGACACTTGTCTCAGAAACGATTTAAGCGATTTAAAGAGCTAAGATGTAAGCGCGGTGCGGGAGCGGTAAAATCGCTTTAATTGTTTTTATTGTAACATTCGTCATGTATGAATGGTGTAATGATTAAATAGCTGACCTTTATAACTATTTATTTATATCCTCATAGAAAAATGATAGGTTTTTTGGGCACTGTCCATTTTTTAAGAAAATAAATTTTATCAAAATACACTTATTTATCTATATATATAAAAGGGCATATATTATTCATTGTGACAGAATATAAAATATATATATTTTAGATGTCCCTCTGTACTACGATGGCGGCTCTGTTCTAGTTTGCACTTTTTCCTTTGAAAATTAGTTATTGTAAAATAACTCTAACAGTTACACATGGCATTGCCAACTTTTTGTAGATATTGATATCTTCTATGAAATTGTAGTACATTACTTTGCTCTATTGTCAATAATTTCCACAGCGTACGCGATATAAGGTTTTTTTTTGGTATTTTTTTACACCTTAATCGTCTAATTGTAAAAGAATTTTCCAGATCGGTCTCGTGGTTTCGGGGCTTATTCAAATCAAATAAAGAAACAAAAAATGTAATCGATTGTCTTAATAATTTTAGTGATATCGATGCACCTCCCCCTCACCCCTGCAGAGTTACTTGCGGATACACGGTGCGCGAGGCCACACGACACACACTCCGCATTTTTTATTATTACATGATTTTATTTAGATTTATATTTTTTAATTCGTTATATCTTTTGAATGGGATGTCCGATTTTATTAATTTAAAAAGTATCTTACAGGTATTGAAATTATCTTTAATAAAATCACTTAATAGGATAAGGAGGTATGAATAATATGGTATGATTATTGTCGGCACTTTTGTTAACTTATAAAATATAAAAAAAATGGTTATATTGTCATAACTACAGTAGTTGGACATATGCTATCGCGGACTTTTTTATAGATATTGATGCGTTCTATAATACTGTAGAACATTATTTTGTTCTATCATCAATAGTTTTCGCAGCGCACGCGATGATAGAATTGTTAAGATCAATTTCTTCTCACTTTGGGTTACATTATTGCATTTTTATTAGGGATCTCTATTTTTTTTGAAAATGTAATATAGCCTATGCTGGTCAGTGAAGATGCAGCTTTCTAATAGTGAAAAAAATATTGAAATCGGTCCGGTAGTTTTTGTGTGAAAACTCTACAAACATACACACATACATACATACAAAAATACAAATCTTACCTCTTTATAATATTAGTATAGATAAATATAACAAAAATTTAAATATATAATGAATGGAAGAAGATCAAAAGGTAAACAAGGTAAGAAGACTTAGAAGAAAGTAAACAGTAAAGGTTCAGCTCAGATGCCGTTGTTTGTCGCCTACTATATTTTTGTATATAAATAATTTAATTATTTATTAAAATATATATATTTTTACCAAATTTAAAACGTTCTTTTTTAATAAAATTCGGCAACTTTTTATCCATTAAGTGTATTCGTTAAAAGTAATGTACAATCAGCAGAAGAAAACCAAGAGGCGAACAAGATAAGAAGAGTTGGAAGAAGGAAGGCAGTGGAGTGGGAAAGAGGCTAAGACAGGCCGCTGAGGCCGCGTCCCTCGACGCACAAACGCATAAAGTGCAGGATAGATTGAAACGGTAGTAAATTTGTATGGAATGTGTGTGTTTGTCAGTGTTACATGGTTTAAGCAGTGAATACATAAAAAAAAGTTAATAATAGTTACCTATTATTATAGAATTACAGTAGTATGTAATTTGTTATAAAGAATTTAGAATTAGTTAATTTAAGTAAAAACTTCTTGGGGGCAATCGTGGCGCAAGGCCATAATGGTACAACTGTAAATGCGAAGGGTAGTCTCTCGAAGAGAGAGTTAATATTTTCATTTTCTCACTCCGGTAACGAGGCAAATTGCGACATTGAGTTAAGCCACACAATATCTCCAGACTTTGGTGGAAAGCTGGGAACGAAAGTGTTTTAAAGGGAACGGAGTGTCTTAACACTAAGTTCTCAGGTTCCTCCTATGTGCTTCGCCACGTGAAGCGAGAAAAAAATAGTAAAAACTATATTAATGTAAAAATGTTTTCATATTACATTAAATAATAGTGCAAGTAATTAAATATGCTTTCTGGAAAAATAAACACAAAGAAATTGCTGGCTTAGACATTTTAATGCTGACATTCTAACATACATTCATGTAAGGCTATTTTGGCATTATGGTACATTTTGTAAATATATTTCATCTAACTCGCTTGCCTTGTTCTGTTGTCTTTGTACTTAAGACTAAAAAGACTAGTGTTTAACGGTTATGTTTTTTTGTAAAATAATATTTTTAGAATTTTATTTTTTCCAAGTACGTACTTCAGTATGTAAGTGAATTTATATAAAGTTTTAAAATTAGAACGAATATAATAAGTTAATTAGTTGATATTTTTTTAAATTGTGACCTAAAAACATTAACTGCATAAACATTTAATTTTTACTTGGTAATATTAAAGTTTTGTAAAAAAATATGTGAAATAGACATCTTTTCTATTTAAAATATTAAAGTAATCGTGTTCTAGAACAATTATAGCATATGCACATTTGTAATAATAACTGTACATATATCGCACTCGTTTCGCCCCATTTGCTTCATCACGCATCAACACGTAACTTGGACTCATTCCGGTAATATTAAATATGCTATAGGAATATTTCACACTGTTATATCACATCTGAAAGTTTTAAAAGAAATATTATGTAACTGCCTTTTATATCTATCTATCTGTATTGCTTAAGCGCTTTGAATATAAATGTCTTTGGCATTGTTTTTTTTTTGTTTCAGCACATTTTATATCACAATGTTCGGCTTTGGTTTGGTGTTTATTTTCAGCGTTTATTCCTTTTAACTATTACTTATAATTTAACAAACGGTAGTGCCAGATTTAGGCGAATAGTTTTAATTTTGCACTGTAACAATGTTATTTGGTGTATAAGTGCAACTTGAACACTAATTTTAATATTAATGCACATTAACTTATACATAAACGTCATATAGTCTTTAAATCTACATCATTCTGTTATCTTTACAGGGACAGATTCAATCAAGATGATGATCACAAAACTGATGATCGAGGTAATAGGCCTTTCAGGCCCGAAAGGAGGGAACGACGTGATAACTGGGGTGATAAGAAAGAAAATTGGAATCAAAAACGAGAGTACCGTGATAACAGAGCAGAAAGAGGCGACCACAGAGACAATAGAGGAGATAGAGGTGACCACAGAGACAATAGAGGGGACAGAGGTGACCACAGAGAGAATAGAGGAGATAGAGTTGACCACAGAGACAATAGAGGAGATAGAGGTGACCACAGAGACAATAGAGGAGATAGAGGAGGTAGGAGTAACTTTACGCCAAGGGATAGGGCTGATAGGGCCGATAGATCAGATCGGTCATTCGCTTCAGATGGTGACAAGAGGTCGGAAAGGAGCTTTAGGTCGCAAGATAGTAGAGAGCGTAGACCTCCCTACAAGAAATTCAACCAAGTGCAGTGCAAGGAATTATCAAATCCACTGCCCTTAGAAACTCCTTTTACGCAACCAACAGTGGAAATAGGGTCTCAACAAGAAATATCTGTTACTTGGATTATTTCTCCGGAAAATTTCTATACTCAGATATTGTCATTGCAACCGAAGTTTCTAGACATGATGCATAAGATTCCACAGCTTTACAAAGGTGTAAGGCCCTACGCCGGCAATGTAACTGTAGGCGCTTCCGTCTTAGCTCGATATCCAGCTGATGGAGTACTTTATCGAGCAACAATCGTTTCGGTTCATCCATTTTCAAAATTCATCGTCCGATACGTTGATTTCGGAAATAAACAACTAGTCGACGCTAAAGATATTTGGCAAATGGAGATGGAATTGATGGAACTACCCAAAATGGCCGTCCATTGTTCTTTAACTGGAGTGGGATCGAAAGATGGTGAATGGAAAGCAGATCCAGAAATAGATCTTTGTTTCAACGCTCCAAGATATCAGTGTATATTCCAAGATTGTAATGAAGAACAATATAAAGTGTCTCTATGGAATAATGGCGTTAGTGTAGCTGATATGTTGGTGGAGAAACATTTGGCTGTTATGTCTGAGGCGCAGGCGTCTGTCACATTGAAAGGTTGGTTTTAGTTTTGGATTTTAAGTAAGTATTTATGAGTTCATAAATTTAATAAGGAATTGAATTGTTAAAACGAAAAATTGGAAATAGAATAAAAATTAAAAGTATCTCAAAGGTATAGGAATATCAGATTTATATCCTATTCTAGAATGCATAAGATAAAAGGGAAACAAATAAAAAAAAGGTTATTTCATAGGTTATGATTGATGGAGCTTAATTTAGTATATTAAGTAAAAAAATGAGGCCAGTCATGGCGCAGTGGCACAAAATGTGACTGTAAAACCGACTGGTTGTGGGTTCGATTCCCACTTGAGGAAATTAAATATTTACTTAACTTTATATTTCCATTTCTTCGCTCTGGTTTCGAGGCAAAGCGCGGCGTTGAGTTCTGCCACTCAACACGCAATGCCTTTAAAATTCGGCAGAAAGTGTTGAACGGAGTGTCTTAACACTAGGTTCCCTCTGCCTACCCTGCTGTGTGCGGGATACAGCGTGAAGCTAATTTAATTTAATTTATTTTTTAATTTAAAAAAATATCAATGGTTTTATGGATGTAAATAATATTATTGAACGATGTCTATAGAACTATAGATTAGGTCTTTTTTAACAACAATCGTTACTTTTGGATTAAATACTTTTTTGGTAATAATTATTACATACATATTACAGACGAAGCCATCGATCTAACGATTATAGTGGGTCAACAAATCTTATGTCGTGTAACGCACGTCGAATCCTTCGAGAAGTTCTACGTCCAACTCGATTTGGACAAAGCTGATTTGGTGGAAAACGCTATTGCAAGTTTTGATAGAGCTAAGGTAATTATAAAAGAATAGTAATTATTATATTAAAAATTTTAGACACTATGACGTCATCGTTAAAGGGAAAGATACTATTTTAGTTAAATACAACTAGAGTAGATTATAAAATATACTAAATAATGAGGAAGTGATTGTTTAAAATTTAGTTAGTTACGCTGGCTAAATATGTATCTGGCAATGCTCAATGGCAAATAAAATGTACATTTTGTCTTTCACGCTTTATTGCTAGTGTATAATATCATTATAATAATAATAGATATAAAATAATATAATTTTTTTCTCCTCCAGTTAACTCCCCTCTCGGCGGATAATCTGGCAAGCGGCGTACACTGCACGCTACAACGGGAGGGCCGCGTGTACCGCGCCATACTGAGTGACGTCATCGACGCGGACCACGTGACCGCCGCGCTGCCCGACTACGGCAACACCGTCGACACCAGCTTGGACAATGTATGTAGATCAGCTTCACGCTGTATCCCGCACACAATATAGGCGCATAGGGTACCTCATATTAAGACACTGCATACCCCACTCTCCGCCAAATTCTGGTGGAATTGCGTGTTGAGCGGCGGAACTCAACGCCGCGTTTTGTCTCGTCACCAGAGCATAGAAATGGAAATATAAATTTAATTAAATATTTCATTTCCTCGAGTGGAGATCGAACAACGAACAACCAGTGCCGTTTACAGTCACACTTTGTTTCACCTCATTAACTTTTTCTGTATATAAAATTAGTAGATTGCCAAGCAAATGCGCAATATACAAAATATTCATATGTAAATAAATTTATTATGCTACTATTGCACCTTTAAATCCATTAGGAAATTTTAATTTAAAGACTTAGTAAATTACAATATCGTATTGTAAATGAAATAAAAGAAAATATTTATAGTATGGGTAATTTAAAAATAAAGTTTCAACATTATTGAAAAATATAGCCCAGGGCAACATTTATGTCCCCGCCCATGTCCCTTAGGACCTACCCTGCTGTGTGTGGGATACAGTGTAAATCTGAAAAAAAAGAAGTTTCTCCATTTCAACATCTTCATTCTTAAATTAAAAATCTATATTTTTCTTTTAGCTAAAATTTTAAATCAAAGTAAAAATAATTATAATCGTTATTATTGTTAAGTGATAGCTGAAACAGAATTATTAATTTTTGTATAATACGACTCTCTCAAAAAGCGTCACAACAAAATGATTAAAAAAATCAAACACAATAGCTGTATCACATAAAAAAGTGTTAAAAAAATGTTTTAAGATTAATTATGTGTCTTAATTCCAGTTAATGATCCTGCCAACAGAACTTAGTGTGTACTATTACCAATCTCTACAATGCTGTCTTAATAACTATACCACGGAATCGAGTACCCAACTATCACTAGATGAATTAAAGAACAAACTAACTGGGAACAAGTTTATTATTTATGTTAACGATGTTGAAGATATCAGGTATAAGTATATATATACATTACAGATGGATGCCAACATATCATCTTTAATTAGCTTTGTCTAATAATTGTGATTTTAAATCATTTTTTTTATTTATCACTTCATACAGTAGAGTAGGCAAAGGCTGTTATAAAAACGTGATGTTAATGCCGTGCTAGACTATGAAAATTATTTGTTCAAACCAAATCAGTAATCAAACCTGCAACCAGCGCGCTTACTGTATTATTATGCCACAATGGCCTTAAAAAAATATGCTCAAAGCCTTCCTACAACTAATAAAATTAAATACATTTGTATTATTGCCTGCTTAAAACACTAAGTTCCCTATACCTACCGCCCTGTAAGCGGGATACAGTGTGAAGCAGTTTTTTTAATTTTATTTTATATTAAATCAAACTTTTGTCTTATAGCCTAGTTTCAACACTATATGATGCAACAACAGGAAAGAAAATAGCCATATTTGAGCCCGACGAAGGTGCCTACGATGAAGTAGTACCACTTTGTACAAGAGCAGTGTTCAATTATAACTTTGGAAATGCCTACATACCTCATATAGAGAATTTGAATGAAATATACTTACAAAAGGCATCCGATGGTGATAAAATAGCTATGTTGCTGGAGAAATTGTATGATTTCTATGAAAAAGGTATTATTGTTTTTTATTTGACTTAATTGTAGTAAATATATATATGTATATATAAAATAAGGTTCTTTATGGAGTCGTCCTGGCGCATTGAATGAATGTAAACGCTACGGTTGTGGGTTCTCGTTTCACTCTAGAGATTTTCATTTTCTCGATTTTGTAATATGACAAATTCTTGTCAGTCTTGTTGAGTTTCGCCATATCAGTTATAAATGTGATGGGTGAAAAAAATGTATCATCATATATATTTTTGTTCTACAGGATCTCCTGAAGCATTAACTGAATTTGAAGCAGATGGGCTGTGTGCGGCTAAATCGTCCGATGGCAACTGGTACAGAGCTACAATAGTAAATTTTACTGAAACAGAGGTTAAGGTTCAATTCTCAGACTACGGCAACTCTGAAGCCGTACCCAAAGACAGTGTTAAGAAACTAGATTCCAAGTTTTATGAACCATGCTCACTAGCTTTAGTGGCAAGTTTGGGACTTATGGCGTTACAAGATGACGCTGTATCGAAATTTACGGAATGGACGACGGAAAAAGAAGTTCAAGTTACTTTGACCTTCGGCAATGATGGCTGGCTCGCCAACTTACATTTGGACGGCGTAGATTTATCTATGAAGTTGGTTGATGAGAAATTAGCAGGGCCGCATGTTCCTACGAGTGAAGTTATAGAAGAACCTAAGATAGAAGCGCCTTTGGAAGAAGAACCCGTTTCATTACCAGAAGGCTGCACACAAGTCTACATTAGTCATATCGACAGTCCAGGACACTTTTGGTTACAAATGGCGGATAAACTTGCCAAAATTGACGAAATTCAAGCGGAACTACAAGCAAATGCTGATAATTATGCGGATATAGAAAACCGCGAAATGAATACGTTGTGTGTGGCTAAGTATTCAGCTGACGACCAGTGGTACAGAGCGGAAATACTCGATTCGGATTCCGATATAACCACCGTCCGATTTATCGATTACGGGAATACCGATGTTCTCGATAACGAACCGGGTTTAATAAAACTGATGCCAGAGAATTTGAAGGAAGTAGAAAAATTCGCGATAAAATCTAGTGTCAATGCAGTCCCCACTGGCACCGGTCAGTGGTCAGAGCCCGCCTCCGACTATTTCACCCAATTAGTGGGCGATACGTCTTCACCAGTCGATGCTCTTATCGTTCTTAAAGATGTTACTACTTACGTAGATATTTACGTGAATGGCCAAAACCTGACAGACAAATTAGTATCTGAAGGACACGCAACTCGATCCGAAGAGACTGAATGTGGTGACTTACCTTCGTGTTTCGCCAGCCATGTCAATTCGCCATCCGAGTTTTGGATTCAATTGGAGACGGCAGCCCCTGAATTACAAGCGATGGAGGCGGCCATGGTTGATGCGGAAAATTTCCCTCAATTAACGGAAAGGGAAGAAGGTGTTTTATGCGCAGCCAAATACCCTGAAGATGGCGCCTGGTACAGAGCGCAAGTTATCGTCGACGGTTCAGAAGGCACTGAAGTGTTGTTCATGGATTATGGTAATGCCTCAATGGCCAACGAACTACGTAGTCTACCCGACGAGCTTAAAATCAAACCCGCTTTATCAAGAAAGTGTGCCTTACAAAAACCCCGTGACATCAAATCCTGGTCGCGTAAATCAGAGATTAAATTTAATGAATTGGCAGCAGAAGGCGCCACAATATTTAACGTCCAATTTATTGCATCAGGCGATATTTCTATTGTTGAATTATATCTGGAGGGAAAGTCGGTGACAGAAGAGCTTGTCGGCCTTTGTGAAGAACATCCCACAACAGAAAGACCGACGCCGGTCGGCCAAGACCTCCACAGCAGCGGCAAGGTCTGTTACGTTAACGATTTAGAAGAATTTTATGTACAATTGGATGACTCCACGTCGATTCTTGATAAAGTGACAGAGATGCTGACTGGAGGCGAAAAATTTGAGCAAATTGGTGAACTGAAAATAGGATCAATATGTGCCGCGCTGTGGAATGAAGATGGTCAATGGTATAGGGCACGAATCTTGGAATTCTGTGACGTGGGATACCATGTGCAGTTTATAGATTACGGAAACAAGGCCAAATGTGAAGATTTCAGACAGCTGCCCGAGGACATCGCAGTAATGGAACCTTTGGCCAAGTGCTGTCGACTCGCGGGCTTTACTGACGATCCCTCCAATGAAGGAGCTAAATCTAAATTAGAAGATCTAGTCGCTGAGCTGGTCACATTCCAAATTGAATTCTTAGATAGTGTAAAAGAACCCTCATTGGTTAGACTGCTATTAAATGGGAACTGATCTGAGTTTAGTATTAAAGAATGATGTAACTGAAGATGACCAGCAAGATAATGTGGAACCAGAACAATCTAACACAAAAGAAGAAATACCGGAGGTAATCGCTGATGAGCCTCTGAAGGAAGACTCATCACAAAATGAATTAAATGAAAGCCTCGATAGTGCCAAGACTGTTATAGAAAATAAGTCTTTTGAAGAGAATGATTCAAAGAATGAAAGTATTGAGTCCCTGAAGAATGAAACAACTTCGACACCGGAAAAAGAAATGTCTACAGATACTGTAGAAGGTTCCAATGATACTTTAAAAACACCTGAAAAAGAAGACTCTAAAGACTCATTGAACACGGACACAGGATATATCAGTGAAAACGACAAATCCAAAGATTCTCCTGTTAAGGCTAGTAACGAAGTTGAAGAGAGTAAATCTGTTACAGCTGAATAGTCACATTATTTAAACTTACCTAGAAATATAATTATATCTACGTATTTCAAGTTCTAAATTTACATTATATTCACGAGAACTACAGAACAGTATATGAAAAAATCTCACTAGACAAACCCTAAACAAGATGGTGGTAACCCATTTTTATTTTAAGCCACTCGCGACCGAGAATTATTTTAAAATTGTGATAATTATAGACTTGTGATTATTGAAATTTGTATGGTTCTTGATATTTTGTTATTACTTAAATAATAATTTTAGATTCTCACATTTTTAATTAAGAACCCTTTGTGACTATTTGTTAAATTTATGTCTTATATTTTGATTTTATGTTCCTCTTTAAGTACATTGTTGTTATAGTTTTTAATACTCATTTTTTTAGTAATTGTTTTATCAGTATCCATTCGTAAATAGGATCTACTTGGAAAGTATAATATTGTTTTTTTTATAAATATTTAAGTTTATTATTAGTGTAAAAACTTCATAATTATAGTCTTCTAGAACATTAACATAAAGTAAGCATTTAAAAATATTTTTGAATATTTTTTATGTATTGTTGAACTTTCTACACATTAAAATATGTACACTAATTGTTTGCTGAAAAGTTTATTTGTTTAAAAAAATAAAGCTTCATGTACAGACAATTTCTTTTGTTTTTATTAACCTTAATCAATTTAGAATTGACAGTTGGAGAATACTTAAGTGATCTATGTGGAAAATGAAAAGCATCTATAGTTAATTCTTTACTAGAGCCTTAAATCTCAAAGATTCAGTTATAGTTTGTGAGGCTTGAGCTGAAGAAAGCTTTGTATTTGTGTGAGTGTACGTATGTATGTATGACGACCGGTGGTAACGGACCGAATCGACCTGCACCTCTTGTACTGTTAGTAGCGTTTAATTTTTTGTTGTGTATGTCGAAATTTGCACAAGGAACACGATGGAACCAAAAACGCACTGTTTTCTTTTGCGCTTCGACCGCCATACACATCATTAACCCTTCGAGCTGTTTCCGCAGCAGTTAGAGTGGAAATCGTACTCCTAAATAACGCGGTATTTCAAGTTTTCAAAACACTAATTTCTTACATTAGGACCTAGGATATAAAGTCCAGCCAGCCAGTCCATATTAATTTTGGTCAGTGTTGTAACTCTTTATAATTACACATTTTATGTATAATATCACATTAAAACAAAATAATATTATTAGAAAATCTATGAAAATTCAAGCGCTACACTACGGTCGATGAGTCGTGGCCGCTCTAAAGTAGAGCGTGACTGCGTAGATTTGATTTTAGATTTTTTTATCTTATTTGTCATATATTCTTCTCGGCTATCTTTAGAGCGCCCACGACTAGACGAATGTACTGTAATTTTGCTAGAACACTGGCTTCTAGGAATCTAGATTTTTAGTTTTCTCAAATATTTTTCTTTATAATAAAACTCGGCTTTTTATGTTCTATATTTGTAATAAAAGATACAAAAAATAAACACTTAAAAAATCTGTACACAGCTATGACAGATTATCAATAGTTACTTACTAAAAACAATCAAACTATTTACACAATGGTCCAGCATTTGCATTGGAAATTAATTTAATATGGCAACTTATTAGAAAATATGTAAAAACAGCTAAAAAAACACTTTAAATTAGTACAAAATGAGTATATAATTTATCTTCACGCCGCATCTCGCATATAGCAGGACAGGCAGAGGGAACCTCGTGTCCAGAGACTCCATTCTCCACACACCATACAATTTTAGAGACATTGCAAGTGGAATGGTGAAACAATGCCTTGTTTGTCTTGTTAACAGAGTTAGGGGATGATAACAAGTCATTCTCCCGAGTGGGAATCGAACCCACAACCGTCGTGTCTGCATCAACAGACATGTCATGGCCTCAAAAGTAAATTAAATTAATCTTTAATAAGTCCTACAATGCCAATATCTTTAAGATCATTTCTTTTTTCTAATACAAGTCCTTTTTCGTTAGCTAAATGCAATACAGATAATAAAGCTAATGGTACACTGAGTGATTCTCGCATATTAGGCGTTAATTTATTTGGTAATCTCGAATAAACATTGAAGAATGTAGTCTGTGTGACATCTTCCTTTTCACCTTGTGGAGAATTTTCTGTGAGCATTTTCCAAGTACAGTGTTTTAATTGCTTCATATCGACCTTCTTCGCTCGCATCGCGTAAGGAATGAAGATTTTAGCCACCTGTTGGAAAGAAAATGTAAAAAGTATTTTCATTTTTGCTCTCTAGTAAGACGAAGCACAGTTTTTAGTTATCATTCGCAAAGTTAGGGGAACTAACAATTTTTTTTAAACAATTTTTTTTACTTTTCCTAATATATAGTAAAACAATATGTAAATTTTCAACCCACCTTTGTAGGAGGTTCCAACATATCTCCAAGCTCCTCTGACTCCGTAGTTTTCACTTGTTCATGGAGATCTCCAGCCGCAGTCGCATCCTCATTGGCCCAGTCGTCACCATCCTTATTGAACATTTTAAATATTACATTAAACATAGAATAATAAAGAGATTATGTTATATTTATAAAATAACAGAAAACAGAAAAAAATACGAGGGAGTTTATGTATTATGAAAAAAATATATACTATTTTTAGTTACTATTTTTAGGTATTTTTGTTTCTCTAAAACAAAAAGAACCAAATTAAATACAATTTTACATTGTGGCCGTCGTAGCGCAGCAGCATAGCGTTTCAGTGTAAAGGCGACGGTTGCGAATTTAGTTTCGATTGAGGGGAATGAATCAATTATATTTCTGACTTTGGTCACATAACCAATGTGCGGTTTTGATATCCGGCATTCAACACGCAATTTCTCTAAAATAAGTCAGTGCGTAGGGAACGAAATGTCGTAACACTAGGTTCCCTCTACCCTCCTATACGCGAGATACAGCGTGAACAAAAAAAAACAATACAAACCGGTACATGATTGGGACAATATGACGCATCATTTTCGTTATTATAATCGTATTCTTTATTCTCCTCCACTGTGAGCGGCTCAGTGTTCTGTTTTTGAGCGTCTTGCTCTCGCATCATTAATACATTACGACGTAGAAATAATTTACGAAAATGAGCTTCGTCTAGGCCTCTGAAAATTATTTACCATTTTAATTGTAAATATATCTATATATATTTAAATCAATACTTAAAAAAAGTGATTGATACTTAAATATAGATTATATGTGCATTTAACACAGTTTATATAAAATATAACAAATCAATAAATTAGATGAATACAAGGTAAAGAACCAATTCAATTAATAATTATCATTCCATGTGTAATTGTTCTATATGTTTTTTTTTTCTATAATAAAAGTATTAGTATAAAAAAAGAAGAAAATATACATATACAGAGTGTTTTTGTCTTCACCACTTTAAATGAAAGCACAGTTTTGAGTGCTCTATAAAAACCTAATACAGTTAAATCAAAAGAGATTTTGCCAAAAATGAAAGTATTTTTTTTCAAACAAAATAAATTATAAAATTATCGTCGTAAAATAAAACGCTATTTGTCAAGAATGACGCACACAGACACAAATCCATCAAAGCGATAACGCCGCACACGCCTCATTCACGAAATCGAGTCGTAGGTACTGGCGGCGATGTTGAAGGTATAAGCTACTAATATATTATAGAAAATAGGTAATTGCGTGAAATAGTATCAGAGATATTCCTTTCGAATTCTGGTATGTTTTTTTGAGAATGAAACGTGACAGCTGGGCAATTATTTTTGAGTACAGGTTTCAAATATTATAATATTATATATGCTCCCGCAAAGACTATTGCCCCAAATATACATATTTCAATAATAAATTAATTGTGAATATACTTTAAATATTTTATTATTTTGACATAAAAATAAATGTTTGAGTAATATGTATATAAAAGTAGCAAACCTATCAATAGGAGTTTTAAAGTTTGCTTCATTCCATGTATGTCCAGTGGCCAAAGTCTTTCGGCTAATCATTATCTTAGCAGGCTGTGTGGGTTCGTAGTCCGGTACATTGTTACTTTTGGCGTCGAAAGCTAGACCAAGGCCTAGAAAATCTAGTTGTTTTTTTGTACGAGGAGGTTTTTTCCCTTCTGTTGTCAGTCTACCCGTAGATTGCGATCGCTCGGACATTTTTGATGCTGTTTTAACATAAATAACAATTTTGATTATTTTAATACTGTTAATTGTGTTATAATTTAATATATGAATAAGAGTCATATTAAGTAGAATTCATATTGACAAATTTTTTAACAGCTTCACACTTTTCCCACGTAGCCTGGTAGGCAGAGTGAAACTTGTGTTTAGACACTGTTTCCCAATTTCCGTGAAATTCATGAGATGCGTTGGGCGGCAGAACTTAACGCCGATAATCGTCTACTTTACTTTCGTTTCCCCTGTATCTTTACAGGGGAAACGATAATAAAAATAAAAGCCAATAAAAATAAAAAACAATATAAAAATGTCTTAAAAGTAGCTAAAGTCAACCAAACATGAGCGCGCAGGCCGTACCGCGGTCGCCCTTGAGGCGCCAGTGCGCGGGCCCCGCCCACGCGGCCACGATGGCGCAGTAGGAGTACTCCAGGCGCGCGTGCTGCGGCGCGCTGGGCCGCCGGTCCGTGAGCGCGGGCCGCGCCGGCGCCAGGCGCGCCACGCACGCCGCCACCGCCACGTCCGCCTCCTCGTCGCTCGACATGCCCGCCAGCGGCTCCTCCTCTGTGCAAGCGTATTATCACACTATATCCTCAGAAATGCACTATGGCTAAGCATAAATTTAGCTATTAGAATAAAAAAATAATCAAGTCATTTCGACTCATTCACTCGCTCATTGTTATTACTTTCAAAATATCTATAATACATGAGATTGATATATATATTTTTAAATATATTTAATCATTATTTATACTCACCAAACAAATCATTTTGTCCCTCATCTTGAGGAATGGGTTCCACTTCAGCGTTCACATCAAATGCAAGAGCTTGCTGTGATAAGTTTAACCGATTCTCTTCAACCCAATTTGTGATCCGATTATCACTGAAACATAAGCATTATTTTTTAGCTTCACTCTGTATCCCGCATATAGCAAGATAGGCAGTAGGAGCGTAGTGCCAAAACACTTCGCCTGCCACGCGCCGATAAATTTGCAAGAAATTAAATATTGAGTTTTGAGCTATGTTTTGTCTTATTACCAAAGTGAAGAAATAAAAATAATTTAAGCCTTCGCAGTGAGAATCGAGCGCCACAACCTCATAACAAATATAAAATATTACAACAATAATGATTATAATAAAAAAAATGAATATTTTAATATTAAATTATGAAATGAAATTCAAAAATATTTGCACATGTTATGTGCCAAATAAATTTTAAATAGTGATATTTAAAATTTATAAATAAACAAAATTATATATTGTTATATATTTATAAACAAACAAAAGTAAACCATCCCAAAGTGTGTATCAACAATTTTCTACAGGAATTCATGGATTAGAACCCCATTACATAAAAAAAATTATATGCTCTAACCCTTTACAACCGACGTCATACGATAGTGGGATTTGATTTTCAAAAATTCTGGTGCGTACACAACTCGACTTTTCGAGACGTTATTAATTTTTAATGCATAAACCAATACGAAGTATTGGTTTATGCATTAAATAAGTCCAATTTCTATTTATTTTTCTATGATTTACTTACTTTAAGTATTGTTTTATACTCATATATATTTAATTTGAACCTAGCATGCTTACATATGTGTATATTGTGACTTAAAATCAAAGACGCACGATCGTATAGGTTAGGTGATACGTAATAATTCGATATTCATACATTTGCACGTAAGCATAATTCTTCTGTACGTTAATCGTTTAATTAGAGTTTTTGTTTATTATCAGGAAAGCTCAATGATGACCAAATTACACAAATATTAGCAGATGGAAATAACTCGAAAATCGAGGAATTCGTCAAGAGCAAAAGGTAGAGGGTGGGTTACGAGGAGGGCATGCTAGAAGAAGAGGACAGGCTAGTGGAAGAGGACAGGCTAGTGGAAGAGGACAGACTAGTGGAAGAGTACAGGCTAGGGAAAAAAAGGAACACGAGAGAGAGTGTGGGTTGAAACGGCCTATATAGACAACACTTATGATTACTGCCTGCCTAGGACGTCGTATAGATTGTTGCAGTCGATCTGAACTAAAATACGAGAAATGCGATCTATACCTCTGTCTATCTCGTGACAAGAATTGTTTCAAATTTTTTACTGACTGACTGATGATAATAAAGACCTTTTAATTAATTAAGTTTTCATTTAATATCAAACCATATCCAAACTAGGCAAAACTCATAGTTTGAGCTATTTCCTAACCCCACGTTCGTGAGGATAGGTTTTCAGGAAACCAGAGAATTCAGAATTTTTAATTTATTTTTAACATGATACTTAAGCATCCATGAAAAGGTCACCTAAATTTCAATGAAGTCTGACTAAATTACTTTCTTCGGTTGTAAAGGACTAAGTTTTTGTATAGCATCATATACCAGTCAAATAAAGTTTGTTAAAATTAACAAACTTTTAAATTAACTTTTTAAAAGTATCGACGTTATTAAAAAAAAACTTACGAATCTTCAGTTTCGGGATCCCAGTTGCTTATAGTGAAGCCAGTAAAAGGTTCACAGATATGATCAGTTTCATCAAAAGCAGGCAGTAATTTTATAGCTATTGTTATATTATCTTTTAGCTCTAACTCTTCTGAAGCATTCTCATTGATATGTTCAAGGAATTGGTCATCAGTTCTGAAAATTAAAATAAAACAACATGTATATTACTGTTCAATTTAAATTATATATACTAGTGTCTTTGTATCTCTTTTATATTCATAATTTAGGCCTGTTTCAAAAATTGTGAATTGAAATGATATAGAGTACATTTTTTTCAATAGGGCAGGAAAATATAATTTTAATTTTAATATTGACCTTATTTTGGAACAAAACCATCTCATACATGAAATGTGAACTATTTCATTACCCCAAGTCGGAATTGAACCATAAATGTCATGGTCATGTCCCAGGAGCCATTATAGCCACATGCATGAGTGATGTCCGGGGCATGACGACCTTATATTGTTATTTAAATTGTATATAAAAAACCAACCTCAGTATTAAAGCTAAAGTATCATCATGTATCGGCAAAGTTGCATTAAAGGCTCTGTTCGATGATGTCACATCTCCAGTTGTTGCTGCCAGCCTTTCAAAGAAAGGATCTACAATAAAATAATTTTAAATGAATTATAAATAACACGTTAAAAAAAAACAGCTTCACGCTGTATCCCGCACACTGCAGGGTAGGTTAGAGGGGGGAACCTAGTGTTACGACACTCCATAAAAAAATGTATTTGCTCATTCTTACAAGAAAAAGCAGTATCCTTTTAGCAAATGTTACTATAAACAATAATTAAAATACCATGCTAATTTTATAACAAAAGAAAACTTTTCTTCGATATCCCCAAGGAATGAGAGTGAACAACAAAAGTTGTAGATTTGATTTTCTTGATAATGGATTCTTTCCGCCACTATATATTCATATATGGAATAAAGTGTATATGTATTACAAAATATTATTTTTCTAAACAAAACTTACCAATACAATCATTAGTATCAAAATCTCCATTGAATATTTCAGGGTTAGCTGCAACAGCCCCTTTAGATTTTTTCTTCTTCTTTTTAGGAGCTGCTGCATCACCCTCTGTTGGTGCGTCGTCTGGACTGGCATTATCATCATCTTTCTTACCCCTTTTAGACTATATAAATTTATAAAGTGAAATCTTTTGATATTTGTTATTCAAGCACCCCACTTTGTGAAGGACCCAGCTTCACATTGTATCTCGCACAAAGCAGGGTATGCAAAAGGAACCTATGGACCTAATGTTAAGACAGATCCAATTAAGCCTTGTCATCTTTTTCCACTTCCACTGAATTCTGGAGACATGGCATATTGAGTGGCAGAACTCAACACTGCACTTTGCATTATTATCAGAACAAGAAAATATTAAATATTTTATTTACTGGAATGGAAATCATACCCATAGCTTGCCACATTTACAGTTGCACACTTGTGTTACACCACAACAGGCCTCAAATTTGGGTCATAAGTATAAAATTTCTATATATACAGATTTTTAGTTACAACTTTTATCTATATATATAAAAGGACTTGTTCTGACTGACTGAGGTAAGACGCATGTACAGCCATAACCGCTGTGCATAGAAATGTGAAATTTGGACAGATGTTTATTTTTATAATCTGGACATCCACTAAGAAGGGATTTGGAAAAATTTTAACCCTAAAGGGATGAAATAGGGGTTAAAAGTTTGCATGGAATTTTTTTTAATCATTCCCTCAAATGGGGGATAAATCTATAACATATTTACAGTCAGATAATGTGCCACTGCATCACAACAGCCATAATATATAAGTATATATAAGTAGTTTTTAGACACAGAGGAGACCATTATAATTGTCCTGTCTTTTTATAGTAACTATAGCTCTTTATTGACTATGTTCAAAATATATATTTTGAGAGGAACACTTTTAAATTGTATAATGTATATTACCTGAGCAGCTTTACTGAGTCCTCCAGCCATTTTAAGTACATCATAATGAATGGCATCCACTCTAAATGAGTAGATTCTGGCTGATGCATCTACTACTGTAGAAGCAGTTTGCAAATTGTCCATTCGAGCATCATGTCTCCTTAACATAGATGTCATAAAGTCAATAAGTTGTAGATTCCATGCATTGTCTTTGTTTATTTTCTAGAAAATAAAAAGTATAGAATTTATGTATTTTTTATTATTAAAATTAAAATGTGTTATAAAAGAAAGGTCTACTAAAAGAAATAAAGTACAACTTACATTTTCTGTATAAAGTTTTAAGCACCCTTGAAAATGTTCTTTCTGAGGGGAAGACGACATAGTATCTCTGCCCCTACGAGGAGAAGCTTGAGGGGTAGATGTTGCCGCCACTCGATCAGAGGCCACCAGCGATGATCGTTCCGCGTCATCGTCATTACGTTCCTTAAATAACAACATTAATGAAAGAAATCACTTAATATTTACCATACAAATACCCTTTAGGTTCCGATAGTTTCAAGTCGATTATAATATTATATTAACTCGGAGTTTAATATTGTATTATATATTACGTATTAAATTACTAAGATTATTTAAATACCTCATCTCTTAATTTATTCGATCGAATTTGGGGAATTAAACTTCGCTTTCGTATTGAAGAGTTGCTCCCGCCAATACTTAATCTTGAAGATAAGCTAGCAGGAGTTGATGTTATGGGACTTTCCAACATTATGTCACATATGTTAATCAAACTTTAGATATAAAGTTATAATATGGAAAATATGGAATAATTTCTTTACTACTTTCGTATTTCTCAATTAAAACTTTCAGTGTTTATAAAATCAAAACTCAACGGACACAATACATTTACAGATAGTAAATGTACCAAAACAAGTATGTCAAAAAAAATATCACAGACAATCTTAAAATTTATAGTCTATGAATGTATACGTTATATCGCGCTTATACGCTTGTGAAGGAATACCAAGACATGTAATAACATAAACGTTATTGCGGAACCAAGCCCTTTGTCACTTCTGATGGCTTGCTTGAGCTATTCTCCGATCCAGACCAGTGTCGATTTTTGAACACAGATCAAAGGGAGTTTACAGCAAACGCTTGCGACGACGAGCTTGAGACGAGAAAATGTACCACACGTGTGTGTGGTACATTTTCAGTCTTACTCATCAGTGTTTGTACCGAACGGGTGTTTTACTGCGCTATATTTTACAAATACAAAAAAGAGAATTGCACTATCTGCTGGTTTATTTGAATATAAATCAAGTAATAATAAATGTAGATATACATTTATAAAATGGTAGGTGAGCTAAATATATAGAAATATTATTCTTAGTGAAAGATTTATATTGCTAATTCAGAATAAATAAAATGTCAAGAATATTTTAAGTACGTAAATATATATAAAAATATTCATTCTTTCCAGCGTTGCCAGATTTTCTTCAGGTGAAGAGCGGGATTTTTAAACATTTTAAGTAAAAAGTGGGATTCTTTCGTCAAAAGCGCGACAAAAAAAATTGTGAGGAATTCATTTATTATTTTTCCATTTATTTGAGTTTTAAATAAAGTTTTCAATGCTGATGAATATCAATATAAAATATTTTTTAATGGAAAAAGTTAAGTCTTCAGAAAAATTATAAGTAACTTACGAATATATTTATATTTTTATGAAATTGTTAGTTACTAAATGAAAATATTTTATATTAAAAATATTACTCATAGTACGTGCAACAACCACGAAAAACGAGCCTATCCCAATCGGGGCACTTAATGTTTGAACTAAAAATCGGGACGTCCCGCCAAAATGTGGCGTCTGGCAACACTGCTCCTTTTCTAGCCCCACACTCACAATATTATTGTCCCAATGTTATTGGCCCTTTGGGTATATGTGTTCTGTGGTTATTGGCAACAATATTGTTCGATATACGGCCCCGCATACTACACAATATTATTGACAATATTTCTTCATAAAATCTGTTACAGTCGCTTTATGTAAATGCGTACGTGTTAAAACTAAAATGGTCAGAAAGAAAAAAGTCGTCGCTTTAGTCATTGCATTTAATTTATTTACAAAGAAAAAACAATCAAGAAATACTTTTTATAACTAATAGTAAACATTGATTAGTTTATGATATCTATCTATATAAAATGGTTCAATTATTTTACGAATATCCTCACTTTGTCCTGTTTCAATTACTATTATATGATGAATATCCAATGTAATAGATTTTGCTGAAGACTACGTAAATACTAGGGATGTTATGAACTTTTGATTCTGATTCCGATTAATATAATCATTCAGCTTACCAAATTAACGTCTTTTTGCTGTTACTTAAAATTATGCAATGGCATATTTAAAACACATTGCGGAATAGCGTTATAAGAATGTAAATTTAGACACATAAATGATTTAGTTACTTTTTGGAGACAATAACTAGGCGTTACAAATTTATCTCAGTTTCTCGTACCTATCGTATGTATGTCACTGTTTTTAGTATAATATTCTAGTGTCTACGCATGCATTAAAACTTTAGCAGAACTTATATCCGAGAACCGGATTACATGTAAATTTTTTTGACAAGATGTATTTTCACTCCGACTCTGGTTTTAACTCCGTTAAACGATATTCAAAAACTCATCATCGTCATTATTGAATGCTATTTATATAAATGTAAAATAATATGGTATATGGTTGAGGCCAGTCGTAACGCAGCGGCACGAAGTGTGACTGCAAAACCGACTGGGTGTGGTTTCGATCCCCCTTCGAAGAGATGAAATATTTACTTAAATTTATATTTCCATTTCTTCGCTCTAGTGCCGAGGCAACGCGCAGCGTTGAGTTCTGCCACTCAACACGCAATGCCTCCAGAATTCGGAAGAAAGTGGGGAACGGAGTGTCTGCAACACTAGGTTCCCTCTGCCTACCCTGCTGTGTGCGAGATACAGCGTGAAGCTGATTTAATTTTTTTTTAATATGGTATATACAGATTTGCTTATAACTTGCATTTCTTACTCTTATTATTATTTATTAAGGATTTTGATGATGAAGTATAATTGCTGGATAGATAAAGAAAAGAAATTATTGCTTTTCAATATTCGTTGAATCACAAAAAAAAATATTTAAAATCAAATATATTATTATATAAACAAATATATAATATAATTAAGCATCGAAGTATCATATTTTTCTATACACAAAGGAAACATTCTGAAAGTTAAACTTGAATATTACTTGAATAATTAATAAAAAATTATAATTTTATAAATTCATACCATAGTTAATACTTTAAACTTAAAGACAAAATTGCTTATACAAAATATTTTATAATCTATATCCTCAGCTGTTTATAAACGCCCCGCTTGTTGCCAACTTCCCGTCAGTCATTTCAATCGGTGGCTGTTGGTTTACGGTCAACAATATCGTTAAAAATCTTCGTCATCGGCAGTTAATTTCTAAAGTGACACTATGAGTTCTGGAATGCCTGAATTGGGCTCCAAGATAAGCCTAATATCTAAAGCAGATATTCGCTATGAAGGCCGACTCTTCACCGTCGATCCTCAGGAATGTACCATCGCTTTAGCTAGCGGTAAGTTGACAAATGGATGCTGTTATCTTCTTAGGTGGTACTTTCCACTAAGAACTTTTGCAATAGCATAATTTTTGAAATCAATTATCGTTTATAACTATCGTCTTGTACAGTATTTCTTATTTTCTAGGAAAAAAAGTTGTCCGCTTTCCCTCCTAATTATCGAATACTATAATATATTTGTACTTTAAAAAGTCCAATGTATATTTTCAAACTTGTTTAGTACTCATGAAAGTATAATAATTGACTATATTCGTCGTTTATCCAACCACTTTATTTTGACTCTACCCTCAATTTTTATGTTCAAAAGTACAATAGTGACCGCCGTTTCACATTGATGACGTTGATAACGATTTATTCTTGTAAACAATAAAAGCGCTGTTAAAAAAGTGTCTCATAACATTTAGGTACAATTATCTTACGATTATTATGTATAGCGCAAATCCTGTTAATTGTTTACAATCATTTTTGTTGTATGTTGTTATTCATTACCGTCAACATCTGGCGGGCATTGACACAAAAGGTGTTTTCTAATAAGCAAAATTGTATTCTAGTACATTTACCTAAATATACTGGTATATAATTTTACTTATTCTTAACGAAACAACAAATTATAGTTCTTTTTTCATTTCATTATATTAATTAATATACTGTATTTAATTTACGATTCTAGTTGCTTATATAGAATAGTGTGATATGTATTATTTTGCTGACACTGAATATGAAAGTTTAGCATTTTGTACAAAATTATTGACAACCATCTTTAATATCACAATTACTTTCAGTGCGATCATTTGGTACTGAGGATCGTGAGACTCAGTATCCAGTGGCACCTCAGAGCCAAGTGTACGACTACATCTTGTTCAGAGGTTCTGACATCAAGGATATAAGAGTGTTGAACAATGTGCCCTCATTACCAAACGATCCAGCCATTGTGCAGATGTCTGTTCCGCCATCTCTCGGCACTGGCGGTCAGGGGCAGTATGCAGGGCAGTACAACCACCCAGTCGTGGGACAGACACAGTACCCCCAATATCATCCCATGGGTGGTTTTCCAGGAAGTGTCCACCCTCAACTTAATAAGACTAGTGAGTTATCCCCACAAACTTCTGTGGATTTGGCGCAGACACAACCTCAGCCTGTGACAGCACCTATAGGATCTGGGGTGCTTCACAACAACCAAGTGAAAGACCAAGGTTCCAATTTAAACAGTTCATCTTCGGCTTTGTAAATGTTCTGCTTGCGATTTTCATTGCACTATCTATCCACCTGCTTTGGCATTTTAGTATGTACATATATGTATTTGTATCTGTATATTTATACATAATGTAGTATTTTTTAATTTAAAAGTAATAAGCAAATAGTTATTATTATATTCATCTTTGTTTTCAAAATTCCATTATTGATTTAAAAATTTAATGTTGTCAAAACTAACATATTTTCAATGTAAATAAAGATTATCCAATTAAAAGATTAAATTTGTTTTACCTTACAAACTTATAAAAACTAACCAAAAAATCGCAATCTGCATATTGCCTTGGTCTGTTACTTGAGAACAGATTAAAAAGAATTGTTTTGCTATATTTTTAATTAAGTTTTTTAATTTTATATTTTTTTTAATATGTTACATTCAGTTTTACTTACTGTAAACAACCACTCCTGCATCATTAGGCTGTATATATTGTTTAGAACTATAAACTTGACTATTGTTCAATTATTAAAGTTGTATCTATTTCTACATTAATTCATTTCCTGTAAGATTTCCTATTTTCTTAATATATAAGAGTATTCGTAGAGAGTTTCATTTAGCTGTAGTTCATATTTCAATAGCTCTATTATTTCTGTCTATCACTTGACAAAATGATCTACTTCATGTTTCTATATCATTATGCTTATTACATTTGGCTTTAATATATTATTATATGTAAGAAAAAAATATCTAAAATAAATTACAATCAATTTCCAGGTTCTATGCTTGATCTTATTGGAGGAGGATCACAACAAAGTGCTTCAAGGTCTGGTACTCCAGCAGCTGTAGGACATAGGAAGAGCCCCACTGCTGATCAAGGCACTCAGGTAAACCATATAAAACCATTTTTCTTTAAAAAAGCTTTGTCTAGATATAGTAAAGGTCAAAGCTGGTCAATATAGTTAATGTCTTATAAGACATTTAATATATTTAAGATTTTTCCTATGTATGATATAAGTTCCACATGAAGTTTAATTTCATCGTATCTTCTAAAACAATACAAAAATTAGATTTAAAGAACACAAAGTGGTGCAATTTTGTATTGTGTTTGTAAATAAACATCTCATAAAATTATTCCTATGATTATTATATTATTATTTTTTTTTAATCTTTATTTTTATGCACCACAAAAAGGCAACTATCAATTACCAATTTAATAATGACTTATCATATAACATATATATGTACTATACTACAGCATTTATTTTAAAGAAATATATTTTGGAGGCCGGTCGTGGCGCAGCGGCACTAAGTGTGACTGTAAACCGACTGGTTGTGGGTTCGATCCCCACTCGAGGAGATGAAATATTTACTTAAATTTATATTTCCATTTCTTCGCTCTGGTGTCGAGGCAAAGCGCGGCGTTGACTTCTGCCACTTAACACGCAATGCCTCCGGAATTCGGCAGAAAGTGGGGAACGGAGTGTCTTTCACTACGTTCCCTCTGCCTACCCTGCAGTGTGCGGGATACAGCGTGAAGCTGATTTATTTTAAAAGTAAAACATTTATTTATTTATATTTCTTTATAGGCTGGCTCTGTCAGTGGTTCGACCCACCGTGACACTAGGCGTACAAGCACAGGCGGCCCTTCAAAAGTGGGTGGGGGCAGTTCAAACACAGGTATGTTGTATTAAGTCGGTCTTATTATTACTAAGTTTTAATTACTTGGTACTACAAAGTACAATTTGATACCATTTCTGTGGTGGATAACTATTGGCAGTATATGAATTTTTATATAATTGGCAGTATATGAGTTTATGAGTTTTTAATGCCATTTCTTTATAATGTATAATTTCTTTTAGCAAGTATTTGGCACATTATGTCAGTAATTTATACCTTAATTTATACCTTATATATTTCTTTATATCATCAGGTGCGGGTTCAGGGCCTTCTCGAGCGAGGCCAACATCGCGCACTCGCCAGCGACAGCCAACTGGATCCCAGGGTCAACAGCCTGGTGAGCATGAATGTAAGGAGCTTTGCTTTTTTTGTTTTATTTTTATTGTTATAATTTTTTAAGATTCACTTATCATGGATATTTCAAAAAATGCAAAGGAAGTATAGTAATAATACACCCAAATTACCATCCAATAACAAGACATTGTTGGTGAATCTCAATATCAAGCTTTGTCTTGTTATCAGAGCTAGTTAATGTAAATAATAATAATCCATTTCCCAATGTATGGATCAATCCCACAACCTCAGACTGTAAACACAAACAGACAAAAGTCAGACTGACTGTAAACACAGCGGTTGTGGGATCAGCGGCCTGATGATGGCCTCTTTTTTTTTTGTTATATTTTTATTATTATAATTTGCTTTTGCTTTTTATTTTTTAAAATGTATTTGAAAGATATTGTTGGATTATATTATCTTATATCTGTTATCATTTTGTCTTTTATCTTTTTTAATAGCATATTTAAAGTGGCTCAAAATAAACTTTACATCCTCATCTTACAATTGAGCTCTTATCTGACTACATACAATGGTTGTATTACAATCAACAATGGAGGTTTGCTTCTTATGTTTCCACAATTTATATACTCGGAAGTATATTAAAGTGTTTTGTCCAAACATACTATATGCATAATATAATAAAATAATTGCGATTCTATATGTTCCCATTGGCAAATCTAGAGATATTATCTAGGGAGGGACCTTGACTTTAGCTTAGAACTGATCTTTTTGTTTAAATGTATTTTAATCTTATTTTTCAAGCATAACGTTAAAATTTAGGAGTGCTGCCTATTATAATGAAAAGATAAAGGTCAAATATGAATGACCTCTGTATATCATTAATACTATATTTTGCATGCGGTTTCGCACGGATGGAAATATATATAATAAAGAGTTGTGTGTAACACTAAATTCTAGTGAGATAAGCTCAAATCAATATCAATATGTTATGTAAAACTAAATACCATTTCTTAGTATTTTCAGACAACAGTTGATATGTTTTGGTTTGATTGTTATAGATTTGCTGCTATGTTACATAGAATATACCACAGAATATCGAAAGTATCCTAAAACTAACCAAAGTAGAAATATTTCGACCCTAAATGGTGTAATGCTATATATAGTTTATATTGTATTTAATATTTCCCATACTTTCAGCTCTACAACAGCATCCAATGCAGAATTACAACCGTGGTGGTTGGAGGGGTAGACCACGTGGTCGCGGCCGCGGCTTCGTACCACGCAACAAGAACACCCTCAAGTTTGACAATGACTATGACTTTGAACAGGCCAACACCGAATTTGAGGAACTGAGGAGTCAACTAGCCAAGACTAAGATATCTGATGGGGAGGTGAAAGTTGAGGTGAGAATTGACTTGTGTTTATTTATTTTTATTAAAGTATTGTTGACAACAACTACAACTTTAAACAGGCCAACACGGCGTTTGAGGAGCTAAGGAGTCAGCTGGCCAAGGCTAAGATATCTGATGGGGAGGTGAAAGTTGAGGTGAGAATTGATTTGTGTTTATATTGGTATGAAAGTGATGTTCACTTGACTTAAAAAATTGATATGTATGGAATTAATTTTTAAATATTTATTTCTTACTATATATATCTTATAAAGTACGGCACTGAGCAGAAATTGGTGGACAGTGTCTTATCATTACGCTCTTCCTGTCCTACCCTGTTGCTATATGCTAGCAAAGATATTTTAAATAAACATTATAAAAGAGATAAAATTCATTTTTTACCAAAAAAAAAACCATAAACTAAAAAGTAAAGAAAGAATAACCGAAATCGGTTAGGATAATATTGAGTTATTCATCCATTCATTGTGCACATACTTAATGCAATTTTAAGACTTATACGATTTTCTTATGGATGAAATTGTCAAAACTGGACTGTGGTAAGACCACACGGGAAGCACTTGTTTTCAAAAAAGAATCATCAAAATTGGTTCACCCAGTCGAAAGTACTAAGGTAACAAACAAAATAATGCAGTTGAATTGGTAACATTCTCCTCATACATAAGTCAGTTAACATTTATATTGAAGAGTATAAAGATAAGAAAAATATTTTAAAAGACATTTCTTACCTTATTTGATAAACAAAAAAGAATTAAAAGTTTAAATTGTAAAAAACAGTATTACAAAAAGTAAAATAAATTAGTTTCTCTGCTGATCATAATAATTAACAAAAACACTCAATTTTATTTAGACAAAGTCCTGGTTTTTCTAATACAAACTGTCTGATTCTCAAAAAAATCTTAAACAGGATAAGTCATCCATTTATAAGTCAATAAGACAACAAAAAAATAAGTCAAAATAGCATGAATTTTTTTTAAATTCACTTATTACAAAATACTACTAAATGTGTTAAAAAGTTTTAACAAGTATTTTTTTTAGGGTGAAGTTGACAAGAAAGATGATTCTGGTAATGAGACTGGCGCTGGGGAGGCTGAGTTAGAAGATGAAAGTGGATTTACTGGATATGATAAGAAGAAGAGTTTCTTTGATAACATTTCTTGTGAGGCTGTCGAGAGGTCAGTATTTTTTAAGTAATTTAAATACGCCGTTAGCTTGCTTATATGTTCATATATTATAAGTTCCATGTCTATGTAATTAAGGAAAACTAAATGAACAGTTATTATTTATAATATTGTTGAAATGTCACAGAAAACTATATTGTATGAAATGACTAGTATTATTGTATTAGTACTGATAACTATTATTTAAAAATAATAATAGTAATCAGCACTTTTTTGCCACATTAAAATTTTTCAGACACATAATAAGATATTCAGAAAGTGTCTCATTGTACACAATATGTTAGTTGTGATTTGTTTGATGTTGTGTACTTTTGATACTTACTTAAAGAAATGATCACAATTAAATACATTTTTATTTCCTATTCTAGTGTTGATGATGCCACTCAGCAGTTTGTTTATAGGTTCCATCTGCTTTATGAACATGATTTTTTAAAATGCTACAAAATAGTACAATGCTTTGCATTATCTACATCCACAGGTCAAAAGGCCGCAGTCAACGCACCGATTGGCGAACGGAACGCAAGCTCAACTCTGAGACCTTCGGAGTGGCGTCAGCGCGGCGCGGCGCGTGGCGTCCGCGCGCCGCCTGGAGGCACCCCCACGGGCACCCGCCGCACCCGCACGCGCACCCGCACGGCCACCCGCACGGGCCGCACCCGCACCCGCATAACATGCACCCGTAAGTGACTTGAGCAGTTTTTTTTTTTCGAATTATATGCAAAAGTCAATGTTCATATTGTCGGAAATGCTTGTAAGTAATTTATTTTAAATTTAGAGTGATAGCAAATAAATCTGAGTTTGTCCATACAATCACAGCTATTAGACAAAAGCGTCCGAACTGTGTTTCGTGTAGCGCAGTTACGTATAGATACCAATAACGTAAACACTGCGTATATAATACTACTACAAAAATACTACTAAACGTGGCCGATCTGCTACTCTTCATTCTCAAAACATCTCTTATCTCTTGTACTAATTTCCTACGCAATTCAAAATCGCCGCCATTACCTATACCGAGTTTATGAATCACGCGTGTGCGGCGTTATCGCTTACCTAACCTTTTTGTTAGGTTAGGTTTGTGTCTGCGTGCGTCATTCTTGGCAAAGGGCGTTTTATTTTACAACGATAATTTAATTAGTTACAGTGTTTGGAAAAAATCTCTTCTGCTTTAAATAGGGTTATTGTGGAGTAGTTAAAACTGTGGTTTCATATAAAGTGGTGGTCACAAAAACACTGTATATTTTAAATATAGAATATATAATATATTTTAGATAGGCGGTAATCAACATTCAATGTTTAGACTAGTAGAAATAAAGCTCAATGTCGTATAGCTTGGCATCTGCTTACGTGTTTATTATTTTTGAGAATCATATATAAAATCCAAATTGAAAATTTATTTTGTACTACTTTTTAGAATTTGTATATTAAAAATGATTCTTAGTGTATGTTTTGAATTTGCAGCATGTCGTACTTCCCCAGCTGGAGGCCGATGCGCGGGCGCGGGCGCCCCGCCCCGCGCCGCCCCGCCGCGCCGCCCGTCAACACGCCCGCCGCGCCCGCGCCCGCCCCTCAGCCGGCTTCTGCAGCGGGTTAGTTAGTATTTATACAGTACGGTCCACAAGTCGTGGCCGCTCTGATGTCGGATTTTCGGAATGCTTACATTTTTCAGTCAGAATAAAAATGATCTAAAGTAAAAAAATCCTAAAATCAAATTTAATGAGTAAAAAAATCTAAACGTCAGAAAAAACTCAAACAAGTATGTTCTATTAAGTATTAATATTTTATTTTCACAATATGAAAGAAGTATAAAAGGATTAAGTGTCTATTCTCTATTTTTATATTCAGAAGTTAGAATCCACTATCAGTACTTGTAATCAGACATATCAATTGCGCCATTATATTCTTTTTATTTATTTACTAACTTATTTCAATTTCTCTTACAGCTAAGTAGGAGAGGGTGAAAACGCAGAGTATACTGAATCTTAATTTATTATCGCGAGGACTCACAAATGTAACGGAAAAGTGTATGTCGGTGATTGAAGTGTTTAATTATGTTATCTATAGTAAAACGGACGGGATGTTATAGTACAGTGAAGGACATTGCTATGGTGTGAAAGTGTTGTATCCAATATATGGAAGGAGTTGTTGGTATCCCGTTGGAATCCCGTTGTCATCGTCCAACACGTTAGCGTAAACATGTATGTATGTATGGGTGAGACGTCAGTACTCTGATTATATTTTCCTATTTTCTCACCATGCGCTATTGTGCCTATTAAGAGTTGTAATAGATTATATGTGTTTTATTGTTTCCAACGTGTCGTTGCGTTTTTTTTATTGTCTGTAAGCAACGACCCGTGCGGCAGTCCTACTAGTATAGTTATACGAGCTTATTGTATGAGAACCCTTGAGCGAGTCATTCTGCTGGACAGGTGTTTGTGAATACGAACTACTCGAGGTGTTTTGGCTCCTTTGTAAATCTTGTAACGACTCGTGATTTGACTGTCATTTTTTTAATTGTTAGTTCTAGTGTAATATGAAATGTGATAGTAGGACTGCTGGTCTGATCCTGTGGCGGACTCGGTGTGTAGTTCAATAGTAGGCGAAGATTTGTTAATATTGTATAAATATCCTGCCACACGGATAAAACCAGATTTGAGTGTTTATCACACAAATTTTTTTAGTGTATTCGGAAAGAGCTTTTTAGGTTCCACTATGTCTCATATTGCGATTGTACATTTTAAAGTCGATTCGGCTATAGTTCCGTCTGGTTGCGGACGTTTAAATTAATTTTTTTGACAAATACGATATATATTTGTAAATTTGTAACTGACTCAAAAAAAACTGTACCTGGTGATTGTATTAATACGGAAAATATACATTTACTACAAATCTTCCAGATCGCTATTTGATTAAAACATCTTTATTTTTTTTCGTATTCTTTTTATTGCAAAAAAACTTAAGCTTGTGTACAGGTTGTACTCAGCGGCAGTTTTATATACCATTCAATATCAACATAGGTACAAAAGTATACAAAACATATAAAAGTTCCACAATATAAATTAATGGGTCTCAAATGTCATTAATACATGAATATTAGGACTATAAAAATTAATAATAACATTATTACACATAAATGCAAAAACATCATGAAGCTATACATAAGTATTGCAAGTACACAACAAGAAGCGCAATTTTATATCTAAAAGACTACAAAAATAATAATTAATACCTTATTTAGTTATTGGGAGTTGCCATAAAATTTTTGTTGCAAAAAAAATTGTATACATTCGAGAAACGCTAACAATGCTTGAAATAACCTAAAATTAAATACAAAACACACCATGTCTCACAATCGTAACAAAGCAAATTTAACTATCAATACCAATATGCAATTATGACTATACTTTTTAGTGATTAGATTTTTTTAAATACATACAGTACGGTCAACAAGTTGTGGCCAACCTAAAGTTAGGTCTGCTTTACTTTTGCGCATTGTATACTCGGGAAGTAAATAATTAAAAGATAAAACCCTAAACCCAAATCTGCGCAACAATCTACACCAAATTCACGTCCACGACTCGTCGGCCGTACTGTACTCAAGTGAAAGATACATGAGCTTAGTTTACATTACTTTACACTTTATAAACACTTTAAAAAATATAAATACCGCTCTTAACACTATTACTAGAAGAAGAAAATATTTACACAACCACTTCTTATAGCATACATAATGCATAGAGCTATAGTCAATAATATAAGTTTTATATAAAATATCATTACAAAAAAGTGAAAGTTGATTCAGATTTACAAAACCGTAACATCATTTATTGCTTATATTATTAATTATCATTATCATTAGTTATTATCAAGATTATTGACAATTAGCTCTATTTTTTATTTATTTAATGCTATAAGCATAAGTACTTAGCTATTGAGCCTTACGAAAATTTTTTTTTTCTTCATACAAGATTACAGATTAACATGTTAACGTTCTACATTTAAAATTTTCATATAGTTGGTTAATTTCTATAATTAAGGTTATGTATTTTGGCAAAAACCAAGTCTTTGGAGAATTTAAAACGATTAATATATTTTTTTGGATATGTAAGTATGTAACCAATATTATGTATGTCTGTCCCAAGAAAGTACAAATCAAATATTTTTTAATTAATATTAAACAAAACTTAGATAATCTGTTTTTATTACTTAAGATACTAATGTGTCGTTTTGAGATTTTCTATTAAATTCTAGCCAACAAAACAATCTAGCCTCACTTTAATAGTACCACCAAAATCTCTGTATATTTATGGACAAATCGAAATCGAATGTTTTTTTTTTATTTAATTTAATAAAATATGCTGGTCAATTTGATTAAAATTTAGTAAATATTAAATTAATGTTTATAAAAGATTAATTTAAGAAGGTGCATGTGGCACGCACTGCATTAAAATTCAGATCAAAATGATATCATTATAAAAGTTTTAAAATTAGCCACGCCATTCCCGGGCGGGTTGTCCGTTTTCCACTATCCATACAGTTCCGCTTTGAGCTTTCATCAAAACTTCGATCAGTGTTCTCCCAACATGTTCAGGACTGAAACATAATTTACGTATTAGAATATATTCTATTTTTATATATGCGACAGGTTGTGGGTTCAATTCCCACTTGACGAATGTGTAGTAAAATTTGGGAAATTTTATTAATAATGAATGAACCCATTGTTATAGATGCGTTATAGCGTGGAGCTAAAAACTAATAATCAGATGATCTTATAGAAGATATTCTGGAAATTTTCACATATTTTATAAGATAAGTAGAGAAAACATAATGATTGTCACTATGTTCACCCATTCATACTATTCGTAGAATATAGATGGAGAATCTCTTTTTTCAGCTTCGAGCTGTATTCTGTCTAGTGTCTAGTGGCCAGACTCTCCACAGTACCAATTCCAATTTCGAGACATTTTATAAATGTTGGATATAGTGCCGTTCGTTTTACTTTTGTTTTACTACATCGGAGAGTCATCTCTCTTTAGATAAATGAATTCTAAACATTTTTTTTCCTACTGAGCCACGGTAGCCTATTACAAATTCAAATACTCACCTCTGAGCCTTACTATTAGCATTATCCCTTTGCCAAGCGGCTTCATACTCGGAAGACATCAGTTGTTTACGTATTTCTTTGACGAGTCCCGTGTCAGTTAACCCCGGGCACAATGCTATGCTCCTAACACCCGTTAGATTTACGTGGTATTGATCCTAAAATATAAATTATTACATTAAATAATAAAGTTTCACAATTTTTTTTTATGAAAAAAAAATTGAGTATCAGTTTTTTTGTTATTAACAACCGCAAGAAAAATCAGTTAAAAACAAATCCATTTGCGTTATTAACTAAACGAATGACTTGAAACCACAAACAAAATCTCATAAAATTAACTTTTACTTTAAAATATAAGCAAAATCTTACCCCATACGACCTGGTGAGGCCGACGACAGCGTAGTTAGTGGCGGTGTAGATGGGGGTGGACACTTGCGGGCGGGCGAACGCGGTGGACGCGGTGTTGACGATGGTGCCGCCCTGCCCGCCGCGGTCCTTGCCCATGAAGCGGTAGGCTAGCAGTGTTCCACGGATGACTCCGTTCTGCATCATTAGATAGTTGTTTTGTTTTTGTAATAATAGTACGTATATTCGTAAAAAAACTAGTTTATATTTCTTAAATAAGTGGAGGCCAGTCATGGCGCAGGGACATAAAGTGTGCCTGTAAATGCAATTGGTTGTGGGTTCGATCCCCGCTCATGGAAATGAAATATTTATTTTTTATATTTTAATTTCTTCGCTCTGGTGACGAGGCAAAGTGCGACGTCGAGATTCGCCACTTAATATACAATGCGTCCATAATTCGGCGGAAATTTGGAAATGGAGTGTCTTAACACTAGGTTCCCTCTGCCTACCCTACTGTGTGTGGAATACAGCGTGAAGCTCACTTAATTAGATTTGGTTTTTAAGATGTTATAAACATTAGCCAAAACCAGATATATCACTTCAAAAAACCTATTATATGACAAAAAACAAGCATGTTATATACGAAAACAAAGACATAATTTTTTCACTCGGAACTCCGAAGCTGCGCGTCGCCTTATAGCGCGGTGAAGTGAAAATAATTTAACTACAAGCATTGCCGCGAGTGGAGATCGAACCCACAACGCCGCGCTGCGTGACAGCCGTAACTACTTACTACCTATATATGTAAATAGAACGTGTATTTTTTACTTTATAATTACCAAATTAACATCTACTTCTAACTCCCAAAACCTGTCGTTCATAACCCCGGCATTATTAATCACAATGTCCAAACGGTTAAAAACCTTTATTGTCATCCCAAAAGCCTCTGTAAAAAAAATAAAAAAACATTTAGACAATAAACAGTAAATTATTATATTACAGCTAAATATTTTATGAATTATCAAATAGTATCAAAGTGTTTTTACTATTTGCTTTCCCATTCTTTCGAGTTAAATTCGAATCTACAAAGACCGTTGTACAGAGTAATAAGTCCCTGTACCATTATAATATCATTTTCTTACTTTTATTAACTACGGTCCAAGATATTTATTCAAAATTGATAACCCATACACACACAGTGTCGGTATAAATCAACATTGATAACAAAATATATTTAGTAAAAGGATTCCAAGTATTAACAATGAAGTGCATTTATTATTAGTAAAACGATATACCTTCATATTGTGGGTAATCAGTGACGTCACACTGGCAGAACAACACATTCTTCCTCCCATACTTCGCGCCGAGCTCGTCAGCTACTTGTTCTCCAATTTCAGAATCAATATCGCATAATGAAACCTGGTAAATTACAGAGGACGTGGTATGATTAATAAACAAAATAAAATTTTGACCAAAATCGGGCCGACCGTGACGCATTTGGACGAGCTTGTCATTGTAAACGGCTGGTGGGTTCGAGAAAATTAAGTATTTAATATTTTCATTTCCTCGAAGTGAGTTCCTTCACACTAGGTTCTTGGGTTGATTCTGCCTACTTTGTTATATGATGAAATTATAAACAAATCAAATAATTTTATTAGTTGTTTTGTTTTTATTTTCCTACGTTATCGCGATCGCTTTTCGTATACTTATTCATAGCCATCCTAAATAAATCTACTGTATTTCCAATTATATTTCTTTAATAACATTATTTTGAACACAAGATTTTTATACCATAGGCAGAAAGAACGTTATATTTTATTATCTTTTGCCTACAATTCTTTTAAGAATTTCTACGTTACGATTAATCTGATGGAATTTTAACCTACAACTATTCTATTCGCTTACTTCACAAAGAAATTAATAAACATAATATTTAAATAACTTATTCTAATATTAACTACTTAAATCTGTGCTGATATCTATCTATATATATAAAAGGACTTGTTGTGCCTGACTGAGGCAAGACGCACGCACAGCCGTAACCGGTGATTATAATCTGGACATCGACTAAGAAGGGATTTTGAAAAATTTTAAGCCTAAAGGGATGAAATAGGGGTTGAAAGTTTGTATGGATTTTTTTTTAAAACAGCACTGATTTTTATAAAATTCGAAATTCAGACTCTTTAAAATATTTCATTGAACACGTGTTTCATGGTTTATTAGAATTCACCCCCTAAGGGTTCAAACAAGGGGTTGAAAGTTTATATGGAAAAAACTTTAAATCGCCACCGATGTTCATAAAAATTTAAATTCAGACTGTTAAAAATATTTTATTGAACACATGATTCGTGTTTTTTTTAGAATTCACCCCTAAGGGTGGCAATAAGCGGGCGAAGCCGCGCGCGCCCGCTAGTATTTACATACACATATTCCTTCATAAGAGTAAGTACATGCTTGTAGTGTTCGTTCAACAGTCATTATATTATCTTTTAAATGGATAATATGCTATTGGATGATAGTAAAGCAGGTCGCAAATTCAATTAGGATTTGAACTGAGGTACATAATATAGATTGTCTAATGTAATAAAATAAAATGAGTATGCTTACAAAAGGGATGTGTATTATTAGGCATATATTTTCAAAATCTAATCTTAATTCATACGTCTAGTAACTTTTTTATAACAAATATTGCAACTGGTGTTTAAAGTGTAGTCGCTTTAACAGCTTCGTAAGACGTACAGACATATATACTCACTATACTATAAAATGGGTGAAACCCGTAATGCGCAGAATACGAGAAATTATAAAACCTCATAAAAATAGGTAAACATAAGTAAATGAAAAGAATCAACGACCGAAGCGCCGCAAAAATCAATACAAATAATAGGTAAGCCTTGCCGGTAAAGACACTTGACATCTTTCCTTACATATTTAGGGATTGCGAATTATACGCGAATTTGTGGTGTACCAAAATCCTTTGGCGATTTTCCAACTCAGTTTAACCTTTTACCTTGAAATTGGGGATTAGTAATGTGATACTTTTAACGCATTGCTAAGAGCTTACCTTGGCTCCCTGCTTGAGTAGTTCCTCGCTGTAGGCGAGTCCAATGCCTGCCGCTGCCCCCGTTATCAATGCTACCTTGCCTTTTAACTCCATTTCGTTATAATATATTTGAGAGGACTGCGCCCGAATGCGGCAACCACTCCGCTCGATGTGGGTGTGCTTCGATCGCGGCGGGATCTCGGCTCGAAAGGGGAGGTGGGGGTGCCTCGTCCCGGCCCACACCCCTCCCGTAGTAAATATACGCACGATTGCACGCCACTCTCGCTATCCTACGTCGATTCAGGCTCGTCACTGGTGTGGACGCTTCATGGGACACTTTGAACACCGCTATAAATAAGTCCCGTACTACGCCACTCATATGTTTTGTGATATGAATGCCCGATCAATGCGCATTGCACGCTCAAAGGTAATAAAACAGCGAATCACATGTTTTACTTTATTTGTCAATTTCTCTTTAATTTTGTTCATACAATAAATTTTTCTAAGTATAAAAAACAATTTTACATTTTTAATAATTTTCTAATGACTAGTGAAAATATCACAGATAGATCGACACGGGTTCAAATACCGACGTGTCGAATATATACAAAAGAGTTTTATATTATATTAAAAATGCGACAATCTCGATTTAACAGTCGCGCACTGTACACAATAATACCAAAATAAAGTAGTCATAAATCTTAAAATAATAATTGATGACCCGTTAATTTAAAAAACTTTTAAAATATTTATTTTAAAAAGTAAAATAATATACTTGTATTTTCTTTGATTTCTAATTACATAAAAATTACGAATAATTCTAAGAACTTGATTTAAGTTAACCATGATTTTTGTAATATAAAAAATTGTATAGACAAAATAATATGTACATTTTAAAATATATCACAGACCATAAAGTATTAATGACCGCTGATAAAATGTCGCAGAATTAAAAAAAGAAACACTATTTCAACGAACAACTATTGATTTCCAGATATTATAGGTTCTATTGTATGGAAGCCAAAAATTGCGGAGAAAATTTTAATTTTTATAAAATTTGGCTGCCATAATTTTGGCAATATTTTTTTGCACTTTACGAATGATGAGCCTGATCGGCTCCAGCGGCTGGAACGGCTTTGGCTAAATAAGAAAATGATCTTGCATTAGGGAGGCCGGCGATAACACACGCACTAAGCGCAGAACGGGTTAAGTTCATGGGAGCCGCGTCGTACCACTCTAACGTGTCGCCGTCGTAGCACTCCACGTGGGGGATTGTTGTCGAACCTAAAATTAAAAAAATATATATTAATTATAATTAAGGTTATATTGAGATTAATTGAGGCTGTCGTGGCGCAGCAGCACAATGTGTGACATGACGGTCGTGGGTTTATAAAATTATAATGCAAAAAATAAAGCAATTCAATAAATTTAATTGTTCCTCTCTAAACCAAAACTAACCATTGAATCCGCCAATCACAAAAATCATATCATCAAGCAACACTGTGGCAAAGTTGCTTCTGGCGCTAAACATTTCAGTAACTTCCTGCCACTCGCCGCGCTGTGGGCAGAACCGCTCTCCTAAAAATAGATGCCTATAAAGGGGACAATCCTTATTCCTTCGTTTAGCTTTATGTAAACAAAAAAGAAGAATATTGAGAGATAATAAACTATATAAGCTTATTACTATATAGATTTTCTTATGAATTTTATATATTTATACAAATTTGATTATCTTATAAAAGAACCTTTTTTATTTGTATGAATGAATGCCTACAGGTAACGAGATTCCTTACTGTAATTTTCACCTTTCATCCATTTTAGAAAAGCTAGCTTCCCAATGAAGCCCGTAACTATCTTTTTACATCTATCACGACGCTAAGACAGCAGGGATGACAGGGTGAATCATAATTTTAGATAATATAAATTTGAGAAATACTAATACGAGAAAAATATTTCATCGTTACAAAAAGTTACCTGTATTAAGACGACTGTAGCCATTGAATCCTCCCAAGGCATACAAAGACTCTCGATACGCAATCAAACTGACACCCGAGCGTGGACTTATCATAGATCTAATAAAACTCCACTGTTTAGTGTCTGGATCAAAAATTTCAGCTGAACTCAACACTTCCTGGCCGTTAAAACCACCAACTATATAGATCTGTAAAATAAAAAAAAAACGTTAACGTAAACGTAAACGTTTTTTTTATATAAATTGAAACGAAATCAACCATTCTTTATTTACTACCAGCACAAATTTACGAATTTTAAAGCACAAAACCGTTAATACAAAACCGAATTTACGATCTTGCCGTCCGTAATCTATATAAATATATAAAGTCTTCAGGGAGAGGGTAAATATATATTGAACCATAAAATACATAGTAACCTTTCCCCCTAGAGAAGCTGCACTGGCGTCAGAGCGTTGCTTGTTCATAGGCGTTATCATCTCCCATTGATTTTTATCTGGATGATATCGTTCCACCGAAGACATTCGTGTGCGGCCATTGTAGCCACCCAGAGCGTATATTAAACCGTCTAGACAATATGTGAAAATTTATGTTATTGCTTATTCCTGAGGTCACTTAAATAAGGAGTTTAGAAACAACGTGTGTTTTTAAAAAATATTTACTTTTGATAACTAAAACAGAACTAAAATTATTTAATAAATTAATTTTAATTTTTTTTTTATTTTTAAAACATAATTGTCGGCTGTAGTTTAAGCTGTAATAAGAATATATTAGTAGGTTACTTGTTATTTCAAAAACGCAAAAAATATTTAAACAATCATAGTCACCCTTACAACTTCCGCTACAATCCTACAAATACAATGTGTAACTATAAGCTACCTCCAACTCAATCACAAACCGTGAACAACGACACTGACGTAGCACCTCGCCTGGTACATGCAGGCGCGCTCGTGCCACGCGTTCGTCACCGGATCATAACACCGCACAGTGTTAAAGTGATCGCTGCCATCAAACCCGCCGATCATGTAGATCAAATTATTTAGAGTACACAGACCGTGGTACGCGCGCGGCGACAAGTCCATGTGGATGGAAAGAAACCAGCGGTCCGCACTGTAAACAATGGCGGCTTTTAAATAAATTTGATGGTTTTTTTTTAAATTTTTTTCGAGAAATAGGCACACCCTTTTTTTGGTGTAGTGAAATGTAAATTTATACGCCGTACTGTACGTGTCGGCTGACGGTTCAAAGAAATCCAATTTGGAAATATATTTTTCAGGGTGATGATAAAAGAATATTAACAGGCTTCTATGTTTTATTGGAATTAAATTATTTGTTACAATATATTATAATGCGCAATTATTCGAAGCGAGTTTCGAAATTAACACACAAGTTGAGACACAAGCGTGTGACTGTAAATGCGAAAGGTCATGGGTTCGATTCCAACTCGAATGGAATATTTAATATTTTCATTTTTCGCTCTGGTGTCGGCGTTAAGTCCCGCCACGCAACACGCAGTGCTTCCAGAATTCGGCGAAAATACGATAGATAGAGGGAGCCTCCCTCTACCTTGGTATTTAAGGGATACGGCGTGATCCTAAAAAAAGGTTAAATTGAACAAACTAGAGAAGAATACAATACATGCAAATATCATGATTACATATAAATATCGTTAAAATGTAATAATTTTATTAACATTTAAAAGTTACCGTGTGTCGTAAGTTTCTACAAAACTGGTAGGGCTGCCTGCACTCCATCCTCCTACAGCAAAGAGTATTTCATACGGTACTCGCGGCCTCGCTAGAGGGTCGTTAAGATCTGCTTCCATCTCAGGCCTCGAATCCAATACAGTTAAAAACATTACTGCAGGGTATAATGCTTCTTGACATTTCTATAAAGAAAGATATTGAGTAATGAAAGTGCATTAGCACATATTCAAAATAATATTTTATATGATCTTACTTCATCTTCCATGACCGGCTGCCACTGTAAAATTTTCGATTTAAAATACTTATAGCTTATATGACCATAACGTATACAGGTTAATAACGATGGTATGTAAACTTTTCTATTTTGTAAATCATGCTCTACCCAAATTTTTATCGCCTGAAATACTATTTCTTCATTTTTGACATTTAATTCATCATCTTTTAAAATATCTTCCAGTTCTTGAAACGCTAAAGATTTAAATTCATTGCATTCTTTTAATATCCTTGCAAAGTTTTGTCTTATGTATAATTTTCCTTTGATTTCTAAATCACTACAAAAATAGCACCTAGCAAACTTAAATATGCCGAGACAATTATGCGGTCGAAGTTGTTGTAGCAGGAACTGGCAACATAACTGAATTACACCTACGATATCAAATTGATCAGCATAAGGTAGTAGATTTTCAACATTTTCAGCAGTGACCATGCACGTTCCTGTATAAGCGTAGTCAAGAATTAAGCCCATGTAATAAGATGGTACGTCGACGACAATTTCGGTTTCTTCTGATTTGTCTTTCTTAAGGGAGTTTATAAATATTGCTTTAAAATAAGGACTAACTGCAGAAAGAATTGCTCGATGAACTTGGATAGCTTTTTTGTCTCTGCAAATGATTGTACCATCACATAGCTGACCGTTTAATCTTAACTCGTTCCATATTGCTGGAAATTCTACTACCGAATAATTTTCAGGAAGACATACACATTTACGTTTTCTTGGGACAATTCTTTTTTTGGTCAATCGAGTTTTCACAGATGCAGGCGTACGAATAGAATTTTTGCTTTTTGATAATTTTCGATGTTTCGTATTAAATTCCATCCCTTTAGAAAAAACGGTGGTCGAAACTTGTTATCTGTCGCGACGACAGATTTTAAAGACAGTTGTTCCATTTGTTTAATATTTAAAAGCGTAATTCGAATGAAATATTTAACTAGCCAGTAAACAATATTGTCTATGATTAAAAAAACGGTGACTTCTAATAAGTGGTAACACCAAGCCGCTGTCAGATATTGTTATTGTCTATAGACCCTCTTTTTCTTCCGGTTGTCAATATGGTGAGTTTCGCTCGGTGGAAAAATAAAAATAATCCACAAAAATCTTAGTGAAATTAATGTGATGTGAAAAATTAAAGTGGTTTCAAGTTAAACCAGTGAAGTTAAAATGTGTTGCAATATTTATTTCAGGGTGTCGACATCAACCATAAACACGACAGGAAAGTTAGGCGTACCGAAGTCAAATCTCAGGATGTGTACCTGAGATTACTCGTCAAAGTAAGTGTATCCAAAACAAAACCATTTTCCATTTATAAATAATATATAATGTATATTTATAAAAAAGATAATAGTCAGGTTGTAATTCTAACCTATTTCATTGTTGACAGTTATACAGATACTTGGCCAGACGTACAAATGCCAAGTTCAACCAGATTATCCTTCGCCGTCTCTTTATGAGCCGTATTAACCGGGCGCCTATCTCCCTGTCTCGGTTGGCTCGTCACATGAAGAAGCCCACTCGGGAGGGTCTGATCGCAGTTGTGGTCGGCACTATCACCAACGATGTCAGGCTGTACAAGGTTCCCAAACTATCTGTTGCCGCTCTTCATGTTACTGAGAAAGCACGCGCCCGTATCTTGGCTGCTGGAGGTAAGATTACATTTAATAACAAAAACTTAGATAGGTTATGTGGCATGGACTAAAACTAATGATTGTTGTGAAAGTGTTTTTAATACCAAGTAATGTTCATACCACGCGTGAATAAGTTGGTAAGTCTACTTGCATTTTCAATTTTTGTATTAACAATAAATTCTTTAGTTTTTACTAATTTTTTTTTTTTTTTTTGAAATTTTAATTTAATTGTTTTCAATTAAAGTTTCACAAGTTTGTTTTGTGCAATCATATCTAATGATACATTTGGTAATTTGCTTAATCTATGAATAAAGCAATCATAGTGCTAATTTTGATTAAAAAATCACAAATCAACTTATTTACACTTGGTATAGACATGCATGCAAGCCAATAAGTTAAAAGTAAAATACTTTTTCAACTACTTTATATTCATAGTGCGGCTATTTCAAGTCACTTTTTAATTAAAATGCCAGACTTTATCTTTTGCATGTGTGTTGCCTAGGGAGTCAATAAATAATTTGACCACTTGAATTACCTTAATTATTTTTATTTAACATTATTTTTAGTATAAAGTTTTCTTGCATATAATTATTTTAATCGAAATGAACATGAGGTAATTTTGGCTACATTTGGTTAACCTCTAGGTTAGTGTTAACACTAACCTAGAGGTTAAGGAGTTAACCTCTAGGTTAGTGTTAACATTATATCAGTTAATTAATCAATATTAATAATACTGTAAAATTGAAAAAAAAAATACATGTACAAGTTCTTTTATTTTCACAATATTAATCTATTTTTTATGACAATGTTTCAAAATTAAATTCCAGCTTAAGATTAATTAGTGTTTTCTATCAATATGAACCTATATAGCAATACTGCCATCTAAAAATATTAATCTTCTTATTGTTGATTTAAATATAACAAATTTACATTATAAACAAATGAGATATTATTTTCCTTCACACATATGAAAAAAACTGCATGCAATACCAGAAGCCCAGCATTGCTTAGTGACCTTTTAATATTAAGAAAATATTAGTTTTTTTTTAGAAGTCATTATCATAAATGAATAGATGCAAATTTAGCTTAATGCTATTTCCCGCAAATAGCGGCAGAAGCAACCTGGGAACCTAGTGTTAAGATCCATTTCTGTTCTCCATTTCACCCCGTACTTTGCCTCGGCACTAAAATGAAGAAACGAAAATATTAAATATTTAAATATTATACACTTCCTAAGGTGGGAATGAAATTAACACCTGTCACATTTACAATTGCATGCTTGTACCCCTGTGCCACTGGTCTCAAATAGATGGAAATAAAAACCAATACAGATCCGCATACAAAGGATAATGATATTTAACATTTTGGTAAAATTTTATCCTTTCAATGTACTAAATACAATCCAATATTTTCTACACACTTCTTTTTAAAATTTGCTTGAAATTAATGAAGTTGCACAAATTAATTGAAAAATTTTTTTTCATACCATGACTGATGTTACTGCATGAACTTCAACACTTAAACTATTCATTATTTATTATTACTATTGAAATGTGCAAAAACCTCTTAGAATGTTTATCAGATTATATATAAATATAAAAATAAACTTCAGAATGAAGTGTAGCTGGCATTATATTGCAGTGAAAGGGAGTGTTTAACTGTGTGTGCTGAGTAGACAAAGTGCAGCTATTGAGTTCTGCCTTACAAATTTGAATTAAGACCGAAACCAAAAAACGAAACGAAAGAATTCCCTTTACATGCCAAATAAAGTGTGAAGTGAAAAAGACAACTTGAAACTTAAATAGGAATTTATTCTTTCAGGTGAAATCCTAACTTTCGATCAGCTTGCACTTCGCGCTCCCACTGGCCGTAAGACAGTTCTCGTCCAAGGCCGCAGAAACGCGCGCGAAGCCGTACGCCACTTCGGGCCAGCGCCTGGCGTCCCACGCTCGCACACGAAGCCCTACGTGCGTTCTAAGGGCCATGAGCGCTCTAGACCTAGCCGTAGGTCTAATGTGTAATCTTTAATATAAGGAATACTATCTATTTTGTGTTTTCTTTTAATATCCTTCATTATTCAAGAAACAGATGTAACAACCTGAAGCTTTCCCCTCATGGTCAAAAGCAAATGACAAATCCTCAAAGACATATGTATGTACATAGACAAACAGATACCATAAGGCTAGTTGTGGCGCAGCGGCACGATGTGTGACTGTAAAATCGACTGGTTGTGGGTTCGATCCCCACACGAGGAGATGAAATATTTACTTAAATTTATATTTCCATTTCTTCGCTCTGGTGTCGAGGCTAAGCGCGGCGTTGAGTTCTGCCACTCAACATGCAATGTCTCTAGAATTCGGCTGAAAGTGGGGAACGGAGTGTCTTAACACTAGGTTCCCTCTGTCTACCCTGCTGCGTGAGATAAAACGTGAAGCTGATTTATCATGACATAAATAGCCTTATTCAATAAATCTATACTTAAAATAAAATCGTAGCAGATCAATGTCTGTACATGAAAGATATATAATAAAAAATGTTATTGGAGACATTTAAAAACGTAATAGAAAAAGGAATGATTTTTAATTTGTGCTCTTGTTCACGCTAATCACAGAAATGACAACCAATTTAATTACAATTCACTATTGTATTTTTCTCTTAACATTTAAGGTTTGTTTTATTTCAATTGACTTATAAATAAATTAAAAATGGAATACTTTTAACATTTGTAGTCTTATTATTCACACTTAGGAAAGAAAATGTAATATTAATTTAAAGAATTTTGTTCTACAAAATTACTATTTTTAACTGTTTTATTGAACTGGCGAAAACTTCAATATAGGTATAGACCGTAGAAATACTGTTTTTAAAATTATATAATCTTTAGGAAACGAAAGTAATGCAGATTAGTAAATTAATAGTCATGTATTGTTCAGTTTATAATACAATAAGAATTGAAAAAGATTATCAATTCAAACCGAACAGTATTCCTAAGATTTAAAGAGCATTTGAATAAGGTGAGAAATATAAAGAAGTATAAGGAAAAAATTAACATTATTTATTAACAAAATATATAACAATAATTAATGTAATGTCACATTAATATAACATTTAATCACAGATTTGTGACCAGTAATTTACTAAAGGTTCATCTTGTTGGGTCACACCGAGTATTTGTTTTAATTTGTTGATTGCAGCTGGCTTCCCCGACGAATGGTCAGCCATTTTGATTGTTTTTACAATACTGAAAAAAAAAAAACAATAAATGCTATACTAAAACATACTAGCTAATTACTTGTCGTGTGGAACTCCAAGGAATTAATTATTTTTTGCATTTTCTCGTTCTGATAACAAAATAAAGTGAGGCATTGAGTTCCGCTAGTCTACACGTAATGTCTTGAAAAATTGAGTGGTGCATAGGAAACGTTGTCTTAAACAATAGTTTCCCTTTGCCTACCATGCTAAAAAAGAAATAAAAGTACTTGAAATTATGGCGTTGATTATCTTAAATATGTTTTTTTTAGTCGCGCCTGCGCCATTACGAGCTTCAAATATAATTTTTAAAATCTTGTGAGCAAATAACTCTACTCGCGGCTTCGCCCGCATACCATAATCAACTTGTTTTAATAATTCTGAGAAAGTACAAGCACTACGTGTCTGCTTTATGTCATTGGCGGCAAGAGCGCCCCTTAAACAGAGCGTTGTATTATTTTAACTCGTGTATTATTTTAACTCATGAGGAATATAGCTTTTATATAAAACAAAAATAAACCGACCAGTACACAAATTAATTATACTTTTAATTTTCCGTCCAGTGTCACTCTTGCGACGTGGCATTCTAATAAGTAAAGAAATATAAATTGATAGTCTATATTAGATGTTGCGTAAATAAATTGACTAAGTATAACATGAATTGCTGGAATATTTAATAAAATGGTCATGAGTCACTGTGTACCGTGTATTTGAATTTAATAGCGCACAAATAAAACCTAGTCTGCCAAAAGTTATTCGATTCTATGCCACTGCCCGCTGAATTGAGGCCACTATCCATCAAAATTATAACAATCAATCAATCTTCAAATATTAAAGAATAAAAACTCGTAGAAAGTAAGTTTTCGAGCAGCAAACCACATAAATATTTATATCAGATCGAGTTATTGTCAGAGATGGCGAATCACTGGTTTGTACGTACCTATATGGTTGTCAAAAAATATTGCTGTTCTATATAGAAAAAAAAAAGCGTGAGTCAGTGTACCCGAATAAACCACCGTCCCCGAATCTACCCTACATTAACAGGTTTCTTACGAGAACCTGACAATTATGTCAAAAATTGTTTTTACTACAAATTATAATAATTCTTACCCAATCCACTCCAACTGTAAAGTTTTTAAATGTTGAAGTAACACTACATCATTGAATTTTGTATTTTGCATTGCTTTTTCTATCTTATTCATCAGTGTAGGGCCTGCGAACAACATTTATGTGAAAAATAACAAATGGTTAGTTAGCTCTACGCTGTATCTCGCTTATATACAGGGTGTTTTTGTCAGCACCACTTTAAATGAAACCATAGTTTTAAGTACTCTATAAAAGTCTAATACAATTAAAAAATATATATTTTCTTAATAATAAAAGTCTTTTTTTTTTCAAATAAAATAAATAATAAAATTATAATAAAAAGCCATTTGTCAAAAACGACGTACGTAGATATGATCTATCAAAGGGAAACGCCGCATGCGCCTCATTTCGAAATCGAATCGTAGGTATTGGTGGCAAAGTTCAAAGTTGTTTAACCTTTAGTGGTATTATTGTAGTAGTATGTGTTTACGTTATTGGTATCTATGCGTAACTGCGTCACACGAAATACAGGTATGAATAGACATCGTGAAATGAAAAAAAAAATCCTACGTCCAAACTGTTGAGGTATCTTGATTAATTTCTTTAGGTATGGGTTTAAAATATTTTACCCTGTATGCTGTTCCCGTAAAAAAAGCGCTGACGCTTCCACTCTGTATATTATGCCACTCTTATACTCTGGTGTGCATAATATTTTTTTCACACTGTACTCTGCATATAGTAGGGTTAGTAGAAGAATCCTAATTTTAAGATATTCCGTTCCTCACTCGTTCGCCACACTGGGTATTGATTGAGTGGCGGAACACAACGCCGTGTTTTGTCTATTTAGCAGAGTATTTGTTATTAATATTAATTTTCATATATGTATACAAAATAGGCGCAAGAATAAAGATTCAATTTTGAAATGAATTTCTTTACATTCTCTTACATTTCACAGGCACTGTTCCTTTCCATTTGCAATCAAAATTACAATTTTCAGTTTCCTCTAAAACACAGGCATCGTGTAACAGTGTTACTTCAGTTTCTACATCGTGTATATAGATATTACTCAAATCTGCTTTTGGTAATAATATTGATAAGCTGTTAATAATTTTAGAAGCATTAAGCTGCTTAGATTTTATTATAACCTGGAAGAAAAATATTTTCATTATATAAAGATTTTTCTGTAAATAGTAGACAACGCGTGGCGGAGCTCAACGCCGCGTTTCAGGAGATTAAATATTTTTACTGCTCCAAAGTGGCCTATTTTGATCAGTTAATTTAATTAATAACTTACACCAAAGTTAAAATTAATAAAATTTTTTTATTACTTATTTTTTTCTGTATGCTTACGTGAATTCCAGTCAAAGTACAGTACAATAATATTCTAAAGACAGCATTACTCAATACATTTTCTAATTCCCTCAATGACGTACACTCATCAGTAGTTTTAACTGAACATGCATTTTCTTCAAATATTGTGCCTTTTATAATTTCTGGATTATATTTCTTGAGTAATGTCTGACTTGTATATAAAGTTTCAGAGTATGTAACGGCACCTATTCTTAGCATCCAAGTAAAATAGGAATGGAGCTTTTTATAAATATCTTCATCAGCTGAAAATGTGATTATTCAAATATAATCATTATGTAGAGGTATACATATAAAGTATAAAAAAATATAAATGTTATTGGTAATTGCTAAAGCTAGCGCAAGTGCGCACGCAGAGTTTTACTGCTAACATGTTGGTAGTGAGTTTGATCTTGAGGTATGATTATAAACATTTTTTTTTAACTTTGCTGTGATAAAATACAGTGTTGAGTCCATGACTCAATACACTGTCACTGTGCATTATATGCTGTTTCATCCCTGCTGTCCATAAGACAATATGTAGTAAAACTACAAAAACGTTTTACTTTTCTTTTAATAATCAGCTTCACGCACTTAGTGTTAAAACACTCCACTTCCCACATTCCACCGAGTTCTGAAGGCATTGCATGTTGAGTGGCGGAACTCAACATCACACTTTGCTTCTACACCAGAGTGAAAAAATGAAATTATAAATGTAAATAAATATTTCATTTCCTTGAATGGGATCAGACCCACAACCAGTTGATTTTACAGTGACACTTTGTGCCCTTGCACTACGATTGACCTCAACGGGCTTTTACCAAAGGTTATTTACAATATTTTGAACATATGCATAGCCATTGTCTACAAGCCTACACTAATTTATTTTAAAAAATACCTGTCAATTGTGTAAGAGACCTGGATTGTCCATAATCATTTCTGCCAGTGTTAAGTCGCAAAGCTCTTTGTGAACATATGCTTTGCTCATTCTCATACACCACAGCGGCAAGTTCTTGTAGTTCTTTTGCTATTTTCTAAAATTATATTAGTTTTCTCATGGCATATATAAAAAAAAACATAGCAAGACTTAAACTGCATCTCTTTGATATCAATAAATTAGTAAGAAAAATATTTAGAAAATATGATTTCTAAACATTTTTTTTTAATGTGGAATAACTATTAAATTACTAAAGAAATTTACCTGCATATGTTCAGAAAGCATTGGTGTTATGTTTAGCAGCATCATTTTATCTTTCATTAGAACAACTATAGAAAATAGTCTCTTAAGACCCCTTGCCCTGGTATCTTGTAAATGAAACATGAGACTGAGAACATGACCTTGTGTGTCACTGAAGTACACTACACCACCTTCTTTATTCCAATTTACCTTGAAATCAATATTAATAATAACATTAAATAGTATTAATTAAAAAGTGGTCATTGATTCATTTAATAGTGGGAGTGTTTAGATCTTTGGTCTATTAAAATTAGAGATATGTTAGAAGTAAGAAGTTAAAAGGCCATTGTAGCACAGTCTGGCACATCTGATCTTGATTATCATGTCTGTATGTGGCCTTAAGGCAATGGTTAATTTTTTTTTATAGAAACCACAAAGTAGTGATAAAAAAATGAGGCCTGTCGTGGCGCAGGTTGTGGGTTCGATCCCCACTCGAGGAGATGAAATATTTATTTAAATTTATATTTCCATTTGTTCACTCTGGTACAGCGCAGCATTGAGTTCTGAAGATCGTTCAGATAGTGGGAAATGGAGTGTTTTAACAATAGGTTCCCTCTGCCTACCCTGCTGTGTGCGGGATACAACGTGAAGAAGTGATAAATTAATAGAAATTATGATAGTAGGGTCTATACACACTACACTATAAGAAGTTATTCATATTTAAATTTTATTTCTTCTTAACTCACTTCACAGGTGATGCTACGTAATGCAGCTTGTCGTAAAAACGCAGTGACATCAGCGCTAGGCACCGATTCTCTACTACAGAATATTGTTCCATCATCTTCTCTTGAGATTAAAACTGTTTCAGGTCCAATAGACGTGCAGCCACTGCATTGTACAGCACATTTCGATGCTTCTGTTGTATGGCGTTCATCACCTGTTGTAAATGTACAGAATAAGGGACGCGGACCATGGGCCTCACAAAAGTGGCACAAACCCACGATTGCATTCATTTTTTGTAAAACTTGATGATTCCTAATTTAGGTTTATAATTCAGTTTCTTTTTCATATTCAAGAACATTAAGTGAGCTTTGCTACATGTAATATTAATATCAAAATATTACAATAAAATTATAGTCGTATTTAAATATATTACGTATTTAGAAGTTAAAAACAACTAAAAATAACAATAACATACGACAGCTGAAAATAATTGGTCTACGTCAATGTCAAATTGACAATATCAACAGACTGTCATAAATTTTGTTGTTGTTGTACAGATGGCATAAAGATCTTTGACTTCATTATTATATTTTATAAGGATTGACAAAAGAAATTTCTCCAATTCTTTATCGTAATTTTATAGTATAAGCATGCAGCATTTTGTTTCAGTAAAATATTCTTTTTACTATTCACGTAATAATCATAGTTTTAGTCTTATATTTACTCTCATTACTGTGCGTACTTGGGATTAAGTAAATAACAGATTATAAATAAAAAGAAAAACCACAAATTCCACGATTTTCAATAACTCATTTATTGAACTGTACACGGATTCATAATAAAATTTTCATGGAACATCACTAGCACAGTTTATAATACGATCTACAACTGTGCCGCATTCACTGCACAAAGTTAATACAAGTTAACATTACATAATATATAATAAAAATACCTCGCATAGCCAGGTTTGGTAACCGCGTCAAGCGTGAACATGATCAGAAGGAAAAAAGAGTTACAAATAAATTATTTAATTACAAACAAATAACATGTGGTGTCACCTATTGAAAGAAAATTTTTCTAAATATGTATGCTTTACTACTATGCGTTTATTTCTTAGACACAGGTTTGTAAGCTAGTTTCCTAGACTTGAGTGACGACCATTTGTGCCGTTTGTAGTAGTATACAATGGCGGCGAGTGTGGAGAATATTCCGATGGCCTTGATGGTCATGAGGCGTCGGTCGTCGAGTTCGGGTTCGGAGCACCACCTCAGGAAGGTGGCCACATCCTTGGCCAGTTGAGATGCTGTGGCGGGAGTACCGTCGCTGAACTCTGCGGCCTGCAATTAAATAATAATTATATTTCTAACAAAGAATTGTTTTTTATAACATTTTTAAATAATTCAAGAATAATTAATATTACGGTTATTAAGATCCAAGATCTTGTGTAAAGTATGTGATAGTATGAAAATAATTTATTAGCAAACTTCAAAAATATTAATTAACGTCATAGGAGAATATATTTTATACATATATTTTTATTCTTTTAAAAACATGTTTAAGTTGCTCTTTTTGAGTCACATTTGAGTTGAAATTTAACTCCTTCATACATCAGTGTTAGGCACCGAAGAAAGGATTCAAGTGATTTATCAGACTTACAACTATCGCGTTACAGTCACACGCTTGTGCTTTGAACATCTTGCTTGCAGATTATCCTATGTAAATAAGTCTTTCATAGTATTTAATGTGTATATCAAACATATTTCACAATATTTAGATTGTTTGTAAGGTAATTTTCTTATTTAGTACAGCAACAATACACAAAAAACTAATTTTACTTTGGAGTTTATTTTGATTGTAAAAAAGCAGTATTTTGGTGCAGCTTAAACAATTGGTAAGTAACAATAAATTAAATTAAATTAGCTTCACGCTGTATCCCGCACACAGCAGGGTAGGCAGAGGGACCCTAGTGTTAAGACAATCTGTTCACCACTTTCGGTCCACTTAGAGGCATTGCGTGTTGAGTGGCAGAACTCAACGCCGCGTTCTGCCTCGACACCAGAGCGAAGAAGTGGAAATATAAAGTTAAGTAAATATTTCATCTCCTTGAGTGGGGATTGAACCCACAACCAGTCGAATTTAACGTCACACGCTGTGCAATTATTTTAAGTAGAACCTCATTACTGGTTGGATGAGTAAAGAACACAGAAGACAACTCAAAATAATAATAAAAAAAATACATGCTTTAGCAAAAGTGACGTAACTTTTCAGTTCAAAAAAAATACAAAAAGACAGTGCTTAGAATATTTTTCTCTAGACGTGTACAATATTAAAAATAAATCCTAACAGAAAACTTCTGCAGTGCACATGGACACCATAAACTATTTTTAGTTTTTCTGGAAGCACATATTTTATTGATGTTTTAAAAAACACTATGGTTGTATGGGTTCAATACTTTTTACACTGAAATTTGGATCAGACATAATCAAAAAGTTGTACTTTTTCATCATTACCACTGCTAAATTTTTTATTATTATAATTGTGTTATTTTTTTATAATTATCAATTAACAAACCTCATCAAACAACACTTGCGCCATAGATATAGCTCCGCCAGGGAAGTACGGGTTGTAGTTCTGTCCTTCGCGGAGTACAACACCGGCCGGAGCATCCATGTAGCCAGTGAGGAGGGCAAAGATATAGTCTTCCCCTCCTTTACGTCCAGATACTATTAGAGATAGATCTGGAGGATAAGCACCTGTGGAAAAAACGTATGGTAATAAAATATTAATTGGTGATTAAGTTAAGGAACTTTGACTTTTAATGAGTAATTGAGGGGTGACCTATTTACAAAAACGCATATTATATTTATAATTTATACGTATAGAGGAGTGTAAAATGCTTTTTTAAAAATAATAAATAAAAAATACATTAATTTAACAAAATAAATATAACACACACTACTATAAGCTTGACTGTATACTTTTGTACAGCGACATTCACATCACCATAACGAGTAACGAATATTGTAAATGGTCACCAATCATTTACTTATAACAACTCTGTAATAAGTAAATGATTGGTGACCATTTACTGATATATGTGTATTAGTAATTATATAATAAAATCTTCTAAAATGCGATAGTTGCAGATTTTATTTATAAAATTAGTATGGTCGACGAGGCGTTTTTGTCGACTGTAATTAGTTAGCTTTTATTGTACCATTATTGGCGGCTCTCGCAGCGTTTTCATTAGGATATGGCGACGGCAAACAGTCGGATAACTTTCCGGGCCTCTCAAAGTAGTTGCCCTCCTCATCTGGACCATCCTTTATCATCACCTATAAACAGAAATAATATTAAATTGTGTGCAATATCGTTAAATATTGTATGTTAATATATATATATATATATATATATATATATATATATATACATTTTTTTAGCTCCTCGCTTTATTTCGCACGTAGGATAAATAGATGAAATGTAGTGTTTAAGACATTCCGTTTCTTTACGCACAAATTTTTCGAAAAATTGTAAACTACGCGTGTTGAGTCTCGGAGCTCAACGATGCGCTTTGTCAGGCTAGCGAATCAAAAATTATTCATTTACCTGACTGGGAGCCGTGACTTACAATTAAAAATAGCCTCAATAATTTATTTCTTGTTCTTGTAGTTATAAAATATATTATATTTAATGCTTTTATTTTAATCATATATGAGTAATTAAACTTCGTATCATATGGTTACGTACAAAACTTATGTGGAAAATTCACGATTTTTACAGTATATTCTATGAGCAGTGGCCGCCCTGAACTTAGCCGATGACCATTTGCTCTTATTATATTTTCTCCTCGAGTGAACAAATGTGCAAAAAATTTAACTTCATGGCGGCCACAATTTATCAACTGTACTATACATATTACTGAATAAATATTAGGATTATCTTTTATGGAATTGCTACATATTGGGCTTATTTACATGTAAACTGAATGTTTTGACATTTTTTGTTATATGTTTTGCGTAGTGTAATATTTATTATAAATGCGATGTATTAAACATTAATCATTTTACCTAGGTTGTATATATAAAAAACATGTTAATAAAAAAAAGAATCTTAAAACTATTGATTACCATAATTGACGTGTACAGTGGTGGTGGTGGATAAGATAATTTTTGAATATTTATTTTAACAAAAGTCTGTATATACAATAATACATCTTGGGCTTCAATATATAAATATATAAATAATGAAATAAAAATACTACAAAAATATGTAAATATGTAACTAACAAAAACAAAATGCATAACATACCTCTGCAGCTTCTGCCTTAGCTTCCTCCTCAGTATGGCTTACGTTGACCAAGTTGCGGAAAGCAATGTATTGAAGCGAGTGGCATGCCTTGCACACTTGCTTATACACTTCGTAACCACGGCGAACACTTGAGAAAAAAAAATTGTTACAAAAAAAAATCATAAATAAAAATATGATTAAGTATTGTCAACAAGTACTGGTGGCAATGAAGTTAAGTTTTCTGGGTTTCTGTGCAAATATATTTTATATGCACTATTTATTTGTGTTAATTTTATAAAATAAAAATAATCCATTAAAATATATATATTTTTTTACTAATAAGAGTAATGGGTATATATATTATAACATATATATTAGCAAGGTTTAATTTTTTTTTGTCTTGGACTGGAATTATGAAAAATAATTAATTAACCCTTTGCACTCCAGCAGATTTACTCTTAGGTTTTTAATGTGAAATAAAAATACAGTGACATCGCTGTATTTGCAACATTAAAAACCTAACAGTAAATCGGGTTAATGAATATAATATAATATGAATTTTAATGAATATAATATAAATTAAACATAAAAACTAGTTAGTTTAAAAACGACTTGAGATAAAAGGCTAAAGTATAGGTGAATTATTGTGATTGAATACCAATACCAACTACCCTGGCTACAGCCTTTTATTAATAGATTTAACCTACCTTCCTATAACTAAATGATTTATTGAAAAAAACCGGTAACAAATAATTAATTAATAATTATCTCTTATCTCTTTTCATCTTAATTATTAATCTCTAGTATAAATTTTCTTACTATAGAAATATTAAATGTTATGAATTAAATTTAAAGGAACTAGATAAAATATATATTGAAGTTAACAAAGGGTGAAAAATTTTTACCTGGCATGGTCAAGTGATTGGAACCAGCCATCATGACTCCAAGGTTGGTGGAATGCATGAGCCTTGTCATCTGAAGCTTCTACAGATTGTTCTAGGGCAAAAAGAAGGGCACCTACACCTCCACCCACAACACCTAATGTGGATAACCACTGAAATAAATAAAACAATCTTATTTTATTTTAGTAAATTATTTACCATATAAATATTTAATGTTAATAAAGAAAAGATATAAGTTCATAAATATAGGGAATCGTGTATGATTTGGATTTTATACGAGATAATTTACTGATACCGTTTAAAATGTATGAATTTCATATTTCTTATTGCCAAATACTATAGGTATTGCATTGATTTTTTTCGTCGCTTTTGCTTAGTAATAAATAACAACTTTATAAAATAGCGTAATACATACCAATTTTCTATTGTTTGTCCATCCCTTAGTACTAGTGGACAGCTGACAAACCTGTAAGGGCGATATCTATTAGTTTTCATTACACTTGTTACATAATGTTAAGAAGGTTATACTTCGTTCCTATTATTTTCAAAAACACTGAGTGGCCAATTTCCTTCTGTTCATCAATAGCACGCACTTTTCGCTTTAATTATAACACTACAATACCTCCTAGGATTGATAAATTTATCATATATCACTAGTTTTCCGCAAATATTACTTCTTACGAATACTAAATTTTTCTTAATAAAAAGTCACTCATGGGGAAGTTAGTCATTATAAAGCTATTGAAATAAGCTTTTAGTCCTATAGTTAGTACCTGGGGTGAAACTATCCCAATTTTTTTCAAAAGTCGTGCCCCACAAATCCTGCCTACCGCGGCCGCCATGATAGTAAAACGTCGTAATGAAAGACGAATCAACTGACATATGCGATCAAATAAAAATTGCCATTTTTAAACAAAAATACTGCATAGCAAGGAAATGCTAAGCATACATCCTTTGTTGTTTTAATAATTTATTAATTAATCATAGTAATCATTAGTTGTATTAAAGATGTCAAGATAAGCAAAATGTCAGAAAATACAACAAGATTAATTAACAAGCTAATATTTATGTGTAAAAATTAAAATTCAAAGTATACGCGCTGGCAATAACATCTTATTTACATGTAAATGTCAAAAACCGGTGTCAGTAGAATTTTATAATTTTTTTGATTGAACAGCACATGCATTTGATATGGTTAAGATTTTTCAATATGTGGAAAATATAATGTTTTCAATATTAAATATGACTGTAGACTATCAATGAAATTGTTAGTATTCAGAAGATTAGGTAGTTTTGTATTAGATTCTAGATTTATAAGGTAACTTTAATAGATTTTAGAATGACTTTCAAATTGATGAAGCATGAGTTTTAAGAAGGGTTTTATTAATTTTAGATTACAAAGTACTTTAACACTTTCCAAAATGCAAGTTTTTACTCAGAAAAGGAATCCTATTACCGGTAGTACCGAATGGGACGTTCAACATGAAGATTATGACTATCATCAGGAAATCGCCCGATCGGCGTTTGCAGATATGCTTCACGATACCGAAAGAAATAAAAAATATTATAGAGCGTTGCAGTTAGCTATTGAAAAAATGCACAACGAGGGAAAGAAAGCAAATGTTTTGGATATTGGTAGGCTACATATAATTTATATATTTAAATTACCATATTATATATTGGGATGCCAGTTAAGGTTCAAGATTTTTTTCTTCAGCTATCTATATTCCCTTAAAACATTGTCATTTTTAGTTATTAATAACTAGTAAATATATAAATAAAAACTTCTTTATAGGAACTGGAACAGGCCTGCTCTCAATTATGGCAGCAAGATGTGGAGCTGATACTATTACAGCATGTGAAGCATTCAAGCCCATGGCAGAATGTTGCTTAAAAATATTACAAAGAAATGGTGTTGCTGATAAAATTAAAGTTATTCCTAAGAGATCTACGGATTTAACTGTTGGTGAAGATGGAGATTTAAAAGAAAAAGCTAATATATTAGTTACTGAAGTGTTTGATACTGAATTAATTGGAGAAGGTAAGATACTTAAAAGCTCAATTCCATTTTTTTACTACATCCAGCAATATAGGTAGAGCAAACCTAGCGCTAATCCACACTGCTTACCACCTGAATTTGGGACATAGTGTTGAGTGGCAGAACTTAATGCCACACTAGTCTTTTCGGGTGACATAGATCTACTGCGTTATATTATATTTATTTAAGAAATATACACAATATACAAATTACCTTCTTATAAACTTTACTTAATTTAACTTGTAAATAAGTTTACTTAATTTTTATACAAAATGAGAGCAATATACGCAGCAATTTATGTACATATATTCATTCTAATATATAAGACAATATGAATAATATTCTTTAAACATTTTTATAGGTGCTTTGTCAACATTCTCTCATGCTCATAAGTTTTTATTGGAAGAGGATTGTATAGTAGTACCTGATTCAGCAGTAATTTACGCACAAGTTGTTGAATGCCCCACATTACATAAATGGAATAAAATAAATGATTTGGCTGATGAAGACTTAGATGTTATATTGAGGACCCCTCAGCAGGTATTTTGACGCTCTATTATTTGGTGGTTTTTCATATTCATTATTTTGCTAGTTTGTTTGTTTTTTTTACAATTTTTAAAGTGTTATTCCACACTTAAGAAAGAAAAATACTTATTTAGAAAACATAAAAATTTGAATGTATGCGGGACTTGCATATGGCATGGGTTTGAGTTCCGCTACATTCAAATTTTTATATGTTTTGTAAATGTATATTGTTTGTTTTTTGTTTTATAATTTTTGTTTGTTTGTGTCAATGGTGAAAATATGTTACTAAAATAAAAAAAATATTAATATTTTCTTTTAATTAAAAAATTATTGTTCATATGATGATTTTAAGTGTTTATTATTTTTATGAAGGAAGATACTGGGTAAAAAATATTACTACTAAAACTTATCATGTAAAAATATTACTACTAAAATTAACATTTAAAAACCACTTATTTCTTATTAAAATCATGCACTTCTTTTGAAATTTCCAGATCAAAAACTGTGCAGGCTCTGCAGCAGTTCACGATATTCAACTATCTCAACTACCTCGACAAGCTTTCAAAGAACTTTCGGATCAAATACCAGTGTTCTACTATGATTGGTCTGGACATTCACCTATTGATATGAAGAAAACTGTCAAACAACAGTTCAGTGTGACCAATACTGGAAAAGCTCAGATGGTATTTATGTGGTGGGAACTTAATATGGACACTGAAGGTTAGTTTAGTTAGTTAGTGATTGTTATGTCAGTTTGTGGTTCAATGTCTTCCAGGGGAATTGAGTATGTTTTAATTATTTTGATTGTAAAATCAAGAATAATCTATTAGGGGTTTGCTGTACTTATAATAAAATATAAAAAGAGAATTTATTTTGTAGACATGCATTTTTTTTGTTTTCCAACATTTTTTTTTTCTATCTACAAGACTAGAAATGAATACAATTTATTCTCACCAATGGGAATTGAGTACACAACTATTGTGTTTGCAGTAAGAAGGCAAAATTCATCGTCGTCATCTTGCATCTGCTGATTAAGTGGGGGAAAAGTAAAGAGTTTATGTTGCCTTTGCCAACACCGCAATATGCTTTATATAGTGTTCATTAATAATATATTTCAGGTAAAATATGTCTAAGTTGTGCTCCATGGTGGTCCCATACTGATGCAAATCTGTCATCTGAGAGACCTCAAGATTCAATACCATGGCGAGACCATTGGATGCAAGCCGTCTATTATTTACCACAAGAGTTAAATGTCCAAAAAGATAATGAAATTTCCCTAATCTCGTGTCAAGACGAATATTCCCTGTGGTTCTATTTAGAAAATGAAACATTAAAGCAAAAACACTATAAACGGCCAATATGTGAGTGTGGGGTCCATATGGCTTTATCAAGAACTCATGTGTCTTATTTAAATGATGGGAAGCGAAGTAAAAAGTTTTTAGCCCAAATAAGAGAAAATTTAGCTCAAGATAGTGTTGTTTTGGACTTAAATGGTGGTAGCTTGCTTGGACTATCAGCTGCTAAAATGGGGGCTAAATCGGTATACATATTAGAAGATAAAACATTACATATTGGGATTTTAAATGATTATATAAAAGAAAATGATATCCAAAACGTTAAGATAATTCCAGAATTATCAGATGATGTATTAGAAAGTGTGACATATGTTTTATGTGATCCAAATTTTAGTAGTGCAATATTGCCGTGGGAAAATTTAAAAATGGCGTATTTACTATATAAGTATGGCAATAAATTAAAAAATGTAAAAGTGTTGCCAGAAAGTTGTGAATTTTGGGCAATGCCTGTTGATTTTCAGGATTTGCACAAAATAAGAATACCATTAGGTATCTGTGAGGGCATAGATATGTCCATATTTGACAGTCTTGTTGAGGTGATTATTTTGTTTTTTATTATTGCTATACATTTCCTTTTTTTGAGGCTGGTCGTGGCGCAGAGGCACAAAGTGGGACTGTAAACGCGACTGTTTGTGGGTTTGATCCCCACTCGAATAAATGAAATATTTATTTAAATTTACATTTCCATTTCTTCACTCTGGTGTCAAGGCGAACCGCTGCGTTGAGTTCCACCACTCAGGACGCATGCCTCCAGAATTCGGCGGAAAGTGGGGAACGGAGTGACTTAACACTAGGTTCTTTCTGCCTACCCTGTTGTGAGCGGGATACAGCGTGAAGCTGAAAATGTTTTTTTTAAAGTTGCACTATTTTATTATGCTGTGTCCTGCCTTTATAAGTATGGTGGACGTAAAAAATTTAATGGCACAAGACACTCCGGCTCCACTTTCCTACCAAATTGTTAAAAAATGTTCAATACGAAATTGTATTGAGTTGCTAACCATAAGACATTGCATATTAATGCGGTAATATATATAAAATAAAAAAAAATAGCTTCAAGCTGTATATATATATATATATATATATATATATATATATATATATATATATATATATATATATATTAATTTACCTTCAATTAGAAATAAATATAATATAGATTTAGTTATTTTAAAAATAAAAATTCGCTACGTTGTGTCGCCACAACACGCAAAGCCTCTAGAATTTGGCGGGATGTGTGGACTCTGCCTAGTGTTGGGCGTTACTGTTATATTTTTATACTGAATTATTCATTATATTTTTTTAACTGCTATTTTAAACTGCTATAATATATATTATATTAGTTTCGTCGTAAATGTAATACAATGACTAAATGAACGAAGTTCAGACTAATATCAAACAAAAAATTATCATTTTCGTTATTAGCTATATTTTAATGTAAGTAATATTTGGCCTTTCTGCCATTGAGTTAAAGCTCATATTTGTGCGAGGTTATACGATATGAAGTTCGCCATCATTATTTTATTTGACCTTGGCTGAACTCGATGTAGGCCGAATAACTACTAAATATTTCCGATTATTACCGAACTGAGGCGCCACATGCCATTTCACAGCAGATAATGAATATTATAAATAACAGTCAGTGTTGAAAATAAATAATGATTAGAACATTAGAAATTTATAATGAAATATATTATCTGCTATTTGTTATAACGCCCAACTTTACCTCTGCCTAACCTGCTACAGCGTGGAGCTGAAAAAAGAAAAAAAAAACATTCATTTTAAAAATGGAAGTCGCATTTTTAATTATACCTATTGTTAAATACAGTTATTAACATATCAAAATTTGAAGTTGCATATTAAATTTGAAAAATTATATAACATGTTTTTTCTAATGTTTAAATTGTTATTATTATTAGAGTTCCCGTATTATAAGTGATGCAGAAATAGAGGCTCAGCCATTATGGGAATACCCTTGTAGAAGTCGCGGCACACCGAGAAAGTTGTTTGAAATCAATATGAAAGAATTAAAACCGACCTTGGCTTGCGATGGCGTTAATAGTGTTGTGTAAGTATGTTCATAATTTATAAGAAAGTATGAAAATATGTATATTCTTATTACAAAAAATATAATAAATAATTATTAATTATATAATTAGATGTAAAAATTATTGAGTTTATAATTTCTTTGTATTTTATAATTAAAACCGTAGTTGATCAGTCTACATAACATTTCTTATATATTCTTTGCTTATATATTAAATTACGATGATATACGGCAAGTGACCCCAAAAGCGACTTCGATCGCTTATACTTATTATTATAATATAGTCAAATTATATAAAATCTTGACCTAAATTGTAGCCTTATAGTTCAGTAGGTTTTGCGTGAAAGTAGAACAAAAATACATCCTTCTACATTTACACTTACCACTAGCATTCAAGACATTGCGTGTGTGTTTTGTCTTGCCAGAGGTAGGAGGCCTTGCCAGGAGGAGGATTTTCCAGATAGGGATCCCTATCCCCCCCAAATCCAAGTCCCTCCAAGACCCCCCATTTAAGTTTTTTTTTTTCATATAATATGCTATAGAACTTTGAAATAGTTAAAATATTTATTTTTATTTTTAGGGACATTCAATGTGAAGAAAGTTCTTTGGTGAATGGTTTCGCTATATGGGCAGTGTGGATTGTGGGAGGGAAACCAATGAGTTCCGGTCCAATAGATTATCCAGTCGTAGGTGATTGGGTTAAATGGGACACGCACACTAGACAGGCGGTTAAAATACTTGTAAGCATTTGCTTTCATTTCATCATAGTATTTTTTTTAGATTCACGCTGTATCCCGCATATAGCGGGGTAAGCATAGAACTAAGTACTACTCAAATTCACCCCTTTCTCCGCTTTCCGCTCGAATTTCAGTTTCAGACATTGCGTATGGAACCCTATGCCGCTCTACATCTTGCTAGAGTGGGTAAATTAGAATAATCGATTACCCTATCCTATATCCAACCCAACACCATCGTGTTTTTATATATATATATATATAGTTTTTGGTTTTTATATATAAACATTGTATTACTGCACCACGATGGCCGCAATATAATTTAGTTTCTTATAATTCTATAAGTATGTATGGTATTATGACATTCATTGCAAGCACTAATAAAGATTAAGCGTTAAAATTTAGAGAAAGAAAAAGGTGAAAGTTGTTAGTTAAACTACTTACGGGAAAACATGAAGTTCTTCTAGCGAGAAGTGATTCCCGAGGTTGTTCACCAGTAGTATACAAGGAGTGGTTTCGAATGAACTAATACCAGAACGACCACATGTTTTGCAGCGGTGGGCAGAATTCTGCAAATGAATGGGTGACAAATCTGTCTCATATAACAGTGAAACGTTAAGTCGCCGCTATACGGCAAAGAAGTGTGTCTAATATAGAAGAAGAATGAGAGAAAGATTAATGTTGTGGAGATGCAATCTCTTTGTAGGCGTGCGTGCGTGCGGTTATATAGAGTCAATTTAGCGGACAAAATCCGTTATGAGCACGTATGAAGAGATGCGCAGAACAGGAGGTACTAGCGAGAATGTCGCGGTGAGAGAATCATGAACGTGCGCAGGTAGCTTAAGCACGCCTAGAGAATGAGTGATAAAATAATGGCAAAAAAAAGATTTATGAAAGAAGAGTGATTGGTACGAGAGGCAATGAGAGAGACCGTAGTGTTTGGTGCTCCATTCTCGCCGACTACTCCGGCGTGCATAGGGCGTATAAAGCATGAACTTTACTACATATATTTATATATTACAGAAAACCTCCAAAGAAGTGAGTGCATCAGACAAATGGAGCTATCAAGTGGTCTGCGATCTTGACAAAGGACAGTTTAATTTAAAAATAGAATTTTCGAATGAATGAATTTAATTTAAAAATAGAATTTCTATGGAATTTATATATAAATAAATGATAGACGATAACATTACGTTTTTTTATTATAATATTTTTAAACTCTTTTTTTAAGGTTACGATTCTTCGTTCTGTTGGAATAGATATACTTAGATGAAACTTTATAACAACATTAAAATTTCGGATAGGGCTATTGCAATCGGCAGGCACTTTAACTTTATTTTGAAAAAAACCATCAGATAAGAGTTAAACACCTAAGAGGCGCCAAAAGACACATCCTGGAATACTACAGGATGGTATTGTTACAACATTCACAGGAGACAGAAAGGCGCCAGAACTCGAGTCAAGACTTCAATGTAACAAACAATTTATGATAGTAGCACAATGCAATAGCGTTGGGTTAGGATCGAATAGGAATGACGAGAACGATAAACTTTCTTATATTTGTCGTTCTCATCTTTGGTCTTATAGGCAATGTCCTTAGAAATGCAAAACGATTGTCTAACTATAGAATAATTTTGTATCTGTTTAGACTTAAAATGGCGTACCCTAATCCGTGCTCCACGTCAACGCTTTTAAAACTTTATCTTAATGCATACTAAATAAATAAATAGATCAGCTTCACACTGTATCCCGCACGCAGCAGGGAACATAGTGATAAGACATTCCTTTCGCCTTTCTTTAAATAAATATTTTATTTCCTCGAGTAAGGATCGAACCCACAACCATTTGGATTTGACACTCACTTTTTGTGCCCCTGACCACGGCTAGCCTCATACTAAATGATCCCCCTATATTAAAATAATTCCGTAAGATGGGGGTAAGTAAAACCATCAATAAATTTTGCAACATCTGCAATATGGAAACAGTAGGAACAGCACTTGTTAGTGGGATGTAGGGTACTGCTAGATATGGGATCAATACTCATGTTGCGGTGACTAAAATAAAAGAGTTCATACTTAAAGCGATAAGGCTTTCATTAGCAAGAGTATGAAGAATCATAACAACCAACAAACGCAATAGAGGGAGAAGGAGAACTCAAAAAAAAATACACAAAAGCCTTACTCTATTTTTGATCCAAGCACCCGGTGTTAACCTTTTGATGGAAATGTATAAGAAACTACAAAATTCATGAGGATGTTGGTATATTGTCACGTCGCCAGCAATGGCAACACGCATGGGCAGACTCGACCGGATCATTACCACCCCCGGCATTTAAAACCGGCGTGCAGTAGTGGCTTTATGCCACTGCGTTTCGCATCAGGTAATGCCGGGCCCCGGCGCCCAACCCATCTTAAAGGCCGGCAACGCACCTGTACCTCTGGTGTTGCACGGGGCCGTGGGCGGCGGTAATCACTTACCATCAGGTGACCCGCACGCTCGTCTGCCGTGTCTTTTCCATAAAAAAAAATACATTATAAGCTGTTTTCAATTTTAGTTAAACATCGAATTCGACTCTACGCCAGAGCGAAGAAATGAACATAATAATATTTCATTTCCTCGAGTGGGAGTCACACTCCCAACAAGTCGCGTTAACAGTTACACTTTGTGTCCCTGCGCAATTTGATGTATTTTTTAAACTAGAAAATTCTGATTTGAAACTTAACATTAACTTAACATTAAGAAAACAAGACAAAATAAAAAATTGTAACTGATGAAAAATGATAACAAAAATATTGTATATTTAATACATAGGTAGGTATATTAAATATCGTCAAATATGGATACCAATTTTCTGACCAAATACAGAAAACTAGTGTAATAAACCAGTAGGTAATATTTAAATATTCATAGACACAATCGAAGGAAGCATTCTTGAGGATAAGTATTTTATTATAAATGGAAACCAAAGAAAGCCGTTATCAAAGATCCGCCACCTATTCTCTGAAGCTCGATAAAAAGCTAGAATGTTAGAATATGGTAACCAGTCCTGACATCACCTACCGCAGTAACCTTAAAATGTAATATAGACCTAAGCTATATACACACTTGAATAATAAAAAAGAATTATAAATACAAGACATTATATAATCTGTGGAGATTAGACTGAAGTGTAGTTTAAAAAGAAAGAGTTTAATCTGTTTATAAATAAGAAAATGTGAACTTGGCCTTAGTGATTCCGCATCCGTACTTCAACCACGCTTTTTGTTCTGCCTTCACGCAATCTCATTATGCTGTCAGGAACTCACACGATTAATTAATTATTTATAGCTTATTAGAAAATCAGCTTAGCACCCGATTGAGGCTCGACGTCGGCGTAGTGTTGGCTTTTTGTTTTTCTCCGCACATAATTTTAAGCTGTCTTGCTTATAAATCTATAAATATAGTTTTGAAGTAGGTTTTCAAGTTCAATTATTCATTATGTGTTGGGATTACTAAATATGAATAAAACTACTAAATAACTTTATGGATGTACCAGTAGTTAAATTATGTTTTTAAATTTTTTGCCTGTCTGTATATTTACTTTTCACACAAAAATAACTGGACGAATTTTCATTACATTTTTTGTTTTTTAAGTCCTCGACAATATAAATAATGTTAGGCTACTATAATTTACTTTGAAGGTCTGAATACCTGTTGCAAACTCGTAGCTGCTTTTATAAGACGTATAAATATACTTCCTTGACTTTTTGTTACTAAAAAAAAAAACGAAAATCTGGTGCAGAAACCCAGCCCAGTATAGAGCTGCCTAAAAGCGTATTAAAAATGTTAATTTTAAACCATCGACAGACTGTTAAATGTTTAGTTCTTGGCGCCTTTACACTTACTTTTTTAAGCGCATGTTACAAACATGTTGATGAAAAAAAATTTACAGATTTATCAAAAATATTCTCATTTATATTTCAACATTGTAATAAAAAATATTGTTTTCAAATTTATTCCTGTTTTATTTTAAATTTCGTAAAGAACTTACCTACTAACCCAAGTTTGCACTATGGATGAGGCAGCAACGCTTTGAAAGATTTATCACTGACAATGGAATATCATTACTTAGCTATTTAATTTTCTAGGAAACAATATAATGCAGTACTCCAACAGATCTTACGTGGAATATATGTTCATTATTTATGTAGTGTTTATTATACATTTAAATTAAGACAAAAATACATATTAAAACGAGAACGCGTGGAGATTTATTAAAGTTAACAATGTTATGCTGATCGTGAAATGATTAGGCGTCTTTACTTAAATAACGTCAATTAGGAAAATTAGTTAAAATAAAATTCTTAAAAGTTAGATTGGGTACATGCTATTTTCTAAAAGGCACTTGCACAATTCTACATTTTAATTGGTTTTTTAACGTCACGCTGTATCCCGCACACAGCAGGGCTAGTGTTATGACACTTCGTTCTCCATTTTCGGCTGAATTCTGGATGTATCGTGTGTCGAGTGGCGGGAATCAACGCCGCGCATTGCCTTCACACCGGAGTGAAGGAAATGGATATATTAAATATTTTATTTCCTTCAGTGGGAATCGGATATACGACCTGTCTTGGTTACAGTCACACTTTATGACCCTGCGTCGTGACTGGCATCTATTATAATTGTTAGAAATGCGTCAAATAGAACTAAAAAACTATATGATATTGAAATATTTGTTACTTTTGTTGTATTTGTAGTCACGCCATCTTCCACTTGACAGTACCAAACAGGCACGAAAGACGTAAGTAGCCATAAAGCAGTTAAAGCCATGTTTTTGTCACTAATCGTTGTGGCTTCTCCGCTTGAAGCCACTCTTATATAACAGGTTCGACTATCCTTACTTGTTTTTTTTTAAATACAACCTCCCAAGCGGAATGTATAGAAGTTGCGGCAAACAAGTAATTATTCAAAAATAGAAGAGTTCACAGAAATAAAAAAGATTTACGATCCACTACTGTGGCATTCGTCATTAGGCAGTTTTGTTGTGCTTCGTTTTATTGTTTGTTTGTTTATTTATTTATTTAAACGATTTATTTAGTAATATTTCTTGTTTTTATCTTTTTTGTGATGTTCATTGGGAATTTTAAGGCTATAATAAATACCTATTTAGTAGCTCTCGTTTATTATTGTTTTGGGTAGGTAGAGAAAATGTAGTGTGAGCAGCACTCTGTTCGCCTTTAAAATATTGCGTCTTAAGTGATGGAACTCAACGTCGCATTTTAGCTAGCTCATGGGTAGAAATGAATATAAAGAAAGTTAAGATAAAAATTACAACTGTCGCTGTTACAGACAGTTACCAGCCGATAGACTAGGGAGAACATTTTTGCTTTTTTCAATTAAATTGCGATATTTTTTGGCGACATTCTAATTCTACACTACTAGTGTTGATGGACGAGTTTTAAAATGTATTTAAGAATTAAATTAAATCAGCGTCATGCTTTATCCCAGCATACAGTAGGATAGGCAGAGGAAACCTATTGTAAGACACTCCGTCCGCCTTTTTCTGCCTAATTCAGGAGGCATTGCGTGTTGAGTGGCGGAACTCAACGCCGCGTTTTGCCTCGACACTAGAGTAAATACAGTGAAGAAATGAAAACATAAATTTAAATAAAAATTTCATTTCTTCGAGTGGGGATTGAACCTACCACCAGCTGAAGGTGATGGTTAGAATATCTCAATTCTTACGATAACGATGCGCCTGATTAGTTTAAATAGCTAAAAATACTTTAAAGCTTTTAAATATAATAAACTTACGATTACTATTACTATAAATAGTGATGTGTTCTAAAGGTACTTTTTAGTTGCTACGTAGTGACTTACAAGATTGTATAGATGAACATTTAAAAAATACAACTCTATACCAACATAAACAAAAAGTTACGAAATAAAACAATAAAAAATATTATAACTTAATGTTTTAATCCTCATTATATGTTGTAACGCTATGGGATTCCACGATAGTATTCCATCTCACGGACCCCCTGAAGAGTTTGTATTTTAACGAGAACAACTTTTGAAATATATGGCTGCTACCACATAAATGAAGGTTTTTACATACAATATTAATATTTCAACGTTTTTACTTCAAAAGCAAAAAGATCTCTGATGTAATAAACAAGGATCCTTCTTGACAGTGACAGGCGACGAGTTCGTTATGAATCAGCTGTTTTGAAATACTAATAGACTATAAATTGTCGGTCTAATGATTTTGTATAACTTCATATGCGTCTGTTGCCATATTTTTTAAGAATAATAAAAAAAGATGATTTTTTTGAAAAAGTGGCGCACAGGCACATCGTGCGACTGTGAACGCGGCAGGTTATTATAATTTCATAGTTTTGGTAACGAGGCAAAACGTAACGTTGAGTTCCGCCATCCAATTTGTAATGCCTCTAGAATTCGGTGGATAGTGGGAAACGGGAGCGGAGTATCTAAACATTTGGTTCCCTATCTTTCTTGTTATGTGCAGGATACAGTATGAAGCTGAAAAATTAAATAGTAAAACGCTCATTTTAAGACTAGGATAATTGCTCAGTAGTTTTCAATTAACGAACTTACGTTGACTAAATAAGCTTGTTATTGTTATAAATATAATTTTAACGTGAAAAAGACAAGATATATTTAATGAAGAGAGCTTGTAAAAAAGACTGTAAAAGTCTATGGGAAGTGGTAGATTAGTCAAAGCTTCTGCTAAACACGCATCATAAATGTTGAAGTTGCAATTAGGTGGCTTTCTCATAGTCCAGACATCCAGAGATCTGTTCTGAGAATCTGTTAGTTAGTTAGTTAGTTACTTATTTCAAAGAAATTTTCTAAGAGTGACTTTTAATTGTTTGTTAAAAAATTAAGCATTTTTAGAAATTAAAAACATACTTAACCACAATTTACATGTTTTCCAACAATTATAAATATATACAACTATTATAGAAAATTAAGGATCATATACGGAATTATATCTCTTGTCTTATATAGGATCTACTTTACCCGCGACTTTGTCTGCCATCTAAAAGAAAAATCTAAATTATGTTCCGTATTTTAAAATTATATTATCTATCAAGCGTTGTGTCAATATGTTACTAAACCGTAAAAAAATGAGTACATTCTTTGAAGATAAATCATTTCTCTGAGCTCGGTAATGATTTGACCTACCTATTTTAACAATTGTTCATATACCTACCTATAAACAATTTTAACGAACAAAGACCCTATAGTATCCATTAGGCTGGGAAAATACAAAAACATAATTATCTGGGTGCAAAGGTTGAAAAACAATCAATTATAATAAATGATCGTTTCGATAGCACACTTTCTAAGTGACCGTTATGCTGATATGTAGAAACGTGAATTTGTACATCTCGATATAGCATTAGAGTTATGTCTCGGCTACGGACGTAACTGTGGGCTGTTAGGTATATTCAATTTATAATCTCTAAGGTATAATAAGGTTACTGTGCCTTAAGCGACGGCAAAGGTTAATCGGGGTATGGTGGAAAATATATGCCGTTTCTACTATTGCGAACTTAGGTATAGCCTAGTCATGTCGGTTCAAGGTACGTTAGTCTCCCTGGTCAGTAAGTGGTCATCATGGCGGGATGGATCAGTGTTCAATCGTTGACGCGTTATTTGTGAATTTGGTCTCTACTCAAGAAATCTAGTAGGATTAAAAATGAAATGCTGAGCATTTCCCAAAGTGCGATATTAGGTTTATGAAGAGAGAACTGTCAAGATTCTTCATTCTCCAATTTTTGTCTTAATTCGAAATTCGTTAACCACTACCTGCGCCTTCTGATCTGTGGTCAAATGAAAAAAAAAAAACTAGCACTGGCACATGGAACATTCCATGTGTTGGATTAAGCTGTGACCGCAGGTATGGTCGGTACATTAAAATAATTAATGTGATATAGCCTTCCTGAATGGACAATACAAACAGATTTTTCAATTTGCGCCAGTAGTGGTTCCTGGGATTGGTATCGATAACCAAACAAACTCTATAACATTAGCAAAGATAAACTAAATAAAAGAATGAATTTCCAACCATTAAGCTTACAAAATACCTACATAACGTTTACAAAAACAATTGATTTAGATATAATATATTTAAAAAAATGCGACAAAATTATGTTAACGTAATGCACGTGAAAACTTATAAAGCTATAACAACTTTAGTCTATATAAGTAATTACTAGGTAGGAATTGCTAAGCAATCGTAGTAATTGCAAACAAAAGGTCAGCAAATTCAATAAATAATGGTATTTATCTGTAATAGAGGCATTTCGATAATATCAATGATTTACACTCGATAATAATTAAATATTAATTAAATGTTTAAGTTACAAGTACTAGAAGTGCCAATATTAATTATGATTATTTAAAAAAATATGTGTCTAAATTCTGTTTGTTTATCTGTTACATATTTATTGTATAGCGTTGTTCTACTTATCTATTGCCATAACTTTTATAAAAAAAAATGTCTCGGTGAGCTGGTGCCCGTTGTACACACAATTTCACACATCGGTTTCTGTTCGGTCAGAATGATTTTCATTTTCTTGATATGGTTTTCTTTTAATGTCTCGACAATTAGACGGAAAGTGAAGAACGGAGTGCCTTAACACTTTATTCCTTCTGGTTTCTATTAGTTCCGTCTAGTATATTCCTAAATTATTAATTGGATAGACTATTACATTGAGTTAATTTAATTATAAATGCGTAATATTTAACCATTTATTATGATTAATAGATACAAGTCAAATATTGCAACCTTTTCATACTTATATGTAAATAGGAGCTACTCATTGACACTTTCGTAGCTTAATTAGAGGTATATCTGACTGACCGCAATGGCTGAAAATTTAAATAATTATTAAGGAAATATAGGTATAGCAAAATATTTAGGTATACTTACTCACAAGTTATACAATACTTTATTCATAACTAGCGGCTCCCGTGCGGCTACGCCCGCTTGAATGATACGTATATTTAAGAAAAAACCGGCCAACCGCGAGTAGGACTCGCCCATTGAGGGTTCTATACCGATTTCCTGTCTTGTTATCAAAGCGAAGAAATTAAAATATTAGTAGATTATAATTAATTTCCCCAAGTGAAAATTGAACCAACAACCGTCGCGTTTAAAGTCACACCCTTGTGCCACTGCGCCACAACGGCATCATTAAGTAATTAACGTGTGCGAAGAAGCACCTCGTAAGTGCAGTAATAAAACTTCATATAATCTAGTTCATCTCAGTTCAGTGCTTCATTTATTGCTTTTCGATTCATATAATTTGTCTCTTATTGATTATGTGATGATTGACAACGAATGACGAAGGATGGCTGAAAAGTACTATCTCTCGGAATAATATGCCCATAGATAATAATAATCTATATATATATATATATATATATATATATATTCCTTTATATATTTTTTTCAAATGTTGTAAAACATATCGTCGCATGGATTTTTGGCAAGTGTTACTTTATTGGTGAATGTACCTATAAGTAAAATATAATGGATATTTTATATTTCTGATACAAACCATATACTATGTACGTAATACGTATATATATACAAATTTATAATATGTATCTTTAGAGGCCGGTCGTGGCACAGGGGCACAAAGAGTGACTGCAACGTGGAATAGTTGTGGGTTCGATCCTCACTCGGGAATTGAAATATTTATTTACATTTATATTTTCATTTCTTCGCTCTGGTGTCGAGACAATCTGGTGTCGGCGTTGAGTTCCGCCACTCAGCACGCAATGCCTCCAGAATTCGGCGGAAAGTGGGGAACGGAGTGTCTTAACACTAGGTTCCGTCTGCCTACTCTGCTGTGTGCGGGGATACAGCGTGAAGCTGATTTAATTTTTAATATAATTTAATTTTAATTTATGTATGTTTATGTAAATATCTATAATTTTTTTTATGTTTATGTACATTTTTCAAAACAAGATTTACATTCTTAGTCACTCGAGATATTACTTTCAAGTATACGACTATGCATCTGTTCCCTAGTGTCGTCACTGGTGGCTCTAAAATAGGTTACCTCTCACTACCGCTAATGAGGTACTGTAATGGTCATAATTTATTGTGAGTGTTCGCAATGCTATGAAGAAATACTAAAGTGTGCTATTTGATGTTAAATGAATCTGCATCCGTAACTCTGAAACGCGCAATGTGGCTTATAAACAATTTTAATTAATAGTTTGTGGTATTTTGTTCTGTTTTCCAATGATTTATCACTTGTTTATATTTGAATACATATATATGGTTTTAACAATATATTACCTCATATATTAAGATTTTTGCAAAAATATTAATGATTTGTAGGTATATTACCGTATTGAAAAATATCCAAATCATAGAAAAAAATTAAATCAAAACAAATATCTACAGTTTTCCTTTCCTTTTAGTGGTAGGACTTGCCGAATAATTGAAATATACGTTTGGAAAACACACGCTGCTTCACCTTGCTTGCTACCGACTTCAAAGTATGCATTACTTGGTGATCAGCTGTATAAAATTGTATCCCGCAAATAGGGTAGGGTAGGTAGGGTACGAAGAGGAAACCTGGAACCTAGTGGTGAGACACTCCGATCTCATTAAAACACTTCCGTCTCCCATTTTCCGAAAATTCTTGAGAGAGCAAGGAGATTAAAATATTTAATATTTAATTTCCGCGAGTGTGATTCAAATCCAATACCGTCGCCGTTACAGCCCCACGCTTGTGCCCTGCGCCACGACTCATAGGCACTAATAGGGCCAATAATTGACATAGTATAAAATCTAGATACCAACTAACCGATATTTCTTAGAATAACAACACCTTATAATATATCACATCCATTAAATATTGATCTATAAACACATCGCTGAAAGGCCATTTAAGAATTTATACACGATACAAGAATAACATTAAATTAGTTAGATAGTAGCGCGAGGTAGACGCTGTTATTGCAACTTTTAATAATTTTAATATCTGTTGAAGGAAACTTCGGTTGTATTGGCATAAGCTCATTTGTTTTTATTATCTAATCTCGATACGTCGTCGTATCGTTATGGGACTCTGTTCATAGAGTACAAGTTGCACGCATACAGTTTTGTTTAATGGAAAAGTTTTTTTTTTTAATTAATAATAGATAATTAAAAAAATCATTGAAGAAAATTGTAAAACGCCACGCAAACAAGGAATAATCCCGCACATGGCAGAGGCAGAGGGAGCCAGGGAACTTAATAACCTAATGTTGTGATGAACGATTATGTAATTACATTTTATCATGAAAATAAAATAATATTCGGAATCTTAAGAATTTGAACGTAAATTTTAATCATATTTTAAATATCTACACATCGTTTTAAATATTTCAAAGGTTTTTCTGAATGACTGGTTAAATTATTCAACGGGGCTGAAATAGGCATACAGATAGACTACATGTTTGAAGACCCTTTAAAGTAGCACGAAATGTGGCGTTAAATTTTTTAAAACATTTTTTTATTTGCATCATGAGCCAGAAAAAGAGATCACTCCGTCCACCATTCAGTCTCTATTGTTGAACAGACCTTGCAGTTACAATGGCAAAACTTTCTCTTTTTTTACCCAAATGGGAAAATCAAAAATGTTTATAAACCATAAACCTCTCAAAAGATATAGATAGCTTCAAAACGATAAAAGTATTAAAATTTTAGAACAATATTCCTTTCAACAAAAGCAAAACCAACGTAAACTGCTAGTGAAAAAAGAATAAACAATAACATTCAACCAACACGTAAACTCAAAACTATATTTATTAAACTAAAAGAGATCAACAAGCGAACATTTTATTGTGCCATATAAAAATCTCCTTCAATATACATCATTCACTCCGTATTCACCTTTATCTTTCCGGTGTGAAATAATGAGCGTACATTAATTTCGAAAACGAAATGCTATAGTAACCTGTTATTATGATTTATTATTATTGATGATATAATATCGTGGGCTTCGAGAATATGGCTTATCTTAGTAATGTTAACCTTTATTCCTATAAGACTAGCGCTTTTCGATACAGCCGTTCGACCGTACACGAAGCTCGATTGATTTTTATCAATGCCGTATAAGTAAATGGGTGCAATTATGTTTTTAATCATATTAATAACGCTAAACCCTAGATGTATAATTATAAGAATATAGAAGGTAGGTATCTGAGTGCTGTGTTAAATGTTTTGTTCGTGATATGCCTTTTTATTATTTTTTTTTATTAATAAATGATTTTGCCAATATGGTGTTTTGAAATATTGATTTATGTTTGTTTGCTTTCTCAATTAATGTGTCATCAAAATGGTGAGCTGTAAATATTTTTACTTCACAGTTGATTTATAAGAGTCGTTTGCTTGGCTTTTCTCGCAGCAATTGCATTTTTTCGCTCGTTTAACTACTATATGGTATTGTTAAATTTCTATATTTCTTTTTTTGGGTTTTTCTGACATAGCACAGTAAACGGAGGGTGTAATGCTAGGCTTAATGTTCTTAGATGCGGGAAATGTGTATATAGAAAAATGCATTAGGAAGACAAGTATGTAGACTCACTGTGGGTTCTTTCCGTTGTTTTCATAAAATTACAATTTATCCCATTTACATACTTACGAGAAGAGGGATTTTGTTACAAAAAGGTCGATCATCAACGTAAACTAATAGGATCTTGCTTTTTCGCCTAGTGTGATAAACAGAGGGAACCTACAGTTACAGATACTTCGTACTTCGCTTTTTATTTATTTGTATATATTCAATTTAATTTACTTTGTTTTATTAATAACACTACAGTAATATATCATAAACTATTAAAGACATACCAGTAATGTCTATATACTGAGTGATTAAACATACATTTTTATATGTACATATTGTATTCATATGTTCGTTACAAGAACGTGTGCACGGTAATACAAACTCGAGAATCAACTACTAATGTCAAAGTATAAATCTACACAAGGAAAATGTAGCGGATACATTATTAGCTATTATTAAAATTTATTGTTTGTAAGTCCGCAGTTAAAGCTCAGTACACCGTACTTCGCACCAATTTACAGGTGAACCGTCGATTATCGTATAGACAAAACTAAATACTGTTTTCCCGATACCATTTCGATATTTCCCAATCAACCATATAAGGTAATAACATAGACATATGGATAGAATAGGTGAAGAATGCTAATTAAATGTTCTCTTTCAAGATGGCGTTTATAAGTATGTGTTTTACTTTAAATGGAGGCGGTTTTATTGAACAGTTGTTAGAGACTGTTACTTTTTGTTGTAATGACCCATTAAATGTGATTATAATTCTTGAAGGAGGATGTATAAAAAAGATGATTCTATATATAGACGTATATAGATTTATGATAGAGTGTGATGGATTTGTTTCATACTCAACTAAAAGAAAGAAAACGTCTTATAGAACACGCTAGTTGTGCTGATGTCGGGAAATATTCTTTTAGTACTCTCATATACTCGGAGGAACTCCAGGGAACCTACATGCTGCTAGTTCTGTTTTCTACGCTCGGTAGTTTCAGCTTTGCGTTTTCTGTTTGTCACTCAGTTACGGAAAGACTTTTATAATTAAGTTTGTATAGATTTTTATAACTTATAACACTGTTGCAATCAAGATTGTATAACATACATTGTATGCTTAGGTGCAATAATCGTGGTTTGTCATAATGCAATTGAACGAAATAATATTAATATTTCTTTAGCACCACACCGTATCCTCTATATATGAGGGTAGACAGAGGAAACATGGGACCCTAGTATAAAGACACTCTGTTGTCCATTAAGACACTTCCGTTACCCACTTTCCACCAATTTCTGGAGGATTGGGTGTTGATTGGCAGAACTCATCGCCGCGCTTTGCCTCCTTACCAGAGCTAGGAAATGAAAATATTAAATATTTAATTCCACTACGTGAGCATAGATCCCACAACTGTCACGTTTAAATTCACACGCTTGTACCCCTGTGCCACAACGGACTTAGTTCTAGCTAGATATATTACGGTAATTTTATATATATATATATATATATATTATCAAGTGGTATAACAGTAACATTGTGACAAATAAGACAAAAGCGTGACCATACTAATGTTAATAGTCGACATTTAAAAGCGTGACTCCACTTTATTTATGTATATAATATTAGCGTTTGTGGCGTGATCTATTCATCATTCGTCTAATTTTGTAGCTGACTGTCAAAATGGCAGTTTTATGCTCTTAAGTATAAATTATTGACAATGTTCTCAACTGATTATTGCGCATCGCGCATAGCTTTTATAATAGTAAGGAGCCATACTCATATAATAAAAGATTTTTTATTATCTTTTTTTTTAATTAAGTCTTCTTTTTTCAGCTTCACGCTGTATCCTGCGTGTGGCATGGTAGGCAGAGGGAGCCGAGTGTGAGTGAGCCGCCGTATTCTGGAGGCATTGTGTGTTGGGTGGCGAAACGAAGACATGAATATATTAAATATTTCATTCCCTCAAGCGTGAATCGAACTCACAACCTGTCGCGTTTACATGCTAAGCAATTGATAGAATATTAAGGAATTTTACGAGTCATATTCATAAAACGAATATTTTTATACTTGTATTATGGTTTATTAATAGATGTTCTCTCTTATCAAATAGTTATTTTAAAGAATACATGTCTTCATTTCATGTATTTCCAGATTTCGGCAGTCAGGCGGAAGATACTTTCATCAAATCACATAGTTTTTCCACATTTATAAGTATATATAATAAGGTTTCACTCAATTCCCAAAGAACAATTTCTGTCTAAACCATTAAATCAAAGCCGCTAATGAACGTCTAATAGAACGGTCCGTCTTTTGAAATGGCATTTTTTAATCCAAGCGGAAATTCTTCGAACACCACTCACTTGATGGATTCCACACACTTCCTTTTTGTGATGAGATAATTATTTAGTTCTCCGAGTAAATACTTTATAGCATTGTTGTATTTACCATAAAGAAATTTATAGGGATTTAATAAATATTTTATTTATATATCGAAGAACACAACAGTCCAGAGACCAGCCGCTGCGCAGCGGTACAAAATGTGACTGTAAGATCGACTGGTTGTGGGTTCGATCCCCATTCGAGAAAATCAAATATTTATTTAAATGTATATTTTCATTTCTTTACTTTGGTGTCGTTGCAAAGTGCAGCGTTGAGTTCCATTCAACATGCAACATTCGAACCATTCAGCGGATTTCATTTCGAGATGATTTTCAGAATAGTTCTCTTTACTCGGTATCGGCAGGGAAGTGTCCGTTTGCCACTTTCCAAAACTCGTGCAAGCATTTCTTGCTGAGTGGCAGGACTCAACGCCGAGCTATGTCTTATCAAACCAGATAAATATAAATGAATACATGTGTAAATCTGTCAATCATCACTTTAAGATATATTATCACAACATTAGAAATAAATAATATACTTTTTCTTAAAACAATTAAGAAAAAGTATATTATTTATTGTCACTGACCGCCTGCTATTCGAGGAAAAAGCGTAAATTTACGAAAAAGAAAAAAGAAAACCATTTCAAATGACAATTTATCTAATATTTATCTTTTTAACTAAATAACACCACCAACTCAACAATAACCGACCGGTTATAGAAATAGATTTCAAACATCAATTTGCCAAGGCATGTTATATAGACGTACATATTATACTTCACATATATATGGTGCGTACATATATATGGTGCGTAACAATTAGAGCAGTAGTGGAAATTGAATACGCATCACTCAACAAAACCACGTGGGTGGAGTTGATTGAGAGATTTTTATCATTTAAGTAGTAATCATGTCCGATGACAAGCGAGAACGTAGTGTGTTAATTTTTTTCGTGTTAATATATAATTTTTTAATTTTACGTTTAAGTTAGATTTTGTCAGTCGCTTTGTCTTGTGCTTTAAATTAATTTAGAAAATAAGTAAACAATGTGATCTTTAAAAAAATGTATAATTTAAACAATTATTACTAGTGCAGTATAGTTCTTTAAATATGTATCTATTCTTTCTTTTAGCTTCACGCAGTATTCTGCGAATAGCAGAGGGGATCTAGTAAGTAGTATTAGCTAAGACACTCCGTTTCCATACATATGCGATATATGCGTTCTCCACTCTCTGCCGAATTCATAGAGAATGCAGTATTTTGTGTTGAGTAGCGAAACTCATCGCCGCTCTTCGCCTCATTACGAAACTGGACGAAAATATGAAAATAGTAGCGCAAAGTGAGTAACAGAAGTTTTAATGGAAACTGTATATCTTACCAATAGGTTAACACTGCCTACAATGCTATTTGTTATACATACTGGTAAAGCTTGAAGCTAAAAAAAAATATAATCAAATTATAACAAAAATATTTCCATATGTTCGCTCTGATGTCGAGCAAAGCGCGGTGTTGAGTTCTGCCACTCACACGCACGCAATGCGTCCAGAACTCCGCAGAAAGTGGGGAACGAAGTGTCTTAACACTAGGTTCCCTCTGCCTACATACATACAGCGTGAACATGATTTAATTTAAAAATATTTAATAGCACGCAACTAAACATTTAGCTCACTATCACTACATCACCTTAACATAGATTAAGACACACTCAATACTTGTCAACAGAAAGTAGGCAAATGCATCGTTACAACTTCCATTTAACATTCAAACAAAATAACTCACAACAGGAAAGGAAAGTTGCTAACGTAAAATTATTGGTCATAAGAGCGTTAATTTTGAAATGTTGATACGAGAAAATAATAAACGGTATTAGATAGTTAAACTGCCCTCCGGATGCTGTAATGGCCTCCCGCTTTACATAGTCGAGCATATTATCAATTAGGCCAATTATATTGTATGTAGAAACTGTTAGAGCTAAATGGAATGAGATTTGAATTTCATTTACTTCTGAGAATGTTTGCTAACGTCTTGGATGAGAAGCTTTTTAAATGTCTAGTCTTGTTTAGCATTGCTTTTTATATGGCTGTGGGTCCCATAAGGTCAAAATTTGGTTTAGGTGCTTAATTTTTGTTCATATAGACTTTCTTGATAATAATAATTGACATTTATGTATCAGAAATTTGTTTCTAGATATAGAATAATGATTTAGAAATGTAAATCAATATCCCATTTATCAATTACACGATGTTTGGACTAGCACCAGGAAATACTCTAGCTCAGAGTTCGCCAATCGATCAAAAAGGTGTGACAAATGAGGGCTGTGCCTTTAGAGACTGAAAAATAATAGTGGATAATATGTGCCTAGGTTCGTACAAATCTTATGAAATTGTATCAACTGGAAAATATTTCCAGAAATAGGATAGGATTTGAATACTCTATACGTATTAATAAAAAAACCTCGCCGAAATGTGTGTAATTTTTAAAGCTTAGTGAAAACGAGTAGGCTTTTTTTTAACTAGTGTATTCGATATTGTTAGGAGAAGGCTTGTGTTATCCAAAAAAAGTCGTAGCAAATATTATTTTTTATGTTGGTCCTACGTTTTTGACTGTTTTGTGCGTTATAATAAATCATACGTTTCTAAACCTTGAAATGTAAAAGACAGGCTTTAGCCGGATAAGCATAAAGCTGCACTTGCATAATTTTTTTATTACGGTTGTATTGCAAACGCAATATAATTCAAAATACTACCACACAATTTTCCGTTTCCAACACTAACGTTAGAACGAAAACCTAGAGGTTTACAACTCTTTACGTAAAAAGTCTATTTTCTCGTTATCTTATGAAGATAGTTTTATGAAATGCAACTCAACATGGCTAATCCATTTGCTTATAATTTTTATTTTATCTTTTTGCGTTATAATAATATAGACATAGTTAGATAGAGGTCAGTCGTGGCGCACTCAACACGCAATGCCTCCAGAACTCTGCGGAAAATGGGGAACAACGGTTTGTCTTAACACTAGGTACCCTCTGCCTACCCTGCTGTGTGCGGGATACAGCGTGAAGGTGATTTAATTTAATTTTTTTTATTTAGATATTATAGTTATATGGAGTTTCTTAACATTGTAACAAATGATAGGTGATAGTAACTGATTGAAACTAACTTATTGATTTATTAGTCCCTTTGCGAAATAGCCCGTCCCTTTGAGAAACGCTGCATAGAAGTTGCCTTTGTGGAAAATATAATAGTTTTTATTTTTCTTGTTGCAATTATTTATATGAAATGTAAGACAGCGGTTAATTTTATAATATTTTTAAGATTTATTTATTTACTCAATGCGTTCAGGATTCAATCCTAATTGGGGAACGGAGTGTCTTAACACTAAATTTTCGGATTCCCTCTGACTATCCAGTTATGTGCGGGATATGCGTGAAGCCGAAAAACAATTATTTTGTTTCAGTTATATGACTCTATATAATTATATTTATTACTCTATATAATAAGTATATAAAGTAAATATAAGTATATAAAATACAGGTAACTTTGGTCCTGATTTTCGTTTTATTCTTGAAATATTGTGTTGACTAAGTCTTTTGCTGCGCTTTTACAAATCAATTTTGTTTTTTTGTAAGACAGGGCTATTATTTATAAGATAGGATACAGCTAATATGGAATATAACAATAAAAATATAATTTTATTTAATCGATTATGTTATTTTAAAATTTTCTTATCTGTTTAATAATTTATGATAAATGAATCGCTTTTTATTTTAATTTAAGTCTTTTTTTTTTTTTTTTTTTTTATGGAAGAGACACGGCAAACGAGCGTGCGGGTCACCTGATGGTAAGTGATTACCGCCGCCCACGGCCCCGTGCAACCCCAGAGGAGCTACAGGTGCGTTGCCGGCCTTTAAGATGGGTTGGGCGCCGGGGCCCGGCATTACCTGATGCGAAACGCAGTGGCATAAAGCCACTACTTCACGCCGGTTTTAAATGCCGGGGGTGGTAATGATCCGGTCGAGTCTGCCCATGCGTGTTGCCATTGCTGGCGACGTGACTCTACCACACGTACTTTAGTCGCCTCTTACGACACCACCAGTACCAGGATGATCCTATTCTAGGCCGGGATCACACGGCAAAAAAGTCTATAGGTTTTCTTTTTTAATCGTAGAAAAATGCTATGTATTTTGTTAATAATTTAGGTAAAGGACTCTCTTTATAGACATACTCGTATAACCTGTACAGTATTTTCTATTCAGTACACAACTATACAATGTCTACATAAAATCTTTCCTTTCATCAAAACAAATAACGTTTAACTCATACATACGAGTATACATACTACACGTTACTATAAAAAAGTATCGTGTGTTATCAGTTTTTCACATAGCAAAGTTATTTTTAAAATCCCACCCTTCAAATCCCATCAAATGTATCAACAGAGCAGCGTACAGTACTCGTCTAACACTTAAAAATTGAAGCAATCACAATGGGTTGGTTACATACAGGTACCTACAGTACCTCTAACTCTACACGAGAGAGGCAGAACCTACCTCTAATTGGTCACTTGACGAAGGTTCCCGATAGTCTTTTTTTATCCAACACAGGGGTTGATTGCGGTTCGCAATAGACGTTTTTATTCAACGAAAAATATTTGCACAGCCATTACGATGGAATTTTAATTCTGTTAAATTACTGTTGATCTGTGTTTGTTTTCAAATAAATATTAAGCATATTTTTGCTATCTTATGGAAGATATAATAAATTGTATTTTATAATTCTAATAGACCAATGCGAAAATGATATCGAAAATATAATTTTAAACAAAATATCTTTGATATTTGTAAAATATATCAGCTTCATGGTGTACCCACAGTACACAGTAAGTTAGGCAGAGGGAACCTAGTGTTAAGACACTCCGTTCCCCACTTTTCGCCTTATTTCTGGAGGCATTGCTTGCTGAGTGTAAAATATACTCGTACGTGTATGTTTATATTTTAATGTAAAATAAAATTCAAAATACAAAAGCTTAATTTGTTTCTCAAGCATTTTAAAAGACAAAGAGGACGCTGTGTCCGTTTCTCCGTTTTCCGCTGGCTGTCTGAATTCGAGATCAGTGGAAGAATTTAAATGTCATAGTACCATCACAGTCCCACTATACTATAATATCCAAACTGAAAATGTAACACAAACGAAAATACTATTATGTATTTTACAAAGTTATACCTAGTCAGTGACAGTAAGGCACTTATTTTTTTTTTAATAAATAAACGTATTTTTACAAGCTTTTATTAATTTTCTGTCCTGCCCGTTGTCTGTCTGTAATCAAATCTTGCAAGTTAAATTTGATCAACTTCTCGCATTACGGTTGAGCTGAAATTTTGCATGCATGTATAAATCGGATGACAATGCGATATTATTATGACATAGAGCTGATTTAACGATGGAGCTGGAAGGCAGCAATAGGACTCGTGTTGGGGCTCGTTTGATTCGTCTTGAGGAGTAATTTGATACTAAATGGTAATCAAGGTCTGATGATGAAGCTGGAAGGTGGCCAAAGAATCTACGTAATTAAACGACACCGCTCCATCGACTTTTGAGCAGGTTTGATTTGTCTTGACGAGTACTTTGATACTATATTGTAACCAGGGTCTGATGATGCAGCAGAAAGATGGCCATAAGAACTCCGTAACTCGGAGTTTAGTAAGAGGAAAACAAGGTGCTGAATATTCTTAATTGATAGTATCAAAATGTAACACGCTTTTATTATTTATTAAATATTAGATTTCTTATAAAAGTTAATTTATTTGTAGTTCATTTTGTTAACAAATAAAAAAATGTTATTTTTGAAAAAGGTTTTTTTCTTTAATTTTTAACCATTTAACATAATTCATCAACGTTATGACTTGCAACAACTTAGTATTTATAAATTGAAAAGGCTATCATTATTCTACCATTATTTAGGAAAAAAAATATTTTATCAAGTGTAGTGTTTAAGTTACATTATAGTGAATATTAGTCAAACAGTATATGATAAATACAGAAAGTGTAGCCCTAAGTCATTATTTACCACTTTAAAAATAAGGTACTTTGCCATTAAAATGCCTTATTTTTTAAAAAATATTTTTTCCCATTAAAATACAATTTGGTCTCGTGTAAGTTATGTATCTAAGTGCATAACGATCAATTTTAAACCCCTAACCACCGTGCAGTGGTATCTTTTTGATACTTTTTTCTTGAAATGACTAACAGTATAAATAATATTCACATAAGTCTTCATTATTAGTGATAAAATGTATAGTATGATATATGTTATTAAAAAAATTGTTTGCGATGGCTGTAGGTTCGAGTCTCAATTGGGGGAATGAGTATTTTTTTTTTAAATTTCTTTTTCTGATAATGTACCTAATAATTGCGGATTGTAAAGTTATTCGTTGAGCTCGTCGTGCATATATTATTATTTACACTCCTATTCTATGGCAATCTACTGAAAAAAAAACTTAAAAGGGACAAAATTTTAACTTCATTTTTAGGGTTCCATACCTTTTAAGCAAAAAAGAAACCTTTATAAGATCGCTTTGTTGTCTGTCTGTCTGTCCTCGAGTAGAAACTTAAACCATATACTTAGATCTACGGCCCCATGATTTACTGAAAAAAAAAACGTATTTCTACATTTACTTAAAAAGTATATGGTAATGGTTATCCTAAAATTATGAAATATAGCAGTTAGCATCTACAGGTAGTACTAGTACAGGAAAAAATCTTAAAATTATATATTTGCGCTTGTCCGGTTTTTTTTCTTTTCAAAACAACTTTAAGTAATGCTCCTAAAAGATACATATTTATAGCACTGGCTAGATATAGTTATATTATATAAACTGCTTGCATCGTTCATTATATATTTAAATCCATTCATTTTATTCATAGGAACTTGTCACGTAAGTATTAACATGAGTTAGATGTGCTCTAATGTCACTTATAAATTGAACTGGTTTTATTTTTTTTTTGTTTTGACATTGATTTGATAATTACTATGGAATATGCTTTTTATTGTGCAATATAGTTTTTTTCTGTAATATTCTTTATCCTAAGACTATTTTATATAAGAACCTTAACCCACATTAAATATTTATAATTGATTAATATGTGAAATATTATTGTGTGCGGCGTTGAGTTCCGCCACTCGGCACGTAATGAATTTGGCAGAAATTATGAAACGGAGTGTCTTAACACTCGGTTACCTCTGCTTACCCTTCTGCGTGAGGGATACAGCGTGAAGCTGAAAAAAAAACTTTTTAAAATTTATCAAGACAAAAAATAATGTCTATGTTTTTTACGAAATAAAAAATATACAGTAATATTTAGTTTATGCTTCTTTTTTAAATTAAGGTGTTGCAAGCACAACAAATTTCGCTTATATTAAAATTCGATCAACTTTCAATAAAGTGAGTATTAAGACAAGTACTATGTAATTTGTTCAAATACAGTTTATGCAAAGATATGCGATATAAAATTAATGTATTTATAATCACAATCATAAATATTAGTTCTTATCTTAATGCAAGCTGCCTTAATGCCTTTTACTTAGTGCCGTAAAAATTGTTTTAACGTAATAAAGTAACAGTTTCTCCGTCAAATGAGGTTTTATGATGTTAAATTTGCTATTTTTCATTTTAGATTCACGCTGTATCACGTAACCTAGTGTTAAGTAACTTCTGTTCCCCACTTCGAATTCTGGAATCAATGCGTGTTGATCGGCGGAATTCAACGTCGCGCTTTGCCTCGCTACGAGGGCGAGTTAATTAAAATATTAAATATTTCATTTCGTCGAGTGGCAATCGAACCCACGACCTGTCGCGTTTACTGTCGCCCGCCTGGGCACCTGTACCACGTCAATAAGTCATTGTATAAATTATATGAACCAGTATTTATTTAATCGTTTCACACTTTGATATATTTGCATATTCTCTTTACTATGTAAATGAAATGTTCCTGTTTTAATTACAATTTACTATTAAAATCCTTTCTAATATTAATAATTTTTATTACAACCTTTCCCATGTCAAGCCGATATATATCCGATGCTTATATTAAAATGATATTTAATATAAACTAAAAGCTTGTTTTGTTATATTAACTCAAATATAAATTTAAAAAATTAAATTAGCTTCACGCTGTATCCCGCACACAGCAGGGTAGACAGAGGGAACCTAGTGTTAAGACACTCCGTTCCCCACTTTCTGCCGAATTTTGGAGGCATTGCGTGTTGAGTGGCAGAACTCAACGCCGCGCTTTGCCTCGACACCAGAGCGAAGAAAAAGAAATATAAATTTAAGTAAATATTTCATCTCATCGAGTGGGGATCGAACCCACAACCAGTCGGTTTTACAGTCACACTTTGTGCCACTGCGCCACGACTGGCCTCGACATATAATTTAATATTATTATTATAATTTTTAAAATATTTACATACTTAGCTGTCTTAGTCAAAGAGAGAGAGCGGAGCGCCAAACGCTACGGTCTCTACATTCCCCTTTACGGTAAAATGTCAACACTGCTGCACGTTTGGCGGTGCACAACGCAGTGTTGGTACCGATACTATTATACGGCAGCGAAATACCCACGGTATTACAAGAAAGAAAGATGAATACTGTGGAGATGTGGTCTCTTAGTAGGATAAACGGAGTATTTAATTTTCCTTTTGTAAGTAATGGCCAAATTAACACAACGGTAAATTATTTATTAAATTGAATTTTTTTTTGTTATACTATTAAGAAAATAGTTTCACAAAACAAAAAAAAATTAAAAATATTAAATACAATTGACAAAGATATTGTGTAACTGTACTTCAACGGTTATTGTTGATTGTTGGAGAGGAGTGATGATTTTATAGATTTTATTTTTTGTAAATATGGTAACGATATCGATTTTAATCAAGAATCGAATGCAAAACGCTTAAGTCTTAGCTTAATACTAAAGATAATGGCTCGTTCTATAAATAACAGTCTATATTAGGCAGACAAATTCTATGTGACTATGTGCTATTATATCCATGACTTCCTGTCATAGCTGCGGAAGTGGCCGAGACGAGACATGTTTAAAGATGCATGCGTTGCATTTTATAAATGTATATTATATTTACAATTTTTTATTAATATGTTTATATAAACGGAACGGAGTGTCTTAACACTACGTTCCCTCGGCCTATTCTGCTGTGTGCGGGATACAGCGTGAAGCTGATTTTTGATTTATGTTTATATGAAAAATGATCATTATGTACAGTGTAAAAAATCCAGGGTAGCTTATATGTTTTAGATATAAAAGTTAGTACAATTTTTTTTAATGTGTATTACGGCATACAGTGCCTATAGCTGATAATTGTTAGAAAAAAAATTGCGAACGTATTATGATTTTTACTTTTAAACTGATTCTATTATTTTTTTATTTTTCTAGCTTCATTTAGCTGATATTTTGTTATTAGAAATCGTCCAGTCACAATTGCACCATCTGGTTCCGCTGCTGGAGGATACAGCGTGAAGAAAAAAAAATAGTCACTATATGCATATAATATAAATCCATATAATCCATAAAATATAAAATATCTTAAATATTATTTAACGTTTCTCATATATTTTTTTAACAAAACAAAACATCATTACACAGATTATAAGGCACAGTTTCAATATATTAATTTTAAAGCGGAATATCGAGCTTCATCTTCCTCAAGGGCGTAAAATAATGGATGTTCTTACGAATAACAAAGGCGGTTGGTTTTAAAACATTTATTAAAACAATACGTAATATGTGATATAAGCGGATACCTTTTGTATTCAAATCGTGGTACTTAGCCTGTAGTGTTGACTAATAATGTAGGCGGTAATATTTTAAGCATGTCGTTTATAAATTGTATTATAATAAAGAAACCATTACAGGGGATAAAAATAGATTAAATTGACTTTAGAAATTTTCATTGTGTGATTTTACTTTAAACATAAATAATTTTTTTTTTGGGATCTTTGTGATGTGGGAAGTTTTCTTTGTGACACTATGCGCTACAAACCATTAAGTTATACAGTATCTAATTAAAATTATATTATTTTAAATTTAAATATATATTATCCTTGACTCCCACATAAGTACATTTATAAACAATGGTACAGATAGTTACAGAGATCAGTACATTGTAAGATACTCAGAGTATAAGTACTCCGTTGAAAGACATTAAATAAATTATTATTATTTTTTATAAGGTTCACGCTGTATCTCGCACACAACAGGGTAGGCAGAGGGAACCTAGTGTAAAAAAACTCCATCCTCCACTTTCCGCCAAAATTTGGAGGCATTGCGTGTTGAATGGCGGAGCTTAAAGCCGCGCGTTGCCTGGACACCAGAGCGAAGAAAAGAAACGGACCTCATAAAATTTTATTACTAATTTATGTACTATATGTAATATTCTAGTGCTATAAATCTATATTCGATTCATTGAGTGCTTCCTTTTTCAGAGTGAGCTTATGATTAGTTCACGAAAGAACTTGCTATATTTCCTACAATGTATGAATACGCTATAGAGATAATGAAAATACAACATGAGCTACTTAACTATTAGTATTTAAATAAAGAGAGTGTGGAAAATGTGTTAAATGTATATTTTATATTTTCATTTCTTTGCTCTGTCGTCGAGGCCGGCGTTGAGTTGAGCCACCCAACACGCATTGTCTCTAAAATTCGGCGGATAATGGTGGACGGAGTGTCTTAACACTAGGTTCCTTCTGCCTACCCTGCTGTGTGGGGGATACAGCGTGTAACTGAAAAAAAAAACATTTTTTATCCAGCACTCATTAACACCTACATATACTCACATACGAAGCCAGCTATATCGATTGTACATTTCATCATAAAACGTCTTGAAGAATTGTACACGTTTCACTAATAAAGTTATAACGCTATAAATAAGTAAATGCAATGATAAATGAATATATCATTATTTGGTAGCAAAAGCAATAACTCATATGTGGCCATCGAAACTTTTAACCTGTGACCGTTAGGTGTGCCAGCACCTAAAGTAGGTTTAGTATTTATTTGGATTTTATTGTATGAACCAACGTGTATACTATAATATAACTTTAGGGATACTAAAACATTTTATATGGGCTTAATGTGAAACGGTAATTTTATATTAGTAATTTAACATTAGATTTAACAGATTTACACGTTGTTTTGGTACATTAACAATTTATTGATTTAATGTAAGACAAAATATTTTTTAGGCCTCACTAAGCTTTAGTTCCAGAGAATATATTTAAAAAGAATATAGAAATTGTGTTAAATAATATATTCTATTACATTTAAATAAGTAAACATTGAAGTAGGATTTGTTTTTTTTATATATATCTATTATGAATTAGGACATTTTTTAGGTTTAATAAAAATTTACACAAAAAAAAATAAACTTATGTACGCCACTAAAAATGAAATTAACAACAACTTTAGTGTGGTTTCTAAATACAGACAAATATTATATATATACATACATATATATATATATATATATATATATATATATATATATATATATATATATATATATATATATATATATATATATATATATATATATATATATATATATATATATAATATATATATATATATATATCGGTATTTCGATCGGATCTTCGCTCTAGTATCGAGGTAAAGCGCATCGTTGAGTTTCGCCATTCAACCCACATTGCCTCCATAATTCGCCGGAAAGTGGGAAACGGAGTGTCTTAACAATAGGTTCCCTCTGCATACCCTACTGTGTACGTGATACCAAGGGTGAAGCAAATTTTTATATTTATTTTAAAGCAATACATCAGAATAAGGATCTGCATTTAACATTAGATATAATGGTACACCCAACATGAAAATATTTAATACGTGTAAAATATGAATGTCCATAATCGACTTGTAAACCTTTCTGCAATAATGGAATTCTTGAATTAATGCCTTATAATTTAACTCTCTGTTTGTTATTAATGTGACCACAAATCTATTAGATTACAGAACGCATAATATACAGTAATGTTTTCTTAATAACTGTTGCCTATCGATCATATGAAGTAATGAAAATAGTTACTAAAATGAATTTAACTGCCATTAGCGTATGTATATACCTTTAGAGCCTATAAGAATTAGTGAAAAGAAGTATAATTCGGTGTTTAATTCCGCCATTCAACAGGCAATGCCTATAAAGGTCAGCGGAGTTGTTGCGCAGTTTGGAATAATGACGCTGGCTATTTGCCCGCATTGCCAGAGCTCAATACCCAACGTTAAGTGAAGCAAAAAGCTAAACTATGTGGTAAAAGGAACCTGGTTCAATTCAATTTCTAGGAGTAAGAAAAGTTTAACCGTTAACCATTCAGATAACCCTATTTATCGTGAAACTAATTTTTAAAAGTTATATCAACATATAACGTTTCGAGTGACTGTCAGTTTCGTGATCATCTGTAAACCCTTAGGAACTGCCTTCCACGTGCCTCACAATTGTGGAAGGTCGATACAACATGCGTACCTTAAAAAAACGCATATATCTTCACCTAAAAGGCCGGCATCTGTAGGTCCTCTGGTGTTACACAGGGCGTGCTGGTCGTGGGCGGAGGTGATCACCATCTGGCGACTTGGCCAGACGAAAATTCTTGTGAATATTAGAATTTTTTTTCACCTAGTTATTGCTAATATAAAGATAGTTCATATGAGCAACTGGTTTTAAAGTTTATCATTGGTACAATGCATGGATTCCTTTTGCTTGTCGAAAAGGCAAGGAATTTGTACAAAACTTTATAAACTACTATAACTGGGATTTTTGGTTACTAAAAACTGAATTGAATACTGAGACCCAAAGACCCAAATCTTAAGGAAGCGATGGCTGAACATCGTATCGTATGTCAATGAATTAAAAAAAGAACCTCGAAAAATAATAATAAGGTACACATAATGAGAATTAAGACACTTCCGTTCTTTGACAAATTCTAGAGGCATTGCGCGTTGAATGGCGGAGCTCAATGATGCGTTTTGCCTTGTTATCAGAGCAAGCAATGTAAATTAATCAATATTAAATTTCTTTGAGTTGGAATCGAACCCACAACCTGTCGCGTTTACAGCCGCATTGTACCCACACGCCCCGATTGACTCCAAAATGGTACTAATATCCAAATTTTTTACTACATTAAGTAACGAAAATCTCTACGGTAACATCGTGGCCATATAAAAAATAAAATATAAGATGCTAAGGCAATACTAAAATGAAATTCTGTTACGAGTAATATTCATTGTTTAGACGGTTAATTGCCTATCCGGCGTATCGAATCGGTAAATATGTGTACGAGATTGTTTCTGTATTGGGAACGTATAAGGAAATTATTATTTTGAACTTTTTATTAGGTTCTTGTTAGGTTCATGCGTAAGCCGCTGTATCACAGTTAGGATATATTAAAAAGGGATGGTTCAATGCTGTAAAAATATTATTATATTAATTGTTAAATACATTATTAAACATTATTAAGCTCTCGGACATGGCGTGGCGTGGCACAGCATCTAACTTTAAAACGCAGAAACTAAAGTAAATAAAGTAAAAAGATATAACTGACAACCTTTTAATACGAGTACATTTAAAAGCTAACTTAAGCTAAAATTAAAACTTTCCTAACTAATCTTATTTATTGCAGTACCGTACATCCACTCGGGGCCCGTTAAGCCCAGCATTAACTCATACGCTAGCAAACTGTCTACGTATTTGTAAACTTGATAACAATCTTAATAAAATATTCACATGATACGACAGGATGCGATGCAGCGATGTTCCAACTGTTTAGTGGTTAATTATATGAAGCCTGGTTTGATATTCTTCACGCATCTAGCCGGTAGTCGCCGCAAATGTATGAGCTCGTGGTTATATAAATAAATATATATTATATATCTAGTTGTAAAATTGTATTTGAAATTATACTTTATTGTTGTAAAAATAAGGTTGTTTTCAAGAATATATTGAATATAAAATGTAATGTTTAATTTTAAATGCAGAAAAGTCAATGTTACTTACGCCGGCGCACCTGCCCTGCTTGAGTAATCGAGGATTCGTTTTGAGGCGTTTATTTAACATTTCTATTTTATTAGATAAGATATTTTATTAGATGATTTACTAAAGGCGAAAATGATGGTCTTAATAAAGGTCGCTCAACTACAGATGTCTGCCGAAAACCAATCTTATAAAGATTACAAGGAGGTTCGAATGGTGTCACAGGATGCTTTTGGCGCCTTCTGTGACTTTGACTGTGACCAAGCCATTTCATTACGATGATGACGATGTTACAGATTATATTAATAAAAAATCATATCAGAATTTTTTTAGTTGTCAATTAATTTTGTATATTTGATCAATAATAATGTAGTTTAAGCGGGCGAAGCCGCAGACGGACCGCTAGTTATTGAATAACAAAAAACTAAATGAATATTAAACCTAACACGAAATTTTTGAAAGCCGATGTACTGCAGAATTGATGATTTGAAGCCGTGGTTCCTGTTGGTTCTACGATATTTTTTGGTATCAACATTGACTGCAAATGATAGTTGTGTTCTCATATTGATGTTTCGGCTAATGGACATGGCCCAGCAGTTTTCGCTGACTTTGATTATTTAAAATTTGAATATTTAATAACACTAGGTCTGAGGCAGAATCTTTAGTGAACTGGTAGTAAATTATTTCATGTTCAAAAAATTACGCATGAACTTTTTGTTTTCAATAAAATTATTAGACTTCAATGTCTTAAAAAATTCGAAGATGGAGTGTCTTAATAGTAACACTAGGTTCTTTCATTGAGCTGTTCGCGTCCCACTTGGAGCAATGTAATATTTAATATTTTTATTTTCTCGCTCTGGTAATCTGCCACTGAGTACGCAGTACCGTAAGAATTTAGTGGAAAGTGGGGAACGGATTGTTTTAACATTACATTCCCTTTGTCGAAAAAAATTAAATAAAATAATTAATATTTGTAAGAATAGTCTTGTTCTGGTTAAACGTTGAAGAATTATTTATTTTATTTTTATTCATTTGTAACATATACATATACATATATGTAATTGTTGGAATAAAAATTTTAAGTAACATTCAATTTAATCAGAAATTCATAAAAAAATACAAAAAAAAGATATAAGACAAATAAAATAAAACAATACTAACTACTTATAGAATCGTCCCTTTATATTTCTGTAAACAAGGAACACGTCGACAAAACACAAAATTGCTATCCCAAGAATTCCAACTAAGGATTTAACGAATGTTGTTAAAATAGAACAAATGCTTATTTTACTTTACATTTTTAACAATTATCAACAGTTGGACCCATTTATCCGCTTAAACAACGTCAATAAGTACCGAATTTATAAAGAAAACAATCGAAGTTGTGTTTAATTACTTGAAATGTTGTTAAAATGTAAAAAGTCAACCTCTTTTTGGTAGCAGTGAGCATATGTAGCTGTGGATGTGACAGCTATTGGGTCAATTTTTTGTATAGCATCACGTTTTATCGAAAATGTAGCAGAATAGCGAGAAAGTGACTAGTGACGCCACACTCCGCTCTTCGTTTTCCGTCCGAATTCGGTGAGTTGCGAGTAGAGTGACATACAGTGTCAGTTTGTGTTAAAATGCATGAGTTAGTATCGAACCCACAGTCTGCTGCTGTCTTACTGGATATGGTGAAATCAGGGATTAACATTTACATTGATGACCTATGCTGTTATTTTGGCGCGATACTTTACCCAACTTACAAGTTTCACAAAAGGTGAAAAGCAGATTAACTAACTACTTCTCTTCGAATACAAAAAAATATATAGGTATATATATGAAAATATACAAAAACCAAACCGTTAAGGGCCGTCGCGACGCAGAGCCACATACGATGTGGAATGATTTATTATTTATTAATATTTTAATTTCTTTGCTACTGAGGCAAACTGCAACGTTGAGTTTCGCTACCCAAAACGTTCTATATTATAATATTCTCAAAACTTCAGCGGAAAATAAGGAACGAAGTGTCTTAGCACTACGTTCCCTCTGCCTACCCTGATATATGCGGGATAAAACGAGCAACCGTAAAAAATAAGAAAAAAAAACAGTTTAAAAAAAATACTTTAAATAAACAGTTATTCGCAAACTCGCAGTGGGCAGACCTCATCGTAAGGTGCGTTCACGACAAAGAAAATTTCCGGCGGCTGCTCTATCTTTATGCATGAGGCTTATCATTTTGTTGGCAACCGCGCTTGCAATTTAATATGGAGGCTACCACATAATTACAATCTTATTTACATATTGACTGACATATTTTAGCTTTTGAAGGCAGAATTATAAGCTCCACGATCCCAGACTCAGATAGACCTAGGTTAGATAATATATCAATTAAATAGCTTCATTAAATATCAGCTTTGCGGCAATCGGTTTTCAATTTATAATATAAATTGACGTGAGATACTCATCGATGCCGATCGATAGATGTATGAATAAACGTGGTGGTTGTTGGTTCGATGATCTATCAATTTATGATATTTTTTTTGTTTTCCTTGTGTTTGTGTTTGGTACTTAGGAGTAATTATACTAATAGGTTCACGCTGTATCCCGCTCATAGCGGAGTCTTCAAAGGGAACGTGGTAACTTAGTGTTAAGACTTCCGTTCTCACTTTTTCGCCGAATTCTGTAGGTATTGCGTGTTGAGTAATTATACCAAAGAAATAAATAAAGAATATACATAAACAATATATAATAAAAATATTTTAATACATTTCTTGTACAAAAGCGATAAATTAAAATTGTTTTGTATGATTGACGGCATATTACTTTAGTTACAACGTGTACACCAGGATTAAGGAAGCCTACAGTTAAAGAAATATTTAAGATATTGATGTCACTGTATAATTAAATGGACATTTGCACCTATATATGTAAGTGTAAGCACTTAAAAAAAAACGCTGTCCGAAACTGCCCCGTCGTGGAGCAGTGGCACAAGCGTTGAACTGTAAACGCGACAGGTGTGGTTTGGATTATTCTTATTAGCTTGTTAAAGCGCGGCGTTGAGCTCTGTCTCTCAACACACAATGCCTCAAAAATTTGGAGTAAAGTGGGGAACATGTCTTGACACTAGTTTCTCTCGGCCCACCCTCCTATATGTAGGATATAAAAAAGTATTTTAAATGATGAATTTACTTTAAGCATGTCATTAAAAGATAAACGGTCTTATTCATAAAAAGTTATGGAACAGATAAAGTGTTCTATAAGCCCACTATAAGGAAAACGTCAAAAAATGGTATTCATAACAGCATTTTAGCGCTAAACAGTTCTATAAGCCTATTATAAAGTTATAGAGGCCGAGACCCTACTTTAGCCGTTCTATAAAATAAAAAATGGCCGATTCTCAACAGCTGATCATCGAAAATGACATTTGATGTAAACAAAATATTGTAAATATTCAATTCCTGTCAATTTAGTTAATACTCAAGTTGTGTTAATTTGCCACTTTTATGATTAAAATGGAAGCGTTACAAAGCAGAGATGCTTCGGAAACGATGGTAGGAATTGAAAACACAACAGTTCACATCGAAGAAGGATGTATAGAAGGGTAATCCATTACCAAGTAGGGGTAATCCATTTTCCTTGAACGACGAAATCTACTGCGAATTTTATAATAAACTGGGTGTGTGATGATCTCTAATTAGATTATAGAGGTTCTAGTACCTTACATGAAATCAAACTAATAGCTACTTGAAGATGATGGAGTCGTCGAGAGGTAAGTATTTTTATCTTACTTGACTTGAATATACTATTCATACAACATATACTCATAAAGTGACACGTATTCGTGTACAAGTACTTACAAAATTATCTTTTTCCTTACAGTATTAAGAGGATGCTCAAGAACACCATGGGTTGTCTCAAACAACCACTAGCCGGATCTGTGCCCGAGTTGCATGTGCACTTGCTCAATACTCAGTTTCTCTTATTAAAATGCCCAGTACTTTTTCTAAAGAAGAGCATATTATGACAGAATTTAGTTCGTTCTGTTCTGTACCCTCAAAACCAAAGCGAGAAAAAAATATAATGCAGCACATATGGCAAACAGAAATACTGTAGAAAAATGCTTTGGAGTGACATTCCATAGTTCTTAGGGGTACAGTAGTATAAATGCATATATGCTGTTTTACAAAATTTTTTTAGGATGAATTTTTGTAAGTCAATAAAAAGAAAATATACATTTCTATAATTTTTATTTGGTCTTCTAATATAATTTTATTTTTAAAGATTTCTTCTAAAAGTGTTTTGTTTTTCATTGTCCATCTGGGCCTCATACAGCTCTTTTCTGTAGGCAATTTCATTGTCTGCAATTTGCTGAGCAGCACTGTTTTTATTGTCATGCTGTAACCAAAAATGTAATATATATATTATTCTTTTTAATATAAGTTTTCTAAACCAGTATGTATTAATTATGTCAAAATATATCTTATTTACTAATCTGTTATACAAATTATAATATAGCTTGTAGATTGTACTGATTGATTTTTGAAAATTTGTTTCAACTTTTTAATATGTTATATTATTACATTATTATAATTAGTTATTGTAGTTATAGTAATAATAATAAAACTGAATGCATTCAACATCCATGTTTCTTTTTTAATCTAAAAAGTTTCTTGTTTGCTGGTGTGCTATACGGGGTATGTAAGTGCTAGTATCTAAAAAATATAATCAGAATTTCTTTCTGAGCATTGTTTAGGTAGTGTAAGTTATTTAATGTATTATGATGCAAAATAAAGTCAAATAAGACTCGTACAAGAATAACTGGTTGATAAATATACTAACAAATTATTTATTTGACATTTTTAAAGTGTTATTCCACACTTAGGTATTAACAAAATTGTGGCTGAGTTGCTTTGTATAGATTGTACAGAAGGGCTTGGCTGCAAAATCTTAAATAATTAAATTGAAATTAATTTCTGGGTATTGTGGTATATATACAGTTATTTTATTCATGCAGCACAGTTAATTATGTTTAATATGTCTAATAAGTATGAATAAAACACATAAAATAAGATAGGATGGGATAGTATTTGTGTGCATGATTTCAATACATCTTTAATACAATACACATACCATTTCTTTTTCTGCTCCGGAATTGTCATATGGAAGCGATGAATTTTGTGGTATATAACATTTTATTTGTGGTTTTTTTTCTATCCTGTAATATTCCTATATCATACTTTGTTATATACTGAAACAAGAAATAATATAATTACATAATTATTTATTTACTCAAAATGAAATACTATTTGACAAAATATTCATATTTTTATGTAAATCAGATTCAAATTAATTTGAGTCTCACATGAGGGAGCCACACCGCAAGGTCACCATCACTATTTGCTGGTAGGTGGTGGACCGCCATCTGTTTTTAACATCTGCTTTCTCTCAATGTACTTGTACTTCTTTAGATATTTTTCATTTTAATAATACCCCCCATTGGGCTTAAAATTGTAGCAGTTCCGAGTGTGAACTGAAACATTAATTGCTTTGATAAAATAAGTAACTATATACACGAAATACTCAATTATATTATTCAAATTTATCTCATTAAGTAGCTTTAGTGTAAATCTTGCCATGCGGCCAGCTTTTCGCGTTTTATTTTCATTCATTGAAAACTCTGTTTCTGACCAAATCATTCAAGATCATCTATGGAATAAAAGCATAAGCATTAAAGTATAATAAGCGTATGAATGTCTCCAAAACAAAACTTACGTGGTCCAATCAGCTGTATCAGTAAAACCAACTTTATCATCCTCCAACCAATTCTCACTCATTTGCCTTTTTTACTTTCTACAATTTTCGATTCTGATGCTATTTTACAATAATAATTATGTAATATTTAAAATAAAATAAACGAGGGGCACAGAACACAATGTATTTTTTTTTTTTTTTTTTTAATTTAATGGCCTGATTTTGAACACAATGTAAACAAATATCACTGAGCGGTAACTTGTCATACCACAAACAACAAAATATGCTTATAATCCGTAATAATGTCTATGATTAGACGTATTTGGTAAATTGATACACATTATCTGTAGTCAATTCGGTACAATTGACAAGCTTACTTGCCGATTTCATCGTAGTGGCAACATTTTAGCTTATTAACCGCATATTAGTTATAGGAGGTTAATAGAACTGTTATGAATACGCAAAGTTATCGAACGTTTCATAAACTTATAGAGCATTTTAACTAATGAACGTTTTAAGCGTTCTATAAGGGTTTTTTTATGAATAAGACCGAAAATCTATAAAAATACCTTTTTTAATTATGTTTTACTACGATGCCTTATTTTACTCTGCGTTATTTTTCTCACCCTGGCAACAAAACAGAGCACGGCGTTTCAGTCACACATCACAAAATATTTCGAATTTGGCGGAAAGTGAGAAACGTGAAGTTTTAACACTAAGTTCCACAGTCTATCCTGCTATATGCGGAATACGGCATGAAACTAAAAAAAACAATACAAAACCTACTAGGCATTTATTACATGAGTTATTTACAAAAAGTATATCCATCCAAAATTCATATAAGAAACATTTTTTATGATTCATATCGATCGATAACATATTATAAAATATGATATAGATTTAAATATTGAGGCCGGTCGTGGCGCAAGGGCACAAAATGTGACTCGTTGTGGGTTCAATCCTCATTCGAGGAAATTAAATATTTATTTAAATTTATATTTCCATTTCTTCGCTCGGGTGTCGAGACAAAGCGCGGCGTTGAGTTCCGCCATTCAGCGCGCAATTCCTCCAGAATTAACAGAAGACACAGCAGGGTAGGCAAAGGGAACGTAGTGTTAAGACACTCCGCTATCTCAATTATAATCTATTATATTATTTAGAAAAGCTATTCTACAATATTCTATATTGTAAGTTTATTGTTTATGCTCGGCGGCGCGGTGCGTGCATCAGTACCAGATTACCATGGCTAATTGCAGTGGCGATGCAAAACAGTGTGCAGCTTATTTGGTGTGAAATGAGAACGATTTGGTTTTCGAGATTTATGTATCAAGATACCAATCTACAGCAGGTTGTACCAAATTGTTTTATTGCAGCCTTTGAAAGGTAATGGCTACTGTGTGTGTAATTTGCCTTATGATGGAGTAGTTTAGAGGTCGTCGTGGTGCAGTGGTAGCGCGCGATCGAAATGGTTTGGGTTTGAGACTCGGGGGAATTTTTTTTTTATCTGTTCTGTTGAGACAAAGTGAGGCGTTAAGTTTTGTCACATTACACTGAATATTTGTTTTTTGAGAATTTTATTATTAGTGAAAGTAATGGTCTAAACCTGAATTAGAATAGGACAAAGGTTCTGGTATTTCAAAGAAATGAGGAAAGGACGGAATGCAAGATCAGTGTAAATGGTAAGGAATTAGGACAAGTGAATGAAGTGATATATTTTGGAAGTATGTTCAGTAGAGATGTTTCCCACATTCCAACACCGTTTTCCGCTACGAGATGGATGTGGAAAGGTATATTGCTGCCGGTAACAGGGTTAACGGAGCCTTAGCTACAGTGATGAGACGACGAAACGTCAGCACAGCTGCGCGTTTGACCGGACGCAACGCAGTGTTAGTACCTACGCTGTTATACGGCAGCGAAACGTGGATATTATAGAATTAATATAGTGTTTCTTAATTTTTCATATATTTCGTTTCAATTTATTCTTAAGATGGAATTGTTCTTTTGAAAAAAAAACAAATCTTTTTTTTAAATAACTGAAGCCAAATTACTAACGTGATACTTCCAGTATTTAAATAGTCGCACACAGAGACGAAAATAAACGTTTAACTCACATTAAAATTGATATGAATATATATAACGTAGCTATGATATTATAACGAGGCCAGTCGTGGCGCAGCGGCACAAACATGTGACTGTGATCGCGATTTTTCGTGGGTTCAATCACATTTTGACTACTTCAGTCTAGTGTCCTCGAGGCAAAGAGCATGAATAAATCATGAAAAAAACGCGGCTTGAGTTCTCCCACTCAGCACGCAATACCTCCAGAATTCGGTGGAATGTGGGAAACGGAGTGTCCCAACACTAAGCCTTATAAGGCCTTTCATACCCTGCTACACGCGGGATACAGTGTAAAACTGAAAAAAAAAGAAAAAAAATATTATTAATTTTATATAAATGCGAATTGACAGGTAGCTCCTGAGTCAAGCTGCTATTTGGTTGCACTATGTTATCCTCATAATAAAATGCAGATATACGAGCTACTTAGTTGATTTTATTTTAAATTTACTTATATGGAATAACACTATTAAGTCTAGGTCAGATATATGAAAAATTTATGGTAGCTATTAAACAATTATAAAGCTACAGCGCAGTGCGAAATTGAACAGGTATTTTTATAAACAAAATTATTTATATCACTATTAATTCACATATCAGCTAAAACCAACAAATAATCAATATGTAATGGCCAAGTACGCCTCCAATTAATTAAAAAAAAGCGGTATTATTTAAAAAATGGCACCTGTTTCATATAAGACGGGCTCGTTACTAATAATTACAAAGAAATTTTCATAGTATAATTATTGTAATTAAAATATCCTTTAGTGACTTTGATGTCGGCGGTAGGAAAGAGCTGATGGTGGTTTAAACACCGTCTATTATAAGCCTGAAGCGCCATCAGCAATAATCATTGGTAGCACATTTCAAAATCAGCTAACTTATCGTTAAGTGACGGTGAACCTGTACCAAGTTGTTGGTGTGAGTGGAGGGGAATTAACGTTTAACAGATGCTTTCCTGGGGGTATGTTTTTTATGTGTACTGGATTTATCTACTGGATTGGAATCTAGGAGTTCTATGGTTTGGTTGGCTTGCCGTCTATAGCAGTGGTAACGTGTTTGATTACCAGAGGAAAATAAATTTATATTTACATTTATATTTTCATTTCTTCGCTCTAGTGTCGAGACAATGCACGTTGTTTAATTCCGCCATTCAACTTAAAATGCCCAGAATTAGGCGGAAAGTAGAGAACGGAGTATCTTAACACTAGGTTCTTCTGCCTACCCTGCTGTATGCAGAATACAGCGTGAAGCTGTTTTTTTTTTATATATTATAATACTTCATGTTATAATCTGCGTAACATTCCACAGGTATCATCGAAATGTATGTTGGAGTTCTATGTTATAATATGGTATGATTCTAATATTTATAATATAGAAGATTCGGTAAGCCTCTAAGTAAGGTGATAACTAAATTTTAGAATGTGTAAGTATCACGTATCACTGCGTTTTGTATCAAAAACATCTTTAATAAAAATTTAGAAATATTATACGTTGGATAATACTACAGATTACTAATCCTGTATTTTTGTTTTATGAGCCATAACTATACAGTGAGATGACCTTTCCACTATTTTTACACATTACGCAGCGTTGAGTTCCGCAGTTCAACACGCAATGCCTCCAGAATTTGGCGGAAAGTGAGGAGTACTACACTCCTCTTCATCTTACGGCACCCTCTGTCCACTCTACTACAGGCGAGAAGCTGAATGTAAGAAAAATATACCTGTACAAAATACACCTGTTTTTTTTTGGTACGAACATTTTATTATGAAATAATATAGTGTTTAATAGCTTTATTTAAAAAAAATACAAGTTAAACAACGCGTTAGGAAGTAATGATTCTTCATTTGCCAATCGGCCAGTCTGACGGACAAAATGATAAAATGCGCTTTTAATATGTCAGAAGTTAATCGTAAGAGGCTGCAAGACTACTTCGCTATTCATGATTTATTCATGTTCTCTGCGATAGTTAATATATTACCTTTGACGTGTATAGGTTTTTTATTTAGTGTATAGTTTATATTATAAAGTATAAATTTTAAGGATTTTTTTGTAGGTGGAAGGAACCTGGGGAACCTAACGTTAAGACACCCTACTCCCATTAACATGCTTCTGTTCCCTACTTTTCGCCGAATTCTGGAGGCATTGCGTGTTGAGGAGAGGAATTCAACGCCGCGTTTTGCCTTGTTACCAGGGCGAGGAAAATTAATATATATTTTATTTCATCGAGTGGGAATCGAATCTACCTTTCGCGTTTACAGTCACACGCCTGTGCCCTTGTTAGTTGTGGGTTCGATCCCCCACTTGGAAATTTAACATTTATCTAATATTCATTTTCTTCTAGTGTAGAGGCAAAGTGCGGCCTTGAGTTCCACTAGGTTTTCTTTCCTACTTTGGTGTAAGCGGGATGCGCGTGAAGATAAAAAAAAATAAGGCATTACATAATTCAAACTCTTGTCCAATTTGACATTTGAATCCATTGCCTTATAATTTGTTTCCCACCAGGCTAACCGCTATACCAACGACGCATAAACATACAGATAGCATACGAGCGTACCTATAATATACGTATATAACAGTTACTGTAAAATCAATTTCCCTTGGAAGCTCACAGTAGGTGTAATAAGTATTTACGGCCCATTCTAACCAAAAGATATCTTCGATCAAGAACCGAGTCGAGCCGGGCCAAGTTAAGTTAAAACCGACCCTTTGAACTTTGACACGAACAATATAAAGCACAAGGCATTAGGTAAATCCTGTCATTCACTATCGTTGACCGACGGGTCAGGGAATATTGTTAAACATACAAAGCGATTACGCTTGTTTTATAGTGTCTAAGGTTCTGTAGAAGCTATATATAAATAACTGATAACTTATCAGTTATTTATATATAGTACGTATAGTAAATTATTGGTGATAAGCTTACTGTACGTTGAATTATTCTCTTAGATTTGTGATTTGTATATGATTAGGCTTAAAATATATTTATTTTCACTTTAATTGGCGTGGTTTGAATTACATTCAACACACAATATCACAAATTCAAGCAGAATGCAGAGAAGAACGACACACTTTAAATAGTATGAGTGCTAGGTTCTTTGTCATTTAATATCAAGAAAGCGCATTTCAAATTAAACTTTAATTAATTTATACTGTTATAGGTTGTTGTTCACATGTGGTGATCACATTTGAGGCCAATCGTGGCGCAGCGGCACGGAGTGTGATTGTAAAACCGACTGGTTGTGGGTTCGATCCCCATTCGAGGAGATGCAATATTTACTTAAATTTATATTTCCATTTCTTCGCTCTGGTGTCGGGCTAAGCGTGGCGTTGAGTTCTGCCACTCAACACGCAAGGCCTCCAGAAGTCGGCGGAAAGTGGGGAGCGGAGTGTCTTAACATTAGGTTCCCTCTGTCTACCCTGCTATGTGCAGGATACAGCGTGAAGCTGATTGTTCACATTCTATTCTACTTTTCTCTATTTTATATTTGTTATTTACTAACATATACATCCACGAAATTTGAACTAGCTTTATGATAAACAACATAGGTATATAGAAAAAAGCTATAAGCTTTTATAAATATATTTTATTTCTCGCACTATTCACACAAAAACAGATTACCCAGTCAAAAATGTTAGCTAAAAAGTTCATTCAAAATTTGTCTTATACCTACCTTATTACCTGAATTCCCTTTAAACAACAAACTAACGGAAGCGAGGCGAATGACAAGAAATGAAATAGTGCTTACAAAATTGTCGGTTCAGTACTAGGTTCCTACAACTGGCACTGTGGTGTTAGCTTCCTGCATATGCCGTTACCCTGCGCCCATTATTTTGCATTCGATACGCCTGTAAATTATTGTGTATCGAAATCGAAGAGACAATTGTATTGAAATATCATTGTTACAATTGGTACTTGTTGTATATACTGTGTAATATTTCAAAGTACTATTCTCATAGATAGATTTGTATTATTATAAAAAGTTGTATATATATATATTTTTTGAATTAATTAATTTGAATCTTTGTCCTCTTGTTTAAGGATGTTATGCTTCGTTGTGGCAGATTCTATTCCTATATTTTGTTTTGTTTTCTTTTTTCGTGTTATAAAATATTAATCAAAAATATTAAAAAAAAGAGTTTCCCTAGCGTTACGGGGTGCCACCGTCCTCTCTGACTACTCTGCTAGGGATAAAGCGTGTAGCTAGTATAGTTTAGTTTTTATTAAAAAGAGAGTTGATTAGAGTGATTTATTTACAATGCATAAGCACGTAGTTTTAAAAAATGCATCTTTTACCTTAGAAAGTCCAAGAATACGCCCGTATTCGTGGCGCAGAAGCACAATCGTGTGTCTGTTAACGCGACAGGGGTTCGATTCCCTCTTAAGGAAATGCAATACTTAATATTTAATTTTTTTTTCGTTTTGTTGTCGAGGTCAAGATCGACGTAAAAGAATGATATAAAAACACTCTTTACTATAATGGCCTAATAAAATTTTATTTTCATCCAATATAGAATTTAAATTCCCCAATACGAACGCATTTACAATAATATTTCCGTAAATTGTGGACCGTGTATTGTTTAACAATAATTTAACCGCATGGGCTTAACGGAACGTGAGAGGATCACAACACTACCGAGTGCTGTTTGGATTTTGAGTATTAATAACTTCTTATTTTATATCTCACTGTGGAAACAAAACGTTTTATAACTATTCATTGATTTTAAATGTTCAACAAGTTCAGATTTTTATTGTCTTTCAAAGTTTGTATATTTTACTTTTTGTTTAAATTTTATGGAAGCGTACAATGGTTATGAGTTTAAAATGAGGTAATTCATTTAATGTTTTTCTTAAATATTTGGTGGAAGTACCAAATTTGGTGTTATCGTCAAGGTGTAAATACTTAAATTAAAAATATAATAAATAATATATTTAAAATATTGTATAATATTTTCATTTCTTCGCTCTGGTGTCGAGACAAAGCGCGGCGTTGAGCTCCGCCACTCAACATGCAATCCAGATTTCGGCGGAAAGTGGGGAATGGAGTTTCTTATCATTAGGTTCCCTCTGCCTAGCTTGCTGTGTGCGAGATACACCGTGAAGCTGATTTATTACCTGGCTCCGGTAGTAAAAAGCGTTGCGTTAACTTGCAATTCAATAATATCTTGAATTTGGAAACGCGGAGAACGAAGAATATCGAGTTATCTTTGAATAATTTAATGAAACCACACACAACGGGTGGTAAATGGAATTAACTAGCACATCAAACATTATATAATGGTATTATAAATATTTTAATGCGAACATAGCCAATAATCGAGCAATTACACTTTTCTTACATTATCTTTAGGTTAACATCGTTACATCGTTATTCGTTACTAGTAGATAATGACAGCAGATTCTCCTCTGCATCACATTTCAAACCGTTAATTAAGGAACATAACCGTGTGATTTTGAAAGTGCAATCGCCTCCACGATCGCTAGATGTCTCTGTAACGACTGTCATCTCGTTTGACATTTAATTTTTGCACCGCCCTCTAGTAACCTCTTTGGTTTGTTAGCTCCAATCATTTTAACACTAAACCCTTACAGATAAGGTTTTCTTTAGAACCAAGGCTCAAACTGTTGCCAATGCAGAATACCTAACAAGGGTATGCCAAACGAAACTTCGTGCTGTAAAATACCAATTTACTTTAACAATATGGCGATTTACTTCAACATTTTCGTTGCCTTTTAAGGGAGAACATTCAGCGAAGGCGAATAATGCTCGGAGGTAAATAAAATATATATAAATGCTTTCTGATCGTGCGGGTTAAGTACTGGTTGTTTGTCCAGCAATTTTAGTGTCGTGCCAACGCAAATATCATATTTTTCAGATATCAGAAAAAAATGTTTACAGTATTATTATAAATGTCAAAAAAAATATAAATAGGCTAACTTATATTTATGTCATTTATCCTTTTTTTTAAATTCCTAATTATTTAATTTTTAAACAAGTTAATTTCCCTTCTTCATGTTTATTTTTTTTCAGCTGCAATCTATTCTTGGAAAATGGAGTACTGAGTGTATGAACACTAGGTTCCCTCTACCTCTACATCTCTACTGAGTGCGGGATACAGTGTGAAGAGTTATTTGATTTAATTTAGAGATGATATTATAATGCGCATTGATACATATGAATTTTGCTTTCGTATACGCATTCCCTTTAAGGAATGTTTATAGGCACTTACACTGAAAGAGACTTATAATATTCCAATTGAGTAACTTTATGAGATATTAACACCCACGAAGTTATTAAACATGATTTTAATATGGCTTATAGTTACCAATATAGAATTAAAATATTATCTGGTCTTCAATAAAGTAACAATTTATTTTTATTCAAATAAAATAACTTAAACAATTTTTATTCAAATGTCCAAATAAGGTTTACGACGCCATAGTACAAAATGTACGACATGGGCGTATCTAGAGATATATTTCTGAAGGCCTAGACTAGCTTTAAATTTTGAATATATTTGTGTAAATGGGGTTTTTTAATTTTTTTTGTTAAATGAGCTCCAGATTATTCTGGTTTAGAACAGTCCAGCCAGCCACAGACCCACCCCGCTCCCTATTCCATACGTCCATGCCTGTACCACCATGTTAAAAAAAAAAAATTGCCCAATGGCCCAAAGTTATAATCCTATTCGAGTAATTGTTATATTTATTTATAACTTGCTTCTATCTTCTGTGCTCATGAAAATAACTAAGAATTCACACATGTGACACATAATAAAAAAAAAATATATATTATTTGATCGTATAGTTTCAAAAGAAAAAACACATTTACATATAAATACTTATTAACGTAGTATACATAATTATATTTATTCTTTGTGTATTTTAAAGACAAAAATGAATATCCTCAAGATAAAACCCTCATTTAGCACTGTGAAACCATAAACAACTCTTAACCTCATCATAACAACCAAAATATCTTCGAAACATCTCAAATCGATCATCAATTCCGTTCACGCTAACTATTCCAAGGATATACGTATATTCCACATGTTTACACTAAATATGTTTATTTACAAACGTAAAGCTGACACTTGTTGAATCATAAACCAGCGGTCCATAATATAAACAAGGAAGATCAGTGCGTCACGCCATTGTTGAACAGAACTACAGACTTGACTCATGTTGTTGGGAACGCGCCAAATGACAATCTTTGTTATCTCCCCGCGCCCGATGTATTTGTGATGATGCGTCTCATGCAGTGAAACGGCGTCTCAATCGTCCGATTGTCAGTCAGGAGTCATTTAAGTTGTAAATTATGGTTTTGTTTTGAACATTTTTCGCTATTTCTAAAGGGATGGGTAGATCGAATAATATAAATATACAATAAACTAAAATAGTAATTACCATGAATACATCGTAGTAATTACTAACCACATACCAAGTTTTGAAGAAATTACAGGAGGCCAGTCGAGGCGCAGGAGCACAAAGTGTGGCTTCGATCCCCACTTGAGGAAATGAAATATATATTAAAATTTATTTTTTTCATGATAGGTCTTAAAACTAGCTTCCTTCTGCTTATCCCGTTGTGTGCGGATACAGCGTGAAGCTAAAACTACAAACATTACATTATATGAATATATCCCTTTATATTGTTATACATTTCTGTGATTACTGCTAAATCGTTAATTCCTATAAAACTATCAACACTGTCAGTATATGTAGGTAAAGATACTTACTAACACTAACATTGGCATAAAAAACATTTTGTAACTGGTTCTCCGATACGTACCTCCATATCTTCGTGTTAAACAGCGATTAGTTATCATAAGCAAATGTAAATACTATTTGTATCTTGTAAGGAGAGTCGGCGATATACAAGCATATAAACGGAATTGAAAGGCAGACCGAACGTATCTGCCGCTAGATCCTGTCTACTTATCTGATGAGTACGCTTCTCTCGCGTCATCCTGATATTCAATACAAGAACACAACGTTAAATATACAACTATTACTTTATATTCCCATTCTTATTTTCTCATCCATAAAGACTAATATTAAAACAACTAAGTTTAACATCGATAGTTTTAATTTTGCAAAGAAATGATCAGAGAAATAGTTGATATAGCGTATCATTGTAAATATCTTCAAGATTGTCGACCTGTTTTTTGCAATTTGCATCTATTGCCTACGTACTGTAGTACGGCTAGTATCAGCTCGGTATCTTAAAGTAAATCAATGACAGTTAGTTGCATTTCATTTATAATCCGAGTGATAAAGCTGCTGGTGGTTGTCGTTGAAAAGAGTTATGGCTTATTCGACATTATTAGTAAGGTTGGTTAGAAATCTTTAACTTTCCTTAAAGAAGTTAGTTAGGATTAGGTCTACGTCTACGTCTCTACTACGTTAAGATGTCGTCAATAAGATTTTTAAGGGCAGTAGTATTTTTTTCAACGGGCTAGATCCAATCATACAATCCACCATAATGATGAAATTATTGATAACGGAAATTCCGAAATATAATGTTTGACTAAAAATAAGGTGTACCATGTATCTCGTGCAACATTTAGTTTATTATTTTCATTATTTTTTACTATTTATTAAGGAATATAAAATATTTTTTTATATATAAAAAATTTTGTATTTGTATTTCTTTAGCTTCAATCTGAGTCCTGCTCCTGATGAAGCTTAGTGTTAAAACACGCAGTTCTCATTTTTCTGCTCAAGTTTAAAGACACTGCTTATTAAGCGGCAATATTCTCACCAGAGAAATAAAAATAATTAAAAATAATTAATATGTCCAAGAGGAAATCAAATATGTACAACTGTCGCGTTTGGAGTCAGATGTAGTGTTGCTGCGCGTCGATTCTTTATTCAATCAGCTACACGCTGTATCCTGTACATAGCAGAGTAGGTAGAGGAAATCTAGTGATAAGACACTCCGTTCCCCATTTATCGTCGAATTTTGGACGTATTGCGTGTTGAGTGGCACAACTCTCCGCCACGCTTTGCCTCGACAACATAGCGAACAAATTGGAAAATAAACTTAAATAAACGACGATTTAATCAAGTGCAAACCGAACTTTTGAGCTTTTAACAGTCACATTTGTGCATTTGTGCCACTGCACCACGACTGGCTTCAATTATTTATTAATTAAAAAATCATACAATTAATTATTTATGAACTTTATGGTTTTTATTAGCTTCACGTTGTATTCCGTCTATAGCAATGTAGGCAGAAAGAAATTTGTGTTCATTTGCGCTTTTTTGTCTTGGTACCAGAACGACGAAATTAAAATATGAATAAATAACAATTTATTCTTTTGAATGGGATTCAAACGTCGCGTTACAGTCGCACGCTTGTTCCCCATACACCACGATGGCCTCATCGAATTGTCTTTTGGTTTCAGACAGTTAAAGTACTATCACCTTTCAAACAATTCTATATATATGATTCTTTTAAACGATAAATTATTTAAAGTGCACATCAGTCTTAATCTGTCATTAATTAATTATTTATTCTTTGTAACTAATTAGTAAGTAAGCCAGTTCTGTGAACTCAGTTCTTTGATGTAGGTACACCTCTGTTGAGACTTCGTTTGGGATAATTTAACAGGACTTGTACAGAACTTGGATATACAGTTCCAAGATGCCATTCTAATATTTCTGGCAGTCTGTTTACGGCTTTTGATGATTGATATGTGGCATCTTTTTTTTGCGTTGTCAAAATAAAGACATTCTTTATAGATTTAAAAAAATTTAATATTTTTATTTATCTCAGATATCCTCAGATATCTTTAGTTAAGTTTAGTTTCTTTATTTTTTGTAAAGAGGTTTTACACAGAAGCTGGTAAATATTTGATTATAATTTAATTATTATTTAAAGTTTCTAGGTATGTCCACACTTTTCGATTGCACTTTATTTTCGTTTCATGATGACATATCGATTAATATGACGGCGATGAGGTGTTTCTTTGACGTTGTAGTTAAAAATAAACATTGGAATACTTACAGTTTTATTATCCAGCTTCCGTAAGAAAGGGAGGTTATCAATTCGACTGTATTTTTTTGTATGTTTGTTACCTCAGAATTTTTGACTGGGTGAACCGATTTTGATGTTTTTTCTTATTTGAAAGCTAGTGCTTCTCGTGTGGTCTCATTTTTTTAAATTCCTTCTGCTGATGGTATCTATGAAAATATCACAAATCAAGCTAAAACTAAAAGAACTTTACTACAATATCGAATTACAAAGTCTGTTTGTTTTACTTGACACCGACTTCAAAATTATAAGATCTTTTTTTTATTATTTTTGGTTAACAAAATCAAAGTATGGTTTTTTTTTATGTAAAATTATTTTTTACTTTCTAGTTCGTTGTATGAAGTCGGTTTTTTTTTGTTAAAAATTATTATTTTTCTAGTACAGTGGTCGATTTGGAAGTATTAAATGAATTATAATATTGAAAATTCCTAATTATACAAATTGATCTTATTTCCTTTTCTTCGAGAGAGTATTATATATAATGATTTTCTTTTCTTGAAGTCTAACGTGCTTTAAGGTACAGCAAATAAATATCCAAAAATGACGTATATTAACTGTTAAGGTATGTCTATTATAAATATAACTTCTATTGTGATTCTATTATAGTATAGAGAGACATGATGGCTTCAGATTATAGGTAAATACAACAATTAATCCTATGTAATATTAAAAGGCAAACGTTTAACTATTCTATGATTACCCAGTACAAGATGTAAATATTTTAATCGGTATTCAAAGCGAAACCGACAGTATTATTAATATTCTATATGAATAAACAATGCATGTCTTTTGCATAGAAATATAGTGGCTGCGATTCAGCGGTCAAACTGAAACATATAATCGGATAATCGATACGAAACTGAGATAACGATCTCCATCGCTCGATTCTGACACATCGATATGCATCGCCCAACGTAGACAAATTACGTCTTTACGATGTTTATTGCGGACAAATTGAGGTTAAGGATATAAATGGCGGGAAATATCGAGATGCTCTTGTAGTTGTTTTATCAGCGAGTAGCGTTATTCCCTTTCGGCAAGTTGTTATCGATTTTGAAATCTATTAATCGATTGCTTGGATCTTGATTAAATGCCCTGTTAATAGGTTCAAGCCTTTAATTTAATACATCGATTTGTATCGAATGCTGATTAATGTTACGAGATATCGATTACTAAAATCCACGCAATGTCACGTGTTCCGTTGATAGCTTAAACTATTATATTTCTGAACTGGGCTAGTTTAGTCTGGCTCTAAAGTAAAGAGACAATCTTATAATAATATTAAGTTTTTAAACATTTTTAAAGTGTTATTCCACACTTAGGGAAGGAAAAATATATAAATATTATATACGTATAAAAATTTCGATGTAGCTTGACGTCCGTAGAGAACGTATGGCTTAGCGGTCAGAGCGCCTGGTCAGTTTCCAAAAGGAGCGGGTTCGAGTCCTGCTACGTTCAAATTTTTATACGTTTTCTAAATAAGTAATATTAAGATTTGTTGTAAATAATATGAAATAACGGTAATATTTTTGAATATTGTAAAATATTCAGATGATCAGAATTAATTGCATACCCGCTTTTTTTAACCGAAGAAATGGAAATAAAAATTTAAGCAAATATTTTATCTCCTCGAGTGGGGATCGAATCCACAACCACTTCGTGCCGCTGCGCCACGACTGGTATTTATTGTATTATACTGTATTTAGGAGTATTAATTTGAAAATATTCATTAGTCAGCCTTTTCTTCTATACAATAGGTTTTTTAAAAATTATATTTTACGTTAATGGGGAACGAAGTGTCTTAACACTAGGTTCCCTCTGCCTCCCTGTTGTTTGCGGGATATAGCGTGAAGCTTTTACGTTGTCTTGTATAGAAATAATAGGAATAATAAATTTTACTTGACAGGTTAGCAGTAAACTAAAGTTACTCCATCAATCGTCGTATTAGAATGCCTAACGAAGCAGAAGCTGCCGGTGATAAGCTATGAGTTTTATTGCGTTACATTTCACAATCAAATTCCATAACTTTTCCTTCATCAAATGTATCAGATACCGTTTCGGAACGGCCGTTTCTATTCTACAAATATTATATAAATAGATATTATATAACTTAGTATTTATTTATCGTCCTTACTTTGGTTCGTTAACAGTTAAGTATATAGTTTTTTTGAAATTATTATATTTTTTTTTCTTTTTAGACTGGTGTAGTGGTGTTTAGATTAAAAAATATATATTAATTGTTTGAGTGAAAAGCGAACCCAGAACCTCTCGCTCGCAAACTTGTGCCCCTGCGTCACGACTGGCCTCAACATTGTGTACTGAAAACGAATGTAGAAAGTAGAGTGAGAACAGACATTTTGACTTTCTCATATAATTATTACTAATATTTTATTACATAAATATTTTAACAAGCCGTCGTGGCGTAGTGGCATAAAAACTGACTGTAAGCTCAATGTTTGTGGGTTTGATTCCATTCAGAGAACGAGTTATATTTAAATTATTATGTTCCTCGGTCTTGCAGATAAAAGCAGAGCATTGATTTATACCACTCAATATGCGACATACCTTGAATCAGTCAGAACGTGGGGAACAGAGTGATTTAACACTAAGTTACAACATGATAGTATAACTATAGTAGTAAACAGCATCGTAATAATTATATTTATCTCGTCATAATAATTCACGGTTACAGCGCCATTCATACACACTACGCGTTAAGAAACTAGTCGTTTAACCGTTACGTTTGAAATAATCTTTTTGGCACTACACCGTGTAAGTACTTGAGTACACCCATTAACATGACTGCTTAGTAAACATCGCCATACGTCGCGGTATGCGCGTGCCCATTGTCTCTTAGAAGTATTAGTAAGTTAGTAAATTTAGTCATTTTATTAAAAAAAATGAGTTTCAATTTTTTTCCGCATAGGCAGCGAGATCTTAATATACTAATTTAGGGATACACTGTTGAGTGGCAAAGTTTAACGCCGTAGTTTGTCAGTCAGAGCTAAGAAATGTAAATAATACATTCTTCAGAATGGAGGTGTAACTAATACGCGTATTCTATTAGACTTGTATCATTGCACCACGATTTTCTCTTTATGTTGAATTGAATAATATAACAATTATTTATAGTTTTTGTTTTATTTCTATGATATCAGTAATTATTACCAGATTGGCTTTTATAAGATAATGTTTGCGATTTATGATTTCGTTACTGATGTTCCACCTCAATAGAGTTGTTTTCGTTGTTTCAGCGCTGAACGCTGTGCTGCATTTGACTTAGTAAGCAGTTTTAGGAAAAAAAATATTTTAAGTAAAAAAAGTAATAATAAAATGAACCTTTACCGAATTCGATATAGCTATCGCATAACTAACCGAACTATCACTAACCACATAGTAACCATTAAGATGCTATTAGTATTTTAGTTTTCATTTTCATTTAAATATTATTTCAAGAGAAATCAATACTTGCCGACTCATCTAAGTTAGATATGTTAATGCGAGTGTGTATATGGGCTTGAATTAATTTTATGTTATTGATTTAAACTTATTTTTTCTAAAATGAACATTATTATATATATATATATATATATATATATATATATATATATATATATATATATATATATATATATATATATATATATATATATATATATATATATATTACTTTGTACACCTTTGTCGTTTGTTTCTATATGTAACAGTTGAGTTCTCTATTTAAAACATCAAGAATTTGAACCCACAACCGTCTAATATACAGTAGAAGTTGATCAGCAAACATATTATTAAGTTTATTTACATTGACGAGAAAAGGAAATGAGTCGGTATCATCAATAATTTATCTTTATAATACATGCATATTGCTTTTAAATTGACGTTGCCAATGATGCACACTTGGTTAGTTGCGATCAAAGTCGTCATTAGATAAAAATGTCGGTTATCTTGAGTTTGCTGCCTCATTAACCGTATAAATGTTAACTTTTATTTAGCATAACATCTATCATATGGTTTTTACTGAGGTGCGGTTTCCTTTATTTTAGATTCATAATTGTATATGTTAGAAGAGTTGTGGATTTTTACTTTTTTGTGATCTAAATAACGTTATATGGGATATTGCTTATCCAAGAGGAGGAGGCCAGTCGTGACGCAGGGGGACAAAATGTGACTATAAAACCGACTGGTTGTGTGTTCGATCCGCACTCGAGGAGATGAAATATTTACTTAAATTTATATTTCCATTTCTTCGCTCTGGTCTCGAGGAAAAGCGCGGCGTTGAGTTCTGCCATTCAATACGCAATGCCTCAGAATTCGGCAGAAAGTGGGGAACGGAGTGTCTTAACACTAGGTTTCCTCTGCTTATCCTGCTGTGTACGGGATACAGCGTAAAGCTGAAGTTGTTTATCTAATTGAATATTGCGATTGAACGACAATTTCAATTATAGAACTACGATTTCTTTTTATTTTTTTCAATTGCATACTTTTCCTCATTTTCCATGGTAGTTCCCCACTTACAACTATTGTCGAGACAATGCGTGTCGCGTGGCTAGCCCTATCGACTTTTTCTCTGTCAGAGGAAACAAAAATAAATTATATATAATCTTTTCCCTGAGTAGAAATCGAATCCATAACCATTGTGTGTACTCACATACGCTGCCTAGCTTCACCACGATAGTCACAAATGTAAATACATTAATAATAAGTTACTTTTCCATTTACGAGTCCCCGTGTAATAGATATGTAAGTAAGACTATTATTATATTTAAGTGGAGGCGGTCGTGGCGCAGGGCCACGAACGTGCGACTGTTAACGCGACGGTTTTGGAAGCGATTACCATTAAGGAGGACGAAATATTTAATATTTTCATTTCCTCCCTCCTTCCTTCCTCCACTCAACACGTCATGCCTTAAGAAATCAGCGGCAAATGGAGAACGACAATAACGTAATAGGAACGGAGTGTCTTAACATTAGGTTCACAGGTTCCCTCTGCCTAAAAGCTTAAAAAAATATACATTTACTTCAAACTAAAAACCCTATGTTGTGACGTAAAATCCAAGAGACAACATAGAAATATTTTCCTATATAAAAGCCTTTACTCTGTACGGGGTCAAGTATAAGTAGACCGTTGAAATTCTAAATAGAGGTTCGGTGTTAATGGGAACGAGCTCGTCGTACTGCGGACTTCATAGGAATCACTAGACGCTATCTGGGATCAAAGGCGCCGCGGTCGTTTTGTACAGTAAGGCTTCGTGTACACACGCGAAAGTTGGTATACTAGTGCATATGTTGTAATTTGATGGGGTTTTTTTTGGTGTTGTTTTTTGGTATTGTATTGTTTTGTTGTTAATTGTTGTTGGTTTGTTGGTTTCGTATTTATAAAAAATAATTACTGGTTAATTCAAAAAACCAAGGAAGGTTACCTTTACCTATAAAGGTAAAATACATGCATTTTCATGGTTATAGATTAGCTTCTATTTCTTTAGCTCCACGCTGCTTTCGCATATAGTAGTAGGTCATCGGGGAACTTAGTGTTAGGACTTACCGTTCCCCACTGTACGCCGTATTTTCGAGGTGGGCGTTGAGTGGCGGAACTCAATACGGCACCTTGTTACCAGAGCAAAGCAATAATAATTTTAATAAATAATAATATATTTCTTCGAGTGGGAATAGAACTCACAACCTTTACGGTTGTAGTTTACATCACGACGGCCTCTTCTTCTCATTATTATTTTTATTTTTCTTAATTTATAGACTATTTTTAAATGACCACATAACTACTTGTGATCACAGCTTGATGAAAATGCTCCCATTATATATTATTATAATATTATTTTTATACTAACAATTATAGATTGCCAGCCCAAGTACAGATGAAATCACCGTTTAAGATAAACGTGATAAACCCAGCAAATGAGTATCGTTCATGAAATTACATGACTTTAAAGTGTTTCTAGTAAACCGTAGAATAGTAGTCGTGCTTTAAACGGTTATAGTTCTAGGAAGGTTCAGTGTATTGCGTCTCGTACGCTTCGTGACTTCTTGATGACGGTTTTTGTTTGTGTTGGAAAAAATATATTTAAGGATTATTATAGAGTTCCGACTCGACGACTCATTTCTTGTTATTTAGCAGGAAATATATTAGTTGTGGGTATTTTAATAAATTTTCTGCGTGGTGATGATTTTTGTTTTCGTTTTCACGCTATATTTATGAGTAGAGTAGCCAAAGTGAATTTAGTTGCAGGAAAGCTCCCTTGTCCACTTTATATGAATTGACAGAAAGAAAACTTCGTATTGAGCAACAACACTCAACCTTGTCTTGCCAGATCGGGGAAAAGAAAATAATGAATTATTCCGAGCCGTCAAAACCCATAACCATCTAGTTTACAATCTGATGTTGTGGCACTACGATAGAAAACAGAATAGAATATGTAGCAAGCGTTTTTAATAAATAATTAATACATTTTAAATGAAACTCTTTAGTATACAGTTTATATTATATTATATCGTGTATATTTAGTATTATGTTTAGAAACCCGACGATTCGAATATTTTGCAGAAGTCCGAGGTCACGGGTAGACTTGTGCTTGTCAATTGACATAATTACTTTATGAAACCACCGTCTCTTAATCGCATCGCATACTGACTTGGATGCTTATGGTGCGTATTTTGCTCTATGGTGAATTTGAACCATATTTTTTTGTAAATGGGTCCCAGGTTCTAGAAAGATTGCAACCGTCTTCTCTGGAATTAGGATGTCTTAGTATTTCAATAGCCTATACATGAAACATATATCTCTAGAAAGATCAGCATTCATTTTAGGGACCTATGTGTTCTGCCTGACGAGGATGTATTGGTTGTGTTTACCCTCAGTAAGCTCTAACATAGCTGATTTCGTGCCCATACTTGATATAGGAGGTATATCTTTTCCCCCTACACCGATACTCCTCTTTTTGTTTGACTAATATACATATAACCCGGTCACATTTTAGTTAGTAAACGCCTGTACATTGCAAAGGAATGTTACTTTTCACTACGAAAAGTCCGCAATATAATAGATAAGCTAAGGCTAAGGCTAGCCCAAACACATAAGCGAATAATATGCTAGTTTTATTTTCGGCTACCCGTAATAGAAAAAATAAAAATGGACTCTTCTATCCTTAACAAAATACACAGTTTGTGTAATTAGAATAATTTAAATATATGCATTTTCCTGAGTGCTGATCAAACCCACAACCATCGTGTTTCAGTCGGACGATGAGCTCCGATGGAATATTGTTTTTTTAAATATTTTTTTATATCTATATCTATACGTATAATAAAATTGTAAAATTGTAACATGTTGTACATAGAAGATATATGAGAAAATCTATTGTTAAGGCATCTATTAACATAATAGAACACAATACAATGATTTTAAAAATTTTGTCTGTTTATCTATGCGTTTGTGCACTCTGTTCTCAAAAGAATGCAGTTTTCAATATTGTGTTTCGGAAAACTCTCATAAACTTATGGTGTTTGTGTTATTTAAATCGGTTCATAAATAAAAAAATATATAATAATATAAAGTATTTTGTTCGATGTTAAATAATTGTTTTATTGAATTGGCTGTAACTTAAGTTTTAAATGTACTAATGCTATAAGAACACAAAAGTAACTAATACTAAGTAAATAATTGTTCAAGCGGGCGAAACCGCGAGCAGATCGCTAGTGGCAAATAAATGCCTACTTGACGATTGTATGTAAAGTATCTTACTCATGATTCCCATATTTGTCAATTTAATTTGTTATGCATTGATTTTGTAATTTATATGCGGATATTTATGTTGTAGTATTGTTTAACATACGAAGCAAAGAAACACACCTGAGCGTCGATTTATTTATTAGACTATTAATATTTTAAACTTTAATATTTCGTTTAATTTTTTTGATGGTAATTGATAATTTAACTTACGGCCGAATGTCTGTGTAATGAAAAAGGGAAACATTAGGGTATACGTTACTGCGGGTCGACTAGTGAAATTCAACGTCGCGCTTTGTCTCGTTACCAGAGCTTAACATTTCATTTACCCGACTGAGAATCGAACCCATAACCTTACAGTTGTAAACTTGTGATACCGAGCCACGACGCCCTCCATATGCTAGATGCACTTTGCATATGCTATATAATTTAATTAATAGGACCACTATATAGTATATAATGTTGTAATATCAATTATACGTTTATGTACATTTGAAATAATTAAATATTAAATTATAGTCTTTAATGTATATTAAATAGCGTCTTTGCAATGCGGTCGTGACATGTCTTGAATATTATACATGTACAATAAAATACCTACAAATGTTCTGAAATGTATGAATCAAAGATTTATGATTCATTTATACAATAAATGAGCATAACAGCATCTGCATAGTATGGTATTTTTTTAAATTGACATTATTTTTTAAGCGATAAAATGTTCAATTTGGTGTATAATCGATTATAATTAAAGTTATTATTATGTATCGGTCGGAAATTAGTTACTTTGATTAACAATAGGTATTTTATAACTTTATTTTATTACGAATTTAACAGAATGGGATTAGAACCAACTACCGTTGAGTGGATGGTGCTATATATAATATCACAATTGTGCCTCGACTCCATTTAATATTTTATTTAAATTGACTTAACGTTTAATATTATACACTTATATACTAAAAAATAGAAGTGCAAAAAACTAAACTAAACCATACGAATTAGGAATACCTAATTAATTACCAAGCGAACTATGTATTCATATTTCTAAGTAAATTTATAATAAATTATTTAACATAAGCGTCACATGAGGCTCGTCGTACCGCACGGCACAAGCGTGTGACTGTAAACGCGACAGGTTGTGGGTTCGGTTCTCACTCGAAGAAAAAAAAAATATATTTTCATTTCTTCGCGCGCGTTTGTCTCCACTCAACACGCAATGCGCATGGGAGAGGGAGTGGCTTTACACTATCTATCTATATATCTATCTATCCTGCTACATGCATGCATGCTTTTTTTTAGCGTCCCGTATTGTATTCCTACAATACGGAAAGCTAAAAAATAAAAGCGGGAAATGTTAATCACTTTTCCATAGCGTGTTTCTATTAAAACAAAAAAATACTCATGCGTTCTACACTACGCTGACGGTAAGAGTGTATAAATATAGTATAACAAATACAATTCCGTACTAAACAGATTTTTATACATATACTAAGAAGCCTAGATTAATTTTCGCTTCGCCCGCCAACACCGTTTCGCTTCTCTAGCTGTAAATATGAAACAAAGCAGCAATTCTGGAAACTTGGAACTTTCTGGAAACCTGGAAACTGCAAAGGGTTATATTATAGCAAATACATTGTATAAAATCACTCACACATGTTTTTTTTGGAAAGATATGATGTCATTAGTATATACGCTTTTACATTGTATTTATAGCATCTTGATGCAATATTTTTTGTTACATTCAAATTTCTTTACTTTTTGTGCTTAAACACGAATATAGTAATTTATTTCTATATAAATTCTAAATATTTGATATTTTAATAATATTTAGTTGAGTATGTATAATTTCGAAACCTAAAAAAGTATAATTTTTGTTCAAATTATACTTTTTTGGTTGATTCTCTTTACCGTCAATAAAGACGATATTAGTTGAACTATTTATTCCTAACTTCTTTTTATATTTATCAATTATCATCGCGGGAAAGCATCCACAAAGTACTGCAAACCAAACGCGATCACTCAGACACACCAACAAAACACCAACAAATAAATTATATACATATAAATAAAAACAAAAATTTTAAAAGCAGATAAACGTCAACATTAATAGTGTCATTACAGTCCAAACGCAGTTATGAATTTAGTATAATTTGACATTAACTTTAAACAAAGAGCATCCAATGTAACTTATTACTCAATAACGTTAAAAGGAAACGAGTTTAAAAATAATATAATATAAACTAACAAGACGTTAATGGCCGGCAGTTCGTTTGGAAGGATGTCACATTATAGTCACAGGGTATTGGGTTTGGTACAAAAATAATTCAATAATGAATTTCTCTTGGGAAATATGTAAGTTCGGCCACGCCTTGGGTGGCGCGTCTATAATTTATTTCTAATTGAACCACGCCTGGTTCACACCATTTTTTTTGTCTCTGCGAATCTTTCGTTTAGTGTGAGGTAGATTGGGATTTGTAGGTAGAGTTTGTTGTTGTTGCTTGAGGTCCGTCACTAAATACGCAATCATTGGAGAATGGAGAATGGAGTGTCTTAAAGCTAGTTTCCATCTGTTTACCTTACTGTGTGTAAGGTACAGCATGAAGCTAAAACATGTAAATTGATTTCTTTGTCCTGTAAACCATTTCTAAATAGACTTTTGGTAGATGAATACTATATTATTTTAACATCATGGAAGACTATCATATAAGATTCAATCTTATCTTCATTTTGATTATAATCAAAATTAAGATAAGATTGAAGCCAAAAAGCAAAAAAAAAGCGGCGTTGAGTTCTGCCACTCAACATGCAATGCCTCCAGAATTCGTCAGAAAGTGGCGAACGGAGTGTCTTATCACTAGGTTCCCTCTGTCTACCCTGCTGTGTGCGGGATACAGCGTGAAGCTGATTGATTTGAAGCCAAAACTAATTAATTTATATTATAACGTCAATTTTTTTTATATATTTCTAAATATCGATTCCCTTTTGCACTTTAAATTGAAGTCAAAGGTGGATGTATAATCTATCGCAAGGAATTTTATTGGCCATTGATTAAGAAAATTATCTATAGAATGCTATAATAGAATAATAGAAGCGTGAAAGGCGGTATTATACAAGTAGGTACTAGTAGGTATGCGGTAACGGACTATGTAATTAGTTGCCTGTATTTTATGTAATCGGAAATTTCTTGTTCACAGCAATCTTGTAAGTGGTGCTTCAGAGTGTAATTGTATAATTAAGTTATTGATATTTATAATGCTGTAATTTAGTACTTTACTTGAAAAGTACTATTTGCAATAAATTGAAATTTCCATGTTGTCGTAAAGTTTTTAAAATTGTTTCAGATATATTGTGTTTGTCATGATTTGTGAAATGCACTACTGTATTAAAAAAACCCGATAAGCCACCGTCACATATTTTTTTAAAAAAAATGTAGAAACATATTTTCTTTTAGAAAATCATGGGGCCGTAGATCTAGTTAGGTATACGATTTGAATTACAACTCAATATTTCTAAGCGTTCTTGAGATAAAGGCTCTTGACAGACAGACAGACATTCAGACCGACGAACAACAATTTGATCGTATAAGGGTTACTTTTTTTCTTAAAAACTGTTACCTAAAAAGGTTGTATGAAAAAAAAGGTCTTGCTTAAAATAACACTAGCGCTTTGCCTTGTTGTAATGCTCCTGCGCCTAACTATTTTGTAGTGTCTTCGACGCTTTTTTCAAAACCTTATATAAAAATACAGCATGTCAAAATTATATTGGACCAAAAAATCTGGCAAAAGTCTATATCAGATCTATCTGCTGATACAAAAATATTTGATAGTTTTCTTATATTTATAACAAATAATTTTCTATAAACCACCTACTCATACTAACTTACAACTAAAACGTTTGTTCAAAGATAAATCCTCATACACTTAAACCAATTACACGTTCACTTGTTTCGTGTAACCCACACAATTACAAAGGCTTTTTAAATACCCGGAAAACGGAGTGGAGCGTTTCATAGAATACATTAAAATGCCTTAGTACCTTCTCTTACGATTGTTATCTAGAAAACCCACCTACATATGTACAATTCCAGGCGTATAATTACGTTTCCAGCTAAACTACACGCATTCCATACTTTGCAAAGTTCAAACCACTAATTCTTGGGCATGCTGATTCAATTGAAACCGATAAAAGAGAAAGTAAATAATACGTTGTAGAGTTTTAATTTTTTTTATTTTGTTTCTATTTTTTTATATTAAGCTACACGCTATATGTTGTATACAACAGGTTAGATAAGTGGAATCTAGTGTTAAGACACTCCGTTCCCCACATTCTGCGAACTTCCGAAGCATTGCGTGTTGAGGGGTAGAACTCGCCGAAGTCGAAGCCTTGTTACCAGAGCGAAGAAATAAAAATATTAAATAATTCATTATCCCGAATTCACAATCGTCACATTTATGAGTAAACGCTTGTGCCACTGATCCACGACGGCCTCCTGGATTTTGTTTTCATCGACGGCCTCATTGATTTGGTTTTTTTTCTGTTGATTATATGACCAATGACATGACCATTGACCAGTGATAGTTGTAGGTTCAAATAACACTTAAATTTTAAGATATCTTAATTTATTTACACTTATATAAATTGTCTAAAAATCTGTATCTTTTTGTCATTTTATAACATTCCACAATATTAACTAATTCATCTCGTTACTTTCTATTCTATTATACGTGACCGCTTCGGGTCCGTGTAAGATAAATATACCGAAAAATATTTTATTACAACATACGCCTCAAAATATAATATTTTAAAATGTATTACGCTTCAATAAAGCGTTCGTTAAAGTGACGGTGTAGGCACCGTGTAGGTTTCCATCCGAGTGCGTGGGCTAGCACGAGCTAGCGACCTTTATGTACTATTAGATTATATGTGAATTGTATGTTTTAGCTAATTCTTTTATATAAAAGGGTATATTCCCTTAAAATATAGTAATATTATTAATTTTACAAAATAAAAGCTTTAAAAGTTTTCTTGTATAGCAGAGTAGGCAGGGAGAATGGAGTGTCTTGACACTAGGTTCTGGTCTGCCCGAATTCGAGACGTTGGGTGTTGGGTGACTAGCGGAAATAGCTGTTTGTCTTAATTCTACTCGATGATTTTAGCAAAATAAAAATATAGTATTGTCTTTATGAATAGAATATACATTTTTGATTTAAAGCATCTTTCCCTCATATAACAGGGTAGGCAGAGAAAACTGACGGAATTTAACGCCGTTTTTTGTCTAGTTACTATGTAGAGAAATTTCTCAACAATAGGTTTTCAGGTTCCCTCTGCCTGTGGGTGTGTGTGCCTAGCGGCCAGGCCCTAGTCTGATGCTAAAAAAAGGATAAAAATCAAATCCAAAACTCTCGTGTGGCCACTTGATGATCTTAACTTTAATACATACAAACATTTAATAAGCATAACTTTATCCATACAAAATCACTTTAATGGTGTAAATGACATCGAAATCTCATTACACGAACAACCAGTGGGATGCGTGACCTTTATTAAAAACCGTTGTATTTGTTCATTGTACTCTACACTGGATGCGTATGTAGGTAGAGCAAACATAACAGAATGCTGTAATTTAAGTGCAGCGTGGGCTCCGTTGCGCATTTTTGTAAGTTCTCATTGTACGTATACTTATACAAACTGTAAATGGATATTTTAGTATCTACAAATGTTAGATGAGTGGTGTTTCTAAACAAATATAAATAAGATGAAACGAGTTAGAGTAAGTACTTAATAGACTGAGATCCCATGGCCCACAGACCTACGTTATTTTATCAAAGCTGAAAGTTTGAAAATAATAGTCTAATATGTAGTTAAGTCTTAACTGTGCGTAGTTACTAACTTGAAAGTGGGGCCCTTTTAGAGATAGCGCCAATTAATGACCTATTCTTATGAGAAATATAGAGGCCTAAACAGAAAAATTATTTTCACATTCAAGTTTTTCTTCCATCTCTATTTATACTTTTTAGGGTAAACTAGTCGTAGGTATTTTATTATAATATAATTAGGTCTTACCAGATATATTATATAAGATATGTCAGATATGTCAAATAATTTTTGAGATTGCGTTATTAATTTGTTGACTTTTATATGCGTAGGTAGTAGATACATAGATTACCATGGTAGAGACTTAAACTGATGAACATCTTGCCTCCAAAATTTCGGCATAAACCCTCATGAGAGGGAACCTAGTATACTCCGTTCCCCTAATTCCCGTATTATAAGCATTGCGTGTTGGGTGGCGGAATTCAACGCTGCGCTGTGCCGTGGAACCGGTGCGAAGAAATGAAAATATTAATAAATTATAATTCATTTTCCCAAATGGATATCGAACCCACAACCGTCGCAATTACATTTACAAGCTTATGCCCCTGCGCCAAGACGGCCTTAGGGTACAGCACCAACAGGATAATATTAATTATGTTAATCATAAACTATTAAGATTTGCATTTCAATCGTCAGTGTGAAAGGATATTTTCCCATGATTTCTAACTACCCGCAATTCAGTTAAAAGCATAGGTAAAGTAAATTTCCTACCATTACCTTTAAAATGATATCTAAATAGTTATTTACGTATTACGCTGACCCACTTGCATGCACTTAAGATTTGACTTTCAAGGATATTCTCATAGTTTGTTACACAAAATATAACAAAACATGGAGATTAACTCGACAAGGATTACAATAAATCAAGAACTCAATTTGCGTTAACATTACAACCGATCCTTCTACGCCTATATTTTAACACTATAATTGAATTGTGTAGCCTATTTTCTATGCAATTAAGTGCATTTTCGAATAAAATAATATATAAATTAGGTTTAGTGTTTGGAATCGATGTGTCGAAGTGTGTGTAGGCGTTCACGCTTGTGTGGGACTCGTTAATGTATTGAGTATATCAAAATATTGTGTAATATACGAATAAATATTATGATCACAGATATCATTACGTTTAAAGTAATGTAGTCGATCGAGATTCATTTATTTTGGTTAATGTTTTCTTTGTAAATAATTCTAGATTTTGTTTCTTTAGTAACTTAACAAAGTCCTCATTTCTGATTCTATAATTGTTTTTAGTTCTGTTGATTTCTGTTTGAAGTAAATAGGTATTTTCTTTTTAAAAAAAATAAAAAAATACGTACGAAGCTGGGATAGGTAACCAACCACTTATCACATTTCTTACTTTTTTAAATTATAAATGGTTTCCCATAATTTCTGACTAATATATCATCAGATATAAAAAAAAAACAACGTGTTAAAAAATATTAACATTGTGAAATTGCAAATGTTTGAATAATTTATTGACAATAAATCTTTAGTGACATCTCTCGCATATACTAAATATATTTCTTTTCTTTACAAATTAGTCTCGTATTCAAATATATCATGCAAGGCATTATACAACGAATCATTAAAACGTGGGATCATTTAAGTATGTATTATTGAAAATAATATATTAAAACGTCGTTTATGTAATTTGTATCTGTTTTGTTTTACATTTTTTGTAATTAAGGTATAATTAATAGTGACATTAGATTCTTTATAGTTTGATTCTTTTAAATCCCTAGCGGGGAAACCAGAATGTACTGAGCAACGAACGATGTCACTCTTTCGCCTTGTCCACTGGCATCAAACTCTTCATGCATCCCTTCTGAGTAGTTCTTACTCTTTTTATGTGACCTTTCTCTGGTTTATCGACGTTTGCACTCATTAGAGGATTTGAAGATTGTAAATCTTTCATTTCAGCTTATTATATGCTTATTTTAAAATGCATTAAAAAATGATATGCAATCGTAAATAATCGAAATAGTTTGATATAATTTCACATTGTTAAGTATAATTTGTATACATTTTTTTTTAAACAAACTTTAACATTTAACCTTAGCTTTAGCAAGTTGTTATTATCTGTTATTTTATTTCATGTACCTAAAAACCGAAATCCACAGTATCTTCAAGCATTATAACGGACAGTAATATTATTGATTTTTTTTCTTATTTACTAGATCTTGAGAGATATCAGCACTAACAACAGCTTCTTCGTACTTTTAGAACGATATCGTCATTTTGGATACTTTAAACTGTAATCAAAAATAAAAATCGTATTTTATATATAAGTAAACTTATTCTAGAATATTGAATAGTCAGCAAAACTTTGCATTACGAATTTCGTTACGACCATTTATGAGATGCTCTAATCCTTATCTTAAGTGATTTAATCAGGCAAATAAATTAGTTGATAATTATCATATTTTATAGTGATAGCTATTTAAATATGTCACATGGGGATTCCCCGTAGGGTTGCATGTCAGGCATACAGTGGCAGTACTCAGTTGATATACGTCGCGTGCACCAGCTGACTTGACGACTCATACATCATCGCGACTCGTTGGACGCGTTAGCGATTATGTACTTAACTGTTTTTAATTGTGATTGTTATTATTAATTGACTTCTATAAGGGGAGGAGGGGGGTTATCAATTCCAATTATCAGAACTTTTGACTGGATATGCTTCCATCTTTAATTTGGTACATTTTGACAATGTTATGCATGAGAAAAATCACATGAGTCTTAAATTTGTATTAAGTATGTGGTATTGTACAAATGGACAATCACTCAATATGACGCTAACCGATTACGATGATATTATTATTTTTTATTGGAAAAAACACATTTCAAGAGTAGTTATGATGCAAGTTTGATTAGGTTCTGATTATGGGATCCGGTTAATATCGAAGATGTCGGTTACCATAATTATGTAAGAGAACAGGGAGGATAACATTATGAGGACTAAATGTATAAAATAAAATACTAAGTTGGTTTGATTAAATAATTATTTTTAATTTATGCTCTTTATTGGTAGACACTAGAACTAGATAGACTTCCAATGTGTCATTGGTCTAGTGATTTATACTTGTTAATTTTTAATATGTAGATTTTGTTAATTTATTTTCACTTTGTAAATAAGAAAGAAATAATAAATACATTACTAGTAATATTAATAAAAATTGCACAAATTCCAATGCAAGTGGTTCACGTCGAGTAACTAACTGTGACTCAATATTACTCATACAGCTCTTATATAAATTGAAGTATGAGACAGTGTTTAGATGAGTAATCTTAAATAATTTTTACCACATATTTCCACTCGAACTTATCACGTTTGTTTCATTTAAGGATAAAATAGATTAGTTACTTTTCATTGTTGTTATTGATTTTATATAATATTTTTAGTGACAGTTTTGATATATTTGATAGTAGCAGCGATCGTGATTCCAGCCCTATAGCTAACCATTTCCTAGCTCGTTTAAAAATATTTCAGTATGCCTTGATGAATAGCTAAAACTTAAAATAAGTAACAGTTTGGAAACAAATCATGGCATTGTAAGTATTTATTGCTTTTTAACATTAGGTTGTGACTGTATCGCATCGGTTGTGGATTCGATTCCCACTCGAGGAAATGAAATATTTCTTTAAATTTATATTTCTGTTTCTTCGCTCTGGTGTCGAGACGAAGAGCTGCGTTGAGTTCCGCCACTCAACACGCAAATGCGTCCAAAATTCGGAGGAAAGGCTTACACTGCTGTGTGGGATACAACATGAAGCTGATTAATTTTTAACTTTTATTCATTTTCTCACTTTACAGTATAAGATGTATGTAAGTAATAGATAAGTAGGGAACAGGATGCTAAGAGAAGGCAAAACTTTTTTAATTGCATTGCAAGAGTTCACTCTGTAGAAATCTTTAGACGGTGTTACATGGAAAAATCACATAATTATACCATTAGACGTAACAGGGCTATTTAAGTGCTATACAGTGCTTAGGTTTATAGTTAGTAAATAGGCCAGCCGTGCTGAGGCAAAAGCGTGTGACTATAAACAGGACAGGTTGTGGGTTCGATTCCCACTCAAGGAAATGAAATATTTAATACTCGTCGTTTATTTCTTTATTCTAGTGTGCGGGATAAAACGTGAAGCTGACAAAAATAAAAAGCGCGTCTTACACTGCCCTCCTAGAAATGTATATCAAATTTTATTAATCATCGCGTCGCGTTCTCATGTTCTAAATCATCCGGTTATGATAATGTACGGCTTAACCGGAAAATTACTGTTGAAATTGCCGACATGGCCAAATCGACGATTAAGTAGCGGAGTGTTGTTGATACGTAGTAAAATGGTAACCTATCGTGTATAATTCATGAAACGAGGGTACACCGTCTAACGGTTAACGTTAACTTTAATTAAAACTTGTAATAGCTGTGAATCTGCTGGCTGGCTGGAGAAATTTTATTTACTTGGTACTGTTTTCTATATTTTGCACTATACAATATATAAGTAGTTAGTTTTTTAACTGATTAAAAAAAGGAGGTTATCAATTCGTTGGAATCTTTTTTTGAGCTTCAGTCTTCCCGCACGTACCATACGGTAGCGGCCTAGGGAAAATAGGAACATATAATTATTTTTAATTTTAAATATTTGATATACATTTTTTTATTTTTAAACTTTCTTTTTATTCTCTTTTCGCCGACAAAACGCGGCGTTGAGCTCCACCATTCAACTAGCCTGGAGGATAATTATAAGGAAAGTGGGGAACGGAGTATCTTAACATTAAGCGTAAAGCTGTTGATACTTCTGTTTTCAAGAGGACTACGGCAACTGCAAAGCAAATATGAAAAGAATTTTATTACTAATAATATATCCTTAATGCAGAATATGTGTATAATTTTCCTTTTGATGCATTTTATTATATACATAGGATCATAAGTAAAATAAAAAAGTTAATACATTTAAGTATAAAAAATATACAAAAAAAAGGAACGAAAAAGAACTCATTTTGATCATTGAACTTAAATATTCTGCACATTTTATAGAAAAAATATATCAATTTAAATATTTTGATAAACCACTTACCTACTGTAAGTAAACAACATGTGTGCTTGCAATATACTAACAAAAAAAAAGAAAATAAAAAAAAAATGAAACATAGCTCCTGCAAGCGAAAAAAAAAAATTGCGGCGCCAACTTTGTGCCCATTTACGACGCGACTTAAATATCGTGGCAGTTAGCGTTCTAGAGATACCTAGTGCTGGAATGCTGGAATCCGAAGTATGAGGAGTCATCGCTTTGTGTACGGAGTTGATTTTATAGTCTTTAATTATACGATAAAATTCAATGGGTGGCGTGAGTGGCAGTGGAGGCGCGAGAGGCTAATTGCTGGCACAGTGGTGACGATCAATAGATCTTGCTATAAAACTTTATTATATCATTTATATGAAATATGTGTGATTGCGTGAATAGAAGCCCTATTACACTTAACAAATTGTTGGCTTTTCTCAGCTAGTACTGAATAATGGACGTCTTAGTAATTGCAGTTGAGACTCGATTGTGGAGCGTTTTAATAAAAGGAATTCCTTGTTATACTTAATAATTGTTTGTTGGATATATGCTGTCGTTGCCGCCAATTATTGAGGCTTATGAAAGTTGTCAATGACATAGAAGAAATTCAACAGAAAAGAGACAAAACAAAGAAATCGTCTGCATAAACTAAATTAATATGTCTAGTAATAATAGCGGTACCAACACAAATCTAATGTACGTACGACGTATTATGTATTAAAATCGATTCACTGGTTTAACAATTACAAAAGAACAAAGGAACGGACATACGTGCCAAAAAATAACTCTCCTTTTAGTCTTTGGTGTATTCGAGTAATAAATATTTGTTAATATAATTAAAGATTTATTTTCTTCTGCCTAGTTCCAGTACATATTGTGTTATAAAGGATTTCAAAAAGTTCAGGACAACATTACGAAGCAACGGATGTTAAATTATTTTGTCCACCTTGAATAATATATCTTACATTAAGAAACAAAAGAAGGTAATTCATGCTTTTTTCACAATTATAGAATATTTGATATGTTGGGAGTTGTACTACCACATAAAATATTATAAGACGACATTTTGTCACGTGGTACACGGTTCAATAAAAATGGTAAAGTATTTGATTCAGTATGATCTATTACTATCCAATAAGTAACAAAATTTCATGTAAAAAACGCAAGCACCGTTTCAGCCACAGCGTTTAAACTTACAAGGAAATGTCTTTTAGATTTTAATTTATTTTTCGCCATTGCATATTGTATTCCTATTATTTAGTTTACATTTAGTGTAGCTCTGCTTATATTGCTTCAATAGAAATCTTTGATAGACTGCTAGCCTTTCGTAATTCCCTCTTTTACCGGGTGTACAATAAAGTATTATTTTTTTTATGTATCAAATGAACAAATGAACGCGGTCTTTTTGAAGGCTTGCGTGGTGACACACCAACGCAACGTAGATGAGGCATGATGATGATGATGATCAGCCTCCGCTGGACAAGTCAGATGCGTGGGATAGCCATTTCCGAACAGCTCATCACAGGATGCTGTGCGAGCTTATTATTATTGAAGAGTTATTAATTTAGACGGAAAATGTACTGACAAAATATTTACCACTTTTTGCCAAATTCTGAAGGTATTGTGTGTTGAGAGGCGAACTGAGCGTCTGTTAGCAAAGCGAGGAAATTTTATATTTCATTTAATTCAGTGAGAATCGAACTCACAATCGGTCGCGTTTTCAGTCGCACTCTTGTGCCCTTGCGCCATCAAGGGCACGCCCTCAAATTAGCAACATATTAAATTTAAAAAAAACGCAACTATTATTAAATACATTAATCTTTATTAACGTATTTAATAATAGTGGTGCATTGTACTATGTGGTTATGTTTAGTTTTACCACCTACTTTCTATCAAATGGACGGAAAGAAGAAGACAGAGTGATTTAATATGTTTCTTTATGCATACTTCAAGAAAGTGAAAAAATATTTTAAATGTCATATGTATCACATTCAATAATTCTCTTATCTAAGGTGTCGATAGTTGTTTTAGCGTTGATATGTCGCTTCATTTGCCAGACGCCATTTTAGCTATTAATTAACACAAGATGGCCGCGTATGCACGTCCGCCATTTGGTTCGTGTTTTTTCTTTCATAATTACTGTGACAAGACTTTTATGATACAGAAATATTTAATTAAAGCATACATAGAATAACAGTTTATGACTTTCTATATATGTTTGTGAATGCGTGCCCTATTTGTTTTTATGATACATTATATATTATAAGAACCAGTCTAAGTTAGCATTTATGTTTTTCTATACTATTATATATTACTCTATAGGGTATGTCTTTATAAGAAGCTAATATTTAGGCCTGTCGTGGTGCAGGGGTACAAGCGTGTGACTGTAAACGCAACAAGTTTGATTGAAGATTAATTTCATTAATCTATGAATTCGGAGGAAAGTGGGAGAACGGAAGTATATTAATGGGAGCGGATTGCCTAACAGGTTCCCAGATTTCCTATGCCTACCATGTCACGTACATAACGAGATATATATTTTTAAATTCTTTTCTCTTTAATTAAAACTTATATAACGTGATCAATTTTTAAAATATACCAAATAAAGATATTAAATGAAACAAGGTATTGGTTTCATTTCGTTTTTTATAACCATACATTTTTTAAAGCGTTTTATGGTTTACACAACGTCCTGTAATGTGACGCTATAAGTTTTATATTGGTTCATTGAGAAACTAACATTTAAGTAGTTGCAATATGACGCGGCTTAAAATACGTCTTAACGGCGTATACATGAGACAAACTCGCAGTCAAAAAATATTACTAGATCACTTTTGAGAATTTACATATGAAAAAACATTAACCGTCTCTTACAAAATAGGAACATAATAGCTACATTAAACTGACTCTCCATATAATATAAACTTTGAAGGGGAGGCCAGTCGTTTGGCGCCGGAGCACCAAGTGTGGCTGTAAAACCCACTGGTTGTGAGTTTGATACCCACTCGAGGAGATGAAATATTTACTTAAATTTATATTTCCATTTTTTAACTCTGGTCTCGAGGCAAAGTGCGGCGTTGAGTTCTGCCACTTAACACGCAATGCCTCCAAAATTCGGCACAAAGTGGGAAACGGAGTGTCTTAACACTAGGTCCCCTCTGCCTACCCTGCTGTGTGCGAGATACATTAATAAACTGATTTATTTATTTTTTAAAATAAAATAACACAGTTGTGACTGTTGTCTATACTGTTCATACTAAAGGATCTAATTAAAAATGAGCGAAGTAAACTAATGAAGTAATTATAGTTATAAACGGAGTCATGAAAGTTAATGGACCATTCAGAAATATTTGGAAAAAGATGGATTGGTGTGGACGCCCTTTTTGGTGTTTAATTGTTTTAACGTTAATTATCCACTTTGGGTCTGATAATGCTGTTGATTACATATGTAATTATTACATATTCGTGTTGAGACCCTCGTGGCGCAGCGGTGCGGCTTTAGACTGTAAATGCAACAATGCGGGTTTGATTTCCACTCGCATGAACTATTTTTGATTGATTCCTTAAATTATGGCGTTACGAGTGTGCCAGTTGAGCATATTGAATTGTATTGTTTCAAGGCAAAGCGCGGCGTTGACTTTCGCCACTCAATAGATAATATTTACGTACAAACAGGTAAAAGTTAATTATTCCAGTGCACCTTTTATGCAAATTTAAATATTAATTAAGAGCAATTCGTAACCAAAAAAAATAATATATAGAGCGCTAAGGTCATTGATAAGATGAGAGATCTCAAAAGATTATAAGACCATATTGTTCAAATGTATTTTGTCTGTAATTTATGTAGGTATGTTTCAATTTTTTTCCTTCATAATTACCAAAATGCATGATATTAAGGATTCAATGCACGTTAGTCTCGAGGCATAAATCATAATTTGATTCAACACAGCGTCGATTTCCAAAGGTACAAAACAACCTGCACCGCTCTCCGGGTCCACGCTCGTCGCTCGTGACCCCTCGATTGGCGATGAAGCCATAAATTATATCAGAAAACGTTTCCATTGTAATTTCACGAATTATTCTAAATATGAGAGATTTATTTTAGGTTTTTTAGGCTTTACTTAGTAATTTTTTTTTTTAATTTCACGCTGTCTTATCCGTATGTAGCTAGGTAGGAAGATCTGCTGTTAAGGCACTTCACTCCGTTGCCCATTTTCTGCCGTATTCCGTTGGCATTGCCTGTAGAGCGGCGGAACTCAACGCGCTTTGCCTCGACACTAGTGCGGAGAAATGAAAATATTAAATATTTCATTTCTACGAGTGGGAATCGAAACCACGACTTGACCTGTTTACGATCACACGATTGTGCCCCTGCGCCACCACTGGCCTAAGACTGGCCTATTATCTTCTGGCCATATTTACACTATTTTTTTTCTTAGTACCACAAACAACTATAACAATTCTAAATGTCTAATGATTATTAAATTTTAAGTTAAACTAAACTCTCAATCAAAATAATTTCACTTTCATTTACCTAATATTGTGAAAATATACAAGGCCAGTCGTCGTGTGGGTTCGCACTCGAAGAAATAAAATATAATATTTCCAATTTCGTCGCTCTGGTGTAGAGGTAAAGCGCAGCGTTAAATTCCGCCACTCAATACGCAATGCCTCCAGAATTCGGAATCAGAGCGGAGTGTCCTAACACTAAGTTCCCTCCATATAAACTCGAGTGCGCGGGATACAGTGTGACCCTAATATTGTAATAATAATTTAGCCGCGACATTGGACACAGAGTCAATATTGGAAATTGTTTCTTGTGGTGTACCGGCGCACCTACTAATCGGTTACGGCGCGCCTGGAGCGTCCGCAAAAAAGATTTATAGTATCGGGACCTCGTTTGCGATGCACATTATCCTTTATTAACTTAGTAGCCGCTTTAGTATTTGTTAGAGTTCTTATTTTTTTTGGGAACAGTGTGTTTTGTTTATGTGCCACATGCTCTTTACGGTCTTTTGTTTTTTTATTTTTTTACTATACGCTGTTTCGCCTGCACAGCAGTTTACCCTGGAGGAAATTGGGAATCTAGTGTTAAGACAGTTTTTGCCGAATTTTAGACGCATTGCGTGTTGAGTAGAGTTGAGTTGAGTTGAGTCTTTACTACAGCGAGATAATTAAAATATTAAATATTTCATTTCACCTACAAAATGCAATCGAATTCACAAAATGTCGCGTTTACAGAGTTTGTAATGATTTTTTTATAATGTTTGTATTTAGGTAGGTTAAAAGACAATTTTGCGAAGTGAAACAGTATTTTACAGCTCTTCGATCTCCGCAAAAACAGAGAGAAATGTTATATATATATATATATATATATATATAGATATATATATATATATATATATATATATATATATATATATATATATATATAGATATATATATATATATATATATATATATATATATATATATATATATATATACATATATATATATATACATATATATATATATATATATATATATATATATATATATATATATATACATATATATATAAACAACGGTAGATCACTTTGGCTCAGTGAAACAGCATCTTGCTGAACGGGACGGTTGTAGGTTCTATTCGAACGATTCGAAGAAATGCATTTTATGTTAATATTTATTTGCTTTGGAAAGAAAAAAAATCAGCTTTGAGTTTCACTACTCGACCTAAAATGTCTCGAATTCGGATAGCAAACGCAGAGTATCTTTATGTTATCGGAAAGTTATTCTCAGAAGGAGTTTTACAGAATTTTATATAAAATTTCTATTACAAAAAACACACAAAAACCTTAATAAGAGCCAATCAATGTTTTTAACAATTATTGGCTCAGTAACAATTGTTATTGTAATTACAAAAAATAATGTAAAGACTGTGCGCCTTTTCTTGAAATACAAACATTTAATTGTAATCTGGAAACAAAATAATAATTTCCCCGAAAAGAAACGAAAATGGCATATTATACTCATATTTAAAAATAACTGTCTGTTTTTGTGTTTTTAAGAATTAACTTTATGCATTATTTTTTTTTATATTACTTTGAGTATAAAAGAAAAGTTGTCAGCAATATAGACAGACGAAACCGAAGTGTCTCAACACTAGGTTCTGTAAGCGGGAGATACGTGAAGTCGATATCGACAATAAAAGGTTGCGAGGCCACACTTGTGACTGTAAACGTGACAGGTTGGAGGTTCGATTCCCAAATGAGGAAAGGAAATATTTAATATTTTTAGTTTATCGTTCTGGTGTCGAGGCAAATCGCAGCTGAACTACGCCACTCGACACGCAATCCTTCCAGAATTTGGGGGAAAATAAGGAAAGGAGTAGCACTACTTTCCCTCGGCCTCTGCTGTGTGCGAGATACAGCGTGAAGCAAAAAGAATACTTAAAATTACTTTGTATGAAAATATAAAAATAGATTATGGTATACTTCTTGATTTCTGATATAAAAGAGTATTTTATACATACATATAAGTTATTTTATTAAATATATAAAAAATTACAATTTAAAAATTACTTTTAAATATAAAAAACAATGCGTGTCTTTATGTTATATTGAGTTGAATGCGATTCGATTATTTGTCAAAATTAAATTATTTTCTACACTTACGTATTTGGTACAGTTCATAGTAGTAGCTTAGTATCTCTTAGGTTAGTACCTTTTGTTTATTTACATTTTCTAAATTGTTGACACAGATACAATCTATGTTATTTATTGCTACTTGAAAATGCAATTCTACAATGGTTCCAAAATGATTTGTAGAACTTGGCACTGCTTGAAAATTTGCTGTTGAATTTTGTATATTTATCAAAACGATATACAATATAATGTTCTCATACAATTTAATTTAAGATTCTGAAGGTATAATTCATATGGCTGTTTTTGGGTCACCACTGTAGAAAATAAGTTATACGTTGACAGTTTTAGCTGTGGTAACTGCTGGTGCCATCTTTATTGGATACAATTTATGTGTATAATACTGTACACCCGTTATTTGTATCTACTAAACTTCTTTATATCTAATCTAAACACTGAAGATCTACTTTAATATTTTCTGCTTCTTGTTAAAAGCAAAACAATAATTAAGAAGTTACGTCTATGTTCCGCATTTGACTACTTTTTACATTAGGTATTCAATTTCACAGTAAATGTCAATTATGTCAAGTATTAGATACTAATATAATATAAAGATAATGCTTGACTGTTTGTTTGTAAGGGCTAATCGTCGAAAATACTGAACAGATCATAAAAATTCTTTCACAATCAGAAAGCTACATTATTCAGGAGTGCTATAGGCTATATTTTATTATAGCTTAATCCAGAAATTCAGAGAAAAGTAATGGCACATATCAAGCCAGTGAAAATTGGGCAAAATGTGATGCTGTACCAGCACATGTGTATCAAAACTGTTCGTCTCAACATGTATGTATGTAGATAAAATAATCGTTTAAAGTATGTTATTTGGTTGTGTTATTTAAGAGATAGGTAGTTTAAGATAATTTTATATACAGGTATGTGTACTATAACAGTCCAATGTCGATATTAATGTGGTATTATAGTGCAAATTTGAACAATTTAAAAATATTTTTCGCCGATATTATAATGATCAGTTGAAAAACATATACCGTCCCGCTACGCTAAAATTTTTATACGTTTTCTAAATATTTTTTTTTAACTTTCTTAAGTGTGGATTAACACTTTAAAAATGTCAAAAAAAATGTTTTTCTTTAAAAAAATATTTTTTTGTAAATTGCAAATAGTTTTTGCAAAAAGCTGTCTAAATATATATTTTTAGCATACGTTGCAATTACTAATTATTGATAACAACAACAACATTTTTGATACTAATGTTTAATGTTACATCACATACATATATCAACACTAGCGACCCACTCGCGATTTCACCCGCTTGAACAACACAATTATTTGATTGAGAAATGAAAAAATAAATTTAAGTAAATATTTTATCTCCTCGAGTGGGGATCGAACCCACAACCAGCCAGTTTTACAGTCACACTTTGTGCTACTGCGCCACGACTGGCCTCAAATACTGGCATCGGTGGTAATAAATATAATATTTCTAGAAACCACTTCTGCAATTGACTTTATAATATTTTATTATTATTTTTTTACTTCACGCTGTGTCCCACATATAGCAGAGTAGACTGAGGGAACTTGGGAACCTAATGTTAAGGTATTCCGTCTCCGAGGATTTGCGTGTTAAGCGGTGGAATTCAACGCCGAGCTTTGCCTGTTACGGAATCGAGGAAATGAAAAATATTAAATATTTATATTTATTTAGTCGTACATATATTTTTAATTATTTATAACTAAAATTAAACATGGTATCAATAATATAGTATCAAGCTCGAAGCCTCCACCCATCCTCATTCCACCACACCTTCTCAGTAACATAAAACAAAAACAATCCAATATTTCAAACAATTGTAAACGGTAACGAAACCGGTATATTATTATTAATGCCTCCTATAATGCCGTGTGATCACAATAAGATTTTTTCTCACAATCTCATTCTGTAATTTTATAGCCGATGTTGATATAAGTGGCGGTAATTTACTCGGGTCGCTCAATTATTTTGCCGTAAATTAACTTAAGAATCGCGGCGCTACGTGATCTCATAGCGGATTGTTTAACACGAATTTTTAATATTTATGCGAGTACACTGCAGTCGACGAGTCGTGGTCGCTGTGAAGTTATCTGAAGAAGGCGTGGATTCGAACTTAGGAATTTTCTTATTTTTGATTATGTTTATCCAGAGTGAACAGAGCACAAAACTTTGGGAAGGTTAACTCGTCGATCGGCCACGACTCGTTGATCGTACTGTAGGTAGGTTTAGATATGGGTGCATGCATGTGTTGGTGCGTGTAATCGATTTCGATGAAGCTATAAATTATTATAATACCTTTGCAAATTATTTTATGGTGCTTTTTCAGACCTTTTTTCGCTGATATAGATCGGACAGGGTCGAAATTTGTCTCGAAGTATGGAAATTTAAAGCTAACGAGGCGTTATTTGCTTAATATTATTAAAAAAACTAAATATTTAAAAATACTTTTAAAAATGTGTTATCGATGAGGTAACTTATTGTACATATTTTTGTAGATTGGCTATGTAAACCATCAGATCAGCTGAAGTGAAGTGAAGTGAAAATCAAAATATTCTTTTTTCATCAGATCAATCAGGCCATTAAAAGCACATTTAAATCAAGTAATCAAGAAATATCAGTAGTTTCAATCTTAAAGGAAACTCATTATCACCATAATATATTCGTCTATTTAAATATAATAGAATCGCTGTGTCTTTCGGCAACTTTACGTTTTTTTTTTTATTTTCATTCGCCTTATAATTATTATCAATATATTTACATATTTCTTGAACTATGATTTCAATCTCCTCATTTACTCTTGTGCCGGTTACGATCCTTTTTAATAAAAAAAATATATTTTAAATCAATCTTACCTTTAATGCGTCTTAAAAATAAATAAAATAATCTAATTAATATTCTATATTATAATTAATATTCTATTCTATCTTTTGATGCCAGTCGTTGCGCAGCGGCACAAAGTGTGACTAAAAAACCGACTGGTTGTGGGTTCGATCCCCACTCGAGGAGATGAAATATTTACTTAAATTTATATTTCCATTTCTTCGCTCTGGTGTCGAGGCAAAAGCGCGGCGTTGAGTTCTCCCACTCAACACGCAACGCCTCCAGAATTCGGCAGAAAGTGGGGAACGGAGTGTCTTAACAATAGGTTCCCTTTGCCTACCCTGCTGTGTGCGGGATACAGCGTGAAGCTGATTAGATTTTTTTAATATTCAATTTTTTTTAACTATATCCAAATTGCCCAAGTCCGACCCCGATTTCGTCCAGCGCTTCGCGGAGGTCCACTCGTGCGAACATCTCCACCATCGTTATACCCCCGCAATAAAATGATCACTATTAAAAATGCACGCCTTTTAACGTAGCTACGTCTGGATTATAGTGTGCAGGTGATTAAATATGAATAAAGTTTTATTTTGAATTTGTACTGTTGAATATATTTATTTATTACCGTATGTAATTTATGTGATACTAGCGCGTATGTGAGCGCGACTACTAAAGAACGCGGCTTCGTCCGCTTGAAATTATTGTTATGTTGTAGCCAAATGATACAAAATCTTTGTTTTAATGTATACGATATATTTCTGTAAAGTGTCATCTAAATCAACAGATTTAGTAGTTAGTAGTAGGAAGTTTTTAAGAGAAAGTAGAACCTCAATCCTCCCAAACTTTCATACTTATAATATTAGTGAAACAGTTTATTTGATTTATAAACAGCCGAAGCAAAAGAGAGGAATAAATCAAATATCAGTCTTCAATTTTCTTTCATCTTAAAAACTGTATGCACTACGCCGAAACTGAAGACAAGAATATCAGACCTTGGAAATATCATGGAAGAAACTCGTGTAGTATATTGATCATATATTGATCATGATATGGTATATAGATCTTTAATAGCCGTAATAGATATTTAGCCGTGTGATCCCGGCCTGGAATAGGATCATCCTGGTACTGGTGGAGTCGTAAGAGGCGACTAAAGTACGTGTGGTAGAGTCACGTCGCCAGCAATGGCAACACGCATGGGCAGACTCGACCGGATCATTACCACCCCCGGCATTTAAAACCGGCGTGAAGTAGTAGGGTTTATGCCACTGCGTTTCGCATCAGGTAATGCCAGGCTCCGGCATTACCTGATGCGAAACGCAGTGGCAAACGCGCAGCCCAACCCACCTTAAAGGCCGGCAACGCACCTGTAGCTCCTCTGGTGTTGCACGGGGTCGTGGGCGGCGTTAGTCACTTACCATCAGGTGATCCGAACGCTCGTTTACCGTGTCTTTTCCATAAAAAAAGTAGATCTTTAATATACATAGCCTTATCTACTTCAAGAATTTGCCGTAATGGAGAGGGGGGCGTATCCTCCTGCATGTGGCGTGAAGCTGAAAAAATTTTACAATAGAGTGATTTTGTTCCTTATACTTTCAATTTTTACTGGTTGACCCTGTATCCCGCACGTACCAGGGAAGGTAGCGGGATCCTGGTAACTTAGCACCCTGCCTTTACTGCTATTGCGTACAAATTAGCTTGTAACTTATTTCTGGTTAATTGGTTGACTATAACTAATAATAACAAATGATTGAATACATATTTACTCCTATCACGTTTCGTCCTTCATCTTAATTGCACAAAGATGACAGTTTGTAATTCCACTTGTGTTGTCGAGGACAATATTTCTTTTAAAAAATCCGATCTAGTACAATTCGGACTCGCCCACCGAGGGTTCCGTACCAATTTTATAATACTAATGTATATAATAATATCTTATAAGTCAATGAGACAGAAAAACAGCTTATAAAAACTGACCAACTTATGTTTGCGGTCGGGATCAGAAATTTTGTTTGAATTGAACTAAAAATATAAGTTTGTTCTGTGATATACTTTTTTTTTTAGAATTTCTCTAGTTTCCAGTCGTTGTCTTTTCTCACTTCTTGCCTATTTTCATAAAGTTATTAGTATAAAAAGAAGATTATGATCGGGTTTCAGGAAAAGTGATCTTGACAGCGACTTAAAAAGGTGATCCTATAATGGTTAACTTTATATTCTTTTCAGAGACGGAACCCAAAAAATGACACAAAATGCAACAATAAAGCAATTATTAATATAGTAAAAAGGATAATAAAGTTTCATATCAGTAATTAGCCAGACGATTAAAATTGTAACACGAAACGCATAATTTCTTGACGTAATTAGTTTAAATGCGATTTCCCCGCAATTATGAACTACCTCCGTCCAAGCAAACTGAATTACACGGTTCAACGGAAACTTCGTCTATAAATTGAACCAACTTTATTACTGACTTAGTGTGAAATTTTATCCTTTTACTACTAATATTATTAAAATTTTATCGTGGTTGTAAAGTTATTGAAATTTTAAAATGAGGTTTTGCTCACTTTTTGGTTTGGTTTGTAGATGTGACTCTATCTAATAAAACTTATGGTTTTTTTAGTCTTTAAGTAATATTCAGCTTCACGCTGTATCCCGCACACAGCAGGGTAGCCAGAGGGAACCTAGTGTTAAGACACTCCGTTCCCCACTTTCTGCCGAATTCTGGAGGCATTGCGTGTTGAGTGGCAGAACTCAACGCCGCAAAGTAATAATGAATGCAATTATATTCTTTCCCGACTAAATACTAAAAAAAAGTAAAAATATTACATACAGTTCTTTTGTCTCGTCTACTGTCATCAACCTCTTCATACACACCGTCCTGAAGGTCCTCATGTTTTTTACGTAACCTTCCTCCAGTTTTGAATCCATTATCACACCAGCTCGTTGGTATCGTAATATTATATTGTCGCCTAGGGTACGTATAACTGCCGACTTTTAAGTGGATACAATTATTTCAAGTAAATGAAATTCCGATTCTTTGATTTTATTACAGCTTTATAAAATAATAAGCTTTATAAAGGCGTATTAAAAATAGCATAGACGCCGTCGTAGCGCAGGGACACAAGGCTGTGACTGTAACGCGATGTTTGTGGGTTCGATTCCTACTCGAGGAAATTAATTAATCAATAATTAATTTAATTTAATTTTATTTATCAATATTTTAATTTGCGAGGTTTGGCTTTAATGCCAGAGCGAAAGCTCTGGCATTAAAGCCAAACCTCGGTGTTGAGTTTCACCACTCAACGCGTAATGCCTCGAAAAATTCGTCAGAAGGTGAGGCCTGCGGGATACAGCGTGAAGCTGATTTTTTACTTTAATTCAATTATAGATATGAATTTGAAATGTTAACTGAAAAGTGACGCAGATAGACAATTATTGAACGGTGTTCTCCAAGAGATCATTAAATTTCGTTTTTGATACAAATTATTTTGTTAAAACAAGGGTCAAAAGTGATGGACGTTTGAAAACGGGAGACTTTGAAACCCTGTGAGAGCTGGTTAGAACAATGAGCTACGAATGAAGTGAACTGGTATACAAAACTAATGTTGAATAAGCTTTTGTTAAGGTATTACTGTATAGAGGCTAGTCGCGGAGAAGGGGCACATGGCTGTGACTATAAGCGCAGATTGTGGATTCGATTACCACTCGAAGAAATTAAATATTTAATATTACATTTCTTTACTATGGTGTGGAGGCAAAACACGGCGTAGACTTCCGCAAGCAGTGCATAATTCGGTGGAAAGCGGGGAACGCTAGTACCTCAACTTTGTCTTAACTTTAGGTTCTCTGTGCCTGCCTATACAGGGAGGGAATGGGAGGCAGGTAGGCAGCGAGAAGTTAAAAAATACTTACTGTAGTTAGATAGTATGTATGTATTGTCTATTATTAAATAAGAATTTACATTTCATCATCTAAGCCTATACTAATATATATATATATATATATATATAGAGATAGAGATATAATAGATATAGAGAGATTATAGAGATATAGATATATATATATATTATGATATATATAATATATATATATATATATATATATATATATATATATATATATAGATATATATATATATATATATATATATATATATATATATCGTGGTTATGTTACATAAAAGCGGTTTACAGCGGTTTATCAGTACATATCATTACGTTCCATCAATCAAAAGTGCCCTCTGGGGCCGGACGAGACACGCCGTGACATGTGCCCCGTGAACTAACGACCTTGTCTGTAACGTACGAAATAGGAACAAAAGTAATTATTATGAAATTATCATGTCTTTGTTTATATGAAATGTTTGTATTAGTTTCCTGGGTGCGCTAGGAAAAAGGTTGTCGTCGGTATATATATAAAAAAATTGATTCATGTTGTATCCCGCGCAGGGTAGGTAACTTAGTGTTAAGACACTCCGCTCCTAAATTTCCACCGAATTTTGGTAGCATTGTGTGTTATGTGGCGGAACTCAACGCCGCGGTTTGCCGATATCAAAGTGATTTCTTTTTTAATATTTTATATCCTTGAATCGGAATCGAACCCACGACCTGTCGAGTTTATAGTTACACTTTGTGCCCTCTACGCCACAACTGGCATTTAATAAAACTTATTTTAGACTTTTATTGTTATTTATTCATATACAGAAAAAAGCTCAACCTCTACTTTTGTCACCATGTGTACTTTAAAATTATCTATTACTGATTTCTACATGTGTACAGCATGTTCCATAAAAAAAATATTATGAATAAAATATTAAAATAATAAATAAAGATAATTGTAGAATAAGTCATTTAAACCTAAATTAATATTCAAGATAATGCAACAATATTAACATAATTTTTTTTGAAAAAAAAAATCACAAGGAACATTCAAACACTTCGAGTTAGTACTTACTTTTATTGAAAGTGCAGTCTTAACAGAAATAAGGTATCATAGCAAATATTCAATGTAGAAAAGGACAACATTACCTTTCAAGAGGTTAATAGGTACGTAAAAAAGAGACGACGACAGAGTGCAATGTTCATTAAAGAGGGTCAGTGGGGGGTAATTTCACCCCATCCCTGGGGCTATCCTGTGGTCGTCTTTTTAATTTGTTCTTCAATTTCAGGGGTGTGACGGATGCTGATTTTTTTTACTGAAACAAGGGACTTATTTTGCATTCTTAAAATAATATATATGATATTAAGTTATTTAATTATCATCTAGAAATTTAATTGCTACTTACAAAAAAAAATCCACAGTATTTTAAGTTTTCTTTTTCAATATACTGAAAGATTTGTGTACATTTAATATAATTTAAACCAAATCTGTTTTTAAGAACACAAACAATCCATAGCTAGGACTTTTCAATTTTCCATTTTATTATCGAGCAACGTCGAGCAACCCTGAGCTCCCGAGACAGCAATGCCGGGAGGCGCGGCGTCTTATCAACGAATTAATTCTAGACTAACGAAGACCGGGGGCGGCCGCGATTAACGAAACCACCCCGTCTTAAAGACATAGGAAAAGTATAGAGTTCCCATAACCGCCAATGAGTAAAGTTGAAAGTGCATACATACATATTATAAGAAAAGATGTAGGACAATTGCTTAAAACGTTATCCTGAACAAATGATGATTCGTGATTGTTGTGAGTTTTAATTCTAATTGCTCTAATAGACTAGAGACGGAAAAAGTAGTGATTAAACATAATGCTCTGAATTTATTGTTGGTTTGACTTCTGATGGCATTATATAAAACTCATGGTTTGCAAATATAAATCTTTTAACACTATAACCTCAGAATCTCTAAAAGATTTTGAGTTATTCCCGATCACATTCTTTTCTATTCTAACCATTAGACATATCACGAGCCATGGCGTTATTTATTAAATAATATTTTTAAAGCTGTTTGGTATATCTGTTACAGTATAAATGTGTTATACGGTTTGATTTTAAAAATTGTTCCATTACTTAATTCTAGAATACAAAATACGAGTCTATGAAACTATTTGTTTTTAAATAAACATTCGTCACTGTCGTATAGATCTCTGATGAGCAGTATAAACGAATATTATTTTTAAATTTTTTAAAGGGAAAGAAAAATTAAAAAAACAAAAAAATTATAAACGTAGGGGTACGTAAAGTTTTTTATATATTTTCTAAAACTACTATCACAAACTAGAAGTTCAACGTTGAATTTTTTTTATATATAAACCATAGAAAATATCGTTGTTTAACCATTTATTTCTATTTTTTTTTTGTTTACAAGTTTTAATTATGCGATTTTCATAATGCCACTTCTACCTTTACATCGCTCTTCATCCCAAGGTCCGAGCGGGTGGCATATTAAGACGAAGTTGGAAGTAAAAAAAGGCGAAAAAGAGTTTTATATTCTCTCTCGAATGGGAAGAAATAGGAGAAATCTTTCTCATTTAGCCCACCAGTGCTGACTGGGGTGCTGTTCGGAACAGACCGGCTTAGGTTCTGCGGTTTAATTAGAATAGAAAGTAAAAATTGTAATTAAAAGAAGTGCCTACGGATTGTTGATTCATCAAAACTTTGTTTTATACAAATCTGTGGAGCTTGGTGCGGTTGCAGTGTGATTGTGCTTCACGGATTTTTTTCAATGTGAGCGTTGGCGTTTCTCTAAGTGTGTCTTTAGATATCAAGGAGATTCATATGTGGAAAGGCATTTGTGATCTACGTCTGTTACAGGTAGGATGTGATGATAAGATAAGAGAGAGATAAGATATGTTGACTTATAAGAGAAACTCAATATTCTTTAAATTTTCATAGACACTTCTCTGTACTTGTGAAAACAAATACGAAAAAAGAACATAACATAAAGCTTTCTTACTTGACACTTATAATTGATACATTTATGGTTTTTATTTTAAAAAAGTAAAAATATATGTTCTATATATGCATACCTATATAATATAATATCAAAATTTATTTCAACTTCAATTTATTCGAATATCAGCAAGATGGCTGATTCCATCTCATATAATTTTGAACGAGGCCGAGTCAGTTTGTCTGAGAGGCTTTGCATGGTTCATTAACTGTTATGAATCGATATCGATTGAGTTTGCTGTATTATTATACCATTAAATGGTTACCCACCTAAATTAGATAGCTTTTAATATTTGTAAAATTTTATAATCAGTATAGGATTCAGGAAATGATTAATAATCAAAGTACTTCCATTCAATACGCAATATTTTATAGAAAATATAAAACAGAGTGCCTTAACACTAGCACTTGTCTCTATCCTACATGCGGAATACAGCGTAAAAAACCGAATCACAAATTCCGGAAAGTAAAACTAATTTATTTGAATTTATAAAACCAGCCAGTCGTGGTGCAGTGGCATGAAGTGTGACTGTAAAATCGACTAGTTGTGGGTTCGATCCCTACTCGAGGAGATGAAATATTTACTTAAATTTATATTTCCATTTCTTCGCTCTGGTGCCGAGGCTAAGCGCGGCGTTGAGTTCTGCCACGCAATTCGGCAGAAAGTGGGGAACGGAGTGTCTTAACACAAGGTTTCCTCTGCCTACCCTGCTGTGTGCGGGATACAGCGTGAAGCTGATTTATGTTATTTTATTTATAAAACCACAATATTTACAATTAAAAGTTTAACCCCAAAGAAGAATATAAGCCAGACGTTTTGCATGACCCCATGTAAATTTTGGGTTATATTAAATAAAAAAGTACTCAAAACAATAATCCGTCGGACAAACTCGAAGGGTCAAATTCTCAAAACTGTAACCTTCGTTATCCCTTATATTCACATACCGGAAAATTTAATTTCAATATCCAATATAAGGTTGCCATGGTACGTCCGGTAAATCGGAGTCGTATAGAATGTTACCCTTTCCTTTTTTCTATATGTTGTATTCAAAAAAAGATAAAATATTGTTGTCGGAAATACGGAAGAAATATTGTTGTTTATTTATACAATACAATACTAGTAGTGGTCGGCAGCAACATCGTTTGTGTGAAATATAAAACGTAAAGTCTCTTTTTTTCTCGCTGTCCTAGGAATTTCGCAATATTCTCTCATAGTGCTTCACTTTCACTGTCAAAGAAACCTATATGTCAAATTTCAGCGTTCTGCGCTGTGTTAGTTGATGATTATATTTTGAAGCATTTCTTGAATATTCACTGACCACTGTTATTCTTTTATATTGTTGTATTGTGATTTTACAAAGGTATTTTGACATCGTGCTTAATTTTTTATTTCACATAATTTTTTTATGATTGATAATAATTATATCAAGTTAATTGTACTTATTTCATGAAATAACTGCCATACATTTCCTGAAAAAATATACCTACGTAAGTACTACATACAGAATTGTCAACTTCAAATCCATTTCCACAATAAGCATCCATAATAGCAAATGTTTTGCTCTGGTAATGGTCCAAGATGAATCCAATAAACAATATTAATATCATCACTGGTTTATCTTTACTTATACTTAATAAAAAAAATATATAGTAAAAAAAATATCCCAAATTTGTTACGATATCTGGTTGCCCCACCGATAGCTACCATTGCAAATAGCTCTGGACCCGGCTTAATATGCATTAAGGGTATTCCCGAATTCTCCAGTAAAAATGTATGAGAGCAACCCGACCGTGATGTATAAGTGGATTATGGTGTTCGCTCTCCCTCGTGTACATAGCGCCGTCCTTTTTATAAGGATCTGGATAGATTCAGGGTATTGTAGTGTGGAGTGAGATACATATTTTAGATTTAAAAAAATATATTTGGTTCAATACCAATCTAATAGAATTAATATTATGGTTTTTAATTCAACTTTTTTTTAATATCGTTTCGTCGTTTCATTAAAAATTGTGATGATTGTGCTTTTGATGAAATTTTGTACGAGTAATAGAAAAAAATATGTAATTTTAAAACGAATAATTAACTTTTTTATTTAAAATATGAAACAATGTGTAACATGCATACCTATACGCTATGTAGAGAGAAAAAAATATATATACAATGAACTATTGTTGTTTAGTCAATTCAGGTAGCACTTCATGTCATTGTTAAAATTCAAAACACATAGTCAAGTTAGAATTATGATCACTTAATGTGGTGCATTTGAGATCGGCCGAATTAAACATATTTTACAATGTATTGTACCTTACTTATTTACTTGTTTCTCACATATTACTAAAATAAACTTTTATCGTTAAATTCAAATACGTACTATATTATTTTTTATATATATTATATAATTAGATGTATATTTCCTTCCGCAGCAAAGTGCGGCGTTGAGTGATTTTTTTTCTATGTCCTATATATTGTCAGTCTCTACATATATTAGATATATAAAGGAATCTAATTTTAAATCAAAAATAACTAATTAAGACACAAAAATAAACTTATAATATAATCCGTTTCCACGTGAACTTACCATTTTATGTTCTTTCTAATAGGAGACAAAGACTGTGATGTAAGCATATTTTTGTGCGAGTTCGTTGAAATCAATACATTCGAGGAGCAAATTTTGCTCTTCTTCTACAATTCTTTCCATGCTATATTTTTAGATTGTAATAATTTCAAAATTTCAGTAAATTTCATCTTTTCTTTCTTCACAATTTTCTGCATTTTCTGCATTTTCAGAGTTTTTTTCCATATAGTGAGGCAGTCAGAAGGAATTTAGTGTCAAGACACTCCGTTCCCCATCTTTCACTCAAATTCAATATAATGAGTGGAGTGACGAAACTTAACGCCGCGTTTGCCTTGGCAGAGCAAAATGTGAAGGCATTCAAAACGTAAAGGTCGTTTCAAAACTTTAAATTGCACCTTGATGGTTATATTTTATTTCAATTAATAAACCTTTTCAAGTGAAAAGCTGACATTAGTACAAGTTTAACAGATAATTAAAACAAGTTAATGTTCTTACATAGAAAAGTAATATATTTAAGCAACATTTCTAATAGTAAGGCACTTTTGTATCCTATTATAATATGAGTTTTTCAGAATAATAAACGTTAAAAGTTTTTATACGTATTTTTTTTCTTGCTAACTAATAAAATAAAATAAGCGTCTACAACTACATGACGTAGCGTATAAACATTTATTTTACCTAATCATGTATATTAATAAAAAAACATAATATTTAAATATTCTCATAATTTTAATATCCATACAAACGTGCGCACACCGGCCGTCCACAGCCATAAAATTATATTTCCAATATTTTTTTTCAAGCGAACCTCTTTAATAAAGTAGATTTGGAGTTTAAAATCGATGTACAGCCTTCGTAATTTGTGCTTACAGTCAATATAAATACAACCAATAGCGTCTACGTTTTTAAATTGAATGAGGGCCGTCCAGTCGCTGGCAAATGAAATTTAAATGAAATAAGAAATAAAATACAGGCGGTATTGGAAGGAATTACGTCGAATAACCCAGCCAATAACAACGCCAAAACTAATATTCGCTGCACTCGATAAGGAAATACGCTTGGATTACTTTTTTATTTCCACTAGAAAGTACTTTATGCTGCGCAGCTTGTGGTGAAAACAGAAAGAAACAGAAATGTAGAGGGTCTAGACTAATGAACTATATTTTCTATTGTTTTTTTATCTCGTTAACAATACAATACAATACAATGGATAATTTGAGAATGATGAATAAATACGAAGTTTTTGTCCTAAGCTACGTATGAAAAATTATAATAGTCAATATCAAAACTCATCTTTTTATAAACTATTAATATCATGGCAGGCTGAGGGAACCTGGGGACCTAATGCTAAGACACTTCGTTTCCATTAAAAATTTTACTTTTATTTCCCATTTTTCGCCAATTCCGGAGGAGTTCTTGCGTATTGTTGGGAGTGGTGGAGTTGCATCTCAACGCCGCGCTTTATCTCGACACCCGAACGAAGAAATGAACAAAAAAATTAAAATAAAATTATTGTACTAAATTACAAAATACTTTTTATAAACTTATCGATAATAGTTAATAATATATAGATAATAATTTACAAGAAAAAAAATTATAAAGGTGTCGAGTAAAATCAACAAAAAAAAGAAGAAATTGTAATGATATTTTACAATGTTTACAAAGAACCTTCGAAGCTTAGTAAGGGAATAGGCTTTGTTACCTGTTGCTTGAACACGTCGGTCAGCGGTCAAGTTATTTTAGGTACAGCTAAGGCGACCATCACTGTTGATAATGAAGAGACGTTGCTGTCAAATGAGGAAATTTTTATTATTTTTATGTTTTGATAAAATAGTCGTGGCACAGGGGCACAAAATGTGACTGTAAAATCGACTGGTTGTGGGTGCGATCACTCGAGGAAGTGAAATATTTATTTAAATTTATATTTCTTCTCATTTCTTCGCTCTGGTATCGAGTCTAAAGCGCGGAGCTGAGTTCCGCCACTCAACACGCAATGTCTGCAGAATTCTGCGGAAGGTGGAGAACCGAGTGTCCTAACACTAGGTTCCCTCTTCCTATCCAGCTGTGTGAGGATACAGCGGGAAGCTGATTTATGTTTTAATATTTTGTATATATTGTTAGAAATCAGAAGTGGTTAACGTGTTTAAAACTAAAATAAAAACATATATGGTCTATATGTTTCTAAATAATTTTAAAAAGAGAATATATTTAATTGCGTTAAAAGACGATGTGACACTTGATAACAATAGTTCATACGAGGTTCTTTCCAGTAAGGGTTGTTGCCTTTATGTAACTAACCAGATTGATACAGTTTCATTGGTCTTATAGTCTGTTTCACATACAACTACCCTCTTTTACTCGAGTTTGTTTGCAATATAATATTTTTTTAGATCTATGATCACCGTTAATACCATTTAGAATTAAATTTAAGTACATTTAGAATTTACAAGCAAATTATTTTAATATTTTTGTTTGTATGTCTATGTTTCTGTTTGTCCAGGCTAAACTCCGCGAAATCTGAATCAAATTTTATGACAATTTTATAAGATTTTATGGGTACAAGAAACGGTATAGATAACCATACTAACTAAAACTGAGACTAAAAAAAAAAACTAACACCACTACTAATAATAAAATACCCTTAAAAACACTTAAATAATATTAAATAAATAATCGTTCGACAAGCGGTCGAAGCTGCGAGTTATAATTATTTCAAATGTTTTTTTTGTTATATTAAATCGGAAATATAATACACACAATATTTTGAAATTAACTTATTTCGAATAGTACAATGTATTTTTTTTAGAAAATTAAAAAAGTCAGGACAATCTTCTAAGAACACGACGATCTGGTCAACCAAGTCCTACCTAGCCTTTAGTTAGTTACGGTTATGCAAAGGTCAACAGCTCGGAATAGTTCTAACATCAAAGTCGATTACTATGTAAATACCGCTTTAGAAACATTATCCTTATAAGTGGACTATATTTAGTGGAAACCGTATTTTAGCCTTCATTTTTCATGGCGACATTGGGTCTGACTAAAAATGTTACGGTTGTGGATTCGATTCCCATACACGGGAGTGAATTATTTTCATTTCCTTGCTAGCAAGACAAAGCGCTTGAAACACGCAATATCTCGAAAATTGCGTAGAACGTGGAGAACGAGGTGACTTCACTCTAGGATCCCTCTCCCAACTAGGTATGCGGGAAAACGCGTGAAACTACTTTTTTTTATTTATTTAAACTATATATGCATATTTTATATATAAGGATAATATAGCACCTAATAACATTTCATGTTTATTGGAATGTTGAGGTAATATGCCAAATCAATGTATACCGTAAAAGGCCGTACTCAATTAACGTTCACGTCAATTATTATCACAATAACTGACGTATTGTGGTCTTGGCTTCGTGGGCTTCTTTGTGAACTTAGAAGTTTCTTGCATTTATTTGTGTTTGTAATTTTAATGCAATAGCTAGATAACTGTTTACATCATAATATTAAGTATGTAGATATATGTACCAAAATATTTTGTCGAATAAAGAATTTTGTTTTGCGAATTTTGTGATTTTGCGAATAGAAAAAAGTAGAAACGGAAAAATAATTCCACTTTTTCTCTATAAATCATTTTTCCTATAAAACCCTATTCTGTATAATTGTTTATTAGTTATCAACTGACATAAAAAATTAAGCAATAAAGTTAGGGTTGCATGTTTTAACACTACATTTAATATAATAATATCTACATTTTCCTATCCAATTTCATCTAAGCGGTCCGAGCTTTCGAATTAACGTAATAATAAATTACATGTCCATATAAAATTTATTAACTTAGAGAAAACGTGAAAGTATTCCCACAAATGTGAACGCGACGAAAGTAGTAATCTCACAGAGCAAACACAGCCAGCTCCTAAGTCGGGCATAAAAATGAGATATTACCATACAGAGTTAAGTAGTCAGTCGACAATCTTGACGAACTAGCTCGCGGGACGCTTACAAATTATAATCATCGTTTTGTTAAAGCCAACCTTACACTATTGGACTAATATATTATATTACATTTTATTTGTATTGCATTAGTATAAAATTTGGTAGAAAGTGGAGAAAAGATGCGTATTAACACTGGGTTCCCAGGTCTCTTCTATCTATCCTGCTATGTGTGACGATTTTGCCGATTGTAATTTGTAATATCCGTATATTACTTACGCAGCTCACAACAAAACCTCATTTCTGCCCCGTTTTTTGAATTATTGCGTTTTTGTGCAATGGTGATATTCAATGCCGCACATTGTCTTATTACCAGAGCGAAAAAAAAATTGGCCCTCAAAGGGGATTCCACAACCGTTGCTTTCACAGAAAATGATAATGCATGCTTCCTTTGTCAAGAGAAACAAAAATAAATTAATATAATCGAAATCGTTATTTTAAATTTACAAATACTAGAAAGGCTCTAAAACTAAGATGTTACCCAAACCTACTTCAACTAAAATATCGTATGAAGAAGGACCTTAAAAAATAATGTAATCGAACCTATTACCATACAATAGACATTAGAGGACGCGCATAAAATATATAAATGTACAGCCAATTAATTTCTATTTAATAAATAATTGAGAAACAATACAATTTTTGCGTATTAAAATTCAGCGGAGACGCCATGTTTTTATCATTCTGGAGTTCCACGAAGAAGTGTCAAATAAGCTGCGTACGTGAGCTTACTGCTCGCGTCTAGGATTTGAATTTGTATTATATTCACAAGGCGACAATTTCGAGTGTTAAACTGTATGATGGTATCGGAGCAATTTTGGCTTCTATACCTAAGTGTGTACATATATTATGTATGTATGCATGTTTGTGCATGTACAGAATGTATGAGATGTGATGTGGTTGTTTTGATATGAAAAAAAAAAAATTAAATTAGCTTCACGCTATATCCCGCACACAGCAGGGTAGGCAGAGGGAACCTAGTGTTAAGACACTCCGTTCCCCACTTTCTGCCGATTTTGAAGGCCTTGCGTGTTGAGTGGCAGAATTCAACGCCGCGCTTTGCCTTGACACCAGAGCGAAGAAATGGAAATATAAATTTAAGTAAATATTTCATCTCCTCGAGTGGGAATCGAACCCACAACCAGTCGGTTTTACAGTCACACTTCGTGCCACTGCGCCACGGCCGGCCTCACGCCACGTTGTTTTGATATGGTCTAATTTTATTTTATTTTATGTTGTTGCACTTAGATAGGCAGAGGGAATCTAGTGTTAAGATACCAATTTTTCGTCGATCTCTAGCATTGCGTTTTTACTGGCGGAAATCAACGCTGCACTTTGTCTCGACACCAGAGCAAAAAAATTAAATATTAAATAATCTATTTAGTTGAATGTTGATCGAACGCCTGCTCCACGACTGGCATCTAAATATGTATGTGTAATCTATTTTTAGTATTTGTTTTTATCTATTTATCTAAATATTTACAACATCGTCAGCAAATTATAAGGATAGCAATAAAACATCTTTAAAGAAACTATGAGATATTATATGTATCATCGGAAGGTATTTAAAATTTCGAAAATTGATTTGTTGTATTTATTCTCTAATGTATGAAATAAAATAAAAGTTCAATGTTGTATTTTGTTACAATTTCGAATGATACAAAAATGTAAATGAAAATACTGAAAAGCAAATCATAAGCAAATATATTTTTATTTGGTTATAAAAAAACTGTGTATTTTAAGTCCTTCGCATAAATATCAATTCATGTACAATTGTCTTTAAATCAATACATTGATTACAATGTACTTGTACATATAGATTTCATGTTAGTTAAGCATTAACGTCTCTGAGTGTGGTTGGCTGTAAAACGCAAATTTTATAATAATTAATAAATAATTCATGAGTTCTTACAACCATCCTTGGAAATGGAAAACGTTTATATAAACGTTTTCCATTTCCAGGATGGTTATATTATAATGTTTTTAGTAGAAGTATCCAAAATATATCGGTTAAGGGGTTCTTTAAGTTTTTTTATAAGCTGTGAAAGATATGATGACATTGCTTCATTTAAAAAAAAATGACAAGGTTTTTAATTGGTTTTGATAAAGAGAAAAGGTGTTGTTTAGAAGGACAAGATAATTCTTCCGATTTAAAGATTCAAAAACAAAAACATTTACAATAAAATGATCTTTTCATAAGAGAAGATACGATTATTCATTTTACAATTTCTTTATACGTATGCTTAAGTTTACTCGATGATAATATGTTTTGCATTAATCGATATTAAGAAAAACATCTTCACGCTGTATCCCGCACTTGGCAGGATTAGCAGAGGGTACCTAGTGTTAAGAAGTGAGTGGCGAAACTCAACGCCGCGCTTCGCCTCGACACGACAGCGAAGAAATGAAAATATAAATGTATATAAGTATTTCATTTCCTCGAGTGGGGATCGAACCTACAACTAGTCGATTTTACAGTCACACTTTGTGCCCCTGCGCCACAACTGACCTCATTACTAGATATCTATACTTATAATAAATCTGTAGAAAAGTCGTTTCTGTACATTGAAAATATTTTAAAAAAAATTAGCTAGGGTGTTAAAGGATAACTAACAGAATCCATTTCCAACATTTTTGGAATTTTTGTCTGTTTGTCTGTTTGTCTGTTTTCCTGTTTATGTGAACACGCATCACGTCAAAAGTACACAATATATTTAAGCAAGTTTTATACGTAACAATTACCAGTAAATCAAAGTAACATTTAGTGTTTATTTCATTGTAATAGCTTCACTCTATCAAAAAAGTTTCCAAGAAGCTTATACTTGAGATAGTATAACTCGATACTAAAAACGCTATCTATTTTATAGTTTAGAAAGGCTACCGCTACGTAGGTAGGTAGGTAGGTAGGTAGGTAGGTAGGTAGGTAGGTAAGTATATAGTTTTCACTCTTAGAACGCTGCAATTTCACTGAACAGCATAGGCTATATTACATTTAAGAAAAAAATGGAGATCCCTAATAAAAATGCAATAATGTAACCCAAGGTGAGAAGAAATTGATCTTAACAATTCTATCATCGTGTGCGCTGCGAAAACTATTGATGATAGAACAAAATAATGTTCTACAGTATTATAGAACGCATCAATATCTATAAAAAAATCCGCGATACCTTATAACCAGCTACTGTAGTTATGGCAATATAACCAATTTTTTTATATTTTATAAGATAACAAAAGTGGCCACAATAATCAAACCATATTATTCATACCTCTGCATTAGTCTTTATCCCATTAAATGATATTTTAATAAAGATAATTGAAATACCTGTAAAATGCTTTTTTAATTAATAAAATCGGATATCCTATTCAAAAGATATAACGAATGTTAAAATATCAAATTTAAGAAAACCATGTAATAATAAAAAATGCGGAGTGTGTGCCGTGTGGCTTCGCGCATCGTGGCGAGTAACTCTGCGGGGGTGAGGGGGAGGTGCATCGATATCACTAAAATTATGAAGACAATCGATTAGATTTTTTGTTTCTTTATTTGAATTGAATAGGTCCCAAAAGTACGGGACCAATTTGGAAAATTCTTTTACTATTAGACGATTGACGTGTAAAAAAATACCAAAAAAAAACCTTATATCACGTGCGCTGTAGAAATTATTAACAACAGAGCAAAGTGATGTACTACAATTTTATAGTACATCACTTTGCTCTATTGTTAATAATTTCTACAGCGTAGTAGATGTGTTAACGTTATTGGTACCTATGCGTAACTGCGTCACACGAAATACAGGTATGGATAAACATCGTGAAATGAAAAAAAAAATCTACGTCTAAACTGTTGAGGTATCTTGATTAATTTCTTTAGGTATGGGCTTAAAATATATTATCCTATATATTGCCCCTGTAAAAGGAGCGCTGACGCTTCCATTCTGTATTAATATTAAATGGCATCGCGGCGCAGGGGCACAAAGTTAGGTTAAGTTACTTAAATCGGTTAAGCCCTTTCTGAGATTATCCTGAACGCACAGATAAACAGACAAACTGACCAAGTTCTATTACATTGTTAAATGTCCGTAATAATAATTTTCATGTCCAGACACCGATGAGTTAGGATTTTATTGTAAGTAGCGATATTACTATAACTATATAGTTATAACTATAACTTAGGTCCTAAAGACTCCTTAAGGCAAAAGTTTAAAGAAATTAATAAAATTAATATACATTTGCATTGCCAGTTGCATCTTTCTTATGGGAGGTACGAAAAAGCGACTTGCGTGCGTTGCAAACATACATTATAGGTATATTAAAACACGAACATAATTTTAGTGTATTAAGCAAATAATTCTATGGTTTAAGCGGGCGAAGCCGCGAGCGGGCCGCTAGTTTATAATAAATTTCAAATATCTATCTGTTACGATGCAGTAAAAATGATTACCTATCTAATAATAACAATTAAAATTTATCTATTTTGACCATTCATGGCTTCCAGGGATATTTAATTAAAATAATAATAGTTAGAACTATTAATAGTATCTCTATTAAATACGAATTAATTAACACTTGTGTCCTGTTTATTCTCATTTGCCATATAAATTTAAATGATGGTTTTATTTTATAGCATTGGGATTTTCAATTACAGCATGTTTATTATTATATCTATTGAAACGACTTATAAAATATTCAAGTAATAAATTGTTACCTAGGACCTAGGGTATTCTGCACACAGCAGGGTAGGCAGAGAGTACCTAGTGTTAAGACACTCCCCACTATTAGCCGGGTTCTGGAAGCATTGCGTGTAGAGTGGCGGAACTCAATGCCGCGCTTTGCCTCGACACCAGTGCGAAGAAATGATAATATAAATGTATGTAAAGATCTGGATCTGGAGTGGGGATCCGGATGTATGCACGTCAAAGTTTGTTAATAATATCAAATAAAATAAATCATTTTTATATTTTATGATTTGAAAATTCTATAGCCAAGTTAACAGTGTGTTAAAAAGTTAATATAATGTCATAAATAATTTCCACAAATTGCTCGTATAAAACAGTGGCAGTTTCCAAATGTACGGCCGTAATTATAAAAGTTTATTTGAAGAAGATATTTCTTAAGGCAAATGTGTTTCAAGCAGGACTCAAACTCACTACTACTTATCCTACTACTTACCAGCAAATAATAATTTGTATCCGTTAAGTAAAAATAAGGTAATGTTATGTTATTTGTATGAGGCTCCATATTATATTTTTCTATACACTTAGCGTCGAGGAATATAAAGATATATCTCATAGAGCGCGCTCACTACAATCACTTTTGTAGCAAGTGTAAATATTCTAGATACTTAAATTTTTTTTCATTTCTCTGATTTACGTATATAGTAAATTAAATTGACATGATCGTTGATGTCTTCAAATTTTAGATTTTATTTGTAATTTTTCTTTTTTTTTTGTGTTTGAGTACAACAATTATGTTACAGCCAACGTAATATTTCAAATTCAATTTAGAGTTTTACAGTATTGTTATTCAATTCAAAATATGTAGAGTAATAACTAAAGACTTAAATTATTTTCATGTGTTTATTTCCAACTGGTTAGATAGACTACTTACTATATATTGAATTGTAACATTAAATATTAAATTTAAATTATAAACGTATAACAACAAAAGTTGGCATCAAGCCAACACGTACAAACATCTCACCTTATATTACGAAACATAATTTATTTTGATATATGTATGTACAGACAATGTTGCTACAATGACTGCATTGTATCACATTTTCTCTCGAAAGAAACAGTTTAATGTACATTTAAACATATGTAAGTAAATACATGTGAGTGGGCAGAGCGGTTAGTCGTATAATGGTGCCTTTGTTAATTTCTAGCCTAATGGAATTTTTGTTATTTAGATTTAGATACTGTTTTATATTACAGTTGGAATAAATTATTATATATTGATGAGGCCGGTCGTGGCACAGCGGCACAAACTGTGACTATAAAACCAACTGGTTGTGGGTTCGATCCCCGCTCAAGGTTCATCTCCACTTGAGGAGATGAAATATTTACTTAAATTTATACTTCCATTTCCTCGCTCTGGTGTCGAGGCAAAGGGCGGCGTTGAGTTCTGCCACTCAACACGCAATGCTTCCAGAATCCGACAGAAAGTGGGGAACGGCGTGTCTTAACACTAGGTTCCCTCTGCCTACCCTGCTGTGTCCGGGATAAGCGTGAAGCTGATAAAAAAATTATCAAGGTTTACGCTGTATCTAGCATACAGGAGAGTACAGGCAGAGGGAGCCCAGCCCAGGCGGATTTTTGTCTTGATACCAAAGCGAAGAAATTTAAAAATTAATAAACAATAATACATTCCACTGAGTGAAACTGAGAAATTTTAAGTAATTCATTATACAGTATTTAGAAATTAATCGTTAATTGTAGTAGATGCGTTTTATTATATAAAAGAAGACAATTTACAATAAAAGCTCGTTGAAACTTTACAGGAGTCCTTAGACAGATTTAATTTATTGTAGAACTGTGTTACGCAGTAATAAAAAAAAATCTATATTTAGATATAAAGGAAAATATATTGTTTTATATTCTCCTCGTCCTCAGACTAATCCAGATCTAGAGGATTTTTTATTATTTTAAACGATCAAGAATGTTCACATCGAATATAAGACAAAAAAACCGTTTCAGCTGAGCCAAGAGACGCTATAAGTTGGATTTGGCGCTTTGAAATCCTTAGAAGAGGAGCACGAGCCAGAAAAGGAGAGACGATATCGAGTAAATGAAATGTATGTACATAAATGAGCTACGTATATAAATTGAACATTAAATAAGAGTAGTCAAAAGATATACTAGACGTGCCCGTGTGAGAGAGATAAAAAAAGAGTCGGAAAAATGGCAAAATGAATATAAATGCGTTTTCTTGCGGCGGTCACTGGTTCTACTTAGTTTATATTTGTTTAGATTACTTTAAGAGGATTCCAGTGGCGCTTTCGAGTGAAGTAAGTTTTACATTACGGATTGGACGAGTTTGACGTTAATGTTGTATTGCAACTTCTATATTATTTACTGGCTTTGATCGCAGCTTTTTTGTGTTTCGCTATGTTGTTGTTGGTACAACTTTCCATGATAAAGTATTTATCTGAAGTAAAGGAATGAAACATTTGATATTTTTTCACACCTAACCTACTTATACGACAACCTGCTATGTTCTCTTATTTCGGCGTTTTGTAGCTTCATGCTTTTTTACATAGCTGAGAGAATCTGGGAGCTTAGTGTCAAGACACACCGTTCCCATTTAGAAATTTCCGTTATCCATTTTCCACCGAGTTCTGGAGGCATTGCGAATTGACTAATTTTGCCTAATTGAGAAAAATACATACTAAAATCTTATTAAATTCAAATTGATATAAAATACCATTCTTTTTTACAATGCATTTGGTAGGTAGGCATATTTCATTCGCAGGATATGTCAATTTGTAGCTGTAGAGTCGTATAGGTTATTCCCTGGAAACACGCTATATTAACGTTGTATTCTGATAAAGTATATTTGATAAACATTCGGTTTTTTTTTCGGTTCGACATACAGAAACTTCCTTGAACGAGATCTACACCTAGACCTACAACTGACAACTTAATCATTAAACGCATCGCTTGAAAATTAGATAAGATATAAATGTAACAGAATATATCCTAAAAATAAAAATGTATAATATAAAAAAAAACCATAATTTTACGTTTTCTTAAAAAAATATAATATTGTAAAAAAAAATACTTTATAATACTAAATAAAAAAATACTCTTCAAAGATTTTTTGCCGAAACGTCATACATACATTGAAGTTTATGCAGTAATACCCAATAAACCGTCGGATTTACAGCTACCGTGTAAATAAATGTCGGCGTAGAACAAAAGACGTATACCGCCGCCGTTAATAAAAAGTTCAAGTGAAACTTAGCAACTTTTGTAATATCGTGATAGGATGGAAGCCTTCATTCGTAAAAGTAACGGTGAGATTTTTCACCAGATAATAATATTTGGTAAAGAATTGCCGTGTTCTTACCTAGAAGTATCTTAAATGAGTTTATGTCGTGTTTTAAGTTTTTATATTTTGTTTTGTTTATATTTTATTTGGAGTGGAATATTTACGGTCAAATGCCGAGTCACCGCCTTTTTGAATTGTCCTGACTGCCTTTTTGTTAAAAAATATATTTCTTAACAAAATTTAGTATTTATTCGCTTAACTAAGCCATAATTCTTTTTTAATATCTAAGTACAAGTATAAAATCTAAATAATATTTAAATTTAAACGCTTGACGTTTTCAAATATCCATATTTACTTCAATAGCTTGAATATTGATTATTAAAAAAAATGTGTCAAGACATTATGATTTCCGCTTTCCGCCGAAATTGCGTGTTGAGTAGCTTAACTAAACGCTATACTCTGAATTGTCACCCTTCTTCAACCTCGACTAGCTTCCATCCATTATATTAAATTAAAATACAATATAATTTAAAACGATCTATGAAAATTATAATAATAAAAATAAAACAAATCAAAAAAAATTGAACCTAATCGTATGTAGAGAAGAGAGAAGAAGAGAGACACATGAAAACCGAAACGATAACCAATAGCGTGTCTTATCCCGCATACGTCTTACGCACCCCCTTGCCCGCAACTCTTTCCTTTCCTCCATTTTACCCATTTTTCCGTTCACGTACTCCAATAGTATGTAGGGGCGAGGGGCGTGGCCTCGATATTGCAAATTCTTTAGTATACTATCGAATTCTTTATATGTTTATATCTTTTTGCGTGCATTCGAATAAAAAATTGTTGCTAGGATGTATGGATTTTTAGATTTTCTGTTTTAATATTAACGTTTTGGAAGTTAGCCGTTGTGTTTCAGCGTGGTTAAAATTATAACTGTTACATTTTAAACGAGTCAGCCTTTCACCAATTAACCTGTCACTAACCTATGTTATATATAAGATTTTATAAAAATTAATATAAAAATCTCCTATCAACCTTATATAAACTGACAAAGTTAAGTTTGCGGCATGCAGTCATTTATATGAAATAAACTACAAATATGAAATAAACTACAAATATGTTTTTTTTTATGAGATGTATATAAACTTGCAATTTTCGGATTTTTTTACTTTATCATTATTTAATTCTCGTTTATAATTCTAGTGTCCTATAGATTATGTTACGCAGTGACTTTCATATGAAATGTATTAAAACTATGCACCATTTTGTGGTCCTAGTGAATATAGATCTATATATTTTATATTAATTTCAACTCGATACCTCTACGCAATCTCAAAGTGGACGATAAAGACAGACAATAAAGTGATCCTATATGGATACCATTTTTACCTTTTAATGTACGGAACCCTGAAAAACTCATTTTAAAAAATAAAAAAAAAACACTTTATTTTCTCTACTTTTCAAAACTAAACTCAATTATAGTAAAACAAGAATAACAATCAAAATCACATTTCTATACTAATAACAAAATATATTTATTGCAATTGTTTCAGTATGTACATTTTTTTTGTTTTTTTTTTCAACATTATTGCCAACTTAAAAAAAAAAAGATTTATTCTTTTAATCCCAACGTCTTCTTTAAGGCTAAGGTTGAAGACTTCGATTAAAAGCTCCTTTGTACCGTTATTTAACTTCAGATAGCCGTGTATGAGATAAACACCCTGGGTTATGAGAAATTCTTTCTTTGACGCCAAACAAATTGATTCTAGACACGGGAACTTTATGTAAGAGAATATTGCTTTTGAAATATAAAGCTCTAGCAATTTAGCTTTTAACACAAAGTAATAAAGTCCATAATGCTACATAATCACCTTCGTGAAAGATATTATGTGAAATTTGATCGTTTAGTTTACGTGTGTTCGTTCAGTACATCCCGAAATTAGCAAGTTAGCTCGTTAAATGTTCTTGTACTTCAGTGGGTACTCGTATTGGGCGAGTAAAGTTATGAATCTTCAACATTTGTAATTTTTCTTTATATTGTGTGATTTTTTTTTAATTGAACTTGGAAAGTTGTTAAAAAGTGAATGTGTATATCATATACTCGTATATGAGATAATTTAAGGAATATTCCTTAGATATTATATTTAAAATTCATATTTGTTTCTTGAGTGTTTCTGTGAGTTATAGATAAGTATTATACCTATTATTTTGTACTTTATATGAATAAGATAGTCGTGGCGTAGCACCACAGTGGCACAGTGTAAGCGTGACGGTCGTAGGTTTGCTTTCCGTTTAGGGGAATAAACTATTTACCGTTCTTCGCAAGTATACGTGTGATAAAGCGTAACGTTAAAAAATATATTTTATGTATTTACATCCTATCGATTTTATCTGTTTTTCTGTTTGTCTCAGCTCATCTCCAGGATAGCTCCACCTATTTTTACCTAAATTGGCCTAAAATAACTATACATTTTTCTAATACGAAAACTTGTACATACAAGCAAAATCATAAACCAAAAAAATATATATATATCTAAAATTAGTATTAATAGTAGTAATTCTAAAAACATTTAGGTAACAACAAATAGGTATTCGTGCAGTTTAAACAGGCGAAGCCTTCACTTGTGCATATATTATAAAATTTCCTGATCCGTAAATATGAAAAGAAAATGAATACAGCAGTTTATAATATTAAGTCTACTATATAATATTTACATTTCTTAGAATATTATTTGAATACACAGTGCTACCTAACGGTATTATATTTGATTATCTACATAACTCATCTCTCTTAATATCAAAAATAGTTTAAACTATACGAATGTATAATGTTTGTACGTTCAGTTATACTAACAACGAACCACTTCATTAAGAGACTATAAACTCAGGTATTTGCGGATATTTAACTAGGTTTCTAGGGATCTCTAGAAAAATTGATAGTAAATTGATGAAACTCTTGTTACAATTTTTTTTTATTTTCATGCTGTATTCCGCTTCAAGACATTCCATTGTGTAATTTCCATATGAATTTGATTTTTGTTTGTTAAGTTGCAGAATATAACCGTGCAGTATTACTAGAGCAAAGAAATAAACGTTATTTATTCCCCCGAGTGGGGATCGAACTCGGATAGACTCTACAATCATCACGCTTACAAATATACTGATCTATAGTGCCACGCTAACCTCGGTTTCTTCTATCCATCTATTTAAAATCTCCCGAGATGCTAACAACATAAATAAGTTGTAACAAGCGTATAAAAATTTCGACGAAGCTTGATGAGAACGTATGGTTTAGTGGTCAGAGCGCCTGGTCGGTTTCCAGGAGGTGCGGGTTTGAGTTCCGCTACGTTGAAATTTTTATACGTTTTCTAAATAAATATCGTTTCACATAACTTCAATTTTCATATTATTCAATATTCTCGTTTTTTGACTATTTTCGTATTTTCATGACTGAAAAAAAAAAACGCTTACTCGAAGCCGGAAATTAAAACCGTATTAAATAGAAAAAGCGTTCACATTTCATGCTAGTATTTATAGGCTTTTAATTTTTTTCTCAATCATCATTTTTAAATATATGTATTTAAAATTAAAAACTCTATATCAAAAAGTAACGAAACTAAGGGTGAAATATCTTATATGTATAAATATGCAGTAGTAAAAAATAGAGTCACAACATAAGGGACTTTAATTTAAATTTTCACTAAAACGAATAAGAATCACATTATGTTTTAAGAGAAAATCTTTTATAAAAGACAAATAAAAATATTTAAGTGATGTGTACTCTCGTAAAAACATTTTTATGTGCAACGAGCGGAATATAAATATATTTAAATATATACAGAACCAGAAAAATAAAAATTTGGACTCGGCTTGGTCTTTCCAGTTATAAAAAAAAACTGGTAGCCATCAACATCCCTTGCCGACGCATACTAATGACGTTAATGAGATCTGCTCATTAAGTCAACACAGCCTCCTCGGAATACTAGCTTTTTATAATTCCCAGTCGATTTCTAGTGAAACAACAATAATACGATATCGTTGCTATATATCCGATTATAATTATAAATAATAATGATTTTTTTAATTTTTTTTTTCTCCGCATAAGAAACGCGTTGAGTTCAGCCATTAAACGCGCATTGTCTCGAAAATTTGGCAGACAGAGTAAACGCAGTGACTTACCATTAGGTTCTCCGTGCCTCCTGTAAATATGCGGGAAGAAACGTGAAGCTGTTCTTTTTATGATATTTATTTGCTTAAAAGCTTTCTTTTCTTTTCTTTGTGAATGAAATCAGAACCTATCGTTAGAACATTAAGTAGATCAATGTTATTTATTTATTTTATTTATTTTATTTCTTTATTTGTACACCACAATAGATACGTATATGAAATACAATAAAAAACAAATGTACAAAAGGCGGTCTTATGGCTAAGTAGCCATCTCTTCCAGACAACCTTTAGGGCGAAAAGAAGCTGTCATAATTATAAACAGGTAGGTAGGTGGCAAATTAAAGATACGTAGAAAAATAAAAAAAAAAAAATACATAGATCTCTATATATATGTAAATTACATGTAGTTAACCATATAACAATATATTGATACATAGATATTTATAACAATATATAAATTTAAATATATAAGACAAATAGTTATACACACATACATACTAATACATATACATGCAAACAGATACTTACACATACATACAAATAGATATACATACATACTTTATATTATACTCAATGTCAATAGGTTATCTATTTAAGATATTGTCATAAAGTGTTGTTTTACAGCTTTTTTAAATGATAATAATGATTTCGCCTGGCGAATATTTAAAGGTAAGTTATTCCACAGTTTTATAGATTGTACTGTAAAGGACTGGTCGTATATTTTTGTCTTATGTACGGGAATGCATAACGTTAGATTGAGCAATGACCTAACTTGATTACCTGGTGATTTGATGAAAACAAATTTATCCCTCAGGTAAGAAGGAGCAGTAGGACTAAATAGTACACAGTACAAGAAGGTAAGAAAATGTAGATTCCGGCGACAACGTATAGAGAGCCACTTGAGCTTTGAACGATACTGAGATACATGATCATATTTGCGGAGACTAAATATAAATCGAATAGCCAGATTTTGAATTCGCTCAAGTTTGTTAAGCTGGTCCTCGGATAAATTGGTGAAGCTTGCATCTGCATAATCAAGAATAGGTAATAACAGAGAATTTGCAAGCATAATTTTGGTGGGTATGGGTAGAACAGATCGCAAACGTCGCAATGATTTCAAAGCCAAGAAAGTTTTTTTACTAATATGGCTAATATGTACCGACCACGATAAGTTTTGGTCAAAATACACACCCAGATTTTTTACATTATTGCAATAAGGTATGCAAACACCATTGTATGTAACAGATGGTAGATTTGGCCAATCAATCCTACGTGTAATACCTGGATTTCCAATAATAATCACCTGTGATTTAATAGGATTTACACTAATACCGAAGGACTGACTCCACTTATAAATTGCATCTAAATCGTTATTGACATCGCTAATTGCACCTGTTAGATCTTCGAGGTTACATTGACGGTAAATTTGAATGTCATCTGCATACATATGATAGAGAGAAGAGATATTCCGAGTAATTGAGTTAATGAAAATTGAAAAGAGTAAAGGAGATAGCACGCCGCCTTGAGGTACCCCAGCGAGGACATCACACCACGATGAGAATTTTTCATCCATACTTATGCGTTGCCTTCGCCCTTTGAGGTAACTATGAAACCATTCCAGCACTGATGGAGATATGTTAAAGGAACACAAAAGTCTTAACAGTATGTCGTGGTCAACGTTATTAAAGGCGTTACTAAAATCTAAAAGCGTTAAGATAGTACATTTCTTATTATCCATACCCCACCTAATATCGTCAGTAACTTTGACTAAAGCAGTAGTCGTACTATGACCTATTCGAAAACCAGACTGAAAAGGACTAAGGAGAGAGTTTGTACTAAAATAATGGCTCAATTGATGGTGGATAAGTTTCTCAAAAATCTTGGACAGGAATGGGAGAATAGAAATAGGACGGAAATCTGAAGGAGACTTTGGATTACCATGTTTTGGCAGAGGAATAACTTGGGCATTTTTCCAAATTTCTGGAAATTTGCCACAAGAGATGGAAAAATTAAAAATATGGACTAATATAGGACACACGATATCAAGGATAGGAATAATCATGTTACGACTAATGCAGTCATAACCAACGGCATTCGATGATATGGACTGTATATTCCTTTTAACATCACATTCAGTGAAAGAGCTGAAGTAAAACGGTTGAGAGTGAGAAGTAGGTTCTAATAAAAGATCGTTAATTGTCTGCTTCTTACAATCAGTATCAATTAAATTAGATGCTGTAAAATGCTTATTAAGAAGATCAACATCAATGTTGGGTGAAATTAATTGATATGATTTACCCACTCCCAGCGATTCTAGAAACTTCCAAGTTTTAGCAGTGTCGCCGTTTTCGACAGAATTAAAGATATGGCGTCTTTGTGCATCTCTACATGATGTATTGCAGCGATTCCGTGCTTTTATATATTTTTCCCTGTTTGCATCACTATCATTGAGTTTAAATTTATGCTTCGTTCTGTTCTTTTTTTCCATTAAAGATCTAATATCAGATGTTATCCAAGGGGCAGGTAGATGTTTCATTTTAATTGGTTTGACAGGAGCATGCACGTCATATAATTGCTCTAACATAGAATTAAAAACTTTAACCTTGCTGTCTATTGTATCTGCACCTATTACTGGACTCCAATCGATTCTACTTGCATCATCGCATAAGCGATCCCTATCCATACCACCAAAATTACGACGCAGAAGTATTCTTGATTTATTTTTAGGAGGACGAATATTATAAGAGAGATAGATAAGATCATGAAAGGAAAAAGCATCAGCAGGACACTGTCCATGCTTTGAAACGAAATCTGTAGATGATACCATAATGAGGTCAAGTAGTGAGGGATTGCAGCCAGGGGAGACGTGAGTAGCAGAAAGGGGAAGTATGTGCAAATTACATGATTCGGTAATCGCTAAAAGTTTTTTACTGCGAGCATCATCCTTTAATAAGCACGTATTGAAATCCCCCATTAGGATAGAGTGGCTGTATAAGGGTAGCATTTCTTCTAACAGGTTTTCCAAAGACATAAAGTAGTTATTAAAAGGAGAAGGGCTATAAAAAACACCTAAGAGAATTCTCGTATGAGACATAAGTACCTCAATTAACAGGTGTTCAGCTGAATCGGCAGGAGGAGGTTGAATGGACGAGCTAACAATAGTAAAGGAAATATGAGATCGCAGGTAGATCGCCACTCCACCCCCACCCTTTCCAATGCGATCATTGCGAATCAGCTGAAAACCTGGTAATGAGTAGCAAGAAGACGGCAAACATGGCTTCAGCCATGATTCTGAGACAAGGATAGCATGAATATTACCGGACTCAAAAGATGCAAGCATGTCAGGGAAATGGGCCGGAATACTTTGAGCGTTGATATGAATGACATTGAAATTTTTCAAACATGTTGAGAAATGAGAATCAAGGGTTACATTTATCGAAGGGAGAGACGTACTGTGAATACTGTCACTACTGGAAGATCGGCTTGATGACGAAGAGTTAAAAACATCATTTGAAATATTGTTGATTGACGACATTATAATGTTGTATAAAAATATAATATTATTTATATATATATATATATATATATATATATATATATATATATATATATATATATAAAAAGTAAATATAAATATATAAAATAAACACCTAAACTAAATAATTAAGTAGCTTTTAAGCACAGCTCATTCTTTTCGACCTGCCAGTTACATATTTTTAAAAACAGTAATTAAAAAAAAAAAAAACACAATACGAACAACAGCAGCAAAATAAGTAAAATAAACATCATTAAATACATTAAGAAAAAAGAGAATTGGACAAAATATTAAAATAAACTATTACCAGAAAAGAGTATAAATATATATATATATAATATTAAGTATGAGACCTTATTGAAAATACATTTAAATAGGTTTTTGATAATGGCAACAATGCATTATGATACATAACTGTCACTGTCAATATATATAAAAGTGTTAATCATGTCACAAACAGAACCTTTAACCTTAAATAAATATTAATTTATATTGCATAATAGTAACGTAAATAAGTAGTAAAGAGTTGATTTATAGAACCAATTATTCATGCTATCATACATACAGTGAAGTACTTAACTAATTAAAGAAATATTCAAAAACAAGGCATAGGTTCAGAAATCTGTACAAGTTTTATAAAGTACATAAATATAATTACTAAAGGGTTATATGAATCATTTATCGTGTTATTATAAGAAGTCATCTTGAATGATTTCTTATTCAGCTTCACGCTTCTTCCGGCGTGTAGCGGGTTAAGCAGAGAAAACCTAATAAGAAAATATTCCGTTCTCTGCTTTCTGCTCGAATTTGAAATGTTATTTAGGTAGTGGAAAACTAAAATAAATCATGCAGAGTGGGGACTGAATCAAAAACCATCGTTTTTACAACGAAATACTACCTCTGAACAGAAGTACGAGTAATTATAATAATGCATTTCTCAAAATGCAATTGGTCTGTGTCTTATACTAAGGAATAATAATAAAATTAAAGATTATAAAAATAGTTCCTTTAAATTAGTTTTTAACATTCATTCATAATCCAATGCAGCTAGTCTATTCTTTATTAAGCATCGACTTTAAACTCACTATCTCTGACGTTATATACATAATAATTAACTACATACTTTGCATAACTATTGTCGTCCATATAAAATAACATTTTAACATATCATGCAAATTTTAATTAGGCCTAATTCATGATATCTATTGTTATCTATCCTTATTAATATTTAAAGTGTAGGATTACAAATAAGAATTAATTATTAATTTCGATTAATTATTATTATCATGTGGACATAGGCATACCAACACGGAATGTAGCCAAGTTTAGAATTCAAGCAAGTCTATAGTTTATAGTGCGACGCCATGGTCATGCAGATTAGCTGTATTTGAATAACGTTTTACGGTGGTTTATAACAAGTAGTTGGAGACCATGGCGGAATAGTGGCGCAGCGTATTTTGAGTGCAAGCTCGAAGGTCGCAAGTTCCTTTTCGGAGAAGTGAATTAATATTACTTCTCCTTATTCACTCATCGCTTTCAGTTTCGCCAATCAAGAGGTGTTAACTCTGTCTGTCTCGAGTGTGGACGTTAAAAGGAGAAAGGAATATGTATGGCTACATTAGGTTCTCTTTGTTTATCTTCTATCTTCTTTTTCTATATGCGGGATACAGCGTGAAGCTACTAAAATAAAAAGTATTAATACAAGCCATATCACGTTTAAAGGTCCAAAGATTCTTTGTCTTATCAAATCTGGAACATCATGCTCTTTGAACGTACCACCACTGTGCTTGAATGGTCAAGATAAAAGAAATATGTATACAACCGAAAAAAGACTTCTGACCGATTCGACTGACCGCCATATGAATTGAATCTTAATTGAAATAATTGTTTGAATCATATATCTACGAAATCAATATTCAAATTGTATTAAAGTAGATTCTTAGAAGTTTTGTCATGTTCTATTTAACTGTTCTTGTTTCATTAAGGGATAAAGGGGTTTCTTTACAATGCCGTATTTAATTTATGATGATGATGATGCATCTCAAGGTATGAGAGACTCACATTGAAGCACGTATTATATTGATAATTTGCTTATCTAACTGTTTACTTAACGATCAGAGAGAAATTAACGTGATATGTGATAGAGATAGCAAAAAAATCTTTATGCTAAAAATTGTATATTGAAAACATCAGTTAAGTCTATATTTCTTATGTTTAAGATTTAAATTAATAACTTTTAAACAAATTTTTAATTAAATAACATGGTAACACAAAAAAAGTGTTAAGAATACAAAAAAAAATACAATTTTACATATATTTTGTTTGCTAACGATACTCGAGTCAAAACTCAACAAGTCAACGTGAGTGTTGACCATTCCTACAATATATTTGCGTTCTCCTTGGCTACCGCATTCCGCTCGAAGCAAATATTGTAAGAGTCTTTGCCTTTCCACACAACCGGTTTTTTGCTGTCCGTACACGCTTGAGGGATAAACGAAATTATCATACACGAAGTCAATAAAAAAAATATATTTTTTAAAATTTTACAACAAAACAACTTAAATCACCTGACGTATACTTGAAAACAAGGCAAAGACCTTTCAATGCCAATTCCCATCGATTTCCGTGACCTACCTCAAATTCGATACCCAAATATCTAATTACTGTAGGCGTAAAAGAGCACCCCTTATTGATTATAAGCGACCTTGGTGAAAAAATTAAGTCAAACGCCGACCCAATTTGGCCGAGTTTCCCCCATTGCCAAGTTTACATTAAAAGGACCGAGCCACCCATTAACTTGGAAATAAAACGCGTAGTTGAGAAAAAGCTTTGTAATGAGACAGTGGCTGGGGTGTTTAAGAAATGTTCCGCCGTTAATGGATTTTGATCGTTGTTGTGGAAAAGATATTATGTTTTGATACTTCGATAAGTTTTTTGATTTATTGTTAGAGTTTTGTGCTTATGAAAATATTTGGTAATGTCGTTAGATGTATCTTGTATTCAGTGATGCTATACTGGTTTCAATTGAAAGGAAAATTAAATATGTAAATTGATAATCTATATATTGTTTAACTTTAACCGAGTACTTATTAGAAACCTTTGCGTTTCGTAAAATATAAAGATGTGTATATTGCTTCATCTTAAGTTATCAAAACGTCACGGTCGTAGTATAATTAATAAAAAAAAGAATTAAAAAGGAGTTCGAATCAACGGTCGCGTGCCCTAGAGGCCAATGTCCTTTAGACAAGATCGCCCCCTCGCTGCTCCGTCTCACTCTAATTAAGCATTTAATCCGAGAGCTTGTCTCTTTTCGCCCGAGGGATGCTAATATCATGTTACTTAATACCCTGCTGGGTTCTTTGTATAATCATTTTTGGAATACTTCAGCTCCTTTGTAATTTGTCGAGTATTTTTAACAAGTGAAATCTGACAGTCCTTAATAGTCTGCTCGAAGATGGTGAACGTTAAATGCATCTGGATGCATCCGAACGTTACACTAATATATTTTTAATGCGTAAAATGATTTACGGCAAATGGGTATCCGGCACCATGAGTTAGCAATAAAAGTAAAGCATGTCGAAAAATATCGCTAAGTAGCACACGCCTCTTAATATTTTCTACGCGGGCGCACCCGACGCGCCGTATCGGAGAATTTCCATCTGAATATTTTCCTTTCTCATTGTCGTTATCTGAAAAATATGTTTTTCGTTCAGTCCGGGGGCGGGGGGTGCGAGCTAACCCAGCTGTAAAGGGTCCGAACAGCCACCCGCGAACATGATGGGTTTTAAGACGTGCAGCACATCCCATACAGCTCAGATTCTTTGTATCTCAACAACAACGCATTGCTCCTACTAGACTAGTCTAAAGAAAAATAGTATTCATCACCAATGGACTTTGAGTTTTACACACATACGATAGAGTTTAATTTGCATCACCATGTGTACAGGGTGGTGGGTGAATATGGGAAACGGAAGCCAGGGGGTGGGAGGAGGGCGAAATGGACGGAAGAGAAGCGAAGGCAAATAACTTCGCCCTTTTATACACATGTACACGTACACGTACAGGTATATTACCGAGGGCGTAGAAAAATTCTGCGTTCTCGAGTTTCACAATGAAACGTTGAGTATTTTTATCATTTGTCGTCATAAAATCTGTCGTCTAAAAAGCCCTGTAGAAATGTTTTCGTGTGCGCCGGTTATGTGGAATACGGCGGGCGCGAGTCGCTTTGATGGGCATTTTGATTTTTACTTGATACTTTCAAGTGCGACTGCTCTAGAGATTTAAGATATTCCTGTTATTTTAATGATTATTCAAGTTGATGAAACTACTGCTGGCACAATTAATTAAATTTTAACGACGTATTTTTATAATCAATTGAAAATATGGTAACACATTATATACGTGCATATGTATAGTATATCCATTAAAAACACTGATTAATCAATTATTCACACGGATAAAAAAAATAACAAAAAAAAAACAGTGTGCTTAAGTAAGAAATTTATCGCGTTTAAACGGCCATAAAATAAAGAGGTTCGCATGTAACCGAGTAATTTGTTAAGAGTTTCGACTCAAACCAATTTGGCTTCAAAAGCCCGCCGAGCTGTTTCTTAAAAAAAACCGTTTTATCATCCATAAATTTCTTACAAATAAACAATTATCAGAGCAGGTAGCTGTATGAAATTGGAAATTAAATCCTTGCTTGATCGCGAAACTCCTTTGTGGTTAGCGGATTCTTTGCAAAGTTGGAAATCAAAGCACCAAATAGCGAGAGTTGGTGGCCTTTGAGAAGTTCCGTTATTATTTTCTCGAGAACCTCTTTTATATAAAAGAACGCTTCAGATGACGAGGGTGGTAAAGGGAAAAATATGACGGAGTTGTGTTATCGGCGTCCCTTACTTTTTTGTGTTTTAGAGCGGGAGGGGCGAGGGTTGCTCGAGTGGCTTTCAAGTGAAGAGGCTGTGCTGGTACTCGTTACGTCATGCCCGAGGCCTCGTGTGGGTGGAATTTCGACAAGTATTTTATAAAAAATGTTGGTACGTCTTACGACAATGCTTGAACGTCTCTGTAATGCAACTGTTTTAACAATAATGATATGAAGGTTGCCTCAGCTTGTTACCGCTGCCCACGTGTTCCGAGAACTGCGGGGCTTGGCCTCCCATACAACTTTACTCTATGCGCTATGGTATTTTAGCTCTCCAAATAGCTAAATGTGTACGTAAATCAAAATTAATGATCATTTTACACTGTTAGCTGTTCAAGTACTTTAAGTTTTCACTTAATTTAAATTGTAGAGTTAATAATAATTAGTTATATTAATGTGATGATTTTGTAATAAGAAATATTTGTCTGTGAGGAAAATGAATATAATAATATATTGCAGACCAATCTCAAATTAAATCAAATTATATCAGCTTCAAGCTGTATTCCGCACACAGCAGGATAGGCAGAGGGAACCTAGTGTTAAGACACTCCGCTCCCCAATTAGATCAATCTGAGTTAAATAATATATCAATAAATTCATCAAATAAATATTTAGAAATCTGTCGTGGCGCAGGGGTCAAGCGAGCTACTGTAAACGCGACTGATTGTAAGTTCGATTCCCACTCGAGGAAATTAAATATTTAATACTTTCATTTTGATCACTCTGAGTAAAGCGCGGCGATTGGTTGCACCACTTAACACGCAATGTCTTTAGAATTCAGCGGAAAGTGTGGAACGGAGTGTCTTAACACTACGCTCCCTCTGCTTACACTGCTACATATGGAATACAACGTGAACTTAAAAATAATAATCTAAAAATCGCTAATGTATGACAGCGAATAGGAAATATAAGATTTATATGAGTGCTTATGTAGATTTCAAGAGTATAATAATGTATTATGTACATATTTATAAATATAAATAATCCACTAAGGCATGTAGATGCGAATAAAAAAATATGTTTGACGTGTGGAAGCAATAACAGCAATAATAAACTCCGGAAGAACCGACATTTTCCTTAATCGAAATATAATTTACTGGATAAGATTTAAATGTTTTTTTTAGATTTATTTCATATATTCAAGAATATTTACATAAACTATAAAGAATAGTTACATAAACTATTCTAAGAGTAGGCGAAGATTTTTTTGAATTTTTTAATATTTTTAAAATATTGATCGTTCTAAGTACTACCTACATATAAAACAATTTTTAGACAGTATACGAAAAATTGTTTTTTGTTTCACCCTCTGTCTTAGAAGGTTCAAGAGTCCCATGAGTTCGAGTCCCACTAGGTTCAAAATTATTTTTTTTATTTTCCAAAAAATTTTTTTTTCAACATTACGATTTATTCCGTATACATCGAGTAGGCAGTAAGAAAGTGTTAAGATATTTCATTCTCCGCTTCTCAGATTCGACACATTACGTGTTAAGTGGCGGATTCCATAAAAAAAAAAAAATAAGTGGCGGAACTTAGCGCTGATAAATTTTAGCGGTATCTCGATGTGGATTTTTGTTCAAGCAAACTGCGCGTTGAGGATGTGCTCTCCTAAAGAAGATTACTATTATTATTATTTTCTTTGCTTTTCTGCTTAGTTATATTGTTTCAGTGCCCAATTTAGTAACTGCATTGATTTTTGCTAAACGCGAACCACATGTCGAATTAAACTTTATTCATATACAATGAACTATACCATGAAAAAATAAAGTGTATGTAATCAACTATATCCCGCATACAGCAGGGTAGGCAGAGGGAATCTAGTGTCGTATCGGCCGAAGTTTTCCAGGCATTGCGTGTTAAGAGGCGGAGCTCATCGCCGGGCTTTTGTCCTGGAGAAATGAAAATATTAATAAATGGTAATTCATTCTCTCTTGTGGGAATGAACCCACAACCGTCGCGCTACACATTCTAGTGCCCCCGGGGCACGACTGCCTTTTCAACAAATTTATAAATGTTATTATCTCCACACATCTATTATTTCACATCCAGATATATGTATAATCAATGGTTTCCGCTCAGAATATTATTCGCGCGTCTCCCTCATTACGAAGCAAATCATTACTCGGTGAAATCGTATGGAATCGTGGAGGGATTGTTCCTATGTTTAATAGAAAAAATATCTTATTTTTATATTGCATAAGATTCAATATTACTAAAGAGATTAAAGTTTTGTGATACTCCTTGATGTGTCATCCATGGTGTATGAAAAATATTATGGAATATTGAGATATGAAATTTCGATACGTACATACATTTTTATTATATCTATTCGTGATTAAAGATGATCCTATATATATGATCCTATATATACTTTGAGCATATGTATATACTTTGAGCTAGCAAATTCGTTTGCTTGGACTACACATTGTAAAATCCCGTTGTTTCGCGGAATTTCGGAAAATCCTCCCCTAGGACTCCCCCTCCTCAAGGACGTGTATGCCAAGTTTCAGCGTTCTACGCCGTGCAGTTTCAGCTGCGCATGGTCTGTCAGTCATTCAGTAAAAGATGAGATTGATATACGTAGATTAAAGATAGTAAAGTGTATTTTATCAAAGTTTTTAATATATTAATATTTTATTTTTAATTAGTTTAAATTACTTGATATAAATAATGTTATTATTAATGTAAAAACAGTTGAACGTGTTTTTTGTTATTTATTGATCTTCGCATTCCATGCTTAATGATTTAGTTAAAAAACTTATAATTTTGGAATAACCAAGATATATGTTTGAAATCTATCCATCTATTTACATATATAAAATATTGATTAAATTCCTATAATTAAATTACCAAAAATTTGATATTTGCACAGTATCATGTTTATAGGTAGAACAGAAAATAATGCTTATTTTATTTCAATATTTCTAGCATCTTTTAACCAATAGAAAAAATCTTAAAAATATGGCGATTTTTCCTCACCCGCCCACACGTAACCCTAATGCGTAGTCCCTTTCTCGCATTCTTGTATCACACATGAGGTTTCCGAAAACTGTTGACTTACCTACATTTTTTTATAACCAATATAAACTGTATTGCCTTGATTTAAAGTTTATTTTCAGTTGAACACTAAATTATGTTAGCTTATAAAAGTAAAATGGCGACAAGACATTGTGAGATTGGTTGACGAAAGATTACCTAAAGATTTTTTTACGATTTTCGTAATGTAGTGATGGTGTCTGAATTTGTCGCCGCCTCTTAGTATGCGGTTGTAAAAGTATTTTGGCTGCTTTTCAATTTTTTTTAGCTTAACGCATATCCCGTATGTAGTAACCCTACTATAGACAGAGGGAACCTAGTATTAATTATTATATATTCTAACTAGAACCTAGTATATATTCTAACTAGAATACTCCGTTCATCATTTGCCGAAATGCCCGCATTGCCCGAATTTTGGATTGGCGGAACTCAACGCCGCTCCAACAGCGCCGCGCATTGTTTTGTTACCAGAGTGAGGAAATTAAAAATTATTCCTTCCCTCGAGCCGCAATGAAATTGACATTGTTGAAAATAAAAAAAATAAAGCGTAATCATTTTATATCATTATAAGATATATAAAATTATTTACATTTACTACTCAATTTACAAGTACCACTATATTATAATTACAGCCATAATAGGTAACTAATAATTAATATATAAAACGAGTCGTGAGCGATTTAACAGCTCAAGGTGACGAAGATAGTGAAGTGCGTTCTGTTCATAGTGTTGCCATGCTATTCGCCATTATAAGGCGAATATCATAGATAATATATTAAAAAAAATACCTACACATAGATAAGAATATAATTAAGTTGTCAACTGAATTACTAATTTAATATTCATATAAAAATAATAATATTACCATATAATCTACCAAAGAAACTAAAAGGCTATCTCTAGAATTTATCATTAAGATATTGCGTTTATGATAATTTTATTAAGGTTTTTTTTTTTATAAAAGTTGCTCAGTTGACGTGTGTTGTTGAAGGCGTTGACAGCAAACAAGCGATAGTTTTAAGTTCAAATTGAAACATAAATAAAAGTAAATAACCTTTTTTTGTATATATCAACAAATAACGAGCTCAAAAAAGTAAGAAAAAAAAATAACAGCATTGTTATTTTATAGCATGGTCTAACTATTAATTTTTACATACAAAGACTATCAGTAATGGCTTCCTTCACAATATTTAATGAACCATCACATTCGTGTGGAATGGACATTACGGTTAAAACCTAATATGGAGTAAAATGTAACAGGCGTTGAAAAGTAAGACACTGTATAGGTGAAGGTAGCTCATTAAGATGTGAAAAGGGCCAATTAAATTTTAACTATAGAAATTATACAGTAAATAAAAGGTGAAAATAACTACATACATTCTAGTTAATGTAGAAATAATATGTTATAGGTATGTGATGACAGAAGAAATGTGTATAATTCTTATATTTTTTATGGTTATTTTATTTAATTCGAGGCTGTCGTGGCGCAGGGACACAAACTTGTAACCTAGACGTGCAACGGTTATTGTGGGTTACAACAACATGTGTACCAGCTTGCTGTGGCAACCAGGTGGTGTTGAATTCTGCCACTCAACACATCATGCCTTCAAAATTCGGCGAAAAGTCTATTAATTGAAAAAATGTGCAAATTCACAGAATATTAAGAAAGAAATAATTTATGTCGGCAGATTATTTAATTTAAATTAAATATATCTGTCATCTTAACGTGATAAATAAGTGATTTAATGTTGTATTATAATTTATGCATAACTAAATAGAAGAAATATTATAATTTAGGTATAACTAAATTCCGATAAAATAAATAATGAGTAGATAGTGTCAAATTCTTCAAATGCCACCTTTATATTAGTCATCGGAAATATTAATATAGTTAACTGATAGCAAATCATATACGATTGGATCAAAAGGATGCTAAAATTTGCTTCATTATGCTTAAGAAAAATAAATAGCCAAAGAAGCAGTAAAAAGATTAAAATAAAATTTCCACCTTCTTGGAGTCAAATCTACTGTTCTGCAATTATAAGCCCAATCTATTTTAATATCTGGTCTCCAAACTTATTCAAGAATCTGAATTTTCATATTTATTTTGTTTCTCGTAAGACACAGTAGAGGTTTTTGTATCCCATATAACAAAGTAGAACAATCACTCCCTTTTGCACTTTAGATATATACAATATGGATAGAATGAGAGTTTATAATGTTCCTAATTTAAAGAGATTTGTTGAGTGATTACAATATTGCAGTTTTCGTTCCAGAAAGGCATTCCGTTCTCGACTCTCAATTTGATTCTGATGCACAGATAGGCGGAACACAACGCCGTGTTTTATCACCGGAGCCGGTAAATCACAATGGCTTCAAATTTGTATAAATGACATGTTCTTAATATCCCGTACCTTTCCTAAGTTCCAGTAGTCAATTTAATTAATGAATGCTGATAAACTTGAACCGCCGTGACCCCAATTCGGGAGTATTAATCCTCGCATCAATTTCGTAGTAATAGTAGAAATTGGAGTTTACATTTATATGGCGCAGTAGACGAAGGTAGTGGGTACGAATTCTATTTGAGAGTGAATCAGATATATTTATTTATTTTATAACTCTTTGATCGGTTCCAAATATTGATCCTTCTGTTTTCTAAAAAACATATTATGTTTAAATGTGTTTTGATTGTAATACTAAATAATGGTGTTCTTGTTCTATATTTTTTTTCAGCTATATAGTTCTTTTTTCTTAGTTTTTTTAGAGATATTATTTGTTAAGTGACTTTTTAGAGTCATTTTGCGGTGAGTATTATCATTTTTCTTCTTAGAAAAAAATGTATTTTTTACTATAATTCCACTACTATAATTATCAACTATCGTATTATCTGTCATTATGTAGTATGACATAAGGTGTGTCCGGTTTATGTCATTATTGCGTGTTTCCCGTACTACAACTATTCTATGGGGAATCATTAATATGAGGAAATTATAAGAAATTTTTATTACAAACGTATCGAGTTTGTGTGTGTTATGCTGATTCATTAGAAGTTGTTTTATGCGAGTGAAAGAATAAAGTTATTTTAGTTTTGTAGTTTAAAAAAAACAGTTGCACGCTGTGTCCCGCAAATAGCAGGCTAGACAGAGGGATTCTAGTGTTAGTTAAGACACTCCGTTTCCCACTTTTTGTTGATTTTTTTGGAGCATTGCGTGTTGCCAGAGCGAAAAAATTAAAAATAATCATAATGATTCATTCTTCCGAGTGGGGATCTTTGTGCCCCTGCGTCTTATAGCCTTATAGTTAAATTGTAATAAATATTATTCAGTTTTTTAAGAGTAACACTTAATATCCTAAAATTAAAAGGAGTCTCTTACTAGTTAGCTAGTTTGTATAAAAGGACACAATATATGCTTGAACATTTAAAGAAAATTAAAAGATAGCCTTCGTGGCGTAGTGGGAAAACGGGACTGTAAGCACAATGATTGTAGGTTTGTTGAGCTCCACCACCGAACTAGCAATGTCGCGAAAAATGCGTGGAAAGTGGGAAACGGAGTGTGTTGATATAATGTTCCTTTTGCCTTTCTTTCTGTTTGTCAATTATATATACATATTATTTGCCAATGGAACCCTGATAAGACATACAAATATAAAAATATATTTTTTTGAATTAATAAAATATTACTCAACACGCAATGCCTCCAAAATTCGGCAGGAAGTGGGGAACGGAGTGTCTTCACACTAGATACCCTCTGCCTACCCTGCTGTGTGTGGGATACAGCACGAAGCTAATTCAATTTTAATTTTTAATAAAATATAAAAAAAATTTTTTTGAAAACATAAAAAATTGAACGTAGCGTTACGTAGATTCAAACTCGATCCTCTTGGAAACAGTCTAAGTGCGGTGACTTTTGTATTTTAGATAATATCGTTATGGTTCTCTGGAAATGTAAATTATAAAAGTACACAACACAAATATACATTAAATTTTTTTCGAGTAAACATCGAAAACATTTTTATTGAAATCGCTTAATCAATTCTACGTACGCATACGAGCAACGTACGCCTCCTTAAGGGTTCACAAGACGACGGCCCCACCCTCAATTGACATATGAAACACCCTTTCTGCTATTCGTGAATTTTTCCCATTTTTCCTTACTTTTCCTTGGATAGGAGTAAAGTAGCTTTAGGTATGTTATTCACATTAGAGATCCTTATCACACCTGTGAAAAGGGCGTTATCAGTATGTAGGTAAGTACTAGTACTTGTGGTAATTTCTTTAAAAACGATTAAATGCTTAAGATATTTTTTCTTTGTTTTACATTTTATTATTTAATTTTTTTATCTTTATTAAATTTATGTAACTAGAGTAGGAATGTATTTTTTTTTTAGCTTTACTCTGTACCCCACATCTAGTTTAAGCAGCTTAAACACTCTCGTATCCTTTTCTCCTGGATTCTGGAAGCAATACGTGTTGAGGAACACGTGTAGGCGGAATTCAACGCCGCGCTTTGCTTCGTTACCGGAGCAAAGACATGAATATATTAGATATTTCATTCCTCTGAAGTTGAATCTAATCCACGATTATTGCGTAACAGTCACAAACTTGTGCCACTACATCACGACGGCTTCGAATATAACACTTTAAAATTAATAAATTAAAAACATTACAAAACCAAACCAACCCTTATTTACCGGAAATTAAATCGATACATTATAAGTATTCTATTTCTAATTTCCATAGCCCCCAGTGGCTTTACAATATTTTTTGTGACGCAATCTGTTTTGGAAGAAAGTTCTTTTTTTAGGGTTCCGTACCTTGAAAAGACCTTTATTGGAATATTTTATTGTCCTTCTGTCCATTTATTAACCATTTTTTTCAGGGACACATGTCGTTATATGTAGGTATTAAGCTGAAATTTATATCAAATACTCAGGTCTACTGTCCCTTAAAACTGTGAAAAAATCAAACGTCTAAGCCAACGCAATTAAAAAACAGTCGTTCGTTTATGCTGCAAATTTTCGAAACTGGCGAGGGAATCAAAATCTACAGACTTACTTCCCGTGAGCTCAAAATCCTTAAATTTGGTACGAAGCAATGTATTATATTACAGATACGGAAAAATTGCGAGAAATAAGTGATAATTTAGAGATACTTCATAGAAAAAAAAACACTACAAACTTATATTCGTAGTTCATTTCACACAAAATGAGTGCATAATTTAACTTTATCTGTTTTGAAAATGTCTACAGTATACTTCCCGTTTTGTTGTTACGGTATACCTACCATTCCGAAATTGGTACGGAAGCCTTGGTGGGCGAATCCGACTCGCACTTAACCGATGTTTTTTAGAAAGCCCTCGTATGGTCGAATGCATAATGTAGCTTTGACTTGTAATATAAATTACAATAATGGGTAATAAAATAAAGATGTTTGTATCAATTATAATGAAACACTTATAAATGTCTTCCGCCTATTTATTACCTGTATTTTAATTACGATTTTAAATTGTACATTTATTATTGTTGATTTGTTATTTAGATTTGTTGATATAATCTTGTTGCTATGTAATAATAAATCAGCTTCATTCTGTATTCCGCACACAGCAGGGTAGACAGAGGGAACCGAGTGTTAAGACACTCCGTTCCTCCTACCTACCTTCCTCCGTACTCCGTACCTTCCTCCGTAACTTCGGCCTAGTTCTGGAGGCATTGCATGTTGAGTAGCAGAACTCAACGCTGCCTTTTGCCTCAACACTACAACGAAGAAATTAAAATATAAATGTAAATAAATATTTCATTTCCTGGAGTGGGGATCGAACCCACAACCCGTCGGTTATATACTCACACTTTGTGCTCCTGCGCCACGACTGCCTCTTATTAAAAGAATTTAAAACTATTTCTACGTTCAATACGGCTATGTGGCGTTGTCACACAATAATTCACTATAAAACGGTAAACTATAAATGCCACTGATTGACAAAATGTAAGCAATAAACGGTGAACAAACATCGACTCGAACACAATTACTTGCACAGAGCTGAGTTAACTGAAAGTGGCATAGAGACGGAATAAAAAAAATGTTTAGCTAATAGTACCTTATTTGGGTATACCTGGAAGAGATGACCTATATCTTCCAGGCACCCTTTACCACATAAAATATCAGAAGAGGCAAGGAGAGTGGTACAAATAAGTCGTTATAATGTTCTCAAAGGTAACAAACAAATTTTAAAATTTCACGTAATGTATTACAAAAAAATTTAATTCGGCAATAATAGGGAACGGATTGTTCCCTATTTTTGCCGAATTAAAATTTTTTGGGTTCCCTATGCCTACACTGCTGTGTGAGGGATACAGCGTGAAGCTGATGTGTTACAAATCTCTCTACTTAACTCCCTTATTGAATATGATATATGAATTAATAAATATAATAAAAATAAATAATATTTATAAAATTACATGAACGATGATAATTTCATATATATTTACATACATACATAGATAGATACATATTTATAGCGATGGGAAGATACATGACGCTTAAATATATGAACTGATTTAGACTCTCGTATATCCAGGGAAAGGATATTCTAGAACGGCGTGGGGCTGTGCTCGGCTTAGTGGCTATGCTAGCTTCTTACCTCCCTGTGACCTGAGATTGAGATATTGACTGGTACCTAGAAAACAAAGCCTAGATTGGACGAAATCAAGGGTGTAAGGATGCTAAAGGAGATTCTATAGATGGATAGTAATTTGAAATGAAAATTTTATTAGATTCTTTAAGTTTTGACATTTTTATGCATCATATATAACATATATTTTCTAAATATCGACCATCTAAAGGTTTAAAATAGGAAAATATCCATCAAATGTTAAAACTTTGATGATTTAGTTTGTCATATAAATAGAGTTTTTTGTACGTCTAAAAAGACGCAATATCTGAGCAAAATAGTTTTAACAACTAACACGGTTTCCACGGGTTCGAGTCCTGCTACGTTTGAATATGTATTTATGTAAGAACATATCCTTATTAAGCGAAAATCTTTTTAAGAAATGTTAAATAACAAAAAGAAACAAAGGATTCAAGTCGCTATCGCTTGCTTTTATTCCACTTCATTCATATATACTAAGTCTGCGATTAAATGTTTCCGACATTCCGATTGCAGTAACGATTTTCGGCGTCGACGCCCACGAGTCAGACAACTATTCGATAAATCACCTACCGTGAGAATCACAACACTAGCGCTTGGCGACGTGTTCTGTACTAGAATATATTTTAGAATTAGTTAATTATTTGGATACATTATCTGTTGTACTGAAATCGATTTTAATCGATAGTTTTCATAGGGTTTCGAAAATCACAAAATAGTTCCTATGAATTTATAGTTTTGCAATCCTACTTTCACCATATTCTCACATACGTACATCTCTTGTTTTACTACAGTCCTAAAGCAACAGCAAATTTTAGGTTACATTTTTACTAGAACTAGGTAGTACTATCATAAAAACCTTCTTACAACGTCATTACATGTCGTCTTTAATAATATGTACATACACCATGTTTTTAAAATTTCTATTAATTGAAAAGACATGCAAGAAATTTTATAAAAAAATACGTTCATCATTAAATTTAAAAGAAAAAAAATCTTGCGAAACTAAAAACCGATGAATCATATCATATATCATATCCTTCATGGCAAGATGGGCAGAGAGACCCAGTGTCAAGACATTATATTCTCCATTTTCCACTCTCAAAATTGTATGTTAAAATTGATTTTACTCTAATTAATTCAATTGTCATTTCAACTTCACCCAAAGATACCGAATAGGTTCCTTAGATAAATTGTTACACCATTAATTACATCTGAGATGTGAATATCATAGTGTTGTGTCGTAAATCGTTTCGTTTTCGCTTGTTTAAACCATTATTAGCATATTACAATAGTTTACAGGCTGCCTACGTGAGAACAACGAGTTGGGCGATTGTAACAGTGGGAAGTAACAGTCTTAATTGTTAACCTGGTCGTACTGATTGCGCCAGAAATATTTGGATATTTGGTTGAGCTTTCTTTTAAATACTTATTATGTATTGTATATTTATTTTGTTTAATGTGTAGAAAAATGTATGTATATGAAATTTCTACTAGTTTTTTGTACGTACGTATATTGTACGTACGTTTTTGTATATTTAAGGGAAGAGGGATTCTAGAGTTAAGTAACACTCTATTCTTCACTTTCCGCCCCAATTCTTAAGACATTGTATGACTGATGATGAATGACACTTGTTGAGTAGTGGAACACTGTTTTTGTCCAAAATATTACATTTTCCTGAGTGGGAATCGAACTAACGACCGTCGCGTCAAAATGTTTTTAAATTATTAAATAATTAAATAAAAAAGTTGTGTATCTCCAAATAAATAGGTGTTTCAAAGCACAATGGCCACTCAAAATTGGGAACATGCACTATCTTGTATCAGTAAAGTATTAGAGTGTCTTAAGATATCGTTGAGAGCCGCGAGTGGTTACAAGTCCTCCGACTGTGGTCTGGAAGTATCTTGAGATGCTAATTTTGTAATTTCAATGTTAAGCACTATCGTTATTAAGACGTGGTCGCGAGTTCGTATTTCTTCAATAGAGTATATTTTTGAAAAAAATGTTATTAACTGTCTTTAGGCACGAAACCCTTTTAAATAGCAAACAATCGACTTGATAACCTCCTCCTTTCAAAAGTTAGTTTAAAAATATCACTTTTATATAAAAAATGTCTTGATATCACAGAAAAACCAAAAATAAACAACAAGTATAACAATGTATTTAACTTTTCACATTGAAACTCCTATATCTAAATAATAAAAATAAAATAAATCAGCTTCACGCTGTATCCCGCACACTGCATGGTAGGCAGAGGGAACGTAGTGAAAGACACTCTGTTCCCCACTTTCTGCCGAATTCCGGAGACATTGCGTGTTAAGTGGCAGAACTCAACGCCGCGCTTTGCCTCGACACCAGAGCGAAGAAATGGAAATATAAATTTAAGTAAATATTTCATCTCCTCGAATGGGGATCGAACCCACAACCGGTCGATTTACAGTCACACTCTGTGCCGTTGCGCCACGACCGGCCTCCCTTTACTACTTTACCTATATCTAAAATATACCTAAAAAGTAAAAATATAAAATATAAAATGAATATTCCATACAGTCTGCTCTCAAACAAACACCAGCAGAAGATTGGTCATTTCCCGATGCGAGGTCACGAGCGCGCCTGACTTCGCACTTATGGCGAAACTGGGGTTCCCCACCCCAGTGCCAGCCTCTTCTCAAATCTTGCGGGCCTACCCCTACTTGCATTTATATTTTATATTCTAGATATCGTATACAGTTTTTCTTTAAGTAATACTTTTTTTAGCTTCACATCTTATGATACATAACAAAAAAGGGTAGGCAGAGGTAACCTAGTGGTACGACACTCTTTTCCCTAAAAATACACTTCTATTTCCAATCTCCCGTACAATTCTCGAGGCGTGTTGAGTTGTGGAACTCAATTCTGCACTGTACCTCGTCACTACAGCGAAGAAATAAAACTATTAAATATTTCATTTACTTAACAACTGTTGATAAAAGACTTATTTCCATATAAACTTTTTTTTTGACGACTTTTGCTTTTTACGACGTGCTAATATTGCCACGGTTGTGAGTTCAACTCCAGAAAACGAATTACGTAGAGGTGTCTTAATTCTTGGTTATCTGTAGCACTCAAAAATATATTTTGATAATATGTATTCATGAGAGCAGGTCTATTTTCATAGAATAAACTTAATTTCTTTGAGTATAATACGTTCTAATTCAATTATTAATACATATTTACCTATATATAAAATGATGTACCTTTATACATAGAATTCCAATCTTCTTTTCCATTTCGCACCTTATCCGTCTATAGCCATTGTGTGCTTTCGGATGCATAAAGACGCTACAGACGTTCGAATAGGTGTATGAAAAAAATATATTTTTATAAATTTTATTAATATTATAAAAAAATGCTTATTTAATATATAATATTTATAAGCAAAAGAAATACGCTAAATATTTGTGTTATTTTTGTTTATTTTTAATAAATAATACCTTAATATATTTTTATTGGAGTTTTTAAATTATAATATACCTAATACTAAAACGAACAAATATTAAGATTAGAGGTACTATTTAATCTTAATTGTTGCCTAAATTTACATATAATTTAAAGATTATTCTTTACTATAAATATAATTTACTATAAATAAAATAATTAATACAATCTAACAATGTTTTCGCTTAATCTGAACGTCCCTAACCATCCCTTAGCAGGTGGGGGCGTCAAGGGGTTACAGCCCCAAAACTTTTTGTAATACATGCCATTACGAGATTTTCTTCCCAGCGTGCGATGAAAGAATCTCTCATAATCTGCCGACGTGAAATTTGAATTTTATTCACGAATCTACAATACAATTTGTCATTGTGTCATACTTTGTCAGGTGTGTTGGGAGTATAAATGTGTTATATTTGAAATGTTTATACTTATTTATTTTTTTATTTTTACTTAAATATTATAAAGATATTATCATTTTTATTAATATTATTCTATATATAATATTTATTATTCAATAATTATAGCTATAATTATTGGAGAATAAATATTATATATAGAATAATATTAATAAAAATGCTATATAAATAGTATGTATATGTATTTTTTTTAAAGTATATACATACCAATATGTATATATTTTGTGTTATTTTTTATGTAACCCTTTATTGTGAGTCTTTTATATCTTTAATACTTTCTCCATCTATCTCTTAATTTTAATTACTTGGTTTTTTCGTCTTAATGGTTATCTGGGAGTGGCTATTTAGTCACATCACAAAATCGCCTTTTCTAGTTTGTACGTTGTGTTTGGTGACCTTATACAAATAAAGTTATGAGATATATAATTAAAATCCTTGAAAATCTTTAATTATTATTAAATAAATAATTTAATAGTAACTAATTAAATTATACATTTTAAATAATTAATTAATAATAATTAATATAGAATATTTATTAGAAGAATAATTACTATAGAAAGAGACAAAACATAATAGAATGGGTTCATCTACAAAATCTTAAAAAAACAATCACAGATAGTCATAAAATTTAATTATAATATCTACCGAATCCTAAATAGATAAAAAATAAAATAAAAAAAAAACAAAACAAAAAAAAGTTAAACGTCAAAATGAGTTAAAATACTTACAAAATCACTGTCAATAGCTCACTCAAACCCTTTGTCCCCATACAAAAGTATCATACACAATGTTTAACTGTATTAAACAACAACGGTAGTTTCGTAACGAGACAAGACGGTTTTAGCTGCATTAACAAAAAGTCAAAAAGGCTGGGCAAACATTAAAATCGTCGGGGCCTGCACTCATTCCACTTGCATTTTTAAAGAGGCGCAAATGAGACTTCAGTTACAGCGCAAGAGTATGCCAAGCGTCCAGCTCCTTTGTTTCACCAGTCTTTCCACCAGCCAGCCCCTCTGGCCCTCCCGACCGTCTATTACCTGCGAAACTCTTTAAAAATGTAACCGCGCGTATTATTCCAGAGACCAGGCTACGGTGGACGGGGATAAAGCGAAATAACTTAAAAAGAAAAATTAATGCAGTGAAAAATAAAATGGTGAAGGCAAAAGGTTGGTATGAAATGTGGGCTTTTATTTGAAGGCTGTTGATATTGCTATGCATTTTGTAGTGCTTTGTACGTACGTGCTTTTTATATTTTACGTCGCAATTTATTCAAACACTACGCGTGTGTCGTGACTTTGTTTGTATTAACCGGCGGTTTTGTTAAACCTACTTGTATAAACCATGTTAAAAAAAAATTGCCTTACGCTCTATCATAATCATATGTATAGGCAACAGGGTAGGCAGACGAAAACTAGTGTTAAGACACTCAGTTTTCTATTGTCCGTCCGAATTCTAGAGGCCTTGTTGAAATGTTGAACTTAACGCCGCGTTTTGAATCGACAGTAGAGCTAAGAAATGAAAATATAACTTAATTAATACGAAAAATGCATTATATATTTAATATCACTGGGTTATGCCTAACTGTTGTGCAGCAGTAAAAAATACAGGAAAAGTATCAAAGACGTATTATACATTTTTTGTTAATAATATATTAAATACTACAAGGATACCTTCGTGTGAACAATATAATAAAATAATTTAGCATATAATATAAGCTCAAAATTCTGTTAAATGACGTTTTATAATACCATTACTATATTAATATAGCCTGTTAAAAGACCATTGTGCGTGTCCGTCAGTCCTCAATCATTTCCATTTTCTTAAATCACATTGAAATAAACGATTTTTTTATAAAGTACTATAGTGAGCATTAAGTGTAAATCGTGAAGTTTTAGAAGCTTAATAATTTTTTGAAAAATATTCCACTGCTCGCTTGATTTATTAGATTTTCGCGTGTGAATACATTAAAAATACATTGTTACTTGTGAAATACAATAAGATGCCCTTATAAATATTTCAACACTTTCTTAGTGGTGGAGTTGGTATAATTTATAGACGTAATAACGAATTTAAGTGTTAGAATTCATACAAATGCTGCCAGCGCCGGCCTTGACTGTGGATTCGTGGGTTTTATATATAATGTTTTTTTAAAAAATGCTTAAGATTACAGAATTACAGTCGCACAAGTTTTTGTTTAGATTAGAGGCTTACTTCGTCAGTGTAATCTAGCATTGGTAAGAATATTTTATTATTGAGGCATTGCGTGTTGAGTGGTGGAACTCAACCAGAGTGAGTAAATGAAAATATAAATTTAAATGGGGAGACCTCGGTTGACCTTCGAAAACACAGTATCAAAGATACTGGAGAAAGGTCACGTAAAAAGCATGAGGAGAGAGCATGTGTGAAGAGGTTGATGACAGTGGACGAGGCGAAAGAGGTATGTAGAGACCGTAGCTTTTGGCGCTCCGTTCCCTCTGACTACACCTCTAGGGGTACTACCAGTCGTTTTTGTACCTCTCTTTCTGCCTCTGCGCCACGACTGGCTTTATGTTTATTTTATTAGCTTTTTTAATTTTGTTTTTTTTTTATATAGTTTTGAATATATAATTTATTCTGTCTGTATTTTCATTTAAACTCTAGTTCTTGAGGAAATGGTGTTTCCGATTATTTGTGATTTACTTGAAGAGAGAATTTAGTGACTCGTCATTTCGATATCAGTATACTTTAATTGATTATTGTGTAGATAGGACTCTCTACACTATTACGAATATACTATAGACTATATACTATATTCAAGTATTATATTACATAGGATATAAATTTACAGATAACGGAAAAATATTGTAACACATTACATTCATTTCATATGTTTCACATGGTTTATTCATATTCATAACTAAATTTTATTAAGTTTTAAATATGTTTTATCAGTTATAATTTGATACCTAATAGAAACAAAAAGACTACGTTGAAACAAAATACATCACCAAAAACCTTTAAAAGTTCACATTACTATAAAAAAGTAAAACAATTGATACAAGGCTGTAACTGCCGTCCACGCGTGAATAAGTTTAGTAGACCACCCGGCTCGAACGGATTATCTCGCAGTGATTTATAGTTTTAAAGTAAGATCTTAGACTTATATCTTGTATTAAGTGTAATAGGGAGGGATACGGGAGGTCGTCAATGAAAATTATTTATTTTTAGGTGCTATAGTAAGACTATAAATAAGGCCAGTAGCGCAGGGGCTTAAGATGTGGATGTAAGCGTGACACCTTGAGTTCGATTCTCACTCGAGGAAATTAATAATTATTAGATTTTTTTCATTTCTTCGCTCTGGTAACACGCTGTTCGAGGTCTAGGCGAAGTAACACGCGGCGTTGAGTTCCGATACTCAACATGCAATGCCTTCAGAATGTCTGGAGCAGAGGGTCTCAACACTGCCCTGCCTACCCTGCTACCTTTGAGATTCAGCAATCAAGCTGTAAAACGATACTACAAGACGAGCCACGTCAAGTTGTTTAAAGTTATCTCTGATTACAAATCGAACCCACAACTGTCAAATATAAATACTAACAATATTAAAACGACCATTTATGGCAACCCAAAGGTGGTATCTGCCGCTTAAACTTATTCTTATATCAGTTCCAAAATATACAAAATCTTCATATAAAAATCCTATATTTTAATCTAGTGTATAAGCTATATTACTTTATAGTTTCAACTTAATTTATTCAGTAGTTTATGCGTAAAAGTGGAACAATCAACCAACCTCACAAACATTCACATTATAATATTGGGATATGTGTTCAAGGGTTTCACTGTATTCGGGGCTTAAAATTTGTCTCGAGAGGAAGTTAGGACATACTTCCATCGGCGTCGAGTCGGAGAGGGTGCTTATCTTTTTATTGTGAACGCGGACTTGAGACCAACTCGTTGGGGACATAAGAACTTTCCTTTTTTTATCTTTTTTTTGTTAAATCCTTTACGTTGTGCAAGAGAATATTATAAAATTTATATGAATACATATTATTGAGTTCTGTCGTGGCGCAGGGGCACAAGGTGTGACTGTAGAATCGTCTGGTTGTGGTTTCGATCCCTATTCGAGGAAATGAAATATTTATTTACATTTATATATTCGTTTCTTCGCTCAGTGGTGTTGAAAGTGAGGGACGGAGTGTCTTAGCACTCGTTTCCCTCTGCCTACCCTCCCGTGTGCGGGATAAAGCGTGAAACTGATTTTTAAATTTTTTTATATGAATAGATACTGTTTAAAAAAAACTTGAAGCTAGTCGTGGCTCAGGGGGACAAGTGTGTGACTGTAAACGCGACTGATTGGGAGTTCGATCCCACTCGATGAAATAAATAATTTATATAAGTTTATATTTTCATTTTCTTCCCTCTGGCTTCAAAACAAAGTGGGGAACGGGATGTTTTAACACTAAGTTCCCTGGGATTTATTTTTTTTAATATTACAAAATACTTTTAAAAGTTTTTTTTATATTTTACGATAACCCGTTAAATACCAATACCATTTAAAGTGATAGGTCAGAGTAAACAACACCAAGTGACATCACTTAAGAAATGGTGTTTATGTAGATGAAATACTTAAACTAACGAGAATCGTTACTACTGACCGGAAACTACTAAAATTCAAATAGGCTCTTGACTTTTTTGTTTTAAGAGATTTTAAAGTGTTTTTCTGCATTAAAAATAAAATAATAATTTAGAAATCTTATAAAAAAGTACATGTTCGCTATAATAGGTGCGGGTTTGAGTACTGCTACGTTAGTTTTTTTTTTGCGTGTCTTCTAAAATATTTTATTAGATGAGATTATAAATTGTTGACACGAGGTTAGAATGATTGCTAACATTATTAAACAAATAAAATATGAAAATAGTGAATAAGAGATGAATGTTTATTTTTGATAATTTTTTAATGATTACATTGAGAGTTCTACATAAGCTTAAAAAAAAATATACATTTTACTTTTATTTTATATTTCATTTCGTAGTAAATGCAACAGGCTATGGATTCGATTACCACAAATGTATATATTAAATATTTTTAAATGAAAACGTTTTAAGAAGAAAAAGAGAAGAATTTAAACCGTAGCTTTGCGTTTCGCCGCTCAACGCGCAGTGCCTCCAGAATTTAGCAGAAAGTGGGAAACAGAAGCGTCTTAGTGCCTTAACACTTATTTATATAAGGAAGAGAAATAAAAGACAAAAAATATAAGAGAATAAGCCAAAATCTAACACTAAGGCTAATTTACGAGCATAAACCGCCTCTCACCTTTGAGATCGACTTTCAGATGAAGTTTTAATAATCTATCAATGAAAACGGCATCTCAAGATCGCTCTCAGGGTTGAGTGCGATTTATAAATAAAACCTAAAACACTATGTGGATACCCATTTACAATTTCCACATAAACATGGACACTTTACATAAAACAAAGCTACCGTAAGCAATCATGTAACCCGTTTAGCAGTAAAAGCGAACCGTTGTCACCGTTAACGATACAGAAGTAACGTTTAGTACTCGGAGTGCTCTTAAGAAACCGAAACGGCCAGGAAACTGGTGACTAGATTATTAATTGCGAAGATGGTTGGAAAGTTTTGCGGTGTGTTTATTTGTTTTTAACTAACAACGTATAGGATTGTGGATTAAATTATGGTTGGCATAAATAAATTGAAATTTTTTTTATTTATTTATTTAATGGCTATAATTGATCAGGTGTAAGAACCATTGGGTAAATGAGGATTTTAATTGGATGAGGGAACCCAATGTCACATCACCTTCAACTTCAACTTCATGTGTATTCCAGCATAGCACGTTATGTAGAATACACAGAGTATTAACACGCTATTTCCCTTTCTATTAATAAATATTAAATATTTTAAATATAAGTGACCTAAGTGACTATCAAACCAAATGACATCACTGTATACTACTACGCTACGATGGTTTCGTATTTAAATATTCATTTTTCTTTTATTTTCACAATTACCTTGAACAATACTTCCATTTCATTTTTGATCTATGGTAGGAAAGTCTGTTTGTCTTGTCTATTTATTTGAATAAAGAATAGAATGTGTGTCACATAAACTAGTAGTGCTAGTAAAGACTTATTTGCGGGTAAGAAAGTGGCTGGTTAATAAGCTTTGCCTATTCATCACTTATATGCTGTCGCCATAAAATATAATGAAATACCTTATTGAAAATTTAAATGCTTAAAGTCACATTTCTCTGTTTGTAAATAACGACAAATAATAAAATTATGTAATGCTAAATAATATTTGTAACAAAAATACTTTAATAATATAACTTAATAGTAGAACGTCAACAAACCTACAAACTGCGTTATTTTTTTTTACTATACATTGTATCCCGCAAGTATCAACGGTAGGCAGGCAGAAGGAACCTAGTATTAAGACTCTCCGTTCGCAGTATGAAACGATCGTTTACCACTTTCCGCTGAATTTTGGAGGCATTTTGCTTTTGCCTCGTTACCACGAGCGAGGAAATGAAAATTTAATTATTTCATTTTGTCGAATCGAAGTGAGAATCGAACCCACAGCCTGTCGCGTTTACAGTTACGGCTGGCTTAAGTCTTATTAATTAGAGATAAAAGTTTATCGTTTAAAAGCGTGTGCAGTCAGCTTAAGGAATCCTTTTGTAACCTGTAAATGGGCTCTACATAGCTTTACTTCTATATGACTATTTACTGTCTGAAAAAAAAACCGGCCAAACGCGAGTCAGACTCACACACTGAGGGTTCTGTACCAATCTTAAAATTGGAGGTACAAAATAAAATAAATTATAAATAACAGTCTACAATAGTACATTTTCTGTAATATATGTGCCTCAATTTCATATTTTATTGGATTTTTCTTCTCTATTCAAATCAAATCAGCTTCACGCTGTATTCCGCACACAGCGCGGTAGGCAGAGGGAACCTAGTGTTTAGACACTCCGTTCGCCACTTTCTGCCAAATTCCGGAGGCATTGCGTGTTGAGTGGCCGAACTCAACGCTGCGCTTTGCCTCGACACCAGAGCGAAGAAATAGAAATATAAATTTAGTAACTATTCATTATTCATCTCTTCGAGTGGGAATCGAACCCACAACCAGTCGGTTTTACAGTCAAACTTTGTCCCCCTGCGCTACGATTAGCCTCGTACTCGTCCTTTACGTACTGTTAATATTTATTTTTTGATTAATTTCAAAATTGTACACCAACGTACCGTAACGTACGTAACGTATGTACGGTAGTTTGATGTTATGTTATTAAAATGTGACAAAAATTTTGAACCGAGTATGTATGGCTAAGTGGTCAGAGCGCCTGGTCGGTTTCTAGGAAGCGTGGGTTCGAGTCCCGCTACGTTAATTTTTTTTTAATAAGGAGTTCTTTTTTGTCTTTGATGGCACGGAACCCTAAAAACCTCTTTAAAAATGTTTCCAACGGGAATGGATGAGGTATGGGAATAATGTACGGGCGAAAAAAAATTATAACAACCCCCTACTAGTTGTCTCAAAGGTCTGCGTCGCCTTCTTGCTCGTTCGCTTTGTCCCTTTTCAACATCGGCCTTATCTGAAGCTGCCTTTCGTTTATTTGTTTGATGCTTTGATGGATAAAGAGAATGCTGGATTACCCTATCTAGAACTGAGCTTACACGTTTACTTCTTTTTGGTTTCAGTTTGGAGTTCGAAGTCTGTACAGAATTGTTATTTTTGAATTGAAGATTTTTTATGGCTAGGTCATTTTAGAATTTAAATATTATTTATGTCATTTTAAAAATACATGCTGGTAAGTGAGGTAATTTATTTATTCGTAGTTAAGGTTTCAACGGAAATGAAAGGAGGTGTTTTTGTAAAAAACTAAAATAGTTCATTCCTATGTTAAGTTATCAATAATTTTAATAATCTTTTCGTATGGTATCATTGTATAGATTTATCAACTCAACTAAAAAATAAAGGAGACTTTGTGAAACATTGTTTCAGGTTATATTACGAGAAGTTAACTTGAGCGGGTTTAAGTTTGTAAATATCATTATAATGTACCTTATAATTAAATGTGAGGCCAGTATTGGCGCAGCGGTGTGCTCCTAAGTGTGTACGTAAAATCGACTGGTTGTGGGTTCGAATCCCACTTGAGGAAATGAAATATTTATTTAAATTTATATTTTCATTTCTTTGCTCTGGTGTTGAGGCAAAGCGCCGCGTTAGGTTCTGCCGCACAACACTCAATGCCTCCAGACCTCGGCGGAAAGTGGGGAAAAGAGTATTTTAACATTCGATTCCCCCGGCCTACCTTGCTGTGTGAAGTGATGCAGCGTGAAGCTGATATAATTAAATGTAAAGTAAATAATGGCTTAGTTCTAGTCCTTATATAATTTAGCATGAATCTAATATTTTTAAACCAGAATCGAATAAGTATAGTATTGTTTATACTCACGTATAGTACGAGCATGCCGACAGTTGTGTTCAATGGATTCGACACCCGCGGCGTTTCACAGTCCACGGTGCTATTCGAAACGCCATTATGTAAGATTCAAGAAGAATATATTTTAAAAGTTATATGGAATTGATTTAATAAATATCTAAATTTAAATTAAATATTAAATTAAAGGCAGAGTGAACTTAGTGTTACGTCACTCCGTTTAATCTTGATATTTTTAAGTGAAATGAATAGTTTGGTAAAAAAAAATTAAAATATAAAAAAGTAATACCAATTAAAGGACTACAATCTATCAATTTACACAAATTGCAAAGAAATACATATTTTATTATAATTAGAAATAAAATTTATACCACTTTTATTATACTTTAATTCTGTGACAAAGAACTCTTTGTATTTCTCCTGATCGCATTTGAAATTAGAAATTTTTCGGTGAATGAGCGTTATGACAAAGTATTGGGGGATGTCGACTGTAGTACTGAGTAGACTTTTTTAATTATTTTTTTCAGCTTCACACTGTATCCCGCACACAGCAGGGTAGGCAGAGGGAACCTAGTGTTAAGACACTCCATTCCCCACTTTATTGAACTCTTAAATATTTATTTAACTCTTTTATTTGCTCTACATAATAATATAAGTTTAGTTTCTTGGTATTTTAAGATGTTTATGTATAAATTGAAAATGTGTGCGAGTAGAAAGAAGACATTAAAGTAATATGTAAGTAATATTATAAGAGGTCGTCGTTGCGCAGCGAGACATCCTCTGACAGTAAATGCGATTGTTGTGGGTTCGATTCCTATTCGGAAAATGAATGATTTTCGTTTATTTCCTCTCGTAACATACCAAAGCGCGGCGTTGAATTCCGTCACTCAATGCGCAACGTCTATAAAATTGGGCTGAAAGTGGGAAACGGAGTGTCTTAAAGCAAAATGTAATAGCTTCTCGTCTTCTACTTCAATGTAAAACATTTTTCAATCTAAAATATGAACTCACAACCTTTATTACTAGGAAATAGCATAAGATGTAACATTACTTCTGGACTATTAAGGCATCTAGGTCTACCTTCCTCATGATTTTTATAAGGTGACTTGGTGGTACCGCCAGCGGATGTTTTCTAGTTTCTTTCGTATAAGCTTAGTCTCGATACAAAAAAGTTGAGATAAACTCTCGATACGCCATGTGTGTCCGATCGGTTGAGGAACAAGTGACAGCGTTGAATATAAGTATTTATATATTTATTTGTATTATCTTGTTTGTATATTTCATTTGTGGTTTAAAAAACGTGGCGTTGAGTTCCTTTACTCAATACGTAATGTCTCGAATTCAAAAGGTAAGAGGAGGACGGGGTGTCTTAAAAAAAGATACCTAGTGTTTTCTTTTTCCTGCTTTGTGGGAAAATTAACAAATTATCATGTTATATATATATATATATATATATATATGCTATACATATATGGAATATTAAAAAGTAAAAATATCATTATAAGTATAAACAATGCCTATGGGTGCGTTATGCAGTACCAATAATTTATAATGTTTTATAATAATATATATAAAATAACACCGCCCGAGCCGGCTTGGCCGGCGGCCAAAATAACAAATAACCCGCGCGAGCCGGGCTCGCCCACTGAGGGTTCCGTGAAAAATTGGAAGTCTCGAGCTTTTCTGAATGTCAAGTTGTTAGCTTAGCCAAAGCCTTTTCATTTAATATCTCACTTAAACTTGCTTTTTTTTAGCTTTGTTATAAAATTTTACCTCCTTTTTTAAGGCTTATATTTTTTAGAATTTAACCACAAACGTATAGTTTTCAGATTATTTCCTAAACAACTACTACCACTACGTTTACTAGGTGCCAAATTTCATAATTCTAGGTTAACCCGAAGTATCCTATGAATTTTGATTCCGTTGATAATGTCTAACGCGATTTTTGCAATATATAAACGGCCGTATCTTTTTATCAGTAAATCAAGAAGTATATTTTTACAGGAAATCATGGTTTAAATTTTAACTCGATATCTCCAAGCGTTTCTGAGATTTATCTCAAGCTCTTGACAGACAGATGGACAACAAAGTGATATTATAAGGGTTCCTTTTTTTACGAAGGTACAGAACCCTAAAAACATTATACCCTATTTTTTTATAGCTTTACTTTATATGCCAAGTATATTAAGAGAGAGAACCTACTGTCACGACACGTTCTTGCTGGTTTAGTGACGACACTACTTCGCACTCTGTTGACAACGGTGTGAAAACGAACAAACCCAAATTACGATTACCTCTAATATCATTTTAATAAATTCCATAATCTTTAATTCCAATCTCAAAACGCTGTAACTAGAACCGAACCAGAACAGGCTTTAAATTAATTATTCATTTCCTTTTTACAGCATCTCATCCATGGCTGGCACTGTCCTTCAAACCGTCGCGTCCGCGGCCCGCAGATTTATTGCATTGTATTTACGCGTACGATTAGCTACGGACGTGCGACGTACGGCTTCCTCTGGACCAATGATGAATGGAGATGATAACATGGTCTTAAGATACGTACAAGCTTATGGTAGCTTTTAGATTTTTAAGTCGATTGAGAATTTAATGTTGTGATTTTTTTATAGAGGTTACTTGTTCAATTTTTTTGTTTAATTTATGTTTAGATTTGAATTATTAAGCTTAAGATGATTTTTGGGAACCAAGCCAAAGATGTGTTTTAAGCGGGAACGCCTTCCCCCTGAAGGTGTAAAATGGAAAAGGAAAATGTCCTAATTTAGTGTATGTAGATTTTGTGATTTTAGGTATAGACTTATTGTTAGTTACAGTGCTTTATATGAAATAAATAAATATTTTTTTGGTAATCTTCTCTATAAGGAAAAAAGAAAAATTTTAAATAAATTGAGAGATAAACCGTCTCGATGGAGTTTAACTAAAGCAAAATTGATAATAGTTTCAAATATTTTGAATGTGATAATAAAATCAGAAATCAGGTGTTTTTTTTAATTTCTGCAATGTAATGGCATTACATTGCAGAAAACAAAAAAACACTTGGCTTAAAAACCAGATTTTTTTTAATCAAAAATATATAAATAATTTTGAGGCCAGTCGTGGCGCAGCGGCGCTGTGACAGCAAAACCGACTGGTTGTGGGTTCGATCCCCACTCGACGAGATGAAATATTTACTTAAATATATATTTCCATTTCTTCACTCTGATGTCGAGACCTAAGCGCGGCGTTGAGTTCTGCCACTTAACATACAGTGCTCCCAGAATTCTGCAGAAAGTGGGGAACGGAGTGTCTTAACACAAGGTTTCCTCTGCCTACCCTGCTGTGTGTGGGATACAGCGTGAAGCTGATTTTTAATAAATGATTTTTTTTGCTTTTTTTCCATTTTTCTTTATATAAAATGTTCGTCCATATGCATACGCCCTTACTAACATGGCGAGTTCGTTTTCAAGTCTAATAAATATATTCTATTGGCCGATCTATTTTCCGCGATGTTGTCTTAATCAAAGTCCGACTGCGGCGGAAGATCTCCTGAGGCATAAATGATGATATATTCTTATATATGTATGTCGTTTAAAAATTACTCTTCACTGGAATTAAAATGAGTGTTTTTGTAAGATTTTTTATCTTATAATTTATCTCAAGAAGTGGATAAAGCAGTAACATAGACATATAGTTTCAGTGTATGACTCAAACTCAAAATATTTTGCCTTTATTATTGTTACCAATTTGTTAAGTAGAATAGTCAAACGTGTTACGTGACTAAAAATGATTATATGATTATTTGTTTTAGTTTTACCCTGTATCCCGCTAAAAACAGGGTAGACAAAGGCAACCTAGATGTTACGCAATTCCATTCCCATTAAGACACTTTCCTTCTCCACTTTCTGCCGAATTCTGGATGCAGTGCGTTTTGAATGGCGGAATTCAACGCCGCGTTTTGCCTCATTACCGTCGTAGTCGTCGTTGAGTGGGAATCGAACCCACAACCTGTCGCATTAACAGTCCCACACTTCTGGCCCTACAAGTTATACCTACTTAGTTCGTACTATAGGTATCTAGTTGTACATATGTGCCAATATATTTGCAATAAAATCAAAAATATTTTTAAATACAAGCGTAGTTTTGCCCTTTGAACGCTGTATCCAAATACAAAAAAACTCAGTACTCTGTTATTTCGTTTCTACTAAAAAGTTTTTCTACAATTTTTATTGGATTTCCGATTGTTAGCGAACTAACTGAACTACTTCAAACTGTTGTAAATAACATTCATTTTTTATGTAATATGTTAGAAACTAAAATGTACTGTAATTTTCGGCGGTTGGTTAGTAACAAGGAAAATATAATCTTTTTTAATTTCATATTTTCATCTCCTCACTTTAATCGATCGATGAAAAGTGAAGAACGGAAGTGGAGTGAACCTGAGAACATTAGTTCCAAGGTTCCATCTGTCTACCCTGCTATGTGCGTATTACAACGTGAAGCTAGTAAGTAGTGGTATGGAGTATTTTTAGGGCAATTTTTTTTTTCTGTATTATTTATTACCATTAACAATTTCATATAAAACTTAATATATTATAAATTAACGGTAATACATCGGCTTTTAATAAGTTTGTTCTGGTATTTACGTGCACACTTACCTACAAAAATAAAACAATAAAACAGCTTTACACTGTATTTCTTCTTAACCTAGTGTTAAGACACTCCGTTTCAAATTTTCCACCAAATTCTAGAGGCATTGCGTGAAGAGTGGCGAAACTCAAAGCCGCGCTTTGGTTCGACACCAGAGCGAAGAAATAAAAATATAATGTTAAAGAAATATTTCAGTTCCTCGAGTGAGGATCGAACCCACAACCAGTCGCGTTTACAGTCACACACTTGCGCCCCTGCGCCTTGATTAGCCTCAAAATAAACATACCTATGTATATCATAGCTATACATAATATTTTTTCACAAGTAGTCAACATTTTTAAAAATTAGCCTTCTTATTCTACCATTAAGAATCTCATTAGAATCCATTCTCTTTGATTTAGTACACATATAATGAAATATTAATCAAAAATTTGGTCCACTACTTACACTCGCCCACGTCTAAGAATGTCAGAACAAAAATTCTCCTACAATAATTTATAACGATCATTACTTTCGTAAAATTGCGTGACGAAATGTTATAATTGAAACGTAAAACGATTGTTTGGTAATTCAGTAGGCGATTTTATAACGAAAACTTAGCACACGAATATAACCTTTATGTTGTACGACGGAAAGACTAACATTGGGTTGGTATAGTTGCAAAAAAAACATCAACGAACTATATTATTTTGTTTATTGTGCGTATAAAAATAGTGTGTTTGTAGTAGAATTAAGAGGTTTCCGGTGTTAATGACTGGTTAGCTAACGAAATAGAGGTATACCATGTTATTTGATATTATTATTGTGTTGCTGTTGTGGATTTTTTTGCTGTAAGTTTTAATAGGTAATTAATGATTTTTTCTTCTTTAGTTTTTGTATTGTAGTTTTTTTGAGTTTTGTGCATCTCGCGTATCTAGGGTATTTATCTAGGTTAGGGGTTTTCTCGTGCTCTAAGTTCCCTAGGTAACTTTGGTCGCAGGTAGATATTTGGAGGGCAGGGGGTCTGGATTTCAGCGTTGAACAAATATGTATGGGTGAAAATTAACTTTTTTTAATTTTCGACGTAAATTTTATTGTACGTAAAATTTCTGTAATGGGCATACTCCACCCACCGTCCCCCGCTCCTACATCCACGGGCATCTAATTAATTACCAATAATACTCAGAACACAAATATTTCTATTTGAATATGAAGAACAATATTAAGACGAGGTTCCCTCTGCTTACTGTGATGTTCGCGGGATACAGCGTGACGATACAAAAAAATTAAACCAATCCCTTTAAGTAACGCGTTGTGATTAAGAAAACAAACTGTTTTACTCTAAATAATGACTGTAGTGAAAAACAATAGATGGTATCTTCGTTAGCGTAAATTACAAAAAAAAAGAAAAATTCAATAAGATATTTACTTTTTCTACCACCACGTCGCTCAGCGCCAACTATAATTACGGTACATTAACTTGTATTGGCTTGTTTTTTTTCATGCAACGCACAGATTTATTGCTTAATTTAATCATATTATGTGGAACCTTACAAAGTTATTTATTGTAGTTTCCGGTTATCTATGTTTTTTGAACTGCATTCGTTATCTTTCTTTTTATCTTTACGCTTTTACTGCTTTAACGAGCGGGTAAGGTAAAAAAAATAGTAGTAATAATAAGACACTAAGCTCTACGATTTCTGTGTTCTATGCAAATCTTTACTCGTTTATCTGAAATAGCAGAAACAAAATCATTAATTACCTATTAAAACTTACAGCAAAAAAAATCACAACAGCAACACTATAATAATATCAAATAACATAGTATACTTTAGACAAATGGGACTATCATATTGAGTGATGCAGTGGCGGTTGAACTGTCAACGCAATAGTTGTGGGTTCGATCTTTTTTCGGGGGAATCATTTTTTTCCCTGCTCTGGTAGACAAAGCATGGCGTTGAAAAGCGTACAACAGAGTGACAAAACACTACATCCTCTGTGCAAAACTAGGCTCATGTGAGACAAATGTGAATCAAAACAAAACAAAAGATTCATATGTAGAAACTTGCTTAAGAATCGTTTCCAAAGATTATCACTCATCTTCACTCACTCCATTACGCACTTGTATCATTTTTAATGTTTTTTCAACTGTACGCTCTTTTCCTGCATAGCAAGGAAACAATTCCGCAATTTTTGAGACATTACGTTGGATTACAAAGCGTGGCGTTGTGACCCACCACTCAACGGAACGATTTGCCTTAAGACCAAAACCAAAAGCAAGAAAACTAAAATAATTCATTCTACCAAGTAGGAACCGGCTCCACAGCCGTCGTGTTTATAGCCAAACGCTGTGCTATGATAGACTCAATGAATATCTTTATATCTATTTCTTTTATTAGAATCTGTTTCATAGTTATAAACTTGTAGTTGCTATATCTATGCAGGTAGAGTACCTACCTTACCTATACACTGTTCTCACTGCATTTACCGTTCTTCCAGTACACTGGATATTTAAGGTGAAGTTGGAAGCGTAAGCGTTGTTATGATTGTTTCTAGGAATACAGAATGCCGGTCGTGCTAATGTGACAGCCCGCGGCATTGCTCACGATCTTTGTTCTCAGATTTGTGGTCAACGCCTTCACGGAAACTACTTGTTCAATGGAATAACTGTTGGTTTTCTTTTTTTAAATTGTTAATTTACATACGTATCGCCGCCCGCTACGTACAAGATTTTTATAGGTTTTCTAAAATGTAAAAAAAAATATTAAATTATGATAATTAATATATTAACAGCGACGCTAACTTCAATTAAATGAAATATTTCTATTCTTTACTATATTCTATCACATAAGTAGAACAAAAAATAAAAAAATGACATTGTAATTTGGCCATGTATCTATAAAACTCAACAGAGCATTGCGTGTTAGACGTGGCACGTGACAATGGAACGCGCGTTGCGGTAACCTAATACTTGCTTAGAACGTACGTGTGTTTGTTTAGAAAGATAGCCGAAAACTTAGCTTGGCAACGAAAATAATGTAGAAGGAGTGTTTATATAGTGGGAATGTGATTAAAAAAACGTTTTCACGCTTATTTATGCGTAGCAGGATAGACGGATTGAAGCTAGTGTTAAGTCACTGTATCGCTCAGCCCAAGTTTTTGGGACATAATAAGTCCTGTATCTCTAACATAGCAGGGCATGGAGAATTTGGAAACTCAGTGTTAAGACACTCCGTTCTCGTTTATATGTTTCCATTCCCAACTTTCCGTCCACTTCTGGAGGTACCACGTGTTGAGTGACGATGGAACTCACATTCCGTTTGTAGTCAGAGATTGTCCCATTGCGCCACGATGACCTAAATCTTTTGAAGAATGTCGAAATTGAGAATAATTTTACTCACATATCCTGATAAATGGTTTTTAAATAAACCATAATAATCTCATACATATAAAGTACAATAAACGATAAGAAAACACACACTTTGAATTTAAAATTTCTAAAATAACATTCACCGTTAAGTAAAATGAACATAAAACACACAAAATTAAATAATCATCTGTTAATATTAAATAATCAAATGTGAGATTCCAAAATTAGCATTTTCTTAACAACAAATATCGGGGTGCGGCCCGATGCGGTTTCAAAATTGTGAGTTGCGATGAAACAACAATTTCCCTTCGATTGTCCAAAGCAACATCGACGTTAGGATGCAAAAATAATCCTTATATTACAAAGGAATTAGGTAGAAAATTGATTAAAATAATTCTGTAAACATTGTCAGCGTGTCCGACGACTTTTCCCACGGCGGTCATCCATGGATACCTCTTATCTTGCCACAATTATTGATGTAAAATTAACTCTATTTCTAAAGACAGTAAGTTAAAATTAGATTTTTAAAATGTATTTGCGGTTTACATAGTGGTCATTTCTCGAAGAGCAGTTCTAGGTCCCGTATATGGGCGTATGTAATTAATGGTTTGCAGTGTTGTGCACTGGCATTTTATGCATCGTTGGATGAGAAATCTACTATGGAAACTGTCACTTCGCATTATGAAAAAGTTGTTAAGGTCTTTGTTTAGATATGCCTGTCCGTGCCTACATATACAAATATGTTAACTTGCTGATACGAAATATTGCCTTTACTGTCATAGTTGGCCTAAACTGGGAACCTGGTTGGTTACCCTTTTTTCTTGTTTGCGCTCATATATTTTCGCTGGAAAAAGTAGAAAATAAGTTACTGAAATATGCGTAAGATGACTTTTTTATAGTGTTATGGTATTAAGTTATTTATTTTAATTGGATTGGAAAGGCTACATTGTCGTATTGATTAAAAACTAAAGATGACTATAGAATATTGTTCAGTTACATGGCATCGAGTATTTTTTAAAATTAATTAATATTAAACAATATGATCAAAATTATAAGAAAATATAGAGGTTTTCGTGGAGCGCAACGGTTATGGGTGCGATTTCTACTTGAGGGTAAGAATTATTTTCATTTACTCGCTCTGTTAACAAGATTAAGCTTGGCGTTGATTTCCGCCACTCCCTACGCAGTGTCTTAACACTTGATTTTATTTGCATTTAGTACTATGCAGATAAAGGCATCAAGCTACTTTTAATATAAGAAATTCTGTGTCTTGACGAGATATTTACTATATACTATATCTCTCTGTCACTCTGTCTTTATAAATGACTCAATTAAAACTTGACAATACAGTCTTTCTTAAATTATTCTATATTTGTTTACATTACTCCCGTCAAGCACTAACAATAAAACGAAATTACGTAAAAATGTAAATAAGCTCAAAAGCTTCCATCAAAGTAACCCACAAATTAGCCCCTTATTGAGCAGTCGTATAAAATTATGTAATTACAAGATTATAAACTTCAAACTATCAATCAAGGTCCTCGTTTCAAACGTAAAAGCAATACATTAGGTTATTTAAAAATCAATAAGTGATATTAAGCTAGGTACTTACCGAGGTCCACTCCCGTTGACGCGGTAAGCCGCCATTATTGAGCACCCCACGGTGATTGATAAACTCTATGACGGGATTTAATCATTATTTGCAAATACCATGAGTAGGTACTTCAATATCCCATAGATTGATAATCTGTCAAACAAATAGTCCATTTTGAAGATTATTTTGTGTTGGGATTATGTGGAGGAGCTCTTCTGGTTTTGGATCTGAGTATGGTGCCGCGTGGTGTAGGTGGAAATTGAGGATATGTTATAGGCAATATTATAATATTATAAGTCTTCTTAAGTAATAAGGTGCAATATGTTTTTTTTATTTATATTTAATTCTTAATTTCAATAGTTTATTTTTCTTAATAAATTAATAAGTTTTTAAGTATGCACAATTAAAGCATTTAAAAGAACCCTATTCTCTAATCCACGCAAATGAACTTATTTTTACTGAATGACTGACAGACCGAAGTGAAGCATTAATAATAATAATTAGCTTCACGCTTTATCCCGCACAAAGCAGGGTACGTAGAGGGAACTTAGTGTTAAGACACTCCGTTCCCCACTTTCTGCCGAATTTTTGGAGGCACTGCGTGTTGAGTGGCAGAACTCAACGCCGCATATATATAATGTATAATATAAAAAAGGCAAAGATAAAACAAGGAAAAACGCAGGGACCATAACTTATAAACCTGCTACACGTCAAAAGTTCGTACAAAATACATTTGTATAACGCAGCAAATGTTAAGTACTGAAGCAGGTTGATTACTTATAACTTAAATATGGTGCGAGATTTTAAAACACTTACAACTGTGCTGTACGAAAATAAACTTTATTAATAAGTGACATTGAGATTATGTTTCGGTAAATCATTGAAGTGCATTGAATTCGTGCACTTTGCAAAAAATCAGGTCGACGCTCGCAGTTGTCCGATATAATAATGATGAATGACCTCACACGTCCTTTTTGTGAGAGTAAAGGTTGAGTCTGTTATGCGGCGGTTGGTCTAACGTAGGATGTAAGATGTTTTTTTTAAATTCTTTTTAATTTTGCATTTATGTTGCTCATAAGGAAGGAAAGTTAAAAAATATTCCTCTAAGCATGGGTCTAACATTAATAGGGGCTGGGTGGACCGTGCTCACCCCAAGATAAGTTGTGTCCACTTTAAAAAACCTAACAACAAAATTGGCTCTGAAAAAGATTGTATATAATATATATATATATATATATATATATATATATATATATATATATATATATATATATATATATATATATATATATATATATATATTGCTGCTTCTTTAAAATATCAGCTCTACCCTTTATCTAGAGCACTGGTCCTCAACCAGTGGTCCGCGAAACTTATAAGTTTCTGTTCGATTATCACAGTTAACTTTTATTATACCTTCATATATAGTAGTCCCTGCTACCAAGAATGATATAAAAGTGGTCCTTGGCCAAGAAAAAATGGGAACCCCTGATCTAGAGCCATTATTGAATACTGTAAAATGTATTTATTATACATATTTATCTTTCGGTTAGGCCAGTCGTGGTGCAGCGACACAAAGTGTGACTGTAGAACCGACTGGTTGTGGGTTTGATCCCCACTCGAGGAAATGAAATATTTACTTAAATTTATATTTCCATTTCTTCGCTCTGGTATCGAGGCAAAGCGCGGTGTTGAGTTCTCCCACTCACCACGCAATGTCTCTAAAATTCGATAGAAAGTGGGGAACGGAGTGTCTTAATACTAGGTTCCCTCTGCCTACGATGCTGTGTGCGGGATACAGCGTGTTTTTTTTTTAAATTTTTTATTCATCTTTTTTTATAAGTTGTTCGTTCGTTTCGTAATATAGTACAATAAAAAAAACATTTTTTTTTCTAAATACCAACAAAAAAATATTTAAAAATTAAACCTAAATAATCCCTAACCTTTTGCAATCGCTACCACTCAAACCCAACAACTGCACACAACAAATGCAATCTCAAATGCATTCATATTAGCAATCTGATATCCTTATCGCGAACAGTAGCGGTTTTGACAAATGATATATGTTTGAATCTATCGTCGCATCTTCACGGTTCCACATGGGGGTGGCCACTTAATTACCAACGGAAGTCGTTAGCAAGCGTATTACGTTCGTACATATATTTCCTATGAATTATATTAGATTCACGCTGTAACCCGCACACAGAAAGAGGGAATATAGTGTTGAGACACTCCGAACCCGATTTCACGTCGAATTTTACAGGGATTAGGTTGTTAAGTGGCAAAACTCAACGCCGCGCTTGTCTCGATACCAGAGCGAAGAAATGAAAATATAAATTTAAATAAACATTTCCTTTCCTCGAGTTGTGATCGAATCCACAATCAGTCGCGTTTACACTCACACACTTGTGCCCCTACACCACGACTGACCTCCTATCCTCCTATTTCCTATGAATTACGGTAATTTACTATACTAGTGCCGTTAAAACGTCTACGTTAGCTTGTCATGTAAATTTAACGCGCTCGCTAGCGTATTCGTATTCGTATGTCGAGGTAATTCCTAGTGCATTCGCAATATGACCACAATTTGTTAATATTTTACATTGCGAACAGGTTATTAATTATTGTTAAATAACGTTATGTGAAGGCTTTCTATTTATGTTTCCTGACTTTACAAGGCTTGATTTGCATTTTATTGTAGAATTTACGTTAGGAGCTTTGTTCATTGTCTTTTTATTATGAACTTTAATAATTGAATATAAGGCCGTGGTAGGATAGCGTTTGTTTAGAAAACGCATCATTCATGGGTTCGAGTCCTATTCGGGGGAATATATTAATTTCATTTCTCTTAGGTAAGAGAACAAATTGTGACACTAAATATCGCAATCGAGAAGCAATATGTATGTATAATAGTAAGTTTTAACACTAGTTTTCTTCTTTCTACCATATATATGGAATAAAACATTAAACTTTAAAAAAATGAACATGAATTAATTAATTAAACAAACAATTAAATTTGAATTCTTAAAACATATTTTTATAAACAAAAATCAAAGAATAAGCTCAAATATGTAAGCTTTTTGGCTAAAGCTTTTCATATAAATAAAGATGTTTCATCATATAATTTAAGTTTGTTATATAATTTAAGTATAAGTGAAATGGGCAAAGATTTTCACTTGAATTTCGATTTTTTTTTATTTAATAAAAACAATGTTAAAGAATAAATAGACTACAATTTATGAATTATGATTACCATCTGATTTATTTGGAACAAATAGAAGGTGTTGTACAAGGTCTTCTTAACGTGATTTTAAAATAAAATTTCATTTTACGACATGCGTGCTAAGTGTTTATATGAACAAATCATATATATTACAATATATAATATTATAAAAATAATTTGTATGTAAGTCAACCCATAGATTAAAAATTGGTCAAGTGACGATCGGGAACACATTGATGGTTCCAATTGATAAGCGTGTAAAACTGAAATTTACAAGAATTTTGAATGGAGTAAAGTGCAAATATAGACTAGTAATGGTTTTTGATTGTAGGTTAATGGGAAATATCCTGTAATATTGCGTTGACATAGAAATTTCATATATCTCACCTGAAAGTTGAATACCTCCACGCGTTCTTGAGATAAAATGACAGACGAACAGTGAAACGGTCCTATAAGGATTCCTTTTTTTATTTTCAAATGCGGAACCCAAAAAAAATAACAAAAAAATAACAAATATTATAATCATAATGTTGGATTTATACACATAAAAACGTCGATGTTATAATAAATGTGACATTAAGTTATACTAATTGTACAACACTAATCTCGTAGTCGATGCACGTGGAATTTCATAAATAACTTTTAATTCTGTTTTATTGAGGAGTTCTCACGAAATAAATATATGTATTTGTTTACAAATTTAAAAATATTTGACTTTTCTAACTTCAATACTGAAGTCGTTATGTGTAATATATTGGTATTGAAATAAAAACGAAGCAAGAGTTAATTACAAAATATGAGAGGCCAGTTGTGGCGCAGCAACACAAGCGTGCGACTGTAAATGCGATAGGTTGTGGATTTGTTTCCCAATCGAGCTTTTTCTCTCATAGGTAAACTTAGTGTCAAAACATTTTATTCTCTGCTTAATTTGGAGACATCGCATGTTGAGTGGCGTAGTTTAACTCCGCGCTTTATTATGTTACCGGACATGAAGATGAAAATATTTCATGTCTCCGAGTGAGAATTGAAACCACGACGGTCGCGTTTACAGTTAAATGCATAAACTATAAAAAAAAATCTCGAGCAGGTGAATACCACCCTTTACATTAACTACCTGGTTCTTGTAAAGGAGCTAAATTGCAACTTGCGTTGAATAACAGCCTTACGTTATTAGTTTCGTTCCTAATTATTATCTAGCCGCTCTACACCGGCACTGTAGAGTGAGTAAAAGGAAACTAGTGTTAAAACACTGAGTTCTCCACTTTCCCTCCGAATTTGTCACACCGCTTATTGAATGGTAAATTTAGACTTGGCTATTTTTTACCACCATTTGTATGGTGGTAAAAAATTGTCAACCAATTAATGTAATTCCAGTAATATTATAAAAGCCAATTTCTTTTTTGTATGTAAGGTGAAATTGAGAACCTCATATGATTTAATATTGAACTTGGCTCTCATTTCACATTTATATTTATTTGTTGATAGGATATTTTTATTTATAGGTTATTTATACAGATACTAGTCCCTACGATAGTAGTTAGTTACCGTACTTTATCTTTTGTTCAAGCTTAAAGCTTGTATGACCTTTTCAATTGCGTGCATTGTTAACATACGATTAAGGATTTACTATCGTGTAATGTTTGCTATTGATATTGCAATATGTTGATAGATTGTGAAGGTTGATGGATTGATCTCGTTGGTTTTGCGTTGTTCACGAGTTCGAATTTTGATTGTGACAACTTTTGTTTTTTATTTTAGAACTAGTGTAACTGTAATTAAATAAAATACGAAACATTGTTACGGTTTTTTTGTAGTTTTATTAATAACGTAAATATTATCCTATATAATGCTTAAAGAGAAACTTAAAAGATTTTTTTTTTTATTTTCAAACTAACTTTTCTTTTAAATAATCTATTGATGAACGGACATACGAAGTGGATGTACTCCATTGTTAAAGTAAGAAATTTTAATAGGTTCACGTTTCTTCTCGCACATGGTAGTGTTAAGACACTCCGTTCCCAACCTTCCTTCCGAGATATTTTTTGTAGAGTGGTGGAACTCAACGCTGCACAAAAAAAAAAAAAAAATAAATAAAAATAGATAGGATTGAATTTGCAACCGCTATATTTACAATTCAAACTTTTTCCACTGAGCATCTACTATTTTCAATCTATATAAACAATACAATAACAATTTATCACACAACAAATCACTAAAACAACGGGATTCTATAGGTATAATTCGATTCCGTATCGAATGAAGCGTCGCGTCGTGAGTAAAACAAATAAAAAGTGTCGCTAAGCTGAATAATGGATAGTGGAACTTGATACGTCGCCGGGCTCTCCCGTTTCTTGGCCTATAGTTTATTAGGTTATGAACAGTGATTTTTGAAGTATAAAATTGATGTATCATCCGATAATCATTCGATATTCGATGTATCATTCGATAAAGCAAGAGATGTAAAAAGTGTAAAAAAGATGTTATTATAGGAGATGGTGGTGGCTTAATATCTCACAACGGTTGTTCATGGTACATATCACCATTATCTACTAGTTTGCTAGGGAAGGACACTTCGTAGAGTCTTTTCTTTAGACTAAAATATTTACCTGGCAGAATGTAAGGAATAGATTAAATATAAATGATAAAAAAAGTAGTTAAGTGCGAGTCGGAGTCCCACCGAGGGTTCCGTGGCAGTTTTATGATTTATGATGATAAGTTTTATGATGATAAGTCAACAGAAAGTACGACTTATGAATGTTAAAAAAGTTGTGGGTTTTTTTTCTGTAATATTATTTTCTTAATTTGTACTTTAAGTCCTTAGTTACTTTTTACCTAGTTACTAAAATACTATTTGAGCATATTGTGTAAATGTGATGAAAATAAATGTTACATTTATTAGGTTATAAAATTGATATTTATATTTTTTTTGAAAAAAAATATAATCCGAAAAATTTTAGATAAAAAATTCCACTACCTGTAATGGTGAGAACTCAATGCTAGTAGATGATTTGACATGATTGAAAAATGACAGCAATCCTGTTGCAATTGAGTCAAATTGATACGTACTTGCTAATCGATCCAATTTATTGATTCTCCGACAGATTAGTTCAATATATTGTAGCTTTTATATTTTGGTATTTACGTATGAAATGTTTGAGATTTGTTAAGCTTCTATGATTAATTTTTTTATTTAATTTTGAACTGTATTAATTTTATTTTATTCAACGATTATATCAATTATGTTTATAAATATGTAAGACTATGAGAATGTAGTGGACATATCAACTTATTCTACTTTGTTCAGTAATAAAATTAATCCATTAAATTGTTAGTGATTACATCGGTTTTGTAAGCGCATGTTTTTCAATATAGATTTTGTTAGCTGCCATGGCATTAACGGCTAATGTAAAACACATAAGTTGTATACGTAAAGTACGTAAAGTAAGGTAGTAAATATGTTAAAATATTATATGTTAAGCTAAACTACACCGTCGTGGTACAGGGGCACAAGAATGTTAGTGGAACGCGACGGTTGTGGTGTCGAGGCAAAGCGCGGCGTTGAGTTATACCACTTAACACGCAATGTCTCCAGAATTCGGCAGAAAATGGGAAAAGGAGCGTTCCCTCCGCCTACCTTGCTAAATGCGTAATACAGCGTAAAGCTGATTTTTTAACTAAGTAAATAATTTATAACACAAAGTGAAAAGTTAACTATATACGCTGATCTTAGATACGCCGCTGTACCGTACGGACGCTGTTTGCCGCATCCAATCAATTTCACGTCCATTCCACTACCACCTCCATTATATTCGATGACCTCTCTCAAATATCGATAATAACCGATTCTTTCCCTAATCGATCGATAAATCGAGAACTTCACAAGCCTACGCCTTTTTAGTTGGCTTACCAAATTACAATAGTTTAATCAACCGATGAACGGTTTTTATCAAAAGAAATTGTTGTTTTTCTCCATTGTTCGATTAGGAGCTGTGTCTTGTCTATTATGTTTTAGATATAAAATATATTTTTTTTTCTTATTTTTTTTTCTTATATATTTTTATCATATTGTAATATTAGATTCTGGAGTGATTTGTGCTTCTTTGTATGTGGGAGAATAAAGAAAGCCGTTATCCTAAGTTGAATAATATTGACAAGGAAAAATATCGATTTTATTATTTTAAGAAAGGTTTTTTTTTAAATCAACAGGTAAAATTACCAAATTTTTCCTGTTCTCTGTAATTGGATGAAAATATTAAGAGCTGCTATTTTTTTTCTAATTCACTCTGTATCACGCACACAGCAAGGTAGGGTAGAGGGAACCTAGTATCAACACATTCCGTTTCCTATTTTCCTCCGAGTTTAGAGGTATTGGGGGACAGTGACGGAACATCAAATAAGTTATGTATTATTAGTTATATACATTTTAAAAAATCCTTAAAGTATATACAACAAATTTTTATACAACTTACATATACTTAACCAACAGCTTCTAAGTTAATTTTTATTAAATCGTACGGTTGCTCATTACCACGCTCCACTAGGTCGTTACAAGCTCAGAAATCCGATACTGTGGTACTGGGTCTGGTGACACTGTATGAACTTTTACAATTTAAGTTACAAATTAACGCTTAGATAATGCTGAGAAAGTTCATTTGTATTTGCATATCAAATTATAAAAATGGTCATAGATTCGATTCGAAGTGTGACTGCAAAACCGACTGGTTGTGGGTTCGATCCCCACTTGAAGAGATGAAATATTTACTTAAATTTATATTTCCATTTCTTCGCTCTGGTGCCGAAGCAAAAGCGCGGCATCGAGTTCTGCCACTTAACACGCAATGCCTCCAGAATTCAGCAGACAGTGGGGAACGGAGTGTCTAAAACACTAGGTTTCCTCTGCCTACCCTGCTGTGTGCGGGATACAGCGTAAAGCTGATTTAATTTTTTTAATTTAATTTTATAAAATATATATTATATAAGTATTATTTTTTAACTCTTTATAGTATCCTGCATATAGCAGGGTAGTTAAAGGGAACCTGGGAACCTAGTCTTAAATACTACGTTCCCATTGCGACGCTTGAACACCGCACTTTGAGCCGCTTTCTGTAGGCATTGCGTGTTGAGTGCCGGAACGCAACGCGTGCTGCGTTGAGTTCCTATGGCCTATTTATTGAGCGAGTAAATAAAAATATTAAACATTTAATTTTGCTCGCGTAGGAGTAGAACCCACAATCTGTCTCGCTTGACGGTCTCCGTGGAGTTACACTTTATATACAGTATTTAAGTATATAAGTACTGAATTTAATTTAGCCACTTTAAAATTTCGTATATGACGTATATTTCTTTTCTCAACGAAATAAATACTTATATCTTAGATTTATTATTCAAATAAGTTTTTTTTTTATAATTTAAATGTTTAATAAATATATAAGATACATTTTTTTAAGCTGTAAAAAAACGAAACCCTCCTTATCTTTGCAACCAAATATCTTATTTACAACTTTTGGTCGGATGCAACTCATTAGAGTGTAAAACGACACTTTAAAACAAGTAAAGCTCACACGCATCGTCAATTCCTTAAATCAATGGTTTGTATTATCTATACGCTTTAGCCAACTTTTAGCTAAGCAATCATTTTTTTTTTCAGTTTCTTGCAAACAGTAGGGTAGGCAGAGGGAACTACGTGATGAGACACTCCGTTTCCTACTTTTTGCTGAATTCTAGAGGCATTACGTACGTACGTAGTGGCGGAATTCAACGCCGCGCTTTGCATCGACATCAGAGCGAAGCGAACGTAAATCTGATCAACGTTACGTTAACAATCCTTTTCTAAGAGTAGAATCTACTACAATTTTTCTATTCAATCAACGAATAGTGTTTTAGTGGCATTATTAGCCTTCTATAGTCTAAAGAGCTTATTTACGTAATATATTAATACTTTGTAAGAATATGATAGCTATTCGCCAGTATACAACCTGTCGTAGAAATTAATTCGATTCATTAAATACTTAGTACAATCAAGATGGTAGTGTTTACATTGTATGAAATGTATGTCTTGTAATAAATAAAATAAAAACTGTTTATAGCCCAGGCTAGTAGTAGCGCAGGGGTACAAAGTGTGACTGTAAAACCGACTGGTTGCGGGTTCAATCCCCACTCGAGGAAATGAAATATTGAATATTGAATAAAGTTTACTTAAATTTATATTTCCATTTCTTCGCTTTGGTCTCGAGACGCGGCGTTGAGTTCTGCCACTCAACATGCAATGCCTTCAGGATTCGGCGGAAAGTGGGAAACGGAGTGTCTCAACACTAAGTTCCCTCTGAACCACTCTGCTGTTTGCGGGATACAGCGTGAAGGTGATTTATGATTTATTTATTTAAGTTAAAATATTTAAAAACTGGAATTAGTATGCAAAAGAACTAGAATATATTTTATTCTGATCTAGATAAAAACGTACTGTTACGTGTAACCAAACTCTTATATGTGAACACAGTATATTTTAATCTGGAAACTTGGTATTGAGACATCACGTTTTCATTAAGACACTTGTGTTCTTCACTTTTCGCCGCTTGAGCTATTGCGTGTTGAGTTGTATAACTCAACGCCGAGCTTTCCTTGTTACTATTTAATCCATGGACTAAATCAAACTAGTGATAAATAATTTTACCCGTTTTTGCTGTATTTTAAGATAGAATAGGTATTGGAACAAAACTATTTTTTTACTACTTTTCCATAACGTGTTCCTTTCATTTTCATATATGCTCTAATATCATCGATACTGTGGACTCAAACGTCAATCGAGGTTTCCCCCTCACTTTCCACCTTATAAAAAAATGCCATATTTTTTTTAAATCACCAGAAATTTATTCAAAACATTACTAAATGAACCTGTTATCATCATCCACTATAATTACAGACCATTTGCCGACAATAAGCAGATATTTGTGGAAGAACTTAAAACTTCATTATAAAGAATACATTTACTTTACCAAACATGGTGCGACGTGTGGGAGACGAATAACTAGCCGTTGCATTTTAAAGCGTTATTATGAATCGTATAAAAGCACATTATAAAATATGATATGCAATATTAAAAAGAAATATTAACCACAAAAATGTTGTATGTTAAATGTATTAAGCTCGTTGTCGTTTTACAGTATGGAATTTGTAAAATGCGTTAATTTGCGTAAAATATACAGATATGGATGGCTTTTATTTCTTTATGTTGTTATTTCTGACTTTGCTCGTTTCGAATTTAATTCATATTTGGGTGAAACTCTAGGTTATTATCTCAAAGAAACCATAAATTCACCTAATTTCACTACATTTGGGTAAGAGAAAACCTGGGGGAACCTAGACACTCCGTTCTCGTCGCACTTTACCAGAACGAGGAAATGAAAATCGAACCCACAATAGTAGCATGCTCGTGCCCTTGTGCCATTATGGCCTTTATAAATATATCATAAAGTGTTTTTCTGTTTGGATAGATCAAATAAGACAGTGGTGTCATTATTTACGAAACGGAGTACCTTATTGTTAACATTGAAATTTTTAACTTAATGTATTTAAATTGAGAATATAAGTAAAATAAGAAATACAGTACGTATAAGCATTGCATTGCACACAAATCTTAACCCATAGGCTTTTCTTTTTTTTTCAACTTCACGCTGTTCTATCTATTAGGGCAAGCACAGGGAGCATAATGTGAAGACACTCCCCTCTAAACTTTCTGCGAAATTCTAGAGGATTCGATTCGACGGATGGCAGAACTCAACGCCGCGCTTTTGAGCGAAAAAATTAAAATATTAAATATTTCATTCCACCGAGTGGGAATCGAACTCACAACCTGTTGCTTATCAGTCACACGCTTGCGTCCCTGAACCACGACTGCTCTCTCTGCGCAATGACCGACCTCAATTATCATGATTAACGATTCAAATACATTTATATAACTTGAAATCTCTTTTAGCCCAACAATCCATACAAAGATACGTTATTCTTTTAAATGTTTACTAAGAAACAATCAATATAAACGCTAGAGACAAAAAGGCGTACGGCCAATTTAAGAATAACTAACTTACAGCGGGATTCATCAAAAATCGATTACAAGACAAATTGCAGTTTAACAACCGGCCACGGAGGCTTTGTGTGACTTCGACGTTATGCGTTATGTATGAAAATAATGGTTGGATACATTGTTTGTGTAATAAAAATGTGGATTTGGTTAGTATTCTGAGTATTCTTTTGGTTTTGTTATGTTTTTTACAGTTTTTAAACGCTGACAGATTGTGGGTTCGATTTCCACTAGATTCAATTAAATATATCACCGCTTTGATATCGAAGCAAAGTGCAAAATTGAGTTCAAACCCTCAACACGAAACGCCTCTAGAATTCTTAAATAATTGGGCAACGGAGTGTCTTAACACTAGGTTCCCTCTGCCTACCTTGCCGTGTGTGGCATACAACATGGAACCGAAAAAAAAACTGTAATTTCTTCGTAGTTGTTCGAATGTTATTAATATTTGATTAAAAATATCGATTTTCTTTAATCAAAATGTCACCAGTATCGCAGCGCTAACGATACCGATAATTAAAAGCCGTAGCTCGTTAACTATTCATTATTTAAGTTCTGATTATTTGTAAGTGGATTAAAATTGCATTTCTGTGTTTATTTAGTTTTTATTGTCAAAATATGTTGTATAATGAGTCCGACGTGGCGGAGCGGTACAACACCGCACATGACCGTAAAGGAGAACGGTTGTGGGTTTAATTCCAACTCACAAGGAAGAGAAATATTTAGTATTTAAATTTTTTATACATTTGGTAACGTTGCAAAGCGAGGTGTTGAGTTCCGCTTTTCAATATAAGTAGCAAATATAAAAGCCGAGAATATCAATCATTTATTTATAAATTGTATATAATAAGAGGCCGGTCGTGGCGCAACGGCACGAAGTGTAACTGTAAAACCGACTGGTTGTGGGTTCGATCCCCACTCGAGGAGATGAAACATTTACTTAAATTTATATTTCCATTTCTTCGAGGCTAAGCGCGGCGTTGAGTTTTGCCACTCAACCCGAAATGCCTCCAGAATTCGGCAGATAGTGAGGAACGGAGTGTCTTAACACTAGGTTCCCTCTGCCTACCCTGCTGTGTGCGGGATACAGTATGAAGCTGAGTAATAAGAATATAGTCTTAGGCGTTGGTGGGTGAGAACTTAAACAAAATTATAAAGTATCTCGCTATTATGGCTGATTTCACCATAGCTAATATAACATAAAAAAATATAATAAAAAATAACATAATATTTAAATGCAATTATTTATTATTTTTACAAAACTATGAACTTTGTCTATAGGTTAAGTTAAATAAAGGAACGCCGTGAATTGGATTATAATTAGAACAGTATAAGGTCGTGGCAGCAATTGCGCCGGCGCCGCTCGTTGATGTCACGCGCAGCTAATTATGCCACCGACTGGATTAATTGTTAGGATCAACGGACACTTGGACGAAATGGTGTTGATTTTTTTATAAGAATTTGTCTATTTTGGTCTAATAAATAGTATTCAGGCTCACACTATTTCAGAGCAGGGTGGGCAGAGGTGACCTAGTGCTAAAACACTCCGTTCCCCACTTTCCGCCGAATTCTGGAGGTATTGTGTGCTGAGTGGCGGAACTCAACGTCGCGCTTAGCCTCGATACCAGAGTGGAGAAATGAAAGTATAAAATTTAGGCGTTTACAGTCACACATTTGTGCTCCTGCGCCGAAACTGACCTTTTTTTTATTTATTTTTCTTCATTATATTATAGTTTTTATATATGCTTTTCTATTTAAATACAGCTTCCTTTTATGATTTTACTTAATAAATTATAAAATATTTATTATATTAATTTTAGCATAAATATATAATAGGACAGCACCTAACTATGAACGATCCCACAAGGACGAATAACTAGCTGCCCACACGCAACTTCGCCTGCTTAAATTTATTGTTATATTACACCCGATTTTACAAAATGTTCACATAAATTGTAGCCTACGTGTTATTCTGATGTATAAATTTAATTACTGTAAAGTTCAATTTAAATTCGTTTAATAGTTTTTACGTGGAAATGTGATAAACAAATATCCTCATAAACTTATTAGGAAGGAAGTTGGAATATTTTTATTTGCTCTTTTTGCCAAACAAAGTGTCCGTCACTTTACACGTAATATGAGGGAAACACAGTGTTTGAACTCTAAATTCTGATAGAAAATTTTTAACAACAGGATGATGCTACTAAATTTAATTTTTTCATTATATTACGCTTACATGCTAATTTTCGATAATCTGCATTATAAAATACATAAGTAACATAAACATGCCAGCGATAAATCAACCAATTTTATGGTCTCGTATTTATTACTTTGTAATCTCGACATCCTTGATTATGCTCAATTGATTTTATAGATTTAAATTAGCTACTAGTGTTTTATTGCCAATATTGTCAATTATAACAGAAAATTTTATTTTTTATCTAGATTGTAGTTATATTTTAGTATTTTAGGTGAGAGGATTCGAGAGAGGTCTTAAAGTATATTAAAATATATTTTTTTATTAAATACTGTAAACGTGAAGGTTCTGCGTATGATTTTCATTCGGGGCAATGAAATATTTAATGTCTTCATTTCCTCGCTCTGGTAACGACGTGTGGTGGAGGTGAAAGAGTGGTGTCGAGTTTCCCCACATAAAATTTGGCAGAAAGTAGAGAACGAGGGTGTCTTAATGAGTAACGGAGTGTTCTACCAGTAGGTTCCCTCTGCTTACCCTGCTAACTGTGGGATATAGCATGAAACTAAAAATGGATGTCTGTGTATTCATAACTTTATAAAGTATATTTGGTTATTTAGCCAAAAGTATAACGAATTATAATTTAAATGTCGACAGATTTTAAAATGTATAGTATCGAGTAAGTTTCTTAACCACAACTCATTCGAACAAGATTGAGAGGCAATCAAGCTGTACACACATCAACATACACGCTGACAGCTATACCTACCGGCTGTCAGTTTGTAATTAATAATATTTTATTGTCTTTACGCTTTGTACGAGTTAAGCAGAGGAGGTTCTAGTTTTAAGATGCTTCATAACATGAAGAGTATAGGTGCTCAGTTTTAATTTAAAAAAAAAGGTGACAAAAAATTACAGTCACTGCTTTTAGTTCAACTTGTTCATATTTATGTATCATGTATATTTAAGAGTTCCATATATATAAATACTTTGTAGTTCGTCTATCCGGCTGTCAAGACCACTTACCTCGAGATCGCATAGAAATATCAATCTGAAATTAATATGAAATATTTTGCAATCAAAAGATATATATACTAAGTGAGAAAATCCAATGAACTAAGAACTTTTTTCTATCGTGTTTTGTGACATGCTCTTTTTCAGTATTTTTAAGTGTTTTAAATCCACCAGATACGTTAAATAAACGATATGTTTATTAAAAATAAATGTATTTGTGTCATAATCATCATGTTAGATCTAAAACATGTGATACTAGAAGTCTCGGTTATTTTGTAAATATCCTCCTTCAAGTACGATAAATATGATTAAATTACTAATAAACACATTTGAAATTAAATATAATATGTAATAACATTATGATTTCCCAAGTGACTCCAGTGGCAGGCGACCCGATTTCTTTATACTAATCTATTAGTGTTGTCGACCCCGATAAATTGTGTAGACCATATGACTGTTCATCCTGAACAAACTACATTTTTCAGCCAACTTAACAAAAAACACGCAACTTTCAACCTTGGTCCTGTAATATTAAGAGATTCAATATATTTAAGGATCTGCAATACATTTGGTACCGTTCAAACACAGTGACGTGTCAACGCTATGTTTTGTTTTGTAATACGAGAAGCCAGAGGGACTTGAGTGACTCACTTAGCGACGCTTCTGAAAGAAACATTGTTGCAAAATGATATCTTAGGTTACATGAATTTGTGGAAAAAACGAAAAGTATTGTACTTGTATGGCTTACCTTGATGGGAAAAGGAATAATGGATTATGGTGGATCAATAAACCATACTGAAAATGTATCTGGATATGTAAAAACGATACGTTTGCTTGGAGTCTTTTAATTAAGTCAATATAGAAAAATTAGGCGGAGAGTGAAGAATAAATGGTCCTGAAAAAAATGTTTGTGATTTTCTTTGGCATATTTTTTTATAAAACATAAAATATGTAGTATTACCTCTCCTATTCACATCAACAGAACTTTCAACATAACCCAAATTAATCAAGAAGAAACGAAATCGCAATCAACAAATTGGGACACTCAGACATCAGACTAAAGAAGACACATTGGTTTCTTCAACATTTTTTTAATGATAGGGGCTAGTTTAGTCAATTTGGGCCCCTATAATAAAACTTGACCTGACATTCAAACCTAATGGTACTTGAACTCTTACTACTGATAACTTATGACCTTACGATCTTATGACCTTACGGCCCAAGCTCGCAACGGAATGGTACGAAATCGTGTGTTTTGATAAAATTGTTTCTTAATTAGCGTTGCTAAATCTTACCGCGTTGGAATTAATATATGCAAAGTGGTTGAGATAAACTTTGACACGTTATTTGTCTTACATGAGTAGTTTAAATGGGAGACGTTCTTGTTTAAGATTTGTAGACCTTTTTAGTTAGTCTTGTTAGGCAATTTTCAAATATTTCTATTTATTTTTAACGTTATACGAAGGAAACTAGTGGGAAGTATTGTTAGTAGGTGATACATATCACCTATTGCAATTACGTGGTATCCCTTTCCCAATAGTTTAAAAACATATAGACGATGTGTATTTATCGTGTATTTTAATTTCAAAACTATAACCGCTTTCCATTTCTAACAGTATAAATAAAAAAGTATCATAATTAATCATGCATATACCGTGAAGCAAAAAAGTGGAGTGGAATTAAAAAAGGTAGTAACTACTTATTCTTGTATTTGGAAATAAAAAGGAAAATTCACCAGCTTCATATTTTTCCTCGCATAGCCGTATATAGAGCTCAGACACTCCGGTCCCCAATTTCCACCCAATTTTTATGCGACATTATCCATTAAGTGGTTGAAAAAGAAAATATATATAAAAACTTATATTACTACATGTCTACAAGAACGGGTAAACAAAATAATTAGATAATACTGTCAGACGTTTCCTTTACACTTCAACATTTTTCTCATTGTACTTAAATCTGTGCTTATAGTATTATAATAGTTAGTACTGTATATAAACAGAGAGGTGCCAGTCAAAATCACTTCGTTCATCTTTTTATTGTTTTGAGACATTGCTATAAAATTTATTGCGAAATGTAAGAGGTATCTTAACGTTGTAAAAGTTGTATCTTATCTAACACTCAATTATCATAGTCGTAAAACGGAACACCCACTTAACAAACATACTTTGTTTTGAAAAAAATAAAGTAATATAGTCGACTTATACATATTTTTTGTATAATACATTTATCCAACATTTAAAAGGAGATTATTGTAAGCATTTTTTACTTATATCTAGAGTTATTCCTACATATCCCCTTTCATATTCAGGTTTCAGTTTAATTAAGAGGATGTCATTTGATTTTGTTTCCGATTACCGATTGTATTAAGTGGCGATAGTGCTGCGTATTTCCGGTTTCCGTTCCGTTCCGTTACCGGTGGATTTCCAATAAAATCACAAACGACATGGCACTCGTGTTTGTCCCGCCAGGTGATGCTGTCAAGATCAACAGCAATGAAGAAAGAACGAAAACAAAAAAGCACTCGTGTTCATTACGTTCTAAGATATGGTCGAGAAAAGTCGTCGCTAGAATTAGAAAAAACAATACATTATATTTAATAAAGTATTGTTTTTGATAAATTAATTATAAATAGAATTGGAGTGTGTGTAATAAAAGTGAAAAAAAGAAATTTAAAAGCTGAATTTTCTTTCAGCTTGATGGTGTGTTCTGTAAGTAGTGGAGTAGGCAGAGGGAGTCTAGCGTTAAGACACTCCACTCCCAACTTTCCGTGAAATTCTGAAGACATTGTGTCTTGTGTGGCGGAACTCTACGACGTATTTTGCCTGGGCGCCGGCGCAAAGAAATAAAAACATGAAATACTTCATTTCTAAAATGGGAATCGAACCTTCAGCCAATTAACAGTGACACGCTTGTAACTTTGTGGAACGACCGGCCTCACTATTAGATATATTTACAATGTAAATAATTTTACAATACTAAAGATATTTTACATTGGACGGCGGAATAAAGACTTATATCATGCGTAAGCAAAAAATAAAGGTACAAGTACGAGTAATTTGGTATTACATAAAGCTATCAAACTTTTTAAAGTTATAAATTGGATTACTTTAAGTATTATGAGAGTTGTATCATATTAACACTGAGAACTTGTGAAAAAAATGGAGATAGCTGTTCACGAAATTTTTTAATGTTATATATGAAACATATTTACTTATAATACTATAATAGTTTTATATATTATGGAGGCAAATAGATAAAACAGTATATAGAGCTTATTTTATGAATACCTATTTTTATTTGATGATATTTAGGTATATATATCATCAAATAAATAAATAAACCATCTAAGTTTTACTAATATATAAAAAAACATTTAAAAAAACACATTTTTTCGAATAACATTCAAGTTTCATTAATTCTCAGTCCACCTAAAAGATATAACGCGAATGATACCAGCTAAAATGTATATTTTAACGCATCAGACTGCTGTCGGTAGATTAAAATAATTGCAGGAAACGCACGGGTGTTGATAATCGCCAGCCCAATTGAGATTGATTAAAACCACTATTTTTGATGCGAACAAATTAATATATCTATTTTCAGAATGGACAATTGAGTGTAATTGTCACATGGTTCAACTGCGGCCGTATTAAAGCTGGTACGGGGAAAAAAATTCAAGTGAATATTATGTGTTTTTAACCGATTTCAAGTAAGGATGCTGTTGGTTTGGCGTGTGTGTGAGATTTTGTTGGAATGGGACATTGTTTCAATAAATTTAGGCTATTGGTTATTTAAATTTCGTATGAGTATGTTTGTCTATCTACTGTTCGTAATTGAGATGATTAAAAAAATCAACTTAGAGAACAGTCCAAGTTTCATTGAAGTTCATTTCATTATTTACCATATATAATATAAGCTAGGCTCTAGGCAATTGACAGTTATGTAAAATCGCTTTAATTTTTTTAATTTATTTCAAGGAAGTAAAATTTTTTTCTTACATTAATATGTATGGTGATAGAATTCTAAATTATGGGATTTCTTTATTTGGGATTCAGACCCACAATTATCTTTTGTATTGCGCTGTCATTTAATATCATATTCAATTTTGAAATTAATTTTTCTGAACTTACCCATAATATATTAACAAAAACTAAATTATCTTTTTCATTTTAAATCACCTCTAATCTAACTATAGCGTAAAATGTACTTTTACTTCTAAGAATTTTTTTTCACACGTGTAAGCAAATCGACTTGCTGATTTGAATATAACAACAGGGCAAACAGCGAGGAAATTACATTACATTTGTACAATCTATAAAGCTATTTATATTATAGCTTATGTCTTTTACACAGAATATCTCTATGGTTTTGTGTTTTTGCAGGGTGAGTTGGGAATTTAGTGCTAAGATACTCCTTTCCCCATGTACTGGCCAATTTTCAAGACTTGGCGTCTTGGGTGGAGGAATCAACCGCTTTTTGATATAGAATAGTTGGTAGGATGGTTTCGTTTCCCACTCGGAGGAATGAAACATTTTATTTTTTTTTTCCAGTCTTGTACTAGGCGCGACGTTGAGTTCCGCCGCTCAAGAATTCTGCAAAAATAAGGGTAACGGCAGTGTTTTAATGACGACGGAGTGTCTTGACATGTAAGCTATCTTGCTATGTAAGAATGAAGCTAACATATAAAGCTAAAAAAGTATATATATATATATATATATATATATATATATATATATATATATATATATATATATATATATATATCCTAGTCTGTACTGTCCCAAAATTATAGCATACAAATTTTTATCGGCTCTGTCTCTCTGGTAAAATAGAAAAAATAATTGAAACTACTTACGTGATGATAAGCGAGATAATGAACACATTAAATATTTCATTCCTCGATTCAGAATTCAACCCGCAACTGTCTCGCCCATAGTCACGCTTGTGCTCATGCACCAGAACGAGTGCTTTAAAATTATTTTATACTGGCTTATAAAATATTTTGTTAGAGCACTCATTCATTTCATTCTATAGGCGCCATACCATAAAAATGATACCTAAATTAAATAATTCAATTTTATATACATTGCTGCACCTACCATAAAAGTACACTATAACTATTATGACTTCAAAACAATAACATATTTATAAAGTATCTGATATGATACGTATCATAGATTTTCACACATCCACGTTTCTATTATTAACTTTTTGTTTACGTGACAAGCTCTGTAATAGAGGCCTCACGACGTTAACTAAATAACCATCAAGTGCCTTATTAAATCGAACCCAGGAAAAAGACCGAATGCCAATCAATCTTTGCTTTACCCACGTCACAATAAGTCATAGTAAAAAGTTGATAATTCATTTAATAGCTGAACCTATCTGTAAATAACTATTTAATATCTAAATATGATCTGTAGTGCATTGCAATAGAGATGATGTTTCATTATTTATTTTAGAACTTTTTTTGCCGACCGTACAGTAATCACTCGATACAATGGAGTTGACGGTCTGTCGATACATCGAGCTGTGACAGCTAAATTATAGACTTGTGTGGTAAACAAATCTAAGTATGCCCTAGATTATTCGAGATATTCATTATGATAAAAAATTTTATTTGAACTGAAATAACAAATTGATTAGATCAATGAATGTAGGTTCTAATAAAACTTATAGTGTTTGTATATAACTTTTAGCTGAAGTCTATTTGATTACAAAAATATATTATTTAAATTTATTTTTCTTTCTTTTAATTTCATTTTACACAATTGGTAAACGGCGTATAAATATTTGAATAATTTTTTTATATCAATCGTGAATTACTAAACAAATCACAGAGCAACAAATAATTTCTTATACTCCCTCAATACGTCCAAAAATATAAATTTATTCTGTTTCTTTCATCAAAAGTCAATTTCATATCATTTACTTGACAGATTGACAGTTGATTTTTACGTGGATTAAATATGGCACTTTTTACGCAACTTGCCGGGCAGAATCATATTATATATGTAAAAAATAAGATGCAGGCAACAATTTGATGTAATAATTTATATTTTTAAATGTACATGCAGTAAAGAAAGCTTTCTTTTATAAACCTTAAGAAATAAAAAAATTGAATCTGTGAAACAAAGTGACATTTTAGGTAGTGAAAATAGGTGATCTAAAGGTGAATTGCCTATTAGAGAATGGTGTGAAAATAATGATTTAAGCTTATTGCATTTTAACATACGTACAGAAATTCTAATATTTAAAAAAACTGAAGAAAGGGCAGAATGCAAGATCAGCGTAAATAAAAAGATACCAGAACAAGAAAATGAAATTGTATGTTTGGGAAGTATGTTTAGTAGAGATAGCAGGAGATATGAAATGTGGAAAGGCGTATGAAATGCCGTAATGCTGCAGTGATGCGACGGTGAATTTTCACTCTCAATCAAAACAAACGCAGTAATGGTAGTAGCGAGGATGTCACGCCTAGAAGAAAGAAGAATGAGCTCAGGTGGCTTGGTCGTTGATAATCCAGATAATGATTAATAAAATAATGTCAAAAAGGATGAAGAAATAGTTGGAGAGGCAGGGAGAAACATCGGTTGATTTTCAAAAACACAGTACCAAGATTACTGAACTAAGGCCACGTAAAAACATGAACAGATAGCATGTATGAAAAGATTGTTGACAGTGGACGACACGAAAGAGTTATGCAGTGACCGCAACGTTTGACGCTTCGTCATCTATTCAGTTAAAAAAGCGTGAAACTAAAACACATGTTATGTTGCAAAGTAAATGTGAAATACCACTTTCTAGACCTAAACAACAAATACTTATCGACGAAACAATTTTGCAATTCAAAGCGACAACAAATTCTAATACAATATACAATACTCGTATTTTATACATTTTCGTGATTTTATCTGCTATCCATACACGTACAAGATTTATGAGTGCCTTAACGAATAATTTTTCTCTCAAATTCCCTTAGAGGGACAAAATCTTAGATTACACAATTTACTATAAATATTAATGGAAGGCATTCCAAGCGCGCTTTGCGTCATTCAATAAGATTTTCTTTTGCAAAAGGTTGAGTTCGATTTTTATGAAGGTAAAGAACAAACACTGTAATGACTTTTGAAAATAGTTTGTAGAAGATTGTTTAAAAATAGTCTGATAGCTAGGAAGTTATAAGTCCCACTAAGTTCAAAATTTGGAACACATTTTTCTTTATCGGACGCATAAAAGATGTATAAACTACAAATCTAAATATTAATAGATTGTGGATTGTCCAAAAACACTTGAAAGAAAAAAGACATTTTTTTTACCAGCTTATGAGAACCGTTACCGTACTTTAACTTTATATGATAGGTATATTGTATGGAATTCAGGCAGTAAATAAAATATCAATACTAAAAATAACTTTATTAATAAACAAAAACAAGGCACTTTTAAAGGTAAAACACAAGAATACTAAAACGCCGCATCTCAACAGTATTCCATCAACAGCGAGGATTTAAACTTGTTAGGTTCACTTTTTACCAACGCATACTCGCCAGTACGTGCTTGCTTCAAATTCTTTTCTTTTCAATCATAAATGCAAAATTCAATAACTTTTTCTCACTGAATGTTTATATAAATGATGCCAAATGGTGTTCCACAATAAATCAATATAACACTGCGTCGGGACTAGTATAATTATGATTTACCGACAAGAAATATTCTACCATTTTTGTATCTACAATTAACTTTTATTGAAGTACCTAGTATTTACTTTGTCTCTATAAGGCTAAGATCTGGAGGTCAAGACAATCATTTCAGATAGAATTTATTGCAGTGATTAATAGACTGTTATATTTTAACGGTACTTCGTAATGGTTTAACTTTAAGTCTTACCCTTTATAATGTTCGATGAAAGCTCGGTTGATATAAACGTGTTTATGGTTGTTATTGGTACTGTGATTTTTGAAATAAGCTTTGAAAGTTTGTTATTGTTAGTTAAGCAGTTAAGTATCATGTTTTAAATGTGATACAAATATATTTTGAGGCCAGTTATAGGGGCACGAGCGTGTGACTGTAAGTTCGATTTCCATTATGAAGAAAATAAAATATTAAATATTTTCATTTCGTCGTTCTATGTAGAGGCAAAGCACCGCGTTGAGTTCAACTCAACACGCCATGCCTCTAAAATTCGGTGGAAAATGGAGAACGAAAGTGCCCTAAATGTGAACGGCGTATTGTAACACTCGGTTTCCAAGCTTCTTCTGCCTACCTTGCTAAGTGCGGAATACAGCGGGATGAACCTATAAACGAATATATTACTTTATAGAGTTATCTTAATTAACTATTGTCAATCGAGTGGTTCGTATAGTCAATTTGTTGTATTTTTAATACCACACTTATCACAGAACATATATTTCAGCAGATTATCTCACAGACTAAAAGCTTTTTAACTATTTTGATAAGAAATAATGTTTGAGCAGATGCATACAAAGTTATTATCATATCATTAACATTATCCACCATATCTTAACTGGATGAGTATCAAATCGTTTATTTTAATTCGTTTCAATTTAAGAAGCTATATCAAGGAATCTATACTTATAATAAAATCGTATCGAATTGGTGTTTGTACATTGAAGATATATAAGAAAAAATGTTATTGGTGGCAATAAATAACATAATATAACCAAAAACAATGATTTTTTAAATTATTGTCGTTTTGTCTGTGTGTTTGTTAACGCCAAACTCCAAAATTACTTTACATATTTTATTTCAATTTTCACATTTTTTCAAACTTATTTTTTATTTCAATTAGTTTATAAAATAAATATTAATGTTGTTCGACAAAATTGTTATAAATAATTGCTTTATTAAATTGGCTAAAACTTTACTATTCACTTTCATTGATAATATGGTAAAAAGTAAAGTTTCATAGTATATGTATTGTTTTTAAAATTATATAATATCAGCTTCACGCTGTATCCCGCACACAGCACTCTGATGTGGCAGAGGGAATCCAGTGTTAAGATACTCCGTTCCTCACTTTCTGCCGAATCCTGGAAGCATTGCGTGTTGGGTGGCAGAACTCAACGCCGCGCTTAGCCTCGACACCAGAGCGAAGAAATGGAAATATAAATTTAAATAAATATTTCATCTCCTCGAGTGTGGATCGAATCCACAATCAGTCGGATTTACAGTCACACTTCGTGCCACTGCGCCACGACTGGCCTCTATACATAAAATTATATATATTATTAGAAAAATAAAGTGATTCAGATGAATTAATAATTATTATGAAATTCATGCGGGCGAAGTCGCACTTGTCGGTTGTTCATTATAAAATACCAGTGACATTGTACAAAGTGTTAATCATAATAAAAAATGTAAGTTTGGGCAAAGCTTCTTTAAGAATGTCGATATGACTTACATGTAAATGTCATGAAAGCTTCCTCATTACTTCCTATATTTTTTTTTCAATCACCCATTTACTTTGTAGCTGAACTAAATACTTGTTTTTTTTAAATATCATCTAGGGACCCTTACGTTAATTAAAATAAAATCATTGCATTTTATACTTTTACATTATGATCTTTAAGTTTATTTTTGATTGAAAGCTCTTATACAGCTAACTACAATGTTGTTAATTGATATTGTTAGAGATGTTACTTCTTACCAATTATGAGAATTGAATTGAATAAATGTTAAGATGGAAATATAGTACATTAAGAGCGTGAAGGTATTCCGAAGTTGATTGTACATAATGATACTTTACAATGTTAACTTGTATACAAATGTATTTCTCGATAGAATCCGGTCTGGCTTAGGTTTTAAAATAAAAAAAAATCTTTCTAGGGTAAATAGTTACTAATTTATTACGAAGATTATATTCTTTAAAAGTTGCCAGCAGTAAGTTGTAACTGTACCTAAATATTATTAGAATTATAATTGATAATTGTATTTAAAAATGTTATTCATTCGTATATACTTTTGCAAACGCTTGTCTTGACGCATTTTATTGACATATCATTGGCTCAAAAATCCCAAGAGTTTTGCTAAGAAGAGCTGGCAAGATAGTTGCTCTTTTCATTTTCACGTTTTCTCCGTACTATACTTTTTAGTATAGTACGGAGATTATTTTTAGATTTTTTTAAATCAACGCCGCGTTTTATAATTACATATAAATATGTAATCATTTTCTCGAGTGTGGATCAAACATAGAATCATCACTCTCTTTAATCTAAATAATTTAATTAAGTAAATATATAACACAATTTTTAGACCTGTTATGTACTCCGCCTTACAATATTTCTTCTTTGACCTTACTACAAAGTTGCAAAAGCGTGATATTTTGCTAAAAAGATAGATCTATATGATATAAAAACTGACAGCGTAATTGTATTGCACCAGTATTGTTCAAAAACAAGTGCTTTTAACCGCCTGGAAGTTTTTTTTTTAAATTATAGGATATATTTAACTCGAATCAAAATGTGTTTGTTATTTATTACTCATTTTTTTTATTTATTACTAGCGATTTACGCATGGCTTCGTCCGCTTAAGTATATTGTGATATGATTCCGTAAATTGTGTGTATATTGTTATATAAATTGTTTCTTATGTTTTGTTCTGGTATGTTACCTATTAGTTTGTAACGTTTCATCTAAATCCGTTGAGCAGTTTTTACGTAAAAGTGGAACAAACACCCATCCTCACAAACTTTCACGTTTATAATATTAGTAGGATTAGTAGGAATGTGGGAAAATATGTTCATAATATATTTATTCTGAGCAATAGCATTTTTATATGCACAATAAAATACTTAAAACATATATGACAAATTGTGTAGGATCTCCTGGAATCACTTTTTAAAAATAGAAACGCTTACTGAATAATTTTGTTGTTCGTCTTGTAAGCGGCTACAACAACAAAAAATTAATGTTAAGATTATTTAAAAACTAAAATTTGGACTAAAAACTTTATATCCGTTATGATTATGAAATAAAAATAAAATTTATTTCCATTTACAGTAACTAATATTTTTTTGTGGATCAATTTAAAACGTCATTGCCTTCTTATCTTTTCCAATGATTTAAATAAGAAATTTAATCTTTAACTCGTATTCCATAAATTTATCCGTTAATCTTAACTCGTTATTATACAAAAACGTATTTTTATAATTTGATATTTTTAAAAATAACATTTCAAATATATTGAGTTTTTTTTTCAGTTCTCTTTTATTTTATATAATTAAAACGAACCAGAATACATAAGATCGTTCTAAGTATCGTTTTATATTTATACGGTTAATAAAGTCGTATAAATATAAAACGATTCCGGACAAGGTATATTATACTAAATTTGTATTGGTGTTAGGGAAGCGTGTGTTCAAGCAATTAATTCTGCGACTCCGCCCTGACTCGCCGACGCGCGTGTAGTCACACGGCCTAATCAGATGGTTCTTCTCTAAATAGGTAGTCTCTGCCATTTTTTAGTTAGGAATCTCCCTAGTATGGTTTTATAAGCCAAAAAATCTGCTTTACGCTTTTTCTTGCCTGCTTTTAAGATTTCAATTTTCGAGACATTGCATTTTAATTATTTTTAACGCGAAGTTGACTTCTATCTCGCATAAAAAAATAAAAAAATGTTCTATATAAAACAAAAACTTTTAGAAAAGGACATTTTATAACTGGAATATTTTTTTAAATACATCTGTTATGTACCTAACATTATATTATTAATAGGTAAGTGTTCGGCGTTAGTTTATTTTTTACATTATTTTTATTTGTCTACTGCATATACAGTCCGTTTTCCGTTCCCCGCGCTCCGTTCTCTTTGCCTACTCCGTTAGGGTTACAGCGTGAAGCAAAGTTAGTAAGTATATACAGTCATCAATTTCTTAAAATAGTTCCTTCTTTATTGACTTCTTTGAGAAGACCTCATACTTTGAACATACTCTTCTTGCATACCTGTACATAGGCACATCTATTTTAGGTATGCTAAAATTTCTTAAGTTAACATTTATAGGTTTATTAAAAAAAATCCAATCAAATCAGCTTAACGTTGTATCCCGCACATAGCAGGGTAGGCAGAGGGAATGTAGGAATTCTGGAGGCATTGCGTGTTGAGTGGCAGAACTCAACGCCGCGCTTAGCCTTGACACCAGAGCGAAGGAATGGAAATATAAATTTAAGTAAATATTTCATCTCCTCGAGTGGGGATCGAGCCCACAACCAGTCGGTTTTACAGTCACACTTCGTGCCGCTGCGCCACGACTGGCCTCTAGGTTTTTTACTATTCTTTTAAATGGCTCAAACAAAATAGAAGTATAGATTTAAATATAATTTGAGGGTCACAAGTGTGTGAAGATAAACGCCACAGGTTGTGGATTCAATCTCCATTCGAGGAAATGGAATATTTAATATTTTGATTTCTTAAGTCTGATGTCGAGGCGCGGAGTTGATTTCGGCCTCCGAACCCAATTCCGCAATAAGAAACTCCGCAATTCGCGGAGTGTCTTAACACTAGCCACCCTCTGCCTGCTCCGCTACAAGCAGGATACAGCGTGAAGCTGAAAAATAAATTGAAATTCACAAATTTTTCACATTAAACACGAACAATATATCTTCTGCGGTCTCTGCACGGACAGGCGTCATTTTTAATTACGAGCCTCTTTACCATTAATCAAATTATATTTCTGTTGTGAATAGTTTATTCATTTTATAAAAAGTATATTTTAAAATGTGAAAAGAGTGATGCTTAAAAATAATTCTGGTTTTTTAAGTTTTTTTTATTATGCTGTTAATTAATTGCATAACGTTGTGTAGGCGCAGCTAAAAAAAAATTTAATAATATTTATTGTTTGTGATTTCACAAGGAATGGTAAATTTATGATTTTATTTTTAATTCCGCTCCAAGCCAGTTTGGATCTCCACCCCAAATGCTTTTTATATAACTTCGAATGATGACAAAAATGCTTTATATCATCTCTTCAAAATTATAGACTAATACTTAAATTCTTCATTATGTTATCCTATAATTTGTTTTTGGATTTTTAAAATAATAGCGTTTCTATATTACCTGATATAAGTTTTAAATTATTAGCTAAGCAGGTTATGCAGAATGAACGTAATATCAAGACACTCTGTTCTCCGCTTTCCGAACGATTTTAAAACATTGCACCGGAACCCCAATATGTCTTGCCAAAGCGAAGAATTCCAAATAATTTATTTCTCCACGGGGAATCGAACCCACAGCCAATACACGTCACCACAAGCCTTGAACATGGACATATATATTTTCAAAAAAAATGAAATCAAATCAGCTTGACACTGTGTCCCGCACACATCAGAGGGAACCTAGTGTTAAGACACTCCGTTCCCCACTTCCCGCCAAATTCTGGAGACATTGCGTGTTGAGTGTACATATATTTTAAACATTTTATTAATTCAGACTCATAAAAAATATATTCATAATGAAAAAATCCAACGAGCTGCAAACCTACAATTAACTCCATTTCAATACAACAAAACTAATATACGGTATTGTATTTATACTAATCCTTTTGTTCCAACATTTCACTCACTGTAAACTAATTAATATGACACGCTCTAATGTTTTTTTAATAACGCCATGGGACTGGCCCATTGCAATTATTCTAATGCATAGGTTCACAAGCAGAACTCGAGTCAAAAAAGTCATATTTATGCCAAAGTCGTCTTTATTTCTTAGGAAATAAGAGCTGTAGCAATTATTTTAAAGTGTAAATTTAGTCTGTCACTTCATTTCGTTTCCAATTTCTAGAGTAACTTCGTACATTGTGAGTTTTTCGTGACGAACTCGGGTATTAAGTGATGGTAAGCTACGGGTGTTCATTTTGTTGTGGTTTTGCATTAGAAGATAACCTAATCAGAGGTAATTTGAATTAATTTATCATGTTTTTTTGATATGGGAATAGATGAAGATACAGAATGTTAATAAGGGAGGACTAGTTGAATTAAATTTGTTATAAATTAGATATTTAAATAGATTGTAAACGATATACCACTTAAATTCTGGAAGTCACTGGTTTAGTAGATAAGGTAGTGTATTAAGGTTGATTCCGTATGTAAAATAGTTATAAGATTACTGACATATGCATATAACGGTGGAACCAAGAATCATGAAATTTTATTGAGCACTCAAAAAGGGGTTGTGGGAAACCTATCCTATAAAATAGGAGTTGAAAGTTTATTCTCAAACGAAATTACGATATTTCGTACAATAAATTTCAAATCACACGTTTTGATCTTTATAGAGCAGTAATTAAAAATTTAAACTCTTAATAAAGAAATCTTTATTTGAGATCGAATGTGATTTGTCGCGGTAAGATAATAAATAACATATTATCTTGGGAAAATCAACTACCACATGGGCAAAGTCGAGTGCGGAAGTCTAGTCCGTATAGAGATCATAATTAACTATTCTTCTCTATCTATTAAATGAAATTAAAATAAAAGTCTATTAGTATCTTAAATTTGTATTGATATCCTTTAAGATGAATCATTTATGGAAAAAAATGCAACAGTTACTTTATTAAAAAGATCTTTTAGTCTCTAAGAAATATACCAAGGTATTTTTTTTCTTATCACGTTTAGTATTATTCTAAAATTTTACGTATCGAATCGGTCAAGTCGAATAAATCACTCATAACAATGTGAATGAACGATGATACGGAACTAATGTGTAGAATCGATTAGTAAGCAACCAATCGATGATCGTCGTGTAGTATTTACTTGGTTCTTAATTGCCTATTTGATCGATTTAGGCATAAATCGATTTAAAGAACTTACACTTGACTTGACTTGAACTTACAATCAAGCTTGTAGTAAATATCGCGTGGTTTTTAACTTTTATAACGTAATGGTTACTCGCGTAGAGTAATGGACGAAAATTTGATAAAAAGATATTTTTTTATTGTTTTTTTATCATTCTAATAATATAAAAGTGTGTTACGATAAAGTGCAGCGTTGAGTTCCGTCACGCACCATATATTATTTAGGCAGAAAGCGGAGGAGTTTTTACAACCCGATTTTCTTTGCCTACCCTGTTACTTTTAAATGTCGATTAATATGACTTGATTTTGACGATATAGAATATTTTTTTTTCTTAGGTGTATGAAAATGAAGAAGCAACAACACCACAATTTTTTCTCAACAAATAATTTATTTTGATTAGCAGTTTTGGATATGCTTCCATCCCATCGATCCATATATTCGATCGAATCCACTGTAGGTACTTGTGGTCACCATTACACCGGGAACTTAGAGGTGTAACTTATAATTGATTATTTTTATTAAGAAAAAAACACAATTTTTCCTAAATATTATTTGCTATATATCAAAATTTATGATCATCGATTTTTAAATACGTTTATAGACGTTTTAAAAGTTCATAGTAATATTATGAATTTATATGACCGTTCACAGGCCAATCGTGACGCAGAGGCACAAAGTGTGACAGTAAAATATAGTTTTTCTAAGTATTCCGGAATAAATTATACACGTTTCATATACAATATCCTATTTAAATTAATATTTAATCTTATTAATAATTCGGCGGCAAGTGGAGAAAGGGAGTATCTTCATGAGAACTTAACTATTGTGTGAATTTGGTAAAACTAGGTGCCCAGGTTCCCTCTGCGAACTAGCTATGTGCGAGATATAACGTGAAGCTTATTGATAATACTAAAACTTTTAAAACTTTATAAGTACTTAAATGAATAAGGCTCAAAGCAAGTTGTAATTTAGATATTTGAACTATATATGGTCGGTAAATTATACTGAACGAAAATAAAAAACTGATCGACCATTAGTTTAGGCATGTCGACGGACAAACAAACAGAAAATATTAAGGTCGCACTTTTAATATTGATATAGTTTGCTGAGTCAATGCACTCTGTTCTCTCATAAAACTAGAAATCATATAAATATACATGTATTGAGCATTTATTCATCACGCGGGTGACATTTTATAAAACGTTATAAAATTAAAATACCATGCTTTAGAGTGGACTTGTCCGGCACTAGGCTGACAGGAGTAAAAATTATTTAACAATTTTGTTACAAATTTGTTTAAATAAGTCATCAATAACTTTCTAATTTCCTATTTTTTGTAGGGTAATTTAAAACAAGATTTCTTTCTTTTTAAGTTCTCGCTTTGTCTCTTATAGAGCAAGACAGGCAGAAAGAGGCTAGACTATTAAGACGTCAAATCCCCACTTTTTGACTGATTTTCGTATGCGGAAATCAACTCCACACAAAGAAAATTATTGAGGCCAGACTTGGCTCAGGCACACATGCGTGTGACTGTAAGACCGACAAGTTGTGGGTTTGTTTCTCAGTCGAGGAAAAGTCAAGGAAAAAAAAAAAAAAAATTTCTTCGTTCGAGTGTCGAGGCCAAAGCGCGGCGGTAAGTTCACATTCCACTAAACACGTAATGGTTCTACAATTTGAATTAAAGTGGTGAGCGGAGTGTCTTAACACTAGGCCCTCTGCCCTACAGATACGGGATACAACGTGAAACTGGAAAAAAACAGAACACTGTAAAAGAAAATTAATATATTTTTTACTATTTTCCCTAAAATCCATATAAAAATTATGGTCATCCCAATAAAGAGTGTAACACATCAGGCGGATGAGACGCAATCAGCATGTAAATGACGCTCTCAATGGACGTAGCAAACGTCGAATATTGATCGGCGCATTATGATAATACATGTTAAAATGTTGCCGGTGGTTTGACGCTCGTTGCGAATCGCCTGTGTATCACCACCTTTAGTGTATAGGATTTTTTTTATATTAAGAAGTTATGTTTAAAATGTTTTAAAAGCTATTATTTTTTTTTTTTATGGAACAGACACGGCAAACGACCGTGCGGGTCACCTGATGGTAAGTGATGTTCGTTGGGCGCCGGGGCCCGGCATTACCTGATGCGAAACGCAGTGGCATAAAGCCACTACTTCACGCCGGTTTTAAATGCCGGGGGTGGTAATGATCCGGTCGAGTCTGCCCATGCGTGTTGCCATTGCTGGCGACGTGACTCTACCACACGTACTTTAGTCGCCTCTTACGACACCACCAGTACCAGGATGATCCAATTCTAGGCCGGGATCACACGGCACACACATCACATTAAATAGAGCCAATTTATGATAAGTATTAGGCTATGAGCGTTTGACTAATAATTTTTCTTAAAGTGTTATTTCATAAAATTTGAATAATATTATATACTAAAATTTAGGAAAGAATAATATTATATAATAACAAATTTGGACGTAGTCAGATTTGAACCGACAATCATCTTCAAATTCTTATAGGGTTTATATAAAAGTAATAATAAAATGATATATTTTTCTTAAAAGTAAGTTGTCATTCTTAAAAGTAAGTGAATCTCACCATAAATATCCCGGTAAAAAATGAAATGACAAAATCTCTAGGTAAAGTTTGGTTTTAAGTCAAACTTAGCGATTCCACGTCTAAAGATCCTAACTGTGATTATTAATATAGTTAACTTTAGTGTGATCGACCATTGAACATTCTTTAAGCAGGGGCAATCCAAGACTTGGCTATGGCTCTGCCGTGCACCCAAATCAAACTTATTTAAACGATAGTTGTTGGTTGAAATGAGACTTCAATTCAATTCAATGAATTTTGATGGGAATATTTTTGGTCCCTTGATAATCAAGTCGATTAGGTGATATTTTTTTTTATTTTGATAATTATCACACCGTGGTGGTGTCTTGTCGTTTAAATATTTTTTTTATTGAATAATATTTTTATATATTGACTACTTAATATTAATATGATTATTGACTACATAGTTTCAATGTGTTTCTAAAAATAATGTATTATTTCAGGCTATGCGATTAAAGAGAACGGAGTAAGTAAATAATCACTAAATAAATAAATCAGCTTCACGCTGTATCCCGCACACTGCAGGGTAGGCAGAGGGAACGTAGTGAAAGACACTCCGTTCCCCACTTTCTGCCAAATTCCGGAGGCATTGCGTGTTAAGTGGCAGAACTCAACGCCGCGCTTTGCCTCGACACCAGAGCGAAGAAATGGAAATATAAATTTAAGTAAATATTTCATCTCTTCGAGTGGGGATCGAACCCACAACCAGTCGGTACCGCTGCGCCACGACCGGCCTCATAGTCACTAAATTCTAATTTATTTTTTAGCTTTACGCTATGACTCGCACTCTGCACAAAGCAGAGTAGGCAGAAAAAACCTGGGAACCTAGTCTTCTCAGGTTCATTTTGCCTACCCTGCTTTGCACTTGCACTCCATTCCCATTAAGACACTTCCGTTCACAGCTTTCCGCAAATCATTGCGTGTTTATTAGAAAATATATTTAATATTTAATTCCGTAGAAAGGGAATCTAAACCACAACCTATCATGCGTTTACAGTCGCCAGCTCGTACCACTGTGCCACTATGGCCTCCTCATTCTAAATATATATCGTAATAAGCGATAAATAACAAATAACTTACCGACTATGCTAATATTAATAAGTTATAAGGCCCAGTCGCCACATGCAATGTGCAATTAGCAGAGCATCTGCAACCTGAAATGTGACACGATCGTTACTCTGATACTAAAATTGATACAATAACACCGCACAACGCCGTTAAATGTCAAATATATTATGCGGGTTAACACAGTTTTTATACTATTATATGATAATTTCAGTTATTTTATGGATAAAATAAACTTCGATTAGAATATTTTATGTACTGTCCACTCACTATATTTATTATGTACATTTATGTGTGTTTTTTAATGATGTGGAAATGGATCTAAGTCTATAAGTTTACCTAAATTTATATATAATTTTTTTTATTCTCGTATATTACCTATATTACTTTTTTCTAATTTACCGCTCAGTAACACATGGCACATAAAATTTTACAACTTACTTTTTTTTATTTACATGTAATTGGACCTGACGACCGTTTATTCATGCTACTGTTATTTATTATTCAATTAAGAGGCGACAACATTTAAGCAGACAAACAGAACACTGTAAGATTTTTCACTATCTAAGATGATATTTGATGTCTTATTATAACCGAAGAAACTTTCAATGTTAGAAGAGTTATATTTAACAAACAGACATACTGCCTATTCATGTATAGGTTCGGCACTATAATCTCAGTTCATTTACTAAAAATATAATTATAAATTCCACTAATACAATACATATAGCAGAGTAAACAGAGAAATTGATATTAAGATACTCAATTTCCCATTCCCAATTTTGGATTCTAACGAAAATGAAAAACCGAAATCAACACAACCATTCCCCTAAATGGAAACCAAACACAACCGATGCGTTTACAGTCCCACTGTGCCACAACGGCTTATTATAGCTGGGCTCCTATTATATTCGCCGTGAATGACAGTCAGACAGAGGATCATTGGAGCGTCTATTCGGAATACATATTAAACGTTAGGCAACGGCTAGACACTTAGTGCATCACGTATTACCATACAATAGCCTGTCATAGCTCCGTCCGTCAGGCGCGCGCTGCTGGGCTTCATTTTGATTACTCTATTTGATGCATCAATAAATTGTATGAATATATATTGTCGTATTATTTATAGGTGAATTTGTTTTAGTTATAAAATAAATAAATCAGCATCAATTCCGCACACAGCAGGGTAGGCAGAAGGAACTTAGTGAAAGACACTCCGTTCCCCACTTTCTGCCGAATTCTGGAGGTATTGGATCTGGAGGTAACTCAACGTCGCGCTTGTCCTCGACACCAGAGCGAAGAAATAGAAATATAAATTTAATTAAATATTTCATCTCCTCGAGTGGGGATTGAACCCACAACCAGTCGGTTTTACAGTCCCACTCTGTGCCGCTGCACCACGACCGGCCTCAATGTCTTAGTTACTTTTTTATTAAATTTATTTTTTTATTATAATTTTGGTGTCGATGTAATGTCTTGTTAATATTTAATAGGTTTGACAGATGTTAGAGATATACTCGTATATCAGTCAATTATGACAGTGGATTCGATTTCACGTTAAAAAAGGCTAACCTAGATTTCAATTCTTACTTGGGTTTATATCAAGTTAATGTGAAATTCATATATTTTAGACGTCATTATAAATATTTTAATTTCTTGTTTCTGTTTAAACTATTTTATTACTCTTGTTATACGTAGGCCTCGAAGATAAAAAAGAATGTATATAACAGGCTCACATTACAACATTATTGTAAATAATCTATTTTACATTGGAATACGGTGAACATTATCATTTATTTTAATAGTCTGTTTAAGTCTATAACATGTAGAACAATTTGAATACCACCATTTGGATCAAATTTCATGCAAGTCCAGTTTTTCTGCATATCAATTTTTATTTTTAGAATAAATTGGTAAAGCATTTTCAATATTGTTGAATCTGGGTAATAGAGAGAGGGAGAGAAAGCAGTAAAAATGGAGACTAATGTGATTCTTATTCTTGACAAAAAAGATTGTCAAGACTCAGCCAACTTTCCGCCTGAATTCGGGACATTGAGTGACAAGACTAAACTCGTACTTTATCCTGCCAGAGCGGGGAAAAAGAAAAATAACGAAATCATCAGATAATAAATAGACATTGAATGACGCTGTCGTCGCAATGATTTGAGGTCTAAAATGGGGAATTGAATGTTTTAACACTAGGTTCCCTCTTCCTACTGTGTTATGCGCGAGATACAGTGTGAACCTAAAAAAACATATTTAAACTAAATGTTTTATAGTCACTATAAAACTGTAACAAAATGAACTTGAGCTTTCACTCATTACAGCTGTAGGAAATACATTCTTCTCCTACATTTGTAATCTAACGTACAAATGACACGGCATTATCTATGAAGTGTATTGTAATAATAATAAATATATTTATGGTAAAGTGTGGTCGTTTGTGGTCAACTTATAGATGGTGTTCAATACATTTGCCTGTCAAAGATATTTCGTTTTACGATATGGTCGAAACACAATAGACATTTACCTAACTTAAGCGACATATTATGTTCTTTGGTTATTAATGTTTAGTTCAAATTTACTATTTTAAAGCTCATAAGTCATTTATTTAAGTATTGTTAAAAACTGATTTAAAACGTATATTTCGATGCATCATCAATCATTATATTTATTTTTAGAATCACGATTTATCCTCTATAGGAGGGGAGACAGAGCATACTAAACTAACTAACTAAAGAAGATTACCCACTTTTACTATAGTTGTATATAGTAAAAGTGGACAATCTTAATTATTCTGAATCTGAATTAATCTTACTAGAACAGCGTTTCGTCTCAGAATACAAGTCAAATAAAAAGTCATTACCTTAGAAAGAATCGAATTCCCATCCATCGCGCTTACATGCAGACGCCGTCTCACAGCGCCACGATGGAACCACAATTAAAACTAATTTATTATTTAAATATGTCAAAATAAGTGGATCTAAGAGTCATAACAACATATGGCTGTATAATATTGGTCATTGATATTTGCGAACGGAGCCGGAAAGTGGTTCGATGACCTTTACATCTTCGTGACAGACAACAAACAGATTTTGTCAAAAGCTTTGGCGGTTTCGAAAAAAATCTATTTTTTGGGTAAAATTCGTCAATCTTGAGTTTCGACAGTTGACACGCAATGTCTTGAAAATTGGACGGAAAGTGAAAAACGGAGTGTCTTATACTACTTTCTCTCTTTTTTTCTTTTATTCATGTATAAATCACATCTTGAAATTTAATAAATAACAATAGTAGCTTCTAGATCACGAATCGTTTTCTACAATAATTGTTAATGATAGGGTATATATATAAGATTGGTCGATTTTAACCGACTTTCTATGATAAAATACTCTTTAATTAACTAATTAAAAGAAATACAAAAAACCAGGTACAAATCAATAAGAATCCATGACAAATTTGTACGAGTAAGAGGGCAAACACGTGTGCTCACACACGGTGCGATGACCGGTATAAACTAGCACTAAAATACATAATATATAATTATTTTTAGTATATTGAACGCTAGATCTCAATCTGGACCAGTTTTTAGATATCGCCTCGACTGCATTACGCAAAAATCAATAAAAGATGTAAATGTATAGCAACCAAATGTATGAATATCTTCAAACTATTATATTTTATTTAATCAAAATTAATTAAGTTCTTTTAAGTTCATTGTACTTTTTAACATACTTTATTTATTATATTATTTGTTTATTCTATTAGTATATTGGATTATTGAACTATGAAGCTGTCGTAGTTGAAGTGGGACGGTAGTTGGTTCGATTCCCATAGAGATTGAATTATTTTCATTTTCTCGCTGTGGTAATAAGACAAAGCGCGGATAAGTCCCACCATTCAAATAGCAATGACTCGAAAATTAGAAGGAGAGCATCCTAACACGAGGTTCTCTTGGGGAACATACGGGAAAAGGCGTATTAGCGATTTTTTATTATCATTCCTAAATTGTACTATTTAATATTCTTTAAAAAATTGATAGATACATTGTTGAAAATTATGGTGAACTTTTGTATGAAAAATGGAAAGATTTTATGTCAAAGTGATGAGAGCAGGCGAAGTGATTTTAAAATGTAAATATATCAAAGTTTTAATATTTTATTAGAAATCAGAATTTGAAGTGAAATTGTCAATAAGACCAAATTTATCGCAAGAGAAGATTTTTTATTTTTATGGCAAGATTTAAATCCACTAACAAAGAAATTTACAACAAGCGTTTCCGACGATTTCTTAGTCTTAAGAGGGTGATAAAAATACTAACGTCATCTCTAATTCTGATCCTCACACGTGACTTATATTTGTTTTGTAATTGACATCATTAAAAATGAGATCGTCCTTTTAAGTTTACCATACTCATATTACAAAGCTTCTCATTTTTTAATAATATTATATTATATAGTTTTTTTTTTCCTCGACTACATATTAAAATAAATCAGCTTCACGTTGTATTCTGCTCGCAACAGGATAGGCAGAGGGAACCTAGTGTTAAGACACTCTGTTCCTCTCTTTCCGATGAGCTCTGTTAAGTGGCGCAACTCAACGCTAAATTTTTAAAGTCTTATTTGACACTTAAAAAAGAAAAAATACCTTCTTATCGTAGCTAAATTCAACTTTGGGGCATTCGAATCTGCATCGGTTTACTTTTTAATTTTTATACGTTTTCTAAAAACTGTATATTATACTTTACATACAATAAATAGAAAAATATTATATTATTTTTTTCTTTAACTTTTTTACTTGAAACACTTACCTACTTTAAAACTAAATATAGACTGAAATATAAATAATTACATACATATAATGAATAAATAAAGACTCGCCTTTACGTATTACTTAATCCACACAAAAATTTTGTGTATACAGCTAACCAGCAGAGTACAGAGTACCGTTCCCACGCGTAAGTTCCGGTCGGTCCGTAAGAATTTACATAAACTTTTAAAAAATGTGTCTTTTAGAAAATTTAACTTTTTTTTTTCAAATTTGAACCCATATACCTACTGTAATATAAAAAGTCACGTTACAACCACTAAACTACAGTCAACGTTCAAAAGCACCTTTTCGGGATACTTTTAACAGCTTTATTACTCGGAAAATTTGATATGATAGTCTAATAAAACTGCTTCTTTTTTTGACGATCATATCAAATCGAGTTTTGCTTTATGTACTGCAAGATTCAAAAAAGGCTAAAAGGCTTTGAGAATCGAGAAAAATTAAAAGGTAAAACAATCGATATATTTACTTATATTTGTTATATTTTAATTATTATACATTGTTTTGGGTGTATTTCTACTGTTCTGTTCTTCTTCAACAAACAAGGTAAATAAAAAAACCGAAGAAAAAAATAAAGTTTTAATTGTATAACTAGAAAATATAGGTTAACCTTTTTATAAATTATTTCAATTATTATTTGTTATGCGTAATAGAGTTACCTATCACCGATTTTATTTTTTTCGTTCGGGTGTCGAGGCAAAGCGCCGCGTTGATCTCCGCCACTCAACACGGAATGCCTCCATAATTCGGCGAAAAATAGGGAACGGGGTCTCTTAACACTAGCCTCCTCCTGCCTACCTATGCGAGAGACAGCGTGTCACTAAAAAAGTATTTACCATAAAAATGTAATTGACATACCTACTCATTTTCAAAGCAGTGTGTTTGTTAAGTGGGTGTTCCGTTTTACAGCCATGATAATTGAGTGTTACATAAGGTACAAGCTTTATAGCGTTAAGATTCTTATTTTATAATATTTGTTTGTAATAGTATCTCGAAACAATGAAAAGATGAGAACATAGTGATTCGTCACCTTATTTTCTATGTCAATATAATATAAAGGAGTAGTTTCTCAATTTTGTGTTGAATACTTGTTTGTTTTGTTTTGCTTAATTTAATAAATTATATACCTTTAATATTAGGTACTCTATAGAGTACCTAGTTAAGTTAAGAGTTGTTAAATAAGTTGGAGGCCGGAGTGGCCAGGAGCTACTAGATTTTTTTTAATTAACACTAGGCTCCCACTGTCTATTCTGCTATATACGATATATAGAGTGTTAACTATATTTATTGACTTTATAGTTTTATGGTTATCTCACTTACATGATAGAACTTACGCTGTATCCTTAGCGGAGTAGCCAGGCAGAATGGAGTGTCAAACGCTATGGTCGCTGCATCTCTTGTGCCTCTCTATTTTCATTAATACGTAACGTCTGGGGAGGTGCGTCCTCGTGCTTCTTACGTGGCATTTCTTCAGTAGCTTTGATATTGTGTTTTTAAACATCAACCGAGGTCTCCCACTACCTCTAATACCGTTCCCATTTCGTTCATCAATCTTTTTAAAAATTTTTCGTCATTCATTCGTTCGGCGTGGCAAAATCCGCTGAGCATATTCTTCTTTATTCTCACCGTGATATCCTCGCTAGTATGTGAAATTCTGTGTAATTCTTCATTGCGGCTTTGATGCTGACTCCGAATATCCAACGAATAGATCGTATCTTCATCGGCATTTATTATATGTAGGTATTAAGAAGAAAGAAGAATAAAAGAAATTCTTCTTCTGTAATAATACCTGCGTTTCGCTACCGTATAACGTAGGTACTAACACTGCATTGTGTACGGCCAAACGCGCAGCTGTGGTGACATGTCGTCGTCTCATCAATGCAGCTAAGGCACCGATAACACTGTTACCGACAGTAATACGCTTTATGTGGCTAAATCGGTATTGCGTGTTGAAGGGCGGAACTCAACGCCGCACTCTGATTCCTTTTAATTATATTAACATTTACTTCTCGACTTATTCGGACACGGTAAGAGTCTAAGCAGGAATGAATGAACATTATAAAAAAGGTAATTAAAGGCCAGTCGTGGCTCAAGGGCACAAAATTTTGAAAGTAAACTATAATATATAGTCATATTTTGAAATTTTTGTATCCTGGTAATCAGGCAAAGCGTAGTTTTAAGATCTGAGGCTCAACTCGCACTGCCTCCAGAATTCGGCGAAAATTGGAGAACGGAATTATCTGTTGGACCGGGAGTTAAGCTTAAAAAACAATTGAGGGCAAAAAAACCTATTATTTTTAATTATACTTATGAAAAATATAGAAATTACAATATAACTATATTTATCTATTATAATTGAATCACAAAGTGAAATAATAAAGCTTAAAAACTAAAGGTCGCGTAACATTACTTTTATATTATACAATAAATTACGTTTGTGCCCATAAAAATACCATACACGACTAATAAGGCGGTTGACATATAAGGGTCAGTAATATGGCAGTAATATCGATGTTTTTGAGTACAAATGAAATGGTATATTTTAACATTATATTAAAAAAATACTTACGTCTTGTATACGTTTATAATTATTTATCATGAGAACGTAACGGTTCGCTTTTTGTTCTTTTCGATTTAACAAGGTAGGGTACTAAAGACCTATTAGGAACTGTACGTTCTTAATAAGTATTTTTGTGAATATCATTTCTTAGCTCCTAAGGAAAAGTATATTGTTTGTTTACTAAGTAGTTTGAGTTTGAAGTACATGAAATATACTAAGAATACAGTTTATCATTTATTAAATAGGTATATCTTGATATGAAGCCAGTACTGGCGCAGGAGCATAAATGTGAATGTAAACGCTACTGATTGTGGGTTCAATGTATATTTCCATTTCTTCGCTCTGGTGTCGAGGCAAAGCGCGGCGTTCAGTTCCGCCACTTAACTTCTTAACACTAGGTTACCTCTGCCTACTATAGAAAAAGTCCATAGTTCTATCTCGATTTGCTTTTTTTTGTTCTCTTTCTTTAAAGCTTCACTTAACATATTAATAAGGAATACTTATAAATCATTGAAATATTTGTCTATATATACAAAAGAGAATTCTCCGAATTTTAAGCATTTAAAAGAAATCGAGGAAGTGACTATTGTATTATTCTACACTAAGGATTGCGTTGTCTCCAAGAAGCGCGGGTTCAAATCCCACTACGTAAACAAAAAAGACATTTAAAGAATAAAGTAATACATCAGCTAAACTACTAACAACTAAAGTTACAGAGGTCTTGAATTTATGTTAATAAGTTGTCAACGATTACTATTTATAAGGTTTTCATACATATATACTTATGTATATTTTATCATTTGTATTGGATATTGACAAATATTGGTGGGAGAGATCAAGAGGTTACATTTAATGTCTTTGACTTTCGTGTAAATAGCCGATGTAATAAAATTAAATTGACAGAACCTTGATGGCCTATAAATATAAAAAGGCCAATATAGCCTATGAAAATATATTATACGTACAATAGTAACAGCTTTCTTCATCATCTTCTTATGTATAAATGTCAAACTTTTAACGATATTAAGGTTATCTACACTAATATAGTAAAGCGGAATAGTTTGTTTGTTTTCTTAAACGCTAAGATCTCAGAACCACGCGGGCGAAGCCGCAAGTGGGCCGCTAGTTTGAAATAAAACTCTTTAATTGTGTATATTTGAGTATAAATATTGTCAAGTTAAAGAGTAATATCAGAAGTGATCATTAATTGCAAAAATTAAATATAGTTAAAGATGTCAAGTCTTATTTAAAATTAAATTATAAGAAATCACCTTTATAACGTATTTTAAAGTTACTGTTCTATATAAAATATTTTGTGATAATTGATTCATTGTTTTGTTAATTTACCATAATTTACAATAGTTGCTGTATTTTAGATCTGATTTTTTCATTAAAAATGTTAATTAATTCTCTATTGTGAAACCCGATAATTAAAAAAGAGATAATAAAGAAACATCTTTTTATTGAATAATCTCATTCGTCTGTTTTCCAGGCCAGTCGTGGCGCAGTGGCACAAAGTGTTACTGTAAAAACGACTGGTTGTGAGTTCGATCCCCATCTGAGGAGATGAAATATTTACTTAAATTTATGTTTCCATTTCTTCGCTCTGGTGTCGAGGCAAATCGCGGCGTTGAGTTCCGCCACTTAACACCCAATGCCTCAAAAATTCGGACAGACAGTGGGGAACGGAGTGTCTTAACACTAGGTCCCCTCTGCCTACCCTGCTGTGTGCGGGATATAGCAAATTTTTTTGTTTTCCATATAACTTGACATTGGCAAAATATTCAAACTACTGGAGTTTGACACGCTCGGAACGCCACAATCAAGAATTAAACTGAACTTTTATTACAAAAAAACCATAGATCATGCCACACATAAAGAAAAATAAATAAATTCCTTTGTTTCTGTATAACTAACCTGTTCTTGCACTATCCGTTCAGAAGTAATGGGACTCTACCGCAACGATAAGGCTCGATAGCGATCTGGCAGATATCTTGATGTCGCTAGTATCATAGATACCTTTGTTACTACTGTGAATAGTGTAGATGTCATATATTGTATACTGTACTAGATTAACCTGCGGCTTCGACCGAGTCGTTAAATGAAAATAAACAAGAATGTTATTATATGCAAAGTTAACTAACTAACTAAGACAAAAATATTTTTTCAATTCAAACAAAAAATTTTAGTGGTTGGCAAGAAAATGTGGCATATATTAAAAAAAATATGCCACATTTTCTATTCAGCTACGTTCAAATTTTTATGTTTTCTAAAAAATCATATATTAGTAAGTTAAGGATTAAAAATTAAATTACTTAAACGCTTACAATAGTCGGATGCAATTAACAAGACGTATTCAGGCTCAGTTTTTTTTTATTAGGTTGGGGTATATACTTTTTATATATTACATTTAATGCGAGAACGTCTGTAATCATATGTTATGAAATAATTTTTATATAGTGACAGGTTGAGGGTTTAGCTCTGGTAACACAGACAGCGCGGCGTTGGATCCTGCATTCGACGGAAAGTGGGAAACGAAAGAGTCAGAGGAGAACAGAGTATCTTAATACAAGGGTCCCAGTATCCCTCTGCCTAGCCTACTATGTGAAGTGATACAGCGTGAAGCTAAAACTATTCTTATTCCGTTACCCAAAATGTATATAGAAAGCAGAAAGCTTGGATACGCCACTCAACACACGATAAATCTTATCGAGTGGGAAGTTGACAATGGTCTGAAACCGTTAATTTTCTATTTATCTTCTAATATGCCTAAAACGTCGCATAAAAATAAACAAAAGGAAAGATACGCTTAGATCTCTCTCTCCAAATAGGTATCTATAATCTTAGATTATTTTACGAGTTTGATGACATTTTTTATTTCGATACATAAATGCCACTCGAATAAGATAAATATAAGTGTTTATAACGTAAATAGCAATAAACGCCCACGTAAAAGTTTTATGGGAGTATTGTGGTGTCCAAATAAATCCTGTAATCTAAAATCTCATTGTGGGAGTAATATGACATCGATTCGTTATTATCGAGCCGTTGTAGATGGTGCTTAGTTATTTAGTTTATCTGTGTAATAGTCGATCTGATTTTATTTATATGTGATTGTAAAATAAAAAAAAATAAATCACCTTCCCGCACACAGCAGAGTACGCAGAGGGAACCTAGTGTTAAGACACTCCGTTCCCCATTTTCAGTCGAATTCTGGTGGCATTGCGTGTTGAGTGGCGCAACTCAACGACGCTCTTTCCCTTAACACCAGAGCGAAGAAACAGAAATATAAATTTAAAATAAATATTACCTTGGTTCGAGTAAGGATCGAATCCACAACCAGTCGCGTTTACAGTCACACTTTGTGCCTCTGCGCCACGACTGGCCTCACTATGCGGTTATGTAAAAAATAATAATTTATTACTATTAGTTATTTATTTTTATTTAATTTACGTGAACTTTGAAATGTTAAATTAAAAACTAGCACTCCACATTACTGCATAAAACTATAGCTTACCTACATGCCAAGTTAAAGTAGTTAAAGTAGTTCTTTAGTTCATGCATTCTCTGTCAGTCAGTTCAGAAATGAAAAAGATATAGATTGATATATGTATATATTCATAATATATAGATATAGATTATTATTTAAAAAACAATATATACAATATTTTATATATATTTTTCATTTTCTGTGTGTGTAACCTATAACTCATTGATTTAACTTGTCATAATTTACAATGTTACCAAAATTAAATCAGCTTCAGGCTGTATCCCGCACACCGCAGGGTAGGCAGAGGGAACCTAGTGTTAAGACACTCCGTTCCCCACTTTCTGCCGAATTCTGGAGGCATTGCGTGTTGAGTGGCAAAACTCAACGCCGCGCTTAGCCTCGAAACCAGAGCGAAGAAATAGAAATATAAATTTAAGTAAATATTTCATCTCCTCGAGTGGGGATCGAACCCACAACCAGTCGGTTTTACAGTCACGTTTCGTGCCGCTGCGCTACGACTGACTTATAACTAACTAAACCGCTGGCCAACAAAATAATGACTACAGCGATTTAATTTTGTTAAATCGCTGTAGTCATTATTTTGTTACAGATATTTTGCCGAGTTGATATTTTTACCTGTTTAGCTTTAAGGAATTAGGTGAAATGAAAAATATACCCAATTTCACCACTTTTTATTAAAACAACAAAAAATTTAAAAGTTTTATTATAAGCTGATTAGATGATTAGACCTAAAAAATTACTCTTTAAAAAAGGGTTCAAATATAAATAAAAACAAAATTATTTTTTTTACTTACTATAGCCCATAAAAATATTAATTAAATATAATAATAAGTATTCGGCATGTGTTTTCACATCTCGATTCGCATAAACAAGATGTCCTATCGCAAGACCCGCAAAGTTCACAATATGCCTTTTATTTCTCAAAAGCTTATCTGAAATGTACTGACTAACTGACATTATTGTCATCGTCGTGTAAATCTCGAGGAATGCTACCGCCATAAATTGTACTGTATCTAAATGGTTAACGCACTGAGCGCTTCAACACGCGACTAGTTTGTTGTTGTTGATGATTTTTTTTCTTTTTGTTTTAGTATTACACTCCATTCCGTTTTATTGTGGGGTAGGCAGAGTTAAGACACTCTGTTTCTCATTTTTCGTTCAATTCTGGAGATATTGCCGCTTTGCCTTGTCACAGAGCGACAAAATAAAAAATAGTTAATTTCACGAGTTAAAATTGAATCCATATCTGTGGCTTGTTTTTGTCTACAATCCAAATCGATCCTATTTTTTTAATTATGTATGTATCTGTAGCATTTATTGCTAAATAAAAAAAAATTAGTATAATTATCATGAAGATGACAAACTATTAAATACAAATAAATAAATAAATATAATTTTCTAATAGTTTAATTGATTTATAGACTTCCCATCATTATTTATGATCGATCGGACCAACTTGTTCCCCGGTGACATATTATACTGTATTTCAAAATCGGTTATTTATTGCTATGTAACGTAGTGACAAATCGCTTTTTGTTGATCCGATCTTACACAACAGTTCCAGTAGAAGGGATCGGAAAGTTGAGCCTGAGGCTTCCGTGGCCTTTTGGCTTTGTATTTCTTGTATTTAGATAAGATTTATTTGTGTTTATAGCTTTTGCTTTATAAAATATGATTTTTGACTGATGAAGGTTAATGAGAAAGATCATAAAATATGCTAGGCTTAAATAAAATTGAATATTCTTTTTTAACTTTATTTAACAGTCATTTCCGTGGCTGATTTAATAATTATACTCATAGTGGGTAAATATAATTTATATATTTAAATAAAAAAACTAAATAACAATTTTATATACACCAGCAATTCTATTATTGCTTGATGATATAAATAAGAGATTCAAAATAAAAATAAAAGATTTATAAATCTAGCGCGCTTAGAAAAACATGAATCGTTGGGTCACAGGTGCGGGAGGCACATAAATCGCGCAGGCACTAAATGCGCTCTGATCCAGTGGTACACAACATTTTTTTATTTATAATTTTATGTTCATTGATTTTTAAGTTTTAGAGGATTTTGAGAATCATTTTCATATCCTTACACATACTTAAGTAAACAAAGCGTGGCGTATTGTTCTGCCACATACCTAGTAATAAAAAATTGTCATGATAGAATAGAGTGGCTCATCGCCATGTTCCCTTTACTTGTCTAATTGGAACTGCAGGATACGATTTTTGAAAAGTAAGGCAGTTTGCTATAAGTTGGGCATTGCGTAAAACATATACAAATATATTTGAGAGAAAACAGAACATAATTTAATAACACTATAATGATATAAATATATTGAATATATATTGAAGCCACCGTGGCCCGGTGGCGTAAGGGTGTAATTGCCACGGTTGAGTTAAATTTGATCCCACTCGTAAAAATGAGATATTAAGTATTTTTTCATTTTCTCGCTCTTATAACGTGGCAAAGCACGCCAATACAAGAACTTTAAGTTTCACAATAATTTTGTACCAAAATACAAAAAAAAAACATAGACCCAATCATAACGTTCTATAAATAATTTCCTTCCACTAAGTCCCATAACAGACAGACATACTTAGTATATTTTCTTATATACATACTTTTACTGGTATGCCCTATTTATTGCTGTGACTGGCGCAAGTATTTTACAATCGATTAGAAGCCTTTACGGATTTACGATTGCTCTTTGAACATAACCAGTACGACAATAGCCAACGGGTTAGAAATCGCGCCTAAGATCGTGATCCTATCGCGATCGATCTAGTCTGTAACTGAGCGACTCCGTCTGTCTGTACGCCGAGTTATTAAACAACCATCAGCTATACTATTAAAATTAATAACTTATATGTTTGTAATTACGCTGCACATTGTTTGAAGGTGGTGATTGATTTTTTTGACCGACTTTTAAGTTGTCAACTGAAAGTAATTATCTTGTCTGGGCTGTAATGATATTAATGATCCAAATGTTGTTTTTTTTTGTTAAATGATTATTTTAATTAGTTGGTATGTTATTTAACATTATTAATTTATGCGTACTTTTCGTTGGAGGAAAATATGGTTTTTTTTTATTATTTTTCTCTCTTTATTATTACAAAAACTTATATATAATTGTCGAAAAATAGTGCCGTGGCACAGTGGCGCGGACTGACAAATGCAAGCGACTTTTGTAGGTTTGAATCTCAATCGGACAGTAAAGATATTAATTTCTCTCAGGCAACAATACAAAGTACGGCGATGAGTTCCGCCACTCAACATGCAATGTCTCGAAAATTAGGCATTTTATAAGAGTGGACAGGTATTAATCCTAGGTTTTATCTACCAATCCCGTAGTATGCGGGATGCAGTGTGAAGAAAAAAAATAATAAAAATGTTTGGAACACAAATGTTTGACAGCCCTGTTTTGTTTTTCAAAAGTCACAGATCTCATATGTTATAGGAGAAAGGATGACATCACGTGGTTCAAGCCCTTATTGGAATCATTTCGTTTAGTATTCCTGACCTTACGTCGTTATTGTAACGCAAGTGGAATTTAAAAATATTTTAAAGTGAAAGATAACATTTTAATGTAGAACTTGGTGCAGTGATTACTGTATATATGACATTTCTTTCTGTACAGGTTCAAATTCTTCATCAATTAAAGCATATTGGACGTATAAGTAAATCACCAAACCTTAGGTTAAGCTGCTCTTTTCCAAGTACAATTTTTTCGAAACAAATTTAGAAATAAATAAAATATTATATTAAGTGTCTCAACACTAAGTTCCCACTGCCTATCCTGATGTATGCGGGATACAACGTGAAGCTGATCATATTCAGATTTCTTAACCTCTTCACCTATTTTTTATTGCTTATTGTTAGTGAAAAAAATATTGTACAACTTAATTAAATATTTAATTTAATTTATATATTGTAGAACCAAATTGTTTTCGTAGAATTGTAAGTAACGTCTTGCAATTTGCGGTTAGACGATACTTTAGTCATACTAATAAATTAATCATAGTTCCCAGTACTGAAAAACAAAGTGGAATATAAAATATAATGACGAATAATAAATATTCAGTTCAGCGTATAATAATATTATTATGAGAATATTTAATAGAGAGGCCGTTGTGGCACAGTGGAACAGCCTATTGGTATAAGCGCGATGGACCTCGACTTTGATACTACTCGAGAAAGTTAATTTTTTTACAAATGAAGATATGAACATAGATTTCACTCCTCTTCTCCCTCCTTTGAGAGGTAAAGTGTGGTGTTCAAACAAGTTGGTTTTAATTAACTCTTATATAAATAATCGAGTCATATGAAATGGTCCGCGCGGCGTCGAGTTCCACTGCTCAGAGAAAAGAGCGAGTAACGCTTAAGCGGAACGAACTTCTTGTAGATAGAATAGTTTTTAATTTGTAATTACTTCGCTCTGCTCCATAGAACTGAGCGGATTCACTTCAACTCTTTCTGCTCGCTCGGTCCTTTTCACCCGACTATTTATTGGTTATAATTTCAATATTTAAACATCTTTTATCTAAACTTTTCCAAAGTGAGTGGTATAATAGGTAAAGGGGGATCTAGGTCGACCTTGGAAAACATATTATCAAAGATAGTGGAGGAAGGTCACGTAAAAAGCACGAGGACTCCCCGGAGAGCATGTGTGAAGAGGTTGATGACAGTTTCGAAAGAGGTATGTAGAGACCCTAGCGTTTGGCCCTCTTTTCTGTCTGACTACCTCGCTAGGGATAAAGCGTGAAGCTAAGTTATAATAAATTAAGTTAAACCTTTTCATCGTATTCCTACTACTACATTACAGTAATAAAGCGTATCCATCAGAACAACACATTATGTTGATATTTTGTTTAATTTGCTATAACATAACAATAACTTGAAACGGGCGAAACCGCGTTTAGGCCGCTAGTGTCATATCATTTAGAGTGCAAGTTTACTTTATCTAATGAATCTAGAAATAAGCAGATACTTATTAAAATTCCTAGACGTCTTAAATTCAACATTCCCACAAAATTGTCTAAGTTTTAAGGAATTTTATTTCCAAGTCGTAAATGGTCATAATTAAGTTCAATGTGTCCATTTTAAGTAAATTATAAATAAACACTTAAAATAACTAGCGTTCTTTATTATAACTGCATTATACGTACATCGTATATATCTAGATTGAATAAAAAAATTACCAGAACAAGAAACTGTAAACAATTTAAATATGTATGTATAATCATTTTTCTAAACGATTTTAATAAATCTAAGATCCCAGGGCAGCCAGACCTATGTCATTTTAGCAAAGCTGAAATTTTGAGGATTATTAGTCTAATATGTAGTTAAAAGCAGTATGCGTACTCGCTAACTTGAAACTGGGCCTCATTCTGAAATAAAGGTATATCCTCTGTCTGGGAGGATGTTTGGGCCATTGGATTTGCTTGTGTGTTTATTGAAACACAAAATAATTAAATGTGTTACTTGAAATATTCCGTAAATAATATATATATATATATATATATATATATATATATATATATATATATATATATATATATATATATATATATATATATATATATATATTGATGCCAGTCGTGGCGCAGCAGCACGAAGTGTGATTATAAAACCGACTGATTGTGGGTTCAATCACCACTCGAGGAGATGAAATATTCACTTAAATTTATATTTCCATTTCTTAGTTCTGGTGTCGAGGCTAAGCGTGGCGTTGAGTTCTGCCACTCAATACGCAATACCTTCAGAACTCGGCAGAATGTGGGGAACGGAGTGTCTTAATACTAGGTTCCCTCTGCCTATCCTGCTGTGTGTGGGATACAGCGTATAGCTGATTAATTTTTTTAATATATGTAAAATTAAAGTCTGCTAGTCTAACATATTTTGTCCCAACTTTAAATAACGTTTAGGATGCCTGGCAGGAGTAAAGGCCCACGTAAAAAGTCTGGTAATAATAAATATATATTTTTTATATTAACAACATATTTAATACGAGCGTTTCTATTTTAACGTAGGTGAGTGTGTACCTTAGGTTGGCGCTACCTACTTTCAAGTTAGTAAATACACATACCGTCTTAACTATATATTAGACTATTAATCCTCAAAATTTCATATTTGCTAAAATGACGTAAATCTGGAGGCCCTGGGATCGCAGTCTATAAAGGAACATTGATGAACTCATAACTAAAATGATTTAAGATGACATATCGTAATTTTCTTTATATTTATCATAAAGATGGCAGGAAAATGATAAAAATTAATTAAATTTGCCAAGTATTTTATTTGTATGTTCCACTTAGACAGTTATAAAACATTCTAATCACCAGTGTGGCCCCGCCTTTAGTACGTTTACGATCGGGCGGTTAGAACCAACCACAAGTTTTCAATTAACATTCTCTTTTTGAAGATTGCTTATCTCACTGTTTGTTCTTACATTATGATTGTTGATCGTGCCATCATGATTTATGATTGACCAATATCATTTCTTTCAAATGATTGAATATAAAATAAACTTTATTTTTTCCCGTTTAAAGTATACAATCATGTGACTTACATCTAAGCTTATTATATTTCGTATGTCTTTATGTCTACATTTATTAAAGCGTGACGTGTATATGCGCACGCGCAAAAACTCATTTTTTTTTAATTATTAAAATTGAATGCATACGCCATTTTGGTGCAATCTCTTTTATTAATGAGACGTTGATTCCAATCGGATTTAGTTTACATATGATTGTTTTTTTTTGTTAATTAAAAGGAATTGTAGTTAGAAACTGGTGTTTTCTATATCTTGATTTATATTTAGTTTTTACACGGTAAATAGAGCAGTACTGAAAAAACTGCTTTGATTTTTCAACTAGATAATTAATTACTGTTATTTTGAGTGATTAAACCTTTAATTAGTATGTGAATAGGTTTTTCAATATTTATTTCTTGGATATTAGTTCAATCGTATATTCACTATGCATCTACATTTTTTTTTCTCCACGCACTTATACTTCTTTTTTCTAACTGTTAATACACTCTAACCTTCCATCTTTCCATCAATTTCAACCAATTCTGATATCGTGATATCACGCATTGATTTTCGGAATCCGTAATCTTACTGGTTTTGCCAGACCGTTAAAAAATATATTTTAACACCATCTTCATGCTTTTTGTCTCATGGATATACAGAGACATTTTGTGGGTTGAGGGGCGGAGCTCAACGCTGCGGTCTTTATCTCGTCAGTCCAAAATTTAAATATTTAAATTAGTTTACTACTTTTGGCCACATGAAGTATATACTTGCGTCCTTGAATTTTTCCTATAATTTTGATTGACTATACATATTAGTCGATGTTACTATGTTAATAACCACGTTCCAAAATGTCTAATTAACTAATTTGATTAAGTAATGACTAATAACTGCCAATTTAGAAACTTGCAAGAATATTTTTATTAAAATAAGGTCAATAATTTTATAAATTTATTAATAAAGTTTAATCTAAAGGAATGGTAGACAGTAAATATGTCGAAAAATAGCTATAAAAACGAATGGTGTACAGACGGATGGAGTTAAAGCTTGGTTATATTGTTAAGTAAATCATTGTGAACAACTTTCTTGGACTTTTATATCTAATATAAATTTATTTTATGGCTACTAGTGTATATTTTGTAGACATCTGCATATGAAATTCAAATCGTTAAGAATGTTGAACCTGTGACCCATTTACTACCTAATACTTGAGGAAAAAATATAAAAAAAAACCATATGTATATGCACAGTTTAAATATAAGAATTTCTGCCCAATTAGGGTATTCAAAAATTTATTGATTACTTTATTTTTTACATTTTTACACACATAGGAAAAAAATATTTTAAGAAAAAATATGAATAAAAAAATTTGGACGTAGCGAGATTTGAATCTGCGCCTATTCGGGTTCATATCCCGCTACGTATAAATTTTTATATGTTTTCTTAAAAGTATTTTACTATATATTTTTTCATAAATAACGTTACTTTAGTTGTTTAAGGCACAATAAAGATCTCTCGTCTTTATGTTGTATAGATAAGTAATAGGTAATTCTGATGATATAAATTTAAATAATAAAATTTCATTCGTATTATATAGGTAAGAAATAATAAAAGAAAGAAAAAAAATATTTTTTAAGGATAATTCATTATTAATATCCTTAGAAATTTACTTTTTTAGTCTTCGTTTGTATTTTAAAGATAAATAAAAAACAACTGTAGCAACTTTTATAATTTGCTAAAATAACTATATTTAAACCAGAACGTAACTTTATATTTCATTCTTCTATAATACCTAACATTTTGAAATGTATTTAAAACATATCTTTATACAATATGTTCTAACAATGTACACATAAATCAAATTTATGATTTCAAGACGAACCAAGAGAGAGCGAACCAAGTGTTCAGACACTCCGTTTCAAATATTCCACATTATATACTTATATTTTAAGGATATTGTGTAAGAGCAGTAAATTTTCTACTAACTAAGTAAACTTTATTTGTGCAATTATGTTATAAATATAAGAACCGGTTAACCCTCGAGACTACTAGCAATTAAACTGAGCAAATGTGAAAGATGACATAGCCTAATTAGCGCAGGTTGACCCTGTGCCAGTAAGGGTTACGCTGTTAACCTACTACTGCCAATGTTGATTTTATAATATAGCTGCTTATAAAATTTTATGGGAAAATTTATTATATTGAAATATATAAATAATAATATAATATATTAAAAATATTGTCTCTTCGTTACGTCGCTATTTACATATACAGACGAACGCGTTAATTTTTTCGTGTTAATGTTGATAGTAGAAGAATTTGCGGCTGACAGTTCTTTAAATATAAGAAAATATCGTTCATTATCACATTACTACGTTTAGCATCAAGTAGGTAATTGTAAAAATTTAATGCAATCAAATAATAATTGCGGGGTTGAGTTCTGCCACTCAACACGCAATGCCTCCAGAATACGGTAGAAAGTGAGGAACGGAGTGTCTTAACATTAGGTTCCCTCTGCGTGTGGGATACAGCGTGAAGCAATCAAAATACCTGAAAAGATATTGTTTCTTGCGTAAAAAAAATGTTTTTTTACACACTAAGGGAAGCCTTTTAAATTATTAGCTTTACGCTGAATTCCGCATGTTGAAGGGTAGGCAGATAGTACCTACCCTATGTACCTAGTCTACCCTTTCAAATTCCGAATACCCTGGATGCATCACGTGTTAAGTGGCGGAACTAAACACCGCGCTTTGCCTCGACATCAGAAAATGTTAATAAATATTTTTCTTCTTAACTCATGCAATGTAACCGATAAACATTTAAAACTTATGCTAATCAGTTTCTACTCTATAACGTTTTATACTTCAAAATATCTTTTATACATGAAACATTAATACATTTTTTTATACGATATAAAATATTTTAAATAACATGCTGCATGCAACGTACGCTCAGTCCACTCTATTAAGAATACTTGTCGTATTTTAATTGGTATTTCTATTTAATAATTTGTAAACGTAATAAGTCACATCTGACAGTTAGTTATTGTTTTTTTTTGAATTGTTAGAATTAAATTCTGAATTTTATAATTTTTTCATTAAAATATTTAATTTTTCACGTTGTATCTCGCACATTGTAGACCCTTTCCTGAATGTTAGATTTTGCGTTTTTAATTGCTGGAATTCTGCTGGTGAGTTTTGTAATATATATATTTTTTTATTATTGATTTATTTTTTCATGCTGTAGGTACACATATAGTAGTTCCCGCACATAGCGGTACAGATAGAGGGAACCTAGCGTAAAGTTCTTAAACAGTTTTACATTGTTATCTTAATTTCCGCCGATTTTTTGACACAACGCGTATTGAGTAGCGGAATACAACACCGTGCCTTGTCTTAATAGCAGAGCGAGAAAATAGAAATATTAAATAAGTGAATTCCCGAGAGGGAATCAAACTCTCAACTGTCCACACACGCACACATTACTAGCACATACGTCATAGCACACACGTCATTTTTATTGTTGTTATTTTTTTGTTCGGATATAATTGGTATGTCTATTTCATAACTTCAAAGCGTAATAAGTCACATCTGACGGCTGAGTAATTAATTAAACAATATTAATTTTTAACATCCCGCGGTCTCAGACGCCATCGCCATCTTAAAAAGTTCACTGAACGGTTACGCCATATCTGTTTATATAGTTGCCAAGTCGTTTTTTTAACCTTCTAAATTCAAATAACGCACACATTTAGTTTTTAAGATCAAAATAGTGGGTTAGATGAACTTGTTTGTTGTAAATAATGTGGTTTTTGAGTAAGTTTTAATAAAGTTCATGTTGTATCTCACAGCTTCGCAGACATAAAACACTCCGTTCACTATTTTTCGATCATTTTTTGAGATACTGCCCGTTTGGTGACGGAATCTTAATGACGAGTAATATAAATAATTCAGTTAATATATAATATCAAAGTGAGACTGCAGAAATGAAAACGAATTTAAATATGAGAATTAGGTATTCAATTTCAATAATATTGTAGTATTTTATAGTTTTATAGTAAGTTAGTGTTCCGATCCTGACTTCACCCACCTCTGCCTGGACTTCTTTTCTTTTTTATTTTTCATTTTTAGCCGTTGAACACTCAAAAATATGTATTATCCGATATCATAGTACAAATCTTTGATATTCTCAACTTTATTTTTAATATGCTTGTTTTTAATGTAAACTCTCCTTACGAAACATGCTGTCTCATTAAAATCCATAACCAAATTTGAATGACCTAAGCAGATACATCGATGGAAAATGGTTTCGTTTCATACGATATGCGTTGTGTATTAGAATAAAGTTAATAGGTAGTTATTGGGAGAAAATGTAGAAGAAAATATTTGATGGATTCGCGAAAATATTAAATAAGTTTCAGTTATATTTATGGTTTTACCGTCTTGCTTCTCCTCGCTCTATCGAGGAATAGGAAAAACAGTGAAAATTAATAGGTTTAGTAATGTATCAAATTTTCTATGTTTGGAGGCAGTCAGTTTCACTCTAATATCATTTATAAGATTTTTTTATTGCGATTCAGCGTAATTAATACTATTCCTCTACTTTCACACAAAAAATTAAAATGCATGTTGAAATAAATATTTATAAGCCATAGCAGTAAACGAACATTGTTGCAAATATGTAGCCATATGGGAATCAGTTATGGCAAAATAATTAATATTCAGCTCTACGGTCCTTTGAAGCATAGCAAAAATCAAGCTCGACTCAATCTCAATCAAGTCAATACAGTAAAAAGATTCGACGCGAGTAATACGTGCATATATCTCTCGTTTTGTTACATTTTGAATTCATTTCTAAGCACAATCTAAACAAGGATACTTCTCGATCAACAACTATGAAATTTAAGAACTTAAAATAGCAATAAAGGAAAGAATTCGAAAAGTGATAATTTTTAAATATTTACAAATGTAAATTTGTAATTATTTCTTACTATGGAAATTGGACGATAGCTGTCCTAATTTCAATAGAGAGGACTGTTCGAAACTTTCTACCACTCATGAAAACTTTTAAGTCTCAAACCCAGCATATTAGAAGGCAAGATACAGTTTCTCAATAACCCAGGCCAATACACGAGAAAATTAAGCAATCGTTGGTGGTAGATTGATATAATAATTATGTCAACTGACAGACGAATGACACCTCTGTCTATTCGTGACGGACTACTGCAAAGTGTTCGAAACGTCGGGTTTCGTCGACCAAATATATGTTACTAAATATAAGCAAATAATCCGGTTAAATAGTTTTATTTTAAATTTACTTATGTTGTTTATTCTACGAAATACTTTACAGTGATTACAATAGAAATCTTAAATTTTATAAAGTGTACTTGCCTTTGACCATAAATCCTGGAATTTTCCGGTTAAGTTCGGAACCGCAGTGGGCTTCTCCAATTCACACTTGACCGATTTTTTTCTTACAATGAGCTCGAAAATATAAAACTATTCAATGAAAGGTCCTAAACGTAATCCTTGATAATATGTTGATATATTACAAAAAGCCGTTACTCTTAAATGGTACACGTCTTTCCTATATTCGTTGATGGCAAATCGCGACGTGTGTCGCAGAGAGACAAAAACGGAATACCGAGAGGCGTAATTATATCGAACAAAACAAAACTATCGATGACCGTTGATGACTTTAAGTTTTTTTGATTTCAAGTTAATTAATTGTAAATAGATTTTGTGAATAGCGCGAAAATAATATATAAGTTAAAAACAAGATTTTTCTTACTGTCAATGCGTAAATATGTGTTAATGAGATCATAAGAGATAAGAGATCTTTGAATTACACATTGTGTGTGCATTATTTAGGTGCCAAGTTCGTTATTTACTGGCAAAAGTTAAATGTCGTATCTACATTTTCTTACTTATGCTACTTCATAAAAATTTGCAATTATACTGACATCACTATTGCAATTTTTTATAAGTTCCATACATACAGTTTACGCTTATTTACTTCATATATACATAGAATATTATTATCGATTTTTTCGTATCTCATTAATTTTATTGATTGAGCGTTTATTCAAAGACTCGATTTTTTATGTACATGCTTTAATATAGCACATTTGCAACTTGGTGTAGATACTTCAGTCTTGTACTGGTCTATTTTGGTTTGATGCCTGGTGATTGAAAAATACCCGTATATTTATCCCGGACTAAAACAGAATCTGTCTCCCATATATGTAGACCTCCCATTGTTTTGTCGGTGAAATAAAAAACGACTCACTGTTCTTAATTAGTGAGTGAATCAGTCCCAAAAATGCCGGTTTAAAATGATAAATATAATTATATAATAATATTTTTTTTATTTTTATTTATATAGAATGGAGTTAATTTCTTGAAATTGTTTATACATTACAAGCTGGGCTACAAATATGCTAATTTCTTTCATATACTCGTATGTAGATTAATTGGCTTAGAAAATGCGGAGGAATCAAAAGAAGCTTGGAATAGCTCATATAAAACATACATTATGCGTTTCCATCTTTTTAAGTCTCGATATGGTCTTTGACAATATAACTTAGACATACACGAATAAATAAAATTAATTATGAGTCTATTAATAATTAATATATCAATAAATATTTCTTTTTTGCATTATTCAAACTAGTATTATTATCATATTTAGTGATGCTGACGCTATAAGAGCTAAATAATATACGTACAATATGTAGCAACTTACGTCCTAAAACTACGGTAAGTAATAAAGTTGACATTCATATCCTTATTTGTGATATATGTATAAATATTAATTTTATTATGTTAAGAATATTCAAGAGAAAAATGAACACCGTGCTCAGTCTTAAAATATTCCTTATTGTGCTAAGTAAACAAAAACATAAGAATATGTTATTTGTGCAATTGGATGTTATAGCGAATAAAGTAATTATACTTTACAATTTTGTTTCAATCATTTTGTTTTGTATTGTATAAAAATATGAGTCTGTTTTTTCCAGATCTTCTCTTTGTCATATTTTGTCTAGTAAGCTTAACGTCTAAATGATAACGAGACGCTAAAAACGGTTACGCGCGAGTCGGACTCGCCCATCGGGGCTTCCGCATCAATTTGTATTTCAACGGGAAGTACAACTTATAACGTAATAATAATTGACAAACTTGAGTTTGCATTCTGTTTGTATGAAATGAACTAAAAATATAAGACAAACCCTTAAAAGTTAATGTAGTGCAGTATTAACATAAAATACAACATTGACCGAATCGAAAGGAATTACCTTTTTTTCTGTCCCTGGTTGAGACCCTTTCAGTCCAAGGACGTGATGGCTGGAGGTCGCAGGATATGAGAATCCATTCAACCACCCAAACGAACTATTTATCAATGAGGTTAAAGACCGTGCAAGGTGGATTCGGCTGAACAGGAAATGGGAATAGGATTAATACCAGGAAGAAGAAAAAGAACAAATGTTAGTTTCTCCTGTAAAATCTTACGAAGAAATCACTTCCTGTTAAAATAATCTTATTAGTATTTATGATAAGATTGTAATTTTGGCTGAGATTACAATTGAGAACCCTATTATTTAAAAAAAAACTTAGTAACTGTTGGTACTGTAGGTATCTTATATATACCTACAGTATTAACAGATATCAAAATATCTGTTCTATGAAATATCTTTATGGTAGTACGTACTGTTTAAAGTGTTGTTAGCTAGCTCCAGGAAGGTCGCTTGGCACTTCATAATCGTGGGCCTAAGGTCGTCGTATTTATAGTTTGTATGACACAGGCGAATGTATTGTTTAGATTAATGAAACGTGTCTGTCTATTAATTATTATGATTGTATTACATTTATAGACTTATATGATTGTGATTGTGAATTTGTAAAAGTTGTAAGTATTTTTTGTTTCCCGCTGTATCCCGCAAATAGGAGGGTGGGCCAAGGGAACTTAGTTTAAGTTCACTTTTTGCGGCCTGAGTGGAGGAACACAATGCTGCACTTTGTATTAGAATATGAAAATATTTTTCCCCCAGTGAGAATACAAGATAAATGCCTCTTAAAATTATTGTTTTTTTTATATTATAGTTGTATAGTAATCTAACCTATGTTATAATTATAAGGCATATAAGTACATAAAAACAAATATATACAAAATTATATCAAATTATGAATTTGTATTCTTAGACAACATTGTCATTTTTTTTTCAATAGTTCTTAAATTTAGTAATTTGAAATAGCAATAACATTTACAGCATAAGAAGTTATTTTCACGAATTTTAGGGCTTAATAAAAATTACTAAAGATATAAAATCCATGTAAAAATACTTTTAAACTAAATATCTAGTATATATTGATACACTACTCTGTGCGTCAATTTATAGCTGAAAGCTAAACATGCATAAACATTATGCTTCTATAAATAAATCCTATGTGTCCACTTGAAATATAACAGTAAAATATTTCGTTATACTGACAATTAATGAAAAGGATCTTATCTAGTGATAAGTTTTTCTGTTGTCCTTCTTATTTTTCAGTAGGTGTCACATTTTATCACTGCCTACCTTGCTATAAGCGGGATACAAAAAAATATGCAAAAGAATGACATGGTTAATTTTTTGAACGTCAAGTATTTTCCCACCGTCTCATAATATTAAGACACTCCGATCTTTGATTAATTTACATACGAATGTGGGCGTGAGTTTGGCTCGTCCACCGAAGGTTCCATGCAACAATTTTAGGTCTCGAGTTTTTTCTGAAATTCACGCTTAGCCAGAGCCCTTTCATCTGATACCTCACTTGAAGAAGCGGCTTTAATACCAAATTTTGCCCTCGTTTTAAGGCTATTTTGTTAGGATAGGATTCGGATTTTTTTTCTGAACTAGTACTACTACTGTTCTGGGATAACCGAAAGTACCCTATTAATTTTGATTCCCTTTATAGTCAGGAAATATACAGGTCAGGTCAGGTTACATCCTAAAAATAATAGCTTTAAATATTTTAGTATTTAAAGCTATTATTTTTTAGGATGTAACCACAAATGCATAGTTTTCAGATTTTTTTCCTGAACTAGTACTATCTGTACGCCGTTGTTGTAGATGCTAGCTGCCAAATTTCAAAATTTTAGGTCAACCGGAAGTACCCTATTAGTTTTGATTCCCTTATACTTTTTTAAGTAAATTTTAAAATACATTTTTCTTAGGAACCCTAAAAAAGATTTTACATGCTTCATTCTTTTAACTTTTATATTTTTCTTGAAATAAATAAACTCTTTAACTCACAAATTTTTGTAGGAACGGAAGTATCTCAATAGGAACTAGAAATAGAATTTCATAATACTAGGTTACCTCTGCCTACCCTACAATGTGTGCGAGATATAGTGTTAAGCTGAAATTCCAATGTGAAACTAGATCTTATCTTTTAATTTTCCACACAAACGAAGCAGCACGCTACATCACGTAAATCGTAATATATGTAAAAAAGAGTCTTAAACTATAGACCATATATATTATATTTTCACAATACAATATAGGTTTATTATAACAAGGTATATTATACTAAATTTGTATAGGTGTTAGGGAAGCGTGTGTTCAAGCAATCAATTCTGCGACTCCGCCCTGACTCGCCGACGCGCGTGTAGTCACACGGCCTAATCAGCTACTTCTCAACTAAGTAGCTATTACAATATTTCATATATGAAAGGTTCCTCGCTTTGTCTTATATTAAATATAATTTTGCTTATTGTTTTGTGAACATTTATACACCTTACTGGTTGGCAAATATTTTTTAACCGGCTTCAAAAAGGCAGGTTATCGTTGCGTTTTAATAGTGACCTCTAAAGAATATCTTTGCTTATGAAGCCATTAATTACATTTGAAAGAAAATATATTCTAAGTAGTGAGTTCTAGCACTTGAATTCATGTTGACAATTGTATAGTAGAGACCCAAATGCGGCTTCGCCTGCTTAAAGTTATTGTTATTTAAAGCCAATTTACAACATTGTATATAAATTGGTAGCATATAATTTATTTTGATAACGCAATGCCATCAGATCTTAGCAGAAAGTGGGGAACGTAGTGTCTTAAAACAAGGCTCCCTCTGCGAATCCTGCTGTTCAGTACTTTTAGCGTCAAAGTGGAACAAAGATTCATGCTCCAAATTTTTTAATTTAAAATATAAGTAGGATTTCTTTAATACATTTATTATCAACTGCTAGAATAGTAAAGTACATAACAATATGTTTAATAATTGTGTTAATTTTATCAAAATGTCTTAATGGCGATTGTAACATGTACCGGGGTGTGTTAGGCTGCACGTTAATTATAGATTACGGGTAGGTACAGTTAAACTCTAATGTTATCTAAGAACACTAAAGATGTGCTACACTGTGAAATGTCTTATATCTTTAGAAACATGACTGTAACTTTGTAAATGTCTTATTATTAATAATGCTATTTATTTTCTAATATAACATTTAAAAATAAAGCTCATATTGATTGTGTTGCATGATTTTATTATGTACTGTTAATAAGTTTGTAGTCTTGCATGAAATTCAAATTATTTTATTTACACATATTTACATCTTTATATGTTATTGTACAGAATTACCAAAGGAGCCCAGAGATTAAGGCTAGTTATGCTACCAGAATTCGGTGAAAAATGAGGACCGAGTGTCTTAACGCTACTTAACGCACTTTCTAACTTTGTAACTTAACCGCAGAGTAGAGTGTGTGCTAGTAGAATGTGTATTGTATGATTAACATAGAAAAAAAACAGCTACTTCTTCGCTATACAATATTCTGGTCGTAGGCTTTGTATGTTATTAAACAATTTAACTAAGTTACAATATCTAATAAGGACATAAAAAAAATATATTTTTTATTTTCTTCGCTCTACCAGGCAAAACGCGACGTTAAGTTCCACCACTGAACATTCATAGGAAAGTGCTCAACAGAAGTGCCTAAATGGGAACAGAGTGTTGACATTAGACTCCCAGGTTCCTTTTGCTTTTGAGACAGCGTGTACAGTGTCTCCCTAAAGCACCTACGCTTCACGTTTCGTTCGCGTCAAATGATTTAGGAAGCTTACACACGTACATCTTAATGGTTTGTTCGAAGTATACCATAGCCGCTCGTTTATCCGAAACGTAGGACTGTAATTATAGGTGCATATTACCTTTAACGTTTCATATTAGAGCAAATTATGTTTATTATGTTATATTGAAGCCGTCGTGGCACAGTGGCAACGTGTGACTGTAAATGAGACGGTTGTGGGTTCGATTCGCACTCGAGGAGATGAAATATTTATTTAAATTTATATTTCCGTTTCTTTGCTCTGGTGTCGAGGCAAAAGCGTGGCGTTAAATTCCGCCTCTCAACACGCTATTCCTCCAGAATTTGGCGGTAAGTGGAAAACGTGTCTCAACGGAAATGGAGTGTCTTAAAACTAGGTTCCTAAGTTCCCTCCGCATACTCTGCTATGTGCAGGAACAGTGGGAAAATATAAAAGCAATAAAAAAAACTATATTGTAAACATGTGAGCGTTAGTTGAGTAATGTTGAGATAGAATAAGAAAAACTGTGAATTTATTATGTTTACACATTGTACTGGTAGTTTACCAATAAAACATTTTGTTTGTATAAATAATGTCTTTAGTGGCGTGAGCTAATAACAATAAATACGATCACGCTGCTTCCCACACACAGCGCGATAGACAGTGGGAACCTAGTGTTAAGACACTCCGTTCTCCATTATCCACCGAATTGTTGGTTCATTGCCTTGACACTTAGAAAAGAAATGGAAATATTAAATGATTCACTTCACATTCACTTCCTCGAATGATAATCGAATCCACGACCTGTCATGTTCACAGTTACACGGCGATCATCTGCGTCACGACTGGCCTTTATTTAATATCATGTTAATATTTATATTAATTCTATTTAATTTTAATAAATATTTATTTATAATTTATTTTTAATAAATAAATAAATCAGCTTCACGCTGTACTCCCACGTAGCAGGATAGGCAGAGGGAACCTTGTGTTACGACACTCCTTTCCCCACTTTCCGCCGAATTCTGGAGGCATTGCCTGATGAGTGGCGGAACTCAACGCCGTGCCTCGATACCAGAGCGAAGAAATAAAAATATAAATGTAAATAAATATTTCACTTTCTCGAGCGGGAATCGAACTCACAACCAGTCGCGTTGCAGACACACTTTGTGCCACTGCGCCACGACTGTCGTTTTTATTAATCACTCATTCATCAAAACATGAAATACATGGTGTAAAAGAGAATTATAGGTTTTTTTTGTTTAGTTTTTACAACATTTTTAAATAGAACAAAGTAAAGAAACGGTCATGATACTTGAGAATGACAAACTGTAATATCGTAAACTTGACATTTGCTTGGTGATATATAGAAAAAAAACAAATACGTCCTCATAAAAATGGACGACACTTGACGTGACTGACATATGTACTAGGGACCCTAGCCCAGTGCAATTAATAGTAATCCAACCATATCTAAAATTATTATTAAAAAACTAAACTGAAATCAACTATGCGCAGACTAAAATAAAAACTACATTTGTAGAAGATAATACTTCATTTACTTCAGAGTAAAGAAAAATTGAAAAAATATTCAATTAAAATATATTATTAAAATTCGTTATTTTGTAAATGATTTTCTTAGCTTTTTGTTCCATGTATATAAATTTTGTCTCTTAATATAATTATTTTTTTGGCTGGCAAAAACATTTTTTTTAAAACTGGCTAAAAAAGACAACGAAATCGACAAATATAAATATGTATATATAAAAACAGGACCCCGTCCTTTTTTAAATTAGACATCAGAATTATGAAAACAATTTCTAGTATTTTACCTTTAATTTTGTTTAGCTCTACGCTGTATCCCTAATATAACTGGGTAGACACAGGGAACCTTAAGACACTTCGTTCCCCATATTCTATCCAATTTTCAAAACAAAACGCATTAAATGCTAGAACCCATCGCCACGCCATTTCTTACCTCTATTTTTAAACAGAGAATATTCACAAGTTAAAGTTATTTATGATTAGTGAATCTATTCTATACCTTTCACAATACAAACGTTTAATTATCAATGGCTGTTAGAATAACTAATACACCTGTTACAATAAATTTGAACATAACCATACAATAGTGTTGGACGCAGGTGCGTGCGCACGGTACACCTTGTGTTTTTTTTACGAATATCCGTTAAAAAGCAATTTTTTGGTATATATACCGTGAAAGTAAAATCTATCGACTAATAAGTATAGGCCAGTTAACTGTATATATGTATACTTTGAGTGTGTTCGGTTCAGCGCGTTGATCTATAGAACTGCTAGTAATTGAAAAAAATTTTTTGTGTGATAGTCTATTTTACTAAGCAGGCTAGACAAGTTAACTGTGTATGTGTACTTTAAGTATGTTTGATTGAGAGCGTTAACCTCAGAAACTGCTGATAAGTGAAAAAAGATTTTGATGATTACGACAGTTTATTTATCTAGGAAGGCTATATTATATCACGTAGTGCGATGTAAATATTAGGTTGTCTTAGTCATTTAGGTTTGGCTAAAGAGAAAAAGTTATAGATAAAGGTTGATAAGCTATAAATGTTCATTCAAATAATTTGTTCCATTTGAATATTTTTTTTATAATTTTTCGGATATTGTAAATTGTATTTATGTATTGAAAGATTTTTGTGAGCACTAACAGAATAAAAAAAAGGAATTACATATTGGTAGGCTATTATTATATTATGTTAACAATATCGAATTAATAGAACCTACTAACCATACCTATATTATACAATTACCTTTAAGATTATCAACACAAAATTTATTGTATTAATCTTCAAATATTTAAATAAGTTATTTAACTGATTTGAAATAGCGCATGTGACTGAAAACATGTATTCAAATTAAGTCGCGAATTCATTTATGTTATACATATAAAATGCTTCTAATTAATATATAATGAGGAATATTATCAATCAATCCCGGATGTGAACCTGCTACTTCATCCAATTACACTTATAATTAAATACGCTAAGAATAATTAAAATTACCAACATTAATTATAAAGCTGGTATTTTATCAGATGCCAAGTTAAACATTCAACACCGTTTCATCGCAACAAAAGATCAACTTTTGCAGTTCTGTTATTTATTTATAAATTAATAAATTATACTTACAACAATCAGAAAAAGTTTATCAATCAACGACGGCGACGCTTACGTTAAATCCAAAGACAGATGTGATGGTAAGGCCCTTACCGCATGGTGCTGATGAAACGTCTTAATGAACACGATCATAGCTAAAAACCTATTATAGCTAAAATAGACAATTTTTTTTATTTGGAATCGATTTACATTCTTGGATTAGTCAGAATTAATACCTTTAGTAGATTTTATACCTTTAGTAGTCAAATTTAATTTTATACCTATAAAACTTGATGCAACAGCAATGTTAAAAATTAAGTGATAGTATACTGGACTATTATGATATTTTTCTTAACTTCACGCTCTAGCAGACATAAAGAAGCTAGAAATCTAGTGATAAGATACTACCGTTCCTTACTTTCCTTTGAACTCTGAAGACTATTACATTTTACTACCACTACTGTGCGGTTTCGTAGGAACTTCCTTCCACGCGCCACGGAACTGTGGAATGGCCTACCCGCGGCAGTGTTTACAGGTCGATATGACATGGGTACCCTCAAAAAGCGTGTCTATCTCCATCTTAAAGGCCGGCAACGCACCTGTAGCTCCTCTGGTGTTGCACGGGGCCGTGGGCGGTGGTAATCACTTACCATCAGGTGACCTGAACGCTCGCTTGCCTTGTCCTATTCCATAAAAATAATATATAATTTTCAAATACATAGCAAATAAAATTTAGTCTGTTTTCCGCCGAAAAAGTTTTAAAAGTCCATAATCAGTACATTAACAGCACATTGCGCTGGACGCCCTTAGCGAACTCCCTTAATATAATTGACAATTGTATTCAGGAATGATGGATTGTACGCGCTTATCTCGTATCTCGATCGTTTTCTACCAAATTAATGACGACATGGTGTAAGTTTTTGTCGAAATAATCCTTGTTTTAACAAGTATATTTAATTTTAAGTTTAAAATTATAATCTAATTTTATTATATTCTAATTATATTCTAATTTTATCATATCCTACGGTCAAACTCTTTATTTACTAGACCGATTTCACTCACTATATTATTGAACGAATTATCATATTATCTTGCTTGAAATAAATTCTTACTATACTATAAATAGCTAAACACTTTTATTAGTTGTCCAAAATACAATACGATACAAGAAAAATTAAATATATTAAAGTATTTTTTATTCAATTAAAAAATTAACCGTATACTATCAAAGTATAAAAAATGTAGTCGATGATTTTAAAATTATATTTTATAATAAACATCTTGTTACTTTTTCAATTGATTGTTGTTAAGATTTCAATTTTCTCGGTTATTTATATTACTCACACATTAATTATATGCACTGTGCCATAATGACAATACGAAAAAAAAACTCAAAAAAAAAAAAGAAAAAAAAAAACAAGTTATATAAGACACAAAAGTCATCGACGCCAGAGAAGAAGAAATAAATTTAAACAAAATGTCAGTCACATTGCTACAAGTCGTAAAAATTTATTCGTATGTTTGTACATCACATTGTAATGATAGCTGGTCGTTTTGAAGTTGCAGTGTAGTTTTTTATCCATTTATATCGTTTATTTCGAATATTCTTTATTCATAACATTACATGAGTTATGGGCCGTCTTAGCGCTTGATGACCGTAAACGCGACGGTACGATACGATTCCCAATTGGGGGAATGAATCAATTATACGAGTATTATCTCCCTCTTGTAGCAAGCAAAATGCATTGAGCTAGGTCACTAAGCACGCTATATCTGGCAGTACGTGGAGAAGAGTGTCTTAACACTAGATTGCCTCTGCTTACGCTACTTTATACAGCGTGAAGCTCAAAGAAATACTCGACTCTGTTTTTCTTCACTCATAATATAGCTAACTTTTCATGTGATGGTTATGCAATACGCAATGCAAAATATATTTTAAGATATTTAAGGTTTGACTTAAAAAACACGATAGATTTCAATATGCAATCATCTCTTACTTAAAATAACCACTCCACTGCGCCACAATAGTCAAGAAGGAAGAATATAGAGGGATGATAATTATGGTATGTTATAAACTTTTAGGCTAGTAAGGCTAGGTGTTTAGTTGCTTACCTAAATTAGTATATGTGTATTACTACTAAACTATTACTAAATTAGTATATTCAAATCCCAGTCGACAGCATTATTAAATTCATTCAGAATGATTAGTAACTTTTCTATTAAATATATTATCTAAACAGAACATGGAAATTGAAATAATGACGTCTCTCGAGTACAATTTGAACCCACAACTGTCGTGTTAACAGTCAGACAATGTGTCGCTGCGATACCACGATGGATTCTTTTTTCCAGCTTCACGCTGTATTCCGCATATAGCTGGGTAGGCAGGAGGAACCCAGGAACCTAGTGTTAAGATTCCACTTTACATTAATTTATCGAGCTATTGCGTGTCGAATTATATAATTTACCCAAATGAGAATCAAAACCAAAACCGTCCTGTTTACAATTGCACGCTTATCCATTCACCTCCTCCTAAACGGCTTCTATATTTATTAAAAATATATTTTATATAAGCAAAATTTGCTAGTTCAATGTACTCTCGTCTTATTTGGCCATTTGCTTTTAAATACTATTCTAAATCACTCCGATATAATAACTACTTGCAACTTGATGAAATTGTAACATTATAATTACTCAGAATCGATGGTCCATTACGTTTGAAAGAATAACATATAAGATTTAATTAATATGTGATGAAATATCAGATGTTCACAAATATTTTCTATAGCCTTTAGTTTTTAATATTGTTATTTAAGTAATCTGCAACAAATAAAAAAAATGAGAGTCAGTCGTGGCGCAGCGGCACGAAGTTGACTGTAAAACCGACTTGTTGTGAGTTCGATCCCCTACTCGAAGAGATGGAATATTTACTTAAATTTATATTTCCATTTCTTCGCTCTGGTGTAGAGGCTAAGCGCGGTGAGTTCTGCCACTCAACACGCAGTACCTCCAGAATTCGGCAGAAAGTGGGGAACGGAGTGTCTTAACACTAACACTCCCTATAACCCTCTGCCTACTGTGTGCGGGATACAGCGTGAAGCTGATTACAAATAATAAAGTTTGTAAGGATAGATATTTGTAAAATTTTCAAGTACTAAACAAATACAACTACTAAACAAATTTAGATACTAGAAATTTATTTAAAAATTTATGAAAAGATGTGTAACTGAGCTGTAATATAAAAATAAGTTAAAGCAGGCGAAGCCGCGGTTGTATCGCTAGTTGGTTACATTCATCAGTCTTGCTGGCCGCAGATTGGTCGCCCCTGTCGGTGTCGGCGAGTGTTTCACGTTCGCGTCCTGCTAGCGGCAACACCCACGTTTCGGCACTTTGATTGATAACTGCTCTTTCATTTACTCTGGTCAACTCACTTTGGAGTTTTGTGGACATTTTGAATTATTCATTTTTTACTATTTTATCTGTTTATATAATAAGACAAAATTGAAAGCAATTTTTAATGTCTTAAAACACATATTATCAATTGAGCAATAATAATAATAATAACAATATAAGTAAATTTAAACATTTGATATTGGCAATTGAATTCTAATTCGAGTAAAGATTTACAAATGCCTTATTTCATTATACTATATAGAAATCGTACATCTATTTCAAATTTAAGTCAAACTACATAACGCTACAAAGAAGCGCCATATATCAAAAATTGAAGACGCAGCGGAAATTGAACCCATAACTTTTCTGCGATATTTCTAAGTTTATTATTGTTGGACGTGAACCAAGTTTACGTTTTCGTTGTTGTATAAAATTTTAAATGAAAACGTTATTGATATATTTGAGCAAAGAAGTTAGAAGTACTTAAATATTATTTTTATGATGTTTACATATTTACCTACTTGTTTTTGCTACAGTAACTAACTGAAGTATGTAAGTTAATTATGAACTTCAAAAAAATTTGGAAATCTTTATTACATATAAAAAAAAGTATCTTATAATAAAGGTATAAAAAATATACAAATTTCATATAAGATAAAAGTTTAAATAAAATTATAAAGTTGTGCAAATTTTTACATATAATTAAAGTAAAAATAATAATAATAATAATAAATTTAATAAATACATATCCTATATAAATTTCACAAGAACTTTAATAAAATACAAAAATGTCCGTTTCGCACTTGAATCATCAACAGGTGCTGCCAAAAATCGCCCGGAGCAGTTTTGACACCGTTCTACAATTACTGATCTCTTGCGCCGTGTGCCTGGCCCGCGGCTTCGCTTGCTTAATCCATGTTTTTTTAAATTATTACCTGTATAGTTTAAAATTGACAGCTTTGCAGGGCAGGTGGTGGCAATGGTTGTAGGTTCGGTGTTCTTGTTTTATAATTTAATTGTTGTTTACACTGTTTGGTGGAATGCAACGTTTTTTATACCCAATAAATCTTGTTGGGCAGAAATAACAATATGACATTCGTACATAAAGTCAAAGATTTATAAAACAGAGGATTATGATATTATGAATTAAGAAAAAATGATATTAAGAAAAAATGAACTTTTTGATTTCTAAACGTGCAAATTTTACTTAATCTAGATTTAACAAAGAAACCAAAACTTATTTAACTTAATGAATAACAAAATGCTGGTGGGATAATTAATGAAATATATATTTTTTTATATATAAAAACTATTAGAGCTATTTCTAAACTTCATGACTTCAAGAGCCCAGTCGTGGCGCAGGGGCCTACAACCTATCATTGTAATGATAGGTTATAGGTCCAATTTCCACTCGAGAAAATTAAATATATATGATTTTCATTTCTTCGCTCTTGTATTGAAGCAAAAGCGCAGCGTTGAACTCCGCCACTCAACACACAATGCCTCCAGAACTCGACGGCAATTGGGAAGCGGAGTGCTTAACACCGGGCTGTCTCTGCCTACCCTGCTGTGTGCGGGATATATAGCATAGCTTGAAGATTAAAAACATATATAGAGCCTATAAAGACTGGCACGGCTTAGATATAGATTCTGACCCTAATGATGTTACATTAATAAGGGCGTGGCGAAGGTTTAAAATATGCGTCTAATATAAGCTGAACGATATTTATGCAAATTTCATTATTCGTTATTCCGCACTATAATATGATATATAGTCGTTATTATAACCTGACTATCATTAAAGATCATTTGTAACATTTAAAATTAATACCCGTTTTGACTTTGCTTTGTGTTTAATGGATGTTTTGAAATTAAGTTGATGGCTCACTTTAGAATATAAGATTGCATTTTGATATAGATATAGGTTTATGACGTACTAGCTACCTACTCAAGGCTTCACCCGCTTCATTACACAATTTTTTTTTTCATTTATTTGAATTGTTTTCATATTCTACTAATATCATCAATTTATTGACAGTATCTAAAATTACGGTCAATAAATTAAACTATTATGTTGTAGCAATTTAATTGAACAAAATAAATTATATTGGTATAACTTTTTTTATTTATATTCGTAGCGCTGTTGTACAAGCTGTGCTACTGTAAACGCGACAGGTTGTAGGTTCCATTCCCACTCGAGTAAGATTTTTTGATTTGCTAACAAGGCAAAGTGCGACGCTAAGCTTGTGATAAGCGACGCTAAGTCTGCAGGTTCCCTCTTCATACCCTGTTATGTGCGGGATACGGCATGTAGCGTAAGCTATAAAAAAAACTAATTGAAATGAAACTATCAATAAATGTTAAGGGAAATCTATCAAAATACAACAGAGACTACTGCATTTAAATCAGTCAAGCGACACACTAGCAAACAGTCAAAATTAAAAAAAATATTATTTTTTTAAATATCTTAAGTATAGATAAATTATTAATAAATTTTTCCTCATGTACGGACAGCGATCAGTTTTGATGTTTTTTTTTTTAATTTTTGAAATCTACATACATACTTACTAAAGTGTGCATACAACCTATATAGTACCTAAGATAGATTGTATAATGAATAGAAATAAAAAAAAATTTTCGCCTTCCCTTAAAAATTGCGTCAAAAATATACATAAAAATGCATAAAAATTTACAAAAGTGTTACATTAAATTTTATGACTAAATATATATACATTCATATTGCAAGTACGTACCTATATCTTGTTTAATTAAAAATAAAATGTTCTAACAAGCCATTTGGATGTCATTCAATACAATATTATTAGCAATACTCATGTGGAGCAGCTGGAACATTAATTATGTTCTGGCCTTTGATGGATGGAACGCATTAATTGATTTTTTTAAATTTATTTTGTATGCAAAATTCAACAGCATATAATCGAAAACAATGTCGCCGATGGCATTTCGCGATAAAACTTAAAAAATAACCTGCAAGTACGAAATACCAGCACAATCTCTGTCTCTACCATTGTAATTTTATAGTTATTACTCGTTCTCTACAGCTGCTGAAGTGTTTGGAATAATACTTTGCGTAAGGCCTTTTTTTTTCTATAACTATAGTGAGTATCGAATACATTCGTAGTAGGTTTACGCAACAAAGTTGCCTTGATTGATATATCAGGTGAAACAAATGACGTTTCGAGTACTGAAACGGCAACCGTTTTAACGGTTTATATTAATAAGTTTTTTTTAGTAATGAAATAAAAAAAAACATATTTGTTAAATAGTTATTTTTTAAAAGTTTATTATTAATGATTTTCCATCTAAAAAAAAACAAAATCTAGAACTCTACAATTCGGATGTTTTACTTAGAATAACTTAAATAATATATGATATTACTCCACTCAATTATACATAACAAGAAAATACATTTTAAGTACATACCACCCAATATTTTTCCACAATAGGTCAACATAAGAAAATAATAGTATTAAAAAGAATGTATGCACAGTAGATTACAGAATACGAGCCTATATGTACATACTGTTAGCATATGAGGTACAAATTTGACACTCATCGGAACGCCCTGCGTGGGCGCATTACTAAATATCACGAGGCACTAAAGTATAAACCTTATTGTTATTTTAACAATTCAAACAATTTTGGTTGCGTAATTGTACGAGTGTTTTATACGTAAGTATAGTTTCCGTTCCGTTCTCTATGTACTGCCGATTTTTCGGGGCATTGTGTGTTGAGTGGTATAACTTTACGTCGCGTGTTGCCTTGTTACCAGAGCGAAAAAATTTAAATATTAATAAATAAATTAAATCAAATATAAATCAGCTTCACGTTGTATCTCAGCTTAATGCTATGTATGTGTTTCCGTCGAATTCTAGAGGCATTGCGTGCCGAGCGCTAGAACTCAACGCCGCGTTTTTGCCTCGACACCACAGCGAAGAAATGGAAATATAAATTCAAGTAAATATTTTATCTCCTCGAGTGGGGATCGAACCGACAACCAGTCGGTTTTACAGTCAACTTTGTGCCGCTGCGCCACGACTGGCCTCCGTTTTTTTTAAAGTTAATGATTTTCAGCATAATTGTATTCTGATAGGCGTAGACATAAAATATATTATAAAATATATTATTTTAGGTAAGGTTTTATTTTATTCTGTTTCTATTACACATAAAAGATTGTATTTACATAATATACTGCGTAAAATCACAGTTTATTATGTAAACGTATCTAGAGACTATCGTGACGCAGCATTTGCGTCTGCGTGACGGTTGTGAATTCGATTCCTACTTTGGGAAATGAATAATTTTCAATCCTTCGATTGAAAGTGATATTATTGATTTGGCTTCCTTGTTAAGTGCAGAATGCAACGTGATTAAAAAAAAACGAATTCCTAAACGTAAAACCAACCAACAAACCGACATAGTGGTAGATTACATATACAGCTAGCGAGAAATAACACAACAGATAATCGCTATATAAATCTTTAGGAATCTTCGATAAATGGCCAACAAACACGTCAAGTCGATGTCGTAAACAATCACTTCATAAATAAGCTAACAAGGGTTACATCCTATAAGGCGGCTTTGTTATATGATAATAATGTAAAACTACAACAGTTAATTTCCCTTAAAATTGAAATGGAGGATTCCATCTGCCTACCCTGCTTCATGCGGGATAGAGCGTGAAAAAAATTGTAACACCTTGAAGTCATAGCGTCGGCGTGAAATAATTCTGACTGTAACAGTCGCTGGCGCACGGGATCGAGCTTCGATACTTAACAAGTAATATGTCCAAAATAAAAAATAAAATGGAGAACAGAGTGCCTTAGTAATAATTTTCTTCTGAAAACTCTATATGGGAAAGCGAGTGGGTAGTTTTTTAATATACTCCTGTTTCGGAAAATACCTACTAATCTATAAGCAAAGGTATGAAGATAGAATGAATAAAATTCATTCTATCAAAAAGCAGACTTCCAGATTAAAAGCTCTAAAAAAGCTCCTTTTAGTTTCACAATAAAATGGCTGGCACGAGTTTATAAGTTGTGTCTTACTTCTTCTTATTTAAAGTACTAGACTTTATTGATTCAAAAAAATACCATAAGCTTAAATATGATGATTACTTTTTAGAGTGTCAATTTTAGTATAGACAAGAGGAAAATAACTTTTTTAAATGAAATCTTACAAATCGAGGTACTATCGGTTTTTTTTTTAAATAAATTTTCATTTTTAATTAAGTTTAAATACAGAAAAAAATATTTCACGATCTCACCGTATCAAGAAATCGTTACTTAATTTCATAAAATTTGTACGTCTATTATTATTATTGGTATCTTGGACATTTTCTTCGGCTTTGGTAAGATTAGCAAACGGAGAATATAAGATATGTTATTTACCACCTCTTCACAGACCATTATTATTTAAAACTAGCGCTAGAATTATTTATCTCGTTAGAACAGAGAAAAATCCTATCCTACAGTAGAAATCGACGCTGATACTGAAGATCACGTAAGCGCAAGAAGCCTCTCAAGAGGGCATGTACAAAGATATTATAGAGTGGGCGAGGCAATATACATATACAGAGACATAGTTAGAGATATTCCATTCACTCTGGCTTGATATAAATCGTAAAATAACACAATAAGAAACTATCATCAAATATTGGCAAAGATCAATAAAACTTACAAATTATCATCAAAACCTCAGTCCGTGCAATGATCACTGCCGTATACTCAAGATGGTGTACAAAATGAGCAAAAACAGTACAACAGTCCAAGTAAACTTGCCGTCATAAATATGTAAATCAGTCTTTACATACTTGTTATAAATGAGCTTAGATTTATCCAGTACATTACCATGCATTATGGACGATTTCCTGCACTTGGTACCTAACAAGGAAACGCGTGCGCATATGGAGGTGTATACATTGTGCGATCAGATATCGACACGATTATACTGAGTTAGTCCTTACTAATTTAACTCTTTATAATAAAAATCACATTCACGCTGCAACCTACACACGACAGGGTAGGCAGAGGGAACCTAGTGTTAAGACACACCGTTCCCCACTTTCTGCTAAATTCTGGAGGCATTGCGTGTTGAGTAGCAGAACTCAACGCTGCAACTATTTATAATAATTGATTTAAAATACACACACGAAAGAAAGAAAGAAACTGAAGGGATTTAACATTCAGATTCCTGTGCCAATTATGCTATCCTGGAGGTAGGGTAAACTAATGAATTATTTTCATTTGTTCTAATAACAAACGCAGCACCAAGTTCCCGAAAATTAAGCGAAGAGTGAAATACGGAGTACCTTAACACTAAACTCCCTCTGCCTCCCCTCCTACATACCTAATACAGTATAATTCTAAAAAAAAATCGTATCGCATATAGTATAGAACACCTGTTGCTACGTCAGTCACAACAAATTGCGCGCCAAGCGAACGCCGATGAAATCAACGTGAGCAATTGCATTGCGTATTAACTGCATAGCGTTAGCCCCATCTACGGCGTACTGCAGATGCAGGTTTATGTCTGTGTTAGCCACTACTGTGGATAGGAAGAGCGTGTTTTAGATTTTTCTTATCTTAACACGCTTCTGTTTGCTTTATTTGTATGTATCTACCTATCTATCTATAAAGAATTGCCTTGCAATGCTGTTTTGGTGTATTTCTTGCTATACAATTTGTTTGAATATTTGGGTATTCTATATACCGACAGGCGACAGTTTTATATTTTCAACCTGACAAAGAACCTGAACCAGAAAGGCAAGGCTAGATTTTTAAATATATTTTTTTATATTTATTATTGTTTCCTAAATGCTTAAGCGGAGAGATATGAAGTCGTTTATATTTAAATATTTTCGTTTATATTAAAATATTTTTTTTAAGACTGTTTGTACCTCATTGTAAATGTGACGTTTGTGAGTTCGATTCCCAGTCGGGGATATTATTTTCTCTCTTTCTCTGGGCAAAACAATGCGCGGTTAAGTTTCTAAAATTGAGTGAACAGCGTAGTTTAAATGCGTTTCAATGAGGATTAAATTAGGATCGTAAAAGAAAGTTAACAATACGATTATTGCAATTTAAATTACAAGTTTGTCTCAAAATACTTGTATGTATGATATTGAGAAAAAGCTATTAATTGATTTAATTTCTTGAAATGTTTTTTTAAAATAATATGTGTCTTGATGTGTTTTCCTTTATTACAAACAAAATCTAAATAGAACGCAGCCGCTATACTAAAATTTAAATATAATTGATAGTTGAAATCAATTTGATTTGTTGCATAGGAAATTTTTATTATTTTCAATTTCACTTTTTTTTCCCCCATAGTAGAGTAGGCAGAGACAATTGTCTATTAAGACTTTCTATTCTTCACATTGCTCCCAAAAAATATATAGTATATAGTATTCCATGTTGAGAACACAATTCAATTCCTCTTCTGACATTGTCCTGCACCACAACAGTCCAAGAAGCAATCAATTTGTAAATTCAAACCAAGTTCAACAAACTCACCTGGCGACCATTCCATATTCTGCCCGCGTGGACACAGGCCGAAATAATAGGCTGACGTACGTCCCTTACCGACTACAATGGTCTATAAATATTGAAAAAAAAGAAACAGATAATCTATTAATATCGTTTGATATTCAAACTATGTAACCACTTGGTATGCTTTCGCTGATCTCTACAGAAAACGTATGGAGTGATGACGTAAAATTGTGTGTCTTATGAAACGCTTAATGCTACATTATATTGGTTATATTGCAATGTTGTCAACTTGTAATGTGCTTTACGATATATTCTATTGTTAATAGTTTTGGTCGGGCCGTCGTCGTGGCACCAGCGTGTAGTTGAAGACGCAGCGGCTATTGGTTCGATCACTCGGTAGGGTGAAATATTATTTATTTATGTCCTCATTTCTTCTTTCTGGTAACCAGGCAAAGTAAGTCCGGTGTTAAGTTCCACAACTCAACACACAATGCCTCGAAAAAATCGGTGGAAAGTGGAGAACAGAGTGTCTTAAAATTCATCCTCCTTGTCTTAAGTCTCCTGCTGTATGTGGAACTGATTTTTTTTAATATTTTTGACGATTGTTCAGTTTAATTAGTAATAAACCTTTTAACCTTTTAACTTCTATACTCAATTGTGAGCGTTTAAATTATTAATTCTCTCATTATTGCCTGTGAAGTACCAATTAATCGATGCAATCAGGAAATCAATGAAAAGTAATGTTTTATAAGACATGGTTCTGCAGCTTTAATTTTTAAGAATTATTGTATTAAATTTAGGCCGTCGTGACGCAGTCGCACAAGCGTGTGGCTAAAGATGTGATGTTTGCGGGTTTGGTTCCCACTCGGGGAAATGATACATTAATATTTTCTCTAGTATCAATACATTGCGCAGCGATGAGTTTCGCCATTCAACACTCAATGCTTCGAAAATTTGGCGGGAATAGAATGTAGATTAGGTTCCCTCTGCCTACCCTGCTATGTGTGGGATAGAGCGTGAATCTTTTTTTTTTAAATATATTTTACTTATATAGATTTCATAATTAATTTTTATTTAAACAACATTCTTTTGGAATTATAATAAATATCTGTATAGGTTCCATTTTGAATTATTGCTTACATTTGTATTTTAGTGGAAATAGATGAAGCTATACGAGCAATTCATTTGGCTCTTTAAAACGTATTATCATTTGAAATATCTAGAGGCAAACCCATAAAATAGAGATCGAGTATCTAATGGAAAGGTCAGCGTTTGATAGTGTTTTGCCTACGCCTCTCCCATTCTTGACATAGTTATAAGAACAATACGCTTACTGAACCGAAAATTTGTAACTGAACCAAACTAACTTTTAACGCTATCGACACAAGACTGCCGATTTAAGAAGTTGGTGCACAACAAATATTGTTGTAGTGATTTGAATGGATTTTCAATTTAGTCGTGTCGCAGGTTAGATGTCGTAAACATTTTCTTGGCGATTCGTATTTTATTAGTTGTTTCTTATCTCCGTTTCTTAGAATGGTTGGACGGCTGTTATGGCTGGCACTGCCTTTCTACAAGATCGTAATAGGTGTGCCTAATGCTTCACCGACGTAGAATACTACATTTTCAATATATGTATGCTCGGGCATGAGGTAGATCGGTCACGCTTTTCAAATAACTTGACAGCCATGTATTGTGTTGTATATTGAATATGTTTAGTATTACGGATTACAAAATGTAAGCAGCGGCTTCTTAAACGTACTGTCCGAATTTGGGAGAGAAATCGCTGTTGTTTTGTATATTATTATTTTATGGAGTATTCATTCGATTTTTTATTAAGCCATTAAGTATTCATATGTATGTATTATGATTTAGATGCGCCACTGGGTTATACTCGTAACACAAAGTAAGCAGTAATTATAATAGAACCGGCCAAGTGCGAGTCAGACTCGCGCACATAGGGTTCCGTATCACTATGTTTATAATAAAAGCCAAAAAACACGTTTATGGTGTGGGCGCCCTTATATTGGTTTTATTTTCTTTTTAGTATTTGTCGTTAAAGTGGCAACGGAAATGTAGCAGTAGCGTCTATAAAACTATCAACTGTCTAATTTGTGCCTGATGACAGACGGACAGATAGACGGACAGAACGACAGTCTTGATAAATCAAATAAATCACGCTGTAAATAAATCAGCTTCACGCTGTATCTCGCATGCAGGAGGGTAGGCAGAGGGAACCTAGTGTTAAGACACTTCATTCCCCACTTTCCGCCTAAATCTGAAGACATTGCGTATTGAGTCGCAGAACTCAATGCCGTGCTTCTTATATTATATATTTTATTCTGACTGAGAACCCCTGACTGGCAATCGAACCTAATACCGTCACACGCGTGTACCACCGCGCTACGATGACCTATAATACGTAAATAGGTTGAGTGTGTATCTATTATAAAAAGTCACCTTTATGCATATGTGACTGTCTTGAATCGTAATAATTATAATAGAAGAGCCTACAAATTCTCTCTTGTTTTATCGTTTTTTGATGGCCGAACTGTATTAGACTGGTACGATAATTAAATGATGTAGCCAATTTGTATTCATTATAAGCTTTCATTATAAATTTTTTTTTCAAAGCTTAGATCTATGTTTATTGGTAAATAACTAATAAAATTTATTTTTATTTATTGAAGCCGTCGTGTGTGCCGAGCCAATTGTGAATTTAATTTGTATATATATAACAGAACTATATTTTACATACAAGATATTTTTGCCATGTATTAACTTATAAGCATATATCTTCATATAAAATGAAACTCCAAAACTGGTGTGATCGGGTGATCGGATGTTCATTTAAAAAATATCATCATTCAATATTTTCATATAAACAAAATGGTTTTCACCTACAAAAAGTACATTCATCATAATAAAATAGATTAATACATATTATATCCATATTATAGATATTGATATACATATTATAGATTCATTCTATTCTATATAAATATATATAATTGAATTAAGTAATTAAGTCTATGCTTATACCGGTCCAGGTTGAACTCCCGGTGTATCGTCACCGGATGTACCGTGGGCGGTCCCGTATATTGTCATTCAAAAAGCCGATGCTTTATTACAGCCAGGCTTTTAAAATTTAAGCATAAAATATAAATCCTTTAATCCAATGCTTTGCTTGAACTTTTCATATTTTATTTTAAATAATTTTACTGCTTTTAAAGACGTAGTTAGTTAAGGTGATCGATGTTAAACGATGATAGTCCATTCAAATCGAAGTCTATGTATTGAGTTTTTATTATATAATTTACAATTTATGTAATTATCACGTACATAATCGGTGACTAGCATGTATGTATGTATGTTTAACTATATACGTACTCGTCACCTACATACGGAATTCATTGTAAACACATAATTGTTAGGAATTTATACAACAAGTGAATAATAATAAATTCTTGTTATTCTTGAGATTTTCTTCATCATCGTGGCTTAGTGCGAATCAGTCGACAATGCTATTTGTTATAGTTTGGTGTACCTAAAGGTTACGAATTCAAATTCATGTAGAGAAAAATTTGTGTTAAATGATATAGGAACCTTATTGGGTTGAATATGTTTACTTTAGCTTTAGAGTTCAGCTTAATAGCGTTTCTATGATGGCTATGAATTCGATTATCTCTGAAAACCAACACTGATTATTTACTTTCATTTCTCTTTAAAAAGTCAAAGGCGACGCATTGAGTTTCGACACTACATGCAATATCATGAAATGGTACTGAAAGAGGAGAGAGAGTCTTGATTTTGAATTTTTTTTGCCCACTTCATCATATGAGGCCCACAGTTAGAAAGTAAACTAAAATTCTCATATAACTTTTTTAGCAAAAAAAATCGTGGTTAACCTACACATTATGAACGTAATGTATTGTCTTCCTAATGCTATCATTTCTATACGCTTATTACTGTCCTGCCCTTTCCATTTTGATTTTGTTGTCACGACCAATTAGGTTTTTTTTTTAATTTTAGTCCTTTTATTTGCATTCTCATTGTAAAACTGTAGAAAGATGTGTTTTGAAGTTAGATTCCCTCCGCTTAAGCCGCTATATGTGGGTTAAAGCTAATTACAAATAAATACATACCTAACTGGCAAATTTATCCCTGCATTCCTATAACAAAAAATAAAAATGATTTACGATTTGATATTATGTATATATGTTGAGTTCCTCTATTCGGCGGAAAATGGTAACCGGAATTGTCTTATTTATTGGGAACGTAGTGTCTTAACACTACGTTTCATGTCTCCTCTGCTTACCTGTCTTGCTACCTGCCACTTGCGGGATGCAGAGTGAAGCTATAAAAAACAACAATACAAACATTCACAAATAAAACTATTTAGTGGTCATTTTTATAATTAATTCTATTACAACAGATTCGTATCAACTAACATAAAAAACGCCGTACGCACGCCTATCGCACGATTACGTCAAATTTACGTAACATCCCAAATTGCTCCACGCATCATGAATCCTAGAACACAAAGAGATTTTGGAACATTAAAATGTAATAGTATATTGTGCAGTGGTTTAATTGTGATGAAAATACATTATTAGGGTTAGTATAATTGAACGTGTTTACATATTATCATTTTGGTTTGTATGAATTGGACTGTGACATTAATGTTTTATTGTCTTACTTTTGTTTTAGTTGTTTCACGCGGTATCCTCGCATATAAGATTTGTTAGTAGGTTTAGGAGTGAAGGGAACTACGAGAGGACTTTTTGAAATTAATTTGTTCTTGTGAATTAGTAATTAGGATTTTGTTCCTTATAATCCACTAGCACAGAGTCGCGTGCTACCACTAGTATATTGTATAAGTAATAAATATTTTCTCTGCCTGGTACATGCGTGAAGCTAAAAAAAAACGATAAAAGTTTTGACATATTAAATGAAGAATCTATTAATTATTAAAAATGGTGGTAAAATTAAAATTAACCAAGTCATCTATCTGTCTGTCTAAAAAATATATGCTAAATAATATATTAATAATTATTATAGAAAATAGTAACAAAACACTATAGAGCTACATATAAGATATCTGATATGGAACGTGGTTTTGCATAACTTATACGTAATATAGAAAATAATCCCCAATTAGGCGCCTGCTGTTGCATCCTTTTGCACTGTTACTATGCATTGCACGAATTGTGATATTAAAGATTGATATTTAAAATTTGCATATGCTAGAGACCGATGTGGCGTAGTGGAGCAGAGTCTGTGGTACTTGGATCGATTCCCACTCGAGGAAATAATTATGTTTAATTTATTTTCAATGTTTCGTTCTGGTTGATATAGTGCGACGTTGAGTGGCGGAAGCTAATATAAAAATAAGATTCAAAAAGAGTGCATATTAAATGCTACTAAGCTTAAATAAACAAAATTAAATAAAATTAACTTCACTAGGCCAGTCGTGGCACAGGGCCACAAGCTTGTAACTGTATAATACGGCAGGTTCGATTCCCACTTGAAGAAATGAAATATTTAATATTTTTTTTTACACCGCTCTGGTGTCGACGCAAAGCACGGCGTTATTCGAGAAGTGGTGAGTGGAAATACCATTAACTATATATTATATATAGATATTATATTATTATACACAACCAATAAGTTAAGTAAATGTGAGCAGAAAACTGCTCTAATATAACCACATAAAATAATAAATCATCGATTTTGTCCATCTTCTTAATATTACTCTTCTTATTATTTCTTATAAGAACTCCGTTTTTATCCTTACTTTTTATATTTATTATTTCCTAATTTTCGGGATTTGTATCCACAATCACTAACCGACGGATATTACGACTCTACCAAATACACCATATATATTTATATATAAACAATTCATATATGATGCAACTACCTTTATGATGCAAAATAATAAATACTTGTATATTGTTTGATAAAAAGTATTTCCTTCTTGTTTGCGATGTAGAGTTGAATTTAGGCGTACTGCCACATCCTTGTTTCGCTGTTGCTATATGACAGTGTATGGAAAATATGAGAATAAACTGTGATATTTAAAATTTTTATATCGATTTCTAATATATATGATTATATGTTTTTATATTGAAATCAGGCGTGGGTTAGGCCAGTCATTGCGCAGGAGCACAAAGTGTAACTGTAAAACCGACTGGTTGTGGGTTCGAACCAAATTCGATATTTATTTACATATATACTTTCATTTCTTCGCTCTGGCGTTGAGCAATCACTCGATGCCTCCAGAATTCCCCATTAGGTCTCGAACGGAGCTACACAGAGTTACACGGAGTCACTATGTTCTCTCTGCCTACCCTGTTGTGTGTGGGATACAGCGTGAAGCTGATTTTTTTTACAATATATAATTACAATATAACAAAAGCATATTTTTATGCTTGAATTTCATATTAACTGATAAGTTAGATATCTTATAACCGAACAAACAACCCTAACCGTTCAATAACTATAGAAGCTTACTCTATGATTATGTAATGTTCATTCGATATCTAAAAATAAATACCAATAATCAAATATTTATACAAGAATTCATCTCCAGTGTTCACGTACACTCGACACCAGTGTTGCATTGCGACATCGAAATCAGGAAATGACTCTATCGCGGGTCGCTGCCTCTACTGTACCCTATCACATGGACATAAAACATGTATATGTCCGTAAGTGATTTTAGTGTTTTTTTTTTGTGAAATATTAAATTGGTTTTTAAACATGTAATTTCTTCGCTCTGGTGTCGATGCCAAGCGCGGCGTTGAGTTCTGCCACTCAACACACAATGCCTCCGGAATTCGGCAGAAAGTGGAGAACGGAGTGTCTTAACACTAGGTTTCCTCTGCCTACGCTGCTATGTGTGGGATACAGCGTGAAGCTGATTATATATGAAATTAGGGTCTAGTCATCTCTTCAAATTAAATTTGCGTAGAAACTTAAACTTGCTTAATACGTATAATGAAAAATCTTGTTTATTCCACACTCAACGTTAGACTAATTGATAAGGAAATTCTTTAAATTAGAAGATTTTCTTAAAATCACTATAAGAAATTGGAAAAAAATATTTCAACGTAGCTTACGAGCGTAGTACGAGCAATGTATATTAAATTACTAAAAATATTAAATAAGAATATTTTTATATAATTTTTGATGTCACTTCCATTCTTCTAGCTCTACGCTTGTCATATTCAATACGCATATCACTTTGATGGAAGTCATATTTACGTATTAGCGTGTACCGCTGTGGTTGGATTACATTTTTTCATTATTAAATGATAAATACTGTCCAAACAATACACACTAAGGCTAGTACTCTATACCTTTACCACGCGTTAGAACCATATCATACTAGGTAATGAATAAAATTCGTCCGTATATTACAAGAATGAGGCTAGTGGTAGGGCTAGGAAATGAGCGTGCGAGTGTAAGCGTGTAAGGTTGTCGGTTCGATTTCCACTCGAGGATATTTAATATTTTTATATTCTCGCTCTGTTAACGAGGAAACCCAGCGTTGAGGTCAGCCAATGCTTTCCCAATTCGGCGAAAAGTGAGGAACGGAGAGCCTAAAGATTAGGTTCCCACGCGTATGTATGCATACGAGTAAATTGTGGTACAATAATAAAGCGTGTTGAGTGGCAGAACTCAACGCCGCACTTTGCCTCGACACGAGAGCGAAGAAATGGAAATATAAATTTAAGTAAATATTTCATCTCCTCGAGTGGGGATCGAACCCACAACCAGTCGGTTTTACAGTCACACTTTGTGCCGCTGCGCCACGACCGGCCTCGAATTCTAAAATATGTCATATCGATATTTATAATATAATAATTTATTGCTTTTTTTACAAAAATATATCTTTAATCGAGATCAAATATAGCACTTACGTAGAGTTGCCTTATTCTATCAACCCATTTCAAAAAGAATGTCTTTTTGTGCGGAGAGTAGAGACTATAAATATATATGTAAGTACCTTAACAGTTTTTTTTGTCATGAAAAAATTTAGACAGACAGACACAGAGACAGACAGAGATCCGAAAAATAATTAATATACTATATATACATAAGAAGTCATAAGAATACTAACATATAGTAGAAATTTTCGTAATAATATATTAATATAATAATATATCATAGCTTTTTACCATTTACAGAATCATTCATATGATGACTAAATCTAAAAAAAAATAAAAAAAAAATAACATTTTACAGTAATATATAGCTTATACAGTTTGAGTACACGCCCACGTAACGTATCAATTCGTAACATACATCTAATTTCGTTAAGTAAATAATATTTGCTGGAGTATTGCCAGTTTGTTTAAGTATTTCACATGTATTGTGTTTTTGTACCATATGTATATATTGATTTAAGAAATCATTTTGTCTATTGATTTTAGATATCATTATCGTGTAAGCACTTTTGTTTCTAGTAATACACTTTATCCTAAGTATATCAGAGAAAGTAGGGAGAACGTAGTGTCAAGACGCTCCATTTTGCGCATCTTTTGTAGCACTGAGTTGCGCCACTTATCATACAAATGGAGACTTCCCAAATTGGAGACTATGTAATGAGTTTCTGGTCCACTTCATTTACCATTCGGTTTTATTTATGTGGTCGCGGCGCTGGCACAAGTGTGAGCCTGTGATCGCGACAGCTTGTGGGTTTGATTTCGTAGAGGAAATTAAATATTTAATGTTTTTAGTAACGAGACAAAGCGCGGCGTGAAGTTTCGTTGGATATGTCTTAATGGGAACTGAGTATCTTTGCGCTAGGTTCCCAAGTCCCCTCTACCTACTCTGTTTTAAGCGAAATACAGAGCATAGCTAAAAAAAAACACGAATTCCACGAAGTATATCCCAGAAATGAACTCATGAACAGCTTACGATGGACTGAAACGTTTTAGTAACTTACAAAACGATTTTGCTGCTAGAGTTGCCTATCTATCACCCTTTTAAAAAGAATGTCTTTTTGTGCGGAGAGTTAGAGACTATAAATATATATGTAAGTACCTTAACAGTTTTTTTTGTCATGAAAAAATTTAGACAGACAGACACAGAGACAGACAGAGATCCGAAAAATAATTAATATACTATATATACACTTTACATTACTTCTTTTGAGTCATAAGAATACTAACATATAGTAGAAATTTTCGTAATAATATATTAATATAATAATATATCATAGCTTTTTACCATTTACAGAATCATTCATATGATGACTAAATCTAAAAAAAAAAAAAATTCAACATTTTACAGTAATATATAGCTTATACAGTTTGAGTACACGCCCACGTAACGTATCAATTCGTAACATACATCTAATTTCGTTAAGTAAATAATATTTGCTGGAGTATTGCCAGTTTGTTTAAGTATTTGACATGTATTGTGTTTTTTCTACCATATGTATATATTGATTTAAGAAATCATTTTTTCTATTGATTTTAGAAATCATTATCGTGTAAGCACTTTTGTTTCTAGTAATACACTTTATCCTAAGTATATCAGAGAAAGTAGGGAGAACGTAGTGTCAAGACGCTCCATTTTGCGCATCTTTTGTAGCACTGAGTTGCGCCACTTATCATTCAAATGGAGACTTCCCAAATTGGAGACTATGTAATGAGTTTCTGGTCCACTTCATTTACCATTCGGTTTTATTTATGTGGTCGCGGCGCAGGCACAAGTGTGAGCCTGTGATCGCGACAGCTTGTGGGTTTGATTTCGTAGAGGAAATTAAATATTTAATGTTTTTAGTAACGAGACAAAGCGCGGCGTGAAGTTTCGTTGGATATGTCTTAACGGGAACTGAGTATCTTTGCGCTAGGTTCCCAAGTCCCCTCTACCTACTCTGTTTTAAGCGAAATACAGAGCATAGCTAAAAAAAACACGAATTCCACGAAGTATATCCCAGAAATGAACTCATGAACAGCTTACGATGGACTGAAACGTTTTAGTAACTTACAAAACGATTTTGCTGTTATATCCTAAAATTGTAATTTATATAATTAAGAAATGTATGTGTAACTAACTTTGTTTTATCTTTATATCTATTGCTGGTTAAATAATTCTATAATAGGAATGGCTTGTACGTTTAAGTAAGTAAATCTTGTATAAAACGATTTAATTATAATTAGATATTGCAATTATCTGAGCTTTTAATGATTTAATGTTGAATTTAAAATCAATCTTAACATTTATATGGTGATTTGGGATACATAAATAATTAATAATAAATTTGTACATAAAATGTAACGATATCATGTTAGTATAACTAGGTCTTCATATAAATGGAATGAAATGTAATAAATATAATTTGTGGAAATTGAACCAGTTACTTCCAAAGGAATATTTATTGTAGTTCATGTTTGTGGCACAGAAAAGAAGAAAGAAGTTATGTACAGAAAAGCTCTCTTTTTTTGCTTTAAAGACATAAAATGTCGATTATTTATAAGTATATAATGATTTCTTTAAAACAGGTAGTAGTTCTTGATCAATATTTTATTTATTTATTTATTAGGAAGCCAACGTTACATACTAAGACCACAATAATTTTCAAACATTTTAAAATATTTTGATACAAAGTATGTCTCAATTATAGGCTAACTTTACATGTGTATTCAAGTAGTTGCTCACATCTAAACTAATAAAAAAAAATTAAAATAACTTTTTAACTAAAAAAAATAACTAAAAACAACAGGCTTATAAACGTAATCTTATAATATAAGCACAATTTCAGTAAAAAGAAAAAAAGTTAATATTTAAATTAAAAATAAAATTAAAAAAAATTACTACTAAAAAAAAATTTTACTACGTTTTTAGCTTTATGCTGTAACCGCATATCAAAGCAAATTCCGAATTTCTTGAAAGTCGTACGGAAAAACCAGAAAAAATTTGAACGTTTTATAATCCAAGAAAAGGAACGCACGCTACAATTCGATTCTTAGATTAATATGTCACACATCATTATAATATATCTATACTTAATTTTAACTAAGAAATAAAGGTCACACAAGTCCATTGACAATTTTATACGTGTCACCATCACGCTCGTCACGTGAACGTGACAAGTAGTGTCACGGACTGAAGGCTTGAATGTCGTGCTTTTGATGTTGCCGTACTGGTTGTACTGCTCGTGATATGTAGTTTTGCTGTTTCACGCCTATGTCTTAACCAATTTACAAATTATATTTTTGGTGCAACAATGATATCATTAAAAAGATACATATGTACAGGAAAACTATTAATGCCCTTTGATTGACTCTTCAGTATTTCCAAATTAGTGATATATTGAATTGTTTTTTTTTTTTTCAAATTCACGCATAGCAGGGTATGGTGAGAACATGGAGTCAAGAGGCTTCATTCTCCATTTTACATCATTGAGAGAATGAAAAAATATGAAAAAAAAGTATTATATTATTATAGTGTATAATAACAAAAATTAATAAGGAATATCGAAAGAAGCACAATAACGTAGCAACGTACCTAACTTTCTTGTTTCTGTTAGGTCACTTATACGTATTCTTGTTAAGTAGGTTGTTTATCCATAATTTTATGTATCCATAATTAATTACTTAACTAATTTATTACTAATAAGCTTTACAAAAATGCTAAATTAATGAGCATACAGATTCGATTTCGATTCGATACTTTTTGCTTGATAAATATTTATATAACAGTTTTGTATAGTAGAATGGTAGCAAATAAGGCCACATAGTGCTACAGGGAGCGGTGTGGTCAAGGGAATCATTCTGACTTAAAACGCCCTTACCCGTCTTAGGCGTAATGAATAATACGTACTGGTATTATTCGCCTTACATGTATCGAAGTCAGCAGAGTGTGAGGACACTATGGATAAGCCCAGCCACTGCATCAAGTTAAGATAAGCCCCAAATCCTCAATAAGAAAAACAGATATATTCCTAGAATGATCCGCGAGGCTATTGAAATACAAAAACATCCCAATTTCAATAGAGAGGATGGCTGGAAACCTTCTACCATCTCACCCACTCAGAAAATCTTTGAAGTCTCAAACCCACTATACCAGACAGCGAGAGACAGTCAGCTCATTCATCAGGAATTCAATTAAGAAATCGCTGGCGGTAGTTTGATACAATAATTATGTCAACTGACAGACGAATGCCACCTCACGTGACCACGGACTATTGCAAAATTGGCTTTAAATTTTCGGAAACTAAATTCCTTTTTGATGTAAATTTAGTATATAGTCCAGATTCATGAAAATCGCGGAATTAGAATCCGCGCCTCTTTGGAAACTGTCCAAGCTCTACCGTTTTTCCGGAGCGAGAAAATGAAAATTAAATATTTCATTTTCTCGAGCAAGAATCGAACCCATAACCGTCGCATCCACATTCGCACACTTTTGCCGGTGCACCACGACGGCCTCAATTATTTCAATTTTCATAATTTTAAGATGTAAAGCTATTGGCAGGACTGTTATTCCTGTCAAAGTTCGCTAAATCTTCGGTTATAACCAATAATTATTCAAGATTCGACATTCGTATTTGTAAAATTATTTATTATTTAATATCGACAGCTGTCAGTAAGGGGCATTTTAAGCTTCACAATCAATTATAAAAATTGCAGCGATTTGTTGATTTTAATAATGTAGAGGCAAGTTTTTCATGTTTTTAACTAGACATTTGTTTATGGTTTTGCCTGTTAATTATGAGATATTTTTATTAATAATATATTAGTCTTATATACAATAAGCCTAGATATTATTGTATATAAGACTAGGTTTATATACAATAAGCCTAGTCTTATATACAATTTATCTCCAAATTATAGGCCGTCGTAGAACAGTGGCACAACAGTAGAACGTTTTAAACGCGACGATTGTGATTTCGATTCCCACTCGGGGAATGAATTATTTTCAATTCCCTGCTTTGGTAAACATGTTGTAACAATGTCTCTAAATTTAGGAACGGAATATCTTAACACTAGGTTCCTTTTACGTACCCTGATACACGCTGAAAGAATTCATAAATACTTATTTTTCTGTATTAAAAATGACATCACAACTTCAAGTGCATACACATATTAAACATATTAAAAGACAAAATCAAACAGTTTATTGGAATTTATATGCAAAATACGAATTATTTATTTTGTAACAAAATTAAGACGCAACAGCATAACTTATTAGCCATAAATAAAATTGAGTTTTAGTGTTATTAAAACACGATCAATGTAATCATAAGAATGACAGTTTTGGAGGTTTCGTCGACTCTTCCTTAAAATATTATTTGTTTTCGTTTGAAAAAGCATTTTTTGTTCTTTGCTAGAACTTTTTGACATAAAATACTTCATAAAATTTTTCACTTTAAATATAAAAATTAGATAACAAAATTGGGGCGTTGAAAGACAAAGCGCGGTGTTGAGATAGCTTCATAAAACAAATAAAATTTAAGAATACTAAATACGCCTGTGTTCATGGGCATAGGAGAGGGGAGACCTATGTTGATGCCTACATCATTATGGTCTGGTGCTCACCCCAAAAAAAATATGTAAAATATTTTTAACCTAAAATATTTAAAAGAAGTATTTACAAAACGATCAGTTGAAAGCTAAATAAAGTAAAGATATTTTGCCAATTAAAAAAAAAACCTATTTACCTTTTAATTTGAAACATAATTAAATTAGCTAATAAACAAGTTAAATAAAAACAAAAACGATAATTTATTCAAAATGTTATAATAATTTTATAACTTATAAATTATTATTTTTTTTTTGGGAAAATTTTAATACCTGTTTTCAATTTAGACACCAAAATTATATTTTTTGACTTCCAGTGAGACCTGGAATTGCATCGAGAGACGTACCTATTGTATTTAAATATGAATAAAACTAAATTTATTGCAACCAAATTTTTAATAAATACTTATATGTACTATAATTTAGTAGATTTATAAACAAGCAAGCCAGAGAGGAGCTCGAAGTAGTGCCTGGGACTTGTCAGCCAAGCTTATATTGCTGGGGTCCCTTCACAAAACATTTAACCCGCAGTCACTGTTCTTTAAGTATTTTTACTTCACTTCATAACTTTAATGCATCTAATCAAATAACGTATTATATACAATTTAGTCACTTATAAAACAAAATATATTCCATTACCGACAAGAAGCGCAACGTCAAGTCGTCAAATCGTGGTAAAGGTCGTCATAACAAGCTAAGAGATATCGGTAATATTTGTAAATATAACAAATTTAAATAAAAAGCTAATTTGGACGTTATTTGCAGAATAATACTCTATGTAACGTTCAAAGCACGACGAGATAAGAACCGTAACATATATTATTCAGAAATAAGTATGTTGAAGAAAGTAAGCTGTGTTCTTTAAAAGTATATTTATTTTTATTACAATAATATAAACCTAAAAAAACTAGAATTGCAATACAAAAAAAAAGTTGTTTCCGCCCGGGATCGAACCGGGGACCTTGTGCGTGTGAAGCACACGTGATAACCGCTACACTACGGAAACGTATTTGTTAAAGGTGAAATTTATTATCAATTATGCTGTCTGATCCCGGCCTAGAATAGGATCATCCTGGTACTGGTGGTATCGTAAGAGGCGACTAAACGCACGTGTGGTAGAGTCACGTCGCCAACAATGGCAACACGCATGTAGTGGCTTATGCCACTGAGTTTCGTATCAGGTAATGCTGGGCCCCGGCGCCCAACCCACCTTAAAGGCCGGCAACGCACCTGTAACTCCTCTGGTGTTGCCCGGGGATATATATATATATATATATATATATATATATATATATATATATATATAGAAAAGATAATAATAGTACTATTTGAAAATAGTGAGTTCTTAAGCATCTCCTACAAATTGCGAAGTAGATAGAGAACACTCTGTGTTAAGAAATTCCACTTCCTACCATCCGCCGAATTGTGGAGGCATAGACACCAGAACGAAAACATAAAAATAATAAATGTTTAATTTCTTCAAGTTGGAATCGAACCGAGAACCTGTCGCGTGGCGTTAAGGGCCACGTATTTGCCCTTCGTCACGACTGGCTTATATTATACATTTGATATTAAATAATTAATTAAAACTTTCATTTACAATAATAACCATAAAAATACAATTGCCCTTTCCTTATTACATCGTAATCGGATAAAAAAATATTCTTAGACATTTTATAGCCTAGTAAAATCTTATTAGTATGCAAGAATTGTCTTCCAACCGGCGTCGTAGATACACGTGTTATTCAACGTATGTAGGTATTTTTACATTTATACTATACTATACTATAGTAGTATATAGAAGTATATAGTATATTTTAACGCCTATAGCTGTAAATGTCAGCGGTTTTATGGCTGTACGAACGCAGATCACATAAAAGGAGATATGTGATTCGAATGCTATCAATATTTAATAAGGTTATAAGGTGGTGATGTGAAATATAAATGTATATTTATAGACTACTAGCTTTATTCTACGACTTTGCCTGTGTGGTCATAATTATACAACTAAACTTTTGTGTGACATTCTAATAGGCTAAGAGGTGACGGGATTTGTCATAACTATCTGGGATACGGCCAGATTGAATTACTGCTTAATATCTAATTGATACTAAAAGTGACTATCTGGTACGTTTATGGAGACGCTATACTTTGAATAAGCACTGAAACCAACCATATTCTTGTTTTTTTTTTGTTTCGTAGCAATGAACTTTCTTCTAAGCTTATAACTCGACATTGCGACCACCAAGAGCAGGTGAAACGAGCTCTTCACATGAGGGGACTGCTCTGAAATCCATAAAATTCTATCACTCATCCTTTACTATTACGAAAAATCTCGTGACTTATTAGTGTATAAGAACTCAAGGTAACTAAAGCTTACTAAGAAACATTAAATGTTTCATTTTCTCGATTAAGAATCGAACCCACAACTGGCCGCGTTTACAGTCACTCATGGCATGTGCCTCTGCGCCATGACCGACCTCAATCTGTTATATGTATATATATAACTTATTTAATAGTTACTATTAAGTTAGGCGTTGCAAAAGCGTTTGATTGTAAATTATCATTTTCTTGATAAGTTCGCAGTCATGAATCAATCGAAATAATAATTAATCATATGGAATTAACGAAACTTATGTAAGACTATTCGGATTCCAATTTGTTGCGAAATGTTATGTTGGTTGAGATTAATATTTGCTTGTACCATGTTAAACGTATGATATTCTGATAAGAAAATATCTTTATTTTATAAAGTTATTTTAATCAGTTAATAAGAAGCATGAAAAGAATGAAGAAACTTACTAAAACAATCCGTTTCATATTTTTCACCCCATTTTCTAGATATTATGAATTAACTATTTTTTTAGATTTACGTTGCTTCCAGTGTATAGTAGGGTAAGTAAAGGAATCTAGTGTTAAGATATTCCCGTTCCCATTGAATGTTTCTCTCAGATTGATACCAGTGCCAGAAAATGAAAATGTGAAATATTTCATTTCCACGAGTGGGAATCGAACCCACTGCAACACGACAGACCTCTAAATTGCTATTTTTTATATATTTGTGATTATATAATGTTATATTTATTTATTTATTTATTTCCATAATACGATGGTTTAAAAACCCATTATAGTGTCACTCTAAATAATTGGAAATATATTTTTTTATATATTTTACTACAAGCCCCAAACAATCGCTTATAATATAAACATATAAATTGAACACAAGAGGTCAAAAGGCATAAAGCAATTACACCACGTGATGAAACGCGGACTCAGGTGGGATCATTAAAATAAATTAAAACGTATGTTTACGACTGTTTCAGTTATCATAGCGCTTTCTATAATTGTAAAGTTGTTAAATATCTTTAATTCATAGTGATTGTATGAATAATTTGTTTTTATATATATATATATATATATATATACATACATAGGTATATATATAAGAGTCCGTACCTCAAAATGTAAAAACTGAACCCTTTATAGGATTACTTTGTTGTCTGTCTGGTAAGATAAGATTATTTATTCCGAGATCACTTAGAAGCTATTAATAACAGCTTGATACTTCTAATATATCAAGTATTCAGTGTGTATGTGTATTTCAGTTCTGTGCTTCCTTCAAGATCAGAAAAGTCAAGTTTTTACGTCAACGCAATCGAAGAAGAATACGAGCAATTATGCATTTGGCATGAAATTTGCCGCGTAATCAAAACAGCAGGTCTACGGGACCCCTACTTCCCGTAGACCTACCTTACGAAATATGACACGAAATATGACACGAAATGGGAACTTATAATATAAATAAAGTAAAAGAAACAAAATTCATAGAAGTATTTCATGTAAAAATTTCATTACAAACTTATATTTGTAGTTAATTTCAAATAAAATGAGTGCAAATTTGAAAAGTAAGTTAAGTTAGTAAACTTTTATAAATTTACTTCCCGATGACTAAAATCAGTATGGAGGCCAGTTTTTTATATTCATTCGAGTCATATATTGTTCTCTCTACTTATCTTGATAGTAAGGTTATTTTTCTATTTCTAAATAAATATTTTGTGTGTATTTACAAAAAAAAACAGTACAACCGTATGAACCAGTACTAACAACTAAATATTCGTTATATTGACGTTGCTTAAAATAACCTAGTTTTTTTTAAATAAAAATATTATTTCTCAGTGACTTGTATCATATAAATCGTATTAGATCTATTGGACACTAACAAAAAAAGCAACGAGATTTTGCATGTAGAGTGGCGGAACTCAACGCCGCGATATATCGTCTATATCACTGCCCACCACAGAGTGGGATATGAATCTACAACCGTTGTCAGAAGACGTTTGCCGTCAGACGAGACAACAGTCACGCTGTCCCACTAAACTAGGATGGCTTCAAATAAATTACTAAGTGACCATAATAATCTTAATGATCGTGTTGAGTGGCGAAATTTAACGCTGCACTTTGCCTCGACACCAGAGCGAAGAAATTAAAACATAAATGTAAGTAAATATTTTATCTCCTCGAGTGGGGATCGAACCCACAACCAGTGGATTTTACAGTCACATTTTGTGCCCCTGCGCCACGACTGACCTCAATATGATCATAATAAAATAACCTATTAAAGCATATGTGTAGTAAGTGACATTTAAAATCACTTCCAGACCTCGTCTTGGATATTTGAAAATAAATTGATGTGTTAGATGAAGTGGAAGCAACAGAAACAGCGATAAATATGATTGAGTTATTGCAAAATGCCGTTAAAATGCATCGTTAAACGGTCGTTCTATGTAAGATGAGTTTAATTCACTTTTCTGAGTTCTGTTCTGAGAGTTCTGAGTGCCATTTTGCATACCATTTTCATTTGAAATATTTCAATATAAAAATACTAGGGATCGAAAAACTCGTCTTTTCTCCTCGTCCTCTAGGATAATCCCGTACACAATTTCAAGAAATCCACTTACACTCTCTAACAAATCTCAAATTTTAGCTACCTAATACCAATTGTTTCGTCTGTCAGTCAGTCAGTAACGAAATAGATTTTTTTTAGCTTCACGCTGTGACCCACATGTAACAGGATAGGCAGATGGATCTTAACAACACACACTCTGCTCTCCGCTTTCCGCCGAAGTCTGTAGGCATTGCGTGTTGTATAGCGGAACTCAACCCCACGCTTTGTCTCGACACCAGAGCGAAGAAATGAAAATATAATCTACCCAAAACCTGTCACATTTACATTTATACGAATGTGCGCCTGCGCCACGACTGGCCTCTAATATAATTATTCCGATTATACACCTATAGGCACCTCTTTATACAACATGTTTTGACTAATATGTCTAATAACGTCTAACATCGGCCTTATCAAATCGAACTAGTTCATTCAGCCACTGTCCAATTGCGATTATCGAACGTCATCTATAAAATTAAATTACATTTATTATCTACTTTCACACTTAATTCGTGTCAAATATTCACAAATAAACAAGTTTTGTGTTCATTAATTCATTAATTAAAATAATATGGTTGTAAAATACATTGCATCCTATCCTTTATATTTGATGATATAATAAAAATATCTTGTGTCGACGGCTTGATTCTCTGGTATTTATGTGGAGGGTTGCCATTAAAAATTTAATATAATATATTTATATATTCTTTAGTTTTCTATTTATTGGTTTATTAACAAATGTAAGTAAAAATATATTTTTGAGACACGTTTTTTTTTACTTTTCGCATTAATTGGAGATTTTCATGCTATATGGCGGAAGTCAACGCCGTGCTTTATCTAAGACGTACAGGATATAAAATAATTTATGTCTCCTCATATATATCCATATAAATAAAAAGTGTTGTTTATATAATAATTAATATTATAAATGGGAGTTTTTGACTATGGATATTTGTTCCAGTTTCACGCAATAACTACTGAATTGATAATGATGAAACTTTACAGATATAGCTTATACATTATAATAACAAAAAGGCTTTACAACTTATTATTATATTATTTCACTCCTGTCCTGACAAAAGGTTCCCTAGCCTATCCTGCTATATGTGAAACTCAAAGAAAATCTTAATTTACTTTTTTATAATTTAAATACCTAATTTTATGTTATTCAAAATTAGGCTAGCTAAGATATGATTATATTTATTTTTATGGAGACTCTACAAAATAAGACAAGCTTAGAACTAAGTGTCACTGTGAGAGAGTCCATGTATCTTCGTTACGGTACCGCCAGTACAAGTAGATCCCTCTAATTTTACGGTCGGTTATTTATTATACTATATTAAAAAGAGTGTTTTTAAATTACACCGTGTGGGCTTATATTTAAAACATATTTTTTATATATTTTAGATATATTACAGTAAATATATTGATATGATTAATGCGGTAGTAAATAAGATAAATTTAAACACCATATGGTGCTTAATTTCTGTTACTTATGTTAATGTATCACACGATAGAGTTTCTGTAGTGGATACGAGTTTGGAGTAAGTATATAAAACACAATATTTAATATTACCGTTTACACGTAATATGTGTTATTAGGAAAGAAAGCGGAGAGAGGTGTTTTTTAAATTAAAGTCGAGGTCTCCTGGATTTTGTCTTTAGGTAATTAGATCTAGCCCATGATTTTGACACTAGATTATCTGCCTTGCATTAGGTCTCCATTCCAATACAGGAAAAAGTGTAAAGATGATAAGAGAATGATGATATCATAACTATGTAACCCGTTACAACATATTGCTCAAAACGTATACCGTAATTACAGCCATATGTACACATATCGAACCACTCATATAAATAGCTATACATACATATCATGTCCAAGCCCGGCGTTGAGTTCCGCCACTCGAATGCCTCGAAATATCGGCGAAAAGTGAGAAACGGAGTGTCTTAACACTATGTTTTCCCTCTGCATATAGCATGAAGCTGATTCAATTGATTCTTTATAAATGTCGCCTTTATTTACCATATTGCATTAGCAAGACTTCAAAATAATGAAAGCATTATACGCTTTTTGACTTTTAACGGCGTCTCTAATAAAGCTGGCTGAAATTTTACTACCAATCTAGTGACGATAGTCGAGTGTCTACAAAGTGTTCGGATCTCAACGCACGGGCAGTAAAAATTTTATAATGTATACGAAAATAGAACAAACGAGCGTTTTTTTTATTACACGCAACATAAGTATTTGATATATTTCAAATTTTATTGCCTTTAAATTTAATAATAAGTACATTGAAGACATTTTCAAGTTTAGAAATTAGTTTTGTGTTAGTTGTTAATGAATTGTGTTATTACAATTGTATTATAAATAATTTAACGTCTTCTTGTATGTATTTATGTATTTGGAAGAAAGAACGTAAAGAAATAAATTTTTGTTGTTATTTGTTACATAGAAAGTCGAAGAGGCCAGTCATGGCGTAGGGGCACAAATTGTGACTGTAAACGCGATTGATTGTAGGTTCGATCATCACTGGAGGAAATGAAATATTTATTTATATTTATATTGCCATTTCTGCGCTCTGGTGTCGAGGCAAATCGCGGCGTAGAGTTTCGCCGGGGAACGGAGTGTCTTAACACTAGGTTCCCCACTGCTTACTCTACTGTGTGCGGGATACAGCGTTAAGCTGATTACATTTTTTAATTACATATGTCAAAGGATAAAACGCTGCGTTGAATTCTGACGCATTACTTAAATCCCTCTTCCTATACTGCTATGCATGAAAACCAGTATTTTTAGGGTTCCGTACCTCATCAAAAGGAAAAAAACGGAACTCGTACTCCGTCTATCAACAAAATTTATTTTAGCTATAATAGAGAGTTTATGAATTATTAAAATGTCCACCAGTTATGAATTGAACGTGTGACCAAGCGTACTAAATAATGCCGCCGGAGGTCGACATCCATCAAAAAACTGCGGGCAACAGGATATAGGTATATAGGGCAAACCATCGAATGCCCTAAAATCAGCACCAGTACATAAAGGAGTGCTCACACGTGCGGAACCCGCATAATTCAAATAGTAAATCGACTTAAAAATAATTTACATAAAAGAATGGATGCAGTCGCGGGGCGCCGTTAACAATTAAGTTCATTGTTCTTAAAAATGCTTTAAAACATAAAAACAAAAGGCCTCTGGTTCAACTTAACTCATGCGGGTAGTATTATTGAACTGAATGTACAAGGAAAAGTGTGCGATTCAATATCCGTACAACTGGGTTTTATAAATATATATGTATATATATGGGTACAGAATTTTTTATTATTATTAATACCCATTTTCTGATGTTTTTGATGAAAAACATGAATTTGAAATTCTTTACTTTGTTTTAAAAAAAAAATTACCTATTTCCCTATTTTTCATCTCATTTCTTTGGATGCAGATGGAGAAACGTAATTCTGTTCACAAAAACTTCTTACTCTATATTTATATTGTTTTCAATAGTATTATAGCATGATATAAGTAAAAAATAAGTATATTTTAAGAAAGAAGACTTACATTTTTTAAAATATATATATATATGTGTATATAAAGTTTAGGTTTAAACATTTACTTCATTCTTATGAGCTACTGTACCATTTTAGTTAAGACTAAATTAAATCAGAACAAATTCTTATGAATCAACTGGTACCGATATCGTATGGCGAATGACTCTGTCTAGAATACATTGTGTGATCTGAAAGTAATAAAAAATTGCGCAATGTCAATTGATCTTAAGACAAAGGAAAGATAATGTAATACGTAGGCATCATTATACACATTTACCTCATTCTTATGAGCTACTGTACCATTTTAGTGAAGACTAAATTAAATCAGAACAAATTTTTGTATATGAATCAACTGGTACCGATATCGTATGGCGAATGACTCTGTCTAGAATACATTGTGTGATCTGAAAGTAATAAAAAATTGCGCAATGTCAATTGATCTTAAGACAAAGGAAAGATAATGTAATATGTAGGCATCATTATAATTAATTGATTTGAGGCCAGTCGTGGCGCAGGGGCACAAGTGTGTGACTGTAAGCTGGTGGGTTCGATCCTCATTCGAAGAAATGAAATACCTATTTAGATTTATATTTTCTTTCTTCGCTCTGGTTTCGAGAAGAAGCATGGCGGAAAATGGGAATTGGAGTGTCTTAACACTAGGTTTCCAGCTGTGAGCGGAATATAGTCTTAGGATATAATATTGTCTTAGTGTAAGTGAGAAAAAAACTGAGAAAGAGATTTAAAATTGAATTTTCAAAAATTTTCAAAAGGTATTTATTGAGCTTTTAAATTTTAGGCAATATTTTTACGCAAGAAAATATTTCTTGAGAAAATGAAAAGTAAGGTGAATACACGAGTGTTAAGTATGTATGAAATAATGTTGTAAAATTATATACAATTACATACATAATTTTAAAATTCTAATAGTTATATATTTTGTTAGTCACTTCAGTTATCACGATTTCCTTGTATGTTGAGGTTGATGAATAAAATGTTGTTTGTATGAATTACACAAAAATTTGCAGCAACAAAATTTATCCTCAAATGTATTTATTTCACTAAACAAAATATGTATCTAATTTGAAATTATGTTGAATTATATTTTGTATAAATTCTATTTATAAGAATATAAATGTGTTTGTTGTGCAGCTTGACCGTAAATACAATGATTGTGGGTTCGATTCGCACTAATTATTTTCATCTCCTTTCTCTGGAAGAGGATGAAGAGCGGCAATGAGTTCTATCACGTAATACAGAATGTCTCGAAAATTGGGTTCCCTCTGCCCTGTTTTAACAAAATGCATTTTTTTTAACTTCACGCTATAAATTGCAAAGTCCGGTAGACGAGGAAAATCCATTGTAAATACACCCCACCTTTCCTCCACGAATTCGAACCCAGAGCCATACGCCAGAATAAGCTATAAACATATTTTCCTAACATAAATATAATATCCCAATACACAAACTACAATACAAGCAAACTCTTAGTCAACAGAACAAAGTCAGAGTTGCCAGAACTATTCACAGTACAAAGACATGCTCGACTGGTACAAGCATAATGATTCATTCCATTTAACCGTGGAGATTCCAACGTTACTAGGAAAATATTTTTTTATATTCCTTTAATGACAGCACGTTTTAAACTATACCAATAATTAAGTACTTCGAGATAAACAATAGTAATGATATCTTTGTTAATTGAAACAACAAAGAAACTGTCTCGCTATAATGACATTGTTGTATTGTATATAATTATTGAATAACTGATGCAGTGGTTGTAGGTTCAGTTCTTAGTTTTTATAACAACACTATGTATCTCGCATATAGCAGGATATTTCGTTCCCATTAAAAGAGTCAAAGACAAATAACTTTATCCAAAATAAGAAGTTTACCACCAATTGGTAGTAAACTATTTAAACAATAATTGTATACAAAAACATATTTAATCATTGGTGACAACGATAACTTTTAAACAGACTGGAATTCCCCGCTTTCCGCCGAGTTCTGGAGACATTGAATTTTTCATTTACTCGAGTGGAGATCGAACCCAAAACCAGTCGATTTTACAATCACACTTTGTGGCCCTGCACCACGACTGGCCTCAATCAGATGTTACAATTCAATAATATTTTTTTCTACCTAGATTCTAGACTAGCATTTTATATGGATTAGAGTATACAGCTATTCATTGCGTGTAATCCGACACGTCTATATTATTCTACGTAATGGCAATGCTATTAGACCAACTATATGGGTCACGTCAGCTAGTACAGCTGACTATTAATTATTAATAATAAACGGACAAATTATCCTAAATTTATTGTATATATCTTTTGTATATAAATAGAAGTAAAGGAACAACTTGGTCGATTTAAAGTTGGTTCTATATGAAAATTGTGCGGACGGGGGTATACGAAATTAAGCACAATTAAAGTTTATATGCAGAAGGAGTGCTGAATGTGCATGAAAGTGTAATAACTATTAATACTGTTTTAAAATAATGCATATACTTTTTTATTAAATAAAATAAAAATAAATAAAAAATAATCAGGTTCACACTGTATCCCGTCCACAACAGGGTAGGCAGAGGGAACCTAGTGTTAAGACATTCCGTTCCCCACTTTCTGCCGAATTCTGGAGGCATTACGTGTTGAGTGGCAGAACTCAACGCCGCGGTTTGCCTTTGCCGACACCAGAGCGAAGAAATGGAAATATAAATGTAAGTAAATATTTTACCTCCTCGAGTGGGGATCGAGCCTACAACCAGTCAGTTTTACAGTCAGACTTTGTGCCCCTGCGCCACGACTGGCCTCAATTAGTTAATAAAATAAATATAATACACACTACTATATAGTTGACAATATACCTACATTATTGTATAAAGTGGCATACACGTTGCTATGGCAACGCCTATTTTACACAATTCGTTCAGCAAGTCAAATAAATCAGCGCCACGCCGTATTCAGCGCTGTGTGATCCCGGCCTAGATTCTCCTGGTACTGGTGGTGTCGTAAGAGGCGACTAAAGTACGTGTGGTAGAGTCACGTCGCCAGCAATGGCAACACGCATGGGCAGACTCGACCGGATCATTACCACCCCCGGCATTTAAAACCGGCGAGAAGTAGTGGTTTTATGCCACTGCGTTTCGCATCAGGTAATGCCGGGCTCCGGAGCCCAACCCATCTTAAAGGCCGGCAACGCACCTGTAGCTCCTCTGGGGTTGCACGGGGCCGTGGGCGGCGGTAATCACTTACCATTAGGTGACCCGAACGCTCGTTTGCCGTGTCTTTTCCATAAAAAATACCGCACACAGCATCTTAGTCAGAGGGAACCTAGTGTTAAGACACTCCGTTCCCCACTTTCCGCAGCATTTTTAAAGGCTTTACGTATTGACTTGCGGAACTCTTAATCTGGACACCAGAGCGAAGAAATGGAAATATAAATTTAAATAAATATTTTTTTTCCTCGAGTGGGGATCAAACCCACATTCAGTTTACACACACTTTCACGTCACACTTTGTGCGCTTCGCCACCACTGGCTTCTGTTAAATAAAAAATCTGTAATATAACTAATAGTGTAGCTTTTATTATTATAAGATGTTAGGCCAAATCGTTACATATCGAGAGTTTTAAGCAATATTAAAAATGTCGTAGGAAATTCTTCTAAGAACATATTTCTAATTGGAACTAGTTTAATCTACTTAAGAAGATACTTGGGATTTTAAGTAAGTAATTTTATACGACGTTTTCCTGCTAGTTTCTATCATTTCTATGACACTATAAATATTTTTTATTCCGTTTTATGGAATATGAGGAGTTAACTTGGGTATTCATTCTGTTCTTTGTTTTCTATATATTTCTGTGCACGAGAAACCAACGATAACGTATTTAACCAAATTAAAAATATGTAAATAAAATATTATACATAACTATAAATATAAGACCATCGTGGCGTAGTGGCACTATGTATGACTAAATGTATGTAAATGTGACGGTTATGGGTTGGATTCCCAAACGAAGGAATTACTTTTATTTCGTCACTCTTGTAAGAGATCAAAGTGTTGTCCCCACTCAACCCGCAACGACTCAAATTCGGTTGTAAAATGGGAAATAGTGTTTTATCACTAGCCTGTTTTATGCATGCAACGCAAAGTTATAAAAAGAAATGAGTGATAAATATTATATGATGTATTCGCACTCACATATTAAGATACTAAAATATAATTTTAATATATGCGTACTAAATTTGGCCAGTCTCTTTAACAAACTATTGTGAATTTTAGCATTCATATAGTTTATAGATGTGCGATAGTAAAATGTAGATAGAAAATCCTTAATTTGCCATAAGTTACGACTTATCGGCAATATTTGAGAAACATTTGGGAGGCCAGTCGTGGCGCAAGGGCGCAAAGTCTGACTGTAAAATTGACTGATTGTGGGTTCGATACCAATCGAGGGGATGAAATATTTATTTACATTTATATTTCCATTTCTTCGCTCTGGTGTCGAGGTAAAGAGCGGCGTTGAGTTCCGCCACTCAACACGAAATGCCTCCAGAACTTGGCGGAAAGTGGGGAATGGAGTGTCTTAACACTAGGTTCCCTCTGCCTACCCTGCTGTGTGCGGGATACAGCGTGAAGATAATTTAATATGGGTAGGTAGAGAGAGAGCTACGAGCGTAGATTTTTGTTAAATTTCGACACCAGCAATGTGAAATTGTGAATTGGTAAGCAATTTGCTTAATCTCTATGAAATTCGACTAATTAATTAATTACATGAGCCAAATTAAATTTACTAGCAAGACAATACGCGGCGTTGAGTTCCGAAACTCAACACGCAACGTTTCCAGAATTCAGCGGATAGTGGGAAACGGTGAGTTTTAACATTAGGTTCTCTCTACCTTCTCTAAATGTGCGGGATACACTGTAAAGCGAGAAAAAACGTAGGTAAACACTAATCGAAAATCGAATTGATAATAATATTATAAACTACATTAAACTAAAACTAATAAATAATTATATTTGAATATTATTTACTTGTTTTAGAACAGAAAAGAATCACAGCTGTGAATTCTCCTTTTGTTTTAGTATAAAGTTCCATTGTTATGAAAACAAGGGACTTTTTGTATTGCCTGATGGCAGTTAAGACCGATGCACGACGACTACAGTGGATGTAAATTATGAAATACCTATTAACATAAATATTTGAGATATTATTAAATGAGGTGATTTAAACCTCAAAATTGACATTTTTTTTGACATGATTCATATTTTTAATTAAATAAAAATATTATTTGTTGGTGAGTTCAAATATTTATCTTATCGACTAGCGTTTATTTTATTTATATGTTATATAATACGGTAATAAAATGAACTTAACAACGGAGAGCGGAGAGAGAAGTGCCTTGACACTAAATCCCATTGTCTACCCTGCTATGGAATAAAATTGAAACTAATGAAAATAGATCTATCAATAGTACAGAAACATAAAATTTTTACCAATTATTATTTTTAAAAAACACATTTCAATACAACAATAACATTTATTTCACATTTATAACAAAACAAAATATATTATAATTAAAACTTTGTATAAATTATTTTAAACTTACTACTATTAATTTTTTTTTTCATCTCAATTGTGATGAAACAAAAAAATCCAGTGCAGCATCCAGCTTGTACCCAGCGACCCCTTTAATACCATATTTCGTGCACGAATACTTTTATTTGCATACGCTTATTTCGATCCCTTTTTGTACGTTTTTTTCTATTTCTTTTTTTTTCTAGACACACTATCTTATTAGGAAAAAACTGGATAGGGTCAGTTTTTTGTCATCTTTAAAAATGATTGTCATTATAATATCATGGATATATGTAGATTAAAATATATATATTGTTTCATCAACATCTGTCGGTTATTTGAACGTTTATAATTTGCATGCGTTTTGCTTGTGTTCAAAAAATTATATTTTTTTGTAATATATGGACTTTTTTAAGGATTTTATATTATGTTTTAATATGTTATAGAAAATAATTGGGGCATTTTAATATATTGTTATAGTTATATTACATTTTTTGTATAATATTAAGTTAAAATCCATTTTTATGTAAAAATTATAATATTTTGTGTCAATTTTATTAATATTACTTTCTTAATAGTAGCTACTGAATAGGTATCTGCCATTAAAACTATTACTCTATGGAAACTAATGAAACAATATTGGTTTTAGTGATTGAAAACAATATAAAAAAATGTAGTTTTTGTACTTATGTACTCTATTTTTAACATTTTTCTCCTGAGTGTAATTGGTCTTAGAATTATTTTTTGTACATATACAATGATTACCTTAAAATTGATTTTGGACCTTTTTAATTAAAATTTTGCAAATAGTGGTGTATTTTGGAATTGCGGAGCTTATGTTGGAAAAGAAGTAGGCGGGTTTTTCTGAATAGTATTAGAAATACATTTTTTTTGCCTTACGCTGTATTCCACACATAGCAGGGTAACCAGAGGGAAACTGGAAATCTATTGTTAAGTTTCGTTCCAATAAGACACTTCCGTTCCCCATTTTCGCCAAATTTTTGAGGCATTGCGTGTTGAGTAAGCGCTGGTATAGGTACCAGAACGAGACGATTAAATATGTTATTTTCCCCGAATCAGAATCGAGCCCACAACCGTCGCGTTAACATTGCTTGGACGGTCTCATTTTGATAAATCAATATTATTGAAAAAATAGTGACACAGCTTTACAAATTTGAGAAATATTTTTATATAAAGTAACATTCTACTCGTCAAAGAGTCTTCTAGTATTAAAAACACATGTTACATAGAGACCAAAGATCGTAAGAAAATAGTGACAGATAGCTTCCGTGTCAATCAATTACATGGTTTTTTATGTAGATATAAAAGTTGTACATTTATGTTATTTGGTATAAAGATTTTACGAGCCGTTCGAAAATAAAATCGTAAGATCTGAGAAGACGTGGTCGCTCTCTTTTTCACAACTTTTTTTATTTTATAAACTAACATATTTATTTGACTTATATATAATTATAATATATAATATTATGTTCGAGCTTAAATGGGACTTGATAATTTTGACTAGAAAAATTTTTTTTTTTAGGATAATAAAAAAAATTCCAAACAACAACAAAAGAGTATTCAATTAATATGTTGTAAATAACATTATTTTTACGTACGTAATACATAAACTAGGGACGAACGTACAATTAGAAATATGTAAGCAGCTCACGTTAGATTCCGTATATAGCAAGGTATTAGGGAACCTACTGCTAAAACACTGTCGATTTTTCGAAATAATTCATCCTTTAAGTGGGAATCTAACCGACAATCAGTATATTTATAGTCAGACGCTATGCAGCTGCATAAAAACGATTTTGCAAATATGTTAAAGTTGTTATATTAAATTTTTTTTATAGTTTCACTTTGTATTCTGCACATAGTAGGCAGAGGGAACTTGAGGACCTAGTTTTAAGACACTCCGTTCCCATTAAGATACTTCCGTTCCCCATTTTCCGCCGAATCCTGAAGGCATTGCGTGTTTTACCAGAGCGAGGAAATTGAAAATATTAATATTTCATTTCCTCGAATGGGAATCGAACTCATAACCTGGCGCGTTTACATTCACACGCTCGTGTCCCTGCGCCACAACTGGCCTCATTAACTTTTATACGTGATTAAAAAAATTTTTTTTCAAGAAATATCGGATTGCATACAACCCATCATTCAGAATAAAGTATAGAGTATCACTCAACAACTAACCGTTTTTAAAATAACTGGTATAAATAAATATTTTCACGTAAGCACTAATTGAAGGCAAAAACGACTAAAAGTTCGTTCGTTCGTTCAATTTCCTTTTATGTTGTTAGCTTTTTTGCTTCAGTTGTAATACTTAGAAATGGTTGTTGTTCAATGCAATCCGGGTCAGCGAGCAAATGTATATAAAACTAGAAGTTTCTATAACAATAGGGGCTCAAGGGTGTGTGATTGTAATGCGACGGTTGTGGGTTCGATCTTCGCTCGAGGGAATAAAGTATTATTTATATATTATTATAATATTTTTATTCTTCGCACTGGTACCATGTCAAAAGCCCGTTGTTAAGTTCCGCCACTGCAACATGCACTACATCGAAAAATTAAGCGGAAAGTGGGGAACGGAGTGTCCTCATATGGTAGGTTCCTTCTGCTTACTCTACTGTGTGCGGGTACGCGACAGATTGTGATTTCGATTCCAACTCGAGGAAATTATATTTTTAATATTTTCATTTCTTCTGGAAACGGCGCGAAGGGCAGAATTCGGCGGAAAGTGAGGACTGGAACTCTTTTAATGGGAACGGAGTATGTTACCACTAAGTTTGTTTCCTCTGCTTACCTCAAAAGGAATTGTTAACGTATACCTAATAAGCTTGAAAATCCTAACTGTAACCTAAATCTTATTACATTTTAGACATAAAGATCTTAGAATAAAAAATGTCACAGTATCAAACTGTAAACGTGAGAACCGGTGCATAATTACACCGGTGCAAAATTATTTTTATTCCCGTTATGGTAACAAGACAAAATGCGGCGTTGAGTTCCGCCAGCAAATCGTAATGTCTCTATAAATCTACGGAAAGTGGAGAATAGAGTGCCTTAACACTAGATTCTATCTGTTTACGTTGCTATACGAAAAAAAATGTGAATCTGAAAAAAAAATCTTAATCATAACAATTTTAATGTTTTTTTTTATTATGTAAATTATAGATTCGACTAACTACCGTCTTGTTAAATCCTTAGTAAAAGTTAAAATCTTAACACATAAACAGAATAATATATTTTTATGTGTATATTTAAAATTTATAGGCATATGTTGGTTTTATTGGTGCCATAAAAAAATAAAAACTTGAATTCGGCATAACAGTGTATGTGTGGGCTTAGTTGGGCATGGCCAGTAATTTATGGCAATCATTTGTTTATTATAGTGGTCACTAGGAATAAATGCTAATGTTGTGGGTTCGATTCCCATTCAGTGGAATAAATTATTTGCAAACACGCTGCTTTGGTTATCTCTTACTGCCACTATGCGTGAAAAGGGTGAAGCTCAAGCTCTTTGTTTAGATGGAAGTAGGTACATACAGTAGCAGGTTCTATTTTGGGGACATATTTATCAATCGTTATAAACATATCTTTGACTTACTATAAAAATTAAGACGGATTTTCGTTATTTGTTCTTACCAAGGACACATATTATGACGAAGAAAATATGTATTAAATAAAAATAAAATTAATTTAAAATATAATTTAAAATAAATTATTATCTCGTTATAAAAATCATATCGTTTTTATAACCCAAATTTATTTTAATTGATAAAATTATAATTTTAAATGACTCATCATAATGTATAATGGCAATACGTATACATTTTTAGTTTCTTCTGATCATTTCATTAGTCAAATTTAAAGAAATACATAAATTACGAAGCAAAAAAATTATTAAATTAGGCATTAGTTTTTACTATAGTGTAGTATATTTTTTTATAGTAATATGTTTAGTAGAAAATTTAAGAAATTTTGCCTTTTATGTGATAAGTAATTTATTTTGAGGCCAGTCGTGGCGCAGCGGCACGAAGTGTGACTGTAAAACCGGCTGGTTGTGGGTTCGATCCCCACTCCAGGAGATGAAATATTTATTTAAATTTTTTATATTTCCATGTTTTCGCTCTGGTGTCAAGGCTAAGCGCAGTGTTGAAGTTCTGCCACTCAACATGCAATGCCTCCAGAATTCGGCAGAAAGTGGGGAACGGAGTGTCTTAACACTAGGTTCCCTCTGCCTACCCTTTTGTGTGCGGGATACAGCATGAAGCCAAAAGTAATTTGTTTATCTAGTGAATTCGTTTGGGCTTAATTAATATTTTAATAAAAACAACGTCTAAGAAAATGCCGTCGTGGCGAAGTGCCTGCGAATGTAAAAGTGACAGCGAGGTGCGATTTCTACTCATGGAAATGAATTATTTAATTGCCTCAACATAAAGCCCAGCGTGGTGTTGAGTTCCGCCACTAACGCAGAAAATAAAAATGCAAGGAATGTGTTAATGAAAACGGAGTGTCTGAACAAACGTAGTGTTCAGGTGTTTTCTTAGGATTCCTCTGAGGGTACGCAGTAACATATATGGGATACAGCGTGAAGTTAAAAAAAATCAAAAGATGCACACATATGTAATAGAGATACACACATAGTAAAGTAAAAATTTCAAAAGGCCAAGTAAAAATAAAAACAAAATAATAAGAACATAAAATCTTTATACCGCTTACAACAATGACAGATCATAAATACCCGATTCCCACTTGTGGGAATGAATTTCTTCTTTGCACACGCAATGGCTCAAGGATTTGGATTACAATGAGCAACAGAGTGTCTTAACACTGTATATCCTCATGTTACCCAATAAACAGAGTGACGAAATAAAAAATAAAAAAATATATATTATTAAAAAACAAATCCCTACCCACACTCAAAAATCGTATCTCACGATGTTTTGTACAAATTTTAATAATATGTAAAATAATTCAACTAACATTTAATAGCATTAAGATGTTATTGTGTAAGTTTGAATATCTTAACTTCCGAGTTCACATAAGTTCCCTACTATTCTATTCTACGATCGATTTGCATACACGTGAGAAACTTACCAGTGGGCCACGATAAATTTTATATAAGTATTAAAATACTTTTTGTGATTTACATTATATTATTATTATTTTGAAAGATATGGAAATTTTATCTTTTGTATAGTAGATTTGGAGAGATTTGGCCTTAGGTGCGAGCGGGGTTGAGTTCTGCCCCGTGTTGAGCTCTTTCTGCTATGTGGGAAACAGCGGGATATGATTTTTTTGGTCTTCGATGTTTTTTGTAGAGTAACAATATATATGAGTATCAAATATAAAATGGATATGTATAATTTAATATATATTAAATATTAAAATAATTAAAGATTATTTATGAACTCTATATTATTGTTCTGCCATTCAACACGCAATGCCTCCAAATTTCGGCAGAAAGTGGGGAATGGAGTGTCTTAACACTAGGTTCCCTCTGCCTACCCTGCTGTCTACGGGTTACAGCGTGAAGCTAATTTAATTTAATTTATTTATGAAGTTTATATAATAGTTTATTTAAAAATATATATTATATTTCTGTATTTTTATATTAAAAAAACCAAAACCATTTAGGTGAATTAAAAAAAATCAGTAGAAACAAACAGAAAAAAAAAACGACAATTCATCACAATATTAACATAAGCTAATAAGCAAAACATATTTTACATCCAAACATAGTTCAACGTTATAGCTATAAAAACCACACATCACCTACATTTGGCACACCCACAGGACAAAAAAACCACCCTCATATAGCAGGGGTAGTGCAAAATCGCCCTTTGCCAATCTATCGAAACGGATCACGATTGGGCCGCGTACCCTAATACTAACTAACATAACTTGACCCCCAATACAATATGGGCTAAGGAGAAAACTTACAAAAGCTCGAAGAGGAGGAAGGTCTGCTTAATATGGATATAAAAGCACGTGTGATGCAATAAAAGTTTTATTTTCCTTGATTTCCCCTATTTCGGGCATTATCATCCCGGGGGAGGTCGTCCAATCAAATTAAATCCGCGATTGACGTCCTGGCGTTTGAATTTCAAATTGTTTTTATGGTATTGTAATTACTGTATCGAGTTATGGTGGTTTTTCCGAATTTAATTTTGCTTAAGACTTATAATGGTTTAGGAATTATATAAATTTGATAGTAAAATTTATATAAGACAAAGAATTAGTTGAATAAGACGTTTATTTATGTATTTTCAAATTATATATATTAGGCTATATAAATTCTATTTATTAGGGCTCTGGTAGCTCACGCGGAATAGAGTACTATAAATAAACACCCGATGCTAGGAAAATTGGCCGTAAAGAGAGGTATAATGTGTTAATTTTTAACATGAGGTCCAAAGATAAAAAATAGAGAATAGTCGTGGTTTCAATTCTTGCTACATTACAATTTTGTTAATAAATTTAACAGGTACATTTATATATAGTATGAAATAAATATATATAATAGTATTAAAATTTTCCCGACATATTAAACTTGTCCAATCTATATTTATTACACAAACGTATAAAGGTGTATACAAAATAACCGTAAAGAATATTTTAATATTAAAAATTCAAGGGTGAACATAAAATACGATCATTATTCAATCATTATTCACCTAATAACTGCTAATTAAATTTTAAAACCACCTGCTAACTGGAAATTGTATGTTTCATTATTTTTGTTATATGCTCAAATTCATACCTAATTGAATGTCGTTGATGTTTTTGCCTACATTTCACATTATTATTGGCGTCCACCGGTTAATGCCAGAATAATATATATACGATATATTTTTCCATTTTATTTTTTATGAGAACAAATTGTTTTTGTCTTTTATTAAATACATTATAAGAGATCGTCGTGGCGTAGCGGGATGTTTAATGAAAGTTAACAGTTCTGGGTTCGACTCCTAATCGAGGAAATGTATAGTTTTTATAGTCTTGCTTTGGTAAGAGAAAACGTGGCAATTGGGGAACCCATTCAACACATATTGTCTCGAAATCTGGCGGAACCTAATACTTAATACAGGATACCGTATAAAGCTTAATACAAAAATATAAGTCAAATCTTAAGAAAAATATGTAAGGAGACAAAATAAAATACAAAAAAATAAAGTAAGCAAAGTATCTCGCGAAAACTAGTTGCCTGTAATATTATCATATTTCATTTTTATACCTCAAAACTACTTTTATAATATTTTAAATGGCCATGAATAAATTAATAAAAAATCCACTAGGTATTTTAAACGATCGGATCATATTTTTGTATGATTTAATTTTTTGTATAGAAATAGATGAGTCCTGTCGATATCTTTTGGTGATATGAAGACAAATTAACATTCTCTTTTTGAGCATATAATATATATTTATATATTTAAATGGGCTACACGTGTTAGTAGCCACGTGAATAGTTTTCATATATTCTTTTTCCCGCATAGCAGGATAGGCAGAGGGAACCTAGTGTTAAGAGACAGACACTCTGTTCATTACTTCCACTATATAGAATATGTTTAAATTACAATACAACTGTATTTTTAGCAAATTAAATAAGAATAACTTAAATAATTAACTTTACATCTTTTACCGTTCACATGTTAAAATAAAAAAACAAGTACACAAGTTTGAACATGTTTCAAACTTGTTTGTTTCATGTTGGTGTAATAAGCGATGAAATGGAAAAAAAGGAAATATTTCTTAGTAAATAACTTATAATATTTCTTTTTCTTCCCAATCTAAAAAAAATAGAAAATGACTGCTATCTATACTAATTCGTCATAATACTCCAAGTTTTTATACTAAAAAAAAAAATGTTTATCACACAAATTGTATTTTTAAAGTGTTCATTTCAATTCCAATATAATTTTGTCGGGCTATTAAAATGTTCTCCTAATGGAATAGAATGTCAAAGTAAACCTATAATAGCTAACAACTTCACGAACAAACTTGACGGACACGCTAAATTTCTTTTAATTGCCTCTACGACGAAAATACACATTTACTGTGACTTGGTTAAGAGTAAAATTTGATCGAAATATATATATTATATATAGGACTAACTTTTTGTGAAGTTAGTTAAATTCGTTAAGATTGACCGTCCAGGGAAAATATGGCTGTACATTTTGGTAAATTTATCGTTTGATTTGCTTAGTGCTTCTCACATTCTAAATACTGCAAGTACTGTATGTATCTCACATAGAAAGAGAGAAGTGAAGGTGTTATGTATATATTAGCTTTTAGCCTTATTTATACCTTATAGCCAGCCATCTTCGAAAATTTGTTTATTCTAGACAAAACATTATTTTTATTGTAACCAGTAGTTCCTAAGATCAGTGCGTTCACCTAAACAAACATCAACTTTATAATATTTCGTTATAACTACTATTCATTATTTAAGTACTAAAATGATGAATTAATAAAATTAAAAATTAGCAACATTACAAATAGTCGATTTCGATTTCTTATTTCTAACGATAATTGAAGTTCAAGATCATTTGAGGACATCTAACCTAGAAAAGTGATGTGTAAAAACTAGCTCGCTATTTACCTAATTATAGCTTTATACCCACTTCAGTACACTATGGACGACAAGCCTAACATTGTTTGGAGAATAACGCAGTTCGTTGCGGGGTATCCATATAAAAGTTCAATTGTATAAAATCTGGTTCATTTTTAATAATAAATGTACACATATGGCACTAATCCTTCCTATATGGTAGTTATTTAGTAAATACTATTTTGTTCCTTATTCTTTAGGTCTTTAGGGTTAAATTTGTAAAGAATTACTACTGCATGTTTTCCAAAGCTTGCAGTTTTATTGAAGGTCATTCTCACGTAATAATGTAAAGCTAAATGCATATATGTAGTGGATACAAGGCCATGTATAGAAACTGAATTTGTATAGCTTTTAAAGTAAATAATGATAAAAGAGAGCAAATAAGTAATGATTTACATGTACAAATGCGTCAGCACGTTAAGTGTGTTATTTTTTTAATGTGATTTTTATACTCGTAGTAAATATATAGTTTAACAATAGCTATGCAGTCCAGTGAGAGAGTCCTGACGCAAGCGTAGGTACTAGCGTGTGACTGTAAATGCGACAGATTCTGAATTCGATTCCCGATCGAGGAAATTAAATATTTCATATTTTCGTTTGTCCTCGCTCTGGTAACGAGGCAAAACGCGGTGTTCAATGCCGCCACTCAATACGTAATGTGAGAACACACGCTTCCTACCTAGGTTCCCTGCCTTCCATGCTTTGTGCGGGAACAACGTGAAGCTAAAAAATTATGCATGATGTACCTAATGCGTACATATTTATCAAGATCAATTCTTCTTTCGTTTCTTAGATTTATAAAATACAAATATAATTTTTTTTAATATAAAAGTATTTTTCATATGTGGAGCGTTTTAGGAGGGCCGTGTATATTTACTACAAAAGAGGTGAGAAGTTACGGTACTCTAATCAGACTAAAAAAATATTTATGTACCTACAACCATCAAGTTTAATGATTATCTATAAATTAATAAACCAGTATCGTATCCGTAATATTCATTATTCCTAAAAGGACATCACGGTGAAGTGGGACAGCATCTGACTGCAAACGCGAGGTGTAGGTTTGACCCTAACTTCAATGAATTGTTTTCATTTGAAAAGAAATATATATCTTTAGATAGGCTTATTCATTTTCAGATTTACTTTTTTTAAATTATGAAATGCAAACTATATAATAAGTAACTAAAGTCCTCAGGATCGAATCGTTATGATTATTTGAATTAAAATACATTATAATCTACAAAAAACTACTGTACTGTAAATCAGCTGCAGGATATTTAAATTTACCGATATTATCATTTTCCTGTTTCTTAGTTTCATATCAAACAAAAAGAACGCCACATCGTCCAACAAAAACTTGGGCTTTGTCCGAAACTTAATAGCCATCCCGTGTTTAATTTATAGGATAAAAAAGGACAGACCATCAGATCACCTATGATTACAGAGGGTTGCACCCCTATTATAATATGAACCCTTTCGGCCGATTCATTATTTCTAAAACGTAAACGTGCTTCGGCATTCACCTTAGTTATTTTTTGCTTTTCTATTATTTTAGTGTGACGTGATACTTGGTTTTAAAGGTCGACTGGTTGATTTTGAGTGTCTAAATAGAAGCTCTTTCGATTGCTTGAACGATTAATTGAGAATTTAAAAGCTTATCTAAATCTTGACTTTGGTAGTCAATATTTAGATTTTTTTATTATTTCAAAATATTATACTTTTTTTGAAGTGTTTTTTTAAAACTTTGACTTAGAGTCTATATACTTTCTCATATTATAAAGAACTGATATGATTATATAATCTAAAATATTTATAAAAAATCATAATAATTAATTTATATTCGTGCCCACTACAGTCCCCCTTCAAAGCGCAACGTTTCCAGCATGACGTATCACCTCTGCATATTAATTCGGCGCTTGATTTAAAAAATAATAATAGTCGTTCCCCAGCGCTTTGTTTTAACATCACCCCGTGAAGTCGTAACGGTCTACTATTCTATTCTTATAGAAACAATGCATCACAGCTCTTTAGAAATATGGGGTAATTAATGAGCACTTTCATTTGAATATGTGAAATTAAAATTATGTATACTGCTAACAAATATTCAGGTCAGTAAAGCAAGCTATGTTCAGTGTACATAAAAAGAATTAAAAAAAAAATAATAAAGGAAGTCCCTCTCTAGAATTAATTAATAATATATTTTTAAAAATTAGCATAGACATTTTGGCACGACTATAAACTATTTTATGACGCCACATTTTTTTCTTATAACATAACTTCAATTGAAGAACGAATAAAGACGTCAATATTCAGAAACGTATAAATCATCTGTCACTACAAAATTATAAAAAAAACTAATTCTGATTAAAGATGTGACCAAAAAATTTATAATATAAAACCTAATATGTATGTCGACATACCAATCGTTGTTAGTTGGAATTTAAAATAACTACAAAAATGCGCGACATCTGTGTAGACAACTTTTTGATGAAATGCAATCCCAATCATCTTGAAAGGCATTCAGACAGTTCAGACTTTGAGAATCCACAGAAAATACCTGCCGTAGCCCCAAAAGGTGGCAACCATCGACTTTTGAACAGAACATATTACAATGGAATACAAACAGGCCGATTTAGTGAGGAATTAAATATGTTTAGTAATATATCAAATAGTAATGAAAGAAAGTCAAAGAATAAAATGAACCAATGCAGTCTTAAAAGACGTGAAAATAATAATTTTAAAACAAATATTCCATGTAAGCTTGATAAAGGAGATATCAACCAATATATTAATGAAAGAGCAAATATACGATCAGTAGTGCGAGACAAAGTGATGCCTCGTTTGTCAACTATTTTTAGACGCTCTAATAATAATATCAGGCACATGACAAGTATTATGGAGGGTAAAACAGATTTGGTAAATAGTTGTAATACAGAAAATCGACTAAATAATAAACGCCGACATTCATGTAAAAATAGACGACAAAGAGACTATTTGGTTCAACCTGTTTATACTGTAGAAGAAGATGTACAAACATCTCCATTTCATATAAATAACGACATAGAACCTTTAAACTACAAAATGAATAATACGTGTAATGTTAGTAATAATATAAGCTTATCATCTGAGCCTGGTGAAGAAAATAATAAAAACAACGAGTACAAGATATTTTTGAAAATGGTTAAAGAGAAGCTAGAAAAAGAAATGAGCAAGGAGTATCATGAGAAACATTATACAATAAATGACCAACAACAGCAATATCCGTCTAAATTACCATTAAAATTACCGTATCTAGTCTACACCTCTGCTTCTTGCTTAGCAAAATGTTCATCTACTGAGTTGGATAGTGTCAAAAGAGTACCATCAAACTCATCTGCGTTTTGGGACTATTTTGCACAGAAAATGAAATGTAAAAGCCATAATAAAAAACCTTGTGATTGTAATAAGCCTTCGCCGCCATGCAGTCCTCATACATGTCAAAACTTAACTCCAGAGAACGCTGGCAATTTAAAGTATGAACCACAAACAGATCAATCTTCTAGCACTGAATCCAATACATCCTTAAAGAAGAAGGTTAAAGCAACGAAAGTCAAGTGCAAATGTTATTCAAAGAAAAAAGAGAAAAGCAAATCAAAAAAGCTACCAGTGACACAAGACGATAAATCTAGACCATGTCAAGAAAGTCACGATAACATCACAGCAGCAATTTCAGAAAAATATAATGGTGAAATATTGTGTATTCATAACCCACCGTGTATTTTAATCAATGGATGCCTCAATTTGCCTCCTCCAAAATCAAATGCACAAGGAAATCTTTGGCCAGTGACTCAGAGCAAAAAATCTAGTTTTGTACAAATGTGCCGAAAAATTAAACGTTCTAAGCAAAAAACTTACGACAACGCCAGCCAGTATCATCCGCCTTACGCAGACTTACAACAGTGTATTCCAGAATACGGAACAGAAAAAATAATTCAAAGTATTTGTAACCACGAACCTCCATGCGAAATTGTCCACGGCTGTTATAGAGCCAAGTACGACCCGAAACTGCAAAATTCTTGCGTCCACGTTCCAATGTGCCGAAAGTTACCAGAATGTGTGTTGGTGGAAAAAAATAGTGTAAACTCATTGTGTAAGCATAACCCCAAATGCGCAGAGCTTCCGCTTTGTTCGAGGAAGTATATTGTACTAACCGCGGAGGAGGAAGTTGGTACTCAAGTGAGGCCGAAAGCAAAGATGGTATGTCGACATGAGCCGCATTGTTTCATGATACCAAAATGCTTAGCGCAGGCGATCAGTGGCGACTACATACCGTACGGTGCTATACCAGGATGTGTCCATAGCCCACAATGCGAAAATATACCAGCTTGCTGCAGGAAGTCTCTCAAACGAATGACTTCTGTTCCGTCCCAGTACCCTAACGGTTGTCGCTTAATTTAATAATGAAATAAGGATTGAAACAAGGTTTTATTGTAAGTTAAATGCATATTAGATAAACAATCTGTATCTGTCAAGATTGCCATTCGTTTGTAGAATTTAGTATTTGATATGCTATTTGACAATTTCTGTCATCTAAATTGTGGTAGCTTGTCTTAATTATATCAAATGTGTAGCTTTGATAAATAATAATTTACATTTATTTATCTTAAATTGGTATTTAGCTATATTTGATGATCAATTTCTAGTCAAATGTCTAAATACAAAAATTATGAAATTTGTGTTCATATATATCGAACATATTTGAACAATAAATGAACTATGTACATAAAAATAGTGTTTTTTTTTAATTGAAAATTAAATAATAATTGACGCAACAGGCTCGAATCCCATACCCAATGTTAATAAAGGTTTTATTTTATTTTCAGGAACCCGTTCTCTCAAAGATACGATATATCCTGAGCTACCGAGCATCGAGCGCTATTCACGACTGGAAGTGCAAATTTGAGCAATTCGCGCAGACCGCCTAATGACCGAGCAGACAATAAAACTTTACACACGCTACAATTAGCCTTTCATTTATATGTTTATTTAGATATTATCCTTGCTAAAACGTCAACGGTATATTGCTAATGGCACTGTTGAGTATTCTCATGCTTACATGCGATAGGATGGGATACGAATCCCATATTTTTTTCAATAAGTGTTGAACTCCGCACATAACAAAAACAAACAAAAAGTTAGTTTATATTTAGTGAAGAAGTCAGATTAGACATTTAATATGTTTTGTTAAAAAGATACATATAAGAAAGGTGAGGTTACACAAAAAAATATATATTAATAATTATGATGATATATATTTTAATTTATATTAAAATATATATTTATTCATATATTAATTTAAAGCGTAGAGCGTGTAAAATTACATGTTCTTACAGGATTTGTACATTCGTTCTATTCGCAGAAGTGTTGAAATAAAATAAAATAAATATTATGTTATATGTTTTTACAAGAAATTTGAAATCTGACTCATTTCAAAAATTTTCCTTGATTGGACTAAAGTGTAAAAAACTCCATATTCATAATTAAATTGAAATATATGATTAAACAATAACATTTAGGCCAGTCGTGGCGCAGCGACACGAGGTGTGACTGTAAAATCGACTGGTTGTGGGTTCAATCCCCACTCGAGGAGATGAAATATTTACTTAAATTTATATTTCAGCGCTTCGCTCTGGAGCCGAGGCTAAGCGCGGCGTTGAGTTCTGCCACTCAACACGCAATGCCTCCAGAATTCGGCAGAAAGTGGGCAACGGAGTGTCTTAACACTAGGTTCCCTCTGCCTACCCTGCTGTGAGCGGGATACAGCGTGAAGCTGATTTTTTTTAATAACATTTAAATAATATACTTAAAGTGAAGAACAAAGTGATTAATTTCTCCATTATCTATTGAATTATATACTATATTTAAACAAAAAGTTAATAATAAATATATATAACTGCATAATAATAATAGTAAATAACTGCAAACGTTATGGTCGTGGGTTCAATCTCATCTGAGACAAATTATTTTCTTTTCTCTTCACTGGTAGAGGTTGCGTAGCGTTCAGTTCCACCACTCAACAACCAGTGACTTGAATTTCTTTTGTCTATACTTCTTTCTATATGCGTAATAAAAAAATGCTTTCTTCTATTGTTTTGCATTATCTCGTATCTACAATATACCCTTCTTATGCCGTCCATTTAAAAGAACAGAACATAACAGAACAGAACTAAAAATATTTCAATTCTAAATACACACAAAACGACAAACAATCCAATTTAATTTAGATAATGAACACAACAGTAATTTCTAAAGCGATTAACAAACAAAGAATCAAGCTCACCAAACCCGATTGTTTCGCGTTTGTGGAATAATTTTATTTTTAAATCTATTGAATGCAAATTAAAGATCTTTCAACTTGAAATTCTCTCACGGCGAAAATCGTAATCACATCGCCCATACTAATGTACGTTTGATATGATCTGTTAATGTTTTTGTCAATCAGGGAGCGACCAATCGAAGGGAAAGTTGTATATTTTTATAATAAAGTGAGATAGTTATGGGTTCAAGTTAAACTGAAGATTATTTTATTTAATATATAGATTTTTCATTTTTTTTAAATCCCATAAACATATATCATAATATATTATATATTTTTTTTTACTGCTCTGTACCCACTTTCTGCCCGACTTTTGAGACATTGCTTCCAAAGAAATGGAACTTAACACTGCCGTTTTTTTGTTACCGAAAAGAGCGCATAGAAAAATAATTAATTTCACTTTACAATCAGACACTGTGCTGCTGCGCCACGACGGTCTCTATTTTGATAAGAATTTTTATTTAAGTATTAATTTTAAAGTTTTTCAACCAAACATAGCCTACGTTGTACCACAACCATTACATTTTTAATATAAACGACGTTTTTTTTCTATGTGTAATTCAATCAGTCGATTATTCGATCAATTTCAAAGCACCACGAACAACCGTCGGGTCCCTCTATACATTCCTTTTTAACGTTCAACCAAAAATTATCGGTACATAATAGCTACAAAAACCGGCCCGAGGCGATGTCTATAAACATTTCAAACTTATAGCATAGAAAAATTTCCTAATCTGTGGGTACCGAACTAAGGAATTTTATCATTTCGACGGTCTTAAACCGAAGAACCAGTTGTGTGACCGTAAAATGAAAAAAATCCCCAGTTGCCGCCGCCAATTAAATTTTAACTTTAATATGTGGACATAAAATATATTTTAGCTTAATTTTTGTGTTGAGGTTACACCTTTGTGCTGCTGGGATGCTGTGATCAAAAATTAATGAGGAGAGAACGTTGAACCCGACCAGTTTTGGTCTCTGAGTTTTGAGTATTCCGTAGGTAAGTTGTTAACTGGAGGCACAATAGTTGACAATGCGGTGATGACACTGAAATTTCATACTTTTGTACATTAAGCTTTTACTTATTAATTGTTTAATATTGATTAAAATGTTTAATTATAATATTAATAATATCATAATTATGATTGCTGAGATCGGAATCTTTTAATACGAGAGCAAAAAATACGAAATCAAATTTTATTTAAAATTTAAGAAAAATATTTATCAACTTATTGATATTTTTATCAGCTTCACGCTGTATCCCGCACACAGCAGGGTAGGCAGAGGGAACCTAGTGTTAAGATACTCCGTTTCCAACTTTCCGCAGAAACCTGGAAGCATTTGTGTGGTGTGGTGTGAGTGGTGGAACTCAACGCCACCAAAGCGAAAGAAATGGAAATATACATTTAAAAAAATATTTTGGTCCCTCGAGTGTAGGTCGAACCCACAACCAGTCGGTAACAGTGACACTGTACTGCTACGCTTTATAATATTAAATATAAATAATAGGTATATTATTTTAATTTCTTCGCCCTGGTGTCGAGGCAAAGTGTTCCGCCACTCTGTGGTTGGCAGAGCTCAAGCTCGCCAACCACAGAGTGCATCACATGCGTGAAGCTCAAAAAAAAATTTAAAATAAAAAACAATCCATACATTTAAAAGATGCTGAGAAGAAACAGTAATTCTAATAAGCTTTCTTCCATGTAATGAACTTTTCTTTTGTAGGCTTTGAAATTAAACATTTTTATTGTGGCGTAGGGTCACAAAGGGAGTTGTGGGTTCGATTATCATCCGAAGTAATGAAATATTTAATCTTTTCATTTCTTTAATCTAGTAACTCCAAATCCAAAAAGATCCAAAGCCGCGTTGATTTATATTTCACATGTCACAATCCTTAAGAAGAATTTTTCAACACGACGCTTAAAAAAATTAATAATATACGAACTACTAAATTCATCTTAAAATGTTAAGTATCATGCGCTTACGCATTTTAGGCCGAGCTTAAAACTCTGTCTCGAGCTTAACTGTTTTAATGATCACATATAATAGAATAAGTGTATTGTCAAACATAAATCTGTCATATAAATATGAACTTTGGGTACAGCCGGAACCTTTTAATGGTAAAGGGTTTTTTATGGTGTATTATTATGTAATTCTTAATTTTCTTATACAGGCTTTAATATAAGGGATTTTGAATAAATTGCTGGTGACTGTTCTACGTTTGCTTGTATATATTTTTTTCTTTTGGTAAAATTAAAGAAAAAACATTTTACAAGGAAACCAAGGAAGAAATCACTTTTTTTGAGGCTACTCGTAGTGCAGATGCACAAAAATGCTACTGTAAGTGCGACAAGTTGTGGATTCGATTCCCACTCGAAGAAATTAAATATTTTGAACGTAGTAGCACTCGCTAAACTGTGCCTCTTGAAACTGTGTAATAGTTACGGGGTTTCATTTTTTTATATGTTTTATATATAAATAAAAGATGAAAACCAAACATGAAGAAATATTCTCTCATTCTAAAAATAAGCATTTGAGTAAAGACATTTTTATTATTGAACTCTCCATTATCTTTATTTTATACCTATTTACTCTAAAATAATTATCAATAACCTAACTAGCAGTACTTAGAGAAAATTAGAGCTTTGGAACACTTAGTGCTTAACGAGTTCCAAGGTTCAACAAAGATACCTAGTTTCTATCCCTTTCACACTTAAATCAACACTACACGAGCGATAGAGACAACAACCAGTTACAGCCCGTACAAGGAGCCATTTAAATAAATCATAGACCAGTCGACATTACTACTGTCATAATAAATATCATTACAACTTTCTAAAAACCAAGAATCGAACCCACACTCCTATCTGTATGCTAATCACGAACGTAACGCCCACGTGAAACTATTTCCAACACAAATGTATGCAAACGGCTTCTTAGTGCGTATAAATATATTATTGAGTGAGTTGTCAAATCAAAATCAGTTATCGGAATGCCTTTTTATGAATAATACATGGTTTTTAATTATTAAAAAGTTAAATTAGTGGTGTTATCATGGTTTAAAGAACTTGGGATTAAGTGGAAAAATTAATTATACAAAATATACAAAATTATAAGCGAGAAGTAAATTGTTTTATTTATATTTTTCTTTATAATATGTTAATTTAATTTATGCATATGCATAAAATTTTATATTATTTTTGAGAGCATTATATTTATGAAAATTATTAAACATTATTATAGGAGGTCAGTTGTGGCGCTGAGGCTCAAGCGTGCTATTGTAGAGGTAGGGGGTGCGATCGCCACTTGATTATTTTTTTAATTTTTTCGCTCTGGTAACATGCAAAATTGCGGCGGTGACTTTGGCTATTTAACATGCAATGCTTCCAGAATTCGGTGGAAAATGGGGAACGGAAGTGGCTTAATAGGAAGAGAATATATTTAACACTAGGTTCTCGACTTCTCTATGACTGACTACTCTGATATATGTAAGACACAGCGAGAAGCTAAAAATAATATTTTGAATTTTTTTTACTTTCACAATGTTTCCCGCATATAGTAGAGCAGGCTGAGGGAACCTAGTGTTACAACACTCCGTAGGTGCTTTACACTTGCTTACGCACATCTATCCTGCAATATTATGTATTATACAAGAGAAGTTAAAAAAAACATTCCGGCGTTCATTAAAATATTATAGCTGAGCCCTTACGCCATCTCCATAGTGGCTTATCTTTTGTGTTTTATTTATTAGGAGTTAATTTCAATATGCTATACACGGCATTTATCTTCCGACAACAATATTCTTAGTAGTCCTTAGTTTTTCGTGATTTATTAAATCAATTTTTTTAAATATTTGAGTCTTTGTTTTTAAGTAAATACAAAAACTGAGTAAATTACACGTGAAAAAATTAAGAGGATTTGACTTCACTTATTGATTTATCGATACTTTTTTTCTTGAAATGTCACAAATTTTGATATTTGTAAAAATATGTATTGTTATGTCTTGAATGCCATTTTCTTTAAGTCGTCAGTCAATTTTCTTTGCAATGTGTAAATTTACTAAAAGTATTCGTACATAATTAATTATCACCGAATTTTTTTTTTTATTCTGACTTGATATTTCCTGCAAAAGTTAGAAGATCCCGGTTTTAAGCAAACTATACTTAATTAAAGTCGATCATAAAAATAATTTAGTATGAATATTCAATGTCTTACAATAAGTGTACCTACGATACATGTTTCAGTAAAACTTTTGCAATACAAAGTGACTGACAGACAGCGCAAAGCCAAAGCTACTGGCTACCTATGCCAATGTTTCCAGATCGATACGACTTCGGTACCTTCAAAAAGCACATTATTCTCCACTTCAAAGGCCTGCAACGAAGCTACTCCTCCGGTGTTACGTGGGGTCGTAGACGGCGGCGATCACTTACCATTAGGTAACCCGTACGCTCTTTTTCCATTAAAAAAAATAGTAAGCATAAAATTTTTTCGTAGGAAGAATGCTGATAAATAGAAAGAAGAAATTAAGAGAAATTTCTACGGAAACAAAAAAAAAACAGAATTCTACAGTCTACGTAAACGTAGTCATGATTTAAAACTAATTTATTATATATAGGTTTAGGTATTTAAAGCTAGCAACAGAGTGGTAGTTTTGCATATAATTGTGATACGGTAGAGTAACCTCGCTCGCCTCATAATAATTCTAAATAATTTTATTTGCACGAAAATATCATTTAATAGACAAATATATTTTATCTACAATATTAAATGACTTTGTGGCGCCAGTGTTAAAAACATTGAACTCTGAGACAGATTATTAAAGTAATTATTTTAAGAACTATTTAAAATGTGAACATTTAGAAAAATTAAATATCCTACTTAAATATAAGAAATGAAAACGTCTTGGTAATTATAATAAGTTTTTGCTACTGTAACAAGATTTCGGATAGATTAATTGTGCTGACTTTTGCCTGTTAGTTCGTCTGCGTCTAAAAATAATTTTAGAAGAGGATTTAAGTGTAATTTCTAGCAGTAATTGGTATTAGTGTTCTATTGTGTATTTTATGCGGTTTTATTGAGTGGCGGAACTTAACGCAACGTTTTGCCTCAACAACAAAGCAAAGACATAAAAATATAAATTTAAATAAATATTCTATTTCCTCGAGTGAGGATCGAACCCACAATTAGTCGCGTTTATTGTCACACGCTTGCTCCTGCGCCGCGACGGGCCTCAATATTTCAAGTAGGAAGGCATTTATTTATGTTACAAATATGAAAGTATATTAATTCGCATAAGTTTTTATCCACATTCATCTGATTGTCTTATTTTAAAGGTGGAATTTGGATATAGGACTCTTTATGGTGTGGATAGTCGATAACTTAAGGAGTAAGAAAATGGAGAATCTAGAGGACATCTTTTGCAGAGAGGCAGAGTCCTCTAGATGAGTGAAATAGAGACGTCATATGCAAAAGTTGGCAACGATTAAAATTGAAGAGCTCAAAATTGAATGCTATCATACTCAGTTAAATAAATTTCCACAGTGTCATGAAGGTGCCTGTCTTCATAATCATAATATTAGCTAAAATTTGGATTTTAAATTTAAAATATGTAACCAAGAATTCCGACATTTTATTTTCTCTATATATGTATGTGTTCTCTATATATCTATATGTATGTGTTAAGATATGTTTTATTTATTAGATTATCTTTCTATGAAGTTTGAAATTCAGGACTAAATAGAATTCTTTACGACAATTCAGTTAAAATAAAAATAAAATACAAATAAATCGCGCGGGTTCAAATCCCGTTACGTTAAAATTTTTATATAGTTTCTAGATTGTTTCTTTTCTCATTATGAAATCACACTTATATATTAAAATGCTATACTAAGTTGAATAAGTAATCCTGGTAATATCCCAATACGCCAAATATTCTTCGGATAATAAAATAATTTGGAATAAAAAAAATCCAGAGCTAGCAAAAAAACTTAAATTCATAGCTTAGCAATTTTAATTTATTATTACATCATCTTATATAAATATAAACATTTTACTAGACTAAAAAAATAATAATATATTCTCAAATTGTCTTATCGCTCAGATCAAAAATAATGTGTTAACAGACTATATTATAAAAAATCAACAGTCACACCTAAAATGTAAGCTTTAATTACTTTAATTATTGTACAGAAATCATTTTCCGTACAAAACAATAATAATTCACTTAAAATATGACATATTATGTCAAATTAAATGATATTATATGCATTTAAATTATATCGTAGAAACATTTTAAGTTAAAAATTTTAGTATAAAATAGAAATATAACTAAATAAGTAAATTAAATATTAAACAACATTTAAACAACGTTTTAACATTTTAAAACTATTGTTGTTTTGTACAATGACTAAGATAATTAAACAAAGGAATTAATTTAAATAAGGTATTTTTTTAGTTATATGAAGTAAGATAAAAATTGGTTCGTATCCATCGAAATTCGGGAACGGAAACTGGAGAACACAATAATGTCTCGCTAGATTATACTGAAAAAGTATATAAGAAAATTTCTTTTTTAGTACTGAAGCTTTATGTTGTTTCTTCACCTTCAGGCTTTAATGACAGAAATAACAGAACATACAGGAAGAACCTAGCGTCGACACGGCGTTCTTATTTTACCCAAATTTGAGAAATGCCATGTCGACTCTCGCTACTTACATGGAATGAAAAAAAAAATCAGTCTCATAGTTTACAGTCTGACGCTGTCTCAATGCGCCACGAGGGTTTCTTTATAATCATGTCATTATATTTATAAAAAAATATTAGAGGCCAGCCAGTGTAACTGTAAAACCGACCGATTGTGAGGTCGATCCCCACTCGAGGAGATGAAATATTTACTTAAATTTATATTTCCATTTCTCCGCTCTGGTATCAAGGCAAAGCGCGGCGTTGAGTTCTCCCACTTAACACGCAATGCCTCCAGAATTCGGCAGAAAGTTCGGAACGAAGTATCTTGAACTAGGTTCCCTCTGCCTACCCTGCTGTGTGCGTGAAGCTGATTTATTTGATTGATTTATTTTGATTTTTTAAAATTATTTTTAAAAGAATAGCAATATTTCTGTATTTGGTCAATAAATTTTGGACTTGGTAGAAATATAGGTACAGTTAAGTTAATTTTCAAGGCAAACATAACTGTATTTAAAATTGTTTGGAAATTTAAAAAAATAAAACTAGTTTCACGACTACGAAGATTGGATGTAAAATGAATAAATATTTACAATATTTTAAGAGCTGGTAAGACATATTGACTTAACGCCTTAAGTGACCGCAAAAGTAGTCTAATGACTAAAAGTTTACTTGAATTGAAAACTAAATTATTTTTTTTTCACTCTTGTATTTGTTCTTTATGTTTTCTACAAATGAAATGAAAGTTGGTAACTTCAAAGTAAATAAAAGATTGTTTTCCTAACGTTTCATAATTGGTTTTAATATGATCAGAATTGGTTATGAAATCGCAACTGCTACCATCACGTTTATTTTTCAATGAGTTTCATCTTGATGTTTAATTTTCAGAATGAAGACGTTATGAGGAGGCTGTCTTGGCAGACCAAGAAAATGTCTGATAGAACAAGCGACGACTGTCACGACCCCATGGCATGGTATGCCATGGTAAAATACTTATATACTTATTTGTATGGAAAAATGCTTTTTATTAGTTACGTGGCACCCACTTGTACAACAATCTAATAACATTATCATTTTAAAGTCAATAACCATATATTGATAGCTAATGATTCAGCCAAGTTAATAAAATACTTATTTTATAGTTAGCAATCGGTTCAGCTATTTCTGATATTAGCCTGAACAAACGCACAGATAAACATAAAGACAAACAAAATAAAAAATATCTATTTTGGGTCCTATTACAATTATAAAGGCCCCCTTTAATATATTTTCTTATATACCTTCCATGTACAGACACCGATTCGTAACGATTTCATTATAAGCACAGATTAGGTACTCTATTCAGTTCGGTACTCTATAGCTCATGGCGCCATAATAAGTGGAAGGTAGAGAACAGAGTTTATTGTACGGAACAACAAAGAAACATGGGCAACTACAACTGTTTTACAAAGTGAACGTTTAAATAAAGGAGAAGAGCTGATGAAACACTAGACATGTCCTTTGGACGGTCTCTTCCAGTTCTTCAAACCACCTTAACCCTCGTCTACGCATTGGTAAGGGTACTTCTAGCCCTCACGAACGCGTCTTTCATCGTTTAGAGTCTTAAAGTTGAAAAAATAAAGGAAATCACAATGATATTAAGAAAATATGTGATGAAGCAGTACCTACTCATGTAAGAAAAGAGTTTTATTAATAGGTTTCTTCTGCATTACCTGATTACTAGTGTTCCTATACTCTAGATGCGTAATGTTAAAATAAATTTTGTATATACTTAATACTTACCAGTCATGGCGCTAGAACAGAAGCGTGTAAACGCAACAGGTTGTGGGTTCACCGATCAAGGAAATAAATTAGTTAATATTTTAATTTTTTCGCTCCAGTGTTGTCAACGCCGCGCTTTCCGCGCGGCGTTGAGTTCCGCCAATCAACACGCGATTCCTCCAGAACTCGATGAAAAGTGGGGAGCGGACTCCCTCTGCCTATCCTGCTACACGCGAGATACATCGTGAAGCTATAAAAAAATCTTTATTCATCGTAATCACATTCAGTGGGCGCTAATAAAGTGGTCTGATTTAAACTGCAAGGTTGATTGGTGACCGTCGTCTATCCCTCCCAGGCAGGTGCATCGGTGCATCGTGTCTCTACCACAATTAACTTGTCCTTGTAAAGAATTATTGCACTACGGATTTGTAAATAAGTTTTTAAAGATCTTATAAACAAAAAAATATATAGATATAAGATATACAAATATAAAATAAAAATAATAGTATTGTCGATTAATTATCAAATTTTCTTAAAAAGTCATTAATTACTTAAATTATAACGATATCAATGGGTTACATGATATATTTTATAAAACTTAATAATATTAACGTATTTAATATTTAAGATACAAATCTTTAATTCTTTATCAGCGTTACGCTGTACGCCGTATGTAGCTAGCTAGGCAGAGGGAGCCTAGTGTTAGGCCACTCCTCTCCCCACTTTCAACTGAAGGCATTGCGTATTGAATGGCGAAACTCAACGCCGCGCTTTATAATTATATATTTAATTTCCTCGAGTGGGAATCAAACCCCCAATCTGTCGCGTTTACACGCTTGTATCGCTGCGCCAAAACTAGTTTATCTTAGGTGTGGAATAATATTTTAAAAATGTAAAAAATTATATACATTCCCAAGCAAATATCTTTATAACAATCATAATTATTGTATTATCGGCCTCCATTTACTAAATTCTTATTCATACGTGTCCATATACATTTATGTACCGAAGATGGACTTAATGGAATGGAATTTGTAAGTTTTTTTTTAATAAACCATTTACATTATATATAATATTGACTGTAATATAAATTAAATGTATATTTTTCAATAATACATTTTTCCCTCATCTGGTAACCAAGATAAAAAGCACGGCGTTAAGTTCTGTCAATCGAAATTTGAGCGGGAAGTGGAAAGTGTCTATTCTAAGCACTAGTTTCATTTTGCTTACACTGGGTTGACTACGTTGCATGAAACTAAAAAAATAATTAAGGAAGACATAAATTTAAACAAAATTCAATTTAATATTAAACTTAGGTCCTTGAATCAATAAAACTGCCACAAATAACCGTCCTTAGTCGCTACATATGAGTATATAGTGGTATAATTTATTTATCCTGAACAAAACGTGCTTCCAATAAAAATGCTATATTACGATGCACATTATAACATAAAAATGTGAAAAATTCAATTTTTGCATTAATTTTGTACAGCAGTGCTTTTTTGAAGGATGTTTTATTACATACTATCTTTTAATACTTTATATTAGAGTAGGTGATTATTTTCTCTGTTTCTTTATTATTGTGTCTTAATATAATTATATTATTTTTATTTTACGCTGTATCCTGTATATAGCTGTAGTAGGTAACCTAGTGTTAAAACACTCCGTTTCCCACTTTCTATTCAATTTTCAGATATCGCGGTTTGCACAGAGAGAAAATGATAATAATTCACTCCATAATAGAATCCATAACGGTCGCGATTATAGTTAGACGTTGTGCCCCTGTCTACAACGCACACAAATTCAATCCTTTTAATCAGAATATTGTGAGAGAACATTATCATTTATAGGTATATCTATAAGGAAAACAAATTCATGTTTGTGGTTTTATTTAAAATTCTTCGAAACAAATGGCATAAAAAAATCTTGCTGGTTTCACAAATTAAAATATAAAAAAAATAAATGAAAAAATACTTGTAAAGCAACTTTCTTGTTTATGCTAAAACGTGGTAAATTTAAGTATTTTTTACATAAAATTACGAAAAGAGCTCTACTATTTCATCATGTGACTCACTTACGTATGTATTGTTAATTAAGGTCTCTGAGTATTTTTAGCATTTCTAAATTGTTATTACACACTAAAGATAGAAAAATAGTTTTACAAAATGTACTTTTGTAAAAGAATTTTAAAATCGGGACTCGAACCCGCGCCGGTTTGCAATTGTGTAAGCACGCTGACTTCTAAGTCTTCTTATCAAGCAACGCTGAAATTCTTGTAAGTTGTAACTTATTTATATTTTTCAAGTATAAACATTAAAATCTCCAAATGTTACTATAAGTCGGAATGGAATACAAATTCCATGTTGTGTAAGAATCTAGGCATATTTAGAATAACAGTTTGTGCCGCTACTATGTAAGAAATACAACATAAAAATACCCGAAACAGATTATGGTACCAATATCAGCACTTCAATGTGTTATCTTTATAGCTACATAAATAAACAAAGATATACTAAAAAACGGTGAAGTTACTTAAGAGGAAAAGAGTTACAAGTACTACAGAATTTCGTATGTAAAAATAGTAAATTTAACAGGGAAAATCGATATCACGTATAACGTTTGGAAGTAACTTAATTTGACAGAACTATATCGATTTCATTGAAATCCATCGAAGCGTATCGACGTGTATACGCTAGTTACATTTACTTTTATGTCCAAACTCATAAAACATGGATTGAAAATAAATATTTTGGATAGGTGGGCAGAGAAAAACCAATTACGGTACCTGGATTTTGCAATTTAATTCTAACGTTAGATCGCAACTATAGGGTAGGCAGAGGCCCTTATTGTATAAGCTGCCCTTAAATCTGAGATCGATCTTGAGAGCGATGTTGAGATGCCGTTTTCATTCATAGATGGATTTGCAATTTAATATTACGTCCAGCTTCACGCTGTATCCCACATATAGCAGGATAGGCAAAGGGAACCCAGACACTCCGCTTCCCACATTCCACGAATTTTGAAGATATTATGTTTTGAGTGGCGATTGACCTACTAGGACTATATGTCAATTTTAAAAATACTCTTAAGTTTGAAACTTCATTTCATTAAATGGGGCCACCGTGGCACAGTGGGACAACGTACGACTCCAAATGCGATAATAGTAATTCAATATTTTTATTTCTATATAATTAAAAAATAATTTAAGTATAATCGTTTCTACGTCGGACACAACACCGCGAAAAGTAATATATGGAGTTGGGTCCCACCAAATAATATGTGATATCGCGAATACAAGAGGACAGAGGAGAATAGGGTGTTTGGAACTAAGTTGACTCTGCCTTCCGTCTAATTCGAGCACAGTTGAAGTTTAGATTCAATATTAATTAAAAGGAATTTGTAGGACATTTTTCCTAGTGGGAATTGAATCATGAATCATTATGTATATAACCCTTAACTACCGCTGACTGTCACACCATGATTAACAAGTGTTACCAAAAAATATTATAGAATTGAAGCTGCACTCCATAGAACTTTACAATATCATTCATCAGTCATTGAAGTAGTTAAATTTGAAAAAAAAAAGCTATTTAATATATGTATATTCTATTTAACATTTTATCACCTATATCTTTGAAGTGACTCACAAAAAACATAGAGTCCATAAGCACGTCTTAACAAGTCTTAAATATTTTTGGCACTCATTTATCACAATTAGACGCCATTTTTAAAATGCAACATTTCTAGCAGTACAAAAACTAGTTTTAAGTATTAGGGAGGAGAAATTACGCAACGTAAAATAAAAAATGTGGAAAAGCATGAGTCGGGCCCGCCCAACGAGGGTTCCGTACAAAAATTGGAGGTCTTGAGCTCTGAAATTCAAGCTTAGCTTAGTCAGAGCCCTTTCATCTGATACGTCACTGGAACTAGCGGCCTTAATATAAAATTTTGCTCCCCTCCTTAGGCTATTATTTTTTAAGATTTAACTAAAAATGTATAGTTTTATTTTGTTGCAATAGTCAAACGGAAGTACTCTACTAATTTTGATTCCCCTTATATTGTTGAAATACGTGTTTTTGCAATACAAACGGCCATATCTATTATAGAAATCACGGAGCCGTAGATCTGACAATATGGTTTCAATTTCCTGATGGTTCCTGAGATAAAGGCTCTTCACAGACATACAGACAGACGGACGGACAACAAATTGAAAGTTTCCGCAAACATCTAGTATTGAGACACTCACGCTATATAGCAACTATAATAGGTTAGGTAGAGGGTAACCTAGGCCCGTGTTTAGATTTGAGATAGTTCTCGAGAGCGACGTTGAGATGCTGTTTTCATTTATAGATTATTGAAACGGCGACTAATAATAATACGGCGGTGTTAAATTCCGTCACTTAACATGGAAACGGAATCTTAACACTAGATTTCCAGGTTTCCTCTATCTATACTGCTAAGTGACTCTCTATTCCCTAGTTTTCACCCAAAATAATGATATTACATTATTTAATTATGTGATGTTTAGCTGATTTTTTCTAGATATATATTTCTTTTAATATTTCAATAAGAAAATAAGATTATCGTGGACCGATTTCGATGTTTTTTTTATTTGAAAGCTAATGCTAAAACAGCCTGCTTATTTTACTTGGCACCGACTTCAAAATTATAAAATATTTTTTCAATTATTTTTGTTTAACAAAATCGTACGTTTTACATTATCAAAAATTATTATTTACTTTTTAGTTCATTGTTTGAAGTCGGTTTTATTTTTTGTTAAATAATAATTTATTCGGTATCTTCTCCGTCTATTTACATTCCACTTTACGCTTAGTTTTGTATTATAAAGGCGTAGAATGATTTTTTTTAATTATACTGCTAAGATTTTAAATTATTATTAAACTAGAGTTAAATATGAATTAATTTTAATTAAATAAAAAACATATAAAAACATTAAAATTAAAAAAGGTTTCTTTTTTAATTTAAAAATATATAAGTGTATTTTATTTAAAAAAAAATGCCAAATAAAAGTTTATATAAAAATGTTTTTACTTAAATGTATTAAATATAAATAAATTTGAAACGAATACGAAAAGAGGATTTGTAAATGTCAAAGCCGCCGATACGATCGTAACATTTCTTAAATACATATATTCAACATATTATGCTCAACATATTGTATGGAAGTAGGTATTATTTACGCTGACAAATTCTTGTCTGGCGTGTGACAAGGAGTAAAGAATAATTTAACGAGTTTTTAAATGTTATACAATTATATAATGTAAAAGTATTTATTTTCTTTTTTTTTTCAGCATCACGCTATATTCTGCATATAGTAGGGTAGACAGAGGGAGCCTAGTGCTAAAAATTAAAAAAAGATTATATAGTAAATATTTCATTTCTCTCAAGTGCAAATCGAACTCACAACCTGTCGCGTTTACAGTCACACGTTTGTGACCCTGCGCCACGACCGGCCTCTTATTAAAATATTGATATAAAATGAATGGTTTACGATAAAAATTGGTATTTTTTTGGGAAGAAAGCGTGAAGGTTCACGCAGGATAGACTGAGGGAAACTATTTCAGCATTGCGGGTTCCACTTTCTGTCGAAATTTCGAGACTTAATGGACAGCGGGAAAACAAGAATAAATTATACATAAATCAATTTTCCATTTCCCATTGTACATTCATTATACGTATGAAATATAACAATTATCTTTCTTTCCTAGGTTGAATTAACATAGTAGTAGTATTTTATGTCAAACTAGTTTGACCAATACACGATATTTGCAATATTATACTACTTTTGTCGTAGGCTAACTCTGTATTCCGCTCATGGCAAGATAGGAAGAGGGAACTCGGGAATCTAGTGTTAAGACACTGTTCCCCACTTTCCGTCTAATTCGTGAAGCATTTCGTGTTGAGTTGAGCTACTCAACAGGAGCCGTGCTTTGCCTAGTTTTCATATAGAAGAAGTGAAAATATTAAATATTTCATTCTCCTCAGTAAGAATCGTACCCATAGCCCTCGCGCTTATAATTGCTACTTCATCTCAACTACTATAGTAGAGCGTTGTTCAACCGAACTCATTTGGGAACAGATGGAAAAATCTTTAATGACAAATATTGAATGTAATCTTGTTGCAAAACATATTTTATAAAAACGCAATAAAAATATGAATTATCTATCTATTGTTACATAATTCAGACCCCCAAAAAGAGATAGAGCCCGCAACCGCCGTGTTTACAGTCAGACATTGTTCCACTGCGCACGTATTTTTTATGATAATGTATTCTTATGGTATGTAGTCGTCATAGTAAAAAATCTAGTGTGTTATTTTGTTTATTCACTAAAGAGATACGACTTTGAAAAGAATATGATTTGAATTTATAAAAAAACATATAATATCATCATAAAATTACGATATCCACTTAACATTTTATTATTTATTATTATAAAAATATGTGAACAGATCGTTGATTGAATATAATTATAAAAACACACCAGTAGTTTCCGGTGCGGCGATGAGTCACGTATAATGTCATAGTTTTAGTGACGTTAGTGCATCGGCATGTACTTGCCTGCACTTCCATACATGTTAAATCACATTTTACAACATGTGCATGGACTGAACTGGCTTCAATAAACGTTAGAAATAGGAGGTTCACACAGTGTCTTGAAAGTTGAGCGGCAAGTGGGGAACGGAATGTCTTAACAATAGGTTATCTTTTATGGAGAATCTTCAACAAATATGTAAGTGAAAGATATAATAAATAAATCCCTATAATCTATTTAAAGACCTTTTTAGAATTATCAGTTTAACAAATTTTGAAGGTAACTTTGTAGACAGAAGTTTGGACAATGGAGGTTATTAGCGCGTTAATAGGGGGCCCTTTAAACCTATATTTGGGTCGCGTGTCCCAGGTAAGACGCAGGCAGCTCTTCACCCTGCAACGCAATGGACCTGGCACGATGTTCCCATAGGTAGGTAGTAGGTTTGATGTCCACATTAGAAAAAAATGAGTGCACAACGACGAATTTGTATCAAAGTTTTTATTAAATTATTATTAAATAAAATATAAGTGGGCATCATTTCTATTTAAGAAATGGATATCTGTAAAATATATTTTTATCTCTGGTTTGTTTCAATATAGAATAAAATTCTGCCCGTCGATTCATAATGTAGAATTAGTAAAGATAGCTCCTATAATATACTTAAACCAAAATAAATCAGCTTCACGCTGTATACCGCACACAGCTGGGTAGGCAGAGGGAACCTAGTGTTAAGACACTCCATTCCCCACTTTCTGCCGATTTCTGGAGGCATTGAGTGTTGAGTGGCAGAAATCAACACCGCGCTAAGCCTCGAAACCAGAGCGAATAAATGGAAACATAAATTTAAGTAAAATATTTTATCTCCTCGAGTGCGGATCGAACCCACAACCAGTCGGTTTTACAGTCACACTTCGTTCCACTGCGCCACGAATGGCCTCAATAATATAATATACTAATTGAATAATAACGACTTATCAATAGATAAGAGTTATATTATAATATTATTGTATTGTATTTTATTTTTAGCTAAACAAAGAGAGGAAGTTAATTATCTAATTCAATACATTAAATAATGCTTAACTAATTATATTTATTGAAGTAAGAAAAGTCTAACAAAATTTATCGTAATATAATAAACTAATATTTTCTTTGTATTGTATGTATAACGACTCTTATAATATAAAAATATAAAAATCCCTTAATTTAACGTTTTATAATTATTGTCGATATGATTCTTGCTTACTGTACCAGCAATGGTTTGGTTAATAGGGGTAGAAAAAAACGTTACGTTCGATTATAGTATTTATTTATTCTTTTGAAAACACAGTTTATATTTGAATCCACAATAAATTTAAATACCTTTTAAATATTGCTTTTATACAATATATAAAGTATATTTATCACGAAATTATTCACATTTTAAAGTTTTAAAATTAACTATTTATTAAATATATTTAAATTATTAATAATATACTATATTAATGTATTAAAATGAAAGATTGCCATAGGAATTATTATAATTATATACAGTGTTGCCAGTACTATAAATATTGTTTAGTACCACTCAAGGTACAGTACTGTATTAAGTACATAAATATATTTGCTAAGCATTAGGCAGATGTTTAAATAATTATCGATATTTTCATCTTCTCTTATATAGTTTCTTTCATTCCTAATATTTAAGAGCCAAAACCAGATATTAGTACTGATTTTTTTAAAATGCTTATTTGATAATTATAACGAATTTAAGTATCTATTATGCTTTGATATCCGTTTTGCCGTAGCATATTATTTTTTTTCACAATATCGATATTTTTGGGCCAAATTGATTTAGAAATAATCCATATAATAATAATGTTATAATATAAATTATAATCTGGCTGAATATAAATAAGCATTTTATACACAATTCTCACATCCCATACATTTTCTTATTTTCTATTCATGTTGAACACATTTTAATTGAGTAGTTTTAAACAATAATCATTTGAAATTCTTCGAACAACATTTTATAGCTATGCTTTTAGACAGCGCTGACAACTATAAGTTATAGTCGTTAGTAATAGTAAATTCGTGTTACTTCTGTAACTGCAATACTAACCAAGAGATCGAATCTCCATAAATAATATTTTTAACTCTTATATTGATTTTTTGGTGTATTCCGCACGTAGCAAAGTAGGTAGAGGGAACCTAGAATTAAAACACTCCGTTCTTATTAAGACATTTCCGTCCCCCACTTTCCGTCGAATTCTGACGGCATTGCGTGCTGAATGGCTGAATTCAAAGTCGCGCTTTACCTCGTTACTAAAGATACAAATCACAACATATTTAAATATTTGGCTCACGGGCTCTATATTCAGGCTTCTGTATTCTAGAAACTATACATTTTTCTTAATCTTATATATTATAATAGTCGATTCTTGTCAACATTTGCACTAGATATAGCGGAAACAAAAAATATAATAAGACACATCTATAATCAAAATATTATTTATTGAATTTAGGCTATTGTAATAGCACTTTCGAATCGTCAAGTTACATAGAAATGTCAGGAGTGTCAGTTCTACAGGAGGCGTCCACCGGCTCTGAAGGAAGTTGTATCTAAATTTACTATGGCAATAATTTAAAATATATTATGATATTAAAGTTAAAAGTGGATATTGGCTTTAATATAAAAATATTAAATTGTATATAATTTTTATAACAACTTTTTGGTTTTAAGATTTACAATAGTTCATAAGTAACTAGCTTTTACCTTCAACTTCGTCTTCGTAGTTAAATAAAGTGAGAAAAACTAATCTATGACACAAATTCAAAGTGCAGATACAGTAGGTTACGTCAGAACAATAAACGTGATGCTTATAACTATGACCTATAACTATATAATTTCTATAATAATTTTTTCTTTTTTTTTTTTATGCTTTATTGCACAAAATTTAATACATAAAAAAAATGTACAATAGGCGGGCTTAACGCTAAAAAGCATTTTCTACCAGCCAACCTAAGTCATGTGGGAGAATAAAATGTGTAGGTGCAAAAAAAAAAAAAAATAACAAAATATCAATATTCAATTTACATAAGTATATGTAATAAATACACAATAACAATACAAATATAATACTTCAATTCCGTAAATATTTATTTAATATTGTAGATAACTCCATAACAATCTGTAAAGTAAAGTAAATGATAAAAACACAAATAATTTAAATTATTCGGCTTATGAGGATTTTTTTCTTCTTTCTTTTCTTCTATTTTCTTATTAGAATTGTAGACCATTGGCAAACCCAAGAGCACGGTATGAAGTTCCTACAGTTCTATATTACGTAGGAACTCTATACCTCGCTAGTGGCAATCACCAGTGTTTTCTTCTTTTTATATTCTTTCTTCTTTTTCTTCATTCTTAGTTATTTTTCTTTTTCTAGTCTATTGGCTTCTTTCATATTTCTTAATTAAAATAATTAATATTACTAATTTGAATAGGGGTAACGAGTTAAAATTACATTACCAATTTAAATTTAAAACTATAACAAATAGGTGTAAATGAGAGAGCGGTGGCCATTAGATAGCATCTAGGAGAGGAAGTGGCGTGAAACTAAATATAATATATTTTATATGATAAGATACAAGTTATGCAAATGAAACGAGCGTGAAGCGACGCAACGTGATAAAGTTAGTTAGTAAAAAAAATTAAATTAATATCATTTTTTATCACTAATCTTGTTTCCAGCCTTGACATTACAGTAAAAAATTCGAATTAACATTTGAATGTAACAGCTGCCGAAATCCCCATAATTAATTTTTTTCGTAGGCATTCTATCCTTATTTGCAATTCATAGAGCAGTGACGGTATGGAACCCTTTGGTCATGTAAATTTTTCTAATTTCGTGAGAATGTAAATGATTTGCATAAGAACGTCCACAGTAGCAAATATCTATAGAAATCGTTGAGAAACATCAAGAAGGTCTAATCTCTTAGTTATTGTGGGTAGGGAGGGTCACGTCGATTTGTGATCGAGTTCCGCTTATATCGAATTCAATATAAATATATGACTCAATTGTGTTTTCACTATATTGGAATTTGTTACAAAGTTTTGAATCAACAAAACATCTTGAGAATTTAAATAAATTACAATATTTAAATAGAAGTACAATTTATATGTAGACTGTAAACGGTTATTGTAAATTATATCTATATCTCACAAAATTGCTCTAGTCCATAGGTATGGATGGAGAATTAAACGAAGATATGGGTCGCATATTAAATCAGCTTCACGCTGTATCCCGCACACAACAGGGTAGGCAGAGGGAACCTAGTGTTAAGACATTCCGTTCCCCATTTTCCGACAATTCTTCTGGAGACATTGCGTGTTGAGTGGCGGAACTCAACGCCGCGCTTTGCCTCGACACCAGAGCGAAGAAATGAAACTATACATGTAAATAAATATTTCATCTCCTCGAGTGGGGATCGAATCCACGACCAATCGATTTTGCAGTCACACCTTGTGCCCCAGCGCCACGACTGGCTTCAGATTTATTAATCTATATAAAATATAAAATAAATTGTATATAGATACCCATATTATAATGACTTGAGAAATACAATATTTACATACTAGTAAAGTTCATACAAATATTTATATACTTACATAGACTTAAAGTCACACCTGCCTTCACTTAACTATAGGAAATAAAATTTATAGAAGATAATTCGATGCTGATTATCACATTCATAAGAACGTGCGATAGGCACTTCGGTTATTTTAGCAAGTTGGCTTTAACATAACCATAAAAATCATTTTACGGTGGGAAAGTAACTGTGGTTACAGTACTATAATAAAGTAACCTACGTAAATATTATATCAATGTATATGTTAAAATAATTTTTAATAATACGAGGTTTTCGTAGACATTAAGAAAATTCCGCCTTTTTGTATTGGGATTCACATAAAGCACACGATGTTTGGAGCTATGATTGCTACTTTATATTATAAAAAATATAATACTGGTAGGCATAAAAGAAATATAATTTTATGTTTGAATATAAAATAATTCTATTTAATAATAGGGAAATATATATGTAACACACTTAAACTTTGCAATGGATGTAATTTTTTTAAATATATTTTTCATTTCGTAACAAGACAAAAGACGGCGTTCTGTTTCGCCACTTAACAACAATAACAATGTCGCGAAAAATAGACAAAAAGTGAGTTTTTTTGCTTTCAAAACAAAATAAAAAAAAACATGACTTCAACATCACGTCACGTCACGTCTTAGCACGTCATCTATTGATTGCTATTGGTATGGAAACAAAAATTAAACAAATAACGTAATAAAAATATCTACATATATACATAAAATAAACAGAAACCAATGAATTGGAACTAGTAACTGGCAACTGACGCACCCCATGTAGGTGGTCTAATTAAAACAGCGGGTGTTTCCTAATATTTTAATATAGTTATTTTGTACTAGTGAAAGCTCTATCCAAAATGGTTTAGTCCTTTCTAATGATTGATGTGTGATATTTTTTTAATTTACCTAATAATATTTCACTTTTAAAATGTATATACTTTATGAGTTATAAACACCTTAACCTTGAACAAAAATACATACATACAAATCATTCTTATATAATACTAATTATTTTTGTAGAGTGAAAGCAGTATTAAAATTCGTAATATCCAACATAAAGATAAACAAACGTAACAAAATCAGAACGTTATTGACTTTTGTGATAGCACTATCTGATAATTTGCTTCAATTGTGAGATCACTGCAAATAATATCGTAAAAACACGACACGTGTAGTTTTTATGTAACTTTTGTATGTATGTAATATGAATGTCTTGACATTTATTAACTTGGAATTGTCACTTAACAGTTATTTATTATTGTTATTTTTTTTTTTTAATAAGTGCCATGCAATTGAAGGCATTCGTGGCTGTAAACGAGATGGTTGTGAGTTCGATTTCCAGGCCAGGAAAAGAAATATTTTAATATTTTAATTTAATTGCCTTGGTGTCGAGGCAACGTGCGGTGTTGAGTTCTGCCACTCAAATCGCAGGAGTGTCTTAATACTTGATTCTCTCGGCCTACTTAAACTAAAAAAGTTGTATACTACATTTAAATTACGTATATGTATGTATATCAACGTTAGACTAAGCTATACTATTTTCAATACCTTAAAATACACTGGTAATGTAGTGTTTGGACACCAAACCGCCACTACCGATAAATACAAACGACGCGTCAAAATACTACAAACGACATATAATTTTTTTTTTTTTTCAACAAAAAATATGTAATATAAGCCAAAATTCCTTTACACAAAAAAAAACTATATATGGCGTGTTATTCGAAACGCGAGCAAGTTAGCCTTCGTGGCATACACACTGCACGCTGTAGGTACTCCAGAGGAACAACCGTAAAGGTGTGGTCGGATAGGCGACGAGCCGTCTTGCCAAATCCCACTCATTTTGGGGATTTGCAGTTGAAATTAGTTCGCAAATCTCGGGCTTACCCGACCCTCACAAATGTAGATACGATGTATAAATAGCATCCCACTCTCACGTTGTTTATCGTTTTTACAAACCCGTCGAGGGCTGCCGAATTATTATTAAGATTTCGTGCTGGAACATATTATTATTACGTAAAATGGAATTACGCACTTCGAAGTAATAAAACCTATTTATTCGCTTTCTTGACGTGATATTTTCACGTTTTGAAATGCAAAAGTAAATATAATAAAAAATAAACACGTCGTCACCCGTTTTCACGTTCACGTTTAGTTAAGAAAGGAATGTTTGTGTGAAAGTTACGTAGCGATAAATCCAATTTCCCGGGCCTAATGCCAGCTAAATATGTATGAACGGCTCAATTGAATAGCCACGCAACACCAATAAGTGCGGGCGCTCACGACATTACTGTTGTACCAACATGAAAAAACAATTTTATTCATATCTTTCTAATATTGTATTGTACAGATAAAAAACATTAATATACAATATATTTAAAAATATTTTTAAATAAAAATGATGTCAATAAAACACAACAATATGGATATTTATTTATTTATATTTACCTACAGCGTGCAGTGTGTATGCCACGAAGGTTAACTTGCTCGCGTTTCGAATAACACGCCATATATAGTTTTTTTTGTGTAAAGGAATTTTGGCTCATATTACATATTTTTTGTTGAAAAAAAAAAAAATTATATGTCGTAATGAAAAAAAAAAATAATACTCACAGAAAGACTTAGTTCCGCACTACGCATCAGCTTATTCGCATCGAGTGCCACTTCAAAACAGCGTCTTCATTAAAAAATAACTGAATATTGTTTTTCCACAGAGACAGAGATATCCACAGAAATTATAGTGATAAGGATATTCTTTAAAAACGTTAATTACCCGCTATCTCGTTATGACGGCAGATCGGAATCTGAGATAGTGTGGACGGGGCCTAAGGTATCGCGTGCACGGCGGTAGTTTGGCCGGTACGCGCCTGACGCAGCGGCGCGAGTACCCAATAAATACGCGTTTGACGCCCGTTGCGTCCATCACCACGCAACTTGGAGCTCTGATAGCACGCACGATGCTCCACTCCCCTCCCCATTGCAGACCGGCTACAATGTTGCCAGCTTGCCAACTCGCGGGCGACGGCTGAGTGAAACCGACCGCGATGTCACAACTCAATAATTGTACTATACAAAAAAAAACTAATATATGCATACTACTTCACAGCCACGATTTTCTTTACACGGCCCATTTGCTCGCTAAAGTTGCCTCGCCAAAATGCACGTTTATAGCGCTTCCTCTACAATATTCAAATTTTATGAGGACAATTAAAAAGTATATTGGCCTCCCGATATACGGGCCGATGAGGGTTCCGTTTTACTCCGTATGAGCTATTATGAGCTCTTAGATCCTACACGTGGATGCACCTGCTTGGAGCCTATGCAGATAATAAAAACATTAAACTTTATGACAGTCAAGCCATAACATAAATGGAAATTGTGAATGGTTTATGCTTAATAAACTTTCGACGTGGCCAGTTTATACGACGGAGCCGGAGAATCTTAATTCAGTGGCATTTCGCTCAAGAATTTCATTTTTCATTCTGGTGTCGGGGCAAAACGCGGCGTTGAGTTCCGCTACATAAAATGGGGAACAGAACTTAACACCAGATTTTGCCTATCCCACATACGGATACAGAGAGTCTCTCAGCCGAGGGAACCCTAATACATCATAAGGGCACTAAATGCCTGTGTAATTACGTGTGAAGTTGCATTTCTCGACTTGTTTCGGTTTTATTTTGAATTGTAGCCGTTTCGCAAAATGCGCTCGTACACTGGAACGCAAACATAAACAGTCGTTTTAGGATATTTCAGGAGGTGTTTTATCGGTTCATTTTTATGACCGTTTTGTCCGCTATATGTTAAGTTTATAACCGCTAATAAAAATGTAAAGGGCGACGTCAAGTCATATATTGTAACGATGCAATTATGATTCGTCGCTCTCTTTTCTTACTTTTCGCCAGTTTGAGCATTCAGCATTATAGTGTTAGTTAAGTTTATACATTTACTTTGATAAATAAATGGTAATATAAGAGGCCAGTTGTGGCGTATGGGCATACGCGTGTATGTGACAGGTTGTGGGATCGATTCCCACTCGAGGAAATAAAATATTTAATATTTTCACTTCGCTCTAGTATTGAGGCAAAGAGCGTTGAGTTCCGCCACTCAACACGCAATGCGTCTAGAATTCAAAAATAAAGTAAAGTGGAGTGTCTTTAACATTAGGTTCTCTTTGCCTATCCTACATTACGGATACAGCGTGAAACTGAAAATATTTATATATTTTTGTCGAATTTAAAATGGTCAGTTGCTTTGTTTATATAATTTTACTTAAACAAAAAACCAACCATACGTACAAAGCCTCAAGTAAATAGCCTATAGTCCAGGCTTATTAAGCGCGCAATTTAACTGAGGTCATTTAGTTTATCAACGATTTTTTGCTGCCAATACCTACTGAGGGATTCGCTCGCATCGGAAATACACTATTATCATACTCGACAACATATAAAGGCATATACGTATTTCTCAACGGAAACAGGCTAAAATGGTCTCTGGGCCTAATAATTATAGTTATTACTTTAGTACACAAGGCCTGTTCCACATGAGCAGGAAAGGGGAGAGCCCCATATTTTACCCTCAGGGGTAATTTTTACCCCATCAGAACGTTGCCACCCACTCTACTCATCATTGGAATTAGTTATAGCAATTTCGTTATTCGTATTTTGTTGATTTCGACTGTTAAGATCTCATTGGCCTTATTTTGATAGTTTTATTTGATTTTGTGGTTTTGATAACGAAATTGTCCAATTATATGTTCTTTTTTGGAAAAAAATGAAACTTTTTATTAACACAATTGACAGCCGTATTGAATTAATTTGATCGATTTATTGTGGAGTTGAAAGAAACTTGTTGTAATATAATTTTTACTATCGTTTTAAATATAAGAGTTAAAATTTAAACGTTCTTAAAATAATTGTAACCTTTCCAATTAAATTTATACAAAGTTACACATTAGTCAAAACCAAATAAAAGTCACACAAATCGTTTTTATAATAGTCAAAATAGACAAAGTTCCTCACCAATTTCAGTTTGGCTCGAGGGCTCGTAGTTTCACTATAAAGATTACAGGCAATTTGTCTAACTGTTCTTTTGGGATATGGCTGATAATTTCACATTTAACTATCGCACCGACGGCTGTTATTAGGTAGATTGTAGACGGTATTTTACTTTATTATTAATTCGTCTTTCGTATATTCTTAGTTATTATTTTTTTGAACAATTAAAATCAATTTAAAATATCACAATTATAGATATATGGAAATTGTTTCAAATTTTATATTTTAAATATCGTTTCAAATTAAATGTTTTAAATATTATATTTAAACAATTTAGTAATACGTATTTTTTTTTATATTAGTAGTAGTTTAATATTTGGAAGAATTAAGGTAACTAACATCTTATTATGAAACATCTATTGAATTACTTTAAATGAACAAGTAAATCTAATATATTGTAAAATCCGAAGCGAATATGGCATATAGTGAAATGAAAATTACGGCAAGCCGCCAAAAATTCTTGGCATGCAGCGATTCAATCCAACAGAAATTAAAAAGCTAAACAGTAGCGCTTGTATGCTAAAAAAATTGTAGTATTTTTAAATTTTCCTAAATGTAAATTTTTTTTAGTCACCTTTTTTTGGTGTACTGGTAAGCCTAGTCCCTGTATAATCTCTGGTTCTATAGCTGTGTGTAAACTATTTCAAAAAATAAATGTAAATATATAAAAATGGCTATTAAAACATAACAGAACTAGATGGAAATATTACTTTTGAAGATGAAATGGAATGGCTTTTATCGACCAAATAATTTGTAATCAATCACTAGACCCTTCACCAGCGGTATACATATGTATAATTGTTAGTCCCACACGTATACACCTATCAATGTGGATTCAATTCCTAATCTAATATGACTATTTATAATCTGTGAGATTTTAAGAGTAATTAAATTAATTCATGAATTTTACGATTCGCTTTAATGTCACTTGGTTACACACTTTTTTTTGTGAGTACAGATTAAATCTAATTATATATTCAAGATCTCTTTATTTAGATATGTTCTGTGGAATTTTAAATTAACTTGTTACAAAAAATTGATAGAATATGATGTGGCACATCTTGCAAAAAAGTTGTAATTAAAAGTAAATTTATTACTCTAACATTTGTTTATCTTTATGTTAAATATCTTATGTGTTCACACGAAATAAACATCTTAATTAATAATAAATATGTTCAGTATAGAAAATATTACAAAACTAACGATTGTAAAATGTAAAAAAAACTAATTTGTTTTGACATTTCAAAATGTACTGCCACTTTTCCCGCCTACAAGTTTGCGCGGTCGAAATCCAAAGGGTCTCCTTAATGTGGCATAGATAAAAAATAATGTGTACCATACACACATAGGGACCAAATTACGTTGAAGGGGTAGGACTTGCTGGATTTTATAGCTGGAGCAATTGAGTTTTCGCATATCTATTATATTTGGGACCCTTTCGGTTTCTATTTTTTGCCCATTGTAGAGTAAAACGTCCTGGTAGGGTGATCCCCTATGAACGCGTGCCATACGATATTGCATTTCGTTTGAGAAAAAAAAAACTTGCGTCGCGGTCGATCAATAGCTAGTACAAAAAGGTTTATAGATTTTTATATGATGAGTATTTACGCCTACATTATTTCCTCAAGTGCGTGTTCCGAGTATGTTTATTATATAGGAATACAAATAGCAGAATTATATATAATATTTATTAAATAACACTTATTTATATATTATTATCTGCTTGTTTATAACAAAAGTGGGGAACGGAGAGTTTTAACACTAGGTTCCCTCATATACTGCTGTGTCTGGGATACAGCGTGAAGCTGATTTACTTTACAAATTTTATAGAATATTTCCTATTTAAAAAATAAAATTCAAACCACATCACATTTGACGCCCACTTTCATAATAACAGATTAAACAAGATAAACACACGGAAAGTCACACAAATGGAAAGTCATATGTCATTCAATATACATGTATATTAATTATCTATTTTCTAATACGTAACACCAGGTCTATACAATGCACAAAGAGCATTGTATCGGATACAATGGCGTGAGTCATTGTGACGTACAAAGACAATACAGCGGGTCCTACACGCGTACTCATCCGATTGCTGGAAACTAGGCGTCGGCCCTACGTACTGCTATCCTAAACGAATAAAGAAATGTTAGATGGTCAATTTTGGTTAATATATTTTCGTTAAAATTTAATAAATAAATTAGCTTCACGCTGTATCTACACAGCAGAATAGGCAGAGGAAACCTAGTGTTAAGACGCTCCGTTCCGCACTTTCTGCCGGATTCTGGAGGCATTGCTTGTTGAGTGGCAGAACGTAATGCAGCGCTTTGCCTGTAAATATTTCATCTCCTCGAGTGGGGATCGAACCCACAACCAGTCGGTTTTACAGTCACACTTTGTGCTCCTGCGCCACGACTGGCCTCTAATGTTTTCGTTGATAATAATAATTGAATTCCCATATAAAAGATACGTTAACGTCTTTTAGATTTCCAAAGATACTAATTTACTTCGATTATAGTATTAATATAAATAAAAAAATAATACAAAAGTAACGCTCTACCTATTTAACGGGAAAAATTGTTTGTATTTTCTACGCCAATAAATCTAATGACCTCAATTATATATGAGTCTCAATTTTTCTAGGAAAATATTATGTTATTATACTACTTATTGCCTTATATATAATATACATATACATATCAATATAAAGCTGTAGTACCATATATCTAGTATTGATTTAGTAACGTGTTTATAGTTTTAACTAAATGAAACCCTACCTTTATGTGTGAAACACGCCTAGTATTGAGCTGTCACTAGCAGAACCGGTTCGATTTGATCAACAGTTCAATTGCGACCTATCTTAACTGTATAGTAATAATATCCTTTATTTTGCAATCAATAACAATGTCACGTTTCATAATTTATATGTAATATGGTCTCTCAAATATATTAAAAAATAACTTAGATATATTTATAACTTGAAACGTATGTCCCCACATTCTGCAAAATGTTTATATTGTAGAAAATGGAGAGTTTATAGAACGATTTCTAGGTGTTATGAAATTTTTTAAAATAGACGTTAAATTAAATAATTATTAAAACACATTTTTATGTCTCCGTTAGACTTACTAAAAAATAGATTTACTAGATCACATATAGTGATCAATTTCTCCGTTCTCTATCCTCTGTGTATAGTGTTAATTGACCCTACATTGCTTATTATTACAAAATCAAGCAAAAAAGACATTCTTTATTCATTTAGACATTGACAGGCACAGTTGAATCGTCAAATTACTTAAAAGTGTCAGTATTGTCAGTCGTACAAGACGATGGCACCGGCACGGTTGGCAGCTCGACTGAGAAGAGCCTGCAAGTAACTTAACGTTTAAGTTGTTTTTTTTTTTAAATAATTTTCACAAAATAATTATATAACAATCACTACCCGAGGCTAACATCAACAGCATTTAAATATATATATATATATATAGAATATATAGAATAGTAAACTTAACCTTTACCTACTTTTTATTTTATCTCTTTTCATTTCTTTCTCTTATCTTATTGACAACAGTCTTTTACTCTCTCTTTTATCTTATCAAAAATAAAGTGAAAAAATCTACTAATTTCAATAGAAAACAGCGTTACCACTAATATTTAGTAAATTCAAATGTATGACTAATAAACAAGTAATCAGTTAGAACCACAATGTAAATATACGGCCTATTATGTTATACGTACGAGATATTCAATTTGACTCTATTGTTCGAAATACGCATTGATTTGAGCTAACCACAATCTACAATGCTTACGGAATTTATATTCTAAAATTATATACTGTTTTATATATAGACATATATATTTACTTTGTAAATTGAATTGTTTTTCGGCTATATATCCTGCATAAAGCAGGGTAAGCAGAGGGAACCTAGTGTTGAGACACTCCGTTCACCACGTTCCGTTGAATTATTTAGGCATATCGTGTTGGGTGAAGGAATTCAACAATGCGCTTTTGCCTTGGAGCTAAGAAATGAAAATATTTAAAAAATATTAATTTATTCCTCCGAATGAGAACCGAACCCACAATCGTCGCTTAACGTTATACACACGTGCCCCTGCGCCACGTTGGCCTCCTTAAAAATGTTGTATGTTATAATACAATATCAAACTAAATGAATTTTAACTCGTAACCCCTTCACATAAAACAATGTCAGTATTTTTCACTCACTGTCATGTTATTATTATTCAAATTAATAAATAATAAACAAGATATTAATCTTAAACTTTAAAAAAATCCACCTACCATTCTCAAAACAAGTGCCAACGACCGTATTGTGTACCTAAAACAAAAGAATACAATAGGTTAAAATAACCTTTAAATATCATTCACGTATCTTCAATACTTCATGCCTTTGTAATATGAATAACTCAATAGATTTTTTTTTTAATATTAAAACTCCGTTCCCCAACTGCCGCCAAATTATCGAGACATTTCAGTGTTAAGTGGCCGAATTCAACGCAGCGGTTTGTCTTATAATTCATTTCCCCGGGTGGGAATCGAATCCACAACCGTAGCGCTTACAATTACATCTTGTGCCACTGCGCCACGACGCCTCAATAGAATGACAGTAAAAAATAAAGATCGGTAAAAAATACAAACACTTTTTGTGCACTTTGACTCACAATATTGGATAGCTTGAGGTAGGTACTGTCTACAAAAAATGGGTATATTACTTTATTTTTTATATTGTTTTTTTTTTTAGTTTTTGTCTTGAAGCTAATGACTACTTTAGAGGTTCATTCTATCTTGGATAAAATATTAGTAGTAATCATAACATTTAGTATAATTATTCATATGCTTACTAATTGTCTATATAATGATAACTGAGATTTATCTAAACGTATTTAATCTAGAAACAAAAATTAAAATTAAATCAATATTTAGTGGAGAACGGAGTGTCTTAACACTAGACTCTCTCTGCCTACCCTGCTGTGTGCGGGATACAGCGTGAAACTGATTTAATCTAGAAAAACGTGTAAATTCATTTGGTTCTTGTTCATTACTACAGGTGTGAACACATTTAAGAATATTTCAGGAACACACAACTGGTCAAACAAAACAATATTTACTATCACACAATACTTTACACTAGCACATAGAAAATAACGAAAAACTTGTGTAATAATAGTAAGCATATAAAAATTAAACAAAAATAAATAAATAAAAATAACTACACTTCAAGCTATTATACCTTATTTCACAGATTCGTAAATTATTTCAGATGATATTATACTTTGTGAATTGCATATATTAATATAAATTATGGCCGGTTGTTTTGCATTTGTTCAGGTGACAAAGGAAAATTACGTTATTTATTATAACTAGTTAAAATAACCCTACATTATACTTATAGATTGACATTATGAAAATATCGTAAATTGTGATTGATGAAATATACAAACGAGCTAAACTGTTTTAATATTAAATAAAATAAATTAACTTCACGCTGTATCCCGCAAACAGTAGGATAGGCAAAGGTTAAGATGCCCAGTGATGCCCATGACCCAGTGTTAAGATATTCCGTTCCCCACTATCTGCCGAATTTTGGGGGCATTTCGTGTTGAGTGGTAGGACTCAATGCCGCGCTTTGCCTTGACACCAGAGCGAAGAAATGGAAATATAAATTTAAGTAAATATTTCATCTCCTCGAGTGGATATCGAACCCACAACCAGTCGGTTTTACAATCACGACTGGCTTCATTTTTAATATTACTATCTATATAAATAATATAACTTACAATGTTCTCCCTTTGAATTTAACACACTGACTAACTCGTTAGTTAAAAATTTAGTAATACGGGCAGGCTACCTAAGTTTTTGCCTAAGTTAATGGCCGGAGTGTGACATTGGATTGGACGGGCTTTGCGAGACAACCGACGACGTGAATTTCCTTTACGCGTGACTCATACGGTACTGTGTTTTTGTGTTTGTGTTATTTTTTACCGTGCAACGAGCAACGCCCGACGCGACCTATACGACCTCTTTTCGACTGCCCTCTAATGTTTTTTTGTTAATTTACACGATAAAATACTCTCGTGGCTGAGTTTGGAATGTTAGATTGTACACACGGTGATTGTGGGTTTGTATATTATAGTCCAATAACACGAATCGCGGAGTTCAGTTACGTCGCACAGTACGCATTATCTCTAAGGGAATGTACGAAACGGATTTAGCACTAGCTTCTCTCAGCTTAGCCCACAATGTCATTTGATTGAAAACAAAATAAATAACTCTTTCAAATATACGATCGCGTACAGTGTCGAATCGATCAAAATGACGCGAGTAAGATAATAAAACAAAGGCTAATATAAAACTGGCTCCGACGCTACCGTCGAGAATATTAAAAACATGAATTTGAATAAATATAGTATGGAATAGGTACAGACCGACCAATCACACTCGACTCGTGTCGAAGGAATGAAACGCAGATATTTCACTATTTATATTATAATAAATATAACTAAATTACAATTTAATTATACAACGCTAAGATTCCAGTTTCCGATGGTTGATTTGATGAAAATTTTCCAAATGGTTTCTTTTTATCTTAAATATGCAGTTAATAGTGGGGAATGGAGGTCCAGCGATAAACTAATAGGGGAGGCAGTTTTTAAATAATTAAAACTGTAATTACGGGTCTGTATCAAAATGCCGTACCGTTCTGTCTTCGTTTTATCATCTTTTGTTCGGTAAAGAATTTTCTAGTGCACGTCAAATAAGAATATAAGAGTATATGTATATATTTTTTTTATATATTATATATTTTTGTCATTATAATGCTATGTGCAATTTGGTTCAGTAGCCATTGTTTAAAAGCTATCTTCTTGTTTTGTTTACTTAGGGAATTGCTTAGTTCTTCAAATGGAACGGGTTCAAAGACGGCAAGGTTATTTTTTAGAATCCAAAGTAGTTTTAATATTATTAACTATAATATTATTATGGTTATTTATATAAAAAATAAAGTATATTCTTATTCATATAAGAAATAGAAATCAGAACTCCACAAGGCAAAGTAACAAATTAAATGATAAAAATACTCAGGAGATACACATTTTCGTTTAAAAAAAAAACTGAAACGACGACCGGTTTGTAATTACTACCATAATAGCGATTCGAGTTCTCGAAGGATATTTCTACTTGTAACTTGTAGAATAGTAAACAATTTAATATCAAGAGTTTTATGAAATCGTTTTTACGCTGATTTCGATTGTTTTTTTTTTGCTTATTTCATTCGTATCTTGTACTTTATCTTAACGCATCTCCTGTTTTACAATTGAGCTTAAGTGACATCTCACTCTATTATTGACGTTTTATTGATAAAATGATATTGTGTGTCAATCAAAGACACACACACACACACATTTTTTTTATTTTAATGTTTAATATTTAAAAGCTTAAGATAGATTTTGTTGCATTGGAATTCGTCACTAAAATCGGAGTGATACCATCTTGTCCTCTATATGAGATAGTTACTTACTTTACAAAAATTAAAATAAAAAGTAAAGTAAAACGACTGGTTGTGGGTTCGATCCCTACTCAAGAAAATGAAATATTTATTTAAATTTATATTTTCATTTCTTCGCTCTGATGTCGAGGCAAAGTGCGGCGATATATTATTAATTTACAGTAATTTTCGTAAAATACTTAATTGCATTAATCAATGTGAATAAATTTGATTGGTAACGCCTATTAAAATCGTTCTACGTAGATACTATTAATGAAAGCCAAGCGATTTTTTGAATACATTCTCAAATATTTTTTTGTGGAGACCGGTTCTAAAGGAACAGGTGAAGGAATGGTGTTATGCAATATTGTAGAATTAAAGAATAAAACATTATATTTCGTATTTAATTTCTATTATATTACAAGTTTTATTCGATTTATATCTATTATAGTTTAAAAAAAATAATAATAAAACAAAAAAGAGAAAAAGAAAATATAATCAACAATTATTCAAAATGCCTTGCATTATACCATCCACACGTGAAGAACTAGCAGGTAGTCATTCACATTTCTTGGGAACAACACTCTATCAGACCCGATTCCAGAGCAAAATCGACCTCAAATAATTACGGCAGAGAAAGGAAATTTCTATGAATCGTTTCGATTTATACGAAATAGCCTAGCCGGCTATAAAAGTATAATTTAAAACATATCAGTGCGTTTCAAAGACTTTTACATTATAGTGACAAAAACTAATCGAATTAATGTAATAATGTTTCTGTATGGGAATTTAAAAAAAAACACCTGCTGCTGCTGCTGCACTTAAAGTATATCTATCTACTTATAAAAGCATATAGATATTCTATCGTATATTAGTGGGTGATGAAATTCATTCTTATTTTGATTTTGATACACATTTTGAAAGAAACTAAGCTTAAATAATTAATTAGCCAAAACAATACTTATTACTATAAGTATTGTTGTACCACTATTACATAGAATGTATAATATTTTCATTTACAAATTAATATACATATATTAATAACATCTTGATTATTGTATCAAAAAATATATATAAATATATATTTCATTTCTTTTTCTTTTATAAATCTTTAAAAGAAAAAAAAAACAAACTAATCCCATATTATTATAATATCACATTACCAAAAAGTAATTCAGTCAAACCTTTCGAAGAGTCAACATTCATCCACCCCAATTTTATAAAGAAATAAATAAATAGGTAACCTATTTTTGAGAGCAAAAAACGGAGATACCTGCACTTAACCTCGAGAGTGGTCCTGACATGATGGTCCTGACACGCTATAGTTAGTATACTGAGCACTAATATAATTGAATTATTATTTTTAGTTTAGGCATTGCATGTTGAATGGCGGAATTCAACACCGTGGCTTGCCTTGTTATTAATATTTGATTTTTTATTTTAAATATAATATCTCTTTATAATAAATATTAATGATCAGTCACTATCTTTTCTTTTTTTCAACACAGCAACGGCATGTGCAATGTTTGGTAATCGGATCAACATTTTTTTTATATACGCAAACAGTTTATTCCCCACATTTCGTCCAATTTTCGAGACATTGTGTGTTCAGTGGATCTCAACACCGAGTTTTCTTATTACGGCAGCGAGATATTGAAAATAATTTATGCCGTCGAATAGAAATCAAATAAAATAAAAATATTAAGCAGAGCAAAAGACGAAATATCTATAGCACGAATAAAAATTAATTAAAATTAATGGTACATGTGTACCACAAACTTTACTTCACTCATCTTGCCCGATTTAAAGGGATCGTATTATTTACATTTTTTTTTCTTTAAAATGTGGAACAAAAAAGGGTAAAGAATGAATTCGAGCGCTCACCAAATGTCTCTGCAGTTGCGACAGGTTGGTAGGTCGAAACATGTATAACGTAAGCTTTTGTTTCCGACAGCCGGGGATCGCGGATACAGATCCACAGATGTTACCTTAGCTATCTCGCAGCACAAGCAAAACACGATACAAAGACTTTACCTTTAGACTGACAGTACTGACGTTTTTATGTTACATCGAGCATTCGAAGGTGGTAGAGCCGTGATTGAACAAAGTGAATTTTAATTATTTAGCTTACATTACGCGCATTTAAAAGTATCGGTTACGAATTAGGGCAAAAACGAGATATTTGACAAGTCAAATCACGTCACTTTTAACTGATATAAATGTATTTAAAAGTTTAATATATTTGGTAACATTTTCTCGTGTCTTGTTAGTTTCAAGACGAAATGACTTGTCATCTTACTCTACCCTTCTACCGATTTTAGCGTATTGATGTGTTGTTACAGAGATCAATACGTTACAGAGTTTAACGCCGCAATTTTTCTCTCGACATATTTTTAATAAAAGTCAATAGGATTAGTGGAGGCGTGGCACCTCATTCCTCATGAAATGATATTTAAGAGCATATTGAAATATATAATTTCAAATTAAAATAATATACCCACAACTGAATTACTGCAGTGTTCTGGTTTTCATAAACGATAAATTTCCTGTTGTATGGTTTCAGTTGTTTACAATTAATAAGGCCGAATACCAAAGAGGCACAAGTCAACTTTTGGGGAAAATGTGTTATACAGGAAATTTATATAGTATTTCTATATTTGAATAAGAATTCAATGTACTTTGAGAGGAATTCGCTTTAAAACAGTTTATAAATATTATTTATTTTCATAAATTTACAGTAGTACAATACTTTTACGTTATACAAAAAAAACGTCTTATAATAATTGAGCTACATACTAAATCCAGTAGGTATATATTTTTAGTACTATAAATTTTATTATATTAAACCTTCACAATAACGATGACTTAATGTTATATCTAAAAAAGATAAATTTATGAATCAGCTTCACGCTGTATCCCGCACACAGCAGGGTAGGCAGAGGGAACCTAATGTTAAGACACTCCGTTCCCCACTTTCCGCCGAATGCTGGAGGCATTGCGTGCTGAGTAGTTTTTTAATTAATTAATATAATTAATCCTATAAAAAGTAGATATATTCTACTAATTTTTTCAATAAAATTCAATAAGATTGTAAAATTCAGTAATTATTCATTAAGGGAAACAATAATTAATAATATTATATATTTAAAAGCTATAAACGTGACAGAAACAAGCAAAAAACATTCCATTCCACTCAAAGTAAAAGATTAACGAGTGACACACGACCATATCCATCAAATATGCTTTAATTGTACAAAAAAATACCAATAATTGCAAGAAAAATACAAAAATGGCGATTAATTGCTGTTTAGTTATTTTTCCGTTCACAAAATGGCATGCACGTAAAACTTCACAAAACCGTGATGCCGAAACTCGATATTTGAACAATCTTGCACGACTCATAGCCGAACCTGTATTAACCTGTACGTATCTATATGTACATATATGAACTTGTACAGGAACAAGTTTTACAATGTAAGGTGAAAAATAATATAAGTTGCTTAATTCTCTTTTAGAAAGCCGACACTTGTTATCTTTTCATTCTCTGATCGATTTTAACTGAATTATGTCAAAAGTCATATTAAGAGTCAGTCATTGCTAGTTTTTGATTTTTTATTTTGAGATAGCGTCTTGTAAGGTAAATAGTATATTATATATAATAATTGGGATTTAATACAACCGAAGTTAGAAACAGACAGATACAGAAGAAGAAGAAACGAATTAATTATACCTCAAACGATTTGTATGTACAACCATCGTGTCAAGTTTAGATATGTTCAAACTGCGTTACAATGCATCTTAACTTGATTGGCTGTTTGTTTGATAATATCTTCTAAGTTAATAATAGAAATAGTTGAAGTCGCAATAAATAACATCATTCAAGCCAAACAAGGCAAGTTAATTAGTAGCGAAGTTGCGTATGCGCACGGAAAAAAAGGAAATTCAACATGGCGTCTCTATAATATATAGAGGGAGTGATGTGTGACGTCACTGACACGCCCGCGATGTGCTGTGGGGTTGGTGCCGTTGGTCGCGCATTTTGCACACAATATATTTAAACATATAGTTTTTTTTAAATATTTAAATAGATGTGTTGACATTAATATTTCTTTATTTTAGTATTTTTAACTGTTCTGTTATTTTATAAAGAAATAAAGAAAATAAGCAAAAATAGTTTAAAGTTACATTAAGTATTTTTTATTATTTATCCTGCTTATCCAGTATTTTTTTAATATACCCGATAAGCAGGATAGGCAGAAGGAATCTAGTACAGAGATACTCCGTTCCCTACATTTCACCCAATTTTCGAGACATTGCATTGAGTTGCGTTGAATGGCGAAACAAGCCCCCGTGCTTTTTATTGTTACCAACTAGGAAAATGTATGTATGTATGTGAAAATTCATACCCACGAATGGGAATCAAACCCGAAAATCGCGTTTGCAGTCACACGCTGTTTCTTTATAAAAACAGATCCGACTTAATTTTAACTTGTACTGCTAATTATTACGCGGTAAACTTAGCAAGTAACCGAGCGCTCCATTGAATCAAAAATCGATTCCGTTATTGAATGATTCGGTTAATTAATTTGAACTTTTTTTACTCTTGGCAAAGAAAAGTAAATGTATGTACATTAACAAACTTAGTTTTCTTTTAGGTTTAACTTAAATATTTTGAATGAACATATATACATTTTATTGATTTTACTTGTTTTTTTTTAATTTTACCTAATTTATTAAGATTTCACAATAAAAGTGTAATTTATGTTAAGTTACCATTTTATAATGGTGTTGAAATTGAAAAAAAAAATCTTATATCAGGCCAGCAGGTGGAGAAAAGAGATTAGCATCAAATTGTCAGCAAAAACAAGTAAAATAAAACATTTTAAAATTCAAAACTCATACAAAAATTAGATTGGCACAGAAAATGATATAACTTAGCACCGCATACGCGGTGACGTGTGTCCCGTACATTGACTTTAATTATCACCTATAAAAATTTATTGAGGAAGTCAACAAATTAAATGACATCAAGACCGTCGTTGATGACAAAACAGCATTTTGTAGGGGAATTTGTATAGAGATAATAATATAATATATTATTTTAATTACTTCATTTGTGTTTCGTGTGTGGATATAGATGAAAGTGGGTATTTCAAACCTAGCCTCATGTTGTTTTATTATGACAGTAGTGGGTTGAAATCTGAGATGGTGTGTAAACATATCGATTTTGACTGGACTACTTTTTGACATGCATTCTTCTATTTTGTAATATAGTCTCTTTTTAGCGTACAATCTCCTTCGTGTGTTGGCGAAGTGATTAGTGCTCAACTGGCACGCTCGAAACGCCATAAATGAAGAACTGAACTGAACTGAACACATCGATACTAATATTACACTGTACAATATTTATAAAAAAAACATCAAACCGTACCGTATTAAAAGGTGTATTTTTCAAATACACCTTTTAATACGGTAATACTTTTCAATGATCACTAATTTATTTTATAACCTGGCCCTTAAGTACTTCCTGAAAAGTAAAAAAAATCATATCTAATAATGGCGTAACAGTCGTAAATAATTTATGGGGACATAAAATTGGCATCAACTAAGTGGTGTCGGAGCGTTTAACTGCTTTGCGTTACGTCGTTTACATAATCATACTAAAAATCGATGGTTTTTTTTTTTCATTTTTTATTTCAGTTATAAATACGTATTTAATATTGTATTCTAAAACTATGTTTTGGATAGATACATAGATAAAATCTATTTATTGCATATATACTTAACTTAACTTAACTTCACGCTTTATCCCTAGCGGGGTAGTCAGAGAGAACGGAGCGCCAAACGCTACGGTCTCTACATACCTCTTTCGCCTCGTCCACTGTCATCAACCTCTTCATCTAGTTTTCATATAAGTATTCTTTATGGGGAACGGAGTGTCTAAAAAACACTAAGTTCCCTCTGCTTACCCTGCTGTGTGCGGGATACAGCGTGAAGCAGATTTTTTTATTCTTTATATATTGCATATATAAAGAATACTTATATGAAAACAGTTGAACTAAGGTGAACATTTTAAATTCAAATAACCAACAATCATACAAGGAAGTTAATAAATTAATAAGAATTTCAAATTTAATTAATTCCACAAATCTCTTAACTCCACTTAAAATAACCCAGATCGAACTAACAAAAATTGCATACAATGAAAAACAAATGCAAGTCTCATTTAAAAAACGTTTGACAGTTCAAAAACTGAACCCCGAACACGTTTAGTACAATTATTACGTACATTTAACAACACAATGGTCTTTGCATGAGAATAGTGAGGCAACAGCTGTGTCCGCCGGCCATCTGGAGTTTGTACCTTAGCGGGAAAGTAAACTAAAACTTAAATTAAATTATAATCTTCTAATTGAAATGTTGTCGGTTTTTAAAAAACAAAAGTCCCTTTTTTCAGCTTCACGCTGTATCCCGCTTGTAGCAGAGTAGGCAGAAGAAGCCCATTGCTAAGACACTCCGCTCCTTATTTTTTGCGGAATTATGAGGCATTGCGTGTTGTGTAGCGGAACTCGACATCGCGCTTTGCCTCTACCAGGGGGAAGAAATGAAAATAGTAAATGGTTAATTTTCTCGAATGAGAACCGAACTCACAACCTGTCATTTACAATCACACGTTTGTGCCCCTGCTGCCTGTTTGTGTGTGCCACAACGAGCTTCCTTAGGTACTCATATATGGAATGAATTCTGTATTTTTTGTCGATTAAAGAGAAAGTTTAAGCCACCACGATGCCGCCAGCTACGTGTTTGGTGTTTAACTAGTCGTGATATTATGGCATTCAGTTTTGATAAATGATTTTGTATTGTGACATTATATATGATTGTTAAAAATATCGACTGATTCGATGAGAAAAAGTTAAAATATCAAATGTTCCATAGTAATGTATACATACGAATAAACAAACAAATATTTCAACATCACGTGTGGCGTGGTAGTGATTATTATTTTTTCGTGCACACTCAAACTGTACGTCAAGTTTAGTTATAATGTAAACAAAGCGTTTAGTGACTTGCTTTTTGTATACTTACGGCGACCACACAATGTTTCTATATATTTCTATGATTATTATTATTATTTTATTTCCTGTACGTAATACTATGTATCTATGTAAAATCCATCGATATTTTATTAATAGTGTTACATTTAAAAAATATACATATGTATAATCCTTTCTAAATATGGAGTCAAAGGACAAAAATTGTTATTATTTATTAGTAAGCTTCACACTGCATCCCGAAAATAATATCATAGGCTAAGGGAACTTAGTATTTAGAAACTCGTTGCACCCATATTTGGAAACATTGTATGATGAGTGGCAGAACTTAACACCGTGCCTTATCTTGCTACTAAATAGAGAATAATAAAAAATTTTATAACAATAAAATCGAGAAAATAGAATTTTAAATTTAAAAAAAGTTAATTTATTTAAAAAAAAAAAGGCCGGTCGTGGCGCAGCGGCACAAGGTGTGACTGTAAACCGACTGGTTGTGGGTTCGATCCCCACTCGAGGAGATGAAATATTTACTTAAATTTATATTTCCATTTCTTCGCTCTGGTGTCGAGGCAAAGTGCGGCGTTGAGTTCTGCCACTCAACATGCAATGCCTCCGGAATTCGGCAGAAAGTGGGGAACGGAGTGTCTTTCACTACGTTCCCTCTGCCTACCCTGCTGTGTGCGGGATACAGCGTGAAGCTGATTTGATTTGATTTTAATTTATTTAAATTTTATAACACTCCAAATAATGGAACACCCGAAACTATAATACGGCTTCAGCTACCCTTTGTGAGAAATATTTTAGTGATTCACAATTCCACATTTTCCGCTAAAAATCCAATTCCTTATAGAATTATACAAATGAATATTAACAATTATTTTAAAATAGTGTTTATTACAGTTAATATATAAATAAAATATCTAATAAATTAATAATAAAACACAATACACGATACAATTAAAGTATAATTTCTTAAGTTAGCATGTCTCGAGCCAATTCTTTGTAAAGAAAACGTTCCTGTTAAGAAGGTTATTTTTGTTTCTCCACAATAATTACATAATAAGGTACACACGGCCAGTAAGAAATAACATCAATTACCAAATCGAAAGCCTGAATGTTTCTATTATTAAAGAAGTGCTTAAGAAATAAAATGACAGATGCGAATAATTAAGCCCGTTTTTTATTTAAAGTAGCTCAGTTATTAAGGAAATTCTTAGTCATTTATTGCTAAATTATCGAGTTCACGCTGTGGTGTGGCTTTTGTTGCTTTAGTCAAGACGAATTTAATTATTATTTTATATTATTATTTGACATTTGGCTAATATATTATTTTTAAGCGTGTAGAAACGTAGTTGTATTTTATTTCGACTTAACGCTGTATCCTGTACGCACACAGGAGTTTAGTGTTAAGACACTGCGCTCTTAATTTTTTACCGAATTCTAGAGCCATTGTGTGTTGAGTGGTCGAACTCATCAACGCTATGCTTTGCTTCGGCACCGAAGAAAATGAAAATATTAAATATTTCACGTTCTCGAGTGGGAATCAAACCCACAACCTGTCCTATTTACAGTCACACTCTTGTGTCTTTGCGCCACAATAGTATTCAAATGTTAGTTTATTATTTATATATACGAAAGCTTAATAATTTTTAAATTATCTATAGCGTAATAACAACGGTTTGTCTATCCGTATTCACAAGAACCATCCGTTAGCTCAATTCTGATCACCGGGACCGTGAACACATTAGAATATTACAAAAAAAATATATCAGTAACACAGTTCGCACATAAATTATTAACCAATGCATGCACATCTATGGGAATAAGAAACTAAACAATGGTTCAAATCTTAATAAATGATCACATTCAAATAGGGGCGAAAGACTGATTCTTATGCCGTAACCCTTCCACGACGACACCTGGCCGTTTAGATCCGGAGTCAAATTTTTCTTTTATCGCATTAGCATAATATTTATAATATTGACAATGGGATGCTCTATTCAAAGTATCTCTGATTCCGTTTGTATGATGTACGCGGTAGCTAGTTATTGTGTTCCGAGATAAGGGAGTGCGTAACAATAGTGCACTTTGTGATGGTGGTTTGTAAGAAGTTTCTTTGGAAGTGAATGTACCTTGAGTAATGAGCATAGTTGAGCAATCTCGGTTTGGTACTTATTCAAAATCCGCTTATCTATCCCTTATATGGATAATGAGTCTTCGTGTCTATTTTGTAATTGAAGTGACTTGTGGTAATAATTTTAATTAATAATCTTGTTTACTATCTATTTCTATCTCAATAGTAAGTTAATAGCTTTAAAATACTATACAAAGTATCAATTGCACATCCCGATTTATTTTAATATTCAAATATCCTTTTAACTTGACAATAGATACCAGCCTATTGTCTAAAAACCGTCAAATGATACGCTTTAGTTTTTTGTCGCGTTATGAATACATTTAAAACAGGAAGGATGTGAAAGTTGGTAAGTATTGAAGACACCGTATGTTAAAGGGTTAGGGTTAGACCGGCTGTGTGGGACAAAGAAATGAGTATAATGGGTAAAACATCGTATTAAGGTATGAATTATGGCGGCGTCTATTGTCTATTACTTTTATTAAAGAAGTGAATGAGTTTAGTTTTTTGCGGTATATCTTTTAACTATATTATTATTAATAAATTATTTAAAATTTGTAGAATACAAGTGTATGAATCTAAGTAATAAAAACTTAAGTAATATATGTATAATTGAAAAAATATCATACTAATACGGACACTATCATGGCGCGGTTGTTGTGAATGAATATGATAAGTTCATATCAGAGGAATTTATATTTATACTAAAGTCATTTCCTCAATGTGGATAGAAAAAGAGTATTCCAACAATTCAAATATTAAATTATTTAACGTTTATTAAAGAATAGAGTAAATAATAACAAGATAAAAAGGTCATCTAGAAGGTCAAGTGTTGTCAAAAAGAATATAAAAGCAGCATTATCATATCGACTTTCACTTCAAACTTTATCCCGGCCATCAATCAATATCTTATCATGACTTTCTCCTTGAAATTTTTCAATGATTATTCTTGTCGTCTAAGTCAATATAAATATAAGATTATTTTTATATGATATATACAATTTCTTTTTATAATCATGAATACGATAATATTCAGCAAAACACGTGTAAAATATTATTATGTAAAATATTTTTTCATATGTTATTTCAAGTGAGTTTTATTATTAGAATGAATTATATTGCTTACCTCGTCTACAGCTTTACATCCAATAGCATATATTATCTGTAACAAAGAAAATATTTTATTGTTTTATATTATAGTTATTTTACATTTGATGTTTATTTAGTTACATACAAATGTAAATAATAAACATGGTTAATTGTATTTTAAGACTCTACATTTAATTTTTTAAATAAATATCGGTGATAAAAGAAATGTATCTAATATATAAAAATCTGTCTCATTCGAAGATAAATTATGCATTTACAAAAACGCAAAGGGTGATATTGAACCGTTATAATATATATGTATGAATAATCCAAAACAGATTGCTTATTAAAATTTTTATCAGACAGAGGTGTCAAGCAATCTCATTGCGCCATCCATCTTTGTCTAACTACGCTTATCGCTCAGATATCTAAGTGTCGACGGGGCCATACATTATTTATTAAGGCACGTAATTTGCATCAACGTTTCAAGGGTTAACTACTGATGCTACTTTTGATATAATTATATGTAGTTTCTTTTTATCTTCACGCACTAACTATTTTGCGTGTAGGTGTAGAATAATTAGTGATAAGTCACTCATTTCTTCGTGTCTATTTGTTTTAAGCATTCCATGCTAGCAACTAAAACTAAATTTAATCTGTTAAACAAATAAATACAGAAAATTATTTAATTCAATGCTATAAAAAAATTACTGGCGACAATCCGATATGATTATAATATTGAGAAAAATAATATATATATATATATAGACAATATACAAACTACTGTTACTAGACTAGGCGGCACGATCTGCCATTCTGAGTCTATTTTAACACACGGCGTGACTAACTAGGCATCGTTCCACGAAAGTGATGTTTACGTTTCTTATTCAATATTTTTTGTTCGATAATTATTTTGACCTTAACATTCGTCTTGTAAAAAACAGCTTTCGTGCTTTATGGCCTATACAAAAAAAATAATGAAGCTTATAATTGTCGAATGTGTGCTAAGGTGTTTGGAAGCTCACATCCAATATCTCTTCCGTAGATATTGCGTGAAAGTGAAACATACATCCTTCCCCACAAACTTTCACATTTATAATATTAGCAGGAAGTAGGATGGGTGAACTTAAAACGTGATGAACTGTGAATCCTTGTTGCCTAGCAACAATCATCAACTTAGCACTGACCAGACGGAACCCCACCTTTTACAAATCCACATCGGACTTAGCTGTTTTAATTTCACGTATTCATAGGAAGCCACATAAAATAGCACGTAACACGATCTGAATCCGCCTTGAACTTACAGTGCAACTCTGTATCTCGAAAATTAAAATATCAGGTTGCTAAACTCTGGTTCGTAGAAAGGAACGCAATATCACGCTAGGGGAAGTGTGGGCAGTTAATTAATTTGTAAACACGAACTATTTGCACTTGGCTTTCAAAAGCGTATACTTATATGGAAGATCTATAGATCTTTAGGCTTGAGATTTATCAATTACTTAAGCAAATATTATCGTTTCTTAGGAGTGTTGGGATTTTATTCAAATTTATGCATTTTGCTAGAAACGGAAAAAATATTTTTTTATTGGATATTATAATATCGCTAAACAGTTGTTAAGGACGGAATTAAAAAAAACCGTTTAAAAAACTTGCTTAAACACTAATTCAATGTAATAAATCTTAACAATACTATTTAATATTAATCGATTCTAACCCACAAACGACATATAACAAAAAAGGGCACTTCACTTTTTTTCTAAATGAAAGTAAAAAGTTTTTATTGAGCTTTCATAACAAAAAAAAAACAATAACTTTAAGAAACAAACCGCAAAAAGTTAAAGTTTTCAAGGATTCCCTTTTTAACAAACGCAAGTATAATTTTTAATAGTTCTTTACACGGCAGTAGCTTATTGTGTGCGAGACAGTTATGAATTGCCTGTTACTTTATGTTACGTCAAAACATCTCGTTTTGACGTCTATTGAGTTGTTCAAAAGATTTAACGGCTCGGAGTCAGTATGTTAAGGGTTATCATTGAAGACGATTTCACTTAATCACAAATGATTGTAATATTTATTATGTGAATGTATTTTTGTTTTTATTTTTGCACATTTTTTGTGGTTTTGTGGCCAACCCATAGAGAAAAAAATCTAGTTTTAATTTTTTATTTTCATATTTATAGATATATACAGTATATTTTTTTTTCAAATGAGTTTAAAAGTTACCACTGTCGTGATCAATCACCCACGTATCGACTGCGTATATCAATAGTAATGATTATAATAATATACTTTTTTTTTACAAAAATGTTAATGACATCATATATGTTTGTATAATATATTGTTTGCTCTTCTCATAAGGCGATCAATTTGAATATCATCGCAAATGATTCAATTATTAGTTAAAAAAATATATAAGATGATCTAAGATTTTTATTTTATCAATAACGGGCCTATTCATGGCTCAAAAGCGTAAGGAACTTGACGCTAGAATATTTTAAAAAAAAACTGTAATCGTCTGTCATATTGACGTACAGTGTCAAGTGTAATTTTTTGTACATATATTTAAAAACTATAAGTTGTTAAAATATTAAACTAAAATAAAAAATCAGTTAAAGATTAAGCTAAGCACACCCGACATTTACTCTAGGTACTATGTATATAACTGTAAGCAATAATTTTAATTCTATTTCTCTACTAATTGTGTTATAAATCATGTTAATAATAATAAGAAATTATTAAATAACTCGTTTTAATATTAATATAGTAAAATACACTCAGTTTACAGTTTATTATATCCGTTCTATTCAGAGACACAGTATGAGTCACCGGTAACAAACATGTTTTCCTAGTTAGCGTGGACACATTGGCCGTAGCGATGCGGCGAAGCGAATTATATAGATTGGATGTGAAAATTTGTGAATAATTTTATTTTCTATTGGCAATGGGGCTTTGATGTTTTTTCTTTATCGGTTTTTTGTTATCAGTCGTGACTGGTTGTGGATTCGATCTCCACTCGAGGAGATGAAATATTTACTTAAATTTATATTTCCATTTCTTCGCTCTGGTGTCGCGGCAAAAGCGCGGCGTTGAGCTCTGCCATTCAACACGCAATGCCCCAGAATTCGGCAGAAAGTGGAGAATGGAGTGTAAACTAGGTACCCTCTGCCTACCGTGCTGTGTGCGGGATACAGCGTGAAGCTGATTTAGATATATATATTTATACATGTATTCTTTGTTGTGTATGTATGTTTTAATATTTATTATGTAATATCTTAATCTCTACAGATTTTTTAAATTTAGTTATAGTTTTATAGTTCTGTGGTACACAAGAAATGGATGGTGCCAAATAAATATGAAAGGTACAGATTCAAAATCTATATAAAGATTTACTTAAAATAAAACGGTTTTAAACGCTGCGTATTTGATATAATGATAATAATTACTGTATGATAATAGCAACAATTATGTTTTTATTTATATTTTTACTTATTTCATTGTTTCTATTTTATTTTATTATAGATATACAGATTATAAACTAACATATGTATGTCATATAGAATTATTTAATGTCATATAATGTCAGTTACAATAAGCTATATTTAGTTTAATGATTCCAAGCACTCAATAGGGCACGCCTAGATACCTACAAAGTGGATGTACTGGTACATAATTTAATATATCTGTTTCCTTCCCATTTACTTGTAAATACGTGACTGAAATAACGCACGGTGTTGCTGAATAATAGCTTTTTAATTTTTGCTTTGATGTTTTTTGTATTTTTTACTTATTTTTGTATAATAGAATTATATTTTTATAATAATAAATTAATTATTTTTTATATCTATATATTCTATGTATAGAAAGAAGTTGATTAAGTAACCAGTCAATGCAGAGAATTAAAGAACAAATAAACCTCATTACTGTTACAGTCTACCTCCTTTTGAACTTGTGAACTTTGAACTCAACTTATGAACTTCAAAATATAATATGTTAAAAGTATTTTAACGCTATACGCACATGGCGGAGTAGACGGAGGGAACCTGTGTTAAAACACTCCGTTCTCATGATACTACCGCTCCGATGAATACCCTAGGCATTGTGTGTCGATTGGCGGAACTCAACGCCGCGTTTAACGTCGTTACCAGAGCAAGAAAATGAAAATATTAAATATTTTACTCCCCCGAGTCAGAATCGAACCGACGACCGGCGCATTTACAGTCGTACGCCCGTGCCCCTATGTTAAAAATATAACGTAGATTGTACTAGGCATTATATTTTTTCTTCTTTTTTTAAATACGTACTGCGTTACGTTACTTAACGCATAGAAAATCTATGGGTAAAATATAGTAAATTTAGCAACCTTCAGTTGAAATATGGGAGATATACATATGTGTTGAGATATATAAGTTAATATATTAATATTGCTATTAATATTACGGTGGTAATTTTAAAGACCGTAGCTATTTCTAGACGGCAACATGGAAACCTATATAATTTATACTCTGTGCATGTGACATTTGTGGTGTCTATTAAAGTCAATGAAGTCGTGAAGTTGACCATAAACTCGTCTTCTGTGAAAGCTTTTTATTATAAAATTAAAAAGAATTTCAAATTTAATACATATCTAGACCACGGTAATGCCAATATATAGGTACTTAAATTTTTTTATGTTTTGCCTTTTATATAATTCACTATATTATTATTGAACTGTTTATGATAGGATTAATTTTTCATGAAGATAACGTTATTTTTTTAAGAAAAAGGATAAATAATATTATATAAATTAATCTCTTCAAAACATGTCATAGCAGATAAGAGGAAAACAAATGATGTGTATTGTGAAATAAAAGTATTAATGTAAGTAAAAAATAATAATATTAATATTAACTATGTAGTTAAACCTTCAAGTCTCTACCACAATAGTACCTATATGTGGAGACAAACTGTAGTGTCAAAATAGAACGTTCTAAACGAACGTTTTTCTCTTCGCTTTCCGCCTGAATTCAAGACTTAAGGCGTAACTCAATGCTGCGCTTTGTCTTTTTACCAGAGCAAAAAAATTTAAGCAATTTATGTATTACTATTTCATACTCGCATTGGGTTCGATAAACCCACAACCATCGCGTTTTCAGTGAGACAATACGCCATGTCAATCAACCTTAAATAATTATACTATTTCATTACGAACAAAGTAAATAATATTTTTTTATTCTTTCTGTAAAGTTGACTTTTATAACAAGAAATACAAATGTAAATTATATTTTTATACTTAAATATATAATAAATTCATACAGTAGTCGGAAATTTGTTTCAAGATTTATGTTAGCATAAAAAAAATCACAAAAAAATTGCTAAATATGTAAAGTTTTACACTACAACCGTGGTCGTTTTTACTATTCTTATTGTCGAGGCGTACCGTGAAAAATGTATGTTTGAATCTACATATATATAAAATATAAGACTGTTACTGAGCGACTGACAGACGAATCTTAATATACGGGGGTTGGAAAGCTGAATTTTTGTACTTACAAACAGCTGCCCTACCCTACCTAGCCTACCTAGGTTAGAGAGTGTAGGGGAGCACTAAAACTGTTTCTCGAAATTCCTACGGGAATCCTATATAACAAGACTTTACAGATTATATATAAAAGTCCAGGCAATAAAAATTACAGGCGACGACTAGTTTATAAAATTTTTAAACTTACATATACTAAGAGAGCTAGATTATTTCAGTTTACATATTTTTTATTTAACCGTGAATTTTTATTATTATATTATTAATATTATTTAATTTGAAGCATAGTACACTGTAAAGGTTGAAACATTATTTAATAATACTTATTCACTAACTGGTAATAAAAAATATAATATATTTAATAGATATGTTTGGCGCACTCTAGAGTCGTTGACAGAAAAATTTGCTACTAAGTATCGAGCACTTGAGTTTATTTTAGGATATAATGTATTGTATTGAAACTATTTATAACATGGTGACAAAATATTTTGTATGCAACGTTTGTGAAACAAAATTATATATAGAGTCAAAATATGCACAGTAAATAAAATAATTTACTAAATATAATAATAGAAATATCAAAAAATTCTTTGTAATTGTAGTATTAACGGAAAGAAATAAATAAAATATTTTATGTTGTAATATAGTGCGATTTTTCATAGGCACGACTAAAATGTAAATATATATGTTTTTTAAAAATAAATAAAAAATAAAAAAAACGCAGCATAGAGAAAAAAATACTAGGTAATAACTCAATAAAAAAATTACAACTCAACAAATGATTTCAAATTCATCATCACTTTAATTTCAATGTAGAAAAAGTCACGGTTTATACACCAATGGCTATCTAAGCAATGTTGTAAATGCATAGCCGCGAGCGGACGATAAAAGGTGAACATAAATAATAATTAGCGATCTGGAATCGAACCTGTGCCGTTTGATAGTAACCATCCATCTTGTCGCCTGAGGCGGCTTGAAATTATTAATAACTACGAATAACTACTGATTTATATCTTTATAGTTAGTTCCACATGTTCTTAACTCAAGACTTACGAAGATTTCATTAAGGTTAATTAAAACTTATTATGTTACTTTCATGTTGTAAATCATATTTTTCACTTTAATATAAAAATATTAACATGAAACTAACATTATGTTGTGAAGATTAAATATTGTTTTAAAAAATGTATGAGCACACTCCGTGTTGAGTATATTGTAGTCATAGAAATTTGGAAAAATTTATTCTATTCGTGATTGTATATTTTTATAGTGCATTTGTAATAAAAATCATATCTACAGAGACTGACTGACACCAAAATTATAATACAATTTAACTGATTTTTTTTTTTGGAAAAAAGTATATAATAGTTCTCTTATAAACGCATATTATTTTTTGTCTGTATTAAGATGCAAAAAAAATTATTAAGTTTATTCAGCTCATTTTACTTTGTAAAATATATAAATATACATGATTAACATAACACAAAAAATAACAGTACGAAATAAATAATATTTTATTATTTTAAAAATATTTTTTGCCTGTCGAACGCTAAGTTACTGAATTAAATAAAAATGGCGGCAACACATACAATCTTTTCACAAGTCTTTTGATTATGCCCAAATACATATAGCAAACATTTGTTTAAATTGTTAAACACGACGTAAAAAGTTATTTTCTACAATGTAATTCAAATATATTATGAACATGAGTCACTAAAGGTATTGTTATTTTACAGAAAATGAATTGTAAAATGGCGTTCGTGAATATTCAATTTAAAATCACGTATGAAAAATATTTTTTATCGTAGTTCTGCAATAATATGTACAGAAAAAATATAATTGTGTAGTATATTTTTAATTCAGTTCTAAAACTTGTAAAAAAATTTTTGTCTTTTGATTTCAATTTATTTTTTTAAATTGGAAAGAAAACATTTATAAAATTAAACGTTATTTATAAATTGTATTTTTTTGAGGCTCAAATAACTTTTTAACACTATGTGAATTGATTATGTAAATATTTTTAAGAATATTGAAGGAGACTTTACTTAGAGCTGAGTAGGTATATTCGGCAACGAGTTTTTACTCTACAACTTTATTTCAATTTTATATCGTTCTTAACATTTTTTTTAAACACAGTCTAAAGTAAAAAAGTACATAAACTTTACATAATTATAAAAATATTCTGTTTTAATAAATAATGAACTTATATTTTAAAGCTAAGAGTGGTATTTAAAACACACATCACATAAATTTTACAACAAATTTTAAATCATCAAAGGATGTAAACGATACTCAGAGATATAAAAAATAAAATTAAAATATTTTTCAGCATTTGTGTCCGATAAGGGCTCCAGTTCAAATAATCGTGGCAACAAGATAAAAAAATATGTGGTTACTTTTTATCAGTAAAATTACTGTTACTAAGTGAGCTGATAACAACTCAGTACCTATGCATGTAAGTAACGTATACTAATTTAAAAAAATAATTCTTACAAGATTTTTAAAGATTTTTTTTATTTTTAACATTTACCAAAAATAATCAGCGTAAACTCACCGTATTATTCTTGAAATTTTCAATTGCTGTCATTTCGTTTTCATTCTTGAGTTTTTAAAATTTTTCCCTTGGCACTATTCAAGCGCCATATCATTATTACCGACACTAGCACTGACCGTCACTCGATGTTATTTAATTCATCACAAAATTTTAGTTTATAGTTTATTTTATTGGAAGCGTTGTTGATATGGAAGAAATAAATAAATTATAAATATTCAGAGCGCCTCGTTCTGCAGTCACATCGCGTCACCAGCTATCGATGGCAGAATATTATTAAATAATTCGTATCGGAATCGACATCGACGTGCGATGGCAGCAGATCCACGAGTCCCCATTTAGTGAAAAAAACAAATGGTACGTGTTCGCGCGTCGCCCGCCGCCGCGAGAAGGGCTGCGGGCGCGAGCATCGCCCGCGCGACGCCAACAGATTGTGTAAACTCCGCTTGCCCGGTTGCGTGGCGGCGGGCGGCGGCGGGTGGCGGAGGCGCGCGGGGGCGGCGCGGGGAGGTCGCACGCACACATACACCCCCCCCTTCAACTTATCCATCTGACGCTCCTATTTTGAATACGACACGCCAATCTAGCTCCTATGCGATAGGTATACGAGCCACGCGGACAGAGAGAGACGCGGCGCTCTGCCCCGTGCGAGCAAAGGACGCAGCGCCGGCGACGGCGTACGTGTTGGCGGTACGCGTGATGCTCCGCAATAGCGCGGTAGTGAGCAGTGACACTTTGCAGCTACAGCTAGATGAGCGGTGCTGTCTCCAAAACTTGACTCTACCTTTGAGTTTTTTATTCGATCCCCAACCGTTTGTATCTTGAAATCGTCCAGCGTTCACGCACCACTGAACGCTTCATTCAATCTTCAATTTACTCCACATGTAAGCTCACGTTTCTCGAGTCGGAGCGCTTTGTCGACGGCTAACGAGCTTCGGACGGATCGGGTTCCAAAGCGATAGATTAGATTGTCTTAGCTAAACAGAAACTGAAAGTACGTAACATTAGTAAACATACAAAAAAAGCAAAAATCAATCGAGAATAGTAGAGAGACGAAAGGGTAGAGTCTATAAACGGCCATATTTTGTTAGAATAATTAAACAAAAATAAGCGTTTCACATCCACACATGTGTATGGCGGGCGAATGGCCTTTGTGTTATTGAGAAATCGAGTGTAAAGACCTCTGGTGTGGTATGTTTTTTAAATACATATTGTGATGAGTAAAATATGATGGGACGAACATTTAAACACGCTGCGAGTGTCACGCTGGACATTAAAAATTATACTCCTCCCAGTTTTGAGTTCGCGACGAGTTCTGTATCATAATGACGCTGGTCCTGGATTCTAGTTTCGTATCACGAGTTTTTATGTGGTACCACAAATGATTTATAATTCTTGTTTGGTAGCGTGGTGCGTCTAGGTGCAGGCGATGGTAATTTGTTGACCATTGATTTATTTGACCGACTCCGCCGTTTCTATCATAAATTTAATTACGCGTACGTTGACGCTGCTTTTGAGAAACTTGATTAATCCAGTTTAACGGACGTTTTAAATTACTAGAGAACATAGAGCAAATATAGATAGATATGTCGTAAAATTTATTATGAAATATGAAAGATGAAATATAGTTTTAGATTAGCTATTATTTTTCAATTACTGCTGATAGGTTATAACTTTAAATCATAATTCGTAATTTATAAGTATAGCTAAAGTTAATTTTATGAACTATTTATGTAATATGTAGAGACCTACCATATATATTTTTTAATTATTTACAGGTAAAAGATGTTTTTATTATAATTTTCACCGATTTTCGTAAGAGAATTGTCTTTTCCATAAAAAAAATTATATACATATATATATTAAACATTTTTATAGTTTAACAAAATCATTTTTTTTCACCATAATCACATGATAATGTATTTGAAAAATAAAATAAGAATGATATTTCTAAGAGAAATCTATATATACATAAAACTCTTCTGTTACAACCAGAATTACGGGTAAGTACGTGTCAAAGGTTAGTAATAAAGGAGGATTTCACTAAACACTTATGAAAAAGAGAAAAGCGGAGAGCTTGCTTTTTATATGACCGTAGACGTGGGCTATGATTTATTAAAGAATAATTTTAATAAACGTTAGATTTCAACATATTTAAGATTTCAACATTTTTAATTTTAAAATGACGACCACACTTGTGTTTCAAAGAAAAAGTCAATATCAGAATGTTTTTTCTGGGTTTTTAATATATTTTCCGAAATGTAAGCTTTAACTTTATCTGCATCAGGTACTTAAGAAATTTTATTTCAATATATCGAGATAATTGTGAGAAAGGCATCAAAGATTAGAAGTAACAATTAGGTTTAGGTTTTTTTTTCAAGTATCAATAAAAAAGTGTGTAACAGTCAAAAAAATGTCTTAATCCTTGTCCCTTCCTACCTACTGTTTGGGGATACGGCGTGCAAGTATTAACAGTATATAATTGTAATAAGTTAATTTTATAATGTATAGTCAATCTTATTCAATATAAGACTACTTGGTAAAATGTGTTATATTTTACATAATTGTATCTTGTGAAATAATAATGATCATCTCATCATACTTAAAGTTTTGAAAAATATGCAATTTTCTTTCAATTTTCTTGCTATATATTTTTACCGCGAAAATATAATTTTATAGTTTTCCATAAAGTGCTTACTATACTATTTTTAAATATTAAAATTATGAATTTTTTCGTCATTCAACATATGGAATCAAAATTCTAATAGGATTTTGGTAAAACTGTAACTGTAATATTGTTTAAACTATAAAACAATCTTTTTACGTATATTACCAGCTATTTTCTAGCAGAAATAACTCCTTAAAATATTTTTTAGTTATTTAGATAACTCTATACCAATTAAATAATAACTTTACAAAAAAGCTTTTCTAAACTCGCTATCAATATTTACCTTGTTAGTCGTCTAAAAAGCACAAGTTTGGAACACACACACTTTAACGTCACTTTGCACATTTTCATATTAATCTCGACAATTAATTATTATGGTTTTTGCGGCAGTGGCGGTGCACAGTACACTGCACGATCTCGCTTGTAACGTTCTGACTCTTTCCCCCAATACTTTCTAGGGCTCTATGAGAACGCAGGCGCCCCTAGCGTTTTTTAAACCGCGCCCACGTTTCAGTAATATCTATCGTGTCGCGCACGTTTCGTGAAAATAGCGTTTTTTCGTATATTTTTTCGCCATGTCTCTCTCTGGCCGCCACGTTCGCTAATACTCTATCACTCGAGCTAACGGTCGTTGCGAGCTCTATTCTGCCGTAGTAACGCCGTCTCTTTCTAGAGACGCCGCGACGCTGTTGACGCCAATTATTTTGCACTTATCCGGTGGATAGCCGTAAGTTGTTAGAAATGAGGTTTTAAATCCAACCTTAGCTTGATACTATTAGGATTCAACGAGACATCTGCGGTGTGCAGTTACACCTTTGTGATCTAAGGCGTAGCGTGTAAAGTTCCGGCCATTTTTGCGATAAAAAAAATGGTTTGCATGCACGTAACCACGCCTTTGTATACACATATTGCTGTCTATTTTACTCCTTTTTTGTTTTTCTCGTGCCGTCTCACTCTCGCACGCACACATGCGAAGCTAAAAGCAGATGCTTCGGGACGCGCGGAGAAGCGCCATCTCGTGGTGAATAGCGGAACTTTTTAATCGTGGGGGATGTTTTGCTTAGTTTCTGTTAGGGGTGGCAGCACTGGAAGGGGTTGTTTTCAGGATTAGTTCCCCAAATATCCATGCGATTGCCACGCTACCCTTGACTCGAACCCTGTCAGTAAATCTGTGACGTAGGGTTAATTAAATCATTTACATATATCTAATACAAGTCAATTTAGAAACCGGCTCGAAGCTTAAGGAAACGTTTTATGAGCATAAATAATTGAATAGAAAAAAGTTTACTTGGAATTAGCATGTTATTTGCTTACTGTACCAGCAGGGGGCGCCTTAAGTTGTAGGGGCACATGTAGGGATTACTGGTAAGGAAAATTACTTCACAGGAATCAATAAATGAGTATAATTTGTAGTTTCTTATAATTTAAATTTATTGTTTCCTATGTGGTAGATGCCCATACTGTAATTTTTTACTGACTAATTTAATCAATATTTCGATACTAAGTGGAAAATTTTAAATGTCTTTCAAATTTCTCGTTTCCACCAAATTCTGGAGGCAATGTGTGTTGAGTCGCGGAAATCTATGCCATCATTATTTAGTTACCAGGAACAAATCGAACGCACTACCTGTCGCGTTTTACCGTGTGCCCTTGAACCAAACCATGTGCCCTTAAGTCATAACTGGCGCCGATTTTATCGATAATAAATAATAATATCGATAATAAATAATAAAGCAATAATATCGATAAATATCGTTCCCGTATACTCCCAAATCTACCTACATAAATTTCAGCTTTCCAGAAGTTTCGCTAGTCCGTTATCTGTCAGTCACTCATTAACTCAAGCGTTTTATATACATGTATAGCTTAGGTAAATCAGCAAGTCGCATCTTGTTAAAATATATAATCATAGTTAATTTCTTATTTTTAACTAAATTCCTTTACAAAAATAACAAAAAACTATCATTAACATATTCTATGTTATTTCATATCATTATATCATTAAATATGTAATTAGATAATAAAACTAAGTTGTGTTACGTCAAATTGTAATTAGAAGCGCTACCTTATAATGTTAGTGTTATTTTAATTAAAATAACTATTTTTTGATTGGTTGGACTTGACACACCTACCTCTATATATTTAAATCCGTATAATTATAGATATTATAAATTGTATAATTTATATTCTATTCCATTCACACTAGTGTTGAGGTTAGGCGCGGCGTTGAGTTCTGCCACTCAACACGCAACGCCTCCAGAGTTCGGCAGAAAGTGGAGAACGGCGTGTCTTAACACTACGTTCCCTCTGCCTACCCTGCCGTGTGCGGGATACAGCGTGAATTCATTTTATATACACATTTAATTATATAACGTAATATGCTGATTCATTTTAATATACACATTTAATTATATTAATGTGAAAATAACGTTTAAGGGAATTTTGAAGGTAAACAAGTTAATTTACATTCAAATGCGACAGTGCACAACCAATGTAACAGTGCTCTATACTAATTCTGTTACATTACTAAACACCAACAAAATTAACAAATTGTTCACAAGATTAGATATTTTGTATTGAGAAATCAAATGATTGGCGTTGCCACAGTTGTTTTGCTTTGGTACTTATTAAGTTTTGGTCAAATATTTAAAATTTGTTCGCGTTTATGATTTTGTAGAAAGGAATGCTTTAAATAATATAAAGCGGTTATTAATTTTGAATATATCAGAAATATTTGTATTGTAACTACTGCCTGTAATTTATAAATCACTGTTCATGCTGCTTTCAAATATTTTAAAGACAGAAATTGCATAACAGAATAGTATGCTTAGTCACAAAATTAAAAGAAAATCTACATATGATAAAATAGCCTAAATTTAATAATAAATGTTTTTAAAGTAATAAATGCATAAAATTGAAGCCTCTCGTGACAGAAGGGCACAAGCATATGACTGTGATCACGACAGGTTGTGGGTTTCATTCTCACTCGAGGATATACAATATTTGATATTTTCATTTCTTCGCTCTGGTGTAGAGGCAAAGTGCGGCATTGAATCCCGCCACTTAACACACAATGCCTCATATTTAAGAATTCGGCGCAATGTTTTAAAAAGGAACTTAATAGGTACAGAGTGTCTTAACACTAGGTTCTCAGGTTCTCTCTGCCTACCCTGCCATATGTTATATGACACAGCGTGAAGCTGAAAAAAAAATGTAAAGGTATTCAAAGTCATCTATCCTATATGTACATGAGGCAGATCGCGTTGCATTCCTTTCTACACTGAGCTAATGCTACAAACATTTTTACTTGGAATTTTACTCTAACCTGATTGGGAGTGACAATGTAAAGACCTCTAGCTTTGGTTAGATTCACTACGTCTTGTCACATTAAACGTAAATCATTTCTTCTAATCAATGAAATAATTTTCTACAGGTATCGTAAAAAGTTCTATAATTGTGTTATTCAATAATGGTCAGCATCATACACGATCCTCGTTATCGTTTTACGTCGTATTCCTTATATAACAGAGTAGGCGGAGGGAGTCTAGTGTTAAGATATTCTGTTCCTCACTTTTCGCCAATTTCTGAAATTGCATGTTGCGTAGAGGAACCCTCCTGCCCCTGCACTGCGACTGATCTCTTGTTATTCTAATTTATTATTTGTTCTTTTCTTTATGAGGACCTACCTGAAGCTTATTATTTTACCTATTATTCTTAAGAAAAAATATTATTAAAAACATACAGTGAATTTAAAAATACATTTTTGAAGTAAACTTGAACTTGTTCAAAATTAAGTGACAAGAACACAAGTGAGATTCAAATTTCTAACTAAATGTTCATATATCAATAATAAACTCAAATCAAAATACATATTAATAACGACTAAACGGACTAGCAACAGAGTGGCATCACGATCAGACCAACACCGGATGTCACAATCAATTTAAAAGAGCCGCGCATACGCACGTACATGATGTATAGAACGGTCGATGAGTTGTGGCTGAAGTTAACTGTTACGGCTGCGCAAATTTAATGATTGGTTTAAGGATTTTGATTTTTTTTCTCCGAAATCAAAATCAAAATATTTCTTTTACAATTTTAAACACCAGTCGTGGCGCAGGGGCAGAACTATGCCAGTGTAAGTGCGATAGGTCGTGGGTTTAATTCCAAGTCGAGGTCCTTGCCCTGGTTATGACGCAAAGCGCGGCGTTGAGTTCCACCATTCAACAAACACACTTCCAATATAATTTGGAGAGTAGGGAATGGAAGTATCTTAATGGGAACGAAGTGGCTTAACATTAGGTTCCCAACCTATACCTACAGATTCAAAAATAAATATTCTATCATTGGCTTACCCAGTAAACATTAACAACATTAATTTACACGTGCCATTATCATTTTAGGAGTTTTGATATTCAACTCTAAGCTTAGCCTTATGATAAATTCCCAAGTATACAATGCGAAAAATTTTAGTAAGTTCAACTTCACGACGGCCACGACTCGTCGGCCGAACTATACTCGTATCGTAACGAACATCAGGGCTTATACCAACTCATTACAGGCCAAGTTTGACTTTGAGCAAATCATAATGTGGATCTCGTTATATTGACTCCCACGCAGTAATAATAAGTAAGAGACTCTACAATTTATAATTTAATGTAAATTCTGTCTGACTATATACCAATAATACAGTGGATGCCTAAAATAGTTTTAAAGATAGAAATAGATAGGTTGTGAATTGAAATTTTGTAAAATAGGATTACTAGCAACATTATAGAGAGTCTTCCTAAATTCTATTCTACTTATTATTATTCTGTTTATTTAAAGAATATAGGTTACTTATGCCTTCCTTGCTGTATTTGGTATACATTGTAAAGTTGAAAAGAAAGAAAGAAAATAAAATATAGAAAGGAGAATAATGTTGAATAACATACTTTAAATATTATTTACAACTGTTTCATTGAATTGGCTAAATCTTCACTTTTCAATGTTTTAATATTTGATAGTTTGTAAATTATTATTTATATGATGATAGAAAAAAATCAGATTGTATAATTGTGAAATAGATATTCTATAGATAATTTGAAAGCTAAAGATTCAACCAATTCAGTGAAACAGTTGTATAAAATAACTGTAAATATTAAATAACGGTTTTATTGTATGTAAGTATTGTATCAATGACACATCAAATGAGTTACAGTGCGAGTTTATAATCTTCTTTATATATTGTGAATTTTGATTTATTAATAAAAAATTTTGTATTAAAATACAATGTCTTCAATACAAAATCATTTGTGTATCAAATAATTATTAAGATTAAAATTAAATTTTATGTTTGTGTATCACACTACTGATTTATTCTATACAGTTTCTAAATGAGCGATAAGACAATGGAATGGTGATCATCATCACTGAGTTCCCTCAGCCTATTCTATGAAAAATGTTGAACTGGTTGTGGGTTCGATCCCCACTCGAGGAGATGAAATATTTACTTATATTTATATTTCCATTTCTTCGCTCTGGTGTCGAGGATAAGTGCAGCGTTGATTTCCGCCACTCAACACGCAATGCCTGTACATTTCAGAGGAAAAGGAGTAATAGGGTTACTTAACACTAGGTTCCCTCTGCCTGATAAATATATATTGAATATTGTTAAGTCAAACTCCTGTTGCTTGCTGTATAATTTGAAATACAGCTGTAATCAAACTATACGCCGTGGCTATACTAAAGTTCGAAATAAAACATATCTCGAACATGATCGTCATATAAGTGACTGACGTATATGTAAATGAGTTATTAATTTGCTTTATCATATGAAGGTTTTAATGTTTTATGGTTATATTTTACAACCCTGGTACAGTAAAATGTTTAATTTTAATATCGTTTCAACTAATTTATATTATTACAATTAGGTGTTTCTTAAGAAACTCACTTGTCCTCTTGGAGAAGTCACTTGTTCTCTTTCTCGTATAATATATTTTATATAAATATTCTTTAATGTGGGAATCACAAGCGTTGTCATTAAGTAAAGCTACAATGTGGATTACGTTGTAGCTTTTTGAAATTGCAAGACAACTCTTCCAAGGATACTCTATTCTTGGCGAAGAGTGAAGTTATGTAAGATTTTAATTCAATAAATACACTCCGGGAGCCGTCTTTAGCCTGGCATAAGGAACCGAAAACTTCAGATTTTTTTGTTTTATGGATCTTTTCTTAGGGACTTTTTCTAATAAAAAATATAAATAACAATAATTTCAATTACTTGTCCATTTATTGTGTGAAAGATATCAATATCAAATAATTTTGCAGCATAACATTAAAAACCGACATATGAGTTTTGCTAAATTTACGCTAAGCTTAAACTTAGTTAACTTTATTAATAAACATTATTTTTTCAGCGATTTTATTTAACATACCTACTGTCCAATTTATATTTTTAAATAATTGAATTGAAACGTAAAGGCTTTGAGGCCATCGTGGCACAGAAGCACAAGAAGTATGACTATAACGCGGTGGTAGTGGGCTGGTTTCGCTGTAGGGAGAATTAATTATTATTTATTAATATTTCCAATTCTTCGCTCTGGCACCAAGGAAAAAGCCCCACATGAGTTCCGCCACTCAACATGCAATGCCTCGAAAAATTTGGTAGAAAATGGGAAACGGTTTGTCTTAACACTAGTTCTACTCTGCCTACTCTATTACATATAAATTAACTTAATAGTCACAGCCTATATTAACAGATAAGACAAGATATTACATTCCAACAATCAAAGCTAAGAGCACAACACTACGCTGCTATATTTCCGCTTAATGAAACGTTAATTGTTAATTCACTAGTGATGGGGCGTAGCATTAATAATTAACACTATACATTAATTGAGGTCGAATTCATTGACCAAGCATCAAAATAACTGCTCTATATTATGGAATTTTGTTTACATTTACCACGCTATGAAAGTATATTTTATAAATTTGGTACAAAAATTATGTATTTTTTCCTTCTTTTAAGAGACTATAATAAAACAAGTTCTATGAAGGGCCGACATTTAAAAAACAAACTATTTTTTGGAGACTTTATATTTTGTTCTGAATATAAATATTAAAAACAGAAATGGAAATATAAATTTAAGTAAATATTTCATCTCCTCGAGTGGGTATTGAACCCATAACCAGTCGTGCTTACAATCACATTTTATCCCCTGCGCCACGTCCAGCCCCTATATAATATAATAATATATATTTTTACATATTAAAGTACAAAGTTAATGTTAATAACCTATTTAATATAATATTAAGAAACGAGATCCCGTCTACAATACAAGAATGTCATTAAAATACCATAGTGCACCTACAGTAATCTGTACACATTATAAAAATAAATAAAAAAAATCCTACATACTTTTTACATCTTATTACAAAGCGATAGAGTCTATTATTGTAGAACAAGTTGAATTCTGATAGAAAATATATTCTTGTAATGTTATAATAGCGCAAATTATACGTCATAATCGCGGAATTACACAGTCGTGCAACGACTGCAACGGATCGGAATTATCGACGGTTAAGTTTTAACATGCGGTTTATTGGCAACAGAAATGCCGAATTACTTTTATTTTATGGAAAAAAATATTTATTTAATATATTTATAGTATTTTTTAAGATGGCCTTTAATACTTACTGTTGCTTAAGTTGTGTTTTAATTGGAACGGAATATCTAAACACTAGGTTGATTCCCTCTGCCTACCCTGCTATGAGCAGGATAAAGCGTGAAGCTAAAAAATTAACCTATTTTAAAAAAGAAGATATTAAGAACTTAGTGTTAAGACACTTATTCTTCTTTAAGATAATTTAAATAGTTATTTAATAGTCAAATATAATAAAGAAAACGGCAACGAAAAATTAAAATAGTGATGTTATGTGTAACAATTACGATTTTCGATTTTAGTTTTAGAAATAACAATTTCCAAAATTAAATTTAAATCGACCTTCTTACACATTAGTCTCTTCAGTCGAATTTCAACTGGAATAGTATAAAATAATTTTTAAAAAAACCTAAAATTTAATTATCACAAAAAAACAAAAACACGACCATACCGAAACGTCAATTAACAATATTAAAACAGCAATTCAAAGTCACAAAAGGTATTTCTGCAATAATTTACTAAATTTATCTAATCAGTTAGGCCAAGTACGTTACGAGACAGACAGACTTTAATTATTCACTGCAATTAATCTTTATCACATTCACAAAAAGCCTTTTGCGGCATTTTGACAAGCATTTAAATATCTTTCAACTTCTAGTGTATACGAATAATACTAGATTAGATTTCAAATATTCGAAGGTCGTTTGTATTAGATACAACAATAAACTTATTACAGAACAGAACTAAGGCACGGTAAGTAATTATCTATTATATCGATTAATTTGTAGCGAAACTAGTTTTTAATTTGTTCGTAAATATTTGCACGCGATTTTAGTTTATATAATGGTATTTATTGTTTCTATTTTAGCGTTTATCGTTTGCGTGATTTTTCTATACGTAGGTGTGTTAAAAAACAACTTTACACTTATTCTTGTATAGCAGGGTGAAGAAAGGAAATTATGTTAAGACGTATCGTTTCCCACAATCCGCCTAACTTTACTCTACTTATCAGAGGTGGGATCCATTTCCAACTCAAAAATATCGGTTTTATAGAAATTAAACTATTATTCCAGCTTCACGCTGCACTCCCGCACACAGTTGGGTAGGCAGAGGGAACCAACCTAGTGTTAAGACACTCCAATCCCAACTATCTGGAGGCATTGCTTGTGCGTGACAGCTCAACGCCGCGCTTTGCCCCGACACGAGAGCGAAGTAATGAAAATATAAATTTAAATAAATATTTTATCTTCTCTAGTGGGGATCGAACCTACAACCAGTTGATTTTGCAGTCACACTTGTGCCTCTGCGCCACAACTAACCTCAGCCTCAGCTTTGTTTTATTTTAATAATAATAATAATACATATTTTACATTATTATTATTATACACACTGTATAATAAAGCTTACAACCAGTCGGCCCACACTAGCGGTGTATCAAGCAAATGCAAGTAATCCGTTTTCCAATTAGTTATGGTCATAAGGCCAGGCCACCTACATAATTTAGAATACCTAGTCCTCTGTCAAGGTCCGCTTACAGTGACTTATGATTTGCTTTATTCATGAGGCATAAAGGACTCACGTTAATAGTTAAAGGCTAGTTAAGTATAAGGTTTTATATATTTCTATATATTTTATTAAATGTATATATGTATATAAATTGTTGCTAATTATATTGTAGTTCGTACATATATTTTCGTTAGGATGCGTAGTATTTTTTTTTTAGCTTCACGCTGTATCTCACATCTAGTAGATGGGTGACAGAGGGAACCTAGCGTTAAAACGTTCTTTTGTGAACGCCGTGCGCTGCCTGGACGCAAGTGAAAATATTAAATATTTAATATGTTCTAGTAAAAATTGAAATTTTTAAAAATTTCAATTATTTTTTAAGTGTGTCAACTAACAACCTACTATATATGGTTACAAACTAACTAACCAACTACAGAATAGGTATTTACTATTGATAATAATATTAATATACTCTAAGCGTCTCGTCCTATATTACTTGGGTGATATTTATTCAAATTGCATAAAGAGTCATGCACAAATATGCAGCGCATATGCCGATATGCCGATATGCGATATAATACATACATATTAAAGTTGTATCGCTTAATCGACGTTTTGTCCGTGCCAAGTATATAAATGCAGTTATTTGATGTTGGCAGAAAATTATATATATTTTAAATGAATAACTATAATTTTACTACTGTATTCGACATATAGTAGGGTAGGCTAAGTAAACCTAGTGCTTAGACTTAGACACTCAGTTCCCCATTTTCCGTGCAATTTTCGAGACATTTTGTGTTGTATTGCGGAATTCAACACCACATTTCTTGTTACCAACGCGAGGATATGATAATAATAAATTCAGCCAATTGCTAATGGAACGTTATGCCGATGCCCATTGCTACCTCGGTTTATATGTCAATCCTCAATATATTGAGGGTCCATTTTATTTAAAGTTCCAATGTGTTCCCACCAACAAAAAAATATTTTTAATAACAGTTTAAATATTTTGGATAATATACTAATTATTATTTGCAGTCAACAAATTCAAATTCTGTAATAATAAAAAAACAATATATTTATTAAAAACTTATACAAAAATAATTTTTTTGCCCACCATCAGAAGACATGCCAACCAACAATCAAATCTATAGAACCTATCACCCATGACAAGTGGATTAAATAAGGAACAATAAGTTATAATTACAATTCAACGCACAGACAAAGTTGTTAATAAAGATAATGCATGAATACAGAGTGCAGTACTTGAATCACAATATAAGAACAGTTAGCGCGGATTTTAACTCTATCTATCTATATCTACATATTTTATATAGATATATATTATAGAGGCCAGTCGTGGCGCAGAGGCACAAAGTGAAACTGTAAATTCGACTGGTCGTGGATTCGATCCCCATTCGAGGAAATCAAATATTCCTTCATATTTATATTTTCATTTTCTTCGCCCTGTTGTCAAGGCAAAGCGCGGCGTTGAATTCCGTCACTCAACACACAATGCCTTGTAGTGCCCCAAAGATTCGACAGAAAGTGGTGAATGGTGCTAGTTAATGGGGATCGCAGTGCCGCAATACTGTTCCCAGGTTGCCAGGTCTTTATAAAAGAAATTCAGAAGAACTTGATTAGTTTAAGTTACGAAATTAACTTCAATTTTCATTCAAAAAACTGTTGAGATGATTGATCTTGTCTTGAGATATGCTTATATGTCAAGACAAGATCAATCATCTCAACAGTATTTTTTAAACATAACGAGGAAAGCATCTGAACGTTTAAGTTTTACAAAGAAATAGATCAATTATTGCAGTAAATTATTGTACTTATCTTTGTGCACAGAAAAATAAAGTTAGAAATGGCATAAAGAAGAATAAAGCGATACCGGTAAGCTAGTAAGTCTCAACATCTATGTATAATAGGGTTAACTATTGAAATTTTTGACATGAATGTCACTCCTCTATTTGATACCATATACTTTTACCAATACCGTTTTTGAAACACAAATTTTTGTATTTTTTTAATCTGTTATTAAATTTCTATTCTTAAGTACAACACTCAGTTAGCTTGAATTGTGCACTTGCAACTCGCTACTGTTGTTGCATCATCCACGTTTGAAAGAAAAAGTGAATTTTCAACAGTCCAAAGTCGCTTTTTCCACACAAACACGTTTTCATTGGAACGAGGTCTTTTCAATCATTAGCTTATTATTGACTGTTAAAAGACATATCATTGGCATTTTATAACCGTATCATTATAATTATCACGAAAATTTTGAGTCCAGTCGAAGAGACTTAAGCGTGTGACTGTAATTGTGTTGTTACATAGGAAATATTGCAATAGATAAAAATGGAAGAATATTACTATAATAGTTACGATTTTTGTATATTGATATTAAGCTTGTAAAGTTGGGTGTTACGATTCCCACTCGAGGAGATCCAATATTTATGTAAAATATTTCCATTTCTTCGCTCTGGTGTAGAGGCAAAGCGCGGCGTTGAGTTCTGCCACTCAACACGCAATGCCTCCAGAATTCGGCTGAAAGTGGGCAAAATTTAAATCTACGAAAATCCTGGCAGTTTCTTGAATCGTTAGGCATCGGTCGGCAACGTCAAAATCTGAACCGCGATATTGATGTTGATGCTTTAAATACGCATTTCACTTCAATTATACCTATGGACGGTACTATTAAGGCAAATACATTGAATTTTATCAGTTCCCTGCCATTTCCATCAACCAATCCTTTCCATTTTTCCGAAGTCTCATTAGCCGAAGTAAAAAAAAATATTTTGGGTATAAAATCGGATGCCGCTGGTTTCGATGGTATCAATCGTAAAATGGTTATTTTACCCCTTAATGTTATAGCTCCTGTAATAACTCACATTTTAAATTATTCCCTGACCAGTAATTCCTTTCCTAGCGTGTGGAGAATATCCCGCATTTTTCCCATACCAAAGTCCAAAGATCCAAAATCCTTTTCTCACTACCGTCCCATCTCAATACTTCCCTTCCTGTCAAAGGTTTTAGAGCGTATTGTCTCGCAACAGCTAAATCAGTACCTTTTAAAAAACCATATTCTATCTGAATTGCAGTCTGGTTTTCGTTGTGCGCACAGTTCAGTCACTGCATTAATTAAAGTCTGTGATGATATACGGCTAAATATGGATAGACAACATGTTACTATTATTGCCCTGCTCGATTTTAGTAATGCTTTTAACACAGTGGATACTGACCTACTACTCGCTGTTCTACGATCAATTAACATCTCCGCTCAAGCTACAGAATGGTTCAGAGGCTATCTATCTGATCGGCGACAATACGTACAAGCCAATGATAAAATTTCTTCCCTTCGTTCTTCTTCTATGGGTGTTCCTCAAGGGGGTGTCCTTTCTCCTCTCCTGTTCTCTATTTTCATTGATACTATCTCCCAAAACCTTTCCTCATCCTACCATCTATATGCTGACGACTTGCAGATTTACATAGCTACTCCTTCGAGCGACATAGATGAAGCTATTCGTAAATTCAATAAGGATTTGCAAAACGTCGCTACGTGGAGCAGGTCTTATGGCTTAACCGTCAATCCTGGTAAATCACAGGTTAGTATTATAGGTAGTACAAATCAATTAAAAAAACTTAATATGAACGGCCTTCCTACTATACGGTTTGATGATGCTGTTTTATTTGTTAGGCCGACTATTAAAAACCTTGGGATAGTTTTAGACAACTCACTATGCTGGTCAGCGCAGATAGCTGAGGTCAGCAGAAAACTATTTGCTAATATCGGAGCCATGAAAAGATGGAAATATTTTCTACCTATCAAAACCAAAACTACTCTAGCTCATTCTCTACTGATACCGATTTTAGATTATGCTGACTCATGTTACCCGGATTTATCTGAGGAACAATTGAATAAACTAGAGCGGTTACAAAATCTATGTATAAGATTTGTCTTTGGTCTGCGTAAATATGATCACGTTTCTGATTATCGTCGTCAGCTCGGATGGCTTCCTATTAGACTTCGCCGCAATTATCGTATGCTTACCCTTCTTTATTCGATCCTATACAATCCTTTCGCACCCTCTTATTTAAAAGAGAGATTCAACTTCCTTGGTTCCGATTCTCTTCTACGCCTTGAACTAAGGTCGCGAAGTGATAACCTCCTCAAGCTTCCAACCTGCCATACCCACTTCTATTCCAACTCCTTTACGGTGAAAGTTGCTATTCTCTGGAATGCACTTCCTACAGAAGTGCGACATTCAGTGTCACTTAACGTTTTTAAAAGACGCCTAAAACAACACCTTTTTAATTTAGAAAACTTGTAGACTCTTCTTTTTATTACTTATATTGTACATATTATATTATATTATATTACATGTACTATTTATTGGTATAAGAATATGTATGTTTATTGGTATTTAGTTATAAATATATGTAGTTGTATGTAATTGTATATATATATGTGTGTATTGTGTATGAGTTTATGTATTTTTGTATATATCATAAGTATTATATATTATATGTTTACTTAGTATTATCTTCTTTTTGTTATGTGCACTTAACGTTATTCCACTCTTCTGTTTTTATATTTTATGTCCTTTGTTTTGGAAGGTTGCCTGTAAGAGATTGCTTGAAGCAATAAGGCCGCCTTTGCATACTTGTTTGTATTTATTTCTTTTTTGTGTGTGTGTGTGTGTTTTTTTTTTGTGTGCAATAAAGTATAAAAAAAAAAAAAAAAGGGGAACGGAATGTTTTGACATTAGGTTTCCTCTGCCTACCCTGCTGTGTGAGGGATACAGCGTGAAGCTGATTTTTTTTGATTAAACCTAGCTGAAGAATTTATTTGGTTAAAGGTATACCTTAGGAACTATTGAACTGAATTGAATAAAATATTTATGTTTTTGATAGTCCATTTACCTATATTAGGTCACTGTTATCGTTTCTTTATAACGAATTGTACCTGCTTTCAGATTTACCTCGAGCACTAACAAGATAAAAATATTTGTTTTTTGGCACTTCCTAAAACATTTTCAAAAAAGAAAATGAAAATATTCAATATTTAATTTCTTCGAGTGGGAATGGAACCTACAACTTCTCACAGTCACACCTCTGCGCCACAACTGTCCTAGAATAATCATTAATGCATTATAACGCAACTATGTTACTAATAACTTTATTAGTTGACGACCGACTTCACTTGAAATTAACCTAAAATAACGTTTCTATACTATAACAAACTCCACTTCTAGTTTAAATGGTACCCAATGGACGCCTTACGTTCTTTTAGTAATAATATTTTATTATTTTTTTGATGGAGTCTATTTTATAAGTTTTTGAATGCTTAGCATCTCACAAAGCCAATAGGAAAACTCACTTACAATTTACTGAATCCTGTCACTTTCCAGTTATTAAGAAGCACAAGAAGTGTTAGATTGTGGATCTATCATCGCGCAATTTAATATCAGATTAAAGAAATTAAACAGTTTTACATTTTTTACGTATTGTTATTTTAGGGGGGCCGTCGTGGTGCTAGGGCACAAACGTGTGAATAAGCTCGGCGGTTGTTCGTTCGATTCCCACTCGAGGGTTGAAATATTCAATATTTTCATGTTCTTGTACTGGCAACGAGGCAAGTGCGCGGTTGTGTTTCGCCACTCAACACGTAATGCCTCAAAAAAAACGGCGGAAAGTACGTAAATGTCGTAATGGAGAATGAAGTGTCTTAACACTAGGTTCCCAGTCTACCCTGCTATCTGAGGAATACATTATGAAGCTAAAAAAAATGATAAATATATAATTGTTAAAAAATACATATAAGTATTGCACAATCAAAAAATATTTCAGTGTACAGCTGCACGTAGCGAGAATCGAACTCACTACTACCGTAAACAACGTACCCACTGAACCATTGTAGTACATTATGAAACAACATTATTTATTATAGGATATTGTGTTCATAAGAAATGATTTTACTTGGCCAACCAGCCGCATTCCAAAACGGCTTGTTAGAACGACAATTGAATATATTTTGTCGGTTTATAGTATTAATTTCAGTGGATTTAATCGTTTTCGATAACAATGTATATGATTTAAGCTAAAGTGCCAATCTAGTTTTCTCTAATAGTTAGTTTACTAATAAAATTCCAAATTTAATCTAAAATTATTCAATCTCTCACTAATAAATAAAACGTAGAGATAAGTAGAGTAAATAGATTGTGTCTGTCCAATCTTTAATAATATTGTAAAGTTGAAGTGTTTGTTTGGTTGAACGCTTTAATCTCTGTAACAATTGGTTCGAATTCAAGAAAATATTTTATTTACTGAAAATTTTTGTTAATTTGTTTGTTGTATATTGTCTTATATAGATTTCGATGATTGAGAATGTAATTATAATTATTTAAATTTTTCCACTTTACCCTTGTTCTTGACTATATCGAGACAAAATGTAGTGTTGAATTCTGCTATGTGTACATAATGTTTTGAAGCTGATAGAAAAAAATACAGTTGGCACCCAAAACTATAGCAGAGCAGGGGTAAAAGAAATCTAATGTTGAGACTCTCCCATTCTTTAATCTTTTGGGGACATTGCGTTTTGTATGACGGTGCTTAACGCCGATTAATTTATATTTTGTATTTTATTTAAACCAAAAGCCCATTTAAGTAACTATTGCCTTATAAGGTGTAAAACAACAAAACGTAAGATAAACCAATTTATACAAAGCAATGTCTATTTAATTCCAAACAAAACACTCATTCAGAACAAATACACTAAAGATTGATTGACAAGAACCAGTCTGTTCATTCGTCATTTTGTCTCTAATACTTAACCAGTCCAGTGAGGCCTGTAGTGAGGCCAGTGAGGCCTGTCTTGGTGCAAAGATACAAGTGTGTGACTGTAAAAGCGACTGATTGTAGGTTCGATACCCATTCGAGGAATGAAATATACATTTAAAAGTATATTTTCATTTCTTCGCTCTATTTGAGTTAAAACGCGGCATTAAGTTCTGCCACTCGACATTCAATGTCTCCATAATTCGGCGGCAAATGGAGAATGGAATATTTTAACACCAGGTTCCCCCTGCCTATTTTGCCGTGCGCGGGATATAGCGTGAAACGAAAGAAGGCAAGTTTCGATTTCACAGAGTCCATAATCACTTTCAGCTATTCCACCCACAATTCCTATGAAATTTTATCTCATATACAGTAAGTACACTACTGTAATTTGCTTCCTTATAACTAATCTCAAGCAGTTTTCTACTCTAACACAGAGTAATTAGGTCTAATTTACACTAATACTACAATGTCGATCATTGTCAGGCTATAGTTAATAACCACATCAAGTTGATCTACCGTCGTTCATTTTTCTCATACACGAACTAACTAAACCTATCAACGTAACGGTTCTCCTTTCACTGGTAATGGTAACAGATTTACTGTCAATTTTAATCAAGTTATTTGTGCCGCTCAGTTTAACTCAAAGGCCGTAGATTCTGTTCCCGATTTGGTGAAAATGGAATGTTTTGATGGTATCGTTGTAACTATAAAGCATGTGAAACACTTAAGAGAACGGTGGAATGGGAATTTATCTTCAAGTCACTTAGCGTTATCTAAAGCTTTATCAGTTACCGAATGATAGGTACCAATAGGTAGCGTACTTTAGTTTTTTAACATTTTATTATTTGTCAAATATATATTACATTTCCCAGTACAGCTTGCAGTACATTTCGAAAGTTTAGTAAAAATAGGTTTGATTTCAATAAAAATGAACGCACGCTGCTTATAAATGGTACTTAATTACTTAGTGTATATAATTTTTTTAGAGCTTCACACTATCCTGCATGAAGCAGGGCAGGCAGAGGCTAAGCATGTTAAATGGCGTAACTCAACGCCACGCTTTGGTTCGACACCAGAGAGAAGAAATGAAAGTATTAAATATTTCAAATTCAATAATAATTGAGTGAGAATCGAACCCACAACCTGTCGCGTTTACACTCACACTGTTGGGGCTCTGTGCCACGACTGGTCTATTATCTACCTACCTACATACGAGGAATATGTAATCGTTGTTACTTGAAAACTCTAACTTTTAATTTGTTTGTGGGAAAACTTCTAACCGTAAACGCAAAGGTTATGGGTTTGATGCTCACTCGAGGCAAAGATTTTTTTATCAAACTATACTTCTAACGTCTGGCATTCATGCTGAAAACAGTAGATTTCATCAGCTTACTATTATGTAAAAAAAAGTGAAACTATCACTTAAATTTTAAAGATATTGAAATATAAAAAAAAAATAGTAGAAATGCCTTCATAGTCGTATGTATGTATTATAAGGGCAATAACCTCATTAGTACTACACACTTACATCTTATCTGAGATACCAGCCTCTCCTAGTTGGTCAGCAAAAATTAAATTTAAATGATCCTGTGCTTAGATTGCAATCGACGATTCACCGTACAACCGACGTTTCAAGTTGTGTTTGTGTAGCTTCATAAATATATACATATGTATGTAAAATAATATTTTAAAATATAAGGCAATAGGCCACGAAGGGGCACGAAGGGTGACTATAAAACCTACTGGTTGTGGGTTCGATCCCCACTTTCATGGAGTTCCATCACGTTCGAGGACATGAAATATTTACTTAAATTTATATTTCAATTTCTTCGCTCTGGTGTCAAGGCTAAGCGCGGCGTTGATTTTTTCCACTTAACACGCAATGCCTCCAAGAATTCGGCAGAAAGTGGGGAATAGAGTGTCTTAACACTAGGTTCCCTCTGCCTACCCTGTGTCTTCGCTTCGTGGCGCAGTCGCGGTCATGGTAAACGCGACGGTTATGAGTTTGATCCCCTCACGAGTTTGATTACTTGAGGAATGATTATATTAACTTATTTGCGTTTTCTCGTTCAGCGTGACTAAATATAAAGCTTATTATTGTTAAATTTGAACAAAGTAAATTAGGGACCGGAATGTCTTAACTTTAGGTCTCTTTATCTAGAGCTAGGTTCCACACAAACACAAAAAATACCAAGATACCACGAAACATTCGAGATTATGAAAAGTGCATTAACAAATTTTGTTTATCATAGTTAAATAGAAATATATATATTTTAAACAAAAGTGCAACAAAAAACTCTCTAGCTACGTTTTATTTCCAAATATTTTTAGGAAAACTAGAATAACCAAAATTACCTGTATCAAATTTTCTAAATGAGATATCCTGAGATTGACATTTCCATCAAACTGTCAAAATATCCGTATAGTACAGTTATAGCTGCTAGCCTGCTAGCCTGCTCATAGTGAACCGATAACATATACTTAATTGAAATTATTTCATAATGACTGTGCTCTTGAGCTACACTATCATGGTGCGGTTTAAGTGGCAGAACTCAACGCTGCGCTTTGCCTCGACACCAGAGCGAAGAAATGGAAATATAAATTTAAGTAAATATTTCATCTCCTCGAGTGGGGATCCAACCCACAACCAGTCGGTTTACAGTCACACCTTGTGCCGCTGCGCCACGACCGGCCTCTATCAATTTAGCTTGAACAAAATTAAATTTAAAAAAATCAGATTCACGCTGTATCCCTCACACAGCAGGGTAGGTAGAGGGAACCTAGTGTAAAGATACTCCGTTCCCCACTTTCCGCCAAATTTTGGAGTCTTGGAACTCAACGCCGCGCTTTGACTCGACACTACAACGACGAAATGGATATTAAATTTAAATAAATATTTTATTAACTCGATTGGAGATCGAACCCACAACTAGTCGTGTTTACAATCACACTCTATGCCCCTGCGCCATGATTAGATCTTATTATATAGAATACTTATTGTATTAATAAAAAGCACGTGTAAATTTTTACTAGTCACACACAACATTGTGTGTTCAATGTCGTCGTTTGTATATAAATTATAATAGAAACCAACTTCTTATCTATTTATTAATGGAGAAAAAATGCAAAAAATAACCATGCTAATAGGTAACAATAACATTGTCATAATGTAGACGTTTTTATTGTTATTTATTTATATTGTTTACTATTATCAATTAAAAGACTTACGGTGTTTAGGTACGGTTGACATAAGTATTTTCACTTAATGATTTGGGATTCGATTTCTATTGGAGGTAAGGTTAATTGATAATAGTATTTAAATATGCTTGATAGTTGTGTATTCAATTCCTTAGATGTGAAATGTTTATGTTAAATTTAGTTATTTTTTTCCCAATCTAGCTAGACAAAGAATTTCGCCACTCAATTTAGGTAAATTCTTGAAAATTGTTTAGAAATTGTATTAACACTAGGTTGTTCCTCGAGTGGGAATTGAACCCACAATATACCGCGTTTTCAATCACACATTTGTGCTCCTGCGCCACAACTGACCCTAATAATAATATTTATTCTATATTAATATATAAAATACATTGCACTCAAGAATATTATTATATTTATCTAATTTTAACGTACAGTAATTTCTTGCTCCCATAGAATTATTGCATTTCATACCGACATTCCTAAGAACGCTGAGTCAGTGCAGCAAATCTCATACAATTTAAGATATTAATATGATCTTTGAATGCACTGATAATGCAACTCATGCGCACCGTTCCCTTTATACTTTAGTACACACTCGTCTTTACCTGTATTATTTTTGAATAATAAAAAAACTATTTAAAAACCTTTTATTTATTTTTTCGATTTCACGCTATATTCTGCATGTTGTAAGCTAGGCAAAGGGAGCCTAGTGTCAAGACACTCCGCTTCCCACTTATCGCCGAATTCTAGAGGCGCGGCGGAATATATTATTAAAAAATATTTCTATTTTGAGCTTCACTCTGTATCCCGCATGTAGCTGGGTAGACATCGGGAACCTAGCGTTAAGACGTTCCGTTGCTCACTTACTACCAAATTCTGTAAGGATTGCGTGTTAACTGGAGGAACTCAACGCCGCGATTTACCTTGACCCTACAACGACAAAACGAAAATATTAAAGATTTATTTACTCGATTGACCTTTTATTTCTTGCTAAGACAAATTTTAAAAACCATTTTAATTTTTATTACTATTTTTTATAAAACATTAGTTCATCTGTAAGAACTTCCATTGGTGAAGACTTCTCAATACTATGGATTGCCAACGTTCCATATTTAGTAATTCTTATTAAAGAGTTCCAGATCCATTATTTACGATATGGATTAAATGAAAAGGTCCAGCATTAATGTTTCCACTAAAATTCAACATGTAGTGGAAAAATCTCTTTAATTCTGGCGGAGTGTTTTAACACAGAGTTTTCTCCACCTACACGGGTACATGCGGGGCAAAGCGTGAAATGTAGGTTTTTTTTATAATAACATAACAAAAAAATATAATTTTAATGAAATCAATTTTGATTTCCACCGATAGTTGGTTAATAATACTATAATATGTAGTAGGTATGCCTATATTAAGAATTGGAATTGGAAATTACGAATCATCTTTGCGTTGTCCTAATTGAATAAGACCTTAAAATTGATGAGAAGGACATTTTCATTGATTTGTATTACACTAAATTATATTTCATTATTATTTTAGCTTTAGAGGCAGAGAGGCGTAACGGACACTATGATTAGTCCCATTTCACTTCGATCGCTTCACGTTTTGTTCCAGACATCGCGTGTTAAGTGGCAGAACTCACCGCATGCATTTTATTTGTACTCGCACAAGAACTGGGAAATGGAAATAAATTACTGAATCTGGAATCGAATTCACAGTTAACGCTTTGACGTCCACTGTGGTCTCAACATTGTACTAATGATATAATAATTATTTGTCAATGTAACCGGATTAAGGAAAGATTGTTATTTTACATACAAACATATCTCTCCGGTTTACGTTCGGAACCCAAAACGCGATGTCTCTAAAATTAGACAGAACTTGGGGTACGAAGCTCCCTTTCCTCTGATACCCTGCCAGACACTGATCTCACAGCTATCGCGAGTCTCACTGTCCCGCTCCGCCATAATAGTCTCAGTATATACTTACTTAAAATATATCAGCTTCACGCGTATCCCGCACACAGCAGGATAGGCAGAGGGGACCTAGTGCCGTGAAACTCCGTTCCCCATTATTATGTCTATTTATAATTTACATTATATTATATAATATAATGTATCGATCGTGTCAAACGTTTCCGCTATATCTATCATTCAGTGTGAGACAATAGCCATAATTGCTTCCATTATGCCGTGACCGGACCAGCTTCTGAGGAATTTGCGGTTAATAACAAGAACAACTCGTGTATTGGTACTAATTGCTCACTCTGACTTTGCCCGTTCATATTTGTTAAAAGGTCACTAAATTGCTTATACGTTTACTTAACTTAGCTTCACGCTGTATCATTATTTTCCCTCCTGTATACTTGTATCCGTATCGTAACATTTGGTGTTCTGTACTGGTACTACTACGGGGACGGAACGGAGTTGGAACGGAACGCCAAATACGGTAGTATAAATACAATTATATAATTATACAATATACTACAATATCCCGCACAGTGCAGGGTGGGCCAGAGGGAACCTAGTGTTAAGATACTCCGTTCCGTACTTTCCGTAGAATTCTGGAGCTTAACGCTGCGCTTTCCCTCGAAGCCACAGCGAAGAAATGAAAATATAAAATTAATTGATGAAAATTTAAGTTTATTTAAAAAAATATATTAAAGTCTCAAGAACTAAACTACAAACATCACTGTTTATGGGTAACTATATTTTTGGAAAAATGGGAATATATTTTTTAACTTTATTAATTATTAATAGATACAGCCTAAGTCTACAAATCGCACCCTTAGAATTATAGTGACCTAATCAAAAAAACCATGATTTTGAGTTTTTGTCAGAAATTGACCTAAACCCATGTTTTTTTTGATTAGGTCGCTATAATATATATACATTTAGTTTCTCGAACGTTTACGTCAGAAAAAAATGCAAACCTTGACATTGAACACGTAATATTTTTAGGTAATATTGTAACGGAGCGTCTTAACACTAGGTTCCTTCTTCCTAATCTGCCGTGTGCGAGATGCGGCGTAAAGCTGATATGTATCCATTTATAGAGGATTAATAAAGGCTATATTTCATCATGTTAATTGTTTGGATTAACCCACTGCGATCTGAATTACCTTGGACGCTTTGAGTGTGTCATGTATCATAGATATATCTAAAATTATGTCCATTTGACCATTGGGACGAACTTACGATTAAAAGGTGGCATTTTCTTTTCAGCTTCACGCTGTATCCCGCATGCAGGATAGGCAGTGTTAAGACACTCCACTCCCCACTTCCCATCAAATTCTGGAGGCATTCTATTAGTCTTTTATATAAAAGATATTTCTCACAACAGAGTACCTACTCGAGTTTATAGTTTATATTTATTTACTTAACAGTTACTACACAATTATAAAGTTTTCCTACCGTAATACATAAACAACCTAATAAAATGTGAGTAAATGACGTAATTGTATGAACGTGTACTGTATTTATTATATATTTATATGTAGTATGTATGAAGGTACCACTGCTAACGGCTTTGATTCACAGCGACTAAAAGGTTGACGATTCATTTCTAATAAGAAATCATTAATTTCAAGATTCAATTCATTTCAAGATTTCATTTAAAGAAATAGGTTCAGGAAAAATCCAATAAATGGTATTTTAAAAAATCGGAAGGAACCTGGTGTTAGGACACTCTATTTCTTACTTTTCACCAATTTGAAATATTGGATTGTTGAGTAGCTAAACTCTCTGGTAAGCGTGACGCTGACGTCACGCTTACCAGAGAGAAATGAAAGTATTTTAACATTATTTTTATCCATATCTCGCTTCTTAGGCCAGTCGTGGCGCAGAGGCGTGTAAGCCCAACAGGTTGAGGGTTCGATTTCCACTCGAGAAAACTAAAACATATATATTTCTTCACTCTGGTGTCGAGGTAAAGCGCGTCGTTAAGTTCCGCCACGCAATGCCTCCAGAATTCGGTAGAAGTAAAAGAGCGGAAACTTAACACTAGGCTTCCTGCCCACCCTGTTACTTCTGTTACAGTGCCTGAAGCTGAAGAAAAAATATTGCTTTTTAAAAAGTTGGTATTAAGGTGTCTTCGATGTCACGTTCCCTACGTGATACAGTAAGTGATAAAACTTAATCGAATTCAGTGCATGCATAATAATCGAGTAAATGACATTTATTTTTTAAACAACACCTCGACATTTTTAACATATTTATAGCGTTATTCCACACTTAGGTGACTATCATTTGTAATATCTTACAAATTTTATATTCAGACAACACCGCGTCAAAATGATTGTTAATTTATAAACGATTGCAAATAATTTAAAACTAATTAAAAGCAACAAGTTCATTTCGCAGACGCTGGCACGCTTTGATCCGTTATCTTATCTGACATCTACTGAATTGTTTATAGAATTGTTTGTATCTAGAAATTACAAAGTGTCGTTGGGACTATTAAACCAATTATGGAAGGACAATCCGATTTATTTATATATTAATTAAGATTTTAGAGATATTCTGCTATTTAACTTAGCCTTTTATAGTAATTGTAATTATCGTTAATAGCTTGCGTCTGCCCACGACTTCGCTTTAAATTCATAAATTCATAGAGAAATGGATAAATAACAGAATAACTTTAAAAATGAAAAAAAAAACAGAGATATCTCTGGCAAGTGTATTAGGTGTGCCTATGTTATAAAAGACATATCATATTATTATCAGATGCAAAAAAACATATTAGAAAAATATATTTTTTTGTGAAAAAAATATAAAAAATAAATATTCTTCTTTCTTAATAAAATAAATTCAATTTCATTATTCAAATACCTATGAGGGATCGGTCGTCTAACATGAAATGTGTATGTTCTTTAAACACATGTTATATAAGAAATACAGTAAAAATAAGACGTTATGTATAGTTGTAAATTTTATTTTCTTTCTATCTGTGGCTAAATAGATACTGCTGTACCTTGCACGTGTAAACGTGACCTTCATTTTATATGGTAAACTAAACAGTAGCTAAATAAGCTAGACGATAAGTTTACAATTTTATCTTTATATTATATCCTTTTTCGAAGTGGGAAGAATCAACTTATTAGTATTAGAGATAGTCTTTTGTTCATTTTTCAGCCTATTTTTATTATTTGTGACACTTTAAGGAAAGAAAAATAATAATTAATAAATATGCCGCTTTTTTACAAGATCAGATCAGAGATACCTACTCCTATTTTACTAAAAAATATAAAAAAATATGTAGTGTCAACACCCACGCACCTATTACGTTTATTTCTTTAAAAACTTGTATTGGTGTATTTTTTACGTTTCACTGAAACATTTTTTTTTAAATAAATTATTTTTGATCATAGCTCTAGTTTTATCTTCGTTTTTATTTAATTGATTATTAAATTATATTTAAACGCATTATAATTAATATTTGTGTAAATAATAAATTCCAAGCGTTTATCGTCTAACGTACTGTTACGTTAGACGGGAACTACAAGGGATAAATAAGTCTTAATATTGCACCAAGAGATGGCGCTGCATGAAGGATTTAAGCCAAAACTCCTTACCAATCTCATAACAGATGGCGCTGCTCGTAATCTGAAACAAAGGTACTCTTATTAGATTCTACTATACAAGTTAAGAGCTGTTTTCTTATTTGCTTTAAATATTATAGATTCGTTCAAAGTCAAATTTACCGGTTAAAAGAGAAATATAGACTAGTTATTTTGTCACTGAGACCAGTCGTGGCGTAGGGCATAACATGTGATTGTAAACGCCACAGGTTATGGGCTCGAATACCACTCGAGGAAGTGAAATACTTAATATTTTCATTTCTGCACTCCAGAGTAAAGGGCAGAGCGCGGCGTTGAGTTCCACCACTATACACCCAATGACTCCAGAATTCACCGGAACAGGGGACGGAGTGTCTTAAGATTAGGTAGATTTTTCCAACCCTGTTGTATGTGGAAGAAATGTTAATTTTTATTTAGTGTGAAAAAGCAATAGCAAAATTTATACATTTTACCGATCTGACTGGCGCTACGATATTTTAAATATACTTCATATATTACCGTTAGGTGATTTTTTAAAATTATTTCTTATGATTCTCCAACTTTCAATTTCTCTAATGGAAGAGGATGATTCATTTAAATAGAATCACAAAACTGCATTGTATTTGTTACTGTATAGTTGTTATAAATTTTATATGTTTATAAATAATAAAAAATTTTTAGTACCTATTGTATAGAAAAATAAGCAAACCTAATCTTTTCTTAGCCATTTGATTATGTTACATAATTATTTATTTGAACTATATATTTATATGAAAAAAAAGCCAGTCGTGGCGCAGCGGCAGAAAGTGTGACTGTGAAACCGACGGGTTGTGTGTTCGATCCCCACTCGAGGAAATTAAATATTTATTTAAATTTATATTTTCATTTCTTCGCTCTGGTGTCGAGGCAAAGCGCGGTGTTGAGTTCTTCCACCCAACACGCAATGCCTCCAGAATTCGGCAGAAAGTGGGGAACCTCCGTTCCCTACTGTCTTACACTAAGTTCCCTCTGCCTTCCCAGCTGTGTGCGGGATACAGCGTGAAGCTAATATTTTTATAGGTATCTGAAATTTGATTTTAAAGTGAAGTCGATTATGGCAAAACTACTAAGTTCATATTATTTAAAACTAATATTGAAATCGCATAACAAATGAAAATATTCTAGGAAGTTTGGAACTAGGCGTAAGAAGTAATAATATAACATTAAAAACTTTTACGTTATAAGAAATAATATTACTAATATTTAACTTATTGGAAGTTTAAGTCGATTTCCAAACATCGATATTAAATAAGAATCGATTTAATAGCAGCTGTATTACTAAAGCACAAACTATAAGGGGTGGTAGAGTCCCCTAAAAAAGTGATGGGCGTTACCCTAGGGTGGGGATCCGTGAGGTCACTTGAAGTCATCTGGCGATTTTTTCCACAAGTCAAATTATGGGGTGGCAGAGTAAATTATGTGAGTTTTTTTTTCATATTTTTTTGTATTTTTTTAAGGGTTTTTCATTTAGTTAATTATAGACGATAAGTTTTGTCGACCACAGTTTGATTGTCGTTTGATTGCTGGTTTAAAAAAAAAGAACAGTTGTCAGTTGTATTATATGCAGGTAAATATATTTCCGCACAGGAAATTTATGTTTAGGGAAAAGAAATAGAGACTAATTAGGCCATTTTTCATATTAACATATTGCAGTGATTTAGGGATCTTTATATATACTTATAGTAGTAGTAGTAGTAATTTTTTAAATATTAATTTTAATTTGAATCAATTTTAATCGCTATTGTAATAAATAATATTGAAAAGTACCTCGGTTTGATAAGACAAAGCGTGGAGTTTCTCGCAAAATATCATTTTTTTAATTTCAATGAATATTTTTATACTTTCCACTTTCATTTCATAAAAAATATTAGTTTAATAAAAAAAAATAATTCACAACTTTGAACCTACTTCTATCATTATTCGTTATACCAACAGTCAGATAGGCCTAGTCTATACACCGTGACATTATATAAATGTTAATTCTCATAGAAAATAAAGTTGTAATAAGCATGTATTGAATATATTATTAATCAAATGACATATCATTTATCTTGCCTTTACAACTCCATTATACGTAAATTAGACGACGACTTCAATGATTATATTATGTTTTGTGAATTAGACTCTCATAGTTCAGTGAATATTTTTTGTTGGCTTCATGCTTCATTTCACATAGTGCAGGATAGGCAGTAAGAAAGTGGGAAGCGGAGTGTCATAACACTAAGTTCCCTCTGCCTACTCTCCTACGAGCGGAGTACAGCGAGAGTAAAGTTACTGGAGGCCGTTGTGGCGCAGGGATACAAGCGTGTGACTGTAAGCGCAACGGTTGTAAGTTCGATTATCAATCAGTTGAAATAAATATTTAATATTTTCATTTCCACACACACAACAGAGCGTCTTCACACTAGGTTCCCAGGTTCCCTCTGCGTACTCTGCTGTGTGCGGGATACAAGTGCGTTAACTGAGTCAAAACATATACTTCAATAATTGTTTCATTAAAAAATTACTTTAAACTTTCATAAATATACGATGCCTTATTAAAAGTTCAATGGAATAAATTCACCTTTGAAATACGCGATGTTAACTTTAAAGTACTTTACTATAGTGGGTTAGTTAAGCTTATTTATTAATACAACCGTATTGAGGTAGTTAAATTGATGTTACTTTGCGGTGGTCGCGAGTTTGATGCCTTAATGTAAAGGCCTTAATGCCTTAATGTAAATGCCTAAACGTCTATTTAAAATGACTTTTGATATTTATATACAGAATTATATGAATTATTGAAGAGTGTTAAATTGCCTTATGACGTGGTGGAAAGTAAAAAGAAAAACAAGATTTTTTTGTTCATTTTGTAATATTTCAAATATTTTTTTTGTTGTGAGATTGCTGCTTTAATTTTTTTCCACAATTCTCATGAAATCGATACAATGTATATGGAGTAAAAGATGTAATGACACACCACTCCTGACAATATGTCTTTTTTTAAATTAACACCGCGGTTTAATGGACCAGGGCAGGCTAGACGCTATGCCGCTATGGTCTTAGTATCTAGAGATGAATTTAATATAAGTCAAAAATTATAATAACTAATATATGATTTTCCTTATTCGTCGTATGACCGCCGCCCATTCACTGTAATGCATAAAACGTCCTCCTCACAATGACATCTTGAATACTAAACTGTCATTGTTTTGTTTTAAATTAAGCGAGACCCGTTGAACTTAAATTTTTACTAACAACCTTTTTATATTTATAATTATAATTATGTACATACAAAACTGTTCTGGCACAGCGGAGGTGATTATTGTGATATTTGTGGGTCGATTCCCGCTTAGAGGACCGAATTGCGCTCATTTCCTCTTCTGGAACAAGCGCGGCGTTGAGTTCTACCACTAACCACACAATGTCTCGAAATTTGAGCAGAATTATCACTAGATTTTTCTATTTACGGGATACAACACGTAGCTAAAAGAAAATGTATACAATATATATTAAAAAAAAATCACATTTTATGTCCAATCATTATAATGTATGCTTGTGGATTTAAATACGGTGAGTTATATAACAGCTAACTGTTTTAAGTATAAGTAAAACAGATTGATTGATTGATTATTTACATCACTTTAATGTACGTACATTAGTAAATCTTTAACTTTTTAAATCAAACAATAATTATTTTTCAAATTAAAATATAATAAAAAAAGACCTATATATCTTTAGCTTCACTATCAGACTATCAGATTTCGAAAGCCCTAGTTCACTTAAAGCCCGACCGGACACACCAATAATTCTTTCCAGCAAAGTATCACGATCGACTTTATAAAACTGAGCTTGCAAATAAATATTCTCCACTAATTAAAACTAAACGTTAAATGTCATATAATAAACTTAATTATAGACGTTCCACGATCACGAAGTACGGTTATATCCTTGCAATAATAATAAAGTATAGAAAATCTATATAATAAACTAGTTCAATTTTCATTAAATAATACTGTTTGCGGAAGTAGTTTATCGATGGTCCCCAGGCAAAGTGTCGAAAGCGAAAAATCGTAAATGTTTTTATCGCTCTTTTAAACTACAAAGTAGTTAAATGAGCCAATATTATTATTTCAAATAATATTTTGATACATTTATATGATTTTTTTTGTTTAACGAACGGGAACTGAACCCACAACTTAATGCTTTTTTTCCATTTTCGTACCGCTGCGCAGTACGACAGGACAGTCTTGTTAATGTTTTTTTTCTCAAAATAAAAAATAAAAAGTTATTTATGCGTTTTTTAAACGTTTATATAATCGAAAACTAACCGTGCTACCATTTCAAAACAGCAATAAAAGACACTTGCAATTTTTCACATTCGATACTTTACCTAGGGACCGCCGTTATATTCGTGCAAATTTTAGTTACTTGATATCGAGAAAGTAATTTATTAGGTTGAATAAATTTATAATATTTTGTAATTAAATATTTATTATATAGACAGGCAAATGATATTTTTAATTATTATGTAATTAATATTAATAAATAAGTTTTCATCGTAGTAACCTACAGTAAGTACCTACCGTAGAGAATAAAATAACTAAAAACTGTTCTTTATGTATCAACTCATTTTACTTTTTAACTCATTATAAGAGTATTTTGTGTTAGATGAAAAAAAATCCACTTATTTTTTAATAACAAATTTCAATAAATATAATTCAACTACACCATGTCGGTAAAAATTTTAACAAACAAAAATAACAAACTATTATTAAAGTACACAATTATACCAGTAAATTACACCCTAGTTTAGTAAATGGCTATAATAAAAGTGGGATGGTACAAAAATTTTTTGGGGTAAATCAGTAAATGTTAGATCGGGAGGGCGGTCGACCGAGAAATTGCCTTTTTCAACGAATCGCATTACAGATACAGTTGATATGATCGATTGATGGGATTTTTCGTGATGTAGTTCCCCTCAAGCCACCTTTGGTACGTTATATTTTCATGTGGTTGTCATGGTTTTCGTATTAGAAAGTAATAATTGAACAAGTTTGAAAAATATTTGAACATTTTCTAAGTCCGTCGTCACAGAGCGTCTGTTGTGGGTTCGATTATCACTTTATGAATTATTTTTATGTTCTATGCTGGTAACAAGAGAAAGCGCGGCGTTGAATTTCATGGCGGTGTAAGAAGTATAAAGTAGAGTAAATATTAGATTTAAAAGAAATCTTCATGTTAATATGAAATGTTGATATGAATAATGATTTGTATAGCAATTTATTAAGAAAAATTATATCTACACAAATATTTTTTAGAGCTATTTAATTATAATATAAAAATCAGAAGAAAATTCTCAAAATTATTTTAAAAAAATGTTATAAACAAAATGAAGTGTTAATAAAATATTTTTTTTATACAGTTTTATAACTTAACAAACATCGATACAAAAATCCGTATGTATAAGCCAATAAATCACTCGAGAAATCAATGGCCGTATTGATCAGATCGAGTAATCGTACCCTAACGACAGTTATCAAGGTTTTTGTGGACCTTTTGTGACCGAAAATAGAAATTTGCATTGAAATAGCACGGATTTGCATATTGGGTTACAGATTTAGTTTTTGCATAACAAAACTATTCAATTGTATGACTTAGAATATACCTGGTTATACAGCGTGTTCCTTAACATTAAAATAAGCCACCTTGATTGCTAATATCTTTACTAAGCGTTAAATTTAACATACATATTGTTAGAAATCGGAAGCGGTTTACGTTCTTAAAATAAACACGATAAAAACACATATCGTCTAAAAATTTCTAAACTATTTGGAAAGAGATGCTATGTAATTGCCATAAGTGATATGTATCACCTAATGACAATACTTCACACGAGTTTCTTTGCGATAACGGCCGTTGCCTACAAACATTTTTTTTCTAATTGGCTTAAATGCTAATATGGACCTGGTCCTGGATTGGTCTTGACAGCGTCACCGGACGGGGAGGGGCGAGGATAACTCGCCCCTGAAGAAGCCCCTGATTGACATAATTCCACTATTTTAGAGTCTTCTTCCAAAGAGTTCGCTAACAACTACTTCGGCAATTAAAAAGTTATACATAAAATATTTAAGGTACCTACTTAAAATAAATATATAATTATGTATTATAATCATCTTATTTTTTTTTCTTCTTTTCTTTTAATTATTAATTTAAAATATATTTTTTAAATATGTTATGAAATATTTCCCAAATCTTTGGTTTAAATCATAAACTCAGTAGATATTATTATTTTAAAACACACTGTATATTGTTGCTACGTACATTGTGTACTTCGATATGCTTTTAAACAATTTTTGTCGTTGTCAGAATGCAATCCGTCATTTTATGCAAATTATAAGAATATAACATGATGGAAGCTAAAAAAAATTTACTTGTCTATAGATGATTATATATTGTTTTTTCTGACAAAATGAATATTATAGCGATATATTTATAGAAATGATAAAAACTAATATAAATACTTAATTCCTAAGTGTGGATTAACACTTTAAAAAATGTTAAAATCTAATATATTTTACTAAAAACACCAAAAATATCGACTTAATTAAGAATTATATTAGTTTTAACTCAGTAAATATCGAATCTAATTGAAACATAACTATTATAACCCTGAACCGTCACCGTACAATCATAAAGACCTTACGTGTCGTCACACTAACAAATGCTTTCTAGACCGTCATTGAAAGTAACCCTTCGAAGAACTAACGAACTTATACAAAACCGTATGCAAATATAAATCATGTAGTCACAAAATCACAATAGCATATAGAAATACTCTCAGGTGCTCAGATGAACTTTATCACAATGGTTCACGTAAAAAATATACTCCCATTATTGTAGCTAACTCGGGGGTTTGCGGGTAGTCTATTTAATATGCGTGTGAATATTTCTTATTACATTACATTGATTGTATAATGTTTTTGTATTAATTTTCAGATTCTAACGTTGTTAGTGTTGATGGGTTTATGATGAAGAAAGTTATAAATAGTTATAAATCGTTCATAATCGCTCATTGTACTACATTGTATTGTGGTGCAAGTGTACTGGTGTTTCACTTTGAATAAGTTAATAAATTAATATCAAAATTACAGTTTAAAATACTTGTTTTCAAATAACTTGGACATTCTTATGTCAATTTAATATACACTGGCATTATTTTTTTATATTACTATCTACAATAAGCTATAAATATCAGTCAAAAATATAAAAATATTTGAAAAGAAACAAAAAAATATTTAAAACAAATAAGAAAGGGTAGCTTCAGAGAAAAAATTAAACGATACTACTTTCACAATAAGTGTCTAACACAAAAACTGTGGGACAGATTGCATGAGCCTCCAAACGGATTCACTTTCTACGCAGGTGTTAAAGCGACCCCGAAGACTTCCTGCCCTAAATGAAAGGGTTAACTGACAATCGATAACAAAAAAGCATCCCTTTGTTAAATCTCAGGTGGCGGTGATGTATTTTTTAACTTGGCACAGGTTAAGTGAAAGTAACGTAAGATTTTTTGTTAAGCTTATGAATTGGGTTAAATGTTTGTAGAGTGTCTATTATTAATATTGTAAAAAATATCGTAAATAAGCTATCTTATAGTACTGAATTTTTGCCATAATATTTATTTTAATTTTTATCATTTTTACGCCTGTATCATTTGGGGAATCATGGAGAAACAAATTCATTGTTAAATCACTCAGTTTTTCAATATCTTTCTATTTTAAAGACGTTTCTTGCGAAACGCAATTCTGTGCTTTATGTAAGACTCTTCTGCGAACTTGAAGTTCCAATAGTAGGTATACCTTGTAACTACGCTTCCACAGCATAGATTCAATAAGTGACTAAATTTATAAATATTCACCAACAGTAACATTTACATTATGAGAATAGTATTCATTATACATTATGAGAATAATAAACTGACCCACCGAGGGTTCTGTACCAATTTCAGAATTGTAGGTTAACAGGAAATACACCTTATAAAAGATGACAAACTTAAGTTTACGGCTGTATGCTGCAATTATTTTGTATGAAATTAAATATAAATATACACTTATAATGATTTTTATCTACGAGATACCTATAAAACTCTTTGAATGCTTTTTTTTATTTGCATTCTAAGCTCCCACTTTGGCCAATTTCAAAATTGTATGTTCACGGGTAGTTCCTGTGGTTGGTTCCCTATAAATCTTGTTTAAAAAATGTACTTTCCGTTACATAATCACTCACTCACTCGCATTTGGCCGTTTTTTTTCTTTCTGTCTGTTGATCTTAGAGAAAGAAAAAAAATCATTTTGCTATGTATATGATATAGTTTTTTTCATATAGGTTTTCAAAATAAATGAAACCTTAAAAAAACTAAGAATTTTCATTATAGAAATAAAATAACAGTAATTAAAAATATATACGCGCTATGAGTTATATGAGCGTTAAAAAGTTGCATATAATAAATTTATGATTAAATTTATGCTTAGGGATCAACCTTTTAATGGATGGATAGTATTAAACGAAGATTATAAAATAGACAATATTACTTAATGTCACTGGAAATTACTGTAAGTTACTTTTAATATGTCTAAATATATATAATATGTAACATTTTAAATGTAAATTGTCGTATCTACAAGACAAGATGGGAAGACAGGTGCAAATGATTATTATTAGCTACACTTTTTACTTTTTAATTTATTCTTTTACCTTTTAATCTATTAAGTAAGTGAACGTATATAAAAATATCTAGCTTAATGTCATTTGGACCAGCTCGATAACATGGCACGGGTTAAATGTTTTAGGTGTAATTTCTTAAGTAAATTCCACTAGGTTCAGTTCTAGGTAAAATAAAAAACTTAAATATTGATTATAGTACCTACTTATGTCTTTCCTACTTTCAGTTTTTTTTTGTTATTATAAGTAAAAAACATTAATTGTTTGTCTTAATGCGACACTGTGTATACAAATGTGAAGTGTTGATATCCGCTTACGTTTCCGCTTCCGCTTCTATCCCTAAATGTACTAGATAGTATAAAGGAAAAAAAATATATAGGCATTATCATTTAGAGTAAACACCAGTACCAAAGGGAAGATATTCATTATCAGAGTGAACGATAAAAATTGTTGGGAGACTCATAAAGTGTTTAAGATATATTTTAACTTCTTGGCAGCCGCTTAAGCTAGCATTTCTTGAAGACGCATCCGGAGTAATTGGAAGCTAAATTAACTGAAACTGAGTATTACTTAGTAGGAAATGATTTAAATACTTATACTTTAAAACGATAAAAAAAAATGTTTTGTTGAGAATGTCGTAGCATAGTACAGCGTCTGATTATAAACACCAAATTGTCTGGGTTCGATTCCCATTAGTAGTTTAACTTAATAAATAACAACATACAGAATTACTATAAGACTATTAGGGGGTCAGGAGAGCCGGGCCCTCTCTGGAATAGTCCTTGCTCAACACAATAATACAAACAAAACAATTGTTCTGAAAATTAAAAAAAAAAACAACGCTTAAACGCATGAATAAATATGCTCCAGCTAGGCGGGCTAGGCTTTTTACAGATCACATTTAAAGCTTATTATGAACTCCACACCCGAGAATCAAACCCACAACCAAATCCAACGCCACTTAACAAAATAGACATTAATTTATTTTCTCCTCTCCTTTCCAAAAACATTTTTTCAGAAAACAAACCATACGAATTTGGCTCCGTTACAATTTTATTATATGTATTGAAATGTTTATGGGCTGCAGCATTTTATTACGTGTATTTGATTTTAGCTTAGTTTTACAGCGGTCGTAAAATGGGGATTGTCTTATTGCTGCTCATCGTTTATGTTAGCTCAGACATTGTGCTTGACACGCGCGTTCTCATTTTAAATACATATGTAGGCATGGTATTGTGGCGCAGTGGAGGAATGTTATTATCGAATCCACGACCTTCATGATTGTGGGTTTGATACTCTCGAGGGTAAAAGTTTATGTTATAAAATGTGAAAATCACATGTTTATCTTGTTGGCCTAACAACGCCGTATTGTATTAACTTTTAATGAGGTGGAAAGTAGGTAATGGAAGTATCTTAATAGGAGCGGAGTTCTAAGTCTAGGTTCCCAGATTCCCTCTACGTTCCTACTGTGTACGGAATACAACGTGTAATTAATAAAAAAAAGTGAGTTCAAGTTAAAATTAGCTTCATCTCGTTGTACAAACCTATTTAATTAAAGTTAGTATTATTATTTACCAAATTCAGACAAAGTCGAGTGCCATAGCTATTTACATATCTTGTATTTCCAAATATAGATGGATTGATTGAGTATCTCCGAAGCGTAAAATTTTGTTTGATATCCCTGTTCCCTTTGTGCAACCCTTAGGGCAGATACGTTTGAAATTTCACTTTAGGGGATTTTAGGTATCTGTCGGATATCCCGTCCAGACGATTGCTGATATTTAGCTTTCGACGATGTTCATGAAAGTTTCAATGATAAGGAAATGGATATTGTTGAATGTAAGATTAACCGAGGCCAGTCGTGGCGCACCCAGGGGCACAAAGTGTGACTGTAAACACGACTGGTTGTGGGTTCGATCTCCACTCGAGGGCTATAAATATTTATTTAAATTTATATTTCTATATCTTCGCTCTGGTGAGGTAAAGCGTGGCGTTGAATTCCGCCACTCAACACGCAATGCCTCCAAAATTCAGCGGAAAGTTGGGAGTGTTAACCGTGTTTTCCGTGCGTGTTTAGTGGTAGAATTCAACGCCGAGAAATAATTGATGTATATATATATACAATAAGTCTGAGCTACTAAACCACAACGCCATATAATCTTTGCTAAATTAATACTCAAAACTCACACAACAAAATTAAGAAATCCTAGCAATAAATCACTCTATTCCATGATTTCTGCTTAAAACCTCCATTGTAACTAGGTACTCAAAGGTAACTCTAGTTTCCATACAAAATGGTTATAACCAAAGCTAACCAAATATTAAAGGTAATTCCCCACTGACACACAATGCCACAAATCTGCTACGGAACACAAATCACAATTCTGATTTGCATATCACATGAAGGCACTGACTGGGCCCACGCTACGAATGTATTAACGCATAACACGGCTTGCGTTTAGTAGTACAAGTCTACTTGCTCACGAATGGATTGGAGTAGGTATTATTTTGTGATGTTAAAGGTGTGTAGTTGTGTTTTTCGGTTATGAATTAAATGAAATTGTGTTTTAAAGCGCGGCGTTGTGCTCCGCCACGCAATATATTTCATGATAAAAACTTTTTCCGAGGCCAGTCGTGGCGCAGTGGTACGAAGTGTGATTGTAAAACCGACTGGTTGTGGATTCGTTCCCCACTCGAGGAGATGAAATATTTACTTAAATTTATATTTTCATTTCTTCGCTCTGGTGTCGAGGCTAAGCGCGGCGTTGAGTTCTGTCACTCAACACGCAATGCCTCCAGAATTCGGCAGAAAGTGGGGAACGGAGTGTCTTAACACTAGGTTCCCTCTGCCTACCCTGCTGTGTGCGGGATACAGCGTGAAGCTGATTAATTTTTTTTATAAAAACTTTTGAATTTAGCAAATTTTAAATGTTGCTTTGTGGATTGTTCAAGATTTTTAGTCAAATAAGTTACACGTTAAAACTGCTATTGGGTTTTTCTGTTTTATGTTAGGAAAAAGTTAAATAATTTACTGCTTAAATTGTTTGTAATGAAATAATATGTTGATTTTAATGTATTTTATATAATACTTAAGCTCGTAATATTATAACTGTCAACATCAAAAATGCATCTCTCAAAGTCATCATGGCGCAGCAGGGAACAGATGAATGTGGGTTCGATCGTCACTTCAATAAATAACTACCCTGGCTACCCTGCCTATGCAGGATACAACGTGAAGCTGAAAAAAATATTAAAACTTGTACAAGTGAATGAACTATTCAAATGTAATCACATACAATTTGAATGCTTGAACGTACGTTTAACCGCGGACTTCTGTGCAAGTTTTCCTAAAAACCTTATATATCTGTTATAGAGACTAAATACGATTAAATGATAATACTTATATATGAGACACCATGTCAGTAGTGCTCATATTATATAAGATACTAGTAGTCACCCGCAACTTAGAGACGTAATTTTCCCCTTTTTTCCCCATTTCGGTAGGAATGTCAGAAATCCTTTTTTTATTGTATATATCTGAATTTCAACTTGTTAAGGCCAGTTGTTTCGTCTATCACGCAGTCACAGAAGACTTTCATATTACATTAGTGAATACGATACGGTATTTTTGTGCGTAAGATGGAAAAAAATTAGTGACATGCGATTTTTTTTTTCAATCTAAAACAAATGTACGTATACTTTTGACATTTTGTAGTGTTATTCCACACTAATACATTTGCTAAATAAGTGAAAATGTATACATTGTTCTGTTTTTCTATATTTCTTTAAAAATATACGCGCCAAGATTGCAAAAAAAATAAAAAAGAGAAAAATAAGTGTTTTCCGTAACGAGGACAGTCGTAGCGCAAGGGCACAAGCGTGCAATTGTAAATGCGAAACGTCGGATTTGATTCCCATTTGACGAAATTAAATATTTAATATTTACATTTCTTCAAGGCCGCCTTGAGTTCCGCTACCCAAACCCCAGAATTCGCCTAAACGTGAGAAACGAAGTGTCTTGACACTAGTCTTCCTCTGCCAGCATGAACTGTGTAGAAAAATAAGATATACCTAATATTATACAAACTAAAATAGGAACGAACACGATCAATAGTTGAAAAGGAAAAATTGTAATATTATCAAAGATGTCCTCCCTATCAAATGCATTATTCAAAAATTCAGAAATAACAAATTCAACGTACATTTTACATGTGTGAGTACCCAAGGGCACTATATCACGCACACATAGAGAGCAAATAAAATGTCGTGTACTAATAAAGAAAAGTGTCGTGGTGTGAGTGATCTAAGCCTTTCTTCTTAAGAGTGTGTGCGTGATTTCTTTACGGCTGATCTGAAATTTTACATGTATTGGTACACACACACATACATATTGTATGGTTGGGGGAGGAACCATTTTTTATCTTTTGTACATTTTTTTTACTGAAAAGAATATTATATTCTTATAAATATTTTACACATAATTTGAAGTCATAATTGTGGATAAAATTTATGTCCAATATTTAGTTTATTTAATGAAATTGAAATTTCGCTAAAATATTTCACCTGAATGAACATGGCATTCTTCTTCATTCATTCTTCAAAGCATTGAGTCATTCTTCAAACTCAAAATATTGAGTTACTCATGATGCAGTGTCCAATGAGTTCTGATCGAAATAGATAAATGATCCAGACTTATATCCAGAGCAAGAAAATAATACAAATAAAACTTATAGTTAAATACCTACTTCTTATATTATATGCCAATACAAAAACAGACAAATTCACGTATTTCCTTACATATACAGACTCAACATTTTCTTCTCAGTACTACAGTAGTGTGCGTAAAGGTATACAGCATTAGTGTGACTTCTATTCAATCTTCTTACGTTCCATTTCGCAGGGACATTTGATTCCATCCCTTTCCATCTAATAAAAAGTCGCTATATTCCATCCCGCTCACTCGTAACGGGCTTAGAACCGTGATATATTGTATTCAATGGATTTTTCGTTTCGAAATGGAATTTCTTCGAGTCAGGTAGGATGTTAGATCAAACCACAATTTCCTTATTTCGTTTGTATGAAAGTAAATTTCAAGTATGTACTTCATTTTATGTACATTTTCATATGTCTCTTCTGTAATATTGTAAGTAAATTGGTAATATTTATTAAATCAGCTTCACGTTGTATCCCGCACACAGCAGGGTAGGCAGAGGGAAGCTAGTGTTAAGACACTCCGTTCCCCACTTTCCGCTGAGTTCTGGAGGCTGGCCTCTTATATTTTTATCTATATTTTTTTAGTAATATCATAATGCTTTTGTCTTGTTATAAATATATTGGTTCAGTTAGGTTGCTTTTGACACCACGATAAGGTCAAGTACACTTCTAAATCAGGATGGCTTTTAAAGGTTTCAATTAACATCACCAGAAATATTTTTTTCTAAAGTAGTCCAATATAGACAAGGAATAAATCAAATACCTAAACTAAACTAAAAAAAATGTCTTTAAAATAGGCAAAAATAGGAGGCGGCAGTGGTACAAGTACAAACGTGTAACCATTACTAGGTTTTCGTTTACGAAACGTGACGCTATTGGTTTTTTTTTATATTTTAGAGCTTTTTTAAGTTCATTTGTAAGTATGATGGAGCTTTTGCACTTTAATGAAATAAATATTTGGTAGCTTGAGACTACCTAGCAATGTGAACAATGAAAATGAAGAGTGACTACTATTTTTTGTACATAATTTCATACTTTTATTCTCACGTAATAATACCTGATTGATATATACATTGATGTAATTATTTCTATAAAGATGTTTTTATAAAATTTTCTCAAATTAAAAATTAGCTTCATGCTGTATCCTGCACACAGCTGGTTAGGCAGAGGGAACCCTGTTCCCACTTTACGCCGAATTTTGGGGCATTGCGTGTTAAGTGGCGGAATTCCACGCCGGGCTTTGCCTGGATACTAGAGCGACGATATGGAAGTATGAATTTAAATAAATATTAAATTTCATCGAATGGGGATCGAATCCACAACCAGTCGCGTCGACAATGACACCTTATGCCCCTGCTTAAACGCTGGCAATTTTTTTAATTTAGTAAAAACAAATCTAATATAATTGTTTGAACTTTTTTTAAATAATGAAGATTATTTTAATTTTGACTGTTAAAGAAGTACTTCCATATTTTTTTCTCACTTTTACGTACCTGACATCACTTAAAAATAAAAAAAAAGTAAAAGATAAACAAGCACCACACCCCTTTGCCTTATAGTAACAGTCAAACATCAAAACCACGTTCATTACACGTAAGACATCACGTAACAATACGTGATCACTAAGCATTCGACATCAAAAAAAAAGCGCCCTTCGGGTATTCCGGAAAATTGGAATCTCCGAAGAATAGGATATATTTTGAATTTTTATTATGTACTATTTTCTATTCCGCTCCCAAGGTAACCCTTCCTTGGGTAAGGGGGTAAATTCTATAGGTGGGGTAACCACCCACCCTCTTGCTATGGAGTACTCCCAGCCCATCTCGTTCTGCTGAAAGATTTACCAAGTACTATATATACAATATATGATGTATATATACATATATATATTACTGAATAATTCGACATGGGTCGCTCTAATAAGGTCAATACTTGGGACAGGGAAGGATTATCTTGTGTCAACGTGAGGTTTTGTTTGCCTTTGTTACCGACTTTATATGTTTTTTTTGCAATCTAATGTTTTCTTTGGCTTTTTCTTGTATGTGGTATAATAAGACCATTGTTTATTTGTTATGTTTTCGGATAAATTAGGGATGTTAAAAATGTTTGGATTATTTTTTTTAATTTGCTCCAAATTATCGTATGTTTTTTCGTTGTAATATTTTATAAAACAATTAAAATATAAAATGACTATATAATAATACATTTATTCAATATTTTTTTTATGATATTCGAAATAGTGATAGTACAAAATTATTTTAGTTTTAGAAAAATAACCTGGTATTAGAACTTGTAATTATTTATAACCAAAAGGCATTTTAAATATTTTTTTACATTATTTTAGACCCGACTGACGACCTGAATTCACGTTAGTTCACAGAAAGACTAATTTGTTAGCAAATATAATAAATCAAATATACAATTGTTCCTTCTTATGTCTATATATCTTCTTCACAAAACTGGCAGTTCGATTAAAATTTTATTCGAGCGAAGCGAGCGAGCGAGCGAAGATCAGGTATTCGCCAAAACCAACTGGATCTTGACACTGTTAATAGGTAAGTATATGACATTATCGATTTCGATTCGATGTTCCTCACGTACCCCATACGCCATCGATCACACTATCTTCATAAAATGAGCTAATAATGCCCTGACATTTGGTAAAGTGGATTTGTAGACTTATGTAGAAGCACGTTTATAACGAAAGAGGAGTTTTACTTATTGGTTTATCTTATCATATATCAAAAATGTCACTTATTTTCACTGTATGTATTTGGATATAAGGATAATATTAAATTTTACATAAATTTAACGCCCTTTACGATAATATACTTATATTGTTTAAAGTTGAGGTATTGTAAGCGCGGCGTTGAATTCCGTCATACAAGCAGGAACATCTAAAGACTCTAAAACCATCTAAAAAATTCGCTCGATAATGGGAAACGGACTGACACAAAGTCCTCTCTCCCTAAAAGCGTAAAACTGCTATTTATCTTTGTGTGTTTAAGAATATTTTGATACAAATTTAAATATCAAACTTACGACTTCCTTAACCCATTACTTTACTTTGCATCACAACCGAATTGTAAAAGCGATCGAATCAAACGCCGTTATACATTATTTGTTCGGAAGGCAATTTGCTTAGCGGCACGTTATTGTATTATAAATATTCCGTTGCGTTGGTTGATCAGTGTCGTCGCGATATTGCCGATATCGGAAATATACCTTTTAAACTGAGGCCAGTCATGGCGCAGGGGCACAAAGTGTGACTGTAAAATCGACTGGTTGTGGGTTCAATCCCCACTCGAGGAAATGAAATATTTATAAACATTTATATTTTTATTTCGTCGCTCTGGTGTCTCCAGAACTCGGCGGAAAGTGCGCAACGGAGTGTCTAAACACTAAGTTCCCTTTACAACTTGCTGTGTGCGGGATGCAGCGTGAAACTGATTTAATTGTTACCTACTAAATTAATTTACATTGTTTATAAGATTGTTTATTTTAGTATTTATATTAAAAAAAATGATATTTGTTTGTTTGATACAGTGATATAATGAATTATTAAAATATTTACATTTACAAGCAGTCGTAGTCGCAGAACCATAAGAAACCAATAAGCAACATTGGTACAAAAGCCAGTTTGATAGAAATATTGTTATTATTCGATCAGTGCCTCCACGATATTTCCAATAACTGATGGGTGCATAATTTACCTCCAGTACATTTTGTCCTTAATGCTGAACACGCAAAGGGTTTGTAGTATTTACAAAGAAATATTTTATGGAGTCAATGATATTATATACCTCAATAATGTAGTTAGGATTAGTTTATGGGACTAACTGTGATTGTAATTTTCTTGTTTTTTTTTAAATCTAGTGTTAAGACACTCTGTTCCCCAACTTCTGCCCAACCAGAGCAAGGAAATGAATATAATAAATTTTCTTAAATGGGAATCCAACCCACAGCCATCGCTTACTATAATATAGCGCTGTGCTGCTCCGCCACGAAGGCGTCACAAAGTAGTGATTTTTTAAATAATAAATGAAGGGAGCGGAGTGATCTCTCTATTATTGCTTGGTCATCAACTTGTTGCTTATTATTGTATGTGGGGAATGGAGTGTCTTATCACAACGTTTCCAGGTTCCCTCTACCTACTCTGCTATTTGCGATAGTACCATCGAATTTCAGTTATGGTATTTGCGAGATTAAACAATGACCGTATTTGAAGAATAGAAAATTAAATTAAATTAAATCAGCTTCACGCTGTATCCCGCACACTGCAGGGTAGGCAGAGGGAACGTAGTGAAAGACACTCCGTTCCCCACTTTCTGCCGAATTACGGAGGCATTGCGTGTTAAGTGGCAGAACTCAACGCCGCGCTTCACCTCGACACCAGAGCGAAGAAATGGAAATATAAATTTAAGTAAATATTTCATCTCCTCGAGTGGGGATCGAACCCACAACCAGTCGGTTTACAGTCACACTTTGTGCCACTGCGCCACGACCGGCCTCTGAAGAATAGAAGATTTTTCTTAATTTTTCAAGGCATAGCGTGGCATTAATGAACACACTGGCTTGATGCTAAATAAACAGTCAGATTAAATTGTGACATTATATAGGTATATCAATTCAACTCTCCTTTCCTGTATACAGATGGAACAAACAACTTAAGTATACATATTAATAAACAAGTAATAATAATAATAACAATCAAAACAATTAACACTTGTCAGAACCCTGACCTACATCCCTGTTCCACATTTAAAATTAAACCAGCTACGGGAGACAACAACTGAAGCGAGAATAAATGAGTTTCAGAGTTCGCTGCCGGCGCTCCGCTAAGACTAGTGCCCGAAGTAATGGCGATGGCTTTATGCGGTCTTGTTAACATTTGTTTATATTTTTTTAAACGTAGGCTTTGAGTTAAAAACAATATTTAGTAGAGTAAATTAATTGTATGAATGGAATGTCTTGACACTAGGTTCCCAGGTTCCATTTGCCCACCCTATTCCATGTGGGCTATAGCGCAATGCTAAAAAAATATTATGTTTACGAAGGGCGCCGTTGAATTTCGACACTAAACACGCGATGCCTGAAATTATAATTGCATTGGGCATGAAGTGATGAAGGGACTATCTAAATACTAGGATCCCTCTGAATATCCTGTTATATGCGGGATTCAGCGTGATTGTGTTAAATCGAAAGTTTTTTGCAATGGAACTTTCACTACCAAGTACTTGCGATTGATTCACAAATTGAGGAATTCCTTATTATTCAGAATATTCACTTTCAATTTCAGCGAATGTTTAATCAAACTCACCTCTGCACAACACCGTCCAAATACGTATAATTAAGCGTTTCATGAATGGGAGGGAAGAGGACGGAGGTTGTATGAGAGGGATGGATTCGTCTACTGTGGACGTAATCAGTTTTGGGGTAAGCGTAAATTACGAGGGGATGAATTAACATGTTAACAAGGTCACTGTTAAAACAGCTGATTTTGTAGGTTAGTGATGTTGTCGTATGACATTTCCTTATAGGCTGTATTGAATAAGGTTTACGCCTCGTTTGTATAAATATTAGTTTTTTTAAAATTTGGATATTAGTTTTGAATCAATTTTAAATGAAGTCATTGCAAGATTGGCATAATAAACCAAGAACTAAATCTGTATTCAACAGTCATGAAATTAACTAATACATACCATCTAAATTCTTCTATACAGCAAAAAAAATCTTGAAGACATTTACGCTTGATCTGAGCCCAACGTTTCCAGTAAAGAGCAAACCGACAAATTACAAATGGAAACAAAACGGAACGTTGACGCGACAAAGGAAAAAAATCGGACGCCGTGAAAATTTGAATAAGGAATCATTTCTTTTTCCATTCCTTTTTTTCGTTCACTGTCAATCATTTGTCTAAGGCACGAATCGTTATTTTCTTTGTTGATGGATGGTATTTTTTCCCCACTCCCGTCCTGGATCGGGTGTCTATGAAGTTCATATTTCATTATTTTTATCTGAGTGTGTGATAAAGCATGGATTTACTCTTTTATGTAGGATAAATTTACATACGGGTTCTAGAAACTTCTGTACTTGGGTTACCATGGAGCGTTTTCTTTGTTAACCATTTTTTTTTGGTTTTGATGGTTAATGGTGTGGCGTTGAAGTAATTTTGGGAATTCTATATATTATTAATGAAATATTATTTATAAATTGTTGAGTAAGATATAATTTATTTTAATTTACTATAATAAAAAAAAAGAAAAAGAAGGTAAAAAATAATAAATATCACACTAACAGTTCAGACCATCTCCACGGTGACATCTAAAACAAATGCTAAACAAACGCTATCTTTCCTTTACCTAAACAATGTTAGAATACGAGTATACCATCTACAATTCGTATAATCAGAGCTACACGAGCGATACATCTTGACTTTATCCCGGCTTATTGGCATAACTGGTCCGCTAGTCATGTAGATTGGCATCCGAATCGCATGGAAATTCGATGTTTTCTTTACCCATATTACCTATTCTGGTAGAGTCTTTGTTTAGTTAAGGCTGTATTTACATTAGGTCGTGCGTAGGTATAGCGTTTGAATTTTTATTAAATATTGCACGTGTCTACATCGTAAACTTGTATGGATTCGTGGGAAATTTATGGCAAATGGTTAATATTTTGGTTTTATGTATCGATTCCCGTTGTAGTTTAAATGTCTAATCTAATTAGGTTGTGTGTTCGATTTATATACAAAATAGATGTATGTATAATGAAATTTAATGTAAGTTTGTCCTGACTATTTGTTTATTTGTTACTAAAAAACATTCTAGTTCGAAATAGAACTGATTTGTTTTAAAACAGATAATCACGTAAATGATGAGTGAATATTTATTCCACACATTGTCAATATGACTCTTAATAGCCTATTTAAGACATTAAAGCTTTAACATTATACTATTATCGCCATTTCACTATATAGAATTGGAAATTGTATACATAAATCAACTTTGCCTTTCAACACCTTATCAAGAGTCTTCACGCGTAGCATCACAACGTAGCCTGAAATCGAATACCCGCATAGTTACCGAGCACGTTTATGTTCCTTCTAAAACCACGCTGGTACCGGCTTCTAACGCCAGATGGCGGTGTCACGTACAGACCACGTGATCAGAATAACCAATCACGTTGGAGGGAATTTTTAAACCTCTCGGTGGATTCGACAGGCTCTTTAGCAAATATAACAGAATTGTGACTTGAATAAGCGTCAATTGTGGACGGTTGCAGCTCAATTTAGTTTGCATGAGTATTTACTGACGTTTTGAGGGTAGTTGTAAGTATATTGTTTTAGATGTACCTTTACTTGAGTGTGGAAATCGTATTTGCGTATTCAATTTTAAAGGTAATGTATGCATGGGTGTATTTAAGTATATTTTCTAGGGGGGGGGGGGGGGTTGGACCTTAGCTCTAAATAAACATGTTCGTGTAAAGCTGTTTTGTTTTCCAGAGTTTATTTCTGTTTTCTAATAAATTTTCTGAAGTGGGCATAACACTATTCTGGGGTGGAGTTCATGGGATAATCGATGATTGTATGACGAGAAGTGCATATTAGTTAATCAGTTTGAATATTTTTTAACAGGAGTCGATTTATCACACAACTATTACTACTTTGGTACAGTTGTATATCTCGTTTCGAGGGAGAGATAGCGTATGACCTATCACTAAGTTGACTTTTATAAATGTAAATAAAAAAACACTTTACTTGGAAAAATAATATTACACTTAAAATTAATATTATATTATATAGTTACTTTATTTATAATATAGCCTTGCTTAAGGCTATATTATAAATAAAGTGCAAGGTTTATTGATATCCAAAAACTATACAATATTAAATAATAATTAGTATAACTATGAGAAACTAACCATATATACAGTGATATTTTACTACCCAACAAATGACGAGAGAAATTGAATTCAATCTCCACAAACGTAATCCACCAAAAGCAATAACCACCGCACTCATATCATTACTAAAATACCTTCATTATTGCGAACGTCTCGTCTATCCTGATCTACTATATTTCCATAACTACCCCACACTCAAAATAGAACATGAAAAATCATAACACGCCTGAGTACGCGATACATTTCTTCATATTCTACGTATTTCGAATGAAAAATGCGCAAAGAGTTGACTGCTCGAAACGACTCCTTTCTGACGCCCCCTAAGGGGGGAACTACAAATCCGCTAGAGCAGGACGCTCGTACACGTTAGAACGAGATCAAAATCTAAACCCGAAAAGATGGATGGTACACACATTGTCACTGCTATGCTGAAATTGTATATTTTATATTCGGTATAAAAAAAGGCTGCCACAACATACGATATTAAAAAAGCGGTCCGCATGTGAAATATTTTCTGCGAAGTAGTTATATTGTTGAAGAATTTAATCTTGAGATGACATAGGATGAGTATGCTTAAGTAAAGGATTATTGGAATGTCGAAGACTTTAGGTTTCTCATTTTGGCATATTTTATCTTAATTCTCTAGTCAATATTAGGTTGGGACGGAATTCGGGACTTATAACATATGTATTGTAAACATGTTGTGTTGTAATATCATTTTTAGGGTCTACATACTTATGGACAACATAACTGGAATTTTACATAAATAAAATAAGAAACTTTTTATATGTATCGATCATCAGACAACGAAATGGTTCGGATTGAAACTTTAAAGATAAGATTTCACAATATTTTCAAATTCTTATTTCATAAAACATTTAAGCTATTCACTTCAAAATAAAATTCAATACGAGACAGAAGAGAACCTCCGAAACATAAATCGTGAATATGCCATGATGACACCTTATAGGTTCATAGGTAATCTTCCCAGATGAGGGATCATCATCACTCGTGTGCCGATGCAAAGAGGAAATAGCCGCGTTGGCTTATCGGCACCCCGTAATATTCTGTATAGACTCTCTACATAGATAGAGATGTGTATTTTAAAGTTAGATTTTATGTTTTCCTGGCTTAAAGTGAAAACTATATATATATTTTTTATTTAAAGAAAATATACTTAAAAATATATATATATATATATATATATATATATATATATATATATATATATATATATATATATTTTGTTATTATTATTTTTTTTTTTGCACCTACTCATTTTATTCTCCCACATGACTTAGGTTGGCTGGTAGAAAATGCTTTTTAGCGTTAAGCCCGCCTAATGTACATTTTTTTTTATGTATTAAATTTTGTGCAATAAAGAATAAAAAAAAAAAAAAAAATTAATAAACGCCACTAATACATTATTTTATAAAGATTGTAGTGGAAATTACAGCATGGAAAGTAATGGATAGATTGACTCATACCTAGTTTCAATATAAACGAATTTTATTGTTGAATTCATAGAAAAATTCATAAGACAAAAGAAAAATAAAACTGAAACAAAAAAATAAATATATAAATTCATATCAGCATCACTTATCGCAATCACTACCAAGCTAACTAGCTAAGTACAAATCTGTGTCACCCAATATGGTTAACAAGCTAGTTTTTATAACCCTTTACCCGTAAGCTTGAAGCATACAAACAGACAAAGGTAGAGCAGTATTGTTAAGCAAATGAGAGCAGATGCGTCGATCCCTGCGCCCATGCTCGGTACACGCACTAATTGGTTATTTGCATCATAAAGACATTTAGACTGCATGCTATGCTATGTTATGCTATGCTATGATTTTAATCTTTCACATTGTAGCAGTTGATATTTAATTTCGGTTGTATCGGACAGATTTTATTGAAATTGAAATCGTAAGTACAACAAAAATGAGGTAAGTAGTGGTATAATGGCGCGACAGGTTGTAGTTTCGATTCCCCTCGAGAAAATAAAATATTTAATAGTTTCATTTTTTAACTGTGGTGTCGAGCAAAGCGCGGCGTTGAATTCCGCCATTCAGCATTCAATTATTCTATATATATTGAATTTGTTAGCACTAGGCCTTTCTCTGCCTACCGTGGTACAAACGAGCGTTTTCAGCGTGAAGCTCAAAAAAAATTACAAATGCTATATAAATGATGTTTCTAGAGAATAAGAGTAGATTGTCTGAAAATTAGCCCGGCTATATCCGCATTACAGCCAGAATTTGATAAATGTCTACCTATAGATTATAGAAGGTCATAAAGTATCATGTAAGTAAGTAGCCATGCAAGGACGTTATTTACGATGCCCCCCCAATACAAATGAAAGGTATAAAATGGAATAAATAGTTGAATTTATTATCTTTTTTAATATATATATATTTAAATATTTATTGTATTCTCAGGCATATTTTGTTCCTGAATGTCAAATAATGTAGTATAATCTTTCACTTCTATCAAATATATGTGTACAAGATTGATAAAAACAACACTTTTTTCTAAGCTACATACATTGAAATTGTTTTTTTTTTCTTGAAAGGCGTAGAAGGAAACGTTCATAAATCCTCAGCCGCCTGTCAACCGCACTCCTAGCCATATATTATGGCCTAGTATATTTACGTTATTTTTTCCTTTTTGTATCAAACACATGTTATTTGTGTAAATGTTACTTACAACTAAAGATTCAAATAAAAAATGTTGCTTAGTATTTTATTCGTATTTTTTTATTCATAATTAGACTTGTGTCTAGGATTTCTTGTTGACTGTCTCACGCTTTATTAAATTTTGCTGCTTACGTATTTTTATATCAAATGAAAGATAATATATTTTTCTGAAATAAAATGCTAGAACTCAATTTTCAGATAACAGGAGGTATAAATCTTTATATATAAAATATATCTTCTAAATATGATTCTAAAGCTTGACACTTAAAGCGCTTGTAAATTATCCATAAAGATCCTATTTTTGTCTATATTACATACAAACATTTTTCTGTATTTTTTTTTAACATATTAATGTTTTAACATTTTAATACAGATTATAAAACTATCCTGATCTAGGTTTAAATTATAACCATAGTGAATCTGTAGACTCCGACGCCATTATCCGCTATCTGTATTCAAATAAAAACGGAAACGCCACATTTTCAACACCGCGTAATATATTCGCTGGCAGAGCTCCAGTGCGAGCGAGATGGAAGATAGTTGGCGCATAAAATAAAGATCAATCAGAGCGGGATGACAACACCATTATTGGTTCCGTGTAGTGGTTAGCCCGGGGCCAAGTTTATGCAATTTATTGGCGCGATTTTTGGATATCAACATGTCTGATTTTTTTTAGTTTATTAACTTATTTTAATTATTTTTAATTACAACTTATTACTTAAGGTAAGCTGCAAATATTTTAGCTTTTAATATTATGTGAGCGTAATAATGTTAGTTTAATAATTTCACAGTAATTTTATTATAATATTTTTAGTTTATTTCTCAAATAAGTAAAAGTGAAAAAAATATAAAATGATACCTAATAATATAGCTTTTCTATTTATCACCTATAATTAGCAATTCATAGTAATTTTTTTTTCAGCTTCACGCTGTGTCACCTATATAGAAGTGTAAGCAAAAGGCTGATTTCTGGAACTATTGCTCAAAAGTGTTTGTGTTCAATTCAATGGCGGAACTCAACGCCGCGCTTTCGCCTTTACTCAGAGCGAATAAATTAATGATGATGTCGTCTATTATATAAAACAGAACATAAATATATACCTGTTATAAGGTAATAAAAAGGTAAAATATTTGCATATGGAAAAGTCCAATTATTTTGAAAGCGTCGTCTGTTTCAGTTCCTCATTGAAGTATACGATCATTATATTGTATTTCTTTGTAAGATAAATGAAACATGCTCGCACTAACTTACAAAGAAATAAGGAGCCAACACTAGATCAATACTTTCCTATACCGCACATATGTCATATGAGAGCCTGGGACAGACGTGTATATAGAAACGACGTAGCTAAAATTTTTAAATTTTTCTTTACTCAACTAAATTATTTTGAATATAATAAATAACATAATTATTTGGTTTTTGATTCAGCCTTTTGTATAGCATGGTCGGCTGAAAGTAGCTAGTGTCTTAACACTTTATTATATTCAAAATTAATTAATTTTATAAAGAAAAAGTGGGCGGGAAGAGGGCTACAGAGTGTCTTAACACTCTGTAGCCCTCTTCCCGCCCAGTTTTGGTTAAACATAACTGTAACGAATAAAAAAATACTGACGTATTAAAATCGTACTTGTCTGGAAGCGATAGTAATGGGTTCAATTATCGGAGTAATTTCTCTAGTCTGATTACAAAATGCAACGCCGAAGTGTTTTATCAGTTCAGTAATATTTTAAAATTGTCAGTTTTTTTTTTCATTATAATTTATTAATATTGTAGTGGCTGAAAAAGTTTGTGTGGTTGAATGTCGCAATCTCAAAAACTACTTTATGGAGAAAGTCAGTCATTTATAGGCTAAAATTCAACTTAGTTGTTTCCATCCGATCACACGGGTGAAGCCGCAACTAGAAACTAGTTTAGTAATATATGTGTATAAAATTAAATATTTTGTCGTAAAATTTAGACAGTCATATTGATTTCTAACATAAAATAGTCGACTCCACCCTTTGCCCCATTTGATAGATAATGTGTTACTCGCATGTGCCGTGGCCGTAGGGAGGAGAGGGTTGTTTTGTCAAACGTCACACAGAAAAAGGAATAGGTACGCGATTTTCTACAGAAATTTTGGGGGAAAATGTACTGTGTTTCACTAAATGTAATATAATACAAGTTGGCGTCATTGCAACATTGCAAAGTGATTGGGTATTTGTGGGTTCGAATTTATTGAAGAAAATGTTTATATTTTAAATATTATCTTATTTAAAATAGGCTTGAACTCTTTAAAATTCAAGCCTGTTTTAAATAAGATAATTATAAATTTAAAAAAAATGTTTATTGTTTATAATATTAACATTCATGTTACTACGAAACAAAAATAAAGAAATCTTCTACTAACTTTATATATATAAAAATACAGTATAATTAACTGCCTTTTGATTGGGGCTTCACTCACGTGGTCAAATGGAATTAACTAAGAATCTGTATGTGACACAAATTCTGAGTATCTGAAGTAGCTCTGACGGATACAATGGGTTAAACAGAAACGATTAACACAATGTAACATAGACTATATAATATATGCCATTTCTCAATCCTAAATATTTTTTTTTCAATTCCGACCAGTAGTTTCTGAGATAAGAGCGTTCAAACAAAGAGATTCTAGCTTTTTAATATTAGAATTCTTTAAATTTGCTACAAATAGGTAAAATGGGAAAGGAAAAACTAGTTTCCCTTTAAATTCCACACATTTAAAAAAAATTGTAAATACATTACACAGAATGTAACATTGAATACTTTATATTAAGCAACTTGCATCTCCCTCACATTATACGGATCCAGTAAGCGCTACTGTGCCAACGGTAGTAAACAACCACCTATTCGAAATGGTGCCACAATAAACTTGACTAAAATATGCCGCTACGTAAACTTTGGAATATCATGAGAATGAGAACATAGCAACATGTTTATGTTCAGAAGTTGAGTACGAAATAGTCTAAACGTATGTATATCTGTTCATTTCCTTTTATTGTGATTTCTACAGAACTCGTAAGCTTAGCGATAAGCGTGAGCGGTAGCGATTTTTGTTGTTTACTACAGAAACATTTGCTTCATATTAGAATTTTTATATGAAAAAACATTGATAACAAAATAAATCGCGGCGTTAAGTTCTACCATATCACATACAATGTTTCGAAAATTCGCCGGAAACCTCACTGGATAACAAAATAAAGAAACCCCTATACTTAGCGAAAAGAGTGAGCGATAGCGTTTTTTGGTTGTTTATTGTTTTCTTGCTTACGCAAGGTCTATGGAAGAGTAAAAACTTTGTTCTTAAAATTGGGGAAAACGTAAATTAACCCGCATTTGAAGATGAAAATCTCGTTTTTTAATATTTATGCATTAACTTAGTATCAACTTACGTAGTAGTGATTTACAAATAAATTTTCTTCCTTTTTTTAAATAAACAGGAAAAACGAAAAAAACACCCAAAAAACCTAAAAACGTACTCCATAATAAACATCTCGCTCCAGTCACCAAAATATATCTTTCAGTGAAATATACACAATAGCAGACAAAAATATTATTGTGAAACTTTCCGAGCACCCCGAGTGGTTTCTGAACTTACACATATAAGTTGCGCATCCAAGTGCTTTGAATATATTATTTTATTTATAACCTCTTTAAACGAAACTTGGCTTACGAGCGTATGTTTTATAAGTCCTTTCGAGTTTTAGTTTGTTTCTTCCTTCGGTGTATTGTATTGTACTGTGTATTATAACTGGGTTTAAGCTACGTATTTTGTGTGGTGGAATGTTTTTGTTCAATTAAGTTTTTTTTTATCTTCACGCTGTATCCCGCATAGCACGATAGGCAAAGGGGATGTTGTGTTCTCCATTTTGAACCCAATTTTGTGGCGGAATCCAAAGTCAAATACAGTGTAATAGCCTCGAAAAAATATTTGGCTTGTAAAATATTTGTTCCGTTTTTGGTAAACAACATTTTTTTATATAACAAAATGAATACTTCAAGTTTTCTAACCAGATCAAATGAATATCTATAATTTAAATAAAAAAAAAACATATAATTAGGTACATGTGGTATTTTTTATTAAAAAAATCAAAGTTTATATTTTAAAAAAAATCATATCACTTTATCCACAACATGTTTTATCTGTTACAAATATTATTTTGAATATTGACTCCCGAGAACAACCCTAAGGTTAGTCAAATATAGGCCACTAGTGCAGTGACAATAAATTATGAGTGACAATGCGAACAAACGGTAACATCCCTTTCAGTATCGAGTGCCACTCAAAGGATTACAGAACAGATACATTCGTTCACAACTGATTGGTTTATTTAAATAGGGCTTTATTGGTTGCAGCTAATGTCCTGCAAGAAACGTGTTTTAAATTTTAAATTTGATCGTTCCATTGATTTTTTTTTATTTATTGGATGGCTGTAGTTTAAACTTTCCCGAAATATGCGTTTAGTTTTTTATAGATTTTTTTACACGCAATGTCATATACAGTGACAATGACTCGAAAACTCGGGAGGGAAGTGGAGAAAAGAGTGTTCCGACACTAGGTACCCTTTGCCCAGGAAATCCCGCTGTGCAAGGAAAAAGTGAAGCTACTGAAACAGCCACTGTCCGCGTATTTTAGGGACTAGAAACTGAACTGGAATGGAACTCTACGTATGAAGCGCTACACTTTGTCTCATCAGTCCAAAGAAACGAAAATAATTTTAGTCGTTGCTACTGTGTCACAGTATCAACTTTTTATACTTATTTATTTTCTAAGTTAGGCAAATAAGTTTCTAAAAAGAAAAATTGTTTAAAACAAACAAACATTGTTATGAATCCGTTTACATCGTAAAAGTGAAATTTTCTGAACGCTTAAAAAGTAAATTTAAAACACGTGCATCCGTGCCTCAACTCTTAAGAGGTATAAAAGGAGCACTCCAGGGCAAGTGCATTAAAAATGAGTGGGTGAGAGAGAGACGGCTACAACGCTTAAGTTTGTGTCTATCCTCCTAAGAAAATGGTTTTATGAATGAAAATTACTTTTTTCTCACGCCATTTACTTACTTGCTCGTTTTTTTAAAGGGGGAAAGTTGTTTGGTTTCAGTTACGTCAGTTCGTGAAGTTCAAGTCAAGTTGACTTGCATTTATTTTGTTCTTAGTAAGCAATTTGCAGAACTTATTTCAGTTCTCGACTTTTTTGAGACTTCTCGTGTTGAGTGGCGAAACTCAACGCCGCGCTTTATCTAACAGAGCGGGAAAATGAAAATAATTTGAATATTAATTTTTCCTCTAATGGGGAATCAAATCAAATCCACAAGGACGGTCCCAAATGTTATGCAATTTTTATATATGGATAATTTGATAATCTTTTAAAAGAAACTTGACATCTTACTCTTGCCTGTGTAAGTAAGTATAAAATTCAAAATGGATCTTGTAACAAAAAGATATGCCTAAAGCTTGCCTATCAACCTTTACTTTTGAAAAGGGAAGCACAGTGAAACAAATAAAAGTATAACTTGTCTATATTTTCAATTTAACTAAGCAGCGAAAAAAATATGTATCCAAACATTCAGCCGTTACGTTTCTAAATACAATTTATTAACCCTAAACAGATGATTGTAAGACATGGGAAAAAACATTAAAAAAAAAAACAATTTAATGGCACTTACAACTCAAACTTTTGTCAACACAAAAAAGAAAAAAAAAACTTCCGTATAAAGGAATAGATCGACGACCTTTTGTGACGCACCTATTTTTAGTCCCCTCAAGATGTCATATGCTTTTAATTATCTATTGACGTGCCCTTATCTGAATTGAAGTAGAGAAATTATAGTGTATTGAAATTAATATGCATATTTATAAATAACTAGTTTTTACCTGCGGCTTTGTCCCCTTGGTCAAATTGAAATAATTAAGAGTTGTGTATGACATATGTTGAGCCAATTTAGTGCTATGACTTGACATTATAAAATTAATTAGACTTATATATATTACGATGCATTTGTTAAGAGAATTCCTTTTGCAACTATGTAACGATTGGAACAATCATTCAATATGATACATTAGTAATATCCTTATATTTGGAAAAACATATTAAAATGAATGTCATTCCTAGTCGAGGAAGCGAAATATTTAATATTTTTATTTCTTGGCTCTGATATCATGGCAAAGAACGGCGTTGAGTTCCGCCCCACAATATGCAATTTCTGCGGAGAGCTGGAAACGGAATTGTCTTAATAAAAACTACCCCCTGCTTAAATTGGTGTCGATAAAATGATATATTATATGCGAGATACATAGTGAAGCTGAAAAAAAATGCCAAAATTCCTTTATTTCTGATTAAGATAAAAAATCGAACCCACACCCACTTCAACTTCGTATACCAAAATAATAAAAAAAGCACTAACGCTCCACAACCACTACACTGTACTGCACTGTCATTATAATGCAAACGATAAAATATTACCCACATTTTTTACATTGAATAAAAAAAAATAATACGCATAATATCCATACATTAATAGAAAGGGTTTAATAGTCTATAAATCAGTATTTTAAACAATAGCTAGTCAAATTCGTACAAAAGGACGGGCCCCGTACAGACAAGTTTTTGTTACCGCATACCCGTGAAATGTTTGTTTTGTTTGTGTAGTGGCTTTCATATTTCTATAACCAATATTAACATTGTGCAAATAGTGTTTTTTTTTTCTTTCTTTCTTTCTTTTTTTATTTTCTTTCGTCGTGCTCCTTTTGTGAATTGTGTAAAATTGTTGATTTAGTTATTGTGTTTATTAAGTTGTGTGTGTATTTGTGTTTAATTAGATGTTTGTTGAGTGTTTTAGTCTGTTTTTTTTATTTTTGATTGAGATAACAGTTTCTCTTGGGTTATTACCATTTAATTCTTTCTTTATTTTCTTTCGTTGTGCTCATTTTGTGAATTGTGTAAAATTGTTGATTTAGTTATTGTGTTTATTAAGTTGTGTGTGTGTTTGTGTTTAATTAAATGTTCGTTGAGTGTTTTAGTCGGTTTTTTTTATTTTTGATTGAGATAACAGTTTCTCTTGGATTATTTCCATTTAATTCTTTAAATAATAGATCAAATATTATATTTTTTAAGTTATAATCGCGAAAAGTATGTTACATTTTTTTCAAAAAATATTCTGTTTTAAACTATAAGCTATAAGCTAAAGTTAATACCTATATACAACCAAATTAATTAATTAGTTCTTAATTATATACCAAAAATATGTTGCTATGAATATAAACAAAAAATAATGCTCCGAAATATATGTTCTATAAAAACCTTTTCCTCAGTACGCAAAATAAACATAAATGTTAGATAAGACAAGAATTATGATATTAAAAGATACGTGAGATAAAGGGTCAAATGAATGTAGGCAACCAAATGGCGCCCATTGAAAAAAATTTTTAAAGGGTTTGGTTATTACAAAAGATCAAACTTCCGGTCCATCGGATGTATTGTGGTATCGAATATTAATAAGCATAGATAATGAAATATGTGAATATATTTATTATTATTATTATAGGAAAGAGTTTAAGTTACGTTGGGAACTGGTGATTTTAATTTTGGTTTGCATTAATGTAGCTTATAGAAGAAAAAAGAGTGATAAAAATTGATATAAAAAATTTTACGAGTGAACGTGGAACTGTAAGCGTGACGGGTTATTGGTTCAATATATACTTGAGAAAATAAAATATTTAAAAAAAAATATTTCCTCGCTCTAGTAACGTGGCAAATTGCGGTGTTCACAATATTCGTAATGCCTCCAAAATTTTTCTATATGTGGGAAACGAAGCGCTTGAACACTAGGTTCCCAGGTTCTTTCTGCGTACCCTGTTATGTGCGGGACACAGCGTGAAGCAAAAAAAATCGTAGTGCAATGAGAAAACATCTGACTGTAAACGTGATGGTTGTGGGGTCAATCACGACTGAGAGGAAGAAAATAATATTTTTTTTACTTGCTTTGTTAAGTAAGCGTTGAGTTTCGCAAATCAACACGCAATGTCTCAAATTTGAAAATGTAAGGTCGAGAGGAATAGTTAAGTTGAGGATATTGGCAAAAGAGAAAGGAGAGATACTACTTACTCAAGTATATTCATTCTTATTTTCTTCTATCCTTATTTATTTAATAACATTAATAGCCTAACAAATTCAGCTTTCGATGTGTATTGACCATATACACACATCATTCATAAATGAATCACCAATGAAATATTAAACCTAGAATAACTTACTTCTGCCGGAAGTCGTATAGGCCGTAAAGTTGACCACATTTTTATGGTAATCATAAATTATTTTTTAGAAACTAAACTGATATATACTATGGATATTACTATTTTGAGATATTTCATGACATTAAGATATAATTTATGAATTTAATCGTTTAAACTTTTTATGGTTTTTCTTTCATATTATGATTTTTGTATCCATAAATTTCTTAAAGTGCAAGTCATATTACGGATAGCCATACATAGACTTTACTGTATAATTACGGCATAATTTATATTATAGAATGTTTTCTCATATTTATTTATAATCTAAAATGACATACATACATGGCTTTGAGAACAACATAATAACTTATCACCTTTTCTTAGATTCGAAGCTTACATTATGTGCATTAGCATTTAAAATTTGTTGACTAATATAAAACCTATATAAGTTTACATCGTACTAAATATATGAACCCCGTTTTTTACTTACCCAAGCAATTGAAATTTAAATAAAAACATTTCGAACATCATCTTTTTAAACTTATAATAACTTAGAAGTAAAACACAAATTTAATAAAATTTACTACATACTCGTACACACATTTCAAACTGCGAAATAAAAACCGTTTGACACTCCTATAAAACACTGTCAACCCAACAGACAAAATGATAATAATCGACGTACCTTCGTAATCCTCATTAATACAGGCAATTCATCAATGAAATACGTTACTATACAAAACACCCCTCGAAAATAAATAATAAACTAGAAATTATATGCAAATTCACGACTCATAAGTTTCTATAGAACTAACCCTTTAACGGCAAGGGGTAAAAATGGCTGTAATTTATTCACATTGAAAGATCATAGGACATTTTAGTGGCATTCAAAATAGTTCAACAACAGTGCTCAGACGTGTTTGATATTTAACAGATTTATAATTTTTAAAGTGTATCTGTGGTTTTTTTGATTTATAGATTTCTTAATCTCGTTTTTAAAAATCTGTGTGAATCTTCAGTTATTATGTTCCATAATAGTGATATGTCTAAAGCGTATGTATATTGTGTAGTATTAATTTTAATTTGCATCAGCATTTTTTGCTATTTCTTTATCTAAATTGAAAAGAAAAACATTTTTGAAGATAACTCAAAAACTCATTCATCTAAGTATATGTAAAATATAAGAGTTGTATATCTGTCGCTTCATATAGTCCATAAATCAAACGTCTTCAAGTCGCTTTATAAATTGGAATAAACAATAACCTAATGGAAACAGTAACTCAATATATTTGTCAATACATTTTCCATCGGGCTATGACTCCTATGTACGATGTATATTCGCAACGCAAACAAGCTATGTATGCTGACTTGACTAATATTCTATTGTGAACTTTGACTATAGGACACAGAGTTTAAATTTCTTTGCATTTTGTTGGCGAGATCGGTCTTTATGACCAGTCGTTTGTCTTTTTAGTGTTTGTACACGTTTGATCGATTGACAACTTGTGGGTGGGGTCTGAAATGTTATTACCCCCGAATAGAATAGATGTTAGTTCTTTTGTATATTCGATTACTTGCTACTGATGTTGCACTTTAATTTTATTAGACCAATTAACTTCTTACAAACATTATATACCTCTATATAGAGATATAATGTTTGTACTACAAAAGTCTATAAAAAAACCGACTACATTTATAGGAGTTATGTTACAATGTGAAGAAATTGTGAATATTTTTCAATGGAAACAGAATATAAAGCTTAATATATAACATTTTATCTCTTATACCATAAATCCTTTCAAGATTGCTCTCAGAAAGGACCGTCTAGGACGAAAAAGGGTTAACAACGCATTATTATTCTAATAAGGACTTCAATTCTATAATTAATTGCAAAGATAATTAATTTATTCCTTAATTAATGACTTCATACAATAAAGGAGAATTCGTAAAAGGCGCGTGGATTTTGTTTGAAAATTCTACCACTCGTGGTATGTTTTGCATAGTTAGTTGTAACGAGTTCAGTTTTTTTCTCTTACAATCCAACCAATTTATAGTACGACCAAAGAACGCTTATTTTACTGTGAAGAGTAGTGTCGTAAAATTTTATTTAGTTGTTTACGTTTCAGATGCCTAATAAAGCGATGCAAAGATTAACTATCTTTGTAATCGATAAAAAGAGTAGTTCCAAGCACTTTGTATTTGTAGTTAATTGAAGGTGAGGACTAAATAGTACTTAGTAATTCAACAGTTTTTATTACTAAATATATCTACAAAAAATTTACTTTTACTTTTCACTAATTTTTATTTTAATATTTTTAATATGATTTCGTTAAATTGTAAAGTACTATTATTTACAAACTAGCGGCCCGCTCGCGGCTTCGCCCGCTCGCGGCTTCGCCCGCTTAAACCACGGAATTATTTGCTTAATATACTAAAATTATGTTCGTGTTTTAATATACCTATAATGTGTGTTTGCAACGCACGCAAGTCGCATTTTCGTACTTCCCATAAGAGAGATGCAACTGTCAATATATTAATTTCTTTAAACTTTTGCCTTAAGGAGTCTTTAGGACCTAAGTTATAGTTATAGCTATATAGTTATAGTAATATCGCTACTTACAATAAAATCCTAACACATCGGTGTCTGTACGTGGAAGACATGTTAGAAACATTATTATTACGGACATTTAACAATGTAATAGAACTTGGTCAGTTTGTCTGTTTATCTGTGCGTTCAGGATAATCTCAGAAAGGGCTTAACCGATTTAAATAACTTAACCTAACTTTGTGCCCCTACGCCGCGATGGCCTTTAATATTAATACAGAATGGAAGCGTCAGCGCTCCTTTTACGGGGGCAATATATAGGATAAAATATTTTAAGCCCATACCTAAAGAAATTAATCAAGATACCTCAACAGCATAGACGTAGGATTTTTACGCATAGATACCAATAACGTTAACACATACTACTACAAAAGTATTACTAAAGGTTAAGCAACTTTGAACTTTGTCGCCAATATCTACGACTCGATTTAGGAATGAGGCGTATGCGGCGGTTTCCCTTGATAGGCTTATGCCTGTTTGCGTGTTTAATGACAAATAGCGTTTTATTTTAATATCAACGATAATATATAATTTATTTTGTATGAAAAATAACTTTTTCACTTTTAGGATTATTTTTGTTGTATTAGGCTTTTATAGAGTGATTAACTATGGTTTCATTTAAAGTGGTGCTGACAAAAACACTAATTGAGCATATTTAATATTTATAGTGATTTTTTAGTGAATAGAACTAATAGTTATTACAATACTTGCGAAGAAAGCATATTTTAGACATTTTTTAAATTCTTATACCTTTTGAAAAACTACCAACATTCTTATCGTTAATAAATTATTTTTTTCAAATTAAAAAATTGTCTAAGTTTTTCATCATAATGGCACGAAAATATTTAAAATGTTCAAAATTAAAAGTTCAAAAATGTTGATTAAAAATAATTATACTGCAGGAGGATACCTTTAAATGTAATGTTTTTTTATGATATAATGTAGAATAACATATTCTATAGAGAAATCACACATTCCTCTTCACACTTTTAACTCTTTAACTATAATACGTAAATATATATTTTAGAGGTTACTCTGTACTAAGATGGCAGCTCTGTTCCCGCATTTACGCCCCACATATATAGAAATATAAATCATTGGAAAGAAAAGCAGAAACGCAATTTTATTGCATTTTTTCTTTTTTTCATACTTGAAACGTATTAATAAATTTACATAGAATTCATTTGTTTCGAATATAACATTAGGATTGATTCATAAAATAAATTTGATTAAGTTCTCTTGAGAAATATATCTATATACTATAAATTAATATAACGTACCTACATGCCAATGATTAAAACGTATTGACATCACCACGTGATCCATCTATTATAAGCACAACATAAAATTTTATAAAATACAGCAACCAGCTCGCGGCTTCACCCGCTTAAATTTGAATTATTTGTTTGTTTCGGTACAGGGAATTACGTTCCTGTTTTAATAAATAATGTATGCTTGCAGCACACTTAAGATTTCTAACGTGAAAATTATTAAAACCATGACATTTTCGATTTTCATTAAACAAATTATTATTGGAGCAATTAACAAAGTAGTAGAACCAGCATCAATAATATTTATAAATTTCGTCAGTTTCTTGGTTTTTCTGTTAGTAGACGCTTATCTCAGAAACGACTTAAGCGATTTAAAGAGCTAAGACGTGAGCGCGGTGCGGGAGCGGTACAATCGGTTTAATTGTTTTTATTGTAATATTCGCCATGTATGAATGGTGTAATGATTAAATAACCGACCTTTATTACTATTTATTTACATCTTCATAGAGAAATGATAGCTTTGTTGGGCACTCCTAATTTTTAAGAAAATAAATTTGATCAAAATACATTTATTTATTTTAAGATAATAATTAAAATAACATATAAAATCTTATATATTATGTTGTAATTATTGCAACGCATGCAAGGAAAAATCATTTTAGAAAGTTGTTTAATTCTATTAGAATTATAAAAATTACTATCAAATATTTAATATATATAAATATATAGATATCACATATATAGATATCGATACTTTACTGGTAATAATAATTGAAAAAAAATATACACCTACCTACCTACCTACCTACCTACCTACCTACCTACCTACCTACCTACCTACCTACCTACCTACCTATATACCTACCTACCTACCTAAAATCTCCAATAGATATCTAAAACTAAGTACATCATTTTTTTATAGATTGCAGCGGTAGCCTTTCCAAACTATAAAATAGATAGCGTTACGTGTATCGAGTTCTACTATCTCAAATATAAGCTCCTTGGAAACTTAAATACTTATATCTTTTGATAGAGTGAAGCTATTACAATGAAATAAACACTAAATGTTACTTTGATTTACTGGTAATTTTTACGTATAAAACTTGCTTAAATATATTGTGTACTTTTGACGTGATGCGTGTTCACATAAACAGGAAAACAGACAAACAGACAAACAGACAAACAGACAAACAGACAAAAATTCCAAAATTGTTGGAAATGGATTCTGTTAGTTATCCTTTAACACCCTGGCTAATTTTTTTAAAAATATTTTCAATGTACAGAAACGACTTTTCTACAGATTTATTATAAGTATAGATTAACCGTGAATTATAAATTAACCGTGTACAGAATTCAAATTTCTAATAAATTTAGTATATTTTTTCCTTTTTAATTAGTGCTGAGTAATAAGTATATATCTTCAAATTTACAATTAAATCTTTAAAATAAAATTTTAATAGTCTACAAATTATGCTTGATATCATTGTATTTGAATACTAAATATTACAATAGTATTATGTAACAGTGTCAAACAAAACCAACTATAATAAATAGATTTTACGATCGCTTTCGAAGCACCAATGTCGTTTGTCAGTGTCTTTAATATCCGATACAAACGATATTCATCAAATATCGACATTTCGTTTTTTTTTAAGTGAAAAATTATATGTTTTTGCTTACAAACGTAAGATTTTCTTAATTTAATGTCATATTAATAGTAATTCTCATTAATATATATTTATAATAATATAGTACTTAGTTATAAGTAAAAGAAATTATGACTATTTTACAAGAAATATTAGGCCTTATAAAAGTAATATCAATACGATATTGCTTCACAATTTATATTGTTTATTTAGCTTATTAAAAGAGCTCACAAAAATGTTTTTTATAATGTATTGGGTGAATTGAAATATTGCGGTAATCACCGTATATTTCAGTACATCAATTTGCGTTAAATGTTAAGGATCTTTTAGGATTCCGTCCTTATAAGGAAAAAGCAACCCTTATGAGATTACTTTGTAGTCCGTTTGTTTGTCTGTTTGCCTGTCATGAGCTTTTTTTATCTCGGGAACACTTGGAGGTATCGAGTTGAAATTTAAAACATATACTCAGATCGACGGCCTTATTATTTATAGAAAAAAACGTATTTCTATTTTTACTTAAATATATCGCAAAAAAAGTATATTGCGACACTATAAAAGGAATTAAAATTCATAGGGTACTTCCACTTGACCTAGAATTATGAAATTAGGCACCTAACATCTACAGGTAATACTAATATATATATATATATATATTTCAGTTTTTTTCTTGAATTAGTATATTTGTAGTTAAATCCTAAAAATAATAGCCTTGAAAGGGGGTAAAATTTAATATTAAAGCCGCTAGTAGTAGTAGGTGAAAGGTCTCTGGATAGCCAGAGCTAAGCTTGAATTTTAGGAAAAGCTCGAAATGTCCAATTTCTGTATGGAACTCTCGGTGGGCGAGCCCGACTCACCCTTGTCCGGTTTTCTTTAAATTTAAGATCCCTGCACTCGTAAAAGTAATATATAAATAATATATAAATACTAATAAATTCCTTTATACTATGTAATATAGTATGAAGAAACTTCGTTCTCACTTGATATTCTATTTTAGACACACTGCGTCACGCAGTGCATTTAATATTCATCAGTTTTGTTTATTCATATGAAATTGAAATTTCTCACATATTTGTTCAATTTTTAAATATTAACCTATAATTTTCTGCATTTGAAAATAAGTCCAAAACTGTATAAGGAAGATACCCTATCGATTTGTCCCAAGCCCTACGTACATAGCGTGTGAGTATGTAAGAGGGTTCGCGAGGGTGGCTAAACTATTACGTAAAAGTATATAAATTATTTCGTTCCGTCAATGTTAATGGAAGTTCAATTTTATTTTGTGTGTATTTGAAATGGCCAATTTTCTTTACTTTTTTGTTGTAATTATAGTTAATTTTTGTTTTTTTTTACGCTAAATTGACTGATATATAATTTTTTTAGTGGTATTTTATAGGAAAACACCATTAAAAATTATTTTTTCTCCTAAAATAACCAATAATTTTAAATTAAAATAAGTATGCTTTTACTTAAATTAATTAAAAATAAGAAAATGAACTGATAATGGTGTTTATCATTTATAAAATTTGTCGTCATTGTTTACGTTCGAAACTGCTTTTTCGATACGCATATAAAAATTTAGTACGTTATTAAAAATTGAAAATAAAATTGCTTCATTGCTTTAACAACTAAATTTATATATATTTTGTGCTTAAAACAATAAACTAACGGTTCAAGGGATCTTTAAAATTTATTTTAACAAAGCTTACGTCGATAAATTACATCAAAATAGACGTTTTGCATAACTAATAAAATAATAAAAACTGTTTTTCAAAAGATAATTAATTTTAAATTATATAAATATATGGAAAATAAATAAATATATAGTAATATTTTTCTTAGTTAAGTAATTAACATTACAAAAATATTCAAAAATAATCAAGGATTACTTAAGTCACTACTTCTTACCTGCATTGAGGCTTCTGTCAAAGTTTATAAGTTTTACGCGGCGCGAGTTTATTAAGAATTATATTTGCACAGATAAAAAAGGGAAATCCCTATACAATTACATGAAATGTTCAATTCATATTTATATAGAGCACAGATAAAGAAGAAAAATAAAATTCAAATTTGGAAAAGACGCGTCCCCAAGGAAATTCGAGAAAATCGTCGTCTCCTGGCGACGTACGGCGAACGAATGTCCCGCTCAAACTACGCTACAATTTCCTCCGCGAAAACCGAATCGACTGCGCTGTATAGGGAAGGGTGGTTTTTCCTTCGAATTTCATAAGTATCTACCTTTCTTTATATCTGAGCACAAGAACTACGCTCACCCCTTGAGAATACGTCGTGAGACTTGATCGCGATGCCGCGGTGTCCTCGTTACAAACGACTTGCCGAAATACCCACGTTTTATACTTTAAAGCAATGCGTCACGTCTGATATTCCCACTTCATCCCGCGAAGAATCCGACCTTCTGTTACATAAAGTTTTCTAGTAAGGCAACGGTAACATAGATAAAATGTATTGGGTGAACTGAAATATATTTATGTATGTAGATTCGTGTAGGTTCCAGAGTAAGAAATGGTGTGGGCTTCTTTCACGTGACTCGATGGAGCCTCGTTTTATGTCTACGTATAAAATGTAAAAATGTATTGCGTAGTAAAATATGAATTTTGATACGAATTCAGGTTAAACTGATATATACGTATCCAGTATGTAAATTTGATAGGTTTCCTTTTATGCGAGGTTCAATGCTGTCGTCTATTTTGGACGGTCTTCGTCCATGAAATATTGAACCGTAACAAATTAAGGTTATACGTTCAATGGAATTAATGAGTGGAAAATTATAAGCCATTGGACGTGCTAATTTTTACACCCTAAAAGCGGCCACTCATGTATGCTGTCACGCTGAAGCAAGTTTCACGGGTAAACGGTAATTGGGTCCGGAAAATTTGCTCAAAGTGGCAGCTGGATGTCGCGCCGCCAACTTCTGCTGATGAAACAACTTCGCACAAGTTTAAAATGAACGTGTCTTAAATAAATGCGAAATTATTCCACAAGCAACAAGTTTCATTCATTCACGGGCAAGGGAGAAAGCAATCCAATTAGAAAGGGAAAGAGAGGAATTTAAAAAGTGAACGCCCGGAAAGTTAGGCGGGAAAGCTCCGTGCTAATAACCTGTTGCTTCCGCGGCTAAATTAAATATGAGAGCGGGCCGCGGCGCCTCTAAACCTTATCGATACATGTTCAGAAACAAATAAAAGAACTAAACCCATAAATTAGACAGTCGCGACGTAAGATTTATATGCTAAGTCTCGCTTCATAAAAATTTCTAAACTATCGTTCCTCCGCTTCATATTTACGATATTGGATCTGCACGATACAAGTCTATCCCTAAGAATTGCGCACATTTATCATCTACAATTTATAAGCCGCCTTCATCTTTGCCACCCTAGAGCCCGCGGTGTTATCGTGAAATATCGATAAAGTAAAACGCTGACGCTGCAGACACCCCTACAGTTATTCCTTGACGGTGTGAGAGAGGAATGGTGAAGCGTCGATAGCTATGGAAAGAAAGTGATGGGAGATAGTACCGCGACGAGATAAGTGTTCTAATTTATACTCAAATTGCAAACGTCGTCGTCACGAGAACCACGTGCTAAATAACCATTTCATTTAACTTAGGACGTATGTTCCGTTTTCATTTAGTGGAATTTTCGCCTTTATTCCGCTGCTTATAAGTAATATAATACCATTCTCAGATAAATCAGTAATATTGTCTAACAATTTCTCATTTTTGAAAACGAATTGAGGACTTACGTCGAGTTTCGCTCTTATTGGTTGGCTTTTAAGATGAATTTTCTGTGTGGGCGAAGTTTGCAAATTAATACATCAGATTTTAAAAGAAAGACGTGCATACTAACTAGGGCTGTGTCAAGGTCAAATTGTCGGTATTTATTAGCGACTCGGTTACTGGGTTAAATGATTCTTAGGGGTGGGTTTCTGCGATACGCGTCTTTGATTAAAGACGGCCGGAGCGTTGAACGGTTAATTGTTCAGTTGCTTGGCTTAATTTATCGAGTTTATATTGCTTTTTGAAATATGAAGATCTGTAATTAGGCATATATTTATAGATTTTTCATTCTTGGCTTATATTTTAGTGCTATAGTATCCATTTATAAAATAATTTATGACTGTTTTTGTTGGTTTTGTTTAAATTTATTAAATAAATAAAGATTTCCTTTCCAAATTGTAAGAAAAAAATGTCTCTTAAGTTCTTATTTATGATGGTTCGTCATTATTTTAATTCATACGTTCTATGCAATTATTATTTAAGTTTACTATTAACCATAAGTGAATATAAAAACAGTAAATAACTAACCTCGTATATAGACGTCCTTTAATGTAAAGCATATACATAATCAGTTTCAATCTTAATACGGCAAATAAAAATCGAGAAAAAAAACCTAATGGCGACGGATTTGTTGCCATAAATATACAAAATTTTTCACTACACAATTTCGATGGACTTCTTTAATTTTTTTCCTTATAATCCACTAAGAGTTCGTGTAGTATTTGGAAGGGTAAATAATTCTACATATGCGATCGGTGGCTGCATATTGTAGTCTAACAAGCAACCCTTGAGATGTCGATGGGGGAGCACTACTGTGGGCGGAGTTGGAAATATGTGTATCTGAAAATTCTGCGTAACTCTTTACTTTCATACATTTTGCTAAATGCTTAGAGCATTCAAAGAAGCGAACATCAGTTTTTAATAATCTCATAATGTATATTTATAATAATGATTAAAAATATTTTTTTCTTTTTGCATTATTTACCTGACAACAAACGTCTTTTGTATGTAATGAGCTTACTACTTTGAAATCAGAATTGAACCTGAACCTACTATCGCACTGTTATGACAATATTAATCATGTCACTGTACTAAATTTATAAAAATACCACAATTATAGATTAAATTTTTCTATATGAATTCACAAAATGTGTTACTAAATTTACGTTCACTCCTTCCGCAAGTAAGCCGTAGCGCTTGTCAAAACGAATGGGAAATATGCAAGAAAGAGGGACTGGATAACAAGCACGCACACACAGCACATGAGGTCGGCCATCTTGAGCCATTCACTATCGGAAAATTTAGTTTGGCTCCTTACAATGAAATAGAAATAAAATATCGTCTCGATAGGAATATATTGAGAGACGTTGGCGGCTTATTGTAAGGCTAGTACCTACTAGGTATATGGCGGGATGATTGTAGATTCAAGTATATTATGAGATTAAATTTTTATTAGTTTCTCGGTTTATTCTCATAGCTTGGGATTCAGTTAGTACGTATTGATAAGACATCCCATTCATGACTTTCCGCCATTAATCGCGGAACTTAACGCCGCGTTTTGTGTGAACTGTGAAATAAAAGTAACTGATTGAAATAATTGAATCGTTTTTACGTGTGAGAATCAAACTTGATACGATTGTATTTTAAATACGGACATATTTTCTGGAAAATTTCGCTTAAGCTTAATGTCATTTATAAAAAGGAGATAAACCATGTTATTTACATAATGCCTAAAAAAGGCGGACTTTGGTCATTCAAATTCGAAGGTTTTCAATACAATCTATATTTTGAGTATTCGATGTGAATAACCAAAAGAAAAGGATCTTTTTCAGTTCAGTGTTCCTTTTCTGCTTTATTGGTTTTGAATTGACATTCTTTTATGTACTCTCTATATACATACGTAATTAATTTAATTAGGAAATCACTTACGTTTATATTTCGACATTTTCATAATGATTTATAAATCTTTTCAAAAAAATAGGAAAAGTCAACGTTGAATGTTTTGAAAACAAGCTAATTAACCTAATATTTGTGATATATTAAAACAACCATATTTTTTTGTAAAAGCCTTCTTCCCATTGTTTATCTTATCTTTATATGATCTTTGAATAGTACCTTTCTGAAATAATATAGGTAATACGATTTGTTATATAAAAATATATATAAATATATATTTGTTATATTTGTTTATACGTGCACGAAATTGGGCTTCGTATGTTTTTTTCTTATTTAATTGATGTTAAACTTTAATTAAAATAAGATTAAAAATAAAATTAGCTTCACGCTATATCCCGCACACAACAGGGTAGGCAGAGGGAACCTAGTGTTAAGACACTCCGTTCCCCACTTTCTGCCGATTTTGAAGGCCTTGCGTGTTGAGTGGCAGAATTCAACGCCGCGCTTTGTCTTGACACCAGAGCGAAGAAATGGAAATATAAATTTAGTAAATATTTCATCTCTTCGAGTGGGGATCGAACCCACAACCAGTCGGTTTTACAGTCACACTTCGTGCCACTGCGCTACGGCCGGCTTAATTTTATATTAATACAAACTTTAATTGTATTAATATAAAATTAAAAAAGTATGTAAGATGACAGTAATACTTTAACGTAGTTATATAGAGTGTCATATGAAATAATTAAAAATAATATGGTCAAATCAATTAACATCAAATAATCTTGACTTTGTGTTAACGAAATTTTAATACACAATACTTTCTTTAGGTCATCGTAAACATGATGGCGGTGGTTTCGAACTAAGTTCGAGAATATTAATTATTTTCTGGAAGTAGAAAAAAATGTGGCGTTGAGTTCCGCCACTTAACACGCGATGTCGAAATGTCTTGATGTCCGCTATATCCAGGACACAATGTGAAGCTAAAAATTTCTTATTCTTTTTACAGAATTATTTCTTGCTTGAGACAAAGAAATGAAACATCGAAGCTGATAAGGTTCAGAGTAAAAAGAGCGAAATTTGTCAGAAAATTAAACACGAAATATTTTTTGGCTGGAAGGAGTCGATTCGACTTTCTTCTGAAAAATACAATGTGATTGTGCTATAGTGAAGTCTAGCTGTCGATGTTCAAATTTTTTAAAGAGATATACTTTTAATATTAAAAACAATTTTTACATTCATTTTTATATGCACAATACTATTCATATATATTTTTATTTTTAGGGGCTCTAGGGGCCTAGATGGCTCAGGGATTGCGTCCTTGTTTTGTCTTTCTATTTAAAATATGCTTAAAATTTAAGTACTTATTACCAAATAGATACTATATGTCTGTATACATTTTCTAGTCCCAAAAAAAAATGCTTGTAATAAGCGTTATATTGTAATGTAAAGAAGTAAAAACTAGCATTCAGTTTTTTTATATGTAAAATATGGTTCATTGAAGTACTATATTATCAATAGCATGTACGTGATATGAAACATCACGGCCGATAAAGTTCAGTAGTAAGGGAAAGTAATTTGCGAGGCGATCTAGCGAGACGCATATTTTCGGGTCGAAAGAGTGAAATCGACTACCGACTGAAACAAATGTGATGCATTCGTCGCTTTAGTGACGGTATTATATCGATATATCTTGCGAATAGTGAAATATTGGAGTTTTTTTTAATATTTGAAAGTGTTATTGGTATATTTTGTATATAAGTTTTTCATTTATAGTATTCTTTTTTTTGTATATGCTCGCAGAATTTTTTGTTGTCCATGTTTGTCTAAGTGAACGCACCCTGCTATATTCAAATTGCTTAGAAATTTTAGTATTGTTTTTATAATATGAAGTAATAATGCTTGTACATATAAGTGTCTAGGGAAAAACAAATGATTAAATAATACGGAAGCTTCATAAAGACGAAATAAAAATGAAAACACCAAGAACATAACTATAAAGTGCATAAAATATGAAAAAATATAAATCGGAAACTAAACTATATTTAGTAGAATATCAAGCAAGACTTTAGTTGTGTAAATTTATTCTACCGTGCAAATAAATACAAAATTGATACTATAAGCATATTTTTTCAAAAATCATGATTACAATACAGTATTAAGTATCATGGCTAGACAATAAATTCTTCGCTCTCCACTTTACACTAAAACTTATAAAAAAAAAGAACATTATTCCTAGTCGGATTTGTTAAGTAATCATAGAAAATATTACTTTTATAATTGTTTTATAGTTTTTTTTTTTCAATTTTTATAGTCATAATAATTAACATTATCGATATACACATAGCACATAACTAATCCAGGAAGTGGATCGCGTTCGAGCGAGGAATTTCAGTATAAATGTAAACAGTTTTGCTAGTGACGTCTCACCATCAATTACATTTTCGTAAGTAACAACACTTTAGTGGGGGTAGACCGTTTCTTTTATTTATAATGCTGTTTTGAGCGGGATTTACACTTGATTATAGAAAAATCAATTTTTTTTAGAATAAATTGTAGATATATATATAATCTGTATTTTTTTTTCAATATTTATTACATATATTTGTAATTTTTTAAGAATGTATATTGCTTCTTTATTTCGTAAGCAAATTTCTTTTAATTTGGTTTAAAATGCGTACGCTTAATATATTCATAATTTAACTGTGTGATATGATCTCCTATATATTTTCTTATATGTTACCCTAAATGCATTTTTTGAGAGGATATAAATACTTAGTGAGGTATTAATTAGTCGTGGCGCAAGGGTATAATCGTGCAACTATAAACGCGACATAGAGTTAATATAATGTAAAAATTATATAATAACAATGTACTCTAAGCTTTACACTCAACGGGTTTTGATTGCGTGTTGTGAACTAACATTCATGTTGATGATATCATAAAATACTTGTATTTTATAACTGCCAAATTTTCTTCGCCTGCCGTCTGTAATGGTGCTTAGTTATTCGTTTGTTTTGCAAAATCTTACCTATTAACTATATATATACTTATTTAGTCTTAAAAGAAAGAAAGTCTTAAAGATAAGTAAATGAATTATTTCATGCCTTTTTCATGTTATGTTACTTTAGTAAAGTAAATTGTGCTCCAATGTCATTAAAAACTATCCAATAAAGAAGAAAACAAATATATTTTTTTGTTCTCTCCACTCTCCGAGCATTTCAAAGACCAACCTGCATTGTCCAATATCTAGGAACGTAAATCTTCTAAATTTAAACACTGCCGTGTTGTGCAGAGGATAAATCGAACTCACAATCTTCATTGTATTAAGACATTTCTTAACTGCCCCATTACGTTATAAACCTCGAAGACTACAATAATTTATATTAAAATGATAAATTGTTATGAAAATTGAAGTAACTGCTATATTGTGTCTCAGGTAAATGAAACCAACATAAAACCCATTGTGAGAGACACAAAGCGAAAATACCGAGTGAATAGGTTATTATTTATTAAGAAGACATAGTGATGTTTCCTCGCATAGCTCTGACGACCGGTGACATGGAAAAATGAATATATTAAATATACACAATAACGAAAACCTCATACAAATATACTACGTACGTTTCTAAATAAAAATCGAAAAAAAAAATTAGTACGCACACGTCGGTTGTGGGTTGAATTTTTTTTTGTTGTAGTGTGAGTTTCTTTTATCTTGTTATTTAGACAAAGCACAGCGTTAGGTTCCGCCTCTTGATATTACTAAAATAGTTGGAAGGTAGAGTATCTCACCTTTAATTTCTCATAGCCTACCTCGTAAATAAACGACAATTCCGTTAAAAGACATAAAAAAAATATCTAGATGTCTTTCAGCTATACCTAAGTCACCTTTTATCAAACCCACACATGTGTATAACAAAATTTCCCTATGTACGCACACATATAAACCAAGTGGTACTCTATTCGCTACGCATGTAATAACTGTTTATTGTCCTTCTTAATATATTGCAAAAATAACTCTTAGATTAAAAGGAATAAGGTTGAATTTCCTATAACTATTGGATAATACATATGAAGTTTTAACATTTTAAAAGAAAATTGAGCATAAGAATACAGTTGAGTTTCGGTCATATATAATATGAAATACGGTTCGAATTCCTACGATATTTTCAATTGTGAAAATCGCGTGGGTGCTTTAACAAGGGTTAGTTTTCGGTACACTGCGCAACTCTACCGCGCATTGCCAATATGGCGGAGCACGCCATTTTGTTACAGAAGCTAAAAATACGTATTGTTTTTTGCTATTTCTTGTTTTAATATAGCATCATTGTAGAGTTTAAATGTGTATAGAAGTTAATTAAAAATGAAACGTGTTTCTATTTGTAAGGTAACGCCTAAATATTATGTTAATATATGCAACACATAGTTTAAGGTTAAAAGTAAATTTTTCTTTCTCACTTAAACATTATGATATATATTATTGTTAAGACTCTTTTAAAAGAAGATTTTATATTATTTTCATTTACTAAACGTTATACAGAATATTTAATACTTAATGCTAAAACCATACTCTGTAATCACTAAATAACTATACTGAAGTGACTTAGCATTTTATGAGGTTATAAAAAATGGTCGTTAAATAGGCACAAACAATTGTATCTATTATTTTACAAATATTATAATATTTATATAAGATTATTTAAGTTACTGTATAAATAAAAAACAATAATGCTATAAGTAATTAATAACATATTTTCTTTGTTACAGAGATTTCGCGGCATCATCATAAAATAGAACAACAATAAAAAATGTATATTCACAGTTATTTTATCATTATCTTAAAATTTCAAAAAAAATCATACACATCAATACATAAGTGAATGATCATTATATAAACTAAATATTAATAAATAATAATTAGCTTCACGCTGTATCCCGCACACAGCAGGGTAGGTAAAGGGAACCTAGTGTTAAGACACTCCGTTCCCCACTTTCTGCCGAATGCCGGAGGCACTGCGTGTTGAGTGGCAGAACTCAACGCTGCGCTTAGCCTCGACACCAGAGCAAAGAAATGGAAATATAAATTTAAGTAAATATTTCATCTCCTCGAGTGGGGATTGAACCCACAACCAGTCAGTTTTACAGTCACACTTCGTGCCACTGCGCCCCGACTGGCCTCTAAATATAATTTGAAGTTATACAATAATGTTTTTACTTGTATTCACACTGTATCCATTTACTGCAGTGTACGACCGGGGGAACCTAAAACCTGAATCTAATTTCAACAATATTAATAAAGTAAAAAATTTAAATGAAAAGAAGAAAAACCACTGATACATTCTTCAAAACGTTCTCAATAGACATGTTCTTTCTCCATTTTAAATTTCAAAAGTTTATATAGTTTTTCACTTTTCTCTTGCTTTTTTTTTACCGGGTAGCCAAAGAGAACAGAGCACCAAACGCTACGGTCTCTCCATATCTCTTTCGCTTCGTCTCCTGACATCAACCATATACATGCCCTCTGGGGGATCCTCATGCTTTTTACACGGACGACCAATGTGTCCTCCTATCTTAAACATACTACAAACTTTATTTTATAAAATTTAAGCTCTTGTTATTTTTCTTATTATTAGTTAAACTTTCTTCACACCCTTAAAAAGCTCAAATCAGAACAACAATAACCGTGGAGCGGTAAACGTAAATTATTAAATTACAAAGTCCATTGTTGGTGGATTTGAATAAATTATGAATTCAATACATATTCAAATTTGTTCCCAAGGTGTAGCATTATTTGAGACATCTCGAATAATAATTCTTTCGGATAACCCTTCCTTCGGTTATTATGTTACAATTTAAATAACTGGCATGAGACGTTTTTATTACGTCATACATTGAGATGTCGTGGAGTAACGCCACAGCAACCGGTTGTAAACGCGACGGTTGTGGGTTCGATTGTCAATTGGGTGAAGGAATTATTTCTGTTTCTTCGTTTTGATAACTCTCTGCTAAGGAACGGAGTGTCCTAGCACTAGGTTTCCTATGCTTACCATGCTTAATTCGGGAAACTGCGTGGGGCCAAAAAAAACTTGAACTTGAACTTGGTAATGACAAGTTGTATAAATTTGTTTAAGATAAAAAAAATGAATACGTCGTAGAGGAGATTTTTTTATGTTAAATTAGCTCCTTTATGATTAATATACTTTGTTCCTAGTTTTTTTTAATATAAATTTTTAATATGTGAATTACTAAATGATTTATGATTTTGTAGATTTATTACAGATTTTTAATTTTTATTTTCATACGGCTTATTGGGACGAACAGGAAATTGATGGTACTTACTTTAGTCCAATCTTATCTTTCTTCCTGATTTTATTAGTGTATGGGAGGGCTAGGACAGGTTTCTCTAGATTCCCTACGGGAACGGGACTAAACGGGATTTTCCGTTTTTCGGATTAATTAAACAAAGTTGCAGACAACTACTAGTTACATATAAAACCTCAAAGAACATTACAAACGTGTCTCACTTCCGATTTTTTGTTTAAAAAGCTTTCGATTTTGTTCGTTTTTTACCAACTTCCTGATACGATGCATCTGTGCGACAAAAAAATGACACAAAAAATACCATATTATTTTATTCTAATTATTCCTAGGACGTTGATATGAAAAAAGAAATATGTGAAAGAATATAAGGGGTTAACATTTTGTACCACGTTCGGAGTCTAGTGTTATGTAAATGAATTGTGTATTTGCATATCGCCTTTTTATAGAATCACGCACATCTGTCGTTAGTTCCGTTTTCTATTTTATGCCGATGAACGATTGTACCTCAGTTTTTTTACTAGTGCTAGTTGGTTTAGCTTTTTTTTTGTGGGATCGGTTGTGGATTCGATTCTCGTGGAAAGCGAAGTTTATTTTCATCTTTGATTACTTTCTTACAAAAGTTTAATTTTTTTTTATTATACAACGAGCAGAGCAGAAAATAAAAATATTAAATAATTCTTTCCCGCGATTGGGAATTGAACTCATAACCGTCGCATCTACAGTCGCACGCTCGTGCCCGTGCACGACAGTCTCATCATTCATAGATTAAGATAGAAAAATATATAATTATATATTCATGAATACATCAAGATCAATTAAAGAGATATTATTGAAATATCATTTTTCTTTTACCTTTTTATATCTGTATATAATATATTTATACAAAAAATTATAAAATTATTAATGTGCGTTTCTAGTTATTCTGAACATATGTATAATTGTAATTTATTAGTTTTTTTACTCTATTATACCTTATCTATTTGTTATAACACTTTATTTTTCAAATTCAATTTCAAACTCAATTTAATATGGTAAGTAGGCTTCAACTTACGGAGGAACCTCGTCTTTTTTTATCTTCACGCTAGGTAGTGGGAACCTAGGAAACTAGTGTTATGATACTTCCGTATACTAAATTCCACTGAATTCATCGATTTATATAATGGCAGGCCTCAACGCCCCGCTTAGTTGCTCACAATGGCAAAGAAATGAAAATATTTAATATTTAATTTCCCTGAGTTGGATTCGACCCCACAACAGTCACATATATAATATAGTCGCACGCTTGTGCCCCTGCGATACGAAGGCCTCAACTTCGTGTTAATATTGCGCGCTAAGTGACTGAACTCTAACATTCGTTTTCTTTCTAGAATGGAGAAGAGATAATTCATTTCCTCGAGTTTGGATTTGAAGAATGTCCGACCACAGCGTTGACATCCAGACAATATCAGACAACCTCATATTATCAATGGCGTAAATACAATTACATTCAAACTTAAAGTGAATTATAACGTAGTCAGGATAGGAAAATGTAAACATTTGTATCTTTTGCTTATAAAAATATAGAAGCTTCGTAGATTATCTGTGCTCTACCTGCTGTACATGGAATAAACCGTGAAAAGACGTACTTTACGTTCTTTAACAAGAACTGGAAAATGTAAACAATTGAGTCGCCTATTGGGAATCGAATACTAAACTGTCGGGCTTACAGTTAGACACCACCCATTTGGCCATAAAGACCTCTACCAAAGATAAAAAAGCTATAAACCCTATAATAATAATACAACAGTAATTACTAACATATATTATGTATGTGAAAAATTCTCAAAAAACAAGTAGTTTCATACGCATTATATCAACGTAATGAATTTTATAACAATAGGAAACTAGAATTAACCACGCGTGCGAACAGCAATTAGACTATATCGTTAGTTAGATGCGTATCTGGTACAGTGTGCGATGGAAATATAATTTTTTTTTATTAAAAAAAAAATCAGCTTCATGCTGTATCCGGAACACAGCAGGGTAGGCAGAGGAAACCTAGTGTTAAGACACTCCGTTCCCCATTTTCTGCCAAATTTTAGAGATTTTGTATTTTAGAGGTATTGTTCTGTGGCAGAACTCTACGCCGCGCTTTGCATCGATACCAGAGCTAAGAAATGGAAATATAAATTTAAATAAATATTTCATCTCGAGTGGGGACCGAACTCACAACCAGTCGGTTTTACAGTCACACTTTGTGCCACAGCGCCACGATTGGCTTCGTGCATTTTACATTTATTTTTATTTTATTGTTGTATCATCTTGTTATAGGTTAGGTTTGTTTTTTATATATATATATATATATATATATATATATATATATATATATATATATATATATATATATATATATATATATATGTATATTTATTTTAAAAGCGTCCCGCTGTATAGGAGTTAAGATATTCTTAATTCATCTTTGACGAATTTGAAAAGCAACGAATTTGGGGCATAGCGCGTTAAGGGACGAAACTTAAATGGAAATTGAAATAATTTATACTCTTCGACAAATATCGAACCCGCAACCATATATTTAGATTGCCACATTTAAATAGTTTAAATAGTTAATATATATTTTAACAAGCTTTTTATCAAAGAAGTAATGGTGTACATAATCTGAAAAAAAAATATACATAAATGTGACACAAAAGTAAATCCTTAGAAACTAATAATAATATCTTTTATATTTAAATCAGGTCCATAAAAGCCATAAGCTATATTTTTCTTTACACAACAATATTTATTTACTTTTCTAGATTCTACAAAAAAAAAGCTATATATATTTTTAAATTAATAAACTTTAAGCATATGTCGGTGCTATAGAAAACATACACACAAACAAAACGTGGACGACTGTACATCAAAACGATGAATAGATAAAAACAATATATCATTATAGACAATTATTCACCTAACAGAACTTCAGTTACGGCGAGCGCTTTCAATGGGTTGAATTTCTTTGTCTTATGGATCATTAAAAAATATACCTTAATACCAAACAGTAAGATTTATTTTAGAAGAAACCAAAAAATACCTTTTTCTAATGCCTATAGGCTGTTTAAATGACAGCTTTTTTAATTTTATTATCTGTTTTATTTTATATTAAGAAAGGGTTGAAGACGGAAGTTGCTAAGTCTTATAGGCACTAAACGATAAAATGCAGGAGATTCTTATCAAGATATTACTTTTAATACTATAGTAAATACCGGTTATAGTATACCTAGTTGTGTTGTGTAATTATGCTGTATTAAATTCCTATTTGAAGTTAGAAATTTAAATAGATTTTTTGTTTATAAAAAGACAAGTAATTGATGAGTAAATGTATGTATTTATATCGTTTTATACTTTAAGTATTTTTTTTTTGTCTCTGTCGGAGTGTCTTAACATTCCTAGTGTTAAGACACTCCTGGGGACCTACCCCAGGTTCCTCCTAATATTTTGTTTCGGAGACTAAGGAATATGTAAAAATCTCAAAAGTACACATATTATATTAACTAGTTTTTTTGTATCATTATTTGCTTAAAGCTGTTACCCCATATATAGAAGAGTAAAGACGAGGAACCTATTTGACATTTGACGCTGCGTTTGGAGCGGCTGAACTCAACGCCGCGGTTTGTCTTGTCACGCTTGAGCTAGTAAAATTCGCTAGTGGGAAATCGAACTCACAGCTTTCGCTTATACAATGAGACTCTGTCCTACTACATTACAACGGCTTCTAACTTTTTCTATTATAATCCGAATAAACTTCTTTATAATATTATGATTGTTCAATTGCCTCAATAACTTGTGAATTTACATAAATGACAATATAGATGGCGTATCGGGCGATCCATTATGAGGCTGGCTCACCTCTTTACATAGTACTGTGGCGTGTAACAGTGTAAAAAAATAAATAAAATAATTTATATATAATGTTGTTTTATTTTACCTGAACCTTTATAATTTAGTATGTGGTAAAAAGTAAAGTTTTGTTTAGACATATTTCAACGAAGTCGATTCAAGACAGTAATGAGAATCATATAAAAGATTATACTTAATTAAATTTATACATTTGGCATACAAGTAGTAGATAAAAGAATAATATTATAAGTAAAATTAAAATACGTGTTGATGTTTTTTAAGCTTTTAATTGTGAGTAAAAAAGAAGTGGTTATTTTGAAGAATGGTATTTAATGAATTTATTATACAGGCCGTTGATAGGAGGTCAGAATATAGAGTTCAATAATTTAACTATTTTTTTTTTTAATCAAATGGGGTCTAATTTTATCCATGAATCTTGAAGTTTTTCACACAAGAAATAAATATCTATATCTATATTATAAAGCTTAAAAGTTCGTTTGGTTGAACGCGCTCATCTCGGGAACTATTGTTTGGAATTGTATAGACCACTGATCAACGAAGGCTATGTACACATTATATCGTTTTACCTCTTGTACTTAGAAAGTGTGAGATAAATTATTTATTTCCATTCGTTCACGAGGTTGAAACCTAAAATAAAACTCGTTTAGGCATTGGCATTTAACTTAAAACTCAGAGCAAATATGATTATTTTTAAATTTTAAAGAAATATAAAATTTAGAGCAAATATCAAAATTTGTTAAAAAAATTAAAAAAATATATAGAAAAAACACCGAGCTATATTTCTGTAGAGTTATCAGACTTTAAATAAAACAGATGTAGAAGCAGTGGGAAAAAGCTAGTTAAAAATAAATGATTACATTAAAGACTTTTCTTCACGATTACACAATGATACGTTATGAAAATGTGGAGAGCAATACATGCACACCGAGATTGAACATGCATGACGGTAAACAAGATTGCTATAAGAAATTCATTGGGTTATAGTGAACTTAAGTATATGATCGAACTTAAATGATATTAGTAAGATTGTTAGAAGAAAATCTTAAGTTTTTTTATATAATATATTATTATATTATATAAGAATTGCATGCATACTTACCGATAAGGAAAATATTAAATTTGATAACTGATAGGATTTTATTTTAGGTGTATAAGAGTTTTTAAACGTAAGAGTCTTGACTGGTGAATAATGAATCTTTTTATTTCCTATTCATTGGGTTTCCAATTCCATATTTTAAAAAGTAAGAAATAAGTTAAAGTAACCAATATGTGGAATAGATTGATTATAAAGTATTCTATTTAGTTGTATGTTGTTGTTCTTAAAATAAGCCTATTTTATTTTTCGCACTGAAAAAAGGGATTTTTATTTTACGAACTAAAGTTAAGCACTTTAGCAAATTAATATATCAATAATGGACGCAGCGTATAAGAACCCATGTCTATATATATATGAAACATTAACTTGAAGTTCAAATCTCAAACAAATACTTGGAATAGATTTACGAATAAAAAAATTATTTATAATAATTTTTTTTATTCTTTTTTTTATTTTACCTTAATATATTTTATGGAACACTCATAAAACTTGAAATATATACTGTACTATAACGTATAGGAAACTAATAAGAATGTTTGATGTTAAGACTACTAACACCATCTATAAGGGGGATATGGAAAACTAATTTTTTCCTATTCCTTGAAAAAATCCTATTGGAGCTAAATATATTATATATAATCCACCTAATCCGGGTTATCCGATAGTTTCTAATTATATCTATATATTAAATCAACAATGAAGCATGCAGAGTCCATAGCGTTTGGCGCTCCGTTCTCTATGGCTACTCCGCTAGAGACAAAACGCGAAGCTAAAAAAATAACAATAAATAACAATCAATAGTAATGAAATCAAGAACATAATAATTATGTAATTTCAATCACGATATTGTTCGTCTAAAGATGGCTATTAATTTTCTAATAATTAAAATAATAGCGGGACAAAATTAAGTTTAAGTTGTTAATTCAATTCCACTTTACTTTTTAGCACGAGTTTCTTAATTTGACCTCTACATTACCAATCATTCAATGTAAAATACTATAAAACTCGAAAAATTGTTTGCCCCACATGTTGCCGTCTAATTTCGTAAAATTTACATTTTCGAAGTTTCGTTGACAATACAATATTTTTATTGAACTCTTTTTTATGGCGATCTGGATTATATTTTGTTTTTCAGTTAGAATTACAATTGAATTGCTCTTTCTTAACCTAAGATTCTTATAATATTTAATTTTATCCTGACATAATATAAACAAATGTCTGCTTATCTTTGAGTGAAAAATACTGTTTTGCCAACTTTGCCTAATGAAATATTATTTTATTATTTACGAAAAGTTCAAAAAAGGTTTTAATATCACTTACGTCTTTTCGTGTGCATTTTGAATAGCAATAATATAATAATAGGAAAATATATAAATTCTAATAAGAACATTAGTGGCTACTAGTGTCATCTAGCGGAAATAAAATACTGTAGGAACAGTAGAACTATAAGAACCTAAATTAAGATTCATCAAAGAAAAATTATTTTATGATAAAAAAAATATTATTTTTTCAAACAATATATAAGTTATCAAAATATTCAAATAATGAATAAAATTAATTTGAAAGCTTCACTTTCCTAGATAATCACGATACTCACGACATCTAGTGGCGAATAGCTTGTACTAAGAACTCAAATTTTGTGTCGGTAAAGCAGTACACCGAAGGCTTCGGGACGCTTCCAAATATTAGAGTCGGGCTTCATTTTTAAATTTGAAAAACTTTCTCACGTATAAAGTTATTATTTAGTAGTTTCCATAATATTTTTGTCCTTATAATATATTATTTTAAATATTTCATTAATAATATCACGACATCTACAATATTCAAAGTTCTTTTGTTGTACAAATATTTATTTATTTAATAAAAATATATGAACTAATCCAATAATAAACTTTATCGATATATATTTTTTATATACCTAAAGAGGCATAATATAATCCTGTCACCTAAGTGATATTTTAATCAAATTATCTAGATGGATAAAATATAATAAAATACGTATTTTGAATTTTATATCAAGGTTTATTTCATATGTAACATTAATTAACACTAAATAATAATTTCAAGCACATTGCTTATTTAAATGAACATATTTAAAAATATTTTATCTAATTCTTTGTTAAAAATATTTTAAATGGCCGATTAAAATTAATTAAATCGCAATCAATATTATCAATTTTAATAAAAAAAAAGACTTCAAATTAACCTTGTAATAAAACATGTGCAGCAATTATACAACATCTGCAACATAAATAACTAAAAACCAAATAAAGTCAAGGTCATAATACATAATTAAAACGAAAATAAAAAGCAAAAAGACTACATGACCATTAAATTTAGACTACCATTTCAATCTTCATAACAGCACCACACCTATTCTTTGTTAAAAACTACACGAAAAAATGGGAAAAATGGGAACACAACACAAATGTTCGTGATTATCTCTATGACAGTCGCTCGTGATTACTGTCAACTTTGACATTTCACTGTCGAAAGTTAATTACTGACACTGAGTTGGAATTTAAAACAAAAATGTATCAAATATTTTTTTGTTATAATAGTTGTTATTGTTTCACTAGTTTGGTCACTTGGTGTTGCTGGAATTATGTATGATTGAAGTATGTAATATTTATTTTTGGTAAAATATTAGTAAAAAAAGAACTGGTATTAAGTAGAAAAATGTGCTAAAATTCAAATCTAATGCTAAAATTTAAGTTTAATCTCCTAATATTTTCACATACTTGTACTTAAAAAAAAGATTGCATCTATGGTGTTGGCGATTAAATACTTTAAGTAAAGAAATTCGATAAGTTACTAATAATCTTAAATGGATATACAAACTAAGTAAAGAGCAAGAAAAGTATAAAAAACCAAACATAAATACTTTAACTATAAAAAACTAAAACTTATTTTTTAACGAAAACTGAACTAAATGTGTTGATCAAAATAAAACGATATTTTTGTGTTTCTTGTAAAATCGCTATGAAGAACATTAAAAAACTAAAAGAATTGTAATATCATTAGTCTGATTATTGAAATAAAAAATATGATGTAATATACCTATTAATATACGATTAATTTGAATCTTAATTATAATCGGGATTTTTATGAATTATCTGTTCTGTATCTGTAACTGTTTACAGTAACAGATACAAGCGGGTATCTGTATCGGACGTTTATCAGATGTACGGATGTTTCGAGTAAATACATTTACGAGCTTTAGGAAAAGAGACCAATATTTACCTCAAAGTATATAATATATATAAAGAAAACAATGCAATATGCAATATTTTTAATATATATATATAAAAGAAAAAAAAAATAAAAAAATATATATTTAATCTAATTTTCTTATTTGAAACCGAATTTTCAACAACTTTTACCTGAATATTTCCCATTAAATAATATATAAATATATCCAGCTATGATATATACAATACATGTTCCAGTACTCAGTAAGAGGAGGGTCCCCCAAGGTGCATTATTGTGAAATCATGCGTCCTCCAAGTGCCAGGGGAGTCTTACGAAGTTTGTGATCTCGTTGTTTGATGAATTATACGGCTTCTCTTATTTATTCTGAGCTAACGATGTGTATTTTTCTTTTAAATGCCCAGTGTACATACTCATTTTATATGCATATGTAATAGTATATTATGCGTAAGTAGTTGAGTTTTTTTATGTTGTCAAAAAGGGGACTTAACGTAAAGTAAAGGTAAAGTAAAATTAGGTCCCTTTTTTAAATTAAATTAAATTAAACCAGCTTCACGCTGTATCCCGCACACAGCATGGTAGGCAGAGGGAACCGAGTGTTAAGAAACTCCGCAACGCTTTGCCTCGTTACCAGAGCGAAGAAATGAAAATATTAATGTGCATAAAGATTTCATTTCCTCGAATGGCGATCGAGCCCGCAAACTGTTAACTTTACAGTCTCACTTTGTGCCTTTTTTGAAAAGTTATTTATATTATACAAAGATGCGAAATATTTATGTTCGCAATACGCAATATTTATGTTTTCTGCTTATTGTTGTCACCATCATGCTATCCACGCTGCACGTAGCTAGGTAGAATGGGAGCCTAGTTAAGACACTCAGTTTTCACCAAGAAGCGCGGCGTGTGCTTTTCCTCGTTACCAGAGTTTTTCATATAGGTGTAGATTATGCCTAAGTTATATAGCAAAAATAAATGAAAATTAAATTATGTTTAAATAGTATTAAATAAAACAATACAACGTAGGCCTAAAAATATATTTACTTATATAAGAAATAAAGATCAAATCTTAACATTTTTAAGCTCTTAATACAGTTTAAAACATTCCTTTCATCAATACAAAATGGCGTAAAATATTTAATAAATAACAAAACTAATATAGAATGCGAGATAACCGCGATATTAGCTACGGTTAAATAAAAACGTGAAGGAAGTCTGTGTGATGAAAAAATTCCCTCCCCTCATGGCCACCCCCATATTAAATGTAGGGGTAGCGTTGTCATGGCTTGAAGGAATAATGCTGCTATACGACTAAATAAATTACGTACACTACGGTTGACAAGTCGTGGCCGTCCTGAAGTTAGGCTTTCTGGACGTTTGCGCATTATTCACTCGAGAAGAAAATAATTAAAGTAACAAAAATCCTAAAATCAAATCATATAAGCGATCTACAGCAAACTTAAAGGCGGCTACGTCTCGTCGGCCGTACCTACTGTACTTATTTTATAAAGCATATCCCTTATTAAATCTACTAAATGGTATTTGTTTATAAATTTAATGTTATTTATATGTAACGAACTGAAGGCTATATAACTAATGTAGATTTCGTTGAGGCCTTAGCGCACTGGCGCAGTGAGGCCCTGCTGGCGTCGACTTATATACGTGATGATTGCCTGTTCCATGTCTCAGCTCAAAAAATAGACATAATTATTAAAATTAGGCTCGGACAATAAAATTTGCAAAGTAATAAACAAGTAAATGCCAAGTAAATTTATATTTAAACTATTAATATACATTTATAAATGATAGTCTAAGTACAGCATCAAAAAACAACATGTGAAAATTGAAGATACTACAAATTTTGCGTGTCTGTGAACTTAGCAGATCGTTGTCCATCAGATCAAAAACAGAAAGAGAAGTCCTCTTCTCAGGCAGCTAAGATCTATGTTTTAAAAATAGTTTTCATGTTATTACCAAAAAAATCTCATAATACCTGCCGCATTTTAATATTTTGATTTTATCTTCAAACAAAATGCTTAAAAAAAATTCGGACGAAAAAAGACTATTATGAAAATGATATAGCAAGTTTCTATTAATTAAATAAATATATATATTACTTACAAAAACCAAAACTATTCATAAAGCACTAGCGAAAGTTACATACAAAGTAACCTTAACATTATTTATTAAGTTAAATCAACTAAATTCCTTATTTATTAAGTTAAATCAATTAACTTCCTTTCTACTCATATCAATTTGATATATTGTTAGGTAGCGGAACTACAACCCGCACATTCCTTCTTTACAAAACAAACGCATCCCCCGAGTGAGAATCAAACCCGCACACCCACACAACCGCCACTCTATCCTTTAAATACCAATTAAGATAACTACAGCAGGGACCTAATAGGCTAGGATTTACGAGTCGGTCAATTCCGCCGTCTCCGCCAAATCGAGGGAGCGTTAATGCTCGCTAATTATCAATTAGTTTGGATCTCTTTTGTCTTCTATTGGATGATATGAAGTTGTTATAACATTATTTTTGTATGAATTACGCTTATGTTTTTTTTTGTTTTATTTTTTTTTATTTGGACATGGACTCAATCTGGATATTTTGGCTATATACATATATGTATTTTTATAATGATTAGTTTATAAATTATTTCTTCTATATAAAATATTAAATTATTGTCATAATCTTGTATTGGATAATATATTTATTTATATTAGACTTTAAAATTCAAACGATAAACCATATTTAATCCATTTGATTAATTTTTTTTTCATATGGGCAATAGTTGAGTTTTGAATAGACAGCGTTTGATATTTTCCGTAAACAAACCTTTGGACGCCGTTCAGAGCGGGGCAGCGCCAATTGAACTAAAAAACCCGACAAAATTTTTCCATTCGCTCTATAGATTTCAATTGGTACAATTTATTCATCCACTTCGTTACAGGTCCCGTGTTGTTTAAGCTCCATCCAAAAAGTCAGTAAATCTCTATTTTTATGTTCTTACTTCTTCTGTGTCATTTGAAATAGTTACTAAAATTGGTGATAAGTTTCTCTATTGTCCCTACATTTAGAGAGGCTTTATAGTACTTACACTGAAGCTGAACAGAACTCTGTTTTCAATGGGTTGATATCAAATAATGAATGATGTCATCGAACTTCTTAAGATGTCTATATACTAGAAGCTAAATAATCAAAATTAATATATAACCTAACAAAACATTCGATATTCTTCTTTTTTTTTTACTTTTTTCAAATTAAAAAAAAAATACTCTAAATACAGAAATTAAATGAAATGTTAGGCTGTAAAAAATGCAATTTGGCTTAAAAAAATATTTAAGTTCAAGAGATATAAATATCATCTCTATATAAATACATAACCGAAGGCGGATTGGTTTGATTAATGCCAATAATTTGCGGTAAACGTGATTGAGATGGCTGAGGAAATTTGATTAAACGATTTTTTTTTATTTTAAATTCCTTTAAATTGATAGAAGGAATATTATTCTATGTTAAGTTGAAATATATTTTACGTCAATATTGTTTGATCGTTAATATATAAGAAAGAACTATTTAAATTTTATATAACTTAATTTTTTTTTGCTTCACGCTTTATCCCATATATAGTAAGGTAGACAGTGAAATACTAGTGTCAATCCACTATTAAGAAATTAAGATTTTTTTATATTGAGAGTCGGTACCTAACGCCGCATTTTATATTTAAATGAAAATAATTAATTGTCCCATAAAAGTAAACTAATAACCCTTATCTAGTTGCTATAAAAAGCAAGTAACCAAAATTTATGAATGAAACTCATTAAAAAAAACGTCCAATAGTCAAAAAAGATTTACACCCGAGCATATGGCAAACAAAATTATGACAATAACAATAAAAATTAAATAAGATAATTTGATAAAATTATAACATCGACGACCTGTCGCTTTAACGTTCCCTAAAACGAGGCGGATATCATTAACACTAAATTGTAAAAAAAAAGTTCTTAATCATAGTGTCATTAAAATTAATACACCCATTATGAGACCAGCTTTTCAAATGAAAAACATCCTGTAGCTCGTCGTTATTTTCGTTTTGATATAATTATAGCTGGCGTGGTTTTTAAGTTTTAATGTATGGTTCAGTGGTAAAAATATAGTGGAGAGTGCGGGTTCTTTAATGTGGGAATAAATATGTAAATGGTTGTTTTCTTATTATTTTATGTGATAAATAACTGTATTTAAATAGTTGATAGAAGGTAACATAACTATGCTCATATAAAGTTTTATAAATAACTTCATATTATTATTTAATTTCACATTAAATGAATAGGGACAGATATGACTTGGAACACAGAAATAAAAACCAATAAATAATTTAATAAAATAGCTCTATTCGTAAAAAATTGAACATTTAAACATGATTGATTCAGCTATGCAAGTGGCGGCGTTCGGTTTCGCCACATATCTCATAGTTGAGGGGTAGGTTAGCTTTCATTACAGTTATTAGACAAATAAATAAAAAAAAAACAATCAAATGCGAGCTGGACTCACCCAACCCAAAGTTCCGTACAGAATCATATGATAACGGGAAGTCAAATTTATAAAAAAATAATATATTTTAATTTTTTGAATTTTTTTCACCCTTTCAATTTCATATTTACGTCGGTCTACGGAATACATTATCGAAACCTGCACCTATACCTGTACAAGCTTAAGTTAACATACGCCGAAACACACATTTTGTATTGTAAATATTCAAGTCGTGCCAAATTTCATAGCTTTAGATCCACGGGAAATACTCTATAAGTTTTAATTACGCTAAATTATATACAAAATGCGGCAAAATCTATCTATAAATGCTACAACGAACATTTATGCATTATCGTCAATGATAACGTTTAGTTAAAGCTTGATTTCTGTGCTTCAAAGGGTCTTGGGACTAAATAATTTCAAATAAATTATATATTTAATATTAATAGATTGAGACCATCAATCTGACAGACAAACAAAACGGTCAATAAAATTATATTATTATATTGGTTCCGATTTTTCCGTCTGATGAACCCGTTAACGTGTTATCTGGTTCCTCCCTGGTGACACAAGCTAAAACTTAGCGATAAATAACTCTACATTATTTACAAAAAAAAAAAACCGTCTGCATATCTATTATCGGGTACACCACCTCTTTATACGCCCAAAATATAATTAACGTGAAATACTTCTAAGGTTTCCGTATCACTGCGCCGGGGATTCCCCCGGTCGATTAGACCCAATTAGACGCACGGTAAATTTGTTATTGTCTAATAATAAAGTTTTTATAACAACCCCTCGGGCCCGACGTGGATGCGACATCTTATTAAAATTTATCCCCGGGCATGGATCCTATTGGATATACTGGTCAAAATTTTAGGTAAATGATTATAGAATAGACATTTGTATGTCTTTAGTACCTATATTTAACGTATTGTTAGGTTAATCCACTTAACAAGCATCCATCAAAGCTCGTAATTTTTCTTCAGGAGCGAGCTACTCTCGCCCCTCCCTGCCCGGTGACGCTGTCCAGACCAGTCCAGGTTAACAGCATAAAAGCCAATTCGAAAAAAAAATGAAGCGCGGTATTCAGTTCCGTTAGTCGATAAGCGACATGCTATTTTCAATTAGTATCCTGCTATTTGAGGGACAATATGTGAAGCTACAATAATGTATCATAGAAATATATTTAGTTAAAAACAATGGACTTTACCTCTAACTACAAGAGGTGCGGTTTTAATTTTCCTTAGAAATTTTATATAGAATGAATAGTTAATAATAAAACAAATCAGCATCACGCTGTATCCCGCACACAGCAGGGTAGGCAGAGGGAACCTAGTGTTACGACACTCCGTTCCCCACTTTTTGCCAAATTCTGGAGGCATTGCGTGTTAAGTGGCAAGTGGTGGAACTCAACATCTCAATCATTGTCAAAATTATAATTCTCCTGTAAAACGGTCGAACCAAAAAGAAGAATGTTACAGGAATTAAACACGAAATTCAGGTTTTTTAAATAAAATAATTTATATAATACTATAAAATATGATTAACTTCAGAAGTAAATTGTCAGTAAAAAAAAACAGTTTTCATTATCTTACATACAAAACGATAAAATTTGTGTAATTTGTGTATTGAAAATTGTCATACCACTATTTATTTACTTATAGTATTTATTAAGCTAAAGTTAGTTAAACTTTAAGTAAGTCATATTTACGGTTTCGAAAATATATAATAATTTAATATATTAATATATATGTATATATTCAATATTGAATGTTATTATTTTCAATTTTCATAGTAAATATCAATTCCGCTCTTAAATTTAGCATCACAATCAATAACACGACGTTTTTATTAAACAAAATGTTTTATATTTCAATATTTTTCAATAAATTTTGGTACATATTGGAGCTTAGAAGCCCAATGTATCCAAACCCATGACATATAGGCAAGGACGAGAAAATGAAAAACATAAATAAGTGCTTCAAAGCGAGGGGATGATTCATATAAAATTTATTTCAAATAACAATCAATTCGCCCCAACCTCCCCACGTTATTAGGATAATATTAAATACAACTTCTCTTTTCATACGAATATCTCCCTTATTACTATACTATTCGTATTATTTTTCCGTACACATAAAATGTTGCGTTTTTTTTTTCTAACAAAATTATAGAGTTTTATTGAATTGAAATAAACGGTTGGAATGTCTTAATTGGTGTGCTGCTTTATTGATTATAAAAATATTTTTTCAAAGAAATCGTTACAAAGCCGGGAGACGTCTCTTTAATCCTCCTTACTCAAGAGGACATATTGCAGGAGGTTATGCGTATCCAGGACCTCCAGGGAAGGACAACCTAGAGACCCTTTGAATATATTGTAGTGTGGGCGAGACATTCCAGGCAGTGAGAGTTTGTACGTTTTAGTTGAACCTGAGAATCTCAAAATGCCATACCATGTAAATACCATTTCATGGAGTGTCTTGACACTTGATTTTGTCTACCTTACTTTATTATAAAAAAATAACGATAACGAATTGATTTTTAACTGATTTTTAGCACTTAGCTTGGAAATTTTTAAAGCCGATGTACTCCTGAATAGTGAACCCGTGGATCCTGTCGATTCTACAGTATTTCTCGGTATCACCGTTGACTCGAAATTACAACGAGGACCTCACATTGATGGATTGGCGAATAGACTTAGTTCAGCAAGTAAAAAAATAGATTATTAACTGACGTGGAAACTTCTCGACTTCTTTTCTTTAGCTACTTTACATAATTATAATATATGGGACATTAATTTGGGGTAATGCAGCCGGTATTCAATCAATATTTGTCCTACAGAAGCAAGCTATTCATGCAATCCATAAGTAAATTAATATATTTAAAGGCGCGTCTAAAACATTAGCAGAAAAACATTAATTATTTTACTAAAATTGGTGATGTACATAATACTAGGATACTGTGCACGGCGGGTGGAGCTCGACTGGAAGGAAAATTGTCGAGTAGCATTACAACGAAACACACTTTTGATCAGTAAGAGCTGCGCTTCGCTCACCTCAATTAATACAAGTAATAATATTTTCATTTGTCCACCTAGGTAATAAAGCAAAACGTGACGTTGATTTCCACCACTCAAAAAGTATTGATTCGATAATTCGGCGGAAATTGGGGAAAACAGTAGCTTAATGCGGGATGCTAAATGCGGGATACAGCGTGAAGCTGAAAAAGAAAAAAAACGAAAAATATTTCCATTTCACTAAGCGGGAACCTACAGTTATACATACATACACACACACACACACATATATATTTATATATATATATATATATATATATATATATATATATATATATATATATATATATATATATATATATATATATATGATATAATTTAGTAGCCATATTTAGCAGGATTTTATTCGTTTTTCCTCTTAACGTACAGTAAACTTCTAATCGAAATAACATAAAAAGCTTCTTATCTCATCCCTCTGAGTGCTTCCAGACACACATGGGGCCATCAATAACAAGATTAGGGGTACAGGGGTCCAAAAGAAATTGCCAAACCGCCCAAGATTTATTGTATACTTAGCATAAGTTGTCACAATCTTTAAATAATGGTAGCTTCACGCGTTTCTCCGATAACAGAATACGTGCAGGGAACCTAGTGTTAAGACACACTGTCCCCCCTTTTCGCTTTTTTATTTTCGAGATTTTTGAGCGCCGAAACTCATAGCTAGGTGCATCATCTTTGTCTACGAGAGAGGTGAAAAGAATATTTTATTTTCAAAATTATCATTTGTCAACCACGGTGGTTGAGAGTTCGTTTGAATCCATGATAAGGAACTAGAAATCATTTACTACTCATGGACAAAGCGATGCAATGAGATCGGAGTATAAAATGTTTTGATACTAAAACTCTCCGCCTAACTTCATGTATGAGAGAAAAAAATATGAAGCCTAAAGAATATAAATATATATATATATATTCGTAATAAAATCGTAACAGACCGGTCTCTGATATTTAAAAACTTAATAGAATTTAAACCATTTTGTGCACGCAAAGATTTCTTAGATTAGCGTGCAAACAAACACTAAATGTTAAAGGAAGTTAGCCAAAAAACAAAAAAAAAACTGCATTAAAATCGGTGTATGCACAAAGCACGTTAAACGAAGAAATTTTTCTTAGATTCATAAATAAAAAAAAGTTAAGTCATGTAAGTAAAGTATTTTTTCGACTAATTTGCTGAAAAATAACTGTTTATTCGTTTTTCCTCTTAACGTACAGTCAGTAAACTTCTAATCGAAATAACAGAAAACGTCTTATCTTTCATCCCTCTGAGTGCTCCCAGACAAACATGGGGCCATCATAACAAGATTAGGGGTACAGGGGTCCAAAAGAAATTGCCAAACCGCCCAAGATTTATTGTATACTTAGCATAAGTTGTCACAATCTTTAAATAATGGTAGCTTCACGCGTTTCTCCGATAACAGAATACGTGCAGGGAACCTAGTGTTAAGACACACTGTCCCCCCTTTTCGCTTTTTTATTTTCGAGATTTTTGAGCGCCGAAACTCATAGCTAGGTGCATCATCTTTGTCTACGAGAGAGGTGAAAAGAATATTTTATTTTCAAAATTATCATTTGTCAACCACGGTGGTTGAGAGTTCGTTTGAATCCATGATAAGGAACTAGAAATCATTTACTACTCATGGACAAAGCGATGCAATGAGATCGGAGTATAAAATGTTTTGATACTAAAACTCTCCGCCTAACTTCATGTATGAGAGAAAAAAATATGAAGCCTAAAGAATAATAAATATATATCTATATTTGTAATAAAATCGTAACAGACCGGTCTCTGATATTTAAAAACTTAATAGAATTTAAACCATTTTGTGCACGTAAATCTAAGAAAGATTTCTTAGATTAGCGTGCAAACAAACGCTAAATGTTAAAGGAAGTTAGTCAAAAAACAAAAAAAAACTGCATTAAAATCGGTGTATGCACAAAGCACGTTAAACGAAGAAATTTTTTCTTAGATTCATAAATAAAAAAAAGTTAAGTCATGTAAGTAAAGTATTTTTTCGACTAATTGCTGAAAAATAACTGTTTCAGTGAATTGGCTCAATATTTATTTTTAAATGTATACATTATATACCCAATGTGAATATGAAAATAATGTTATTAGAACACGAAGTAATCCAGGTTAGTAAATAAAAAATTGTATAGTTCAAGCGGGCAATTCGAGAGCGGATCGCTAGTAGAAAATATATAAATATAAATGAAGATTTTACGAAAATATAATCTCTTTTTCTAATTTCTTCCATACAAAAATTTAACATTAAATGAACGACTTAACAGACGTAAGTTAAGTAGACAACTATAGTAAATATTCAACTTATTTAGAAAACGTATAAAACTGCGAACTTAGCGGAAAATTTTTTAATCGTTTTCTGAATAAGTATTTTTTCTCCTAACTGTGGAATAACAGTTAAAAAATATTAAAAATATGCAGTTAGACACGCTCTTGTTATATGATGATAATGTTAACAAAACTATGCAGGTGTCCAGTACTTAATAATTAACCCTTCAACGTCTAACAGTGGAAATAATGGCCGTTTAGAAAAAAATATGAAATAAAATATATTCTACGTACTACCTAGAATAAGATATTAAATAGTAAATAGGACTAGCTATTGCATTTAAATAAATACACATATTAATATTTTTTTAGCAAAGTTTTTTTTTACTTATGTAACTGGATTTTATGAAGAACCTTTTTTTTGAAGTAAAGAACATTTGTTGAGGAATATTTATCTAGTAGTTCATCTTACCCTTGCACAAAATCTATACATTACAATCAATGTATTAGTATCAATGTTGACTACCTGTAAATAGTGGTTTTTGATGTAATACTTAAAATATTTGCAAATAAAAATTGAAAACACAGATTAAGTGTGATGAATGCTAATTTCATCACCCAAAAAAAAGGCAGTACAACATTAACATAGAAAAAGAATCTTTCTAGTTTTACGGTTTGTCCCGCACTTAGAAGGGTAGGCAGAGGGAAGCTAGGAACCTAGTGTTAAATTGCTTTGTTCCTTATCCCCCTAAACACTTTCCACGAATTCCACAGGCTTAGATTGCATTTTGAGTGGCGGCACTCAACGCCATGCTTGGCGTCATTACTAGAGCTAGAAAATGAAAAGTCTTCGCGATTACAGTACCTGTACCATTTGCCTGTGCCTATGCACCATAACGATATGAAGTTATGCGACAAATATAAATGTATATTCCATATTTTTATAAATAAATAAAAAAACCTCAAATGGTTGTGTCTCCCTTTACAGTTTATTTATTTATTAAATAATTAACTACTATACCCAAAAAATATATATTTTTAACTTAAATCTTTTACAAAACAATTCAAATCTATTAAATATTAAACTGACATCAGCCATCATAAAAATTTAAAAGATATCTGTTCTAAACTTCTTACAAACACGAACTCAACAAATCTATAGAAAAGTAGGTACTAATACAATATTTCTAACATTCGCTAATACCGAGTAATTCAAGGGAACGGGGAATCGCGACATTCGGCGGCCATTACCTCTCCCTCCTCTACGTATTCGCCCTCTCCCCACGTGTTTACTAAAAATACCTCCGATTATATGGGGTCTATGTACAGCTTACTTTTAACTGTGCGTGTGGGATAAAATGGTGGTGCCATTTCTGTAATATACCAAATATTTGAAATAAATAATATTACAAAATATATTACTTGTATGTGAGAGTCCGTCGTGGTACAGATGCATAAGCGTGTGTCAGAAGCTAGAGACCGGAGTGTCTCAACACTAGGCTTAAAAAATGAACATATTAACACTAAGCACACTAAACGGTTAAGACACTCCGTTGTTCTCTTTTACTCTACTGAGTGCATACTGATATACTTCTTGCAACTATTGTTAATTATAATTGTTTAAATACATACTTAACTTACTTGTCTGTCGCATAATGAAATTGACAGAAAAAATCTATCAGTCAATTTATTTTGATGAGATTATGTTATAACAAATATTAGGAATATTCTTAACAACATGTTTCCTCGCATTACAGAAATATAATTATTTTTATAAACATGAAACATTTATATCATCGTCTACAGGCAATCGCTATATTATATAGTAGTAGTAGTATTGGATTGGATAGTATTTATATACTACCTAAATCCAAGTTTTTTTTATTATTTGTATAATTGTCTTAGACAAATGAAAAGCTTCTTTGATCTTATCTAAGAAATATGTATTTCGTTAGAAGAATGTAGCTTCTCAATCAGTATAGTTATATTTGTAAGTTTTATACCTACTACAATATTCGGTATTATATTCGGTGGTTGTTTAGTACCCTTATAGAATAGAGTACTCTTATTACAATCACATATTATGCATGTAGTAGACATTTATATTTAGGTTTCTAATAAAAGATAGGCGTGTTATTTGTTTCAAAAACATACTAAAATCGCATTTACCTAATTTAATTAAACTTACTATAAAACTGGTCGTAATTTACATGATGTCTATTAAAAGTTTATTACATAAAACCTTGAGTAATTTATAAAGTCGTCTTCACACGCCGGTGAGACGTCTCCATTTCATATTATGTAAAGATATGAAAAATAAAATAAAATAAAGAACATTTCAGTCACAGCGAAAAGAAGAGAACGAAGTGACTTACATTTTCACGCTTACTTAGACAAATTAATATTCGAGATTAGCTGATTATACTAGCGGTATATTTGCACTTTCTTTAAATACTTTAGTGCTAAAGCATTGCCCCTTAAAATAACAGGGGTTGACCCTTAAATACTGTCAGTTTCAAAATTACAAGTTCTTAAGCTTGCTTACATAAATGAACACTCACGTAAAAAAGTAAACCTGTAAATGATCAGTCCAAATGGTCCTAGGTCTCAAAATGTCACCGGAAAGCCAATCAATCTCTTTTGCTATACAGAAATTCCAGATCAATCAAAACTAAATTAGTTCACAGGCACGTCTTATTCAAATAAAATCTCACCACTTAATGCGACAACTCTTTACGAAGCACTATTATAATATTTTTTTAATGAATTCCTGTTTTTGTAAAGGACAATTTGGAGACGACCTTAATATAAATATTCATCCGCTTAAACGAAGGGAGCGATCTTTTCAAAGGTAACCTGTACTGATGCTTGCAAATCGTTCATTCTGTCTTATTATTTTGTTTTATTTTTTAAGGAACCCACATCTATAAAGCTCTGTATGAACGTATTATTAGGTTCATCTTATGTTAATTATACGCTCAGTGCTAAATAAAGTGTAAAGTATAAATTTTAATTTCATTATCCCAGTATAAATTAACTTAAACTCTTTATCGTCGAATATTTTTTTCCAGAATTAAAACATTATTTTGTAATAGGTACCCTAAAACTATGTTTACTTATATTGTCTTTATAAATCTCACATTTTTTACAAATTTAAATCTATAACTATGAAATCCACTAACACTATAAGCTATTTTTAATCATATCCCCGGACAACCTCAGGGTATCTAATCCTGTAAATTGTTACATACAATAGTTAGCAGTGATTTATTTCATATATTTTTAGTGCAATAAAAACATATCGTACATCTGCTTAAAACATTTAAAAGTTCAAGTAAAAAACTTTTTAACATTTCAACTGTTATAATCCGTATTGTGTGCACAAAACAACTCTTGAACAAAGTGAAGAAAAAAATATTATTGTTTCGAACGAAGAAAAGCTTCACGTATGCAAATAGGTACACACGTCGCCGATGCAAGGGTTAATTTTAATGAAAGGTGATATTGAAATTACTGTTGTTTAATTTTAGTTCTTCCTCTACTTTGTTTGCTAAGCAGAATTTAGAATTTATGTATGATTTTTGACGTAAAATAATAATTAAATAATTTCTAAATTTATTAATTATCTAATTTTTCCTGACCCAAGTTTCTGTATTTATAATTTTTTTGGGCATATAGGTTATATCCTAACAAAAATGTGAAAGTCAAAATATGTTTAGTAAAGTTTAATTTCATTTGATTTGTAAATGAAACTATTTTAACCGGATTAATCGCGTATATTTTGTATTTTATACATTTTTGGGGAAACCGACGTTTCGAACACTTTACAGTAGTCCGTGGTCACGGGTAGACTGAGGTGGCATTCGTCTGTCAGTTGACATAATTACTATATCAAACTACCGCCAACGATTTCTTAATTTCCTCGCGTACTGCCCTGGATTCTTGCAGAATGAGCTAACTGTATCTTGCCCTCTGGTATGGTGGTTTGAGACTTCAAAGATTTTATGAGTGGGTCCCAGATGTTAGAAAGCTTCCAGCCATCCTCTCTATTGAAATTAGGATATTTTTGTATTTCAATAGCCTCGCAGATCATTCTAGGAATATATCTGTTAGGAATATGTCTTAGCGTGGATAAACCTAGCCATTACATAAGGTTTGATAAACCCCTCATCCTCGCCCGTGACCACGGACTACTGTAAAGTGTTCGAAACGTCGGGTTCCCCAAAAATTTATAAAATACAAAATATACGCGATTAATCCGGTTAAAATAGTTTCATTTACAATGTGTAATAATCGTGAAAATCAAAGAACTTATTCATTTGATTTGATTATAACTTGAACTAGGCATCCCTTGCATACAAAAAGTTCAACTTTTTTACATTGCAATTACGATGTTTCACCTCGTTGATTAATAAAATATGTGAACTTTGAACAAGAAACCCTCGAACTCATAAAACAAGCGATACGAAGAAAATAAAATAATTTTCTGACAACAACTATACATATATATTTTATTATTACTTTATAAAAACCTATGTAAATTGCATGGGACGGTGGAGATGGTATCGAGTGTAGCACGCTACATATTTGCCTTTAAGTAATAAATTTTACTAGACGTAAAAAATATATACGACCTATTACGATATTTTTAAGTGTTATTCACACAATTAAAATTATAATTTTTGATTATTATTTAGTATTATTTTCATTTGATGCACGGAATAGTCACAGCCGCGTAAAATAAACTTTTATTATAGTTATCGTTTTGTCATTATTGTCCGTTCTGGTAAAATTTTACCATTGTACAAAGTTATTTACTTAGATATTTTATGTAAGCATCATATATAAAAACTTTTCTTTGGAATGTCCATTAGAGATAATCCCATCAAATTTAGTAGCGCTAACTTTGACTCTATAAGAAATTTGACTCTACAATTCCTAAAATGTTAGTTTCAAGAGACTAACTCTTGAAGGCATTTTTTTGTTAATGTTTCCACATTGAGAGACCTCATGGCATAGAGGCATAAAGTGTGAACTGTAAACGTGACTAGTTGTGGGTTCGATCCGCACTCGAGGACACGAAATATTTATTTAAATTTAATTTTCCATTGTTTAGCTGTAGTGTCAAGATAAAGCGTGACGTTGAGTTCCGCCACTCAACGCGGAATGCTTCCAGAATTCCGCGGGAAATGAGGAACGGATATCCATAACACTGCTGTGTGCGGGGTACAGCGTGAAGCTGATTTAAACTATATCACTGCAAAGAATATGTTATCATTTAGTTGCATCCAAATGAACGGATACGGAACGGAAGAACATATGCTTTGCAGTAATAAAAAAAATATTTTTATTACAGATTTTATTCAGAATTATTACACATTTTTTTATCATTTTCTATTGAAGACAAATTGAATGAAATATATTAACTGAAGTATGAATTACAATACTTAGTTAATACATTTACATTATATGTAATATTAACACAACAAGAAAACAAGACGTGTCTTTGTGTTTCAGTTGTAGTACTCAGAGGACAAAACATTTTAGTCCTTCTAACTAACTTTTAATTCCCGGACATGCGTAAAACTAAATATAAAAAGCCAGGTATAAACTATAATTCTGCATTTTAAATGTGCATAAATTATAAATAAAACATCACATTACGCTTACAAAACTAAAAGCTCTTCCTTTTACCATTAGATATTATCATTTATATAATAACGAACTCTTTTCTATGGCAGTAAACAATAACACCCTTGCATTTAAATATGTAACCACTGTAACTGATATCCTTGAGAGCGTCTGTAAAAAGACTAAAAAACCCGCCATTCACGAATACGATTTTTTGTCTCAAATACGCTCATAATGTTAGGTAGGACATGCATAATTATCTGTGCCCTTTATTTTTTTCATCCAACCGGCCTATGAATAATACGTTATCATTAATATTAGAATTGGAACGCAGCTGTTCCAGTTTTTGCGACATTTTTTTATATAAATTTGTGTTATATTTATAAAATGTTTGTTCAAGTGATTTGAATATTTTTAGTTCGTTTTGACTGTAGAGTCAAAAGCGACCAGGTGAGTGTAAATTACCTATAGGTACGTGTGTGAAAATAATAGTTTATTTTTTAAATTTTTATTTATAGCAACATCACCTGCCAAAATATTTTTTTTATATTAGTTAATTGGGTAATACATTTTGACAGGCGTCTTATTAAATGATTTTTATTATTTATATAACTAGTTAAAATTAATTAAATATATAAATGAAATATTATACATACCTACATCAAAATAAAAAATATAAAAAAGGTATTACTTGTACTGGTAAAATCCTTAATACCTATATTTTAGTGCTATCGTAAGATATTGTGAGCTTAGTTCGCCGAGCTGGATGAAATCATTTCAGATATTTTTTATAAATATTTATATTATTTATAAGTATTCTTAATTAATATAAAATGTATCAAAGGTAATAATAAAAATAACTACAATCTCGATTATTTTCTGAGGTTTTATTAAAAAGGCTAAAATTATAGATATTATATTGTATGTTATATCAGGCATTTAACAACTTTTGTAATATTTAGCCTTCAATTAAGATCAACCGAAGCCAGCAATTAATTAAATTCTAATTAAAGCAAGTAAATAAAAAAATAAATAGGACAATCAAAATTATAACAAAATTAATTGTCCTGTTTATATTTTACAAATTTGAACGTATCGGGACTCGAACCCAAGCCTCTTGGAAACTGTCCAAGTATTAGTACTTGGACAGTACTTACGTTCTCTTAGTGGTCAGAACGATTTTAGTCTATGACAAATACTGTTCTATCATGAGTACAAAACAACACTTAAAAAAAAATTAAAAATATATATATTCGATATTTAATTTTAATTTCTAAGACCACCACCCGTTACAAGGTTAACAAAACGATCTAATTATGCACATGCACTATAAAGACGTTTAAAAAATTGCATTAGAAATTAATAGATTGCAATATGCAAATGAACACCGCTTCCCACAAAACTAGACGCAAAATAACCTCCAGTCGGGCATCTGCTCGCTAATTATGTAACGAGGAACGCAACGTGCATATATTGTATTAAATTATTACTGTACGCACAAAAAAGCGTCATACGGCGACAGTTCTTTATTTTTTAAAGCAATCGTCTTGAAAAACCTGTCGCAGCCCCATGCTCAAGGTGTGAAATTTGCAAATTAGAATTTAAAAAATTACATATACAAAATCACGATTTTCAATCCACAACCCTTGCCATTGGGCCCATTATGGCCCGCTCTCCCCTGACGTCCGTATGCAAAACAGTTAACCCATTTCTTGGTTTGGCCCATAATTATAGCGTTTTGCATGTTATTTAAAGAATAAATATTTATAAGGAAATGAAATTTAAGAAGGGTTTTTTTATTAACTATTGCTTAATAAAAACGTGTTCGTTACATTGATAGAACGACAGTTTTTGAGTTTCTTGCTGGATGTATGCAAATGGAGTTTTATATGCATTTATGCAAGGTATCATCTTCCCACGATTAATTGATTCTTGATTACCGGTTTTCGGGAGTGTATAAAATTTTATCGACCAATAAATATATTAGCACATTTCATGAATTAGTACTGCTTAAGTGGTAGCTTGGGATTTTTTGTTAGTGCATAATATACGATCGCCTCGTTTTCTACTGACGTGGACTTAACTGTAGTTTCACTTGAATTTTTTATAACTTATTTAGTATTTTTAATGTAATTCTTAAAAAAATTTGAAACACAGTTTTTTATGTTTATCTGATCTATGGTTTTATAATAAGTATTAAATTTAATGCCAGTATAAAATATAAGCTGGATCAAAATGGACACTACGTGTCTAGTCTTTATTCAGCTAAGTATTTTTTATACTTTAATTAATCTTCAATATTCAAACGATTCAATTCTTGTTTAATTTTCTGTGGAAATCGTGCAGATAGAAATGGAAATAGTCTGTCTGTCTGTACGACAAGTATCATAAAGAAAAAAAAATTAAGAAAAATTACTAGGATCTAAAATGGTAGCAAAAAACCTACCATTTATGTAATTGTATTGTGACATGTGTTTAAATGACATTTAACTTCAAAGCGTTTTAATTATATTAATTCTTACATGATTAGTTAGCTCATTTATTGTTTTGTTGTACTATTTAATTAGTATTTTTATTCCATTTTCTATAACATGAAGTTATAAGAAATACCATTCTTACTAATTTACATAAAAAAACCCTAATGAACATTTTATATAGAAAAAATATATAGAATTAATGATTCACGAATATTTTTTTATAAAAACTATTCTTATTTTTTATTTTACACGTTTATTTCAATTTTTACCTACAATACAACTCCTATAAAATATACAATAGGCATACTAATGTACAATTTATAAAAAAAAAAAGTACTTATGAGTTTCCAATTCCACGTGTATTTTTTGTAGTGAAAATAAATACTTTTCTAATATGTGAAATAAAAAAAACCTATACCTATCAAATTATATATACATGTCACAATAAATCGATACAACCATATTAGACGTGTCAACATTCGTAACAACAAAACAGCAAGTGTAAGTCAATACAGAAATGCATTCCATTGTGCCTCTCAATATCGATACAAAGGATCGTTAGGGGCGTATTCGGATCGATCAAGTGGATTATTATGTACCGATTATCTATTGTTACTCGATTGGGGTTATTCGATTTTAAATTAGTGGTAAATAGAAACGCTTGTTGTACAACCCTTAATAGGTTTGTACAATTCAATAGATGCGTATTGATTTTGCTTTATGATTGTTTGCGTTACATTCAGTTTTTATTTTAATTTTGATTTGTCTTTTATGTATCTTATTAGCTTTATAGGGTACCCTGCTTATAGCATTGGCAGAGGGAACCTCGTGTTAACACATTTCGTCCCCCGCTTTCCGCCCATTTTTTGAATCTTCGTGGGTTGAGTGGTGGAATTTAACACCGAACTTTGTCTTATTACCAGAGCGAGGAAATAAAAACAATTAACTCTCTTAAGTGACAAATTTAACTCACAAATAACGGTCGGTTAGCCGGTGCGCCATGACGGCCTCATGGTCAATGTCTATTATGTTTATAATATATAAAATAAAATAAGTTATTACAATTATTATTTGTAATCAAATGATAACAAAAAGTAGGAAAAGTTTGGTGGTTTTGATATTAGTTTGGTAATATAGAAAATGACAATATAAATAAATTTCAAAAATACATGATTACATCTAACAAAATGGAATGTCATGAATCAACAATCCATCATATCTCTTAGATATAGCGCCTGAAAACGTGTAAAATAGTTCTGGCTTTGCCCTTGGAGTGCATATTCCCTCCTTTAGGCTCTTTTTTTTCTTTCAGCTTCACGCTGTATCCCGCACACAGCAGGGTAGGCAGAAGGAACAGAATAGTGTTAAGACACTCCGTCCCCAGTTTCTGCCGAATTCTGGAGGCATTGCGTGTTGAGTGGAAGAACTCAACGCCGTACTTAGCTTTAGGCTCTTACTCCTAGCTAAGAGGGGGCCTAAATAAATTACAAAAGTCAGCCATTGGACTTGTATTACAAATTAATTTAAAAATTAATTAAGAAAGTTTTCGAGATTCATTCGCAAAAACAAAATTACAAGAGTAAAAACATTTTCACTCGTGAAAAATGATATTTTTTTTAGTGGTAATGGTACAATTTCAAAACAAGAGTAAAAATGGAGAACGGAGTGTCTGAATATTATGTTCTAATAAGGAGTTAGAGCTTATATAATGAACACGTTGGTTATTCGAAGAATGTGAACTATAAAAATGTAATTCATATTATATAAGTGAGAATTCGAATAATGCCTCGCTCAACTAATAAAATCGTAAGTCTAGATTTCTTTTTTCCAAAGGTGAAGTTGTGACAAGAATATTTCTTGACACTTGTAATGGTGATGGTTCATTTTACGGTAAAAACGAATGTAAAATGAATTATAAGCTACAATATTATATAATAGACTAAGTAATTGGTCAATGAGCTTAATACAATGAGAAACCTTACAAAAACTTCACATACAAATGAGATCTATTTACTTTACATCTCTAGTTATTAGTATAATAAACAACTTAATATAATATGCAATTATTATACTAATCAATTTTGGACAGGACCAAGGCCCAAGGGCCCCGATATGCGCAAAGATTGCCATGGTTTCAGAGGTTTGGCCACGACGACTTCTTCTTCATTTTTGTCTGTGTGTTAAAATTTCTATTTCATGTTATCCAACATATATTAAAATTGTAACTGTTTGAGAAAATTAAAGATTTTTTTTTTGAGAAAATTGAAGATTTTTAAAACATTTTTGCGAGCTACTCTCGTCATCGGCTTAACCGATTTAAATGCAATTATTCACTATTTTATTTAAGCAAAATTAACATCTAATATTTGGTTTTCTTAAATCAGATCATAAATAAAAACGTAATGTCAATATCAAGTATTTTATTCGACAAAATTGGTACAAAATCATGGTATAATTTAATTGGTTAAAAGCTTGCGTTTAAATTATCATAGAGAAGTCTTTTAAATTATCATAAAAAGATAATAAGTTCTTTGATTTTCACGATTATTACACATATTAAATGAAACTAATTTAAACGGATTAATCGCGTATATTTAAGATTTTTACATTTTGGAAACCCGACGTTTCGAACACTTTACAGTAGTCCGTGGTCACGGGTAGAGTCTACCCGTTAAATATACGCGATTAATCCGTTTAAATCAGTTTCATTTAATATATCATAAAAAGACTTAGAGAAAGTTATTCAGATTAGTGAAAATTGTGTAGTTCAAATGGCAAAGCCGCGAGTAATTTGTATACTTTTTTCAAACTGTATCACTTATAAGGCTCAGAGAATATCCAACCTTGTGTCAAATACTTTTCAATTTATTATTTAAAAAAAATTGTAATATATATACAATCGTTGCCAAGAAAGAAAGAAATTCTAAATCTTATATAAAAATATCCAGATGGGTACCAACAAACATTAACAAAAAAATACACATTTAAGTAGTAAACAGGATAAGTATCAATAATTTCATTAATTGTTACTATATTATTTTCTTGTTTTTAGTTTTTGTATTTAGGTATAGTTTTTTGAAGTCTGTTACTGTTCTGTTTTTACTACCATCTCGCTTATGCCTACTAAAGTTTAGCTACTTTAGTAATTATTAGTAAGTTGTTAACAAAAACTAATTCCTAAAATAACCTTTATATCAGTATTCATTTATTCAGTAACAACCGTGCTTATTTAATTAAACACAAACAGACTCTATATATATGAGTCGGTTGAGAGACGATGAAAAGAGTCACAAGCAAACATGGGAAGTCTTCTCTTGACATAAAGCGAGCAAATGAAAAGAAGAAATTAAATTTTTCATAGAAAATTTTCATAATGACGAAAAATTCCTTTCTGCATCCAAGCGAGTGAGCATCTCAGCACACAAGGATATTACCGCCGGTCAGATATAGGACCTTTGAAATTATTGAAACCCAAAATAAATTAGGCCCGGAGCTTTCACAATTATTTTGAGAAAAGCGAACAAAAGAAAATGCCACCCAAAAAAAAAATAAGCATTGTTATCGAAATTGGAAACGAAACGAATATATCTGTAGGTACCTAAAAGAAAGTTCGGCTGAGGGTGCATTTTTTTTTCAATCCGAACGCGTGTACAAAAAACACCCCTCCGCATATGAAACATTGCCCCACAATACGTCCAATGGAGCTACCCCTAACGCTCTCATTTTTATAAGCAGATTTTTTTCTTTGCGCCAGAGCGAGCCAGAGCATCGGCTGTCATAATCCGATGGCTGATAAGAGCGGGAGCGAAAGGGACGGGTGGAAGGAAAAAGTTCAGACCGGATAAAGAAAGCCCAGGTATGGATAAGGGTGTGGAGGGAAGAAAAAAGGGATACAACGTGGGGTGGTCCCCTCGCAGGGTGAAGTCCAGGTTCCGACCGCCGCCGCTAGATGGGGGTGCAAGAAAGTTTTTTTATTGAATTTCGGCAAGAGAGTTTTGGCATAATGATGATGGATTGTACGGTGGCTTTCCGCAGATAAGTTTTTTGGGGAAATTCCCGTTGCGTGTAATGTATTTCGTGAGTTTTGAATTAGCTGCAAGTCTACTAAAATGATTTTTTATGGTGCTGGAATATTTTTAACAGGAAGAATGTCATTATTCTTTATAGTTGTATAGCGCTTTTTAGCGTTATAGCTGCCAGTTATAAAAGACCTAAGCGTGTTAGTATCCAAAATGGAGGCAACGCTATAAATTTTTTTTAAATGAAAGTTTCTGTTATATTATATAGAAATATTCGTTCTAATAAGATTGCATCTCATTAATATTATTACTCATTTTAAAAATATGTCTTATACTTTTATTTCTTATTAGAATTATTTATACACTTACACTTGTATATTTTTTTTCTTATTTAATTTGAAAGTAAATACAACAGAACTTAGTGACTGCGTTCTCCGTTTTCTTTCCATTTAGTGATTTAACATTGTGTACAAATTTAATTATGCTTTTTTAATAAATTTCAAATTAAAACTTCTCGCCCCCACTGACAAAAAAATTGTAGAGACATCTTAAAAAATATATTATATTAAAGTGAAAAACATCTATTATACGAGGTTGCGGCCAAAAAATCTTTTAATTAGGGTTACGTCGACAAAATCTCACTTGACGACGCGTTGGGGTTTTTTCCACTTTTTTCCAGTTTTTTTCACCCTTTCATGCACTACCACTAATGAGACAAGCCCTTATAATGTCTGTGGATTCATAAATGAGTCTCGGCTCGAGTACGACACACGTAATTAGTGCTAACATGGGGCGCAGACGATTTTAATAAAAATTTTTAGACAAAATTATAAACAAAGATAACGAGAAAGTCTTGAAATGTACTGTAATTACTGTATACATTATTACTTTTAGTATAATATACCAACTTCTAGATACGTATTAATTAAAATTTGTATGCAAAATTTTTAATAACAATTTTTGTGGGACCAAATTAAAAAAAAAACTGTTTCGGGTTGTTTTACCTAAATTAATTATTGCATAATACTTATAAATATAGATAACTTGGTTATTCGATGTTTTTGGCGTATTTCATATCTGAAAACTCAAAATACACACACATCTAACAAGATAAACATTCAAAAGGCATTTTCCTTTTCAAATTAGACAAGAACTTGGTATAAACGTAATATTTCCCTTAACAAACAACTCAAGCTTCCACAAATATCCAATTCTGGCTCGTATAAGCAATAAATAAGAGGAAAGAGGCTTTCCAGACAGCGGGGGGAGGGTGGTAACGGGAAAAGGGAAAAAAAGGCACCCGATCGAAGTCTTGGTCCGTCGGATCCAATAATCCTGCCGTCTGTCCGTCTAATGTGATCGTAGCCTAATGAAAAACGCTGGTGCCGTATCTATAGAGAGTGGGATGATCGTTTTTACTTGGATCAATATTAGAATTAGGATGGTATTTGAATATAAATATTTCACTTAGTAAAACTCAAAGGTTCTGGGTTCCTATTTGTGATTTTCATTTTCTTGCTCTGGTAGCGCATATTGCGAGACGCAATGTCTCGAAAATTGGGGTAGTCTTAAAACTAGGCTCCCTATGGCTACCCATGCGAGGTACAACGTGCAGTCAATTTAATTATTTATTTTCTATTTTATGATTTTTGTTTCAATATTTTTCAAATGTTATATGATAAGTCGTCTATTTTATACGAAATACTCCTTAAGCTAAAGTTATTAGAATATTTAGTTAAATTTCCAATTTAGTGTATTATAATATATTAATAAATACTTTTTCTCACCTATTTGACTAAAGTACCAGTATAAAATTGACATCAAAATATATTGCACATACAGTGTATAATTTTCACAGTCATCGTCTATAAATACGGCATCATTTTCGCGAATGCTAAAAAGAAATCCTGAAATGGGTTTACTTTGGTAACGAAATCAACATAAATTTAACAGAAAATACTTATGTGTTTTCTTATTATATATAGTATGACTATTAACTTACTCCTACCTGCTCAGTACAGTAAAAGTAGTATTAAGTAAGTCATTATTCTTTTTTTCATTTTTTAGGAAAGATTTTAGTGACATGACACTCCGTTCTCCAGCTTCCTCCTGAATTCGAGACATGACGGAACCGAACGTCGCAATCTTTTTATATCCCTCTCACTCTCATATATTATTTTATTATTATTGGAATAAAATATAAAGGACATTTATTTTAATTCAAATAACGAAATGCAGGAAATATATTTTATGATCTTAACATAATATCAATTATCTAAATTAAAAAAAATGTTTATTTTTTTTTTATTTTAAAAGATATTTATTTACCCTTAAATAAGAATGGCCTTATAAAGTTATGACTAATTTTTGAAAAATAAAAAAAAATGAAGAAGGTACTGTTCACGATGTATGCCGATTTAATAGCAGTATAGGCAGAGGAAACCTAGTGCGAAAACACTCTGGTTTCCACTTTTCAAGTAACTTTCAAGGTGATTACGTTTAGTTGCTTTGTTTTTATTTTGTTATCAGAACAAAAATTTTAAATAATTAATTACTATGAGTGGGAACCAAACCTGCACCGTTGCTGTTGCTGAAACTATTACTCTTACCTCGCCTCAAGTAATAGAAGCTTTGTTTTATAAAACAAAACTAATTTATAAACAAAATTTAAACAGCTTTTGCTTTCACATTATAATATGAAACTTATGATGTCACATCGAGAGTCTTAAGAAAGTTCATTCATTCAGAATCAGCTGTTAGTGCGTCTCTTTCGCAACTATCGGAAATTATATCTTGAAGTAGTGCTGTCCCGCTCTAAGGAAGTGACGTCATAACGAGGTCGTCTTTCAGATTCACTCATTAAATAAACAAGGAATTAAATGAGCGCAACTATGGAACGGGTCTCTGTGGAAAAGTATTTATTTTTCTCTGGGTTGGTTAGTGAATATGGGATTTGTTTTTATATTTGTATTTACTTTCAATATTTTTTTTTCGTATTATAAAGTGAACGGAGTACCATCTATAGCCCAATTTTCGTATAATAGCTCGTTGAGAGGCGGTTTTGTTTTGTTGCCGGAGTGAAGAAATGAAAATCATTCAATCCCCTCAAAGGGAATCGAATCCACATTCGTCTCGGTTCCTATTAAATGATGGGCCACTATACCACGACGGCCTCAACATAATAGCCGAACGAATAAAACGTGGAAAACACAGTCACATATAAATATGTTTTCTCAACTCATCCTCAAAATACCGGATATACTGTAAGATTTTTTTCAAATATTATATCACAACTGCCCTTGCCACTGTAACGCACATTGCGCCCGTTTTAATTCGTATCCCGACCCCGCTGTTCTTCATTATCTTATTACTTAGCTAACTTTGTATATTGCGTTGAACGCGTTTTGATACTTTGGCTGGATGTTTTAGTTCTTTAAACCACTATGTACAATATCAATGTGTTATTGTAGTAGAGAATTTTTATAGTAAATTAACTAATATACTTATATTTATTTAGCAATTTAATGTAAACGGTTAATAATTTTAGTTTTTATTTTTGACAAAAAATTAATTGGAAGAAAAATAAATACTTAGTTACATAATCTTCAACATCAATAACTTTACCTTATAAATTATTTTCAAAGCAATAAAATTTCTTAGCGTTGAAGAGCAATATCTGACTACATGCGACGGTTACGAGTTTGAATCCCGTTGGGAGAGCAAACTATTCAGTAATTGCTAATTAGATAAAGTGTGTCGTCGGAGAGCTTATGTAATGTAATGGGGTAACGTACTCTGTCTTCTCCGATTTTAAAAAAGAAAGAAAATTAAATCATGGTGCAGCGCGAAGTTATGTTATTGTATGTACGGTCGTGTGTTCGATTTCCAGTGAATAGAATGAATTGTTCTCGTTTCTATGATTTTTTTTTATATTTAGTAAACAAGACAAAAGCGCAGCATTGAGTGCCGCCAAACAACACATAATGACTCGAAAATTCGGGTACAGTGGGGAACGGAGTACCTTAACACTACACTCCCACTACTACACACCCGTCCTCCTGTTACATATAGGATACAGAGTAAAGCGAATAAAAATAAAAAATAAAATTAATTACAATATTACCAAGACTTTTCGTCTACGTACAAATCTTAAGACGGAGTTCTTAGACGTTAATGCCCGTCGCCTTCACCTTGACCAGTCTTAACTTTCACCCCAGTTCTGCTGCCCTGGTACTAAAAACTGGGTCATTGGAAGGGTTCAATGTTTTCAACTTAGCTATATTTAGAACTAACAGGAATATTTTGTATAGAGTGTGTACTTTCTTTGAAATATTTTATTCTATAATAAGACATTGTCACTTATAGTCGAGTTGTTATAATATGTTATATAAGATGTTGTTTCGTGTTCTTTGTTGTCTTCAGTTAGCATAAAACTAATATAGAGATATAAATATGTGGAAACAAATTGTGCATACTATATAAAAATATTTCTACTATAATCATAATACTATATTATTATTATAGCATTCTTATAAGTACTCTGTTTCCACTAGTTTCTTATTAGACTAAATATTATCTATATTTAAACTATATGGATAAAGCTATTTCATTTATACATATACTAGGTTAGGTAGAGGAAAAGTAACGTTAATATTCACCGTTTACAACTTTGGCGGAACTGAACACCGTACTTAGTCTTAATATCAGAGCAGGAAATAAGAATAATGAATTATTGGGGATGAATCCCCAAATGAAAATTGAACCCACAATGACCACTAATATGATTTTATGTTACCTCGCAATTTAGAGGATTTGTTAAAATTTTATCAACTTGACTTTTAGTACTTTATTTTTCTAGTTAATCGAAGTGGCCATTGTAGCAATTGTTTATATACTAATTATTTACAAATCCTTTACCTATTTTAATCGTTATCGTAGAATATTTTACATAAATTAAGTAAATAATTGTTCAAAACAACGAAACCAATTAAGAATCACTTTACATAAGCTTTAATTATACAACAATAAGAATATCTCAAACTAATTAAAATCAATTATACAAAAAGCATCTAATTTATTTGACACTTCCACTTTGCTTCAACTTCCTAAAAATTAACAATTCAAAACGAGCCACAGAGAAAAACTAACTAAACTACCTGTTATTTACACTTAAAAATAGAATTTATTATAACACATATTAACGTTTCTTATCATAATTATGTTACAAAAACGAGATAGCACGTCCCAATAGACTTCAAAGTGATATGCCGACGGCGGCGAACATAAAAGAGCCGTCGGGGCCACGTCTTTGATCTGAACGCGACGGTACTGAGCGAAGGATGCTGTATTTTTAGTTCTAATAACTTATTATAGTTCAGTCATTAAAGGTTCTTGGTTGAAATTTTCTTGAGTGGAAAATTTTCTTGAGTTTTATATTTAGTGAGGTTTTCTTTATTTAACGGTTATGGGGGTAAGAGATAAGGTAGGTCTTGGAGCACCGTGAGGTTTTAGTGGGTATTCGGACGGCCTACCATCGGCCAGTCCGCGAGCCCCACATAACCCGCTCGAGTCCCCACTCGGGCTGGTATCCGTAAAGGGATTTCCTCACGAAAAAAAAAAAAAAAAAAAGGTCTTGTTGGACTGTTTTTTTTATTGGAATATATGGATTGTCTTATTAGTTTTTTGATATAATTTAATTACAGTTTTACTTTAAATAGTCACACCAAAATATAGTTTTTATTGTTTTTGCTTTTTTAACCCTGCACAATGTTATACAGATGAATATTAACATTCTTAAAGTAATGGAGTTGAATCCGCACCTCTTGGAAACCGTTCAAATCTTTTTATTCATTTAATAAAATAAGTTATTCAAAAAAATATATAAATTAAAAACTCTTGGTGTTTAGACAAAATAAATTGTTTAAAATGTTAGAAATAACTAAAAAAGTTCTCCTTAAAATAAAAATAAAAAAAGGCCGAGGTGACGAGGTGGTGAGGCCGGTCGTGGCACAGCGGAACGAAGTGTGACTGCAAAACTGGCTGGTTGTGGGTTCGATCCCCACTCGAGGAGATGAAGCTAAGCGCGGCGTTGAGTCCTGCCAATCAACACGCAATGCCTCCAGAATTCAGCAGAACGTGGGGAACGGAGTGTCTTAACACAAGGTTCCCTCTGCCTACCCTGCTGTGTGCGGGATACAGCGTGAAGCTGAAGTTCTCCTTCAATGGTTATTTTTAAACCAACAAAGATGGGTTCGACGACTATATTTTCAACCTAACTACATTATACCTTTGATACTGGATAAAAAATCATACACTTCAGTAACAGGGGCTGTAAAGATCTATAAATAAATAATAAAAATCAAAAAAGCTTTATCAAGTTTCTTAGAAACTTAGTTCCTATAAGGTATTGTTGATACTATTTCAACTACTTCTTGGTAATTCCTTGTTTCTCTTGCGATGTAGAGATCGATCTAAGAGATACCTTAAAAAGATTTAGTTGAGATGACAGATTCTTATCTTTTACAAAGTTTATATATTTTAAATTGGTATGATGTTTGCCTGGAGTTTTTTGGAGTCAGGTAAGGTTATTATTTTGATTTCCATGGTCTAATAAGACGCAGCGTTAAATACCGCAACACAATTTGCAGTGTCTCGAATATAAGTGACAAGTGAAGAATGGATTTTTGAATAATAGAAAAGTTCTCTTATCATAATCTACTACAGAAGGCTCGCTTGAAGCTGTATTATAATAGTACATGTACTTATCTCGTGTCTTTGATCAAAAGATCACGGCCAGTTCTTGTTTAAATAACTTTACTCCGAATTCTCTTGTACCATCCATGATAATTTAAAGCATCAAAAATCTAGTATTATAATGGAAATTGAAGTCTATATATATCTAAATATAAATTGAAGTACTACCTATCATAAAATACATAAGTGTCTATAGAACTGACTAAGCATTATAAGGAACTAACTTAGCAATAATTTTATTCAATTTTATATGTAACTACCTAAAATTTGCATGTAACATAAGTAAACTCTATTTATTCCAAAAATTTAAAATTAGCGCAAATACTCTCTCCAATTATAAATATTATATTAAACCAAAAATTCTTAATAACATTGAAATGTAAAAACATTTTGAATGTAACTTTACTTCTTTACTTAGAAAGGTCGTCAAAAACACACAAACCAACATATATGTAAATGTAGGTATTACTTAATATAGATATTTCAAAGGCTCATTTGCCAGAATTTGGACTCAGTCTAGGTATTACATTTACTAACATACGTTTTCTATATACATACTATAGGTATATGTAGAACCTACACTTCCCTTAACCTTCCCAAGTATTCCTTTGCCAAAGAAAAATCTACGCCGGATTAAAACTGAGCGCATTCGTGTGTGAACGCGACTGTATCTTACTGAACAAAGGAAGGGAAACATTTTCTTGATAAGCTTGTGATACAATGAATATAGTATGCGTTATTTATACTAATCTACTGTGCCCAGTCGTGGCGCAGTGGCTTAATCTAGTGACTGTAAGCGCAAATGATTGTGGGTTAGATTCCCATTTGAGGGATTGAAATATTTAATCACTACACTAGTCCTAAAACTAGGCTCCCTTTGTCTACCCTGCTACATGCGGTATCCCGCGTAAATCAGAATATGTTATTTGGTTAAGCGTTTGGGTATATGTATATAAAGAAATTATTGGTTCAAATGGAAAAATATTATTGTGTTAGATAGTCCTTTTATCGCGGAAAGCTATAAAGACTTCTTCTTCCACCTGGCATTAATCCTGGCTTCAGCCAGGGTCTGTCTTCTTACTCCACCTACTCCATTTTGCATAGTCATATAACCCGCTGTAATAATAATAATAATAATAAAACTCTTTATTGTACACCCATAAAGAAAATAACAATAAAAATATGTAACAGAACAAAAAACGGAAATGTACAAGAGGCGACCTTATCGCTAAAACAGCGATCTCTTCCAGGCAACCTTAAGATATAGGATATAACGGGGAGGAAAAGGGTTGGGGTGTAAACAATAATTATAATAAATGTATAAAGCAAACAGCATACATATATTAAATATATATAAAATAGCTAACTAAATATACACATATTATTCATATATACTTACATAGATACATACATAACATACATGCCTACATAGATACATACATATATACATACAGACGTAAATAGATACATAAATATATTATACATATTTTACAAGTATATGTGGCAATACAAGAAGGCAGTTTAGAGGGAATGGAAGTGTAGCTTTAAGAGTCGCTTAAAAATTATTAAAGATTTTGCCCGTCTGATATTCAGAGGTAAGGCATTCCATAGTCGGGAGGATGTGACAGTAAAAGAATTGCTGAGGAAGGAAGAAGAGTGTGAAGGAATTTTTAGAGTTAAATTTTGTTCAGAGCGAAGATGTCGAGAATGAGAGTGCCCCAAAAAGTGGAAACGCTCTTTTAAGTATGGCGGTGTTAATGGATCAAATAGTACACAGTAAAGAAGATGGAGAATATGAGTATTCCTGCGAAGACGGATTGGGAGCCACTTGAGCTTTTTACGGAATTCAGAGACATGGTCGTACTTTTTTAATCCAAAGATAAACCGAATAGCAAGATTTTGTAATCGCTCAAGTTTGTTTAATTGCTCCTCTTTCAAATCAAGATAACAAGAGTCAGCATAATCAAGAATTGGTAAAAGTAGAGATTGTGCTAACACAATTTTTGTTGGAATAGGAAGGAAATTACGTAGCCTGAAAAGATATCCTACTGATGCAAACATCCTCCTGTTCACCTCGCTCACCTGTGGATCCCAGGACATATTGTGATCGATGATGATACCAAGATTTTTAACTGATTTATTATACGGTATAATTTGGCCATTTATAATTATATCAGGCAAAGTGGATATGTTAATTTTAGATATAAGCTTTGGACTACCAACAACAATAGCTTGAGTCTTGCTAGGATTTAATTGCACTCCAAAGCGAGTACTCCACGCGGATATTTTCATTAGGTTATTGTTAATCGTATTAATAGCGGCTGGTAGCTCAGAAATTTTAGACTTACAATAAATTTGGAGATCATCTGCGTATAAGTGTACCTTCAGTTAGAATTACCACGATCACTTAGATTGTGCTATGTGTCATTATAGTATAATAACTTACTTCCAATAAACCACACGGGTGAAGCCGCAGGCAAAGTTAGTAATAGTATATAATAATATTAAATGAGAATAGATTGTTGATGATATTTCGGCTCCATTTTCCGTGGTGAGTGGCAGAAGGTTGTGAGAAGTGGCGAAGTGTTCTGTGTCTTCTTACCAGAGCGAGAAAATGAAAATGAATCATTACTTCTCATGGAACCTACAATCATCGCGTTTACATGACAGACAATCTGAGGAATTGCTATGATGGCCTCATATTAAATTTATATTTTTCTATACATTGTTCATACAAAATTCATAAAACACAGTGAAATACATTACATCAAACTGTCAAACTCTGCTACAACCATATTTATTAACAAACAATGTTTTCCTAAATTTATTATATATTTTATATCTATAGCATAGCTTTTTGTATGCAAATTCTGATTCAAATCTCAACATGTAGGGATATTTTTGTTGGACCCTCTTTATATTACATTGAAACGTCTCGCTATTTCACTACAATATCCAATTCTGAACACATTCTTAATAACATTTGGTGAAACAATTATATACATTCACTTTCTATATTGCAACATACATTTTTAATCCAATATTAATAGATAGTTATACGTATCTATACGTTTTTATGTAATTTAAAACCTAATTTACTTTATTATAGGCCGTGTTGGGCCGATAGCACAAGTCCCACTCTTGTGCCAAGCGCTTACAAAAAGAAAGAAGAGCACTACAAGCGTTCGTGGGTTCAATTCCTGCTCTGCAGATTGAAATATCTAACGTTTTCATTTTCTGAGAGTGGGGAACGGAAATGTCTCAATGGGAACAGAGCATCGTAACACTGGGTTTCCCTGTTCTCACAGCCTACTCTACTAAGTGCGGGGTAAAGTGAAGCTAAAACAAAAAAAATATAACTATATTACATGTATTAATTCTTTTTTCAAGACTTATTTGTAATCAAAAACTACTTCTATTAAATTAAAATTACTTTTTCTATAATGATATAAAGAATTGTATAGATATCTATAATATAGCACAAATAAATAATACTAACATATATATATATGCAACATACGACTATAATCAAAAAAGGAAGATCCACAAAAAAATATGTTTTTTATAAGACGAAACACAGCACAACAACCAAGAAACGTAACAAATGACAATATTAAAGGGGGATGCGACGGGGGAGGGGGGGGGGGGGGTGGTCGTCGCCCCTATCGTCATTTTCTCAAAGCTATAAATTTTGCAAATGCGAATCATAAATTTCGTCAAGTCACTAATGTAGCGAACGAAATAAGGTTACAAGTGAACCGTATTTTTGTGGTATCTTCAAGACTTTGTCATTGTAAATAGATATAAATGATATTTTATCACTAACGCGTTGAAAATATGGCGTTATAGGTATAACGACATAAAAATATTTTATAATAATCTAATTAAAAATACTTTTAAACATCAACGATAGGAATGGCTAACTGACATGAAAAAGCTGCTTAAATAAAATATTTCTCTATAGGTATATTCCTTTTTATTTAGCTTCACGCTGTATTCTGAATATAGCAGAGTAGTCAGAGGGTTGTGCTAAGACACTCCGTTCGACAAGCACCGTCCTATGTTTAAGACGTTGCTTGTTGAGTGGAAGAACTTAATGCCGCTTTGTATTGTCACCACAGCGATGAAGATGAAAATAATTCCTCTACGTTGGAATCGAACCTACGTCCATCGTGTTTACAGCCACATCGTTATATCTTTAACCTATCCATATCTCCAATTAAGGTATGAAGCTATAAAGACCAAAAGATATGCCATCATAATTCAAAGTTAATTAGGACAGTTAATTGTGGGCATGCCCATCTCCTACTTACCAGCCTCATTAAGACAACCATCTCTCAAACATATCAACATAAAAGACCAACATTAGCAACCTTACATTCAAACATAAGAACATAAAACATAAACATAAACATATAATAAAGCATTTAAAAGGAACCCTTTTCTTTTCAGAGGAAAACATCGGAAGTCCGGCGGGAAGCGGCGGCGTCTCCGAATGTGCCTGCGTTCTACATTAATCTGTTCCTTTTTATACCGCTCAAATCTGGAGACCATCTACGAGTATAGTGTACTGAGTTTTATTTGTGCCAGACTTTAATATGAGTTTAGTAAAAAATCTGTTTTAGTATATTTTTTTTGTTTCTTTTGTCAACATACTACTGCGATGAGTGGAGGATGGAGGTTAAGACTCTGTTGTAGGTTGCCTCTATCCTGCTTTGTAGACTTTTCCTTATAATTAATTTATTCTAGGAAACAATAAAGTACGCCGTGTAATTGTAGTTAAGCACATAAGTCATGGATGGAGTCTGACTGAATTTAAATGTTAAATATTTTCTTACAAAATACTTTTTAGTGGCATTTCCAGAAATTCAATTTACGGGTAGAATTACTCGAGAAAAACTAGTTTTGTAGGCTCATTATTATATCTTTAAGTCTTTATCCAAGTCTTGATCGAATATCAACTAAGTATAACTAAATATGGGCACACAAAAAAGAAGACATCTCCTTTACCAACACAAAAAAAAATACACACAATATCAAATTTAAAAATAAACCAACCATCTTGAGCAATTCTTATTAAAATTGCAACTTTTTAGCAAAAGCATTTCTATTTTCCTAATAGCTTCCGTCCGCGACAGATATCTGCCATTAGCGGTAATCAGCAACAAACGAATCATTAATTACAAGGAGGGAATGGTATATCTAAGTGAAATGAAACAAAAAAACCTTAGGGCCGTTTAAGATGATTGCGAAGTGATAAGTATATATAGATGTGGTATGCAAGAAAATAATTGATATATCATGCTATAAAGTAATGAACTAGTTTGTAGCTTGTAAATTATCGTAGTGCAGTAGACACAAGACAGTTTGATTGCACGAGATGGCTGTGGATTCGATTCCTGATTGAAAAAAATATGGGTGTAATGTATATTCACTTTCACGCTTCCACGCAAACTGCAAAGAATAATTTAGCGGAGATCAGATAACATATGTTTTTTTTCAGCTTACGCTTCATCCCGCACATAGCAGAGAAGGCAGAGGGAACTTAGTGTTAAGACACTCGGCTCAATTCACAACTGGCGGAAAGGAACAGAGCGAAGAAATGGAAATATAAATTTAAGTAAATATTTCATCTCCTCGATTGGGGATCGAACCCACAAATCGATTCTACAGTCACACTTTGTGCCCGTGCGCCACGACTGGCCCTAAGGCTGAGGTTATTTAACATATAATAATTCCACCGAATGGCGACTACGACGTTTCTGAATTGAATTTGTGCATTTATTTATTAAACAATAAACCTTACTTATACCGCATCCATATTTCATAACGGCAATAACAAAATCGTTAAAACTCTACGGACGAGAGTAGAAATGGAATTATTAAAGACCGCCTCCGAGTCGTAAGCGAGTTATCTTAACCACCTGTTGATGGCCTAATTAATTCAATTTTTGTACCACCTTTAACTTTTAGGGTTCGAGAAATATGATTTATTACTTTTGAATTTATTATTTTTTGTTAATATTATATAGGTAGTTAATTAATTTTTTTGTGTACATTATTTTTTTTATTGTACAAATACAATAACTTGACTTGTTTACTTTATCTAATTATAATATAAATTTTATATATTTACGTAAAAACATATTTTACTTAGTAAAAAAAACAAGGAACAGCTTCTCGTTTTGACAGTTAACGATGGCGATTTTGTCTAAAGGGGAACGGACTTTCTAAATGCTAGGTTCCCAGGTTACCTGTACCTGCTATATGCGGAATACAACGTGAAGCCTAAGAAAATATGAAAAATATATTATTAACAATAGTGTTCATATCATATTAAGGACATCGTTAATACAATATTACAACAGTGAAAAATCTCTACGTTCTCTCTGAACGTCACACATTCAAATAAAAATAAAAAAATATACGTACAGAACCAAAATAAAACATTTAAAAAACAAGCTTACCGTCTTATACCACGACTTCTGTGCTGGCAAGTGTTAATTCGATTATTACGTTTTCTTTTCACAGGCCAACATTGTCATAATTCAGTTGATGCTCCTTTAATTTCATAGGCTCTTGCACCTTTTTTTTAGTAGTTTAAGCTTTTTATTGTGTACGATTGTTTGTATGCGATCTCAAGAGGTAATTACTTGTTTAGTTTATGGATTTTTGCTTATCTACTTCTACTTTTTCTAATCTACTTTAGCCAGGCCAATTGTAGCGCAAGTGGGGGTCAAGCGTTTGACTATAAATGTGACAGGTTGTGGGTTCGATTTCCCCTCGAGGAAATGAAATATTTAATTAGTTTTCCTTGCATTAGCTTCGAGGCAATGAGTTCCGTCACTCAACGCATAAAATTTTTAGTAATGTCATTTTTATTTTATCTCTTTATAACACCAAAACCAGGATCGGTTTTTACCTAAAAAAGATGGAGCTATTACCACATAAAAAATCATTAATATCGGTATAACTATAACAATTAGTAAAATTATAAAATATCACTTAGCTTACTTATAACTAATAATTTGAGAACAAAAAACCAACAAAAAACTATGCAATTTTTATTAATATTCAGTACATATTTAAATAATATAAATTACAATGTATACATACATACATAGATATATGTACATCACAATAATGTCTTCATTTTACAAATTACACATTTCGCTTTAATCAATTAACAAAAAAAAACTTATTAAAAAAAAACGCACACACACCGACCATTTTTATCGTTATCGATTAAAAAAAATATATAAATAATAACCAACAATTTACAAGTGACAATTACACATAAGCAATTCTCGTTGGGCTCTTGCACTTTTAAATATGCAAATTAATACTTTCTCCATAGGATACACATATAGGAATAAAAGTTAAGGACTAATTCGTGCAGGTGTTTCGAGTCATTAAAAAGAGTTTATTACTCCTTCGTATGCTATCGCGGTTACAATCTACAGTTCATATTGTTTTTAAATTTATTACATTAATTACGTTATGTTACGACAGGAGCCGGTGGACATTCGAAACTGATGTCAAATTATGCTTTTTGAAAAATTAAAAAATATGTATAAGTTTTTTTTTTGTTTTGTTTTAACCCTTTATTAACATACGATTGCAATCAGTAATGGATTGGAGTTAGCTGCTATAAAATTATTTAACTTACTGATTAACAAAGAGAACAATGTTTGTAATTGGATAATTATAGGCAATTGGTATTTTGTGGTCTCGGATTTAAATCTTATACTATCTCGAAATATTTGTATTTACAATATATTATCCATCTATCTTAGTATATCCATCTTGAGTGGACACAGTAGTCAGCCTGTTTGATCGTCCAGCAGCAACATCTGAAACCAAGTGAAGGACGAAGTGACTCACTCGCTCACATGTTTATACCATATAACACAGTATATAATTGTGACATTATTCTATGTAAAAAATATAAAACATCTAAGATCCATTAAATCCAAAAAGTCTTGGCTGTTAAAACTTAAAATGAATATCTCATTTAGAAACTATTTATTATTTTAACTTAAAACTATTTATACTATCTTGCTTTACGATGTAATCCCCATATAGGGAATCTAATGTTAAAATATTCCGTTCCCCACGCACCGCCCAATTTTCGAGACATTGCATTTTAAATGATGAGACTAAACTCCACCTTGGTGGCAAAGCGGGGAACAGACAATAAGTAATTCCCCAATGTAGGAATCGAACTCACGACCATCGCGCTTACAATCATGTTACTGTCTTTAATAGCAAAATAACCCGTTATTTATTCGAACATTTATTTCTAGTAATAGATATTACAAATAACTAGCTATTATATATATGCCTTATTAGGAACAGCAATGACAACTAATCAAAAAACACCAGATATGGTATTTCTGTCACATTACGCACAATTACTGTCATTATATGTCAATATACCTATTTAGCATAAGGTTTTGGTACACACAACATACCTTGAACATAAATGCCGCATCCATTAGTTCAAAGCTCGATTATACTTAACGAAGCCTTCAAAGATAAATGTCTAGTTAATAAATAATATTATGGCATACTCGTATGTGTGTATGAAATGAATTTTACTATTATACGACTATTACTATTATTTACTATTATTGAAGTATAGCCAGAAAAAATCTTTTAAAAATAAAGCTTTCTATAAAAAATGTACAATAAATTCTACGCAGAATATTGCATCCTTATATTTTTTACTCTTTGTGTCATTTGAGTTAATAATGAATACTTCCGTTATATTAAGAACCATTTTGTGTCCAAGGTTTTTTTTTCTTTTTTTACCGCTTAGGCATGGACATTTGTCCATTCTTATTTAGTGATAGTACACAGTTTTTGTTTCAGTTTTAGTAAATACAAAAATAAAAAAATACCAGTATAGGTGTAGGACGGGTATGGGTAACGTTATTTGCTTGGCATAAATCGGTTTGTTCTGTTTTTTGATAACCGTCCTACACCTATACTGGTATATTTTTGAAAGTAAGTTGAGCCTTTGATTATTTGGAGTGTTCGCATTATATAGTGATGTAATGTGAACACTCCAATTAATCATAGGCTCAACTTAGACCTCGCTGACACTATATTATTTTTGTTGTTATTATATGATTTTTATTTTTATTTATGACAAAAAAATATTAGTACAGCGACACTGTGACTGACTGTTAATGGAAGGGTTATGAATTCGGTTCCAAATCAGGGGACTAAATTGCTCGGTTTATTTTTCATAAATGTGCTAATTAATTTTTATTATGTATAACTTTATGAAAAAAAAGTATCGATAGTGTTATATCACTGGTACAATTGGTTACCAAAGCAACGCTTAGACGTAGACGCAACGCAACGATTATAAGTAAATAGACGTACACGACAAACATAAATATTGAGGCCGTCGTGGCCAAGTGGCACAAGGGTGTGACTGAAACGCGACCTTATGGGTGCGATCCACACTCATGAAAAAGAAATATTACTTAATATTTTCGCTGTGGCTGAAAGATACAAGTACGGCGTTGACCGCCACTTAACACGCTATGCCTATGCCCGCAATGTAAACGAGATACAGCGTGAAGCTTTAATTTGTTTTTTTTTTAACAAACAAAAAATATTACGCATTCAATAATAGCAACTAATGCTGCAATCTAGGCATTTCTACGTATTAAATTTGAACCAACAACATTTTTTTTTTAAATAGGACTACCACACCACAGGTGCGACAAAAATAAATAACTAAATTAGTTATGAAAAAAAACGTGTTATTTTCCAAACGACATTTAAAATAAAATTAAAACTTAAACATTCTAATCAAAACGAAACTAGCCTGTAGCTTTAAAAACCCCAATGATTAATACAACTATTTTCCATACATATAACCATTACCCAAACAACTGAGGCATTAGACAAGCTATTAGAGCAACGACCGTATATCCAGAGCACATTAAAATAAATTACACACCTATCTTTAGATCTTAAATAGTATAATTCTTTCAACGGCGTTAAGCATCGTAATTAGAATTCAACACGAAAATATTATCTCCACCGATTAGCCGTTCCCAGCGATCCCGAACATGACTAGCCATCATTAATTAGGGTGGAATGGGGCAAGTTGGTTCTGCTAAACACGCTTAGAACATATATTTAGTCGACCTTTGTCAGGTGAATCGAATTGAATGTCGGAATTTTTTTTTACATATATTTTCTACTTTACTTTTTTTTTTTCAAATTGAAATAAACAGGTAATAAAATAAATCTTATCATATGACGTTTTCTATATTTCTATTTTTAGTTACCAAGTTTCAACTTGGAACGTGACTTTACAAATTTCTTAAATAAGCAGACAGGCAAACATACAATAATAATAATTGAAGTAACCGATAAAGCGACAAAGTTGTAATTACGTTAATTTGATTATAAAACCAAATTATTTTTTTAATAAATAATTAGGTCACACACGGCCCGTTGTTCCCCATGCACATTTTTCGTTAATAAATATTTATAAAGACCTTATGTTAAAATATGCACAGTGAAAGCGTTAATTCGGCTCGTTTGGTCATTTCGCCTTTTAGATAATCATAAAGATACAACAAACAACAACCTTTTTATCACTGTTGCTTAAACACAACAACAGTTTTTCATTTATTTCGAGTCAAAACGTTGACTGTTATCGATCTTTTTTGTGGGACTGTTGGAATACATAATTTGGGATTAGTATTTTAATTTCACACCTTACTACACTTTCACACCAAATGATTAATTTGGAGTGAGATCGTCAATTCAAATTCTCTGTTACAAGGTAGGTGTATATGTATATATGAGCATACATTCATACACTCACACACACATATATTGTACGTAATTATTCTTATAAGAGTAAATTAGGTAAAACATAATATTCATCAAAGTACTAATAAAATAAATATATTATTGAAATTTGTGCAATAAGTAGTGTCAGTAACCTTCAATTATTATATATTATTTTTGGTCACTGACAATACTTCATTATAATTTAATCGGATAAACACATAATGAACAATGTTACAGAGTAGGAATGGATAAGTCTACAGCAGTTACAGTATGTAAGCATAATTTTTTTTATTATTTATAATATTTCTATCTTTATAGTCTTCTTACGCACGCTTTTTTTAAAAAGAAAATAACTTAAACAACGTCGTACTTATTTTTTTTATGTATTTCCTAATTGATTTATGATTTCATTTTTTTTGTTCAACTTTCCGCCAACTTCTAGTCACTTTGTACTGGACGACGGAACCTCCTAATAAAAGTGGGAAAACGATAAAAATACAAAAATACTTACCCAGCCTAAATTAAATTTAAATATGCTGTATGTATGTATCAACTAAGCCACTACAGAGTTAAACTCCGAATCTATAAAATATTTATGGGAGCATTTTTCAATGTGATAGTACTGAAAATAATGACTTTTAATTTTTTTTCTGTGCGTTTGTTTTATTTCAATCAGTGCATAAATAAAAAAGATATCAATCAATACAAAGTATTTTTTATCGGCTGAAACTTTAATACCTTTTTTACTATCTATATCACAGACGCTGCCTTTATAATTATAATTATAATATTATTAGTACACGAAAGTAATATCTCTTATACAAGATATCAATTCACGACCATCGCGTGTAAACGTTATCTTTAAACCATTTTATAATATAACAAGTTAAAGTTAAGTTATTAAAATTTAAAATGCAAGCCACGAAACAAAAAAAATGATATACAAAATTTTAACCTCTCAGTTATATGTTAACGTGTAGTAAAGTCTTACCCCTAAATTACTTCGTACGAGCAATTAACTACAATTTTAACCATCGTTTAAGATTAAGAATGCTTTGGCAATGTGATAATTATAGTATAGTTTTTTGTATTAGGGTGGTTTTGAAAGGTGTTAGTTAATTATAGGTCCTATCCCACATATGGCTAGAATATGTTAATTTAAATTCCATACTATAAAAGTATTTTTAGTGTATACAAATTTATAGATATCATATATTTTATCCTGATTAACGTAACGGAGCGTTGAGTTCAACAATAAATCATAAATCACGCAGTTTCAATGTAAAATAATATATGTCTTCGTTACTGTTCAAGCAATATTGAGATATGAAGAAAAACAAAAGCAGAACACATCCGAGTTACACAATTTACTTTTCCTGCATAGCAAACTTTTACTTCACGGTGTATCCCGCACAAACACAGAGTAGGTAGTGTTAAGACACTCTGTTCCCATTAAAATATTTCCATTCCCCACTTTCCGCCGAATTTTCGAGGCGTTATGTGCTGAGTGGCGGGACTCAACGCCGCACTTTATCTCGTTACCAGGGCGATAAAATGAAAATCTTAAATGTTACATTCCCTAGAGTGGGTATTGAACCCTCAACCTGTCTCCATTACAGTTGCATAATTGGCCTTTTCTACTCAACTTCTGTTTTAGCTCCTGATAGTTGTGGAGAACGTAAAATTTTCTATGCAAATTTAAGTGTTATAGCCTTCTTGTGGTGGGCCCAAATTAGTTTCGATTATGATCTAGAGACATCAAACTTTTATGAACGTGGTTGATTTACAAGTAGACGATACAGACGGACGTTTCATGCACTTAAAACTATTATACGAGTATAAATAAAAAATGTACTTCACGCTGTATCCCGCACACAGAAGGATAGGCAGAGGGAACCAATGTTAAGACACTCCGTTCCCCACTTTCTACCGAATTCTGGAGGCGTTGCGTGTTGAGTCTACAGCTCTATAGCTATAACAATAAGGTTTTTATATGTAGAGATATAAAAAACTCAGGGACTATTAATTTACATATGTTTATTGTTTTTTTAATATCAACCTTTGACCTTTTTCAGTCACCTAAACATATTAATTACTGGACTTCTTGTGTAGATTGACTACACATTCACTATCATGCCAAAATTTATATGGATTCTCCTCTTTCAATACAGACGCAGCTGTGTAAAGGAGTATTTTAATATAATATAAAATAAGTAAAACTCATAAAAACAGAAAAAAACAGCACGGACAATATAAATAATAACATAAATTATTTTGAGCTTTCGCCAAGATCTGTAGGGTAAACTAGTAAATCACTGTTCAACAAAATTATTACAATGGCCGAATCATATACTACACAAATGACTGGCCGTACATTGATATAGAAACTGAGACAAGTGACAGACCGATTCATGTCCAACTATTTTTATCCTACATTACCTATCTTGAACTTGGCTTTTTTCGATATATAGGCCATTAAGAGAATCTTCATTTTTGAAGCGTTATTCCACACGTAGGAAAGAAAAACACTAAGAAAGTGTATAAAAAATTTTCACGTAACGGGATAATCTTTGCTTATTATCTTAATTATAGATGAATTAATTATAGATGACCTACCTTCTACACACCTTTTTAATTTCAAAACAAGTTGAAGCAATAAGCAATTTTTAAAATCGAATCTTTGTACTTCCGATGCTATAATTTAGCTGGAAACACGCTCCACATCAACATATCAGTTTGAAATGTTTTATAAAATATATAATAACCCCATATTTACATTTGATGTGACTGTTTCACTTGTATAATTGTATAATATGTATTTGCATAAGCTGATATAACCTGCTTAAGTGTTCGTTTTATCGCCTCACGAAAAGAAAAAGCACGTGATTATGTAGTTAGCTCGGGTTCAATCATTGGAATGGATTTAATAAAAAAAATATATAAACTATGTTTTGTATGTATAATTTGAAAAAATACTTAAAAAACGTGATGTCAGTCGCGACACAGGGGCACAAAGTGTGACTGTAAAACCAACATGTTGTGGGTTCGATCCCCACTGGAGGAGATGAAATATTTACTTAAATTTATATTTTCATTTCGTCGCTCTGGTGTCGAGGCAAAACGCGGCGTTCAATTCTGCCACTCAACACGCAACGACTCCAGAATTGGCCAGAAAGTGGGGAACAGAGTGTCTTAACACAAGGTTCCCTGATGTGAACCTGCTGTGTGCGGGATACAGCGTGAAGATGACTTAAAAAATCATTTCGTATGAACTAAAAATGCTTATCTTATATTTGTTGTAGGTCAGAGGTGACCTATTCATTATTCCTAAGACAATTTAAGACAATTTCTTTCATCAAATTATAGGAAGGACCTTTGTGTTAAATAAAACAAAAGAAGCATTGATATAGATATTTTTTTATTAAAACAACAACAGTATTATATTAAAATACAAAAAAATATATAAATTTACCTGGAACCCTAAAAAACTTAACTAACCTAAACGCCAAGTACGGTTTCGTTGGTCAATTTACATTAACTTTTATCTTTGATCTTGGTTAATTGTGACCAGTGATGGCTAACCGTCGCCACTTATCAGATAGTTACACGCGAACTCTACTAAAACGATTTTTGTCGCTAACCTAACCGTGGTTTCGCTTCGTTTTATTATTTTTTTTAGCTTTCCAGTCATTATAGATTCTAGTCATACATATAGTTGAAGCCGTCGTGGTGAAGGGGCACGAGATTCTAACTGCAACGCCACGGTTGTGAGTTCGAACCCCACTCGAGTTAATGAAATTATTATTTTTTAATATTTTCATATCTTCGCACTGGCACTAGGGTAGAAAAGTATTGTGTCCTTCAGAATGTCTCAAGAAAATCGACAGAAAGTAGGGCACGGAGTGTTTTAACACACACTTCCCTATGCCTACCCTGCCGTATACATAGTATTGGATACCGCGTGAAGCTACAACAAAAATTCTAGTGTTGACAATAGGTTCTGTAATTCCCTTTCCCGATTTCCTTTTATTAAGTGACGTAACTAAACGCTGTGCCTTTTCTCACTAAGACGAATTAATGGGGGTCGGAGACGCATATCATACATCGCCACGACGACCTCAACTTTGTTTTATGAGCTTTAAACTGAAAGTTGTATTAAAATTTTAAGTACTTTCTTTATTATCAATAACACCAGTTTTATGTTCAGATTGGCTGATAATATTTTATTATAATACTTACAGTTCTGTTTCGAGTTAGTTATACACTACGTGATAACGGATAATAAAATATTAATGAAAAATTGCATACTTTTATGATTTAAATTGAATTATTATCAATTAATTATGGAATTAATTCAAAAATACAATGTTTTCGATATATTATTATTTTAAAGGATTAATTATTAAATTTATTTGCACTTGTTAATTTTAATATTTTTTTACAGTGCGTATGATTATTTGTAATTAAACTGTATTAAAAGTTATTAATAAATAAAACTGTATTAAAATTAATACATTTTTAATAAATAATTTATTTACTTACACGTATATGTGTTATATATGAGAGAAATAGATTCGTCACAAGCCGTACGGTTGGATTGGTGACTCTCTGTTGTTTTTTCCGCGCTCTCGCTTGCACGCTTGATGCTAGCGGAACGTGACAATAAGTCATCCTTTGTTGTGCGTGCTGCCGTTCACCGATTTATAAGACGTTATCACGTAATTTTTTTGTTAATATAATGGAAAAGGGATTCACCGATAAATTGTCTTAGTTCAATTTATAAATTAGTTTCTTGAAGTTAATTTTTCCGCAAATTTTCGTCTCGGTAACATATTTCCTGTAACAAAAAAAAATCAATAAATTAAAACATTATTTTATAAAATTTTACAATTCATTTAAGTCATTTAGACAGTCTGGACAAATATAATGCAAGTAAGAATTATAGATAATAAAAATATTATAAAAATATGAACAGCAAATTCCTACAAAGATATATACAAGTGTGAATTAACACTTTAAAAATGATAAAAATATAGATATATATATGTATGTTTTTATATATAAAAAGAAACTTGTAATATTATTCACATCATTGCACAGTAATCCTAGAGGATTAAGTTATTGTTTATTGTTCTCCATTTTAGGCTCATTTCATTTAGATTGATTAAATATCTAGCGAATTTTATTATCACATTAAGTCCAATAAAACTTGACAACAACAGCCACTAAATAAATAAAAACATTCCTGCGGATGGAATTTGAACCTACATCGACCGACAGATATACTCGGCCCAGCTGCAACAAGTTAGCATCATTGAAATGTATAAAAAATACATTAATAAAGAAATTACTATAATAAAACATTCTGTGTCGTTTTGAAATATTAACCGTACTCTTTAACCGGAGGCTTAAATGCTACCACCTGGTCAAACTCGACTTCCTTAAAATGGCTATAATTTACAAATTTTCTGAGTAATAAAATTGATGCTTCACGTTTTACTCCTCAATAAGAAGAAGAAATAAGAAATATTCAACGGACGGACGGTCAGAAATTATTATGCGTATAATTTGTATAATTGTCTATAATCAGGATTCTCAACTTCACCCTGCATCCCATATATAGCAGGGTCGTAAGAGGGAACTAGTGTTCAGACACTCCGGTCCCCACCTTCCGCTGAATTTTTCGAGACATTGCATGTTAAGTGACGGAACTCAACGTGAGACTTTTACCCTGGTGCCAGAGAAATGAAAATATTAACAGATTCATTCCCGAGTGAGGATCGCACCTACTACCGTCGAGTTACAGTCACACCTTGTGCCCCTGCGCCACAACTGGCCTATCCTTTATTTCATTTTTATGTATAAAAAGTACTTATCTACAAAATTTTAATTTAGTGGACATCCCTAATTTGATAGATCGTTAACTTTTACCATACAACACTAAATTATTCGGTCGAGTTACTGTCAAACGGGGCTATTTCTACGCTCTTATTTGAAATATGCTCATAAATATATTAACGTGTTGTTTTTTTTATTGTTATGAGTAATGGACATATGTATATGTATTTTTTTTAAAAAACAAGGCCATCGTAGCGCAATGACAGCGTTTACTGTAAGTGCATTAGTTACAGGTTCGATTCCGATTCGTGAGAATGATTATATTTTAATCATTTTAATTTCTGAAGTATAGTAAACCGACATGCAATGTTTTAAATTCGGGTGGAAAGTATAGAAGACCTTCTATAATGTGTGTGTTGAAACTTTATATTCACGTTCTCCGTTTTTTATCTATTTATACACGTTATGTGCCATATGGTAAAATTAATTAATTTTGGCAATGACTTACGTTATCAAATTTTCTTAGTCTTACTTTACTTAGCCCTTATTGAATTAAAAGTGGTGTCATTAATTTTATTAATTTTATTAATTGATTATAGGACTTATTAAAGAAAATTTGTCAGTTTATAAACAACATGCATTTCGTTGACTTGCCCAATCAATTTCTAAAGTGTCGAAAGGAGTTTTTTTTTTTCATCTAAAAATACAAAACTCGTGAAACCACGATAAAATGGCTTCCACACACTTTCGAAAAATCAATTTAAGCCCCGAAAGAACGTATCATATTTACCACCCCTCAGTGCGATAGGGGGAGTGGGACGGGATATACGTTTATATATTTGAAAGACAGAGTTGGAGGACAAACAAAAAATTTGTGCGGGAAAAAAACATGGTCGCGAAAAGTTCGTAGGGGATCCTGGAGTGGCACATTAGTGTGCCCTACACTGGGTTTGACTGAAAAAAATGAATAATAACCACCCCGCGCGAGCGAAATTTACGGCCGTTTTCTAGAATATGGTATATTAAACTTTTTAATCATCCATTTATCGTTGGCATGTGCTTGGTGACGCAAGTTTTGCTAGTGAGCTGTCTTCGAGAAATTTTATGCTAAATAAAAGTAGCTTTAAATAAAAGATATATATATTCAAATTTCTTATTATTACTATTTCTATAATAATATTCTTAGAATAAAATCCAGCTAAAAAAGAAGAAATTCCACATAAAGCTAAATTTGAAATATTTAAGCATAAAGAAGTTAGGTATTCGAATATAAATTCTAATTCCACCTATTATTAGAATATTTTGATTATCATCTATGTCTTTATATAACTCGGGAATCGTGAATAAGCTATGATATTTTTTTTAAGTCACTCCTTTATTTCTTTTAAAAAATATATGGAGAAAGTAAATACATATCACTCCTCCGATGAAATTTAATGTATAGCCATAATTTTGTGTTTTAATGTATTGTACTAAAATCGTAACATAGAAAAGTACCAAGGCTACTTGTCATGTTTGTTGAAATTGAATATTGAAATATTTTATTGACGGTGAATATTCACTGAAAATATATTACAAATATTAAAAACAATCAACCACATCAACTAAGGTTTTTACCTTATCAAAAAGAAAAATTGAACTTCAAATCAAATCAGATTCACGCTGTATCCCGCACACAGCATGGTAGGCAGAGGGAACTTAGTGAAAGACACTCCGTTCCCCACTTTCTGCCGAATTCTGGAGGCATTGCGTGTTAAGTGGCAGAACTCAACGCCGCGCTTGTCCTCGACACCAGAGCGAAGAAATGGAAATATAAATTTAAGTAAATATTTCATCTCCTCGAGTGGGGATCGAACCCACAACCAGTCGGTTTTACAGTCACCCTTTGTGCCACTGCGCTACGACCGGCCTCAAAAAATTGAACCTAACTTAATAAAATTCAGCCACAACACTTTTTCCTACTCTCATCCTTTATTAAAAAAAATATATTTTTCTTAAAGAATTTAATAGTAAAATTTGAGCTCATAAGTATTTAAAAATCGATTCGAAAGTGACATTATTATCGATTTTTTATTAACAATTTGGGGCACGGTGGCAATCACTTGATTAGGGAGCTAGGTCGCGCCAGCCGAGCGATTAAAAACGGAATACCCTTTAATTTGCATCTCGAATTATTTAAACGGTATCGCAAAATTTAGATCGTTGTTGATTTTTTTAAATTTTTATTCGGCTTTTTAGGTTTTGCTTTATTTTGGTATATTTACAAAATATAAACAATATTTTATTGTCGTAATGTTTACTATAATTATTGAAATGTCCAGGCACAAGCGTTTGCTCTTCAACATCTTCACAATAAATTGTAGAGTATGTAATAATAATAAATTTGGATAGGATCAAATTATTTATCAAATGTGTATAAAATATAGATAAACAATATAAATAGATACCATATGATATGAGGTCTGACAATTTACCAATCATATCTTTATTTATGAGCAAGCTTCAGCTTCACATTGTATCCTGCACACAGCAGGGTAGGCAGAGAGAACCTAGTGTTAAGACACTTGGTTCCCCACTTTCTGCCGAATTCTGGAGGCAACGCGTGTTAAGTGGCAGAACTCAATGCCGCGCTTAGCAATATTTATGAACAAGCAAATATCCTTGTCTATTAATATCTTTTACGTAGAAATAGTTTCTGTCCGTCAATTTTTTTAGAGAGAAATAAAAAAAATAATATTTCAATCTCAATTAACAACAACTATAGAGATATAGATAATGTTAATTTTAAAGATTATTTTATTTGCTTTACCTAAGACTTACAGGACAAATTGAGTGGATACTTATTAAAATAAAATAGCTTATAATATAGGTTCCCTCCTACCCTACTGTATGCGGGATAAAGCGTGAAGCTGATTTATTTTTTTTATATAATTTTGTATATATAAGTTCTATTCAAATAAGATGAGCCTATTTTAAATAACGAAAAAATTAAATAAAAATCAATAATTACATATAAAGAAGCAAAATATAATTTATTGCCAGAAATTCTACATCAAAATATAAAGCCTACATACACCACGCTTAACTACACCTGTCTGGTTTTTAAATCATACGAGCGAAACTCAAACATCTATTGAAAACCCAAAACAGGGGGTGCACGAGCTCCCCAACGATATACTTCCCTTCTCCCCTTTCTTTCTACGAAGTTTGCGTCGTCATCCGTATTGCTTGAGCTTTGGCGGAAGCTCAGTTGTACTAAAACCAACTTTACACTTCAGAAAAGAAAGTTTAAAATTAAATGAGCAAAAAAACTAATTTATAATCGCTTTTTACGTTCAATTTTGAATTTTAAGGCATAATATATATAACGTTCAAATTTGTTTGTATTAATTTAGATCAATTTTGAGATAGTAGTTGGTACTGATTCCTTTGCATTACTTTTCCTTCTTTGTGGAGGTATTTTATGCGAGTTAAAAGCCTTATGTGTACAGTCGCGTAGCAAACGTTGATAGCTTTATATGCTTGTGTTGGCTCTTATTGGATTTGTATGGAATGTAGATAATTTAATTTGATTCTGTCTCAGGACTTCTTTATAGTTAACAAGAAGAAATGTATTGGTGTTGAGTTTAGTTGAAAAATGTATGTAATTTTGCTATATAAAGGAGTTGTAAATTAAATAAATGTTAGAAATAAGTAATAAGTAGTATAATAAAGTTAGTTAATCTATGATTAATAAATATATTTTTTTCTATTTCAGTATATGGTAATTGTGTCTGACACTTTAGATAATAATGGATTGACTCCATTATTATGCCAGCTAGATCATTTTTATTATAGCATATTCAAATCTATCCGGAATGATATATCATTTCAGTTTCTCCAAACACTAAGGCTTTCTTAAGGCTTTCTTATACCACGTGCGAGTCGGACTCGTGCAGGATATACCATAGTATTTCTCAATAATAAATAGTTATTTATAGAAAAATGCCAAAAATATTAATAATAACCAAAATATTTATTATTAATATAAAAATATTAATAATAAATATTTTGGTTTTATTCTACTTTTTTATATTGATTTTATTATAGCGTCAACAGATAACATCATCTATGAAAATTTCAACTGCCTCTCTGTCGTGATTTAATGGGATGGTGTCTGACTGTAGGTGCGACAGTTATGGGTTCAATACCTACTCCGAGGGATCCATTATGTTAATGTCGTTGTTTTGATGAAAAGACGTCATTTTGAAATTGAAGCGAAAAATGGGGAATGGAGTGTCTTAGCACTAAGTTTCTTTCGTCTACCCTACCCTACTATATAGGTTATATACTATATGATATATATACATTTAGTCATTACATAAAACAACAACATAAATCTAATCACATTTCCCTATATATGAGCCACTTCTATTAATAACACCGTACACGTAACTGGTCACTTGAGGGCTGTCAATACGTAATTTACGATTGCAACGGACTATTAACGTTGTGAATATATTAAGCTTAGCCTTACTAGGATAGACCTTGTTAGGTATATACTTAATATGTAATATATACTTATATGTTTAAAAAAATGTCTTCACGCGTTTTCCCGCATCGTAAGATAGGCAGGGGGAAAATCTAGTATTAAACTCTCCGTTGTATATATATAATCATTGATCCTACAAGTCGGAATTGAACCTACAACAACCTGCTGCGCCACAACTGTCCTAAATAATATACCTATATACATATTATATATATATATATATATATATATATATATATATATATATATATATATATATATATATATATATATATATACATATTATATTTTAAATACATTCTTAGAACAAGAATGGATGATTATAGAAAAAAATATATTATATTTTCATATAATAAATATTTATTTAGACGAAATTGATATAATTATAGCAAAAAGTGAGAGAATGTTGATTCTATGATCAAAATGTTTGCTGCCACTCAACACGCACTGTCTCCAGAATTCAATAGGAGGTAGAGTCTTACCCTGCTACACATGTTGTACGAGTAAAATATATATCTTCTATATATACATACAAAAAACCATATTCCACTCATACAACACGTCAATCCTAATCAAATATTTGACAGTCCACCCTATTAACAAACGCTAAGAACACAATTATATCTAAGTTGTTGATTTCTAATAAGCCGAAATGCAGTCCCTTTTCACTCGATATAGCGGGCAATTAGAGAATTTGACAAATAATTGTAAATACTTAGGGGAGTAACAAATTAGAAGATACTTCCGAAGAAATTTAAACTTTAACTCTATATAATTAAGATTTGTTTCGTATTTAGTCTGAAGATGATCTAAAAAGACAATGCACCTAAGAAAAGATGCTGTGTTAACTTAATGACGTCATTAAACGTCAACAGCGTCCAGCCGAGGATTTTCTACTTGCTGAATGGTACTTAAGATATGGATGGATTATTTATTAATATTTTTGAATTGCTTGAGAGGAGTTTGTTATTGAGTGTCCTTTTTTAAAATGTTTTTATAAAATATTTAGTGATAAGTCACTTCTTTTTATTTATAGCTTATTGAGAAAATTCTTTGCTTTATAGAAACTCAGAAGAGGCAAATATTTGTCTAAGACTATACTTATCATCTATTTTGTATGAGATTGTCATTTAAAATGACCGGCTTATGTAGGACTAGAATTTATATCCATATGTGAATTCAAGTCCTACATAATCTGTTGATTTTGAGGTTAAATTAATTTATAGATAAAATTACTAACAATGTTAACAAACCAAATAAAACATTGCATGTCAGGTAATGGGCGAAATATCGTTACAAATATTAATTTTATTTCAAATCAAAATCGAATCCACTACATTACACAAAAATTTTCCGTCAATTTTTAAAAGGCGGCCAATAAAAAAGAATCTTAGCTGTATTTCGCTAATAGCAGGGAAAGAAAGGACCTTGAGTTAAGACAATCTGGCCCCACACATCGCCCAATTTTCGAGACATTGTGTGGTGACGATTTAACGCCTTGTCTTGTTATCGGACTATAAAATGAAAATAATTCATACTTGCGAATGAGAATCAAACCCACAATCATTTAGAATTAGACTATGAGACATTACACTACGACGCCTTTACACAAAATATAAAATGCCACAACACAAATTCCTATCACCAATAAACTTTTCGTGACTAACAAAATTTCTAGAAAGTAATAAACTCAAAACATTTTCTAATTGCTAACTCGTTCGAAGAAAGAGAACCTACAAAGCAAAGGGTTAGGTACTTATATTGGAACAGCACAGGCCATTCTAAGGCTTCATAACTGATAAATTAAACGGATAAGTTACTAAATAAGGCTAAATTATTGCGGCTTCCTTTGATACGATTAGTATTGGAATGTATTGAAATATCTTGATAATCTACATTTTTATAGCGTTTATCACTAGGTATGAATAAATACTTACAAAAAAGTATATATTTGGGAATATTTTGTTTTTTTTTCTTTTATTAATTTTATGAAAATTATTATATAAATGTAATAATACTAAATTTATGAAAAAGAAGACCGCAATTTTATTGTAAAAACTACACGGATGACTTCAGTTCTTACTAGAGGGATCTAAAAAGATTTGAGATTGGGTCGTCGTGGCGAAGGGGCACAAGCATACGACTGTAAACTGTGAAGGTTGTGGGTTCGATGCCCACTCGGAGGAATGAATTATTATTTATTGATATTATTTTTCTTCGTTCTGATGCCAAGGAACTGCGACGTTGCGTTCCCCATCTCAACACGCAATTCCTCAAAAAATCATCAAAAGATTGGTAACGGAGTATCTTAACACTAGGTTCACTCTGCCTACCTTGTTTTATGCGAGATACAGCGTGAATCTAAAAAAATACGCAATATCTCAATCTTAAACGAAAATCGAGACACAGAGTGCAATTAGCGTAAAATGCAATACGATACATTGCCAAGTCCCTTTTATTAGCAGCATATGTAGTTTATACGTATTCATATTCACGTGTAATGTAAGAGCTTTTGAGATTTTCACTAAAAAAAAAGAGTTTCTCACTGCATTCATAAGAAAAGACTTGAATATTCAGTGTTTAATCTAAGCCTAAAGTATCTTCGTGTATAAAGTAGGTAAGACAAAGCCGAGATGCGGAGGAAAACAAAAAATAGCTGGCTACAAAGAGGTGGGGTGCTCGTTTCGGCACGCTTTCCCATCTTACGATGTCTACCTCATATGTATGGAAATAGGTTGTAAGCCCGCGACGGCTTGGGGCGTGGTCACGTGGATGGTTTTAGTTTTTTCTTATTTTTTTTAAATATATTTTTCAGTCTTGTTTCTTCAAAATGTATTATTTTTCAGATTTCGCAGTTCATCAAATGTTCATAGCTGTTCATGGCTGACAAATAGCGATTTTAGGTTCCAAACTAAATAACATGGACATAAGTATCTAAATAAATAAATAGAAGAAACAAAGAAAGTATAGGAAGATTTTCTCCATAGATTCACCCGTAAGAGGGTTTTCTCACTATAATAAAAAAGGCTTGACTAATAGTTAGGCATAGAATGAAAATAGATTTCATTACTTGAAAGAATATATAACAATATTATAATATCTGCCTGTTAGGCGCACTGTAAGCACGACAGATGAGTCCTATTCCCACTCGAGGGAATTAATTATTAATATATTCATTTCTTCGTTAACAAGGCAAAAGCGTGGCGTTAAGTTCCACCAGTTAACACACAATGTCTCCAAAATTCGGTGGAAACCGGACAAGGGAATTGTCTTGAATGGGAATGAAGTATCTAAACACTAGTTTCGCAGGTTCCCTCTGTATAACCTGCTATGTGCGGGATACAGCGTGAAACTATAAAAAAAGTAAACTTTATATCAGTGCAAACGCCGCCTTACCCTATCACAGTATACATAAATAGGTCAGGTGCGCTCAAACTCGGGTTTACGAATATATTTTTCTCCAAGATATTACTCGAGAAGATTTGTGGTTCACATAGTCCCTTATTTACGTCGGCCTTATATAAAAATTTACGTAATATACAAACTTGCTAAGAAAGATATATTGGATAAGTTTCATACGATCTAGTTTTATTTCTAGAGCGTTTTTATTATGATTGGTCAAACTGTTTGAGTTACAACTATTCGTTACGTTACGTATTACGTATACGGTTATGGTTGTTTCTAATTGTATTTTATAATTTAGTAAGTCATTTCAATGACAAAGATTTCTTAAAATTTATTGGTATATCTTTATATTGATATATTTCATGTTTATGAAACATAGACAAGTGTCGCGTCAATTTGTTCTCCTGATTTAGGCTGTTGTGCACGTTGATGGTGGCACTTTTTTGTGATAATTTTACATAATTTTTTGCAACTTATTTTTTTTAAGCTTAAATTTAAAAGATTACATTATATACTTAATTTAAACTCAAATGTTATAAAATAAATAGCCTATATATATTTTCTTCTCTCTCAGCTATACGCACATAGCAGAGTAGGAAGAGGGAATCTGAGAACCTAATGTTAAGACAATCCGTTTTAAATTAAGACACTTCCGTTCCCCACCTTACACCAAAGTCTGGACGGAGTTCGATACTGCGTTTTTCCACAACACAACAGAGCAAAAAGAAATAAATATTGAACATTGCATTTCCTCAAGTCTGAATCGAACTCACTCAACGTATCGCGTTTGCAGTGAAACGTTTGCATCCCTGAGCCACGACTGGCTCATAACTATATGCTTATGTATAATATATATATTATAAATAATAAAAAAAACGCTAAGAAAATAAGGAAAGTTATACGCAAATAATACAATCTGAATATAAAAAGCGTAGGCATCACGTAATACATCACGGTAATCTTCTTACTCAATTCCCAATCCCCTAGCGTTGCCCCCCGCTTTAATACTGCTTTTAAAATAGTTGATTTGTATGGAAAAAATGGTATATTTTTATATTTTATTTGTGTCGTGGTTATTTTTATTGAAAATATTATGTTAAAAAGTGGTAGTGACTTCAAATTTTATATATTCTTTCATATTGTAATAGGAATATAACAAAAAATGTCTATATAACATTTCTTAATGTGTATTTATTTGTTTAATTTCTTTGCTTTAGAAAGGCAAAGTGCGGTGTTAAGTTTCGCCACTCAACACACAATGTCTTGAAATCGGACATAGAGAGAAAAATTGAGTCTTAACATTAGAGTATCTTCGCTTTACTGTAGTAGGCGTGTATTAAATATTGTAATTTATTCTCATTGTAATAGTAGAAATATATTATTATTATTTATGTTCAAAAAATTTTTTTTTACAGAATTGGCTTTATTATATGTTAATTAATAAAGACTAAACATTCTAATTATAAATTAAAATATACAGAGTCTAATATGAACAATATTTATGATAATCTTGCATTTTAAATGCATAGAATGATTTGAAATGTATACACTTGAAAGAATATTTATTCAAATGTGATGAAACCATCTCTTTTGTAGATCGTAAACATGGTTTTTTTTAATCTCCAAACACGTATTTTAATAGCATAGATATAGAAAAGTACTGAAACCATGCAATATTTAATTTCTCGCTCTGGCATAGCGTTGAGTTCCGCCCCTGTACTCCTCCAGAATTTAGCGGAAGAAGAGAACTGCAGGATACAACGGGACGCAAAAAAAAAGATAAAAAAGGAATTTTTAACCTACGATGGGTCAAAATTACGCTGAAATAGAACTCTGCCTACAGCTATATGCGGTAAGTACCTGAATCTAAAACAAATGTATATCGCTATATCTCTCATAGCGTAGGGTACGCATAGGGAACCTAATCTTAAAACAATCTGCTTCTCACTTCCCACCACAAATTTCATGAAAAATGACAGAACATGCGCCCTATGCCTCGTTATTACAGCGAGGACACAGCAGGGTCAGCAGAGGGAACCGTTCCCCACTTTCTGCCGAATTCTGGAGGCATTGCGTGTTGAGTGGCAGAACTCAACGCCGCGTTTAGCCTCTCCATCAGAGTGAAGAAAATGGAAATATAAATTTAAGTAAATATTTCATCTCCTCGAATGGAGATCAAATCCACAACCAATCGGTCTTACAGTCACACTTCGTTCCACTGCGCCAAGACGGGCTTGGATATCATATATTCTAATATATATCTAAAAAATAAAACTTTCCGATAGAAAGTCACCCCACAAAAAACATAATTTACTTATATCCAGCCATCCAAGACATTACCATCTAACAAGACACAATAGCGTCGGTGTCCTCCCAAATACCGCGACCAGCCACACTAGGCCTGTATCTCCCTAGCTTTGCTTTATATTTTGCAACAAATGAGACAATTTAAAATAATTTTCGGTTATAAAATCGACGTTAAATATAATATTATAATACTATATTGATATGTGAATATTTACTATTGTATAATACAATTTATAATAAGTATTGCATAGGTACTTAGGTTTTACTGATATGATAACTGACGCTAGAAACAAGATTTTCCATTCACAAATACTTAAATGCTAACTATATAACTGACTGTTTTTGTTTTCAATATCACATAATCTAAGAATGTAAAATAATAAATAATTTATAATATCAAATGATTTTAGTTGAGAACAAAAATTATGTACTATATTAATAAAATAAATATGAAATAAAATTATATATTTAAAAATTAATTAATTATCCATACAGTTATTCAGACGCGCCTACTTTAAAAATTAAATTATATTATATTATAGCACAAATCATTCGTTCTAATATAAATATAATTATAATACGTATAAAAAATTTCACGTAGCAGGATTTTAAACCGGGCCTCTTAGAAAACGTCCAAAACAGGTAAAAAATTTAGATTTTTCTAAAATTAGTAGTCCTTCTCAAGTGTAAAATAAATTATTAAGAAAAAAATACATAGACTATCTAATGTCACTGACACAGTATAGTCAATCCACATAGAGATGGGTCAAGCTACCCTGGCACCACCCACTCGGTGTCACCGTCGTTGCCAGTGATTGATGACGGAGGCGTGGCAAATCCAATCATTATCTGTGATGCATGGCTTTGTACATCACTACTTTGCAATTTGACATAAATTAAAAAAAAAACTTTCCTAAATTCTAAAATTACGTACGAACGTATTTTTTTAATTTAGTAATAGGTTACTTAAAAATAAAATTATATAATATATCCCTAACCGACTTCAAATAGAGAATAATTAAGAGGTTATCATTATTCTTAAAGTAAACTAACTGTCGGCTGCTTTCTTTTTTTTTACACCTAATCTATCTATTTAGGACACTTCATAGAAATACGTCACTACATTGTCATATAAACCATAATATTTGCTAGTTTTGTGATTAGAGATAAAAAAATATTTTAAATTTATATTGTAACAAATTCAATCGTTATATATGTTGTACATAAAAACAAAACATTTTATTTATGGATTTTCGAGTTTGAAAATTTATTGATTTTCAGTTTAACTTTTAATTGACAGATGTATCTATCTCATATATTGAACATTTTAAAAGGCACACCCCTAACTAAATTATAAAGAAAAGTATTTTAAATTTCTCTCTACCCACCATTTTAAAAAGCGGCACAAAGCGTGACGCTAGAATAAAATCAAATTTAAAAAAATTAAATACCCTTAAGACATTACGTCTTCTAAGTTATATGCAAATGCTAAACAATATAATTATCTTGAGATAAAAACTACAATTATTTCTTAGCTTCACATAAACACTCGAACATTGTATTATTTTCTTATTATATAATATCAAGGAACGATTATATATCATTACTGTGTATATAATCGTAAGTTTGTAATTAAAATTTAATTTCAGTTAATTACATCTTTAAAAGCCAATTATTTAAAAAAACTACAGTAAAAATATGCGTGAAGCTTAGTATAAAATTGGTAATGGTACATGTACATATAGTTTGCGACTGAGCGCGGTCGTTGTAGGTTTAAATTTATTTTAGAGAACCCTTATACTGTTAATGAACATTGGATTTAAGAAACCAAAATAAAAGTGTTTCTAAATAGATAGAAAGACAAAAAAAAATACGGGTTGGCTAGATATAAATTATAAAATCACTTAGTACATGTTCATATTACCCTATATTAAGATACAGGCAGACAAAAAGCTCTTTTACACACTAACCATTGTTCAAGTAATTAAAACATAAAATTATATTCAAACATACCATCATATGAAATGTTGCTATCTTCTAAAGCCTCTGATTTTAAATTCAAGAGTTCTCTTAAGCGAAGCCTCCATATGTAACCCTCTGAACCACCCTTTGATCTCTAGTATTTCTTTTTACTCTCTCCTAATTACCGCGTCCTAAGATCACTTTAATTACACCGAGCTTTACTCCACTCTCCACTGAATACCGTAAGAGACTGAGACTTGCAAAAAAATCGCCATCTGCATTTGATAATAGAATACATTATTACCGACCCTCGAATAATTAAAAATACGCGTGAACTCAAATAATCATGAATTAACCCTTTGCATGCAAATTAGTTTTGGGATGCGACGAAAAAATCACAACCGGTCTCGTTTCCAGGTGTTATTATTTTAGCGTTTTATTTTGTTCATACACGTACATTGTATATATTCAAATTATTGTATTATTTTTGGTGATATTTGAAGCTTATAATTTTTTTTAAATATCTATGCTCACTACTCGCATGATAATATATGTAGTATATAATTCAAGATGAAATTTTTATTTTCTAATCTGTACACATTTTGTTTTGTCTAACCAAAGCTGAATAGTTACGTTACAAAATTAAATTTCCTCAAAGAGAAAGCCTAATCACAACTATCGTAGAGCCATGTTTTCCTCAACTGTACAGGTTTTTTGAGCAAAATGTAAAATAATAGTTATATTTTTGCTTTTATGATCTTATGTTAAACCTTTACGTACTCACATATATATAGATAATATTAATTAAAATAAATCTTCAATTGTTTTATGCAAAATACACAATACAATCGTAAATGCATATGCTTTTTACAACTTTATTTTTAACTGATGTGAATGAATGAAACGAACTTCTAACGATAAAACGTGCATCTAACATTAATGCATTTGAATATTCTAAAAAAACTAATACAATCTTTTGTCTTCATTTAAATTATTGAATAAGAAAAGAAAAGTATAGAGTAAAACAGTGGCAGAAACGGAAATTCTTTCAAAGATCACCTACCCACCTGCCGCAGGGGGACAAAATTTGAATTTGAATACAGACGCGGAAGGGTTAAGACGTTTGCTTTTTGTATTGAACTTTGTTTGAAATTCTTCACTTCATTTGTCAATGTATGCAATTTTCAACGTTATTATTATGATTTAGAGATTATTTTCTTATGGCCCGAATATTTTTTAATTAATTATATTTCGTTACTTTAAAAAAATCTTGCTCTGCTTGATATCTGTATAATTAACAGAATATCTATATACTAAACTTTTGTTTAACATTTTACTCTAAATTAGACAAAAAGGTATGAAATACAAAGAAACGTACATTTCAGGCCCCGTCTTTTGTTCAGAACATAAATATAATTTTAAGAAAAATGTAAAACAATATAATACTTCAGTTTTTTCCTATATCAGACACAATTAGCATATTGGACTTAATTTTGACATATCTACAAACAACGTCCAACCCCAACAATTACCTCACAAAGACAAGATTCTCACATACAAATACATAAACTTTCTCACGATTCGAGACATCCATGAATACATTAACGTGTTATTAAGAAAAAAACCTTTTATCTATTGAAATCATTCCTTATACTGGTAAGAATTTAATTTGAATAAGAAAAAATTGTGTAAGGGTTAAGCATTATCCTAAGTGTCAAAATTGCTCTTCCGCATCCTGTTGCAGATGGCTCATTTGAATATTGAGTACAGATCTACTTTGCATGTCTATGTCCGTTTTAAATTTTCTTAGTATTTTTACAAAGGACTATTTTAACTTTTCGCACGGTGAAGGGTTGTAAAGGTCGTCCCTCAATATAGATTGTATGGTAATGAGATTAAATATTTTCGTTTTGCTGTCATATTTTGTTGTTTATAGGTTTCTTGTATATTTCTTTGTCAGGATGATAAATGTTTATTCAGGATGTTCCCACGAAAGTGTGGTCTTAGTTTTAGTTAAATTTTAAGTGTCAGTATAGAAAATACACCTTAGGTAATTTTAATGTAAATTATCTTATCATAATAATGTTTTCTTTATGAAGCCAGAAACTATTTCTTTTTTACATTTAAAAAACTTAAATTTATTTTTTTGCTTCACACTGTAAACCACACGTAGGCAGAGGAAGTCTAGGAACCTAGTAATAAGACACTCTCGCGCCGGATTCTTGAGGCATTGTGTATTCAGTGGCGGAACTCAACGCCGCATTTTGTCTCGTTCCCAGATCGAAGTACTTAAATCAAATGATTAAATTATATATATTTAATTTCTCCAAATAAAAAGGTTATAAAATATTCTCAAAAAAACGATATAAAAATATTAAGCAAATGTTACTTCAGTTCAAAAACTTATGACAACTAAACTTTTGTATAACAAATAAATTAAAATAAAAATACAATTTCAATGAGCAAAATGTGAAAATAACAAACTCCTACTTCATATTTTAAAATGATCAATACATTGTACAATCAATTGTTCTTCAATTAAATTAATGCAAATATTTTTTATTTATTCATATTAAATGAATTAAAAGCAATAAAATATGATCATCGGACACGCGAGCACTCCATTATAAATAAAGACAAGATTAATTACATATTACAATAACAATAAAAATCGATATATTTATCGATACAATAATATAAATAGTTGGCACATAATAAAATGGGTTTGAATAAATTAATTCGATTGTCTGAGTGTTTTACAATTTTTTTTGTCTATTTCTATAAGCGTAGGCAATATATCAATGTGGTTTTTTGTAATATTGATATTCGGGGGTTTGTAACGTAAATCGAATAAGAGTAGAAAACTAGTTGTTATGTTACTTTGTTTCAGATTTTTCTTTATTTAGAGATACTAAATGTTATAATACTTACATCTATAATCACAAATAGGGACAGCTTAAAGATAATAAAATAGAGATCTCTTTATTCTCAATTTTCCATTTATTTGAAGATAGAAATTATAGAAGCAAAAAAAATTGAACCCACACCCCCGACTTTGTTGAAACTCATTTAAAAATAAGCAGCTATAGGCAGAGTAAACCGAGCTAGGTCTCCAAAGAAAACTATTAAATTTTATTTTACTAAAATAAATATTATTTTAAGTTACCTCATTAAAAAAGACTCCTACATATTCATATAAAAATACATATCAATTTAAAATAATATTTAAAAATTCAAACTAACGTTCATTTTCTTTTTTAAAATGCGACCGAGACATTCTTGTTTTCGCAATATTAAACATGAGCGTTAATACTAAAAAAGGTCTCAAATGGAAAGGAAATAAATTGTTCCCAGCAAGACATTTTAATTCAAGTTAATCGTTCGTGTCTAACCTCTGAAATATATCTGCCGTAGCGTCTTTCTTATTTACGAATGATTACCGTTTTGGTAAATATGTGTATTTTTTTTGTCTACTTGTTTTGGGATTAAGTTATTTTTAATGTGTATTTGATAAGTTGTGGGTTCGAATATAGACGAATTTCGTGGAATATATATGTGAAGAGAGAAGATTAGTGACACTTATCTCTTTTTTTCTTGTGAATAATTTTCTAGTTCCGTAATTTTTCTAGTTAGTAGAGGAAGCCTTACTGCTTAAAATATTGTACAATCTAAATATATGGGTATTAATTTGAAAAGCCAATCCCAAAATATGTGCTTAAAATGAAATTTTTAAATTAAACACAAATATGATCCTTATAAATCTTATATGATAGGATACCATTTTTTTAATAAAAATCAAACTTAAAACGCTTATAATTACAAACACAACAAAATCTAACATTAAAAATAATTCAACAGCAAGGCACTCAGTAATAATAAAACATTATGCCAGTAGAATCAAAAAATAAAAAAGTAGTATGTGCTATCCACATACATACATCCGCACAGCATTTGCATACATTAAGAGACAAAGGGCGAAACGTCATAATTTTGATATTTAATTTTTTACAGTTACAAGTACCGGTTTTTGTCTATTGTCACGTGTATAAAATATTTAAATTGAAAACAAAATCGTCGGGTCGAAACAATAAGCGCACCTTTTTGTGCGGACATGTTCGCCGTGGTGATGTTTTGTCGTACGTTTTGAGAATAGACCCCTGTATGAGCGAAATTATGGTTTACTTTGGAGTAATTTGATAGAATAACGTGAAAATTAGTTGTAACAGTACGAAAATTATGATTTGGAGGAGTAGACTTATAGTTTATATTGTATCAATTATTAACAAATTATTCATTCTTTAGGCATATTATTTGAAATCTATTTTTTTTACCACGCGTAATATGGAAAAATTACAGAAAGAGTTTACTTCTCCTTTCTCATTATTTTCTTCAGTACAGTTTTCCATTTTTTTTATTATACCTACTTAAAAAAATCGATAACCGTTACAACAACATAAATTAAAACCGATCACCAAATATGCAAATGTAAAGGTGTCGAAGATTAGTATCTTTTTGTCATTCGCACATTCGCCACAGCGCTCTGTTTGTACGCGATTCGGCACGGACCGGTGTTGTATCTTATTAATATGCGTGTTTATGTTTTGATTACTATTCAAGTATCGAGGTTCGAGGATGGTGCTGATGACACAGTGGTGAAAATTTAGTGTGTGTGGATGTTTGAAAAAGGCGTTAAGTTCCGCCACTCAACACAGCATTCCTCCTGAATTCGGTAGATAATGGGGAACGGAGTATCTTTACACTGTCTTGACTCTGCATATCCTGCTGTGTGCGGGCAACAGCGTGATTTATCAAATTCAAAATATTCATTATTAGAATAAATTTGTTTTGACACTAGATTTCCCCTGCCTACACTGTCTATTAAATTTTGACGATTTAAAAAACTCACTTCTCCACTCTCCGACTGAATTTGGGGGATTCCATATTGAAAGGCGGAACTCAACGCCGCGCTTTGTGTGACCATTGCGCAGCGCTGGGGTAACCCCGTGAAGAAAAATATAATTAAAACCAAACCTACAACACATACATACACAATTCCACAGTCGCATTTTTGCTTAGATTGTTTTAAGCTAAAGAATATTAACTGATATATCATTTATATTTTTTTTCTATTTAAATTGATGTATATTTTCTTATTTAATATTTTAATTGGAGAACTTTGAAGTTTTTTTTTCTATACTAGCTAGACATTATGAATCTTATATTTTGTTATTGAATATAGAAGTATATGTATGTGGTAATTATGTATTATATACATACATAAGGTTTGACATTTATTTGCAACTATCGTATAGCAGAATAATTGAATAATTGAAGATAGAGATACATTGAATAAAGACAAATTTTAAAGACTGGCTGGTCTTTTCCAAGTTTCGCTTTCTAGTTCTACATATCTATCTAATTCTTCCAATCTACTGTCTATTCCATTTCCCATTAGCATTTCGAGATATAATCTCTTAATACTCCCATACACTTCCCAAGAAATTTACATGCCAAATGCCAATGTTCTACGACGCGAAATTTCGTCTGTGCGTTGTCTGTCAATCACGGAGTAACAGAAGAGCTTTATATATTTAGATATCTATAAAACAATAGCGAAATCTAATACAATACTTATAACGCCGGTAAATAACACTATAAAGACACATTACAATTCCAAATAAAATACAAACGAAAAACAAAAATATAAACAAGAAAAAAACGCAACCGTATTATCCATAAACATGTCTTTAAAAAGCTACCTGAACGAAAGCATGTGCTGAAAAATCAATACCGAGCGTGTCGCGGACGCGTGATCCCAACGAAAAACTACTAGGACCCCCCACGCCGCCGCGGATTTTTCTTCACCCCAACCCCCTAACTCGGGGGACCGAGGGAATGACGCAAAAAGATGCCGGATTTTTTCCTATAGCTTGTGTGTTTTTGTTGACTGTACGGCTCTAAATCGAAAAACGACTCTACATATAAAAAAATAGAGTTCAAACGTGAAATCTTTGCATTGTGACATATAAACAATTGTTTCTTATATAACTACGTACGATTTTCTACTTAATTTAATAGGTGATAGAGACGGTTCTTGTGTGTGTTTTGGCTTGGTTAGGGAAGGTTCGCTCGAATGCCTAATGACTTCTTATGATTTGATGTCATGTAACGTGTAGGTTTCGTCTTTATTTGACTTGAGTTCAACGAATTGTGTATTCGGAACAGGAATCGGGAATTGGTAGAGTTTCGCAAAACGTACACGTTCTACGTTGCATTGAAATTATTTCTTGCTCTAACTTTTCCATGTAATGTAATGTGATGAAATTAAATTGAATGTAGAGTTCTAAATGTTTCCGTCCTTATATATAAGGCATTTTCTTAATTATTTTTTTATTAGTTATCGTAGTAGGTAGAGTGAACGCAGTGTAATATCAGTTCACTCAAAAATATTGTGGAATCATACAATATCATAATAGAGTTATTTCGAAAATGTCATAATTGAAATAGAAAATAATAATATTTTTTCGATGAACAAATTGTATGGAATATATTTATTTCTAAAAATACAAATCATCAATGCATTAATGTTGCAAATTTTTTCATTGATTTCCATAAAATATTAATAGTTACTAGGAAAACACGGATTAAAAATATAGTTTACAATATTCTTTACGTACATGACAGCCTTTGCTTAGTTAAAAAAAATTCTGCTAGATTTCAACACATTATTTCAATATATTTTTTTTAATATAGGTATTCTCATACTTAAACATAGTTATACTAAAAACTTTATATTCATATTATCATTAAGAAACAAATAATTCTTTTTATGGCCATAAACAGAATAATTTATGAATAAAAAAAATTGTAACTTTTAAAAATAATGCATAAAAATAACAAATTTCACAATGCAAATTTACAATTATCAATGATCACAAATGATTATTTTCTTTTTTTTTTTTTGAGACATTTCGATAAAAATGTCAAGATTTTTTTAAGACATTTTATTATCTTCATATTAAGGTACAAATATATCTTCTCTGATCAAATATTAATTAGAAATAAAATAAAGTATCCAAGTGAGGGCACAAAGTGTGACTGTAAAATCGACTGGTTGTGGGTTCGATCCCCACTCGAGAAGATTAAATATTTATTTCAATATATATTTCTATTTCTTCGTTCTAGTGTCGAGGCAAAGCACGGCGTTGAGTTCCGCCACTCAACCCGCAATACCTCCGGAATCCGGCGGAAAGTAGGGAACGGAGTGCGGGATACAGCGTGAAGCTGATAAAAAAAATATCTAACACTTTAAACCCATGACATGAGAGTAAAACTAGCACATCTTAAGCTTATCATTAATTTCTGTTCCCATAAAGTGTATGAGAAATGTGACCATAAAATCAAATTTATTGTAAACTATGAAAATTAAACAGTTACTTCTACTGATTTATTATAGTCATCACTCCATACATGGATAATATCTTATCTCGTCATCAAAATCTTGAAAGAAATCTTTATACGGTAGGGTAGGCTAGATGCCTTCAGATGCACTATAAGCCGACAATATAATATTTGCATGTATAATTAAGAAAAACGAAGCCGTCGTGCCGTAGCGGCACAGTGGCTGATTCTAAGCATGACGGTTGTTGGTTTGATTCCTGTTTGGAATATTAATTATTTCCATGTCCTTGCTCAAGTTAGGTTCAATTAACAAGACAAAGCGTTGCATTGAGTGTCGCTACTCAACATACAATGTCTTGAAAATAAGGAGAAAGATGGGGTACACTGTGTCTAAGACTAGGTTCACTCTACCTACTGTGCTAAAAAAATATTAAAAACTAAATCAGAAAAGAAACTGTAAGTGAACTGTTATTTTAACGATCACTCTTGGCACTGGTTGTGTTCCCGGTTCGGGCAATTACATTTATTATTATATTTGAACTTATATTTATATTTGAACTCATCACATTCTATAATTTTTAAGGTTCCGTACCTAAAGGGTAAATATTAGTTATATTAGTACAATTCCCTATTAGTAAGACGCTGTCTGTCTGTCCGCCTGTCACCAGATTGTATCTCAGGAATCATAATAGTTGGACAGTTGAAAATTTCACAGATATAGGTTGTCGCTGCAACAAATACAGTGAATAAAAATTTTATACAATAAATGTTTAAGGATGCTTTGTACGGAACCCTCCGTGCGCTAGTCCAACATACACTTGGCCGGTGTTTTTTTTTTTAATTTAAGCGATAAGTCCAGATACATATGCACATATATTGTAATTAATTAATTAGATTTTACAATCAAGAAAAGCTTCTTTATATTACAAAAAAAAACTGATTAAATGCTTTATATAATAAAAAAAAAGTTCCACATTTAACACGATACACCAAACAAGACCGTCACAGCCGACCCCACACTATAATTGCTACACTATACACTCAGAAAATGGTGTTCAAAACATAAAAAAAAGTCATAAAACTAAAATTATACGCATTTACTATGGGCAGATAGAATAATGAAATAAATTACATTAGGCGCGATAGAAATCTATTCACGCTAGCGACTCGGGTGAGAGATAGCCGATCTAAATAACTATTGGTCATCGAGTGCATTGGTCTATATATACTTTATGTACATATATTTACATTTAATTACGGCTTTTATTGTATGTTTTGATTAGGTATAATATATTAATTATTTTATAGCGTAGTTAGCTTAACGCTGTATCCCGCACATAATAGAGTAGGTCGAGGTATGGGAACCTAGTGTTAAGGCACGGCGTTCTCATTAAGAGACTTTTCCCCTCTATTTTTCATCACGATTCACGCTTTTCACCGTATACCAGGGAAGACAGAAGTAACCTAGCGTTAAGACACTCCGTTCCACACAAATTCAAGACATTGTCTATTAAGCAGCGTGAGGTTCCCTCTGCCTACCCTGTTATGTTTTGAGAATCAGCGTGTGGCTAAAAGAATGTATAAAATGTAACCCAAATAGTTTATTACACACGTAGCAGGCAATTTCAAACGTAAATTAATTACACTATGAATGTTTTCATGAAATATTTCAATTGACAGGCAAATCTAAAATAACATATCCAAAGTTAAATTTATATTAAAATAACTATTTTTTTTTTTTTTTTTCCCTAGCCTGTACTGTCCCATTGTTGAGCAAAGGCCTCTCTCCATTTCTTCCATTTCTTCCATTCTATTCTATTGTGTGCTATTGAAAATAACTATATGTTTAAAATTATTTATATTATCTGAATATGTACTTCTATCGTTGTAACTACTTCTAAGTTATTTATTATATTAACCGTTAAATCACTAACAAACTACATACTCAATACTATATACTCGAACCTATAATATAAGAAGCACTGCACTTTCAAAAACACTTTTGTATGAACTCATGCGCAACTCTCGATTGTTGTTAAAAAAATCCATTCTAAGGGGTGGAGTTTATTTTAATGTTCAACAAAGAAAGAGATGCAATATAGCGAAATATAAAAAAGGGTAAGAAAGGGACGGAATTCGTTTAAAATAAAGCTACTAGTCGACTGATGTGGAGCGATATAACGCTATATATAAATTATTTTTTTAGGTTTTTAACGTCAATAATTGTGTGCTGACTGTTTACAATGGTTGTGTGTGGTATAAACGCAGCGTTAAGTTACGTTGCGTAAGATGTACTGTCTATAACTTGAGCGGAAAGCTTGGAACTGAATATTCTGACATAAATTTTCCGCCATCTACCTACGTTTTTCTGAAAAACTGAGAAAACAGTATGAAACAAGAGAAATTTACAAGACTTTCAACTGTTTTACCTAGTTCTAATAGTAGAAATGATGTTTGAACTTATTCCACTTTACTAGTGTGGCTATAGAATAACTTTTTATACTATCTTTCTCGTGTATTCGAATTTTTTGTGTCTACTACTACCCAAATAAATCTTCTTTTTTAATACTATAACACTACAGACACGTGGTCCATATCCTTTTAGTTTATTATTGTATCTATTTTTCATGTGTCATATACGCGAGGTTTTTTTTTATAATACACAATAATACACATATTGTGCAATATCAATACATTATGGTTTAATTATACAAATATTATAGAAATACATCAAATCAATATACTGTATATTTTCTTAAGTTATTATTTTCTAAGAGCCTTAAATAGAATTAATCATCAATAGATTAGTACCTATATTTAACTTTTTAATACTTTAACTTGTATTAATTTTTAATGTGTATTATTTTTATTTAAAACCGTCCAAGAGTGCGGGTTTGAATCCCGCTGTTTCCAATTTTTATACGCTTACTAAAAACTAGAACTTATTAAACGTAAATTATCTACAAATAATAGTCGATAAGCAGTAAAAATAAACACCATTTGTGTAATTACATAATTTACAGACCGTCAGTTCGTACTTCCTGTTTACGCCGCAATTAAAGCGCCAATAATTATGACCGGAAATCCACTTCAATATACGTTTTGCTTTTTATTTAGCTTCGCTTTACTATATGACACTGGGAAATGTTATGATATTTAGTAGATATCAACTTTTACCTCAGACTTCGATTCCTTGGTCAAATGGCACTAACTAAAAATGGAACGGAAAGAGGAACTAGTGCTTAAGCATTAGGTTCCCTCTGCCTTTCCCAATATTTGTCGAATACAGCGTGAAGGGTTAAAAAAATAAAAGCTTGTACCTACATATATTTCTAGACGCAAAGTTGAAACATCTCATTGTATAAACATTGCTATCAATAACTTCTAACTAGTTTCAGTTCTATTACTTTCGCACCATTAAATTCTAATTTGTTTTCGAAACGAATGCACTTTATATACAATCTTATAGGACTTAACGAAAAGCATACATCTTTATAAGTCGTTGAAATGAATATAAATGCGTGAAGGCATACCGAACAAGACGCGAGGAAGCAATCTGGATGGAAAATGAGACAGTTTACTTTAGAAGTCACGTAACGGCTGCGTTGGGCGCGATTTTACCTATAAATATTCTAATACAGCTTGCAGCAGCTTTCCATAAAAACGTAACTTATAGCGCCATCTTGTGGTGAAAAGTTAATTTAAGTCCATTCTAATTAGACTTTTATTTTTCTTGTATTTCATAATATAAAGTAGAGCGTGTTTAAATGTAATATTTGCTGAGGTGAGTTTTTTAAATACGTAATTGAAAACAAATAATAAAATCAAAAATAAATTTCGCTTAAATTTCAACTGGCGTCATCTAGTGTCAGGTAGAAATACTAAAGTACTGCTTTACCGACGCGCTTGACATACATCCACCCCTCTCGTAATATGCATGTGTGCGTGATGAGAAGTGGCGCTCAAAATTCAAAAGAACCTACATTGAGGTAAATAATTAAAAACATTTTAAAGATGTTTAAATTGAGATATTTCAAAACTATAATATTGTACGTACGTTATAATTTATGGCTGCTTCATATTTTATTCATATTTAATTAATTTTGAATAAATTAAAAGTACTTACTTATGTATTAAAACAATTGTCTATAAAAACTAGTATTTAACTAAGTATCATATAAAATGTTAAAAAATGAATTTTAGATTGTAATGATTACTTAATTATTATTAATTAACTTTCAAGCTTTTAAATTGTAACAATGTTAACCTACAGACGGCTTATTTATCACGAAAAATAGAGAACTCCTCTGTTGTAAATCGTTTATCTATTATGCATTTAAAAAGTAAAAAAACTCAGATAAGTCGTTACTTATTCATTTCTTAGTCTAAAGAATACTTCAAATACGTAAAAGTCAAAAACAAAACAATATTTAAAAACACAAAATAAATAACAAAATACTAATGTAATTTATACCTGCATATAGCCAATAAGGCATAAAAATATTATAATTTAATAAATGTACATATATAAGTGAAAAAAAATATATTGAAAAAAGTATTATATTTATAATATTCATAAAATACATACCTATCTATAATACATATACGTAATATAATATAATAATAAACGGCAAAAAAATTATACTTAAAAATTTATTACTGCATATTTTTATCCCATTATAGTGTTTAGTACATCGTAGACTATTTTTTTTTAGTTTTTATTTTTATTTAGCTATTTATATTATAAAAATAATTCTACCATGGAACACTAATCACAGCTACCTACTAATAAAAAAACCATTTTTATTAGGCATGTAACAGAGATTTTCAAATTATCTACATTTCTTTTAGTTAGACTGATAAAAAAACCTAATTTAAATATAATTAACATATTAATTATAATTACGTACTTTATATATTTTCTAATATTTCTTTTGTTCATTCGTTAACTTTAATCGTTGTGTAGCAATAAAATATTATATTTCCTCGAATGGGGATCGAACCCACAACCAGTCAATTTACTGGCCTTAATAGTTTTATGTAGGAATATAAAATAAAGATATTTTTTATTATAAAATATAGCAAATATTACATCAGTACCATTTCAAAAAGAATTTAAATTGCTTTATAGTCAATGTATATTATAGGAGTTTTGATTACCATAAGTATTTATAAAAGTATTTGTAATATGAATAAATGATCAATTAAAATAAATTAAAATATAGATAATTTCCATATAAAATTAGTAATTACTATGAAAAATTACAATATTTTTAATACTTTATAGTTATTTACATTTATTAATAATATTTAATGTTTAGTTTAAATAATTATAAATGATATTAAATACAAGCAAATAAAATAAAAAAAAACATTATATTTGGTTCTATTACGTTATTAAATGCCACCAATAAAAAAGATTTTTATTTATATTCCATATACCGAACATTTATATTGCATATCCAGACACCGATCCGCTACAACTTTACAGTAAGTATATTATACTTAAGATGACATATTATATTTTTTTTTGCAATTTTTGAACTTATATAATCTATTTCAAATTAACTTAAAATTGTCAATCAAATAAACTAAAATAATAAATATAGCTAATATATAATTAATTTTTACACAACAAAATATTAAAGAAATACAAAACATTATATAAATAATTCAACAAAATATTTTTATTTATGAACAAAATACGTTATAATATAATTTATTAAGATTTATTGATTCAAATACGCCGCACATTGTCGAATTTAATAGTCAATTTCACTATAAAATATATAGGGAGGATGATAGGGAGAACTTAATTTTAAGACACTCAGTTCCCCACTTTCCTAATTATCGAGACATTACGGGTTGAGTGGCGAAACTCAACGCTGCGCTTTGCCATGACCCTATAGAATAATTTCACTGATATTCTACGCTATATACTTACTAACTTACTATATTAAGCGTATTTAGTTCTATTATTGAATGCCGTCGGATATTTCTATGCGATCGAACGCCTTTTATAAGGCTATTCTATACAACTACTTAGAAATTAGGCCTATGATTAAACCTTCTAAGGTTTTATTACCTGAACAATGTATGATATTATATTTTTTATTCTTTTACAATCATGTAAATGATATGCACAATTTAGTGATATTTATACTTACACACTAAAATGTTTCAATTCCTATTTTTCAATTGTTTTCTCTCTGAGCAAATGCCCATTCTGTTCGACAAAATGCGGCGTTAAGTTCCGTCACTGAACAGGCAATTTCAAATAAAAATTGGGCGGTTCGTAGTGTCTAGGGTAGGGTTACTTTGTTCCCACCGTGTACTCTGCAATATGCGGAATATAGCGTGAAGCTAAAAAACAAATAAGTATGTACATTTAATAGGCATATATGCTTATATTAATATTTTATATCAATATATAATTACATTTGAATAAAATAAGTATATTCTTATTCTATTTAAATGTGATTATTACGATCTAAGAGAATATTAACAATTATAAGTATTTCTTTATAATAATATATAATTACTTCATATATCAAGATAATATATTGATTATTATAATATATTTGCAATTGCTACCGTTATTGTGACTATAAACGCGACGGTTGTGATTTTGAATGCCATTTGGGAAACGAAACATTTAGTATTAACGAGATAAAATCAGAGATTCGACGAGTGTGATTGGAAAATGGAGAACGGAGTGTCTTAACAACATATGCTTAGGTTCCCTCTATTTACACTTATGTATATACGAAATTTAAAAAAAAACATAAAAAGCTACAAAAGCTTACATTTATTTGCTTTTAGCCGCACCGGCTTCGCCTTCATAACTAAAAGTTATATATAAAACACGACATATTTCCTACATAGACACGATAAAAAGGTGTATATAAAAGAGTCTATAACTATTCCTGACGAATGGATTATGCTACAGACAAAGAATTTTTCAATTCCAATGAACAGTTCCAGAGATTGACTTGCTTAAGAAAACAATTTCTTCAGTTTTTAATATAGATTCATATATACATTTTTTTAATATGCATACATATATATGTGTTTTTATTTTAAATATCAATTACAGTTACAGTTTCTAAAGATATTTTATATAAAAAAGAAAAGGAATTTAAAATAATAGCGCTAAATAAAATTATTATATATAAAATAAGCTTATTACGAGACTACACCATTGTTAACATTTCAAACTATTAAATTAATTAAAAAACGTAATTACTTAAAGTATATTTTTTAGAAACAAAACCTAGAAATGTCTTATAAATTATTTTTAATATCAGTTCAACTATATCAAGGATTCAACTATGTCTATGGCAATGCATGTTGAGTGTCGGAACTCAACGCCGCTTTTAGTCAACGAAAATGCAAATAATTGATTTCCTCAAGTAAGATTTGAACAGTCCTGTGCACAGGAAAATATTGTCGAAAAAAATTTTAATAGATCGACATTTTCAAAACTACTAATTTAAATAAAATCAGGTTCACGCTGTACCCCGCACACAGCAGGGAAGACAGAAGGAACCTAGTGTAAAGACACTCTGTCCCCCACTTTCCATCGAGTTCTGGAGGCAAAAGTGTTGAGTGGCGGAACTCATCGCCGCGCTTTTGCCTCGACATGAAAATAATTTTCGAAAATATAAATGTAAATAAATATATCATTTCTTCGAGTGAGGGTCGAACCCAAAAGAAAAATAAAATAGAAAATGTTCACGAAAAAATCACTACTAAATCTTTTCTTTATTCTTCTTTGCGCAGAATTATAGAAAATGAAACACGTACAATTAAAACGACTAGATACTTATTTTCTCGTAACAATAAATCGTCTCGTAAATTAGTGTCCCACATGTAACAGAGTAGACAGTCAGGAGTTAATGTTAAAACGTCCCAACACTACGCCGCGTTTTCCTCCAAGGGAAAATTGAACCCACAACCGATATAATATAATTTTTTTAACTAAGTATAAATCGTCATAAGTTAAATTTACAATTAAACCAACTGTATATCTCATTAAGAAATACCAAACAACGTATCATTAATTAACAATATTTATATATGACGTCGACATTTTGATTTCTGAGAAATAAGCCTCCTCAATTACCTACAGTACGATCAGTGAGTAGTGGCCACTCTGAAGCTGTAAATAGCTGCTCAGATTTGATTTTAGGATATTTTCTTAATCTTGATTATTTTCTCAAAACGTAAACAATGCACAAAAGTTGAGATATCCTAACTTCAGAGTAGACACGACTCGTAGATCGTACTATAATACAATTACGTGGAGATATGACAACTTGTTTACCTCTCTATTAACATAAAAATTTATGGCATACATTAAAATAGCATATACATAATTATTTTTTTTCTTATCACATATTTAAAACAGTTGTATTTCATAAAAAGAAATGTCACTTCGTGGCGTATAGTTTCGTGAGCATTATTGGTTCGGTCTATTATAAAGTGAAAGATATTGTTCCCAAAATGAGAAATATAAGCGTAAAATATATAACATTAAGATAAATATAAATATAATAAGTATAAATTTCGTTGAGGCCTCCATGACGTAGCAGCTTAGAGTCTGATTGTAAACGCTGTGGTCTTGGATTCGATTTCTAAACGGAGGGATGAACTATTTTCCTTTTACTTGTTCTGGTAACAAGGTAACGCGAAGCGTTGAGTTCCGCCACTCAATACTCAATATTTCGAAAATTGAGCGGTGTTCGGGGAACGGAGTGTCCAGACACTGGATTTTCTTTATCTACCCTGCTATAATTGTAAACCAATAACAAATCAAACAGTTGTGTAATAATTAAAAGAGCAAGATTTGAATTATCGCTTTCATATATTATATATGCCAAAATGCCAAAATATTAAAATCTGTTTTCGTCTCGTATTATAAAGAAAAGCGCAGTTTTGATCATTTAAATTCAAAGATATATTCATCATATGTTGTAAAGTTATTATTTTATTTAAATCTTGACGTAGTTACTTCAATATATATATATATATATATATATATATATATATATATATATATATATATATATATATATATATATATATATATATATATATATATATATATATCTGGAAATGTACACGTAAAGGGTAAATTTTTATATGTCTATATACCTATAACCCAATAATACCTATAGAAAAAAAAAGATTGTGTCATGCAAACGAACCAGACAAAGACAAACACGACGAATCAATAAGGATGGAAATTCTGTTACGGAACCCTAAAAAAAGGAAAAACAAAACAGCGCCATTTTTGTTTCTACCTTTCTTGGAATTATTTAACCAATTTATTTGGTTCTAAGCTAGATTCTATCTTTTACTTGTGGATTCGAACCAATGATAATTTGAACTACTATTAGCCTAAAATGGGGAAAAAAATATTAAGCCTAAAACTAGCGTAGTCAACCAAACAAAGTTAAACTTTATAAGATATTGATGGTAATGATACTAATATGGGCAACAGAAGTGTTTTATTGGGAACGAAGTGTCTTGGCACTGGGGTCCCAGGTACTGCCTTCTCTGCTAGGTACGGGAAGTTAAAAACATATTATAATTACCTTAAATTTATAAAATAAGAATAAAAAAACAGCTTCAAAGTGTATTCCGCACACTGCAGGGTAGGTAAAGGGAACCTAGTGTTAAGATCATCGTCCATAGTTCCCAACTTTCCGCCGAGCACTGACACCACACGACACCAGAGCGAAGAAATGTCAATATAAATGTGAGTAAAATATTCATTTCCTCGAGTGGGGATCGACCTCACTACCAGTCGAACCAGTCACACTTAGTGACCCTGCGCCACGACTGGCCTCAAATCATAATATAACTTTTTCTCAAATGTTAATATATATGTTTATACATATAGATATGTATAACGTTTTTTTTTTATTTATTGTTATTCAAAACGCACTAATAATAAAAGAATTTATTGTTTTACACTAAATCAGCACCCTCCATACAAAACAAAAGACGGGGTGAATCAGATAGCCGACGATGCATGAAAAATGACTCCATGCTTTTAATTAAAAAAAAACTATTGACAAAAGTTACAGTATAAAAAATCTCCTCCCTTATATGAAACAATGATATGAATTTGACAAAAATCTCTTTATAGTTTTGATTTAAGACTGACACATAAAAGTAAGTCTGGTTTTTTTTTAATAAAACGACATTTTTTTGTCATCCGTATGTCTGTAATCTTTTTTTGGATCTATATTGAGTTTAACTAGTTCAATTTTTTTTTGCTGTAATTGACACTGTGAAATTATTATGCATGTGGCCCATAAAGGTTTTAGGCGCATATAATTTAGTTATTTATTATATTTTTGTATTCGACGTTTGGAATATCTAAGAAGCTGGATAAATATATGTATATCTTATATATCCTACTATATAAATAATAAGAACGTTTCTTAGGTTTGTACCATTTTCACGCAAAAACTACTGAACGGATTTAATTGAAATTTTACAGTAATATATCAGAATAACTTAAATTTATGTAAAGATTTTGTATATCTTGAGTTTTTGGGTTCGCTAGTTTATTGCACACCTATATTTCATAAAAAATTGGAAATTAATTAGCAGTTTCACGTTTTTTTTCTTCAGATAAAAATAGAGAAAAATAGAGAAATAAAAAAATCAGCTTCATTCTGCTGTATTCCGCACACAGCAGGGTAGGCGGAGGGAGCCTAGTGTTAAGACACTTCGTTCCTCACTTTCTGCCGAATTCTGGAGACATTACGTGTTGAGTGGCAGAACTCAACGCCGCGCTTAGCCTCGACACATTTCCCATCCTCGAGTGGGGATCGAACCCAAAACCAGTCGGTTTTACAGTCACACTTCGTGCCGCTGCGCCACGACTGGCCTCAAAAATGAATTCATATTTTTTATTATTTTTTCTAGGAAAGACTAAAATATTAAATAATAAGCCGTATCTTCAAGGTGTAAATATAAGGTAAAAAAAATTAAATGCAAATTTCTTTGTAAAAGTAGATACTTGTTCAGTTACTTCATTGGAATAAAAAAATGGCAAATTTATTCTTTATCTATTCAATTAATTCCTCTAACTAATAGATATGATAACCGTGACGGTTTGTACGTTGTTTTACGCTTTATTCCCCATAATAAAGCAGGGCATGCACCGGCAACATAGTGTTAAGACACTCCATACTCCACTTTCCGACCTAATTCGTGATACTGCGTGGTTACAAGTATAATACCGTCACTTAGTCTTACAGTGCCATAATGGAATTTACATAATATAAATCAAGTCAAATCAGCTTCACGCCGTATCCCGCACACAGCAGGCAGAGGGAACCTAGGGCTAAGACACTACGTTCCCCACTTTCCGCCGCATTCTAGAGGCATTGCGTGTTGAGTGGTGGAACTCAACGCTGCACTTTGCCTAGACACCAGAGCGAAGAAATGGAAATATAAATTTAACACACACAAATAGTTTATTAATTAAATTAACCGAAAATACCTCATATATGGACAAATAGGTATCAACATATTATTTTAAAATCATAAATTGTAAAGTGAGTATTGAATCGTCATATTTTGAATACTTTTATTTTTTATATATCTAGTAAAATAAACTGCTGAATTAACCATCGTTACGCATCTAACTCTGACCTAAGTATAAAAAAAAAATAATGAACTTCACGATGTATTCCGCATAGAGCAGGATTGGCAGAGGGAGAGTTCCTCACTTTTTGCTGAATTTTTTGAGGCATTGCGTAGTGAGTGATCAAACTCAACGCCGTGCTTTTTGTCTTGGTGCCAGAGCGAAGAAATGAGAATATTAAGAAATAATAGGTCCATTCCCTAGAATGTGGATCGAACCCACCACCGTCGCGTTACAATCACCTCTTTTGTGCCGATGCGCCACGACGGCCTCTACCTAAGTATAAAAAATATTATTTTAAATATATTTTTCTATTACAAAAAGAAGATATTTTATTTTTCAATTTAATACAAAGGAGGCCATGTGAAAAAGCTAGTATAATATAATAAGGCGAGTGTAAACATAATTTCAAAATGGTTGACATCGCGTGCTGTCGCCAGTGACCTGACAAGTGACCTGACGCCACAATTAACTATACATTTTATAAGAATATTTTACATTAAATGGCTTTGGAAATACGCTTAATGAATATTGAGATGGTTTTATTGTCTAAAATTACATAGATATATAGATATGGCGAAACAAAATGATTTAGGTATTATTTTTATTTTTGTTTATATCACTTATATTTATATATAGATCGAGTTATGTATTTTTTGTTAGATCTAAAAATTGTTATTAAAATTAGAGGCCGTCGTGGCGCAGTGAGAGTGTGTGACTGCGTGACGGTTGTGGGTTTTTATGTCCCCTGGAGGTAATGGATTGTTTTTATTTCCTTGTTCTGGTACAAATTGTGGCGTTAAGTCTCCGCCAATCAAATGTCCATCAAAATAAGGAACAGAGTGTCATTAAACTAAGGTAATATAGTACCCGTGATTATTTATACACGATGCTCGATGACGGCGTTGACACTATTTTTTTATCTTTTTTTTTAAAATTATTAATTAATATTTCATTGAAATTCTAATACATATATAAAACACATGCTAAGATTAAGAATACAGAATCGAATTGAGAACCTCCTCCTTTTACAGAAGTCCATTGAAAAAGAAAAAAAATACCTTATATCAATCTATATTCAAAAAAATAACAACAACCTTTGTATTTATATGTTATTACTTCTTAATCTATATAAAATTTAAATATCAACTATCTTTTATTTTTTCATAAGCACACCAAGACATTAAACAAATTTTTAATAAAGTAAAAACACCAACCATGTTACAGTTCAAGTTAAATATAGGTATGACGCAAATAAACTAGGCGCAGCATTCAGAAAACTCCAGGGGGAAATATTATAAATTAACATTTTATTGTAATTACCTACGACACGACGACTTTCGTGCCCTCAGGTCTCGTGTTACAGATAACTTAGCTGTTTTTTTTATTTATTTTTTTTGTTATATCGTTGATAAGCGTTAAAATGTCTACGGTTTTTTTTTCAACCGACTGCGTCGAAGCGAGAAGGTTTATGTTTTGCTAAAATAGCTATTTCTTCCAGCCAACCTTAAGGCGTTGAAAATCGCTAAATAAATAAATAGTGAGTAGTGTAATGATTTTATATGTATAAGTTTTAATATTCGCAAGAATTTATTCTAAAAATGTAAATCAACCACTTTGTTTAATAAAAAGATGTGTTTTAAAATAAATTTATAGAACTGTCACCAGAGAATATAAAGACAATGGCGCTTTATGTGGTCGGAAAATTCGAGACATACTTTTAGACTTCGAGCGGAAGAAGAAAGAGGTCCTCTAGAACATCACATTGTATTAGAATTTAAGATAGACATTGTACAAGCTTAATAGTATTTTACTCTGGAAGAAATATAAGTTCTGTAAAAGTCTCGAAGTAATTGATTTCGTTACAGTAGTGTGTTAACAGTACTAAATATATAAATAATAAATAAACATACACAAACATACATACATATGTACATACATACATGCATACGTACATATATACAGACATACATAAATATATGCATACATACTAAGAGTATAGATACAGAGTATACAATTTTTTTTCTAATAGTTATATTAGTTGTAAGTGAGAATTTTTTGTTACAATTGTATACAATTTTTTGTTATTCTAAAAGGAATATTTCTTGTGTTTTATGTTTTTTTAATTGAACAGCCTGATATTTTTCGAAATTTAAGCCAAATAGTTTATTGTTCTACTATTTTCAAATATTTAATAAAGTCGATTTTCTTTAAAAATGGATATTATACAGCGGTCTCACGTCGGTAAACTACTGCCAATCTTTAGTTCGTCGGTACTTAAAGGTAAAGGGGTAAAAAATTGTTGTTGTTTCTAACATACAGTAAGATATATTTATATAGAAAAAGAATTAAAATATAGTTAATTAATTTATGAAAACATATATTTTTTAATTTACGTCACCGAGATTTTAAATGCAGATTACAATATATCCATATTCATTAATCTCGTTATAATTTATATTTAAGATCAACTTTAGCTATCTACTGTTAATTAAGGATTTTTTATTGAAAAACTAACATTTTATGGTAGTCATTTTTAAATTAGTATACATACATATATGTAATTTTTGAGGCCGTCGTGACGCTCGGGCACAATCCTGTCACTGCAAGCACGACTGGTCTGGGTTCGATTCCCACTCGCGGTAAAGAAATATTTAATACTTCCCTTCCATCATTTTTTCGCTCTGGTAACAAAGAAAAGCGCGGCGTTGAACTCCGCCACTCGACAAGTAATGTCTCAAGAATTCGGCGTGGATACAGTGGAAAACGTAATACCCCTACCCGTTACGCCGTTGTATGCGGAATACAGCGTGATGCTGAATTAAAAAAATATATAAAAAGCATGCCTGATTTTTAAGACTTCTTTTAAGGCTATGGCTAACAGCTATGGCTTTAATCCCCAGTCTCTTAAGAATCATTACAGCATAAGCTTCTACAAACAGAGTGTTTCGACACTAATTCCTTGATAATATATAGCGAGAATAAGTGAAGCCATAAAAAATATATGAACAATACACGTTGTTTAAGTAGTAAAGTATCGATATTTATACATATACGTATTAGTATCCAATAGGTATATATACAAAATAACATATGTTCTACTACATAATAGTCTTTGGGGAGCGTGTGCAATTAACTAGAACTGATCGCAATAAAAAACTTCTAACGTCCACATAAAAACGGGGAATAGGTTCAAACGGCGTTTCTAAACTTAGACTGCCTGTCATAGATTAAAATCTAGATGTTAAATAAACATGTTGAGTTTTATAGGCTTCTTTAAAGGTTATATAGATTGTTTTTTTTTTGTGAGCTTACAGGGTATATTAAGTATTTTATATTATTATTAGATATAAAGAATGAACATGAATGAAATTAAATGAACTTTAATTTGTATTAACCTACAAAATCTTAACATCAAGTTTTCTTTTATTCGAATTAATTACTACTAAGTAAAATATTTCAACGTAAGCCTTTACTTTGGAATAGCTCCTTTTTAATTATAATTAAAATACAAATAACAAAATAAAATTAAATTAAATCAGCTTCACGCTGTATATCGCACACACAAGGGTAGGCAGAAGGAACCTATTGTAAGACACTCTGTTCCCCACTTTCTGCCAAATTAAATTTAATAAACAAAATAACTAATTTAAAATCTGAAATTTAAACTATACTTAACGTAAATCAATAAATTCAAGGATATAAAACTTTATACCTAGTTCCTACCTCGAGTTAGCAAAAAAAGTAAATATTACTTAATTTAAAATATTTACTTAACTTTAATATCATTTGCCATTTCTGTCTCTATTTTCTAATGTATGACCTAAACTAACTTAGTATAACGCTATACCTAGTAAATAACTGATATTAACATATGTGTAATAGGAAGCAGATGTTTGATTTTCCTATATAATAATGGTCATTCTCACCCTAAAGGTTTTTATTTTATTATTTTTTTAATTTTTTTTATATTTGCTAAGCTACGACAGGTGGTAGGCAATAGGCTTAGATATTAATAGGTTATATTAATAGATAGGCGCACTTTTATTACTATTAGAAAGAAACTGTTAAGAAATAATGAAAATAATAAATATATTTAAAAACAATGAGAAATATTTACCATGTGGCGCTTTGGGATGATGACTCACAGAACACGCAACGGTAGCGGCTTCGATCCTGACTCGTAGATTTTTTTAGTTTTATTATGTAAGTATCCCATGCGGGATGTAGATGCATATCTGTAATCACATGACATGACATTCCTTTTATCTACATGATGTCAGATATGCATCTGTAGCATGTCGATAAAGGGAATCTAGTGTCAAGATTCTCCTTTCCCGGCCTGTGAATTTACAAGTAAAATATTATGTACAACAGTAGATATGTATGTATATTTCGTTACAGACCCGGCAGCTGTCCTAAACAACTTAGTTCAAGGTTCTATTCTAAAATGCAAGATGCCGATGTATGAATTACATCACAATTCGTGGGCAATATAAAACACCTGGTGACATAAATGAGTTTTAGTAGTTTTCTTAAGGCTGAGCTAAAAAAAATTGTAATCTTAAATCCAAAACGGTTAAATTTGCTAAAACTTACAGTTTTATGCAAAACAACAAATCCCAAAGATCATAATTTTTAATCATAATTTAAACTTCGAACGCAAACAAATTAAAAATGAATGAAGTAAAGTTTGTTTAAAAGATGTCATGTCATCAGCTATAATTATTTTCCGGAGTATACTTCGAAGGCGATACTAGTCGTCATGTTAAATTTAGTTAGCAAGAGAGTTCGGAAAGTGAATTTTGATGCGCATTTCTAAAAACCTACACTTGGGTCGAAAGTCTCAGGAGCTGGTGAGCTCCCCACCCTATAAAATTTGGATGATGGGCTCGGCACCTGAATGAGTGAATCCATGGAATGCTAAGAAATTTGTTCTCTTTTTCATGTTATCGTAATATAGAATACTTTTTTTATAGTGTAATTAACAGAATAGTCTTGTACTACTAGTGTAAAAAATATATAGGAAATTATATTTTTACTATCTCACGTTATGCTTCCCTATTTTGTATTATTAGATAATTTATTTAGCAAAGATTATAATTATAATTTTATAGATCAAATGCTACACCACTCTTTCAAATAACTATTAAAAAAACATTAATAAATTATAAGTAAAAAATATAACATTTCTTAAACAAGTTCCGCTACCGTCATTTTTACAGTTACAACAATAAGAAAAAATTAACATTCATATCTTGAATTCAAAAGACAAAATCGCAATGCAGTGGGAACGCCAATGACAATATTTTTTGAAATAAAAAAAATCATTGTCTATGATTTTAATTTCGTTGCATTTGCATGCGTTACCAGTTTGGAATAATTTATAATGAAATTTATGAATAAATTAAAATAGGTACAATGTCTTCGAGATGCTGAGAAGCTGGGGACCACGCTGTAATTAAAATGCGTCAAATAGGGTTGGTACTTAAAAGATTTTAAATGTTTATCAATTTAGGACCAAAATCATATAAGTTTAATTTCAATAATATATTTATTTTAATAATTATTAATAAATTTATATTCTTTAACTGAACCGTTCTATATATCTATTATATTTAAGTATCAAATCGTTTTCTTGTTACCTCATTTCAGAATTTTATTCTTTTTATCTAGCTAATATAGATTTAATTTTAATCAACATATTAATTTAAGTTTTAGTAAAATAATTTTTATTTAATATTTTTAAAATATTACTCGCATGCTTAGTACTAGAAAAAAATATAAAAATGTACTTTTACAAAAAAAACTATATCATGTTATTTTAAAAAAATTATACTTTCAAGCAAAATTGTAATATTTTATTATAGCGTGAACCCTAATCCAAATATGCAAAGAAACACTTCACTGTTTTACATCTCACTTTGCCCTTTCTAACGATAATGAAAACCTGTTCCTTCTAACAATCACCAGTTTTTTTTGTTTTAGCCACCTTTGGAGGGTCGCGAAATTGTGTCAACCGTGCACTGTAATAATTTAGTATGGAGAATGCAACCCTAACCGATGCATTCTTATTGTTTTTAAACCAAGGTGCAATATGCAGATGAGATGTATAGAAAATAGTTTTATTTTGTGGGAATCCCGTTCGGACGTTAGAAGCTATTGTATTATAGTTTTTTTTGTTTTTTTTAAAACATATTTTTGTTTCGTACCGGTTATAGTTTCTACTGTTGAGTACCTAGTTAAGCAGATGCAAATTTTTGTGGCTTTTTATGTGTGTGAAAATTGCACCGATATGTTTGAAATTATAGTATTTTTATTTGAGGATAACTATTGTAATTAAATAGATTATGTTTGGTATTAAGTGCTAGAAAAGGGATTTACACAATTCCTATGTATAAGTTACTTAAGTAGTCTTCTAGTTCCTATGTATTGTTTTACCTTTAGGCTATATTCTGCACATAACAGAGTAAGTAGAGGGGACCTGAAGACCTAGTGTTAAGACACTCCGTTCCCCACTTTCTGTCGAATTCAGGAGGCTTTGCGTGTTGAGTCGCAGAACTTAACCGCGCTTTGTCTCGTCAAGAAATGGAAATATAAATTTAAAAAGTAAATATTTCGTCTCCTCGAGTGGGGATCGAACCCACCACCAGTCGATTTTACAGTCACACTTCGCGCAGCTGCGCCACGACTGGCCTCAATATATCTGATATTGTTATTAATATTATGTTCAAACGAAGCTTGACTTGAGACGATGTATGTTTTATTCAAATTTATCAAAATACATGTCGATAAACCAAAGTGTTCTCTAATGACGCAGATAAGATATTTATTTTCTTACAACTTTTCACTTTATCCCGCATATCAGATTTGGTAGAGAAAATCTATATTCAAGATACTCTATTCTATTAATTCTTTTTGAATTTAAGACATTGCATATTGATTGGCGTAACTCAACGCCGCGTTGATCTTACCAAATATATTTATCACTACTTCAAAATTTTACATAACTTCCTGGCAAACTAAATTGAACGTAACTTGCAAAATCATCAAAATAATACATCATGCGTAAAATTTTAATTGTAAGAGTTTGTAAATAACTTCAAAAATTTTTCCCCATTTTTTAAATCCCTTATATTTGACTTTGCTATATATGTCTAATGTATATGTAGATGCGTTAACAAACTCAATAATACCTACGCTTTAGGGGGAGTGCATCTGATTTTAGACGAAAAAAGTTTACCCGGAGGGCTCACAAGGGTACAGTCAAGAGAAAATTTTTTAACAGGCATATAATACCTATTTTTAACAAAAAAATAACTGACTTTCACAGGATCCTATAATCTAACGTAACCTAAAAAAAACTCTCAACAAACCCTTGCATTCTTTCCCAGTGTATTCTTTCCAATAAAAAATCGTCTTAATCGATTGGCATTATATTGATGTTTTAGTCCATTTTTCGCGCACATACTTAATGCAAATTTAACACATATGATTTTTCTATGAATAAAATTTTTAGTCCTCCTCCTCAAAAGTTCTGAGGTAACAAGCATAAAAAACAAAGTCGAATTAATAACCTCCTCCTTACGGAAGTCGATTAAAAATAAAATATATAGTAAAATTAAATGTAGTTCCATTTTTTATTTTTTGAATAAATTTAAACTTTAAATAATTTATTAAATTATGTTTACAATCTGCATTACCATAAAGACTTCTAATTTATTATAGGCGGATATATTTTATTTTATTTTCAAATAAAAACTACGAATAAACTACATACTCATTACAAGATAAGGCTAAAAATTGAATGTACTAAACTGTTGGATGAAATAGGATATAATAAAATAATAATGAGTCGGTGTCTGTACATGGAAGAGTATAAGAGAATATAAGAAAATGATTTATAAGAAAAAAAAGGCCGTTATTAAATGCTGAATAATTTTAATAATTTAGAATCAAAAATAATGATTTACAAAAATGTTTGTTAACGTACAGAACGTTTGTTAACGTTAATTTAAGAAACCGATTAACCGATTTTGTAGATTTTTTTACAATATTTGTTTATATTTGGGCAAGCTTTTAACATTTAATGTTTGTATTATTTCAATCTGCTCATAAATAAAAAAGTTATACTATTTTAAAGTACATTATTCGAAAAAATTACTATAAATAACTGTTTTATTATTTTGACTAAAAAATTTATTTATCTATATAGGTATGAACATTATTTTTAAAATGATATTAACATTCAAAAATTAAAGCAATACATAGTAGTGAATTAATAATTATGTAGTGGTAGCTGGTGAAGCCGCGAGCGGGTCGCTAGCTTAGAATAAATATATTTTAAGTGGAAATTTTATATAGAATATTGTTAGCTATGTTCTAGATTACGAAAACGATTTTTTTTCGTATTAATCAGAGAATATGATTAAGAAATAATATCTATTTATCATGTTTTTTTTTATAAAATTAGATGTGATCTCTATCTTTCACATTGTACTTTTAACTTGTATATAATAGTACGTATATAATAGTTACGCAGTGTCTTACCACTAAATTCCCTGATTTAATCCAAAGAAAGAAAGCTTGCTGGAATAGAGTGAGAGAGTGGAAATAAATACTATTAATCATAATTACATATATATTTATATATAATATAAAGATAACATACAAAATTGGCAAAAAAAATGGTATCAAGCATTTTGCCACCGTCTGTACCTAATAAAGACCCTACTTGCTTGAATGAAAAGTTCATTTTCTTGAGCGCATCCCTTCTCTTTGAAACTCTACACGGATAGACCCTATACTGATATATTTTTAATAAATTTTCGAGGGTGAATTTTTCCGAGCGGCATTAGCGCGGTGGCGATCGAATTTGAATATAAATACAGTCTTTACATTAATAAGATGAATTCCTTGATTGAAACATGTACCTCCCTCCCTTTATGTACCTACGTTGTGATAAAAAAATTATAAAAAAAAATGAAAATTATATTTTTTAGAACATACAACATACAAGTTGTTTGTACATCAATTCGTTTGGCTTAAATTGATATTTCGTTAAACGAAAAACGACTACAAAAATGTAAGGTTAACTATTATATTAAAAGTACTATTTATTACTAAAAGAAATAACATTACTATTAATATGGCATTTTTTTTGTATAGTTTCTGCTTTCTTGTAAAATGATGGGTGGTCTGCCACCCACCGTGCTGTATGGGCCTCGATCGAAGCGTGTATTAGCTTTATACTTTATAGCGCATATTCGGGTAGGCTGAGAGAATCTTTTAGCGTCGACATACCCCGGCCCTCCGTTAAATTTTTTGACAAAATAAATTAAAGTTTATTTAATAGCAATCAATCTTGAATTTGTCAATTTGTAAACACAAATGCTCCATAAAATTCAGCTTCTAAGTGAGTTATAATGATGGAATTCAAAATATTTGAAGATTTATTGTTTCTGGTGTGTAATGTGGTAGTAAATATTTATATTACACATTTACATATGTAATTAATTTTCACTATATTCTGAATTTTTTTTTATTATTTTCATCATAAATAATTGTGAGACATTTAATTTTTAATGCAATTACCAAAAGACAAAAGAAAAGATTAAAATAATCATAAAAAAATCAGTTTTGTTCTTTTTTTCATAAAAAAGTAAAAGTAAAATATAATCGAAAAAAAAACAAATCTTTTCTCTTAAATATAAATTATTCATTTTCATATCCGCAACCATCAAGAAAACACAAGACCAAAAATGAATCATTATTTAAATTAAAAAAGTTCATTGCTATCGATTATTTCGACTATATTTGATGAAGCCACGTGGCGTGCGGTCGGGGGTGTTACAATACGTACAACGGGGGTGTGTTGAACACCCCTTAAAACCAATTTATGTTATGTACTCAGATTTTCTATTCTTAAGGGTTGTAAATTACATGGCGTGGTTACTTTTAAAACTTTGTAATGGCGTAATAGTCGGTGATACTTGTTGGTACCTAGTACCTATGTATTTTGTTTAGTACTGGTCCTTGCCCGCGGCCGTGTTTGCGTAGGCTTTGAGACTTAAAATGGAAAAACACGTTTTTTTTAGGTTCCCGTAGGTAGAGTAATCCTTTTATAGTTTAGGTAGTATAAGAAAGCCCTACTTCCTTATCTACCTAGATGCATTTAAAGTCGGTTTGCTTGTAACGTAAGTGTGTTATAAACGTAGATTTGAATTAAATTTACTTATAAAAGTAAATTTATAGGTATCATAGAATATGAAAGTTGACTATAAATATATTTATAGTAAGATGCCAGTCGTGATGCAGGGGAACAAAATGCGACTGTATATGGGACTGGTTGTGGGTTCGATCCCTACTCGAGAAATTAAATATTTACTTAATTTTATTTTTTCATTTATTCGCTCTGGTATCGAGGCAAAGCGCGGCGTTGAGTTCCACCACTCAACATGCAATGTTTCCAGAATTTGGCGAAAGTGTCGTAACACTAGATTCCCTCTGCCTACTACCTTGTATTTTTAAACTGACCATATAGGTAATACAGAAAAATAATCTGTAATTCTATTAATAAGAATAATACATTAAAGAATATTTAGTGCAATTTTCTTACAGACGGCAATAATTGTGAATTCGACTTCAACTCTATGAAATATATGGGTATATACCCTCTATGTTTATAATAATAAACATAGAGGGTTTTTGGCATCTACATATTATATACCATCATTGGTATCATCGTGATTTTTGGGGAAACACCTAACTGATGCCATGATAACATGATGGTCGTGGGTTCCATCCCCACTCACGGGAATAAATAATTTCGTCGTTCTGGATATAGCACAGTTTTGGATTGCACTGCTCTGTTGAGTTAGGCAATGTCTACAATTCGAACGTACACGAAATTCTCTCTGTCAACCATGAAAAACAATATAAATATCATATTTCTTTTCAAATTTTTTTCACGCTGTATAGGGGATTACATTTAGCAAGGTAGGGAGAGAGAATCTAGTGTAAAAATACTCAGATCCCTACGCCCCGTCAAATTTTCGAGAAATATCGTGTAGAGCGTAGGAACTCAACGCCGCGCTTTGTCTTTTTACCAGACCAATACGACGATTTTTTTGCTAAATTAGCAAAAAGTAAAAACGTAACGACTTGCTACTAGCTTCTCTGCCTGCGACACAAGTTCCAAAATATAGAAGATAAAAAACGTAATTGTCATACACAACGATTCAATTAATCAAACATCTGAAGTGGGCAGGGCGAGGAAACGACTAAGAATGATGCCTTTGATTGTTTTTAATAGCTTTTCTTTTTCTGCCCCATTTCAGAACACTGTACGCGTCCCTTTTTGTCAGAGTTGAGTGACACTTTTTTATCTCTGCCGGAATCTCCCTTAAGCCTACTGCTTAAATTGTAATTAAGATTCAATATTTAATGGCCATTATATTATATTTTTAAATCATATATTAATATAATATAAGTAAAATTGCTTAAATCCAATCCAAATCAAAAAATGATTTTATATTATTCAGTTTATTTAAATTATTTAATTTCTCCATTCTGGTAGCCTAAGCAACATGATGCCTCGAAAATTCATCCAGTAGAGTCACAGGCTTGTGTGCATGCGCCACGGCCTCAATATATCTGTATGTTTTAATTATATCTTTTGTATATTATTTAAATAATTTTTAAACTATCACTATGTGGAGTAAAAATCTCCAAAACCCTTATATATAGATATATAAATATATCTGTGCCCATACCTAATCAAACAGCAACCGAGCCGTAGCATTACGCGTCGGCGACTCAATGTGAGAGCCTTATTTTTCATCTCGAAGTGTATACTTCAAAGGAGGGTACCACCCCTAAAATACGTCTACCTATCTGCATTTTTATTTAAGTTTCGACAGAAATTTTTCACCCCTTAATTCAATTTTTTTCGTTAGAAAATTCATTAACGAACACGCACCGTAGGTACATTTGATGATGCCATATTTAATTTGAAGGGTACTACGTAAATATGGGGATTTCACTTTGAACAAGAAATCTATTGATTTACTTTAATTTTTATGTTCGTTAGTTCTCATTGCAGAACGAGGGGTTGTATTGTATTAGTTTCAGTCAAGTTCGAAATAGGGATGTTGTATATTCAGTTTATATAAGTCATGTATAACCCTTAAATGTGCATTGTAATCTATAGGTAATAATTTAATTAATCGATTATATTATTCTCTTTTATATGTATATGATAAAATCAACAAAAGTAACAAAAATACGGCAAATTAATGACGTTTAAGATTGTGTATCACTTTAATGTTAAATGAAGCGATTTATCACTTAAATATTTCTATGTCATAAAAGAACCCTCTTTATAAATTCGATTTGGTAATATGTTACTTAAGTTTTAATAAACTTAAGACCTATATATTACTTAATAAAATAAAATATATAAGTTATAGAAAATAATATCCTCATTAACTAAAAATAAAAAATAGGAGAAAAAAATCGTTAGTATAATATTTTTTTTCTTAACACAAATATATTGGGCATGGAAAGAGCATAATATAATTTGAATAAACAGAGAAAAAAAAAACAAAATCAACGCAATACTCTCACGTTTTTGCAATAATAAAACAAAAAAATAATTCGAAAAAAAAAAACAAATTGAAATTTACTTTGAAAAAATCATCCCATAATAAACATTTCATTCAAAACCCATCTACCGGTTAGAATTAAGTGGCAAAAGGCCCTTACAAAAAGGTGTCTCAGCATTAATATTCGGTTCACACATCGGATTACAAAAGAAAAAAAAATGACAATACACAAAAAAGAAAGTGCAAAAAAAAACACCCTTTGCTTCCGAGTAGAAAGAAGTTATATTTTTTTCATCACCTCTTAATTTGGGATCAATGGTATGTATTGATACTTGTGGATCTATAGAAGTCAGCACGAGCCATCGATTTGTATGGGCTAATAGATTTTACTATTGAGATTGTTATTATTCGGCTTATTGGTTATTGTGACAGCATATTATCCTTTATAAGCCAATAATCATTCAACTTAAGCTTTCGTTTTTTGGCTTCACGTTTATCCCGCACATAGCAGGGTAGGTAGAGGGAAACCAAGTGTTAAGACACTCCGTTTCCATTAAGACATATTCCTTCTCTACTTTCCGCAGCATTTGTAGGTATTGCGTGTGGTTGCGTTGTGAATGGAGTTCCTGTTAACTAAACGTGTTGATTGTGAGTTGAATCTCGCTTATTTTTAGTGAAGTATTAAGTTACTAATGTTTACTGGTATAGTGCGTTAAGCCATAAAACTATTCGGTATGTTAATGTCTTGAATGGGTCTGAAATAAAAAAACACAGTGATTTCGTTTTGAATGATCTGTGCTTAAAAATATTACGTATATAGGAAGCAAATTATATTTGCAAATTAAATTAATGCTATTAAATTAAAATAAATTTAATGTTTATATAATATATATATTTAATGTTTATATAGTATATTAAGATTCAAATATTATCTACATATTAGTGACTATGTAATATATAAGACAGACTCTTATATAAACACATAAAGTATTTAAAAAGAAAAAAAGAAAAAAAATGCATTTAATCTCAACAAAAGAATTTGCACAAAGAAATATTTTATACGAAGCATGTCTACTTACCGCCGCACTTTCGAGGTATATTCAAACAACCGTCGTTCCGTTGAATGAACAATGGGATAAAACGTAATTTCGACAAAAACAGTAAGTTTAACAGTAATTATGTAAAAAATAAGCAAGATTTTTTAATATCGCCCGTCTAAGCTCCGCGGGGAATGTTAATTACCACCAACCTTGCCAGGACCGTACTTTGAAGTTTGTGTCTACCATCTAAGTGCCAATTACGCTGCATCTCCACAGTAAAAGAAGAAATAAAATAGGAAAAAAATCAAAAGAACGAATCTCTATACTAGAACCAGTTCTCATTCATTCAATATATCCATTCAATTGGATCAAATATTTCACATATTTTAGCCTAGATGCAAGGTATTTTCGATTTTATTGAAGCGAGTGATAAATTAAATTTAAACGTGCTGCCGTTTCAACTGCAAAAAAGAAAAGTTCAAGTTCGTATAACCGGAATTTCGAGTGGACTTGTCAGTCTTGACTACGATTTTACGGTTAAGTGACGGTATTTTGTGGCGTACTGTGAGTTATAACTAATATATGTATGTCACTAGTACTGTGTTTCTATGTTATCATATTTTTGTTTTTCCTAGATATTTTTCTAATAAAAAGAAGTGAAGCGAAATCAATAGAAAATATTTTTTATACCTATTCCCAATAAAATAATACATAAGAAAAGAGGCAAGTCGTGTCGTAGCAGCACAAGAGTGTGACAGTAAACACGACGGTTGTGAATTCGATCCCCACCCGGTGGAATGAATTCTTATTTATTAATATTTTTATTTCTTCGCTCTGGCACCAAGGAAAAATCCAGCTTTGAGTCCCGCCACTCAACACGCAATTCCTCAAAAAAATCGGCGGAGAGTGGGGAACGGAGTATCTTAACACTAGCTTCCCTCTGCCTACCCTGCTCTATACGGAACACAGTGTAAACATGATGTATTTTCTTATATTTATTTATATAAACATAAATCAAGCACAAGTCAAATATCTCAATTTCATCTACCTCCATTAAATACTCAGCCACACTCACAACGAATATAATTTTCAAAAAAGAAATCCTAAAACATTTTCTGTCACGGCCAATTTAGTTGAAAAGAAATGGCGGCTATAAAAGTGAGAGTTGAGTGAATTATGCCTCTCGGAGGACAGATAAACATCGGATTGGGTCAGCGGAGATGTAACTTTAAATTAATTCTTAACTTATAAATTACTTTCTATATTATTTTTGTCACAAATTGCGGCGGATCTTATGCAATATGCATGTTGTGGTTTTTGATACAAGATTTTTTAATAAAGATATGGTTTTAATAAACTTTTTGAAGATTTAAGAGATTGGTGAACTACTTTTTAATATGGAAAATGTAGCGCAACATTTAAAATTTACTATTTTTGGTATACTTAATTATATAAATTCATTTTTATTTCCCTGCGTTGGTAACGAGACAAATTGCGGTGTTGTGTTCCGCACTCAACACCGAAATAACTGAAGAATTTCGTGGAAAATGGACTGGTAGGACAGTTGTGGCGCAAGGGCAGAAACGTGCGAATGCAAACGCGATAGGTGGTGGGTTTGATGGCACTTGTGGAAATGAAGTATAATATTTTCATTTTACCGCTCTGGTGACGAGACAAAGGCGGCGTTGAGTTCCGTAATTATACGTAGATTAGGCAGGGTAGGGACAATACAATAATATAATATTATGGAGATGGCCTAATGATGGAGCCAGGACCCAAACAGTGAAACTCTACAGAAGTTACTATAATAACCAAATGTTTTTTTGTATTTTATATTTTTAGAATCGTAATCTTTGATACGATTCGTGCAGAATACTACACTACGCTTCTAAAATAAAAATACTGTAAACTTTACAAACTACTGAATGGGAGCAAAGTTATAATAAAAAAGAAAGACAATAATAAATATTTCCATACAATTGATACTAAGGAAATAAACTTTACTTAATCTAAGCAAAACAAAATTACAATTTTTCTCAACATTGAATTTTTTTTTCCAATATTAAAAAAACACCACACATTTATCGTGAGAATATAAAATCTACCATATAGTGTTAATAATTAAACGTGGGCGTGAGTTAATCACCTCATTGGCCGGCGTGGTGTGGGCGTCACTTTAGATTATTAATAGTCAAGAAAATGGCGGTTTCAAGTAATAATGGTAATAGTGTTTTTTTTTTCATATAATTATGTTTGTTATATAGTTAAGAATACTTTATGAGTATCATTTAAATGGCTGCCTAATTAAAATTTTTTGATACAAAGTAGGTACTGATTTTATTGTGGAAGGAAACAAAGTAAATTGTAATTCTTGTAGTGGATGGTAAAAATATATTATCTCATTAATATATACAGATAACTTTTTTTTAATAATAATAACAATTGAGCAGAAACTGGGGAACGGCAATGTTCTAATAGAAACGGAGTGCCCGACACTAGGTTCCAAGATTCCCTCTGCCTACTCTGCTATATGAAAGATATTGCATGAAGCTAGAAAAAACAGTATACAACTGCTGGTTCCATCATATATTAAAGATGCATGCCCAAAGTATTTTATAAATTAATTTAATAATGAACGTAGCAAGCATAATCATACTTTTCATACAATCTATTATTATATTTCATACAATATAAAGTAAAAAGTACGTTGTGAATAAAATTGCATTTACATTAAAACTAAAAACATTAACATACAAATATCTCATTTTGAAGCTTCAATATAAACAACATTAAATTTCAATTTTAATATCAATCATATCTATCAAGTTCCAATAATTTAACCGATGGATGGCATTTCATGAACAACGAAAAGAATTTTTTAACCATACAAAATTATATTTTAAAAATATTATGTTAGTACGACGAATATTGATATTTGTCACACGCTTTAAAGAAATGTAGAGAATAAGAAGATCTATATAAAAATCTCTAAATTATAGAACGACAGTTTTTATCAATAACTTGCAATCCTCAAAATAATATTTTTTATCTTCACGCTGACGGTGGACATAGAACACCGATCGTATACTACGACGACGTTTCATCCAAAATTGAAGCTTTAAAGCTAATCTTTACATACTAACCTGAATACCTAAACAACAACCTAAATAATATGCACGGAAAAGAGAGAGTTATTCAGTACAAAAGTATTACTAAATATGTGTATGTATGTATGTACATATGTATGAATTTATAGTGTAGCAAAAATATAATCAAGACGTTACAGAAAAACGGTATAAGTTGAAATGTTATAAAAATATGAAGCAAGAATGAAGAATAAAACGACTAGTTAATGGCCTCTCTGGCAATTTTGAATAAGCTATACATACTAGACATATAGCTACACTACATAGATATACAATACAAAAGTCTAACTAAACATAATACAAACTATATGTAAAGACATGTATGTATGTAAAAACGTATTCATAATGTAAAAGCAAACCCCAAAATCAATACCTATTATGTACCAATAATATAAACGAGCCATTCCGTGGGGTGACGAATCGAACAAAAAACCCTTAGGGTGAGATCCCCAAATTTTTTACTTCACTTTTTCTATAGGGGAACGTCGGGCAAATCGGACGGCTAATGTCACGTCTTTATGTGCTTATTTATTGGTATGAGGGTATGTAAGATTGGGATCTCGTTTGTGAAAGTAATTGGTGCTTAGCTGTATTTATTTCATGGTTGTGTTTTAGATGAATCTTTTAAAATCAGTCGTCGTTAGAAGATAAGTAATGTGCTCACAGATTCAATTCTTGTTTAATGCTAGTCACGTTATGATATTTTTAATGTCTTATGCATACTCTGATATGGCAATATCAAAGGCAATGTCTTATGCCATAATAAAACATTTATTTTATATAAAAATTATGTAAATACATAATTTTGAAAAAATGTATAATAAATTTTACGCGTGGGTATATACATATATTTCAAAAAAAATTACTAGTCACTGTGAACTCGGCGTAGTCATGATATAACTAAAATATAGCTTACGACGTTACTACGATGATACTGACTTCGATTCTTTTTCAGAGAAAATTTTACATTCAAAAGTGACAAGCAGAGTGGTTAACTATTAGTTGCTCTTTTTTGTATTCCAGATTCAAGATCAATTGATTGCATACAAAACATAATTATAGTAACACATAAATAGACAATACTCTCAATTTTATTAGTATACAACATATATTTAATTATATAATTGAGCTTTAAAGTAAACCAATAACTTTACTTTATTCTTCAATCGTATATTAAATATAAATATATTATTGATCAAAAAATTACACACGCAATGCCTCTAGAATTCGGCAGAAAGTGAGAAACGGAGTGTCTTAACACTAGGTTTCCTCTGCCTACCCTGCTGTCTGCGGGCATACAGCGTGAAGCTGATTTAATTTAATTTCAATAAAAAAAATACAAAAAAAGCACAAATCAATCAATAATTACAAATTAATCACAATGAAAATGTAACATTACAAAAACAAAAAGCTATCACGACAAAACTGATTCGGTAGAAAAATCCAACCGCAAATGATATTTAAATGAGCAAAATCTCAAATCCAAAATCCATCCATGGATATAAATTATAGAGCCAGCATTTTTTCATCGCAAAAATCGACGAGGCGACGCTTTTAAAGATGGCTGCCATGCCTCTTAGCACCCTATTTTTGTGTTCTTGCCACCCTCGCCGCCCCCTGTTTATGCATTTGCCCCCTGTCGCCCCTTGCGAAAGTGCACCAAGTTTTATTTCGGTTTAAAATAAAATTAGTTTGACTTAAGTCGAATGAGTGTACTTTTAATTGGTTGAGGTTTGGACCAGCTTTAATTAATGCATTATTGAAAGGAGAACTTGCTTTTAATTTTAGGAAATGTACAGTCTTGTGTGGTTAAAGGCTAATTAAATTTTCATTGGAATTGCCATTGACAATACGATTTTGAATGTCTGTAATATATATAACCTGTTACCATTTTTTTAATTTATTCCGTATTCCCGTACTTTGACCATTCATATATATTCGTCAACATAATAAAGACTACTAATTATGTCGATTTATATAATTATTTTAATTTAAATATAGAACTGTAACACAAAAATCCTTTTTCAATATCTCCGTAGCTTATGTATTTTTTCGCTACGGAAAGTAATTTATAAAACATATTAACAATTTTCTATATTATATTAGTTTTAAATTATGAAAAAAAATAAACTATTATCTATGGAATACAAAAAAAAACAATATCACAAAAAGCACAATACAAATTAGTAACAAGCCATTTTACAATGAAAACAAAAAGAATAATCACTCGGCACTCAAAATGTACAGTACGACAACATAATTTTTTAATTAATAAAAAAAATATTAAGGGAGGTAAATTAATATAAAACTTCCACGAACGGATCTTGAAATGCTAATTATGATACGAAGCGAAGTTTGGAATGCCGAAGCAACGAAAACTTTGCAACAAACATAAAGTTAAAGAGCCAACTTAAACAATAACAAGCAACTATCCTCTAACTTTCTGCAGAAACCAGCCTAATAACCCTTTTAGTTTTTATTTATTATGCGATTATATTAAAAGTCAATATATGTTATTAAAATGTGTAATATTTTTGTGTCATCATGGATAGGTGACATAGAACGTGAAAGGGTTTTTTTATTACTACAAAGCTTGTTGGGTACCGAAATTTTTACGTTACCTAATTTTTATAATATTGAAAAAAAATCTTATTTCTTTTAGCTTCACGCTGTATCCCGCGCACAGCATAGTAGGTAGTAGAGGGTTAAAACACTCAATTCCTTACTTTTCTCCGAAATCTGCAGGAATTGGGAGTTTAATACGAAAATCAACGCCACGTGCTAGTGTGGAGGTGAAGTCATATCTTCGAAATACTAAATATTTCATTTCCTCCACTGGTAACCGAACCCACAACTTGCCGCGTTTACAGTCACACGCTTGTGCTTTTGTGCTACGACTAACTTCAGTATCTGTATTTCTTGTCTTTATTAATCTTTAATATTCTTTATAAGATATTTATAAATAAAGACCTAATTTCATCAAACTTCAACGTAACTAAAACATGTCCAATTATTGACTTGTATATCATTTTATACAATATTTATAATACTTTATATATAACATACATATTATATTTATAAATCATCAAATAATTATTTAAATCTACAAAATTCTTCTTTTTTTTTTTATTATAAAAAAATATCCATATTGGTAAATGATATCAGGTTAATCAAACAAAATAGTACTAAGTAATAGTAGTAGTAGCAGTAGTAATAATTCTAATATTTACTATACAATTCGCATATTTAATTTTAAATCGTAGCTGTGTCTTGCAAGTTTATTTGACTGGGAGATCGATGTGTGGGGCAGTGCTTCTTTTTCATGTTTGGAATGTCTTTATCGCTTGGACAGTACTTGGGCAAGTTGCAATATCTTCATCAATAAATATTTGATGAAAGAATATATATCATAGAGTTTTTTTTATATAGAGTTTTATTCTCTAAAAAATATCAGAAAGCGCGATTAGATGGTGTCTATAGAAATATAACAGTTTTAGCATATTGCGTCTTTCTCAATCAACCGGTTCCAAAAAGTTGATTTAAGTAATATTACTATTTTTTTAATATAATATAGAAAAAATATATATATTAATTATGACACAAATTCAAATCTTTATAGTAGTATCACACCGTGGTTAAAACCTAAAATAAAAATACCTATAAAGTAATCAGCAAAATAATTTTACTTATAGTTATGACATAATTTAATAATAAATCCTGATTTACTTAAAAAAGCTCAATCAACCCAATTTCATCTTCAATAATTTTATACAACAAATTAAATTAGAGCTGCGTTTTTCTCTGACTACCTTGCAAAGTACACACGTGAATCTAAAAGAAAAAATACAAATATACAATAAAATTTACAAGTTCTGCCGATCATCCCTTTGCTTACTACTAGTACTAGTGCAACTTACTCTCTCAACTAAACGTACATCCCTACTCTACTAAACGCAGCACAAGTCGCTAAGGCGCCCGTCACCCTCGTGGGCGCGACCGAAGGGACACACCCTCTGCCTACTGTGGCACTGGCAATTTCTTGTTAGAATTTTTAAAACTATATTTTAATGTATTTTTGTATTTGATTTTTAGTGTAGAGTTGTCATTTGATATAAAAAAAATACAATTTTAATAAAATATTTTTATGTATTTTTTGAGTTTAGTTATTTGTCTTTTGAATTATGATATGAATATGAATGTTTCGTGTTTAGTACAGAAAAATATTGAATAGTAGTTATACATTAAGTAGAAAGAGAATTGAAAACAGAGAAGAAAGGCAGATTTGAAGTTCTTATGCAATATATCAATACACCAATTCGAAAATAAGATAGTACTTCAGACATCTAAGAATGAGCCAAAATATATGATGCATGTAGAACTAGCAACTGTAAAATAGCACTCATTTAGTGTTACGCACAAAATAAATAATAACAAGTACACGGCGGACTATTATATGATCAAACTCTCACTGAGTAAATTAAAACTGTGCATCACTTAATATTTTTGTCTAGCACGCATTATAAAGTTAAAGAATATATTTGGTTTAACACGCTTATATCAGGAACTACTGTTTAGAATTAAAAGTTAATTATATGGTGGAAAATCTTATTATCCAAGATCTAGAGGCTATATTAGAAATACACACAGGCACTCAGAATATGTCTCAACTATTGCTTATTATTATCATTTAGACGCCGCAGACAAAAATTAATATTAAAATAATATTAATATAACACATACTCTTTTCATTAAAATAGGTTAATGCCGTCCCACCGTGAGCCCTCCTTAGCGTGGGGGCGACCCCGCTTTCTTTCTCTTATTTCAACTTTTTTCGGCCGCCATTTTTGCCACGCACGCGCACTACCCCCGCGCGTCGATGCATCGATTTATTTGATGTAAATAAAATAAGACATGGCTTATTAAGTACGTATTACGTTATGGTAATCGTTGTTGTGTGTATGTGTTTTATATATAGATATATATATATTTAATTATATATAAATATGGCGAATTGGTCTATTGTTGGTCTAAGTTATAGTATATTAGAAAAATATATTATGTTAAGCATAATTTACATAAGTACAGTTTAGAAACGTGGATATACGCTACGGTGGTTTTTGTTGAAAAGTATAATGCTTAGGAAGGAGTCGCTATAAAACTAAAAAACATTTCAATTTAATTAATAAACTTTTCCTCGTTCAAGCTCAGTCGGAATTATAGATTATGATTTATATTCTTTAAAGGTTTTCTTTAATTTAATTGAAAATTATTGCTTTATTCCGCTGTTTCATGTTCCTTTTGTAAACGTTACAAGGAGTGACGCCGTGACAATTGGACAATATGTGACTGACGTAATACATAGATTTGACTCGCGACCTGGGGAAGAAAATTAAGAATCACATATGTTTATCCATATTCACGCTTTGGTGGTAAAAGACACACAAAGACATTGAGTTTCACATACGTACACGTAAAGTAGAGAAAAGTGTCACTATATTTTCCTTGCTGCTAGTTTAATTAATTGCATGACATCAAAATATAATGAAAAACTTAGTATTCCTGTAGGTATATTTTACAAATCTCGCGCTAAATTTTCCAATCACTTACTGGAGGTCAATTATGGCGGGCGGAAGTGACGGCCCAAGTCCCGGATATTACCACGCCTGTGATGGAATCTATGGTGTAGTTAATTTATTAATTAGAGGCTAATTCGTCTACAATATAAAATACAATAAAAAATCTACGAGAAAAGTCGTATTTTATGCAAAGTAGGTGCATTTTAATGCCATATGTGCAACATTTTTTTTCCTAGATATGTTCCGTTTTATTTTTACTGGCACAGATAACCCACAACAGACCAAGAGACTACTGGGATCTTCGGTATTGAAGCTACAACCGTTACGTTTAATTGGATACCTTTAAGAAGCGTTCTGTCAAAAATAAAGAGAGAAAAACGAAGAATATAATAAGTAGTAGTATTATAACAGTAAGGGTCAAAATAAATAATAACAACGGTCAACGGTTACGAATAAAGTTTCAGATAGTTATTTGATAATTAATGCTATCTTACAGACAAAGGACGAAAATACAAAATAAACGTTTTTTTTTATATTTAAGGATATTTTTCTCATTAATGAACGATACGAATATACAAATAAGAATGTAAAAATGAAATGCATGTATCAAATGTGTATCTACTAGCTATTCGAGACCTGTGAAATCGAAAATCGTAGCTCGTCTGGCTGATAAGGCTGTCCAGGGCTTTATCACCCAGTGGTGAAACGGGCCCTATAAATTCTGAATCTGAATTATTAGAGTAGAAAAACTACATGGGTACGTTATAGAAAGAGCACAAGAACCTCCTAGAATTTACTTATTTTTAAATTAATATACTTTCCTCTTTTCTCTCTTTTTATCTGTAGATCAGATTATAGCAAACTAAAGCTAAATCCACATTTGTCAATTAATTACAGGTAAAGGCCAGTTATGGCGGACGGAAGTGACGGGCCGAGTTCCGCGATACCGGATATTACCACGCCTCCATTCGATTCTGATGCATCGGCGTTTTTTAATTAACTTACTTGATTTCGATTAATATGTTGTCTTGACAACAGGAAAGTTAATTTAGAAATTAATACAAGTTTGTACGGTGAAATAAAATCTTTATCTAAGTTACAATTTCTGTACTGATTATTCAAATTAGGCCGTCATAGCGCAGTTGACGTACGTCTGACTGTAAAAGCGATGGTTGTGGGTTCTTGGACCACTCATGATTTTTTTTCTTTCAAATAGACGAAGCGCAGAGCTGAGTTCTGCAGACACCACACAGAATCACCAAATATGGCGACAAGTGATGAATGGCGTGTTTTAGTACTAGGTTTGCTATGCCTATATTGCTATGAGGGAAAACGCGTGAAACTACTGTTTGCTTTCATTTATTCTGAACATGATTAAATGCACCATATCTTAATTTCAGCCACAGTCAGAAACACCAATAATATAAAATGTAATAAAATAAAAAATAAAAATGTTGCTGGGAAGCGGTTGGAAATTTAAATCCACTACCTCCATGTAGTATCATATGTCCATATCCAATTTTTATGCAGGTCAATTACTTTGTTCTTCTTTATATTATAGACTCAATATTATTGTATAGGCCAAAATGTTTAAACAAAGAAAATAAAACACGTGGACATTCACTTTTTATTCATATTTTCTATACGCTGCGGTGCAGCGTCTAGAAAATATAATGGTGAATTTAATTTAAATTGAAATTGCGCCGGTCGTGGGTTCGATACCTACATAAAATTAATTATTTTAATTAGAGGGTCCTGCATCCTAACCCCTGCACTTCATTCTCCATTTTCCGTCGAATGGAGGCATTGAGTGTTGAGTTCTTTGAAATTGACACCAGACCGAAGCAATGAAAAAATAAATTTGTATAAATCTTTCATTTCCTCGACGCGGGACTCAACCCACAACCATTCGTTTACAGTCACACACTTGTGACCACTACTGGCCTCTTATAATAAAAGAAAATTCATCAAAATAATACAATAATAGTACAAAATCAATAAATCTAAACTGTAAGAGGCACAATTCGGTGTTCTACCATCAAAAGACCAGACGTAAACACGTTAGCTTAGAACGTTAAAGTAATTTAATAACGTGTCCCGACCTGCAAAACGTTGCTGCCTTGGTAATTTCATTATATTCAATAATGTCTTCTAATATTTACACGCTTGTTTCAATATTAAAGTATATTATTCTAAATATATTACAAATATTAGGTTCCAGACATATTGCTTCCATTCTCTAGAAAACATCGCAGCGTTAAGCTCCGCCAGTCAACACGCAATGCGTTAATAATCAAACAGAAAGTGAGGAACAGAGTGTCTTAGCACTAGAATTCCTTTGTCTACCGTATGAAAAATGCCTATCGGTACACGTTTTGTCACATTAGGACCCTATTACTAACGTTCTACAGAATATATAAATCTGAGCATACAAATAGGTATTTATTCTACATCCTGTATACAATAGATTAAAAAAGTTAGTACATAACTTTACCTAGAATACTTGTAGATACTTAAGTGCAAAGTCTAGACCAAGATTCAGTGTAATAAGGCAGAATTTGTATTATCCACAAGAACTAGGACCCTATTACTAACGCTCCGTAACACGACAAAAGCGTTCTAGCTTCACTTTGCAGGGTGTATGACCTAAAATCATTTTACTCGTCTCGTTTCCACCTGAAAAATTTTATAATCGCAGCTAAATTAAATTCTTAACAGCATACTTTTTGTATAAGGATCTAGATTTTAAAGTAAAAATTGGAAAAATGAAAGTGAGCTTTATATATTATTTTTCGTTATTAGCTAAGCGCTGTTTCTCGCATATAACTCGCATATAGGATAGGAGGAGGAAATATAGACACTCTGTTCTACCTAATGCTCAATTCTCGAAACATTGCGTGTTGAGTGCTTGCTATCGAAACGAGGAAATGTTGTTGATATTTCCATGATAAAATGTTCTCCATTTCATTCGTACGATTCTCACGATTTAATTTTACTAAAATATTTCATTTTTGTTACTTTTGCGTAGGTAGATTCTCCGTATGTAAGTTAGAGCGAGATTACCGTTGTACCGATGTCAAATATGTCAATTTTACAATATAACACGCCATTTTAGCTAATAAAAAAGCGATTTTGAATTTGGAAAGTGGAGAAAATAGTATCTTTTCACTGAGTTCCTTCTAACAAATCCACCCAAATCACCCAAATATCATGGAAAAATGTTATAATTGTTATTTTTTGAATTTTAAATTATCATAGAAAAATGTTATTTTTTATAGTATTAGCTTCTCGCTGTATAATGAATATAGCAGACCAAGCAGAAGGAACCTAGATTTCACCACTCTCCGCCAAATTTAATGATTATTATTACAATTTTAATACCAATAGAGTGGCGAGACTCAATGAGGCTTTGCCCTGTGACCAAAATGAGAAAATGCAAATATTTCATTCCCTCTATTCGGAATCGAAGTCACAACCGTCTCGTTTACAATCACACCTGTACCGCATCCGCCAGAACGCCTTAATTTTTTTTATAAAAAAATAAAATAATGTAATACATTTTACCAGAAGGACTCTCCAAAGGTAAAGAGTTTGAGGCATCAATTTATTGGTAAAATGAAGATTGAAGATGCCCAAAAGCGTCAACGAACTCATGCATACATCAAAAATTGACAATGACAGCATCTTTTCTTTAACCACGAGTGCCGGTTATAATTAAGTGTCCTTACTTTGTCTACCCCAAAGTCGTTGTGGTAAAGTGCATAATTTATATATTCAGCATATTAACTATTATATGGTTAAATTTTATGGTGCCCTTGAGAAAAAAGTGGATAGTTAGCTAGTTATAGGCCATGCTTGGCGCAGGAGCAAAAGTGAGTGGTTGTGAGTTTGATCCCCACTCGACGAAATTAAATGTTTATTTTAATTTACATTTTATTTTTACACTCTGTCGAGGCAAAGCGCGGCGTTGAGTTCCGTCACTCAACAGGTAATGCCTCCAGAATTCGACGGAAAGTGGGGAGCGGAGGGTTTTAACTCTTAACAGTGGGCTCCCTCTGCTTACCATTCTAAATGCGGGATACATCGTGAAGCTAAAAAAAAGAAAATATTTTGTTTATCGCTTAAAACTTTTACTGTCATAAGCTGATTTCGAAAATATGATCAACGGAATAAAGATTATCGACATGACAAGCATCAAACAAAGTTTAATATAAAAAAAGATTTACCTATTCGTTTATACTTAATTGGATATATGAAATACGGGCCGTAACTATTTTCAACTTGACCATTCATTTATAAAATGTAATGCAATCAACGAATCTATCTGTTGTTAATCCAAATTAATATTAATAAATATTAGGACAGGAGTACACTAAGGTAAAATTGTTATATATATTGAATATTAGTTTTCACGCTCTATCCCGTGTGCAACAGAGTAGACAGAGAATACGAGAGAGTAATAACCTGACGTATTACGATGGCACTGTTAGGCTAGTGTGCGATTTATAATTACGGGCCTTGGTCACACAATAAAAAAAAATATTCTCAAAAATGGGGAACAGAGTGTCTTAATATTAGGTTTCCTCTGCCTACCCTGCTATGTGTGGGATAGAGGAAAAAAAAGTGAAAAGAATGCGAATGCTACACAAGATTTTATTTTACAAGAATTTTTACATAAATTTTTAGTGAACAACGTAAAATGTTGTAGACATGCGAGTTCCAAGAACTTAGTAAAAAACGAGCAATGCAGAATACAATTATGAAAATCTAATATATTTAAACAAAATTTATGTTTAGTTTTCAGTTCCTTGCTCTGAACAAGGTTAAAACGCGGCGGCGGCGTTGAGTTCCGTCATTGTCTTCGCATTGTCTTATCACCAGGTTACCTCTGCCTACCGTACTATGTGCGGGATATAGAGTGAACCTAAAAAAATATATATTATCAAATGACTGATCGAATGTACCTACATTTATGTACAAAGTCTCTTACAATAATCAAAACTAATAAATACTATTATAAACATTCTTCGGGACCAATTAATTATTTACCCCCCGCGAAGTGGTAGCATCTACTTTATTTGATATTTATCGATATTTTAACACCTACAATGTCAGGGTTACATAATATATATATGTGAAAGTAGGCTGTGGGACGACAGGTGCAGTACCACCGGGCTTGGGAAAGGCCAAATATATTGATTGGAATATTTCGAAGGTTTGACTCGAGGTTTTGGATGGCATTAATTATTTGGACAAGCTATCAAATAACGATATGGCAGCTTAAATTTATAGTGCCTTGCTTGAATTAACTTGTATTGCATAGATTGTGTTTTAATTTTTTTTAAATACATTCCATAGTAGTTGTATAACTCTAGCTCGGTGCAGTGGGTGGGAATAAAATTAAAAATTTTGATAGTTCAGTTTTTAATTGAAAAAATAGTTATTATTGTAGGTAATAAATATTGGTAATTTTCACAGAAGTGATTAATGTGACTTATGAATTGTTTGTCTGCGCCAACGAAAGAGATATGTGTATACAGAGTGTTTTTGTCAGCACCACTTTAAATGAAACAATATTTTTAACTTCTCTATAAAAGCATATTACAATTATTATTATATTTTTTTGCCAAATGAAAGTGATTTTTTGAAACAAATAATCGTTGTAAAATAAAACGTTATTTTTCGAGAAAGACTCACGCAGATCTCAAATCTATCAAAGGGAAACTGCCACATACGCCTCATTTCTAAATCGAGTCGTAGATATTAGCGGCAAAGTTCAAAGTTGTTTAACCTTTAGTAGTATTACTGTAGCAGTATGTGATTACGTTATTGGTATCTATGCGTAACTGCGTCATACGAAATACAGGTATGGATAAACACCGTGAAATGAAACAAAATCAATTGTTGAGGTATCTTGATTAATTTCTTTAGATATGGCTTTAAAATATTTTACTCTTTATGCTGTCCCTGTAAAAGGCGCGCTGACGCTTCCATCCTGTATATTTTTATTCAGCATCACGCTGTGTCCTGCAATTAGCAGGGTAGACAGAGAAAACCTAGAGTTCAGGCACTCCGCTCCCCACATTCCGCTAAACTCTAGAGGTATTGCGTGTTGAGTAGCGGAATTTAACGCCGTGCTTGTCCTTGTTAATAGAGCGAGGAAATTAAAAATATTAAATACATTCTTGAAAAATATCTACGAAAATATAGATTTTTTTATCAGTTTAAAGATATTGTTCTTTCTAAGGAGATACTATAAAACTACGCGCGCTAAGCGTAACATATATGTAATTACGAGTATATTACTTAATCGAAAAAGAATTCAGAAATCCAATTACATCAAATCGGAAAATGTTTTTTTGCTGTACATTGCTACTTTTTATACAATAGAAAACTTTTTCAAACTCTTTCAAATAAAGGCATTGAAACGTATTAATTAAGTTCTTACCTGTTATAACTTTAAATGAGAATCCTCCAAAAGTTAGTTGAAAAACTCACAGCAATTTCGAAAAAAGGGATAATATGAAGCATATTGCTTCAAATTTCTTTACGAAACCCATTACAATGGACAACACCAGTTATATAATAAAGAGTGTCGTAACTCTCTTAATGTTTCCTCCACCAACACCACTGAACACGAACTTTAGGTTAAGATAAAAAATAGATTACATATGGACTTCTAACAACTTTATAAAGCTACTATCGTAACTCTTTATCATCCCCGTCACCAAAAAACGGTCAAATATGTTAATTATATTCAAATACCATATACTTACTGCCAGGTGTCCGTTAGAATGCAAAAAACTTTATCAAAACAATTGAACTGACCCCTCCCACCCCTATATTTACTTATATAACCCTTATTTCAACGAAATGGGGTTCGAATTTCAAAATGTATTTGCCCGATAGCCCATTGTGGTCACCCCTTCAGTTCCGCGGTCCTATTGACGAATTTGCATTATAAAATTTCGGATTTAAACAAAGAGACTCAGGTAAGCAGATGTTCGAAGATCTTACAATGGCCGTAATGAGACACACTGACCTTGTATTTAATCGTTTTCTAATAGAATGTGTTACGACCAGCAGTTTATATGCGGGTTTTTAGGCGCGGTACACCAGGTGATGGTCGAAGGGCACTGTACTGACAATGCCTCTCAAATATTTCTTTGTAATCCAGCGAAGTCCAGTTTGCATACAAATTTACGAATCGTGGAAAAAAAATGAAAATGTATTATAATGGTTACCTAACCATTACATTTGTTTTATTATACAGGGATGTTGTGGTCAGAATGTGACGTAAAGATTTTTTTATTTATCTATTAATAAATGTTTTCAAAATTATGTTAAGAAGTCAGTGCCAACATTTTGCTTCACCGAACCTACATTAATGTACTTAAACAAAAGGATCAAGGGAAACTATTTATATTATATTAATAAGTCACGGCAAAATCCAAAAGCTTTAAAATGACCCAATTTTACATTAAGTGATATGTTTTTTAATATCTATTTTGATCAAACAAGGTACTGTAAGTATATTCGTACTGCATAAATTCATGTAAACGATTCTCTTTGCGTGCTCAGAACAACCGGGTGTAAATCCATACCTATATTATAAATTCGAAAGTAACTCTGTCTATCTGTCTGTCTGTCTGTCTGTCTGTCTATCTGTCTTTTACGCAATCAGGGCCAAACCACTAATTCAATTGTGATAAAATACACATATAGAGATTCTTGAGGGTCTCGGGATGAACATAGGTTACTTTATTTTTCTCGATATGTACTAATATATTAAGTTCTATTTCAATTTGACAAGCGAATTATTCCGCCATATAAACAACAACCGTCGCTAGCAACCGTTGCTATGCAACAAGAAACTGTTGTTTTAATGCTTATATGCGCTGACTCAGCCTTAAGAGACATAATATAAAAATAATGTTTTATAAAAATACTGTCCTTTAAAAAATCTATTGAAAAAGTATGCGATAGTCTTTGTTTATCCCTGAAGGTTGAGCTACAGGAACCATTAAAATATATTTAATTTAAATTTATCGAATTATTATTAATGTGTTTTTTATAATTTGGTACTCATTCTTATCAAAATAAATATAATACTACCTTTAGCATTTTACCTAGATTAAAATTATATTTTACTATACATCATTGTAATAAATACTTAAGGAGATATCACTCATTCAAAATGAGCTAACCTCCGAGCCGCGTGGTATGACCGACTCGAACAGGCAGACGACGTTGGTTTTGTATATTTTCATTAATTTTGGATCTACTGTTAATTTTTATGTGGTTATTTGCTGTTTATTATTAATTTATATTTTTCTTTGGTTCTTCGCTTATTCGAATAGTAGATTGGTTAGAATTTTTTAATTTCTTGGTGTGGTGTAAGTTTCGGCTCTGGGCGGCATCGGCATAATATTATTTAAGTATTGAGGAAAGAATGGATGGTTATTTCAGTTCGGTTATCTATACCGTTGTTATACACTGAATCGTAATTTTATCTTTTAGGGATTTCGTTTGTTATTGCTCGCAACAATTTCGTATTTAATGTAGAAGAGTTTAGTTATTTCATTTAGTATCCATGCGTTTAGTATTTAGTATGCGTGCACGGAAAACTTGTATAAACTTTTTCCCGGAGCAGTATCTCGTGGAAATTCCGGGATAAATCCCGTATATCGATCACTGAAAGTTCTATTTTTTTTAATATTTCAGTAAAGTAAAATTACAAAAAATCATGTATTGTAACATATATATTGTAATTCGTTAAAAAAATTTAATAAACTGCGACAGTGTTCGTATAGCATTATATATTTTTATAATGTATTATAGAGATTATAGATTCTTATAGAATACGTGTTACTTTTAATTTAATTACGTTTAAATATTTATTTTACGATGGTAATATTAAAACTAATTAATATTATTAATATAGTTGGTTTTCTTTAGTTTTTTATTAATATTTTCCTTTGATTACATTTACTTTTTAGTTCTGTTCATTTTAATTAGTTATGTATTTTTTTTAATAATAAGAATTTTCTCTACTAATATTCTTTTTCGGTTTTTTTTATTATTTAGAGTTATATTTTCTTACCAATCCTATTGAAGACTGAAAATAATTTCATAAATATATTTAATAAATATGCATATAGTTTAAGCGGGCGAAGCCGCGTCCAGGTCCGCTAGTATTAATATATATTTAAAATATAAATTATAATACTATTTAAAAAATATAGAAAGTATTATTGACTTAACCAATTTATACTGATAATTTTAAGACATTCAAATATCCTTGGTAGCGCCATCTAGTAACCTTAATCAAAATTACATAGAAACAGAATTTGTAAAGTTGACTTAACAAGTTTTCTGTAAGTTCATTATTTACCTAAGAGATAGCGCTGATAAATATTTTATTGTTATATATTATTAGTATATTTTTCAAGATATTAATCTTAATAATACTTTAATATATGACATAATTTTATACTAAAATAGTAACTTAATAATTAATTAATTAACCATAAACTAAAATGAGCATTTAAAATAGAAAAACACGCACATTTAAAATAGAAAAAAAAGCAAAAACATTAGATTTTTTTATTACATCTATGTCTATCTCATATTTTTATAACATCCTCCGAGTTCAAGTTTTTTGTTACAGATAAAATATAATCATTTTCCTTTTTCAAGCCTTTCTTACCTAAATAGTATGGATATCTGTTAGTAGTTGTCAAATAAAAAATACCCTCTTTACTTTTATTTGCATTAAGACCCATCATATTAGTAACAAGTGGTTTTCTATCATAGCATTGTATATTCCTAGCTTGTTGTACAGAATCACATTGTATTGCTATAAAAGAATTCTGGTGTGTCAACGCTGTCAACCACAAAATATGAGATCTAATATGAGAACAAAGAGAGTTACAGAATAACCAATAGACTTCTCCTGGCTGATTCTCTCCACCGTTAACGTAATAAGTAACATGTCCCACAGGCGCTGCCATGCCCATATTATCTATATTTGTACTGATGACATCAACAAAATCGGCATCATTTTTATCAATACGCTGATCTGGTCCAAGATTTCTAAAACATGGACCAGATGGATCTAAGCCTGTGAGTCTTGATATCTTAGTTCCAGTTAGTTTGTAGAAATTCTTCGCAACAAAGCTAGCTGTTTGTCCACCGAGGCTTAAGCCTATAAGTTCTGTTTTTTTTGGGTCTAGGCCTAATTTTGCTAGTTCCGCTATCATTTCAGCTACGTTTTTTCCGACAGCTCTCATGAAACGGGATGCACTAAAATGATAAAAAATAAAAAATCAGCTTCACGCTGTGTCCCGCACACTGCAGGGTAGGCAGAGGGAACGTAGTGAAAGACACTCCGTTCCCCACTATAGCATTATTAATTATTGAAAATGTTTGTTTACGTGAAAAAGCTTCACAAGCAGCGTAGGAAGAGGAAACCTGTGTCTTAACACTCCGTTCTCTATTTTCCGCCACGTTCTGGAGGCATTACGCGTCTAGGGGTCAAACTCAAAGCTACGTTTGCCTCATTACCAGAGCGTGAAAATATTAAATATTTAGTTTTCATACACAAGGAAAAAATAAAAATTTACGTTAAAGATTGCAATGGTTATAATTTTTCATCCTGACGCTATTTTAGATAAAAAGCAATACAATCATGGTTAAATCGTTCATTAAAAGACAGTGGAATGATGTTTATACTGCTAGATCATTTTTTTCATTGGTTTAATATAATATATAACATCTTACCGAGGGTATTCCATTTTAGTAAACATATAAGTGTCTAACAATAGAACGTTATAGCCTAAGTTTCTGTAAACATTTCCCATGAACCAGGCCAATGGTAAACTGGGACTGTCCAGGAAACCACCTACATAGATTAAAGTTTTTTTCTCGAAATCGATATCTGGATCTTTTACAAGATCCTTCATCTGAAAAACAAGAGAAAAGAATAATGTTTATTATAGTGTAGGATATTAATTAAGTAACTAGCGGCCCAATCGCGGCTTCGCCCGCATACCACCTATAATACTTTTATTATGCTGCATTTGCCTACAACAGATTGATAAATTCAACTATGATCACTACGTGGCTATATTATAGGACGTCATTGGCGACGTTGAGCTCCGCCACTTAAATCGCAATGACTCGAAAATTGGGCGGGCGTGGAAAATGGAGTGGCGTTCCCTCTACTTACTCTGCAATGCGGAAAAAAGCTTGAAGCAGCTAAAAACAGATTAAGATATTTGTGTAATCGTTGGTGACGGAACTGATTAATTGTAAGTTAATTGATTACTTTACTATAAATCTATTTTGTTATCAATATTAAAAATGAATGTATATATAATATACTATTTAAATTAAGTTTTGTGTTTTTTAGAAAATAAATCAGCTTCACGCTTTATCCCGCACATAGCAGGGTGGGCAGAGGGAACCTAGTGTAAAGACACTCCGTTCCCCACTTTCTGCCGAATTCTGGAGGCATTGCGTGTTGACTTGCAGAACTCAACGCCGCGCTTTGCCTGGTCATCGGAGGGAAGAAATTAAAATATTAAATATTTCATAACCCTGAATGGGCTATTTAAATATTGCATTACCCTGAGTCCATTACCGTGTGCTTCACTCTCTTATTGAAAAAAATTGTGGCTAGATTATGTTCAATATATATTTAGTTCTTAGATAGTCTAGATATATATGAAAAAGGAATATAATATACTATAATCACTTATAAGTATAATTTAAATAATTACCTGATAATAACTATATTTTTTCTGAGCGGTATTTAACCCATTGCCGGAAACTACTGACAACGTTAAATAATGTAGACTTTTCTTGGTTATAAATGCATCGTGAGTCGTTCCTGGACCTAAAAAAATATAATTGCTTAACAGCTGTAGCAGGTTTACGATGTTTCACGCACTTTCAATGCGAGTGACCAGAGGGACACTCAATTATCGAAACATCGAGTGCTGTAACTCAGTGCCATGTTTTGTTTCCAGAAAGAGAACATGAAATTAATTTAAATATGATAATCATTTGTTCAAGTGGCGTCAGTCATCGTGCTTACCTACAATGAGATCTTGTCCCACTGCGTCATGACGCCTCTTAATTACAAGTAAATGTTGCCTCATAATTTTATTTTTTTATGGAAAAGACACGGCAAACGAGCGTTCGGGTCACCTGATGGTAAGTGTTTATCGCCACCCACGGCTCCGTGCAACACCAGAGGTGTTACAGGTGCGTTGCCGGCCTTTAAGGTGGGTTGGGCGCCGGGGCCCGGTATTACCTAATGCGAAACGTAACTAACTATAACTTAATAACTTAACTTTACTTTAATTATAACTTTATAATATCCAGTTTTCGCTGGCTTATTTTAGTTAATAAAATGTTTATATTTTGGAGTCTGACGTTATATTTTTGTTTCTTTAGCGATCTTATGGCATTTGAAATCTTTTAAGTCTTTCAGTCCATTACCAAAATTGTACATAGGGACGCTTCACTACATTTTGAACCAGTTGACATAATACAACTTAAGAGGATTTACAGAGGATACACATATCCATGTGAAATTTAAAGTTTTCAGAAATCGGTTGATGATGAATGATTTATTGAGTATTTATTGTGTCTTTTATAAATAATTGTAGAACTTATGTGATCATCGATTCATAATATTTCACAAATTCCATCGAACAATACTGATATTTCATAACTCATATTGACGTTAAGAGCTGTTACATTTACATTTTACCATTAACTTTTAATAGCAAATGATGCATCATGAAAAAGATTACATCCAGGTACAATGTAATATGGCATATATTTCTTGGTGAATAGCTTAAAATATCACAGTTCTTTAATACTCCATCAAAAGTTATTTTTCTTAGCGCTGAAGGAAAGTCTCAGTCACTTCTCCACTCAGATCTTTTTATCATTTAAAACCATTACATTTCAAATCTTTTCATTAGAAGCCTTTGCGACTTTACCTACCAATTTTTTTCCCAAAACGCGACTCCATCACAATTGGAATTAATTATCGTTTCTTCCCACGAACGAGTCGACACTTTTAGTCAATTGTGTACGAAAGCGATTTCGTATCAAAACCTCGTTACAATATGATTTTTTAATATATAAAATTCGCATACTAAAAATTTATCTCACGGTTATGTTTAATTCCATATTTTAATATTTAAAAATTTTAATAACTTATTATGAAAAGCTCAATTTCAGAATTAGTGGGAGTTTAAGTATCAATGAAAAAATTTACATATTTAAATCTTTTAATTGAACTTTTTCGTTTGTATTTTTCATTTAAATCAGTTATAATTAAATCAGTTATAATTAATAAATTAAATTTTCCGCCTCCTTGAGTCATTGAAGGAACCGATGCAGATGCTTGCAAAGTACAAAGTTAATTTATTAATTCCGCAATCGAAAATAACAGTGTTGATAAGAGGTGGGAATTTCCAGACGCAATGGACATTAGACGTTTGGAATATTAAAAAGTGCTCCTTTCCTTCTATATCTTGTTTGTACATTATCTTGACTAAGACTCCAGCAATAATCCATTAACATTGCAACACTAGACTGGCCTTATTATCGTTTTTCATTATTTGCATGCCGTGTGATCCCGACCTAACAGGAGCATCCTGGTACTGGTGATGTTGTAAGAGGCGACTAAAGCACGTGTGGTAGAGTCACGTCACCAGCAATGACAAAACGCACGTGCAGACTCAAGCGGATCATTACCACCCCCGGCATTTAAAACCGGCGTTAAGTAGTGGCTTTATACCACTGCATTTCGCATCAGGTATTGCCGGCCTCCGGCGCCCAACCCACCTTAAAGGCCGGCAACACACCTGTAGCCTCTCTGGTGTGGCACGTAGTCGTGGGCGGCGGTAGCCACTTACCATCAGGTGAACCGAACGCTCGTTTGATAAAAAAAAAATCTTTGCTAAAACCTCTACAATAGTCCGAATAAAATCCATACATGTATACATATGGTATACGTATGTATGGATATGACGCCTGCATATTTTTGACAAGTATAGCATATCGGCGCAAGTGTCAAATTTGGTAGTGTTGCAGTATCACTATTATGAACCGGTGGTGGAACCATAAACGGAGGTGACTGTGGTCATCAATCCCAACACTACTCGTCTTAAACAAAAAGTTTTTGACGAGTGTTTAACAAAGTGTTTTTCGACAAAGTGGGAATTGTCTGAGGCTTTATTTGCCATCTAATTCTGACCTCGTTATTTATGTCATGACCATGAACTTTATGTCGTTTTAGTTTTAATTCTCATATAATTTTCGTAGACGCCTATAATTAATAACAGTTTTATGGGTCTGGCAATGGATAACGTCATTTCTAATATTATTCTCAAGGAAATTTAAAAAATGACAATACTTTACGCAAGTTGGGTATTGTTTTATACACTTTATTTATTTATTAACTACATTAATTTTATAATCTTATTTCTTCATTAAATTATCGAGGCGAACCGTAACGCGGCGGCACAATTATGTGACTCTAAACGCGACTGGTTGTAGGTTCAATCCCCTATTCGAGGAAATAAAATATCTTTTTAAATTTATATTTTCATTTATTCGCTCTGGTTTCACGGCAAAGCGTGGCGTTGAGTTCCGCCACTCAATACACAATGCATCCAGAACTCGATGAAAAATAGGAAACGGGATGTCTTAACATTTGGTTCACTCTGTCTATCCTGCTGTGTGCAAGAATACTTTTGATTGCACACTATATTAGGGACCGTTCAAGTATTACGTAATTATTTTTGCAATTATTGAGCCCCCCTCCCCTTATGCCATCAAAAATATGCAATCCTCTTAAAACTATTTCAATAAACACGTCAAAAATAAGCAAACCCAAGACCACCAACCCCCCTCGCCCACCTATACTGCTTACGTAATTCTTGAATGGCCCCCGCATATCACAACTTCAATCTTTTGTATTAATTATTATTTTTCTCTGATAACAATTTACACATTTGTTAGTTTTGTATTTCTAAAATTTCTTTAATATTTTTTTATTTCATATTACAAAATGTACCTTTTTTACAGCGTCATACTATACTCCACATGTACAAAGAAATCCAGAGAGGGCCTATGTTATGTATGTATGAATGTTAAGACACTCCGCTCCTTACTTTCCGGCAAATTCTAGAGACATTGCATTGTTAAGTGGCAGGCTGACTGAGTGGCGGAATAAAAAAAGAAAATATTAAATATTTCATTTCCCCGAGTGGGAATCGAATCGACAACCTATCACGTTTAACTGTCGCACGCTTAAACGCGTCACGCGTTTAAACGCCACAACTGGCGCATACCTTAATAAAACATACTTTAAATATACGTTTGTTATAATTGTTTAATTAGAAAAAATACTTACAATCTGCTAAAAATCCTCCAGGATAACCCTCTATTTGCTTTGAACTGTCGAATGCTGAGCTTTTTCTTACAAAAAACATGACACACAGCAGTAAGTAATACATTTCAATATATATTTTTTCAAGTATTTTTCAAAATAACTCAACATTTAAAAAAAAACTCTCAAGGCACGTCTTTTTCGTCACCTTATCTAAGACGTAATGTATGAAAACGTTCATAACAAAATTGAATATTTTTCTTACTGCCCAACTCACAAGACGCAAAGTAACAATGTACGGAAGTTAATGAATAATAATAAGGTAGTTATCATAAATTACAAATATCTTTTTAATAAATAATATACATAAATATCGGGCCTTGTATATAGAAAACTGTAATAATAATAAATATATTATTAATTTTATACAAAATGTCATTAAAGAAATAACATGACCCATATATGTGGCCCACAAAAAGAGAGGATATCTCAAAAAAATATTTTTTATGGAACTTGGACTATGTAAATGTGGACAATATTTACAAAATCTTCCAAATAGAATAAAAAAAAAGATGAAGTATGAGGCTGTGTGTGTTTGTTCAAGTTCCTAAGTTGTGTGTGTTTGTTGTTTTATTTTTGCATCATTATCAAATCTTCAGTGTGCGATTTATAATTTAAACGATAGTCTATTGTTATTCCAAGATATTTTATAGTATTTTTTTATGTAACTCTGTTTAACCCTTAACATGATGTTGGTTACTTATTTTGTGTTTTAGTTCATGACAGTAATGGAAATGAATTCTAATCGCGAAATTCTTTTTACCTTCCTCAGCTGTTGAAAAAGCACATAATAAAACCTGTTTTAGTGTTGAGGGTTTTAACCCTCAATCTAGTATCCTCAAAGTATCTTTTAAGATAATTTTGAAGCATTGTTGATAAAAGAGCAAAACACTCTTCTGCGGTAGTTTTAATATCGTCTCAAGGTTTTTAGTGGCAAACAACGATATCATAAATTATCAAAGGATTTGTCAATTTTATCTTGACATAGTTCATTAATGTAAATTAGAAATAACAGCGGTCTCAGGATGCTATGTTCTGGTTCTGCTACCCTCTTTTCACAAGGCATGTTGCCACTAAAATTTCCTAATACCCGTACGCACTCCACTAGTTCAGGTAGCTACTAAGCCTCTATTTTGTAATAATTATCTTATTACATTCATTATGTGAACATACACTTTTAAATGATATAAAAAAAACAAAATTAAGTTAATCTTAAATAAATATTTTTATTTGATTTTTCTATTACAAATACGATTTCATCTCATTTTAATAATATTCTCCAAATTTAATCTTTTTGTTACCGATAGATAATAATCATTTTCCTTTTTCAAGCCTTTCACACCCAAATAGTATGGATATCTATTAGTAGTTGCCAAATAAAAAATACCTTCTTTACTTTTATCTGCGTTAAGACCCAACACATTAGTAACAAGTGGTTTTCTATCATAGCATTGTCTATTCCTAGCTTGTTGTACAGAATCACACTGGATGGCTATAAATGAATTCCGGTGTGTCAACGCTGTCATCCATAGAGTATAAGATCTAACATGAGAACAAAGAGAGTTACAGAATAACCAATAAACTTCACCCGGCTGATTCTCTCCGCCGTTAACGTAATAAGTAACATGTCCCACCGGCGCTGCCATCCCCATATTATCTATATTTGTACTAATAACCTCTACAAAATCGGCATCACTCTTATCAATACGCTGATCTGGTCCAAGATTCCGAAAGCATGGTCCCGCAGGATCTAAGCCTGTTATCCTTGATATCTTAATTCCAGTCAATTTGTAGAAATTCTTTCCAACAAAGCTAGCCGTTTGTACTCCAAGGCTTAAACCAATGATTTCTGTCTTTTTTGGGTCTAGCCCTAGTTCTGTTAGATCTGCTATCATTTTGGCTGCGTGTTTACCAACTGGTCTCATGAAACGGGCAGCACTGAAATCGTATATAAACACTATATTGTAATAAAGTCGTCGAAGTATAATAATATCGTTATAAAATAGTAACATAAATATTTGAAATGAATAAATTAACTATTATATTTGACCACGCTGGGTGGCAGAACCTAAAGAATATTAAACTTCACTTACTGGAATGATTAATATCTAAGTCAAAGACCAACATAGAAAGTAATATTTATTCGGTAAAGAATTTATTATTTTAATTTATTACTTTGTGAAGAAGAAGTGATAATCTTCTATTCCGGAAATAATATTTAGAAAAAAATAAGAAAAATTTACCTATATCAAACAAATTAAACAAATCGTTATAAACCATTACGTTATTCTGCCTGTCTACCGTAGTGCTTCTCCTGATTAGTCTATTATTCGTAGATTATTATTGTATAGCGACGAGCTGAAGAAGTGTCCTTGTAGATGGTGATCACAATCTATATACGTATATCTATGTAGAGATACTAGGCATAAACAATTATAATTTGGTAGGGAAACACTGAGTAAGGATTTCCCGAAATTCCTACCGATACGAGAAAACACAGTTTTTTATGTTACATAGTCCATACAATCCAACTCAAAAGCTATAGCTAAAGCTACAAATCGTTTTACCTTAATACTTATGTTAAGTAACGCCTTACCGAGGATACTCCATTGTTGTAAACATATTAGTATCCAACAATAGAACGTTATAGCCTATGTTTTTGTATGCATTCGACATGAACGAGGCGAATGGAAAACCGGGGCTATCTAAAAAACCGCCTAAATAAACCATAGTCTTCTTCTCGAAATCTATAGCAGGGTCTTTTGCGAGTTCTTTCATCTGAAGACAAAATAAAACAAAAGTTTTGTGTTAGTATAAAATTATTGTAGAAATAGATAGAGAAATGATAAAAATACCCACGAACCCACAACCAGTCGGTTTTATGGTCACACTTTGTGCCCCTGCGCATTCAGTTTCATTTAAAAAAGCTATACATTAAACATAACTCATAGTTATTATCATTTGAGCGCAGATAAAATGATAAGTGGTGTATGATGATCCTATATAATGATGAACCCTGTTTCCGATAGTTTCAGATACACTATATTTATTTAACCTAGGACATAGAGTTTTGAAAACTCAAAAACATAAAACACTAGGCAGTGATCATAAAATAAAAATAAATTACCTGATTATAACTATATTTTCTACGAACTGTGTTTAACCCACTGCCGGAAACCAATACCGACAAGGTTAAATGTTTTAAGCTTTTCTTTGTTATAAATGCGTCGTGAGTTGATCCTGGACCTAAAAAATTAAATTATATGGCAAGCGGCTGTAGCAGCTCCACGCTTTTTCCCACACTGCATGGTAGGCACAGAAATATAGTGTTAAAATACTTCGTTCCATACTTTTCGCCTCATTTTCGAGACATTGCCATTGCCGCGTCAGAGCGGAACAATGAAACTAATTTAAACATTATATTCATTCTCACATTTACCAATAAACGCTGTCCCACTGAGCTCTAGCAGACTTTCAGCACAAAAGCAATTCATTCAGAAATGGGCATTTAATTCCCAAGGCGTGTTATTATTTATATAATCATTAATTTGATAATAACCATTATATTATACAATTGTCTTATCAAAACTTTTTAAAATTGTGCTATACAACATTCCCAGAAGTTTTTTGGGATCCTATTGTAAAAGTTAATTGTATTGCTCCACAAAATAATTACGAATTCGATGCAATTGAGTTACAGATTCGATGACTTTCTAGTATTAATATGCTGTATATGACCGATTTTTGTAAAATCATTAATATTTTTCTTAACATACGTAACATTTTCAACAATGTATTGAGATACACCTGTCAATATTTTTTTTTTGCCGTAGCGAATTGCGTATATAGCTCGCTTCTGCAAGACAAAAAATTATTTAATACCGGCTGCATTACCCCAAAGTTGAATGTCATAGGAGTAGCTAAAATAAACAAGGTGAGCCATTTCCACGTCAGTCTGATGTTTTAACTCCAAAAGCTGCTGTGCAAGTTTATTCGCCGATCCATCAATATGAAGTATCAACTGCAATTTGGAGTCAATGTGGATACCGAGAAATACAGTCAACATCAACTCAATCATCATCAACAATAATTAACAGAATCCACGACTCACAATTCAAAAGAAGAAGTAATTAAGTAGTAAAAGTAAGTAACTTACATATAGTAAAAGAAAAGAGGGCTAAGAATAGACCCTTGTGGGACCCCGTAAATAATTAAGGATATTTATTATTTAATAATGATTTGTCATAGATAGCGGATTTTCCTAATATATATTTGCGAATATTAAAATACACGCGATTAATCTGGTTAAAATAATTTAATTTATAAGATTACTACAACTTAATGCATTTGCAGTGAAAATGATTTATATTGAAAAATATTTTGTCGAAAGGAAGTGCGGGAAGTGCTAACGAGTTAAAATTGTTTATTTTACGATAGCATATTAGTTTCAAGGATAGATAATATTCTAGAATTGGGCAAAACAGTACGTATGTTAAGGTCACCAAGCGGGAAAAATGTTATGAAATATCTTTTCATACGCCCTAATGTGGTCACGTAGAGAAAAAAATCCATAAATGTTACAATACCTATTTGCTTTCCTTGCTTAAGGTTCCATACATACATACTCTGTTTCTGTTTTTGTTATAAAAATAAATTGTAAGACGGGGAGCGCAGGGGCACAAAGTGTGACTGTAAACGCGACAGGTTGTGAATTCGATTCTCACTGAGGGAAAATGAAATATTAAATATTTATTTAAATTGATATTTTCATTTCTTCGCTCTAGTGTTTGTCTAGAAGCAAAGCACACCTCCAGAATTCGGCGGAAACTAGGGAACAGAGTGTCTTAATACTAGGTTCCCTCTGCCTGCCCTGCTGTGTGCGTGAGGTTGATTTTTCATTGTGAAGTAAATACGACCAATACCTTCTACCAACGTTATATAAAGAATGACATGCCGTAAGAAGCGGCATAGTGATAAATTATCATCAATAAAATACAATGTTAACAGAACTACAGCACAATACTAAACTTGTTGTCTGTTTCTTAGAAATTGTTGTTAAAATTATGTTAAGACATGCTTCATTATTGATCATTTTGTATAGAAGTTGAGAGATCGCATATAATAAAATTTTTAATATACATTGGTAAGCACAGCAGCTTAGGTCGGTTCATCTAAATAGATTATGGTCCTCTTGTGTAAATATTTACGTATTTTTAAGGTTACGGTACCTTAAAAGAAAAAAAACAGAATCCAGAAAATTGTAGTTCATTTTATAGCGAATTCTGAAGGCATTGCGTATTGAGTGATGAAACTCAAAGCCGCGATTTGCGTGAAAACCAGAGCAAATAAATTAAAATATTAAATATTCCATTTGAGTGAATGGAAATCGAACCTATACCCATCGCGATTACAGTCACGAGTGGCAATTCTTTTGTAAAAAAACATAAAATAACTTTATCTTCTTCGTGATAATAATAATAATAAGTTATTATTATTATTATCATGATGAAGGTATCACAGGCTACTTGAGTAAATTGCCTAAAATGCCCAATTGATCTTTATGCATAAATTGTTTCAACGTGTCTATCATTGAAAGAGAATGCGGCATATGAAATAAATATTGATACATATTATCATTATCCATCGTGGTTCAGTGGGACTCTGTATAATCACAAATTGGTGTTTATGATGTCAATCCTCACTCGGGGGAATTTATTACTTTTATTTACCCGCTGGAATAAGGTGAAATGCAACGTTAAACTCCGCAACTCATCATGCCATATCTCGAAAACGAGGAACGCAGTGTCTTTATACACTGTCTCTGCTTACGGTATAAAATAAGTATTGTAATCTGATTTCGTAAAAATGTTACTATAATATAAGACTAACGTAAAAAGATGGAGTAAAAAATTATATTTACCTATTTTGGAATTATTGTTTATAATAGTTACTAGTAATTATAAGAAAATATATTTAGATAACTTAAATAAATGTTGAATTCAATCCCTGTAATATTGTTACAAAATTTTCGTCGTTATTTATCAAATTCTAAGTGTACTAAAAACACCATCACTTTAAGTTGAATGTTGAATAGCACATATTAATCTTTAATAATAAATAAGAGAGTATTTTTTTCTCCTGTAATTTTTTACCGCTTAATCCTGTTTCTATTATTTTTTTATTATTTTTAATGATTTATTGACTTGATATTATTAAAAAAAAACCATTCTAATGAACATTTTTCCAAAAAAAAAAACAAAACATACGAACTACGTAAAATATACTTTGTAAGCTTACTTTAAATATATTTTAAATAATATTAATCTATTAAAATAAAAAAAAATACTCACAATCTGCCAAAAATCCTGCAGGATATCCTTCTATTTGCTTTGAACTATTCAACGCTAGGATATTGCTTACAAACATCAAAATACATAATAGTATATATTACATTTTTAATATATGTATTTTTCACAAATAAAAGTAAATCTTTTAGGCACGTCTTATCTTGCACTTCTTCTAAAATCTAATGTAGTTTCAAGTTTGCTTCAATGTCCTTTAAAAACACAACGTACCTTCCCAATGCTGTTATCATTGATAAAGAAAACTAATATTTTTCTTTTTCGACGCAACTTGCATGTCGCAACACCATGGAGTTATTGAATAAGGATTTCGTAAATGAAATTATTATGTTTATTTTTTAAAAGTAAGAAAACGTTGTAGGTGCACTGACATTGTGTTATTAATTTGTAAATATCAAACCCAAAATAAGGATAACTAACAAAAATAACATTTTATTATGCATTTTTAAATGTTTTAAATAGTACCTATATTATATGGAGGGGACATACCTTCCATAAATTCCTGTACATCTATATTTTAAAAGGCTTTTAATTGATTTTGCTGAAACTTGGCCTATTTCCTAAGTTGATTTATACGTCATTAAAATCAAAAAAGACACGTCAATATGAATTTCAGTGTCAGAGAAATTTACGGACAAATATACAATTATTTTTAACATAAACTAAAGAAATTTACCATATCTACAGCTCAAGCTGAGAATTTTTTTTCTTTGAAGCCGGTTCACAATATCAAGCCTTTTGAAGCACCTGTGCAGGCACACAGGATCGTAGGTGCTGCACGCTGTATATATACTTAGTGCTGCATGTTAGGGAGCTCGAAGCCCAATTATTCATTTTAAATAGGGATGTGATAATTTTTTATGCGCTCTTAATTTTAATAAAATTAATTTGAACAAATTACATTTGTTTTAAGATAAAAATTAAAATAACATATAATACTGTATAATTTATATAAATAATTATTACAACGCATAAGAAAACATATTTTTGGTAGTTTTAAATTCTTATATCTTATGAAATGCAACCAACATTGTTATAGTTAATAAATTATTTTCACAAATTAAAAAGATAGATAGAATATTTAAAAAAAACCTTATGAGTATCGACATTGTACTGTTGAAAAATAGTTATGCTACAAAGGCCGTCTTGGTACAGTGGCACAAGAGTGAGAATGTAACGCGACGGTTATGAGTTCGATGTTTTTGAAATAGAATTATAAAGAATATATATAATTTATATATAATTATAAAGAATGTGTTCCTTTACAATAATAAATAGGTATTCTGTACCTACTACGATGGCGGCGCTTCCGTTAGTACCTAATATTACACAGTTTCTTATAAAAAAGTAGTTATTGTCGCAAAATACAGTATTACAAATTTTCTTGTAGATATTGATGTCTTTTATAAAACTGTAATACATCACTTTGCTCTATTGTCACTTATTTCCACAGCGTCCGCGATATAAGAATTTTGTCACACGTTGGGTTAGATTATCGAAATTTTGCCAACGATCATCAGACATAATGTAGGATTCCAATGGTACACGAATTTTTCAAATCGGTCTTAGAAGTTTCGGAGTCTATTCGATTCAAACAAACAAACAATAAATCAAATCCCTCTTTATAATATTAGTATAGGTAAAAAGTGGAATGAATTTTAAATAGAAAAAGAATTTTAATAAATGTTTTTTTTATTATAATTACGATTTCATCTCATTTCAATAATATTCTCTGCATTCAATTTTTTTGCTACCGATAAAAAATAATCATTTTCCTTTTTCAAGCCTTTCACTCCTAAATAGTATGGATATCTGTTAGTAGTTGCCAAATAAAAGATACCTTCTTTACTTTTATCTGCGTTAAGACCCAACACATTAGTAACAAGTGGTTTTCTATCATAGCATTGTCTATTCCTAGCTTGTTGTACAGAATCACACTGGATGGCTATAAATGAATTCCGGTGTGTCAACGCTGTCATCCATAGAGAATAAGATCTAACATGAGAACAAAGGGAGTTACAGAATAACCAATAAAGTTCACCCGGCTGATTCTCTCCGCCGTTGACATAATAAGTAACATGTCCCACCGGCGCGGCCATGCCCATATTATCTATATTTGTACTAATAACCTCTACAAAATCGGCATCACTCTTATCAATACGCTGATCTGGTCCAAGATTCCGAAAACATGGACCAGATGGATCTAAGCCTGTGATCCTTGATATCTTAGTTCCAGTCAGTTTGTAGAATGTCTTCCCAACAAAGCTAGCCGTTTGGGCTCCAAGACTTAAGCCAATGATTTCTGTAATTTTTGGGTCTAGCCCTAGTTCTGTTAAGTCTGCTATCATTTTAGCTGCATGTTTACCAACTGGTCTCATAAAACGTGCAGCACTGAAATTATATATGAATATTATATAATAAATATCGCCATAAAATAATAAATATACAATAAAACATATTAATTTCCAATTTAAGGATTGTTTGGCTATTCTGGGTGGCAGAACCTAACATTCAACTTCGCTTACTTATATTGGAATAGTGGAATTAATATGTAAATAAAAGATCAACATAAGACTTTTAAACGGATTAATAAGATAAGATTTATTTTTATATAAAAAAATTATTAAGTGAAAGATAACTTATAATTTTCTATTTAAAAAAAGGAAAGTTGTCTGTTTAACGAAACCGGAAATTATCTTTGGAACAACTGACAAAAGAAATGTCAGTTTGCACATTGTATTAAAAATAACATTTTTTGCCAACCAATATACAGAGTGTTTTTGATAGCACCACTTTCAATGAAACAACATATAGAGTAAAATATTTTAAACCCATGATTAATTTATTTGGGTATGGGTTTAAAATATTTTGCTCTATATGTTGTTCCCGTAAAAGGAGCGCTGACGCTTCCACCCTGTATATCCATATGTAATTCAAATGGGAAAGAATACATATAACATGAACGAATATGAAGTGGACGCGGAAAAGCATATTGCTTAAGTAAGTAAGTAAGCGGTGCGTTAGTTGCATTGATAGGACGGTGAAACGTCAGCACAGCTGAAGGTTTGTCCGTAAACAATGCAGTATTGGTACTGACGATATTTATGATGGAGATACCTGGGTATTATATAAATCAAAATGGTAGGTACCAGCAAGGACATCATAATGAAAATGAAGAAAACATGCTAAGGTTAAAAATTGCAAATAAAACATATGAATTATTAAAGAATAATAAAATCGATTTATGAAGTAAAAGTAAGCAGTACGAAATGTTGACGGAGACTTTCGTAAACACAGGATCAATCATATTGGAAGCAAAGAAGAGATGTAGCACTTCTTTCTCCATAGCTGGGGTATGCCATATTAAGCCATATTCTTAGGGAATCCATTATGAAGCTAAAAAAATGTACTATTCAATGTATTACATTTCTTTTTTACCCCGCTATATCTCACATTTAACCGGGGTAGGCAGAGATAACCTAACAACCTAGTGTTAAGAAACTTTGTTCTCATTGAGACACTTCCTTTGCCCAATTTGCGCAGAATTCTGAAGAAATTGCGTCTGTTTACCATATACCATACCATATATGAAATAACGCCTTACCGAGGATACTCCATTGTAGTAAACATATTGGTATCTAACAATAGAACGTTGTAGCCTATATTTTTATATGCAGTCGACATGAACAAAGCGGGTGGAAAGCCGGGGCTATCTAAGAAACCGCCTAAATAAACCATAGTCTTCTTCTCGAAATCTATAGCTGGATCTTTTGCGAGTTCTTTCATCTGAAAATAAAAATATTTATATTTTAGTATAAAAATAATTATAAAATGAGAAATTTTAAAAATATAATGATTTTGTTCATAAATAAACAAAGCCATAATAAGAGGCAATTCACTGCACCACAATTGACATGATCGACGACCACAAAATCCGAATATTGACAAAGACATTGAAAGGAGCTCAGAACATTCCAAAAATGTAAATGTTCACTTCACATTTTAAAAACCAATAAAGAACAAAATAGGCAAAAGTCAACTCAACATTTTTTTTAATAACCTGGCATCTTCTTTTATTAAGACAAAATGTGTATGGGGCGATCAAGGTGAGCTGTGACCAATATTTAACAAATTTAAATTAATAATTTAATTCTGTCTTTTTTTGTAAGATTATTAGTACATATAAGATCCATTGTTCTTATATAAAAAAAATTATGCCAGTCGTGGTGCTGGACCACTGAGTATGAATGTAAAATCGACTGATTGTGAGTTCGATCCCCACTCGAGGAGACAAAATATTTACTTACATTTATATTTTATTTCCTTGTTCTGATGTCGACTCGTCACCACTAAACACGCAGTGTCTCCAGAACTCACCCGAAAGTTCTTAACATTAGGTTCCCTCTGCCTACCCTGCTGTAAAAAACATTACCTGATTATATCTATATTTTCTACGAACGGTATTTAACCCACTGCCGGAAACCAATATCGACAAAGTTAAATATTTTAAACTTTTCTCTGTTATAAATGCGTCGCGGGTTGATCCTGGACCTGAAAAATACAATTATGTAGCAACTAGTAACTTTGGCAGCTTTACGCTTTTTCCCACATTGGAGGGTAGGCAGGAAAAACCTAGTGTTAAAACACGTCTTTCCTTATTTTCCTCCTCATATTTGGGACGCACGTCAAACCCGCTTTAGAGGCTTTAGAACATTTTCTGGTAATTACAGCATCACCATCTGGGTCAAAAACCATCCCCAAAGCCATAACAAATAAGCAAACAAAGACCCCCACTCTAATAGTGCTTATGTAATACTTGCGAGCTTACCATACCTTCCCACCATACATTCACACGGTCCTGAGATAAAAGCGGGGGCCACTAGATAATGACATAATCTGTATATATATATATATATATATATATATATATACATATATATATATATACATATATATATATATATATATATATATATATATATATATATATATATATAATAAAACCGTAAAAATATTTTGTCTGTAAATTTAGAGTTTTTGACTGAAATGGATAAAGGGATACTTCTTAAAAAGAATAATAGAAAATATGAATATAATATCTCTGAAAGTACTGAACAGATTTACTTAAAACTTTCACATATTGCTTTGTTTTCACTCAGAAAAACATTAAAAGTTGGTTCATAAAAAAAAATTATCGCTATTTGAATGAACTCAAGCGTGAGTTTGCCTGCAAATATTATATAGCAATATAGATTGCTCTCTACTTATACTTATAATAAATGTATAAATGTTTGTAACAAATCTGTATTTTAACTATATAATATGTATTTAGTAAGAATCGTGTTCGAGTAATATAATTAAATTTTAAGTGTAATTTAACATAAAATGGCATTTTTTAACTGTCCGAACAGTTACAGTTTAACTTTAACCCCAATAGATGACGCTGTGCATAAAGCATCATTTTCTGAATCGCGCTGGTATGAGGCCAGTCGTGGGGCAGCGGCATGAAGTGTGGCTGTAAAACCGACTGGTTCTTCGATCCCCACTCGAGGAGATGAATTATTTACTTAAATATATATTTCCATTTCTTCGCTCTGATGTCGAATTTAAGCACGGCGCTTAGTTCTGCCACTCATCACGCAATGCCTCCAGAATTCGGCAGAAAGTGGAGAACGGAGTGTCTGAACACTAGGTTCCCTCTGCCTACCCTGCTGTGTGCGGGATACAACGTGAAGCTGGTAAGTTTTTTGGCTCAAGAATGATATTCGAAACGTCTTGGTTATATGCTTGTTGATAAAAGTATATATTTAAAGCACTATTGTTAATAGTACAAACAATATAGTAACCTAAAAAAACAATATAGTAAAATAGTTTAAGTCGTAATTAATTCGAGACAGAGACAAAGAACGATTTGATCTTCAAAGAAATGTTAAGTAAATACATAGATTCTTCGGTTCGTTCGTTCGTTTGAAATAAATCTATATAAAAATGCCTAAAACATCATTTTTACGTGTACTCTATAGTAACTACATAGTTACCAATTGTACATTCAGCTAATAATATATTTAAATAATTTAAAAACTGTACAGGAGCTAATATGCAATCATTACAGTATATTACAAAGTATATTATGAATCCTTACTCAAATCACTAATTTAACATTTAAGGCTGTTTCTGAAAAAGTAAATTAAATTATTCACTGATCACTGTGAGAATAGTTTTATATACTATTATTGCGCTACCTCTAAAAGGGTCCTATTTTCAAACTATTAAGCATACCATCTTAAATATTAGACTAATAAAAAAAAATCAAAAAATCAGGTTCACGCTGTATCCCGCACACTGCAGGTAGGCAGAGGGAAGGTGTTATGACACTCCTTTCCCCACTTTCTGCCGAATTTTGAAGGCATTGTATGTTGAGTGGTGAATAGTTCTTAAAAATATCAGCTTTGCTAAAATGACGTAGGTCTAAGAGCCCTGGGATCTTGGAAACTCAGCGTTGTATCTTAACAGGGCCAGACCGCTGAGTATGAGTCATTATAATACAAAAATTTCCCGGAGTAGAAATCAAACCCACAACAATCACGTTTGCAGTCAAACGAAGCCAGAAGATAGCCTTAAGACCATACTAAACAAATTAATGCAATAAAAATAAATTACATACTACTAGGTGCTATAAATATAAGACAAGTACAATAGTAACCCAATCTGACCCCTAATGCTTTTATTGTTTATAACTCTAATTCTTCCTCAATTATCTTTTATGGTGTCAAGTAAATACCTTGTTTTCGTTTTCCTTTTCTGGCCATTCAGTCATGGTCGTTCAGTAAATTGGTAAGTAGTAGCTTAACATTTTTACCCCATAGCAAGATACGCAGATAAGATTACCTTTGTTAGTGTTTTAAATACTCACTCAACTTTTGTATAATAAAATAAACCGGACAACTATTTCATTTTTATTTACGTTCACGCTGTATTACGCTGATGGACCCAATTGTTAAGACACCCCGTTCTCCACTTTCCGCAAAATTTTCGAGATTTGCTTCAACAGTAAAGCGAAAAAATATAAATATTAAATATTTCATCTCCAGGAGTAGGAATCGAACCCACAATCTGTCACACTTACAGTCCCACAGTTGGTGGTATTGGGGTCGATCCTTACTTGAGGGTACTATATAATTATTTATATTTTAAATGCAACGTTAAGTTCCGCTTCTCATCACGCAATATCTCAAAGAACAGAGTGTATTGACATTATGGTATTTCTGCATTCCTATTCCGCTCACGGAAAAATGTATAATTGTCTATTTTAAATTACCTACTGTTTATAATCTTTACAAGATAATTTAAAAAAATAATATTATATTTACATTAAAGGTGAATTCAAACAAATTATTTTTTAGTAGTAATTAATTAAGTACATTTTTCGTTGTTATTTTCCTATGTTTTTTAAATGATTTTATTCATTATAACATTTTTCAAAAACTACAAAAATATACTACAAGGCTTCTTTAAATATACTTTTGATAATATAAATCTATTAAAATAAAAAAAAATACCTACAATCTGCTAAAAATCCTGCAGGATATCCTTCTATTTGTTTTGAACTATTCAACGCTAGGATATTGCTTACAAACATCATAATACACAATAATAGGTAATACATTTTTATTATTTATTCACCTTTTAACAGTTAAAAAAATTATAGGCACGTCTTATCTTGCACTTATTCTGATATCTAATGTACTTTCAAGTTTATTCCAATGTCCTTTATAAAAACACAACCTATTGTCGTTATCATTTATATAGAAAACTTATATTTTTCTTACAAATATTAAATTAAATTATTACATTTTTAAATCAGTAAGAAAATGGCTCAAGTCCACTGACCCAATATTGAGTTATTAATTCGTAAATATCGATCCTTAGATATGAAAAACTGTAAAAGTTACTGAAGAAAATCTCAGAATGTATTGTGTTGGGATTTTGACAATATTTAGAGGAGAAAAAATAAAATACATGTTTCTAGGTGTATTTGTTACAATAACTAGGATTAGTAACAATTTTATTGACTAATGTAAAGGAAAGTGGTAATATGACCACAAAAAAGAAGTTGGAAATTTACTCATATATTTATAACTTTCTAGGGCATATATTACACATAACTATGTGACCCAAAAATCATATGTCTAATCATAAACTATATAGTTCTATTCTAAGCTAAATAATCATTTAATACAAAGTAAAGAAAATTATGACATTCAGTTTATACTAAATACTCGTTTTATAATATTTATCACCTATGATAAGAATAAAGTACTTATAAGGTGGAGTCGGGTAGCCTCCGCTAATGTTCATTTTATGTAATTTCATTACCACAGTACCACAGGCCACAGTAGTGACCCTATGTTATTTATTATATAATACTTACAAAAAATTGTTAATTTTATTTCTGTGACGTTTGCGTTTTTTCTTTAAATATTAACAATAAACGTGTATAGAAAGAATGATATAATAATGGAATTGGAACAGAGATGGGATGAAAAAAGATATTATAGGCTAAGCTGCGTTTCTGTTAAAGTTAGAGTACGTAAGAAGAAGTCTTAACGCATTCAAAAAATTATCAACAACGCGTCACTGAAAACCTAAAAAGATCGAGTTTTTCACCTTTTAAGACGATATTTATAGAGGCCAGTAATGGCGCAAGGGCACTAGTGCGTGACTCTAAATACGACTGGTTGTGGGTTTCGATGTCTACTCGATGGAATGAAATATTTATTAAAATTAACATTTTCATTTGTTTGCTCTGGTGCCGAGTCAAAGGCGTGGCGTTGAGTTCCGCCTCTCAACACGCCATGCCTTCAGCGTCTTAACACTAAATTCCCTTTGCATACTCCGCTGTGTGCAGGATACAGCGTGAAGCTGATTTAATATATTTTTATACATACAATAAATTTAAAAACATACAATAAATTTAAGAACACAACATTCATATTAATGAATATAATTTAGAAATAATAATAACACAAGTTCAAAAATATAATATTATGGTTCAAGGAATGCAACAATCTGCATTAGGTATCGCTTTAGTAGAAACAACGTTTATTACAGTCATTAGTACTTGTTAAATGTCATATTTATTGTAGCACTATAAAATGTTTTTACTTTTAACTATGTTATATTATTATAGATATTTTTTTTTTCAAGAAAATATTTAGACATATATTTAAATTATGAACCTCTCGCGTTTCTTACCAGCACCATCCCTTATAGGATTGCTTTGTTGTCCGTCTTGTAACAGTATGTACCTTGGGTATAAGTAAAAAAATAAAATTAAATAAAATATGCATGGCAATACACAAAAAAAACATAGTTATTTATGAATAATATAAACGATATATTTTTATACCATATTAATCGAGACGAGTTCGTGTATTGTCGTCCCGTGTGTCGCGACCGTCATTCTGTCTATAGGTGGTGGTGATGCTTGGAAGGCAGCGGTCGAGTCAAACTCTTAAGTACTACGGTACTAATATATATGATGCACATAAAGAAGTATGGCTAACGCCATACAAGCGTATTGTATACCATTTCAACGACTAGTAGGTGTGTGATGCTATTTTATGTCCCAGCTCCGGTGTATGTAGTAGTGTCCGCGCGTCTCATACGGGTGTGTGGTGCTATTTTATGTCCTGGAACTCTGGTATATGTAGTAGTGTCCGCCTACGGTTCGAGACACGACTGTGGGGTGTGTGCCGTGCGTTTGTTTAACATATCGGCCGCCTTGCGGTAGTGCGTTCGTTCCAACGATTTATATTGATCTCACAAATCAATCAACATCACGAATCACAATTCTAATATAATAATCTTAATATAAACAAGCGTAACAAGTACCTTCAGACTGATCACACACAAACGTCTCGAACGGTTCAACGATGACTGTAAAGCTGCGGTCTGGTCGGAATTCACGGTGTATGGGCGGGTCGGTGCCCGTACTCTTTCTTCCTTTTATTATAACTAGTTAGCAGTTATAGTGGAGAGGAAGATAGGACGCGCTCTTTGCCTTTCCTCGGAAGAGCTACGAGTTATGACAATATTATATTGTTGAGTTTCAGTTATTTGAATGAGCTTCTGATGGCAAATATTTTATTAAAGCGATACCTTCTAATGGAATAAATAAAACCCTTAACACTGTTACCTCTGAATTTCTAAAAGATTCTGGGTTCCTTACGATCACATCTATAAACGGTTCTAACCACTAGACACATCACGAGCCAAGGCATCAATTATTAAATAATAATTTCAAAGTTTGGGATATCAGTTACAGTCTGTCAAGATCATAAATCTGAAATTGATAACAAATATTCAGGATTATGGTCCCTTTGAGCACAACATCAAGCCTCTAATATAATGCAATCAAAAGATACGAACCTTTATGCATAAATTTTTCTGTATTTTGTATTAAATCCATTGTCCTGTCGACTTACGGTTACGAAATTTGACACAAGGTGAGAATTAACAATAAAAATACAATACAAGGAAAAAATACGGAAAGTGAAAATTTATAAGTTTTTATAGAAAAAAATCATTACACAATTATATTTGTAGCTTATGCCAGCCAGTCGTAGCGCAGTGGCACAATCGTGAGACTGTAAACGCGAAAGGTTGTGGGTTCGAGAGAATTAGATGCGCTTTTTTTATGATTGCGTTAAAAAACATATCCGCGACTAGAAGATTGCAATGGCTGGTAACATATTTTTCATGTCATCTCCAATGTTAGGTAAGTTACGCGGACGACCTGGACAGGAAGTGCATACCAGGCTCTGAATACATTATCTATGAAAGACAGATTTCAAGTAAACGCGAGTAAAACAAAGTACCTAGTACGTTTAAATAATTAAATGCACTAACATTCGAAATTACCAATGTATATTAGCACCTTTGATTTTATCAATGAATTTATGTACCTCGGCGCTTCAGTAACGCAGTATAAATATGACAGTCAATAAACGTTATTTCGGTACCCTAAGATAGTAATGATCTAGAATACTTTCAAGAAAAACTTCTTGTCCGCAAGAAGTTATTAAGGCCTATATTAACGTGCGAATCAGAGAGTTGGATGATAAGCAGAAAGCTAGCTAGCTGGCTCTCGTAACTAGGCAAGGTACGGTGATGAGCTCTGACACTTAAAATGCAATGCCTCCAGAATTCAGTAGAAAGTGAGGCACGGGCGGTCATTGCGGTCTTTTTAGGATTTTGTACTTTTTTTAGTAAGAAAAGGAACCCTAGAAGAATTTGACCTACAATTATGAAGTTCACTTAAAAATCTGAAAACTATACATTTGTAGTTAAATCCCTAAAAATAATAGCCTTAAAAGAGGCACAAAATTTGATATTAAAGCTGCTATTACAAATGAGGTATCAAATGAAATAGCTCTGGCTAAGCTCACCCTGAATTTCAGAAAAAAATCGAGACCTACAATATTTGTACGAAACCGTCGGTGGCCGAGCCTTACTCGCGCTTGACCTGTTTTTTTTTGTGTAAGTGTCGTAATACTGGACTCCCGGGTTCCCTCTACCTACCCTGGTAAGTGCGGGATAGTCCCGGGATGTCCCGGGTGCGGTTTCTCCCAACTTTAGATATAGTTAACGACAAGATTTATTTGCCTTTAAAGAGTTAAAAAATATTTGAGGTCAACCTTCAAGTCAAGCCAAGAATAATTAAATGCTCTATCGCTCTTTTATGTATAGAGTCGGAAATAATTACGATTGCTTGTGACGATGTCATCGATGACTTATTTAATATTTTTAACAATTGACTAAGTCAATTAATAAGTCTTTAATTAAGGTCAATTGTCAGTCAAATAACAATAAGTGTTTATAAATTCATTAAATATGTTGATTTGATTTGTTTTATATTGTTGTGTAAGATTTCGTGTGCAATTTTGTTTGTTGCTAGATATTTCTACATTTGTCAATTCGTAAGTTATTGTTACAATAATAACAAATCTGATCTGACAAATATAGAAAGAAAAGAAGTAAGGAAAATTTGTAAATGTGCCAATGGTGTATTTTAACAGCGAGAAGATCTCATATTTGATAAGTGGTTTCACAATGAAATCCGTAAGCTTAAATGTATAGTTCATTATTTAAATAACATAATTTTAGCTGCATGTTACCCTATAACCAGAAATTTTGAGTTAAATAAAATCAAGAAACACTAAAAAACTAAGCATTCTTTATAATAATATTATTAAAATCAAATTAGTTGTACATAAACATAGATTAATAAAAATATTTTAAACTACAATAGAAAATTTAATATGTGCGTGCCTGCTAGTTTTGTAATAGCAATATAGTAAAACATTTTTACTGCTATTCTAAATGTATAGGCGTTACGGCCCTGTTTTAATCCCTACTATTTAATTTCAAAGTTCAGGCGATATATCAATCAATCGATGCGTTCAGTTATGTGTTTATAATAAAGATATGTATTTATACCGGACTAGGCTTATGTTTAGAGCTCCCTGACCTTACACGGGGACATCGAATGTGTGTAAACAACTACATAGTAGTATATTATAATTTGTATTGCTTTAATACTGACCCTAAATTTGCATGTGCCCAAGATGTAATTTCTCCAACCATTAATTACTCTACAAAAATTAATACTATTTTTTTAATCATCTATTTACGAAGCTGCGAAAAACAATTCTTAAAAATCATCTGGTTAGAATTACCGCAGCAAAATGAAAAACTAGTAAACCGTTTAATCCTGATTCCTCCTGGCATTAATCCCGGCGTATATTGCCAGGATCTGCCGTCGTGCTTAATCTACTCCACTTTGCATGGTCTGCAAAGTTCTAGGTGGTTAGACAATTCGCTATCATGTCCTGCTTCACGACATCCAACCAAATCATTTAAATTTATTTATATATTAATTTCTTCGCTCTGGTGCCGCAGTAAAGCGCAGCGTTGAAATCCGCCACTCAACATGCAATGCCTCCAGAATTCAGCGGAAAGTGGTACACGGAATTTCTTAACTCTAGGTTTCCTCTGCCTACCGTACTTTGTGCGGGATACAGTGTGAAGCTGATTTGATTTTGAACATTTTTGTACTTATGCACGAACGTTTAAGGCCGCCGTGACGCAGGAGCACAAAGCGTGTGACTACTGTCGCTCTATGTTGTGTATTCGATTCCCACTCGAGAAATAAAATGCTTAATATTTTCATTTCTTCGCTTTGGTAACAAGGAAAGCGCGGCATTGAGTTCCGCTACTCAACGAAAGTGGGGAACGGAAAAACGGAAGTGTCTTAATGGGAATGAAGTATTAATATAATACCTAGTGTAATCACTAGGGTCACAGGTTCCCTCTGCATGTCCTGCTTTATGCGGGATATAGCGTGAAGCTATAAAAAAGAAACTTTAATTATTTGGTATCAAAACGCTAATTATTCTCGAGTCCATCCATCCATCATAGAAGTCCGCCACTCAACACGCCATACTATCAGAAATCGTCGGAAAATTGTTCGAACGGACCTACCCTTTCACCTGAAACTGAAAAAAAAACGCCAATTAAAATAATTTTGTCTGCTTTAAAAAAATTGCCGAAAATTTAAAGAATTAAATAAATAAATATATAAATTTTGCATTTTAAATATTGTACGTACCAACAGCATAAAATGCGGCGGTGTCCGCCAAAAACATGTAATATCTCGAAATAAAGTGGAAGTTGGATATCAGTGTCTTAACACCTAAATATATGAATTTTGGGTCTCTAAGACTATATACATATATTATTTTTATACATGCCATGTTTTTTTATATTTCTCGTTGGTCATTTCATCGCCTTAATCTTAAAGACGTTGACCATTAAAATGAGATGTTAGATATAACTAATCAATCATAAATTCTTAGAAGCTGATCCTTCTTAGAAACACATTTTTAGTAGTATTTTAGATTAGTACATTTGTTGTCTTAAGGAAAAAATGTATATTTTATACGCAAGATGATCGTTTCTTCGCTCTGGTTTCGAGGCACAGTGCGGGTTGAGTTCCGCCACTCAACACTAAGCCTGTGCTTACACCTGAGTCTGCCCATGCGTGTTGCCTTTGCTGGCGACGTGACTCTATCACACGTACTTGAGTCGCCTCTTACGACACCACCAGTACCAGGATGATCCTATTCTAGGCCGGGATCACACGGTGAACATTTTTTTGCAACATTACATTCTTTTTACCTATGTTATGTACGTGCTATCATCATTTTAAAACTCTGTTAAATATAAAATGTCAGTGAACAATTAAATTTACTAAGAAAGAGCTTTAGATTTGGATAATAATTCCTAATATTCTTTGTATAATAACTGTAATGATTGCATATTAACTCCTGTACAGTTTTTAAATTAGTTACAATAAGACAAATAAATAAAAAAAATTGTTTTCTAATATTTTTTTAAGTCTTTCTTTCCATTTCAGTCAAAAATACTAAATGTAGAGACAAAATATTTTTACTAATAGGCTCTTGGATTTTCACGATTATCACACATTTTAAATGAAACTATACTATATGATAATATACTATGGGTAGTCGTAGCGTAGTGGCATATGACTGTAAGCGCAACGCTTGTGAATTCGATTGCCACCTGGAGAATTATTTATTTTCATTTCCTTTCTCTGGAAACCAGACGAAACTCGGCGATAAGTTCCACCTGAGCTCAACATGAAATGTCTCAAGAATTGAGCGGAAAGTGGATAACGCATTGTTTTAACACTAGGTAAATTCCCTTTGCCTATAATGCTGTAATATGTATGCGGAATACGGTGTGAAGCTAAAAATGCTAAACCTACCTAAATATATTTAGACGTAGTTTTTTATGTAAGAAAAACTATAGCGTAGGGCTTCATTAAATAATATGAAATGATAGATTCAATATAGAATGCTTACTCACCTATAGAAGTGTAACGTTTATCTAAATGTTACGTTTCTTTTAGATTTGTTTAAGATGATACAGTCATGATACATTTTCAGTCTATTTATTATTCTCAATTTAGTAGCGGAAATTATACAATTGAACAAAATAAAGAACATTTAATAGCAGGTCAGAATTAAGTGTCTTAAGTCTATATTCTTTACCAGACTATATTCTATATTCGCTTACCAGAGATGTGTAAAACAAAAAATATATATACAAAAAAAACATAATTACGTTGTATGAAGTCGTAACATTGACTTGTAATAAATCGAGCTATTATTAACAGATCTACACTATAGCACTTTTCCTCCCACCTCGCAGCACAGCCAGTCTCAGTAGCGCGCGTTAGGGTGCGCACGCGCATGCCGAACTTTACACTCGACGAAGTAAATATAGCGAATTGAATTCATTCAATCTTACGATATTGTGTAGTGACAGTTTCAGTGATAATATTGCAGTGCCTACGTTTTTTTTATGTGACAGCTGTTTTTTAAGAAGGTATGATACGATTTTCTCTACTTTTTTTTAGTTTTTCATTCGAATTTAAGTAATAAGCAATTATTTACTTTATTATTTAATAATTATATGTTTATCGTGTCGTAATTTCTTTAATTGACGATTAACACAAGATTTTTATAATTTTATATGTTTATATAATTGTTGTACACCATGTATAAATTTTCCTATTTATTCAACAATTGTACGGTTTTTCTAAGAACAATCGCTTGACAGAGAAGTAATAAATCATTCTACAAACGTTTTTAGCATAACTCTATTGCATATCAGTTTCTACACGTAACAACTTGTTTTAAAGTCGAGCTAATCAAAATAATTTATAAAAAAATATATAAATATATGAAAAATATTTCAAACGATAGCTTTTTCATACTTAAAATAATATTAAATCTTAAATAAAAGACGATACACTCTATGTAACTTAAAAAAATATTTTTATATACCTAATTTTGATGTACGTATGTTTATAATAAATTTGAATATTTAGGTCACGATTGATGTTTTTCCGTACGAAAGTTACTTTGTTGTTCAAAACATACATTCTAGTCGCAAGGACAAGTGGAATTTCTTAACTAGATTGGCTGTCTCGAATTACAATTTATAATTAGCGCCTAAATTATAATATATCGATTCGTAACTATTCGATAATATAATTAATGGTGATTTAGATTTAATATTTACGATTATGTTAAAATCGATGTTTGTTATCAATTCTTTGTATTGAATGATCTTTTTATTAGTTCGCGTTTACACAGTTATGACACAACTTGAGTAAATAAGTATATATAAAATTTGTTACATTTACCAGCCGATGTTACAAAAAAAACATTTTTTTTATTATTTTGTTAACTACTTATATTATTTCTATATTTTTTTATTCGTAAATAAAATGTAATATTTAAATAAAATGGTACAATATAATATAATTATTTTTAAAATTTGTTTATAACATTCTCGAATTAGCCAAACTTTGAATCCACTCTTACCGCACCGGCAACAGGTGTAGATGGTCGCCACCGACCCGGAACGGTGCTTGCCGTCAAACGGTAACCATTGTGCGTCTGTTTACACTCAGCTTCCTTTATTATTTTGCTACTTTTTCTATAAATAATAGAAAATTTTATAATTGTATATGATATCATAATTTTTAAGTATTGATTATGTACGACTTAAAGCTTTTTTGTTGGAGGTTTACACTGTATCCGCATATAGCAGGGTAAACAGAGGGGTCCAGAGGGGTTCAATATTCACGGGATAATGTTGAATGTCGGAATTTAACATTGCACTTTGTCTTGTCATAAAAACGAGGAAAGAAAACCCATCCCTCGAGTGGAACCCCAACCATAGCGTTTATCGTCAGTCGCTGTACCACTGCACCTAGTTTATTTAGTCCTTGTTGTAAGGAAGAGCCTAGTGCTATAATATTATTCTGTTCCTGCCTTTTTTTATATATAGTATGCTAAGTGAACGAACTCTACTTCTCTATACTGTAATTATGATGGATATTAAAAGATTTTTTTTATTATTTTATTAAAGATTTTAACCTAACATTCAATATTATGTAAGTTTATTTAACATTAACAGTAAAAAGCAGGTGGCTGTCATACCGCAAGACCGCCGACCCGGAAAGGCTGCAGTTGCCAATACTTCTGTCACACTTATAGAGGCATTACTCAAATTATTACATAAAAAAATGTTTAAAAATATTAATGTATATGTATATATATCAGAAGAAGAGTATATATATATATATATATATATATATATATATATATATATATATATATATATATATATAAATTCTCATGTAAATTCTAAATATTCTTTATTTCAATAGACTATTATAAGCACTTTTGAATCGTCGAATAAACATATAAACATAAAAGCTAAAGGCAGTTCTGCTAAGAAGAGTCGGCAAGAAACACATTTTCAAAGTCAATGGTATAATTTAATTATTACATTAATTGGCTCTAGTTATTGCATATACATACTCACAAGAGCACTAAGTCAATGGAAAATGGAGTCATTTTTCAACCCCATAATTTTTTTGAGTTGAATAGAGATAAATGAATGTCTTAAAATATATTCTATTTTTTAAATTCCTTTTTTTAAATGTGTATATGAATAATATAAAATATTGTCATCTAAAATAATCTTTCTATTGTATGTTTTTATTCCTTTTAATAACTTCATACTTTCTGTTGTATTATAATTTTATTTGTCGAGACCAGCCGTGGCGCAGGGGCACAAAGTGTGACTGTTTTATTCATGAAATATGTTAGGATATTGAGTCTGACTGTGTTCTTTGAGTTTAATTTTCACTCAGGGAAACGATAATTTTTTTCTCCAACGTGACAAAGCGCGGCGTTGAGACCTATCTTAACTTTGGATGCAATATCATGACGTTGGGCAGAATTCAGAGAACCAAGTTCATGTTTACTATATATTTTCGTATCATTAACATTTCTTCACACTGTATCCCGCATATATAGCAGACAGAGAGAGTCTAGTGTTAAGACACGCCCCCATTTTGGACTGGGAATCGAACCCATAACCTTCGCGTTATAGTCACACGCTCGTGCGCCTCCACCGCGACAGATGCCTTAAAATCACTAAATAAACCTCACATGTATAATCATGAAGACACGTGAGCTCATCGTTGCGTAATCATTACGTGTACGTCAAGGAAAGCTTCCCTATACTGTTCGTGTTACGTATACCACAATTATATGATATTTTTTTATATTAAAAAAAGCTCGAACATCTTGAATATATATTATATTATAATTATATTTTAAATTACTATACGGAAATTTTACAAATTTTGCTTTCAGGTAGAGAATGAGAGATTGTATGAATTAAAAATTTGTCTATTGTAATTATAATGAAATCTTAAATTATAATGAAAATCTCTTATTCTTTTATTTACTCTGCATAACATAGTACCGACTGGATGTAGAGAAGGTTAAATAATAATCAATTGTCAAAATCAAAAATGTCTCTTTCTTTTCGTTTCGCACTTGACATTTAAAATAATTATAGAGTGACCCACGTGACACTTAAGTTATTAACCAATTTTTACACCAGCATTTATTAAATATGAAGACATCATTTATTGTATCATTACTCTACATTACATTACATTAAAAAGTAAATATACTTTGTGAAATTATGTATATACATACGTATGTAAATAAAAATAATAAATATGATAATATTCTTTTACATTTTTATAGTATTATTTCACACTAGGGAAACAAAATTATTTATTTAGAAAATGTATCATAATTTGAAATTTGAACCATCCAGTACGGTGTCCAAGAAGCGCTGGTTCAAATTCTACATTAAAATTTTTATCCTTTTTCTTAGTAAGTATTAAATTAAGTAAGAAGATGTACTCGTATAATAAACTCGTAGGTATAATATTCCTATTACAGGAGAAATTCGATTCATTACTTAAGGTCCGAAAAAAATTAAATGTAACGCATCATTACGTCTAACTCTCCTTATTTTTCCCACCTATATACATTCCGTTCTGTCAAATAATTCTAAATATAATTTAATAATAAAAAAATACTTAGACCCTCTCTTACCACTGTGGTAAGAGTGGTAAGAGAGGTAGAGGGAGACCTCGGTTGACCTTCGAAAATACAGTATAAAATTCCTCCAGTACAAAGATACTGGAGGAAGGTCACGTAAAAAGCATATGGATCCCCCGGAGGGCATGTATGAAGAGGTTGATGACAGTGGACGAGGCGAAAGAGGTATGTAGAGACTGTAGCGTTTGGCGCTCCGTTCTCTCTGACTACCCCGCTAGGGATTAAGCGTGAAGCTAAGTTAAGTTAAGTTACTTAGACCCGACAAGTGATTTTTGAACATTTTTAAAGTGTTATTCCACACTTAAGAAATAAGTACGTTATTTTTTTTTAAATTTCTGGAATTTTTATAGAGCGACGTGCCCAACATTCTAGTAACGCTTTGATAGTGATACAGACTCGCTGACATTATCCAGAAGGTTAACTAGTGACTTTTTCTATATCACCATTACAAGTTCGTTACAATATGTAGATGTGGTTGTACATTTTATAAAAACCTTTAAAAAAATAAAAATCTAAAAACTAAAGATTTTTTGTAAAAAAGAAAATTATTTTTTATTTTAATAAAATACAATTTTTTGTAGTGGACATTTATTTTTTCAAATATCTAAATATCTCGTGCCTAAAAATCGAACGTTATATATTTTCTTAATCCTTTTAAGCTATAAAAAAGCAAACTAGATAGATATATTAGATCCACTGTTTCAAATTTCAATATAAAAATATAATAATTTTAAAATGAGATCTTTTCCTAAAACTCAGTCAAAATTCAGAATCGTTAAAACCAGCCTTGATCGCATCTCGTCTTAGAAAACCTCCCAAGTTGAAGTTAGGACTGTGTTTACACTTTACGACTATTAACAGTTCACTAAAAATATGAAAATAATTTTAGTTACATTGAATGCTGACATTATATTAAATTTTCTACTTATATTAAAATATAAGTAAAAAATAACTATCAGTTTACTACGTAGTTAGTACAAAATAAGCCACGATTTGGCTGCTTTCATAGTAAATTGTAAAATAGCGACGTTGAGATCCGCCACTCAACTCAACACACAGTGTCTTCTAAAAATCGGGCCCAAGGAATGAACTCTCTTATTACTAGCCTGACATATGCGAGATACAGCGTAAAATTTAAAAAAAAAACATCACTCCCAATCACGTACGATATATCGTATCGTAACTAAATCGTAATTAAGTATGGAATACCTCCAAACGAATTACTACCAAGTTATTTGAACCTTTCGTTTAGGAAATTAGAATTAACATTGTATATTAGTGGGCTATACCAACTGACACCGCTCGTTAGTTTTTATGATCCATCATCATATTTTTTCTTCTGCTCGTACCTCATGTACGAGTAAAGGATGTGTTTATTGCCTTTGATTTGGAATGTTGAAAACACACTTTCGAATAGGGTTACCACATATTAAGATAATGTTAGACCAAATTTATTTAGCTTTAATTTTTTATTTCAAATGTCGCATGGTATTAGAATACCTACTAGCGAGCCAAATGCGGCTTCGCCCGCCTAATGTTATAGCTATATTTTAGCCAATTTATACAAAATTATATAAAGACTACTTCACTGCGATTTTGTGTAGCAGTGGAACAAATATTTATCCATCTCGACAAAATTTCAAATTTATAATATTACTTGGAAACCATGTCAGATAACGCTGAACTAGTTGACGCTTATTTATTTTATATAAACTACCTATGTTTATTTTATAATTAAACACAATTCTAGAGTTAGGATAAACTCTGGAGTTGTTACTCTGGAACTTAGTGATTGACTGTATATGTAATGTAATTTATCGATAGTAAAAATTCCATAGTAGCTCTATTAGCTATATGTTTCCTAATCAAAAACAGATATTTTTGTTTGAATAATCATCAGCGCCAAGCACCCCAAACTTTCAATTCCTTCCATTTATCAAAAACTTCTCCGCCTGTGAGGTCGTCACACTAAGACTTTCAGGTTCAATCTCTACTTGGGAAAATGTTCCCTTTCGCCTACCTTTTTTTATCATAAGGAAACCCTTTTACGGATACGCCACCCGAATGAAGACTCAGACGGGTTATATGGGACTAATGGACCGAGACATGTAGACCATCCACACTAACCACTAAAACCTCACGGTGCTCCTCTTCGTCCGACTAAAGCCGGGTCTACGAAAACCTGAAGATTCTTCCGAGCCTCCTCTGTTTACCTTGCTATTAGGAAATATGCTTGAAGCTTTTTTTGTATCCATTGAAAGCTACAATAGCCATATATAACATGTTTTTAAAAATGGAGACTCGTAACACAATATAGCGTAATATATTGCACAAGTGTCAACGGAATCATAAATATAGAAAGCTGTATAAAAGAAGATTTGGTATCATGTCCAAATAAACATTTAAATGTAAATCTCTGCTACTTAACAGAGTTAAGTAAAGGCCTATTCATACACATTTAAATTAAATAAAAATAGTTTTTTTTGTTTTTTTCGTGATCAACTGGTTAGTTATGTTAGACCGTCGAGGTACAGTGAAAGTTTAAACGATATGGTTGTGGGTACAATCCCCGCACGGGGTATAACTAATAATAATGGTCTTTTATTCCAAGCTATAGGTTACATAATAACATAATGTCATTATTATATTTGAAGAACCCACAACCTTCTAGTTTACAGTCACAAGCCCTGCGTTACGATGGCGTCAATGAGTTAAGACAATTAATTATTGTTATTATTATTTATTTATTCACAAGAATAGGAAACAACCCTTACTTATCTCTCATTAGCTACCACCTAATGTTTGCGTGTTTAGAAACAATTTTCGTACAAAACGCTCGAGGCTAAACTAAATCCTGATGTATCTGAAGAATGTTACATCGCCTTAAATATAAGTAGTAAGTAGCTACTTGTTATTATTTTAATAAGTTCAAAATCAAATATTTTTTTCTAATAAATTATATTTTTTCTTATTTTTTTTGTACCACATAAGATAGAGATGAGATTTAGATTAGAGCCGCAAAAAGTATCTTCTGCAGTAATAAAAAAAATATTTGTAAAAACAAAAACCCCGCCTGCAGAAAAGTAAAAAGAAAATAAACAAGCCCAATAGTTTATTAGAATTAACAGTCGAGACCTCTTTAAACTATACGGGGTTACTAGTAAAGATTTTATTGATTGAAGAATTACTTATAGGTCTCGACTGTTAATTCTAATAAACTTGTTTATTTTCTTTTACGTTATCTGCAGTCGGGGTTTTTGTTTTTACAAATATTTTTTTTTTATTTTTCACTTTTTTGTTAGGATTCATTATGGTAATGATAGTCATGATATACCTTTTTGAAAATCTCGTATTGAGCTGTTTGATACCCATATTTTAGTATTAGAAACGATCCAATCCAAATTTCAATGGCGTCCCACAGCCGTCACGATTGTGTTTTTTTTTCATCTATCTAAGAACACTTGGGCTACTAATACGAAACTAACGATACCTCAAATATGTAAATCTGTTCAGTGGTTCTGGAGATATGAGGTAGTAAAGAATACATACCTACATACAAGATACGCGCGAAAAACATAACCCTTCCTTAGCAGTCGGGAAATATAGATATATATATATTTTAATTTGTAATTATAATTTGAGAAGTTCAAAAAGTAACAAATCAAGTAAAATTTTCTAAAACATTGTACATTTTATATCAAAGTGAATTTATTTGTCATTTAAGAAAAAAAACCATCTCATAAGATTAAAAATATTTTTCAAAGACTATGTAAATAGTATTTAAAGCCTATATAAAAAATAACTGTTTAAATCTTAAGGAAAACTATAAAATTATTTATTACTATACAATCTAGTGTATCATATAATATAATACTTGTTTATTTTATACGTAATCAACCACTATCGACGGTTTTACTTCACTGTAAATTCAATCACGTATAACAATATTGATACATAATTTCATACATTATAAATTCATTTCTATTTCTAGTATATTACATAAAACTGTTTATATAAACTGGAGCTATTCGAGCATATAAATTAAAAATTAAAATAGTATATTCAAAAGTAATATTGGATAATACTCAAGTTTTCTGTATGAATCCAAGTTTATTACGAAACAATACCTAAAGCACGTATAAAAAACTAAGACATGCCTCTAGAATTCAGTGGAAAGTGGGGAACGGCAGTGTTTTAATGGGAATTTAGTGTCTTGTAGAGGTTCCCATGTTTTGGTTTCCTATGTGCGGGTTACTGCGTGAAGCCAAAAAAGATATCGCTAAAGCAAATCTATATACGTAACCAACTACAGCCAACCAACCTACAGGCTAATCACAATATCCATTTTTTTAACAACTTGCTTACTTGACGCTTTTTCTGCATTTCCATGCAGTTCGGCGGGACTCAACGCCGCGCTATATCAAAAAAATAACCTCAAACAAGACACTCCAAAAAACAAATCCTATATTTTAAGACATCAGCATTAAGATTATCGCAGCATTCGTTCGCAACAAGTAAAAGTAAAAGCGTATTTGAGATTTAACCGTTAATTTAGCGTAAACTAAATGGCAAGTACAATTATTGGTATGCGATACAGTTATCGGGGGTCCGTTAGTCGGGTTGTAAAAGTGTAAACGTGCTCTTTTCTATTGTTGTGAAATGTATTGATTTAAGTTAAAGTTATTCTTTAACGCTTAGTGACAGCGGTGGTTGTGGATTTGATTCACCTTCGGGGGAATGCATGATTTCCATCGTTTAGAACAAGCAAAAAATAAGAGCATTTTGATACTTTATACTCAATACCTCCAAATTGAGCGGAAATTGAAGAACAGAGTGTCCTGATAGGTTCTTTTTTCCTACACTGGTTAGAAGAACAAAGCTTTTTTAAATTCCAAATGTTTACTAATGTTAATGATTGTTAATGTCAGTGTTTTAGTGATAATAATATATTAATAAAACAAAGAAAAAAAACAAAGATTTAAAATGTATTCTTATTTATTAATTTAATAATTAAATTATTGTTTAATTTTAATTATTTAAGAGCCATAAATAAACAAATTTTGATCTATCGATTAAATAATTTTGACGGGAAGCATATAACACATAATAAAATAAATAAAGGAAACATAACTAAAAACGTGGCACCTTGTAACGTGGTAAAAATATAGATATATTTGTATGACATCACATTTCCAACAGGTTTAATTTTAAATGCATTTTGCCTTACACAGTGAATAAATCTAAGCTAAAAGCATGCCTCCATTTGAACTGACTAACAAACTAATACTTCTAATACACCTCTACACTTTACTCTTATTTAGAGATATACTATATATATAGTAAAGGTGTTTGTGGCGCATGGCGCGACAGATTCGGTAGATACACACAATGGCTTCTGGTTCGATTCCCATTCAAGGTAAAGACTCGATATTAAAAAAAATATAGGGAACGAATTGTCTAGATTATATTTGCCTACTATATATTCGGTATAAAACGAGAAAATGATAAACAAGATGCATTCCAAAATGAATTTGAACCCATAATCACATCAAATCACCACAAATGATCACATATGTCATACATAAGCACCAAATTTCTTTCCAAGAACACTGTAATTACATTCCTGCAACTCCAAGGTGGTGATTACTTATTAAGCTGCCTCCTACCACATAAGGCCATGTGTAGTTCTCATGTACTTACCATGTAGGGGAGATCGCGTGATGACATCATTCTCTTATCAGAAGTGGTTTAGTGTGGCGTGGATTATTTGTTTTTTTACAGTTATAGCATTTTTACACTGTATTATAGAGTATATAAATATAATGAGGTGGCCAGTCGTGGCGCACGTGCCCAGGTCAGTCGTGGCGTGAGAATGTAAACGTGGTTGTTGTGGGTTTGATTCTTACTCGAGGGACTTATTATTATTATTTATTAATATTTTCATTTCTTCGCTGTGATACTAGAGTAGGACGCGGCGTCCCGTAGGACCTACCTATGCCTGCTATATGCGGGATGCAGCGTGAAGCTGAAAATATATATAGTAGTGGCTCTATTTCCCATTTCTCGTAAAAAAATTAACATAAGACCAACTTAACATATGCAAAATTCATCAATGAGAAGATATAAAACTTTCTTTTATATAATACATCATATCAATAAAAAAAATGTTCTTAAAACGGCCTAGCCCGATTATGAAATAAATATTCATTAAATAAACCTTTTGAATTATATTATAAACATATTTAAATCGAGTACAAGAGTATTTTTTATGGACTCGATTTGCGTATGTTTTAATAGTAACTGTCGTTAGGCACGCGGCGGACATGTAACGCAGGAAATAGAAAAAAATATTCTTTATCTATCTAATTAGCACTTAATTAATTCAACAGTTTAGATAAAATAGGCATGTGTATATAAATTTTAATAATTTTATTAACAAATTTAAAGAAGTCCAATTTATGTTTCAGTTATTCTTTCATCGTGGTTGTTCTTAATTGACAATAAAAAACTTGTAACATAAGGTATGTTAATGTATTTTAACATTTCTACTTGTTATTCCACATTTAGAAAAGAAAAATATTTTTTAGAAATGTATAAAAATTTTAACGAAGCGAGATCATTTATCTATTTTAGAGACATTAAATACTTTGCGGCGTAATACTTTTATCAGATCAAGGAAAAATAAATGTAGTCAATTAGTATAATAGTATTGTCAGATAATGGCCCACCGGAATATGAGTTTCTTGGTAGATTTACATATTTATATATTTACAAATCGTCTTAATAAAATATACAAAGAAACCTTTTATTCTCACTGCAGTCTTAAAATGCACATAAATGGTAAAGAATTTGTCATAAAGCGTAAAAGTAAATTACATTCACACTCACTGTAAATTGCTCATGAAAGGTCAGCATAATAAAAATGTCAAATAATAACAAAAAAAAATACAATTTTATTTTTTTTGTATGGTGTACTTGATTTTATTAACTTGTACTTACATATATTTGTATAAAATCAGTAATTTTGAATTTAATATTTCACGTCGCATATGAAAAAAAATTATCATACGAAGAAAACGTATAAAAGTTCGAATTCCGATAGTAACTTATGTAATGTGCTTTAAGTTTTATAATTTATAATGTTTTGTGTTTAATAAAGAAGTTCAACTTTGTATTTTAAAAGGGAAAAAAATATTAATAAAAATAATTTCTATTTAGTCTCAGGGTAGGCACAGACAACCTAATGTTAAGACACTCCATTATCCGCTTTCCGCCGTACGTATTCGGCATATTGCGTATTGAGAAATGGAACTCAACACCGCGCTTTATCTGGTCATAATAGGAAAATGAAAATAAATCCATTCATTCTTCAGAATTTAAGATACATTGCGTGTTGAGTGGTGAAACACCACGTCACGTTACTTTGCCTCGTTACCAGAGCAAGAAAGTGAAAATATTAAATATTTCATTCCCGAGCTAGAATCGAACCCATAATCGTCACGCTTGCAATCGCATCTTGTGCCCCTGCGACGCCTACCTATCCATAGCCTAGTGTAGATTTGCGACGAGTACGTAGGAATATAGTAAAACAACAAACTTACTACTAGGTACATCTAGATAAGAATTGACAAGTGACAACAAATTATTCTGACCCACCGTAACAGTCTTTATGATAAAGACTAGACGCCTGGTGTAATATTACCGTCACTCTACGATAAAATATTATTCAGTGAAAGTATTATGATTGAGTGATGTAAATTAGCACCCAGCCTGTAATATACATAATATAGTCGATGTTTTTTTTTTTGATATTATAGTTACTTTGGTTCACTTATCTAATATTTCTAAAGCTGTCGTGGCGTTGGGGCACAAGGATGTAACACGGTGGTTATGAGTTCGCTCTCCACTCGGGCGAATCAATAAAATTAATTTATTCATTCATATTAATAATTCATTTCTTCGCTTTTAGCAACAAGGCAAAAACCCAGCGTTGAGTTTTGCCACTCAACACACAATGCCTCAAAGAAATTGGCAGAAAGTCTTAACACTAGGTTCCTTCTGCGTACCCTGCTATGCGTGTATAAACACGTGAAGCTGCTAATATTTAAGTGAATCATACATAATGTTCAGTAACTATTAATTTGGGAGTAACTAGAACCATATAACTGAACGCCCACACTATAATCTACATTCACATCTAAATATAACTTTTAAAACGTCGTAAAACACGAATTACTTGTTTAAAATATGAATAATCGCGCTTAGACAATGATGTGAATAACAACATTTTTAAGAAAACGTTGTGGGAGAATATATTTTGTTAACCAGATAATTTTTATAACGTTTCGTCTTATTTGTTTGTTTTTATTGTAAAATTACGACTGGACAAGTCTTTATTCGGCAACAACCGTGGTATTTGTCTAACAAAATATATAATGTTCTAATAAAATGCTTAAAAATTCTTTCAAAGAAACCACTCCATATTTTATCCCAAATTTAAGGTAAGTTCCTCTGCTCCCAGAGGAACTACTTTACTCCAATGTTCAATCCTGCGTTTTGTCTTCCCACAGGTGAAAAGTAACGATATTTTTTTACCCTGAGTGGAAAAGTCTTCAAAGATCTTCACACTATATAGTGGGATATTCACAGATAGCTGAATTGGCGGAAGGAACCTGGGAATCTCAACCTGCCCCGAACTCTGGATGTGATCTCTCTCATTGCATGATTTTTAAGAATGATACATGATAGTAAAATTGATTACACCAGGGTTGCCTAGAAGATTATCGTGGCGCAATCACCTTTAATTAAATTTATGGTTGCCACCGCTCAGTCTACCGCAAAACCAGGGTTGCCGGGCTTAATTATATTAAACACATTAGAGGAAATTATAAACATTAAGTGACCTGTTTAAACTAAGTAATCCTGGGGTTGCGGCAGACTAAGAAGTGGCAACCTCTTTTTGCAATTCCTTATGCGATTTTCTTTCAAATGATGTTGAATTCACTTAAAAAAACATGTGAGTGCAATTTTTCAACAAATCGAATTATCATAAATTTAATTAAAAGTGACTGCGGCAAAATTCTTTTAGTTAACCCTGATGTAATCTATTCTAGATTATATCAGGGTTAACTATCTATATATTTATCATCTATGGTATAACTACATGTATCATTTTTAATAATAAGTTTAATTAAAAAACAGATACCTACAGGTTCATGAAATGATTGACTTCTAAAATTTACTAAAAGCTATACGCTAATATATCAGTCAATCACCTTTTTCTATTATATATACCTATTCTGATTATAATCTTAGTCCATAAAAATAGTAAAAACGTAAAAATTTATAAGATAAAAACATGAATAACTTAAAACAGTTTAAGTTAAGTTTTTTGTTGTTTATCTATTAAAAACATGATGAAAATTATGAAATTTGTAAATTACTGATAACTTTAATCAATTTTATTTACAATATCTTGCTATGACGGAATGTGGATAGCTGATTGTCTTAACACTACCTATCCAATCCAATAGCAAGAAGACTATCTCGACAGTCATGGTAAACATGTAAAAGCTAGTCTCCAACAATAGCTAACTTCGCCATATCTCGAGAACTTGGCTCACTTGCAAGTGTAGTGTAATCTTCATAAAAATCACAATGCTCCCGGATTCACCACTCACTCACTCACTCATCAGTCACCATACATACATACATACATACATACATACATACGTACATACATACATACAACGTGTCCATTCACACGCTTGTAAAGTTGTTTAAAAAACAAATTTATTCTGGCGCACTGTTGAATAGAATTTACTGTTATTGCGATATAAATCTTAGGACAAACATGTTGTTAATTGTTGTTTGAGTATAGTTTTAATAGAACCGAGTACATCAGTTTTTACCGTGCTGGTAGCAGGTTCAGTTTCCTGTGTGGCAGTATTTAGACCCCGTAAATCCATAAATACTCTAACAACAATCAATTTAGAATAAGACTTATGTATGTATGTATATTTCACGCTATGGGAATTCCTTTCACCCAGCTCCATAGTATCATGTAGGAATGTAGAAATATACCATAAATTTATGAGCAAATAAATCACATGCTAATCCTGTTCAATGCATAGAACATTGAATTTTGTTAGGAAAATATTTTAATATGTTGGTCAGTGTTATAGTCGCGTTGGGAAACAACAATATTATTACCGATTAAGTAATATTTAATTATTTTAATGGTTAATCCCGCACATATCAGGGAACCTAGCGATAAGACATTTCCGCTCCTCAATAATATTTAATATTAACTATACATTAAAACTAAAAACTGCGTGTACCTCCTCCCCTTCCTCCACTTTCCGCTCACTTAAAGGAATGGCGTGTTGAGTAACGGAACCCAGCTTACTCTATATATGCCGCTGTCATGACCGAGGAAATGTCAAAATTCAAGATAACACAATTATCATAGATGAATCAAAAATATTGTAAAAAGTAAGAAGTTTGGTTAGAATTAAAGAACCGAGTGAACTTTCTCAGTAGCTCACTTCATTTTTCGTGTAAAAAACAAGAAGATACAATACACATGTTTCTATTTTTTTATGAGTAATGTGTTGAACTATTTTCAATCTCATTAAAAGGTTTATTGTTCATGTTTTTTTATGTTACGGTGTCAAGGGATCCATGGTGTCCTTCAGATGTTTTTCAAAATTTATAGTCAGGTCATAATTTTTAAGAACTTGTAATAAGTCATTCTTATAATATAAAATGTGGCGAGAGAGTTTTTATATTAGTAATAATTTAGTTTTCAACTGCTTGTTAGTTGCAACGAGTTGTAATTTTGGGATCCGGTACCACATTTCTACCTGGAGTATGAGCGTGTCTGAATATTCATGATTATAATGTATGAACAAAGGAACTGCAATATTGAGTTTAGTTAACTCATCTCTAAAATTAGCAAAATGTTGATGCCTCGGCCTTTCTGCAAAGGAAAAAAATCCGAGGCCGTCGTGACGCAGGGGCACAAGGATGTGACTGTAACGCGACGGGTCTGGATTCGATTCCTACTCGAAGAAATTAAATATTTTATTTTATTTATACTTCCATTTCTTCGCTCTAGAGTCTTGACTCTAGAGCGAAGAAATGGAAGTATACCGTTGTCCCGCCGGAATTCGGCGGAAATAGGGGAACGGAGTGTCTTAACACTAGGTTGCCTCTGCCTACCTTGCTATGTACAGGATAGAACGTGACATAAAAACATAAAAATGAAACTATTAAATATATGCAAAAAATAAAGCAAACTCATCGACATTAAGAATGTTTAACAGGTTAATAGCGTCAGGTTGTTGTGGGCGTAGAAGAACAATGGATGTCAAGTGGAGGATTGCCAAATGCTGTTCACATTCCACCTACAGCCAATACCTGTGAACGATCCGTTGTATTAAATTAATATTGTTAATATGAAAGTAGCTCTTAGAAGCCATCGTGGCAGAGTGGTACAGCGCGTGACTGTAAACGCAACGGTTTTAGGTTCGATTCTTATGTATAATGAGTTATACTAGGTACTTTTATTTAGATTTTTCTGTTATAGAGATATCAACTTAATTTTGAGGTTAAGATTACCAAATACGTTAGCCGAATTTTCATTCAAACAAAGGATTATGTGCTAAATAACTATTTCTTTTTTTTAATTCTACATATAGTAGGAAGAAATCAAGAAAATCTGTTATCCAGTTTCCGCCTCCACCCATTTTTTGAGCCATTGCTTGATGACTGACGGAATTCGACCTGCAGCTTTGTCTTGTTACCAGAGAGAAGAAATGAATATAATTAATTATTCCAAGTTGAAATCAAACCCACAATCTTTTAATTATAAATCTGAAAAAAATCACAAAGAAAATTTTCTCTAATTAAAATGTAAAATCCACAAAAATATTGACTTTAGCTGGTTCATTTTATTCATGTCTTGAAGATTCCTTAAACCGAATGACTAATATGACTTACTGTACTGATGAGTATTACCATAAATATGTCAAGGATTCTCACTCATACAAAAGCTGTACGCGCTATTTACACTAAATCATATTGTTTGATGGATCATGATCTATAGATCTATAGATCATGATCATTTATAATGGCATTCGTTGGTCTTGTTTACTTGTCTATAATGTACAATTTATTGCGAATTATGTTTATGTGCAAGATTTGCTTTCAACTATTTTAATATGGTTAAAATTTAAATTTGTAGCAAAATTATGATAAAGTTTTATTTCCTCTTACTATTTTACATTTCGATAATGTATACGTTCTATGAGAAAAAAATATTGAATTTTATACCAATTAGTTAGTTAGTTACAGGAAACTTTCTTCTAATCAGAACAAACTTTTTATAGAGCTATAAAAGTCCTTTATTACTGAACTGCCTCAATAAAAACGGATTTACGTTTGTACAAATATTTCATACTGTCTTGTTATTCAATGTAGATGCGTGGGCGCATATTTTGTCGTATGCAAATACGCTGCCTACTTTAGTAGACAAGGTTGCATAATAAACTTGAGAAGTTAAAAAAAATATCACAGCCGGTACACGTAACATTTCAATGTCTTAGAAGGATTTTTGATCATCTTGTATCTGTACAAAGAATCTATAGAATAGTCGTTATATTTTTCACTTTTTGCCAAATTAAAGTTATTGCATAATTATAATCATTTTTATACCTCGTATCTATTATGAAATTGAGCAATGAATTCTAAGTTTGTCTCTACAGAAATTTGAAGTACCTGTAAAAACAACAAGTAATAACAGAAGTAAGTAACGCCTATTACACTGTACAAATTTAAAATCAGGTTCACGCTGTATCCCGCACACACTAGGTTAGTCAGAGGGAACCCAGTGTTAAGACACTTCGTTGAAATGAAAATATAAATGTACATAAATGTTTCATTTCCTCAAGCGACGATCGAACCCACAACAAGTTGCTTTTACAGTCACACTTTGTACCCCTGCGCCTCAACTGGCCTACACACTGTACACGGACGTTAAATGGATAAAAATATATAGGAATAATATCTTTTGAGAAGCTACTTGCCAGTGTATGTAAGTATGTAATAATTAAATTATAACATTAGTATTGAAATGAGAATCTGTTGAGTTTCTTGTCGGCTCTTCCCAGTAGAACTCTACAATTCGAGAGTGCTTCCAAAAGTCTATATATACAGTGTGGTGTTAAAAATTATGCCAAAATTTGTTAATTTTATAAAAAAATATTGCTATATAGTCATAATTCGTAACGGTTTTGGGTGTAGTATACTAGTTACCATACCTACCCATAACCATCGGGTAAAATAAAATGCGGCGTTTAGTTCCGCCATATTACATGAAATACTGAGTGCACGTAAGAGTACGTTATGTGTACACGAAAAGTAAAGAATGGAGTAATTTATTTAAATGTTTTGGAAATTAAATATATAGATAGAAATAGGAATTCATCTTTTTTTATTTGAGCATTTGTTATCTTTTGTGGCGAAGTATTATAGCTGTATCGGATTCTCTTGAAATCTCGAAGAGATAGAAAGAACAGCTCGATACAGTTAGAAACTCCATTGTACACCTTCCACTTATATGTACAATATTTAAGGATAATCAATGCCTTTATTAAAGCGGACTGAAGAAACAGAAAAATAATAAAGAAAAGCTATTCACTGAATTGGTATCGAACCCACGGACCAGGGTGTACAAATGTGTAGTATTTTTTTCATTAGGCTATTTTAGTTATGTATACAACTTATTGTTCATAAGAATAGTTCTCCCGAGTGAGATTGAACCCACAACCGTCGCCTTCATAGTAAGACGCTGTGCTACCACGCCACAAGGGCTTCAGTATTTATTAACATATTAATACAAACAACTTTTACACTATAATAATAAATAATTACGGATAAATAATATTTATAATAATAAGTTACTTCCCACATTAAATGTCATAATCTAAATAATTGACTACCAACTTACGCCACCATGGGGCAATTGGATAATACCATATTCAAAGCGATGGATGTGGGTTCAAATCCCACTCAAGGTACTATTTAAATAAATAACAATGTTTCATTGCCTGTACAACTATATTTCGTCATTTACAACAAAAGCTAGGACAGAAAAGACGTAAATGTCTAATTGTTAGTTCTTGTTTGACCATCCAAAATTTAAAAAAAAACTGTGACATATTTTCTGTAAAATTATATATTAACTGAGCAACCGTTTATATTTTCGTCGGCTCATTTTAGCAGAACAGCCCTCCTGCTCTTCCTGGATTGTCCTGAAGAGTCTACTACTATTACTAAGTTCACCCTGCATCCCTAATGTGGAAGTCAGAAAGAGAGAGAGAGAGAGAGATCTCTACATACCTCTTTTGCCTCTTCCACTTTCATCAACCTCGTACCAACCAAATAAATACAACGATGTGAAACTGTAATAGTTTCTTTAAATAAAATATACGTACTTTGCTTTTTGATTTTCTTTCTAAAAGCTGTCTTAACTTTCACACCTCATGCCCAAATAATATTTTAGCAGCAACCTACATACATTCGAACTTTAGTCACATACTTGTAAGTGGTATTGAATACTAAACGCAGATTATTATAAATTCTTTTGTTCACTATAAAAAAGGTACCTGATTAAATATCTAAATAAAATCATTATTTTTTTAAAACTACCATTAAAAAGACAAAACGCGGCGTTGAGCTCCGCCACTCCACACGCCATGTCTTAGTGATCCGGGAGAATATACATATATTCTCTCTTCTCACGCCGAAGCGTAAAGCAGAAATAAAATCTTAACCTACATTTAAATTAAAATTTTCTAGAGAAAGATTTCGAACACTATCTTAATTATAAAGTACATTCAAAATTAACCTATGTGACTCGAAGTGTATGGATAAACATCATCATATTTGGGCCCGCAACAGTTACATGTTGATTTGACAGATGTCAAATACCACTACGTCATAAGGTAAATATAAGGTAAAACACCTTTGATCACGCAAGTATATTTCTACCACACTCACAGAGAAGCCTACACCAGTTTTTGGTCAAGTGTGACACATTTCAGTACCGGCGTGTGTACATTATATTGATTTCGAGGTTGTAAAGTCAATATTTGTGTTACCTACCACAATAAATATTAGACTACTTGTCTTAGGCTTGTTTTACAGGTTCGATACCCAGTATAGACAAACAAAACCATATTAGAAATACATAGCTGTACTGTGTGGAACTCAATGCCTCGACACCAGAGTGAAGAAATGAAAATGTTAAATATTTTTCTCGACTAAGGATTGAACCTACAACCACTCGCGATTACATACTTATGCCTCTGCGCCACAAATGGCCTCACTCATGTCCTACATTTTCTTATATTTGCCTAAAACTAGAGTAAACTGACGAGTAATAATCGTACTAGATGTCATGGTCTGAATGTGTCAAGCGTATCGCATACAGTTATTATAAATAACGGCGTTAAAACACGTCGCGTGCCACGATTTGTTCAAACGCTAACGATATGAACATAGTAATGGTAACTAGACGAGTGGTATAAATGGAAATATTTTTTTTTACATCATATTTTAGTATGTAATTTAAGTATGTACATACTAATTTACTAAAACCATATATTTGGAATAAATACATTAACATACACACATATTATACATATATATAAAAGTAAATAGAACGTAACTTTTCCATCATTATTCATTGTCAGCTTTAGGCAATCTCATTCGTATCGAGTTGATCACGACTTCGATTATTAACATACCTACCTACTTTAATATCGATATTATAGTGATATCGATAAAATTCCACACATAACAAACGATCCGCACCGCTGATGTCCATCAAAATGATAAAAATCTGAATCTCTCGATAATGTTTTAGTTTAATTTTTCTTTTTAATTATCTTCTTAATCATAATGTCTTCCTGTTATTTTATTTTATTTTCAAAATGTGGAACGCCGCTTTCTTTTTTTTATTTTAGAACGGTTTTATGGATATTACTTATTGCTTGGAACTGAACGCCGAAGTGGAAGTAAAAATTTACAAAAAGTAAATTATTCCGAGTAGAGAAAGATCAAATTAAATCGTTAACAATTTAATTTAACCAGTCAAAACAAAATGGGGATGGGGAAAATGGGGAACGGAATGTTTTACCACTAGGTTCCATCTTCTAGATAACTTTTCTCTACCTACCCTGTTTTCTGCGGGATACAGCGTGAAGCTGTATTTTTTTTAAACACGCTAAGTCCTACATCTTAAAACACTATATGACAAAATAACGGACGCACAATATTACACGGCTCGACGATTGACAGCTTCATAATAGGTAGCCATTAACCTAAGTTATATTTCCCTACATTACCTCCTATGGGTTTCCTGTGAAAATAAATATACTTAGGAGCGATTACTAATGTCACTTAAACTTTATTTAATTTTAATATCATCGTTCATTCATATTTTTTGAGGCCAGTCGCGGCGCAGGGGCACAGTGTGTGACTGTAAAAGCGACTGGTTGAGGGTTTAATCCCCGTTCTAGGAAATTAAATAATTTATATTTTCATTTTCTTGTTCTGGTAACGAAGCGAACTCGGCGTTGAGATTCGCAATGCCTGCAGAATTTAGTGTAAAATGAAGAACGAGTGTCTTAGTGGAAAAGGAGTGTCTTTACACTATAGCGTTAAGCTAAAACTTACTTTTTATTACCTTTATAGCTACTATAATTGTAAAATACAGACTTAAATGTTAATTAAAAAAATAAAGGACGTACGATAATAAAAACCTGCGTCTCTATTAGGTCTCCCACAGAACTTTTAGCCAACTAAGCTATACGATAATATCTCACCACGACAAAACAATTGTATAGTACTATAGTTAAGAAGTTAATTTATAGCTATAATATTAGCGATAAATATTGCCCTCTTACTTAATAATCATACGCGACATGTATTTTTTTAATAATTCCAACCAACTACCGTCTCCTATAAACACACACACAAACACACACACACGCACTACAAATATGCCGCACGCACTACAAATAATATAATAATGATAATAATATAACTCTTAAATTTAACATTTTCAAAATGACAATGTATTTTGACGTGACGGTAAAATTAAACGACATTATTATATTTACAACTGCATCATAACTGCTTTAGCACAGATTTCTTCCATTTTAAAGGAATATATAATTCATACTAAACTAAAGACTATATTTTAACTTAACGGGTCGTTGAAAGTAACTGGGTCAGTGGTGCCACGTATTTTAACCGCGTTCGATCACAGTAGATTTTCTCTTATGAAAATGATTGTTATTTATAATGATTGTATATTGTTTATAACAAGATTGTTTCTGTAAAGAGGTAGTACGCCATCAATAAAGTAAGTAATATGTGATATTATTTGTAAGCCTTTATACATTTTACGGGACAAACAAAAATTTTAGAATTTTATTTTTTTTTCTAAATAAAACCGGTCAAGTGCGAGTAGGACTTGCCCAGCGAGGGATTCTTACCGAGATGTTTCGGTAGTTTTTTTTTTTTTGTTCCTTTCGGTAGTAGAACTAACAAATAATAACAAGCTAGCTATAAAAACTTGTCTGTCTACAACTCCTTTAATATAATTTGACATTAATTTTAGAACGTGAACTACTTAGTAATTAATCCACATCCGCAGATATCAATTAACTTAATCTACTTTAACTAATTTTAACAGTTAAGTTTAACTGTGCTCGTATCGTAGTTACTTTCATAATATACTGCTTCATGCGTAAAAGCTTCAATTAAATTCAATTTAATTTCTGTTAGTTTTTATATGTTAGTAAGCAGCATGTACAATTTTAGGTAGTATAATATAATAATTTAAGCATGATGGTAAGGGTCTGTCAAATTTAATTTGAAAGTTTTTATAATATACGTTTAATTTGGTGCGTCAAAGTATGGAAATTAACTAAAAGTGGTAAACGGAGAAATGTACCACTTTGAGTAGATCTTTTTCCGCGTACTAAAAAAATGGTAGTTATTTTATTTTATTTTACCTTCTAAATATTTAATTTCTTTCTTATAGATTCGAGCTGCTTTCTCGTATATAAAAAACTTAGTATTAAAACACTTTGTTACCCGAAAACTCGAGAAATTGGATGTTAAGCGATAGAACTTAACGCCGGGCGTTGTCTTGTTACGACAAAACCTTCAAGCCTATTCATATAGCAAAGAAAAATTATATACATACTATGTATGTTTTTTAAACGGTCTAACAAATCTAAACAAAGCCTTCAATGTTCCTTTATAGTTAAATTTAACTGTTTAAGTTATCTTGATCTATGACTCTGATATCATGTGGACCGTGACCACTTAGTAGGTAACCCTAAAACACGCGAAACATACCCCCGTACAAATAACAATACGATCTAACTGACGTATTGTTAGAGAACAATCTAGTTTTAATGAGATATGAAAATATTAAGACTTTGTATAATATGTACAGCTCTTGGATACCGTCCAATAGTTTTGACCACTAAGCGATACGTTCCAATCAAGGTACGTGAAAATCCTTATATTCTTACAACTTATTTATATAAAGATTTTTTACGATAATACGATATTTTGTTTATCTATTAAAAAAAATTATCAGTATTTTTACTTTGTTAAACGGCAAATAAGAAACTATTTCTTCTGTTATGTCCTTTAAAGATTTTTTTTCTATACAAATTTGTGTCCGATATTAGGGCCAAATGCAAAAAAAATCATTAACTCCAATAAAATACATCAACCATTATTTTTATATATCTACATAATATATAATCTATATATCATATCAATACAATAAAAAAAAACAAATAAAATAAATCAGCTTCACGTTGTATCCCGCAATCAGCAGGGTAACCAGAAGGAACCTAGTGTTAAGACACTACTTTCCCCACTTTCTGCCGAATTCTGGAGGCATTGCGTGTTGAGTGGCAGAACTCAATGCCGCGACACCAGAGCGAAGAAATGGAAATATATTTTTAAGTAAATATTTCATCTCCTCGAGTGGGGATCGTACCCACAACCAGTCGATTTTGCAGTCACACCTCGTGCCGCTGCGCCACGACTGTGACAACAAAGATTGAAACAATAAATAAAGCATTTTACAAAAATAACTTAAAAGAACATTAGCGGCTATAATCTTAGGTAAAAAGTATGAAAAGCAAACATCCATTACATTTTTGTTTTATTACCACCCATTGAGGTGAGGCCGTCACTTTGACAACTCAAGCGCAGTCTACCACGTCATAATACATGACATCTTGGTTCTATTATGCAGGGTCTACACGTTCATTGTATTTGAATGAGGAAAAAAAATGTAATAAAGTGAGCGTCTGTCTCGTGTAAAGACAATTTTGTAATTTTATTTTAACAGAAAATTTCAGAGATTTTGATATTTTAGTTGATATTTTTCTACCAACTGTTCTAGAAAATTAGATCTTATAATTCTCTAGAATCCTTAAATTTATATACTAAATTATTATAATTAACTTTATTATTTATTTTAATGGTAATCACATATTTGTTTATATTAAGAACATATTAAAAATGTGTATGAAATTCAAAGCTTACTGCCAAATGAGCTTCTTATTTTTAAGGTAATTATTTCATGTTAAATTATTGTTTTGTTTACTTCTGAACAACGATAAGACTAATAATATGTATCTATAAGTTCAATAATATTTTTTTATAATTACATACGCAACGACCACTAATGATTTTTTCTTATTTTCTATCTTTCTATTCATTTTCCATAAAACTGTCGTATTCAGTAAACAAAAAAAACGTAATATCATACAAACAATAATACAAATATTTCTTATTTTACAGGTATTCTAACAACATAAAGGTATCAACCACGTGTGGACTCCGCGCTATAATGATCTACCACTACCACCCATAATTTAAAGCGTATACAGTATAAGTGCATGCAAAAAGTTAAAAGCTTCTATAATTATCTCAAGAAGTGCCTATCTGGCTCAATGCGCTAATAAATCCACATAATCGTTTAACACTTTATAGATGATATCGTCTTGGCTTAGTTGGGTATGCGTATGATTTATCTTAGTACATTTTTTTAGCTTATCACGCTGTAGCCCGAATGAGAATAGTATTAAGAGTTAAGATACTCCGTTCTCCACTTATGAGACATTTCGTGTGGCGATGCAAGGAAATAAAAATAACTTATTCCACCGAGTGGGAATCAAATCCACAACCGTCGTGTTCAATGTCAAACACTATACCGGTGCGCCATGACGACCTCAAAAATTAAGGTAAAATATCAAATAAATTTTAGAAACGCAACTCGAGAGCTTAACTTTGAATTTTAGTAATTCCACAATATATAGATATTAAACAGCATAATTATTAATATTAAGCATCCGGTTGAGATGTATTTAAGTTAGATATGACATGATGATTAATGTTACTATGAGTCTTTTGGTTAGATAGATGACATCATAGGTTTTACTTCACTTATTACAAAAGTTATAATTTTAATGTTGTGTAATTTAATCAGCTTCACGCTGTATCCCGGACACACCACGGTAGACAGAGGGAACCTAGTGTCAAGACACTCCGTTCCCCACTTTCCGCCGAATTCTGGAGGCATTGTGTGATGAGTGGCGGAACTCCACGCCGCGCTTTTACCTCGATACCAGAGCAAAGTAATGAAAATATAAATTAAAAAAAAACGTTCTCTCTGACTACCCCGCTAGGGATAAAGCGTGAAAATATTAACGTAAATAAATATTTCACTTCCTCGAGTGGGGATCCAATCCACAACCAGTCGCGTCTGCATTCACATTTTCTGCCACTGCACCACGACTGGCCTCAACTTAAAAGAAACAAGGCTCTAGTTTATGAAACCTTCAAGATTAATATTTTGAAATTGAAATTGCAATTTATTTATCATATATTGTAGAAAATGATTGCAATGATTCAACAATCGAGATAAATCGCTGCTTTTTGTTCGTTACAAAGTATGTATATGATTTTGTTATGGAAGTTTTATATATAAATTTTATATAATAATTTGTATTTATTGAGACCGAATAACTCTTATATCACATCTTAAGCTCGCCACTAACTTACTTCAATATTAAAAAAAAACGATTTCGTAAGTTACTGAAACTTTGTTATTCTTTTTGGGTGTAGGCGGAGTCTTAACACCAAAAAAAAAACAAAAAAAATTGACTTAGAATAAACTTAAGACCTAGGTAATATTACCGGTGACGTCATACCATACCTGTTAGTTGCGTGCAAAATGTCGCAACACGTGCTCGGCCGCTCAGAACAAGTTGAAATCATGACTCATACTTCTGTTGCTTTGATTAGAAATTTCAAGTGGTTCTTTTTTTTTAATTATAAGTGTTTTTATAGAATTAGCGAATTGCTTCTGGCTTTTTTTTTTGTCTGGTACAAAAAAACTGCATTAAAAATCTTTGACGAAAATACGATCAATAATTTCCTTCTTTCCACACAAGGTTAAGACAATATTTTTTGACTGAAGCAGAATTAACACGATAGTATAGAAAGCATTAGATCGGATTGAATGTAGAAGAAGCCAGAGTGTGTGATAAGAGGGGTTGATGAAAACCTCCAGTGATCTTTGATAGCACCGTAACGATACTTACGATAACGAGAGGGACGATTGGATAGGGCGTCTTAAAACTTTAGTTTATTCTTTATAGTCAGTTAATATACAAAGTTACAGTTATCAGTTAGTATTACAATAAAAAAAAATAATACAAAGAAAGATATACAAGACTATTATCTAGCAAGATTAATAAAAAATTAAAACCTCGATAGGAAAATGAAATGACCACGATGGAAAATATTATTCAAGTTTAAAAATATGTTTTTTTAAAATTCCTGATGTCATAATATAAAAATAAATACGTGACTTCATATAACGTAAAAATATTACGTTATATGAAGTCACACAAAATACGTAAGAAATCATAAGTTATATCTTATAACTTATGATTTCTTACGTATTTTGTGTTAGAAAAAGAGAAATATTGTGTTAAACAGACACAAACTGTATTTTCTTTCTTATTACTAAGTTGTTTGTAATCTAATTATTGTTGATAACGTTTACAACTAAAATATAAGCTAAATTATTCAGCTTGAAGCTTTATTCTGCACAACAGTCTACTCGTAGGTAGAGAGAACCCGGTGCTAAGAAACTCCGTTCCACACTGTCCGCTCTATTTCCAAAATATTGTTTATTGAATTGAGAAACTCAATGCGACGCTTTGTCTACCAGAGTACAAAAATTATTATTTATATTTATATATACATATATTCATTTCTACGTAGTGGAGATCAAAACCTACCATATTAAATTTGGTATGAGACAAAATGTAAACCAAAAAATCTGTTTCTAAAACTTTTATGTGACTATTCATTTCTATTTAATTTAGTACAGGTTTACTTATATTTTGTAATGTAAAAAAATCTATATGACAAAAAAATAACAAAAGTAATAAAATAACAAAAGTAACAACGGGATCACAACAGTACTGTCTTTTGAACATGTTGACCGATAGTAGAAATGGCGGCTATATAAGGCTGGCCAATGACAAAACATCATGTTTTAATGTTAAAATGTCTGCAGTACCTGTTTTCTATGATTTATTATAGTAGGTTATTTTTATAGTATTAAAATATGTATCAAGTTTGAGAAAAAGTTGGCATTTGGCTGTTTTTATATGTCTAGTATTTAAATTATTATTATGAAATAAGAAAATTGAATATTAATTAAGAAAATAATTTATAATATTTATGATACCGTAAAATGAGGTAAATGGAAACATGTTAAATTTAAAATTTGTGTTTTACAATGTTCCTGGTTCCTGGAAAATAATCTTTTTTTTATTATTACATTAGTTTCTTTTTCTTTCGTTTTTTTTAATTTTAAATTTTATTAAATTGCATATTTTGCATGTGCAATTTTAAATATTATTTTTTTTAAATATTAATTGATTTGTATAATTAATATATTATAAAAATCATTATTGATGAAATCGATAAATTTTAATCATAATTGTTATTAGCTAATAACTTCTATAGATATCGTTCAATTGACATCCATAAATCATTAAAAAAAATTTTTTATTTAGCTCCATCAATCATGACCTATAAAATAACCTTTTTTTATTCATTTAACTTTTATTTCAAGTTTTCGTGATCAGGGTATAACTACTGTAGCGTTTACATTCTCAACGTTGCGCCACGTCGTACAGTTAAAGAAATAGGCAGAGAATTAGGTCACTATCCTACTTATTACTTTGTTATCAATCCACTTAAAAACATTATACGATAAAGCTTCACGCTGTAACACGCTCACAGCAGGGTAGGCAGAGGGAACTTAGTGTTCAGACACCCCGTTCACCACTTTCTGCCGAATTCTGGAGGCATTGCGTGTTGAGTGGCAGAACTCAACGCCGCGCTTAGCCTTGACACCAATCAAAATTTAAAAAGGGATAATTGAATCTAGAGTTTATAATAGTGACCATTCTTAAAAAAATATATAAGTTTACCTTTTATTAATGATCTATAAGCTTAAATAATTGAAAAACGTTGACAGAGACGCAGATTTACGTTTAACATAAATTAAAACAGTTGTAATATACGAAAACAGCTTTAAGCTTCCTTCCGCGTAGTACGGAGCTTAGTGTTAAACACTGTATTCTCCACTTTCTGCTCAATTTTCTAGACATCGCGTGTTAAATGGCGAAATTCAACACCGCACTTTGTCTTGTTACCAGAGCAATAAATTCCCCCGAGTGGAAATCGAATCACGACTATCGCATTTACAACCAGACCAAGTGCCGCTGCGGCCACGACGGTCTCAACTTGCTTTCATTACATCTCACTATCCACTTTCATTTTTAACCTATTTCCAAAAAAAAATTCGTAACATCATTAACCTTGTCCGTAATGTGAACAACATATTTGTTTACACCGTATCTGTGGGCGATGCTCACTCGCCTTGAAAGAAACGATAGTTGCTCATTTACATTCCGCTAATGCAATACAATTTGAATTTTATTCCGATCACATTCTTCTTTACATGTATGTAAAATATTTTGACTTCTCTTATATTTATTTGCAGTTTTATGCTTTTTGTGTAACGAAAAAAGAAAGGGTAATGTGTTGTCAGTTTATGTATGTATGTATGTCTGCACGAATATTTGTTCCAAAAAAAAACACTAACAGTACCTAAAGCATATTACACTGTTCAAGAATATTAACAGGATAAAGATGTATGGAATTAATGTCTATTGATTGTGATGTAGGATAGGTGTCAGTTAAAATAATAATTGAATTATACCATTTTGAAAAGAGCAACTGTTGAGTATCTTGCAGGCTTTTCTGCTGCTACTGTTGAATTTGTTTCTTCTCAGCAGAGCTGGCTTCCGATCCGGTAGTGGATTTTTTATATGTTCTTTCGACGATTCAAAAGTGTTTATAATAGTCTATTTGAATACAGAATATTTTGAATTTGAATATATGAAGTTGTAGAGACTAAAAGAGTTGCCTGATGTTGATGATTCAATCGTAAATCAATTTGTTTCAACCTTGCGATTGTCACTAAAGGCATGACAACAAAACAGTGACAACCAAACGCTATTTTATTAAATAAAAAAACCGGACTACGGACTTCCTCGCCCACCGAGGGTTTCGCATAACAATTGAAGATAAAGAGCTTTTTCTGAAATTCAAGCTTAGCTTAGGCAAAGTTTCTTGGATAAAGGCTCGTAACAGACAGACGGATAGGCGGACAACAACAACATGACAACAAAATGATCTTATAATAGTTCCTTTTTGCCTTAAAAGTTACGGAACCCAAAAAAATCTAAGGCAACTGGGAGTGGTGGTCATATAATAGGTATTTTAAATTTATTTTTAAGTTCTTATCGACATTTATCCCTATGTACAAATATGTCCCATATTATATAGGTGGGCAGCAAAACGTAGTTTAGTTATTACTCTATTCCGGACTATTTGCTTAAAACATTGCGTACTATGTGGCACAACACAACATTTCGTCCATACAAAACACACAAATATGGTATATTAATAAAAATAAAACTCCAATGGTAATTCACAACAACAATTTTTATATTATCAAAATAATAAAAAATGTAATTGATTTAAAATAAAATAGCATATTACGATATTCTAATAATATAAGCTATAAAAAGAAAACAAATTATAAAACAAGTTTTTGTACAGATAAAAAATAAAGTTCTTCGTTTTATTTTACGTAAATTATTCTATCAGTTTTTTTATTTGATTATTATTTTTTAAGCTCACGCAGTATCCTGCTAGGATAGGCGAAGGTAACGTAGTATAAAGTCACTTCCTTACCAAATCTTATAAAACATTGCGTGTTGACTGGTGGAACTCAACAGTGTATGTTATCAGTGTTACCAGAAATATGACATTCCTCCTAGTAGAAATCGCTAACTAAACTGAAAAAAATACATTTCAATTCGCCAATATTAATTAATTAAACAGAGAGAACGGAGTCCCAAATTCTCTCTCTGCATACCTCTTTAACCCCGTTCACTGTCATCAACCTCTTCATGCTTGCTTTCCGAGCGGTCCCTTCTGCTTATTACATGACCTGTGTTCTCGAAGGTCAATGGAGGCCTCCTCCTACCTCTTTTAACTATACTCCAACAAAGTAAATAGTGTCAAAATAACTTTATTGTTTAATTTAGTGTGTTTCAAATTGTATACACACAGTAAGTACAAGGAGAAATTAGGCTTTTAGAGAAAGTATTGTAAGTAAGCGTGTATTTGCATTTTAACTGACGCGTTACATAACAAACATCCGTTTAGCGAACTGAAGTATATAAATAAATATTTTACTTTTATTGTTTTATTATTATTATGATTTTCAACGGTAGGCAGTAGAGAAAAAAACATAACGAGTCAAATGGCGGAACCTTACTCCGGAGTTTGCAATAACAAGTCGAGAAAATAAATTATAAATATATTCCTAAGTGGAAATTGAACCCAAAACCATCGCATATACAGTTAGAAACTACACAAAGTGGACATCTGTACATTAATAATAAGTAAGTATAACAAAATACGTGACATTGAATAACTTAGCACATCGTTGACTAAATATGACAAATAGCCAATTCCTATTTACATTGCTTGCGGGAAACATTGAAAATATGTAGTTATTTATTATATAATATATAATGTATTTTTGCACATAGCAGTGTAGGCAAAGGGAACCCGGGGAACCTAGTTTTAAGACACTCTGTTCCCCCATTAGTAGTTCCGCATTTGTGCTACGCTAGAAGCATGGGCGCAGGAATGGCGAAAGACGATTGAAGTTCACTCCGGAATAATCTTTGTCCACAAATAACATTCTGCATTTTATTTATTCAAACATAACGCACATTGAGTAAAAATATGAATATATAATATTTACTTAAATTTATATTTACCATTACCATTTCTTCGCTCTGGTGTCGTAGCAAAAGCACGGCGTTGAGTTCTGCCACTCAACACGCAATGCATCCAAAATTCAGCAGAAAGTGGAGAACGGAGTGTCTTAACACTAGATTCCCTCTGCCTACTCTGCTGTGTGCGGAAGACAGCGTGAAGCATTATTTTTTATTTATAGCTTTATATTATAATAAAAATTAACATTACAACGTTTACATTTACGATAAAAACCAATATCGATATCATAATCGATATCGATTCTACAAAAATGGCAACTATACACTACCCGCAAAACCGAGAATAACGGTAAACCAATACAATCGCTAATACGTTCACAGTTAGTTGTAATGATGGCTTGTAAAAACGGAGCCTTCGAGCACTGCTTTCAATTAACCACGTCCTAAGAAGCTAAATTGTTACCTTCCTACAAAACTGTTGCTCGCGATATTTCCTTGATAAGTACTAGTTGAAATACCCCCGACATTTGTATGGATACTACTGGTAATAGTATTAATGAGGAAGTTTGTGAGTTTGTTCTATCTTCACACAAAAAGTACTGAACGGATTTCGATTAAACTTTGCAGTAATATAGCTTATATATCAGAATAACACAATAATCAGCTTCACACTGTATCCCGCATTCAGCAGGGTAGGCAGAGGGAACCTAGTGTTAAGACACTCCATTCCCCACTTTCCGCCGAATTCTAGAGTCATAGCGTGTTGAGTAGCGAAACTCAACGCCGTTCTTTGCCTCGTTACCAGAGCTTTTAATAAAAATATTAAATATTTCATTTCTCCTAGTGGGAATCGAACCCATAACACCCACAACTGTTGCGTTTACAATCGCACAATTGCGGCACTGCGCCACGACTACCCCGAAATAAGAAATGAATAGTAAATAATAATACTTATACATGTGTGTATAGTATGTATAAGAATTTACGTAATAAATAAACATTAATACAGTGAATCAACAAATTTGGAAAACAATATGTTTCAAGGATATAAAGAACAATAAAATTATTATGCCAAACGGTGTTCAACCTCGACATATTTACTTACTTCTATATACGTAGTATGAAGCTACTACCTACAGTGCTCGTACAGTACGGTCGACAAGTCGTGGCCGCTCTGAACCTGTTGCTGCGCAGATTTTATTTAAGGTTTTGATTATTTTCTTCCCTAGTGAACAATGAGCAAAATAAAGAAAAACCTAAAAACCAGAAAACCCAACTCTAAGGCGGCCATAACTCGTCGACCATACTATACAATAGTGACGTACGTTCATTCATTGCTTTACGTTTATTGATCATCGACAATGCGTGGGCGCAGTTATTTTTTAATGACTAATCCACTAATAATTTAAGTAAAGAATAATTAAATCGGTTATTTAAATCGTTCGTGCAAGGTTTGTGAGTAAAATAATCACATTTTAGTCTTCGCTTTACAAAATCACTTTACTTAACAAATTTTTTACAATATTTTTAAAATATTGAAACATTTTTTCCAAAAAGTAGAGAACAGGCAGCTTTTACGGGAGATATTAAATGAAAAAAAAACTATTGTAATTTACTATTTTACTTAAGTATCTCTAATTACCTATTATACTTAATAGTATTAATAATATATTAATAATAATAATATTTCCATAGAAAAAATTTGAACGCATATAGCTTAATTAGATGAGCGTTTTTACAGTGTAATTAGATAAATTATAACCTAGCCATTAAGAACAAACCCACAACCGTCGCGTTTACAAACAGACGTTTGCACCACTGCGCTACGACGACCCCAATAATATATTCCTAATTCTAAAACAACCCACGTGAGATATATCGATATACAATTATTTAATGATACGAAAGCGTTTGACCATGAGTGAATGAACAACGCGTGGGACCACGGACACGGACTGTGTGAATAGGCTTTATTTGACTAGCAACCATATAAAATTTTATTGTTTAAATTTACTTTTAATTTATATTTAAAATTTCTTTGTTTGCTTTATATTCTGTTTAGGGTTAAAGAGTTTGTGTAGTTTAATGCTCTAATCTCCGGAACTAATGATTGGAAAATATATTTTTTTATATTGGATAGTTCATTTATCGAGGAAAGTTATTATATCATCCCAATCATTGGAATGTATCTGACTCTACAAGCGGTCAGAGTTACTTTGAACATTTAATATTTCTGACTGTAAACGAGGCGGTAGTGGGTTCTATTTCAATTGGGGGAATGAATTACTTTCCTCCCCCCTCCGCGCGTTTAAATGGATTACACGCGTTAAAAGTTGCTCCTCATATTTAATTAATTTTATAATACTTACAGTCCTTATTAAGTAATTATTTAATATCCAAAAGCTCTCCATATACGTTATAAATAGCTGTCAATTAGTGAATAACAATAACTGGAAGAAATACAGTGTTTTAAGAGTGAATTAGTTTGAACAAGTCAGTTAACTTTGTGCAAGTGTATCAGTGACAAGACAAAGGACTGACCTTTGGACTCTTTAAGCTTATAACGAGTATTCGACCGCAATGAACTTACACTACAAATTAAACTTCTACCATTGATAGTGCGATGGACTAGTGGATATACGAGCGGATTTACAACAAATATTGAGTAGAGTTCAAATCATACCTCGTCAATACATTGTTTTTAATTTTGTTATATTTTTTTGTTTTATTATTATTATTTTTTATTTTCATTATAATTCATATTTTTTTTTTTTTTTTTTCTTATAATTTTTCTAAACACATAGTAAATTGCCAAAATGCCACTGAAACGAACTCCTCCTTCTACATCATCTTCTCCATTGCAACATTGTCTATCGGAGCCAAGTTTGAACAAAGACAGTAAAGGTGCAGTTGCCGGCGTTAGTACGCTGAATGTTACTAGTCGTCCTAAGCGAAGACGCTCTCCTTCAGATGATATCGGAGAAAGATTGGCCTCTTTTATGACAGAGATAAAGGATATTCTGGATATTTTTAAATTAGAACAAAATCTCAAACTTGAAGAGCTCTCTGTGGCCGTAAGTGAAATAAAAAGACAAAACAATGAAATACAATCATCAGTCGAGTTCTTGTCACAAAAATATGATTCAATAGTTTGCCAAATTGAAAAACTCGAATTAGAACGTAAAAAAGACCAACAACAGATACAACTTTTGCAGAGTAAGATCGAAAACTACGACCGACTCTCCAGAGCAACTTGTGTTGAAATTAAAAATATTCCACCAGGTCACGCTGAAACCAAGGATAACCTATTAAGCACTGTTACCACGCTCGGGAAACACCTCAATATTTCAATACAACCGCACGAAATAAAAGACGTATTCCGCATCAATTCTCGTGACTCAGCAGCTCGGACCGTTGTTGTAGATTTTACAGGAGTAATGTTGAAGGAAAGAATTATTAGTATGTATAGGAAAAAGAATAGAGAAAACAATAGATTGACTACCGACAAACTGGGATTTAATGGTCCATCGAAACCAATATACATATCGGAAAGTTTATCACCCAAAATGAAGAGACTATTTTATCTTTCCCGGGATTTCGCTAAGTCAAATGAATACTCCCACTGTTGGATATCAAATGGGAAAATACTCTTAAGGAAGAAGGAAGGAGAACGTTTCAAGATAATAAAAGATGAGGATGATCTGTCTGTCTTAAGAGCCATAAAATGACTAGCCGTTATAATGTTTATCCATGTTATCTTTTTTGTATTCAAACTAGATTTAATTATTCTTTTAGCTTATGATATTTACACTCATTGTCATTATGTAATATTTAATAGGTATAATTATTTTATAGGCATGATTTTAAACAAATTCTCAAAAATACACTACATAAAAAATATTTACAACATACACAATTCAATATACAACTTAAATACTAATAACTGTAATTACAAAGTCTCAAAAGTAACTAAACATATATTTTACGCGGGTTTTTCTAAACTAAGCCTTTTAAATGTCACACTAAAAATGATAATTATGACAATATGCACTCACGTTGAAAAAAATAATAAATATGTTAATTGACAAATCGATTGTAGAAAACATTGAAAATATATCAGTGTCAGACTCACAAATATGTACTCCCGAGCAATATAATGAATATCTCAAATTTGATGCAGGACTAAAAGTACTTCATGTTAACATTCGAAGCATTTCTTGTAATTTCGATTCGCTTTTAGTATTATTGGAAAGATTAACTTATAATATCGATGTGGTAGTGTTGTCAGAATGTTGGTTGAGCAAAGTCACAGTTATACCCAATATTCCCAATTTTACTTTCTTTAAATCAAGCCATAGCAACCAAAATGATGGTGTTATAGTTTATATCAGAGATCACATAATTTGTGAAGTAGTTGAGCCTGTCTTTGATGAAGCAAATTGTTTATTAATTAAATTCTCGAATAATATTGCTCTCATTGCTCTATATCGGTCACCGTCATATAGGAATATCGCATCTTTCATAGGTAGCCTGGACAATGCGTTAAGTTCAATAGTTGATTTTAGAACAAAAATAATTATAGGGGACATAAATATTAATATTGGCAATATGTCAAGGGATGTACGAGCGGATGATTACCTAAACCTTTGTGCTTTACACGGTCTATTGCCAGGCCACTTATTTCCTACCAGAGATAATAGTTGTCTAGATCATATTCTACTTAAAACTGATAAAGCTGCTAATTCTTTCGTTTTAGATTCCCTTGTTACCGATCATAAGCCTATAATAGTTTGTTGTGATATACATGTAAAGAAAATAAGAAAAATACGAACATCATTTCACATGGATAAATCAGCTATTATTGCCGACATTAGAGATACTGATTTTTCTGATGTTGTCACCTCCACCGATCCTGAATACTCTGCAAACAAATTAGTATCAATCATATCATCTGCTATAAAAAAACATACTCGTCAAGTATCGGTTTCCAGTAAAAGAAGAATATTGAAGCCTTGGATAACCCCAGGACTATTGCGCAGCATACGAAAACGTGATAAAATCTACAGGAAAGTAAAAAAAGATCCTAATAACATAGATTTAAAATCATCGTATAATCGTTATAGGAATCTTTGTAACAATTTATTAAAGAAAATTAAAGTGAATTATGAAAGTAATGAATTTTTTAAAGCTAGGAAGGACTCAAAAAGGACTTGGGACTTAATTAAACAGTTTGGCAATCTACCAAACAAAAAAGCGAATGTGTCAAGCCACCTCATAAAATCAGTAAACGATGCACACGACGCAGTTAATGGTGTCAACAATTTTTTTGCCAATATAGGGAGAGAGATAGCATCTAAGATCACTCTACCATCCGTTAAGTACAAAGAATACATTAAAATTCCAAATAGTCAATTTATGCCCACTTCAATGGTTATTAATGACACAGATGAGTCTGAAATCAGGTATTTCATCTGCCAACTTAATGATAACTGCGCGGTGGGCTGGGACGGTGTCTCGACTTCGATATTAAAAGCAGCTGTAGATGTCTTGACTCCTCCAATAACTGGGCTGTTCAATCTATGTTTATCAAAGGGCATATTTCCTAGGGTTTTTAAGAAATCTATTATCCATCCAATCTATAAGTACGGCGATAATGAATCTGTCAACAATTATAGACCTATCTCCATTTTGAGTTCTCTGTCCAAGATTCTTGAAAAAATAATTTACAAGAGGCTTATTTCGTACCTGGATAAGTATAAAGTGCTTGAAGATAATCAATATGGCTTTAGAGCCAATAGGACTACTGAGGACGCACTCATGAATTTAGTAAATACCACCATTCAACATATTGATAAAAAAATTAAAACTGTGGGTATTTTTTTGGACATATCAAAAGCCTTCGACACTGTCTCTATTCCTCTTCTCCTTTCTAAATTAGAAAAAAATGGTATACGAGGAAAAGTGTATGACCTTTTTAAAAGCTATTTGAGTGAAAGGACCCAGTGTGTGTCCATAGACAATATAATAAGCAGCGATCAAAATGTATCCTTCGGAGTGCCACAAGGTAGTGTGCTGGGACCTATCCTGTTTCTTATATATATTAACGACCTGTGCAAGCTGGAAATTCCAAATTGTAAAATTATTACTTACGCAGATGATACTGCTCTAATCGTTAATGGTAACACATGGTCGGATGCTCGTAAGCATAGTGAAAAAGCTCTAGCTACTATAATCAATTGGTTATCATGTAACATATTGACACTAAATATTGATAAAACCAAATTCATTACCTTTGGCCATAAATCTCAACTTCCATGTGAATCGTTTTCGATCATTGCACACAAATGTCCAGACCAGGGTCACTTTTGCGATTGCTGCCCGCTTAATCGATCACGTACTATAAAATACCTCGGGGTAACCCTAGATGAAAATCTCACGTGGACTGAACACATAAATGCTATAGTAACCCGATTAAGGAAACTCATATATGTTTTTAGAAAACTTAGGTCTAGCGCAACTCTAAAAATCTTAAAAATGGTATATTTTTCTCTTGTGCAGTCTATTTTGAATTACTGCATTCCAGCATGGGGTGGAACTTCGAAATGCACGATCCTTCGATTGGAGAGAGCCCAAAGATGTATTTTAAAAGTAATGACACACAAACCTAGGCGCTTTTCAACTACAGATTTGTATACAATTTGTAACGTACTGAGTGTTCGACAATTATTTATCTTGCACGCTATTTTACGGAAACACAAAAAAATATTTTACAACCCGAATAGTTTGACTTTGAAACGCAGATACGATAAAGTCTGTCCAATTGAACATCGACGTTTAGCCTCCTCAAATAAACAGTACTTTTATTTATGTCCAACGCTGTATAATAAAGTTAACGAAAAGTGTAGAATCCACCACCTAACTCTACGGAGGTGTAAAATCGCATTAAATAATTGGCTGTTAACGCAAAATTACGATGACACAGAAAATCTTATACGTATCCTTGCAATATGAGGCTTAAATTTCAAATGTATACATAAGCACCCCCCTAACACACAAACTCATAGTCACTCATCCACGCACACACACGCACAACTTTCACACTTACACATACACACACACACACACACACACACACACACACACACACACACACACACACACGCACGCACAAATACAAACACGCATATATTTATTTTACCTTACTTTATTATATACATTTCTTTTATTGTAAATGTTGTTTGGTTTCATATCTGTATTTATAATAATTGGTAATTTATATTTTTATTTCATAGTAAGCAACGTTTGAGAGGTGGGCGTTAATAGCCGCGACACAGTGTTTCACTAATGCGGTTATTATCGTACTTATTGTTTCTTGTATAACTTTAGTAAATGTTTGAAATAAATAAATAAATAAATAAAAAAACTTTAATTATATTAATAAAGTGTGGCTTTGAGTTATGGCTTTGAGGCTACTCAACACGCAATCTGTCGAATTTGAGCTGAAAGGGGAAAGGGGGAGAATGTCTTAACAATATGCGAGATATAATGTGAAACTAAAAAAAAAGAAAAACATTTTTTATATTATACATCCGTTAAATACATACAGAATTTAATTTACAAGAACATTTATATACAAAATTCCATATAATTTTTATGTGGTTGACCTTTAAAATCGATACAATACTTTATATGAGAGTGTCCGAGCAGTTCGGGGTCGCGTCGTGAGGGCACGAGATGAAAGTAAGATCAACACTGTCACTGCCTACCACCTTATTATAGTAGATTTATTATTTTCACAATTGCTTCCTAGCGCCCACGGGATACTGGGTATTAATAAGATCAATGGACCACTATTTAAATTGAGCTTTAAAATAATACTATTTCTTGGATAATTTGGTTAAAAATAAAATGAATAAATCAGCTTCACAGTGTATCCCGCACACAGCAGAGTAGGCAGATGGAACCTAGTGTTAAGACACTCCGTTCCCCACTTTCTGCCGAATTATGGAGGCATTGCCTGTTGAGTGGCAGAACTCAACGCCGCGCTTTTGCCTCAACACCAGAGCGAAGAAATGGAAATATAAATTTAAGTAAATATTTCATATCCTCGAGTGGGGATCCAACCCATAACCAGTCGGTTTTACAGTCACACTTTGTGCCACTGCGCCACGACTGGCCTAATAAATACGATTGTTTAAAAAATGCGTTTAAAATGTTGTTAAATAGATTAATGTATTTTGATGTAATAGATGATATTACAACAAGTTACAACATGGTAAAACTTAAGGCGAAATGAATGGACAACGGAAACTTAGTTAGCTTTCACTTTTTAAGACAAAAAACCCTAGCGACATGAATGTCACTTTACAACATAAAGGAAACTGCTTAACCATTACTTAATGTTTACCCAACAGCCTAGTAGCTAGTTGAATATTATTTGTATTAGGGTATCTCCACATAACGTCATAAGTTCAAATTCAGATCAAATAAAAAAATATTTAACAAAAAAATCGGTGATTTTCCAGGTTTACACTGTATGCACACAGCGGAGTACGCAGAGGGAACCCTATTAACCAATGTACGACACTCTATTATCCATTTTCCTCCGAATTCTGTAGGCATTACGTGTTGAGTGCGGATTTCTAAGCCGCATTTCTTCTAACATCGTCTGTATTCTGTTTAAATTTTTTTAGTATGATAGAAATATATGCCCTTGGCAATTTAAGAAGCTAGCGTTGAGTTCCGCCGCTCAACACGATGCTCGTATAAGCTGTCTATAAAATCGCTCTCAACTCTAAGATTGCTCTTAAGATGTCGTATTAATAATCTACCGAAAACTGACAACAATTCAAGTGGAAAGCGGAAAACTGAGTATTTTGATATTAGGTTCTCCCTTCTTACTCTGATTTACGAGAAGTGAAGGTGAGAAGAGAATATTATACTGTAGATAAATCTTTTAATTATATTGTCAGCTTTTTTAGTAATAAATTAGTATATTATTAATTAATAAATGTGTTTAACCCCTTACTTTAGGAACTAAAACTGAAACTAGTTCAATTGTGATTGTAGTTAAAACATTCAGACAATGACCCAAATTGAAATCACTATACACTGTCAATGCAAATATAAAAATTTAATTTGTTAACATTTTGAATGTCGAGAACTGATATAATTGAATTGTCAACGCTTTATATGATCAGTTATTTATAATTATTATAGGAATCTAAGTTGTTCATACAAAAGAAATATGAATTATTAAAAAAAATTGCTTCTTGCTGTGTCCCGCATACAACAGGTTAGTCAGAGAGAACCTAGTGTTAAGACTCTCCGTTCCCAACTTACCGCCGAATTTTGGAGCCATTGCGTGTGGCTGTGCTCTAGGCCGGGCTTTGCCTCGACACCGAAGTGAAGAAATGGAAATACAAAATGAAAATAAATATTTTATTTCCTCGAGTCTGGATCGAACCCATTACCAGTTGCTTTTACAGTCACAGTTTGTACCCCTGCGCCACGACTAGACTCAAGTTAAGTTAATTCTTTTAATAAAAATAAATTTTACAAACGCACAATTATACATTATAATAAATCATATCATGCGTACATTATATTAAAACAGCAAAATTTACATCGACTAACGTGTAATTCTAGGAAATTATATGCAAAAATATAAAAGTCAGTTAGAGAGTTATACGTAAACCTAGAACTGAATAAGTTTTTTTTTTACTTTAAAAGAAAATAAACCACTTCTCCCCTATTTCTAACCTCATTTATATATTGTGGTTTAGCGCAATTATAAAATTGTGCTTACAAATAACTCCACATCAGTCAATATCTACTGACTGATATATGCAATATATGCTACAAATGTCGATCTCTTGATTACTACTACAAAATTACATGTTGAAATGTACCAATTTACTTATGTATGTCGTGATAATATCCACTATTTCATAAGATGGTCTGGTTTGGTCATAAAATGAGAGATTATCCATTTTTTTATATAGGTATTAACTTATATACTAAAGTCACGTTGTAAATGAAACTATTTTTACCGGATTAATCGCGTATATTTTGCGTGCGTACTTTCCGTGGTCACGGGTAGAGTCTACCCGTGACCACGGACTACTGTAAAGTGTTCGAAACGTCGGGCTCCCCAAAAATGTATACAATACAAAATATACGCGATTAATCCGGTAAAAATAGTTTCATTTACAATGTGTAATAATCGTGAAAATCAAAGAATTTATTAAAGTCACGTTTTACATTTTCAGCTATAAATATTGTATATTAGATACATATAGGATCAGTGAGATAAGCATAGTAGAGGCTCTCGTGGCTCAGGGGCGTGTGACTGTAAATACAAAGGTTATTGCTTCAATTCCCACTAAAGTGAAATTAGTATTGAATGTTTTCAAGGGGAACTTTTTGGTAACAAGGCAAAACGTATCGTTGAGTTCTGCCACTGAATGCCTCCAGAATTCGGTCGAAAATGAGAAATGGTAGTGACTTAATGACGATGGAATGTCCGACCTGGCCTATAAAAAAAAGAAAATGACCAAAACACTGTCTTTTCCAAAATTTTCTTTCTTTCTTTTCTTTTCTTTGTCAAATATGTGAAGACATTTTTATAAACGTTTCCTAATTATTTCAAAATTAACAAAAACATAAATTTTTTTCCATCCTTAAACTATAAGCATTATTACTAAATTATAGACATGTATGCGTAATAAATAAAATATAGAAAAAATATATTTTAGTCTCCTAAATTATTAACTTTCGGCCACTTTATTAGAAATTCAGAAATGCTTATATATTATACCTATATGATATTTAACCATATTATGAAATTCTTCTATTGCTAATAAATACAGATAATCTATTAACTAAAAGCATCATAAACAAAGCGATTATGAATGATTAACATAATCGAATGAATCGATAATAACATTTTTTTAATTTCCATTATCGATATCTCAAACTAATTGAATCGATTCGGATGTATCTCGAAATACATTACTATTTCTCACGCCTGTAATGTAAGTAATCCCATTGAGTCATGATTTATGCTTTATATGGAAGCTATAATCTATTTAAATCGATTTTGTTCAAATAGAGTTCGTAATACTAGATACACATTTAGGTATGTATTTGATGAATTGCATGATCTTTTGAATGGATGTACTAATAGTTTATTTAAATTGACTTATGATTTTATTGCGACTTGTATGTTATTATTTTTTATCTTAAAGAAGTTTAAAAACGATTTCTTTTTTTAGCTTATTCTAGTGTAATTACTTAGTACTTATGACAAGAAGCACTACACATTTGTCAAAGCTTATCCATAACTGCAAATAATAAAATTGTATAAATTAGCTTTAATAAGTTAAGTAACACACTTTGTATGAAAATAAAAAAATAATACTTAAATTCACCGATCCTAATTGGGTGGTAAGCGGTAAGCGGTAAGCGAATAGTGAGACTAAGTACTACATACTACTAGTAAAACGTAATAAAGTGAAATAAAAAATAAAAGCAAAAATGTAAAAGTGTACATTCTTAAAATTATTATATTATCTATATTCATCTCTGTATATTCACTTATCTTAGTAAAGAACATCTGAATATAAAACTAAAACCTTCTAGTTTCAGCTTCAGGTATTATTGGTTGAAGGAAACTTAAGTTGGTTTTTAGTTACTTAAACTAATGAGATTTACTTACCTATAATCCTACACTTTACGCGTAAATATAATAACTTATATAATAACAGATAACTTATCATTTTATAATTGCACATTATAGTTTAGATTACACATTTTCATTTAATGATAAATTGCTGAAATATTGCATAATTCTTAATTTTTTTACCTTCATTTTTTGTCCCGTACGTAGCATGGTAGGAAGGGGGAACCTAGTGTTAACACTATGTTCCCCGCTATCTATCGAACTCTTGAAGTATTGCGTGTTGACCTCGATGAATAGAAATAATCTTTAATGATTCCGTGTATATATATAACGACGACAATACTTTACAAATACCTACCCACACCTCTACTATATTATTATTTATATAACATTAATAAATATAAAAAAAAGCTTCAAGCAGTACACAGGCAGAGGTAACTAGTGTTAAGACACTCCGCTCCCCACTTTCCGCCGAATTCTGGAGGCATTACGTGCTGAGTGGCGGAACTCAACGCCGCGCTTTGCCTCTCGTGTAGAACATCAGAGCGAAGAAATGGAAATATAAGTTTCCTCGATTGGGGATCGAACCCACAACCAGTCGGTTACAGTCACACTTTGTGCCCCTGCGCCACGACTGGCCTATAACATTAATAATATTTGTATAATAATCATTATACCATAATATTCATTATACAAAGAAACTACAGTGTATAAAGTTCTCATAAAACGATATTTTCAATGATAATATGGTATCGCCTTGCACAGTTTGGAAATCGAAAGTACTCTACATGTTGGTACAGACAGGTGAAAAAGTTATTGATTTAATATTTATTTAGATTTTTATGTGCATTCCATTTATTAACTGTTTATTATATTTTGTCTTAGAGATTTATAAGTCAAACAAATAATCCCCTTAGTGTAATAAACTTTTATTTCATAAGCAGATTGAATGCAGGGGCACAAGCATAAGACTGTATACGCGACCAGTGGTGGGTTCGATTCCCCCTCCATCAAATGAAATATTTAACATTTACCTTAGATTAGTTTAAGTTATCGCTTATGTGGCGTGCCGAGACACACACGTATTTTTTATATTACTATACTCTCTCGTATCCAACACTCAATAAAATACATTTATTTAAAAGATTAGTTTATAAAAACAGAGTACCTAAAAATAATATCAAACAATTTGTCTTTAACAATTTATACTATGAATGTACTGCCTTTTAAGGTGTTCTCTCATAAGGCTCGGGGCGTGTCGGACATAACTCTGCATAACTTAGTTAACATAACAAATAACTGTAAGCGGCCACTGTTATTTTATTTCTGTTAGATCTTGCGAACCGTCGTGGCACAATCTAGGCAAGTAGACTTTTAGAGATCATCTAATTATAAACTGTTTTCGAATTTTATTCCGGAACAAGGTGTAGATACATAAACAGATGTTTACGGGGAAAGAATGAGATGTTTTTTTAAGTCTAGAAAAAAAAAATTACCAGGTTAATTAAAGTTTGGAAGCCGGTCGTAGCGCTGGGTCACAAGCGTGCCAGCTATAAGCGCGATAGGTTGTGAGTTCGATTACCACTCCGGTAAATAAAATATTTAATATTTTCATGCTCTCGTTCTGGTAACGAAATGAAGCGTTGACTTCTGCTACGTTATACACAATGCCTAAAGTGAGGAAAGTCTAAAACACTCCGTTCCCGTTGTTTTAACGGGAGTTTTTAGTATTTTAACACTAAGTTCCCAGGTAATATCACTCAATAAATATATTTATTGTTAACTAATTACAAATATTTAAATTGTTCTCTTGCTATCACATTAAACATCATCGTTACATCTATTTACTTTTATACTAAATTAAGAAAATAATTGTAAACTAAATGTTTTTTTTAACTATAAAAAATCAACCATTACTTAAGCGAGTGTACACAAAACAAATAAACCGACTAGTGAAAGTGATCGCGATGACTGAGCCGCAGTGTTCGAACCGGTATGTCTTAACATTTAACATCGCATAAACGTAGTACCGTATCAATATACTAGAATCTTTATAAAAATAATATTTGTTTTGTTTATTTTTCGGTCTTAATAAAAACTTAATACAAAACACAGCGTCTGACTGTAATCGCGCTTATCGTGGGTTCGATTCTCGTTGGGGAGAGTGAATAATTTTCATTTTCTCGCTCCGTTTTGTTTTGACGAAACAAAACGCTGCCTTTCGCTACTCAACACGCAATATCAATTTTGCTATGTGGGATGTGACAAAAATAGTATATACCTTACATGTTTTTCAAAAAATATTTTTTTTCTATTTGTTATAATAATTTAGGCTTATGTTATTAAAATAAAAAAATACATGAAAACTTAAAAAAATCTTATACTATAAATAGTATAGAAATCATTATGTTTAAATAGCCTTGATACCTAATGACAAGCCAAAATTAATGCAACAATATTTATGATACGTTAAAATGATTATTATGAATAGGAACTCGTATAATTTGTTTCGCCAATTCAAATAAATCGATTTTGCCTTAATAAACGAATATATATTTCGTCACTGTTTATTTGGACTAAATGCCAAAAGTCGTCAAATTCACGGACTAAGAGTAAGGTAAATATTTTCTATAATAATATATAGAACTAATTGTCGAGTTAAGGCCGTGGCACAGTGGCGTCAGTGTAACTGTAAAGTCGACGGTAGTGGGTTCAATTCCCACAGTGGGGAAATTTATTAATCTTAATGAATATTTCTGTTTCTTCTCGTGGGAAGCGGAGTGTCTTAACACTAATTCCCTCTGTCTATCTCGCTAAGTACGGGTTACAATATGAAGTTAAAAAATAATAAAAAAATCAAACCCACAACCCGCAAATGAAGCTCTCGTATAACATTCTCAACCTTCCTATCATTTAATTTTTATGTTTATATATATTTATAGCTTATGGTAAATAGTACCATCCACCCCATGACCTACATAACATGTGACGACACTAGAAAGTGACATGTTACTTAAGTGGCGTATTGTTACTGTGACAGAGGTTGCGTTGCGTTGAGATATGCGTGTAATTTGTCCGTCTGTTTGTTTGCTATTTACTATGTCAGAACTCAGGACCATTAATTAAATTTAAAAGCAAAGGTCAAGTGAGTTGAATCACGTAATTGTTAAGTGTTCTTCTATATGTGTACTGTACTATAGTAAAGTCAACAAGTCGTGGCTGCTATAAAGTTAGCTGTAGATAGATGGCTGTGCAGATTTGGTTTTTGTTTTTTTTTTAATTTGATTATTTCTTTCTCGTAACGTAATGTAACGTACTGTAAGTAAATATGTTTTAAGTTTATGCTTTCAGACGCGTTTGTAGTTCAGGTAAAGTGAACTAGGTGCATCATTTGTTCACTGGGTTCGTTTCCTATGTATATAACCGGCCTATGTATATGTTTCAAAGAATCCTTCACACACAAACTTCAAATTTACAAAAGTCATAATATCTTTTGAATATTTGTTGTATGATTGAAATCTAAAAGTATTCATATTAAAATTTACAATTAAAATTAGAAAAATATATCTCAAGATAAGTAAATTTTAAAGTTTTTAAAATATAAGAATAGATCTTCTTAAAATATTTAAAAAAAATTTTTCTTTTTGTTTTGCCTTAAGCAAAAAAATCACTCGTTTTAAAACAAACATTTTCTTACAAGGAAGCAATGTTACAGTAGATTCGATTAAATTTTTAATTGATATTGATAGTTTGGATTATGTCAGAATTTTGCAAAAAATATTAATTTCAACAAGGACTTCCTTCTTAGGGTTTCTAATAAATATTATAAATGGGCTTTTGAATTTCAGATAATATTCGAAAAAAAAAATGTATTATTAAAAATCAAATAAAATAAAATCAGCTTCACGCACCGTGTGTATGCCACACACACCAGGGTAGACAGAGGGAACCTAGTGTTAAGACACTCCGTTTCCCCACTATCTGCCGAATTCTGAAGGCATTGGGCGTTGAGTGGCAGAAATCAACGCCGCGCTTTGCCTCGACACCAGAGCGAAGAAATGGAAACATAAATTTAAGTAAATATTTCCTCTCCTCGACTGGGGATCGAACCCACAACCAGTCGATTTACAGTCACACTTTGTGGCCCTGCGCCACGACCGTCCTCATTAAAAATCATTTAGTATATATTCAGGGCTGTTAGACAAAGTGGAATCATACATACATTAATATTTAATTATTAAAATATCTTTTATCTGTGTATACCTAAATTTGTCAAAGTTTCATTGTTCTTTATTAGAAATTAACTAGTGATGTCAGTCCAATAACAAACTATAATTATTACAAAATTGAGACAAGCAAAGTCGCTAGCAAAAACGTTTTTATCTAACACTCCGGCTCTCCGTTCCCGTTGCACCTCTCCCGAGATATTGGCTTCTTGTGTAGCAAAACTCAACGGCGCGCCTAGTCTTGTCGCCAGTCAGAAAAATTGAATTGAACCCACAACCGTCGTGTTACCCTTAACACTCTAAAAACAAAAAGAAATAACTGGTAAGCAAGCAGCATCAATAAAAAAAAAGTTTTACCTTAACGTTGACGACACTTCCAGATAAAAAATTTAAACAATCATCGTAATGAGAATTTTTACGTGGAATCCTGAACGCTCGGTTTATACTTACCTAGTACCTAACTACCCCTCCCTTCCTCCCCTCGGTTCCTTTAATGAAGGCCGCTATTCAAAAAGTTTTTACATCGATTATAATATTTACTTAATTCCGTTGGAGATATTTTAATGAGTCGGAACGGAGGTAAGATGTCGCCTTAATTTAAGTGCACAGTGAACTATTAGTAACGGAAGTGGTAAAGACAACAGTATTATGATTAAGTTGTTTTTCATATTTATTTCTTTTAGTTTCACGCTGTATGCTGCACTAAGCAGGGTAGGCAGAGGGAACCTAGAATTAAGATACTCCGTTATTGGAGACAGGCAATGTGTGTTGAGTGGCAGAACTCAACGCCGCGCTTTGCCTAGACACCAGAGCAAGCCGAACCCACAACCCGTCGGTTTGACAGTCACACTTTGTGCCTTGTGCCTGCGCCACGACTGACCTCGATATTTATTTATAATACGAATATTATGATATTGGCTTTAACTTGCGGCTTTTCCCGCATGTTCCAACGAAAAGTTTTTTTCTAAGTATATTCGTTGATACCTATAATGTTTTTGAGATTAACGTGTTCAACTAAACAAACAAATTCTTTAGTTTTTTTTTATATTTTTAAAGATATGTCTTAAAAACATTGTCATAAGAGGGCCTGTGTTCTAATATTGCGTACAAAATTATATATGTCCTTACATATACTATATAGAGCAACTCATATATTAATAAATAATGATCGAAGGTGTAATGAATTAATTGATCTACTGATCAATGATCTTAGCGACTTTAACTTAATGAAGACGAAGAAAACGATAGTTATAATAAATAATTTTTATTGAATATTTTTTTATGACTTTTACGAAAGATAAAGTAAACAAAAATGGGAACCTGTATATATCAAAAATAACGACAATTAAAACTATATATAAAAACTCGTAACAAATATAACGATGCGCTTTTCATGATACTCCTAAGCAATTTTTTGCTCTGAGATTTTCACCATTCACATAAAGAATAGCCCTTTACAGCTTCTTAGAAACACTTCATTAAAATGTTGACACATGTATGTAAGTATGTATGTATGTATGTATGTATGTATATATGTACATATTTAAGTGTTTATTTGTTTAGTTATTGTAATTTTCTTGTCTATTCATGTATTTTGCCTTGTTAGTAGCGCCAGTCACTACTAACTACACTAGAATGTATCATTAACAATAAGTTTTGAAAGATATTTTTATTAGATATCTTGATATTAGTGCAAAGGGGCAGCGCCTTAGTGCAAATTAATCTTTGGTACTCTAGATGCGGCGTTGAGTTCCGTCACTGAACAGCCAGACATCTTGAACTTCGGCGGAAAGCGGAGAATGGAGCATCTTAACACTAGGTTGTTGCCTTCTTCTTTGCCTAGCCTAAATCAACGTAGATATTTTTTTAACTTCACCTTGTATCTCTCACACAATAGGGTAGGCTGAGGGAACCCAGTGTTAAAGCACTCCGTTCCCAGAATTTGTCTGGAGGCATTGCGTGTTGAGTGGTGGAACTCAACGCCACGCTTTGTCTCGGCATCAGAGCCAAGAAATGAAAATATAACATAAAAAAAATCTAACCCACAACCTGTCGCGTTTACAGTCATACGTATGTGACTGCACCATGAATGTAGATATTTCTTTGTTTTATCAGAATAGAGCTTTGTTTCACCAAACGTCATTTGTATCAACGCTGTTAATATCAAGCACCAGAATTTTGTTAGATAGCTCCTAGCTTTCATCTGCCTGTCTGTCTGTTTGTCTGTCCGTCAGTCAATTACCCTTGTACATATCAGAAACAGTACAAAAGTCAAGCGAGGCAATCTTGCGCCAGGATTCTGGGTTACATCGTTAGAGCAAACAGGAAGAAAATCCAAGGCTCAAAGGTTAATCAAAACGTAGACTTTGAAACTTGTAAACTTTGAATGATACATTTCCCGGGATGGTTAATTTATGATAAATACAGCTGTAAAGTAACAGAATTTCCTGCTGAGTTCTTAATATAGTTTCTCTAAACGTTTAGAAGGATATGTTAAAATTCCGATAATATTTGAACCGACTTCTGTAAAATGTTTTACGTTTGAAGCCAGTGATGGCATATTGGCACAAATGTGACTTTAATTGCTACAAGTTGTGGGTTCGATTCCCATTCAAGGAAATATTTTTTTTTATTTTTTATTTTCTCTGCTCAACACGCATTTTTTCCATAATTCGACGGCAAAAAGAAGAACAGAAGTGCTTAAAAAGAAACGAAGTGCCTTAACATTAGATTCCCAGGTGCCCTCTGTCTACCTAATACAGTACAGCTAAAATAATCACAGATGGTTTTTTATTGGTTTCAATTTATTGTGGTAATAGTTATTTACTTTTGCTAGAACTAACTACGAAGGTTTTGAGTATTAGTACCTTTGAAATGAGAAGAAAATGAAGAGAATGAACTGGTAACAATAAGATAATCTAAAGATTTCAGCCCGTCGCCGTGCAGCGGTCTGACTGCATACGTGACAGTTACTGGTTCTTATCCCACTTACGGAAATTAATTTTTCATGTGTTCAATCTGGTATTAAAATATGTATCGAAAGTTTGTCGGTGCGTGGGGAACCGAGTATCTTAACCCTAGGTTTCCTCTGCCTATATACAGCGAGAAATCAAAGATTTTTAGATATGACTAAGGAAACATTCGTTAAGTATAATTGCCGTTTAAATGTTAGTGTTACAGTAGAATGCATTCATTTCCATCAGTGAAGAGAAATGACGTCTCGCCTTTGACCCTCAACTTTCCCCTCGAACTCATCGATCAATATAAATACTAGCACGATTTTACATACCAAATACAATAGTAATATTAACATAAGTCCTTAAAGCTACTATACATTGCGGTACGTACACAAAGTGATTTTTTCCCTGTTTCTATTCTTAAATATAATAAAGACAAAATAGAAGGTTTTTTTTAACCTAATACTATATAGTTTAGGTAGGTAGAGTCTGAAGCAGACATCTGAAGTTAATGCAACTTAGAAGGAATGGGGAGTTCATATCATTTTTAGTTATTTTTAACAAAACAAAGTTGGTCTCTGATAAATCTTTTATCGGCGAGTTATATATTTTAACATACTACGTTCCATATCTTACTCCCTTTTTTCGGGACATGTAGAGAAGGGCAAGAAAATAATAATTTATTAAATAGCACGAAGTGTGCCTGTAAAACCGACTGGTTGTGGGTTCGATCCCAGCTCGAGGAGATGAAATATTTACTTAAATTTATATTTCCATTTCGTCGCTCTGGTGTCAATGCTATGCGCGGCGTTGAGTTCTGCCACTCAACACGCAATGAGAAAGAAAAGAAAGAAAGTGGGGAACGAAGTGTCTTAACACTAGATTCCCTCTGCCTACCCTGCTGTGCGTGGGATACAGCGTGAAGCTGATTTTTTTTATTAAATAACTTTATCAAAAACGAATTGTCTAGTTTTTTTTCGTATTTTACATTCACATTAGATGTTGTGACAGCCATTTTGGATTAGCAACCATATCGATTATATACATATATGTAATTTCGTTGTCATCAGAACTAAAGACGTAATCTAAATTTCAGATCAATAAGAAACTGGGACGTGGATCAAATTCAGCTTGCACAATTTCATATACTTACACGGCAAGCTCTATCAAAGCTTATAATATTTTTTTTTAAATATAATCATTCCCCCGATTCGCCCATTGTGCCACGACGGCCTCAACATAGACAGACAGAAAAAAAATCATTAAAATATAAAAATCTTAAATTTTGTAATAACCCCTTAAGTTTCACTTTCAAGCAATCTACTATAGATGTAGCTTCTACGAAAAAACAAGCTTTCAGTTTGAAGAAAGCCACTTTCAATTCTATTCATCATTTTGTTGTTATTGCGATCAGGTTTTTGCTGGGAAATATTTTTTATTTTTTATCGAAAAATTTCAATGGATATACCGACAAAGGAATACATTTAAATATAGAGGGCAGCTATGTCAGATATGTTAGTTATATTAATTTTACTTAAATATTGCGATTTTGTGACACAGTTGAGTAAAATGGGTTATTAATGTAAAAATAATATTTTTATTTATACCTTATGTATTGTATTGTATTGTATATATACATTATCATACCTTTTTTATTAAATATCAATTATTTCACACCCCTGAATGGGAGTCGAACACATACACATAAGCGTCGCCTTTATCGTCACACCCGTGTGCCTTCGGGCCATGACAGCCTTCTGATTACGACGGCCTGTGGAAACACCTAGATATGAAAGATATGTATATTGTATAATTACTTTGTTAAATTATTATTAAATTGTTCTTACGTCTTAATTTCTCTCTATCTATCTACAAAGAACCCAACAACTCGTACTTTGACAATTTATCGCCACAAATTTCACTATATCTTGTTAAGCGACGAAAAATACTGTATCAAAAAAACTTCGTAATTAATATTCAAACCCACAACCATCGCTCTTACAACCTAACCTAATGTAATTAATATAATTGTTGTATTATGAAACGTATTAAAAGTTATGATCGATAAAAGCGAATCAACCTATTATCCCAACATCGAGACACCGCGGCCTGCGCCAGACTGCCCTTTTACGGAAGGCAGTTTTTGCTACACCTATTGTAGTCTGACGTTTGTATAATACCGACACTAAATCCCTTTTGGCAGCAACAAAAACATTATTTCAAATTGCTATTGAAATGTCAAATTAAAGTATATATAAAACAACATTGGATATATAAATATAATTATAGTTTATGCAGAAATAGAGGTAAATTTCGACTGGCTGTGATAGTTTAAATCTATGTTATAAGAAACTTTCTAAGATGGCGCAGCGTTCAGTTCCGCCACTCAACACAAAAATTTTCCAAAATTGTTCGGGAAATGCGAAACGAGAGTATTTCGACTCCAGGTTCGCTCTATTACCCCTATCATTTGCTAAATATGGCGTAAAGTAAAAAAAACCACACGTTAAATTAACAATACTATATAGTGTTAAGAATGCACTTTTGGACCGGAAATCGAACTGGTAATTACTAAACTATATATATATATATATATATATATATATATATATATATATATATATATATATGACATCATCACCAGATGGTGGACAACGATTAAGCAGGTAACAATAATGTCGATTATAAAAACACGTTAATTGTAATATTTAACCTTTAAAGTGTTTTTATTGACATAGAATGTCAGACATACCATTTATATACTTTACATTGAAACTACGTCTTTGTATAAAATAAATTGCTATTTTTCTTAACAAAGATTATAAAAATATAGAATTGTTTATTACTTTTTTATTAACCTTTTCTATTTCCTCATATTCTGTATAAAAAAGGCGGCGTTGAGTTTCGTTAGTCAATACGCAAATGAAGATCGGAGTGTTGTAACACTAGGTTCTTAATACCTACGCCGCTAATAAGCAAGATATTTAACCAACTACCAGTACAAAGATATGATTTGTAATAAATGATATCCCAAAGGAACCAAATCAACAACTATTGTTCGTCTTTATCCGCCGTTGAGCCGCTGTGCCGCGATGGGTTCATAAACATTTTTTTTTAATTTTTGCTATCTCGCACACAGCAGGGTGCGTAGGCAGATGAAATCTGAAAACTTCCAATTTCCGCCGAATTGTGAAGGCGTTGCGTGTTGAGTAGCTTAACTCAACGCCGCATAATCATAAATAATTTGTGTATATTTAACACTATTTTATAAACGACTATTTTGTACTAAAAAGCAATAACTGTGATATATTCTCATCGCCAATTGGACTAAGTACTTTGACTACTAAGTCATGCGTTCTTCAAGTTACATCAAAATTCTTTTGCGCTCGTTATAACTTATTTATAGCATTCTTTCTTACCTGGTCAAAAAAATATTTTAAATTTTTGAAGCCTGCCTGGCGCAGGGGTCCAAGCGTGTGACTGTAAATGCGATAATTTCTGGGTTCGATCCCCACTTGAGGAATTGAAATATTTAATTTAAAAATATATAATTTCCTTATTACTGAAATATTTAATATTTTCATTTCTTCGCTCTAATCTCGAGGCAAAGCACTGCGTTGAGTTCCGCCATTCAACATGCAATGCCTCCTCAAATCGACGGAAGATCAAAATCGAAATCTTATCGACGGAGGAACGGAGTGTCTATACAGTAGGTTCCCTCTGTGTGTAACCTGCTGCGACTATAGCGTGAAGCTTATAAAAAAATCTAGTTTAATAGTAATAGTGTCATAGACTCACAACATAACAAATACCTACATAGTAATATACTTCCGAGTTAGCTGATACGTACTCCGCGAAACTGCCTCCCGTCTCCAGTTTCATAGTAAAACCGCATCCTTAAGATTGCGTATTTCCGGTTACAGCTAACCACCGTTTGCCATGTGCTTAAGGTCAATGACAGTGGAAGTTATGACAGAAATGCTATGATCTATTAGAATTGTTGTGAGATTCTTTATTTTTTTTTTCGTTATAAACACTCGTGGTGAACACCGGAATTCAACGCCGTGTTGTCTAACGTAGTCGAAATATACTTATCTTATCTTGTCTTATATTAAAGCAAGTTTAAAAGTATATTTTTGTTGTAAAATAGAGAGTGAAAGCAAAAATATTACTATTAGGTAGTATTATTACATTTTTGTGAAATAAAAAAAAAATATAAATTAACATGGAAAATTGACATCGTGCTGCAGCAGCACGCAACTTTTGTAGGATCGAATCTCACTTGGAATAAATGATGTTCATTTCCTTGTCAATTGTCAACAAGAAAACGCGGCGTTGAGTTACGCTAGTTAATACGGAATATTTGGGACTTTGGGCAGAAAGTGGGGAACGGATTGTCCCTAGTGTGTAGTAACTACATTAAGTAACTGTAAGTCCTAAAAAAAAATTGTATTTTTTAGACATTACGATCTCTGCAGGATACAGCGTGAAAGCAATTTTTTTATATTATAATAGTATAAACGTTTTCTTAGAAGAACTATTTCTACAATTTTTCTTAGAAGTTGCAACTAATGGAGTATTACTTGAAAACAATCGCTTGGAAACATAGTGGATACGTGAACAAAATATTTAATTTGTTCATACACCGTTATGCTTGTAGTTGAGCAATACTTAAATTGATTAAATGCATTGCTTCGTTAGATGTTGTTAAATTAAACCAAAGTTTATGGATAGTAAAGACAAGTGCTATTAAGTGAAAGACTTTCAATCTAACTCAGAGTCGTCAATTATTATTTTACTGATATTAAATTACGAACAAATATTATAATACTATAAAGAGGCCAGTCGTTTCCATGGGGAACAAGCGTGCGATTGTAAACGCAGCAGGTTGTGGATTCGATTCCCATTCGAGGAAAATAAATATTTAACATTTGATTACCTCGAATGGGATCCCTTTCTCCTGGGATTTCTCGCTCTGATAACAGATTCTGACGTAAAGTGGTGAGCAGAGTTTTTTAACAATAGGCCCCCTCGAGTACCGTGCTACGTACGGGACACAGAATTTGAGAGTAAGCAAGATGGTTCTGAGTTCAAATCCCAGTGTAGGCAGAGGGAACCTAGTGTTCGTTGTTGTCAATGTTGTTGAAGAAATGAAAATGTTAATAAATAATAATTAATTTCCTCGAGTGGTGATAGAACCCATAACTGTCGCGGTACGGTCACACTCTAGTGCCCCTGGGCCACGACAGCCTCTACAATATACAGCTATATGAAAAATAGAGGAAAATCAGATTAAATTATGTCAACGGAACATAAACCTCGACTCAATGCCCTTCGTGTATATCACCAACATGAATCTATGTCGTTATATAGTAATAGCACTAACTAGTGATGATCTCATCGCGTTTTTGCACGACTTCTTTTGTTTGTTCACTCTTTTAAAACGTCCTTATCTATTATTATTAGACGAACTGTTTATATATGTTTAAATAACTAAATGATAAATATATTCAAGTTCGTAAACCATTTAGGCTCAGATTTGTCTGTCTTTATATTTAAAGCGCGGCGTTGAATTCCGTCACTCATCGTGTATATTTTAGAGATTATAATGTATATTTTAGAGATTTAATTATAGATGATTAGTTCACCATTATTTTTATTTTAACCTTGTTGTACATACATTTTCATCGGTGTCTTCAACATGATACTTTCCTAAGTAATTTAAGATTATATATTTATCGTATATATAATAATAATAATATAGAAAATAAAGAAACGTCATAAAAACAAATTAAATATAGAAAAGTACTTTTATATCATAGTATTTATATCTATAGTAATGGTCAAAACCATAGAAAATTCTTTAGCTTACTAACATTTAAGTCACATTCCGTTGACGATAATCTCAAGCGAACAATGCTTAGTATCCGTTAACGTTGTTGCGATACGATTAAAGTGGACATTCCCCATATTTGGTCACAGAGTCTTCCTATAAGCGTATCTTTTGGTATTACATCAGAAGTATATATTACTGAACTACAGTATATTATACTTATTTCTTTCGAAATCTTATACAAATACATATAACATACAACGTAAGGACGTTTTAACATATTTCGTTCCCCACGCAACAATATTCAAAATATTGTTTATTGAGTATCGAAACTCTTCACTCTTTTTAGCAGAGAGAAATCAAAATAATTCATTCCCTCGAGTGTGATCCGAACCTACAACCGTTGCGTTAACAGTAAGACGCTGCGCGGTGCCGCTACGCCACGACGGCCTCTAAACGTTATTTTTATACACAAAAAAAAAGTCCTTTCCTAACGAATTCCAGTTTACAAAAAATAACACAAAAAGTCAAATCAAAACAAAAATTATAAGTACATATAGCATATACATTAGGTACCTATATTTACAAGTAATGTCAAAGCGCGTTCGTTATAATCCGACGACGACGTACCTATCGTCACTGTCATCTTGTTACGAGCGTCTGTTCGTTCATCATACTGGTTGGTAGTATAATAAAGAATAACTTTTAAATAATATAAATAAAAAATGCAATAATGTAAAAATATAAATAGTGAAATTGATATTCTTTAAAAAGGGTTAAGTGATTTTTTTATTGAAAAAATTGATTTGATCTATCAAAGTATGTACGTTTTGATAAAGATATAGTTAAGGGACGGGACCATATAAATCTATATTAATATCATAAGAATGTATATATATTCTTTATTAACAATTATCTTTATTAAATTTAAAAAAAACACAAAGAAATAATAGAATTGTAGTATTGTAGATTTCGTTTTGTTGATCGTTCGTCGTCAATCCAGTAGTTCTTTATATTAGCCTTGGTATTATTATTGTATACTAATATTAAAAACTACTAGTTTGAATTCAAACCATTTTTTTGATAATAAAAAATTTTCATTTATTGAAGGCATTCTACATAACTTAATATTTCCGTTGTAACCCTCCGTACCCACGATCATCTTAAACCATTTGAAATAAGCCACAACTAAATTTAAATAAATAAAGTTAATTATCATTGAGGCCAGTCTGGCGCAGGGGCACAAAGTGTGTATGTAAAATTAACAGGTTATGGGTTCGATCCGCACTCAACACGCAATGCCTCCAGAACTCAGTGTATAGTGAAGAACGGAGTGTCTTAACTACTCTACTCTACAGTACACTAGATTCCCTCTACCTACCCTGCGGTGCAGGATACAGTGATATTTTAAAAATTTTTTACTTATAATATTTATTTATGTTTTGTTTCAGATTGAGGCAAAATTAGACACTAGAAAGGCACGCACAGCTATTTAAGTAAGTTATATGTAATATTATATAATTATAATATGCAATATCTGTACATAAAATAGAATAAAATTGTAACTCATCGCCATGTATGCACATGGAGGATAAATGAGGAAATCTATCATCGACGGCATTTATCAATAGAAACCAAATTTATTAAAAAAATATAAAAAAATATATCTGATTGGTTGTACCTTTGTGCAATCACAAAATAACAAATATTGACAATATAACGGATATTTAATAATAAAAAAACTATGCTGATTGTATTATCAGATGCAGTTCAAGGCCAAATAATATAGGTGATCAATTAATAAGGTGTTGATATTTAATTCGTTTGTTCATTATGTCACAAAAACAAGGCAGCCCTTTGCACAGAAGTAATCGATATTAAATTCTATTAGAATTGAGTTATCGAACCGATTAAATTTAAAAAAAAAATGTATATAAAGAGGCCAGTCGTGGCACAGGTGCACAAAGTCTTACTGTTTAAATGCTACAGGTTATGAGTCCGATTCTCACTTGAGGAAATGAAATATTTAATATTTTCATTTTAGTCCTAACACTATATTCCCTTTGTTTATCTCGCAGTGGATTCACGGAATACAGCGTGAAGTTAAAAAAAGAATATTTATTCCCTGAGTGGCATTAGAACTCACAACCACCGCATTTACCATCAGACAAATGGCATTACAGTCAATATATTAAAATTTAAATTCTATACTTTGCATTGCACGTTCAAAGTCGACCTAGAAAGCTAAGTTAGATGGCGAGATAAGCGAGTCCTAGATAACTGGGATCTTTAACTACACTCAGGCTATATTTCAATGTGACGAACCGACATTATCAAACCAGCCCTTCTAATTTGCCGCGAGGCAAATAGGTAAATAAAACTGCTTATACAAAATAATTGGTCCTTATATTTACTGTGGTCATGTTAGATATAGTATGTAGATATCGATGTCCGAGATAGATCTAACCTCACATATTTAGATAGTCATAGGTTCAAATCATATTACAATAAATATATATATTTGACATAGTGATAGTATTCGACACCCACCAGTCCCAAATTGGAATAGACGATAAGAACAAAATCATAAAAAAAAACCGTCACGTCAATGAAGTAGTAAAATGACTCTTCATATTAAGTCATGTAACTACTACTCGTATTTCATTAAATATGCTTGAACAGATCATTATTATCTAATATACCTAAGTATTAAAATAAGAAATTCTCATATTACTTTTTTAAAATCCCACGGTTAAATTACATTGATTCAAAATCTAAAAAAATAATATAATAACAACCTTCTACGATAATTAAGCATAAACTAATAGAGTGCGACTAACGTTCATTAAAAAAATAATTGAATGATTTTCAAAATATCCCATCGCCCTTTGTACGTAGAACGTATATACTAGAATCGATTCATAAAATCGATAATTACCACAGACAAAAGAGAAATGTAACAACACTATCCATACAAAAGTTTCTATACCTTTAGAGATGTGCCGCCTAACAAAAGATCGATGTCGACTCGCGGGTGGTTTCGATGTTATAAATAAATTATTTTTAATTGAAACGTCAGTCAGTATCGGGATGCGCGCGAGTTGGTAATATTTTTTTACTTTTATTCTTCTTTGAGCGCTATACGTTTAATAACGTTGTTTAAACTAATTAAATAAAAACATAGGTGATTGAAAACTCAATCGGAGGAATATTTATATTCTTAATGTAGTCAAAAAAAATGGACAATTGTTTTTTAAAGTGCGATTTTAAAAAAACGATGAATTATAAATTAATTTAATGAAATAAATGCTTAAATTACAAATTTAATCAGATTAAATTACAAATGACTTAATTACAATACATTTTAGTAATTATTACAAACAATCGCGAGTTAAGGTAATTAACAATGTATATTTGTTTATGTATGTATCTCTAATATTTATTATGTCTAAAAAAATACAAAAAAAAACGTGTATATGATGCCAACCTCCGAAAATTTCTTGAGTTTTTATTTTCCACTTAATCCTTTTTTTATTATTGACATAAGAATAATATAATAATTGATCTCTAGCGGGATCTAACTCATAACAAAATTATCATATTATTGCTTCATAATCAGCCAGATTCCCGTAGCACCAAAAATATTTAAATATATAACAAAAAATTCACAAATTAATACATAAGTGAGAATGGTTTTAAATGCCATCGTTTCTCCTAAAACGAGGTCACTCATCCACTTGGCAGGTGAAGTTGCTTCACCAAATTCATTAAACTTAAAAGCTTAATTCTATAAATAACAGATGATCTCATACTTGAATTTAGATAATACTGGACTAAATTTCAAATATTTATTGCTAATTTATTCAATTCGGTAATACGACCTACCTCAATGGTCAGTCCGTTACTTTCTATTCTGTAAACAGGTTATTTTGAACCTTACTAAGACAGAATAAGGTTAAAGTCAATTTGATCTATAACTACAGTAATTAAACGTTCTTCAGATTCTTAGTTTTTTAAGTAACACATTATTTCAGTTGCATTTCCGTATGGCTTCTATAATTGCACATCGTAGGTGATCCTGTAATAGAAATAACGGCATAGATTTAATTCAAAATTCTTTACAAATTATTTGTTATATGCAGATGAAATAGTGTTAATATTTTATTTTTCTCGTTCTTGTAACAAGGCAAAACACGGCGTAGACTTCCGCCACTCAAAACGCAATCGCCAATGCCTTCAAAACTACGCTGTAAGTAGAAAATAGAAATGTCCTAATGGGCACAGAGTGTCTTAACACTAAGTTTCCACGTTCCCTCTGCACTGCTATGTGGGATACTGCGTGAATTTAAAAACAAAAAGAAACATAATTGGTCTATTTTGGAAAGACTAAATAACTGAAATACTACTACTTTTAAGATTAAAATCTTTTGACAAATCAGCATTAAACCTTCTTTACTGTAAATTCTAATAGTTTTCAAAGTTCTTTCCAGTGTGATATAAATAAAAATAGAATAGTAAATGTTTCGGGAAAGGCTATACTACAAAAGTTCAAGCACTAACAATCTCTCAATTATTTCTATTTAACCAGGAGCACAAAACGAAGCCGACGGTAAGAACTAGTATTTATTAATAAAATCCTAGAAATCTTTTGAGTAACGAGAACTAGATAGTAATAAATATTGTTAATAATCCAGAGCACAGTATACGTAACTATGTTGATTCCCACGCTTTGCGTTAAGCTCGCCGATCATTGAGATAGGGTAAATATTCAATGAGATTACAAACTGACAGGTAAATGAAATGTCGAGATCTTGAAATAACGATTGTTATTGGTATTATAATTAATATTTATATTCTGTACATGAACTTGTATGGAGAATATATGATATTTTGTTTTATAAAAAAACTTATATGGTGGTCGTTACTCGGCAGTCGCCAGTTGGCACAAAGTGTGACTGTAAGACCGACTGGTTGTGGATTCGATTCCCACCCGAGAAAATGAAATATTTATTTAAAACTATATTTCCATTTTCTTCGCTCTGGTGTCGAGGTAAAGCGCGGTATTGAGTTCCACCACTCAAAACGCAATGTCTCCAGAACTCGGCAGAAAGTGGGGAACGGAGTGTCTTAACTCTAGGTTTCCTCTGCCTACCCTGCCGTGTGCGGGATACAGCGTGAAGCTAATTTAATTTAAAATACAGATTTATACAATCTACACGGATAAGCCGCAAGTGCAAAACTAATACAAAATAAAACAGCAATTGCCATTATAAAATAACTAAGTCCATCTCTCTAACGTTGGTAGATAAAGTTCAATGTTATTGCGAAGGCATCACGAGGCACCATAAAGTAAGTTAGTTACCGTCACGCCTGTTCACGCTTTCAATTACTGACTACCGATATCTTACAGATAGATGTCTTTCCTGCCTTTGGAGGGATCTAAAATCGAATGGCACTTATGGTACTTGGGGGATGTTAACGATTTGAATTTCTTGTATTCTTTTTATTGAAAATATTTTTTTATCATATATGGTTTTTTTGTTTCCAATATGTAGGTTTATCGTTGAAATTCTTGAGGGAAGCCTGTGTTTCCCAGTCGACGCAGAAACAAACGAAGATGATCATTCCTACTATAAATTTTGCTCAATTTTTATATAGCTTTTCGGGAATTCAAATCTTTCCAAAAGTTCTACGTCTAACGTGCAGATTTTTATATGTTTTCTAAAAAATCAATTTCTAAAAAAGATACTAATCCAACAGTGTTTGCCAAACTTTACCTAATCACGCTACGAGTATATGCTTCGCTATAATAATACAAAAACCAATTAATTGTAGATTTTTTTTAATTATTGACAAAATAATATTGTGAGAAACCATGATAAACATTCACGACGATTCACACTTGGCTTGAATTTTAACTTCACCTTTATTTGTCACGTAATAGCATTACCATATGAAATATCTTGACTATAAGAATATTATTAGTAATTAAAATCCATACATTTTACGATCCTATACTAACACGCATCCTTCGCACTTGAAAATTAGACTATCAACTATTATAAAAGAATAGTTTTCTGTAAAAGACATCACTTATCATAGTAGCTCAGTTGAGACGTAGTTTGGCTGCACGGTCCTAGTTTCTTTAGTTTTAGGATATTTTTGAATTTTTGACCTATATCCACATATGTGACTTACGATCCCCGCTGAATTTACTAGAAAAAAAAACAATTTAAAAATATCATTAAGAAAGTCTTTGTACAGTTATATAAGTAATAGTACTACCAAAGAGTTTAAATTATTACCAAAGAATAATCTGTGGGTGGCCAACGTTTTACACAGTTAATAGTCTATTGTCGACATACGAGTACATAGTTGTAAGTACAACACTAGACGCACCTCACGCGTTGAATAGCTTATAAATTGTACCTTAATTTTGTCACTGTAATAAAAGGTTTATTCAGGTCGCTATAGTGCCGTTAATGACCATTATTTAGACACCATGGTGACGTAGTTTAGATGTTGGAAAGTATGGTGTTGATTGTGGGTTCGGATATCAGCGGAAGTATTATTTGAAACCAGCAAGAAAGTTAGTTTAGATTTGTTTTTCACATATAAGTACATTTTTTCAATTTTGTCCTGCATAACAGAATAGATAGAATTAACCTAGTAAGTATATAGAATAGACAAAAGTATCCACGACACTCCGTTCTCTGATTCCCGCCTGAATACGAGGCATTGTGTATTCAAAGTCGGAACTCAAAGCCGCGCAATGTCTTACCGTTTTAAATTGCTCTTAAAATGATATATATTTAAGATTAGGAAAAGTTTGGGGAGTTTTATAAACAACAATCTGCCATGCTTCTAAATAACTCTGAATTCTTACAATTTTTAAGTCAATAAACGTAATATACCTAAATACAGTGCTATAAAAAATTATAACGACTTCCATACTAAAATACGAATGTAAATGCTTATATTAATGAATAAACAACATTTTATATGCTTATCTTTAATTTCATAAACAAAATAAAGGAAGGCATTACAGGAAAGAGCCAAAAGAAATACGTAAATAAGCCCACGTGGGTAATAAAAATACAAAAAAATATATCTTAGAATGATTACGCATATCGTCTTTGTTCGACGAATCTACCAGAAGGCAAGTATAAAATGGATCTACAGACTGAAAGTTCGGTGTATTTTTAGGTTCACGCTGTGTCCCACATGTAGCAGGATAGACAAAAGGGAACCTAGAGTTAAGACACTCTGTTACCCACGTACCGCCGAATTATTGACACATTGAGAAATAAGTAACGTAAGTCAATGCTGCACTTCGTCTGCTAGAACGTAAAAGAAATAAATTATTACCGTAAAAGAAATAGAAAACATATATTTTTATGTAATGTATTCATTCCAAGTGAGGATCGAACCCAGAACCTTTGTGTTTATAAACACACACGCAATCCCGCTCTGTAACTAATTTGACCAATTCATACACAGATTCATTTAGGCCGTAGCAGCGCAGCGGCAAAGCGTCTAGAAATGTGATAGTAATGGGTTCGATTGCTACTCCGGGAAACAACTTAGTTCCTATTTCCGTTAACAAACAAAGTAAACTTCATTAAAAGACGGATTGCCTTAGCACTAGTCCGTCCGTCCGTCTATCAACCTTGCTATATATGCGGGGTACAGCGTGAAACTAGCAAAAAAATATAAAAAAATACAGATTTATTTGACTCCGCCGCCCGAATATAATATCACTATATGTATATCCATCAGAATTGAATACATCAACAAAGACTAAATTTTATATTTAAAAAAATGGTCTGGCTAGAGAAAACTACGGCTTCGGGTCACGTCACATAAAGCAAATGAAAATTGAATGAAAAACTAAATGAAAATTCAAAATAATTTAAAAAAAGGTAAAAAAGTGTAAAATGGAAATATTAATAAACTTAAAGTTTCAAACAAAATTTTGAACCTTATACTATAATATCCTTAGTATTTAGATGTATCTTAACATGGTGGTGAACAGTTAATATTAATGTGGCTACTTAAACAGCTTCTAACGTTCTCACGTATATGTGCGTTAAGGAATTTTCACACTGCGAGTATAATTAATGAAAAACATATGCTTATTCATCTAACGCCTTTATCTATTCCGAGTATAACTGTAGTGTGTACATACTAGTGTTTTATTAAGTTTTTAAAATCATTTTTAGGGTTCCGTACTTTTTAGGGAAAAGAGGAACCCGTATAAGATCACTCTGTTGTCAGTCTGTCTGTATGTCTGTCAAGACCCTTTCTCTGAGGGACATAAACATTCGTTTATATCGCATGTAAATCCTAAAAAAAGATATAGCCTCAAAATGGGCCAAAATTTGGTATTAAAGCCGCTTTATCAAATGAAATATCAGATGAAAGGGTTCTGGCTAATTTAGGCTAGAACTTCACAAAAAGCTCGAGACCTCCAACTTTGGTACGGAACCCTTGGTGGGCGAGCCCAACTAGCGCTTGTCCGGTTTTTTTAATTGTTTCAAGCTTTATTCCGCACATCGCAAGATAAGCAAAGGAATCTTAGTGTTAAGACACTCTTTTTCCAGTAAGACGCTTCTCTGGTCACCAGAGCTATGAAGTGAAAATGTTACATATTTAAATAAATATATCATTTCCTCGTGTTCGATTCCGAACCCAGAACGTGGCATGTTACAGTGGCACGCTTGTGCCCCTGCGCCATGACTGGCCATCTAATTTAATATAATTCTTTAATTTACTAAGACAGCGATAGTAGGTTCGATTTTCATTGCTATTCAGTCTCAGTGTATAATAAACTTTTTTTAAATAAATTCAATAAGTTACCAATTTCCTACTTCATTCAAATGATATTTTCATTAAAAGTTGGACAATAATAAAAAAATATACAAAAAAAACCAAAGAATAAAATGTTCCATAATGTAACATCAAAAAGCAAAGAAGACGGAAGAAATAAGACACTCTGTCTTCCGTTTCCGTACTAATTTTTGAAACAGTGCGTAATGAGTTGCAAAACTCAACATCGCTACATCTACTAGAGCAGGGAAACAAAAATAATTTAAATAAAATAAAACTCCCATTTGAGAGTGTGGTCAGTCTCCTACAATCAGACTCACCACACTCTCAAATAAAACCAAAAAAATAACCATAATTAACAAAAAATATCAATAATAACAACAAGGTGCTAAAAAATAACCCATAAACCAACACATTGACGTTATAAATTCGAAGCATTATCTGCAAAGTATATCTCTCCATCCACCGACATTCCTTAAGGAGTTGTGTTGTACGCTATATCGTAAAATATGGGAGCAGCAGTTCTTCTAACAATGAGAACCTCGCAATTTATTATGACGATTACAATCGATGATATTAAAGGTTCGTTTGTGTAATTCAAGTTGGCTGGTACTTGCTTGGGTGTTTGTGGGTATTTTTTTTAATTATAAGGTTTTATTTGCTGTATTCCGAAAAGTATTCCACATACAGCAAGGTAGGCAGGGGAAACCAAGTGCTAAGACACTCCGTTCTCCATTTCCCGCCGAATTTTGGAGGAATTGCGCGTTGAAAAGCTCAGCGCTTTGCCTCGACAGCAGAGGGAATAAAATGTCAATATTCAATATTTAATTTTCTCGAGTGGAAATCGAACCCTTTCGCGTTTACAGTCACACTCTGTGCCCCTACACCACGACTGACCTCAATGATCATTATAAGAAAATTGGTTAAGTATGTAATATTTTTTATATTGTCTAACATCACGCATCTCTTTACAGTATAGGCTTGTCGTTAGAATTAAGTCATGGTGTTCTAGATTCTGCCAAGTTTGAGAGAAAGTACATTGTGAGTGACAAAATCGAATACTTTGCGTTTTCTAAATTAAAATTCGAAATATTCTTTATTTAAATTAATTTTTGAAAGCACTTTTGTATCTCCCAATAAAGCCACCACCAGCTCGGAAGGTGGTTTCGTTGAGACGAGCCGCAAAGATACTCAACTGTTTATTTCAAATATAAAAGTTATTATAGACATTGTGCCTGAAATTTACCCTTTTTAAGTTTGAAATTTCTCACATTTCAAACTTAAAAATTAAAAAAATATAATAAATATATTTGATTCAAAAGTTCAGGTATAACTCACAACTAATCCTAATGTAATATTTCTCTAAATTTCCATGTAATGACCAAATGACCAAATTAAATTTATATATACTGATATACGAATATATCTGGCTTTTGTAATCTGAAGTTATCTATGCAGAATCGCAGTAATGTATCCACTTTACGAGGCGTGATTAATGAACATTTCAGAGTTCTTAGAACAGCCGTTTAAAATATTTGTTCTAATACGTTATCTCAGATTATACTAGAAAGAAAATAATTTCACGGTTATAAGTATGTAATAAACAACGATGACATGACTGTTTGTTTGACATATGAATTTATGGAATTTACTTCACCTACTTCATTTTAATATTTACGCATTTTTCGAATTTAGCGTGGTGAGAATGTAGCTTGGCTAGTCACCACTCTATTCTTTACTTTTGCCTTGAGATTTACTAATAATAATGTGAGATTTAGTACCACATTTCTATCATTAATATTTAAAATATTAAAAACAACATCTTTACTCTATAACATTAATACACTCCGTCCCCTCTTTCCGCCTAATTTTTCGAAATATTAATTCAAACCTCTCAGTTCGTCACAATGGCCTCAAAATTAAAAAATATATATATTTTAATATTTTCCACCATTTTATTAATTTCCACCACTTGCCATATCAAACAAAGCACTAGGTCCGGTTCCGACCCAATTCTTCGTAACAGGCTATCATAGGCCGTTTATCATATCTGACCGTTATCTACTATCGTCGTTTAGACCGTTGTTCGGTTCGCAACTCGCCCTTGCAATTTAAGGGCAACGGCCGAAACATTTTAAACTGCATTTGTATATATTTTTTTCTTCATTTATTATAATCGATGTACGTATTGTTTCATTAAAATGAATGTTTAGTGTAAGCATTTTTTTTTTATTTATTTAAGACTATTTTTTTATTTATTTACTTAGAGTATTATTTTTAGTATGATTTTAATAAATTAAGTTTTCATTCGTAGAAGAGGAAAGTACCTACCCACTTTTTGATCTGTATATATGTATATTTTTTATATAAATGTAGATTGATAAATACATTACCCATGTTTGCATCGCGCAGTCGGGTAAAAAATAATAAAGCAAAACAGGTTTCCATATTTTTTTTGTCATCACAGATAATAAAGTTTCAATGGCAAAATATAATTGACATCCACAACAAATTACATAACAACGTCCTTTCACGATTTAAATGGCTTCTTTCGAATGAAGTCATGCGCAGGAGTAATTTATCGAATGATACGTAATAATACACTGAGTAAATATAGAACATGCAATGTGAATTAATTAACTTGATTGTAAGACGTTATAAACATCTCAATTTGCAATCTTATCAGGCAAAGAGGTCGTTGGAAAGCATCTTTAAAACGTAAACGTAAAGTATCTTTAAAATGTTGAGAAGGTTTTAAGTGATGTTATCCCCATTTTGATTCATAAAGCGGAATACGCAAAGAGAAACCAGGAACCTAGTGTTAATGCACTCCGTTCTCATAATGACACTTAGGTTGAGGACGCTGGATTCTGGAAGCATTGCGTATTAAGTTGAGTGGTGGAACTCAACGCCGCGCTTTGCGTATTTATCACAGCGAGTAAATAACAATAATAAGTATTTTGATTATTTTTTTTTTATTTTCCCACTTTGAGAAAAATAGCAAAAGTGGAGAAATAAGAAAAAATATGAGGAACCGAGTGTCTTAACACCGGGCTTCCTCTGCTTATCCTGCTACAAGGGGTACAGCGTGAAGCTGAAAAAAAAATCCGTGTGATCCCGGCCTAGAATAGGATCATCCTGGTACTGGTGGTATCGTAAGAGGCGACTAAAGTACGTGTGGTAGAGTCACGTCGCCAGCAATGGCAACACGCATGGGCAGACTCGACCGGATCATTACCACCCCCGGCATTTAAAACCGGCGTGAAGTAGTGGCTTTATGCCACTGCGTTTCGCATCAGGTAATGCCGGGCCCCGGCGCCCAACCCATCTTAAAGGCCGGCAACGCACCTGTAGCTCCTCTGGGAATGCACGGGGTCGTGGGCGGCGGTAATCACTTACCATCAGGTGACCCGCACGCTCGCTTGCCGTGTCTTTTCCATAAAAAAAAAAAAAAGAAAAGAAAAGAAATGCGCCGTGATGACGTCCAAAACATTATGTTAAAAAACTAATCGACTCCATACATAAACAATTAAATATAATCTTTATTACGCTTTAAATTTCTCACATTGTAGTAAATAAACATCGTTAATTTTTATTCGTTTCGAGTAAAAACATACGATATGTACCATCTGGCGCTAGATTGGTTGTTTTTTGGTTGATTGCTTAAAAATACTTTATAGTGTTCTAAATGTTTATTTTAACGCTTTATTAGCTTTATTGAAACAGCGAATCCTTTTCATTCCGTCAGATTTTTAATCATGATATGATTTTAATTCTGCCCTTTTTGGAATTTTAGTAAATTCATATCGTAATCACAAATAGACAACGGCAAGGCGTCTGACGTAAACGCGACAGTTATGAATTTCATTCCTGCATGGGATAACAAGACACAGGGTGGCGTTAAGTTTTGCACTTCAAAACATAATGTTTAAAAAATTTAGATGGAGTGTCTTGACACTCGCTTCCCTCTGCCCACTCTATTATATGAGTGAAACAGCCAGAAGCCAAAAAAAACTTCCAGAATATTTTAATTACCCATAATTGCATATTTAAATTACCCAAGCATCCCGAAGCGAATGCCGATGGGTACATCGATACAGAATCAATATGAAAACATGGCTCCCAATTAAAGACCGACAAACAACTAATGACTTATCTGAACATTGGAAAATTGTATACAGTGCAATTTACTAAGAGAATAGCTATACTAAAATAGATTTTGATTCATTAGATTTATTAAGAAATGTAACGGGTGTATGTATAGTTGTAAATAGTTGGTATGACTGTAGATCAGTTTGGTCGTTTTCGATTTAAGATGCTTTATATATACAAGTAATGTAAGATATAATTGTAAATTCAAATTCCACCTAAACAATACTTCATATTCTTCAAAAACATTTAGTATTTTTAAAGTTTTATCTTAGCAACCAATAGAAAATATTTAGAAAATCATCTAAAGAACTGTCCGCAGTGGGACACATTCCTGTGTGTCAGATCAAAGATATGCAGACTAGTACCTTACGTATCATTTTATACGTTTCCAAAATTTGAAATTAAATTTATTCATATAAACCATATAAAGTATTGAATCAAAAAATCAAATCAGCCTCACGATGTATCCCGCACACAGCAGGGTAGGCAAAGGGAACCTAGTGTTACAACAATCCGTTCCCCATTTTCTGCCGAATTCTGGAGGCATTGCGTGTTGAGTGACAGAACTCAACGCCGCGCTTTGCCTCGACACCAAAGGGAAGAAATGGAAGTATGAATTTAAGTAAATATTTCATGTCCTCGAGTGGGGATCTAACCCACAACCAGTCGATTTTACAGTCACACTTCGTGCTGCTGCGCCACGAATGGCCTCTAATCACAATAAATATGTAAATCGAAATGCCAGAAAAAAATAAAAGAAAATATATAAAAAAACCTTATAATCTACGATCATCTCGTTATCACGTAACAACACTGTCGCTGCGACGCTACCAATTAGCTGAACCACCTGCCCGGCGTGTGATTTAGGTCACTCTAATTAGACGGTCTTTGACGGTCAAGGTTCATTGTGCTTCCTTCGATTTCGATACAGATTTCCTTTGAAAGTTAGGAAGGGCTTATTTATATGAGAATGGAATGGTTTTTTTATCTTTAGATTTTTTTTACTTTCACACTGTAACCCGCTTAAAGAAGGGTAGTTAAAGACAGGCAGTGGAGATCTGTGAGGACACTCCGTTCCCTACTCACCGCCCAGTTTTCAGTTTTCAAGACATTGTGTGGAGGAGTAAAAAGATTTTCTTCCGCCACGTCCGTCCCCGGAAAGTTTTTCGCCTAATTCTGGAGGCATTGCGTGGCAAATGGCAAAACCCAATGCTGCACCTACCAGATCGACGGAATGAAATGATTAAATATTTTATTTCCTCGATTGAGAATCAAACCCACAATCGCGTTCACAGACGTACACTTGTGCCTCTGTACCACGACTAGCCTCATATATTGAAACTATAGGGATTTGTGATCGTTGTACAAGCAAATCAATATTTTGGTCAAAAAAGACAAGTACAACACAACCTAATTAAGTTCATAAAGACATGTATCTAAATTCAGTAAAATCTTTCAGGTTTTTTTCACGTCAGGAAATAGTTGCATATTATTTAGTATAACCATAATAGTATGGGCTTAATTAGTTATAATATAATATTACTATAGTCTATTTACAAACAACTAGCTCAGTAAGGAACAAATCTGTAAATGTGGTGATAATTATACATCATGGTGATAGCGACCGATACTGGCCGATTTAGGGTTAGTGCCCAACAAAGAAACGGTATATCTTCTCGTTGGCCTTATTTAATGTGTAAAACGGCTTTTATAGGATAATAAATGTGTCATCTAATAAGAGGTCGTCGTGGCGCAGACGCATAAGAGTGTGACGTCTGTTGTTGGTTCGATACCCACTCGAAGGAATGAATTATTGTACATTATTTTTTTTCATTTCTTTCGCTCTGGTACCAAGACACATTTTTTTGCCACTCAACAAGCAATGCCTCTAAAACTTCGGCGGAAAGTGGGGAGTCTAAACACTGAGCTCCCCTTGCGGGATACAGCGTGAACTGATAAGTCGTGTAAGAAATGGACTGATTATGATTGATTTTTAAGCATAACTATATAGGTAAAAATAAACCTATAATTAGTGTTATATAATTGGTTGCTTCGTAATAAACATATATTATTATATTGAAGCAATATTTAATACTATAATTTCACTAAATAAAACGTAGCATTCGTATCCTTAATACGCATACACGATCATAATATATTAATTTTATCTGATTTATTCTTATTTTCTCATATACATTTTCTATAATTTTTCTACATATATTCTATTTCCCTCTCTTTATTTTTTCATCACATACAGACACGTATAGGAGGCACTCAAACACATCCACACTAACACTATCCATCCATCCTATATTATGAAATCTGAGGAAGTATACTCGTACAAGAACAATCTCTTATCAATGCTTTAAGCGAAATAGACTTGCAATAGTGATAATTATATATTCTACTGATAGTACAATCGATCAGATAGAACTAGATTTAAGAATACTGCCTTAAAATGGTTCTAGAAACACTTAAGATTATATATAGGCCTATCGTGGCCCAGGATCACAAATGTATGTAAACGCGAGTGGTTGTGGGTTTGATCCCCCACTCGAGAAAATGACATATGTATTTAAATTTATATTTCCAGTTCTTCGCTCTGGTGCCCAAGTAAAGCACGGCGGTGAATTCTGCCACTCAACACGCAATGCCTCCAAAATTTGTCGGAAAGTGGTGAACGGGAGTGTCTCAACACTAGGTTCCCTCTGCCTACCCTGCTGTATGTCGGATACAGCGTGAAGCTGATAAATATTATTGTATTCATTATTTTGTATATATTTATTACTTTGTTGTCTCTTATATCACTTAAGAACACAAGTGTAGAGTATATAATACGTATTAATAATTTGATTTAATTTTTTTAAAGAACAAGATGCATCCTTATTTGAGCATTGCCATCATAATATGAAAAAACGTATTATAGTATATTTATTTTGTTTCTATAAATTTATGTATGGTATTTTAAACTCTAATAGTGTTTTAATTGAAACAGAGAGTAGGAAACCGTAACATCTTGTATATTTTACAAAAAAGAAAACCAAAAAATCCTAAAGGCAAGATTTCTCTACATAACATTATATACCATACATATTTCTCAAGGTGCAAGAATGCTTATAAACCGAATCAGATTAGCAACATGACGACGATATATCGATTATTCGCTACTATTATCATTCGTTATATTTCATATCGATACTCGTATAGCTCACGTTATTAATGTTAGCCTATTAGGGCTGCGACGAGAATAAATGTGGGCACCAAGATTTATTTCAGTGAATTACTTTTATATTACTAGAATGTATGACCAATTAATATGGAGTTTTGTTTTTTAGGATTTTTTACATATACGACGTTTTTGTACTGTGCGAGTAAAAAATATATTTTGAAAAATAAACACCGTTTATTTTAATATTTGATTTATTTTCCTTTCCCTTTCTTACTCCCGTCCAACTAAATCCAACGACAAAATAAAATTGTATTAACTTTATTAGACATTTGGGACAAATTGTGGGTTCGATTCCCACGCGAAGAAATGAAATATTTAATATTTTCATTTCTTTGCTCTGGTATTAAGACAAAACACGACGTTGAGTTCTGCCACTCAACACGATTGATTTTTTATAAGATACGTTAAAAAGCAATTCTATAAAGAAAACGTTGCAAAAAGATAACATAACACCACATACAGTAATGTCCCCATTAAATATCTAATTACGAACGAGCTTACAAAAGTGGCGATCTAGGAAGTGTATCTCAAGTGAAAACTTTCATCGGCTAGTATCGAAGCAGGAACTTATCGGTGCTCATAAACGTAATACACAAGTTAAAGTTGAACGTACACTGCGAATTATTGAATATCTTTATTATATTTTTTTATTGAATTTATTTTTTATCTATATTTTTATTCTCTATATATCTTTCGTATCAAACAAGAGTATTGAATTTTAACTTCATTTATTAATAGACCAAATGATCTATTATTAAAAACAGTTAAAATTCAATTAAGTGGTTTCTTAGTTCTCGCCTTTAGAAGATGCGTATTCGGTAGAGACGCGAAAATATTTAATGACAATTAAAGTTACAATTAAAATGTGAATAAATCTTTTGTAATTTAAGAACTATAATGAATCATAATAACATTCTAACATTCAAAAGAAATAGACTACTGTACTCTTACTAGAGGTACATAGTGGTTGTTTTGTACCTGCTACACATCTTATATACATTCAAGCTGGCCTAATTTATAATTAGAATTAATTAAGACAAAAAAAATATTACATAAGCTAAAAAAGTTTAACTCAAGTAGGATTATTCCAAAGAGCAGAGTAGGCAGAGTGAACTTGAGAACCTAGTATTAAGACACTCTCTTCCCATTAAGACTTTTCCGTCTAAATTTTCTGACTAGTTATGCAAGCATTGCGTGTTGAGTGACAAAACTCTACATAATATTTATTAATATTTATATTTTGTGGCTCAATGTACGTCTCGAAAGACAATATGGTACCTAAATACTAGATACCTATCTCATAATGATCGTAAACCAGCCGCCGACACCTGCATTTAACAGTTACTGTAATCAGACGGTGTATTATCTCGTTCCATGCTGTATAACGACGTATTTTAGACGTCATGGCTTTTGTGTTTTCTTCTGTTTTTTACTAATAATACTCAATATATTGAGTATCTTTAGGCAAGGGTGAGTTGGATTTGTAATTATTAAATGAAAATATATATTTACTAACATGCTCTATATAAAAAAGATAGAGGTGGTGTGGTGGTGTAATTAAGTTAATCGCTCTAAACTAATGAAAGGTTTTTAAATGCAGACTCTGTTTAATTAAACTAAGAAACGAATGAACGAACGAAACGAAACGAACGAATGAACGAAATTGAACTTTTTTTTATGGAAAAGACACGGCAAACGAGCGTTCGGGTCACCTGATGGTAAGTGATTACAGCCGCCGTGTGTACCGGTGCGTTGCCGGTCTTTAAGGTGGATTGGGCAGCGGGGCCCGGCATTACCTGATGCGAAACGCAGTGGCATAAAGCCACTACTTCACGCCGGTTTTAAATACCGGGGGTGGTAATGATCCGGTCGAGTCTGCCCATGCGTGTTGCCATTGCTGGCGACGTGACTCTACCACACGTACTTTAGTCGCATTTTACGACACCACTAGTACCAAGATGATCCTATTCTAGGCCGGGATCACACGGCGTATGTGTGGCGGCGATCACACACTTCTACTTACTAAACTAGAAAAACTCTGAGTAAATGTAAATATTAAATATTTTATCTATTGAGGCCCGTCGTGGCGAAGCGGCACAAAGTGTGACTGTAAAACTGACTGGTTGTGGGTTCGATCCCCAGAATTTGGCAGAAAGTGGGGAATGGAGTGTCTTAACATATTCCCAAATTGTCTTATTTAATAAAAAATAAAGATATATAAACAACCAACACAACTGTCAGAAATCAATCCCTTCCTAGCTTTAGCCACTGACTCTAAGAACGGTCATCACAAAAATACGTTAGTTCGTTAATCGAGTTGGGACCTAAAATTAGGCTTTCTCAGTGTTTGCGCATTGTTCACTTCTTTGAAATAAATAATCAAAAGTAAGAAAAATCCTAAAATCGAATACGCAGCCATCTACAGCCAACTACAGCGCGGCCACAATTCATCGATTGTACTATACTACACTGATTGGCTAGTTTATAAATCACCATTCTGATTACCGGGCAACGACAGGATAACTGAGACAACATAATATATTTTAAAGGTTATACGCTAATGTCGTTATTTAGAACCCCGGACACGCCTATACATGATTTAGGTTTCGCAATGTAAGACCTCTATTTAGTATGCTTGTGAGCTAATATTAGGTTTGTTTTTATAATTTGCTTTAATTCCTTTGTCCCACATATGCCACATAGAGAATCTAGTGTTAGAATACTCCGTTCTCCGCTTTCGAGAAAATACGAATTGTTAAGCTATAATGCATACCTTATAATATTCTTATTCATCTAACACATATTGATACTTCAATCAAGAAAAGGTATGTATGTACTTTGTAAACTTAAAATATGTTAATTTAATCAGATTTTGAATTAAATAAACATATTACTTTTTGTTCATTATCATGTAGACAACAAATATTTTAACTTCTAGTAAAGACAATTATAACAATTGATGCGACTGGGTCGTGAGTTCGATCCCCACTCGGGGAAATGTGATATTTACTTAAATTAAATAAATTTATATGCAAATATAAATTTAAGTTATACCTACAGAATTCGGCGGGAAGTGGGGAACGGAGAGTTTTAATACTAGGTTCTCTCTGCCTACCCTGCTATATGGGAGATTTACCTACGACTAACTCAACTGAAATCACTTTAGCAGAGCTACAATACAGAATCGTATCAACAATTAAGACCAATTTCAGCATCCAATCAAAGAACGTTTTGATGAAGAAAGTATAATTTACAATCAAACTGTTCATTCCCATAAATTTCTTACTACAATGTTAATTTTGCCACAAAAACCAATATATAAAAAACTGGATTCACTCACAAGAAGTATGGATGAAGAGATCAAAGCGTCTTTCATCTAAACTGAATAGTAAAAGAACTTGCCTTAGACGTGCTTTTACATTTTAGACTCTATTAAATTGCAATAAAGTGCTTTTTGGTTTGCCGTAAGTTTTAATGTTTGTTAGTTAAGTCAAGGTCGGTAGTATTAAATAGCGTGCGTAGCAAATCGGATGTGAATCGCAGATGTCAAAATAGATAGAGCTATTGCGTGAAGACGCTTTTAGATTACAAAGTACAAGTTTATCTTTTACGGCAGGAAATAGCTGGTTCAATTTGTTGTGGATTTATAGGAATGGTTTTTTTTTACAGATTCACGAGGAGAGGCAGTGGGTAGCTAGTGTTAACACGCTTCGTTTCTCGTTTTCCCTCAATTTTTTAGGCATTGAGTGTTGATTTCGAAATTCAGTACCGCGGTCTTGTTTTCGGTTTCACGTTATACAGACGAAGAACGAGAAGAAGAAAGAAAAAGAACAAGCGAAGAATATATATTTTTGATTGTTAACCGAAATCACAATGTCGCAGTGCCAACTTAAATGTTATGTTCTTTAGATTTATTATATTTATAGAGCTTTGCAGCTTTATATCTTGTTAAGTTATTTGATTTGTGGTTTTTAGGCAAATTAAAATGATGAAGGATAGTAATACATTTTATTAAATAAATGCAACTGCAAATTGCAATACGTATTCAGGAGAGAAAACCTCGCAACTATATTTTTGGCGTTTACTTGTCGTAAATACTCCGTTCTCCACGCACCGTCCAATTTCCGAGAAGTCAACGCCGTCAACTGAAAAAGCGAGAAAATGAAAATAATTAATTCCCCATGTGGAAACCGAATCCAAATTAAAAATATTAAAACATATACCATTAAAAATAAATTTTTTTTGTACAAACCCGCTTTAATCTACGCAGAGGCACAAAAACCTAAATCAACCGCCTCATTTACTGGATAATTATTTTAGAAGTAAACAAAAAACGATCTGCTACTTGTGGCTTGAAGTGACGGGTCAAGGTTGATACTCCCATAGGCCAAGAAGCCTTTGGAAATATTATTAAAAATGTTTCTTTAATAACTACATTTTAATAGAATAAAATGTTAACAGTATGTATAGAATTTGGGGTAGACTGGTAAAAGGAAACTTTTCAGAGCAGGACAACAATAACAATATGTTTTTTTTTTTGCTTTACGTTCTCTCATACTATATATCTCATACCATAACACTTACGGTAGTCAAGAGGAACCTGGGATGCTGGTGTTAAGACACTCCGCTTTCCACTTTCCGTCGAATTCCGGAGGCATTGCGTGTTGAGTGTCAAAGAAATTTAAGTTTAAGTTGTAAAAAAATTAATTGAAGCCACCCAGCCGTTGATTGTTACGCAATTTACGGGGGACGGTAGTGGGGTAGAATTCTGCAGGCATTGAGTGGCGGATCTCAATGCCGCCCTTTTGCTCGTTACCAAAGAAGTGAAAATGAAAATATGAAATATTTAACTTAACCGAGTGGAAACTGAACTCATAACTGTTGCTTTTAGAGTCGTTTGTGAATGCACAGCCTACAGACCGGATGTAGATAGTTCGAGCAGTGTAGCGGAACGCTAATAAGGTTTTCTAAAATTCCCATATGGATTATAAAAATGGTAATTTTTCAATTCATGTCTTAAAGCCAATTAAAAAAAATCATATGGTGACTAGTGTTAAATACATTTTTTATTTGTTAACCTTGAACCTTTTCAAGATAAACAATATGACGACTACGATTTCTAGTTTATCCAGTTATACTTACTTTTCTAGTTGTAAACATATTAAATTAAATAAATTATTCTCTTACGAGAAACCGGTTTAAATTACATCTTATATTAATACATTAGTAATAATATCCTTAAATTATTAATAATTATGGGCAATGCATTTCCATTTAAGTCTCATTAAAGTATATGTTTACATTTCTTTTGTACGACAACCGAGCAATCTATACTATATATATACTATATATAATAAAGCGAAATAGAGTTTGTTTGTGTGTTTGTTTAAATGCTAAGATCTTTGTATCTACTGGTCAGATTACCTTTTTTTGTTTTGTATAATAGCTGCATTCTTCAGAAGTGCTATAGGCTATATAACATAGCCATGTAAATCTTAGCTAGCTTAAATAACGAAATATCAATAATAAGGAACGCCATCAAATGGATTAAGCGCGAGCGCTGCAAAAATAGCTAAATATATGTGAGTACATTGTATGACAAAAGTATTCAATTTTATTAATTCCAAAAAATTCCGCTACATCGTATATCTTATAAATAAGTCAATATAGGGCATTTTGTGACTAAATATAATTGAAAATTGATTTTTATACGAGATGTACATTAAAACTTACGAGTGAAAGTTATTTCATCATCAAGTGAATTTAATAAAGATAAGCTTAGGCTTTTATAGCATACAATTTTGATGTATACTTTTGAAAAAGTGTCAAGCCTAGATTCGGTTCGTGCGGGGGGCGCCCTTACCGCTGATCACGCGTAGTGCTTGCACTTTCTCAGAATTATGAAAACAAGTAGGTCATGATTAAATGTATCAATGTTAGGAAATGCAGCATAATAAAAATATTATGGATGGTATGCGAGTGGGCCGCTAGTGTGTTTATATGAGAATAAAGGATCCTTTTTTCTCATATGAATGTATTGTTTGACTGTACTTATTCTCATTTCTTATACCTCAAAATATTTTACACATATGAAAGTCTTACTAAAATTACTGAAAGTTTATATTTCGTCTGCTATAATGCTGTAAATCTAGATCTGTATCTGGATCTAAAGAAGGTGGTTGGTATCATATGCGAGATGCCGAAGAAATCTGTAGATAGTTTTTTATCTTCACGCTTTACTAGCGGGATTATCACAAAGAACAAAGTCCTTAATGCGAGAATGTAAACCACTTATATCGTCGACTGTCAACAATGTAACGTAAAGTGAGTTTATTAGACGACTGTCAACAATGTAACGTAAAGTGACTAAAAAACCCGAATTCTTAATGTACTAATGACTAGCACTAATTGACTTCATTATATATATCTAATAGGCACAACCATACATTTCCATAATAAATGTTTTTATAATATTGGTCATCTGGAGCAACAATGATGTAATTGCATTTCTTTCAAAACAAACTACCCAAATATATAATTTTTTGTTTAAGATTTTTTGTTATTTAATAATATTCTTAATTAAGTATGGCTAGCAAAAAAGGATGTCAAATTTCATCAAATTTGATAAGGTATTATGTTACATCTGAATATATATGTATATATTTTTTTAAAGGATCCTTAATAGAGGCATGTCAAAGTAATTATTTTGGATGAATTCATATGAATGAATGGAGCGGTTTCGATTGTTATCGGTGGTATGTAAATACATATATGTACTGTTCAGTGAGGCGTCGCGGCTTAGGAAAGAAAAGTGTTGGACGGTTTCCAAGAGGTGCGGGTTCAAACATTTTCGTTTTCTATAGAAAAAGTTTTATATGTAAATATTGATATTAAAAATTTAAATATAGCCGATTAAGTTTTGTTGAAAAAGTATTTGTTGTTAGCAGAACAGTACCGTCATGTTAGAAGAATAATTTATTTAAAAATAAATTTTATATAAAGAAAGAGGCCAGTCGTGGCGTCGGGGCACAAAGTGAGACTGTGAACGACTGGCCTCAAGATTTATATAAATTTAATTATATATAATTCATAGAATATCCAATTCTAAATAATCGATAAAATCAATACAAACTACAATCAATACGTAATGAGATTGCTTGTTCCGACCATTAGAGCTAACAATACGTCTGTTAGATTTCAATGTCGCCTTTTAACCTTTTAAAGGTTTTGTTTGAAACATTCTATATAAGGACATACTCTGCCCATATATTAAAGTATACTTACTTTGAAAGTGGGAAGTGGAGTGTCTTACCGCTGGGCACTCTCAGCCTACCCTACTAAATTGTTTTAATGATAGAAAAATCGAATTGCAAAATTCTATTTCTGATTCTGTCAATTCTCAATTATAGCATTCGATGCAAGTATATATTTAGGTATTGTGTCTATTATATTTTCGCAGCATCACCGTTTATGAAAAAATACATATTAATTCGCGGAACTTACTATCTTGTACTATCACAGTGGAATAATGAAAATAGTTACGAGTGAGACAGAACCCACGACCGTCGTGTTCGCAGTGAGACTCTGTGCGGGTGCGATGGCCTCTCAATTGAAATGTCGGCCTTATAAATATTATCTTAAATATTGTAATTTACATTTAGCTTCACACTTTGTCCCCCTTCCGTTCCCCAATTTGTGCTCAATGTAAGCAAAGAAAATGGAAAATGAAAATAATTTATTGCTTCCAGTGGGATAGGATTACACAACCGCCGCGTTTACAGCCAAACGCAGCCACACTATATTACGACGGCATATGTATATATTTTTAGCTTCAGTGGAAACCAGGAAACCTAGAGCAAAAACCGTTCACGTTAATACCCTTTCCGACGATTCCTCCAGACGCTGCGTATTGAGTGGCGTAACTCAACGCCACGATTTGTAACAAGTAAACAAAAAAAATTAATATATCACTCACGCGAGTGAAAGTCGAACCCACATCCGTCGCATTTACAGTCAAAGCTTGTGCCTTTGTGCCACGACGGCGTCCTTTGTACAATCAGTAGTATAAATTTCTTGTTTAATATACCAAATTACATTTGTTTTTTACAAAAAACCGAATAGCCCAAATCCTATCAATATCGTTGTAATACGTATGAATGTTAATCTGAATATTTAAATATTAATATGAAATCAAGATCATTGAGTATAACTATATTAGTTTAATTATCCTGTCAATTTTAATTGGTATGTTCATATTGTTGATTGAGTTGTCTCGACACGCTACTAACTACAATTTAATTTAGTATCATAATTTAAGTTCCATGAAAGGAACGGAAGTTAACGGTAGTTTCTTAGTTTAGTTATAATTAACTTAACGAAGCCTGCTGCTCGTTTCAAAGAGTTTTTAATTTTTTTAGGGGTACTAGCTCGTTAGCGGTAACAGCAAATTTGTGAAGTATTTATTGATTTTATTGATTTATTCATTTATGTTTATAAATTATTTTTAATTTATGTTCTTTAATTTTATATAACTAAACCATGTATTACAATGACCACAATACATATTTTTACTCTTATATTTTTTTATAAATAAAGTAATATAAATTTAAAAACCTTTTTTTTCTCTTTTAGCCTTTTTTAGTAAAAATTCTGAGATAGACACGAGACTATCGTGGGTGTGGTTTCCCATATCCTTACTCGTACGTCAATGTAACCTATGGTTATTTTAATCTCTCTTGATAAAGGCATAACATGGACCACCATACCATTTTCATAATAGAAACCTAAAGCCTCGAATACCCATTGAATCCTGGGAAACGATAACGGAATTAATTATATGAAGTTATTCCAATAACGCTTAAATCGCATTCAGAATGCACTGTTTGCACTGTATTCAAATTTTCCCACCCGTTTAGAGTGTAAGGACGTTATAAATTTGTTAGTAGCCACGCCGTGTGTACGAGTATACGGGGGTATGAAATGGTAAATCCGAGCATTCCTATAGTGTCGTAAGGTCAACTGAGTCGGATTAGTTCAACTATTATTCTAAGATTGTGATGCTGGCAATACTGTAGCATATGGTATTTTGGGGACACTGTCACCCTGTAAATAACATGACAGAATTATTTTCGTTCTTTATTTATTCAGTGGATTACTGGATTAGACAACAGAATTTTGACAACAAAACAGATTGCAAAAATCTTTAATTATAATAATATAACACAATGTTAAAACTTACCTATTAATAAACTTTAAATGCTCCAATTCATATTAATAAAAAATATTCTAACTGACGTTGAAATAAATATATGTATGAATATTATGTATGTAAAAAAATCAATTTTTAAAAATATACACCAAAAACTATTCACGATAACGTTAATCATTTAGGTATCTCACAATCTTAGTTAAACAGTGTTCTGATTTATCTTTTTCCGGCATTGCAAGGCGAAATAAACACATCAATAAACATACAATATTTAAATTTTCAATGTTACTGTGAAAACAATATATAGAAAAACAATAGGTCGTTTCAATATATATTTACTTTTAAAGGCCAAGTAATAAGCGACGGCGATAGTTAAACGACTGTATTGATTTGAAAATATTCATTAATGAGTAAAGAGATTAAAATTATATTATTGTTGGATTATTACGGTTTATTTTACTTTTGAATAAATATGATTTATATGACGACAAAGAAGTTCTTTATTTTTCAACTAAAATATATTTTATTTAATTATAAAATTAAGTTTTACTGACTAATGACTCCTATCTAACCATACATATTATACGTATTTATATCTAAATATAATAAAATAAAAAAAAACGTGTTTTTTTTACATTATAATTCGCTCTAACTATAAATTATCTACATTTTTTCAAAATTGTAAAATCAGCGGCGCGATTATGTTTATTTTGTGTTTTTTATTCTGTATGAATTAATTTAAAAAAATAAAATTCTGTATGAATTAAAAAAATATACTACTAAAATAGTTTACACGAATGTCATAAGAAAATTATAAACATATTAAATTTTGTGAAGATTGATATTACTATTTCTACTTGGACCATACAAAAATATGTATATTAAAGAAGAATTTGCGTTATTTCAACAATAGGCCTATAACTTAAGGTATACAATTGAAAATCCTAAGATCTAGCTTTCTAATTTTCTAAAACTATATTGGTTTATTATTAAAGGCAAAGTTGAAACAATCACACAAATACGTATTGTAATTTTTTTTTATTGTAATATAAAATTTAATTAGATGATATTTTTGTATGTAACACTACCTACAAAAATGTGTAAATCAATTCTGTTTGCATGATCTACAAAATATAATTTTTTCTCGTTCCCGGAAAAATTTTCTGTCCTCCTCCAAAATCCGCTCTTAGAAATCCCCTGGCATGGCTGGATCGCTAAAACCCTCTCTTACAAATCCTCTATCTTTGCTACAATAAAACATGCCAATAGAAAGACGGACGTCACACAGATCCCTTGAGGAGTCTAGGGGAGCACTACGAATGTTTCTTAGTTTCCACAAGAACGGAAAAAGCAGACTTTTCGCAAAAAAAAAGCTGATTTTTGAGTCGTAAAGTCCACATAAATGAACTTGATGGCGGCAAGAGCCAATCAAAAAAAAGAGGGAATTAAAGTGCCATATACAATATAAACTTTCTCAACTTTCAAAAAAAATCCAAAACTTAAGGTGTCAATCAGGTGTTGCGTACGAAATAATATTTATATCTTAAAATACACTCTACACGCATAATGGTTTGAATGGGACTCGTTCATCCATCACATCTGATCAGCGAACTGGCACAATACGTATTGTGTACGATTTGGTGTACATAGGGCTGTTAATGCAAGGCAAATTCAAAATGATATATTTTCTTGCTTCACGTTGATTCCTAGTGATAAGACATTTGGTTCTCCACTATTCGTTGAATTTTCAAGACATTGTGTTTTGAATGGTGAAACTCAACGCCGCACTTTGTCTCGTTACCAGAGCGAGTCTTGTATATATTTTTTCCATTTATTTCTTCGTATTACCAGCTTCATGACGAATTAAAAAGTATATTATACTGTATCTAATAACAGGATAATCTATTAACAGGTGATAGAACACTTTTTGGTTCAGTTGCTCAAATGCGTACAAATTAAACAAATGATTGACTTTTAAATATAAAAAAAATATTATAAATACAATAATTTAATATACAAAAATAACAGGAAACCATTGTTATAACTATCTTTAAAATATATATTTGTTATGTTCAACCCTACACGGACCCTTAATGGATATTGAGAAAGGAATCATTCAGATATTGCGAAGTTGAAAAATACAACGCGGTATCAATCTCAGTTAATTCAAGGTCGATTACAGGTAAAAAAAACACAAGGAAAAAGTACGTCGGCGTTGTGTTCTTAATATTTATAACAGCTATCTAACGAAATTGTTGCTAAATTTGACTTAAGATTAATAATATAGATTGGGTAATAAATAAAATAATTGTAGGTATATATTTTCATATTATTTGGTTTATACAGAAGCCTGTTGTGGCTCGGGGGCTCAGGAGTGCGACTGTTAACGCGACCAGTTAAGGGTTCGATTTCAAAATACTTGATACTAAATATTTGATTTTTTCATTTCCTCGCTTTGGTAATGGTCGCGGCGTTGAGTTCCACCATTCAAGATGCAAATGGGAAACGGAAGTGTTTAATTGAGAACTGTGTGCCCTAACACTAGGATTGCAGGTTCTTTCTACCTTCTTTACTATGTGCTGGATACGGCGCGAACCTTAAGAATTATAACAAATAAAATTATTCTTTATGCCATAGATACTTATCACAACCTTGTTATTATTTCTAAGCTATAACTATTTACGTGATAAAATCTTGTCCAAACTTGTTTTGTTTCTAAATATAGGTAGATATGCTATGTACAAATAGATTTAGCTACAGTATTTATTACAAAACCAATAAAGGAAACATCGACTAATTAAATAGATAAGCGATTTCACAATAGCTCTTATTAAAGTATACATGTAACTAAACTAATAATAAACTTTAAATATTTTTGAACATAAAAAAACAGTAGGTATATAAAAATATTGTTATAAGATATTTTCTAAGCTTTCCGCTGTATTCCACTCATAATAGGTTAAGCAGACCTGGGAACCTAGTTCCCATTAAAATATTTCCGTGCCCACTCTCAGAATTCGGCAATTCTGCAGGCATTGCATGTTGAGTGTCGGAACTCAACGCCGCATTTTGCCTCCAATTATAGTTCTATATCATCATAGTTTTCATATTATACATAGTGAATAATAAAAAAGTTATACATACATGTATATTTATGTACCAGTACGTACCTAATTAGTGCGCTTGACTAAAAAAAAATTCCTGTATTATTTAATACAGTAAAACTTTTTTATCAGCTTCACGCTGTATCCCGCACACAGCACGATAGGCAGAGGGAATCTAGTGTCTTCACACTAGGTTCCCTCTGCCTACTCACTTTCCGCCGAGTTCTGGAGGCATTGCGTGTTGAGTGGCAGAACTCAACGCTGCGCTTTGTCCTCGATACCAGAGTAAAGAAATGGAAATATAAATTTAAGTAAATATTTCATCTCCTCGAGTGGGGATTGAACCCACAACCAGTTGGTTTTACAGTCACACTTTGTGCCCCAGCACCACAACTGCCCTCAAGTAAAATTTATAACATTATTTATTATATGTGAATTTCAGGAAAATACAGAACAATTCTGTTCTCGATCTTCTGCGTACGCATATCTTAATTTTTTTTCTACGTACTCTATAACGCTATAAAATCGTGAAGGTCTATCTAAACAAACAATATGAAATATCTGTATAAATATAAATATTCCCCCAAATAAGATTAGAATCCACAACCATCGTATTCAATGGTTCAGATCTCGTTTAATACGATGATCATAATGACTTATAAATGATATTATTACCGCCACATACGTAGGTAACACTTGCACTCAGTAATCAACATTCTTATCGTGTACAGTAGAAAGTGCATATTCTCATGGTAAAGTCTAGACTTACTCGTTGAAGTTGTACTATTTAGATCTTTTTCTAGAAAGTTTTCTTTTGTTTTCTCTAAATAATTTTTCGTTTTACATTCTGATTGATTTCTACTTGCATACGTTCAAAATGTAGGTGTGTGTTTCTTCATTAATAGGCCAAGTGCGAATTCCACTACACTTTATATTGCTTTAGAAAAATATGACGAGTAATAAAATAATTTCGCGAATATTAGTTGCTACAAAATTGAAAATATATTTCATCTCGTAATAAAGTATTGTATCTCGCCAGGCTCATTTTAACCGTAAAATTGATAAAACATCGCATAAGAGAATGACCAGTGAGAGTGAACTCGATCACGATCGGGATGATTCGATAGAAAATTGCATATTATCATTCTGTGGGTCACTCGATAACAATAACAATGGCGAGTACTCGATTAGTAGGTTTATGGGTCTTTATTATCTGTGCCTAGTTACTAAGTCTATTGTTATTACGAATAATCGATTTTGTGAATCGATTTTTTTAATAAACAACAAACAACTTCATAATACGCTAAGATTAAAATCATTAAGTCTCATATCCGTTTAATAACACGCTTTAATTGAACCAGTTTTACTTATCTCCAGCGATCATTATTAGAATAACTTAAAGTTATAACAAAAACGTGTGAACCGGCAACAATAGCGATACAAAGACAATATCTGCAACGAAATTCCGATCGGAACGGTGGATTGTATACTGTATAGGTCAATATCGCTACAAAACCGCACAATACTTACTCAAGGTTAACCAAAAAGGTCGATAATTCAACGTAAATCATTTCTTTGTTTCAGGTCAAAATATGAAATACTGTCGTTCGACTGAACATACTGGATAATAGAAAATTGAAAACTAAAAAGAAAAATAGTTAATAATAATGCGAAGCCAAAATTAAAAATGGTATTTTTTGAACGTAACGTGAGCTTAAGATAATAAAATGGCTCACAAAGTGAAAAATAATCACTACGTAGCAACGCATCGCTCGGGAATCGACTCGCCTTCGTCCGGAGGGTATCTGCCTAGAGCGTCGTCGAGGGACGAGAATGACAGTCACCGGGCGCCTTCTGAAAGAACACTTTCAGAATACACTGTAAGTAAAAACAACTAGTTAATTCTTCATATATTCATATATTTATTTTTTTGGGGTCTTTTTATATTTATTGAATGTAAATTAATTAATTAATTAATTAATTAATAATTCTGATATTTTATATACGATAAATTTAATAGTAAAATTTGCTATTGTAAGTAAATATTACATTAGGATATGTACTTATTTTATATAAATTATCTTTCATCTTCATACCTTTTCCCACCCATAGGTAGCGGTAACCCTGTGTTCCCTACGAACCCTATTTAGTGGCAAAACCTCAATACAGCAGCAGGGTAAATGCAATTTAAATATAATACAATGATACCACCTAGACGGAATCTAACACACAACTATCGCGTTAATAATAACAGCGCTATATTTATTAAATACTCAATTTGAAAAACGTAGTCGATATATTTACATATGTAGTATTGTAGATATCTACTGTATTTCATTCAGCTAATAACTACTTCCGGTCACTGACAGCACTGACTTTTGATGTCAACTTTATGCAGATGATTTTTTAGGAAAATCGTGACGTTCTACCAAACTAAATTCCGAACATCTACAAACAATATTAGGTATTTATTTATATTATTTTCAAGCAAATTATTAAATTATTAAACAAAAAAATAAACAAAAACCAGTCTTCACAAATAAAAAAATACTTAGTCTAATTTATACAAAATATACAATATTTTTTTATATTTATAAATAATACGACTTTTAGGTCGCTGATGCAAATCCAACATGCTAATGACGATAACAATAGCTTAGATGTAAAAGTCACTTAAATTGTAACTATATTTTTTTTTAATAATAGAATCGAATATAATTATATATTATAATTAATCAGAAGAGATAAAGCGCGGCGCTGAGTTACTCGAAAGCATTGAATCTCGAATTCAGGTGGAAAGCGGAGAGCGGACTTCGACACTAACTTCTTTCTATCTATCCCTCTCTACGCGGGATGTAGAACAGTTAAGTGAACTCTATCCATGATAAGTTACAAGCACTACGTGGCTGCTTTAGAGGACGTCATCGGCGGCAAGTGCGTCTTGAGGTACACTAACCTAGGCTTACGTTTGACGATCATGCTTGGAAAGTTTAAAGAATTGCTACATAAATTTTTATCATGAGCTGAAATTGAATCTACGACCACCACCAATCAACTACTTAACCAATACTCGTTGATTATAAATAATTGTAATGTTTTGTACTACAATAGCAAAACAAAGAGCCCGAAATCGTTTTATAATTACGTATTCGTGCAGCGTATTTTTTACATCCATATTGTGTCTACTTCTAGTGCATTCTGACACGTGCAGCCGTGCGTGTATAAAGCAGTTAATTTTTTGCTAGTAGAGTGTAACTATTAACTAATTTATTTTGTCATTTGTAAGTTAAATATCAATTTAGAATTAACCCACTAAATATGAATCAGGTTCAGCCACTCAACACGCAATGCCTCCAAAAATCCGGCAAATAGTGGGGAACGGAGCGTCTTGGCACTACGTTCCCTCTGCCTACCCTGGTGTGTGCGGGATACAGCGTGAAACTGTTTTTTATTCTCTAAATTAAAAAAAATACAAAATAAGGCTAATATCCATCTATTTTATTTTCATTCACATAAGATCTTATTATCTTATTAGTTTCACTTTTCTCGTACATTCAGTGGATATTAATTTACGACTATTTTAATGAACTATTGAACTAAATAAAGACTAATTAATACCTTTATTTTGAGGTGTATTATGCTATAACAGTCTTAGATTATAATTTAACCGATAATTCTGGTGTATGCTAAAAAATATTATTTTGAATACCGGTAAGTCAGATTTATGGCATTTATATATAAAGTTATAGGCAAAGTACAGTGGTCCCGGGCGTGTAGGCCATATATAAATTAGAACAAATATTGATTTCTACTATTATTAGCTAATTTTATAAGAAACCAAATATCCACAAAGAAACAAACAGAAGAATTCCTAGTACTGATATTAATTATATGACTGCAGATGTGCAGATTTATGTGAAGGAAATAGGTTTGCGTCAGCACTGTGGAACGTACATGAGACTGTGTCGAAAGTTTCATGATTATTTTATTTGCTATTTTCATTTTGAAATGCCTTCTGGTCCAGTAGCGGACGAATAGCTGTAATAACTTAGACGGTGATCATCGGTTCTATTCATATTTGAAGCAGTATATACATTTCTACTATCACTATATTTTTACTACTAATATTTGTTTATAAGTGTCTGATCGCAGCGATTATTGTTCCGATTTTCACGTAAACCGATGTTTCATCTAAAATGTTTTCGATTTTCAGGTCTAATTACATATTTTAATGTTTTACGCAATATAATCTGCTATTTTTAAATAGGCGGAAAGTGAAAAATTTGGTGTTTTCATCAATATCAATTATACAGGATCTTTTTAATATTTAATCAGGGATCTTATGTGAATGAAAATAAAATAGATGGATATTAGTTTTATTTCATATTTTTTTTAATTTAGAGAATAAAAAACAGTTTCACGCTGTACCCACACACACCAGGATAGGCAGAGGGAACCTAAGTTCCCTCCACGGAGCGTCTTAGCATTAAGGCTAAGACGCTCCGTTCCCCACTTTCTGCCGGTTTTTTCCAAGCATTGCGTGTTGAGTGGCGAAACTTGATTTATATTTACATACATCGTATAAAGTCACAACAAGTGGTTCTCCTCAAAAACAACATCAATTTCTAATCAATACCAACAACAAATATGTCGTTAGTTCGTGGCTTTACTAAACAAAGATTTATTTCGACGTCAAACGAATTTGAAACCGATTAAAACAGCAGGAAAACATGTCAGCCGTCTCGCGTCGGTGGTACTGAACATTTATGATTTATAAACATTCTAATTGGATAAAGGAGTAGATATGAGCAATTTTCATGTAATTTCAAAGACACTTTGTGTTCATGAAGAGTCAATAAGAGACTTATGTTATACATATATTTTAAAACGTGTCTTTCTTTTGAGTAGGTTATATTGTATTGTTTACAAGCGTGTGACGGTAATTGCGACAGGTTTTAGGCTCGATTTCCAGTCGCAGAATTGAAATATTTAACATTTTCATTTTTTCGCTCTGATGTGGAAGCTAAGCGCACGGTCGCGTCCCGCCACTCACACGCAATGTCTTCAGAGTGCGTCAAATAGTGAACGGAAGTGTCTTAATGGAAACGGAATGTCCTAACCACTAGATCCCCAGGTTCCCTCAGTCTACCCTGCAATGTGCGGGATACAACGAAAGGCTTTGGCTCAATATTCATCTTCGATATTTCACGAAAGAGGGAAAGAAAGTTCAGGAAATTCAACGCCGTGCATCCTCCTCCGAACCATCAAATTAAAATATTATATATTTTCCTTCCTCCAGTAGGACTCGAATCTACGACCTGTCACGTTTACGCTTACGCTTGTGCCCATCGGCACCGTTAACCTAAATTAAACTTCTGTTAATAGACCATCAAAATGGCGAAGATAATAATAAACATATAACAAAAATAAATTAATTAATTTTCTTTTCAGACGATAGACGAAAGGACACGTTCCCCTTCAGGTGGGGAACATAGAAATGGACGGAGACACAACGGTTCCCCGCGGGACTCCGGTTCAGAAGTGTACGTCACCAGCGCGGCGTACCGACCGCCATCTGAAATAAGGTAAAAAAGTCACGTGTAATTTCAGTTCTGCGTCACGTAATACAGTATGGATAAAAATCGTAAAATTAAAATAATAATCTTATGTCTACACTGTTGAAGGATCTTTTTTTTTAGGTATGAGATTGAAATATTTTATTATTTTTATGCTGCTCCCGTAAAAGGAGCGCAGTCGGTTCCTCTTTATACAATTAAAGTAATTAGAATAAGTTCAAATAGGACGATTAGATCGCCATCATGCATGCATCCTGTTTTTTTTCACAATAATATGTTATAGTAAATTTTTCTTTCTTACAATATCTGCTTTTACAAATTGCTCTCAACTCTGACATCGGCCTTGAGATGCTGATTTCATTATAAAATGCGAATTAAAACGGCATCTCACGATCGATCTCGTAGTTGAGAGCGATTTAAAAAATCCGGCCCTTAACGTGTTCATTTTTCGTAATATCAGTTTTTAGCATCAGTTTTTACCTTATTTAGTAAATAATGCTTTTTAGATAACCATGTTTTTGGGTTAACCTAAGTTCAAACCCAATTCACATTATGTTTATATCTAAAGCACATTTATCTAGAAAATGAAGATTCTAGACTAAATTATAGGCACAAAGGTACCGCTATACAGTTAGTCTCGCTTATCCTTCGACGATTCGACTAATTCGAGCAACGGATCACGTAACGTGTCGAGTTATGGAAATATTTTCATAAGTGTAGAGCAGACGAGCGTTTTGTGCGCCGCTGTCAGTAAGCGAATTCAATTATTTTCAAAAAATGGCTGCTATAGAATGTAGCCAAACTATTATTACGAGTGATTTTTTATATAACTATATTTTTGTTAGTACTTTCAATCTACATTCAAAATATCTAGTATACTAGTAACGTTTATTACAGCCAAAAAATGTTTACATAAATTGTAAGCATTTGACTGTAAAGCTTAATCTAGATTCTTTCTGTAATTTTTGAGTGAAACTGAGCAAAAATTAATCTTTTATTTTTATAAAATTAAAAGGATTAATAAGATAAGATATATTATAAGTTTTGAGCTGCTCTAGTAAGAAGTTAAAGTGCGTCGTAATGTTCCATGTAACAAGAAAAATAAACGGAAAACAATTTATAATTAAATAATCACAACCATGTTTGGTTACCCAACAACAATCGAGTGCAAACAGTAACCCAACAACAATCGAGTGCAAACAGTAACCCAACAACCATCGAGTGCAAGCAGTAACCGCCTAATTATAAAAGTTCAAGCTGATAAGAACCGCCCGTCTGTTCGCGACTACGAAACAAAACCATCCCATTACACTGAAAGATTGATGGAAGATTATCCATACATCGCCATCGCCATCTCACACGTACATTACGTCTCATAGTTGAAATCCTCGATTACTTATATTCGTTGGACTAACGGCATTTTGTTATGGGACCACAGAACAGAACAGAACTGTTTTGTGTTTAAATGCTTGTTTCTTAGAATAAAAGTAAATATTTAAAGTTAGTTAAGAATATCCGTTGTAATTTTAAAGTAAAGGACTTCAATAAGACATTTTTGATATTATTTTCAAAAATGTCTTATTGCCTTATTGAGAAGAGGCCAGATGTAGAGTTACTGTCAATGCAACAGGTTGTCAGTTTGATACTCATTCAAGAAAATTAAACATTTAATATTTTGTATACTTCGCTTTGGTATCAAGGTTTTTTTTTATTGAGTTCCGTGTCAACACGCAATGACTCCAAAATTCAACGGAAAGTTGGAAGCGGAGTGTCCTAACACTAAGCTTACTCTTTCTACCCTGCGGCATACAGCGCAGAGCTGTATAGTTTTGTTATATAAACTAAAAATTAAAATCTAACTAGATGACCTATACAACAAACTGCGTTTAATTTTGAAACTTCAATTATTTTTGGCAATACCATGGTTCCTTTTTTCTGGAGACTTTTTCAAGTAACATTTTATATTTTATCTTCATATAACAATTTCGTGACGGTTACTAAATATTTATTAGGTAAGGTTAGATTCCTTTAAGGTATTTTTAAGCATAAATATTTTACTTTAGTGCTAATCAAAATGCGACTGAATTAACTTTGTATGTTCAAATATAATGGTAAGAATCTTAAGAAAATCTCCAGATATCTTCTGTATTAAAGCTTAGAATTAGACTTGAAAACTTTATGCCTAAAAAAAATTAAAAAAACAGCCACGAAGGAACACAAGTGTATGGGCCCTCTAAACAGGACAAGTTCTGATTTCGATTACCACTTGAAGAAATTAAATGTTTAATATTTTCATTTTTTCGTTCTAGTGTCGCTTGAACTTGAAGAAATTATCATTTTTTCGCTCTTGCTTCCCGAATTCGGAGGAAAGTGAGTAGAACGTGGGTAGACTCCTTCTGCCTACCCTGCTACATACTGGATAAAACGTTAAATTAAAAAATATAAAAAAAATGCTATCACTATATTTTCTCTACATAACATCCTAAGACACATAATAGACAATACCAATGTCATATATTATAACAACCACAACAATCTGAACGTTTCTCACGAGTAAATATTGACAATGAAGGCAATCGAGTCGAAGCGAAACATAAAACTGCACATGCAAAGCTCGAGCGAAGATTTATTGACTGGGTTACTGCAATTTATAACGAAGTGGAGATCTGGATTCTGGGTACATGATGTAGGCCAAACGGTACTCTTATTGTGTTAGACTATTTTTTTTTGTTTTTTTTTTATCTTCACGCTGTATTCCGTATGTAGCAGGCAGAGGGAGCCTAAGGTTAAGATACTCTGTGACTTCCCCATTTTAAAGCGCCGCGTTGAGCCGGGACACTTAACACGCAATGCCTCCAGAATTCGGCGAAAAATAGGGAACGGAGTGTCTTAACAATAGGCTAGTCTGCCTAAACTTCACTATACAGCGTGACGCCAAAAAAAACTAGACAGGTCATCGTGCCGCAGTGGGACAGTGTCCTATTATCCTAAGTAAATATAATTATTGTGAATTCGATTCCCACTCGGATGAATGAATTTCCATTTCCCTGCTATGGCAAGATATACACTGGGCTCTTTCCGTCTACCCGCGCCATACCACTTATAATGGAATACAATGAAAATATATAATTACAACGAAAATATATAAAAGATATATGAATTACTATCTAAAATGTAGTGGCGCAGTTGACCGTAACCGTTTTAAAGGTGGCGATTAGAATTATAGAGTCAAATCCGTAGTTTTTATATCCTAGTTCTTATGTCCTAAGAGTAATACTTTATTCCCAAAATGTTATGGTTGTAATTTCGTCTGAAAATTGACACGTCCAGACCCAATGTCAACGGAGACTAATTATGACCATGCTAGGTAAAACAGTTCTTTTGCCTAACATTGTCATATCATAATTTAAGGCTCGTTTTTTTATTATTTAATTTAGATATCCCCTTGACTACCATACTACTCTATAAGATGCTAAAGACATTTTTTTTAAATAACAAATTCATTAATGATATGGCCTCCAACTACAAATCCCATAGCTCGAAATGATCATAGTTTATTTTTTATATATATAAAAAAGGTGTCGGGATTCCCTGTACATTTCCCATGGCGGCGGCTAATTTAGTTTACTTTCTACCCGCCCCCGACATGAGACCGTGACGGTACTTCCATTAAGCAATTTGAGGAAGAATCGGAAGGTGACTATAGTTTTTTTTAAGTTTAACGTGATGACTGACGGTATATTAACTTTGACTCTGAGGTGCCGACTGTCGCAGATGAAATTAAGGTTCTATAGGAAAAGTGGTTTAATGGTTCTGTCTAGTGGTTAGGTTAGCTTTGAATGGTATGCCATAATTTGTAGGTTCTATTTTTGGTCACAATGATTTTTTTTGTATTTAGAGTTAAAACATTTTTTAGGTTTAGTTATATTAAAAATACATATTTATGTATTTATAGAGATACATGTAACTATGTTTTTAACGTTGTCTCCGATGCACAGTTAATAATTATGATTATTCTTGGTTTAATTGGAATGAATAAACAGCTACGTAACAAAATATTTGAAAAAAACTGTTTTTCAGTAGTCTTATTTTCGTAATCCTATACGCGCGGGTTCAAATCTACCTAGATTCGAATTTTAATACGATTTCTGAAATATTAAAAATCTAAAATAATATCTTGAATTATTTTTTTAATCCCCCGTCGAACTCTTTCAACCAATTCTACCTCGAAAAATAACGTTTTTTATCAAGGCTTTTGTCGACAGCTTGACATCTTATTTGTAAACACTTGTTCCTTCCAATGACTAAGGGATTTTTTTGAACGTTAATTTCTTTGATTACTCGAGACTTTCTCTTTGTAGGGCTTAAACTGTCCACCCTATACAAAGGATCAATCAAAATACTTATCGAGACGTTAGTTTTTTGTTGGTTATATTCTGTTAACCTATTTGTTAGTTGATGGTTTGTGCTTAAAGATATTTAAATATATAAAAAAGAAAATAAAAGACAACATTTTTATCTTTTTTATATGCTGTGCTTTCCCTAATTTAAAGAAGCAGACAAGATATATTTTTGGTTTAAAATAATAACGAAGGCGATAATTTAACTCAATAGCTAAATAGCCTAAAATATAAACATAAAGGGTCCGTTGTGGCCCAGGAGCACAAGAGTGCGACTGTAAACGCGACATTTTTGGGTTCAATTCTCAGTCGGGTAAATGAAATATTTAATATTGTAATTTATCTGGTAACGAAGAAAAATCCGACGTTAAGTTACGGCAATCAACACGCAATGCCTCAAGAATTTAGCGTAAAGTGGGGAACGGAAGTGTCTTAATGTTCAAAATTTTAAATAAAAGCAGTCGTTGTATTTCATAGTTTAATTTTATATTTTAATGACATTTTTAAGCATTAATCTTCGTGGACTCGTCATTAGCGCCCGTAAAATTAAAATTTTCTCTACAACAGGCGGCAGAAGTAGTATGTATAACTAGGTTAATCGATTCCTTAAGTAAAATTGATTATTATTTACAATATTAATCATATAATATGAAAATTTCTAATTTTTATTCTATTTCTATTCTATTCGATCAGAAATTTCTTACTGAAAGTGTCTTAAATATTTTTATCGTCGTTCTCAGTTTTTAGCAAAAAGCCGAAACATTGTGTGTGTGGGGTGAGTGAGGAGCGAAACTAAGCGCCGCACTTGTCTTCCTGCCAGAGCGAATAAATGTAAACAATTCACTCCCCAAATGGGAATTGAACCCACAAATAGCGTTTACAATCAGATACTATGCCGAGAGCATCATAAAGTAGCACCATTTACATAACATAATTTAGTCCTAATTTTATTCTTATCAAATACCAACAGTTGAACATAAGTTATGTAACAAAAGGTTAGAATTATTAACACCTAAGTGACCGCCAAACTTAACACTAACATTATGTCACTCGTTCGTGACATCTCGATTTGGCCTTGACTCGAAACTAATCGTTCGGAATCGTGACTCGATTAGCACCATCTCGATTCACCATACGTTATTGTCGATAAATAACGGCTACCTGTTTATTTACTTAGTTAATAATTAGATCTAATCTGCGGTATTATTATTTTATATATATTTCATCTTTCGTGTAAAGGGATAAAAATATTGAAAAAATCAAGGGTAATTATACTGATTCTACCCCTATTCGTTTCTTATATTTTTTTTTATAAACCAATCCATTCGTGACGCAGAGGTAGCGTGTGACTGTAAACGCGACAGGTGAGGTGAGGATGAGTTCGATTTTCTGTTAAAGAGGCAAACCGCATCGTTGAGTTCCGCCGCTCAACACGCAATGCCTTTAGAATTCGGTAGATTCGGCCGGCGGGGAACGTATGTCTTAATAGGAACGAAGTGTTTCAACACTAGGTTCCCAGCTTCTCGCTACCCTTCTATGTGAAGGATACAGAGTAAAGCTAAAAAATCTATCTAATGCTACATATTTTTTCATTTTGAAACGGATGCAAATATGCACACCTAACTAGGATAACGATTCTAACCTTGACCTAACTGAAGACACTGAGGGAAATGTTTATTTTATTTTTATAGGCAGGATTTAGATTCTGGTATTCATGAGTAAAAAGATTATTTTACTATACATTACCACATATAATTTTTTTTTTTATTAAATGTATTATTTTTATATAAATTAAACCCTATACTTTGTTACAGCCGGCAGTCTCGCGCACCTCGCAGCGTGTACTCGTACAGAAGTGCTGTGGCTCCCTCTGTGGCATCCACACACCGGTCCAAAGTGTCTAGAAAGGTAAGGACTTAATTACTTAAATCATATTTGAAACTAATAGTAACTTCGCTTTTTATTTTAATATGATTATTTTTATTTAAAAACTAAACTAAATCTAGCTTCACGCTTTATCCCTAGCAGAGTAGTCAGAGAGAACGGAGCGCCAAACGCTACGGTCTCTACATACCTCTTTCGCATCATCCACTGTCATAACCTTTTCATACATGCCCTATGAATTTAAGTTATCTAAATTAAAAAGAAACTAATATTTTAAATATAAACCGTCTAGTTTATATTTGAAATATTCTCCATTTTTTTCCGATTACGAAACGCAAAAAAATAAAAATAAATGTGCACTAACCATCTTCCGAATAAGTGTATGTATACTACCAAGTAGATAATATGAAAGACTTTGAATTAATAGAATATTTTATTAATATACTGTGGTATTAATCAAGTTAACATTATTAGCAAGTTACAATTTAGTATATTTTAAGATAATTTCATATTAAAAAAATCTTATTTGACATAAAATACCAATTACTTCCCAGGCTGGTGTTAAAATAGACACGATGGCGGCCCCCAACCCCTTCTGCCCCAATGTCAAGGGCATGTGCTGTCTGATGCTGCTCCTGAACCTAGGTCTCATACTGGTCACGCTGGGCTTCGTCATAGTGCTGCAGTTCTTTGAACCACTGTTTGTTTGGTAAGTTTGTTAAAATGCTTGATTTATGAGAACTTACTTCGTCCGCATAAAGTAGTTATATATCAGTTAAATTATATAAAATCTTGACATAAATTTACATAAAACTTGACATAAAGTGTATATGTTATGTTGATGTACAACCTGTAAAGTTTTATCTAAATTTATCCAGTATTTTTTGGTTCAGAGTATTCATCTTCACAATATTTCACATTTATTACAGAAATATTATTAGTAGGATATTAATATAGCACAACAGTCGGACTATGAAGAGAATAAACGTAAATCTAAAAATGTTGAACGTAGTGGCATTTGAACCCGCACCTCACTTATTATCACATCAGCTTCACGCTGTATCCCGCTCACAGCAGGGTGGGCAGAGGGAACCTAGTGTTAAAACATTCCGTTACCCATTTTCCGGCGAGTTCTGGAGGCATTGCGTCCTTTGCCTCGACACCAGAGCGAAGAAATGGAAATATAAATTTAAGTAAATATTTCATCTCCTCGAGTGGGGATCGAACCCACAACCAGTCTGTTTACAGTCACACTTTGTGCCTTTGCGCCACGACTGGCCTCAAATGATCACACGTGAACCAATATAAATGATTACATAGACTATATGAAATTACTGAAAAAAAAGACTGATCACAGTCACGTCACTACAGTTGCTCTCATATAAATCGTATTCTTATAAATATGCATAAAAACGGTAAATGCAAAAATATCAGCAAATAGTTCCCACGTTTGAAAACTAGGTAAATTGTTTCGAAAACCAGATCGTAATGAGATTTATTCTTCTTTATACAACAATAGCGACCGCTTTGCCCGTACTATTAAGTGTGAACTACTGTAGTTGAGATAAGTTACTAATACTAAGCTGTCAATTATTGTTATTGTATTACGGACGTACAAATTTTACACGTTCTACACGGACTTTTACACATTTTTATTAAAATGATTGGAAAATAGATAAGTTTAAAATAAGTATAAAGGGGCCGTTCTAGTATTACGTAAGCAGTTTTTTTGCAATTATTGACCCCTCCCTCCCCTATGTCATGAAAAATAAGCAATCCTCTTGAAAACATTTTATAGAATACGTCAAAAATAAGCAAACTCAAGACCCCCCCGCCATCCCCTACAGTGCTTACGGCCTTACAACTTAATACTTGAACGGCCCCAAATCTCAAAATATAGAAATAAAATGTAATAATTTATATATTCACTATTTCCTTAGAAAAGTGGCATGTAAGTAAACTCCATGCATAAAATTGACCAACTCTTTTAGAAATAACATAACTTTAACCGTAGTTCAGTAGCAATAGTTATTCTCGCTAGCAACTATCGAGCGTGTCGTATGGTAGAGAAACATTAAAAATCAATTTACATTCAAAATAGTTAACGTGTAACGGTGAATGTAATTTGCAATACGACATTTATAACATTTTTCATTTCGACATTTCATTTCCCACGAACTTCGAGCTTTTGATGAAAAAAATATTTTGACTCTCATTAACGTTTGTAAGGAAATATAATAATTAACTTACCTTACTTAGCGAATTTATTGAATAATTATTTTTCCCTCTATTATATTTACTAGAAATTGTTTTAAACATATGAGTATATTACTTTTAGAACTAAAATATTAGATAATTTACAGTTTATGAATTTAAAAATTAATAGATTAACAGAAAACACCTATATCTATATATTTTTATTAATGATTGATGAACTGTGAAATTTCATTTTTAAATAAAAAAATTTTTCTTTGTTTGTTACAGGATCCTGGGTATAGTATTCCTTATATTCGGTTTCATCACTCTCGTGGGAAGTCTCATATACTGCGTAGTTCTCTGCCGAGAGAACCCTTATCCAAGGTACCCTGACGACTTCTACTGGACCCACCACTGGTCAAAAACAATAGGCCCTTCAGAAATACACTACAGCACCAGCGAGAAGCCGTACAGGCAAAACGGTCATGATCGATTCAATAAATATAACGGAAAATATTCCGATCGTGAAAGTGCTAAAGGTTACTCGGATAGAGAAAGTAAATTAAGCAGGTACTGAGTACTGACTGTACTTACTGTTCGAGGTTTAATGATATTTTGTGTTCGGGTCATGTTTTAAGGTCCTTTCACCGCTCTATTATTGAAGAATAATTCTTATTTTGTTACGGATATCTTAGTGAAACTTTTTATGTAAAATCGTTCTTAATATTGCGTATTTCACTACTTGACTATTACGAGTATTTTAATTTTGACGTAACGTCTAAAAGACGTAAATCAGTGGATTATATTTTAAATTAACATGAATGAATTATATGTAATTATGATAATCGAATGGCATATTAGTCAATTATCATAATCGATTTCTTAAGAATCATTCGCTCACCTTATGTATAAATTCATTTAGCTTTACTAATTAAGTCTAATCTTTATATTTTAGAGTTAGTAGTGATTATCAAGTTTACGGATTATTGAAGAATCCATTTATTTTTAAATAATAAATCAGGTTTTCTATATCTACTTGTTTTTTCGTGTATTTATGTTGAAGTTTCTTCTAAGAATAATATTTTAACCAAAACCTGTTTAATTCAAATACAAAGCTCTAATTGTTGTTCAAAAAGAAACAAAGGATTTGCCAAGTTTTATAGCAACGTTCAATTTATTTACCCGTAAACGTGCAGTATTTTTATATACCATAAGAAAAATATGTATTTAAAATTACTTAGTACATACGTTTATTGTATATAGAAATACAAAATAGTTCTATTTCTTAATAATAATAATAAAATCACGAATATAATATAAATTTTATATGTAAAAAGCTTTATATATTATTTTCTGTGGAATTTTTTAACAATAAAAACAAATTATAAAAAATACACCCTTAAGTATTTATCAATTATTGTAAATAATAAAACTAGGTTTTGAAATGCCATATTAATTAACTCGTTACTTTAAAATTGTAAGGTATATTAATAGTTGAAGTTCGACTCCGATAGCTATCTTTGGAGTAAATTATATAAAAAATGTATTTACTTATATTAAATGTGTCTAATAAATGAATTTATAACTACACATGGTTTTTCTTTTATTTAATAAGCAGAGAATAACAATTGCTTTCGAAGAGATCAAATCTGGAAATGAAATTTATGGATAGTTTAAGTTGTAAAAAAATTCATTAAAGCCACCCAGCTGTTGATTGTTACGCACTTTACGGGGGACGGTTGAGGGGTAGAGTTCTACAGACATTGAGTGGCGGAACTCAACGCCGCCCTTGCCCTCGACACCAGAGCGAAGAAATGAAAATATAAATGTAAATAATCGAACTCGATCGAACACAATCAGTTGATTTTATAGTCAGATTTGCCCCTGCGCCACGACTGGCCTAGGATTTTTTAATTAAAAAATTAAAAAATTAAATCAGCTTCACGCTGTATCCCGCACACAGCAGGGTAGGCAGAGGGAACCTAGTGTTTTAGACACTCCGTTCCCCACTTTCTGCCGAATCCTGGAGGCATTGCGTGTTGAGTGGTAGAACTCGACGCCGCGCTTTGCCTCGGCACCAGAGCGAAGAAACGTAAATATAAATTTAAGTAAATATTTCATCTCTTCGAGTGGGGATCGAACCCACATCCAGTCGGTTTTACAGTCACACTGCACGCCGCTGCGCTACGACTGGCCTCTCGGAATTTTTAGTGTGTAATAAAAAAATGTGTATCTTGACACTAGGCGCTGCATTTGCGGTGTAAAACTAAATAAGTGAAACTAAACAATAATATCTCCCAAATAGGATCTTTTATAAGCAACTATGATTAATATAATAAGAGATGTCAAAAAAGTGGGCACTAAATAATACAAACATTTCCTTATAAAATTATCACTATTTATTTACAAATTACTTTAAATTAACAATAAAGTCATTGTTACTTGAAAATACTTAAAATGTTCCAAAACTTGTTCCAAAGAAATATTCGGACACCGACGTACATACCTTCATAATAATTGACAAATAAATATTTTTATTTCATTTATTTATTATAAATATATTGGAATGAGAATTTTTACACATGTCATTTAAAAAAAAACTGAAAATTACTTTGCACTAAAACATAAACAATAATAAATATTAAACATTAATAATATTAGTAAAAATTGCCATCACGAAAAAATCTATCTGTATGAGAAAAACAACGACCACAAAGGAAAACGATAGGAAGAAAAGGAAGAACAACATAAAATTTGGACAAAAATGTAGTATAGTTCATTAATTTACTATAATATCTATTAATTTAACAAAAATATAAATTAAATTGTACTTATATGTAGTATTACTTGGAGATTCCAAAAACAAACCTATACCTACACATCTTGAAATTGGCTATTATATTAAACTTTTCATTATTAATATTTGAAAAATAAACCAGTTATTCCATAACTACAAATTAAAAGTCAAAATATTAACTCATACTGTAGTATGAGTTAATAATTATAACAGTATTCGATAAAAATATATATATATTATTAATATTGAAGTAAATCAAATAACTATTCTTACTGGATGTGACAAATAAAAGCGGAATTGTTAATTATTTCTAATACAATTGTCTATTTTTATATTAATATAAAAAATATATATATATAAAAAGAAACACCATATCTTAATAAAAATCCACTTTCATATGTCAGCTCCCAGACCGATGATGGCAATTCAAACTAATTAAACCAAATAACATTTAAGTTAAGTTTAAAATTTCTTAGAATACTTGTGCTTAATGCGACCATTTTATATAAAATTTAAAAGTCGCCATATTATTTGAATATTTGTCTTTTTTATGAAAAAAAAGCGCACAAATACTAAGTAATAAAATGTAAGACAGTCTAAAATTCAATATGAATATAACGTCGTATAAAAAAATTCTGTAGCTCTCAGTGGCAACATCATTTCGAAAGGGGGGTTCAGTAGTTCACTGGAACATCTGTAAGTAGATATGAAATATAAATAATATCTTTACATTTATTATACGAAGCGTCACACTGCATCTCGCATATAGCAAGGTAAACAAAGGCACTTGTGTTAATAGTAGAGAACCTCAACACCGCGAAGTAGCTCTCGGCACCACAACAGTCAAAAAAATTGTGAGAATAATGATTATTCACACAATAGTAGTGTGAATAATCATTATTCTCAATTTTTTTGACTGTTGTGGTGCCGAGTAGTATCAATAGTAATTCATTTGACAAATTTAGAAATGTATAAAACAAATTTAGTATAAGGAAATTGGAACTTGCGCCTTATGGATGTCATCAAGCAAGTAAAAATAATGATTTTCTCACCTCAGTCGGAATCCGAGCCATCGCTGAAATGGTACTTCTTCTGCGGCCGCGAGCGCGCGTTGGCGCGCGGCGCCACCGGGCTGTCCGGTATGTCGTCCTCACTGTCACTGGACGCCTTTTTCACTTTCTTTTTTGGATTGGCTTTCTTTTTATCCTGTAATATATTAAAGATATAATAGATAATATTTTTTTTTCTAAATGGCGGAGTTTTTTTGTAGAATATAACAGGTGATTTTGTAGCACATATTATTAATAAAAATTATAGATTTCTACTGAAATTTTTCAAGTGTACATTAGGTGACAGAACATAATATCGCGTTTACGTTCCCTTTTTTTGATATAATTTCAGTAAAATTTTAAAACATCAAAATTTTTCAGATGGAGGGAAGTTTGTACTACTTTGATGCAAAAATGTTACTGTATCTGCACCGGAATATCACATAGGCTACAATTTATATAAAGAGTTTGTAAAATTTGGTTTTGATATAAAAATAAGTTCTAAATAATAAGATATAAACTGAAAAGGATTATTAAAAAAAATAACGAAAAGAAATAACGCTAAAAAATAGGCAAATCTACCTACCTTTTTACTGTCAAAAATGCTGTCATCATCATCACTGTCTTGGCTCAACAATACTTTAGCCGGTCTCTTTTTAGGTTTCTCCTTCTCTTTCTCCTTTTCCTTGTCAACATTCATAAGTTTTCTTTTCGGAGCTGGTTTCTTTTTAGGCGATGGAGGTTCTTCATCGCTCGATAGAATTGCGTGTGTTATTTCCTTGCTTTTTTGTAATTCTTCTTTTTTCGTATCTTCTATTAGGGAGTCGAAGAGGCAATCTGTAGATACATAGAATGTTTTTATCTTCACCACTTTATATGAAAACACAGTTTTAACTACTCTACAAAAACCTCTTACAATTTAAACGAAAGAGATTTTGCCAAATATTAAATAAGTTAAATAACGCACTCACAAACTGACCTATCAAAGCACACGCCTAATTCACGAAATGGAGTAGGTATGGGTTTAAAATATTATACCTTATATGCTGCTCCCGTAAAAGGAGCACCGCAAGTCGCTTTAATATATTTTTTTAACATACCAATTTTAATTTTTAAACATTTTTAAAGTGTTAATCCACGTTTTCTAAATAAGTATTTAACAATTTTATTATTTAGCGTCACGCTGTATCATATATATAAATAGTAGTAGGGTAGGTAGAGGGAACCTAGTGTTAAGACACACATTATAGCGAAAATTGAGCAATTAACACTAAGTGACCACTGTCTTCCCATAATATGCTATACATGTAAAATTTAAAAAAAAACTTATAATAATCTAATAAACTATAAAACCATATCCTATACCTGAATCCATTTCAGCAGGTTTCTTATCACCATGTTTCTTAACATTGAAGTCATCATCGTCATCACTGAGGGACATCGCTCGAGGTGCTTCATTGTCAGATTCTATTTTGTTCTCGAGTAATTCAACTTCAGAGTTAGAGTCGGAGTCGTCTGAACCATCTTTGTATTTTTGTACCTGGAATGTTTTCAAATAATTTTCATATACTTAATTTATATAACTTACTGGTATAATAGCTATATACACATAAAATTTAGTAACTAGGCTATAATAGTGGCGCAGTTGCACAACGTCATATTGTATACGCGATAGTTGTGGGTTCAATTTCCTTTTGGAGGGAATGATATATAAAATTATTTCCCGCTAAAAACGGAACAGAAAGGCAAAACGTGGCTTTACGCTCTACCATTTAACACTGACCTGAACATTGGAAAAGTAAAGAATGGAATGTATATGTGTAACACTGGGTTTAGGCAATCAATCTAGTCATAATAAAAAAAATCAACTAATATAAATGTGAATGTGGTTTGTGAATGAAAGACTCAAAATGAAGGTTTATACAAATGAATGTGAATTATAGTCTTAATATATATTAAATATAGAAGTGTAATCCATACAGGAATACGATAGGACCACCAGTAAGATATAAATTATAAAATTAATTACCTTAGTAGCAGCTCGTCGTGTCGTCTGTCTCTCTCTGGGCGCGGGCGGCTCCACCATCTCCACGTCAGATTCCGACATTTCTCCTGAACTGCTGCCGCTGAACGTCATCTTCTTTTGGGCCTGAAATTAAAATATTTTGTCATTATATATTTTCTTATATTGTTTGATTAATAGAAAAAATCATGAAAATTTATATTAAATAATTAAAATATAAATTCTATTAAATAATTGAATATTGAGCATATTAGAGAATAAATAATAAATTAATTTTTTTAACTTTACATCTATGAGACATGCATAAATCACAAAACTGTAGTTTTGTTTATTATACCTTCTTAGGTTCTTTCTTAAATGTGAGTTTAGTCTGTTTCAAGCCGTCAGTTTTGTCGGCCTTGTCTGCTTTGTCCGCTTTGTCAGCTTTGTCGGCCTTTTCGGGTTTCTCTTTCTTCACGCGAGCTTTTGGTTTCTTTTCGCCACTTGCCGGACTTACACCAGTGGGATCATCCTATAAGAAACAATAAAGTATTAATGAGTTAAGAAATAATTTATTATTCGATTTCTACCATCCATCACTAGATAAAAAACAGAAATAAACTTATTTTTACTTTGGCCATTATATACACTGAACATATTTTCTTTAATCATAACTAAGAACACTCAAGATTAAGTCACCCTTCAAATAAAAAACAAACAAACCCGGTTCATACGTTTGGGCGTTACGATGTCCCAGACAGGCATATACACATACACATATTGGTATTACATGTAAAACATAAAACCCCTCTGTTTTGTCGGGGATTAAGAAAACTTATAAGAAAAAAATTCCGTGAGGCCGTCGTGGCGCAGTGGCACAAGCGTCTGACTGTAAACGCGGTTCGTTTCCTACTCAGAACGTTTCCATTAACTCAGTCTGGTAACAGGGCAAAGCGCGGCGTTGCGTTCCATCATTCAACACGCAATGTCTTGAGAATTCGGGGGCACGGAATGGAGGGAACGGAGAGTCTTTATGGGAATGGAGTGTCTTAACATAAAGTACCTAATTCTCTTCTGCCTACGGAATGTGCGGAATAAAGCGTAAGCCCGAAAAAAAATAAAGAAAAATAACAAAAAAAACTTACAGGATCATATTCCTTCTTAACCTCCTTCTTAATCTTAGCCTTTTCAGCTGCTTGTATCCTCTTGATAAGGTCCTCCGATATCTTAGGCTCGACACGTCTGCCGTTCTCAGATGGAGCGATGTCCATTAGGGACTTACGATTCTTTTTATTTGCACCCTGTTGTGTAATTAAAAAAATAAACATTCATAAAAAATTAACTAATATATATATGAATGTGGTTTGTGAATGAAAGACTCAAAATGAAGGTTTATACATTACTTCATTTTGTGGGTGATATTTTAACATATATTGTTTAGAAAAAAAAACCATCATGCTTTAATTGTCTATCTAGATCTTAAAATAAATATCTATATCCTTTTATACTATTTATAAAGCTGAAGAGTTTGTTAGGCCGAACATGCTAATCTAAGGAACTACTGATAAAATTGCAAAAATATTTTTCTGAGGAACTTATTACTTCTTTTAGTTATTTTCGTACGACTACGGGGGTGAAGCCGCAATTAAAAGCTAGTACAAAAAAGAATTTTGTTATTAAATATGCTTACTTTAACTACATTCATAATTTTATAAAAAAAAAATACTTTGTTATAAAGTGTGTGTTACCTTCATCCTTTCCATCTTTGCATACAAAAGAAATGATAACATTATTACAAGATAATATAATATAAAAATATTTTTAAAAAAGCACCACAAAACTTTTACTCCCATGAAAGTTTTTTTTTATGAAACCTTTCTTTACTTAAAAAATTATAATATGATTAATTGCAAATTGTTCCAAATATATTTTTAATTTCAAATATTCATAATTAAAAAAAAACACAGTTTCATAACTCAATTACAAAGTTAATTGTACCATAGCTTTAGAGGTCTTCTTGTTGACATTCGCTTCTTCTTGCCTCTCCTTCTCTTCTACTTCTTCTAGACGAATCAAGAACGTGTCTAAATCTTCACGCCAAAGTAAAGATGGTGTTTTTGCCCTGGTTAAGATTTTTTTTATATATATTATGTTTCAATTCTAGCTTTACGCTATATTCTACAGATAGCAGGGTGGACAGAGGGACCCTAGTCACACTGTTTCAAGGTTTCCGCCGAATTTTCAAGAAATTACGTGTTTGGTGAAAGAACTCAAAGATGCGCCTATGTCTTGATACCAAATTGAGAAAAAGAAAATATTAATTAATTTCCACGAGTGGGAATCGGATAAAAACCGTCGCGTTGTCACATGCTGTGCGACTGCACCGCAATTAATCATATGATTGAATGAATCCTACTAATATTTTATATGTGAAACATTTTGTAGATGGATGATTCATCTAGAACTTCACACTAATATAGTTTATAATACATCAGAATAACGCATAACCTTCAATTTATATAAAGATTTGATATGATCCTAAAGATTAATATAACAATTAGTTGGTTAAGTAACATATAAATAAATAAAAAAAAGTAGCTTCACGCTCTTTTCCGTAGTCCTCCGCCCCTTATTTTCAAAATGTCATGTTTCCAGAGTGAGGAAATTAAAATAAATCATTTTCCTTCATTGGAATTGAATCCACAACGGTCGCGTTTACGGAAGACCCCTTAAAAATATCTGGAAACAACAATTTACTTCAAAATAGTGAGCTCAGAGAGCTTCTGATCTCTCTGCTTGAGCAGTTCATCCTTCTTCTCCTTGGTGAGCATCCACATGGACATGCCGAGCAGATAGTTGAACTTCTTAACCTCTTTTAATTGCTGGAATGCTTTGTCTGTAATTGGAAATTACAATATTATTTTGTATGTGTATAAATTTCATTAAATTCAAATGACAATGACGAATTAAAATATGATAATAATTTACATTTATGTATAATACATATTATATATTTTTATTTATATTTTTATTATTATTATATATTTTTAGAGGCCGGTCGTGGCGCAGCGGCACAAAGTGTGACTGTAAACCGACTGGTTGTGGGTTCGATCCCCACTCGAGGAGATGAAATATTTACTTAAATTTATATTTCCATTTCTTCGCTCTGGTGTCGAGCCAAAGCGCGGCGTTGATTTCTGCCACTTAACACGCAATGCCTCCGAAATTCGGCAGAAAGTGGGGAACGGAGTGTCTTTCACTACTTTCCCTCTGCCTACTCTGCAGTGTGCGGGATACAGCGTGAAGCTGATTTATTTATTTTTATTATATATTTTTTTGTGTTCCAAAATATTTAACATTAACATATATATAAAACTATATCTTCACTAACCAGGATCCACAGGTTTCCCTTTAACTTCTTCCGGTTCAGGTTCATCTTCAGATTCTTGAGGATCATCGTCCTCTAAAGCAGTCAATCCTTGCATTTTACTCGCCCTTTTCTTCCAATCAGCAATTGGATCAGGCGCGTATCCTAGCAGAAAAGAAATTAAATATTATTAATAAATTAAACTACACATGCGACGCTTAGGGGTCCGATTCCCACTTGGGTGAATGAAATATTTAATATTTTCATTTTCTAACTCATTTAACAAGGCGGCGTAAAGCGCGGCGTTCAGTACTGCCACATAACACGGAATGCCTCTAAAATTGGAAGTCAGCAACGCAAGTGTCTTAATGAAGACTGCAGTGTTTTAACACTAGTTTGCAGGACCCCTCTGCTGACCCCGCTGTGTGCGAAATATACTGAAGCTTAAAATAAAGTATAAATTAAATGGGTACTTTTATTTATGTAAAAATATTTTTTTACACCTATACTAAGTGGAGAACCAATTGACGCGTTGTCGTTTTCATTGCAACGTGTATGCCACTTTATAAACATAAAGTGAAAATATTGTCAAATGCATGATAGTGTGTAATATTTTATTATTATTGAATAATATTAGCGTTCAACACTTCTCCTACATATAAACTATATATGTGCCAAATTTCATACTCCTATGTCCGCATAATTTTCGTAAAAAGGGATCCAAAGTTCGTGACTTACGTATTAATATATAGATTATTCAAGTCGCGTGATATAAAGTCACTAACAAAAAAAACAACATTCACAAGTGCACACATCATATACTTTTAATATCAATTGTAGTACTAATGTATAAAAGATTTTTTAAAAAGTAAAAAAAAAACGAACCTCTCTTAATAAGCTCCTCTACCATAACTTTCCGTTTCTTATTTTCAACAACTAGTCCCTTATCGCATTTCTCCACTATGAAACGGGCTTGATTTGTCAGTTTGTCTGCTTCAGCTTGTAACTGCCCTTCTAAGAACTCCTTACGTTTTGAATAGTACTTTAGCCTCACATCGTAAAAATCACGGAGTATCTCTTCTACTTTATCGAATCTAGAATAATAAATATATATAATTACAAATAGATATTATAAGATTCAATTGTATATATTGGCTCAAATTGAAAAATGTTTTTTTGCGTTAGGTAGTCAATATATCAAGAAAGACGGCCACGGACATTATATTTACTGTTTTTAAGATTTTTTTTTATCTAGCTTCACGCTGTATCCTGAACTTAACAGGGAATATTCAGAAGAAATATAAAATAAAGATTTTTAATATTACTTTTAATATATGAAAAAAAAATGGAACATCAAAACTAACTAAACAACTTACTTTTTCAAACAATTATTATGATCAAATGCGTTCATACAAGTCATAGATATGGTTGTTTGCAATTTGAACACTTTGTGAATGCCCTCGGCTTCGACCTCCGCCAGTTTACCCGGTAATAGGGAAACTACAAAACGCACTGTTGTGTCTGTATTGTATTCCTGAAATTATTAAAATCTTAAATAAATCATAGAAAAAAATTAATATTTACCAATCAAGGATTAGTGTACACATACACAGTATTCGAACCCACAACCATTCCGTCTACAGTCAGATGCTATGCCGCTGCGCCGCGGTAGTCTTTATAAAATAATACATAGAATAATGTCCCCGAGTATAATTCAAACTCGTTAATAATGCAGGTAGCATTCCTCTAAAGAATAAACGCCTATGTTTTTTTACCATATTCATAATATATAAACATATATACATAGTTTAATTAGTACTCACTCTATATTCAGATATCAAAGGCTTCACTTTATCTGTGCCAAGCATAGGTTCTAGAACGTTCTCCTTATAATTCTGGGTCCACGTGCCAACCGGAAGCTCGGTTATTTCTATTTTCTCATTAGGCAAGATGGCGGCCTCACCGGAAATGACGTATTTATCGCTAAAACCTTCGATTGTTCCGCGGAAGTTTTTGTACCAGGGATGCATTGTTACTGGCTCTTCGCCGTCTAACATTCGCCTGTATCAGAAATTAATGATAATTTAATTGTAATACTAGTATACTAGTACATGCTAATGTTTTAATTTCATATAACTACTTAAAGAGGGACAGATTGAGTTCATTATTTATACATAAAATAAATCAGCTTCACGCTGTATCCCACACACACAGAGAAGGCAGAGGTAACTTAGTCCTTAGATACTCCATTTCCCACTTTCCGCCGAATTCTGGAGGCATTGCGTGTTGAGTGACAAAACTAAACACCGCGCGTTGCCTCGACACCAGAGCGAAGAAATAGAAATATAAGTTTTTAAAAAACATTTCATTCCCCGAGTGGGGATCGAACCCACAACCAGTTGTATAATATCATGTGTCATACACAAGTCTTTTTTTTATTTTCGACCATGAGGGTGAAGCCTAGATAGCTAGTATTTCATAAAATAACTTCTTGGGGATTGAACCCACAACCGTCGCGTTTACAGTCACAGGCTGTGCAACTGCACCACGACGGCCTAGCCGAGTTCAAGTCATCTCACCTAATATTAGCAACAATATCCCTAGGATTGTAATTGGGTATTTTAGTGGACCACCCAGTGCCGATGCCCTCAGCTCCGTTCACTAGGACCATAGGTAATATGGGAATGTAGTGGACGGGCTCAATCTTTTGATTGTCTTCAAATTCATGCTGAAAAAGAATATTAAAATTAATTAAATATACATTTAAAAAATAATGATAATATAGAGGATCGAAACCATAAAAATTGCGTTAACATTATCACATTGTACATTTTAACTTATGACATTTAAAATTAAGTCACCTGTACAGTATTGTACCAAAGTCACTAGTGGACTCCAGGAAGATGATATTTGACCCTAAATATTTATGAATAATTAAAAAATACGTACCACAAGCAAAGGATCATCATGAGGGTGAAACACCAGTCTCGTCAACGGGGACATGAGAGTGAATATATAACGGGGGCTCGCAGCATCTTTGCCCCCAGAGAGACGTGTACCAAACTGACCACGGGGTTCCAACAGGTTAATGTTGTTCGACCCCACATAGTTTTGAGCCAGATTCACTATTGTCATCGCTAGGGACTGTTCACCTGTTCGGTTTAGTGGGAGTTAGTTATCGTATTGTTTATAATTTATAAATAGTATGTATTTAGTACATTTTTTATTCAGGAAATATACAGAATAAACAGTTTACAAGCAACTGAAATCTTAACAATTATTTATGATTTGTCTCTGTGTAATGAAAACACCAAAAATAACAAACAAAAGAACATTCACAGCAGCAGTTTCTATTAATTTTGACAACTTCGAAAGTCCTGCTGTTACTTTATAATGACAATATTGCCTTTATGAACAGTGGAATGAAAGACCAATGAAAGTCAAATAATATCAACTCTTTAGAATATGCTGTGACGTTGTATGAAGTTTACATTTCATGTTTACAACATATGTCATGTATACATAAACATTTAATCAATAGCCTATAAATTATAATTTTAGACTTAAAACGGTATTTAAAAAATAAATTTAATAATACAATAGTCAATTAAGCTGTATGCAAAAGCATTTTTAATAATATTTTTAAAAGATTTAAAGAAAAACGAAGGTGCACTTTAGATATTATAAAATTATGAATATAAAAAATTGTAGATTGTCACTGTGAGAGCTATTTCCTGTATAAAATAGTTCTAAATTAGTAACAATCAGTTGTGTAGCACCTACGCAAAGATATCCAGTACAAACGTACTAATATCGCTCAATGGTGCGTACATATAATTTCTATATTCATATTCCAAAGTCGAATGAATTACTCGTCCTATTTGAAAATGTTATTTTGTGGTGTATAGTCCACTAGCGCCAGTAGTGTTTACAGTCACACGCTTATCACTGCTCCAGAGCCACAATACCTTTAAGTAATACATAACTTATTCTATACTTTGCAATCAGTAATAATAAAATTATCCCTGATCGTAGTGGAATATTTGTATGGAAGACAAATTACAAAATATATTATAGAGGTCAATTCTCAATGTCGTTATTATCGTTATGAATGAAGCCTCGATCGGGTCAACAGTGTAAAATAAAAATGTTTACTACCAACCATGGTGATAAGCGGAGTGTTCAGCAACCGAACCAGCCAGTTGTGCCACTTTCACTTCCCTCTTATCATTACGTTTTACACATGTGAAGATCACTTTACGCTGACCGGGCTTCAAGCCATCTATCATTGATGGAATTGATCTGGAATAAATATTTAACTTCATGTCATTGATAAAACGATTAATGGTATTTGTAATTTTTAATAACGCTTTTAGGGTTTTTTTTAAGAAGTTAATTGTTCTGATTGTAAACGCGACTTGTATTCAATTATAACTCACCTCACATTGTCTCCATTAGAGAACAAAACCAACTCCAAATTAACAAAATCAGAATAACTAACTGCTTTTGTATCTTTTGTGTACAAATATCTTTCCGGAAGCCCAATTTCCTTCCTCCTTTTAACTTCATCCATATGACTTGTCAACCATTCTTTCCGTTGATCTGCACCTTTTTTGGAAAAAGCCAGTTCTATATGATGGTCATCCGTTGGTCCACTATAACGGAAACGGATTCTGTGCCTGTCCATATTCTGGAAATATTCTTTAGCCTCCTTTGAAGTGGAGGTACCCAAACCTTTGTAGTACTTTATATTGTATGTGTGGTGATTTTCCGTATCGCGTTTCCATTCTTCAAACTCAGGTAATGAATAAAATGAAATTTCTTTATCTTTTTTGGTAGCCTTAACAATAGGTGTGATGAATTCTTCTAAAAATGGTAATTTAAGTAGTTCTGGCCAATTATGATGTATAAAGTTTATAATAAGTCCCTTAATGTGGGAACCGTCGTGATCCTGATCGGCCATTATCATCACTTTACCATAACGCAATGTTTTCAAATCATCCACAGTAGTATATTTCTTCTTATATTTAAGACCAATTATTTGAATTAGATGATTAATTTCAACGTTTTCAAGAACTTGTTTGTGTGAGGCGTCTCTTACGTTTAACGGTTTACCCTTTAAGGGGAATACGCCATAGTGATCTCTTCCTACCACACCGAGTCCCGACACAGCCAAAGTTTTAGCTGAGTCTCCCTCAGTGAGAATCAAAGTACATAGATGAGAATTTTTACTTCCAGCATCATTAGCATCTTCTAACTTCGGTATGCCTTTCAATTTACTCTGTTTTTTACCAGACGCTTTAACCAATTCCGTTTGGGCTTTAAATTTGGCCCAAGATAGCACTGATTCAACTAAACCTGATTTTGATACTGCATTCACGAATTTCTCCGAAAAATTGCATTTCGATCCAAAACTTTTAGCTTGGAGTGTCATGTTTTCTTTGGTTTGCGAATCAAAGGTTGGGTTCACAATGAGAGAGTTGATAAAAATCCACATATGATTTTTGACTTGGAAAGGCTTAATATTGACGCCTCCTTTATTCTTCTTCTTTAACACTTCTAGAACATTCTTGACCACACTGTCAGCTACCGTATCAACATGCTTACCACCTTTTGTAGTAGCAATGGAGTTAACAAAAGACACTTGTTGAAAACCTCTATCGGAAAGTGTTAAAGCAACTTCCCAACGATCATTTACTTTTTCATAAACAACCTTCAATGGCTGCCCATTTTCATCTTCCTTGCCTTTTATATATAGGTCAATATAATCTTTAAATTTGTTAATTTTTAACCTTTCTCCATTTAAATAGACTTTAACCCCTTGACTGGATGCTGCCACATCATATGCTCTTCGAGACATTAACAAAACAATATCATCTTCTAGTTTTTCCATTTTGAATTTAGCCAAATCAGGGCTAAATGTCACTTTAGTAAAATCATCATCTTTACCAGATTCCTTTACTTTCGGTTCTGAAGCTTTAGTCATGTTAGAACCCCATGTCTGTTTGAAATGTTTCTTGTACTGTTTAGATGCAGTTTCAACTGTGAATTTGGTTGAGAATATATTACAAAGCTTAGCTCCGTAACCGTTTCTTCCTCCTGTCACTTTTTCTTCTTCATCATTATAATTTGATGATGTCAATAAGTGTCCAAATATCATAGTTGGAACATACATTTTTTCTTCTTTATGCATCACCACTGGGATGCCACATCCATTGTTATATACAGATATTGTATTTGATTCTTGATTTATGTCAATTCTGATTACATCCATTTTGGAATCTCTTTGCTTGTTATCAGCTGCGTTTACTAATATTTCGTCATATATTTTGTATAAACCTAAAATTCAAAAACAAATTATTTAATAAAATCATAAGTCTAATTTACTAGTTATAATAAACCTGGCTAAGGTTTTTTAAATAATAAAATTTAAATATAAAAAGTACATAATTACATGGTACATAATTACCTGGTACATAATTTAATTCCCGTTGAACCATACACTCCTTCTCCTTATCATACACCCACATTGTCTCAGTGGCCCGTTCAACAGAACCTATATAGGTGTCAGGACGCAGAAGAATATGTTCAAGCTGGGATTTCTTTTGATATATCTTCTCAATGGCACCTTTTTGGCCCTTTGCAGGTGCTTCTGTTGTACCATTTTGAGTACCGTTACTCATTTTTGCTAACATTGACTGAAAAATAAAAAGTTATCAAATATAAAAAAAATTATAGTATTATATATATTTGAGGTAATTGATGTGCAGCCACATGGTGCCTTGCATTAGTGGAAATGTTTCATACATAGAATGAACAAATATTCTTTTTAAGATATTATTTTTATTTTTTTAACATTGTAAGTAAAAAATAGTAATATAATTTATTTCACCAAAAGTTGGCCTTAGAAAAAATACAAGTAATCAGAAGTTTGTAATATTTTTCCATTGATTACAATTAATAACAATGGTTCCAATAGTGATAGATAGCAATATAACAATGATTTTTTTTTGCATGCCATGCAAAATGTGTAGCAACAACAGTGATGTAATTCTGCAATTTTCAGTTATTTGCTAAGAAATCATAAAGAAATAAGAAATTTAATAAAAAAATTATTATAAAATAACAAAAGTAAAATAAAAATCTATAAAAAATTACAGTGTACATAAGTGTAGAAATATCACTAAGATAAAATTGAAACTGAATTATAATTATATATTTAGAAATTTTTGCCAAGGGTAGTTATAAAAATTTATTAGGTTTTATGAAAATGAGCCACTAATGTTATTTTCTGCAATTTTTTGGTAAAATTATGTTCAATGCTGTTAATGCTATATATCAAAATAATTTTAAGTACATTTTACTTTCATATTAAAAATATATTTTTTTTAAATTAACGTTTTTTTTATTGTAGGTAGTTTATTGACTGTTACTTACCTAATAAATGTATGATTTAAACTTTTGTATGTAAATATTTTCTTTTATATTAATATAAATAAGATGTAAACATTCTAATTACGCTAAACCAAAAGCAATTATAATTTACTATTTATGTTATTCAGTGACATTGAGGGTTTATTTAATACTCATTTCACATTATTTCCCCACAACTTCTATATAAAATTAAGGCATATGAGTAAATAATTTTAACATATGGATACAAATAAACAAGCAAAATTTTGACCGTTACCAATCAAAATGCCGCCAAGATCTGACCGCTTCTTACCTTAATATCAGCCATCTTGTGTGTCGTCCTTATAAAACGTGCGCGATCAACGCTACACACGAATTGCCTTAAAAACAAGACAATATAATGTTTAATACTATTAGCTTTCGTAAGCCAACATTTTTACTGTTGCAATTCACAATTAGCACAGCCGCGACGAAATAACGAACTTGACAAAGACGCCGTGAACAAGCGTAGACTATAAACATAAAGTATTAATTTCGTTTTTATTGTCTATGGAATGTTGATCGACGTTTGATGTTAAAATAATGATTGGTACCGGTTACTTATAATAATATTTATGTAGCATATTTTTGTTCATAAGTATCATATGTAATTAATAATATTGTAACATATTTGAGCAAAGGTATATTAACTCAAATTTATATGAATAAATAATTTGGTCATTTGTTAAAAGTTTTATTACTAATTAAAAAATCTGAATGAATATTTTTATTTAAAGAATATTTGTTTTTTAATAATAAAATATTTTCTTTCTGTAGTGTAAGTTAAATATACCGTATAGTAATTATACCGTAATGTAATATATTTCATCATTAAAAACATAAATATTCATTGACTAAGAGAAAATTAACAAATATATAACTATTTTATTAGTTATCTATGGTATGGACGTCTAAAATTGACTTTTTTATGTTTTTAGGTTATGTGCTTTTTAAACATAAATAATATTTGTATCGTTAAAGGTTATTTTATAATTTATTCAAATTGCATATTAAGATGTCTTTCCTAAATTATGCATCTTTAGTATTAAGAAGAGCTGCTTTATTTCGCTACCCTATTAGCAATGCCATTAATAATATAAAATGTAACGTTAAATACAGCTCGCAATCAGTTGTAACGAAAACTATTCATGATGTAAATACAAATGTTACTAAAGATGTCATACTATTTAAGTACGAGAACCCAAAATTTTTCATGTATATGAATGTATTCGCTGTCGTTCAATATATGTTTTGGACATATCTAGGCTTTTTTGCTTTACAAAATTTGAGAGATGCCCCAGTCGATGAATCAAAGATTACAGACGACACTCCATGGTTTAGAAAAATTAATTTAGGACAAAATAAATACAGAAATACCTTAGGAGCAGTGGCTATTTTGATTGGTAAGTAAAAATTGTTTTTAGATATTTATTTACCCATTTATATTCAAACGATCAGCTTCATGCTAATTCCTATATACAGAAGGGTAGGCAGAGAGAATCTAATGTTGAGACAGTCCGTTCTTCACTGCCGAATTTTTGACGACATTGCATGTTAAAGTGGCAGAACTTAGTGCCTTTTGTGCCAGAGAGAAGAAATGAAAATTTTTAAAAAAAATAATTCATTCCCTCGAGTGGAGATCAAACCCACAACCGTCATGTTACAATCTCACATTTATGCTACAATAACCTCATTCAAAATTTTCTTTAAAACATTTTATTTTATTTTTCATAGGGACAGGATCACTGGCAATGATATGGATGTATACATTAAAGTCAGTTCGATACTTAATATTAAACAAAGGTGGTAGACATCTTACATTTGTGACATACACACCATTTAGAAATAATAGAATGATGAAAGTTCCAATAGAATTTGTATGTTGTAAGGAAAATAGAAAAACAGCAAGAGTTCAACTACCTCTTAAAGTTAAAAATACTCAAATGCATTATATGTTGGATATGAGGGGTGAATTTAAGAATCCTTTATTATTTGACTGTACTGCGGGATTGAAAAGAATATGGTAAATAATTATAAGGAAATTTGATTAATTTATTTTAAGAAAGTATGTTGTGATCTATTTTGTAAATAAATTAGTTTAAGAAAATTCATGTCTTTTTTTTTAGCCCATGACTGGTAATACAAAGGCTGTGAGTTTTTATCTGCTTTTGAGGAATGATTATATTTAAAAAAAAATTCAATTCTCTACTCCAGATGATATAGTATTAACAACCACTTCCACCACTCAATACATAATGTCTTAAAAAATTTGGCAGTATTTGGGACTGTAGTCTTATTAGGTACTCTCCCTAGTATTAAGAGAGTAGGCATAGGTACTTTTGGATTTTCCTACATTGTGGGGTAGGTTCTGGTTACCAAAAATATGTGAAATGGCTTTTAGTCTGAAGGACCTTGCCTTGTATAGATTAAGCAATGATTTGATATTTATTTATTATGTATGAGAATGTTTAAGGGAGTGTCTTAACACTAGGTTCTTTCTGCTACCCTTCTGTGTACAGGATACAGCTTGAAGCTAATTGACAATATCTACTCATACATTACCAAAATGACTTCATTTTAAAAATATATAATAGAAACTATTATTTTGTGACAAAGGAAATGAGAACAACCAAAAATATATTATTTGAAAAATCTTTATTATTTTAACTAAACTGAAAGTAAAGTTTGAATCAACACAAAATAAACAAGAAGTACAATTGATAACAAAAATAATTTCTCTTCATATTTACAGGTCCACTTTCACATCAGACACAAATGTGCAATCTTAAGTATGTAAGCAATTTAACAAGCATTTAAATTAAAGGCTTCAATTAAATATTTTTAGAAAACATAAAAATTATTTTATACATAGCAGAACTCCATTCTTTTGTTTGTAATTCAGAGCACTTGCATGATTTTAAAGAGGAGCAGATTTGATTCCTGATACGTACAAACTTTTTTATGAATTCAAAAACATTATATTTCTTTCCTTAGCATGAAAAAAAAATTGAAGCATATAATTAATATAACATATTTGTGTCTAATTTTACATGAAAATCAAAGACAATCCACAAAATATATATAGACCATAGACATGTGACCTACAGAAACTACTCGTTGCTTATTCTAATACTACATAATATTATAACTTTCCATTTAATTCTACAAATGCGTCATCTAGCTTGCTACAACAAGCTACTGAGGATTGACGGAGATATATTTATATTAAAAAGATTCTATATACAAAAGGAAATCGGTCAGGAGAGAGTCGGACTCGCCCACCGTGGGTTCCGTAACAATTTAAAGTATGTCAAAGGGAAATATAACTTACAAAAGCTCACATTTTTTTTTGTTATGAATTACGGACCTCTAAAAATACTTTCAAACACTCTATTTTGTGAAAAAATAGTACAGCTTTCATACCCATTAAAAAGTAAACAGTTTAAACTATAATAAGTTCTTTGATTTTCGCGATTATTACACATATTAAATGAAACTAATTTAACCGGATTAATCGCGTATATTTAAGATTTTACATTTTTGGAAACCCGACGTTTCGAACACTTTACAGTAGTCCGTGGTCACGGGTAGACTGAGGTGGCATTCGTCTGTCAGTTGATATAATTATCATATCAAACTACCGCCAGCGATTTCTTAATTGCCTCGCGTACTGCCCTGGATTCCTGCAGAATGAGCTGATAGTATCTTGCCCTCTGGTATGGTGGGTTTGAGACTTCAATGATTTTATGAGTGGGTCCCAGGTGGTAGAAAGTTTCCAGCCATCCTCTCTATTGAAATTAGGATGTTTTTGTATTTCAATAGCCTCACGGATCATCCGAGGAATGAATCTATTTTCCTTAGCGAGGATTTGAGGATTATCAAACCTAATGTAGTGGCTGGGTTTATCCGCAGTATGCTCACACACAGCTGACTTCGATACATGCCCATTCTTGATATCTGAGATGTGTTCCTTCACCCTAACACCGATGCTTCTCTTTGTTTGACCAATGTATGATAAGCCACAATCACAGTCTAGTTTGTATACACCTGCACTCTGTAAAGGAATATTACTTTTTATTGGTCTCAAGAATTGGCTCACTTTCCTGTTAGGCTTGAATATGGTTTTTATTGAAGCTCTTCTTAAAATGTTGCCAATCCTGTCTGTAACCCCCTTCACATATGGTAGAAATGCAGGCTGTCTCTCTACTGTGGGTGGCTTGTTGGTATTCTGAGAACGCTGGCGGGGAACTGGCAGCTTGTTCTGACGAAGAGTATTCTTCACCTGGCGAAGCTCGTCCCCTAGGTGTTCAGCGTCACAGAGGTGGTGGGCTCTCTGAAACAAAGATTTGCCAACGGTAGATAACTGTGTAGGGTGATGGTGAGATTCACCATTGAGGTATCTATTGGTGTGCGTGGGTTTCCTATATACTGTGTGGCCTATTGTGCCATTGGGATTTCTAATGACTAAAACATCTAGAAAAGCTAGGGAATTATTTGCCTGTAATTCTACTGTAAATTTAATATTGTCATTAATAGAATTGAGGTGGTTTAAGAATATATAAATACTGTCCGTAGGTAAAATGGTGAAAGTGTCATCTACGTACCGCTTATATATCCTAGGTAGACAGGGTGCAGAGCTAAGAGCCATCTCCTCAAAGTCCTCCATGTATATATCTGCTATTACCGGGGACACAGGCGAACCCATAGCAATGCCATCTATTTGTAAATAGAATTCTTGATTGAACATAAGATATCCAGATGTGAGGCAATGTTCCAAAAGTTCAAGATATTCTATAGGCATATTGTTATCCTCTAGCTTCTTTTTGACAATCTTGATGCAGTCCTTGATGGGAATACTAGTGAACAGTGACTGGACATCAAAACTGACCATGGTTTCATTGTTAGCTAACTTAAGGTCTTTCAGTCCGCTAACAAAATGGTAAGAGTCCCTGACACAAGATGTTGTGTGGCCACGCAGTGGAGAAAGTACTTTGGCGACATGTTGAGCCAGCTTATACGTCGGCGTATCGATTTGGCTGACTATTGGTCGAAAAGGTACATCTTTTTTGTGTATTTTTGGTAACCCATACAACTTTGGAGGTTTTACACAACTAGGCACGAGAGATTTAATGTCGAGATGTAATGTTTTCGCGTGTTTTTTGATTAAATCGGATGTCTTTTTAAGTATTTTTGTTGTAGGGTCTTTATCAACAATTTTATACGTTTTTTGATCCGATAGCAATATTGACATTTTTTGTATATACTCGTCGGTGTCCAGTATAACCGTCGCGTTACCTTTATCGGCTTTGAGGACTGTTATATCCTCGTTTTTACGTAGCTTACTAAGAGCCCGAGATTCATCACGAGAAAGATTTGATTTTGGTGGTTTACTACGGCGCAGTAAAGATGATATATCTTGGCGAATAACTTCAGAATCTTCCTTCAAAATCTGGTTTTTATATAAACAGTCCTCAACGTTAGTTATTATTTCCTCGATAGGTAGTTTTCTAGGCGCCGGCGCAAAGTTAAAACCTTTATTTAACACCTCAATAGTCGAACGATCGAAAGTTTGTTTTGACAGATTGACAACTGACGTTTGCGTTGCCTGTGTAGAAGTCACGGTGTTACCATAGACATTTTTCCGTTCGGATTTTGATTCGAGATTTTGGTACTTTCGAATTTGTCTAATTTTATATTGATTATATTTATTTTGCGCGCGTTTATTAGTAAATTCTACACATTGATGGAAATCTGTCTTTGAGAAACACGTCTCAATATCGTTGCTTAAGGCTTTTATTTGTCCGTCGAATCGATTCAAATCATAACGGTGTTCTTTTATGAGTTGACATAATAATTTTTTACTTGCCTGACTGAGTATCTTTTTGCAATATTTTATATCTTTTTTCGGCGCGATTTGTACACAAACTGGTATGAGATTATTATCGCGGCACCTTTTTAAGAAATTAATCGATGTTAGATATCTTGCACGTTTTGTTTTTAGATACTCAAGTCGACGTATTTTGTTTGCGTTTTCCATTCCGTACTGGTTCACATAATAAGTTCTTTGATTTTCGCGATTATTACACATATTAAATGAAACTAATTTAACCGGATTAATCGCGTATATTTAAGATTTTACATTTTTGGAAACCCGACGTTTCGAACACTTTACAGTAGTCCGTGGTCACGGGTAGACTGAGGTGGCATTCGTCTGTCAGTTGATATAATTATCATATCAAACTACCGCCAGCGATTTCTTAATTGCCTCGCGTACTGCCCTGGATTCCTGCAGAATGAGCTGATAGTATCTTGCCCTCTGGTATGGTGGGTTTGAGACTTCAATGATTTTATGAGTGGGTCCCAGGTGGTAGAAAGTTTCCAGCCATCCTCTCTATTGAAATTAGGATGTTTTTGTATTTCAATAGCCTCACGGATCATCCGAGGAATGAATCTATTTTCCTTAGCGAGGATTTGAGGATTATCAAACCTAATGTAGTGGCTGGGTTTATCCGCAGTATGCTCACACACAGCTGACTTCGATACATGCCCATTCTTGATATCTGAGATGTGTTCCTTCACCCTAACACCGATGCTTCTCTTTGTTTGACCAATGTATGATAAGCCACAATCACAGTCTAGTTTGTATACACCTGCACTCTGTAAAGGAATATTACTTTTTATTGGTCTCAAGAATTGGCTCACTTTCCTGTTAGGCTTGAATATGGTTTTTATTGAAGCTCTTCTTAAAATGTTGCCAATCCTGTCTGTAACCCCCTTCACATATGGTAGAAATGCAGGCTGTCTCTCTACTGTGGGTGGCTACTTAAAAAGACATCCGATTTAATCAAAAAACACGCGAAAACATTACATCTCGACATTAAATCTCTCGTGCCTAGTTGTGTAAAACCTCCAAAGTTGTATGGGTTACCAAAAATACACAAAAAAGATGTACCTTTTCGACCAATAGTCAGCCAAATCGATACGCCGACGTATAAGCTGGCTCAACATGTCGCCAAAGTACTTTCTCCACTGCGTGGCCACACAACATCTTGTGTCAGGGACTCTTACCATTTTGTTAGCGGACTGAAAGACCTTAAGTTAGCTAACAATGAAACCATGGTCAGTTTTGATGTCCAGTCACTGTTCACTAGTATTCCCATCAAGGACTGCATCAAGATTGTCAAAAAGAAGCTAGAGGATAACAATATGCCTATAGAATATCTTGAACTTTTGGAACATTGCCTCACATCTGGATATCTTATGTTCAATCAAGAATTCTATTTACAAATAGATGGCATTGCTATGGGTTCGCCTGTGTCCCCGGTAATAGCAGATATATACATGGAGGACTTTGAGGAGATGGCTCTTAGCTCTGCACCCTGTCTACCTAGGATATATAAGCGGTACGTAGATGACACTTTCACCATTTTACCTACGGACAGTATTTATATATTCTTAAACCACCTCAATTCTATTAATGACAATATTAAATTTACAGTAGAATTACAGGCAAATAATTCCCTAGCTTTTCTAGATGTTTTAGTCATTAGAAATCCCAATGGCACAATAGGCCACACAGTATATAGGAAACCCACGCACACCAATAGATACCTCAATGGTGAATCTCACCATCACCCTACACAGTTATCTACCGTTGGCAAATCTTTGTTTCAGAGAGCCCACCACCTCTGTGACGCTGAACACCTAGGGGACGAGCTTCGCCAGGTGAAGAATACTCTTCGTCAGAACAAGCTGCCAGTTCCCCGCCAGCGTTCTCAGAATACCAACAAGCCACCCACAGTAGAGAGACAGCCTGCATTTCTACCATATGTGAAGGGGGTTACAGACAGGATTGGCAACATTTTAAGAAGAGCTTCAATAAAAACCATATTCAAGCCTAACAGGAAAGTGAGCCAATTCTTGAGACCAATAAAAAGTAATATTCCTTTACAGAGTGCAGGTGTATACAAACTAGACTGTGATTGTGGCTTATCATACATTGGTCAAACAAAGAGAAGCATCGGTGTTAGGGTGAAGGAACACATCTCAGATATCAAGAATGGGCATGTATCGAAGTCAGCTGTGTGTGAGCATACTGCGGATAAACCCAGCCACTACATTAGGTTTGATAATCCTCAAATCCTCGCTAAGGAAAATAGATTCATTCCTCGGATGATCCGTGAGGCTATTGAAATACAAAAACATCCTAATTTCAATAGAGAGGATGGCTGGAAACTTTCTACCACCTGGGACCCACTCATAAAATCATTGAAGTCTCAAACCCACCATACCAGAGGGCAAGATACTATCAGCTCATTCTGCAGGAATCCAGGGCAGTACGCGAGGCAATTAAGAAATCGCTGGCGGTAGTTTGATATGATAATTATATCAACTGACAGACGAATGCCACCTCAGTCTACCCGTGACCACGGACTACTGTAAAGTGTTCGAAACGTCGGGTTTCCAAAAATGTAAAATCTTAAATATACGCGATTAATCCGGTTAAATTAGTTTCATTTAATATGTGTAATAATCGCGAAAATCAAAGAACTTATTATGTGAACCAGTACGGAATGGAAAACGCAAACAAAATACGTCGACTTGAGTATCTAAAAACAAAACGTGCAAGATATCTAACATCGATTAATTTCTTAAAAAGGTGCCGCGATAATAATCTCATACCAGTTTGTGTACAAATCGCGCCGAAAAAAGATATAAAATATTGCAAAAAGATACTCAGTCAGGCAAGTAAAAAATTATTATGTCAACTCATAAAAGAACACCGTTATGATTTGAATCGATTCGACGGACAAATAAAAGCCTTAAGCAACGATATTGAGACGTGTTTCTCAAAGACAGATTTCCATCAATGTGTAGAATTTACTAATAAACGCGCGCAAAATAAATATAATCAATATAAAATTAGACAAATTCGAAAGTACCAAAATCTCGAATCAAAATCCGAACGGAAAAATGTCTATGGTAACACCGTGACTTCTACACAGGCAACGCAAACGTCAGTTGTCAATCTGTCAAAACAAACTTTCGATCGTTCGACTATTGAGGTGTTAAATAAAGGTTTTAACTTTGCGCCGGCGCCTAGAAAACTACCTATCGAGGAAATAATAACTAACGTTGAGGACTGTTTATATAAAAACCAGATTTTGAAGGAAGATTCTGAAGTTATTCGCCAAGATATATCATCTTTACTGCGCCGTAGTAAACCACCAAAATCAAATCTTTCTCGTGATGAATCTCGGGCTCTTAGTAAGCTACGTAAAAACGAGGATATAACAGTCCTCAAAGCCGATAAAGGTAACGCGACGGTTATACTGGACACCGACGAGTATATACAAAAAATGTCAATATTGCTATCGGATCAAAAAACGTATAAAATTGTTGATAAAGACCCTACAACAAAAATACTTAAAAAGACATCCGATTTAATCAAAAAAAACACGCGAAAACATTACATCTCGACATTAAATCTCTCGTGCCTAGTTGTGTAAAACCTCCAAAGTTGTATGGGTTACCAAAAATACACAAAAAAGATGTACCTTTTCGACCAATAGTCAGCCAAATCGATACGCCGACGTATAAGCTGGCTCAACATGTCGCCAAAGTACTTTCTCCACTGCGTGGCCACACAACATCTTGTGTCAGGGACTCTTACCATTTTGTTAGCGGACTGAAAGACCTTAAGTTAGCTAACAATGAAACCATGGTCAGTTTTGATGTCCAGTCACTGTTCACTAGTATTCCCATCAAGGACTGCATCAAGATTGTCAAAAAGAAGCTAGAGGATAACAATATGCCTATAGAATATCTTGAACTTTTGGAACATTGCCTCACATCTGGATATCTTATGTTCAATCAAGAATTCTATTTACAAATAGATGGCATTGCTATGGGTTCGCCTGTGTCCCCGGTAATAGCAGATATATACATGGAGGACTTTGAGGAGATGGCTCTTAGCTCTGCACCCTGTCTACCTAGGATATATAAGCGGTACGTAGATGACACTTTCACCATTTTACCTACGGACAGTATTTATATATTCTTAAACCACCTCAATTCTATTAATGACAATATTAAATTTACAGTAGAATTACAGGCAAATAATTCCCTAGCTTTTCTAGATGTTTTAGTCATTAGAAATCCCAATGGCACAATAGGCCACACAGTATATAGGAAACCCACGCACACCAATAGATACCTCAATGGTGAATCTCACCATCACCCTACACAGTTATCTACCGTTGGCAAATCCTTGTTTCAGAGAGCCCACCACCTCTGTGACGCTGAACACCTAGGGGACGAGCTTCGCCAGGTGAAGAATACTCTTCGTCAGAACAAGCTGCCAGTTCCCCGCCAGCGTTCTCAGAATACCAACAAGCCACCCACAGTAGAGAGACAGCCTGCATTTCTACCATATGTGAAGGGGGTTACAGACAGGATTGGCAACATTTTAAGAAGAGCTTCAATAAAAACCATATTCAAGCCTAACAGGAAAGTGAGCCAATTCTTGAGACCAATAAAAAGTAATATTCCTTTACAGAGTGCAGGTGTATACAAACTAGACTGTGATTGTGGCTTATCATACATTGGTCAAACAAAGAGAAGCATCGGTGTTAGGGTGAAGGAACACATCTCAGATATCAAGAATGGGCATGTATCGAAGTCAGCTGTGTGTGAGCATACTGCGGATAAACCCAGCCACTACATTAGGTTTGATAATCCTCAAATCCTCGCTAAGGAAAATAGATTCATTCCTCGGATGATCCGTGAGGCTATTGAAATACAAAAACATCCTAATTTCAATAGAGAGGATGGCTGGAAACTTTCTACCACCTGGGACCCACTCATAAAATCATTGAAGTCTCAAACCCACCATACCAGAGGGCAAGATACTATCAGCTCATTCTGCAGGAATCCAGGGCAGTACGCGAGGCAATTAAGAAATCGCTGGCGGTAGTTTGATATGATAATTATATCAACTGACAGACGAATGCCACCTCAGTCTACCCGTGACCACGGACTACTGTAAAGTGTTCGAAACGTCGGGTTTCCAAAAATGTAAAATCTTAAATATACGCGATTAATCCGGTTAAATTAGTTTCATTTAATAAGTTTAAACTATACATTTAACAATTTCTATCCATCAACCCCCAACTTTTAAGTACAATATTATTATGTTTAATATCCTTATTTACAATAAATTATTAATTTTAACGTTTCTAATAATAAATTACAAGTTAAGGCTCTGTGTTATCACACAGGAAAAGCAGTGCACATTTAAATTGATTTAACATCAAAATAAAAACATGGATATGACTTCAAAAAATACTTGACACTAAGTTCAAATCCACTTTAATATTGTGATGATTAATAATTTCGACGTTTAAGTGATTGACATTCACAAATCACAGATTAATAAAAAAAATATACATAGATTATAAATAGAATATAATATAATATGCATTGTTTCTCACTGCATTGCAGTTACTTATTAAATTACACTTCACCATTGATCTATCCTCCAATAATAATTATTAATATTATTAACAATTTTGTCAATATAGTAATTACTGTTTATTAAATATATATATTTTGTGCTACAAATAAATAAGACCGTTACGCTGAAAAGGCTTAAAGTTTAAAACGACAATACAGTATTTTATTTTTTGTTATATATTTTATATATATACGTAAACATTTTATTAAGATAAGTTTTAGATAAAAGTTAAGATTTTTATGCAATTTGTAAAGATGTAGGCAGAGACGGTCTCTCGTTCAATGATCACTGTGAAATACCTTGTTACAATTTAAATATGACTATACAACTAAAGCACGCTACGCGTACAAGTTCTTACAAAAATATATACATTAAACACGTGTCAATTTAATCACTTTAATCTATTACTATGAAGTACTTATAATAAAACAAAAAAAACACCCATTGCATGTTACAGAAAGGAAAAAGACATTTTGTTAGAACTAGTAATCTTTTCCTTTAACTTTTTTTTATATGAAATTAAATCGCACACATTCTTCATTCAGTCTCATATTCTTAAGAAAAAATTCAGTCAAAATCTCGACAAGTCATAATATTACAATATAAGCATGCATACTAATTGAGCTATATGTTATTTTATATATTTTTTCTTCATTCATCTTTCATATAGCAGGGTAGACGGATGGAACCTAGTGTAAAGATAGTAAGCGAAAAATAATTTAAATATTATCATTACCCGAGTGGGAATCGAACCCATAACCACCGCGTTTACAGTCAAATGCTGTCCCACTGTGTCACGGTGGCTTTATTTCATACTTGCAATATTTATAATTTATATATAATGAGCTCTATAACCGGAAGAGCTAGCTATTAGTTATTGCAATTTTAAACAGCTTCTGTTGTATATACGTTAAATAGTAAGAACTTAGAGGCCAATCACTAGTTTCTCTACTCTCTTATTAAAACTCAACATTTCATTCTTTAAAATCCACAAAGAAAATGCATTAATATTTTATGCCACACAACCTGTTTGTTTTTACACTCCTCAACTGATTTACAATAGATTTCCTATCGAGAGCAAATAAATGCTCAATTAATAGTCTGATTTATTAAGTACAATTTGAAACATGACTTTCTATGAATCAAACTTTTGACACTTAATAAAAAAAAACTGTTTTGACAAAACATATATTGTGATTGATTGTTAGATCGTCAAGTGTTTGTGAAGTAATTTGAATAGTCATTTTAATAGATAATATTTTAATAGATAATATTCTAATAGATAATATTTTAATAGTCTATACAAATTAATTATGTGTTGTTGAATTAAATATTTTTTTTATTATTATCAAGAATTCAAAACGGTTTTTTGATAACAAACTCAGTAAAATCGGCACAGGAAAAATTGTCGTCAAAGAAAATAATATGATTTGTCTTTACTTTAATACAGCATAGACTCGAACTACTTAAGTCCAAACTACTTTTTTTCAATGAAATTGTTTAATTAAAAAAATCGATTTGAAGTAATGTCATCTAATATTATTTAATCTATCAAATATACGTAACAAAATAGCCCAGGCATTTCTCTTCTATTTTTGTACTTAACACAATCACTTTTTTTTAAATATATCATTTATTTTTCTACTGCCTAATAAACTAGCCCTTGACAAAAAATAATAAAATATTATTTTAATAAAAATGATCTAATGTTGAAAAAGTGTCGCTTACATCTTTATTTTTTTAGTGACAACTTTTAGAGTTTTAATAAGAAGTAAAAAAAAAATTTTAAAATGGTGAGATACATAAAAAAAAATGTCAATCTCTGCATAATTATTATTCTAAAAAAGTTCATCTAGCAGATGAATCTACTAAATTCTATACTATTATCATCATAAATTTTGTTATATTTCTTCCAAACATACATCACTCACGTCAAGTAAAGAAATTTGTTATATCACTTTTACGTGAAACTATAATATCACATCAATACATGTAAATAAATATTAATCTGTTTAATGCACATGTTAATCTGGTAATATTTATTTATGACGTCATTTTATGTTATACTTATGATCACTTCTAGACTATTTTTTACTATTTTTTATAATCTGTTGTTTTTGTTTAAACTTCACGCTGGGACTTGGAAATCTAGTGTTAAGACACTCCTTCTTTTTATTTTTATAATGTTAAAACAAAATTCGCTAGAATTCCAACGCTTGATAAAGATCAAGCAATTTTTTTCTTATTACGTATAATATATCTTCACATGGCTCCCAATTTTGTGGAATAATGTTAGGACATTCATTTCCACTATGAAGAGGGATTTTAAATTTGAATATACTAAATTAACACAGACCTCCCTTCATCTACGTTTAATGAATACAGTATTAAAAAAAATAATCCAAGCATATCAAATTAACTTCATATTTACAATAACAACTTCTTCAATCATTGCAACAAAAGCACTTCGCTCTTACTCTTGTACCATTAAAGTCATTATCCGTTCTTATATCGATACCTTAATTCCCAAACCAGAACCTGAACCATACAAGAAACGCCGGAAACGTCATCATCATTTTTCGCAGGCCACATACGAAAACGATTTCGTTAGCATATTTTTAAGACAATCATCAATTGTTTCAATAAATATGGAGTTAGCTGGTTTCCCAATTAGGATATCGATATTCTTCTTACAATATTTCAACTAGTTCTGCTTCTCCATAATGTCCGAATTATTTCAATATTTGCGTCAGTCGGAGTACCTCGCTCGCGTGATGTCGTCGTCGTCTCGGCCCGGTGTGATGCTTTCTATTTCGTCGACCTCCTCTAAGTTCTTTGTGTTTGGATTGCATAGTCTGAAATCAATTAAAAATATTTTTTTATTATTATTATATTTTTAGCTTTTCTACCCAAAAAAGTGCAAGTGTTAATGATATGTTGGTTTTATAATAATAAACCGTTGCGAGTTTGTTGCGGAAAATAATGAAATTGAAGTACAAGAGTTTAATAATAATGAAGAATTAAGATTTTGCTTCGACTACAAAAATACAAGCAGTACTTAGAAACGGCAATTAGCGTCTCAATTTCACGTTATTAGCAGAGTGGACAGAAGGAACCTAGTGTTAAGACACTCCGGTCCTCAATTTTCGGCGATTTTTTGACGCATTGCGTGTTGAGTAGCGGAACTCAACGCCTCGCTTCGCCTTGCTACCAGAGCGAAGAAATTAAAATATTAATAAATAATACTTCATATCCCTGAGTGGTGATCGAACCCACAACCGTAGCGTTCATAGTTACACGCTTGTGCCACTGCGCCACGACGGTCTCTGATTGATATACCTATGTTTGGGCGGTATGGAGTTTATTTTTCTCAACAAATCAACATTTTGCTCTAATATAAATTAACTATTTAACACGATACATGTAAGGAAAACAATTAATACTGTACTTAAGTAAGAAATAACACTGCAATAAAACGTATAATGATTCTAATTAATCTTCACCATCATCAATTTATTATTATCATGCGCTATGTTATATACACAGAAAACTACTGTAAATATATTTACTACGAACTAAACTGTTATCTAAGTTTACGTATACTAAATATTAATAAGATTCAGTGTTGAGGGTAGTAGTGGCGCAGGGGCACCGGCATGTGATACCCGATAGGTTTTTGGGTACAATTTCACTCGAGAAAATTAAATATTTAATATTTTCATTTGTTCGCTCTGGTGTCGAGGTAAAGCGCAGCGGTGAATTCCGCTATTTAATACGCAACGCCTGAATTCGGAATGTTTTTCTTTTAGTTTCACGCTGAATCCCGAACATAGCAGAATAGACATAATGTTAAGATACTCCGTTCCTTATTATCCGCCTATTTGTTGTTGTTTGTTAAGGTGAGTTTATTGATTGTTGAGTGGCGGTATTCATCGCCGCACTTTGTCTTGTTACTTGTTAGAGTGCGGGAATTAAAATAACTCAATGCTAAGACCAAGAAGGAATTGAGCCCGCAACAGTCGCGGTTACACTCAGACCTGTGCTACTGTGCCGAGATGGCCTAAAAATAATAACTAACTGGTATAATATTTTTTTAGACCAGTAATGTTTTTATAGAGAGTTTTTTTTTTTACAATTAATTTTTTTTGCTTTTGCGTGGACTTTAAATATTAAGTTCATTTGTTCCCATTATTTTCTGTTCTCTCTACATTCTCAGTTCAGTAATATAATGGAAGATTTTTGTTAAACCGATAAATAATACTGAATTACCTGCATTTACAACAAACGATGCACGGCGCAGCTAACAGTAGCAATGGACTCGCCACAAGCAGTAGAAGTCCAAATCCAGCAAATATCCCGACCACCTAAAATTGTTATAAGATTTTTTCTTTAAAATAACATTAAAATATTATACGATCATAGAAATAAAGTAAAACTATTAAGTAATAAAAAAAAATCTTAAACGTAATGTCACCTGTGCACGATGCCACAGAACAGAGGCTCGTGAATGTCCAAGTTTATTTTTACACGGTCCTTTGTCGTAGTGTCGCAGCAAGAAATCGTCCTGAAAAAAATGTTATTGTATACATAAAAAAATATATTTAAGCATCTATCCTCCTAAATAATTACGTGGTGACACAGTTACTCAATTATAGACTCCTTGCAAGTAAATATAAATAAATATCAAAAAGTAAACTGTATCAATTTGATCTTTCTGCTTATTTTTAAAAACTTTAGATATATGACGTAACCCAACGCCGCATGATGTGGTCAATCATACCCCTTAGATTAAATTGAACTTATACTCATCGTTTGTACAGAAAGACAATTTTCTTTAGAATAACAATATTTTTCCTTTTCCCATAATTATGACGCACTAGCGCCGCTGCGCTGTGGTCATTAAATGCATTATTATTTACTCATTAAATTTAAATTAGTTCACATTTTTTCCTACGTATAAATTATCATTCATCACTTCCTTATAGTTTATACCTATAGATAATGTTTATATGTAAAAAAAATCTTAAAAGATGAAAAAATAGAGTTTTTTTTTTATTTTATAGATTTACTGGGGAACATGGGGAAACAAGGGTTGTACAACTGTAGTACTGTAGGAAACAAACGGGAAAGCAAAACGCATCGAAACTAATGAAACAAGTGAAGCAAAAAAAATGCAAAAATCCGTAGTCAAGGTGTCAATGACAACAGCTGTCAAATCTATCATTTAAAATATTATAAGAAAATTTAGAATTAGACCATAATACCTCACAAAATCCACTAAAATAATAATATAATAATTACCAAAAAAATATATACATATATTCCTTAATAATTATTGTAAGTTGTTGATAAAATACCTGTTTACACTGTCATTTCTGAATTTCAACGGAACAACCATTAAAAAAATCACATTTAGTCGACCGGTTTTTGCCTTTGTAGTGGTTTTTGTATTGTTTAACTTGGCACTTAAACTAAGAGAAATATAATATGTACTTTATAACATAGCAGATGAACTAATTTTGTATAATAATGACATCATTATGTAAATTATAATGATTGAGTAAATTAACTGTAAGTACCTTCAAAGGTAATAAAGTAACTCAATAAAAAAATATATTAAAATCTTAGTAAATTCGTTTGTAGTTATATAGCTAAGTACATTGGTAAGTATTTTCTAAAACGAGGAAGGACTCAAATCGTTTATACGTTTAAAAGTTTTGTATACAATTTTCATATGTTAAATACTATTTCAAATTTCAATTTTCAAAGGCGCCTGAGTGGGCTACACGATTATGGTGTTTTCGGGGTCACAAAAATATGTTTTTACGATATCACATTACAAATCTTTGATATTCTTACATTTACTTTTCTTATATTATATGCATGTATTGTATTATAAATATACAAGGTGTATATAGAATCGCTTTTCGGTTTGTGTGCTTATTTCATACCATTACGTGAGACTATGTTACTTATAAAATATTAAAATATTTTATTTCAAGCGATCGAAACTAAGATTAATCATATACTTAACAATTATATAAGGTTATTTAATATAACATAAAAAGAAAGTATGATTTGAATCCTGTTCTTTGATCATTATTGCGTTCGAACTTCGAAACCGGTTAGAAAGCGTTATACTTTCTTCTGCTGCGAATTGCATTACATTATTATAATATGAATATTTATATATTATAGTATTCAATTGGTTTGTGAACCAGCTTATTTGTTTATATCAATATTATTTTGTAGAAAATGTACAGATAAATAGCAGGTCAGGCAGAGGGAACCTAGTGTTAAGACACTCCGTTCCGCCACACGCAATCGAATTTTAGAGACATTGTTTGTAGAGCGGCGAAATTCTACGCAGCACTTTGTCTATCACAGCGGAAATGACAATAAATTAAAACTAATCAATTCCCCACAGTATCGAACTCACAACCATTGTATTTACAGTACGATTCTATCCTATTGCACCAGTATATAGTAGTAGATAGTAGTAATGAATAAATAATGACTTTCTTGTTATTTAAAACACGATATTTTACATCTGCATCTTGTTACGTTGATGCATTTTGTTATAAAGATTGTATAATAAAAAAGTGAGGCCAGTCGTGGCGCAGTGGCCCAAAGTAGTGGGTTGTGGGTTCGATCCCTCTCGAGGAGATGAAATATTTACTTAAATGTATATTTCCATTTCTTCGCTCTGGTGTCGAGGCAAAGCGCGGCGTTGAGTTCTGCCACTCAATACGCAATGCCTCCAAAATTCGGCAGAGTGTGGGGAACGAAGTGTCTTAACATTAGGTTCCCTCTGCCCACCCTGCTGTGTGAGGGATATAGCGTGAAGCTAATTTATTTTTAATTTAATTTTATAATAATAAAGTTTATATATACTATTCTATCATTATTATTTAACATACATATATTTTTTGTTTGGAAAAATAGAATAATAAATATAATCATAGTAAAAAAAAGACATGTTTGAAAAGTATTATGTATATCAGTGAGTCTTTAATAATATTTTTAACATTTTTAAAAAGTTTTTCCACACTTAGGAAGGAGATAAGAGGATACTGACAAAATATTTAAGTTATAACAAGCATATGAGGATTTCGAAGAAGCTTGATTAGAACGTATGGCTTGGAAGGAGCGCGGTTTCCAAGAGGCGCGTTCAAATCCAGCTACGTAATTTTTTTTATCCTTCTCTAAAAAAGTGCCCAACTTACTAAACTTTCATATTGTACGCATATCGGATATGACATTTATATCGTTTTATATATAAAAACATGTTTATAACACCTACAATATTAAAGCGAGTTAAAATGTGCAGGTATGTATGTATGCTCATAAATCTTACACCGTAATAAGGGTCAAGGAAGGTCTCTCTTCTAATTATAAACATCACGAGTCCCTGTCCTGATTTATTTACCGATACATTGAAGCGTTTGGTGCAGAATGTATTCCGTATAGATATTATATGCACAAATGTAAAACTGGCTAACTAACGATAAGTTAGAAATATAAATTTATTTAGTTTTTTTGATTTTTAATTTTGTTTTTAATGTCTCTTTTGTGTAACTAACTCTTCTCATGTAGAATACTTGTCATATTCAAAAAAAATAAAAATTATACATTTCCACATTTTGACTGATGATTGATTATATTTCAGTTGTTCTAAAATTTAAAATATCTCATCATTTTTCCTATAATACTACTTGTATCGGTTATGAGTATACCTACACATAATTTTTTAAATTAATATACTACTATAAAAGCTAAAAAAAAACAAAACAATACAAGAAGTCAATACTCACGTCCAACGAAGCCAAGCAATACCAGCAGAACACATGTTTACATCTCTTGCACATCATTTGTGCGCAACCTTCATCCTTCTCTATCGGCACTCTGCACATTGGACATAGCTTTATTAGTTCCGAGTCGGGTAAGAGGGGAGCCCCCGCGCCTGCCATGGAGGAGGACGCTGCGGCCGCTTCGCAGGATAGACCGCCGTGCCACTGTAAGGGAATATTTAATATGAATATATTTATAACAAATATTTCAATACTTCGACATGAAATCCGCAACCGCTGTTTTTATTCAGCCAAGATTTATAAGTAGATTTATTAGTAGGTGATACTCGGCATTGATGTTTAAATTATCAAGAATAAACTAACTAACTGTAACCCGCAAAGTTATAAGTTAAGTACTATTTTTGGTTGGTGTCCAAATCCACAATTTATTACACATATCGTAAATAGCTTAACATTTTTCATATATATAGATTGCTACATATTAAAACAAAGTAAAATATTGTTATCCATATAGAGAACGATTTCCATGAAATTAGGTGATTAAGTAACCAAAAGACATCAACGAAATATTATAAATGTTCTAATATGTTAAGGTTAACAACTTTTATAATGCTTAAAATAGATTATAATGTTATTATAAAATGCTTGCAATTTTCCTCAATAAAAATTATTAAAAATCATCTAGTTTTTGTTTATGCATATAAATTAATGTGAATGTTCATGTTGCATGTCAAACTAACCTCTAAATTTCAGGTTCCTACGTCTTTATAATGTCAATAATTTATTTTTTGATATTTTAGAATATATGATTATAATGTTATTGATATATTAATAATTATAGAGGAGACTAGTTGACTGGTTGTGGGTTCGATCTCCACTCGAGGAAATGAAATTTTTATTTACATTTATATTTTCATTTCTTCGCTCTGCCTCTGACACTCAACACGCAATGCCTCCAGAACTCGACGTAAAGTGGGGATTGTGTGTGTTAACACTAGGTTCACTCTGCCTAGTGTGTTAACACTAGGTTCACTCTGCCTACTGATTAAAAACTGATTTATTTGGGTTTATTTTAATAAATATAGAGTTCAGTAGTAGCGCAGGAGTGTACAAGCTTGCGACTGTAAACAAAGTGTACAAGCTTGAGACAGGTTGTGGATGCAAATACCACCCGAGAAAATTAAGCATTTAATATTTTAATTTCTTATCTCTCGTAACAAGGCAAAGCGCTGCGTTGAGTTCCGCCACTAAGCCCACAATGCTTCCAGAATTCGGTGAAAAGTGGGATACCGAAGTAACTTAATGGAAATAGAGTCTCTAACTACCTGGCTATGTGAATAGAATAGAATAGAATAGAATAGAATAGAATAGAATAGAATAGAATAGAATAGAATAGAATAGAATAGAATAGAATAGAATAGAATAGAATAGAATAGAATAGAATAGAATAGAATAGAATAAAATAGAATAGAATAGAATAGACTTCATTGCACACAGAGAACAAATAAATACATAAAAAGAGCAACATAAATAAAAATAAACACGTATGCAAAGGCGGTCTTATTGCTTTAAGCAATCTCTACCAGACAACCTTTGAATCATAACGGATAAGTTGTAATGAGGAAAAGGGGGACAACGTCTCGGTGCAAATTTTTAATGAAATTAAATATATAATAATAATATAACTCAAAAATATAGAATAAACTTTATATAAAATATGTTTATTGGTTATATACTATACACATACATACATACATACATACATAAATATATTGAAAAACAATATAAACTTACACATATATATGAACATTGAATCACAATAATTACGGCTATAAATGAATATATAACTTTAAAAGCAATATTTCAAAACAAATTTAAGAAAATCTGCCAGTATATGTTATAATTAAATTGTACCATTAACATTTAAAAGAGCAAATGTTAAGATTTTTTCCGGCTCTTCTTACAAATTCGTTCCAAGCTGATGAGGTTTTATGTTCATTCAATGATTCAAAAATGCTTACAATAGTCTATTTTAATGAAGAAGATTTTTAAATTGAATTTGATAAAATATCCAATCGTTGAGCATCCTAATGGTTGTGAGTTCGATCCCCACTCAGAAAAACTGAATATTTTCATTTTTATGCTATTGTACACAAAGCACGGCATTGAGTTCCGTCACTTAACACATAATGTCTCGAAAAAATATAGATTATCTTAACGAAATCAAAAAAAAACCGAATAAAAAAAAGACCAGTACGATGTACCGGTATATTGTAGTAAATTCAATTTTACCTAGATATAGTATACTTGTTGTATCGTGTATAAATATAATAGTGCAATTTCGCCAATCATGTTTACGGATAGTTACGCAGATAACATTCAATTAAGCTGCCAATCTGCTGTAATCTGACAACCGACTGTTAGTATTGACGTTGTTATTTAATTGTACGCGTTATTATATTCCTCACGTGCTGGGAGTTATTTTCTAAACGCGACTTCGCCCGCTCAATCTTATTGTTATATTATATAAAATTCTTTACATAAATTGTAGCCTATGTATATAAGCTACATTGCCCTAAAGTTTCGTCGTTTTTGCGTGAAAGTGGAACAAATATACATCTCCATTTTTTTTTAATCTTGTAATATTATTTAATAGGAAGGTTAATAGGATTAGTAGGATGAACGGGACATGTTACAAATCAGAAGATAATATTAATTTCTATGTAGGTTCGCTACTTGGCATAGAAATGTTGGCCTCAAAGTCCTAAGAACAAAGGCTTGAAGGAATGACTGACAAATTCATTTAAATTTATTTTGTTTTACGCAAACCAGGCATAAAAAAACCTAGTGTCAAACACTAATTTCTCCACTTTCTGTCCAATGAAGCAAGTGGCGAAACAGAACGACAACCACAACTTCTATTTAAAGAAAAATATAACGACAGTTTCTATTTAATAAAGAAAACTATTAACAATTTCAATGTCACCATTTCTTCCATCAAGAATCGAACCTACAACGATCGCATATAAACTTACGACACTCCCCAACTACGAAACGATAGCGTCATTTGATCCTATAAATAGTTTAGCTCATTTTAAATCAGCTAGTGCTGAACGCGACCAATTGTACAGATTCTATAAATAAACAATAGTACGCCATAATGGCTTGTTAAGTATTTTTTGTCCTACCCCATTACGCAGTCGAGATATCAATCATAGTAATAAATCAACTGCGGCCGTTACTGTTTCTAGTTTATGTGTTGCGTTTAGTTTAATTCATATTTTATTAGCTTCACGTTGTATCCTATATGTAGCAGAGTAAGCAGAGAGGGAATGTTAAGACATTTCACTCTCCACTTACCGCCGATTTCTCGGAGGCATCGTGTGTTGAGTGGAGGATTCTCAACGCCGCGCTTTTTCGCCGCGATATCAGAGCAAAGAAGTGAAAATATTAAATATCTTATTATTCGAGTGGGACTCGAACCCACAACCCACAACCTGATGCGTTTACAGTCAGTCACACGCTTGTGCTCCTGCGCCACGATCTTTCTCTAGTCTACACTAGTTTAATATAATTATTTTTTATTGTATTATCCAAAACTTGCGTAATTTTTTGATGGTATATCTAAAACACATTTTATTCAAAAAGTACTAGAATAGTAGAGTTATGTTGACCTTAGAGAATCAGAGAATTGAAAAAAATAAAATGGAAAAGGGAGAAAGGAAATACAACTTAAATACACCTTAAGCCACCGTGGCATGATGAGAAGGCAGATAGATGGATGGTACAATGGGTGTGAGTTCAATGCCAATTTATTATTTTTTATTTCTTTGCTTACCCAATCGACAAGGTGCGGCGTTTATTGCCGCCGCTCAACACGCAACGTTTAAGTTCGAGTGCAAAGCGTATCTCCTAACTACTAAGTATTGTCTGCTATATACAGGGTAAAATTGAAAAAAAAAGGTGCAGGAAATGGTTACTATGAAAAGTAGACTTCAAAAAGAATCAGCTCTACAACATTATTAAACTAGATATGTCTTTCGCAATAAGACATTATGAATAGTAGGTTTATTCGAGCAGCGAGTACCAGGCGTTCATAAAACTCAAAGAGATAGAGTAGAATGTTACGTACTATAAAACGCCACTTGAATGTAATAAAGAGTTCACTTTAAACACTTTAAAGTAGGTATAGTAGCGTGACCATTATTTATTATATGTGAATTATAGAAAAAATATTTGTTAAATAAATTATTGAATTAATTATTAACAATTCTAAAAATAATATTGAGGATAATTGGTAATCAATAAGATTAATTAGTTTTAAAAGTTTTAAATCAAACACGCTCATCTCTAAAAAATATTTTTTTACCTATGTCAAAATAAATTTCAAATATATACTATTTTATTTTACCACAACTTTTAATAATTGTTGGTTTTTAAACAAATTAAATATATAAAAAAACACTGTACCCTAAATAAATATGAATTTCGACTCCATCTGCTAGACATAGGCCTCCACTACATAGGTACTATGCATAATATAATCTAAAACTTTACATCATAATGAATAACACTTTCAAACGTAGAGATTAATATATTATAAATCTCAATACAATATCCAGATATAGTAGAAAACACATTCTAGATATTAGCCTCTTTAAATGTCCATCAATTTAGAAACGTGCGTATCAACTATCAAGCCACCACCGGTTTGGAAAGTAGATTCCTGAGAAGAGTCGGCAAAAAAACAACAGCTTATATCTAACCCCTGCTACTTTCGTGACTCGTGTACGTTTTTGCAAATAACATTTGCATTAATAACTAAATTACTATATAAATATAATATTAATTATTTTTGTAATTTTATACTCAATTTCACACTTCCCGCCGAATTCTGGAGGCATAGTGTGGTGAGCGATGGAAATTAGCGCCTCGCTTTGCCTCGACACCAGATCGAAAAATGTAAAAAAAAATTACAACATTTCATTTCCTCGAGTAGCAATCGAACCCACAACCAGTGGCTTTTGTAATCACATTTTGTGCCCCTGCGTGACAATTTGCCTCAACTTTATTTTAAAAAAAATTGAATATGCAAAATATGTGTTAAAACTCTCCGTTCTCCGTTTTCCGCACAATAAGAGACATTGCGTTTTGAAGCCGGACTATGTGTTAATGTTACAGAAAAAGAAATAGCGATCGTTGAATTACGCACAAGTCAAATCACATGATTGCCTATTTTTTTAAATATTTTTTTAAGTTAAGCAAAATTTCGCATAACTTAAGAAATACTCAGGCATAGCAACTCGAAACTCTATAGTCTGAACTGTCTGCAGACTGAGGGCTAGTGAGTAGAGAGTGACCGCAAGAATGTTGCCCACAGCGCACTACAGTATTGTACTCGACCTAGATACGACCCACCCTAACGCTAGACGAACTAATGTTCATTGTTTTTTAATGTTTTAACGGTTTTTTTTTTGTGCTAAGATTAAAGAGGCCGTCGTGACTCGTGGCACAGTGTCTGAGTGTAAACGCGACGGTTGTGGTTTCCATTTACAATTGGGGGTATTGGTTTCAATTTCTCGTGCTGGTAACAATACAAAGCAAAGCGCAGCGTTGATTTCTGTCGTTCACGTGAACGCACGTACAGTGTAAAGCTACCAAAAGAAGATGTAAGAATCAGATGTTTTTGTTTGATAGCTTTTATTAATTGCTTAACAAAATAGATACTTAATACTTAAATAGATAGACTAATGAAATGTGCATACGTCATAATAGAATATAATGCGTCAATTATATCCTATTTTTTCTAGAATTTCTGAAGAACAATAAAAATCCATAATTTTATACACCAAAGGCACATGTATACTATGTAATATACATGTATACTATGTATATTTAAATTAAAAGTAAATCCACTAGTTCATCCGATCATGGGCGTAGAAATAGAAGGGCCGGGTGAGCCGTGCCCATCCCAGAATAGTCTGGTAAATTAAACATACAAAAAGATCATTTCGAAACAAAAGTCAAGGCCCCCCTAGAAAAGATCTCTAAATACGCCCACGCCTCCGATCTGCATACACTTTGGCTTATTACAAAGCGTTTGTAACAACAATAGGTGGTACAATGTTCAAAGCCGGCGATGCCGAACGAAATACAAAGAATGAGTGGAAAGCGGTCGCCTTTCACGGACGGACAATAGTTCGCACGGTTAATACACAAGCGTCCCATTGAAAATGTACTGCGAAATTGTAACGAGGAAACTACTGTAAACTATCTTTGTGTATCTAATATGTATAGCGTGTAAGTTTATATCTTGTTTATTTTGTTAATGCCATACAAATTATTGTTTCTTTTTTTATTTTCACGCTATATCCCGAAAGTCCGGAGGTAGGCAAAGACAGTTCTAGTATAAAGAGACTCCGCTTTCCTCTCGAATTGAAGTGTTGAATAGCGGAAGTCAAAACGCCGGGTTTGTGACAAAACTGAAAAAAAAAAAATTATCTCGTTTGGAAAACGAACTCGCAAACGTCGTGTATACAGTGAGACGCTGTTTCAATTCTACTAACACATTGGAGTTAAAAATTAAATTTAATAGAAGAAATTATGTGTAATGAATAGTGTAGAGAAAGTATAATGCTTTCCGTTGACTCCATTCAACGTATTTGCAGAATCAACTTTATAAGTACCTACTGTGCGATCTTAAGGCGTTTTACATGACCATTGACCATGATTTAATAATAAAATAAAGAACTTTACTTTGTAGACAAAGCGGTTTTAGGACTCTGTTTTATTTTCCCAAAAGTTCCAAAGAAGATGATTTGTGGAACCTAACGCCGCGTTAGGGCTTTCCGATCAAATAAATATATATACACCCATATATCTTTCAGAGAGAAATGAACCTACTACATTCGAGGCTACTCTATACTCTCACGATGAAATAAATACTTTCTTTTCTTTCTATTAATATAAATAGATTCTTTAATAGGTCATTTATTTTTATTATTTTTTTTATAAGAATAAATATCAAACTAAATTTTATTTATCCATAGAATAGTTTTCTACACTATAAAGTACCAGGCTCGCATAACCGCAAAGGAGCAATAGCAAAATCATGCATCTTTGTGAGATAATATTTCACAGACTCAATGTACTAGGACAGCATAGCGTTTGGGATATGTTAAAATTTGTGAATGAGTCTAGACATTGTTTGTATATTATGAAATAAATTAATATAGAAATGTATAAATAAATTAATTGGTTTGTCTACGTTTTGGACTTTTATTATTAAATTCGTAAAATTTATACATTTTATATATTTTTAGACAAAAGTAGTGGTTGCTATAGTTAGATATTTATGGTTTTTATTGGTCCCACAGCCACATCCGTCTATGGGGGGCACTTCTGTTTCGTTTCGGGTGGTCTGCGTAAAACCATGTTCCAGCTAAATGTAAAAAAAGAGGAAAAAAAATATATAATATATATTTATATGATGAGTATAAGTATTATTCTGACCTAACTCAGTAATTCAATATTAAGAATATATGATTACTGAGTTGTCAATATTATTTATTAACAAAACATATTAGTAACATTTCTAAAACAAATTTAAGCTTAACTTTTTAAGTTTGTATTTTCATATCATGCCTTATGCGAAAGGAACCTTATAAGTACAGTGATTTAATGATTTTTATTAACGTTGTTTATAAACAAAGTTAATTATATAAACTAATATACAAGTTAAATCAAATTAAAATTTTATATTTGTAATTTGTCATTATAATGAATATACTAAAAATTTAGTAAAATATATTATTTGTCTAAAGTCATGCAGTCCCGCAGTGGAGTGTGATCTGGAGGCCAGTCGTGGTGCAGAAGCACAAAGTGTGACTGTAAAACCGACTGGTTGTGGGTTCGATCCCCACTCGAGGAGGTGAAATATTTACTTAAATTTATATTTCCTCTCCTGTTGTTAAGCGCAAGCGTTGTTAAGCGCAAGCGCAAGCAAAACGCGGCGTTGAGTTCTGCTACTTAACACACAACGTCTCCAGAATTCGGCAGAAAGTTGGGAACGGAGTGTTTTATCATTAGGTTCCCTCTGCCTACTCTGCCGTGTGCGGGATACAGCGTGAAGCTGATTTATTTGTTTTTTTTGTAAGTAATGCTTAAGTTTATAAATAATAACGTCTTTAATCCTACTTTACGTAAGTAAGACCGCGTGCACAACTTAGTGCTTGGCAAATGTCCAGCATAACAATAAATAAAAAGCTGTCATATAAGAAAACACTAAGAAGTTAGACAAATAAAGAGGTATCCTAGATTTATCTATAGTACTAGGACAGCATAAACTAAAAGATATTAAGCTTATCTGCTAATTCGCTAACGGGCAAATAATGTCTTGAAATGCAAAATTTAATTACAATTGGTGATTAGTGACGTTTGAGATTGACATTTAAGGAACGTTCAATAATTAAAATTTATAGGTACGGCAATTATAAATGAATTATTGGAGACAATTCTTTTAATATGTAATTTTATTTACAATAATAATGTTAATAAGAAAATATAATTACTTTATTTTCGTACCATTCAAATATTTTTTACCAACTTTTGACGCATATACATAGTCTTTTAATTTGAAAGTAAATTAGAAAACAGCTTTACACTGTATCCCGCGTATAGCAGGGAAGTCGCCCGGAATCTAGTGTTGAAGACACTCCGTTCCTCAGTTTTCGCCAAATTTTCCGACAACGCGTGGTACGATTCAGGTACGGTTTCTAATTAGGCAAATGTATTATTTTTATTTTTAGCTGTATCACGCATATAGTAGGAGTAGCAAAGGTGAAGGGGACCTACTACCAATACACTCCGTTCCCCACGCACCGCCATATTTTCCAGTAAAAAAATGTATTAGTCATATTCACACTATCTTTCTACCGTATTCTCTCATGTTTTCAAACTTTCGCCCTCATATATTTACAATTTATAGGTTCATCAGCCGTCTGGACGTTATGGCCCTGTTTAGTTTCAGATCAAACGGGCGTGGGCTGGCTGTCTTAAGAAATTTATTTACATTGTTTGAGAAAGACATCAGACATCATCAAGAGCACGCACTTGATCATCCGATTGTAAATACAAATAAAATCAAAATCGGCTTCACGCCCCGCACACAGCAGTTTAGGGAGAGGGAACCTAGTGTTAAGACACTCCTTTCCCCACTTTCTGCCGAATTCTGGAGGCATTGCGTGTTAAGTAAACGCGACTGGTTGTGGGTTCGATCCTACACTCGAGGAACTGAAATATTTATTTGAATTTACACTTTCATTTCTTCGTCTAGTTTGGAGGCAAAGCGCGGCGTTGAGTTCCACCACATAAAACGCCATGCCGTCAGAATTCGATGGAAAATGGGCAACGGAGTGTCTTAATATAGGTTCCCTGTGCCTACCCCGCTGCGTGCGGGATTCTTATATAATAATTAATAAATATTTTACCTCTTGGTTACACTGTGAACAGAAATCATGTCTACACGTGGGACAGTGCGCGGGGCTGGCGGCGCGCACTTGCACCACTGTGTCGCAGCCGGGCCGGGGGCAGAAGGCGCGCATCGCGTCCATCGCCACCTCTGTTGATAGGGAAAACAGTAATTAAACTATTGGGAATTATCATTTATGAATGTATTAGGTTCGCATACATCATCTGGTGTTTGATGTTGTCGTTGTGAGGCAGTAATCTAGGGTGTGACTATATACGCGGTAGTTGTGGATACGATTCCCACTTGGGGAAATGAATTCTTTAATATTTAAAATTTCTAGCTTTCATGAATTCGACAGAAAGTTGGACACGGAGTGGCTTACCATGTAAAGTTTGTTGTTTGTTGTGAGTAGTTAGAAGGGAAAATGTGGATATTTTTATATTTTTAAAGAGAGTTTTGTTGAATTTTGAATACATTTTATAGTCGATACTAAAACATATTTATTTATTGTTAAAAAAACAGAATAACGTTTTATAACAATTTATTATAATACAATAAAAAAATAACAAAAATGCACAAATGCACTTGTTTTGTTATTTTTACAAACCACGTATAATATTTTTATTGTATTGTAAATATAAAATGCACTTATAAGGAGAACAATGCAGTTCAAAGTGTTACGATAAGAAAATACCAATAATAAACACTCTATATTTATTGCCAGGTAAATTCCGCTCAGTCATATCCACTTTGGTAAAAGAATTATATTGTCTAAATAAGGATATTTGTCATTTATCAATGTCTAGAATCTTTATGTTGAAATATTCAATTAATAAAAAGGTAAAGTATAAAATTAAAAGTTTTATATGACTGTTTGATTGAGCCCGCAAATATAATAACTGTAAATTATAAAAAAGAAAACAAATTTATAAAAAAATTAAATACTCTCAGAACAATGTTTTAGGAAAAAAAACACAATATTCAAAAAGAGACTGACTTCAACTATGGAGAACGTTAGAAGGTATTCCTATCACTTTTCCTCGCGAAGTTATTTCAATCGGAACCAATTACCTCATATATACTAAGTACATTTTTTCAGCTACTAACCCGCGTAGTAGGGTATAGGGGACAGAGGAAATATAGTGTTCTGACACTTCGTTTTCTACTTTCCATTCACATTGCATGTTGAGTTGCGGCAATAAGTTTTCTCAGAGTGGAAAAATTAAAATAGCTTATTGCCTTGACATGTGTCGAACTTATAACTACCGCGTTTATATACCGCGCGAAGTTAAGTTTATTTACATGCGGTTATGTGTAAAATTTGTGTACAGTCACGGGCATCCAATGCCTCTATAATGATGATGATGAATGAAACGACAAGATTGAACATTTCATGCATATTTTCGTATTTTTTTGACCGCTTCACGCTACATCCCGCAAGTAGCAGTGTAGATAGAAAGAACTTAGTGTTAAATTTCACTGGCACTTAGTTCACTGGCGGAAATCAACGCCGCGCTTTACCGTGTGATCACAGCGAAAAAATTAAAGTATAAATAATTCATTCTCCCGATTGAAACTAAAAAGCTTCAACCCGTCGCGTTTGTGCGCATGCGCCACTATGGTCTCATGGTTTTTAAATATTTGCATTATCAGTAGCTAATAAAATGTTAATGTTGAACTAAATTTTTAAATTTTTACATACTGTTTGTAAGTTCAAATTACTATGTCAAGAATAATTAGTGTATGGGAGTCTATTATAAGACTTTAATGTTTTACCAATATAAGTATATGTACCTATTCTTTCGTCCTTGATATAGGATTAAACAGAAATCGTTCGCAGTATATATAACATATATTAAATATGTATGAAAATTGTCATACTGTGCCAATGCGGCTATAACGCATATTGTTTAACATATTTACATTTTATTTTCCAGTATGGAAAAAAACAAGTAAACAAGAAAAATATGGGTCGATCACATAATTACCAATTATATATAATAGAGTTGTATTTTATTATGACATGATACGATTCAGTCTATGATTTTTTGGTTAAAAAGACAAATAAAACCCAAATTACCTCACAAAATCATATCTTGTAAATAGTGTCCGGGTTAGGGGAACTAGATTAGTTTCACAAATGCACTGTGTGAACTGTAAGCGATAGTTGGATCCACTTCGGGGAAATGTATTATATTCTTATTCTGGCAAGCCACGATAATTTTAATTCAGGCGCAAAGCAGAATATGTAATGTCTTGACACTAGAATTTGCCTGCATTCTCTAATTCGCTAGATATAACGTGAAACAACAAAAGACATTCAACGCTGACAGTAAGTGATATTTATTGTCATACAGATTTTAATTACCATTAAAGAATGCCATGACAGACTGTAAACTATATAAGGAAAAACATAAAAAAATGTGCATTTGCAATATAAGAACTCATTGATTGCAGCGATCCACATAACATACATGTATCTTACAGATATATTGGAGTAGGTAAGTGGGTCATGTAAATCATTCAATTGTTTCAACACTGTAAAATAACTGTAAAAGCATCATAAAACGCAATATGAATTAGGTCAGGTATTTACGAGTATAACAAACACATCGTTTTGCTCATTCAAATATTTATCTATATCGTGATTATGTTCAGTTTTTTTTACACTTAGTAGACCTATAGACTAGAAAGAGGGTACTCCGTTCCTGAGAAACTGCAAGCACTATGTATGCGATATATATATGGATTTGGCCTCTCTACACCGTTGTTTTAGTTATATAAAAAGGAGAAACGAAAGTAGAGACACATAGCACTAAGTATCGTGTGCCTGCTCTAAATAATGTGGAGTGAAATATGAAGTGGAAAGGGATTTTACTTGGTCTCACCAAGTAAAATCCCTAATGCTGGAAACATTTATTTCTTATTTCTATCTGTTGATACGTATTTCTGTAAATAAGTTTGTGTGCATTTACAAATGAGTTTCAGCTTTCGTAGTACAAATTAAAATATTGTGTCTGCTTCATCTAATAATCGCTATATATATGATAGCCGGGTATCTGAATCTATTTAGATTAAAATCAAAATGAGATTCTAACGAAAGAACAGTTATTTTGTAAAATATTGACTCTATCCGGAGTTGAACCTATGATCTACATCTATATAAACTAAGCACTAGATTAACAAGGCAGACAGACAAATTGGCATTAGACAGACATTATTGAATAAACGAAAGTAAAACACACTGTATATGAATGATATCCGGTTGTTGACATTAATAAAGTTGATTGAAAGATGCATCTGCATTCGCTACTGCATTATACTTCCGCATATGAGTAACTGACTGAAGGGAAGCCGGCGATGTGAGACAAAAACGGTATTTTATTTTATGTTGTTGTGTTAAAATGTTGTTATATGTAACATTCTATTAAAAAAATGCGGAGAGTCGAAAACAGTGTAGGCTATCCAAAGAATAGATAATGAAATATACCACAGACAATAAAAGAAATTAACAATAAATAAAAAAAATAAGATCAGAAGCCTTTGAGGTCAGTCGTGAGGCAGGGGCTCAAAGTGTGACTATAAAGGCGATTGGTTGTGAGTTCGATCCCCATTCAAGTAAATGAAATATTTATTTAAATCTATATTTCCATTTCTTCGCTCTGGCGTGGAGACAATGTGCGGCGTTGATTTCCACCACTCAACACGCAATGTTTGGAAAATTTGGCGGAAAGTGGAAAACGGAGTGTCTTAACACTGCCTACCTAGGCAGAGGGACTGATACAGTGTGAAGTTGAGTTTTTTTTTTAAAAAGTATGATAATAAAGAAAATTATCAATAAAATGTGACATTTATACATTAAGAATGATAACAAAATTGAGATCATATTCTAGTTGCCTATTTATTTGATCTCCGCGTGTAAACAGGTAGACTTCGAAAATCAAAAGCTGCATATTGTTTTCTCAGGCTAAATTATAACTAAATATTCTAAGTAAATAATTAATCAATGAAAAAGCCACGTGGGTGCAGTATAATTGCCCGCTTCGCGCCACAGTGACGCCAACTTCGATAACAATAAAAATAGACACTGTATGTTTAATTGTATAATTTGTAACTGTAGTATACTAAAAATAAAATCATTCAGAACAGAAAGTTCAAACGTAAGTTATTGCGTTGAATGAACTTAAGCATAAAAATAGATAGTCAAAGAAAAGCAATAGAAGAAAGTATATGTATGTAAGTATAGTATAAGGGCTAACTGCAAAATTAAGATCGTAATAATGACCATCAGGTATGTTATAATAGGACGATGTTAGAATAATAGATACATAAAAAAATGGATGCAACTTATGTTCCACTCAAAGGCATTTTTAATTAAAGATAAAAATATTTCCAGAGTACGATATCTGGAAGACTTTACTACTAAACGACAAGAGATATGAAGATTATATTTTATGCTGCTTTATATTATTAATATTAATCATGACTTTCATTGAGTGATAAATACATATTCAAGTAGGTAATCGTCAGAAACAAAGAAAAACAAATACTTTTGTTAGTACCGTACCCAGTATTAGGCATATAGCAGTGTTGATATAGAAATCTTTGTTTAAAAACACTCCCGTTTTCCACCAAATTTCCGGGACAGCTTGTGCTGAGTCGCGTAGTTCAACATCGCGCTTTGTCTGGTTACCAGAGTTAGAGAGTAACGAAAATTATTCAATTCCACAAATTGACCACACATTTTCCAATTCTACTCTGCCGCTGAGCCGTGACGGCTTCAGTCCCAAAATTTAATATAAATAAAGATTTAAATCACAAAATATTTTTAAAGATACAAATTAAATTTCATAACAGCCTCTTTGACTACACCTACAACGATCAGATAAGACGGGCGCCTCAACGCGACGTGAACCTTCACCGTACATTCACGCGACGCTAAGTAATTGAAATGATAAATCTACATTTTCTACTATAAAGTTACTTTAGAATTCGAGTTTAATTTTAAATTGTCGTCTAGAAAATTTATAACAGATTCTTGAGTTTAAATATAATAATTCACTTGTGAATATATTTTACGCGATAATTTAAAAATATGGTAATAAATAATAACAGTTGTTGGTAAAGTAGGAATCCGGCATTATTATCTAAGACGCTCGAATGAAAATTAAAAGTAAATTAAAAAAAACAAAAAAGTAGTGTTAAATCACTCCGTTCTTTATAAGTAAATAAATTTTAAGCTGAGATTCAACGCCATACTTTCTTTAATTAAACTGAGAAAATATCGGTATCTTAATTTCAATTATAATTGCTTGGGAATGAGATCGCACCAGTAATTATAAATATTATAGCGGCCGGTTTAGCTGTTAAAGAACCTTTTCTAAATGCGAGCTTGTTATAAATTGAATTCCAACTTAGGGAAACGTAAAAAAACCGGACGATTGGTTCCGTACCAATTACACGATTGTATGTCAACGGGAAATAGAACTCATAAAAGCTTACAAACATAAGTTTTCGTGCGTATGCACACGTTTGGTACAAAATAAACTGTAATTATAAGTGTATATTGGTTTTCATCTCAAATCAAGATGAAAAGATCAAGATCAAAATAAAAATAGTTTTATTTCTCAAATCATAGAAATATTTGATTGGTGGAACGACCTCAGAAAGTAATTATTGTCGGGCTGAATCGCTCTTAGCCTAAAGCCAGTAACAAACATAGGACATTAAACGTAATGTGAATAGTTAATGTTATAGCATAAAATGAATGTATAGGTTTCGATTAAGCGGGGAAAAAAATTAACAGCCTTAAGTTTGCGGGCGTATGCACTCTTTCTATATGAAATGAACGACAAATATATTTGTATTGTGAGTTCTCACATCGTCTCAAATTTCATAACTGTAGGTCTACGGGAAATGTATATAGATTTTGATTATGCAGTGAATTTTATAAAAAATATAGGAAAAACAATGCATAAATGCAAAATTCTCGTAGTTTTTCATTGCATTGATTTAGAAGCTTGCTTATTTCTGTGCTTCAAGGAACCGTATAGTTCTTTTCTTTTGTGCTAAATTAAAGAATTATCTACATTGATACTACAACATTAAAGAGTTCCATAAAATAAAAATATATATTTTGATATAATATATACAAAGTCGTTATCTTTGACAATAATAAAAGAAAAAACATGACATACAACACAACAACTATTAAAATTATGAAGAAAATATTCAGCTCCTAGGCTATAAAAATATTTAGTTAAGAGGTGCACATAAAATGAAATTAAGCACGTATGCGACATACTCGTACATACATATCTTTGCTTTAGATCTGATAAGACGCAATTTGCTCTACGTAATTGCCTCTAATAGAATACGATGACAGTCAGGCAGACGCAAATATTTGATTTATGATTATTTATGTTTATTTAAAAAAAATGTCCCTAGATTATCACTGGAGCTATTGAATGATTTTTTATTCTCACACGATAGTATCTATAATTTATATAAAAAACCAACTTTCACAATTCATTCTTTCTACTATAAAAAGTGGCGAGATCCTCTTAATACCAGAAGAATTATACTTAAGGATTTAGATGCTTTTTTTGCATTATTACTTAAAGATCACACACACATATATTGGTTTTTCATCACATAGTTCCTACACCTACCTTATTTTATTATACCTACTCTATTTTATATGTACCAAACGCTCTACCGTGCTCCGTCGCGAGGGACGCTAAGTAATTGAATTTTATAAATCCACTGTTCTTTATTAAGACCTCATTCTGTTAGAATAAAGAGATAGCTTTTTTTCCACAATAGTTTTTTTTTATCTTCGAGATTGTCCTACAGTTTGAAGAGTAACCGGAACCTAATATACTATTTAATAATTAATACTAGCGGTCTAAACGCGGCTTCGCCTGTTTAATTTTATTGCTATATTATGGTCAAATCATACAACATCTTTACATAAATTGTAGTGTATGAGTTACTTAGTGATGCTTATAGATTATAAGCTACACTACTGTAAAATTCAATAGTTTTTCCATGAAAGTGGACCACCCACAGCCACACAAGCTTTCACCATTATCATATTAGTAAGATATGCGATTGACCCGATTTAAGAGTTGATAATTTAAAATGTGTAAACATTATAAAAATCATCAACCATCTTACTATGAACACCGAATTATATTATAGTATATTTAATTTATTTGATTTTTTTATTATTTCAAGCTACAGCTCAATATCATATACGAAACCTACTGCAAAGTAACTCTTACTTTCCATACAACAATTCGAGACATTTGTGTTCAATGGCAGAACTCAACGCCGCCCTTTCTCGTGTTCCCAGAACGCAGTAATGAAAATAATAATTAAAATAATTAATTCCATCATCGAGTGGAATCGAATCCGCCAAAAGCTAAATAAGACTAAAGATAATAAGTTTAATATTTTTCAATTTAAAAGAATACTTGAGCACATTTTGTGTAAGAACTTACATTTATTTCATAAAAGCAATGTTATTTTCATTCAAGACAAGATGACAAAGATTAAGCCCACAAAGTGTCGGAAGCTGTGAGAAGTGAGAACCAGTTCAAAATGTGTCAGTGAAGCCGCTTTTTTATAGTACCCTCAAAGAGATCTTCAGAAATTTTACTTGTATTTATTAATAATTCAAAAGAAAATTAAAGTAACCGTTTCTGTCTATATGAATTTACAATTTGGTATAATTGGTTCGTTTTTAAGCGTAGATACAGCGTTTATTAATAACTCTATTAAAATGAGTTATGGAGTTTGGTAATTACATTTTAAAAACGATATGCTACTTTTATATGATTATTATAATAGACCCGTAAGAGGTAGAAAGTCAAGGTTTGTATAGGTCTATTAATTTGTTCTGGATTTATATTCAAACATTAAAATAAATATATGTAAAAATAATTTTTTACTTTATGCCATATTAGTGAAGTACCTGTCACTTGGTCACTGGGGTTTAAAACAAATTTGGGCTAGTTTTTTATATTATTTAACAAATTATCATTCTGAGAGGCCGTCGGGGCACTAGGGCACGACTAAAACACTTTACGGAAAATTATATTATATGCAACGGTTCTGGGTTCGATACCCTCTACAGGGAATAAAATAATTAATGTTTTCTTCAATCTGGTGAAGAGACAAAGCGCGCCGTGAAGTTTCGCCACTCAGATTTAAGCTATATGTCGCACGTAGCTGGGTAGGCAGGGGGAACCTAGTGTTAAGAAACTTTGTGACCATTAAGATAATACCCTTCCCCATTGTCCCCCAAATTCAAGAAGGATTGCGTGTTGAGTGGCGCAAATCAACAACGCGTTTTGCCTCGTTACCCAAGCGAGTAAATGAAAAATTCCTCGAGTGGGAATCGAACCTACAACCTGTCGCGTTTACAGTCACACGTTTGTGCCCCTGCGCCTCGACTGACCTCGATTAGACAATTATTATATCTACATAATAAAAACACGAGTAAACAGAGCAAAAGCTGTTGATATTCAATATTTTTTTCTATAAGTCACGCTCTATTCTCCATTACCTATAACAAAGTAAAATTTAAATATAGAATCCCTCCCTCCTGCCTTGTATAATTTATATAATTTTAATGTCGCCTACAATACCGCTAACGAAGTATAGAAAACCTGTCAAGCGCTTGATCTGAGCGTAACCTAGGTTCTTTCATTCATAATATAATGGTATGAAAATTCCGCTCGGTACATTTTTATTTTGAGCAAAAGCTAGTAAAGCTAGTAGCTACTACTCGCGGCTTCGCCGGACGGAGATAACAGAGAAGTTGTTTGATACATTGTACGTGTTGAGGATATCTTTCTACAGTAGGTTATATTGAAATTCGAAAATATTAATATTTTTATTGGGTTCCGCCACTCAACACGCAATGCCTCCAGAACTCGGCGGAATGGGGAACGAAGTGTCTCAACACTGGGTTCCCTCTACCCACCCTGCTGTCTGCGGGATACAGCGGGAAGTTGATTTTTTTATTACATCCATAATAAATAATTACCTAGTGATGAATAAGCCTTTAGTGTTATAATACACAGTAATTAAAATGAATCATTTTAACGCCTCATGCACAAACTGCATATGAGAGATAACATTAAAAACAATTAAATATTTAAAGTTATTAACATTAGTCATACATGACGATGTTTTTTTTTTTATATATTGTTATTTTTATTATTATAATGGATATAGAATCTATATAATCTATGCAATAGCTTCTATTTATATTGTTGTGAAGAAAAAGTTTCTAACTGCCTTAAAAAAATATGTACATAGGAATTTTCCATTTTCAAGAACATATGTAGGTTTCTTTATTGCGTATTTATTGTCGGATCTCAAAGCAGCAAAATGAAAATAATAAATATACATATATGATTTAGAGTGGGCATCGACTCCGCAAACTATCGTGTTTACAGTAACACGCTAGTGCCGCCGAGTCACGACTGGCGTCTGGCTGTTTGGATTTACATACGTATATATTACTATAACATTACCAGTTTGCAAAGCTAAAACAAGTTGTATACACAAAATTTTAGTTGAAAAGTTTCCCGTCTACCTCTAACGGTAGTAATACAGGGTATTAAACGATTCCGAGGCTCGCTTTACACTCAAGGAGCAATCAGGGCATGGCGACGCCGTGAACTTCTATAGATGAGGGTGAAATTATTCCAGCCTTCATTCACTATTCATTCATCATTCATTCATCTACGTAGCTTGGTTATTTAATTTCAGTTATTTACTTAACAATTTCGTGTTTGGAAAAATAACAACAAAATATAAACAATATTCTGCTTATTGACACTGAAACGGCTTGAGCACTAGGTTCCCAGGTTCCCTTCACCAGCAACAAATACAGCGTGAAGCTAAAGTGTCAAACATGTATGTACATATCTTTTACAAGTAGTAGCTTGATGGTAGGAGAAATCGGAAAAGATTTAAGATGGATCGACGGAGTCCGTACGGACTATTTATTCGGATATGTTGAACGTATAAAATATGTTGAACTTTGTAGTGTTAAAAAATTACATCGTTGTCTTTGTAATGGTTTTAATTTTTTAATATTATATTCAGCTAAAGTTGAAGGTACGAATATCTAGTATAAGATACAAACATGATATGTAATATAAGTACCTACCACATCATCTAAAAGGCTCTAATTAACATCCAACCTATGATGTACCTACATGGTACATCAATAGCAACATAAGCCACGCCACGAGTACGTGCCCAAGTACAGACGTACCTCCGGGAGTGTTTTATTTTAATTTGCATGCCACGGGCTAATACTGCGAGCCATTCGAGATCCTTTAACTCCCCAAACGCTTGTATCACACGAGTAGGGTAGACACTTTGCGTATTTCACGTATAATTTTGAGGCCAGTCGTGGCGCAGCGGCACGAAGTGTGACTATAGAACCGACTGGTAGTGGGTTCTATCCCCACTCGAGGAGATGAAATATTTACTTAAATTTATATGAATAAAAATCTATTTCTTCGCTCTGGTGTCGAGGCTAAGCGCGACGTTGAGTTCTGCCACTCAACACGCTATGCCTCCAGAATTCGGCAGAAAGTGGGGAACGGAGTGTCTTAACACTGGCTTCCCTCTGCCCTACCCTGCTGTGTGCGGGATACAGCGTGAAGCTAATTAAATTGAATTTAATTTTTAGTTATCAATTTTAACGACATCGACCTCATAAATAGGAATATTGTTACATAGTTGCAGTTTTAAAAGCTATTGCAGTAAATATTAGAATGTACCAAGTTTCCCTATCACAATATATACTTTGAGTTTCAAAGAATTTTCAATCAACAAAAGTTCTACTTTATGAACTTCTTGTCTTTGGTGTTTGCAAACTTTCTTGTATGGCTTTGTTCAGAAAAAATGGCTTTTCATTTTCCCTTAACTTAGACAATCTACTGGCATGCTACTCTGTTGTCGTTATTTTGCCTATTTTTAACACATTTTTTTAACCTTACAAAAATGCTTCATAGTTTATAAACATTGATTGAATTCTTCTGTGTTACATTTAATTTTATCTTTCGATATCGATGCGTCATCGTATCTGTCACGGCTTTTTTATAACTCTCAAAGAAAACTAAAATATCCTTAGTTTACATTTCTTTACCTCTTTCGTGTGTTCTCCATACAACGTAACATTGCCGAAGTGACTTTGTGTTCAACTGGCACGTTTGAAACATGATAATTAAAAAACTGAACTATCTTTTTAACGACTATCCTTTATTTAGATACTAGTTTTATGAATAACTAGTGTCAATGAAGGAAAGTATTTGAATTGCTAGATGAGCCCTTCGAAAGGTATTTTTGTTGTTTGAATACTACAGCGATCCTCCATATCCATGTTTAGGTTGATATTGCTGGGGTTAGCGTTAGTTTCCTTATATCTACAATACCTCCTCATTTCTTACATACTAGCTTTCTTACATTACCTGCGGCTTCGTAATCAAATTTCAAGTACTCAACAATGATCAATATCTGTGTTCGACACATGCCACATTCTAAGAACTCCAGGTAACTCTGACTGCTGCTGGTACTGTGAGCATCCATACTATATAATATGATGTGTAATATAGACAGTAGACTTGATAAATGAATAAACTATCCGATTACAATTTTTCAACTGGAAATAGTAGTGTTAGTGTGCTCTAATAAAATAACTCTTCAGTTTTATAGTATTAATAAACATAGAAAATACTCGAAAAGTTTCTGAGATAATAAGCTCTAAATTATTTAAGAATTTTATACTTAAATAATTAGGTATATTCTCAAGTCTTGAAAATTAAGTGTAATTAACATGTATAATATCATTAAAAGCCTATAAGTATTTAATTAGGTTTACTTTGAAATTATTAATTAAGTTAATATCTAAGCATTATGAACGTTTGTATTATACACCTAAATAAACTTTTAAAATATTGCGAAATAGAGCGAGGCCGGGTCAAGTAGGGCTCGTGGCACAGGGACACAAGCGTGCTACTGTAAACGCGACTGGTTGTGGGTTCGATTACCACTTGAGGAACTAAAATATATAATATTTTCATTTTCTCGCTCTGGGAACGCCACTCAATACGCAATGCAGATTTGAGAATTCAGCGGAAAGATAGAAACAGAATTGTCTTAGTGGGAACAGAGTGACTCCCGTCTTTCCGTTCCCACAACTGAGCGAGAAAATGAAAATAATTAATTCTTCCAAGTGGAAAACAGCCATCGCGTATATATTAGTACTTGAGAGATTTCTACTGTACTGTAAGTTTAATTTTCAATTCAATTCGATCCATATAAAATTATTTGCTAGTAACAAACAATTTTCTAATAATTGCTATATAGAAAGCTACCTACGCATTAACGTTACAATTTTGATCACTCTGTGTAGACTAAGATTAAGATGTTGGCAAAGTACCCCAAAGGTCACGTCGGGTAACCCACAAACTATAAATATCTGATATCGCCTCCGCCTATGGATGTGGGTGTTATATTATATATATACCTACTTCAATATCTATCACGACTTTCACAGATAATCCTTTCTTTCAACATAATCTTTCTCGAAACCACCGTTTAGATAAAGCTTATGGGCACGTTCACTTTGATATAGACTTTATATTTGGTTTGCCTTTTTTTCATGTTTTTGTGAAAGGGTCATATAAACCACATTTATATGAAGTTAAAAAAGTATTAATAAAATAATAAAGAGAATTTAATAATATGCTAAAACACTGGGTTCTCATAGCCTACCTCTACTTTACGGGAAAAAAAAGAAAAACAACCGAAAAAAAAGATACACTACGTACAAAAATATTTTTGATTTCTTCGGAAATCCTTTTGGGGTTTTGTACCCAAAGGTTAAAATGGGGCCTATTACTAAGACTCCGCTGTCTGTCAGTTCGTCTGTCAAAAGGGGATCTTATCTATAACTACATATACTAGAAACCATAAAACAAATATTTAAAGGCAAAAAATCACGTTTGTATTATGGGAGCCCCGCCCCATTCAACAAACGTGATTTTTTGCCTTTTTTTACTAATAATAGTACGGAACCCTTTGGGTGCGAGTTCAACTCCCACTTGACCGGTTATTTGATTTACAATGTACTTACTGCTTGAATTCATTTTGAGCATTTTAATCGCATAATTGTTTTGACTTTTACATTGACATTTAAATTCGACCGGTAAAAGGTTTAAAGTTTAATTTATGTTCTTCCGTATTTACATACCGCCTCATTGTACAGTAGTAGTACGGAAGGCAGAACTTAGTATCTGAGTTCCGGTGTCGAGGCGAAGCGCGGCGTTGAGTACCGTCACTTACGTAACACGTAATGCCAGAATTCGGCGGAAAATGAGGAACGAAGTGTCTTAACACTAGGTTTCCTCTGGGACTACTGGGACACTAGGTTAATCTACTGTGTGCGGGATACAGTGCTAAGCTGACTTTTTCTTTTTTTGATTTTAATACGAATATAACCTACCTGCATCATCATATATACTAGTACAATTATTTTTTGCAAAATTAACACAAAACATCTCATATAAAATCTACCTTATTTAATCATTCTAAGCATAATTTTAATATTTCTATTTCCATATAAATAAACGCTCACAACCTATCACATTACCAATTTGGCGCACAAAAGACTTAGTGCGACTTTGAACTAATTGCCCTCTCACATGCAACGAGTTAACGCTGCGGGCTACCGATTGTGTTTTACAAGTTATTTATGCTTGGCGAAATTTCTCTACATTTAAAATAGTCGATTTGCTAAATATACTTATGAATATATATAATTTCGTATAAGGCAAAAGCCCGGCATTGAGTTCTGCAACTCAACACACAATGTCTCAAACAAATTAGGCGAAAAGTAGAAAGTGTCTTAACACTAGGTTCCCTATGCCTATCCTGCTATTTGCGGGATACAGATACAGCGTAAAGTAGTTTTTTTTTTTAATTTCTTATATAGTTTTCTAAGTCAAGGCACATAAAGCGCCACGTTTGGCTTTGGTATTGATAGGCTGTTTCACACATTGACGAAGAGTACAGAACGTAGTATTATATTCATTCATTTTTTTTCTCATGTATTATACATGAGAAAAAAAAGTAAATTAAAAAGACTAATTAAAAATGTTATAGCAAATAATTCTTTTATTCAGTCAATTTCAACATTTCAACTAACCAAAATTTGCACAAGGCTATTTACAGGTGATTTGAATATCTTAAAACCTTGGTTACGCCTTTATAAATAAAATATTAGAACACATTTATCTCATACATGATAAAAAGGATTATTCAAGGTCGTAGGTCTAAAGAGGAAGGTTTTTTTAGCTTTACGTTTTATTCTCTCTCCTCTCTACGGCCGTTTCGCCTCGTCCACATACATCAGTCTCTTCATACACCGCCTCGAGGGTGTCGTCATGCTTTTACGTAACCTTCCAATATCGATACTATATTTTAGAAGGTCAAAATATTATCTAAATATTAAACAGACGGGGCAATAAAAAGGAAATTTGTATATGTGTCAAATTTGAACAACAGTGGTCATTGATTTTAACAAAGCAAACCACAGTAACGTGATCAGCTTCACGCTGTATCCCGCACACTGCAGGGTAGGCAGGGGGAACGTAGTGAGAGACACTCCGTTCCCCACTTTCTGCCGAATTCCGGAGGCATTGCGTGTTAAGGGGCAGAACTCAACGCCGCGCTTTGCCTCGACACCAGAGCGAAGAAATGGAGATATAAATGTAAGTAAATATTTCATCTCCTCGAGTGGGGATCGAACCCACAACCAGTCGGCTTACAGTCACGCTTTGTGCCGCTGCGCCACAACCGGCCTCCAGTAACGTGATAATGGACGAAATATATTAAAATATCTAAAAACAGTAATTACACTTATAATTGCTGAAAAATATTTTATTTGGCAAAATTGCATTAAAATCCCCTCTTAAAATCATTTCAACCTAAAATAATTACTATGAAACGTTTTAAAAAACATTGACACCGGTAATGAACGTTTTGCCTTTTCACATTTATTCTACACATTAAAAAAAATATTGTTTTGCCTTAGTAGACGCCAAAGCTTTATACTAGGCGTTTAGTGACGTAACGACATAAATTACATTAAAATTATATATAATTTAAACTAGAATGTAAATAAAATTAGAATATTATAATAAATTTGAAGCGTTCGACAGAGATTTGTGAATATTTAAGATTCATTATGCATGCGCAGTTAAAGCAGAATCGGACTATTACTAAGTATAAAATTTCCAACATAAAGATTGAAGATGAGGTCGTCGCGGCGCAGAAGCACAAGTGTGTGACTGTAACGCAATGATTGCGGGTCGACTCCCCCTCGAAACAATGAATTATTATTTATTAATATTTTAATTTCTTCGTTCTATATAGTAGGTACCAAGGCACGGCGTCAACTTCCGCTTCTTAAAACGCACACACACACAGAGTGTTTTAACACTAGGTTCTCTCTGCTTACCCTGTTGTATGCAAGATACAGGGTGAAAATGAAAAAAAAAAATATTAGATATATTTAGCCTGTATAAAAGAAAAGAAGAAAAAAAGTTACTATTGATTCGGCATTATAACAAATTGTTTACTTAGAAATGATTCATTCGTATTCTATATTAAACTTTAAAAACACAACTGAACATTTATAAACATCGATTCAATACTGGGACGCTTGGCGCTCCGTGACCTCTGGCTATCCTCGTATGGGATAAAACATATAGCTAAATAAAACAAAAGATTAGAGGAGAGAAGATTAGGTGACTTTTTTTCAAGCCTGTGAAGAAAAGAAATCACATACCATGATTAAGTCTAAATTTGAGATGTTTTTCCATAACAGAGGGCGACACGAGAGCGGCTATTTCGTCCAGGGACAGCGCGGCGCCGGCCGAGCACCGGTCGTCCGGACACGACACCTCGTAAGCACCGTTGCACACCTCGAACTCCACGTACGCCTTCATACACTGTGGACAAATTGTATTATTAGATAAAACATATATTATACATACTATCATATAAAATAAAGTATTGTAAAAAAAAGAAGTCGTGCGCAACGGCAGTGTCTTGTAACGGCCACGGTGGGTTTGATTCCCACTAGCCGTAATAAATTATTTACATATTCTTCTATGACAACATCACTTACTATGCAATGCTTTGAAAATTGGGCGGAAGGTGGGGGACGCGTGTCCTTAAACTAGGTTGTCTCTGCCTACTCTGCTATATGTAAGATACATAATAACGCTAAAAGAACATATTATAAAATATAGTTGTGATAAGTGACCTTGCACGTTATAAAAACCTTCATATAGATATAAATACCTTTTTTATTTTATAACGTTTCAAAGGACTTATACACACGCTAAGTATCAAAATAGTAACAAAATACTAATTTATTTCTAGAATCCCGATATGAAATCTACAAAAATGAATTAAAAAAATGCAAACGACAATATACTGCTATAAACTGAAAATACACATTTTTAATAAAAAATATCATTTTCTAGCTAGAAACCTCAATAAAAATTTTACGATTCGACATGAAACATAGTAAATATATTCGTACGACAGGGACGGGAAGTAACGTTACTCTTTATATTCATCTATTCAGTTTCACGAAGATCGCTGAACTAGAAATGGGTTAGTTGGGTCGACGACATTGCAAAAGGCAAGACCATATGAACGTTGAACTTCGTATTACACGAACATTTACAGTCAAATGTTATTATAGCCATCTTTCTTATAATCGTTAAGCATACATGTTTATTACAGTATTTACGAGTAAAATATATTTTTTTAATATCTGTGACAAGATTGATATTTAAAAAAAATATCATTTATAAATTAAATAAATATGACTTAAATTGCATGCAAGAATAAATCGTTGTACTTATTGGAAAAAAACTAAAAAAACAAAAAAAATATCTTTTTTTTCTCTTCAGATTTCTAACTTACATTGTCTTTTCCATACTTGTCCTTTTCCAAGCTCCGGGTGGTGTCGAACCAATAACCGTCGCGTTGTAAGGAAAGTGGGAAGGCAGAGTAAACTATAAATCAATAAACTAAAAAAAACACTAAACTATAGAAAAAATAACTATAAATCATAACTATACCATATATAATATTTATAAGTCATCTCTTTAGAGTGTTGCAAAGGGACCCAAACATAAAATGATTTATTGAGGAAACCGTTTCAGAACGTTTCACACGCTCAAAGGCTATGAAATTGTGACGATAAAATAACTTTTTTTTTCTAAATATATATATATATATATATATATAAAATGCTGAATATATTTTATAAATATTTTTTAGAGTGCTATTTGAACCTACACGTACCGCTTTTGATCAAGCATGCACTTCCCTTAGATCAAGATAAAATCAGCTTCACGCAACCCTAGTGTTAAGACGTTTCCCATTTCCTAGTCCTGGAGGCATTCGTTGTAGTGAGTGGAACTTAACGCCGCGCTTTGCCTCGAAACAAGAGCGAAGAAATGAAAATATAAATAATGAAAATATAAATGTAAGTAAATATTTAATTTCCTCGTGTGGGGATCGTACCCACAACCAGTCGATTTTATAGTTACACTCCGTGCCCTTGCGCTACGACTGGCATCTGTACCAATTATATTAAGCCGAAGGGTTTGTTTGGTTAGACGCGCACATCTAACGTCTGGGCCGACCTTAGTTATAGAAATAATATTAAAAAGAAAAATATCTTTTAAATATCACAGTCACGTGTGTCCGCGTATACAGATGTTATCATACAAACCCCGCTAATTACTCCTCACATACAAACGTGTCGTGCTCGCCGTGTTTATTATGCAGGACTCTAAGCACTATGTTGGTTTTCCTCATTCTATATGATCGCACACATTAATTCAATAAATATCACTTATCGCGTATAATTTACGCTTAAAATGTACATACATAAATACATTTGTATATTATTGCCATTCCCGCAAATATATTACATGTTTTTGTTGGAGCAAATATAATAAATCAATATGACATTATTATATATTCCTTAGATATTTTTGAAATGTTATTTAGTATAAAAAAAATACGAGTCAGTCTTACGGAAAGCAACCACCGGCTTTGAGGCTTTTCCGCCGCCGGCGAGAAACTCATCGTTTCCTCTTTGAAAAAAATAAAAGCTTCACAATATTTTAAATAATAACTACTACAAAATATTTTTTGGAGGTAAATATTTATAATATAATAGAAGGTAATCGGGCCCACTTCGAGATGCGTTCAATTTATTCTGTTATTTTTTTTTTAAATAAAATTTGACCAGGCCAGACACCAGCGAGAGATGCCCAAGATTTTAATTTACCAAAGCTAAGAGCAACTTATTTAATATCTTCATGTGAAGAAGAAGAAGTCAAAAGGAATGTTCATATCAGTAAGTTAAACAATTGTCACATATCGGCGGTCGCCTGATAAAGTATCGAAAGTGAAAAATTGCAAATATCTTTTATTGCTGTTTTGAAGTACTGACAAGAGTAGATTTCGATAACACGTTTCAAAAACGCATAAATATATATATATATATATATATATATATATATATATATATATATATATATATATATATATATATATATATGTACAAGCACAAAATCAAGATTATCTCGCAATCTGCTCATCACGTGCTGTCGGTAATTCAGCCGTAATGAGATGATGATAACTGTGGAACATGTTACAGGTCACGGCATCTATTTACAGGGACGTGATTTATCCTAATATTGTTCTTTTTTTACTACGTTCTCCGCTTTTCACAAGAATTCAAGATGGCCGCGGAACTAAACGTCGCTTTTTGTTTTTTTCCTGTATTGTTGTAATAATGTTTTTAATTATAATTTTTATTTTTAGTATATTTTCAATTAATAATATTTAACAAATTTACTAAGATAAGCCCAAAGTGGTAGCTGTTTTATAAAGTATCTAACAAAAAGTTATGAATTAAATTTAAATTATGTAACTTTTAAAGTATTATATAAAATAAAACGTATTTGATAAGAAAAATATTAAAATTCTTATTCTTTTATTGTGAAATATAAAAAAATGCTCAGATATCTTTTTGAAAGAAAATTGGAATAACTAACGTAACTTAAAAGACTAATAAGAAATTCTTAAATTACAAAAATATCTACATTCAAAAATGTTAATCCAATTTATAAACTAAGTATATACAAATGTTCATCCAATACACATATATTACAATAACAGCGCGGCGTTAAGTGCCGCCACTCAACACGCAATACCTCCGGAATTCGTCCGAAAATGAAGAAAGGAGTGTTTAAACACAAGATTCCCTCCGCCCACCCTGTTGTATGCGGGATACAATACAGCGTGACGCAAAAAAAAGTACTTAGACACTCAATACTAATAGCATTAGTGGAACATAAGGCAGTTAATGTCCCCTGACAGTAATTAATCTATTTAGCCGCAAAAACCACAGCACTGCGACGTAACAACAAAGAAGCTAATAAATCAGCCGTGATATAATAGCGATATCATCAATTGTTGAACATGTTGAGATGACACGATATAAACACATTATCATCTACTACTTATAAAACATTTTTACAAAAAAAATACCTATTTCAAACAGTAAGCCATGTGAATTTGAGACTTATGTGATTTTCACACTGATAACATTGTCAGGACTGGACCAAATTAAAATGGGACCGACCACACGGTAAGCACCAAATTCTTTTTAATAAAAAAAGATTAATTAATTCAAATTGATTCATCCATTCCAAAATTCTAAACTGAATGATTGATTGACTCCTTAGATTTACAGAATTCATTTAAAGAAGAGTTTTTTTTATATATATTTAATATTAATCTTTCTTTATATATTTACGTACGTACGTATGAGGTAAAAAAGCAGAATGTAGCGAAGAAACTATATTTGTATTCTGTGCATAGATAAAACATATTTAAGGAAACTGATAATAATAAAATACATTGAAATAGTAATGTCTACAATATCTAGATAAATGTCGCGTGCAGCGCTCTCAACCGGAAACGATAACACGGTAATGTCTCAAATTACTCGTGATGCGTCACTAATGAGATAAAATCTTAGATAAACACCGTTTGTGCGGAGTTGTACTCTTTCCTTTAATCTTGTAAGAATGTTTACTTTGACAGCACATTTAAATATTTTGTGAGCAACCACACTGAGATAGTCTGTTGTTTAAATACAATTGAAAACTACTTGAATTTAGTTTGTGGTGAAAATAAAATTTTTTTCCTCATTTCTTGTATTTTGCGTTGTATGTATGGATAATTTAATTAATGATCTCATCATTATAGATGATCATTACCGCCACAGATTGTCTAACCAGGGTTCGCTCATTCATTGAAATATTTACCCACAAAAAGTGATCAAAACTATTACTAAATTTTAAGAATAAATATTCATTGGAGCTAATTTAAACTCATAATCACCATGTCCAGCCAAGGCCGTTCAGACTACGCCAGAAGAACATTTTACAACAATAGAGATTGTGAAACTATTATGTACGTACGTACATAAGTTAAATTTAAACAATTATATTTCAAGGTGGAAAAGTTAGGTAACATTTTGCTAGATTAATCTTTGTTTTATAACGAGTTTTATTTAATGGTTTCTTTTGCGCTATCTCTTGTTTTTTTTTCAGCTTAACGGTTTAATTCGTATGGCAGAGATAATTAAGTGCTGGGACATTCTGTTTTCCTGTTGAGTGTTGATAGGTGGAAATTGATGGACGTTTTACATATTAACGTCATTCTACAATACATTATCGAACCTGCAGTCATCGCGTATACAGTTGGACCCTATCCCTGTGGCCTAACAATGTCCTCCTTTACTTTCAAGTGCATTAAAAACATTGTTCATTATACAGCGACCACACTACGCCCACCGCAGTTCAACTTAATTGTGGTTTACGTTCATTTTAGAAGGTTTCTGTTGAAAATCAATATATATCACCTATTGTTTAAGTGTTAAATTTTTTAAGTTATAATGATAAAGTATATTTAAGCGTTCTAAGAAATATGGACGCATGCATTTAAAGTGGGGAACACTAGTGGAGATATGGGAATGGAGTGTCTACAGTAGGTTTCCTCTGCTTACCCTGCTATATGTAGGGGATACGGCGGGAAGTATAACTAAAATTGTATTATTTCATAGACTTATTCTTAATGATTTCAAGAAATTTTTATTAAAACCTAAATGTTGATAAAAAAAAGAATGTCAATAATTTCTTAACAACTTAATAATTACTTGATGATTGATTTATGAGGAAGAAGCACGTTGAATGCAAAAAAAATATGTTAACAGCAAGAACAAAAACTAGTTAACGAGAATATTTCAAAACTTATTAATATAAAACTAACGACGCTAAGTACATTTACTTAAAAATAATATTATCCATAAAAAGACATAGGATAGGATGTTAATATAACTTGCAGTGCCGGTAATTACCGAAGAGGAAATGAAAATGGCTCTTGGAAGGCTAAAGGCCAAAAAGACAGCTCCAGGACCAGATGGCGTTCCAGGGAAAGTCCTAAGCATCGCCTTGGAGTTCCTACGCAATGATCTTCGGGAATTATTTGACCAGTGCCTTTGTACTGGGCAGTTCCCGAAGATCTGGAAGGAGGGAGTACTATGCTTGTTGCGTAAGGAGGGCCGTCCTCTGGACTCACCTTCCGCATACAGACCCATAGTACTACTGAATGAGACCGGCAAGATTTTGGAGAAAATCATCGCCGCTCGTCTCAATCAGCACCTAGAGGAGGTAGGCCCGGGTCTGTCAAAGGCCCAGTTCGGGTTCAGAGCAGGTCGTTCCACCATCGACGCCCTTAATGCTCTGAAAACTCGGGCGTTGGCCGCGACTTCACAAGGAGAAGTTCTCCTAGCTGTGTCAATTGACGTGGTCAATGCCTTTAATAGCCTGCCGTTCGAGACTCTACGAGAGGCAATCCGATATCATGGTGTGCCTCTCTATCTTCGGCGGCTATTAAATGACTACCTTGAGGATAGAGTGGTCTCATGGACGGGAGGGGATGGGCAAATCGGTCGTCGACGAGTCGCTTGTGGAGTTCCACAGGGGTCAGTTTTAGGCCCGGTTCTGTGGAATCTCGGATACGATTGGCTCCTACGTTGTCGCCTACCTCCCGGGATGAGTGTCATCTGCTACGCTGATGACACTCTTATCACCACTAGAGGTGTAAATTATAATGAGGTGGCACGTCTGGCCGAAGTGGGCATCCGTTGCGTTATCGACCGAATTGAATCCCTGGGCCTCAGAGTTTCCAGTTCGAAAACGGAGGCCCTGCTGTTTCATGGCCCACGCAAAGGACCACCGCGTGGGGTCACTCTATGCATTCAGGGACAGGAGGTGGAATTAAGGTCTCAGATGAAATATCTGGGCCTGACCCTGGACAGTCGATGGTCGTTTTCACCGCACTTCGCTCAACTTGTACCGAAGCTTGTGAATACCGCCGGGGCCCTCGGTAGTTTACTACCAAATATCGGAGGGCCGGATTCCACATGTCGACGGCTTTATGTTGGCGTGTTGAGATCTATGGCGCTATACGGGGCTCCCGTGTGGGTGAATTCTCTCACCGCTCGTAACAGGACCCAACTGCGAAAAGCGCAACGGGTCATAGCGGTGAGAGCTATTCGGGGCTACCGTACGGTGTCATGGACGGCGGCTACTCTCTTGGCGAGTGATCCGCCTTGGCATTTACAGGCAGAAGTACTCGCTAAGGTTCACGCTTTCCGTACAGGTAAGCGGTCGCGAGGTGAACGACCATCAACAGAGGATATCGTGCGGATCAGGAGAAGTGCTGACGAAGCCCTGATTCGGCGATGGAAGTTGGACCTAGAGTCCCCGGTGGCAGGCCTTTATACAGTGGAAGCGGTTCGCCCTCACCTTGAACGCTGGTTCTTGAGACATTTTGGGGTCCATACATTCAGATTGGTGCAGGTACTAACAGGGCATGGTTGCTTTGGCAAATACCTGCACCAAATTGCACGTCGGGAGATGTCGCCGACGTGCCATGAGTGTAATGCACCCGTGGACTCAGCGCACCATACTCTGGCCGAATGCCCCGCATGGGCTCTGCAGCGCCACGCTTTGGTGACTGCAGTAGGAAGGGACCTCTCACTACCCAGTGTGGTGGGGAAAATGCTGGATAGTGAAAGTAACTGGTCTGCCATGGTCTCCTTCTGTGAATCTGTCATGGCATTGAAGGAGGCCGCGGAGCGGCTTCGAGAGTCCAGAGCGAACGCAGGCTCGCTCCGACGTCAGAGGCCAGGTGGTAGGAGGAGACAGTACCTGCATCTCCAACTACCCTTACCCTAGAAATCCTGAGAGATAGGGTCTTGTAAAGGTGTCCAATCATCGAGGTGGCGGGTGCTTCAGGGGAACCCTAAGGCACCCTAAAGACAATAGTGGCTTTCCATAAAAATGTACAACACAATTTTCGTCATGTTTTGAGGCCGTTGTGCAATGGTACAGCATTGTAAACGCGACGCATGGGATTTTTTTTTTTATGGAAAAGACACGGCAAACGAGCGTGCGGGTCACCTGATGGTAAGTGATCACCGCCGCCCACGGCCCCGTGCAACACCAGAGGAGCTACAGATGCGTTGCCGGCCTTTAAGATGGGTTGGGCGCCGGAGCCCGGCATTACCTGATGCAAAACGCAGTGGCATAAAGCCACTACTTCACGCCGGTTTTAAATGCCGGGGGTGGTAATGATCCGGTCGAGTCTGCCCATGCGTGTTGCCATTGCTGGCGACGTGACACCACCAGTACCAGGATGATCCTATACTAGGCCGGGATCACACGGCAAAAATTCCCACTCGAAGGATCGAAATATTTAATGTTTTCATTTCCTGACTCTCGTAACAAAACAAGCCTGGCGTTGAGTTCCTCCACTCAAAACGAATTGTCTCGAAAATTGGGGAACAGAGTGTCTTAACATAATTTTCTCTGCATATGTCTCTCTGCTATATATGTTAAACAGGCCGTAATTGAAGGCTATTAATATAAACTATTATATAGCGTAGTTTCCGTAAATTGAATCAAAAAAAATCATTCAATTTCTTGTAACACTTTTTTTTACAACTTGGTAGATAAAAAAGGTCAAGATTTTATAAAAACAGCTTATATAACGGTTCATGGGCATTTCGACCTTCAATACAAATATAGAAAAGCATAAAAAAAAACCTTGAGAAAAATATAAAATATATATAAAAATATATAGGAATATATTTGATTTCCCAATGCTTGAAAATTCAATTCAATTCTTCGTTTCATAAAATGAATATATTTAATTTATTAATGATATATTTTATTTTCTTGATTTATTTTCGCCAAATATCAAGTAAAATGAGCGGAAATTAGACAACCGGCTAAATTACCAGCTCTAGCCGTATACCTAAAAATTGTTTAAATGTGTAAAAAAAGCCTCAAACAAAAGATCTTTTCACCGAAACCAACGGCACAACACTCAACACACGCCAGGCTAAAAATAACACGTAATATGACATAACAGAAAACTGTTATATAACAAAAAAGTGGGTGGAAAATTGAAAATAGTATATTGTTCGGAGTGTTTCAGCTCCGCAGTAGGTACACCTACTTGACACTAAAGGCCAGAAATCGAAATATACCGACCATTTTCTTTGAAACGGCAGAAAATATCACTTTATGTAAACTGTACTGAGATGATCGTTTGTGAAATTGTTGGGTTGTTATGGTTTTATTGTTTATATGTATTTAAAAGTCCATGTAAAAGAGCATACTTTTTAAAGAATTCATAACATTTTGTAATGCTAGTTATATATATCTATTGTTAATATAAAACGGCACACTATTTATTTAAAAACAAATTTATAGGTCACAATAAAAATCATAACAACCGAAGCTAACCAAAGGTATATTAACATAAGTCCTTCATCGATTATAACTGAATTTATACTAGTATGAGCATATACTAGGGAATCCCAGTTTATTTCAAAAATAATACATAATTAATAAAACATAGAGCAGCCGAGGCACCAGCGCGCAACTGTAAGAGCGACAGATTCTGGGCTCCATTCCCACTCAAGGAAAGAAAAATCATTTAACATTTTCTTTCCCCCGCTATGGTAACAAAACAAAGTGCGTTGAGTTCCGTTGATCAACACGCAATGCCTCAAGAATTCAACGGAATGTGGGGAACGGAAGCGTCTCTATGGAAGTTACCAAGTCCAGTTTCCCCCTGCCTACCCTGCTGTGCACGGAATTTATTATGAAGCGAATAAACAAAAATAAGAATGAATAAATAATTGCTATTATTTTGTAACACACACACATACAAGTACTTGCAAAGAATACCAATATACTTTTTTATTTTTCAATATAAGTTAAGTCAAAACCAAAAAAAAGTATATTTTCCAAACTAAATTATTCTTTGGTGCGTTAAATGACTTAATTTTAATTTTTAACCTTCAAAAGTTCTGAATTCGTATCAATCTTTTTGATTTCCACACATTTTAAAAAATATTACACGTCCTAAATAAAAAAATCTCACTTTCAGGAAACGGTAGATAAAACTCTCCGTTTTCATCTCGCGTTCGTATTATATATAGTATATATTAAAAATTTTTCAATGCTACTTATTATTATTATATTAGAACAATAATAATATCTCTGTTTGTTTGAAAAATGGAAAAGGAAATATCTCTGGAAAAAACAAAATATACATACCTATATCAGACAGAAAACACACAATTGAGGTCGACGTGGTGCAGCGATACTCTACAAACACATACAATAAGCTACGTCCTCGCTATGTAACAAGTTACAAGATGAATCGCACCGTAGAGTTCCACCACTCAACCAACACGCAATGTCTTGAAAAAATTGGTTCCCTCAATTGGTTCCCAAGGTTCCCTTTCTACCCTGCTGTTTGAGGGATAAAGCGTAAAGTTATATTTTTTACACATAACAAAAATTACACAATCTACAAAAAGGACTCTCAAAGAAAAACATGACCAAAAAGCAAAAAGCTCCTTTGAAAGAAAACCCTTTAAAGAATCCTTGCCGACTCAACAGGTACCAGGGCGGCATGACCGTATAAGAGTTCCACTCGACTCGTTCGTGGCATACCGGTCAATCTACATACATATAAGGCTAAATAAAACGTTTATTTATTTACACGTAGGCACGTGGGCTAGTGTGCGTAAGTTTCGCGAGTGTGCCGCAACATTGCGAACTTCCACGCCGGTCGTGCTCCCCTGGTACTCGGCGATGCGAATAGCGGTTTAAGTATGAATTACATTTTTGCCCTAATTGAGTTTGTGAATTTAATTTTGCTATATATAATACTGCTGTAGGTATGATTTTTATAAAAAGAACCTTTTAAAAAGGTTTTCCTTATTTATTTTTTAAATAAATTAAAACTAGTGAGTGATATATCGCTTAAATTTATACTTTCGACTATATATAAAAAGAATCATCATTTTTATAATAAAAACAACCACCTTTTAGTCGACTCGCACACGAAGGGTTCCGTAACATTATATTATAAAAACGATTAAAAATAATACCCCTTAAAACAACGATTATAAAAACGATTAAAAAAAATTAAAAACATCCAATTAAATATTTATTTGCTTTATTCCATTTGTTGTTACAACGACAACAGAAATATATTATCTATAAAAAAATCCACTGTCTACTTAAGCATCACGGTTCATGAGATAAAGCCTGGTGACAGACGGACGGACAGACAGAGAGCGTGGTCTTGACAATATGGTCACGTTACACGAGAATTGTGTATATGATACATTGCACGTTATTAGTACGGGAGGTAACTCTAGCCGAAAGTAATTGTTGGTTAATGTAGCTAGACAATCAATACCTTTCCTCGATAAGTAAGATGTTGCAGAGATTAACGCGCTCAAACAAACAAAATCTTTAGACTTTATATTATTAGACTTTATATTATAGATTTAGGAATACCGACACAGTTTTATTTACAGATACTTAGTTTAAAATAAAAATAACCAATATGTAAATATTAAATTTACAACTTTATTTATTCCGAGGAAATTATGCAAAACAATTAGTTTTTTTTAAATGTAAAATACAATAAAATCTATCTAAAATATTTTGACCTCAGTAGCCTTGCAACAAGGACGTTATTAAGTAACTAAGTAGTTTAGACATTCGAATTTAGTATAGTTTAGTAAAAAATCGAATATAGAAGGGAGGATTCGAATCTACGTCTCTTAAATGCGCATTAAATTACGTCCAGATTTTAATGTATAAAATAAAATTCAAAACACTATCCTAACTAAGTATAATTTAATTGAAATTATCATATGATAAAAATAAAAAGGAAAAAATGAAAAAATAGTGACTCGTCGCTATGCTCTTTTGCTATATACAATGCTATGCTCTATACAATTCGCAACGTATATATTGCATTTTTATACGTAAATCGCATAAAAATGCTAATTAAATTATTATAATTTGAAGCTCAATACAGAACAAAAAAGAGAATAATAAAAATATGTTTCTCATATATTTTGCATTTTGCTTAATTTTATCGTAAAAATTAATAGCTAATTGCTTTACAACGTCAATTCACATGACGTAGGTATTATATATTATACTAATTAGGTAATTAAAACAATCATCACAAAATCTACAATGGAGATTGAAGCGATTTCATACATCTTTGGGCCCAGAATGTAAAGAGATGAAAATGGTATGATTTAATAGATTTAAGTACATCATTTCCTCCCTGAAAACTATATAAATTTTGGCAATCTGAGAGCTGAGTTATTAGATTTGATAAAAGTGAGGTTAAGTACGCAGCACAATTCCTTGAACATCAACTTGTACACAATAGGCGATTACTGAGTTGTTTAAGCATTAATGCTTATTATTTATAAATAAAACACATTTTAATGAATATTTTATTCTTCTACTATTATTATTAAAATGTCATCTTAGAAGTGTGCAGGTGGAACTAAATTATTTTGGTACGTAGCCCAACTAAGGTATCATATAATACTCATAACATGAGCACATCAGCCTACTATTCGTCTTCCTACAATACAATTGCAGTATTTCATAGCTTCCGTTCCTACGTTTTCCTGCTTATATGTCGGGATTGTGTCTGACCTCTAAGTAACCAGGTGGTGGGGGTTTTTATCATCTAAAGGTCGTCGGCTTAAAGTATTGCAGTGTCCAGTGGGTATCCCACAATTCACACAGCGATTCATATCCATAGCGTGGCGATCGTTAGATCCAAAAGATTTCGGAGTCCAGTGGGGAAGCGAGGGTCGTACAAAGTAGTCAAACAAACGGGAAAGCACTCAAAACGCATCGACACGAACGTAATCAGAGAATCAAAAAATGCAAAAAAATCATTAGACAGGACAGGTGTCATTGTCAATCAGCTGTGGCATCATCTCTCATTTAAAATATAATTGATTTTAATCGGTTATGGATCAAAAACTATTTTTTTTTATTTTTCTCCACTTCCAGATTCTCAATAAATTATTATTTGCTATTCAAAAAAAGAAAAATAGTAATTTTTTAGACCACATCGTAACTCTTTACGTTTTGGTCCAAAAGAGTCAGTCTCCTTTGTGGATAATAGTATCGTAGAAGATTATTTCGTGTGTATTGTCTAGTATATACATATTTTTTTAATTTCTCAGTTATTACATTTGTTTACCATAATAAATGAATCAGATTCACGCTTTGTTTCGCACATAGAAGGGTAGGCAAAGGGAACCTAGTGTTACGACACTCCGTTTCCGCTGTCCGGGACTGTATCAGCCAGGTCAACTGGCCCTTAATTTTTCAAATATATAATCTTATAACTTTTAAAATATATTTTAGTTTTATTTTTAAAATAAGATTTGTATTGCCGTCCATTGTTTACAGGTATGCGCCAACTGCACCATGATGGTATTATGTAATACGTTTCCTATTATTCTATTAACTTAGTATAAGTAGATAACGAGGTATTTATAATTTATTATTATCACTATTGTATTGTTACAAGTATACAAAAACCTTTTTCTATATTAGGTAATATATTATGAATTGTTATTTTTATCATCACACATGAACTAATTAATTAAATCAGCTACACCCTATAACCCGCTTATAGCAGGGTACGCAAAGGGAACCTAGTGTTAAGACACTCCGTTCCCCACTTACCGTAGACTTTTTCTAAGCGATGCGTGTTGAGTGGCGGTGCTCAACGTCAGGCTGATTGTCTTGGTGCCAGAGCGAAAAAATCAAAACATTAATAAATACTAATTAATCCCTCCGACTGGGAATCGAATCCACAACCGACACAGTCACGTGGCTCTGCGCCACGACAGCCTCAACTAATAATTAATATTATTATTTATTAGTTAATAAGCAAGGGAGACTTCTTCATATCATTTATTTATTTATTTATAAAAAATATAAGAAAATAAAAAAATAATGCACAAAAGGCGGGCTTAACGCTAAAAAGCACTCTCTACCAGCCAACCTTGTTGTGTGGGAGATAGTTGTGTAGGTGTGCTCAATCATATAAATTAACAATATCTTAACTGTGCAAGTAACAAAGAAAGAAACAATACAATGTGATATACACAAAATACAATAACTTACAATATAAGCTGTAATAAAATAAACTACATGAATAGTATATATGTTTATAAATTTATAATTAGAATGTACTACTGTATAAATATTTAATATATACATAAATACACATACATATACATATATACACATATATATACATACACACATACAAATACATATATACATATAATAAACATTTATTAAATACATTAATCATTACATTAAATAAACATTTTCTTTCTTAATTCACCACATAAAAAGTTACCATAAGAAATATCGCGTCACACGTTTACTACTTAAAAGATTTCTCGGAAAGCAAAATCGCGAGCAATCGCTAATTGAATTTAAAACACCGTTCAATTAGGTCACTAACCGCGAGTCAAATAAATAATTTTATTCACCATAAAAAAGCGAGCCAAGTTCCGCTTCCGCATGGAATCAAAATAAAATTGGCTGAAAGCTTACACGAACTGGTACGACCGGTTGTAGGCCATCGAGATATTGTTTTAATTCTTTTTGGCAATTGGTTACCGCAAGACTGTATTTATGTAACTAATTGTATTTAGAATCTATCGTAGCACAGTAGGATCGCGTGTAATAAATGCGATGGTTGTGGGTTCTATTAAAATTCGGTAGAATGAAATGTTTTCATTGCCTCGCACTGACAGTAATATAAAGCGCGGCGTTGACTTTCGCCACTAAAAAAATTGGCAGAACGTGGAAAACATACGTGGAACATGGTTAACTTCACACTAGGTTCCCTCAGCCCACCTGCTATATAAAACTAAAAATATAATAACGCACAAACGAGACGGGCAGACTCATAAATCAAGTGAAGTCACAATATGTACACAAACCACTTTGTTTCGCGTGACAATTGCGAGCGTCTGATTGTTCCTACTATTATAGGAACCATTTCATAACGTGTAATAACGTTATATAACACAGAATGTAAGTATATTTAATATATATAAGTTGAGGAAGGCCGGTGGTCTCTATACGCTATAGGAAAAACACAATATGCTTATTTATAACTATTATAACTAGGAATAAGCCGTCTTTGGTTTTGTATGACGCAGTGGCAATTTGATGCATGAATCAGCTTCATGCTGTATCCCGGACACAGCGGGGTAGGCAGTGGAAACCTAGTGTTAAGACACTCCGTTCCCCATTTTCTGCCGAATTCTGGAGGTATTGCGTGTTAAGTGGCAGAACTCAACGCCGCGCTTTTGCTTTCAACTCCAGACCGAAGAAGTGAAAATATAAATTTAAGTAAATATTTCATATCCTCGAGTGGGGATCGAACCCACAACCAGTCGGTTTTACAGTCACACTTTGTGCCCCTGCGCCGCGACTGGTTTCGACGCATGACTATAGGATGGATAATAAATAATAGGTTTGAGTATTGAATTGACGAAAAGTTATACAAAGTAAAAATACTCAATCTTTATCTACTGGTCTAGTAGACGAAGTTGAATTCTGCCATATGAAACAACACATCTATAAATTCTTATAAGACTAAATAATTATATATTTATATAGAAATAAAATATTTTTAGTTCATTGCTGCGCGAGTACCTTATGAAATTTGAAAAAAACTCATTTGTTTGAAAAAAAAAAAAAAAAGAAAAATTGAGAGAGTTTCTGAAAACAAGGCAAGGAGTTTAATAACATATTTGTATTTATTATTTGTTTAATTTTTATATAGAAATATAACTAATACACCTAACATCTATATGTATATATCATTCAAAACATTAACCAGTGTCTCATTTAATCTTGAATTGGTTTACAAAACACAGTGTTCAAACACCCGTCGTGTGTACAAGTCACACTGTAGTGTAACGTTGATTCAGTGTTTATCATTTAATTTTACCCTCAGGCACGCATTACTCGGCACGAGGTCGTTTATACAAATGCAAAATGTTATATTTTGTATGTACTTGTATTGTTTGGTGATATCTGAAGGAATTACAGTCTTAGCTCGCTCTATCGTGATGATGGGAGATGAGTGAGGAGATCTAAGATTGTCTTCTATTCTTTTAGTAACTTTTAAGATAATTGGTTTGCCAGGAAATGAAAAAAAAAGTCATTTTTAATCGAACCCACAGCGTAATCGTAGTGTTTACAGTCACACATTCTCCCCCTGCGATGTGTCTACATCTTTTATTCAAGTATATAAAAGAAATTCATTCTTACATAGAACGAATCAATTAAAAAAGCTATAAATTTTACTTTATTATAAAAGTAATATAAAGGTCATTAGATAAATCCTCATTTGCGGAATACTCATATTTATCATATACTTTGCTTATCTGTACCGTAAAAAAAGTATAATTAAAATATTTTATACAACAATAAAAGTGGACGTTAAGACTACAAGTGTAAGGGCCGCCATTTCTTATGAATCCTTATAATGAAATGTCATGACATTTACTCGAGATACAACTATTTATAGCAACAAAAAATGAAACGACTGGTTCTCTTTTGTTATACATTTATATAAGATCTCATTGCTGTACAAAGAATTTTAATTATAAATTAAATTAATAAAAAAAATTGTAAAACGTTTATAATTATTATCATTATCAGTTAATTGATATTTATATTTTAAGTAAAATAATTACTTATAGTTTTATTTAAAACAATAATATCTGACCTAGATAAGAAAATGTATTCGCAACCTTCAATTTAGGAACGTCACTAGTAACAGGACCTCAAGTTTAAATTAAATATATGTATATATTATTAATACGTGAAGCAAAACCTTTATAACCCCTTTCTTACGAAAAATATGCGGACCTAGGAGGGTTATCAGCTTCACGTTGTATCCCGCACACAACAGGGACGGCAGAGGGAACCTAGTGTTAAGACACTCTGTTCTCCACTTTCTGCCAAATTCTAGAGCGCGTTATTGCGTGTTAAGTGACAGAACTCAACGCTGCGCTTAGCCTCGACACCAGAGCGACCATCGGGATCCGTGGTCGTGGGGATCGAACCCACAACCAGTCGGTTTTACAGTCACACTTCGTGCCGCTGCGCCAGGACTGGCCTCCTAGCAGCATTATATTTGTGACTATTATAGTTTATATATTATATAGGAATGTTATATATAAGTAATATAATTTTGTAAATAATGTATAAAAATACATTAAATTCATAAAATAAATACATCAATCACTAAACACTACTATAATATGTTTGAAATGACACAACTTCGACACACACGTTGCTATGGTAACGCGTATTGTACGCGTCAATTCGTTCTCTAGTTAATTTAATTTCAAAACGACTTGTGAAATACGTCGACAGTGGACCAATTCTTGGTCTTATTCTAACATATTTAATATTTTTTTTTCGAGTAAAAGAAGACTTTTAAGTATAAAAGCCCTTCGAAATGTGGAACACGCTAGTTCAAGCACCAAAGAACGTGCAAGGACATAACCAAAAAAGTATATTAGAACGTCTTAATTTTAACATGGTAAATACAACTATCTATTTATGCACAGCAAAATTAATTATCAGTTAGATATTTGTAAATAAAAAAATATATATTGTGTCTACTTTTTTAAATAGTTTTTTTTTAGAATTGAAAATTGAATATATTCCTTTATCTGTACTTTTATGTTGAAACGTGTTTAAAAATTGAATGTTTTTGTTTTTCATTAAATTTATGAAAAACATTTGATTTTGAAATTAAGACTACCTCACTGTTTAAATATTTTTTTGTATATTTTTCTTGTTATATAACCAGAGAATTTAGTATCCCTGATATCGTCCATATAAAAAAATATATCAGTTTTATTTTACTGTGAAATTTCCAGTGTTGTATTACTAGATTATTTAGAATTTATAAAAATAAATCATAAATATTTTTAATGACTAAAAATTTGTTGCGGGTTCGATCCCCATTCAGAGTAATAAAGTACTACTTATTAACATCATTTCTTCGCTCTGTTGTTGAGGCAAAGCGCAGCGTTTAGCTCCGCCACTCATCACACAATGAGTATCTTAACACTAGATTCCCTCTGCCTACCCAGCTAGGGGATACAGAGCGAAATGATGTTTATAAATTTGATTTTGTACAGTATATTTTAAAATTTTACTTACATATGATCAAACGTACGTAGTGTTATAGTCTATGCCAATATTGAAACACAGTAGATAAACATAAGATTTGACGGAAACTTGCCAATTATTTTTGTAAACATTTTTTATGTATGGCGATTGATATGTAATTCATTCCCCTCGAGGGACATGTACCTACAATCGTCGTGGTTACTGTCAATGATTAACACAAACGACAACGATTGCAATAATATAATTCAATTTTTATCTTATTATTAAAGTAACATAATTATAAGACATTGATATATGCATATATTATGTATATATAATATATTTAATATAATTTTTAAAAGAGGAGACATTTTATAGAAAAATCTTTTGCTTCTATAAGCATTATTATGTAAAAACAGTAAAATTTTATCAAATAACTTTTTATTTGGTAGGTACCTACTTTTAGTGTAAAACTAAACTTTCTATAAGTAATTAACAGCAAATAAATATTGACTTAACAAATTTATATCAATAAATAAAAACAATTCCTCAAACAAAAAAAAATAGAGTGCAATAAAAAAAGGCAATGTCAAATAATTGTATTTTGTTTAGTACAAAGTTAAACAACAAACGTAACGTATGAAAATAAATAAAAAATAATTATAGTAATTAACACTGAGATCGTCACTACGTAAATGTTATTAATACACGTAATATCTCTATAGGTAACTAGCGTTTTCATACTAGTCTGTCAATATTAATTAACATGTTAACATATAGAGGCCGTCGTGGCGCAAGGGCACGAGGCTGTGACTGTAACGCGACGGTTGTGGATTCGATCACCACTCAAGAAAATGAATTATTCGTTTATTAATATTTTGGCGTTGATTTCCGACACTCAATACGCAATGCCTCGAAAAATTCAGCTGAAACTGGGTCACCGAGTGACTTAACGCTAGGTTCTCTACCTATCCTGCTGAGTGCACCTTAACATAAACGACTATATATGGTTCAGTTTTTGATGGAACTACTTAATGTTCCCGACAGTTATGGATTCAAATCTTAAACAGTCATCAAACTTCCATTTTTCAAAGAAAAAACCAGAAACTACAAGTTTAATCGTTGTACTTTACGTAGTTCCAGTGTGTTGTCAATCAGTCAGCCAATATTTTTTTTTTTATTTTATTTTTTTTTTTTATGGAAAAGACACGGCAAACGAGCGTGCGGGTCACCTGATGGTAAGTGATTACCGCCGCCCACGACTCCGTGCAACCCCAGAGGAGCTACAGGTGCGTTGCCGGCCTTTAAGTTGGGTTGGGCGCCGGGGCCCGGCATTACCTGATGCCAAACGCAGGGGCATAAAGCCACTACTTCACGCCGGTTTTAAATGCTGGGGGTGGTAATGACCCGGTCGAGTCTGCCCATGCGTGTTGCCATTGCTGGCGACGTGACTCTACCACACGTACTTTAGTCGCCTCTTACGACACCACCAGTACCAGGATGATCCTATTCTACGCCGGGATCACACGGCTAAATATTTTGCATTTCTGTTCAGTTTCACACTTTATCAGCTATCTGTATACACGCAAATCTGTAATGCTGAATGAATGGAATACAAAGTGATACGGAACGAGAAATAAGTTCTATGGACATTAAAATTAATAACAAATGTGAACGAAATATAAAAAAAAAACGTTCAGGAAGTTTCTTTCTTAATCTTTTTAGTAAAAACGTAAGGTCTTTACGGTTACAGCTATGCGGAAACTTACATTTTAATCCAGGATAAAGCTTAAAGGGTACTTTCCCCTTGTCGTATCAATCGTTTAGCATCAAACGTAAGACTAATTTTAGTGTGTCAGTTTATGAGACCACTGTTCATTTTACTTATTTAATACATATATAGTAAAGGTATACTAGCGTAATGGACCGATATCTAATCAATATACTTATTTCATATTTTCGCTTCCAAAATATGTTACAAAGAAGTTGTAATGATCAAAAAATTGCGTTCAAAATTTTGAAGTTTTAAAAATTCTTATAATAATTTACTTTTGCATGGGTTTAGGAAGAAACAACCTCGTGTTTCATGTTTCGAGCAAGAGGTCTGACCTTCAGCCGTTGCGCGTACATTCAGAGTTCCTAATTACGCCACTATGGTGCCAATATTTACACTAAGATGTACAAGTTTTTTTTAGCTTCATGCTATGTAGAAGAAATCTTTCCGTTCCCCACTTTCCGCCGAATTATGTTTAGTAGGCATTACGTGTCGAGCACCAGAGTGAGTGAAATGAAAATTTAAATATTTCCTTTCCTCGAGTGGGAATCGAACCCACAACCTATCGTATTATTATTTGCAATCTACATCTAGGTATACTAATATTATAAAGCTGACGAGTTTAGTTGAACGTGATGATTTCAGAATGTGCAGGTTCATATTAATATATTCTTTTGGTGTTTGTATTTATGTGTTACTATTTTACCTTAGACTGTGAAGGTTATATTACATTACGTTAGTCGTTTCGCTGTAACTCACGTTACCTATGATCAGAGCTACCTAGGTTACCTTACCACCTAAATATATTTACATGAATGTGTCATACATAATTCTTAGTTATTTTCAGTAGACCACCGTGGACAAAGTCGGAGTTAAACGTTAGCGTTTTAAAAACTCTTAAGCAAACGCAATCTTCGTGAAGCTAAGGCGACTCGCTTACACTTTTATATACAAAACAAGTTTGTGTAATTTAGTTAATTAAAATCTGCCCTTCTTGAATATTAAATTATAAACGGGCGGGACTAGTATAAATGCTTCACGTAGAGCATTTTATATTTTTTTCTTTTGTTAAGTAAATGTAATTTAAGATTAGAATTCTACAATATTCAGTTTTAACTCTTCTTTTTTATATATAAATATAAAAAAGAAGACTTAAATAAACTTATATAATCTTAAACCCTTGACTTTTTTCTTATTAATATAGTCACTCCTATTTAGTGGGAGTCGAATCTACAACCACTACGTTTACAGCCAAAGGATGTCTCACTGGGAAACGATGGCTTCAATAAAATTTATCATCCATTTAAATTTGCTGAAATGCGAATGAAAATGCAAAGTTTTCTTTAAGTTCTTAAGTAATATTTCATACGGCAAATAGAAAGACTAAAATTATATAATAAGTATTCTTTGGTACGTCTCATAAAAGAGTGAAAAACATGGCATCATTATAATTTATAATGTCAAGCATAATGAAGGGTATTTCGTTATGGAACTATGAAGTTAAAATTCTCTTCAAATTTAAAATGGTAAAATACATTTTATTTCTTTTATAATAAACTAAATTGTATGAAAAAACAACTTTTGTTCCCTACTTTTCGCCCAAGTTTTGAGACGATGCGACATTCCTTCATTTATTTTTTATAATATTGCAAGGTAGGCAGAGGGACCGCAGTGTTAAGACACTCCGCTCCCCAATTTCCGCCCACAACACCTGTCGCGTTTGAGCCACTGCGCCACGACTGGCCTTTACACTTTTATAGGAAAATCAATAAAAAAAAATCACTCATTAAAACAACGCTTTCCTTGCTTCATATGTGATAAATACCTAATAATAATTATTAATAAGTAATAACAATACAATAAAGCACACATTACGGTCAAACTAGTTATACAGTACCTATTCACTATACATACATACAATATTTACGACACGGAAACAGTGTATCTCGATTCAGTGCATATTAATTATCGACGAGGACACGCGCACTCGACGGGCGTCAGCGGGGTGTTGAGTATTCCTTCAAAATGTTGACACAAATAAAAAAAATCGCTTGATTTATTATATGGAATTTTGAATGAAAATATTTTTTAATGGCCAGTTGTGGCTCAGGGGCACTAGCGTGCGACTAACTAAACCTGGGAGGTTGTGGGTTCAAAACTCGAAGAAACGAAAAAAATAATATTTTGATTAGTTCGCTCGGGTAACAAGAGGGGAACGGTGTTGCCCTTATTGGAACGGAGTGGTTAATACTTGGTTCTCAGGTTCACTCTGTCTATATGCGAAATACTAGGTAAAGCTATAAAAAATATCATTCTTAATAACGGATTTTATTGAATTTTTTGATTATACCTTCCAATATTGAGTGTTAGATTTGCGGCGTTTCGTTACGTTACGTAGAACGCAATACCTCAGGAAAGGTTAATATTAAGAAAACATAGTGACTTAATAATAGTTTGTTTGTACCTGCGATAAATAAACACCTATTTCATGTTAAAAAGTACAAACGTATCGAAAAGTATTACTTTTGTTTTCTTCTATTCTATATGTATTAGGTATGTTATTTTAATACTAAAGCATTTTAAAAATAACACCTTAGTACGAAATATCGCATATACCTAATAAATTATAGCCAGCAACAAAAACATTAGAGATATCATAAATAAATAAAAATTAACATTAATTTTAATATAAGAAATTTAGTATCATAAGCAAATATATAATAAAATATATGAATTTCCATTTGGAACGTGCGATTCAATATTTAGAGCGCGCAAACAGTGCAACACAATCTTGCACAGTAAGAGGGTCACTCGATTAAAGAGACGACTATAAATAAACTCGGATTTGAACGGGCAAGTTAAAAGCATTAACATTTAGAAGAGGTCATGAACTTAGTTTCGATCCAAAACATAAGGATTTTTTTAGCTTCACACTGTATCCCGCATAGTCAGAGGGAATCTAGTCGATGAGACGGGATCTAGTGAATGGAGTAGACACTTCATCATCCAGATATCGTCCAATTGTAGAAGTATGCGTGCTGTGTGGTGTAACTTAATACAGCGCTAGGTTTTATTATCAGAACGGAGAAATGAAAATTTTTCGCCGCCGAGTTGGAATCGAATCTACAGATACCGACGCGTTTGCAATCACACGCTTTGCTGCTGCGCCAATACTTCATAAGAATGCAAAATATATAAAAACTAAAATCTTTTTCTAACACAATATCGGTTAAATTTTCGTTTCGACATAGAAATTAAATATTAAAATAATTTTTAATTGAATGAATCTTAACGCCATTCCCTTCAAATACAGCTAGCTGTAAGTCGTCGAACAGTACCAGCGCCCAAGGTCTCTAACTCAATAATACGCGTTTTGTAATACTATCCAATGTCAAATGCTGTAATATTAACAAACAAATTAAATACAATCAAAGATACACAAAAAGCGATGTCCAGAATTTATTTTGACTCTTGTATTTTTATTTAGTTTTTATTGATACAATCCGAAAGAGAATATATCTATCATTAAAGTAATTATTTTAATATTATGTCAATTGTCAAGCTGTCCAATAGATTGACGCTGATATTTCAATTTTGTCTGAAAGTTTATGTGCCAGAAACCTGTGTGACTGTAAACACGACAGGTTGTGGGTTCGATGAATTCCAAACGAAGACATAAAATATTCAATATTTTCATTTCTGGTTCATTTGGTCTGGTGTCGAAGCAAAGCACAGCGTTTAGTTGCGCCACTCAACACGCAATGTAAAAGTTCAACCAAACAAAGCTTTCAACAAAGAATGCCGACGAATACTCATTTTTTACTTACTCCATTCCATTATTTACAATAACACCGAGCTTTAAAACAATAACATTGAAATTCAATTATAAAACGCCCTAGATTTGGCCATCACGTCCATACAAAATTATATAAGAGGACGACGTGCTAGTATAGAACGCCGCGGGGACCGGGGTGCACCGCCAAATGTGTCATCACACGATCACTTGTATGCATAACGATTCACTATTAATAGATATCGGACAATTTAAATTAAAATGCTTATTAAATATTTATAGAAAACGATAAAACACAAACGAGTCTGTATGTACATAGTGGAATAGCAATTGTAATATTGTTGGTGGTTACGCTTGGACACTGTTGAATTATTCGAAATAAATCCATATTAATATAGTTAACAGTTTAACTTTAGATATATATAAAAGATAATTTTATATTTTGTACGTGATTTACTATGAGTATTATCAGTCGTGTGTATGTACAATTTAGACTTTTTAAGTTTGACGTTGTATTCCGCACAAAGCAGGAAAGGCAGTTTGACTCTAGGAACCTAAGATACGCCGTTCCCATTAAAACACTTTTTTTCCGATTTTCCGCCGAATTGAACCACAACCGTCCAGCCAACCAACCAACCTTCTACAGTCGCACGGCCTCTACATAAAAAATATACATATGTATATTAAAATGTATCGTAACGTTATGGTAGGAAGAATAGCAAGTGTTCAATTGCCATTATGACAAGTGCAATTAGTCATTACACATTACGATAATAAAATTGCGATAAAATACACAACACAATCAATAAACAACAAAATAACAAAAAACCCTCTATTTATATAAATATGCAAAGACCTTGTACACCTAATAACGAAGAAATTCAATTATTTAAAATATATTAATACTTCTATTGCGGGATTCAAACTCACAACCATCGCAATGTAGCTGACACGTTGCAATTGTGCCACAATAGCGCTAATAAATAAATGATATATATTAATTTAAATATAAACAATTAATCAAGTCAGCTATTACAGCTGTACATAAATCAAGATCAATGCTAGTTTTAGTAAGCATTATTACTCACATACTAGTGTATCTAGTCCACTGGTTCCCAACCAGTGGTCCGCAGAAGCCTGAATATGGTCCGCGAACCAGTTTAATTTTATGACCGAGGATGGTGAGGGGAAGTTTCTGTTTGATTATCACAGTAATTTTTTATGTAGGTATACTACATGCATAGTGGTCTCTGCTACCAAAAATAATATAAAAGTGGTCCTTGATCAAGAAAAGGTTGGAAACCCCTGGTCTAGTCAATTAACCCTTCTCACGAGTAAATTTCGAGAGGTCGAAGAAAGGACTTATTTGCAAATAATAAAAAACAACACGTATCTAGTTATAATGAAAATTGAGTTAACGTTAAAAAACAAGAAATAATTTAATATGTTGATTGTTGAATCATAATATAATATGCTTTAATATAACTATGAAACAAATGTCACTATTATAAATATATCGAAATCGAAAAAGAAATATATCGAAAATTATGTTTTCAAATTCCTTAGACTGATATTTTTGAAATAGGCAGATAGGCAGAGGAAACCTAGAGTTAAGCCCCTGCGTTCCCCGCTTTCTGCCGATGTTCAACTCCGCGCTTTGCCTTGTTATCAGAGCCAGAAAATGACAATATTAAATATTTCATTCGACCGAGTAGTAGTCGAATCCACAATCTTCGCGTTTACAGTCTATATTTTAAACCTGCTGAATTAATTAATTAGCTTGATATCTATACAAGTTCTTGCTAGACAGAGAGACGGACAAAAAAATAATGATATAAAGGTTCCATTTTCTTCTAGAGATACGGAACCTTAAAACGAGAAAAACTGACCAACTTTATAACCGTGATACAAAAAAATCACTGGTACATATTTGCTATTCTCGTTATACTCCACTTGGTGTTGACGAAACATAAAAAACCGTGTGTGGCGAGAAAAATGCATGTTTGTGAAGAAATTTCCTCTGCAGGCATCACTAGACACGTGTACCTACTCACGTAAAGTAACAAATAATTAAATTAATTAGTTGGGCGCCTTGTACTAAAGTTATATTAGAAAAAGTGACCTTCATCCCGTCAAGTGACATATCATTCAGCTCTCCTCATGTCTCCCTAACTTACATATTATGTATATCGTTTTTGTTGCAAAACTTAAAATGAACCAATTAAATCAAAAATTTCGAATTTTATACTTTTTAGAAAATATATAAAAAAATTAACGTAGCGGGATTTGAAGCCGCGCCTCTTCAAGCCAAGCGCGCTGACTACCAAGCCATACGTTCTATCGAAGTATTTAAAATATTAAATATTTCAGTTTCTTAAGTGGGAATCGACCCACAACCGCCGCGTTTACAGTAGCACGCTTTTGTCCCGACGCGACGGTCGCATAATATATGTAATATATATATGAAGTATATTAAATATTCACACAACAATAATTTCCTCTAAAAAATAATACGATTGCTAAAACATACAATTTTAAAGTAATCAACTTCATTGAAAACAAGCCCAGGGTAACCGAAAACCTCCCTCACCCTTGAAATCTGTTAAACAGAGCGTATCGCTCCGTACCGCAGTCCGCAACAAGCATTTCATATTTAATTTGTTGTCGTAATTAAGACACTATAATATCATTTTGTTTCAAAATTCACATTAAAGTTAACTATTTGTCATATAAAATAAATTATTTAAGTTAATAATGTTTGTAACGCTTATTTATCTATATATCGCAATGTTAGTAAATCAACGTTGCGATCCAGAAATTGGGACACGGTCAAGATGCATATATATCCTGGTTGATTTTTTATGAAAATATTTAAGAAACATGACTCGATCACTATCTCTATATATAGTATAGACTGTGATAAAATTAAATAAATATAATTTTGTTGCTTCATAGAACACAAAAATATACTACAAGAAAACTGTCATTCCGTCATATAACATTTTCATCGAACTACCTTTTCACCACTTTAAAAGACCGGAATTTCTTGAAATTCTTTGTTAACAAAGTACAGACGCCCACGCTTCAGTGGCATGCCAAAATTCAGTTTGAAATCTACTGCTGCAGTTTGAATACTGAATATTCAGTAAATTCAGTAAAATTTTCGCCATAACTTGAAGGTTATACATAGGATCTACTCCTGCCTACAAAATAAAACAAAAATACTTACTAATACTATAACTGAACTATATGATTATAATAAAGAAAATTAAATAATATTGAAAAAAATAAACAAAAAATGATCGGACAAGAATGTAAACAACGTGCAAAGTTCATACAATAATTCAAAATAGCGTGTGAACGAACGCGAAGTTTATGCGTGAAGCTGATCATTTCACTAAGTAAATCTCAATGAAACAGGAGTATATACTTAGGTATATATATTATTTTATAAAATTACTACCACTCCAATTTTATATATAAATAACTGAACAAGTTAACAGAACATATATTTTCATTTTCATAATGATGTACAAAAAGGAGGCAGACATATTAAATATTCAATTTCAATCTTCGAGACGGTCTGGTCTTATGCAGTCCCTTAAGGATGTGAATTTCTTATTCACGTTGCTCTTTTCCTAGTCGAGAATCTTTGTTTGAGGAAATTGTATTGTTATGATTAACTATTTATATCACTTTATAAGGAAATGGGATATAAATAAAGCAAGAAAATATTCATCATCAATATGTCCGGGTTTCCCTATGCTTATAAGAGATTCAGTCATTAACAATTTGCGATTAACATTAAAAAATCGAACTCAAACGGCATCTCAAGATTAATCTCAGACTTGAGACTGGTTTCTAAATACGTGACTTAGTACTTAGTACCAATAGCATCAATAAAGCTTAAGACAAATTAGGAACAAATTCAAAAGCTTATATTACGTATTATAGGTACAAAAAAAACAAGCTTTTATAGAGCCGCGGCGCCATACAAGTTCCTTACTACAGAGGGAATATCAAAATGTTTTCTATTTAAGCCCGGAGGCTATGAAAGGCGGTATTAAAAAGGCTGTTTTTCAAGTAAAATCGACTGAGTGTTCCCCGGTAAGTAAACCAGGTGACACGACCCAGTAAAGCGACCCATTTAGTGGCACAACATGGACATGCGAGGTCACCGAGTTGGACAAATGACCTAATTCCTATCTAGGTATTGGACTGTGAATGATAGATCTGTTACTATGGATACTTCCATATCTAATAAGGTTTTTTTTATTTATATTTCAATGGATTTTATGTGACTGTGTGTTCATAGGGTATGTTTCGTAAATAATGTCTTGATTATATTTCCAATTTTGCAATAAAAAAATACCTTTATTTCTTATAAGAAAATATGATAGTATAATACATACAAAAACATTAAATAAAAATCAGCTTCACGCTATATCCCGCACACAGCAGGGAAGGCAGAGGGAAACTAGTGTTAAGACACTTGTTCCCCACTTTCAGCTGAATTCTGGAGGCATTACGTGTTGAAGGGCAGAACTCAACACCGCGAAAATCAAAAACATGAATGATAAAGAATTAAACTTACAATCTATATGTAAATGCAATATATAAATTAATAGAAGAAATTAAATTCTATACAAAATAACAATTTTAATGTTAAGAGAACATTTTATATGGTTGCTTATAAATATAAGCTGAATACATATAATCTTAAAAGACTCACGATATAATTAATACTAGCAATATAAATCTAGTCAATGCATATATTTTTTCAGATTTACATCATGTCACGCATGTAGTACGGTAAATAACGAGCACCTAGTGTCAAAACACTTTGTTCTCCGATTTTCGTTGGAATTAGAAATATTGCATGTGGAGTGTAATGGAGTGGCAGAACTTGTTTAAACTGGGACGAAGAAGAAAAATAAGTCCAATCCCCAAGAAAAGATGGAAACCACAATCATTGCCTTTTTGCAGTCAGACGTTGCATCGCTATAATGGCCTTTAAACGATAACTTTTTTATACTTCACACTTTATCACAAATATAGGAGGATACGCACAGATTAAATGTTAAACAACACCTTAAATATAATTAAAATAACATAAGCAAGATATATTATTGTGTGGAATCTATATTTTCTAGCATAGATCGAAGTATCAGCTCAAAATTCCTTGTGAAAAACGAGCGCTGAACAAGCGTATTACTAACATAAAGCAAAGAGCTGAATCGTCAAAAGGTCTGTACGTTAAAGTGGTGATTATACTTTTGTGAAGCTTTAATGCGATGGAGCGTTGCTTTCTACAAGGTATTTATTTCAAAATGTAATAATATAGGATTGGTCGGTAAATACCTGGTATTGATACCATACATATATAATGTGTGATCGAAGTAGCAGGTAGGTAGGTAGGGTAGGCAGAGGGAACCTGGTTATAACTAAGACACTCTGTTTCCCTATTTCGGTCGAACTCTTGCGTGTTGAGTAGCGAAATTCAACGCCGCGCTTTGCCTCCGACACCAGAGCGAAGAAATTAAAATATAAATTGAAATAAATATTTCGTATGCTCGAGTGAGAGTTGAACCCACAACCAGTTGCGTTCACAGTCACACATTTTTGCCCCGATATTATTGCATTAAATTTCACGTGCGATATAAACAAACATTTTTCAGATTAAAATGTATAAAATGAAGTAGAATCGCGTATAATTTTTTTTATTTCAAATCAGTACGGATAACTAACGTTAACGAAATGATCATTATACAAAAATAAAGCATAAAGAAGAAACCGATGCATATTTTAAAAGATAATCCGAGAATATTTCATGCAAAATCGGATATATTTGAACTTTTTTGTTTAAATCAAAAAAAATCACAACCATTTAAAAATTAAACCGGCAGAAATCTTAACAATAATAGTCTATAAAACCATCTGTTGTCTTAACTTTCTTTAAATGACAAAAGTACACAAAAGTAGTACAAAAGTAACACGTGCACGCGCACCAGTCACAGTTACGTGTGACCTATTTATAGCTTGCACTCTAAAAATGTAACAATACGTCCATTTACAACTTCAGGGACGAATTTCAAGAGAGTTTGCTTTGAAAACACTCAGATCGCGATAATAACTTGCTTTCTTTGAAAAATAGAAGTTCGTGGATTCGTTTCTTTCCTGATACAATTTTTTTGGACGTCTTATTAAATATGTAATAAGATTTCTTAGATTCTTGTGACGCCAATCTCCGTTCAGGAGAATAATTTTATTTAATTATTTTTATTCCCCCTGTTCTGTGACTCAAAACGCAATGTACCGAAAATTGGGCGAAAACTGGAGAACAGAGTGTCTTTTCACTAGGCTTCCTCTGCCTGTCGAGCAATGCAGAAAAATGTGAGGCTGCTTTTTTTTAATTTAATAAAAATGAAACATCACATTGTTGGTTTAGTATGTAAATCGTGGTTGGTATGGTTTAATAATCTATGATCTACATATATAATAAAAACTATACATGAGATACATTCTTATATATATGAGACAATCTAACGGTATATTTAATGTAATTAATAGATTTTTTTTATTTGTTTGTGCATTTGTGTAAGGTAATCTCAAGAATTGCTTAATTAGAACCATTATTCACTAATGTATTTCTTCCCTTAACATTAAGTGGTTATTTACATCGGTTCATAAATAAGAAGATTATATCAATCTTAAAATTATTAAAAAAATGTATAAAAAAACCAGAGGTAAATTATAAAAATAACAAAATACTACATATATGTATGTGTGGTACAAGATTAAAACAAGACCATAATGTGGAACGATGCACTTCAGAACGGTCAGTCTGACCTCAGTGCAGTATAGAACACTTGATTAACTAAAAACTGTTCGTTCGAAAGAAAATTATCATATAAAAGTTGTTTTAATGCTATTTTTTCCTTAACAACATCATAACCTCTCATATATTTTTGTGATAAAAAAAGATACATTCTAAAAATGTTATGTATAAACATATAAAATAATCTCGTATTTTCCCGTTTTAATGAAAAGATAAAATGTACAGTAGATACACTGTTTCGATTGATCACAATAAAGAAAATAAACGCGGTTTGGTTTAAGCTTTAATATTTCATAACAAAAAATAACGTTAGAAAAAATATTTAAGCTTTTTTTAAGACCTACGAATGTTAACTATATTTCATTATATTAATAATAATTTATTATAATATATTATTTATATTTCAACGCTGAATTTATTTTTCAATTACACAGTGTATTTAATAATATTATAGTTTACACAGAAATATAATATTATAGTTATTTCGCGTATTTTCGATGCAATATTCAGATTTCATAGTACTTATAGAATGTACTAACTAGCTCGACCTTTAGATATGAATGGCACGACACGGTCGATCGACTCTACTTACATAGAGGTCCGGTTTGCACCGTAACATTCTCGTCATACCATCATAACAGATATTTTAATTCTTTTTTTGTGTAATTCCACAACAAGAAAAGAAAGATATTTCAAGAAACTTAAAAAAATGTAGTGGGAATTGAGACCTAAGGTCTCATTTTGGAAAATATTATGAATCTAAGCATAAAGCAATTTATTCTAGGCTATAAATCGTAAAAAAAATTTAAAAATTCTTAGTTTAATAAAAAAAAATACATTGTTTAAATATTTTATTTGTACATATTGCGCATAAACATGGTTGGTAAAGTCACTGCATTTTATGTATTTTTCATACTAAAAGTGAAGTAAAACATACACTTTGTAAGTTTATACCGCTATGAACTCAGCAATATATATTTTACAATTTATCATGAAAAATGAAGAATTAATATTTCAAACTACCTGTGTAACTCGCAAGATTATATAATTTTTTTTTTCAGCTTTAGGCTATGTCCCGCACATAGTAGAATGGGCAGACGGGAACCTAGTCTTAAGACACACCCAGTTCCTGTTCCCAGTTCCTTAAGACACACACAGAGTCCCATCCGTTCCTCATTTTTCGCCCAATTCTTAAGACATTGGGCGTTGAGTGGCGGAACTCAACGTCGCATTAAAGCACCCTTGTGCTAAGCAGCACTTTTCCACGACGGCCTTTATAATACATTATAATATTTTCAAAGTCGAATAAGACAATAAACGTTAACTCTATATTAACACATATAAATGACTTTTTCTTTGTCTATTCAAAGTGTGTGATTAAGAGAATACGTATAAATATTTTATTAATCTACATTCTTTAGAGCACTATTAACGATCAACTAATAAGGGCTATATGGGCATACTAGGAGGACATGCACCTGTTAGTTGTAGATTCAAACCACTGGGAGAATAATTCTATCAACAGAAGAACATACTTTATAGGAAGAATATTTTGCCGCGCGAAACTTACTTTACACGTACTGACGTAACATTGATGTTACGTCAATAAATATACATATACATAAATTAAACCCACCCATGATTAATTCTTTACAACAAATAGATTGCGAAAATTAAATTTTATAACAGTAACATATATAATTTGAGATCATAAAACTATTCTTTATATATGTTGGAAAAAACATAAAATATAAGGTCGTTCGCTAATTACAGTATAAGAAAAATAAAGTATACCCGCCATTAAATTATGATATGAATGTATAAATCGCCAGGGTCAATTGTGCAGATTGGAGCAAATTTTGTTTTATCCTAAATAGAAATATTACTAGAAAAATCTAATTTTCTTTTTATTATAACGACTAAGGTATGCTATATTAAGGAGAACGGTTGTAACATTAATAAGAATATTTATATATAAGAATACTTATATTAATAATATAAATATTATCACTTATTACCCTATCTCCCTTTGGAAATTAGGCGGTGCATGACTGCTCAAGTTTCAAAACAGTGCATGTTGAAGGGGAAAATACAACGCTGTATTGTGTCTTGTTACTAAAGCGAGGGCATAGAAATAGCTCATTGCCCTCAACCGAGAGTTGAACCCATAATGGTTGCATTTACAGTCAGACTTTAATAGAGATAATTTTCCTTTATACTTTAATGAAATAGGAAAAAATATTTTATTTTTCTTTTAACCTCAATGAAAGACGTGACAGTTTCTCGGAACAATTAAAAATAGATTAGGAAACGTTTCTAAGATGCAAATGACAATATTATTTAAACGCCACAGTTTACACACCCAATAAGTGCATGAAAATGTTCATATTTTTAAATCTATCTTGCCATATAGGCATTTTATAAAGAAAAATGTTTAAAATTCACATATTCTAATAAAAATCTGTATAAAGGCAATGTATGTATGATACGAAAAAACATATTGACAGTATATACTGTTTTTTTTATTTTGCACTATACCTATATAGAACGGTATGCAGAGAGAATCTAGTGTCAGTCACTCCGTCAACGACTTTCCGCAAGACTTACTACTTTATTTAAAGTTTTTTATATTTAAAATTATTTGCCAATAAATAATATCTCTAAAATTACATAGAACTGTCAAGATTACGACGGTACTGAAGAATATATAACGATAAATTATGTAAAGTACATTATTTTTGAACATTATATAATTATTCTAAAATAAAACCACTATTTTTAAACTTAGAATGTGTTAATATTTCGACAACAAATAAAAAGGTTACCTTCAGTTCTTATTTTATTTTGACTAGCAAAAACATAATTGTGATTCCGAGAAACGTAACAATTCTTGTAATTTTGATGTTTTAGTTCTTAAATTAATCTCGAATAATTTATTTATTTATTTACCTTATATAAAAATGATTTTGGTTGATTTAGTATTACAACGTCTTCCAGGGATTTTTTAAATTACATTAACTTAAAAAAAAAATCACAATGATACATACTGTTTCAAACAACAACAACTGAGTCTTGAGTGGCGGAACTCAGTTACCAGAACGGAAAAATGACAATCACCACAAGTGGGAATCGAGTCCACAACCATCGCTTTTACGTTAAGACATTTTCCTTCTAAGCCACGACAGTTTTTTTTTTATTTGTAGCAAAATAAACCATATAAAAACACATCTGTACGAGCACTTGACATTCCTGTCATCTATGTATGTAATAGCGTGTCATTCGTTAAACCCATTATAAATGTTACAATGTATAGACAGTTCGAGAAACAATTTGCATATAAAAATAGTATAATGTTTCATAAAAAAGGAATCAGCTTCACGCATACATCATTTTATTCATAATGTTTAATCTTTTTTATAGACCATGATACCACTTCACTACGACGCGATAGATTAATTGTAGTATTAAAAAAAATGTGCTTTATATACAAAAAAATGGAACAAATAAACATAAATATATATATTTTTAGCTTCACGCTGTATCCCGCATTTAGCTAGGTAGGCAAATTGAACCTAGTCTTAAGACACAGCAAAACTCAAGTATTATTAACCTATTATTGTACAATATATTACTTTTTTTCACATAAATATTAGAAAACAAAAAAAAACTTACTACTCTACACAATACACGAACTAACCAAAACAAATGTAGAAATTCTCTCATAATTAAGTAAATTATTATAAATATTATAATATTATGGTGTGACACTATATCAACGAGTTATTATACGGCGCTGGCTCATTTGGACGCTTCGAGAACTTAGTTGGATGGAAAATGACCACTATTTATAAAAATAATAATACAACGATGAGATAAGTTGAAAATATAAATAAAATAATACCTCACCATTAGAAGTTTATGTTATATTATTTAAAATTTAAATTACACCCGCTTCAATGCTATTTAAAACCATTACTTATATAATAAGTAATAATAATAAATAAAAAAATAATAATCTTATGATTAATGTGATGACGAAAAGACTAAAAATTAAATAAAACAAAGTGGAAGAAACCGCTAGAAACTTGATATTTAACTAACATATTTGCTAAGTAAAAATTTAAACTCACAACACCTTTCAGATGCCACCAAACTGTGTCAAGATAGCAAATTTTAATTTATAAGACAAAATTCAATTACACCCACGTCAGACGTATTTCATTTAATTTGCTCCCGTTTCGATAAATCTATTGAACATTTTATTCATCGAATCTTTACGCGTTTATTGACACATTATTTCTAACTCGACCGCAATAACAATTACTAAATAAGAAAACTCTAAAATTAACATTATTAGGTTATATTAATTTTTGCCTGATATGTAGTCTGACGAGGTTCACTTTCTTCTTTACGTATAATTCATATAAAAATATTGAGTGGAACCCAATATATCCGAATGGTTTGTTTTAAGCTTCACTGTATATAAACTTCACGCTGTATTCCACACACAGAGGAAAATTGCCTCGACACCACAGCGAAGAAATGGATATATAAATTAAAATACATTTTTCATCCTTAGTGGGTATCAAACCCGCAACCGTCGCGTTACAATCATATCCTTGTGCCCCTGGGCTACGACAGCCTGATATATATATATACATATACATATATGTACATATATATAAATATATGTACATATATATATATATATATATATATATATATATATATATATGTATATATATATGTATACATATATGTATACATATATGTATATATATATGTATACATATATGTATATATATATGTATACATATATGTATATATATATGTATACATATATGTATATATATATGTATACATATATGTATACATATATGTATATCTATATGTATACATATATGTATATATATATGTATACATATATGTATATATATGTATACATATATGTATATATATATGTATACATATATGTATACATATATGTATATATATATTTATATATATATCTCAGTTTTAGTCAGTTTACCGCTGTATCCTGCATAAAATAAGGTAGCCAAAGAGAACCCTAATGTTAAGACATTTCCCCCCCATACTTCAGACACACCGTGTTAACAGAATCAAACGGTGTATAATACAATATTTTCGTTATCAGAAAATAATTCATTACCTCTTCTGAAGATTAAATCTATAAATATCTCTTTTTCAGTAAGACGTTATAACTTATTATATGACGATGCATATGTGTAGTACGTAAGTACCTAAAATTAACAAGTACAATCTACCTCTCTATCTCTAAACAAGTACTTACATTTAAATAATGAATTATTCAAAAATTAAACTGACATCTAGTTTATTATTTTAAAAAAATATTAAGAATATAAAAAAATATCACAATTTTTTTATTCCAAAAATAAATAGATTATTAAACAAGAAGAGCAGTGAGAAAAATACACGATACACAAACATTATAGCTCAAAAATAGCTCAATTAATTTCAAACAAATACAGCACATAAATTCAAGAAAAACACAGAGAAAAACAACCATTAAAAACGAAATCTAGACCGAACACCGCGGCCGAGTTCTCAAGTTCTAGGTTAATGTTCTATCTATTCCCGTCGGGTCGACGACCCGAGCCGGTCTCGGACCGCCCCTGCAGATTACCATGGACGATAAACGGAGTTGAAACACGGGTGCAATCGTCATTAATTCATTCTTTGAAAGTTATTACATACGACTGATATGAAAGGAAAACCGCTTCCAAATATATTTTTTTTAAGTTGAGCATGTTAATGTACTTTTCATTCATATCTAATAATATAAATTTTAAAGTTTATGAGGATGTGTGTTTGACACATTCACAGGCAGAAACTACTGAATGGATTTAATTGAAACTTTACTGTAATAACTTATACTGTTATATGATATAGCCTATAAGAAAGGCTCCTTAATAAATTGACTATCCAACGCAAAATAAAAAACAATTCAAAACAGTAGTTCCTCAGGTCCAGTCCTTTCTTCCTAAAAAACAATTCAAAACAGTAGTTCCTCACATTAGCGTGTTCAAACGGACAAATTCTTTAACTTTATAATATAAGTATAATTACATGTATTGATTTTTTTTTAATTTCCTCTTGATACTATTAGTGAAAACCGCATCTACAGTCACACACTTGTGCGACTGAGCCACGACATTCTCTTTCACTTAGATTATACTGTATACTCAGAAAATATTAATTTATGTTTTTCGTAACTTTTTTGAAATAAGATATTGCTAAAAAGGTGTATTAAAAAAGTTAACACTTACTTTGTTATGTGTTTCAACAGAATTCAGATTTTTAATAATAATATGTTTTACAAAGAGATTTATTTATTTTCAAATACTAAATTTAGAACAAGTTCTTCAACATAATATTAATTTATTATTACACAACTAAAATTAAAACTAAAATATATTATATAACTTCTTCGTCCCACACAACCAACTTAACAAAAAATATATCTATATTTTAAAAAAATTAACGATTCTACTAATCCTTTTAAAGGTCATACAAAAAGCGGTACAACTCGAATAACCTTTAAACGCCATATCAATAAAATAATATATTAAAAATTAAAAACGAAATATTATTTTTTGTCATAAACGATACTTGTTTACCTAATATCTAATATTTATTAACTTATCTTATATAATTATGTTTGTACTTTGTAACTAATTAAACTGAGATCAATATGGGAATTACAATGTATTTTATTACGTACAGACAGACATATGTATATACATATAGTGCATTGTTACCTTGTAGAAATACCGTCGTGGTGCAGTTTTTATGTGTACGAGTATGATGGAAGTTACGAGGTTAAAGTTGTGAGTTCGAATCTTATTTACGTTTTTTTTTTTTCAAAACCTAACTTCTAAACAAAAAAATTACATACTAAGTACTTACTCTTGTGCAAAAAGAGCATCCGCATCCGGATATGAGAGTGATCTTGTCAGGTGTTGCGTCTTCAAGACAAAGCTTGCAATTAATAGGCGCCGCCGGTACGAAGCCTCCACCGGCTCCGTCTAAGGAATACCTACAAAGAGGGAAAAGGTATATAATTTTATTAAAAGTAATAATATTTAATACCATTGGAGTCCTTTTAATGCCATAGTGGTGGATTCGATATTATGAGTATATTCATTTCCCCGCACTGAAAAGCCTTGAGTTCTGCGATTTGTCTTGCGATTTGTCTTGCAATATGACCATAAATCTTAGGTAAAAAGAATGGATTGACGTAACACTATGTTCTCTTTGCCTAGTGTATGAGAAGTAGGAAAATATATCCTATACATACTTATTTAGAAAAGCGGTTTCCAGGAGGCGCGGGTTCGAGTCCCGCTACGTTCAAATTTTTATACGTTTTCTAAATAAGTATTTATCTTTCCTAAGTGTGGATTAACACTTAAAAAATGTTTAAAAAATATATCCTATACATTATATTACTTAATACATCACTGCCCACGTATGAACTTGAAAGAATAGTAAATACATTGCGATCAATATCATGCAGTCGATATCAGTTTAAATATTAAAAGCAAAGCGGAAGTGCTTTATGGCATGTCTTCACACTGTATCCCGGACGAACCTTTGAATTTCGAGGACTTGAAGCTATAAAAAATATACTGCTTTGCCTATAAAAATACACATAAACAAGTTACAAAATTCTTTATATAGGATGATTGGAAAATCGTTTTTAATCTAGAAACATCGACTTTAGAAATCAATCTTGAGAACGATCTTGAGCTGCCGTTTCCATATCATATATTATAAATTATAAATGAGAAATGCGTCTGAAGATCGGCCTCAAGACGAATCTCAGAGTTGAAGAAATTTATAAATACAGACTTTAGATCCGTACACCAGGAACACGCCATAACGAGTTTTTTTATTTACGCCTTATCCACGTAAACAGAGTTGCGGACGACGACTAACTTTTATTTTACTCGGTAGGCAAAGAGAACCTGGTGATAAATCACTCCCTCCTCCAATTTCACCTGCTTTCGGCTCATATCTATAAACCGCGCTCTGCCGCTCCAAGATTGCTCCCAACAACAACCCCAGAGTCAATTCTGAGATCGATCTTAAGCGGCTTATATATACGGGACTTAGAGACACTACGTTTTATTTGGTGAAATTCAACATTTCTTACATCTATATAGATATATTATATTTCCTCGACTCTTAATATTTTGTCTAACTACTTATATTAAATATGTTTCCAAGGTCTACATCACGACAAATAAAAAATTATGCAGAAAATTTTAAAAGGTATAATAAAAGTCCGGACAAGTGCGAGTAGGGCTTGCTTACTGAGGGTTCCGTACAAAAATCGGCTCAAGCCTACCTTAGCCAGAGCCCTTTCAACTGATACCTCACTAGAACTAGCAGTTTTAATACTAAATTTTCCCTCCCTTTCAAGGTTATTATTTTTTTTTAATTTTACCACAAAAGTATAGTTTTCCTGACCGAGATTTTATCCTGAACTAGACCTACTAGAATTATGAAATTAAGCCTCTGGCATCTACTACCTGTAGATGCTACTAGCTACTAAATTTCAAAATTTTATGACAACCGAAAGTACCCTGTTAGATAGACAAAATATGCGTTTTTTTTATATAAACGGCCATATCTTTTTTCTAAGTAAATGTAGGAATACGATTTTACAAAGAAATTATTGGATCTTAGATCTGAGTGTATAATTTGAATTTATATTTATTTATTGAAATCTTATAAGGGCTCATTTTTACCTTGAAAGGCACGGAATCCTAGAAATGAATGATAAAAGCGTACGTGTGCTATCCGCAAATGTTTAACTAAGACTTGGCCTAAATTTATTCTTATTAATTATGAAAATTATATAGTTTAGTATAAATATAAAAGACTTATTATTTAAGCGTGCATTCTAGACGTCTAAAGAGAATAAATACAACAAGTAATGTTAAATAATGAGTTATTATATAATAATTATTAGTTACTTATTATATATTACCTAACTGTATAGAAGTAACTGTTATTATATCCTTAGCCTTGAGCAGGATTTGCATAATAACTTTAGTATTTGTATACTTTGTTTCGAGAAGGGGCGTGTATTAGAAGTTTAAATTTATTTATTTTTTTTATGGAAAAGACAAGGCAAACGAGCGTTCGGGTCACGTGATAGTAAGTGATCACCGCCGCCCACGTCCCCGTGCACCACACCAGAGCGACCAGAGGAACTACAGGTGCGTTGCCGTCCTTCAAATGTGGAGATAGACCCGATTTTAAAGGTACCCATGTCATATCGACCTGGAAACGCTGCCGCGCTTAGGCCATTCCACTGTTCCGTGGCGCGTGGAAGAAAGTTCCTACGAAACCACACAGTAGTGGAGAGACACAAATCCAGGTATACGTAATATACTATTTCGTTGATAAAAAATTAATTAATAAGAGATATTCGAGATATTACGAGTTGAGTGGTCAACGCTACGCTTTGTACCAGAGCGGAGAAATGAAAATTTATTGCTTTTCCATCGCTTGAACTACTTTTTTCAATCAAACACCCGACCCATTAATGTTTTATTTAACAACTGCACATTGCACTACGTATTATTACAATATATGACTTGCGTGACCAACAAACACGCATTATTTATATAAAATACGTGAGCACGTGTTTCAAACTCCCAGTATCACACGTGGCTTATAGGGCTCACAACATGTGAATTCGTATGAATGGGATTCTGAAAGGATAATTAAAATATATATCTACTTTTTTAGCTTCACGCTGTATCTCGCACATATCACGGTAGGCAGAGGGAACATGGGCTCCTCGTGTTAAAACACTCCGTTCCCATTAAACTGAGGTAGTGTTTATCTTTGCTCCGTGCTTCGCCGTACATGACTGATTAAATTAAAAATTTAAATATGTTGGAATCGAACCTACGATTATCGCCTGCAGAGTCAGTTTCTTTAATACAACACCAAGATATAAGTACGTAGTTTTGTCATATTAAAACACGAAGAGAGTGAAACGTTGTTTTGCAAAACATATTTTTATTTTTCGTCAAAATTTTATTTTATATTAACCACAAGGTACGCTTCACCTAGCTCGAGAATTTACAATGCTTTGTAAAGAACCCTAAAAGTTCAAATACTGCTACATTTTTTTTATTTTAAATATTTTTATGCGAAGGTAAACGCAAAGGTTTTTTTGGGTTCAATTCCCATTCGGCAGTGTGAATTATTTTCAATTTTTCGCCTCGACAACAACACAAAAACGCGGCGTTGAGTTCCGCAACTCAATATGCAATGTGTCGAAAAATAAGCGGAAAATGTGGAACGAACTGTCTTAAAACTAGTTCCTACTGCATGATATATGCGGGATACAGCGTGAAGATATGTTTTATTAATTATGTGTACTTTGACCAACCGGTTTTATTTGAGTAACTTTCTACCATTAAAACATCGATAAGTCACCATACTGCGTATAATAAAGAAAACCAGTACAACCCGCCCTTTCCTAAACTCACTAAAACAATATTGTATGGTTTAATTATGCAAAGTGGCACACTCAATGGAAAGTAATGAATTATCCATTATACGATAGATTGGACTTCAAATCTCGCTCAATAACGTATCTAAATATTATACAGGTTATATAAAATATGGTAAATTAATAAATTATGGAACGGCAATCAATGTTCCTTCTTATTACAATATACAGATATAAACAAACAAAAAAAAACGCTTGATACAACTGATAGCAAATAATATTATGACACAAACTTATTTCATATAAAATAAACTCATTAATATATAGACTACCCACTTAAAAACTAATCTTTTATTTAATTACAGAACATTAAAAACAAGATATCGATGGTTCCGGTTATTTAACTTGTCTGTACCAGGAAGCGGCGCGCGTGTTTAAAACGTTTAGACCGACCGTCGTGTAATATAATACTCAGAATAGACGTTGACATCTATTAAATATAAAAAAAAATATAGTAAATCCATTAATTTGAATAAAAATTAAAGAAAAACGAAGAAAAAAATCACTACGTTATTGTAGCAAAGTACTTGTGAACTACTAATCCGATTTTCATAAGACATGGATAAGTGATACAGTACCACAGACAGGCAAGCCAAACTTATAAAACCCTTTATTTACCCCATATTTCGTTAGAAATATATTCAATAAAATAATGCCGTTTGGATCTACTGGTTTTAGTTTAATATATTTACTTTATAATAGAGTAAACCAAGAAGTCCAAAAAACATTAAAAAGACAAGAAATCCAAGCAAACGCGAGACTAAAAAACAGAATTCCGACAAAGCACTTATCATTCGTGTACGCTCTTTAAGCCGCGAGTGGCAAAAACAAAAGCTACGGAAAGCTCCACGTGTCAAGTAACGCGAAGACTGATATAGAAACAAGTTGTACCAACAATATGTCGTGATAGCAATGCGATGTAAACAATTACATATATGAAATATATAGGATTTCCTTTACAAGATTGTCTTTTGAAATAATTTTTTTACTTTTATATGTATATTTTATTTTCTTTTGTTTTTTTTTGTAAGGTTGCGGTTCCAAAAGGGTAAAACAGGGCTCTATTATTCAGACTAGCTGCCCGTCCGTCTTAGTGTCTGTCCGTCTGTTACCCGGCTGTATCTCATAACCCGTGATATTTAGGCATTTGAAACTTTCACCTATATATATATAATATATTTCTGTTGCCACTGTAACAAAAAACACAATATAAGAAACGTAAAGACTCTCATATAAGAAACGTTTTTTTATACATTCGTATTTATAAATATATAGTGCTCGTGCCCTACTCGCAGTTGGCCGACATTTGTAACATCTGATTTGTGGAAGTGATCATCTAGTAGTAAGTAAGGTATCTGTAAAAATGTTTTGTTTTGTGTTTAAGCAAAAAAGCAAATGTTATAAATACAATTAAAATATATATAATAAATGTATAACTAATAGAAATATAACACTTCGTATCGGGTAATAATATCTGGTTATCGGGTATAATATCTATTTAAAACATAAACCTAATAAAATATAAATACGTATAAAAGAGGCCAGTCGTGGCGCAGGGACACAAAGTGTGTGAAAAACCGACGGGTTGTGGCTTCGATCCCCACTCGAGGAGATGAAATATTTACTTAAATTTATATTTCCATTTCTTCGCTCTGGTATCGAGGCGAACGCGGCGTTGAGTTTTGCCACTCAACACGCTATGCCTCCAGAATTCGAAAGTGGGGAACGGAGTGACTTAACACTAGGTTCCCTCTACCTACCCTGCTGTGTGCGGGATATAACGTTAAGCTCATACATATAAAGGATTTCAACTAACTATCATCACCATGTTTACTGAAAAATATAAAATACGACTCGTATATAAACAAGAACAATATAAATGTGTAAAGGAACATATATATCAATAGAGCATTTTATAGCCAAGTTATAACTTTCATAATAAAAGTAATATTAAACCACCTGTCCTTGGTTTTACTTCCAAGAATATTCGTGAAAGAAAGAGTAACATTAAGCGTGGTTAGAATTTTTTCGTAATTTGCTGTTAGATTTTAAGGTAACGTAACAATTTATGGTATAATAAGTTTCTATAAATATACATGCAACAAGGCGGTTATAATATTCCATATTATAATTTGTCGATAAAATATAGAAATTTGCGTCATTAACGAATTCATTAATGACGCAAAACCCACAACCTTCACAGCGTCACGCGCTTGTGCCCCCGCACCACGGCGGCCTCCACTCCGGTCTTTTAACCCGGTCTACTTAGGCGAAACCCGCACAGTTTCCACCTTCTCATAAATAATAGATCTAAAATGAACTAAACCTTAATTTCCTACAAGGCAATTTTGACTGGTGATAAATGTCTTTTTGAGTTAAGCCCTAACAAGCTTTTTTTTTTAATTGCGTACTGTAGGTACGCAATTAAAATGTATAAGAAAATAGAGACAGGTGATTTCAACGCCCCATACAAATTTCCATGAGGCATCCTCTACAGGCTCTAGCCTCTACTAAAACTTGTGCGTTTTGGTGAATCTATTCAGTTCCCCAATACGTATCTTTTGATTCTTCTTCAAAAAACACAGCGCGTCAAGAGAACATGTCCTCACTCTCATTCTAGCGTTTCCTCGTGTAGCCACAACGAGTGTGTTTCGGGGATTATATAGTACGGTAGACGATACGTGAGGCTGGGAACACTTGATTTTAGGATTATTTTCTTCCCAAGTGAACAATGCGCAAAATTTCAAAAAGCCTAACTTCAGGATGGCCACAACTTGCCGACCGTATTGTTAAAGCGTGATCAGATCTACATCCACCTACCTAGAACCGCCAGCACCGGCGAGGGACAGTAGCGAGGAGCATCGGGAGCAGACGGAAGGCGCGCGCAGTCGGTTGTGAGCCCTGATCGGTTCGGGGGCCTTCTCCCTGTCTGTTAGCGCAAGGACAGTTGAACATTTTCTTAGGCCTGAGGAGGAAAATATATTACGTGATTAATAAGGCTTTTATTTATGTATAATTTGTTAAAGCGCAGTGGTTGTGGGTCCCAATTCGCAGGCTAGCTTATGTTTATTTATATTCTGGTATCCTGCAAGAAGCGTGCGAAACTGCCTTATATTATTATTATTTATAATATATTATTCCAGTTTTCCAATTTATGTACTGTGGTTCTATTTTCCGATAATCATTGCACGTCACAGAATATAAAAAAATCAAAAAGAAAATAATTGTAAAGGAGGTGATAACTACAAAGTTAAGTTTCTTTTAATAAGTGACAACACTCAGTTCTTATCTTTTAAATAATATCCCTGTATGATAAGAAATCCTTATATTTTATACAAAAAAAAAAGATATTCTATATGAAATAAAAATATAATAATTTATCCGTTGCGTGCTGACAGACACGTTAAATGCGGTTATCATGTTATTACATGTTATAAAGTAATTAAATATGAAGTATATTTGGCGTCCTAATATAATTATAATATCCAAAAAAGTATCAACTTTTTTGTCTTCCTTAACTGAAATGGAAATCTCCATCTAATTTATGAAATCTTATTCAATTTTTTTGTACCATTCTTAAAATAGCATATTTAAATAACCATGTACAAAAGTGATTAAAATGTGATATATGCATGTATTTTTTGTCTATATATATTTTATTGTTATATACATACATATATTTATACAAAAATGTGTAATGTTTACTAGACTCACTATAAAAAATAAGGTAAATAGTGAAAAAAAAAACTCATTAATAACTAGGATTATTCCAAAATGTAAATGTAAGTAGATTTTCGAAAGTAAAATACTGAGAGAAAGCTGTGAGAGGTCATATTTTATTATTTGAAGCTTTAAATCATGGACTGGTTTTTTGGTGCTTTGGTGCACTGTTTGGGTGATATAGCCACAGGGACACACAGGGAGACTGTACTTCCTTCTTGATAACAAGGAGATTTTTGTTTCTGACTGGTCCAAATTAATTTAAGCATTTGTTTCAAATCATATTTATTATTTAGTTGCAAAGAAAAAAAATAGTGAATAAAATAATCGTAACATATATGAAATAATATGAAAATAAAAAATATATATGAAAATGACAACAATAAAATAACAATAATATACCTAGTACTAGTAGACCGAGTGGCGCGCCGCGCAGTGACTGTTGACATTACTATCCCACATGATGACTATCTCGTGGAGGCCGAAAAATAATAATTATCTAAATATTTGGACCTAGCACATGAGATTGTGGGATGTCAATGCGACTATCATTACGCCGATAGTGATTTCAGTTAACGGTTTAATAGCGAAGAGCCTCGACAAACATCTAAAGAGGTTATCACTTGGCTGTTGGATCAAGAACCAGATCAAGAAGGCAGTTTTACTTGAGACGGTGCGTATTGTGAGGCGGTTCCTTTCTCTGGAGCCCTAGCCACCGATGGCTTGGACCTTGGTTTTTTTTATATTTTAAAATGTTTTTTTTATAACAATTTATATTTCAAAATCAGCTTCATCACTGCGCTGTGTAGATCGTGCGCACACCCCAGGGTAGATCTCACTTTACAAATTCTGAAGGCATTGCGTGTTGAGTGGCAGAACTCAACGTTACGATTGGCCTTGACAACAGAGCGAAAAACGGAAATATGAATTTAAATAAATATTTCATTTCCTCAAGTGGGGATCGAACCCACAACCAGCCGCTTTTACAGTCACACTTTGTGCCCCTGCGCCATATCTGGCCTCGAATTTATATTTATTGACGAATTTATATTTAAAAATGTAAAATTTATTCCTGTCTTTCAAATGGTTTCGAAAGTGATAAGGCCGTTATTGCACTATTTGCTGTCTTTTTGTAAATTAGTAACTATTATTATATTGTTTTTTCTTTCTTAGTTTTTTAGTGCAATAAAGTATTATTATTATTAATATTATTTATTTCTCTCGTATAATAAAAAGTATATAGCATAATATATCACACGAACTACATAAATACATATATAATTTCTACTTGAAAATCAACATCTTATTATCGCTGCGTATCTTTATGAGCACAAAGTTCATTTATTCGCTTTATTTGCTTTTTATAATCTAAAGTCACGTTTTGGAGTCCAAGTTGGATATGGGCTAATTCGCATTATATACATTAAGCATATACATTAATAACTTAAAAATATATATTTAAAAATATATATATTTAAATTCTATCGAATTTAAATTATTTTTAAGTTATTAATGTATTTGCAAATTACATTATTGATGTATTTGCAAATTATATGGTAATTCATAAAAAAAACATTTTCTTTTTACATGCTGGAAATAGCAATAGTAATTAATATTGCTTTTTATAGATATCTGTCATCAAAATTTTTATAACAGAAACAAATTTACGGTTCTACCCGCGTAGCAGAGTGGCAGAAGGAACCCAGGTAACCAAACACCAAAGGAATTTGGATACAAGAAATCCTCTGAGTTGAGATCGAATCTACAACTATTAGCTTTACTTACAGCCAGACATTCCACAATGCCACGACGTTTCATATCATATTTTGATAATGATTTACACCAATCATGGTATTCTCTAATTGAAGCGAACTTAAAATCATCTAAGCTGTAATATATAAATAGGTATACATTAAAATTGTAATAAATTACAATGTTAACATTTTAACTAAAGAACTTAATAGATATTAAGTAGCGTATTTCCTAATTTGAAGTTGAATAAAGTTAAATAAATGTGAAAAAGAAATTAAAATGCGACAAATAAAATTATGAATAATCCTCACATTTGTTGTAATAGAAAATTCTAATCTAAGCTTTTTTTAAAAATAAAGCGTCATAAAAATAAAAATATTGCTTGCAACTTGTGCTTCAGAACAAGAGTAACTAATATAATATTAAATGTTTGTACGGTTCAAATAGGTGACTTATATATTATATCTCTGAAATTAATAGAAAGTGTAGAGTACGTGTACAGTACCTTTAACTATCTTGTATATATTTTTAGCTTCACGCTGTATCACGCAAATAAAAGAGAAGGCCAGACGGAACCTAGTGTTAAGAGACTTCCTATCCCCACTTTCCGCCGATATTAAATATTTCATTATCTTAATTAGGATTCGAGCCCACACCTGTCACGCTGTCATGTTAACAGCAGCACGCTTGTGCCCCTTCACTATGACTAGCTTTGATATATATAAAAATAAAGATAAATAAATTGTCCATGAAAAGAAAAAGGTCAGTCCCTATATTAGCTTTAGATGCATCAGCTAAGCATTATGCCAATATTGATTGACTTGAAACATTGAAGGTTGGCAGCATCCGTGAAGATTGGCAGCATAAACAAATACTTTACTACAATACGTTAATAAATATTACGTCATAGCGGCGTATGTTTATCTTAACAATATATATAATGAGATTTATAGTTGAGATTACAATGTTAGAAATAACCAACTATCAATAACTCCAATATTGAACGATTTTCTTTGTAAAATTAAAAATACTACAGTGTTAAATTCTACCAATAATTACAATAAATTCAATACCTTAGAAACATTTGACCGTACCGTTAAAACTCACCCCGCAACAGCTAGACTTTTATACGGCTATTATAACTAATTCTTCAAAAAAATGGATGGAATTCTATAAAGGTCTACTATAGAAGGATCACTGAACGATTTGATCCGATCCTCCTTATTGTGTCTTACTAATCCATACTAATATTATAATATCAAAGTTTGTGAGGAATAATGTTCGTTTCGATCTCACGCAAAATCTACAGAACTCATCGAAGTGAAACTTTACAGTAATAAAGCTCAAAGCTCCAGAATTACACATAGGCTAAAAATTATGTAAAGATTTTGTATAATTTGGCTATTATACAACAATAAGTTAGAGCAAGTGGATCGCTAGTTCAGCAACACATGGTGCGAAAATATTGTGTATAATTGGGGAATTAATATTATACCTTCAAGCAATGGCTGTGGTTGTGATAGCACTGAGTCTCGAGACGCGGCTCGTCTCACAGGCTTCGCTGGTCTTGCTAAGGACTTGAGACCGCCACTTAAAATTAACTCCAGAGCTCTCCGACCTCCAGGACCGTTCGCGCCTGCTCCCATCTGCAGAAATAAATATATTAAAATTATATCATTAAACATTGTAATTAAAATATTTTTAAAGAACTTAATACCACTGAAAAAATCTAACGTAAGACAGTGCTAACGTAACTAACGATTCAACATGTGACGATATCATTCAATGAAATAGTAAAATTAGAACAAACTTGTAAGTAGGACGAGCTAAGCTTAACAAGAAGCCGTAACCACACGAGCTTTAAGCATACAATGGAAAGCCAGCAAATGAATAACAGTATTGAATTGGTTCAATTAGGTAAATGATATATCAAATAACATGTAGGTACGAATATATTGTATGTATATGTATTTTTTTGGGTTACGCATGTATCCTGCAGAAAGCTGAGTAGACAGAGGGAACCTAATCTAAAGACACTTCACTCCTCATTATACATTTATTTTCTTACCTAAGTGATGTTAATTAGCATATCTTATTTAGGTAAGATAATAACATAAAATTGTTTTGAAAAAAAAAATATAAATTGTCTACTATTGTTGTAGGGTACAACCAAAGTGAAAAACGCAAGTTGATATTGAAATAATATCCATTATAGGTTGTTGTATCAGCACAGATCCATATAAAACATTTATATACAAAACGTATAATTAGGATTTTAACCGCCCACCCACGCTATTATACAAATTATGTAAATACCTATCGAATATCGTGACTTTCGCGTATTATCAAATTTATTTTAGCTGTAAGGCAAAATTTGTTTAGGTTTTTATATATTCTAATTTGCTCTATAATCTATAATTAATCCTCGATTCTGTGAACTAATAGTACCTCTACGTGGTGGGAAAATGTAAACTAGTATATTTTTCATCCTATGAATGTGTGAAAGTAAAAAGTACCGTTATATATTATAAAATGAGAATCATCATGGTAACTACATATATCCATAACTAGCAATACTCAAAATCGAAATTTTAAGCTTTTATTTGAATGTTTGATTTATTTAAATTAAAAACCCCTAAACCACAACAACGACAAATTGTGTTCTGTTTGTTATATAATATTCATGGAAATATCATATAATATAAGTTTTAATGTATCAATATTATTCTTAAAATAAATCCAAAAAATCTAGTAAAGTGCGAGTCAGCCTCGTCCAACGATGGTTCCGTACGAATTTAAGGGTATGTAGCATTGTAACAAGCGTTTTATTTGTATTTGTAGAATTCGTTAGAATTGTGATATTTGATACTTTTGACGCATTCTTGACAGCTGTAATAACAGCAAAATTAGAAGTGGAATTAGGAATCTACTTAATATCTGTAACTTTTAGAAATTAATAAAATAAAATGCGCGTCGATTGGCGAAATTTAAAAGAAAGTGAAAACAAAAAAAAGAAGGTAAAAAAGAAGGGTAAGGACCATATGCCCAAAAGTGGATATTTCATGACCTCTAGATGTAGATGCTTGCAGGAACTTCGCAAGAATATTTCACCAAAATTAACTTTTCTGCTCAATCTTAACACAAATGGGAACCCAGAGTGTGGCATTGTTAAACACATCTTGTAAGTGACAACATATGTGATAAAGTATTACCTAGAAAACAATTGGAAGACTTGGAGGTACTAGAAGTAGAATTCTCCAAACATTACAACTTACTGATTGATACTAAAAACATGTAATAGCACCAAAATTAAAGGTGTTATTTCAATATTTTTTATAAACGTAATAGACTATTAATAATTCTTTTTTAAAATGTGCACATCTGAGATGTCCGTTAACATAAAAAATTATGTATTTTCCAACACTCAGTAGTTTTGTGTGCTTCAACAGTATTTAACCGTATTATTTATTGTTATCTATAATAATATATAATTTTGCGCCGTGTGATCCCGGCCTAGAATTGGATCATCCTGGTACTGGTGGTGTCGTAAGAGGCGACTAAAGTACGTGTGGTAGAGTCACGTCGCCAGCAATGGCAACACGCATGGGCAAACTCGACCGGATCATTACCACCCCCGGCATTTAAAACCGGCGTGAAGTATTGGCTTTGTGTCACTGCGTTTCGCATCAGGTAATGCCGGGCTCCGGAGCCCAACCCAGCTTAAAGGCCGGCAACGCACCTGTGTCTCCTCTGGGGTTGCACGGGGCCGTGGGCGGCGGTAATCACTTACCATTAGGTGACTCGAACGCTCGTTTGCCGTGTCTTTTCCATAAAATAATAATAAAAATATATGGACTTTGCTTAATCATACATTTTCAACCTTTTCTTTAATTTATTTATAAACCAAATGTACGTAAGTTGTGGGAATTTTATTATAACATAAAAATCATGATAGAGATAAAGACGTCGAATGGTTTTTTTGATAAAATAGTCTAAATAATTAAACATACGTATAAAATATATCGATTTTTAAGAATGACTTCAAAGATTTAGTTATATTTTAAGTAAAACAAAGCAAATATGTTTTTAGAAAAAATGTGCATGTAAATAAATTATTTAACGGAGTAATGAGCGTTTAGTACTATCACGTTAAGATTTATCGATGTAAAGTTTACGACACCAACTGTAACGGCGTTAAAATTGATGAAATAAATCATAATTCGGCTTAGTGAATATTGGCTTCAAGAGTACCCAAAACTAAGCAGCCTTACCAATAAGAGTTGTCAAAATGCAATTGAAATTAGTTTCAAGAGTAGGGACCCAGGTCGTATCTAACGAACCGTGATAAGACAATGAACATTTTTACACAATATATTTCTGACATTATAAAATAAATGTTTACCGAGGGCTCCAATACAACATATATGACAATTAGTAAAAAAAGTATTTTGGGCTAAAAGTACAGAAATAACGTTTTATTTTTGTTTATATATGGTTAATAAGTGCAAAGAAATATATTAATTTAACCCTTAGCACTTACGCAAAATAATTATTTATATTATTGTGTTATAATAAATTTGTACCCTCTTTCCTGATATAATTTTTAAAACAATTGGTTTACTATTCTTTTGTCCAACAAGACTTCTACGTAAAGTGCCTTAATCATACAATCATACAATATATTCAGTCAGTTATATCGATAATATAGAGATAATCCGTAAGATAATCCGTAATTCCCCATTCAATCTTTATGAATAAATATTGACGATAAAAAGTCTATAACTTCTTTGAAAATAATACGTATATATTGTTCAATTTTTTAAGGGAAATCCCTAAATTGTAAACCACTCGCGTGCTATTTGATCGTATCTGTATAAAATATTGAATGAGTGAGCGGAAAATGCGATGTTTAAGCAGGCAGCGTGCCAAAATGTCGTATTACACTGGCGGAGAGTTATTCTATTGGGAAACATCCAATTTGTGTAATCATTTATATTTTGTCTATCTTCTATACGCCATTCTCTATATTGAACAAAATAGTCGGATATCGGGAAAGAAGATACAACGTTCCTATTTTCCTTATTTAATTTCTAGCAACTCGCCCGCGGCTTCCCTCGCTCAACTACAGAATTATTTAATAAACTGAATTGTGTTTGTGTTCTTATATTTATTTGCAGCGCATTTATAGTGAGTTGTAACATGAAAAACAACGGACACTCAAAAGTTCTCACGTTTTAGCATTTGTTTTCGTTGTTACTCTACTCCTATCGGTCATAGCGTAATGTGACATAGCCCATTATATAAATATAATATAATTAACTCAAATTCCTCAAAAAATGGACGAGATTCGAACCAGTAGTTTCTAAGCTTAGCGCATTCTACCAAACAAATTCATTTTAAAATATAAGTATAAATAATCAATGTATGTAAATTATAAACGATTTTTACTTTTTCCGGTTCCGCACCTCCAAAAAAAGGAACAGAACGTCACTTTGTCTTTGGTCTATCCGTTTGTCAGAGTATTTATTTTGAGATTGCGTGGAGTTAGCAAGCTGAAATTCATATCTAAATTTCATTTCTATCTAGCCCGAAATTAGAACTTAAAATAGGTACAAATAAAGGAAAAATCAAGAAAAATGGATACTAAAAATGGATAATGGATGGATACCAATGCGATAGATCAAACATCCTCCTAAACAGAGATATACCTTTATTTGGCGCTTTCAAGTTAGTAAGAACGCCTACTGTCTCAAGTACATATTAGACTATTAATCCCCAAAATTTCAGCTTTGCTAAAGTTACGTAGGTCTGGGAGCCCTGGGATCTCAGTCTATCACAATTCTAATGAATTCTACAACGTTTTTTAGTTAATGCAATCCTCAACTACTTGGCGGTAATAAACTTAGTAATTAATTATCGTCGAAAGTACGAAATTACATTTACTGAAGATTGATCATTGGATATTGGTTTCAAGAGTAGGGCCCCTGGTGACAGACGAAGGGACACATAGACAGCGGAGTCTTAATTATATGGTCCCGTTTTTCAGTTTCAGCACAGAACCCTAAAAATTGTTGTTGTTGGTTTAATATCTAGTAATATGTGCAATACATCAACCATTTAATAAATTTTAACTGAGTCACTAAAATTAAAGGAAAACAGTTATCAGCAGCTGTCATCCCAAATTTCTGAGAAACAAGTACCAAATGTTTCCCGTTGTTTAGCATTAATGTGCGAAATTGAACAAAGTGTTCCTTCCGGTTGTGTCAAAATATAAATCATCCACAATTTTCTAATAATAAATGAGTTCATTTATTTTAATACAAAAATATAAATATACGGCGTCACAGTAGTATTTATAATTACTTTACAACTAAGGATTGAGTCTTCGTTTTTTGAGAATTCCATATCTCAAAAGAAAAAAACAAGAACCATAGTTTAACAAAAAAATTAACTTAGCGGGATTTGAACACGTGTCTCTTGTCTATCTTTTTTTTTCTAAATATAGAGTAACATTTAACACATTCGACAATTCGTACGGAATCTTCGGCTGAGAGATTGACTATTACATTGTCGGTTTATTATTTTACAAGCAATGTCAGACACATTAGGCAGAATGTAATTATGAATAGACTATTCAATAGAGTCAAGAGACCTCTGCATCTCAATAGGAGTAGGCGAAGGCCTCTCTACAAAGTACGCCAGATACTTAGAGACAAATAAAATAAACCATATAAATTATTGCTATAAGTAAATCAAAACGAAATAAATGAACTTCGCGCTGTATTCTGCACACAGCAGACTGTTTTGTGCCGTGTGATCCCGGCCTAGAATAGGACCATCCTGGTACTGGTGGTGTCGTAAGAGGCGACTAAAGTACGTGTGGTAGAGTCACGTCGCCAGCAATGGCAACACGCATGGGCAGACTCGACCGGGTCATTACCACCCCCGGCATTTGAAACCGACGTGAAGTAGTGGCTTTATGCCACTGCGTTTCGCATCAGGTAATGCCGGGCCCCGGCGCCCAACCCATCTTAAAGGCCGGCAACGCACCTGTAGCTCCTCTGGGGTTGCACGGGGTCGTGGGCGGCGGTAATCACTTACCATCAGGTGACCCGCACGCTCGTTTACCGTGTCTTTTCCATAAAAAAAAGCAGGGTATGCAGAGGTAAACCTAGTGCAGGGGGTGTAGAGAGTAACCTAAACCTAAAGACACTACGTTCCCCACTTTCGGGCGAATTATGCAGGCATTGCGTGTTGACACCAAACCGAAGAAATGGAAATATACATTTAACTAAATATTTCATCTCCTCGAGTGGGGACGAATCCACAACCAGTCGGTTTTACAGTCACACTTTGTGCCCCGGCTGGCCTCATTGCTATAAAATGTGAATAATTTATAGCATACATATGTACCAACCATAATTTAAAATTTATCCACGTTAAACGCGTGTAGGCCTTGAACAAAGCCAGATAAAGATATTAAAATAAATACAATCTTTAACGTTCCGTGCTCAAATCTAAAACAGGACAGGACAAATCTAAAACCTACTTAGACTCCGCTTTTCATCCATCACCATCCGTCACCAAGCTCCGTGTATGTCATAACCCTTGATAGTAAGATATTTTCATAGAAGATGTATTTCTGATATATATAAGAACATATACTAGTAAAGAGAATAAAATAAATATTTAAGGGACGTTTTTATAGATACAGTAGGCAGGGAGAACCTAGAGATAAGACACTTCACACCCCACATTCTGCAAAGTTCTGGAGGCAATGCGTGTTGAGTTACGTAACTCGCTACAGCGAGTCTTGCGTAACTGAGATGCGTTTTGTTTTATTTCGGAGTAATTGTAAGAAATTAAATTAGATCAGCTTCACGCTATATCCCGCACACAGCAGGGTAGGCAGAGAGAACCTAGTGTTAAGACACTCTGTTCCCCACTTTCCGCCGAGTTCTGGAGGCATTGCGTATTTAGTGGTGGAACTCAACGCCGTGCTTTGCCTCGGCGAAGGAATGAAAATATAATTTTAAATAAATATTTCATCTCCTCGAGTGGAGATCGAACCCACAACCAGTTGATTTTACAGTCACACTTTGTGGCCCTGCGCCGCGACTGGCCTGGCCAAAATTGTAAGAGAAGACGACAAAGAGTACATATTTTAAACAATGTTTAACAAATATGCATACATACATATTTTCCTCATTTTCAACGTTATTTACGAACCAACACAATATAAAATGGAACTCAAAACAAAGTCTATATTATATTTAAACAAATGCACTTTGATGTTCACATAAATATTTACGACGCGAAGCGCACGCGCTCTCAGTAATTTTAATAGTGTTATTGTTTTGCTTACTTACTTACCGGACTGACCGGTGGATTTACATACATATATTATTTTAACATGAAAATAATCCGTGATCAAGAAACATATTTAAAATAATTGCAGACTTCTTTCAGATTAAACAAAATCCAAGTCCAATGATACTATTATATGTATTTTAACTTGAGCAATATAATATGAACGATCACATTCTTGTCCCTATTAGGCACAAGCACAGTGCGTTCAATTCCCGCTGGAAGAAATAAGCTTCGCACTCAGAGCACAATACTTCCAATATTAAACAGTAGATGTGGAGCGCAATGTCTTAACACTACGTGCTGTTGAGGCCAAGAGTACGGCGTGTTAAACCATTTCGTTTCCGGCAATATAGATGGAAGGGAGAAGTGTCTCTGTTTAAAGGCAAAAGTTCACATAGAGACTGCTCAAGCCACAGGGCTATCAGTTTGATTAGCGTGGGTACTAAAGTTTATGCTAAAATATTAGTAATAAGATTGCTAGAGAGATCCGAAAGGCTAATAAAATAAAAAAACTGTTATAGGAGGCCCAAGGAGCCTCCTAATAATCCTAATAGAGTGTATAGATCATATTTTTTCTCTCCGCATGATTACTGAAAAAAATATGGTCGTTAACCTAAAAAGTTTTCTGCTCTTTTGTGGATTTGGAAAAAGCGTTTGACAAAGCTGTCCGGTACAATGTGAGCAGACCCTTGCTGCAGGCTGTAAATTCCTATACAGAGATCACAGAATGGCAGGTTCTAGCGAGAATGTCACGGTAAGAGCGAAGAAGAACGTGCTCAGCTTGTTTGGGCACGTCGAACGAATGAGTGATGAAAGAATGGCAAAAAAGATTTATTACGAAAAAGCGAGCGGTAAGAGAGGTAGGGGAGACCTCGGTTGACCTACGAAAACATAGTATCAAAGATTCTGGAGGAAGATCACGTAAAACGCATGAGGACGCGATATGGTATGTAGAAACCGTAGCGTTTGGCGCTCTGTACTCTCTGACTACCCCGCTAAGGATATAGCGTGAAGCTACGTTAGTTTAAGTTATATTTTTTAATATTAACTACGAAAACTTAGCAAACTAACGTATGCTATTTATTATAAATAAAACGTTTAGGCATAATAATAATAATAAAACAGCAAAGTTAAATAAATATGACTGATGTTTAAGCTGAAAGCGGAAAAGTACTTAAGAATTTCACATTTTATTTATATTTTATTGTACGATAAACAATGATGTTGAACAAAAAGCTTCTCGACTTAAAAGTGCTCGTGACGCTTATGAGATAAAAATCTCATTCAGAATACATTAAAATCAACGTCCTATTGTGGTAAACTTTCATAAAGGGAAAGTTCTCTTAGTTCTGTTTTTAATATAATAAAGTTGTCCAGGCTTTCCAAAAATTGGCAATTTAATTTGTCTGTAGTACATAAAACTCTTCAACTCTTCCGTTGCTCAGTGACGCACAGACGAATCTTTTCGACTCAGAAAGTTGAAATTCGGCATGTAGGGAAGCACTAAATGAGGTTCTATCGAAGATATTATTTATATGGAAGGTATTTTACGTGTTCGCGCACACAAAGTTACGGACAACGCGACGGTTAATTTTTTTATATTTTGAACTTATTGACTGATTATCCATTTTTACGTTTTTTTTTTTTCATTTTTCAATGAAAATACTTCATATAACAAACTTATATAATATGTTAAGAAAAAACAAACGGTATAAATAAATTACAAACACACAATTTATAAATTACAAACATATATAGAACATATTTTTAAAGCTTAAATGAAAAACAATATACGTGATAAAAATATTAAAATATTCATTTGAACATACAATATTGAGTAAAATTCACAACGTTGACGCTTTATCTATATTTACTCAGCTGAAATCGGTAACGTCATAAGATAGTGACGTAAAGAATATATTATATTAGAGACCGGTCGTGGCGCAGCGGCACAAAGTGTGACTGTAAACCTGAACCTGAAGACTGGTTGTGGGTTCGATCCCCACTCGAGGAGATGAAATATTTACTTAAATTTATAATTCCATTTCTTCGCTCTGGTGTCTAGGCAAAGTGCGGCGTTGAGTTCTGCCACTTAACACGCAATGCCTCCGGAATTCGGCAGAAAGTGGGGAACGGATTGTCTTTCACTACGTTCCCTCTGCCTACCCTGCAGTATGCGGGATACAGCGTGAAGCTGATTTATTTATTTATTTTTATACTAGAGACCGCCCGCGACTTCGTCCGCGTGGAAACCCTATGGTAACGTAACAATATTATCAACATAAGAAATACGATAACTGTGTATTGCAAAGCTCTAATTATAAGTCTATCGGTAGCTACTGCAGTATGCTCCTATCTTAAGAATTAAAAAAATGAAGTACTTTTCTTAACAAAAACACGTAATACCTTTAAAATGCAAGACTTGTCTATTTAAATAAAATTATAGCTTAATAGTAATTAATAGGCAAAAAACAACATTCTAATTAGCCAATTTGAAAACAAAACCACGCTTCCGTGACTCTATTAATTTAAAAAAAATTAAGTATCATCAATCTGCCAATAACCTAACCCTGGACCTGGATATTACGTCAATGCGTTTATAACAACTGAAAATTCGCAAAACGGACACAACAAATAAATGTATCTATTTTCAATTAGGAATCAATCCCGCGGAAACTCCGGGATAAAAAGTAGTCTATATGAAATTCTGGGTCTTCATCTACCTTCATACCAAATTTCATCGTAATCGTTTCAGTAATATTTGCGTGAAAGAGTAACAAACATCCATACATACATACTCACAAACTTTCGCATTTATAATATTACTAATATAGTAATGGATAGTAGGATTAAAGTAAATATAAACTTTGTAACTCCATATGAAATCACATCAGATGTGATTTAATCAAAATCAATCAAAAAATATGTGATTTAATATTAAATTAAATATAAAATATGAATATAATCAATTTTATAAATAGGAAGCAGAAGGCAGTTATAGTTAGGTTAGTGGTTATAAGGGAGGGCGCGTATTGTGAGTCTTTGGAGACTCAGGCACCACATAAGAGTTCAAGCCATCAGTGGCTAGGTAGTCTTTTTTTTTTTGTAATTAAAAATGTAAAATTTAATGCTATTATGTAATAAAAGTATGTAGTTGTTCTGTTACCAGTATGTTTTGCATTATATTGCAGTTTGCATTATAATTTTGAGTTTGATAAACGTTTGCATTATAATATACATAAGTCATTTTTCGCGATATAATATTATCTTTGCTATAGTATTATTTGAAATATAAAAAAATATATGATAATAAAAAAAAGCCGCGTAATCACATCTTTAGAGTACCTATGAAATTGGGCACGAAGTGAGAACTTACAATACAAATAAAGAAGAAAACGTTTTCATAGATTTAATCATAAAAATATACAAAATTATAAATGTAGTTCATATGACACAAAATGAGTGGCATACGCTAGGCAACATAAGTTTGTTAACTTTTAAAAGATGCACTACAATTCAAAATTTGGTACGGAACCGTCTGTGGACGAGTCCGACTGACTGTACTTGACTGTTTTTCTTTACGTTCAGTGGACTATCGAAAAGTGTTTACAAATAGTTATTTATTAAGGAATATTTTATAGACCAGTCGTGGCGCAGAACAACGCACAAAATGTGTGACTGTAAAACCCACTGGTTGTGGGTTCTATCCCCACTCGAGGAGATGTAATATTTACTTACATTTATATTTCCATTTCTTCGTTATGGTGTCGAGCCACAGTCCGGCGTTGAGTTCTGCTACTCAACACGCAATGCCTCCACAATTTGACAGGAAGTGGGGAACGCTTAACACTAGGTTCCCTCTGCCTACCCTACTGTGCGCGGGATACAGCGTGAAGTTGGTTTGATTTTTTAATTTCATTTAGCAATACTGCAAGTTTACAATAAGACAAGAGAACATATAATATAGTATATTAAACTCTGGTGTGAGTACAGGTAAAAGCCAAACATTTATTAGGGTCAAACCAGATAATTTAGTTAGCAGCGTATCCATGACTCCCAATGACTCAGATGACCCTGTCTGACTTAACTCGCGCATTGTATGTTGCTGTTTTTGTTCGACGCTGTTCAAAGAAAGTGAGCTTTTTGTTGTTTTTTTTAATGCTTCAGGCTGTATCCTGTATATAGCAGGGTAGGCAGATGGAACCTAATGATAGAGAGAGCAGAGCAAGGAAATTAAAATATTCAACAATTTACTCTCCCTAGTGGGAATCGAACCAACAATGCGACGGCATTTAGGTGCGACTTTAATGCGCAAGATGCGCAATAAAAATCGCAGAGTAACCTATACCTAAATATTTTCTTTTACGTTGAATTGGGATATTATACTAAAGTATAGGTATCGATGAAGTCATCCTGTACGGTTTGAATGTCACTTAACACGACATATGTCTGAATCGGACGGAGGGCGGAGAACGGAGTGTATTGACACCAGGCTTCCTCACTGCGTACTATGCTATACGCTTAATAAAACGTGAAGCATAATAATAATTTCTTCAAAAGTACTTACCAACGAGTCAAATTTTAAAACATACCTAAATATATATACAAATGACCATCATAACTACTCGCTCTAATTAATTTTCTACTAACTAACACCCACGACCAATTATATATAATCCAATAAGGAAATGGGGTAAATTATTATAGTATTACTTAAACTGTACATAAACCAAAAGTAACCTCTCACGAAAAACACGAAATGGGCATTAAGTCAAGGTTGACGTTTCAGTTTGAAATTTCAATAGAAAACGTGCAATCGTCGAATCACTTTCGTGTAATCTATTGTTAATATTGGCCAACTAAAGGTCACATTTGAAATAAAAAGCGTTGCTCTTCCAGTACATTCAATACTTCTGTTTTTTACCTATTGTAATTAGTTTTTTTTTATGCAGAAAACACTGATGTTCAGCGGTACGAAATGACCTCCACATTTTGTAAGATCTTGTAACTACTTATTTGAAGTGGTCGACGAGAACTAAGTTAAATTAATTATCTTTATAATCTATTTTTTACTCTTTATCTAGAAACATATGGATTGACGTTACTAGTGGACTTTGTCACGCATATCTAGATAGTAATACATATCAGAAAAAATTTAATCAATCTAAATTTGAAGCAGTTACCTCTTCGTTAACTGAGCTGAAAGAACCATAGTATATGTTCTATCTTAAACACATATACTACTAAAATATTTTCTACTAACTATTAAACAATTTACTACCAAAATCAATTATATTGAAGAATACAAAAACTAAAATTCATATTATTATTATATCATACACTTGACAACACAATACATACAACTTAATAAAAAAAAATTGAAATAAATCTATAACATAAAAAGAAACTTGGCAAACACCCCAGCCGGAGGCGCATTGCTCTCTTCGATGCGGAAGATTTCGTAACATTGTAAGATGAGTCAAGGTCACAGCGGGTTTCATCCCACACCATAAATTCACCAGCTCAAAGCAATTTGGGGTAATGAGCGCCACACAGAAATAGCTAAAGTAAACATCTAACGTTCCGCTATTACAAACAACCATTACGTGTTAAATTTGCGTGTGTGGAGTTATAATTAATTTTAGGGGAACAAATTATATACATATGTACCTATGTCCTAACAAAAAAATTAATATTGAATTGACGGCATATTGGGCGCTCAAAATAAAATACATTTTTTTCTCAGTAATTTCTAATGTTTATATTTTTAATACTATCTTAATTTTTAGTAACATAGAAGAACGACAATTTTTTTTTCATATTTTTATTATAAATAACTGTAAAGTTAATATTTAGTATACGTAGTTTAGTGGTGAAACAAAGAGTGATGCGTCACTTGTACTAAGAATATTTTACGTTCACAGAAACTCACTATGAGAATTAGGATAATGAAAATAATGTGTAATTAAAATAACATAACTTTAAAACAAAAGCCAATTGTTTCATATAAAATTATACACAGTACATCCTCTTAAGAATTGTAATGAAATTATTTACATAGAACAAAAAAAAAAGGTTCAAAGTTTAAATTTAAAAGATTTTATTATATTGTATGATTCATTTATTCTTTTATTATGTTCAGACAATAACTTTCTCTTTGTATAAACGTCAAGAATAGCTTAACTATATACTTATACTAACTTTTCTCTGCAGCTTCTTTCAGCTTCCGTCAAACGGAAATAACTATCACTTTTGTGTGACACATGACATCAAACAAAATAAGATTTTACTAATCGAATCAATAGTTCCTGAGATAAGCCCTTTCAACCAAACGAATTCTTTTGTGTCATAACATTAACTATAGCTCTAATCACTATAGTATACAGTACTACTACAAAAATACAACTTACTATTATATAAAAGCTAACGACATTAACAGTTTCCATCCTAAATGCTCCGTTTCATTGTAATAATCCCATAGTAAGTTGGTCTCTTTTAATTAGAAAGTGGGCTCGAGTCCTCTAATTGCTGGACTAGGTAAGTGGTTAACTATTGCGGTTAGTTAGAGGTTCGATTCATTTCGACTGAGACAGATTTGTGTTAAGGAAAATATATTTTTTTAATATTATATGCGCCCAAATTATATAAAACATAACAACTTTTAAAAGATTTGTTATTAAATTAATCCAATCCATCCATCCTTAATATTTATCAATCGCAATTAATTTGGATTTGTTTATTTCTTTTATATATAATACTATGTATACATGACATATATAGGATGTCTATTTATCTCACATATCTACTCATAAATTATATTATAACAAGAAATTAATATTTGCATTGTAGCGAATCAAATAAGGAAACATTTCCCATTATGGTAACTGGAACTAAATCAAATTGTGAAAGAATATTTCTAAAATACTCTCACACATTATAATTTCATAATAAACGTTATAACAAAAGCTAAAAAATGTTAGAAAGTTATGTTAATATCACAATTATAAGAAAATAAATAGTAAGAGATTAATAAAAAAAAACATAGATATATAAATATTTTGACATTACAAAATTTTTATATATTTTAGAGACACGTTACGTTTTTGAATATTACTTATAATAATAATTAAAGTAAAAATTCGCAATTTTTTTGTATAAACAGAGATTAAGAATAAATATTATAATGAACAACGATATCCGCTATGTAGATATATTTAAAACAAAAAAAATAACCATGCCAATACAGTAATCAGCTCTAAAATTAACATAATACTTTAATATTACATTTTAAATACAACTATTTTTTAACTGTGAATTGTGAGTAAGGCGGCCTAGATTTTGCAAATTTCACATAACGAACGAAATATGCTTTAGCGCGCTAAAACAATGGAATTTCTAAATTTAGATGTTAGTCTTTGGATTTTCCGCCTTGTAAACACGTCTTAATACATACATACATACTAACAATACACAGCGTACGACTACAATTCAAGATATCAGAAGATGACGCATAGCCCTAATATTCACGGTACGGTCAAACGATAAGCGGTGATAACAATAAAGCAAAACAATGAGGTCGTATCAACCACAGATACTTAACAACATCACCGATGAAGTTGTAAGTTATTTGTTATCTATGAGAAACTTAATTTATCAACTATTTTTTTAAGATTTTTAAAATTGACTTGGCCTATATTAGTAGACTGTCGATCTGACTACTTGCCTATCAAAACGCACGTACATACATAAATTAGATTGGGAGTTCACAAATTAATCTGTTTATGGAGAATGTAGAGAGACAGGGTGTCTACATACACTCCATCTCTCTGCTCTATAAAACACGACACACAAAATTATATACATTTAAAGAAATAAAATAAATGTTACCCTAGTTCTTCGAACATCGTTCGGCATTATGCAAATCAATCCCAATAATAAAAATGAAACAACAAGAAACAATCTGAAACACAACACTAACACTCAACACGTATCACAAAACCAACTCGTTTCTATGTACAAGATGAACCAATCACATACAAAATCAAATTAATTTATAATTTAAAAAAGATATATGATCTTGCGCACACGTCCGCGCGCTGCGCATGCGCGTCGTTTAATGTCAATGGCTCCAATGTACCCCAGAGCCCAGTGTTTCCTTGATAAGGCATAAAGAACTGTTAATTATTGTTCCGTATCCGTATTTTATATTTCCTTAGTTCTGAAGATGTTGTTGTTCGAGCGATCAACAAGGTTCCGTACTTAGGCCCTATTTGGTTGAGTTCAGTTTAACTTGTCAAATTTAATTAGAAAAATAATCTAATTCAATAAACAAATAAATGATAGAATTGAAATAATTATATATTCAAGGTAATAAATATATTTACGATGTGGTTTTATTAAATATTTGTGGTTTTTTTTAATAGAAGTTTTAGTATATTGTCTTATCTTATCCATCTTAAAAATATTCTTTAAATTTTTACACAAAAAAAAGGAATAATTGGGTTAGTTATTCATAATACAATATTTAAAAAGGTAATTGGCATTACTCATGTAACGGAGTGACCAAGATTTGAGATGACCCGGTGTCAAAGGCTGGTGGCCTCACTTAATTTAGCCACGAACAATGGAGTTTGACCCACATCGCTGCCGTGACACGGATAAGTGGATATAATGACAGGATCTTTGAAACTTTGTTTTTCATTATAAACTTTTAAAAAAACATACCATGTGTGACGGTAACGACAAAGACGAAACGCTTTTGAACTCTTTTTGAAAGTATCACAGTTAGTAGCTAGCTCAAAATTATCTTAATAATACTATTTAGGGTAGGGTCACAATACTGCGATTTTAAACGCGACGGTTTTGGGTTCTCACTCAAGAAAATTAATTAAAAAAATAACGATCGGTTAATCTAACATGAGTAAGAAGCGGAGAACGAAATAATATATAGGAAGAGGGAAATAAAAGCTTATTCAAGGCCAGTCGTGGCGCAGGGGCACAAAGTGTGACTGTAAAATAGACGGGTTGTGGATTCGATCTCCACTCAAGCAAATGTAATATTTATTTACATTTATATTTTCATTTCGAGGCAAAAGCGCGGCGTTGAGTTCCGCCACTCAACACGCAATGCCTTTAGGACTTGGCGGAACTTAACACTAGGTTCCCTGCGCCTACACTGCCGTGTGCGGGATACAGCGTAAAGCTGATTCTCGTATTCAAGCAATTAGATAAGTTATATAAGTGTTGCCTTAAATTTTGCACTCAGCATATCTAACCAGGCGTTTGTAGAACAAATTAGCATTCATCATGTGCCCAGTTGCCCCACACGGTGTCGACGTTGAATACTAAGTTCATACAATGATCCATTTTAAACTTGCGAATTTATTGAATAAGAACTACATAGTAACAAAACTTGCTAGCTCTTGACATATAAAAATTTACTATTTCTTATAATAACATTGAATAGAATCCTACATTGTATTTTTATCTCATTCTAACCAAACCTCGTAAATTAAAATTTTCTTAGCTAGCGACCCGCTTGAGGCTTCGTCCGCTTGGACTACATAATTAATAACTGCTATACTACTTGTCATTAATATCTGTATTACTTTAATTTTACTCTAGACTGCCAATTTTTGTACGGAACCCACGATGGGCACCCCGACTCGCGCTTGCCCGTTTTTTTTTTTTCAATAATAATGTTATTATTTTAGGAACTATATCAATTAACTATACCTACACTAAGAAGTAAAATGTTCAGTCAATTTAATAAAGCAGTTATTTATAGACATGTTAAAACGAAAAATATTCTTTAGAATGGTGTAAGTATTTTATTTATAAACGGATTGAAATATGGAACACTAACATAACTTTATGCCAGTCGTGGCGCAGGGGCACAAAGTGTGTTCGATCCCCACTCGAGCAGATGAAATATTTACTTAAATTTATATTTCCATTTCTTCGCTCTGGTGCCGAGGCTAAGCGCGGCATTGAGTTTGCCACTCAACACGCCTGTCTCCTCCTCCAGAATTGCCTCCAGAAAATGCCTCCAGAATTCGGCAGAAAGTGGGGAACGGAGTGTCTTAACACTAGATTGGGGCCATTCAAGTATTACGTAAGCAGTTTTTTTGCAATTATTGAATATTATAAAACAAACTAATCTTAATAAATACGATACACATATTTTAGTATAAGCTGTAAATTATAAAATTAAGCAATAAGGATGTAAGCATAATTATCTAGAAACAAAAAAAATCTGGTCTAGCACAAGGACCTGAATACCACGTTCTGTAGCAATCAAGTCATTACCATAAAAGTTAAACTATTATGAGAAAAATGCCGTCTATTAATAGATAGATCAAGAATTTTAAGATAAAAAAAATATAATTTTCATTACTAACTAGAGTCGCTTTTAACTTTGGAAAGTTAAAGCATTAGAACTCACAAAAAAGGTCGTAGTTAAAAGTTAATTGATTCTATCAAAAGTAGTATATTTCTGTATATCCACAGTAGAAACTGTCTTAAGTATATTTCTCAAGCAAAATTGTTAACAGGCTTCGAGAAACCCAAGAAAGTCTTCAAACTTTAATTGGAAGCCTTTAGAACAAAAACGAAATATTTGAACCGTAACTGATTGTTTGTTTGTTTGAAGTTATTAGTAATAACAAGGGCACTTTTTATTGAAAGGAAAATATAGAAGATGAAATTTTTATTATATTTTTATTTTTATTATATTTGAATAATTTTTATATTAAATTCTTTATCAAAATACAATAGGATTCACACATTACTTTATACTCGATACGTAAAACGTCATCAAAAAAAAATTTTTTGTTCTATGAACGTGAATGCTTGAGCTAAACGCCGCACCACACGAAAATGCCTGAATATATTGATCTTTTGTAAGACTATTCTTTATTATAGAATCACATCATTTCCACAAATTTTACATTATGAATAAATATAGAAGCGAAGTTGATAAGCAGAAAAGGAAAACAATTATATATGTATAATTTAGCCTAACGTACATAATAACAGTTAAAACGACATTAGATACAAGTTCAAAAAAGTAACAGACAATTAACATCGACCCGGAATGCCCTAAGTAAAGAACAGTGGGTAAAACCAAAGAAATACGAGGAAGAAACTCGCATGACAATAATCAATATTTTAAAATTATGATATTTATTTATTTAGTTATGATATAATATTTGGTATTTTAACGCAAAAATTTTACCTAAAGGTATCTATTATCAATACTCTATATTGTAGAATAAGAAAATTAATAAAAAAAATTAGATTACACAAAATAAACCTAACAGACTATGGATTGTTTAGTTAAATATATGTTATCTGATATAAATGTAAGCATAACTTTGGATGAGACTCGAACCTACAAGCATTGTATATCACATAAGTTCCGATTGCGGCTAACCGGAAACAATGAAACTAAATATATTGTGCCAAGTGAGACAACGTAACAATGGCAATTGTATGAAAAGCGGACAAAACACATCTATTGCAATCGAAACACAAAATTTTATTAGTATTTCCAGATCAATGACTGATTTGACTCAACACGGTCGACGAAATTCAATGAAACTTGTAAAAATGTTATTACCACAAATACGTTTAGGTTTTTTAACATATGCGCTGCAGTTTTGCTAAAAGGCTGACAAGCCAAGAAAGAAAAACCATCGAATTTCTGTGCGGACTAATTTGATGTGGCATGTTGAAAAGGAGCTGGTCATCTTCCTCATCATACTAGACAGGTAAAGGAAACATAATCCCAATTCGATTTTCAATATCTTGGTAGTTTCATTCGTTCTTTAAATATTTCACAAATATAAAAATTTTATATTTAATACCACCGCGCCTACAGACACTTCCTATATATGCCACGATGATGTCAACTATTATTATTATATTACATAAATATTGATCGAGATCAATAAAACATATAAATTAAAATTCTAATCTTGGCTGCTATTGGTCGTTATATAATTTATATTGATTTAATTTACAATTAAAGTAAGAATAGAAAAATATTAAATTTTTTATACGACATATTACGTAGATATGTATAAATAGAACGCAAAATTCGTATAAAAAACATAAACACGAATAAAACAGTAATTAAACTGCCTAATTACTTCTGATTCCAGGAATATTCCAATTTAACACGTATCGTCATAGAGTACAAATAGTAAAATATCGTTCAATCCAACGGTAGCCACCTGCAAAATTTCACAGCAGTCAATCCCTTTATCGGGATGACACAGACGCAGCGTACACAATGTGAGCGTTGGGGTCAGGTAAGAAAATGTTTAGTATACGTGTGGAATAGAGCTCGGTCAGTTATATAATAAATCAAAATATTGCCGTAATTTAAACATAAATGGAATAATAGTTATTATTTCGCTTTGGAATTCTATATATTTGAAGTGCTATAGCAGTTTTAAGTGTCTGTACCGAGATATCCAATAGTAGTACTTGGGATTCCCAGTAGGCAGAATTACTTATTATGTTTAAAATACCAGTAAGCAATATTCATAAAATAAAAAAAGTGTAAAATAAAATCATATAAATATGAAATTTTATATCGACTCATAAAATACGTATTTTGATTTGGAAAACTTTATATTTTAACTTATGATCTTTAAGTTACCATCAAAATATCCAATATAAAATAATTATAATGAAGTGACTGACAACAGCTAAGGATATTATTTACCTTATCGCTATCCGTTGGTAGCGTCCCATATCCGTACCAGCTTCTCGCAGGTCTTAGTCTTGGTTCATCTTTTGGAGACAACAGTCCACTTCCCCAACGGACTACACCTTCAGCCACCGCAGCGACTCCAGGAGTCAGGGGACTACCATTTGGCGACTTAGGAGACACTCCCTTTTCAGCCACCGGAGGTAGGGTAGGACGGGCACATCCTGTCCGTCTTTCATATATCCGTTTGCAAGTGTCATCTATATCAGTCTCGAGTAACCCTTTTTTATCGCCTCCACGCTTTACCTCCAAACCCCGCTTATCATCCTGTCGTTGCAACCACTTGGGATCAGAATCCCGCCTCTTCGCACTATCGTTTGAGTCTTGTCGACATAGTAACGACTTTTTTAAGCTTTCACTGGAATCCTGCTTGTTTAAAGATTTCTTATCAGTTGCCTGACATTTCTTGTCATCTTTTGATAATAATGCCCTTTTCAAACTATCAGACGAATCTTGTTTGTTTATAAGTTTTCTGGGGCATTCTGTGTTAAGAGAATCGGTGGTTTTCGAGATGAGCAATTTGGGATAATCGTAGGGTGCGTGATCATTGGACGGTGGGTTTAATTCTAGAGATCTTCGGTTTTTCTTCTTATCGACGGGAGCTATTTGAGCCTTGGCCGGCAACAACCGCCGCGGCAGGAGGCTGCGGTGATCAGCGAGTGGCGATTCTGGTCGCAACATTGTTGGCGGCGATGTAGGGCTGCCGCTTGTTATATTTCCCCTGCAACAACAAGCAAAAATAACATTGAGCATATAGAATAAATGAATTCGATGTTTGTTATATATTGCGCACCTATACAACCATAGGTTAGAAAACTATTGTTGAAATTCAAATAGTAGAAGCCGTGAAAATTCATTTTATATACTGTTCAAATTAATTGTTTAAACCTATTTCACTGAAATTGAAACTAATCGTTAACAATAATAATAACAAACTTATACAGAAACCTATAATGAATTATTATATTGTCTAAAACAATATTTCTATGATTACATTAAATTTAAATCGATTTAAATCCCTGCTAAAGGCACATTATTTATCTCTTTAAATTATTCTTTTACATTCCTTCTTATTTCTTTACGTTATGCTATTTATTTATCATCATTTGAATTTCTTTTTTTTTTTTTATTTATGTATATACTATATTATATGTATTGGTATGTATGTATGTATATGGGTACGTATGTATGTATATATGTATTTATGTATATATATTTTTTAAGTATGAGTTTATATATGTATATATTCGCCTAAATACTTATCTATGTACATATATTTAAATAACTCATGTACACCGCCTACCGTTCTAAATACTCCTACACTTTAAGGTTGCCTGGAAGAGATCGCTTATAGCGATAAGGCCGCCTGCTGTACATCTTTGTTTCTTCTTTTTATTTATTTTGTATTTTTATGGTGTACAATAAAGCATATTATTATTATTATTACATTAGAATAGTCAGTTAGAAATATATATTTCAGAAACGAAAGTACTCTAAAATATACTATCAAAACCTTTTAAGTCCACGATAGTCAGTTAGGTTTTGAAACAATTTACCCAACCAAAGCAAGTAGACAAACAGGCCTACTCGTGAATATATAATATAAATACTACGCAATTTTTTTTTTAATTGTCGACGGATATTTTATCATCCTCCATATTAATAAAGGCAAAAGTATTTAAACTTTAAGTTTTATCCTTATTTGTATCTTTATTAATAAATATTTCATAATAATAATAAAAATTATGATTTTAATCATTTATTATTACCCAAAATTTTCCTCCCAACTTAATTAAAAAGTCAACACTGATGAAATCGCAGACAAAAACTTGATTCTTTTGACATATTGTAAAAAGAAATGATCTATTTGATAGCCTAAAATAATAGATATATGAATATTATACATTACAAACACAGCTAATGATATACTCCACAGCAGTGGTTGCCAACCAGTGGTCCGCAGAAGCCTAAATATGGTCCGAGAACAATTTTAATTTTATGACTGAGGATGGTGAGGCGAAGTTTCTGTTTAAATATCACAGTTAATTTTTATTATACCTACATGCATAGTGGTCCCTGCTACCAATAATGATATAAAAGTGATCCTTGGTCGAGAAAAGGTTGGGAACCCCTGCTATAGTTAAGAAAATAAGTCACGGATACGCGTTGATTGTTGGAAATTCTAATTTGCCGTAACAGCAATTTGTTGTGGTGAGCTCATTTAACACAAGTAACTTAACTCATATTTCACACATTAAGGTATATATTTCCTATTTAGTATTTATAGCAAAACAGAACAGAGAAATACATATTTTAATGTCTTATATTATATATTATGAATTTAGACTATTTGAAAGTTCATGAAACATAAGTTCTAAGTGAAGCTAAGGCCCTTTATATAATCCTCGACTTTTTCTTTCTTTTAAGCTTCACACTGTACAGTAAGTAGCCTCACATAGAAAGGCAGACAGAAGGAACTTAGTATTGAGACATATCGTGCCTATTACGATATTCTCCACCTTACTTAACAAAAGTTTTTCTTTGCCAGAGATTTACTTTACCATTGCGAATAAATGAAAATATTTAATATTTCATTTCCTCAAGTGGGAAGCGAATCCAAAACCTTTCGTGTTTACAGTCGCACGTTTGCACATCTGCATCACGACGTCTTTATATTTTTTATGTTACTAAATAAAATTATTTGATTCAACCAATCAAATGGTTAAATATGACATTGATTGATAGATATTATATTCATCGGCTGATTCATAAAACGATAAAAAATGTGCAGATTATAATAGTCACGTATGTTTTTGCAATAGTTGATATATAGTGATATATAGGTACGCTTAGCATTCAATGTCAAAGAGAATTTAACCTATTTAGTGCCTTTTTTGTCACATATTTATAATTTTATTTTTGTTATACATATATTTATGAAGAATATAAAATATAAATAATAAAAACAACAAGGTAAGCAAAACAAAATGAATAATTTTCCGTACACAAAACTCAAAATTACATAGGTGTATGTAGTATGAAAAGACTTTCCGTATTTATATAACGAGGAGGAACCTTAAGCTTATTGATTACATTAGCTTACCTCTAAAAGCTTTCGCATCGAAAATAATTTCGTATAATCCTATTCTCAGATTAACGTCCTTATAAATAGAATTTATAAAAGAAAAGTCTTGTTAGCCTCTTGGTCTATATTTATACGCTTTTATGTATCACATATATTTACTCTCTACGATAAGTCCTAGAGATACTGTAAGAGCACTTAAAGTTATTAAATGATCTGTAACATTTTTAAAAAATAGTAGCATTAGGTGAATAATATTTTTGTTCATTTTTCAGCTTAAGGCTTTAGTATATTTTTATCTATACAAATAAATAAAATTGAATAGGCTGTCTCTGATTTTAAGATATCTGGGTTTTTCCAAGTGCATACGAGTAATAAATTTTTGGTCTATCTGCCTTTATATTTGTTCGGACTAATAATTTAACCAATTATTATGGGACTAATACTGAAAGATAGAGATGTAAAATAACTAATCATTATTCTATTAAATGGGACAATTTTTGCAAGCAAAATCAAATACATTCCAATTAAATAAATAAGTAAATTCCACATTCGAGTCGCAGTATTGCATTATGTTTTAGTAAAAACATAGAAAATTTATAAGTCTGCATACTGTCAATACACAATATATAAACATTCTTCTTCACATTATTTTCAAAGAAAATATTCTCTGTATGCCTCCTTCATATTTCGTATTTCGAATGAAAACAGAAACCTCAAGGCAGGAAAGTTACTTTACAAATTATTTGTATGTGGATAAAAATATTGTTTTTACAAGAAAAATGTGATCTAAAAATCAAATTAAATCAGATTCACGCTGTATCCCGCATACAGTACGATAGGCATAGGGAACGTAGTGTTAAGACACTGCGTTCCCCACTTTCTGCTGAATTCTGGAGGCATTGCGTGTTGAGTGGCGGAACTCAACGCTGCGCTTTTGCCTCGAAACGAAAATATAAATGTAAATAAATATTTCTTTTGCCGCTGCGCCACGACTGGCCTCGTGATACCTGAAAATCGTGATATAAATATAGAAATATATATATATTGACTATATTTAATTTTAAAATATACTCTATCATGTTTGGTTTTCATCATTTTGTATAGACTCCTGTAAACATACAGAATCTTTCGAATAACGTCAGAGTGACGTCACGTAATTAATCATTACACTAATGAGTGTTTGAACAAATTTATTTATTTATGTTCACGTTGTATGCATATAATATAAATTGTTTTTCGAAATGCAAAATAAACTATGAATCGTTAATATTAACAATGTAAACATGTAGAGATAAATATTTCATATTTTCCTGGTAACAAGGCAAAACTCGGCGTTGAGTTCCGCCACTCGATACGCAGAGCCGTAACTCCGCCGAGTTACGGCTCTGCCGTGTGATAATGGAAGTATCAGAATGGGAATGGAATGTCTTAACACTAGAATCCCTCTACCAATCTGCTATCTGCGCGATACAGCGTGAAGCTAAAAAACCAAAAATGGATAAAAAGTCAGAACAGTTCACTTACGACTGAACTAGTATTTTATAATCTAAACATACGTCGGTAGCAATCAGATTAATAATATTAATAATTCATCTGTTTTTAAATTAAAGAACACACGTTCCCATACAACAATAAATAATAAAACAATATGTTGGATGTTCTTTAAGAACGTAACCTACTTTTTAGAGGAAAATGTAATTCCCAAACCTTCATTCGCAGTTGGTCCATCCATCTGTGACAAACGAATAGACAACGACCTCTGCTACGACAAATAGTGAAAAAATATTAATCAACCTCAAAGCGATCTCTAGTGAGCAAGGAAAGAATTGTTCTTAAATAATTAATTATTCTAACTATTAGAATTTACATGTCTTGGCTTCGGTTCCTTCTTTTAATATATTTTTTTAAACAGTACACATACATACATTAGGCAAAGCATTTGGCAAGACATACAAAGAGAATTTTTATATAGGTAAGTCATTATGTGTGCCACATTCCGTTTAATATTTTACATATCGCGTGGCAGAACCTAACGCTGCGGTGAAACGGGTATAAAGCGCCACAATTATATAATTTTTATTCGAAATAACGCTACGATATAATCACACTTCTAATGTTCGATCCAAGCTGCAATAAAATATTACAATCTCATCTTTGTCAACGTGTGATCTTTAATTTTTACGATTATGATTTGCATTTTGCTAAATTGCAATAGCAATAAATAATCCATAAATCACTCACTAATTAATTAGACTTAGCGTCGCTTCGTCGTATAATTTTAATATAGACAGTTTAAATACTACCATTTAAAAAAAAATAACTAGTAAACCACGTAAGAGCATTTGAAATTCATAAAGGGAAACCCTGCCAATACCGAAACTATATTTCATAGTATTACTTTCATAATTTTGCTTTACAGCAGAAAAAAAACGTAGAGATTAAAAAAAATTATGTTAATAAAGGTAATATAAAAAAAAGGATTTTAGCGCCATTTAAAGTCAACAAACAGTCCTACTAAGGCACAACGTCAAAACATAAGTAAACAAAACATTTCCAATACACGTTCAACAAATAAAAATCTCAATAAAATAATCCATGTAGGTACGTTACGTTACGATTCGACAAAAAACAATAAATTACCTACTTAAATATTACTCAGCTGTCGCCCGCAACGTCGTTTGCGTGGACTTTACGACGTCAAATTTCCCGTTCCCGTATGAATCTAGTGAACTATTTTGTTAGGCCCGTGTGTATAAGCTGCTCTCAACTCCTAAGCTCTGGCACCTCAAGATCGATCTCAGAGTTGAGAGCTGTTTTTAAATACTTGCCTTAGTGCTTTCCTACGCTCTTGAACCTAACTACATGCCAAATTTCAACTCCAGCCAGCAGTAAATCCGGCAGTTTTGACTGTGCGTTGTCTGTCAGTCACTCGGTAACAGAACAGTTTTTTTTGTATATAAATAAATAATAATGTTTACATAGCGCGGTGCAGTGAAGCGTTGGAGCCTTGAGATGTCTTACTTCCGTATTAGGTATTGATTTAACTTGTTTAATACCTTCTGTGATACGAAATGTGCGACCGTACTCAGTTATTTAGTAACATCGCAAATAATAAATATTATTTTATTTGTTTAAAATAAATCCAAATTATATTATGAAATGTTGATGTTTATAATTATATTATTATTGTAAATAATTAAGAGTTACGTAAGTATAATTAAATATAAATATGAATATAGCTTCTGTTCAAATAACCTACAGACCTTTGAAGCTCTACAAATCAATGATAAGAATTCGCCTAAGTTATCGTCTCCTGCCGTACTATAAACGAAATATAGCGTTAGGCTGGAAAAAAAGAGATAAAAGAGACATTTCTTACTTTTACACATACACACAGACATAACATACTTACAATAGGCAGAAAAAAAAACATAAATAATTTCATATAAAATTCTTAATTCCTATTCTAAGCCGTCAAAGCGGCATATGAACTGACTGTAAACGTGGAAGTAAATTATTAAAATTTCTCCGTTTTAGTAAAAATCTAACGCTGGCGTTGAGTTCCACCACTCCAACACACACATGTCCCGAGTAAGCAGTGGCTCGTGATGAAAACAATCCCTTATTAGAAGGTTTCGTCTACTTACCTTGTTCTTTTTACATACCAAAGTCAAAATAAACAACAACAAAAAAATATTTAAAATGCACCAAATTTGTACTAATAACGTACCAAGAATGCACGTAACTTAAATTCGGAGAACGTGTTGTTATCAACAACACAATATCTACCTACATATGTGCATGTAGAATTTTCCAAAACCCGTTTGCCGAACGAGTTGAGAAACATCAAAACTAGTCTAAAATTTAAAATGCCTTGCTTGATACGACTTGTTAAAAGAAATTCACAGAAATTCCCATAATGCACGTATTATTTTTTATGGTTTAGGTATAAAAAAAATATCTCTTATACTTTAGGTGTAATTTTTTTTGTTTTTCACTCGATATGTGAGTTATTGGTTCGAACCCCACTCGAGGAAACGAATTATTTATTTAAATTTATATTTCCGTTTCTTCGCTCTATGATGTCAAGGCAAAGGGCGGCGTTGAGTTCCACCACTTAACACACTATGCCTATAGAATTCAGCGGAAATTGTGGAAGGGAGTGTCTTAACAACCACCTCTGCCTACCCTAGAGTGGGGATACAGCGTGAAGCTGATCTCTTTATTTATTTTAATTAAAGAAAATTATATAAGTATATAGGAATAATACATATATACTTACTACGGCATAAGTATTATATACGTATCTATTAAACAGGTGTTTTAAAAATAATGAAGAGTAGATTGAAAATAAACATATAAGCACATATACTCCCTCTAAAAACATAAGAACCCACCACTAACCAGGCTAGAGTCGGACATGCAAGCCATATATTATTTTTAAATAAAAACAACATTACGTAATTAAGACTTATAAATTATAAATGTTTATTCAATATATCACTAATTAACAATGCCAAGAAAAACAGATATAAAATATTGCATTTTATAATTTTATTCACGATCAATAGGTGCTTATAATAAATAACATAGTCTTATATATGTGTATATATATATATATATATAATATATATATATATATATATATATATATATATATATATATATATATATATATATATATAGCTATTATGTGCTAAAAATGTCTTCTAAGTAAAGTATATATATATATATACTTTACTTAGAAGACATTTTTAGCACATAATAGCTGTAAAATATTTGTAGCGCTGTCAATCCGTCCAGATCTAGTGTGTGAGTGTGTTTACTCAATATATTTGATTTGTTGTCATCATGTGTATTGATATATTATAAATGATAAGCTAGAGCCATGTAGTGGCGCAGTGGCACAAGCTTGTCACTATAAAAGGGGCGTTTTGTGGGTTCGATTCCCACTCAGGAAAACTTTTTTTCCCTTGTTTTGGTAACGAGGCGCGGCGTTGAAATACGCCTCGCAACCCGAAATTCCTTCAGAATTCGGAGGAAATTGGGCATCGGAAGTGTCTTAATGGGAACTTAAGGTGTCTTATCACTGTGTGTGGGATACAGCGTGAATCTATATATTTCAGCTTAACGCTGTGAAAAAAAACAAAAGGTTTTTTTTCATATATCCAACAATTCATATAAAAGAAATCTATATCTTAAATATAATAGAATTATTAATTCTCTGAGTTTAACGCAGCGTAATAGTATACAAGTACTTACTGACCAAATTTCATATTTCTCTCGCAGTATCTACGCACGTGTCGGCCGCGTATAGCAAAATATTAGCGTTCGTGGTTATTTTTAAATACACAAATCTTCAGATTATGCGTCATTTAATAACGTAGGAACAGCTGATTAAATAAACATTATGAAGCTGTGATATTATATTATTTAAGAAAAAAGAGTGGGGAACGGAGTGTCTTAATATTAATGTGGTAAGATACTCCGTTCCCCACTTCGTTTGTATGTGTGGGATACAGCGTGAAGCTGATTTTAAGAAAAAAATGTACAAAGAAAAAACGGCGACCTCTGTAGTGGCGGCGGGATTTCTGACTGTTAACGCGATGATTTTAGATTCGAACCCCGCTCAGGTGAATTGATTATTTTAATTTATCCACTCTGGTAGCAAAATACAGCGTTCAATTTCGCCACTCAACACACAGTAGCTCGTATTTAGGTTGTAAGCATAGAACTGAGCTTCATAGCACTAGGCACGATAATACTATTACTAAGGTATTAAATAATTACTAAGGTATAAAAATATAATACTAATATTATGGTACCTTAGTGGTCCTAGCAAATGTACCATTTATGCTATAAAAATATTGTACTGTTACAAAACATTGAATTCGACCACTTGTAATTTTAAAAAATACAATAAAAAATATTGAATCTTTTTTTGTTGGATAGATAAATAAATAATCATAAATAGTATTTATTTTATAGAACCGTTGAGAACTTAACATGGGTTTTGTAGCAGGGCACTTTGTCTTGTGAAAATGGGGAAATGAAAACAATGGATTTGCTCGAGAGGGGAGCAAATCCATAACCAGATCGTTTACAGTCATATATAGCACCATTGCGCCACATGGTGTATTTATAATAAATTTAAAAACCAACCAACCAAAATTTGTTAACTCTAACTCTAACTAAAAAACTCGCGAAATTAATCCAAATATACGACACGGCATTTTGCGTCACTAACATTTATCTGTTCAAAGAATTAAAAAAGAAAAAGAATATATTACAATATGTCACCAAAACCTAAGCTACGAAAAAAGTAATAAACAACCAACTTAAAAAAGACAATCACCACAAAGTCAAATGAATAGTTATAAAATACAACAATAAACAATATTGAATCGCGTTTTTGTGGTTACGTAATAGAGCAATTATCTATTCACAATACATACAACACGCAACACGATGGAGACAGACGTTACACCCACCGACCGACCAGAAGGGCGGACGGCCTCCATTGTTGAGCCCGTGTTGCTTTTCATAAACAAATAATAAGAAAATATCTTTATTTATATGTATGTGGAACAATTTAGTATGTAAGTAAGCAAGTAAGTATCATACATTCATATTCCATTTTTATTAGTATTTTTTAATATTAAATATATAATGGGTACTGTGGTGTAAACATGACAGTCTGTGGGTGTGATTCCCACCCGAGAAAACGAAATATTCAATATTTTCATTTCCTCTCTCGGGTAACGAATAGCAAATGGCAAACGGAGAGCGTTTAACTCAGTCATTCAACACGCAATGCCAGAATTAGGCTGAAAGTGGCAAACGGAAGTGTCTTAATGGGAACGGAGTGTATTAACACTAGGTTCCCTCTGCGTGCCTTGAACAAAAAACAAAACAATATATAAATTAGCTTTTACGGGTGCATCCGCGTGGTCAAATAATAATATCTAGAAATTGTGTACGACAAATTCCAAGTCCATGCGGTAACTCTAACTGCAGATACAGTGGATGTAATATATTATACAGCTCATGCCTAAAATATTTTGAACGAATTTTTAATATTTAATAATTTAAACGAATAATTCCTGAGATACCAAGTTCTTTCAAAAAAATTCAACACAATATGTCGCGGATTTGAGTGGAAAGCGAATAACGGGATGCCAGATTACCTTTGCCTGTATGTGCGGTATTATATAACGTGAAATAAGAAGAAAAAAAATACTTGTTGACAGATGATAGTTTAAATATGACTACTTTAGATACGGTAGAAAGAAATGAATACTGAGAAATTTTCAGCATAACTAAATAATAAATAAAATATTTTTTTTATTTTTTGTTGTAATAATTAAAAAACTAATAAACTAAACTGGTCGGTTTCCAGGAGGCGCGGGTTCGAGTCCCGCTAGGTTCAAATTTTTATACGTTTTCTAAATAAGTAATTAAAAACATTGTCATAATAGTACCACAGGGTCCAAAAAAAGTCAGTTTACGTACTCGTTAAACAATCGATAATAAGATTCTAAGATGAAAATATCTATGTACAAAGCGATTAATTTTATCTGGTTTTAATCTGTACCTATTCTAACTTATTGTATATCTGTGCGCAATTTTATAAAATTTTGTTCAGACGTATTTTTTGACTGCATGTCTGCAGCAAACATAAATAATTACCTACACCTTTTATTTAATGTTTTCGTTTATAACCAGTAAGAAAATAAAAAAAATAGTTAACTATTAATGTTCAACGTTATCTTATTTAAATATTTAAATATATTCAATAAAATTTGCCATAAATACGCACCATTATGAGGAAGTGGTGTTTTGAACGTCTTCTACTGTGATTTTCTGAAAAGAAAACAATACATGAATAATTATTACATGAATTTTATATATAGATACCTTAATACATATAAAATTAATATTTAATATTTAGATCTAAAAAATATACAAATAAAAAAGATCAATAAATAGATAAGGTTGTATGAAGTTAAAAAGCAAAAACAAGTTAGGATTTTGTCAAATGTACTAAACTAGAAGTACATCATTACAAAAAATCGTTGCAAAATAGAAGAACTGACAGTCGAGGTACATTTTTCCTGTAAAATATAAAAGGGTCCCGGCTGTAAATAAAATATTAATACAGTACTGTATATTTTCGTGTCTAATATTTATACAGAAATAGTAAGGTAAAAATTGCTATGACGTTTTATATAGGTTTACACTATTCATTTTCTATAATCAACGAGTAAAAGGTGCGCCATTAGTTTGAGTCACGCCAACGATCGTGACGACCAGTTTATAAAATATATATTTTTTTTATTTTCATCTTCACGAATCTCTGAAATGATTTAATGTGAAAAAAACCGGACAAGCGCGAGTCAGGCTGGCGCACCGAGGGTTCCGTACCAAAATTGGACCTTTTTCTGAAATTCAAACGTAGCTTAGACAGAGCTCGTTCATCTGATACCTCAATTGAACTAGCGGCTTCAATACCCAATTTTGCCCTACTATTGAGGCGATTATTTTTTGAGATTTAACCACAAACGTATTGTTTTGAGATTTTTTCCTGAGCTAGTAGTACCTGTGGATACTAACTGCCAAATTTTATACTTCTAGGTCAGCCGGAAGTACCCTATTAATTTTGATTCTCTTATAGGTTCGAAATATACGTTTTTTTGCGATATACACAGTTCTTTTTTTAAATAAATGTACAAATACCATTTTTAGATAACGATAATAACTGACACTAATATGCCGAACACATGCATAAGAGAGTTCTAAGTAAATACAAATTCTATTAAATTTTGGACCTCATCTCGTAACGTCGTATTTTCATATAATATCCATTTATAATTCTTTCAAATATCTGATTATTGCACATTTAATGTTCATCGAAACAAGAATATTTTATCATCAGTATATATTATAAATAGAATAAGTTTATCAATTATGTAAATAATGGTCACAATAATATTTTTCTTCACGTACTTACATCATATACATAGGTCTCCTATAAACTGCTATGTAGACAAAGAAGACGTAATATAATGACTTTTTCAGCATTACACTTTATTATAACATAAGGGAGAACCTAGTGTCAAAACACATCATTCTGTCTTTTTCATACATCAAATGTGGCGGAACTCAACGCCGTGTTTTGTATTACAAAAACCCACAACTATCGATCTCAGACGGACACCACTGTCTCATTACCTTACGATAGGCTCAACTCGAAGTAAACTATTTCTGTCATATGAGACTGACTTAGACTTACTGATAGATGTTAAGCATTTCTGTGGGATTTAAATCAAACATCAGACATCATCATATAAAATAATAGGTTCAAGTGACATCATAAGAGAAACATAATAATAAATGATAAATTATAGGTTAGGTTTTATAAGAGTTGGACTGTAATTACTTTATTTTAGCTTCTCCTTATAGCAGTGTGGGCAGAAAGAACCTGAAAACTTAGTGTTAAGGACACTCTATTCTTATTAAGACACTTCCGTTCTTCATATACCGCCGAATTCTGGAGATATAATATTTTGAATGAAATGGCGGAACTCAGTGCCGCGCCTTGCCTCGTTATCAGAGCGAAAAAACCAAAACCTTAAAAGCATTTCATTTCCTCGAGTGGGATCGAACCCACAACCCGTCTCGTTTATAGTCATGCGCTTATGCCTCTGCGCCACTAGTAGCCTCAAATTATCCAATGAAGTCATTATAAGTATTCATAAAAACATTATTAATATTGAAAAGTGAGCTATGTGTAAGCACTTAATCTTTTTAGGTCTTATACAAGAAATTAATGATTATAGGAGGAATTAATGATTTTCAACTCCTGGCCCTTGTAGCTAGACAAAGCGCTGAATCTTGTCTTCCGGTGACTTATCCCTTCGATTGCGGGATACAGAGTGAGGTTATTTTAAAGGTAGCAGGACCAAAACCATTTGTCAACAAATTAAATGATTATTAATATTAATTTATGCTTGTAATTTAAATATGAACAGCTTATATGACCATTATATCCGCGGCAACAGATAAATAACTAGACTATACCAGATTTGGGACCACATAAATCAGTATATAATATACTAAGGTATGTCAACAACTATTATTGTTCGTGGATTCGAATCCCAGTCGAATGAATGTATTGTTTTTTATATGATGTCCCCATTCTGGTTCTGGCAAAGAGTACAAAATCTGTCATTGTGTTTCGCCATCTTACACGCAATACCTCCGAAAGTGACGAGATAAGAATAAATTAATTGTATGACATTATTAGAATAATCAGTCATTGTTTACTTAGAATAAAAGGCGACAACTAAGCTATTCAATCGCATACAGGTAACTAAAAAATAAAAAAATCAGGCTGCCGCACACAGCTGGGTAGGTAGGGGGAATCTAGTGTTAAGACATTCTGTTCTTCATTTATATCTTCGCGGCGTTAAGAATTCGAAAATAAATGAGGAACGGAAATACCTTAATGAGAACAAAGTATTTTAATATTAGGTTCCCGGGTTCCCTCTGTCTACCGTTACATGTGCGATACAGCAGAAAGCTTTAAAAAAAACCTTGTATGATTTACATGACATTATACGTAAGACACCATCAAGAATATTCTTTTAAAGAAATTGTTTATGAAACACTAAGAATGGTATGAAAGAAATCCCTTAAGAATTCTCAGAGGAAGGCCAAGTAGGGAACAAAAGATTTCTTACACTATATTTGTTTCAGAATCTCAAGACAGAACTTATCTACAACACAATGAATGTAACGAAACAAAAGTGTCATAATACTAGAAAAAACTTACAATGTGCGAGAAAACTGAAATACTTGCATATGAAATTATGAACAAAATGAACAATGCATTAAATATTTAAATTTATATTGTTTTTTTCTTTAGCTTCACGCTATATCCCGTATATATACAGAATGAGTAAGAGAGAAATTAATATAAGATACTGCTGATACAGTCAAATGCTATCTCAGTGCGCCCACAAATAAGTATTTAGGAAAAATAACTAATTTTCAAATTTACGATGTATCTTGCATGCAGGATAGGTAGAGAGATCGCAGGATAGGTAGAGGGAGCCTAGTGTTAAGACACTCCGCTCCCCAAATTCGTGAATTCGTAATGGTAAGCATTTCGTGTTGAGGAGTGGCCTCGTAATCAGAGCGAAAAAAAGAAAATGTTAAATATTTCATTTCCTCGAGCGGAAATCGAACTCACAACATGTCGCGTTACACACCTGTGTCCCTGTGCTACTAGGACTGGCCTGAATAATGACCAAAATAAATTATTGAGTAACAAAATCCATCGCTATTAGTTATTTATTTTATAATATTCTTGCCAACACTATAGCGCCGTCTTTTAGGTCAAATTAAATGGCTTCATAAGTTGGTCAATGGCATTGTCCGATTGATAATGAATTGTGAAAAATTATGATAATATTTCAGCCTTCGTAGACGTGTGGGCGATAAGAAGGAAAAAAGTTAAAAAATAATGTTTCCATTATGGTAAATACATTGCCATCGACCTTCGGGCACGTTTGTAAGATTGCTACTCTTAAAGGTAAGCTTAGAGTTAGGTTTATGTTAGGTTTATAATACTGACTGGTATAGTATTAGTAAAATTCAAAAATTAAATTAAATCAGCTTCACGCTGTATCCCGCACACAGCAGGGTAGGCAGAGGGAACATAGTGTTAAGACACTCCGTTCCCCACTTTCCGCCGAATTTCAAAGAGTAAACAAATTATTCTTTAAGCATTGTCAACATACTCCTCCTACCCCCAATTTTATAACCAATTTAAGAGACATTACGTGTTGAGTGGTAGAATTCAACGCCACGGTGTGAGCCCCAGAGCGGGCAAATTATAAACAGTTTAAACATAATCATCCCACCCAATGAGAATCAAACTTACTACTATCGCTACACTCACATATTATTTATGATGAATTTTCAATCGTGCAAAATATTTTTAAAAAAGTATTATAGGGGTAACCCTATATAACGAAATACATTTTATTACAAATTTTACATAACGAATCCTATCAGTTTACTATATTCAATTTCTTATTAAAATCAAGTCACGACAGGTTCAGACTTGTTAAATCTTCTTCAGTTATTGTTGTTTGGCGTTCAGTAATGTACTGTAACGACTGTATGACTCTGTCGTTTTAAAACGAAAAATCTGAGATTAAAATGTTTTTTATAAATCAGCTTCACGCTGTATCCCGTACACTGTACAGAGTAGGCAGAGGGAACCTAGTATTAAGACATTCTGTTCTCGAGTGGGGATCGAACCCACAACACTTTGTACTGGCCTCAAAATATATAAATATTGAGGCCAGTACACACACACACATGTATATATATATATATATATGTGTGTGTGTGTGTGTGTATATTAAAACCAATCGTTGATCATCCTATATAACAAGCCCCATTTCAACAAATTACTAGTTGTAACGAATATTTTTTCTGATTCTCTTCAGTATCGTTAAAACGCACTGTAATAACTTTTTATAGATGGTGATTTATTTCTAATAAATTTATTTATTAGTTTTAAATTATCCTCTATAACTACGACTCAAAGAGATGACACCTTCGACCTGTTACCAAGAAAATTATTAATAGTCAATTAAATATATAAATAGTTCATATATTTTTTTTATTAAAATAATTAATGTTAATTAAAATGTAAGTTTTCGTTTTAACTGCAATATTATAACCACTAGGACCACAAACAATTGTAAATAATAACGAAATTGTACTTAAATGTTAAATATGTGCAGCCATTGACCGATATGACATAAATTGATATTACCTTGTATTATATCTTTAATTTTATTTATTATCAGTTAAATTCGTTTTATCTAGATAATTAAAAATCAACATATTTAATCCCGGATTATAACTTGAAATTTCGCCGATTTTGAACCCGCGTCCCTTGAACATATTTTATGAATCCTGGATGAATCAGCTTTCAGCTTTTCACACTCACCACCTACGTTAAGATAATATAATAGTTATAATTTTCGCTGTATCAGATTAATATTAAATTCATACATTATTTACTAACATTAGAAAACGTCGAAATATCTTTAAATATGTACTGTGTTATTTTTTTTAATGTAACTCAAAAAACAGTTATATTTTTAAAAACAAAAAAAATACAAATAGACTGTAAATAAGATGAAATAGAAGGTAAAAATTCTATATGGAATATATAAATTATAATTCTATATTTGTTAGTTTGGAAACTCAATTATTGTACTCTTGGGCCGGTTCTAATTTAGAAGAAGTTTTAGCTAACAACATGTAATATTGGAAGCTATCTTGTCGTGAACGGTGTGTTTATTGCATTAGCCGAGACAAGGTCAATACGATATCGTATCAAACTCGAGATAAAACTATCTTATCAGGAGAGAAATCTCACATAATTACCATAAAATGACGTGCATTCACAAAATATGTAAATTTTAGTATTTTCTTTTTATTTTAGAATCACGTCACATACATACATAGGTTCACGCTCTATCCCCAGCTCTTCTTAAGACATAAATAGCGTATCCCCAACGGAGTAGTCAGAGATAACGGAGCGCCAAACGCTACGGCCAAACTTTTTTTTTTTTGGAAAAGACACGGCAAACGAGCGTGCGGTTCACCTGATGGTAAGTGACTACCGCCGCCCACGACCCCGTGCAACCCCAGAGGAGTTACAGGTGCGTTACCGGCCTTTACGATGGGTTGGGCGCCGGGGCCCGGCATTACCTGATGCGAAACGCAGTGACATAAAGCCACTACTTCACGCCGGTTTTAAATGCCGGGGGTGGTATAAACTGCTTTGTCTTATAGCAGGGTAGACAGAGGGAACCTAGTGTTAAGATAATCCATTCCCCACTTTTTCGTGATGATTAGCGTAAGTCACTACCAAGCTTTGTCTTGTTACCAGTACAAATTGAATAATTTATTCCTTTCACTAGGATCTAACCCACAACCGTTGCGTTTACTGTCACATGCGTCACGACATCCTCATGTACATATAGGTAACTTATAATTTATTTTTAAACCTTAGAACGAAGACATAAATAGCGTGGTGATTCATCGCTCCATTCTCCATTTTAACAGAAATATTGTGAGTTTACAATTAACACTGTACTTTGTTTATGGCTTGTTTTTATGAGCCGCTCTCAAGATAGAGGTCGATCTTGACACGCCGATTTCATTTATATATTATATACCTATCTATAAATGAAAACGACATCTCAATATCGATCTCAAACGTGAGAACGATTTATAAATGCTGGCCTAGAAGACTATCGTCATGCAGCTGCGCCGCGATGACGCTAATAATAATTAGTAATAATCTTGTTATTAATTTATAATAATATATCAATATTATTATTTTTCCTTAATTTTAATACGACTGTTCATCGTTTTATCTTATAAACGTAATAATCTAGCTACTGGTTCCAACATTTTTTTCCCTGTGGAAGACATATTTAGTTGAAGACGGCTCGCAGTTGGCAGGCAGGCAGTTGAACTTATTTCCAACTTTCAAATAGCGAACCCAGTCGTCGTGACTGTAAAACCGACTGGTTGTGGGTGCAATCCCCACTCGGAGAGATGAAATATTTACTTAAATTTATATTTCCATTTCTTCGCTCTGGTGTCGAGGCTAAGCGCGGCGTTGAGTTCTTCCACTCAACACACAATACCTCCAGAATTCGAACGGAGTGTCTTAACGCTAGGTTCTCTCTGCCTACTCTGCTGTGTGCGGGATACAGCGTGAAGCTGAAATAGCAAAGAGTTGTATATGCGAGTGTGGCCCATAGCTCTCCTTAAAACATGAACTATTCGAAGTAATTTTTTTTTATATATTTACTATAATAGCGCCACAGTAAAGTCGGTAATATAAGACAAATGTTGATAAATGAGATACCCATCGATTTGTCTTCATTGCTAAAATGTCATTGCCTAATTGCGTTTTAATATATTTAATGTGGAATATTTAGTCAACCCTGCCGCTATCAAGGCGTACAGACACCGTTAGAAGTTTTATTAGTCTTAGGTTCAATATCAGACGAAATTATATTTAAATAGAAAATATTTTTATTTTCGAATTATACTTGAAAAAATGCTATAATGATATTGAGAGAGAGATAGAACACTCAACATTCATTGTAGAGACACCGAATGAGGATTCTATGATGAACTTAGTATTCGAAATGATTATGGCATTGTACTGATCTATCTTCTATCTATATATATAAAAGGACTTGTTCTGACTGACTGAGGTAAGATGCACACGCACAGCCGTAACCGCTGATGGTAGCGTGAATTTCGACAGACGTAGGTATAGTTTATTTTTATAATCTGGACATCCACTAAGAAGGGATTTTGAAAAGTTTTAACCCTAAAGGGATGAAATAGGGAATTGAAAGTTTGTATGGATTTTTTTAAAGCAGCACCGATTTTTATAAAATTCGAAATTCAGTCTCTTTAAAATATTTCATTGAATACGTGTTTCATGGTTTATTAGAATTGGGTGAATTCACCCCCTAAGGGTTCAAATAAAGGGTTGAAAGTTTATATGGAAAAATCCTTAAATCGCCACCAATTTTTATAAAAATTTAAATTCAGACTATTAAAAATATTTTATTGAACACATGTTTCGTGGTTTTTTTAGAATTCACCCCTAAGGGTGCAAAAGAGGGCAAAGCGGCGCGCGCCCACTAGTATATTATAATAGTTGTTGGTTAAGAATATAATTTGACATCCATATGTTTTCTTACTTTTATTCTAATACCTCCTCCATTCCAATACAATATATTATGCACATATTATGTGCATTCAATTGATACAATAAGCTTATTAAAAGTGGGCATTCCATCCAAAGGAAATCAGATATACTTCCTTTGGACGGAATGTCTACTTTTCTTTTATTTATTTTTTTCAAACCTAGACTATCTCACCTAATAGTTAAGCTAATTAATAATATACTATTTCACAATCATAAGTTAAAAGCGCGATGTTGATTTCCGCCCCTCAATACACAACGTAGATACCGAAACTTTGGTGGAAAACGGAGAGCGGAATGTCTTAACATAATGTTCCCACTGCCTACTATATGAGGGATACACAGTGAAGTTAAAAAAAAAATTGTCAACTACATGACGTTAACAATATGTAGGTACATATTTACATCTGCGGTGCAGCGTAGCTGCTTCCGACGAGCGAGCGATCGGCGAAAGTTGTCAGGAGCGGGTGAAAGTTATCGAACGTAATCGACGGCGCCGGAAGAAAGCCATTTGTTCCCTTGCTTAGCTTAAATCCTGGCCTCATGTTGTTAGTCGTGGAGAATTATTTTGTATTCATTAGATTATAAAAATAACTAATTATAAGTATATTGTGGCACTGATTATCAATCAGTAAGGATAAATTTATTATACAATTTTTCTCAATTTTATTTTTTTGTGTTTAATGTTTAAAACAAGCATTTTTCTTTAATTTGTTGATTTATTTACTGTACTAACTTGACTGTAAGTATTCTTGAAAAGTATAATAAGCTTTACTTGGTAGCACTTTCACATATTTTAAGCCAAATCTGATAAATGATGAAAAATATTAATGTTGTTTTAATATCCATACGTAGTTTGACAGCGTCTGTTATCATATCGAAGATAAATTTATGATAAGAATAAAATAAAATATTTTTTAAATAAATATTTAATAAATTTACATGTACCTTTGTAGATTATAATGACAAAGAAATTTGTTTGTCTTTTGGCTTATAAGTCTGTTACAGCCTTGTAGACAGCTTGGTTTTACTTTAAAATTATAAAAGCAGCACTTAAATATATTATTTTTCTTGTTTTATATTTACAAAAATATATTTTTATAATAAGTATATTTTTAATGATTAAACAACAATACAATTGATTCACTACTTAAAATTGTGTTTATTAGGAATTTTTTATTTATTTTTAAAATCATATCTTCAATACATATTAAATTATTGGAAAATTGATAGGTTGATTTATCTTTAACAAAAACAAACACTATTTTTTTTGCACTCTACAGGCAGAGAACTTTGTTTCAAGACATTTTATTTTCTGCCAAAATTTGGAACATGGTATGTGAGCATGATAGAGTTAAACATTAACCTTATCTTGGCATATTTCATAGCCACAAGTAGGATTTGAAGCAACAACCATATTTATAACCATATTTACTGTCAAATGCTGTCCCACTGTGCCGCAAAGGCCTAATAATATGGCCTTAATATTTAAAAGCAATAGCATTCATTGTAAAAATTCTATTATTTCAAACTTAAATATATTTCATTATATCTTGTTTATTATTTGTTGTTCATGTTAGTGAGAGCAATGTCAGACATTGATGACACTGATAAATTTACTTAGACATCATAATCGGTTGTATCATAGATAATCCAATTTATCTTTTTATTTGCAGTATTAATTCACTCCATTTCCCATACTATACAATTTTCTAGACATTATGTGTTGTGGCCAAACTTAACTTTGTACTTTGTCTAGAGCAAAGAAATTTAAATAAACCCATAACTGTGCTGTGTGTGTGAAGCCCATAACTGTGTTTATAATCAAATGAAAAGTTTAATGCTTTTCACTAATGCATTAATAATTCTTTGTATTGCAAAGACAATAGCTCACAATCCTATTGTCTTACTTTAATAAAACAAGTTTTATGTTATCTAAATAAGAATAAATTGTACTATGATAAAATGTATCATAAGAAAACTGTATAAAACTAAATTCGAACATAAATTTAGATTTACATAGTTACTTTTTAGATACCTATTTTAACTTTTATTAATATTCATAAAAAAAAATATTATATGAACTTACCCTCATATTGTTGTTGTCAAAGTGCAACCGAAGTACCAGCATTTTTTAGTCGACACACATAAAGAAAATAACATTCAGTACTTATTTACTTTAACACGCTAACCTTTAACAATCATGAATATAACAAGTAAAATTAATGAAATAATTTCTAAAACGCACACACTACACAAATAACACAAAAATTACACCTGGCGGATGTTTTCCACAAAACGTACACAAATAAAACACCTCCGTGGAAACACTGGAAACTACTTGCGAAACGATATGTCAATCGACGTGAAATTATCTAAAATGTATTAACATGAACTTTAAATACATAAAACAAATCAGGATCTTATCGCTAGAAGAGAAATACTAATATATTTAAATAAGATAGTGTTAACGCTTACGAATAGATAGATTTGCTTGTGTATTATTACAGAGCAAACAAGCCACCACGACACGATTCTATCGACAACTGGAAACGAAACCAGTTTTACCAACCAAATATGTAATACGTACTGAGATACGTACCTACTGAAGTTTAATGACAGATGACAGCTAAGAAGTTGGCAGTAGAAAAAAATGTATATACTATCATTATGTGCTTAATGTTGGTCATTATAAACCAAAAAATATATTTTCAATTATTATTACATAAATTACAAATATAATTTATTAGTATAAGTATACAAAGTACTCAAATATTATTTGTAAAATAGAAAGAACTTAACACATTATTTTCTACTTATTTTTTTATAAATCAACACTTTTATATATCACTTATACTTATATGAAAATATACATACTATATCCTTTTTTAGATTTAGAAATAGCATAGAGATCATCGCTGGAGAGTGGAAGACTAAGTGAATTGATGATATTCGAAATATCACTATTTCGTGGTGTATCTTTAATACACGACTAAAAAAATCAATAAATGCTCGAATGTATACTACATTAATTTTAACACAATTCATGTATTTGTTGAAGGAATAAATAAAACAACACAAGTACTATTTGAGCATAAGTTTCTTTTAAATTTAAAAGCGCTTTAAAACAGATTACACGATATGAAAGTAGGTAACAATAAAAGAAGGTAGCTAAGAGCACAGCCTAAAGTTAAATTGTGAAGATCACAATACACTTATGCAATAATAAAAACATAAAAAAAAACCAAATTTACAAAAATTAACTCTACCAGCCGTAGCAGAACCTACTCTACACTTCTGTATGAAACAGTATTACCTTTGCTTACACAGTTGAAAATCTTCACCCCGTATATACGTTACAAACGTCATATTACGAATAGCTTTCAGATAAAAAATTATTACTTCTGAATAAAGTATATATTCTTCAAAATAACCTGAGGCAGAGGTAAACATATTTCATAATGTATATATTTTTTTTAAATTTATAGCAATTTTACTCATTCTTGTATAATTCTATGCTAATAAGTTTGAAAAGGTGCTCTATCGCTTTCCTGGTTACTGACAAAAAAAGTTTGAAAGCCATTGCAATATTGCTAAACTGAGGGAAAAGGGTTCATTTCAACTGACACACAAAATTTGCATGAAATGTTGCACATCAAGTTCATTACAATAACAAACACGTTATGATTAATTATTAAATAAACAAAATATTTTAATATTTTGTTTATCGTAAAATAAGTTTTATATTATTTGATGGCAAAATAATAATATATCCTCTAGCTCAAGGTAAGTCGTGGCGTAGAGGCACCAATGTGTGACTGTAAACAGGACTGGTTGTAAGTTCGATTCGCACTCGAGGAAATGAAATTATCTAAATCTCTATTTTCATTTCTTTCCTCTGGTGTCGAGGCAAAGCGCGGCGTTGAGTCGCCACTAAACACGCAAAACCTCCAGAGTTCATGCGGAAGTGGTGAACGAAGTATCTTAACACTAGGTTCCCTCTGACTACTCTGCTGTGTGCGGGATACAAGATGAGGGTGATTTGATTTTGCAACTGCTTACATTACTTAATAAATATAGAGAGTAGCCAATATAACTCTTGGTATTGACCATTAGCCATATTTATTCGTAACTAAAATGCAAAATAGAATATTTATGAGCAAAACTTTTATTTTTTTTAAGTGCACCTACATATTCACATGAATATACAATTTTTATAAATTTCCTACTTACATCTAAATATGTACTAAATATTAAAAATAAAAGATCGCAATACGCTGAACTTTCGAGTCGAAATTATATTTACACTAGCAAGACTCAACAAATAATTTTAACGTATACAGGACATATTTATATGGATCCTGCCAAAGTCATTAATAAATAAACCAAGCACACCTCATATATTTACAATTACAATTATCAAGTAACATAATCAGTCTTACATTTTATTTAAGAGTAGTATACTTCCAGGTAAACTAAATGGTCCGAGTCGAGATCTAACATCTACAGCTCGTACTGCAAAATAATATTTGTATCCTGCCATGAATTGTGTTAAAGTGCAGGCCATTGGTAAAGGCAAAGCTTTGACGTCCCCAATTTTCTTCCACAATGAAGTACTTGGGGGTGAAGAAGTTTCTTGATAAGCATACAATTGATAACTAGCTATTTCTTCATGGTTTTCTTCTTGGTAACCATCTATTTTCCAGGAAATGACTATGCCATTCTCCACTTTGGACAGTTTTAGTTCAGGTGCGGGTGGTAAGCCTTTCCAATTTGGAGGCTGATACTGTTTCATAGAATCTGGCAAAGGTGCTGGATGTTTTGGTGCGATCCTTGGCAGTCTTACAGAGTTGCATTTTTGTGCTGTACCTGGACCTCGTAGTCTCGGAACTGAAATAGACAATTTAATTAGTACAAAAGTAGTTTAAAATAGTTACAATTGAAATATTTGTAAACAGTTTACATTATAAATATCAATCATAAATGGCAAAAAAATTAAGAATATATGAGTAGCAATAGAAAAATTCAAAGCCATATTTTTTTGTTAATGTGATAAAAATGCACAACATACCATGAGGCGATACTTGCTTCAACATAATAGTTTGTCCTGGCCGGACTGGGTTCTGTGAACCACTTATTGGTATATACACTTTTCTGGGACTATTCACTGTATTTACAAATTGAGGTCTCTGAGTTGTCAATAGTGATTGCTGCGGAACTAATCGCACTGGAGGCGCTATGTTACGTGGCACCACTTTAGAAGGAGGTTCATCATCTGTTAAGTCTACGGTAATGGAATTGCCTTGCTGCATTTTGTTAAATGACCTTTTTTCTGGTTTAGTAGCCGGTGGAGAACTTCTTACACCATTTGGTACTTGCGCTTTAGTTGCAAGAGGAGAAGATGATAGTTGTTTATTATTAGTACCTGCATTATTAACTGCTGGGACTAACCTTGGTACAGGTATTTGTTGATCATTTGTACTAGTGGTAGGTCCTTTCAGTGTTTTGGAACTTTGGGTTTTAAGTTTAGCAGGACTAGGTGAATTAGTTGGAAATTTATTGCTTGGCATAGGCCTTTTCCTCGTGATCGGCGTTTCTATCATCAGCACTTGCATGCCAACAGAGCGCGTTATTTTTAAAGGAGCAATAGCTTGTCCAGTATTTTTCTTCTGTTCTTCTTGGATAGATTTCAAAACTACTTGTAAATCGCGGTTTTGTTTCAAGAGAGTGTTTGTTTTTTTCTTATAATCTTCTATATTTTGTGACATAGCCTTCAGTTGTAGATTCATTTCACTCAAATTACTTCGATCAACAACACTTTCTACGATTTTAAGCACACAAAACTCTTCTAATTCGTCTCTTGTCATTTCCGCAAAATTCCTTTTACATGACTTGAGGAAATTAACTGGTAAAAGCGGTTTCGGGGAGGAGGGTTTTTGTTCAGTGTGTTCGATATTTTCGTCCAACAGTTCATCTTTCTCATTTATTTCTCTTACGGTTTCCTTGTCAACTTTCGATTCCTGCGGGAGCTCTGAAAATATCAAAAAAATATTATATTTATTATTATAATATATATATTATATTAATAAAACTTTATAGTTAAAATTGATATTTAAAACATTAATAGAGAATATCGTATGAATTGGTAATTATAGTAAATAATAATGTGGTATTCTTGTAATGATTTGATAAAAATTATCATAAAAATAATATAAGATAAGTATCGTACAAAATTACAGAAACAAGGTTTCAAGGAAGGTTTTTTTTTATGATATCGTAATAAATATATTGTAAGCTACTATCATTGATTTATATCACTAACTTTTTTCAAATAAATAAATACATACCTTCACTACTTTCATCAACATTCATAGTAAGATCACTCTCGTTTTCTGTAGTTTGATCTTTTGTTTCTTCATCCTGAGGTACATCAGTATCAGATGGGACTAATCTATCATTTTTATTGGTATCACTAGGAGTTTCTTCATCAATTAACATGATATCATCATCGTCCTCTATACTTATGCATTGTTTTTCATCGGATTCTTTATTTTCAGGTACTGCTTCAGGCACTTGCTCTTCATCATCATCAGATAAGATATCGAGAGTGTTAGATAATTTGCTTATATGTAGAAGGGGTTTCTTTTCTTTTATGTTGTTTTTAACAGAAGAGACTTCTGTAACTACTTCTTCACATTCTTGACACGATTGATTATCTAGTTCTTTATCTTCTTGTACTAAATTCGACATACTATCTTTTAAATTTTCATTATTTAAATGTTCATCATTATTTCTGCTTTCTAAACTTAGGCTGTCTTCTTCGATGTTTTCCATATTGGTTTTTGTTGCGTCATTTTCATTGCCTGTTGAGTTTTCTGAAATAACCATTTTCTCTGGGTTTTTAGATTCTTTTTCTACATCATGCACTTTGTCGTCTACCACAGCCATACATTCATCATCTTTTTCATCGGCTATGTCTATTACTTCATCATTCTTTACACTGTTACTAGTTTTTTGATTTGACTCATCTTCTTCTAAATCAAAGATTTCATCATTTTTACTTTCAGATTGTATTTCATTTTGTATAGGAGCTGCCATTTCATTTTCAGCAACATTTTCAGTATTATCTGTAATATTTTCTACTTCCTTATCTTCTTTATTTGTGTCTTTTCCAAGTACATCCTCATTTATTTCGTTAACATTTTTTACTCTCATGGTAAATTCTGCCTCAGTAACGTCTTGATTATCTGATTTACTGTTTTCTTCGCTTGTTTCAGTTTGCATTTCTATTTCATTTGGTTTTTCAGAGTCATTGTTTTCTTTAATTTCCTGTTGTTTGGTATCACACTCATGTGAACTAGAAATTGGTTTCTTAGAAGAGATATTTTCCAACGCCGATTCTAATATAATATTTTGTTCAATTTGGTCCGCAGTTGTGTTCGCGTCAAATTGCTTTGTTTCATTCAGTTCGCTTATTACATCACCAAATATTTCTGCATCTGCATTTCTGCATTTTCTGCTTTTATTTAGATCTGGTTCCATCTCTTCACATACATCTTTATCATTATCGATGTTATTTTCCATATCATCTATTTCTATTTTATTTCTCAAATGATCGTCCTTTTCCTCACAGAAATTTTCAGATTTATTTAAATCTTCTTGCACATCTGTGCTATTTTCATTTTCCTTATTGCTGTCGACGTCATCTTCTTTATCATCTACTTCTTCTTTATCAATGACTACATTTATATTATTAAAAAGTCCTTGATTGCTGTCTTTATCGGCGCTATTTTCATTTTGAGCATTATCATTATCTTCATCCTCTTCTAACGTGTCAACATCTGCCAAATTCTCTTTATCGTTTCTTATGGCAATGCATTCTGTAATACTTGGAATGTCGCTTTTAACTTTATCTGTTATATCATTAATAATTTTCGTATCTAAGGAAGGTGATTTTTGTTCAATAACTGACATGTTACTTCGAATATCAATATCTGCATCAGTTTTTAAAATTAATTGCATTGTTCAGCATTTCACTTATCTTCTTAGCAGGAAAGGAAAGTTCCTGAAAATTGAAATGTAACATTTTATAATCTCGTAACAGTGTAGTGTATTTTACAACTAGTTAAATTATTTGAACATTTTAATGCTAATGTAGTTATTACCAAGTTATTGTTACGTACGAAAATCTTAATTAAATTAATATTATTATTATTATATATTGTCACAAGGACAGTACATTCGGCGAATATCGGCCTTATAAAATAATTAAAAATATATCGCTACCGGTAGGCGATGTACATGAGTTATTTAAATATATGTACATAGATAAGTATGTAGGCGAATATATACATACATAAATTCACTTAAAAAATATACACAAATACATATGTACATACATACGTAACTACATACTAATACATACAATATAATATATAAATTATGAAAAAAAAATATACATAATTTAAATTACTAAAACCGTCTATTTGCGATGCGATAAATGTGTGAGGAACGGAGTGTCTTATCACTAGGTTCCCTCTGCCTACTCTGTTCTGCGCAGGATACAATTGTATTTTGTCAAAATGTATAAAAATTCGTCAATGTGAAATTAATACAATAACACAACATGTCCAGATATAGGATGAAATAAGACTATTAGAATCCATAACGTAACAATAATAAATAAAAAGTAAGTTTCCATACAAGAACTAAATAGACTATAGACTATATAATTGCCACAAACTCTTACTATTTCGAGCTACGTCAACGCTGGATACGCCTTCGAAAAATTGAATCGCTGTGAAATCGTAATACAAATCATCTAGTCTCATCCTGTTTGACCATTACATTAGTATATTATTAAATATTTATACAAACATAATTTATTATCTCTAAGCTGAATTATGTTGAAGGGCTACAGGCCCGGCAAACCAAATTCTCTACATTAATTACTAGTGGCTCTGTAAATTGTAGGCTTTGTAAATATGTCCGTTAATGTTCACTCGTAAAATCGCTCAATTTAAAAGAAAATCGTTACAACAAATATCTGATCCGTTATATTATTACCACCTACTCGTTTCAAATATTGAAATTATTTCTAGAATACTATTTTGTTCTTTTATATATGGGAAAAATACGTCTGCATGTAAGCTAGCTTTAATGTTTTTTTTATTCCATTCCCTTCATCTCCGCTATTATAAAAGTATTCGAAAATTTCATCCCGATAAATATTCTCCTCCTCCTCCTCACAAGAAGTCACGATAATTGTTTGTAAAATGCAACCGGTAGTGTGGCCGAATATCGACGACTATTTTTGCCGAAGCTGAAAGCTTCGTTTATTCGGCCAAATATGTTTTAATTTATTCCCTAATCTTTTATGAGTTGATATTTAAATATTTTTTCTTTATTTATTATCTTTGTCACATCACTATTACTAACTCTACATTTGTGCTACCAAATTATTTATTGTTATATATTTAATTACTATTAGTCATTATTTGAAGCGTATATTTTTTTTTGCAAAAAAAAATTACTAGAATGTAAATATAATGAATTTGCAAATTTTAATGGAAAATAAAACGAAATAATAGAATTAAAAACAAAATTTAATTATGTAATCATGTTTACATATAAACAAAAATAACATGAAAATAATTTTAAAAATCTAATTATTTATTATAAATCTCACACGATTTTATTCATAATCCATATACATAAAAAAAGAAATTAAAAGATTAATTCAAAAGATAATTAAAATGACAGCGCAAAAAAACATGCATCACAAACGTCAAAGATACATAACAACTGTTATCGTAAACCAAGATGGCAGCCGCTTGGATAAAATCACACATACGGGAGTAAATTCCGTATTCGCTGGCGTAGAGCTGCACTCTCGTCAGTCTTTTGAGGGCGGAACCTGCCAAGTCCACTATCTCACCAAACTCATAGGTGTCGTACCGTGTAGGAGAGAGATAGAATCATAGAATACCAGAAATAAGGTGAATGTGGAAAGGACCAGAATGGTCTCGCATCGAATGAGGAACAAAAGACTGAAAAAATAATTAATAAGACTTCTATTTCTGGAAATACATAATTTAAGCGATATCAATTCTAAACGTCAAGGCCGGTGTTGCCAAATTCTTAAAATGACGTTTTTGATAAATGTGCATAATTCTATTTTGATTTATTGAATCACATAAAAGTTTTAGTCAACAATAATGTTTTTGTCAAATTTATTACAGTTTTGTTTCATTGGTTTAGTAATTTGGCTGCAAAATAAATTGCAACACGTAACTTATAAAAACATTGAATGAATTTAGATATAACTTTTCTTCTTCAAATGTTGTAAACCATTATTTCATATAACCATTTAACAATAACAAAATTTATTGAAATATAAAAAAAAAAGCTAAAAATAAGCAAATCCGAAAACAAATGTATGTACTTTACTAAAAAAAAAAAAAACAAGAAAATAACGCAATAATAATCATCCAAGTTTTTTAATAAAGTATACTATGAACTGAATGTAAAATAAATATCATAAATTTACCGGAAATCCAACAAATTTGTCAGTGTGTGTCACTCGAGAACGAAGAAGAATGAATGAGAAGATACGATAATCGCAACGTACAAACGCTCCGTAACGCGATTCAAACCATACTGGCTGGCAGAAGGAGAGAGAAGAAAATGGCCGCCGAAAAAGTGTCGCCGCGTGTGGCGAGAATACGAACTGTATTATACAGAGAAAATGTAGTACAGAGACATCGGTTTCGCCGTACCGGAATATTTGTGCCCAGGCGAGAGCAAGACACCCGCTATAGTAGTGCATGCGACAGAAAGAGACGGCAGAAATTGTAGCCTTATCAGAATTTATTTATTTAGAGCTTTACTACACTACTCTGCACGTCGCGCGCTAAATGTAGCCGTTCTGGCGATATCTACATATGAGTCAACGCTGTTAACGAGAACTCATTCTCTTATTATTCTACTACTTGATAAGTGTCATCTCATATAAATTAATATATACATATGATGCGGTACCAAATGTACTGTTTAGAATGAAGAGCATTATGAAGAAGTTTCTAGATTTTTAATTATTCTAGAAGATTAAACAACATTATTCTTATACTTATTAAAGAATTTCTACAAAATAAATTAATAATAAAAACATGGTAAAATGTGCGAATTTCATTATTGAGATCACGCGGCGTTGCCGTTTCGTACAGCACAGGGCGTTGAGTGGGCTGCCTCATGCCAGACTCGATGCGAAACTGCCCGAACAAGGCCGAAAACTGCCGATACACGCCTAGTCAGGTCAGACCCAAACGTCATCACTAAAATAGATATTTATCTGGTAGCAGACTGATATTATTGTAACTTCAGATTCTAGAATAATGTTTGGTCCAAATCTTTATGACTTCTGTCTAAAATGAAGATATTCTGTTCGAAATTTTATTACTTCGGAGTAAAAACTATCAAAATTTGATTGTCCAATTTATTATTCTGATGATGACACTAATACTCATTATACTCAAACTATTAAAATAAAAGGTCATATTCAGTAATTTTTAAGCGAATGTTATTAGAAACATTATTAATTTAGTTTGAAGACGGTAACCCCAAAAATGTGCAGACAATAATTTTTAAACTAACAGGAAATCCTTGATCATTGATTTGTATTATCATCATCAAACCGATAACTAAAAAGGTCATGTCTTAGTTATTACAAAAATACTTTCAATCATACAACCATATTAATTAATTAAACTAAACTTTTACATTCATGCAGTACACTCCGTCACTAGAAGCGTACGAAACAATATTCGTGAAGTCCATTGCTGATTTTCCTCAACAGTTTTGTGACAGCGAACTTTATTTATACGCAATGAATAGGAAACAGGTATGTAAAATGGATGGACATGGAGAATATGGAACCCCCTTAGTCATTGACTGTACGTTTTAGAGCAGGGATAAAAAAAAATAACTATTAAAGGTTAGAAAATGTTGTTATGCATAATTTAGAAGTAGTTACGATTTTATTTGAAATCTATAGTCATGTTAAATAATATGTTTTTGCCTAAAATCGACGTTTATATCATATTCACTGATTTAAATATTTATAAATAATCCACACCGATACAAACGAAAAAAGAATTTGCGTCGGACGTACGGTATTAAGTACGATAGAAATCAAAATGGCGGACGATGTTATGAAGGTTAAATATTTTGTGGAACTCTTTTTCTCTTATTTTGGGCTAAAATTAAGTATGTTAATAATAAATATAATAATCTCGTCTAGATAACAAATATATGATCTGCAATACTATACAATATGTAAAGAGAAACTTAATTATGGCTTATAACATAATAACAAAGTAAATATGTATAATAAAATTTAGTTGCAGCAGATTTGATAATGTAAGTATTAGAGTTGACAGAGACAGAAAGAAAGAGTATCTAATTCATGCTCTCAAAGGAAAAGATCATCTAATTCAAATGAACTTTAAATAGAAGATGAACTGATATAAACACTAATATCAATTTGCATTATTTGATATTTGTTTGTCATTTTATTATATTCTTGTACATTCTGTGTGAGTTAAATATCATTATCACAGCACATTAAAAGTGTGTGGCTAGCGGGGCACGTCACGCCAGCAACGCCGCATTCGCCAGGTCGGAAACAAAATGCGACGTTGCCGTTCTTAGCTCTCGAGAGGCAGATATATGTAGGAACGGCGATCGTTGTTGGTTATATAGGTACGGTAATGTTCATGACAACCCGTCATTTTGTACTTATTCATTGAATAAATTCAACATAATGTTGAAGTTTTGTAATAAAAAAGGATTTAGATAAAACAAAAGTATTATTGGCAACATCACACTTCAGGTCAATAACCTGTTCATGTCATATCATCAAATATGCCTAAAATGGTTAGTTGTAAAATGCTGTCACGATTCATAAGAGTTCGTCAGCAGTTCCAATGAAAGAAGAGATGGGTTTCTTTGGCATAATATAAATATAGGCATATCTTTTAAAAGTTTAAGTAGGAGAAATACATAATCATTATGTATAAAAATATTCTTGATGGGAAGTGTGAATAAAATTCGGACTATTGCTAAAATTTTACTGAATTTAACATGATCATGTTAATAATAAGTAAAAGACAAACGGAGACCAAGATCTGAAAAGGAAACAAAATCATTAGTTACGATACTTACCAATATCCTAGAGGAGTTGAAAAGTTTATAGTTCTAGTATGATAAATTCGCCAGATTCCGCCCGAAGCCGCGCTCGAAGTACGTCAGGAGAGAGAGGGTAATCAAATGCTTCGCCGTGCGCCAGTACCGCGCGGAACCGCACGCCGCCATTTTGTTGTCGCCCGCCTCACGAGTCGGAAGAGAGCAAAAATATCACTATCTCCCTCTTTGTAAACAGCAATAAATATTTGTAAATCCTTCTTTCCAATTCTAGATATCTTCTTTTTCGAATAATGCTAGATATCTATGACTTAAATATGTCATATCCATTACATTATGAGTAATGTTAGGATATTCATTGACTTTAGCACTTTCAATTGTTTCTCTAGGTTTTATGTACATTCCTAGATTTTCTTATTACTGGCCAAGATTATACATTTTAATCATTGTACCCATCTTTTTGGGGTTTTTAGGGTTTGTCAATTTTAGTAAAGTCCTTGGATTAATAACATTTTTTTTTGCTTTGGCAATATAACATATTATACATAGGTATTCTTTGTTTTATCTTAAATTTGTGAAGGAAAATGATATATTTTAATTCAGAGATTATTTTTTCATAATTTACCCTAATAAAATATTCTATCATTTTGTTAATATTGACCTACCATTATTTTGTAGCGCCATCTGTGCATTTATGTATGAATCGTTATAACTAATGTAATTAGTACTTCGATTTATAAATAGAGGACTCATTTTTTTATTTTAATATTGTCAGTACTCTATAAAGATACCAAAGTTATTTAAATAACTGAATTATTATATACGACCATCAATAAAAATGTCAGTAATGTAAGTAAATCAACCTAATAATTGTAACACTAGTTATAATATTTTAATATTATACTAATGTTTTTTCGTCTTGTTTTATATTATTACATTTCGTAAAATTCTACATTGTCCGAAATTATTAAAATTTTTTAAAGCATTTGAGAGCATTTTTATAAATCTGTTAATGTCCTCGAGGTTCAAGAGACGGGCTCTACCAGACTCGTTATGTTATAAAACCTGAAAATTTTGGCGAAGTTATATGTGCTCTACTAATCAAAGAACCATACCACCATACAACACAGGTTAGCAAGTACTTACCTAATTTGGATAGTGGTTTCTGTTTCAGTTCTTAAAAAAGGTGCTCAAAATAGTATTTAATTCGCTACAAATTATAAAGGTCAATTATTTTATATTTTCTTGGAATCATATTATGAAATTACGTTATCGATATTTATGTTGTGAAAATTGGTAGTAAACTAACATTTCGTTACGTAACATTAATTAAACTTGTCAAAAGTGATGAATAAATTTATTAATTATTTTTCTCTCGACGCAAAGGTTGTCTGGAAGAAATCGCTCATTTAGCGATAAGGCCGCCTTTTGTACAGATTTAAATGTTTCTTTCAATATTGTGATCTGTATTTCTGGTGTATAATAAAGAGTATTTTACTTTACTTTACTTTTATTTATAATTATTATAATTGTAAAACAATTTTTTTTTTACATAGGACAAAATATAATGTTCGGTAATAGAAACGGATAACAAACACACAGAAGCATGCACATGCAATGCTTGACGGTTGACAATTGACATTGACACTACAGACGAATGTAAACAAAGTAAAATGTATTTTTTTACTTTTTATTTTATATAGTATAATATTTATATATTAAAGAATAAATAAAGATGATTGGATCTTTATCATATTATAAGATGTTCATGGTAGAGTAAAATTTAAAATTACGTAATAAAATGAGTTTATTGGTGGTTCACGAAATTAACCTAAGAAACTTTTTAGAGTCCCCGGCTTCGTGTATTTTCTTCAATACAAAGATATTATGCTAGTACTTTAGAAAGTCAGTATACAGAATCAGAAAAAGAAAAGATTTTACGAATTTTAAATGATGATATTTCGTCATTACCTAGGTTGGTATACATTTTATTTCTTGTTAATTTGTATTTTTTTTAAGTAAGTAACTTAATTATTTTATTTAGATTTTTTTATCTTAATCAATTAGAATGTTTATTTTTTTAACTCCAGTATGTATCACGTATGTAGCAGTATAGACAAGGGGAACTTGGGGGACCAAGTGTTTTCACATCAACACTAAATGTCGCCTTTTGCCTCTAAGTTAGCAAAACAAGGATATGGAAATTTTACATATTTCATTACTCTGAGTGGGAATCAAACCCACAACTATTGTGTTTACAGTCGCATGCTTGTGCTCCTGAACCATGATGGCCTAATTCTTTCATGATTTTGAATATTTTTTTTATTGTGCATTTTAAATAAACTATAAACAACATTTTTGTAGGTATGACATAACTAAAGTAAGAATTAAGAAGTTAACTGATTTCCTGGGAAAAAATGGTGATATAAAGACATTAACTGAAATAGAAACTATTGAGGGGTTTACAGAGAAGACAACCGCTAAATTATTTAAAAGTCTTTTAAATGGGCCACAAGAGAATGAAAATTTAAACAAAAAAATTAAAGGACAAATACTACATCCTACATTGAGTGAAAATGACAGGCAGGTATAAATTTAATATTTCATTAAAAGAATGCTTCTATTTAAATATTGAGTCCATTATCTCAAGGACTTGATAGAAAATGGGGAAGAGAAGCTTAAAGTCCTTTGCTTATCCTGCAATATGGGTTGTCTAGTAATTTTAATTATTGGTTAATATTGAGACTAAGCAGGACTTAAACGGAGTTAAGTAATACATAATTTCTTAACAAGGTATTGCTTTATATATCAATAAACACTGGCTGTGTGCACGAATAGGCATGATTAATTGTCACATTCTAGTTGAGCCAAGTGTGCAAGCGAGAGAACAGAACAAATGATAGAGAGGCATGACTGGCCTAGGAGTTTGGCTTGTAATGCATCTATCCACTGATTGAACTGAATTCACTGATTCTTGTTATTAAAAAGCAAATTGTTACCTGTAATTAATCTATGTAATTAAAGTAAAAAGAAATAATTAATTTATGCTGTGTATTATACAAAATAATTATAATTCAGTGACAAATAAAAGGTCATCAACTCTGTAGTGCTGCTCTCAATAAATTTCCTTCTATACATATTCAAATGGATGGAGGAGAGCAAAAGGTGATATTGTGTGATAAGAGTTCTGAAATAATCATTGTTGTCCAAACTCTACATAGAAAATGTTTCTAGTGAAATTCTTTGGGATGAAATCTGACTTCCCATAAGAATGAACTGAAATTCATGAAAAGAAAAATGAAATTGAACTAACACAGCCTCTAAATCATTAGAGTTCATTTCTAACACTAACGGTAGGGATTTTTTCAAAGAGCTAAGGTGGATTCGGGCCATTTTAGTTAAAAATGATAACTTTTTAAAGTATTTCTTCATAACCCTTTTGCCTTTTTTATTATATGGATACAATTTGTAGATTCAGAGTTAAAAATGATGAAAAATATGATTTCCCTGAAAATAGTATTTAGGCACATTTTCATTTCTTTTATATTAGGGTATTTGGTTTGATTCATTATGGGTTGAACATGTCTTTAAATAGATACTGCAATGAAGTAAGAAAATGAAATAAAAAGTAAAAAAAAAGTACATTTCTAAGCATATGTAGCTTTACTATTATTAATGTAGTAGTTAGACACCATATCTCTCTTACAATCAATTGACCTCTAGTAGACAATGCATCTGTAGCTTCTCTGGTGTTACATAAAAACCTGAGTCCATTAACCTATAAAAAAACTAATCTAGTTTGATGCACTGGAGTTTTTTTATATAATTATTTTTATATGATTTATGTTGTTTTGTTTGAGTACATATAGTACATATACTAATCAAAACATACAAATTAAATGAAATTATTAGCAATATTCTTATTAAAATCGTAAAATCATATAGCCCAACCAGTAGCATTTTTCAAGTAGGATACAGAATCAAATAACAATTAACTTTTTCAGTCGTGCAAAACAATATTGGCAGTATATGTAACAGTGAATTCAATTTGTTGGTCGCTCATACAAAAACAAGATTATGTAGTGGATGAATGGCAATACCATGGCATTGATTATCCGGATGGCAAAAAGATGCAAATTACTGATATTTTAAATATGGTGAGCTTAGTTATCTTAATCACTTCATCTTATTCTTATGAACTATTGCTTCTGCCTACCCTGATGTTTGCCGCATACAGCGTGAATTTCATCTTATTCTTAAACTAGCGGACCCGCGCGGCTTCGCCCGCTTGACCTATACCAGTATTTATTATATTATTTTCTATTTTCGATAAATTTAGTAAGAAATATAAGAAAATATATATACATGTACGTGTGGTAGAGTCACGTCGCCAGCAATGGCAACACGCATGGGCAGACTCGACCGGGCCATTACCACCCCCGGCATTTAAAACCGGCGTGAAGTAGTGGCTTTATGCCACTGCGTTTCGCATCAGGTAATGCCGGGCCCCGGCGCTCAACCCGTCTTAAAGGCCGGCAACGCACCTGTAGCTCCTCTGGTGTTGCACGGGGTCGTGGGCGGCGGTAATCACTTATGATCAGGTGACCCGAACGCTCGTTTGCCGTGTCTTTTCCATAAAAAAAGCTTAAATGATCAAAGTAAGCCGTAAAAAAATAATAAGTAGACATAATTTTTAAACATTTTTAAAGTGTTATTCCACACTTTGAACGTAGCGGGACTCGAACCCGCGCCTCCTGGAATTCCGATTCCCACTCGGAGGAATTATTTATTTTCATTTCCCTCTGTATTTTCTAGAAACAATAATCTTATTATATTCGCAGTAATCTTATTATATTTTGTTGTGCGTGGAGAATGGAGTGTCTTATAACTAGGTTTCTTTTGGCTACCCTACTATATGAGAGGTACAGCGTAAAGCTATAAAAAAAATCTATATGTTTTTGCTGTATGCGTCCCCTACTTTCTGTCGAATTCTGGAAGCATTGTGTATTGAATGGCGGAACTCAACGCCAATATTAAAGATTTTATTTCCTCGAGTGGGAATCGAACTCACAGGCTGTCGTTTTTACAGTTGCCCGCTTATGCTTCTGCACCACGAATACATATTATCAAATTTAACTCTATTTAACACATTTCCAGGCATGGACCGTAACTAAAAAAATGCCAAACGCCGATCTATACGTGATGAAGGCTGAGGCGACCACCCTGAGGGCGACGGGCAGCGATCCCAACAATCCCAAAGTGTTAGGAATTAATCTGCAGAAAGCGCAACTTGTCGCCATGATGGTGGCTTTGTTGAATGCTAAGAATTATAGCTTAGGAGATATGGGGTGAGGCGATACGGTTTTATATGAATTATTCTTTTTTTCATAATGATAATTTTATAATCTATGTTTTTAAAAATAAAATAGCAAACAAATTCAGCTTATTCGAACACGCCAATCTCAGGAAGGGGTCTAAAAATATTTTTGTATTGGATGGTCAGTCATTGAGTAAGGCTATCTATACTAATATTATAAAGAAGTAAGATTTGTATTTTTGTATGTATGTATGTGTGTATGTTTGTAGAGTTTTCACACAAAAACTACCGGGCCGATTTCAATAATTTTTTCTCTATTAGAAAGCTGCATCTTCACTGACCAGTATAGGCTATATTACATTTTCAAAAAAAATAGAGATCCCTAATAAAAATGCAATAATGTAACCCAAGGTGAGAAGAAATTGATCTTAACAATTCTATCATCGCATGCGCTGCGAAAACTATTGATTATAGAACGAAACAATGTTCTTCAGTATTATAGAGCGCATCAATATCTATATAAAAGTCCGCGATAGCATATGTCCAACTACTGTAGTTATGACAATATAACCATTTTTTTATATTTTATAAGTTAACAAAAGTGCAGACAATAATCAAACCATATTATTCATACCTCTGCATTAATCCTTATCCTATTAAATGATATTTTATTAAAGATAATTTCAATACCTGTAAAATACTTTTTAAGTTAATAAAATCGGATATCCCATTCAAAAGATATAACGAATTTAAAAATATCAATCTAAAGAAAATCATGTAATAATAAAAAATGCGGAGTGTGTGCCGTGTGGCCTCGCGCACCGTGGCGGGGGTGAGGGGGAGGTGCATCGATATCACTAAAATTATTAAGACAATCGATTAGATTTTTTGTTTCCTTATTTGATTTGAATAGGCCCCGAAACTACGAGACCAATTTGGAAAATTCTTTTACAATTAGACGATTAAAGTGTAAAACAATACCAAAAAAAACCTTTTATCGCGTACGCTGTGGAAATTATTGACAATAGAGCAAAGTGATGTCCTATAATTTCATAGAAGACATCAATATCTACATAAAGTTGACGATGCCATTTGTAACTGTTAGAGTTATGTTACAATACCTAATTTTCAAAGGAAAAAGTGCAAACTAGAACAGAGCCGCCATCGTAGTATAGAGGGACATATAAAATATATATATTTTATATCCTGTCATACTGAATAGCTTTAAACTTTGCATACTTTTTTCATATATTATTATCAGTACAACAGTATCGATACTAATGTGGTATCTATATTTTTATGTGTTCAATTCATCCCTAAGAGGATGAATTCTAAAAACCATGAAACACGTATTCAATGAAATATTTTAAAGAGTCTGCTGACTTTCAAATTTTATGAAAATCGGTGCTGTTTTAAAAAAAGTCCATACAAACTTTCAACCCCTATTTCATCCGTTTAGGGTTAAAAATTTTCGAAATACCTTATTAGTGGATGTCCAAATTATTAAAATAAACATCTGTCCAAACTTCACGTTTCTTCCATCAGCGGTTACGGCTGTGCGTGTGTCTTACCTCAGTCAATCAGGTACATGTCCTTTTATATATATAGATAAATAGATAAATAAGTATATTTTGATCAAATTTATTTTCTTAAAAAATTAACAGTGCCCAAAAAAGCTATAATTTCTGTATGAGGATATAAATAAATAATTATAAAGGTCAATTTTTTAATCATTACACCATTCATACATGACGAATGTTACAATAAAAACAATTAAACCGATTTTACCGCTCCCGCACCGCGCTCACGTCTTAGCTCTTTAAATCGCTTAAATCGTTTCTGAGATAAGCGTCGACTAACAGAAAAACCAACAAACAAACAAAATTTAGAAATATTATTGTTTCTGGTTCTATTACTTTGTTAACTGCCCCCAATAATAATTTTTCTAATGAAAATCTAGAATGCCACCATGGTTTTAATAATTTTCACATTATAAATCATAAGTGCGCTGCAAGCATACATTATTTATTAAAACAGGAACGTAATTCCCTGTACCGAAATAAACAAATAATTTACAAATTTAAGCGGGTGAAGCCGCGAGCTGGTTGCTATAGTTTATAAAAGTTTATATTGGGTTTAGATGGATCACGTGGGGATATCAATACATTTTTATCATTGGCACATAGGTACGTTACATTCATTTACAGTACATATATTTCTCAAGAGACCTTAATCAAACCTTTGTATATAAAAAAAATACATGAAATAATCATGTTAAGGAAGTGTCAACTATATTTTATGAATCAACCTTAATGTTATATTCAAAACGAATGAATTGTATGTAAATTTATTAATACAATTCAAGTATGAAAAAAAGAAAAAATGCACTATAATTGCGTTTCTCCTTTTCTTTCCAATGATTTATATTTCTACTATTTATATCGATATATCAAGGACGTAAATGCGGGAACAGAGCTGCCATCTTAGTACAGAGTAACCTCTAAAAAATATATTTACGTATTATAGTTAAAGAGTAAAAAGTGTGAAGAGGAATGTGTGATTCCTCTATAGAATATATTATTCTACATAATATCATAAAAAAACAAGTTTCATCAGGACATATAAAGGTATCCTCCTACAGTATAATTATTTTCGATCAACATTTTTTAACTTTTAATTTTGAACATTTTGTATTGAACGAAAAATTTAGATTATTTTGTCTAATTTTTTCGTCATAATGGCGGGAAAATATTCAAAATATTCAAAAAAAAAATATTTTGAAAAAAATAATTTATAACGATAAGAATGTTGGTAGTTTCTCAAAAGGTATAAGAATTAAAAAAAAGCCTGAAATATGCTTTCTTTGCCAGTGTTGTAATAACTATTGGTTGTATTCACTAAAAAATCACTATAGATATTAAATATGCTCAATTATATAGTATTTTTGTCAGCTCCACTTTAAATGAAACCATAGTTTTAACTACTATATAAAAGCCTAATACAATTCAAAAAATCCCAAAAATGAAAAAGTTATTTTTTTATACAAAATAAATTATATATTATCGTTGATATTAAAATAAAACGCTATTTGTCATTAAAGACGCAAACAGACATAGGCCTATCAAAGGGAAACCGCCGCATACGAGTCGTAGTAAAATATTTTATCCTATATACTGTCCCCGTAACAGAAGCGCTGACGCTTCCATTCTGTATAAATATTCAAGGCCGTCGTGGCGTAGGGGCACAAAATTGTGCCTGTAACGTGACGTTATGGGTTCCATTCCCACTTGGAGGATTGAATTGTAATTTAATCATATTTTCATTTCGCACGTCAGTCATATATCATACGCAGTATCTTAACACTTAAGTTCCCTCTACCTACCCTGCTATAGGCTGGATACAGCGTGAATCTGGTTTTAATTTTGTGTGAACCGATTAAAATAAAACTAATACTAAATATTTAAAGGAAGTTAGGCAAATTACAAAACTGCACTTGAATCGGTTAAGCCCTCTCTGAGATTATCGTGAACGCACAGATTACATTTTTAAATATCCGTAATAACAATTTTTCTAATATATCTTCCATGTCCAGACACCGATGAGTTAGGATTTTATTGTAAGTATTGATATAACTATATAGCTATAACAATAACTCAGGCCCTAAGGACTCCTTAAGGTAAAAGTTTAAAGAAATTAATATATTGACAGTTGCATCTCTCTTATGGGAGGTACGAAAATGCGACCTAAGGTTTTAAATTTTTTTACATTAGAAATCTTATGTGCGTTGCAAATATACATTATAGGTATATTGAAGCATGAATATAATTTTAGTGTGTAAATAATTCTGTGGTTAAAGCGGGCGAAGCCGCGAGCGGGTCGCTAGTATAGTATAAACACACTATATACAGATCTACATTACATAACGTTATATTAACGTTATATGTTTTGATATATAAAGTTGCATTAGTCACTTGTTGCAGACTCTTGTTCGGGCACAAGCACGTTTATTTTGAAATTTTATTCTATTTATTGATTTTTAATTTTTATTATTGCAGTTCTGATGAAGATTCCACCCAAAGTGATCAACTAAAGCAAAGAGTATATTTCCTACGTCCAGCCTTGCCCTTTAGGTAAACTTTTTTGTTTTGTTTCTTCATATATGTTATTGAGGCCAGTCGTGACGTAGTGGCACGAAATGTGACTGTAAAACCTTCTGGTTGTGGGTTCGATCCTCACTCAAGGAGACGAAATATTTACTTAAATTTATATTTCCATTGGTTCGCTCTGGTGTCGAGGCTAAGCTACTACTACTCAACACGTAATGCCTCCAAAATTCGGCGGAAAGTGGGGAACGGAGTTTCTTAGCACTAGGTTCACTCTGCCAACCTGCTGCGTGCGGGGGATACAGCGTGAAGCTGATTTTAATATATATTATAAACTTTCATTTCATAAATTTAACGCCACAACAGCGCAGTGTAATAGTGCCTGCCTAATTTTAACGTTTTGAGTTTGATGAACAACTTCAACTAAGGATCCATCAGTCCGAAGCGCGGAATTGAGTTCCTCTACTCAACATATTATGTCTTAAATTTAGGCAAAAAATACAGAACAGTGTCTTGATAGTAGGCCTAGACTTACCTTACCTACCACGACAAGTCGAAAATATACGGTATTTATGATTATATCATGGCGAATGGCGATTGTTATCTTTATATTGACTTAAAAACGTTTATTTTTGGAATATATATGTTTTCTCAACCACTCTCTTATTAAGTTCATTTGCTATTTGTCTTAGGTTTCTATTTCAATAATCTCTAATTCATTTGAGAGGCTAATTTGTTTCTCGGATTGAATATTATCTTGTTTCAGTGAACAGTAGATGGCGCTCATAATTGATAGATTATGAGCGCCATCTACCGGCTACTACGCAATTAAAATGAATAAATACAGTTAAGAATATCGTGGCGCAGTAATAAAACACGATCACTGTGGGTCCGATTTCCATTCAGGGACATGAAAAACGAATTTAATATTTTCATTTCATCACTCATCACACACACACCCACACACACACTGTGGGGAACACACAGACACTCCGTCTTAACACTAGGTTCCCTCTGCCTACCCTGATGTGTGCGGGATATAGCTTGAAGCTATTTTTTTTATTTTTTTTTATTTCATCACTGGGCTACAGACTAAGCGCGGCGTTAAGTCCCGTCAATGTTTCGAACATTTGATAGAGAGAAGTGTAGTGGAGTATCTTAACAATATGTTCCCTCTGTCTCTATTATATGTGGGATACAACATGAAACTAAACGAGTTGTCATTAAATTCTTTATTCCACTATTGTAAATTATTTGGTTTCTATGAACGCTAGATGGCGCTACTAATCTAAAAATTTGAGCTCTTACATATAATATATATATTTTTTGCCTTCACGGAGTATCCCGCACATAGCAGGGTAGGCAAAGGAAACCTGGGAACCAGGCGTTAAGACATTGCGTGTTGCGCAATGGCGGATATTAACTCTTTCCTTTGCCTCGACGACAAGTGAGAAGAAATAAAAATATTAAATATCTACAACTAGATGTCGTTTTCAATAATCCTTCAACATTAATAATTTTATCATAATAATTTTAAGGATCTTTACGAATAAGGCGATTTTTTATCTAATTTGCTCTAAGCGGACACCATAGATATAAAATAATATTTTAAACATTTAACGTGACAGTTAGTAAGAATGATGATGATATTTTTATTTTTGTTTTAATATGTACTTACAATTTGTATTTCTGCATTAGATAATCTATTGTGTTTTGCGGTGATAAAGCGGACTTCGGTAGAGTAGGTATCGAACCCACACCCACTGCGTTCAAACTAATATTACATTGCCTAAAAATTTATTCATCATAAAAATATTCTATTGTGCTTATAATTGTGTTTTTTAATTTTCCATATTTTTTTAAGGTTATATGGCACTTTAGTTGGCAATGAACGAGTGTCTACAGATCAAACGGTAGAAGAAATCCTTCGGGAAGCTTCTTCTAGAAAATCTAATAGTCATGTATTTGTTCCCGAAAACCTCGTGAATGAATATAGGAATCTGACTGAACTACAGAAAGATATGTTGGGACAGTGCTTGCTGCTAGCGTTGACTTTTATGGATATTTGTATATATAAGAATAAAGAGAGTATTAATAAACTCTTGAAACGTGGTGAATAGTTGGTATTAATAAATGTTGATATTGAAAAATTATTTGGTTTTTATTCGTTTATTTGTACGTTAGTTTTTTTTTTATATTTTTTATTCTGAACCTGTACTAGTGTCGTTAGTAAGTACATCAGAAAAGCTTTATTTTGGTAAGTAAACAACTATGTATTTGGTTATCTGTACTAATACTATGAATCTAAAAGAGAGAGAGAGAGAGAGAGAGTTTAGTCGATAACAAATGTTGTAGATACGGGAGAACTTAGAACGCAATTCTTAATTATTTTCATTTTCAGAAATAGCTATTTTAGTATAAAGGGCGTAAGATTTGAACCGGCTTCTCTGCGTCTTATTTTACTGTATATTCACATTTGGTTCACTTATTTTTATAATTGCCTGCCTACCCTGCTGTGTACGGGATTCAGCGTAACCTGCAATGTCTGAAAAACCGTGACTACAGTGTTTTAATACTACGTTCTGTTATATACATCACAGCTAAGATAGTTGGGTGCTTCAAATAATTTTCTTCCTTTTCTTTCAAAATGTGATGAATATAAAAATATATACTGTATATGATATTAACTTTTAAGTATATTCTATGTAAAGATTTTTTTTTAGATTAATATATCCATTACCGATCAGCCCAGCAGCTATAATTAAATTTTATGAGTATCTTAATTGCTATTTTTTGAGATGAGCCCATCCTATGATGCGTCATCTCTTTCTAATAGTGCTTCTTTAAATTGAAGCCAGTCTTGTTCGCCTTAGTCGAAATATGCTTTCATCGATATTGATCAGTGATCTAGCAAGTTCATTTTTATGATGTTCCAATCTCGTTTTGTATGTGATACATGATATATTTATCTGTTCCTTGACGGTGGACATTTCAAGATATTCGTGGACTTCTGTGTTTCTTATGAAACTGTGTATAATACTGGACCCAGCACTGATCCCTGCGGGACTCCAGCCTCTATGCAGAAGATAGATGATAAGACTTCCTCGACCTTGACTTGAAACATACGGCCCTGAAGGTAGGATTTTAAGATCATGTACATATTGTTCGGCATGTATAGTTTCAATTTGCATAATAATCCTTTATGCCACACACGATCGAAAGCCTGTTGTACGTCGATGAATGCGGCAGAGCAGTATTTCTTTTTCTCCAAGGTTTGGCGGATAGTGTGAGCCACTCGATGAATCTGCTCTACCGTGCCATGGCACGCTCGGAATCCAAACTGGTGATTTGGAATTACTCTTTTTTCTTCCAGTATTGGATGTAGTCGTTGTAGGAGAAGTTTTTCAAATAATTTTGACATTATAGGGAGGAGACTTATAGGTCTGTATGAAGTCACTTCTGTTGTAAGCTTCCCAGTCTTCGCAACCATGTTTATAATAGATATTTTCCATGCTGAAGGAAAATATTGTAACCTTAGCACCGAATTAAATAAGATTGTAAGAAGAACAATGCCTTTTTTGGGGAGTTGTTTCAAAACTTCTGCCGTAATCAGGTCAAATCCTGGCGCCTTCTTAGTTTTTAATCCAAGTATAGATCTTTTCACTTCCGCAGGTGTTATTCGTTTTGCGGGTTGCGACTCTTGTTTATTAGTCGTCAGGATATCATCAATTTCTCTTTCTGTGTCTATGAGATCAGGATCATTAGGTGTAAAAGTCTTTTTTAAAAAGTTAGCAAATAACTCTGCCTTTTCGGAAGGCTGTCTGGCCCAATCACCGCTTGGTCTTCTTAGTGGGGGAACGTGATCTCTAGGTCTTTTCAAAGATTTTGTTATCTTCCAGAGAGTGTAATCATCAGCTTGGTGTGGAGATAAAGTCTGCAATTTATCTTGGAGAGTTTGATTTTCATTTTCTCCCAGCATCCGTTTTAATTTTTTTTGCTCTATGTTTAGTTCTCGTTTATAACTGCGATTTCTGCTTGTTTGCCATTTCCGTCTTAACCTCCTTTTTTTTGCAATCTTTTCTTTGATCTGTACAGAAATGTCTTGTGGTTTTTATTTGCGGCTAAGGAATGGAGTGGATAGCCATGCCGCCTTCTGTATTAAGTTCGTGGCATACAGTGTGGCGCTTTCAATATCTTCCTCTGTTGAAGCCGGATGAATAGATTGATCTTTACATCGACATAATCTCGGAAGGCCTCCCAATCAGTCTTGCTGTTGTACAAAGTACTCGGCGCCTCCTTCCAGATAGATAATGCTAGTACTGACAGTGCAGATCATGGGTGTATGGTCCGAAGTTCCATCCAGACAAGATTCCATCCTAGTGTAGAGCTCTGACATTCCCTTAGAGATGAAGAAGTCAATAAGATCAGGAGTTTTATTGGTATCAGTCGGCCAGTAGGTTGGTTCTCCAGTAGAATGGACACCGAGGGAAAGTTTATTTATTGCTTTTTTTAACTCTCGGCCTCGTGTTGTAGTAAGTCTGGAACCCCAATAGGTGTTTTTCGCGTTCCAGTCACCTCCGCTGATGAACCTCTTTCCAAGTTTGCAAAAAAAGTCTGTAAACATTTGTTCATCTATCCTATGTCGAGGTGGACACTATATCGCAGCAACAGTAAGCGCTCCCTGCCAGTCACCTATTGCTACTGCTATAGCTTGGAGGTGCGGGTGTTGAAAATTTAGCAATGCGTGTTGTTTAATACATTCTTTGATAATTATTGCAGCTCCACCGTGCGACGTTCCATCGAGATGATTACAGTAGTACACTTTAAATCCATTAATCCTAATCACTCTTTCCTCCGTCAGATGTGTCTCTGAGATTAGTAAGATGTCAATTTTGTTATGAATTAGGAATAATTTTACTTCCAGTTTATTAGGAGCAAGGCCATTGATATTCCATGTGGCAATCCTCAATGTTTTCATTTCTGCTGCCGGACTATTAGTGTAGTGAGCGATCCTAATAGGATGCCCATTTGTTGTATTAGTATGTCTATCTTTTCAGATTGTTTTATAATTATTTGTTCAAGTGAACTTGTTGACTGAGGCTGTACATCCTCTATTTTCTTTTCATGGCGTCGCGTAGCTGTTGAATATGTCATTTTCTCTTTAAAGTTAGATACGTTGTTATCATCTTTAACTTCGTTATAGTTTTTCATCCGAGTATGGAGTGGTGGGTACTCTTTAACAGCTGGTGGGATGGATGACTTATTAGATGATCTTTGTGTCACTGACCCTTTTTTATTTACAGTGCGGTTAATTTTTCTTGCTCTGATTTCTTTATAGACTATGCAGCCCTTATAGTTGGCTGGATGATCGCCAAAGCAAAGTGTACAAGTAGCAGATGTATTTCTGTCTTTCTTAGGACAATCCGTAGTTTTATGTCCTTCTGCACATTTGACACATCGATAAGGACGCATACAATTGTTTTTCGTATGTCCATATTGTTGGCATCTGATATACTGGGGTATGTCGTTAGATTTCCTCGGATCTTTCCTTCAATCTTAACTCTTGTATGATAAATGAATTCAATGTTTTTATTTAATATCAGAGTTGTTTGGGCTGGGTTCAATATTTACAAAAAACATAATTAATGGTTTCTTGTTCTTTTTTGATATTGCACATACTATTTCTCCTCTGACTTTGTTGCCAGTCTTTTCTATCTCTTCGATTATAGCTATTTTAGGTGTTGTGTGGTGCAAGTTCTTAACTACGATCCTATAACACTTCTTTTCTTTTTGTGTGAAGGTATGGCCTATAAGGCCATTTTTTCGAATGTGCTCCATTAGGTCTTTGTAGATTTCAGTTGATAGTGTTACAATCCTTAGTTGATCTCTATTGACAATTTTGTATGAGTAGGATCCACTGGGTACAGCTTTATTTAGGCGATCAGTTAGATTTGAAAGATCTTCTATACCGTAGAGGATGATTGGTGGTGGTTTATGAACCTTTCTAGAAGAAGCAATTTTACTTTGTTCTCTAGAGTCGTCATCTGTTAGATCTATCGGGAGTCCACTAAATCTGTTTGAAGTACTAGTATCCTGTGTACAGCTAATGTGTCTTTTTGTATTTGTTGGGCTGTTAGTTTGTCTTTTTCTTTTAGAGTTACGCTGAGTTGGTCACCTTTGCCATACAGGATGGCAAGGTTTAACGTCATTGTCAGTAGCAATTGCCTCTGATAGAGAGGACGGATTTTCTTTGTTACACACTGAGTTTCCTAGTGAGAATGATCTAGGTCTTTGGGTAAATAGGCTTGGATGGAATGCCTGTTGTAGATATTTTTTAGTATTGCTTCCAGTAGCATTTCCTGACACAGAGGCCTGGTCGCTCGCACCTGCGCAGTCTTCGGTAACAGATTTCACACTTGTAGGCCCGGATACCTGCAAGCGCCGGGGGCTAGCCGGATTGCATGACAAAACAATATCTTTTTCATTCATAATTCATAAAAAAGAGGTGGGACATACTAGCAGCACTTTCCCAAGGTACCACAGTCACTCTTTTAGAGAGGATTTAATCTCCCAAGGTTTGTGATGAACCAAAGACAGGTTAGTTAACCGCCGCCCGTTACTCGGCGTTGCTACTCATTTTGCACCACCCAGGGGGCACGTGTAGGGTGGGCCTAGGAACAGGTGGTAAATCCTACGGACGCGAGTAGCCCTACCCTCCCTATGTAAAGATGAACTGAAAAAAACTCAATATTACATGTATATGGTTTCTTCGATATCGTTGCTCTATCATAGCGCAGTGGACTACTGCTCTGGAAAGCTTTGCGTTCCATGCTTTCTTTGATTTCTCACCGATTTTTTGTATTTTTTATCCAAAATATCTATATACCAATATATATCTAAGTAAGAATATTTAGACTTGATTTTCATTAAGTTCTTTTGACCTTTTTAAATAGTTATTTAGCGAGGAAAAGTGAAAAGAACAATACTTATTTAGGAACAATATTTTTTTTATTAAGTATTGTAACTTTTTTTATATCAGCTTCACGTTGTTTCCCGTACACAGCAGGGTAGGCATTGAGAACCTAGTGTCATAAGGCACTCAGTTCCCTACTTTCTGTCGAATTCTGGAGGCATTGAGTGTTGAGTGGCAGAACTCAACGCCGCGCTTAGGCTCGACACCAGAGCGAAGAAATGAAAATATAAATTAATATTTCATCTCCTCGAGTAAGGATCGAACCCACAACCAATCGGCTTTAGAGTCACATTTTGTGTCACTTAACTTAACCAATTTTTTTATAAATAGTAGCTATTTGAGAATTTTCCAAGAGGTGATTCAAACCGCTACATTTGTAATTTGTACGCTTACAAATGTTTATGGATACAGTGTAGGTACAAATAAGTATAGTTTTGACCTGCTTCGTATGTGAGAGATGCAAAAAAGAAAAAAAATCATATATTATATATAGATTAATCTTCAAGTATATTTACTTTTAATTAAGATATTAATTAAATAGATTCATTTATTTGAATGTGGGAAGTAGGTAAATAAAACTGCCTTATATTGCTTCAGTTGGACTAAAAAGTGTTTATTTGATAAAATACAACGAGCTTACTTTTTACAACATTTTACTTCTATTAATGACAAAAAAAAACAAACAAAACCCTTAATACAATAATAATATACATAAATACGATGGTATCAACTTCAAACGCATAATACGTAACTAACATAAATGCAAATCTAGGCAAGATCGTTACAATTCAATTAAAAACATATATCTAAATGAAAATAATAATAATAATAATATAATTAAAAATATAACTATTATAAAAATTACACCGAGAAGGTCTAATGCAAAATTCCCTATAGATCACACATACATTTTTGATCTAACCAAAGTTGAATTTTGTATTTAATACTGATATCGTTTTGGAAGAACTAGAAAAATATTTACAATTTTATTTTTAACTTTTTAAAATATGCCAACGTTAAAATTTTTATCGCCTGGATCTTTGTGACCATGTCGCAACCAACTGTTTAAACAACACAATCTATGGACAAACAAAAGAACTCTTAATCTGTTTTGAACTGTTGTGTGTAAAAAGTTCGATCTTGTATTCTGGGATTGTCTCAAATCAATTTCATATAGTCTATTTCGGTGTTTCGCTTGTAAGAAAATATACTCTATTGTAACATGTGAACGGGCTGGCGAGGGCCGGCTTAGGCCACAGCGACGTCGAACTCAAACGGCACTGTGCACTGACACTACTGACACTACTGACTGATCTATGTAACATGTACGGGCTATGTAAAATAACGGAACTGAACGTGTATATAGAGTTGTATATAATAAACTACGAATGGAAGACAATGAGGCTCTGTGGCGCAGGCTGGCCCCCCGCCAGCCCCCACCAGCCCCCGCCAGCCCCAGCCAGCCCCTGGCAGCCCCGCGGATACATCTGTAGAAACCTAACAACATTGTAAAATTACCAGTCTATTGTCGTATATTACAATAAATATGTACAATAATATAACAGCACCCATTTCACGGAAACCATATATCGCCGAAGCTCCCGCCGCCCATTACGCTTTTTATAAAAAGAAATCTTTCATATATCACGGCTTTATTGTATAAAATGTATTGTATAGTTTGTAAAACGTGTATATCTATTGTACTATTCGGTATAAGTAAACATTCTGTAGTAAATAAGTATTGTAGCAAAAATAAGCCAAATGGGCGACGCAGCCGTCGGGCGCGTTCTAATAAAATCTGTAAAAAAACTCAATCCAGACTACAAGATCATATATCTAATATGTTTCATCTTTTATAAAAAATTCAACAACTCTTATTTTATCGTGGAACTGTTTCAACAAGTTTCTATTGTGATAAAAATTAATTATTTTTTTTAATAATATATGTGACAGCGGTTGGCGAGTGTGGCAGTGTACTGATGCGCTTGCACCTCCTAACCTATACCTGATGCCTGATGCCTCATGGCCATCCTTGTTGGCTACCAATTATTCCAGTACCCAAATAATATACACGATACACAATATAACTTGGAAATAATAGTACACATATTGCACAATGCCTCTACTTCCCCCCACCCGCGCTGGCCGGACACCGGAGAGCGGAGAGCGGAGAGAGAAAAACTCAAAGCGAAACAGATTATAACGCTGTACATAAAAACTACTATAAAATGGAAGACGTTTAAATAATTCGTAGCCAACTATCAACATAACTTTCCGTTTACACTACGCGTGGTTGTTTCGGTAATATTATGTATATAATATATGATGAATAATTTAAAATTACATTTATAATATGTGTTTGATGTGTTGTGATTCAATTGTACCGCCATGTCGAAAATTAAAATTCAAAAATAGAATATTCTTATGTATGAATTACGGTAAAAGTAAATAAGTTTTATGTATTATATATATATCTTGTTATAACGGTTGTGAATTGAATTTGTATGTATAGTTATGTGTAAATAAAGTGACGTCCTCGAGCAATAAGTTAATATTAGCCTAATTAAAAAACGCACAAAGATTTTTTGGATTTTATACGCAATTTTTTCACTTTTAGTAGATATTTTATTAACTACTTACTTGTTTTTGAGTTTTCCAGATAGGCATTTACGGGCTCATTGCTCGGAGGCGTCGACGTGTAAATAATAAATATAAATATATAGATATATATATATGAAATATATAATTGATTGGTTTTACATTGATCATCTGATCGATCAACCTGTCTGGCTGTCAGTGCGGTGTACCTTCATGCACGGGACCTGTCGTATATGGCCGTATTACATAAAACAGTACATTATAAAATAAAAGCTACCAACTGTTAGAAACACATTCTTAATTTTAAATGCCAAAATGTCTTATAATATGTAAAAGATTTTTAACGCCTGAGATCACTAATAAATGCTTATTATTTTGAATTAATTTGAACTAGCCGACCACCACGTGCCATAATACAATTATCAGCCAAATATTTTTATATTATTCCAGAAAAGTGTAAGAATTTTTTATTTTATAATTTTGCACGCGCCCTAATTTCTCCGAAACTAGGCGCCGTTCCGTTTAGATGGTAGCCAACTAGTTTGACAAAAATATTTCGCTACAAATGCGTTTCTATCTTAACTAAATTATTTAAGCTTAGCACTGGTTAAGTTTACTTTTACATTGTATTTGATACAATTGACGTTCTTGTTTATATAATAAGTATTTATGCAAAGTATATTTTTACAATGCAATCTTATTCTCTCCTTTTATTTGTAACAACTTAAACATAATTACACAAGCGGGTGTCACTCGACTACACATAAAAGAAACCCTTATTTTTTTTTAATGTTCAAAGTAAAATACATTTACAAGCAGCTATCGTAAACGCTAAACGGAATTTGATTCCATTTTACAAAAAAAAAACATCGCAGCAGAGGGAAAAATACAATATAATAGAAACGCAATAATTCATTTCGAACGCCTTTCGAACGGCGAATGGTGATAAAAATAAATATTACGTATTTAGAGGCTAGGAACATGGTACGAACCTAACTACATAAATGTCAGTGGAGACGGCTGCAGCGTCATACAAGATAAGCTAATTTTAAAGCAAATGAAGAACGATCGAGCTCTCGACAAAAAATCGGACGGCAAGTATAATGTCTGATATAATAGCTAAATGTTATTTTCTCGAACGTACCCTACACCCAGAACGGTGTTTAGTACCAACATGTGTATGTACGTCTGTACATTCGGATTGAACTGCAGAATAAGACTGTCACTGACAACAATAATTGAAGCTCTTAACAAGTATTAATATAGGTATTATAAGAAAAGCAAAACCGTGCTCTCTATGAGAAGTTTATACAAAAAAAAACAATTAAATCATACATAAGAAAATGACGTAAACTAAAACGTATAACGGTAGGTTTACACAAATAGGTATACACGAGTAATTGAGCAAAACGTAACGAAACAGTGAGCAATGGGAGAACAACGGAACCTATCGGGGTCTAGATGCGGGTAGAGACGCGCCTCTACATTAATTATTCATATAATCACTTATTCTGGCCTAAAAGGTTAAAACATTCCACGTCGATTGCAACCAGAACGTGCTTGCACCACTGCCTGTTGTGATATGTATGTACAATAACCACGCTGAAAAATGAACGTCGCTAGATACATTGACCGATGCATCCTAATTTACTGTCACTGAGACACAAATAGGGTAGTCGTGGAAAATTGATGGCAATAATATGTGAGCATCAATTTCCCACCACTCCCGCCGTGGCCCGCTCTCGTGACTCCGCTTCGGTCGCATACACTATAATTTAAGTCTATTCCACATTTAATAATATTGTTTGTAATAAATGTATAAAATATCATCTTTAATCTCTGTATACTTAATCACTTTTGTTTATATTTAAAAATTAAATCCATTTGTATCGGTATAAAAATCTAATAAGTATAAATTTGAGGTTATTTCACGGCTATGGCACTGTATTGTATGTTTGTATTCAAACTTGCTACGGCCCCGAGCGCCGCTCCCGTCGGTCGGTCATAACAAAAATATTAACTGTATAAAAATACTTATAGCTATTATTGTTAAGGCTGCTGTATTGTGGTAGGTATAATTAAAATATATTATAAAGGTTAAATTTGTTTCGTCCGACCGCGCCCGTAATTGGCGGTAGTGACCGTCGGAGCTGTCAACATCACCTGTTCATAGATTAGTAAATAGTGTATCTCATTATATTGGTTCCGTCTCCGTCGGTCACTGGGTGAGCGCAGTCAGACAAGAAAATTTACCTTCCAAAACGGATCCTAGTCTATTGTATTGTAAAACCTCGGGAGCGGTACACGGACCCTTAGGAGGATCACATATCAATATACTGTGGAAAATTCTAGTCACGGAAGATAACTGTATCAAATTTTCTTCGAAATGGTGTTTTGTTTTTTTCATTGTAAACCTCCAAAAGTTTGATAGGAAAATTAATCAGAAACACAAAAGTGACGGATTTACCCTCAGTTCTGAGGCCAAACGTTGAATATCGAAGTTAATTATTCTCACTTTAAGTTATTAGTTTCAGTTTGCTATTTGGCACTCAAAACTGTGGAGCATACAATTTTTCATAACTGTCCAATGAGCGATAATTTGTCGTAATTTCACAGAATCCACTTAAAATAATATTGCATAGATCACTCGGACGAGCGACAAATCATAAGAACTGCATCCAAGTGTTGTGACATCAAGAATCCACTTGCACTCTATAACTCTACTAGTTAATACGTAACATTCCTTATGCGGTAGGAAAACGAAACCATCACAATAATATCATAAAATAAGCTATATAAGTCGTCTATACATACAAACAGAGATGATAAAACGTTAAAAACTCCGCCGGAGGGTTCTGTCACTGCATTCAGTTTATAGTCACTGAGACTCGTAAGAGCGCTTTAACAACGGCGATTGTGATAACTAACTGGATATATTTTATATATCACTTTGTTGAAAACTTATAGTATATGTAATGAAATAAATGTGGAGTTCTAGTCTATCTGTATCTATTGTGGACGACATGACCGAGGCTTCGTTCGGTGCCAGAACTCTCCGCCGGACACACAAATTCATATATATCTTTATTCTTCCTAAATATTAAGTTTATTTCGCGATGAATGGTCGAATTGCTTAGTAATTCGAAAGACGATAGACTAAGCTAAAATTAAGTAAAAAACTTCTCTGGCATACCCTCCCTCCGATTTCTACTTCAAAAAGCACTTTGCGACATCACACACGTTACCTAAACTGGTAAAATTCGCTAATCTCACTCTTGCGATAACTTTATCGAATCAGTCGAGCGGCGCGACCTGCGCGTGCGCACGGCCGGCCCTAAACAAATGCATAATTTCAATTACATTAGGAACATAAACGTTAACAAAGTTTGGCGAATTGAGTCGACATTCAAAACAAAAATTTAAAACGAACGTAAACAAAAATTTCAAATTCAAAACATTCACTCGACTCCAAAAGGATTCACAATCACATTTCGTCATGATACACGAAATTTTATATGCTAAGTGAGCGAAATAGACGCCTAACTTATCTAGCTATCACAGTCCTTTCTCAGTCTGACCCTTTCCTCCTTCACGTAAATGCATCTCAAATGTCATATCGTTGAAAAAACTGGTAACAACCTAAACTAGGCCTATTGACATATGCTGACGGAGTTAAATCAAAATTACGTTATTTGGCACCTGCAATGTAACGACACGTACATATATGTATATAACGCCTCGTCTTCTTTTGATGAAATTTATTCATCAAAAGTAATAGAATACAGAGGATCTGTAAGTACTAATAAACAAAATATGTATGGATGGCAAAAGGTAACCTATGTTTTTGGTCTGCATTCTTGCTTCTCCTTTGAATCCTAATTTTTATATTTTTCGGCAAGAAAATTTTATTTTTGGCCTAATTTTCACGCGACAACAACTATAATTAAACTTAAAAGAATTTTGAGCATTGTTTATGATTTTCCTCATTCTAAATCTGCCAGATTTATATCCTAACACTCCTAAATAAAGTTAACATAATATCTAAAAAATATTGTATATATTTATTATAAATAGGCACAACGACGTACCGAAAGCATTCATCGCGAAATACAGTTGTAATGTGGTAAAAGAGCAAATCTTATTTCTTTATATTTCAACGAAGAGTTTTAAACCTATTCTCTCCTCTCTGTCCGGAGCCGCTTGCGTATCGACGAGCGCACCGACAGAATCACCGAGAAACCTAACTCTTACGTGGTAACTTAATATTACGGGGCAAAAATGCTATCTATACTCGCTTTTTTGAACGGTAACACTATGTACGGTGCACATACTCCACTTCGCGACAGACCTTCAATAGAGTATTTAGTTATTTACAGATCGAAGCGTGTTGTACAGCGATCCGATTATCAATTACTTTTTGATTGCAAAAGCTCGAGCTAACGAGTCGTATACTCAACATCCGCACCCGGATTTGACGCACGCGCCTTTTTACTTTTAAGTTCTAACGACCTTTTTTAAAATGATAATGGTTGACTGAATGCAAAACTGTCCATTTTAATTTAAGGTTTTATAGCTCGATGACGGGTGGTGTTTAAGTGTTATTCTTACATCTGTACACATACACACTAAAGTAAATTCGTTCGACAAAGATTTACTAACAGTAAGATTAAGATAACGACAGTTTTGCATCAAATTACAGAATTTTCTTTTTGTTCCATCACTAGAGGTGAGTGACTGTATTGTATTGATTATAAATTTTCACACAAACATTTGTCTTGATAACATTTTACTAAACGCTTTTGAGAAAAGTTTTTCAAATACCACCTGTTTTAAATCGAAAAGTTATCAAGCTACTGACAAATACATTAGCACTCCCTCTAGTTGTAGAGGCGGTCGGAGACGTAGAGGTCGTGGTGCGGCGCGTGCGCGTGCGCGGGCGCGTGCGGGGGCGGCGGCCACCGCGGCGGCGCGGGTCACTGCGCCGGCAGGCACGCCACGCCGCCGCCCACCGCGGGCTTGAACTCCGCGGGCGCCGCGAACTGCTGGAAGGGCGGCGCGTAGCACTGCGGGAAGTACAGCTCGGGCTTCACCACGGCGGCGGGCGGCAGCGGCCGCGGCGTCTTGGAGTCGCGCCGCGTCTTGGCGGCGTGCGGGTTCATGTGGTTGTCGATGTGCTTCTTCACCTCGGGCTCGGTGGCGAAGCGGCGCCGGCAGTTGGGCATGGGGCAGCAGAAGGGCCGGTCGCCCTGGTGCGTGCGCGTGTGCTGGTCGAGGATGGCCTTCTGCCGGAAGTCCTTGCCGCACTGCGTGCACTTGTACGGCTTCTCGCCCGTGTGGATGCGCAGGTGCTGGTTGAGTATCGTCCGTTGCCGGAAAAATCGAGGGCAATATACGCATCCGTATGGCTTTTCGTTTGTGTGAATGCGCAAGTGCTGAGTTAAGTGTGACTGCTGGCGGAAACGCTTGCCGCACTCCGGACAAGGGTACGGCCGCGACTCTATGTGTATGCACCCGTGCTGTAGAAGTGTTGACTTCTGCTTAAATTCTTTTTGGCAGATAGGGCAACGAACGTACAAAGGCATTGCACGACCACCGAGCACATCGGGTAATTTTCCTCCTTTAATGTATTGAAGTGACAGCCCTGAACCAAAGACGGCGTGGTTGAGACCTTTTGTATCTTTGAAGTAAGCTGGGTACTGTGCGGTGTCGCCCGGTGAAAAACATGATCCTCGCTGCTCGCCGTTCTGCCCATCGGTGTCGCCAAAGGTTGACTGCACCTCTTCTTTGTTCTCATCCGGTGGAAATGGAACATCTTGCGGCCACAGTGTAGGCGTTGTCCCGTTCTTGAAGATAAGATGCGGAGATACGTCTGTAAAAATTGAACATTTTGGTAAGTTACGTGTCCGATTCGTCCGCAAAATAATCGACGAGTGGGTTAATCGAACTTAGGACGGTTACGGGAGCGTCCGGCGATCGGTTCTCGCGAACACCCATCGCTAAGTGGGCGACGAGGGGACCGAGAATTTGTTTGATAGGAAGGCCAATGGATGCGAACCGAACGTGTGGGGGGCGGGTGGAGGCGCGCGCGGCGCCGTTACTGTGTATGACCAGCGCCGGCGCCGCGCGCGGGGACCGGGGCGGGGCATATAGTTGTGAATAGCGCTCGCCTTGGTGTGTGCGGACGTGCTGGTTCAGGATGGCCTTCTGGCGGAAATGTTTGCCGCACTCGCCGCACGTATATGGCTTCTCACCGGAATGGATGCGGAGGTGCTGGTTGAGGATGGCGCGCTGCCGGAACGAGCGCGGGCAGTACACACACGCGTACGGTTTCTCGTTCGCGTGGATGCGCAGGTGCTGCGTCAGATGGGACTGCTGGCGGAACCGCTTGCCGCACTCCGGACACCCGTATGGCCGCGAGTCCGTGTGGATCCGCTCGTGCTGGAGTAACGTTGATTTCTGCTTGAAGTCTTTGCCACAGGTAAGGCATTTGAACAGGCGCAGTTCTGAGTTCGGGTTGTGTTTCCGAGGCTTCGGAGGCTCAGCTTGCACTATGTCTGGTAAGTGACGCAAGTCTGGTGTCGCATACTGGTCCAAAGGACCTTCTAGTGATAGCACACCACCGTTTTGTTTCAAATAATGCAATGGAAAGCCACCCGTTCCTAGCATGTGACTCGCTGGTCTTGTTTCTTTGAAGTAAGGAGTTGCGTATTGTTGTTGTAAGTCCGGTTGCGGAACAAAGCATGGAGTTCTGTCGAGATGATCTTGTGTTGGAGGTTGTGTTTGGTTTTGGAGCTGCTGGTCCACTTGCAAGTGTTCGGGAGAAGTTTGTTGTTGTTGCGCTTGTTGTTGCTGCGCCTGTTGTTGCGCTTGTTGCTGCGCGAGCTGTTGGGCGGCCTCGTCTGCGGACTGGTCGGGAGGGGGCGGGGCAGGCGGGTACGGGGACGGGGCAGGGGAGGCGAGCTGGGGCTCCGGCTGTGGGGAGGGCCCGCCAGGGCTCTGGTGCTGCATGGCCTGGTAGCCTCCGTCCAACACTGCGCCACCCCATTGCGTGCCAGGCGGAGCGCGCTCCACTCCATCTTTATATAGTACGTACGGCGCTGTCGTGTCTGGAAATAATGAAAAACATACAGTTAAAACGAGTAGACAACTAAATTTGGCAAAATATTCGGGATACAGTTGACGTACAGGGTACGGCGGTTAGGGGTGGTAAATCAAAAGAAAGCTGTTATAAATCGGCAGAGTATCGCGACTGTAGCGTGCAGTCGTCGCAACGTCGCGTGCCGCGCGGCTGCAACACTCGCTGCCAAATAAGTAGGAATTTAATAAAATGCCTTATTCTTTACCGTATGAGACATGTTGATGGTTACATCGCTTTATGATATACGCGTTGACTTTGGAAAGTAAGTAAAAAAATATGTGTGGTTTTGAAGATTTTCTTCAATTTCATATATATAATTTAAAACCAGTACTAAAACATTGAGAGATAATGGTACGGAAATAGATTAAAAATATATAAACTGCAGAAATTTCTATAAAAAAAAAGACCTGTAATGTCTAATGATTTACTTTCTCAATAGATCGAGATCATATAAAAACGCCGTGAACATTTTCTTTTTCCCTCCAAAGGAGAATGCAAATGTGAGAGTGCTAGTAGTCCGGCCGTTATCGTGTTGACGCTACCGCGTTGTTACTCGATTAAATTTGAAATATTATGTAAATTCCTATATCTGGAAGAATAAGAACATTGTAACGTCTGTTTTCTTATTCAAATGCTTTCTGAGAATATAAATTATGCTTATGAGATTTTTCCACTGTTTTAAATAGGTTTATCAGTTTACAAAAGTAATGCATTATTTTTTAGTTAATAGTGGGAAAGCTTTTCTAGTGTTATCTCGAAATTGAAAGCTATAGTCATTGCATACAGACAAACATGATTAAAGGAGTATTTTATAGACATTAATTTTTAAATCAAGTATACACACATAATATATATGTATATTTCACAATAAGCAACTCCATATAAAATAATGTATATTGCATAAAAGAAAATATTCTTTTCTAACATTCACCATAGCTTAAATTACCTCATTATAACAAAAATATAACATAAGCAAAGGAACTTTTTGAACACGACCATTACAAAAAAAGCTATCGACTGTCGCGTCCGTCTATCGTTAATAACCACGATGGGTTAAAGGCTGATAAGATCGCGCTACTAAGGCTACTATAGTTATCACAGTCGATATCGATAAGTCGATATCTCGATACGAGTTGATCGTGACCTAACTCCTCGGTATAAAATATCCAATTAGTTTACCAACGTTTAGTCTTTGTACTCGTAAGTATCGGTTGCGCTTGCGATTTATTTTTATTCGATACAGTATTTTAAGCTTTGAAATTAAGTTTTTGTTTTATAAAGCCATTATGGAAAAAATATGATAAATATATTGTGATATGACCTGCTACGTTTATTATTTTTTATTTAAATCGGCAATATTAGTGTTATTTACTAGTACTAATATTATAATTGTGTAAGCTTGTGATATTTAATGTTTGTTCCAAAAACTATTTAATGGATTAATATGAAACTTTACAGTGATATAGCTAATACACTAGAATAAACCATAGGCTATAATTTATATAATGATTTTGTATAATTTAATGTAATAATAAGTCTTTGCGAGCGAAGCCGCGTTTAAGTTGCTAGTAGAATTAAAATCCAAAAAATTATAATAAATTAATCTTTAAATAGCATTTCGCGTATATTCACGTTATGTATTATCAATAGCGAAACCGACGCAGAAATCTTCAGTACATTACCGTACGTCTTTTCATGTGCCATGAGACAAAGATTTATAGCCGAATAACATCTGTTTATAATCTCTCGGATAAATAATACGGGAGGAAACGCGAGTCCAAATGATTCCTTTACTTGACAGCGATGTTTTAATGACGTTGCTCGGCTTTAAATCTTGTATCTTCGGCCGGATGGCTCCACATATGGGGTTGTCACTTCGAATTAAAAGTTTTTTGTCTTAACCCTTTTTAAATTATAACGTTCGTGTGACGTACTCGCTAGCGATCGCTGGGAATGCAGCTCCCCTTTCCTACGCGTTTAGTTTTTTTTTTATATTTTTTTTGTATTTTGAATACGTAAAGGCGTTTCGTTTTCACTTGTGACGTTGATGAGACCGCGTAGCATGTGTACGACAGTTTACGACGTTTAGTATGGCTTGAGAACCAAATGTTAATTACTTTTAAATTATATTTACTTTTTTATGGCTGGTGGGGAATGAGCTGATATCGTCGTATTAAAACCATCTTCTAATACGAGTGAATATTTTTTGTCAGTCAGGTAAATAGAGTTATTGAAATTAAATATTACCAAAACTTTTTAACTTTGTCCAGATTTTGCCATTTTTTTTTCGAATATCTATAAAAAAGTAAAAAACAAACAAAAGCTTATTACTTCCAAGTAATAGTAATTTTAGTTATTTTCAATAGCATGGCAAAAAAGCATGAATGTAGAATGTAGAGGTGCGCGACTCGCGAGGTGATCGAGTGGTGAGCCGTGGCCGTGGCGGGCCAAACTGGTCCGAAACGAACCGCCCCTTCCTGCGTTTGATCCTACGTATTGTAAGGATAGCAAAAAACCAATAAATTATATTTTTATTATATGATTACAAATATTTATTACGTTTTGTTAGGTGTATTCTAAATAATATTTATTTGTATTATTTAATTTTCGTTCACAACGTATGTTAATAGATGCTTTATTATTAAATGAAATCCATTTTTAAGTAATAAATAAATCAGCTTCACGCTGTATCCCGCACACTGCAGGGTAGGCAGAGGGAACGCAGTGAAAGACACTCCGTTCCCCACTGTCTGCCGAATTCCGGAGGCATTGCGTGTTAAGTGGATATTAACCATTTTTAAGGATATCCTTTATATGCATATAAAACCAGTGTTATTTTTAAATAGTATGTTTGAATAAAATAATGATATTATCCTTGGTAAGCAAAGAAAATTTAGAATATTATCGTTTTGCTTGTATTTTAAATATGAAGAATATGAGATCAGTCGTAGCGCAGGGGCACAAGCATGTGACTCAACACGCAATGTCTCCAGAATTCGCCAGAAAATGGAGAAGAAAGTGTCTTGACACTAGGTTCCCTTTGCCTATATTGCTGTGTGCATGATATAGCTTGAAACTAAGAACAATACAAATCATTTTATATATATATATATATATATATATATATATATATATATATATATATATATATATATATATATGTAATTCTTATTATTTAAATAATCATCAATGCAAATGCGCACCGTACTCAGGGTTCATGGTTGGTCGGGCCCGTCACCCGCCGAACAACGACTCACTGGATTAAACCACGACAAACTTTACCTTACAAAACTCTAACTAAATTACCACCCTTATATCTTAAGACATAAGACTTTAAATATATTTCTTTATTAGTATTCAATATTTGCTATAAGATCGAATGGGTAAAATAACATAATCTACACGAGTTCTTGTGGTTTTGTCCACTGCTTTTTGGACAATTATTTGTGATTACCAAATAGTTTGTTTTGTTCGGCGATGTCTTTTTTGTATTTTTTGGGTTTCCGATGTATCTCTTACATAGTAGGGTAAGCAAAGAAAATTTAGTGTTTTTTCACTCCATTCTCCGTTTTCCAGCCAAATTTGAGACATTGCCTGCTTAGTGGCATAACTTAACACTGCAGTAGCGCAGCAATATTATTTTAGCTTCACGCTGTGTCTCACACAGAGCAGTGCAGGTAGAGGGAACCTGAAACCTTAGTGTTTAGCCACTCAATTCCTAATTAAGGCACTTTCGTTTACCATTTTTCGCCGAATTCAGAAGGCCTCGCGTGTTGAGTGGCGGAACTCAACGCCACAATAAATAATATTTAATCAAGCTTTATAGTTTAAATTTTCTCAATAAGCTCAACACATTAAGATTAATACAATTTCTTTGCATGACCAGTAGTTATTTTAGCTGGTGATTCATTTGTTAACTTGATCGACAATAAGAGCAGGATGCTGGGATACGCTGACTCACGTTCGCGCAAGTGTGTTGTAAGTAACGCGACGTAAACTTAGTTATACTTATTATGAGGATAACAAGAAAAGTTATGTTATTATATATTTTTTGTTGTTTTTTTCGAAATGTAAAGACGACAATTTAGAGTGGAACTCTCACTCGAACGACATTTTTTTTATTATATTCAAAAAATTGATAGAAACGGGTTAAAATGTTAACATTAGTCTACTTGCCCGGCGGAATAGTGGGCAGCTAAAAAAAAATTTGATATAACACAAGAAAATATCATTTCAATATTTATTATTCAATATTTTGATTGGTTTAAGATATTTATATTTTTATGCATGTATTGAGCAACTGTATAAGGAAATGCCACGATATATTCCAATTAATATAAAATAATATACATGAATTATGCATATATTCTTTCTATAAATTTGAATATTTAAAATTATTAATTTATTAATATTAACTTTATTCACATTTTACACTTGCATAAAAAAAATATAATGGCGAATGAAAAGCGACGAAGACTTGTTAACATACTGCCACTTATTTATTTCGCACTGCCTGCATACAGAAACATATTTAAAACAAAAAGTTTCATTCAAAATTCAAAATGAATAAATACATCGACATCGTAATCGGGGGAACACCGTTCAATGGAATGAAGATGTTTTATAAAAAGTGAAGCAAGTGTCAACAGCGCATAAAAAGTGGTACACGCGTTTAAACGTGCATTACGCGGAAATAAAAAGAGTATTTTACCCGCCGTCTGTGTAGTGTAGGCTGAGTATGTGAGTGCTAAGACACAGTAATCTATATGAGTGTGACACGAAATGACAGCTCGTTTTGGCGGCAATGAGTTAACTGAAAGGTTCTTTATACGGGAAGTGAATGTTATTCTGATTATTATTAAAATTTAGATACTTTAGTGTGTTGTAGTGATTGTTGCATTGAAAATGTGTTTGTTTTTGTTTTTATTATTCGAGGATTAGAGAAGGCAATATAGTAAATCATTCATAAAGATATAACTTTATGTGTTAACCAACTAAGAGCTTCGAGAGACAAAGAAAATATTTATTCCTATTGGATAAATAATTACGAAAATACATTTAATTCAACCGTACCCTACGTGGGAGTTGACAAGAACCCACATAATATCGCGTGTAATAAGAAATTAGTGTAGAACTTCATCAATCTGCACTGTCAAAGATGAAATAAAAAAAATACAATAAGTATTGAGAAAGCGACATTAAAGAAAACATTACAACCTGTAAATCTGTTACAATAATCTTTAATAATCGAAAATAAAAAGCGAAGCGTCTTTATGAGATGTCCCTAATTCCTTATCCGATACATCGGTACCGGTTGTACGCACGCGGCACGACACTGCGTCGCGACAATTTATTTTGGTACAGGGCAATGCACTTCGCACGCAGCCCTGAGATCGTGGCGAATAAACGAGAGTAAACATGAGACGGAGGAAAAAATCAAGGCTATTAAAATTAGTTGACATCAACGCACTTCTGAAATGAAAGCGAAAGACAACTGTCTCCGCTTGATAGCTGTTTGTAAACATTTAAAGCTTCTTGATATATGCACTTCTAAAGAAATGTCTGTCATGTACTCAAATGTTATAAATATATATTTGGCCTAATATTGAAATAATGTTTTGAAAACATTTTTCACGGTATCGGCGTTAATTTACGTTTCAAGTAAAATATTTTTTATGGAGGCAGTAGAGCGGAGTACTGTTTAAAATTTTCGAAATAAATATAATAAATCTTTTTAAATGGTTTTTGTCGTAATTAACGGCGTGTTCGCACTCACGCCTAAAGAATGGCACTGAAGGCAATAAAAGTTTAATACAGCCGATGTTACATGGATGCACTTTGTTATTCCTGAAATAAATGGACCGCCCTAAATCGTATAGCGACACGGAAAAGCAATTTAACACATGCTAATTAAAAACGTTCAATATGTGTCGCAATTTTTTTGAAACGCATGCGTCACTTTAAATGAAAAATGAAGAAAAATGAAATGGAACGTACGAGCACGTACCTACACATATACGTGCATATATAGTCTGTGCGAGTATGACAGGTGATTTGTCATGTTTCGCGCCAAATGTGACGTCGCACAAATCTTCGTAATGGCGTTTGGGTGCAATTAAAGTGAGGCTTGCAATAACTGGGCATAAAGCAAGCGATGCATTGGTGACGCGGCCGGCTATTTCCGTCCGTCGCCCCTCGACAAATGCTAATGTCCTCTAGGACTCCAGCTTCGTTGATGTCGTGATTGCTGCCGTATTCCGATTATAAACATTTACCTATTTATCTTGTCGCGATGTTATATTATTATTGGTTATAGCGCAATACTACATAGTTTTTGTTCATTTTAATAATTAAAGATTACGTAGATTTTATATTGATGTAAAAAACGTGTGAATTGTGTTTGTTGTTAAAATATATTTATCACCTTCCCATTTTTTTGAAATATATTATTTAGAAGATGTTCTAAAGAAGATGAATAGATGTGAACTTTAATCATTAGAATAGATTAAAAAATATATGTTTTTTTTTGGAAATTTAACTCATTTAGCGAGTGTCTACTATACTAAGAAAGGACTTCTCGAAATTCTTACAGCAACGAGAAAAATACAATATTTTCCATTGTAAGTGTTTATAACTCCTTTAAATATTGACGGTCAAACAGTATTACAAAATAAAGGTCAAATAAGCTTTTTTAACTTTGATTTAGATTACAGATAGTTGCAATGAAAGATAAATTAAGATCATGGATAAGTTTAATCTGTTGTGTATGCTAAATTTGTGATGCGTGCTTTCTATAATATGACATATTGAATTCAAAATTTGCCCTTAAATATAAAAGGTTACTAATTTATTTAAATTAATATCAAAGAAAACGTCGCTATAGATGTACGCAGAAATACTATTTACAAATTTTAACTGTCGTGTATATATTGCCAATTCGTGATTGCACCAAATTATCGATAGACAGTATTCACAAATATGATATACATAAAACATAATAACAAACTTATTTAAAAATCAACAAATATCTTACAAGGTTCATTGAATAGTGAGAAAATAATAACTTCAAGGTCTTTCTAAATTATAAACCAATATATAGGTATACTATTTGTATAGGGCTATCAAAACAATTTTTTATTTAAGAGAATGTAATAAATCTAAATGTGCATATATATAATAATACTTGATTATTAAGCGTAATTACCAAAACTGTTAGCTAATAATTAATATATAATTTCATATATTATTACAAGTTATTAATCATATACAATGTAAAGCTTTTCATATTATACATTTTGTCAACCCTGAGCTTATGTATATATGATAGGACAAAGCAAGTTGTGACTCAGTCACGGTCACGATCGTTCTCGGAAGGATAATTTGGTTACAAAACATGGAGTGGTCGGAACACCAATTAATATTAATAATGTGACCAATATCTTATGGAATAATTCATTATGGGACACGACCAACCGCAGCTTCTCTATTTATTAAGCTTCGATTAGCCTTTTGGGTCGAATTTAGTTTGTATATTTTTTTAGTTTTAATAGATATACTACAACATTAAGTTTTAGGAAGAGACATAGAGAATCTTTTAGCTAAAATTATTAGAATAACTTAGTTTTTAAGGTTCCCTTCATCAGAGAAAAGTTTTAAAGTTCTTTTTAAAATGTTAAGTAAGACAATATTAAAATATCAGTATTTCATTTATTAAACATTGTAGATCATTTTATACATCGCGGTCATCGTCCTTTCCGTACGATGCTGCATTAGTAAGCTATAGTGACATTTCAATTTATAAAACTAGCCAGCCTCAGGCAACTGGGCCCACGTATTTATTTGTAACTAAGTAATTATAAAACTAAAAAAAAATTGTTTTACGCTTATCCCACACTGAGCAGGGTGGTCAGAAGGAACCTAGTGTTAAAACACACCGTTTCCATTAAGAATTCTACTTTCGAAAGAATTTGATGAAAATACTAACACTGTGTTTTACAGGGTAAAGTATATTTTAAATAAGTATTATTTTGTAGACAGTAAATAAATGAATGAACAAATTATAAGCCACTGAACTACTTATATCTTAGAAAACGTTCAGTCTTCACTTTGAACTTGTTAAATCAATGTTTGTTAGGTCTTGGTTGCCTACCAACATAACAACATATAGTTTATGTTAAATATATCGATGATTCACATGATTATCGTATATTTTATTGATTTCTTAATTTATTATTTATGATTCTATTTCTCATTTATGGATTTTGCCAGCTCTTCACATCAGAATTGCCTTCTGAGCCGGTGGTAGTTTTATTTTAATTCGACGATTCAAAACTGCTTGCAAGAGACTATTCGATTAAAGAATATTCTGAATTGCAATTTTGCATTTATTAACGCACACATGCGTGATTAGTCAAAATTCAGTGTTAAGTTCCGCCACCCCGTGCCTTATAATTAAAAGAAAACCAAGTATGCACGAACGTCAAAAGTAGCTACTTTAATTATAATGTAGTCACGTTAAAATGTCATTACTAGTAAGAGTTAGTTCTTTGCATATTGATTTTCTCTATATGATATTGAATCGAAATACATTTATAATGACGAAAGAAACTAATTTATAATAAGGAAAAAGATTGCATCGGAAATATACCTAGGCAATTTTATACGTAGCAATTACGTAAATGATTCATCGACTATAAATAGTGGGGACGTAAATATATGCAAATAGTGTTTCTTAGGAAAGTCCTTTTTAAAAAAAAGTTATAAAATATATCTAGTAAGTTATTTTACCCTAGGATAATGTTTTAATGATGTGAGATTAAGTGAAATTTATGGACCTATGTGTATAATACAATTGTGTTAGTAATATTTTTATTTAATTGTGTGTTTTTTTAGGTAACAGTGAGCTCAAAGTGATTTTAGTGTTAAGACACTCCGTTTCATACTGTTTGCCCAATAACTTAGATATTTAGAACCCCACGGCTTAGATGGTGTCTTAGTGTGACACGACAGCCTCAATAATGTGATACTGTAATTATTGTTTTAGAAATTAAGTCTTAATCTTCTTTATACTAAAAGAATAAGGTTTTAATATTTTCAATTTTCTAAAGTCTAGTTCTTATCTCTATCGGGAGGTGAATCAAAAGGTACTCTCTTGGGAACTGTCAGTAAATTGAGCCAGTTCTTCGGCTATTTTATAAAATATGTATATAAAATTAAAAAAGGCAGATTCACGCTTCTTCTTGCATCGTCCCCCACTTTTCGTCTAATTTTCGAGCACGGTATACACATTATCAGAATGAGAAAATGTACCACCATACAACCATACAACCACCATATAACAATACAACAACATCACAAATGAATAGAAAAAATGTTTTTCATACAAATGTGTACTTGAAAATTCATACACTTTCCATACACTATAAATTTAACAAAACTAGAATAGTTGTCTATGACAAATGTTAGTTTCTCCTAAGTTTATATTCGTATAGTCTTTATGAGGTGTGAGAGGATAGCTGCGACGCACAGACGGTACAACAAGATGTATTTATTTTGGGCTGATTATGAGAAGAACGCTCGATGGCGGCTGCTCAGTTGAATATGTCACTTGTGGGTTCGATTATTTATTGTTATTTGTAATAGAACGAGAGGTCGATTAACTTTTTGTTAAATCTTATTTCTATGATAGTAGATATTTAAAAACCAAGTGGCTTATCATATGTATGAAATGAAAGGTAAACTCTCTAGATCATAACATTTTAACTTCTTACTAATATGGAGAATTAGTATTTCTAAGTACTTCTTTTCAGAACAGTTATTAATACTTTTTTTGTCTTGACGCAGGGAAAGACACCATAGTGTCATGTTATTAATTTCTCCCCATACCTTACCCAAATGTGCCTTTGAATTGTCTGTATTTAATTTTATTTCGTAGCTTTTGTTGCCCTATTAATATAAAAATATGGTTAATTCTTAAATATTATTACAACAAATAAACACAAATGAAACAGAATTAATTCATAGAAGCAATTAAAAAATCATCCAACAAAACAATGATATCGAAACTCTTTCCTTTTAAAGATCCACATAGATAGATTTAGATTGTAAATCCAATTATTTCACAATCGCCAAGTCTCCAAGCAGAGTTACTTTAACGAGAAATATGATATTTGTTTATCTTGTTTCTTAACGTTAACAATCTTTACATATTCACCCTTCCCAATGTTGTTAGGAAAATTCTGAGCACAAAAAAAAATTCGCTGCATCATTGTATTAGTTATCATGGCTGTATAATAAAGCATCATTCAGACAAAAATAAAAAAAGCCTTCAGAATCTAAGGCGTCGGTGTTTCTTATGTACAGCAGTATAGAGGTTACGTTGGTGTGTATGTCAACATGTGGTGCCGTAGACGACGGTCCTCGACCAGAGACAAGGGGCTCTATTTTTAACAGATTATGCACGGGACGCGCTGACGAAGCGTGCTGAAGATTCGCTGGTCACAATGCCTAAGGTTTTTTTTTGTGTGCTTCACTTGTTTGACGGAACGCTACTAATTTAGGTTATACTGCTTTTGGCCCGTTGGGAATTAAAAAATATTCGTTTCGCAATATTGTGTTTTTCTTTTCTTTTCTTGTTTTTTTTTTTATAAAAATTTATTTAATTAGACTTGTTTAAATTGAGGGCTTTTGAAAAAGTCCAGACTAGATTTACACTGCACTGCGCTTTAGGACTTACAGCCGTTGCATGTCCTACGGGCAATAAATTAAAAAGTAAAAGTAATAAATATGGCGGGGATCAACGAACGAATTCGTTTGGCGCCCCACACGCGAACCTTCCGTGCATCGCGGATACGAGATCAATTATATACCTTGTAAGAAAAGGGTGGTCTAACGCGTTCAATAAGATTTATGGTTTATAAGATTTTTAAGTTAATGTTTTTTCGACATGGTATTAAGTGAAGTAATATAACTTAATTGGTAATTTGTATTTAATAAGAGACATGCCAGTCTGTGTAGTTTTTATGATTGTGTACAATGTTTTCTTTAATATGAATTCCTTAATTTTGCAGGATTCGATTTATTTTATTTATATTTGTTATAACTGTATAAAATATTAACAAAGGATTTATAAATAATTATTTTTTATTCAAAACGTAAAAAGACATACCAAGGACATAAACAAATTACTTACTAATGTCATTGGATGGTAATTCGATTTTTGAACGATTATAGAAAATCAAGTTGAGAAAAAAAAAATCTATAAAAAACAAATAAGTAAATAAATAAAAAAAAAAACCAAGCTATTAATAAAAATATTACAAAAACCATCTTTATTAGAGAGCAGTATTTCTTACCTACTGTCTTGCGACATCCTCATTTTGCGCTTTAAAAATCCACAATTAAAACAAAGGGTTCCGGGCGTTTCTTGTCATTCTTGTCGAATACATTCAGTGTTTTCAAAAGAAATCCGTCAAAAGAAAACCGATGCGATTTCCTTGAGGCCGTGACGTGTGAAAATGGACCTTACTGCCTTTGTATAGGCCACAACAATTTGTATGAAGTTTATATTTACGCGAACCCTGGCACTCGAGTTAAAGGATAATAGCCTTTACGCTTATTACAATAAGATATGCTAAGGTGTATAATATGTTTGTAAGATGTCTGGACGGGTGAATGGCCCCTGAAAGCGCGCGTTTCAGAAGTTTGAGACACGCCATCACTTCCTGAAGCTTGGAGTGCTGGAGTTTTGTTTTATACTTTTATCCAAGTTTTATTTATAAGGATGAAGGTTGCAGTGACCTCGCCATGTGTTGTGTAATCCACACAAGTATTGAAATATATTTTTTTACAGTCAATGAGGGGTTAATTTTGCTCATAGCAGAGTAGGCACAGGGAACCTAGTGCTAAGACTGTCAGTTGCTTACTTGCTGATTAATTTACGAGACGTTGTACGTTGAGTGGTGGAATTCAACGTTGCGCTTTGTCTACCTCTGGTAGAATGAAAATAATTGAAATAGAATCATTTTTCCGAGTGAGGATCGAACCCATTATCACCCTAATCACAGCCCTTGAGTGGACTTTTATGAAAATAAAAAAAATATATATTTAACCTGTAACAAACAACACCTCAATTAATATTTTTTATATTTGATCAATTGTTATGGTAGGTACAGAGAATCCAGCAATCTATCAATTGGCTCTTTATTTTTGCATATTTACAAAAATAGCTCATGTATTCAAGTTGAATTTGAAATTTTTAATTTAATCAATGACTTATTGAAATTATTAATAATATAAAATTATTATAATTATCGAAGTTTAGTTCACAAATATTATCTATAAAACTAAAAATATAAAATAATTTTTAACCTAATACAAGAAATAGTACTCCAAAATAAACAAAAAAAAATAATAATTTAAATATTTATATTTTTTTGGGTATAAATATGTTAGTCTACAGTTTCAATAATCTATTAAACGACTGACATATATGTAAGTTACACTAGCATCAAGCAAACTACTGACCAAGTCGAGACACCCCTAATACCGATCTCCAACTTTCGTTTTCATGCAAAGTCGAAGTTAAACAATGCCACAACATCGTGTCACCATTTAAAGGTAACTGCTTGTATTATACTAGAATAACTATCAGTTAAGTAATCATAGTTTTAACTGGCGGTTACGTGAATTTTATTAGTTATTTTGTTGTAATATTATTTAGATTAGGTGAAGAGAACCTAGTGTTTGTCAATGTTGATATTCCGTAGAAAAAATGTAGAATTTTTTCCTATTTTAGAGATACACGTGTGTTATACGGCGGAACTTAACGCCGTGCTTTGTCTTTCCAGACTGAACGAATAAAAATAATTTATAATTGAATACGGATCTAGTCAATTCTAATTTTTTTTAATATAGGTGCTTTAATGTTCTTCTATCACAAGACTGTGAAGATCGTGTGGGAGATAAACAGATGTCTTTGTTAAGAAGTCGGTATTGTGAAAAGAATCTTTATCTTACAGATAGGGGGTTAATTTATGGGGTTGCAACTTTACAATTTAATTTATCTATAGTTTACTTACTATTACATATGTAGTAAAGCTTTTTGGTAAATAAGAAATGTGAAAGATTTTAGTTCATTACAAATTCAGTACACTTCGAACCCTTTTAGATAAATAATCAAAAAAAATTGAGTAAAGTATTAAAGTAATCCACATTCGAATCCTGCAAATTTCGTGATTAAAATCAGCTTCACGCTGTATCCCCCACACAGCAGTACTCCGTTGTAGTGTTAAGACACTCCGTTCACCACTTTTCGCCGAATTCTGGAGGCACTGAGTGCTGAGTGGCGGAACTCAACGCCGAGCTTTGCCTCGACACCAGAGCAGAAAATATACATGTAAATAAATATTTCACTTCCTCGAGTGGGGATCAAACACACAACCAGTCGATTTTACAGTCACACTTTGTGCCTCTGCAACGACCAGCTTCAATTGCTATGACTAATTTATGTAATGTCTTTATATAGTAAGTACTAATACAAGAGAATTCTCTAATAAAACAAATAGTACATTTAAAATACACAACTATTTGTAAGCTCCTCTTAAAATAGACAACATAGCGGCTGTCATATTTGACAGTATGTCAGTAACATTATATCTACTTCCCACTAAGTAAATATTAAGAATCGAGTTATGGAATTTAGGTTAATGCATTATATTAGGTTTGTTGAGTCAATCTTTAAAAAAATAAATAATAATTGGTCTCAGGTACATATGTATGAATGTAAAAGTGTGATATAAGTTCAAAAATGACGATTTTGTAAACCACAAGTCTGGACATAGTAAGTTAAACATGATTAATAATTACTCTTCATCACCAAATACGAAGTATTATAGATATTCATGACGAATATTGAGGGTAGTCGTGGCACAGTGGTTTGTGGGGGTTTGTGAGGAACATTAGGTTCAGGGGTCCCTCTGCTTATCGTACTATGTGCAAGATACACATATCAATCATATATTTATAAGATTCATTACATAATCAAGAACTTTTCAGCTACATGCACATCATTATGTTGCAATTTCTAAGAAGACACGTCTTTTCATCACTTCAAAACGGAAATTGGAGAATAGAATGACTTATGATAAATTCTTGTTAACTTTCACACAGAATACGAGATAAATAGTGATAGAAAATAAATTTTTAACTAATTTTGCATCAAGCGGGCGTCGCGGCGCAGTGGCACAAGCGTCAGATCATAAACGCTACGACAGTGGGTTTGATTCCCATTCGGGGGAATGAATTATTTGTTCTTAATATTTTATTTCTTCGCTTTGGTGACAAAGCGAGGTTGATTTCCGCCAGTTAACACGTAATGTCTCGAAAATTAGGCGGAGAGGGGAAAAAAAGATTGTCTTAACACTAGATTCGCTTTGCGTACCCTGCTATATGCAGAATACAGCGTAAAACTGAAATACAAAGAAGTTTATATTGAAAACGCGTTTTACCATGTTACACATAAACAAATATGATTACTTTAATTTAAGCAAAAATAAAACAAAAATGTTACACCTATAAGCAACACAAAAGCCCAAAACTTTCCCAACACATCACAATTTAATCCACGCATTATCATTACCGGGAGCGACAAATTTATTGAAGTGGCAACATCCATATTCATACGACAGGCTGTAACGGCGAAAAACGCTATTTGCTCTGTCCGGTGCTATGCCATTAACTTGGCTGGCCATTTTTCAATTATGATATATGTATAGGGCGTTGGTATTGGCGTCTGTGTAATATATTTGTATATGTTTTGTATAAAAAACGCTTAAATATAACAAGAAATAATGTTTAAGCTTTAAAGGATGACAAATAATATATTTTGTTCATGTAGGGTAGGTAGAAAGTGATTAATAATAACTATCTGAGGCTTTTTGTCCATTTCCTAAACATTTCCTCTTCCATGGCCTAAATAAACGATCCTAGAACTTTTATTAACCATTTCTAAAAAACCAAAATAAACAAAAACACATTCTCTAAGAAATCGAATTCCCAACCATCACAACTCAGATCGTTGTCAACTGCACCACATCAACATAGTCAGCCATTAACCTTCCCGGCCATTTTTCAATTATGCCAAATGTATACGGCGTATATAAATCATGCCCGGGCAGTACAAGCACATATGTACTGTACGTACCTACTCGTACTCTACAGTACCTGCGGGGAGGATGGGCGATAGCGGGGTGTGTTTAATTTGTAAACGGAATGGATCGAAACATTACGATAGCTTATCCGATATCAGTCTGGACTGGGGTGCATCAAGTGATGTGGATGTGGAGGTTTTTTAAATTGTGTCATATTTTTCTTTCATATTATTTTTATAGGTAAAGAGTATGGTGATGAGACCGTGACGTACGGTGATGAGTATATGATGCTCTGACTGAGACTCTGCTTCTTAAATTTTTTTATGTTAGTGAAATCTGACTATGGCGTATTACATGCTAAATATAGTTTTGCGCCGGAAAAAGGTGCAATAAAATATAATACGCATATATATTAAATTATAGATTTCTGAAGTTATTTGGAATCATATTGCCTTCCAACGTTAAGCTGATACTTTTCAAACTGGGTTTCATTAATTCTGTTTATTGTTTAGTTAGAACTGTGAATGAAAATAATAAAAACTGCTCCACAACCTAGAATATAAATAAAATTCCAATTACATCCAACATAGATAATAAGTAAACACAAGGAGTACACAAAAAGCATTTCCATCAAAGTTCAATTTAAAAGTTGAAAGAAAAAAAGATGAGAAACCATTCGAAATTCAGATCGTCTAGGTGGCCAGTGGCACGTTAATTCCATCGATCATTACTCCCTGCAATCCGCCAATCGAAAAATAAAAACACTGGCAACCCCACCTGCATCCCCCGTTAGGGAGATATGATTTTTTCGAGCGTCAACCCCCCTGTCCGTACCTATTATTATAATGATACTCATATGTAGTCGCTTCCTGTTAATTTCTGTATAGCGTTATATGAAAACGTATTGTATGTTAACGTCATGATTGGACGTTGTTTTAATTTGATTATATATAAAACGATTTCTTTTTTTATATCTTTACTATATTTAACAGTAAAGTTTTTATTTAGCCATTTAAAATATATGTTAAATATCTTATATATTAAGTAACACAGTGAACTAGTAGAGTAAACAAGCCAAAGTCGCCAAGTCAAGTACGTTACACTAATAAGTAAGGAACTGGGTAAACGAGTCGTGTAATGCGTGAGTGCTACGTCTGTAGCGTTGTTCTACAAACCTCTACGACTATAGAGCACAGCTCTTGCTTACGGTCTAGTGAATTGTATGTGGAATTTAAGACACACATAATTTACGGTTCATTTCATTTCGTTTATTTCTTATAATTTTCTTTTAATTTTAAATATATTATTATACTTTATTATATGTATTTTCTTCAAATTATATTATATAGAGTTAATATAAATCATATTGTGTAATGCAATCCACGTGCCATAAAAGCATACTTATCTAATTTAACGATACCCTAATTTGTTATATGTGTTACGTATAACTATATAGGCGAGCGTGTGTGGGTGCTTGCAGAGGCGAGCTCGGGCTGAGCCTCATCGCGTGCAAAACGCCATGCAAAAATGTGCATTATACATACCTACCACCTATCTGTGACCCCCTACCCCTCTCTCGCCGCCTCTACAAATACATCTTTTTGAGGAACTTTTGTTTTATGTACGGACCAGTTTATAGCGGTCAGGGCGAGGGAGCAACCCCTTTTATGTGTCATGTAGTTTTAAATTACGAATTATCTGCATGATTGTTTTGAATGCCATTGAGATTTTAAATTTGAATAATGCTCTTTTTGAGTTATGGCTACTACGGTCGATGTATCGTTTATTTTGAATGTATAACACGATTTTTAACTAGTTGTAATCTTCGAATTAACGTAAAATATATGTATAGTATGAGTAATTAGACATGGTTTTTAGTATAACACGAGTATAAGAAATAAAAATCTTAAATGACGATTATGTAGTTCCGTCAAAAGATATCAACGCTGGCTGTATAAAGGATTGTACCTGAGTAGAGGTCCATATAGGTTCACTTTTAAAAATTCTATTCAGTGGGTATTATACTATGTTCTGAAAGTCAATTAAGAAACGTATTTTTAAGCTCCGTTTTCAATTTTAAAACCGTCCTTTCAAAGCGCCTTTTACTTTACTCAGCAAAGTATAGAATTTAACGAAGCCGTAATTATAATGCTCAAAAGAAATTTTCTTTTTTACAGCAATTTAATGAATTGCCCGGTTTTTCTTAAGAATGAATGAGTGGATGTACACATTTACTCATAAATTTAGTAATTGACCATAAAAAAAAAGTTTTAATTAAAACCCGTCATTCCCATTGTCAGTTGTAAGATCTAAGTTGCACGATTCCTCGAACGGCGGGAAAACTTCGGTACACACGGCTGAAAGATGGGAAAGCTTAAAAAAAGTAAAAAAGAGGCAACAGAAACTGTGTTATGAGGTAAGAAGGAGTGAGGCCACGGGCACGATCGCAATAAAACGATACTGCGTAAGGTCGGCGTCGGAGACCGGAACTTTTTATGTGCATTTTTTGTTCCTACGAGTAGTAGGTATATAATGTTGCTGGGAACGTGGAGAAGAAAATCTCCTTAAGTGCGGCCGGTGAAATGAACTTGCTTTAGATTTATCTTTTTGATGTGCTTGTTCTTTGAATGTTGATGTTGTTTTCTTTTTATTATAAGATTTTTTTCAATATTTATCTTAAGTATTTTTTTACTAACGTTCTTCTTATATACTCGTATATTATTTAATTTAATAATAATAATGATAATTGAATCATTATATATCATTATTGATTTAAATACATTAAAACACAAGACTCATATGCCAGACACCTACGAACGATCTTATCCATAACCTACGACAATATGAAGTTATACAAGTTTTACTAGTTTTTACAGACGCGACGCTAACTGATGAACTCGGAACCAGTTCAATTACCGACTCTACCCCACCTCGTGTTGAGTCCTTAGTCTGATTGCATTGAAAAAGAAAGTGATATTTTGAAATGCATGTAGATTGGTAATAATAAGAATTTTATGTTTTTGCTTATTATTTAAAATAATGTTGTAATTTTTGTATTACTTTTTTAAAGTAATAAACACACTGTATAATAAAAATATAACAAATTATAAATGAATTGTCTAAGCATATTCCGTATTAGTAGTTTCCTTTTGTACATACATTTTAAATGAAAAAGAAGCTATAATTACATTTTTCAAACACAAATATTATACTGTCAGATTTCCAGACTATAAAGTATATTTATTACTTGTTTTCTATTGAATGATCTAGAAATAATTGAACTAACGCTATAATACTAAATTTGGATTACCAAAACTAGCCACCTGTTACTCTATGATTAACAGAGCGCTAATGTAGATGGTGAAAGGCGGAGAAAGGCGCATTTTGTCTTTTTTGCTTTGCAATATTATGTTATTTCAGTGTCATTTAGTGCATTCTCTTTTTAAGTACAGTCTAGATGAAGCTGCCGGTAATTCCGTTTCTACTATTGTATAATATGTAAATGTTTATTTAATTGCTATTAAATATTGCGATTAGGCTGCGATTGTAAATCTGACATAGTATTTTAGACACATTTATTCTAGACAGGTATGTTATTAAATAGGTATTCGGTAGACCAAATTATATATTAAATTAATTCAATGTTATTAGGAAGTATTTCATTTCCTGCATAAAAAATAAATATCGTAGCAATTTTAATACCTATATTGACTTATGATCGGGCAACTCTAAAACAAGCATTACGACGCACACAACTGCAGCGGCGGGACCTCCCCCACCCTCCCCGAATCGGCGTTTTTATATTTTTGCACATTCAAAAAAAGCGAGGCAGACAAAGATGGACTGATGACGAGATCCCCGGCCCGTATACTGGTAACAATGGTGTGCAAGCGGGACGGAATCACTTCTGACACGGCCGACGCGAAATAAAAATGTGCAAAGCGTTTCTTTTTTAGATGTGATGCTTTTTTACGTTAGTCTGCGTTCGCAATTAGTGATGTGCGGTTGTCGCATTGAGCATTAGGAATATATGCAAATAGACCACTATAGAATTCGTTAGGGCTCAAAAGCCTTTGTACTGTTTGTACAGGACTTAGGTTTCCGGAAGCACGACCAAGGTCGACTCGAAAGTTTAGGTTCGGGTGGAGAGAATAGAGCCAATATTACTTATAGATAATGAATGATGTCTGCTTCGTTAACAACAATCTGTTCCTTCTCCACCGCAATCCTTTTAACGGAACGAGTAACGGCGATCTCTTGAAGCGAATTTACACAAAAGGCTCGCGATAAAATGTTTTAAATTGTTTCATTTTGTAAAATTGGAGTATAGTTATGCTTTAAACATAATGAGGGTATTGTTTCTTGCCCCGAGAGAAACTGAGAGTAAAAATAAAATTCAAACAGTTTCTTAGAATAACTATTTGCTTTATTTCATAATTATTATGAGAGCGCATTTCGTTGACGGCCACAAAAGATGAATGAATGGGTCCTTATTTGTATTCAAATTACATAGGACCGGCTACAAGTATCCTATACGTATATACAATAACAGAATGTGACGGACTTTATATCTATATAGAGTCTATACATATATAAAGTCTGTCATATTCTGTAATTGTATATCTGTTCGAGTACATGCACAACGACCATTGACCACGAGTGCGTCAGCTTAATTGTTCCATTTGTAGTAACCCTAAAAGCCAGGCCGCATCCACTCGAGGCCCGGCCTGCGTGAACTCTCCAGGTGCATCCCGCATCCTAATCAAAGGCACGTAACGTCGGGTGGCGCGGCTCTCTACAAAATTTAATGCTAAAAGAAAAAACACTGACAAGCCAATGCAACGCGGCCGTGTGTGCGTGGCTCACACACACATCGGCGGGCCGTGTCGGTGCATGCTTTACGCGCGGAAAAAAGTGCTGCGTTATTGATTTTTCTCTACAGCGTCGAGGGGGGTCGGGAGCTCGCCCGCGGCCTGAAAAAGTGTCTGCTGAAAAAACCCGAGACGAAAAAGCACCCCTCCCTTTTTAATTGGTAACGTAGTGTCAATAGGGCTAATCCTGGGGCCGTAATAGCCTGCTTTTGTCTTGCGAATGCATTTTTCAGTGTTGCCAGGCGACGGTTTTGAATCGCGGGTTAGCTCCTTTTGGGCTTTTTAATGAAGAGTTCCCAATTGTAATACTCGGCTGCTTTGTATTGTTGCGGGTAGTCTGCCGAGGAATAGTATCGGGACAGATGAGATGTGCGCACGCCGTTTACTGATAGTCTTTCTAAATACTAATTTAGTTTTAATATAATAATTAGCCTTATTTGCAAAATATTACCAGAAATATATCACATTAGTACAGACAGTAAATTTGATAAATAAATATGTTGAAATACTTTCACAGATTAAACAACACTTTGTAGATATATAGAGAGATAGTGTTGTACGACCTCATTTCTAATACGTAATGCGATAAAAATCTGCACCTGTACTGTTCTTGTGGTATTCGCCGCATTTATTTAAAAAGAAATATTATTTAGATTGATGAAGAAATAAAAATCATAGAGTCAGTGGCACAAAGTGTGACTGTAAAACCGACTGGTTGTGGGTTCGATCCCTACTCGAGGAGATGAAATATTTACTTAAATGTATATTTCTATTTCTTCGCTCTGGTGTCGAGGCAAAGCGCGGCATTGAGTTCTGCCACTCAACACGCAATACCTCCAGAATACGGCAGAAAGTGGGGAACGGAGTGTCTTAACACTAAGTTCCCTCTGTCTACCCACCCTGCTGTGTGTGGATATTCAGTATTCAGATTATTATTTAATTTTATTATGATATGTTAATATGAGATAATTATACTATTAATTTGCCATATTGGGATGGAAAAGTGAAGGAGAGGGTTAGCATGCCATGAAGGTCCCTTCAGCCTACATCTGTAGTTTCAAGTCCCAGGCGCTGCGCCGAGCTCAGAGTATTAATATTTGTATTTAAATTTATAATTAAATGTATGCAATATCTAAAGCTGTAATTTTCTTCAGATCATTTAAATATAGAAAGCAATTAACGTTTATTTTCAATTTAACGTTTTTTAATCTGTCAGAGCGGGGAAATGAAGATATGTCAAAGATATGATCTTCTCGTTAGTTGGAATTGAACCTACAACTAAAAATATAATTATATTTATAACATTCATTTTTTTAGGAAATTCATGTAATTTTTCCTGTCATATTTTTCCAATTAGAATTAAAAGTGAAAAGCTGAAAATTATTATACATTCTTATTGGATTTATCGAAGGAATGAGTGGCCAATTTGGTGTAGTAGTCGCCGTAAGACAGCGTGTTAACGGTAAGGGTGATATTTGTAGTATTGTTGTACTGTAGAGTGGAGGGAATTAATAGTGAACCAGACAATAAGCGGCGTTAAGTTCTGCTACTCAACACGCAATGTGCTGTTTACCGGCGGAAAGTGGTGTATATGAAGCTGAAATAAATATTTCATTTATTAACTTAAACATATCATTAATAAAGTACAGTATGCACAATTATTTTTTATATCAATAAAGCTTTTGTGTACAATAAAATTTGCAATTTCCAAGTTGTGCGTAATTGCAAACGGAAGTGCGTGACGTCACGTCCGTCAATTGAGCCACTTGTAACCATTAGCGAGGTCAGGGTTTGCCAGTTTGATTACTGTGTATTGAAATGTTTGCTTGTATTCTTTTTAGTTAGTAACGAAAGTTCAAAGAACTTAAAAAGTAATATTTTAACTTTAAAGTAGTTTTTTTTTCTCTAATTAAAATATTTGTAAATATATGTAGTATGTATTGAGAATATCTTACCACTAGGTCCTCCCCGCTTTTTCTGCTATATCCAAAAAATATAATAAGTTAAAAAAATCCAAAAAATATAATAATAATAAGATTAAGTGCGACCATTTATGTTATTACTTTGGTACAAAAGGTTTATTATTAAATATTTATAGAAAATAGTGACTTATCTCTTTGTCTGATTATATTTATTTATGTTAATGAATTCCAAGTAATAACACCCACACTTACTTCTCAAATATGTGGAACTCAATCAAACTACTCCAATATACAATAGTTGCAAAAGCTTTTAATTATTTATTATATATATTAAACAATATAAAAATTATAATTATAGCTTCACGCTGTATTCTGCGTGTTGTAGGGTACGCAGAGGGAACCTAGTTTCAAGAATCTTCGTTCTTCATTTTCCCCCCTCGACTTTCGATGTATTGTGTGTTGAGTGGCGGAACTCAACGTTGCGTTTTGTGAGAGCGAATTAAGGTAAATTATTCGAACTCAGAACTATCGCTTCTAAATCGCAGTGTTACCTTGTGTTGTTACCACGGTCGGAAAAAATTAAATAATTCATTTCCCTGAGTGGAAATAGAACCAACAACCATAGCGCTTAGAATTGAACGTTGTACCACTGCGCCACGACGAATACGAAAATTAAAAACCACAAAAAGCACAAAAAGTACGATTTACATAGTTATATTATAATAAATGTATATATGTAAATGCACAAAAGTTATACAGTAGTTCTAAAACACGCACCGGCGGCATTGACCGCCCATTACGCAACTACTTGACATCAATAAAGCGCAGACAGACGGACAGACGGCGACCAAGTTCATGTTGTGCCATACTCGGACATTGTTACTGTAAATATATTTATTATATTTAGTATATTTATTATATTTATTTCATAAGATATTGAACTATCTTGTATAGTGGTTATACTAATATAGCTAGTACCGACTTATATGTATGTCTAATATATAGCAGGGTAGGCTGAGAAAACATAGTTTTAAGGCTCTGAAATAACTACTAATTACTAACTAATACGCCTCATCTAGTTCTCGATAATGTGGGAGTGCTTGTTGAGTCGTGGAATTTAAAATTGGACTTTGTCCTGTTACTAGAGCGAGTAAATGACAATAATTTATAATTCGGGAACGACGACTTGTGGGAATCGAACCCACAAGTCGCCACAATGACGGTCTATGAGTGTCTGATTGATGTTAGTAAAGTTGCTTGGATGATTTAGTAATGATAACAAGTTCAAGTACCACTTTTAATAAGTGGGTGTGTACATATATAGGTATATTGAATTATAGGCATTTTGCTAGCATGCCTAGACAATATAGCTAACGAATACCAAAAAACGCTAACGGTAACAAAATAAAGAAATACATTCTACTACTGCTTGCTTATATATCTACAGTTTTTACAAAAATATAAATGATAAAAAAAATATAGAAGAAGACAAATAAAAGAATTCGGTTACAGCGGTTGATATAAACAAAAGTTTGTTTTGTTTAGTTTCTTCATTGCTTTGGTAATATAGTTATTAGTTATTACTCCGTTTTTACCAAGTATTTTTTCTGTACTATATAGATTAATTTAATGCCAGTCTTTCTTGTTATCGGGAGTTATTTCGGTTGTGGTAAAAAGAAAGTAAGATCTTTTACCCAAATAAATTCTTAGACAAAACAAGGTTCAACGTTTTTAATCACATGTTTAGTTAAGCAAGTTCAGTATTTTTTGCGTGAATGTAGGACTAACATACAACCATCCATCTCGCAAGCTTTCATATTTATAATATTACTAGGATAGGATATATATGTATATATCGATATTCTATAAATGTATACATATGTACACGCTGAAATTTACGTGACCTTAGTGTTAAGAGACTCCGTTCCCTATTTTCCGCCGAATTAGGAACCATTGCGTATTGGGTGGCGAATCTCAACGCCGCTTTGCCTCAATACTGGAGCGAAGAAATCAAATTATAAAATTTTATTTTCTCAAGTCGCACGTAACTGGCCTATTGGCCTCAAGAAAATTATTGATTTTATATCTTACAGTCCACACAAACAAAACCGCGGTCGACCGCTAGTCACACACAACAACACACAAAATTGAAGCAGTAATTCCATAACAAGTACAAAACGAGTGCAACATCAATCATCAATAAAGCGCAGACAAGGCTCAGACGGCGCGCGGCGGTGAGCAACTCGCGTTATCCGATACCGTGGTATTGTTGTCGTCTTTGCGATCTTTTGTCTTTTTTTGTGGTTTTGTTTTTCGTTTTTAATTTTAATAATTTGTGTTTGGGGTTTGTGTATGTGATTACGAGTATGTGTTTGATTGCATGATGGTTGTGGGTTCGATTTTGTTCGGGGAAGTGATTGTATTTAAATTTTTTTTTTCAGTAAACTAAGAAAATGTGCGGTGTTAGATTTGCTATTCAACACATAAAAAAATAGACCAAAAAAGCCCTTTCTTGAGTCTCCTGATATATTTTTTACGTTTTTACCGTACAAAATCGCAGTTTTAACCGTGGTCGGATATATTACCCTGATAGAAAATAGTTTCAATAAAACTATTTACTATTTAGCTAAAAATTAATTATCTCGGATGGCTTCACAATTTTTTATCAATTTGTGAATATAAAGAAACAATATTAAATAGGCAATGGGTATTGATAGATGATTGTATTTTATTTTTTATAGAATTAAATACATTTACAAGGATAAACGTGAAGCCAGTGAAGCAAGTATCTACTCCACCGCCATAAAACTGCCGATATAAAATCACGAAATTTCAAGCGCTATAACGCGTTATACTTCGCAGAAAGTTGAGTGGCGCAAGTGTAAGCGAGTTGCGGGTTGATCAAGAATGATGGAAATGAATACCAAGAGCCACTTTGTTTAATTACATGTAAAAAATATGCTTCTTTTTACTAAAAAACCATAAAAATATAGTTTTTTATTTAAGATAAAAATGATATAAAACATATCAAATATTTTACATCTATTTAATCTTCTGTAATTTCTATTTACTTCAGTTTGTAATCGATGATTATGATTAAGTATATTTTATAAGTACTATCCAATACCAATACCATATAAATTTTATGGCCTACGAAAAACTATATGAAAAGGAAGCGCAAACTTTTAGTCTATAAAAACGTAGGTGCTATATTCCTCCTACATAAAAGATAAGATTTAAGCGCCGTCACGTTTTACACCATACGTGGCGTGTTTCCGTGGCTTCTCGTGTTCACGCGACGGTATGCTCCATACAACCAAACTACTAAGTTCTCATTCAAAATTTATGAATCTTCTAAGTAGCGATTTAGTCAGGGTTGCTTATTGTATATTTTTTAAGCTTCTGTCTATATACCACATATCGTATAATATGGTAGAGCAGTAAAAAAATAATAATAAAACACTCTGTTGTACAATTTTCGAGACATTGCATGTTTAGTAGCGTTTTGTCTTATTACCAGATCAAGGAATTAAAGTTCATTCCCCCAAGTGAAAAACCGAACCCATAACCGTCACGTTCACAATCAGACGCAATGCCGTTGTGCCATGCAGTGCAGATGGTCTCTGATAACAAAGATTTTAGCGATTTAGTTCTCGTTGCTTACTGTATATGACGTACAAAAATTGTAAACGCGGCTCGTTTATAACTTATTTATGCTGTTTTAGTACTTTATTTATGCCGATGTCTGATGCTACTTATTTCTGTATGTAGAATTAAAGTTAATGATGTCGTTAAAAGGTTAAGGTTTTTGATGATCGCGTAGTGACATATCTTTTAAAGATATGGGAAATTTTTATGTATTTTTTATATTTTTGAAGTAAGCACTGACCAAAAACTAGAGTATTGTTTTTCAAACGACAATATTTTTACTACCTGGGCTTTAAAATATAAACATAATTCTTTTCAGTCACATTCTAACACACAACCATCGTTTGCACACATCCATATTATACCACGAAGGTGTTCTATCAAGGTACACTACAGGAACTAGAATACACTATCACACAAAAAATATTTAAAAAAAATACTTTTACTTTAAACATATTTTGTATAAAAAAACCGCGTATTTAAATGACATATTTTACCAACCACAGGGTGATTTCACTACAATGTAACTAATTCGCAATGCCAACATATTGTGACACGGCTAAACTAAACAGGGGGTCTATTTCTATGAGGGTATAGAGTAGACCATGCATGTCTATTTGTCTATTCTGATGCGATACATATGTTGTATGGGATGATATGGTTGACTTCACGATGAGCAACCCTAAGTAATTGATTTATTTGATAGAAAATTAGGCACTTTCATATTAAAAGATCTGTGTAACAGTTTTGTACAGGGAATTAGTTATCAAATATCCTTTTTTTTGTATTTAATGTTTTTTATTGTTTTATCCAATTTAAGTAAACTTTTGTTTAATAGATATGATGCCTAAGAAAATTATTAAATAGTAAATAACACTTTAAAAGAAACGTGAAAGTCTAAGAATGCATTCTCTACATCTCTATCTACAAACCTCGTGACAATAAAAAAGAGCTACCACAAAAACTTAAAACTCTAAGCTATTTTAAGTAATTTTAAATCCATATTGAAGATGAACTAAACAGGCAAGTGTAAACCAAAACTCAAAACGCAAAGCTCACCCTTCATTATATTGAGGGTAACGCATATTCGTGCGTATTGACCCGGCAGTTGTCAAGGCCAGGATCAAGTTCAAGGGCGGGGAGCCTTGCTACAGGTGGACTCCATCAAAGTTGAACAGTAAACTTTCTTATATTACTTGGCTAAGCCTACGGTTTTGTATGAAAGTTGCCAATTTTTTTTCGGATTAAACGGAAAATTTCCAAATTAGCTTTATGTGTTTTTTTTAGATCAATACAGGATATTTAATGATTTTGTGTATAATTTTATAAATTTTCTTTCAATACTTACTACTCAGTAAGTCACGGATATATGATGCCATTTTAGGGTAGTTGGACGTGTATATTACACTTAAAGGAATATTTATATAATAACGAAAAAGCTTTTTCGTTAAGCGAAAAATCTATTTAGTTAAGGCTCGGTAAATGAATGGTTCCCTTTCCAACTCAAAAATGCAACAAATTATTTTTTTGGTGTATCTCATAAAAATAATCTAATAAAAATAAATTATTTTTCAGTACAAGGTTTATAATTTTATATTTTTATCTATGTATATAAATCACCTTTCGATGGATTCAGTAGTTAAAATGACAGCCAGAACTTTCTTCAAAACGAAACGTCGTTGATATCAGTAAAATACTAATTTAATTATATGAACATTTAATGATTTCATATAAAAATATGCAAGTTCATCGCAAATTATAATTTTCATTGATGGCTAAGAAATAAAATCCGTCAAGTACGTCCGTCGTGCAGAGCTGAAATTGACTTAAACTTTTATGACTAACTTAATACTCTCTTAACGACACTTAACTTGGTCTCGCTACGAATATTTATCGTTGATCTCTTCAATATGTATCTATATAAAATGAGCATATTGCTTTCATCATTCTTTATTTTATTATATAGTTGGTTGATTTGTAATAAATGCTTGACTTTGGAGTATTTTTATTTTTTTAGCTTCACGTTGCATCCCGCACATAGCAAGGTAGGCAGAGGTTTTTATCAAATTTGAGCTTTTTCTCTTTTTAAAACGACATCAAAAAGTATTCACAAACAAAATTGTTGCAAGACAACACAACAACAGTAGATGTTCAATAGAAACACAAGAGAACTAGTATTTTATTTTGAACTTAGATATAGGAAACTTAGTATCCAACCCAAGAATAAGTCTTCAAGCTATAAATCAGACTCTACATCCCCAAAGGAGAAGTGCTTGGAAGTTTGCACTAGCATGTACTCAACATACATTGTTTATGACAAACCACCCTTGTTTTACAGAATAAATAGGGGTAAATATTCGTGCGTATTGACCCAAGGGTTGCGAAGGCCGCGTTCAAGTTCAAGGACGGGATCTTATCAACAGGTGTTGGGGTAATGTTGACGTTATATAACTCGGATACGCAATTTTTTGTCAATATTTTTGAACTAATTTATAATTATATTTAATAATAAATTATTTTTCAATACTAGGTCATTAAAAGTAAAGAAAAGAAAAAAAAAGTGTTTTTGTAAATTAAATATAAAATTAATGTTATGTTGCTGAAGACGTTTATTATTACTTACAGTATATGAAAATGATTATAAAATTAATTATATATTGTCGCTCATTTCGTGCAACAATGACATAATTGTTCATTAAAAAAAAGCAGTAAAATATGTCAATGTAAGTGGAAAGACTATTTATAAAGTTTTATTTTGTCTTCTGAAATATTTCAGAAGTAGAAATATGTAATTGTTGTACTAATTGAGCGCTATGATAGAGTTATTATTCTTTTACAATAATAAAATGGTGTAACGATAATAATTTAATACTTTTCAAATATCTTATCTAAAATAGAACAATAAAAGCTGCAAAGAAGGCTTTATCATTACATATATATTTATAAAAATAACTTCCCCTTTCACTAAAATTAAACTGTAGCTAAAATAAGCTATAAATTAGGACGTTTATAGCAAACTGTTATCGCGGCCGGACGTTTGATAATACTAAGTTTGTAAACTCACGGGCTAGGCGTGATGGTACACGTGATGTTTGTAAACTTTTCTAGTGCGGTGTAGCACGTGATCGTGATTACCTAGTGTGATTAGAATTAAAGCTTTCATTATTTTTTTTAGTTTCACGCTTTATCCCGTATAAAGCAGGGTAGACAGAGGAAATCTAGTGTTAATAGATTTCGTGATCAACAATTTTAATCAATTTTTGAGACATTGCGTATTGATTAGCGGAAATCGACGCTGGGTTTTGTCTTGAAACCAGAGCGAGGTGATGAAAATTATTCTTTTCACTGAGTGAGTATTGAACTGATAACCGTCGTGCTCACAGTCCATATGCTGTGTCCCTGCGCCACTAGCTTAATAATCCGTATAAGATGTTGAGTATAATTTAGATAGAGCTTTTATAGTGTAGTGCTACAATTTTTATATTATAACTTTGGAAAATGGCGATAATATTATATATTATTAAAATATTAATTTCTCTCCAAATGTAGAGAAACGAAATATTTTATTAGACATAATTTCAGTTATGTTTAAACATAGAATTAGTAATCATATGAGCAAGGATGCTAAGCACATAATACCATGATTCTTATTATTACAAATTCAAGAAAATATATATACCTTTTAGCATTCATCAGCATCTCAATCAAGCACAATCTTTAATTTCTTGATAAAAATAAGGCCTTGGGGGTGCAATACTACGGTTTGGGTTTGATTCCAACCTGGAGGAATGAATTATTATCATTTCCTGGCTTTGGCGACAAGATTAAGCACGACGTTGAATTCTACTCTGCCGTAATCTCGAAAATGAAGGAAAGTGCCCTTTCGGCCCACATTTTTATTACTAGGTTCCCTAATTTTAAATTTCTCAATAAGATTAAGGTTTTCTAATTTCGTTTATTTGTTATTAATATTTTCATTTTATTTTAACTGGCATAAGCATATTGATTATGTATGTGATAAACTAAGATCATTTTTGGCAAATATTTTCATTATAAAAAGTAGTTTAACGTATAAGACTAAGATAATGCTTTATAACGCATTAGCCGATTCTATTATTTCATATGGACTTAGTAGTTACGGCAGAACTGACAAAACATACTTGAATCACATATACCGGTTACAAGTTAGAATATTAAAAAACATCGTCCCTTTAAAAATCAAACTGCATGAGACTACCGAGGAAAACTTTATCTTTAAATACTGCCAAGTTATTCCCATTTATGATAAAATTAAATTTACAATATTAAAAGAAAATTATTTTGACTCGAAGTTTCAAAATAAAATTTCACATAAAATTGCAACACGCAATATGACACAAAATAAATTGGTTTCATTATCAGCTAATAACAAATACGGACAGCGCACCAGGGCATGCATGGTTCCTTACTTAATAAATAACTTGGACAATAAAATACGAAGTGAAATTACTGAGAGGAGTTTAAATCAACTATTAAAGAAATATTATTTAAATTTATAACTTAGACGAATTATGGTACTCGAGACAAACCTTCGTGGTTTTTTGTAGTGCCTTATTAGTGTAAAGTATATTTGTATGGATATTTGATAGTAATAAAATAAAAAAAAAAAAAAAAAAAAAATGTATATATTTTTGAATCAAACATCATAACCGTAGTTCAGAATACAACATTTTCTCAAGCTCCTAGCCACACGGGAAAAACAAAAATATCTTTGGGAAAATCTATAGGTGATACGGTCATTTCGCGAATTATACGGTTTCCAATGACTACCACTCAGTAATAGATAATTGGTCAGAGCAGTTCGGTAGAAGCGTGAAGTAGCACCATCTGATTACCGGCGTACCGTGAAGCAGAACATTGGCTCTAATCTATACGGGTTTTGTGTAACCACACTCTAACTGTAAAATTATGTAAAATAACTAAATTTATGTGCTCCATACAACTATTTGTGTTATTGCTTGCGGTTGTGTGAAAATTGCTCAGCTAATGTTATTGATAAAAGGAATTTTGCGTTTTTTTATATATATATATATATATATATTGTAAATAGTTTTGTGTGCTCTGTGAAATTTATTTTTGTTTTTTAAAAATATGTTATAATTTACCGCATGATACTATTTAATACCAATGACTGTAAATAATTAGAATAGAGAATGCTTATGATATGTAAGTTGCTTTAATATATCTTAAAGTTATATAAAATGGCTGTTCTCAAATGACTAAAATAGATGATTATAAGACATAATTATAACAAACAAAACGAATATATATTTGCAGAGAAAGCGCGACGTTAAGTTCCGCCACTCAACATATAATTCCTCGGAAATTAAGTGAAAAGTGGGAAAGGAGTGACTTAACAGCAGGTCCCCTCTGCTTTGCTTTGCAGGGCTATGAAAAGCGTGAATATTTTTTTCTCTTACAAAACAACCTATCATTAATAACAAACATATCTTCATAAATTATTATTCATTTAAATAAGTACTAACTTCAGTTACTTATGAAACAAAGAGTACAATAAAATGAAATATTTGTTTTCTATACTTTTATAGATTTACTTAGAGTGGTAGAACTTGAATTACCAGGGCTGTAATTGATCAAGCACGTGGAAGTACTACGAGGGGGATTAGTATTATTTTTAATTTCATAGAGCAATGATGGCGCAGGTCCTTAAAAACATACTATATATGTATAAATGTGCAAAATAAAAATGGCTGTCTTTGTTTAGGTATATGTTTTTCTTTTAATATGATAAAAATAATAGGATTTGTAAGAAAGTTTTAGTTTCATACATATATGTAATTATGTATTATATGATTTAATGTATTTTATATTTGTTTATGTAATTCAAAACTTTTATTTACATACATGTCTTTTAAAAATAGAAAAAAGTAAACAGAAAAAATCAAGAAATATCTGTGAAACAATTTGTAAAATGAATTCACTCGATAACGATAAAATGAAAAAAAAAATTTCATACAACAAAACCTTCAAATCCCAAGCAGAACCCAACAACAAAACATAGCTAAATAGCTTCCAAACTAGACAGACCAGCACTAGCACACAAAAGTGCACATTATATCGACCTTGGCCTTTACGTCGGGATGCACCACATTTGCATATAAACGCAGCCGACGGCGATACGATTATCGCGGACCGGACTGGTTGGTTCACGCAACCAGTTTCGTCTTGGAAAAGTGATACTTATTTGTGTGGAACGTATAGGTTTTTTGGTAGTGTGGTGCTGTGGTGGTGGGACTTACTTTCGGTTTTAGTTTTGTTTATAGTACAATCTGTATAATAGATTTATTATATTTTTTAATATATTTATTTTTTGATGATTACTTTGCCGAATTTTTTTAAATATAATAATATTGTTATACATACAATGTCATTATATTGAAATTGGATTCAAAATTATCAGATATTTCAATTACTTGGCAAATAAATTGGAAATAGTGTTGTAGATTAAAAGTATTTTGATTTTAAATAAATAATATTAGTAGGCTGTGACGTCATAAGACACTAGGAACATAATAAAATAATATTTGTTTGGGGAGACAAACACTAAAATACTTTTTTTAACGTACCTTTACCATTGAATTGTCAAATAAATTAATAACTTGGCTATCATTAATATACTTATAAAAATATTATTATTTATTATTTTCCATTATATATTTATTTTAAAAATCAATTGTTGTTTTAATTAATTTAATTAATAGTTTTAATTAATTATAAGCCCACACAACAGTTATCTAATAACAGTTGCTACGACTGTTATGGGCTTATAAATTATACAATAACCTGTAGGTTTTATATTCATACAACGTTTTTGAATTTAATAGAATAAACACTTAATATTAATAACTCGTTTTAATATAAGTATGACTGTATTGATTGCGTGGCTAGAAAGAATTTATTTTAAAAGAAAATATAACCCTTAAAACATTTTTCATTTGAGGCCAGTCCTGGCGCAGGGGCACAAATGTGACTGTAAAATCGACTGGTTGTGGGTTCCATCCCCACTCGAGAAAATTATATATTTATTTACTAACAATAATAAATAATTTAATATTTTAATTTCTTCGCTCTGGTATCGAGGCAAAGCGCGGTGTTGAGCTCCACCACTCAACACGCAATGCCTTCTAGAGGCAGGCACCCTGCTGTGTGCGGGATACAGAGTGAAGCTGATTTAATTTTTACTTTTGAAACAATTTTCATAAATTCATACTATTGATCGATTGCATGTATATATTGTAAATTGAAAATTATAATTAATTTACTATTATAATTATATATAAACCAGTTTTGACGTTAAACTCAATTTGTTATATTGACCATAATATATTGTAATACAATTTATATATCTTATTTTTTTTGTATAAAATAAAAGACATATACAATTAAGAAAATAACTTGATGGCCTCTTGGCGCAGAGGTACAAGCGTGCGACTGTAAAACGCAACGGTTGTAGTTCGATTTCCACTTGAGGAAATGAAAAATTTTAGATTTTACAAACAACAAATTAAAGCGCGACGTTGAGTTCCTCCACTCAACATACAATAGTTTAAGGTTTCGGCGGAAAGTGGGGAACGTTTAATATTAAATGCATCAATAGCATTTAAATACATATGTACATTAATATTTTTATAATAATCTTGGATAGAATAGTATATAAACCATTAATAATTAGTTCTTTTTCACATTTTTTTTAAGTGGTATTCCACATTTAGGAAAGAAACCCGCGCTTCCAGGAAACCGAACGTTCAAATTTTTATATGTTTTCTAAATAAGTTCTTAGTTTTTTTTCTCGCTGTATCCTGCGCATAGCAGGGTAGGTAGGTGAAACGTGGGAATCTAGTGTTAAAGCACTCGGTTACTAAGACCCTTTACCTCTTTACCAAATCGAGGAAATGAAAATTTTAAATGTTTTATTACCTCAGGTGGGAATCGAACTTACACACAGTCGCACGCTTGTGCTGCTGTGCCACGATTCGCCTCTAATAATATAATTGATATTAATATATTTTGTATTTTTATTATAATGATAATTAATGGTTTTATATTCCTGATCTAGAATTGAGTGCAGTATAAGATTCCGTGATCTAGCTCTCTATATATAGAGAAAGAAAGAGAGAGAGATATAATATATCTAAAATAATAATAAAGTAATAGAGAAATGGAATTTTGATAGTCTTTATTCTCTCCTTGGGTTACGTAAAAAGTTTCGGTGGCAACTAGCAGTATATTATACCGTGGGTTACAGTACCTTAATCTATTATCTTTATTTAGGTTAAAAAATCGACGGTCATGGATAAAGTAGTAGTCTCATACTATTTGATCTTCACGAAAAAAATCTAATAAGTATATTTTTTAACTTTACAGTACAACCAACTATTTCTTAAAACAATAAAAAAAGAATATATGACATTTTAATTTATTAAGTTGTCTTAAATTCTTGTTTATAGAAAATAAAATATAGAGAAGTCGAGAAAATATTTACTTCCAATATAAAATAAATGTAGGCCCTAATTATAATCAAAACTGTAGCTACCGTCTCATAGCTATAAAAACTACAATTTAAAATTTAAATAAACGTATGAAGTAACCAAATAATATTCAATAATTATAATACATAAATAATTTATTATCAATTGACTTTTAAAATGTGACAGTCCAAATTTATTGTAAGCTTAATAGTTTATTGTGACTGAGCAAACCTTATATTTCTTAAAAAATTATAAATCTAGAATTTGAGTATATTTAGAATTACAATTTAGGTATATACCTAAATATCCCAGGGATACCCCTGGGTTCATTTTATTGGAATGTTTTGGGTTTTCTTAAACACTAAATTGATAATCGGAGAACGTAGTGTATTATTATAGCTTGAATAAAAGAACTGTATGTATATATATATATATATATATATATATATATATATATATATATATATATATATATATATATATATATATATCAAAGCTCGGAATTTTTATTATATAGTCTGTATCACTTTAATAATCGCCTTATAAGTACGTACTTACAATGTAATGCAGATTATTAAAGTATTTATATTTATATTAGTAATAAAATGTTTTAGTATAAAATTAAAAAAATATATACGTTTTGTTTTAGAAGGCCCGCGACGTTTTATTGCCGAGTGATCGTAAATAAGTTACAAAAAAGCTTTAAAAAGGTTGTAATGTTATTGTCGTTCGGCTGAACTTGGCGTATCTGTCCTATATATTTCTTTTATAGTCTGTGCTGTAAAAAGAGCGCGTAATAAAAATTAAGGAGAGTATCTTGTATGAATTTACATGTTTATAAACTAGTGATTTGTTTTGTCTGTTTTTTTAATGTTGTTTTATTTTTTACGGAAAATTGTATAATACAAGATCTTTTCCACTAACATTCTTTTTGGGTTCTTCCTTTAAGGTTTTAGTTGCTTTAGAACGTTACAATTTTTGCAATGAAAATAAATATGATAAATTATTATATTTTAATTATTCGTTGTTCTATTAAAATTTTAAAGACAATATTAATTATAAGTATCTTATAATATTTACCTATGGGATTTTATTTAATGTCAATAAGTATTAATTACAGATAATATATTCAGAAGGCAATGAAACCATATGAAGGATAAAAAGCTAAGCCTAATAGTTTTAAAGTTTAATTTTTATTATAATGGCGCCAAATTTTATAACTATAGCAAATAAATATATGGCGGCTTTTTTTAAAATAGAATAAAAAATTACCTGTGTGACAATAATCTTCAAGATAGTGCCTCGCCGCCCGCTGCACAATCGAGTAGTACAGGCTCACAGAAGATGCAAGCGCCATTTTACCTCTTCTTCTCGCTACTTCTGTCCGTCCGTCAATATACTTTACTCCGAGTGTGTTACAGTTTCATTGGAAATTAAAGAAACTCAAGTATGAAAAAAACTTAAACCGTTTCAACTGCATTAGTTTGTGATTGAAAATAAACGTAATTAAATGAACGAACCAAAATAAAAAAAGAACCTAGTTTGATAAGTTGCGGTTACCGGGAATTTTGCCGAAATTTTGCCATATATATATATATATATATATATATATATATATATATATATATATATATATATATATATATATATATATATATATATATATATATATATATATATATATATATATATATATATATATATATATATATATATATATATATATATATATATATATATATATATATATATATATATATATATATATATATATATATATATATATATATATATATATATATATATATATATATATATATATATATATATATATATATATATATATATATATATATATATATATATATATATATATATATATATATATATATATATATATATATATATATATATATATATATATATATATATATATATATATATATATATATATATATATATATATATATATATATATATATATATATATATATATATATATATATATATATATATATATATATATATATATATATATATATATATATATATATATATATATATATATATATATATATATATATATATATATATATATATATATATATATATATATATATATATATATATATATATATATATATATATATATATATATATATATATATATATATATATATATATATATATATATATATATATATATATATATATATATATATATATATATATATATATATATATATATATATATATATATATATATATATATATATATATATATATATATATATATATATATATATATATATATATATATATATATATATATATATATATATATATATATATATATATATATATATATATATATATATATATATATATATATATATATATATATATATATATATATATATATATATATATATATATATATATATATATATATATATATATATATATATATATATATATATATATATATATATATATATATATATATATATATATATATATATATATATATATATATATATATATATATATATATATATATATATATATATATATATATATATATATATATATATATATATATATATATATATATATATATATATATATATATATATATATATATATATATATATATATATATATATATATATATATATATATATATATATATATATATATATATATATATATATATATATATATATATATATATATATATATATATATATATATATATATATATATATATATATATATATATATATATATATATATATATATATATATATATATATATATATATATATATATATATATATATATATATATATATATATATATATATATATATATATATATATATATATATATATATATATATATATATATATATATATATATATATATATATATATATATATATATATATATATATATATATATATATATATATATATATATATATATATATATATATATATATATATATATATATATATATATATATATATATATATATATATATATATATATATATATATATATATATATATATATATATTTAAATGAACGAACCAAAATAAAAAAAAGAAACCTAGTTTGATAAGTTGCGGTTACCGGGAATTTTGCCGAAAATTGTTTTTGTGTACGAAATTGTTTCACGTTGTTCCATTTTTTGGAGGTCCGAAAAGTCACAATTTTTAAATTTTAGCGCACATGACGCGATAAACCGCCGTCCGATACGCGAAATGAAACACGTAAGAATAAAATAAATAACGCGGTGGATGCGGGCGGCGCGCGCCGCGGTGTCAGCGAGACTGCCGCCCGACTCACTTTTTTTTTACTTCCCCTGCCTGGGATGCTGAAACGTACAGCCGATCGCCTTTATTATCGGATTTGTGATTTTTCATATAAATATTGCTTTAAAATATTCGGGAAATTGGAGTTCCTCGTGTTTTCCTATTGTATATTTGAATCCTATTGTGTCTAATAAGATTTTTTATATGTCCCACTAAAATTGTATTAATCATGATTCTAATTACAATAAATAAATAAAGAAATAACAGAATACTAAAATTAGCTTACAGTTACATAATTAATAATGTATTAATAATTTATAACAAAATAAATTACAAAGCATATATTAAAATATGTTCAACATGAATAAATTTGCAATGTGAATAATAAATAAAAATTCTAATCAGATTCGTATTAGCGGAACGATTTGCAAGCGCTGTGGTGAAAAGGCGGGAAAATAAGTTTCCCGCCGACTACTCGAGACATGCGTACAGAAGACGGCCACTTGTAAGGACGTTCGAAATTTGTCTAATAACCTCAAAACAATAATAATATTGTAAAGTTAAGTTCTTTTTTGTTTTCTTATTTAAATATGCTTGTTTTAGTGTGTGTTTAAAATTATATTTATATTTTTAATTTAGATTTGAGTTACGTATGTATATATGAAGTGTCGTTGTAGCAATTAATTGTTTATTTTTCTAATGGTGCGTTCATATGAATTGCAACAGTATACATATATTTTGGTATGTGACATATTTAAAAAAAACCAATGAAATTATATCATTATACACAAAAGCATATCATCAATTATCGTATATCAATTCGCGAAGTTCTCATAATGTTATATTATTTAGCAGACAGCTTATCGTCAACATAATCGGATGCTGTGCAATTATGACGAAACCCTTTAAAAACGATTCGCGTAAAAATAAGGAAAAAAATGAGAAAAATGTTCATCAACGCGACACGACACCCCTCGACCCCCTGCGGGGCGGCGGGAGGTGCGAGCGGGACAGTGCTACTAACATATAGCTATACCCCTCGGTGCATCGCAGTACAACTTTCATACTAAAACTACCCGCGTTGCGCAGATACGCCTTTATTATTGAAATGCCTTATAATAGTATATTTAAAATATATTTTCAACTTAAATTCTAGACTATTAGGATTTATATTCGATAGCTCTCGGCCCCTGCACATTGCGTGCTGTCCCGCTAAAGTTTTGGACCCGTGCATCTGTGAGCACACCCACACGTGAACGCTAAGTTTAGCCCGTGTCCGTGCACACTGCACCTACACACACATAAACGAACTTCCTTGTGAAGTGTCGCTGTGTGAGTAGCCACAGTAGTGTGCGTGCAAAAGTTGATATTGAAGTTTTCGGTAGACTTTCTTTGTGTCAGTAATTTTTTTCGTGGAGTTGCGCTAGTGTGCGCGGGTCAGTGTGATTTTTTTCAAGTTTTTCTCTACGCACACTAGCGCGCTTTGTTTGTACGTTGCTATTTGCCTGTGTGGGGAGAACGCCCGTTCTTTGTACCCGGGGATTGTAAAAAATGTCGTATTGGATTCTAGCTGTGCTAATGAATGATAGATACGAATGGTATTGGTACTCCTACACTCGAAAATCTGATGCGGAATATGCAAGTATGTTTTTTGTGCATACGTCGGTGCTCTTTTTGAATATAGAAATTTGGAATTGAATTCGTATTTCTGCGTGCATTTTTGTCGATGGGAGTGATTACTATTTGAGTGGGATTTTAATTTGATTAAAAACGGTATACCTTTCATATGGAAATATGGTATTGCTGTATGCACACGGGCGCATGCATATTGCATACGTCACTAGTACTTTGAGTAATGTTGTTTATGATCCCGCGACTATTGGAAACGTTATTCCAGTAATAACATTTTATTTTAATTTTGTTCTCTGATGCACTATCAGAGCTATGGATTTTATATTCGTTCCCATTAAAATCGCTTTCCTTTGGTAAAATAATGAAATTGAACCCGAAAACACTAGATATGTGATCTATTTCGTTATCTTTGTGGATCTCGTACGTTTAAGGGTGCAAAGAGAATTTTAGCATATGATTACACAGTTCTTCATTATCCTCCTATATAGAGTAGAGCGCGTCGGATTAACTCTGTGTAATAATGTTTTTTAATTATTGTTATAGCTATATTTTTTTTCTCGCATATTAGTGTCAAGACACTCCAATTTTTCAATTTTTTGTTTAAGTTTCAAGATAGTAGTGCGGCATAGAGTCCCTCTACTTAACCCACAATGGGTTGAGTATGGACAATGAACTTTATGCCACACTTTGTCTATCGGAATAGGAAAAAGAAAATGATTCAATTTTCCCAGTAGGGATTGAACCCACAACCGCCATGCTTACATAGAGACGCGCTCCACAGCTATTATAACCGTAGTATCTATCAATATTTTAAATATTTTGTAAACATTATTTTTTTAGCTTTATTCTACCTGTCTGCAAGTAGCAGGATAGGCAGAGCGAACATGGAAACCCCTAGGATTAAGACACTCCGTTCTCCATTCAGAAACTTTTGTCCCTGCGCGCTTTCACAAATCGAGGAAATCGAAATATTAAATATTTCATTTCCCCGAGTGGGAATTGAACCTAAAACCGTAGCGTGGTACGCTTGTTCCCTGAGCCACGGTGGCCTGGCCACATATATTGTAGTAATTATGTAGAGTGTCACAAAGTAACAAGAACATAACTGCCAAACCTGGTCAGTCAGCTATGTTGCTGTACAGATACCTGTGATACTTCAATTATAAATATAGCTTGGTAAAATGTCAGGGTTAGTTGTAAGTTAATAAAACATAATTTTATATTATGTTTGATGCTGTCAATTAATTGGATTTATATTTAAAAACGCAAGCGCCAGTCGGGCTTTCCCATCGAGGGCTCCGTACAAAAATTGGAGGTCTCAAGCTTTTTGTGGAATTCAGGCTTAGCATAGCCCTTTCGTCTGATACTTTACTTGAATTAGCAGCCTACAACCTGAAGAGGTTAGAGGTAGTAGAAGAGGTTAGGTCCCTTTATAGTATCGAAATGCGCGTTTTTCGCTACTTAAACGGCCATATCTTTTTTTAAAGTAAATGTAGAATAACGTTTTTTTAGGAAATTAAAGGACCGTAGATTTGTGTTGAATGTCAACTCGATATCTCCAATCGAACCCACAACCATTGTGTTTCTAGTCATATGCTTAGGCGTAGGAGCCCTAAGCCGCGAAGGCCTCAATTCGTTACAAATAAATCAAATCTGGTGTACTCGTACTTGTACGTGGAAAAATACCTTCATTGAAATTTTATATACAAAAAAACTTATCTTTCTTTATATAATATATTTTTTACAACAAGCGTATAGTTGAATTATTAAATAAATAATCAAAAAGGCTTACTTATAATAACAAATAGCATTATTTCGTATACTTAGTTTATAACATATTACATTTATAAATAATTACATAAATATATGAATGTATGTAGTTTAAATTAAGCTTAATAGTAACCTTCGAATATGGACTTCCTCAATTCTCCACTCTCTTTACTCGATATAATCGCGCATTACATAAACTTTGTCTATGGTCGAAATCACAGAACACTAAGACTAAAATCATAGTATAATTTTATTGAACTCTATATAATTCTTTATTACTCTTTGAGTCGACTGCAATTTTGGAAATATTCACGCTGTATCCAGCACTTAGCAGGGAGGTAAAGGAACATTGGAACCTAGTGTTAACACAGTTGGGATTCCCCATTTTCTGTAAATTTTTGAGACAATGCGTGGTTTAGTTGCGGAACTCAATGCGTCTTGCCTCGTTACTATTTCTATCATTTTATTAAATTAACTATTAAGTTTGTTCTTGTCATTTATTAATTATTTCTTATTTAAATTCCCCATTTTGACTACTTCACAGATAGTTCCTGTTCATATTTTTATACACATTGTGCTATTTCTAAGAAATTTCATGTTCTGTGGCAACCACAGAGCAAATCACGAGAGCTCCACATTCGACCACATTATTTACATTTCACTTTTAACAACCAGTGTTGTCTGGTACTTCATATTCTGGTATTCATTCGTCTAAACTGTCTTGATTTTATTACTTTTATGTAACTAACTTAGCGAAAGTTCTTAAAAGAAAGAAAAAGATTAAAGAATTTTTCTTTATATTGTGTTATATTATTTTACTTATAAACTAGCGACCCGTTCGGGGTTAAGTTAGTGGTCAGTTCAAATTTTTATACGTTTTCTAAATGAGTATGGTTAGTATTTTATAAAAAAATTATTAAAATAGATACCTATGAATTAATTACATTACGTTACATTATTGTCTAGCCAGTCCCTTTGTATCGTTACTTATGTTTTAAATTGGAAATTGTTCTTTAATATTGTCGGATCAGAGAGTACTTTATTTTACGTATACGTCTCTGTTCACTAATTTTCATCATTGTGATAGATATGGTGGTAAATATTTGTTTTTCATTAAATATATTGTTAATAGCATTCACAAAAGTACAAAATATACAATAAAAATAAATAAATATAGTAAATGTAATATTGTGGCGCAGTTTGACACTGACTAACTGTCAAGTCGATATCTGTGGCTGTGGTAAGATAAAAGTAAAGTACAGCATTAAGTACCGCCACTCAACACAAAATGACTCGAATTCGCGCGGAAAACGGAGAGTGGAGGATTTTCTTAATTATCTCTGCCTAACCTGCTATACGCGGGATACAGCGTGAAGCTGAAACAAAATAATATACTTATAATAAAAAATAAATAAAATAAATGTTTTGAATTCATTATATCCATTATAGTTGTGTTAAATTTTAAAAAGGCATACATTTTAAAATCTTAAATATCAATTACATATAATATTTGTATAATTTCAAAGCGTTTTACATAAAGGATATATTTAAATAATTTCAGCATGCACTTTATTCTAGTGCATAGACTTTTAAAAAATGAAACACGGTGTTTTAAAGTAATTGAAATTTTAAAGAGTGAGGTTGCAAAAATATTGTGGAAAGATTACAGCCTTTATGTTAACATATTGCTTAAACAGATTTTGTGTAAGAATATAAAAGTATTTTAATATAAAAAACGTATTTCCATTTTTCCCGCTCTGGTTGATGAAATGTGGCGTTGAGTTCAGCTACTCAATACGCGCCTCGAAAAACCTAGCAATACACGAGAAACTAAGATCCTTAACAGTAACAGTAGGTTCTCCCTGCCAACTTGCTACACAGCATACAATAGAGAAGAAAGATCTATGTTTATTTTAACTTTGTAACCTCAACACGTATCCCGCACACCTTGGAGATGACCTATTCTCCATTACACCTACATATAAATTCTTATATTTTATTAGTTTATATATTGACATAGTCCAAAGCCTTAACAAGTTTAGAGATCAATCTCCACTGGCACAAGCAGCCGAGCTATCAACGTTCGCGTAAGACAGACCACTCTAACTAATGATATGCATTAGTGTTCGTATATTAATCTTCCAAATACCACGTTATTAGATAGCAAAAAACGGAAAAAGTACAAAAGAAAAAGAGGTCAATAACTGGACCGAGAGTGTAGTTGTTGATGGTACAGACGAAGAGGCTTCGAGCGAGCCTTTTGGTGTTTTGTGTTTTTTTTTTAAGATAACGGCTTTTTTTGCATAGCAGGCATAGGTAATAAGAATCTAGTGTCAAGACATTTAGTTTTGCTTTCCTCTGATTTGGAAGCATTGCGTTCCGTCAATCAGGCGAAACTCAACGCCGCGTTTTTTTTTTTATCTTTGTTGATGCATTTTTTAAGGTTTGCATAGTAAAGTGTCTTAATTGTATTTGGTGTAATAATAAAAGTTATTCTTACAAGTCATGCTTCACAGTTTTTGATACAAGTAATAAATTTTGATTACTTATTAGTTATTACTACAAGATTATTTACACAAATTAAATAAACAAGTTAATGTAAATGAAAAACAAATTTGTTTAATTTGATATAATTAAAATATTAACAATTTATAAAATTGTTTTATTTTTTAATAAACATAAAACAACGGGAAAATAACAATTATATAATACGAAAACAAAATCCTTATTTCCTTACGAGGCTAAAATCTTGCTGACGTACGAAAATTCGGCGTTTCCTAGTTTCAGTTGCTATCAAGGTCCTTAAAATTATGGAAAAAAATGTTTAAGCCAAACCAAAATTTTAAAAAAATCTTTTCTTTTTTAAAATTCTTTTTATGTAAATGATGTATAGTGCATTTAGTAGGGAAGGTAGAAGGGACCTAGTTTATAAAATACTTCCCTTCTATACTGATATATCACTTTATTTTGGCATCATTATTTTTCTTTAGTTTAATGATGTATGGCGCATTTAGTAGGGAAGGTAGAAGAATCGTAGTTTTAAATCACTTCCTTCTCTACGTTTCAAGCCATTATGTATTGAGTGGCGGAACTCAACGCTACGCCTTATCTTCTTACCAGTGTCAGGAAATAATTTACACATTACCAAATACGAAGTGTATTTGGTGCCGCTGAACAACGACGACCTCTATAAATAATCTATTTTCGTCATATTATTTTTTTATATATTACGAGCAATTTATAAAATTAACGAAAAGGACATAGTTTCAATAGTTTAGGTATTTATAATATACATTTTATATTAATAAGATTTTTTTAATATAAACTGTTTAGTGTGTCCCCAGCGGGTGTACCACATATGTATGTAAACAGCACACTCTAGGCTTGGACCATTCAAGTTGACTTAACGTGGATATTACCAAAATTTTATAGACAAACACATATTGTTTTTATAAAAAATATTGTTTTTATGAAATGTAGAGAACATAGAATTTATAAAGCATTTATTACTTGGTAATTTATTTTATTATAGCAGATAATTCAGAAAAAATATATTGGAGGTATATAATAGTGTGACAGAACCCAAAACAATGATTTTGATGTTTTTTGTCTGTTTGTTGGTGCACCTGTTTGAATGCAGTTTACTTTTGTATTTTGGCAAACTTCCCTTGCTTTATAATAACGGTCTTATTGAAATGTCTCCAATTTAGCTTTTTAATGTATAGATATTATCTTCAAAATTTTATTTTCATTGGAACATTTAGGTAATCCAGATTAGTAAATAAACGATTGTGTAATTCAAGCATATAAGTAAACACACATACACACACAGACACACACACACACACACTTTCCTTAACATCATAATCACACACAGAAATAAAAGAAACAATCATATCCACAGTATTATTTACAAGATGAGATAAGAAATGCAAGCGAGATGTTTGTAATTATCTGTACAAAGTTCCAAAAAGCCCAATTATAAGTCGCTTCAGTGCGTCGGTGCTCAGCAGCAGCTGTTTGAGCGTCACGTTAGTGTGTCGACACCTTTATTGTAATTGACATGAGAAGCGTTTCACTGTATATATTGATTCTGTATTAATATAGATTTTCTTTATTTCGTGGCGTGGTAAAGTGATGGGTTCGATTTCCACTCGTGGGAGACTCCCCATAACGCGGTGTTGAGTTCCGCCACTCAAAAAGCTGGACATGAGTAACGAAGTGTTTTACCACTCGGCTCTCTTTGCCTGCCCTGCTAAGAGCGGAAAAGTTGTACATTTTCAGGTCCGCAATTTTTTTTTTGTATGAGAGATTAGCTCATTACTATTGCCAGACGTCGCAATTATCTTAATAAAACATTAAAACGAGAAGAAATAATAAAAGGTACTTTACATAACGTAACTTTTTGTTTTCTTTTAAAGATTTGGAACACTTTGTTCAATATATTTCGCATAATTTGGAGACCATTAGATGTCAACCCGCATCTCTCTCATTTGCGGATGTATCCGGATACTGTTGTAGTGCGGCCATTACGTATTTATGTAATAAAAAAAATCTAAGCATTGCAAAAATTCTATTTGTGATTAAGTAAATTTATTTTATTTGACTAATTAGCTTTTATGTGTGGCTCCATCTCCCGTTGTTAAATGGAGATAACTAAAAGTTGTATATAAATTGAATAACAAAAACTGGTTAAGTGTGAGTTGCACTCGTCCACTGAGGCTTTACGAATTTCAGGATAGTCAACGGGTTATACGAGTCATAAAAGTTGACAAATTAAAGTTTGCAGGCATATGTACTCATTTTTAATGAAATTAACTACAAAAATAAGTTTGTAATGAGTTTTATTCTATGCAATAGCTATTTTAGTTTTTGTAATTTTCCATTTACAATAAAAAATTATAAGTTCACTCACTCGTGCTACATTTCATAACTGTGGGCTCACGGGAAGTACCTTACATGTTTTAATTACGTAATTCAATTTCAATTACATACAAAATGTTGCAAAATCGATGCATAAATGCTCGTATCTTTTGATTGCGTTGACCTAGGGATTTGATTTTTTTTCCGTCTTCTTGGCCCTCAGTCTCCTGAGCGCCATATCCATCTCCCCTTCAGTTATGGGGGGTACCACCAACTCTTCCTCTTGCACTGAGGAAGGGGCCATACTAGGGGGAACATGTCTAGGCGTTTCCGGAAACAAATCAGTCAAGAGACGCCGCAGGAAATCCGTCGACATGGTTTCTATCAGTGGAGCGGACTGCACACGTAGTTTGTTCCTGGCAGCAAGGTAAGGGCGACCCCAAGGATCCCTGTTTAGGCTTGCTAGAAGCTCCTGGCGGCCCTGATCCTTTGCCAACCTAATAGCGAGCTGAAGAGCCTTTTTATTCTCCTTGTAGGTACTCCGCAACTGGTCCTCGAGTATAGAATCAAGGCCATTTCGCCTTCTACACCTTGTGTATGCCCGCCGAGCCCGGTTACAGGACTTTCGCAGTTCGGCTAACTGCTTTGTCCACAAATATACTTGTCGACATCGTCGCCGTCGCCGAGCTCTCGGCATTGACGCGTCGCAAAAAAAAAAAAAAAAAAAAAAAAAAAAAAAAAAAAAAAAAAAAAAAAAAAAAAAAAAAAAAAAAAAAAAAAAAAAAAAAAAAAAAAAAAAAAAAAGGGATTTGATTTCTTGTACCTCCGAGGACTATATAGACTGGAAATTTTGATATCAATTTCGGCTTGATACCTCCAAGCGATCTCCAAATCGGTCTTGACAGACAAACATACTGTCACGGAACAATGTGATCCTGTAAGGCTTCCGTGTTCACCTTTTGACCTAAAAACACTTTAGCATAATAATATAAACGAATTTAAACTTTATATTTGCTTAAAGTGGCTCGTCTAGCTGAAACAATTAATAATGCATCAAAAATTTAATTTATGTTCTTATCAAAATTATGACCGTTCATTTTAATTTTATCTTAATATTGCCGCACAATCTCTCATGAATGTCTTTTATTTCTGGAGCTTTCTTTTTTTATTTATTTTCCTCGAATAGGAAGTGGTTGAGTTTGTTATTGCGTTAACTTTTATAAACTGTAAATAATAATAAAAAAAATAAGTGACCTTATAAATTTGTTACTTGTTAAAACTTATCATGAGTTTTATTTACGATTTAAATATTTTTTTAAAATAAATTCTTAGTAGCATATTAAAGTAGTTTTATTTTATCTTTATATACTGCTTATTAATATGTGTTAATATTTATTTATAACTGAATAATATAATAAATTTTAAATTTTAAGGCGGAAAATGAAGAAATTTGAATTTTTTCTTAGTTAACATATCAATATCTGTCAATTACTAAAAAACGGGAGGTATGTGTATGAATAGTAATTCCAGTTACTTATTAAACATAATATGATACATTGATTTTATTATTTACTGCTAATTATTTTATTTATTAATAAATAAAGATTATTCTATCCATCGTGCCACAGTGGTGCACTATTAGACGCCAAGACTGTAGGTTCAAATCCTGTTTTGTGGAGCGTAATATTTATAATGTTTTTCTACAAACTTAGACAAAACACAGAGTTAAGTTACACACTCAATTACTTTAAAACGACCCATATTGTCTTACTACTACTACTACATAAAATATTAAGTAGGTAGTTGTACGATTATAGATAACAAAAACACCGCGCGTTGTACCGTACGTAACTTGTTGCAAGCTTCTCGTAGTAAGGCTTCTTATTCTCCAGTGCCTCAGAGACGATAAGCTCCTGATCTTGGTTTTAATCTTAAATTTCATCAGAATCCTAATTGTTAACGAGACTAGATCGGTCAATGTAATTCCTTTAAATCGATAGAAATAGACTTGTTTTTACTATGGTTTTTTCCGCACGCGTTTTCCATATTTTTCACGCTGTATGCCGCACACAGCAGGATAGGCAGAGGCTAGGCCCTAGTGCTAAGACACTCCGTTCCCCACTTTCTGCCGAGCTCTGGAGGCATTGCGTGTTGAGTGGCGGAACTTAACGCCGCGCTTTGCCTCGACACCAGAGTCAAGAAATGACGTATGTAATGAATGTAAATATATGCTTGATCTCTTCGAGTGGGGATCGAACCCACAACCAGTGGATTTTAAAGTCGCACCACTTTTACCCCTGCGCCACGACTAGCCTCTTTCTATTATTTATAATGTAAATGTAACAATTATAATATCTTCGGATAGTTAGAAATTGATATATAATATTTTTTTATATGATATTTTATTCTTCGTTTATTGATCTCTTAAGAGATATTTTCCGATGGGTAAATAACTAAATAAAAAACGCACTAAGGAAAGAAACATATAAAAATAATCAAATCAGTTTCACGCTGTATCCCGCACACAACAGTGTAGGTAGAGGGTAGTGTTATAACACTCTTTTCACCACTCTCTACCAAATTTTCGAGGCATTGCGTGTGAAGTGGTGAAACTCAATGCCGCGCTTTTGCTTCGGTACTAGAGCGAAGAAATGAAAATATTCATCATAATAATTTAATTCTCCGAGTAAGAATCGAACCCACAACCATTGTGTTACATTCACTAGCTTGTGTGCTTGCTACAAGACGTATAATTTCTCAATACCGATCTCTTAAGAGATACTTTGTGATTGGTTAATGTAACGAACTGGAACTCAAATTTTGTAAAATCAGAAAAATTTAATATTTTTTAAATATTGGGACATTATTTTAATTGATAATAATAGGTCAATGTGTACATTACGGAAAATATTTACGAAGCGTAAACGAATTTAAATGTAACGGGACTCAAACGCGCGTCTCTTGGAAACCGTCTAAGCTATATGATCTCGATTACGATATACGTCGAAATTTTTATACGCTTACACATAATATAAATAGATACAGTACGTAAATACATATATGTATATACACTAAACACGATGAAATTCCACATCACATTCTTTATTTTTTAAAATATTTATAGAGTATAGGATCAATTAATAAATAGATGAGTTAAAAAAAATCTACAAATACATTCAACGTTGTATTTTTACATTCAACGTTGTATTTATAAGGTTCTGTGTATATTTTATATGAAAATAAAATATGCACCACAGATATGGTAAAATTTATTTAGTTGTCCAAAGCTCGCAACATGCTCAATCAATGTAGCTTTTAAATATGCTTTACACTTCCGCTTTTGAGCTTTAGACTGGTATTTATTTTTGTATAAACTTTTAAAACTATTTGTTTCATATATTATATTGTTTTTATTTTACAGTAAAGTGACCGTAAAATAGGCAGAGACGGTTATGTGATCGATTCCCGCTCGGTGAAATAAAATATTTTAAATATTTATTAAAATGCTAAAAAAGTAGCCTTGTGGTAGAAATGTTCATGTATAACTGAAGACGTGACGGTTGCGGGTTCGATCCGATCGGGGGTATAAATTATGCATTTCCTCGCTCTGCGAATGAACAAAACGAAGCGCGATGTTAATAAGCATAATATACATATACATGAAAAAGGTATAACGATCTCTAAATATATATTTTATACATAGTTATAAAAATAAATTTGGAAGCTCGTATTTCTTATATTTGTATTATAAAATAATAAAATAACCAGATATTTTAGCTACCTATATTACAATATAAAAAATAACCTTTTTTCTAGTCTTATAACTTAAAAAAGCTTTAGAATCCTTACACAGATAGAACGTTTGTATAGAAAACGAGAGTGGTCACAAGGACGACCGGTCTACTCGTAGCTCCTCTGTTTAATACTCAGTGAAACTATATATAAATAGTGGATTATGTTTTATAATACCGCTAATATAATTTATAGATTAGGATTTATTTAAATGTGTGTTTATATACATATATGTATGATAAGAACAAAAAAATATTGAAATCTATGAAAAAAATACTTAGTTGGAGTCGAACTTGAACCTCTTCAAACGGAGGAATTGGGCTACTTGGACCCTGCGTTGCTTATATAGTAAAGTTAAAAAAAAAGAATATAACATCTTTACTTCTTAGAATAACTATTAAGTCTCGCTCTATAGTGCAATTTGAAATCCAAATCAGTTCCAACACAATTTACTTATATAATTAGTAATATTATTAACATTATCCAATTCTCAAATACTTTCAAATAATTGGACAATGTTAATAATATCACATCTCAAACGAATGACGATATAATTTCTACAACACGGTGATTTCGAAACATGTTAGAAGTAAAGGTATTTATCATTAAATTAAGCAGCTTCACGCTTTTCCCGTATTATAGGGTAGGAAGAAGGATAAAGGTGGTGTAAAGTGGCAAAAATAAACGTTAAAATAAACGAATTTATGAAAAAAAAACCAATGAAATCGTGTTGACATTACTCTCCACAACGGTTTCTAAGCCATTTTTTAGCTTCACGAGCGTCCATTTTTGAAGCGTGCACATAGCAGGGTAGCATTGCCTCGTTTCCAGAACAAGAAAATGATAATATTAAATACTTCCTTTTACCCGAATGGATTGAACCCACAACCATCGCATTTACCGTTATACCCTTGTACCACTGGACCACGACCACTCAACGCCGTTTTTCACAGAAAACAAACACAAAGACCTAATAAAATAAATTTAAATTATCCTACAAAAACATTTTTAGTACGTGATCTTTCATCTGTAATATTACCCTGCAGGACTTTGAAAGCTGCTCTATTGATAAGCTACGGGGATGAAACTGAAAGTGGCCGCAAGGACGACGAGTCCATTATATCTGACGCGTGGTGCAAGTATACACATTTTAGTTTTTTTGATACCACTCTGCATCCCATTTACAGGGATATAGGAGGGTAGCCGGAAGGAAACTAGTAATAAGACATGAAATGTCTACTCCTCCCTACTTAAGTATCCAGTAATATCAAAAATATTATTAAATATAGCCTCACGCATTTTTACCACATAACAGAGGATTCTACTTTTCTTCCGGATTCGAGATATTTAGTTAATATAGACAAAGATTTAGTATAATTTCATTTATTTTAGCTTGACGCCAGAGATGCTGGATACATAGCGTTAAGTCAAAGTCAAGATACTCCGTTCTCATTAAGAGTAAGTAAGTAAATGGTGAACGATAGTGCCGTTTACCACTTACCGCCGAATTTTTTAGGCTCTGCGTGTTGAGTGGCGGAACTCAACGCTGCGTTTTTACTTCCTTATACGAACGAGGAAATGAAAATATTATTTATTTCATTCCCCCCAGTGGGAATCATACCCACAAACGTCACGACTAGCTTTTATTCTCTGATCAAGACACTTATTAGAGACAGGATATTGAATTCGTATAACTTCATTACATAAACCAAAACGTATGTGTTTGATTTTTTAGCTTCACACTATATGCTTTATGGTACTGTAAGGGCTGTAGCAGAGAGAACCTGGGAACCTAGTGTTAAGGCACAACGTTCCCATTACTCGCCAAATTGAAAAAATGGTAAGGAATAGAAAGGAAATGGAAATATTAAATATTTCCTATCCTCGAGTGGGAATCAAACCCACAGCCTATCGCGTTTACAGTCGCACGTTAGCCGTGGCACCAGAGACTGGCCACACGGGCTATAATAAACATACGTACCTATTATAGCTTCAAATATAATTACGAAATAAAACATTTTTCCTGTTATTTAAATTCAATATACTCAACTCTAAATAATAAATAAGTTATTAATTTAAATTTAAAACTATAAATTAAAAGTATTCAAAAAGGACATTCCGCAGGTATATAGATAGTGCAGGTAAAAACCGGTCAGTAAGTAATCGTCTACCGACAGGCTTGTTCAATGTTCATTATATTCATATAATAAAATATCTATTACGTTTCTTATATATGTATGTATAATATGCTTATATCAGTTTCAGACTGTATCCCACACACAGCAGGGAAGGCGGGGGGAACCTAGTGTTAAGACACTCCGTCCCCCACTTTCCGTCGAGTTCTGGAGGAGACACCAGAGGGAAGAAATGAAAATATAAATGTAACCATGGCTAAAATGTAATCATGCCTAAAATAGGGGATCGAATCCACAACGGTCGTTTAAAGTTAGACGCTGTTTCACTGTGCCTCGACGGCCTCTGTTGTACGTTAAATTTACGTAGTTTAAATGACACCACCACAGCGCATGGAGTACGTTACGGACAACCTGTCCCATGGTTGTAAGTTGAATTCAAATACAGGCAATAATTATAAAAAAATTAAGAAATTTTAAAGCGTTATATTTTTTATTTAATTTCCTTTTAATCCTTATCTCTGCTTCAGAAAAAAAATCGATATTTTGATTCCACTACTGAACATAGAAGGTCACGAAATTGAGAAGAAAGTGAAGTGAGTATTTTTAGACAGGGTCCACTCTGCCTACTAAGCCTAGAGTTTTGGATCGTATCATAGCGTCTGACCATAAACTCGAAAGTTGTGAGTTTGATTCGCGAAACATTAAAGAACCCTATTAAGTTCAGAATTTCAAAACTTGGACAAGAAATTATGGGAAACAGAGTGTCTTAAGTTTTATCAGTAGGTTTTCTCTATACGAGTATTAATAAAAAATAAGAAAAAGAGATCCATTAAAAATATAGAAAACAAAAATATATACTAGAACTACCATTAATTAAAAAAAAACATCGTTATTAAATCATTCTTTTCGTTTAAAAAATAAATATTTATTTTTAAAAATGAACTAAACAAATATATTGACAAGTAAGTAAACTAACGAAGGATACTTTTTACTTGAATCGTGAAGTGTCAGTAAGGTGTGAAACTTCGAGTTGCAACAACCGATAGTAAATCAACAGCGTTTGTAGATTTTTTTAGCTTCCCGCTGTATCCCACATATAGCACGAAGGAAGAGCGCAGTTAGTATAAGACACTGGGTTCCCCAAATTTTCGAGACATTGTTTATTGAGTAGCGTAAGTTAACGCACCGGTATTAAATTCCGTATCTACCTTAAATGTTGTCTTTTTAACACAATGAGAAAATTCAAGTAATTTAATTCATTCCTAGAAGTGGGAATCGAACTCATAGCAATCACGTTTAAGTCTGAAGCTGTACCTCTGCACCACGGTGATTTCTTTTCCTTACATCATTGTAGATGGTACTGTCAAATATTATTTTTGCAATAGTTATCCTTTTAAAAATATGGAAATACAATTAAAATATGGTGAATTTCTATAGTTTATACGAGCAACTCTCTTAGCTCAGTCTAGTCTTAGCTAAGATTAAAACATTAACATTTTTTTATTATTATTCAATAAAGAAAGTTTACTTAGGTGTCCTGCTCATCTTCATAAAAATAAAAGAAACCGTTTGAAGGACATTTTTTATATCATACAGAACTTACAAGAGCTATTCCTAAATCATTTACAACAACAGCTACTATTGATGATACACGGACCCGGACTTTTATATGAAAACGATTCTATCGTAAGAATTTTCCTATTTATAATAGAATTTATTATAGATTTTGGCTTGGTTATTAAAATATAATATCTCGTTTTATTTCTAACACTTACTTATCAAGAAAAATCCACATTATTAACCGGCTTCAAAAACGAGGGTACCATTAAATATTCATATAAAAAATATTCCCCGTGTAAAATTTCGAACACACAAAAAATCTAAATCGATTATCATATTTTTTTACAATTGCTTCTATGACTTGGACCAAATATCTAGACGCGTCTCGCTTTCTTTCAACTTTTTTTCTCCTTGCTGTGAACACATCAGTTCACATGCCTATTAGAATACTTACATTTACCGTGCCGTTTCAACTAAGAAGTCAAATTTAAAAAAAAAAAAATTTAGCGTCGCGGGTCTTGTAGTACAAGTAGCTGCTTCGGCCGCTTAATCATATTTTTTTTTCTATTTATTGGGGTAAACAAAGAGTGCACATACATATAAATAAAAGAACAGCATAACAAAATATATAAATGTAACACCAACACCGTTTACCACAGATTATTATAAATATAACATAATATATACGGAGGTACGCCAAACACATCATTATTTAAGCAGTGAATGTATTGCTTTGCGACATCGATTGGTTGCAAATAATCGACAAGGATTGCGGCAATGTGTTCTAGTTGGTATACAGTAACAAATTTGATAAACCAGACTAGGGCAATCATAATAATTGTGGCATAAACTATACAAAAATAATGCTTCAAGCTGCTTACGTCTTGCTTCTAATGCAATGAAAATAAAATAAAAATAAATATTGTTATATTATAGCCATTACACAGAGTTATAGCCTATGTGTTATTCCTCCCTATACATCAGAATATATAAATATAAAATAGTGTATATTATTATATAATAAAGTTCCATCCAAATCCGTTCAGTAGGTTTTACGTGAAAGTGGAACAAACGTCCATCCTCACAAACTTTCACATTTATAATAATTAGTAGTTGATATCTTCAAAAAAAAAAAAATATATATTTTATTATTCTTAGTATGGATCCGTTTCGTACGCACCGCCCAATTTACGAGACGTTTTGTGTTGAGTTGCGGAACTCAACGCCGCGCTTTGTCTTGAACCAGAACGAAGCAATGAAAATGAACAACCCACAAAAATGTAAAATTTATAAATGTTAAAATTTTTAATCAAGCCATTTTGTAAAAACTTTATGAATTCTAATTAGATTAATTGACGTGTTAATGTTTTATGAGCTGAAGTGTTTCGACGGTATTGTTACTTAAAGATTGTTATTATGTTAACTGTTTTTTTTTATTTCCTTTTTTTCGATGCTGTTTATTTTTTTCTCTAAATGTTGACTGTGTAAGTCTTTCTTTTCTGTCAAAGTGGAGAATGAAGGTTTTATTAGATTCCATTGCCTGTTTTATAAAGTGAAAAGTAAAATATATATTTTTATAGACAAAACAAGGCAATCAAGCGTATGGGTCACCTTATGGTAAGTGATTACCGCCAAACTAGAGGAGTTCCAGGTACCTTGCCGGCCTTTTAGTTGGAAGTAGGTGGTTTTTTTAAGGTATTCAAGGTACCTAATGTATGATATGTTCATATTTTGTCTAGTCTGCTTAAAAGTTACGGGCTATGTCACGTGACAACACATAGATACAATCTATATTCTTCGTATTGACTATGAATATATGTATAATTATGAGGTCATCACGGCGCAGCGGCGCAGGGCCTGACTGTAAACGTGATGGTTATGAGTCCAATATAAAAACTTCAAAAACTTGATTCAGCCACAGTAAGCTGTATGTGATTAGCTTTTCTTTACTTAGGTTGAACTTGTGTCTACTGGAGTAATAATATGAGTGAGCCTTAAGTGACTAAAAAAAACGTGATTAAAAAAATATAGTTCAATGGGTTATTGAACTATATTTTTTTTTATCGTTTGTTTAGCAGTCAACTAGAACTTAGTATGCTTTATGATATAATTAAAACAATTAAATTAAAATAAAATGATGCATGTTGCTTCTAATTAGTGCACGTGGATAATTTGTTTAAGTTGCTGATATGAATTAAATAAAGTCATATATTCATTTAACAATATTTTTGTAGCATTTGGATTTGGTTCATAAGTTTACAACCTCAAATTCACTTTAAAAATTATCATTGCGGTAAACATTAATAGGATATACAAAAAGGGAATTAGTTTAGATTAGATTTCAAAGGAATCAAAATTCATAGGGTAGTTCCAGTTGACCTAGAATTGCAAAATTTGGCTAGCTATTCAGGTAGTAAGTACTACGGAACGGAACTACCGGCTGGCAGACTCGCCTTTGTCACTTCATTCCACACGCACTGTTCAATTTTTGAGACATAGTGTATTGAGTCGCAAAACTCAACGCCGCAATTTGTTTAATCACCTGAGCGAGAAAACGATAATAATTTATACCTCATTTTGCTGTTGAACTTGTAAATGCACTGTAATAAGAAGAATAGATTATTAAAAAAAAACATTCTCTTTAAGCTTTTTCTTACAGTTGCATTGTATTACATAAAAATATTATTTAATTCAAAATGATCTGAAATATAAATGTATATACATTTCAATTATTCATCATTATCCAGTTAAAGAACATTTATGCATATATACATATAAAACTCTTCTGTTACTAAGTGATTGACAAATAGTAAGAAGAAGAAGAATTTAGAGTGCCCTTAGGGAATGTAGAGGACCACTAATAGAGAATTTCCCGAAATTAGTAAGGGAATAGGAATAAAACGTGATAAAGACCACGACCACGCAAACTAAGTTGTGGGCTCAAACTAGTTTTATTTATAATATAGTAAATACATTTATTACTGCGAAGCGAATGGCTCTACAACGTCCACAGCACGTCCCGGCATACCTGCCACGTCTCCACCCCCACACACAACGCACGCAATCTAAGATTTATCAGATTTATTTTCGATTAATCAAAACATTCTAAACTTAGGTCTAATTTCCAAGTTAATTATCCTTTATCCTTTCTCAGTCATCTCATTCAACTGCTAAGGAGAAGCCATCCATCTTCGTCACGGTCCAGACGCGGTGCATTAGCCAACAATTTGAAAGATGTATCCCATATAGTGTCATCTGTCTCGCTCTCTTCTATGAAAAATACGGTAGTTGCGTTTTTTCTCTCTGTCCGTCTCTGAAATGATTCAGCGTCTTACAAAGAATGCATGTTAGATCGATGTCAGTGTAATTTGAGTTATATAACGTGAAGAAAAGGTTAAATTTTCCTTGGCTGGACAAATTCGAATTGAATTTCCGAAGCAAGTGTTAATACTGAGTGCAACAATCTTTTTCTCTACAATATCTGAAATTGGATGGCGTAATTTACTAATCTATTTTTGAATTCTCATCAAATGTGTGTCTATTTATGTTTAATTTTTTTATTTTAATTTTTATTTTTAATATCCTGTGTCAAAAACTTAAACATGCTCTATACCGTACAGAGAGTTGATCTCTACATAATTGAAACATGAATTTATCTAAAACACCTATACTCATAATAATATTATAGTTGAAGAAATTTTTGGTTGAACGTGCTAATCTCAGGAACTAATATCGCTACATCGAATTAAAAAAAACGTTGTCGTTTTGTATAGTCCGGTTATCGAGAAAAGTTATATATACTATTTAGAATGTTTCAGGGATCATACACAATTTTAAATTATTTCAATTTGAACACGCGGACGAAGTCCCATTTAAAAGCTTGTATTATTATTTTATTTTCACTTTAAACTTTTTATAGTAAAACGACTCTATGTTTGTCTTAAATTTTAAATAAGGAGGTTATACATTTTATTAAGAAATTTTTATCATTAAAAACAATGATCAATTATGTAACAGACATTTTAAGTAATTCCTAAGCGTATTATAGTAGTACCTAGTATAATAGTACCTAGTATAGAGTTAAGGGATTGATGCTCAAGATGTAATCCATCTATTTCAGTGCAGCGCGATGGGAGGAACGAGTGGAGTAGTGTATGCCCATAGTGCTAGAGAGAAGGAAAAATAAACTTATTTATAAATATATATATTTATTTTAAAAAAATCAAGTAAGTTGGTCTGCTTGTGACTTTAAAACTCAAAATGAGCTTCACGCTGTATCCTGCAGCATCACGGCAGGGTAGGCAGAGGGAACCTAGTGTCAAGACATTTCGTGCCTCACTTTCCGCCCAATTCTGGAGGCATTGCTTGTTGAGTGGCGGAACTCAACGTCAGTCTCGTTTACTATCACACACTTGTCTTCCTCCGTTTCCTTTGCGCCACGACTGACTTCTTTTTGTCAGTAATTGGGACTTCTTAACAAGAATCAAAAAGCGTTACTTTGCCCAGACCAAGAATAACAAAGCAAAATTCAGCTACACGTTTGTGTATCAGATTTCCATTGCTACCAAAGTGTATGTATATACAAAGTAAAAATAATTCTTTCCCACTAGTGGGAATCGAACTAACAAACGTCGCATTTACAGTCAGAATAACATGAAAGATAAATGTTTTCATTATTTTTTTACAAAATTACAAAAATATAAAAACTATTTGCCCGCTCACACTAAGGACTCTCATTGGGCATAATACATTAATCTATGTTCCCGCGAAGTTTAATATATGATCGCGGTTCGACTCGGTCACGCTGACTTCGGACAACTTCAAATTGTAAACGCATTTGTCTGCACTTAGGTCTGTAGGTCTTTACCTGACCTTAAAAAAAAACTAACTTTAAATTGTATTATATTATTTATTTGTGGCCAGTCATGGCGCAGGGGCACAAGCGTGTGACTATATACGCGATAGGCTGTGGGTTCGATCCTCACTAGGGTAAATGAAATATATAATATTTTAATTTCTTCGATTCGATGGAAATGTAAGTAGCGGAGTGTCATGATGAGAAAGAAGCGACGTAACACTAAGTTCCCAGGTTCCCCCTGTCTACACTGCTAAGTGACAACACTGTCTGTGCGGAATACAGCGTAAAGCTTAAAAAAATAATTGCCTGATAATAATCACCATATATCACCAATATCAAATAAAAATGTATATTTATAATGTTAATATATTAGAAGGATTGTATTATTAATTAATTTTATTAAGATAAGAATTACCTTTTACAGCAAGTTCATTTGCATGGAGACTCGAGTCGAGTCATTAGTCATTTGTCAAATACGCTTCCAAGCGATAACATCTTAACGAAATATATATAATTAATATGCTAATTTTAAATATCCATAAGAACCTACCTGAACAAAATCATTATTTAGATATGTATATTTAAAATACCGTATAGTGACATCATGTCTCTCTATACTTCTACACATATGTAATAATGAATTGAGTTCGTCGTGGCACAGTGGCACTTTTATTCCATTCAATCAATTATAGTAAATCCAATATGGCATAGATTTTCTTAACATTTTTTTTTGCTTTATTTCCCATGTATATATAAGGTAGACCGAAAAACCCTCGATTTAATATATTAAAAATAAAATCAGCTTCACGCTGTACCCCGCACTCAGCAGGGTAGGCAGAGGGAACCTAGTGTTAATACTCCGTTCATTACTTTATGCCGGATTATGGAGGTTGAGGAGTGTGGAGTGGCAGAACTCAACGCCGCGCTTAGCCTCGACACCAGAGCGAAGAAATGGAAATATAAATTTAAGTAAGTATTTCATCTCCTCGAGTGGGGATCGAACCCACAACCAGTCGGTTTCACAGTCACACTGCGTGCTGCTGTACCACGGCTGGCCTCAATTAATATACTCTTAGTAATATTCCTACTTTTAAATAGTGGACTTCGACGCCAATTATTTTTTAAATACAATTATGATCTTGAGTGTCGATCAAATCACAATTATGACCGCGGTCAAACATTACCAATGTGCAACGATGGTTCCACTTATTGAATTATTTTTCCAGCTTCACGCCCTTTCCCACTTTTAGCAGGTTAGATACGAGGAACCTAGTATTAAGGCACTCCGTTTCCCATGCACCATGGAAACGAAAAGAGTAGGATTCGAACCCTCAACCTTAACCGTGACGGCCCAGTTCTCAACTATAACAATTATTGTAAAAATTTGTAATGACATTGAAAAACATAAGGATGTATGTATGCATATATTTTAAAGTCAGTTGTGGGTGCAATCGAATAGATTTGCAGCGGTCGACCTCGACGCGTCCTTCTAAGTTTGATCTTTCGTAGGTCCTAATGAATATGTATCGTGCCACTTCGTATACTGAGAAATTGTTTTTTAATATATCATATTATTATGATTTTAAAAAAATATTTCATATGAACAATTATAAATAATAATATAAGTATATGAATAAATTTACTTCTATAGTATGGAAGAAAGACACAAAGAAAATCTAAATTAGGTATACTTGTATAAAGATTTGAACGTAGCGGGATTTAAACTCGGGCCTCTTGGAAACCGCCCAAGCGCTTTGACCAACTACGCCATACGTTCTCATCGGGCTACGTCAAAATTTAATAGTTTTTATTTTTATGTGTTTTCTAAAAAGTTTTTTTCTTTCCTATGTGTGGAATAACACTTTAAAATATGTTATAAATATTAGATATACTTGTACATTGACGTGTCTTCAGGAGTGAAAATGTCAAAAATACATATATATGTTATATACGTTATATGCTCGCTAATGTTTGCTTTGGTTGACACAGTTGGAGCAGCGACGACTGACTGAGTATAAATGCAAAATTGTCTGTTTGATTCCCACTAGGAGGAGTATTCGTTTCCATTTCTGCGTTGTGCTTCACAATTGACCACGCAATGTTACTATGTAAATTTGCACGTAAACTATGAAACGGAGTCTCTCCACCCTAGGTTCCCTCTACCTATCCTGCTATACCGGAAAAAGCGTTTTTTTATCAGCTTTACGCTGTCTCCCGCACACAGCAGGATAGGCAAAGGGAACCTAGTTTTAAGACAATCTGTTCCAAACTTTGTGCTGAAGTCTGGAGGCATTGCGTGTTGAGTGGCAGAACTCAACGCCGCGCTTTATCTTGACACTGGAGCGAAGAAATGGGAATATAAATTAAAATAAATATTTCTGCTCCTCGAGTGGGGATTGAACCCACACCTAGACGGTTTTACAGTCACACTTGTGCTCTTGCGCTACGACTGGCCTCGAAAAAAGCGTAACCTTTTATCTCAAACCTTTTGTATTACACGAATATAAAAACAAAAATACTAGCGTGTAGTTATAAGTTCGGCCACCCTTACGTCTCATTTCTATCAGACCACTCAAAAAATACCCGCATTTCATCATTCAGTGTAGTGAGCAATTACATGCTCTTGAGACAATAGAGTTCTTTAGTTTTGTAATAGAAACGTATGTTAATATATAGATATACTATATAAAAAATAATTTTAAGGTCATTGTGGCATAGTGGAGTAATGTCTGAGTGTAAAAGTCATTGTATGTTCGATTCTCATGAGTGGGAAAGTTATATTTTTATTATTTTTCTCCATTCGTTAGACGAAACGTAAGGTTACTGGGAGACATATTACACAGTATAGGAGATATACATGTTTGTCATATTAAATTAGATGTATTTTCATTTGACTCCTGACACGTAATAACCGTTGCGGACTCAAATCCCATTTTAAATTTAAAAATAGTGGCCAACCCAAGCAGCTGCTTGAGAATACAAAAAAAAAACAAATAAAATCGGCTCAAGTTCAAAGTTTTCCATGTCATCATATTATTATGCTAGGACATTCGATGACCTCAGCGTCCGCAAAGATAATTGCATCATTTACACCAAATGTCTCCGCGTGGTCAAAACGAACAAACGGACACACTGTTTATCAACAATTTGCATATTAGCGATGCACTGATTTATTATTTATATTTTATTTTTATTTATTTCTTCTTTTTTTAGCTTCAAACTGTATCAGGTATATAGCAATTTTTATTAATTTACATATATGTTAAATATGACCGTAAAAGCCATTGTGTACAAATGAAGTTATTTTAATTCCTCGATAAGAATAAGTGTTTCGAATTTTTTGAAGAAAAGTGGGGAACGGAGTGCCTTTAAAGTAAGATTCCCACTGCTGCATCTTGTTATATGCAGGAAGCAGCGTGAAGTTAAAAAAATATGATAGTAACTTTATATAAGTAGTAATGTTATGTTAAGAGCTGAGAAATGAAATTAATTTAAATAGAATCCCTCGGATGGGGACGCCATTCACAGCTATTCAGGAAATGAATTATTTTAATTTTCTTCGCTCTGGTAACAAGATAATGAGCGGCGTTGATATTCGCCACTCAATATGCAATGTCTCGAGAATAGGACGGTAAGTTGAGAGCGGGTTGAGAACGATATGTGGAATACCATGTGAACCAAAAAAAAGTGACATATCACTGGATCTCTTTTCTTATTGCACTTAACGAGACTTTACTTAGCTCTGGGCCGGTGTCTGTCGAGTATTTAACATTTTTATTGAATATGCAGATATGGAGCCTTTGCTTTGACTGAATACTTAATTTGCTATCCTCTTATCAGGAAAAATACGGTTCAATAGTACTCATAGTAGTTTAATCGTATATTTTTCTTCAGTTACTATTTATTTCGTATACAGCAGGATGGAAAAAGAGAGAGCGAAGTGTCAAGTTACTCCGTTCTTTGCTCTTTTTGGACGGAAAGTGAAGTTTAGTTTTTCTTATTATTGTTTTTGTTATTACTGTATATATATTGAAATTGATATGAATCTGAGTTTAAAGTTTTCAGTTATCTTTTTGGCGAAATTCAAGACGACTTAATCTAGCTAGAGATTTTAAGTTAAAAAAATAATAATCTTCAAATAAATTTATGAACAAGTTATTGATTACTTAAGTTAAAATTTTAAATAATTATAACTTTAAATTTACAATTTTATATGAAAGATTATAATTCATTCTCCCAAGTGGGAACCGAACTCAAAATCATTTGGCTTACACTCTAATGCTGTCTCACTATCGTTTTATACATATGCATGCTGTATCCCGCATATACCAACGTATTCAGAGGGAACCTAGCGTTAAAACACTCCGTTCCCATTAAGACACTTCCATTCCCCACTAAATTAAATAGCTTATTCGTTCGTTTCCAGCTCTATTGTCATTTGGTTAAGAACGTTACTGAAAAATTAATCCAAATAACACACTTTTGTTAAACGACTCGTAAGCCTAAAAAAATACAATATATTTATTAAGATCTAACTTTACATATTTAAAAAAAAATAAAAAAAATGTATTTTATATTACTATTTTTGCCACGCTTTGATGAACAAGACTTAACAACTTTTTATATAAACGTATAGGTCCATAAAACCAATTGAAATTTATGATTTAAAACGATAACCACAGTACGGCTTTTAAAAGGCAATTGAATAAAAATGTGAATTTTATATAAAGAAATATAATATAATACTAGCAACAAGGGGATATTTCAATAGCGTACAGTATGTACGGTGTATCGTGCCATTGGAAATCGTAGCCGTGTTGATTTTGTCGATTAAACGCAATGCGGACCGATATTTGGTTTATCAGAGTTCCCTTTTAAATAGGTAATTAATAATTATATACTTTTTTCGAAAGAGAATTCGTATTAAAATTTAAACGTAACAGGATTTGAGCCCATTCCTCTGTGGAACTAACCAAGCGGTCTGGACCACTAAACAGAACGTGTGGCTTTAAAAAAGTTTTTTTTTTTCAAATTTTAGAAAAATTTTTAGTTTTATTTTTCTTAAGAGTGTAAAAACATTTTAAAAATGTTATAAATTATATAATCTAATTTTAATGGTGTCATAGATGGACTTCACTGGTTTTTTCCACATAACAAGTTAGATGGAACCTAGTGTTAACACAATCCGTTACACATTTTCCGGTAAAGTTTTCAAGACATTGACGCGTAATGCTAATTCATGCATAATCGCGGAGCTTAACGCTGTGTTTTAATTAGTTACCAAGCAATTATTGTTCAGCGAGACTCCTATATCAAATATCATGTATATAAAATCAGCTTCACGCTGTATCCCGCACACAGCAGGGCAGACAGAGAATATCATGTATATGTTTCCTGTAAAACTACATTGCACTATAAAAAAAAAACCATTTAAATAATTGTACGGAACCAAAAATAATCAACTTCGACCAGGCCTGACCGTATGCAGTAATTTTTTTCGGCAATTGATTGGCGTTCGCAAACAGAACAAATGAAGTCGGATTGAATCTGTGATGAGCTCCACCAATTTATTCCTCATATGCTTTACTGGTTCACAAAGCGGGTGAAGCTGTACTGCTTCTATATATATGTATGGTTTATCTACGTTTTATAGTAACGGAAATTTGTAATGCAATCTACTTGGCTAGTAGGTATTCTGTTTGATTGATTGCAGCCCTTTGCTTATGCAAAATGTTGTAGTGTATTCGTCTATTAATACTATAATTTTCGTCTATTAAGTCACTCCGTTTCTCACTTTACGTCCAATTTTCGGAATATTGCGGGTTGAGTGGTGGAGTGAAACCAGCGCTTTGTCGTATTAGCTGGACGAAGAAATGAAAATAATTATTTTCCCGAGGGGGCATCGAATCCATAACCGTCACGTTTACTGTTAAACGTTGCACCGCAGATTTTTTTCTTTTAATAAAATACATATAAAAATAAAATTATATTAATGAAATTTATTTGAATAAAATATTTTTTTATTTAGATTCACGCTGTTTTCCCAACATAGCAGGGTGGGAAAGCTAGTGTAACTAAGACAATCCGTTCCTCACTTTCCACCATATTCTTATGGCACTGCGTTATGATTGGTGAACTCCACGTCGCAATTTTCTTGCTGACCAGAGCGAAGAAATAAACATGTTAAATGAAATATTTAATTTCCTCGGGTGGGAATGGAACCCCAACCTGTCTGTCGCGCCTCTTGTGGCGTGTAGTTATGTCACTCAAACGTAATGTCTCGAAAATTAGACCCCAAAGTTTGTAATCAAAGAAATGTAAACAATTATCAATATACTATTTCAAATCAGTTTGCTTACTGTAATGTCTATTAATATGTATGTTATACTGTTTTAGATAAGATTAGGACATTTAAGCAACATGTGACAAAATGAACTTTATATAAGAAATAAATTTGAACCTTATTCCTTTATATGTAAGAGTTAAAACCTTTACATAATATTACTTGGATATATACTTTTAGAAACTTCCTTGCAGTTTTTACAAGCTCTCCGCAACTTGCATCATTCGTCTTTGTACGGTGCATGGGAAAACTTAGTGACAGATCACTACACTGTCTGGCACAAAAATATATACGATATTTTATATTATTGATTTATTTACATATAAATATGCTATGTTACTTCTAAATATAATTATAGAAATAGATTTGAATTCTTTTCATTTTTGTTTTCTACAAAGTAAGCGATATCACTAAGCAGGTGAAAAATACAAATGAGGTTGTGTGTATTTTGCTTGCCTTTGCTTGCTCTAGAGAATTTAAAAAAAAAATTAAATGAAATGTGTGGGCGTTGAATTCCGCCATTTAACACGCAAGGACGCTCGGCGGAATTCAGCGGAAAGTAGGAAACAGAAGGGTATTAATGGGAACAGAGCGTGGTATATGAGAGATACAGCGTGGAGTTAAAAAACAATGTGTGTGCCTTTATCATATAAAGAAATTAAGGATATTGACTTTTAAATCGACTGTGAAGAATCTAAACTAAAGTAATGTGTGTAAATTTATCGAAAATGATAAACATACTATAGAATGTGTGACAAAAATATCTTCAATAACGATAAATTTTATGTATATTGTTAAAGCTAATTCATAGTAACACTATATTTTTTTAATAAACACACACTCATAAAATATTACAAAATGATGTCCAATTAATTTTGGCCGGCGGTGCTCGGTCTAACGTAGCGGCACCGACGGCCGCTAATTTATGGAAATCTCTGAAAGTCACCGCTCCCGGTACCGCAGTTGCGAGTGTTTCTAGACATTAAAATAACATGAAAAAGAAATATTTTTAGCCCCGAACAAAATATATATATTTGTTCATTATAAAAAAAAAAATAACTCCACGTGCCAAGTTGAAAATATATTTTATTTCAGTTAAAATCTGATACTCTTTCCAACTGATTTGATAACATTCTTAATGTTGCAGTACTTATAAATCACTTATTATAGATTTTTTAATTGAAAATTTTACAGTTATGGTTCTGTTATTGATGAAATAAATACACTTTTATGACTATATTTTAGCTTTTGTATTTATAACATTTAATGTGTTAATTATTTTTTTTTTGTATCTTCCTTCCTACCTTCCTACCTAACCTAGTGTTAAAACACTCCAATTCCAGCTTTCTTGTAGAGATATTAAATAATTAATTTCTCCGAGTGGTAGTCGAACCCACAACAGTTTACAATGTAAATATCTAGGTCTAATATATAATATTAAATTTATTGTACTTGTTATTCAAGAGTTGCATGATAAAATTTATTTTTAGGCTAACACATTAGGTAATGCCATCTTATCATGAAAATAAATTATGTTGTCACCATACAACCTATTAATATTATTTAAAATTATAAACTTTATATATAAAAATATATGAATTTATATTATCTTTATAGCACACACTATCGTTGCGTCCACTCTATTCTAAATTTATACATATAGTTGAAATAGATATCTATGCTTAAAATATTAGCCAAGTACGTTAAATAGTGAGAAAACGATGCGTGAGTCTAAATGCGATGGTCGTGCGTTCGATCCCTATTCAGGGGAATTAATCATTTCCATCTTCTCGCTAAGTGTACGTAAATTAATATCTTGAAAATTGGTCGTGATCTTTTTCGCGCAAAATGACTAACTGCTAATTATATTGTGAACCAAATAAAAATTACAATTTTTTATCAATAAACCTCATGAAAGTTACGGCTACACTTAAAAACCAATATTACCCCACCACAAAAGAACGCGCTAAATTAATTTTTGTAAACTAAAACATTAAAACACCAAAAAAACCTTCAAAAACACTCTAAAATTAATAATAGAAAGGCCAAGTTTCACAAAAGTTCCAACATCGTGTGTGCAGACGTCACCTTGCCTGACCTGCGGCAACATGGCCGGCATGGTAATATAGGTGACTGGAATAGCCCGTTTACCATTTCTAATTTACATTTTACGATCTATACACGGCTTGGAGGTCTTATTTTATAGATTTTTTTTTATATTTGTAGTAGATATTTCTTAATTATGTTTTGTAGAGAAAAGTGGGTAGTTGAGGATTATTAATACATAAAAAAAATTAAATAAAATATACGTATATATTTAGCACCATTGAGGCCAGTCGTAGCGCAGCGGCACGAAGTGTGACTGCAAAAGCGACTGGTTTTAGGTTCGATCCCCACTCAAAGAGATGTAATATTTACTTAAATTTATATTTCCATTTCTTCGCTCTGGTGCCGAGGCAAAGCGCGGCGTTGACTTCTGCCACTCAACACGCAATGCCTCCAGAATTCGGCAGAAAGTGGGGAACGGAGTGTCTAAGACACTAGGTTCCCTCTGCCTACCCTGCTGTGTGCGGGACACAGCGTGAAGCTAATTTATTTTTTATATGTATATTTAGAGCCTATAAGTACATTGCTTACACGATGTTCATATTTTCCAGTCAAATGTTTGTTTTCAAATATTTTAACGGTTTTTATTTCATTTTAATTTAATTTATCTAGTGTTATGACACTCCATTCCTAAATTTCGGTCCTATTTTCAAGACATTACGTAATCAGTGGTGGAACTCTACACCACGCATTTACGCTCGCGTTACCAGAGCGATACAAAATAAAACCCTCTAATAAAATCTTAAGCACTAATATTAAATTCCTAATAATACTATTTTAAAAAGTATTTATAGAAAAAATATTATAAATATATGACAAAAAAAGTCAAGTAAAGTACATATCGTCACGCGCTTCATTATGCACGTGAGCACGTTACGGTAGTGCTTTACCACTTTCGTTGTTTACGTGATGTCGCATGAATTGGACACACTCTTAGGGAGGATTCATACTATAGAGCCAATCACGGTTCGTTTTGGGTCCGATCTGATAGTCTTGTATGAAAAATATTCCTATAGTCCTGATTGGACCGAAACTTGACTGGAAATATAGTATGAATGCTTTCATTGTTTCGCATATAAGAATATTTTTAACAGACTGAGATCGGAACGAGAACGAATCGTGACCGGCACCATAATGTGAATCCTCCTTTATATGCCCTATAGACCAGTATCTACTTGGGCTAGGTTATATTACTTCATCTTAATAGTTTCACTGTATTAAAATTTAAATATTTTATACTATAGACAACTTAGTGATGCCTTCATCAGTCTCTAGTAAATTTCTTTATAATTTTAAAATATTATTATTGCTGCATTCACTATGTTTCCCCCACAAACGTTTGCAATTACGTGAGAAAAAGTAGAAAATTGTTAATGTTAAAATCAAACAACTATTGTCAAAATTATTATATTGTCTTTAGTCATTGTCACTGTCACTGTACTTCAGGCTGTACACCTCATTTAGCAGGGTAAGGAGCGGGAACCTAGGCCTGAAATTATAAGCCGCTCTCAAGTCTGAGATCGATCTTGAGAACTATTAATAAATACGGGCCTTAGAGTTAAGACATTCTTTTCTTATATTAATATTTAGAAGTTAAGCATCGTGACAGCAAGTATTGACTAAGCAGGTTGTATATAAATCGGAATTATGTTTTTACTGTAATTCATATCTTGTTTTAACGATCCACATTTGAATGGTTTGTCATTGAGGTTGTTGATATATTGATTGAGTTTTTAAGTTTTTATTATAACATATATCATACAAAGTGCACACATAATTCTAATTAAATCGGTACAAAGATAAGATAATTTATATTTTAAATATTTAGTTTTGAAGAATTTTTGTGCATTTTTTCTTTACGTTTTTGTGATATGAATAGAGAGTATCTGAGAGACTAACAGTCAACGCACAGACGAAGCTGGACTGGATTTTGAAAGTGAAATTTAACATGTAAGTAGGTTAGGAAGAGGAGGGAAATACTAGAGCAGGATTTCTCAATAAAGGTAGAGAAAAAAACCATCATTTTGATGGTTCTGTTTTTTGTGGTGATGGTTTTTTTCTCTAAAGGTAGAGAAAAAAACCATCACCACAAAAAACAGAACCATCAAAAGAAGAACTCTTTCTCTGATATGGGTTCCGTTACTCAATGCATAACGTCTCATAATATGCAGAAGGTAAATTGATAATTGTTTACGTAAATACAGGTCTTACGTTTATTTATTTTTATAGATTTCTAATTGGCGTGGCGTAGCGGCACATTGTCAGCCTGTGGACGCGAAGACTGTGGGTTCGATTTCCATTTCCATTCGGGGAAATTAGTCCTTGTCAAATCTACGCTCTGGAAAGAAGAAAAAGCGCGGTATTTGGTTCAGACATTCAACATTCCAAAAATAACGATGAATTGGATGGTGCGTAGGGAGCGAAACGTCTTAACACTAGGTTCCCTCCGCCTACCATTAACCATAACCAAAAAGAAACAAATTATTAAAGTAAAATTAAAAACACGAAACGACCAATCGAACGACATTACTTGAAAACATATAATAAGATATGCAGAAAATATAATAAAATATATTCTTACATTAAAAAGTGAAACTAGTCAATATTTAATTGAGAATGTTTATGCAAGGAACGGGTTCCTTTATACATCACGCAAACACTTGCGAGGTAAGCGACATATCTTGTAAACGGCTTATTCAATGATAAAATTGAAAAATATGATTTATTATACTGCTCTAAGTACTGGATATTTATTTATATTTTCTATTTTTATATACTAATTTGTTGAAAAAAATTTAATTGAAAATAAAAAATATATAATGTTTAAACTTTTTCATAACAAAAATATCTACGGCACGACTGTATGGTAAAAGCTAACGATCAATGTTTATGGTGTTCCGAGCGTGCTAGTTCAGCACTAATCACATCGCCAATGTCACGTCATATAGAGAACACACGGAGAAGAATTGCCTAATTTTAGTACAGATTTTTGTCATTCGTTTTAGGTTTTAATTTACTGTTTTATGTATATTTTTTATTATTTTTTTATTATATATATTATTTTTTTAATTATATTTTTTTAACTGTTTTATATATATTACCCAATATTATATTTTTTCATCTTGATGTCAAGCTTATTGGTGTACCTACAATATCTCCGACATTGACTTCCATTAAACCAAATGGAACATTTTGTAAAAAACTACATTTTCAGCTAATTTAACCTAGCCGTATCACAGGCTGTGACAGTCACACCGCCTTGATATTGAACTGGTGAAGGTCGGGCGAGTGACTGCGCTGACCCCTGCACGCCTTCCGCTCATGTTTACCTAGATTTAGAATTTGTGCCTGATTTATGTCTAGATCTAGAAAGTTTTTTGTTAGATTATGTAACTTTTTTTCCAACTTCACGCTGTTACCCTCCTTGGGAGTCTAGTGTTAGACACTCCGCTCTCCACTTCCCGCTGAATTCTGAAGGTATTTCTGATTTGTGTATTGAGCGGCGGAACTCAGCGCCACTGTAATATTATGTTTCTGGAGTGTATACAGAAATATCTTCAGACTTTTGCTAAGAATGGAAAGAGACTTAAAATCATAGAAATTATAATTTGGTATAGAATTGTGCTATTGAAGGTTTTGTTAAATTAATTTCGATTGAATTCGGGTTGTGAGATAAAATTTTACATCTCTCCGTTTCCCACTAAATTCCTCACAGAGCAGAGTAGATAGGGGGAACATAGTGTTAAGACACTTCGTTATTTATATTATTTTATTTCGAATTAAAGCAGAGAAATTATAATAATCCCCACGATTATTTTTAAATTGTTATTATGTTGATCCACTACATTTTTTGTATTGTATCGCAGAATTCATGTTTTAATCCGAAGCTACTACGAGACGTATTGCTGTACTAAAAAAATATATGAAACGTTTCAATAAATGTCACTAATAGTTATATGGTCGGACATTTAATTAATATCTCTGGGTAAAATGTAATGTTTTGAATACCGTCCAAGCGTTCTGACCGCTAATCACGCTAAATCTTACGTTTTCTAAAAAGTCTTATTCTTAGACGGTATTCAAGAGGAGGGGGTTCAAATCTCGTTTAGTTCAAATATTAATTGGTATCCTAAAAAAAAGTATTTAGCCTTCCTATTTGTGGAGTAATACTTTAAATATGTTCAAAAGTATGTATTTATATAGTCGTTATTAAGATTTTTGTTCTAGTAAAATGCTTTATTTATTTCTTTATTTATTTTTTATTTAAGAATAAGATAAAAATAAAACAATTTAAGCAATAATTGTAATCTAACATATTATTTTACGAGACATCAAGATAAGTAAATTTGAAAACAGTTCACTTGCTGCTATATAAACTCATTTTATTATTCATATATAAAGATAAAAAAGTAATCAAAGATCAATTAAAGATACATGTTATGGGACATTTCTCAATTAATATAATAAGTTGTCAGACTGTTGGCCACTCACTACCCACTAGGGTTCGGTAGTGGGTTCGATTCCCATTCGGAGATAAGAATAAGTTCTAGTTACAAAACGAAGCTCGACGTCGAGTTCCTCAGCGAGGATCAAAAGAGGACCTTACCAGATTTCGTGAGATATACATAAGTATGCAGTATTCATATTAGCAATTATAAATTATTTACATTTATTTACAGTCAGTGCTTCACACTGTATCCCTCACACAGCAGGCAGAGGGAACCTTGTGTTAAGACACTCCATACTCCACTTCCTGCCGAATTCAGGATGCATTGCGTATTCAGTGGCAGAACTCTCGAAGAAATATAACTACAAATTTAAGTCAATATTTCATCTCCGCCAGTGGGGATCGAACCCACTACCGAAAGTCAGTCGGTTTTACAGTCACACTTTGTGCCACTGCGCCACGACTGGCCTCGTATATTGACTTAATCTATATTAAAAAATTATATTAATAATAGTTATACATTACCGAACGACTAACTAATAAATACTGTAATATCTATACAATAATGATTAAATTTAAAAAACACACATCCACACAGATAATACAAAAAGGTTTTTTTATAGAGTCTAACCATATACTTTCTCTTTCATTAGACCTTGGTGTTCTATGTATATCCAGTCAAATCTTGTATATGATAGTTTGTAAGCTTTCATACAAGATTTAACTTGATATTGATTTTGTTTAGTAGGGCTTACAGATTTTGTAGGGTAAAAAGGTATGTTTAAGTTACCTACCTACTGTTAAGACAATCGAGATTTCTAAACTTTCGAGACATTACTTATTGTACGGCGGAGCTTAATGCCGCGCTTTGTCTGTTTACCAGAGCTTGGAAATGAAAATAACTTATTACCCCGCATGAGAAACGAACCTACAACTGTAGAGTCTACAGTCAGGCGGAGTGCCACTGCGCCACGACGACCCTAATAAAATCAATGCTTGTAATAAAATTGTATTCTATAAAATTTTAGGTATATTATAAAAATATCGAATATCAGCTTCTGTGTCTTGATTTTGAAGATAAGAATGCCAACAACATCGTGGTATAGCAGTGTTTATGTTAATGTACACACTAGTTTGATTCTCACTCGGAGCAACTATTATATATTTATATTTCTGTTTTTGATCTGCCTGTCAGGAGTTGAAGGGGTGATGGATCTCATACGTAGTTTCTTCTAAAAATAAGCAAAAGATGTAAAGTGTTATTTTAAAACGTGGAAATGTTCAAAGTATGTTGGAAATGTTTCTTCTAAGTTTATACCTACTTAGTATACTTTGCTATTCTAGTATTTGTCGTATACCTAGTTTTTTTATAATCAACTAGAGTTACGATGTATATTTTTTTACATTTTCAGCTTCACGCTCATATAGCAGAGTTGGCAGAAAGAACCTAGTGTTAAGACATATCATTCCTCAATTCCAGCCAAAATTTCGAGACATTGAGTGTTTGAACTCAACGCCGTGCTGTTTCTCGCTATCAGAGCGAAAAAATGAAAACAATTTATACTCCCGAGTTGAGACTGATTCAATATTGTCGAATATTACGTCAAAAAGAGCGTACCTCGTCCACCCCAAGTAAAACGCACAGCCTACATTACATTATAGAAAAAAATATGAATATATTATCAGAGCATCTGATTCTATACTCGTTGGAATCGGTTGCGAACCGACCGAGGCAACCGGTCAGACAACTTTTTGTGAGATTCCACCCTCATCTCGACCTGGCTATTTTAACACAATAACTACGAACTACTCTAAACATAATATACTAGAGACCAAAATCGAACTGCCACCCATCCGTTTGACAGTCACGACCTGCGAACAAGGATAATATTAGGATGTTAGCTCTTTAAGGGATTATGTGTTTTATATTAATAGTTTTAAGCCACATTTTGGTGTAAATTATTATTTATGAATAACTCCTTTGATTTTTATCGTTCACTTGACCCGTCATGTAGAATGTCCCGGGAATGCTGGAGGCGATTAAATAGTTATTTGCCGGGGATCATAACTCGATATTACGATTTGAATATTGAATAAATAAAATTTTACGCACTCGTGGCTCAATTGCAATGTGGTTATTTTAAATTGCATTCAGTGGTCGTGGGTGCGATTTTGATTCGGTCTTTGTTTATATTAATTATGAACAAGATGTATTATGTAATATGTATAATACACTAAAGTTAATTGTTGGATTCAACATAAAAAAAAATAATTTACAATATTAAGAAAAAGTAAATCTTGGCAGTTCAAGCAATAAATCTTATTATACATACTCTGTTTTCAACTTCATGTCAAAATAGACAAAATTATTTATTTCAAAACAAATACATTTATCACATAGGGAATGGAGTGTCTTAACCCTAGGTTTCTTCTGCCTATCCTGCAGCGTGCGGGATACAGCGTGAAGCTGGTTCCGTACCGTTCCGTAGGGTTGCTGTCTATCCGTCTGTCAAGAAGCCTTTATCTCAATATCGCTTATAGACGCAGATATCAAGTTGATATTCAAACCATATACCCTATATATACGGCCCATTATCTCATAATAAAAAACGTATTTATACATTTACTTAAAAAAAGATATGGCCATTAATAATATAGCAAAAAAAGGTGTGTTTCGACACTCTAAGGGGAAAAAAAACTAATAGGGTACTTCCGGTTAACCTAGAATTATGAAATTTATCAGCTAGCATCTACAGGTACTACTAGTTCAGGTTAAAAACTAAAACTAAAACCTTAAAAGGGGGACAAAATGAAAGGGCTCTGAATAAGCTTAGCCTGAATTTCAGAAAAAGCTCGATACCTCCAATTTTTGTACGTAAATTACGTGCAGGTCTCAGCGTAAAGCTCAAAAAAGAATTGTCACTCAAATATTGCATTTTTTTTCTAATATAACAAATGATTGTACTCGATATTACTTACAATAACATTAACTCAATATAAATTGCCTTTTACAAGTATAAGAGCATTTCCAACTAAATTTTACACATAATCTTGTTTTACAAAAGGTAAAAAAAAACAAAGGTAAAAAAAAACAAAGTTTTGAATGTAAGGTACCAAAATATATTGTGCTCTCGTCGTTAAAATTTCCTTCAGTTTTTACTCAGCACCATGTCAACACTTATCGCCTTTCTTAGTTCTGAGGGGCGACCCAGATGTTTTATAACGAGGCGCCGGTCATTAACAGTACATACGGACACATTTAAAACCTGAGATTTTTACCTGACTTTACCTTATTGTATATATTCTTTAATATTTAACTAACTTAGCTTAGCGCTGTTCCTAGCGGGGTACTCAGAAAGAACGGAGCGCCAAGGGTCTCTATATATTTCTTTCGCCTCGTCTACTGTCGTCAACCGCTTCATATATGTCCTCCGAGAGGTCCACAATTTAGAGTTAATAAACTTAAGTTTGCGGCCGTATCCAAATGATCTTGTGTTAAATACATTATATATAATAAATATAAATTTTTGTTTTTTTTTTCAATTTTGCGATATTTTCCCATATTTGTGTGATCTAAGTTATATTTTTTTGCCAAATTTTATAAAAAAAAAACAAAGTTAAAGGCTCTTATTTCTTGATTAAGTTAACTTAACTCCTGTCCGTCCTCCAAGACCGAACATATTTCATTATATTTCTGGTTTACACTACGCTCTTGAAAAAAACGATCATTACAAAAGATGGACAGACGGATAACAAATTATAATATATAATATGTAAGGGTTCCATTTATTTTATTCTAAAAATGAATCTTAAAAAAAAAATCTTGTTAAAAAATTATATAACGTAGTCATCTCATTACAAATACTTATATTATGGAAGCATTGACTAATGACGTCAGTATCCGATACATATTCCAATTATGCTTTAATTTTAATATTTTTTTTCATATAATTTTGATACAATTTTTTTTAATAATATTAATGGAGACTTGTGGTATAATTAAAATTTGTCTAACGCTTTCGTGAGTTATGAGTTGAGTTGTTTGAAGAAATGAAAATATCAAATATTTCATTTCCTCGAGTGGTAATCGAACCCACAGCCTGTTGCAAGCGTGCGCCTCGACTGGCCTCTAGCTAGTTAATATAAATGTGAAACAAATTGCGGCGTTGATCTTCGTTAATCACTACGAAATATTTTGAATATATATAGGAACGGAAAGTAAAGAACGGAGTGTCAAGACATTACACTTTCTCCTACCAGTAGTTTACAAAATAAAAAAATTAAAAATAAGCTTATTTTTAGTACCTACTCAATTTTGGTTTGTACAAATATGCCATAAGATACAAAATTAAAATATATTTTCACATTATAAAAGATCCAAAATGGAAAATAGATTTTTTTAAAATAACAAAAATGCCTGAAGCAAACTGCAGCAAAGTACCAGGAGAGCATCGCGCGGCAGGAGCTCGTCTCACAAGATTGATATACCGTGTGATGGATGAGTTCTCCATTACAGCTCGTATCGGAACGCTGCGGCTTAAATGTATTGTTTTACTTGAAATTTTAAGTGGAATTTTAAAAGGAAATTAAAAATATTGTAAATAATTTGAAAGTGGAAATATTTTGTGTTACTTTTGTTGATAATTCTATGTTACGACAAAGCACGGCGTTGTGTTTCGTAATTCAATTTTATATCGCAAATTTGTATGGAAGAATGTATGGCATGGCTCTTTCGTTATGGTGTTCCGAACGTGCTATATCACTTCGCCAATATCACGTTGTCCGGAGAAGAGACGAAGGAGGTTGTTCGATAAAAAAAGATTTAATATTACACAGTATTATCTCAAGCTCATAGCTTCAAGCTGTATCCCGCACACAGCAGGGTAGGCAAAAGGAACAAAGGAAAAGTGTTAAGACACTCCGTTCCCCACATTCCACCAAGTTCTGCCTCGAGATCAGAGCGAAGAAATAAAAATATAAACGTAAATAAATATTTCATTTCCTCGAGAGGGTATCGAACCCACAACCAGTCGATTTTACAATCACACTTTCTGCCGCCGCGCCAGGACCGACCTCAAATTACACAGTGGGAGAATGAATGTTAAAAAAATGTATAAGCAAATCAAAACCAATTATGATATATAACTATAATCTGCTTCGCCCGCAAATATAAATTATTAAGAATTATTAATCCAAATCCATCTCATAACCAAAATTTAAAAATGAAATTTCAATTCGGACCACTAGTTCCTGAGATTAGCGCATACAACCAAACGAACTATCCAGCTTTATAATATTAGTATAGATAAAAAAATAACAATCAAAAACCATACGTAGTTTTCAAAAAACTAAAAACTCCCACAGCCTTAATGAGAAGTTAAAATAAAAAACCTGAGTTACCCTCCATTACTATATTTTTCATATACCTACGAATTTTTCGTACGCCTTCTAATCCAATTAGCCACGATGGATACTTCAAATATGAATATACATATAATAACTTTGTGTTCCTTTTGCGTTTCAAGTATTATCCAATTCAACAATCCTCATACAAAACTCATACAACCTTGTCAATATTTCTTTAGAATAATAGATTTTCCAAACAAAAGGGTAGTTTTGTTAATCGTGTTCATATAGTCAATAACTACAAATTTTTACCAGATTTTTGATTGTAATTGAAATTTTAATATAAAAATATGTAACGTTAATTTTTTAATTGTGCTCGCTCTACTTTAGTTTTATTTTAATTTTAATTATACCAATGTTGTATATTGTTGTTTTTTTATTTTATTTTTACAAGGCTAGTTTTTTTAATGGGATGTGGCTGTAGTCAATAGTCGTCGATGATCAATATACGAGTATACCTCATTTTTGATTGTTCATGAAATTTAAATATCCAAGTATGTCATTTTAATTTTATAATTGTATTGTAGCTCTAAGTACCCCTGCTATAGAATTATGCCGATGTTGTATATATAGATAGATACTACGACGATGATACGAATCTATATAATATTTCTAAACTATAATTTTCTGAAAAAGTCGTTTCTATATATCCGAGAAGGACATGTACAAAAGTTACGTAAAAAGATATAGGGCATATATTTACATATTACATCATATAAATCCTTCTTCTATAGCATTTACAGACTAAGGGAGGATTCACACTATAGTGCCGGTAACGATTTACGGTCCGTACTGAATTTCTTGTATGAGAAATATTCTTATAGTCAATGAGGCGTCTCATTGAACCGGAACTTAACCGGAACGATAATAATGTGAATGCTGTCATTGTTTCTCACATATACTTAAGAATCCCACTGCGTGGGATAACGTTCTAAAATTGTTATCTTGAGATATTTATTAATTTCATATATAAATATATGTTTTTATTCACGTTATATTCCGCATATAGTAGGGTAGACAGAAGGAAGCTAGTATTAGTCTCTCCATTCTCTATTTATCTCGTTATCTTGAGATATGAGAAATAAAAGAATATTTTAGTAACAGGTTGAGATCGAAACGAGAAAGAACCACGACTGCAACTAAAGTGTAAATTTTGCCTAAATCATCTATAAATCTAAACAACTAAACATTGACTGACTGAATAATCTTAGTCACGAATCATTTTTTTGAGAAAGGAGTGTCTTGGCACTTCGTTAAGGTTCGCTCTTCCCTATACGGCATAAAACGTGAAGCTGACAAACATTAATATAATAATATATAATTTTCTCTGCGTAGCATTACTATAGGTAAATATAAATATATTTTTTGGTTGTTAAATCCCTCTTAGCATTTTCCTAAACTCCTACGTACTTATTAAATTTCAACTTCTAACTTTTAATGTGCGTAGCTATCCGTTACTAACAGAATGTTCTTTTATTGCAATTTTCGTCGTTTATTGTTAAAAAAACGACGTTAAAAAGGTATAATAATATATAGTTTTAGTTAATTTAAACTTCAGCTTCACACGTTCTCTCCACATATGGAGACATAGAGTGATACGATACAATGATAAGACACTCCGTTTGCCACGCACCGACAAATTTTAGAGAGCTATTACATCACGCAAGTCGTGTCATTCCTATCGCCGCAGGTACGGTGATAGTTTCCCCGTTTAACGCCGAATTCTCGTGGCATTGCGTGTTGAGTGGCGGAACTCTACGGCGCGCTTTGCCTTGACACCAGGGTGAAGAAATAGGAATATAAATTTAAATAAATATTTCATCTCCTCGAGTGGGGATCGAACCCACAACCAATCGGTTTTACAGTCACTTCGTGCCACTGCGCCACGACTAGTCTCATTAGTAAGAAATGAAAATATCAAATATTTCATTATCTCGAGAGGAATCGAACCTCCGACCTATCTCGTTTAAAGCCACACTCGTCTGGCCTGGATGAAGCTAGTGATGTGACATAATATGTCATTGTAAAAATCAATCCATGATAAAAGCTCACATCCCAGTGTAAGTGCGGGCTCACACAGCGATCTGTAAATTAGCAATTAATGAATGCGCCCGCCACCGGGGGGTCACCACCCCCTTGCAGTGGCGCTGGCATTTTTTGTAGCTAGGTACTCTGATGGGTGAAGGCTGCGTGGGATAACGTTCTAAAATTGTTATCTTGAGATATTTATTATTTTCATATATAAATATATGTTTTTATTCACGTTATATTCCGCATATAGTAGGGTAGACAGAAGGAAGCTAGTATTAGTCTCTCCATTCTCTACTTATCTCGTTATCTTGAGATATGAGAAATAAAAGAATATTTTAGTACTATTTTTGTTGAATAAGACCGTCGTGGTGCAGTGGTGAAAAGTCGTCGATCAGTGTGGAACAGAGTTTCTTAACACAAGGGAACCTCTACCTAATGTGTTATACGCAGAACTAAGATGAAAAGCTTAAAAGACTTTATGTTAATATATGACTTAGGTATCGAAATATTAAACAAGAGGTGTTGGAGATGTCTTAATTGTATTAAATTATAAATGTTTAGTAGTTTTGGTTCTTTTTTTTTTACCTTAATATTGGCTAAGTAATTTTTTTTGATATAATTTCTTAGACAAAACAATGAAGATATGATAATGTAATATATTAGGAAAACTGAAACAACTAAAAAAATCATTATTTTAATATCAACACACATCCGAAGATAAAATGCACCGTAGGCTGTCTTTTTCAGCCTTTTTTTCCCGCCCTCGCCACTCCATTCGACCCTCACCGTACACCCCCCGATAGCCGTGCGCAGAATTTGATTAATGCAATGTTCACGATAATTATTCCTGTTACTATTTTTTGACAGGAACTTTTTCATCCAACGTTCATTTTGTATACGTTTTTCGGCACTCGCATGTAATAACAACTTTTAGTTTTTATTCTACCTCTACCCCTATATGTGTGGGTAGGTAGGTAGTTGCGGAAATCTTTTTACTCTTGTATCGTTATAGTTTGGTTAAATAAATACCGATGCTCTCGTGTGTTTTTATGATTGGTCGGGAATTTGATGTTTGTATTGAAAAATTTTGTTTGGATGATGTGAATGGGGTAAGAAATATTTTTTTATGAAAAGAAGAAATGAATTTTTAAGCAAGCTGCGTAATTTCACGCTTTTTAACGCCACGTAACTCGCCGCCGCGCTTCATCTGCCACAGGAAACGGAAATAAATCTGTCTCCAGTGTGAGATAGCGTTTACAGTCGAACCCAGTACCACTGTAATTTTTTTTATTATGAAAAAAATGATATGATTTTTTATTTCTCTTTTGGTTGCGAGGCAAAACCTGGTGTTGAGTTCCGCCGCTCAACACGCACTGCCTTCATAATTCGACGGAAAATTAAAAAAATAAAGTAATTTTAATTTGTAATCCAAAATGAGAATATGAGTAATCAGCATAAAAAAAACATTTCTTTAAGCCTTTAAATCCTTTTGATTCTCAATATTGCATGACAGAAATCACATGAAATATACTAAATGGATTACAAAAACAAACTATTCACTGAAAATGTATAGAAAATTCAATTATGCAAATTGAATTATTGCAATATGGCAGAACAAAGTACTTGGAACTTGTCTACCTTCAAAGTGATAGATGAGCTCGAATTATAGCGTGCTCTAGAGCGCTATGACTCCAACTTTACAAGCTACAAATAGCTTTTGCAAGTTCAACTATAAGTACTGTAGGTCTATATGGAAATAAATTATGTCTTATTAAAAGTATCCTGGCACAGTGGGGAAGTGTCTGGGTGTGGATTTGGGTTTTGGGATTCCCATTTGGGTTTAGATTTTTTCTTTTTAGGGTTTCGTACCTTTAAGGAAAAAAGATTATTTACCTTATAGTATCACTTAGTTGTCCATCTATCTGTCTGCTAAGAGCCTTTATCTTAGGAGCGCTTGAAGATATTGAGTTGAAATTCAAACCATATATATATACTCAGTTTCTTTAATATATCGTATTTTTACATAAACTTGCATAATGCATATTTGGACACTATAACGGGAATAAAAATCAATGGAGTCCGGTTGACCTAGACTTATGAAATTTGGCAGCTATTATCTACTGGTTTTACTAGTTCAGGAAAAACTACATACATTTGTGGTTAAATCCTAAAAACTAATAGCCGCTTGCTCAAGCGAGGTATCAAATAAAAGGGTTCTAGCTAAGCTAAGCTTAATTTTTAGAAAAATCTTGAGACCTCCAATTTTTGCTTGGAACCCTTAGTTGGTGATCCCGACTCGCGCTTGTCCAGATTTTTCCACGCTATATCCTATATAAGGATAGGCAGAGAAAACCTAGTGTTAGGACATCCTCCCTTTTTTCTGCCGTATTCTGGAGCCATTGTGTGTTGAGTGGCGAACTGAACGTCGCGCTTTGCTCGACTCTACTCCAGACACCAGAGTGAAGGAGTGTTAGTATTAAGCATTAAATTTCTATTGCCTTTATGCCAGGACTCACTTCAACTGGCCATGGTGCGGCGCGGCGTTGAACTTCTTAACTTAACAAATTTTCTCTATCTTTGTGTATTCATATTTCCGAGATACATGGGGCTAAAAATTTTCTTCGTAAAATATATAATTATAAAATATTTTTAATCTTCTGGATTTGTTGGTTAATGTTGTAGCATTGAATGCCTGTACTGAAAAGGGACGTCATCCAACTAGATAGAAATTGGAAAAGCGGAGTGTTTTAAGTCACTAGCTTTCTCTACCTACTTCGAATAATTATAATAAAAAAATATAGATTTAGTGTCTAAATAAAAATCCTAAAAATAATTATAGTATGCTTACGTAACGATTTACCTATTTTTTAGGATTTTAAATGAAGTTTTAATTAAATTTATGCTAACTTTTAAGCTTTCTAGTAATAACTTTGTAAATTGGAACTTTTGGTAACAATTAGAATGTGTCTATAACGGGTGTGGATGAAGAAATTTTATATTAATACTTATTATATATGAGATATGTTTCTAAATTATCCGGACAGAAATTCTACGCAATTGTTTTGAGTCATTGTTGTGAATCAAGGGAAAGTAAGGGAACCTTCTTAAATATTAATAACGATATTTAGGAAGGTTCCCTTCCAATGAGGCTGAAACTTCCAACGGTGGCTTGCAAGTAGCTGCCCAGATTGATACAATTCCATTGCTTTTATGGTCTTAAAATTTATACCTACCCGCTTTTTTCATGACTTCTAATAGTATTATATAGCTTTCCCTATTTACTTGATTAGAAATGTTTTAGTTTTTTCATGTTTCCCTGTTCCACACGACATGAGTGAAAGATGACGATATCACTATACTCACTTAAATTATTTCGAAATAAAAAATATATAAGAAAATGACTGTATATAAATGTCGAAAACTATTGTAAGTTATTGGATTACTTGTTTAGATAAAAAACGTTTTGGACTTTGTATGGAGTTTTGTTATAATGACGCCTCTAATTATTTTAATACAAATAGACTCCTATAGCATGTTCTGGTTAAAATTAACATACGCATAAACGTTCTATAAAGTTTATAATAATTATGCTATTTCTATTTATTGAAAAAGTTCAGGCTTTTCCAAAGGCTAACTGTATTTTTAATTTATTTAATAATTATATATGTTTTGTTTTTTTATAGCTTCACGCTTTATCCCAAGTGGGGTAGCCATAGAAAACAGAGCGCTACAGTCTCTGTTTACCTTACTCTTCCACTGTCACCAATCCGTTCAAAATTTATGCCCTCTTGTAGTTCTCATACTTTTATGTAACCTTCCAGTATCATCCGTACTCTTGTTGGAGGTCAACCGATACCTCTTCTTACACGTTTACTCACTTTAGGTTCATAAATATTTTTTTCCATTTCGCCATTCGTCACTTATTCAAGCCCGTGTCCAAACTGCCTAAGCACGTTCTTCTCAATTCTCACAGTTCGTATAATTCAAAATACAATGAATGCTACATTTCAACTATAATTAAAACCCTATAGAAACCATAACGAGACAAAAGGCTTATAACCATTATTTATTTAGATCTTAAGATTCGGACAAAGCCCAGAACTGGCCTATAAAAAAAGTATGACTCAAGCGAGGTAGGCAGCTAAAGCTGAAAAGACACCTCCTATTCTGATGAAAACACCATCGTCTTCTTTTATCCTATCAGACTAATGCTGTAAGATATTTGAAAGCACCACTTTTCTGTTATGAAACTTCTCTGGTCGAATAAAAGATTACAGACAATCGGAATTTATTATTTTACTTATTTAGTTTTTATGTTTAGAGTTAATATAAAACTGAGTGTGGTCGGAGTAGTAATAATTATTTATTAAAGTTTAATTAAAATTAAATAAAAATATCATAGTTAAAATTTTAATTGGTCTTCTATGTTTGGCCTATTATATTTAGTAATGAAAAAAAACAGCAGTAACAGATGGGGATCTGTCTCACGGAAAGAAGTGTGTGACTGGTTGTGGGTTCGATTCCCTCTCGGGAGAAATTAAATATTTAATCATTTCATTTCTTTTGGTATCGAGGTAAAGTGCAAGAAAGGCAATGCCCTAAAAATTCGGTGATAATTGGGAAGCGGAGTGTCTTAACACTGGGCTCCCTCACCTACTCTGTAACATGCGGGATACAGCGTTAAGCTTAAGAGTGACGAAACTTAACGCCACATTTTTTATCAACAGTACTGCATGCAAAAAACTGCGTAAAAGTAATCAAGCGTTTAAAATTACTACACGCAGTTTACATTGTACTGTATGTATACTATATAGTATAGGTATGTGGTAGTGTGTTAACAAGCATCACTGATTGATGGAGCATCGATCCAGCCTCCGCATCGGGACACGTGGATAATATATAAAAATGTTGAGTTCATCGTGTATTTTTGCTTCACTACCCCATATACCAGTTTAGGCGGAGAGAATGTGATAAAAGAAACGAGTATGATGTTGGCAGTATGTTGTACGCAGAGAGATTCTAGTGTCACGTTACTCCATGTTTTGCTATTCGCTCGATTTTCAGACGTCCAGAGATTGCGTGTGGACTGATGGAGACCACATTAAACTCTTTTTTTTTTTTTTTATGGAAAAGACACGGCAAACGAACGTGCGGGTCACCTGATGGTAAGTGACTACCGCCGCCCACGACCCCGTGAAACCCCAGAGGAGTTACAGGTGCGTTGCCGGCCTTCAAGATGGGTTGGGTTGATTAAACTCATTACATATGTTGTACAATGAATAGAGGTTTCGGTGAAAATTGGGAAACAGAAATGTCTTAATGGGAACGCATTCCCTGCAATGTACGGGATACAATTACACGATGTACATTTCTTCCAAAGTAGAATCAAGCTCCATAGATATTTTGTGGATTATTTAAAAAATACCTCAAGTTGTATCGAATTCTGACTACTACACTTTTTTGCTTTATAGGCAAATAGATATTAGTACTGAGACACTCTTTTCTTCATTTTCCATGTGATTTCATCACGTGTAAAAGTAATTTATCTGTAAACTCATTACGCACATTTCAGTTTCATTGTGAGCAACATACTTCATTTAATATGCAACATCATTTATACATACAGGTACAATGTGTAGACCGTCACGGCACAGCGGCAAAACGTCTGACTATAAATTTGACGACTGTGGATTCGATTATCACTTGGAGAAATGAATTCTCGATTCCTACCCTTTGGTACAAAGATCAACGCAGCGTTGACTTCGTCTCAACAAACAACGTCTTGAAATTTGATCTAAAAGTGAGGAACTGAGTGCCTTAACACTAGGTTCCCTATACACACCCTGTATGTACGGGATACAGCGTGAAACAAATATATCATATTCATGAATTTCAGCTATATCGTTGTACGGTGTGGTAAATAACAAGCATCTCTGATGGACTGTGGATCGATCCGGCCGTCTGATCGAGCGCGTGTGTGCAACGAAATAAACGAAACATGCGGCCGGGAAAAAATCGCCACCACCGCGTCAAAATGGACATGGTGCAGTGCCGCGGGAGAGGATTGGCTGTTGTACTCAATATTTTGGGGATTATTTGCATGAAAATTTTATATTGTGAAGATTTTTATATTTTTTTGGTACACATATGTTTTATTGTGAAAAACAGTAGCCGAATATTTATATTATATAAAGATTATAATAATAATACTTTTGAATGTTACCGTTACGACCTTTACGTTTGCCTGTCAAACATGCACTAAAAATTGTACGCAAGACAAGCCCTTGCAAGTATGTTAAAAAATTTGGCGTGTCAATGCGTACGTCTATATAATTAACTTTGTCTTTAGAATTATATTCGTTGCTTAGTTCAAAAAAAAAAACATCAATCCATAGTGTCAAAATGAAGATATTTTTCAAAAGCATCACATGTAACATGTGCAAATATCACACTATCCAAAATACATTTTTAAAATTTTAAATAACCAATATTAAAAAAAATCATACACCAACACAACACAGTGGCCATTCCACACCACCCGCATAACAGAGGTGCAAGCGACACCAAACAGTCTAGGGGGTGCCCCCTCAAAAAATTGCACCAGAGGGCGGCACGGTCAACTTTGACGTCCCCTGCTCCCTGTTTGCTCCTAATTGATGCCGTTGTGCGCGTATTACAATTTGATTTGATGGAAATTAGCCATAGCCTCGTATCGTGGCCATCGGGCAGTAGCAAGGTTAATCAGGTTACGTCTTTATGGAGTCTTTTGGGGTGTGTCTTCAAAAGAGGCATTTATGTTGTGTTATTTGCAATATACTTAAAAGCCGACATGACATAGTATCTGACTGTAAATTCGAAGGTTTTAGTTGTTGAAGGTGTGCTTCCATTCACATTCGAGGCAATGACTTATTTTCATTTCCGTGCTCTGGTACCAAGGCAAAGAGCAGCTTTGAATTTCACATATCAAAACAAAATGTCTCGAAAATTGGTCGATGCGTGGGTAACGAATTGCTTAGCATAAGGTTTACTATTAATCTATCTTTTATATCATTTATTTATATTAACATAGAATGAAAATCTCGAGGAAATGAAATATTTAATACTTTCATTTCTTCGCTCTGTTGTTGGGGCAAAACGCGGCGTTGAGCTCTGCCACTCCACACGCAAATTCGGCGATAAGTGGGGAGCAGATTGTATTGAACACCAGACTCTCTCTGCCTAGCCTGTGAGCGGGATACAGCGTGAAACTGATGTGATTATTAAAAACATATTTTCATAAATAAAAATGAAGTTTACATAAAAGTTGGTTTCTTTTGTCTGTTTTACAGTATGGCAACCATAAACGCGTGTCTGGCGTAACGCCAAACTTAGAGTTATGTCGCGCGAATAAACACCTCAGTAAAATATACGATGAAACGACATGTTACAACAAACCTACTTTTAAGTTTTAGAATAATATTATTTTCAAGTCTTAGCGTAGTCGCAGCCTCGTGGCGCAGTGGCTCAGCGTTGTTGTAAATATGATGGTGTTAGGTTCGATTCCTACTGGGGAGAATGAATTATTTTTCTTGGTTACAAGAGACGCTCAAGACGCGATGTATCAAATATTGGGCCGATTATTGACAGGTCACATGTCACAGTCGGTGCAATTTTTTATTTTGAATTTGAAACGGGACGATTTCGTAGCATTTTAACGCAAGAATTAACGAATGTACGAGTTTGTTATTCTGTTAAAAATTATACAAAAAAGTCGCGTCGTCGTCAACGTATTGCCTGCCCCTACTATTTTTTATAAATATCTATATCTAGCTGGAGAAGCATTTCCAGTAAGTAGGTCTTTGCATATTTCTTACGTCTCGTCCATTGTCATCAACCTCTTCATATACGGCCTCCGGGGGTACTTACGGCCTTCACGTGACCCAGTATCATCTTTTCTTCTCATCGGTCTCCGAGGTCATCTGAGGTCTCCCTCTTTCTCTCTTACCACTCAATCTTGCCTAACGTAGTGATATTCTATTTCATAAGCCTTAGTATATGCGTGTGCGTAAACGACAAATGTGATCTAATTTAATTTCTGTCACACGCCCGCTCTGCATTAACTTGGATATTTATGTTTCGCGTGAATAGATGACACGCCAGATGTGCACTTCATAATTTTGATTTGCTAATTCTATATACGTTTATACGTCGAATGGCTGTCCAATAAGGAAGAAACAGAATATGGTACTTATATTAATATATAATATACATTATACATATTTACATATATATATTATATACTATAAAAAATGAGGCCATTTACAGAGTAAACGCGACAGAAAAAAAAATATATATATTACCCTGGTAATGAGATAATGTGCATTGAGTGAGTGAACACTAGGTTCTTAGGCTCCCATTTAAAAAACTTAATTAAAAATATGTGCTATCAATTAGTGTTCCGCTGACGGGTTCACTCTCGCAGAGTACTTGTCTAAGTCTATTTCTATTGTTGTGTTAACGTTTTGGCGTAAAACACTGAAATTTTGAGTCATTTAATTATGTGGGGTAAGTACTAAAGAAGGATTTCCTGAAATTTTTTCAATAATTTTAAATAATAGTAGTTTTATACTTCACTCTATTTATATTTCCAGAGCTCACCAATATGGTATATTTATGGGAAATATTCAAAATCCATACAAAATTTTGTTTAGCTTCGCTCTGTCTTCCGCACATAGCATTTTGGCAGAGGTAACCTCTGACGCTCCATTCTTAATTTTCCACCTAACGCTGGAGGCATTGCGTGTTGAGTGACGGAAACGTTCAACGAGTGAGAATCCAACCTACAAAACTTTTCGCGTTTACTGTCCTACTCTGCTGCACCACGACTGGCCTCCACTGCAAACATACAATAAGATATATATCTTTTTATATATATTATATACGTAGTATACATTCAGCGCGATAGTCATCACAGGCGCTAAGCGAGTTCTGGCAAATATCCAACCTTTGACGGATTTATAGACGCAGCAACGACTCCCCGAGCTATTATGAGATACGCAATTGTTAATTGCATAGCAGTTACGATTATTCCCTATAAATTATGAGTTTAACTTAAAATAAATTATGGTGATAACGAAGGCTAAGAGAAAGAGGTCGTGGGTTCGATTTTCATGATGGGAGATTAATATATTTTTATTATTTTATGTTTTGTGCCTTGTAAGCAAAGCGCAGCGTTGAGTTCTACTAGAAAGCGAGTTTAACACTAGATGTCCTCCGGATTATACGAGAAAAGATGTGGTAGCTAACTGGTTGTGGCTGGCACAAATGGTAATGAAGGTTGCCCCGGTTTATTCCTTCCCTTCCCGGTCTTAAATATAGACCATATAAACTAAATAAAATACTAACTTGTAAACTAATTAACACTATTTACAAAAGAACCAAACAACTATTTTAGGTGGAAATTAACACTGATTGACAACAATGTAAGCAAGGCTTATAAAAACTGCACTTAAAAATTTAAACTAAAATCATAATTAACAACATTTTAACAAATATATATATATATATATATATATATATATATATATATATATATATATATATATATATATATATGTATATATATATATATATATATATATATATATATATATATATATATATATATATATATATATATATATTCGCACAATACAAAATTTAATACATTAAAACTTTTAAAATCCACTTCCGGCTACATAAATCAAAAGCTTCTTCAAATTTTAATCGGAAAGCAAGAGCAACAACGTTAGCTCGGTCACGCACATAAATTCATCACGCACTTTGGAACGGAGCCAGCGGGCGTCGCTAACGTGCCAATGAAGAAATTAAGCTGGAGCTTTCGAAAGCTAAGAATATAAGTTTCATGTAAGTTTGAATACGAGAAAATTGTGACTTCGCTGTGGCTTGTGTGGTGACGCAATCGTGGCCTGTATGTGGTCTGTGGCGTTACATGTATATGACGCTGATTGAGGGCTGCAAAATTAATTAACTAATTTTTTCAGCTTCACGCTGTATCCCGCACACAGCAGGATAGAATCCACAACCGTCGCGTTACAGTCACACTCTAGTGCCCCTGTGCCACGACGGCCTCTTTGGTTAAGTTAAAGTTGTCAAAAGCTAAGAATATGAGTAAGTCTACTTTAATATAAGAAAATTGTGACTCTGTGGCTTGTATAGTGACGCAATCGGGGCCTATAAATTTATTAAGTTCAGTCATTTAACACACCAACTCTCAGTCACTTAACCTTAAACCACCAACAAGCAACGTTGTTGGTTCGATTCCCACTCAAGAGAGTAAAATATTTAATATTTTTATATATCGCTGTGTAACAAGGCAAAATGCGGCGTTAAATTCCGCCGCTCAACAAGCAATGGCTTAAATATTCGGCTTAAAGTGAAAAACTCTAATGAAAAACCCCACGATCTCTTTGTCTACTCTGTTATATGCTAATAAGAGATTTTTTAGAAATGAGACGAAAGAAAAGAAAAATTAAAATTAATATATAAACTCTAACACCCTTAAAGTTGTGCCTGTTTTAAACGAATTATGCGGAAGTTAAATAGTATAAAACTATTTTTAATTATTGTAAAAAGATTAAACAAAGAAGTAAGAAACAATGTTTTAAATTTTCATTGCTTGACTCGTACTTATATAAGTATGTATATCAATGTAATCATTTTTGTTATTATATTTGTTTTGTTTCGTTTTTATGTAATTTTATGCTTTAATTTTGTTTTGTTATCTTCTTTTTATTTACAAAACGACTTTTAAATATCACTAAATGGATACTTCACAGTGGTTACCGTCAATAATAATGTAAACCGGCTGTAGCTGCGAGATATAAACAAAATAATAAAATAACTGTAGTTCGACTGAATAAACTTGCTTCGCGCCCAATTGTTATATATGTTGTATCGCTTTTATCCCCATAGAAGGATAGGTATGTGTAATCCTGCAAGCACAATTTAGCCCATTTCCCAGTTGAGCTGAAATTGAGATTAATACTTTAGTTCTAATGACAATAAAATTATATATCATGAATATTGTTGTTAATCCAAAATGGCCGCTGCAACAAAATGGCGGTATTTAAATAAATCGCTAAATAATCATAAAAAAGTAATAAAAAAGTTTTATTTTTAATCAATATTTATGATAATGGAATTAATTTTATTCTACACAGTAGTTCAAATTTGACATAAATATTAAAATTAAGTTAAAAACGTGATGTTATCATAAACCTATTAACTTGTTGACTAGTTTTTTTTACTCACAACATTATTATAGAGAACTCTTCGAAAATAAGTTTTGCAAAAAGTCGTTTTAACGATAACGGTGATCTCGATCGGCAACCTTTTTATACTTCGCAAATTTTTTACATACAATTTCATTAATAGAACGACTCCGAACCAAAATGGCTTTATTATTACCAGAATGGATTGTGGCTGTCAACTTTCATAAATTACTTTGTTAAATGGCAAATATGTTGCCATTTATATAAATACTGATAGGAGTTTTATAAGAACATATGTAGGCTTTGATTTCGTATTGTTTAAATGTGTAATCTGTGATGTTAACGTTTTTCTTAGAATATTTTATGTGACGGTTGTGGGTTCGATTCCTCTAGTGCAGGAATTTCTAAACTTTTATATCAGTCTTGGTAGCAGGGACCACTATGCATGTAGGTATAATAAAAATTTACTGTGATAGTCATACAGAAACTTCGCCTCACCATCCCCGTTCATAGACCATATTGGGGCTTCTGCGGACCACTGGTTGGGAACCAGTGCTCTAGTGGGTATGAATTGTATAAATTTTTATCTCAAATAAATGGCCGAAATGGCCAACGTGGGGAACGGAGTGCTTCAACACTAGAATCCCACATTGCTATGCAGAATATAAAGTGAAACTTAAATTAATTTAATTTGATCAATTATCAATTTTTTTTATTTAAGAATAAAATATACAAGTACAAAATATGAAACATGTGTTGTTGTTGATAATAAAAACAAAAAAATATTTTTATTATTATTTTTAAAACAACTTTGTCGAATTTCAAGTAATAAAATAATAAACAAAAAGAAAAACAATTCAAGGTAAAATATTATGTATAAGGCTCGAAATATTATTTAACAAAAAACTCAATTGATCTTAAAATTTTATATATATTTAATTGTTTTTAACGGTTTTTTTTACTTTAATTACAGCCTCAAGTGCAAGTACTCCGCCCGTAAAACATAAAGACAAATTAAATTGTTAAACTGGTTAAAAATCTTAGCATCATTAAATTTGTGATTTATATGTTTTTAAATACTAACTTTTGTTAATGGCTTTGCTCATGCTATATATATGATAGATCACTAATATAGATGCCATTCTACGTTATCTGATGGAGGACGCATTAACTCCGTGGTACAGCTGACTGTAAAAGCGACAGTTGGGAGCAGTGCACGAGGAACGGGGTGTCTTAACACTAGGTTTCCCATGCCTGTCGTGAGGGGAAAAGCTTACAGGTGTCATTATATGATTTATTTTTATTATTATGATCGTAACTTTATGAAATTTACGAGTTGGCAAAAATGTTACTTGGTCATTTTGCATTTGCTCACTGACATTCGATGACATACTAGACCTGATAATAGGTGATATACTAGACCGAGTAAATTTTACAAATTATAAGAAATATAAATTTCTTTAACATTGCTTCCGTCCTTTCGCGGCAGTATTAACTTCTTTTCTGTTGTTTTTGTTGAAAGCAGCGGCATACAATTCCTTCAAAATAAACACATATGTATATATATATATACATACATATCTACATACTTAAGAAACATATCCACATATTATAGATTATTATATATTAAACAAAAAAATGTTGTTTTTCACAACAAAATTTAACATTCGGTGAATGGGACCTTTTTCAATACTTGCTGTATCTGTATTTGTTTACAAACGTACTGACGCACACGGAAATGCTAAAACTAAAGTGCATTTACGCTACCTCTATATGAGGAACAAGACCTCCTCGGTAGTGACTGCTCGCTTTTGACACTTCTGTTATTAGTTTAAATTTAATTAATTATAACAGATATAGATAATATACTTATATTGAGTCAGCCAGTCGTGGCGCAGTGGTACAAAGTGTGACTGTAAAACCGACTGGTTGTGGATTCGATGTCCACTCGAGGAGATGAAATATTTACTTAAATTTATATTTCTATTTCTTCGCTCTGGTGTCGAGGCTAAGCGCGGCGTTGAGTTCTGCCACTTAACACGCAATGCCACCATAATTCGGCAGAAAGTGAGGAACGAAGTGTTTTAACACTTGGCTCCCTCTGCCTACCCTGCTGTGTGCGGGATATAGCGTGAAGCTAATTTAATTCTAATTTATTGTTAGATAATATAATTTATAATTAAAAACCCCCGACATAAAAAATCTCTATTTTTTATTCTGCTTATTTCTCTTGATGACGGAACTGACGATGAAAGAGGAAAATGGCTCACAGTATAAAGACTCACCCTTGGCCGGTATTTTAAACTAATAAGTCATACTAATTCACTGTGTATTTATTAATTTTTATTTTTCGATTAGACCATTACAAATTATCAATTCTACTTTGTTCGTAACAGATTTTTTAACACCAGCAAAAAGGGGTAAAAAAGTAAGCGAGAAATACTTTCTAATTCAATTATTGATCTTTGCTTTATTTTATTTCTAAAAAAGGAAAAGAACTAAAATATGAAAAAATCTTTAATAAAGAATGCTTTTTTTATATATAATAAGTATTTTTCATTCTTAAATGGAGAAAAACATTTTAAAATCGTTTAAAATAATTTTAAAGAACAGGTTTTTAATAACAGCAGCTTCTTCACATGATTTATTTATTACCTAAACCTTCTACTCGGCTTATTTTCTTAGTAATGTAAGAAATAGGCTATTTTATTTTGTCTAGAATATATATTGAGATTATAGACTGCATTAAAGCTTTTGAACACGTAATGAAACGAAAGTATCTACGCTAAATATCAGAGTAAATCGGTCAAGTGCGAGTCGGACTAGCGCACTGAACGTACTGATTTCAGGAAAAATCTGAAAAACGGATTTTTATTTAAATTTGGAGATTAAAACATTGACTTAGAATTATAAGTTCATTTCATACAAAATGGCTGGATGGGCATGGAACGAGTGACTTTCCGCTGACCGTATAACCGACCGACCGTATAACTGACCGAATTGAAATACAATTATAAATTTGTACAGTTTTTATCTGTAATATAAATATAATATTTAATTTTTCGAATTTTTTCCCTTATCTAAACCTATTGCAAGTTTTTACTGCTCTTCAAATTTAACAAATGGAGGTGTACAAGAAATATCCTATAAGTTTTGGTAACGCAGCGAATAAAGTGAATAAACTTGACAAATTTAAGTCTGCATTTAGAATTTGCACACAAAATACTCCAATTTTTTAATTGAGTTAACTTAGGAGCTTGAAGCTTTTTTCCTGTGCTCCGAGGGACAGTAGACTTGGATATTTGATATTAAGTACAGTTTTATAGCTTAGCTCGATCTCGAGAAAAAAGGTCTTGACAGATAGATAGACGAACAAAAAAGTGATCCAATGGTTCTTTATTTTTGCTTTTGAGATGCGGAACCCTTAAACAACAAAAGAAAAATCATCACAATACCATAAGAAGTTTTACAAATATAGGTGATTACTACTATTAAAAAGCTTAAGTGGAAACGTAAAGTGGTAATAAACCATTTTATTTTGGTTCCAAAGACTCAAAAGTTAAAATAACGTGATAAAGATATGATATAGAATATAGCAGGGCATTTGCAAAAAAATTGACGGAGACCATTCCCAAAACTAGAGATACTTAGGAAGTTGCCATCTCAATGTATCTTATAAATAATTTTTAAAATGTATAATTTTCTGACTTTTACTATTATATTGTAAGCTGTAATGAACAAAACATTATTTTGTTCAACATGCGCATACGCATTACAATTTATTTGACAGCTTTCTTCAGTCACAGAACATGCAATGTCATTAGCGTTAATATAAATTAAATTATATTAAATATGACTAAGAGATGAGTCTAGAATCTGAATGTCCTATTGAGGTGCACGATGCGGAATTATTTTGTCAGCCAAGCTTTTAGCTCAAGCAAGCATGTGTAACGTAACGTCTAACTAAATAACTAACAGTAGTCGAACCATCTATTCATATAAAGATGGCTACAGACTGATTTCATTAACAAAGATATTGTCAGATGTTAAGTCGGAGTTGCGCCTCAAGAATTCAGCGGGAAGTGGAAAACTGAAGTGTCTTAATGGGAAATGAAATGACTTAACAATGGGTTTCCAAGTTTCCTTTGTCAACCATGCTATTTGTGGGATACTGCTTAAATCTAAAAACAAGCATATTACCCGTCGATATTATTATGTGGGATGGCAGTGTCTGGCTGTAAACTGAGTGGTTGTGAATTTGATTGTAAATCTTGAATAGCGTTCAAGATCGTTTCCCCATACATGATACCTAAAAATATATGTTAAATATCATTATTTTTACTTGAGCCTGTTGTAGCGCAGAAGAAAAGTCTGTGGCCCAGCACACAATAGTTATTAGTTTGAATTTCTTCAAGGAAAATGATTATTTTAAACAATATCTATTTACCTATCGTGGAAATACGCTTCGTTCAGCATACAATTGAAGTTATATGGAAGGGAATACTTAAAGTGGAGTGGAAGCGGTACAGCGTCTGACTGTAAACGCGATAGTTGTAGTTTCGATTCTATTATATTCTCTGCCTACTCAAATATCAATCAAAATCCTAAAGATACTGTCATATATTTTTCTAGAAAAAATTTAACAAAAAAATCTTTATTCTTAGTATGCAGCCACCTTACCAAGGAGTGCGCTAGTAACAGTAACTCGGTGCTTGACATAATCGCAAATTAATGGCCGGATTTACCAGACGCGAATAAACGTGTACGGATGGCTCGAATCACGTTTTAGCATTAGCGGTCGCGTGGCAAAAGTGTAACTTGAAACATTTACTGTTGTTATCAAATTGGTTATGATATATATGGATGTTTTCTTTTTTTTATGAATATCGATTATAATTCTTTTAAATATTTATAAAATTATTTTTATATATTTGTTAATAATATAATGCAGTGCTTGGGAGACGTTTGTTTATATATATTCTTCTTCTTTCTTAGGAGTTAGATAGGTTACAGAACGTATTTTTTTAGTTTCATGCTGAATCCTTCATATAACTGGGTAGACTCTAATGTTAAGAGACTCTGTTTCCCAAATACTGCCCAAATTTTGAGACATTGCGTATTGATTGGCGGAACTTAACACTTTGTCATGTTACTGGAGCCTAGAAATGAAAATAATTCGTTTCTCTGAGTGGGAATCTAATTCACAATCAAGTTCACAAACCCATCTTACCATTCTTCTTTCTCTCAATATGCCCAAATTAGTTAATTCTTACTATCACCATTTCAAATTATCGTTTAAAGTAACGTGTTATATATTCCTAGAATATATGAAATATTATAGGAAAATAACAATATATTCTTTAAACAGTACTCACTTCACTCTTTTCTTCCAATATATATTATTGGCTACCAGTTGGTTCATTCTAATATCTTTGTTAAAGCGCGAATTATGGTACTTCGCACGCAATGTCTCGAAAATTACAGAAATGAGGTAGTGAGAAGGAACCTCATGTTCAAACAATTTTTTTCTTTCTATCCTGCTATTAGAGGGAAAAATGTAAAGCTGTTCTTTTCTTATTTCAACGTTTTTAGTAAAAAGTGATTAGGTAACTTTATTAACACACTCGTATGGCCGATATGACTTCAAATAGGCTTTGAATCCACAATTATCTCATTGAATCTCATGAGTTATTTAAAATTTAAAACGGACATAATGCAAAAAGGTGCCAATATGCAGTTATATTTAAAATTTATATTAAAAACAGAATCTAAAATAAGTTTCGTGTGAACTTTTTGCTTGTGTTTTTACTATGTTTACAATCTACACGAGGGCGATAACTTGTTTATCAAGGTTGTATGGATTCAGATTAAATGTTGCTATAGAAGTGGCATGTGCAATGTTTTTATATCAATAGTATCAATAGTTGTCCGGTGGCCTAAGGGTGTGTCTGTCGTAAATGCGTCGGTTGTGGGTTCTATTTCCACTCAGGGAAACGACATATTTAACATTTTCATTTCCTTATCTGGTAACGAGATAAAGCGCGGCGTTGAGTTCTGCCTCTCAATGTGTAATGTCTCAGGAAAGTGAGTGACGGAAGTGTCTTATCGATCGTTCCTTTACCCCAAACTGATATTCTTTTCAAATAATAGTATTTACTAATTTGTTCATTTTCTTAAAATGTATAAATTATTATTCTTATTTAGGCACAATGTAGATATGTTAAGTTCTGAAACAGGGGCTGAGGATAACGCATAAATAGATACAAATATCAAATTTACAGCCAGGAATGTATCTGCTTATTGTTACAATAAAAAATTATTGAGGCCATTATGGCGTATTAGGACAGCGACTAGATTTGCGAAGCTTGTAAATGCCCTATCCTGTTGAGGCAATGAGTTAATATAATTTTGTTGCTCTGGTCGGATGGAGGAAAACAGAAACCGAAGTGTATTGATACACTGATAAGTGAAATATCTACAGAAGGAAGCTCCAAAGAAAAAAAAATAAGCATTTGAGCGTACTAGAACGAATTAGAACATTGAACCTTTGTTCCTTTATTTTACCAACTCCAAATATAAATGCTGACCATACCCCTATTTTTATTGAAATGGCCATTCTTGCTTATTAATCTTTGAGTGCCAACGCTTTTAATAAAACCTTCCTTCCTTTAGAAATAGACATTATTTATCCTCCTACTATTATCTATTTAATATTTTTTGCTATATACTAAATAACTTATTTGCAATTATTTTTAACAATGTTTAATTACACTTAATTATAATGTAAAGCAACCGAGGCCAATCTGAAGGTATTGCGTATTGAGTGACGGATCTCAACGCCGCGCTTTGCCTCGACACCAGAGCGAAGAAATGAAAATACAAATGTAAATAAATATTTCATTTCCTCGAGTGGGAATCGAGCCCACAACCAGACGGTTTACAGTCACCATTTGTTGCCCCTGCGCCACGACTGGCCTCATCTTATTTAAAGCTTCAAAAGATATCTAAAAATCTATTTTAATTTTAGTATACACGCAAAATTGGGAAAATGAAGAACGCAGTGTCACAATCCTATTAAATAGCTCCATAAAATACGATGTAAAGTCACTGCAATCTTTTAAACTTAAAAAAAATCGTGTCGCACAATATTACCATAATATCAGAAAAATTAACCTTACTAAGCTATCCAGAGCTTCTCGAGTATATCTTACAGCGTGAGGGCCCTTGTGCTTTCTAGGTTATGGACGCTGATGGAAGTCAAAAATTAATCTTGCTATATTTTTTTTTGTTTCACTCTACTTCCCGTATATAGCAGGGTTTGCAGAGAGAATTTGGTAGTGTAGAGATACTCTATTTCTCATTTTCTGTCCATTTATCGAGACATTGCGGCGGAATACAACAAAAAAGATTTTTGTCTAACAGAGCTGAGTGATGAAGTCACAATAATTTAACATTCCTGTAAATATTTTGCAGATTGAACCCATATTTACCGAGTTTACTATCACACCTTGTTCCATTGAGCCACAATGACCTCCGTATTTATCAACGAGATAGAGTCAGGTAAAAGTGTTCTTTTATAATTAAAAAATCATAATTATACAATAATCATATATTACTTCGTTTTGTAAAATTATTTAAATTTAAAAAAATTTAATCAGCTTCACGCTGTATCTTGCACACAGCAGGGTAGGCGGAGGGAAATTAGTGTTAAGAAACTCCGTTCCCCAATTTCCGCCAAGTTCCGGAGGTATGGCGTGTTGAGTGGCGTAACTCAACGCCACGCTTTGCCTCGTCACTTGAGGGAAGAAATGAAAATAAATCTTTCATGTCCTCGAGTGGGAATCGAACCCACAATCAGTCGATTTTACAGTCACATTTTGTGCCCTTGCGCCACGACTGGTCTCAAATTATTTGTATATATCATTATTGTTTTATTGTGTGCAACAAAGAATATTGAGCCATCATGTTGCAGGAGCACAAGCATGAGACTGTAACACATAATGTCGCTCTGGTTACCAAGGCAAAAGCGCAGTGTTGAGTTCCGCAACTCAACTTGCAATCCCTCAAAAATTTTGCTGATGGTGGAGAACTGATTGTCTTAGCACTAGTTCCATATGCCTACGGTACTGTTACATCTGCTATATACGGGATACAGCGTGAAAACAACAATATACAAATAAATAAACAAATAGTACATTCAATAATATAATGCACTTAATTCAAAAAACGTCACAATGCAACAATACACGAATTACCCTTTTATTCTCAAAATAACAATATTTTTCTCGCATCACATAAATCTTGTAGCTGGCACGCGTGAGACGGCGCCTTGTGTACTTGCCAACGGTCGCCGGTTCAGTACCGGCCTGTATATGTTTTACAATGTTAGAAAAGCTTTAGAAAATCTGTATTTCTATGAATAAGGAAAATATATCTGTTCAGAAAATCTAAGCTTAGATTATTTATTTCTTTTATTTTTATATAATTACTAGGGGGAGCGCGTGGCTTCTCTTATTTGCTCCCTTAGGTTAGAATTCTAAAAAAACCACGCAACATGAAATATTTTTAACAGTCAGAATTTAAATTTTTATAAAAATCAGTGGTTATTTAAAGATTTTTCCATATACTTTCAACTCCTTATTTGAACCTTACCCTTATTATATATTCGATAATCATCGAACTGATCTCATGATGGAGTCAGGACAGGGATAGTAGAGCGCTTCAGAGGACGCCGCACTGGAGTTGGCGCTCATACCACTTATAGTTTCAAGCACATTCTGAAGCACTATTAGCATTTGGTACAGAAAACCTTGTATTTTTTGGTTTTTTCTCTCCTTAAGTGTAATTTTTTTAGATATTGGAAGCTAATTATCTATATAGATGGCAGAATCGAACTATAAACAGAACTAGAATCACTCTAAAAAAATAAAACATATTACAATTTTGCGCCAGTCGTGGCGCAGCGGCACGAAGTGTGGCTGTAAAACCGACTGGTTGTGTGTTCGATTCCCACTCGAAGAGATGAATCGCTCTGGTATCGAGGCTTAGCGCGGCCTCGAGTTCTGCCACTCAACACGCAATGCCTCCAGAATTCGACAGAAAGTGAGGAACGGAGTGTCTTAATACTAGGTTCCCTCTGCATACCCTGCTGTGTGCGGGATACAGCGTGAAGCTGACAAAATTTTTCATTCTTTCGAAAGTTAATCACGAAATCGTACGGCATAAAGAAAAAAATCGTAATATTAGGTACTTCAATTGCATCTCCTTCGTTATTTAAAAAATAATCAAATACGTCATTGTTGCATCAGAAGAGCGATATGGTAATATTATGAAGAATCTTAGAAGAAGAATGTATGGCACACATTGTAACAATATTTATATTACAAACAACTTTCAACAGCTTTCCTCGCACTTTTTCCTTTTAAAAAATAAATCGACTTCCGATTCGTAAACTGCGGCTACTCTATCAAAATTAAGACGGCAAAATATCGAAATAAACCTTATTTGTTAAGTACATAAAGTTTATTATCGCTTAACGAGAAATACGAAACAAATGCATATTCGCGATAGACAAAGTTATTTGATTTTAAATTTTATTAGCCCTCAAAATAAAATTGAATTTTGATTGTTTGTAAATATTTTAAAGAAATTACAGGCTAATATAAGTAGAGAATGCTTCTGTTAATAGAATTTTAATGAAGAAAGGTTGGCGCGGCGTTCTGCACGTCATGCCCATCTTACGTGTTGTGAGACGCATTCTGGTACCGACAGCATAGAAAATTAGATCAAATCTTTAGTTTACTTTGTCTCATTCTCGTGCAATGTAACGGTTACATGGGTTTGATTCCCAATCGGAGTACAACGTGCTGCGTTAAGCTCTACCACCCAAAACTTAGGCTCGTGTTTACAAATCGCTCTGAAGTCTGAGATAAATCTTGAGGTGCCGTTTTCATTCATACATATGTAATTTATGCAGTTTATGAATACGGGGTGGAGTGCCTCGAATTCGGGCGGAAAACAGAGAACAGAGTGCCTTAGTACAAGTTTTCTCTGCCCACTAAGCTGTAGGTATGTGTGTTTGCGTACGGGACCAAGGATGAGCCAAAAATAAAAGAATATCATTATGAAGTCCAGTAAAAAATAATATTTATAAAAATATTTATTTAAAAAAAAAAACAATACATTCAAATATTTATACAAAATATTTCCAAAACATATTTTCCATTCTATCGCTACCTTAAAATGTGAGTGGCCGGCTGTATTTGGCGAATCCATTCCATCAAAGAGAATATAATAATTACACCAATACAGTTATAGATTGTGTGATAGGAAAATGAGGCGATCGCTCCCGAGGCCATCGGAGAGAATCAGATGCACTATATTGAGATAATATACTTATATTATTAAAAATAAACTAGACACCGCCAATAACTTTGTTTTCTTTATCTATAAAAAATGTAAAAACCTGTAAAAATCAGGTACCTTCATGTATGAATTTCATTTACGAATCTTATTGATGTTGCCCTATTCTCCTTAAAATATTCCAAATTTCAGCGTTCTACTACGCGTGGTTACAGCTGTGCATTGTCTATCAATTATTAAGTGACGAAAGAGATTTTTTCTAAATTAAACTGAGCATCGTTTTAAATGTTTTTTTTTCAAAGGGTGGACGATGAATAATTTTTTCTCTTCATTATATAAAAATTTAATAAAATTTTATATGTCAAGTTAGGCAACGCAAACTATTGTGATAGTTTCATCATCAAATGGTACTGGTACGTATATCTGCATAAAAAAACATTTTTTGCTTTTTTTAGGTATGCATATTCCATGTTTTACAAGGTTGCCAGCAATTAAGCTAACAATAAATACTTATTACTCAGCTATCCGGATTAAATTGACTGTCACCTATATTGGTTGTCATACATTTAACCCTGAATGAGTTTGAATTTACGTCTGCGCCACGATGGTCTCATAAAATTACTGAAAATAAGATAACCAAATTTAAATACTTCATGGGGAACGAAATGTCTTAAGATTAGGTTCCCTTTACCTACTCTGCAGTGTGCGGGATACCTAACTTATGCTCAACATAACAGTTTAAAGTTAAAATAAACTTTCTATCATATTTGATACTTGAACTTTTTGTTTCCATACATGAGATAGCATTATTAGAGGCGTCAGCGTTCATTAAGCACTGATCTACTTCATCAATGACATGATAATATATGCTTAATATGGATCAATCAGACTTTCACTTTGTTAACTTAAGTACTTATATATAGTAAATATATATTATAATGTGCTTCTTCTAGGTATTGGCTTTCTTTTCGAGATTGTGAAAAAATGTGATTGATCTTTTCCCTTTTTTTACTAAAATTAGCTACGTTTTTACTCACGATGATGATCCGGATTTAGGTGTCGTCAAGCGTATTATAAAAGATCGTACCGACTAATAAGTAGATCAACATCGACTAATACAGTAGTATTATAAGTAGGATTGATTCCCATATCAGAAATATTTATGCATACTTAAATTGTCCCTGAATACTGATATCCTTTCAAGAATGGAGCTGGCATCTCCGCTAATAGCTGGAAATTCAAAAATATGAAAAGCATATATATTTTAGCAAAAAAGAATTCGTAAATTTTCTATATAAATCTTTATAAAAAACAAAGTTTTTAGTTGACAGCGACAAAATTTCGACTCTTACTAAATGACTCAATCAACCGCAGAGCACCGTTGAAGAACCGTTCGTCAAAAATGTTATATTCCCTGACATTCCAATATTTTGCTAAAATCTGCGGTTTCAGTCATTAGATACGTCTACAAAATTATCATTGTGAGATATTTTTTTCCATGAATATTTATATCGGTACATTATGTATAATATATAGAGACCATCTCTTGGAAGATGGAAGGTTGTGGGTTCGATTCTTAGTCTGAGAAATGAAATATATTCACGAAAATTGGTCGATGATCAAATCCTAATTATTTATACAAAATTTATAAAGTCTTAAAAGATTTTTCTATCCAACGATTGTTAGATATAATATTAAATATATTATTCATACTAAAGAATTTTAAACACAAACATTGTAACAAATAAATACACTAAATTTAGTTATTTAATTTAATAGCAAATCAAGTATTAAGTAAGATCGATATCTTTAAAGGGCTCACGAAGATCACAATCGATTCAAATCGATTGTAGATGTCAAGAATCGATTAGAGTAAATTTGGTAGCTCGTACTTGACGCCTCGATCACGTCTCACATCGCATACTTTTACTTATAATGTTTTGTAAAGCCTCTATCGTATTGTAGCGAAAATATGTAAAGCTGTAGAATTGTAAAGTTAATATTTTTTTATGTCCACGCAATTTTTTTTTAATGTATTAACACTGAGAAATGATACAAAAGGCTAGTTTAAGTTTTGAAATAGTAAAACAAATAATTAGTAATTCCTTTTTAGGCACAGAGCCTGTCTTCAAACGCGACAGTTGTGGATACGATTCCCACCCAGGAAAATAAATTAACTCGCTCCGATAATAATACAACTATATAACTAACGCTATACGTTAAGTTGCGCCATAAAAATGTTATATCTCGAAAGTTTTAGTGAAACAGAGTGTCCTATAACTAGTTTCCCTCTGTCCTACCCTACTATATGCAAAATACAGCGTAAACCCAAATATATATACATATCCGTAATAAATCGATACTACACTGGGTGACAGAAGAAAAGACATATTCCCAAATATCTATTCTTCTGTCAGCCAGTGTGGTATCTCCCTAACACGGTCACGCGCTGTCGGACAGAAGCCGGCACAGATGTTAAGTGCTTTCAATCACTGTTACCTGCGTAATTGCTTCATACAAACTGCTGAATGCCAGTACTTTTACTAATTTATTTGATGAGATACAAACAACTATAAGAAAATTGATGATTTTTATTATATTTTTTATTTTTCATTATATGGAGGTTATAAAATATTGAAACACGATTTCAAAAACAGAAGAATTATATCCTAAATTGCTCTATATGTAGATACATAAAATAACAAAAGTACTATCAGTACCTCAGTGTCAGTGAGGTCAGTCGCGGTGCAGGGGCTCAAAGCGTGACTTTAAAATAGACTGGTTGCGGGTTCGATCTTCACTCGAGGAAATGAAATATTTATTTAAATGTATATTTTCATTTCTTCGATTTGGTGTCGAGGCTGAGCCCAACGTTGAGTTCCGCAACACAACACGCAATGCCTCCAGAATTCGAAGGAAATTGGGGAACGGAGTGTCTTACTTACTAAGTTCCCTCTGTCTAGTACAAGTACAATTTTTGTTATATAGTTTGTGTATATAAAGACCTTATTTATGTTCCTTTTTTAGACACCATATATAGTAGAGTAGGCCACCAAGTTCTTGAGTTATTGCGTCTTGAGAAGTTGAACTCAACGCTGCGCACGCGCTCAAGTGCCGAATGAAAATCAAACCCACAACCGCCGCGTTTACAGTCTACAAACTTTAAGGCTATCCCAATTTTTTTGCTTCTTCTCCTAATGCTAGTCATCTTTCTAATATTCCTCATAAACCCGTTACAAAGTTACTGCACGAAGACTAATTGACTTTAGCACCGCACGTTTCTCAGAATACCTAATATTAAATTTAATTTGACGGACTGTAGATAATTTTTACCCAATTTGGTAATTCCATATAATATTATCGATAACGACCACAATTGTTAAACAATTTACTTCGAAATTAAATAATTGATTTGAAACATCTTTCTTTATAAAAATGTATCTAAAATGGTTGGATAGTATATTTTTTTTTAATGTTTTTCTTCGCATTTTTAGTGGAGAAAGTAGAGAATAGTAGAGCTATATACGAAGTGGAAAGCGTAATAATCGATCTTTATTACGTATTAAAAATAAATAGGCCGATAATATCTCTATGAATAATTTTTTTGTTACAATACTTTACAGTACATGTAACAATCATTAATCATATCGAGTTTGAACCTCACTAAGCGGAATGCTTATTTTATATAAAAAAGATTTCTGCTTAGAGGCACTGTGGCGTTGAGTTCCGTAGCTCTACACGTATTATAGTAGTCTGATATTTCACTAAATCCCATAACTCTTTACTTTCTGCTAAAAACTCAATATACAAACAAAACGCAAGATACAAACATAAAATCTCTCCACCACTCTCTCAAATATTGGGACGATGTTAATAAGGCGAGACGTAATTTTCAATTCATTTTTTTTTTGTAATATTAAATTAAGTATATATATAGTACAACATTATAACTAAAAATTATTTCATGTTTCATTCATCTATTTTACATTGCATTCCATTTAAATATATGCAAGCCTTTACAAGTGTTATGTGGAGGAATTCAAGACTGTTCATATTTATTCCCTAGAGTGAGAAACGAACCCATAACCATTCCAATAGGCCATTCTGATTTCTATATACTAAAATATTTATATTTTTTTCTTCTCAGACTCAGTTCCCCACCGTTGAAATTTTGAGGCATTGCGTGTTTAATGACGGAACTCAAATCGTTTTATCTTATTATCAGGACAAGGGAATAAAAATAAAAATACAAGAAAACAAACGAAATATATTGATTCCGTTAACAATGGTAAAAAATTGAGAAACGGGCGCCAGAAAAACGTAAAAACAGTGTAAAATCGAGTATCGAAGTACCTAGTCGAGTGCGGTGCGGTACGTGCGTGACACTCGCTCGGTGGACCGGTCGCGACTCGCGTGGTCATGTCAAATCGATTTTATTATTGTTAGCTACCCGTATTTTAGTATAGAAATTAAGTGTTAAAATATTGTTTTTTTGGGAAAATTTTAAGCTTTCGTTTGTACTTTAAGTATTTTTATATTCATTTCGTCAAACAATACGACGGTACTACAAAAATTAAACTATTTAAGGCTTTTTTTTAAGATATAATATATCTACCATATTAGTACATTATGTAGTAGATTCTGGAGCCACCAAACACGCTACATTAGATACATTGGATGAAAAGGTGTACAGTGATGAAAGAATTGATCACTGCATACGAAGCTCTATTCGCTATTAACTACTACTACTACTAATATGGGAGATTTTCGAAAATAAAAAAATAATTGCTCAAATATAAAGCACAATAGGTGTATTTAATTTGAAATTGTCCGCACGGCGCAATGGCAACGCGTATGCATTTAAGCATTACGGTCATAAGCATTACGGTCGGAAAATGCATTATTTTTATTTCGTCACTTAGGTAACAAGACAAAGCGCGTCGTTGAGTTTCTCCAGACGCTACACAATATTTAGATAATTAAGCGGAAAAAGGGAAACCAAGTGTGTTAACATTAGGTTCCCTAAGATAACGTAAAAAAAGTAGGTATATTTAAATAACACAAGTATATAAACATAAAACAATAAAGCATTTAATTACACGTTTTTACCAATAACGTTTCATTTCGCATAGCTTCAGGAGATTACAAAGATAATAGAGACATGAAATAAATGAACGTCGCAAAAACATCCCTAAAAATCCACCCCCAAATGTTGTTTTAGGGCCTCCGAAAATATTGAGCTCGCTAAGCGAAGAATAATAACCGCGTGTGCGCAAAGAGGGGGTGTTACCTCCCTTTGGATCGACGCGTTGCGATGGACAAACTACTGTGGAAAAATATTTTCTATATGGAAAAGCTGGTGCGTTGCGTGCTTTTTGCGTGGATTGTTGCTTTTTGTTTTCGCCTTTGAGTTATTTCTCGGTGACTTTCCATTTTAGACGTGTCGCAGCGGAAGCGAATTCCCTTTCGAAGAATTACTATTATTTTTATTTTCCCAGCTCTGGTAATAGAATAATATGCGGCGTTGAGTTTTGCGACTCAGAGTGCAATTTATTGAAAAGTAGAGAACCGAGAGATTCTTAACAATACGTTCCATTTACTACATGCAGCTTGTAGCATGAAACTAAACTAACAAAAAGCAATTATATATAACATGGACGTTCAGGTACGTCTTATTAATACTGTAATTGTGTAAAATTTCAATACAAAATTTAAAAACCAATAAAAAACTAACGTATCGGGACTCGAACCCGCGCATCCTAAAGACTACCGTACACTTTAGCGATCTAAGCTAGACAGATACGTTGAAATTCATTCAGCTGTGTAATTTAGAAAAAATGTTTATTCGGTTATTACGTAAGTAAAGTTTTATTTGAAAATTTCTTAAGTGGAATGAATACACTCTTTTTTATGATTTTAATTAAGTATATGTTATTACCTTCATTTCTAGAACGAAAAACATGACCATATATAAATAAAATACTCGTGGTTGTGGGTTCGATTCCCACTCGAGGATATTAATTATTTTTATTTCTCTTCGACATACTCTGATAAGAAAAATAAACTCTACACAAAATCGGTGTGCGGTGCGTGCTCAACATTACTGATGTATGTGGGATATAGAGTGAAGCTAACAAATATATACGTTTTATTTAATATTTAGAAACTACGTCGTACGTAACGTGACGTAAAAGGATAGACTAAGCACGTAGGTGTAGTTTCGATTCTCATTCAGAGAAATACATTTTTTTTTACCTCCTCGCCCTGACAAGACAACGCATTGCGTTGGCTATAATTAACAATAATAATGATCATATCACCTCAACATTCCAACAGTATGGTAGCTAATTCATTTATAACGTAAAGAAAAGTAAACTGCTAACTCTCATTTAGCGTTGGCGTGTCGTCTCTACGCAGACCAGCGTTTAGACAGACCATATAGGGATGGCAAGGATAACATATTTTGTTTAGTCTTTACTAGAAGGCTATTTGAAAAAGTGGGATATCTGAAATGAAATGAAATGAAATGAAATGAAATGAAAATTTATTGTCAATATATAAGTACAGTAACCAGATACAATAAATCAAAACTATTTGTTATAGCAATCAGTAATGCAATTTTACTCTGGTTTTATTGAACTCTGGTACCCATTGTAAGATTTAACTTGTGTTATGGGTACCAGTGCTCTTACAGTTTTAGGTGACCTGGAAAGCGGTAGATCCATCAAACATTCTTGTGTCTGGTTGGTTAATTATTCTATGCAGAATACAATACAAAAATAGTAAAAATAAAAATAATAATAAAAATAACTAGGAAAACTTAAGAGTGCATATTTGTATCAAAACCTCATCAAATGAAAAAATATTTTATAGTAACTCATAAATTAATTTAAGCTTGTATCGGCCTTACAATGAACCTATTTTAATAAGATTCTCTGTTTCATTGTAATCTTGCGCACGTAAAAACAGACTTACTTTTTCCTTGCATAGATGGGAGGGAAGAGGAAAAATGTTGCATATTTTATTAATTTTGTTGTATAGATGACTACCGATAAAATGATAGTGTCTTTGGGCAGTGGCAGTATTACATTTATATGTGGGGCAAACATTGTATGACCGACGAGAATTGACATTATTTTCTTTATATTTCTTTTCCCTATGTACACGAAGTATGGTATGGAGGACAAAAAGCTGTCTCACCGTTAAAACCGCGCAATCTGTGTATAGCTGAGATGTAGGATATCTAAATGGTTTGAGGGTCATGACTTTTAGTACAGCCCTCTGGGCCCGTTCCAGAGGTAGAAAAAGTGTCTTTGGTGCTGCACCCCAAATAGAAATACAATATGTAAAGATAGACTGACATAGAGCATAGTAAACTGTCTTTAAAACCGAGTAATCTGCAAATGATCTCAGTTTTTTGAAAATAAAAATAAGTTTACGTGCTCTTGCAGTTAAGCTATCAAGGTGAGACTTCCAGTTCAGGGACATATCAATTAATACACCAAGGTACCGAACGGTATTTGTTTTTCTTAGCAGAGGACAGTTACACATGGAAGCTTGGGAGTTATCAGAGCAATTTGCGGCATGAACTTTTAAAAGGAAAGTGTCATCCGGACGTGAGGTATTTTGTTTCAACGAGAATGGCATGTAAACTGTTTTGGCTAGGTTAATAGTCAGTAAATTATCAGAAAACCAGCACCTCACCGATCTGAGTGCATTTTCTGCGTTCATAAATATCTCCGACCAATCATTGCCCTTTATGAGCAATGCCGTGTCATCTGCATAAGTAAAAATTGAGCAATTTGTAAGCGGTAGTTTACATAAATCATTAATATATATTAGAAATAACGTTGGACCCAAAATTGACCCCTGGGGTACACCAAAATTTATCTTCTGGCTGTCACTTATTAGGTTATTTATTTTAACACACTGTGTTCGATTGCTTAGATAGTCCTCGAACATTTTATAAGGAATACCACGAATACCAATGGTATTCATTTTAGACAGCAGGTAAGGAATAAAAATAGTATCGAAGGCCTTCGAAAGATCGATAAATACTCCCAGACATTTAGTGCCTTTATCCAAACTTGCAACTACTTGGTCGACAAATGAAGCAACAGCATCTTCAGTTGACTTACAACGTCTAAAACCATATTGGTTGGATGCGAGGATATTTTGTGTTTCAAGATAGTGCATCAAGCGTTTGTTAATAATTTTTTCTAAAATTTTGGACATAATTGGCAAAATTGATATCGGTCTATAATTATCGACACTATATTTATCCCCACTCTTGTGAATTGGATGAACGACTGCCTTTTTAAACACTTTCGGAAAACATCCAGAGGATATTGCAGAATTGCAGATGTGTGTTACCACAGGTAAAAGTTTAGGCAGACAAGCTCTTAAAAGCCTTGCTGATATGCCGTCCCAGCCAACGGCTGCATCCATTCGCAGTCCCAAAATAGTACTTTTTACTTCGGCTTCATCTGTGGGTAATAAGACAAACGAACGTGAGGGTTCAGCGTACGATGCATTTAGAGGGGTCGCACTTGGTGAACTTTGCAATGGTTTGAATGCTTCGGCCAATCTCTTGCCTGCATTTGCGAAGAAATTATTAACGCTATTTATCGAAGTTTTGCTATCGGAAGCAATGTGCAAAAGTTCTAGGGGTTGAGCAACATTCTTATGTGTAGATGCTAAGTTCTTGATGACTTTCCACGTGGACTTAGGGTTATTTTGAGCATTACACAATTCCATCTTCTCATAGTTCCTCTTAAGATTTTTAAGCAGTTTGTTACAAAAATTTCTGTACCTTAAATACGTAACTTTAAGTATATAATTTTCAGGATCTGCCTTTGTTTTACGATATAAATTATTTCTATTACGTATACACCGTAGGAGACCATTGGTTATCCATGGTTTTAGAGTTCTACATTTGGAAGTGATTTGAACAATTTTAGAATGCTTTTCAATAATATAGCCGATAGTAGAAATTAGTAATTCTGCGGCACGATTTGCACTTTCAATTAATATGACTTCTTCAAAGTTGACAGAAAGGACTTCAGTGACAACAGCAGGGTAATTGATAATTGTACGATATAGTTTAGGGTTTGGATTTGACACTCCCCATTCTATGTTGACAACTGTAGGTTTATGATCTGTGATGTCAGTGTCAATAACCAATGTATTTATCTTTTCGTCGGACTTAATCATGGCATGATCTAGACAGGTGTTTTTACGTGTAGGAAGCTTATGTGAGGGAAACAAGCCATGTGAAGCAAGTAAATTAAGATATTCGTGGGCTTGTTGTGTGAGGTTTTTGGGCGTAATATCGATATTGATGTCTCCTACCACGACAATATTTTTTGATGATGTACAGCTAGCCAGAACGCTATCCAGTTCACATAGAAAAGCATCTTGATTACGTATGGAGGGTGATCGGTAGATTGTTATAATGGATAATTTATATTGGGTTAAATGGCATACTAAGTAACTTGCGTCCTGTCTTTGTGGTTCCATGACATTGTGTATCATGTCTGACTTTACATACATAATGACGCCATCATTTTGATTTTTTGGCCTGCTTGTGAAATATGAGATATATCCCTCAATTTCAGGAACCATTACAGATTCCGTTAACCAACATTCTGATAGTGTGATAATCTCACATGTTATTTGAAGACTTGCCAAAAATACTATGAAGTTGTCAAAGTTACAATTTACACTTCGAATATTTAAGTGCATAATGTTAATGGATTTAGGTGTATTTTTGATGAACGTTTTAGTTTGCTCTGGACTGCATATAAGAGCATTTCCTTCTCCGAATATATCAATTTCGTTGATCAAATTTACGTCAATCACGGTAGTATGATATTACAGTGCGCATTTAAAGGACTAAAAAAATACAGATAAGTATCACATACATACGTACAGCAAAATTTGTTCAAATTCATCGATAAGGTAAGACTAATAGCAAATATACAATACAGAGGCATATACAAAATAAATTGTAAATTAATTATAGGGTGGGTTTTATATGGGCGAATACTTGATGAGGTAGAAAAAGTAATATTAAAATTATAGCTAAATGTCCATAAAAAAAATAAAATTAACACACTATATAAAAAAAATATATATAACTTTGAATTAATTTGGTATTTAGGATTGTTTTTCAAATAATTCAGTAAGAGTTTTCTCCGAAATGATGCGTACTGGTCTGTCACCTTCTTTTTTCCTAAGAAAAATTTTCCCGTATGAGATCCAGCAAAACGAAAAGTTGTGAGATTTAGCGAATTTTCTAGCCTGATGAAAAAGTTGTCTTGAAGAAAATGGTAAGCGGTCAGAAATATATACTGGTACAGATTCACCAGGCAAGCCTATTAAGGCACTATTTAGTTTTAGACCATTGGATTTCCCTTTATTAAACTGGCGGACAGCCTGTAACATTTTATTCTTCTTGGTCACTGAGCACAATTCAAAAATTATTTGATTTGTGGGACCTAGTTTAGACTGCATTCTATACACATCTCGTACTTCAGCTTTTTCTACTGGAATATTTAAAGCGTTGCCGGTATCAGAAATTATTTTTATCAGGTCATCATAAGTTTCTTCATTTTTTACTGGGATATTTCTTAGTTCAATTGTAGATGATCGCTGGCATTCTTGGACATCTTGAATTTTTTTTTCCAATTGGTTAATATAAAAGTGCTGTTCCGATCTCTCAGTTTCTAATTTCATCATTCGTGACTTCATCTCTTCATACTTTATGCTCATAAGACTCGCGGACTCTTCAATTTCTGCTTTGATTTTTTTTATCTCTTCATTTTGAGATTTTATTTCTGATAGTTCAGCAGTGATTTTTGACATAAATTTTTTTAAAGTGGATTCTTGATTCCCATTCCATTTAGCTAGCATCTCTCGAATTTCTTCTTTAAACTCACTTAATTCATTCGAGGGGGTAGACTCAGAACGAGGGCGCTTCATTCTTTTCGTTAAATTTATGAATTCTGGCTCATTCGCTGTTTCAGGGATGTTGGGATTAGAGTGGCAGCGTTGTACCTCAACCTGTGGCGTAGAAGGCGGTGTTCGCTTCAGTTTTGGCATTTTCTAATCTACGTTTACGGCAAAGTTAGGGTAAATACAACAGCGACCACGTTACCACAGTATAACGGTACTGTAATAAAGCTCAGTAATTATTTAGTTATGGCAACCTTATTTAGTCTGTGGCGGTTTACGTGCCAGTAGCTGCTGACAGATGCTTCACGTTCGAGTGGCAGTTGACACAATGATGAATTCTGATAGTGACAGTTTGAAGCGACGATGACAGTTGATGTAATGATTGACAATTTAAATTATGTTGAGGTTGTAGCTCCAATTGCTAGCTTCATCTTCACTATTGCTGTCCTTTTTTACCTTCAATTAACTTTCGCCGTGCTTATATGCGCCTGGTACTTCACTGAATTTAAAGATTTAAATTTACTCAAAATAAAACTAACTAATAAATTTACTACTAACACACGTCTACTCTCTACCGAGGTCCGAGGGAAGAGGCTACCCCGGTTTTACCCTGAAGTCTTTCTTGATAAATGATTTATACAATACAATATCTTTTCAATTCAAATCAGTAGTTCCTGAGATAGACGTATTCAATCACGCGAACTCTTCAGCTTTATTATATTAGTATAGATTTCTAAAAAAAATATATTGACTGGCACAATAAGTCTTTAGAGGTAAGTGAAAGGAGTATTTTGTATTCACCCATCGTTAAAACCTTATCGTGCCAAAATAAAACAAACTTTAATATTATTAATATTAAATGATGATACAAAATGCTGGACTTTACCTGGTTTGTTCATCTTTGGCTGTGAGAACGCTGTCTTGTGAACTCTTCCTTATATTACTAGTCCTTTCAATAACTTCTCTCCCCAAAATCAAAATCTCCAGCAAAAGCCTTTGCGTTATGCTGTTTTTTAAATATTTTTTTATATAGAGGTCAGTGACGAATCAATGCCCTCCATGCACCATGTTTTAAGGCGTCAATCTCTTAAAATTATTGTATATGACTTTATAGAAAATCATATCAAGATTTTCTATATTGTATTGCAATCAACATGATCAACGACTACAAAATTCGATATTAACAAAAAGGAACGCAAACTTATCAAAATATAAATGTTCACTTATAATTTTACACACATTTTAAAAGTTAGAATAACCACCGCATAGGTGAGCCTTCCAAATTTTCTATAAAATATTGAATAAATATATACGTTTTTGTAGTATTTGCTCTTGTGACCGTTGTTAAAGCAAATAAAAAAGAAAAAATAATAATATAATTTCATCTAAACCAACCCTAAGTGTGTATGGAGGGCTGCTGTTTTTTCATTTACGAATATTTTCCTTGGCGCACGATATTTTTTCAGCATGTTTTCCCAGTTGTAAGATAAACTACACTCCATCAAATGTACCTATATTTTTCATTCTCGTCGGCAACCGTTAGTTAAAAATTTTTGGAATGCTTATTATTATGTTAATATATCACCAACAATAACTTTGTAATTCATTTTAATACTAAAACTGCAAAGCTGAAAGTTTTTTTTGATTAAACGCGCTAGTCTCAGGACTTACTTCTTTCTTTTATGGAAAAAGACATGGCCAGCGAGCATACGGTTCAACTGATGATAAGTGATCACCGTCGCCCACGACCCCGTATAACACCAGAGGAGCTACAGGTGCGTTGCCGAACTTTAAGGTGGAATTGGACGCGCTTTTTGAAAATACCCATGTCGTATCGACCTGGAAACACAGGTACGACATTTCCCAGATGCGTGGCGCGTGGAAGGGAGTTCTTAAGAGACCGCTCAGTAGTGTAGAGCCACGTATCCAGATGGTGAGGATAGAATTTAAGTTTGTGAATTCCGGTTTCAGGTAACCGGTCAAACAGTAGTACGACTAGTTTCAATTGACAAAATCTTTTGTGTTGGATAGTCCATTATTCGAGGAATATCAAAAACTATATTGATAGCGTTAATGTTTCGATATATCTGTGATCAGAGGCACTTCGGGCACCAAGAATGTGCCATGTAATACACACAAGTCTTAATTAACTGCATATTTATTGTACTTTTAATTTAAACTAAACTGCTGTATTTACTGCTATGTTTTAAATTTTTATTATAGACAAAAACCTGAAAGCCGCAAAATTAATTTGTCAATATAAAGCTTTCTCAGGTTTTTTTTTTTCCAGGTTAGGTATTTCAAAACTACTTCATTAAACTTCATTTAATAAATACATTTAGAATTGCATACATTTTGTGGAACATCCATTTAATTAACTTTTTCAGTAATCTAAATATAATAATATCATCTCTAGCAATTTTTAAATGGCCGGCTTATACGTCATTATTGAACCAAACGAAAGATATAATGTTTCAGATATAGTAAAAACCATAATAGTATGTAAAAACTGGTCTTACAACACCAAGTACCTGTTAAACTGTTTTAATCCGAAGATAAAAGATGGCATGTCGAATGCGCCCGCGCCGCTCGCCCGTGACGTCACGCCTCGTCTTTTTGTCAACTAATAGCCGAAAACTAACGGACTCGAAAACTTGAAACTTCGCAAAAACTTACGATTTAGTAAAGTTTATATATAAAAAAGTTTATTTTATAAAAAACGATCGCTGTAACAATATGGAGTGGAGAAATAATTATGGTAGCATGACGTCAATGATGTAACAGAGTTCTTTTACAAAATCTTATTTTTTTATATTTTTATCTTATAGTTTATCTTTTATTAATAAAAAAAAATTGTTAAGTAATTTTCAGTTTATAATTTCTTAATACTGATCGAATATAAATTACAGGTTTAAATGTTTTAATCTGAAAGTATAAATTTTATTTTTAGGTTTACGCATTTCAGAGATAAGCAACAGATATATAAACAGGATGAGCAGAGTAAAAAAAACTAAAGTCTTCTCTTTATTCTTCTATTAATAAAAAAAGTAACTTAGGCTAAGAGAATCTCGTGTCGAAGTATTCCGTCCAATTTTCGAGACGTTGCTTGTTCAATGGCAGAACTAAGCTAAACTATGCCGAATTTTGTTTTGTTCTCAGAGCGAAAAATTTTAAATAATAATTTTAAATAATTGCTTTACCCTAATGGGAATCGAACCCACAACTGTCGTGTTACAATCACTGTGCGGCTACCTCTAGTCTTAATTATTTTATTATTTTATAAGCAAACAAGTACTTTTTGACAAAAATAAAGAAGAAAAACCTTACTTTAGGAGTAGTCAAAATATTATAATGGGATTTATACATACCGATACAAAAACAGTCCCTGACATTCTTTATTAACTCCCTCCGATCGTATCCAGGTGTAATGTGTACCGCGACGTATACAGTTTGAAATGTTACGACGAAAATGATATATACATATATGTGTGGTATAAAAAGTAGCTTAAGCATAAAAAGTACCAGTGTTAAGACTCTCCGATTCTATCCAACTTTCAAGACAACGCGTGTAGAGTAGCGGAACTCAAATTTTCGCTTTGTGTCCTTCTGCGGATTCAACGCCGTAATTAACCTCGTTACCAGTGCGAGGAAGTGAAAATATTTAATTTTTCATTTCCCTGAGTTGGACTCTCCAGTACAAGAATCTTCCTCCACCATCTTGATACGTGGCATTCCACTACTGTGCGGCTTCGTAGGGGCCTCCATCGAAATAGTGACGAGCCACGCAACTGTGTAACGGCCTGACTTCTAAAAAGCGCGTTTATCTCCACCTTAAAGGCCGGCAACGCACCTGTAGCTCCTCTGGTCCTACACGGGGTGGTGGGGTGAGTGGTGATAACTTACCATCAGGTAACCCGAATGCTCGTTTGCATGTCTTTTCCATAAAAAAATATGACAATAAAGTATCAAGATTTAATATTTCTTACCCCAGCATCCGGTAACGAGAAAAGCACCTGTTCGCGCCGCGGGCCCTCACCCAAGTTTTTAGACTTCGAATCTTACAATGATGCTATCACAAAATCTTAACGTTTATATGACTACAAATCATTATAGTGTGTTTGTTTGATATGTGGAAAAGTGAGACAGAGTTTGACTGTAAGTGCCATCATGGCTGTAGGCTTGATTCTCAAACAGGAGATGAAAATAAAATACATAATATTAATAAATATAATTATTAAAAGTAATTACAACATAATATTGTTATTATATTTGTATTTTCAAATCCCTGGTTGGTCTGCTTTCGATGTCTCAAAAATCAATATCTCGAAAATTTGGAAGAAAATAACAAACGAAATATCTTATAAGAAACAACAGCAAAGCGTAAACTTGTCTTTTTACATAAGTGTTCCCTTTTAGGAAGCTGACAGCTAAAAGTAGTTTACAAATAGTAATTTCAGAGAAAGAAGCAGAGAAGTTCTCACAATTTATTAATTTCATATTTTACTGATATTTCAATTACACCGTAATGTTCACATCATAAGTTAATGCATCTTGATTTTATAACAGCACCAGGACGACATCTTACCTAGTGGTCAGTCACTTTGTTCTCCACTTTCACTATATTCAATTCCCTAGTAAAGTACTGTCTTTTAGTCTTAGATATTAAACATAACAAGAGTATAACAATCAGCTAACCTTCGATATGCAACTACTGTGACTTCACGTAATTTAGTGGTAAGTTCAGTTATCAGATTTATATAGGTTTCCAACGATTTCTACTTGTAGCGGTTGTTGTCTAGTTAGAGCCAGCCTAGCTTACATCTACAATATCTATTCCAATATTATAAAGAAGAATTTGTTTGGTTGAGCACATTGATCTCAGGAACTACTGATTTGAATGAATGAATTGTTTTTTTTTGTTCAATAGTCCATTTACCCTGAAAGGCTATAGGTTATAGAATATCAGTTTCTATTTCTGCCTTTATCGTTAATAATATTATAAGCCTGAATAGTTTTTTACTATAGCCAAATTGGTTGAACGCGTTCATCTCAAGAACTAATGGTTCGAATTGAAAAATTATTCTTGTGTTGGATATTTTATTAATCGAGAAAGGTATGAATGTATGTTTGTTTACAATATTTAAGTATATTATGGCTTAAAAAGAGCCTTAAAGAGCATAATGAACAATTCTCAACTATGTTTTTCTATTTGACTAAACGAGCGATGCCGAATAATAAAATAAATAATTAATGTTGTATCGACAGCTGTAATAGATTCAGTTAACTTTTATGGTATATTCCAAAGTTAGACTTATTATACTGTGTGATTAAGAGAAATTAGCCTTAATCAAGTTGTTGTTAACGATCTAAGGGCGATATAAACTGGAGTTTATGTTCTTAAGCATTTGTCAAGTATGCTACTAGTTATGGACAAATTGACATGTGACGGGAATATTTTTAGAGTTCCGTACCCAAAGAGTAAAAACGGGACCCTATTAATAAGACTCTCCTATCTGTCTGTCACTAAAATATATCTCATGAACCGTGAAAGTTAGACAGTTAAATTTTTCACGTATTGTGTATTGTAGCTACAACAACAAACACTGAAAAACAGAATAAAATAAGTACTTGAGGGGCGTCTTATAACATAGTCATGATTTTTACATAGATGCCTTTATATAGATACAGAACTCTAAGTGCGCGAGTCCGACTCGGACTTAGTCAGTTTTTTTATATTATCTCTATATAGTAGTCTTCTCCCAGACAGAGATATACCTTTAATTTGCGCTATTTCAGGAACTTCCCCACTTTCAAGTTAGTAAGTACGCATACCGTATTAACTACATAATAAACTATTAATCCTCAAAATTTGAGCTTTGTTAAAATGACGTAGGTCTGGGGACACTGGAGTCTCAGTCTATTAGTTTTGCTGTTGGAAGATTTTTACAAAACACTACTTTCCAAAAAAAAAGGAATAAAAAAAACATAATACATACACTTAAATGCTTAATATATAAATAACAGTTCAAAATATTTAAAAAAAAACAGCTATATTTAAGTATCAAGACGTATCATACAACAACTTTATCCGGTCGCACACGATCACCTGTGTGCCGGCGGCGTTCAGTCGCGCTGTACTCTTTAGTCTGTACTCATATGTACTACGAAATTAAATATTTATAAAAAATGATTTTGAGAATGACTGACTGATAAGCTATATTTAAAGCCAGTCACAGACAGTTAGTCAGTCACATTCAGTCAAAAAAAATGTTTTAAGGCAGAAATTAAATACATATAAGAAGTTCGTGTACTACGCAATTTGATAGTCAAAACCTCTTTAGTAGTCAACTAATAAAACAAACATTAAAAATATATTTTTTTTTGGAAATAAACCACAACTAATATTTTGTTAAATGTAATAAACACCATATCCTTTTACTGGTTATTTTTCATCTACATTTTTTTCATCTAAAGGACCTTACATGCAAGGATTTGTAGACGTAGTCTACATAAAATTCATTTCATCCTAACTTTTTAAGCTTGTTGTTTTTCTTTTGCTTACGATATATCTAGTACATTGTAAAGTAGGGAAAAATAACCTGGGAACCTACTGTTTAGATATTCTGTTCCTTTTAAGACACCTTCGTTCCCCACTTTCCGACGAATTTTAGAGATATTGCGTGTTGAGTGGCGAAATAAAATATAATATTTTTAAAATATGATAAAATATAATATATAATATGTACCACAATAAATCAAAACAGACTTTTTTATGAATATATATATAATCAAAATATTTTTTTCAGAAAAGAAAGGAACCAAAAAATATACCTAGAACGAAAGGAAGACACCAATTAAGTTAAGCTTTCTATAGACTATTCTTCTGTCTTCTCAATAAAATATCTGCATTTAAAATAAATGAGTATCACAAAGAATTTTTGACCGGACCCCGTTGACACTACGAATATATGTCAACCTTTGTATACAGCGTGCTTGATAAATTTGCTTATTTATTAATATTTATATTTTTATTTTTACATAATTCAATATATACTGATGTACTTACTGTACTAGTAATAAACTGCTTTAGTACTATAGTTCTTTATTAGTGATAAATTCCAACATTTTCTGGTAAGTAAGCAAGATATTGAAAGCACAGAGAAAAAAAGTGTTCAAATGAATATTTTATTTTTAATTTAATTTTCTTGTTTCTGTGCTTATTGTAGTCACCATTGCCATAATAATACTTTCTGTACCTCTTCTATTGAGTATATAATTAATATTTTGTCTTTTTTTATTTTCGGAAGGTAGTTTTATATTTTTTCTTCGCCTGAAGGCGACTGTAGTCTTTTTTGTGCCTTCTTGCTTTTTTTTGTGATTTTAATTCAGTCTCAATAATTTAGCTTAATTCTATTTAATGTTTATTACATTCTAAATGATCTTAAGAATATCAATTCTATTAGTCCATAGGATTCCAGTAACGTTCAAAAAATTAACCCCAACTGTTTCTTTAAAAAATATTTTTATTAATGCTACTTAATACGTAGTTACATAAACATTATACAATCATAACGCTCTCGTGTTCTCTTTATTTTTCAAAAACAAAACACAAAATTTTAGCCACCTGTAGCTGCCGTACCCTTTCTTCGGACTTTTTTTGTCCCTTTATTACCAATCCTTTTTCTTTTTGGTGGCCATTAGGTTTTTTACCCGTTTGGCTATCTTCGTTTTTTGTGAGGATCCCAAATTAATATTATGTTTTTTTGGTGCCATAGGAACAGGTTAGTCTTGGTGGGAAAGATTTAATGAAAGTATTTTTGTTTGGTAGTTGTGATAGTTTTAGAGATAGATGCTACTTTCGATTTCGTTTGTGTTTACGATTTGAATCAATGGTGCCTTAAAAAATTTGTTCGTTTTATCCAGCCTACGATCTTCCTTTGTTATGGATTTTTGATTATGTATTTTACTTATTAAGAATTAAATTTTGTTGATTAGTGGAGAACAAAGTTTGTTAGTCGATGAAAAGTGGAGAGCGGAGTGTCTTACGGTGGTCCCCTGCTACATGCGGAATACAGTGTGTAGCTGAAATTAAAAACATATGACCGAAAGTTTATTAACATTTTATTTTATTTATTACTTTATTTTATAAAAAAATACGATCATAGATATATTATTAGTTGATGAATAAAATGTCAAGTGAACGAGTTGTACCACAACACAAGTATATATTTATATTCGTAGTTTGACATCCAAAAACAAAATCTTTAAAATATAAAAAAATGTTTAAAAAAATTTAATTTAATGTATTTAAGCTAAGTTTTTATATATTGTTTATAATTGTTTATTGTACCTGTGAGTAACTAGTTTTGACCTAATCACGTGTTAGAATAAAAAGTTCAGATAGAATCTGCTACTTTCTATGTATTTATTGACTACAAATCGGCCAAGTACGAGTCGGATCAGTCGAGGAATAAAACGGCAAAAAATTAACGATCTAAAAATATAGAAGTAGATACAATCTGTATAGTATGAGAACCCCATATTACGTTTTACTGCTTTTTTTGCCATTAAATATTTATTTCTCTATTATTTTGTATTTTGTTGTTATAGCGGCTACAGATACATTACCTATGAAAATTTACAATGTCTAACTAACATGGTTCATGAGATACAGCCCAGGGGGGCGGCGAAATCTTAGTAATAGTTTTACTCTTTGAATAGGGAACCTCAAAGACTAAAAAAGACAAAAATCTAAAATCTATCAAATTATTAGCATTTTTGTTCTAAGCTCCAAGTGCTAAATTAGACTGAAACGATCTCCAAGGCCGTGATAACTCACTGGTCCCCATTGTGGGTCCAAAATCTATAGGCAGATCTCGCGTTTTTAATCCGCCACGATTCTTTATCCACGAAACTCGCCAAAATGCCAGACACAACGCATAAATCCTTATTTAAATATACCTAACACTATAACACTCGTTTCATCTTAACAACATGAGATTTTGCGAACGAAAATCGATCTTAAACGTAAGTTATAACGTTCAGAAACGAACTGCTTGAAAAATATTAATGCTAGTATCAAGAGATCGCAAGATTTAATATATTCAAAGGAAAATACGCTTTTTGTTGTAAAATTAAAGTTCAAAATACATAACTGGGAAGTCAAAGGGTTTTTATAGTAATAAATAAAGGAATATCGAAGTTGGCTGTGTCAACAACGCGTTGCATTCTTGTGCAGTGTACGACACACAAACACACATATATGTGGGTGTGTGTGTGTGTGGACGCAAATACTTATTGGTAAATGTTGACTTGCGAACAAAGAGAGTGGAGACTTCATTGGGAATGGGAAAATTTAAAAAATATGATGATAAAATGCAATGAGTGACGAAATAATAGAAAAATAAATTATGTAGCAGAAAGTGAATGGTAAGAGAAGCAAAAGGAGATATATCAAATTAAACTTTAGAAGGGATCCTAGTGTTAAGACACTTCCCACTTTCCTCTGATTTCGGGAGGCATTGTGTGTTGAATGACTGAAAACATGAATTTAAATAAGTATTTCATTTCCTCGAGTGGTGATCGAATCCACAACCAGTCGATTTTACAAATTGTAATAATTGTTGTAAAATCGACTGTGCTTTACTCTTAAAATTTTTCAACGCGAATAATTGCAGTCTTCTACGGATAATAGATTTGTTTTCTAATTTTTCATTGGATTTAACCCAACCGCTTAGTTATATACTAACGCTTAAATAGATTGTTATATAAGCCTGACTCCTATAAAAAAAATATTTAAAAAAACAAAATAAAAAAAAACTCTCTATAATTCCTAATAAACTGTACTTCTATAATCCCTAATAAAACTTATTAAATATCTCCTGTTCGTCCTTAATCAGTAGGACCATCAAAGAGGAAAATTGAATCGAATCATTCTCATGTACAAATGTTCTGGAGAGAATCAAATATCGATTGTCATACGCTTTGTGGCCGTGTCATGGCGTTGTGGTACAAGAGCGTGACTGTAAATGATTGACGATTGTAGGTTCGATTCCTTTATGAAGAAATGAATTATTATTTATTAATATTTTAATTTCCTCACAAGCGCGGCGTTAAGTTCTGCCTATTAACACGCAATTCGGTGGAAAGTAGGGAGCAGAGTGTGTTAACATTACATAGGTTCCCTTTGCTTACCCTTCTATATGCGAGAAGCTAGAAAAAATAGTTTTATTTTCTACGCAAATTGTATATATACATACATATAAAGGATTTTGACGAATATGCAGTGTTGTAAAAAATAGGCGAAAGAAAATTTTTTTCTTTGCCTACAAACTATAAATAGTTTCAGAGAAATGATGATTTAGACTGACACATAGGGTACACAAACAGACAGACGGCAATAAAAAAAATCTTACAAAATTTCCATTTTTCCTTTGAACGCGAAGAATACTTACTAAAAATAGTCTTTTGTTGTCAAACCACCCTTAGCTGGCAAGTTTTAACAAGTTACCGCGTCTAATTGCAGGTCTCGTTACTCCGCGTGCCAGTGTATCATCCCTTTAATTAGAGGGTTGATATAATGTGTACAAATCTGACTTACGTCCACTTCCGGCTTTTGATCTCGATTTAATTAATGGGATTCCTTTAATTTTTGACACTCTTTTGATTATTTTAACCGTTTTAACGTGTCAATTATAAACGAGAGGTTTGTAGATTTTATCTTTTAGTGATAAATGACTGTTTTTATTTGGACTCGAGTGCCTGAAGTCTGGTGTGGAGAACGTTAAGCCTATGGTGTAGTGTGTTGTTATTTGTATGATTAAATTCACATTTTTTGCTTATTGTAGGTAGCTATCTCCTACCTACAATAAGCGTTTGTGTGATATAACATAACATACTTATTTAAGTGTTATATTGATTGGAGTGTGTTAACACATGTTCAACACAACAAACTCTAAGCCTACTCGTCTTCATACGGAGTACGTAAAATATTAAAATGGTTAAAACACAAAACCATGATTATTAATATTAAAAAGATGATTATTTCCAAGGCAGCAGCACAACGTTAGACTATGAACACTATGGTTGTGGGTTCAATTCGCACTCGCGGGAAAACATATTTTTACTACCTCGCTTTGGTAATAAAATATATCTCGAAAATTGAGTGGAAAGTTGGGAACAGAGCGTTAACACTAGCTTCCCATGCCAAGCCTATCATATAAGATACAGGGCGAAACAAAAAAACATAATTACTCAAGATATAATAAAAGATATTAAAGAACCGTCTCCACTTCTTTCTGCTCCATCCCTGACCTTGAGCCGGGTTGACCCGATCCCGCGAATCAGCCGCCGTAGTTCTGTAAACTGCAGCTTCTTACGTTGTGTAATCATTTGTACGGTTTTTTCAAACTAATTTTACATATTACACGTTATTTTGTGGTATTTTGCAATTATATAGCACCTGTAGTATAGTTTATTATATAGTATGTAATAATAATTGAAGAAATTTGTTATAGACCATTTTTTAATACGTAAATAACTGTCGAAGTACAAATTTATGTTATTTGTATTCCTTCTAGACTGTAGGTCCAAATTTTGTCGGAGACACGTTTACATTATATTTAACAATATTTAGCACATAAACTGCACTATTCAATAATAATAAGAAAATGGAACAGAGTAAGACTTCTGTAAGATTAGATAAGATTTTCATCTAATCCGAGATAGGAAAAAAAAAATTTTTTGCAACTTCACGCTGCATCCAGCGCATAGCAGCATAGCAACAAAAAAAAACACCTTTTTATATTATAAACATGATTTTGAGTCTTACTGCATACTGAAAAATAAAGTAAACCATAATTTAAACAGATTTTGATAAAACTCCATTTAACTGTATCTTTTTCACACCTGTCTTTTACAGATACAGGAAACGACAAGCACCATTTAAGTACCAACGATTAAAATTTTAACTTTAAGACTTGTTTCGATAATTGAATACAGCATCCTGCATAATTAAAGAGCTTTAATTTATTTAAAAAACATTTTAAATAATTCAACGTAATATATCTTATTTAAATTGAGTAGAAAATTTGTAATTTTATTAAGAAAAGAGGGAAAAGGAGAGCTATTAATACTTTAAACGGCAATAATTATCATAGAGCTTGATATAATTCAAATTCAAAAAAAGTACGAATCAGATTATGAATTCGATATCCACTCGAAGAAATAAAATATTTTAATTTTCCCGCTCTGGTAACGAGGCAAAGTGGAACATTGAGCGCACACGCAATGCCTCCAGAAATTGTAATGTCGTAACACTAAATTTCCAGGTTACCTCAGCTCACCCTGCTATGTGCGGTATGAAGCGAGATGCTAAAAGAGTCTTGTCATACAAGACACGTTTGATTTTATAAGAAAAATATGCTTAGTACAAACTCCCGTAATGTGTTAAGAAAGCAGCTTTACGCGTTTTTCCGCATATCAGGTTAGGCTAAGAGACCCTGATTGTAACACTTCATTCTCCTTTTTCTATTTTTTCTATCCCCATACATGACATTTATTGTGCAGTGGCGGAACTTACGAATACGTTGCTTTATCATGATCAAACAAAAAAAACGATTATTTTTTTAAGAAATACAAAAAAAATACGTAAACGCTTTCTTATAGTATTATAAGAACTAATGAGAAATAAGATAAGCATTTTAAAACATACATATAGCTATCGAGCTTTTTACCAGGGTAGACATTTATAACTAGAATTTGTCTAGAATTTTATTATTAATATTGTAGAGCGTTGAAGCGCTATTGAAAATATATAAATATGATTTCAAATACATTATAATTTTAATCGAAAAAAAAAATACTCCAAAAATAACTATCGATTGGCCGTACCAATTTGCGTATATCGATTTCTATCCTGTAACCTATCTATTAGGAGGAAGCCATTTAAGCAGATTTCGATACTACGTAACCTGAACCTTATTAGGCAGGATAAAATTTTTTTCTTTGTTATCCCGATCATAACTCAGTTGAAATCAATACATAATCATAAATAACGCGGGCGCACTGCACTGGGCCCTTCAAAATTAACCGGTTTTTTCTATCTCCTTCACACCCATACAAATTAATACATCTATCTCTCAACCCTTTGGACATTTTTTCATCTCACTCTTACCTATACTTAGAGTACCACTTTCCCTTTTCAAAGGACGAAGACACTGTGTTTGATGTCCTTTTCTTTCTTTAGTTAATTTGTATATCCGTTTCATTCTAAAGTCAGATCTTGGCCTTGAAAGCGAGATGAGAGTCTGGTCAGCTATTTTTACTTTTTTACTCGGAACGATGACTAAATGCGTTGCCAGTGGCGACTATTATGGCCTCTAACGTAAATTGTATACTATATTATATTGTAATATGTTGGTCACTGAAAAAAAGGTTTTTATGATTTTTAAATTTGTTCATTAGGCTGTATGGAATTTGGTCTTATTGTATATAAAACGGTTCGTGATTAAAAATATTATTTGATGTTTGATGGTTTAAGATGAATGTTAACGTTTTTAAATAATAAATCAACATTATTAATTAGAGATCCGTTCGCGGTACCGCCTGCATGTACTGCACAATTATTTATTTTGTCATCTAAGCTTTAGTGTTCTAATAATATTATCATTTTCATACATTTAAAAATAAAGTTTCAGCCAACTAAATAAAACTTAATAAAGCAATATTGTCGCATACAATTCTTTATATATATACTAATTTTTCTGCATTTAGATTGGTTAAGCCGTTTCTGAGATTAGCGGGAACAAACGAACAGACACAGACATACAAACAACTGACAAAAATTTTAAAAATCATTGTTTTGGCTTCTATTACATTAACAGATGCCCCAACAAATATATATTGTCATATATCTTCCATGTACAGACAACTTATTACATATATACATGTAGATTAGATGTATATGATTAGATTGTAAATGATTATAATTAATAATTAAAAACAAATGTCTTTTAGGATAGAGATGCGATGTTTTCCATTTTAACACGTAAACTACCTTCGTTACAACTTTGATATTACGAAACTTAGACAAAATTAACACACAACATATAAAAATATTTTAACTTTAATATAAAGATGCATAAATCACCACTTTTTATTCTTCTTATGTAAGTTAATTTAAGTAAAATTAAGAACATACATATATAAAAAAAATCAAATCTGTATCCCGCACACAGCAGGGTAGGCAGAGGGAACCTAGTGTTAAGACACTCCCCTCCCCACTTTATGCCGAATTCTGGAAGCATTGCGTGTTGAGTGGCAAAACTCAACGCCGCGCTTTGCCTCGACACCAGAGCGAAGAAATGGAAATATAAATTGAAGTAAATATTTCATCTCCTCGAGTGGGGATCGAACCCACAACCAGTCGGATCTACAGTCACACTTTGTGCCGCTGCGCCACGACTGGCCTTGATTTACAAGATTGTAAAGTTTTGTACATATATAAAATTTACAATCTTGTAACACGATAACTTTTTGAAATATATTGTTAGCTACAATTGTTTTCCGAAATGATATTTATTTGTTGATACAGATAGATTATAATATATAATTAAATTAAATAAAACTTTCATTTTAATAAACGCTAATACACACACCTCTCTTTTCAAATGTTTTTTTCTTATATAAACGATTTCAACGCGTTTTTTCCACTAAGAGAAAGACTTCATTTCTAATAAGAATTGCGTCAGGAACTCTGGACACGATGATTTATAAAAATAGATTAGCTATTATAAAAGTAGGTACATTCTTTTATACATGTCAATTACATAACTAACGAATTTAGGCGTTTATTTGGACATAGATAATATATTCCATTTGAATAATTTTCACAATGTAATAAGACACATTTTTATTCAGCCAATGAAAAAAAATATTATAAATAAATGATAAATTGAATATATAATATATTATAAAATTATATCGAAAATATTAAATTTGTACACAATTTTATTGTAACATAATATGTTTATTTTTCATTGTACTTTTCGTCTAGACACTAATTTTAATTATAAGAAACCTCTTTACAATTATACCATAGACAATTTAAAAATACAGATAAAAAATATAAATCAGTTCAGTAGCTCAACAGACGGGCGTGTCTAAATTAGTTTATTCATACGAACAACAATAGCTGCCTCGTAATACAAGTTTAATTGCCTTTATATTATATTTTCATGCATCTACTTGCTCTATTTACCTATTAATTGTGATAAAATAATGTTTCTTTTATGTGTACATAAGTTATATATAATTATATATATGTAGAATAATCAATTGTTAGTGGCATATAAACAAGTAAACCACCACTAAACACGCATTTTATATAATTTTAAACCAACTGTATTTTAGTGCGACTACGGTCAAAGTGAACTTTCTGTATAATAAATATAATATTATAATTTAGAAGTTTTTTAAACGTAACGTTTTTATGTATAATGATACCGCCGTGACGCTGCGTCTGATTAGAAACGACAGTTTTGTGTTCGATTTCCACTCCAGGGTAAAAATTGATTTCATTCTCGCTCTGGTAATAAGAAGAACGGCGGCGTTGATTTCCGTCATTTAACACGCAATCGCTCGAAAATGGAGCGGTGCGTGGGGACGGAGTGTTTCAACACTAGAATCCAGTTACTATCCTGCTATATGCGAGATTAGAGATTGCGAATTAGCGCTTTGTACTAAACTTTTTAGATTTAAACCGCACAATGTGCAGATGATTGAAAATGTATGACTTCAAAGCTCACTTCTTTAAAATAAAACAAGAAAATAAAGGTATCTACATTCAAATTATACCCAACATATATATATAATAAAAGATTAATTTTAAATCTTATCCTCGTAATTCTTGTATACGAAATCATTTTTATATTCTTTGCGATAAAGATAATTGAAAACGTGACACCTCGTCCACCACAGCCGAGCTTGTCAGAACAATTAAACGTCAACCATTATAACGCAAAAGTTAAACGCATTTAATTCCAATTATATCATTAAGTTTTAAATTGGGCGTTATCGTGGCGTGCAAAGAAAGTCCTGAATATTAATCCGTTTTTTGGTACTATAGTATTAATTAATTTTGTACGGAGTATATTGATTTATTTGAAGTATTTATGTTTTGGAAAACACGAAAAAGCGTTAGTTTCTTTTATTTTAAGCAAAAAATTATACTTATTTTTAACAATTTTTTAATATGTTATTCCACACTTAAGAAAAAAAAATTATAATTTTTCTTAATAATGTTAAAAACAAGTTTAATTTATTGGAAACCGTCCAAAGAGACGCGGGTTTGAATCACACTACGTTATAACTTTTATACGTTTTCTTAATAAGTATTAAACCTATTTTTGGCTAGCCAGACAATGTGTGTATATAAACCCACAACTGATACGTTCACTCAGAAACCTCGTTACTGTAGATCGGCTTTTGTAATTTCTATACTTTATTTAGGTTATGAACAAAATTAAAAATACATACATACAAAAAAAATACGACTAATAAGTAATATGACAAAGAAAATTAAATAAAAAATATATTTGTCAATAATTAGTGCTTTGTACTAAACTTTTTAGATTTAAACCGCACAATGTGCAGATGATGGAAAATGTATGACTTCAAAGCTCACTTCTTTAAAATAAAACAAGAAAATAAAGGTATCTACATTCAAATTATACCCAACATATATATATATATATATATATATATATATATATATATATATATATATATATATATATATATATATATATAAATTATCTATTTCTATTTCTGCAAATGATTTAAAACATATATTTGTATATTATAGAAAAACACCAAAGTGCAGTACTAACGGTGAGTAACAAATCAGATTCACAATAAAGTGCCGGTCACAGTTCATTCTCGATCCGACTTCAGTCTAAAGAAATTCTTAGACGTCAAAAATATTCTTATACGAGGAACGAGGAGAGCATTCATACTATCTTTCGGTCAAGTCACATGATTAAGAATATTTCTCATACAAGAGCATGAGATCGGGCCGAGAATGAACCAAGCCCTATATGTTGTACACTGGGCAGTAGCCAGTCCCACAAGCGCCTGACACGTTTTAATTTTAAATTCTAAACAATAAAATGTAGTTGAAATATGTGTATTATTTGTTTTTAAATATATTTTCTTATATTATGTTGATAGTGTACTTGAAAGTGTATTTTTTTTAAATAAATTTTTTGGAGCCAATGCTGTGGCAGAATGTAACCTTCATGCAATTAAAATATACATTGTTTTGCTAAGTTATTTTTTTATTATTTTACCAATATGTGGTGCTGAAAGTGGTGAACGGAGTTTCTTATCACTAGGTTCCCTCTGCCTACCCTGCTGTGTGCGATACAACGTGAAGCTGACTTATTTTTAATTAATACAATTATTTAAAATAAATCAGCTTCACGCTATTTTGATTTTTAATATATTGTATAATAGGTATATATTATTTTTTGGCTTTTGATCAATATCCACACTAGAAATACACAATCCATAATTATTTATCATAGAAAATATCTATAAGGCCCATTAAACGTGCCATCCCGAACAATTTCCGCTATAATAAGCCGCCACGCGACAAGTGTTAAAGCACTCGATACAAAAAGACAGTGGCGATAGTAAAAAGTGGAGTAAAAAGCGTTATTGCCTAGACTTTCTAGCCGCGACGCGTTCTAGCGAAACCAGGAAGGAATTAAATTGGATTTAATAAGGAATTATCACCAAAAAGTATACCGCTATTTAGAATAGATGGTAAAAAATATTAGATAGGTACGTGATAGAAAATGGTTGCGATTGTTTTTGTTTGTGAATTGTTGTGTAAGTATTTCTTGATATGAATGTTACTTATTATAAAGATTTCGTGAACATAGAGAATATATGAAAATCATATTAGCCAAATTATTATTAAAATATTATATATTATTTGATTTTTTTTTGCCATATATAAGTGACGTTATAGTAACAGTAGAGAACACAACAATGGTCAGGAGGTACAATTTGGGTTTTGTTTTTTTATATTTAAAACAATTTAGCTAAACGAAGCGGTTCGCGAAAAACATTATCGAAATCTGACAAAATGTCTGTTTTACAGACAGTGCGGGAAATGGAAAACGGATTGACATTATATATATTGATACTGAAAAAACATTAAATAATGAAAAAAACTGGATTTACATGAAAATTGACGATAAAAAGGTCCAAATAAAAATATCTCAAAATACCAATCTACCCATAGACATAATAGAACTAAGAGACGTTAACAACCCAACCAAACGGTGGTACCAAAGACCGAAAAAGAAAAACTTCAACTAGCAACCGCAAATTTACGAGTGCGGGTCATCAAAACATAACTCGCTTGCGTAATTTAAAATATGGCCGACGCGAGGACGTAATTGTCCAACAGGCGAACCCATGAATGGGACCGTCCAAGCCGGGAAAACGATAAAAACAACGCTCCATATTCGAGAAATGATTAAAAAAGGAGGATCGCGAAGAAAACGAACGACCGAGGCACGTACCATGGTTAAAAAGACTATCCTACCGGAGCGTGAATGAAAAAGTTGCCCGCTACGCCGCGTAACCGTAATCTTGTGATTATTATTTTTATTTTCGATTCCGTACCGCCTTTTTTATTATTATTTCGTCTTATTATTTCTGTTATTTTAACACAACGTGTATGTAGGTCAGGTTTTTTTGGTTTTTCACGGTAAGCGGCAAGGTCGCGTCGTGGATCGTAATTATGGTGCGTGGATGCGTCGTGTAATCGATTTTTCAGTATCGATTTTGAGTTTTTCTTTTTTTTATAGTTTTATTGTGAATTGAGATGTTGAAACGAGTTCTTAAAGCAGGTTATAATTCGATTTTTAATTTAATGAGTGTTGATTGTGGATGTCGTATACGTTTTGGTTTAATAGGGATTGACAAATTTGTAGTCTAATATCTTATGATTTTTATATCTTATTCATATGAACATATTTTGCCTAAAATTTGATTATACAATTTTAAATTTCCCTGTTTTATATATTTTTTAAAATAAATTTTCTTTGCAAAATAAAATTATTACACTCTAGAGAAAACTTTCACATATAAGCGAGGGGAAAAGACAGAAATAATCATATGTTCATCATCAACAAACAAGTGCAAGTGTTCAGATGGCACAAGGATATTTGTAATGAAGATTTGTAAGAAGAATTTAGTATAGTAGAAGCATATAAATAAAATGTTTTATTCAGAATTACGGATTAAAAATTAAAACATAAATTTTATTATTTCAACGCTCTCACCATCTTTGAGATGTTTATTGTAATGTAAGTAGTGTTGAGACACTATGTTCTATATTTATCTTCAATATGGAAATATTATATATTAAGTGCGCCGCATCAGAACTCGGATTCCGTTTGATCTGCGCAAGAATAGAAAATAATTTAAATATTTCTTTTTTGAATGGAACTGACAAAATACAATTCGCCACCAAAATCACTCCACTCCATTATTTTGATACTGGACATTATAATTATTTTTGTATTGCATATATTTTTCTACCTACCTCGGGATTTCCGTGACGCTAAAAAACCTGCAATCCAACGATTAAACCCAAACCATATTAACTCATAATTACGAACTGTACTCAACAAAAATTAATAAACCCTTGTAAAAACTAAGCGCTCTCAACAAACAAGTAGTTAATACGATTCTATTTTTAAAAACCCACGTACATAAACGTAAGTTAATGTTTCTATTAAACTGCTTCGTAACGCAGTCGGGTTTTTTTTTATGCACTAATGCGAAAATAATTTAACCTAGAGAAGGCTGTGCCGTTGAACTCCTACGCCGAGATATAATGAATGTAGATCACATTGAATTGTTTTTGTGGAAAAAATATAACTTTTGTAATTTTTTTATAGTTTTTTTTTTGTTTTTATAGGTCGTAAATCTTAATTTTTATCAGTCGGTTCATCGTCTGTGATATTGGATGTGCTTAGGATTTTATTTATGTATATTTTACGTAGCTAAAAATATTTTTGAAGGATCTTAATGATTTGCTTGTCTGGTCTATATGTTTTTGTGTATGCATTTTAGAGTATATCTTGGATGTATTATTTTGTTTTTGAACATGTTTCTCATTGTAAAAACAATTTAGAAAATGGAAACCGCTAAAGAAATTAAAGCTTGCCAAGTATTTATTAATCTTATAAGACATCTCTCTGGATAGAGAACCTTAAAATGAAAGTACAGATATTGTAGTATATTTATATATACCGAGGCCGGTCGTGGCGCAGCGGCACAAAGTGTGACTGTAAACCGACTGGTTCTGGGTTCGATCCCCACTCGAGAAGAAATGAAATATTTGCTTAAATTTATATTTCCATTTCTTCTCTCTGGTGTCGAGACAAAGCGCGGCGTTGAGTTCTGCCACTTAACACGCAATGCCTCCGAAATTCGGCAGAAAGTGGGGAAAGGAGTGTCTTTCACTACGTTCCCTCTGCCTACCCTGCAGTGTGCGGGATACAGCGCGGGATGAAGCTGTTTTTTTTATTTATATATACGAGACTCGATGTGACTAATCGCTACTGTTTTTCACTCTGTTTTTCCAGTTTATTCATTTTAGAGGCATTGAATGATCGCATCCAAAAAACACAAATTGCAGAACAAGGAGAATTCGTATACAGTACATATGTACCTAAATAAAAATATTTTAAAAGTTTATTTCAGTGTTTTTTTTTTTTATTTCACCTCTCATTATTTCCTAGAATGATGATTTAAAAACAACTTTTTGTGTTACTTAACATTCGTTGTTATTAATAAACAAAAAACGGAGAATATAGTATATCGTATGGCTCCCATATGTTGTGGCATAATACTAGAATCTTATTACGACATATTATGCTTGATCTCAGTGACATGATGCGGAAGACGGCAGACGAAAAAAAAAAGAAAAGAGAGGCCGTAGCCACCCGTAGGAATAAAATTTGAACCTTAAAAAACATACATACCTATACTTAAAAAAAAATCAAATGAAGCCATAACAACATATAAAGCAATTTCAAAGGCAATGTAGTGCGTTAAATATTTCTTTGCTCTCTGCCACTTAACGAGACGAACAATAAAAATCAATTACATAGGAGGGACCTATAATTTGAGGCTACTTATTTACAATTGCTCTAGCGTCCATCTGTCTAAATGTTGGTATCGCGTGTGAAGTATATATAAATATATATTATAGGTATATATATATATATATATATGTATAGTATAGGTATTTTATATATATATATATATGGATAGGTTGGTATGTGATTTTCGACAGAACGTTAATTTAACATTAGTTTTGTAACGTTACTTCTCGTTGTGAGAATTATTTGATGAACTAAGTGATATAGAGGCCGGTCGTGGCGCAGCGGCACGAAGTGTAACTGTAAAACCGACTGGTTGTGGGTTCGATTCCCACTCGAGGAGATGAAATATTTACTTAAATTTATATTTCCATTTGTTCGCTCTAGTGTCGAGGCTAAGCGCGGCGTTGAGTTCTGCCACTCAACACGCAATGCCTTCCGAAATCGGCAGAAAGTGTGGAACGGAGTGCCTTAACACTAGGTTCCCTCTGCCTACCCTGCTGTGTGCGGGATATAGCGTGAAGCTGATTTATTTTATTTTAATATTTAAGTGATATTTTAGCTTTTTTTTATATTGTTTTTTTTTGGAAGTACTATGTAGTACTATGTATATGTATAAAGTTTTGTAGGTATGTGGTATCACGCTATTCGAATAGCTCTTCGTATATATTTTTATAAGGCAATGAAGACTTGATGTATGAAAATAAAGTAATGTATTTTTTTTAAACGATGCCATGGTACTGCTCACTGGAAAACATGTTAAATATAAATAGCCGTTCAAAAAAATATAAAATTCTCCATATTCTGTTTTTGTCTAGATTGTGTTAGTAACTAAATACTAGTTGCGACGCATACGCAGTCTTAAACTCTACGTTACTCTTTTAATAAGAGAGACGCGTTATAATTTTAATGGTTCTCCAAAACACAGGTGATTTCGAACAAATATGAAAATTTTTACTAAGTACTTTTATTATAATTTTTTTTTTATGGAAAAGACACGGCAGACGAGCGTGCGGGTCACCTGGTGGTAAGTGATTACCGCCGCCCACGACCCCGTGCAACACCAGAGGTGCTACAGGTGCGTTGCCGGCCTTTAAAATGAGTTAGGCGCCGGGGCCCGGCATTACCTGATGCGAAACGCAGTGGCATAAAGCCACTACTTCACGCCGGTTTTAAATGCCGGGGGTGGTAATGACCCGGTCGAGTCTGCCCATGCGTGTTGCCATTGCTGGCGACGTGACTCTACCACACGTACTTTAGTCGCCTCTTACGACACCACCAGTACCAGTGTGGTCCTATTCTAGGCCGGGATCACACGGCACAAAATGCTTTGTTACAAGTCTAATTCACTCTTGAACTGAATTGACAACAATTGAAAATAGCTTCTTATCTACATTATTTATATACATCGAAAACAAGAACTCCAAAATCTCCAAAGAAATTCAAACTATGCGTAGCTTTAAATCTTAAAGATTAAATGTTAGCGAGTCGAATACCTACCTGGTTCTTAGAACGTCTGTAGGTCGAATGTTTAGCATAATTCCAAAAGCTCATAAAAAGTTAAAGGTCAAAACGACCCTACCATTACGTCAGATGCTGTATGCGAAGAGATTTGTGCGAATTTAATTACAAATTTAACAGCCAATCGATTTCTGTTATGTTAGTTTTTTGATGGCCACCAAGTTGACGTGAGCTTTGCTAATACGATGCTTAAATTATTTTTTAAATTTTATATCGTAATACTAGCGGCTCGCACGCGGCTTCGCCTGCTTGAGCTACATGATTATTGATTTAATAAACAGAATTGACTTACAACTATAATGACTTCTTATATGATTTTTTGTTACTTTAATCTGTAATCTTCTAATATATTTTTTTACTACATTATCGTAATGTCTATAAGGATTTTTGATTGTTTTGAGTTTAAAAATATGACCGACGTTGATACTTTATTTTTATAATAATATACTTTGAACATTGATACATAAAGCTAATTATTTATTATATATTTATGTTACATTACATTATTTTTACCTATGCTATGTAAGTCTCATCATAATTTTAAAACTCTGTTAAATATGCTGATGTCAGTGAATAATTTAATTTGCTCATTCAGAAACAGCCTTAAATGTTAAATTATTGATTTGGATAGGGATTCATAATATTCTTTGTAATATAACTGTATTGATTTCATATTAACTCCTGTACAGTTTTTGAATTAGTTACATATATTATTAGCAAAACGTACAATTGGTAAATATGTGTTTGTTTAATTTTTGGCAACCTTTATGTAAAACTTACGTTACGTTACTCGTTACGTAGCTTACGTTTATCCGAGGACCCTCAAGTATCTACATATGAAAATTCATCACAATCAGTTCAGCGGTTTGGGATGTGGCGTCACAGACAGACAGAGTTTTTTTTAGCTTCACGCTGTATCCTGCACACAGCAGGATAGGCAGAGGGAACCTAGTGTTAAGACACTCCGTTGCCCACTTTCAGCCGAGTTCTGGACAAACAGAATTACTTTCAAATTTATAATATTAGTAGGGATACTTCAGGGATACTTCTACTTTTACTTTTTCAATTTTCACATTTACTTGAGGTTCACTGTACACTTGTAATGATTTTATATTTATAGTTTTAATACAAGGAACAATTTTACTATAAAAATTGGAATCGATCTTCTTTTTCAGCTTAAAAATATATATTTGAAATTAATACACAGAACTAGTACTAATTGTCAATTTATAAATGCTTGATATGATCGAAATTTTGATACGGACTTTTTAGACTTGAAGCCAGAGTGAGAGGTCCTTGGACCTAAGACCCTGTAATTGTATAAGAGACTTACTTGAATAACAATAAAGAATTGTTAAGGCTAAGAGGTATTTAATTTCTTTATACACTATGACAACAGTGGTATTTGTAGATGATTACAAAATATACAAATTACATAGATTTTCTGAAGATCGTAATCGAGAAAGATATATAGTATATATAGTTCAGATTGGAATTTTGAAATTCGTAAAATCTTTTAATTCATTTAAATTTAATTTTTATGTCCAATTGTAATAACTTACCTGGAGGTATTGAAACAGTCTCGAAAACGAAATTATTTATTTGGATAAGGATTCATAAAAAATTATGGACAATACGCTCTCATTATAGTCAGAATTTCCATCTTATATCCGTCCATAGCATTGTCAAAACTACAATAATAGGATATATAGTACTGCGAAGTTTGTTTTGATATGGATATGATCTTTTATTTTGTTGAACTTGTTTTACTAACTTATATCTTCAACAGTTACAAGATATAACTTTCATCTTCAACAGTTTCTGCAGCGCATGCAACGAAACACATTTTATCCATACTTTTGTACACCTTGAGATACATATTAAATGAAACTAATTTAACCGGATTAATCGCGTATATTTAAGGTTTTTACATTTTGGAAACCCGACGATTCGAACAATTTACAGTAGTCCGTGGTCACGTCCGTGGTCACAGTCTACCCGTGACCACGGACTACTGTAAAGTCGGGTTTCCAAAATGTAAAAACCTTAAATATACGCGATTAATCCGGTTAAATTAGTTTCATTTAATATGTGTAATAATCGTGAAAATCAAAGAACATTACCTTGAGTTACATTATTGAAATTTTAGTCCCTACTAAAATCCATATCCCTAAATTTATCCAGAAAAAAAATAGTGATAATGTAGCATTCTAATGGTGAAAGAATTTTTAAAATTCAGTAGTTATGTTTATCCACTACAAACATACACACATACATAAATCTTTCCTTCTTATATAATAATATAGATATATATGTATAGATATAGATATGTACTTAACAGTCAATAATTTTGTTAACAGATAACATTAGTATCTATCTATAATATAAATCTTAATAACGTATTGTACATAATATAAGCGCTTAACTAAACATCTGTACCTACTTTAAAAAGAGAAAAAATGATAATTTTCTATTAAAGTAAATTTTAAGCACTTATACATTAAGTGATTGATTTCAATGATCATGCCTTAACAGAATAAAATCGAAGGATCATGCGATCATCCAATATTATGGTAATAAGCAAATGTTTTCTTATTGTATTAGTATACTGTATTTATACACCTACGCCTACATATAACAAAAGTAACTGTAACCAAAACTAGATCAAGTAAAATGACAATAACTTTACAATAATAACTAAAATTTTTTCGGACATCCGAACACACGATTCACATCGTGCCTCGCCATTTGACACAAAAATTTAATTTTAACTCTTATCTCTAGATAGAGATATTTGTAACAGCAACAATATGCTTTCTAAAAGCAAAATTCTATGTACATCGAAGCGGCGCCTACTTTGAACCATTTTCTTATCAATAGTGCCAGAGATGCCGTTAACTAATTTCTGAACGAATAGACTGGCCAGGCCGTGACCAATTGCTTTTGGTGATTGGTCTCCGAATTTTACCAACGATCGATTAAACTTTTCCCTAAATACAACACGTACTTTATAGTACGGTGTCGTTCTTTTTTTGTTAGCACTAGATAATTGCATTTGTACCCTAGAGCAATGGTGCTATAATTAAGTTGATGATTGAAGAAAATAATAATGCTATTTTTTGTTGGGGCTCTACTGATATTTGTGCTAATATTGTTTTTAAGTGCTTCTACATGATAAACAACACAGAATTACAGTTGGGGCTCTCACCTACGACGGGAAATGTACCGACAGTGAAATATATTTAAAAAATCACATGTAATATAAGAACAAGTATGTATATCCTGCGTATGTGTAAGTAAGTTAATACAACCAGCGATTTGTTGTTAAATAGCTAGGCTATTTTGCTAAATGTTTGAAAAATGGAGAACGGAGAAAGATATTTGTGGTATTAAATGAAATAATGTTTCAATTTCATCGTTTATACTTGTCTTAATGTAAAGAAAATCAAGCATCAAGAATATAATGTAAAATAAATCAAGCATTTCAACGTACACCTACATTTTAGGAGTTCTTGATTCTCTTCACATTAAATTTATATTTTACGTTAAATTTACGATTATTTACTTAAAATCCATACAATAGTCAACAACTTTCCATGTAGTATTACAAGCTAGCTACTAAAAAAAGGTAAAAGAAGTAGTGCTCTTCCGCAGACCTTTAAAACAATAGATACCCATTTCGTCGTATATTTATTTGTATACGTTTTAAAATAGAAAGACCCTACATATACCTAAACATAATCCTAATATTATTGCCTGCAACCAAGTGCGGCAGTTGCTATAACAACCACATCGTTGTTTTGCCAATTCTGTCTATTCATTCTACTTTTATTCTTTTTTCATGGAGCTAGTAGGCGTGTGCACTGCAGGCAGAAATACCTTTTATGGACGTCGAGTTAGCTCTACACGTTCGCCCAATGGGAGTCAAACAGCCAAATTGTAATAAAAAAACAAATTTCATATTCATATCTGTTCCGTGGTTCAATCTAGACTTAATCGTTATTTTCATTTTCTTTTTGGAATATTGATCGTCAAGTTAAGTCTAATTAAGCATGAAAGAAATGGAAAAGTTCAGAATAAATGATTGTTTTTTAAAAAATTTAGTATGTCCTTTTTCTCTAATAAAGTAGTAAAAGTTATGTTAAAATGTAGACATAAGTTATTTCGTGATAAGATAGTTAAATTTACCTTTAAAATAAGCCTCAAAGTGTAAAACTAGCTTTAGAAGCGAAAGCCAATAGCGTTTTATTAAGAGACGTTATGGTTCGATTTTAAAAAGAAAGATTTTTATTGGTTATGCTCGTGTGCCAGGTTTGGTAGAAAACATGGAACTTATTAGCTCCATGGAAATTTCCCATACAAATAATGTGCGAGTTTTAGGGCTATTTCTTTATTTGTTTCTATTAATTAATATGAGTTTGAAATCCCTAAATAACTTCAATCAAAAAGGTGCTTATGCTTAGAGGCCATTAAAACTTCATAAATTAAGAATGCTCAAATTTATCATTATTAAAAAATATACTAAAGTTACAATATATTTTACAATTAACATAGATATCGCTCAACGCAAAATTATTTATTTCTTAAGATAAATAAATAACAAATTACAGTGGATAAATTTCTAATGATATTTTGAAGTACTTTGTTTGTTGGTGTGTTAAATTTAGAAGTTTCAATACTAATATTTTTTTTTTAGGTTCACAATTTTAAAAACGTAACAAAAACTATCTTTAGATATTGTTTCCCTGTTTTGATATATTGCTTTACGATTCACGCAGGCGCTATTACAAAAATGTTACAATATTAAAAAATAAAAGTATATTTATTTAATAATAGAAAAATAAGTAACTAAGTATTTCAATATTTGATAATAACATACAACAATAATAACAACTACAATAATAACATAACCTTTCCATTTAAAATTTAAAATTTAACAATCACTGTTCAAGGTACAATTTATAATCTGTGGACAATAACAAGTTCCTAAAGTTTTACGTCGAAATTGCAAGGAAAATAGAGCAGTGGTTTGTTCGCGAACAGTGTTTCGCAATAAAAATTAAATTAAATTGTATATAAATCATGTTGTCCAGCCTCAGGTCTGGGGTACAGGGCCTGGTGCGTGTTTCCTTGATAAATATTATAACTTATTAATTAATTTTTGTGCCCAATTACATAATATCAATGTGACAGTTCGTAAATATGAATGTTAAGAAAATTTTTGTAAATTTTTCAGTGGAGAGTATCATCGAGGGCTCTGCAAACCACTGCAAATTTACAACATGACAGCCTATTTGTACACCGAGACACTCCCGAAGACAATCCAAATATACCATTTGAATTCTCACCGGAAAATAAACAGGTAGTTTTGACATTCACTTGTTTTTTTTTTCAATTTGTTATTGAAAATGTTAACTTTTTTATTTTTCCTAATAGAATGTTTGTTTAGATTAATTAAATTTTGAATACAATTATTATTAAAAGACAATTTTATAAATTTTGGTTTTGATCTAGTAACCTATGAAATTTAATATATTTTACAGCGTGCTGATGCTCTACTAGCCATATACCCTGAAGGTCATAAAAGAGGAGCTATGATTCCATTATTAGATCTAGCACAGCGTCAAAATGGAGGCTGGTTACCAATTTCTGCTATGCATAAAGTTGCTGAACTATTAAACTTACCTCGCATGAGGGTTTATGAAGTTGCCACCTTTTATACTATGTTCATTAGGTAAGGTATCAATGAAACTACAGAAAGATTTTTGAAACATTCATTAATATAAAATAATTGTTTTTTATCATTATTGAAAACACACAACAAATCATAGTATAATTGAAATATTTTTGAATGAACAACATGTTTCTATATTTGTTTCTTACTTTTGATTATTTTGTTACATCATTTCAGAGTGGCCATGACTAATCAAGCGTACTATAATACTAAGAAATGACCATATTATGTTATTCCAGGAGACCTATAGGCAAATATCATGTTCAAGTATGTACAACAACACCATGTTGGTTGAGAGGTTCCGATGCTGTGTTACAAGCTATCAAAGAAGCAACCGGCTGTGAAGTGGGTGGAAATAGCCCTTGCGGGAAGTTCTCAGTGTCTGAGGTATGTTAGGAAACTTAAGTTCATTTTAGGTATCCTGCTTGTAGCTGCATAGGAGCCTAGTATTAAGACACTCTACTGTGCACATTCTCTAGAGGCAGTGCCTGTTGAATGGTAAAGTACTAGGTGTATTAAAGACTGTTCCTCATTACATAATTTTTGATATATTGAAAATTGAGTGAAACTCAACTATGAGCTTTGTCTTCTTACCAAAGTAATAGTAACAAGGACACTGCAGGGGAAACCGAATATCTTAACACGGGATTCCGTCTGAATACGCTGCTAATAGCTTAAATAAAAGATAATATATCATACTTAATTAAAAAAGTCAACAAAATTAAGCCTGTCATTGTGCAGGAGCACAAAGTGACTGTAAATGCAGATTGTGGTTATTATACCCACTTGAGGAAATGAAATATTTAATATTTTCATTTCTTCGCTGTGGTGTAGAGCCAAAGCGCGGCATTCAGTTCCGCTACATAACACGCTAAGCCATAAGAATTTAGCAGAGAATAGGGAATGGAGTTTCTTAACCATAGGTTTTCCCTTTGTCTATCCTGCTATGTGCAGGATACAGAATGACATTAAAAATAATGAATAGAATAGTTTTTTACGGTATAAAATTTATATTGCAGGTAGAATGTTTAGGTGCTTGTGTCAACGCACCCATGGTACAAGTCAATGATGATTATTATGTAAGCATGTTAAATTATTTTTACATTCTTCTACAGTATACTAATATACAGGGGTGGAAGTGTCAGCGCTCCTTTTTGTGTGACGCAGTTACGCGTAGATACCAATAACGTTAACACATACTACTGAAGTATAATCAAATTGTGGGTTCCCTTTGATAGGATAATGTGTGCGTTCTTGATAAGTGGCGTTTTATATTACAACAATAATTTTATTATGTTTGAAAAATAACTTTTTCATTTTTGAGTATTTTTTGTAATTGTATTAGGCTTTTATAAGAGTAGTTAAAACTGCGTTTTCATTTAAAGTGGTGCTGACACTTCCATCCTGTATAATTGAGTAAGAAAGAAATCCAAAAACACTTACCACTTTATTACTTTTTATCATTTACTTTTTTTTTCATTCAAATAAAATACTATCCCATTGTCAAAGTATGACCTCAACTTTTATAAAAAATATATATATTTTTTATATTCATCAATTTACTTACAGGAAGACCTAACTATAGAGGACACCAAAGAAATAATTGAAAAACTAAAAAGAGATGAAAAGCCAAAACCTGGACCAAGGTAAGTATATAGGAATATAAAAGAAAGAAAACATTTCAAGACTTAAGTAGGACTCGGACCTGCACTACTTGAATACTATCCAAGTGCTCTACTAAATTTAGCTATACATGCTCATCTTTTCTTCATTAACTATTTCTACTAACTAGTTATATGTATAGTAGTTTTATGTATATTTGGGGGTGTCGCGACCCGGTGGCACAAAGGTGTGACTGTAAATGCGACGGGGACGATTTCTTTTAAAAAAAATATAGAGAATTTTAATTAAAATTTTAGATTAGGCAGAATTAATGTATTGTTTATATACAATTATAACGTATTATACGATTATTGTAATTATCGTTAATATTTATAATTAAAATCTTTTTATATCAGTACAGTATTTTTTATACTTTTAAGAATAATTTATAAAATAGCATAATTGTAACTGTGTTTTAATGGAATAGAACTGAAAATAATTATTTTTAATTTTTCGTCTGTTTGTCAGTTTATGTGTTTGTCTGTGCGTTTGTGCACGCTAATCTCAAAAACAGCTTAACCGATTTAAATATAGTATTCACTATTATTTTGAAATCGGTTCTTTAATGAAAAAGTTATATCAATTTATATTGATTAGTATTTGGCTCGACAAAATTGCTACGAAATAATTGGATGAAACATTAGTTTCCAATGTATGGGTATTGTCTTTAAGACGACAATGTTATTAGAAGTAATTTACACGGAAGTTAGAAGTATTATAAATAGTAAGCAAAACAATTATGTAGTGCCAGCGGGCGAAAATAAATCACAGATTTCAATATCTCTTATATTCAACACGCCAATACTAGTGCACTGGCACAGCCCTTCGAAGTACTTACTCACTTACTTAAATATTTTAATTTCTTCGCTCTGGTGTTGAAGCAAAAGCGCGGCGTTGAGTTCCGTTCAACACGTAATGCCAGCAAAATTCGGCAGAAAATGTCAAACTGAGTGTCTTACCACCAGGTTCCCTCTTCCTACCCTGCTGTGTGCGGGATACATCGCGAACCTGAAAAAATACATAGATATGATTAAAAATTAATATATTCCCTTAGGAGCGGTAGATACGCAGCAGAGCCACTCGGCGGGCTGACCTCCCTCACGGAAGAGCCCACCGGCCCCGGCTTCGGACTGCAAGACTCTTTGAAAGCTTAAAACATGTTGTAAATTATTGTATAGATATTTAAATACAATCAATGTTAGATAATATATCTTGTTTTATTTTATCTTTCGTCATAGTAAATTGAATAACTTCAAGCTATTCCTTGCACAAGCACAATTTTTGAGACTTTGTGTGTGGAGTGGGGAACTCAATGGCGCGATTGAATGCAGATAGAATCGTCAGCGAAGAATCGAACTCACAACTGTCGCGTTCATGGTTCTGTTCCTTAGTAAGTAAAATGTAGAAAATTCATTTTTTAGTATCCTTAGAAATTCTTATTGAATTTGAGACTGTCAGAATGTACGTCAGTCTTATAACTTCTTTTCACACATTTTCAAATTAGTTTACCTTGTGTACGAAGTTTCCTAAACTGGAATTCGTATCTTCTCTATGGGACCAAAAAAATTGAAATAACGTACCATTTACACCACAACAAAATAAAAAAATAACATTATTAATAGCATTTTTGGGTACAATATACACTATAATCTACAATCATCCAATATTTATAAATTTCGTTATATCAATATTTAGCAGGGATCGTGGTTACACTTAAAAATAACAAACTAAGTCAATTATTAGCAAAATCAACAAACTAATACTATGAAAATTTCCAATTTTTCCTTTTAAGGTATATAAACCTAAAAATGGATTTTTTGGCTATTTATACAAACAAAAATCAATTAGCTTCATGGTGTATCATGTTCATACGGCAGGGTAGGCAAAGGGAAGTGAGTGCCGCGCTTTTGTCTCGGTGCCAGAGCGAAAAAATTAAAATAGTAAATAAATAATAATTTATTGGACTTGGGAACTAAACCCTCAACAGTCATGTATAAAGTCACAGTCACTGCGCCACAACAGCCTTATTAAGAATATGTATATAAAGAAAAATATTTAACTATAGATACGGTATTTAGGTAACCGGTAAGTACGCGTGACACGGCAAGCGCATTTTTCCGTGTAAACTTCGAAGTTGAAAAATGCGCTTGTCGTGAGTGTTTCAAGATTTAGGATAGAGTTCGAGTCTATCCTAAATCTTGAAATTTCGGTGTTTTTATCATCATACAATCTCGAGTTTTTTCTATCATTATACATATTGAAAGCTAAAAATTCAACCAATTCAGTAAAACAGTTGTATATAATAACTGTTATAGCAATTAGAAAATGTTTCGAACTAAGTACTTTAAACTGATGTAACTTTTTTATTTATGAACTGATTCTTATAAAACAAATATGTTAACCCTATATGTTAACGGAAGCTCCCGAGATAAGCGATAATAAACGCACAGACAAACAGACAAAAAAATTAAAAATTAATAAAGGTCCCCAATAAAAAAAATCTTAAATATGTTCCGATTGGTTACGATTTTATTATAAGTATAGATTTAGATTTTTTTGTAGGTTTCATTATGTAATTAAAAATTTTGTTTCAAATATTTATAAGGTAGCAAAAAATTATTAATTATTCCGCAACTTTGCCACTATCCGAAATCTGTCGTCCTAGGTCTACTCAGTATGCTGGTATGTCCAGTACTTTGTTGGACTTCTTGTTCTTGTCATTTAATAATATCTAAAATTAATATTTCAATAGGTGGCTTAAAATAGAATCGTCAGCGTTGTATTACACAATTAATGTGATATTACAATTATCGTATTTTGAGTTAGTGTTTTAATAAAACAAGTGTTTTTGACTTACAATTACTATATTCAATATTAAGTAACAAATATTAAGTAATAAATTTAAGGCGCGCAGTCGTGGCGCAGTGGCCCAAGTGTGCGACTGTAAATGCAAGTAGTCGTGGATTCGATTCTCAATTTAAATTTTCGTTTCTCCCCTCTCGTGTCGAGGCAAATGGTAGCGTTGAGTTCCGCCACTTAATATGCAATGTCTCAAGAATGCGGTAGAAAAAGTGAAAAAATATAAAAAGATATCAATTAAAATTTATAGTGGAGACAACAAAAATCAGTATTATCCGCTCATTACGTAATATAACTTAGATAAGTGCTGACTAGCATTGTCTTGATAACGTATAAACGTACACGTTTCAGTCATGACTAGTATAGTGGGGACATATCGTTGTTTAGGTTAGTAAAATAATATTTGTTTCGAGCAAATATATAAAAGAAGTAATAAATAATGTTTTGGAAATATTATTAGATAATTTAAAGTGTTCATTGTGTTATAGTTTTAGTTTCAAATGTTCCGTCGGAATAAAAACGATGGAGTTGAATTTACGAAAGTGCAGCTGTGGGGATCGCCAGACATTGAAATATATGGAAATGTAAGTGTTGACGAAACATTTTATAAAATTCTGCAATGACCTTAATTCTAGAACTATTTTATTTTATTAATATAATATGAAACTAATATTTTTTTAGTTATTAGATTTTTATTATTATCACAAAAATAGTAAAAAAAATATTCGTTTAAAATGTCATTTATTGAAAATCTAGATAAAAACAATTGTCCAATGTTAGTAAAAAAACTCTAAGTACAAACTAATAAAAAAACAAAATACGTACATATGTCCAAAATGCGTACTGTATTTCCAAATTAGTGCAAAATAGAGGATGCAGTGATTTATTATACGATTTACCCTGACGAATTCAGTATACGTAGTACAAATTCAATAAAATACGGAAGATATACAAAGTAAAAAAATACAAATAAGCTTGCAGTTTCCAATATTTCTTTATTTTTTATTTATAATACTATTAAAAAACTAAATGATTCATATATATATATATATGTTTTATGATTTTCCACTTTTCCAATTGTTTTTAATAATACATATAAAAAGACACTATAAATCTGAACAAAAAAAATCACAGTACATTTATCCGATCGAAGTGACGTTTCCAGTAACCAGCGTCTGTCAACTAAACATCAGTTTTCATCGCTTGTCAGTGTGTCATAAGTCATTGTTAGTGGTTTCGCGATCGTTCTCGCTTTGTGTTGTCTTCCCAGTGAAAAATAAAATGTCTTTCGAGGCTTAAAGCTCCAAGGCATTTTGTGAAAGATGAAAAGCAGTCCGACGCGTAAATATGAAAATTTCTCCGACCACCAAGCAAAAGAGTCTGATAAGTACTCCATAGACAGCCAGGACACCGCCAGTCTGGTTAGTGAATTCAGTTGTTCAAGTTATTGATTTTGTTTGTGTACCATCCAGATGTTATTGATTCATTAACGTTCAGTACTTATAAATGTCTAGTCTAGCATATTCTATGAAGTTCATGGTAAAAACTTCATGTTATAGCTTAAAATATTTTTAAATTAACCGGCTATAAAGCTAACGATCCGGGCCAAAGTTGCACTAGTTAAAACGACCTAGATTTTTCCATCGAACTTAGTGCATATTTTGTACACTATATAGGTACATTGTCTTGTCGCATGCACCTAGTGAACGACCTAGTAGTTTTTTTTTTCGAGAAACGCTAACGTATATCGCATCGCTATTTTTCGCACTTTCACTGTACGTGAATTGCTTTAACGTCGAAAGCAATGAATTAGAATGAATTTAAAGTAAAAAATACTTTACTATATTTATATTAAATACTAAAAAGAATAATTTATATATATTTGAATACAAAAAGCTGTGGGTAGGATAAAGAATATTTTAAAAAATAATAGTAATTGTAACTTATGAGTTATTTATACATTGAAAAATATATATTCTATTGATTTTTTTATTTTATCATGCCCTTAAGTCATCTTGTATTTTGTGTGATATGAAAATGAATTTCCACTATAGGTTACAACACAGTAGCAGTAATAAAAACATAGTAGTGAGAAATTCTTAAAGCATTTTGTAATATTATTATACAATTAGTTATAAAGCTTAGAATTAATAATCTCAGATTTTTTTAAACATACATTATAATAATTAGGACTAAAAATACATTTTATAAAGTTATTTTATTTACTTTATGATTAAAATGCATTTAATTAAACTATTTTCATTACCTTGCTTTGGTAACAAGATAAATCATGGTGTTAAATTCTGTTGGTTAATACTCAAAGTCACAAAATTAGCTGGTGTATGGGGAACAGAATCTTATCATTAGTATTCCTCCGACAAGTAGCTTTAAAAACCAGTTTAAATGCAAGTTATTCTGTCTCAATTCTTTATTTAGCCTATTTCACAGGTGAAAATGGAACAGATAAATATAGACCACTCACAATCAAAGCACTCTGGTAGATAGCAATAAAAATTCTATGTTACTGCTATCATATCATTATCATAGTTTGACTTTTAACACGGTGTCATTTATTATAATTAATAAGAAATATATGCTAATCTATATAAGGTTTTTTATTCCCCTGACCTAGCAAAACGCAGCACAATGTTGGGTTCCGCTTGTCAACATGCAATGTATATGACTTTGGTTAGACAGCAAATAAGGGAGTATCTTAGTAATAAATGATGTCTGATTACATTTCTTTATGAGGTTAAAGAATGATGCTTAAAATAATACTACTGTATTATTTAAATGTAATTACTCTTACCATAAACTTATAAACTCATTTACAAAATCATAAACAAATATCAGATAACACTTTATTATACATATTTTTCTTATACATAGCATCATACAAAAGATAAAATATTTTATTATAAAAGAATATTAATGCTCTACATTTTTATCTCTTTTATTAAAGTAAGTTGTCTTGCTTCCCAGAAGTGTAAATTGAACCCACAACTTGTAACAAACTTAAATAAATTATCTCTTGTTATAAAAATTGCTGATTGCTTGCTGATTTTCATATTTTTTATTCAAACTTAGATATTTTATTACAATAGTTTTGAAAAGAATATTATTTTCTTACTCAGTTTTTTTAAATTATGTAATCTAATTAATATAAATGGAATATAAAGTGTATTTTTTTTATAAAGGTCAATGTATAAATAATAAACTAGATATAATATGATATACTTTGCATAATATTAAAAAATAATGATATTGTTATACAATGTTAAGTAGTGAGTTCAATCATCAGTATCCAGATCCTAAATACACACAGGAATAATATCTTCTTTTTTTAATTAAGAAACATTTGAAATGAAATTTAAATATAATGCACTTATTGTATCCAAGGTCAGATATGGAAAAGAGTTATATATAAGCTATATTATAGCTGAATTATTTGTTAATATTTTTATTTCTTTGCTCTGGCACCAACGCAAAAGCCCCGTGTTGAAAATTTGAATGGAAAGTGGGGAATGGAGTGTTTTAACACTAGCTCTCCTCTGCCTACCGTGGTGTACGCGGGGATACAGTGTGAAGCTGATCTTGCAGAAAAATATTTTTATGTTTGATAGTAGTAGTCAGTTAGTAGTAGTTTGAGATAAGGTTCATTTTTTTTATCGTACACAAAGCTATAGATAAATGCAGTTTCACACTTTTCCCTCATACCTGTGGAGAAAAAGGCAGTGTTAAGTTACTCCTTTCTCTATTTTCCGTCGAATTTTACGAGGAATTGCATAAGATAGAGATAGAGTTGGGAAACTAAACACCAAGCAAAGTCTAATAAGCATTTAATATAACGCTAACAATATAATTCTTTTCTGACAGTTCAATTGTTTTAAACTGAAAATAGTTTTTAACAAAAGGCCACTAGGACAGTGTCATAATTTCTAATAAACCTAGTTGGCACTTATTGAAGTAGCAATAAAATTTTATCGTCACGCATTTTTCGCATCAATCTAGGTCTACAGAATACCCAAGTGTTGTTATCGCTCGCTGAGACAATATGTTGAGTCGTGGAACTCAACACTACACGTTGTTTACTTATACGATCATGGAAACAAATATTTCTTAGATATAAATGTTTTTAACCCCCTGACTAAAACTTAGTGTTATAGGCTTTACGCATTATTTACGAAATGATGAAATTAATAATTATGAAATTAAAGTGTCTGTTTGGTTGAACACACCAATGTCAGGAACTATTGAATTAAATTGTGTAGTTCTTTCGTTGAAGAAGACACACGTTGTATGCCATATAGCAGGGTAGGCAGAGGGCGAATTTACGAGGCATTGCGGTTGCTTAAGTGCCGAAACTCAGCACCACGTTTTACCTTGTTACCAGAGCGAAGAAATTAAATATTATAAATATTAATAAATAATCATACCTATATTCCCCCAAGCGGAAATCGAACCTATAACCGTCGCGTCTACAGTCACACGCTTGTGTCAATGCGTCACGACGGTCCCTACCTCTAAATTACAGTAAGTAAGGTATAAAAGCCTTATTAAATTCATTCTGAATGTAGCTATTCAAAGAAGAGATGTATATAGTTATTACTATAATGTTATTACAGGTGTTATGTGTTATTAATAATTGTACAATAGTGTTATAAAAACATTAAATTAATTGATGATATGTAACTTTGAACTGACGAAGGATTGAACGAATGAAATAATATTTATCATATTCAATAATAATATTAGTAGATAACTCATGTATAAAATTAACGTCTAGGATTGGTTGTTTTTCTACAAAGTCAGTCCGTCAGTCAATAATTTTAGTTAATAAGTTTTTTTTTTCAGCTTCACTCTGTATCCCGCACAGAGTAGGGTAGGCAGAAGGAACCTAGTGTTAAGATACACCGTTCCCCACATTCCGCCGAGTTCTGAAGGCATTGCGTATTGTGTGGCAGAACTCAATGCCGCGCTTTGCCTTAATAAGTTTTTGTTTTTTTAGATTGTTAAACTTATTGTTAAATTGTGAATTAAGATGCGATCTCATCGCTGTCCTCTATTTGATAACGTTTTTTTTCCCCACACCCCTAAAGGAAGGAAACGCAAATATAATATGGTTTTAAGGCACTTTGTTACCCTATTTCTGCTCAATTTTTGAGACATTGCGTATTTAATGGGGATAACTCAACGACCCGTTTTTCTTGTCACCAAATCGAGGAAGTGAAAATAATTCATTCCTCTCAGTGGGAATCGAACTCACGACCTTCTCATAAAGAAACAGACGCATACCGCTGCGCCACGACTTTAAAAAAAATTTTTAAATATATATATTTTTTTATTTTTTTTCAGCATTCGAACACGGAGGAGGGTCGGCGCGGAGAGGTGAGCGCGGGCGCCGGCGCCATGTGGATCAGCGCTGTGGAAAGCTCCATTCTTAGCTGGGAGGCGGTAAGTAACATTTTGAATGATAACCTAAATACTTTTTTTTTCTCTTTCGTTTCGTCTACTGTTATCAACCTCTTTATACATGACCTCGGGGGTCCTCTTGCTTTTTAAGTGGCCTTCCTCTAGTTTCGTAGACACTGTGTTTCGAAAGTCAACTGGGGTCTTCCCCTACACCTAGAATAATCTAAATACATACGTCTTGCTGTATAATGTTAATGTTGTTATTATTTTTTGCCAATAATTATGTTTTATATTTTCTCAATTGAGGAAATAGTACTAGGAAATTTATGTAAATCAAGCAAGCTCTTATTTACGATTAATAAATATTGAAGCTATTCGAAACGCCTTAACTAAAGAACAGAGCTATTATTATTGCTATTATTGCTGTAGCTTTTAGTAATTCAAAAGTTATTCATTAAATTTTACATAAGGCAAGGAGAGATAGAAAGAGGTAGGTCTAAAGTATGGTACCCAACATTTTCTTGATCGAGGATCACTTTTATATCATTCTTGGTAGTAGGGACCACTATGCATGTAGGTATAATAAAAATTAATTGTGGTAATCGAACAGAAACTTCCCTTCACCCTCCTCAATCATAAAATTAAAATCGTTCGCGGACCATATTTAGGCTTCTACGGACCACTGGTAGTCCGCGGACCACTGGTTGGGAACCAGTGCTGTACACTGTAAAACTTAAAATCTCGTTTCTTCCCATTCTCTTAGAAATGTTAAGATATTGACGCCTTGACCATAATTATGTATAAATTCTGGTGCTATTTGAGTCGTGTTCCAGACAGATCTTGGCTTACAGACAGACAAGTTCTAATTTCTAAGATATAATTATATTATTGCGTAGGAACGAATGTATTCTATAATTTTATTGAATCTTACTAACTTAAGTATACCTACTTAAGTTGGAAAGATTATTTAAAGTTAAATATATAAATAAAAACAAATAATAAACAAGTGTTTTATGATATGCGAAGGCGATGAGGCCTCAAATGGGCTTTTTATGAAAAAAATGTGCAGCTTAAACATGAAATGAAATAATAATAATTATATATGTTACATATTATGTCTCTAAAGTTCGATGTAATTTGAAAAACGGTGTGAATTGTGAAATACATATTAATGGGTTACCTCTGCCTACCATTTTATAAGCCGGCTATGCGCAAAGTTAAGCAAATATTTATTATTTATAATATTTTTATATTTTTTTCCAAATTTATATAATAAATATTTTTTAGAATACAACAAACAATTTGACCCCATGCCTCTTGGATGGTTCAGCCTTGGACTGCAAGAGGCGCGGGTTCAAATCCAGCTATGTTAAATTTTTAATACGTTTTCTAAAAATCACTAAGTTATATTGAATAAATTGCATAATTGAAAAAAGTCGTTTACTTTATTCCAATGATTATAATATAAATAAATTTATAAACACTACACAATATAGGTATTTTGACTGTCTGTTTGCGATTTTCACGCTGTCAACTAAAGTTAATTTGAAGGTCATTTGCGTACTAAATGACTATTATTTTTTGTTTTGTTAAAACAGTCTCTATCATAATTTTTTTTAAAGAAAATATGATTTGTCGTACAACAATCGTGTACAAATCAGCATGACGCCGACTTGTGTGTTTCTGATGGCTGTAGGTTCGAGTGAAATTTATTGAAATTTCATATATTTACCTAAATAACTGCTTTCACTCTAGTTAGACGAAGTGCAATATCTGCCTCGTTTTCAAATCTACTAATCTCACACATTATACCAAGTTAGTTACTATTTGTCATTGAGATATTGCGGGATCAATAGTAGAAAAATAAGCAACCAAAATCAGAATCAAACTTAAAACTTATAACCAGATGCTTCTACTGTTCTATGTTCTGGAGTCTGTTTTAAAAAAAAAAACAACCGTCAAAGCTGAATTTCAACAAGAAATATACTAAAAACCCTTTGACTAACTCTTCCATTATACTCGTTTGTAACATATAACCGTTCTCTATTATGTATGAGCCTATACAATGACCGACTAGTGAAAACTAGAGTGCTTTTGGAAATGTAAATATGGGCTGAATATGCATAGTTCAGTTATCAAGTAAAAATATTATTTATTATTCTCTTTTGGGCTTGAAATAAGCATATTAACATTTTTTTACAAGTTTTTTTAGCTTCAAGGAGAATCTTTATAATATTTTTAAAAAAAGCCGACGTTGTTCACTTTCTGGCCAAAATCGAAATATTTCGTGTTGGGTAGCGGAACTCAATGCTGAGCTCTTTGTCCTACCGAAACAGGGAAAAAGAATAATTTAACCATCGAGGGAGATCGAACCCACAATTATCTTGTTTGTTTACATACCGACGATGCTGTACCACTGAGCCTGATTGTTTTTATGTTAAATTATAATAAATTAAATTAATATATTTTTTTGTCTTTTTGTTAAAAGTTTTCATTGATTTACTTATATGACCTCAGAGCAAGGGAGTCGACACTTTAACCACTGCATTGTTACGCTTCATTTGCAACGATCGATGCACAATAAGCGATAATTAAAGAAAAAAAATCATAAATCACAAATGTGTTTATAAATTACACGCATCACGTGTATTTTTAATGGAAACTCAGTGGGCGTCTTGTTTATACATTACTAGATATAATTATGCAGTCGGTATATATTTGATAATCATATATTGTACACTCAAATAAAAGTTGTGGGTTCGATTCCCACTCGAGGAAACGAAATATTTAATATGCTCATTTTTTCGCTCTGATGTAGGCAAAGCGCGGCGTTGAACTCTGCCACTGAACACGTAATGTCTCCAGAATCTGGCGGAAAGTTGGGAGCGAATTTTTTTGTAAACATTAGGCTGCCTTCTATTTTTCTAACAGGATATTTTTATACCATTAATCTTAAAATTCTAAACTGATTTTGCCTTTGTCTAAGGCATCTAATGGACGAAAACAAATAGTTACGCTTTAATTCGACAAAAGAAAAATCTAAATTTTAACATATAAATAGGAACACAAAATAAAATTTTTGTTCACAGTTGAAGTTGATTTGCGTCATTTTAAATAAATAGTTTCTTAGAGACTAGAATATTAGTATAAAATTACATTAAGTTATATAAACACTGCTAGCTTTGACTTCTGTTTCCATTAACTTTTTCCTTGTATTAATCAATTTGCATTATGTTACGAACGGCTATAATTCCTGGACAGTTTTCGAAGAAAATACAAGATTTTTCTTAATTAGCGTAAACTAAGTTAATATGGTGGAGGTAACATATTCAATTATGATTTTTATTTGAAAAATTTTTTTGGGATATATTTTAATTTTTTTTTAATAGAAACTTCTCTTCAAGAAATACTACTCTGACAACCTTTTATATTGTCACATAACTTTCGTGTAAAAAAGCAGCATTTCGCGATTTCCAACAGTGTAGTCAGAGTCAACCTAGTGTCAAGACGCTTTGGTCACCACTTCCCGTCAAAATTTAAGACATTGGTTGGTTGAGTGGTGATACTCAACTCCGCGTTCTGTCCAGCTAGAGCAAGAAAATAAAAAAAACACTACTTTTTAACACTACTTCACTACTTTTACTTTTACTAATTCACTACTTTTATTAGTTCGAGCTGCAACTATGTAATAAAATCTAAGAAACTGGCACACATGCTTAATCGTTGTATCTTCATGAAACTTGGCAATGATGTGTAGATTAGATAACAATACAATATTATTATACCATCAAGCTCGTCTGATGATGGAATTGGAAGGTAACTGATGGAACCTTGGACTGCCTACTAGTAAATATATCGAGTTTGCGCTCATCTGACGTTTTTAATTGTTTCCACCATATATTTATATATTGTCTCATAAAAATCTATTATCAACATACAAGCCACGGTTGATATCTTCCACATAAGCGTAACTGCATCAGAATGTCGATATTACATTCTCAACTTGTATATTTTATGCACAAGTTAACCTTTAATAAACTAGTATTTACATAATGAGAGATGAGGTTTCCGACCCCGAACTTGTCCCTGAACTTCGCATTTTAATGCATTGCGATACAACTTTTTCATCATCGGCATTTACACGCAAAAAGGCTTCTTTTGTTAAATACTTTTGTTTTACGTGTGGTAGAGTCACGTCGCCAGCAATGGCAACACGCATGGGCAGACTCGACCGGATCATTACCACCCCCGGCATTTAAAACCGGCGTGAAGTAGTGGCTTTATGCCACTGCGTTTCGCATCAGGTAAGGCCGGGCCCCGGCGCTCAACCCATCTTAAAGACCGGCAACGCACCTGTAACTCCTCTGGGGTTGCACGGGGTCGTGGGCGGCGGTAGTCACTTACCATCAGGTGACCCGCATGCTCGTTTGCCGTGTCTTTTCCATAAAAAAAATAAATAAATAACACGCAATTTTTTATGTTTTTTTTCTATATCACTATATACTATAAAAAAAATGAAGAATTTTGCATATTACAGGATATTACCTAATTATAATTAGGAATTAAATGTACTATCTCGCTCCAGTGTATTTCAAAGGTGTTATTGACGTTTTAATAAATAAGTGTGAATTTGTAATTTACTGACTTGATTATAAAAGTCGCTGAGTTTTTTGCGCCGATTCTTATTAGGTCTGAGGCATTAACTTTAGTCTTTTTTAATTTTTTGACATTCATAACATGAAGCGGTCTTTCTTATGTTGAATAAAATGAAGTTTAATAAAATAAGTAACTAAATTGTTTATTTTGATTGAATTCTATTTTCCTAATATTATTACAAAAATACGCCAGGAATTCATATATTTTAAAAATTTTATTTAGGTTTCACTAAGAATCTAAACAATATCAGAAATAAGTATCATTTATATATATGGTAAGTAAAGTGCCACTTTGATTTTCAGCTAATATATTTATTTTATACATACATATTTCAATTCAGTCAATTAACAACTAGGCGCCGTCCTGGCGCTTGTAAAATGTGCCTAACTTTTCATACTATTGTGAATTTAGAGGTCGTGGCATATTTGAGGCCCAGTCATGGCACAGGGATACAAGCGAACGATTTCAAAAGCGGCGGGTTGTGGGTTCGATTCCACTTGAGAATATAATATTTTTATTTCCTCGCTTTGGTAACGGAGCCAAACGCAGCCTCGAGTTCCACCACTCAAAGAATTCAGTGTGTGAAAGTAGATAGCGGATCTTAATGGGACCAAAGTTTTTTAACACTAGAACCCCATTCAAATGTCCCATCTACCTACCCCGCTACGTGCGACATACTCGTACAGCGTGAGCTAAAAAAATTGCTGTATCCCTGGCCAGCGTTTAACTCTGCTCCTCAATACACTACAAAATATTTAAATAAGCAGTAAGTAGAGAAAAGAGTGGCTTATCACTAAGATTTCTCTCTTCATTTGTAATAAAAGTAAAAAATGCTATATAATTATTGTATTAAGAAAATAATAATTGGCAATCCAAAATATATTGCAACCCGATAGATTTTCACATTGCGGTACGAATTTATCTAACGGTCGAGTACCTCTCCAATTGGGGTCATTGTCAATAACGTACGGTTAATTTCTCGTGTGGCATTTGTCTTATCGCTCTGTCCGTAATATTAATAATTAATAATATGTTCAGTTCCATGTTCCTATTATATCGATTTTTATATCTAGTACTTATATAAAAAATTGCCCGTCGTGGCGCAGAGGCACAAAGTGTGACTGTAAACGCAACTGGTTGTGGGTTCGTTTCCCACTTGAGGAAATAAAATATTTATTTAAATTTATATTTTCATTTCTTCGCTCTGGTGTCGAGGCAAAGCGCGGCGTTGAGTTCCGCCATTCGGCATGCTGTGCCACCAGAATTCGGCAGAGAGTGGGGAACTTTATTACTAGGCCTTTACTACTAAACGTTGTGTAATGTGATTTGTGTCACTTGTGCCATTGGTACCTGATGGCACGTTGACAATAAGCGAGACGATTGACTTGAAGTAGCAGAAATGGGGTTCTTTTGATTTCGAACCAGTAGTTCCTGAGATGAGCGTTCAATCAAACAAACTCCTCGTATTTATAATATTACTATAGAATTATCGATGGACATCCGCTCACTTCTGGTGAGGCATGCACATTAGAAAAGGCTTCACTTATCTTTATAGAAATACTAGGGGCCGCCCGAGTCTATTAATTTAAAAAAAAAAAAATCATACAAAAAACAATCTGCCTATAACCTAACCTTGGGCCTGGATATTACGTCAATGTATTTATAACAATTGAAATTTCGCAAAACGGACACAACCGTCAACGACTTCTACCCTCACGCGTCTGCCCGCGTTCGGGTCGCGCACTCAGCAAAAAACGACTTTTCCCACCGCCCGCCGCTTCGGCTACCACCACCAACGCCTTCACCGTGCCGTTTTCAGAAGCGATAAATGTATCTATTTTCAATAAAAAATCAATCCCGCGGGAACTCCGGGATAAAAAGTAGCCTATATGTTATTCTGGGTCTTCAGCTACCAACATACCAAATTTCATCGTAATTGGTTCAGTAGAATTTGCGTGAAAGAGTAACAAACATCCATACATACTCACAAACTTTCGCATTTATAATATTAATAGGATGTTAATATAATTTTCACCGTCTCTCCGCCGTCTGATTAATTGATTAAGTATTGAAACTTGCCTTTGGATAAAAAAAATGTAAATGAAGAACAAATTAAACAAATAATTCTGTTAACAACAATAATATTATTTCAGTTCGTTTTACCGTATGTAAATTAAATTTAAATGGTTATTGCGGAAGGAGATAATGTTCATGTAGGTATGACTAATTGTAATTAAACTTAATTTTTCCTTGTGTTATGTTATCAGATTCATTCATTTTTTTTTAATAAAAGACATATAATATTATTTATATGATATATAGCTAAAATTAAAAAAAAAACTGCTTCACGCTGTATCCCGCACACAGCAGGATAGGAAAGGGCACCAAATGTTAAGTACAAAAATCTATTTTTTTAATGACAAGGCAAACGAGCGTTCTCGTCAAAGTTCAAATCGCACTCACCCACGACCGTCTTTCGGCGTATTGATATATGTATGTAGCTTTATCACATTTTTTGTATGTTATTACTTATACTTAATGTAAATTCTCATAAAAAACCTCTAAATATTATTTTTTGGTTTTACAAATTAAATAAATTTGAACACTAAAACCGAAATGGTGGGTAAGTACCGAAATCGTAAGATATTGGCAGTATAACCAGTCGTAATTCGCCAAATTGTCTTTAAATTATCCATTTTTGGACATCAAAAATGTGTAAATAAACAAGTAAAAGGTATTCCATATAAGGTAATGTAGATCAAGTTTAAAAGAAAAAAATATGATAATTTGAGTGAAAGTATAGGTAAAGTAAAGTGTTTATTGCATCAATGCATATTTATGCTACATACGTGAAAGTGATTACGGGGGTATACCTGTCAGTTACTTTTTCTTCGGCGAGAAGTGTCGATTTTGATGAAATTTAAAAAGGAAAAGACGTTGAACATTATGAATTACGTAGGTACATTTACTGTAAACAAGTTGCTTTTTTACTAGATTTAATGGATGTTAAACAAAAAAATAAAATTTGGTGGAAATTTTGGTCAATGTTCTCTTAAAAATTAAAAATAAATTAAAAAACTAAATTAGCTTCAAGCGGTATCCCAAATTCAGCACGGTAGGCAGAGGGAACCTAGTGTTAAAACACTCTGTTCCCCAGTTTCCGCCGAATTCTGGAGGCATTGCGTGGTGAGTGGCGGGACTCAATGCAAATTAGAACTTCCAAAGTTCAGCACTGAGCAGGTAGCGGAAGAGGTTTTTGGTAGAGTTGGTTTGGTAGAGATGTAAGTATAGATAGTTCTTTCTATATATTAGATATTTTTCATTCTTCAGCTTTTCACTGTTTTTCAATTATAGCAATAAAGCAAATAAAAGCACAGGAAACCTAGTGTTAAGGCAATTTGTTGAACACCAACAAAAAAATCCCCAATTTTTGCCTAATTTTCGAGACATTGCGTGTTGAGTAGCGGTACTTAACGTCGCAATTTATCTACTAGATAGAAATTAAAACAATTTAAAAATGATCATAACGTACCTCTACATATGAAAAATAATAATAAAGTTAATTCAAATACTTCAGGTTTCCACCGAACTGTTTTTATTTGCACAAACTGAAGTAGCCTGACCGAGCGTATTTGGCATCAATTAAAAAGTTTAGAACTGTAGACAACATACAAAACATGTGACCTTTCTGGCAAAAAAATATTTAATGTCATTTACGGTTTTGACATTGTATATTCATATACTTTATGAATTTTTAAAACAATATTTTATTCGCTGGTTTTCTTATTATCATAAATATATTAATTTAGCTAAAATATAACATGATTCTGTTACTTTTACAAGGGCGACCAACATGACAACAAAATATTTTAATGTTTTTGAATTTGGTTTTTTTTTTATTATTACATTTAAATTACGTATCGTGTAGTTTTAAAGATAAAGGAAATATAACAACCCATTAATTATTATTAATTTATTATCAAAGAATTTATGACCATATAAAAAAGTTACATACATATTTTATTTATTGAAAGGCGTTCATTAATTTTCACATAAGTAACGAAATCGTGTTCACTAAGTCAATACCTTGGCGGTGGGTTAAAATCTTAGTTTGGGAACTATATCTTTATCAGAGATATTTATTTAACTAATTTGGTCTGCAATGGGTTAGACTTAATAAGGGCCCCTTAGATTCATAATTTAAAAATACTGTACTGACCGGTTCTCGCTCCAACTCCAGATATTACGTGTCCAGTGACGGAAATGAACGCCTCTTTTATATTGCAAGGATGAAATAAATGTAATCATTTTCTCGAGGAGTAACTAAACGTACAATTATTGTTTTCAGTTAGACATTGTTTTACTATACTATGTTTAACTATATACTATAGCCTCTTCATGAAGATTAAACAGCAATTTATTTAAATGTCAACAAAATTGTAATGTATATATATATATGTGTGTGTGAGCACTCATTGTGATAGTATTTTATTATTTGAAATATGCCTACTATTTTTCTAAATTCATATCTTTCACGGTGGAGTTTCGTAGGCACTCTGCTCTCCACTGGCGATGATTTCGAATTTAGTATTGAGGCACTCTGCTCTCCACTTTCCGTTGTATTTTTTAATGTCTCTAAGATTGGACGGTTAGTGGGGCAGAGCGTCTCAACGTTAAGCTTCATCTGTCTTCCCTCTTAAATGAGGGTTACAGCGTGAAACTAAGAAAAATATATTTTTAATATTTTTACTGCATCGAATTTAAACTTAGCGCGCATTAATCAATCCTATTACATGGAACTAATGCGTTTACAAATATCAGACTCGGTATCGCGGTGCGTGTTTCATATTTAGTTAAGAAATTATAAGTGAATTTCTCTTTTGAAGAAATGGTCTCACATTGCGTTTAATTTTTTTTTAGCTTTGGCTATTTTACATAATATTTATAGTAAACGGTAAATCTCGGCTAAACGGTAAATCTTAGGCTACAGGTGCATGATAGCGTTTCGCACGCCGTCGTAGCAATATCTCGGCACACCGACACCTGCACGTACTATAGTGAAGGCAAAGATGACGCAGTAAATATGTTAATTCGGAACGCGACGAAGGCAACGACAAAAAGCATTGTGGAATATAATTTAAAGATGGCTTTGAAAGATAGGAACGCAGCAGTCACCTCTTCCACCATAGCGGTCATGCCCTTATCCTAGTGCAAAATTCCTCACATCCAAATCAATTACGATAAAAGTGTAGCATGTACTTATAATTATGTAATTAAATATATATTGTAATATGTAAAATTGTTAAATATATATATAAATATAAACACTCGCTTAACCTTAGATCTAAGTAAATTTTGTAAAATAATGTAAAGATAAAAATATAATTTGCTTATTATAGATATTGATTGTATGTAAACGACAATGTAATTAATATATATGATAAGGATATTAGATATAATAATAAATTTAAAAAGTGTACGGACCAAGTGTCTGTAGTGTTAAGAAATAAAATAAAAAAAAAAAAAAAAAAAAAAACGGTAAATCTCATATTTCATCTTTCAAGTTGGAATATTGAAAATATCCTCTCTCAGTGCTCCCGTACTCTGCCCAAGGTACGCGTAGGTTACATGCAAAATTTCAGCGTTCTACTCCGTTGTTACCACTATTCGTTGTCTGTAGTCGCTCAGTAATGAAAGACTCAGCTTCAAACTATATCTATATGTTTATGTAGATATAATATACATTGTTTATACAAATCATATTTTAATTGCAATTAAATATAACAAAACTGCAATTAAGTTTTTTTTATTAAGACAATATAACTGCAATTAGAAAAATATCAAGACACAAAATAAATAACAAAATCGGTCGCATTAATTACAGTTCCCTCCCTTATTTTTACACCAGCTTAGATTGATATTACGAAACAATGGAAGGCTAAATAATTAAAAACCCAGACCTAAGCCTCAGACAGTGAGTGTTGTCCTCGAACAATAGCGATCACTATCGCGACCGTAATATCTCATTAAATGACTGTGACTTGAAATTATTTAGATTTTCTATGCCTCGTCTTCCTTGTCTTTCGTCGTCGTATTGGGTTGGTGTTTCGGATGAGTTGGTGCGGATATTCCCGTTTCCGCTGGCGAATCTAGGATAATAAGTTTTTATGAACCATCTTTTTTCAACTCTAAATCAGCTTCACGCTTTATTCCGCACCCTTAGGCAGAAGGAAGCTAGTGTTAAGACGCTGTTCGCCATTCTCCGCTGAATTATGGAGACATTGCGTGTTTAGTGACGGTACTCACCGCACACGTTTACCTCGAGTCCAGAGCGAATTTGAATAGATATTTCATTTCTTCTAGTGGGGATCTACAACCAGTCGCGTTGGCAGTCACACACTTCTGCCTATTTTAACATTTTAGTTATACGTATAAAATCTCTCGTAAGACTGTATTATAGGTTTTTTAAAAAATAAATATCTTTCAACATAACTTTAATATTATATATATGTATTATATGTATAATTTTGACTATTGGTGAAAATCACATTAAAATTTGCTTTGTATTTTTAAAGATCGGTAGGAAACTATTTTATATTATGTATAAAGAAGAAAAAAATTATAATTTATTATTTTGGATTATTAAAAAATTAATAACAAAATCTAATATAAAAAGTTTCGTGTTATTTTTTAAGTGCTGTTTACATAATATATAACCAGCCTAGAGTGTAAACCTGCTAAATCATTTTTTTTTTGTTTTTTCGTTATGGTATATATACATAAAATTTAATTATATTAATTAAAGAAACGCAGTAGGAAACCTTAGAACTGGCTTGGCTTTACCTAGAGATTGCATTACTTTTTATTAAGAGACAAACAACTTCTTCAAGATTTGGTTGGTATTTTTAGGATGTTTTAGGGAATACAAATATTTTTAAAAATTGTGAATACCTTATAAAAATTCATATAAGCACCACTATTCAGTAAACCAAGAAAATTTTTATTTGCACAAAAAAATCTTGTAAGAGATGGTAGCGAAATTTTCATTAAATTGAAATTCCTTACCGACATTATGTTCAATTTGAAATACTAATTGCATCCTCTTGTCACTTACTTCGCATAACTGTTTTTACGACTGCCCCTGTCCCACAAACCAGCGCCTCCAGCATTCTACAGGTTTCTTTTTATTTCCTGCAACATGACATCTTAATGTCAGGTTTTTTTCTATATACATTTTGTCTGTCCGTTTATTCAATACTAGCTTGTATACGCGGCTTCCTTCCCGTGGTCGAATAGAAATAACCTAAGAGTTGTGTATGACACATTCCAAGTAGGAAGGAATCGATGTACTCGTAATATAATCATAGCCTTCCTCCTCCTTCCTCGATAGGTGGACTATCCAACACAAAAATAATTTTTAATAAAAAACAACTAACCATTTTAGAAACTTTTGCGTACATTTCAGAAATGCATTATAAATATACTTTAAATATACTTTTTTATCCTGAGCTTCACTTTACTAGAAACTACGCCGTCTAATTCAGTCTTGTCAGCTACGTTACGAACGTCGTCAGATTGGTATATATTAGTTATTTCTTCCACCCCGTGGTCAAATGTGACAGACACAAACATCGAAGTTCCCGGAGTAACTCTGACCGTTGGTACTTTAATATAGCCTATGGCCCGTACAAATAATATAGGCTATATTATTATATTCTCGATAAGTGGGCTACACAATTTTTTAAAATTCGAAGTAGTAGTTCCCCAGATTAACAGTTTTACAGCAGTCCGTGATAAAAAGATATATTTTTTCTTATAAAATTATAATTGACTTTTACATTATAATATTTCAATTCAATTTTTTTCATGATTATTTGATTTTCTCATTTGTTTAAATCTTATATGTAATTTTAATTTACATATTTTGTTTATCGTTTTTGTTTCACGTAATGTTTAAATCGATTCGTTACATGAGTAATGTTATTGATATAGTTGTATTTATACAGTGTTTTTGGTTTTACTCACGAGTTAGTCATTAAAGTCTTTAAATAGAATGAAACACAACAAATTTGTCGGGTCTGCCCGCAACTTATATATTTTGTAAGTAAAATCAGGAACAGATTTTGTTTGAGGCGAGTGTGACTTGTTGTGAGTTCGTTACCCCACTCGTGGAATTTTAATATTTATTTAAATTTTTATTTTAATTTCTTCGCTCTGGTGTCTGGTGTCTCCAAAAATGGGGAACGTAGTGTTCTAACACAAGGTTCCCCCTGCTTACCCTGCTGCTGTGCGAGATATAGCGTACAACGTGAAGCGGATTTTAATATGATTTGTATGTAAAAGTCGCCCAAATCTATAGGTATGGACCATACATTTGAAAGTAATTCTGTCTGTCAGTTAGTCTGTCTGTGTAGCAATTAGTTTTTATGTACGCGTTAGTATTTATGTACGCGCGCACGGACAACGTGTAAAAACGTGTTTTCTGGGTAAATCAGTAAAAAAGAGATATATATATATATATATATATATATATATATATATATATATATATATATATATATATATATATATATATATATATATATATATATATATATATATATATATATATATATATATATATATATTTGTATTTGAGTATCATGTAAATAACCACATGCACTTGCAAAAACATAGTTATTTGCATATCACAAACAGACATTTCAATTTTATCTATAAGAAACCGTCAATGCAACGGAAACCTTGCAATTATCCATTATTTTTTGTCGCATTATTTCAGCATCGCTTATTGTGACTTATTTATAAGAGATACGATGTCGCGCACTTTTATTAGAACTAATGAAAATGAATATTTTTGTAGTACGATGTACTTGCATATATTTTATAATTTCTGTTATTATTGTTATTTGGTTATGGACGGCTAACTAAAGAAGTATACCGTAATGTTATATAGCCTATACCACATAATATGTCTATCTCTTAAGGACAACCCACAGAAACCATTTTTGTGTTTAAAATAATGCAGGGATAGAATGTTGTGCCGTGTGATCCCGGTCTAGAATAGGATCATTCTGGTACTGGTGGTGTCGTAAGAGGCGACTAATGTACATGTGGTAGAGACACGTCACCAATGGATTATTACCACCCCCGGCATTTAAAATCGGCATGAAGTAGTGGCTTTATGCCACTGCGTTTCGCATCAGGTAATGCCGGGCTCCGGCGTCCAACCCACCTTACAGGTCGACAACGCACCTGTAACTCCTCTGGGGTTGCACGGGGTCGTGGGCGGCGGTAATCACTTACCATCAGGTGACCCGAACGCTCGTTGGCCGTGTTTTTTTCATAAAAAAAGGGATAATTGCGAAACTATTTTCAACAGTACAGTATTATTCTTTATTCGCTTAAATATGTTAGATTTGTTTTATACAGATGAAAACTAGGTTTTACATCAATATCAATGGATATTTTAAAAGATATCGAAGTTTTAAAATAAACGATTATGTGCTGCGTAAATGTTTATTATTTACAAAAAAATCATGTATTGTAACGAACATATTGTGAGCCTTTAAAAAAATTATATAAATTCGGCGACAGCATATATTTTCGTATAGAATTATCTATTTTTTTACTGTTTTGTTGTAGTATAAATTATAGATTAATTTATACTACAACAAAACAGTAAAAAAAGAAATGGAGAAATTAGAATTATACATGTGTTACTTTTAGTTTTAATACATTAAAATATTTATTTTCCGTTGATAATATTGATAATATTTTAATTGGGTTTTGTTTAGTTTTTTTCTTTGACTATGTTTGCTTATTATTTTTGTTTATTTTATATAGTTAGATATATTTTTTTAAATAATAAGAATATTCTCTACTTATTATTCTTTTTCGATTTATTTAGACTTCATGCTATATCCCGCACACAGCAGGGTAGGCAGAGGGAACCTAGTGTTAGGACACTCCGTTCCCCACTTTGTCGAATTCTGGAGGCATTCCGTATTGCGCGCTTTGCCTCGACACCAAAGCGAAGAAATGGAAATATACATTAAAGAAAATATTTCATCCTCTCGAGTGAGGATCGAACCAACAACCACTCGGTTTTATAGTCACACTTTGTCCGCCTGCGCCACGGCTGGCCTCAAATGGCTTTTAATTCTTAACTTAACTTAGCTTCACGCTTTATCCCTAGCGGGATAGTCAGAGAGAAAGGAGCGCCAAACGCTACGGACTCTACATACCTCTTTCGCCTCGTCCACTGATTCATTTGATTTATTTTAATATTTTCTTACCAATCCTATTGAAAACTGAAAATAATTTCATAAATATATATAATAAATATTAGTACAGATGTGGCGGGCGAAAGCCGCGTCCGGGTCCGCTAATTGTCTATATATCTTCTAATAAGAAAATATTAAATATTTGATTGGGATTGGGGTTTTTTTAATATTTTTTTTTAATAAAAAGTCATATTACAAACAAACCTACATTCAGATTTATTATATTAATGTGATAGCTAAATGGTTTTTGAAGTCGCAATCGTCAATTACGCTTTAAACATTATTTTTATTTTATTCGATGTCGTCTTCATACAATCAAGTGTTGTATTTTTCCAATGTGGGGCGAAATTTCCTCAAGATAAATGGAACCAGATATACTGCTTTTGCGTCATCTGCATCCGTAGTACAGTATGCTTGTTCCTTAAATAGACGTTCCGTTCGAATTTTTGAAAACTTGTCAGGCTATGAATGTTATTTCTGTATTTAAAATGTGTTTGGTTTTACATGCACTCTGGCTGATTTAATGATGCCTTTCCTAGTATATTTATGTATACGTATACCTTTACTAAAGCTCTTTCATGTATGACAAGTTAAAATAATTTCTTTTATTAAGAAAATGGTATCATTTACATTCACCGTTTTTTTTTTTCTCAATTTCACGGTATAACCCGCACACAGAAGGTTGTAGGTAGAGGGAATCTAGTGCTATATATATATAACACACCGTTTTCCATTTTTCTTCGAATTCTGGATGCATTGCGTGTTGAGTTGCGGAACTCAACGCTCAACGCAACAAATATTTAATTTCATCGAGGATTCCTCCTCGAACCTTTCGCGACAACACTCTCACGACTCACACATTCACAGTTTTATAATTATAAATATATTTTTTTCACAGGTGGCTGAACGTCTACAAGTGGATGTTCGGCGAGGGCTGTCATGGAGGGAAGCGAACGATCGTATGAACTTCGTGGGTCCCAACGAATTCCAGGTCAAGGAAGAGGATCCATTATGGAAGAAGTATATAGAGCAGTTCCAGAACCCGCTCATTTTGTTGTTACTCGGTAAGTAATTTATAATTAGGTTCACACTGTATCCCGCACACAGCAGGGTAGGCAGAGGGAACCTAGTGTTAAGACACTTTCTCCCCACTTTTCTAATAGCATTGCTTGCTGAGTAGCAGAACTCAACGCTGCGCTTTACCTCAACACTGGAGCGATAAAATGGAAATAAAAATTTAAATAAATATTAATTCATTTATTCGAGTGGGCATCGAATCCACAACCAGTCGCGTATACAGTCACACTTTGTGCCCCTGCGCCACGACTGGCTTTATTGTATACAAAAGTATATCTTATTGTGAAGAATATTCTAACATAAATTGTAAACAGTTACACGCTAAATAAAATTATAAAACATTGAAAAAGGACGAAATATTTTTTTGTGGAATAGCGATTTACGTGTAAATATTTTAAATATGATGCACTTCATACTTTGAGAATTTGAACTATCAAAAAAAAATATGATCGCAGTATATATTTTTTGACTGTTTTAATAAAATAAAGAGAAATAGACAGATTCATATCGCCTTTAATTTTTTTTATAGCATATTAAAATGTCAAATAGAAAATATTTAAACGTCCACTTGTAATTAGTGCGGTGTTGAGTTCTGCCATTCAACACGCAAAGCGTCCAGAATTCGGCAGAAAGTGGGGTACGGAGTGTCTTAACACTACGTTCCCTCTGCCTACTCTGCTGTGTGCGGGATACAACGTGAAACTGATCTTTTGTAGTTAGTCTGATAATTCTCTGATTTTTTTACATTTTTAAAGCGTTATTCCATACTTAGGAAAGAAAAATAGTTTTTGGAAAACATTATAATTTGTTTACGTAGCGGGATTTGAACCTGCGGCTTCTTGGAAACCGTCCAAGCAACTCCGTCGATTGAGTAACCTTTCTGTTTACTTAATCGGCAGACGTCTGTGTTGACGTACAAATTGCGTAAAGGAAATCATAAAAGATATCGGTCAAATAAGCTTATCAGTCAATAACGTGACGGCTTTTTTTAAAATAGAAGTTAAGTAGAAAAACAAGAGTGGCTTCATTCTTCCCCTGCCTATCCGCGAATTCGAGACATTGCACGTTGCGTGATGGAATTAAACGCCGCCCGTCATTTTGCAACAGCGGGAAATTTATGTATTATTCCGATTCTGGTGATTGAACCCACAACCATCTCGTTTACAGCCAGGCGACGTTCCACTGTGCCACGATAGCTTGGCAAACTTGAGTAAAACTGCCATATTATTATCTAATGGGAATGTTTTTTGCAATACGTTTCTGAGATATGATGGCTTAAACCTGTTTGGATAGTTTTTTACGATGCGATACGGTACAGTGAATGCTGTGTACCAACATACGGATAGCTATGTAAACATTCTAGACCTAGGGAGTATTATTAAACGCAATAAATAGATTTCCCCTTCACATGGTTTTAAATTGTAATTAAATATTCTTAAATATTATGAAACAACTTTTGTAGGATTTTAGAGACAACGTAAAATATAGGTGGCGTTTAACACCGCACTCTTTTAGCAAAATTAATTCGAGTCAGAATTAATCAATAATGGAAAAAATAAGACTTGGTTTCACGCTGTATCCCAAAAACAGCAGGGTGGGCAGAGGGAACTTAGTGTTGAGACACTCCTTTTCCTACTTACTTACCACCGAATTTTTCGAGACATGGAACAACTTTTGCAGCATTTTAAAAACTGTATATATTACGTTGTACGTCATATATATTATGTTTATACGCCACCTATATAGGTGGCGTTTAACACTGCACTTTGCTTTATAAGACGAGAGAAACTATTTTTTTATTCAATATGTTGATTCCAGTTAGAATCAATAATGAAAATTATACAATTGACATGTCACATGACCGATACAACTACAATTAGTTTCTATTGATTTAATATCAAGGACATGCTTCAAGTTATTGCATGAATTATAAAAAATCGGTCTTCTTTTTCTGATTTTGTTTTGAATTAATTCGATGAGGAAATACCTATATAAAAAATATTACAACGAAAGAAGAAGACAATGAACTCTCAACCGCTAGCAGAGTAGACTCTTAATGAACATTATTATTTTTGTTTTGGCTTCACACTGTGTCCGGTACCTATGTGACACTGCTATGTGGCTTCACACTGTGTCCGGTACCTCTGGTACCGGACACAGTGTGAAGGTACCCTCTGACTACCCTGATAGCAGGCTATCAGGGTAGTCAGAGGGTACCTATTGTTAAGACATTCCGTTCTCCGCTTTCCAGGCACTATTTGTTGAATAGCGGAATTTAAAGCCGTTTATTATACATATATTACTTATAGTCTACCAAAGCGGGGAAATGAAAACAATATTTTCGTCTTCTAATTTCTTTGAGTGCAGATTGAACTTATAAATAACCCATCACGTCCCAATGTCATTATTAATTATTTATCATTTTAACAAATTAATTGAAATCAGTCGTGGCGCAGGGGCGTTTGACTGTAAACGCAAGAAGTTGTGGGTTCAATCCCATTAGATCAAATGAAATATTATTATCATTTTAACAAATTAATTGAAATCAGTCGTGGCGCAGGGGCGTTTGACTGTAAACGCAAGAAGTTGTGGGTTCAATCCCATTAGATCAAATGAAATATTTACCTACCCAGGGTTACAGCGTGAAGATGAAGTAAAAATTGCACTTAAATTATTGTTTTTTTTCAGCTTTTGTTCTTTAAATATATTACAATTTATTTTCAAAAGGGGTACATATTGTATGACATTGACGTGTTCTATCGCTGTAATTGTGATTGTTTATTGTACTTCACGGTGCGCCTCTACAATTTAAAAGTCATTTTTAATACTACGTAAAAGGTTTTTTATTATAGCTTTTACGTGTGTTTTACTTTGTTTCAACATAACAACTATGATATTCGTTTTGATAGTAATTGACCTAGCATGGTGGTTGCGGGTGCAAACCTTTGAAAATAAGTTTAAAAAAGCAGTTTCCTGTACATAGCAGGCTAGGCAGAGGAAACCTAGTGTTAAGACACACCGTTCGTATTAGGACACTACCGTTCTCCTTTTACACCGAATTGCAAAGGCTTTGCGTGTTGAGTTGCGGATTATAACGCCGCACTCCGCCTTGTTACTAGAACGACAAAATGAAAAAATTAAGTGAATATTAAAAGCGTTTGCAGCTTATTCGTACGCTTATGCTACGACTAACCTCTATATGACTTTAACTGAAAATAAATGATTCTTATACCAGGGCAGGTTGTGAAAAATAATATAAAAGTCAATGTTAAATTGTAACTTCTTGTAATTACTGAACTTATCTGTACATACATTCACATAATCGGTATTGATAACAGAAATATATTTTGAAAGGTGAATTTCTTTAAATGGATCGAATGGAAAGTAAATTAATACCTTATACGCCATACAGCCCTCGCGTGCATATGTGAGTATATTATTATATATTTATTGCATAATAATATATTAATTGTTTATTAAAATTCCTTTTGCTGAAGCTGTTAGTTTGTGAAGGTCGTCGTAGCGCAGGGGCACAAGGGTGTCACTGTAACGCGATGGTTTTAGGTTCCCTTCCCACTCGGGTAAATGAATTATTATTTATTAATGTTTTATTTTCTTCCCTTTGGCACAAAGCCCGGCGTTAAGTTGCGCCTCTCAATATACATAACCTGGAAAAATTCGGTGGAAAGTGTCTTAACACTAGGTTTCACTATAATTGATGATTTTTTTTAAATTTATAAAGCGGATACCTTTTTAATTGCTTCATGGAATGTTTTAGATAATTCTTGTATTTTATTACCTGCGTCTTCACCTGCCTGATTAAGTGTTATGATTATCCACGTTACTTGTTGTTTACCTTCACTCTGTTTCCTGCATGTAGCAGGATAGGCAAAGAGAGCCTAGTGTTCAGACATTCCGCCCCTTACCTTCCGCGGAGCTCTGGAGGCAGTACGTGTTCAGTGGTGGAAGACAACGCCGCACTTTGCCTTGACACCAGAGTGGAAGAAATGAAAATACTAAATATTTCAATGCCACGAGTGGGAATCGAATTCGAGTTTCAGTCATACGCTTTTGCCCCTAAACCACGCCTGGCCTCAATACATGTTACTTTATTTACAAATAACAACTATTGTTAGTTTCATATTGAAACAAAGAGTTTTAGAGTATTTTTTATGATATTGCCTTGAATTAAGTTTTAAGTTAATAAGCATTTTGAAATGTTATAAAATGGAGTTATGTTGATAGAATATCTGTTTAAAAATTACCTACGTAATTTGATGTAAGTGACATGTAGGTCCGGTAATCGAACCTATAACCCAATCATACAATAGTTAGTAATTTAGTTAGACACGTTTTAATATTTGTGTACAATGTGACCTTAATTCACGTATTACAGCGTTTAACAATCCGTGACTTCTCTCAGCTATAATATACGCCAATTACACTGCTATTTGAACAGAAAATATGGAATTTATATAAAATTATATCAAAATTGTATAAAATTATAATATAGTAGTTAGACTATTTTAGTTAAAGGAGTTTTTCTTTTATTTCCGTATCAGATTTTGATAAACTTTTTGTTGTTCAAGTTATGTATATATTATTATTAAGTATGTTTCCCACAGGTTCGAGTTTCGAGACCTTGCGTGTTAAAAGGTACTACTTTACTAAGGACTTGCGTGTTAAGTGATAATCGAATCGAAAACCATCGCGTTTTACAGTCTCACACTGTGCACTGTGCACTGCCTTAATGGATTTCTACTGTAAAGTTGCCGATTTTCACATCCGACGATGTAAATACCCTTATATATTATCCCAGGCGATCAGTGTGACTCAAAAACCGCCTGGTTGTGTGTTCGATCCCCACTCGAGGAGATGAAATATTTACTTAAATTTATATTTTATATTTCTTTGCGTGTCGAGGCAAACTGCGGCGTTGAGTTCTGCCACTCAACACGTAATGCCTTCAGAATTCGGCAGAAAGTGGGAAATGAAGTATCTTAACACTAGGTTCCTTCTGCTGCCCTGCTGTGTGCAGGATACAGCGTAAAGCTGATCTGATTTGATTTGATTTGATCCCAGACGATATCTTTCAATATACAGAATAATAGTAATGAACACATTGAACGCTTTCAATTAAAACTTCCCACGGTTAAAGTAACGATCATTAAAAAGCAAGCCATAAACTTTCTCCAGTTAAACATAAAATTAAGTACTTACATAAAACGGTAACGTTATTGATAAATTATAAGCAAATCCTACCATTAAAAAATTAATTTAATTACCTTTTCGTTCGATTTTTATTATAAAACAGTGACTTTATGACTTTCTCAGACTGAAGTTTTAATTTCTTTGTTAGATTTTAAAAAGTAGGTTAATTAGGTAGAATCAATTATTGGTTTGAGATCTTATTTATTCTTTTGTTAAAATTTTAGATTATAAAGTTTCCTGTCTGTCTGTAAACGCCACTGTTATGAGTACGATTCTTATGCTGGGGAATGTATTGTTTTCATTTCTTCTTTTTGGTAAAACATTAGATACAATACACGACACTAGACAACCCTCAACTTTCGGAACTTGGCTCTAGACTGTACTCTGGGCACTCAATACTCGACAGGACACAGGACACACGATAGAGTATACACAACTCACGACACTCGTCACACCGGTCAGGCTAAAGACGATGTTTTTACAATATTAAGAAATATACATTGAAATATCTAGAAAAGTTGCGAGTGCGAGTTTACATGTATGCACATGTAAATTTATTAAAAAAGTAGTGGCCTCCCGCACCTCCTCTTAACGTATTGAGTTGCAACTCAACGTCGTTCTTTGTTTTAAGAGAAGAGAAGAATTTAAATCTAATTATTTCTCTGAGTTAAGATTGAATTCACGTCCATCACAATTCAATTCAAACAACTGTTCGACTGTGCCACGATGGTCTCAATATTCATATATTTTTATTGGTCAATTGAACATATCCACTTTTACCCACAATCACAATTGCTCAAAAATTGGGCGCCGAGTGAGAAAAGGAATGTGGCGAGGTGGCCTCTTCATACCCTGCATAATTTTTTTTATTGTATGAAAGATATGCAATATTTAAAAAAAAATACTATTTCGTTATCAACAGGTTCCGCAGTGGTCAGCGTATGCATGAGACAGTTCGACGACGCCATATCCATTGCGGTGGCTATAATGATCGTGGTGACCGTCGCCTTCGTTCAGGAGTATCGATCTGAGAAGTCGCTTGAAGAGCTCAATAAATTAGTACCGCCGACGTGCAATTGGTAAGGATTATGTATGTTGTTGAGTAGAAAACTATAATTTAACCCCGAATTCGAGGAGCATATAATTGACATATTCCCGATCTAGTAATAAACTTCGGCGTTGAGTTCCACCACTCAACATGCAATCCCTCGATGTTGGACATGGATGACGGAGTGATTTAACACTAGTTTCTCTCTGCCTACACCGCTGTATATAGACGTGTAGTAATGTATTATTATTTAAAACAAACAAAAAAAGAAAAGAATTTACTGTTTTATACACTTACAAATAACCCGTTCAATAAAAAAAATACAATTTCTTTTCCAGTCTCCGAGAAGGAAGCGTAGAGCATTTCCTCGCACGGAACCTGGTCCCGGGTGACATAATTCACCTGAATGTCGGTGATAGAGTGCCAGCCGATTTACGTCTATATGAATCGACCGATTTATCCATCGACGAGTCGTCCTTTACCGGTGAAACGGAACCGGCCATAAAAAGCGTTTTACCCAATAAAGCCTCCGCTGGAAGGGTTAATAAGGATAATATAGCGTTTATGGGCACTTTAGTTAGATGTGGTAATGCTAAGGTACGTTTTTGTTTAAATTTAAACCTCGTATAACCTACAGGCCATTAGTCCTTACCGATTTGTCCGTGCTACTTTTTATAATCCAATGCAACAAAAACGAAGTTATTCTAAATCGAGATTTTTTTTATGAAACTTAGTATTTTTTTATAATAATATAATTATTTTTCATTAAATTGACCTTCAATAAGATCTAAAATTCGCGTGAATGCGTCATAATTCACCAGAATATTCTAGCAACAATAAACAAATTATATGAAATTTGATCTTTTGAAAAATTCTTAATATGACGGACACAGATAAAAAATAATTTACTTTTTTTATTTTTTTTAAATGTACAAAAAAATTAAAAAGAAAACGACGCTTCTTTTTATTACGTCATTTCTTAACCCAATAAACTATACAATACAAGTAATTACACATTTTAGGGTATCGTGGTAAGTACAGGGGAACGTTCTGAATTCGGTGACATGTTCCGTATGATGCAAGCGGAGGAATCACCCAAGACACCACTGCAAAAGTCTATGGATACATTGGGAACCCATTTGTCTATGTATTCGTTCTGTATTATCGGCTTTATAATGATCACTGGATGGTTACAAGGCAAGGCGATTCAAGAGATGTTTACGATTGGAGTCAGTTTGGCTGTTGCTGCTATTCCTGAGGGTAAGTATTTTTTAAAAAAAAACTGAGATATTGCATTTTAAAAAATTAACCGAGAATTTTATTATAAATAATCATAGTTATCAATAATAATAATTATTTTTTAACATAAAAAACCGACTTCCATTTTAACCGGATCCCACAATCAGAACCTAACCAAACGTTCATATTCCTACTTGTAATATTCTTGAAGTCTCCTTTCCAATAAAGAATCGTCGAAATCGGTTAGCTGGAAATAGAGTTATTCGTCCATTTGTCGCGCACATACTAAATGCAAATTTAAGACTTATGTGATTTTTCTCATACAATTGTCAGAAATGGACCACAAAATGGGACCACACGGGAAGCACTAACTTTCAAATTAAAAAAAAAAACCTATAAAATCGGCTCACCCAGTCAAAAGTTCTGAGGTAACAAACACAAAAAATAGAGTCGAATTGATAATCTCTTTCTTTTATGGAAGTTGGTTAATAAAAATATTTGACTATTACCTTTGTGATGACAGTAAAAAGTTTGAAGCTGCTGCTGCTGTATAGATATATCGCAAATTACAATTCAACAGCGTTGTTAGACAACAGTGTAAAAATTCCATTCCCCTAGTCGTACTTTTGTCCCGATAACGAACATATTTACTCTTATAAGTCTTTTATTCTTTAATTAAATTACTATAAATACAGTACGGTCGATAAGTCGTGGCCGCTAATAATTGCCGCCCGGGTGAACAATTCTTACAAGTTTAGAGAGCCTAACTTAAGTGTTGCCACAATTCGTTGACTGTACTGTATCTATGTATATATACAATTTTGTTCGTATGTCCATTCCCAGGTCTACCAATAGTGGTGACAGTGACTTTAGCACTCGGTGTGATGAGAATGGCGAAACGAAACGCCATTGTGAAGAAACTACCTACCGTTGAAACATTAGGCTGTGTTAATGTTATATGCAGCGATAAGACTGGTAAGTATATAAAATTTGTGATGTTTATGGAATTTATAAGAAGTTTGGGAAAGATGGTTGAAACTTTAAACGATTAGTCAATGAAACATTTGTATTTATTAGCCATTAATCATAAAATATTAAAATTTTAATCCTCCAAAGTCGAGAAAAGAGTAATCATTCGCTCAATTTTCTTAGTCGATCCCAAATTGCTTGAAATTAGTAAAAAAATTCCTTGTTTCTCTCTCTCTTTCTCTCTTACTTCTCTTTGTTTCTTTCCACATTTCTCCTAGTGTCAAAGCACTCTGTTTTCAACTTTGACCACATCAATTACAACTTACAGGTACATTAACAAAAAACGAAATGACAGTAACAACCTTATCGACATCGGGTGGCCACATCGCCGAAGTGACCGGCGCCGGGTACAGCGCAAGGGGGGACGTGCACTTGCGCGCGTACAAGGGTAGGGACTTGGACGTAGCGAGGATGGGCGTTAATAGCATGTTGGAGGTAAGATTTTAATTTTATATAAATTTAAGATGATTTTAGTATTTTTGTATTTTTAAATTAAAATTAAACTATAATATAAATTTGGTATTTTTGAGGTAATTTCTTGAGGTTTCATTGCCTCAATTTGCTTTGGGATAGGAAATTTAAGTTTATAAAAGAAGGGATTTAGATGTGGCCAGAATGGGTGTTAATAATATATTGGAGGTATGATTTTTTTGAGGGTATAACAACTGGACTAAATAAGTTGAATTTTTGTGTTACTTATATGTTTTTTTTTCAAGTAACTATTTTAATATAGTCATTCGCGAAAGAAGGCGAAAATAGTCTATTGCCGCTTTCTCGTCCTCTTGCCTTCGAAATTCTGAGGATTTATTTAAAAATAATAAAGTAATTTCTATACAAATTGGAAGACATTATCTAGATAATACATACAATAAGTAGAAATCAAATATATATTTTTATTAATCACATATTTATCTCCTCAGGTGGGAATTTTATGTAACAACGCTATAATACGTGACGACACGTTATACGGGCAGCCGACCGAAGGGGCTTTGCTAGCTTGCGCCTTGAAGAACAATATGCATGACTTCAGAGATCAGTATACTAGGTTGAATGAAATACCTTTTAGGTTGGTTGCTTTGCGATATGTAACTTTTTATTATATCAAAAAAAATGCTTATTATTTATTAATTTTATTAGTGGTTTTTTATTTGTTTCTCTTCATCACCAGATGAAGGTAATAGATCGTAATGTCTTACTTATAGATACGGAATTTTATATTAAAATTAAAATATGTAAGAAACTTATATCTAATTAAATATTTAAAAAAAATATAAAACTTTTTACAGCTCAGAGACAAAGATGATGGTAGTAAAATGTGCACCAAAATTTAACGACGGGAAGCTCAAAGAGGAAGTGTTCGTAAAGGGTGCAATTGAGAAAGTTTTACCACTCTGTACCAATTATATAGATAGTTCTGGTAACTACGCGCCCATGACTAAGGAGAAACAAACTGATTTTTTGAATGAAGCTTATAATATAGCTAGAATGGGTAAGTTTGTTTTTATTGCATGGTTTTTCTTTAGTGTCACGCTCTAACAGAGTATGCCGAGGGATCCTAACAATGAGACACTTTGTTCTCATTTGTTGATTGGCGGAACTCAACACCGTTCTTTGTTTTCTTAGTAAATTATTATTTCTTCAATTGGAGATTGATCCCGTAATTATTGCGTTCACAAGATGTTGCTTTATTGGGCCATGGCAGGCATTTCTTGTATTTATTTAGACGACTTTTTAAATTGTTTCTAGTATTGAGTGCAGAAAAGCTTGAGGCTATATGCGATTAACTATATAGCTTAGAGTACGGAGGAGTTATTACCCTAAAGATATTTTCAAATTATTCGATATTTATATTAATTATTAAATTTCAAAAATAAAAGAAGGAAACTTATTTTTATGACATTCCGTTTCGTATTTTCCATCGAACTCCTTGAGGCATAGCGTGATGAGTGGTTCAATTCAACTCAGCGCTTCGCTTCATTACAGCAAAGAAATAAAAATATAAAAATAGTAAATTGTTCCGCACGTAGTTAATAAGTAGTGAATTGCCCCAGGTCTCCGCATCATAGCGCTGTGCCGCGGCGCGTCGCTGGAGGCGCTGACGTTCACGGGCGTGTGCGGCGTGTGCGACCCGCCGCGCCAGAGCGCGCGCGACGCCATCGCGGCGCTGCGGCGCGCCACCGTCGCCGTCAAGATGCTCACCGGCGACGCCAAGCCCACCGCGCTCGCCGTCGGTACGGACACACGCTCACGCGCACACACACACGAGCACGCACGCACGCATACACACGTACGCACGCACGCACGCTCGCTAGCACGCCCGCCCGCTCGCTCGCACAGATTCACTCACACATCGATACGGAATTCGGCGTCACTTTATATACATTTACAAATTGACGCACTAAATGAATTAAGCTCGTCTCTGTGTGTATACACTCGTTAAATACGTGTGTAATTGTATATACACATATATAAAAATATGTTTTATTGCCATAAATGCATCAAATCGTTATTGTTCAATTGCTTTCTTTTTATATTGTTCAATTGTTTGTCTTGTACTCTTACCTCCCAGTTCTCTTACTGTATCTTAAAACTCTTTTCTCCTTTTTTACTCAATTTACATATCCTCCCATTTCCACGGAACCACGGCATATTTCTATTGTAATATATATATATAATAACAATTTATCAATCAATCTTGTTATTTCATTAAAATTTTTACGTTTATTCATACTATAAAATACTCAATATTATATGTGAGGGATCTTTAACATAATGTTTTTTTATCGGAATAATGTAACATAAGAAATTAAATTTATGTTACAGCACAAATGGTTGGTTTGGATATATTACACTCACAAACGCTTTCTGGTGAACAATTGGATTCAATGTCTGATGACGACCTCGATGCCATTATTGATACAGTAAGCCTATATTTTATTAATAATTACATAAAAATATATATGATTTTTTTAAATTAATTTTTAACCTATCAAGATTTGAATTTGTTATTGTATATACTTTAAACTAAATAAGTTAAAGTCTGAAGTGTTTTATGGTTTTATATCTTCCAAATGGCAATAATTTATTATTTAAATTTTAGGTAACAGTATTTTATAGAGTGACACCAAAACATAAATTGACGATTGTAAAGTCCCTACAAAGGCTCGGCAATATTGTTGGAATGACAGGTAATATATTCTACTATTTTTTTTATATCTATCTTAAATATTATACGAAACGCCAAAATCAAAGAACCATACAATATCATAAATATTACAAAATATATGTTTTTTTAAATATAAAAAAAGATTATTTCTTGACCACAAAAAGCTATAAAGCTCTGAATAATAATTGCCGTCGAAAATTTTCTAGTTAAACTAAAGAAACATCCAAAAAGTTCCCTTAATTAAGATTTGAATCGACAACCTTACCACGTGTCTTAATAAAATATTTTTTCCAAGGTGATGGTGTAAACGATGGTGTAGCGTTGAAAAGAGCAGATATTGGTATAGCTATGGGAAGAAATGGCACAGATGTATGTAAGGAAGCAGCCGATATGATTCTTGTTGATGACGATTTTGCTACTATCATGTGAGTAGTGTTTCTTTTTTGTCTGTATATATTTTTTTACTTCACGCCGTATCCCGTATGTATTCTTTTGTATATATTTTTTAATAACTTATTATTATTATTAATATTTTTATTGCATTATTTCAGTTCAGCAATTGAAGAAGGCAAATGTATATTCTACAACATAAGGAATTTTGTTCGTTTTCAATTATCCACGTCGATTGCCGCTTTGTCGTTAGTAGCGTTGGCAACGTTACTCGGTGTACCTAATCCTCTAAACGCAATGCAAATATTGTGGATCAATATTATAATGGATGGTGAGTTTGTAATTTTTTCTATTATTTTTTGTTATAATAACATTTTTATGTAATAGGTAATTTTTTTTTACTTAAATAGGTGTCACGTTTTTTATACTTTTTATAAATTTATAAATAAATAAGTTCGTCTTAACTGCCTACAATCTGGTTATTATTAGTCTACAATCTCACATTTATTTACTCCTTTAGCTACTTACTTCATTTAGAAGGTTTAATCATATTTTCAGAATCAGTCTCTATTAGTTTAGATAAGGTTACATTTCATTAAAATAAATAATAATAAAATAAATACAAGTATAAATAATATGAATAATAATACAAGAAAATATATTACAGGACCACCGGCCCAATCTCTAGGAGTTGAACCAGTGGACCACGAAGTGCTACGTCGTAAACCACGAGACACGTCGCGGAGAATAATATCAAGATCACTCCTGCTTTCAGTTTTGCTATCAGCTGCTATCATCATTGCAGGAACACTCTGGGTGTTTAATAGGGAGGTATGTTTGTACGCGATTGGCTCGAGTTTAGCTAAACCGATTTTGATGCGCTTTTCAGAAAAAAAATTGTAAGCGTTAGTCGTAAAAATACTAATGTCTTTTTTTTAGTATTTCGTTTACAATTTATAATTAATTGATATTATTTATTATCAAATCGGCTGAATAGTTTAAAACGAAGTTTCTGGACGTTCGTTTCAATGTCCTGATATGCGCGAGATCAGCGTAAAAATAAAAGAAACAAATCTTAGTATTATAAAAAAAAATACGAATTTTTCTGTGGTCACCCATCTATATCTGACCAGACTAAAAGTAGCTTAACAAATCCGACTGAGCTAATAAAATGATTATTTTACAGATGTCAGACAATAAAATAACGCCCCGCGACACGACGATGACGTTCACGTGTTTCGTCCTGTTCGACATGTTCAATGCGCTGTCGTGTCGGTCACAGACGAAAAGCATATTCCAAATTGGATTGTTTTCTAATAAGTAAGTATTGTAATGTATATTCTTGTTTATATTTGTTTTGAAGATATCCATTACCTATACTTCTATAGTAGTGTAATAACGTTGAAGGGTTTGTTTGGTGGATCGTTCTAATCTCTTATATGTATTTTGTTGGACCACCACCAATGGAAATTTAAGTTAAATTATAATTTATATCAGTAAATGCACGTAGCTTTCTGTGAAACACTAAAAACGGTCTTATCGCTAATTGGCAATTTATCCAGACTACGTTACGTTAAGGAAAAATAAAACAACTCTCAAATAACTACTATTTGAGTATGCGGTGTTTAGTTGCGGTTTATGAATCTTTGTTAAATAATTTTCAGAATGTTCCTGATAGCGGTAACATTGAGTCTAATAGGGCAAATGCTGGTCATATACTTTCCGCCATTACAGAGGGTTTTCCAAACTGAAGCTTTAACTGGACATGGTGTGTATATTTTTTAAAAAAAATAGCCTGACGCTGTATCCCATACATAAGACACGTCGACGACACCGTTCCACACTTTCCGCTGAAATCATTGCTTGCTGAGTGGCAGACCTCAACGATGCGTGACGTTACCACAGCGAAGAAATAAAAATATTAAATATGTTGAGTGGGAATCGAATCTAAAACCTGACTGTCTGAAATCGCATGTTTGTGCCCCTGGGCCGCTACTAGATCCTATTAAATAAAACAAATATTTAAAAAATTTCATTATCATATATAACACTGATACCATTTCAGTAGTACAAGATTAGTAGGATAGAACAAAACTTTTAAGTATATCTAACTGGAAAAGAATGTTTATTTAAATACTACCCAAAAATTTAATTGAACCTATAGTCATCGTAGTTCATGGGCTATAGCATGGAACACCGAACAGTGGCAGTAGATTCGTTTTGTTTAATACTATAATAATATAAATCATATTAGAAAAATTACAAAACCATACATTTTAATTTTCTTAAGTTCAATATAAACTAAATAACATTTTTTTATATATGTAAATAAATATAATGTAAGCTATTAAACATATAATAAAGGGTTGTAAGTTATTTTAAACCTAATTAATTTCTTGCGTTTCAGATCTGATATTCCTAGTCTGTCTTACATCAAGCGTTTTATAGTGAGCGAAATTAAAAAGTTAATCGAGCGTACACTAAAAAAGCGATCCAATGGAAAGTTCTCGACGAAGCCACACGACGCCCTAGACTTTGTATGACCCGAGTCCCAGAGGAAAACCCAGTAAGCCTCTGCCAGTACGACGGAAATGTAACCCAAATATATAGAAATAAGGAACAAAATTGTTTACATCATAGTGTGTTAAAAGAAAATATACAACAGGGGTTAAAACAAAAGAGACAATATGGATTATATCAAAGCGTGTTAAATGAAAACATACCAAAACTTGTAGGAAATATGGTTCAATATGGCTTACATCAATGCGTGGTAAATTAAAATGTACTTCAAGTATTATTGATTAAAGAACAAAATTGCGTAAATCTCAATTCGGACTTGCAACCTAACGACGTCATAAGTTCGTTAAGTGATGAAAAAATATATGTGTCGAGTGATAAAATTAAACACGGTGTACGTGAAGTGAGCACGTCCAAACAAAATGGCGTATCCAAAATGAGTGTTAGTGATAGCTGTAGTGACGTCACATCCTTCTTTGTATATGATGGTAAGATAGATAAGGTATATCAGTTGTAGGTTCATTTTTTTTATTTCTTTATATGCTAGTTTTCCACTCGCGGCTTCGCCTGTTTGAACTTGTTATATGGATTTATTATATGTATAAACATTTTTCCCGATTGCTAAGGAAGGGTTATGTTTTTCGCGCGTATCTTGTATGTATGTAATATTCTTTATTACCTCATATCTCCAGAACCGCTGAACTGATTGACATATTTGAAGTATCGTTAGATTTTTATTAACAGCCCAAGTGTAGGATAGGTGACGTTAAAAAAAATCAATCATGGCAGCTGTGGGGTGCCATTGGACTAAGTGAAAAAAAAAAATCATTTCGAATACCATAATATGGGTATTAAATTCAAGAACTCAATACGACGATTTCAAAAAGGTATATCATGACTATCATTACCATAATAAATCCTAACAAAAAAGCGAAAAATAAAAAATATTTGTAAAAACAAAAACCCTGACTGCAGAAAACTAAAAAGAAAATAAACAATCCCAATAGTTTATAGGAATTAACAGTCGAGACCTATAAGTAATTCTTCAATCAATAAAATCTTTACCAAGAACCCCGCATAATTTAAAGAGGTCCCGACTGTTGATCCTAATAAATATGGGGTGTGGCAGCGCGACGACGTTAGTGAGACGAGACCTTACAGTCAACTCTCTTTATTACATATTTAATTTGGTCATTTATACTGTTCGCTGTTTTTTTTCAAAGGGGGAGAGTATTTATTCGCTGTAATAAATTGTAGCGAATAAATACTCTCCGCCTTTGGAAAAAAAATCAATCATGTATAAATCAGTATATGAAATAACCAAAATAAAATGTATAAAATATACGCTACAAAACAATAGCGGTAAATAATTACACAATTGTATTTGTAATTGTAGCGAATAAATTTAGGTTGCTGATATAGCGTGTTTACAAATGTTGTTTATGAACAATATTCCGTATGGTGCAATACCCCTACATAAACTATTGGGCTTGTTTTTCTTTTTTTAGTTTTTATTTCTGCAGTCGGGGTTTTTGTTTTTACAAATATTTTTATTAGTAGAAAACTGTATTAAAAGTATGTGGGAAAAAGATATTTTTTTTTATAAGATTTACTTGTTTATTGATTTTTAGAAATTGTAGGTTATTTTGAATACTAGCCATTCTTAAATGAACAAATATCTCATGAAATAATCAAAAATCAAAAAACAGACAAAACAACGGGCGGAAAGCTAGTTATGATAAAGAATTTTTTCCTGGTTCGGTTGAGTAATTTTTTTTTTTTTTCATGGAACTTTTCTAAGAAATAAAATAATAATAATAATAGTATAGTCGGTTCTATTTATTTTTTTATAATATACTTTGATAATAGCGATGTATGTTTGCGAATTAATGTTATGCATTTATTATCTCGATGAAAAGCACTAATTTTTTTTATAAGCTTTTAAATGAATGTTGGTAGTATTGAATTGTGTAAAAATAATAGTTAATTATTATTATTTATAATTTTATATCTAATAAGATATTCCTCCATGTTTGTTTGTCACATCTTAAAATATTTTTTGCATAATCCTTGCTTAAAAAAATATTTGAAATTTTTTTTAAATACTTAGTCCATAATTGTTTTGTAATATTTATGGGAGTTTAACATAAAGTTATTGACCAGTTACGGTTGTGGGTGCAGTATTTATTTTATATGTTTTATGTAAACCTAAGGATAATCTTCAATTTTTTAACTTGCTTAATATATAAAAAAAGTAACAGGACCTGGTTTGTTTTTTTAATATTTTATTTTGTATTTTTAATACATTTTTTTATTTCATTATACCAGTTTGTGAATATCTCCAATTTAATTATGGTTCCTAAACATTTTTTTTTCATATATAAATAAATAACTCGTTACATACATACATGAATTGTGACCAAATGTAGTTTTTTTTAAATTTATTTATGTGTACTTTATTACTCAGTACATTTTTTTTATTTGTGCTGACTCTTCCTTGACATCATTTTAAATTTTGTTATTAAGTAAACGTAAATAAATTGTTGAAACTATATTTTTTAAATCATCATTAGATACTTTTTGCTTTGAAAAGGAAGGAATTAAAACATTTTTTTTTTATTTTATAGCAATTATTTAGAAAAATTATTGCAATCACTGTTTAAAAAAATATATATTCCTTATAAATGTTGTATTTGATAATGATAAAAAAATATTAATTATCTGTAAATTTATGGTAAGCTGTGATAAGTAAATTAGCTTTTGACATGAAAAATAAAAATATAACCACATGTCTTTTATTTGCTCCAGTTTAATTTCATATACATTTATACTAAAAATATATTATACTAAGAATATATTCAAAAAAGTAAATACAGTTTTGCCGTATAAATGAAGCTTCTTCATAATATTAATAATGTTTTTTTTAATTCTAATTTGTATTTGGTATTAATAATTGTAATGCTATAGCTTAGTGGTTATAATGCATTTAATATTTGTGAGTTGTATTTATTGCTTTCAAAATGTCGTTAATCATAAATAATCATTAAGTAACTTTTTTTTTTTTTATGGAACTTTCTTGGCAATTTAAAATTTTGATGAAAATAAAAAAAAATGAAGATAAACATTTATTAGTAATTTCTTAGCTTTTTATGAACATGCTGTATCATTGTCATTCGCAATCACATTTTTTTATATTTAGCTTGAATTTAGATCTTAATTTAAAAAAAACAAGGTTTAGCCTGATTGTAATCTAAATTGATCTATATATCAATTAATATCTGTATATTTAAATGTAAACTTAGTGTTGTGAACGAGTATATCTTATTTATAATATCAATATATAATTGAGTGATATTTAATATTCGATTATGAAAATCGAATTGAAAAATATAAAGGCCTGTGTATCTTTGTAAGATGTTTTATTATAGTAGAAATTTAATTTATTCTCGTTACAATTACATATATTATAAATATAATACATATATATATATAACTTTATATATACATAATTATATATTCTAAAAATGTATACTATATAATAAATTATCAAATATTGTGATTAAAATCATATCTATTTATAAGATTAACTTATCTAGTGAATAAGTTAATTGGAATATAAATGTGTAGAAAGTCTTATATAAAGTTAAGGAGCTTTACTTGTAAAGTATTAAACGTTGTATTGTCCTTCCTTTAATTAAAAATAAAATAAATCAGCTTCATGCTGTATCCCGCACACTGCAGGGTAGGCAGATGGAACGTAGTGAAAGACACTCTGTTCCCCACATTTTGCTGAATTCCGGAGGCATTGCGTGTTAGGTGGCAGAACTCAACGCCGCGCTTTGCCTCGGCACCAGAGCGAAGAAATGAAAATATAAATCAATTCCTTTAATTATATTTCAATAATTTGAATTGGATTTTTAAATTTTGTGTGAAGTATTGGTATTATATACAGCAAATTTTGTAAAAGTTATATTATTTAGTAACATATTTTTTAACCCTGTATGTGTATTTGGTTATAATAGTATTTTAATGAGTCTGAAAACTTAAACATTTTAAGGTCCAAAAATCAACGATTGAAACCAAAATATACATAATATAATAGTTTAATTGGTATATGCTATATGAGTTATGACAATATTGTAACAGATAATTCTCACAATTTCAAATATACGCTGTGAAATAATAAATACATACTGATATTAAATTATTGCACTTTTTAACGTAATTTTTTTGTTTATTTTCAAAGACTTGCATGTAAAAAAAGCCGTATGTAGATATTTCTGAATTTTGTATAGTTTTGTTAATACCAGCAGTAAGAATACAAAGTAATTTACGTCTTAATTTTTTCTCTGTAGTTGAAATATAACAAAAATAAGCAAAGATAAGGAACGTGCTAATGTTTGAATCTTCAACTATTTTTATCTCAAAAGATATTATTGTAAAGATATTCTATACATTTTAATAAATTATTATAGACTTAAGATATATTCCAGGCACATAGTTTTATTCCCTTCAACACGGTTTTTAAATAAAATACCTTTTAAATAAATAACATTATATAAATATTTTTTATCTGTAAAATATATCTGTATGGTAGTACAGTCAGCAAAATAAATAGTTAAAATCTGAAAAAAAATATATATTTAAGACACCTAACTTTCGAGAATGTATAACTTCAACTTCAGTCTTAAGTAATTATTTAAAAATAATAGAATAATAAAATTCAAACATTTGAATTCTTAATAAGTGTGTTATGAAACATGCATGCTACTTTAATTTTTTTTATGTCAACAATTTTTTGATTTTTATTAATATTTCAGTGTTCACTTTCAACTTTTCTATGTGTTCATGTTATATAAAATATACAAATTATTATGAATGTTTTTTCCATAGAATGACTTCAAATTAATCGTAGATAAAATATGAAATTAAAATTTTTAATTCTTAAAATTTAGTAATAATCCGTCTAAAATATCCTTGATACACACTACTACTACAAATGTATTATAAAATATTTATTTATTTAAACTATGTAACATTGAGTATTAAAAAGCTATAAAATTCGCTAGGCGTATTGCATTTCTGGTGACTAGTTCTAGATCTAGACTAAAACTAAATAAAAAATAATAGCTGACAGTTGAACCAAGATGGCGCTCATGTCGTGTCGGCCATCTTCGTTTAATTAATTACAAATACTATAAGCTTATTATTATCAATGTAAAGTGCTTATAATATTTTTAATTTTGCATTTAATATTATTGTTAAAGTTTATCCGTTACTGTTCTTGAAATTATTCAAATTATTACCGAAGCTAAAGAAATTTTAAGGTAAACATTAACGTTAATATAGTAGTCAATGTAGTGTATCTGTTTTGCTCTTTCTCACTACAGCACGGTCGACCAGTCGTGGCCGTCCCTCCCTATCTCCGCTCTTCAGTTGCAGATGTTTGCGCACATTTGATTTTAGTTTTTTTTTATTACTTTGGCTTTATTAACTTCCCGAGTATAATTCGCAAGAATTAAAAAAAAAACACCTAACTTCAGGGAGGCCATGACTCGTCCACCGTACTAAAAAGAAAAGAGTAAGCTAGCTTTATTTAAGACAATGGCAGAACAGACTCCTGTGTATACTTTTTTTCTATAAATTCTTATATATTGTATACATAATATATATTTCGTACTATTCGTTAGATATAGCGTTTGACTCTCTATACAAGATATTTAATATCTATAACGTAGTAAGTTAAATGTTCGTGAATTTTACACTTATTGGTACTAGTAGTCTTTTATAAAGCAATTTTTAATGTAATATCTTTCTTAACAATTACTCAAATAAATCATATATAACAAAAATAAACTTATTTTTGTTTTCCATCAAGCGGAATCGATAAAGTACAATTTTATAAAAAAAATGTTATTTTTAATCACATTGGTGTATGAAATGTATTACATTACAAAGTCGCTCTTTTTAAATCTTCATACATGTGTTTTCATATCTGTACTAAGAGTAAATAGGAAACATTGTGTGGAATTATACTTGTTAGATTATGATAGTGTTTTATTTTATACCTTACTAATAAATTATCTTGGATTCATCCGCTTTTTTATAGAATTTATAGATTTATAAATCAACTATGCTTAAATATATTGTTTTTAACTTTTGTAAGCAACGTCTGATAGTTGCTATGGTTCGACTTCCTTTCGGGGAAATGTTTATATTTATATTAAAAAACCAACAGAACAAATTTCAAATTTGATTCGTAGACTGCGCGGACGATGCCGCAGGTAAAAACTAGTTGTATATAAGATTATATTATTATGCATATATTTATCAAAAGGTCTTGTAAGTCAGGGTTATCGCATATTTTACTCGTACTAAACTATCAATGTGTTTTGTAACTTAGAAAGTGACTAAGAAAGTGATAGTTTTTCTTTGAAATGAATTATAAGTAAATAATTATTTATTATCCAAATATAATATATCCAAAAGCAGATTGTAAAAATTAGTAAATAATTATTTTTAAAATCTGCTTTGGATTCGGGAACGGCGCGGAGTATATGGCAGGAACGCAAGCCTGTTAAAGGTGAAGTATAAGTATAATTCGGGAGGGTGATAGAAGGTTAAGTGTCCTAAGAGAAACCCCGGGACACCCACCACTGAGGCATCGTAGTAGTATGCGCAAGGTATTCTGCGGCGTCTCATATCGATGGAGAGGGTTTTAATAGGATCGGTATCACCGGCGAGTCCCGCTCGCTGTAGGGTAAGTACTTGCCTTCCGTGCGGGCAGACTAAAAATAATCCTCTCGATATGACTTTTAGTTGTAGAGAAATTCGCGGACTTACTAAATTACACACTTCCTAAATGGATCATTTACATACACATCTAACTGGATTTTTTTTTGAAGTCGGTTAAAAATACAAATTTCTTAAAGGCTAAGTTATATCATTTTAATTGATACGATGTAAAGAGTACTTTCCTGTGTCATATATAACTGCTGATTTTCATTTGACTAATCAGACGAAGCTGCGCGTAAAAGCTAGTTTTAAATAATTCTATTTTTTTTTCTTAAAATTTAATTAAACTGAATGTTATAATTTATAAATATATCCAAGTCAGTTTTCAACTCTTTTTTTAATAGAAATATATAATCAGCTTCACGCTGTATCCCGCATATAGTAGGGTAGGCGGAGGGAACCTAGTGTTAGTACACTCCATTGCCCACTTTCCACGAAATTCTGGAGGCATTGCGTGTTTGTTGACTTAAATAAAAATAAAAACAAAATTGTGATAGTTTTTTAAAAAATATATGTTACTTTATACAAATATGAGTCATGTAGCGCGTGAATAACAATGTTAATTGCATTACGTTGCAGGTTGGTAATCTGAAGTCTCGATGTTTTTGGCAAGAAGCCAAAAGTATTTAGTATATAGGAAATATTATTTGAAATTATTCTAGTAAGATTAAAACTTAAAGTTTCATTTTATATCTTACTAGTAATTAGGAAGTTATTTCGGTTTAACCAGCTTTTTATTCTTTTTTGTCTAGCAAAGTGTTTTTGGGTAAACTATAATAAAAAGAGGAATGATTTTTGATAGAAAATAAGAGTTTAATTAGATGGCTTAATTAAAGATTGGCCATTGTTATCTGTGTGCCAGTATTTTTTTCATCTTCACACTGTATCCCGTATATAGCAGAGGTAACTTAGTATTTATAGTTTCCGTTACTCACTTTCTGCCAAATTTTCAACGCAATGCGGCTTTCGTCTTGGTACCAAGTGAAGAAATAAAAATATTAATAAATAATAATTCATTCCCCCGAGTGGAGATCGAACCCACAATCGTCGCGATACAGTGACACGCTTGTGCCTCTGTGCCACGACGACCTCAATTTTTTTTAATTTAATAATATTATAGCCACCCGGAATAAATATATTATAATTAAACAAATGTACGGGGAAGAACCGGTCATAAAAAGTACCTCGTCGTTTAGCGTGCTATTGACCTTTTCCTATAAATGTTGACGTGCTCTTCTGAGTAATACTTACTTTACTATAATATTATTAATATTATATTATAGAATATTTACTGCAACTTAACTTTTAATATAATAATATTGTATCTCTATTCCAATTACAGTATACCTTACTCTACCCAACAATATCTTAAGTCTTAACTTAAGACACACAATGCCAAACATTCCGTACGCCTGTTGTTACAAGAGCAAGGAAATAAAAGCAATAGGTCTTTCCTTTTGAGGCGTTTTATATAGCTTCGTATTGTTAGCTGCTGTGCTAGGCCGTTAGTATGGACTTCTAGTCTGCCCCGTTATATGTCTGTGACTTTGGCATATTCAGATTTTGATGGATCTCTGCATTGGAATACTATTGATTGTTTGAAGGATTATGTTGTGCATTTTATGCATGTGCGTGATGATGGAGTTATATGCAATACCCCATAATCGGAGGTTGTAAATCCGTACAGATTTGAGTGTGTTTGTTATCAATGGTTAGTTTACAATAGCCAGATTAGAAATGTGTATTTGATATTCAGTTCATTTATTTTCTTCCTTATGTTTCTACTCCATCTCACCGTCACCGATCTAGATAGAGACCCATCATCGACCATATCGAACACTGTGCGAGTAAGGAAGGCCTGGAGGCCAGTTGTCTTCTACGCTAGAAGTCACATGTGTTGATTTTGTCACACTAGTCTTAAATCGCCAGCTTTTAAGCCTGAACTTCTGAACTTTCGTCAATTCCTTCTTGCACGATCTTTGTTGCCGTTGTCGGATCCTTATGACTAGCTGGGATAGCTCTAGCTGCCTTTTTTTAATAATGCTGATAACAAAATCATTTTTGTGACTCATTGTAGTGGCACTTGAGCTAGGAAAATCAGCTGTGACCCAGTACCGAAGCCTGAGGTACACCAGCTTGTATTGCCTTGAACTTTGATATTGAGTTTTCTTCTTTGAATTAAAATAGTCGTTCTGTTAGATAGGACTTGAATATTGGGTAGTAGCTGTATGAGGCTTCATTTTACAAAGTAGGCTGGCATGCCAGACTTTGTCAAAGGCCTGCTGTACACCTAAAAACACCAATGAACAGTAGTATTATTTTCTCCAAGTGTTTTTCTAATTTGGTCACACACTCTATGAGTCTTTTCGACTATAGAGTGGTGCTGCGTGCGTTTTTACCTCCATTCAGTGGAGCTAAGAACGCAGAAAAATTGAGTCGTCATTATTTCGAGAAAAGATAAGAAAATATATATAATTATAATTTATATGTTAAAGTAATATACACAGTGTAATAATACCAAAAGCTTCTTCAAAAATATATGACACCGATTACTGAAATACTCAGTTATTATATACAATTATCCAGCGGACGTAGAAGAAAAGACAACAAAAAATGTTTTTTTTAAAATTACATTACAATTACATTGTTTTTCTAAAATACACAAATTAAAAATAAACAGTGACGATTAAAGACTGGAATATATAATACGTAAGTAAGTTTTATTCACTCCCACCTCATCGTTCATGTAACAAAAAATGTAAAGGCGTTCCACACAATCCTTTAGAAAAACACAATATTTAATTTTTTTTGAGGTCGTCGTAGCGACGTTGTAGATACGATATGGAAATTCACCATGCTACAATTAAACTGAGTTCTGCTACTCAACACGCAATATTTCGGAAATTGGGCACTTAGTGGGAAACGCAATGTCTTAACACTAGGTTCCCTGTCAAAAATCGTAAGATTATTTTGGCGAAATGCACGACTGTGACTACGAGTATTCGTAATGTCTGTATGATCAATCCTAACTTTGGGGAATGATTTGAACCTATGAATTATTTTCATCTCACATCATTTTCGTACTAACTAAACAAAAAGCTTTGGTCCTAATACATACATATACTATGTCTTAGAATGCGGCTAAAATCAAAGGAGCTATGCGGAGAGAACGGAGTGTGAAGACACTACATTTTTTGTCCCGTAATTTCTATACCTGAGAAGAGAGCGTGAATCTAAAAAACAAAAAACAAAATAATATAAACTGTTCTTATCATTTCATGTGAAGATGTCTTAAAATAGCATATGAGTCAGTATCAGTAGAGACTAAGGATTCAGTAAGAAAATGGCATTGCTTGGGCTCAGACGTTGTTTCCTTCTATATATAGTTTATGTTCAACTAATTATAATTTCAACTCAAGAGTATTCTATACGTGATGTCGCTATACAGGCTTTGAGACCCAAAGGTATAAGGGTGTCGATGCCCGGTGAGTAGCTCTACATTTTTTTCGTATTTAGAAAAATAAGTTCAAAATAACCTATATTGCATGATCTTGTCAGTTTATATTGTAAGTTCACAAATTAATCATCTTGAGCTTTATTTCAAGCGTATAATTTTTTTAACTCATTATAATAGATAAATAAATACAAAGAATGATTATTTAATAAGTAAATTTTGATGTAAACCTTTCAAGTGACAGTGTTCTAATTCTTTCTTTTGTGTATTGCAGTATATTGCTGTAAAAGTTAAGGCATTATATTGTGCATATGAGTTCAAATATAACCATGCTTTTAATTAATACATATTCAACTTATTATAATACCTTTTATAAGACAATGGGTTAGGCATTTAAAACGCAATTTCTTTGAAAATGAAGAAAATGATATGTGATAGATAACTTTGTGCCTATAATCTAATTTAACCTAACTCAGAGGTTTTCTGACTTTACATTTTTTGGTCTTCATATAGCTTTTTGGTTATTGAGATAGGCTGACCGTGTGACTTGGTTGTAACTATTTTACGAGGAGTGAGTTCATACCTGATTTGCACTTGACCGATTTAGGTTAAGGATATTAGGCTGTGTTCATCACTTTGTTTAAGGACTGGACCTGCCTCTGCATGTTTATTATACTTAACTTCTATACCTAATTATATATTTTTTATTCAGCTTCATAATCTTGTTAAAAAGCGGAACACGACGCCGCACTTATTTAAAAAATATATACATACCATATATTCAATTTTAATTTTCCAGCCCAATCAAAGCAAACGCTATTCGTGTTTCAAGGAAACATAAACCAAAAGATCAACGAAAATGACGTCGGGCGGATATCAGCGGAACTAATAACCCAAGTGAATGGTAGATGGTTGTATGAAGATCTGAATGTATCCCTTAAAGTGGGTGATATCATTTACTACTATGTGACCGTCGTCAATAATGGCAAAGGCTACGTTTTGGACACCCAAAGTTTTACTGTTAAAGGTATTTTCTTTTTTTATATTTGTGTTTTACCTTCACGTTGGAACCTGCATATAGTAGAGTAGGAAGAGGGAACCCTGTGTAAAGTTCGCTTTCAGTCTTCCGCTCAATTATCGTGATATAGTGACTTGTAAACCACAATGCCTCCTTATTTTTAGAAAACAAGGGTTTTCTAAAAATAAGGAGCACATAAAAATAATTAATTCCCATGGCCTTTTTTATTTGTCGGACATTTTGACTTATATCCTAAATTAAGTCTTACTATCTGCATCTTGAGTCATTACTAACTTTTATTGAAAATATACTCAAACTTCCAGTTTGTCTTTTTTAAATATTTTATTGTAACTAATGTCAATTATAACCGAAGAGTAAGAAAACTTTTACCAAAGTATGTATTTGTACCAATTTAACTTCGATTAAACGTTTATTGTCGTTTTTGAGTGCGATGTAGCTAGCTATCAAACATCTGATGTACGAGCGAGTACGAGTCTCGTATATTTGTTAACTAATCAACTTTAATTATATATAAAAGGGATTGTACCGTTGGGCTTTTCCTTTCTGTGGTTAAATTATTAATTAATAACTTTTTAAGTAGGTCTTAACCTCCGTATTAATTGTTGACAATAAAATATATGATGTATAGCTAAAATATAATTGTATTTAAAGTAAAAGAATGTTACTTAAAATTAAGAAATATTGAGAAAATATTTAAATTTATATAAGTTAAAAAGCTAGAGCCTTAGATTATCAGTACAGTACAGTACGTACAGTCACATATCTAAACCCTCTGCCTACCCTACTTCATGCGGGGTACAGCGTGAAGCTGAAAAAAAAATTATAATATTGTTAACAGTGTTAGAGAGTCCCGATAACAACGTAATGGGCGATTGTCTGCCAACCGTCACCAGCGTGAGGAACGGACAAGCATGCGCTGGTCAAATTGTTTTTGAGGATAACTTCGACAGCTTACGTGAGGATCTGTGGCAGATAGAGCAATACATTCCTGATGAACCAGTAAGTTTCACTTCTTATTTTTATTAAACCCTTGCGGTCTTATTCATAAAAAGTTATGGAACAGATAAAGTGTTCTATAAACCCACTATAAGGAAAACGTCAAAAAATGGTATTCATAACAGCATTTTAGCGCTAAACAGTTCTATAAGCCTATTATAAAGTTATAGAGGCCGAGACCCTACTATAGCGGTTCTATAAGATAAAAAATGGCCGATTCTCAACAGCTGATCATCGAAAGTGACATTTGATGTAAACAAAATATTGTAAATATTCAATTCCTGTCAATTTAGTTAATACTCAAGTTGTGTTAATTTGCCACTTTTATGATTAAAATGGAAGCGTTACAAAGCAGAGATGCTTCGGAAACGATGGCAGGCATTGAAAACACAACAGTTCACATCGAAGAAGGATGTATAGAAGGGTAATCCATTACCAAGTAGGGGTAATCCATTTTCCTTGAACAAAGAAATCTACTGTGAATTTTATAATAAACTTGGTGTGTGATCTCTGATTAGATTATAGAGGTTCTAGTACCTTACATGAAATCAAACTAATAGCTACTTGAATTGAAGATGATGGAGTCGTCGAGAGGTAAGTATTTTTATCTTACTTGACTTGAATATACTATTCATACAACACATACTCATAAAGTGACACGTATTCGTGTACAAGTACTTACAAAATTATCTTTTTGCTTACAGTATTAACAGGATGCTGAAGAACACCATGGGTTGTCTCAAACAACCACTAGCCGGATCTGTGCCCGAGTTGCAAGTGCACTTGCTCAATACTCAGTTTCTCTTATTAAAATGCCCAGTACTTTTTCTAAAGAAGAGCATATTATGACAGAATTTAGTTCGTTCTGTTCTGTACCCTCAAAACCAAAGCGAGAAAAAAATATAATGCAGCACATATGGCAAACAGAAATACTGTAGAAAAATGCTTTGGAGTGACATTCCATAGTTCTTAGGGGTACAGTAGTATAAATGCATATATGCTGTTTTACAAAATTTTTTTAGGATGAATTTTTGTAAGTCAGTTAATAAAAAGAAAATATACATTTCTATAATTTTTATTTGGTCTTCTAATATAATTTTATTTTTAAAGATTTCTTCTAAAAGTGTTTTGTTTTTCATTGTCCATCTGGGCCTCATACAGCTCTTTTCTGTAGGCAATTTCAATGTCTGCAATTTGCTGAGCAGCACTGTTTTTATTGTCATGCTGTAACCAAAAATGTAATATATATATTATTATTTTTAATATAAGTTTTCTAAACCAGTATGTATTAATTATGTCAAAATATATCTTATTTACAAATCTGTTATACAAATTATAATATAACTTGTAGATTGTACTGATTGATTTTTGAAAATTTGTTTCAACTTATTAATATGTTATATTATTACATTATTATAATTAGTTATTGTAGTTATAGTAATAATAATAAAACTGAATTCATTCAACATCCATGTTTATTTTTTAATCTAAAAAGTTTCTTGTTTGCTGGTGTGGTATGCGGGGTGTGTAAGTGCTAGTATCTAAAAAATATAATCAGAATTTCTTTCTGAGCATTGTTTAGGTAGTGTAAGTTATTTAATGTATTATGATGCAAAATAAAGTTAAATAAGACTCGTACAAGAATAACTGGTTGATAAATATACTAACAAATTATTTGTTTTTGACATTTTTAAAGTGTTATTCCACACTTAGGTATTAACAAAATTGTGGCTGAGTTGCTTTGTATAGATTGTACAGAAGGGCTTGGCTGCAAAATCTTAAATAATTAAATTGAAATTAATTTCTGGGTATTGTGGTATATATACAGTTATTTTATTCATGCAGCACAGTTAATTATGTTTAATATGTCTAATAAGTATGAATAAAACACATAAAATAAGATAGGATGGGATAGTATTTGTGTGCATGATTTCAATACATCTTTAATACAATACACATACCATTTCTTTTTCTGCTCCGGAATTGTCATATGGAAGCGATGAATTTTGTGGTATATAACATTTTATTTGTGGTTTTTTTTCTATCCTGTAATATTCCTATATCATACTTTGTTATATACTGAAACAAGAAATAATATAATTACATAATTATTTATTTACTCAAAATGAAATACTATTTGACAAAATATTCATATTTTTATGTGTACCTGATTATCAGATTCAAATTAATTTGAGTCTCACATGAGGGAGCCACACCGCAAGGTCACCATCACTATTTGCTGGTAGGTGGTGGACCACCATCTGTTTTTAACATCTGCTTTCTCTCAATGTACCTGTACTTCTTTAGATATTTTTCATTTTAATAATACCCCCATTGGGCTTAAAATTGTAGCAGTTCCGAGTGTGAACTGAAACATTAATTGCTTTGATAAAATAAGTAACTATATACACGAAATACTCAATTATATTATTCAAATTTATCTCATTAAGTAGCTATAGTGTAAATCTTGCCATGCGGCCAGCTTTTCGCGTTATATTTTCATTAATTGAAAACTCTGTTTCTGACCAAATCATTCAAGATCATCTATGGAATAAAAGCATAAGCATTAAAGTATAATAAGCGTATGAATGTCTCCAAAACAATACTTACGTGGTCCAATCAGCTGTATCAGTAAAACCAACTTTATCATCCTCCAACCAATTCTCACTCATTTGCCTTTTTTACTTTCTACAATTTTCGATTCTGATGCTATTTTACAATAATAATTATGTAATATTTAAAATAAAATAAACGAGGGGCACAGAACACAATGTAAACAAATATCACTGAGCGGTAACTTGTCATACCACAAACAACAAAATATGATTATAATCCGTAATAATGTCTATGATTAGACGTATTTGGTAAATTGATACACATTATCTGTAGTCAATTCGGTACAATTGACAAGCGTACTTGCCGATTTCATCGTAGTGGCAACATTTTAGCTTATTAACCGCAAATTAGTTATAGGAGGTTAATAGAACTGTTATGAATACGCAAAGTTATCGAACGTTTCATAAACTTATAGAGCATTTTAACTAATGAACGTTTTAAGCGTTCTATAAGGGTTTTTTATGAATAAGACCGTTGGAATATAACGGAGGGCTGAGGGAGTTACTTTGTCTTGGTGCCAAGACACTCTGTTCTCTATATAACGCTCACTTTAGAGCGTTTTATATAGGATCGCGGAATAATACATAAATTTTTTATAGTTCCTTCGAGTGCATCCGTCAACTGCACTTTTATTTTTTACATACAAATATATCATTTAGTTAAAACGAACCGAAAACTGTCATACCAAATGCATCTTAGCGACGACCAAGTATATTATGATGTAATTACATAATTTTTAATTTTTTTTCCAGGATTTTCCTTTTGTGTCTTACCAACGGCCCCCAAAGGCGGACGTAATGACTGCTATGGGTGGTTATCTGTACATAACTCCTAAACTACTGCAAAATCTACCAGGATACACAAATACTTCCGTTTATACAGACACGCTCGATTTATTCAGTGGGTACGTAGATTATAACATAAAAAATCTTTAATACTATATGATAGTATAATTTTTTTTATAAATTATTAGTTAAGCTTATATTTTATTATAATTTTTAGTAAAAAACAGTGGTTGTGTAGTCAACACCTAAAATGTATATAAAACCAATAATTCATTCATACTTCTTTATATCTCTATAAATATGTATGAAAGCCAAAACTTAAACCTATGTATATTTTTTTATTAAGTATTTTTTGATTATAAATTACATATTTTGGCTAAATAGCCTAAATTTAAAAAAAGTTTAGAAACTTTAGAAAAGTTTTAAAAAATATATCTATGGATTTATGTGCGTAAATAATATCATTGAACAATATCTATAGAACTTAGTAGTTTCTTAGTGGAACTTAGAATTATGATTTTAACATGTATAATGTACCATTTTTTATATAATTTAAGTAAAAAGAAATGAATATAATAATAATTTTCTGTTCATAAGACAGTACTCTTGTGATTCCGCTGTTCCCTGTGCTGTGCTTTTATTAAGTTTCTTGTTTGTTAAGTCTAAAGGTCTTATTTCGTTTTTGTTGTTTTGATTATTTTATATTTTAAATATATTTATATTTTATAACATTCTTAAATATATTTTATCTATATATTTTAAAACATGAGTAAACATGGACCAAATTAAATAGAAATAAAGAAGTTATGAAAAAAAAAATTTGTTAAAAGTTTTAGAAACAGTATTTCTTTTCTTCTTTCTTCTTTACATTTTGTTTCATACCATAATGAATAGTATAGTAAGTATATATAAATAGTATAGTAATGAATAGTATAGTAAGTATAGTGTTAAGACATTTCGTATTCATTAATGCACTTTCGTTAATAGATTCAATAACAAAAAAACTATTTTTTTTCAGTTGTACAGCAATTTCATCCAAATGCAGAGCGGACGCGTGGGGCGCTAGTATCCTACCGCCGGTGGTGAGTGGACGGCTGACGTCTAAGACATTTTCTTTCAAATATGGCATCGTTGAAGTTAGAGCGAAACTGCCGAAAGGAGATTGGCTATATCCAGGTTAGTTATTATTTTAGATTGAATTATGTTTGTTGAAACAACATACATGGACACGCCATTATAATATTTTGTATCTCTACATTTGTAGAGGCCGTCGTAGCGCAGTGTTACATGCGTGTGACTGTAAATGCGACAATTGTCGGTTCGATTCCCACTCGGTGATATGGTGGCAAAATGCGGCGTTGAGCTCCATCGTGTCTCGAAAATTCGATCGAAAGTAGGGAAAAGAGTGTTCTCTCTATCTACCTCGCCATATGAGGGATACAGCGAAAGCTCAAATATATATATATATATATATATATAATTGTGAATATTTAATCCAATTATTGGCGATTCCTATGGTAATCGCCAATTTTTTTGACTTTTTCTATCACTAGTACTTGGATTTTATAATTTTTTTGGTCATTGAGATAGTGAGCACTTACGGTTGTCTGCATTCACATCACAATAATAGTAGAAGAAAGAAATAGTAGTAGAAAGAAAACAATTAACAGAATTTACGATTACTAAGCAAATCCAATTTAACATTGTATTGATTAAAGGTAGAGAAAGAGAAATGTTGAATTTTCAGTTTTTTCGGTAGATATATTATTGGAGCCACTATTGAAGAAGTATGGTACATTAAACTATGCATCCGGCGTTCTACGTATCGCTGGAGCGAGGGGCAACGTTCAGTTGGTCGCTGGTGGCAATGAAGTCGGAAATAAGGTGTGAATTAAGAAAATTATATATTTCATAATTGTTTTATTAAATAAAATATATATAAAGTAGTTAATAGGCGCCATAACTGCATCTGTATTGTGTTCCTTACAAAACACAAAAAATATATGTTCGAGTTAGAAGAAGAAGAAGAAATTAGAAGAATAAAAAATATAATTCATAATAGAAAAAGTGAAAGAAACAAGTGACTGCGAAAGATAGCTAACTAACTATCTATTAACATTTACAACAGCAATTCAATCTCTCAGAAACGTATAAGACGAAAACTATAGAAAAAAATGTACTTTTCTTGACACGGTACCCTAAAATGGTTATATCCACTCGCTCATTTCTATAGGCTCATTCATTGTCATTTTTCAATTAAGGACTCTCATTTCACTTGTTTATCTTTGATTGCAGCTTCTCTACGGTGGACCCATATTGAATTTGGAGTGTAGAAAATCTTTGCTCGGCAGTAAACTATCTAATACTGACTGGGGAAGTGATTACCACGTGTATACAGCGAGATGGGAACCAGGTAAGTACTGAAATACTGAAGATAGGTCAATACATTTTTATGATCAGTTGGTATCCCGTGATCCCCACTAGTGGAAATTAAATATTTAATATTATCATTTCCTCCCTATAGGAACGGGCGTTTTACCACTACGTTCCCGTTCCCCTGCTATATGCGAAATAATTTTCCACCACAGCATGGAATAGAGGGTCAGCGAATGTGCAATGCATTTTTATATAGTATATAGTTAGTTATAGTATATATTGAACGCGGTTGCGATTACTTGGAACATCTTCTTGCCAAATCATAACAACTTTTAGTTTTCTTAGTCTCTTAGTAGTTAGTTTTTTGTATTTTCCTTAATAAAGTAGATACGGTGATAAAATATTTTTTTTAAATAGAAACAGGCGGCATAACGATGCGATTCTAACTTGAGAAATTAAATTATTTTCATTTTTCCGATATTCACACACAAAACGCGGCATCGAGTTTTGAAACTCAATATGCAATGTCTCGAATTATGACGGAAACTGGAGAATGGAATGTCTTGACACTAAGTTGCTTGTAAAATACAAACCTGAGGTTACTTTATTTCAGAGCGAATAACACTATCAGTGGATGGAGTAGAATGGGCGAGAATTGAACCTGCGGCCAGTGGGCTACAGGGTCGGTTCGCCAGAGCCTGTGAACTACCCCGCTCATTGCTTGCTACTGGCACTAGTATGGCGCCTTTTGATGACTACGTAAGTAAAAATCAAAAACAATACAATAAACAAATGTATAAATTGTGATATGTATGTACAAATAAGTAAATGAAATCTATCTATACTAGTCTATACTAATATTATAAAGAGGTAAGATTTGTATTTTTGTATGTTTGTATGTATGTATGTATGTATGTGTGTATGTTTGTAGAGTTTTCACACAAAAACTACCGGGCCAATTTAAATAATTTTTTCACTATTAGAAAGCTGCATCTTCACTGACCAGCATAGGCTATATTACATTTCCAAAAAAAATAGAGATCCCGAATAAAAATGCAATAATGTAAACCAAGGTGTGAAGAAATTGATCTTAATGATTCTATCATCGCGTGCGCTGCGAAAACTATTGATGATAGAACAAAACAATGTTCTACAGTATTATAGAGCGCATGAATATCTATAAAAAAGTCCGCGATAGCATATGTCCAACTACTGTAGTTATGACAATATAACCATTTTTTTATATTTTATAAGTTAACAAAAGTATCGACAATAATCAAACCATATTATTCATACCTCTGCATCAATCCTTATCCCATTAAATGATATTTTATGAAAGATAATTTCAATACCTGTAAAATACTTTTTAAATTAATAAAATCGGACATCCCATTCAAAAGATATAACGAATTTAAAAATATAAATCTAAAGAAAATCATGTAATAATAAAAAGATGCGGAGTGTGTGCCGTGTGGCGCACCATGGCGAGTAACTCTGCGGGGGTGGGGGGGAGGTGCATCGATACCACTTAAATTATGAAGACAATCCATTAGATTTTTTTTTTTTTTATGGAAGGCAAACGAGCGTTCAGGTCACCTGATGGTAAGTGACTACCGCCACCCGCGGCCCCGTGCAACACCAGAGGAATTACAGGTTCGTTGCCCGGCTTTAAGGTGGGTTGGACTCCGGAGCCCGGCATTACCTGATGCGAAACGCAGTGGTATAAAGCCACTACTTCACGCCGGTTTTTAATGCCGGGGGTGGTAATGATCCGGTCGAGTCTGCCCAGTCGCCTCTTACGACACCACCAGCACCAGGATGATCCTATACTAGACCGGGATCCCACGGCAAAATTGTTTGAATGAAATAGACCCGATAAGGAAAATTCTTTTACAATTACACGATTAACGTGTAAAAAAATACCAAAAAAACCTTATATCGCGTACGCTGTGGAAATTATTGACAATAGAGCAAAGTGATGTACTGCAATTTTATAGAAGACATCAATATCTACAAAAAAGTAAACGAAACCATGTGTAACTAGAACAGAGCCGCTATCGTAGTACAGAGAGGCATCTAAAATATATAAATATTTTAGATGCCTATATGTATATGTATGTATATAATATTCTGTCATAATTAATAGTTTTAAACTTTGCTTACAAAGTTATCCCGTAGGTAGTATATAATTTTTTTCAATTATTATTACCAGCATAATGTATTGATACTAATGTGGTATCTATATTTTAAATATATTTACATTTTTTTTCCCCTTAGTGTTTTTCAGGTGGAAAACATAGACATTTTTTTTATTTGATAAAATATTTTATTCACCATAAAAATGTTGGTAGTTTTTATAATTCTAATATAATTAAACAACTTTCTAAAATGATCTTTCCTTGCATGTGTTGTAATAACTATCAGGAGCTATTAAACAAAACAATACATTTTCATTTTTATAAATATATTATATGTTATTACATTAAACTAGCGGGCGCGCGCAACTTCGCCTGCTTATTAGCACCCTTAGGGGTGAATTCTAAAAAACCCACGAAACGCGGGTTTACTTTAATATTTTTAACAGTCTGAATTTATTTTTTTATAAAAATCGGTGGCGATTTAAAGATTTTTCCATATAAACTTTCAACCCAGTATTTGAACCCTTAGGGGATGAATTCTTAAAACCATGAGACACGTGTTCAATAAAATATTTTAAAGAGTCTGACTTTCAAATTTTATGAAAATCGGTGCTGTTTTAAAAAAAATTAATACAAACTTTCAAGTAATTCCCTGTATCGAAACAAACAAATAATTCACAAATTTAAATGGGTGAAGCCGCGAGTTGGTTGCTATAGTTTATAAAAGTTAATATTGTGTTTAGATGGATCACGTGGTGATGTCAATACATTTTAATCATAGGCACGTAGGTACGTTACATTAATTTACAGTAGATATATTTCTCAAGAGAACTTAATCAAAACTTTGTATATAAAAAAAATAGATGAAATAATCAAGTTAAGGTAGTGCCAAATATATTTTATGAATCAATCTTAATGTTATATTCGAAACAAATGAATTGTATGTAAATTTATTAATACGTTTCAAGTATGAAAAAAGAAAAAATACAATAAAATTGCGTTTCTGCTTTTTTTTCCAATGATTTATATTTCTATAAATGTGGGACGTAAATGCGGGAACAGAGCTGTCATCTTAGTACAGAGTAACCTCTAAAATATATATTTACGTATAGTTAAAGAATAAAAAGTGTGAAGAGGAATGTGTGATTTCTCTATAGAATATATTATTCTACATTATATCATAAAAAAACAGTACATATAAAGGTATCCTCCTGCAGTATAATTATTTTTAATCAACATTTTTGAACTTTTAATTTTGAACATTTTAAATATTTTCGTGCCATTATGATGAAAAACTTAGACAATTTTTTAATTTGAAAAAAATAATTTATTAACGATAAGAATGTTGGTAGTTTTTCAAAAGGTATAAGAATTTAAAAAATGTCTAAAATATGCTTTCTTCGCAAGTATCGTAATAACTATTAGTTCTATTCACTATAAAATCACTATAAATATTAAATATGCTCAATTTGTGTTTTTGTCAGCACCACTTTAAATGAAACCATAATTAATCACTCTATAAAAGCCTAATACAAAAAAAATCCTAAAAGTGAAAAAGTTATTTTCATACAAAATAAATTATATATTATCGTTGATATTAAAATAAAACGCTATTTGTCATTAAACACGCAAACAGGCATAAGCCTATCAAAGGGAAACCGCCGCATGCGCCTCATTCCTAAATCGAGTCGTAGGTATTGGCGACAAAGTTCAAAGTTTCTTAACCTTTAGTAATACTTTTGTAGTAGTATGTGTTAACGTTATTGGTATCTATGCGTAACTGCGTCACACGAAATACAGGTGTGGATAAACATCGATCGTGAAATGAAAAAAAAACTACGTCTAAACTGTTGAGGTATCTTGGTTAATTTCTTTAGGTATGGGCTTAAAATATTTTATCCTATATATTGCCCCCGTAAAAGGAGCGCTGACGCTTCCATTCTGTATTAATATTAAAGGCCATCGCGGCGCAGGGGCACAAAGTTAGGTTAAGTTATTTAGATCGGTTAAGCCCTTTCTGAGATTATCCTGAACGCACAGAAAAACAGACAAACTGACCAAGTTCTATTACATTGTTAAATGTCCGTAATAATAATTTTTCTAATATATCTTCCACGTACAGACACCGATGAGTTAGGATTTTATTGTAAGTAGCGATATTACTATACCTATATATCTATAACTATAACTTAGGTCCTAAAGACTCCTTAAGGCAAAAGTTTAAAGAAATTAATATATTGACAGTTGCATCTCTCTTATAGGAGGTACGAAAATGCGACTTGCGTGCGTTGCAAACATACATTATAGGTATATTAAAACACGAACATAATTTTAGTGTATTAAGCAAATAATTCTGTGGTTTAAGCGGGCGAAGCCGCGAGCGGGCCGCTAGTATTTAATATTTTCACGTTTAAACACTAAGCTCCGAGGTTCCCTCTGCCTGTCATGCTAAGTGCTGGATACCGCATGAAATTGTAAAAATAAATTAAAGCAATTTATTGTTCGTGGTTGATGTGGTGGATTCGATTCCCTCTTACTTAAATAAAAAATAAAAAAAAATAAAAAAAATAAATAAATAAAAATAATTATTAATTTCATTTAAATTTAAAATTATTAATTAATTTCATTTAAAATAAACATATTTATTCGGTCTAATTAGATGAAGGTCTACATGGTGTTGGTTCGTCATCATTAGATGAGATGATTTATTGTTAAACTCTGTATCGCAACCTCACAACTCCGGAGCTGAAAACTTAAAATCATTGAAAGATAATTATTCCCCAAGTGAGAATGTAACTCTGAACCATCACGTTATGTGCAGGCGCTGGTCCATTACGCTACGACTGTGTCATCTATACTATAATTTTTTTCTCAATTACTAAATATTTTACTAACTATAAAACTATTAAACAATACAGTTCTTCATATCACTGGCCGTATCTGCTGGAGGTATCACAGAGTTCGATGACAATGTGGTCTCAGATGGCAGACCCAAGCCCTGGAGGAACAGAGAGAGGAAGGCCGCACTCAGGTTCTGGCAGGACCTGGACTCGTGGTACCCGACGTGGTCACCTGATCTAGTCATCGATTATGTTAGAGTACGAGCGCTTTGAATATTGTATTGAGTTGTTTGTGTGGGTCATATCCATGACTGTCTGAATGAATAGGTATTATTTATATTTAAATATATTATATTAAATAGAAATTCAATATGTTTTATTTGTTTATTTGAAAACAATTTTATTGGGTAAAATTAAATATAATTGGTTTATATATTTTAGTATTTATTACTTAGAAAATAAAATAATATAATTTCCTCATATTGACAGGTAAATGTAATGATTTATTAATTATATTATCTAGAGGTCGTTTTGGCGCAGCGGTGGCGCATCATCTAACTGTTAACACGACGGTTATGAGTTTCATTCTCACTTGAGGGTATGAATTATTTTCATTTTCGGTGACGAGACAAAGTGTGGCGTTTTGTTGCGCCATTCGAAGTAACAAACAGCATGTGTCGTAACAGTAGGTACCAGGAATAGGTATAACGTGAAGCAAAAAAAAGATAAATTTTATAATACTGTCAAAAAATCTAAGTTTTTTTAACATCGCTTTTTAAGTTCAGAAATTTACACTTTATGTATCTGAATCGTGGTATAACGGTTAAATAAATTATTAATTTCAAATATATAAAAAAAACTCAACATTTTTTGTTGTATATTGTATTTTACAAATCAAGCCCTTTTATTTGATATCCGTATTCAGACGGCACAAAGTGTGATTGTAAAACCGACTGGTTGTGGGTTCGATCCCCACTTGAAATATTTATTTAAATTTATATTTCCATTTCCTTAGCCAGAATCCGACAGAAAGTGGGGAACGGAGTGTCTTAACACTAGGTTCATTTTGCCTTCCCCGTTGTGAGCGGGATACAGCGTGAAGCTGATTTAGATTTTTTTTTCTTTGAATCTGTGTTTAACACTCGATGCATATCATCAGTTTTTATAACAAAATATTCTTACAATATAATTATGTTTTATCTACAATCAATCTTTTGGTCAAGGATTTTCCTCTATATTACGATTACTAATTCTCAGAATAAATATTTGAAATTACGTTTGTAAAAGTTGAATGGAATAATTGAGTATAATATATATATAAATATCGTCTAGGTTTTGATTGCAGATTAAGTAAAAAATACAGTAAAAACTATAAGTTATGTAAGTCCCTTTGGGTTGCGTTGACTTAGAAGCTTAATATTTTCTGTGTTCCAAGGAAGTGTAGACCCTGGATACTTCATAAAAATCTTAGCTGTTACCTCCACGCGATCTTCAGAGTTTTAATAGGCGGACAGAAAGAAAAACAAAAAAGAGATCCTACAACGGTTTCGTTTATTTTCATTTCAGGTACGGAAGCATACAATAAGAAAGTAAATAAAACACAATAGTTAAGAAATACCATTTAATAACATGTAAACGTATTTTGACTTAGTTTAGTTAAATTGAATGAATTTTATATTTTTGTACAAAATCCATTTGATGAAATAACCAACTTATATGGCATCGAAATATATTCATGGTATATAACTAACTAATGGAACTCGTTAATTAAGTGAATTCATAAAATATAATATTCTTAGGGGAAGAATTGATTAATCTGCAAAACCTAAAAAAGAAGGAAATGAAGGATCTAAGCCTCACTTATAGATCTATATTTTTATTATGATTTTTTTTAAATACTTTCATACTGTGTCCTGCAATTATAGGGTATGCAGCGGGAACCTAGAGTTTAGATGCTCTGTTCTCCTCTTTCTTTTCAATTTTCAAGACAGTGGAGGGACTCAATGCTGGAGAAAGGAGGGACTTTATCTTATTGGAGTGAAAAAAAAAATAATAATATTGTTTTTCTAGTCGCCTTTACAGAAACCCTTAACTTTTGCGTTTACATTGAAACGCTGTGCCACTGCCAAGAAGAATTCATTCAATATATTAATTTTTAAAATATAAGATATATGTAATAAGTATATTGTATAAATATTACCTCATAACGCATAAACTCTAACGTAATCGATCCTAAGTGGACTAGTATCGTCGAACCACGTCGAGAACCATTGGTCTCTGGCCTCCCAGAAATTAAGCATTGCTTTCGTTGCTTTATTCGACCACGGCTTGTTCGTTTCTTCGCTAAACTCGTGTATTCCACCCACTGATAGACCCAATGAGATGTAGAACTGTAAAGAATATAGCAAATATACTAATAATATAACGTAATTGTTGATTTTTCTTCATGAATTATTCATTTTCCTGTAGCTCTGGTAACAACAAAGTGCGTCGTTAAGCTTGGCCACTCAACACACTGTCTCGAAAACTGAGTGGGTAGTTATTAGCAGTGTCTTAATACTAGGTTTCCTTTGTCTACCCCGCTGTGAGCAGGATACAGCGTGATACTAAGAAAAAAAAACAAAAAAAAAGTTTTAATTTTTTTATTTGTTTTTAGGCTCGTCTCTGCGTTTGTACATGTTAATCTCAGATACGGCTTAACCGATTTAAATTTAGTTTTCTTTGGTCAACTCTTCCTTATTAATATTTAGTTTGTTGTTTTAATTTCAATTACTTCGTAAATAAGAATTGATATAACTTTATCAATTCCAAGTGGACGACGCCGCCAGAGCGTCGCTAGTCTATACATATAATAAAATGGTAACTAGTCGGGTAAGGTATTTTTCATTTTAATAGTACCAAAAGTAACTTATAATATTGTTGTGTTAGTCGAGCGGGTAGCTAGACAACATAAATATCTCAAAAATCACGTACCATTTCATCAAAAGGTGCCATCGCAGTGCCTTTGAGCCACTGCGACGCCGCATCTACACCATTTTTTTTGGCTTCCTCTGAGAAACCATTCCCCGGAGTGATTTCTCCGTAATTCTCTCCATCGACGTAGAGTGATATACTGTCTAAAGAAATAATTTGAAAGTTAGCTACTACTGTTATAATACTTGCATGAAGTGAGAAATTTTAAATTATACTTATAACTGTTTCGTATATTATTTAAATTTATTTAAAGTCCTTGTACTGGTAAACAATATAAAAATATACTCCGATATGGAGGCCATCGTGCACAGCATCACACTGTAAACGCGACGTTTGTGAATTATTTGCCTTTATTCATCCTTAACAGCACAAAACGCGATTTTAAACCTCCACCATTCAATACAAAATGTTACGAAAACGGAGAATTTCGCGTGGAAAATGGAGAAATGCACGCGAACGCAGTGTATTAACACTAGATTCGCTCTACATCCTATCAGGATATACCAATTGAAGCGTGATTATATATTTATACATTTACAATATTTTTTATTTTTATCTTTGCGATATGAAATAGGTTTCTTAAAGACATATTGATTTATCATTTTCTTTTTTTATTTTTTACTCTCTTACCTGGTTTCCAAACAAGTGAGTAATTATGGAAAGTTTTGCTCCAATGATCGAATCCAATTTTCTCTTTGAAATGTGCTGACCTGAAATAATATTTTCATTACAATTTAATATGATATTTTTACATGATAAATAGTTAAAATGATATTTAGTAATGACATAAAAATATGGATCCACCAACTTCTAGAATTTCTTTTACTTTCTACAATTTTGAATATTATTTCATACTAATTATATAAATAAATTATGAAAAAATGATGTAGTATATTAACAGCCATAGTGTAAAACAGTTAATTATAAAAATAGGTAACATTTTAAAATCTTCCCATCAACTTTTATTTTTATGTGATTTTTATACTTTGTCTTCGACCAATAATAAAAAAAAATAACAAAAAAGTAAATGCTTCCTTTGCGTATATTTATCTAAGATGTTATAACAATATTTTACTATTTAAAGCCATTTATACACTATCTAAAGAAAAAAAAATACCTATAAGGCTCACTCGCTGATAGCATTGGCCCAGCGTACAATTTCTTCGAATAATCAACATTGCCTCTGACAGTTGCGATACGCAATATGCCTGAGCCGTAGTTTCTTGTCCCATACACATTGTCTCTAGGTTCAAGTTGGATTTCTGAAATTAATAAATATTTTGAATGTATGAATGACGTCGTGGACTCGGTTGTTACTCGAGGGAATGAAATATTTAAAATTTTCTTTTCCTCGCTCTAGTAACATGGTAAATCACGGCGTTGAGGTCCTCCAGTCAACACGTATATGGAGGAATATGGGGAACGGAAGGGTCTTAATGAGAAAGGAGTATTTTATTACTAAGTAACCTCTGCCTAACGTCCTTAGTGTACGCGGGATACAGCTAAAACAAGGTTGTTATAGAAAAACATGTAAAGGAATTTTGGATAAAAGAGATATCATACTGACATATTATTTATATGTATAATATTCTCAATTCATTTTATATGTATAATATTTGAACTTTTATTAAGTTCTCATATTACATATAATATTGTAAATTGGTACAAAAATTGTAAGTACAAATCTAAATGTTTTTAAGAAAACATAAAAAAATTGAACGTGCACCTCTTGGCAACCAAAGAAGTCAAGATTCAAAGAGTCGCAGATTCGAGTTTTTAGAAAAATATTGAGCGAGCCGTTTTCTAAGAATATTTTTCTATTATTAACATGGAATAATATTAAAGTAATGTTAAAATATAAATATTTATTCACGCGAAGTTTGTCATGTACAGACGCATACACTTATCTTAATTCTTAAAACAGTAGGCTTACCCACGCCGGTATTACGACTTACCTGGTACAAGCCAGCTACCTAAAGGCATTCTGGCTCCAACATCGATTCTACCGTATTTAAAACTAAAACTCTTCTTTGTGGTAATTTTCGCAGTGATAATTGGAGGCAAGATGAGAGCTCCAAAGGCTTCTCTATAACAATCGGTTGTACCAATCTGTCCTGTGCATCTGAAATACACGCCGAGGTATTGTATAGAATGCCAAATTATTCAGATTGTCGGTAACATAAGAAAAATATTTTAGAAAGATGATATAAGATTTAGGACCTACTAAAATCCCGTTCTTCTCAGATATCGTCTAAGCGCTTTACATAAACCACTTAGACGATATCCAAGAGGCACGGGTTCGAGTACTGCTATGTTATAATTTTCATACTTTTTATAGTTGTATGTAAAACGTTCTGTTTTTTTTTTTTTTATGGAGAAGACACGGCAAACGAGCGTGCGGGTCACCTGATGGTAAGTGATTACCGCCGCCCACGACCCCGTGCAACTCCAGAGGAGCTACAAGTGCGTTGCCGGCCTTTAAGATGGGTTGGGCGCCGGGGCCCGGCATTACCTGATGCGAAACGCAGTGGCATAAAGCCACTACTTCACGCCGGTCTTAAATGCCGTTCTGTTAAAAGAAAAGTTTTTTTGGCTTCTCTCTGCTGCCCGCAGGTGGCAGGGTAGACAGAGGAAACCTAGTGTTAAGACGCTTCCGTTCCTTACTTCGACGAATTCTGGAAGCATTGCGTTTTGAGTGGCGTAATTCAACGCCACGCTTTGCCTCGTTACCAGAGCTAGGCAATGAAAATATTGAATATGATAAATAATATATATATATATATATATATATATATAGATATATTACAAGCCACATATATTTTTTATAACGTTATGATACATTGCGGGAATGTAAGATTCGTTCAAATTTTTCGATTTTACTCAAAACAATGTTAGAAATGGATGTTAAAGGATTAAAAAAACTGATGAACTGAAATTGAGCTTCTCACTGTTCTTTTAGCTCCTTTTGATCATGAATTTACAACAAATTATCCAACACAAAAAAAAATAACTTAAATCTACTTTTTTTGTTTTTTAAATACAATAACCTTGGAAATTGAAACAAACAACTTAGAAACAATACTGTATAAAATGAAGGCTATTCGTGCATACCATATCATACATGTATAACAATTTACAGATTTAGACCGCATGCCACAAATATAAGCGCTAATTGAACAAGTTACACAAGCTTCTATATATATGTATTGTATTAACGCTATTGTATATAATATTAGTTTTTAGATTTTTTTTTAGTGCCACGCTGTATTCCGCACACAGCAGGGTAGGTACAGGGAACCTACAATTAAGACACTCCATTCCCCATTTTACGCCTAAATCTGTATTCATTGCATTATTGACATAAGAGGGAAGAAATAAAAATCTACATCTATAATTATAATAAAATCTTAACGAATCAGTGTCTGTGCATGGAAGATATATAAGAAAAATATTATAGGGAAGGCAATATATACCTAATATATGTTTTAACCCGGAGTTATTGCGAAATCGAAATGTATGTGGGAAAAACTACGTTTGCAGTGTGCTTTACCTATAAGACAGACGTGATATAACTAAACATTTTTCTAAGAAATACAAATCAATTAAATCCAATCAATTCCCAAAACATTTAAATTACGATGTATTTAATGTATAATAGTATAGATAATGATATAATTTTACTTACGGTCGCGTATAGGTATCAAGTTGAAAATAATATCAGATATTCAGGTTTATGAGGCCAGTCGTGGCGTAGTGGCACGAAGTGTAACTGTAAAACTGACAGGTTGTGGGTTCGATCCCCACTCGAGGAGATGAAATATTTACTTAAATTTATATTTCCATTTCTTCGCTCTGGTGTCGAGGCTAAGCGCGGCATTGAGTTCTGCCACTCAACACACAATGCCTCCAGAATTCGGCAGAAAGTGGGGAACGGAGTGTCTTAACACTAGGTTCCCTCTGCCTACCCTGCTGTGTGCGGGATACAGCGTGAAGCTGTTTTTTTATATTCAGCTTTACAGTTTCTAAGAATACAGAAATTAAGCTTCTACTATAACGCAGTCAAAAGTTAAGACCATTTATGTATAGTTTTCAAAACCTTCAATTCAAAACTAGGCTAGACTACTTCCCTACGTAGATCTAGAGGACGAAGTAAGATCTTACAATAAAAATATAGAAAAACAATCCAGAAAGTAAAAATTTATAGATATTTCAAAAACAATAATTACATTCTTATATTTTTGAATAATTTGATACAAAATAAATGCTAACTTAAGTTTGTAAACTTTATTCGCCGCATCATTAAAACCTACAAGCATACACCCCAATCACAATTGTGCCAGTAGTGGTTTGAATATGGGAATAATAAGACGAGCAGCGTCACGTTCCGTTTGAATTTATTCGGCTGATCATGGCTGAAGAAACTGCCTATTATATATAAATGTTTGGACTAAATGTCAAATGAGCAATTTTCATACATTAAATTTATCCCCTCGGTGGGCGAATGCGACGCACGCTTGGACGTTTTATTCTTAAATACACTTAAATAAGCATTCCTATATTTAAAGCGGGCGTAGCCGCAAGGGGCCGCTAGTATTTCGGTTCGTTTTTCTCGAGTGCAAATCGAACTCACAACCTATCGCATTTATAGTCACATTTTGTGCCCCCGGTCCACGACTGGCCTCAATATATAATATTCTTTAAATTATTTTATTAAATTATAAATACCTTGCAGTGAGATCTAGTGATTGACGAACGTAGCCTTCACCATATTTAGATTCCAGCGTCACAGGCTGTATGTTCAGATGTCCACTTTTCACATGGATGTTCTTGTCATATAAATATACATTGAAAGGATAGTCCTAAAAATAAATAATACATACCTATTTATTAAAATTTAAAAGGATTTTATAATTTTACGAATTTAGTGTTATTGACAGTGACAATATGCACATTTGGAATATACACATACCTCAAAGCGGAAATTGAACTCATAACCAACACCTGTACAATCAGCCATTCTCTCATAGCACCATGATGAGTGTATCGTATCGTGTTTATTTGTATTTGTTGTTATTAAGCATATTTTTTTTATTTAAATCATGATTTTAAACATTTAAATATTCTTTGGCAAACGTTTTTTTGGCATCACGCTGTACTTTATATACACAGCAGGCAGCAGGAACCTAGAGTTAAAACACTCCGTTTCCCACGCACTGCCTAATTATGGAGATATTTAGCGTTGAGTGGTGAAACTCAATGCTATTAATTAAAATCTGGTAATTGTCTAGTTACCAGAGAGAAAAATTAAAATAACTCATTCCCCGATTGCGAATTGAACCGTCGCGCTTACAGTATACTATACTGAAACATATTTTAAAGCATCTATACTATTTACTTAATAGCTTGGCAGGCGTAGCGAACAAGTGTCGATTTCTGGAGTTCTGGATATTTTTTGGTACTTTCGAGAATATTTCCTCATGGATGATATTCTTAGTCATAAAGCAAATACAGATCATAAATGATAAAATTCAAACAATATATATATATATATATATATATATATATATATATACATTACTTTTTGATAGGGGATATACATATATATATATACATTAATTCTTGATAGGGCCAGGCCAGATATATTAAATTTCCTTATATGTCTACTTACCGGTTCTCCCGGAAACTTAATTTCTGGCGTCCAAATTTTTCCTTTCTCAATAGTTGATTCAAAATTGTCTTCGAATAACAGTTGCCCTTTACATACAAATCCTGGCACAGATACTTTAGAGAGTGATATCTCACATGGATACTGCTCTGGCTCTTGATTATTTGAAGGAGGATTCGAAGAGCTTGGAGGGGGAGGTGGTGGAGGCGTGGACTGAGGTTGAGGTACTTGAGGCAACGGTGATCCATCTGATGATAATGGATTACCATTTTCGTCCACATATCCTAAAAATGTGGAAACCATTGTAATACATACAAACGAAAACACGAACTTTTAAATTTAGATAACATGATTTGTAATTTGGTTTTTTAGACACTTTCCAATGTTAATTCGTCTAGCTAAAGTAGTAGTTAGTAGTTAGTAATAGTAGTAGTTTTTTATAATTTTTCAGTTTCACCCTGTATCCTGTATGTAACAGGTTACGAAGAGGAAAGCTAGTCTTACTCTTAAGATACTCCGTTTTCGTGTTGAGTCGCGAAAACCAACGGAATCTATATACTGTCTAGTTACCAAAGCGAGTAAATAAAAATGACGACCACGACGGACTCAGCTACAATAGTTAGCATCTTTGTACATAGTACGTCATTTGGAGAGAAGAGGGTAAGATATTATTTACTTAACTATCTTACTAAATATGTATGTCATATTAAATAGTATATATATGTAAGTTACGTATAAAAATAATAATATAAATTAAAATTAAATCACCATCACGCTGTATCCCGCATACAGCAGGGTAGGCAGAGGGAACTTAGTGTTAAGACACTCCGTTCCCCACTTTCTGCCGAATCCTGGAGAGATTGCGTGTTGAGTCGCGGAACTCAACGCCGCGCTTAGCCTCGACACCAGAGCGAAGAAATGGAAATATAAAATTAAGTAAAATTTCATCTCCTCGAGTGGGGATCGAACCCACAACCAGGCGGTTTTACACTCACATTTTGTGCCACTGCGCCACGACTGGCTTCAAGTAATAATATAAATATAATAATAATATAAGTCTCCTGAGTAGTATCCATAAAAGTTGTTATAACTTACCCTATATTAAGTTAACCTATATAGTATGTGTAAAAGATAGATAAAATTTTATTATAAAATTTAATTATTATTCTTTACCTGTAACAGTCCATTCACCATTATCCTGCCTATATCCGAGGCCGTCTTTTATAACATACGTCCAAAAGTAAATTTTATCACCGTTTTTTAAAATGGCATCTCTATCTCTGAATATCCATAAGCCGTTTTTGGCTTTCGTAATGTCTTTAGACCAGTGTCCCGCTTCCAAACCTTCCATCTCTTCGTTGAGCTTCCCATGAAAGGCGAAAAGTGAGTAGCCATCGTCTGTTTAATTGGAAAAAAATGCCATAAGAAATTACTATTGAAAATATATATAGTTTTCTCAGCTTCAAGTGTTCTAATCGAACTCACAACCGTCGCGTTTACAGTCATATTCTATGCCGTTGCTTACTATGCGTATATTTAAAGGAGTAGATAAAAATATCCAAAATTACGACACTATACTCTAATTTCCACCTATATTTTAGATTGCGGGACTAAACAATAATTCGAAATATCCCTCGACTGGATATCGAACTTTGAACCATCTAGAATAATGAGGTTATTTTATTATAAATTAAATTTTAAATGAAACAACAGATGAGATGAGATAATAAGTAACTAAGACAGTGACTAATGATAATAATAATGATGAAAAACATCAACCGGCGGTCAACATTTACCTATACGAGTACTTAAGTTTGTTATGTATAAGGACTTCCCCTAGTTTTTAATAAATATTATTAACTCTAAGATTAAATTACCATCACATATTTTGAGAGTCGATTCTTTGTGATTTTTAAAGGAATTTAATAAAATCGGTATCCCACATACAGTAGGGTAAGTAGAGGGAACCTAGTGTAAAGACAATCCGATACCAACTTTCTGCAGATTTCTGGAAGCATTGCGTGTTGAGTGGCGGAACTAAACACCGCGCTTTGCCTTGACACCAGAGCGAACAAATGGAAATATGAATTTCAATAAATATTTCATTTCCTAGAGGTAAGGATCGAATCCACAACCAGTCGCGTTTACAGTCACAATTTATGCCTCTGCACCACGACTGGCCATGAAAAGGGAAGAAATTAATAAAGGAATGATAAAAATATTCTTATATTAAAAAATATGAAACATAATAAATAACAATTAGTATAGCTACTCGTAGATGCTATACTAATTATAATAAATATAGAAAAATGGAAATAAATATTAAAATAATTAAATGCATAAATAAACTAAAAAATATATAAAATATTAAAAAATAATGATATAAAAAAAAGAATGGAAAGCAGTTTTTCATTTAGTTTTTATGAAACAGACACATTAAATCCTTTGATTTTTAGATCTTAGGATAAATATATTAAAAATATTTGTCTCGTGTTTATTTATATGCTAGCCAATAATATTTTAGAACCTAGTCATAATACAGTTGAATAACATGTGTTTGTAGAACAAACAATTTACAGTTAACCACAAAATTTAGCTTATCTAGCTTAGCTTATTACATTAGGTACAATAACAGGACATAATACAATATTATTCATTATTATTTAATTATTATTAATTAGTTTTTAAAGCACCGTGGTATAGTGGGTTAGCGTCTGATTGTAAATTAAACGATTGTGGGTTCGACTCCTACTCGGGGGAATGTACTCGGGGAGTAAAAGACAAAGCACAGCATTACTTTTTGGTTTCAAAATTGAGTAAATAACGATAAACGAAGTATTTTAATACTAGGTGACAAGTTAAGTACAAAATAAAAATATTATTATGATTCATTAACATTTCGTCGTAAATATTCGAGTCCATAAAACAAGAGAGTCAATAAAAATAATAAATATTTTCAAGTAGTTTAGTAGTAATTACTAATTTACTCCGTAATTTGCGGTTGCTAATATGCACATTGAATACGAATTAACAAAACCGACCAATATTTTAAAGTTAATTGAAATATAACTACGATCCAACATCGAGTAAAATGTAAAGACTGTAAAATAAGTAAGGCTGTGGGTTCGATTCCCATTGAGTCGAACTCACAGCCGCAGGGAATGAATTTAATTTTTTCAGCCTCTAACTCTGGTAGCTTGACAAAGCGCGGTGTTGAGTTCCGCAACTCATTACGCAATGCCTCGAAAATTCAGTGGAAAGTGAGGAACACGGTGTCTTTATTTCTTAACACCAGGTTCCCTCTATTTGCAGCTGTTATAAGCGGGATATAGCAGAAAAAAAATCATGTATCAATCGGAAAGTTAAGTCGGTATTTTAAGCGAAAATCATTGTAAAACGATAGCCTTTTAAATTATTTTTAATTTGTGTCTACAAATGATAATAAAACATAACACAAAGTGATATCAGTTTTTATCGTGGTCATATTAAAGGTTAAATACACAGATAATAAATATAAATGTTATTTTAAGTTACATCTGCGATTGAATCAATACGGGCATGTGTTACAATGGTCAAGCTTAAATTCACGAACAATATTTATTTAACCGCATACTAGCTTTTACAAGCGGTTTTGCGTCCGTTTTGTAATGGAAATAGCTATGAATTGTGTTTAACACATATGATATAGTACATTCTTAATTTCTTAGTACCTGAGGTTACTGAGGTTCTTAGTACATAAGGCCAGTCGTGGCGCAGGGGCACATGGAGTGACCGTAAAATCGACTGGCTTGTGGGTTCGATCCTCAGTCGAGGAAATGAAATATTTATTTAAATGTATATTTTCATTTCTTTGCTCTGGTGTCGAGGCAAAGCGGGTCGGTGAGTTCCACTACTCAACACGCAATACCTCCAGATTTTAGCGGAAAGTGGGGAACGGAGTGTCTTAACACTAGGTTCCCTCTGCTTACCCTGCTGTGTGCGGGACACAGCGTGAAGCTGATTTGATCTGAGGTTAGTTTAGCTGCAGGTACAGTGGGTTAAATTGAAAAAAATAATATAGTGTTATAATATAGCCTATACCCTTGTTGGATACATAGACTATCTTACAGTAAAATAGTTGTTGAATTCGAACCAGTAGTCGCTAGATAAGCGTCTCCAACGAAACCAGCTCACCTTGTTAATTTTACATCTATTTTGAGATGAAATCTTGTATAATCAGAACTGCAGTTGGCATAGCCAAGATGAGACATGGCTTAAAATATTAAAAAAAAATATTTTTATTGGGGATTTCTGAACACCTATCGTTAACTACGCTATGATAGATATAATAAATTTATTTAGATATAAGAGGCCAGTCGTGGCGCAGTGGCATAAAGTGTGACTGTTAAACCGACTGGTTGTGGGTTCGATCCCCGCTCGAGGAGATGAAATATTTACTTAAATTTATATTTCCACTTCTTCGCTCTGGTGTCGAAGCTAAGCGCGTCGTTGAAGTCTGCCGCTCAATACGCAATGCTTCCAGAATTCGGCAGAAAGTAGGGAACGGAGTGTCTTAACACTAGATTTCCCTCTGCCTACCCTGCTGTGTGCGGGATACAGCGTGAAGCTGATTTTTGATTTAGATATAAATAAACCACATGGATACCAATCAGATACCAATCACACTGTAATAGTAATAATATATTCGTTTCGTTTTCGCATAGCAGATTTGGAACCTAAGGGACCCTAGTAATAATACTAGGGTCCCTTAGGTATGATAACATACTCTCCTTCACTATAACCCGAATGAATATGTGTGAATAAATGAAAAAAATATTATAAGTATTAACCCAAACTAGTCTCAAACAGATTTTTGATGAAACAAAGTTTAGGAGGTACAAAAAATAGACGATCAAGGTCGAATACCAGTTCTATTTGTTTTGTGTACACATTAGTTCCTTGTATAGATGGCTTTATAACGTAGTAGTAACAAATGCTATTATTTTTACAGTAAAACGTTAATAACTAGCCAAAAAAAACAGTCAAGTGCGAGTTCGATCGTGCACCTAGGGGTCCGTACCAATTTCTTAGTTGTAAGTCACCGGCACGTATAACATTCGTATAAAGTGAACTACAGTTATATTTGTAACTTTATAACAATTATTTTAATTTGTGATATATCTATAAATTATCATGATTGGAATTTTCTCTTTATTTCTCATTTTTTTCATAATTCTAGGTTAAACGGGAAGTGACATACAAGACTCAGATGAAGGCCAGAATCAGTGCACAACAGGTAGACAGACAGACGGACAACAAAGTAATCCTATAAGTATTTGTGCTTTTATTTCTTTTGTCCTGGATATGTCGAAATGAAGTTATATCGTTATTTTTACGTATGTTTAACTTTCAAACTACACAAAGGATTTTATAATTTTTTATCAGCTTCACGCTGTATTCCGCAGACAGCGGGTTAACCCCAGTTTCTGCCGAATTCTGGAGGCATTACGTGTTGAGTGACAGAAGTCAACGCCGCGCTTTGCCTCGGCACCAGAGCGAAGACATTAAAATATTAAATAATATAACTGATTGTATAGATAATTGACCGTAGAGCTATTTAGTGTAATCAAAGAAGTAAACATTACATTATAATCGAAAAAAAAATCGTATCATTGTTTTTCCCTAAATTCTTATATATAAGGAAATAACTCAATTAAAATATATAAAACAATTTTTTTATTTATATTTTTATTAACATTTTTATTACATTCTGACCTAATTTAAATTTGACCTCAAATTATTTTATAGCCTATTAATATAACAACTCAGAAATAAAAATATATTATTATAGTCCATACCCGGTACTGTTACTTTGAGTCCTTTAGGATAAATTGCTTCCAATTTAGCCGGTGGCACTTCATAACACAGTATACTAGCACTTAGAAATCCAAGAATCGCTAAATTATATATTATTTTACTCATTTTAATTTATTTACGTATAAATTGTAAAAAAGATATATATCATCATAATTTCCAGTCCGGTTCTCGCTATTAAGACGTTAAGACTAACCGCTTTGATTGATACCGGATCTTAAATAAATTTTGTAAAAGGCCGTTGTGGATTAGTTATTACGTGTTTAATTTAATGCGATTGTTATGAGTTCAAATTATAGTTCAATTCGAGTTTTTTTAGCTTCACGCTGTATCCCGCACATAGCCGAGTAGATGGAGAAAATCTGGAAATGTTAAGACACTCCATTCCCATTAAGACACAGTTTTAAATTATCGTGGGTATCAACCCAATATCATCAGACACAAGGGTGTGAGTTCCCACATGGAATAATGAAATATTTAATGTTTTCATTTTACTCGCTCTGGGAACGAGGTAAAGCGCGCTGTTGAATTCTGCCTCAACGCCATTCCAACTTAACATACAATGCCTCAAGAATTCGGCGGAAGGTGGGGAATGAGAATATCTTAACACTAGGTATCTAGGTTCCCTTTGCCTACCCTACGTATGCGATACAACGTGAAGTTAAAAGAATGGGACTTAAATTCGAATACTTTTCTCAGTGTTCTATATCACTTCAGATAGTATAATAATATTCTTTTGTGCGAACATTTTATTTGTACAGTTATTACTTCAATAAACATAGTTCTATAGTATTTTAAAACATCGACACCCATGTCCATAGAATAAGGTTTTAATTTATAAGGAGTGTGTCATTTTATTTTTAGCATCGCCACAAAAAAATTTAACGTTATAGTCTATTTATTTATTTATTTATATATATATATATATATATATATATATATATTTACATTATTATTTTCTATTATAACATTATAAGCATAAAACTCACGTCTTGTTGTTATATTTATAATGATTATATTATTATTTGTCTCGGTGTAATTTATATTAGGATAAGATTGTTACAATAAATTGTACAGATAAGCTGGTCCATATTATTAATACAATTTTATATTATGCTCTGCTCCATGGAGGAGTTTTCGGACGCAGTTCCACATGAAAGTATTGGAAAGTAGCAGTTCCAGTAGGATTTTTTTTATTAAGTTTATCGACACGCAGTTATCTTTACTCTAACATAAACTCTACTCGACAACGCAAAAAAATCGACCTCTTTTGTGTATAACTTTCTTGTTTCTTAATACTTGCCTATTAGCATTTTGTATTAAATTAATTACCTAGTTACTCTTAATTAAGTTTAATTGTATGTAATTAAAGATACAATGTAAAAATAATTCCTACGGAATTTGTGTCGATAGTACAATTCTATGCATGTTTATTGACACATGTATTCATCTATTGACTCTTGATTTAACATGACATCTACATTTAAAGAAGTTTACATACATTTTTTATATTTTTTTTAATAAATTAATTGTATTTGAATAAGACAAGTTAAAGGGTACTGGTACAGATTGCCTCCGTCATTGTTCATAATGGTTATTACGTACAACGTAAAAAGGGAATCCCGCTTAGATTGCATGTAAATTTTGTTTTTGAAAATCCATTATGTATACAAAATTCTTCCCTTACTGAGTTACTGACAGACAACGTACAGTGTAAGGTCTTCGACATAAAATTAGGCATGACAGTCATGTTAAATATTTTTTCTACAGCTTCCGAAATTTAACATTAACCATCACCGAAGAGCATTAGCCAATTCACTAAAGGTAGGTTAATGACTGTATGGTGTAACACTAAAGGTGGTGAAAACGTGAAAAATGCAATAATTTCGTTTAATATCTAAGGAAATCCATTTAAAAGTAGTCCATTCTTATAATGAGAATAACAATTATTTAGTGTGCCATGATTCAAGTACAACATTATCAACAAGTTGTTATTCCAAACTTAAAAAAGTGTTTTTTATAAAAGTGTTTAAAAAGTGTTTAAGAGCTATAAAAAATTAAACATAGCGGTTATTTGAACCCCTGGCTTTTGGGAACAGTCCAAGCGCTCTGACCGCTAAGCAATACGTTTAATACGTATCACGTATTAAGTCTCGCTACATTCAATTTTTTTTTCATTAAGGCTTATGAAACTTCCAGAAATTATTATATACTAGTATTTTTTTTCGCTACGAACATTTTATTAAAATTTTGTCTTTTAAAAAAATTATATTTATTTTGATGTTATTCTTATATAATAACACCAAAATAAACATAATTTTTTTAAGAGCCGATAGTTTAAAATTGTTTTATGATACGAAATATCTATATGGGCTATATTGAGAAAAAAGAATATTACAACAGACCCAATAGTCGGTTTTTCTACAAATCGGACAAATCATAAATTTCACTGATCATCGATGAACATACATGAGGGTCAAATGTGGTCATAATCTTGATGAAATTTAGCATCAATCTACATTTTTAAATTAGGGAGCCTTAAATTATTTAGTGATGAACCATCAAATCAGAATGTCAAGACATTCCGCCGTTCTCCGCCATTTACCAATCGCCGTGTTTTATAGGAATTCAAGGTTAGTGGCAAGAATCAACGCCGATAAATATAACTTTTGTCTCATTTAATTATCCAAAATATGACCAAACAAAGATGTATGGCTGTTATAGACAAAATATAATTATAGAGAAAATGTGTTATAGATTCTGACATTAGTTGCTTGCCAACTAAAGGATATGCTTGCCGTTTGAGGTATATGTATGTTTATTGATTGTTATTAGTTTTATAAAATACATTTTTTTACAATGTATTCAAATGTTATAAATTAAAATTACAAAGCGTAAACTTTAACATAATCTACAACCAAATCCGGTGTGCTCCAGGAAGAAAACCAATTTTTCTTATCTTTTGCGAATTCATACATGGCCTTGGGACTCTTGTTTTTCCAAGGCTTATCATCACTGTCAGGAAAGTCGTGAATGCCGCCGACACTTACACCAAGTGAGATGTAAAACTGTAAAAAGAGAACAATTTTTAAGAAAACTGTAATATGTACAAATGTTTATTACTAATTATATCTATTATTTTAATAATTACCATTTTGTCAAAGGGTGCCAAGTAAGAACCTAGCTTCCACGCATCTTGTTGCATTTTAATATGAGGCTCGAGTGGCCTCATATTATAAGGATACCATAAGCTTGAATTAAAAAAACCATAAGATTTTCCATCAACAAGCATTTCAATACTTTCTAGAAACGAAATTCAGTTTTAAGGATATTATTATAAAATTTTTTGCACTTCAAATTCGTTCTTTTAATCATCAAATTCACTATTTTACACTTCATATTCATCTTTCTTTTTTACATTCCAAATCCGCTGTTTAAAGTTTACATTTTGCCTTTTATTTTAATAACTATATTAAATATTCTTACAATTCATACAAAAATTATTTAAAATAATTATTCTATACAAAAATATCTTGGATTTGAAATTATAAGGAAATTCTTGTTTTTAAACATGTAGTCTTGATTGACTAAATTGTAATGGTACAAATAAAATAGTGAATTTGGTGCGTAAAAGAAATAATTCGGAGTAAATAACATATATACTAATTAAATTTAAAAAATATATATAAATGCAAAAATATATAAGATGGGGCATACAGCTTGAATATATCTGACTAACTCTAGGAATGTTTGTAATTAATTATTATCAATTGCATTTTTTGGAATTTTCCTCGTTAACCTATAGGTAGATATAAAATATGACACGTTTCCACTCCTGACATAGTCTCTTAGGAGAATAAAAGAGGAGGACGATATACTCGTACTTTACCACAAAGTTCCTAAATAATTAAATTATAATAATCCTGATATATCAATCAATCTTTTGTTCACCATAAGAAAGTTTTAATGTAATGTAACTAATTAAAATTTCATAATCAAAATACCTGGTTTCCAGATAACAGAGTAAATATGAAAATCATTACTCCAAGAATCATCGCCTATAGAATTCATAAGAAACCTCGATCTTTGTGGTTCTTTGTCGTGTACAACAGGTCCTCCGTATAAGTCATAGGATTGTTCTCGGTTCCCTTTCGAGAATGCGATTCTTATTATGCCAGATCCATAATGTAACTTTCCATATTCGTGATAACGGGGCTCCAAATTGATTTCTAAGGTATAAAAACAATAAAGCGGATGATTTTGTTTGTTTGTGTGCTTAAACGCTAAGATAGAGATGTAATGATTCGATTTACTTATTTTTTACTTTATATAAAGCTACACTCTTCAGGAATACTATATGTTATATAACAATGCAGTGTAAGGTTTAGTTAGTTTTAAATAACGATATAACACTAATAATGCATGCAATCGAATTGCTTGCGCTGCAAGAATAATTTGGTATATATTTCTGCCATACAATACAATGTATGGCAGAAATATTCAATTTTATTAGTTCTAAAAAAGGCCTACTGCGGCATACTGTTAATTTATGTCTTATAAATAAGTCACAATAAGATATTTTGTGAAAAGAATAATTGAAAATTGCAAGATGATAGTGATTTCACAGACTTTTATTTGACATGGATATTGAACGAGTGGGTCGCTAGTATAATTATAATTTTTTACTAGTAACTCTACAATAACCATTGTTGCGCAGTAACTTCGAATTTCACTTGATAGTGTGTGGTTTAATTTTAAAATATTTTAATTTCTCCGACCTGCCTAGGCAAAACACCTTGGGTTCCCCCATTCAATCCGCATTACTTGTCACATTGAGTTGCTATAAATAAAAGTTTAATTGTTCACCTGGAACTAGCCAATTGCCCCAAGGTAGTCTTGCTCTTATTTCAACTTTGCCATATTTAAAATTAAAAGATTTGCGTGTTGTTATCTTCGCTGATATAACCGGTGGTTGTATGTAATAGCCAGATAGGATTCTATAGCACTCACTCGTTCCTATTTCTCCTGTACACCTAGCACTAGATAAGTAAAACACAATAAAAATTATTTCTATAACGAATATGGAATGAACGAAGTCAGGCTGATGACGATGGTGATGATGACGACTAATGATTGATATTAGATGTTTTTGTTTAATTGCACAACATAAATTAATGGGCAATGAAATTAGATATGTATTACTGATATTGAAAGATATTTGAAAAGAAATGTCGTATAGTGGGAAAGTAATATTGAGAGTATTTCATTACATTTGGGCATTAAAGTTACAAAATTAGAAAGAAAGTAAGAAAACTGCAAGGGATTTTATGCACTTACATAAATATACATTTGTATTCATACATATTATAATACCTACAAATCGTTTAAGCCAGAAGATGTGTTGATAAAAACATGTGTTGTAAGTTCCTCAGTAGGCATTGGCTTAATTTTAAGTAATCCATCCTCAACGTACGTCACTGCTTCAGATAAATAAACGTTAAATGGATAATTCTATAACAAAATAATATGTAATAATTCAAAATTTCTTAAATATATCCGATGAGTATTTTGTATAAATATTTTTTTCCTAAATTTTGCTTAAACTTACCGGTTCTTGAGGATAATATTTTTCAAATTGCCAATCTGTTAAATTTATGGGAAAAGTATCATTTGTGCTAATAAAGTCCTCGCTAAAGATTAATGAGCCACTACAAAGTTTTTGACCACATTGTACTTCTGTTCTAGAAATCGCACAGTCTAGTGCTTCATCGACTTCAGAAAAATCTATAAATTAAGTACACTAAATTAGATCTGAACGAACAAAAAACCAAGTAATAGTGCCAAGTTTTTGTTACCCATTATAAGTATAGGTTCTTGAAAAAATAAAAATTAATTAAAAGAAGAATTCATACGATCGTACTATCGATCGTATTATTGGCGCTGGCACAAAGACCCCCATTTCACATTCGGTGATTAGTTTTAGCTATGCGAGTAGTAAAAAATGAAACCTGTACAAATTCGTGTTGTTATAAGCCTCCTATCAGCATAATCTTATAATATTATTGAAGTGAAATAAGTGTTTCTAAGTACAACTCAAACTTACTAGTTACAATCCATTGTCCTCTTATTGGAAATATCAGACCAATTCTATCAACTATGATAATATGGTAATCAATAGTATTTCCTAGATATGTTTTTATATTTCTATCCTCAAGAACCCAAAGTTTGTTAATTGGACGCGGCGAATTCATTAGCAATTCTTTTTTGAAGCCGCTCTGATTTAATGTTCCAGAGAAGCTGACTAACGTGAATCCATCATCTAAAATAAATATAACGTCTATTTATTATCTCATATATATATTTTTTATTTTTGTCAATTATCATATAAAAGGACTTGATCTTGATCTGGCACCACGTCTCACCGCTACCACGTAGACATTTTCGATGTACACATATAGTATGTGTACTGTGACTTCGTTCATTTCTTACATTATTATTAATATTATCTATATCTACTCAGTACATGTTATACGAAGTTTTCATTATAACTTTTTACACAACACAAATAAATTCTTCTAGCTTACGCATTTCTACACTCGTATTATGATAACCGAAAATATCTAATATATTATTATTAATGTGAGTCGCATAATTTAGAAAAGAAACGGTTTGGTTTAGTTCTTATTTTTTTTTTTATCTAATTAGTTTTTGGGTGATGATGGTTATTATTTTAAAAATAATTTAGTGATTTTACCTGGCAATGTAACTCTTAATCCACGAGGCTTAAATGCTTCAAATTTTATACTAAAATTAGCACCAAGAATTGATGAAATTCTTTTGATATTTAATATCATTATTAGTAGCAGAAATAAGAAAATCTTCATATTAGCGTCCGAGTTTAGACACTGTTTTATTTAGACTGGGTTATTTAATTGATAAAATTCTGTTATCTTAAGGTCTTAGAGCATCCCACAAAAAATATACTGTGTTACTGTCCATGTTTTTTCCAACTAGCGTCCTGCGTTAATTTTATTACACTGTAATTCCAGTATCAACTAGCTATTGCTCGCGGCTTTGTTTAAACTGATCACTTCTAGTTTTCGTTGTAAAGAATATACTACACCATTTATGGGACTTTTTCATTAGAACAATTAAAAATTTTAATCACATTAAATGAAAATTAAATTAGCTTCACACTAATAACAGTTGAAAATTAAATTATATATATATATATATATATATATATATATATATATATATATTAAGAAAACCTTACTATTCAATCCAAGACTAGTCTACGGATAATAGTGCGTGGAATTAAATGTTGTTGATGTTCACTCGGAAATCTAATGGTGGTTATAAATTCTGTTGAATTTCTTGCCAGATCTTCTTAGGAGAGCTTCCTGTAGGACTGTCATTACTGACATTTCTATGTAACTTGACAATTAAAACATGCTTGTAATAGTCTAAATGATCAAAGGTTTGATTTTTGTGTGGGATACAACAGTAAAGATAAAAAAAAACCACAAAAGTGCACCCACCGAGAGTGACGTACAAAAGTTGGAGGTCTCAAGCTTTTTCTGAAATTCAAGCTTAGCCCAATTCAATCCGAGCCAGAGCCCTTTTGTCTGATACCTTACTTGAAATAGCGGCTTTTATAACAAATTTTGTTCTTCATTAAAGGTTATTATTATATATAATTTTATATTGTTTTTAAGAATTTAACCACAAATGTATGGTTCTCAGATTTTTTCCTAAACCAATACTGACAAATTTCTTAATTTTAGGTCAACCGAAAGGACCCTATTAATTTTGATTCCTTTATAGTGCTGAAATACGCGGTTTTAATACGTGCGATATAAACGGCCACATCTTCTTTTTAAGTAATATAGAAAAACGATTTTCCAAGAAATCATGGGAACATAGATATGAGTATATAGTTTGAATTTCAACTCAATATCTTTAAGCGTTCCTAACAGAGAGACACGGACAGCAAATTGATCGAGTGATCAATAAATGATACTATTTTCCTTAGAAGGTACGGAGGTTTAAAAAATTAAAATCCAGCGACCACATTTGAGTTACTTTAGTACTCAGAAATGTAAAATCACAGTCATAGTAAGATATTTTAATATTTGCTACATGCAGAATATATCGAAAGGTGTAAAAAAATGAACTTGTTACATTAAGACATATAACATATATAGAGTGTTTTTGTCAGCACCACTTTAAATGAAACCACAGTTTTAATACAGTTCATTTTTTTTTTCAAAAATTAAAAAGTAATTTTTTTACACACAAAACAAACAACTTTTTTTACAACAGATTATTTTATAAATAATAAAATAATCGTCGTAAAAAAAGCGCCATTTGTAAAGAACGACGCACGTACACATATATCTATTAAAGGGAAGCCCCGCCGCATACGCCTGATTCCGAAATGGAGTCGAAGGTATTGGTTTGCAAAGTTCAAATATGTTTAATCTTTAGTAGTAGTAGTATGTGTGTATTACACTATTTGTATCTATGCATAATTGCCTTACACGAAATATACCGGTATGTATACTCGTATATATAAACATATACATAGTGTAATCAGATCCGTTTTTGACTTAGTTCTGCATATTGCTGTTTAAAATGGCGTTTAAATATTTTAACCGTCTGGAACTGTCTTATTTATAGTGGATTTCGACGTAGCTTGGTGCGAGAACGTATGGCTTATTTAGATTTATGGTAAGCCCAAATTTTATAAATTTACACCAGATGCTTATTAACTACACTAGAAATATCATGTACGACTTCAGTTGTATAAATTTGTAAGTTATCAATGTGTAGAGTAAGAGTGTCAAATATGAAGTTATACATAAAGAAGGAAATTCGCGAGAGAAAAATGAAAATTTACAAATTTAAACATTAGTCAGGAAGAACCGTTAAGTAAGTTCTTAATTTTTTTAACAGACAGGTAATTGTTGATTATTTTGAATATTACATAACGCCCTCCTTGGATTTAACAAAGCCAAGACATGAATGTAATGATCAGGGACCTCTTCCTGTCCACTGTGTCCAGAGTATCCAGTCCCACAGTACTGTGCGCCGGATGCCGGGGAGTGGTGGATCTGCGTAAATGTATTTCCCAGCGATAAAAAAATATATTAAATATTTTTAATACGAACAAACCGTATAAATTAGGTTTTGTATACATTTGTCTCGTCATAGAAACTTATCTATATATATCTGTTTTTGTACATTTGGCTACATTATTGTTGTAATAATGAATAATGAGATGTCAAATATCTATTATTACAAATTTGGAACGATATTTAGCTAAAATTAAACTTTTTGGATGTAATTATACGATCTATCTATATATTTCAGAGTACTAATGTACATAGTACAATATACTTAGTTTGGCTTTAAATACTGTTACAACTATTATAAAAATAAACAATTTGAAATTTGTCATTTTTATACGATTGTTTTATTTTATTTTAAAAGAATTTAAAAGAAAGATTATGTTTTAAAATTTTTGTGAAAATGTTGTAAAATATTTTCATATATTAAATATTGCAGAGGATGATAAAAAAACCTGTATTGTTATGATTGCATTACGCCAATTAGGTATTAAGCCAAATAGGGGAGAAATGGCATGAAAAGCTAGTTTTTTTAAACAAAGCGAATAATATACTTTAATTGTAAGAATAAAATCATAATATTTTATACTGCTTCCTTTATTTTAGATGATTTTGGATTTTCTTTTATTTCTCTTAAATTTTTATTTATTTATTAAAGTAGGTTATTTCACACAAAAAATATTAAATATTAAAAACGTTGTCTAACAAAAACAGTGTCGTAATTTTTTTTATAACTAATTTTATAGCTTCAAAATGTGAACTTAAAAATACCATGTTATTTTTTAAAGTTAAAAGCATATGCCCAAAGCATAAACCCAACTATAACAATTTTTGCACTGAAACCAATATTGATCAATTAATAAGATAGATTTAGACGAATCAGAGCCATCTTGCAATTTTTTTGATTTATTTTTAAGATTTTTTTTATTATTGATTGTTTAATAGTTATTTTCTAAAAATGACTTATATGTAGCAATATACTTCCGTTTGCGTATTAAACACTTCGGCGAACGAACAAATGTTTGTGAACGACAGGAAATCAGAATTAGTTATCAATAAAATTTGCAACCAGAATTTTTCCTAAGCTACCTAAATTTATTTTTAGCAAGTGGCACCTTGCAAACCTACTCTGTTTGTGTTAGAAAACCAATAAAATTTGCAACCAGAATTTTTCCTAAGCTACCTAAAATTATTTTTAGCAAGTGGCACCTTGCAAACCTACTCTGTTTGTGTTAGAAAAAAATTTGGCCGTCTACGCAGTGTTCGGTCAAAAAGACGATTTAAGCAGTAAGGAAAACAATGTCAAGAAATCCTGTGTAATAGCAAAATATTTATAAAATATTTATATAATATATGTTGAGACAGTTGTGCCGATTATAAGACCGTTAAGCTTGCTCTACATGTCAATTATAATTGGAAGATCCTAAAACAATCCCTACGATAGGCAGTGGAGATTTCTATAGAAATTTCCTATAGTGGAGTTTCCTATAGAAATAGTGCGTTGATAACTGTCCTCATCGTTTAAAGGACTGTATTGCAGCCAATGGAGCTACTTCGAATAAGTGTTAATGGTTTTGTTTCAATTTATTAAACTAACATATTGCTATAATAAGTAGAGTTTTCTGTAGTCTTCGTTTAGCTAGCTATTTAATTCTGTCGCTACAGTTTTGAGATTTGATCCAAATATTTATATTCAGTAAGTTATTAAAGTAAATCAGAAGTAAGGCCTTGAAACTATTCCTTGAGAGACATCAAAGCTTATAAATAAATCTCTTGTAGTTTTAAAATCAAAATAGTGGAATACTATTAATAATGACATTTTCATTTTTTTTTCAAGAGACAAAGGTTCTGATCTTTGAAAGAGATGAATAAAGGACGGAATGCAAGATCGTAGTTTCGTAGGATATGCAGAGTCAGCCTAGCTGATCGAATCCGCAATAAAGAAGTACACAGAGTGGCAGGTACTAGCGAGGATGTCACGGTGAGAATGAAGAAGAACGTGCTCAGCTGGTTTCATCATATCGAATGAATCAGTGATGAAAGAATGGCAATAGCAATTGATTCCATATCTTGTAATGTGTAAGTTATGCAAAGGCATTCGAACTTTTCATAAAATTTAAAATATATAGATGGAGAGGCCAGTCGTGGCGCAGGGGCACAAGCGTGCGACTGCGAACGCGATAGGTTTTGTTTTTTTGTTACTAATATTAAATATTGGTAGAGATTCGCTTTTAAGAGTTTTAAATATATTTAAAAATACGCATAAAATTCAAACGTACACGGATTCGAACCGGAACCTTTTAAAATTTTTAACATTTTTGATATTTTATAAATCACTGTATTATTGCAATAATAGTTTAATCAACTGTACAAAAACAGACCCAAAGATAAATTCCTATGACGTGACGACGTGATAGAGGTATAAATTAATTTATCCTGTTTATTTGTGGCACTCAAAACATTTAACATAATTCTTTATTATATATATAATAAAACTTTAATTATTTTATGTTTGTACATACAATATAATTATTTATACTATAATGAAGGGCAGTCGTAGCGCAGGGAACAAGTGTGCGACTGTAAGCGCGATAGGTTTTGGATTCGATTTATATTCTAGGAAATGAAATATTACACTATGTTCCCACGTTCCATATGCACATTGTATGCACATGCATTCAGAGTAGATAGAGGAATGGTATAGCGTGAAAATAAAAAAAAACAAATATTATATAATGACGATACCTGAAGATACCTCTTCTTGGAGCGTAAGATAACTTCTGGGAGCTACGATGTCACAGATAAATAAAAACACTCGTTTTTCGTTGGTGGTCAAAAAAATGTATGAATCATTTTGATTGTTCTACGACGCAAACGAAGTCGAGAGCAATAGCAAGTTGTTATTGGTATAAATAATAAAATGTATATCGAAGAATACTTAACCACAACAAAACAACAATGTACTCTTTAAGAATCAATAAACACATTAAGAGTAGAACTGTGGCGAAAATCGGACGCTAAGATGATTTTTCTTCTATTTTTGCTACTAATTTTAAATTTTGGAAGGCCTTCATTGACAATTTCTGCAAATTTTAATGTACAATTTGAAGCATTGAAGCCACGTGGATTTAGGGTTACATTCCCAGGTAAATAATACAAATGTACTATATTATCTAAAACTAAATCCGCTTACAACTAGTGTTAAGACTTTCCGTCGATGTCTGGAGACATCGAGTCATCGAGCTGAGAGAGACATCGAGACATCGAGCTGAGTTCAGTTTTGCCTCGACACCAGAGCGAATACATGGATATATAAATTTAAATAAATATTTCATTTTCTCCAGTGGTGATCGAACCCACATACAATCACGTTTATAATCGCACTTTGTGCAGCTGCGCTACGACTGGCTTCAACAATTAATATTTATTATACTTATTTAGAAAAACGTATAAAAAATTGAACGTACCGGGCTTCGAACCCGTGCCTCCATGAACCCGACCAGGCGCTCTGACCACTAAGCCATACGTTCCTGATCAGGAACGTATTAAGTATTTTTTTCGTAAATAAGTATTTTTCTTTTCTAAGTGTGTAATAACGCTTTAAAAATGTTAAAAATATTTATATTTTATTATTTATTATTATTTCACTTATTTAGAAAACGTATACGTAAGCGATCAGGTCTGACCACTAAGCCATACGATCCTGGTTGGCTTCCTAAATGTTTAAAATATTATTATTTTTCTCTTGTCATGCTATTTGAACGTGTCTTTTTATATGTATTACCTGATTTAAATCCCAAACAAATGCTTAATATCTATATCATAGGTACATATTTCTTCAGTCTCATATGGCAGAAATAGGTCACTCAAGTTGAAGCTATCGTGAGGTAGTGGGAAGACGTCCAACTGAAATTGATGGTTGTAGGTGCTGGTAATACAAAACCCGGCGTTGAGTTCCACCATGGCACTTAATGTATGGAAATGTAGAATGATGTATTTTGACAATAATGTAATGCTGAAAAAAAATCCCTAGGTCTTTGTAGGAGAATTGTGGGAGATTCATACATATAGAAAAAAAAAGATATTACTGTAGCCATTGCTTACGTAATTGATAAACTTAATCTATTTAAAATATATTACTATATATATTATATTATATTATAGTGTCTTAACAATAGGTTCCCTCTGCCTACTCTATTGTGTGCGAGATACAGTGAAGCTGATTTATTTATAAAAAGTATTATATATACTATTTTTATTATATATACTATATTACTGACAAATTGACAATCAAATATATTGTTTTGTCGTTAATAAGGTGTATAATAATATCGCAACAAAAACGTAAATTTTAGGCAACTCTCTCATTCTCCGCTTCACTGACAAAAGTATGGAAGACCTATATTTGCGAGTTAGAGTACTTCCACCTTGACTATCAGGTTGGTGCCTGGCTGAAAAAAATAGTTAAGTCAAATTTAGAGCTTGAATTTTATTCTAAGTAAATATAGAACCCTACCCCTTACGCTTACCCGTAAGACGACGACGTATTACTTGACATTTAACTTGGCTCTCATTTCACATTTGTGTTTTATTTGCGACTTTATAAACACAAAACTCTTTCGTTACTAAAAAAACAACGCCAGACTGGTTGCCTCGGTACTGGGGCGAGGAAATTTCATTTCCTATATTAAATATTTCACTCCTCGGAGTGGGGATCAAACCAGCAATCGTCGCATTTACAGTCGCACGCTTGTGCCCTGCACCACGATGGCTTATAAATGATAATAATCATATGATAATTTTGTTTATATCGATAATTTCGACTTTTCGGATAGTTGTAACTAACTTTTATTTCAGATGAGGGTTTCAAGTCAGTCACTTTCAATGGAATTTTACATCAGAGCGACCTCACTAAAACATGGCAAATGTATTTACCGCGTCCACATAACAGTTGGTGGATTCTGGAGGACCGAAATATGCTAATAAAGTTACGAGATACTATTCAATATAATATCACTTTATTGTACAAGAGTGGCTTATATACTACCGTTCGTGGACAGTGGACTGTAAGTGGTAAGTTTGCAGAAATTAAGAATCTATCATTTATATTTATCAAGAAGCTTTATAACTTTATTGTCCTTTATCCGTTTATATTTCTCTGAATCATTTCCCTTAACTTACAGAATTTTCTGAGGATGAAGAAACGCCAAACTGTGTGATTTCTAAAACGAAAGTTCAATGTGGCAAAAACGTTTGTACTGGTTCATTAATTTTCAGCGAAGAATTTAGTGATTCCAGTATTACAGATTTAGTACAGTGGCAATTTGAAAAATATTATCCCCAAGAACCGGTAAGTTAAAGATTTTTTTTTCAGAATAAAAAGGTTTATTGGAAATACGTACGTACGTCTAATATGGTTAAGTCGGAAAAAACCTATATAAAACTATAACTATTTATATCACGTTTATAACACTTATTATAAGAGACATTTTAAAATTTAGCTATAATAAAAACGATATCGGATATACATATTTTTTGTTGTATGGCAACCCTGACGCACATAAAATTTCGCCTTACTTCACGCTCCTGTCAGTTTATAGATGGCTGATTTTTGTGATTTTTTTTAATAAATAGTATGAATTGATTACTATTTACTTATTAAGTATTGATTTTTATTTGCTAGACATATAGATACACATAAAGATGTTATAACAAAACGTCACTAGTTTTTTATTTAACTTAACTTAGCTTCACGCTTTATCCCTAGCAGGGTAGTCAGAGAGAACGGAGTAAATCCGTTACCCACTTTCTGCCGAATTCTGGAGGCATTGCGTGTTGAGTGGCAGAACTCATCGCCGTGCTTGGCCTCGACACCAGAGCGAAGAAATGAAAATATAAATTTAAGTAAATATTTCGTCTCCTCGAGTGGGGATCGAACCCACAACCAGTCGGTTTTATAGTCACACTACGCTGCGCTACGACTTTATTTACAAGTGTAAATTTAGTAATTACATTTATACTTTGTATATAAATATGAAAGGTAAATTTAACTTAAAATATGAAATTGTAAAATTTTAATTATTAATACAACTTATGAACGAAACGGCTTCAAAAGACTATTGATTGTTAAAATTGTTAAATCTGTTAATTGTGTTAAAATAGTAAAAGTTGTTTAATTCTATTAGAATTATAAAAGCTACCAAAATTATTATAGTTAATAAATAATTTTCTCAAATTAAAAAAATGTCTATGTTTTCCTCCTGAAAAAGACTAAAGGGCGTAAAAATATTAAATATATATATATCATATTAGTATCGATACTGTACTGGTAATAATAATTGAAAAAATAGATATACTACGACATACTTTTATATGCAAAGTTTAAAGTGGTTCATTATGACAGAATATAGAACAGTATATATATATATATATATAGGAATTACACACTTATTATTCTTTCACAATAATATATATACACGGCACGGCACACGAGCGTTCGATTCACCTGATGGTAAGTGACTACCGCCGCCCACGGCCCCGTGCAACACCAGAGGAGTTACAGATGCGTTGCCGGCCTTTAAGGTTTTAAATGCCGGGAGTGGCAATTATCCGGTCGAGTCTGCCCATGCGTGTTGCCATTGCTGGCGAGGTGTCGCCTCTTGCGACACCACCAGTACCAGGATGATCCTATTCTAGGCCGGGAACACATACACATACCTCTGGAAAGGTTATATATTAGACCAATTATATAGAGTAAATATAATTGGAAATGATCTATTCTATCACTTGTACCAGTTTGTACATCTTTCTGTCAATCAACCTATAATTATATATTCACGTGATTTTTATTTCAATTATAACATTCTACTTATTAAGAGAGAAAAACACTTTGAAATTGTTAAAAATATTATAACATTTTATTTTGTTATATAGGATTATCCATTCAACGTTTACTTATCTGAAGCAGTAACGACTCTTGATGAGGGAATACTTAAAATTAAAGCAATGCCCACAGAAGAATCTATAACAGATGTTCATATCGACAAATCTTCCGACTTAAACAATATGTAAGTATTATATGTATATACTCGTGCATAAATAAATTATTTTTACGGATTCGGAACTTGACAATTTTAGAGCCTAGTTAATCAAACAATTTAAAATATTTTGTCGGTCTGTTTGTCTATTCTATCAGTTTGTCCGGGCTAATTTCCGGAACAACTGAACCAAATTTTATGAGATTAGTAATTAAATATAAAGGAGGTATAAATCACACGGGATTGGGATGTACGCTGTAAAAACCGTGTTTTTGTGCGTGTGTACCTAATATAAATATATATGAAATAACTTTAAAAAAAAATTACGCAGAAATATACACAACGTAGCTCCATTAAACTTTATCGATGACTTTTTAATTACTTCGGCTTGTGGCATTCGTGAGCATATATATTTCACTTAATCCTTGAATTATTCCCTTCAAAATAAAAAAAAATTGTCACGCTCCATATTTTTTTACAGCCTTGTAGCTCTCCCTCTTCCTTACGTCATTTTCAAATTGTTAGATTAGTGAATATACATCATTTAACATGTCTACCTTAATCTGATACGCTCGAGAATTTCACATAATCAACTTGTTTTACTAATCCGATTTTTTATCCCAGACGGGCCTTAAACACGGGCATCATATTTGGTGAAAGTACTTAACCGAGTACAAATAATCCCCCAGTATATTAATCTGCCCCACTTTAGTAAGTCCTGAAATCACCGCTTATGCTTCCCTATCACAAACAAATAATAAAAAAAATATGTCTGTTTTGTTTGTCCGGGCTAATCTACAAGACAGCTGAACCGATTTTTATAGAAATTTCACAGAAAGATGAGTTGGGAATTGTGAAGTAACGTAGGATTGTTATCCCAGAGAAAACGGAAAAAAATGTGTTGCTCTTACCTTTGTGAGCAGAATCAAATAAAATCACAAATGATTTAAATTACGATTTAAAGGGTGCATAGCAGTATAGATAAACTAAAATAATCAACCAATTTTACCTAAGTGTGCATTTAAATAATATTGAATAAACATTCATACAGTTCAAATGGGCAACTAGAGCGACGGGCGTTATTTTGCAAAATGTCACAATTTTCTAGGATTTATTTATTATCATCGCGATCTCTCTTATTCATCCTTAGGATATCCAGTATCCAGTATTTGTATTAATTCAGTTTCATTCAGTTTTAGGTGTACAGGAGAAATATCAACGAGTGAGTGTTACAGAACATCGTCTAACTATTACATAGAACCACCAGTTATATCAGGGAAGTTAACAACACGCAAAACTTTTAACTTTAAATATGGTAAAATTGAAGTAAGAGCAAAACTACCACGCGGCAATTGGCTAGTTCCAGGTGAATATTTAACTTTAAGTTACATATATACATTCATGGCCCCATATATGATGGGCACATAAAGACCATATGACGCTATTGTGGCATAGGATGATACCAACTAAATGTAATTATATTAACAAGTTGCCGTCTGCAAAGTGTTTGTTTGAACTTGATAATTATTGCCACGATAATTCTATTAACTTTCTGAACTCATTGACACTTACAGTGTATGAGCAAATGGAACTTAATGTCAACAACGTCCCTTTGTGGAATAATGCAATATTTTTAATATATAATAAATTTATTATATAATAATATTATTGCTTTATCCCTGGTGTTATATAGCTCGGAAGAATGAAGCACTAAACAAAAAATACTTTATACACCTCGTGCATTGTCATCAAACATTTATAGACATACACCCTTTGAGAGGTCCACATATTTATACCCTCTTTACGTAATCAGTATCGTCAAGTGCCCTCGACGGTCAACGAAAGTCTCCTCCTATCTCCCTTGCCACGCTTGCTTTATTAATCTTTTTTGCAATCTTTCGACATTCATTTTTTCGATAAACCAAACCAACTTGTTCTTCATTCACAAAGATATTGAAGAGCACGTTCATCATTTTCATTGTGACATGTTCGCTAGTTTTTTAAGTTAAGCTAGCTTTCAGACTATTATGCACAAACAGACAAACGGACAGAAACAATAAAAAAATCATATAGATTACTGGTCATTACAATATATTTAATACAAAATGATTATTTCGTACTGATCTACTTACACTCACAGTTCACAGTCACACTGAAAGCAGAAACGCAGAGCGGTGTTAATGTTCCTCCACTCAACACACAATGCCTTCAGAATTCAGCGAAAAGTGGATTGGAGTGTCTTACCACTGGACTCCCTCTGCTTATTATGCTACATGCGAGATACAGCTGTTGTTGTTGTAACAATCTCTTTAACTGTTTCTTACTAATTTGTTGCTTTATTACAGTATAAATTTTATACTTTAGAAATCAATTTGGAGCCTCGTGATCATGAATATGGAAAGTTTCGCTTTGGATCTGGCATAATACGAATCGTCTTTTCAAAAGAAAACCAAGACCAATCTAATAACTTATATGGAGGACCAGTAGTACACGACAAGGAACCTCAAAGGTCGAGTTTTCTTATTAATACATTAAGTGATAGTTCCTGGAGCGATAATTTTCATACTTATGTTGTCATATGGACACCAGGTATGTAATTCTGATTAAAGTAACTTTTATAAAACATTATAATTCTTTCAAATATAGAGGTAAAAAATATTTTTCATTTTTAGATAGTATTCAAATGCTTGTTGATGGGGAATCTTATGGTATTTTAAATTCAAATATATCCTATTATTATAATTTAAAGCCAATCGAGCCTCATATGAAAATGCAAAAAGCTGCATGGAAGCTGGGTAGTTCTAATGCACCTTTTGATAAAATGGTAATTATGAAAAAATGAAATTGAGAATCGAGCTATATATTTGGACAAATTACTGATTTTTTAAATTCTTTTTTATACTCAGTTCTATATCTCCCTTGGCCTGCGTGTTGGCGGTATTCACGACTTTTCGGATACTATCGATAAGCCTTGGAAAAACAAAAGTCCTAAGGCCATGCATGAATTTGCAAAACATAAGAGAGATTGGTATTCTTCCTGGACATCACCAGAATTGGTTGTAGATTACGTAAAAGTTTATGCATTGTAGCTCTCATTTTATTGTTTACAAGGATTTATCATAATTATTGTGTCTATTGTTATACAGTAAAAAAAAATAATAAAATTATTTTAAACATATAGTCTTTAATTGCAAACACGTCAGTTATATAGCGGATGTCGTCATATCGCAGGGGCAAAGCGTGCGACTGAAACCGCGGTTATAGGTTTAATGAAATATTGACTATATTCACTGGTAAGAATGAAATATTTAACTTTTTTATGGGTAGAATTAAAATAAGCAAGTCAAAGTTTAGTGGTCTAAATTTAAAGTTTATAATATAAAAATATACTTAAATAATCGCTAAATGCAAAGAAATCTGTCAGTTATTAAGATTATTCTTAACCTAACAGTTATTGTTTATGTTTATTTTTCTCCGACAAATATATGGGAGATCTACATATATGGATGCCGAGCTCTGTGTTCAGTCGAGATATAATTTAAGCTCAAAATTTTATTCGACATTTTTTTTATACAGGTTATTAATAAAAAATATATATTCGCAAAATAGTGTGATTTCTTAGCTTAATTTCATAACCCTTACTGTCCTGCCTATGAAGTTGATATTTGGTATAGTGCCTGGTGGTAGAAAATGGTTAAATTCTGGCATATTTATTATAGTTTATGATTTATTATTATTTTTCCTTTGTCATGTAATTTGGACCTGTCTTTTTTATGTATTACACGATGACAGATTTAAATCTCAGACAAATGCTTAATATCTATGGTAATATCTATAGGTATTTCTTCAGTCTCAAATGGCAGAAGAAGGTCACTCAAGTTGAGGCTATCGTGAGGTAGTGGGACAGCGTCCCAAGAGGTGGTTTCGGGTTCTGGTACTACAACACCTGGCATTGAGTTCCACCACGTCATATTATTCGTAGAAAAGGTAGAATGATGTTTCTTGACAGGCGGTCCTATTTGCTTGTTTTGTTATAATAGTGTAACGTTGGAAAAAGGTCACTAGGTCTTCTTTGTCTACCATTGTTTACGTAATTGTTAAACTTATTCTATTAATAATCTATTACTGATGAATTGACGATAAAATATACTTGTTTTATCGGTAACTAAGTGTATTATCATATTCAAATAAAAACATCATTGTGAAATTAGAGCCGAGTTAAATGTCATGTAATGCCTTATTCTCCACTTCACCGACAAAAGAATAGAAGACCTATATGGGTATCGCATTCACTGTTCACTATGGCAAAATTCGAGCTCTAAATTTCACTCAACAATTTTTTTACATACAGAAAAAAACCAGTCTGCCATGGCGCAGGGGCACAAAATATGACTGTAAAACCAACTGATTTGGGGTTCGATCCCCACTCGAGGAAATGAAATGTTTACTTAAATTTATATTTTAATTTTTTCGCTCTGGTGTCGAAGCAAAGCACGGCGTTGATATTATTATGCACATAACATTTTCATTACTTAAAGGCAACGCCGGACTGATGGCCTCGGTACCAGAGCGAGGAAACCACCATCGTAATATCTTAAATGATGTAAATGTAATTGGTACAAAGCGTGATATTTCATATTTTTAAAAGCTCCTGTATCTTAATCATACACAATAAAATCTTCATACCTTAAATCTTTATCACACATGTAACAAATTTTAGTAGTCTTATTTATTATATTGATTTTATCCTGATCACTCAATGGCTGTGGTGATTTTTAATAAGTATGATATCCAGTAATATTTTCGAAATCATTTATGAACTTCCGTATAATCACATCAACACAATCACTTATTGCATCATAAGAACACATAATACAGTACAGTTCAGTTCTTCTTTTATGGCGCTTCAAGCGTGCCAGTTGAGCACCAATCAATTCGCCAATGTCACGTTTAATGGAGAACACACGAAGAAGATTGTCCGGTAAAAAGAGACTATATTACACAATAAGAGAATGCGTGTCAAAAAGTAGTCCAGTCAAAATATTGCCTTCACCTATAAAATTAAAAAATATACATAATTAAAGTATATACATAAACATGGGTTAGTAATAAATAAAATTTTACAAATATGTTAGTTTATACCTTAATATTGTTGTATCTAATATATTTACATAGAAATTTACATAAAGGACTAAACACAAACATTAACAGACATTGAATATTAAGGGGACCGGGAACTTTATAAGGAAGGACATCATATAAGGGATAGGTTAATTTAGGGCAGGAGAAAAGGATATGGGAAGGGGAACCGTCGTCCAGGCCACATTCACACAATGAGTGGTCCCTGACCCTGGACTTGGTTAGATGCACACAATAATAAACATAATATAGTAACCAAAACTATATACGTAATGTCTCTGTACACTGTCAATATGTGACAAGCTTGGATCATTAGGATAACTAGAAATTGGATTTAAAACTAATTCAAAGTTAAGTATTAATAAATGGGACATTTAATTTTTTATGATAATTTTCAACTTGCAATTTATTTACGTACATTTTTGAAAAACCAGTTCTTTCTAAACGTGTTCGAAGTAATTATAAAAGTAGGAACAAGCACGCAATGATTTTTTGATTTGTTTGATGACTTGCCAAAGCATTCTTTTTTGTTCAATATAAAAGATATCCATCACAAATATAAATTGTGTTATTTGTTGAGTTATTTGCTTGGATAATGGTTCCTAATATCATTGGAAATTAATAATAAAATAATATGGATTGATTTTTTTTTACTGTATGTGTCCAACAACAACTTTGTATTGTCTTTTTTATTATACTCTCTAAACCAAAAACTAAAAAAAAGAAAGTAGAGAAATAAATGATTATATTAAAATATCAAATTTCGGTATATACCATAAATTTAGTTTATGTTATCACGTTATTTTGAGATTCTGTACCTCAAAAGAAAATTAACGGAACCCTTTTACTTTGTTGTCCGTCTGTCAAGACCGTTTTTATTTGTAATTAATTTCATATAATATAAGAGCATATGCCCGCAAACTTAACTTTGTTAACTTTATTTTCCGCATCATCTTACAAGGTATTTTGCAATCACAATCCTGAAATTGATGCAGAAGCCGCGGTGGTCGAGTCTGACTGGCGCTTGATAGGTTTTTTCTTAAATACATTTAAATAAACATTCGTATATACGATATATATATCAAGTGGACGTAGCCGCACGGATGCCTGTAGTTTTTAAATAGCAATAATAGAATTCTATTAATGTTACCATTTTCATTTTTTTATAAGAGAACGTGTACAGTGCTTAAGGAATGCACACATGCAAGCGATATATATAGATGGAGCATTCGAGTATTTCATAAAATTAAAACAAATAAAGAGACCAGTTGTGGTAGAGGCAAGTCGCAGCGTTGAGTTCTACCACTCAATATGCAATGCCTTTTTTTATGGAAAAGACACGGCAAACGAGCGTTCGGGTCACCTGATGGTAAGTGATTACTGCCGCCCACGACCCCGTGCAACACCAGAAGTGTTACAGGTGCGTTGCCGGCCTTTAAGGTGGATTGGGCGCCGGGGCCCGGCATTACCTGATGCGACGCACGCAGTGGCATAAAGCCACTACTTCACGCCGGTTTTAAATGCCGGGGGTGGTAATGATCCGGTGAGTCTGCCCATGCGTGTTGCCATTGCTGGCGACGTGACTCTACCACACGTACTTTAGTCGCCTCTTACGATACCACCAGTACCAAGATGATCCTATTCTAGGCCGGTCACACGGCAAAAAACGGCCTCTAGTAGTCAACGGGAAGTGAGGAACGGATTTGTCTTATTGGGAGTGGGTCTCTGTTATGTTATATTATTAAAAATAATAAATATATTTTAAGGACAGCTTACTAAGGGTAACAAGCTAGTTCCATCTCCTAAAATAAAATACGATATAGTTAAAAGATTTAACTATGTGTAATAAACAAATATTTAATTAGTTAATTATATTAATTCGACGAACCAAATGATTTTACCCAGTTTTTTATGCCATAAATTCTAATTCATAGATATTCTTTAAAAATAAAATATTTTCGACTAGAAGAGGGTAGAACTTGTTACTATTTTAATCAAAACCTATTTAGAAGTAAAAAACGTATAAAAATTCAAACATATCTCTTGGTACTCTACGAATACCTCTTGGATACTTCATAGAAATCATTATTGATATTTCGTGAATCATTGTATTATTACGACGCCAAGATAAATCTTGATGAGGTAATAAAGGCACAAATTAATTTATCCTGTTTATTTGTGACACTCAAAACATTTAACATAATCCTTTATTATAAATATAATAAAACTATAAGTAATTGATGTATGTACATACAATATTAATTATAATTATATCAGCTTCACGCTATATTCCGCTCACAGCAGGGTAGGCACAGGGAACCTAGTATTAAGACACTCCCCACTTGCTGCCGAGTTCTGGAGGCATTGCGTGCTGAGTGGTAGAGCTCAACGCCGCGCTTAGGCTCGACACCAGAGCAAAGAAATGGAAATATAAATTTAAGTAAATATTTCATCTCCTCAAGTGAGGATCGAACCTACAACCAGTCAGTTTTACAGTCATACTTCGTGCTGCTGCTCTACGACTGGCCTCAATTATAATTATTTGTACTATAACTCGCTCGTAAAAATAGAAATAAGTCATATTTATCACATGCCACTGACATATTTCAAGTGCCCGAAATGCCTCTACGCTCTATTGTGGTGGCTAGCAGGTATTTTTTTAAATTTGAAATAGTAGTTTCTGAGAATTGTACATTCAACTAAACAAATTCTACAGCTTTATAATAAAGATTATATCCATTTCCTCGGTTTGGTAAATAAGTATCGTTTAACGTTATTTAAATCTTATAATTAGGTAGATTTGTAATATAATCAATTTTGCAAATATCAAAACGTGGGGTCAGTTTTGCCGCTCAATATACAATGTCCCGAAAAATGGACGAAATTTGGAGAGTGAAGAGTTTTAAGATTTGTATCGTTTGTCTTGCTTTGCGGGAAAAAAAACATTAAGGTACTTATTCAAATTTTGTATTTTTTTCTTACTACGGCTAATTCGATTGTATGGTGTTAACTATGACAATTCAAAAGATGAGTCCTTAAGATCCTTAACTAAGGTTTAAATTTCACATAAAATAATTAATAATTAAAAATCCCGAAAAAAAAAAGTCTAAAAAAATAAACAAAAAAAGAGAAAACCGGTGATGAAATCTGGATAGGAGTGAACATATTTTTTAAAAATTTAATTGAGAACACTTTCGATATATGTATGCACATTTTTTAATTGAATTTTGTTTAAAAAAATACTGAATCAAATTGAGTTTTCCATTCAAATATTGCATACATCTTTATGTTAGGTCAAATATTTTACTTTAAACGAAGTCGAGAGCAATAGCTAGTTGTTACCAGAATAACTAATAAAATGTAATGTCGCAGAATACTCAACCACGATACGCATACATTTTGAGTTATATTTGTTCGCCACAAGACATCAAAACAACAATTTACCTACTTCTAAAGAATCAAAAACCCAGTAAGAGTAGAATTGCGACTAAAATCGGACGCTAAGATGATTTTTTTTATATTTTTGCTACTATTTTTAAATATTGGAAGAGTTACATTAGGTCTTTCTCCAAGCTTTAGTGTACAATTTCAAGCACTTAAGCCTCGTGGATTGAGGATTGCATTTCCAGGTAAAAAATATAACTATACTATATATTATATAAAATGTATGTATATATTATATAAAAAATAGAAACAGAAAACTCTGAAAATTGATAATTATTAATAAACTATATACACTATCAAGAAAGTTAATAAAAAAGGAAAACACGTAAGATATGTAGATCAAAGAACACGAAAATAAAATGATTTTATAAATAAAAACTATGATTAAGAAATAATAACTACTTTACAAAAAGTAATGATATCCTATTAAAAATATAAATTTGGAATTAAAACCAAGTTAACTGACAAAAGAATAGGACTTTCTATATAGATATCGGGTTCTATAATGTATCATTTATTATTATTTTTCTTTTGTCGTGTAATTTGAACCTGTTTTTTGATATGTATACCTGATGTTTGATGTAAATCCCAGAGATATGCTTAATATATAGTCATAGGTATTTCTTCAGTTTGATTTTTTCAGTTTATGGCAAAATAGGTCACTTCAATGTGGGGCTATCGTGAGGTAGTGGACAGCGTCCGACTGAAAGTGATGATGAAGTGATGATTTTAGGCTCTGGTAATACAAAACCCGGTGTTGAGTTCTGCTATATCATTTAATGTGTGAGAAAGATTAGAATGATATGTTAAAATAAAGTGTAATGCTGAAAAAGGTCACAAAGTCAGGTCATCGTTCTCTAGCAATTTATATAAATATGTAGAAAAAAAATAACAGATATTACTGTGGCAATTGTAGAAGCTATAATTTTCAATTAATGTTTTGTCATTATTTGATAGTGAAAAAAAACGACGCATTGACGGATTACTTGGCTCTCATTTCACATTTTTAATGGGGATTTTATATAAACAGAACTGTTTTGTTACTACAAGATAGCGCCGGGCTGATTGCCTTTGTACCAGAGCGAGGCAATGAAAATATTAAATATTTCACCACGCCGAGTGGGAATCGAACTCACAGCCATCGCATTTACAATGGCACGCTTGTGCTCCTGCACCACAATGGCTATTATTATTATTAGATAAAAAGATTTTGCGGATTATAGCTATAAACTGATGCTTATTTCAGATGAAGGTTTCAAGTCAGTTAATTTCACGGGATTTTTAAATCAAAGTGGCACACATTCATGGCAAGAGTATTTGCCGCGTCCATATAAAGGTTGGTGGATTCTCGAGGACCGAAACTTGCAAGTAAATATAGGAGCCACTATTTATTATGATATCAACATAATGTATAAAAATGGTTTGAGCACTTCTGTTCGTGGACAGTGGACTGTAAGTGGTAAGTTTAATTTGGCAAATTTTAGAATATTTATCAAATAGTTTCATTATTAGTATATTTCATCGATTCACTTCACTTCGATTATAGATTTTTCTGAGGATGAAGAAAAACCAAATTGTTCAATCTCTAAAACGGAAATACAATGTGGCAAAAAACTTTGTACTGGTTCTTTAATTTTCAATGAAGATTTTAGTCATTCCAGTATTACAGATTTAAAGCAATGGCAATTTGAAAAATATTATCCTCAAGAACCGGTAAGTTTTAGAACCAATTTTTAAAAATAAAAAGATTTATCCGAAATTCTCATTGTATATGGTTAAGTCGGGAAATAGCATAATAATAATAATAGGTATAAAAAATCTTTTCATTTGCCGTCTTTAAGCAGAATGTGCATAAAGAGCGCAGTGTCTCTAGACTGCGTAAAGGAGCTACCTAATTTTTATTATACTAATAGCCTGAAACTTTACCGTTTTTGAGATATTAACTAATTCAAAAAATATCAATATAATACATATATGCGCCGTCAAGTGCTGAAAAAAAAAATGTTTATTTGTCCACCGACCCTGGATCCTATATTTTTGTGTTATCCTGTGAATGCCTTATTAAGTTATGTAACGTAAAGCCGACTGACTAGTACTGGTTGCATTACTCCACAGTAGAATGTTATAGGACATAATACATACATGAAAGTAGCTAAAGCAAACAAAGCGAGCCGTTTCCACGTTAATTAATTATAATTTTTTTAATGCGGTTAAATGCCGCTGCTGAGCTTAGTCTATTCACCAATCCATCAATATGAAAGTCCCCACTGTAATTTGGAGCCAATAGTGATACTGAGAAGTACCCTGGAATCAACAGGACCCACGGCTTCACCATTCAAGAGTACATTGGGCTTAGCAATTTTCATGTTAGGTGTTTTGAAAATTATACATTTAGTTTTTTTACTATTAAATAGTAAGTAAATAACACTAAATCAATGTAAAGCCTTCAAGAGAGCATTTTTTACATCGTCATCTACGTTATGTCGTCTTTTTTAATTTTAAATATCAATGAAGTATCATCAGCACCCAATATTATCTGTAAATAAAATTTAATGTTTCTTATAGATTTCTTTCCATAAAGTTTTCTAATAAACTAAAAACTAAAACATTCAGTCAGCTTCATGTTATAAAATTAAATGAAACAATTAGACCAAAAAAAAATAACATACACTTACACTTTTTACTACATTATAGTAATTTCTATAAGAAATTTTGATTGTTTTGAATTCAAAAATACGACCAATGTTTATATTTGATATTTATAAAATACACATAAAGCTAATTATTTATAAAACGTATGTATTTTTGTAACATAACGTTATTTTTATCTATGTTATGTAAGTCTCATCACAATTTTAAAACTGTTAAATGTGCCGTGTCTTTTCCATAAAAAAAAAAAATGTGCTGATGTCGGTGAATAATTTAATTTACTGCTTCAGAAAAAGCCTCAAATGTTAAATTATTGATTTGGGTAAGAATTCATAATATTCTTTGTAAAATAACTGTAATGATTGCATATTAACTCCTGTACAGTTTTTAAATTAGTTAAATGTACAATTGGTAAATATGTAGTTATTACAGTATACACTGTATATGTAGTTATTACCTATCTACATAGGATGTTTTAGGCATTTTTATGTAGATTTATTTCAAACGAACGAACGAACCAAAAAATCTATGTATGTACTTGATATTTCATTGAAGATTAAATCGTTCTTTATCTCTGTTTTAAATTTAATTACGACTTAAAGTTAACTATAATGATTTATGAAGGTAATCTCCATTAAAAATTAAATTTTGTTTACTTTATTGTATAAAATATTGTATAATAGTGCTTCAAAAATATATATTTTTATCAACAGTCATATAACCAAGACGTTTAGAATGTCATTCTTTGGCCAAGAATCTTACCAGCGCGATTGCTATAACATTCGCAGGCAAACTAATGCCTTGAGTTCATTCAAATGACGATACCTTTTTTTTTAATAAACCTATTTTGATGAACCAACTTCAGCCGTTAAGTTGAGTTAATACAAAGCAATTGGTGAAACTTTTAAGTAAATCGGTTCAGTACTTTCAGGAAAAAATGTGGACAAAAATATATCGTCAGACAGACAGACACACAGACAAGATATTTAAAAAAAAAATTTTTACTTTCTATTATTCTTTTTAGGTGTCCCTCTATCCATTTCAGTCAAAATTACTAAATGTACAGACAAAATATTTTTACTGTCTTATTATATATAGAGATGATAGAGTGTGATCTTGATTTGAACTTTAACATTTAATTTCGTTATAGGATTATCCATTCAACGTTTATTTATCTGAAGCAGTAACGACTCTGGATAGGGGAATACTTAAAATTAAGGCAATGCCCACAGAAGAATCTATAACAGATGTTCATATCGACAAATCTTCCAACTTAAATGATATGTAAGTATTCTTTGTACTAACGATCTTTACGGATTCTTATCTAGAAAGTTGTAGAATATATAAATGCCTTGTTAATCACACGATTTAAAACACACACAAAAACCTCAGTTTTAGGTGTACAGGGGAAATAGCAACGAGTGAGTGTTACAGGACCTCTAACTATTACATAGAACCTCCAGTTATATCAGGGAAGTTAACAACACGTAAAACTTTTAACTTTAAATATGGTAAAATTGAAGTAAGAGCAAAACTACCACGCGGTAATTGGCTAGTTCCAGGTGAATATTTAACTTTAATTTACATTTATACATTATTGGTCTCATAGATGTATGTAGTATGTACATATAAAGGCCATATAAGGCTATTGTAGCATGGGATGATGTCATCTGAATGTAGTTATTTTAACAAGTTCTCGTCTGCAGATCTGAATTGGCATGAACTTTATCCTCCTATCATTGATGTCATTGTTTGCTATAGATGAGTAAATATTAGCTACTGTCACCACACTCGGTACTCCATTTACTACCTTAATTCGAGACATTGCATGCTGAGTGGATTCAGTGCCGGCCTTTCTCTTAACGACACGGAGAATTGAAAAATGATTCATTGATTTTAATATGTCAGTTAAAATTGGACACCACAGTGATTTTTCTAAGGGTATATTCCATTAGTCATATAGATATGTCGACTCTACGCTTTGTCTCTGGTGGCATAGCAAGAGAGAATAGAGTATACCTATTGTGTTGTTCGCCTCTTCCATTGCCATCAAACTCTTTAAGTCCGACCTTTGAGAGGTCCTCATATTCATATCCTTTTCACATGACTAGTATCATCAAAACTGCCCTCGACGGTCAATGAAAGTCTTCTCCTGTCTTACTTGCCACAATCACTGTATAAATCTTTTTTCCACTGTTTCGTTAACGTTTTCGTCATTTTTTCAACACGTCAAACGTTCACAAAGAGTATGTACATTATTTTCATTGTGACATATCCGCTAGTTCTTAAAGTTTAACTGGCTTGCATGTTATTAATAATATTTAACTAGAAAACTATGCTTACTTCAAATGTGTCGATGTTAAAAATGCATTGTAGTCTAATTTACTACTCTTTATTGTTTCGTACTTGCAAATTTTGTACTGCTTTGTTATAGTATAATTGTATACTTTAGAAATCAATTTGGAGCCCCGTGATCATGAATATGGAAAGTTACGTTTTGGATCTGGCATAATAAGAATCGTCTTTTCAAAAGGAAACCAAGATCAATCCAATAACTTATATGGAGGGCCAGTAGTACACGACAAGGAACCTCAAAGGTCGAGATTTCTTATTAATTCATTTAGTGATAGCGCTTGGAGCGATAATTTTCATACTTACGCTGTCATTTGGACACCAGGTACTTTATTCTAATAACTTACATATTGTAATTGTTTTGAATATAAATACATGAAAAATAATTTTATTTCTAGATAATATTGAAATGCTTGTTGACGGGGAACCTTGTGGTATTTTAAATTCAAATATATCCTATTATTATAATTTAAAGCCAATTGAGCCTCATATTAAAATGCAAAAAGCTGCATGGAAGCTGGGTAGTTCCAACGCACCTTTTGATAAAATGGTAATTGTGAAAAGAATTAAAATGATAATCTACTTACATATTTAGAGAGATTACTGATTTTCTAATTCTTTTTTTATATTCAGTTCTACATCTCCCTTGGCCTGCGTGCTGGCGGTATTCACGACTTTTCTGATACTCACGATAAGCCTTGGAAAAACAAAAGTCCTAAAGCTATGCATGAATTTGGAAAGCGTATTGAAGACTGGTATTCTTCCTGGACATCACCAGAATTGGTTATAGATTACGTTAAAGTTTACGCATTGTAGATTTTATTTTATTTTTCTTAAAGAATTTGCTATATTGTGTCTATAGTAAAATAAACTTAATGAATTAAATATAATTATTTTACAGATATTGTCTTTAATTGCAAACACGTTCATAGCTGACGCCGTCATATTTTGTTTCTTAGATCAATGAACTTCAAAAAAATATTAAAAGTTATATTCAAGCCTCAAGTCCTTCATCGAATGTTATACACTGATCAGTGTAAACTACGTTTGTCTTCATCAAGCAGCATGTATCATTCGCGCTCCAACCTTACATCAGAAATTTCAAACATGTGTTCAACACAATCAATTTTACTGTTCGGTGCTTACGAAAACAGATACTATAGTATCTGTAATAAGTATTTAGATTATTATTCAATTTTCAGGCTGATTGTGTAAAATCATATATATGTTGAAACTACTGAGACAATCAGCATATAAATTTTGCTCGTCAGTCCATAATTATTGTTATATTTTTTCTTCAATTCAATTATCAGCTTCACGCTGGATCCCGCACACAGCAGGGTAGGCAGAGAGAACCTAGTGTTAAGACACCGACCGTTTCCCACTTTTTGCGGTACTCTAGAGGCCTCGCATCTTGAGTGACAAAACTCAACGCCGCGCTTTGCCTAGACACCAGAGCGAAGAAATGTAAATATAAATTTAAGTAAATATTTCATCTCCTCGAGTGGAGATCGAACCCACAACCAGTCGATTTTACAGTCACACAATTTACTATATTAATAAAATTGATTTGTTGCCACTTTCCGGGAAAGTAGTCTATAATTTGAGTATACTTATTATATCCCTTACAGTCATTTTGATAACATTATTAAATAGATTGTGTTTTGCAATAATAAATATAAAGTTGAATTCACCATATTTATTTGGTACAAAATAAAAGATTGAAATTTTATAAAAATATAAAATATGTATTTTATTACAGTGCATATACTTTGACAGAGTCTACAATCATATCTGAAGAGAACCAACTTGGGTACCAAGCATCTTTGTGTTCCCAGAACTTCAATGTGGCCTTACTGTTCCTGTTTTTCCAGGGTTTGTCGCTGCTGTCTGCAAAATCGTGTATACCACCGACACGCACTCCAAGAGATATATAGAACTGTAGAATAAACGATTAAATGGTTTTATTGACGATTAAATTGCTTATAGACAGTACTTTGTGTTCAGCCACTACGTACGTAATTTTTCGTTCAATTATAGAGACATTGCGTGTCATGTGGCGTAACTCAACGTCACACCTGCGGTTACCAGAGCGAGGAACAGAAAATAATTCATTTGCTTCAATGGAATCTTGACAATATCTCTCTGTGTATTGTGCTGACATAATATGTGGCGTTATAGCTCTGTTAAGGTATACTCGTATCTTCACTCAATTTTGGCTTCTTATTTTCTTTTTAAATTATGTCTATTTATTTAACCATGACATATTACGTTATTTTCACAAATATAAAAAAAAAATGTATTTCAAAGTACTCAGTCAAATAAATACCTTTCAAAATAAGTAAATTTTAAAAGTAGAACTCACAAATTGATCCAATGGTGCCATAATAGATCCTCTCAGCCAAAGAGCGGCGTGCGGTACGGCGTGGTCTCTGCCGGTAGAGTAAAAGCCTTCACCTGGATTCACATCACCGTAGTGCTCCCCGTCCACAAACATTTGGATACCATCTTATGAAAACAGAAATAGAAAAAAATAGAATAAAATTATATAACTAGTTACAGTGCAAAGGATGACTTATAAAAATTATTAATTATTATTTCAAAAAGTAAGTACGTGGTGTTAAGTTCTGCCACTAAGAATGCAATTTCTTAAATTTCTGCAGAAAGCGAAAAACGTGTCAATACACGTTTTTACACTAGTTACTTTATATATATATAGTTACGACGGGCACAAGTGTGACTGAAACGCGACGGTTGTGTGCTCAATCCCCACTCGAGTGAGTCAATGAATTACTATTTCTTAATATTTCATTTCTTCGCTCTGGCACCAAGGCAAAAGCTCGGGTTGGAGTTCCACCACTCAACGCGCAATACCTCGAAAAATTCGGTGGAAAGTGTGGAACGGAGTGTCTTTTCATTCCCTATGCGTACCCTGCTGTGTGCGGGACACAGCGTGAAGCTGATTTATTTTATTTTATATATAAAGAAAATCCCTATATTCACCAGGTCTCCAAATTATTGTGTAATTATGGTAATCTTTGTTCCAACTGTCAATTCCAAGTTTTTCCTTTAATAAAAACGATCTGTACGGCTCCGAATCTGATAGTACTGGTCCTGCGTATAATTTCTTCGCAAACGCCGGGTTGCCTTTGGCATAGGCAATTCTTATGAGACCTGATTCATATCGCTGGTTGCCATAGGCGTTGTCGCGAGGTTCTAAGTTGATTTCTGAAAACATTCTATATTATTAATTATAAATTTAAAAAAATGTGTTAAATTATAAGTGTAATTATGTTTCTAAATCATTTCATTTGGCATTTAAAGTCCTTGGGAGTAGGAGAGTAAGAAACGATTTCTTAAAATTGCTACGGAAAAGACAAGAAACCTCGATTTTCCTCTTTAAATTAACTAATAAGACAAGTCTCTAATTTACATTATATATTATTCTAACTTTGTTTGTAGCTTAAATTAGTTATTTTATATGTATTACAAACTTTTGGAGGATAAATATTAATTAAAAGATTTCTTGAAAAATATTAAAATTTATATAAAAAGCAAAAATATACGTTCATATAAACTTATTACTCAAAAACTGTCAATTAATATGGTTATTGTGTAACACTTCTGTAACCAACTTACCTGGAATCAACCAGCTACCACCAGGTAACTTCGCTCTCACTTCTATTTTTCCAAATTTAAAGTTGAAATGGTTACGTGTTGAGATTTTTCCACTTATGATAGGTGGCAGAATTTGTGCTCCTGACGCAATCTGCAAGCACTCCCTAGTACCCAATTGTCCTGTGCATCTGCAAAACATAATATATTTGTTAAAGGAGTTACTTTTTTAGCTGTATCGCGCATATAGCTGAACAAACTTGGTGTTAAGACACTCCGTCCTCTACTTTCCGTCCAGGTTTCAAGACAATACTTTTTAAGTTTCGTAATTCAATGACTTAGTATCAATTCAATGACTATGACGACTATTTCTTGTTATTTTACTTTCGAAGTATCGAGTGTGCATTTGAAAAGAATGTCTTAGCATTAGGTTCACTCTGCTTATCCTGGTATATATGGGATACAGCTAAAATCGAAAAAATATATGTTTACAAATATAAAACACCTCACTGGCCAGTCATGGCGCATGGGCACAATGTTGGGCACATGGACACAGTTCGACTATAGGCGCTATGTAAGTGCTAATGTAAGAGTTCATCTCACTTTCACTTTCTGCCGAATTCCGGAGGCATTGCGTGTTAAGTGGCAGAACTCAACGCCGCACTTTGCCTCGACACCAGAGCGAAGAAATGGAAATATAAATTTAAGTAAATATTTCATCTCCTCGAGTGGGGATCGAACCCACAACCAGTCGGTTTACAGTCACACTTTGTGCCGCTGAGCCACGACCGGCCCCAAATTCCACGCTTATATTCCACGTCATACGTTAACAGTTTCCAAGAGGTGCGGTTTGAAATCCCGATAGGTGAATTTTTTATACGTTTTCTAAAATAGGAGGTAGGTATTAATTATACATACGTATTTGTCAGATCCCATGTGCCGGCGTAAAGGAAGCCATCTTGAAAACGGGATTCGGTCAGAGTGGGTGAAATTTTTAATCCTCCGTTGTCTATCTTTACGATTCCTTCTGATAAGTACGCGTTGAATGGATAATCCTGAAATTGACAATTTTATCGATTATTATTACATTTTTTAAATTTTACATTAATAAGGGTTAAATTAAATATATAGTTTGATTGCTGATACAATCGTGTGCGACCACCACGACGGCACACGTACAAGAGCGTCGGAATATAACAGCCATGATCGTGGGATCTAAATCCCGATTAAGGGAATTAAAAAAAGAATTCTTGAAACTCAAATATTGGGCAGTGCATTGAGAATGGATAGGCTTAACTAGGTTCCCTGTGCCTACCTTGCTATGTGGAAAAAGAGTGAGGCTGTAAAAAACAATAATATAATAGATTCATCGTAAAGTATAATCTTTTATTATTTATTTATTTATTTATTTTTTATTTTTATTTATACATAGAGAAAATATCACAAATATAGTAGATACAAGTGATTGCATTTTTCTAGTTGCAGACACAGCATGCGTTATAATGTACTAGATAGCCTAACTTACGGTAACAAAGAAAAACAACTAATAGATACATAGATATGCAAAAACTAAATTAATTAACAATTTTCAAAACGTATACCAAAATAAAAAAAAATAAAAAATCTATATGAAAAATTGATCTATATTTATATGTTTATACAGATATTTACAGCTTGTTATTGTTGGTTTATATTCTTATAATAATAATAATATTTCATTTTCTTTTATCTTAACGTAATGGGCTTTGACGATAACCTATAACTTCTACTATAGAGGCCAGTCGTGGCGCAGGGGCACAAAGTGTCACTGTAAAATCGACTAATTATGGGTTCCATCCCCTCTTGAGAAAAACAAATATTAATTATTAATTCAATTTTATATTTCTATTTCTTCGCTCTGGTGTCGAGGCAAGCGTGGCGTTGAGTTCCGCCACTCAACACAAGAGGAAAATAGAGTGTCTTAATACTAGGTTCCGTCTGCCTAGAATGCTGGGTGCGGGATATACCATGATGCTGACTTAATTTTATGTATGAGAAAGCATAGTAAAAAAAACTGTTTGTTTTCAATACCAACAAAAAAATGTTTTCCTTCTTTATCACTAAGCGTTTCAAACGAACAGTTTTGTATTTAATTATATTATCGAATTGGTTTGAACTTATCACAATACCTTGTAGTTAATCAAATTTAATAATATGCCACTTAGGCATTAAATTATATAACAATTTAATAATAACAATAAACTGACTGACTGCATTTATGTACTGTTCCTGATTCATCGTTTAAAGATGATTAGAAATGACAAATAACTACTAGGTACTATTATAAACGTAATCATTTTTACATGGATGGAGAACACTTGTGGCAAAGTATCCATATAACGTCATTTTGACGCCGGCTTATCTATATAACAATTTGGCCTTTCGCCATTGAAGCACAGTTATTTTAAATGAAGGTTGCGGGTTCAAATTGTATTGATAATTATTGACTGACTGAAGTTACCAATTTTTGTTTTGAATAATTATAATAAAATATTATGTTTAATTGTAATTGTTATGAGTAAAGGTAAAAAGCTATATATAGATCAGTTTTCTTCCAAAAACCAAAAAGTTCAAATAACTTACTGGTTCTTGAGGGAACATATTTTCTGGCTCCCAATTGGATAGACTTTTTATGTCAGGCTTGTTGAAGTCCTCGCTGAAAATAAGGGTGCCTTGACAGACACCTCTGATACCCTGGACAACGGTCTGAGAATTGATACAGACGGGTCGGTTGGGAGGGGTCACAGGATTAGGGTCAGGTCCTGAGTCTGGTTTAGGTGTGGCAATTGGTAAATCATCACCATTCACCGGTTTTCCACTTTCATCCACGAATTCTGAAATTTTTTATATATAATTTTAACCAATATTTTTCGTGTCGGAAATATTGACATTATTTAAAGCTTTATTGAAGACATGAACTTATTATTATTTGACATGAACTTTTTATCAAACTATATAATATATCCAATTCTCGGGAAGGTTCAAATGTCTCTAATACCTGTGACAGTCCATTCTCCATTATCTTGCCGATATCCTAAGCCATTCTTTATAACATACGTCCAGAAGTATATTTTATCCCCCAACTTCAGTTCAGCGTTTCTATCCCTAAAGGTCCAGACTCCATTTTTTGGTTTGGTAATGTCTCTTGCCCATTGACCAGCTTCTAGACCTTCCATCTCCTGGTTTAGGTTACCATGGAAAGCAAATAAAGAGAAGCCATCATCTGTGAAATAAGATATTTTTTAGTTTATTATCTATATATATAAAAGGGCATGCCCCTGACTAACTGAGGTAAGACGTACGCACAGCCGTAGCCGCTGATAGTAGAAACGTGAAATTAGTACAGATGTTTATTTTTATAATCTGGACATCGACTAAGAAGGGATTATTAAAAATTTTAACCCTAAAGGGATGAAGTAGTTGTTGAAAGTTTGTATGGATTTATTTTTAAATCGGTACCGATTTTTATATAATTTCAAATTCAGACTCTTTAAAATATTTATTTGAACAAGTATTTCGTGGTATTTTATAATTAACCCCCTAAGAGTTCAAATAAGGGGTTGAAGGTTTATATCGAAAATCGCCACCGATTTTCATAAAAAATTAAATTCAGACTGTTAAAAATATTTTATTGAACATGTGTTTCGTGGTTTTTAGAATTCACCCCTAAGGGTGCAAATAAACAGGCAAAGCTGCGCGCGCCCTAGTTAAAAGATCATAGTGGACAACTGAGAGATTTTCTTTGCAATCGTGACAGAGGTGGATCAAAATATAATAATGCACGTATGGGGGCATATTTTATGGGATGATTTTAAAATATTTTTTTTGGACCCACTCAGACCCACTCAAAGCCGTTGTGAAATTAATTATGTTTATTTCTTTGCTACGGCCACATGCCAAACGCGTTGCGATGCCGTGCTGCGTTGAGTTCCGCGAATCAACACGCAATGAACCGTGCTATACGCAAGAATTCGTTTTTAAAATATTGTAATACATTATAATATAATAGTTTAATTATGTTTTATACTTTATTTTAGGTAAATAGCTACAAACTTTTAATACTTTGCTGTATAAAATATTCATGAAGCATAGTCCAGTTTGGGGCTATGTTTTAAAGTATATCCAATACAAACATTTCAACACCCGCCGTTAAAATGTATTATGTAAAATCCTAAAGTCCATTTTGAGACAGTTTATGATATTATTTTAATTATTATTTCAAATTAAAAATACAGGGTCATTTTTTCTTATACTTTATGTTTTTTTTTGTTCTTTTTGTCTCAATAGCAATAAAAGAAGTTTTTGACGTAAATTGCGAGGTTCTATTATATAACACTATAATTAGACCTGATTTGGGGGACACACAGAGGTGGCGCAGGAGTACAAAGTGTGAGTGTAAAACCGACTGGTTGTGGGTTCGATCCCCGCTCGAAGATATGAAATATTTACTTAAACTTATATCTCCATTTCTTCGCTCTAGTATCGAGGCAAAGCGAATTAATAGCGTTGAGTTCTGCCACTTAGCACACAATGCCTCCAGAATTCGGCAGAAAGTGGGGAACAGAGTGTCTTAATACTAGGTTCCCTCTGCCTACTCTGCTGTGTGCGGAATACTGCGTGAAGCTGATAAAAAAATTGGGAAAGTTAACAGGATATGAATATAAAAAATATTTTGAGCACACCCAGCGACTAGTTCTAGAAATATACAACCTATACCAATGAGGCCTTAGTTCGATGTGGATCTCAGTGGAGGGAATGAATTATTTTCACTTCCTCGCACTGGTAACAAGGCAATGTGCGTTGAGTTCCGCCACTCAATACTCACGTAATGTCTCGGAAATTAAGTGGAAAGTGGGGAACAAAATGTCTTTACACTAGGCTAGGCATAAAATTAAAAAAAATGCAATATGATATTGAAGTTAATTTTTATCATGATATATGGATATCAACGCTGCAAATAAAATCTAATCCTGAATGCTAATTAGACACTCTCCAACAGAAAACTTTTGAACTTTTAATTTAACAAGTTCTTATATGAGAACCTGTTCCAGAGACGCAAAACTGTTTTAATATAGCGTTTTATTTGTAGTTCAATGTACGAGCATCTCAGTATTATACTGTGGTACAAAAAGTGATGTGAACAACCTATGTTTATTGATCATTTTAATGAACGCCCTCAGCTTGGTTGAGATAAGTTTTGCTTAGTAACAATAATTTAGAGACCAGTCCTGGCGCAGGGGCACAAAATGCGACTGTAAAATCCATTGGTTGTGGGTTTGATCCTCACGCGAGGAGATTAAATATTTTACTTAAATAATATATTTCCATTTCTTCGCTGGTGTCGAGGCAAAGCGCGGCGTTGAGTTCTGCCACTCAACACGCAATGCCTCTTTCCCTTCCTCTGCCTAGGGTAGGCAGGAAGAACCTAGTGTGTGTGCGGGATATAACGTGAAGCTGATTTAGTAACAATAATATTTAAAAAAATACAATACATTTATTTTTCGTTTTATCGTAGGCAGAGAGACTTAGTAGATAGCACCTGTGAGATAGTTTCAGGACACTCCGATTTCTAATTTGTTGAATTTGATATATGGTGGAACTCAACGCCGTGTTTTGGCTGGCCAAGGAGATGAAAAAAACTTTGTCCTGAGTCGTCAAGATTGTAGATCAACGTGAAGTACAACTTATAAAAGATGACAATTTGTATGAAATAAACTACAAATATAAGTTTGTATTTTTTTTTCTATTACATTTATAGATATTTTCATTTTTCAGATTATTTTTAATTTGTACTGTAAGTTTGAGAACTTTTCATGCCATGCATTTCATTATTTCATAACTGTAGGTCCACGGGAAGTACTCTATAGGTATTGATCACGTGGTGAATTTCATATAAACATGCAATGTCCAGAGTTACACTTGTATTTTAACAGACACTCATTGAACTTAGCACAGTCATTTTTACGAGCAGAAAGGATTGTGACCTGCCTTTCAGTCAATTTTATATGTCCGTTATTATTACATACACATTATATTACATACACACTAGTGTTTCGCATATATTTTAATAGGTATTTCTTTATTTCTATAGATTTTTCTCGACCCGATTTGTCTCACTCGTTTAACTTTAATATGATATGCATATACTCGCAAGGCTAGTCGTGGCACATGCGTGTTCAAACGCTACAGATTATGGGTTCGATTTCCACTCGAGAAAACGAAATATTTAATGTTTTCATTTCTTCACTCTGATGTCGAGAAAAAGAGCGATGTTGAGTTCCGCCACTTAACACTCAGTGCCACCAGAATCCGGCGGAGAGTGACGAGCGGAGTGTCTTAACATCTACTCTGCTACATGCGAAATACAGAACCACTGTCTATTTGTGAAAGTCACATTAAAATCTGTTGCGTAGTTTAAGATTTAAGTACGTCGCTGAGACTTACATATAATAGGTATATGTTGATATGGATAAATATTTCTATACATATGAGCATATGTTACAATATTTCCCCCTATGAAGTTGTTGATTATTATTATTTTTCTTTCCGTTTTCCTATCCTTAGAACAATGCATTTCTGTAAATTCCCAGCGTACTTTGTTTTGTATGTATAGTAATATAACAATTGTTATTATTAAGTAATAATCATAAGTTTCATATACTCACTATATATAATGGTTTTGCTGTAACTGATTTATCTAATATTATAACAAAATATCCTGGTTTTTCACCTATTTCAGTAGGAATTTCGAGCAATACTTTCTTAGTGCTCCCCACATTCACTACATTCCCTCAATTTTTAAGGGCAGTCGTTTCGTCGGTGTGTTGTATCTTAAACAGTTATATATAGCATATAGGTATAGATACAGATATCTATAAAAAGTTGTTAGTATTCCAAAATATTGTATTAATTTTTTCCAATTTCAAGCATTTCCAGTTTTTCACAATATCTGAAAAATTTGTACAAATTCTTCTTTTTTGCATCTATATTATTTATTAATTAATTCGGATATGATTTGGACTTATCTTGAGCCATATTGCATGAATACAGTTAAGAAATCAGCCTCAATTTCACGTTTCACAACTGTTTTACGTGTACTAGTTATATATATATATTATATATATATATATATATACTAGTTATATACATCAAACTCGTCCATTATTGAGGGATTGATAGACAAATTGACAACCGAAACCGAAACTGCGCGGCGTAGAACCTGGTTTGGCAGTTACTGTCCTTAAAGACTATTCTGCTTCACCCTACAAGAGAGCAGCCTCTAGTTGATTATAAGAAATGTCATGCCAAAATCTCATCTTTAACTATTTTTTTATATCAAACCGAATCCTACAAAATAAGGAAAATGATTACAAAAATAATGAAATATGTTTTTGAAAAAATGTGACATTAATTTAATATACTAATGTGAGTTATTATATGCACTTAACAATATTAGAAGGAGGAAAACTTTGACAAATAATTATTTTTTATTTCCTGTTATTAATAAAGGATCTCAAAAATTATTATGACATACATAAATATATTTAAAGAGTTTAAATTAAGATTTCAGAACCCGTTTCGCGTGTGAGTATTATACATTTTTGGAAACCTGATATTTTGAATGCTTTGCTGACTTCGCAATAGACCATCGGCACGAGAGTCAGAGGTGGCATTCGTCTGTCAGTTGATATTATTATTATATTGAAACCGACAACGATTTCTTAGTAGCTTTTTTAAAGATATAGTTAAGCTAGAGTGTGCTATCAAATATATCTTCACGCTGTATTTTGAGTAAAAAATAATGTATATTTTTTTTATTTTAATTATACATAGATATTAATAGGGTATATAAACGTAGCTTAGTATCTAAACTCGAGAAGTCTCTTTATTTTACCTAAGCTATAATAAGAAAATATAATTAATTCCCCCGAGTAGGGAACGAACCCGCACCTTTTAGTTGTACGCTGTAGTCTTGTATGCACAGACCAGGGTAAAAAAAATCTAAATTAAATCAGCTTCACTCTGTATCCCGTTAACAGCAGGGTAGGCAGAGGGAACCTAGTATTAAGACACTCCGTTGTCTACTTCACGCCGAATTCTGGAGGAATTGCGTGTTGTTAGGCAGAACTCAACGCGCAGTTGGTACAAACCAAAAAACTGTAAGTACGATAGTTGCGGGTTCGAATACCTTTCATTCATCATAGTTATCACCCGCAATTTTTTTTGCATAGACCTTAAGCCGTCAAATGAAAAATTTACGCGTTGCGTATGCGTTTTCCTGCCTTCTTCTCTCCTAGAGCTACACAGTATGAAAATATATATGTACTTAGAAAGTTCAAAGATAAAGTTTAAAGGCTCAGTCTGTCTGTAGACTGTCAGTCACTGACAAACTAGATAAGAGTTTTATATAAATAGATTATGATTGATATCTGGTTCCGTTCAAAAACATAATATTATTTAAAAAAAACAAAACAGCGTCACACTGTATACAGCACACAGCAGGGTAAGTATATGGAAACTAGTGTGAAGATACTTCGTTCCTCACTTTTCGCTATATTGCAAAGGCATTGCGTGTTGAGTGGCGAAACTCTACGCCGCGATTCTTTGCCTTGATATCAGAGGGGAGAAATGAAAATAAAAATTTTAATAAATATTTATTTCCTCGAGTAGGGATCGAACCCACAACCAGTCGCGTTTACAGTCACATATTTGTGCCCCAAGACCAGCCCCAAGCACTAAGACTGGCCTCATAATATAATTAAATTTAATAAAATAAAAAAAGTGCCACTTATTATTCTTTTTAAAAAAAGATACAACGAAAAAAAATCAGTTATTGCAGAAAATGATAAACTGTTGCGACCCTTTTCACAAGATCGTCCTAAACGTCAGAATGTCAAAAACAAACAAACTTAAGTAGCGTTTACACAGACATGAAAATATTCAGAAAAAAATATGTATTAAATGTTGATGATAACACAATTCGTTTTGTTTCGTCTACTCAAGTTACTTTATAAATGCTTTAATAGATAAATAAAATAAATAAACCAACTTCACGCTTATCCCGCACATAGAAGTGTAGGACCTAGTGCTAAAACACTCCGTTCCCCACTTTCCGCCGAATTTTAGAGGCATTGCGTGTTGAGCGGAACTCAACGCCGCTCTTCGCCTTGACACCAGAGCGAAGTAATAGAAATATAAATTTAAATAAATATTTGATTTCCTCGACTGGGGATTGAAACCACAACCGTCGCGTTACAGTCACATACAATTTTACAAAATACATACAAATTTATAAAATGTTAAAAAAAACATTGTTTATATTAATTAAAACCAAAAATAGAAATTAATAAATATTATAATATTTTTTATAAATATAAATATAATTTATTATAAGATATAAATATCTTTATATATATAATAAGACTAAGACTTATAATTAAGACTTGTATGATGACTAAGGTAATTTGCAAGCAACGCACCCGTAGAAGAAGTTTATTTTTATAATCTGGACATCCTTCTTAGTAGAAGAATTGACCCCCTAAGGGTTCAAATAAGGGGTTGAAAGTTTTATGGAAAAATCTTTATATCGCCAACTTATTTTTAAAAACTTGTTATGAGACTATAAAAATTCTATTGAACAAGTGTTCGTGGATTTTTTAGAATTTAGCCTGACAGGGTGCAAAACGGACGATGCCAGACGTTACCCACTAGTAATGATAAAGGGGTTATTACTATTTTTAAACAACTGCTACTCAAAAAATGCCACAGATTTTAAATATTTAATAAATAGCATTAAATATAGTGTTATTTATAAGAATCAGTGGAAACTTAAATTGTGAAAATTTGATACTTTTAAGTTTGTGAAAGACAGAAAATAATTAAAATTTATGGAAGGTATCGTGTAAATATACAATGAAAAAAGAAGGTTGTTTTAAAGTATCGATTTAGTACAATAATAACTTATACAGGTTTATTACAAAATCAGTACGTTTGAACTTTACAAATATTGCCCGATTAAATATGTTTTTTAAAATATAAATTTTTTTATTGTATTTCAAATGTTTATTGATTATTTTTTATATAAATAAGAGGCAGTATGGTATTGGGGCGGCAACACCAATGTGAGTAAAGAAGTCGATTTTCATTCGAGTGGGAATAAATAACTTACAGTGTGAGTTCCAAAATCAACGTTTGTACCTTTGGACCATGAAATTTAAGTAAAGATTTTTTTATGAACGTATCGATAAATTTATTTATTTTTCAAATTAACGTAGTTGTATTGACTTTGCATTCGAGGTGTTAACCAATGCGAGTGTAAGCGCGAATAGTATATATATATATATATATATATATATATATATATATATATATATATATATATATATGTAAAGGACTTGTTCTGACTGAGGTAAGACGCACGCACGTAGAAACGTGAAACTTGGACAGAAGTTTATTTTTATAATCTGGACATCCTTCTTAGTAGAAGGGATTTTGAAAAATTTTAACCCTAAAGGGATGAAATAGGGGTTGAAAGTTTGTATGGTTTTTTTAAACAGCACCGATTTTTATAAAATTCGAACATATGTTTCATGGTTTGTTAGAATTCACCCCCTAAGGGTTCTTATAAGGGGTTGAAAGTTTATATGGAAAAATCTTTAAATCGCCAACGATTTTTATAAAAATTTTAATTCAGACTATTAAAAATATTTTATTGAACACGTGTTTCGTTGTTTTTTTAGAATTCACGCCTAAGGGTGCAAAAGCGGGCGAAGCCGCGCGCGCCCACTAGTAATCGATAAAAAGGTATACTAATATGTTACAACAACTGTCTACTCAAAAAATGCCACAGATTAAAATAATGTAATAAATAATAAAATAAAGTGTTTATTTTATTAAGAATCAGTGGAAACTTAAACTTGTTTGAATGGATACTTTTTTATGTTTGGGAAATAGACAGCAAAAAGTAATGTATAATGGAGGTAGTGTAAATATAACAACAATGAAAAAAGAAGGTCTGTCGGTTTTTAAGTATCGATTTTAGTTACAAATAAATAACTTTTACAGGTTTGTATACCAAAATCATGTACGTTTTGTAACTTTAGACATATTCTTAGTTATCTAATGATTTTTTTTTGAACTAATGATAAAATTGGTTATTGTATTGCATTTCAATACTAGTTATTTTTATTATTATTATATAAATTGTAGAGGCCGTCGTGGTACCCCAATGCGAGTGTAAATGAAATATTCATTCCTCAAGTGGGGATCGAACCCACAACTTGTCGCGCTTACAATCACACGCTTGTGCTCTTCCGCCATGAAAAATAAGATAAAGTAAATGAGGTCACTCATTAACTTTATCTTATTTTCAAAATTAACGTAGGTGACTTGAACTTTGCACTCAGTTTAAAACTACCATATAAACTTTCAACCCCTTATAAGAACCCTTAGGGGGTGAATTCTAACAAACCATGAAACATATGTTCGAATTTTATAAAAATCGGTGCTGTTTAAAAAAACCATACAAACTTTCAACCCCTATTTCATCCCTTTAGGGTTAAAATTTTTCAAAATTATAACCCTAAAGGGACATATATATATATATATATATATATATATATATATATATATATATATATATATATATATATATGTACAAGGACTTGTTCTGACTGAGGTAAGACGCACGCACGTAGAAACGTGAAACTTGGACAGAAGTTTATTTTTATAATCTGGACATCCTTCTTAGTAGAAGGGATTTTGAAAAATTTTAACCCTAAAGGGATGAAATAGGGGTTGAAAGTTTGTATGGTTTTTTTAAACAGCACCGATTTTTATAAAATTCGAACATATGTTTCATGGTTTGTTAGAATTCACCCCCTAAGGGTTCTTATAAGGGGTTGAAAGTTTATATGGTAGTTTTAAACTGAGTGCAAAGTTCAAGTCACCTACGTTAATTTTGAAAATAAGATAAAGTTAATGAGCGACCTCATTTACTTTATCTTATTTTTCATGGCGGAAGAGCACAAGCGTGTGACTGTAAGCGCGACAAGTTGTGGGTTCGATCCCCACATATATATATATATATATATATATATATATATATATATATATATATATATATATGTAAAAGGACTTGTTCTGACTGAGGTAAGACGCACGCACGTAGAAACGTGAAACTTGGACAGAAGTTTATTTTTATAATCTGGACATCCTTCTTAGTAGAAGGGATTTTGAAAAATTTTAACCCTAAAGGGATGAAATAGGGGTTGAAAGTTTGTATGGTTTTTTTAAACAGCACCGATTTTTATAAAATTCGAACATATGTTTCATGGTTTGTTAGAATTCACCCCCTAAGGGTTCTTATAAGGGGTTGAAAGTTTATATGGAAAAATCTTTAAATCGCCAACGATTTTTATAAAAATTTTAATTCAGACTATTAAAAATATTTTATTGAACACGTGTTTCGTTGTTTTTTTAGAATTCACGCCTAAGGGTGCAAAAGCGGGCGAAGCCGCGCGCGCCCACTAGTAATCGATAAAAAGGTATACTAATATGTTACAACAACTGTCTACTCAAAAAATGCCACAGATTAAAATAATGTAATAAATAATAAAATAAAGTGTTTATTTTATTAAGAATCAGTGGAAACTTAAACTTGTTTGAATGGATACTTTTTTATGTTTGGGAAATAGACAGCAAAAAGTAATGTATAATGGAGGTAGTGTAAATATAACAACAATGAAAAAAGAAGGTCTGTCGGTTTTTAAGTATCGATTTTAGTTACAAATAAATAACTTTTACAGGTTTGTATACCAAAATCATGTACGTTTTGTAACTTTAGACATATTCTTAGTTATCTAATGATTTTTTTTTGAACTAATGATAAAATTGGTTATTGTATTGCATTTCAATACTAGTTATTTTTATTATTATTATATAAATTGTAGAGGCCGTCGTGGTACCCCAATGCGAGTGTAAATGAAATATTCATTCCTCAAGTGGGGATCGAACCCACAACTTGTCGCGCTTACAGTCACACGCTTGTGCTCTTCCGCCATGAAAATAAGATAAAGTAAATGAGGTCACTCATTAACTTTATCTTATTTTCAAAATTAACGTAGGTGACTTGAACTTTGCACTCAGTTTAAAACTACCAAGAAAAACGAAATAACCTGCTTCTATAAAAATAAATTTAAGTCCAGAATGACTTAACATTATGCTCTTTATCCAAAATGCAATTACAATTCCTCTACAAATCTATAACTACTGTTGAACAAAGATGTTAAATTAGATATATATCTATACCTTAACTTAACAATTGTGAGTATATACTTTTAAAAAAATATCTTCTACAGAATAAAAAAAAAGATTTGGCAAATAAAATTTAATAAGTCTTCTTACCTTTTACAGTCACCCTTAAGCCCTTTGGATAAATGGCTTCAAGTTTCGCGGGGGGTACGGTATAAGTGCTGACATTTGCTAAGCATAACGCCGCGATTAAAATACAAATACTAATTTTCGCCATCGCCACGACCGTCGTCTACTGCTGTTCACGACAGACTGATTTGTCTTCAACTAAGGCTGCGCTTGCGCATTTAAAATACACAAAATAAATAGAATGGTCAAAATAATGTAATTTATTTAAATATATATGGATTTTTTTTGGTAATTGTTTTAACGTAAGATTGACTTATACTTTGCAAGTTTTTTTAGAAATCTAGTCCCAATACTATTACATAAACAGAGATAATAACTCATTACAAAGATTCAAATCAACGATTTTATTAATCAGATTAATTTAATATATTTATGTATATTTATCAGCGTCACGTTGTATCCCTGCACACTGCAGGGTAGGCAGAGAGAACCTAGTGTTAAGAAACACTCCGTTTCCCACTTTCTACCGAATTCTGGGGGCATTGTGTGTTGAGTGACAGAACTCAATGTATATTTATGTATAGTTTAAAATATAAAGTATGTTTTACATCATTTCATAATCGTTTTTATTTTTATTTATATTAATTATAAAATAAAAAATATACAGTGAAAAAATTAATTTTAATTCTTTTCTAAATATCAATAGCTCTATGGTCACGAAGTGATGACCGCTGGTTTTTCCGGTTATCACTTAAGTCATTATTAGCGTATGGTCTAACACAGACATATACACATTTTCCTCAAGAAGTGTGTTTATGTTTATTAATTGTTAAATATTTTTATACATAACATAATATTATTAATATATAATTATTTTTTTTACGTGTTTCCCATATTTTCTTATCCATTTTCACAGTTTTTCGCTCATACCACGTACAGGAAATCTAGTATCAAGACACTTTCCACAGAATGTTAGAAGTTACGTGTTATCATCACTTAACGCTGCTCCTTGTCTGGGCATCCGGTTAATATAGTTGCATTAAATGCAACTATATTAACCGGATTAATTGCATATATTTGGGATTATACATTTTTGGAATTGGTTCCTTGGTCACGGGTAGTACTGCAAAGTGTTCGAAAAATATGCGTTTAATCCGATTAAATTAAATAGTAAAAAATATAGCGTCAAATTGATATATTAATAATTGATATGTTAATTATATATACATAGATAATAATTGCTATTATTAAATTAAAAGAACCTAGCATAAAATGAATTTCTTCCATTGTCCATTTATAACATTCCAAATATAACATTGAGATCCCTCCCTCTTGACAACGTTGAAATGCGCGAAAATAAGGCCGAATCGAGGCTGGTCGTGGCGCAGAGGCATTAAGTGTGACTGTAAAATCGACTGGTTGTGGGTTCGATCCCCACTCAAGGAAGTGAAATATTTATTTACATTTATATTTTCATTTCTTCGCTCTGGTGTCGAGGCAAAGCGCGACGTTGAGTTCCGCCACTTAGCACACAATGCCTCCAGAATTTGACGGAAAGTAGGGAACGGAGTATTTTAACACTAAGTTCGTCCCCTCTGCCTACGCTGCTGTGTGCGGGATACAGCGTGTAGCTGCGTTATTTATTTTCACTAAAATAAGGCAAGTAAATTTTCTATAGATACTTATTTAGAAAACGTATATTAAGTAGTAAATTTGAACATAGCGGGACTTGAACCAGCGCCTCCTGGAAACCAACCAGGTGCCGACCACTAAACTATACGTTCTCATCAAGCTACGTCAAAATGTTTATACGCTTGTTACAACTTATTTATGTTAAGTGGTCAGAGCGCTTAAAAAATTTTTAAAAATATTTTTAGGCGCTCTGACTACTTTAAACTATATTTCCTACAGTTTCCCTATGTAAAAATAAAACCGACGGCTTAAAGAGATGTTATATTAAGGACCCACTAATTATTCAGATTCTAAAAAATATATAGTTTTTTAGTGATTCAAAATTGAAAAGTTTGGAACAAATGAAAAACTCCACTTCATCATTGGCAGTGAACCAAAAGTTAAAGCCTACTTTAAAAAATTTCGTGAGCTTTACCACTGTTTAAAGAAAAATGGTCTCTAACATAATAGTTTAAAATTTCTTTTACTATAATTTAACATACAACATGATGTAATAAAAAAAATCAAATTTGGGACAAAACCGCAATTTAAGTGACGAACAGATTAAAAGCTTTATGGAATACTTGTGTCTATATAATCATCATCAAAAAACATACATACAGCTTCTATATGCCAGAATTAGAATTACCGTTTTTTAAATAATACGTTCACTATTATCTAAAATAATAATCAGCACGCTGTATCACGAACACAGCAGGGTAGACGCTCCGTTCCCCACTTTCCGGTCATTTTTCGAGACATAACGTGTTGATTGGCAGAATTTAACACTGGGCTTTTGCCCTGATGCCAGAGCGAAGAAATGAGAATATATATAAATAATAATTCATTCCCTCGAGTGGACATCACACCCATAATCGTCGCATTGGCAGAATTCAACGCAGGGCTTTTGCCCTGATGCTAGAGCGAAGAAATGAGAATATATATAAATAATAATTCATTCCCTCGAGTGGAGATCACACCCATAACCGTCGCGTTACAGTCCCATTATTGTACCCCTACGCCAACACGGCCTCAAATTGTTATTTATAGTTAAGTAAAGCGTAATGTGTTTAGGAAATAATTCTGTAAGAGTTGTTCTTACACTACAAGATAATGCGCGATGTTGATTTCTGCTACTCAACACGTAATATCTTCAATTTCAGGCGGTAAGTGGAACGAAGTGTCTTGACACTGTAAGAATCCAGTATAGACGTATAGACTACCTACCCATCATGAAGGATAATTCTGCTAAAATAAATAATCATCTTTTTAATTTATATATCTTTAGCCAATGATAAAAACTAGTATTTCAATGCTGAAAATGTAAAACTATCGATTCCAATTAATTTAAAATATCAATCTCTTGAATGCACTATCAAATACTCTATAGCCAATTAAGCTATATTATATGTAAAACTTTTGTACGTTAGTACAACTTTTGTTGTTGAGTTTTCATCAGATTATTTTTGTATATTTTATTATCTTTACATACAATAATAGGAATAGTTTTAATTTTATATTTATATGGTTTGAATTTAAACTCGCTATCTCCGAATGTTTCTGAGATAAAGGCTTCCTTTTTTCTTTAAAAGATACGGAATCCTAAAATCAAATGCAGAGGAATCACAATATAATTTTTAAAAGTCTATCTATATACTCCAGGTTAGTATAAGTTTAATGATATACTTTATTTTAGTTCCATGTATAGATAATCCCCTATATATTTTTAATGATTTATTTGTCTAAAAATACCAGTACCATACCATACCAGTTCAAAATCACCGTCGCCGTAATTTCGGAATAAAATAACTATGATATAACGACAGTAAGACATATAGACTAATGAAGATCTATAGCGCCTCTGGTTTTTGCCAATTGGCTAAAAAAACATTTAAAAGGAAAGTTTATTTATATTGCATAATAGCAAGCAACTTAAGAGTTTCTATTTTGTAACAGAATTGATTTGGCCGTAAGAAACAAAAATTGCTTTTGAGCTATTGCCAAGCATAAATCATCATTTCATTTGTAGTTAATTAGTTTCTAAGAACGAATTGGCAATAGGTTTGCTACAAATTTTCCTTTTTAAAATTATTCTGCACTTTAAACAATCACGCTTAGTATTTTTTTTCTAAGCAGAGCAAACCTTTATCTTAGAGGAAACCTAGTGTTAATGCACTCCGTTCCCATTAAGACACTTCTGTTCCCCACATTCCTCTTCTTCCCCCGCTGGTCCCCTTCATTACCAGAGCGAGAAAATATAAATATCAAATATTTCATTCCCTCGAGTTGGAAACGAATCCACAACCGTTGCGTTTACACGCTTGTACGTCACAATGGCCTTAACCTGTTTAATGTTTAATTTTATATTATCATAAGATATTTTAGAGCTTATGTCACATTTGGGCACATTTTGTCTGCAATACCCGAGGCATTGACGAGTAATGAAACGAAAATTTCTCTACATTACACCTAAATTTGGGACATTTCAAAATAACTCATTCCCCTGAGTGGAAATCGAACCACCAATCTTGTATACAGACAATACACTGTACCGCTGCACACATTATTATACTAACATATATATTTTAAAAGCAATTTAGCACTCCAATTTAAATCTTACAAAGCAATTTAGAAAGTTTCAAACCGCAACGACTCGTTAGTAAATAACATTTATTCCTTCTAAATATTTATGAATCCAATTTTGAATTGAAAAGTTTGTTTGTAATAGGTACATTTAATTTTTCCTGTAACTTTTCTTGCAAGAAGCTTTTTATTCAGCTTCACGCTGTAGTAGGGTATGTAGAGGGAGCTTAGTGTCATGACACTCCATTCCCCACTTTCTGCCAAATTATGGAGGAAATATTAAATATTTCACTTCCTCAAGTCACAATCGAATCCACAACCTGTCTGAGAAATAAAGTCTGAGAAACACTAAGTTCTCAGATTCCCTATGTGTACTCTGTTGGGTGCGGGATGCAGCGTGAAGATTAAAAAAAGGAGGCGCCTTGATAAAGCGCCTGACTGTAATACGATGGTTATGAGTTCTAATTCCTCAACAAAGTAGTTTTAAGTACCACCTCTTAATACGCAGTATCTCGAATCCCTGCGGAAAATGGAGACTGAAATCCCTTAGAAAATATTTTAAATCAATTGTAGACCTTAAATAATGATTTTTTTTTCCTTTACTTGTCATTTAACGTACGAGGTAATTGTGTTGTATAAACTAACATCCCGAAGGTTGGGAAGCGCTATTGCTATGTGTTATTTATTAAGATAAATAATAACTTATTAGGTTTCGTTATTCGATTTTACATATTAATCCCTAAAAGTAAATATATCGAACTAACTTACGGACAGCTCACTGACGTTTCTTATAATATAACGTGTATTAATTGCTAAGAAGCTTCTTCTACTTGTTAGAAGTTCTCGTTTTGAGATTACATTGTAATGAAAATGGCTGACTTTTACTAATTTCATTATCGAAAAATGCAAGATATGAGCTTGTACACACATATGTTTTAACATTGTTTTCACACTCATATAAAGTATTTTTTGTGATATAAGTCAAGATTTTTTATACCTACACTTTTGCCTGTAACCAGGCGACGCTTGAAATAAAAACAAAAGTCCAGCTAATATAAAGATAAAGAATAAATGGAATCCATCGTCGCGCGGGAGCGCAAGTTTTATTCCCATTGGAGGGAATGAAATATTTAATATTTTAATTTCTTCGCTCTGTTCGAGGCAAAGCGCGGCGTTGAGTTCCGCTCCTCACCGCGCAATGCTTTTAGGATTCGATGCTAAGTAGAGAGCAGAAGTGGCTTGATGAAAAACATAGTGTCTTAACATTAGGTTCCCAGGATCACTCTGCCTACATTCCTTTGTGCGAAATACATTAATCAGCCAGTGTTAGATATTGCGTTCCCTATAGTAGAGTCGTCGTAGCTGTAAGATATTGTTGTACGTTACAAAAATACAATCTTACATTTTATAGAGTTCTTTGTACGGAGTAGATTAAATTTAATCTGATACTATGGATTAGTATTAGTAGAGAATTTTGAAAATATGTTCTTTATTTGTTTGATACACTGTAGTAATATAATTTAATTTTGTTAGTAAAGTAAAAATAAAATGAACATATACACAAAAAATAAATAAGCTGTACGATGTATCCCTTACACAACAGGGTGGGAGAGGGAACCTAGTGTTAAGAAACTCTTTTTTTCATTTTCCGCCGAATTCTAGAGCAACGCCGAGCTTTGCCTCGACACCAGAGAGAAGAAATGGAAATATAAATTTAAATAAATATTTCATTTCCGCGAGTGAAGATTCGCCACAACCAGTCGTGTTTACAGCCACTCTTTGTGTCCCTGTATCTACTGGCCTCAAATTAATAAACAATGTAATAAAAAAATCAATAAAAAATTATAGCAGCATTTTATTAGCAGCATATTTTTATTAGCCATGTAAGTCTATCTAATTTATTTTTCTGTGCTAAAGTAGGTAAAAATAAATATTAAGGTACGAAATATAATAATAGTAGTATATAATAATAATATAAATATATTTTTTCAGGATTTGTTTATCATGTGCTCACACGATACTTTATTCTATTAAAAAGACAATCCGTTATTTTTTATCATTATTCTTCATACACATCTTGGATATACAATAAATTTGTACTGAAAAATTGCTGTAACCGACAACTGAAAAGCTTACAAATTTGTGACATTTAAAAGTGCTCTAATCTCATAATCCAAGCAACAAGTACGGTGTGCGTCCCCCGGCCCGCTTCAGTAACGTCGCGACCATGGCTACGGACGGACGTACGAAACGTTCCCAATCGATATGTGCGCCGGCATCCGCGAGTATGGAGGCGCTCGCTGCCCCTATAGAAACCACTCCTGCCCCTCGGAGAAGACCAGCGACGAGGTCCCAGAGTGCCAGGATTACTGGTGGTAGATCAGTTAGGCACAGGCGGCAACAGCAACAGTTGGACAGGGAAACCAGGGCTCGATATAGCTCTGAGCCCAGGCTAGCTGAGGTAGAGACTCCACCACAGGTCAGAAGACAGGCGTCAGCTCGTCGAAGACCACCAGCTGGCCAACACGCCCAGCCACGTCGATCCAACGCCTTCCTCGACGTGCCACGACCAGCTCAACCTGAAGAGGAACCAGACGAAGATTCCTACAGACTACGCACCTTCAACATCACACAGAAAGGAGGTCAGTGCTACGTTCATTCACCTCTCCTATATATATCCGTGAGTTTTTAGTATTTCGTATCGAACACGCAAAACTTGGCATTCGTCCGGTTCACATTTAATGAAACTGCCTCTGAAATTGAAAGAGCTCCATGCTTTCCCATTCGTGCTAAAAACGATCGTTAAAAGTCGTATGCTGTCGTGAATCACTCTTTACGAGGCCACTATAAATCAAAAGATACATACGTGTTTACTTTTGAGGTAAAAATAAACTGGTATATTAGAAACGTAAAAGTAACTGATGAGTATTATAAAAATATAAAGATACGTCAGAGAGTCGTATATGAAAAGCTATACGGCAAGTGAAAATTTTCCATATTCTTGAATTTAAATAATGTATCCATGTGGTTATATTGTAACGAATTGAAAAGTGTATTGTAATATAAATACTATTTCTACGTACATTTAACTAACAAAACTTTGACTGAAATTGGAGAATGGAGTGTCCTAACACTAGGTTCCCTTTGTACCCCGTACACTGTTATATTATGTTGAATACAGCATGAAGTTTAATAAAAATAAAAAAAAGTTTAATATTTTTTACATTAAATAGCTATAAAAAAACATGTTTTTCTGTAAATTATTCGTGTATTATTCAGATTTAAAAAATAGACCATAAGTGGAGAACTGAGTGCCCTAGCACTAGGATTCTTTATTACTTCTAATGTAGGCAGAAAGAGTAAAAACGTAAAAGTTGGTTTGGTTTGGTTCTTTGATTATGGCGTTCCGATAGTGCCAGTAGAGCACATATCACTTCGCCAATGTCACGTTGTATGGAGAAAACACGAAGGAGGTTGTACGATAAAAAAGAGACAATTTTACACAATAGGAGAATGCATGTTTATAAAGATCCAGTTAAAAGTAGCCTTACCCTATAAAAAACAAAAATAATATATACATTATATACATAACACAAAGGGTTAGTAATAAGAAATATAATACAAAGGTGTTATGTTACAATTTAATTTTGTTATATCTAATATATTTACATAAAAATTTACAAAGGGGACTAAACACAAACATTGAACATTAAGGGGGCGGGGAACTTTATGGAGAAGGACATCGTATAAGGGACGGAAACGTTAAAAAAAGGATTTTGAAGTCGTGAAGCCAAAAGTGTTTCGAAGTCGTCGTTCATACTTGTGGTCACGATAGACTTACAAACATTTATTAATAGATAACAATCAAGTTCGCCCTAAATAATTTTGTCATATATACTGCGTATTCACTATTTAGTACGTAATAAAACTAATGAAAATTTTTCCAGTTCCATTTAGAAGTTGAGGTAGAAGATATGTATTAATTTCACGTTATTTGCGTGCTAACCCGTATGGCAGGGTATGTAGAGGGAACCTAATGTAAAGATACGACTCCGTTCCGCACCTACCTTAATAAATAATTTTCGTGACAATTAGTCTTGTTTCCAGAGCAAGGAAATAAAAATACTTTCGTCCCCCTAAATTTAATAGAACCCACAACTTGTACCATTGCTCTACATTGCATATCATTTCCAACTGTGTACAGATGTACACGTCACTCAGTTATTAAGCATATTTATCATTGAGATAAAATCGTTTTGATTCAGTATCTGATTGTGACTATTTTCAGTAACCCGCTCTGAAAAGACAATATGCGGCGTTGAGACACAGTGTCTTGATACCGTGTTCTATCTGTATATCATGCTTTATTGCTATTATATGCGTAATATAGACTGAAATATTATTCAAAAAATGCTGAAAAAAGGTAAAGTTGTATTGAAACAACCTTCTGTAAAATATAGATAATACAAAATATTCGTTTGTGGAATTTTATACCACCACATTAACAAAAATACATCTAAATATGTTTGTATACGCTTAGAATAGTAGCTTATTCGCATACACTTAAAATTATAGAACAAATATAATATATTTTTATTAAAAATGGTATAAAAATTTTACAATAATCTTTTACTAGCATTGTTTTTTTTTCCCTTGAAATATTGGTGGTATTTGTATATAATATTCTTAAATCAGTTTTGTTTTAAATTTAATTATTGATTTAAAAGTATTATTTTGTCAAGCGAGATAGTCAAAGGGAAAGAGAAAGAGAAGACCTACAAATATAACAAACAAGTAAATACTCCCCCGAGTGCAATTTGACCCTACAACCATGGTTTTAGATACGTCCCGTGCTGCCTCAGAAACTCCACTCCGTTTCCTTATCGTTGCCAAGAAAGTAATAATATCATACAATTTCTATGAAAAATCACCAATCGGAGATATTAATGTTAAAAAAGTTTTTCAATTCTCAAGCCAAGGCGTTAGGTGCCATTACTCATAAACAATGTCTCGATATTGAGTAGAGAAAGCAGAGAACGGAATGTCTTAACACTAGGTTGTCTCTGCCTGTACGAGCATATGAGAAACAAAAACGAGCTAGCTACCTTTTTAACTCTTTATACTCCAATATATTTTCATCACATCGCAAGGAAATAAGAGAGGAGCGCAGTGATTACTGTTCTGTTACGTGCTATTCGTTTTAGCCATTGTGTTGTAAAGTGGACTATATATCTTTTAAAAAGCTTTCTTTTTATCAAAATGCTGGATTCTTCGTATAAATGATGATTCTATTTAACATAATTTGGAGAATTTTCTCAAGACTTCAATTCAATTCAATTCAATACATGTATTTATAGCATATAACACCTAAGATCAAGTTATTAAGACGCTTTTTCATGTTTACAAATTACATTATGATTGGTGTAACTTAACGCCGCGCTTTCCGTTAACGTCTGTTCGTGGAAATAAAAATAGTTTTCAATATAATATTTTACACGTACTAGAATGGACCCATAAGCACAGTCCACATTCTTGTGCACTATTGCACATTAACTGCTTTACTTGGCCAAAACCGTGTTAATGAAATAGTTTTTTTATATCAAAAATATGCACGATGACAGATTTTGAGAAACTATTGCATAATGTAGAGAAATATATCTTAGTTACAACGTAGTACTTCATGTTTCTGCAGAAAATAAAACATACATATTAGAATTTATATGTTAGAAGATCATATCACAGTGGAAATCAAAATATCATGGCGTCGCATCTGACGTCAAATCTGAGTAATCCGTCAATAATATTGTATACCTATAGCTATCAATTTCATTAGGCAAAATAAATAATTTTAGTGATTTGTAGTAGCTGTATAATGCCTATTGTATTTATTAGTCACAACTATAGTCACTTATTCACAAAAATAATGCATAAATATAGCGTTGAAACTTGGCACGCTGAAATCTATTAGTAACTTTAGGAATTTCAATTATTTTTTGGTAAATAACACGAAGGAAATCATCGCTATAAACTTTATGCAGCAGTGAAAGTGTGTAAAATATGACAAAATATAACGATTATACTTTATTTATATATGTACTTAGATTAAAAACTGAACTCTTTAAGGCAACCTAAAATTTTGTTTATGATATGAAAATTATAGTAACAAATAACACTATGAAAAATCGAGAGAGGAAATTAGAAGAGTTTGTAGAGGAGAGTGTAAAAGTAAAAAAATGACTTATGCAAAAATTTTTAAAGGAAAACCAAAACAATGAATTGGAACAATGTAAAAAAAAACTGGTAATGCTTATTCAAGACTGATACGGCCAAGCCAAGACTGATTAAGCCAATAAAACTTAAGATAAATTCATTTAATGAGGACATCAATTTTGTTAATTATATGTTCTGTAATACGACGGGGCTTGGTATATAATTAATTACGGTTATTAATCAATTTTCCATTACAGTTGCGACCATTTTAATTAATCTATATTTAAAAGTAATTTAAGCAGAATTTATATTTTTTCTCTTTTTAGTTTGCACCTTTAAAGTTAATGGATAATATTAATATTAGCTACAAAATTAGTAAATCAAAATTCTAAATAAAATATAAATAAAAAACTAGCCAAAGCGAGTTGGACTCTCCTATAAAGGATTCTCTAGCAGCAAATTAAAAACATATATTACGACTACCATCATTGTTTTTATTCTAAATATGCGGTTTTTATAAGGCTTCAAAATCAGAAATTAAATTTTGTTCAAATCTATTATCCCAATCTTTTTCTATAATTTTCCCCTCCGTAATTTACACTTTAGAAACTACCTAATAATCTTACTTTATTATACCAATACTATCTATTTAATATTGTTATCGTCGAAAAAAAAATCTCATATAATTTAGAAAGACCACGCCACATGGCATACGCTCTCGAATTTTATTTTAATCCCTCGGATACATATATGTAGCGCTATCCTTATTAATTTTATTTTTCAAAATAATACTAAATCCTTTAGAGCGTTTCATAAAAAACACGTACCTTCCGAATTCCAACCATACAGGACGGACGAACAGAAAGACAGGGTTAGTATTTTCCTTTCAAATATAAGGGGTACCTTTTATTACTATGACTTTATTTGGCTATGGCACCCAAAAAAATAGCCGACTGTATGAATGAAAGTATTGTGGCTTGATTTCAAATCAGGCTTATATTTTTAATTCTTTTTTTGAGTTAATTAAAACAAATAATAACTCTCTTCTTATTCTCTTTTATTTACTTCACCAAAATTTAATATTTAAGTAACATATGGAAAACGTAACCACAGTTAAAGTAAACATTGAGCCAACAAAATAAAAGCCTTTGGTTAGATCGTTACAAGGATACATAAAATAGAAACGCTTGAAAACAAATACATATGACCTAGTATTAGAGTGTGTGAGAGAAGTATCGATACAATTCTTTTTACAATTTTTCTTCAAAATATGTAATAAAACATTAAATTTATTTAAATATAAATTGTTGGGATGATCCTAACAAAACGTACTACGTAGCATACTTTCTCGGCACGGGAAATTTTAATATGTCAAATTTTACAAAAGCCATAAAGTATTCAATTATCAAAAAAAATTAAATATACTTATTGTCTCTTAAAAGAAACAAATAACGATATGTTTCTAGGTTTTCTCTGAATCGGAACGGTTGTCTATTGATCCTATGGTACCATAGCCATGGATATGGAGCTATATATGTGTATAATATATAATACATACCTATACATATACTATAATATAATAAATAACTTAATAAATAACTATAATATAATAAATAAAATGTTTATAGAGTTTTCCAAGTTTAAACAATTTTGAAGTAAGTCCTAAGTTTAAACAAGACAAAATTACTCAGTCCAATAATAATTTTCAATATTTTAAGCTTTATTTAACATATAATAAAACTTACGCACAAGTTGTAATTTCAAGATGAGTTAAAATTTATTTATTAATCATTATTAATAATTAATTAATTATTTTTTTAAACATTATTAAAGTGTTATTCCACCCTTAGGAAAGAAAATCACTTATTTAGAAAATGTATAAAAATTTTGAACGTAGCGGGACTCGAACCCGCGCCTCCTGGAAACCGACTGATTAATTCTTTATCCTGAACTAGCGGGCGCACGCGGCTTCGCCCGCTTATTTGCACCCTTAGGGCTGAATTCTAAAAAAACCACGAAAAATGTGTTCAATAAAATATTTTTAACAGTCTGAATTTAATTTTTTATAAACATTGGTGGCGATTTAAAGTTTTTTTCCATATAAACTTTCAACCTCTTATTTGAACCCTTAGCAGGTAAAATTAAAAAAACCGTGAAACACGTGTTCAATGAAATATTTTTAAGAGTCAACTACATTTCAAATTTTATTAAAATCGGTGTTGTTTTAAAAAAAAGCCATACAAGCTTTCAACCCCTATTTTATCAATTTATGGTTAACATTTTTCAAAATCCCTTCTTAGTGGATGTCCAGATTATAAAAATAAACATCTGTCCAAATTTCACGTTTCTACCATCAGCGGTTACGGCTGTGCGTGCGTCTTGCCTCAGTCAGTCAGAACAAGTCCTTTTATATACATAGATAGCCGGGAAAACCACTCCTTCACACTTTATGAATAGGACACCTCAGTACCTATCCATTTCACCTCCACGTATGTTCAGCGATTTTCAGTGGTTCAGAAGATATTTGTGAATTTGCGTTTTTTTTTTGGAAAAATTAAATTCTTGAAGAAAATTGGCAAATACGCATTGATTGTTGGGTCGGCGAAATATTTTTTTACAGCCTATGAAATATAAAACTTCACGATTTTTTTAGTTACAATTTTTTTTGTTTTTTCACCACACTGTGCTCTCTCTTATCAATAGATCCTTCTGATTAGATTGTCTGGAAGATATAATTTTTAGTGATAAAACCGCCTTATCTCATATTGTTGTTTTTTTTTTCAATCTCACGCCTCTATGCAAATGAAACCTGGAAACCAAGTGTTAAGACACTTCATTTAGGCGCTTCCGTTCGCCATTTTACGTCAATTTATGAATTGTTTCAATTCTGTGTCAATTATCTTATTTTATTTTTTATGTTATATGTAAAATATATGGGAAAATAAGACGATATTCAAATTTATATACTTTCAAGATTCTGACCTTTAAACTGTTTAGATTATTAATTGTTTAGAGAATATAAATAGGATAAAAAGAATGTTATAATGCGAAATGTTAGGCCAAACGTCTGTTAATGATATGAATCATGATTTTATAAAAAGCTTAAGCGTTGTTCGCTAAATATGGCATCATCGGATATCGGAATTAAATTTCGAAGTTTGTAACAAATTTCGTTAACGGTGGATATTCTGAAAATGATATGTAAGGAAGTAATACAATTTGACGATTTAGAAAAAGATTAAAATGGCTGTCAAATATTTTTGCTGATGGGGAAAAATTTAAATTTCTAAGATGAGAATGTTATTAAATTTAATATTTTTAAAATAGGTATGTGCTGCGTATAACAGGATAGACAGAGAGGACCTTGAGTTAAAACACTACATTCCCCAACACTCTTCGCCCAATCTTCTATAATGGTGATATAAAATGCAATTCACTCTTCGAGTGGTGATTGAGCCCACAAAACTAAGATTTGCAGTCAGAGTCCACTGCGCCTCTACGCCTCATGGCCTCAAAGAGTCTAGCTCTAGCCGGATAAGCTTGAAAAAGCTGCACTGAATTCTAATTAATGGTTTTTACTATAACTGTATAGTTTTATTTCAGAAATTTATACTCCATTATATGTTAAGGATTTTTGACAATTTTAAAGTGTTATTCCACACTGAGGAAAACAAATACGACGCAGCTCCTATCTTTAAGTGTGACAGTTGTGGGTTCGATTTGCACTTGGCGGAATGATTTCCTCCTTACTCTGTTAACAAGCAGAGACCGACGTTTTTGTCTCACCACTCAACACGAAATGAGCCCTAAAATGCACGGAGAGAATAAGAATTTGGCTTTGCATTCGTAGCCCAACGACGCAGCGCCTGTCTTTAGGTGTGACAATTGTAGGTTCGATTTGCACTTGGCGGAATGATACTCTGTTAACTTACTCTGTTAACAAGCAGAGCCCGGCGTTTTTGTCTCGCAACTCAACACGAAATGAGCCGTAAAATGCATGGTGCGTAGGCAAAGGAGTAAGTTGGCACTTGAATCCCTTTTCTTAACCTGCGGGATAGAGCGTGAAGCTTAAAAAAACATATTTTATTACTGAGCCGCGTTACTTTATGTTTATGTTTGATTTTCGTGTACGCCAAGTATGTAGACTAGTCTCCAAACTGTTCAAAAACTTCGTGCAAAATTAATTAACTTTGTTATGTAAACTTCACCTACGTATTGTTCGTTTTATCAAAAGTTTGCAATACATGACCTGGTTATCGATGCGAACATTCAATATTTAGATTTGATAAAGCTGGTTGAGGCCTGCCGTGGTGCGGGGGCACAAAGTGTGACTGTAAAATCGACTGGTTGTGGGTTCGATCCCCACTCGAGGAAATATAATATTTACTTACATTTATATTTTCATTTCTTCTCCCTGGTGTCGAGACAAAGCGCGGCGTTGAGTTCTGCCACTCAACACGCAATGCCTCCAGAATTCGGCAGAAAGTGGGGAACAGAGTGTCTTAACACTAGGTTCCCTCTGCCTACCCTGCTATGTGCGGGATACAGCGTGAAGCTGATTATTGATAAAGCTAAATACTGTTAAAGATAAATAATTTATTCACAAAATATTTTTCAAATCTAGTATTTTAGTGTCTTACTCTACGATTACGATATATTGTATGTTAAGCGTCGGAAATCAACGCCGAGCTTCTATAAATCTTCTTATCGTCTTCTTATCTTATATAAAAGAAATAAATTACAATAGGTAGTCTATTGTAATTCTTTTCTTTTTTTTAATTAACCTAACAGCGTAGATCTCTCTCTCTCTAGTTCCACGTCAAACCTATTTTATTGGCTGCATAGGAATATATTATAAGTGACGTCTTGAAATATTTTTTTAAATATTTGTTTAGAAATGAAAGAAATAAACCTATATTCAAAGACTGTTATATTGCACGGAAATTGTTCTGGCATCCTTTATCAACGTTCCTGTAGGCAGCTCAGGATATACTTACTCATTGCAATTACAAGATACTAACTGCATAGAACGGAAGCTTTTTAATGAAGAACGGAGTGTCTTAACACTGGTCCCAGATCTACTACCTACCCCGGTATATGCGGGATACGGCGTGAAACTAAACAAAAGAAAAATATAATACTAATAAGCGCAGACTAGTTAGAGAAGACCTAACAAATTCCAATCCGATGTAGTGAGTGGTGGAAATTATGTCGAATTCGGTCTCAATAGACCGAAGAAAAAAAAATTATTTAGTTTGATCAATTTCCCGAAGTGGAATATACTATATGTATATTCCACCCTATAGCCATCGCGTTCTTAGTCAAATTCTATAATACAGAGCCATAATGGCCTCTATATTTTTGTGTGAAAATGGACGTTATCGTTTAGCGTTACGCCGCATCTCCGCACACAGCAGAGTAGGAACATAGGGAACCTGATATTAAACCTTCGTTTCTCATTCGAGACCAGCTGTGGCAAAGAGAAACAAACGTGTGACTGTAAGCCAACAAGTTGTAAATTCGATTCCCACTGGAGTAAATGAAATATTTAATATTTCAATTTGTTTGCTCTGGTGTCGAGCCAAAGCGCGGCGTTGAGTTCCACCATTCAACACACAATGCCTCCAGAATTCGGTGGAAAATGGGAAATAGAGTGCCTGTTATCATGAGCTAAAAATAAAACTGAATTATTACTAAACGATTACTTCGAGAGAAGATGCTCACGTCAAGCGAATAAAGCACAATACGGAAACATAAAACAAGAACATTCACTAAGCATTATCAACTTTCAACTACAAATTTATAACTAGGTTGAATTGTGCTACGTTCCCTTGTTAGCGATCTCGCGTTATTAGAAATTGTGTTTTGTAGGAATGTAGATATACCGAGTTTATTTAGTGATAATTGTCACCACGAGGCTTCGCCGGCGTGTACAACACAATTATTTATTTTATAATCTCAATTACTTTCATGATCTAATAACATTATTTATTTATTTTAAAAACAATATCCATATGTTGATAGCTAAAGATATATAGATATCCAATTCAAAGAAACACTTATTTTGTGGCAATATTGTCGCAAGCAACTCTTCATATTGACATAACTTATTATTTGTGAACCGATTGAAATAATACAACATTAAATATTAAGAGGCCGGTCATGGCGCAGTGACACAAAGTGTGACTGTAAACCGACTGGTTGTAAGTTCGATCCCAACTCGAGGAGATGAAATATTTACTTAAATTCCATATTTCCATTTCTCGCTTCGCTCTGGTGTCGAGGCAAAGCGGCGTTGAGTGCTGCCACTCAGCACGCCGCAGCCTCCAAAATTCGGCAGAAAGTGTGAAACGGAGTGTCTTAACACTAGGCGTGAAGCTAATTTAATTATTATTTTTTAAAATATTAAGTGAAGCCAGAATCCAATAGTGAATACGACATTTACGACGATACGACAAATCGGTTAAGCCATGTTTAAAATTGAACAAACGCACAGACAAACAAAGAAAAAAATTAAAAATCAATGTTTTGGATTCTATTATTATTTTTTTTTTTTTGGAAGAGACACGGCAAACGAGCGTGCGGGTCACCTGATGGTAAGTAACTACCGCCGCCCACGACCCCGTGCAACCCCAGAGGAGTTACAGGTGCGTTGCCGGTCTTTAAGGTGGGTTGGGCGCCGGAGCCCGGCATTACCTGATACGAAACGCAGAGGCTTAAAGCCACTACTTCACGCCGGTTTTAATTGCCGGGGGTGGTAATGATCCGGTGCAGTCTGCCCATGCGTGTTGCCATTGCTGGCAACGTGACTCTACCACACGTACTTTAGTCGCCTCTTACGACACCACCAGTACCAGGATGATCCTATTCTAGGCCGGGATCACACGGCACAAAATTTTATTACATCATTTTATTTTATTACATAAAAGCCACTGATAACATTTTTTCTTACATATCTTCCATGTACAGACATCGATCCGTTACGATTTTATTACAAGTATATCATTTTCAAAAAACCTATGAAATTAATGATACATTCTTAAAAAAGGTTCCTCTTGTAACCCTCAGAGGCAATGCCGAGGTGACTTGGATTAACCCATATATTTCGTACTTTGCAAAGCTTCTCCTTTGAAAATTTTAAGCACGGATTAACGAATTTTGTAACAAAAGTTTAGAAAGTTCAATGTACGCAATGTATCTAATACAGATAGTCTCGTAATGAAGAGAGACACCGCGCATTTTATGAAATTTATGTTCTTGTTTTGTAAAGCGCGGCGTTGAGTTCCGCCAATCAACACTACTTTCCTCTGCCTACCTGCTATGTGTGGGACATAGCGTGACACTAAAAAATAAATAAAGAAAGATAATTCCGTTTTTATTTATTGCCGTTTTGTGGAGTGGTTTTTTTTTAATGTAATTTATAATTGAATTGGTTTTCATAACTATTGTGTGTCTGATAGTGCCTATCAGACATATCTGAATAGGGTCACGACGGCGTCATGAACATAGATGTGGAATTAATTCTAATTTCTTTGAAATCAATTCTTTTGAAAACTTATGTTATGTTGAGGCCGGTCGTGGCGCAGCGGCACAAAGTGTGACTGTAAACCGACTGGTTGTGGGTTCGATTCCCACTCGAGGAGATGAAATATTTACTTAAATTTATATTTCCATTTCTTCGCTCTGGTGTCGAGGCAAAGCGCGGCGTTGAGTTCTGCCACTTAACACGCAATGCCTCCAGAATTCGGCAGAAAGTGGGGAATGGTGTGTCTTTCACTACGTTCCCTCTGCCTACCCTGCAGTATGCGGGATACAGCGTGAAGCTGAACTTATGTTCTGCTTGCGGCTTCCCGTGCATTTCGTTACTTCTCGTTTTTCCAGGTAAGTCTACAAAAAAAATACATTTTTACGAAATGTTTTATACATTAAACTTAGAGGGAGCACAGTGTTAAAAAACTTCGCTGAATGTGACAGGCTTTGGCTTTGATTCCCACTCGAAGAAATGAAATATTTCACAATTTAGTTTCTTCACTCTGGTGTCGAGATACAAGCGCGGCGTTAAGGTCCGCCACTCAACAATCAATGTCTCCAGAATTTAGCCACAGTGGGGAGTGGAGTGTGCCAAAACTATGCGCGCTTTGCCTGCTCTGCTACTTGCGGGATACAGCGTGAAGTGAAAAAAAAAACGTTTTTGAATTTTTAGAGAAATATCAATGTCCTATCAATGATAAAAACATTATTATTATTTTTTTAATTATATATTTATTATATTATATTATATTTATCATTATCTAGTCTCTTTTATATTACTATTTATACTACGTTCATCTATATGAACTGCAAAATAGTAATCGATTTGAACCCTTTTTCCTAAAGAGCTACAAAGGTCATTAAAACGATAACAGAAATTTCATTTTAAATAGGTGTATATTGGGAAACCATTAGCGGCTGTGGTATGGTATCGCGTTACTATGTAAATTATTTCGATTAGAATTTGGCCAGCGTGTAATTAATTTGGGTAGTCCTAAAGCTAATGTGGTCGGTTAAACGTGACTTTTTGTTCTGATTTTTAAATCATTGAAATATAAATCAAAAGAAAATCCAATATTGTATATAAATGGGTTTCAAATATTGTGGAACATTTCGTATCTAGAGACTTTGTGTAAAATTTTTATATATGTAGTTCTAAGCATAAGATTAAGCATCAGAGGAAAAACATACGAATACTTATTATTTTACTTATAATTATTTAAAAAAATATATAAGCTTTATATATTGGTTAGTTCTTAGTTTATTTATAATCTATAACTAAATTTGATATCGAAATCCGCAAAGCTTTTAATTAAGAAGAAGTTCATAATATGTACGGACTACGTTTAAAAAAATATTGTTTAGCGTATCCGTGTTTCTCAAATCAATATACCTAGGTACTATCAGTACCGAGCCACTGACTGACAACTTGTCAGTCGATAAACCACTGAAACTCTTCAAAATCGTTCTTCAACTAAAAAATCGTAGTCCAAAAACCTATTTTCCTATTCCTTGCGAACAAGTGAAATAGACATGCGGTTATGACGTCACAGGCTTCACGAAAGGCGGTTAGATTCACTTCCTGGTGTGCGGTGTGAATCCAAGGCATATTTCGCTTCGGACTATGATTTTTTTGGTGTATATAGGCTCCGTTTAATAGTGGCTCCTACTTTAATTTACTTTTCTTGGGATACATACATACTAGGGACTAGTACTTTTAGTGTGTTTGGTTGAAGGACAATAAGATCTTTGATATTCGCGTTTTTCTCATATTATTTAAGCAAATTCTTTTAATCTTGAGGCCAGTCGTGGCGCAGGGGCACAAGTGTGTGATTGTAAACGCGACAGTTTCTCAGGTCTATCCCCACTTCGTTCTTTTTGCCTAGACTGTTGTGTGCAAGGTGTATATTGCGTGAAGCTGAAAAAACAAAAAGAAATGTAATCGAGGTAGACCGTCTACTCGTAACCACGGACTACAAACTATTCGAAACGTCGGGTTTAACTTTATGTACGCCATTAATCCGGCTTAATAGTTTCATTTCGAAGTTTGTTTATATTGAGTGAGGTTACAATAATATAGTCTTAATAAGACGGACTGTCTGCTTATAAAATACCGAGGACGAGTGAAAAAAAAAATTAAAAGCCTATTATAATTTTAGATGGAATACGCTACTAGTTCTGGTTCTCCTAATATCATTTAAATAAATAAGTCGGCTTCACGCTGTATCCCGCACAATGCAGGGTAGGCAGAGGAAACGTAGTGAAAGACACTCCGCTCCCCACTTTCTGCCGAATTCCGGAGGCATTGCGTGTTAAGTGGCAGATCTCAACGCCGCGCTTTGCCTCGACACCAGAGCGACGAAATGGAAATATAAATTTAAGTAAATATTTCATTTCTTCGAATGGGGGTCGAACCCACAACCAGTCGGTTTACAGTCACATTTTGTGCCGCTGCGCCACGATCGGCCTCAAAATCCGGCCTAATATCATTTCATCTCTTAAAATCGTTTTCTTATTAAAATATTTAAAATATATAATATATAGGTAGTTTTTTTACGGCAAGATGAGTAGACAGAGTGAACCTAATGTTAAGACACTCCGTTCCACACTTTTGTTAAGTCTGTCTGTTGTTTAAAATTTTTAAATGTATGTATATGTAGTCTAAGAGCTTAATGCTATTTGCTGTAAATTGAGAAAGTACTTAGTAAGCTGACCGCAGCTATGTCTCAGAGTTAATGTTCGTTATGTATGAGGAATTGGAATATAGCCAATCTTTGGTCAGTTTTAAAATTTCTTTTTTAATTTTAATCCGGTATATTCCGGTATGTATATCTTATTATTTTTTGTTTTTTATTATCAGTCAGTTTGTTAGTTACACTTGATAATGATTTCACTTTTTTTAAGAAAAAATATATTGAAGGAAATTAAAATGACCATGCTTGATTTGTTCATACTTTTATGACAATGTTTAGCTTGCGTCTTCGCCCGCGTGGTGAAAAAGACAGTGGAGGCGAACGATAATGTACATTTTATCTGGCCCTACTTAGGCCGCAAGTCTCCCCATCTTCAGGCAACATGATGGATTTTTCTCTTGTTTTTCACTTTTGATCCTTTCATTATTTAACAGAGTAAACGTAGGGAACGTAGTTTTAAATAAGTACTTATTACCATAACTTTAATGCATTTTACTATAAAATACACTAATTTTACTAACACCGTGACTAGTGAATTTCCATCATGAATATCCGTTAAACCCTACTGTAATTAGAAGTGGATATTGGAATAGCGAAGTATTGAGAACTAACTCCATCTGTATTGTTCATTTCTATAATTTCTATTCCTGCTTTTAAACCAAAGAGGTATAAAATAATTCTTGCTTTTCTTGCTGGTTTTGTTGATTTTTGAGTATTATTTATACATTAAGAAAATAAATTAATTATTAATAAAATTAATTAAATTATTAATTAAATTAATTATTAATTTTATAATTTAAATATATATTAAATATTTCAACAGTCCTATTTTTTTATCTAGCTTCTTTTTTATCCAGGATAGCAGAGTAAGATATTTGTATCGGGAGAATTTAAGTTCTGCCTTCTTACCAGTACGAGGAAATATAAAATAAATTTTCCCTGAGTGGGTACCAATCCCATAACCATCGCGGTCATATTCAGATGCTTTGCCGCTGTGCCGCGATGACTTCATTTTCTTTTTTTAACCTCACGTCGAATTCGGTAGGTAAACCAACAGTCAAAATCGTCATAATGAAAAATGGAGTGAGCACTCCATTCTCCTTTAAGACACGTCTATTTCCTATCTTCCGTAAAATTCTTGAGGCATTGCGTGCTTAATGGCGAAACTCAACGCAGCGATTTGCTTCGTTACCAAAGCAAGAAAAATAAAAATATTAAATATTTCATACTCCCGAGTAGAAATTGATTAAGATAGGGTCGTGGGTACAACCGTCGCTTTTACGTCACATACTTGTGTCATTGCCATGTGCTTTAATCTTTGTAAAGAATAATAATATATATTTTTAAGATTTTTAAAGCCATCAGAAACTTAATTGTTATGTTACACAATAAATTCCATTTCACTTTCTCTCTAAATAGAACTCTACCTCAAATTCCATTCTACCCTCAAAATAACGTAAGCCCAGACTGTCGAACAGCTAACAAACCTTTACGTTTGAGACGTGCTTCGAATTGGTTTAACCCTTTAGTTGGCTTTCTTGAGCCGTGACTAATATAAAATGTTACATGCTTCTTGATGTTTGACTAACTTAGTAACCATGGTCTCGCCATGATTAATAGTGATACATTTTATTAAGTAGCGTTAAGATCCGTCCCAATTTGACTGAGCACGCGAAGGTTCTGAATTTGATTCCCACTTGGAGATTGAGTATTATCATTTCCTTGCTCCAGTAAAAATATTAAGCGCAGCGTTAAGTTTTGAAAGAACGGAAAGTCTTAACACTATTTTCCATCTGCTTATTCAGAGAAGCAAAAAAATAAAAATAATAATTATTATAGATATTATTCTAGTAGTAGTGGCGGAACTCAACACTGCGATTTGGACCCAGGTATTGGGACCAGGTCTAAGAAATGAAAATATAAATTTAAATAAATATTACATTTCCTATTTTTTACATATTTTCAGTGTTCTTCTATACTTAGGAAAGAAAATTTAGTAATTTAAAAATATGAACGCAATGGGACTCTAAACCGCGACACGAAAACCTGGAAACCGTCCAGCCAGCCGACCAACCTGGTCGGTTTCCAAGAGGCGAGGGCTCAGATCCCGCTACGTTAAACTTTTAATACGTTTTCTAAATAATTATAACATTTCCTCGAGTAACAATCGAATCCACAACCAGTTGAGTCTACAGTCATACACATGTGCCCCTGCGCCACGACTGGCTTCAAATAATAATATGAAATTGAAATTTCACTGACACTGGCACTGACATTTATGTTAAAGTGTAAACTAACTGGCTAACAATAATTAACTTTAACAAGATTGTAATAACCTGCGCTGCTCCTATTAAACCATATTACGTAAGCAATTTCAAGTAACCTAACTAAACTTGCAAGTTGTTTTTTTTGTTGTTTAGGCTTATTTTTAATTATTAATAATTTCATTTAAAAAATATCAGCTTCACACTGTATCCCGCGTATAGCAGGGTAGGCAGAGGGAACCTAGTGTTAGGACACTCCATTCCCCACTTTCAGCCGAATTCTGGTCGCATTGCGTGTTGAGTGGCAAAACTCAACGCCACGTTTAGCCTTGACACCAGAGCGAAGAAATGGAAATATAAAGTTAAGTAAATATTTCATCTTCTCGAATACGGATCGAACCCACAACCAGTCGGTTTTACAGTCGCACTTCGTGCCACTGCACCACGACTGGCCTAATTCATTTACTTTTTAAAATTTTAATTACTAAACGAACGAAATCAACGCTGCGCTTTGCCTTCTTACCAGCAAAGACATAATATTTTTTTTATATTTTATTCTTTCTAGTGGAAATTCAACCCACCACCGTTCCATTCTCCACCTGCGCCAAGATGACCTATAAACTATACATTTACGATATACAACTAACTATATGTATGATATAAAAAAACTCTTCTGTTACTCTACGTTCTCTCTCGTTGCTCTGCAACTGACAGACAATGCATATCAAAACCTACGCGGCGTAGAACGCTGAATTTTTCAGTTAGGCTCCTTGGAGACTAGACTTAAATCGGAAGAACAGGGATTTCACGTTTTATATACGCATACGAAGTTTACTTATAATGTCAAATGTGTGTCGTGATATATTATAATTAAACTCCTTAATACAATGTTAGAAGGAAATGGGGGAGCTCTCCTAGAATTTAATAAATATCTATTACGAGTTAATTTACAAGTGATAACGTTTATTGGAATTGTTGCAATTATTAATTTAAATAATTGCTCTATGTGTGTATTTATTAATATATGTATATTATACATATATTGATAAGAAGCCAGTCGTGGCTGTGTGTGAATGTGTGTGACTGGTTGTGGGTTCGATCCCCTCTCGAGGAGATGAAATATTTATTTAAATTTATATTTTCATTTCTTCTCTCTGGTGTCAAGGACAAGCGCGGCGTTGAGTTCTGCCACTCAACACGCAATGCCTCCAGAATCCGGCAGAAAGTAGGGAACGGAGTATCTTAACACTAGGTTCCCTCTGCCTACTCTGCTGTGTCCTGGATACAGCGTGAAGCTGATTTTATTTCATGTATATTATATATATACTATGTATATTATTATATTGAAGTGTTTGTTTGGTTAAAACTCTGAAACTACCGGTTCAAATTTCTTGTTCTTATTTCGTTTGGTAATCCACTTATACGCATAAAGCTATAGGCGTATTTAGTCATGTTATCTATTCGATGTTATCTACTGTACCGGCAAACTACTAAATCATATATTTTTTTACATTTATAAAGCATTGTTACAAACTCAGGAAACAAGAACCCATGACATTCTACCACCACTTTCCGTCGAATTCTCGAGGTAAAGCGTGTTGAGTGGCAAAACTCAATGGCACGCCACACCTTGTTACCACAGCGAGAAAATGAAAATATGAAATATTTCCTACCCTCGAATCGGAGTCGAACCCGCAACCGTCGCGTTTAGAGTCGCACGCTCGTGCTCCTGCACCACGACTGCCTCAAATACCAGCGTTATTACAAGTATTCGTAATATTGAAAATATCCATAGAATGTACGCACGCTGTTCACGCCTTCATCGTTGCTATATCGATTTAATTTACAAATGTCAACGCTATAAAGTGTTTAAGTTCAAGATGGAAAATGCCTATGTATAGTTATAAAATTATAAAAAAAAATATTCTATGATTAGATTATTAAATAGTTATTTTTGTAACTATCACGAGCCTACTCTTTTTATATACGTGACATATATGACATATTTTAGATAAGAGACAAAGTGCGGAATTAAGTAGCGCCATTCCATGCGGAATGTCTCGAAAATTAGCTTTACAATGTATTCCGCATATACCTACTAGGAGAGGCACAGGTAATCTACTTACCAGAGCGAAGAAATGAAAATATATTTAATAATTCATTCCCCTGACTGGGAATCACACCCAAAACCGTTGCTCTTACAATCACGCAAGTGCCACTGTGCCATGACGACCTATATTCATATATTATATGTACGCTTAATCATATTTCACTGTTATTAGGGTAATCATGGTATGGTATGGTCTTTGTGGAATGATGGATAGCATTGATTAGTTTTTCGTAAATGTTTGCTTTGTTTTACGAGTGTGACTGAATATTGATTGTGTCATAAAAGAAACTAATGAATTATATACTCTCTCCCTCTCTCTTTCTATATTAATACATTAAAATATTTTATAGATACATATAGATACAACAGACATTTAAAGACTTATTTAGTTATATAGCTTATATAAATATATAAATATAATATATAGCTTATATAAATAGAAAAAAATATCAAGTAATGAAAAACTACAATTAAGCATATATTTACTACAAAAAAATATTATATTTTAAACTGTTATATTTTTAACTGTTTTCAGTGTACTGTAGTTAGTTTGTTTCGGTTACTTGTCGCCAAAACAGGAATTTGTATTATAAAAACACTAATTTTCTTTATATGATATATAAGAATTAGTCGATAATTTTAGGTTATATCTAAACGCCACAGCGGCATAACTATACAGGCGATAAGATACCATAGTATCAAGTATATGATACAGATATAAGTAGTAAAAAGCCTAAAGCTCCTCCATGGTGCGGCTTAGACCAGTGTGATTGTAGATAAGTAGGAGTGGTCGTGGGTACCTATCAAACTTCAAATAAAAAAAAATTATACTGAGGCCACTCGCATCGCAAGGGTCACAAGGGGTTCGATTTCCATTCGAAGAAATTAAATATTCAATGTTTTTATTTCCTCACTCTGCTAACGAGGCAAAGCGCGGCGTTTAGTTCTACTACTTAAGAAACAATCTTCAGAATTCGAAGGAAAGTGGGGAATAAAGATAATGATAATAATAATAATTATAATATATTTATATATTTAATATGTTATAGTCATTTATTCGTATTAATATTGACGTCTTTTAAAATATTTTATAATTTTTTTCCACAGGGATGTTAATAGTTAATAAAAAAATTGAGAACGGACACTCCGTTAAGATATTCCGCGCTCTGCACTCTAGGCAGCTAAAAATGTATCGTTTACTTTAAGCATTATGCGTTGCATCTCGCATATAGCTGCGTAAGTGGAGGGAACCTTGTATTTTCGACATATTGCGTGTGTGGAGTGGCAGAACCTAACCACGCTATTTATCTTTTACCAGAACGATGAAAAAAAATCTCCTTTCCGTGGGCGAAAATCGAACCCTAAACCGTCACTGCATAATTATGAGACGATCATATAATTAAATAATACTTGTAGCTTAAAGCGAATAATATTAATATTATTGCAATAAACTTAGTAAAATAAAAAAAAATGTTATTGAAACTTCTACATTTGCACTTAAACTACGTATAAACTAGTTTCTGAAATAAAAATTATAAGGTTGTTTTTGGAACAAAATAATATTAAAATAAAATTCATAGTTTAGTTCTAGAACTTTTTTATAGACAAAATTAACTTTTGTTACTTTTTTAAGTTAATTCTCAGTTAATGATTTAAATAATTGCATCAGCTTCACGCTGTATCCCGCATACAGCAGGGTAGGCAGAGGGAACCTAGTGTTTAGACATTCCGTTCCCAACTCTCCGCCATGTTCAGGCATTGTGTGTTGAGTGGCGGAACTCAACGCCACGCTTTGCCTCGACACCAGACCGGAGAAGTGAAAAAAAAAATATAAATGTAAGTAAGGTAAGTATAATTTCTACAAAGACAAGATGAGTAGGTATATGAAATATAACAATATACTTACTTGACAAAACAGACATAATTTGTTTTTTTTTGATTGGTTGTTTTAAAGAAATCAGTCAATTCCTACTATATATATTTTTTAGCCTAGATGGGAATCGAACCGACTACTTCTTTCTTAAACAACCACTAAACAAAAACGGTATTAAATTGAATCTCAATGTCTTTGTTTACGTATAAAGATAATGATACAATATAAATTCAAATTGAAACCAAGGCTATCTATTTAACATAAAAATTTTCTTTTATAAATATCATTCGATTGAATGGTAATTTTGAAAGAATACATATTTAGTATTTAGAAAGCTTTCACAGATCGTTTTGGAAATTTATATTTCCATTAAAATCAGTGTTTTATTTACGCCGTAAATAAAAAGGTGCTAATAATATACATACTTTTTAGAAAACATATAAACATTTGAACGAACGCCTCTTGAAAACCGTCCAAGCGCTCTGGCTACTGACTTTTTCCTGACTACTGACTTTCTACTTTAGAGCAATTAATCTACTTTAGAGCATATTTGAATTCACACCCATAATAATATCTCAACGGAATTTGAACTGGAACACGGAATTTAAACCCGTGCCTCTTCGTAAGCGTCCAAGCGCTCTGACTACTGACTTAGTACTTTGACACAAAAATATAATACATTTTGACTTATTCTAGAGCAATTTCTAATAGTATTTGAATTCACACCCACAACAATATCTGAGCGGCACCAAAAAAAATATAGTAAATCTTATTTATGGTGTATTATTGTATTACAGCTTCTCGCTTTTTTCGCATATTACCGTAGACGTTGTCATGTTGTTCTCCGTTTTCTTCTTCAATTCGAGATACTATTTCTACTCTTCTCAGAGAATAAAATTGGAAAAACAGAGTAAAAAACTACTAACAAAAAAGTAATTTATAAAAGAATATCATCACTTAATCTTTATTTATTCGCAGAGAAAGGGAGGATACTGTAAAATTTTATTTTAAATATTATTATTAAAATATTATCGTTTCGAATAGAAGCCTGACTATAAACACGACATTAGTGGGTTCGAGTCCCACATTAGAGAATTGTATTGTTATTATTTCCCCTTTCTGCTAACAAGACAAAGCAAAAATATCCAAATTACTATATTTGCAAAAGACTAGGTTCCCTCTCTTTATCTAATAACAAAATAAATAAATAAAAATAAATCAGCTTCACGCTGTATCCCGCGCACAGGCAGAGGGAACGTAGTGAAAGACACTCCATTCCCCACTTTCTGCCGAGTTCCGGAGGCATTGCGTGCTAAGTGGCAGAACTCAACGCCGCGCTTTGCCTCGACACCAGAGCGAAGAAATGGAAATATAAATTTAAGTAAATATGTTAAGGCTAAAAATCTCCTCGAGTGGGGATCGAACCCACAACCAGTCGGTTGACAGTCACACTTTGTGCCGCTGCGCCACGACCGGCCTGTCTTTATCTAATAAGATAAATATTTGATACAATCTAACTTAGATAATTGATTAATCCATTCTTAGAAAAATAGCTGTTACTTACACGTCCCACGTATAATAAAAGAAATATAATAATCCATCTAAGCTAAGACATCGAAAATCCTTTGTTAAAACACAATCTGAGTATAGAATTCATATAAATCTTTCCGACAATCTGACTCCCATCGGGTAAGCTATCGAATTGATGAATAGGGTTTTTGCTATCAGTATTTAATTGGATAACCTCGTTGTACCCTGTTTCCATTAAAGGGCAAAGGTACCTCATAAATAGACATGAAAAACATTTGCATCCGATACATTTTTATTGTTTTGCTTTTTTTGGTTGTTTCATTTCGTAGTTTTTTTTTGTTTGGGAACATTGTGGTTCGTTTCTGTTTTGGATCGAAGCAACAGTGTTTTAAGTAAATTGTTTTGTTCTTGGTGCCATTGCGTAGAATGGTCTGATTTGGTCATAAGAATTCTTTAATTCAAAATATTAATATAATAAATATTTTTTCTGTTACTTTTTGGTAGATTTAAACAGATACAGTGTTCTAATGTTAAAATAGTTAATATAAAAAGATTATATTTATAGAGTTTTCAATATTTATACAAATGGTAGTTGTTTTCACTTGTCAAACAATTTTGCGTCGACTTTTGTACGTAAACTAGAAAATCCCAACCAAAAAAAAATGTTTCTGTTCCCATAGAACTTTTCTGCTTCCGAAATATCTTTTCTTAGTGTTACCGTCTGTGTGTTATTTGTCAGGTATGGAACCTTAAAAAAGATTTTAAAATAATTCAATATGTATATAAATAAACAATAAGTATTTAATATTATAATGCGCTTATAGATTAATTGGAGCTCGTAATAATTAATTTCGGCCTTGACCTATTATTAATGTAAGTAGCAATTGTACTAATGAATACAAATTATGCAAATTATTTATATTTACGCAATATGCAATATTGCAGTGAATAAAAACAGTGAAAATATATTGAAGAAACATAAAAGTTATCATCGTATATGGTTTGCGGTTGTAAGGTTATACGACTAGACGTTGACATTCAAAGTAAGTGTCATTCATATTTAAGTTAACGACACAAGCCTGTGTTGCCACTGCTCCAAAAAAAAAAAAAAAAACGAAAGCATAGACAAAATATATATATATATATATAAAAAGAAAAAATAATAATAAAGAATAGAAGATTAAGAACAATAATATTAACAATAAAAATTATAACAAAATTAAAATAAATTAGAATAAAAATTAAATATGGAGGGACAATTTCAAGTTCTTTTCGAACAAATGAAGATAGAAATGGAAAAACAAACAAAATCAATATATGAAAAAATTCACGAAAATTTAGGACCATTACTAAAAGATAATAAAATTATGAAAGATAAAATTGAAATTTTGGAGAAAAAGATAGAATATTTAGAAAAAGAAAAGAAAAAGAACAATATTTTATTTTTTGGTTTGGAAGAAAAAGAGCATTCTTCATCAGAACTATTTCAAGAAGTACAAAAAATTTTCAAAACAGATTTGAAAATTATCCTGGATGCGCGTGATGTATCAAAAATTTACCGTATCGGTCCTAACAAACAAAACAAAATACGACCTATTTTAATTACCTTCGCAAATACCTGGCGACGAACTGAGGTATTGAAATTGAAAAAGAGCCTAAAGAACGTATATGTTACTGAAGATTATCCCAAAGAGGTATTAGAAAAAAGAAGAGAATTAAAATCAAAATTAATAGAAGAACGTGCAAAAGGAAACATTGCATATTTAAAATATGATCAACTGGTAGTAAAAGATGGAAATGCTAATAAAGAAAAAAGAAAAAGAAACCAATCAATATCCCCAGAAAACCAGAACCAGGCCAAGAAATCAACAAGCCAAACTTCGGTAATAAAAGAAACCAGAAGAAATGCCTTTGATTTGATGAGATCAAACTCACTTTGTAATTTAACAAACCAAACCAAATAGCAACTAGATATTAGCAACCAGAAGCAGGACGTCCTCAACCCGGCTGGTCCCCGTGAGGATGTAAGACCGCTACCCCCCAAAAATACATCCTTATATCAAAGAACTCAAAACATAGATACCAAAATATACCTCGCAACATTAAACGTTAGAACGCTAATGACAGATTATAGATTACAAGAATTAGAAACGGCCATAAGTTGTATAAAATGGGATGTCATTGGTCTTTGTGAAGTAAGAAGGATAGGAGAAGAGATAAGAGAATACAATGAACATATTTTTTACTTTTATGGCGTAAAACAGGGAATCCATGGAGTGGGTTTTTTAGTAAAAAAATATCTGAAAGATAATATAATCAGCTTTCAAGGAATATCAGATAGAATTGCAGTGCTTAAAATACATTTACTTAAATCCAACCAACCATCTACGATCATTCAGGTTCATGCACCATGTGAACAAGATACAAAAGAAGCAAAAGATATTTTTTATAACGATCTGACAGACTTGATGCAAACTAATAACAAAAAAATAATCATGATGGGTGACTTCAACGCCAAGGTGGGAGGTAAATTAAACAAAGATGAATTTGTCTTAGGAAATTATACTAGTGGCGACAGAAATGATAATGGAAGAAGACTTATAGACTTCTGTTTTGCAAATAATCTAAAAATAATTAATAGTTTTTTTAAAAAAAGAAAGTCACGAAAATGGACATGGATGTCCCCTAATAATAGAGACAAAAACGAAATTGATTATATACTTACAAGAGAACAACAATTATTTTGTGACGTAGGGGTATTAAATAAGTTAAATTTCAATACAGATCATAGAATGTTAAGAGGAGCTATACAATACACGAAAGGCAAATCAAGAAAACGTATTATCTCTACAAATAAATTTAAAACAATAATAGCACCTATACCACAAAATATCCTTAACAACTTAAACAGCAGATTAGGTGACATTGAAAAAAAGGAAACAGTACAAGAACAGTATGATTTTCTGGAGAAAGAGCTAAAAAATCTAAATAAACTGAATACTAAAATGGACAACAAAAACACTCTAGGAGAAGAAGCGCTTACTTTAATGGAAAAAAGAAGAGTAATGCTAGATAATAGGAGAGACAACCACCATAATATTGCAAACATTAGTAAAAAAATCCAAATGTTAATTAAGAAACACAAGAAAAAAGAGAGATTGAATATATTAAGAAAACACATTGAGAAAACAGGAGGAATTAAGAAAGCTTTAAACCAATTAAGAGAATACACACAATGGATACCTAACATAAAAATTAAAAATAGGAACAAGTCTAATTCATTGACAGAAAATAGATTATCAATAGCTAAGGTGGCAACAGAATTTTACAAAAAAATGTATACACAAAAGGATCAGATAATAATAGAAGAAATAGTGAAAGATACTAACGAGGAAGAAGTACCGTGCATATTAGAGTCAGAAACTATAAAATCAATAGGTACACAAAAAAGTGGCAAAGCATCTGGAGAAGACAAAATTTCAAATGAGTTATTAAAAGGATCTCTCTCTGTTATATCTAAACATATGACACATTTATTTAACAAAATATTAATTACTGAAAAAATACCAATTCAATGGGCAAAGTCTACCATAGTTCTAATACATAAAAAAGGAGATAAAAATGAAATTAATAATTACAGACCGATAAGTTTAATGTCTAATATTTACAAAGTTTTTTCAAAAATAATACTAGGTCGGATTACAAAACAACTCGAAGAAAACCAACCAAAAGAACAAGCGGGATTTCGCGCAGATTATTCTACCATCGACCATATACATGTAGTGAAACAAATAATAGAAAAGTTTAATGAATATGGACAATATTACTACATGGCATTCGTCGATTACAATAAGGCTTTCGACTCCCTATGTCATAATTATTTATGGAAAACGCTAGAAAATCAAGGCATACACGGAAAATATTTAAGAATTTTAAAAGAAATCTATAAAAATTCTACAGCAAAGGTCCAACTAGAAAAACCGGGAGAGGAGTTTAGTGTCCAACGAGGTGTTAGACAAGGTGATCCACTCTCACCAAAACTTTTTATTGCAGTATTGGAAAATATATTTAGAAATTTAGATTGGGATAACTTAGGATTAAATATAAATGGAGTAAAATTAAATCACCTAAGATTCGCCGATGACATCGTTCTATTTGCGGAAGAATCTAGTATATTGAAAACTATGTTGCAACAGCTGAATAGTGAAAGTAGGAAAGCAGGATTATCTATGAATCCAACGAAGACCAAATTAATGACAAATACTTTTAGGGAAAAAATCGAAATAGATCAAGAGGTTATCGAATATGTAGATGAATATATATATTTAGGACAAGTATTATCTGTTAGTGATCAATACTCAAAAGAAATTAATAGAAGAATAAGTAATACATGGAAACAATATTGGTCACTAAAAGAAATATTCAAGAGTGAATCAATGCCAATGTCAGTAAAGAGCAAGCTGTACAACACATGTATTTTACCATGCCTCACTTATGGATGTCAAACTTGGCCTGCTACAAACAAAAACAATCAAAAACTTATGGTTTGTCAAAGGAGCATGGAGCGAAGTATGCTGAATATAAAGTTAAAGGATCGATGGACGACTTCAAAAATAAGGAAAAGGACTATGGTTAGTGATGTGATACAAAGAATAAAAAAATTGAAGTGGAACTGGATTGGACACTCTATGAGAACAAACAAAGATAAATGGACAAAAACCGTAACAGAATGGTATCCTAGAAACGGAAAAAGGCAAAAAGGACGTCAAATAAAAAGATGGGAAGACGATCTACCAAAAGGATGGAGAAGGTTAACTTGGAACAGAGAACAGTGGAAGATAATGGGGGAGGCCTATGTCGAGGGACAACCTGACCAAAAAACTGGCAGCTAATATTTATTATATGCTTTTAAATATTTTTAATTATAAATCTTTTAATTTATACTACTTTACTTACTTTACTTTATTTTATTTTAAAAAAGATTGTAACTGAAAAAAAGTAATTTTAAATTGGTCAGCGAATAAAGGCTTTATTTATTTATTTATTTATTAATATGCAATATGTACATACATACATTACGTTACGATCACTTCATCAGGTAAGTCGAGATCGTATGCCTTGTGGTTTCCATAAATAAAACTAAAAAAATGACTTAGAAGCTAGTCCCAACGTTAAAGGTTGTGGATTCGATTTCCACTCGAAGAAATAAAATATTTTCATTTCTTTGCTTTGGTGTCGAGGCAAAGCGCGGCGTTGAGTTTCGCCGCTAGTATAGTTTTCAACGGTAGTACCTTAATTTTATCGGTTACAGGTTCCTCTGCCTACTTTGCTATCTGCGTATATATATATCTGCGTTTGATCTGACAAAACACAACAGTTCTGTTACTCAAAACTGTATAACATAAATTCCCTACATAACTTTAATCAAGATTTATCACAAATCCGACTAACATATCTAAAATCCATTACCTAACTATATTCCAATTACCGTTCTATTCACTGTCTTCTAATACAGGGTTCGAGTGAAAGGGGTATGGGTACATTTCTGTATAATCGATTTAACCCTAAATTGGCGGTCACACGTTATTGAATTGCCACTAACGACAAGATGCAGTAATTATTTTGTCACGCACAGCCACTCTCATTGTCATATGTACTGAAAGTTAATTACGTATTAGAGAATGAAGAATAGTTCTTGACTGTTCTTTATTGAATTAAATATATATATTTTCTGTAAAATGTCTTTATAAATATCAGTTCACGCTGTATCCCGCACTCAACGCCGCGCTTAGCTTCCACACCACGAAACACGGGGCGAAGAAATGAAAATATACATCAGCTTCACGTTGTATCCCGCACACAGCAGGGTAGAGGGAACCTAGTGTTCTACTCCGTTCCTCACCTTTCACCGAACACTGGAGGTATTGCGTCCTGAGCGGCGGAACTAAACGCCCTGCTTTGCCTCGACACCAGAGCGTAGAACTGAAAATATACACTTAAATAAAAACCTCATTTCCTCGATTAGTTATCGAACTCGCAACCTGTCCTATTAAGAGTCATACATTTGTGCCTCTGCACCACGACTGGCCTGAAATTTTGTTAGTAAGTGTAAAAATACGTTACGTCATAGAGTGTAAAAATAAATGAAAAGTAGTCAATGTGAAAACAACAGTGTGAAAGTCAATGTCAATAACGTGAAACTTTGCGAATGTATCTATAATAAAATTATATATGATCGCTGTCATACAGCTACATATAATAAAATTATATATGATCGCTGTCTATAGATCAAAGATATATAGGAAAATCTATTATTGGGGAATTTATGTTTGTAAATGAACCCAAAACAATGATTTGGAAATTTTTTGTCTGTTTATCTGTTTGCCTCTGAGTTTGTTCATACTAAGGTCAGGAACTGCTTAATCGACTTACATGCAGATATTACTATTTTATTTTGGCAAACGTTATATCAATAGATAATTTTTTGTTTGAAAAAAAGTACTACTTACTTGCTGAAAATTGAATTGGCTGAAACTTTAGTTTTGGATGTATAGATATTATTTTTGAAATTATATCTTTATAAGAACACTACAGCGATTCAGATAAGTGAATAAATAATTGTGAGGTTCAAGCGGGCGAAGTCGCGAACGAAGTCGCTAGTGTAAACTTTTTTTTTATATAATTTGTTTGGCACTTCGTCGAAGTGTTACAACAACTATCTATGTGGCTTTAATTAAAATAACTAAAAAGTTAAATTTTCAGTAAGGAAAGTAAGCGGAAAGTGCCACCTAGATACAGACAACTATTGAACAAGCAAATATGCTAAGCTTTCCTATTATGTATCGCTATCGTGTATCACGAATCACCTGCATTTTACTGAGTATGCAGAAACAAACTAACGATAAGATAACCCCATTCTAAGTTGTCCGGTCATTTAGAGACATAGCGCGGTAGGTGACACGTGCTTTGTTTTTTCCGCTTATCACAGACAGCCGTTCAAAATTGGAAGCATTGTGTATACATATAAGCAATTAATTTAGTAAGCCGTATGCTTTTAAGAACTTCTTCAAGTAAACGGTTCGGACCTTGAGAAAAAATTACAAAATACCCTCATTATAGTATTTTATAAGAACTTCATACCATCTTAGATCAATATTCCATTAAAAAATCTATGTCTATTGTCCATATAATGCATAATCGCTCAACGCTAAGTCACGTCAGCATCAGGCTGACCCGGATCACAAGTAAGAGGTCGGCAAATCGATTCTTTTGTGCGAGAGCCGAGGCAAATCCTCTTATTTAAATTTTCATCTTTAACCATCGTTTGGTTAAACATTTCTATTTCACTTGCATAATGGTAATTTTGTTCTTATTTTTTAAACTAGGTATATACTGTAGGTAACATTATAATTTTTTTTACGTCATCAGTACATCTCCCGCCTTTGGGGTATGTAGAGAGTCTCTAGTGTTAAAACACTCTATTCTCCAATTTCCACGCATTTCTGGCACGTGTAACTAGGTGAGTAAAAAAGGGTCTAAGTTAATTGTAAATAAATTATTAAAAGGAAACTGCAGGACTGCAACAGAAAAACATTTTAATTTGATTTCCACTACTTTTAAAGAAAATGCTGATTTTCTTTATTGGTCTGTGAGAATCTCAACAGATGTGCTCTAAAGTGATAAAAGACTAAACATAAAAATACACCTTTTAATAGTTACATAGAACAAAAGCAAGTGTATTCTTTACAGTAGATATAAAAGAAGTATAGAAATCTCTATCGACAACTTCGTCTAACTGAAACTGTTGTCGTTTTCTTGAAATTCGATATACTTGTATCTTTTTTGTTTTCAATTCAATTCAATTTGAAGAAGATACTTCTAACATTCTTTGGTAAAAGTGTCTTTACATGAATTAAATATTATGTTAAGGTTTTACACATTTTATTTTTACACACAAAGAAGGGAGAAGAGGATTTAACTAAACATAATGTAATGATAGAAGTTTTACTTAATTATTATTATTTTTTTAATTTAGAGTGATAAGCGCTCATTTACGTTTTGTCACTTGCTACTCTAAATTTCAATATCTATATAAATCCAAAATCAATGAACAGAAATCGAAGAACAGAAAGGCTTAATGTAAGAATCTCTCTGCCAACGTTGAATTAGCTAAATAAGTAACACATTAAACAAAGAACTTGACTACATAAACTAAATTAAATAACACTCACGTCATCAAGACAAATCCAACGATGTATCATTTATTCGTTCACTGGTTTAATAGTTACGATGAAACAAAGAAACGGACACTCACATGTACGCGCTAAAAACATAACCCTCCTTTGAGTTTCACCGCAATCGAGTGAAAAACAAAATTGTTATGTTCAATATAAAAAGTATGTAACACGAAAATAATTTTCACAAATCCTGAATCAAGTTGACAAAAATTCGAAAACAGTAAAAAATTTATATTTTTATTATAATTTACAGATTTTTTACGCTGTAAAATAACATTCATACATCAAAGCGACGCCAAAAGTTTGCCAAGTTCATTAATTATGCTGTGTACCCAGAGAATTATATTGAAATTTGCCTTTTTTATGTAAAAAAAATATACTTTTTAACATTCTCGTAGAAACCTGCTTAATCATTTTACTAATTCGTTTTTTATTTCTTCGTCAAAAATGGTTCAAAATAACATAATCATCAGCCAAATTAAGCCATTTTTACCTACATTTTGTTACTACCTACAAAATGAGGCCATTGTAACGCAGTGGAAACCCTTTTACCTAGTGTTAAGGCACTCCTTTTCCCACTTACCGCCAAAAGGTATGCAACGGCTTATGCAAGGCAAGGCAATGCAAGGTATGTGTTGATTTTGGGTTCTATTCTAACTAGAGAGAATGTATTATTTGTATTTCCTTGCTCTGGTACCAAGATAAAGAGCAGCAATTAAGTTCCATCGCTTAACACGCAGCACACGCATATTGTGGCAGAGGGGTACAACATTAGGTTCCCTCTGCATAATCTGCTATTTGGGAAATCACTGTGAAGCTAAAAAACATAATTCTTAACAAAGAAAAATAGGCTTAAACATGAAATAAGTACGATTGCGTCACCTAAAGCTTCTTATCAAAAATTGTAAGCGTATTTTTCTAAAGAGACAATCTTTCATTCGTTTCTTGTAGAAAGTGCGTGGAAAGGCGAAAGATAATTAGATTTTTCTTAAAAGAAATTGCGATCCATTTGCCTCTAACAATAACGTTTTAAACCGTAACGACCCACAGAATGGCTGCCATAGTCTTTCCCATTTACAATAACAACCTGGGCCTTTATTAGACCACTAATGAGAATACTTGTTATTTTTTTTCTTTTAAAATTATCTTTTGTGACATTTTCCTTTTAAATCTGTCAGTGGACAAAGGGAACACTTTGCCCTTTGATTGCTAGCTCTCCTGTCAACAAATTGCTGGTGAAAGTACCAGTTCATATTTTCATTATTTTTTTTCATTCGTTCGTGTGGTCGCTATATTCTCATAATGTGTCTAACATTCATTCACTCATTCTTTTTAATAATCAAATTATTTATACCTTATATAAATAAGTAAAATACATCCCTTTTGTCACAAGACTAGAAAAAAAAACTGGCCAAGCGCGATTCCAGCTCGCACACCGATTGTTCCGTACATGATTTGGAGGTCTCGAGCTTTTTCTGAAATTTTAAATTAGCTTAGCCATAGCCCTTTTTTATGGAAAAGACACGGCAAACGAGCGTGCGGGTCACCTGATGGTAAGTGATTACCGCCGCCCACGACCCCGTGCAACCCCAGAGGAGCTACAGGTGCGTTGCCGGCCTTTAAGACGGGTTGGGCGCCGGGGCCCGGCATTACCTGATGCGAAACGCAATGGCATAAAGCCACTACTTCACGCCGGTTTTAAACGCCGGGGGTGGTAATGATCCGGTCGAGTCTGCCCATGCGTGTTGCCATTGCTGGCGACGTGACTCTACCACACGTACTTTAGTCGCCTCTTACGACACCACCAGTACCAGGATGATCCTATTCTAGGCCGGGATCACACGGCACAAACGGCCCTTTCACCTGATATCTTGAACTAACGGCTCTTATAGAAACGAAATACGCGTTTTTTGCGATATTCATATCTTTTTACTTAAGTAAAATTTAGAAATAGGATTTTGTTCAGAAAATCAAGGGATCGTAGGTCTGAGTATATGGTTTGAATTTCAACTCGATATCTCCAAGCGTTCCTGAGATAAAGAATCTATATCTGGTAATAGACAGACAGACGGACTGACAACAAAGTATTCTTTAAAGGGTTCCTTTTTTCTTTAAAAGATACGGAATCCTAAAAATACCATGCATAGCATAGCAAGTTGAAATTTACCTTGTATTTAAGTTAGAGAGTGTAGAAGATAACTAAGAGAGGATTGGTCTTAATTCTCAAATTCCATCTTATGTTTAAAAATCCAAGAAAAGAAAGCTGTAAAGCTGTAAAATTACGAGCGACTGCGACGACTAACGTCGCTCGTAACTTTATAATACCGCTTAAAACAAAAAATAAATAATAATTTGATATATATTTGTAACAAACTTAAAAATCTCAGCCTTGAAATTCATAACAACGAGTAAAATCCATTTCGGCGCAATTTGGCTCCAAACCAAGCGCGTACGCAACAGAAATATATCTCTATTTATATTCCGACACGCCTCTTGATTATATTATTATATCGACGAAGAAATAACATGAAGTCATAACGTATTGAAGGGTAAAGCAATGGTCGTTCTGTTTAAAATGGATGGGTATGCGAATAATATTTTTTTTTAAAATATATTTTCTTTATATTTGTATTATCGTAGTTCAAAATTACCAAAATATTTTTATTTTTCAACTACACGCTGTAGGCTATTACAGAGGTAATCTAATGCGTTTTGAATTGTGAAACTTAATGCTGCGTTATACGTTGTTACCAAAGCGAAGAATTAAAAATAAAGTCAGTTTCACGTTGTATCTTGCACATAGTAAGATAGGCCGAAAGAACTTAGTGTTAAGACACTCCGTTCCCCATCCAAAGGAAACTATTAAAAAATAATAATGCATTTTTTCTAGTGGGGATCGAACTGTTATAACGTGAATTTGTTTCGCGTTTTTAAAAAAAAGATTTATTTTAATTACACTTTATTTATTAAAATGAAATAGTACTTTATAGAAATAGTATATAATAGAAATAGTATATAAACACTTGAAATAGAAATTATAAATCTTAGGCAACCTTTCTCTAAGACAATGGGATGGAGACTGAAAGTAATAAGTAATTATAATATTTAAGCATTCGGCAATATTGCTGACGCGGCAGCGTCAGTCCAGGGATCCGCAAATATACTTGCAGGGTCCGGGTATAACACCTCCCCCTTTAAAAAAATAAACTTCTTTTTTTTTAGAAGTTTATGTACAATAAATGACTATATTTAATGACTATATGAATATATTTTATTTTAAACATTGATTCTAAGTTTAGCAGGTGAAACTATTTCAGACGTCGTGTCAGTCTGTCTTTCAGCTTCATTTACTTCCAAAAGGACGGTAGGCGACTTGGAAGAGGTTGAATCTGGGGATTTGGAAGAGTTTGAATGGGAAAGGCTGCTGTTAGATTTGTACAACTTAGAATATAACCTAAACATAATATAACAAATAATAGTAATTATAATTAAAATAGTTAAAACAGAGTAATGAGCTCCATATTTTATTAAATGTGGTTCATTTATAATTTTATCAAGATTCTTTTCGAAAGATTTAATGATTTTATTGTAATTAAATTCGATATTTTCAGTATCCAAATCCTGTAAACTAATATGAGGCACATTACTTATACTTTCCTTAAATGCGTTTACATTGCAACAAGGATCATTTATTAAATTAAAATTAGAAAGACTTGATACAGGTGCAGTAATGTTTACAAAATTATTATTAGCATGCAATTTTGTATCTTTACAATAGGCTACACAATATTTGGGTAAAGTAAGTACACCAATACCATGAATATTTTCTTCCACTAACTCAGAGTTAATACAATCTATAGATAATTTGACAGAATGAGATTGTACGAAAATCCACTTATTATTCATTAAAGCTTTCCAAATATCTAAATCACCTTTAAGAAATTCCGTTTTACACTGCACTGGTAAATTTTTTATCACTTTTGATAGTAGTTCACTTTCACAAGATGGATTTGCGTTTACCGACAAAACGTTCATGACGTTGCATATGTAGTTCTGGGAGTTTACACTTTTACACACTTCGAGAGAGTCAATATTAGTGTACTGGATCTTGTCCTTGGTTATAGCTGTATATTTACTGCCTGGTATTACTAAAGTGAATGAGTCTGGCTTACTAACGTTATGAGGTACGGGCAATGGAATATTATGGTATAGGTAAAATTCCTGAGATGTAACTAAAGGTATTTGTAACACAAATACTACCTTAAAATTTAAATAGTAACAAATTAATTTAGATATATTCATAATAGAATGCATTGAACTTAAATCTAAACTTACACCTAATTCAAGACCATTTGATAAATATCTATGGTTGTCGGCAAGCTCCTGAAATAACTGACTTGGAGTTATTATGGAAGGATGAAGTATATTCATACTACAAAATAAACTAGCATTAATAATATCTTCTAATTGAAAGGATAAAGCAAGAATAGAAGATTCTAAATTATTTAAAATAGAATTTATTTCCGAAATTTGAATTAATTTATTTGAAATAACGGTAACGTTTTTCATAGATGCAGAGAGCTTGTCAACAGCTTCATTTAAACTATCCTCATTAATCTTTAGTTTATGTAAAGAATGATTATAAGACGAGATTACTGACGATGTAACTAGAATATTTTGTTTAATTAATGAGGCTAGTTCTTTATTATTATTTTGCACAACAGTTATAGCATTATCGTATTTAATAGCATCGTCTTCATCTAAAGTGCCGAAAATGTGTTTAAATACAGTTCCTACACTTCCAATCCATGCCCCACGTTTTGTTCTACTTTCGAGTAAATGGGAAATGGAAGAATATTGTTGGTTTATTTCTCGATATCTAGTAGTTAAGGGCTCTAACATATTATGACATTCCGTATTAATTATTTCTGAAGATTTACAAAGATATCTGACTGTTCCCAGAACAGAGTTAATATTATCAATATGTAATCTAATGTTTGCGATATTAATCGGTATTACTACGTTAAGATGGCCATTAATAATTTTTAATTTCCCCAAATAGTTAAAATATATGCCTGAACTCGATGAAATTGGTTGAACGAAAGTTGAAGTTCCTTGTACCTTGTAATGACAGCACAATGCGTGACTGCAAAGAAATAAAATAAAACTAATATAACTTAAAATAATAGTCAATTACAGATAACTAAATATAATACTAATCTAGTTAAGATTTTAGAAACTAGTACGGTTATCGACATCGCTTGCCGGCTTAACCTCGTCATAATGATGTTTAATGTGTCTCCTATTAATTAGTAACGACAAGGTGTTGTTTCCGTGAATTTTTACAATTTTAAAAGGACCCTTCCATATAGGAGATAGGGCTTTTCGGAGCCTTAAATGATTTTTCAGGTATACGTATTGGCCCACTTTATATTGAGTCTTCCTGGATCGTTGATCGTAATATGTTTTTGAGGTCTCTTTGGACTTACATATATGTTCAAGAGCCTTTTGACGTGAGAACTTAAGTCGGTGTTGTAGCATCTTAACATAATCAGGATAAGTGACATATGGTACTTCATCGTAAATGGAATCAGGTATAAAAGCTTTATGGCCAAAAATCAACTCATAAGGAGTATAATGTGTTGTGCAATGTACTGCGGTATTGTAGGCTAACATTGCAGTGAACACATAACGAGGCCAGTTGTCTTGATTCTCATTGACATAGGATTTTAGATACTCTTTAAGGGTGGAATGGGATCTTTCCAGAGCACCTTGAGTTTGCGGATGATACGGTGTCGACCAAAGTTGCTTGATTTTTAAAAATTCACATGTCTTTTTAAAGAGATCTGCAGTAAAGTTAGTACCTTGATCAGTTGAAATCATTTTTGGAATACCGAACATGGAAATGAAATGCAAGAGACAATCGCTTGTCTCTTCTGCTGAAACACCACGGAGTGGATAAGCAGCACAAAATTTTGTGAGGTCGTCTTGAAGTGTCATTATGTACTTTAATTTGGCTGTGCCCGATTCTGGCAGGGGACCCACAATATCTAAAGCTACTCTTTGGAAAGGGGCATTAGATGTCGTGGTGATTTGCATTGGCGCTCTATTAGTTTTCCGAAGGGCTTTATTTTCTTGGCAGAGAGAACAAGTTTTTACATAATTTTCCACATCATGTCTCATACCCTTCCAATAGTACTTCTCCTGAATGCGTTTAAGCATCCTAACGGAGCCTAAATGCCCAGCAATTGGTAAGTCATGATTTTCTCGCAGAATTTTCCTTATTTCACTAAGAGTGGGATATATTATGTTATCGTGGTATATATTTATGGTAATATTAGTATTGTGAAATAAATAAGTGAGAATATTATATATTTTGATAAATGAATTATTTTGGAATGGGTTTTTGAAATCTGAAATAGCAATTTCAGTTATATTAGTATAATTTTGTAATAAATAAGATTTTATCATTTTTAGAGTGTAGAAGATTTCCGGATATGTACATTCATCGAAGTGATGAACTTTTGTATAAATTAGATAAATATCTTTATTGCTTAACAACACTTTATTAAAAGAGTATAATTGCTTTTCACAATACATAATTTCATTAAAATTTGGTATACTATTCATTATTTCTTGAATATAAGCGTTAGATTCATCTAGATCTATAGAACTTGGAATTAAAATAATTTTACAGCTAGTTTTAAGAAGAGATTCATTTTTCTCAATAATTTTAGTATCATATTGTATAGTTTTAGAAGCAATTTCTTTAAGGAATTTTGAATATTCGACATTATTTTTCACAGTATCTGAGTTATTTAATATAGAAGAAGGATTTTCTGTTATTACATTATCATTATTAGATACAGAGGGATTTACATGTTCTGTAGAAATAGTAGGAATTAAAGATTCAAGATTAATATCATCAGGTTTGCTTTGGTCTTCTGGATTTGGAGGGTTAATAATTTCAATAGAGGGATTGAAAATAGCAGGATTAGAAACTGAAGATTGTTCAGCCAATAGAGGATCACCACCTTGAATAGAAGTATTTTCAATTGGAGGAATTAATAATGGATCAACCTCAGGAGAGGGTTCTAAGGATGGGATTTCAAGTTCATTAAAATCAAGATTAAGATCATTACTTTGTGGACTTAAATTTATGTCCCCGAAATCAGTGATTGAATCAAGAGAATTAGAGTGATCATCAGCATTAGGAGTTGTTTCAGGATATATTGGATTGACAGGGTAACGAGAGAGCGCGTCTGCAACAGAGTTTAATTTTCCTTTACGATATATAATTTCATACTCAAACTCTTCAAGTTTTAACCGCCATCTTTGAAGCTTACTACTTGGATCTTTATGATTAAATAACCACTTTAGAGGTCTGTGATCGGTAACGATTTGGAATTTTCTGCCGTATATATATGGACGAAATGTTTTACAACCAAAAATAATAGCTAATAACTCCTTTTCCGTTGTACTGTAATTACTTTCACTTTTATTTAAAGTGCGCGAAGCAAAAGCAATAGGTTTATCTTTACCGATTACACCTTGAGATAGAACTGCAGCAATAGAATAATTTGACGCGTCGCATGTCAGAATAAAGGGTTTCGTAAAGTCTGGATAGCAGAGTATTGGAGCTGTAGTTAATTTACGTTTTAAAGTATCAAAAGCGAGCTGATGTTGATTCTCCCACTTAAATACAGTGTCTTTACGAAGCAAAGAAGTTAGGGGTTTGGCAATTTTGGAAAAATCTGGAATAAAACGCCGATAATATGAGACAAGGCCTAAAAATGATTTAATATCTTTAGGTGATGATGGTGTCGAGAATTGAGTTACTGCTTTTATCTTATCCGGGTTAGGTTTTACTCCTTCCCTAGTAATTACGTGTCCTAAATATCCTACTTCTCTTCTTAAGAACTCACACTTGTCCGGTTGTAGCTTAAGATTGAATTTCCGTAATTTTTGGAAAACCAATTTTAAATTTTCTATTTGAGTTTGTAAATTGTGTGAGTAAATAACAATGTCGTCTAAGTAAACGAAACACCTGATGCCTTGAAGTCCGGAAAGAGCAGTGTTCATTAAACGTTGGAATGTGGCTGGGGCATTTTTTAGCCCAAACGGCATACGAGTAAATTCATAATGACCTTGGGGAATATTAAAAGCTGTTTTGGCTGCGTCAGCTGGGTCAAGAGGAATCTGATGGAAACCTGAAGCTAAGTCCAGGGTAGAAAAATACTTACTGTTCCCAAGCTGATCTAATATTTCACTAATCTGAGGAATTGGATAAGTGTCACCTATGGTTACGTCGTTTAATTTCCGGTAATCTATTACTACTCGCCACTTTTGTTGGCCAGAAGCATCTAGTTTTTTTGGCACTATCCATATAGGCGAAGACCAAGGAGAATTGGAAGGCTGTATTATTCCCTGTTCTAACATTAAATTAGTTTGTTTTTTTACCTCTTCTTTATGTACTTCAGGGAATCGATAAGATTTAGTATGAATTGGAACATCTGAATTAGTTTTTATTTCGTGTTTAATGGCGGTAGTATAAGTTAATAACTCTCCGGGTAAATGAAATATATCAGAAAATTCGGAGCATAATTCAAAGAGAGCATTCTTTTCCTCAGAGTTGAGATGAGATATTCTAAGTTGCTCTAGTATAGATTTAGTTCTATAATATGTATCGTATTCTTTTGAGCAATTAGTATAATTAATAGAATGGGCATCTTTCGGAACAAGTGAATTTGACTTAGAAATAATTTCTAAATTGAGATTAGAATTAAGAGTGACAGAAGATTCTGAGGTATTAATGATGGAAATATTAATTCTATTATTATCTTTTACTTTAACAAAACAGTTCGCCACTAGTAACGTATCAGAAATATTTTGATCCAAGATGAAGCCTTCGTTAATTTCAGGATTCTTTACAGAGCATTCAATTATCATTTCAGACCTAGGAGGAATGATGTAGGTAGGCACACGAAATTGAAGCTTAATATCTTCATTGTCTATTTTTAAAACATCCTTATTATAATCTATGGTGCATTTAAAATTATCTAACATATCAGAACCAATTATTCCGTCATATGGTAAGTTAATATTGTTTATTAAATGAAATTTATGAGTTACAAATTTTCGCGGAGATTTAGATAAATAAAGTTTAAGATTAAAGTGTCCCATTGTTTGAGTGCACTCTTCTGTAGGGTCAATGCCTTTCAAATTTATAATTTCAGTTATGAGTTTCGGCGTATTTTGAATACAGTTAAATTTAATAAGGCTTATTGAAGAACCAGAGTCAACTAATAATGATAATGGTGTGTTAGATACAGACGTTTGAACTTGAATATGCGGTAATAATATTTTAGTTGGATCAGAAGTAATTTCAAAAATTTCAATCTCAGACTTAGCAACAGATAAAGACTCAGTGGATACAGCGGTTTGAATCGGTTTAATAGATTCAATATTCTTAGAAGATATCGAAGCCAAATGAGGCTCAATTACCCTTGAATTTCGAGAAACAGTGGACTTCAGTAACTGCGCAGACTCAGTGGATACAGAGGATTCAGTGGATTCAGAGGATTCAGTGGATTCAGTGGATTCAGTGGATTCAGTGGATTCAGAGGATTCAGTGTGCTTAAAAGATACAGTGGATTTAGTAAGGTTATACGAAGATTTGGTGCCAGTTGTATTTCTTTGATGTCTCACACGACACCGATGTGAGACATCATCTAGTTTTTTACGTCATCGACTTCGTCGCGACCATTATCCGACATAGCTTGAGAATAATTTACACTTTGTTGTGGTCTAGAAGAGAATGATTTGCCATAGTGTCGATTGTTATACTCTCGTTTTCTACAGTTTTCTATTGTGTGACCAATGTTTTTACAATAATTACAGACTTTTGAAGTAGATTGATATGGAACTCTAGAAGTCGGTCGGGAAGATTCAAAGGATTTTTGCATGGAATTATTTAAGTTAACAACTTGTCGTCGGGGTTGTAAAGGTTTATTATACCTAGTGACCATATCATTTCTTTTAAAAAGATTCTGATGCACACGCTCTTCGGAAATAGCTATATTAATTGCTTCATTTAAATTTTTAGGTGTCCTACACCTAACAAAGTTGGAAATTCTAGGGTGTAGGCCCATTGTGAAATGATGAAGGGCGAGATCTTCCATTGCCGCTACTCGACCCGGGATTTCTTTTACTTTTGTCGAATTTAATGATATTTCTGTCAGTAATTGTGATAAGCAAGTTTCGATTCGTAGAGAAAATTGACTAACATTTTCATTAGACTCTTGTTTACATTCTTGTAGTTCTGTGAGTAAATGTGTATAATGTTTTCTTTGGCTAAATTGTGTTTTTAGAAATTCTTTAAGTTGTTCCCAAGACAAAAAATCTTTTATCGAGCAAATTGCTTCAGCTTTCCCCGATAATTGACTTAAAATAAACTTAAACAAAATTGGCTTTTGCCAGTCGGAAGCTAAGTCGAAAGCATTATTACAATTTATGATAAATGAATTTAATGTATCCCTACATCCATCATATGGTTTTATAAATTTTAAAAGAATATTTAAATCCATCTCTGGTATTGAAGGAGTTTTCTTTCCCTTTTGTTTCTTTTGTTCTAAAGAATTTAATGGTCGATCATCCTCAGATTCTGACGGCAAATCTATAGGATGTGGAACTTGTAACGGATCGCTCTTAATAATTTTGGGCACTTTAGATTCCGCCATAGTTTTAACAAATATAACAAAAATATAATTAACTTATAAAATTAAATTACGTTGCGGCTAATACAAGTGAAATATACAAATGAGATAAGGAACTTATTTAACACATAATAATGAGTGATAAAAACATATTTATATATTTATTACAAAAAATAAAAATAGAAATTATTGAAATTAAATTTAAATCAATTTTAATGCCCGATTAAAAATATTTATATTGGAATTTGTATCTAAAGCCAGACTCACAAAACGCAGAACGCCACGGTGGTCCAGATAAGCGCCATATCAGCTTACTGCAGGTGTGATGCGACTTGGGAAGCAATGCGGCCCACGATTCTCGTAACAAATTTTCACAAATAGTTTCTTAATCACATTTTTCACTTTTTATAAATGTTCAAAAAGACGTTCCAGGGATTTGTATTTTCGTAAATCCCTTTCCGCTGCCACCAAAATGTTATAACGTGAATTTGTTTCGCGTTTTTAAAAAAAAGATTTATTTTAATTACACTTTATTTATTAAAATGAAATAGTACTTTATAGAAATAGTATATAATAGAAATAGTATATAAACACTTGAAATAGAAATTATAAATCTTAGGCAACCTTTCTCTAAGACAATGGGATGGAGACTGAAAGTAATAAGTAATTATAATATTTAAGCATTCGGCAATATTGCTGACGCGGCAGCGTCAGTCCAGGGATCCGCAAATATACTTGCAGGGTCCGGGTATAACAGAACGCACACCTGTCGTGTTTACAGTCACGCGCTTGTTCCCCTGCGCCACGACGTCCTCATATTTAATTAGTATATTATATAATTAGTATTTAATTAGTATATTAGTATATATAGTATTAGTATATACTTCACGACGTATATGTAATTCTGTTTATATTTTAAAATATTTATTTGCTTATTGAGTTTACTAAGAAAATAATTTTAGGTATTAAAGTTACTTTTATTAAGTATTTTTTTATTAAGTCAATCTGAGTAACTTTGATACTTCGTATAACATTGACAGTGAAATATTGGAACTAGTTTCGATACATTTTGCAAATAGACGACTAATACTTCAAGTTTTTAAATATTTTTCTATTTGTTTAAATTATTTTGGCCTTTTCTCTTTTTTCATTTATCTAAAAGGTTGCTATTAAACGTGTTTTTAATTATTGTTTATGCTGATTAAAAATATATATATAGTATACAAATAACAAACGCGCTCGACTGATTCTCCATTATTTTTTGTAATATATGTTAGCGTTTGTAATTTTATTATTATAATGTAAAATTGTTTTACTAATATTTTATTGATAAACTTCATAATTCTCTCTTTTGACTTAAATTTTTTATATAATATTTTGTGAAGTCAAATGACACAATTTTGTTATAATTGTACTTGTCAAGATAGTTTTTGATTTGACTAATTTTAAAAATATAAAAGGCATTACATTAGCAGTGTGGATTCATTCTTTGTTTGTGCCTTGACAAGTACATTTCTACCTTAAGATTCAGTGGTACGGTCACGTATATATTTGCTTCTTATACAGAAGCAAATATATACGTGATAGAACTGAAGAGCTGTTTTTCTGTTACCCGAGGGAGCTTTTATATAAGACAAATCTGCGGAACGATTATTTTATTACATCAGTTACTTTTATTATTTAATAAAAACATAAAACCGAGGCCAGTAGTGGCGCAGTGGCACGAAGTGTGACTGTTATCTACTGGTTGTACCCACAACGATCCCCACTCGAGGAGATGTAATATTTACTTAAATTTGTATAATTATATTTCCATTTCTTCGCTCTGGTGCCGAGGCAAAGCGCGGCGTTGAGTTCTGCCACTCAACACGCATGCCTCCAGAATTCGGCAGAAAGTGGGGAACGGAGTGTCTTAACACTGGATTCCCTCTGTCTACCCTGCTATGTGCGGGATGCAGTGTAAAGCTAATTAAAACAAATATAACACAATGTTACCTACATTAATAAGAAGAATATATATGACTAGACTACCTTTTTATAAATAGCGCTATGTGTCAAATTTGCCCAACCGATAGTGACACCTTTGACAAACTATAAAATTCAAATTTTCTTGTATATTGATGTTATTTAAACGCTTTATGTGAATATCTATGGGTGAAAAGTATTATACTATATATAATAAAACAAAAATACTCTTGCTATGTGCTTTAAGTTTTAAGATATAGTGTAAGATATCGCTCATGTCTGTGTCTGTATCTGTCAAAGTTACAAAGATTGGCTGTAAATATTTCAAAAAACTAAATAATAATAAAATATAAAAAATGTAAAAATTTAATGTGAAAATAAAAATATTTTATAAATTGTATTTTTTGCACGATCACCTTAAGTTCTGAGAAACCCCAAGTTTCAAACTAACTTTGGCCGACGCCACGGCCTGTCGACCCCTTATAACTTAAAGCTCTTAATCGTTTTGATATTAAGTAAAGAGTAGTAAAATATAACGTTTACTTTCTACATCATTAAATCGGAAAGAGAACGGAGACTCTGAAAAACGGAGGCATATAAAACATTGATGCATAATAAAACACCCGTTCCAAATAATTTCTCATTGTATACAAAAGTTACAAGCAATATTTTGATAAGGTTTCTTAGTTTGTAAAATTTATATAGGTATATAGAAAAACGGAGTATCTCTATATCTCGTCTACATTAGGTTGCCAAGTTTCCTTTAATTTAATATTTCCATTACCTTGCCAAAACGCGGCGTTGAGTTCTGCCACTCAACACGCAATGACTCCAAAATTAGGCAGAAAGTGGGGAACGGAGTGTCTTAACACTAGGTTCCCTCTGCCTACTCCGTTGTTTGCGGGATACAGAGTGAAGCTAATTTAATTTAATTTTATTACCTTGAGCTGGTAACGAGATAAAGTGCGGCGTTGAATTCTCCCGAGGTATAAGCAATACCTCAATAAATCGGCAGAAAGTGGAGAACGGAAGTATCTTGATAGGGGACAGAGTGTCTAAACATTAGGTTTCTAGGTAACCTCTCCCTCCCTGCGAGAAATACAATGTAAAGCTAAAGTATAGCGAGCAGAGTAAAATATAGTCGTTCATTTGTCGCAATAATGAGGTGATATAGGTATATTTTTTATTATTTTAATATGTCAACATATACGACATCACTATTTATCAACGAGTTACGTATACTGCAATTGGAGGGTCAAGAAAATACGATTTTTATAATTAAACTTATATTAATAAATTTTTAAATTTAAAATACATACATTTTATCTAAAACTAAACTATATCTAAGATTACTGCCTTCAATTTTGGAAAAACAGTAATCTGCTTAAACCTAAATTAATCTAACTTAACCTACTACTTAATTACTCCACGATGGAATAATAAGTGTGGGAAATAGCATGAAGAAATGAAAATATTAAATATTTAATTTCCCCGAGTAGGAATCGAACCTAAAACCGTTGTGCTTACGGTTACACACTTGTACTCCTGCTGCAATGATGGTCTCTACGTACCGTCATGACACTCCGCTTTTCGTCTGAATTCGAAACCTTATATGTTGAGTGTTAAAATTCAACATCTCACCTTTTCATACTAGATCTATCATTATGTTTAACCGACTTTAAAAAAAGGAGGAGTTTCTATAAACTATTTGTCAAATTACATAAAATTAACAATCGAACAAAGAAAAAATATGAAAACCTGTGGATTGATATCCGCAAGAAAAGATCAAATTCTGTATTTTTCCAACATAAAAACGGTCTTGCCAATTAAAATTGTATCTTTTTCATAGATATTTCCTTTTGATTTCGTTTTAACGTAATATGAATGTTATGTTATTATATTATGTTTCTCGGAACGTAGCTTATTAGTACCTTATTGTATGGAGTTTCGTAGTAAAATAAAGGAAATGTGTTGAGATCGTCGCGTCGTGCCGCAGGCAAACACCATATATAACAAACACGATGGCCGTGGATTCGACTACCACTGGGGAGAATATATTATTTTCATCTCGATCTCTTGTGATTTTAATCTTATATATAATTTAACGTCTAAACCTTCTCTTAGGGAAAACCACACTACAATTAGTCGCATAGCTTGAGAGATTGAAGTGTAAGTACATCAGCTGTTAAACGTACGCCCTACGCCTAATTTACTTTTAGTGTTTTAGTTAATTTTATACTAAGTTTCGAACTAAAAGCTGTGTATGACATAACCTGGTCGGTTTCCAGGAGGCGCAGGTTCGAGTCCCGCTACGTTCAAATTTTGATACGTTTTCATAATAAGTACATATAATGTGGTTTATATATATATTTCTTTGCTAAGTGTGGAATAACACTTTCAAATGTTTAGAAACACATTATATGTGTTTGAAGAGACTCTGACCACAGGCACAGTGGGTTACATCGAATCGCCTAATGCTATGTAACTAATTTAGCTTATAGCCTTCCTCAATAAAAAGGCTACCCAACACAAAAAGATTATTTCAATTAGAACCAGTAGTTTCCGAGATATGAATCGCGTTAAGTCATACAACATATATATACATACATACATGCACTACTCTACAAATACAAAAATATATTTAATTGAAAACGAACTTAACAAATAATAATTAGAAAATATGAATTTTGAATGAAACGACGACATAGCAATTCCAAATCCATTTATTTCAGATTACACGTACCACTGAGGTCGGAAACCGCACGAGTAATACCAACTATTAGATCGTTTAGGATCGTATGCGGATACGTAATCTAGGCAACAATATTATTGTATTAATAGTTTAATTAATTTGATTAATTGAATATTTAATAAATGTCGTCTGTCTGCATGATGTTTTTTTTGTTTGTGAGTTCGATTCCCACAGGATATGAAATATTATTTTTTTCATTCCTCGCTCTATTAAAAAGACAAACTTCGGCGTTGAGTTCCGTCACTCAATATGCGATGGCTCGAAAATTAAGCAGGAAACAGGGAACGTAACGTCTTAACTATGTTGCTCCTGTATAGGTACCGTACTTTTTATGTAAAAAGGTATTTTTTATGTAAAATATGTGTCTTCTTGTGACCATGGTGTAGTGGGCATGGAAAAACTGTAAACGCGATTGTTGTGGATATGATATCCACTTAGAGGATTATTTTTTCTTTTTTCAGAATGGAACAAAAAGACAATCCTCCAAGTGGACATCGTATCTCGAAATTCCTCATTTACGCTTATCGTACATATCTAACATTGCAAATTTACATATATGGTAAATTTCGAGATCAACGAAAAGACATGGAAGGTAAATCAATTTCTCTGGCTAATAGAAGGTTGTGGTTAATTAAAAGGCAATGTTAAAACCCACCAATATAATTTATTAATAATAAATAATAACCAAAATATCGTTATATTACGCTATCTTGCATATATTTCGAAGAAGTAGTTGAATTAATAACCCCTTTGTACTTGTATAATATAACCATTGAGCATACTTGGTGTTAGACTAGAAGAGCTTAAAAGGTGACTCAAGAAGACAAATATAGGAACAGGTGTTTTACCTTTATCGCTTACTTTAGTGCCCATTTCGGTTTACAACTCACTTACACCGTCCTTACAAAAATAGGCCAAAGCATATTCGTCTTTGGCGAAACGGAATAAGATATAATTTCCCATGTTTATAAATGACCTAATTCTCGGTCACATTAGGTTCATTGTTCAATCGACTGACAATAACCCTATTCAATGTAAGATCTATGCAAACCTCTTTGTCAGTGTTAATAAGACGACGTTAAGTGACATTAATAATGTTATATGTACGTAAAAACATATAGACATATATGTTTACATAAATAAAAATAAATTTGCTTCACGCTGTATCCCGCACACAGCAGGATAGACAGAGGGAACCTAGTGTTAAGACACTCCGTTCCCCACTTTCTGCCGAATTTTGGAGACATTGCGTGTTGATTTAAGACACATTGTTCTCCATTTACCGTCTAATTTTCGAGACATTGCATGTTCAGTGAAGGAACTCAACACCATACTATATGTTCCTTGAGCGAGAAAATGTATATAATTCGTTCTGCTGGCGAAGATAGTACCCATAGCCATAGATAGCATCACGCTTAAAGTAAGTTTAGTTTGAAATATTAATTAAGCGTGTTATTCTACTACGGCAGACAGGCCGACGGCAACAGTTGCTAACTATTCACTCAGACTATGTACGTAATAGTTAATTTTATTACAAAATATTATTAGAATATACTATATTCATATGAGATGCGTTAAGGATGCAGTGTCGGTCAAATCAATAACATTATTTAGATATATAAAAGTCTTCCGTTATTGAGTGACAGCCGAAATTTAACGGTGTAGAACGCTGAAATTTGTGTATTTTCTTGGGAAATTAAAAACATAATTAAGACAAGATTTCTCGAAATTTCTACTAGAATGGAAAAAACGAGACTGTACGTTAGTTTTAGTTATAGAGTTTTTACTTTAGTACCGGACATAGCTAGTTACAGCTAGTTGTACTATAAAATATTATCAATAAAATTAATTTTAACATTCCTTCATAATAAACAATCCTTGGATATCATTAAATCTGTTTAATTGTAGTATTAATTTTTAATATAAAAAAAATGTATAATATAGGCATTACCAGGAAGTTACAACTTAATATTGTAATATCACTAAGTATAAAATATATCCCCAAATGTGACTATAACTCGCAATCAGATTGAATCATCCCAATAGTTTTATTTTAGCTTTACGCTGTATCCTATATACAGCAAGGTAAGTAGAGGGAACCTAATGTTAAGGTTAGGTACCCCATTTTATTAAGGCATTTTGTATTAAAATATTGCTTAAGCCAAGCTAATATCATGATATTACGAATGAAAATCATATTATCCGCAGTATATTAACGCTTAACCAAAATTGCAATTTGTGAAGAGCTCTCATTAACCCGCCATTATTACCTATTACTAGAGTAAATTAGGTTAACTAAATAATAGCGTGCTTCGTTGTAAGTGTCGAGTGGGCCTAATAAATTTTAAATTTATTGAATCAGTCATGTCGATATATCCATTACCTCGCTCTGATAACAAGCCGCAGTGCGGCGTTGAGTTCCGAAATTTAATACGGAATTTTAAAAGAAATTAAACAATGCGTGGAATATGGATTAGTTTAGCACTAAGCACTGCACTAGCGTACTGTCGTGACTTCGCAGGCGGAGCCGCGATCAGGACACTAGTAATTATATATAGTTTACATGTTTACTCTCAACGTACTTACTATTTTTCACTATACGACCCTACGACATGTAGGTATATTGTGTAATTATATTGACCAAGAAATCAAAAAATCTGATCAAAAAATTACCGTTATTTTAAATTTTTTTATTCTCCTCCTTCTGATAATAATAAAAATCAAATCAAATCAGGTTCACGCTGTATCCCGCGCACAGCAGGGTACGCAGAGGGAACCTAGTGTTAAAACACTCCAACCACTTTCCGGCGTTATGTGTCATAATGCCGCGGCATTTTATATGTCGTACGGCTTTATATAAGAAAGGTCATAAAGTAAGTAACCTCTAAAAAGTTTCGCTATATAGATACTGGTAACATCAGACGAGGTCGATGATATGATATTATTGTATTGTGTACGTAAAACTGTAAGTAAGTATACAATTATCAAACTCGGTTTTTAGGTTTTATTGCTTTTCGCTGTACCTTGCATATAGCAGGTAGGCAGACGGAACCTAGGAACCTAATGTTAAGATACTCTATTCCCATTAAGACCCTTCCGCTCACGACTTTCACGCTAAACTGTGACATCTTCTATAGAAATCTATTATTAATGAAAATCCATACATGTAGATATCAACTTAAATATACTGTATATACTGTATACATTAATGAAAATAGCATTATAAAGACATGAAAGTGCTAACAACATCTGCTATATTACTTTATGGGAACAATATTCTGCACAATAACGTGTCGTGTCCAATGACATTAAGCCTTTAAATGTTATTCAGACGATAGTAGTTATAGTCTTGAGCGCGATTGCTAAAATTTTCAAGATCTTACTTTTTTAATTTAAAGAAAATCTGGAACTAGGCAAACAAGATTTTTTTAGTGAATTCTGTCTGTCAACTTTACACTCACGATTTTTTTAGCTATTATTATGGAATCAGTAAATTTTCTGTTAGCGTCGATATTTAGCTCAGAATTAAGGCCTGACAGAAAAAAATACAATATGCCAAACTTATCCCTAAGAAAGCGAGCGAGGGAGGGAGCGACGATCCCTAGCTAAAATATTAAAAGTGAAAAATTTACAATTTCTTTTAATATCGTTTTGAACTACTAACAAGAGTAGTTTTCGATTACATAATCGTTTCAAAAACCTCGAACTAGAGCGAAGAAATGAAAATATAAATTTAAGTAAATATTTCATCTCATCGAGTGGGGATCGAACCCGAACCCACAACCAGTCGGTTTTACAATTACATTTATTGATTTATTCATTAAAATTACACTTCTTAGTTTAAAAGAGAAATATGCGCTTTTTCACTTTCTATAATTTACCTACAGATCATCGAAAGAACAATATCTTATACAATAGGTTAAAAAGTATTTGCATGCTATTTTTTTATCCCAATATACTTATCAATACAACGATATTAAAAAAATATACAACAAACTACTCAGTGTGTCAAATATGGACGAAAAAGGAAATACGAAGTATACTAACACTAGAAACTCTCTCCGTACTGTTGTATGCGGAATACAATGTGAAAGTAAAGAAAAGTTGTAACAAATCTCCGCCGTATTATATTATATACGCTGCAGCAATTTCTAAAAAAAAATTACAGAAATTAAAATAATATCACAGAAAAAAATATACTTGTACCTCGTATTTCTACAGACAAAAAATAAAAATAATGCTACACATTTCACATCCGTCACTTAGACTAGAAATGGCGTAGCGCTCGTAGCGAGGCCTCGTAGGCGATAACTTTATAAATGACGTCACGTACTCGTAGCACGTCAGATGATAGCGTAGAGGTGTTCCTTTTTACACTTTATTATTGTAGACTTATTTTAAATACAATTATTTTTAAAAATGTTAGTTTTGCGACAGTTGAAATTATTTATAGAAAAATGTTCGATTTTAAAACGGAAAGTGTTTTATATAAAGAATTTTGATCGACTATAGTTTAATTATAATTTAATTATTTATTATACTTAGTATAGGAAATTTGGAAAAAAAATTAAAAATTCAATTTGGCCCCACGAAAAATATACAGATTTTGGCAGGAAAAAATAACGAAATTATTTTATATTTAAAACTTAAAAATAGAAAACAATACCCTTCATATGTAATATTATTTTTAAATAGGTATTTTAAAAAAAAATAAAGATTTTAATAAATTCATCACACATTTTTTTGTATTACTGTTTATATTGAAATCCATGATATTTTTAGAAAGAACACAAACCTACTTCACTTTCTCTTTTCTTTTCTTTTATTTTATATCTATAAAGATAATTAATACACTTAAAAAATTACAAATTACAAAATAAAGCCCGTACACTAGGGGGCGCTAAAATGTCATTAAAATTCCAAAGAAGCTCTTCATAATCAACTTAAGCAATCTCTAAGCTCTTAAACTTCGACATAGATTTACACTCTCTTAATTAATTTATAAACGTCTGAATGCTGAACCATTAAAATTTTATTTACTCCGTAACCTTAGATACAAAGTTAGTTTGCAACTTTGTTTCTTAATTAATATTCAACATGGAAATGGAAACTTTGGCAATTTTTGTTCCCACAATTTGAAATAACTCTTAACTTTTTAAAAAAAATTTATATATAAAACAATTATTTTTTTTGGAAACGTTTAAAACTGTAAAAGTGTAGAATAAAACTTAACAATATATAAATATAAAACAATTTGTCATTATTATAATTTTAGTATAGATGTTACCTACTTGTTTCATCGCTATAGAAATTTTTATTTTATCTGGACAAATTTTAAATGTATGTATGTAATTTTTATCCAAGCTGTGTCCCGTACACAACAGTGCAGAAAAACCAGACCTGGGAAACCTAGCGATAAAACATTTATTTTCTGTTGAATTCTGGAGGTATTGTGTGTGACTGGTGTTCATTTTTATGTTCTGGTAAGAAGTCACTATGTTGAATTCCCCTACTCGATACCAAATATCTCGAAAATTGTTTTGGTTGATGGGAAACTGAATGTCTTAACACTAGGTACTCTTTGTTACAGCGTTCAACTTTTTTTATATTATTAATGTAAAACCCGATAATCTTTTATGTGATATACAAAAAACATTAATTTTACTATGAAATATCGAAGCTGTTGGACGTTCGTTACCAACAAGTGTTCATTCATTGCCTTTGACAACCAGTTTTGAGTTATAGCAAGTTTAAATCGATTCATTGAACCGTGTACAGTAGAGCGCGCAGCTTCTAACAGAAATTCGCTCTATATTTTAAAAATATACAGAATTTTTATTTTTCATATGTACAGAATATTTTTAGGATGAGCGAATGAGCTTATTTTTTTTTTCTTAGTTTCACACTGTATTTAGCATATTATGGCAAGATAGTCAGAGAGAACCTAGTATCCAGACACTCCGTTTTCGGCTTTCCGCTGAATTTTCAAGGCATTGCGTGTTTTGAAACTCAACGACGCGATAAAAACCATTAATTACCTTTTTTTTAACAAATAGAAAGTCCTTCCCTCTATCAAGCAACACTATATATATATAATTTTAAAAAACTCTCTAAAAATGGACTGTACGAAACACCTAAGCGTGCTTGTACAAGCTATTTAATATTAATGATTCGCACTTACGAGAGACGGATGCTACGTTAATTATTCGGTCTAACGAGTTGGGTAGAGGCTGACAGCTAAGAGCTTTCATCTCACTAACCTTCAATATTTATATCACTTTGATAATATATATATCAATGTCGCTTCGTTAGTGTGTAATTGGATGCGGTGAAACTAATGTAAAGTCTTCGACAAGTCTTTCCACAGAGGGAACCTTATGTTAAGACTCCGTTACCCATTTTCCGCCGAATTTTGATGGCATTGCGTGTTGAGTGGCCGAACTCAACGCCGCGCATTGTCTCGATACCAGATCGATAAAATTAAAATATAAAATATTTAATTTCCTCGAGTGGGAATCGAACCCACAACCTGTCCCTACGCTAGCTGACTGGCTTTTTATGAATAACTACATGTATTTTAGAAATGCATAAAAAATGTTCTTGTACATAACTTTTTCAAGTAATCCCCATGTCATATAAAGAGTTAAAATATATTTCTTCTACTCCACACTGTATCCCGTTTATGGCAGGGTAGACAGAGATAAGCTAGTATCAAGACAGCCGACATTTTACGCTTAAAGAGATATTACGCGACGTTGAATTTCATCATTCAAGATGTACTTCAACGTCGCGCTTTGTCTTACCAAAATGAAAAATAGAAATAACACATGCCGCCGAATGTGAAACAAAGCCGCAATCGTTTGGTTAGCATTTCATATTAAGCTCCTGTAATACACCATTTTAAATTGTTAAGCAACTTTACATACCAATCATAAAAAGAACCTTAAAAGATGAGCTTATTTCTTCCATTAGTATTATAATAAAACCAGTCAAGCACGAATCTGACTAGCGCACGCAAGGTTTCATGCCGTTATATGGTAGACCCCTTAAATATAATTTTAATTGTGTTTTTTAGTGTTTTTTATTAGTATATTGGCAATAATCGATGGTACCTCCCTAGGTAAAGTATCGAAAGTGAAAAAATCGCAAATGTTTTCATTATTCTTTTTAACTACTAAGAAGTTTAGTTTTAATAAGATTTTTTTCAATATTTAATAAAAATTGTTAATTAAACGAAATAATACCAATAATGAAATTTGCTACTTTTCACATTCGATACTTTACTTAGAGACCGTCGACATTATCTATAAAACTTTAACTGTCTATCTATCACGGTTCATGAGATACAACCTGGTGACCGACGAACAAACAAAAGCGAAATTTTAGTAATAGGATTCCGCTTTGCCCTTTGGTTACGGATCCTTAATACAACGCATACACGAATTAGCTACAAAATTTCAACATTCACTCAAATACGAGTGATGACAAAGCGTATAACAAAAACGTCTCATTTCTTCGAGCACAAAACGAATTCGACGTTAAAGCGAAGGTACTTTATCCTCCCTTCATCGGGTGTATTTGGTTTTATGTAATTTTTGTACATTATTATATTTGCCTCTTATTCATTTTTCATTCCTGTATATTTTATACTAGCACATGCCCGTGAATTTGTTACAATATATTTCTTCTTGAATATATTAGGGATTACTTTAAAAAAAAAGTAACGCAGAGTTCTAGAGCGTTTGACTGTAAACGCGACGGATATGGATTCGATTCACACTCGGGGGGATGAATATTTTTTTTATTCTCGCTATTTTTCTGCTGCGTACACGCAGCAAAGAATAGCGGAGACAATGTACTGTCTGTAAGCAATGGATAGTTATTTGTATATGTTGATATAGGCTGCTTTAAATTACTCCCAAATAGGAAGAACCTTATCAAAACTTGTTGTTGTTGAATCACGACAATTGATAAAAAATATTTTCTTGATATATCAAGCTTAAATATTTAATTAAAGAAAAAATCAAAAAACAAGGATAATTCTTTTTATATAAAATTACTAATTTTTATTGTAATCACGTGTTTTGCTATATTTTATAGTAAAACAAAAGAAGTGACCCTCTTAAAATAATGATGAATTATATCCATATAGCTACTCATGAAAAATATATATATCTGTACATATATTAAACATTAAAGAGTAAAACCAATGGATTGATTGATCCCACTCTGGTAGACAAAGCGCTGCGTTAAGTTGCGCAAACTAACGTGGAATACTCTGAAAAATGGAACGTGGAACGGAGGAAACGGAAATGTTTAACACTATATACATTATACCTCGCCTATTACGCAAAAAAAGAGCTGCCAATAAATTGATAAACAACACCAATTCCTTATCATTTCACTTATAACACACGATTCATTTCCCTGATAACACATGATTATAGAAAAGAGACAATCGCAAAACCAGCGTCAATTTAGCACAGATATCTGACATTTCAATTTATTTTTATGGCTACAAGATGAAACGCTTATTTTGGATGTTGTTGGAATTGCCGCTGATATGGCGGAAGCGTTTTACGATCCCTTTTTCTCTGTTCTTGTTTATCGAATTTATTTAACATTATGAATGTAAAAATATATTATTTGATTATTTTAATTATTAAGCCATTAGGCCCCTTATGGTGCAGTGGTACAGTAGCTGACTGTATTCGCAATAGTTAAGCGTCCGATTCCCACTTGAAGGATTGAATTATTTTTATTTCCTCGTTCTGGCAAGAGAAGACCTTAAATTGAGTCACTCAACATGGCGTCTCCGAAATTTTGATCAAAGAGAGAAAGGCCTAGGTTTTTTCATTGAACTCAGTTGAACTCAGCGAATCCTTCGTTTGTGTACTGAGCGACGAGAAAATAAATTAATCTCTTTCCTTCAGTGGAAATCGAATCCAAAACCGTCCTCTCAATTAATTATTACAAAAAGACTGAATAAATTCAAATTTTATATGAAATTAAAAGTCAATAATGTGGAAACTGATAAACGTGTGGTACAAAGCTGTTGTGCAAGATATAGCCGGCACATAAATTTTCGCATCACACCTCATAGCCGAAGCATAGCAAGCCTCATAGCACGTTATTTAGTATCAATTTTTTAAGCGTATAAGCGGCTTTGTAGTTTAGGTGACAAAAAAATACTAATATGATGGAAACAGCTTGTTATAAATAAAAAAACCTATTGACTTAATAATAAAAATTGTTTCTTTTTATTTAAAGTTCAACGTTAATTAAAATTAATAAATTATAGTTTATTGATTTTTCTCATATGGCCAGATATTCCTGCAGGCAGACAGTTTTCATTTTATTACATTCACTCACACGAGAAATACATATCTATACTAATATTATAAAACTGAAGAGTTTGTTTGGTTGAACGCACTAATCTCAGGACCTATTGGCCTGATTTGAAAATTCTTTTATATAATGGATAGAAAGAACATTCACCCAGTAAGCGTTTCCATGTAATCCAGTGTACGGGTGCTGCTGACAAAGTTACTTTGTACTATGTCATACACAAGTCTCGGTTATAGTTAGGTTTAGTGATTTATAAGTAATTATTGCTAGGTTTAGTGATTTATACACTTCCATGGTAGCATCTACAAAATTTCAAGCAAAGTTTTTTGTAACTACACACTGTATCCCGCACATAGGTTAAGCAAAGGGAACCTGGGAACCTAATTTTAAGACACTCCGTCCCTATGAAGACACTTCCGTTCCCTCCTTCCGCCGAATTCTGGTGGCAATTGATCTTCTTGTCAATAGAATAGATAGTGACAAATTATTATTTATATATTTAGATTTTAGGCTTTTTGCATAAGCCTACTGTTAAGTAAATGTCTTCTCCACCCAAAATTGAGATATTGAACTCAACATCGAAAATGAAAATATATACCTATGTGGATTTATTTTCATTTTCTCATTTTGCTGAAAAAGCCAAAGCATGAAAAAAGTGATGCTCTTCTTGATACACATATTGTCTTTTTTCAAACCCTAGGTTCCCTCTGGCTACCATGCTCCGCTGTAATAAAAAATCATTTCCCGAATCCCGAATGGATATCGAGTTAATAACTGGAGGCCAATATTTTACTGTAAATCTACTTGATTACCTTGTAAAATATAAATTTTTATATTTATTGTTTCTTATTACAGGTAATGGAGTTCCACTTTATTACAATACAACCGCAGTTGTAAGTAACAATTTTAGATCTTTTTAAAAGTATTTATACTATTGATATAGGTACATATGTAAAGAGCTAACTTTATAGGAAGACATGTCGAGAGAATGAGTGGCAAAAAATTGGTAATAAAATATGAATGTATAAATATAATATAAAATGTGAAGGTATGAGGTAGGTGCAGATTTCGTTTGACCTTCGAAAACATAGTGTCAATGATATTGGAGAAAAGTCACGTAAAAAGCATGAGAAGAACACGGATGGAGAGATTGATGTGGACTAAACGAAAGAAGTATGTAGAGGCCGTAAGGACGCCTAGGAAAGAATAATATTTTTTATTCTTTCCTAAGCTTTTCGAAACTTTCGAAGCGCTCTGACCACTAACCTATACGTTCAAATAGAAATATTTTGATCTTAGATCTTAGGGAAAACCTCGTATCAAAATTTTCCTTCCCCGACTTTGCCCCGACACGAGAGACAGAGAGACAAGAAATGAAAATATAAATGTAAATAAATTTAATTTCTTTAAGTGGGAATTGTACCCGCAACCAGTCGATTTAACAGTCACACTTTATACCCCTGCGCCACGACTGACCTCAAATTATAAACATAAATCTCTATTTTACTTTTATTATATCATCGCTGGAATACGTGGAATGAATTCTTCCACATATACATACTTTTTGCATTCACTTATTTTTTTATAGGATATATTTTTATTTTTATTTATTTATTTTTATATTGGGAAACAAACAGCGCTTACAATACATAAAGCTAGTACATATCTACATTACATTAGCCAATAAAGTTTCCACTTATACATCAGACATGGAGTGAACAAAAAAAAAAAAGAAAAAGAACATAATACATATGTAAAAGAAAATTACAATATATACATGTATACACCCTACATACACACACACGCATACATACATACACACATATGTGCACACATGCACGCACGCGTGCATGCGTACACGTGTGCATGCATGCGCGCATGTCCACATATATATACATATACACATACACACATATACACAAATACACATGCATATATAAAGAAGATAAACAAGCTGCTTATTATAATTAAGTTTAACTTACTGGACTGAATATATATATTTTTTTAAATTGTACAAAAGAAAAGGTTAAGATTTTCATTTCAGGTGAATTTTGTCAATAATTCTGCGTGAAAATTGTTTAAAATTGTTATGAAATATATCTATATCGCTAAAACAGTTATTGTATGCCCTACAAGACCTAAGTAAAAAACAATTTTTGGCATAATTAGTTTTTCGAGCAGAAATGTAGAAAATATCTCTAGATCGGGCACTAAAAGTTGGACATTTTATGTGAATATTACTTAGCAGATAGTTAGAATCTATAAGGTTGTGTAAGAGTTTGTACAAAAAAATTTGATCTCTATATCCTCTTCGTTTTTTTAATGATAAAATATTTAGATTCTGAGCATCGTCCAATTTAAATTTGTATAGTAATCGCCGTATAAATTTATTTTGGACGCTTTCAATTGCAAATATATATTTATCATACTGTGGGTTCCAGACAGGTGAAGCATACTCTAAATAAGATCTAACATATGAATTATACAAAAGATTAAATGTACGTATGTTCTTAAAATCACATCCCTGTCTAAATATAAATCCAAGCATTTTAAATGCTTTTCCTATAATATTGACAATGTGTTTGTCGAATAAAAGACCGGCATCCAATAATACACCAAGATCCTTAACAACGGAGACTCTTGATATGTTCCTGTTACGAATCAAATAATCGAATAAGATGGGAGATTTCTTTCTACAGAAACTTATTACACAGCATTTGTCAAGATTAAGGAATAATTCATTAGATGTGCAATATTTATCAAAATTGATTAGATCCATCTGTAGCCTTGTACAATCCTCACGTTCTCTTATAATTTTGAAGATTTTTGCATCATCAGCATAAAGTAGTGACTTAGAATGTTGAAAAGATTGTATAATGTCGTTAAGAAAAATGTTAAAAAGAAGAGGCCCAAGATAGGAACCCTGTGGCACACCAGAAGTAATAGGCACAAAGCTAGAAGTAAAGCCCCTCACAGCCACTGCTTGAGTTCTATCACGAAGATAAGATTCCAGCCATCTTAAAAGATCACCGTGAATACCAGCTTGTTTAATTTTATCAATTAACAGAGAATGCGAGATTTTGTCGAAAGCCTTCGAGAAGTCAGTATAGATAACATCAACTTGATACCCACAATTCATAGCGTTGAGGACTATATCTATAAATTCACACAGGTTAGTTTCTGTGGAGCGTTTGTTTATAAAACCATGTTGTTGGGGGATTAGTCGGGGACGTATAAGAGGAAATAGATTATCGTAAATATTTTTTTCTAATAATTTGGGAATAACAGAAAGTTTAGATATTCCCCGATAATTTTTTACATTTCGTTTATCACCGCTTTTATGGACTGGGACAATGATAGACCTTTTCCAAATATGAGGTAAAGACCCCGAATGTAAAGATTTTGAGAACAGTATGTATAATGGGACGGAAATTTGAGATCTGCATCGTTTTAAAAATATGGGGTGCAATTTATCAGGTCCACTACCTTTAGAATGGTCAAGTTTCAAAAGATATTTTTCTATGATCTCACAAGTAATGTTGACATTGTTTACACATAAGTTATACTCCGAGTCAGAATTAGTTTCCCCAACCGTAACTCCAGTATCAAATTCAAAAACAGATTGGAAGTAAGAGTTGAACGTATTGGCGATAGCTTGGCCATCAGAGGAAATTTGATCATTGAAGACTATGCTGTCAGGGATACAATCATTAACTCGCTTTAACTTAACAAAGGACCAAAATTGTTTTGAATTGACACGAATATTACTTTCAGCTTTATCAATAAAGAAGACATAGCATTCCAATTCCAAACGTTTTGTCTCATATTATATACTGTTCCCCACTTTCCGCTCAATTTTTAGGACATTGCCTTTGGCTTATCTGAAATCTGAGTGGGAATCGAACCCGCAACCCACACAAAGTAAATCTACTTAGCCTAAACACATATCAACATTTCAAGCAAAGCTAAATAACATAAAATATCCGAACATACGAATACAAAATTCGTTTATATTTGAAAGTTTATATATTTCTAGGTCGCTGGTCGGTTTGTGGGCAAATGGAGTGTGAACCGAGACGTCGTACACTTGACTGGCCATGTGACATGATTTGGCGCTCAATGCAAAATGGCAGCTTTTAACAATTTTACACTGTATTTTATTTCTTTGATATTAATCATTTGAATTTCATATATTTTGTAGTAGTTTCTGGAAATCGTAGGAAAATAGAAATAGGGAGAACGGAGTATATTGACACTAGGTCCCCAGTTTCCCTTTATCTACCCTGGTATGTGAGATACAACGTGAACCTAAAAAAATCTCAAATGTTACGGAATAAAAATAAAAATAAAGTGATAAAAATATAGAAATTAACGTCTAAAATATAAATTATAAAAAAGAACTGTAAATTTTTAAGCTGATAAAATCAATTAAATAATTATGGAAAAATCTAGAAAAATATATAAATATAAAAAAACTGTAGAAGACGCTGGTTTTTACAGCAACACCAGATGGTTTAAGAAGAGGGTAATCAGTCCTTGAAAAATTTGTAGTTTAACTGTAAGGGAAAGGTGATTTTTTCGAATTCTATAGGCTTCTCAATATGAGACTTCTGTTCTACCCTTAGATTCATTTAAATATATTAATATTCGATTTTAATTTTATTTTTTTCACGTTGTGCCGTTATGCCTAAACGATCTCCATTTAAAAAAATACTGTGGTCTGACAATATAAGGTTATGTTGGTGAACACTATATTCACTGCTAAACAAAATAACAAATTATTCAGTGCTAAAGAAAATAATTTTAAACGAGAGTCGCTATTGTTTTGATTAATTAATTACAATTGATTATTTTAAAAAGTCGGGTATAAAAAAATACAAAAAATATATTAATACTTATTTAGAAAACGTATAAAAATTTGAACGTAGCGGGACTCGAACCCGCGCCTCCTGGAAACCGACCAGGCGCTCTGACCACTGAGCCATACGTTCTCGCCAAGCTACGTCGAAATTCTTATACGCTTCTTACAACTTATTTATGTTGCTAGCATCTCTGTAGGGAGATTTTTACAAACTTCCGCTACCCAAAGATAATTACTAAGAATTATCATTTGGCAAGAGAGAATACTATTTTTTAAATATTTTTTTTTAAACATTTTTAAAGTGTTAATCCACACTTATAAATACAAAAGATAAAGACTTATTTAAAAAATATATATTTGATCTTATTTTTAATAATATACTTTCTTACAAAACTGATCCGGCCAAATGCCAATACAAAAAAAGAAGAATCGCACAAACCAATGAAGGTTTATTGGTTAGAATATTTTATCGTATTGCGGTGATATGTCATACATTATGTTTTTTTTTATTTTACGCTAGATCTCGCATTTAGTAGGATTAGGCAGAGGGAACCTGTGAAAGTAGATTTAAGACAATTCGTTCCCGTTACGACAATTCCGTTTTTCACTTTCCGTCGAATTCTGGAGATATTGCGTGTTGAGTGGCTGAATTCAATGGCGGGTTTTGTTTCGTTACCAGAGTAGGAAATTAAAATAATAAATATTTCATTTCCCCAAGTGGTAATCGAACTCGCAATGAATGGAAACTGTGCCACGAATGGCCTCAAACTTGATACATTATGATTAATGATAACTGAATAAAGAAAAATTATCCAACACTCTGCTTTAGTAAATCCCACGTATTCACCCTCTTGCGGTTAGTAGGCATATACGAGTTTTTCAGGTTATTTCGGTACACTGAACAAAAGGTTCAGTGACAGTGGCTTTGCGTGAATAAATTGGATCCAAACCACGTTATTTACACGCGAGATTTTTTCGAATTTTGATATCGCGTTACCCTAATTTGATATTATGATACCTAAATTAAGGGAGTCGTTAAGTTCCGCTGCTATACACGAAATATCTGACATTTGGGCGGAAAACAGACAGTGAACTGACACTTAAAACTTTATGCAAACCTTGTTAGCGCGAATACATTTTTATGTAATAAATCTATAGGTATATCTAAAAGTGATTTTTTTTATTATGCCGTTTATCATAAATGACATTTGATGAAAAAAAATGATATTTCAAGCATCATTAACATCATTAACCTGTTTCCATTCTTTGATATACATAGGACCTTATAAGCACCTTACTAATTTCAATCTTCAGTCAGGTTCCGTGACTGTATTTGACTGGAGCGTGTCTTTTTCTTTTCCTATTGCTTTCCTTTAACAAGGCGTGGTTTCTATTCTTGACTACGTTAATCTGGTTGTGGGTTCGATCCCCATTCTAGGAAATAAAATAATTATTTACATACATATTTTCATTTCTTCACTCTGATGTCGAGGCAAAGGGCGGCATTGAGTTCCGCCACTCAATACGCAAAGAACTCTGCGGGAAGGGGGGACGGAGTGTTTTAACACTAGGTTCCCTCTGTCTGTCCTGCTGTATGCGAATACAGCGAGAAGCTCATTCAATTTTTAAATTTTAATTTTAAATAAAATATGGTTATACAATTACGTGCCTACATAGCAATAAATTACTGTATATCATTATTTTCGATAGAAGCGCCTGCTAACAAGCCTAACTAATATTAAACCTATATAATTGTGCCCCACAAGCGTATGACTGTAAACGCGACGGTTTTAGGTTTCGTGAACGATATATTTAAAATTTATATATTTTCATTCTGGTAACTAAGCAAGCCGCGGCGTTGAGTTCCGCTTCTAAGCACATAAGAGAATGTCGAAAAGAAAGTAGAAAGTGGCAAACAGAAGTCCATTAATGGAAACGGCCTGTCTTAACACTAGATTTTTTTAATTAATAATATTAATAACAGCAGTGTATTTGGTAATATCTTAGAATATTATACATATGTAACAATACTAGCTAGTTTCATATAGTTTTGTATTATACCGACCAAAGTAAACATCCTGTGCCCTCAATATTGCTATAATATCTAAATAAACACACATTTTCATAGAAACGTGGTTAGCATTTTCATTTTATATGTATCTGTTATTAAATTGTATATTTTTCATATGTAAGTACTGGGTATTTATTTTCAGCTTTTTCAATGAACGAATTAATGAATAAGAACCTATGTATAACTTTGCTTATTATTTTTTGCATGAGGAGACATTCCTCCAATTAAACTATTTTTATTAACTTCACGATGTATTTGGCACATAGCAGTATACCTATACCTATACACAAACCTAGTGTCCAGACACTCTGTTTTCTTCTTTCCGCCCAAATTCGAGACATTACTTGTTGTGTGATGGAATCAACTCTGCGCTTTATCATAACGAACCAAGTACAAAATAAGGAGGGAACTTATGGGTGTGAAAATCATATTCATAATCCTCAGGGTTTCAGTTCTACTATGCCAATGTGACACTCTGTTACGGTCTACGACGGCTTGACAAAAAATATAGTAATGCATAAATGAAAATGATTATTTCCGTTGTAATCTTAGTAAATTTTTTTTAAATTGTCATTAATATTTTTTGTGTATAATTTGCGTGACTACAGAATTGCACGATATATTACACAGAATATTTTTGTTAATAACCATTTACTTATTAAGTTGTAAATGGTACGCGGAATGAGTCCACACACAAAAACTACTTGTATCAATCTTAAAAGAAAGAGACCTAACTCAAAAATTACAATTTAGAGCGTATATTTTTCATTTCTTGTCAGTTTTAGCAGATTTTTGGCAATTATCGTCAATTTAGCATTCATTTTGAGACTGTATTGACTCATTTCCCTTAATATTATTATTTTAAGAATATTATTCTATTTCCGGTCAAATAACTAATTAACATTTAGCTCGTAACGCCTAAATTCACATACATTTGAAAACATGATAGTTGATGTGTCTTTGAATAATTTCAAAGGCCATCCGTTTTTTAATTACAAACTTAGCAAATAATTAAAAAGAAATTACACATTTATGTAATTTTGAAAAAACATATATTCATGCTACTTACCAAAACTTTCCTACATCATTAATAGCGTGGGGTTCGTTGAACCCCAAACATCTAGATACAGCCACAGTGGTGAACGCCGCGGTTAGCGTAACACTAACATGGCAAGAGTAGATTGGCTAGGAAGCTACCAGTACACACTGCCGCGTATGTATAATGTATACTGAATTAAAATTTAAACTGACGCCTTTGAGATTCAATGGGCCCAATGCGACTAATTAAACGAAAGGCAATATATCTTCGTTATTAAATCACAAACACATTACGGATTAACAGGCACTTAAAACGAATGAAACTAATACTAATAATAATAATCTTTATTGTACACTCATAAAAGGCGGTATAATCGTTAAAATAGCGGTCCCTTTATTATACGTAGGAAATAGAAAAAAATACATGTAATAACAATGAATAGTAGTAGTAGAACAAGTATTGAACTAAATCATAATGTCACAATCTCAAAATATCTAACTCAAAATTTCCATATTACCACTTAATAGAGGCTCATATAATAGAGCAAACAGAGGGAACCTAGTGTAAAAATATTCCGCTCCCCACTCTCTGCACCATTTTCGAGACACTGCGCGTTGAGTGGCAGTGTTCAGGCTTTATTAAATATTTTTCTTCTTCCTGGCATTAATTCTGACGCCTGCCTTCCTGCCTTCAATCTATTCTACTTTCCCATATGGGTACTTCCGTTTTTAGCTGTGCTCGCACTTAACACGATAGCCCTTGCCCACTTATCGCAGGTGTAGGTCGATGTGCCTGGGCGTCGTTTAGCGTCGACGCCCTAGCCGTACCCAGTTTCTGCCTTTGTACATTATACGGCAGATGGCGATTTATATGGAGCGACTGCCATTTGACCTCCAAAACACATTTTTCATTTCATTTCATTTCAAATATATTTTGGATGTTCAATTCTAAGAAGCAATATATATATATTATATTTATTCTACCTCACAAAATGCGGAAAATGCGTGACGCTATATCGTCATACTATACGTGCTAAGTTTAATAGGTCATATTTCAAGGTAAGATAGTATAAAGGTTATAAGCATTTAGGACACGCTATATTTATATTTATATTTTTTGCTTAATTTATAGAGAAAAAAATATATTATCGTGATTGTTTTTTTTTCATTAGTATAAAAAAAAAAAAAATCTTTTTTTTTAGCTTCACGCTAGATCCCGCTTATACTGTTATAAGGTAGACAGAGGAACCTTGTGTTAAGATACCCCATTCTCCAATTTCCGCCGTATTTTCGAGTCATTCCATGTTTAGTTACGGGAATCAGGACGAAGAATTGAAAATAATTATGCATAATAATTCATTTCCCATGGTGGGAACCGAACCCATAACCGTCGTGTTACAGTCACACGCTTGTGCCCCTGTGCCACGACGGCCTTAAAAATGCTGATTTCATATTTTCACACTGCACACGCTGATTTTTTATTTTCCATATATCAGAAAGTTATGAAATGGAATACAAATTGTCCTCGAAAGGAAGTTAAACCTGTCTTAGATCTTTCGTATATATATACTTTTTTTCACTTTCGTTTATTATATACTTACATAATTACGCTACGGTGACATCATGCATACTAAACATTTAGAAAAAAATCCTTTACTCTTCGAAAAACTGTCATTTATGTATGAACTCTATGAAATTAAATTATTTTTCTTCCACCAATCTCTATAATTTGAAGCAATAGTCCAGTAAATGCAATATTCTGACTCTAAGTCATAACGTTTCACACAAACGAAATAGTATTGTGTAAACACTTTTAACCGATATAATCTTGATGTTTATTTTCGTGTGACTCGAGAGTTTATGCGTTCATATGTGTTCATAGAACAAGAGCAAAGATAAAAGTATTATTCTGATATAAGTAATTTTGTTAATAAGGTTTCTTAGAAGATAACTTAAAAAAATCTTATCTATGCCATTTCAGAGATAGAATAGAAAGGGTTGTTATATACTGCGCTTTGTTTAACGAAATGAATACAGAGATTTCTGTTCTAGCTTGAAACTGTACGTATTTTCTCCAAGCATCTCATATGTTTTACGAATTAAATTGTATGACTGAATGATGTGTTATGCCTTTTTTTACACATACACACTTTCCAAGTTTTGCTCCGTTTTAATGTTGCAAGTCTTTCAGGGAAACATAAAAATATTTTTTTATAATTTTTTTTTTATTTTGTTTTTTTATATGGAAAAGACACGGCAAACGAGCGTTCGGGTCACCTGATGGTAAGTGGTTACCGCAGCCCACAGCTCCGTGCAACACCAGAGGAGTTACATTTGCGTTGCCGGCCTTTAAGATGGGTTGGGCGCCGGGCCACGGCAATATTACCTATGCGAACCGTGGCATAAAGCCCTACTTCAGCGCCGGTTTAAATGCCGATGCCGGTGGCAATTGATCCGGTCGAGTCTGGCCCATGCGTGTTGCCATTGCGGCGACGTGGACTCTACCACACGTACTTTAGTCCGCCTCTTACGACACACAGTACCATGGATGATCCTATTCTAGGCCGGGATCACACGGCACAAAAAATATTATAAGAAACGTTGCCACTTCCACTCTGGTTCCGAGGCAATGGCATTGCGTGTGCGTACACAACATTTGTTTTACATCAAAGGCAAAGTGTTATCCAATTTTAAAATAGCCCGAACTGACGGCGCAGAAATTCTCCGAAAATAACCGAAGTTGGCCGACGTGTGACGAAAATAGCCGAACGCACGCTACCGCACTGCCGACGTAATTCTTGACCCTATTTCAAAAATGTCTTAAGTGATATAGATAGAATCTTGTAACCACATGTTGATGTGATGTTGATACTAAAAATTATTTATAAATTACATATACTTTCGTATTCTTTTAATTGTACGAACATTCAGATCCATGTAATGACACTAAATATTTTTTTCTTTAGCTTATGATATTCTGTTTTTAATCTCATTTTTAATATGGCAGCTTCGTGGAAAAAAAAATAGCTTCACGCTGTATCTCGCACTCAGCAGGGTAGGCAGATGGAACCTAGTGTTAAGACACTTCGTTCCTCACTTCCATAGAATTCTGGAGGCATTATGTGTTGAATGACGGCGCTCGACGCTGCACTTCGCCTCGACACCAAAGCGAAGAAATGAAAATGTAAATGTAAATAAATATTTCGTATCCTCGAGTGGGGATCGAACCCACAACCAATCGATTTTACAATCACTATTTGTACCCCTGCGTCTTTTTACTCTATGGCAGTGAGGAACGGAGTGTCTTAACACTAGGTTCCCTCTGCCTACCCTGCTGTGTGTGGGATACAGCGTGAAGCTGATTTTTATTTTTTATACAGTTTCATTACATTATACTAAGCACATCTTTCGTGTCTGAATTTATATAAAATCCGATAAATAATCAAATTGAAAAGATGTAGGTACACGTTTTTTTAACCCATTTCGGAATGAAACGATCATGATTATTATAATACTTTTAAAAACTGCAACGATGACAAATAAAACAACAGAAATTACTTATAATGTGACATAGCAAAAATGTTCATTGTGAAAAACAATCACTTTACAAAACAAAATGATTTTCTTTGATGAACACGATATTTGCTTTGTACCAGACACAAAGACCGACATTCGTGGCTTGTCTCTCATTAATATTTATGATTTAATGTCGCGTGGAGCGGAACAGTATTTCAAAGGCTATCAATAAACATGCATATGTATGCATACATACGTATACATAATACAAAAGTTCGTGAGAAATGCAAAAGTAGCAACATTTATGTCAATCGCATATAACATTTTCAGGAAGTTTTAATTAATACTTTGAATTAATTAGTACGATTTTCATAGTTTCTTTTTTCGTTCAAATGCAACGGATTGTTTCACAAAGAAAAAAAAATGTTTTCAATTCTAAATTTGAACAGGATATTTACTAATTAACAGGTATTGCTCTGCGAAATGATTTATATTTTAAATTAAATTTATACATACATTCTAAGAATTTTAAAAACACATTAAAACTAGGGATGAAATCTCTCAAAATCTTAAGGTATTTTAAGAATTAATATAGTTGAATATTTTTCATATTTTATATGACAGTCCAAACAAATTAGATACCATGCTTATAAAAATACATAATCTTGAGAGACGATAATAATGAATCACTTAAAAATATTAGTTGGGGACATTTTGGCCCAGTGACACAGAGTCTCACTGTAAGCGCGACGATTGTGGATTCAATGTCTATTGAGGGTAATAAATTATTTTATTTTATTGCTCTGGTGAAAACACAAAGTGTGGCGTTAATTTTCGGTACAATATATGCCTCGAGCCGAGCCAAGTGAGATGGGGAAATAAAGAAAAAAAAGTGCGTAACTGACACTAGGTTCTCTACTCTGTTTTAAGCTGAGTGCAGCGTAAAAAAATTGAAAATATATATAACTTAAGAAACCATGACTTACTTATAAATAATCAATACGAAAATATTTGAAAATAAATGTATATTGAAGTAGTTTAATATCAAATTTTATTGTCACCCTACATTATTGGTAAATGTAACGCGTGCGCACGCGCCGCTAAAATTCAAGAATATTTTTGAACGATTTGTGTAAACACACGTCTTTACCATATAAATTATAACAATTTACTGCTGTTTACGTATTATAATTATTATTATTGGCTGTCCTTACTAATAATAAACATAAATCAGTTAGAAAATAAGTAGTGGTGATAACAAAACAAAACCAGTACAAATTGAATTCAAAACTGTTATAAGTAACAGTTTTGAATTCAATTTGTACTGGTTTTGTTTTGTTGTGTAGAGAATGTAATTTTAATTATGAAATTAAATTGCCAAAAAAATATATATATACGCATTACGGAAATAGTTGAAAAAAAGTACTTAACACTAGTTTCCCTCTACCTACCCTGCTGTTTTCAGGATATAGCGTGAAGCTGATAAAAAAATTAAATTGCCAAAAATATAAAAATAAGCATTACGAATATAGTAGAAAAAGTACTTAAATTTTTCTATATATTTTTTTAAATGAGTAATAAAAACTTCAGTAGCTATATAAAAGACTGGGTACATATTGTGTAATATTAAAAAACATATACCTACGTATTTTTTTTTATATATTTATTTTTATATAGCTTAAGAAGCTTATAAGTCATTGTGGCGATGTAGGACTGCTTCTGTGTACGTCATACTCGTAGGTTCAATCTCAATAATTATATTTAAAATATTTTCTTTTTGATATTATAACTTAAAAACCAAGCTTTCCGACAACGCCTCGAAAATTTTATAAAAAAAGTGGGGAACAGAGTGTCTTGACACTAGATCTCTCTCTGTTTAAACGAGCAGCCTGCTAAAAGAAATGAAGTTTAATATGTTTTTTTCTTACAAAAACTTATATAACCATTAATAACTCAGTGTATCTCCAACTCAAGTTCACTCGATACATTATGTTGGGCCTGTCGTTTTTCACAAAAGGCTGTTTCGTCTTCCTTTTCGAACATCCCCTATTACGTTATTGCAGAGCGGCGTTGATCAATTGAAACGTGAAATTCAATCTTTTAAATGAAAGGAACATTTTATATTTGTTAGATTTTATAATTTCAGTTGAATTTTAAGGTTGCTTTATGTACTTGATGGTTGTTTGTTCAAGTGTAATTATGATAAATATTTTAAGCATTGGCCGTCTTGACGCACATCGACTCTCTAACGAAACGCGACGGTCACGGGTTCTATGCTCACATTTGGAAATATATTATTTTCATTTCCACGCTCTGGTAACAAGACATAGCGCAGTGAGTTCCACCACGAAATGTCTACATAGCGGAAAAAGGAATGTCCTAACACAAGGTGATATATACGAGATAGAACGTGAAGCTTTAAAAAAGTATTCGTTTGTCAGATCACTGTCAGTATATCTCTTTATTGAATAAAGATAGTATTACCATAATATAAAACTACGTGCGTATATTATGAAAGCAATATAAATTTTAAAATTAATTGTATATGTAAATGATGTCTGAGCTTCATGTTAAATGAATTATATTCATTATTAAAATGCAAATTACCCTTTCCTTCTGTTTTCTTTTGCATACATTAACCCGACATTTCACGGTGAATGTTTCATATAAATTAGATTAGTGTAAATCCACGTAATGACATTTACATATAAAAAATATAGGTATGGTGACATCGGTGTTGTAGCTTGTGTTCGACTGAAAATGGTTGTGAGTTGGACATCTATTCCATCCACCTATCAACTGCGTATAACAGAGAAGGCAGAGACAAGCAAGAGTACATTGCAGATTGAGTGGCAAAATCCAACGCAGCGCTATATTATCAGAGTGAGAAAGTGAAAATGAATTATTGAGCTTATATCAGATGCTGTTTCCCTCGACCACATCAGTTCTAGAGCTATTTTTAGGGTTCCGTACATCAAAAGAAAAATACAGAACCCTTATTTATATATACAGAAGTTAATCCTAATAAACTATTGGGCTTGTTTATTTTCTTTTTAGGAAAGTGTAGAAAGTGTAAATCGCCATGGCTAATTAGTAGCAACAAAAACGTAAATTTAAGTTACTAATTATTATTTTGAACACTTTATTTATCACTATTTTAAATCCTTTATGCCGTATGGTGTAGCAAACACGGACTGTCAGAAATCTCCGTTCTCTACTTTCCAAAAAAAATGAGACAGCATGTTAAGAGGCGGAACTCAACTACGCTTAATTTTGTTACCTGAAAGTGGATATGTAAAACAATTTTTATTATAATCAGACTCTCCTATTAAGCTTCAGTGGGCTCTCATCACTTATTAGGCATATTTTTTAAATTTTATTATTATTATTTTTACTATTCAACCATAAACTATGGCACACACAGTTCAGGTCTATAAATTTGCAGGTTTGGGCGCGATCCAATAGTAATAATTTTGCCAAATCGTACTCAACGGACTATATTGTTTACATTTTACAATAAAATGTTACGTTACGTAAAAGTTTTTATTGTTAATGGATTTCTTACTGCCTCTTACTGGGTGTAGGTGATTGATTTATTTTATTGCAGCTTTCGTTCATATGACGAAATATAGTAGGTTCGAATACTGCAGCGATATATATTAATAGAATTATTAATTACAAAAGAAGCATAAAAAATATAATTCTTACTCTTTGCATTTCTAGTATCTTACAATGAGAATATGTTGAAAAAAATTAAGTGAAAAAAAATCTTTACAAATTCACAATCTTTAAGCCCAATCTTTTTTCGATTTTGGTCCGACTGCAGAAACAACGGTTGTGGGTTCGACTCCCGCTCGGAGAAATGAGTACTATATCCTTGTTTTGGTGAAAAAAACTAAAGAACTTTAAGTTCCGCCGTTTTCCATAAAGCTTAACTCTTTTTTAAAACAAAATTTAAAAGGTTAACAAACATCCTTTTAATTTTTTTTAAAAAGGGAATTAAATCTTCTAAGCTATTATTTTTAATCATGCGCTTCTTAACAAACGTTACATGTAAACGGATGGAACTCGTTACCGCACTAGTATTGAAAAACTACCTTCTACACTTTCAACCGAATTCTGGAGACATTGTGTATTAAGTGGCGGAACTAAACATCGCGCTGTGCCTCGTCACCGGAGCGAATAATTGAAAAAATAAATGTAAATAAATGTTTTAGTTCCCGAATAGGGATCAAACCCACAACCCTTCGCGTTTACACAAACACGCACAAAGTCACACTTCGTGCCCCTGCAGTTTCCGAGATTTTCCGAGGCCAATCGGGCCTCGGAAAATCGGAAGGGAATGTAAATAATTCAAATACAATTATTCAGAGCGGCATTGAATTTCGTTCATGAGAGGATCTGAGGAACGGAGGGTCTCAACACTACCTTGCCCCAGCCTACTTTTTACGAAAACGCAAGGCAACTAAGAAATTGTTGGCAGTTTGATATACAACTGACAGACGAATGCCACCTTAGTCTAAGCGTGACCCAGGACTGATGCAAAATGTTGAAAACCTTACTGAACAAAAATTTATAATATACACTCAAATATTATATGAGGCCAGTCGTGGTGCAGCGGCACAAAGTGTGACTGTAAAACCGACTGATTGTGGGTTCGATCCTCTTTCGAGGAGATGAAATATTTACTCAAATTTATATTTCCATTTCTTCGCTCTGGTGTCGAGGCAAAGTGCGGCGTTGAGTTCTGCCACTCAACACGCAATGTCTCTAGTATTTGGCAGAAAACGGGGAATGGTGTCTTAACACTAGATTTCCTCTGTGTGTAGTGTACCCTGTTGTTTGCGGGATACAGCGTGAAGCTGATTACTCAAATATACACGACCAATCTGGATGGAAGAGTTTAATTAAAAAATTTATTTACTCAACCTCGGGAAAATTAAAGATTTCAAAATTCAGGAGAAACGTGAAGCTATACACACATATGTAGTATATATAAAACGGGACAGACTGAAAAAGTCCCCAGCACATAAGAGTATAAATCAATATTAACGTGACATAAACCAAGACCTTTTGTTATTAAGTTAGTATTATACATTCATCATATCGCTTCGTTTACCCCGACGCTTTTTGGGACACCTTTAAGTGACTGTTATAAATTTTATAAAACATAATAAAGGCTTTTAGAGGTTTAGTACGTTGAGTGGCGGGACTTAACACCGCAAAGTGGGGAGTGTCTTAGCACTAAAAGGCAAAGGGAACCTCTTTGCCTACCCTGCTACATAAAGCGTCTACCTGTTTTTGTTTACAATAAAGAATAAAATCTTTATGTCAAAATTAATATATGCTTGACTTAATAAAATAGTAGTTAGTTCAAATTTATTCACGAAAATTCTGGTATTTTAAAAAAATTAAGAAAGAACGGAATCTACAAGTTCGTTCTCCGAATCAACGTAAACGGTAAGATTTTAGTACACGTGAATGAAGTGATATATTTGGGAAGTATGTTAAGTAATGATGGAAGATACGAAATGGACGCGTAAAATGGAATTGCTTCCGGTGACAGTTATAAAAAGCATAGATGCAATGAAGAAACGTCAGCAGAGTTGCAAAAGCGAATATGCATTTTTAGACTTTTATTATATTAGATTGTGATCACTAAAATTTTTATCGGTTGTCATTATCACTATCAAATATCTCCGATTTTGGATTTAGATTTTAAAGTATCAATTGACAAATTCAGCTTCACGTTGTATCCCGCACACAGCAGGGTAGGCAGAGGGAACCTAGTGTTAACATTCCGTTCCCCACGTTCTGCCGAATTCTGGAGGCATTGCGTGTTGAGTAGCAGAACTCAACGCCGCGCGAATTCAATTCAATCAATTGACAAAGTCTTGATTAATATTAAGTTGTATTTATTATTCAAAATGCAATTTTAATAATTGCTAATTTAAATAAATGTACTATAAAATTCTAAAACTTTTTGCTAATATAAAATTAACACTAATAACAGTACGAACGAAATTATTTTAATTAAATTTAAAATTGAACCGTAGCTATGTGAGTATTCGCTATTTTATGAAAACTTTATTAAACACACATTGGACCGATTTCACTGAATTAACAATGCATGCGGGGCTTACACTAAAACCGTTTAAATAACTCAATTTAACTTATATAATATTATTATTAGAGATATAATAGACTGAGGCCAGATGTGGCGCAGGGGCACCACAGGTAGTGGGTTTGATTTCCATTCAATGTAATGAAATATTTGGCTCAACACGTAATGGGTCCGGTATTCGGAAAGTGGGGAACGCAGTGTCAACACAAGATTCCCAGCTTCGGTTCAATTCTTGTATGAGTTCAATTGTGGTATTAATTCCGTTACTTAACACTAATTATGTCGAAATTGGGTGAAAAACTGAGAACATAATCTCTTGACACTAAGTTCCATTTACCTCCGTAAGGAGCAGGAAGAAGGATGAAACTTGAAGATAATAAAAAAATATTATTTCCAAAATTCCGCTTTTATATTTATTCAAAATTGTTCCCAAAGAAAAAAATCTATGAAAGTTGTGATAAGGTCAGTCGAAAGCACCTGCCGCCCGATATCAACTCAACAAGTGCCGTTGTTCGAAACATGGAACTTTGTAAGATAAGGGTATTGTCATATAAAATGTATTGTAAAAGTTATTTATTTATGATATTTTATATAGTAAAAATGGAAAGTTACTGTATTGTCGGAAAATCACATTAAGTTATGTAATAGTTAGTATGTATACGTACGAATCTTTTTTATAAATGAAACTCAGATACCACACCGGTAAAACTACCCAAGCGTATTTTTTTTCTTTAAGCTGCGTCCTGCACGTAGCATGACAGTGGGAACATATGATTAAGATACTCCGTTCCCATAAAGACACTTTCGTTCCCAACTTTCCGCCAAACTCTGGAGGTATTGCGTGTTGAGTATCACAAATTAACGCCACGTTTTGCCTCTTTACCAGGACGAGGAATTTAGCTCACAACCTATCACATTTACAGACGCACGCCAGTGCCACTAAGTCACAATAGGCATCTTATTTTCTGTCTTCATGTTTTGAATATTAAGGGGAAGGACCTGGCGGCCTGAAACATAGGGAATCCTAGTTCAGGCGTCAGTCCTTTTTGTTAACTGTACAGAACAGTACAGTTAACAAAAAGCACTGACACAGCTTACAGTTAACTAAAAAAAAAAAAATCAGCTTCACGCTGTATCCCGCACACCGCAGGGTAGGCAGAGGGAACGTAGTGAAAGACACTCCGTTCCCCACTTTCTGCCGAATTTCGGAGGCATTGCGTGTTAAGTGGCAGAACTCAACGCCGCGCTTTGCCTCGACACCAGAGCGAAGAAATGGAAATATAAATTTAAGTAAATATTTCATCTCTTCGAGTGGGGATCGAACCCACAACCAGTCGGTTTACAGTCACACTTTGTGCCGCTGCGCCACGACCGGCCTCAAACTGTTTTTGCTAAACTACAGTTAACTGTTTTTGCTAAATAACATTATATATAAAGTGATTCAATAACAATATTGACATTTTAGTATTTTCAAACAATAAAAACAATCTATCACCCCTTTTCGAGAAATACTAAGGCCATATAACAAAAGTCTCGACATCCATAGTATTTTGTTCTGTAATGACGCAAAAATTCCTAAAATAAATTAAAATATAAAATATAATTCAAAGTTCCACGCTGGGCGTAAATATTTACATTTACAAATATAATAGCCGTTGTGGCACAGTGGCTGTAATAGTTGTAGGTTCGATTCCCACTCTACGAAATAAATTAATAAATATTTACATTTCCTCGCTCTGATAATAAGAAAAAACACAGCGAGTTCCGCCTCGCAACAAGTGATGTCGTGAATAATTCGGCAGATGGATGTTCGATGTTATGACGGAGTGTCTCAACACTAGATTTCATTTATCTAACCTCTTTTATACAGAATAAAGCGTAAATTAAATAATAATTTATACCTAAATTTATTATATAATATAAATATTAAGCATAAAACATAAAAGCTATTGTCACTTCGTACGGAGCCTTCCAACCAAGAAAACAGGGCGCGGCGGAAGACGACAGCTATCTGTGGATCAGAAATGGCTTTGTTAGACATTGAACAGACGTTATCTTGTAATACTGACAAGTATAATATTAATGACAAGTGTTACACAAGACAAGGGTCTATAATATACTTATTAAATTTTTAGCTTCACGCTGTATCCCGCACAAGGCAAGGGGAACCTGAAAAGCTAGTATTAAGACCCTACGTTCTTATTAAGATACTTCTGTTAACCACTTTTAGCTGAATTCTAGTGGGATTGCGTGTTGATTGGCGGAACTTAACGTCGCTTTACTTCGTTAACAGAGTCTTACCACTAAGTTCCTAGGTTCCGTAAGCACGGGATACACAATGTACAAATAAAGGTAATATTAAATGCATTATTTATTAATTCACCGACCACTTTAACTTGTGGAGCTTAGCTTAGAAGTTGCTTGATACATTTCATCTAAAGCACGCTCCATGTAAACGGTTTTCCCCCGGGATCTGTAAGTTTAGGAGTAATTGCGAGCGAGGCTGTCTACTTCATATTTAAACGACTTACTACTCAAATAGCATTAATGTTTTATAAAAAAAATTTACGGGAGTACTTTTTTAGTATCGTTATGGAGTATTTTAAAGGATTTTCACAGACAAAGGATATTCTTTTTTTCGCTTTCGCAATTTTTACGATTTTTTGATGGAAATTGCTGTAACTAAATTACTTGAATAGATATATGTCTTAGTACTTATATTTTATTGTTAAATAGAAGCAGGTAAAGCTTAATAGTGACCACGGACTACTGTTAAATGTCAGCAACTAACCTATGGTCAAGCCTCAGTAGTCAGTTACCAACAGTTATATCTCGTCACATTATATGTTCTTAGTGCCCAAGCTAACTCTGACTGCAGGTACTGTGAGTTACATCAAAACGATTAACATGATTTAATATAGCTTATCAGCGTGTCCATAATATTTGAATGGACTCGAGTTGTTTCTGAGAATAGCACGTTCAACCAAACATACCTTCCAGTTTTATAATATTTGTACTGATTATTGTTTTTCAGATTCACACTATCTCGCATGTACCAGAATAGGCAGTCTCCGGGATCGAACCTTGAACCAATCGCGTTTTCAGTCACACTTTATACCCCTGCGCCACGACTAGCCTCAAGAATAAAATCAGAAAAACTAACGAATATTACAAATTGTCCTAATAGTATTGAAATTTACAACCACTGTGCATGTGCAATTTTTTCCTTAAATTGCCAATGACGGCGTCTAAATTGAGTTATAGTAGATATTATCTTTTATATTCCTTATTAGACATTCAATCTTGATTAGATCGACTTGATTTTAAAGACTTAATTTGAGAATATCTAAATACCTATCTTTTCTCCAAAAACTGCCACTCTGCCACACTTTTTTGGCATTCCCTTTCAAGATCCTATGCTATACAGTTGGTGTTTTACAAACACATTTGAAAGAAAATTTTGATGTGATTACATACAACGCCTTTAAATAAACACATTACACATCGTATTATGGGTTTGATTTCCACCTCAAAAAAAACCGCGGCGTGGAGTTCCGCCACTCAACGGAAAGTGGTAAATGGAGAACGTAGTGTCTACTGGGCTTTATGTATCCTTTCATGCCCTGAGTTCATTCAAATGACGATAACTTTTTTGTTAATGAACCGATTTAGATGAAGCAACTTTTAACTTTAGTAGTTAAGTTGAGTTAAAACAAAACAATTGGTGAAACTTTTAAGTACCCCCTAACAGTTCAAATAAGGGGTTGAAAGTCTTTAAATCGCCACTGATGTTCATAAAAAATTAAATTCAGACTGTTAAAAAAAATTGAACACTTGTTTCATGGGTTTTTAAGAATTCACTCCTAAGATTACAAATATGTATTTTTTTTAATAATACTACACAATAATACTACAATCATAATATACAATGTCCTCAATTCAAATCACGCTTCCTTAGCTCGATTCTGAACTAATATTAGCAAGCTCATATCCGCTTCCTCTACAGGAACACTGTTTAACAGTTTTCAACTAGCATTCGAAGAAAGTAAACAAAGCGTTCATTTATATTATGGAAAATTAGCACTAAAAAGTATGAAATTCTAGAGTTGAAGCCGTCGTAGTGCAGTACGACAAACGTGTGGTTGTAGACGCGACAGTCGTGGGTTCGGTTCCCACACGTGTAATTACATATTTAATATTTTCATTTCGTCGTGTGGGTAACGAGGCAAAGAGCAGCGTTCGCCAGTCAAGAGGGAATTTCAATTATCAATATTCGTAATTTATTATTTTAGTGACTTGACGCGTTTACAAACGGTGTAACTATTGGTTACATACAGTCCGGTACAGACAGACAGACAGCAGAATCTTAGTAATAGGGTACCGTTTTACCCTTTGATATGAACCCTAATAATTTATCTCTCTGAGTGGGCATCGAAGCCGTAACCATTTACAGTCATACGCTGTCCCACGAACGAAAATAGGATTTTTCACGATATATTGATTTAACAATTAACATATAATCTACCTAATATGTGTAGAACTGATATTTATATGTAATTTAACGATTCAAAACTGATTGCAACAGACTAATATTTATTGAAGACTTTAAATTTTGATTAAAATGATAATAACACTTCAAGAATACTGTATTTTTATGTCATGACATGTATGACATAAAAACACTATATTCCATATGAAAAGCGTCAAAATACAATAATAGTTTTTTGAGACCGCATTGCAGGCGCTGGCGCGTGACCAAAATACATAAGACCCTGGTACATGATACGATGCGAATAATTGAATTTTAATTTCGAATTTCAATTTAACCAGACGGTGTAGCGGTGCAGTTAAAAAACACCTAACAACGCTTGCGCTGTTTTCGAGTTTGATTCCCGTTTGGAGCAATGCTTATGTGATGGGCAAAATACATTTCTGGGGTGGGCTTGAATCACCCCAGCTCCTTCTATTTCTACGTCCATATCCTCTATGCCAGGACGGCAACCTTTCCATAATGGCAATGAATAAGCGCCAATTATAAGTAACCTTCATTATGTTGTAAGGAAAAATGTTATTACATATAAAGAGATTTTAACATTAACTTGTTACTTTAGTAAAAATTGTTAAATAAATAATAAAAACCGATAAAGTTAAAAAAAGACCCAATACAATTCCGTACAATTTTCATAGTTGTAAACGGGAACGTGACTTACGAAGTTGACAAGCTCAAGTTTTGCGGGCGTATGCACACACACACCACGCATTTTTATGAATTGAATATATATTAAAATTTATATATAAATATAAGTTATTCTGTTCTTGTTTCTGTTTTTTATGTTGTGCTTTGTCTGTATTAAGTACCCTATAGGTTTTGATTACGCGTCAAATTTTATTCAAAACCCATCAAAAAGGATGCTTAAAAGCTCGTATATCTATATATATAAAAGGGCATGACTGAGTGAGGTAAGACATAGCCGTACATAGCCGCACAGCCGTAACCGCTGATGGTAGAAACGTGAAATTTGGACAGATGTTTATTTTTTTAATTTGGGCATCCACTAAGAAGGGATTTTAAATTTTTTTAATCCTAAAGTAATGAAATAGGGATTGAATGTTTGTATGGAAAATTTTTCAAATCGACACCGATTTTTATAAAATTTAAAATTCAAAGTTTTAAAAACATTTCATTGAACACGTGTTTCATGGTTTTTTTAGAATTCGCCCCCTAAGAGTTCAAATAAGGGGTTGAAAGTTTATATGAAAAAATCTTTAAATCACCACCGATATTTATAAAAAATTAAAATCAGACTGTTAAAAATATTTTATTGAATATGTGTTTTGTGGTTTTTTAGAATTCACCCCTAAGGGTGCAAATAAGTTGGCGAAGCCGCGCGCGCCCGCTAGTTTTATATAAAATTCAAACTTACAACCACCAAACTATTAATACCTTAAAATTAAGCTATCAATTTAAATATGAACTCTAATGAGTTTATATTTAAATTCATATCTAAATATGATAAAATATAAATATAATATAATGAATATATCCATCAACAGACACACCCCTCAAGTCGATCATGAATCATTGTTCACTGCATTCAGTATGACGTCAATACGTGTTTACTGTTTAGAGTTGCGTTGGAGCTAATTCTGAAACCAGTGTATTTCGAAGGTATTAAGGTAAGCTTACAGGAATTAAATTTTATGTTGTTTAAAAAAAAATTAAAGCCGTCGCAGGGCACAAGGCTGTGTACACAAGAACTGTAACCCGACGGTTGTGAGTTCGATCCCCACAAATGGGGGAACGAATTATTATTTAGTTGCTGTACGCTGCGCGTGTTGCTACGCTACCACACAATTAATTCATTTTGACTCACTTTATTGATTTTGTTCATTTCGAAACACAAGTGACATTGCAGAGTTTCGTTTCGTTTTCGCATTGATTGATACTCCTAATTATATCTACATTCGTGAAACGATTGTCCTTGCGCTTTGTTGAAACGGTTGTCCTTGCGCTTTGCTGATATTCATTGCGAAAGCGAGGCGCACCAGGAACTGCAACGTGGCAAGTCTTCCGGAATCATTGTATATGTGGCAAAAATTGTTGTCTTAATAATATTGTTCATAATTTTCTAGACTGAAAGTCTCGTTCCATTGCAAAGTCGTAGCGGATTTATGTTTCGAAGAAAAATGATGGGTACGCCAATTTTCAATTCAAAAACGTGAGGTAGCATGCCTGGCCAATAAAGCGAATTCAGTTTGAAAGTTGACAACATTGTTTTGATTCACCACAGCATCAATGAACTTATATTTTATCGTTTTTATTCCATGTGAATAGAGAAGTTGATGGTATTGACATCGATGTTTTTATAGCACACGTACTGAGTCTCTGATGATTTTCGTAATTCTGTGCAAAATTTTTTGCACTAATTCGTCTATGGTTTCTGTGATCTTACAGAAGTTTGCTGGCCAATATTTATTAATTGTTTTGTTAAAATTTCAACCGATGCATCCCGTTGTGTTTTTATACGCATGTTGGTTTTCAAAGACAATTTCTTCAATTCAATTTCCGAATGGAGTTGTCTAAAAATCTTTAATCATTAAAGTTAGTACTAATACTGATATTAATAAAACTAAAGATTTTATTTGTTTGAACACGCTAATCTCAGGAGCTTCGTAGTTCGTATTATTAAATTAATTATTTTTGTGTCGGATATGATTACATGGGTAATCATTATTAATGTAATGTCCAACTTAATCATTTTGATAGTACCCACTGTACCTAGTTATCTTGGACAAATAGAATGTGTCATAGATGACACAAAAATTTTAGTTATTACTATTAGAAGGAAACAACCCCAGTTGTATCGAGGACGACGATATATGTAAGCAGCTAGCTAGCTAATATAGGTATAAAACTTATAGTAAATACCCTTTCTTCGAAGCTACATTAATTGATTTTTAGGAGGGTAGTAGGGTAATATAACTTTAACAATCCTCGTTATGTAATATATTCAGAATTTATCACTTTGCATACTCATAATATGCAATATATGGAAATCCACTTCTACTCCGTGTACTTTGAAGGCTTTAAAAAGAAATTTTATGGACATTAACCAGCTCGTGTGTAAAAGCTTTCTATTCTTATGCAAAGTTATATATATTATGTTTTTTTTAGATATTGCCTTAGTGAATTATAAAAAAATATAAAAATATACTAATATCTAGAAGAACACACCAATGATATAGTGATTAGGAGAATTAAAACTGAAAATACATACAGTTGTTCGTTCTTTATTTTCCGCCTAAAATCGGAACATTGCGCGTTAAACGCCGGAATTAAACGCCGCACGTCTATACTAATATTATAAAGAGGTAAGATTTGTATTTTTGTATGTTTGTATGTATGTATGTATGTATGTGTGTATGTTTGTAGAGTTTTCACACAAAAACTACCGGGCCGATTTAAATAATTTTTTCACTATTGGAAAGCTGCATCTTTACTGACCAGTATAGGCTATATTACATTTCCAAAAAAATAGAGATCCCTAATAGAAATGCAATAATGTAAACCAAGGTGTGAAGAAATTGATCTTAATAATTCTATCATCGCGTGCGCTGCGAAAACTATTGATGATAGAACAAAACAATGTTCTACAGTATTATAGAGCGCATTAATATCTATAAAAAAGTCCGCGATAGCATATGTCTAACTACTGTAGTTATGACAATATAATCATTTTTTTATATTTTATACGTTAACAAAAGTGCCGACAATAATCAAACCATATTATTCATACCTCTGCATCAATCCTTATCCCATTAAATGATATTTTATGAAAGATAATTTCAATACCTGTAAAATACTTTTTAAATTAATAAGATCGGACATCCCATTCAAAAGATATAACGAATTTAAAAATATAAATCTAAAGAAAATCATGTAATAATAAAAAATGCGTAGTGTGTGTCGTGTGGCCTTGCGCACCGTGGCGAGTAACTCTGCGGGGGTTGGGTGGGAGATGTATCGATACCACTTAAATTATTAAGACAGTCCATTAGATTTTTTGTTTTTATGGAAAGGACAAGGCAAACGAGCGTTTGGATCACCTGATGGTAAGTGACTACCGCCGCCCGCGGCCCCGTGCAACACCAGAGGAGTTACAGGTTTGTTGCCCGCCTTTAAGGTGGGTTGGACTCCGGAGCCCGGCATTACCTGATGCGAAACGCAGTGGCATAATAGCCGCTACTTCACGCCGGTTTTTAATGCCGGGGGTGGTAATGATCCAGTGGAGTCTGCCCAGTCGCCTCTTACGACACCACCAGCACTAGGATGATCCTATACTAGACCGGGATCCCACGGCAAAATTGTTTGAATGAAATAGACCCGATAAGGAAAATTCTTTTACAACTACACGATTAACGTGTAAAACAATACCAAAAAAACCTTATATCGCGTGCGCTGTGGAAATTATTGACAATAGAGCAAAGTGATGTACTGCAATTTTATAGAAGACATCAATATCTACAAAAAAGTATACTGTTAGTTATGCCACAATAACTCATTTTCAAAGGAAAATGTGCAAACTAGAAAAGAGCCACCATCGTAGTACAGAGGGGCATCTAAAATATATATATATATATATATATATATATATATATATATATATATATATATATATATATATATATATATATTTTAGATGCCTATATGTATATGTATGTATATAATTAATAGTTTTAAACTTATCATACAAAGTTATCCCGTAGGTAGTATATAATTTTTTTCAATTATTGTTACCAGCAAAATGTATTGATACTAATGTGGTATCTATATTTTTATATATATATATTTATATTTTTTCTCCCCTTAGTGTTTTTCAGGTGGAAAACATAGACATCTTTTTATTTGATAAAATATTTTATTCCCCATAAAAATGTTGGTAGTTTTTATAATTCTAATATAATTAAACAACTTTCTAAAATGATCTTTCCTTGCATGTGTTGTAATAACTATCAGGAGCTATTAAACAAAACAATACATTCTCATTTTTATAAATATATTATATGTTATTACATTAAAACTAGCGGTCGCGGAGCAACTTCGCCTGCTTATTAGCACTCTTAGGAGTGAATTCTAAAAAAAACCACGAAACGTGTTCATTACAATATTTTTAACAGTCTGAATTTAAGTTTTTATAAAAATCGGTGGCGATTTAAAGATTTTTCCATATAAACTTTTAACCCAGTATTTGAACTCTTAGGGGATGAATTCTAAAAACCATAAAACACGTGTTCAATGAAATATTTTAAAGAGTCTGACTTTCAAATTTTATAAAAATCGGTGCTGTTTTAAAAAAAATAATACAAACTTTCAAGTAATTCCCTGTATCGAAACAAACAAATAATTCACAAATGTGGTGAAGCCGCGAGTTGGTTGCTATAGTTTATAAAAGTTTATATTGGGTTTAGATGGATCACGTGGGGATGTCAATACATTTTAATCATTGGCACGTAGGTACGTTACATTCATTTACAGTACATATATTTCTCAAGAGAATTTAATCAAAACTTTGTAAATAAAAAAAATAGATGAAATAATCAAGTTAAGGAAGTGCCAAATATATTTTATGAATCAACCTTAATTTTATATTCAAAACAAATGAATTATATGTAAATTTGTTAATACATTTCAAGTATGAAAAAAAGAATAAATGCAATATAAATGCGTTTCTCCTTTTCTTTCCAATGATTTATATTTCTATTATTTATATCGATATATCAGGGACGTAAATGCGGGAACAGAGCTGCCATCTTAGTACAGAGTAACCTCTAAAAAATATATTTACGTATAAATATAGTTAAAGAGTAAAAATTGTGAAGAGGAATGTGTGATTCCTCTATGGTATATATTATTCTACATAATATCATAAAAAAACAAGTTTAAACAGCACATACAAAGGTATCCTACTGCAGTATAATTATTTTCGATCAACATTTTTTAACTTTTAATTTTGAACATTTTGAATTGAACGAAAAAATTAGACTATTTTGTCAAATTTTTTCGTCATAATGGCGTGAAATTATTCAAAATATTAAAAAAAAATTCTTTTGAAAATAATTCTTAACGATAAGAATGTTGGTAGTTTCTCAAAAGGTATAAGAATTTAAAAAATGCCTGAAATATGCTTTCTTAGCAAGTGTTGTAATAACTATTGGTTGTATTCACTAAAAAATCACTATAGATATTAAATATGCTCAATTATATAGTATTTTTATCAGCACCACTTTAAATGAAACCATAGTTTTAACTACTCTATAAAAGCCTAATATAATTTAAAAAATCCCAAATTGAAAAAGTTATTTTTTATACAAAATAAATTATATATTATCGTTCATATTCAAATAAAAGGCTATTTGTCATTAAATACGCAAACAGACATAAGCCTATCAAGGGGAAACCGCCGCATACGAGTCGTAGGTATTGGCGGCAAAGTTCAAAGTTGTTTAACCTTTAGTAATATTTTGTAGTAGTACGTGATTACGTTATTGGTATTACGTTATGCGTAACTGCGTCACACGAAATATAGGTTTGGATAAACATCAAAAAAATCCAACGTCTAAACTGTTGAGGTATCTTGATTAATTTCTTTAGGTATGGGTTTAAAATATTTTATCCTATATACTGTCCCCGTAAAAGAAGCGCTGACGCTTCCATTCTGTATAAATATTAAAGGCCGTCGCGGCGTAGGGGCACAAAATTGTGCCTGTAACGTGACGTTATGGGATCGCCTCCCACTTGGAGGATTGAATTGTAATTTAATCTTATTTTCATTTCGCACGTCAGTCATACGCAGTATCTTAACACTTAAGTTTCCTCTACCTACCCTGTTATAGACTGGATACAGCGTGAATCTGGTTTTAATTTTGTGTGAACCAATTAAAATAAAAGTAATACTAAATATTTAAAGGAAGTTAGCCAAATTATAAAACTGCACTTAAATCGGTTAAGCCCTTTCTGAGATTATCCTGAACGCACAGATAAACAGACAAATTGACCAAGTTCTATTACATTGTTAAATGTCCGTGATAACAGTTTTTCTAATATATCTTCCATGTACAGATACCGATGAGTTAGGATTTTATTGTAAGTATCGATATAACTATATAGCTATAACTATAACAGGCCCTAAAGACTCCTTAAGGCAAAAGTTTAAAGAAATTAATATATTGACATTTACGGCGGTGGGAAAATGCGACCTAAGGTTTTAATAATTTTTACATGAGAAATCTAAAGTGCGTTGCAAATGTACATTACAGGTATATTAAAACATGAATATAATTTTAGTGTTTTATGTAAATAATTCCGTGGTTAAAGCGGGCGAAGCCGCGAGCGGGTCGCTAGTTGTTTTAATAAAATAAAAATAATTAACGCCCAGTATAGCCTATTGCGTCACGATGGGCTCGACTATGTAACATTTCTATTTTGATTGCATCGACAACAATCTGTGTACAATGTATGTACATACGAGCCAGTGACCATGTCATCCTAACTTGATATTTCATCTGGTATCAGACAAAGCTTGTGTCATGTCAGCTTAATTGATCAATTTACATCTGGATAGCTGTCCCCAACGTTTAAAATTTACGAACTTGTGGTCGTGGCGTCTAATACCTATATATTAGGGGCATTGCTTGCTTGGCTTTAGAACAAAATTAATTTAGACCCATAACAAAAATTTTAATTTAATTAATATTTTCAACAATTACAAAAGAAAAATAGTTTTTTTTAGAAAACGCATAAGAATTTGAACATAGTTGGACATATACCTTATATGTGGTTTAGTGGTCAATTTTTTTTTTGTTTAAATACAAAATTAATGACCAAGACACAATGATATACCTTCAAACTTCAAACTTCAAACAAAAATATATGTAACATACACAAATGTTATATAAAAGATACTTATAGAAAAGATATTTCCTTTACTCTCTACTCCCAAGATACTACTCATCCATCTAGAAAACCTTGCAAAACAAAAACTTTTTAAATCTTAATTGAATTACCACTAACAAAGAGATGTATATTGTAATTAATTAATACTTTTTTCTAATTTCCACTCGACTATTTATTGATAGAAATACAAGTTTAGTCTTTTAAGTTCAACAGAGTCCTTAATGGACCCGCTCCGTCCATTTTATACTCTGCGTACTCTGTTATTGTGGTTTAAGCTTGAAGCTGCCAAAAAATATTGATAATCTTTAAATCTTACGCAAGTCTATAAATAAATTCAAGTATCACTCGCATATAGTAAATACTGCCAATTAATTTCGTAGTTTTCTTAGAACTATAACAGGAAACATCATTATGTACAAGCTAATGATTATAAGGGCTCGGTACTTTAAAATGTGTCAGAAGTACCAATTTAGGATAAATATTTGTTCATGGCTTAAAATGTAAAGCAGGAAATTGTTGCAGAATTTATACATAATTCTTATTCTGTACCCTTATTTATCCTTAGTTTAATCAGTACTTGCACGAGTGTAGGTATATTAAAAAATACTAAATTGTCTGCGACAAAATCGAGGATTTTTTATTACCAAACATGCATATAACTGTATGCAATAAATAGAAAGAGTGTCAGAGTATCCTAACACTGGGTTCCCTCAGTCTTCCTTGCTATATGCAGGATACAGCGTGAATCTATATTGTATTTTCTAATAAATTTTTCACAACGCAATACAACGCATGCGTAACACGATACAGCGAGAAAGTTTAGAACGTATCGGGCGCACTTCTCGATTGACGTCAGCGCCATTTCACAACAATAAATCTGACATCACATGTCGAAACTGTTTCTGAAGCTTTACAAATTTGACCTCTTTTAAATTTTATCTCAGTTTAAAATATTAATATCCTTATGGATGAGTATGGATGAGATTTGTGGTCAATGCAATATTGTGTTTGAAATTAGGGAGTTCAAATTCGTACGAAAACGTTATTATTAGTTAAAAACATGAATTTTAAATATGAATATTAAGCATGTTGGTACAGTAAATATTGATATTAAGATATTAAGCAAATTGGTACAGTTTTTTTTTTTGTTAATTAAAGGTTGAGACCATTGTCGCATAGTGGCGAAGTTTCTGGGTTCGGTTCCCATTCCTGAAAGTTTATAACATTTTTTATCAGGTTCATTCTGCCTATCCTACTATGTGGAGTTTGGATGTGCTATTTTTTTTCATCACATCAATATTATAAATGTAACATCGTGTTTTGAAGATTTAAACCAACAATCATCATTTAGCAGTAAATTTTTATTTTTAATTTCAATTTTACTTAAGAAATATAGAATAACACCCACATATGTATGTCGTGGCTCAAGGGCACAAAAGTGTGACTGTAAAACTGACTGGTCGGAGGTTCGATCCCCACTCGAAGAGATGAAATATTTGCTTAAATTTATATTTCCATTTCTTCGCTCTGGTGTCGAGGCAAAGCGCGGCGTTAGTTCTGCCACTCCACTCAACACGCAATGTCTCCAGAAATCGGCAGAAAGTAGGGAACGGAGTGTCTTAACGCTAGGTTCCCTCTGCCTACCCTGCTGTGTGCGGGATACAGCGTGAAGCTGATAGATATATTACAAAACGACACAGATAAATTGAGTATAAATAATAAATACAAAATAAATGTCAAAAACACGCAAATGAAAGTAAAAAAAAAAAAAATTTAAACAGATGTAAAATAAAATTGTTACTCGTTTACTGAAATGTTGTTCTTCTTTACAGGAATCGTCAACCGAGGAGACTCATTTCGACGACGTCGATCCCGATCAGGGAGTCTGGCTCCGTCATCACCCGCCCAATCGGCACCAGAATCTCAAGAACGAAAACCAGTGGCCTGCCACCGCGTTGCCATGGTGGGAGCACCAGGAGTGGGCAAGACGGCCCTGATCAGCCAGTTCCAGACAAGTGAATGTATTAACGCGTATGATAGACAAAGAGGTATGTTTGATAAATGTTTTATTCTTATTATAAGGTAAGAAAGATATTTCATTTCTATTGCAGAAAGAAATAAACCAGTTACGTGTGAACATTGGTTATTAATAAAATATATAAGTGTCGATTTTAGATTTGTTAATATACTATTATTTATTATTTTAGTTACTCATGCATTTGTTTATTTTCTATAGAGGAAGTTGTTTTTATTAATTAATAAATAATAAATTACGTTAAATAAAATTACTTTTTTTAAAGTAATTGGTGATAAGTTATTGTAAAGCAGTGTATTTTCAAAGGAAACCATGTTTTTTTTCCTTTAACAAATAAACACGTACGTTTCGCCACTCAATACGCAATGTACCGGATGTTCAAATACATGATGAAGAGAAGCTTCGGAGAAAATAGGCTAAATTCATTAAACATATATATACATAGTTAGTTTTAAAAGGTTACAATACTTCAACAAGCCTCTACGAGCAGCTGAAATCACTTTATTTTACCAACATAATAGTTTTAGGTCTAACCTCTTTAAACAACAGACCTTTTGAATAATAACCAATTTAAAAAAAAAAAGCACGGCCGGCATATTTCAGAACTATATATATATATATATATATACATATATATATATATATATATATATATATATATACTTTTTTATGCCCATTTTAAAACTATTTTTATTTATATTTATCATTTTTAAACTGTTATTCCACACTTAGAAAATAAAACATGAACAGAAATATGAAAAGACTCCTCTTTTTATTCGCAGCAACATTAACACTGTATCGTATAAAGGAAGTTGGAATTTGCACCCCTTTTTCACTTTCGCACTTAATTTTTATTTCATCCTGAGTTCATATCAGGCTATTGTTTGTAAACATGAATTTTGTAACAGGATCATGTCGTATTTACGAAGCATCTGAATATAGACACAGTAGGCGTGGGTTCGATACACAGCTTCGCCATTACGCTTTTTCCCGTAAAGCAGGGTAGATGGGAACTTAGTGGAAAGCCACTCGGTTCCCGTCGCTCCGAAAAACTTTCAATACATTGCATTTGTGAAAAAATACTAATTACGTATAATAATTCCCCCAAATGGAGATTAAAGCCTCAAAATTTACAGTCGTAGCAGTCCCATGCATGTATATATACATACATACATACACACACATATATATATATATATATATATATATATATATATATATATATATATACTTTTTTATGCCCATTTCAAACTATTTTTATATTTATCATTTTTAAACTGTTATTCCACACTTAAGAAAATAAACATGAACAGAAATATGAAACAATATTTCTTTATCACCAAACTCCGTCATTCAACACGTAATACCCCCAAAATTGGGCCACAAATGGGGACGGATTGTCTCTATACTAGGTTCCATCTGCCTTCCATGCTATGTGTGGGATACACCATTAATTTAAAAAAATAAAATAAACAAAAGCGTAGAGATGAAAAAAACAATAAAAACCAGCTTCACGCTGTATCCCGCACACTGCAGGGTAGGCAGAGGGAACGTAGTGAAAGACACTCCGTTCCCCACTTTCTGCCGAATTCCGGAGGCATTGCGTGTTAAGTGGCAGAACTCAACGCCGCGCTTTGCCTCGACACCAGAGCGAAGAAATGGAAATATAAATTTAAGTAAATATTTCATCTCCTCGAGTGGGGATCGAACCCACAACCAGTCGGTTTACAGTCACACTTTGTGCCGCTGCGCCACGACCGGCCTCTATAAAATAAAATTCTCCTCAATAAAAACCATATCCAAGAAAATCTTCTCAAGGCTGTTCCAGTATAAATACTAAAAATTCCATACTAAAAATTAACTAGCACAACATTTTATTACTTGCACTAAAATAAGCAAACGTCGATACTATCAAAGGAGGAACAAACTGGACACTCGTAAATCGCATTTAAATAAATCTTTGCAATTGAAATTTAATGCGGTGATTTAGAATCATGATTTTATAGCGAATCGTGAATCTGTATAATTGATGTGTATATCGACGTATGGTTACATTATAAAGCCAGTCATGGCGCAGGGCACAAAGTGTGACTGTTGTGTGTGGTTGTGAGATCAACTCCCACTCGTGAAAATTAAATATTAAATATTTTTATTTCCTCGCTTTGCTAATGAGGCAAATTGGGTTAAAAGTAGAGAACATAAATAACTCAATGAGAACAGAGTAATACAAGTTTCTTAGGTTCCCTCTTTGAATGTGTTAAAAAGTACGTTAATTACATTAATAAAGTTCTAATTACATTAATAAAGCTCTTAATGTATTGTATAAAAATAAACATAAAAATATATTAAATATACAAACTGCAATCCCTTAACACTTATTACTTTTTTTACCAGCTTACCGCTTATAACCAAGTATTAAGTCACTACACATCCTAATTTCCGATAGAATTAGAAACTTTGTGTGATAAACGGAACTCAACGCTGCACTCTCTTGCCAGAGCGATAGAATAATAAAAATACATTCCTCCGATTTCCTACACGCTGCTTCATAAGAAGTATTGAAAAAAAATATCGTATAGTAAAAAATTTGCATAAAATAAATCCGTTAATTAACAATCAAAATGAATATTGAAAACCATTTAATTTTTTAAAAGCTTTCCGACTTTATTAAGTTCTTTATTAATTTATGTGCCTGTTGAGAATTTTTTTTCCTTTCAACATTTCTTTTTAACTCGTCTTACTCGGGGACTTGAAAATATATTCATACATTTTTAATAGTATAAAGCGAATGAAGATTAATGTTATTAATTTTAAAGTAAACGTTTGTATAGAAGTAAAACTCCTGTTTTTCCATATTCAGTTTATTCTATTTTCCGCCCAATTTTCGAGACAGCGTTTTGAGTCGCAGAACTCAACTTAAGGAAATTAAAATAATTGATGAATGAATTAATCAAGTAAGAATTGAACCCATAAACATCACGTATATAGTCAAAGATATTACTGCTGCGTCACGACGGTCTCCGCAAAATTAATTTGAAAAAAAAAAACATTTCAACATTGAATATTATTACAAAATATTTTATAATTTCAAAGGTAACATTGGAAATGACGTAGTCGCCTCCAAGCTACTTCATTATTTAACATGATTATGATTTATATATTGTTATTTCATCAATTTTGATTGAATAAAAATATATAAAAATGGGTTTATCTACGGTTTAAGATTTAGTTCCCCAATTTTAGAGGTTGTGTAATGAGTGTGGTAAGAAATTAACATAATTCAATCAGTCTCCTGACAGACACTCCGTTCTCCGCTTTCTGATTCTCGAGGCATTGCTAGTTGAATGGCGAAACTTACCAACGCTAATGGCCTCGTTAACAAAGCGAGTTTCTCGAGCGGGAATCGAACTGGCAACTGTTACGTTTGTATTCGCACGCTTGTGCCACTGCGCCACGACGGCGTATGTAGAATTATTGTTGTTTAAAATGTACAGCCGTAAGCAATTTATTTTGTTAGTAGAAATTGTAATCCTTAGGGCTTTTTATATGTAAGCTTTGTTTGTACAAAAACTTGAGGATTTACTCGTACTTTTGGCGTTTCGTAAAATGTGCGTACAATTTACTTGCTTTTTATTACAACTACTATATTTACTTTTATATTTACACAAAAACATACTAACAACATAAATAAGTTGTTGTTGTTGACATAGCTTGATGAGAACGTATGGCTTAGCGGTCAGAGCGCCTGGTCAGTTTCCAGGAGGCGCGGGTTCGAGTCCTGCTACGTTAAAATTTTTATACATTTTCTATATAAGTTAGTACTTATATACTTGTATAGAGGCCACACTTTTCGTTTATATAAAACTTGGTGATGTATGGAAGAATTATTTACGTTTGTGAATTATATTCCACGCACTAAATAAATAAAAATATTATTATAAAAATAAAAATAAAATGTATTTAATGCCAGTCGTAGCGCAGGGACATAAAGTGTGTTGTGGGATCGATTCTCACTCGATGAAATAAAATGTTTAATGTTTTCATTTCTTCGCTGTTGCGTCGAACCGCAGAACTGAGTCAGTCGGTCAGTCAAAATCATAACTTAAAAGTATTAATTCTTAGATTTCTTCTCTCTTCTTCCTGCTTCCTCTCGGAATAATAAATAAAATAATTTATACTATGTAAAGATAAATAAGGCCGGCCGTGACGCAGTGGCACGAAGTGTGACTGTAAAACCGACTGGTTGTGGGTTCGATCCCCACTCGAGGAGATGAAATATTTACTTACATTTATATTTCCATTTCTTCGCTCTGGTGTCAAGGCAAAGCGCGGCGTTGAGTTCTGCCACTCAACACGCAAGGCCTTCAAAATTCGGCAGAAAGTGGGGAACGGAGTGTCTTAACACTAGGTTCCCTCTGCCTACCCTGCTGTGTGCGGGATATAGCGTGAAGCTAATTTAATTTAATTTTTTTTTAAAGATAAATAAAGTCAATGTATAATTATATTACCAACAGTTATTTTATTTCAAAATAAAATTTAAGACTTTCTTCTTTTCTTTGTTTCCTAAGTATTCTTCAAGTCAAAGAACGAGTATATAAGATTGTAATAACACATGAATATTTTGTGTTGCGAAAATAGCAACAGGAAATAGAGGCTTAATATCCGCTACAAGCTTGGTTCTTGTTTATTTTAGATACATTTTTCCTGTTAAATTGAAAATTCTATTATATTGAAATACTAAAACAAATAACGGAAGCGTTCGTGACGCTGCGGCACAGCATCCGGTGGTTGTGGATTCGATTTCCAGGCAGTGGAATGAATTATTTACATTTATTAGCTCTGGTAACGAGGCATGGCGCGCCAAATCTATAACGATTAAACGGTGCTAAATAGGGAACGGAGTGTCTTAACACCGGGTTACCCTCTGCCATTATGTAAACACGAGAACTGCAGGATACCGCGTGAAGCTACTAAACTAAATACATTATGAATATTTTATTGTTTCTAATAAATTAGAACACACGTCGTACGTCGTACGTACGTAGCGTACTACGTACAGAGAGCTACGTAAAGAAAGACAACATGCCGTATATAAGTATAAATAAGTGTTGATATCGATTTATATATCACGCGTTCACTTTCAAATTCTGTGATAGTCATCAAATTATGACATATGAGGGTCGACTATCGATTATGCCTTAACGTACCTCCCTTTACGAAGATTGGTGTCAGTTAAAATACATATATCGATGAAAAAAATCATCTGTAATTTTATACTATTATAAAGCTGAAGGGTATGTTTGATTGAATGCTCTTATCTCAGTAATTACTGGTCCGCCTTTAAAAAATATTTTTAAACGAACCTACAACCATCGTGTGCGTGTTGCGCGATATTGTTAATGACACCGAAACTAACTAAACACTATAAATAAATAAATAAAACAAAAATTAAACTTAATTTTTTCTCCTATTATAAAGAAAAAAATGAGATTAAACAAAAAATAACAAAGGCTTAAAATTTCAATTAATGTTGTAAAAGTCAAGTAAAAGAATAACTTAAAGAAAAGCTTCATCTCTATATATATTGGGGTGGATATTTTAAGAATTGCCTTTTGGCGACATTTTAATTTAAAAGTTTATACCCATAGACCCTCTATGTTCATATAGGATATGTTAGCTTTCAGATGTAAATAAAAGTCACGCTGTATCCCGCACACAGAAGGGTAAGCAGAGGGAACCTAGTGTTAAGACACTCCGTTCCCCAGTTTCTGCCGAATTCTGGAGGAATTGCGTGTTGAGTGGCAGAACTCAATGCCGCGCTTAGCATCGACACCAGAGTGACCAAATGGAAATATAAATTTAAGTAAATATTTCATCTCCTGAAGCCCACTTCATCCCATCGCACCCACAACCAGCCAGTTTTACAGTCACACTTTGTGCCCCTGCGCCACGACCGGCCTCTAAATGCAAATATTGTTTTTTTTTTTTATCCAGTATATTTCTACGTTTTAAGGCCGTCGTAGCACAGGAGCACCAGCGTATGACTGTTAGCGCAACAATTGAGGGTTCAACTCCCACTCGGGCAAATGAAATATTTAATATTCCCTCCAGAATTCATCGGGAAGTGGGGAATGTAAGTGACTTAATGGATAGAGAGTGCCTTAAAATTTCATTTCCTTTATTCACATGGTAAGCCAGTTGTTCTGCACACGTTCACTTTATATTATTCTATATTCTAGGAGATTCTTAGGAGATTTTTTCTGTCGTTTCCAGGACTGAGTGTAATCTAATCATGATTCACAGAATAAATAAATGAATAATCTATTCAATATACAATTTAAGGCTGTCGTGGCAGAGCGCGGCACTGCGCCTGGCTGTAAAGCGCAACGCTCGTGGGTATTTTTATCTCCTCATTACGTTCTGTATGGTCGCAATAGCTCGAATTAGGACGAAAAATATAGAATCGAGTATCTTAACACTAGGTACCATTTGTCTATATATCCCCATAAGCTACGAAAAATGCTTAACATTTATTTTATAATCGATACAATATACATTTGAAGTAAACTATATTATAAGTTTATCTCAAGATTAGAACTCCGTTTTAAGATGTCGTCGGAATTTGTAACTTTTAATCAGTCCCGAGGAAGCAATTAGAACTAGGAACTGTAAGAAAGTATTTTTTTATTAAAATATACTGGCCTATATATTTTTACTAAATATTTAATTTTCTAAATAGATGTTATAAACGGAATAATTTATTAAAGGGGTGTGGCTTTGACAGCTGCCCTGATAATGTAAAAATACCTAATTAAAAATTCAAATACTAGTGCCCTTCATACGACATCTCCTGCGTGAAATGTTTGGACCGGTTTCCATTTTAACGTCATTTTCGTAATGCTTTGTAAAGCTATGTACTATATGTATATCTTTCTACTTTATCTTTCCTCTTGAATTTCTACTTCTCAGTCTTACGACCCGCGACGAGACCAGCCTACCTTACGAGTTACAGCACGTCCTCGCCTCGATGCGACATGGCCTAATGGTCCAAGACTCCCCTTGAATAGCCTCCACAGGGAAAACTCTCAGCAGGTCCTCAGCGGCCATTCCAGAACATTAGTAGTTTAGTAGTACATCCTAATAAAATCTTTTTTTTTAATACGCGGTGTACTTGAAAAACCATATAAAAATCTGTTGTTATTTGAAAGATTTAGGAGTACGCCTATAAGTAGTATTTGGAGTCGAGATATTGAAAACATATAATTATGTACAACGTCACAGTATCGCATGACATGTTTATCTAACACTGTCTTTCATCACAAAATTTGTGGCATTTAAAAAGTTGATTTAAGAGCAGTGAAAAAATCAAAAAGTATAAAAAATCGAGGTTATTAGAGGTATTTAATATTATAATTTTTAAAGATACTTTTTACATATGCGTATATACAATTCTATCGTTAGAGAGTGACAGACATACAGTGTACAGCTTTTTAACATTATATATAATAATAATATTTTAAAATAGATTCACGCTGTATCCCGCAACGCATGGTAGGCAGATAGAACCTATTGTTAAAACACATTGTAGCCCGCTTTCCTAATAATTTTCGAAACATGATGTGTTGTATGTGGACTTCAACGCCTCGCTCTGTTTTGTTGGCAAAGAAAAATGAAAATAATTAATTCCTTTGAGTTGCAATCAAACCTACAACCGTCGTTTTACTGTCAGACATGCCGCTGCGCCAGACAGCCCCGATTCAAATATTTATTAAAGAAAACCTAAAGAAACATTGAAATTAATCTACTTTCCCCAGTATTCGAAGAAAAATGACCAGCTACGGTCCCCAGGGGTGCTGATGCCTTATTATTTTAAAGCATGATACCTTTCTATTTAAATAAAGCCTATTGAGAAGATTATGGTAAATGAGCGTGCGCACACGCGATGGTTGATTTATTTTTTCCATAGTAATAATAAAGACTTTGTGGGACCGTTGGGAAATTGAGTTGTTGAACATTTTTTCATAGAAAAATATATCTACCATGAGAGTTATCGGGGTGTTATATATCCTTCCTAATGTTTCAGGAGCTAAACACGTATATTTAAAGGAAATAAGGATATGAATTCATCTTAGCGTAGTGGTACAGCTTCTAGGTTCTGATCGAAAACGCGTGTGGGTTTGATATCCACTCGGGGGAATGATTTTATTTAATTTTCGCTACGCCAAGAGGAGAGACGAGTACGTCAACTGGAGAGGCGAAATTCAATGCCACCTCTATCTATCAGAGTAGGAAATAAAAATATTTAATATTTATTCTTATATTTGATTATTTTCTTGCGGAGCGAACAATTTGTAAAAGTTTGGAGATTACCTTCAGGGCAAGAAAAGGACTTACAGTCAAGACTCATGGACTGTTATGTTTCGAATTCAGAAGGAAAGCGGAGAACTGAGTGCATTTGAAAATACGAAAAATAAATTGAATAACAGTTTAGATTACCTTAAAAAAAATCAACCAATTTTCCATAAATGCATTTAGATAATATTAAATAAATATACTTAATAGTACAAGTGGGCGAAGCCGAGCGGCCTCTACTTATAAACATAAAACATAATGAAACGTCTCTGGCTCCTTACCTAAACCGCAATTCTCACATTTACTTCTTCAAAAAATAATATTTTTCATAAATATGTAATAAAAATACAATACTCCCTTTTTATGAATATTTTAAAAGTGCTTATGCTTACAACATTTTTATTTGAAAAGACCTTTTGTGAACTCTACGTTTACGATTTCTTGTTAACTTTTTTCCATTTCGTCAATGCGTACTTGTAATCTAAAGCTCGAGTTCATTTATTCGTAAAATCCTTGAAACATGTAATTAAGTTCATTTAATTCATAACATACTCCGACATTTTCACGCAACATAAAGTTTACATAATATTTGTTATTTTCAAATGGAATATTTTATAAAGGAAGTAATAGCATTATAAATAAAAAGGTTTCTCATTATAAATAAATAGCTTTATAAATAAATCTGTTCTCATTAAGGCACTCCCGTTCCCCTATCCCCACTTTCTGTCGAATTCTCAAGTCGTTGCGTGTTGAGTGCGGTACACAACGCTGCGTTTTGCTTTGTGACTACAACAAAAATATTAAAATAAAAAATATTTCATTGGAAATTTAAATGAAAAGTGAATAAAGTGTCTAAGCATTACATTATAGATCTATCCTGGTGACCGGCTATATGGAGAAGATACCTTAAGCTTAAAATAGAAAACATAAGTACTTGAATTTCACATACCAGTATATAGCAGAATAGGTGCAGGGAACCTAGTGTTATGACACTCTGTTGCCCACGCATCACCTAACTTTACAAATAATGTATATCGAGCGTCAGAACTCAATGCTACTATGAGAACGCTTGGAGCAAGAGTCGAACCTACACACGTCGCATTTACAATCACTACGTGGACTAAAGCAAACACAATATCTTATTCCTTCTTTTTTCAAGGCGAAGCGCGGCGTAATTTAACACGTAATGCCCCCAGAATTCAGCGGAAAATTATATTTCCATTTCTTCGCTCTTCGCTGGTGTCGAGGCAAAGTCGGAGTGTCTTAACACTAGGTTCCGTCTGCCTACCCTACTGAAGCTGATTATTATTATTATTAAATGGATATAAAAAAAATATAGAACTACATAAATATCTAAATATAGAGACATAATAAAACACTAACAAGAATTATTCCATGTCTCCCGAGACATTCGTTGCAATTACCAGGGTAAATTGAATCAACGGACGGCACTCTTTCCATATAAGCCCTGGAGGCTTAGTTTTGATAGAGCTAGATCGAGTTTAACATTATTTACTTATACCTCACGAGGTTTAACTTTAACTATGTGTTTCATTTGGTTTTGCTTTATTTAAAAAAATGTTAAATATTGTAAGGTATATTTAGGCTCCTCTACATTTCTTATATAATATAGCTGGTGAGTTTGTTTGGTTAAATGCTCTACATCTCTGGATCTCCGTTTGAATTGGAGCCCACTAGCAGCCAACTCGCGGCTTCGCTCGCATCCCACTTATAAGTCTTTTATTATGCTGCATTTGCCATAAGATATACAGACATTATATAATATAATTTACTTTAATAAAATATAATTTACACATTCAATAATTTTGAGAAAGTGGAAGCACTACATGGCACATGGCTGCTTGCGAGGACGGAACCAGCGGCAAGGGCGTCCGCAGGACTCGTACGTGTGCTTGCGGCCGTAATCAGAGTCAGAGTGTCAATCATTTTAAATTTACATGTTCTCAAAAAGTATACGTTAAAATTACACGCTATAAAAGCTAAAGCATGTCTTCATAAAATTTCCTTGATGATGGCATAACTTTCGCTTCTAAGTTTCAATATCTTTATCAAATATAAAGCGTTGAAATATCACCTGACAACTTTCAATATTTTTTTATCACAAAATACTTCATTATGACTTATTTATAAGAGATAAATATACTTTTTTTAGAACTAATAAAATTTTTTAAGTAGGTAGTAAGATAGGCTATACGAAATCACGTTAACGGTTTCGATATAGGCTACTGTACTTGCGGTCACAGTTACCTAAGGCACTTAAATTGTCTCATGTATACAATGATCAGTTGTTTTATTCAACGTTTAGTTATTGTCATGTTTAATTTTTTAATGAATTTACAGTTAAAAGGCAATGGAGAATTCCTATTTAATATTTTTTCGTAAAACTAATCACTTTCCGCCATGCAACACAGATTGCTTCCAGAATTCAGAGGGAAGAGGGAAACAAAAGTGTCTTGATGGGAACGAAGTATCATAAAACTAGGTTACCAGGTTCCCTCTGCCTACGCATAGTGAAGCTATAAAAAATCTCTTCATCTATCCACACGTAGGGCGGAAATGAAGTAAAATGTAACGAAGTTTTTTATGTCTTCCCCGTCCTACCCCAAGATATAATTAAAAAAACCTTAAAATTGAAGCCTTTTAAAAAGTTTTTACGCCGATGGTTATTATATTTTCTATATCTATATTGATAGGATATTTGTTTACTCCACCCCTTTGAAAATTCATGTCACGTATCAAAGAAAATTTGTAAGTCAGTAATTTGTAAATGTGGGTGTATGCAATTTATGTGTGTATACGTATATACATATATACAAGCAGGCGAGGGGAACCTAAAACACTCTAACCCCGTACTTTCTGTACATTTTTTGCGACATAGCGTTTTGACTGGGGAACTCAACAACGCACTTTGTCTTGTTACTTAAGAGAGGCAATAAAAATATTCATGCACCTAGTGGGAATCGAATCTAGAATCGTCGTGTGTATAGTCAGCAGACGCTGTCACGATGGCCTTACGGAATATACACACAACATATATTGTAGCAAATATTGTAAGAAATTCAATTGTAACTCAAAGTAAATTTGGAAACTAGCACAATCATGTAAAGGACAAACTCCAGCTGGTCCACGTTGGATATTTACATAAGCGACTTACGTTTTGGTTTGGTTGTAAATTTTTCCCACAGGAATTTCAATCAACTTTGTTTGAGAGTTTTATGGGAAAATGTGTTTATATGTATATACTTATATATTTTGTAACTTATTTTTTCTTGCATTTTCTCGCTTATTAACCGACTTCTCGAGGAGGTTATCAATTCGACTGTTTTTTTTTAATTATTATGTTTGTTACCTTAGAACTTTTAACTGGGTGAACCGATTTTGACGATTCTATTTTTATTTGAAAGCTAGTGCGTCCCGTGTGATCTCATTTTAATTTGGTTCATTTCTGATAGTGGCATCCATGAGAAAATCACATAAATCTTAAATTTGCATTAAGTATGTACGCGACTAATGGACGAAAAACTCAATATCTCGCCAACCGATTACGATGATTCCTTTTTTATTGTAAAGGATACAGCTTAAGAGTAATTTGATAAAATTTTGGTTAGATTCTGATTATGAGATGTGGTTAAAATTGAAGAAGTTGATTTTTTTTTTGTTAAAAATTGTAATTATTCCCGCTTAGCATGGTAGGCAGAGATATCCTAGTGTCAAAATATTCCGTGCTGTGTCCGAATTAAAGAAATTGCGTATTAAATGCTACTTAATAACAAGAAGTTTCGGAATTGAATAGTAACAAACACCATTTAAAAATACAGCGATGAATTCTTAAAAGTGAAGCTCTACTTGTGTAAAAATATTTTTGCGATTTACAATTTTAATTACAAATCGCGGCGTTGAATTCCGCCACTCAATACAAAATATTTCTTTGACTATAGTAAATGCGTGAAATAATGCCAAGTTATGTCTTCTTAGTGTCTCTAACGCTCCATTCCCACAAGGACAAAATTTAACACATTGGTAACAAGTTAATTGGCCAAAACGTTTATTAATATAAATGTTATGACCCTGACCGCCGTTCCCCACTTTTCACAGTATTCTAAAAACATTGCGTCTTGAATGGCAAAACTCAACGCTGCACCATGAATCGTTACCAGAGCGAGGAAATGAAAATATTTAATTATACACTTTCGAGATTGAGAATCGAACCCACAATCTGTCGCGATTACAGTCACGAGCTTGTGCCCTTACGCCACGATTACGAAAAGAATAATAATTATACAATATTTTTCACCATTTATACTAATGTCTTTCAGTTAGATTGATTACTCCAAGTAAAAGCACAATAACAGTTAAGAGGACGTAAATAGAAGCCGATTTGGTCATAACATTTATATTAATAAACGTTATGGCCAATTAACTTGTGATCAATGTGTTAAATTTTGGATTCCACCAATATCCTTAGTATAAATGTCTGGAAAGTTGAGGACGGAGTGTTTTAACACTAGGTTTTCTTCACTTCGCTAATGTAACTAAGCCTTTCCTTTTTTTTAATAACTTTTTCTTACTTGAATAGTTTTACACTTCAACCCGCATATAGCTGGGTAGGCAGAGGGAATCAGGGGAACTAGAGTTAAGACACTCCGTTCTCCATTTCTGGAAACATTGCGTATTAAATGTTGGAGCTCAACGCCGCGTATTTGCTTTGCTACCAAAGCGAGGGACGCAATAGGAAACCTTATCACTCTCCCCAAAAATTATTTAATGGATAAAAACATATGGAATTAAGATGGTGGCTTTAGTTGTTTATTTTTTAATTTAAATCAATTAAAAATCACAGGCTACTGCGCATGTTAAATGAATCCTATATAATCCATATCAAAAGCTATTTTAGATATAAAGTCCTATAAACCCTTTAAGCCGATCGTGACTGACAATATACTGAACTAACCAGAATAAAAACGTCCACCTATCATCAATCAATGCCGTTGCTTTGCATCTAGTGTCAATCACTATTTTGTTGCGTGTTCCAATTGTTTTATTAATAGTTTTTTTTTTTAATTTCTCATGATTCAGCTTCCCGATTTGTCACTTATAGCAGGGTAGGGAATGGTAAGCTCGTGTTAAGACCATCCGTTTTTCATTTTACGAATGATTTTAAAGAGATTCCGTGTTGAATGGCAGAACACAACACGGGGCTACCAATGTAGAAAAATGAGAATGAGTGAGACGAATTTAATGTAATTTGTTATATGTTTGTAATATTTTTATCTATATTTTGCATCGTTGAATTCCGCCACTCAACACACAATACATCCAGAATTTGCGGAAAGTGAGGAAGAATAGTATTAATGGGAACGGAGTATCTTAACTCTAGGTTCCCAGGTTCCTTCTGCCTACCCTGCTGTGTGAGGGATATCTAAATATTTTTAAACATTTTTTAAGTGTTATTCCATACTTAAACGTTATTATTATATTATTTGGAGCACGATAACAACAACTTATCATCAGTCGGGCGTATTTACTTTGTAGTGGAACCACTCGAACTGTCAAGCAATAACTAGATTAGGCGACTACAGTAGCTTGCTTTGACGCTATAGAGGATAAGGTATGACATGAAATGTGAAAGCACTGTGAAATTTCAGGTTCAGTTTCTGCAGTTTGCGATATTTATTTATATATTTGTATAATAAGCATATAAATATTTTAATAACATATCTACATAATGTAAAAGTCTAAATAATGTAGAAGCCTTTGGTTCAAAATTTACCTACAATATATACTAGCTCTTAACTGCGGCTTTGCCTGCGTGTTCAAATAAAAGTAAATAAATAAATAAATAAAATTAAATCACCTACACGCTGTATCCCTCACACAGCAGGGTAGGCTGAGGGAACCTAGTCTTAAGATACTCCGTTCCGCACTTTCTGCCGAATTCTGAAGGCATTGCGTTTTGAGTGGCAGAACTCAACGCCGCGCTTTTTCACTAACCCTCTGTGCTATGTAAATAATGTATATATAGATTTTAGTATTTTTAAGATGAAGGCAACTTTTAACTGGAGCTTTTTTTTAAACATGCATTCTCCTACTGTGTAAGCTTATCTCTTTTTACCGTAACCTCCTTCGTGTGTTTTCCACACAACGTGACATTAGCAAAGTGATATGTGCTCAACTGGCACGCTCGAAATGCCGTAATCAAAGAACGATACCCTGCCACTTTAAATCTATGATATTAATGCTTTTATTATCCTTCATCTATTTTTTATATTTCTTTCTATTTTTTCCCGATGCGGACTTTCACCTATAGTACAAATATTTTCTAGTATATAAATATATATATTGTTAGAAATCGAAAGTGGTTATCGGTTTTTAAAAAAACACGATAAAGTCACATATCTTCTATATTATATATATGATTATAAACTATTTGGAAAGAGATACTATGTAATTACAATAAGCGATATAACAATACTTCACACTAGTTTCCCTCCAATAGGGGCCATTGCCTACAAGCAACTGCTCTCAATTAACGCAATTCCACTGCTTTTGTAGTGTTTTCACCTAAATCTACCCTCCTACCTTTACATTACCCTTTACACGAGGTCGCTAACAATATATATATACAGCCAAAATACTGAATGGATTTATCCCAATCAGTCCAACGAATGTGTTCGTTACAACGTATTCAATGTGAATTTATTAGTCTTGATTACGTGACGTAAAGGTTGTGTGAACCACTTTATCAATTATAACATCATAATATATTTCTAAAATAAATTTAATTTATAGAAGCCGTCGTGAAGCAATGGAATGGTGTCTGAGCGTAAACACGAAGGTTATGGGTTCAATTCCCGCTGGGGGAATGACGAGTTTTCTTTTCCTCGCTGAAAACAATTAGTTATCTCGAAAATCCCCTGATGAATTGTTTTTATTTATGTAAGAAGACACAGAATGAGTTCCGGCAACACACGATGGAGAATGTACTTCATTCTTCATTCCTTAACACTGTAAGGTTCCTTCTACCTATACGGTCACCCGATGCATGCAGTATAGGGTTAAAAAATAGGCCAGTCGTGGCGCAGGGGCACGAAGTGTGACTGTAAATCCGACTGAAAAGTGGGGAATGGAGTGTCTGAACACTAGGTTCCCTCTGCCTAACCTGCTGTGAGCGAAATACAGCGTGAAGCTGACAATAAAAAAATGAAAATGTAGAATAAAACAATATATGGGTCATATACATTTTTTCAGTAAATTGTAACATAGAAAATATACTGAGATAATGTTTTTTTGTTCAAAATGTAAGTTATTCCTAGATTTGATATTTTTACATAAATAAAATGACATGTAAACGACGCTACAAATTTTACCGAGCGTAATCAAGCAAACAGCTTATTTTTTTACTGTTAATCGACAGTAATAACCGGGCTTTCCCTAATTACTCAACGCTGTTCGAGGACTAATAAATCAAATTGTAACGGCTTCATTTGTCAAAGTCTATGCTAAACATAACAGGTGAAACCATCGTGGCGCCGTTGGGTCTTGTCTGCCTCAGCGTAATAGTTGTTGATACAAATCCGATTCGGGATATCGAACCCGCACCTCCTGGATACATCCCAAGTGATCGTCACCAATTAAGTTAAATACTGATTAAACACTGAAAGAATCTTAACGATTCCCCTTTGATCCAAAATTGTATTTATTCTAACCATACAATATCATAAGTAAAACGGAATGTCTTCTTCCCGCTGGGTTTCCAAGTTCCATGTCTGCATGCTACGTGCGGCGCAGCGGGATTCTTAAATAAAAATATGAATCCACAACAATCACAAATATTGCCAAATCCAAACTGCACCACTGTGGTGTTATTTAAAAATATAGAAATTATACACTTTAAACTTTACTCTAAGAAACTAGGGGAAAAGACATAGCTGTACGCTTCGCGTCGTCTGCGTACTTATCTATGAGCACGAGCAACAGAAGTGCTACATTCCATTTCAATACTTTGTATGAAATCTTTAAATAAAAAATATATATATCTTGAGCCCAATCATAGCGCTAAGTGTGCCTGTAAACGCGACAGGTTGCGGGTCCGATTCTCATCCGAGGAAATATAGTATTTAATATTTTCATTTTCTGAGCTCTGGTTTCGGTTTCAGCAAAGCGTGGCGTTGAGTTCTTCTACTCAGCACGCAATGCCTGCAAAATTCGGTAGAAAGTGGGGAACGGAGTGTCTTAACACGAGGTTCCCTCTGCCTACCCTGCTGTGTGTGGGATACAGCGTGAATCTGATTTGATTTGATATATTTATAATATTTTGACACGTTTCCCAGACTGAGTTTCGAACCTCCGTACATCGATTGTATAATCTAATATTTAGAGACTCTACCATGATGGCATCCAATTTTAAATCACAAATGACAATTTTTATGTAAACGATTGCGGTGTTGAGTTCCGCCACTCAGCATATGTCTGAAATTGGACGAATAATGGGCAACAGAGTGTCTTAACACTAGTTTCCTTCTACTTAACTTACTATGCTACAACAACAACAAGGTACAACAACAATAAGGTTCTAATGCAATTTTATTATTTCTCTTCTACCAAGATGTCTACGGTCTCGCTCGAGGCACACACCTGCCAAATGCACAGTCCAATTTATACCAAGAGCTGGAACGTGTTCTTTTAAATTATAAATATTTCTAGATCCTCGCGTCCTTTGATCATAGGAGATTTTATATTTATAGAAATACTGAGTGATATCGATATTTCTTATTAAAGTATGTATATTCATATAAGGTTTTTGTGGACTTACGGGCTGTCTTAAGCCTTTTTTTGTCAAAAACTACTGTTTATATTATATGTACGTTTTATTTAATTTGTAGGCGTTTCTAAATTTATTAAACTTATTTTAAACTATTGTATTACATGTTATAATATTGTATTTTATAATAGATGCCAGTCGTGGCGCAGAGGCACAAAGTGTGACTATAAAACCGACTGGTTGTGGGTTCAATCCCCACTCGAGGAGATGAAATATTTACTTAAATTTATATTTCCATTTCCTCAATCTGGTGTCGGCATAAAGCGCGGCGTTGAGTTTTGCCACTAAACATGCAATGCCTCCAGAATTCAGCAGAAAGTAGAAAGGAGTGTCTTAGCACTACTCTGCTCTGTAGGAAATACAGTGTAAAACAATTTTTCTTTATTTATTTTATTTCAATTTTTTTAAATAAACTTTACGTTACTAACTATACATTATTTTACTTAATACTTTTATTATATCCATATATACAGACTATTTACATCGATTTAGGCATTTTGTTGGTTATGTTAATATGGTTATATTAGTGCCCGCTATAAATTTAATAAATTTAAACCTTTTAGGATTTCATCTTTTCCAGTTAGCGGTTCCAGAAATTTGCCAAGACAAACAAACAGTCATAAATTTTAAAATGTTTTATTTATGTTTTAGCATTGTATAAATAATAATACACTTGGAAATACACAGTATTTCTAAATCACAGACAGACACTTAAATTTTATTCATATGTACATATGTATATACAAACGAATAACTGAATGAAATAATCCCTCGTCAAAGATAGCTCTTTCACTATATACCTATTTAGGGCAACAAAATTTCGTATTTTCCAGCAAAAGTACTTACAAATTGTTTACTCAAATAAAAGTTCTAACAGCCTTATATAATATTTACAGAAGTTAGGTGAGAATTATTCAATTAGAATTATTAATTGACATTAACTCTCTTTGATTTTCAAAGTGATTTGACCCTCTCTGACTTTCAAAGTGATTTTTATACATAATTTTATGTATTATATTATATTTCTTTAAAAATATTAACCTCCCGTCGTTTCCTTTGTTAATTGTAGCGACTAAAACTAAAACTCTAAGACAATTTGTAATGTTTTTTTTTTTGCACTTACGACAAAATTATTCGTGGCATTGTGGGACAACGTCTGACTGTAAACTCAATGGTCGTGGGTTCGATTTCCAAAGGCAGTTAGTTATTATTATATCCTGGTTCTGTCAAGAAAAAAAGAGTATGTACAGTTGCAGCATTCATCGACATTCATAAATCATGCCCCTACAGTACCATGTACGGGGTATACATAGCTAACGGTAACAAAAAAGAAAAAATAAAGATATTTTACAATTATTAAAAATTTTCCTATTATTGCATACACAATCTGTAAAAAAATATAATTTAAATATTAAATTAAATTTTGTTTCAGACGTCGACAGCTCCGAACAGAAGGTATCAATAATGCTGAATGGTGAAGAATCCGAATTATATTTTGTAAATTGCACAGGTACAAAGGTAATAACACTAAGAATATATTATGTATACTATATCTATATTTATATAAAATAACTACAGGTCGACCTCGGTTTACTTTGAGACCTAAATTAAAATACCTGATTTTATTTGTTCCATTAGAATTTCTCTGAAAAGAAGCCATTTTCAATACTTTTTAAAAAACATATAAAAGTTTGTGCCTCTTGGAAACTAAACAACCAACAGCCCCCGTTCAAGTTCAAATTTTTATACGTTTTCTAAAAATTATAATTCTTTTCAAAGAGTGGAATATCACTTTAAAATTATTAAAAATTAGCCATTTCCAAATCGTAGTTCTGGTAACAGGACAATCCGTGGCGTTGAGTTCCGCCACTGAACAAGCAATATTTTGAAATGGGCGATGCGCGGAGAACAGTCAAGACTACACGAAGCTAGAAAAAAATCTTAGCAATATTTTTTTGTGTTATTATAATATGCATTTTTTTATATTCAATTTATTTCTAAAAGAATTAGGGGCATTAAGTAAGACGAGAGGCTTCATTATGATATACCTACTTCCCAATATTTTGTAGATTCAATAAATTCGTCTAGTTTATATTAAAAACATATTCTTTGTTGCCTAATAAGCTTAGTTTTTGCGAGAAAAAGGAATTTAATGTTAAGACACTCCGTTTCTCATTTTTCCACTCAATTCGGGTGTCAAATGGTGGAATCTGTTTTATTGATCTAATAGCAATGTCACATAAAATAAGATCACTAGTACTGTGTACTTTAGATATTTCTTTCATGTATAAATTGAGAAACACAACTGACTCTCTGTTTCTTTTTTCCGCTACACATATACGAGTACATTTTTATGATTTTTTGTTACAATTTTTCACGTTTTGCGAATTAAGTTTTTATCGTTTTTCAACTGTCGATAGGGAAAACGATGTTTATTTTTCTTTATTTTCTACTATATATACACCAGTTAGACGAAGAATATGTAGTGCATATATTTTTTATTCTTATATAGGTAGAGGCCACAATGTCTGGCTGTAAATGCGATGGTTGTGAGTTCGATTCTTTGTCGGGAACTGAACTATTTTCATTTTGTTGTTTTGGTAACAAGACAACACCCTGACGTTATATCACCCAATTTAGATGGGAACTGGCGTGCGATTTAGAGAGTTCATTAACACTCCGTTCTGTCTGCCTACCTTTACCTCTGTCCGTAAAGCATTTTTTTTTTTACGTAACTATTAAAATATTAAGAAAACATGAGAAAGAACTTCCAATTATTCTCTTTTTTCTTAAACGAAGACGTCGCTTGAGAAAATCTCGAGAAAGTTAAAATCATGATAAAGTTTATAAGGCCTGTTACGTTTCAATCTTGTGTTTATGAAGTACTAATTACAGTAACGAACTGTTAATTGGTTCTCTTTATTATGTTGTCAAATATTTTATTTAACGTCACTAAATTCGCCGTTCTTCAGTACTAGGTATTTAAATTTATATATAAAAATCTAAGATATACTTAAATTTGTTATCGTAGCTATTATTGTATGAATTATTCATTTTTCTAGTCTCGACCATATATTTTTTTAGATTCACACTGTAACCCGCATATGTAGGCAGAGGAACCCTGGAAACATAGTGTATTCTCGTTCGCATTACAATAATTCCGTCGACCCTGTTGAGTGTCGGAACTCCACGCCACTTTTGCTTGTTACCAGAGCAAGCAAATGGAAGTATTAAATATTTCATTCTCCGAAGTGGGAATCGAACCCACACCTTTACAGTGGCACGCTTGTGTCCCTGCTCCGCGACGTCCCCAATATATTTAAAATATTACGATTTAGTCTATAAAATAACACTATTTATTATAATTTTTTAGAGAACAAGAATCTTTAAATAATATTGTAATTTATGTTGTCTTTACAAGACAAGTGTACGTAGAATATATAATTATAATATTTTGTGGTAGTTCTCTTTTCTTCTTGGCGTTAAAGTAAGCTTCATTTATAACGAAAAAGCTAAAATGTGTAATATGAAGTTAATTACGCTTTAATTTGGTTGGTACTGAGAAAGCCGATATATTATTTGTATTATATTTTTCTTATAAAAAACAAAATCAGCAACATTTTTAAAATAATTGGCGTGTAATTGGATACGAAATACATATACAGTATTTTTTTATATTGACCACTTTAAATGAAAAAACCGTTTTGGACTACACTATGAAAGCCTAATACAGAAAAAGTTTCTAAATAAAAAATTACGAAATTATCGTTGTCAATTAAAAAGCTGTTGATGCAGTATGGATAGAAATGATCAAATGAAAATAATAATCTTACTTCCAAACTGTTGGCGAGTCTTGAAATTTTTTTTTTAGGTACACGCAAAAAAGGAGCGCAGACGCTTCCACCCGGTAAATTAAATATAACTTCACGCTAACCCCCAAAAAAAATTGCATCTTTAAGAATCGCACCCACAACAGTTACGTTAAAACTGTACTCAATAATTTTATAATGTTTTTTTCTTCTATTCCTAGGAAGAGATAGATCGTGCAGAACCACCAGATGCTTTCGTTGTAATATACTCAGTGGTGGACAAGGCCTCTTTCCAGAAAGCTGAACAGGAGTTGGCGAGGCTGTTGGATTGCGACATGCTGAGGTCGCGACCGGCGCTTCTGGTGGGCAACAAGATAGATCTCGCGAGGAGTAGGGCTGTTTCTACACAAGGTATGGTGATAGATAGGGATAGAGCTAGAAAGGGTTTTAATTTTGTTTTATTTTAGTATGACATATCCTTTTTTTATAATAGTTTTATAAAAATATGTTATATACGCATTTCAGTTAGTAAATTTGCACATATTTCAGTTATTAAAAAATAAACTTCATCATATTTTTTTCTATTTCTATGAACGACAGAACGTAAATAATTCGCAGTATTTGTTACAGTAGTGTTTTATATATTAAACAAAGTAAACTTTGCAGTGTATCGTTATAAATCCCCTTCTTCTTCCTTCTTTATATTTACTAAGAAATAAAATTTGTGAAATAAGAAGGTCGAGGCCAGTCGTGGCCCGGGAGACCGTAAACGTGACAGGACATGGATTTCTACTCCAGGAAATGAAATAATTAATATTTGAATTCTTCGCTCTGTACAATGTGGAACGGAGTGTCTTAAACACTAGTTCCCTCAGTCTACCCCGCTGTGTGCGAGAAACAACGTAAAACTTAAAAAAGGAACATACAGTGTTGCTAGTGCTATTTGACATTTTATATTAATTTAAAATCTTGAAATATCTGAGCAGGATAAAAGTTGCGTTTCTTTATCTGTTACAACACCTGACAACGAAAATACCAGAATATGAGTATTTTGTCTTTGTTTTATATTAAAGATAAGAACATGCAATTTGGAAAAACGAAATGAAATTTGGCTTAATGGCCAAACGTCATGCCCTCCCTTAATAAATGTACTACATTACTTTAAGAAGGCAACATTACGCTGATCACCTTAATATATGTGTAAGCCTACATCCAAAGTATTTTCAATTGCCGTTTGAAATAATAGAATGTGTGAAATTTTAAGGAAAAAATATCTTATAACATATATATAAAATTCACATTTTGTTAGGCATGTAGGATAAACAGAGAGAGCGCAGATATATAATGCTGTATCGTTTTTCATTTTAAACGCGTAAATAAAGACGACATGCCAAAGACGGCGTTGAGTTCCACCGTTCAATACGGAATGTCTCCAGAATTAGGCGGAAAGTGGGGAACGGATGTGTCCTAATGTGAACAGAGTGTCTTAACTAGGTCTCCGGCTAACCTATGAAGATAAAAAAAACGAAGAGCTCAGGAAACTCAAAAACTTTTACTTATTGACCATTTTTTTTTCTAACGCATGAAGCACGGTCAACAGAAAGAACTTAGTGTTAAGATCCCGCTCTTCTCTCTCCCTCAGAATTTAAGACACTGCCTGTTAAGTGGCGGAACACAACACCGCGCTTTGTCTAATTAACAGAGCAAGGAAATTAAAACAATAAATAGTTCACTAACTCGAGTGGGAATCGAACCCACAACTTGACGCGTGTAAAGTAGTACGCTTGTACCCTTGCGCCACAACTGGCCACAAAAAATATTGAGAATTCATTTTTGTATTAACATTTAATATTTTACATTTTCCCACATGTCATGTAATTGACAATCTAATTTTCTGTCATAATTCCCCTAAAGCGAGTTCAATATAAAATATCGTTGAGTATTTCTGAAGGCCAAACTCGTAACTTTATTATTACCCATATTATTGATGACCTTTGAATATTACAGATTGAAACAGAAAAAATAATCTCTTTGTCTTTTAGTTTTTATCCGTGACTTAGCCTGTGATGAGATTCTTTTCATCGTTTTTTGTTTTAACAACAAACAAACAACAAACGCAAACAACGATGCGATATGATGAGACGATAATGAGGCAAAAAGGCTGTATTTGTAAAAAATATTGTCATCTTTTTCATCAGCCTGTCTCTTTCACCCCTGGTACAGGACATCAGTAATTTTTTTTGTTTGTAGCCACACAGTGCTATTAAAAAGAAAAGACAATGTTAAGACACTACGTTTCCGTTAAGAGGCTTCTGTTCCCCACTTTCCGCTAAATTATCGAGACATTGCGTTTTGAATAGCGAACTAAACGCCACGGTTTACCACGTTACCAGAACGAAATAAATACTAGAGGCCCCCTTGAATAAGCGGCATAGCGTCGGATAGTATCTGCGACGGTTGTGGATTTGATTCCCACACAGGAGGATAAATTATTTTTATCTCCTTGCTCTAGTAATAAGATAGAGTGCTGCGTTCAGTTCCGCTACACACAATGAGATATCTCAAAAATCTAACGAAAAGTGAAGCATATGAGTAACACTTCATTTCCGTATACCAGTAATATCGTAAATTGTGAGAGACTAACAAATATAACTTAACTTAGCTTCACGCTTTATCCCTAGCGGGGTAGTCAGAGAGAACGAAGCGCCAACCGCTTCGGTACGCTACTAACAAATATATAACTATTTTTATATTAAGTGATATAACACCAACACAAACAACCTTTGCAAGCGAAGATTCCCAAAAATACACCTCACCTTATTTTAATTTTATAATATAATATAGATAACTATAAACGATACAATGGAATAATGTGCAACTGAAAAAAAAGCTATTTATTTTCCTAGAAAAAATTCTAGATCCTTCTATTAAAACTTACAAAGACTCAGAAATTGCTATAGAAAAAACAACGTTGGACCCCGGAAACTTGTAATATAAACTAGTTAAAGTTTAGAGTTTTACGGGCACTTTTATCTGTAAAGTTTTTGCCCACTACCAACCTTATAGTCATTCTTAACCACTTACGTACTCTTATTAAATGTATTACATTTTTATTTTAAACTTCACGGTGTAGTACCTACATAGGTTTCGTAAATAAATTTAATAACCTAATGATTAAAGAAGTCACTAAAAAATTTCTTATTATATTTTATAACACTAATGTTCCCCTACATTACTATTAAATTATTCCACGTTTTTTTTTTAAATTCGTTAAATTTGATTTTCTTTTCCAGACGGCAAGTGCCTCGCGTGCACGTACAAAGCGAAGTTTATCGAAGTGTCCGTTGGGATCAACCACAACGTGGATGAGTTACTTGTGGGAATTCTAAACCAAATACGGTTGAAGAAGCAGCAATATTCAGCAGAGGGAGGTAGGGAGTCGTCTCCAGCACATTGGTATAAGTCTCGAGGCGTTGTCCGTGCTAGTATGAAAGCAAGACAGATGCTCACTTGGATTTTCGGCAAGGAAGATTCAAAGTTCAAAAACTGTGAAAATTTAAACGTCCTGTGAGTAGAGAGTGACGGCCCCGTGTTTGTGTAAAGGACAGTTGAACGCGGGTGGTAATTATTTTAGAGCTTAGGCTAGAATCTGTGGCGTGTCTTTTTATTAAAAATATGTAATATATTTAATCTATGGGCTAAGTGTCAAGTGTCAACTGTCAAAATTTAAACATGGCGCCTGTATATCAAAGATTATGTAACAAATAGGTGTATCAAATTTAACGCCAAAGATTATTATTAAGACGTAATTAATTTTATGTGCCAAATTTTTGGATGAAATTTAATCTTTCTGTAACATAAAGATAAGTGAGACGACGCAGTATTTTCCCTTGTTTATATTATACCTATTTATATATATATGTACGTATATTCATTAGGCATGTGTCATAATCAGCAATATTAGGTATATCTTGTAATATTATAATGTCTTAATATTTATTGTATTAAAGAATAAGTATTGTAAATGTGCTTTTGAAATAACATTATATATTTTTAAATTAATTGGATATAAATATGAATCTTAGTAGAAAATTCTGCATTATACATATATAACTCGATAACTCGTGTTATTTTCTTATTAGTTATAAGCATTTTTACAATACCTGTTCATCTATAATATAATATTAAAATGAATTTACAACATTATTGGACCATTTGCTATGTAAAATATATGATAATCATACTTATTCTTGTATTTAAGTATAGTAATCACATACATTTATAAATTTTACACTAAAACTGCCTTCCTAAGGAATTATTCTACGTCCAACCATTTTTCTGGTATTATAATAACTGTTATATTATTTCATAATTATATCTACCATTGCTCTGTAAGAATCACTTTACAAATGTATACAAATTCTATACTTTTTTTATGATTTTTGAGTTAAGTCTTTTATAGTTTATCTTCGTAGGCAAAATTAACCTGCTTCACACTGTATCCCGCACAAAGCAAAGTAGGCAGAGGGAAACAAGTGTTAAGACACTGTTAAAAAGAGGAAATCATAATTTAAAAAAATTAAATAACAGTATTTTTGCGTTGTGAAAATCGATTTTGTATCGTAGTATTGTAACAATGTATGAGGCCAGTCGTGGTGCAGGGGCACAAAGTGTGACTGTAATCACGACTGGTTGTGGGTTTGATCCAGACCTTGGCGGAAAACGGGAAAACGGAGTGTCTTAACACTATGTTCTCTCTGCCTACCCTGCTGTGTGCGAGATGCAGCGTAAAGCGTGATTTAAGTATTGTAACAGTATATTGTCTAGATTAAAAAAAAATGAGACATACGAAGATGTATATACAGCCGCTTCTATAATCTTCGAAGCATAAATCACAAAATTTAATTAATAATGACTCCTTTCCACTTTCTCATACGCACACAAATATTGACTCCTTTCCCATTTCTCATACGCATACGTAAGTAAAGTAATATATACTTATGAAGTAAAATAGCAAAAATGTCCCAAGTACGAATAATCGAATTCATAACCATCACAAACACGATTTGAAAATTCACTTAGTATAGTTTCTATAGGTATTTAATATAAATAATAATGTATATATAATATATAAATTGCAAATGCACTTAAGGATTTGATGTTGATTGAATATTGTAATAAATCGATGTTTAGCATTTTGTGATTCATAATTTAAATTGAAAGTAATTATTAATAATAAATAATAATTATTATTAGTATATACCTTAATATTACAGTTAAAATGATAATCTTCTTTTATTAAAAGTACGTACATATAAAAATATAACATTTTAACAATTTTAAATACTATTAATTCGATAACTACTTATATATCTTATCTGCGAAGAATTATACATAACTTTCCTTTTACTTTATTTATTATTTATTTTTATTAAAGGAACATTGTATCAGTTTGCGTTGAATTTGTAAGTTTTGACTTCTATTTTTTTTAATTATTTTTGTGTAATGTCTATTATATAATTTATATCAACACAATCCAGCCTTTATAACCAAATTTTGTATTTAAACCAGTGCCTTTTATTAATAACATTATATATAATATTTATCCGCAATAAAAATGCTTGATATTATCATTTAGAATATTTTTAACTGTATACGCTAATATTAAATAATCTAATTATAGAAAAAATATATTATAAATGACACAGATATTTATAAACTTTTTCAGCTAATCCACATATAGACTATATAAATCTTACATATAGACTACTAAACATATATAGACTATATAAATCTTAAATGTAATACGCAAAGTAAAGAAAAATTTATACACGTAATATATCTAATATTTGAGACGTCAAGCAAAGGATTTTTTTGTTATTAATTTAATAATAAATTCTGAATAATCTATAGATAGGAAACCAAAACAAAAGAGATCTATAACTTAAATTGGAATACGCCCTTCCTAAAATTACACAAGTGAAAGAAAATAACAGTGACACTTTTTGAGTGACACCATTATATATAACAGGACATTTATCAAAATTGACACTGATGGGGTGACATTACAATGTAATATATTTACATGTAATATATTATACATGGAAGTGGCAGCGCTCCTTTTACGGAAGCAACATATAGAGTATAATATTTCAATCTCATACCTAAAGAAATTAATCAAAATAACTCAACAGTTTAGACGTAGGATTTTTTTTTTCATTTCATGATGTTTATTCTTACCTGTATTTCGTGTGACGCAGTTACGCATAGATACCAATAACGTAAACACATACTACTACAAAAATACTACTAAAGATTAAACAACTTTGAACTTTGCCGCCAATACCTACGACTTGATTTCGGAATAAGGCGTTTGCGGCGGTTTCCCTTTGATAGGTTTATGTGAGCGTGCTTTCGTCATTTTTTTTATTTGTTTTGTTTGAAAAAGTCACATTTACATTTTTATGAAAAAAAATAATTGTATTAGGCTTTTATGGAGTAGTTCAAACTATGGTTTCATTTAAAGTGGTGCTGACACTTCCACCCTGTATAATAAATACATAGATAAAAAAATACACACAGTTTCTTTTTTGTTTTTATATGGTATTTTGTGGCACCCCTTTGTCCAGCAATAGATCGGATCTTTATTTAGAAATGCATGTATGTACGTAATTGTATATCTTGCCATATTTTCTATATTAACTTTCAGAAAATGTAGCTTGATTTTTAATATCGATTCACAACGATACATTTGAAGAAAAGGAATCGATTTAAAAAGTCGAGTACTACTGGTTACTTAATATAAATGTACTTACAAAACATATACGTATAGATGAATACATATCTATTCTATTCAAATTAATAAATAAATGTAATCACTATATTTCTAAGTAGTTATGAATATAATAAATTATAATATTATTATTTTATCTGTGCCTCTAATGAAAATTTAAAAATGATATATAAATATGACTGCTGAAAAGTTAAAACTACATCTCATCGCGATAGCTATGCAAAGCTCACCTATATTAGACGTTACCAACATTGCGGACGTTTTGGTATTAAAAAACTTTATTTTTATTAAAATCACGTTTCTAGATTTATATGACTATTTTATATTACTTTAGGTAATTTTTTCAGCTTCACGCTGAGTCCCGCAGATAGCTGAGTGGGCAAAGGGAGGTTCCCTTAGAACTTATTGTTAAGATACTCCGTCTCCATTATTCCTTCAGACTCACTTCTGTTCTCCATTTTCCGCCAAATTCTGGAGGTAGTGCGGTGGCACAAACGTGTATTTAAAGACGAGACGGTTTCTCACGGATAGAGAAATCAAATATTTTATATTAACGTTTTCATTGCTTTGATAATATTGGCGTTGAGTTCCGACATTAAACACGCAGCCTCGAAAATTTGGCGGAAAGTGGGGAACAGAGTGTCGTAATACTAGGTCCCCTCTGCCTTGCTCTTTGTAGGATACAGCGTAAAAAAGAAATATTTTTTTTTAAATATTCGAATCATTACGTAATTTACTTTACTTTACCTTAATTATTTTTGTATATAAATTCTTTTATGTCATAAATATATTATTTGTATGATATTAAAGAGCTTAATCGTTTAATACCTAAATTATGCTTAGTAGATATTATTGTTAAAAACTTAATAATTAAATATCATTAAACAAATTAGGCCATTGAAGTCGTCGTAACGCAGCGGCATATCTACTGTGAAAGGGATGTTTGTGAGTTCGATTCTCAATCAGGGGAGTATTTTTGTTATTTTCATTTCCTCGTTTTTGTTGCGACAACATGAATAGTATTTAAAATTTAAGCGAAAAATGTAAAATAAAGTGTATTAAGATTAGGTTTTCTTTGCGTATACTGCTACATGTGGGATGAAGCTAAAATAAAAATAAATATGTGAAATAGGTTTAGAAGATACATGTGACAAGTTATTTCTTTTTTTCTCTCTTTTATTTCGTGTATTCTGAATACATATAAAAATAAGAAATAATAAAAAAATAGTAGATTGTGGGTTTTATATTATAACTATTAAATATATAACATTTGAATATCGATTAATCTGAATCAAAAATGATTTATCTTCCGAAAATCGACTCGACAATCGACATGTCATTTTTAAGGTGAAACAAAAGAAATAAAGTATAAATTTTCGCTGCGTCTCAAAAATAGCGGGGTAGGCAGAATAACATAACAGTACATAATGTAATTGTATCATATTATTATTAAAATTCATAAAATTTTAAAAAGCAAATAAATTAAAAACGATTTTCTTATATTTAACTTATATTAAACATATAAATAAAAACATTTTTTTATTACAATCGTTAATTAGCTTTTGTTTACGCACAAACAAAAAAAAATATTATATTAAGGATAGATTAGGTTGATGTCTTCATTTGCACGTATGTTTGTATAACAGTCATATTATATGTAAGATATTATATGTAGATTAAGTTCCTTTTTTTATTTTTTTTAATAGTAAAATAAAAAAAGAAACGTAAGGCAAAATCATTTTTTAAATCCTGTCATAAACGAAAACTTTCAATCATTTAAAAAATATATATTCAATATTTTTTATATAAACAATCTATTATAATGCCATATTCCGCATAGGCCTTACTGAAATGTCTAAAAATTTTACCCTGAGATATATTGCTGAGTTAATTCAACACACAAGACAATGTTTATAAAATGAATGAAATTAGTGGAGTATAAATACAGAATATATAATTATTTGAAATATTGTAATTTCTCAGATCTGTCAAGACAAATCGCGGCGTTGAGTTCCGCCCTTCTGCATACAATGTGTAAAATTTAAGCAGAAAGCGGAGAGCGGGAGACTGGCTAGGTTCTCTCTACCTACCCTGGTATGTACAGGATAAAGGTGCAAAAAAAATTCTACCATAATATACTATAATTTTCTTTTAATATTTTATATCATTTTATACTAAAGGCACTATTTGCCTCGCTGTCAACTAATTTCCGTTATATTATATTATAACATAAAATTTCGTATATTAAATATTTAAAGGGATGTATTCAAATGAAATTATTATTGAATGTTTCCCCGATTTTGTTATTTTTATTTTTATTATAATGAATGTAGCTAATGTATATAAACAGATTGACAATAAATTACGTTATTGTATACACTGTGTTTTTATTATCCTCATCGCGTACTTAACATATTGAGGCTACTTATTGTAAGCGATACAGTTGTGGGTTCAATTCCCAGTTAAGTATTGATTTTTATCCATTTCCTCTCTCTAGTAACAAGACAAAGAGCGGCGTTAAGTATCGCCACTTAGCACACAATATATAATAAATTGGGTCAAAAATCTTAAACGCCTATCTGAGGCGCATCCAGAAACCCTGGAGACACAATGAAAAAAATATTTTAAATAAGTAAAGTGAAAACTACCCACATAACCGTTTAAATAGTTAAGTTGATTACTCAACATCTTCTCACTCAAGTTACACAAAGGCATGTCATGAATACGTCTTGTGGTGAACTGTAGAAAAGGATTCGGGGATTTTGGATTATATATTTGTCTATTATAACATAAGAGTTTTAGATTTTTCTTAGCAAGGATTATGGGTTCGATTCCTATTTGAATAAATAAATATTTGAATAAATAATTATAAATTATTTTCGGGAACTCCTTCTTGGCACACCATCAGATGCTTTGACAATTGTGGGTTTAAGTGCAACTCGGGGCAGTAAATTATTCTTCTTCTATGTGCAAATGTTAGGTAAAATTAAAAAGGAAACATTTTTTAAATGTTTTTATTTACAAGGCCGTCCTGGCACAGGGGCACAAGCCTGTAAGCTGCGAGAAATTTCCTCTGCTCAACTTGCCATATGAAGATAAATATAAAAAATATATAAATTACCGTAATTTGTCAAAGAACAGTTTTATCAAAATATTTTTTATTATGACTTACACCCCAACGACAAATCCGAAAAAAATCAAGTTATAAAAAAATGTCAGTAACGTCAGTCCTTCAGATCGATATAAGAATAAGCCTTATAAAGAAATATTACAAGACTTGAACTTGCTAACATTATAACCAAGCCACGTTTTTTACCCACACTTTATCTCTAGGTGGCTCGTGGGCGTTATCCAAGAAAAAAAATATTAAGGGTCGAACGGCTTAAAAGCGCGTGGGAAGTAACCATCGGCCTATAGCTCTAATATAAAAGTAATTTACTTGACCTGTAGCATTTATACTACCTCTATATTCGCAGTAAATAGATTTAAACAGGTGAAACGACCGTGAGGCTAATCATGTTCACTCAAAGAGAATTGCTTGGAAACCTTTATATAATAAATGTATAGTGTATAAACGCTGTCGTGGCATGGAAAGGACTAAATGAATGCGATGATTTTATGTTCGATTTCTATTTAGGGTATTGGAATTATTTATTTAAAAATTCTTAAAAGAGCAACTATGATTGCCCAGTAGAAATAGAAAGAAGAGGCGTAAAAAAGGCGAGCATTCTTTTAATCTTAAAAAAGACAGCTTCATGCAATTTGCAATAGCAGAGTAGACAGAGGAACCTAAAGTTGAGAGACTCCGTTTCCCATTTACTGCCTGACCTTTGAGATGCTACGTGGTGGACTCCTATATCCTTTGTCCTTTGAATACCAGAGCGAAAAACTGAAAATTAATAAAAAGTAACGACGGCTGATTTAAAATTAATATTTTTCTTTAAAATGTTATCAAATAGTTAACACAATGTTCAGATAAAACATGACAATTGGAGCCACTACTTATAAAAATATATATATTAATATAATGGTAGAATTATTATAAATAATAAAATGAAATGGAACGGTCAAAGAACGTCAGGTTCAAAGGACATATTGTACTGGCATCAGATGAGGACATGCAGGTTTCCAAACAAATTGGACGACCGATAAAAGAGCCATAAGAGCACTTCTAGGTTGTAGGTTTTCTTAAATAATTGATATACAGATTTAGAGAGTGTAGTTAATAATAAGAGGGAGTTAAAAGAAAGTAAAGAAGGTAGAACCTGTAACGTATAAATGAGGTATCCTTGTGTTCTACAAGCTATTCTATATTATTATGCACTACAGCGTTATCTAAAGACCGGAATGTCATTGTTATTGGTTGCCATTGTTGGAAACTGTCACATCCATCTCACTCAACCGGATACCGTCGTTGAGTCTACAATTCCTCCTTTTGGATTGAATTTAGTGGTACCAAGACCTAGCGCGAAGTTAGGTGCCGCCACCTAATACGCAATGCTTTGAATATTTGATAGTCTTATCACTAGGTTCCTAAATTTCCGCTTAATTTACTTGAGGGACATAGCGTGAAGCAAAAAAAGTAAAATAATAATATAAAATTAAAAATTATTAAAAATTAAAAATTATAATTATATTAAATTAGCTTCACGCTGTATCCCGCACACAGCAGGGTAGGCATAGGGAACCTAGTGTAAAGACACTCCGTTCCCCACTTTCTGCCGAATTTTGAAGCATTGCGTATTGAGTGGCAGAACTCAACGCCGTGCTTTGCCTCGACACCAGAGCGAAGAAATGGAAATATAAATTTAAGTAAATATTTCATCTCCTCGAGTGGGGATCGAACCCACAACCAGTCTGTTTTACAGTCACACTTTGTGCCACTGCGCCACGACCGGCCTCTAAAATAATAATAACAGCTATAAAATAACCGTAATAGCTATTTATTCTTAAAATATTGATTTCCTTTTGTATTTAGCTCTTGCGTATATTGCAGAGGGTAAATAGTGGCGTAGTCGGAATTAGTCCGCCCATTTTATAACATTGAAAGTAGAGAGATATAACCAAAAAGGATCAAACCCAGAACCACCCCGTGTACCGTTGGAAAATTTCCCATTGAACCACAACAACCTCAAAATCATTTTTAAGTAGATACTATATTATAATCGAAACGAATGGCGATGACATTTATCGGTGAAAAGTTAAATAAGCTCACTTTTTTCAATCCGCTTCACTTAAAGTTGGCGTATTGAAAATTTAAATATTTTTATTCAATTATTTTGGTTTATATTGTGTATTTACGGTACGTATTTGTATTTTACAGTAAAACCGGTGCGTATTGATCTCTTTAACAAACAACTTTCTACGTCCATTTCGCATCTTCAATCTCTTTACAAAACATATTTCTAATCAAAGATAGCAGTCTTTATATTTTGTTTATCAAGAAATCAAGAAAGTTACTAACACTTACTTGTTGTCTGTTAGTATTTTTTTAGTTATGCTCCAATTTCTAATTTGGAGTCATATTTTCTACTCTTTCCTTATACAGAGTTACTTGCTTCACAACCTATTTTCAGCACCCCGCCACTTACATTACTATTAGCGGATTCAATACTACATTTATAATATTTTTTTTATTTTGTACTGAAGCAGTAAAATGAAAATATTTTTTTTAGCTTCACGCATACGCACACGGCGGGATAGGCAGAGGGAAACTGGGATCTTTGTGGGGAACAGAGTGTCTTGCACTCTGTTCCCCACTTTCCGCTGAATTCTAGAGTCATTGCGTGTTGAGTATCGAATTTCAACGCAACGATAAAATGTAAATATTAAATATTTCATTGATTTGAGTAAAAATCGAACCCACAAATTATCGTGCTTACAGTCGCACACTCGTGGCGTAGGGAGTACGCCACGACTGGCCTCAAACAAACATGTCTGTCTAAGCAAGTCACTTGTCAATTTACCTATTTAAATAACAAAAAACTCGGTCCAATAAGATGCCATTCATTCGAAACGAGATCCTCTAAAATGAAACAGGTGCAAGTAACTCGATAAGATTATGAAGAAAATTGGACGTTATTTAGAACCCTTGTTGTGAGCACCCCATGATAAATAACACATACGACAAGATTTATGTTGAACGATCATATTAGAACGTTACCATTCAGGCATTTTGACCAGAAGAAATAATTTATTTATTTATTATAGAACACCAACACAGCTTACACTAACAAGATTAGAAAATACAGAGAACAAAACTTAAAACAAAATACCAAGTGCAGCCACAATTATAGGTGTTGACGGCATGCTAGTTTTACACGTACAATATAAATATTATATTAAGAATATATATGTAAAATTATATAAACATAAAACAAAATAGAAGCTAATTGCAAATACACAAGATCAAAAGTTAAAGAAAAAAACAAACAATAATAAAAACTAATTAATAATGAGCAGACATGGTTACTTAAATCTCAAGGACTTCAATATTTTGTCACGAAACAAGGGCCGCTTATCAAAGAAAATGTCAATGTCTACCTTTTTAGATATACTATTAAAATGTGTAATAATGCGGTTTATTGGAGAAAATTTGCCTAAGTTAGTAGAACTTTTAGTTGAGGTAAATAGGTCGTACCTACAACGCCTAGGTAGTTTGGTTGGAGCTGGAAAACGTAGCGTTGTTAAAAGTTGAGGACAGTCAATAAGTCCATTAACTAATTTGAATAAGAATAGGCAGTCAAGAAACAATCTTCTGTTATGCAAAGAATCCATGTTGAAAATAATCAGTCTATCAGCATAAGTTGTTAGTGATTTGCTTAGATTACACTGATAAGAAAGGTGCCAGACAAACCTCTTCTGTACGCGCTCGATTCTTTTTATGTAAATATCGTAGTGAGGATTCCATACTACAGTGCAGTATTCGAGAACGCTACGGACTAGAGCATTAAAAAGAGTAATTTTGGTTTCGGACCTTCTAAATTCTCTGCAATTTCTTAGGACAAAACCCAAGGTCTTAAATGCCTGTGATACTATATTGTCAATATGCACATTGAACTTTAACCAATAATCTAAAGTAACACCCAGATCACGAACTGTGGCTGCCTCTTTTAGTATTTTCCCATTTAAATGATAATGAGAAGAAGGCGGCACCTTTTTCCTACTAAAACGCGTTAGTTGGCATTTCTCAATGCTTAAACTAAGCTTATTATCAGAGCACCAATTTGCCAATCGATCAAGGTCTTCTTGGAGTAAGATTGCATCGGTGGAATTGTTGATAGTTTTAAAAATTTTCATGTCGTCGGCGAATAGACAATAATCTGAATGTAAGAAGCAGCATCCAATATCATTAATAAAAATATTAAAAAATAGAGGGCCGAGATGAGAACCTTGCGGAACACCAGATGACGTATATAATGTAATGTTGATCTTCTCAAAGGAGAAGATATAATTAAATGGGTATAAAACTATATATATGTTTTTTTTATATGTTAAATGTAGATTATAAAACTTAAATCAGCTTAACGCTATATCCCGCAGAGTAAACATAGCAGGGTAGGCAGAGGGAATATAGTGTTAAAACACTCCAGTCCCCACTCCGACCCATACCACCAAAGCCGATTTTTTCAAGGCATTACGTGTGAGTGGCGAAACTCAACGCCGGACTTTTGCCTTAATGCCAGAGCGAAGACATGAAAATATTAATAAGCCATACTTAATTCCTTCGCGTGGGGATCGAACCCACAACCGTCGTATTCGTCACGCTCTTGTGCCCTTGCGCCACGACTGCCTTAACTTACATAGTGACTGATCTTATATAAAAAAATATATCTATACTGTAAACGCGACGCTTGTGGCTTTGAGTCCCACTCAAAGGAAGAGAAGGAATGACTATCATTTCAAGTGTATATGATATCCAGAAAAGCTAAAGCTAAAAAAAAACGAATATTGTAGCAATTTTTCATAGTTGTTTTATTTTAAACTGGAACGGACACGGAAATGGCTGTTGGCAGCGTCGTGCAGGCATAGTTTAATGAGCTTCAGTGTGACATAACGTGCCAAAATACGATTTAGCGTATCGAGAAATGCTGTGTATATAAATTTTGATAAAATCATAATCTAAGTATAAGTAAATTAAAAAAAAAGCTTTTTTCCCGTAAAGCTGGGGGAACCTAGTACACACTGTTCTCCACTTCCCTTTCAATTTTCAAGACATTGCGTGTCAGTTAAGTGGCGGAACACAACTCCATGAAATAAACAACTAAAACTTTTTAGCTTATCAAAATAATTTATAGAAATAAAAAACTGTCCTCTTCAATTTCAACCGGATCCCAATATCAGAACTTAGGTTCTGATATTGATAAAAATATTGTAAAATTGTTACAATTTTACAATTTTTTTCGAAAAACATTAAATTAATAAACTGTTCAATATTTGCAATATTACTCCTCATTTTCATCCTCTAAGCAGATAATCTGTTAGGAATTACTTTTTAAATGACCCTTTTTGTGTAAATTCAACGGAAACTTCCAATTTCAGATTTTGTAAGGAAAATCCATCAGATAAATTGTCATCTATAAGTATGAATAAATCTTTATTTTTATAGATACCTATAAACTTGAACTTGATATTATAAACTTGAACAGTTTATTTGGTAAAACGCGCTTATCTCAAAAGCTGCTCGAATTGAAAAAATATTTTTGTATTGGATGGTCGAAAGCGACATCACGTTGGAAGTTCCTATATACAATGCGCTGTACCTGCGGTATAGTTACCTTGGGCACCTTAAATGCGTTCTGTGTCATACACAACTCTCAGTTTTTTCCATTTAAATAAATGGATAAAAATCCCCAAGGAAAGGTAGTAAAGCGTAATTTATCTTATTGCGATACAATTATGTCCAAAGCAAATACAGAAATATTACAAGCTTTTATTTAACTTCTCATGCTAGTTAGTACGTTTAAGTGAAATCTTAATGACTAATTTGACTCACTTCCCAGTGGTCCAACTGAACTGAAATTTGGGTTACGCCTTCAATTCTGAAGACAATGAAATTATATATTTATCAATATTGCCCTAAGTCCAAAATTACTGCAACAACAATATACCGGATTACAAATCTTTGCGTAACCCACCTAGCATGGATATCGAAAAATCATCAAAAGACCGGAAGGTGGCCAAAGGTCTTCTGAACTAATATACGTAGATAGGTCGTATTTGGACTCATTTCATTTGTAAATAGAACAACTGTTGCCTATCTAATCAGTTTTTCTCAGCTGAACTGCCTTCTGAGAAGATTGTAGCTTAATGTTCAACAAACGATTCAAAAGTGCTTTCAAAATCTATACCAGAAAACACACTGTATTAACATAGAGCAGGATAGACAGAGCGAATCTAGTTAAATCACTCTGTTAAATCACACTTTCCTCTAAATTTTAAGAATTTGTTGAGTTGCATAACTCAACGGCTCGCCTTGTTTAGTTACCAGAACGAAAGAAAAAAAATAATTAAGTCCCCTCCAGTAGCAATCGAACCCACAAGCTTCAAGCTTACAGACGCTGTTGCCGCGCCTCAGCTGCTTAATAAAACATATAATGCTATGAAAAAAACATATTATAACTCAAAGTGAAATTATGGTACAGGCAGATAGGGCTCGCTTGTTTTTGTAAGCTTAAACAAATTTAACACGTGTGCGAATTACAAGAGGTCACCTGTCCTGATTTTCGCGTCGCTAATTCGATGTATATTTTATTCAAATTTCTATTTATTTTGGGGCTATTGTCGATGGTCATAAAAATAAAATGTTGTTTTTTTATGATATGTATGTTTCAGATGTCTGTTGAAGATTACACAACATATTTTTGCGTTATTACTTTTGTTTTTCGTCTTTTTTCACACGCTTTTATCAGGTTGACCTATAACTAACAATGACTTATAAATAATATTTAAGAATCTGAATTACACGCACTTCTAAATTGTTGTGGCATTATTAAATTATATGTTATACAATATTATGGTACCATCGAGATGGTTTGATGATGTGGTTGGAAGTCAACTAGTGGAACCTTGGATTGTATTAGCCAATTGTGCTCATTACTATTATATATTGTAAATGTGTTGTGTTAAAGAAAGTGAGAGTATTTTAAATTATTTATAGTATACTTATCTCGCACACCATCACATCATAAAACTTTTATAATCCATGAAAACAAAAAAATCTAGACCAAAATGATGATTTTGTTTGACGATCACACAAAATTCACTACGTTGAATTTAGAATTTGCCTCTTTGTTGTCTATCAAAATCAAATGCGTACATATAAAAATACATCTCAGTTGGTTGTCAAAAATCTCCACTTACTGAGTGACAGACTATTGGACTTCAAAAGTTGTAATTGGCACATAGGTACGCTTAAATGTGTAGGGCAGCAACAATAGAAGATTTCCTTTTTTTCAACTTTACGTTGTATCCCGCATGTTGCATGGTATGCAGCAGAAGCCCAGTGCTGAGACACTCCTTTTCGCCGAAGCTGTCTCAGATTCTCAGCACATTTCCCTGTTACCAGAGCGAATAAATAAAAATATAATACAGTCTTAAAGTCAACGAATACTATTTTATAAAACTTTTCCATATCAAACCTAATTAAGTTCCTCTCAGAAATGATTCATATGAATTGAAATATTTAGCATTTTGATTGTTAAATGTCTTTCATTTCTTTTTCCCTTTTTCGGTACAAAGAAGAGGTTTTTAATGAAGATGAAAAATTTTCATAGCGTTGTTGCTTTTTTTCTTTGAATGCGTCTTTATTTAATCAAAAGGCTTAATAGGACCAGCGACGTTTTCCACTTGCTATATATATTACTATATATATTTCTTTCATAAGGTTTTAAAGTATTACTCTTAGTATATACTACGATATTTTTTTTGATAAAATTGAGGATATCCGATAAAAATGGATGCAGATATTTTAAAAGACTAAAATTTTTACATCATTATGAGAATAATAAATAAATTTAAAATGTATTTTAATTGAAATTGTTCACAATCTTTATTTCGTTTCGAATAAAATAATTGCAACAAGTTGTTTTAGTAAGTAGCAGAGGCTTTGAAATTGTCTGCGTTTGAAAGCTCTTTACTGATGTTTTTAAAGATATTTTAAAATTTTAGAAAAAAAATTTTATATAGTTCAAATAAAAATGTTCTATATGGATTAAATTCGTATTTCTATGTGTTACAAAAATCACTATAAAGTAGTACTAATAAAAAACCCACTGCTTATCGCGTTTCAATCCGACACTTGTTCCTCTGCACCACGGTTGGCTTCAGTAAAATTAAATAAAATCATATAATAAAAATTCTTTTTCAAATAAAATCTACCTTTCAACAGAAATAGACAACAATATACTTTAAAACAGATAATCAAAAATACATGTGAGAACCATTAAAGAACGCACGTTTGTACGTTCAATATTATTTCAATGGAAGCTTTTACTTTATTAATTAATGCCCGATCCAATCCTACCCATTGTAGAATGCGTGATACAGGCAGTGGTAGGGCTGTGAAAAGATTTTTCATTGTTTTTTAGTTATATTAATATTTTATATATGTATATTAAATTCACATTTCCAATTTTCCATTATATGTAAACACAAAAATGGAATCGCTTGTGCTGTGTCGCGTATGAGCAAATTATGGGACTGTAAACGGGACAAGGTTGTGCTACTCTACAAGAAAAACTCCAGAGTTTGGCGGAAAGTGGCAAACGGAAGTGCTTTAACATTTTGAAATATACGGAGCAGGCAGGGTAAACCTTCCCAGGTTCCCTGCCTACTCCGTTATGTGCAGGACATAGCGTGAAGCTAAAAAATGGTTCGTTATGAGTCCGATTCCCTCTAAATGAAATTATTTTATTTATTTGGTTTCCTTTCCCCACTTCATAAATTGAGCGGAAAGTGGAGAACTGCCTGCTCTCCGTCTATATAAATACAAGAGATTCTTGAAACTAAGAAAAAAATAAATCAAAAACGTACCGAAATATTCTTGTTCTTGAATTGTGACACAGATTTTGGCTGTGAGCGCGATAGCTGTGGGTTCGACTTCCACTCGGGAGAAATATTTAATTTTATATCCTTATTAGGTAAAGAGACAAACGTCAGGTTTGAGTTCCAATATTTAACACTTTAGAATATATCCAAAAAAAATTGCGTTCTCTAGAAATAAGTAAACAACCAATTATTGCGATACTCTTGTCTAGTTTTTTAAAAATCTCTAAAAATAATAAGAGATATGTAACATTGGACATGTTACGGTCAACCCTATCCAAGGCTGATCATCTCTATTTCGGAAATCAATCGTGGCAGCGGCGCGGCGAGAGGCTTCACTTGTTTGCTGAATTGATGTCGTTGGGCAATTTCCATGACGAAAGTGTAGGTAATTAATCGACGAATCGTTGTTTTTTTGTGTTAAAATCGAAAAGGAAAACTTTTTCGATTAAATCAGTGGTGCTGTGTTTTTATATCGTAGATGCCAGTCATGGCGCAGGGGCACAAAGTATGACTGTAAATTCGACTGGTTTTGGGTTCGATCCGCACTCGAGGAAATGAAATATTTATCTAAATTTATGTTTTAATTTTTTCACTCTGGTGTCGAGGCAAAGAGCGAAAACGTGCTATAATGACTTGAAATTACTAAATGTTAAACTACTAGGTAAAGTATATTAATAAACATATAATTCACATGTAAGTGATATTTTGGACTGCACTATCATGTTATTAATTTAAATCAGCTTCACGCTGTATCCCGCACACAGGAGGGTAGGCAAAGGGAACCCAGTGTTAAGACTCTCCGTTCCCCACTTTCTGCCGCATTCTGGAGGCATTGCGTGTTGAGTGGCAGAACTCAACGCCGGGCTTAGCCTCGACACCGGAGCGAAGAAATATAAATATAAATTTAAGTAAATATTTAATCTCCTTGAGTGGGGATCGAACCCACAACCAATCGGTTTTACAGTCACACTACGTGCCACTGCGCCACAATATTTTATAGTTGGTTAGTTTAGTTATTAATTTAAAATTTACTACTTCAAAAGTGTGACGAAACAAGATAGAATAAAATTTTGGATTTAACACCTTTGAACTGCCCTACGTCAGTAATCAATATACATATCACATACATATATAATCATTATTATCATCAGTTCTTCGCATCTAGCCGTTGCCAGTTACAGATGTTGCAGCTAGAGGATGTCCTACAATACGCTTGCTGAGGCCACAACATCTAAATCACCTTTAAAACTTTGTATTTAAAATTAAATATATTATAAATGGTCTTAAAATGTATGTCACGTAAATATTATTATAATTGGGTACAGAGTGCTTGCACATTTACTAAGGACCTGGGTCGTATGCGTTAACACGTCACAAAGCAGGAAACATACCTCTACCACAATAAACATCTTGAAATGTCATTCGAAAATAAACCTTAACTGTTAGAAACAAAGTCTATTTTAATTTTGTAACTGAAGCAATAAATTCTAGCAATAAGAACGAAAGTTAGGACAATTTAAACTCTAAGATAAAGTGTTATAGTTTAATTTTGAATGACCTTACATTTCTGTGTAACAAATTTGTACACTACCGGCCAAGTTAGACTATAGGGTTGACAATTTGTTATTTTTTTTTTATTTTAATATGTATAGATATACATATTCATGAAGGTCAATTTTATATTTCTTAAGAAAACAGCTCTCTGACAAATAAAGGCTGTGAAAAAAAAATACATTATGTGGTTAAATATTTACATTATACGTCAAATTAAAGCTATAATCAAATTATAAATATAAATATAATCAAATTATAAATATGAGACCAGTTGTGACGCAGTGGCACAAAGTGTGACTGTAAAACCGACTGGTTGTGGGTTCGATCCCCACTCGAGGAGATGAAATATTTACTTAAATTTATATTTCCATTTCTTCGCTCTGGTGTAGAGGCTAAGCGCGGCGTTGAGTTCTGTTATCAACACGCAATGCCTGCAGAATTCGGCAGAAAGTGGGGGACGGAGTGTCTTAACACTACGTTTCCTCTGCCTACCCTGCTGTGTGCGGGATACAGCGTGAAGCTGATTGATTTATAAATAAAAAAAATATTAAAATTAAACTTAGATAAGACAAAATTATAAGACTTTTTAACTTTAAAAAAAACATTATATGAATTTAAATTACTCGAATTTAGATTCTTATATAAAAATATAAGTACTTGCACTTGTACATAGCTGTCCAATAGCTTGCTTCGTTCCGAACTTCGACCAGTATAAGCGTATTAAAAAACAATAAAATTATAACGAAAACTGACAATATCTGGCAACCCTATACACACTATTGTGGGAGTGTATGTATATAGAAACATTTGAACATACGTGATTTTCTTTAACGTTCACGCTGAGTGCAGGTTTCCTCAAACCCCCACCCTCACCCTCACTTCCCTTCATAAATTGAGCTTTTGTAGGTTCATGTGCAACCAACTGGGCCAATTGCAGGATCTAAGTAGCGTTCATTAATATACTTAAACTTAATATAGAAAAGAGGACAGCATCGGACTATGAATGTGATGATTGTGAGTTCGATTCCCATCCGGGGAATGTTTTATTTGAAATATTTCCACACTCTGATAAGCAAAGCACGGCGTTGAGTTTCGCCACTCAAGATGAAAATAAAGAGGAAACGAAGTGTCTGAATATTAAGTTTCTTCTGTCTACCTTAAAAGAAGATAAACTCTACTATATTTCCACTATATTTCATAGATTCGCTTAAGATAGTAGGGAATAATAATTAATTTAAAAATAAATTAATTATATTATTCATATATAAATAAATTTGCTAGCAACGTGCTCGCCCGCTTAAACTACTGTTTATTTACTAAATGCCCTGAGAGTTCCTGTTTTAATATATAATATATGTTGGCAACGCACTTAATATTTCTAATGTGAAAATTATTAAAAGCTTAAGTTGCATTTCCGTACTTCCGCCGTCGCCCCGGCCGCCCAGTACCGCCGTAACCTCTATTTCACTATATATTAAATCTGTAATATCTTCGAAAATATTAATTTAAATTACATACTGTAAAGGTTCGTATTGACACTTAATTTGATAGAGAATAATTCTGTATTACTTAAAATCGCTTCGAAATTTAGCCATGATTTCTCGCCAAGAGAAAATGAAAAACAAATCGTTATCGTTATAAGAGATAAACATATAATATATGTACTCTGCGATGATATTTTATGATATTATCGTGGAGTTTTCTGTAGACCTTTTTAAGCTGTTCAATACTTAGAACATTATTTTGAATAATCCCGTATTCAACCCGCGTTTGCAATGTTAGCGGAAAAAATGTGATTATTTGCGACATCACATTGGAAACTGGTAAAATAATAGGTATCTCTTTACTATATAATGGAAGTTATTATTCCTCTTAAAACGATTTACCGATAAAAAAAATTGCATCAAAAGTTGCGTAGTTATAAACATCTATGCATACATATAATGACAGGCAGCGGAAAGCGACTGTGTTTAATACTATGTAGTGATTTATTTTCGTATAAAAGAGCCGAACCCAAAACCATTGCGTTTACAATCAGAACCCATCCCACTGCACCACGCCGACCTTACCCATATAATATCAAATTTATTCATCATCAAATCATTCCCCAATTGAAAAAAAAAGTGTTGCGTGAAAATAAAAAAAAAGCTTATTTTGTTTACAAACCTTAAACGTGCGTTGCATTTTAATGTCGTAATAAAATTCTAAGGACTTAATTGGAAAGGTTCTAATGAAAAAGTTTTTCCTTTAGAAGTTAGTAAACTGTACTTGTTATAAAAATTTGGGTTATTTTATTTTAGAAAATAGAGCTGTAGACGTGTATTGAGAATAAATATTGTATGAGGGTGCCTTTTGTAAAGATTCCCGAGAAAACCCTTGACTGAGAGAGACAAATTCCTATAGGCTATAGCTTGACACAAATTCCTATATCTGATATACCACTTTTCTGTATTGTAATTTCAAAATATATTTAAATTCACATAATTCACACCCTTAAAAGTGTGTAACTCAATTTTTTTTTACTTTTGCAATTTTTTAGATCGTTTTAACTTTGACGCGAAACGATATATCTATACGATATTTTTTTGATAATCTTTTTTTATCTCCTCTCTATCTCTACCACCCAACGGATTTTGATGCGGTTTTCACCATTAGGTATAGTATTTCTCAGGGAAGGTTTATATATTGTTTATGATATGTATATTCTAATGAAATTTGAGCTAAATATGGTAAATGTGTATAAAGTCCTGTCCGTCCGGATGGATGGATGGATGGATGGATGGATAGATCTAGGCACCAAGCACTTGAATTTGGACGGAGACTGCAAACCTATTTACATATCGGACTATTTAACACATAAGGCTAGAAGCTTATTCTATCGCGTCAAAGAATTTGCAAAATTAAACGGCTACCTCTACTGCTGGATAACAAATAACAATATCTATTTGCGTAAAAAAGAGGGAATGCCACAGATTTCCATAGAAAATGACGAAAGCCTAATTAATTTAAAAGAACAAATCTGACTATTAGTGGCATATTTCGTTTTCAGATGGTTCATTTCTTTATTTTTATATATCTTTTTCCTAATTTTTGATGTCAGTGAACCTGAATTTCTAGAAGCTAGAAGCTAGAAGAAAATGATGAAAGCCTAATTAATTTAAAAGAACAAATCTGACTATTAGTGGCATATTTCGTTTTCAGATGGTTCATTTCTTTATTTTTATATATTTTTTTCCTAATTTTTGATGTCAGTGAACCTGAATTTCTAGAAGCTAATTGCTTAGTAATAAAGTTGAACTTACACACACCTATTATCGCTAATTATCACCCTCATTGCTTTAAAACTAGCGCTTTGAATTTTCTTAATTCGCTAGACTATATCCTCTCATCTCTAAAATCTTTTAAAACTATCATAATAGTAGGCGATATTAACATTACTATTGCTGACAACGCGATCGACGACCAATCCGAGGAATACTTAAATTTAATCGCATCATATGGACTGCAGCCTACCCATAACCTTCCCACTAGATTAAATTCTTCCCAGGATCATATTATGTTAAAATCTGAAATGCTTGCAACATCTTTTGTTTTGAAGTCTTCTGTAACTGACCATAACGCAGTTATGATTTCTATAGCACTAAAATACAATAGGTGCATTACTCGTAGCATATCTAAAATAAATCTCAAGGACCTTGATAAGTGTATGAAAGCCTTAGACTTCAGTCTTGTTCTAAAACGTAATGATCCAAACAGGTCCAGCGCTTTGTTCGTTGAAATGTTGTCCCATACCATAGCTGCGCATTCAAAGATTTTGTACATATCCAGTCGGTCTAGGCCTGTTAAGCCATGGATTACACCTGTATTATTACGTTGCATACGCAATCGTGACAATATGCATTTGAGATTAAGAAAGGAACCGAATAATGAAATTTTAAAGATTACATATCGCAGGCAGATACTTCTGTAATAACATCTTGAAAAGAGAGAATTTTACAAATCCGAGATTGTAAGAGCAAAATCAAATAATAAGAAATTATGGAAGGTATTAAAAAATAAGCTAAGTATTCGTGATAATAAAACTATCGTTTCTGAACTAATACAGAACTCATGTTCCCCACAGGATTCAATTAACTTAATTAATGAATATTTCGTCAGCACAGGCGAAAATCTTGCTGAGAAGATAAAAAAAAATATGGCTAACCACATCAGTGAAAAACCACTAATAAATAACAATAAATCATCTTTCGTTTTACTTGATACTGATGAAATTGAAGTAGCTAGAATTATAAATTCATTAAAAACTGACTGTTCACCTGGTTATGATAACATTTCCATGTCCTTCATCCAAACATTTTGCTAATTTGCTTATCGCACCTATTACCCATATCTGTAAGTTAAGTCTTGCCGATTCTATTTTCCCTAAATGCTTTAAAATGTCAATAGTTCATCCTATTTACAAAAGTGGTAAAAAAGAGCAAGTGACCAATTATAGACCCATTGCAATTCTCCCAGCCTTATCCAAAATCCTAGAACGTATAATAAATTCTCGACTCATTAATTATCTCGAAAAAAAAAACAACTTAGTTTCCCAGTGCCAGTATGGATTTTGAGCTAAAAAATTTACATCGGATGCTGTCGGGTGTGCCATAACATAACACGCAATGCCTCCAGAATTCGGCAGAAAGTGGGGAACGGAGTGTCTTTCACTACGTTCCCTGTGCCTACCCTGCAGTGTGAAGCTGATGGAATTGATGGAATTGATTGATTGATGGATGGATGGATGGATGGTTGGATGGATCCGTCCGTCCGTCCGTTCGTCCGTCCGTCCCTCCATCCATCCATCCATCCCTCCATTCATCCATCCATCAATCAATTCTATCAATTCCATCAATCAATTCCATCAATCCACGTTACGTTACTCTCAGTATTTATATTATATATATATATATATATATATATATATATATATATATATATATATATATATATATATATATATATATATATAATATAAATACTGAGAGTAACGTAACGTATATATATATATATATATATATATATATATGTGTGTGTTGTTGCTGTGCTGTGCTGTGTTTTTCATTTTAATAACTACTTAAGAAGATTAGTACTAAATAATTCTTGCTGCGTAACGGCTCGCCGCCCACCAAGCGTCCCACCGCGCCCCACGACCTTGCTTATAAAAATGGATCCGCCGCACCCGCCAGGCTTCTTTCCTCAGGAAGGGCCTGCTCATCATGCCGATCTATAACCCTCCTTAGCGCGGTTGCCAAACTGTTCGAGACGTTATTCCTCTCACTTCTCCAGTCGCACATTTTCCCACGAAGCGAGCAGTTTGGCGAGCGGGTATTCCTCTCTGGTTACACTACGCCACAACAGCGATCAACGGAAAGGAAAGTGCAATAATAGTCTTCTTCGACGTAGCACGCGTATTCGACCGTGTCTGGCATCCGGGCCTACTTCATTAAGTGTTCGTGTTTTGTGTGAGAGTTGAGAGTTCGAGGTCTAGCAGCGACTCGATCGCTGCCGTTGTGCCCCAGGGCAGCATTTTATCACCTGCTCTCTACGCACTATACACTGATAAAATCACAACGTCCTAGCGAGTATCACTCAACGAGAAATCTCAAAGAACTACTTCCAAGGGACTTTCTATCCTCCTCCAAATCCGACTCATGAAACCGAGGGTCTCTCCTGACTGAGTTGACCGCCTGGATGGCATTTGACAATGCTTCCAATTCCATACTGTGTCAACGTCCAGATATCGTTCCGAGCTACTGCGGAGGTGGACGAGAGAATGCTTCAATTCTGCGCCTGGCTCTATAGCAAAGTTAATTAAGAAGCGATTGCACGTATTTTGGAATTATCCAATAAATATAATGTATTTCAACGCGACATAGTTAGTTACATCTCGCGCTTTCGCTTAAGTATTTTTGGGTAAGAGAATAGTAAGTAGTTTGTTTTTTTAAACAATTGGAACATCCTTATTGGAACTACGAAAATGCGGGTTACATAGTTAAAGCGGGCGAAGCCGTGAGCTGGTCGCTAGTTTTCTATATAACTATAAAATATTTTATTAAGATTTAAGTTTCATAGCTAATTTTAATTCATTTTAAATAAAATCAAACAAAAAGTATATCTTCACATTTTACGACATCTCAAGTTATCTAAGGCTTTATGGCGTCTATAAAAGTTCCACAATTTATGGGTTAAAAATTATATTTTCAAGCCCTTTATAACCACTTCAAATATTACTTTACTTAATAGAAAATATAAAAAAAATAATATTGTAACTATACTATACTTCAAAGACCACGAGTATAAAATATACGTAGTTGTCAAATATAGAACCTTCCTTTTTGAAGCTGGTTAAAAAACAATCACGACTCTCTTAAAAATAAAATCATTGGCAAAATCTCGGAATGACATTTCAATAAAAAACCTTCCCACGTCCACATCATAAAACTGACGTGCAATTTCCACTTGGAGTACGTGATTATTTTCATTTCCCCACTCTAATAATACAAATTGCGGCGTTAAGTTCCACAAATTAATACCCAGTGCGTCGAATTAGAGCAGAAAGCGGAGAGTGAAATGTGTTGATACTAGGATCTCCTTACCTACGACGTTACATGTAGAATAAAGTGTAAAACAACGATCATGTGTACAAATAGTAGCTAAAGTGGACTTTAGTGTAATAATTACAATCAATCGATAATGAATAAACCAAAGACACCCCCAAATGATCCTCCCTAAGTATGTGCTGTTGATATATTCATATTAACCATTTGTGTTTTGTGAATTACTTTATTATTCGAAATATATGTTGTTTTAGGTTCGAAAAGAATGAAAAACAAAATGAGCATTATTGACGAATTTTGAAGACTGTGGATGCGGGATACAGCGTGAAGTTGATAATATTTTATAAAAAAAATAAATCAGGTTCACGCTGTGTCCCGCACACAGCGAGGTAGGCAGAGGGAACCATTGTAAAGGCATTGTGTGTTGAGAGGAAACTTAAAACTTAACGCCGCGCTTTGCCCCGACACCAGAGCGAAGAAACGCAAATATAAAATTTAAATTAATAATTCATTTCATTTTCTCGAGTGGGGATCAACCTACAATCAGCCGCGTTTACAGTCATACTTTGTACCCCTATATATTGTATAAGTGTCTATATACATTTAAATTAACTACTACAGAAATTCAAAATTGTCAATCGTAAAAACTACTTAATTAGAAGTTTATTATACTGTCTAAGGGCATTTAAAGGATAGAAATGAGAGGATGATGAGGAAATGGAGTGTCTCCCTCTGCCTACACTACTGTGTGAGGGATCCAGTGTGAAACTGATAAAAAGAGGGGAATTTAAATTATTTAAATTTCATACGGGATAGCTACCATTGTATTATATATACAGTTTCAAACAATGAAATTGTAACCTTTATAGATATGATATTGAAAAGACCAATTGTTGAATTTCAATTCTGACGATTCAAAAGTTCTTGCAAAACTCTATTTGAATAGAGAATATTTTAAATTTAAATTTTATGAAGCACTTGCGATTATTATGTGAAAAGGTATTAAAAAAATACGTACAAACTTTTAGTTTCACACGTCTCTCGTTTAAAGCAGAGTAAATAGAGAAAGAAAACCTACATACCGGTATATCATTAGTTTTTTAACTTTTCGCTATAACCCGCACATGGTAGGGCAGGCATATCTGTTTCTTACTTTCAGCCGAATTATCATGGCATTATAAGAGACGGAACTCAACACCACGTTATGCCTCATTACCAGAGCGGGAAAATGTATAATATAAATGCATATGTGACCCCTGATTGTGGGATTCGAACTGATAACTGTCATCTTTCATCTAGTCACAGGACTGTGTCCCTGTGCCGCAACGGTATTTTGCGTCCGAGCGAGAAAATGAAAATTATGATGGTAATTGAAATATTTTTCCAATATGATGATCAAACCCACAAATATCTCATGTACAGTCGTATACCATCCATAACGAGACGATAGTCTCATTTCATTATCCTTCTAATACGTATCTATTCTATACGTGATAGCTCACTATAAACAGATCTAAGATAGTATTTTTTTAAAGTATACAATGTTTTTGTAGCTTTAACTGATTCCCTCATATGGCAAAAAAGGCAGAGGGAACCTAATTTCCCACTAACCTCCCTATTTCACGTTGCTTGACGCCTCGCTTTGAACAATAAATAATAGACAGTGTCATATGAGAGTGTAAACATAAGGCGTCATATCTGAAACAAGATACATTCATATTTTCATACATGTTAAATGTCCAATCTGAATAATACCCTCCGTAATATAGTATATATGTATAGAAGCATCAAGGCAAAGCACAGAAAAATGACTAGACTTATGGTTGATATGTCGCAAGTACGTTTAATAGAGGCCACCGTGGCGCAGAAGCACAAGCGTGACTGTAGGGTGTTGGATTAATACTCAGGCAAATTAATTATGATTAATTCATATTTTTCTTTGCTCTAGTAATAATGCAAAGCGCAGCGTAGAGTTGCACCAATTAAACGGAGTGTCTTAACACTAGGTTCCCTCTATCTACTCCGCTATTTGCAGGATACAGCGCGAAGCCGTAAAAAAAATATTCGATTAGGGAATGTGGGAGAGAACTAAGGTGGGATTTCACACAAACACATAAACAAAAATTTTGGGTCCACATAAACACATAAACAAAAACTTTGGGTGACGACTAATATCACTGTATTAGGTGGTATTTAAAAAGAAAATTATACTCATCCATATTGTAGTGCACAATATAAACAAGTCCCATTTATATGTAAAACGAATGTCGTTGAACCGTACACTGAGGTAGACGCGGTTAATATTGCTCTATTACATTCTACTATAGAATATAATATAAAAAGTTGCAATAATGATCTTTATTAGTGAAACCTTAGAGCTTAAATTAAATTGACTCCAAAATTATTTATCTATTTATATATCATTTTCAGAAAACATGAGTTCTTAGTGTAGGTCCACTTTAGTGGAAGTTAGGCTGAGGCTTAAATTGACATATTATACCTAAATGTTTCTTAAAATTTGATTATTTTATACAATGTTCTTGTACTTTTTTTTAATTAAATATATTAATTTAACAAAAGGTAACTTATAAGACTCATCCTTATCCATAATTCTGAGAAAGTGCAAGAACTACGTGGCTGCTTCGTGTCATCGGTGGCAAGGGTGCCCCTCGTGAGTGTCGAACTTAGGCTTGCAGCCCTAAGCTGAGTGTTGAATTATCTTCATTTTACATTTTCTCGAAAAATATACGTCCAAATTAAATGCTATAAAAGCCGAAACTTATCTTCATTAAATTTCCTTGATGATGAAATAACTTTCGATCGTAAGTTTCAATATACATGACAAATAAAAATCGGTCATCACCTTGCATTTTTTTTGTCACAAAATGCCTTAATGTGCCTTATTTATAAAAGATTGATTGATATACGGTGTCGCGGATTTTTTTAGAACTAATAAATTTATGGCACTAATATTTTTGTCATACTGACTGACATATATTTAACTATTTTTGCAGCGCACGCGCCTAAAGCAATTCAATGGTGTTCATTATTATTATTATTCCGTTATTTAAGGCTAACTAAGACTGACACCCTAATGTCATATAGCCTATAGCACTCCGAAAGAATATAGTTTTATGCCCACGAAAATAATGTATTACCCAATTTATAAAAATAAATAACATGAAATAAACTTCTAATAATTATAACATACCATAACACTCAGTTACCGCGGTCTACATAGTACATACTGTCATACAACGTACGTTAGCTTGTACGCTCCAATTGACGCGCCTTTGATGTTATTCCAATAGGCATGCCACATCGAAGCTTTTCGTTTCCGGTCTTCAATATATGTATGGTATACCTTGCTTTTATCTTTTTTTATTTCTATTTTTCATATATATATATAAATGGATATTAAAATGGTGCAATTAACTATTTTTTTAAAACAGCATTGTAACGCGTTGTGAAGTTTAAAATGAAAAATTCTATTATAATTTAAAGCTGAAGAGTTTGTATGTGTAAACAGTCTAATCTCAAGAACTTGTTGGATGGTCCAGTCGAGGAAAGTTATAGGCTATGTTACATTACTTTAATCATTTTGAGTAAGACCGTGCCTGCGGTCAGAGATGCCAGCCGCACTGACAAAACGTCATGTGATATACACAACTCTTAGTCATGGGGGTAGGAATAAAATAGTGTTGTACCAATCCCAGAAATGTTACTAACATAAATTGGATCTAAAAATTAAAAAAAAATACTTTGCAAGAACACATTATCTGTTCAAAGCTAAAGTTCAGATTCAGTTCATGTAACTAATAGACTGAGATACCAGGGCCACCAGACCTACATCATTTTAGCAAAGCTGAATATTTTAAGAATTAATAGTATAGTTATAACTGTTTACGTACTTACTTACTTGAAAACGGGGCCCTTTCAGAAGTAGCGCCAACTAAAGGTACATGATTAAGTAGAAACGCTCATGTTTAAATATGGTTTCAGGAATAATGTAAAAATGTATATTTATTATTGCAAGACGCTTTACGGTGGCTTTTACTCCCGCCAGACGTCCTAAAGGATATTAATAATTAATTGGGGCATATGGGTAAATAGTATATTACAAATACTATTTACGTATTCCAAGACCTAGACCAATCCGTTGGCTCAATCATCCAACCAGACACAGATGTACCTTTAGTTGGCGCTACCTATGAAAGGACCCCACTTTCAAGTTAGTAGTAAGTATGCAGTATACATTAGTTAACTACATATTAGACTAATAATCCGCAAAATTTTAGCTTTGCTTAAATGACGTAGGTCTGGGAGCCCTGGGATCTTAGCTATAAGTATTTCACGTTCTACGTATCACAGTTTAAATCAAACTAAATCGAAACCTTGACATTATTCAATGGTATATAAGTTTTTATATTAAGAAAATTTCACCACAGTCATCTCTTTAACCAAACCCTTTATACATCACTTAAGAAGGTACATGATTTGTAAAATATATTGGAAACATTCGCAACATCCCAGATTATATGAATGCCAAGCTTAACTGTGTAACAAACGTTCTTGGCTACTAAAGATCAAACGGACTGTCAAAGTATTAACTTTTTATATTTATTCTTATTTAACGAAGGTCACTTTTAAGACCCTTTTATAAGTATAATTGTATGTATATATTATAGCATACATACATGTGACGAAGAAATGTATTAACTGACTAGTTACTACTACGCATATAAGAATATAGACTTAAAAAATCTGTCAAGTGCGAACCCGACACGCCAACCGAGGGTTCTGTACCAATTTTCATAACTGTAAGCCTACGAGAATTACTCTATAGCGCTTGATAAAGCGATGATTAAAGTATGCACTCATTTTATAAGCATTAAAAAAATGAATTGAAAATCAGGGTAAGCAGAGGGAACCTAGTGTTAAGGCACTCCGTTCCCCACTTTCCGCAGAAATTTGGAGCTATTGCGTGTCAAGTGGCGGAATTCAACGCCGCGCTTTACCTCATTTTGTAAGAAATAAACTACAAATATAAGCTTATAATTGTAAATATGTAATATCTAAAAATAATCTTTTTTGTTTTTTTATATATCGTTATTGTAAGTTCTTTTTTCGTGCCAAATTTTATATAGGTTCATCAAATGTAGGTTTACGGGAAGTACCCTATATGTTTATTTACGCGGCAAATGTAACAAAAACGATGCATATAGGCTCGCATCGTTGATATGGAAGCTTGGGTTTGTCTGTACTCCTAGGGAACTTAGAGTTGAATTTGATATTTAATTTAAATATAATTATTTAAATGCTCTTGACCGACAGGCAAACGATAACGATCTATAATATTTTTTTTTCTTTTTGACATGCGAATTCCAAAAAAATATTCAATAAAAAAGGTAACGAAAAAAGTTAATCTATTTTTTTCTCATTGATCCTTATAAGGATTTAAATTAATTATAAAGTTTATTTGAAATAAAATTTCAAAAGAATAAATAATAATCCTATATATGTACATATATACATACTATGTATGTATATATGTATATATATATATATATATATATATATATATATATATATATATATATATATGTATATATATATATATATATATATATATATATATATATATATATATATATATATATATATATATATATACTATGTATGAAGGTAAGTAACTATAATTAAAAGGACAAAAATAAATTCTATTTCTTTTATGTGACCTTTTGCATATTTATACATAAAATAATTTATATAAAATGCTAGTTGAGCATAGTGGCACAGTATCTACAACACGAAATGCCTCAAGAATTTGGTGGAAAGTGGGGAGCGAAAGTATCTTTATCGTAACGGAGTGTCTTAACACTAGATTCCCAGGTTCCTTCTTCCTACACCACTATATATGTGTTATACAGTGTGAAGCTTGAGAAGCGCCAAACTAAAACACACAGGAATAAAATATACTGTTATTCTGCGTAAAAAAGTATATGTTGTTATTAGTCTAAAAAGAAATAAATATAATATATAACGTATATTCAAACGTAATTGAATATTATTTTCTTCTTTTACTGTTGTTGTTTATTTTCATGTGAAATTGAGTTGAAGAAAATAAATGGAGCTTTTACCTCATAAATTGCCTCAATGCCACACAAATACTGTTTCTGAATTTGTGAAAAGGATAATAATAAATAAATAGATAGAATATTTATTACTGATATTCTAATAATGATATCTACAGGTTAATTGGCATCAATGTCATATAGGGGTACACAGTGTATGTAGGTTCGATTACGACTCGGGAGAATAATATTTGCTATTATGTTTTAAGGAGACCGTCTTGGCGCAGCGACACGTGCAAGTTGTGGGTTTGATTTCCACTAGAAAGAATTAATTAAGAGTAGGAATTATTTTGAAGAATAAGCGAGGTGGCCAGTCGTGGCGCAGGGGCACAAAGTGTGACTGTAAAATGGTTTTGTTGTGGGTTCGAGCCCCACTTGTATATTAAATATTTATTTAAATGTATATTTTCATTTCTTCGGTCCCTCTACCTACCCTGCTGTGTACGGAATACATCGCGAAGCTGATGAAAAAAGTGAGATTTTGAGTTTCGAAACTCAACGATTAATGACTTAATACACTGCTATATAGGGGATACAGCGTGAAGATAATCAAATTATGCTTATAATATTACCACCATTTAACACGCAGCACTTAAAAAGGAGATGCGATGTAACTACGATGTTTACTCTGTCGATGTCGATGTTGACGTTGTTGTTGAATGTTACGTCAAAACCATTTATAAAATTGTTTTTAACTTTTACAATTTCTTATACTCTTCTTTTATTTTTATTTTAACGCTTAGGTATGACTGATTAGAGACATAAATGCGGCTTCGCCCGCTTTCAAATATTGTTAAATTGTAGCCCGATTAAATTAATCTTACCTGTGGCGTGAAGTTCCTTTTTCCAATTTCTCTATTGTATGTCAACAGGATTTATAATTTATAAAAATGAACTTAATTTTATGGTACTGTATTCATGCAGACAGATAGACAAACCAACGGACGGACAACAAAGTGATGGTATAAGCGTTCCTTTTTTCATTAAAAGGTACCCTAAAAAGGATAAATGTCAATTAATATATACATATGAAAAATATATCAAATAGTTTCCCATTTTCCACCTCTTTTAAAAATACAATATTATTGTAGAGCTAACCAACAGTTAAGGTTTCTTAGTTCACATTTTATAATTGAATCGAGGGCTGTAAGGGTTCCGTTGTTCCTTTTGAGGTACAGAACCCTAAAATTAACCTACTGTAAGGTCATTCCCTACACGACAAGGCCAATACAGATATTTCTGTATACAATATTAATTTGGCCGTATACAATGTGCATGTTAAGGTTAAGTAGTATTTAGTGGGTACAGAGCGTATCACACTTGCACGAAAGCAAGCCTGTGATTAAATTCCTATCTCGACCACGGTCAGTCTGAGATTTAGATCCGTGTGTGGTATAAGTCATGAAGTAAAGGCAATTTTGTTGAAAGTGTTGTAATTGGGTTGTTTTTTTTTTAAATGGACTTTAAAAAGTAAAATGGAGTCCGTTCTCCACTTTCTGCCGAATTCTGGAGACATTGCGTGTTGAGTGGCAGAACTCAACGCCGTACTTTGCCACGACACCACAGCGAAGAAATGGGAATATAAATTTAAGTAAATATTTCATCGCCTCGAGTAGGGATCGAACCCACAACCAGTCGATTTACAGTCGCACTTTGTGCCCCTGCGCCACGACTAGTCTCAAACAAATATATATCTTAATTTTGTTTCTTACGAATTCCTTAGTCTCACCAAAACGAACGAAAAATTTTCATAATCCTGTCAACCGCAGAAGGCTGCGCTTTCTTGTAAATTTTTTTATTTAAACTATTTTTTGATAATTGATTAATCGAATCCGAATCGAATTGAGAACCGTCACGTCTACAGTCAGACGCATAATAATGTACCGCGACCTTAACAATGTATTATCTAATTATTTAATCAATTATTATTATAATGGGTGATGACACAAATGGTTTTATATTGTAATAAACTAAATACCGCTATAAGATTGTCTTCAAAAATATGTGTATATTATTGTGCTAACTATCTGTCATATGGCTCGTTGGTCTAGGGGTATGATTCTCGCTTTGGGTGCGAGAGGTCCCGGGTTCAAATCCCGGACGAGCCCAATTTTTTTTATATTAATTTATTCTATTTTACAGTTTGTATTTTTTATTGAATATACTGGTTTATATATAACTTACTACTACTTCTTTAATATTTTTTTGTTTCTATTAAGTTACTATTTACATGTGAGTTTAGAACGCAAATTCTTCCCTATTAAGAAACTTAATATTTATGTGCAATATCTTATCTTCACGCTGTACCCCGCAAAACAGGATAAGCAAAGAGAACCTAGAGTTAAGACACTATGTTCCGTCCATTACTTTGTCACGTCGGCCTTGAAATCATCTAGTTAACTCACATAATAATAAAATACTCTATAGATTTAATTATTATCTATAAAAAAAATACTAACTTATACGTAGATACAGGGCAATTTTTTTCCGGGTAGTCCCCGGAACAACCCCATTTTTTATAAAATTTGTCCATTTTCCACAACCTCATTTTTTATTGTCTGTAAAATGTGTTCCCATATTTATTCTTTAATTCCCGTAGCTACGACGCTGGTGCGCCATTTTTGTACCAACACAAGGCAATCGAGTCTAAGCGCATCCACTCCTGCGAGTCACTTCGTTCTGCCCCTCGTATTACGTGACTGACACACACCCATTATCTGTGGACTATTCGATTTTACCTATAATTTACTTTTACATGCCCAAAAAGCAGGAAAGAAAAGGAAGAGAAAAAAAATTCCTTCAATTCACTATATAATACTCACTGAGATTTACCTAATGTTAAAAAGTAATTTTTTTTTAATAAACGACTAATAAAGAAATTAAAAATTCTACAAAGAAATAAATTGTACAAAATATATTTACACGTTTCGCTCAAATTGTTCGTAGCACACGAAATTGTTAACAATTTATGTAGAATTACTCGCTTTTCGATTGTATTCTTAGAGGATTCGTAGACACTTATTAGCCCTCGTGGTTATTTGTGCGCGTATTTCTTCACGAACCCCTCCCTACGCGACGATACTGTAAATAGCATTCCGGGTCAACAGCGGTTTAGCCAGAGTCAAGACACTCCGTTCCGTTCCATTTTAAAAATATATATATTGCTATTGGCTTTATCAGTTTTAAATAAACTCAATAACTCGGTTTTCTGTTAATAATTTGTATTACTTAAATGGGACCTACGCTCTTTCAGTACTATTTTAATTTTAAAAAAGAAACACATTTTAAATTCAATCTAATTCAAATACATATACGAGTACTAGCTAGCAACTACGCTTTGACATTTAGGTACTTACCCGTAACTAAAGAACCCAGTCAAGCGGCAACTTTCCACTCACCTCGTGATAAATTTTAATCCCTAGACGGGATTTCGATTTAAATAATTGATACGTTAATATAAATATTTTGTTGAGAGAGAAATTTATTTTGAAAATGTTTATACGTATACAGGATATATTATATTTTATAGTTATTTCATACTAGCAAACCGCCCGTGGCTTCGCCCGCTGGAACTTTACAATTATTTATTCATTAATTTAAATTACTTTCACGTTCTTGTAATAAAACTATTTTAAAAACATGATCTATAGCTATATTGAAAACTAAAGTTTCAACGAATCCAATAAAAACTATTATTTTTAATTCTATTACGTTATTAAATGCCACCATTTTTCTTTATTTACATATCTGCCATATACAGACCGATGTGTTTACAATTTTATTATAAGCATTATATAGATATTGAGAATAATAAGATAATATTTAACAAATACCACAATATACAATACTAGCGTTTACCTACGCCCGCGTGTGACCATGGTATGGAATACATACAAGAAATAAATGAAAAATAAATATTTCAATAAAATTAATAAGTTATAAATTTCAACCGCAAACCGAGAGAGGCTTTAATAACTGAAAATGTAATTATGGATATCAATCCCTTCATTTTGAATTAATTTACACTCGCTAGCGCTGATTGGATCCGCTGAAATTCACATGTTGAATTTCAAACATTCGGACAGCTTTGTACGTTTATTATAGCAATTAATTGACATTTGAAATTAATGACAGTTTCTTTTTTTGCTTCCCGCTGTATCCCGCGTATAGTAGAGTAGGCAGAGGGAACTTAGTGCTAACTTAACAGTGTTAAGACACCCCATTGTCCATTTTTCGAGACGTTACGTGTTGAGTGGCATAACTTAACGCCACGCTTTGTCTTGTTATCAGAGGGAAGAAATAAAATAAATTCATTCCCCCAAGTGAGAATCGAGCCCACAACTGATGCTGTGCCGCTGCCGCGATGGTCTTTACAGTATTTAAGAAAAATATTTTAAAAGACCTGATGAGCGGGATACAGCATGAAGTATAAAAAACTATAAACTCCATGTAAATGAGGCGCTTTCGCTTAAGTTTTCACACAATGCCATTCAATAATACCCTAAAGTTATGCATTATACATTTTCATCCATACATGCGTATGATAAAATTGTAATTCATTCCTGTCTGTAAATGATAAAATATATTAGTAAATGCAATTAGCAATGTAACCCGCACACAGCAGGGTAGGCAGAGGGTACTTAATGTTAAGACACTCCATTCACCACTTTCCGCCGAGTTCCGGAGGGATGCGTATTGCGTCGCGAAACTCAACGCCGCACTTTGCCTCGACACCAGAGCAAAGAAATGAAAATATAAAGAAAAATCCACTCGAATGGGGATCGTAGCCACAAGAAAAAAAATCGACTGGATTTTACAGTCACACTTTGTGCTCACGACTGGTCTTAAAAAATGAATATATATAAACATAAAATTGAATAAAAATTGTTATATCAATTTAAAATATTTTGTACGACAAAATACAACAAAATATACAAGACAATATTGTCTTTACACTAAATAAAAATTTGTGTAGCCTAAACGGTCGAAGTCACAAGCTTTAATATAGCGGGATCATTGTTCTCCACTTTCGTCTTTTATATGACAAGATCGAATCTCACATCTTTTCCTCTTACTGTCGATGACAAATCTATAGATAAGATAGTTATTGTAAGAATCGAGTGTATCGTACGCTCTTATTCTTTACAAATGACCGATATCCTTCGACAATGGGGACTTGACATGTTAACAGAGTCCTCTCGAACCCTCAACGAAAGCTCTTCAGCATTCACTCAATATTATAGTAACCATCTGTGAGGTAATACGAGATTTTTTTTATTATTTCTTTTTTCATATGATTTATTTTTCCCGCTTTTTTATTCTCGTGGTGTTAAACTGGTGGAGGGAAACGGAAGGGTCTTAATAGGAACGGAACTCGGAACCCTACTATATGCGGAATACAGCGTTTAGTTTATTTATAATCACTCAATCAGTATATTGAATCCACATCCTTCGCGTTTACATTAAGAAGTAAAAAGCACCACGTCCACAACGGTCTCGAGCTATTAAAACTGATATTTGCAATAACTAAATATATATTAATCCTGAATATCTTATCCTAGATTTGTACGCACACTAATAAGATCAAGGAAGTGGGTTTAACAGAACATGCTCTTTATAAAGTAAGGCATCTTAAGATCATAAGGTAGAAAATTGATATAAAAAAACGAAAGGTGAAAAAGATATTAAAACATTTTTTCCTTTTTTATCAATTTCACACTGTATTCCACATATAGCAGAGTAGGCAGAGGAAACCCGGGAGATTAATGTTAAGATACTCCGTTCGTTATAAAACACTTCCGTTCCTCACTGTTCGCCGAATTTTTGAAGCGTTATGTTAGGTGGCGGAACGAAAGCGCCGTACATAATTGTAAAATCATCATTAGTTAATATACGGCGAACTATTATAATACGAGAAATTATTTAAATAGCGTTGAACTTTGTCATTTAACCATTTATAAATTATAAACAAGAAATTATTTTAAAAAACAAAAGGAATTAATGTATTAAAAACAAATTATATTTTATCTAAAATTTTATTTTATACAAAATATAATTTATTTGCCTCCTGTGAGGATTGAACTCACGACCCCTGGTTTACAAGACCAGTGCTCTGCCGCTGAGCTAAAGAGGCTGATACTTATGTTACATATCACGCATATGATTATTAAGTTTATTACGAATATACTTGCGAATAAATTATAGATGATTTTTTATTTTATAGAAAAGAAATAGTAGAAATAGCGTTAAAAAAGTGTGACACCCACAACTTAGAAAGCAGCAATATTTTAATTATTATAAATTGGATTTATATTTAAAAAAATATATATACTAGATACATCAGATTTTTCTATTATATTTATATAAAAACTAAAATCATCGCGACGCCCAAAGAGAAAATATACTTATTTTAAATGATTTTAAAGCTTATAATGTATTAGATATATTATTTTAAAGTTTTATAATATAATTCGACAAAAAGAGATTAATGCCCCCTGTGAGGTTTGAACTCACGACCCCTGGTTTACGAGACCAGTGCTCTACCACTGAGCTAAAGAGGCTATTGACAATAGGTGGTGTATTACGAATGTTATAGTAATATAGTTCTTTTATTGTTAAATATTATTCTTTGTTTATACCGAGTTAATTTTTTAAAAGGTACAGTGACCGGGAGTTAGACAGTTCAACAACTATGAAAATAAGCTTAAGTTCTTTAAATTTAACACTTTCCTTGGACGTTGAACCCAAACTCACCAGCCCCAAACGCCAAATAAAAAAAAATTCAGTTGGCACGAGAATATTGTTGAAATATTTAAAAGTTATCCATAGTTAAGTCACTTCATTTATAAATATGTAATTCACAGTGCCGTCTCTTAAAACGTGAGTTAATGAAATAATAAGTAACAAAATATTACTTATACAGGGGTAAAGATGAAACTGCCTATTAACCTATTATTTTAAAAGATATTTTTATTTAGGAACTACTTCGTGTTTTGGGTATAATTCCTTTGAGTAGAAGAAGATACCTAGGTTCTCTCTGTCGTTTATTTGATATGCATTATTTCTATACAATAAAATCTACATAAAATAACGATAATTATGCATCAAAAGATGTCGTAGTGCAGCGGCACGAAGTGTGACTGTAAAACCGACTGGTTGTGGGTTCGATCCCCACTCGAGGAAATGAAATATTTACTTAAATTTATATTTCCATATCTTCGCTCTGGTGTCAAGGCTAAGCGCGGCGTTGAGTTCTGCCACTCAACACGCAATGCCTCCAGAATCCGGCAGAAAATAGGGAACGGAGTGTCTAAAAACACTAGGTTCCCTCTGCCTACCCTGCTGTGTGCGGGATACAGCGTGAAGCTGAAAAAGATAAATGTTTAAAAATTTCAAGTTTCTCAACTTATATTACTCTATAGAAAACTACAGTCTAGAAGTGTATATTTTTTTACTTTTAAATTTAACTTTAAAGCAAAAAAATATTATTATGTATTTATTTCAAATGATTTTTTTTATCTAATTCAAAATGCAATTCTTTAAAACTTACAATATTCTAAAACGTATGTACTCTATACAGGCACTTGGTTGTTAGAGTGCTCACCTTCAACGAGCTTTTATAACTAATTGAAATGAGCTTTCGTGTAAAAGCTGTACGATATTATTTTTAAATATTAGAGAGAAACGAGTACAAGTAATATTTTAATTACAATTTAAATAAATACAGTGTGATTATATATATACATATATACTATTACACTTGATACTTATTATATAAAGAGGATAGATTTGTATGTGTGTATGTTTGTAGTGGATAAACATAAAGACTAGTGAACCGATTTTAAAAATTCTTTCGCCATTAGAATGCATACATTATACATTATGACTAAGTACCATAGGTTATATATATATATATATATATATATATATATATATATATATATATATATATATATATATATATATATATATATATATATATATATATATATATATATATATATATATATAATGCCGCAGATATAAATTCAATATTTATATAAAAAGGGAATTAATAATCTATTGACTATCTTAAAGCTCGAGATTCTCAACGAGATTAAAGGTACGGTTAAGATAGTTTAACGTTAAATAGGAAAGTTTATTATACTGCCCAATAATATTTTATGGATAAAAATGTTTTTAATAAGATAAATTGAATTTCATGCAGGATAGCTACTATTGTACTATTGTATAAACAATAACTTAAATATTGTAACCTAAATATTCAAAAGATCAACTGTTAAGTTTCTTGCCTGCTCTTCTCAGCAGAACTGCCTTCCGAGCCGGTGGTGGTATATTTATTTGATGATTGAAAAGTACTCGTAAAATGTATTGAAATAAAGAATGTTGATGTTGGGAGTGGTGAAACCACGGACTTGACACTTCTGGAGGAAAATTTTAATTAATCCACTGCTTCTGGCTGCGCGTTGGCTTGCGTTTTTTGTCTGACAGAATGGAGCGCAAAAGCTATGTACTCGAAAGGGTGGTAGTGCTAAATCTGCGTAATATCGGGGAAAAGAATTTCTCGTGATAGTACAATCAGTGCAAACCTCTCAACTCCCTTAGCTAACCACACTCGTGCATTAGGCCGCTTGTGAGCCCATCTAGTTGAAAGCTATTTACCGACCGTCAACTACTTATTTTGAAATAATTGAAAAGGCGGACGTCCGTTTGTCGCATCTAATAGTCCAGTAATCATTTCATACAAACTCCATTTGATAGTCTCAATTTTTTTTAATATTTTTAATAGTTAGTAGACCATCTGCACAAATCACTCATCTCTTCTGTTTTCGCCATTAAACGTATTGTATAAGGAAGCTCGATTTTTATCGAGTTATGATATTAAAGTTTTAGTCGGAATATTTCCTTCCCATAAAATCTTTTTTTAAATTGGGGAACAAATAAAAATCACTAGGGGCCACGTCTGGACTGTAAGGTGGGTGGACTTGTGATTCGAAGCCGTACGTGTGCAAAGCAGCCATTTCAACTCCGAACTGGTGCGTTGTCTTGCAAGAGCAACACACCCTCAGCCAACTTTCCTCGGCGTTTTTCTTTGATAGCATCCTTTAATTTGTTTAATATCGATGCGTAGTATTCTCTGGTTATGTTTCTTCATTTTTCTTTGTAACCAATCAGTATTATCCCCTCACAATCCCAAAAAACAGTAGCCATCAACTTTCCAGCCGATTGTGACACATTGAATTTCTTGGGGGTGGCGTGCCCTTTTTATGCCATGGCATGGACTCCTGTTTTGACTCAGGTTCAAAGTGATGGACCCATGTTTCATCTCTAGTAACAATCGGTTCCAAAATCTGTGCCGGCTTATCTCCACATAACTCCAAAAATTACTTTGAAGCATCGATGCGCTGCCGTTTCTGAAGCGGTGTAAGAATTTTTGGTACCTGATACGCCAACTAATGCAGATAACTGTTTTTCCTTCAAACGGGCGTCCTCCAGTACAAGTGTTTGCACTTTTTTGATGATGTCTGATGTGGTGGCCTCAACTAGCCGTCCAGAGCGGAGGTCGACTTTAATCAACTTAAAACACTCCGTTCCCCTTTTTCTACCGAATTTTTTAGGCATTCGGTGTTCGGTCTCGACATGGAGAAAATGGCAATGTTAAATATTTCATTTCCTCTAAGAGGAATCGAACCCACAACCTGTCGCGTTTGCAGGGTCACACTTTATGTCCCTGCGCCACGACTGGCTTCAAACATATGAACGAATAAAGGAACAAACAAACGAACATAAAATTAAAATGTGAGTGGATACATTACGACAAACTAGCAACCTCTATTGAAATTAATAAACTATTACGTGACTTGTAAAACGAGACGTAACAACGTCAGCCTCTTTAGCTCAGTGGTAGAGCACTGGTCTCGTAAACCAGGGGTCGTGAGTTCAAACCTCACAGGGGGCATATACTTTTTTATAGTTTAATATAACAATTATCTGTATAAAAAAAATCTATTATGTTAAATATTATATTTGTTAAATAATTGTCATAAATCTTATCGTGTAACATGGCCTTTGACAAAATATGTTTATTTATTTACAGAGCAATGACCTATCCTTTATGATAATTAAAATTTATATTTTAAGACCAATGTGGCACAGTGAGATAGCAAATGTAATCGCCACGGTAGTGGCTTCAAGTTCCATTGAGGAAAATTAATTAAACCTTAATGTCTCAAGATTTTGGCGGAAAGTAAAGAACTGAGTGTATTAACAATAAACAGAAACACTGATTTATCCGATAAAATCTGTGACGCGGAAAATTATTTTTGAACATTTTTAAAATTGTCTTAGTATTTACATTAGGATTATTTTCATTAATCAATATAATTTGATTTATAAACGAACATTTACGTACATCAACAGAAACGCGCAGTAGCTCTTTGAACTTACGTAATTGTTTTAAATAGAAAAGGATAAAAACAAGCATGATATAAGTAAACGTTTAACCATTTTTGATACAGTTCAAGCAATCTTTAACGTTGCTTAGGGGCGATTTTTTAATTATTTTTATACAGCGTCTTTAGGATAGATATTGTGTAATGTCAATAAACTCTAAGTTCGAATTTTCATCCAATTAAAGACGCAGAGACAAAAAATAATAATACCGAGACAGCAATTTTAGATACTCAGTCAAACGTTTCAGCCATTTAAACACTATTTATTGTACCATAATTAATAATTATAGTACAAATAGCGTGCGTTGAATTCCGTCAAATTGAGGAGAAATTGGAGAACAAATGTCTCAACACTAGGTTGCCACTACCTTGCCATACAGGAAAAGCTGTTTTTACTCGTGGTACGTTGCTGGTCAATTATTGAAATATGGCTGACAATAAATAATCTATCGTCGTAAGCCTCTTTAGCTCAGTGGCAGAGCACTGGTCTTGTAAACCAGGGGTCGTGAGTTCAATCCTCACAGGAGGCAAATAAAAATTGAATTTATCCACTTTTTTTTTGTTTTCTTTATAAGATAAAGTTACAATAATTTATTAAAGTGGTTTTTAATGAGATCATTGAAATGGTTATCAATTATTTTCACAAATATAAAAATAATTAAATAGTAGTTTGTCTAAAAATATATTTAATTCTTTTTTAGACCTAGAGCAAATATATAGAAGTTAACTTAACATTAACATTAATTTTAGCATTGAATCCTGTCACTCCTGACACGTAATATCTCAAAAATAAGGCGCGAGCAAAAGCGTAAAGCCTTATTTTTTATTTTCACGTGTCGTTAGTCATTTTATACATTATTCACTATCTGTCCATTTTATAAACACTAGGTTGCGTAACCTAACGCCGCGCCGATCTTCTGTTCAGACAAATGTAGTGTTTTGAATATATTTTATATTAAAATAAAATTAATCATTATCGTGTCGTTCTTTGTGAGAGTTTTTACAGCAATCTAGCCAAATATACAAAATCTTTTCATAAATATGTATTGTATTAGTTATTTTACCATTAATTTTAATCTAAATCAGTTCAGTAGTTTCTGCGTTAAAGTGGAACAAACATCCGTAGAAGCTTTCACAATTATAATATTAGTGAAATAAGAAGTAGGATTAGTAAGGTAATTAGGTAGTAAGATGGTCTTAAAATAATAAAAAATATTAAATAGAGTTCGTCCTATTTTCTCATATTATACACTCCTATTTTCTCATATTATACACATGATAATAAAAAAAACCACAATACGATGCACGTATTCAAAATTAAGTTCAAGATAAGACTTGCCTCCTGTGAGGATTGAACTCACGACCCCTGGTTTACAAGACCAGTGCTCTGCCACTGAGCTAAAGAGGCTTGTACACCAACTTAGACTATTTTGATACATATTATACGCTTAGCCCTAGTAATACGTGTGTACTTAGTACATATATAATATAATTATTATTTATGATCATTTTTTGTACGATTACAGAATGACCATTACGCTGTGATACAAGAAAAGAATTAAGGATTAAAGTATTGACTATAGTATACTTCGTAATAACAGTCATAAAACAGCAAGCCTCTTTAGCTCAGTGGTAGAGCACTGGTCTCGTAAACCAGGGGTCGTGAGTTCAAACCTCACAGGGGGCAACATATTTTTTACACCTACATATATTTCTTTATTTGTCTACTATATGTTATAAAGATTAAATACGATTTTTTTGCGCAAGCCAAGCAAACATCAACCTTTCTAAGATTTTACAAGGTTTTATTTAACTTAACGTTTTAGTGTGTTAGTTTTTAATTAATTAAATTAAAACATCTTCACGCCGTATCCCGCACACAGCAGGGTAGAGAGAGGGAAACTATTGTTAAGACACTCCGTTCCCCACTTTCCGTCGAATTTTTTAGGCATTGCGTGTTGAGTATCAAATCTCAACGCCGCGCTTTGCCTCGAACAGAGAGATAAAATATAAATATTAAATATTTCATCGACTTGAGTAAAAACCGAACCCACAACTTATCGCGTTTACAGTCGCACGTTTGTACCTCTTCGCCACGACTGGCCTCGAACAAACATGTCTGTCTATGCAAGTCACTTGTCAATTTATCTATTTAAATAACTAAAACTTTGCCTCAACACCAGAGCGAAGAAATGAAAATATTAATTTAAATAAATATTACATATTCTCGGGTGGGCATCGAACCCACTAACCAGTCGATTTTATAGCAGACGTTGTGCCCCTGTGCCACTACTGGCATCTCCTAGTGTGTTAGTGTATGTGAAATAATGTAAGCTCAACTTGAGACACATCTCAGTGTCCGATTGAGATGAAATTTGGATTAGGACTTCAAATATGATATCAATGAATCCAAAATATCCACCGCAACTAGGTAATCCACCATAAGGTGGATATAGTAATATGGGTATTAAACGAATAGGCTAGGTTTGTAAAATATAGTATACAATGAAAAAAAATCTAGAGACTGTAAATGAGACCGGAAGATGGCGAATGGGAACATCTCCTAAAATTCTCTAATAAATCCTTTTGGATTTCTGAACTAAGAGATGTAGTTAGGTAGACAGGTTGTGTTAGGACTCGTTTGATGTCTTGGCAAGCACTCTGGTGTTAATTCGATGAATGATATCGAGAACCTGAAGATGAAGACGGATGCTTAAAAAGATTTCTGCACTAAGGGAGACAGGTGGTGTTGGAGCTCATATATTTTTGTTGACTTTCATAGAATTTTACTAAAAACTGTGCAATTTCGGCATGGGCGAGCGAAGAATGTTGCCTATGGTGCTCTCAACGTCGTGTGTCTGGGCACTAAACTTTACGCGCTACATAAATAGAAATAGGATGAAGAGAAGACTAATGAGTAAAAAATAAAAACAAAAGGTTGCGGGCTTAAGTTTGTGGTCCCGCAAAAATTAAGTAAGTTAAAATAAAATCAGCTTCACGCTATATTCCGCACACAACAGGGTAGGCAGAGACACCTAGTGTTAAGACACTGCGTTCCCCACTTTCACCCGACTTCTGGAGGCATTGCATTTTGAGTGGCAGAACTCAATGCCGCGCTTTGCCAATACACCAGAGCGAAGAAATGGAAATATAAAATCCTCTAACGCTTCCAATGTCACTGATTACCGTCCTATATCTATCCTTCCTTTTCTAGCTAAAGTCCTTGAATCCTTAGTCAACAACCAACTGTACTCCTTTCTCTCATCCAACAATCTATTATGTCCTTTTCAGTCCGGCTTCCGTCCTTCTCATAGCACAGTGGGAGCACTGCTGAACATTACGGACGACATTCGGTGTGCTATGGACAACACCAAAGTCACTGTTATGATTCTGCTGGATTTCAGCAGTGCTTTCAACTCTGTTGATCTCGATATACTTCTTGGCACACTTCGGGCAGTCAATGTTTCCTTCGAAACTTTAAGCTGGTTTCGTTCTTACCTCTTCGGACGCCGGCAATGTATAAAAGCGAACGATATCACGTCGTCATGGCTTAATCTCACTGCCGGCGTCCCCCAAGGCGTCGTGCTTTCCCCACTTCTTTTATTAATAATATCTCTAGAGTCATTACTTCTCCCTTCCATCTGTATGCTGATGATTTGCAACTTTATCGTCACTGTAACCTAAATGATCTGCGTGCAGTTATTGAAGCTTTAAATAGCGAACTGTCTGCTATTCAAACTTGGGCCGATTCTTTCGGCTTATTAATCAACCCAAAAAAATCCCAGGCAATTGTAATAGGTAGTAGCAGACTAAGATCTAAAATCAACTGGAATACCGTCCCTGCGATCCAATACACGGGAGTGACAATTCCTTTTTGTGAAAATGTTAAAAATTTAGGTCTTATAACTTATCTTGGGCACCTCATATTAACTCAATCAGCAAGCGTATGCATTTCTCTTATCATACTCTTAGTCGTCTCCAATACTTCCTTCCTCATAAAACCAAAATTATGCTAGCGCAATCACTTCTCCTTCTAATACTCGACTATGCCGATGTATGCTATTTGGATGTGACCTACTTCTTCTTCTACGTGAGGAGCTACTTAACAAATTAGAGCGACTTCAAAATCTCGCCATACGCTTTTTTTACGGTTTGCGTAAGTATGACCATGTTTCCCAATTTCGAGCTCAGCTTAATTGGCTCCCAATTCGCCTTCGCCGTGATATGCACATCCCCATTTTCCTTTTTAAAATTCTGAATTACTTGAATTATACTGTTTACCTGCGCTCCCGCTTTAATGTGCTTCCCAGACCCTCACGCTCTAGGCGGTCGTATGTCATTCCGACGTTGGACGTACCGAAGAGCAAAACCAAATTCCTTCAACAATCCTTTACTGTGTATGCCGCGTCCCTTTGTTAACCAACTTCCTAATCCTATTCAAAAAAGCTCTTCTCTAAAGACCTTCAAATCCCAACATAAAGAGCATTTGCTCAAAAGTGAAAGTAATTCGACATAGAAGTGAAAGTAATTACACATATTTTAATCAGTGTTTCTAGTGTATATTATATATTATGCATGTATATGTATTTATATGTAGTCTATTTAATTGTATATATAATATCTATACTGATGTATGTAATTATTTGTATGTATGTTTATTTAGTAACTATTATAGTAGTTGTTGTATATATATATATATATATATATATATATATAGACGCCGAGGAAGCCGCCTATCTGCCGCTATCGGCAGGTTCATTCACCAGGTAAATGAAGGTTACGTGACTGATTTAGTATAGGTAGTAGTATAGGAAACACAACATCAAATGGCTATTTCCATGACAAACGACCACTAAACTCGAATATTGACACAAAGAAACGCTGACCATTCAAAATAACCCGCAATGCCTCCAGTATTCGGCCAAAAGTGGGGAACGGAGTGTCTTAACACTAGGTGCCCTCTGCCTACTCTGCTGTGTGCGGGATACAGTGTGTAGTTCATAGACAGAAAGCATAGAATTGAAATGATAATGATAAACAATATGAACCTTGTTCATTGCATAATCTTGTGTGGTAAAAGGGATATGCGAAGTAGATTTGATAATGCATATAAATTTTATTTAGGTGTTATAACAACAGAAGCATTTCTAGGAATGTCAAAAGAATTGTGTTTCTTTTCACACACACATAACAAACACAGTCTTTTTCATATAACAAGGTAGGCAGGAGAAAATGTAATTTTAAAACAACCTATTCTCGCCTCATGTCTACCAGAATGTAGAAACAAAATAATTTTAATATAATAGTCCCAGTGGAAATTGAATTCATAGCTACTGCATAAACTAAAGACATCTACTGTGCTACAAAAACCCCCAATTTACTAACTAAATCATTTTAAAATAAATATTACATTTACTCTATAAATATTTAATTAACTAACAAACAAATTATACTTAAAATTACAACACATATTTATTTCCTCAATGCTTTTCCTTTGGGCTTGAGTCTATTCTTTATAATGTGTTGTTTTTCTTCTTCTTTAGAATGAAGCATGTCTTGGTATCTTTGTTTAGCGAAATCCAATTCTGAACATAATGTTACTATTTTTGTTGCATAATCTTGTTGTAAAAGCATCCTTTTCTTTTGTTTGTGCTGTAATCACAAAAAAGTCTAATTAAAATATCAGAATATCATTTTTTATCATCGGCTTTAAAAAAATATAATATTTGTATTTTGAGAAAAAATATTACAGCCAACATTCAACTTATCATTAGGAATTAATTCTAATAAACTATTGAATTATTTACTTTCTGTGCGTAAAGATATACCATATTTCAATTTTCAAATGAAAATAGTAAGTGTGTGCAAAGTAGAATACTTAAAACCCTAGGTTCCTTCTGTCTACTCTGATACATGTGGGATACAGTGTGAAGCTTAAAGGAAAATAATTACACATTTCAATTACTATCCAGGACATACATATATATTTTTTTTTATTTTGAGCAGCTAATATTTAACCTTGAGTTGTAACAAGATTTGCTATATACTTCTTATTCTGGTACACCCAGAATAGTAAAGAGAAGATGAAAATAAAATATAAATAACCAGTAAAGGCGTAGATCTTCCATCCAAAAATGTATAGTCAGGTGCATCAGTGAGGACTCCTTCAGCATTACGATTGGCTGACAACCCTTGCTTTACTCTCCATCTCTTGCTACACAGCGCTGGACTAGTATTCAATAAACGTCTCATCACTGTAATTTACAAAAAAACAAATCTTTTATTAAATGTTTCCAATTGAGAGATTAAATTAAAAAAAACAATACTTAACACACTACTGCTAGATAGGTGATTTTAGTACATAAATATTAGTACCTGAATGATGCGGTCGGCATATTTCTTTAATTAAAATATTCATTGTGTATTTTTCTTTATAATTAGTTCAAAATATTTGTTTCTTTTTGCAAAGTGAGGTTAGTTTTGCAACAGCTTTTTGACACTTGTCACTTACATTTGACATTAGGATATACATTAAAATTTATATTTTTTCCCAAAAAAAAACATATTACGATTTTTTTCATCAATTAAAAATACCATACCATAACGGTAATAGTATTTAGTAATTAGTACATTATATCACTGCAAACGTATTTGAAATAAAGATTATTTTAATCTTATAGACTTTAATTTTATTTAATTAACGATTGAATTTAAAATTTTTAGTATAAAAAAGTTTATCTACTGCAGACTGATTAGCAAATCTGTTTTTACAATGACATCTTGTTTCTTTGTATAATGCTTAGAATATAGCTAAACAATCCATAAGCCTCTTTAGCTCAGTGGCAGAGCACTGGTCTTGTAAACCAGGGGTCGTGAGTTCAATCCTCACAGGAGGCAGGGTATTAGTGTTGCTGATTTTGATTGTAGTTTTGTTTAACACATGTTTTGTTTTAAGATTTATCTATAAAAGCAACATATCTGGTTTTCTCTTTAAATAAAATTTTAATACGTATATTTTTATTTTTTTAGCTTTACGCTGTATATATATGAGAGACCTCATATATCAGGATAGGCAGAGGGAACCTAATGTAAAATATATTTTTATATGAATTTTATGGGAATCATGTTCATTACTCTTTAAATAACTGGTTGACTGTAAAGTCGGCTTACGGACTATAATTTTATCATACCCACCATTAATGAAAAATTGCATACTTTTATGAAATGAATTGAAATATTATCGTACGTTATCACTGAATTATATTACAAAGAATTATGTATTATACCAAGAAGGAATTAAGCAGGCTGAAGGGTAGGCGGAGGGAACCTGGGAACCTAGTGTTAGGACATTGTGTTCGAGTAGCTCCGGATCATACAAATTATGTAAAGGTCTTTATATCTTCTCATTACCTAATAGTAAATTAATTTAAGAAGCCGAATATCATATTACATATTTAACTAAATAATATGTTAGTTAGCAACCTAAACAAGATTAATAACATTTTTTAGAAAAATATACTTGTAAGAAAAACCTTCAAGAAATTTAATATTTTGTTGTTTTAGTATATTCTCAGCGTATTTTTTTTCTCAAAATTATTCGTAATTACACTACTATATGATTTTTTTTGATACTTTTATTGAAATAATATCTATACTTAATTTTTTTAATAATAAAACGTGCTTTCAATTTAGATGTAGCTACACAAACATCGAACGCAAAAAACGTTTTTAAAAATAATATCATTTATTGAAAAGCCACGAAACGACGTTAGATATATACTTCAAATTTAAAGTTATAATAATGTTAGCATGGAGAGTTATATTTTTCGACGACGGTGCATTGGACGCCACGGAAGTTTAAGCAACGCAGAGATGAGTCTTAAAATACATTCCAATTTTAGCACAGCAATCGTCATTGATATTTTTATTTACTACTTATATTTACATTTTGAACAAAATCTGCAACCAGCACATTTTATGTACTCTCAATGAATTTTTGATAAAGTTTTAAAATGTTTTATATAATTTCCTGATGACGAAATTATATATGGTCATTGTCAGTAAAATGTTAATAAAAGTCAATAACGCTGGTTCAAGACAATGATATTATATGAAAAATGGCAATCACAATTGGGGAGAATAATGATTATTAGCTTTTAGACTAGATGAATGAATCTGATTCGAGGCTGTAGACCTGAATATTAGACATATTTCTAAGAGATGATGATGATGATTTCTATTTACTCACAGATGTTTCTTGTCATGATTTTTTTATGTTTAAACTAGTTATGACTTAAAATTTATGTAGTATCTAAATTTTATCCGTGACATTCTTCTCGGATTCTATTCTATAGTAGTAAGTATTTAACTACATATTCGTGTGTTTATAGGTCAGTATCCTAAATACTCGCGTGCCCATAACTTGACCTCATCACTCACACTGATCTTTCTAGTCATGAAAGAGTCAATCACACTTTTTACGGTAAGAATATAGAAGAATGTGCGAATTAATGCTGATGAAAGAATAGCAAAACAATATTTATAAAGGAGAAGTGAGTCGTAAGAGAAATAGGGGAAGACCTCGGATGATCTTCGAAAACACAGTATCAAAGATCACGCAGAAAGCATTAGGACCTTCGGCATATATGAAAAGTGTAGGTAATTATTTAATTTCAATTCTTTACATATATATCATTGTTGGCTACATAGCATCGTTTTCCATATTAATGAGATGGTTATCATTATTCTCAATAATTGTCATTGTTTGTATCGACAAATTTTTAGCGAATTCCATTTTTTCGATCGAAATCGAAAATATTTTTTACATATGACAGCACCGTAGTTGATTTGACATTCCCCGTTTTATTACAAATGCAGTCACAGTGCAACACCGAAAATATCTAAATTAGCGACTGAGTGAGGTCATTCGTTGTTTAAATCAAATAAAGCGTCTTATCTTTCTCTGTGCTAGTGTATTCTTTAACTCTGATTCTTCTTTGGACTGAGAGTGGTTAGACAAGGTGAGAGACTAATTGTTGTTGAACAAGTAAGATCGATGATTGCGCCACTCATTTTGTAGTCTAGTACTTTCCAGAGACTGGGTAGGATTTTTATTAAATGCTTGCATATTTTTGTTATCGTCCCTATAATTTTACTCAAAACATTTGCTAAAACATACTAATATTATTGTAAATAGATTTCTATTGCGTCAGTGTTATTGGTGATTGCTAGATGATTCATTTATTTGTTAAAATAACCTGAAACAGCTGGTTATGTTTACACGGACATATTTGATAATGTTATATTTCTAAATATCTGTTGTAAACATTTAAAACAATAAATTAAAAGCTTAAACACTTTTCATATGTGCTTCAAATTGAAATGAATTAGCAGTCAAAATATACATTTCTTGAAAGTGTTACTACAATAATTTAAAAACACAAATGTAGTTAAGTGTGTTACAATAGCAGATTTCAAGATAAATCAGCTCATTATTTAATCTAACAGTCACATATGAAATCATGTCATCAATAAAGAAACATTAAAGATAAAAATTGATTGTGATGACTTAATTTGTTACATTTAATTTACCTATAACTAAGATAATTATGCTTAATTTTTGTTGTATATTTATGTAATTGAAATATACATAAATTTATTTTTAAAATTTTAGAAATGTATAATTCAGATTTCAAACACAATATAATTTTTTAATTGCAAATGGAAGTCTTAATACTAAATTAAAATATTTATCAAAACAAATTACAACAAAAATAAATAATTAAATTGAACAATATTTCATAACTTTCTTATGAAATATTGTTTCCTTATAAATCTTTATGTTACATATTTTTCTTTTGTCACTTAAAATTAAATATATAAAATTTATATCTTTTTCCAGCATTCCCCTTTTAACCTGTTAGTGCTGTGAAGTGTTATCAAAACGGCGTCCGAAAAGATAAACACATCTGACCAACCAAATTACAACACAATGTGTATGTATTTTTTTTTAATATTTAATTTTTTTTCTTACAGTTTTTTGCTTTGGACAATGTGGCAGAATCAAGGAGTTTATCCTGGAGGTTAAATGTATTTATAATTGAATGTTGTGCACCCTGTGTCATTGTTCAAGTTCTTTGTTTTTTTTTCTATTTGTTATGCATTAATGATTCCACAGATAGTGCTATAGAAATATTATTTAGTTCTAATGTAATATTAGTATTTATAGTGTTATTGTAGTAGGCTATTGTGATTCAACATCACATCATCTGAATACACTACATACGGACATTACATACAGACATACAGTGTACATGTGATTTTGTGTTCGAAATCTACTCATAGGAATGAATGGTTTTCATTTCCTCTCTCTATTTAAATGATAAAAAGCAAAAAGCAGACTCAAGATACCATTCTTGACTCCCATGTTGTGAAAATTAGCTTGTGAACATAGTATTGAAAACATTAAATTCCCTTTGCCTGCTCGTGCTATATGTGTAATAAAAATACTTGTGTGATAATAATGTGTAATAATAATACTTAAGACACAATTTTAAATCATTTTTAAGAAATGACTTAAAATTGGGTCTTAAGTATTTGGTACATTATTGCATAACAATATCCAGTTCTTGCATTAAAACAATTTTTCATAATTTGTTTATACTTACTTGGTGTTCATTAAAGCCAAGGCACTATTATACTGTGAGGTTTTGCACATTTACAATTACTAATGTTCCTCACATGCAAATAAATATTAGTAAAGTCAAAATATTTTAAAGAGATTTCCATATATATATATATATATATTTATTATATTTTAAGTTTTTTTCATACAATTACTTAAGGTCTTTTTAATATAACATGTCATATACTCAAATCTTTCTTAGTATTCACTAATAATATTTATTTGTTTATGTATATATTCTCATGCATTGGATTTGCTTATATTTACGCTTGATGTGTATATACTTCTTAGCACTAAGCCATGTGTGGATGTATAAACACAATTTATCATTTACTTTTTCTTACACAAATTCATATAACATTTTAGATGTAAATTATGATTTTATTCTGTGATATAGTAGACTTTAACTACTAATTTATGAGACTTTGTATGTTCTGGTGGATTTCAACACTGCACTTTGTCTAATAGAGTGGGTAAATGATAATTTGAATTTAATGATTCTATGGAATCTTACAACACTTATGTTTACAGTCATACTTGATTGAAGAACATTTGATTTTTGAGGATTGAGGAATATATTATATATGAAAACGTCACTTTGAAGCCTAAATTGTCTCACAATATAGCGGATGGCAATTATAACATACATTTAACGCATAATAGTAACTTTAGTCATTTGTTATTATTAATATTAACAATATAGAAAAAAATATTTGCAACTGCAGACTTTTTCTCACATAGCAAGTTATGCATAGGTGATGTAGTGTTAAGACACTCTGTTCCCTTCTTTCCATCCAATTTTTCAAGACATTGCCTGTTGAGTGGCATATAAATAGCAAATGTGAAATAAATTGATAATTTGAAGTGCATCTGTAAATCAGACCTACTACCGACACTTTAACAAATGTAATATGGTTATCTTAAATGGTAAAATAGTGGACACTTTGCTCATATAACAGTTTAACTACACAATTATTGTGTAAATTCTTGATACATAATTTATTTACAATGTTCCCTTCTTATTTTTAATTGTTGTGTTGGTTAGTCACTCTGATTGCTTAATCCTAGATAGTGGGTTCAATCCCAGTACAGTATATACTAGTCACTCTGATAGCTTAATCCTAGATAGTGGGTTCAATCCCAGTACAGTGTATTTAAGTACTAATGGGTAAAAACCTTGTCTAAACTCTTCATAAAACTGGATATTAAAATATGACATTGTAAAAGTACAGTTTTCCTTTTATTCAGATAAGTTATCATATAGATATGCAGATTGGTTGTTGACTTCATCTCAATATTTAGATTACAGAAAGAGCAGAAATTTTATACAGGAATATAAACATAAAAAATAACATAAAATTTACTAAGTAAATATGTTAAACTTAACCACGCAGTCTAAGACTAGTTGTAAAGGTGAAATTTTAAAATTTAATAATTTATTCTTATACTCTTAAATACATTAATTCTTAAAATAAAAACTTGTTTAAATAAAACATTTTCTCACGGTCTTCTAATATTCCTGTTATAGTCGAATTTCTTACGCAATCTGTTAATCGATACGTGAATGAACGACTACTGTAGTTAAAGTTGTTTGCGTTTTGTTTTAATTTTTAGAAAAAAAAATGCATTCATATACATGTATAATGAATACATCATCAGTTTTTCGTTACAATTTTTGTAGTGACTCACTTTTACTTGCGATTTCGCACATGTGGTTGAATGAAAATAACTAAGAGTTGTAATTCCTATAGCTTTTATCTATGTGATTTTATAATATTAAATGAAACATACAATACAATATTAGAATAGCGTCCATAAATGTTCCACGACGCTACGACATTAGACCTTCAGGGCTTCCGAGGACATAATGAATACGTAGTTATTTCTATTTGACCAACAAGGCGATTTTGCACGATGAGCTTCTAAGCAGCTGTACCAGGGCAGGCAGCATAGTGTTAAGACACTGGGACCACTAGTAGTGGGAATCGAACCCACAACCTGACCTGACCTGTATGTATAATAAAAGTCGTAAGTAAATGGCTCTTATCTCACTTTGTTTATTAGAACAAGTGATTCATATTATGATACCTCGGGAAAGTCCCGGACTATAGACGTGGGTGTTGAACTTTGACATACTGAATTACTGATATATTACTTACTGATAGTGACTACAAACTACATATGAAAACGTAATAAGCTTAAAAACGACATATAAAATTGATTAAAAGCTATTCTGGTCACTAAAAAGATATTTAGTTGTAAATGTGGTTTTAATGCCGTCATACCGTGTTAGGTTTTTTTAAATGCACGCGAGGGATTGTAGTTTTAATTCCAATCAATATGTAATGGTCCTTGAGCATAAGATGTCTCACATCACTAGGATCCTTACACAATTTTTTTTAATCTACATGTTTGTTGTTGATTTTTCTATAGAAAATACCTGTATATTGCACAACCCATATATACTTAAAATATATACTTTATTTTAAAGCAAGATATTAACACAGGTTCACGTTTCTACTATTTTTCATTCGAAAATTATATTATATACGAGGCGAAGCGCGATTCCTGCCATTCAACTCGCAATGCCTGAAGAATTCGGCGGAAAGTGGAGAAAAGAAGTATCGTAATACTGATCGGAGTATCTTAACATTAGGTTCCTCTGCCTACTCTGCCGTGTGCGGGCTACTAAACTAATATATGCATAAGTTATTTTCTTATATAAATTTATTTAAATACCTATAATACCCTTGTGGGGCATTTAATTAATAGTGCTTTATACATTGTTGTTAAATATTTTATCAAGGCGACGGTAACCAGCCAGCTAGAAGTCATGCTTGTTGCACAAAAATGTATTCCAAGTGAAAGTACAGACATTCGTATTAGGCTTATAATATATTACATGGCCTTTTTTTAGGTTTACGCAGTTATTAAGACACTGCCTCCAATTTTCTAGATTTTGCGGTCTGAATTATGTAATCCAACGTCGTGTTTTGTCTTTTTACCAGAGCAAAGAATTGCATATAGTCAATTCTCCGGAGTGGCAATCGAATCGAATCGAGTGATCCCACGACTGTAGACTTTTTGATTGTACTGTCATACACTGTACCGTTGCGCCACGGCGGCAGCTATCTTTTATATTAACACTAACTTTGATTTATTTCTGTAGAATAAAAGATAAGGTAAAGAATATCTTATCTTTTGTTTATCTCAAATTTTTTTATCATATTATATATTTTTAAGTGACTTTTGGAAAAGAGGAGGTAATAGGAGAGAAGGGAGGAGTAACCTCCTCCTTTAATTCGACTGTGTTTTTTATGTTTGTTACCTTAGAAGTTTTGATTTCGATTAACTTTTTTTGAAAAGATAATACACTTAAAGGTTTGATGAAAATTTGGTTAGGTTTTGATTATGGGATCCGGTAGAAAATGGGAAAGTCGGTTTTTATTGTTAAAAATTATAATTATTCTTGGAGAATAATATTCATATGATTAGTTTTTATTTGAATTTTACAATAAACTAATTTTCAGGCGCTAACATAATACTCGGCATTTACCGTTAACTAAATCACAAGATCTTCCATAGTAACAACGCGCGTTTTGTTTTTAAAGTGGCATTAAATAAGACATATAATTATTATTTCAATATTAAATTCTTTTTTTATTATTGTAGAGATTAATATTTATTTAAATATATATTTTAATGTTTTCGCTCTGCTGTCGATTCAAAGCGCGGCGTTAAGCTCCGCCAATCAACACGCAATGCCTTCATAATTCGGCGGAAAGTAGGGAACGGAGTGTTTTAATACTAGGTTCCCTCTGTTTACACTGCTGTGTGCGGGATACAACGTGAAGCCGATTAGTTTTTATTTTTGAATTTATTTATATACTTTACTTTGATAGTCAAAGTAAAGCACATTATTATAATTCCGTTAGTTACACTCTGTAATTCCTATGTATTTACTTCCTGACCGTAATACTCTGTTGTCTAGTTGTTTAAACCTCTCACAAATGTTATAGTATTTTTCCCTTAAAATTTGTATTTTACAATTAATGGCTATCTCTAATAAATTTTAACAGTTTTTATACTTCTATTAAAACCACATAATTTTTATTATGCTTTTGGACTACAATATTTAAAATTTGGTTATTTTTATATATATTTTTTTGGAACATCGTACACCCTGACATCATACATAAAAGGTCGCCACGGCCAGTTTTAGCCTAACAAAGGCATGCTTCTTATTAAAGGATAAAATACTACGTCACACTTTGCATAACTAGGCTAGGAAAGGAAACTAAAAACGAGGTTAGGAAAACCTAACTAACTACCTTTTAGCGGCGACCCGGGACCGTGGTTAAATAGAAATAACCAAGATGCATTGGGTAACCCAATATTTAAATACTTAAAGACCTTTCTCTAGTATTTTATTAACGAATTCAAGCAAACTTTTTAGTTTTATAACATTATTACAGATATGACAGCTCTTTTAATAATATGAACTTAAAACCGTCGTATACAATCAGGCACAACTGATCCATCTGCGCCAAGACGGCGCCATTAATGATGTATTAACTTACTTCTTAGTACGCATGTGTTAAAAACTCCCACGCGAAAATATGAATCTCGGCTCTAACGCGAACAAAATAAGAGCTAAAATAGTATACCTACCCTTTAAGACATAAGAATTGCATGTATGTCAGTTAGTGCACTTGATGCGAGTCCTTCGTACGTTTAACGTTGTTAGTCTTGAGTCACTCTTTTCTTTATATTTTTTCTAAAGCAAATGAGTGATAAAATGTGATTTAAGTCACTCTTCCCCCCGTGTTTTTGTAAATCAAATAAGTGATACATAGTGATTTAAGTGAAAATTGTACTAAATAATTTTCATATTGAAATTAATACATCAAGGACAATAGTGTATGTGACTTTTTTGTTGGAAAATGGAAAATAAAGGTAAAATGCCTATTATTATTTCAAATTATAACCTTACTAAGTTTATAAAGAATAGTTAATTGTTTTCGTCACGGTCTTAATTATGTCGTATGCGTGTGCTAACAGTTACTTCAGTAACATTGTATCATTATGCATTTAAATATGTTGCTTGAAAAGAGTTTTTTTTCGCGTCGAGTCATCCAACGTAGGTCAATAGAATTTAATTAGATTTTACATTGTCCGATTTTGTAAATATATTGTTTTCATACTAATCCCGTTTAGTAGAAAATCAATAAAACCATTAAACTTGCAGTCGCCAGTCTGTCTGACTATAAAAGGCCACGGTCACATTATTCAAATGGATTTTTGTTGTATCAGATCGTTTATTTCAATACGTTTTTTGTGTTAGTTTTTAGTGTTGCTATGTTATTATAACATAATGAAAGTAAAATAAGTTATTATATTGGCCAATAGTTGTTATTTTGATTTCAACATATAAAAGTATCTATATCAGAGGTTCCGTGATCTGCTAAGGAAAAAACCAGACAAGCGCGAGTCCGACAACCCACACCGAGGGTTCCGAGATTGCCCTCTTTATAAGGCCATTTTTTTAGGATTTAGCCTATAGTATTGTTTTCAGACTTTTCCTGAACTAGTGCTCTGGAAATCCGTCCTGGAGGACCGTAGATCTGATTATATGGTTTGAATTTCAACTCGAATATGTCCCAGCGTTTCTGAGATAAGACTCTTGACAGACCCATATATTTGAATCTACGCTCAATTGTGTGTACAGTAACTAATTAATTCAATAAAGTAGTTAAATGGAACTTAATTTAATTATTTAACATACTTGGAATCGATTTTAATCCTATAACTACTACAATAGTAATTCACGATGACTGGTCACTTGCAGAGTATTAAAATTAAAATTGGTTCTCCATCCTGGTGTACTTTTCACAATTTATTTAATGAATTTCATATGCCCGGAGAGCATGTATGAAGAGTGGACGAGGCGAAAGAGGTATGTAGAGACCGTAGCGTTCGGCGCTCCGTTCTCTCTGACTACTTCGCTAGGGATATAGCGTGAAGTTAGTTTAGTTTAGTTTTTTAGCTTATTATTCGTCTTTTCTTTCTTTTCATCTTCAACAAATATAGTATAAACATATTTAGATATACAACACTATTCAATTACACGATGACCTTATAACAAACAAATAATAATACAAACATACGTGAGGCCGGCCGTGGCGCAGTGGCACGAGGTGTGACTGTAAAACCGACTGGTTGTGGGTTCGATCCCCACTCGAGGAGATGAAATATTTACTTAAATTTATATTTCCATTTCTTCGCTCTGGTGTCAAGGCAAAGCGCGGCGTTGAGTTCTGCCACTCAACACGCAATGCCTCCATAATTCGGCAGAAAGTGGGGAACGGAGTGTCTTAACACTAGGTTCCCTCTGCCTACCCTGCTGTGTGCGGGATATAGCGTGAAGCTAATTTAATTTAATTTATTTATTTTACATACGTCATAACAGCACCCACATCACTTTTCTTTACTGATGGATCAATATATTATATTATTTATAATTCATTCGTATGATATCTAAATAATAATAAACATGACGGTCTCGATGTTCCATTACTTTGTATATGAAATAAAATCCATATATTGACTGTAAGGTCAAAAATGTTAACAATAGATTACTGGAGAAGATAATGTGAAAGAGATCGAGGCCATTTGTGGCACAGGGGCACAGGCGTGTGACAGTAAACGCAAGGGTTGCGGGCTCGAATTCCCACTCGAGAAAATATACTCGACACACAATGCCTCCAGAATTCGGTGGAAAGTGGGGTGTGGGGAGTGGAGTGTCTTAACACTAGGCTCCCGCTGCGTACTTTGTGGTTTACTACATCAGCATCTGTGGGATACAACGTGAAGCTGAAAAAAAACGCGTGAGGATCCCCTCAGAGAATGAAAGTGGACGAAGCGAAAGTATGCATGGATCGTAGTATTTATTGTTCCGTTATTACACCTACGGAGACCTTTAAAAAAAATTACTTGAAGCTACAAAATATTTTTTTCCATATATCGGAGAATATTTTTGAATTTCAGTTTGTATGGTATAATTGCAACATGATAATATATCATGTATCAAGTATTTAACACATGATGTATTAAGTATTCTTTAATAAATATTAACCATTATTCATACAAATCAATAATATTGATTGTATTGTCAGAACAACTCATAAATAATAGGTATAGCAAATCTAACCTATAACTTTAAATACAATAGATTAAAAAAGTAAATATAATGGAGGTACACACTATGTCGAATTAAAATAAAATATTTCATTTCCATTTACAAAACCTGTAAAGGAAATATCACAAAAGTACAAAAGTAAAGTAAAACGAGGCGCCAGCCGCACTTAATATTGATTTTTATTTATTTTTAATAAACCCAGTAAACCATGTATATTTAAATATCGTTTCAAATTTCAGATCAGCAAGGTGGATATCCTCAGGGAGGTTATCCCCAAGGCGGTTACCCACAAGGAGGCTATCCTCCCCAAGGTGGATATCCTCCACAAGCAGGGTACCCTCCCCAGGGAGGCTACCCCCAGGGAGGTTACCCTCCACAAGGAGGTTATCCCCAAGGTGGCTATCCCCCTCCCCAACCTGGATTCCAGCCATCTGGGATATGGTGGATATGGCGAGGTAGTATATATATCTTTATTATTAATCTTAAGAAATCTTATATTTTTTCCACTATTCCTATCTACTTACTAATGTTATAAATGCGCAAGTTTGTAAAGATGGATGTTGGTTCCACTCTCATGCAAAAACATACAAATATTTTTAGGTGGATTTTTTTTCGATGCCTACTATGATTTATTATTTTTTTATACTTTGTATTATCTTTTATAATACAAAATTTGACCATTTAATCTAGTGGGCTTTGCTTAGCTATATAAAATTTATTTTAGGTTGCCGGAAAACATGTATAGAAATGGAATGGATGAGGAGTTTTGCGGTTAGAGTTTATAATTGTGTGACATTTTTATATATATATTAATCTTGTCTTTGCTTAAAGAATATATTAGATATTTTTGTTTTTTTTTAATATATCTAAATGCGATTGTTATATTATTATAACTTTATCATATTATTTTATATGCAATAAAATTTTACCTAAAATTGTCCAAAATAACTCTGACACCATGTACAGTAGGTTATATCGAAACAATTAACGGGATATAGCCTTCTTCGATAAAGGAAATACAACAAGAATATCAGTTGTCAACCATTTTGTAAAATTGGCTCATTAAACCATACAACGTCTTCAGTATTATTATATTGCTTGTTATTGATCAATATACATAAAGATTTCTTAAAAATGACTTAGGTAATAGACCAAACCCATTGTTTTACATCCCTATTTTTTATAGTGTTTTTATTTAAGAATTATATTAGTTATATTAATGTGTAATTTAAGTTATTTTACTTTTTTTCCATTGCAGCCGGGATTCGCGGGGCCGGCTGGCAGCTTGGGAGAAGATTCCGACGTCAAAGGCTTCGATTTCAATGAACAGAGCATTCGGAAATCCTTCATTCGAAAGGTAAACTTACTAAATAAATACTAATGTGGCGGTCGTGGCCCGGTAGCATAAGGGTGCGACTGTAAACGCGACCGTTGTGAGTTCGATCCCCACTTAGGGGAATGAATTTGACATTTCCATTTCCTCGCTCTGATAATGAGACAAAGCACGGCGTTGAATCGCGCCACTCAACACACAATGTTTCGGAAATTGGGTGGTGGTGGGGAGTGGTGTGTCTTAACTGAAACTGATACTAAAAATTTAAATTCGTCTTAAATTTTTATTGTTATAATTAGCTAGTAACATATTATTTCCTACAATTCTATTTAATATTATAATAAAAACAACATCTATCATATGAGAATATTCATAATTATAATATAAGTCACAACTCTTTTTATATAATGCAATTTCTTGGGATTCTTTATATTATCCTCATACTTATTCATCAGTCGTGGCGCAGAGGCACAAAGTGTGCCTGTAAAATGGACTGGTTATGGTTTCGATCCCCACTCGAGAAAGTAAAATATTTATTTACATTTTTATTTTCATTTCTTCGATCTGGTGTCGAGGCAAAGCGCACCGTTGTATTGCGGCACTCAACACGCAATGCCTCCAGAACTCGGCGGGAAGCTTCTGCCTACCCTATGTGCGGGATATAGCGTGAAATTGATTTGATTTTATAATTATATTTCTTCCTAATTATGCGTGTTTCCACCACTTAATATGTAGCAAAATAAGTCAGTGCGTGGGAAACGTAGTGTCTTAACACTATGATCCCTCCGCCTTTCCTCCCAAATTTGGGATGCACATTGAAGATAAAATAATAATAATATTTAATATAATAATTATTATTTTTCTAGGTTTATGGTATTTTGATGTGTCAACTTCTCGTGACTATGGCTTTCATCACTCTCTTCGTGTATCACGCACCAACCAAAGCGTGGGTGCAGAAGAACACCTTTATGTTGTGAGTTTTATTTTATTATTTTGTACAGCCTCTCTATGTCTCGAAAGTTCGGTACGGACGGAATGTCTTGACAGTAGGTTCCCTCTGTACACCCTGCTATATGCGGGATACAGTATTAGCTAACATTAACCTACTATTTTATTAATATTTTCAGCTGGATAGCATTCGCCCTCGTGTTTGTGTGTCTGATCGCGATGGCGTGTTGCTCCAGTGTCCGACGCACTGCGCCCATGAATTTCATATTTTTGGGCATTTTCACGGTTGCCGAGAGTTTTCTCCTTGGAGTCACTAGCAGCATGTATCAGAGTGATGCGGTGAGTGCGAGGTCTTTTTAAAGGATAAATAATATTTAATTAAAATGGTTGTGATTTCTCATGTGTGATATCCATTCTCTGATTGAAGTACATTAATCTCTCCGCTTTGGTAACATAAAATGTGGCACTTCACTTTACTCTACACCCAATGCCTCCAATTCGAGCGGAAAATGGAATGCCTTGACCTTAGTTTCCCTTTGTCTCCCGTGTGATATGTGGGATAAAGCGTGGAGCTGATGAATAAATAAAACACATATAATAACAATAAGATTCGTATTCACAATCACCACATACGACCAAACATAATAAATTTGGTTTAGTTGCACGTTGTGCCCTGCACATTGCAGGGTAGGCAGAGGGAACTAGGTGTTAAAACACTACGCTCTATACACACCATCCAATTTTTGGACACATTGCGTTTTAAGTGGAGGAACTGAACGTCACGATTTCTCATGCTACCAGAGCAAAGAAATGAAATTAACGTAATTCCCGCGAGCGGAAACCGAACCCACATCCATCACGATGGCCCCACTATGTATAATATAACAATACAATATAACAATACAAATTGTTATATATTTTGTTTTTGTTTCAGGTAATGATGGCGGTCGGTGTAACGGCAGCAGTGTGTCTCGCCCTGACTATATTCGCAATGCAAACCAAATGGGATTTCACAGTGATGGGTGGAGCCTTGCTGGTTGCTACGATCGTTTTGCTGTTGTTTGGTAAGATTTATTTTGTTTCTTTTTACCTATCTTATTTATTTGGAATTTAAATTATATATCATAATCGTGATAGTGACCAGTCGTAGCACAGAGGCACAATTTTCATTTCTTCGCTATGGTACCATGAAAAATCGCGACGTTTGAAACGTTCAAAAACGCGCGGCGTTGAGTTACGCCACTCAACACGCAATGTCTTAACACTAAGCTCCCTCTGGCTACCTTGCTACTAATTTGAAACTTTTAACATTAGTATCGTGGCGGAGCGGCACGTCTGACTGTAACCGCTAAGGTGGTAGGTTCGATTCCCACATTGCGGGGTAGTCAGAAAGAACAGAGTACCTACCACACGTGTCTGCATACCTCTTTTGCCATGTCCACTGTCATCAACCTCTTCATACACGCCCTCCGAAGGGTCCTCGTGCTTGTTACGTGACTGTTCTCCAGTATAATATTTAAGTAGCTCATATAATAATAGCTGAAATGAAAAGTAAATAATATATTTTTTTTCTTACTTCCAGGAATTGTCGCCATCTTTGTCCCGGGAAAAACAATGACACTAGTGTACGCTTCTCTAGGCGCTCTAATATTCTCGCTCTATCTAATCTACGACACTCAACTGATGATGGGCGGCAAACACAAATATACAATCTCCCCTGAGGAATATGTATTCGCGGCTTTGAACCTGTACCTAGACATTATCAATATATTTATCTATATTTTAACCATCATTGGCGCTGCAAGATCTGATTAAAGTGTTTTTTTTTGTTGGAACCTACTTTTTTCTTTTTTTTTGTGGTTAAATTCCGTGCAATTTTCTAGAATTAAAAGATATTGTAGTGCAGTTGAGGGTTCTGTTTTCGTTTGATGGAAATGTTGACGCTTAAAATAATCTCGATTAAACAAAGTACTGCGTTGAACTCCGTCACACCCATCAACTAAATATTCTCTTAAATGCACGGAAACCTTGTTTTTCTCATCTGTTGGTTCCAATATTATATCCAACAATTTTACTAGGTGTTTTGAAGCCAGTATATTTTCTTATTACTCTGCATAAGACGTGCGATTTTCTTTTTTTTTTTTTAATTTGTCGAGACAAAGATTCTTAAGTCTTTAGTATTTATTGTGTACCTTTGTAAAAAAGCTTTAAATATTTCGGCTTAGAATTTTGGCGTTCTCATAATAAATATGATTCAATGTTGACATGTAATCAATATGACATGTAATCAATGTTAGAATTGAAAAAAAAAAAAGTTGCAAACCTATTCTATTCTAAGGTATAAATATATTGTATATGTACAGTATATAAAATCATTCCCTGAAACAATTATTTTATGATATATGTATATTTTTATTAAATTTAAAACGTCAAGTGTGGATTCTGTATTAAAATTTATATAACTGACAATAAAATCCCAAATCACCAGTCTTTGACTGATATTAGTTTTTTAAATCTCAGTAAAAGTTATTTGTCCGCCATTTTGAAGTTGTGTTATGTCAATTCAACATGGCGGGAAGTGATTAATTAACAATGTCGAATACTTACGAATCTACTTACATTTATATGATATTAAAAAATTATGATATTGACGTTATTTTATAAAATTATTTGTGTATTTTATTAATAATAACTTCTTAAAACATATTACTTATATATTATATATTTATAACCATAATATTTAAAGTAAATACTAAATATATATCTATTTTGTAGTCGTCGATGTTTAATAAAAGTCGTTAAGATGAATTATTCGTATATTTTATAAACATTTTCTTAATTCTTCTTTGAAAAGGTTAATTAATCTATTAATGCACTTCGTTTTCATACTTTTTGTAATAAATCCTAAATCAATATTACAAAATAATATTGTAAGTAATATCGATAGTTACAGTTTTATTTAAATTTGTTGATTTCTTATTATCATTTAAGGGTTAAAATTCTGATACTTTTTTTAATGATTCTCAATGGTAATAATATTCTATAAATAAAATAATGTTGTAGTTGCATTTACTTAGCTTTGATAGCCTTTCTATACTAAAATTTGTGTGATATTACAATATAATATTGGCGTTGAATGAACGCCAGAATATAAAAAAAGGCTTTATGAATATATAACAATGAACTGTAGATAACTTTTATATTTCAAAACTTCTGTAACCATCCTGTTGCTTTATTCTAAATGTGAAAAATAAAAAAAAAATACTTTGAAGAAATTAACTTTATTTACATAATATTATATACATACTTAAGTTATTATTATTGTATAATATAATAATTAATGATAGTCAATTTAATTATATAAATATCTTTTTCAATATGCTTCTAAAAGTATTGATATTATTATTTTTATATAAGATTATTTGAAATATCTAAAAAAAAAACATTTGGTACAAAGTAGTTTTCAAATAATTCCGCCATTGCTGTTAGCCTGTTTTTATAATAGAAAAAATATTATTATTGGATACAAATGGATTCGTGCGTGGACGAAGGTGATATAGTGTTTTTAAGTTTTGAAAAAACCTGTTAGATTTTGTTATAATTGGAGAGGAATTAAATTATAAATGTATATTTTTTGCTTTAAAACAGCTTAATATATCATACTTATTATTTACACTTAATTTAAAATCTTGATTTATATATTTTTGAGAGAAATTCACAAATATGACATATCACCTTTGTTTCAAGCTGCTATATGCTGAATACATAATATATATATTAAATGTTTGTCTGTTCATACACGGGTAGTGTTTTAGTTCAAAATAAAAGATGTATATACACATAGCACTGTTTTGTTAATAAGGTATTATTTAATTTAGATTTTGTGTTTTTTTGATTTATTTTTTAATTAAAATTACTGGATTAATTATTGGTCTTTCATTTTACGTCAATAGGAAATGATTTTATTTTTCAATCATTCAATTTTCCAAATCAACCACTAAATCTTCGAATCTTATGGGAGCAATTTATTTAAAACAAGTCCTTTTATATATATATAAATAGATATTTAATAAAACGTTGTCACACTGGTTCATTTCATGCTAAGAAAATAGTTAATTGACATCGAATTAAGGCTGAACATAAACATTTTCCAATTTTATAGTATAAGCGGATGTTAAGTGATTCTAAACGAGGTGGCAGGTTTATAACATTGATTGATAGCGACTAGTATTAGTCTCAACACACGTCTTGAAAGAAAATAGAGAACGGAGAATTTGAACACCTTCCTCCACACTCTGCATACTCTGCTGAAAAAATGGGAATCTGCTTGATATACATATAAATTGATAAATATATGCGAAGCTTATAAACGCGTGGGCTATTGTATTTCTTTTATATTGAACAAACAAAATAATCATATTAAACAAACTAAAATAATACTTAACTGGACTAAGAGATATAGAATGTATTTCTTTAAACTATTTTTGAAATTGTATCAATTTATTATATTTTCAATATGACGTTCATAAAGATGAATACATTTTATTGACTTATTGTAATATCGTTATCATCCACCTCTTCTGATAAATTGCGTCGTTCCTATCTATACTTGTTTACTAAAAATAGTATCATGGCAGTCATGATTCATACAGAATAAATATGTTTATCCATAACATAGGTAACTTACGTATGCAAATAAATCAGCTTCATGCTGTATCCCGCACACAGCATGGTAGGCAGAGGGAACCTAGTGTTAAGACACTCCGTTCCCCATTTTCCGCCGAATTCCGGAGGCATTGCCTGTCGAGGGGCGGAACTCAACGCGGCGCTTTTACCTCGAAGCCAGAGCGAAGAAATGAAAATATAAATTTAAATAAATATTTCATTTCCTCGAGTGCGGATCGAACCCACAAGCAGTTGCGTCTTTAGGCACACTTTGCGGCCCTGAGCCACGACGGGCCTCTTGCAAATATATATGCTTAGGTAATAAAAATATTTACATATAAAAAAAACGTAACTGGATTTGAATCCGGGCCTATAGGATACCGTCTAAGCTCTTTGACCGCTAAGAGTAGTGAACGTATGGCTTAGTCGTCGGGACTTAGATGATTTCTAAGAAATTTTAGCATATTTCATTTCATAATTCTGGAAAGAGCCATGTTATTCATATTAAAATATTTAAGTCACACCTTATCCAGTTGACTGCTGTACCCTATCTCTTATCAGTGATTGTGTTACGCGATACGCGAACGGACGTCGATATGGCTCAGGTTAGTTATTTTTAATTTTCTTTAGAAATATTCTTATTATAGAAAAAAATGGTAATTCTTAAATAGGTTAAATAGTAAGTCAGATGGTATAAAGTTCTTATATATTCTTTTTCTTAGCAGTAATATTTCCCATTTTTTTTCTAATTTTAGGATAAACTTAAACAAAATTAAATCGGTTTTTATTCTAATGCATTTAGGTAGTCGGAGAGAACCTATTGGTTTTTTTTAACCGACTTCTGTAAGAAAAGGAGGTTATTAATTCGACTGTTATTTTTTTATTGTTTCATAACTTTTGACTGGTTGAACCGATTTGATGATATGATGATATCCCGTGTGGTATATAGTATATATAGTTTGCTGAAAGTTTGGTTAGGTAACAAGTTGGTATTTTTTTGGTAAAAAATATAATTATACATGAAAAAACATTGTTAAAATATCAGAAGTGATATTCCTCATCGTTGCATTTCTTTTCAACGAACATCAAAAAAAGAGGATGTTCTCATTTTCAGCTTACTTCAAAAGATACCAATTCACCCGAATATTTTTTAAAATGTTTTAAAAAATAATTTTTCTTTTCAACTATCTTCATCAATCATCTTGATTTTATAACGAATGGGAAAACCAGTCGTTGCACTTGTCATTAAAAAAATCTTTTAATAATAATATAATAATAGTAATCTAATATAGATATTTTTAGATTACACTATTTATTATATTGTCATTTACTTATATCGGTCTATTATGCATGTGCGTGTAATCCTTCGACATGTAAGACTAATATATCTTGTGTTAAGACAATCACTTTTCCACTTCTCACTCACTTTCAGGAAATTGAGGGTTGAGTGAAAGTGAAAGCAATGTACCGACTGAAAAAAAAATTACTTTCACGCTGTATCCTGCACGCAGCGAGTTAGGCAGAGGGAACCTAGCGTTTAGACACCCCGTTCCCCATTTAAACATTGGTTTAATTGAAAATATATAACTTTTATTATTAAGTTGTAATACTGCTCTAAGGTAGTTCTAAGTACTACTATCGCAATCTATCATTACAACAACCGATTCACAATGTAGAGCAAAAAATTGCAACAATAGAGTCAAGAATCTAAATATTGTCTTTTTGACCAGATTATTTTGCAATAGCTTATAGTGAGTTGGATATTGTTCTGGATATTACAGTCTAGAGGTTAAAACTAGGCTGCGTTAACTAAAAATTAAATGAATTAAATGTAGTTTACAATGGCTTCACTGCTTTTCTCGCATAACATAGTAAGCGGAGAGAATTTAGTCACATTTAGTCATCATAAGTCAGTAATTCTAATAAAGATTCATTATATTTTATAACGTGAAACAAAATGTTATACTAATGCTGATGAGTCACACATTGTTTATGAAAGTAAATACATGTGATAAGATTTGAAGAAAAAATAATAATTTTTATATGTAGGTAGGTATTGTATGTAAATATTTTAATTGTTTATTACTTTCATTTAGTATATTATGATTTGACTTTTGTTCGATTACTATTGAAAAATCTTTATGATATTTTCATGTAAATTATTCGGTCCCATTAAGACACTTTCGGTACCCGTTTTCTACAGAATTTTAGAGGTATTGCTTATTTAGTGGAGGAACGTAACGCCGCGCTTCGTTACTAGAGCGAGGAAATGAAAATGTTAAATGTTTTATTTCTCGAGTGGAAATCGAACCCACAACCTATCGGGCTTACAACCGTTGCCTAAGCCACGACTGGCTCCAATGACATTGAACAAATTATATTCTTTTATATAATGTACCTATTTTTTTTTATTTTCAGACAGGGTACTACGGTCCTCAAAGTTATGGTGAGGATGGGGAGGGCCATGCCGCCTTTGATTTTACTGAACAAAGCATACGAAAAGGATTCATTAGAAAGGTAAATGTTTCGAATTATTAAATAACGTTAATAGTATATAAATTATATTCTTGCCGTTATCTTCGACTGGATGAGGAAGGCTTACTACCGGGAGCTCTGGTTTCCCGTTGGTTAGGGAGGATTTCAGATGTCCAGTAGTGGACTCGAACTGGATGATTCGATAATAACTGCATTTATAGAGAAAAATATTTTTTACTTCTTGTCTTTATCTACAACACAGTGTTCAATTAAAAATGGCACGTATTACGTAGATATTTAATACAAGAGATAATATTTATTAATTTAAGGAAAATTTATAAAAAAAATTTGGTCAATAATGAAATAAATATAAAAAAAAAAAAATAATTTGAATACTCTTCTTCTCTTTGTCTAGCATAATTGATTTTGTAAAATTAAAAAAAAAGTTAAAGTTTTTATTATTCTCTAGGTCTACGCAATACTGATGTCTCAGCTCCTAGTGACGATGGGATTCATTGCGTTGTTCCTCTTCCACGAACCAACTAAACAGTTTGTTCGACAGAATTCTTATCTCTTGTAAGTAGTAAAACTTGAAATTCATCACTTGTGAGATACAACCCTACTCAGAGACACCTATTATCATTTAAGTGACATTATGTTGAAAAAATTTGAAGCCGTCGGTGGCAAAAGTGTGCGGCTGTTAAATCGGCCATGTGGATTTCGACTCGCGGGAAGGATAAGGGAATATTTAATATTAGAATTTTCTCGTTCCGGTTACGCTGACGAGGCAATGCACGGTGATGAGTTGAGATAATTAAAATATATTTATGACCCATACGGTTACCCAGAAAATTAAACACGTTAAGACATGGAGTGTAGGTACGTTTAAACTTAATAATAAATAAAAGTGCCTGATTCTGATATTTATTAGCTACTAAGCGAGCGAGTAATCGTAACAAATATGTAATTTTAAAAAATATGAAACCTGACTACATAAAACTAAAAAAAAAACAATAGTTCATTAAAAGTAACAGTCGGGACCCATTAAATTTACAGGGATCAAAGAATTACAGATGAAAAATAGAAGTTTTTGTTTTTTAACATGGATGAAATTGAGATGTAAAAATACAAATTTGACGATAAAAAGTACCAATTTGAAGCTCGAATTTATATGGATAAAAATAGTGAAGTGAAAAAAAAATCCGACGTCCAAACTGTTGGTCTTGATTAATTTCTTTAACTATAGGTTTGAAATATTTTACCCTACATGCTGTTTCCGTAAAGGGAACGCTGCCTCTTCCACCCTATATAATTTTAATATTTCTAAATATCTAATATTTAATAATATATTTTTTCTTTCACAGCTGGGTAGCATTTGTTATATTATTTGTGTGCCTCATCTCAATGGCGTGTTGTCCAGACGTCCGTCGCACATCGCCTATGAACTTCATCTTCCTAGCAGTATTTACTGTAGCCCAAAGTTTCCTTTTGGGTGTGGCTACCAGCGTGTATAATGTTTCGGAGGTATGGACCTTTAATATACTTCACATCTGTATGTAATGTGTAATAGATTAGATAGAGATTACCTAGTGTCAAGACACTCCTATTTCCTTTCCTTCCACCTAGTGGAGTTTTATTTTTGACGTTTAAATGTTAAGATACGTAATTCATTTGATTATGAAATTAATAGTATACTCCAGTTGAGGTGTACTTAACTAAACAAAACAAAATATATGCCTCCGTTTGCCAACCCAAAATGAAATGCAAAAGACAAAACACTGATGATGCCGTGCCGTGTGATTCCGGTCTAGAATAGCATCATCCTGGTACTGGTGGTGTCGTAAGAGGCGACTAAAGTACGTGTGGTAGAGTCACGTCGCCAGCAATGGCAACACGCATGGGCAGACTCGACCGGATCATTACCACCACCGGCATTTAAAACCGGCGTGAAGTAGTGGCTTTATGACACTGCGTTTCGCATGAGGTAATGCCGGGCCCCGGCGCCCAACCCATCTTAAAGGCCGCCAACGCACCTGTAGCTCCTCTGGTGTCGCACGGGGCCGTGGGCGGCGGTAGTCACTTACCATCACGTGACCCGCACGCTCGTTTGCCGTGTCTCTTCCATAAAAAAAAAATACTCCACGTCCACTTAAATTACCTAACCTACATCAAAGTTATTTTAAATATCCGAAGGACAACCAAATTTTACTTTTTAGTGTAGTATTTTCATATATTAATAAAATATTATTCGTACTATTTATATAGGTAATGATGGCGGTCGGCATCACAGCAGCCGTATGTCTCGGCTTAACGATCTTTGCGTTCCAAACTAAATGGGACTTTACAATGATGGGCGGCGCCTTGGTAGCCGCTTCCATAGTCCTCCTTGTTTTTGGTAAGCAAAATTTTTTTGGTTTTAATGTGTTTAAGAACTAAATAAAATACGATACAAAAATGTCTATTCAATACAAAATTGAATTGTAGTCTTTAAATAAAATCCCACCCAAACGTGAAGTAGACTTCAAAATTATAAAATGTTAAATTACGCTTTGTAAAAAAATTTTGATTTTGTTAAATTAACTGACATCTTTTTTTTGAAAGTTATTTAAAAATAAAAACATACATTGTACATTATGGACATTTAAATATTAATAAAAACATGAATAAAAACACATTGTTTTTTCAGGTATCTTAGCTATTATAATACGAAATAACATACTGACTCTGGTATACGCTGCGGCCGGTGCTCTCATATTCTCCCTGTACCTCGTCTACGACACACAGCTGATGATGGGAGGCAAACACAAGTACAGCATATCTCCTGAAGAATATATTTTTGCAGCTTTAAACTTATATTTAGATATAATCAATATTTTCTTATTCATTCTTACTATTATAGGTGCCTCGAAATAGTTATATAATTGATTATTGAAGGTTATTCTTTTTTTATTTCTACGCTATGTTAGGACAAAACGCGGCGTTGAGTTCCGCCTGTCAAACATAAGGTCTATAAAATGGGTGTGGAGAACGGAGTGACTTAATAGTACGTTTCCTCCTCAAACTCTAGTGTTAGAATAATAATAGAAAGTAAAATAAAAAAAGGAAATATGTTTTTATTGTGTTTAAGAACACAAATATAAATTTGGTAGTTTACCAAGTAATAGTTAATATTTATTATTCATTTATTCATTAGTCATTTAATAATCGTATGTACGTAAAATAAAGAAAAGAATATAACTAAGTTAAAGATACAAAAAAATCGTGTGAAATGTGAATGTGTGTTTGTGTATTTATAATAAAGCATTCTTAAACATTGACATATATTATTTCAATAAAATATACCTTCATATTATATTTAAATAGTGGAAAAAAAACAATCAATGAATGTTTACAAAGCATATAAAAATTCTAAATCACAGTACGGCCGAGAGTCGTGCTCGTTATGAAGCTGCAGACGCTTTTCTACCTACCCTGCTTTACACCGGCTGAAAGCGGATGCATGAACCTAATAACATGGCTACATGCAAACATATTTTTGCAGAAAAATTCGAATATTTCAATCAAATTCTTTATTCAAATCAGATTTAATAATTACATATTTATCTATAATATCACAGATAAAAAAAATTATTAATTCTTATCATATTATTAATATATCGAAATAATAAATTTTGTAATCTCATTATTAATATAAGTTAAGTGGATTAATTACTAGGTTGAGTTAAATACTGACACGTTCAAACTTTACTATTTTTTAAATTAAAGTATATGAAAAAAGTGTTCTTTTTTTTATTATACAGGAAAGATTTTTTTGTTTGTTTGTATACTAGGTATGAAAACTACCGATTTTAACATTTTTGTCGTCAATAATACATTATTATTTCATTAAAAGGAACATTATCGTTAAGTAGCATAGCCTTTATTTTATTTTTGTATAATTTAGACATATTATACAAGAAACAAGAGGACTATGTGGCTCAGGTGGTAAAAATCGTCTCCAAAATATCCTTTATCCACGTGCGCTGCTTAAATGGCTGAACATACAACACAACAGTAATAGAACTGTTACATATATGTACGTATAATGAATTGTAGGACTAAGATATATCTATCTATAATAGTTAAGCTAATATAAAATTGCTTTTTATATTTAAAAACAATAAATAACCCCTACATTTTCAAGTAAATCGGTTCAGTACTTTCAGAGAAAAATGTGACCATACATATCGACAGAGAGACAGACAGACAGACAGACAGACAGACAGACAGACAGACAGACAAGAAATTAAAAAATATATTTTTGCTTACTTACTATTACTTATTATTCTTTTAGGGTCCCTCTATCCATTTCAGTCAAAATTACTAAATGTACAGACAAAATATCTTTACTGTCTTATTATATATAGAGAAAGAGGCTTAACTTAAGAATCTACCATATAGTACCCTAATACTTCACTAAAGCTTACTTAACATATCAAATTAGATAACAAGAGTAAAGATACATCAAAACTGACCACAAAACGGAATTATTTCACTTTATCACACATCTGCGTCTGTTATCAGCTATAAACAATAAACACTATGCTCATTTAGTTCTTGTGTTTCGACAAAATGGCATGCCTCAGTGTCGCCGCCGTAATAATTATTATATTATTAATAGTTTTCCTTAGAAAAAAAGATCCGGAGCCGATTTTTGGTGTATACACAGTGCCTGGAAAGTGGTACTATTTGAAATATGCTGTTTTCTCCTGCCTCTATTATTATAGAAAGGTAAGCTTTGTTTTTAATTTTAAATTAATTTTTATTCAGCTCTCGTGGTGCTGTGGTGCAGTTTGACGGTAAATGACTGTAGCTTCGCTGTGTGGCGTTGAACTCCGCCGCACAGGTAATGAATCAACATTTAACAGAAAATAGAGAAAGGAGTGTCTTGGCATTAGGCTCCCTCTGGGTACCCAATTATACGCAGAATACAGCGTAAAGCTAAGCAAAAAATATATAGATATTAACCAGCCGGTATGGTATGGTTTTAATGCGGGATACAGTTTGAACTTATAAAAAAAGTATAATTTATATTTATGTTTCTCCAGATTTTGGAGTCAAGCCACAATCTTTTTATATATTATCAACATTTCCATATCAAAAATAAAGTAAATATTTCTGTCTTAATAAATACAGTATATCGGATGTTATCGTTATATGCCCTTTGCTCAGACATACAAAGCATTTAATGTGCAACATAGTAACCGTAAAATTTCTATATTACATTTAAAAAAAAATTACGGTTTTAAGTTTTATTGTACGGTTTTTATATAGTTACAATTAGAGAAGAGATCCGAAAGAATATGCCAAGTAATCTTTACTGAAAGTATATATATATATATATATATATATATATATATATATATATATATATATATATATATATATATATATATATATATATATATATATATATATATTTTTATTGATATTTAGTAAATTATTGAAATATCTAGTGATTTTGATACTTATTTATATAAGATAATAATGCTAGGCAAAGGGGGCACAGTGTTGAGACTCTCCGTTCGCCACTTTTAATATTTAAAACAAATGGATATTGGAAAGTGGTTTGATACCTCACGTACTAACAAACATTTTTTTAGGATAATGAAATTCAATCCTGTTGGAATTAAAGAACTTCGAAAAATTCCAAGCCACACCATACTGGATAATTCATTTGTATATTTTTTCCTTATACTTTATTTAACTCGCGTATAGCAATGTAGGCAGACGGAAACCCTAGGTTCCCTCGACACTAGTGTCTAGACATGGACAGACAAATTTTTGGAGTTATTGCGTGTTGAGTGACAAAATTTAACGCCACCCTTTGCCTTGTTTTCAGAGCGAGAAAATGAAAATAATTTACTCCCCCGAATAGAAATCGAACATAGTCGTCACGTTTAGAGTCAGATGCTTTACCGCTGTGCCACGACATTGAGCGAGTACTTTGACCGTTTCGTTTTATCTTCATTATATAACGTGTTTCGTAATTATTTGATTAATACCTGTCGAGATTACTTATCAACTTTCAAGTTTTTAATTTAAATTAACCAAAGTTATATATTATTAAATTTAAATTTATTAAAAATGTAAGTAAAGTAGGGTAGAGATTTATAGTCGCTTCCTCACACTGGAAAGACGTAAAGCGGCGTTGGGACAACACACATGTTTATGTAATCAGTCATTTACACCCCAAAAAAACTAAGAATCGATATATTAAAATTAATTATATTAAAAGTCTATAAAGTACTATATAAAAAAAGTCTATAAAATAGAGGTCCATCTTGGTGCAGTGTGAACTGTGTGAACTAGGTTCCCTTTGCCTACCTTGCTGTATGCGGGATTCAGCGTGAAGCTGAAAAGAATATTAAATTTCGTAGTAATAAACAACGCTATAAAAAACTATTTCTTTTCAGTATTTTAATAAGAATAAGGCGGTCGGCAACGATGGTAGAGCTGGACAAGGAGTGAAGGCTTACGCGGACCCCTCTGATATGGACAGAGCACAACCACTCAGCGAACATGCTAAGGTATGTATAAAACATATTTTCAAAGTCAATTAAAAATCAGCTTTACGCTAACTTAGTGTTAAGACACTCTGTTTCCCACATGTAATTCTGGAAATATACCTAAAAGTTCAGTTGTGGCGCAGGGGCACAAAGTGTGACTGTAAATGCGACTGGTTGTGGAGTCAATCCCCACTCGAAGAAATGAAATATTTATTAAAGTATTTATAATTTTTTTTATTTTCATTTCTTCGCTCTGATGTGGAGGCAAAAGCGTGGCGTTGAGCTAGGCCACTCAGCACGCAATGCCTCCAGAATTCGACGGAAAGTGAGGAAATGAGTGTCTTAACACTCCTTAACTCTTAACTTTCCCTCGGCCTACCCTGCTATGTGCAAGATACAGCATGAAGCTAATTTTATCAAATTTTTTATCTATTAATCTTTAAGTGTACTGAAAATGTTTAAAAAAGGCCGACTTTGCGCAATTGCATCTGAATATAAATCCGACTGTTGCGAATACTATTCAAAATGAGGGGATTTTTTTTATTTGTCAGCTTTTACAACGAGACATGACGTGGCGTTAAGTTCCGCAACACAACACCACTACCTGTTTAAAAATGTGTTTTATATAGATAACATTTAATTGAAATTGTTTATCTAGGCATTCGATGCAGTGTTCTTCATATCAGCGCAAAAAGACGAAGGAGATAAAGGTGTGTACGTGATATCAGGTTGTGAACGACGACCCATGGGCATGTGTAATGGACTCTTTTATATCGGGGTAGGTGTCTATTCAATTAACCTATATTACTTATATACAAATTTTTGGTATTGTTCTTATCTGTTAAGTGTTCGTATTAAGTGCCTTTTTATATACATTAAGGTGATTTTATAAAAATAATATATTGACAGACGAACCGATGACAGACAGACAGACAGACAGATAGATAGATAGATAGATAAATAAAGTTTTCGTTTATTTTTCAGTAATAAAATCTAAAAATCCTTTTTTTTCTTCCCTTTTTTTTCATTACAAAAAATGTAAAATATTGTATTATTTTTTACAGTTACCAGGAAAAGGTCTTCTTTGCAGTAAGAAGATTCCAGATACAGTATTATTTGGAGCACCTATCGGCGAATTTGCGGCTGAGGGCATTAAAATTAAACCTGTAGAGCCGATGAAGAAGTGGACCATATCTTACAATGGACCGATGTGGTTTGTATTAAATACTATAGTTTTTGTTTCAACATTTTTTAAAGGATTATTTTTGGCTTCACGCTGTAGCATCCCACGTTCCGCTAAATTTAGAAAGCATTCCTTAATCAATGGCGGAAATTAACGCCGCACTTTGCCTCAAGACCAAAGCGAAGAAATAAATAAATGGTTGACCATCAAGCATCGACGCAATTATCATGCACTTATCCTTTTATATTCTATCTTGTATATGCCATTAACTCCTTCATACCTCAAACAAAGATTTACTTTCCTGGGCTCCCACTCTCAGTCTTTCAATCTCCGTTCAAGGTATGACAACGTATTGGAGGTTCCATTATGTCGCACCAAGTGCTACAGTGAATCATTCACAGTAAAAACAGTGAAATTATGGAACGAGCTATCCCGGTTCATCAGGCAGTCGACATCGGTTTATATTTTTAAGCGTCGTCTAAAAGAGTATTACTTTTCGCTATAGTCATTATATCTATTTTGTACATATATTTAAGTCTACAATTGTGTCTCTATGTAAATGTATATATGATATCTATGCATGTATTTATGTATGTATGTATGCATGTATGTATTTATGTATGAATAGTGTATGTGTGTATATATGTATGTATTTGTGTATGAGTAGTGTATGTGTGTATATATGTATAATTTGATTAATAGCAAAAATATTTTTGTGCAGTCACCCGCCAACAATTTTCTCTTTATATTAGTCTAAATCAATAAAAGGTTGCCTGTAAGAGATCACTTATAGTGATAAGGCCGCCTTTGCAATGTACTATTATTTAATTTTTTTTTTTTTTCTGTATTATCTTTATGCAATAAAGTGTTTTTGATTTGATTTGATTTGAAGAAATGAAAATATTAAATATGATATTAACCCGTCACGGTTAAACAGTCATACGCTTGTGCCTTACCATTGTCCCGTTTTGATTTTTAAATCTCGAAACATTCTTGATGAAAAAATTAAAAAATGTAAAATAATATTTATAAATAAAATATCCTTCTATTATTTATATTCTATTCTATTCTAAAATACCAATAGAAATTTCGTCACATAAAGTTCCAAATTCTAATTACTATTAACAGCTGCCTGATATGATAAATACTATTGTCAACTAGTAGTTATCATATCAGGCATTTTCTTATCAGCACAAGACTTTAATAATTTCAAAATTTCGATAACAATTTCAGGTACCAAAATGATCCAAGCAAAACGGTGGAAGTGGAGTTCAGTGGGGAATGGACAGCGACGGGCAAATATTTCGACTACGATAGCGATCTGCACCCGCCAGCCGTCATCAGGTCCATAGCCAGAGAGAAATGGAGCCGAAGCTATTTTGAGGGATTGAAAACGTCAGTAACGTATAACTAAGTAGGGAGAGGGAACCAAGTGTTAAGACTCTGTTTTTCGCTTATCGTGCTGATTTATGATACCGTGTTTTGAGTATTGGAACTAAATGGAACTGTTTTACTACAAAACAGCGACAAACCGATTTTTTTCCCCTCTAATGGAAATCGATCCCGCAATCATCGCTTTTACAGTCAAACTGTGTACTATTGTGCGACGATGTCTTTATGTATTTTTTCCTCCACACTGCATCCTGCACATAACAGGGTAGGCAGAAGGAACTTAATGCTAATACATTCCGTTCCCCACTTTCCACAAAATTCTGGAGGCATAGCGTTTTGAGTGGCGGAACTAAACACCGCGCTAATATGACAATAATAAAACGAAGAAATGAAAATAATAAATATTTCACCCACGACCAGCCACGATTACTTTGTGCGTCTGCGCCACAACTGTCCTCTATGTTTGTATTGTTTAAAAAAAAATTATAAATAGATTGGGCTATACTCACAACTGATTAAATAATATTTTTATTTTTCTCGATCTTGAAGAAAGCGCGGCGTTTGATTCTGCTATCTAAGATTTTTCAATTTTTTTTTAAAAGGTGGAACAAATCGTATAACATATTTTTCTATTTCAGAGCCCACCAGTCGCATTACGAACAGTTTGGCGCTCTCAAATGTAAATTTAAGATAGAAAATGAGTCTTATGAATATACTTTACCATCATTCAGGGATCATAGTTTTGGTAAGAAAAATACATAAAGAATGTAGTACATAATTAATTTATTCACTTTCACTTAGTAGCAGGGGGATCTTACGAATCTACTGTTAAGACTCTCCGTTACCATTAAAACGCTTCCGTTGCCCACTCCCCGTTGTGTATTTCGTGTATAGTGTGAATGGTTATCGAAACCTCAACCGGTCGCGTTTACAGTCTCACGCGTGTGCCCTTGCGCCACGACGATAAAAGATGTACATAATGTGAATCCTGTTAGGATATCCTAACAGGATTCATATTATGTACAAGCGTGTGCAATTAGCATGTTTCTTAGCCCGCATATAGAAGGGTAAGTAAAGAGAAAAAATATCAAAATTCTAAGTATTTTGTGCCTAAGCGAAGAAAAAAAAACAATTCATACCCCCGTGCAGACATCGAAGCCACAATCATCTCGTTAACAATCAGAGTTAAAAGAGTTTGATAAGGAGCAAAGTAAAAGAAGTTATTGTAAAGTTTGAGAACTCTGGAGATTATTACAAAAATTACTTTAAAGTTGAGTATATTAAATTAAAATTTATTTTCTTACTTAGGCCAAGCTCGTGATTGGACATTGATGCACCGTTACGCTTTTCATCATATTTTCTTACAAGATGGCACCAGCATTAGCGTGGGTGTCATATGCCAGCCGTGCACTGCAACTAGGTAATTGAAACTAATCTTTTTTTTAGCTTTACACTGTACCCAACTGTACCTATACATAGCAGGATAGGCAGGGGAATGGGAACCCGGAGTTAAGACACTCCGTTGCCGTTAAAATTTTCGTTCCCCACTTTCAGCGGAATTCTGGAGACTGAAGAGCGACAAAATGGGAAAGGTCTGGCCTGACATTGGTAAAAATTAAATCATTATTTTAAATGTAAATTAGTATTTCATCACCTCGAGTGGGGATCGAATTCACAAGCAGTCGATTTTACATTCACACTGTGTGCCCCTGCGCCACGACTGGCCTTTTATATTACTAATAAATATTAATTCATCATAAATCTAGCATGGAAGCAGGCGTTGTGGGACTACCAAACGGTGATGTTTTACCCATAAAGTGGGTGGATCTGAAGCTGTACCAGCACGGTGAAGGCGGCACAGCTCCTCGCGACTACGCTTTCAGAATGCAGGCAGGCGACGAAGTTTATACTGTTCAGGTACATATTTTTGTTACATTTTGGAAATATTTAACGGATTTATGCAGCGGTTTCCAGGAGGCGCCGGTTCGAGTCGAAGTCAATTTTGAATCGTCACGTTATATAAATATACATAAAAATGTCAATACTGCCAGTTCTGTAGGAACCTACTGCCGGTTAAGAAAGAAATTCAATTGGTAACAGTTGACAAAAAACTCAACATTTGCTTTTTGATTTTAATTACGTTATAATAAAAAAAACATTAAATGATTTCTCATTCGTCATTTTCTTTTACCTTTTAGGTTTTAGTAGAATACGAATCAATACATTACGTATCTCAAGATTGGGACGCAAGGATGATGGAGCGGTTCTGCAAGTTCATCGTCAACGGCGTGCCGGGACGGGGAGTCTCCGAATTCCACTACCGACACAAAGATGGCCGACCGGAAACCGTTGCTAAGAATGATCCCGAATGGTATAGGAAAATGTGCCATAAGATTTAGCTAATACTCTCTAACCAGCTATTAATAAGAAATAGCGTATTATATTTTTGTAAGTTTTCTTTAATGTTTGTTGATTTAGTATTAATTAAAGCTATAGTTAAATAGTTTTCGTTTTATTTATTTTTTTCATCTCAATTGAATAAGACTTAAATAACGTTTTGCCCGATAATCAGCTAGAGAGTCAAAGGTTATAATAATATTTTTTAAGCTCCACTTGTATAGCAGAGTAAGCAGAGAGAACTTAGGGTTAAGATTTAAGATAATCACGTTTTCCACTTTCCGCCCGGATTTGAGACACTGCGTGTAGAGTATTACCAGAGTGACTAAATAAAATACAACTCATTCCCCGAGCATTTTTCCTTAATTTTTATTAATATGTATTAGATACATTTAAACGGAGAACGGAATTGTGTCAATGGGAGCAGAATAACTTAACAATAGGTTCAATAGGTTCCCAGGTTCCTTAGCCCGATCTGCTATGTGCGGGATGCAGCGTGCAAAAAAAATTTTACATGTTTAGTTGAAATTTTATATCAGATAATCAGATACAACTTAAACATCCATATGCACTGTATATTCAGATTGTTGTTTCTAAAACGACCATGACAAAGCCTTGGTATCCCTTCAAATATTAGAAGCTATCCTGATTACAGATTTACATAAGATCCATTGCCAGTTTCTCTAAAAAGAACTGTCCTCATGCCTGCAGCAATTCTTCAATGGATTTTGCCCTTTGTTTCATCAACTCCGACCTTGATTGGTCAGACTGGCCTTTCGCTGCTCCAATTATACAGTAATCGAATTGACTGACTGGGCTCTACGAATGAGATAATTGCACACGCGCATCCCATAATATATATTGGGTGATGTCAATACAAAAAGTATATTATTTTGCTTTAAAATTAATGAAAAATAATAATCTGCGTTTGGTTAATATTTAGATTTTCCCGTTGGAAAGTATCTAACTTACTCTCTTAATTATTTTATAGGTATATCTATATGTCTCAAACTGTTACGTTGCTGAGTGAGTGAATTACAATGCACAGCTTAAACTAGATACGTGGCGTACAACGCCGAAATATGTAGGTTCCTTGGTGACTGTGAGCACAAAGAGAATAGACGAGTTTTATAAATCCCGCAGACGAACCTATGGACGGCCATTAGTTTAGGTATAAAGTATACCTACTAAGATTTCTTCGGTCTGGTCAGCAAAAAGTGAAAAACGTACATACGTAGATAACAAATTAGGATATTTTAAAACATAAATTCCATAAATTTTAATTTTGAAGATAAAATTGTACACAATAAGATCGTTGCTATATCATGATGCCTATATAATTTAACAATTAATCAAAGTTTTATCACGACTTTTTAGATCGTCTGTCCCCGAAAACAGGTAATTAATAACATATATTCATTTGCATAAAAGAATTGTTATCGATTTTTTTAATGAAATTCTTAATGTAAAAACAGCTTTTTTGTGTTAAGACGCTCCGTTCCTCACTTGCTACTTAAATTACGACTCGGAAAGAGTAAAAACTATAACTAAAAAAATATATCTTTATGGCGAAACGAGAAATTACTATAGATATATCCTTTAAGACTAGATTATTTCTAATAAAAAAATACCATAGTACCTCGGAACAAAATCAAATTAAATCAAACCAAATTGTCTTCACGCTGTATCCCACGCACAGCAAGGTAGGCAGAAGGAATCTAGTGTTACTGGGTTTCACACTTTCCGCCGAATTCTGGAGGAAATGCTTGAAACACTTTCCCTCATTACACATATAAAGCAAAATCTACGATTCGTTTTAACAAGATAAACAAAAATATTGGTCTCAGGTTTTTCGTTTATCAGAAATTGCAAACTTTAAAAAAACTGTGTGAAACAGCAATGTTTACATAACTGAACGCTAAAACTGTGTACGAAAGAAGTCTGAATCTGTTTAGACATGAATTTAATATGAAATTAATCATAGTAAACTGATAGAATTCGTTATGTAAAGATTATTTAATGAAATTCGTTATATATAGAGGTAAATAATACTTTTTTTATCATATTTTTTGAACTTGAAAATTCGTTATAAAAAGGGTTTAAACAAATGTATTCAGAATGTTAAGGTATATTTTGTATTAACTTTTACGGGTAGTTTCAGGGGATTGTGAAAAATTCGTTAAATCGAGGAAATCGTTATATTGAGGCTTAAAATTACCGACTTCTACTTAGTTATTGCGTCAATCAACTCAAAATGTATAATTTATACAACAGGGTAGAGAGACGAAATCCAAACAATCTATATAAATTAAGTAAATGTATTACCGGTTCTTTTAAGCAAGTAATTAAACAGCCTCAAGATCTATCACCTATTTTTGTGTAAAATCCAAATATAGAAATATTTTGGCCCTTATTAAAAGTTACCATTACTTATTGTTATAATTTATAATAGTTTTGAATCCCACTGTACATAACCGGTAGCGTATAGGGTCCCTGTATACTAGTCCCTGCTCCTCGTGCCCGGTGTCAGTCGCCCGGCCCATGCTCGGCGATGAGGAGTGCTTGGGACCCTAAAAATTAGCTCCCATTATTTAGTCTAATAGGTGAGTCTATTTGATCGGTCTCTTAATATTCATAGTACGAGGCAGTTATTGTTTTAATTTATACTAGTATACAGTATGATTTGCATTGGCTATATAATTTAAAAATCGATTTATCTTAGTAATTTTAAAAATCTCTAGCTATTAATTTGTTATTTATTTTATTTGAATTTATATTTATGTAATGCATACTTTTAATAGTTTTTTTTTTTTTCAAAATCTAATAGATACATTACAATATGTTTAATAATAATAAGAAATTATGATTTTATTTAATTACAAACATTTATCCAAAATATCACATAAAAGGTTAAATATAACATAAAACATGGATTTTGACGCAATACTCGAGGATGTCGGTACTTTTGGACGGTATCAGAAATTGGTAATTTACTTCATCTTGCTACCCGCGGTGATACCTTGCGGATTTCATGCATACGCACAACTATTCATGGCAGCAGATGTCAAACACTGGTGCAAAGTGCCCGAATTGGAACCCCTGACTGACATAGAACTTATAAAAAACATAAGGTATGAATATACGTTACAAAGTATTGTTGTAATCAAATCAATTTAATCAAAGTTCCATTTATCGTACAAATTTGAAATCTTTAATAAAAAAAAAAAAACCAAATCTGTAACAATTTTTTTTAACTTACTCTATGACTTACCAACCAATGAATGCCATTGTATGTAGTCAAGAGGTAAATTTGGAAATATTTTTAAGTAATATTTTTTTAATACAGAAGTAATATTTTAGTATACCATTGGAACTAAAAAATGGCGAACTCGAATATTCTCAATGTAACATGTATAAATTGAACTACAGTGAGATAATGAAAAGTTATCCAGAATCGATTTTAGATAGGGAACTAACAGAAGTCACCCCATGCACTGATGGATGGATGTACGAAATGGATACATACAAAAATACAGTTGTTACTGAGGTATTAGTATATTTTTTTTTATTAAATTTAGAAAATTGTAGATAAAAAAATACGAACAGTGCGGCCGTTATGGCGCATTTCCGCTCAGAAGAATGAAATATTTAATATTTTCATTTCTTCAATCTAATAATGATAACGGAGCAAAGTGCGGCGTTGAGTTGCGCTTCTTAACACACAATGGGTGAAGAATTCGGAGGAAAGCGGGAAACGAAAGCGTCAAAGGAAGTGTCTTAATACTACGTTCCCAAATTCCCACTGACTACCCTTCTATATATGGGTATAGCGTGTAGCTGAAGCAAAAGGATAATAAAATTATTAATGAATGTTGCATTTCAGTGGAATCTTGTGTGTAATAAAGATTTCTACACCACACTCGGTCTGGTGCAGCTGGCCGTCGGCGGTATAATAGGAAACTATATATTTGGTTACCTCCAAGATACTTTCGGAAGGAAGCCGTCTTTCTTTATTTATTTGGCTATCGAGTGTGTTTTTGGAGTGGCGACGGCTTTTGCGCAGAATTATTATGTTTGGATCGTCTACAGATTCGGCGTCGGCTTCACTGTACCCGCCATTATGGCAACTCCCTATGTCTTGGGTTTGTATAGAATAACATTTTTAATAATTTCAAAATTTGAGCCCATAAGAGAATAGGCTGGCTGTAAATAAAAATGTTCATGGTGAAAGAAACTCCCCCAAATATGAATGAAATTGAGGGTCCTAAACCTACCTATTGGTACCTACTACGTATGGCGTCAGGATTTACCACTAAGCACACAATATCTCCGCTTGGATGAAAATCAAGAATGGAGTGACTGTGAATAATGCTTCGAATTATTTAATAAAAAAAATATTTTATTAAATAACTATTTTCATTACAGCAATAGAACTTGTTGGACCTAAATGTAGGACTCTTTGCACTATTCTTTCGAATATTGCATATTCTATGGGACTTATTTTGCTCGCTGGTGTAGTCTACTTGGTGAGAGATTGGCGTCATTTAGCATTAGCTACCACTTTGCCATTCGTTTGTTTCTTTATATATCTGTGGCCAATGCCGGAGAGTCCCAGGTGGTTATTAGCAAGAGGACAGTTTGAAAAGGCAGAGGTCATTTTAAAAAATATGGCCAGGTCAGTATATGCACGTATACGTGCATTGTACATCGTTATATAAGAATAATTTTAATATAATTAACATTTTCTGAATTTAATTTTTATTCAGAATATCGCTTTAAAATTATATACTTTATATTTTACTCAGAATTAACGGGAAATCCTTACCAGCCAACTACATGGTGCATTTACGCAGAAAATATGAGTCTGACAAACTCAAACAGGACTTAGAAAAAGAGAAATCTCGAAAATATGGCATTATGGACTTATTTAGAACTCCGAATTTGAGGAAGAAAACCATTATAATAACCTTCATTTGGTTTACAAATACAAGCGTATATGTAGGTCTCTCATATTATGCACCGGTTCTTGGTGGTGACGAATTTTTGAACTTTTTCTTGGCTGGCGTAGTTGAACTGCCCACGTATATGTTTTTATGGCCCTCTATGGAAAGATTGGGGAGACGATGGACATTGTGTATGAGCATGGTTGTTGGAGGAGTAGCTTGCTTGACGACATTTTTGGTACAGCATGGTAAATATTATAAACAACTACGTCACATTTACGATAAAAATAGAAAGCAATCGTGCTAATTTTATTAATCTATATTTGCAGAAACAAACGTAACTCTTGCACTTTATTGTGTGGGAAAAATGGGAATATCATCAGCGTTTGTGGTACTACCGTTGATGGCTTCTGAATTATACCCGACTGTTGTAAGAGGCCTCGGTATGAGCCTAAGCTCAGTGCTTGGAATGCTTGGCCCTATATTTATACCACTGGTTAATTACCTTGTAAGTATAAGTAGCAATTTCTTTGTAATTTATAATTAATAATAGTAATATCTTCATATTTAATTCGTAATCGCAGGGTTCTGATATTATGGTTTTGCCTCTTATCATAATGGGTGCCTTACTGGTTGCTGGTGGCATTGCCAGTCTACTTTTGCCTGAAACTCTTAATCAGCATCTACCACAAACTTTAGAGGACGGTGAAAAAATGGGATTAGACACAGAATTTTGCTGCAGTCCACCTGTAAAGGAGACAAAACAGATTACAGAACAAGAAGACCATGAGAAAACTCAAATTAACTGTAAAGACTGTAACGCATTATGTTCTTGCCAAATGGTCAATGTATCTTTAACTGAAGATGTAGCTACAATTATAGATAAAAATAATGAAAAAGTAGAGTATGTAGTAATAAAATAAATATACACACAATTTGTTTTTTTTTATCATATTTTTTACAGTTAAATAGAAATATCTAGTCTAATACAATAAAGTGGAGAGTTTGTGATCTCTGGATCTGCTGGTTCAATTTTGTTTTTGTTTGTTTTGTATGAAAGCTATACATATTCTGCAGGAGTGCTATAGGCTATATCACAGTTACAGTGTAAGTCTTAGTTAGCCTTAAATAACGGAATAAAAATAATTATGAACCCCATCAATTTGCTTTAAGCGTGTTATTTCAATTTTTTTAAAAAGTAAGTTAAATTTTTAAACTTCAAATTAAGGTTAATACGAAAAATATTAATTAAACCGATCCAAAAATTAAATTAGGTATCATAATATAATTGACATAAACTACACATTACAGATTTCTATGAAATATTTCTTATGTATATATTTACTATGAATATATTTTTTTTCTTTTTAATTTTGTTACCAATATACATAATCTTTAATTACAGATTATCACAAAAAGGTTATATATTTAATCTGTTTATCTATGTATTAAAAACTCAACTGTCAACATCATATGTTCTACATTTTATCGGTATATTTTCCAATATTATGAAATAAATATAATTAAAAGAATAATTTCCAGCATGGCTTCTATTTTTCTACGAAGTAATGTAATTACAAGAAATTTAAAGCGGCCATACTATCAAAACAAACGTAATTCAGGATATGTAGTTCTGTAAGTTGTTTCCTATTTTTAAATTTAAAGTCCAATCTTACAATTTTATAGATATAAAAATTATTACTATAAAAGTAAATATGTTTTAATTTATCTGCTGTTTTAGTTGCATTTTTTTTAAAACCATAAAGCTATATATATCAGGTTCCTCATATAAATATATACTAAACCTAAATTTTATCTTGATTAAATTGATCATATAATTGACAATATTATTAAATTATTTACTTTCTTTCAATTTCTAAAAATTTTAATTTTTCAGAATTCCAGAAATTGGTGAAGATGGAGATAAAAATTCTCTTTTACTAGACAATGGCTTACCAGAATTTAACGACATTACTATAGAAAAATGTATTGCTACTATCAGCAAGCAGAGCATGGAATATGAAAATGGAGTACGACAGGTTGAAGAGTCAAGTTTAGATTGCAAAAATGCCTTCAGGGAGATTTTTCAACCATTAGAAAAGTTAGATAGTCAGCTGGAACTGACTTGGGGAATGGCAAAAACTTTATATTTAGGGAAACAGCTCATTAATGCCTACAAAGTCATATATTCAAATTCATGAAAGAGCACATAAAGCACGATCATCAAAATTTAATAGCATACCTATCTTTCATGCCGCTGTCAATGAAAAAAATCGACTAAAAAAGCTAAGTGACGAAGAACAAAGACTTTTAGACAAATATATATTAGAAGGTAAACTCAATGGATTGGACATTAAAGGATCAAAGCGAGAGAGACTTAATAATGTGTTAAATGAAATACAAAAAGAAAAAACCATTATAAGAGACAAAGTTAATTTTGCAACAAAAAGTTTTAGAAGTATCATTAATAATGAACAGTTAGCCAATGAATTTCCAGAGAGTGTAGCAAAATTTATGTCAGTAAACAATGATGCTAGAAAGGGTCCATGGAAAATTACACTACAACCACACATATTTGAGCCATTTCTTCAATACTGCCCTGACAGGAGTTTACGCTGGAATGCGTGGCAGGCTCATGTGCAGCGTTGCTCGGGCTACAGTAATAAAGACTTAGGAACAAGTATTAACATTGAAACTTTGAGAAGTTTGAGAATGGAACAGGCAAAAATTTTAGGATATGATACATTTGCAGATATGAGCATGGAGACTAAAATGGCTGGCTCCATAGAAAATATTTATAATACATTTGATGGTCTCCTTGAAATTGCAAGACCTGTACAAAATATAGAAATAGAATCTTTACAAAATTTTGCAGAGGAAAGAGGGTTTGACACCAAATTAGAATTATGGGACATTCCATATTGGCAGAGAAAACAAAAGTGGTCTTTGTATAACTTTGACGAGAACAAAATAAGGGAATACTTCCCACTGCCGAAAGTGATCAACAGTCTTTTTAACTTGTGCTGTGCTCTTTTTAAAATACAAATTGTGGAGAGATCAGATGTTCATACTTGGCACAAAGATGTCAAATTTTATCATATTTACGACGATTCTAGTAATAGGCCTATCGCAAGTTTCTATTTGGACCCTTACGCCAGGCAAGATGAAAAGATCCGTGTGTACGACGACGCGGGCTGGCACGTGGCTATTCGAAATAAAAGCTCTACAGCGAGCACGCAGCCTTTATCCGCTCTCATATTTAACTTCCAAGCGCCACTAGACGGTCAGCAATCTTTACTTTCAATTAAAGAAGTGAATATTCTGTTCAAACGATTCGGACACTCACTCCGGCATTTATTGACAAAGGCAAACTACTCCGAAGTAGCTGGACTCTCCAACGTGGAATGGGATGCCGCTGAAGTATGTGGCCAAGTGATGACCCACTGGCTTTACGACCCCCAAACTATTCAAGGCATCAGCGGACACTACAAAACAGATGAGCCGTTGCCGGACGATATTATTCAAAATCTCCAAAATGTTAGGAGGCATATGACCGGTTACGATTTATGTAAGGAACTGTACCTATCACGCCTGGACTTAGAATTGCATTCAACGAAGACCTTCTGGCGAGATCTGGTTAAGGAGTTGTGGCCAAAGTACAGCGCTTTACCATTCGACAAATATGATTCACATCCGCTGTCCTTTACAAAGATATTCTCTGAGGAGTGGGGGGCTGCGTATTATTGCCATTTATGGTCAAAAATGATAGCAGCGGATATATACAGTGCGTTTGACGAGGCCAGAGAATCTGACCAGGATGTAATGGTCATTGGGAAGAGATATAAGGACACTTTCTTGGCATCGGGTGGTAGTTGTCACCCTGGAGAAGTGTTCCGCAGGTTCCGCGGCAGGGACCCTTCCCCTCAAGCGCTATTAAACAATCTTGGCCTCACCAAAAAATTTAAAGATGAATAGTATAGAAAACAAATGTTAGTTGTAGTTGTATGGTTATTATAATGTTCATAATACTGTTATTATTTCATTTATCAGTCACACACTAAAATATTTAAGCTGTCCTATTAAAAACGGCATTATTTGTATAGTATGTAATTTAATATGATGGTTATATTTTAATGATTATTTAATATAACACGTTTTTACATAAATTTAATGTTTCAATCGGAATCAGGATTTTGTTCCCAAGCCCTCTCCATGTCGTGTATATCTTGTTGTATGTTTTCGTCATCTGGTAGTAGTTTGGATGCGGCTTTCATTTCTTCAATAGCCTTGTTCAAGTATCCTAAGCGGGCCAGTGAAGCGGCTCTCCGGGCTATACATTTACCGCGGCTTTCTCGATTCCCTTCGCACGCAGGTATCATCAGATCTAGGGCAGTGGAACAGTCATTTGCCTGGAAATTTTAAAAAAATATATATTATTTTAATTATATACCTTTTTTACCTTCCTAGATAGATATAGATATTGTTGATTTTTTTATGTATTGTTGATTTTTGATTTTTTTCTGTTATATAATTGTAAATATCCATATAGGTATATGTGTATTTTTATTAATTGAGTGCAGTTTTGATTTGTAAATAATTAATGATTTAATAATTAATTGTTATAAAAATGCTGTCCACAAATCATTTAAATAAGAAAATCTCATCTTTTATAGTAATACTAAGTAATATTTTGCAGTTTAAGGTAAATTTTAAGGTAAATTTTTAGGCAAATTGAACCTGATGTTATCAAGATTCAAAAGATTTTTTTTAGGTGTTGTGTGGTGGTTAACTTGTAATTTACATAATCAAATCGTTCACGCTTTATGTCAAGCTAGCGTGGTAAACAAGAAGAGACTAATGTCAAGAGTCACCGTTCTCAACTCTCCGTCGAAAACACGGGTGCTTAAAAAAACTAGAAAAATGAAAAAGATTAATTTCCTTGATGGAGCTGCGTATCCACAACCATTGCGTTTACAGTCAATAGTTGTCTTACTGCAGCATGATTGCCTCATATTCTTTGGATTTTAATTTTGGATTAAAAATGTTGTATTTTTGTAAAGTAAAAAAGTAGTATTTTACACATTTATTAAAATTTCCCAAGGCGAAATGTGCAGCAGCTCTGTTGGAGAATAGACTCGGCAGTTTGTCAGAGAGGGATATTCCGTGGGTGTAAGCACTAATGGCACCCAAAAAGTTTCCACTGCGAAAGAACTGGTCGCCTTTCTCTTTGCACCATTGAGGGTCCTGTTCCTCAGGCCGTAGGTCCTCTGATACGAAACCTTATTAAAAATATATAATTAAATATCGTGTAATTAAAAAAATCTTATTATGTTTTTCTTCAAAAGCAAATTATATTTTTAAAAAAATTTTAAAGTGTTATTCCATACTTAGGAAAGAAAAATTCTCATGCAGAGAACGATTAAAAATTTCAACGTAGCGGGATATGAACCCGCGCCTCTTTGGACACCGTCCAAGCGCTCTGACCAACTAAGCCATGTTCTGATCAAGCTACGTCGAAATTCTTATACGCTTGTTGCAACTTACTTAAATTGGGTTCAAATCTAATTTTCGAGATTGTGTATTAAGCGGCAGAACTCAAAGCCACACTGTGTCTTCCTACTAGAGCAAGGAAATGAAAATAATTGATTTCTCCTACTCGGAATGGAACCCATAAGCGACGCGTTTACCACTAGATACTCCTCGAAAATAAAAAAATATTACCACACGCTCGTCTCGCCAGCGTTATATTTTTGAGCCACGCCTGTTCTTCATCAGCAGTAGATTCCCTACTTGGTGTAGGAAAAGACCGAGGCGTATGTGTGATTTCCAATTGGCCCATTTGCCTTAATCGTGGCAAAACCCTCTTGGCACATTCGTCTTTCTTTCTATCAATATAATCGGATTTTTGTACTCTTTTTATTTTTGTTTTCACTATATTCGGTTGGGTTTTACATTTAAGGTGCTCCTCATCGTCAGATGATTTTAATTCTGTTATCGTAACACCAGATTTACGAGCTAAATTAATATTTTCTGTATTTTCTATAGTGTCTTTACGCCATAGCTCTAAATTCTGCATTGCTTTTTCACATTGCTCATACTTTCTAGAATCCATTAAAACGTGCTGCTTACTGTCTATATCCATCGCCTGTTGGACAGTGAATCTATTTAACTCATTAGTTCTTACTGCCTTTTCTTCAGCTTCTTTGGATGCTCTTTTTTGTGATTCTTCTAAAACCCTCTCCCTGATAGCTTTTTTTTCATCCTTAGATAATGTTTTTTCCAATTCACTCCATTCGTTATCATATCTTTTCACTAAGTCTATTTGAATCATATCGTTATTAATAATGCACTTACTTTTTTTAATATCTACATCATGCAGTAAGAACAATTCCAACAAAAACGGCTTAAAGCTAGCCTTAATATAACAATCGCTAGTAAATAAATCTACTTTTTCCTTGTAAACAGGCTCAATGGGAACTCTCACGTGAATAGCCGTAGAACTCTGTATCCATGTATAGTCTTTTACTATTATAGGCATTTTGATTAGTACTGTATCTTTTTATTTAGTTTTAAATTAATTTATGTAACAATATATTCACCAAGACAAGTTAAACATTGACAGTAAAAGAAGTAATATGTTTGTTAGTAGTTATGGCGACGAAATTGTCATTTTGGATTTTATCCAATTTCCAATGAAGAGAAGACGACGAACGAATTACGAATTCACCAAGAAGTTGGTGATTTCGAAAATTAAATATTTGTAGACACAGCCTCCACGTCATTCCTCGTAAAACAATATTTAAATATACAGAGTGAAAGCTTCAGCGCTCCCTTTATGGGAACAGTATATGGGGCAAAATATTTTAAGCCCATAAGTACAAAAGAAATTAATCAAAATACCTCAACAGATTAGACGTACGATTTTTTTTACATTTCACTATGTTTATCCATACCTGTATTTCGTGTGACGCAGTTACACACAGAAACCAATAACGTAAACACATACCTACTACAAAAATACTACTATAATAAGTTAAACAGCGTTGACCTTTGCCGCCAATACCTACGACTCGATTTAGGAATGAGACGCATGCGGCGGTTTCCCTTTGAAAGGTAAATGTATTAGGCTTTTATAGAATTTAAACTGTGGTTTCATTAAAATTAAAATTCATTAAAATTAAAATTTTTAAGTGGTGCTGACAAAAACACTGTATACATTAAGTTGCCAAAAAAGCATTTGGTCACTATATATGTAAATAAACTATCGCAATCTGAAAAAGGCGCCAAACTTCAATCGGTTTTTGAAATGGCATTAACTAAGTGTAATAATACATTCGAGAATTCCATATTTATTTTATAACGTTGCAAATTTTTATGCCTTACTTATTTGTTTCTCTTAATAATTGTACTTTTAATAGCAAAAATTAGTTAAGATCTTTCTATATTCTAATTTCTATTCTCTATTCTAAATAATTTATTAATCAAAAAATTAATAAAACTTAATATTATGTAAATTTTTGTTGCCGCTGCGTAACATGAAACTATTTGTTTTATAATAAGAGATAACAAAATAGGTACAATATAAATAAGTTTTTATACCATCGTAATATTGCTATTATTCACAGTGGTTCGTGTGCCATATTAAATAAAGAGATTCAAAGAAAATTTATATCCAATAAATACAATTATATTATGGCTCCTAAAATTCAAACAGGTAAAAAGTAATATTTTATTAGTTTTCTGTCTCAATGCAATAATAATCCTCTAGGTTTAATAAAGCAAGGTAGATACAGATAACAGAACCTAGAATAGGTTTTGATAAAAAGAAAATCAATCTAAATAATAAGGAACTAACTGTAATCGTAACACATATAAATGTTGAAATTAATAGACAAGTTCAATATTAAGCAAATAGGTTATGACTTAAAGGGTGGACGAATTGAAATGTAAATGCAATGCGTAAGAACGGGGATGTCTTATAGGGTGGACGAATTGAAATTTAAATGCAATGCGTAAAAATGGGGATGTCTTATAGGTTGGACATCATGGATCATTTTAAAATTAAAATCAAGGCCGCCCTGCAAAATATCTCTAGACAGTAGATAAGCACATTTCTAAATATATTCTGTTCTGCTCTGTTCAGTTTCTTATTTTGTGGCTTTTAGGCGTGCCAGTAGAGATTTACGGTTTATTCCGCCAATGTCACAGTTTATTTCGCCAATGTCACATAGAATGGAGAAGACACGACGAAGATTTGTAAATTAGAAAACAAAGAAAATAGCACAAGATAAATAACTTAAAAGACTGGATAAAACGTATTAAAATAGAAGCTCTAATTACATAAATATATTCCAAATTTAGAATTGTTTCAAAGAATAAGTTTTTCAAAAATCAAGAGTCGATTTAGTTATTTCTTTTTACATGCGTTGTCTTTGTTACTTTTCTTAAAACTAAGATGGTTGTAAAAATTAGTAAATAATATATCTATTTTAAATGTCTGGCATCAATAACAGCGTCTTAATTCATGAACCAAATTAGAGTTATGAAGAATTCAGGAGCTTACAATATGCTGCCGCGCCGCCAACATCTTGACTGGAACTTATTTTATGTTATGTTTCCCCATAGGAATTGAATCAAAAACGCGTTCAGGCAGACACGTTCCTCCTGCATCTTCAATTTTTTTTATAAGTTATTATTGATCACTTGAATTGATTTACGATTGACTAATTATTTTGACTTATTTTAAAATTACAGTATTAGGCGATGTTCATCCAAGGTCACTCGGCAGAACACTGACTCATGAGCATTTGTGCATGAATTTCGAGCATTTCTATCGGAAACCACCAAAATCTGTAGCACATTATGTCAATTCCGAAATTTCACTGTCAAATGTAGGTTTTGTCCGGCAGTATCCGTATGGTAACCGATTCAATCTGAAATTTAACGACCCTGGCATGTCAGGATGCAGTTTCGAAGGATTTACGTAGATATAAAGATTGTGGTGGAGGTAAGGTCACCTATCTATACCTATAATACAATCGTAACGTATCTTTCTGGACATGGGTGATATATAAGAAAAATTGGTATCGGTGGCATTTAATAGCGTAATAAAAACAACAATAATAATAAATTTCTAAATTTTTGTCTATTTATCTGTACATTTGGTCATGTAATCTCAGGATCGGCTTCACCGATTTATTTGCAGTTGATCAACTGCTTAGACCAATTTTTACAATTAACATATGTAAATGAAAATGTTAATAGCAATATTAATGTGACTGTGTTCATAATTTTTAATGATTATTAACGTACATTAGTATGTTATTAATTGTTTTTATAGCAAAATTAATCCTAATTGGCCCAGACCTTTTTAACGCGACTAAACAATAATATCCTAAAATGATAAACTTATAAAAAAAACTATTTTGATTCCTCATTATCAAAATTTAATTAAGATAGACCGTTTTCTATTTTCTATTGAAAAAACGGTGTAGCTTATTAAAGTACAAGATAAACCGCTCTAACGATGCCACTAATACATCTTTATTTTATACATGAATTCATGTATCGCAGCTACAGTTTGCTGAAAAAGACATAATTACCGCCAAAATCTAAAATTTTTTTAGGGACGATTGTCGAAAATACTACAGAAGGTTTGGAAAAGAACGTACTATTTTATAATAAACTTGCACGTAGTACCGGCGTGAAAATAGTAGCTGGCACAGGGTTTTATATTGAGGATGTGCAGGCTGCGGACGTGATGACCTATTCGCAAGAAGACATGCACAAACACATGTCAGAGGAGCTTACAGTTGGTTATAATAACATTAAAGCAGGTTTCATCGGCGAGGTAGCAAGTGTTTGGCCGATACGAGGTAATAAATTTATTAATACGAGGTAATAAATTTAAATTCTTTTTTACGCATCTGCTGCTGCTGTATCATGCACAATATGCAGTGAGAACTAGTGTTAAGTGCTTCACACTAAAGAGACTCCGTTCCCCACTTTCTGCCGAATTCTAGAGGCATTCCGTGTTGAGAGGTAGATCTCAACGCCGCTCTTTGCCATGACACCAGAGCAAAGAAATGGAAATATAACTTTAAGTTAATATTTAATTTCCTCGAGTGGGGATCGAACCCACAACCAGTCGATTTACAGTCACACTTTGTGCCCCTGCGCCACGAATGTCCTCTACAAAAAGATTATACTTACACCCAAATGTAAATAAAACTACAACGCATTACTACTGCAACTATCATGTGCACTGAGGATACTATGCGTATTTTGCATTTTCATAGATTTTGAACGTAAAGCGATAAGAGCTACTGGAGAATTACAAGAATCAATTGGCTGTGGTGTTAGCTTCCACCCGCATCGTCATCCTGAAGCACCCTTTGAAATTATACGCCTTTATTTAGAAGCTGGAGGCAAGGCCGATAAAGCTGTAATGTCTCACTTAGATAGTAAGTATACAATATATATATATAACTTGGCTTGATACACAACTGCATGTCAAGATAACGTTTTAAATATTGTTTACCGACCTTTTTGTTGTTATAAATATGCAAACGAAATATTTAAGTTTCAAAATAAATAATTATTTATTATACATTTTACTTACAGGAACTTTGCTTGAAACGGAAAAACTTTTAGAATTTTCCGAACTAGGTACTTATTGCCAGTTCGATTTATTTGGGATCGAAGTTTCTTATTACCAGTTAAATCCATTTACCGACATGCCATCAGATGTCCAAAGGATTGAAATGATTGAACAACTCGTGAAGAATGGCAAACAAGAGAAGGTTCTTATGTCACATGACATACATACAAAACATAGATTGGTAAGTTAGAGATGGCAGGTTTTTGTTGTATATTGAAATACTGCATTAATCTTCTTAGAGACTAGTCGTGGCGCATGGGTACAAAGTGTGACTGCAAAATCGACTGGTTGTGGGTTCGATCCCCACTCGAGGAGATGAAATATTTATCTAAATTTATATTTCCATTTCTTCGTTCTGGTGTCGGGGCAAAGCGCGGCGTTGATATCCACCACTCAACATGCAATGCCTCCCGAACTGGGTGGAAAGTGTGGAACGGAGTGCCTTAACACTAGGTTTCCTCTGCCTAACCTGCTGTGTGCGGGATACAGGTGAAGCTGATCTTCGACTATTTAAAGTATTCAAATATTACTTGTAGACGTACCTACATTTGCGTCATTAAAAAAACTTAAAATCGGTCTCAAAATTAAGACAAATAGCATGAAAATTATATATACTTATTATAAATAATAAAAATGAAATTTCGTCTCCACTTGATGGAAACAAGCATGAATTAAATAAGTTATTTTTATTTTGTTGCTTTCGAAGTTCGGCTTTGGCAAGACGACGTTGCTATATTTCGAAATTAGTCAAAAAAATTAAGAACGGAGTATCTAAAAAGTATAAAAATAATATCACTTTTCAGACGGAGTTTGGTGGACACGGCTACGACCATATTATAACAAACGTGTTACCTAAAATGAAAATGAAAGGATTTTCACAGAGCCTCATAGATCAAATAACTATTCATAATCCAGCAAGATGGTTAACTATTGATGTATAAATTCTATCTTTTTTTTTTAATTGTTATGTTTGTATTTATCTTTAATCATTAATCATTAAATTATTGTATCAAATATCCCTTTGCTATCTTTTTGTGTTATCGTTATAACATTCGGAACTGGTAATAAACGTACAAATTTACCCTTATTTTATTTCAAATAGTAGAGAACACAAATAAATTTTCTATCATATTTTTTTAAAGACTTTTTATTTCTATTATAATTTTCTTAATAAGCATTTAGCATGTTTACGTGTTAAGATTATAAGCCGACGATATCTTTAATTATTAATAAAAATTTATTCAGTATGATTTGTTTTATTGTTGTTGATAAAAAGTAATTATCTTTGGGTAACGGGAATTTGTAAAAATCTCCCTACAGAGATGCTAGCAACAAAAAAAAGTTTTCCAAACATAAGAATTTGGTCGTAGTCCGATGAGAAAGTATGGCTTAAGTTGGTCAGAGACCCATAAAAAAAGGCATTAAAAAAAGATGGATCAAAGACTAAATGAGAAAAAAATAAACAACTAAATAGAAATATTCCTATATTATTAATGAACTACACCTAACAGAGCCCATTCGCGACCCAAGGGAACAAAAAAGGGTTGGGAAATGAAATATTTAATACAAGCGGCCCGCCCGCAGCTTCACCAGCTTAAACTACATGATTATTGATTAAATGAACAGAATTGTTTCACAACTATAATGACTTCCAATATGATTTTTTAATCTGTATGATTTTTTCAAACAAAATAAATAATACAAATATATTACGCAGCCATATATCAAAGGGAAATCACCGCATACGCCTCATTCCGAAATAGAGTTGTAGGTATTGGCGGCAAAAGTTAAAGTTGTTTAACCTTTAGTTGTATTTTGTAGTAGTATGTGTTTACGTTATTATCTATACGAAACTGCGTCACACGAAATTCAGTTATAGATAAATAGCGTGAAATGAAAAAAAGTCCTACTCCTAATCTGTTTATGTATCTTAATTAATTTCTTTAGGTATGCGTTTAATTTTTTTTTACCGTATATACAGCATATATCTCGTAAAAGGAGCGCTGACGCTTCCACTTTATATACATGCATGTTATACATCGTTTTATGTTTTATAATTTAGAATTAATTAACACAAATATTCGGCCGTTTTTGGCCGAAGCTGGCCGAAATCGAACCAAAGCGCGGCGTCCAGTTCCGCCAATGAGCACTCTGTGTTTCGAAAAATTTACGGTGCTTGAGAAAATGAGTATCTTAAAACTATGCCTCTATGCCTTGCTACATAGCTTAAAAAGAGAAAAATAACACATTATTATATTTAAACATCCATTTTATTTATATATATAAACTAAATTAATCTTCCAGGTCTAAATTTTGCAATTCCTCGTCCAGGTCCTCATCCAGGAACAGGTTCTCGTTTATAGGTACTGCGTTTTCTTGGTTTTCCTTGGTTTCGTCTGTCTCACCGTTCTCCAGGCCTTTGCCGAGCTGCTCCAGTCGGTCTTCAGTTGCTTTGGTACCAGAACCGTCAACCTGATAAAATAAATAGATGTAAAAAATATAGAATTAGTACGATCCACGCTGTATCTCGCATATAAGGGGAGGCAGAGGAAAACTGGGTACCTCCTCGGGGACGAGGAGAAGGGAAGAAAGAACGGAAAGTGAGAAATATTCGCCGAATTCTCGAGGCATTGTGTACTAAGTGGTGGTAGTCAATTGCTTTAAACGTCGCCATAGTGAGGAAATGAAAATACTGAATATTTCATTCCCTGGAGTGGACACTTTGCACAAGTGTGTGCAAGACGAGGGCCAAAAATAATACTAATATGGATACAATAAAATACATGCGAGCACGAATAAATTTATCATATAACAACTATAATACAAAAGAACAAAAACAAAAATAGACTACAACAACACAACAGCATAAAGCTGAATAGTTTTTTTATGGTTGTAAACGCTAATCTTGAAAAATATAAATTTATTTTGACTAAAAGATTTTTTTGTCATGTGTCATACATAATTGTAGACCATCGCGTCACAGTTCTCCTTCATATAAGATATAAATATTTCAAACACTTTGCTAAATAACTGACAGACAGAAAAGAACTGAAACCACCATACAAAAAAAATCAAATTTTAGCATAGTGCCTTGAGGATTTCGCGACACTTCTACAGAAAATTTAATACTCATTATATCCCACTAAATAATCCAGTAAAGTAAACCACAAGAAATATAAATTAAACAATACAGTACAGCCAAAGAAAGGCATCGACTAGATAGTTACTGGTATAGTCTCTAGTATAGTCCATAAAAGAACACTAAATAGTCATAGTCACAAGTTATTTCTGAATACTAACCTCTGAAGCCTCCATACCAATAAGGTCCAGCTGTATGTCCCGGTACTCCACACTCTGTTCTTCCTCCTCTTCCGTGGGCCGAAGGTCGCGGAGGTCGAAAGTCTCATCGTCGTCATCATCGGCGGCTGCCAGTGCAGGGTCGAAGGAGAACATCTCCCTGCCAGACAGACCGATAGCTCTGCCCGCTTTGAAGTCGGTGCGTTTCTGTTCTTCTGCTTTGGTAAGGGCGTCCTGGAAATTTGATTTAAGTCAGAAATTAATGATAAAACAAGTTTTATTTATTTCACTCTGAATCCCGCTTATAGCAACGCTGCTATACTTACGCGAGTATAGGGAAACTACTTTACAGGCAGAAGGTTACGCTTCTACGTTAGTTTAGGACTTCTACGTTAGGAGGCGCAGATTCAAGTACCGCTATGTTCAAATTTTTATACGTTTTCTAAATAATTATTTTTCTTTCCTAATCTTGGAATTACACTTTAAAAAATATTTAAAATATTTAATAAATAGCATTCTCTCTTGCCAGACGATAATTCTTTAGTAATTATCTTTGTAAAAAAACTCCCTACAGATGGTAACAGCATAAATAAGTTGTAACAAGCATATAAAAATTTCGACGTGGCTTGATTAGAATGCATAGCTTAGTGGTCAGGGCGCCTGGTCGGTTTCCGAGAGGCGCGGGTTCGAGCCCTGCTAGGATAAGATTTTTATATTTAATTATATTTATATTTTTATACTTAATTATAATTGTTTTCTAAAAAATTTTTTTATCCGAAAGTGTGGAATAACAGTTTAAAAATGTTAAAAATATAGGGAACTTAGTTAATACACTAGTAAGACACTCTGTTCCCAACAGTCTACTATACACTAAGAAACAACCAGAAAATGTAAAATACTTCATCTCCCTGATTGAAGAGATAATACTTGTAAGTATTACATACTTGTTTCTCCTTAATCTTCTTTTTCTTCCAAGCAAGGAAGGTCTCCAAAGTGATCTTAGTTTGATTCGCACCCAACGCGGCCCTCTCTCTTTCAATCAAATCGACAAGTGATATTTCATTCTTTTTCTCCTCCATTTTCTTTTTATCACGTTTGAGAACGAAGCCAGGGGGTAGCGCATGTCTGTATATACATTTAGTGCCCGATGGGCATTCCCAAAACCACCCATATTTTGATTTCTCTACAGCTTCTAAGAAATGCTTGCAGATCTGAAAATTTTACATTTGTAATTGTTATTTTAACTCATTTTTTACATTCATGTTGTATTCTGCAGACAAATTGTGGTAAGCAAAGAAAACCTACTTTTAAGGCTCCTCATATCCAACACATCACCCACTATTCGAGATATTGGGTGTTGTTACCAAAGGATATACAAATTATTGTTCACCTAATTAAGAATCAAACCCTCAAGTATATAAAAATAACATATAAGTACAGATAGTAATAAAAGATAATAGCATTAAAAAACTATCTTTGCTTACAATATCAGTAGAGGGCCGCTGTTTATTCCCTTCTCCGTGTTTCTTTTCTACCACTTCTTTAAGTTTATCCTCATCCCAGTTGTCCATATTGTCTTCATCATCATCTCTCATGTCAAAATATAATGATCTTTTTTCTGCCTGTAAATATAAACTATTAATATTATTTATTTGGATTCAACACTCTAAAGAGCTGTCAATATAATTCCTTTGTATCCACAGATGGCAACTGACTTGATACAAAAAAAGACAATAGGTAGAATGACGCCGAAAAATCTGAAATTTTTGCTGAGCACTTATCAAGTGTTTACTCCAAATCCAGCTATGAACATGAGAAAAGAAGACAAGATCATTAAAAGTCTCTCAGTCCCTTACTAGCCAGTACCTCCCATTTATAAGTTTGCTTATAATGAAAGCTATTTATTTAGCTACAACAACAGTTTGTACATGACCAGTGGAAAGCGGCAGAGGTTATTATCTGCCTCTTTATAAATGGATGCGGGTAACTATTACTCTCACATACAACACATGTTAGTGATAAGACATTTCATTCTCCACTTTGCACCAAATTTTTGAGACATTGCACATTTAACAAAGGAATTGAATACCTTGCCTTGCCTCATTACCAGAGCAAGGAAATTAAACTACTAAATATTTTATACTCCCAAGTGAGACTCAAACCCACAACCCTAACCTAACCTTTGTGCCCCTAAAAAAGTTCTCGAGAAAGACCTTCACATCCCCACACAGTGAATGCAAGGAGTTTATTATTTTCTCTTCATATTGCACCTTTAGAATTATAGTGACCTAATCAAAAGAACCATGATTTTGAGTTTTAGTTAGAAATTGACCTTGTTCCCCACTTTCCGTCTCCAAAGGTCGGCGGAAAGCAGGGAACCAAGTGTCTTAATTCTAAGTTATATCTGCCTTCCCTGCCGTGTAGTGTCGTTTTAGGTCAATTTCTGACAAAAAGTTAAAATCATCGTTTTTTTATTAGGTCACTATAAATCTAAAGGTGAGATATGCTTATGCTGCTCCCTCCATAACATATGAAATCACAGTGCTGTACATACCTTTCTCTCTATGGTTAGATCGTGAGAAAATTTGCATTTATCACCCTTAGTACATTGTCCTTGTTTAAAGAAAGCACACACAACTGATTTTGGATCAATGCCTGTAAATGTTAAATTTTAGTTATAATCAAAAAATATATTATACCCAAAAAGTAAATAACTAAGAGTATGTTGAAATTTACAAAATACTTAATGTAAATAGAGTTCTTTAGGCATTTTTTAAATGTGGAAAAACCATAAAGCTACCATTGGCTTAGGTAGTAGTTCTGCTCAAAAAGGACAAGCAAGAAAGTCAACAGTTACGCTTTTCAAATAAACTTACAATTTTAGTATTTTATAACAACATTAACATTAATAAAGGATGTATAATATCCTTTATTTATTAGAACTGTAGACAAGTTTTTGAATTTGTTTTATCTGTGTCAGAATTGGAGACAAAGCATGAAGAAGAGTCATAAATAAAGTTTGAATATATTTTCACTTAAAATTTATATATTAAACTTTTAGTAGTCCTTTCAATGGATATATCTATGAGAAATCGTAGTGTACATTGTTATACAATATACTGTAAGAAATCATAGTATACATCTTGCAGTATTCATACAAGTGACATGAAAATAATCCCAAATAATTTTAATTCTACTTGAATTGAACCATTAAAAATACTTAGTACCTAAATTTACCAATAACCAAGCAATGTTACAAAACAACAAAAGAAACAATCATAAAGAAACTAATGAGAATTCTCTTTACATGAAAACATTTTTTGACAGAGTACCTAATTGACTTTTAATGCATGCAGAGAAGCATTAGTCATAAAACAAGTTTAAGCAGACCATGACTGTCATTGTCAGTGCCTCCAATTGTAATATTTAATTAAATAATGTAGGAAACTCAGATGAAGTGATTAATTTTATATCAATTGGTATGTACCCGTTCGCGCTCAATCTTGATTTTTATCCCGTAGTATCAGAACTGAAGTTAAAGTTTTAAGACACCCTTAATATATATGAGTACTGTACTCTATATAAATATAATTAAGTTGAAGAACTTGTTAAATTTTACACTAATAGAGTAGGAACTTTTGAATGACGTAATCTTAAGTATTGCTTTGAATAGATTTTTTTTATCAAGGAGGTGAGGCTGTGTCTCACCATCATATGAAACTCCTAGTTGTTTCATTAGATCGTAGATTAAAGTCACTATTTAATAAAAAAAAATATGTTCAAATTAAAACAAAATTGTAGGGATATATTCATTGTAAATGACATATCATTCAGACTAATGATTGTGTTTACCTTTTTCCACTTTTTGTGTCTGGACTGGTTTAAAAAGCAAAGCTAATTCCTTTTGATCTTTCATTTTTTGCTCCTTGTCCTTCTTTTTATCGTCCATGGGTTTTGCTGGATGAATTCCCCCACTTTTCACTTGCTTTTCTACTTGTTGTATAAACTTCTGTTGTTTTGCACCTTTTTTGTTTTTTAATCCAAAAGTTTTATCCTAAAGACAAATATTTATTTCAATATTAAAGAAAATTATTTACAGTATATCATCAACAATCATCAAGTTTTTTTATCAATCAAAATTATGGACCATAAAAATATATTAACATATTGAGTATAGTACATCTCCCATATTACTTAGAAAAACAGTTTCTTATTAATAAAACTTTAAACTTACTTCTATTACTTTCTCTTTCTTCTTCTGTTCTGTCTTCTTGCTGGCTGAATTGCCAGCTTTTTTCGGCGGCATGGTTAGGTTTTTACTGTACTTGTTACTAAGTTAATAACTTATGACACACAAAATAATAATGTATTTTCATAAAAGAAATTATGTTATCGCAGGATATCTGCGATTAAAAAAGCTAAACCATGCGAGTTCCTGTAATAACTTAAACCTGGAGCGAGAATCGTCGTGGAAGACGATATTTTGACAGTGACAAATCGTAATTCGTATTAAAATAAAAAATATAATGTGGTCATGAAATTCATCGAAATATATATCAAAGATCTAACAATGTATACAATATCGATAAATTGTAGTTTTTTGTTCGCTTGTTACAAAAAATAATTTATTAAATTATCTTTTAAAAGTATAATTTTATATTAAATAAGCCTTCTATCATTTTTTTAATTTTATTTATTCTAAAAATGTATATTCTCATATACATTTTTAGAATAAAATAGTAAATAAAAGATTGATATACATTATTAAGAAATATTCATAACCAGTATTTCAAAATGCAAGAGGCATGTATGTGTATTTGTTTAATAAAATAAAACAATTAAATTCATAAGCACTCATCATTACATTTTGGAAATTTACAATATTTAAATTGTACATTTGTGTCTTATATTCTTGTCAAAGTCATAGACCAATAATAATATATCAATAATTAATAATATTTAATAATGGTATTTAGCAACTAGCAACACAAAATGTCATGTCAAAATCGTTACGGTCGTCACAAGCGCTCAATCTTGATTTTTATCCCGTGTTGAAATAAACAGTAGCGGAAAGTAGGCCATGGCGAATGATAGTCTATTCTATTCGCATATATTCGGTGCACCGTCAAATAACTCGAGCTTACCTTGTCAATAAAATAAAAATATGGAAATAGTGGACGTTGAAGACGGTCAAGCCGATCCTACGGCGGTAACGAGGAAGAAAAGTTTATGGGCTAAAATAAACAACAGGACGACATACAGTTATTTATTTAATATAGCTATTTCAATATTATTACTAACGTGTTTAGTGTTAGTGTTATATTTCTTTAAAGAATACCTGAAGACTATATTATTCTGGGTCGACGCACAAGATCCGAAAATAATATTTTTATTATTTATGGGATTATTTTTAATCGTGAGTTTCCCAGTGACTATTGGGTACCTAGTGTTAATAATAACGAGTGGTTATTTGTTCGGCATTTTAAAAGGTTTGGGTACTGTAGTCGTGAGTGCAAATTTTGGCGTGGCAGTAGCGCACTTTACGTTGAAAATGCTGAGAGGATACTTGCCTCTTGACCGGCTTCTTAAAAATGATACAGCAAGGGCCCTCCTTAAAGTGATCTCTGGACCTCAGGCGTTTAAAATCGTGTTTTTTGCAAGATTAACGCCGATTCCATTTGGGCTTCAAAACACAATATTTGCAGTAAGTTGAATAATGTAAATTATGTCTTAATACAAAACTTTTTGTTTGTAGATAATAAAGAAACTTACCAGTCATGATATAGAAGCTATATTCATTCATAAAATATCTGAAAGCATAATATAATCTTTATGACTACAATAATCCTGTAGGATGTAAACAAATACTTTTTTAAATGACCAGACAAGTGCTATTGTAATAGTTTGGGCATTTTAAATAAATATCTCCATTCAATCTTATAAACAGTAATACAAAGTTACCAGTACTGGAATCCTTATACTAAGAGACATTAAATTGAATTCTATCTTGTAGAATGTCTTGCAGAGTAATAACTAAAGTAGTAATGTATAAAAAACCCCCAGTTATTATGTTGCAAGTAATCTACTAAATTTGTATGCAGTTAAAAATGAATTTTATTTTATAGCAAAATTATTAACAGGATAGGCTGGGAACATAGACTCAAGCGACTCTGCTCCCCATTTCTTGCTCAATTTTCAAGACATTGAATGTTGAGTAGCAGAACTCAATGCTGTGTTGCATCAACTGCTACTGAGAAATGTAACTAATTTATCTCACAACTGAAAATTGAACCTACAATAATTACATTTACAGTCAGATACCATCACACTTCACCATAATGGCCTAAATATATATATATATATATATATATATATATATATATATATATATATCCTTGAACTATGTTTATATAAATATGTATATATATTTATATGAACATAGTTCAAGCTAAATTTGCATGTATATAAATGCTTCAAATGCTTTTTGTAACTACTTAGTTTTCCAAGTATATTACAGGAATAGTAAATTGGTCATAAAAAGCCTGTAACTCATTACTTATTCCATGAAACAAGTAACCCTTCACTTACTAAAAGGTCACTGAAAACACTATGTTAAGCTTTCTTAATAATTTACACACATTTCAAGGTGAATTTATGGTTAGACGTAAAACTACTTAATTATTCAGTATAGGATCAAGGAAAAGATTAGAAGTAAAAAACATAAATTAAGTCAATCTTTATTTGTGTGTCTTTTTAGGGTCCCATACCTTGAAAGAAAAAAACAGAACCCTTATAAACAGAACCCTTAAATTAAGTCAATCTTTATTTGTGTCTTTTTAGGGTCCCATACCTTGAAAGAAAAAAACAGAACCCTTATAAGATCACTATGAATGTCCGTCCACCAATCTGTCAAGACCCTTTTTATCATTAGAAATTTATATCAAATTTTTGAGTCCTCTGTCTCTTGAAGCTATGAAAAAATTAAACTTTTTCCAAAGCAACCATGATATGATATTGTTAGAAATCGGAAGCAGTTAACATTTTTTAAAAAACAAGATAAAAATACATATTGTGTATATGTTTCTAAATTATCCGGAAAGAGATTCGGACGTAATTGCAATAAGTGATATGTGACCCAATAAAAATATTATACACGAGTTTCATTTCAATAAGGGCCGTTGGCTGCAAGCAACTACTCTATTGATATATTTCCATTGCTTATAAAATCAAGTGTTTTTCATATACATCTACCTTCCTTTACACGACTTTGCTAACAGTATAATATTGTACTTAATAATTATATGACCCAACCAGATGTAATATTTTATACTGTGAATTATTTTTATTTCCTTAATTTAGTACGATAAAGAGCTGCATTAACTTTCGTCATTTAACACGCAATCAAGAAAAAGTGAGAAATTAAAGTCTCAACACTAAGTTATCTTTGGTTAAAAAGAATTTATTAAAAAAAAACAATTTTATCGCGTGCTCGAAGTGCTATATTTTTTGTCACGAAAGCGCCTTTTTGACGTCAGCAGTTAATAATTATTAAGCGTGATAATAAACATTTAATTTTTATTCATTACATTTAAAACTGCTGCTACACCTGCTTGAAATATACAAATATTTATTTAACAAGCGCGACAAGCGCGAGTCGCACTGGCCCACTGAGGGTTCTAGACGGAGTTCTAGGAGGCGTATTTCAGGACTTTGATCGGGAAATACTTTATAGATTTTGATGATTATAGTTATTTAATGATAAAAAATTTAAGTTTGCTGGCATATAAATTATTTAGTATGAAATGAACTACAAATATAAGTGCCTAATTTTTTTTATGTGAAACACTAACAAATTTTTACTTTTCGGCTTTTTCCTTTATTGTAAGTCTTAGTTCGTCCTAATTTTCATAACTGTAGGTCTGCAGGAAGTACACTATAGGTTTTGATTACGCGTGAATTTCTTGCGAAATGAAAAAAACGATACGTAAATCCTCATATCTTTTGACGGTGTTGTATTAGAAGCTCTGCCTGTGCTGCAATAAACTGTAACCTGAATATCTGATATTCATTTCAGATTGATACCTCGACGTAATCTGACGGACAACAAATCGATGCTATAAGTGTTCCGATTTTATTTTTGGAACCTCAAAACCCTAAAAATGTTGTTGATTTGAGATTATCGATCGATTATTATATTAAATAGAAAAATATTTAGTTATTTCACATCTATGTAGGTAAACCGAAACTGCGCGCAACTCCAAAAATTCTTTTTTCATACAAATTGATAACTTACAAACAATATCAAACAACACAACATTGAAAACTAAAGATTTGGTCAATTCTATAGTATAACAGTTGTATAAAATAACTCTTTCAGGAAGTAGCAATTTTGTCAAATAAAATACTTTAAAATGATAATAACTTTTTATTGTATCAAAATAGCATTTATGTTGCTCCACAACCCCTATCTCTATCTTTTAGTTTTAGTCCCATAATATCGGTTCAGCTGGTCCGAAAGTTAGCCTGGATAAACAGAGGGACAGACAGACAAAAATGTTAAAATTGTTTAATTGTGTTTTGGTACCGTGTAAATAACTATATGCACTTGAAAACACAGTTATGATTACATCAAAGACAGATCCTTTAATTTAATTTATATATATCTAATTTAATTTATATGTAAACATTAATTTCACCTTTAGCTTTTTTTTTCAGCGTTATGCTAGATAAGATAGAGCGGGATATTAAATGTGCTATATTAAAATAATATATATAAATATACTACATTTAATATCCCGCATAAAGCAGAGGATGCAGAGAGAATCTAGTGATAAGACACTGTTTTCTCCACTTTTCGCGAAATTTCCGAGGCATTGCGTATTAAGTAGCAAAAATTAACGCCACGCTTCGCCTTCTTACGAAACCTAAGAAACTGATAAATTAAATTAAATCATAATAAGTTCTTTGATTTTCACGATTATTACACATTTTAAATGAACAGTCTACCCGTGACCACGGACTACTGCAAAGTGTTCGAAACGTCGGGTTTCCCAAAATGTATAAAAATACTAAATATACGCGAATAATCCGGCTAAAATAGTTTCATTTAAAATAAATTAAATCAGCTTCGCGGTGTATCCCGCAAGCAGCAGGAGAGACAGAGGGAACATAGTGTAGTAGTTAAGACAGTTTGTTCCCCATTTTCCGCCGAATTTTTGAGTGGCGGAACTCAATGCCGCGCTTCCCTTTGGCTCGACACCAGAGCGAAAAAATTGCAAATACAACTTAAAATAATGACTTCATTTCCTCGAGTGAGGATCGTACTCCAGACCATTCGCGTCATGGTGTAGGTCAGGCGCAGGGGCACGAAGTGTTACAGTCACACTTCGTGCCCCTGCGCCTGGCCTTAAAATATTAGTAAATTATAATTCATTTCCTCGAGTGGGAACTGAACCCACAACTCCGATCCCGATCCTAAATATTGAAATCTCGGTGTTTTGATCACTATACAAATTAAAAGCTAAAGATTCAGCCAATGTAGTAAAACAGTTGTATAGCTGCCATAGCAATTTGTTGAATTAAGTACTTTAAATTGATATAACTTTAAATTAATATAACTTTTATGAATCGACTGTAATAAAACAAACCCTATATGTGTGTGTCTGAAAGTGAAAACCGCATTTAAATTGATTAGGCAGATTCTGAGATTAGCGATAACAAACGCATAGACAAACACACAATATTTTTTCCATACATACATACATATATCTTCCATGTACAGACACCGGTCCGTTACAATTTTCAATTTATCATTACTACTATATCATTATAAGTACTTTTTCATTATAAGTACATTATCATTATAAGGACAAAAACAGTGCAGCGTTGAGTTCTGCCTCAAGAAATTGGCGAAAAGTGGGGGACGAAAGTGTCTTATTCGGGCAACGAGTGTCTTGTCACTAGGTTCCCTCTCCCTATCCTATGTGTGGGACATAGCGTGAACTGAGAAAAACATCGTTAGTCAATTTTGTAACTGTACTATATTTTTTTATTATTAATATAATAAATATAAAATTTTATAAATCTAATATAAAATTTCAGCTAACTAGTACATGAAAGTATTTTTTTTATACTGAAAAAGATTAACTTGGCAAGAACTCAACGTGAAGAGTCAACTACTTTTTAAATGCAACGATGTCTGAATCCACAGAAACTATTGCGCCGATTAAAACGGCGGTATTATTTTAAACAAAGTTTACTGAAATCTTTATACTGGCTTTTAAAATTTGATATTACATTTTTACTCGGAACACATTATTTTTAAATATGGACGATTTAAAAATAAACATTAATATAATGTAATATATGTGTGTCGTGACCGTCATGACGCAGCCACATCGTCTACAAACCCAACGGTTGGGGGTTGGATGCCTAGTTGAGGGAATTAATTATTTTCAATTTCTCGTTCTAGTAACAAGATTAAAAAATTAAATTAGCTTCAAGCTGTATCCCGTACACTGCAGGGTAGCCAGAGGGAACCTAGTGTAAGACACTCCGTTCCCCACTTTCTGCCGAATCCTGGAGGTATTGCGTGTTAAGTGGTAGAACTCAACGCCGCGTTTTGCCTCGACACCAGAGCGAAGAAATGGAAATATAAATTTAAGTAAATATTCCATCTCCTCGAATGGGGATCGAACCCACAACCGGTCGGTTTTACAGTCACACTTTGCAGCCGCGCCACGACTGGCCTCGCCTTTATATCTCGCCTTATTTAAACGCTACTCCACTTCGCTACTCAACGTTCCGTTCCGAAAGAGAGTAGAGAGTGTGTCTTAACACTTGGTTCCCTCACCCACATAATTATTATCTTGTTTATAATGTAAGAGAGAGAGAATCACTTCGATCTCAATTTTTATCAACTTGCTTGAAATCGTATAAGAAACTAAGACACGTTGATAAGATATGAGGAGCGCTTCATTGTTTTACGGCCACTTACGAGATAATGCTTGTGTTTAATTAGATGAGGTCAAACGTACATCTAAGAGTCACCAGCCAAGGATGCAATCGTGGCGCATTGGTTTTGCAGACTGGCTTGTTATAGATACGATCTCTACTCAAGAAAATGTTTATATATTAAAATAATTTTAACTTTCTCACAGGTAATTTCTCGTAATTAAATAAAGTGATCAGTGAAGGTGAAAAATATGAAATAAGAAGATGTTTTTTTTTTATTTTGATGATTATTACGTTCGTTAAAAATCTTGGAAATTTCGTTATAACTAGATTATTTATATGATATTCATTTTTACCCATTGACCCAAAGTTAGGACGTGGATGACAGCACATACTGCACTAACGAAAAGCTATTCGTGTAAATTTTAAATATTAATTCAAGGAAAGAGAGTAGAGAGATTGACGGAAAATGGATAAAATTGTACACTTCGCACAGTACACAAAGAAGATATAGACACAATCATATAATCTATCCAGAAATGGCCGTCGTGGCGCTGCGGCACAATGGTCTGAATGCAAACGTAGCGGCTGTTGGTTCGATTCTCTCTCGAGGAAGTTAATAATTGCCACTTCCTCACTCTGGTAACAAAGCGTGCCGTTAAGGTTATCCCCTCAACATGCAACACTTCGAAAATTTTGAAAAATGGGAAACGAAGTGTCTTGACACTAGGTTCCCTCTGACGTTCCTGTACGAGGGTTACGACCTGAATCTAATAAAAGGAAAAATATGACATATAAATATAATATACACTATATTATGCAGCGTACACGAATATATATCATTAAAACTATAAATATAGATCACAATTTCAAAATGTTTTGACGCCTCTGAGAATATCTAGTCATTTTCCGATAACTATGTAGTACACATGTTTTTATATTATTATTTCAGTGGCTGACGTCATGTATGTTTACGTTTTATTTTTACACTTTTACTAGTGACCTACCAAGGCTTCGCCTACTAAATACGATTTTCATAGGCTTCTCTACGGTGTGTTTAGCTTTAGATTAAATATATAATGATTTCTAACAATATTGTTAGAAATCATTATATATTGTTGTGAGAAAGTTGCAACCAATTTATAAATAAAATCAGCTTCACGCTGTATCCCGCACGCAGTAGGCAGGCAGTAGGCAGTCCTAACACTAGGTTCCGTACCTAGACGTTAAGACATTCCGTTCCCCACTATTTTTCTTACGGTATTGTTGTCTGTATTTTCGGCCCTTAATGTAATTCAATTTAAAAAAAGCAATTTTAGTAAATGTGCTTTAATTAAACTGTAATTGTACGACTTTTGTATTTTTGCAACATCTTTGGATGAATGTGTAATAGATTATAAGAAAGATCATAACTAAGAAAGAAAAAAAATTGGACAGCCTAAATATGTATTATAGTCTTTTTTTTAATAGAAAATAACGTTTGCCACTTAACGAATCTCGGGCGGCTAAGTTTTTAAATAAAACAATAGTAATACTAGTTTACACTTGAATCAACAATTGTAAATTCTTTGTACTGAGAGTAGCTACCTACGTATAATGTTGAGACAGGTGAAAATCGGATCTAAGCTGGATCTCACCAGACTAGCCCTTTGAGTTGCATCACGACTTGGCTACTTTATAGCAGGCTTATTATTGTATTCTATTATATACTACGTCAACATTTACTTTGCGGCCGTTGTAGTAAAATGGTACATCGCCTGTCTGTAATCGCAATGGTTATGGCTTCGATTCCCTTCCAGAGGAAGAATTTTTTAAAATTTCTTTCTCGCTTTGGCAAAGCACAGCGCGGCGTTGGGTTCTGCCATTCAACAACGTCGAGAATGGCGTGTATTGATGTTAAATTCGATGTATCTCTTTTGTTATATGCGGATTGGCAAGTAAAAAGACACCCGCTTAAGCGATAACAGCGGGATTCGACAAGGACACATCAGTAAGAACGTGAGAGTTATATGACAATCAATAATAAAGATAACTAAATACAGAACAATGCTATATTAAAATTGTATAAATAATAGCCGTTATAAAATTTATTTTAAATCATAAAAATATAAAATGTCCGACTGAATGATGATGGTTGTTACTTCAATTCCCATTTGAGAAAACAATTGTAATTTACATGCTTTTGCAGTTTGGTTAGACTTATAAGTACATAATTCTATTTTTTATGCATTTCTGCATTTTGATGTGTAGTGATGATGTATATTTTTGTATTGATTTTTACTTTAAAACGGTGAACACTTTTATTAAATCAAGAAAAGAGAAAGATATATGGTATCACAAACTTATTTTTAGATCAATAGTTCTAGAAAAAAGTCTGCGACGGTGATATTGAATATTTTTGTCATACAATTAACTGTTTTTGCAGCGCACACGCTTAAAGCAATTCCATGGCGTTCCTTATTATTGTTATTTCGTTATATAAGGTTAACTAAGGCTTACACCGTGATGGTATACAGCTTTCATACAAAACAAAAGAAAACTAAATCGGATCAGACCAGATCCAGAGATCTTAGCGTTTCAACAATCAACCACTTTTCCGATTTTTATATTAGTATAGATAAAAATTCCTTGAAGGAAATTGGAATCTACACAAATTCCATACAAACGGTTCCACTCGCTGCGTTATAAAGACATACTTTGATCGATCATTAAGAACCCCATTTACTTATTATAATAATACTTGTTATAAAGTAATAGAAAACGTAAAAGTTATTAGTAAGATAAAAGTAACTGTTTCTTTTTTTAAACTTAAAGAAACAAGTACATTTTGGAAATGATCTCTTCAAAATAGAAATTGGACGGTTTACAAGAGCCGCGGATTTAAGTCTCGCTGCAGTTAAATTATACATTTTTTAACGGAAACGAAGTGCCTTAAAACTAGATTCCCAGGTTCCCTCTGGCTATCCTGCTATGTGCGATATACAGCGTGATGATAAAAAAATTGTCTCTCATTACAACACATAAGAAAATGTAGATTCATTTAAATTAAAAATTAAAAAAAAAATATTTAAAAAATAATAAATATTTTTATTCGTTATTCGAATAACACGTTATTAATAATCGTTGTTTTTGTTATTGTGATAATAATCTATTTTAGTTTACGATATATTTTTAGCATCTTATAAGCGTGCAATAAAAGATGAGTCTAACCAATCTATTTGTAGATTATCGATTGTAACGAGTGGGGTGTACCGTGTAACTCTAGCAGAGCCACTTATTTAGTTATTTTAAGTACAATAAACAGAAATAAATAGTTTATAAGAGATATATTAAAAAGTATAACTATATTTTTTATTATATATTGTTATTTTACATTTCTTCCTCCCGAAAAATGGTAGCCAGAGTGAACCTAGAGTGTTAAGATACCCCGGTGTCACTTTCCGCCGAATTCTGGAGGCATCGCTTTTTGTCAATGGCTAAACTCTGTGCTGACATTTGGTTGCCTCGACACTAAACCGAAAAAAAAATATTATTACATATTTCCTCGAGTGGGTATCGGACCCATGACATGACGCGTTTAAAGTCACCCGCTTGTGTCCCTGTGCCACGACTGACCTCTAATCTGGATATATAATAATTATATCATATTAAAAAAGTATTATATTCATTCGCTTATTTATTTTGTCTCATCGCAGCTTAGTTTAGTTTATTGGTAGATTTTATTTGGAAGTATAGGGCTGTGGCGCCAGACGTTCTGTCTCCTTATTACTCAATCTTCTACGTTTTTGTATTCGCTTGAAGTGAGCTTGTTGAAAACTTGTTGTAAAGTGTATTATATCGAATAAAATAATATAACAGACCTCGAGGCTATTATGGCTCAGTGGAACAGTATACGATTGAAAAAAAGCGATATTTGGGTTCTATCTCCATACGGTAAAATGAATTATTTTCAACAAGACAAAGAATGGAGTGGAGTTGGGTATCGCTTTTCAACACAATGTCTAAAATTTGGGCAGAATTAAAAAAAAGTGTCCCAGTCGCAAAATAAGGTTCTCTTTCTCTACTCTACTATGCGTTTGACTGCAAACACGAGGGTTGTGATTTCGATTAACAATCGGGAAAACGAATAATTTCCATTTCCTAGCCCTTGTAACGAAACAAAGCGTGGCGTTGAATTCCGCCGCCCAACATGAGAGAACTGAGTGTCGTAATTCTAGGTTCCCTCTACCTACACTGCTATACAGAAAAAAAGGTTTAAAATAAGTACCTTACGCAATTCAACGCATTGCTCCATATTAGTGATAGCCAAGAACAATGGCATCGTACTGCGCAGAGATAATCAGCTTACTTGGCAAGTGCATACGACATTAACCTTCTTCACTACATCGATTGTTACATCTCACTAGCTCATGGCTGCAGCTTCTTTTTCAAGATTTGGACTTGAACATCGAAATTGGATAGTATTTGTATGGAATTAATAATTTTAAATATATTTATATGTAATTTTTTTTGCTGCACATTTATAATAACATTTCTAACGGTTTCGAGCATATTGGATGACTTTTTTTAACATATACTCCAAATTTGGCGACAATAAAGGTTTCAAATTCTGTAAGCGATGAATATATTTTGTAATTATTTTAATGCTATATTATAATATTAAAATAATTACAAAAAAGGCTATTTAAATATCTGAACTCTCTTAGGAATTGAATATCTAGAGATAATTATGTCGTTTAAAAAGGTATGGACAACTAGTGCCTGTAGTGTTAAGTTAAAATAATAAGAAAAAAATATTTTTTTTAAATATCACGCTGTATCCCGCAAATAGTTACCAGAGCGAAGAAATGAAAATATAAAATATTTATTATTATCGAGTGGAAACAAACCCACAACCTGTTTGTACCCCTACGCCTAGCCTCATGGCTTTGTAACAGAATTATATTGAGAAAAGAGAGTAGCAAAATTTAGAGTACCATAGTATCTAACAATTTTAATATTAAGTACTACTATGTAAGTACAACAGCTAGATGATAAATGATTTGGAAATTTAACGATTACTGATTAAAGTGTAATACGTACTTACAAAATTAGTAACCAGATAAGACGAAGATATTTTTTGATTTCGCATATAATAGTGTTTATATTTATTATGCTTGTAAAATTTGATTTATGATTGTAAAGTGATTCAGAGAGGTAGGGCCTATGGACATTTTATTCTTTATATAACGATGATTGTTACAATTTAGGTTTGATTAGCTTGATGCAGTATTTGAGAGAAGTTACTGTTAAGACACTCTTGAGACATTCCATGTACAGTGGCGGAACTAAACGCCGCGCTTTCTCTTGTTACCAGAGCGAAAAAAATAAAACAATTCACTACCCCGTGAGGGGATCGAATTAACAATCGTCGCGTTTACACTCAGCCGCTGCGCCACGACGGCTTAAGATACAATTCTTCTCAATAATTTTACACTTATATGTATAATGAATAATTGTTTTAATTGAATCCTCTTGATATATCTTTTAGATATTGAAAGCTTCGAAATGTTATCATTTTGGTTTTTCTTTTTAAATACCGCAATCAAAGTAGTACAGACAGACAGACATTACAATTATAAAGAAATTCCATTTTTTGCCATTACGCTGAGCAACACTAAAAATATATACGTAATATGTACGTAAACATACATGTTTACGAGCAGATTTAAAATAAAATTCTTTCAAGATGACTACTGTAATATTTCTGTGTAAACACTCGGTATAAGAAAATATTTTCAGCAACATCTCAGTTTACTAACAAAATATTTGCGAAAATGAACATTTTTACCTCTTACATAACGTTATTAACATATTCCATGTTAAAAAGTAAATTATATTGAAGCCAAATTGACGAGAATGCTTCACGCTGTATCTCGCATATACTTGGTTACGCTAAAGAACCAATTGTTTCTGAATTTTTCATATAAACATTAAAAAAAGTTGATTTGATGGAAGAATAAAGCCGACAAAGCGCAGCGTTAAGTTCCACCACTCACCAGCAAATTTGAGTCTGGAAAGTGAAGGACGGAGTGTCTTAGTACTAAATCTTTATTTTTACTCTCCGAAAGAACTTTTGGTATTTTCTAAGAGGTTTTGATTTCAAATGACGGTCCGTAAGAAACTGAAAAATATTTTAATTTTATTTAAATTCTAGTCCTCATTATAATACTAAAATATATTGTATAATATTCAAAATACAACACAAGATTTGTAATTACCATACTGAAGAATATGTCATTAGTATGGTAATTACAAATCTTGTGTTTCTGTTACTACAAAAAGCCTAACTTATCTGAAGGTTAATGAATTTTGAACGTGAAACTTGAATCCACGCCTCTTTTGACACCTGGTCTTCGGACAGTTGAGTCTTGAATTTAAACGTAGCGGGTTCAAATTATTTTGTTTACTGTTCATTAGACAAATTAAGGAATAATATCAATAAAATGTCAATAACAAATTGCTGAAACATTTTAATTATAGAACAGTTCAATATTCCTAACCAGATCAGGGTCGAACGTCTCTCTTGTGTATAATGCAAAACTGAGCGAACATCATGCATGAATAGAAGTGGCGACCTCCGGTTAATTTGACAACACTTTATCAAAACGTTTTTGTATACATTTTATTTAACTTCGATATGTGAATTGAGGCCGTCGTCGCCACACTGCGCCGCAGTGGTACTGTGTGCCACTAAACTCGACAGTTGTAGGGTTGACTCCCACTCGGGGAATTAACTATTTAATATTTTCATTTCTTCCCTCCATAACAAGGCCAAGCGCGGCGTTGAGTTCTGAGATTCAACACATAATATCTCGAAAATTTTACGGAAAGTCAGGAACGGAGTATCTTAACACTAGGTTTCCATTGCCCTAGCATAGCATAGCAGTATCTATGCTTTTGTTAAGCCAGTCCGAGGAAACCACCTCGGGCTCATTCAGTAAATAGTCGGACACTTACAATTTTCATTTATAAATATATAGGTATGTTTGTTACAAGTATAAATTATTCTCTAATAATAACCTTTAATTAGTTCCGTCAATTCCTCAACTAAACGTTTAATTAACAGAATAACTCGTTTGTGAAGACTGAAACGAATTCCATTTGTTTGTAAGCTGTTGTAGGGAATTTTATAACACAATAGAAAACAGGAGTTAAAGAAATAAAGAAAATATTTAGAATAATCAAAAATATTTTTAGTATTATATGAAATTAGTACAGTTGAGTACTTCCACACGGAGGTATCCATTAGAGAAAGAGAGAGAGATAGAGAAAGATAGAGAGGGCGAGAGAGAGAGCTTTTAGTGTGACTTAAGGCCAATACGCTAAATCAACGGGAAAATATGATTTACAAACAGTATAGTGCGCCGCTTGCCCCTGCTTCGCCCGCGTGGATCTCATCATCATCTTTAAGTCTAATATAATTTGTATGCATTATACATATAAACCTTCATCGTTAATTAGTTAGTAAAGACATATATAAAATCCGTTGTGTGTTTATAAGTAGGATTAACTAGCAAAAATGTCACGGCTCACCGTATTCTCAAATAAAGCACGTTCTTCACGTGCTGAGGTGGTTTGGGCACGTCGAACGAATCAGTAGTGAAAGAATGACAAAAAAATATATATTAAGAAAAAGTAAACGGTAGGAGAGGTAGGAGAAGACCTCGTATTGACCTTCGAAAACACAGTATCAAAGATATTGGAGGAAGCTTACGTAGAACTTGTGAACCCCCGGAAGTGAATGAAGAGGTTGATGATAGTGAATGAAGGGGACAGTAGCGTGTGATACTCCGTTATCTATTGCTACCCCGGTAGGGATACAGCGTGAAGCTAAGTTGAAGTAAAAAGATATAGGCGTGTGTCCGCGGACCGACCTAATTTGCATACTATATAAAGAATAAAGATGGTTATTTTAAGCTCTGGATTTGATGTTAATATGGTTAATTTAAGCTCTGGATTTGTATTAGAATCCACCACGCACTACATATCTATGTATATATAAATAAGCGGAAGATAGAAAACGTTTTAATATCACTCAGATCGTTATACTTATAGTAGAGAAATTGAATTTTTATAATACTTACATAATATTTAAATTTTCAATTTTAATTTACAATATATATATTCTTTATTGCACTATAAATAAAACAAACAAATAGAATAAAGTTACAGAAATGAGGTTAACAAAGGTGGACTTATCTCTAAAAGAGATTTCTTCCAGTCAACCTGTGGAAGTGGGTGAAAGAAACATATAGCGGGATGACAAAATTGTGCAATATTTGAAAAGATTTTTTTTAACATAAATATGATATATTAGAAAAAAAATATATACCTACATATATATACATACACACATACATAAATACATGATTACATATATACATACATACTTACATACATACATATTATACATACAATACATTAATACTAATATAATTATGAAGTTCTTTTTTTCTTCAATCTTCAATGATAAGTACTGTCTGTTAACTCTTTGATAAAATGCTTTTTTAATGATGTTTTAAAGGACATTATAGATGGGCTTTCTTGGATAGACTTAGGAAGCTTGTTCCAAAGTAATGCAGCATGTACGGAGAACGACTTTTGCATAAATTTCGTGTTAGTTTTGGGAATGTCAAGCATCGGAATGACACATGATCTCCTTGAGCGAGTGGGACTAGGAAGGATTTTAAATCGGGAACGCAGATAGGAAGGAAAATTTTGATAGTTGAGTATCTTAAACAGGAAAGATAGGATATGCATATCACGGCGAAGTCGGATAGGGAGCCACTTAAGCTGAGCACGAAACTGAGAGACGCGATCGTACTTGCGTAAACCGTAAATAAAGCGAATTGCAAGATTTTGCAAACGCTCTAACTTGCTAAGTAGCTCCTCAGTCACATCCAAATAGCAGACGTCGGCATAATCAAGAATTGGCAGGAGAAGACATTGCGCTAGCATAATTTTGGTCTTATGAGGAAGGAAGTATTGGAGACGCCTAAGAGAATGATAAGAGAAATGCATGCGTTTACTTATTTCATTAATATGAGATGTCCAAGTCATGTTGTTGTCGATAGTTAAGCCCAAATTCTTTACTTTATCATAATATGGAATTGTAACCCCAGAGTACATAATATTAGGCAACAAATCCCAATTGATTTTGCTTTTAAGTCGACTACTGCTAATAATAATTGCTTGTGATTTTTTTGGATTTACCGCGAGACCGAAAGAATCACTCCATCTTTGGATAGCCGTTAGGTTGTCGTTCAAAAAAACCAATTATCTCGGGCAGTTCGTTAAAATAGCCATGTTGATATAACTGCAAATCATCTGCATACAGATGGTAGGGAGAAGAAATAACTTTTGAGATATTATTAATGAACACAGAAAATAGAAGTGGAGAAAGAACGCCGCCTTGAGGAACACCAGCAGTGAGATCTAGCCAAGTTGAAGTGGTATCATTGGCTATTACACATTGCCGGCGACCAGTAAGATATGAGTGAAACCAAGAGATAACAGAGGACGGTATATTAACTGCACGGAGCGTAGCAAGAAGTATATCAAAATCAACAGAGTTAAAGGCACTGCTGAAATCCAGAAGTACCATTACAGTGAACTTGGTGTTATCCATGGCACACCGAATGTCCTCCGTAATATTCAGCAGCGCACTAACTGTGCTGTGGAAGGGGCGGAAACCAGATTGATATGGACAGAGTATATTATTAGAGGAAAGAAAGGAGTAGAGTTGGTTGTAAACGACGGTTTCAAGGACTTTGGAGAAGATAGGCAGAATGGATATAGGGCGATAATCAGTGGCATAGGTGAGATTCAAGGTTTTAGGTAATGGGACGACATAAGCATTCTTCCACTGTGAAGGAAAGACGTTACATGACAGTGAAAAATTTATAATGTGTGTAACCACTGGTGCAATGATCTCCAACACAGGAAGAATCATCTCAAGACTGAGATTGTCACTTCCAACGGCTTTAGTAGAAATGGAATGGATATACTTCTTGATTTCCTCCTCTGATACAGTTCTAAAAGAAAACGGAGTCGAGCCTGGTAGGTTAATACGAGATAAAAAAGCAAGTGTCTGTGATTTTATTTCAGAATGTATGTTTAACATAGGTGAAGTGAAGTTGGAGTTTAAGGTATTAAGATCCACTGAAGTTTGATGACGTTCAGTGGTTTTACCTACACCCAGCGACTCTAAGAACCTCCAAACTTTAGCTTGACAGAGATTCTGAATAGTATTGTGAATATAGCGACGTTTGGAATCCCTGCACATTCTGTTGCAGATGTTGCGTAGTTTTTTATAGGTTGCGAGATTTGCCTCACTGGGATATTTTCTATTTTTAGCCTTCGCTTTGTCACGTTTAGACATGCTTCTTCTAATAATTGACGTTAACCATGGGGCAGGTGCATGTTTCATTCGAACTGGTCTTACTGGGGCATGAATATTGTAAATATTAATCAGTTCCGTAGTTAGATATTCCACCATGTCATCAATGTTGGTTAATGACATTATGGGTGACCAGTTGATGTTTCCCATATCTTCTCTAAGGCGTGCCATATCCATATGCTTAAAATTGCGCTGAAGAAAAATTTTGCCTCTAACCCTGGGAGGGCGTAATTTATATGAGAGAAATATTAAGTCGTGGAAGGAGAAAGGAGCAGTCATTTGACCGTGAGAAATAACAAGGTTTGGGTTAGAGACAGAAATAATATCAATCTGAGAAGGTCTACAATTGGGAAAGAAATGAGTAGGGGACGACATAGGTAAAATATGTAAATTGTATGATTCATTAATAGCTTTAAGTAGGTTAGCTCGAGAATCATTTTTTAAAAGGCACGTATTTAAGTCACCCATACAAATTATATGCTCATACTGAGGTGTAAGATTCTCAAGCACATCTTCCAAAGTTAAAAAATAATTAACTTTGTCATTTGGGGAATATAAAACTCCCACGAGAATTTTTTTATGACGTAGTTGTATTTCTACGAAAAGATATTCAAGACAACCTATAGGTTGATTAAGAGAGCAGGAGACGACACTGGCACGAATGTTGTTGCGAAGGTAAATACCAACGCCACCACCAGCCCGCTCAGTGCGGTCATTGCGGAATAGTTGATAGCCTGGAAGGGAAAAGCAAGCAGAGGAAAGGGATGGCTTTAACCAAGTCTCAGAGACAAGAATACAATCGACTATGCCAGAGCCAAAGGATGTGAGAAGATCATTGTAGTGAGCAGGTATACTCTGCGCGTTGATATGCACCAAGGAAAAAGAAATTGAGGGAATGTTAAAAATAGATGACAGCTTATCTACAAGGGTTTCAGTATCTGAAAAAGATGTGTTTTTGCTATCAATACTATCAGAGTCGCTAGAGGAGCAGGAGAAGAACTCATCATCAATATTCATATTTTTGATACTATCTGAACGTATATGCGTATATATAATATATATAATAATATGATAAAAATATATAAAAAATAAATAAATTATAATATAATAAAAAATAATATAAAACTATAAGAATTAAAAATTTTAAATCCACGTGCACAAGTTGACTCATATTAATTTACACGTTTAAAATGTTACTGTTATCATTACAAAAAAAAAAGTTTGAAGTTTGTAAACAAAAACAATACGAAAAAACAATATCTACATATATCCGTGCGTATGTTAATAATAAATAATTTAAAAAAATATTTGAACAAAGAATTATAGTAGTACAAAAATCATTCACTTTAAAACCTATTATCTGTATAATTTACATTCTGTGACATACATACATGACACATATCAAATGTATAGTATAGAAATATTATTAAACAAATACCTATCACATTTTTAATAAAATAAGTTTAAAATTTTAAGGATTTGACAAAACAACAAAAAAAAAAAAAAGCAAGTGAGTGTACCTTATCTTATAGTCGGATAAACACGAAAAAAGAGAAAAAAAAAGGAAATTGGTAAGTAAACTAATACGTGTAAACCGACTAAATTGAGATGGTATAAAGAAATTAACTATTCGGTTTGTTGTTTTCATTGTATTTCACTGACGGATTTTGTACAATTATAAAATCAAAAGAATACGACTCGCAAGGTTGTTACTATGCGGTATGCCAACCGGAAATCAAATTCGACATCGCCGACACGACTATCATTGTTTCTTTAAACTGACGACGAGATTGACGTTTTAACAATTTAATTGTCTTACTTAGGTAGGTAGGAGTAGCGTGACGTGTCATACAATTTAGCTAGAAGTTAGAGTTAATGTGAGGCCGTCGTGGTCCGTTGGCACAATGGTGTTATTGCAAACGCGAAGGATATGAGTTCGATTCCCACTTTGGGGAATGAATTATTATTTATTAATATTTTCAACCATGTAGCAGGGGCACAAAGCGTGGCTGTAAATCGACTGGTTGTGGGTTTGATCCCCACTCGAGGAGATGAAATATGCAGTTAAATTTATATTTCCATTTCTTCGCTCTGGTGTCGAGGCAAAGCGCGGCGTTGAGTTCTGCCACTCAACACGCAATACCTGTAGAATTCGGCAGAGAGTGGGAAACGGAGTGTCTTAACACAAGGTTCTCTCGGCCTATCCTACTATATGCGGGATATAGCGTGAAGCTGAAAAAAAAAGTAAAGTAATAAGAAGGAAAGAAATTAATATAAGAAAGTAATTGCCACCGCTTTCCTATGTTAGGTTATTTTAGTAATATTTATGAGTTTTCCGTGTTCTAGCACTATTTTCAACGTCTGTAATACTGCTTGTGTTTATATGTATGTATTTAAAATGCAAATTCTTCGCGTGATGTTTTATTGTGACGATTATTTTAATTATGAGCCAGTTAATGGAGGTTATGTGGAGCGTAATAATTGTAAGTTGTTTTGTTTTTATAACAAGTTTTTCATAATTTATGTATGGAAAAAATGAAGAAACACGAAACAAATGTGAATTTGGATTTTTATTTCTAAATCAAAATGAACGATTGTGCGCAAATTAGGCGGAACATGGCGAACAGGCTAGATTTAAGTTCCCTCTGCCTCCTCTGCCATGCAGGAAAAAGAGTGAAGCTGCATTTACTAATATAAACATCTTTATGTCGCAATATTTACGGATATAACCAAGGATATTAAGAATTATTCTCTTTCTTCTCTTCTCTCTAATAACCACTATGGGTAAAACAGAACGGGCGTAATAAACTTTTGCTTGCCTTTGCAGGAGTTTTACGTTGTTGATTTATAGTAAATATTAATATTGACCTTTGAAATCACCCCTGTGACCCCTTTGTGCATGACCCACCCAAGTACCCGAGTGTCCGTGAGGGTAATGTAGATTAGCATGCATAACCTTTCTCGTTGAATGGACTACCCAAAAATAGCCAACACAAAAATAATTCCTCACTGGGAACCTATTGTTCCTAAGATGCTCGCGTTCATCCCAACAAACAGTTCAGTTTTGTATTATCAGTATAGAGTGTAAATAAAATAAATAAATCAGCTTCACGCTGTTTCCCGCACACAGCAGGGTAGTCAGAGGGAGTTAAGTCACTCCGGTCCCCACTTTCTGCCGAATTCTGGAGGCATTGCGTGTTGAGTTGCAGAACTCAACGCCGCGCTTAGCCTCGACACCAGAGCGAAGAAATGGAAATATAAATTTAAGTAAAGATATTTCAAAACTCATTCCAACCTTTCCTACAGGTAAGCGACGTGCGAGGATGCGGCTACCACTTGGCAACATTGCTGGGTTTGTTGCCCGCTCAAGTGATCAACGTGTACCTCGGCTCCACGCTGCGATCAATGCACGACGTTCTACACGAGCCCCACTTGACCGGTTACGTTGTGTTCGCTTTTCAGGTATTGTTTTTGTTTTAGTACTATTGCGTTGTTTTTTGTTTATAAAATATTTTTTGTTATAAAAAATTTGTAAACCTAAATAGGTAAACTTAAGGTACGTAAATAGGTTAACGTAAGGCATATATAAGTAAAGGTAGCGTGGATGATTAAACCAGTATATATTTTGTATGATTTCTCAATTTAAGAATAACATTGGTATATATGTTCTATTGTTATGAGTTTTATGGAAATATTTAATCCCATCTAATCCAAGTATGAATTGAGGCACTCAAGCCATCGAATATAAACGCTACGGTTGTGACTTGAGGTTACTATTTACACTCGGGAAATAGAACAATTTAACATTTCTGTTTCTCCAGCCTAGTAACAGAACAAAGCACGGCGTTAAGTTCCGCCAACCAACATGAATGTCACCCAACACGAACAATGTCCCGAGTCTTTGATGTGGGGATAAGAGTACCTTAACTTGAGTTTACTATGCATGAGGTATGCTGTTTTCGGGATACAACATTAATCTAAAAAAATGAATTGAAAAAAAAGGCATTTTTATTGTATGAATATTATAGGATCTATTTTTCCCACAAAACAGTATTTACGTACGAGGTTAGAGATAGGTCAATCGACACTAATTAAGTGAAACACATATGACACCTGATTAAAATTGCTATTCCGTCGTATGTAGTAGTACTAGTTTATTGTCTAATGCAATTAGTTAATCAAATACGTGATATATAAATCATTCTAGTGCGTAAATTATTATTGTTATCAGAACCTGAAAGTGAAAGTTGACGATAACTTACTGTGTTTTGGTTCTTTTTAGCTTTATTTTTTTTTCATTTATTTTTATGTCACACAAGAAAGAAAGTACAAAAAATATATAATAACAAAAAGAATTCATTCGGGTCTACCCGTGACCACGGAGTACTGTAAAGTGTTCGAAACGTCGGGTTTCCAAAATGTAAAAAATCTTAAATATACGCGATTAATCCGGTTAAATTAGTTTCATTTAATAACGGATAACTTATCTCTAATAGAGATCTCTTGTATGTAGGAGATGTGATGATAAACGATTCGGGTGCGGTATTTAAATACTATGTTAATAATAATAAACCTACATACAGATATACTTAATATTAATCAATATATAAGTAAACCATACTATACGTTAATATATAAACAGTATACTTATATAGACATACAAAAATATAAATATATTTGTATATATTTGACATAAAAAAGTTGAAAAAGAAATATTTAAATAATAAAGAAAAAAGACAACGCGAAATAATTCTAATAAAAAATTTAATCTAAGTTAAGAAAATGTTCTTTTAATCTGATTGTAAAAGTATTAGGAGACGTATTGTCATCCAATATAGAGTTAGAAAGTGAGTTCCACAAGTGGGCTGCCTGAACTGTGAAAGGTTTCTCATAGAAAGAAAGATTAAATATAGGAAACTCAAGCTTTCTTACTAACTTTAAGCTCAAGGAATGAAAAGAGGATACCTCTAAAATGTTAAAAAGAAGCGTCAGAATGTGCAGGTTACGGCGTAAACGCAAAGGAAGCCAATCCCGTTGCCGATAGAAATCAGACACGTAGTCAAATTTGACCGAACCGACCTTGAGTTTTTTTATTTTTTGAATTTTTTAAAGTTTCTTCTGCGTTTGAAAACTGAGATATAAGAGAAAATGTGTATGTAATCAAATTTTGTGATAATCTTAAATATAAATCTGCTATTCATATTTGTGATTTTCAAGTCTCAATGTCTCCAAATGAGAGGAACGTCCTCAACTTTCCAACAGCTTACGAGACATATTAAAATATAATAAAATTTTCTTACACACACTTTTTCTACACGTCAGTATTCTATTTAAATATAATCAAATACTATTAAACTACAATCAGCCTGTTCTTATTATTGGTACCCAAATTATGTCACTATGGCGCTTTAACGGCGCCATGATGGCGTTCCAACTGGGCCACAATGGCATCTTATATACTATCTATTTTTACACCTACATTTTCATTTATTGTCTCGCATATAAGCTATACATCTAGCGTTAAGACACTCCTTCCTTTTTTACACCGTTTCCTTCCTTTTAGAAGTACTCCATGTTGAACTGCGGAACTCAACGTCGTGCGTCGTAGGATTGAACCCACAACCATCGCTGACTTTCTTATCTAATTATTTTTATACAATTCAGTGACAACGAATGAAAAAGTGAATATATGAAAATCACTAAAGAGTTTTTTCTATCATTAAACTTGTATTGAATGTTTTTGTACGGAACAAATTCATTGACCCCGAGGTCTTTATACCGTGATCCGTGATGATTATTTATAAGTATCACATCTTATATGTGTATTTATAAATGTTATAATAAATATCTATATATAGCACTCAATAGTTTATTTCTAGTTTAAAAGAACAATAAAAATATACTTTACATTCGGACCATCGATATATGCGTTTGTTCACGATATAAGAATCGGTTAGAATCGATTTTAATCCAGTTTTCACTATTATATTTTGGCAAACTTCCTTTACATGTTTTATTTGAATCGGTTCATAAACAAAAAGTTGTGTCACTGGAATTGCATTGATTTGGCAAAAAAAAATGTTACGTATGGATATTGTCTTTAGTAATTCTAATGATAATGTAATTAGATCACACATCACGAAAGTAATTCAGATAATAAAATAAATTATTATGTAGCACATACAGGCGAAGCCGCGGGCGGGTTGCTAGTTATGAAGAAAAGTAAGAAAAGAAAACCTAGTGTTAAGACACTCGTTCCCCACGCACTACCAAACATAACTACATCTGCGAATCGATCCTGCAACCATCGGCCTTACAGTCTAAAGTATATTACTACACAAATGTACACATTGTAATTAATAGCCTTCAACTTAACGTGAAAAGGTATTTCATTAAAACGCGATTATATGGTTCTATTTATAGCGTGCCACCTTTTATCCGAGATCTTAAGAAAATGTCAGTCTTGGTCACGTTTCCATACACCGCGGTGAGAGCCTCGCCTCCATTCAAAGTGAAGAGGGAAAACTTTTAGACGTGTTTTTTAAATATTTTTCTAACGTTTCGTATTTTCTTTTGTGTATTTTTTAGTATTATTTTTCGTTGTTCTTTTATGTGCAGTATACATTCATGCATGCTTGTGAGGTCTTAATGGGTTTATTTATAACGATTTTTGTGATTGTGGTATATAGGTGAGAGGTCGTGCGTTCGATTCCCTTCAATATACCTCAAATGCTTAAAAAAGTCGGTGTAATCCGTAATTATCTTTTTTTTAGTTCCACCCATCTACTTCATCAAGAAACTTGATTTTGGCTTCTCCGACCGAATTCAAGACGCTACAAGTTAAGTGGCGGCCGATGTTTGTTTGCTAGAGCAGAGTAATGAAAATAATGAATTCCCTTGAGTGAGAATTGAACCCATAACCATCGCCTTTGCATTTAGACGCTGTCTCACTATACCACTTCGATATTAAGTCAATGACATATAACATATCGCCTTTATCACGTAGAGGTAAAATGAAAAAAACTAACTATAGCTGCATACATAATATAATTCCAAGGATCAAGGTGACGTCTAGTAGTTAATTTATATACAATCTAAGTATAATAATTGTTTTTATAGACTACGTATCAGGGCAGGTAAAGCAAAGGCACAGTTGGCATAATCTTGACTAAATAAAGATGACTGGGAGTTTGATGCCCGCTCGATGGAGTTTTTGTATTTAAAACAATTAAATAAAAATTACATTAAATCAGTTTGCACGCTGTATTCAGCAGACAGTAGAGTATTCAGAGGGAACCCATTGTTAAGACACTCTGTGCACACTTGCGTGTTGAGCGGTGGTACTAAACGCCGCGCTTTGCCTCGGCACCAGAGCAAAGCAAATGGAAGTATAGATTTAAAATCTCAAATATTTAATTTGATCTCAAATATTTGATTTGACAATTTTTTCTTAAATAACAAACCTTCAAAGAAAGCCAAGCAGGGTTTATTTTCGTGGCAAAATATTTAAAAAAGTCTAGTCAAGATTAAATATAACTGTTAAAACGTTTATCTACTTACTATTTTAACTTTGAAACTTAAAAGAAGATATATCTTTAAGGGTCTACTTCAAGAATGAGCCCCTATCGTTCTGTCCACGGATATATAAAAATGTTTAGCTTTTGTAGGTCGTACAACTATTTGTATATTATACTAACGAATTTAAATTATTAAATGTAGGTATGTGGCCGCGCCGGATAGACTAGATCAGACGGTTTAGATTCTAAACTGCCATGTCTAGGCCGCAGGGCGATCATAAAAATGTGTGAGAAATGAGTGGAGATAAACAAAAATGGAGTATCTATATGCATATTTTTTATATATAGACAGGGTAAGAATAGTGTCAAGACACTCCTTTCCCCACTCTTCACATTCGAAGCATTGTGTGGCGAAACTCAACGCCGCGCTTGCTTTATCAGGTCAGGTAAATGAAAACAATTTGTCACTATTATTGTCATATTATCCCATTGCTCCACGACGGCCTCACCATAATTATACACATAATTTGATTAAAATTGAAATTGTTAAACATATTGTATGAAAAATAAGCATTCTTATAGAGTTTTCTGACAGAGGCATCGAGTACGTTTGTATTGTAAAGTTAATTTAATTTTTTAAGTAGGTAAAGTGCATTTGAAACTTTCTGAGCTTTACTAATTAGTGCTTTGGTTTCATATTATGTTCCAAAAACATATAAAAAACCTAATTATAGCCCCGAATATGTAAAATTTTCTGTAGTTTGTTTTCGTTGTTATTATATCTAAAGCTTTTCAACTTTGACTTCTAATTCGCACTCCTTCTAGCAAAGATTTATACATATAGGATTAAAAAAATATTTAACTTTATTAAAAGCAGCTTACTCTGATTAAATCGTACAGTGCGTGATACATCCGATCGCAACTCACTGGATCTACAATAATGTAATATTATAGCCTTCCTCGATAATAGACTATCCAACATAATTAAATTGGTTCTATTCGAGCCAATAGTTACTGAGTTTAGCGCGTTAAACCAAACAAATTGTTCAGCTTGATAATATTGGCAAAGATGTTAAGTTTTAGACTTTATTATTAAAAAAATATATAATAATACATCATATTAATAATATAAATATACATTAACATCGGTGAATATACGAGGCCAGTCGTTGATGGGCACAAGTGTGTGTTTGTAAATGCGACTGGTTGTGGGTTCGATCACCGCATTAGCAAACTAAGTATTTAGTTAATTATATTTATGCTCTGCTGTCGAGGCAAAGCGCGGCGTTGATTTGCGTCACTCAACACGCCATGTCTCCAGAATTCAGCGGAAAATGGGGAATGAAGGGTTTTAACACTAGATTCCTGCCTACCCTGCTGCTATTGATTATATAAAAAATCCTTTTTTTTTAGATCCTAATTGACTTAAATATTATTAGCGTAAATGATATTTTAGCACTTACGCGTAGTATGTACTGAAGTAGTACTGTGTTGGTGAAGAGCTCCATTTGTACCATGGCAGGACGTCAATTGGCATTTCAATTTGTAAATTGACGACGCCGTCAAGTGAATATGAGACCGGTTGACTGAATAATGTCTCATCAAGAATATATTTTTTTTCAGAGGGAACCTGGTGATACGCCTACCCTGCTATATCCATTGCAATTTTGTTATAAATTGTTAATTAAATTCTGTTATATGAGTAGTTAAATAGATGATGCTTTTTATCTAGCAAAAATAAGAGTACATAGATATTATATATGTAGTTCTTACTATTGCTAAATATTATTTTATAAATTTTGCTATCGGCCTGGACTTGAATCTACACTTCCTGGTTTGATGGGCCTTAGCCCTATATGGCCCTATTACATAAGACAGGAGACATCATACTTAAAAGGATATACGAGTTGTGTTCAAGGTATGGGTATGAAAAATCACGCAATTTTATCCAAAATATTTTTAATTTTCAATATAGTCCCCATAACTTCAATACCTGTAATTTCCCTGGAAAATAAAATACTTCCCTCCTTGCCTGAAAAATACACTTTTATTGCCGACTTCAGCTCTTCATCGACAAATGGTTTCCCACGGAAATCTTTTTTCAATTTTTAAAAGAAATAATAATATATTTATTATACTAGGTACCAAACTTAGACTAGGGTGGGTGGTTGATCTTTTCAAAACCACAATCGCGAACAGTAGCTTTGGAAACTCGCGCCGTATAATCAGGAGCGCTGTCGTAGAAAAGCAACACACCGGCTGACTATCTATTTAATATCGTTTCTTCTCTTTAATATCTTCCCTTAAATTAGGCAAAGTTGAAACGTAGGATTTTGCCTTTATTTTTATGTTCTATTAATAAAATTTATGTTGAGTCTCAAAACACCGTGACCACGACCTTTCCAGCACATTAAGTGACTTTAATTTCTTTGGAGGCTCTGTACCTTTCTAGAGTAAACAAGAGTCCATGCAATACCATTGCATGGACTATTGTTTTCCCTCAAGGTCATAGGGTCATGAACCTACGTTGTATCTCCAGTATTATTTTTTTCGAAAATACTGGACTGGATACTAAAGGATGTTCACCACAGAGCGTTAAAAAACTGCATACAACACTCGACTCGAGGTTGTTTCTGTGGCGATAGGAGCATTCACAGGACCCGCTTTACATTCTCTTTTGAGAGGTTAAGCTGAAGAATAGTGTTTCGATAGAAACGTTAGTCATCTCCGCTATCATTTCTTCATTTGGACATCTTCAAGTACAACTTTCTCACCTTTTTGACATTTTCCTTCATAGAGGCAGTAACCGGACCGTCTGAATGTAGGTCGTCTTCAATGCTCTTTCTGCCTCTTTTGAAGTCACTTGACCAATTTTAAACAGTAGATTATAAAGGTCCACGTTCTTGTCAAGCAACCACCATTTTTGACTTTTTTGACTTTTTCTTTGTTTATTAAGGATAAATTCTTTATCTTTTATACCTTTAAATAGTGTCATTAACGAAATAATTTGTCTAAATCTGAATGTCCCAAATAAATCATATTGATATCGACAATACATTGAACGCCCCTTGTTGCCCCGTTTGTTTTATACTTTCTCACTTCCTTCTAAGGAAACATTTCTTTCTTTTTCTATCAAACAACCAAACAAACTTTCATATTCATACCATATTGATAAGGATTATTGTTTTGAAATACTTTTACTGAGGCGGTCGTGGCACTGCGGCACAGTGTCTGACTGCAAACCGACGGTTGTGTGTTTGATTTTCTCTTCATCCCCTCAATGATTATTTAATTGTTTTCCTTTCCTCGCTCTGGAAACAAAAAACAGCTCAATGTTGGGTGCTGAAGAAAAAAAATTAAGCATTTTTTTTTGTTTTTAATAGTTTTAAAAGTTTCTTATAACAGCTTACAACTATTTTGTGATATTATGTATTATAGTATATAATATTCAACAACGCTCGTTAGCTCGCTGAAGTGTCACCTCGTATCGAGAGCTCGAGACATTGACACCGATTTCGTTTTATTGTTCTATGTGTTCTTTTGTCTAGCTAGCACTTTTTTAAAACGTTCACATGTTGTCAAATAACTTTTTTTTCTATACAATACAAGTTCGTCGTGGCGCAAAGGCAAAGCGTGTGTTTGTAAACGCGACGGTTGTGGGTTCGAGTCATACTCGGAGGAATGAGTTGAGGGTATTTTCTTTTTTCGTTCTAGTTACACAATACAGCGTTTAATTCTGTGTCACAATATGGAATGTCTTGGATATTGTGTGAGAAGTGGAGAAGGAAGTGTCCTAACAATATCCCTTTGCTTATCATGCAACCTGCATGATAAAAACGTGAAACTAAATAAAAAACTGGTCAAGTGCGAATCCGAATCGCTCACCTAGAAATACAACTTGTCAAAGTTGACAAAGTTAAGTTTCTGGGCGTATTCATGCATTTTGTATAAAATTATACAAGTATAAGTGTGTTATAGTTTTTGTACGTAATATAAATTATAATTTAATTTTTTCAGATATTTTTCCTATATTTGTCGTGTCAAGTTTTTTTCTGCTTGCCAAATTTTATTATTTTTTTATGTCTTCGAAAAATATCCTATAAGTTTTGATCACGCGATAAATGAACTTAGCGTAGCGAAATGATAACAAATATATAATAATAAAATATATAAAAGCTTACTACGTAAGTATACGTATATCATTAATTGTAGAACTGGACTTTTCCGGGTTAAAACTATAAATTGGTTATAAAAACAAATAAATGGATTACTATGTTATTTTCTTTTTATTAATTTAGATAATTTAATATTGGGGCATCAGATGAAAGCTATGTGTTAATATTAATTATTATATCACATTATTATTTATGTGAGGGGCCACTGGCGGCGCATATTTAATATTTTGCATTTCTTCACTCTGGTGTAGTGGCAAAATGCAGCGTTGAATTCCGCCACTCAACACGCAGATCATCCAGAATTCGGCGGAAAGTAGGGACCGGAGAACCTTAACACTACTATTTCTCTGTGTTGAAAATGAAAGTTACTTTTGCGTTAAAAAAAATGTTTGTAAGTGATTGAAAGCATTAATTTTTTCTTCTATACCTAGTAGGTACTATATAAACGATATTGTACTCCAGTAAAATAATTAAAAGTAAAAGGAAAATGAACATAAAAATGGTTCTCCTGATAAGAATTATTGTTTAAATAACTAAGACCCTGTACCTATGTATGTATGTGTAACGAATGGCAAACTAGTCGTACTGGTTTTACTTTTTTGCCTCTATATTATTATTAAGCGAGATATATTTTTAATTCAATGGCAGTTCGTATCTAGATTTTAGTTTTTTTTCTGCTTCAAATGGAAATATTTTGTAACTTTATTCGTTTCGTTATTTTCATTGTATTAGTGGAGTAGGAAAAGAGGCTTTAAAATAAATACGCGGAATGGCTTATCTAAAAGTTAAGGAACACTTACTATTAATATAATCAATCCCCCAAAAGTATCCCTGTAGCAGGAAGAACCTAGAGTTAAGAAACTCCAAACCTCATATTTCGCCCAATTTTCGCATATTATACTATTGGAATGCGGAACCCAGCGCCGTGGCTTATCTTGGTACTAGAGCAAACAGAGAAATCTTAACTCGTATCTTTCATATGCAATAACAGACTTTTTTACTTTATCAATAATATTATTAGCTGTTGTAACACCCATTGTTCTCTCATTTGAAGGCCGCTAAAACTACTTAACCAATGAGACATTTTACATCAAGATAAGATAACTAATATGACATTTTAACACACGATTTTACAATATACAGATTAAATTCACTTCTCTTCTTTCTTTCTTTTGTCTTTGTTATCTTTATACATAGGTATAAGTAAACAGTAATCTATTTAGCGGATATGTTCACGAGTGTTTCTTTTTTTTCTTTCTTGAGAAAAGTAGCATTTATATTTTTCTCAAAATAATTATAAAAACGGAAATATATATTTTTTTATTTCGTTAATTACTTTATATATTTTTTATAAAGATATGAGTACTATTACATATAAACCATTTATAAATTTGATTCATATTTTACGTACATTGTACAATATTTTCCTTTAAAAGAATGTACCAACATGTACCTAGATATAGCATTTTTACTTGTATTTTCCTCCAATGCTATATGACCTACTCAATATTTATATTTATTTACTTATAAGTATGACACCATCACGGCACAGTGGAACGCTTAACTGTAAACGCGACTTGTGTTTTCGATCCTCACTAGAAAAAAATATTTTAATATTTTTGCTCTTGTCTTAACAAAATGCGGTGTTTAGTTCCGCCACCCCGTAAGCAATATCTCCATTTTAGATGAAACTGTGATTTTCTATGACGTTAAAACGTAAACGCTATATTTACCTTAAAATTTAATATCCCGCAGTCTAATAATACTGTAATCAAAGTCTAAGTGTACATTCATGTAGAAATTTTATGCCTCTAGCCTCCATATTTTCCACACGCGAAAAAATCGTAAACGTGGTAATATACGGAGAAACCTTTAATAACTATTCCAATATTTTATCTTACAACCGGGTATTAACCGATAAGGTATAATAATTATTGCTCTTGTAATAACAAGGCACGTCTTCATTTTATTACTGTCTATTAATGACGTAATGTTTTTTTTAATTATCTGTGCAAAGATTATTTTTTTTAATTTTGAGATTCATCATTGTAATTGTTTTATTGTCGATCAAATAATTTCAGAGGCCTGGTTGACTGTTTGTGGGTTCGATTCCCACTCGAATAAATATTTTATTTAAATTTATATTTTTATTTCTTCGCTCTAGTGTGTAGATGCTAAGAGTGGCGTTGAATTTCCCTACTTAACACACAATGACGCCAGAATTTGGCGGTAGGTGAGGAACGGAGTGTCTTAACACTAGGTTCTCTCTGCCTACCCTGCTGTGTGTGGGGTACAGAGTGAACTTAATTTCATTTTTAAATAATTTCGTAATATTTGCGGCGTTGAGTTCTGCGACCCAACACCCAATGCTTCCGGAATTTGGCGGTAAATGGGGAGCGGAGTATTTAACCCTAAGCTCCCTCTGCCTGGATTTGAATTTATATTTTTATTTCTTCGCTCTAGTGTGTAGATGCTAAGAGTGGCGTTGAATTTCCCTACTTAACACACAATGACGCCAGAATTTGGCGGTAGGTGAGGAACGGAGTGTCTTAACACTAGGTTCTCTCTGCCTACCCTGCTGTGTGTGGGGTACAGAGTGAACTTAATTTCATTTTTAAATAATTTCGTAATATTTGCGGCGTTGAGTTCTGCGACCCAACACCCAATGCTTCCGGAATTTGGCGGTAAATGGGGAGCGGAGTATTTTAACCCTAAGCTCCCTCTGCCTGGATTTGAATCCATAAGCTTCGCAAATATGCAATAACAAAAGTACAATTGCAATTGCTAATCTGCTAATAAATAACTCCGAGAGATACAATTCCTGTTTAATCTGTCATATGATTTTCCACAGCGTTGTTATCAGTTGTTTAAACATAAAATGTATTTATAGTCTAAATGATACGATATATTTACTTTGCTTATTTGTATAGGTATATTGTTCATATTGCATTATTAATACTTTATCTGAATCGCCCATAGAAAATTACCGGACTTATATTCATAATGTTCTTGATAACCTAATCTAGGGTGGAACTAGAACCCAGTATGGGTTCCTAAACAAAATCTTAAATTATTTATCCTTTTTTTGTTTAAAATTTAAATTTACAAAATTTAGCGGGATTAGAACCCGCGCCGTCGTCGGCGAACCGTCGTATAAACTAAATCAATTGAAGATTTTTAACAAATTAGAACGAAAATAATTAAATATGAAATATAGAATTGACCTTTGCACCTTTTCTAATATCATAACCAAATCTTTTTATATCCGAAGCAGTGTAGATTTGTCTTTCAAAAATTATTAGTATGGCAACACTTGATCCAATCTATTATGTCAGATGGCTATCTAAAAATCAGCACAGAAATGTTTTACACGTTAGTATTGTCAAGATTACAAAAAAAATATGTATTTTTTTCCCGCACTTCGTGTTTTTGCGCTATAAACACGTTTTACTTTATGTTTAAAACGTTATTCTTTTGTATGTCAACTATTTAATTGTATAATTATTTTAAAATATATTTCATTCGTCACATGCTAACAATTTTCAATTATAATTTTCAGATACTCATCGGCATTACGCTAATGGTGTGGGTAGTGCAGAAAGCACGCAAGGAGTTAACTATCGCGATAATGGCAGCGGAGTTAGGCCGCGACACACTGTCGACAAGCAGCTCGTCGAGCTAGCCCACGGCCCGCACGTCAGAGGCCGACAGCGGCAGCGACAGCTAGGGAATGCCCCCCGGGTGCTGCACTCGACAATGTGAGACTTATGTATAAGGATTGCCTGTACCATTCATCTCCCAAAGTTTTGTAAACTGGCAACCCTTCAAGCATAATGGTTTCCAAAATGATGTGCACACTCGGTGTCGTAAGTGCTTGCAGCAGTCGACTTGGATGTGGTAAAAGTGCAAAGACCTAACGTTTACGGTAAGTACGATAAGGTTCACAATTGTACAGATTATTTGGCGCATCTATATGAAGTTGCAAATATAAGCCACTAGTGTTGTCATTTTAGGATATAATTATTACATGTAAATAAACAATTTTTATTTTCCAATGAAAATAACAGTGGAGATCCTGACATCTGGCAACACTAATGGCATAGCACCAACGTGCTGGCCAATGTGAGACCTAACTGTAAAGATAAAAGGTCCACAATCCTGTGATATTAACGTTACGTTCGTAGAAGTTATAGTCGAATGGATTAGAAATGGAAATTTTTACCTTATAAGTATAAATACGAGAAATCTGTCAGAATGACGAGTATTTGTTATGACGTCGTTACGTTAATTAGTAAATTAGTAAATACAAATACATAGTAATTTAAATTCATGCAATGACAAACAGTAATAAATATATTTTTTAATATTTTGTAGTTGAATGTAGGTGTCTAGTAAAAGTATAAAGGTAATCTGTTGTTATAATAAAAAATCACTTACCATTCTGACAGATTTTGTCGGTATATTGTATTACAAACGATTTAAATTCGCTGATAACGTGTTGAAAGGTAAATCATAGATGGAAGCTTCATTACGAGTTTATCTACTAGTAAAAACTATATAATTCGCCAAAAAATTAAAAAATAATAATAATTTAAAAAATACTTACTCTTTTTTAAATTATAGTGACAAAAACATATATTACAGTGACGTGACCAAAACACTAGTTATTTGTGACAATTATTAATAATATAATAATAATAATATACTTTATTCAAGTGACCAGTGACTCAGTTTGGTTAGTAAATAATATTTATATATAAATAAAAAAAACTCATAATAAATGCAATTTTGCGATAGTTGCATTTTGTAAAAAGCTCTTCTTGTTTTTTTTTAACTGATGACGCTGATGACCTTGTTGACATTGATCTTAAATTATTCTGCATAGATTATAATACATTATACACTAAAGTTTTTTAGAGCTTAAGCAGACGGTTAGTATTTTTTTTTATAATTTACATTTATATTTGAAGACTTATGTGGAAAATTCATATGACTAAAAATGCTGTCGACGCGTAAGGGTATAAACTTGTGACTGTGAACGCGACAGGTTGTGAAATCGATTTTCACTCGAGGAAATGAAATATTTAATATTTTTATTTATTCGTTCTGGTCGACACCAGGTGATGCGCGGCGTTAAATTCCGCCATTCAACACGCAATGCTTTCAGAAAATGGGGAACGGAGTGTTTTACACACTAGGTTCTTTCTGCTGTATAAAAATATATATAATCTTTAATTTAATTGTCATTGCACAGTGTTCTGCGCTGTCACAGTACGTAGTACGTACATCAGAGTCGGTTATATAAGATTCAATAGCATCTCATCACGCGATTGCTCGCGTAGCGTTATCACAAACAGAATATTTCGTGCGACATAAATTTTGAGCTTTGTTCAGAGCGACCTTAAAATATCTCGAATCTTGACGTTGACGGTTGAACAAGCAGAAATGTTCCTGCTACACGTGCAATGTATATAGGTACCTACTTGCTTGTAATATATTCAATTCTCTGCTCTAATTTTAAGTGAAATGAGAGAGCTGTAAATTGTGTTTTCATTTCAATCGTTTCATTTTGTAAACAAGATTTTTTTTATTATGTTTCATATGAGGCTGCTTAGGGGCACAAGTGTGCGCTGTAAACGCGACATGTTGTGGATTCGATTCGTACTCGAGCAAATAAAATTATTATTGGAATTCTAGTTCTGCTACTCAACACTCAATGCCTCCACAATTCTGCGGAAGATGGGGAGAGGAAGTGTCTTAATGGGAACGGAGTGTTTCAATGTCCGATATGCCTGCCCTGCGGGATACAGTGTGAAGCTAAAAAAATGTCTTATATTACAATATTTTCTTTGTATCTGGAGTTGTATATAGCGCTATCGTGGTGTCACACATTCACGAACCTATTGATAGTAATACGGTTCCAACGGTTACTTCACAAAATATTCATATCAAGTTCATAACTGGGTCCTGTGACATAAAACTTTCGACTAAACAAACACGCGTCGTAACTTTCAAGGTGAACATTTTGTTTGACTTTATTCATTGGCCCCGATCCAAAATAGTTCTTTGTTGTCCATTTAATAGAAATCATCGTAAAATGCGTTTTTATAGCCTAATAAAATCATAAGATAAATATACGCCATGACATTTGGTCGTCTGCTACTGCTAGTGATGTATGCTGATGTTAATCCAAATATTTTTGTAGCGCGTTCTTTATAGTCGTTATAGATACAGTTGGCCGGAACTTTTGTATCTGTAGTATAGCTTTATTTTAATTTACTAAGGAAAATTAATTTTTAAAACACTTTAAATAAATTTAAAATATTTTGATTGCCTATTGGACTTATTATGTCGTGGTGTATCTGTACTCCGTTCTTCACTTTCCGTTCTGCACTTTTTTCGAGTAATGACTCGAAAAGTGAAGAACGGAAAGTGAAGTCCCGCTGCGGGACTCAACACTGAATGCCAGAGCAAAGAAATTAAAATATTAAAAGAAACTAAAGACAAAAATCTGACTGGACATGAAAGCTGCCATACCGCTGAACTGGAATAGGTTTGTGTAACATAAATGTGATGTTTTTTTTTCGGATCGAAAGTCTCAGTCTCATGTAAATAATTTAATTACACAATGAGTTATTCCTGCAAAAAAAATCATATGCCTTTAAATATCTATTAGTTACGATTCGTACGTGAAAATAACATTTTCCTATGCGATACATCAAGGATCAATAAAATCGTAATCTGTATTTGGTTGTATCTAACTTGAATTACGGTTTTTTACTTATCACACGTTATCAGCGATCGCAGATAGCTTAGTCGCTAGATATTACAATATAGTACGAAGGCCACTCATAATTTGAGTATGCTATACAAATAAATATATGATGCCAATACTGTGTCTTGACAGCTCACGCAAGTAGATACTTGCGAGGTTACTACTGTTCATATTTTGTAACTTTTTCATTAAAATCATCATTTATCATCATTAGTCATTCGTTTCATTATTAACGAGTTTTACACGAACACACAATATTTCAATAATCTCCAACACTATACGGTTTATTTTGCAAGAACGTTTTTCTGTATCATTAATTGAACTTGGTTTATGAAGCTTTTTATTTACAAACTTTTAAAGTAAAGCAATTTAAATTTTGTTTTGATTTTTTTCCTAAATTAAAAATATAACAACGAAAGAAAGTTAAAAGGCCTTAAGTACAAAAAATATATATATCTTGATATTACTATTATAATTGATATTACTTATCAAGTAAATTGTGATATCAATAGATAAACCATAGACATGTAAAAGTTGCAAGAAACAGATAATATGTAAAATATTAAGAATATGGAATATAAATTCTCTTTCAATGCTAAAGAAAATCTTTTGTTATTATATTTTTAGTTAATATAATTCAGTTATGTATTTCTCAATGGATTAGTATTTACCACACAGTTCATTATTTAATGTTTTAAAATTAAACTATAATATGTGATTTTGACAATCACTTTCAAAGTCATTATGATACACTATTTCACTCATATGTAGATAATATTAGATATTAATATATGTATTGATTGATAATCATGTAGATATTTAAAAGTACTGTGTAAATTGATGTGTTAATAAGAAATAAGCAAATATTTTTCAAAAATTTATATTTTCACAAATATATTACTTTTCGGAGAATGTATGTAGTTACAGATAGTATTAAAATTGTTGCCAAAGTGTGCTGTTGTCATTGGTCAATAGAGCTTAATGTGATATTTCAACGAAAATCAAAATATTCTTTCTTATGTTATAAAAACATAACAATCAAAAAAAAAAACAAACAAATCAAAAACATAAAGATATTATAAAAAAATATTATGACAACAGAAGCAATTTGAAATTATTGTTGTGCCGCTCAACACGCAATGCCTCCAGAATTCGGCGGAAAGTGGGCTGAATGTCTTAAGACTAGGTTCCCTCTACTTACCTTGCTGTGTCTGGGATACAACGTGAAGCTGATAAAAAAATATGTGCTTAGGCATTTAATTAACCGCATATCCTGACAATTGAATGTCTCCGCAAAAAATTCGAAAAAATACTGGACTTAACGCATCATTTAAACACAAAATGAAATATTTTTTTGTAATATTATTATTGTTGAAGTCTTTGTGGCGTAGCGCCAAAATCTTTATAAATAAGGGGCTGGATAAACGAGTCTTTACTGTAATTTATTTTTGCAATCTGTACAAATGGGACCATAGATTTACTTTGTTAATATGTATATTTAAATTTTTATCTTATTTTTAATGGATAAGCTAAAAATTGAAATATACCTAAGCGGTGAAAATAAAATCATTATTTTATATATATTTTTTTCCTTGTTTATATCACATAAGAAATCTCTTTTGACTTTGACTCTACTTTCGAAATTGGCATTTATGTATGTTTAGAATTTGGCATTTACTGGTAAAAATTTATGGTAGACTTTTTTTTAAATATTTCTCTCAATTTAGTAGATTGCTAACTCCATGTTGTTATGTATGCAAATGTATATACATTTTATTTTCGCAAGAAATTGAATTATTGGCAAATGTCTTAGTTCTATAAATAAAAAATACATATTTTACATATTTTATTTTTGGTGCCCAAAATATAAATAAATCAAATATGGTAATATAAGATAAATCTGATTTAGCTAAGCTTAATACTAAATATTTCAAATGTTTGTATGATGACACACAGAATATTGTGCTTATGTTTTTTAAGTATCACTAAAAAACATTATAAGATAAAAATATATTATTATTTTTTACTGAAGTCAGTGGTAGAATATATTTTGCTTTATTAACGTTAGAAAAACTAATTGCTTATATCTTATGAGATATTTATTTTTTTATGTAAATATATATAATGCCTAATACTTATTTTGAAAACATCTAAAAATTTGAGGGTAGCGGGACTCGTACCCACGCCTCCTGGAAACCGACCAGGCGCTCTGACCACTAAGCCATACGTTCGGTTTCCAGGAGGCGCGGGTTTGAGTCGAAATTTTTGTACGTTTTCTGAATAAGTATTATTCTTTTCTAAGTGTGTAATAACACATATATAATGCCAGTTAACTTTGTTCTGTATCGTTATTTCTTATAATTTGTTCTTCCTATAAACATCTTGAAGACTGATTTTATATAACATTTTAAAATTAAAAAATATATTGGGTGTTTTTTTTATCAGTCTATTTTCTAATTAGCAAAATTATTATTGTATTCAAAGTTAAATAATATAGTGCAATGTCAAAAACTGATGTATCTTTTTATATTTCAAAATGTTTCTTTTTAAATATGTCCAAATAGTTTTTAAGTGTATAATATTTTTTTATGTACTTGTCTAATATAATTGTGTTAAATCTAAGTCATGTTCTTTCCACAATGCATTATCATTATCAAATCAGTGCCAAATTATTTTTTATTCTCCAATTTCGTACTTGTTACTTGTACTAGTACAATTTAGTTCTGTGTTGCCATCTTTAATAATATTAAGAGAATATTTAATTAACTCGATCATTTAAAAATATATCCTTATATATTATAGAGAACTCCCTGTTTGCTAATTCAGCTTAAGTTATTATTTTCGAAGTATTTTATATTTTTATTATAAATAAAAATATGTTTTACAGCAACTTCTTAGGTTTTTTGGTTATAATTAAACAATACAAGAGGTCGAATAAAAATTATTATAACATGTAATAATGCATTATGTTGTAAGCAATTATTAGTTATGAAAGAAAATAAATAAATGTTAAAAGGGAAAAAAAATCTAAAGAAACTGGTCAATAATCTAAAGATTACGGCTCTATAAATACCACAAACTGCAAAATATTAAGTTGGTCCTACAATGTATTTTATTATATACATACTTAAGTATTTGCCGTGAAAAAAATTTTTGAGATCGTAAAACATTGTTCATTTTCCTGTATAAATATAAAAATAAAAATAATTATGTATAAAACAATAACTAAAAGTGTATTATAACAATAATTTTCTTATTAATAAATGTGTGATGCTTAAAAAGCTAAAATTATGCTCAGACTCCTAATGTACCTATGTAACTATTTTTATATTAAGATTCTTAACCTAGTGTCTAATATAATTGTGCATTTATTGGAAACGAATTTATTTTGTGTTGTTTTAAATACGTGTATCCTATTGTTATATTTATGACTTCACATTATGTCGGTTATGAAAAAATAAACAAGCCTTATGAAATGTTTACTTTTTGTTTTAATTTCTTCTTTTTGTAAATAAAATGAAATAACAAACTATGTTTTTTTTATTTATTCTCCAAATTGTCCGTAATAAAGTGCCGAATATAAATAGAAAATCTATGCAGTATTATATAATTTTACAGTAAGCCATAAGCTAATATCAGCTCGAACCGTATTAGAATCTTTAAAAGGCTTAAAGACTTAATGTCAATTAAGGTTATTATGAAGTTTGCTATCGCGTTGGGTAATAACATTGTTTAATAGCGTGGCGTTCATCTATGAGCTGTGTCTCCAAAATTGGCAGAGAATAGTGGACATCTTGCATTACATTCTTTTAGCCTCAGACTCAGTTTTATAAGCGAAAGGTTAATATAGGTTTTTGGTTTAAGCAATTTAGAAACTAAAAACAATGTGCTTATAAAATTTAAGATAGATGAATTATTTAATTAGATTTTAATAATAAAAAATAATTCCAATGTTGCCATAACTTACTTTTATTGCCAATATTTTGAAGCTCGATTGTTGAACGCAGTTACAAACTGTCATTTTCATTATCATGGCGGAAGACGAAGACGGTGTTTCGGATAAAAAATCACCACAAAATTTAAATAATGCAGAAAATTCACAAGAAAGCCAGCAAAGTGCTAACAAACCTGACTTAGGAATTGAAGAAGCTAAATATGACGTTAAAGAAAATGGGGAAGCCGAGCCTGTTGAACCAATAAGCTCATCGTCCAGTGAGTGTTTAGCGAAGTTGTTTTTTGTTCCCTAAATTAGAGACATTCCTTTATGTTTTGTTTTTAATTTTTACAGAATCGACTGGGGCCATGCGCAAGGATGAAAACCCTTTTTCATTTCGGCATTTTTTAAAACGAGACTTATCTCTACCAGGCAATTCGACATACGAAAACACCGGAGCTAGACCAAAAGTTTACGCAAATACAGTGCAGCACTCTCCTACCAAAATAGATATACACCCCGATTCGAGGCGGGATAAGAATCGCCCTAGTGATATTCAAGCCAAAGAGAAACAAAATGACGGAGTAAACCTCCGCAATAGTGATGGGACGTCTTCAAGTAGTTCAGTAGAGGTACCTTTTAGCGTAGCGGACAATTCTGACACGAAGCATAACTTGTATGCAAGTAGTTCTGAAGGCCCCTTCTTCCACAGACCAAATTTAGCATCAGAACCTTTAGGAATGCCATCCCTACCCGATTTTGTGCAGGATCACATACTAGTGGAACAAGCATATTTGAATTCAAATGGTCCCATATCAGTTGATCTAGACAACCTGCCTGACTTTACATTTAATACAAATTATAATGCTGGTTCATCTTCTTTGGGTAGAAGAAATAAAAGTGGCTATGGTAATAATAGAGGATATGATTATGAGTCCTATATGGGAGCAGCTTCAAATTCAGGCCAATCAAGCCGAAGTGTACCTTTAGACTTGCCGAGTGGAGCTGAAGCAGCTGGACCAGTTCCTTTAGACCTTCCAGTACATCTCAGCTTAGACCTGACAGAATCAGTAAACACAGCAGATCGCAGAAATGTTTCTCCTAGAAATAATTTTCCTTTAGACCTTCCACCGAATGTAGGTGAGTATTATATTTATAAATTCTGTTTGTTTTTTATCTTCTTGACATTGTATTCTGCAAAGCAAGCTGGACAGGATGACCCAGTGTTAAGACACTTCCCTACATTTTATAAATCATTTATATTTTCTAATTCTGTCAGAACAAAGCTCATATTTCCTTGTGTATTTATTACAATGTTTGAAATTTAAGCAGCAAGAAGAGAATGGTGTGTCTTGACACTAGTTTCTTGCCGATTCTATTTTAAAAAATTATATTAATGCATGTCATACAAGTTTTAGCTTAGATTATTTCACCAAATTGTACCAAATTAGTTGAATAACTTTTGAGTCACCATCATGATATGCATATTAATGTTTCATAGTTTTATTGTTTGTAATATCAATACACTTTGTTAGTATATCAAGGATATCTTTGATCTTGACATTCTAATACAATCTGCAACTATTTTTAGTTCTTTTATTGTTATATTTTTTATTATTATTGATGTATTCCTCTATAGAAAACCTATTGTTAAGACTTAATACATACTATATCTACTTATCTATGAAATTGTCATATACAAAGTGGTGGAACTTGACACCATGCTTTGTTATGCTATAGTGGTATAGTAGAACTAATTACAGTAATTTTTCTATGAGTCACGGTTGAACACACTGATAGGCCAGGCTAGGCTAGGCCAAGCTTGTTTTGTTAATCTCTTATAGTATTTGCTGTTATATTTCTCAATTTGTGTTTTATGGAAACATACTTTGAATAATAACTTCATATTAAATAATAACTTCATACTGAATTCAAGCATTTCAAAACAAACATTGTTTTGTTTCTAATAAATTATTTAGAGTTAATAGCATTATACATACTGTGAATTTTAAATTTATTTTGCATTTGTTTACTTTCTGCAAATATTAATACAATGGTCACAGCATTATTCATACATATTTGAACAGTGGTATTAACTTCTCTGTGGCAAAATCAATTATAAAAAATGTAGGTACTTATACATTATATTCTTAAACATTTTGTAACCAATACACCATCATCATAAAAGAACTGAGTGTTGTGATGCAGGGACACAACATGCAAACAAGTTAATAATAATGGATGAAACAAAACAAACATTTTTTTTTTTATTGTTATTTCTTAATACTACAGACACTTGGTCCGTACACTTTTTAAATTTATTATTATATCTAATATCCTTATCATATATATTAATTACATTGTCATTTACATACAATCAATATCTATAATAAGCAAATTATATTTTTAACTTTACATTATTTTACAAAATTTTACTTAGATCTAAGGTTAAGCGAGTGTTTATATATAAGGTATATATATATATATATATATATATATATATACATATATATATATATATATATATATTTAACAATTTTACATATTACAATATATATTTAATTACATAATTATAAGTACATGCTAAACTTTTATAGTAATTGAAAAACAAACATTAAGACTATAGTATTTGGTAGGCTGTTGTTTCTGACCCCTACCTAGGTTTAAATTTTAGGCAAAAAAAATAAGCTATGTTTCTTATAATCTCACATATTTTTTTATATACTTTTTATAGTATTGGTATTAAAAATACACATTCAAAGATATAAAAGATAGAAAGAAAGATATACTACTATAAAAGATATACTACTATTCAAAGGTATTAATTCCAATGTTTATTGTATTTAAGGTGCAGAATCAATGAGGTTACCAGATTTTCTTCCAGTGCATCCTGGCAGAACGTCTCCGGAACCTGAACACCAAGATGAACAACTACAACAAATTATATCAGAATTAGAAAGAACTAGGTAAAAACTTTTTATAGTTTCACCCTGTAATCTGCATATAACAAGGTAGGCAGAGAGAATCTAATGTTAAGATACTCTGTTTTACATGCACAACCCAATTTACGAAAAAACTTGCGCTTAGTGGCGGAACTCAACGCCGCGTTTTATTTCTTAATATAGTGAGCAAATAAAAAATAGCATCCGACTATAAATACGACGTTTGTGGGCTGGGTGGACTAATGGAAATGTACATACACATTAATATTATTTTATTCCTGACTGGTAAAATGGCAGCGTTGAGTGCTGACCCTCAATATGCTATATGTCTACCCAAAAGTGTGAAGCTGCTGTTTGCTTAACCTTACTGTGTGTATTATATACTGGAAGAAATATACTGATTACTGTTTGTGGGCTACATCATATTGTTAGCTTACAGTGTGAACCTACTAACAGCCTATAGAGACAAAAACTTTTTAAAAAACGATGTGATATAATATATTCATGAATGATGTGTATTTATGTATTTACAAAAGATTTTTACAATTTCGAAAGCTTCATTTTGTATGTTTTTTTTATACTATTGAATGAAAATTTATAGAACGAAAACATAAAAAAATGGATTTAGCAGTTAAAAACTCTAAGCCCATGATATGGTACATACTTTTCGTAAATATTCTTGTTTTACATTCAGTTTATTTACCCGACCTAAGGTAATAATTTGCATGTATTTCAATTCAATCTAATATATTAATAATATTGTATATTATAAGGGCAAAGTGACTGGAAAATTTTAATTTGTTTTACAAATTGAAAAATGCCTATTTTACATATGAGTGTGACACTTAAATATGCAAAATCAGTTAATCGATATTATGACCAGGCACTTTGCTTGTTTACTCTATAATTTTTTTTATGCGTTTTTTCGACTTGCTTTTTTTATATTAGAAATTTATGTACTTATTTTCTTTTTAAATATATTAAATTGTGTTTGAGTGAAAATTCCTTGTGGTCGACATCGCCTAAAAATTATGAGAATGTGAAGTATATCGGAGCTAAACTCATCTTCTTTTAGCTTCACGTCGCATATAGAAGGTCAGGCAGAGGTAACCTAGGAACCTAGTGTACAGGCACTGTTTCCATTAAAACACTGTCACGTTTACAGCCACAACCCTTGTGCTCCTGCGTCACAACTGGCATTTTTTTATAATCTTTGGTATTTATTAATATTTTATCTATAATCTTTATATACATATATTTTCAATTCTATAATATATTTTCAATTCTGTTTTAGAATCTATAATAAGTTTAGAATATTTATGAATCGTTTATATTTATATATAACAGAGCGGAGCTATTCACGGAGCGTAGTAGACGTTCCCGCGCGGAGCAAGAAGCGGCAGCCCTACGAACCGAACTCAGTGCGGTACGTGCGAGGCTACACGACCCCGCGCCTCCTTTGCACCCCTTGCGAGACTTAAACGATCCCTTACAAGACCCCCTGGAGGATCCTCTTGATTGTATGAATGATGAGGTAATGTATTGATTTGTATGTAAATATATGTAGTCAATATTATAGAGGCCAGTCGTGGCGCAGCGGCACGAAGTGTGACTGTGACTGGTTGTGTGGGGGAAAGTGGGGAACCTAGTGTCTTGACACTAGGTTCCCTCTGCCTACCCTGCTGTGTGCGAGATACAGCGTGAAACTGATTTGATTTTTAATATTATTATGGTTGCATCGTACTATGTCATCGCCCTGAAGTAAGCCTTAAATGGCAGCTTAGCTTAGATTAGCTTTAAATTTGCCATCTTCAAGAGCTATCTGTACACTCCTTGCGAGGCTTAATTACGTTTTGTAGGAAAACGTCTGAAACTTGCAAGATTGATCGTGCGAAAGATGAGGTGATGTATTCATTTATATGTCAATGTATGTTTTTTTAATATATTTTGTATGTAAAATGTTAGCGGATAAAGAGTTTGACAAAGAATATGTGATCTTGTTATATGTGGTAGTTAATGTGAAGCTAAAATAAAAATTAAAAGTCTGTTGAAACATAATATTAAAAATTATTTCCAGGCGCGGGCAGCAGATCCGGAATCAATCATTTCTAAATTAAAAAATGAAATCAAAAGACTAAAGGTGAGTTTGTTTATGTTTATATTATATTCTAAAAGTGAAAATTCAAGCCGTGACTTGGTTATAGAAAGGCCACTGTGGCTTAAACGACGGTTGTGGGTACTATTACTACTCGGGGTACCATTATTTAATGTTTTAATTTCTCTGTTCCAGTATCTCACGTTCTCAGTTGTATCAATCAACACGCATTGCTTCATGAATACGGCGGAAAGTAGCAAAGGAGCGTTTAAATAGGGAATGGAATGGCTAAACATTAGGTTCCCAGGTTCCCTCTGTCTACCCTGCCATATATGTGATACAGTGAAAAGCTTTTTTACCTTTTGATGTGTTAATAATTTAATTAAAAGCTATTTATAATAATATAATACTTACTTATATACTCTGTGCGGGACACCGCGTGAAACTATGAATAATAATAGAAAATATAACAATCCCAAATGCTACCTTCCAGGAGGAGCTGTCGTCGTCTACTGCGGAGGCGCGCGGGCTGCGCGCGCGCCAGGCCGGCGCCGCCGCCGACATGCGCCGCGCCGCCGAGCGCGCCGAGACGCAGCTCAGGTAACTCTCCGCCCTTGTGGGACGCACCTACTGCGAGCCACGGCCAAGGGGCCTAAGAGTTATTTATTCCTAGAGCACTCGCAGTTACGACGATTTGCACGAGGATCACCATGACACGGAAGTCATCGTTACATTCCTGCAGTTACTGCCTGTAGTACTTAGTCAGTAAAACATAGCTTAACTTAGCTTCACGCTGTACCCCTAAAGGTGTAGTCAGAGAGAATGGAGCGCCTAACGCGTCGGTATCAGCACTGCATTGTATACGGTCAAACGTGCAGCTGTACTGACGTTTCGCTGTTACCGGCAGTAATACGCCTTTCCGTATCCATCTTGTATCTTTAATCTTTACTGAATATACTAAAATACTTCCTCCATATACGACTATCCGTCCTTTCTTCATTTTTTTTATGTAATTTAAGGGCTTTGTCCCTTATGCGAACAGGTCGCCCTGGTAAATTTTACATAAATACAATATAATTACAATATAACATAACTTAAGTTAAGCGATTTATTGCTAACTCATATAGTATTTTGGCTTCATCTGAAAGAGGTGAAGCCAAAATTGCATTACAATAACCTATTCCTAGTGATCTACAGCTTATTTCTTTTCTAAGCGCTTCTTCTTCATTTTTTCTTCATTTTTGAAATTGCACAAAAACCCGAACGACACGTGGCCCACTACATTTAATCATTTAGGCAGTAATTCTTCTGCTCCCACTACCTTACCACATTTCAGACTTTGTATTACACTCAACTTCTTTTACACTGACTTTGCCATCAGCTGCATCAAGATTGAGCGGTTCACTGTTACTTGAGACTGAGGTCATCACATTCATACATCTCCTTGAAAAATTTCGCCCATCGATAATCGCTAGTATAAGGCATACAAAAACATATTTTTACAGGATTTTTTGCTTTTTTACATGATTTTTTGTACAATTATATAATTTCTGATACTTCCAGGGAACTACTATCAGGAATAGAACGTCTACGGTCGTTGAGCTCCGCACTGGACCCGACTTGAAACAACCATGTTGTATATTAAATATACTCGTTAAATACGCTTTTATTTTATATAATTCATTCAAATGTACAGATCATTTTCATTCGTTCATTGGTCATATGTTTATTTCTAATTAGATTTGCGGCTAATTATTTTATTGATATGTTTTTTTAAATATTTTTCGTAGCAATTTATAGTACAATTATAATTGATGATGATTCTGTTTCTTTGTATAAATACAAAGCCGTTTTGTGCTGAATCTGTTAATTTCTTGTCGTGTCAGTTTGTTTTGAAGCTAAGTTGGTATAAATTTAATTGTATACAATTCCTAATATTATGGGACATGGGAATTTGCCTCTCAAAACATATAAAATAATAATTATTTATTTATTATTTTATATGTTTTGAGATAAATAAAATTTTATAAATTAAACATTTGACTTCACTTGAAACATTGTTTTTATTATATTATATTAATCTTAAAATCTTCGTCACTCATTTGTCATATAAAAAGCTTAATATAGTTTTTTTTTTTCGAGAAACTTCGAAATTCCACAAAAATCAAATGTTTAACTTCCATTAAAATTCCTATAACTTTAAATTATTTTTACTTTCTCATAATTTAGTTATTATTTAAATATTAAGCCAAAATAAATATAATAAATTCAAAAAAATGTTTATACAATTTTTTTTGAAACGGTGACAGTTTGGTGAGGTGATGACTTTTTAAAATATAATTTGTACTTCAATAGCGCTCAGAAATGCTGATGTTTTTGGACATTACATCTGTAGAAAATTAACATATTTGTAAAGATTGTATTTAGTTAAATACTAATTAATATCTTTGTGTCCTTTGTAGTAGTATGTTTAAGGTGATTTCGAAAAATTTTAACTATTAACAAAGAAATATGATTATTTAATTCTTTTTATTTCAAATGTACTGATGAGTGTAGGTTCGGCTTCAGTTTAAAGAAAATATTTTTGAATATAAATTATCGTCTACTAAATACAATTTTTTAGTACTTTAAATTTTGGGAAAATCATTTAGGGAATAAAGGTACCTTATAGTTTTTTATATATGCTATCGAAAGAACGCGTGTTTGAATCTTTACAAAAAATGTCTATTCCGTTGCTTTATTTAGTCGACGATGTATTTATCTTAAATATGATATCACAATTCCTATTGATAAGATTGTTAAATTAAATTTTCTTAGGGACCAGCCATATGATATAGGATGAAAAGATGTAAAACATCATACGTTTTGTTTAGTTTCATGCTGCAAGAACTAAAACACTCCATTCTCCACTACCAGTTTCGAGACATTACGTGTTTAGTGACGGTACTGTACGCCCCTGTTTGTCTTTGTAACAGAGCGAAGAAACAAAAACAATTTATTTCCCCAAGTAGGGATCGAACTCACAACTATCAAGACTAACCTAGCCAAATATTTAAAAGTAAAAGTTATACTATATTTGCTTAGCATATATTATTTAGTAATACTACGCAATTTTTTATTTTTTTATTTTATGGAAAACGAGTGAATACATTTTTATAATGAACTGTATGATTCCTTTTCCTGAAACTTACTACTATATGTAAGTTCAGGATACTATATTTTCTAAATATTTAATATATTGTATGGATGGTCCCTAAACATGTATTGTATGTATAATACAAAGTGTACAATTGTACAGTAACTTATTTTGTATGAGAGTGAATGAAACGCGTCAGTTTGAAGTAAATGATGTATCGTATCTTACAAATACAAATAATAAACTTATTTTGTAACTTATTTTTTTAAACGTCTAATGTAGTGATGATTTAAACGTGAATATTTATGACGTATAATTTACGTCGAAACAACTTTTGTGGATAAATATTGTTTTAATTAAAAAAAATTTTTTTATTTTTTTTTTGTTAACCATCTAATGTTATGTCAAACTTTATGACCATTTTGAATATGGGCGTAAATAATCTGAATAATTATAATATTTGCGGAAAGAATTTTGCTTAAAATATTGTTTTAATTAAAAAAAAAAAATTTACCTAAGAATACTTAAAATCTGTAAATATAATAATATGTAATCAAAATTTTTAATGAAACTGCTGTATAAAAATTATCATAATTTTTTTTTCTCTATTTACCTTTATATTAGGGAAGTACAATAGTCTAATAGTCTTTTCGTAGTAATTGTAAAGACGGCGAAATCTATTTCTATTTCATTTTTTAAATTTGTAACTTAGTTTTTGTTCGAGTTTTTTTTTTCATTCAATACTTTAAAAGTTAGTTTTGGATTTTAAGAAATAAAAAATGGCAATAAAGTTTGGATTGTATTAAGAAAAAAAAGTAAAAATATAGGTTTTTTTTCATCGAATATTGAAAATCTATTCCATCCAAAAATTTAAGGTATTTAGGTTCTGTTCTCGAAATAAACTTAACTGACAATTTTGTTTTTTTTTGTGTCGATTATTATTTTTTTCTCTCTGTAATATGATAGAGATTGGTTACAATTTTTTTATAAATTTGTAACTATTATTTTTTATATATATTCTATATATTTATACTTTTTCAATTAGGACTTGTATTGTTTTTTTTATTTTTCAGTATGATTTAAGTTTTATCAAAACTATATAAATTAATATATTGTGTGTAACATTAATATTAAAGGTGTATATCATCATAGAAATAAGTATGCTGAAAATTGAAAATGGAAGAATATTTTTGCATTTAAAAAATTATATTGTTGTAAGTAATGTACTATTTTGAAAATTAATTAAGAAAACATGTAAACTATATGAATTAATTGTTTGGATAAACATTTTTTCTTCTTAAAACATTTGTTCAACAACAACAAAACAATCTTAATAATTTAACAATTTGTTTATTGAAATTATTGACTTTAAACAAAACTTTAAAAACCCTCTATGTATTTTTTTAATAAATAAATAAATCAGTTTCAGGCTCTATCTCGCTCACTGCAGGATAGGCAGAGAGAACCTAGTGTTAAAACACTCCGCTCACACTTTCAGCCGAATTCTGGAGACACCAGGTCGAAGAAATGGAAATATAAATAAATATTTCATTTCAAACAGCAATCTCGTTTAGTTACAATTTATGCCCCTGCGCCATGATCGTCTTTTAATTTTTTTTGTACGTTTTCTAAAATATCTTAACCTACTTTATTATAATGCTTCAAAATATATAAAAAATGTACTGATTATACGCCGTTGAGGCTGTTGTGTATGTAATTTTCATATTGAAAAATAGTTATTTTCTCTAATTATGAACAAATTTTTTCAACGAAAAGTAAATATGACATAATTTTATTATCTTTATTATGTAATATGATTATATAAACGAAAGTACGTTTTATAATAAGTCTCTTGATTTCGTTTATAATTGTATTGGGATGTAATTGAATGCATATTTTAGCTAATTTCAAACTTACACCTCTTGGAAATCAAATTTGGACATTTCTGAAATATTTTTCTGTCCTCAGTTGGAATTACACTTAAAAATAAAAAAAATCATACAAATGATTTAACAATTTTTTACCTTTTTTTATTTGTTTCTCATATGAGAAACTTTCATTATACAAATGTTATAAAAACATAAATCCTAAATAATTCAGAGTAGTTCCTGATAATTTTACAATATTACATATACACATTGTCCTTAAGTGTATATTGAATACAATTGTTTAACATTAATGTAATTTATATATTAGTAGAAATGGTATTACGAGTGATTTTTTTCTTATATTTGTAACGAAATGGCAACTATAAAACTAAATATTTGTGAATGTTATATTTAAATAAAGGCATCTCTATTGTAATTTCAATTTTTTGTATAAGATAAATTGATGTAAATAGAATTTAATAATTATTTTTTGGTACGCTGCCGCTTATACTTGTAGTGTAAAACTATGAACGAATGTTGTGTTTATATAATTTGAAATAAATGTGGATCAGATGAAAATAAACGATTAAAAACTATTTTTCTTTCACATTCACCCATTTCCTTCACCCATTTCCTTAACAAAATTTTTGATGTAACATGTACTTTAGCAAATGTGCATGTTAGTTCATAAATTACTTAACTTCACGCTTCATCCCTAGCGGGGTAGTCAGAGAGAACGGAGCGCCAAACGCTACGGTCTCTACATACCTCTTTCGCCTCGTCCACTGTCATCAACCTCTTCATACATGCCCTCCGGGGGATCCTCATGCTTTTTACGTGACCTTCCTCCAGTATCTTTGATACTGTGTTTTCGAAGGTCAACCGAGGTCTCCCCCTACCTCTCTTACCACTCACTTTTCCATCATAAATCTTTTTTGCCATTCTTTCCTCGCTCATTCGTTCGACGTGCCCAAACCAGCTGAGCACGTTCTTCTTCATTCTCACCGTGACATCCTCGCTGGTACCTGCCATTCTGTGTACCTCTTCATTGCGGATTCGATCCGCTAGGCTGACTCCGCATATCCTACGAAGAGATCGCATCTCCACAGCATTCATCTTTCTTTCATTCTTCTTCTGTAATACCCACGTTTCGCTGCCGTATAACAGGGTCGGTACCAAAACTGCATTGTGTACGGCCAATCGCGCAGCTGTGCTGACGTTTCGCCGTCTCATCAATGCAGCCAAGGCTCCGTTAACCTTGTTACCGGCAGCAATACGCCTTTCCACATCCATCTCGTATCTTCCATCTCTACTGAACATACTTCCCAAATATACCACTTCATTCACCTGTTCTAATATCTTATCATTTACACTGATCTTGCATTCCATCCTTTCTTCATCTCGTTCAAAAATCAGAACCTTTGTCTTATTCGCATTGAGGCTTAGACCATTATATTCACACTCTTCTTTCAGAGTGGTGACCAATGCCTGCAACTCGCACTCTGATGATGCAATAAGCACTGCATCATCTGCGTACAGCAGGCAATTCACATTCAGGTCACCTACTTTCACTCCTATATCACTTTGTTTCACTCCTTGGAGACAGCTATCCAAATACAAATTGAACAACCAAGCTGACATGGCGCAACCCTGTTTAACACCCGATCGGATGTCAAACCAGGGCGACATGCCAGCTCCTACTCGCACGCAGGCTGAGTGGTCTCTATAAAGAGACTTTACAGCCTGCAACAAGGGTCCACTCACATTGTACCGGGGTAGTGTCTCCCATAATTTCGCTCTGACAACTCTATCAAACGCCTTTTCCAAGTCCACAAAAGAACAGAAAACTTTTTGGTTAACGGCCAAAAATTTTTCCGTGATCATGCGGAGGGAAAAGATCTGATCCATACACCCTCTTCCAGGTCTAAAGCCTCCTTGGGCCTCCCACAACAGCCTTTCAGATCTCTCTTGCATTCTTCTCGCTAAAACTTTAGCATAAACTTTACTACCTAAGCTAATCAAACTGATAGCCCTATGGTTTGCGCAGTCTATCTGTGAACCTTTGCCTTTATACAAAGGCACGATGACCGCACCTCGCCAATCGTCTGGGACCTCCCCTGATTTCCAGCATAAATTGCACAAAAACCAGAACAAGTCCAAGACGCGTGGCCCACCATATTTGATCATCTCGGCAGTAACTCCATCTGCTCCCGCTGACTTACCACATTTCAGACTTCGTATTGCACACTCAACTTCTTTTACACTGATTTCGCTATCAGCTACATCAAGACTCAGCGTTTCGCTGCTACTTGAGACTGAGGCGTCATCACATTCATACATTTCCTTGTAAAATTCCGCCCATCGCTGCAAAACGTGTGGTTTTTCTGTTAGAATTTCACCGTCCTTCGAAAGCACCCCTTTCATTCTACAAGTTAGCGAGCAACCTCGAGAAACACTAACTTCTCGCCAGAAAAGCTTCGTGTTTTCCCTGAAGTTGTTCGTTAACCTCTCATCTCTTTCATTCTCTGCCTTTTCGCGCTTCATCTTTATCAGTACTTTCGTCTGGTGCTTTTGCAGCTTATACTCTTTCTTTTTTATCTCTCTCATACTTTTATCCTTACCAGAGGCTTTATAATCCTGCCATGCCTTCTTCTTTCTTTCTACAGCATCTTGCACTTCATCATCCCACCATTCATCACGCTTTTTACTAAAGCCCCTTTTACCTTTACCACATACCTCTATCGCTGCTTCCTTCATACAATCCCTAAGGTTCTGCCAGCATACTTCAATATTTCCATTTCCAGATTCACTGCTGTCTAGCCTTTTGGAAACTCTTTCTTGATATTCCTTTCTAGTTGGTGGATCTTGAAGCTTCCAGCTTCTTATGCGATAATTCGACTCCAAGTCTGGACACCTCGTGTAGCTGCGCCAGCTCGTGAACAGACCCCTTATTCTAGCAACTACTAGATAGTGGTCTGTTCCCAGATCAGAACCCCTAAACACTCGTGTGTCCATGACTTGGCTTCGAATACGCTGATCCACTAGGAATAAGTCAATCATACTTTTCCCTTCCGTTCGCTCCCATGTATACATGTGAATTTGTTTGTGGTCAAACATAGTGTTTGCCACAAACAAATTCCTTTCCTTGCAAATTTCCAATATAAGCTTTCCAGCCTCATTTATTCTCTTGTCACCATACTGACCTAGCACTCCCTCGTAACCGCTTCGCGCAGTTCCGACCCATCCGTTCAAATCGCCACATATTATTAATTTTTCATTCCCTCTAACGCTACCTAGAACATCCCTGACACTCTCCCAAAACTCCTCGAGTTCGCCTAATGGAGCTGAGGATACTGGCGCATACGCCACTAACAAGAATACTCTTGTTAACCCCAGCTTGAAGCGAACCCAGAGCAGTCTCGGGTTGATCGCCTTGTATTCAACCGCTGCACTAACCAATCGAGAGGACAATAATACACCTACACCTTGACAGCCCCGCTCGCTCTCTGATATAGAGAATCTAGTTCATAAATTGTTTTGATTTTATAAAATTTTCTAATATTTGGCTCATTTATAAAGAAATTCTGGACATTATGTTTAAAGCTTACTTAATATAAGAAATCGTATGAATAACAAACCTACTATTATCGTTCATTAATGAAAAAATTATAATTAAAAATATATATAAACCAGTTATTTTGTATTTCTAAACCTCGTATAGCATTAATAGATAACTATCTAAACTTTACTCGCAGCTGGTGAAACGGGCCCTTAGACGGACAAGCAAGTAAATTAGTTACCTTAAAACTATATTATTACTATTAAATAATGTCTATAAAAGTCCTTAAGTGTATACAGTGCGAATTATCTTATGATTTTTACCTAAAATCAAGATTTTTTTCAAACAAAATTATAAATATCAAAATCATTTGTTATGTATAAGCCAGTCACAGAACACATATACGCAAAGGGTACATATACCCCGATGGGTAAGGTGAACGCAGTGGACACTAACCTGTTGAAGTAGCATTAAATCATTAAAATTAACTGCATCTAAACTGCTCACGAAGTCGCTATATAATTTGTGTATTACCCTCAAATTATTAGATTAATTATTAATTATACGTGGTATTATATAATTTGACAAGTTATTTCTTATCGAATTAAAAAAGAACTGTAAAAAAAACCTGTTCAAATTTTTTTTTTACTTTGTTATTTACTATTAACTATCATGTTTTATCTTCACGCTCTATCACTAGACAGAGAAAACTTATTGTTAAAACACTCTGCTCCCAGCTTTAAGTCCGAATTCGAGACCGAAGTTGAGTGGAGTGATTCAACGCCGAGCCATGCATTAAAATTGATTTATTTGTATTGAATAAATAATATTTTGATATAGAAATCAAAATATTATTTATTCAATTAGGCCATTACATGCACCTTTAAATTTTTCTTCCTGGGCTTCAAACCTTTATTCATTTACTTTGTTGCACTATTCCATTGCGCCATAATGGCTCTGTTTTGAACCCTCTACGAATTTTATGATTTTTGTATATCGGAAATGGGTAAATATAAAATAAAGTCAATACAAAAAAAAAATATTTAATGTGTCAATATGAGTAACATTTATTTATATAATACTAAATCAATACTATACTATACTAAATAATCCTAATAAAATAAACGATACAACATCTAAATAATTTGGAATGCATACATTCTCAAGAGAATTTCTAAGTTAAATATCACAAAATAATAAATATTCTTTCTAAGAAAAGAAAATAATAAAGAACCCGCTGTAAAAGTGTACAATTATTTGGTGTTAAGGTTAGATTTGTTTAATTATATTATTTTCTATAATGAGACAAAATAAATGTGTACCTTTATATATGTTATACTATGCACTTGGCTGTTACGTACCCGTGTTTCTAATGAAAAAAAAAATTTAATTGTTTTATTACACATAAACTAAATTGATTTATATAAAACGAACATTTGCTTTGTACTTGTACAATTATAAATATATCATCATAATATAGGGTAACTAAATTGATGTATTTATTCAAACGCATGATCTCTGGTATTGGTCGATTTTTTGGTCTTAGGCAAATTTCTATACCAGTATTGAGGAGGTATTGTAGAAAGAAAAACCGTGTGAAAGTGCGCGTGTACCTATTTAGATGAGAAACAACTAAACATTTTTCTATTAAATACGATAATTTTAGCAAGCAAATCAAATAAAATCACATCATCACATCACAGAGGTCACTAATTATCATTAGAATTAAAATCGAAACTATGAGAACAGCGTAGACAGTATATAAAGAATAAAAAATAGTAACACAACGTACTGATTGCGATTAAGCTATAGCCTATATCTTTTCGATTTATTAATTATTAAAAAAAATAAGTTCTTCACTTCTCCTCTATATAAAGTATAACTGTGCCAAACTTCATACTCCGCCGTCTTTTGGCTTAGCTTCACATATTCTTAAGCATTATAATTACAATCAGCATACAAATGGTCCCAATGAGCTGGACACTGCAAGAAATATTTAGCGCAAGCATCTTGGAACCTGCGTCGGTATTGATCTGGAGACACCACTGTTGGTTGACCGGAGCCTAAATTCTTTTTTACCAGATGTTCCAGCTTCTTGTCCCACGTGAATGTTCTTATGTAATCTGTGGACGTGTATAAGTTATTGAATATGGCCGCGTATCGTATACATCGAATTATATTGATGTAGTGTGCGTGTGTGCGCGAGTGTCAGTTACCAATGATGCCGAGCACGAGCAGGCCCTTGTGCTCGCCGAGCAGCAGCGAGTAGTCCATGACGGCGTTGTCGGCCAGGAAGCGCGTGTCGCGCTCCACGCCGCCGCGCAGCGCGCGCGCGCCCGCGCCGCACACCGCCAGCTGCCGCGCCCAGCGCGCTGCCAGGGCCGCACACCAAAGCGATGACATTCACGAGTTGAATCGAACATAATAAACGTTTTTCTATTTCTGTTTAATTCTTTACATTTTTCTGTTTCAATTGTAAGAATTGCGGCGTTGAGTTCTGCCCCTCAACACGCAATGCCTCCAAAATTCGGTAGAAAGTGGAAAACAGTATGTCTTAACACTAGATTGAATCTGCCTACTCTGCTGCGTGCGGGATACAGCGTGAAGCTAATTTTTAATTTTCAATTTAATCACACAATTGAGTCACTGCGCCACGACGGCCTCTAGTTTATACAGTTATATATACAAAACAAAAATATAAAAAACAACTCACACTTCAACAAATGATCGTCGAGCAACACTGCATCTGGCGAATGCACCGGTGCATTATTCAATGGGCGCGGTTTACTGATCCCTTTTAAATCGTATCTAGTACCGTCAGCATTGGTGCCGTACCACACGTGCTCGGTCACCAGCACTCCACTACCGGCACCTCCTACGCTAAATACTCCTAATATACGAGCTGAAAACCAAAAAATATTTTAATATACATACACATGTATACAAAACCATATCATAAACAAATGTGAAAATATTACCCAATTTTAATATGCATTAAGAATTAAATAAAGTGATTGAAACTTAACACCGCGTTTTAATTAACCACGCGCATTTAATTAACTAAAATAATGATAATAATTTATAATTATTCATTAATCATTTATCAATCATAGCAAAACTTAAACCTAAAATCCTTAAAAAATACACAATGGTTGTGGTTTAATGTACGTCGCTGGTACACCGTCACTGGACCCAGAAACTTCATCACTGAGTTTAACCATTTTTAACATCAGATAGCCGTTATTAAATGTATATTTCTTATATAATTTACTTAAGTCTCAATACAAAACTTTATTATTTTTATATATTGCATATCAATTTAATTCCTGTTAAGGCTATTTAATAAAACAAAGTACGGCACTAGCTTCAACGTGACGATACTCAACCGAAAGAATTATAATGACACAAAACAAATTATATTCAAAACAGGATAGAAGACTTTTTTAAATGAATACTTCCCAGAACTTACCAAGTAAGCTAGGTAGTTTCTTCTGTCGACAATTAGTGACATAGTTGAAGTAATGGGGCGCGAACTCTAGGAACTGCTGCCATTCGGGCTTCGTCATCTCTTTTAAAACATATCTGTCGTCTGCGATAGAATAATTAATTTTACCATCAAGATGTAACCCACATATTATATCCAAATAAGCAAAGGAACCCTAGAGAATATGCTGCGTTTTCCACGCATTACTCAATTTTCGAGACTTTTTGTGTTGAAACGTTGGGTTTAGTCTTGTTACCAGAGCGAGGAAATGAAAATAATTTATTGTTCGGAGTGAGTTTTGAACTTGCAACCGTTGCGTTTACAGTCAGATGCTGTGTTGTTGCGGTGCTTATTTAATTAATTTAAAATCATATATTCTATTCAACCAAAAAATAATTAGAAGTTGCCCAGTATACACACTTTCGAGCAAGCGTGCTCAGAGAAGCAAAATTTGTCATCACTTATACGAGCGACCGATAATAGTAATGTAGTGTTAACAACAATATTAAAAAAAAAATCCTTCCATCATTTCCTTCTTTAAGTTTTTTTCTTAAATAAAAATTAATTAACAATTGGTATCTAACTAACCTTTAGTTTTACAGAAGGTGGAGCCCGACTTCCCGCCTCTGGCCGCCCACGGCACGCAGTGCGCTAGCGACCGTATGAAACCTTCTTCTATCTCACACAAGCCTTTATCTAAACCATATTTAAAATGTATTATTATAACAAAACGGAAAACAACAATTCAAATTTTCATATATAAGGAATGATCCATAAAAAAAAATCTTTTATTTTATTCTAATCGACTAACACAGTTCTCCATTTCCGAATAGGGACTGCTGCTGCGGATAAGAAGCGGAACTCGAAGTTTAATTTTGTCCAATCGACCAAATAAAACGTTAGGTTATTATTATAAATATAGGATAATTAATAAGAGTACAATATTCAAAGCCGTTGTGGCGCAGCAAGGGCACAATTTTTTTAATTCAAACTAAAAAAAGTCTTGAAACTGACATTTATACCACATCAGTTTGAAGTACTCACAGTCCTTGTCCCTGGCGGCGTCGTCGCAGCAGCGCGCGTCCTGCCAGTGCGCGCGCGCGTGCCCGCCGTCCTCGAGCGGGGACAGCAGCATGTGGCGCAGCTTGTGGAACTGCGCCGCGTAGTACACGCGGCACAGCAGGCCCTCCTGGGGTACCGGGATCCATTTTAAACAAGCAATAGTTATATTTGTATCACACATTCGCATGAGTTGCTTCTTATAGAAGTGTCAAGGAGAAACAAATATTTATACGCCGCGTTTTCTATTTTGACATTGAGGCTCAAGTGGTGGATTCCAACGCTGTGATTTGGCGGAATCGTAAATGTTATATTATAAATTAATATTTAAAATATTATTCAATATTATTTTGATGATGATAAAGCTACTTATACAATATTCAAACAAATTAAAAATAAATATTTTCCCACCTTTAGCAATACTTCAATATGATCATTGTTCTTCGCTTTCGGCTTGTCACCATCAGCTTTCTCTTTCACTGAACTGGTGTTCTCACCGTCTTCGAAATCGTTCTGACTTCTGAAATTATAAAAACCTGATAATACATACATACTCGTAGTTTTTTAAGACATTTTTGGTCTTTGCAGATAATTTTACTAATAATGATGATAAGTTTCTTATAGAAATAGTGTTAGCGTGCTCACATTCTAAATCAACGATATGAGACTTTGGATGTTGTAAAAACAGTCGAAAAAGTACCAGAACATTATGTATTTGTAGGTGTTAAAGCATAACAAATTATAATTTTTTTAACTATCCACTTAACTAAAGCACAATCCAAACATCTGCTCTCTTATTACATCTAGTACTAGTCAAATTTAAGCAACAAAGAGACATTGAACGAGGCCCCACCCCGCCGCGGCGCGCCGGCCGTGCCGCGTGCGCGCGTAGGTGCGCGACGCGAGCGCGGCCGCGATCACGGAGCCCACCTCGCCCGCACGCACCGCCACCGGGATCACGCCGCTCGTTATTATCATGCAATCCTGAGAACAGGTAAATAGCTAAATCAATTAAATTGTCATTAAAGTTATGAGCCTATATCTGTAAACGCGACGGTTTGTTGGTCCTATTGGAAGTCGAGGAAACTATTGAAATATTTAGTATTTCTATTTTCTCTGCTTTCATGACGAGGCAAAGTGCGGCGTTGAGTTCCGCCAATTAACACGCAATGCCTCTAGAATTCGGCGGAAAGCGTGTAAAAGAAAATATAACGTGATGCTGTCAAAATATATGTAAACAGCTTTTATAGATTTTTTTTACTTCACATTGTCTTCCGCATCTAGTGGGAGAGACAAAGAGAACTTAGTGTTAAGACCCATCATTCCCCACGCACTGCCCAATTCGAGATATTACGTGTTGAGTGGTTGAAATCAAAGTTAGATTATTAATGTAAGTAAAATAATGTTTTTAAATCTCTATTGAGAATCAAATCAGTAACCATCGTATTTACAGTCCGGCATTTACAGTCATTTGGAGTCCAGTCCAAAGCGAAATAGTGTAATTTAAAATATAATTATTTTTAATTGCTACTTCCACAGAAACTTAACTTTAAATTCAATATTTAATAAAAAAATTCAACTTCACCTGGTTAGAAGGCTGGTTGTTAGAAAGGAGCTGCGACAGGATCTGTTTGACGGTCTTCTTATCACCTTTCTCTTCATCCTCTTCTGTCCCTTCACAATAAATAAAAAATAAATCAGCTTCACTTTGTGGCCCTGCACCATGATTGCCCCACTTCATAGTAGGTAATTGATCAAACAATTATTATATAACATTAGGTTAAGTTAGTCAACCTAACCTATTATCAATAATCATTAGTTTTTACTAACCTGCGTGTTCTTTCTCAGAGTCTTTTATTAAAGTTTCTGTGAAAAGAAAAAGAAATCACTCCATATCATTATAGTCAACTGTGGCAATAAAACGTAATTTATATTTATCAGTTTCACGCTGTATCCTGCTTACACAAAGGTAAGCAGAGGGAACCTAATGTTAACCAACCCCTACTTTCCGCTGAATTTTTCGAGAAATTGTACGTTGAGTAACGAACGGCTTTTAAATCAAAGTAATTTATATTAAAGTACTTATATTTACCTGCAGCATCGATACTAGTTATGTCTGACACTTCATCTGGATCTGATTTATCGTCCGCTGAGAAATCAAAATATAATATATATTTATTTTTCTTTACAATATATATATATATATATATATATATATATATATATATATATATATAATATATATATATATATATATATAGATATATATATATATATATATATATATATATATATATATATATATATATATATATATATATATATATATATATATATATATATATATATATATATATATTTTAATAATGTTGTACATAATTAACATTACTATCATAAGACCTAGAATCACATCTTCAAGCACAATTGAGTTTATTTTAACATTTTTTTAAGTGTTATTCCACTATTAAAAAAGAAAAATACTTATTTAGAAAACGTACAAAAATTTGAACGTAGCAGGACTCGAACCCGTGCCTCCTGGAAACTAATCAGGCGCTCTGAATACTAAGCCATACGTTCTCATCAAGTACGTCGAAATATTTATACGTTTGTTGCAATTTTAAAAATGTTATAAATATTTAATAAATAGCATTCTCTCTTGCCAGACGATAATTCTTAGTAATTATCTTTGGGTAGCGGAAATTTGTAAAAATCTCCCTACAGAGATGCTAGCAACAAAAATAAGTTGTTAACAAGCGTATAAAAATTTCGACGTAGCCTGATGAGAACGTATGGCTTAGTGGTCAGAGCGCCTGATCGGTTTCCAGTAGGCGCGGGTAGCGCATTGTAGACCTAAAAAATAAATATAATAGTACCAGGGCAGCATATACTCACAAGCAGTTTCGGGAGCGGGCCGGTGTCGATGAGCGTCAGAACTGTCACGTAACATCTTTTCTCCATTGATAATAGCATCATGAACACTCCATAGTTTTCTTACACGCTCTAAGAAACAAAAATATTTTAATTATTTTACCACTACAGATTGGATTGGATTTTTTTGAGTTCGCTCTATATCTTGCACATAGCAGGGTAGGAAAAACTTGGGAACCTAGTGATAAAATGCTCCGTTCTACTTATAACGGTCAGTTCCCCATTTTGCGCCAAATTTCCAAGACATTACGTGTCTGGTAACGAGGCAAAGCGCTGAACTCACCGCTAAAATTTGTTACTAGAGCGAGAAAATTGAAATATTTTATATTTCATAGCAATGAGTTGAAATTAAACCATCGCGTTAACGCCTGTGCTCTTGAGCCACTAGTCACTAGCCACTAGCCACTAGTCGTACGCCTGTGCTCTTGAGCCACGACGGGCCCGAACTTTATTTGAAAGTTTTTAAATTTAATAATAATAGCTGCTCATTGTAATAGCAAGAAGTTAAAACTTGTCACACAATGCCATTTCAAGGTCAATTGACAAGAAAATAACAACATACTAAGTTGTCTTTAGCGTTAATTAGTTTAATTTAAAAAAATGTAAGCCTAAAGTTGCTAATAGAACAAGACATTGTTTATTTTCATATTTTTTAGACATATAGGCGTAATAACATAATGCCATTTTACAATTTTAGGTAGAGTTTACTATTTTATATAAAAATATTTTTTGTAGGTGTTAAATTTGTATTTATAATTGCTACATACAAAGAAAAAGTTTTAAATAATTAGAAGCCACTTGTGGCACAGGGGCTCAAGAGTGTGATTGTAAACGCGACAAGTTGTGGGTTCGATTCCCAGTCAAAAAAATTTAATATTTAACATTTTCATATCTTCGCTCTAGTGTCAAAGCGAAATGCGGCGTTGACTTCCGCCACATAGCACGCAATGCCTCCAGAAATCAATGGAAGATGAGAAACAAAATGTCTTAACACTAAGGTTACTGTGTCAACCCCGCTGTGTGCGGGATACGGCGTGAAGCTGAAAAAAAACAATAATTACTAACCAGCAAGTGAATTATTATCATCTGTAGTCAACGCCAGATGTATTTGGTCCATATGTTGCTTGAAAGCCGCATAAGCTTTCTCACCGTCAGGCTCCGATGTATTGCTGAATGCTTCGTGTCCTGTATAAAGGATCAATTTAAATATATTATATTTTTAAATATGTACACCAGAAACTCGATAAAACGGACCTTTCTTCGTAACTTCGTAGTGTATAACACAACAAAGTACGACGTTATCCGATTCGAGTCAGATTTTGATTAATCAAATTTAAAGCCAAACACATACAGTAGGTACATATTAATGATAATACTGTTGTTAGTTATTTTTAAATAAAATATAGCACTGTTAAGGTGAAGTGTTATTCCACACTCGAGAAAAAAAATATTTCATTTAAAACGTATAATGGGGTTAGAGCGCTTACACGATACCCAAGGGGCGAGAGTTCAATGGCACTGTATTCAGTCTTTATATTTTCTTAAAGAATAGGTATTTTATTAGTATGTGAGTTGCGACTCTATATGTACGCATTAAAAATAATTGTTAATTATTATTATTTGGAAAAATATAAACAACTGATAAAACTGAATTATGTATGTTTGTGTGAAGTAAAGCGTAATAATGTGTATGTCATTTTTGTGTGTGTGTGTGTGTGTGTGTGTGTGTCTTTGTATGTATTCTTGTATTTTGTTGTAGTATGAAAACCAGACCTCTAAGCATGAGATCGTTGAGGTGCGCTATGAGCGCGTCGCGCATGAGCCGCGTGTCGTAGTTGATGGAGATGACGTCGGGCGGCAGCTGCACTGCGTACGTGGCGATCTTGCTGTATCTGTAAGGTTAAAATGCATTATACAAGGTTCGATAATGAATTAACGGTAACAGTCCAGCGCACTGACTTGAAGCAGGCGGTGGTGAGGCGGCTCACGAAGGCGTGCGCGTGCGCGTGCGCGGCGTGCGCGCAGGCGGCGCGCCGGTAGCGCGGCGCCGCCACGCGCGCGCGCACGTACTGCGCCAGCGACAGGCCCAGCGCCGCGCGCGACAGGCGCACGCCCGGCGACGCCGCGCCGCAGCGCTCGCAGCGCGACCAGAACATCACCTGGATATAAGTTAAAACAACTAAATAGATAAAATATGCATGGCAATATACATAAATAACATAGTTAATTAAGAATAATACAAACTATATATTTTTCATACCATATTAATCGAAACTATTGAGTAGACTGTTACGGCAGCAGTCTGGTAGGAATTCACGGTGTATGGGCAGGGCGATGCCCGTACTTTTTCTTCCTTTTATTATAACTAGTTCGCAGTTATAGTGGAGAGGAAGATAGGAAGCGCTCTTGGCTTTTCCTCGAAGAGCTCCGAGTTATGACAATGTTATATTGTCGAGTTGTGTTACCTGTTACCTCTGAATCTCTAAAAGATTTTGGGTTCTTCACGATCACAACTATAAACGGTTCTAACCACTAGTCACATCACGGGCCAAGGCATTATTTATTAAATAATATTTTTAAAGGAATTTGGGATACCAGTTACAAGGTGCACGAAATGGAACCTACTCATTCATTCTATACCATTTTTAAGATAAGTTCCGTTCCTATTTAAACACATTTTTTAATCGTACTCATTCGTACATTTTTCCTCGAATTTGAATTGTATATTTGGTAGCGAACCTCAATATCGCGCTTTGCGTCGGTACCTAAGTGAGAAAATGATTACAACTACTATTAGTATTAGCTTCACGCTTTATCCCTAGCGGGGTAGTCAGAGAGAACGGAGCGCCAAACGCTACGGTTAAAATTGATTACTGAGAAAATGATAATATTAAATATTTAATTTCTCGTATGGAAATCAAACCCACAATTTTCCTCGTATAAAATAACACATTTTGAATTTGTTGAATGTCTAAATCTAAATGTGTAATCTTACTGATCAACGACATTAATAAAATGAATGGCGGTGCATAAGAGACAATTCGTATTGAAAAAGTTACGATTAAAATATTAAAAAAAAATAAAGAATACGAAAGATATTAAACATAAATATTTTAGATTCAATTTTCTCGAGGTAATTATTTTAATTTTCTTTGCTCTGACAATAGACGAAACAGGTAAACGACACTAAATTTAACAGACTAGATACGCAATAAAAATGAGTGTTACATGGGAAGCGGAGTGTCTTAACACTACATCTGTTGATCTTGGACCATATGCGAGATATAGCGTGAAGCAATTTTTTTTATAATAATAATTTATTAAAAATGTTTAATTATTACCTGTTTACTCTGTTCTTCTTTAACTTTATCCACATTACTGTGACCGATCGTGTTGCAGGTTATAGTTATACAGACATCCTCGTGCACAAATCTGTATAAGAAATTCAAATAGTTATATAAAAAGAAAAATCCTGGAGACCGACCAGGCCCAATAAATTTTAAATTTTTCATTGTTACTTATATTCGCTAGTCTGTTCTGATTAGACAAAAAGTGGTGGTAAATTGTCTTAGAAAAGAATAAACAATTCTCATAGCCGCTACCTCTGAAAGGACCCTACTTTCAAGTTAATAGTAGTATACAGTCTTAACTAGATATTAGACTATTAATCCACAATATTTCAGATTTGCGTAAATGACGCACATCTAGGGGGCCCTGCGATTTCAGTCTATCAGATTCTTCCAAGAAATTAAATTATATTATATAAATTTATTTACTCACTTTCTCTCGTGTTGGTTCATAGGTATATGGCAGTTGGTGGAAGGGCATTTGTTATCTCCATTAAAGCAATACTTCTCGAGGAAGGCTCCTAGAGAAATATCATTGCGACCGTACATCTCCATTGTTACTACCCTAGAATGATATAAATAGAAATACTAAATGAAATTTTCGATTACATAAAAATATATTTAAAGAATTATAGCATTATATAATTTGGAAAAATATTTAACATAATTTTTTTCATATGTATGTATATGATCTTTCATATCAATTCATAGACATTCAAATAAGCACGTTTCAGTCAAGTGTCTATTTTGGGCCAAAAATACATAAAAATATTTGGAAAGCACGCTAAAAAATATTTTGATGTCCTGGTGTTCCTTTCCAAGGACTTCAGGCTGACGCTATGAAAATATTGTATTTTACACATATGCAGTTTTCCAATCAATTGAGGCAGTAAGTGACTCAAAATGGCAATATTTTCTTACATTTAATAGATGTATCATTAAAACATTGAAAGTGTATTAAAAAATTAAATATCTTTTACTAAATAATAAAAACCTTATCTAAAATACGAATAAAATTAATAAACTGTCAACAAATACTTACCAAGGATTCACACAGAAATCAGGCACATTGGGCGACTTGCTACTATAGCTATATAACAGCACGCTTAATCTTTGATGATTTTCGGGTGAAAAGGGATCCAGTGGCTCCGGATCTGATGACTTCGTTTCTTCAGCTTCCACTTTCTTTAATATCGATGGATTGTATTTTGGACATTGGGCTGAATGTTAAAAGAACATTTTTTTATATTTTTAATCTGTGGTATTAACTCATAGACATAGTTGTCTCTTTTTGGACTTACATCACTATTTGTATTTTAGTCCATTTATTCAAGCATTAGCTAAGCTAACTGAAACTTAGCAAATCAATGAAAATGTCATTTGAAAATGTTTTTTAAATTATTTTGAAAAGATAATAATAAATAATTAAACTAAATAGACCACTGTATTTTTATAAACAAATTCTTACTCACGTTTATGATTCCCAACAATAGAACATCCCGTGGCACGGAAATGTGCAAGAGATGCTCTCAAAGCGGGGTCATCTGCGGAGGCGGTTATTGGGCGCTCTACGAACGGATGAAATGTCTGTGTGGAATACAAATTTTTTTTAGTTTAACGCTATATCCTGATAAATTGGGCTGAACGTACGGAACGGAATGTCGTATTACTAGGCCTCAGTATTTCTGAAAATCTAGAAGTAGATAATAAAAAACCACTAACCGGCCTTGGGCTTGTCGCAACCGGCCGGGAATCCCCTTTCCTTGAAGCCCGCGGGGTGTGCGGCGGGTGAGAGGGCACGGGCGCGGCGGGAGCGGGGCGCGCGAGCGGCAAAGTAGGTGCCGGTATCACTATGTTGGGGGACATTGATAGCAATATGTCGTCTGTGCACCATCTAGGGGGTTAGAGTTATTTTTTTGTTAACTTGTAGAAACCAGAGGACGCGTCGGGAGTGGAACGTGCGAGTGGTACAGTGGACCCCGGGATAAACAAAGTTAATGTATGGGGATTATCGAATCGATTATCGAAGAACATATCCCTCTTTCTAGATGCTTGCAAATTGTGCGGGGGATGAGAGAGCACGGGCGCGACGGGGTTAGGTTCACTATTTTCCCTTTACACCACAACCAGGATCTTAAAATTTATAAGGGTTTAGAGATGTTTAGCCCCTACCAGACACCACTAAAATAAAAGCTGGTTGAGACCATGCCAAATTTTTAGCAATCGATAACATCATTTCCAATACTATTCCGAAAAAAATATTTTAAAATATGAGCTTTCTAATTTACCAAAAGTTAGGTTATACTATATATGCACCTTATTTATCTATAGACTTCCAAAGTAGCCACCATTCACGTTTCATATTCCCTCATCTTACTTACCAGTGTTAGGTGTAACCGCAGAGAAACTTTTTATAAAATAGCGAAATTCTGGCTGCAACCGGCGTTTGGATAGACAATAAAGGACTTAAAGAAATAGTTTTAAAAACTAAATTTTATAAACATCCATTTACTTCAAATATTGAAAAACGAGCATTTATTCTATGTAATAATTAGGCTTACCTTTCGTTTTGAGTATCAGCTTTCAATTTAGCTTCTTCTTTGGGCAAGAAGACATCATCGTCAATAGGCAGCCTCGATTGTAAAGGGTCACTAAAATCTTTGATAGGCACTCCACAACTCAAGTTTTTATCACTATCAGTTTTACGAGAGAATTGCTTAGATTTTTGTAGAGGATCATCTAGTTCAATGGATTTTTCCATATCTTTTTCTTTAAATTGTTCTTCTGTTTCTTGAGTATCTTTTTTATCGACAGTTTTATCCGATTCTTGTTTATCGTTATCATTACGAGATTCAATTTTATCACTATTTAATGATTTTGTGTCTTTAGAGACATTTGCGTTATTACCAAAAATAACATCATCAGCCTCAGACGTGTCATTACTAGAGTTACCTTCCTCGTTGTTTTGAGAATTTATACGAGTGTTTTTTGTAATATCTTTAACTTCCGATTCATTGTCAATATCGTCATCTACAAAAGTCCCAGGTTCGGGTAGAATAGCTTCTATGTCAGCGAGAAACGCTTTTTCTAATTTCCAATTATAACAGGCCAGTAACATGAATTTCACTAATCTCTTTACTCGGATTAGTTCTTGTAAGGAACCTCCGCGGAGTAATATACAACAACCTAGTTGAGGTTCCGCGCAGCCTTCGAGAACCATGAGCGTTTTGCTGGAATCTGGCAAGAAAAAAAAATTTTTTGGGAAACATAAAAAAAATTACGTAGCCGAATTTGAATCTGTGCTTCGTGGAAACCGTCCAAGAAAATAGAGTTGAGTTGAGAGTGAAACTTGTTAATTTTATGTTTATATTACTGATGTGATTAAAATAACTTGAAATTTTTGAGTACAAATATAAAAATGTTATTTAACTTAAATTAAATACAGTATACCACTAGCTCTATAATATACCAGTATTACCGCTGGCAACGAGAGATTTCCTTTATAGAATTGTACGTTATTTTTCTTACCTTATAAGTAGTAATGGAAGTTCCAGCACCACTACTTTTTGTTAAGTTCTCATCCCTAATGGATTTATGTATCATACTAATATGGGAGTATTAGTTTTTAGTAGTAGCTATTAATATAGAACTCTTAAAAATATCCTTCAAAACCCAAAATCCTCCCAAATACTTACAATTATTGACATAAAACTGTTCACAAGTCCCCAATCTCGGTGTACCAATTCTTGCATCTATTGAGGCCACTAAATCCGCTTTGGTTGCCCTCGCTGCTCGTTTTAGGGCTCTATCTCGTACTCCCAGAGCTAAGGCCACTCCACGAGCCCGTAATGAATCTTGCACTGCGCGAGCAGTCGAACCCCGTACTAGTACAACACTCGGTTGTAACGCGGCTATGCGAGCTGCGCAACGCACTAGATATTCTTGCTCCTAGTGAAGAAGGATTATAAGATTAAAGTGTTATTCAATATAATTCTTTTTGTCCTATTATTTAATCCAAAATTTAATTTTTTTAATATTGTACTACTGATTTACAAAAGTTAATGCCTAAAATCCGACACAAGATTTTTTGTATTATTTATCATATTAATGTTTAACTTAACTGGATAGATATGTAATTTTTCAAAGTAAAGATAAAAGTTAATTTGATTTCTTTTTTTTAAGTGATATGATATGACATCAGCTTCCCGCTGTATCCCGCACACAGCAGCAAAGTAGCCAGAGAAAACCTAGTGTTAAAACACTCCATTTTGTATTTCTCTCATTTTTCATTTTTTCTTGTTGAGTGGCAGAACTCAACGTCGCGCTTTGCCTCGTCACCAGAGCGAATAAATGGAAATATAAATTTAAATAAATATTCCATGTCCTCGAGTGGGGCTCGATATCACAATCAGTCGCCTTTACAGTTACACTTTGTTCCCCTGCGCCACGGCTTTCATATGTAACATATTTTACTAAAAAGTATATAGTTTATTATTTTTTAAATGACTTAATACATATTTGTATTGAAATAACAATTTACTATAAAATTCTAAATTACAATCAAACCTGCATCAAAAGTGGTTCCAGAGACGTCAACTTTCCTTCCACCCTCTGATAAGTTATAGAACAGTCGAGAAGCAACACCGAGGGATTTTTTATTTTTTTGGGCATTCCCCTAAAAAATTATATAAAATTTGTTTTAATTTTTACATGATTTAATAAATCCAATCGATGATGTAAAATTTTCAAAATACCTGTACTAAAGAACTTATTTTTATTATTGTTTTATCATCAAATATTTCTAATGTTTGTCTTGAAAAACATAAGATGTCAGAATATCATCTACACTTAGAAGTAACTAGAGAATGGAGAAAAAAATTACACAGTTGAAAAAAAATAATTACCATACCTATGAGCAACATTCTTAGTGATAACAACACCGTTTACAAGACAACTGTCGGACATGTTCCCGCCCGGCACTTTCTTCACTTGTACGTAGTTGCGCACGTCTATATCACTACTCATCATATCTGGAAAATTACATGTTATATTTTTAATTATGAAGAAAGTGTCTGAGAGGAGTGGTAAGGAAAGCAGGGTTGTCGGTGACATTGGAAGAAGGTCACGTAGAGAGCATGAGGACTCCCTAGAGTGTGTACGTGTGAGTCGATGACAGTGGTAGAAGCGAAAGAAGTATGCAGAGACCCGGCCCTCCGTCGCTTCTGGCCACTGGGGTAAGTGTTGGTTGTTGCTCACAGCGACACGCACCCAGCACGACGGCGTCGGCGGCGCGCACGCACAGCGGGTAGAGCGCGTGCAGCCACGCGGGCGCCAGCGCCGCGCGCGCCAGCCACTGGCGCGCCAGCAGGCGCAGGTGCGCCGCGCCCGACTGCGCCAGCGCCTTGCACGCGCGCTCTGCGGACAGACGCTCTGTTTACCCTGCTCACTATTTTATTAAACCTAATTAGTTAGTTTATAAAACAATTATAAAATATTCCATTTTAATTAATTTTCCATTTTACAAAATGAATAAAATCCAAAACACTGACTTTCTTGATGATCCAAAATGGGGTGATCCTCTTCACTAGATGGCGTTGACGGTGGCTCTATAGAAAAGAAAAGACAAATCGTTTAAAAAATACTTTATAAAACTTTAAACTTAACACCTTGCTGACCAGTGAGGCGTTAACTCGTCTTATCGTATTTATTTTATTTATTGTCAATATTGAATTGAGAGGATTTTATTTTTCGTCGCTATATACTAGTACACATCCTTTCCATCTTTTTTAACATACTCAATAATCTTTTTTTTTAATCTTTATTCCAGATTTAACTTCTTCCTAACCAGGCGACTTTCCGCAAATCTCTTTCAAGTCAAGTCCTAGTCAAGCCCTTTCATGTGATGCCTATATTGAAGTTTTTAAAAATATATAATCTATCTGCCTATCCTGCTGTGTGCGGGATACAGCGTGAAGTTGATTTTTTTTTAGTTTCTGTGTAAAAACGCCGGTCAGTAAAGTGTTAATATAAGTTTGTTAACTAACCTTTCTTTGTAGCTTTAATTAGTCTCGCTGAACTATTGCCCAGGTTTAAATCGAGACAATATGAAGAGACGCTTTCTACCAGCCTGCTGTTACATTCTTCATCTACAATATTTGGTTAAAAAAAATAAAAATACACTTATTTATTTTATACTATGAATATAGAATTTATACTATGAATATAGAATTTAAACTTATTTATTACTATGAATATAGAAAAAATCTGTTGTGGCAAAGGGACACAAAAGTGCGACTTTTAACATGACAAGTTATGAGTTCGATGTAAACTCGAGGAAATGAAATATGTAATATTTTCGTTTCTTTGCTTTGGTAATAAGGCAAACCAGAGTTGAGATCCGTCACTGACCACACAATGCCCCGAGAATTTAACGGAAAGTGGAAAGGATATTTTTTAATGGGAACGGAGTGTCTTAACATTAGGTTCCCAGGTTCCCATCTACAATATTATATTATAAGTGAGATACAACGTTAAGCTTATATACAGAAAAAAAATTAACCATCTACATACATCCCGATAAAAAAAATATCGTAGATGGTTTTGAACCTGCGACTTTCAAAAATCATAATATGTCACTATTACCAACCACTAAGTCATAACATGTTCTCAACAAGCGACAACGCAGCTGGATGAGAACGTATAGCTTAGTGGTCAGAGCGCTCGGACGATGTCCTATACACGCGGGCCCTGTACGTCACCTGGCGCGGCGTCCGAGCCGTCGCTCGCCGGCACGTGCACGGGGCGGTACAGCGCGTAGTCCGCGAACTGCGCCGGCTCCGTCACGCGCTCCATGCAGCCCGCGCTCAGCAGGCCTTGGCAGAACAGCGTCGCCTGCGCCCTGGGAAGCAAAGAGTATTCCCTTTGCATACTTGTTACCGATTTATCATTTTTTGTTTATTTATTACATTGCGCTTTGTCTTGTTCAGTGCAAGGAAATGTATTAAATAATTCATTAATAATAGTAGTACGTTCACTTTTTTCAGTATATATTTCTTGATGGTTTTTTTGTTTCTATTTCATACATATTTCATAGCAGTCTGCCATTAACAGTAGATGGAAGATCTCATAATAATAGTGTACAATAAATGTATATCAATCAATATTTTTGGTACTTGGTTATTTTAGTTATCATAAATGTAAAAATTCGTTTGTTGTCTATTCCATGTTTCACAAATAATGAATTGTAAGGGGAATACCCGGTGTTGCGTGAAAAATTTATAATTATTTATAACCAGATTTTGTGTGAACAAAAATATTTTTTTATTAATACTTATGTATTATATTTTGAAATGTTAAATTTTAAGCCGCTACTGATCCCCACACACACAGTATTAATAATAATTCATTATTCATCTCCTGAGAATCAATCCCAAAACACATTTTCAGTCAGACCCTGTAACGCTTAAACAAAAAGGTTTTTATAATATTCGATTTCTATCTAGAATTACTTCTAAATCAATTGTGACCTTTTTCTAGTTTGTTTACCTTTTATCTCACTGCACTCTGCATACTGTATAGATTTCAAGGTTCCCTATGCCAATATTAAAAAAAACAAGTATTATGATTCAATAATTACCTAGTTTTATGTGTAGTATTATCCATAAGCCACTGCATAATATCGCCTCCCCTCCACACGTTGTTATATCTCACAAGACGATACCTGCATATTAAAATTATTTTAAATATGTCAATTTAATAGAAAAATAATGATAGATTTCAATATAAATAACTCTAGTCTAGTCACTAGATGATTTATGTTTTACCCAAGTAAAAGTAATGAGAATTCAGCAGTATACAATAGTGAACATTTTAGTTTTTTTTAATATAGTACATTACAAATATATGATTCGAAGCGGCCGCCGTGGCACAGGAGCACAAGCGTGTGACTGAATACGCTACAGGTTCTGGGTTCGATTCACAATCAAGGACGTGAAATATTCAATATTTTAATTTTGTCGCTCTGGTAACGACGCAAAGCGCGGCGTTGACATCTTCTACTCAACACGCAATGCCGTAAGAATTTTATTAATGGGATGGAAATGCCATAATACTAAGTTCCAAGGTTCCCTCTGCGGTATACATCGTGAAGCTGGCAAAAAATCCTATACCTACCTATGTAGTTGTGTAGGCAATGCGAAATACAACATTCTGTATACATCGTGCAACGCCTCTTTACTGGAACTGCGCACTTCACACGGTTCTTGTTCGCGAGCAAATATAAAATCCCTGCTTTTTTGGGATTGAGATTTGTTTTCTGGAAACTTTACCTGTTTGATGAAGAAGAATACAGTTGTAATGGTTGGTGTTAAAGAAATTATGTTTTCATACTCAGTCAATATAACTAATAAATATATATATATATATATAGCCAGTCGTGGCGCAGGGGCACAGAGTGTGACTGTAAACCGACTGATTGTTGGTTCAATCCCCACTCAAAGAGATGAAATATTTATTTGAAATTTATAATTTTATTTCTTTGCTCTGGTGTCGGGGCAAAGGGCGGCGTTGAAATATGCCACTCAACACACAATGCCTCCAGAAATCGGCGGAAAGTTGGGAACGGAGTGTCTTAATACTAAGTTCCCTCTGCATATGGAACCCTGCTGTGTGCGGAATACAACGTGAAGCTGATTTATTTGTCTGCCATATATGGAATACATACTTGCAAGCTCTCCTGCAATGTTTTCAAATCAGGTGATATGTCACCAGAGAGATCATTTTCACGTAAATATGTAAGAACTACTTGACAGCAATAAGTGCACACACGTAGCCCACCAGCGCAACCGAAAATTTGACCTAGAAACATAATAAGAATTTTTAGTGTCAACATAAACTTTCAAAGTCATGAAATCATTTTAAAAGGAATATTTTCTGTAAAAGGTATTTTCAAAATAAACTTATAATAAGATTGTGGAAATGTAAAAAAATACTACTAAAATATGCTAATAATTTCATACATAAATGTATATTCTATATGAATCACCTATATCAAAAACTTAAATTTCATATTATGTTTAAGTTTTACTATAACATGGGATGGTGGATTTAATTGGATGGTGTTTGATTCCCACTGAAAGAAATGGTTATTATTGACAGATTAAAAAAACTGCAATTTCTCTAACAGGCAAGTGGAGAAAGCACTGTCTATAAGCTTACCAGGCACTCTTTGGCTACAACATCGAGAACAAAAAATCTGCCCACACACCCTACAATGGTGTCTCCTTCTCAAAGTGCTAAACCGTGCTGCACATTCATAACATTCTCTTGAAATATCATCTGGCATCCAATATCTGGCCAGATCTGTATCTGAATATTTTGTGCCACTCTGTATAAACAATTAAAAACAAATTTTAAAAGCACTAATTTCAAGATTACAAGATAAAATTAAATAATTTTTTATTTGTTTGATAGTTTGTTAACTGAGCAAATCTATATAATATTACATCACATCAATCTTTTCAATATAGCCCACAGATTCTGTGGTCTATATTGAAAAATAGGTGTGGAGTTACAGACCTCAAATTTAGGCATTTAGACATTTGATAACTTTGGTGATAAAATAAAGCTCCAATTAGTCTTAAAAAAATGGAGATATAAATTAAGTGATACTACACTGATCATTCTATTTATATTATTTCTGAGGCCAGTTTTGGTGCAAAGGCACAAGAGTGTTTTAGTTCTTATAAATTATGTATACATAGCTTATAAAATGCTTGTATTAAAAGTTAACAGATAAATTAATCGAAAACTTTAAAAAATAATTTGTTTCATATTGTATTTCTAATAAGTACATACCTCTGAACCCAAGGCAACAAGGCCACTTATTCGTTTCAATATATTAGGCAAACTCCTTCCCTCATATTCTTCGACACAACTTCCTGTCTCCATTTTTTCATCATATTCCTTTTCAGCAACATCATTTGATTGCTCGTTTGGATTAGCATCACTTGGTAACTTACTTTCTTGATTTTCGGGAGTTTCAGTTGGTGTAAATATTGGGAACTTCCATAATTTGTTAAGAAATGTACTTACACCACCCTGATTCGTGTCAGATTCAAAACGAGGAAACTCTGTGAGTTGAGAAGTATCATACTTCTCCATATTGAAATCTAATTATATTTTTTCTTACAAAAATTGCAAGCACAATAAACAAAAAAATGTCGCGAAAATTGACTTTTAAGATGTGACAGTGACATCTCGTGACATTATCAAGCGAATTTCGTTCAATAATCTATATATCTCGACCCGTATCTAAATATAAATGTGAAAAAGGATCCAAGTTCATTATTAAAATACATATAATAGAACAGTGAAAATATTTTGTCTGTATATTTAGTTTTTTGACTAAAGTGTATAGAACGCAAACTCTTTTTTGTGTCTGTTTGATGAGCGTCGGGACGGTTTCTAAAGAGGCACGGATTCAAATCCAGCTTCGTTCAAAATTTTATACGTTTTCTAGATAAGTAGATCTAAGCAAATCAGTATGCATAGCTTATTCACTAGGATATATCGTTATATGTGTAGCCGACATAATCTGTAACTCCAAAATAATAAAATTTGACGTTGACAAATTGGTTTAATAAAAAGGGTCAAGTAATTTATTATAAATTCATTTCTATTCATTCATTCTATTCATTTAACGCCATATTAAGAGAAACCAAATCAAGCCAAACCAACATTTTGTAACATAAAGAGTTTCACAATAATGGATACAGTATATTTAGAATCTTCTGTTTTTGCTAAGATAATACTGCATGCAGCGAAATACCCATACTGTGCTGTAAATGGGGTACTTCTTGCCGATAACATATCAGCTCGATCTGTAAATAAAAATCATGACTTGGACATCCTGGATGCCGTGCCATTGTTCCATCATAGCCATTATTTATCCCCAATGGCCGAAGTTGCCTTGACACAGGTAGTATAGCTGTTTAATTCTGTTCTTCTGTTGATTAAAAATTAACCAACAAATTAAAAGTGAATAATTTCTTTCTATTTTGCATTTTATATCTTTCTTTATTATTTGCATTATGCAGCATATGCAGGGAGAATTTATATTTAGTCTATTAATGTAGTATTTGTTTATTAAAAAAAGAGTTCCAACATATCCTTATCAGGCAGAAAGTGATGAACCAAGTTGCTTAATTGTCAAGTGGAAAAAAAACTGGCTGACTGCACAATCAGTTTATGGACAATAATTTTATGAGATATCATAAACATATATTGATGAAAAATTGCATATATTTATGAATTTAATGAAATTATTATAACAAAATTATCATTGTATGATACAAAAAAGAATGAAACTTATATTTTTTATATATTTAAATTAATTTGCACTCTTTAATTCAATTAATTTTTAACAAAAGTTATATATTACAACTAACAATGTGAATAGTTAGACCAATCATGCCTCTATCTCTAGTGCTGCACTCTCACTTCCACGAATTGGTAAGGCTGAATGTGACATGCAGTTGGCATTCTTTGAATTATAAGACATTATCACATCAAAAAATATTTTAATGTAGTATGGAATTTTTTTGTTACAGATTGAGACCATGGCACAAGCTGATAATAGAGTCATAGTAGGATATTATGCAGCTTGTGAGAATTTTAGAGACAATACAGTTGAGAAGTGTCCTGGATTAAAAATTGCAGAAAAGATTGTGGAACATTTTCCTTCAGCAGTTTTTATAGTTGTAAGTGCATTTATTGATTAAAATATTAATAAATTCATCACTTTAGTAAAATGCCATAGCACAAAATTGGGTTCTTCAAATCAACAATGCAATGTCTGGAAAATTTTGTTTGTCTATCTTAAGCAAAAAAAAGACAAAAGAAATGGAATGTTGAATTATGTATAATTAAAAATAAATAAATCACGCTGTATCCTGCACACAGCAAGGTAGAGTATTTATGTATAATTTATGAAGAATATTAAAAAATTTTAGGTGGATCACTCCATTTTAAAGGACACGGTACAAATGCTGTCTGCTTTAAAAGTACACAAATACAGTGAGGGCAAGTGGAAACCAAAAGATGCGTCTAGTGTTTTATACCGTAAGTAACAGTTACTATTTTTATTTTCTTATTGTATACTAAAGTGTGCTTTTTAAAAACTTTGTTTTTATTATTTTGTGAATGTGTATGTATATAAAATTTTGAAATATCAGATTGTGGCGTTAAAAACAGTAATCAGGACAAAACAACACTTTAGGGGGCTTCGATTGCCATTTACAAGAATGAATTATTTTTACTTCTCTCTGCTGTGTGGTACAGGTGAATTCTCCTAGACAACACAGTTTTCAACATGGGGCAGAAAATGGAGAATGGATTGTCTAGGTTCCCTCTGACTATACTTCTATATGTAGGATACAGCATGAAGTTAAAAAAAAGGATATATTAACTTATTCCTCCATACCCACCTATGTTTATATATGACATAAAAGATGAAACTAAAAAACATGTTATTTATAAAAACTTTCAATATACATCTTTCAGGAAACCCCTATATACTAAATACAGTAGATGAATTACTAAATCAAGGTGTTCAAAAGGAGTTAATAGATTTTGACAATTATTTGGATGATCTATCACAGGATTGGACTAACTTAGGTATAGAAAAACTTATAGCCAGTGTTAACGCATCTAACTCAATTGATGATGATTACGAAGATAGGGATTGAATAAAAACCTAAATGTATAATTATCACATAAGTTTTTTCTGTATAAAGTAGAATCTTCCTAAACCAGGATAATTAAGGACCAGTGGGCTAAATTGTACTTCCCGTGGCTACTACTTGGATAGAGAAAACAGTGAATATAAAAAAGCCTATCAAACTTAGCCAGTTTAGTGAGATTCTACTATAGTCTTTTAATGATTATAATTATATATAGGGAAATGTGTTTTGTATTTAAATAAATAGATGTAAAATGGTTGATTTATTTATGCATGTTATTTATTAAATACTATTGTTTATAAAGAAGATTCAATTAAATTTGGAAATTAACATGATTTTGTTGGTTCATATGCAAATAGTAAACATATTAATGAAATGTTGTTTTATTGTTATTTTAAAGCACTAATAACACAAAAAGAAAGGTATTAAAAATGTACAATTATACTTGAAAAAAAAAAACAAAAATTTCAATTTATAGGAATTTCAACATGTGCATTCTTAGTTTTTAATATTTAATTTATTCCGTTACGTTTTTCTTTCCCAAATGTTTAAAAAACAATTTATTTATAAATCACAAAATAGTCTGTTAATTTGTATTTATAAAATAGCATTTATTGTACTATGGTATATTAATAAAGTAATCTTCAATCAATTTTTTGCATTTGCTAATACCACTCAAGTCTCCCGCCTTTCCTTGGAATTTGCCATTTTTGAATGCACCTTTGCCTTTCAATATATCAGTTATTCTGTAAAAATGCGTTTTTTATCAATATTGAACAGTATGTTTGTTTTTATTTAAAACACAAGTTAGATTTGTTTTTACTTACATTTTATGAACTTAAAGTTAAATAGGTATGTTAGCGTTGTTCTAGTACTTCCTTTTGATTTAGTTATCATATGTACAAATATAATATTTTTTTAAATCTAAGTTGTAGTTCCATAGATTAGTAAAAATAAACTTTATTAGATTAGCAAATACTAAAATAATATTAATATAAAAAATAACACGCATTATTTAAAACAAAGTGGTAGATTAATAATATTTTCTTAATATTCTCTCTACAATTTGTACTATTAATTGTCAAAGAACAAAATATAAAATAAATTATCTAGTTGTGGTTGTTTTACAAGGTTACAAATACGACAGATGTGGGTTCCAAATCCATTCGGGTGAAAAAAATGATCTTTACTTCCTTTAACTAGAGTAATCTAGTTCCACCTATTATGTAACAATATCTTAACATACTATATTGTTTTAACATAGGATAGAGTGTGAAACAAAAAACAAAATAACTTACTGTTGTCCCAACGCTAAACAATGTTCTTCCGGACCCTGTATAATAATTTGACCTTCTTTAACCTTGTCTGGTTCCTCAGATGCCATGAAAATAAACAAATTCTCATTTTCTAACCCCTTGCATATATTTCTATTGAACTCGGGCGTCGCTTCTTTTTTAAACATAAATATAAATTTGGGCTTAGGCTGTGTAGTTTTAATCTTTTCTATTTCATACTGGGCTAGTTCTGCTAGAACATTCTGTAGGTTTTTGTTTGATATTTTTATGTTTTTTTGTAATTTTGTGACTAGCTCTTCGTGTTTGCCCGGTTCGTTTCTGTAACGATTAGTAGTTAATAAATATGTTTTTTCATTGTTTTTTTTTTTTTTAGCTTCATGTTGTATCCCGAACGCAACGGGGTAGGTAGAGAGAATCTTGTGTTAAGACACTCCATTTCCAATTTTCCGCCAAATTCCGGAAGCACTGCGTGTTGAGTAGTGGTAATCAACGCCGCGCTTAGCCTCGACACCAGAGCAAAGAAATTAAAATATTAAATATTTTATTTCTTTGAGTAGGAATCGAGCCTATCACAAGCATGTGACTACGCCATTACCTGTGCGCCACGACTGGCGTCTTTTTTTTGCATTTTCATAAATATAATTTAATCAGATCCTGATTATGAAGAGAAATAGGTTGAAATTGTTTATAATATAAAAATGTATACATAGTTTAAAGCTTAATATCCTCGCAACAAAAAATCTACCAACTATAATATTTTTTAAGTAAAGCATATATGTATATTTTACCTCTACAAAAGTAATTAATTAATGTAAGAAATAGAAAATCCATTTTTCGAGAATGGTATTTTTGATAGGATTCAACTATAACATTGTAATTCATTGTATAATTACAAAATAGCTGAGTAGAATTTCTTTTTTTGCAATTAACATTTAATTTTTTTTTACAGAATAAAAGAAATAATAAAAAAGTAGTTAGTAAAGAAAAATATGATAAAAAAAAACACTCAATGTATGTATCCATGGTTATTATATGAAACTAAAGAAAAAAAATTAAAAAAACACATTCATCTGTGAATAATTATGACTGAACACAGTACGGTCGATGTGTCGTAATCACCTTGAACTTCTGCACTTTTGCGCATAGCACACTGAGGAAAAAAATAAAAGTAAAATATATGTATACAAATTCAAATCTACAGCTGACTGAAAGCCACGACTCGTCGACCGTACCGTAATACTAGTAAAAAAAAAACTCACTTCAATAAACCAGTAAGTGCCTTCTCCCTATCCAACATGCGTTGAAACGTTTTGGTGACGCGATTGCCAACTAGGAATTTTAAGTTCGTTTTACCTTTCTTACCGGGTTCAGTGCCTAGTAACTTTATCATTTGTAATTGACTGAAATATAATAAATTAATATGTTCATATTTTTAGTGTGTGGTAAGATGTGATATGTGAAAACCGTTAGGTATATATTAATATTTGTGCTTATTTCATTTCATAGATTGCACACACACACACATTGTAAAGTTAAGTTTATCAACTTTTATAAATTATAATTTTAAAAAACCTGTTCAACTACAATACTATTTCGGTGCGTGACAAGAGTTACACTTCATGGGTTTTCCCTTTTATCCCATTTACAATGTATATATTAATTAGTATTTAGTTGAATAAATCACCTTAAATTTGACACATGAGTACCACAACACATGTTCTCATCTACATCACCAATGCAGATAACTCTTATTGTGTCCATACAATCGTTTGGCAGCCCTCTTGTATGCGCCTAAAAAACAAAATTAAAAAAATAAATAAATAAAAAGGTACATTTTATCAAAAATTTAAAGAGTGCAATAGTTTAGTTGTAATTCACTTGTTGTATTTGTAAGTATACTGCACTGGGATACTTAAACGTGATGGATACTGTGACAGGAAAACCATTTTTATTTCTCAGCTTGGGCAAGACAAATAAATAAAAAACTCTTTTTTTCGCACTAAAACAACAATACAAATATACTATTTACAGGAGCTTATAAAATAATAAAATGTGAAAACGCAGCCTTATCACTAAAAGTGATCTCTTCCAGGCAACCAAATTGTAGGAATAGATCTAGATGAACGGGCGTATGCGGGCGACAAAGAGCGGTTTTGAGTTCCAACACTAAACACAATTTCTCGTGTTTGGGCAGAAAGTGGGAAATGGAGTGCCTCACCAGTATTTATTCTGTTTATCCAATTACACTCACACCAACACACAAACAATTGAATGGCCTTTCCATTCAATTGGAAAAACAGCACAAAGGAATGGTTGTACATACACAAACTCTAAAAACATAACTCTTCTTTCGGGTTTTGCTGCAGTTGGGTAAAAATAAACAAGGTACTCCTTTTTCTACTTTATACATTTTATCAATATTGGATGATGGTACTGAATGTTGCGCATTACCTGATAAAACTATTTTTTTTTTATTAGAATCAAAACTCCTACCATTGCATATATATTTCAACATTATACTCCACTTTATTAAGGTAAAGGCATATTAAGGCTTTTACATTTTACATAGAAATAATTCAATATTAATTATATTTTTAAAGAAAACTTTTACTCACAAGTGTATAATCATTTAAAGCAAATACAACATAAATTTTCATAATTATAAATTATCATCACCTCATCTAAACCAGGATCATTGGCCTTACAAAACTTAACATTAACAGGTATTGCCGCACTTATCAATTCATTACATCTATGTTCAACATTATGTAGGACAATTTCACTTATGTTGGTAGAATTGAGTTCAACATAACACTCCTCTGCTCCCAACCACCAACTGGTTGTGGGCAGATTGTGCTCTTTCTCTAATATTGCAGATAATAAATGCTGGCCTGAAATAAATTTTATAATAATTAATTATTGACATTACAAAAGTTATGGGTTTTATTCCCATTCGGGAAAATAAATTATTGGCTTTCTTTACTCTGATAACAAATCAAAGCATGACATTGTGTTCTACTACTCAACAAGTAAAGCCTCAAAAACTAGGCAGAAAGGGGTAAATAGTTTCTTAATACAAAGTGCCCTCTGCCTACACTGCTTCGTGGAATTATGTTTTGTTAAAAGTTGAAATACAATTGCTTATAAGAATATACCTGAATGTTGTTGCATATGATCAAATCTTCTAACCCAATTTATTTTTTGTACTACATTAGTACCTACTTCTACAGATTTTTGAGTGAAATGCAAAGCTTCATCTCCTTTACGCAACACTTGTAATACTTCTATGTCATTCAACCAACCAATGTCGTGGGGCTTTAAAAAATATAAAAGAAATTGTAACAAAAATGTTAATCTTTTTATGTTTGGCTTTTTTGGCATCATTGAATGGTGATAAGTAACTTAGAGTTCACATCATGTGTTATACATAGCTGGACTTTAGTTTTGAACAGGTCTGAACAAAAAAATTTAATGTAAGTTTTTCTCTTTCGATATCATACCTAGTGTCGATGTATACATTACAGTAAGAAAACTAGTTACCATTAGGATATTTATATATATTTTTTCAAATTTATTTATTTACTTGGACAATGTGTGATATTTTTTTATTAACCATGCATATTATGCATATAAATAAACGGAAAATAAAGAAAGAATTAAGATTTTTTTACTAAATTCTGCTGCTCAGCTCCAAAAGTAAAACAAAAGAAAAAACAAATAATTGAAATAAGAAATAATTAATTATTACCTGTCCTCCACCTGCTGGAAATAAAATAGTATTTTCTAATATTACTTGGTAACCTTCAAATTTAGATACTTTTCCATATTCCACAATAGGCTCTTTAGTCTCTTCACATTTTACTACTTTTGAAGTAAACTGATAAAGTAAATAATTAGTAGTACAATATTTTTTATGAAATCATAAAATTCATGACAGTAGTTTATATTTGTTAATTATTAATAGAATATTATGTTAACAACGAATCACCATAAATATTAAATTTAAAATAGCCAATAACCTTATACAGCTACAATGTCATACCTCCTTCAAAAAGCTATCTTCTTGACATTTAAACACCATTTTTGATGTTTTTTTAATTGCAATAATGCGAACTATAAAGTGTTTATTTTTACACTCAAAGTTTTAGAAAACAAATACTAAAGCTGAATGTCAAAATTCAAATAAATATACAGAAACAATTATCTAATATCTATAGAGTTTGACAGCCCTAATGTTGTGTTGCTATATATATGCCTTTATCTATTTCCTTTTAATTTTGGTCTTTTTTAAAAGTACTATATGAAAAATGTTATAATATGATTATGCCTCCAAGTTATCTATATTATATATTGGAAATGACCAAGAGAGTTATACTAGTTTTAAAAGAAATCATTAAAATGCACAGGCAATGCTACCAGATCCATTCAGGGGCGTCTGGGGTGGGTGTCGAGACTCACTCTCGCAAGTCCGTGATTCGTGTAATTGTGTTGAAGATTGTTCTTCCTTCGACAAATACATACATCAGCTGCGCGAGGTTATATTTTCTATATATACATATAATAATCTTTTATAATAATTTAAGAAACGCCTCTAAGTTTTTATTTTCGTTTCTTATAAAATTGACAGAAACAACCTACAATCAGTTTTCCAGTTTCCACACTTTTACAAACTTTGTAATACAAACGGTGAAGACTAATACGATGCAGCATTCTCTAACTAATAAAATAAAAGTCAAAGATTTTAAATCGTAGATTGATGACATTATTACAATTGACGAAATGTACTGTAAGTCCCATATTTTTTTACTTTACAGCTCCTAGAAAATTAAATACCAGCAGGTCGTGTGGCAGCACTTTTTGCAGAATCTATTCAGGGTGAATAAAATATATAGACTATAAAAAAATACATATAAATATATAGCTATATACATATATAGCCTAGGTAACATAAAAACGACATAATATTTTAAAAAGTTTACTAATAAGTTATAGGGAAATGTTGATGTCAAATGAATACTCGTCACTATGATTTACTGCATTTTGTCAACTTTAACAGTAGGAGGATAAAAATCTTATAAAATATGTTTTTCAATAATGAATACTTTTAAGAAATGCAGATACAACAATAACGTATATAATATTTTATTAGTTCATTATTTATTTTTAGAATAATTAGTTAAGGCTTGATCCAGAACTGATATAGCGAAATCAACGTCTTTCCGATTGATACACATCGGGGGCTTAATTCTTAATACCTGAAAAAAAACATTGGATTATATTTATAACCTAATCTTTTTCATGAATCATTTAACTATGACATTATATAATCAAGTCATGTGGAAGAGATTGTCTAAATTCTTAACATCTCTGTAAATAAAAAATTAAGCTTACATTGTACCATCTTCCACCGCGTCCTATTAATACGCCAAGATCCTTAATAGTTTCCATTATTTCAGAAACATCGCTTACACTAAGTGCTTGTTTTGTACCAGGCTCTACAAGTTCTACTCCTAACATCAAACCCTTTCCACGCACGTCGCCAATAATTGGATGTACATTTTGTAACTGCATTAACTGTTCAATGAAGTATTTTCCAGTAATTTTACAATTTTCTTGAAGATTCTCTTCTTCAATTACCTGAAACATTTACAAAAAAGTTTTCATACATTAATGATCAATTATTTGCAACCAATTTCAAGACACGTTTCAAGAATGGCATTATTAAGGAAGTATGTACAAGTCTACCTTATTTTTTTAATTATTATTACTTTATTTGTACACCTCAATGTATTGAATAAACATAGAAATATTTATATTAAAAATACAAAATTCACAAATTATTTTTATGTAAAATTAACTTGAATATAGTTAATTATTACCTCCAAGACTGCTTTCCCTACCGCAGCGGCCATCGGATTACCACCAAAAGTATTAAAATATGATGCTTTTGTATGAGCGTCTGCTATTTCTTTGGTAGTGACCACAGCCGCCAATGGAAATCCATTGCCAATTCCTTTAGCTAATGTTACAATATCTGGTACAACGCCATGACCCTGGAAGCCCCAGAATGCATCACCTGTACGGCCAAAACCTGTTTGTACCTGTTTTATAAAATATAATTATAATGTAATTTATTTAAAATTAATTAATTTCTATTTCAAAAAAGAAGTGGGGGACGGCGAGATAAGGCTATAAAAAGATATTGGAAAATTTGTGAGTAGTTGTTATTACCTCATCTGCAACGAATACTCCGCCATATTTCTTAATTAATTGACTAGCCTTCTTGATATAACCTTTTGGAAACTGTACAGCACCATTCACACCCTGAATAGATTCTGCAAAAAGTGCTGCCACACGACCTGCTGGTATTGAGCTTTCTAGGAGCTGTAAAAAATATGCGATTTACAATACATTTCGTTAGTTGTAATTTCAAGAATCTACGATTTAAAATCTTTGACATTATTTTATTAGTTAGAGAGTGCTGCTTCATATTAGTCTTCACCGTTTGGATTACAAAGTTTCTAAAAGTGTGGAAACTGGAAAACTGATTGTAGTTTCTTTCTGTCTATTTTACAAGAAACGAAAATAAAAACTTACAAGCGTTTTTTAAATTAGTATAAATATATATAGAAAATATTACCTCGCGCAGCTGATGTATGTATTTGTCGGAGGAAGAACAATCTTCAACACAATTACACGAATCACGGACTTGCGAGAGTGAGTCTCGACACCCACCCCAGACGCCCCTGAATGGATCTGGTAGCATCGCCTGTGCATTTTAATGATTTCTTTTAAAACTGGTATGACTCTGTTGGTCATTTCCAATATATCATATAGATAACTTGAAGGCATAATTATATTATGAACATTTTTCAATATAAAGTATTAATTATAAGGCATAACGTAAACGTAAAACACAATACAAGAAGTCTGTTTAACATAATAAGCAACAAGTAAGATAATAAGAGCCAGTGAAAGTTTATATATTAAATTTAAAAATATGACATTTATTTCAAATAGTAAATAACTACAATACACTTCTAATTATGAAAATAGAAGTGTATTGTAGTGTCATATTGCATTTAATTTAAAGTTGTAATTTACATGATGGAATCCAGCTGGTACAGGTATCGGTAAACGATAGGATTGCGTCGCTGTTAGACCCATAAGAGTGCTGGAGAGACCGTGGTAGCAACTTTGTAGCGATATAATATCGTTATTTCCAGTGTAAGCCTTAGCTAACAACATCGCGAGATCATTAGCTTCAGTCCCACTGTTTACTAAATATACAACCTGAAAAAATACAAAATATTCAGAGATAGCTTTTGTAATACAACCTGAAAAAAATTGAAAATATTCAGAGATAGCTTTTGTAATTTATTACAAGTATACACAGTAAAATGAAATATAGATGAAAACAATGTATTAAATTGTTTTTATCAACGTAGATGTTTTTATTAGATTTTTTTCACTAAGTTATTAGAGTAAAGGTGATAAGGAAAAACTTTAAGATTTGCAAAGCAGTAGCATCTAAGTTTTAATTACTCAAAATTCCAATTTTACTACCTAGATTTTTACCTTTAGATTCCCGGGAAATTTTGAAATAAGTTTTTCAACATATTCATAGATTTTTGGATGTCTATATATATTGGTTGTGTGCCATAGAGTATTGATTTGGTCATGTAGTGCAGCAGAGACTTTTCTAAAAAAAATGTATTTTCTTAATTTCGATTCTTTTGACGAGATAACGTTTTATAAATCAATGTACGCCGGCTGCACATCAGAAAAAGCATGACTCATTGTCACGTTCAGCCTGAGTCAAGCGTGCAAGCGAGAGCGCGGAACAAATGATAGAAGAGGTACGGAAGGCGTAAGAGGTCGACGCATCCATCCATTAATTGTTACGTGTAATTAAACAGTTACTTTACAGACAATCAGTTTATTATTATAGTGTTGAGCCCTCCATATTTTCTGATCCAATAATATAAACAAAATGACGCACATTTAAAACCACATAAATTAAACATTTCCATTATAAAATTTGATTCAACAGTAACTATAAAACATTATATCATCAAACACATTATTTATTTAATGACTTAAAATTACTTTTGGCACTATAAATACTTAGTATAAATATGACTTATTATTCTAATAACATTAGAATAGTTCATTAGGTATTCATTAAGCTAAGTAGTTTCTACTTTGAACTTTTATGAATATTTATAGCTATTAACACTGCTTTGCTATCAAAAAATATAAATAAACATTTTTTTCTACTTACGGATGGCAATGACCAACAGACACAGTAACGATTCCTCCAAAAAGGTCAAGATATCGTCTACCTTCATGATCAAAGAGCCATTGCATATGACCCTGGTGGAGAACCACCGGGCGTTTGTATAGATCGAATACCGCTGGCGGAATATTGGTTGATTTTATTTCATCTGTTTTTTGTACGGAGGGTCCCTAAATATATAAAATGTAGCTCTATGTTAATAGTTTATAAATAAATTGTAAAAAGATGAATTCTTAGAAAATATTTAACAATATATCTGCTTACATATTCTATAAGTCATCGCGATTAACCAGTAACATTTTAATTTTTAACGAATGAAAATCGAACCCACAACCATCGCACTTACAGACATACGCAACGACAGCCTCAAAAAATATTTTATATCATAAATATTTTACTCACGGAATAATCTTTCGGTGTGAAATCGCATTTTGGTAATGCGGCAGAATAACTGCGTCTGAGCACATTAAAGTAGAATCTTGGTACTGAAATAAAAATATAACCATTTTTTTTAAACCAAAATATACTTACATATTTATTAAAAAAATATTAGTCGTTTTATTAAAAAGAGACACTATTAAAAATTGCTAGGAATATTAAAGAAATGTAAAAACCTTGTTTTGCCATTGCCGTGTGTAATGCAAATACGGTAGGTACTAAAGCTATTCGAATTCGAATAAACCTAATATGAATAATAATAAATCGTGACCGTTGACTTTTGACTATGTTAATAATTGTAAAAGATATTAGGACATATACACATTAAGTTATTTCGGGTATATAAAATAAAATATTTAAAATTAACTGGTCATTGAAGCACAGTTTGATGATTTATAGTAGATGCGGTGGTTGTGGTATCGATGCCTATATGGAAAATGATATTATCATTTTTATTTTTTTATCATTTTTGTATTTACTACTTAACATTACCTAATTGCAATAGCTGGTTACTTAACTACTTACGTAGTTTAGTTACCGTTTTATTATATAATGTCTTTATGATTATATTTAAAAGTAACCGTTTTCAACCGGACGTAAATAACTTAGTGAATCATCACTAAGTATATTATTCTGCTTTTTTTCAGCATCAAGCTGTATCCCACATGTAGCAGAATAGGCAGAGAGAGCCTGGTGTTAAGATAGATCCTTCTCTTTTCTACCAAAAGCCGGAAGTCTTGCATTTTGAGTGGCGGAATTCAACGCCACATTTTGCCGCGACACCAGAGCGCAGAAATGAATTCTAATCACAATAATTAGCTTCACACTGTATCCCGCACACAGCAGGGTAGACAGAGAGAACCTAGCGTTAAGACACTCCGTTATCCATTAAATTTAATATTAAATATTTCATTTCCTTAAGTAGGAAATGAACCCACAACCTGTACGTTTATGGTCGCATGCTTCTGCCCTTATTTTTCTGTTATACTTATACATTAAAGTATAAATCGCCTAAATTATACGAAACCATATTTTTTCAATTTGTGCTTGTAATCACAACTTAATTTTTTTTAACCATGTATACTGTCACGTGACGACAGTTTATTTGTTGATAACAGTGATTGTATAAGTACAAAAAATGTTATTATACCAAAAAAAATAGTTTGACAAATATTTTATCACTTTATATAACTCTTACGTAACATTATTCCCAAGAATTTAGTAATGTTTTGAAAGAAAACAAATTTTGTGAATTTTTTATTCGATATACGTATTTTAAACAACATTTAAATAATTTAAACATTTTAATAATTGGGCCAGTCGTGGCACAGCGGCACGAAGCGTGTGTAAAACTGACTGGTTGTGGGTTCGATCCCCACTCGAGGAGATTAAATATTTACTTAAATTTATATTTCCATTTCTTCGCTCTGATGTCGAGGCTAAGTGCGGCGTAAAGTTCTGCCACTCAACATGCAATGTCTCCAGAATTCGGCAGAAAGTGGGGAACGGAGTGTCTTAACACTAGGTTCCCTCTGCCTACCCTGCTGTGTGCGGGATACAGCGAGAAGCTGATTTATTTTTATTTTACTTAAATAATGCATTTAGAAATAAATTTATGTAGTTTAAGTGAATTACTATTGATTGAGAAAGATAAAAAAAATATTTATTTTATTTATATATTAATTATTTAGTACGTGGCCAAATTGAATTCGTTATCACATTAAGCATGGAACCTGGAAGCACTCAGTCAGATATTTGTTGAAAAATAAGAAATACTCCAAATTTACACATAAGAGTACATATAAATTATAAAAATACAAACAAACTATCAAAATAATTTTTAATCTGTTTTGAATATTTTTATCAACGTAAGATTTTTTCGCAAATGTAAAAAACAGAATTATTTAATAACTTTAATTAATATTACCACTAACTAGATAATTATTTACAAATTTAAGTAATTTAATAATTACATTATTTAATAATTACGGTTTTCATTGAACCGATAATTAAGTTTTTTTTTGACATCACTAGTAACAGTATGCCTTCCACGTCAATCGAGTTGGAAACACAATTGGCATTGGTGAGATCGAGTGGCCGTATTGTGTCGAGTGAATGGCTCTAAGTCACCACTAAATAACTCATTTTATTAAAATACGTCCATAATATAACACAAAAATGAAATTAATCTACCTTGCGTTAATAGTTCTGCCTACGGCGTTACTCTGCTTCCAAAGCGGTAAGTTATTTTTATTTAGAAAGTATTTGTGCAAGTACGTGGCATAGTTTTTAGTTTATTTTTGAAAGAAAGTGTCTATAAATAATTTTCTATTAAGTGCGATCAAGTATCTTTTAAAACATAAATTATATTAAATTAAAATAAGGCACATATTATCAGCGAAATTAGTAAATCTGTCTTCAATCAGTATCATATGAGAAAATATAAAGATCATCTTGTCTTATTTTTAATGTTACTGTATGTTAAATCTTAAAATTACTAAATTGTATTTTTATTCCTGTTCTATAATTAATGTCGTTCTACTATTTGCTCTCTAATACTTCATTTTTAAGTAATACCTTCCCAAGTAACTATATACCTATGAAAAAAAAAATAAACGCAATCTAGGATTTTTTGTACCATCTGTTACATTGTAGTTACTTTCATTTTTCATAATGACATGGACTCAATTTCATATGTTGTACATAAAATATTACATATTGCAAAATGTGCTAAGAAAAATAATAAGTAGCCTTAGCTTAATAGAACAGTAAGAACAATTTAGAAAGCCAATTGACATTTATTTTCAAAATACATGCTTATCTTATTTTTAATAATCAGTACTTCATTCATTCATTTCAAAATTTCTACACCTTATACTATCACAGTGTTACAGTAACACAACTAAGAAACAATAAATGTATTTATATATGTATATATATTTTTGTAAAATGTATTTATATATGTATATATATTTTTTTATCTTTATAGCAAACACAATCTTTGCTCATGCTGAAGAAGATGAACTTGATGATGTAGTGGATATTGAGGGCGAAGACAACCAGGTAGTGGGTGAAGATGCGCTTGACGAAGATGACTCAGTTGTAAAATCATCACAGGATATTGACACTACTATCTTGTTCACAAAACCCATAACAAACTATGGTGATGTGGCATTCGGTAAGTTAAAATTACATTTAAAATTAAAATAATTTAGTTTTAGATTAATATTGGAATATTTTGAAATATTTTCTTAAACATCAGATGTATAAGACTACTACCTATACATATATGTTTCTTTGGCATTGGCATTCACTGCATATCTTATTATGTGGGAAATAGAAAGATTATTTAGTTATATTCACTTAGATATTAATATACATAAATATAAAATGACATGAAAATAAAATTATTTACAGATTTACAAGCTGGCTTCCCTGTCGAGTTCCTTGTTGGTTTCATTAACAAGGGTTCTGAAGATTACATTGTTGAGACCATGGAAGCTTCCTTCAGATATCCCATGGATTATACATATTATATTCAAAATTTCACTGCATTGCCCTACTTTAAGGAGGTTAAGCCTAGAGAGGAAGCTACTTTTGCTTACTCCTTTATTCCCAATGAAGCTTTCGCTGGACGACCATTCGGATTGAACATACAACTCAATTATAGAGATGCCAGTGGAAACTTTTACCAAGTAAGATAAACAAATATCATGTTTTAGTTGCAATTATATCGTACATGTATCAAGGCAGAGTAAGAATCTAGTGTTAAGACATTCTTTTCTCCATCTTTGTCCAATATATGAGCAATAGGAGATTGATTTATCAGGGAAGAGAATTAATAACATCTTTCCCACCAAGATTAGAGTTGACCTTCAACTATCACGTGTAAAGTTAGACACTATCTCACTGCACCTTGATGGTCTCTTTACAATTTATATACACCTAAAAGTGGTAATTGTGGAGCAGCAACACAGAACCAAACTGTGAATGTGACTGTTTTGACTACAATTCCCACTATGAGGAATGAATTATTTTAACTTCCTCGCTCTGGTAAGAAAATTAAGAGAGTTGAGTTATATATTACTTAACATATAATAATTAGAAAATTAGATGGTGAATAAAGAATCAAGTGTCTTAACACTGGGTCTATATTTTATATATGACAAATAGATACACTTGTAATTTATATATATAAATAAATAATTGCTAAACATTATTTTTGTAATTACTACCAGGATGCAGTCTACAACCAAACAGTCAACATTGTTGAAGTATCCGAAGGTTTGGATGGGGAAACCTTCTTCCTCTACATATTCCTTGGGGCTGCTTGTGTTTTAGCTCTAGTTTTGGGTCAACAAGGTCTGTCTTCCCTCGCACGTCGCAGATCACCCAGATCTGCTCCCAAACCCTTAGAGACAGGAACAGCAAATGATGTTGATTATGATTGGTTGCCTAGAGAAGTTGTTAATCAACTTAGTAAGTTTCACTTGTGATATTTTAGTTATAAATACCGCGTATAGGATTTTTTATTTAGGTTTTAAACTAATAATGTTGATTTCAATTGAAAGTGAGATTTGAGTTGGAATTTTTGTGTTTGAAAATATAGGCTGTGTTAGATAAAATGTTACCATTAGTTTTAATGCATTGAAAAAGTAAATGTTGGTTTGAAATGCATTGAAAATGGTAAATTATATGAATAAAACTTAGATTTTATATGTTTAGAACAAATATAAAGATTATAAACAATAGCTATATGCCATCTTAATAGCACATTAACCACCACTTTGAAAAAGTATATAATCGTGTTTATTGTTATAATTATTATTTTAAAATGTTTATTTATATAGAATATAGTCTAATTTATATTATATTATTACAGAAAAATCTCCCAAAACTCCAAAACAATCTCCCCGTTTGAGAAAAGTGAAAAGATCGGCCGGTGATGACTAATCAATCACCCATTTAAAAAAACACCAAGCTCTGCCTGAGAAGGCATAGAAATGTGTGTTAAAACAATTTAAATAGAACTAGGCTGAATAAATCTCATCCTTTTGTCAATTTTCATTAATTTCCGATGTTGTCTAGTGTTGTCCATTTGTGGCCTATTTCTATTTTTTTATTGTTTAAGTGAAGAGACTGTGTGATTAGTTTATAATGTGTTGAGAGTAAATTATGGAACAAACAGTGTGGACAGCTTTGTAATAATGTTCGCGATATGAGAAGACATTATTTAATAAAATGTTAATTTTTTATTATAGTTTCATTATATTTAATTAAATCTTACTCCTAATTAATAAACTACTTTAATTTTATTCCGTTGCAGCATTCGCTTAAATTTACTTAACGCATTTTAAAAAAAATGGAGTATTTTACTCCAATTTAATTTTTTTGTATTAAGAAGAATTTTATGGTAATAATTTTTACATAATTCCTATTAACATTATCATATCTACCCAAGAAAATAAGTATAGGTCATTAGAGCATATTTAATACTTTTTAGAAAACATAAAAATTTGAACGTAGCGGGATTTGGACCTGCGTCTCTTGGAATGCGTCCAAGCTTTAAAAATTTCTCTATATAGGTGCAATATATGTGTAAGCAAAAAGCTACATATTATAAAGCTTAAGCTATAAATAAGATTATCATAAAATAAATCTATATGGATGTCTTCTTATATTTTAGAGCCCGAAATTAAGGATGTGGTATAGGGATACGGATTTTTTATATATTAAGTTATGTACCAGCAAAGTTTAGTTGTAAAAGAATTATACATACACATATGTATATATATATTAAATAATGATACATAAAAATAATTCTGTGTATGTGTTCGAGTTCCATTAAAATATTTACCGAACTCGTTGTTAACATTGGCAGCTCTAGTTCGTTCAACAAAATTGAATATCTGTGCTACAGTCATTACAAATATATATTATCTGTCATCTTTCCTTTTCGTACACGCTCGTTGCGCAGCACGTGTGTAATTTTTCTTTTGCTCGACATCTATAATAAAAAATGGACAAACCCAACGTTTTGGCTCGCGTAATGAAAGTGCTGGGCCGCACAGGATCCCAAGGTCAATGTACCCAAGTGAAGGTGGAGTTCCTTGGGGAGACCAGCCGCCAAATCATCAGAAACGTGAAGGGGCCAGTTCGTGATGGAGACATTTTGACCCTCCTGGAATCTGAACGTGAAGCTAGGAGATTAAGATAAAATGGTAATTATAATGACATTATTAATTATAGTACTGATTTGTGTATAGTGAAGTGAAGTATGGTTACAGTTGGTAAATTCTAGATAGATCGATGAGGTTGGTTTGTCATTTTTCATTGTTAGTTTCTACTATGGTCTTTTATTTTGTAGCTATGAAGCTTGCTATAAATATTAATTATGTGTAATTGGGGAATTATGCCAAGTTAAACTGTATGTATATAATTATGTCAAGTACTTTAAAAGATGTTAGGGTGTCTTGGATAGATAAACTTTTCTTTAAGGTTTGTCAATAGCGTTAGACGAAAATTAAATAAATATATGTGTAAATACACTAATGTGTGTTTGAGGCCCTTTATTTTTAAAATAAATTTTATTTATACTTATTTTATTACTTATTATTTTCTTATATACTTGTTTTATTTGAATTTGTGGTTATGTGAATATAATAAACATTACAATATCTTTTGTATATTTAGATACTATCCATTATCCTATATATATATATATATATACATATATATATATATATATATATATATATATTTTGATTATTAATCAAACCCTAAGGAATAAATATATTTAGGCACAAAAAAAACTATGTGGGATTCTAGCTGCAGATGGTTTAAAAAAGGTGAAGGTTTGATTCCATTTAATTTTTATATTTCTAACTACTATCTTAGTATTTTTTAATATACAATTTTCTGATTTTAATTATAATATTTATTAATATACAATTTTCTTTTGTTTTCAGGGTCAGCTCAAATCTTCATTAGGTTAAATTTAATTTTTATATGTAACCAATTACTATAATAATGAAACATCAAAACCGTCAAAGATACCATCATAATGTAATCTGCTTAAATACATAATTAAAACACCTATTCCTGAGTTTATTACTTCTTCCTTGATGTCCTATGTCCCATAATGAACAATTGTTTTTAACCTCATGCCTGATGTTTAATATTTTTTTTAGTTCTATACTCTATCCTGATAGGCAGAGGAAACCTAGTGTTAATACACTCTATTTACTACTACTTAATTCCCTTGTTTTTAACAGAATAAGGAAATGAGTATTATTCATTCCTCTGAGTGGACATTGGTTCTACAACTGCTGCATTTACAGTTAGAATGATCTTCTGCAGTGATAGTGCTCAGATTATTGGAAATATAAAAGATATTAATGTACTCTTGAAGGAGAGTAATATTATCAAACAAGTATATTCAGAGAGATTGAGACCTCTAATTTAATAAACATATTTAAGTATACAATCCTGAAGAATTGTAAAAAAATAAACTGGTTCATTAAAGATTCACTACTCAGCTAGGCAATGAAAATGTAATTCCAAATAAAGATCAAAATAGTGATTTTAAGCTCATAACAACTATTAAATCTTTATTAAAAACATTAATATTTTATTAACTTCACAATGTGTAGCAGTTTGCTAAGAATAACCTATTTCATGAAGTAAGTTTGATTGTGGGCCCTTGGTGTTGTAAGGAAAGAGCAAACAGCAATGTCTAGGAAATTTGTAAATGTAAGAGAAACTTAGTAAATTAATTTCTATTTTCTGTTTATATACTAGCATCCTGTTAAGATCAGTAGACCTTATTCCTGACTGAGTGAGATTTGAACATACAATTAGATCACTTGAGTCATTGAACACTAAGTAATTTTTTTGTAACGATATAACAAATTGATATAATAATTAAATTTACCACATTTAATGTAAACTTTGGCAGCACTAATTTGAACATTTGTGTACTACTAGGTGTGTTCAGTAAATATAACTTATTTTATGCAATATTCAAAAAACAAATGAAGAAAATCTGTGTGTTATATTTGGACTTAACTCTCGTTAGGATCATAGAGCAATAATTTGGCAAATAAATTTATGTAAATTGATAAATTATGTTAAGACCATGTTTTTGTCTATTTAATTTATTTATTAATTATACTAAGCTAATAGATAGATTATAATTTTTTTTTTGAATTTTAATGTATTTAAAATTTCAAGTGATTATTATTTCCAATTTTCTTACCAATTTGATGCATCATCAATATGTTCAATATAAAACAAGGTTGTTTCAGTAATGTTTACTCTATCTAGTATCTTTTAAAATATATAGGAGATTTTAGAAAATTCTAAAATTTGTACCTCATAGAAAAATACCAGACTGGTAGACTGAGAAACTTTCCACTAGAAATTATGGAAAGTTTAATAACATAAGGTGTACCTAATACTACTATATATACTTATATATATCAGCTTCACTCTGTATCCCACACACAGCAGGGTAGGCAGAGAGAGACACTCTGTTCCCCACTGTCTGCCAAATTCTGGAGGCATTGCGTGTTGAGTGGCAGAGCTCAACGCCATACTTAGCCTTGACTATAAATTATATATAAATTTAAGTAAATATTTCATCTCCTCGAGTGGGAATCGAACCCACAGCCAGTCAGGTTTTACAGTCACACTTTGTGCTGCTGCGCCACAACTGGCCTCCTTATGTATAGTGCATACTTATTATGTTTATGTAGTAAAGATTAGTTCTTTAATCATTAAGAAATGGTTGAAATCATTAAATAAAATCATGTGCCTGTAATTTATAACATATTATTTAAGCCAAAAATAAAACTTTGTCACACAGTTATCTTTAGGACTAGATTAATGAACACACAATACAAATCGTAAAATATCAAAAATAAAATACATGTTTGTATAAAGTATTTAAAGTACAAAAGTCCAGTTTAAAATTTAAATTTTATTCACAGCATTATAATTTTAATCATAACATTAATAATAACAACAACTATACATTTTTAATAATCACATAGTTAATAATAAGACAACAAAGGAAGATATATAAGTACACATTAGCATCCATCGGTTGATATCGTCATGGGACTCCTACACCATCATAAGTAAATGAAAAAAGTATATATATTTACAAAAACTTTCATTTGTTCAGATTGTGAGTAAATCCTGACCCACGGATTTTCTCACAACATAGTTGATCTGGAACACTTGGTTGTACTTTGAGCACGTCGTAATTTTAAAAGGGCGATATTAAGTGTCGTATTTTTCATCTTCGCACTGACTCGCCCAAAAGAGGCAGTTGCCGATGCCGCTATAGCATATTAACGTAACAGTCGCTAAGAAAACAACACTACATACTATACACGGCTTTCTTTCTAAAAAGAATCCAATTAGATAAATCACCATAAACATGACGTGCGTATTCACTAACGCCGGGTTTACAGGCTTTGGTATTAAAAGCACGGGTATCAGCCATTGTAAACAATACATTGCGATATTGGCACACTGTTTAGGACCGTTCTATATGCTAGGAAACTAAATATAATACTATCAGTGTGGCAAACGACATGTTTTAAACACTATCTTTCTTATTCCGTATTATAATGTCAAGTTGTCAAGGTATCAATTAGTTTTTTTTTGTATGTCGACGTTCGTGTAGTCTGATTTTGACACTGACAGAAGATAGGTTTTTTTAAAATTTGTACTGGTGTTGCTAGTTCTCAAATTAACTTATTAGATTTTAAAAAAGTATCTAAAAATATGTTTTTTTTTTTTAATTTTTAAAGCGATAAATACTTTTATTATGCAATAGAATAAATTTTACATTTGTAAATATAAATTATTATAAAAAATACATTTAAAAATAAAAAAAAAGTAAGTAGTTAGTTGTTTAAGTATTATTAAGGTATGCTGGCAGTGATATTATTTATATGTAACTACGTGACGTCATGAAAAATGGCGTGAAACTAAAAAAAATAATTATCTACGTATATCGTAGCGTTTGGCGCTCCGGACGACTACCCCGCTAAAGATAAAGCGTAAAGTTAGTTTAGTTTAGTTTTTTTTAATCTACGTATAAAAAAATACCATTCATTTTTTATAATTATTACAGAGATTCTTAATTATGTAATGATTGATTTTCGCTTGAGAGTATTAAGAATGTTTAACTCTGATAGTACTTGGTCACTGAATATCAACCCGGTTAAATTAAAAAAAAACCAGACAAAATGTCTCTGAAAAAAGGCAAATTTGTCAGTTCCTTGTAGGGCGATATTCCATGTTTATTTTATAATAATTATTAATTCATTAATAATAATAAAATTAATTAATAATAATATTAAGTAGTAAGCAACGTTGCAGTACACAATATTGTAAATCGTGCTTGCAACCATTAACTGATAAATTTAATACTAAATTTATATATTTCATGATTTCGCCAAGAGACCTCAAAAGTCGCACTTCAATGTGTATCATTTGCACCAAGTGCAAATAAATCCATTAAAACTGGTAATAAACAGCTGTTTTTGCAGTAAAGAGTGCGTGCATTTTGGTAAGGAAGGAAAAGAAGTGTAAAAAAATTACGCCCAGACGATTATTCATGTCTTTTTTATGGGAATTTTGTATAAAGAAGATACGACTGGTCAAGAGTGGATCCAATGCATAAAGTGTCATAATTTTTTTCTTTGAGATTGGACGATAATCTGCGATCGCAGCACACACCAGTGGCTATTGGCGTAGGCAGCGCTTATCCGGCCTTGGACATCATGATCGATGCCTCCGGACTATTGCATAACCGATCTAAGGTGCCTGAACTTTCCGACTTAACGACTGGTTCAGGACCTATATTGATAATGCTCAAGATCTCTAGGCTCCCACTAGTGTGATCAATGGGCGCGAATAAATTGTATTAAAATCGGCATTACCTAATCTTGCTGCTCAGGATGTTTGCCAGATGGGGATATTGTACCGTAGATAGAATTAAGACTTTCTAATATCTGATTGTTATTATATTATGTCGTTAATATAAAATTTATTTATTTGTAGCTTTATTAGATTGAGATTTTTGTAAATTATAAAAATCTCCTAAAAACTCCTATTAAGATCAAGGCCGATTAAGTTTATGTTAAATAGCCTAATGTTTAATTAATTATGTATCTTTATAATATAGATAAAAGTTATAATCCCTTTTTATTTCTGAAACTATGAATATAAGCTCAAATACAACTTTCAATTTAATTTTCACTACTCTGTTCTTGTTCTCACTTTCCTGTCTCATCAAAAATAATAAATTGCTATAAAATCAGTATTAATTATAATATTGTCTGGCCCATTAAATATTGGATATGTTTTGGTTAATTCTCGAACTCTAATCATTTTTTATACTTATTAATAATAAAAAAAGGAGATTCTACGAGAGAACTACAGTAGTTCTTCCTTATTCGAGTAACTCGAACGCGGAAACCATTAAGAAATTAATAATATTATCATTATATGCTTAAAATAACTCTAACAAAATTACGATAGGAATAAAACAATATAAAAAATCTTTGAAAATCAGTCAATCAATCTTTTATTTCTTTTAAATCTTCGCATGCTTATTTTTCATGGATATTGCTTGGACTACTGCATGGTTTACTATTAAACAGACTCATTTAATATATGTTGTGTAACGGAACCAAACGCCACGCCTGTCCTCATTTTACTAGTACCCTTTAAATAAAAAAATAAAAACTCAACACGCAATGCCTCCAAAATTCTGTGGCAAGTGGGAAGCAGAGTGTCTTAACACTAGGTCCACTCTACCTAATTTGTTACATGCGGGATACGTGAACTTGAAAAAAAAATATCTTCCCAGTCCAGTGTGAGACTCGACTGTAAATCCTACGTAATTCCAATTTTTACCGTAGGAGCAAACTAAATGGCAATTTAAATCATAAAATGTGGCGAAATAAAGAATGGTTTTTTTACAATTTCACGTTGTATCCCTAATAAAACAGCGTAGGTAAGGGGAACCTAGTGTAAAAACACTTTGTTGTTTATAGAAAATAAACAACAAAGTTTATGTTCTTAACAACAAAGTTTAAGTTTAAGACACCGCTATGAACGCTGCACATTGTTTTCTAACCAGAGTAAGTAAAATAAAAATGATTGATTGTCTAGCCAAAAACCATTTACAGTCGCACACTGTGTTGCTACAACGGGCTCAAAGCGAAAAGCTAGATTCAAATCTCTAATAAATGTATGATTATATAAATTCTTCGACAATTAGATTTAAAATAAAGAATAAGATAACATAGTATAAAGAGTTTCTTACCGCATATTCTTCTAAAGCAAATGCGAATGAGACGAATCAAAAAATCGATAATAATTAACAAAAAGACGTACCTAACTTCAAAGGGCCAAACCTATTTAATAATTGAAGTGTGAACACAGTAACAACTAACTAGCCAATTTTCACCTCCCGGTATTTGCTGAACTCTGAGAGAGAGATACCAACAGCTTTGTAGACTTTGTAGTTGTTACGTAAGGCTTAAATGAAACAGAAGTTTATGCAAATTGGTGTCTCAAGACGTGTCTATTTTAGCATATTCTAAAGGGGTACCCTTTTAGTTATTTAATAAATTAAAAAAAAATAATTGCTATTAGTTAAAAATATAAAACATAGAATAAGTCGTGGTGCAGCTGCACAAAGTGCGACTGTAAAATTGATTGGTTGAGGGTTCGATCCAAAATTGAGAAAATGAAATATTTATTTACATTTATATTTTCATTTCTTCGCTTTGGAGTCGAGGTAAAGCGCGGCGTTGAGTTCCGCCATTCAACACACAATGTCTCCAGAACCCGTCGGGAAGTGGGGAATGGAGTGTCTTAACATTAGGTTCCCTCTGCCTACCCTGCTATGTGCGGGATACAGCGTGAAGCTGATTTGATTTATTTACGTAGTTATCGACAATTGTGGGTTCGAAATTTACTACAAAAATGAATCCAATATAATTTCAACATTTGGTTTCTTTCTACACGTGAAATTCTATCTACCCAGTACATTTTAAAGATTCAATACGTATTAAAAAATGGAGATAAACATTTTTTTGAGTATTTCGTATTAAGAGGCGGGTGCTTGTTTCACACAAAACTCGAGAATCGGTGACTCGCTGAGAAGACTTCGGCACTACATTTCCCATACTTAAATAGATGAATTAAAAAAATTGCAATGGTTCATATATTCTTCCCCGACTAGTCGGTGAGTTGTTTTTTTTTAACTCTACGCAATACACAATAAGTTAAATAATAAATCCAAAACCCAGTTAATTTGCTTATTTTTTTATATTTTTAGCTTTAATTATTTTATATACAGTTCAGAGTAAATATTATTCGTAATATATTAGTTTCGAAATGATAATTTATGGCGAAATATTTTGTTTTTTTCTTTTATCGGCTTAAAACTTGGATTATTGTTTTTTTTTTATATAAAACATTTTCGTCACTTCAAATATGAGCTTGTATCTAGATGTGAGTTATATGAAAAATAAATATAATACTATATATTTATTTTTCATATAACTTCCTCTTCCGTTCTACTCTTCACTCATTTAAGAGTGAAGTATGGATTAATGGACTCATTTAAGTATGTTGGATGTCAGAGTACAACGCCGTGCTTACTTTATATTAGAAAAAACAAAATAAATAAACCTATAGTAAGTATAATAGGATCAGTCACGGTTCGTTATCGGTCCGATCTGAGTCTGTTAATAATGTTGTTATATGAGAAACAATGAGAGCTCAAAAAAGTTCCAGTTTAATCAGGCATATAGGAATATTTCTCATACATGAATATGAAACAGAGTAGGTACGGTTCGTCACTTCCTTCTTTATGTCACTTCGTTTTCTGTTTTTGCCCAAATACGGGACTGTGCTTATTTAACGGAGAGAACTCAACGCCACAGCTAATGTTATCAGTACGGTGTAATATAAATAATTAAATCGAAATCAGGGTCAGTCTGGTGCTTTTCTAGATATAATACACATAAGCAAAATAAATATTTTATGAAAACATAAACTTCGGCAATAAAACTGTCGTACTCGTCAGTACTCGTCCCCTGGTGGTCTCAAGGGATCTTATCTATCGCTCCTACTAATAAATAAAATAAATAGCCATAATGAATAGAACAAATAATATCGCTTACTTTCATTAGGATTAAATACGATATAATAATAATAATTAATAATGATGATAAAAGTGCTGAAGTGATAATATGCCTTAGAATTCGGCGGAAAATGAAAGACGGAAGTGTCTTAATACTAGGTTCCCAAATTACCTGTTTACCATGTACCATCTATGTGCAGGATAGAACGCGAAGCTGAAAACACGATGGTTATGGGTCGATCCCTGATCGAGAAAATAAATCATATTCATTTTCTCGTTTTGCTAGCCGAAGCGCACTCTTCGATTACAAAACAAAACGTCTCCAATTCGTTCAGAAGAACAAAAGACTCCGTCTTCACACATTGTTATCTCAATTTCATGTGTGTGTATATAGATTAAATACAATAAATTTAAAGCATAAGCACTGTGGGAATTTGAGCGACAGTGACTTCAAGAACTTTCTACATAAATTAATTTCAAGAACATTTATTAAGAGGCTAGTCTGAATTATATGGATGGTACGAATATTACACGTTATAGAAGCTAGATGAACCTCTTAAAGTTCATACAGAACTGAGATACTTAATATAAGTAATCATTGATATAATAATCATAAAAAAAATATTAGCCACAGAAACAATAAAAATCAAAAATGTAAAAAAAAACATATCATGTTTGTGGTGTCAGAAATTAATGTTAATACGGTAACATCAACAATTTACATTTCAAGTTCAATATCACTCAATACACAACAGTCTACAGTCTACGCGCATACCCCCGTTATCAGTCATCCCGACCTTATTCTGTAGGAACACCTAAAAGCTTATGTGACTGAAGATTAATGGTGGAAGCTAAAAAACCTATTTCATACAGCTTATTGACGCATGCGCCTCGCGTGAGGCGTTCAGGTTCCCTCATCCCACGGACGCTTTCCCGCCAGTGACGTCCTACACCCCCGTCGGTACAATCGCCTTTTGCGATCCCAAAAATCCTTTACCCTCAGCCAGTGAACTCTTGGTCGTAAAGTGAATGTAAATCGATTATTTTATACCAAACATGTCCCAAATTCGGTGCCGATCTACAGTAGACATATTACAGGACATAATTAAAACCATATTAATTATAACCCAATTATTGTTCCCCATTATGTGCCACGACGAGAATGAATCCTTTTAAACGATAAAACAATTTAAAAAAAGAATTAAAATAAAACGATTGTTATCTAATTCTTGATTTTAAAATAATTGGTATTTCATAAGAGCAATCAAAAATGGCGAATACAGCTCATTTAATGAGACGTCAAAGCTCTCGGGATTTATATGCTCAACGCTCGTTGGATAGAATGGAAATGAAAGAGTTGAGGGGTCGTCTGGTAACGTTGGAAAATGGCCACTCCACGCATCGCACCCACGTCATGTACGGGGCAACTAACCAAGCGTTTGAAGACACGAGCCCCAATCGACGATCGACTGAAACACCCACGAGTAAAGCAAGTTCTGCTGACGAGAGAGCTGGTTTCAAGCCAGAGGGTGGGGAGTGTGAGAGGGAATCTTGGGACAGCAAACTAACTTTTCTACTGGCAACAGTGGGATACGCTGTCGGTTTGGGTAATGTGTGGAGATTTCCATATTTAGCCCAAAAAAACGGGGGTGGTGCTTTTCTGATACCTTACTTTGTGATGCTCGCGATTGAGGGTATACCCATATTTTATTTGGAGTTAGCCATCGGCCAGCGTCTGAGGAAGGGTGCTATAGGCGTGTGGCATCAAGTGTCTCCATATTTGGGTGGTATAGGAATTAGCTCAGCGGTGGTGTCATTCAACGTGGCGCTATACTACAATTCTATTATCGCATGGTGTTTATTCTACTTCGCACAAAGCTTCCAAGCTGAACTACCCTGGGCTGAATGTCCTAAGAAGTATTTTAGTAATGGATCCTACACAACGGAACCAGAATGTGCTGTAAGTATAACTCATTAACAATTAAAAGGAGATGGACAATCATGGGCCCAAATGTAAAGAGTTGAGATGCAGTGTTACCATCTCCAAAATTGTAATTTTTTTATAATTTTAGGAAAACCACTAAAAATCAACTCAACTGACTCTGAAAGCGCGGGAAAACGAGAAAAGTAGTTTTAGATCCTTAATCGATATAAATAATTTATTACAGTACTACGAAAATAAAATATTTGTTCATTTATATTAAAACTAAGTATTTTAACGCACTTATTAGTGCAAATTATTATAGTGTCAATAGACAATATCATTTCATTACTAAAATCAATCACAATCATATTTTAAATGACAGATGTGACAGCTGATTGACATTGACTAATTGTCTGATGATTTTTTTATTTTTTGCTTCACTCGTTTCCTTCGTTTCGATGCGTTTTGAGTGCTTTCCCGTTAGTTTGATAGTTTTAATTTTAACTGCTTTCTTTTTGCAAAAACTGACAGAATTTTCAGAGAGGGAAGGATATACCTAAAAATTAATAAGATAAATCAGCTTCACGCTATATCCCGCACACAGCAGGGTGGCAGAGGGAACCTAGTGTTAAGACACTCCGTCCTCACTTTCTGCCGAATTTTGGAGACATTGCGTGTTGAGTGGCAGAACTCAACGCCGCGCTTTGTCTCGACACCAAAGCGATGAAATGGTAATAAACTTAAGTAAATATTTCGTCTCCTTGAGTGTACACTTTACGCCCCTGCTCCGCGACTGGCCTACGTGGATCTATTAAATCATACTCCATTTTCATCTCTACATTCTGAGCTCACGAATGTATGCAACCGTTTGAGTCTCATTTACTTAAAATGTTGATGCAAACAAATAACGGACAAACTGACAAACATTTTTTAGCCTGGGAGAGACCTGGGAATCTAATGTTAAGACACTCCCTTACCCACTTTCCGTCGAGTTTTCAAGGCTTTGCGGGTTGAATGGTGGAACTTAACGCCGCTCTTTGTCTCGTTACCAGAGTAAGGAAATGAAAATATTAAATGTTTTATTCCATCGTGTAGGAATCGAACCCATAACCGTCGCCCTTACGGTCACACGCTGCCCGTGCCCGTTGTGCCTCTTTGCCAGATTGGCTTAGAACTGATAAAAGAGATATTTAAACATATAAAAACAATCTTATTAAGCGTTTAGCGCGTCGTACTCTCAACAATATGCGTATTACTTGTGATATACATTGCCTTTTATGGCCAAGTCCACCTTTTTATTTATTACATAAAAGGAGAAACTTAAGACAGAACGTCTCTTAATTAGATACTGAATAAATAAATAATTGCATTTTACGGTATAAAAACTGAGTTGCGAGACTTTGTTATTATTTACAAGTTATGTTTTTGACGGCATTTAATTTTCTAATCAAAAATATCAGCTTCACGCTGTATCTCGCGCACAATATGGAAGGCAGAGGCAACATAGTGATAAGACACTCCGTTCTCTACTTTCCGATTTTTTCTAGGCACTGCGTGTTGTGTGGCGGAACTCAACGCCGGGCTTTTTCCTTGGTGCCAGAGCGAAGAACTTCTCCAAAAGCTCTCTTGAAAAATTTTCTAAAGTCCTCTTGAATTTTACACACTATTAAATTATGTGAATTAGTCAAGGCCTGATTATAATTCATTATTAAGTTATTTTTATAAGCCATTAAAACCAAGTTATACGAGTGTGTTAAGAATTGGCTTATGATATCATAACTAAGAAAAAAAATGCATCTCATGTCGTTGCATAGCTAAAAAAATTATATTTTTTTATATGTCTACCGATTAATATTTCAATTCCAAGCGAATAAATAAAAAGAGTAAATTTACTTTTGTGCACTGAAAAGGTCAAATCTGTTCATTTTAGTTTCTTAATTAGTTTTCGTAGTGAAAGTAAGATTAATTAAAAATCTCTTTGATATACATTAGCCTTTAAGTTTATATAGTCAAGAGATGTAGACATAATGCTAAATGAAATATATGAAAATATTTCTATACAAATAATAAAAATCAACTTCACGCTGTATCCCGCACGCAACAGGGTAGGCTGAGGTTAAGACACTCTGTTCCCCACTTTCTGCTAAATTCTGGAGGTATTGCATGTTGAGTGGCAGAACTCAACGCCGCGCTTTGCCTCGACACCAGAGCGAAGAAATGGAAATATAAATTTAAGTAAATATTTCATCTCCTCGAGTGGGGATCGAACCCACAATCATTCGGTTTTACAGTCACACTTCGTGCCGCTGGCCTACGTATAGTAAGAATGTAACTCAATATATTCCATCCATGTACAAATAGCTAATTTGTATAGATGGAATATATATGAGAAAATCAATAATTGGAAACATTTATAAATGTAATAGAATTCAAAACAATAATTATTAAAAAAATGGTCTGTGCACGCTATTCCCAGAAACGAAAGGAATTGAAAAGAGAATAAATAAATAATAATTTAAATATAAATATTTTTGTATAAATAACTTTGTAGTACAAGCGGGTGAAGCCGCGAGCGGGTCGCTAGTTAGTGATACAAATCTTACAGTGGTGAACAGCGGAAGTTGGTGATAGGGACACATTTTGTATTATATTTATATATGTAAAATAAGCTAGTTAAATGACTCATCATAGTAGAGCTTATATAAGCTTATAGAATAAATAGTACTATATTATATAATTTTGTAATAAATATATATTTTTTTAAATAACGTTTATTTTAAGTTCTTTTAAAAATTCATACCTTTCAACGAAAAAAAGACCTTTATCTCAGGAACGCTTGGCGATATCGATTAGAAATTCAAACCATTTACTACAAAGGGAATCAAAATTATAGCTATAGTACTATATAGGCACTGAAAACTACAAATTTGTGATTAAATCTTAAAATATAATAGCCTTAAAAGAAAGGCAAAATTAAAGCCGCTTGTTCAAGTGGTATCAGATGAAAGGCTCTGGCTAAGCTAAGCTTGAATTTCAGAAAAAGCTCGAGATGTCCAATTTTTGTATGGAACCCTCGGTGGGCGAGCCCGACCAGCACTTGTTCAGTTTTTCTTTTTTTATCTTTAATGATTAAAGAAGATTAATAAGAAGATAAAAAATTGTAGCGTTTTCACTATGTCTAGCAACGTTGTGAAAGTCACTACAATTATCTGCGAATGTGAAAAGAATAATATTTTAAAATATAATAAATAACTCAATATATATGTTTATGAAATTCAATACACTTTCAACATTATGCAAAACAGGTATTCATCAGCGATTCTATAGGTACAATCCATTTTCCACATCGAGATCATTTCAATGGCTACTCTATTCATGAGATTAGTCTTTAGCTGCAACTTTTAATTGATTGTAATTAGTGTTTGATATATTAATAGTAAAATATAACTAAAAGTACTAGATTCAAATTTCGAATGATACGTTTAAAAAATTTCATTAGTCGTAGTAATGTCTTTAAAAATTGGCGGCGTGTGGGAACGGAGTGACTTAACACTAAGTTAGTGGTCAGTGAGAACCTAGAGTTATCCTGCTATATGAGGAAAAGCGCATACCTAAAAGCTACGTGTGGTAGAGTCACGTCGCCAGCAATGGCAACACGCATGGGCAGACTCGAGCGGATCATTACCACCCCTGGGATTTAAAACCGGCGTGAAGTAGTGGCTTTATGCCACTGCGTTTCGCATCAGGTAATGCGGGGTCCTGGCGCCCAACCCACCTTAAAGGCCGGCAACGCACCTGTAGCTCCTCTGGTTTTGCACGGGGCCGTGGGCGGCGGTAATCACTTACCATCAGGTGACCCGCACGCTCGTTTGCCGTGTCTTTTCCATAAAAAAAAAAAGCTAATGATGAAGCTAAAACAAAAATCCTTGACCCCGTAATATGAAACAATCGAAACGAAAACTGTATAATACTAATCCACGCGTAAATCTTTTGAACTATACAACTGACAAGTTTTTTATGCTTCATACACATTCATACATAAATATTACAAAAAGAAAAGGCGTCGAGGAAATCTCCACTCTAAGCAGAAAGATCTTAAAATCCATTCACCGCAGTCCATTTCATGTAATTTTATTAACGGTGTGCTTCCATTATCTGTGTGCACGCGAGAAGATTGAGTACGTAAAGCACGAATAGGTGTGTAGTTGAATCGAAGCGGTCGCTATGAACGAAATCGGTCGGAAATGTCATTATGTCACAGTATGAATATTAAGAAAGTATAATGTGATATAATAAATATATTTATTAAAAAAATTATTCGTTTTGATATAATAGTGAGTTAATGGTGAGGTATAGGTACTTATTATTCACTATAGTTATTTTTCCGTTTTCTTATTAAGACATCTAATATAGCTATAAGTATGAATATAAAAATTAATACACAGTCGAGGAACTGGAGCGCACAAACTGACTGTAAACAGCGGCGTTGAGTTCCGCTACTCAACACGCAATGCCTTTAGAAAAAAAGATATCTATAATATAGAAAATACACAAACTGAAATTGAGGCTTCCTCAAGCAAATAAATGCGTTTGAGATTACGTCGTATGAGTAAGAAATTCATTTTCCTTGCCGTTTTGTAGGTAGTAATATCGGGACGTAGTACCTAATTTGAAATATTCTTTATAACCCAAGTCTATATGGATAAAATAAAATTGAGACTTTCGTTGCGCAATTTGGACATATTTCATTGTTACCTGGTTATTTGAGTATTTGGATTAGAATTATAATGAGGGAAAGTTTTTATCTTTTTTTGTAGTTTCACGTTTTTTTCTGCATAGCAGAACAGGCAAAGGGAACCTGGGAACCTAGTGCTAAAATACTTCTTCCCGTAAAACCTACTGGTTGTGGGTTAAATCCCCAATTTAACTCACAACCAGTCGCTTTTACAGTCGCTCTTTGTGGCACTGCGCCACGACTGGCCTCTTAGTAATAAATTTTAATTATAGAATAAGATGCGAGTAGGTACATAGTGCCTTTTGCCTACAAACGGATATCAGTCTAGCTGCTACTTTAGTACGGTGCTAGCTCTCTCTGTAGAATTTGTAATATTAAACTGTAAACTGTAGAGTCGTTTTGGCTTTCACTGACAAAATAATAGGAGATCTTTATGGTTGCCGAGTTTTGTGTTCACTCGAGATAAAATTTTAGCTCTAAGTACTAAACTATAAGTATTAACCTTATAGTTCTGTACAAGCTGGAAGTCCACTTACCTACAAATATAAAAATACCTGTGCAGAAAAAGTTGTTGAGTGAAATTTAGAGCTTGAAATTTTATTCCGAGTGAACAAAGAACTCGGCGCCCATAATGATCTGCCATTCTTTTGTCGATGAAATCAAGAACGACGCATTCTCTCTCCTGGGGTCTCACCCGGCTGGGCTGGTCGCCTAGGCAGCATTTAGATCATCCCCTCGCTGTATCATCCCTATCTTACACAAGATAATTATCCGGGCTCACTATGGCCAACACAACGCCACGTCCATATTAATGGGCGGAGTTAGATCCCACGGCCAGAGGGTCATCTACCCTGAAGCCGTCTCCCCTCTCTCCCTCGGGGACTGAGAGATGATTACCGGATGATATCTGACTGTTGATAAATTTACGTATTTTTAAAGTACAATTGTTCATAGTACTAACTAATTACAAAGTAAACTAAATTGAATTGTTGGTGAAGATTACCTTCGTACCTTCTTCTTATAAAAATATCACTATTGCACTAGACTAGACATTGCACTATTGCACCTGTTGTGTTGCATGTATGTATGTGCCAAGGGTATTTTAGGGTACATACCTCAAAATCCTTATAACTTTGTTGTTTTTCCGTCCGTCCGTCTAATTTATTTGTATTTTGTACAAGTTCGGTTAAAGGTTAGATACCTCAATGATCAAGTCGTACAAGCTATCTCTTGATGTCTATGTTCATTTTATAAGTCATAATAAAAATATTGTTACGGAAATATACTTTCAAATATATTAGTAAAAAAGAGGTATTTCCATTTAAATATAATGGAAACTCGACGAGACTCACTCTACGAAGCAAATTGCAAATAGATTAATTAAATGGTCGGGTAAGGCGCGGGTAAGGCGCGGGTAAGGCGGAGGCGGGGGTTTGTTGACGTGGTCGTCAAAGTTTACAACCTACGGCAAAATGATATTATAATTTTAGTATAACGGTTCTTTAATGTTCAAATTGTGAGGAAGTTATATAGTTTCCTTTTTTTTTAACCTTTACATTGTCCTGTAAATTTTTTTTATCTTCACACTGTATTTAGAATGGTAAGCTGTGTGAACCTAAGTTATCAAAACGTTACGGGTTTAGCACCGAAACTCAACGCCGTTACATTATAAAAATCTAAAATCATTAGAATATGAAAAGGTGTATTTTTAAAAAAAAATATTGTGCCAAGCAAATGTTAAAATAGAGCTGAGGGCCTTAGTATTTATTATTAATATTACAAAATGTTATAACTTTTTCATCTTTCATGATTTTCCATCATCTTTATGGGGTGGTAAATCCTTTCACCGTAGTCCCAAATATTCTGTGATAAAGCAATAATAAGCATCTGTGATATTTATATAATCTACGAAATTGCTAGCACATAGGGCGTCCTTACTGGCGTGCTTTTCATATTGGTGGTACTTTGTGGTTATTCGACTACTTTTATTGTTTGTGGAAGCCATAATGGAATGAAAAACATTTGGCCCTTCAATTGTTTTTTTAAACAAGAAAATTTTATAAAATGAACATTATATATTTTAAACCGGCTTTTAAAAAAAAGGAGGCTCACAATTCGTTGGAATCTTTTTTTTTGGTGTCTAAGCTAGTATAGTTTTTCATCTCAATGTTAAACAATATTACAAAAAGATAGAGATTATTTATATATTTGGATTGTCTAATGAGATGGACTCTATAACTGCATTTTGTATCATATCGTCTTTTATAATTTAAGGTAATAATAATCTTTTAAATTTAAGTATTCATAAGCCTTCATTTTTTTGAATCTACAAAGCATTGAAGTACCTAGAACTTATAAATGTTCACTCGAACGGCAAATATTGATTCGTCGCAAGAGGCTGCGGTGGGACTTCAATGTGCTCGACCTGAACCTCACTTTAGCGCCCACGGAGGTTTCAAAATGTTGGAGTATAATAGTTTTCAAATTCATATATTGAGGTCGTTCGGCAGTGTCACAAGCGTGTTATTGTAAGCGTGATGGTTGTGGGTTCGATTCTCATTCAGGGCATTTAAATATTTTCATTTCATATAGGTTCATGTAGTGGCGTTGTGTTCCGCCACTGAACATGCACTGCCTGCAACGCCTCCAGAATTATTTATCAACATGTTCCTTAATGCCTGCCCTGCTATGTGTGGGATACAATACAAATTGAAGCTAAAAAAATAATGATAAATAAAAAGCGTATATTATTTTAATTTGGTCCAGTTCTGACAGTTCCATCCACGAGAAAACCAAATACGTTTTATATTAGCATATAAATTTGCATGAAGTGTATGCGCGACAAATCGACGTCAACATCACCCTAACTGATTTGGCTGATTCTTTTTTATTGGAAAGAATGTCCTTCGAGTGCTGTAGTGATTTTGTCAGGCTATCGTCACCTACGGTAAAGTCGTTATGCTCAAATAATTATCATAGGCGAACATGAAGTTGCTCAAATTGAGAACTTCAGAATAGGAACTTTACACTTAAACGAGTTGTGACTGTTTTTAGGGGTCGGATAATGAAGACGAAGAGCATTTGAGGGTACTTCTCAAATGTTTACAGTAGCTATTAAATCCAAAACTCAAGGTTTTGGATTTAATGTATTTATACTATATCATGAGCTTTGTGCCCATGATATTGTAATAAGTGCATTAACCTTCAAATAAAAAAAAAAGTCATCAAAATCGGTTCAGTTCTAGTCGACAAATAAATAATAAACATAAAAAAATCAAATTAATTATTATTATTTTTTTTTTTTTTATGGAAAAGACACGGCAAACGAGCGTGCGGGTCACCTGATGGTAAGTGATTACCGCCGCCCACGACCCCGTGCAACCCCAGAGGAGCTACAGGTGCGTTGCCGGCCTTTAAGATGGGTTGGGCGCCGGGGCCCGGCATTACCTGATGCGAAACGCAGTGGCACAAAGCCACTACTTCACGCCGGTTTTAAATGCCGGGGGTGGTAATGATCCGGTCGAGTCTGCCCATGCGTGTTGCCATTGCTGGCGACGTGACTCTACCACACGTACTTTAGTCGCCTCTTACGACACCACCAGTACCAGGATGATCCTATTCTATTAAAATTATGATTAACAGTTTATATTTAGTTTTTAATTTTTGCTAAATATTATACTATACAACATTAGTATATTATATTATACAACACTAGTAAGAAGAGAAACAAGAGAATAAGAAATTCATTATATTCAAGCGCGATGAAAGAGATGAATAAATATAGAATTAACAGTTTAAAACATAACAAAGAGAAACAAATAACGTTAAGTAATCTCATTTACATTTTATATTTTGTAAAAAAATCTAAGAAACTAATAGAAAGTTCATTTTTAGTTTTACTTTACTCTACTATTTTTTTTTTCGTATTAGATTTTTTTCGTATTTGTGGAAATAAAATCAGCTTAACTAGTAAATTTTCTCAAAACGACGAATGCCGCGGTGATGCTATTGAAAGCTGTCTGACCACAAGATGAATGTTGTGTGAAATCCTGATAAAATTACAATTATAAGCCTTTATAGCCTTTTCTGAGGCCGGTCGTGGCGCAGCGGCACAAAGTGTGACTGTAAAACCGACTGGTTGTGGGTTCGATCCCCACTCGAGGAGATGAAATATTTACTTAAATTTATATTTCCATTTCTTCGCTCTGGTGTCGAGGCAAAGCGCGGCGTTGAGTTCTGCCACTTAACACGCAATGCCTCCGGAATTCGGCAGAAAGTGGGGAACGGAGTGTCTTTCACTACTTTCCCTCTGCCTACCCTGCAGTGTGCGGGATACAGCGTGAAGCTGATTTATTTATTTATTTTTATAAGCCTTTATAAAGCGCGGCGTTGAGTTCTGCCACTTATCACGCAATGCCTCCGGAATTCGGCAGAAAGTGGGGAAGTGTGTGGAGTGTCTTTCACTACGTTCCCTCTGCCTACCCTGCAGTGTGCGGGATACAGCGTGAAGCTGATTTATTTATTTTATTTTTATAAGCCTTTATACACAGTTTTCAGTAAATAATTGCGGTAAAATGTCTTATTTAAATAGATATAAGTAGGTGTAGATACGCAAAAGTTTTTAGTTATGCGAATAGTCAACTATCAAATACGGGCCTCGGCATCGATATCTGATTCCTCTAATTCTGAGGCTACCCCTATTTTAGTCATAGACATCCCTTACCCTAACTATTATAATTCATTTTATGCGGGCAGTACATTTTCAAATTTTTGATCATTTTGTTAATCTGGATAGATTTCTAATTCCAAAGTTATTGCGGTATGTTATACATATGTACATATATATGTTACAGAAAAGTAAAACAAAACTAGAGTAGGGAGAGAGTCTTGACATTATATTCTTTTTCTCTCTACACTACTTTACGCGGGATAAAGCGTGATGTTCAAAATAACACATACATGTTTAACTCAATTAAATAAGCTCAAAGAAGAAATTTCAAAATCTGTTATAAGTTATAACCGATTTTGAAATTTCTTTTTCTTCAATGCTAAATTTAGTTCGCATTATCAAATTTTCGAGTTATTGCGTGTTGAGTGGTGGAGTTTAACGCCAAATTTTGTCTTTTAACCAGAGCGAGGAACAAAAATTATTGACTCCCTCGAGTAGATATCCAACCATAACAGTCGCGTAATTTTATTAATACTTATTTAGAAGAAAAAAGTATTAATACTTATTTAGAAAACGTATAAAAAATTGAACGTAGCGGGATTCGGACCCGCGCCTCCTGTAAACCGACCAGGTGCTCTGACCACGAAGCCATACGTTCCTTCTTTTAAGTATTGGCTCAAAAACTAAGATTCGAACAAGTCGGCCATAAAAGAAATTCTAACATTTATAACACGAGATTTATGTGTGACTTAAACACTAAACTTTAGTAAGAAATGCGAAAGTATTTTTAATTTCATCCTCAAAGTCGTGTTCCTGGGTCCCGACATTTTGCTTTTTGTTCGAGTAACCGTTGGCAGAAAATACTTTATAAATTTCTAAATCAATAATTTATTATTTTTTAATTAGCTACTTGCCGGCCAGGCCCGTAAGTTTAAGAAGTATATACGTATATAATAAAAGTAAAAAAAAGGTATTTCCATTTAAATATTAACTATATTATTTAGCGAAATTTATGATTTAGCGAAGATTTTGTAGCTTGGTTGCTTAGTTCTTTTTTTTGAACAAAAAAAAAACTTTAGAGTATAAAGGTAATTTACATAAAAAAAATCAAATCATTAGAAAACATTGAAAATTAAACTATTTCCTATGATCTATAAAGATCTTGCGAAGTATTTATTTATTTTAAGTAAATGACTTATAGAAAGAATTTACTTTTGAAAAAAGAATATAATTTATTAATTTTGGTGCAGAATACAAATTATTTATTAGAAGACATAAATGGAGATACGCAGTGAGATATTTTAATAACTAAATTTTTATTTTCTTGCCCTAGTGACTGAGTGGGATACGGTGTATCTTAACACTATTTACTTATTTACGCGCGACCCGTTCCCCTCACCCCTCGTAGATACTCTTTTTATTGAATTGCATACGAAAGATTATTGCTGTTTAATTAATGCCGTCTATATTCCGCCTAATATGTCAGCTACTACTTATAAGCAGTATTTTGATAACTTACAGGTCATTTTACATTCTGGTTATTTCGACAAGTTCATCATTGTAGGGGATTTTAATGTTTCTAAAATGGAGTGGCAAAATTCCATTAAGTATTTTAAACCTTTATTTTCCAGTGATTATAACCCATCCTGTAAGTATTTATATAACTTTATGAAATCCTTTAACACATTCCAACTTAATAAATTTGAAAACAGTAATAGCCATATACTTGACTTGTTTATTACCGATATTACCGATTGTGAATCATTTCTTGCGCCAATTTCACTAGTGCCTCTTGATAGTTATCATCCATCATTTTACGTTCTTGTTCCTATTTGTAGTATTCTGAGCCGTGTGATCCCGGCCTAGAATAGGATCATCCTGATACTGGTGGTGTCGTAAGAGGCGACTAAAGTACGTGTGGTAGAGTCACGTCGCCAGCAATGGCAACACGCATGGGCAGACTCGACCGGATCATTACCACCCCCGGCATTTAAAACCGGCGTGAAGTAGTGGCTTTATGCCACTGCGTTTCGCATCAGGTAATGCCGGGCCCCGGCGCCCAACCCATCTTAATAGGCCGGCAACGCACCTGTAGCTCCTCTGGGGTTGCACGGGGCCGTGGGCGGCGGTAATCACTCACCATCAGGTGACCCGCACGCTCGTTTGCCGTGTCTCTTCCATAAAAAAAAAAAAAAAAAAAAAAAAAAAAAAAAAAAAAAAAAAAAAAAAAAAAATAGTAATCCTGAATCTATACTTGTAGCTAATAAGCCTAGAATTGTTCACAATTTCCACAATTCAAACTTTGATATTATGTCGACAGCCATAAAAGAAATTGATTGGAATTTGACATTTTATGGCAAAACGGCTGAATGTGCCATCTCAGTATTTTACGATAAACTGTATGGCATTATAAAACAAAATGTACCTACTAAATCAGTAAAATCGTCCAAGTTTCCTATTTGGTTTAATTCAGCTTTAGTTCACATTTTTAAAAATAAAAATAACGCCTGGATAAAGTGGAAAACTTACAAAAATACATCGGACTATGAGAAGTTTGCTTTGTACAGGGATAGATTTAAGGATATATCAAAAATTTGCTATGATCACTATATAAATACAGTCGAAAATAATATTAATAAACATTGCGATTATTTCTGGAAGTATATTCATAATTTGACAAGCACTTTAAGCATTCCTAAATCAATTAGGTACAACAATATGTGTGCAAATAATCCTATTAATATAAGTGATTTATTCTCCCAATATTTCAAGTCAGTTTTTGAACCGAATTATGTACCATATGATTACGACATAGACAGTATTCCTGATATGAATATAACTTCAGATCTCAACTTAACAAGTCTCGTTTTATCGGAATCTGAAATCTTAAATGAGCTACGTACGCTAGATACTTCCAAAAGTCAAGGCTTAGATAACATACCACCAATCTTCCTAAAATCGTGTGCCTCAGCTTTATGTGAACCCTTACGTTACTTATTTAATTTATGTCTCAAAGAAGGTGTTTTTCCTTTAGTGTGGAAATCTGCACGAATAACACCAGTTTTTAAGAATGGTGATAAGTCCAATGTAGAAAATTATCGCCCAATATCGATATTACCAGCTCTTTCTAAAGTTTTTGAGAGACTAGTCCACAAAGCTATATACCCTTCGCTACATATGGTCATCATTCCTGAACAGCATGGCTTTGTTCAACTTCGCTCAACAAGCACTAACCTAGTAGCTTACACAAATCATTTATTTGACAGCTTCGATAATAATAAGCAAGTGGATAGTGTTTACACAGACTTTCGAAAAGCTTTTGATACAGTGGATCACAAAATTCTGTTGGAGAAACTTGCCTTTAATGGGATCCGTGGTAATTTATGGCGTTGGTTTAAGTCATATATTACTAATCGTACTCAAAAAGTTGCCGTTGGTGGTTACGAGTCAGTTATTGTGCCCATAACCTCTGGCGTCCCACAGGGATCCATATTGGGCCCCTTATTGTTTTTAATGTTCATTAATGATATTAAGAAATGTTTTAAATTCTGTAACATTCTACTCTACGCGGATGACCTAAAAATTTATCATACTATAGATAATCTCAATGACCACTTCAAGTTTCAAGAAGATCTTAATAACTTTTCAGCATATTGTAAAAACAATAAACTTAATTTAAATTTAAATAAATGTAAGCATATCATCTTCACAAAAAAGAAAAACTTTAGCCAATTTTCGTATAGGTTATATGATGTGCAGCTTGAAACTGTAAAGTCCATTAGAGATCTTGGGGTCCTACTGGATCACAGGCTTCATCTTGACTTACACATTGAAAGCATTAAAAATAAAGCCTTTAAGATGTATGGCTTCGTTATGCGATCTACCAAAAATTTTAGGCGTCCTTCTTCTTATCTCACTCTTTATAAGGCTTTAATTCGCTCCCAGGTTGAGTACGCTGTGCCTGTATGGAACCCGTTATATAATAAGTACATAGTAAGTCTTGAAAGTATTCAGATTAAATTTTTACGTGCCATGCAGTACAGATGCTATGGCAATCAAATGCCGTATATGCAATTGCTTAAGGATTATAAGCTCATTACATTAGAAGCAAGACGTAAGCAGCTTGAAGCATTATTTTTGTATAGTTTATGTCACAATAATTATGATTGCCCTAGTCTGGTTAATCAAATTTGTTACTGTATACCAACTAGAACGCATTGCCGCAATCCTTGTCGATTATTTGCAACCAATCGATGTCGCACAAATGCCGGTAAACGTCGACCACTATACAGAATGGTCAACTCTTATAATCATCACTTTAATTCTATTGATATTGCGGCAACGCGTCCTAGCAGTTTCAAAAAAGCGATACATTCACTGCTTAAATAATGATGTGTTTGGCGTACCTCCGTATATATTATGTTATATTTATAATAATCTGTGGTAAACGGTGTTGGTGTTACATTTATATATTTTGTTATGCTGTTCTTTTATTTATATGTATGTGCACTGTTTGTTTACCCCAATAAATAGAAATAGAAAAAAAAAAAAAAAAAACACTAGGATCCCTCCTACGCTACTGTATGCGGGATACAGCGTGAAGCTCTGTTGACAAAAGCAAAGCACATTGTTAAGTTCCGCCATTCGAATCAAGGCGAAAATTCTAGAATGGAGTGTCTTAACGCTATCAACTCTACGCTCTGCAGGAAAAAAAGAAGTTGATGCTTTCTATTGTTTTCAACTCCTGACGCAAAGCAGGGGATGTTATAAGTTTGACGTATTGGACTGTCTGTAGCGTCGTCTACTGTAGCTGTAGCTCCTGAATTAATAAGTTGGTTTCAGTACGGTTTTTTTAGTATGGTTAATCGCGGTAATTCTTAGCTATGTTCTATAAAGCAAGCATTTTGCCAAGACGAGTTAGTGATATTTTTGGTCGGGGAGTTTTCAGAAAATAAAATTTTGCTAGTAGTCCATTTGTTACTTACTCTCCAGTCGATAGGTTAAATTGCACTTAACGCTAAGCCCGGAACAGTATATCGATTGCATTCATCTGTAGAGCCCTCTTAGAGCTCCTTAGCTACATACGAAGATTACGTAACTACGCAAGTGGATGCTGATTTAATCTTACGGAGAAGGAGAATGTTCCTATTTATTCGTTATAAAAGTTTAATTTTGATCGAGAAATATTGTTTATGGTTATTAATTTCTAATTCAGATTTTCGCTAAAACTGTTTCTTTTAAAATACGTCATATGATTAAACGTTTATGGTAAATAACATCTTAACCAGGCAATATTGATGGTGCTAAAGTAACAGAAATTTATATTTATTAATTAAAATTAACATACTAAGTAGTCAATAGTGTTGTATCATATAGACGAATCTCGGACGAAAACTCGAAGAATCAGAGTTAAGACTCTAATCTAATATATAACAATACAATAAGTTGTTAAGGTTCGAATAGCTAAACAAGATCCTTTGCTTGTCTTGGAAATTGCGAATCACAATATTAGTTCTAAAACTTAGCTGCAAATTTCAAACTTCAATGTAATTTGAGTTTATATAAATAGTGTTATATTTAACCTATTGGAATTCCATTTTAAAATTCAAAAGATTGTCTAAAAATCGCGTATCCCGCATATGGCAGGGTAGGCAAAGGTCTAATGTTAAGATGTTTGCCACTTTCTGCTGAATTTTCGAGATGTATTGAGTGGAGAGATTCGACGCCGCTCTCTATTTTGCTACCAGAGCGAGTAAATGAAAGAAATACTATGTATTAAATATTTTCATTTTTATCATAAATTCCATTTTTTCATAAATAAAAGCGGTATCCATTTTGATGGAGGTAACAAAATAAAAAAAAGCATTATACTGAGCACATAGTCGCATCCAGCTCCATCATCAGGCCCTGGTTACTGACAAGCATCAAAGTATTCGTTAAGATAACTCGTTAAGAGGCTATGCAGGATACAGAGTGATTATAAGTTTTTTTTAAATTTATTATTTATTATATAGCCATTGCAGCACAACGGACGAGAGGTGCCTGACATACAACGATGGTTACGAGTTCCAATCACAGTGTATCCCGCACAGCAGTCTATATGGGAAATAGCGTGAAGCTACTTTATTTACGTACAACTTAAATGAAGACAATAGACGTATTATATATTATTCTTTTAACATAAGCTCGGTACGTGTGTAGACGCCCTTACTCCAGCAAAGATTAATTACAGGGATGTCTCTCAGTATGGTGCTGAATATTCTTTTTTTCGCTTCACTAAGCTAATATCGATTTCATATATTGCGTCTCTATGAAATAAATGAAAGCGTTTTCATGTAATTTAGTTAGTATATACTTAGGGTTCCGTACCTTTTAAGGAAAAAAGGAACCCTTATAAGATCACTTTGTCTGTCTGTTTGTCAAGAGGCTTTATTTATCTCAAGAACATTTGAAGATATCCAGTTGCAATTCAAACCATATACTTAAATCTGCGGCCCCATAATTTCCTGAAAAAAAAATTCTACATTTTCTTTAAATAGCCTTAAAAAAGGGGCAACATTTGGTATTAAAGCCAAAGCTAGTTCAAATGAGGTATCATATGAATGGGCTCTGGCTAAGCTAAGCTTGAATTTTAGAACTTTCGAGCTTAGAAAACTCCAACTTTTATAGAACACTCTCGGTTGGCGAGCCCGGCTCGCCCTTGTCCGGTTTTTGTTACATACTTAGGCTCGTTTTTATAAATTCTCTATTCTGAGATCGTTCTGGAGAAGCATTCATTCATAGTTAGATAGTTTAAGGATAAAAAAGGGATCTCAACAAGTGTATAGATACGGGCTTAAATTTTTGTGTATTTATACGGACTTCAATGTATTTTTGATTCGTCGGAAAGTAGGGAACGGAAGTGAAGGAATCGAATCCACAACCTATCCCGTTTACAGTTGCTCACTCACCACGAATGGCCTCAAAGTTATGGTTATAGAGAAGCGAAATTTACTATAAGTATTTATAATGTGTAAATATTCTTATCTTCACGTATTATCCCTTGGGGAGTAGGCTGTGGGTATAAAGCCCCAGCCTGCGTACAGAGCATAACTTATGTACATATTTACTCCATACAATCCCTTTGGGGCAGATCTGTGTTTCTTCTGTATCCCAATTTTTTTTTATATTTGGAATACTGAAGAAAACCCTTTCAAAAGTCCACATTTTATTATATTTTTTTTAGCTCCATGCCGTATCTAGCTATTACGCCGATCCTCAGGTTCCTTCTCCAGCCCATCAAGCAGATAGAACATTTGTCAAGACATTCTGTTCTCATTAAGAGATTTTCATGTTAATTTTCCGCGGAATTCAAGCGGCATTAACAAAAAGGAAATGAAAATACCAAATATTCCATTTCCTCGAGGGGGCATCGTACCCACTGCCTGTTGCGTTTACAGTCGCACTCTTGTGCCTCTGACCTCAAGCAGTGTATAACATGTACAATCATAAATAATCAAGTCTTTAGTTACAATCTTCTACCTTTAGTTATAAAAATTATATCTTTAAATTATCCAACTAACTGTTCTATAGAACTCAATGTTATATTCTTCTCGTGAAACTTCAAAGTTGTAGAAATATCGAACTGTAAAAAATTTTAATATTATTTATTTATTCGAATGTTGAGCTTTCTTTGATATTTTCATATTATCCAAACGACGAATGTTAGAATGAAGGTTAAAAAGTCTCTAAAAGTATTAAAAATATTATTCTGTCTGTCGTTTTTCACTATAACAATTAAAATAGCAATTAAAGGTACTTCGAAAATCTTCTCCAATTTAGATGTATCCATACGTTCTTAAGGTATGGCTTAGTGGTTAGAGCGCTTCACATGAGACGCGTGTACAAATCCCTACACTTTCTTTTGTTTAAACGTTTTTCTATACTATTAGTGGATTGGACTTTTGATAAGACAACGGCGTTGAGTTCCACCACTCAACTCAATGTTTCGAATTAAGGCGAAAAGTGTAGAACGGAGTGTCTTGACAATAGATTTATTCGACCTATCATATGGATAGATATACTAAATGGACGATATAGCGTCAAGATAAAATTAATCTTATACAATATACAGTAACAACAATAGCCTTGTTCGTTGCAATTTAAGGAAAACGAATAACGATAAGGACATTGAGCGAGGAAATCGTATGGAAACAGCGATCTATCTATCGGTTGTTACGTATTATATTGTGTATTAGATGTTTATTTGACAGGCCATTTCTCTGGTTTCCTCTCTGCGTTTGATATTCCTAATATTATTATGGTTTAAAAAGATATTTATTATACTTACTAGTTAAAAATATAATAAAAAACTTAATCTACTGCCATAGATATTATTTTTGGGATTAACATTTATAACCGCCGATTGACTTAGATACGTCCAAATGAAGTTGTGGTGGCTATTATAAATTTTTAGGGTCCGTACTTTTGAGGAAAAAAAGGACTTTTTTAAGACCAACTTGTTGTCCGTCCTTCTGTCAGTACGTCTTTTTCTCAGTAACGCTTGAAGTTATCGAGTAGTAAACCATACCAACCACTCAGATCTATGGTCCCAGAAAAAGAATTTCTGAAAAAAAACATATTTCTACATTTGCTTAAAAAAATAATGACAATTTATATCGCAACAAACGCCTATTTTGACACTATCTGAATATATTTGTGGTTAAATCCTAAAAAATAATATCCTTAAAGGGGGGCTAAATACGGTATTAAAGCCGCTAGTTGAAGTGAGGTATCAGGTTAAAGGGCTCTGACTAAATTAAACTTGAATTATGAAAAAAGCTCGAGACCTCCAAATTTTGTAGGTAACCCTCGGTGGGCGTGATTGACTCTTACTTGTCCGGTTTTCTTGATGTAACTAGCTTTTTGCCCTAGCTTCATCCACCTTGTTAAATAACAAAAATATGTGTATGAGACATTTTGAGACATCTAACGGATGGAAGTAGCTCTGACCACAATTACAGAAGGTTACGTCTAGATTTTATGGCTTATATATAGCCTTTCTCCATAAACATAATATTTTTTCAATTCAAATCAATAGTTCCTGAGATTAGAGCTTTAAAGATATACATAGTTGAATATTTAAAAATTATAAAACATATTTTGTTATCAATGTTTATAAATATGTATTGAAATTGTAAAACTGCTCGTTTGAAAGTTGGCATTCATCTAAAACGCAATACCTACCAACGATATATTGTTAAGAGACCAACTTTGACCTTTTTAAGCCGCTACTAGAATTGAAGTGACGCTCTGTGGCTAGATACTTTAACATATAAATTATTTAATATGAAATTATGTGTGTAAAAATTTTTCTACACTCCCACTCTATAATAATTTAGCTTCACAATACATCCCGCTCATAATAGGGTGAACCGGGGAAACCTAGGAACCTAGTGTTAAGGCACTTAGTAACTCCCATTAAGACACCTCGGACATTCCGCCGAATTCTGAAGGTATTGCATGTTGAGTGGCGGTAGTCATCACCGCTGTTTGAAAAAAATATGAGATATTTAATTTCTCGAGTGTGAATCCAACCCAAAACAGGGCGTTTACGGTCACATGTTTGTCCCCCCTGCCCCATGCCTTTCGACAGTTTATTCTATATTCTATAGGTAATAAGGGTAGGAAAATATTTTTAAAATAAGGATAGAAAACGTGTAAATATTTTTAAATTTGAATGTAGTGAAAATTGAATCTGCGTCTATTGGCTATCAACATATGTAAATAAGTTGTAACAAGCGTATAAATATTTGTAATTTGACCTAGCTTGATAAGAACGTATGGCTTAGTTGTCAGAGAGTTTGGACGATTTCCACGACACGCGAGTTCGATTCCCGTTACGATCATCTTTTTGTATATTCTAAAAATATTTAATCATTACAATTTAATTGTTCACTAGCCCCTGATAAACAAAAACATTATAGTATTAAATAAGCATATTAAAGTTAAATGCTAAGATTGTAAATGGTAATTCAATCTCAAACAGACATGGCATTTTCACACAAATATTTCGTGCAGGTGGGGCTGAAATTACAAGTATTGTTATACTAACTGTACATTCCTTCTATGTATGTATACGTGGCTTCACGAACAGCAGGATGGATAGACGAGGGGAAACTTACCGTTTCCCACGTGTCGCTCAATTTTCGAGACATTACGTATTTGATGGCGGAACTCAATGCCGCCCTTTTCCTTCTGGGGCTAGGAAATGACGAGTGAAATAATTTTCCCGAGTGAAGAAAGAATCCACAAACAACGAGCTTATAGTCAATGTCTTACCGCGTCACTACTGTCTAGTTAGTTTAATTATCGCCAAAAATAAAAATGTTATAATATACCTATTCGAAAAATTTTTTTTTCATCATTTTAAAGATTTTGATAAACTTTGTTGTTGGACTTTTTGAAAAATACATAGAGTTGCTTAATACGACCCTTTAACCCAAATATGTTAAAACATTAATCACTTAAAAACAGGCTTCTTCTACGGTAACGTAGAGATTGTAATACTTTTTTTAGTTTTGAGCTGAATCCTGCACATGAGAGGGTGGACAGAGGGAACCTAGTATTAACAAGTTGAATTCCGCCACTGAAACGTAATGCCTCCTGAATTCGGTGAAAATGAGAGAGCGGAAATTGTCTTAACAATAGGCTCCCTCTGCCTACCCTGATACAAGCGAGATACAGCGTGAAGCTGAAAAAAATAATTGTAATATAATATTAAAATTTTTGAGCCCGCATTAGAATATATATCTCCAGTATAAATATAAAGTAATTTGCTCCCAGACAGCCACGATTCACTAGGTTTATGTGGGATTTCACCTCTGTCGTAGGATCGTTACGATTAAATTTGAAAGCTCTATTGAAATAGTGAAAGCTAGTATATATATTATTTCTGTATAGATCATATTAAGAAAGAAGAAATATTTACTTAAATTTATATTTCCATTTCTTCGCTCTGGTGTCGAGGCAAAGCGCGGCGTTGAGTTCTGCCACTTAACACGCAATGCCTCCGGAATTAGGCAGAAAAGTGGGGAACGGAGTGTCTTTCACTACGTTCCCTCTGCCTACCCTGCATTGTGCGGGATACAGCGTGAAGCTGATTTATTTTTTTTAGATCATATTAATCAGTAATCACGTTAAGTTATTGTATAGTTGTATTTTTATCTTAACTCTCTCTCTCTCTCTCCTTTAATTAATATTGTTTATTTTTTATTCTCAACTCTCTCAGCTCTGTAATAAAATGACGGTAGCTCTGTAATAATGTTACGGATTTTCCTTTATGTCTAAAATATCTTGTTATGATTATTATTTATCGCACGAATTGAAAACGAGGAAGAAAGGATTTATATAGATGGCCCGGGAATTAAATATAAATTGCAATTGGGAGATTACTTGTAAACAAATTCTTTGTCTTTCAGCCTTATCTTTTCCATTACAGCCATTTCTAAACTAAAGTTAGGTTGAGGGTTCGTTTCAATAAATTATTCTCATTTCCTCGCTCTGGTAAGAAGACAAGACGCGGTGTTGAGCTCCGCCACACAGCTAGTATTGTCAGAAAAACCATAATTTTGCAAAGAGAAAAGATTAATTGATCTTTTTAGTTGGCACCAATTTAATTATGTAGAAAATGAATTAAAAATTACTTGAGACCATCGGAGCACAGGCGTAGGGATTTAAAAAAATCGCGACGCATCGCATTCGGGACTAGTGAAATATTTATATTTTCATTTGCTCGCCGTGGTAATGAGGCAAAACGTGGCGTTAAGTTCCGCTGCTTAGCACTCAATGCTGATAAAAATATATATTTGTAACAATTTTTTTTCTTTATTTTACAATTATAATCATAATAGACAACATCTTTTGCACCGTTCTCCATTCTTATTTTATAGATCCTGTATTGTAGGTTGCCTGTAAGAGATCGTTCTTAGCGATAAAATTGATCTTATATGTATCTACTGTGTAAATCAGACGTATAATCCAATTGTAAGCGTGCAATAAAGTGTTATTATTAGACTCCCCTGTCCAAAGTCATGACGAGGCCAAAATACATATAATATTCTTTTGTAAAAACGTAAGAGACTAAAAAAGTCGAGAAAGGATGACCTTATTGACCAAATCGATAGTTTCATATTTGCTCCAGCCAGTAAGAGACAATACGTGAATGTTTTTATGTTTGTTAAAACATCGATTTAATGAAATTGGGAGAAACATTAACATCATTTGATCGACGTCCATTGTAAAGATAATGTTTTACGATAATTACTTTAGAGCCGTCATGGCGTAATGGGAAAGCGTCTGCCTGTAATCGCGACGATTATAGATTTGATTCTCACTCGAGGTAATGAATTATTGCCTTTCCTCAGTCTGTTATGAAGACAATGTGCGGTGTTTAGTTTTTATATAAAACTGTATCCTGTATATAGCAGGGTTAACAGATGGTACTTGATGTAAATACCCTCTATTCCTCATTTTCCAACTAACTCAAGAAATTGAATGTTACTCAACATCCGGAATTCAGCGATCCGCTTTGTTGACATATTCTGATATTAAAAGTGAATTTACATATTTTTTTATATAAAATCTTAATTTGTGTAGACATTTTTACATTATACAACACATGTACGTTTTACATAAAGGTTTATTTCATAAGCGCTCCGATATGGTTGGCTCTGGCAGATCTAAATTAAATTGTCTGAAAGGGTCGTTTGGTAGAACGTGTTCATCATATTTTACAAATATCTAGTGTATATCTATAGTAGTCTATATATAGTATATGTTTTACGTATAAGTATTAGATATATGTGTATTCTTATATAATAATCGTATAGGATAGCAAAGAGTACCTACGTAGTGTAGGAATATACTCCGTTTATGCGTGTTATGACTGTATAAGGTCCTATCGGAACGATGTTTCTCAGCTTCACGTTGTATCCTGCACATAGCCGGGTAGGGAAAGGTAACCTGGAAACCTTGTGTTAAGACACTACGTTCCCTATTAAGAAACTTAGGTTGCACCAATTCCGCCGAATTTTGGAGGTACTGCGTGCTGAGTGGCAAAACTCAACGCCGGGCTATGTCTCGTTACCAGAGTAAGGAAATTAAAATATTTAATATTTGATTTCATCGAGAGGGAATCCAACCCACAACCTGTCGCGTCTATTGTTTTATTAGCTCTATATAATATATACTTATAATACGCTGAAAAAGACGTCTACCTCTGTATTTCTAGTAAACTCAAAATTGCGCAAACGTGAAAAAAAGATATTGAAAAAAAAAACAGATTTGTAAATGAAACTATTTTAACCGGATTAATCGCGGATATTTAGTATTATTATACATTTTTGGAGAACCCGACGTTTCGAACACTTTGCAGTAGTCCCGTGGTCACGGGTAGGTCTACCCGTGTGTAATAATCGTGAAAATCAAAGAACGTATTAACAGATATTTATATTTTGTGAAAATATACTTTCTAAGCTTTTCATGCATATGAATAACTTTTCAAATTATTGAATTTTCTTTTATCCAGAGAAAAAATATTCATATTTAAAATAGAACGGGTAAAGCTACTTTATAGTTTGAATTTTATTTTCTACTTTTTTTTAAATCACTGTTTTAATAAGTTTTTCATTCTAAGTTGCTTTAGAACTTTCTGAGTTCGTCATCAGATAATTTAATAATAGTAAAGAAGTAAGTTTATAAATTTATTTTGCAATCAAGAGTTATTAAACAAATCTAACTTCTTAAGTTTAAAATTTACATTTAGTATAAATATATAACTCGGTGGGGGTTTTTAAATTTTCAAATGCAAAATTTCCGATTTGGTGAAATATTAATGAAATATATATATATATATATATATATATATATATATATATATATATATATATATATATATATATATATATATATATATATATATATATATATATATATATATATATATATATAAATAGGAGCCCGGCATTCCCTGATGCGAAACGCAGTGGTATAAAGTCACTACTGATATATGAATAATGATCCGGTCGCTGGCGACGTGACTTTACCACACGTACTTTAGTCGCCTCTTACGACACCACCAGTACCAGGATGATCCTATTCTAGGCCGGGACCACACAGCCTAAAAAAATTAAAAATGAGTTGGGTTAAAAGAAAAAAATATGCAAATTGGACTGATGTTAATGGGTTGAGCTAAAAAAAGATAACTTTATTCATCTATATGTAATAATAAATTATTTATTCCTTACAGTATTCATTAACTATAAATAATTTTGTTACAGATAAGCAGCCCCACTCAGTACTTCTGGTATAGGACAACTCTACAGATATCTGAAGACATCAACTATCCAGAGACCTTCAATTACAAAATAGCCCTAGCTCTTATAATTGCCTGGATTCTAGTCTACATGTGCATGATCAAGGGCATTGCATCTTCAGGAAAAGTTGTATACGTTACTGCCACGTTCCCCTACATCGTGCTGGTCATCTTCTTCTTTAGAGGAATAACTTTGAAGGGCATGGGAGATGGTCTGGTCCATCTGTTTACTCCAAAATGGCATAGAATTATGGACCCTGTAGTCTGGCTGGAGGCGGGCACTCAAATATTTTTCTCACTAGGCTTAGCCTTCGGCGGCCTTATCGCCTTCAGTTCCTACAACCCTGTGGATAATAATTGCTATCGTGATGCTATAATGGTTTCCATGACAAACTGCCTCACGTCCATGTTCGCTGGGATTGTTGTATTTTCTATAATAGGTTTTAAAGCAACAATGGTATACGAAAAGTGTTTGGAAATTAGAAACGAAACGCTGCTGGAATTGTTCGGACCAGCTTACAAATCCATGACGTTTCCTGAAGCGGGACAGGCTGTTCCGATCGACTTGAACGGCAATTTAACAAGTTTAATAATGCCAAATTTGCCGGAATGTGATTTACAAAAGGAATTAGATAATGTAAGTATTCCTAGATTAATTTGTATTTTTTGTTTTCTTTTTAGCTTCACGGAGTTCATCGCTCTCTCTTCTGTGGCATATAGGGACTAGCAAACATCTAAACTTACTTTTTGTCATTTTCTTATTAATTTGTGCCGTGCTTTTGTGTAATTGGACAGAGGCGTTTTTTTTTACCTTCACTTCCTTTCACCTAGCAAAGTAGGCAGAGGGAGAGCTAGTGTTAAGACATTCACGACAAGATACTTCCCTTCCCTTACTCTATTACTTCAATCAGGACACAAACCCACAACCGTCGTCTTAACAGTCGCTTGCTTGTGCCCCTGCGCCAAGACAGCCTTGAAAAATATATACTTTTACTTGAAAAATATATATATACTTTTTCTTATGCGTTCATTTTAATTACTATAATAGTAAAGATAAAAAGTGAAATTCCGAAACAAAATAAAAGGATATTTAAGAATTTCTTGTTTTAAAATTCTAGAATGGCTAAGACGTTTCTTAATATAATCTTGTACCAGCGTTTCGGCTTGTTTAATGTTAAATGTCATAAAATGCTTATTGAAAAATTTGAAAAAAACTTCAGAAAAATTATTAAACAATTTTCATAATTATTCCGTAATTGTCACTATTTAAGTGGATTTTTTTGTGGTATTTTTAACGTATAATCGATTCTATTTAAGTATCAGATACATCCTTATAATTCAAATGAATATATATTAAAATAATATATATTAAAATAATGTTTTGAAGTGTTACACACCGGCACGAACCTGCCTTTCAAAAACTAGCTTTTTAATTTGTTTACATAAATTTTCGAGCTATCAAGGCGTAAAACATTATCGAATAAGTTGTTATTACAATTTCCAATGGGGAAAATTCAACATTTGAACGCTGGTGTAAGATAAGTGCGGCGTTATGTACCACCACTCGATACTTTATATATTAAAAGAAGGGGAGAACAGAGTGTCGTGACAGGTTCTCTACATATCCTGAAACGTGCGGAATGGTGGGTGAAGCTAAAAAAAACGATTTTTCGATTCAATTACAGATTTTATTAACTCGATGAGACAATAAATAAAGCTAGTTTTATGTTGCCCGACATTAATTAATCTAGATACAATCATTAAACTTTAAACAATCAAATTTGATTAGCTTCACGCTATATACCACACACAGTAGGGTAGGCAGAGGGAACCTAATGTTAAGACACTCCATTCCCCACTTACTGCCGAATTCTGGGGGCATTGCGTGTAAATTTATTTTGCAATCAAGAGTTATTAAAGAAATCTAACTTCTAAAGTTTAAAATTTGCATATATATATATGCACGCACGCAGTGGTATAAAGTCACTACTTCACGCCGGTTTTAAATGCCGGGGGTGGTAATGATCCGGTCGCTGGCGACGTGACTCTACCTCACCACCACCAGAGCGAAGAAATGGAAATATAAATTTAAGTAATATTTCATCTCCTCGAGTGGGGATAGAACTCACAACCAGTCGGTTTTACAATCACACTTCGTGGCGCTGCGCCACAACTGGCCTCAAGTTCATAATTGATATACATAAATTTAATATAATATTTAGGTGAGCTTAGTGGAAGCTTCATAATGACTATAATATACGTTAATACTCTGTGTATTAAGCTAAAAGGTTTTTGATTGTTTCATTATTCATATATGTCACTGATATCTTTACAGTCAAGTGATTAAAGATCTTTTTTATATTGAACCTTAAATCAACTCTCAATATATGTATTTAATTCAATACATAATTAAAAGAACCTATAATTAAAGAACTCTCCATTTTCCACCCAATTTTTTACATTGGCTGTTCATGTTTGACATTTTAGACGTCTATTATGGAAAATAACGTAAATATAATCCTTTCCCTGAGTGGGAATTGAACCCACATCCGTCGTGCTTAAAAGCAGAGTATCCCATTGTGTGTCATGACTAATAATCAAGACGTACCTAATATTGGATCAATTATCTTGATATTTCTTGTCTTTTTCTTAAAAATTATTACATCTAGAGCAGAAATAAGCGAATCGAGTTATATAAATTAAATAGCTTTTCAGTTCTACACTAAAAGTTACCTTCTACTTAATTGAGAATTTGAAATTTATCTTAAATGCGAGTCTTAGAGTTTATAGACTTTAATTCTATGTTGGAGTGAAATAAAAGCTCGCTTTACAATTACGGTCAAGATTTTGTGGTAATACAAACGTTTATTGGTAATATCGATTACAGTAGTGTTACCATTCAGAAAACGCCCTTAAATATTTAGTTGGTTCTTTTAAAATAGAGTTATTTTTTATATATTTTTTTAACTTCATTTTCATTCACACATAGCAGGGTAGGCAGAGGAAACATACTATTAAGACACTCCGTTCCACATTTTTCGCTGAATTTTCGAGACATTGCGTGTTGAGTGGCGTAGCTCAAGTTCGAGCATTGTCTTGTTACCACAGCGAATAAATTAAACTATTAATAAATAATAATTCATTCCTCCCAGTGGGAATCGAACCCACAATCGCCGCGTTTACAGTCAAATGCATGTGCCACTGTGCCACGACGGCTTTAATATAATGAATACAGCCATAACAAGATATTTTCGTTGTCACTTGGTACATATATGTACATAAGTTGAGAAATTTCAATTAGTCTTATTTAGGGACAAATACTTTTAATGATATTGATAAGTACGTGTTGCTGTCGTCAAAAGGTTCCTCAGCTTACCTCATCTAGTAATATCATTTAAGAATCGAGAGCAGAGAATAGATTCACTTCGCAAAATAGGCACCTAGTGTTCATACATTCCGTTCCCCTCTTTATGACGAATTCTGGAGGCCAGAGCGAGGAAATAAAAATATTTAAAAATTAAATATCATTTCCTCGAGTGGGAATAGAACCCATAACCTGCCGCGTTTACAGTCACCTGCTCGTGTGTTGCGCCACGACTGGCCTGGACTGGCCATAATATAAGTAAACAACAATAATAAAAACAATAAATTTTCTTTTTCAGACCGCATCAGGCACGGGTTTAGCCTTCATAATATTCACAGAAGCCATCAACCAGTTCCCAGGAGCTCAGTTCTGGTCCGTCCTGTTCTTCCTAATGCTTTTCACTCTCGGTATCGATTCTCAGTTCGGAACACTGGAAGGCGTCGTGACTTCAATAGTGGATATGAAGCTGTTCCCCAATCTCCGAAAGGAATATTTGACTGGAGGATTGTGCTTAATATGCTGTTTATTGTCTATGGGCTTCGCTCATGGCGCAGGAAGTTATATTTTCTTACTCTTCGACATGTACAGCGGCAATTTTCCATTATTGATTATAGCGTTTTGTGAATGTATTGGAATCGCTTACGTGTATGGTGTTAAAAGGTGAGTTTGTTTTGTTAATTCATTTTTGTTATTTTTTTTTTATTTTCTTTATCAGCTTCACGCTGTATCCCGCACACAGCAGGGTAGGCACAGGGAATCTAGTGTTAAGACACACCGTTCCCCACTTTCCACCGGTTCTAGAGGCATTGCGTTTTGAGTAGCGGAACTCAACTCCGCGCTTTGCCTCGACACCAGAGCGAAAAAATGAAAATATAACTGAAATGAAAATATAAATAAGATCGAACCTACAACCAGTCGATTTTACAGTCACGCTTTATGACCCTACGCCACGGGTGGCCTTAATTTATTATTTTTTTTCTACGAAAATAGTGGAGTAATTTCTCTAGTTATCACAGCTAAATAGAGCTAGATAGAATTTTTTAAGAAGCTTTACAAATAAATGTATATAAGTATATATATCATATTCAGACAAAATATTTTCTTAACGTCTTGCATGGTAGACGAGAAAACCAAGATACACTCTGATTTTTTAGTCCTAAGGTACTCGGATTTCCGCTTTCCACATTTATTTCAAACATTGCGTATTGAATAATTGGATTTGGCTGAACTTGAGACTGTTTTGCCTTGCCATCGTGTGGAAACGAAGACAAATAAAATAATATTCTTGCGTTTGGAGATCGAAACCACTATCATCATGTTTACAATCAGGCACTGTAGTGGCACTCGACAACATGGGAAACTAGTGTTAAGACACACTATTCTCTATTAAGACACTTCTGTTCCCCACTTTCTGACGAAGTTTTAAGACCTCTAGTGGTGGACTCAACGCCGCGGTTTACCTCGTCACCAGAGACTGAAACAATCCAAATACAAAGATATTAAATATTTCATTACCCGAGTTTGAATCGAATCCATAACCGTCGTACTTGCACGTTTGTATCCTTGCACCATGACGGCCCCTTTCTTTTATAATATTAATAATTAATAATGCAAAATAGATAGTATATTCTTACAATTATACCTACTAGATACATACTGTTTATACTTTCTATTAATAGAAAACAGCGTTTTGTAATCACTTACCCAGTTTACAGGGCACGCTTTTGTTTTATGCGTTTCTGCGCTGTTAAAGCTTTTATCTTTGTAACAATACGTTCTAATAACTTGGATGATGATCGTAAAATTATTCATGTTTAATTAGTTGAAAATAGACATTAGAAATTATGACAAAATTAGCATATAATTATATGTTTTATCTAACATTAATTCTAATTGCTGATCGAAAAAAATGATTTCTTTGCTAAAAAAGTAAAGAAAAAGCCGTAAATTTTTTTTTATTATATATATTTACAGGGAAGCAAAGGGAACCTGAGAATAGGTTTTAGGTTCCCTGTTAAGACACTTCGTTCCTATTAAGGCAGCTCTGTTCGTTCGTCACTTTCCGCCGAATTCTAGAGGCATTGTATATTAAGAGTGGCGTGACTCAATGCTGCGCTTTGCCTTATTACCACAGCGAAGAAATGAAAATATAAAATTTATAGTTTCCTAGAAAGAGAATCGAACCTACAACCTGTCGCGTTTTCTATTTTGTTTGGTGTTGGCGAGGTTTTGACCAGCCTCTTACAATAGGGAGTTGGAAGTTGTATAAAATATTTAAGCTGACGCGAAACCACTAAACGACCACCTGAATAGTAGGCATAAGCTTATAAATACGCCTCTGTCGACATTGAAAAAAGTAGAAATTGCTTTAAGTAAAAAAAAAAGTTGGGAATTCCTTTGTCAGTCCCATCTGTATTTGAGAGGCGATCGGTATTCAGGATATTAACTTTGTACGGATCTGTGATTGAGTGAACTTCACTTCACGAGAAATTTCAAAAGTTTGTAGATTTTTTTGAGGTAAACTTAGTACAGAAATAGCCACTTATAATATGGTCTTAAGTCAAATTTAAGCAATGAAATACGGTTACATATGGATACTGTTGTATATAATTTTCACTTTCATATAGGTAGGTATAACAAATGTGACATGCCATTGCGGTGGTTGTGGGTTCGATTCCAACTCAGAGGTATGACTTATTTTCATTTTCTCCCTCACATATATAAAGACAAGTACGGCATTGGATTCAACATACAATGTCTCGAAAAATAACGCAAACACAGTTGGAGAACATAGGATCCATCCCTCTCCCTAACCTGCCTGCCTATTTAAGCCACAAAAGAGAAAATTAATTTAAGAAGTAAAAATCAGCAAAGTTCGATTTTAGTATAAATAAATACTAAACATTAAATTGGTTTTGTTTAAAAAGAATGAATGGTTGGATGTTAATAATATTTCGTACTAAATAAATCTTTTTTAATAGAAAAAACCACAAATAATATACCTTTACGTATTTAATATGTTTTTTACTCATAATTTGTTTTAGAAAATTAAAAAAAAAAACATAATAAGTGCACCAGTCTTAGCGCAATGTAAACGCGACAAGTTGAGGGTTCCATTCCCACTCGAAGGAAAGAAATATTTAATATTCTTATTTCTGCGCTCTGGTAAGCAGGTAAAGCAAGGCGTTGAGTTCCACCATTTAACAATGCTTCAAAAATTCGGTGGAAAGTGGGAATGGAGGTGTCTGAATTTGGAATGGTTGTCTTAACACTAGATTCCCAAGTTCTTGCTGCCTATACTGATATGGGCGGGATACAGCGTGAAACTAAAAAAAAATAGCATAATTCGCCGACAACGTACAAAAGCATGGAGCTTATAACACGAAGGCGCTTATCCGGAGATTAAAAAGTCTACCGTTAAATGCTGTAGCGTAGTAAAGCCCTCTTTGAAAGGTGCAATGTTATATACATACTACTTCAGCTCGTAACATTTCAAATTATAACGTTTTTAGTACTATTGTATTTATGTTTGTAGGTTCAGTGGTATTGCTTTTCACTGTAAGCCGATGATTATGGGCTCTATCTACATTTGGGAAAAAGTTATATTTAAATCATTTCAATATGTTAATGTATTGAGGCCCGTCGTGGCGCAGGGGTACGAAATGTGACTGTAAATGCGACTGGTTGTGTGTTCGATCCCCACTCGAGGAAAAGAAATATTTATTTAAATTTATAAATATAAATTTAATTTTTTCGCTCTGATGTCGAGGCAAAGCGCGGCTTTGAGTTCCGTCACTCAACACGCAATGCCTCCAGAATTCTGCGGAAAGTGGAGAACGGAGTGTCTTATCAGTAGGTTCCCTCTGGCTACCGTGCGGTGTGCGAGCAGCGTGAAGCTGATTTAATTTAATATTTATCTTAGCTTAGGTAACATACTCATGGAGACGGAAACGATAAAAGTTTTACCACTCAACACGCATTGTCTCGAAAAACAGAGAATGAAATGTGTTGACACTAGATTCTTCTCTTACCTTTCACTTACCTGTCTTTGCGTCTTCTGCTCACTATACTCGCTACGTCCAGTAAATCAAAAAAATAATTTAACTCTTTTCTAAAATAGAGACATCCTAGACACATCCAGATCCCAATAACAGCAATTTTATAATTATTCTATTTAAAAAATAAAAAAATTACAGATTTGCCGACGACATAGAACTAATGACAGGCCAGCGACCAGGCATATACTGGCTGATATGCTGGAAATATCTGTCTCCTCTCGCGATGCTCTCCATCCTTATATCCTCGTTTGCTGAACTGGCCATGGAAGGTTCGGGGTACGAAGCCTGGATCAGCTCAGAAGGTGATACTGAGAAGAAACCCTGGCCTATTTGGGCAGTACTTCTAGTACTTGTGCTGGTGCTTGCATCAGTTCTTTGGATACCAGGATTGGCTATTTGCAGGTATTTTCTAGTTTACCGTTTATATTCAAATTTATTTATATACTTTCTAGTGACTTTTATAAATAAATATGAAATAAAAGTGGGTCTTGTGCAACATATAGTGTAGTTTGTATTTGTATCTCATATCTTGATGTATTTACACGATTACTAACAGCATCTAAGTTTTGCTACAGCTTAATTAGCTACAGCTTTTGCAATTCTATAATTGTTTTAGCTTCATTTTCTATTTCACATAGAGCAGTATAGGCAGAAAGAACCTAGAGTTAAGACACTCTGTTCTTCACTTTCCTCCCAAATCTTACGACACTTGACAGATTTCAACGCCGCACTTTGCCTACTTACCGGAGCGAGCAAATGAAAATAATTCATTACTCTAAGTACGAATCGACACGGAAAGATGTTTGGGCCAATATGATGTCTATCAATATTCTATATTTCACTCTATGAGCTATATTCAGAATCCTAAATAAAGATTAATGGAACAATCTCTTATACACCCTTTTTACAGATACTTCGGTATACAAATAATCGACGACGAAGAACGCGCGTGGTTCCCGGCTGACGATCTCCGTGACTTCCACGGAATCGAACCCCGACCCGTCTCCGCTGTTGAAACCCTATTATTCTGCACTCGACCGGACGGCAGTGAGGGGTGCTGCTGGCCTGGATGCTGTGAGACCGATGATGAAGAGTGAATGCGAGATGAGTTTTGATTTACCTATATATTTCTTTTTTTAGGTCAGTTTATTGGTTTAATTTGATATAAATTCAATGAGATGCTACTTATGTTCAAGTAGAACTTACAAGTTAAGTAGAGTTTTAAAAACATAAACACATATTTTATTCTATATGTGAGTATGATTTGGTTAGTTAAATTGCATTAATAGATTTTTTACTTACAGTATTACATTTTTTTATTTTTTTTTATTATACTTTGGCTTATCTTGCGTTGGTTGAATAAGTAATGTTAATTGCGCCTTTGACGTAATTGCACTTTTTTTTCATCATTTGTAATATGTTAATGTATGCGGAAAGACTATCATTAAATTTTGATTGCGTCTCCTGCAACATTTGCCTGCAAAAAGCGCAAATACGTCATTGTTGCACAAAATGAGTGATATATCAAGTATGAGTGAGTATCATAGTAACGTTTGAAAATAGTAAATTACATAGATTCGGTCACATATGAGTATTCATATAGAATACTTAGTACCTATAGTAATAGAGAAGTCAAAATTATATGAACCACTCAGAGGCAGTGGTAGTCTATAGCAGTATTTTTTTGGAGACATAAAATGGCAACCTTGAAATAAATTATAATTACATTACATATTGTAATAAATGTATTCTTTTTATTGAATCGAGAAAAAATTAAATGGAAGCTATAATAAAATATTAATATTAAATGTTGAAACTAGAATTTATATTACGCGTATTTTTTATTATTTTACTTTTAGAAGTTATTTATACATACGTACCTATACTATATAAATGTAATACAATAGAATGTTTCTCAAAGAAGAATTAAGTGCTTTTATAGCTATTTTGCATGTTATGAGTATATAATAATATAATGACAATAAATTTTTAAAATACTATTAAAGAAAATAGCCAAATTATCTTTCAGAATATATTTATTTACAAATATTTAATCTGTTTCCATATAAATAAATAATTTTATCTTTATTTATATATACTCTATTCTAATTGTTAATTAATGAACTAGGATTTTGAAAATATATTTACAAGTTAGTTTTGCGAAATGACAATAAATAATCACGACAATAATAAAATTGTTACTTAGATTTATTTCTCATTGATTGTAATCTTATTGAGTGACTTGTATTATAGGTTTAGTGATTAATAAATCTGATTTCTAATAAGCGACGTGGGTTCATTCCCAGTCAAGGTAGATATTGTGTAAAAAACGCAAATATTTATTTAAGATATAAAACTATTTGTATGTATGTGCTTATCAATTGTTTAATTATTACTATATTACCGAGTTCAAAAGAATAGCGTATGTGGATTGTTGAAAGATTTTTTATTTTAATACATGTGCATTTAATAATTTTAATGTGACACTTTATAAATATCATTGAGAGCTGTATTTAATTTGTTTTATAAAAAAATATACCTACCTACATATTTGTTATAGTGGCTTCAAAATTTATACGAATTAAATGTTTGTATCCTTTAGATAAACTGTAAATGACTTCATAAATTGAATTGTATGTGTTATGTCATTTATAATTTTCATTAATTTAAATATTTATTGACTTTAAACCATCAAAAAAACGTATGACATATACGTGATTTCAATATAATGTAACTTACAGATAGGTATGTACATTAACATATTATATTATACTTACAGATGTAATAAGATATCTAAACACATTTTTTTCCCAATAATAATAAATACATATATAGCAGTAGAAATATATGGTTTATTATAAAATGTATAATTTTTTATAATTTTCATTTCATAGATTTTATTAAAGTAAAAAAAAACATCTGTTTTAAAGTTTATATTAATACATGAAAATGTGCATATCGATGGAAAATATCAAACATTTCAATTTTTAAATAGGTTCCTCTACATTTTTCTGGTTAGACAGAAATAAAATATTATTATTAACCTTATATGTATACAAGCTTAGTGGCCAAAAAACTACACCACAATTATAAGAAATATTTATAAATATATTTTTGTTATAAATCTACGCTGTACTTTTAAATCTTTAAAGTTTGTAATTTTATTGTCGAAAAAAATGTTTATAATTTCAAAATTTGTAACATATCATTATCAATCAATGACATAACTTTATATTTCCTTTTTTTATTATATATTAGGAATATATCCTTCCTTATTATATCCCTTATTTATTTAATAATTATAATATTATAATTTATATTTAGAATAAAAATGTATCTTATGATATAGTATAAGGTAAAATAAGCTTGTAGCGATTGTTTATAATCTATCGGCTGCGTTTGGGCCATCATGTTTGCCAGTATTTAGCGTCCTTAACACTTAATACAGTCTTGTTATATAGTTAATAGTTTTATTGCTTAAAATCAATATTAATAATATGATTAATAAAAAATAATATACATGTAATAATCGTTGGTGTTATTTTTATATAAAGAACGTCAATTAAAACTCTAGAAATTGATGTTACTGTTCGTAATTTTAAAATATGACGTTTCAGTACATATATATATTTTTAATTAATTCTCTTCCATTACTTAATTTTTATTAATTCTGAATTTTATTTAAAAGAATTATTTATTTATCAAATGTAATTAAGCGCACATCGAATCATATAAATACTATTTAGAAAAATATCATATGATAATAGGTACTATAATACACTGTATAGTGATACTAAATGTATTTTGTAGTGATGTTAAAAACGATGAAGAATCCTAATTTAACGAGACAATAAGCAAATATAATTTATATAATATGCAAATAATAAATATGTATAAATTTGATGTTGTCGTGGAGCAGAGGCACAAGCTTGCGAATGTAAACGGAACGGTTGTGGGTTTGATTCCCACTCAGGTGACTGATTTATTTAACATTTTCATTTCCTCGCTTTGGTAACGAGGCAAAGCGCGGCGTTTGGGTTCCGCCATGCAACTCACAATGCCTCGAGAATTCTTCGGAGTGTCTTTACACGAGGTTCCCAGGCTCCGTCTGCCTATCCTGCTATGTGCAGAATACAGCCTCGACCCAAAAAAAAACATTAAATACACAGTAAGTTTAGTGTACAATAAGACAATAATACGCCTAGCCTTACTAGTTCATCGCACTTGTCACGTTCCGCACAATTTTATAATCGTTATAGAAAAAATAATAAGCAAAAGATAATAATAAATATTGAGAGCGTTACTTCGATCAATTATTTTATATAAAAACTGACGTAAAATTTAACACATAAAGTTTAGCAGTATTTTTTATTTAAAGTACCTAGCTTTGGCTATGTCATGAAAATCCTTCTACAAATAAAAAAATATATATGCCACGTCGAAAATCGGTTATAATTTTTAATAAAATCCCAGGTATCGTTCTCAATTATTTCTTATTAAGATAGAAAATTGACAATAATATATTCAGTTGTTGTATAGTATAATTCAATATAACCGTATTATTACTAAATAATGTTAATCTTGATATTGCATATCTTGTTGTTTTGTGTAACTATTGTAAATTTTGTCTATCTATTGCGTGTTGATGGTAAATAAATGTTTAAAAAAAATACATATGTATATTTTATTTACACATTTTTTGCATTATTGTGGCCTTTAGTAGAAAAACTATATTTGATACTGCACTTTGTTCCATTACATGGAGAAATAATAACATTTGGCTAATTAACATAATTAATAGTACTATAGCATTTAAGTTTTTTTTAATATTTTAGGCAATTTTTCGAAATAAACAAATTGCGTAAAATTTTGAGTATAGTGAAATATGAACCTTTATCCCATTACATGGTTCTGTCAAAAGATATATTACACAGGTTAACGAAAGAATGCTGATTGATATGTTTGAATGAATGAAACATATTATGAAAATTGATTTGCATTGACTAACGGTCACAATAACAGGCATTGGCATTTGTTTTTAGGGTTCCGTTTAAGGAAAAAAGGAGCCCTAATAAGATCACTTATAAGGACTATACTACCGAGTATATGGTTTGAATTCCAATTCGAAATCTCCAAACGTTCCTAAGCTCCTGACAGACATGAGGTTTTTTGGTCCCATGATTTCCTGAAAAAACAAATATATATTACTACAAAAATGTAATTTAAAAAATATATATGACCGTTTATATAGTAAAAAACGGGTATTTTCACATTATAAATAGAATCAAAATAAAGAAGGTACTTTCGGTTAACCTACAATTATGAAATTTGGCAGCTAGCATCTACAGGTAGTAGATACTAGTTCAATAAAAAATCTGAAATCTTAAAAGGGGCAAAATTTGGTATTATAGCCGCTGGTTTAAATGAGGTGTCAGATGAAAAGGCTCAAGATAAGCTAAGCTTGAATTTCAGTAAAAGCTCGAGACCTCTAATTTTTGTCGTTACTGGAAGGAGAAATTAAGATAATGCATTCCCTCGAGTGGAAACCACACCCACAACCGTCGCGCGGACTGTGCCGCTATCATGTAGTATAAGCAAGGAGAACAAAATAAAACAATACACTGCAATCATCACATCTCGATGTTTACTAAATTATTTGAACATATCACCAGGTACACAAATAAGGTACTAAAAAATATCGAACAAAAATATCATAATACTAAAAAGTAAGTAGCACAAAGCTTTTTTTAGGATTTTCTATTGAAAAAGTTATTACTTTTTTTTAATAATTAGAAACTCATATGAGTAATGTCCTATAATATACCAAACGAAATAATTTTAAGCATAAAATGACTAAGTAACTTAAAATTTCAAATTAATTATACAAAAGGCTCCCAAGAGCTATGAGTGATTTTCTTATTATAATTTTATACTATCTATATAAAGTATACACAGATTATCAATACACTATCATCAGTGATACATTGCGAAAAGTTTCAAATCAAAATAATCATTTTACTTTTTACATGATAACCTAACTACATTAAAAAACAAAATTTCTATATTGAAACATCAATATTCACTAATTAATTTTAAAATTGAAAAGAATTCACTTACACATTACATCTGCATATGATTACAATCAGTCTATAGAAAGGAGGCAGTTCCTGTATTTAACACATATTTAGGTACTATTCTAAATAACAAAATTGATAATTTTATATCGAATTTCAAATATTATATAAGTAATTATTTATAACAAATCAATTTAGGTTGATAATTTTTCTTCAACAGGTTTTATTTTGTAAAAATAATGTAATGGATATTAAATATAAATAAAAAGAAAAGAAATTAAATATTTAATAAATGTCTGTGAAAAAGAGTAGAATTGCGAATTTCTACTAAATGTCTGTGATATTTTTTTCAATTTATATTTTACTAAATTTATGCAGAAGGCATAACATATTGGTTGATATTACAAAAAAGATAAATGAGTGCAATAGTTTTACTGTACATGTTGTACATTTAAAAGCAGTCAAATTTTATTATTAGTTATTTCGAATCAATACCACAAAGGTAACTTTTATACTACTTTTTTTTTCTAATTAATTCTTTCTGCAAAGTTTGTAATAATCGATTTCCTAAATATTTTTTTTTCTATAAAACATTTAGGCTCAACTCATACTATAGGGCCACTCAAATATATATTGCTGATCCAATATACCTCCTAATATTCTTATTATAAGTTCAAGTGTTGACTGTCCTTCAACAAAATACTCCAGTTTTGAGAAAGAAACAGCAATATTCAGGCATTGTTCCAAGTGTCATGCTCAGCAGTACTATGGAATGCCAAGTATTTTCACCTCTCGGTACCACACAATATTATTAGTGTGATGATGATAATGAGAGTAGGCTCATTTGTTTTCTTAATTTATTTTATTGTCGAAGACATGTCAATGACCCTATAGTGTAAATTGAGCATCATTGGTAAAATCAATACTTTAAAATATGCTTTTTGAATATGAAACACATTTTTTTTTAATGGCACAAATGAAATACCAAATTCATGTAAAACTAACACATTGGTTGTAGTTTTCATACAAAAATAATTTTCCTACTGAAAAGAAATTTAAAACAAATATTGTAAAATAAAACATGATATGCTAAAGTCAGGTGCCTCCTTGGACAGCGTTTTGATTATCTAACTCAGCTTTCTTTACTTTCTTAGCCTTTATATCAGCCATAGTTTGCTCAATAGATCGTAAATCTTTTTTATTCTCGCTAGGTACTTCCCCATAACTTTTATTCATGTTAGTTTTCTGTGCAGCATCTATGGCAGCTTCTTGACCAATCAAGTGAGCATATTTTTGTTTATAGAAAGTCCCACTTAATTCCTCCTTGCCATGTTTGCGTTTCCTACTTTTCTCCTCTTCATTTTCTAAGGCAGCTAATTTTTCCATCTCTATGCGTCTTTGTGCCATTTCCACTGCTTTCTCTTCGTCCCATATTCCACCAGCTCTTCGTACTGTCAATTCATCATCCGAGGGTCCTTTGTCTTTTAAATAAACTACACAATACCTATCTATACCTTCTTGCCCAAAAGAGTAAACTTGTGCCCCAGCTGTGGTAGCAACATCTCGTATAACTGATCTATACATTTGGTCCATTGGGTCAAATTGTAAGTATGGCTTAGTTCCATCTGTGATAAAATTGATAATTTTCTCCTCAACTCTGGCGCAGAACTTGTTTAATATATTTTTTTCTTCTTTTTGTTTTTTTTCTAATGCTTCTTTGTGTTTCTTGATTGCTTTCTTCTGAGCCTCACTCACTGATGGAGGCTTTTGCATTGAATTTAAAATGGAACCTAAGAGATCCATATTTATATTTCGTTTTCAGAACAAAAGGATGTATAAGCTAATATTTCAGATATTTTCTTCTGCCAATTACAAGATATTTTGAAGTTATCAACTAAACGGTCAGTATTTAACCCTTTAAAAGACAGCACATTCAATGAAGTTTCAATTTGTGCAGATATTTCTGCCCCAAATGTAAGTGTATCTCCTGTAAACTCTAAGATTTGTTCGAGCGGTGGTTGCAAAGAAGTTCCTTTGACAAGTAATGATTGTTGAGAGAAGTCAATTTCTCTTACACTATTAAACAGCACTTTATGTTTATAACAAAGCTGGTCAAATATTTCTTCTATTTCAGCTCTGAAAGGGATATAACGTAATTATTAGCAACGAAACAATGATTCATTGTTAATTTTATAAACATTTTCCACGACCACTCACCGTTGTCTTTGAATTTCACGAATTTCTTCAGAGATAAGGTTATGTAAAGCCGATAATAATTTATTTTGCAGTCCTTCAAACTCTTCAAGTGGTGTGCCAATTACATTTGCTCTAAAACAATATGATATATAACAAATATTTTACAGAAGAACATTTAAGATTAAGAAGACTAAACAAGGGAATAAAACTTACTCTTTAATGTTATTGCACCGACGAATCAATTTATTAATAGATATTGCGCAGTTTTGGCAAATCTTCAAACACGTTTTAGACCTATTATAAAACTCTTCGAAAAAAGAAAAGTAATCAATTATTTGTTTCTGTACTTTTGTTTCCATTATATGAATACAATTGCATGTTTATTTCTTCACAAAACTTTTAAGCATAAATAAATTTTAAGTGTTGACCTTGCCACATAAGTGTTGCCAGTTGCCACTTGCTATGTAAATACAAGTACGCACGTACCTGCTTTATTTAATTTAAAAAAATATAAAAAGAAATATTCTGTTTTTATAAAATAATAATTTACTCTATATATAGCTTATGTTTAATCTCAATACATGTGATATACAGTATGCAGTCATAGACATCAATATAAAAAAGTAATTATTTTGTATAACCGTTCCAACGATTAATTTTAAAATGATGATAAGTAAAAAATGTCGTACTTCTAGAAGTACGACATGAGGAAAATGTCTACACATTTTACGGTACCTTAGTTACATTTTAAATTAAGATTATGATTTTAAAAGTACACATGAGACTACCTGCGTGTAATGTTGCAATGATAAAAAACAATAACATAAACTATATGTAAAATTATATAAATTTCGTTTAAAATTAATTGAAATTGTTATATGAAAAATATTTTTTTTATTATTTAGGTACTTCCATGAAGGATAACATGGTCATTTTAGCTTCCACCCTTTAGATAAGTCTGTCGGGGCTTAAAAAGTTTTCCAATAACTAAGACGAGTAGATAAAGTAAATATCTAAATGAATAATAATAAAAAAAACAATATGAATTGAGCATTTCATTTAAAATTATATGATTTTAGCTCACAGTATTATTGAACCAACAATCTAGCTACAATAGTTACGCGCATCGAAACGGAGCTTATTTTCTTTTTGTCGCGCTTTAGTACTTACCTATCTTCAACGGGGAGAGAACGTTCGTCGTCTTTGCGTCTCCATTCGATATTTTCGCTATAAACTATTACAATTTCGTTTCCTTCTTACTTTTATAACAGTAGTGTAATAAAAAAATAAGTGTAAATAATGAAGTTTGAATATACATTGTATTCTACTTAGAAATTGTGATTTTGTGAAAATGAATGGTAAAATGCACAGTGAGACGGGCACTTTCTCGCCTGACGGCATGCGTGCCGAAATATTAAATCCATTTGTTCATAAACTGGAATTAGATAACACATATGATAAAATACGGGTAAGAATTAACTTAATATATTCTTATTTATTTTCAATATGTTATTTTTATACAGGAAGAAAAACAAAGTGATCTGTCTGCGCAGACTCCGTAGTAGAGACTTACGTGACATATTATAATGATTTTATATCGTCTTTCACTTTATTATTATATTATGTACTCTATATTTATATATTTAATATGTTTCCTTGTTTCATTACCTTCGTAATATTATGGTCGTAATCATTTCACTGTAACACTCATCGCACTTTCTCTAGTTTGTTTTTAAAATAAGAGATACTGTTTACATAATCGCTTTTGTACACCGCAATAATATAAAAAAAAGGTTTAGCAGTACATAAGAAACAAGTAACCTGTTTTCTGACCAAATATGGAATAGATGTTTAATTATACATTCTGTAAATAGTAATTTATTTATATTATTAAAAAATACGTAGTTAAAATGTCAAGAAACAAAACATAAAATGTAATTTAATTATGTGTATTGAACTAAAGTATGGAAATTGTAAACAATTTCGTTAATTTATAAAAGAAAGCCAAGTTCAAAGTTAACCTTAATGTGCGTTTACGCACATTAAGGTTAACTTTGATACTTTAGTATTACTTTTGTTATTGCTTCTCCACTTCATAAGGCGAATACATCTTGTTATTTAGAATACCAATTTAATACCTTCGTCATGTTGAAAAAAAAAAATAAAAAAATGTAATGATAAATCGTTCTACTTCTATTTAATTTCATACATCTGTTTCTTTTAGTAAGAAACTAAAAGAAACAGATGTAGCTTTTATCCGCTGCTTTTCGTCCATGATCAAATATCTAAATATAAATACATATTTAATAAAAACTAGAAATAACAATGAATTGTGTAGGACATATGATACAATCTAAGTCTCCGAGGTATATGGCCGCAGGTACAATGGATTGGTTGTTTCGGGTTGGTTGTTTCGGCAAATACCTGAATCAGATTGCACGTCAGGAGATGTGGCCGGTGTGCCATGAGTGTGATGCCCCCTTGGATTCGACGTATCACACTCTGGCTAAATACCCTTGGGCCCCGCAATGCCATACCTTGACGGTTGTAGTGGATAGGGACCTCTGGCCACTGGGCAGTCTGGTAGGGGCTATGCTGGACTGCGAGAGGAACTGGTCTGCAATGGTCTCCTTCTGCGAATCAGTAATCGCACTGAAGGAGGCCGCGGAGCGGGTGCGCGAGTCCAGCTCGAACGCAGACTTGCTCTGCCATAGATATAATTTTTTTCAATACAACAACATTTTTTTATTTCGACGTAAAAGTTAGTTAATAACTGAAATTAGGGCGTTCAACAAACTCAAAAGCTAGTCGCTGGGCACAGCTGGTGTGACTAAATGGGGCAGGTTGTCAGTTCGATTCCCACTCGAGTAAATTCTGGTGTTGACGTAAAGCGAGACGTTAAGTTCCGCCACTCAGTACGCAATGCCTTCAGAATTTCGCGGAAAGTGGGAGCGGAGTGTCTTTGAACTAGGGTCCCTCTACCTACCCTCCTACATGCGGAATACAGCGTAAAGCTGAAAAAAAATACTTTTCATCTTTATATCATGGTATAGTCTAGTCTAATTGTATATGTTTATCGAGCTTCTCGGCTGTTTCCTTATCGCCGAATGTTAAAGAGCTTATTTTAAGTAGCGCAATTCTAATATTTCATTACGGTATGTATGGTAAGACGGTACGGTATGTAAGAGATAGGGGGAGGCCCTGGTTGATTTTCAAAAATACAGTATCAAAAATACTGGAGGAAGGTCACATAAAAAGTGTGAGGACCTCCCGGAGGGCAAGTATGAAGAGGTTGATGACAGTGGACGAGGCCAAAGAGTTATGTAGAGACCGTAGCGCTTGGCGCTCCGTTCCCTCTGACTACTCCGTTAGGGATACAGGGTAAAGCTAAGTTAAGATAAGTATGAAACATAGACATTGCGTTTTTTTTATGTTCCGGGTATCCCGAATATCTAACACGAAAATTGTAAATACTTTTAAATTGCAAATATAACACATATATTAAGCATATAGAAGTATTTTTTATTTAAAAAAAATAAAAAACTGGTCATGTTCTGACTATTGATTAGATTTTGTATCGTATAAATAATATACCTACCTATATAATTCGTATAATAAAATAGAATAAAAACAAATAATCTATACATTTTGTTTGAATTTATAAAGATACCCCGCACACAGCAGGGTAGGCAGAGGGAACCTAGTGTTAAGACACTCCGTTCCCCACGTGCTGCTGAATTCTGGAGGCATTGCGTGTCGAGTGACAGAACTCAACGCTGTGCTTTGCCTCGACACTAGAGCGAAAAAATGGAAATTTAAATTTAAATAAATATTTCATCTTCTAGAGTGGGGATCGCACAATCAGTCGATTTTACAGTCACACTTCGTGCCCCTGCGCCTGCCTCTGAGTTTATAAGGATGTAAATTATTTCTCATTGGATATATTTATTTAGTGTAAAATATTTATTTATTTATTTTGCTTCGCATTTATCCAACATGGTAAGCAGGGTACCTAGTGTTAAGACATTGTTTCTGTCGCACTGCGCAATTTTATGAGACATTGCGTGTTGAGTGGCGTAGTTCAAAGCAGCACTGGTGTCAAATCGATTCTAAAAATCGAATAGTTTTATACTCTGGCATCGTAATTGTTAAATAAATGTTTCTATAAGTTCTTGAAAAATAAAATATAATTAATATTTTTAAAAACGTCTCTAGTAATATGTAAATATTATAATTATATGTTTAACTTTTCGAGGCCAGTCGTAGCGCAGGGGTATAAAGTGTGAGACAGTCACACTTTATAACCCTGCGCTACGACTAATCGACTGGTTATGGGTTCTGTCTCCACTCGAGGAAATGAAATATTTATTTATATTTTCATTTCTACGCTCTGGTGTCGAGGTGAAGCGTAGCGTTGAATTCCGCTACTCAACACGCAATGCCTCCAGAACTCGGAGGAATGTGGTAGTGTCTTAACACTAGGTTCTCTGTGCCTACCCTGCTGCGTGTGACATACAGCGTGAAGCTTATTTATTTGGTATGGTATGGTTCTTTGATTATGGCGTTCCGAGTGAACTTGTTTATTTATTTATATGTTTAACCAAATAAATACTTCCGTTGTTACACGTTAATGTCTTGAAATTTATGTTAAATGTGAGATCTATTTATGTTTTTTTAATATGTGGATGTTATATTACTCTCGATTTCGAAAATAATTAGAACATCATTTATTACCTATCCCTTCCATTCTGAAGTAGTATTTTAAAGATGCCTTATCATTAAAAATATATGAAATAAATCTATATGTAGAAAGGAAATTATTTTATCAATATATTTTGTTCTATAAATGGAATATAATATGTTTTTATTTATCGAGTTATTAAAAAAACAAGCTGAGGCGTCTAGCTAACACTTATTTCTTTGTAACAAATCAGTCTACACAGCTATTACAGTAGTGACAGGTTCGAAGTCAAAGTCATGTTATTACTATACCATACCATACGGTTATTTGGTCAGGCCTATGTTGAAGGGAAAGGAGGGCGTCACATGGGACCGCTATTCCACACCCATCACTCTAAATGAGTTTATAAGTATAATAAATTGGTTGCTTTTTGTATTTTCTATATTAAACATGATTATATAACGAATTTACTTTATTTATTAATAAAAGTAGAATTGATAGATTTTTAATATGTTTCGATGTCTCCTCCATGGAACCTAGTATTAATACACTCCGTTCCCTACTTTATGTCGAGTTTTGGAGGCATTGCGTGAGTGGTGTGGCAGAACTCAACGCCACGCTTTGCCTCGACACCAGAGCGAAGGAATGGAAATATAAATTTAAGTAATTATTTCATCTCCTCGAGTGGGGATCGAACCCCCAACAAGTCGGTTTTATAGTCACCCTATCTACCACTGCGCCACAACAGGCCTCACCCTTCTCTTGGTTAATTTGGTTTATACTTAAAAAGTGTATAAAAAAGCAGTTTCACGCTTTCGTTGTGGGTTCGTTCCCCACTCGAGGAAATGCAAAAAACCAAGGTAAAAGACCGACGTTGAGTTCCGCCACTCAAGAGGATTGTCTTAACACTAAGCTTCCTCACTTTGCTATGTGTAGGATTGAGCGTGAAGCTGATAAAAAAAATTACAATAGGCAGGGGTATCCAGTGTTAAGACGTTCCGTTCGGAAATTTCTGCGAAGTTTTCGATATATTGCTTATTGAAAGGTGTCGTTTACCAGAGCGGAGAAATAAAAATAAATTAAATATACCTAATCAATTTCCCGAGTAAGGATTGTACCCATAACCTGCGCGGACGCTGTAAAACTATATTTTAAATAAATCAGCTTCACGCTGTATCCCGCACACAGCAGGATAGACAGAGGGAACCCAGTGTTAAGACTCTCACTCCGTTCCCCACTTTCTGCCGAATTCTGGAGGCATTGCGTGTTGAGTGGCAGAACTCAACGCAGCGCTTAGGCCTCGACACCAGAGCGAAGAAATGGAAATATAAATTTAAGTAAATATTTCATCTCGTCGAGTGGGGATCGAACCCACAACCAGTCGGTTTTACAGTCACACTTCGTGCTGCTGCGCCACGACTGGCCTCTAAAACTACATTTTAATTAATATAAATCTTTTCATCAGGTATATTCCTAGTGTTCTATTCGAATTTCTAACTATTTTACTAAAAGAAAGTTGAAAATTGCTCGCTTAACCATTGATCGTTGAGGGAAAGTCGACTAACCGTTAGACTAACATCTACTTCAACAGAAACGACCATACGTTATGTAATGTGCAGATCGAAGTATTATAGTAGTAGGTTTTGTTTCTACTGTATTAAGGCCATGTATTTTTTTTATGAAAATGGAATATAGCTTCTAAATCTTAGGTAATATAATAAATATATTATTAAGATTTAGTATATGAGCACTGTCTTGGCCTTAAGTAAATACTTTCTGTTGGAATATTGTCAAGCTATAATATACTATGTTATAAAATATAAGAATCTGAATTTGAGGCCAGTAGGGGCACAGTGGCACAAAGACTATACACGCGACAGGTTGTGGGTTCGATTCCCACTCGAAGAAATGAAGTATTTTATATTGTGTATATTAATGTTGTAGTTTCTATGTGTTTCTGTGTGCGGGATAGATAAAAAAATAAGCATATATTGTCTGTTTTTGTTTTAAAAGGGACGCGTTAAATACTTTTACATATATTGGAATGTTTTTTTAAAGGTTTTTATTGCGTTGAGCTTTAACAAACTGTAATAATATCTATGAATCTGAATTTAAATCACTAAGATAATAACTGTATCCTCATGGAACTTGGCAGTTTTACGTAACTTAGGCGACAATATAATTTTATGGTATTAGCTAGTTGATGTGATGATGGAGGATGGAACCGGGACTTGGATATTGGAACTCTTCAGAGGTTACTAAATGTATATGATTTACTAATCATTCGAGTTTAGGCTCATACAATTTAAGGCACGTCCATTAGCACTTGTATCACTTGGTGTAGGAAAGGATGTTTTTTTTTAATATAATTATATTATTTGTAGTTTCACGCTTTATTCTTTAAGCCAAACGTTACGGAAAGCATTTAGGTGTTGTAAAACGAAGCATCTTCATGTACATACGTGTGCGGTGTGTTAATTTAAAATCCCATTATCTATAACTCTCCTATGATTAATTGAAAATGATTGCTTTCAATTCTAAAAAACAAAAAATAAATAAATAACATTCTAAATCAAAACAATTTAATTACGTATTGTATAAATAATTTTCCTTTATGCAAGTAAATTTCTTCTTTTAATGGTTATCTGTCAAAACTAACCTAACTTTGATTATGGTCTCGGTGATATTATTAAAGTGACAGGTGCTTATTTGGCACGTTCGGGTCGCGATAGTCAAAATACAGACAGATTATGGTTTTAACTGGTCAGAACATTATTAATAGCTCCATTTCGTATAGTATTGAATAATTGAATAATTTTAAACAAAAATATTGCTTAGAATCAAGCTCATGATCATCTCACTTTTTAACAGACGACACTATAATATTTTGGGCAAAGAAAACTTAAACACCAGGAACCAAACGAATAACAATAAAAAAAAAATCGTATAAAATCATATTTACCTATCATACCTACATGTTATAAGATATGAATATATTATTATCTATTAATTATATAATTTAGATCGTATGAAGGTAAACGCCTTCTTTATGGTTCTAACTTGTTTCTAAATGATTGGACCTTGACTTCTTAAAATCTAGATTTTGCATAAACTTATGCCTGTATTATTATTTAAGCTCAACCGTGATGATGAATATAGAGAGTATAGAAAAATTTGTTGAAATTCTCATTTCTGTATGTTTGTGGATGTGGATTCTTGGTTTTAGGACTCGTAAAACAGCACTGGATTTTATCACTTTATATCGATATTCTTAAAATTATTGAAAAGTGGAAAATACTTTAATTTATCATTAGCTCATCTTAGATTTGCTTAATCGGTACAAAAATATGCATACAATTGAAACATCATGGCAAAATTATTACTGCAATACCTTTGTATTGTAGTAGTCATTTTGCCATGATTGATAGACAACGCACAGAAATAACATGCAAGCAGGATTTCTAAATAATTTTATCATTTTTAATGTGTTTCTTCACACTTAGGAACCGACTAAGTCGGTTTCCAGGAGGTGCGGGTTCGAGTCCTTCTACGTTCAAATTTTTATACTTTTTCTAAATAGGTATTTTTTCTTAATACTATTAAGATTTTCATACGGAAACGGAGAAAAGTTATGTTTTTGCGTTTTATACTCTACGTAGATACATTTTCGGCATGATATTTAATAAAATATAATACAGGCTTGCTTATATGTCATTGATCTGACTGGGTTATGTATTAACTGTTGTAAAATTAATGCATTTTCAGTGCAGACCTAGATCTAATTTTTTATTATTAAAATAATATTTTTACTGGCATATAAGAAAATAAAAAAAATATAATAGAGACCAGTCCGGACACAACTTCACAAGCGTACGACTGTAAACACAGGTTCGATTCCCGCTTGAAGAAATAAAATATTTAATATTTTCGTTTCTTCGCTGTACTTTTTGTGCAAAGCGCTCGGTGCCCACTCGGGGGAATGAAATATTTATTTACATTTATATTTTTATTTCTTCACTCTGGTGTCGAGGCAAAACGCGGCGTTGAGTTCCGCCACTCAACCCACAATTTTTTTTTTATGTAAACGACACGGCAAACGAGCCTGCGGGTCACCTGATGGTAAGTGATTACCGCCGCCCACGACTCCGTGCAACCCCAGAGGAGCTACAGGTGCGTTGCCGGCCTTTAAGATGGGTTGGGCGCCGGGGCCCAACATTACCTGATACGAAACGCAGTGGCATAAAGCCACTACTTCACGCCGGTTTTAAATGCCGGGGGTGGTAATGGTCCGGTCGAGTCTGCCCATGCGTATTGCCATTGCTGGCAACGTGACTCTACCACACGTACTTTAGTCGCCACGACACCAGCAGTACCAGGATGATCCTATTCCAGTCCGGGATCACACGGCACAAAATGCCTCCATAACTCGGAGAGAATTGGGAAACGGGGAGTCTTGACACTAGGATACCTCTGCCTACCCTGCTGAGTGCGGGATACAACAATAAACTGATTTGATTTAATTTTATATAATAATTAATTTAAGAAAAATATACGAATAGCTTAATTGATGTAAGAAGCGTCGCAGCGAAAATTACATTGCATTTTTTTTGATATTTCTTAAGTATTACATAAATTTTGATACATAAAATTTATTACAATTGATGAATTCTTATAGGCCTTGTACCTGAATGTACTTGCGTAATATTTTGGTTGTGAGATTTTTTATTTGGCTATTAAGTAGAAGGAAACACATCTTACAAATTAAATAATTAGGTATATTGTTAATCATTTAAGAATAATAAAATCGATAACTTTTATAAACTTTTCGTTGAACTTAAAGATGTTGATATTTTATTGCTTTTAATTCATAATAGAGCTCATATAAAAGTATAGATATAAAATCATTACTAATGAATTGTAGTTTATTGTTCGTCGTAAATAACGTAATCGTACATTTTTATACTTTACTAGCGCCCCCTGCGCGGCTTCGCCCGCTTGATCTATATGAATATTTATGAAATATTTAATATTTTTATTTCTTACTATTTTCACTTATTATTTTTTTTATTGAAGAAAAATACGCCGCGCTTTGCCTCTACAGTAGAGCGAAGAAATAAATATTTCATTTGCTCGAGTGGGAATCGAATCTACAACCTGTCGCCGTGTCTGCCACTGCACCATGACTGGTTTCATTCATTATTATTAATCAGAACAAATCTTTCTTTTATAACACACAAAGACAATCTTAACACACGCACACGCACGCAGCACGCACGCACGCACGCACGCCCGCACGCACGACCGAAGTGCGGTCTTTTTTCCTTGAACAATCTCGAACCTACACTCATCATATACACAATTATACACTGTTCTACAGCGCTACTAAAAACATAATATTAAAAGAATATTTACGTCTGCATTATTTTTAACTTGCATGTTTTTTCAATACACAATATGAATATGACAACGCATATTGCACTAAAAAGTCTAGGTGACCTAGAGGTTTTGGATCATTTCCAATTTCTTTAATTTTGTACTTTAGGAAAAAAATCTTATCTATTTTTATTTATTTATTTTACCTTTTTACTGTTAGGTGCAAAGTTACTGTTTAATATAAGCAGGTATTGTAAAAATTATACATTTTGTCCAAAACAACCTCCAGTTACCATGGGTTCGTTAGATGCCTCGTATCTGAGAAAAACCTGGACTGGACGCTTGGCACAATATATTGATAAAGAAATAAATATGTATTTTTATAATGAGATTTATAATTTTTATAATATTTTAAGAAAAACATAATAAGAAAGCTTATAAAAAATTTACCGTAACAGGACATGAACCCGCTTTTATGGACGATCACCAAATTTTATACGTTTTCCTAAGTATTTTATCTTTGAAAGAGTATTAAACATTTTCTAAAGAAGGATTTTATCTTTGCGACTAGAACGAATATTTCATTTTATATTAATCGACAGTTCGAAAGTTGTAAGGTTGTATGTTTAGTTACATATCTATTTAACCCAACATTTAAAATTAAAAATTTAAATCATTCTTTATCTGATTAAAATAAAACGTACTGTTCATTTTCTAAGATTAGATTATAAATCAGCTTCACGCTGTATCCCGCCCAATGAACCTAGTGTTAAAACACTTGCTTCCCAGTCACGCCAAATTTTAAAGGCATTGCGTGAGTGGCGGAACTCAACGTCGGGTTATTGCATTGGAGCCAGAGCGAAGAAATGAAGATATTAATGTGAATACATATTTCATCTCCTCGAATGAGCATCGAAACCACAGACAGTCGATTTTACAGTCAGACTTTGTGCCCCTGCGCCACGACTGACCTCAACGAGTTTATATACTCAAATGTTATAACATCATGTTTCTAAGTTTATAATGGCTAATTTATTTGGTTAGGGCGTGAGACTTAAAAAAAAGAACTAAAATTATGAGAAAAAACTGATAAATTTTCTTAGTTCCATTATGCAGTGTTAAGTGGCGGAACTCAACGCCACGCCTAAATACGATTAATACAAAGATATTTTAGATAAATTTGTCTTCTCGCATTGCAACTAACAATAGAAAAATCTCCTCTTTATTAAAGGAGATGTTCGAACTTTTAGGTGCGCATACAAATAGACTGAGATCCTCCGAGAAACTTGCTCTTAAAATTCCGAGACACTCCTCTAGATTTTATGAGCACTACTTTGCTGTGAAAGCTACTAAGTTGTCGAACGATCTACCTCTACATATTAAGCGTTCAATATCTTTAAATATATAAAAGAAAATGTTAAAAATTATTATGCGAAAGATGATTCACCTTGAAATGACATCAATATGCACAACTCATTATTATAAATAGTATTATTATATATATTAGCATATTATAATAGTATATCTTTTTCAAATATATATGTAAGTATTATGTTTATGTATTACGATTTAATATGATATGTAAGTTTATTTACACCACTCACTCTATTTTACCCCAAATTTCCTAACCCAAAGGTTGTCTGGTAGAAATCGCTGATTAGCGATTAGATTTTGTGTGTCAATTGTTTTATCTTTGTTGTTTTTATACCCTTCTTTTTTTCCTAATGAGTAATTGTGCACAATAAAGTGTAAATAATAAATAAATATTAGTAATGCAGAGACCATAGCGATACATCACTTTCGGTTTATTAATTAAAAAGCAGTTTTAAAATTTTAGGGTATGGTTTGTCCATGAAACTGATGTACCGTGATCCGTGCACACTATAGAATAGTGTTGTACCTCCTCCAGAAATTTTTATTACAAAAAACAAATAGCCCCGGAAAAAATAAAAAAGACCTTTACACCTTTACCTTTTTCATCATATCTTATAGTTTATAAACTAAAATTAAGGCGCCCTCCAGAAAAATATCTCTAGATATATCCATGACCATTATATAATAATTATAATATATAATTATACTTGTTTGGTGAACCCTCGCTTTTCGCATATCAGGGGTAGCCAGAGGAATCCTGAGTGTTAAGACACTCCGTTTCCTATCCGTACAGGCATTGCGATGAGTGACAAAATTCAACACAGCAATTCGTCTATTAGAGCTGAAAAGTGAAAATAAGTTAAATTTTATCACTCCGATCGTAGACCGAACTCACAACCATCACGTTTACATTCATCTCACTGCGCTCCACGAGTAATGATTACTTATGCGTATTTTATTGTGCTACATTTCTCTTTCTCCTTTGTACGTTTTATAGTTATCATACAAAAAATATATCAACAGAAAATTATATTTAATATGCCATAAATCCATTTACATAATGGCAACTAATTTATTTTTCCAGACGGCGATATTCACAGTAATTCTGCTACCGTTCAGAGTGATCGTAATATGCTATTTGATCGTCACAGCGTGGTTCCTCGCGTGCATCGGCCTCTATGGGCTAAGTGAGGAGGACCTGCGGCGGAAGCCCATGACAGGATGGAGGAGGTAAATATTATAAGTTTTTATATTAAATACTTTTCTAATTTTTATATATCAAATTTGTATAAATTTATTTATTAAATTAATTTATTGCGGAATACAACGTGACGCTGGTAAAAAAATAATAATAATCAGCTTTACACCGTATCCCGCATGTAGTAGGGTAAGCAGATAAAATAATAATAAATAAAAATATATTTATTTCAGTTTCACATTTTCTTTAGCTAGCAGCAGATGGAGCTTAGTGTAAAGACACTCCCCTCCCCACTTCAAAGGTATTGTGTGTTGAATGGTGAAACACAACGCCGCGCTTTGCCTCAACAGAGCGAAAAAATGAAAATATTTAATATCGTAAAAATTATTGTCGTTTTCGAAATAAAGGATGAAAAATATTTATTGTATAGAATTTAAATAGGTACCATACCAAATATTTAAACGTAATTTCTATTATTTAAACATAAACATAATTTCTTTTACTTCGAATAAGAGTAGAACCTCGAGTCATCGCTTGCAGTCATTACGTTTAAAACGTTACTATACGTACAATAACCACTTTAAATCATAATAACCAACAAAAATCGCTCAACAATGCAAACAATGGTATTGTTTAAAATGGACCTTGAAACAATGAATAGGAAAATAGTGAGAGGCGGCCCGTAAGAGGAAACTGTTGCGTTCAACACAACGATGCTCTATATACATAATTATTTTGTATAGCAGAAAATTATGATCATTTACAGCGAAGAAAATGACCAGCATATCAATATTTACAGTACGTTCGAGGAGTCGTGGCCAGTTGAAGTTAGTTTTGATTTTAGGATGGTTTCCTACGTTTGATTATTATCATCCTTAGTGCAGAATGCACATAAGTGCATAACAAAATATGATAGAGTGAAATGTGTGGATATGAAAAAAGTTGATAGTTAAGTGAACGTTATATTAAATTTTATGTTATATTTTATCTCCATTGCAAATAATATAATTTGTTTATATTATAAAATTAATTATTTATTATATTCGGGAATCGGAACCCACATGACTACTATGCAGACTCCTTGAAAAAAAAATGATTTAGTAGGCGTTTTTTTTTTAATTTCAGTACGATATTTTTTTTAATTATCGTTATTCTTTATACATTTTCTAACATAGGTATATAATCTGTAATGACTTTTTCAATGTAAAATGGGGTTTCCATGTCATAACCATAAGCCACAATTCTACATTTCATATGCATCCAGTAAGGGATTATATGAATATTGCGGTATTTATTAGGTAATGCGAGGTACCCAATATTGCAAAATTGGTTATTTATAAAATGAACAGTACGTACTACACAACCACAAGATGGTGGTGTGAGAAAATTTGGTTTCCGTTCCCTTGTAATATGAGAAACCACATAATTAAAACAACATTATCGAATGAATATTATAATGCAATAATATTTATATCATATATAGTGTGCCTACGTGGTGTGGTGAGACATTGTCGGATTGTAAACGCGATGGTCGTGGGTTCCATGCTTACTCGGGATAATAACAATTTCAAGCGCGCTGCGTTGAGTTCCGCCACTCAACACGTTTTGTTGCCAATTCATGACACTTCATATTTCACTTTAAAAAACTAAGATAACACTCTTCTTGACACTAAGTTCTCTCTAAAGAAATGTTTGGTCTAAAGTTAGAGTTGAGGCAAGTCGTGGCGCAGGAGTACAAGCGTGCAACTGCAAATGCGAATGGTTGTGGGTTCGATTCACACTTGAGGAAGTGAAACATGATTTTTTTGCTGAAACATGATTTTTTTTGATAACGAAGTAAAAGCGCGGCGTGAAGTACCGCCATTCAACACACAATGCCTTCAGAATTTAGCGGAACCTAAAGAACGGAAGTGATTCAATAGGGAACGGAGTGTCTTGACATTTTGATTCCTAGATTCTCCTGTTTACCCTGCTATACTCATATTGTACTTAGGATGCAACTAAAAATAAGTATATAATAAGTACAGAGTTCGTGACGATGGGAAGTTAGTGATAGTAAGTCACTCTGTTTTTCCAAAACTTATTGGTGTATTTATAAATGCAAATTGAACATACTACCAGATTTAGACCGATACGTTACATTATGCTGTCAAAATGGCTACTTTAGAAGCACAAAAATAAAATAAATATAAAAATATATAAAGAAATATGTTTTTGATAAAATTAACATGTGCTTTAATTTTTTTATTATCTTTTATTTAATTTAAACCAGTATATGCTGTTATTTTATTCAATAAACTCTGTGAAATTGCTATTGTAAGAAATTTCAGTAAAAAAAATCATTACGAAATTTATATTATCATAACAAATAAATTGAAATATAAAATTAATGAATTTGAAAGCACGCTACAAGTAATCAAGGTCTTGGTTCATCGACATTCAAAAGGTTTTCTGGTTGCCAAATTTTTTATAACCTAAAAATATTAAAAAGTTGCAACATTTAAGAGTGGACTTATTGAGTTTAAAATTAATGATTAGAGTTACATGTGTTTCAATATAAAAATGTATGTGCTTATGCCAATTTAACGAATTGGAACAATTACACTCCTATAGTTTCACTTGTTCGTAATATTTTTTTTTAAATACAAACGTTACTTAATGATCGTAGCTTCCATTAGCCTATATATTCGTTTTAAGTTGTTTTTATTATTTTTATTTAATTATCTTTATATTTAACAAGTGTATCTAAGTCACTTCGTTCATTTACTTATAAAATAATGTTTACATATATTATAATTTGTAACGTAATTTGAAAACGTTTAACGCTACTTATTTAGAAAACGTATAACAATTTAAAAGTAGCGGGACTCGGACCCGCGCCTCTTGGAAACCGACCAGGCGCGAGATAGATTGAGATTTTGTGGGTATATGACATTTTTTATCTTACACACACAATAAATGAAACTAATAAGTCAATGTACTTGTGAATCTAGGTTAGGCATAGAGAACTTACTAATTTATTGCTCAGCCTTTTTATATTTTTTTTTATTTCATATCCACTAGGAAAAGTCCACTTCTGTGGAAGTGGTTTTTATTTTTTTCCCACCTTTGAAATTCTTTCTTAGTATTCCTCACAATATCCCTAAGGAACTGACATGCCCATTTTCAACTTTCTATTCAAGTTTCAACTTTGCTTTATCTGACATTAAGTGATCAGAAATTTTAAATTGCTATATCTAAGAAAGTTTTTCAACAAGTACGATTACGATTGGAACCTGCAACCATCGTTACATGACAGGCATATATCATCTATTGGCTGCTGTGCTAACTTTGCTATTCCAATAATTCCAGGTTTAAAAAATAAATAGATATACATTGTACCCTGCATATGCAAGGCAGGCAGAGGAAACATAGTTTTAAGACTCTCCGTTTCTTATTTTCCGCTCAAGTTTAATTTTGAAGGTCACGTTTTTTCTTGTTACCATAGCGAGGTGATGAAAATAATTAACTCCAAGTGTAAGTCGAACCTATAATCTGGGCTGCGCCACTGCGCCACGACGGCCTCACTGACGTTGAAATACAATTATAGTTTTATTTACTCACATCACTCGATATATCAACTATATACAGTATTTAAATGCGTCAATATAACTTTTAAGTCTGTTAAGATGTCACAGGTTGGCCTTCGTGCGCCTGTTCAAGTGGAACCGTTAATACTACACGCTATTGAGACCGTTTAGTCGCTTTGTGGAATATCTATAAGTATTCAATTTGTTTTTACTTTTTTTTAAGTGGGTAAAGTAAATTTGATTTATGATGTAGATGCAGATAGCGGTAGCTTTGAGCTAAAATTCTTTATATCTTATATGTACATAGATAAATAGAAAGGGGTAAGATAACAGAGTATTTTGGGTTTTTTTTTACATTTAAACAAATTATCTATATTACAATATATATATATGATTAAATGTGACGGTAGTGAGTTGAAATCCTTTATATTTTCAATTTCTTCAGGGCATAAGAAAGGCAGGGTCTTCTTTAAGGCAGGGTTAACATAAGGGTAATAACTCATTCTTATTTTCATTTTTGCCCAATTTTTCAGACATTACACGTCGAGTGGTAATCCTCAAACTGTTCTTTTTCTACCAGAGCGAGAAAATCTAAATATATATTTTAAATACAATCATTCCCCCGATGTGGATCGAACCCACTGCTAACGCGGTCAGATGTTGTCGTACTGCATCACACAAATAAATGTATATAATTTTAAAATATATAATTAAGGTATGGTTCAATATTAATGCAATAAAAGAAACGTAAAAGCTTGATCGTCAGCTAGATCTATTGTACAATAGAATTAACTACCTCCATTGTATTCATCAGTAATAGAGCTGTCTTAAATTAAACCTACGTTTTGATAGCAGTAGTATTTTGTGTAAGTTAATCGAGGCTATCGTGGCGCAGTTGAACAAATTAAAAACGATAGTTGGAGGTTCGATCTCCACTGGGATGAAAAAATATATTCATTTTTCGCTTTGGCAAGATATAGACATGTTGAAGTACTGTAATTCATCATGTAATTATATAAGAAATATAATATGCATGTATGTAGACAAAACATACAGGTTTTAAAAGGCTTTTTTAATGTATATATATTTTTTTATATTTTAGAATTTAGATGGTTTACACTGAGTAATTGAGCAAAAATCAAAAATATTTTAAAGAGGTTTCATTACATAGACATTTTTTACCTTTTTTAACGAGTTATATTTATTTTAAAAGTTAATAAGTTTAAATTTGAAAAAGTTTTAATACAGTATAGATTTCATGTCCCAAATCAGTAATCATCGTGTCAAGAGCAAACAATAAGGCAATTTTCAAACGGATATTTTTAATTAGGAACACACGGTTGATGGTTCTTTAGATAGTTTTTGAATGCCAATCGATGTTCTCTGTCGTGTCTAGTTTTTAAGATGTCTATCTATAAGTTATAAGTCATCAAGAGAATGTCTAATCTCTGATCGGAAGCTAGCTGGCCATTAAAGTTATTAATAGTTTTCTTATTGAGATGTCTTGAAAAGTTATGGTAATTATACACTTTACTCCTTGTTGTAGTGCAGTGACAGCGTCTGATTAAAAATGCGATGGTTGTAGGTTCGGTTTATAAGCACATCGTACTTTCATCTTTGTGGCTGTTATATGTAATTGTAAAATTAAAAAAAAACCTTTGTTGTTTATACTTTATTTATTATTATTAAAGTTATTCACAAACTGTATCGTGTGTCCTCCATATTGAGAACTGTGATTTGTTACTTGTAACCGTAAGAAAGAAACCGGAACTCATATTATTGTGATTTACTATCATTTACAGGTCTAATATTTACTGTTCTCATATTTACTATGTACTATTTATAGAGGCAGATCTCTTATTTGCTATAAGCCGTAGCAACGCAGAAGTACAAGGCGGAGACTGTCAATGCTTCGGTTGTGGGTTCAATTCCCACTCGGGAAATGATGTTGTAAGATTGTGATGTATTAAGAAATAAATTCAATTTTGTTGATGTCGTATGACTTGCTTAACGCGATGGTTATAAGTTCAATTCCCGCGAGCTATGATTATATATTCTAAATATCTTTATAGTGAGGCTATTACCGTGGCACAGCGGGCCCACGTCTGATTGTAATCCTACAGGTTGTGGGTTCGATTCTCACTTTGAGGAAATGGAAACTATAAAATAGGGCGGTGCGAGGGACACTCATATTAACACTAGGTTCCTTCTACCTATTCTGCTATATACGCTATAATGCCTGATAGAAAAAGGTTTATAGCACCGAAATGCAGGTGTGTTCTGAATTCTATTAGATGGGACATGGCGTTTATTTCCGTAATCCATCACATTCATCTTGAATCTGTAGAAAGTGGAGAAGTGAGTGCCTTGTCGCAAAAATACAGCCACATATCCTGGCCTTGTGTGAAGATTTAAAATTATCTTTGTTATGTTGGTAAGCATGTCATGGAATAAGGACGACTGATTAAAAGTGAATGCAAAAGTCGACGTGACATTACAAGTCTTGCTCTGATTAAAATAAATTATAATGTACTCAGCTCCCGTTTTTATTTCTCGTTCAATTCGTTTATGCTAGTGATGGGTAGATTCTTTTTTTGTTGCAGTAACATTTTTGTTAAATATTTTATATGTTATGTGTAGTGAAAGCAGTATGTAAATGGGCCATATATTTGATTTTTTAGTGGCCAATCGATTGTGTCAAAAATAAAAACAAAACAATGTATATAATAATAAAAAATAAATTAATATATATCGATTTTAATTTAATAATCGGTTTGAACTGATTCTGGTTTTTTATTTTTTATTTAGTTTATTCGTTCATGATTGTGTTAGGTAGATTGTTTTTTTTATTGTCGCTGTAAGACAAATGTTTTAGTATATTTTATACGTTATGTATTGTGAAAGTAATTTATAAACGGGTCATATGTTCGATTCTTTTTAATATAAGTAAAATAAATTATAAGCAATCGATTTTATCAAAAATAAAAACAACACTATGTGTCTATAATAATAAAAAATATTTCGACTTTATTTGAATGTTCGATTTGAATTTTGTGTAGGTGAAGTTTTATTGATTATTTTAAATTTTAGGGTTTAATTTATTATTTAATTTAAAATTCGAACTCGATCGATACGCAAAATAATATTTTCATTTATTTATTTTTGCTATACAGTGGTATATGGTATATAGTGCATAACTTAAATGGTCCTTTATGTTATGTCTTTTACTCACTCACTCTTTACTGTCTGTTGAAAAAAATGGACAAAATTTACTTAAGAATTTTTTTTGTTCCTGTACAAATATTGTCAATAATATTTCTTAAGTCTATATGTAAAAAGTGTCTGTAAACGAGCTTGTTATAGGTTCGATTCTCACTACAGAATTTTTTTTTTTAATATTTTTTGTTTTCCCTTTTTTTTCTCTGTTAGACAAGGTGCGGAGTTGAATTTCGACATTAACATGTCTCAATGTCTCGAATGCAATATCGTTTCCGACTGTCTACCCTGCTATGCGGCAAAAAATTCTAACTCCAATAAATCGATCTACAAAATTAGATATCGAATAAACCTTATTCAACTTTATTATCAACCTTCAACCTTCGTCCCCAAGGTTAGTTGCGTATTGAACCGAGACTATTGTGTCGAAATGAAGCGTTACGAGAATTTCAATCAATGCTTAGAAGTATCTGAGTAATAAGAGGGTAAAATAATGAGGACATCGTTATAAAAACATAAAATTTGAAATGACAAAATATTTTGAACTGGTTATTTTTTGCACAAATTTCGAGTTTTATATTAACTTTGGTAGTTTTTAAGATATACAAGTTGAACATAGCATATTTAGTATACTGCCTTCCGGTAATGACTATGAAAGAAATAATAATCATATGTAATTTAAGCCATTTTCGCGTCTATTACAAGATAATATAGTATAAGATTAATAGGTAAGCGCAAATATTTTAAAAACCGGTAAAATTGATCTTATGTTTACAAACGATCGTGTTTCGAGGCCAAGAATCTTTCGAAGAAAAGTATTTCCTACTGATTCAATAAGTTCCGCAATTTGTATCGATATTATTGTTTGAGATTTATTCGAATAAAATTATGCTTCCTAATAGTACAGTAGGAAAGAGACTGACAAAAATGTATGAAAAAATACAATAATAGATTATTTATTCCGAGGCCGTCGTGGCGCACGGGCACAAACGTGGTACTGAAAACGTGAAGGGTTATGGGTCCGATCCCCTATAAGGGAATGAAATATGTAATATTTTCATTACCTCGCTCTGGTTTTCCAAGGCGCGGCGTTAAGTTACACTATTTAATACGCAATGTCTCGAGAATTCAACGTACCGTTAAGAACTGAAGAGTCTTAATGATAAACGAAATGACTTAACGCTAGGTTCCCAGGTTTGTGTACGCTGCTATGTGCGGGATACAGCGTGAAGCTAAAAAAATAATATATTAAAATTACTTTCTGTTCTGTTACTCTATTTTATTAGTAGTGTCCGAAACATAATTGAGATTGACGTGACAAAAAATTAATCAACATTGCAGACTATAGCAACTTTTATATTGTTTTATTGCTATTTTTCAGCCATCACTTTATTACACCCATTTTTTTTTAATATACTATTGATTTTTGGCACCTCAATACACAGTTTACCAACTGAATAAAATAAAAACTTTATTTTTTTAATATTTATACATATTATTATCCCTTATTTTCTGAAGTCATTTTTACGCTTATATGTTAAGCTTTCTTCTCTAAAGAATCTTGTATTAAACATACAACTTTCTAATGATTTTTTTGGTGAAATCCTTATAAAGTTCCAACTTTTTTATTCCTTCCTTTGTTTCTATTGTAAAGTTTTTACTTTTCGCCAAATCTTATAATTGTAGATCCACGGCAGATACCCTATAGGGCTATAGGTTTTGATTCTGCGGCATTTTACCGTCAATTTCTATCATATCATTTCATAGCTAATTTTGTTTCTGTTAAATGTAAAAGAAAATTACAATGGACGCTGTAACAAAGTATGAATGTGTGTTATTTTATAGAAAAAGTTAGGTTAAACACTAGTGCTTGACATTAGATTCTCAGATTTAATAGCGATAAAAGCATTAGACTTTAAATTATAGAAATTTTACTAGGGCCATCATATATAATGTGTTTTTCTTGACAAAACAAGAGTTCAATCTAATACAAAATAAATAATATTTTCTTATAGGCTAATAATTCACATTAAGTTTGTCATAAAAGTAAAGTGAATATTACGGCTTAAAATAAAATTTACATATTTATAATATTTATCTTACAAAAATACCTTTACACATCTAAATATATTCCATTACATAAATTTGCATTCTTAAAACAAAATCCAGATATATATTCAACTAAAAAAGATAGAAATAGCCAGATAGAAATTCACCTAAACAAAGAGCTACTCTTTTAGTAAAGTAAATTAAATGCTAACAACTTTTAATTTACTTGCTTTAATTAATTCAAATTCCTTAGTTACTTTAATTTTTTTGTTTCTATTGGCAAATCTAAAATCACTTGAAGAATTGAGATGTCTTCCACAATTCACAAAAAGAGAGAGAGAGAGAGAGAGAGAGAGAGAGTGTTTTATTTTTTCATTTTCCACATTTACACCGCCACATCACGCCACACTTCGTCGTCAATTTTTACCAGACTAAAGATACATTTCTTAGCTTCACGCTATATTCCATAGTTGCCAGAGTGAACGAAGCACTTGTGTCTCGTCCATTCTCATAAACCGTTTTATCCATCCTCTAGAGTTCCTCGGGCTCTTTATTTTTTGTCACCCTTGATGTATCGGAACCTCATGAGCACGGTCTTCTTCATTCTCACTGTGTTATCCTAGTGATGTAGTAAATATGCTACAAGTATATAAATATAATAATTGTTTGAACGGAATTCGAACCCACACCTATCGCATTCAGTCCAAATGGCTATTAAAGTGTGTTATTGTAACATTTCGATGAAGAAAGTGGGGAAGTCGGCTATCAAGATTAGGTTCTACACGTATTTTACAACCTCTATTTTCCGTCGCCGCGCCGTACCATGACGAATTGCTAAGAACTTTTGATTTGAGTTTGAGTGGATTGTAAATTATTTTGTATAGTTTACTATAAAATAGCAGTACTTTACCGTATACTGGTTTTGAATGAAAGTATTTAAAAACAGTTTTTTTTTAAATTATCATAATAATAACGGCCGTCGTTGAATAGTGTCTCAACATTAGGCCCCCATGTTCCCTCTGCCTACCCTGCTATGAGCGGGATACAGCGTTAATGTTAAAATACATTATACTTTATCTTTATCTATAACTAAACATAGTGATCAATTTTATTGCTCTCCTTATAAAGCACTTAATTCTGAAATGAGAAAGTTACAATAACATATATATATATATATATATAAATGCCTTACGAATAGTTTTTTTTTTATTTCGTTCGGATTTCCGTATTTTGCGTATGGACTCGTAGCATTGCGGTTTTAGAGCTGATAACTGGGAAATAAAAGTAATTAAATAATTTCGTCTGGGAATCGAATGCCCAACTCACGACACTGTCACCTACAATTCCACGGGAACCTATACTTATCGCATGTTTGGTGAATGATAGAGAAATATCTCTCCTTGACAATCAACTGGAGTATACAAATAAATAATTTCTACGTGTGGTAGAGTCACGTCGCCAGCAATGGCAACACGCATGGGCAGACTCGACCGGATCATTACCACCCCCGGCATTTAAAACCGGCGTGAAGTAGTGGCTTTATGCCACTGCGTTTCGCATCAGGTAATGCCGGGCCCCGGCGCCCAACCCATCTTAAAGGCCGGCAACGCACCTGTAGCTCCTCTGGGGTTGCACGGGGCCGTGGGCGGCGGTAATCACTTACCATCAGGTGACCCGCACGCTCGTTTGCCGTGTCTTTTCCATAAAAAAAAAAACTTACTCAGTAAGAAGCCTACAATATACATTGATAAATTAAATTAACGTTGTCGGTTTCGTGTCCTGTATATTGGATTATTGTTATAATTTAAATCCTATAAACGTATGCTCACTTAGGTTTTATCAACGTAAATTACGTCATCGTAAATAATACAGCAACGCGATGGTAGCAGATTCAAGTCGTTTTGTGGTTTTTTAATAATTAAATTACATTACTTTTTTTATATCACGCATTTTGTAAGGGCTTAATAGCTTAATTATAAACACATTAAACACAATATTTTTATTTCCTTAAGGCAGTTCCTAGTGGAGTGTCTTCTTCTTAATCTTATCTTCTTGACAGTAACAGTAGGCTAGTTACCATACTTATAGCAATAATCATTTTTGTTAATTAAATATTATATAATCTAAAATAAAAATTACCACAAAACAAACAATCATTCTTAAGTACCAACTCAACGATACCCGACTTGGTGTAGTTCGACGATTTGATTTTTTTTTCATTTTTACAATATGGCGTCTGTTTATATGTTTTTCCTATTGCCATGTATAACTGCGACTGCGGAGTTAAAACATATCACTTGACGTAGAATATCTTATACTAGAATTATCAAAATTGGTCAATTCGATTCGTCTCTTCAACGCCACATATAAACAAATAGACATACCTACATAGACAGAAACATAAACCTCGTTTGCGCCGCAAAAGTGCATCTTAAATGTAAGACTGAAAAAGAACGACTGAGAAACGAAGTAGTCATTATATGACTATTCGAGTGAATGGATATTTGTTTCTTTGTTATGCGAAAACTACTGAACGAATGAAAGTTTACAGTAATACAGCTTATACATATATAAGAATAATATAGAGATATTGTATAATTTGGCTATTTAAGCGGGCGAAACCGTATTCACAGGTCACTAGTCTGTTCGTGGTTTTGGTGGTTAATTTTTTTGTGCTTAAATTACAAAAAAAACTTACAATTCTTTATAAGCTTCAATAAAAGCTTATTAATTATTATGATTATAAGATATTTTAATGACAGGTACATTAAGGTGTGCCGTTCAATATGTAATCAATCATAATTAAAAGACCATAAATTCATTACCGATGAATACGATAACATAATTTATTAACATAAGGAAAAATGGTCATTTTAATACGAAAACATATAAATATTATAATTTTGTATCAGTTATTGCACTAAACTTAGATCAAATATAAAAAGCTCTTAAAAATTAAGTGTCACATTTCATTTTTGATTTAAGTTAAATACGTATTAATATAAACAATTATTTTGAAATATCACAACGAATTTTAATCTAAATATACTACTAACTAAAATATATTTTCTAGCAAACTACGTTTCTCCATTCTATCACTCATGCGGTTGGTGGTGGTAGCGGCGGGCTTCCATCGAGTTCGTATACTAGGTCGTCACCACTTGCCAGCAAGTCCCAGAGATGCCCCCGTGGTGGTTATAGCACCACACTCCTCGTTCTTCGATGCCATCGCCATAGTATGCCTCGGCGCTCCTAGTGTCGTGGCGAAGGCAGATACAGCAAGATTACCATTGATCGGACGTACGTCTTAATAAACGTTATTAGCATGTTTAGAAGCGTTTTGTTTTTGTCTCGTCTCGAATTATTCTGCTTTTTTAAAGCTTGTTTTATATTATTTTTTTGTTATTTCGATATATTTCGTAGTTGCCAAGTTGTTTTTTTTTTTGCGAAAATTGAGGTTGATCATTTTTTTGTTTCTTGTGGTAGACGATCTCAGAAGCCATGTATGGATTTTTAGTTTTTTTGTTTTTGTTTTTTATTAAGCTATTTATGCATATGTGTGTCTACAGTAGATTGTATTAGAGCTTGTGTGTGTTTAGGTTAAGTACCTTTAGACAATAACAATGATACTGCAGCTTTCTTAATAAGATTATAATTAATTTGAAACAGTAAGTGCAGAAAGTTCAATGCTTTCACATAACATAGCAATTAAGTTTCCGCAAATTACCATAGACAAAAAAACTTTAATATAACTGTCAGTGTTTCTTTTTTTTTTTTTTGAAGTTAAAGATTTCAAGCGTGGATATTTTAATAGGTACAAATGAAACTAATAGTACCGTTAAATAATGTTTAAAATGTTTAGCGTGTATTCGCTAAGGCGTAAATTTATTAACTTCATCGGTTTTTATGAGTGCCATTGTCATAAACAGACAGAGAAATTATAAAAATCAATTAACTCTTTAGCCCCTACACCTGTAATTATAGTGGCTGTGGGTACTTTCAATTCCACTTTGTATTTAGGGTTTCGTAGTTCAAAAGGAAGAAACGGAATCCTTACAGGATCATTTTGTTGTCCGTCTGTCAAAATCATTCATCGTGATGACGTACGGATGTATTAATATGAAATTAATATCAAATATTCAAGTCTACGGTTCCTTAGAGCACACAAAAATCAAAACTCTAAGTAACAGTAAAGTAAAGCTTCACACGCTGTATCCCGCACACAGCAGGGTAGGCAGAGGGAACCTAGTGTTAAGACACTCCGTTCCCCACAGTAAAGTAAAGATATGAGCTAAACTAATAAAATATTTATTAAAATCTATAGGGCACCTCCCGTCCACATACAATTATGAAATTCGGCATTTTGGCATTTTGAGTAATAACTAGCTGTAAAAATAAAAGAAAGAATACAAAAAGTGTTTTTTTTATATTTGATAGAAAACAAATCATTACAAATTTATAATTATAGTTCTATTCATACTAGATGAGTGGATACTTTGTACGGAACCTCTCGATATGCGGAGTCTGACTTGCATTTGACTGTTTTCGCTATTATTATGAAATAATTTCGAAATAAAATATTATCTGTTTTAACAAATTATTATTTTCGTGGTAAAATTTTACGGTTAATTTAAAAATCAACCGTAAGTCCATATGTCACTGGTATATTTCAAAACGTCATAAATAAATTACATCAAACTAAGAGCTTTTTTAAATATACTTGACACTATAATAGCTCAGCCGCAATTAAACTCTTAATGATTATTAATTAGGTATATAATTAAGTAGAACATTGAGCCGTTAAGAATTTTACTTTCCCCGATTATGGTATAGGCTTTCTATGTGAATGAGAAAAAGGAAGTTTCGAAGTTAAGAGCCTACGTATATACTTCACACTGAATCCCGCAAATCTATAGCCTATACTAGGTAAAAGGAACATATTGCTAAACTGCTTACTTATTTCTTTTAAAATAAATGAAAATAATTAATTCCCTCAAGTGGGAATCGAACTCATAACCGTCGTGTTTATAGTCAGCATATAAGCACACACTGTTTACTGTCTGTGCTGCGCCACGACCGAGATAATAAACCACATTCATAACATACCTTTAAGTTACAAACAAGTGAGATAACCGAATGAATGAAGATACCGACGTATAGCTAACGGGAAAAATAAACCAACACTTGATGATTTACTGTTTTAGTGACTTCAAATAAAAACTTTATTTAGTTTGTGTGCGTGATTATAAACGGCTGGGTGCGAGTTTTATTTGTGGGGTCATTTAATATATACTCTACATTAATATTTTTTGAGGTCAGTCGTGGCATAAAGTGTGACTGTGAACGCAATTGGTTGTGGGTTCGATTCTCACTTGAGGAACAGATATATTTATTTAAATTTATATTATTATTTCTTCGCTCTGATGTCAAGGAAAAGCGCGGTGTTTTGAGTTCCGCCACTCAACAAGCAAAGCCTCCGGAATTCGGCGGAAAGTAGAGAACGGAGTGTCTTAACACTAGATTCTCCCTCTGCCTACCGTGCTGTGAGCGGGATACAGCGTGAAGCTAATTTATATATGTTTGTATACTAATATTTTAAACCTTAAATAAATAAAGATTGGATAGAGATTACGGCGAGTCGCAGTGCAGGGGACAAGCGTGTGACAGTAAACGTGACAAGTTGTGTTTTGAGTTCGCGGCGCGGCTTCGTTGAGTTCGTTCAACACGCATTGCCTCAAGAATTCGGCGGAAAATGCTAAAGTTGAACGGAGTGTTTTAACACTAGGTTTCCTGTTTCTCTCTGCCTACCCTGCGGTACGGGATACAGAGTGAGGTAAAAAAAGTGAGAGAAAGAAATACCGCGATTTTATTCGTTTCGTTGAAACCTTCTATGTGCGATCAGAGTTACTACAGGCACTTGGAGTGTACCATGTATCCAGTATCATTCACAACTCTGATTTATTCCATTTGACCATTTGAATTTGATTTTCCATTTAAAGTGCAATGTCGCGGATGGAAGCCAGTTTTAAATACATATATTGGGTAAACAAAATGCGGCGTTAAGTTCCGCCACTCAATTCTCTGAAAAAAAGAAAACTGTTCTATAAAATCATCTTTAAAAGAACTGTAAAAAGGTCTTCAAATTTCAACATTCACATAATAAATAATATTATCATCAATAAATATAAATTAATAATGCAATAAAAAACCGGTACTCAAGTTAAATTTAACTTAAACGGTGTATTTTTATATGAGACCTTCACTGATAGCCTTATGCTCATTTACTTTTGAGAATTTAGCAACCATTAATATTTTTATTTCACTTAAAATCAGTTCTTGTGAAAGTTAAGTTATAATTAATTGTTTACAGTTAATCTGTTAGTCGGTGTTAAAATTACTATAGTCAGGAGGAATGATATATTAACTATAACTAAATTATAGTTATAGCTATTTAAGGTTCCGTACCTCAAAAGGAATAAATAGTACTCTTTTAGGATTATTCTGTTATGTCCGTCTGACAAAGCACGCTTTCTCATGTTATCTGGAGGTATCAAGTTGAAATTAATTTTCATTCAAGTCTACATTGTCTTAGAGCACGGAAAAATCAAGCTTCTAATTCAACGCCACCAAAAGAAAACGAACTAAACTAAAATAATACTAAATGTCGTTTATTACATCGTATGTACATCGTTTTATTGTATTTGTATGAAATTCTCCGTGTAATCATAACCTTTAGGGTACTTCCCGTGGACCTACAGCTAAAAAATTTGAGACGAATGAGAACTTATAATGTAAAAACAGAAAAAACTACGGCTGGTGAACATTTTGATAGTTCAAAGAAATAAAGATAAATACAAAGTTAAAGTCGAAGTTAATTTACCACAAAATTCGTGTATGCGGCGGTAACCTTAATTTTGTCAAGTTTATTTGCTGAGGAATCAATTCCTATAGAAATTTTCCCGTATTATCTTACAATTATAGCATTTGGCAAGGGAAATAAAAGAAAATTTATATTTATATTGACGAAAATGGGTTAATTAGACTATATATTAATTTGTATTTCTGTATAAAAACAGTTTCTCTAATAATAGAAGTATGCTTGTCTAAATACAAAATAGCCTGTCGTTCTGAAATTTATTTTAATTTCGCGGGTAGTTTAATTTTTCAAAAATATAATCACAAACCTTTTTTCTGTCACTTGTTTCTTATAGTGTTAGCTTAATTGATTTATTAGGTTTGTCGGGTAGGGTACCTTGATAGTTAGGTAGGGTATTTGTAATCAAATATCTAGCGACATTCGTATATTATATTATGATGACCGTCAGTCAGACTTATCAGTCAGAGTCGGAGAAAAGTTTATATGTTTAAATAAATGATTTATTTATTTATTTATTTTTATATTCTTTCTACAATATCAAATTTATTGTGTGTTCTGCGACATCGTTTTTAATGCCTGACTGAATGAGGAGAACGGGCAAAATATCTTAATATATAAATATGTGTGCTTTGACTGTAAACGCGATAAGCTTTGGATTCGATTCCCACTCGAGGAAATGTAATATGTATTATTTTATTTTCTCGCTCTCGTAGCGAGACAAAGCCAGGCGTTGTAACTCAGTTAGTATTTTTATTGCGTGTTCGCAATAACTAGAAAATTCTGTCTAAAGACGTGAACGGAAGTGTGTTATTTTTTTTTATTAATAATTTTTTATTAATAATTTAACGAAATTTCTTAACATTAAGTTCCCTGCGTGAGCCTAAACAAAATAAATATTAAATACATATGTATATATTTACTATTTATTTATATTTCTTAAAAGTTATTAAAAATCTCCATAGCATACCGCAGTTAACGACTTCTCGGATATTCTTAACACGTTTACAGTAAGAAGAACTTTAAGCTTGTATGTAATTATGTGAAAAGTTCCTTTTAGCTTATTTGAATGAGTCATTAAAAACACATACAAAATTATATGAACAATGGTTATATATTCGGTTGTAAAATATACTTGTAAGTAATGTTTACTTTCCAATTTTAATGACTGTTGCGGTAATTATACGCTACACATACCTATAATATCATAGAGAATAAGCAATTTTTTTAAAAAAATATTTACTATTATTAAATCAGCTTCACGCTGTATCCCGCACACAACAGAGTAGGCAGAGGGAACCTAGTTTTAAGACACTCCGTTCCCAACTTTTTGCTGAATTCTGAAGGCATTGCGTGTTGAGTCGCAGAACTCAACGCCGCGCTTTGCCTCGACACCAGAGCGAGGAAATAAAAATATACATTTAAGTAAATATTTCATCACCTCTAGAGGGGATCGAACCCATAACCAGTCGGTTTTACAGTCACACTTTGTGCCCCTGCGCCACGACTGGAATATTATTAAAAAAAATTATAATCAATATGAGCCATTACCTAGGCGGGCTATACATTCCGGTATCCGTTACGTAATTCTGTGGCTCAAATGAATGGAACGGCATTTTAAGACATTCCGTTTACCATTAAGACATTCAGTCCCCCATTACCGTCTAGTTCTAAGAGGATAGCGTGGTAGGATTATTTCCTATTTACCAGAGCGAGGATATAAAATATTACGTTCCCCCAAGAGAGAATGGAACCCACAACCGTCGCGTCTACAGCAACACGACACTATTTAACTAAAATATTTAAATAACCACGATAATTAACTTATACAGTTATGAAACCATATAAAATTAATATAGACGCTGCTTAATATAGATAAAAGTGACATTGCCGTTCGCTTCCTGTTAACAATTAAACGAATTCTTTATGTCCGTTAATTTATAATATTTTTATGAGTTAATTATCGCAATAAATTAGTTATGTTCGTGCTCGAAATGGGAAATTAAAATATTAATACAATTTTGTTTCCACGTCTCTTAGTATTAACTTGTTACCGAATTTCTTTGTAGATTTCGTAGATTCTTATATAATTTCTTACTCATTTATATATTTTCTGCGGCGTTGAGTTCTGCCACTCAACACGCAATGCCTCCAAAATTAGGCAGAAAGTGGGGAACAGAGTGTCTTAACACTTGGTTCTATCTGCCTACCCTGCTGTGTGCGGGATATAGCGTGAAGCTAATTTAATTTTTTTTTTTATATATTTTCTTCTGAATAAATAAAATGAATGATGACTATTCTTATATTTATTTTTGGTTACTTTTTTATTTGAATTACTAAAGCAGAGGTTACAGCTTGTTTGCATATGCGACAGTTGCGGGATCGATTACGACTCGTGGGAATTAATTATTACAATTACTTTGAACTAGTGAGCATACAATAAGAATTCTGCCACTCAACACGGAAAGTTTGTTGTTGAGTTGAGTGGAGTCTTGAAAATTTGTTACAAAGTAAAGAACGCAATTTCTTAACACTGTCTACAGTGGTACCTACACGTTTGGTAATGGAAGTACAAAAAAAACTAAAATTAGATAACTTTTAAGTGGTTAAGGTGATTAAATATCTTAATTTTGTATTGATATGTACCTTATATAAATATAAAATAAATTAATTCATAGTAATTGCACCCAATTATATATAGTTTTCTTGGCGTCACGCTGTATTCCGCAAATAGTAGAGTGGGCGAATTGAACTTAGTGCTAAAACACTAGCTCAGTGCCGCATTTGTCTCGTTATCAGAGCGAGGAAATGAAAATATTGAATGTTTATTTAATTTCCTCGAATGAGAATTGAATCCACAACCTGTCACGTTTATAGACGCACGCTTGTGCCCTCCTTTCATGATTAACATAATTAATGACGAATTATATAACTTAATCATTTTTATTACCGTATTGCAGTAATGGAATATTCATGTATTAGAAATTAAACGACCATAAAGATAAAAGGTCTTACTTATTTAGAAAGTAAGTTAGCAGTAAGTGAAACACCACTAGATACATTGCGAGCCAAAGCATCATTCTATTAAATATATTTTACATAGTGTTGATGGAGTCAGTTAAAAGTACACCGAGGCGTCGTAGTAGTATCCGCAAGCGATCCTGCGGCGTCTCGTTTTGGTGGAGAGGGTTTCCTCTGGGTTTCAGTCGGTAGTATCAGGTTATCCTTTGATGAGTCCCACAGTACCAGTTCGTTCGTAGGGCATATTTGTTGTACGCTCGGATGGTCTGCATTTCCCAGCGAAAAAAAAAGTCAATTAAAAATAGTGTCAGTACTTAATACTTACTCACTTAAGACTGTTGTTGTTTCTTCTAAGGTTTTTTCGTTACTTTTAAAGACTGGATACCCTAACGGTCGTCAAATGTCACGTTTACTCTTTTTATAGGCAAGTTATTTGAAGAAATTATAATGTAAATGTTTTACGATATTTTTATATATATGTATATATGCATCCTCTCGGTTTGCCTTGATGAGAATCATTATATCGTGCGTTAAAATATCAGTTTCTGTAATTTTTTTTATGCACATTTTTATGAATTCGAAAATGTAACAAAAAAATGTTGATATTTTATTCTCTACTATAGTAGTAGAGAATACAAAGAAAAAATTAAATTGTACTTTATGATAATCTACGTATAATGATAGTTTCTTAAGATGTTTTTGTTCTCTTGAATATTCACTCAATAGCCTGTTAGCTTACTATACTCTAAGAGTCCCTAGCCAACGATATGTAAATGTAATAGAGAGTAATCCTAATTTTAAGAGATTCGCGTCATAGGCAGCAGAAATGAGAATATTTTAAAAGTAAAAATTATCCCGATTGGGAATTAACCATACGACTAGCGTGTTAATAGTAAGACACTTTCGAAATGCTTTCAATTACTATAATATTCAGTTAAACAAAAAAACAATTGAAAGCGCGTCGCTACTCATCTTTCATATCATTGCGTACACAATTTCCTGTCATTAATCCATCATCATCACTGTCTAACACGAGTGTGTCATTCAATCATTATTTTTATTCATTATTCATTATAGATCATTGAAACCGCTGATATGTTTCATTGGGAAGATGTCTTATCTCGCCGGTGGTATGGCGATATCAATTCGGGGTCGACAAGCGAGTCGGAAGGAGGCTCCTATACTGGTGGTAGCCCCACACTCCTCTTTCTTGGACAGCTGCATAGTGTATGCGACGAGAATGTCTTCAGTTATAGTCCGGAAGGAAAGCATGGACAATTATGTTGGAAGTAGGTGGAATTTTTATAGGTGGTGGTTTTTGGTGTTGGGTTTTAATGTCTTTTAAGGGGTTGTAGTTAGAAGTCTTTATATGTGAAATTGGTTAAGTGAGAGTAATATGTTATTTTTTATTAATCAGAATTTAAGAATAAAAGTGATTGTTGCACTTTGTCATTGTCGTCAGCGTCGCAAGGAGCAGGTTTTCAAAGTGTCACTAAAAATTAGCGTTTCTAACTTCGAGAGTTAGATTTGTTTTAATATTTTTTATTCCATAACGAATGTTTTGTTGAAAAGAATAAATATTTTACTTATTTATTGTATTTAAGAAGTCCTGTCTTAGTTGTTACGAAGGTAACAACTTACGAAGGTAACAACTAAGACAGTTTGAGTAAATATTTTTGTCATGTTTCAAATGGAAAATAAAGATGAAATAATTTTAAACCTTTAAAGACAGGCTTTTAATAATGTTATTTTGATTATGGAAAAAAATGTTAAGGTTTTACTTGTTTGGTGTATTATAATTCCAATATTTTTTTTGTTTCTATGTTAGTTATATATGTTTCTAACACGCGATGGAATGTAGCAAGAGTCTAATCATATTATAATAGTCAGTTATTAAAATACTAACTTTTACTTGCGACATCGTTCGCAATGTTGAGTTGTGTATGACGCATTTTATGTAAACGAAACGATTGAGGTAACACAAAAATATATTTTTAATTTGAAACAGGAGTGCCTGATATAAGAGCGTTTAAAGAAACAAACATTACCGCCATATAATAGTATACCGTATACCGTACACAGATTTACCAACTCTTATAATTATTTACGTGAAAAATATTTTTTGAAGACAATTTGTGGCGTAGAGATACAAGCATATGACTGTTGTGGGTTCGTTTCCCACTCGAGGAAGTGAAATATTTAATAATTTCATTTCGTCAAGGCAAAGTGTAGAGTTCCGCCACAGAGGACACAACGCTTCCAGAATTCGCTGGAAAGTGAGAAGCGGAGTGTCTTAACTCTAAGCTGCCACTGCCTATCGTGCTACATGCAGGATACAACGTGAAACAAAAAAAAATATTTGAAATAGTTTTAAACAGCCATATACATAATATTAATATTGACTATAATATTGACTTCAACCTTCTAGTTACAATTATTTCTTATAAATATTTTAGTCTTTTTTTATTGGAGCAAAATTTTAATGATCTAAAGAATGCGTTTTAATGTAAAGTATGTATTAATAAAATCAAGATCAAACGTTCAAGGTAAACAATAATAAGAAATAAGAAAGTGTTTTCGCAAATTACCTATTATTTTTCAATTAATGAAATTCATTTAATTATAATATAGGTATAATCCAAGCCAATCGATCTTATAATATATTAAAAGATCAAAATAATTTTCTTAGACTCAAAATTTACTTAAAAAGAACTTGTTATGGACTTAAAATCAACTTAAAAGGTACCATATACCTCCCTTATGTCCACAAAAACCATCGAAGTTTAGTAGAGAAGTTTTAGAGACATTTTTATGCCATCAAGAACCTTATTAATTAATTATATCTTATACTCATACCTTAGAATAAATAACTCAAGAAATAGATAAAATAATGAAGTTCATTTTAATAATACTCTTTAGACAGCGATCTACTCTTTGGACCTTTTCGTAGTCACTTAAAAGGAATTCTGTATTATAGTTCCTCTTTTACAAAAAAATATATCTCAAATCATACAATTCTATTCTTGTCTTTAGCTTCACTACCTACATAAAGCAGAATAGGGCATCTAGCGTTAAGATATTTCGTTCCCTACTTTCCACATATTGAGTGTAGAGTAGCGGAACTCAACGCCGCGCTTTGTCCTGTTTAGGAATCGAACTAACAAACGAACAAAAGAACTGTCGCTGCGCCATGATGGCCTATATTTCGCCGGTCTCTATTAACAATTGGCGGATGTGAAAAACGGACCTTTAAAGAAAACTATCAAGAGTTTAAAAATGTTATTTTTTTATATACAGTCGTGTACATGATAATCTACAGGGCTCTAATATAAAAGATCGTAAATTTTCATTAACCACCTGTATAATATATAAAAAAATATTCCTCTAAAGTGTCCGATATATACACCCGACGATGTATATATTTATACTTGTTGATCTTTTGACGTTTAAATTGAAAACCATATATAATCACACAGTTAAGTTTCAAAGTATTAAGTGAACACTTAACGACTTTGCTTTTACAGTTAAAAGCTTCTCGTTCCCTTTTAAGAGTGCTTTCGTTATCGATCGTCGTAAGCTACGTCTGAAGTGATTCAGACCAATAATGTTTATAGAGGAGTTCAATGGGCTCGATAGAGCAACATTTTTAAGAAAAATATAAATTGTTGTCTATTTTTTTAATTTTTATAATAAGAATAGGGTATATCGGTAGCCTCTAGTTTTGAAGAGCCAATTGAAAAATTGCCTATTCAATTTCGGTAAATCCTGTGTGCTAAGTGTAGGGGACATTGCCCAAGAAACCCATAATAATATGTAGTATAAAAGGAAACCCAAGAAACCCACAGTAGAGGTCTCTACCTTGGGTAGTTTCGGTTGCGCGTTGTTGTCCTGTCAGCTAAGTAACTAAACTGACTGTATTCTTTCATACATACATATGTAGGTATGTAGCTATATTTTCAACCTTTACATATACTTTGATTATATGCTATTGAGTCATGATGATTACTTGTGAGTTGTGTATTGTGATTTATTGTGTCATATATGAGGACTTTATTTTGTATTGATCGTTATTTCAAATTTCTCACCTTTTTATTAGATACAATCCCAATAATGTTTTTAGAGTATAATCTTATTAGAAATCTGTTATAGACGATATAATCTATCACCCAAATCATTTTCTATAGATCTGTATTATTAATGAAAACAGACACCAAAAAAATATATGCATAATTAAAATTGATAATTTCAAAATCCAAATCTCATTTCTCGATGTTTTTTTTATATTTTAAGATCAGACCAAACAGTAGTTAGAAAACACAAGATTTAAATGGTACAGAATAAAGTTTTTCATATTATTATTATTTAACTAAAACATAAATTAAGAAGACAAAAGAAAGAATAATATTTAGAAAGAATTTAAATAACACAAAACAGGGTGTATTTTTTTATTTTATAGCCTAAACTGCCAATTAAGTAGACAAAAGAAAGAATGCCTTAACAATGTTAAAGTAGCGCTATGGGTAGGTTACAGGTATCAAAGAAATAAGTAAGGTTAAATCAAAACAATATTTTTGAATTGGAATTCCACTGCCAATGATTATTTATATATATATTTTAAAATATAAATGACAAAATTTAGACATACTTCTCGAGATGCTTAGACAAAAATCAAAACAGAATGACATTTTTTGATGTTTTGTATCTATAGCTATCTACCGGTATCGAAAGTTCTGGGCTACAACGAGGTTATATAATTATGCCACTCCCAGTGGCGTGATGCATCTGCTATCCTTGTCTGGCTGCAATATTGATTTTTTGTACTGGTGTTATATAACAGGGAATGTTCCAGAACGTGTTAGGCCTAGTTCATAATGTGTAGGGCTTTATCTTGATAAATATGATACGTTGAAATGTATGTAAAATAAAAGTATGTATGAAAAGTATGTATGTATGTAATATTTATTTGTTATAGTTAAACAATTATAGTAAATTCAATATTTATATTCATTTATAAAATAATTTGAATTTTAATGCATAATTTAATTATTTAAGTATAAAATATGTTGCTAATTGCAATAAATATCGTAATACGTATCTACAAAAGTGACTTGGAAATCACAAAGAGATTTTCAAGTATATTTTAATGTCATTATTTACAGTCAACTTATTTTTTTTCAATAAAAGGACTAAAAGACTACGATTAATAAGTATTTAATATTAATAAAACGTGGTATATTGAAGGGACAAGTAGGTACTTCTTTATTTTGTTTTTTTGTTATTGTTGAATGTCATTGTCACGGGCAATTCAAGCATTTGCCCTTTAGTGTTTTAAACAGATTATTATTTTTATTAAAGACTTTATATTTCCTTAAGCTTACTGCTGTTGTATTGTAAAAAAAATCCTAATTTAACTGTTTTTTTTTATTTGATAGTGAAATTCTACACACAATAACTTTAATCTGTATATAAAAATATCCATTGTATTCGAAAAATCACTTTTATTTGAACGAATATGAATAACCTGTACGCTGTGGCCAATGAGCTGTGATAAACTAAGAACATATTTTGTTCAAGAAAAACAAGTTAGTTCGACAATATTTCGGAATAACTATGTAGACTAAGTCTTATTTACGGGGAGGATGGAGGGATGAATCCTCCCCCTAGCCCTCTTGCCGCGGCGCATTCTCTATTCCGGCCAGTTCACACCGCGAGTTCGTCGCGATCTGAACTCTCTAAGGTACCCGGCTGTCCAGACCAGACTGTACTAGACCAGACCAGCCAGACCACACCAGATCAGGCCAGACCATGTAGATAATATGTTAAGTGAGTAGATATGTATTTAATTATATATATATTATGATTTTCATTTGTTTTGAGATTTTTTTAAAGTCAAGTTTAGGGCGTAGTATGCAATTGCATTTTCCGTCTCAGTAACGTTTTTTCAAATGCTTTTTCTCATGTTTGACTTAAATTTATATAATTTAGAGCGAAATGTTGTATTATTATTATTTAAATTGAATTTCTTATTATTTATTGTATTTTTTTTTTCGTTTCTTTTATTTTGTAATGACCCTTTATTAACAATCAAGAAAAAATCGCGAATTTATATATAACATTATTTTTTTATTTATTTCTTTTGTAGTGTATTTACTTATGCACTTCGGTGCCACACAACTCATGAAATTTTTATCGATCATCTGCGCGCGCTGATAAAATTTACAACATGGCGTTGCTGCGCCATTTTGTAAATTTTATATAACAGTCGACTGGAACAGTTTTTTATTGATTTCTCGAATTATATTAGATTTAATAATATAATACGATTTCATAATTAAAATTATTCTTTCTTATGATTTATTATTTTTTCTTTTTTTATGAGGCGCAGTGGCACGAAGTGTGACTGTAAAACCAACTGGATGTGGGTTCGATCCCCACTCTAGGAAAGGAAATATTTATTTAAATCTGGTATCGAGGCTAAGCGCGGCGTTGAGTTCTGCCACTCAACACGCAATACTTCTAGAATTCGGCAGCAAGTGGGGAACACTAGATTCCCTCTGCCTACCCTGCTGTGTGCGGGATACAGCGTGAAGCTGTTATTTATTTTTTATTTTTTTGGCTATTTTTATGTATAATCTACAACTAAACTAAATATTACGAAATTTTAAAGCACTCAAAATGTCGTCGTGTTGTGCGTTCAAATCAGATTTTTTAAAATAACAAAATATTTCTATATAATAATTACACAATGTGTATTCTTTGCACGCTTTGTTATCATTTACGGATCGATCGAGATATCATTTACATCAGTCATTGTCATTGTCTTAAGTAGTTTATGCGATGCTCCGGAAGAGCTTTATTTATTCTATTTGTTTTATTTTAAATTATTTAATTTCTATTTTCAATATAATTGGACGAAAAGGAAATTTATCCATTGCATATAGAAAAAATAACAAAGGTAAAACCAGACAAGATGACGGATACATGCGGATGATGATAAGATGGCGGATATCAATGCAGATGCGCCGTACTGCAGATTTGTGCTAGCGCGCAGGTCATCGATAAAACTTACCCGGGACCCGCCATGATAAGGCATAATGTAAACTTTATTTTATATATCATCTGTATCACGCACACAGCAGAGCAGAGGGAACCTAGTGTTAAGATACTCCATTTCCCACTTTCCGCCGAAATCTGGAGGCATTGCGTATTGATTGGCGTAATTCAACGCCGTAATTAAATAATTGACTATTTAATTATTGAAAAATATCTTTATTTAATTTAAAAAATATCTTTACTTAATTAAAAAAATATCTTTATTCAATTTAAAAAATATCTATATTTTTCTTAAGTTTATTGTGTATTTTTAAAATAATTTCAAATACGTAGTACAAGTAGTCTAACGTAGTTAGCGTAAATCCCGGGAGAGCTGTATTGATCTGCGCAAGTACACTACAGCGCAAGTGCGCTACATACATACATAGGAGATTCCTTGTCTGCAGTTTAACTATTGATTAAGTATATGCTAGTTATGTAATTTTGAAATATATTTTATATATATTGAATTTATGTTATTTAACATTCTGAGGTTTTCTAAAAAAGTTTAAAATATAGATTTTTTTAATTTTCAAAATAAAACACGAAAGCTTTTACGGTGCCTCGTCATTCATTTATTTATTGCAACAATTTGTGTGTGTTATTAGGCTTAAATAGACAACACCGTTAAAACCGTTTAACAAAACAAAGAACCTTTTAACTAGATCAAAATAAAAATATCAGTATAAATATAAAAAAAATACAGTTAGGATTTGAATTGATAACTATAGCTTTCTTAAATCTTTTTTAAGCCTCTTGAGTCACATTCTCTTTTGTAATATGTCACGTTCACACTAATAAACGAAATTCATTGTACCAGTCGTTTCTTTGAAATTCAAAGATCTTATTTAGGCGAAGGTCTAATAAAAGAACCTAATTTGTTTAAGCTTACTTTCTGTTCGTTAAAAGCATCGCAAATGGAGTAGCCTTTGTACTATTGACATTTAAATTAACTTGACAGATGTAGGTTGACATAATATTGATGGAGTTTTTTTTATTATCTGTGAATATAGAAGCACAAGGGTAGGGGAGTTGGTAGGACTGTTCGAATTCGATGTTCAAAAATGATAGTTTTTTGTATTATTTTATTCTCGACTGCTAAGGCACATAACCCTTATGTGAGTTTATTTTGTTTTAATTTTTTTCTTTCCTATATTTGTTGCATGTAATTTCATACAAAAATCCATAAAGCGGTAGCGTCAAGTAGGCGTCAAGTAGGGCTTCGCTACTTGACGGCACCAGAACACCACGGCCGTGGTCATGGGTAGAAACGAGTGTATTTTTACGAGAAACGTAACCTATCTACTAAAAGCCATTATCCCACACACAGCAGGGTAGACAGAGGGGGCCTAATGTAAAGTTACGATACACATTTTCCGCTAAACTATGAAATCATTACTTGTTGAGTAACGGATCTTATAGCCGCACTTAAGCTGTAAATACAATGTATCAAATGTAGTTATTCGTTAGAAGCAAATAAGAACATCAAGTAGTTATTCATATCACATATCTTATAACGGATCTATATAAGTTATTCTTTTATCTTTTAATATTTTTAATTGCTCGCAACTTTTTTTTGTTGTTTTATTTTATTTAGAATGGGTTACAATTGGTTATTAATTGTAATATGCGGTCAAATAAATAAATAAATCAGCTTCACGCTGTTTCCCGCACACACCAGAGTAGGCAGAGGGAACCTTGTATTAAAACATTCCGTACCCACTTTCCGCAATGTTCTGGAGGTATTGCGCGTTGGAATGGTGGAACCAGAGCGAAGAAATAAAAATATAAATGTAATTTGCGGTAATTGGCTTATGGCTTCAATATCGAAATTGGGTGGAACCGTATATACCGTAGCATATAATAAATATATACGTCCATATAATCGGTACCATTAGGTATAGTTTACCGATCTCTTCAATAATGGAGGGTAGATATGAGGACCCAGTGACAGTTCACTACGTTTTACACTATCGCAAGGCCTCGTGTCATGTATTTACTAAGATTTATATTAAAATGTAAAAAATCACATCATAAGGAACTTATGCATCCATACAATTAACAGACTAATTACGATGATGTCTATCGTTTCTATTATTATTATTTAGTTTCACTGTTTGTCGTGCATATTATATATTAGTAAGATGGACCGGAGGTAATGCCAATACACTCTGTTCTCCACTTTATGTCTAAATTGAAAATATTGCTTTTTCATAATTGGAACTTAACGCCGCAGACATAATTAATCCCCTCGAGCGGAGTCGAATCCAAAACAATCGCATTCACTGAGAAAATGAGAAACACAGTGAGATTGAGAAGTAAGATTGGTTCGCCGTTCAAATTATTGTATTGAAGTAAACTATTTATATAGATAATATCCTGGTTCATTATACGGTCAAGTATTTAGCAACAATTCGTTTACAGTTACAATAATAGTAACTTATAGCTGGTTGTATACTTTGTGATCTCATATGTTAAATAAATTTAGTATTTACCTTTTTAGATTACATAGAGAAAACGTAGTGTACAGTACTCTACAATTTTGGTTTATATAGACACATCTGCAAACACTATGACTATGGGTTCGATTTCCACTCGGGGCAATTTTTTATATTAGGTTCCCGACTTTGGAAAGACATACTAGTAGTGCGTGCGTTGAGTTCCGTTACTCAAGACACAATGTCTCGAATCGAGGTGGAAAGTGGAGAATGGAGTGTAGTTAGTTGGAGTATATAGGAGCGCAGGGGAATAATATCTCATTGTAAATGTGATAATTGTGTGTTTGATGTGATATGATGGTGAGACTGATACACAATATCTTGAAATGAAATGAGGAAAATGCAAAGCGCAGTGTGATGATGAACGCTAGATATCCACTGCCCTCTCTACTTCTATATGTAGAAGCTAAAATATTATAATATCTATTATAAATTACGTAAAATCTCTATCAAAGATATTTTATTATAACGCGATTATATGACTCGTATGTACAAGATATTTTTAGATACACACGTGCCACGTGCGACGGTCGTTAAAATTGGCGTTAGAGCGCGAGGTTGAAGTCTTAGTTATGATTAAATATTGTGATATATTGTATGTATATGGTTATTTATATTAGAGACGAGTATAGACAGTTCCATGTTTTAAAGATTGACAGTTCATAATTCATAACATAATGATGAACTTTTTCGGACAGTTAATTTTTTCAACATTTTTTCAGCTTTAAGCTGTATTTCGCATAGAGCAGGGAAGATAGAAGGAACCTAGTGTTAACACACTCTATACCTCGTATGCCACTTAATTTTTGTTTATACCGCGTTGTCAGTGGCGAAACTCAAATTCGTCCGAGTGGTAATCGAACCCGGAACCGTTGTATGTATAATCAAATATAACGACGACCTCCATTTAATAAGATATTTTTATGAGTAAAATACAAAGTATATCTAAAACTTTTTATGTAATTATTAACAGGTACTTTTATTTTTTTAATTACTAAAATAAAATTGTTATTTAGAAGGTTGAAGGTCATACAGCATATTATATTTGAACTTTGCGTGTTAACTTTTCTTTATAACAATAATTATTTTTCTATTAATTAATTATTAAGGACTAATGTAAGATATGTTTTGTATAATAGATTTTACCTACATATACAATAAGTATCGCGTGTCCATTTACTTATTAATAATTCTTATCACATTCAAAAGAAACAAATAATTGTTTATAACTTCATAGAAATACAAATTTCGTGACTGAATAAATAGTGTTATTAAATAATTGACTGTGAATAACGAATAAAATATTACCCATAATTACCGAGTCTAAGATCTACGGGAGAACGGGAGCTATGTTGCTATAACCGAATTTTTCTATTGCTTTCTACAGTTACGAGTATGTAATAAAATCATATAATTAAGGATCATTCCAGGACATTTAAGTATTTCTTTTTCAAGTCAGTTTACTTTTCCCGCACATAGATGCGTAGGCAAAAGGAACCTGGGAACCTAATATTAAGACACCCAGTTATGTCTGTTACGACACTTCTGTTTCCCATTATCCACCGAATTCTAGAGGCATTGCGTATTGTACTTTATAGTGGTGGAACTCACCGACGCGCTTTGCTTCGTTACCAGAGCGAGGAAATGAAAATGTAATAATATCATTGCTGCCATCTTTCGGAGTAAATAAAGGGAGATCAGGGAAATGCAACTCGGCTTTCTTTTATTATTCGTACAAATAAAGGTAAGTACTTTGTGTTTTGTGGTGGAATTGAACCGAATATTTCGCGTTACTTTAAAATTTACAATAAATATTTATGCCCAATCGTACATCGCAACTGTACGTATAAAATCATTATTAGTACAAAACTTAAAGACTTTTAAACCACAATAAACTGTAATTTAAGATGCAATTATTTTCATTGGAATATAAGAATTAACCTACTTCATTATAATTTTATATGATGCCTTTTTAATAACATAGAATTTATACTCCTTAAGTTCGTAATTAGTTTAATATGTTCTACCGTTCTCGCATGTTTGTTGCTTTTTGTGCTTATTCTCTAATCAATGATGATCATGAGGCTACTGGAACACTATAAACCGCTACCCTGTACATATATAAATATATAATACTTACTTTTACTTCCCCGTGGTCGAAAATAAAAAATAACGAAGAATTTTGTATTACAAAAATGACATGGACTAAATATATACATAATGATTAACTTTTCTACGAATGAAAAGTAACAACAAAATAATTATATAAGTCTTGCCATCTAATCTGACTCTCTAACTCTCTGTTTCATCTGAGCGGAAGGTGAGACCAATGGATAATTTTTTTTTATTATAGGTTTAAAGCTATTAAATTAAATCAATTTATAAATATATCAGTATCTATATTAATAGTTAATTTAAATTTTTCTTTTCAATATCTTCCAGAGCTAATCAATTACACCCAACCCGTTTACGTATGGCGAGATGACCCTAACTCCCGGCAGAACACTATCAAGGAGATCATCGAGCGAGCTACCTCCAAGGAAGATTGGCCTCAGGTAGGTTAATGAATTAATAAAATAACGCAATAATAATATAAAATACAGTCCTGACATTGGATGTATTTACGATATTTTGTTCATTCGATACCCACATAGCGAAACGAATATTATCATATTTTGTTTTGCTTCGCGCCATATCTCTTTTATAGCAGGGTACCAAAACTCAACGTCGCTGTATTAAATTTTACCAAAGAGATAAAATAAAAATATTTTATTCCCCTGAGTAGGAATCGAATCCCAGAACCTTCGGTTTTACAGATTTTTTTTTTATGTGTTCTTCGACTATATACTATATAATTTTAAAGCTTAACATATTAAATTCCAGGTGCTAATATTCCCAGAGGGTACTTGCACGAACCGATCATGCTTGATAACGTTCAAGCCGGGAGGTTTCTATCCGGGCGTGCCCGTGCAACCCGTCACCATCCGCTACCCCAACGCCAAGGACACTGTCACTTGGACCTGGGAGGGGCCAGGGGCGTGAGTGTTTGTTTGCTTTTGTATATTTAATTTATACGTATTTTGGGGCCAGTCGTGGCGCAGGAGCACAAAGTGAGACTGTAAAACCGAATGGTTGTGGGTTCGATCCCCACTCGAGGAGATGAAATATTTACTTAAATTTATATTTCCATTTCTTCGCTCTGGTGTCAAAACAAAACGCGGCGTTGAGTTATGCCACTCAACACGCAATGCCCCCAGGATTCGGCAGAAAGTGGGGAACGGAGTGTCTTAACACTAGGTTCCCTCTGCCTACCCTGCTGTGTGCGTGATTTTATTCGAGGTGAAAACATAATTACGAACTTATATTTGTAGTTCATTTCATATGAAATGATTGCATACGTCCGCAAACTTAAGATTGTCAAAGTGACCTGCACCTTCCGTTAACCTGCAATCTTGAAATTAGTGCGTAACACTAGGCGAGTCGGACTCGCACTTGCTTGTTTTTTAAATAATATATCTTTAGCATTTTTTTCTGCCGTGAGGGACAAGTGTAGCAATTTCAATTTGACTCGATAAGAAAGTCCAGTTTAATTGAATTTCAATAACCGGTAAAACTCCTAAATTTTACTTATTTCAGTTCATACCTTAACTTATTAGACATATTCGTATACTGCATTTAAATTTCGTAAAAAATAAAAAAAAATCAGAAGATAATTTAAAAAATTATTAAAAACAGTACAAACTGTTATTTAGTCTGCACAAAATAACGCTAAGATTGCTAAAAAAAGAAGGAGCTCAAACTCGAGTCCTGCGAAATTATAATTTTTTCTGTATTTAATTTTACAAAGTTAACTTAACTTAACTTAACTTCACGCTTTATCCCTAGCGGGGTAGTCAGAGAGAACGGAGCGCCAAACGCTACGGTCTCTACATACCTCTTTCGCCTCGTCCACTGTCATCAACCTCTTCATACATGCCCTCCGGGGGATCCTCATGCTTTTTACGCGACCTTCCTCCAGTATCTTTGATACTGTGTTTTCGAATGTCAACCGAGGTCTCATTTTACAAAGTTATTATTTTAATTTAAAAAAACTATATATTACAGGCTAAAGCTACTGTGGCTGACGTTAACCCAGGTGCACAGTTCGTGCGAGATCGAGTTCTTACCCGTTTACTACCCGAGCGAGGAAGAAAGGCGAGATCCCAAACTGTACGCCAGGAATGTTAGAGATGTCATGGCTAAGTATGTAGTTTTTTAGTATATCTACAGGAGTGTAGGCAGGCGGGACGTAGTGTTAGGACACTCTGTTTTCTACTTTCCGACAAATTTTCGAGACAGCGTGTTAAGTTGCGGAACTGAACGTCGTGCGTTTTCTAACAAGATAAATGAGAGCAAGAGCGAGGAAATGAAATGGTTTATTCCAACAAGTGGTCATCGAACCTTCATCCATTGACAGTGAGACACTGAGCCGCTGCACGACAGCTCCAATAAAAAATGTTATATAAATATCAAAATTTATAAATAATCTTTAGGCTTGAAATTTTTTTTTCCACATAGGTCATTCGGTGCAACAACGACATAATTACACATTAACATATTGTACTTGTTTTTTCTTAAACGCAACGCAATGTTATGTCATTGTTGCATTAAACAAGCTTATTGTAACTTTATGGGGAATTAAAGTATTATAAATGAAGCCAGTTAAAGCGCAGGGGCACCAACGTGTGACGAACAGAGTGTCTCTACATGAGGTTCCCTCTGCAAATACTTTGTTATGAGATGAGATGCAGCGTGAAGCAAAAAAAATATTATAAATAATCATAAATGTTTCAGGGCGTTAGGAGTCCCGGTACTGGACTACACGTACGACGACTGCAGACTGATCGCGCGCGCCAAGTCCCTCGGCATACCCAACGCAGGCTTATGCCGAGAGCTCAGCCAGGTCATGGCGCACCTTAGGTCAGTTTACATAGAAAAGTCTAGCATTTCATTTCCTCTAACATTATTTGTGCCTTAAATCCACCAAAAAGTTCCTATAGTTTGTATAAATTACTTTCGAGGATTAAAATTGTATACATTTTTGTAGAATTTTTTAAAAGAAAAGAGTGAGAAAATAAGATTTTTTTAAAAGAAAATAGAGGCCAAAAGAATTATAATGTGTGGAGTAATCCTTAGTATTGGTTCCGATTTAATATTGACGCGAATCATGTCTTAACCTAATAACCCATCAAACATAATAAAAAGCAGTTTAAATATATAATAATATCATCCGTGACTTCCTGACCCTAGAGTTTAAAGAAAGTTTTAAGAAAAAAATATCCCGCCAGTTATATCGTTTACATTTCGAAGGGTATCCAACAACTGCGTTAGTATTTTAAAACCTTATTAGGTTGTTGCAGTTCCTGGTTTGTATAATTAATTAAAATTAATCAATTAATATATGAGTTGATAATATTTTCTTCTCTTTCAGTCTGAATCGTTCGTACCTAGAACAACACATAGCCTCGCAGGGCATGAACCACGCGAGATGGCTCACCAAGCAGGAATTCGCGCAACGTCTCGGAGTGTCGTGTAATGTTCATTTGCAACGACTTTTCGATTTGTTTGTGCAGGTTAGTTTTTTTTTTGTCTTTGTGTTTTTTGTTTCACGCTGTATCCTCCATATAACAGGACGAGTAGACCTAGTGTTAAAGTACACCGTGCTCCATGTGCCGCCAAACTCTCATGTTGAGCAGCGTAACTTAACGCCGTGGTTTGGCACAGTACATTTATATAATAATAGCAAAGCTGGGAATTAGAAATGATTCTTTCCCCGAAGTAAAAATAAAGATCCGCAGACGAGGCATGGCGACAGCTAGTATGTAGTAGTATGTAGTATGTAGTATTTACCAAAAAAAACCGATTTCGCACTACCCTTAAATTTTATCCTTTCGAATAAAAAAAAAAGAAAATCGAAATCGGTTGGCGTGATATTGAGTTATTCGTGCGACTTAATGCAAATTTAAGACTTATGTGAATTTCTACTATGAATGATCAGAATGAATTATTATACTATGAATTGTCAGAAATAGGCCAATTTAAAATGCACCAGCACCAGCATTCAAACCTAACCTCCTTCCTAAGGAAGTCGGTTAAAAATCACAAAATTTATGTATGTAATTAATAAAACCCTATTAATATACCACAAGACACGCAATAATTTCATTATTAAGTATAGGATTAATAATTATTTATAAAAAATAAAACAACAAAATACGGCAATTCGCCATAATTTGTTGAACGACAATCAGAGCGATTGACGTCATCTATTAGTAAACAAACGTATTGATATTTTGTATTGTATACAATGGTATTGACAGATTGCTCAGACTTGACGTTACAACTGACGCCATGACACTTGATGTTTGTGGAGTGATTTCTAATGTTATAAATTAAAATATTTATTTTTGAATACTAAATTTTTATGATATATATTGTTATTGTAATTACAATATATGTATTGTATATCTCAACATTTTAGACCAGTATCTCAAAATCTGTCATCGTGCCTAGTATCATGTTTACAATCAAATTTGTGATGCTGCACCATATCGGGCTTTATGTGTTTATAATATTTAGTGGGGTAGTGCTAAAATATTTCGTTCTATAAAAGATGTAAAAGATAGTCTTACTAAAACGAAAATGAAAAGAACAAAAAAAAGCATTAAAAGTCCATAATTTAATACACTATTAAGATTTATATAAAATATATAAGAAAAAATAATTAAAACGATTTATTTTGTTTCCCGTTTAATTATATCATAATGATTATATTAAATACTTTTTCCTCTATATTTCCAGAGGTCAACAGGTGTGGTGTATTTTCCGGACTACCTGCTGTGCGCGACGTTCCTGTCGATGCAACACTCACCACTCTCAGAGTTGCTAGCAATAGCTTTTAAGGTATTTTTGATTTGCTATCTAAAATGTAAATTAAGAAAAATAGATACCTTGGATGATATAAGAAAAATTACATTGTGATTACGTTTTTATTCACATACACAGTACAATCGATGAGTCTTGGCTGCCCTGAAATTACCTTTAGATGGCTAAAAATTTTATTTTAATAATTTTATCAGCTTCATGGCGGCTTCGACTCTTCAACCGTAATATAGCAAGGAATACCTAGGGAACCTACTATTAATACACACTAGGTTAAAATTTGGATTTACTTTTCTATTCACCACTTGCCATCTAATGCGCGTTTTTGCAACCAGAGCGAGAAACGTTAATTTTTTTAGCTTCACGCTGTATCCCGCACATATAACAGATGTAGCCAGAGGGAACCTAGTGTTAAAACGCTCTATTTCCATTAAAGACGAGAACTAGGAGTGTTTACTGAACTAAACGCTGTACTTTGTCTTCTTACCAGAGCGAAAAAAATATTTTTCTCCTAATGGAAATCAAACCCAAAACCGTTTACAATGAGATGCTCTCATCAGATGTTTTGGGTTTGATTACGTCTATAATAATAATAATAATTCAAATATCATCATCAACCATCCAGATCTTCGACCCATCTGGTACCGGTCGCATATCCCGCAGTACGTTCGAGGAGATCGCTTCCAAGTGCCTCGGGCTGTGTCAGGAGGACGCGCAAAACACCCACGCGCAGGCCGACGCCGATAACAAAGGATATGTTACTATTGGTAAGATTTTCTTATAATTAATAGAGAATCAATCATATAAAATTCGTCTTTCTTTCTTTCGCCTTACACGCTATTCCAAATATACGAGGGTAAGTAAGGTTCCTAGTGTGAGGACGCTCTGCTTACACGCACTGCTCAAATTTTGAAATATTGTGTACTGAGCTGGTGGGCTGCTTAACACCGCACTCTGTCTGTAAAACGAAGAAATGAAAGTAAATAATATGTTAACAGTTGTTATGATTAAAGTTAAACGACAAAACTTGTAACCTTGTCAGTAATTTAAATCGATCGTTCCAGAAGGATGATTTCTAAGAAACGCAGGCGTGGGTTCTGCTAGACTGTTGTTTTATACGTTTTGATAATAGTTATAATTTTCTTTTCCAGACGAATTCATAGCGTACGCTCAGAAAAAGAATGAGTTCTCGTTCATTTTCGTGAGTGACACATCACAAAAGCCGAAAACCCAGTGAGATTTAGATATACCGACGGTAAGCAGTCGGGTACCTTAGATTATATATAGGGGGTTTCTTGAGATGGGGTTTTATGGGATTTTTGGGGAGATGGGGGGGTTGAATGTGGTTAGGGGAATGGTTCATAGTATTTTGTTTATAATGCTAAGATTTTTTAAAATTTATATTACATTTGAAAACAGGCCCATATTGCAAATAGATTATTATAATTTTTTTTGTAATTAACAAGTAATTCTCGCAAATTGATGACTTCAAAATTTTACCATCACTACCTCAACCTCGTATAAAATTGTAAATTTTTAAAAAATTAAAGAAATAATTTAAGTTGAAATAATCGATTATATTTTTATATTATAATATGTTTTTTAAATCCGACTTTTCCAACATTTTACAGTACTTAGTGGTAATGGGTTATTGGTCTTAATTAATTTATTATATAATACTAAAATAATCGATTAATCGTGTTATAATAGTGTTTAATTCCATAATAGCAAAAATCAAAGGTCATAAGTATATTATTTTAAATTGTACTTCGATTATTCACTTCAAATAAAACAATAATAATAATGATTAGAGATTTATTTATGAAAATTTGAATAAAAAATAAATTAACGTTGTGCTTATAAAATAAACCGTTGCCATCACTACCTCAAATAAAGTTACTTCCATCTTACGTCAACATTTTCAATAAAACTGATGAATCCAATAAAAGTTGTTATTTATTTAAACTTAAATTTAGATAAAACTAAAAACTTTGCTTTTTGGCAATAACGTTTAGTTACAAAAGTTACAATAACTGATCTATGTTATTTTATAAATTAAAATATATTTTTTTTTGTAAGAATTCTTGGCATTATAAACAAAAATCATTGTTATATGAAAGTCCCATAAAGTTTCCATCTCAACATACCACAAGACATTCGACAGATTCGAACTTCGTTAATTCGATAATTTCTATGTTAAAAGAAACAGAAAAATTAAACAAAATGAAGACAAAAACAAATTTCGTTTACCATTTTGAATACCCTCCACTAACAAATAAAGTTTCAGTATAAAAGTTTTAAAAATAAACAATAATAGCCTTTTTAATACCCAATTACTTCGAATTACCAAAAGAAGTTCGAAATGTCGAAAGTCTATTTATTTTTATAATTTTTATATAAAATAATGAATTTGTTTACATCATTCCAAATTCAGTTCATTCACTAAATTAACTTATTTTGTTCATTATTATTATAGAATATATATTCGCTCATTCATTCAATTAATTGATCGTTCTGGCCAATTGTTTTGATAATATGAAATTTGTATGTTTTAAATTCGATATCCATTTTAAAACCTACATATTTCTGTACATTTCTCATAATAATTGGCTTCTTCCAACGTTCAATTAGTTTTTTAAATATTTTAGCCGATATCAAAATTATTTTTTCACTTATGAATATGTAAATACGGGCAGTGACTTTAAATCACACAATTATCACACACATTGTAAATTTATGTATATATTATTTCAAGTTGACTAAAGATAAACTTTCAAAAACGTCAAATATTTAAAGGAAGTCCAAGTTTTTTAATACATTCAAGTTTATTTATATCTTGTAGGGATTGAGGTAAATGTACTAATCTGCTTTTAATGATTTCTAAACTAGCCACAAGGGGGTAATTAAGGAATAAAACTCTTGTTTTTATTCTTTTCTTACCGTATTACCTTATTTAATAAGGCATATAGGGCTTATCCCTTGTAGTAAGTTATTAAATCAAATAAAGTAGATGGTACGGTATCTTCATTTGTATTTTTCCTTATACCCGCCGCAAAACTACCAATGATTATAACCACAACTTAATGCCTAAAGATTATATTTAATCTTAATGTATTAAAAAAGGGAAACGGGTCTACTTGACGTTTTTGAAATAGTCGTTTAGGGCCATTAAGTGATGTGATAATTTAAAATTTTTAGACTTAATTGAGTACCCTCTACCAAAACCCTCACCATCAGTTGAACGCTGATGATGATGTATGGCTCTTAGTAACTAATTAGAATAAGTTATTTAAATATACTAAAATCTCACTAAAACTTTAAAAGGGGCGATTGTCTCAAAAGGCTTGAGGCAGGGCTGAAATAAAAAAAAAGTATCCTCTCTCCACACAATATATTTTGGCAATACAAATAATCGCTAACTAACGTTCGTTTTGTATCAGTGTATCAGTGTTTTGTATCAGTGTATCAGTGTTTTGTATCAGTGTATCAGTGTTTTGTATCAGTGTATCAGTGTTTTGTATCAGTGTATCGCTGAATCAGTGTACAAGGACGTAGTGATTATGTATTTGTATTTAACTATATATATTAACCAAGTATAATATTTCACGTACAAAATTTTCATTATCCTATATACCTATTATGCCCCCCTAATGCCCCCCCCCCCCCCTTTTTAACATTTTGGTGAGATTTTTAGTTATTTTGGAATTTTCCATGAAAACTATAAATTTTGATGGATAATTCTTATTAAGTGATGGTGTAGCATATGTAAATCTTGGCGGCCATTTTGATGTCTTGACGAAGGAGGTATCAAACAAGTTTTAAATTGGCTTCCTTTCGTCATTATTTTTTTTCTAAATTTTTACTTCTTAAATTGAGTTCAAATTAAATAATGGTTTTAACTTCTCCTGTAACAGAATATATCTCGAAAATATTATAAAATAACATCTTATGACAAAGAACTTTTAAAGGACACCTCTCGCACAATGAAAAGTAAATTTAATTACTTGTAAAATTACCTTCTCCATTTAAATGTTGACACCTTATGAGAATTTGCAAGGTTTTGAATTTTCTTTTCATTTAGGAAAGTATACCCAAAATCTACTATTACTGAACTGTTGAATCGATTGCATCCTTCAAATACTAATTTTAAACCGATTTTCTTAATTTGTAAATAATATATTTTTAAAATAATTTTATTTAGTTATATACCACATAAACATCACATTGTAAATTCATTTCATATTATAGTTTTATATCTATTTATTTTGTATAAAATCAATATGTCGAATATTTTAGTAATTAATATAAATAATTTTACAATCGAACAATTTACTCGATATGTAACCTCCAAGTCAATACTCATTATATAAGATGGCTAGTACTTAATAGTTAAGGCAATTCTCGAATCTTCCATCTTAGATGTCAGATATACAATACTTTATAACCATAAATAAATATAAAGACAGTGGCGAAGCGGGCGTAACTCGCTCCCGGTGCAAAATACCTATTCAGCGCCCTCCAGACGAATACCATATAATTGTATATATAAACTATACTCCTTTTTTTTTTTTTTTTCTGATGGACTTACTGCTGTTGACCTGGAATGGTCTTAACAGCGTCACCGGACTGGGAGGAGCGAGTGTAGCTTGCCCCTGAAGAAGAAGTTACGGGCAATGAAGGGCGCTCGTGAAACTATACTCCCAATTTAATATACTTAAATAGTTTTGCAGACCTTTTGGCGCCCCTTTGTGTGTAGCGCCCGGGGCATGATGACCCCCCTTGCCCCCCCCTCACTACGCCACTGTTGAAAGATATCAAATATAAATAAAAATACATTGTATCAATTATAATATCGAGTTTCTTGCCTTGTAATATTAAGTTTTTTTTTGAAAAAAAAAACTTAGTTTATGAAGTAAGGTTCTTGTTGAAATATTAATTGATGTTTCTGGACATTATTTACATTAGATATGGCTCAACTATAGATTTTTGTTTATGGGCATAAAATATTAGTTTACGCTTTTTAAATGCAAATTTAATTAAATGCCGTACAATTGTATAGAATAAAGTTGTATTTAACAATGGATATTTAATTAAAAGGTGATGTAAAAGAAATTGAAGTGGGAAGTAAAAGGTTAAAATCAAGAAAATAAATTAAGTTTTACACATGAAATTTAAATCCCCACAACACAACCCCCATAATCCCACCCTCCAAGGATGGAACGGAACCCCCCCCCCCCCGTTCCATCCTCGCCCCGTTAAAATATGTGGAACTCGTTAAGTTTAAATTTCTCTTTTTTCAATTACACCACAAAACAAACTAAGGGTGAATAGTTTTGAATAAATTAAAAACGACTTTATTATATACTTATTTGTTCAGTTACGATTATTTTTCTATAATTTATTTGTATTATTGAGATTTTATGAACAGTTAGTTATTTTTTGAGATTGTGTTTAGTGTATTATGTTGCATTCCTGAATTGTTTATGTTTTTAATTTTATTATGAATATTGTACGGTGTATTAATAAAAATAATAAAAAATAAATGAATACTTTTATTTAACCTGTGTGACAACTGCAAATCATTATGACAACGAAAGGTTTATTTATTACGGATTGTTATACTGTTCTTTAATTTCTATAAGTTCTTCCGTATCAGTTTCGCCTCCAATTGATTTTCTAAGAGTATGAGACATTTTAAACATCCGCTCCACCATTTGCATGACGTCCACATGTACAGCAACACAACGCTCGTACAACGTTAAATAGTAAATGAATTTATAATCGTAAGACAATTTTTTTAAAGTAGCGTAAATGTTGTCTAATTTCAACCGCAACTGCATCAATGAACCATACAAAAGAGCCATTTTGTAAGCAATATCGTTAGAAAATTTTATTCTGAGCTCTCGTGTGTCTTTGAGCCTATATCTAGTGGAGTATATAGATTGTTTCATTAAATCGAGTGCCTTTGTATTGAAATATTTCACGTCCTGTTCCGTCAATTCTCCGTATCTACTCTTATCTCGTCTCGTATTGTTTAAAAACTCTTCGGCCATTTTATTTTTTGTTTCGGCTACACTTAAAATCTTTTGTTGAGTTTCAATGTCAAACGCGCTGAGATCTAGGTTGTCTGTGCTATTGTCAATTGAATTTGACAGGAAAGAATCTAAAGCTTTTTCGTTTAATATCTCTGTGTTGGATAGCTTAGATGTCAATATATTATCTAATTTGTTTATTTCCTCCATAGTTAGATTTAATTCATTAGAAGAATAAACTTTATGTATAACTGAAATTAATAAACGATTACACCTGTCATCTAAATTAAATTTAGTAAAACATCTTACCTGTTAGTCCAGTGGTTTATAATTGCAACTGTGGTTGTGTTTTTAACTGAAAACCGCGAGTTTTGGCTCAAAGGAGTCTGAACCCAATGAGGAAATAAATTTTCTACCAACTTGAAATCGAATAGCTGAACGTGATTTTGTAAAATATATTTAGGTATCAGTCGTTATCCAACCTAGGCGTTGTGGTACAAGGCGAAACTTAATGCCATATTTTGATCTTACTTCATAAGAATACATATTTTTAATATTTTTAAAGTGTAATTCCACTCTTAGGAAAGAATTTCGGTGTAGCTCAAGGAGAATGCATGTCTTAGTGGTTAGTGGGCTTGGGTGGTTTCCAGGAATTTCCAAGTGTTTCCAATTTGCAGGTTCAAATCCCTCTACCTTCAAATTTTTATACGTTTTCCACAATAGTAAATATATGTATTTCCACAAGAGATATTTTGTGGAATACATATATTTACTATACTCAGTTAGATAAAAAAAACTGTAAACTTACTTAGAGTAATAATTAATTTAATGGTGAATAACATTGCTACATTAAAAACAAATAATTACATTAAACACCTGTATATTAAACAAAATAGTTACAATGTAATTGAATTTAAAATTATAATTGAATTACTTACGATAGTACGATACGCAAATTAAAATGTCAAATTCATACATAGACTACCCAGATAACAGCCTTCGCCAAGTAGTAGACTCGTAGATAAAAAAAAGGTAGCCGATGATTGGAAGACTGAAATATATTGTTGTTTTTCTCTAACAAAATATGTGAGTAGAGCGCAAGTACTAGCTATTCTGTAATGAATTGTTGCAAGCTGCCTTTTTAACATAGATTAAATACGTCTGTCAGAATGTAAGAAAGAAAGTAAAATACTTAGCAAAACGAGTCGGATACTTTTGAAAATCGTACAAATATTAATAATAATACAATATTTTTTATATAAATATTAATATTTTAGCAGGAAAGATAGAGAGAACCAAGAGTCAAGAGTGCCCGGTCTCTACTTTTTGCCCGGAAGACGCCGCCTTTCGTTTTGCCTGAGTCGCGCAATAAACAGAGTTTATTTATTTATTTACCAGTAGTAGACAGTAGAGACTACACATTCTTTATACATAACCGAGGAAAATTGACAGGAAACAAAAAGATTAACATGAAATAAATAAAAAATATTTTAACTTTTAACATTGTTTATTTTTTTGTTGCACCTATTAATTTCATATACGCCTTTTGCCCCTTAAAGTTTGGTGGCATAGAAGCAGGGTTGCCATGTCTGAAGTCGTATCGTTCGTGCATTTTCACAAGCACCCACCAGAGGTACATGAAATCGACGTGTAATTTTACTGCTTTATGGTGTAATATTAAAAAAGGCTTTGCACTGGCAAATATTTCTGTATAGTATTTTTTTCTATCCCTGTTAAATAAATTAAATTAATTAGTTTCTCAATGTACCCCACACATAGTATGGTAGTTAGAGGGAAACTTGCATAAACACACTGTTTCGTAATTTCCGCCGAATTTTAGAGACATAATGTGTAAGTAGCTGAACTCAACGCTTGTTTTTTTGATCAGAACGATGAAATGAAAATAACCTATTCCTCCGAGTGGGAGGCCGAAGTGAAGTTGAAGCCAATGCTGAGTAGTATGACACTGTTTAATCTAGTTACAATGATCGCGGTGGTCTTCGCTTCGTCTACTAGACATGTGAAATGATTATAAATTCAATACAATTATAAATTCAAAATAAATTATAAATTCAATTCAATCCTCCCGAGTGTACATAGTACCCATAACCATCGAATTCACAACCGGACTCAGTTTCACTGCAATTAAAACAATAAACTCACCTGTTCCTAACCATGACTGTGTAAATATCCAACATTTTCTTCCAAATACGTCGCAAACGTCTATACAAGAAGGCTATTCTGTAGGAAGTGTCAGCTGGATTGTAATATGCCTCATTTTCGAGTTGTTTGATTTTATGTCTCGCCATGTAAATAAGTTGTAACATTAAATCAAATAATTTCGTTTCAACCAAGATCTTGGATGCTCTGTTCCACTGTGACCCAGAACCTATCCAATTTAAACGTCTCGTTTCTATATCCTTCAAAACACTCTCGTTCAACTCTTTGTCAACCAAATTGAAGCTCAATTTGTTGATTTTTGACAAAATTGTGGTGAAATTGACTTTCTCAAGGTCTATGGTGATGTTTTTTATTATAATACCTGGAGGTTTTGATACTTTTTCTAATGGATCTCTGGATGTTAGGGTTTCGAAGAGTTCGTTAATGTGGGATGTGTCGGTTGAGCCATAAGTTATAAATGTACCTGTGAAATTTAAATATTTAGTTATATAGTAAATTAATTTAATATTTAATATATAGTTCTGAAGTATTCTACATTTAGGGATTACGCTGGATGTGTGTGATGTGTATCTCTATATACGAACGCATAAAAATACTCTTGTTACCCACATTTCGCTCAATTTTCGAGTAATTGTGTTTTTTTATGGAAAGGAAAAGGCAAAGGAGCGTTCGGGTCACAGTGATAGTAAGTGATTACCGCCGCCCACGACCCCGTGCAACACCAGAGGAACTACAGGTGGGTTGCCGGCCGACAAGGGGGATAGACGCGCTTTTTGAAGGAACCATGTTATATCGACCTGGAAACACTTCCGTGGCGCGTGGAAGGAAGTTCCTACGAAACCGCACAGTAGTGGATTGCCACGTATCCAGGTGGTGTGAATGATATTGGGATGATGATATGTGTGTGTTATATAGCGGAACTCAAGGCCGCGCTTTTTCTCGTAAACACATTGACATTGAGACGAACCCAGTCCACGACGATGACCTCAAATATGTATTCTAATCCTTTTTTTAAGCTTCACGCTGTATCCCGCACACATCAGGATAGGAGGAGGGAACCTATGAGCTTAATGTTAAGATACTCCGTTCCCCATTAACACACCTCCGTTCGCGGAAAGTGTTCCACCGAATTCTAGAAGCATTGCTTGTTGATTGGCGGAACTCAACGCCGAGCTTTCCCTAAGTACCAAAATGAAGAAATGAAAACATGAAATATATCTTTCCCTCGAGACGAATCGAACCCACAAACGTAGCATTTACAATCTCTACCCAACGACAAATCTATATTGATTACATTACATATTCTATGTAAATATTATTTCAAAATCAAAATAAATATAGATATGGGAGTTAACTGTTTAATTTAATTTAAAATATAGTAAATAAAAATATATGTTTAAAAATACTTACTGAAGGTGATAAGTATAAGAAACATAGTATTTACGACTGTTTCTTTCCGATTTATTATAATTTGTCACGGTTATTTTGTTATGAACATATATCGATTATAGCGATCTTGAGTACCACAAGCAGTTTCACGTTTGTTCCCGCAGAACAGGGTAGGCATAAGGAACCTAGCGTGAAGCCACTTCGTACCCTACTTTCCTCTCAAATTTTGAGACAATGCGATTAGGTTGAGTGGCGGAACTCACTGTCGCGCTTTGTCTTTTTACCTAAAATCAAAAAAAAAATTATATGCTCTGTCTGGGAATCGAACCCACATCTGTCGCGGAAATATAAATCATTGTCTGTAACTAGATGATAAGTGGAAAAGTGAGAGGTTTGTCACTACGTTCATTAATTCTACTCCGTAACGATGCCGAAAATACGTTTTATATGAAAGGGGATAGATTTGTACTAAGTTACTTAATATTTCAGATATGATGTTAGGTAACCCGCGCCTCTTGGACAGGATCCAAGAGGCTTGGGTTCAAATATACTACGTTCAAATTTATATTGTGAGTTAAGGAATCGGGGAGATGTTAATGAGATAGAATTCAATATTCAATTCTTTTAATAGTATGCTAAATTAGATTTTTATATTCCACAAACAATAACAGAAAATGATTTCAAAAATGCACTCTTACTTCAATTTAGGACAATATGATTGTCTGTCTAAAAATATTTCTTTTAAATTATGTTTATTTTTTACCGCATATAACTCAGAGGAAATTCAGAGGGTACTCAGAGGAAACCACCTAGAGGTTAGGTCACCTCGTTTCCCACTTCAGCCGATTTCTTGAGGCATTCCGTGTTGAGCGGCGGAACTCTATGCCGCGCTTTGATTCGTTACAAGAACGAGAAAATGAAAATATTGCACATTTCATTCCTCCGAGTAGGAATAGAACCTACAACTGTCGCGTTTAAGCTCATACGTTTGTGCTCCTGCGCTACTAAGTAAAAAATTCGATATTTTATTTATACATACTTTATTGTACACCACAAATACAAAGCAAGCAAAGTCACAACTTACATTTAGTAAATGCACATAACATTGTGTGAAGCACAAAAGGCGGTCTTATCGTTAATTAGCGATTTCTTCTTTACATTTTATTTATTTATTGAAATGCAACAAAACTTAAATTATTTCAATGCTCGTAGATTTAGCTGTTGCTAATCTTTCAAAATTTAAGTACGTGGGCGTGTCCATAAACACGACACTGAAACATGGACGTATTTTTGACCTTTCGAGGTAGTTTATTGAGAATTTATTTACAATATATATGTTAGTGACGAATTCTTTATTTAAAGCAAGCTGATATTCTGTTAAAAATTCTTCCTTCTCTTTCTTCTTAAAGCAGGACAGAAAAAACTTTGTCAACGTCTTAAATATTATTTTATCTGTTTATTACCTATTTTTAAATACATTACTTAAGTTTATGCGTGCGAGATGCGGAACCTCGACACCAGAAATGAAAATATTAAATATTTAATTTCCTCGAGTTACAACCTGTTCTATTTACACTCACGCGCTTGTACCCCTACGCCATCACTAGCCTCAGTTTTTTACATGTATTTTTACTTATATTCAGAAACATAAAATACTTTAAATCAAATCAGCTTCACGCTGTATCCCGCACACTGCAGGGTAGGCAGAGGGAACGTAGTAAAAGACACTCCGTTCCCCACTTTCTGCCGCTTTAATGGATATATAAAAAATAAAAGTATAATCTAAGCCCAGTTTGGTCTTGTAATTCCCGGCATAAGTATAGTCTGAGGTGCCTCTTGGTCTATATCTTTTATCAACATGATAGTATCAGTGATATCCACATCGTACCGTACTATTTTCTCGTAAATTTTCAATAAAGAATGTAAAGTTCCATATTCAGTTTTGTGCTGTTCATGGGCGTGACTAACTAACTTCTGCTGTTCATACTTTATCCTCCTTAATCTATTGAACAAGTAACCAATTTTGTATCTTTTGTCTACTCGTATCGTATGTTTTGTGGTTAACACTTTTTTTATTTGATACCTAGCGTGATACAAAAATACCAGTGAAAGATCCAGAAATTTGTCTCTCTTCATTTCTTCAATGCCACTGTGCCAGAATGACCACCATGACGAGTCGTCTGGATCTTTCCAACCATAGTAGGTGCCCCAATATCTTCTAGTTCCATTGTTAATTATTTTAGTTATTTCGTTGTATTCTTGAATATCACGGTGTTCTGAACCCTCTTTTATATAGTCGAAACTCCAATCTATTCTCTTGGGCTTCTCAGTAACTTCATCTGGTTCGTTTGTTAAATCTTCATCTATAGGTGGCAGGAACAAGTCCCTCATATCGGTTAAGTCCCCATATAAAACATGCTGGACTTCAAATGCATTATCTTTGATCACAACGAACGGTGTTCCATTTTGTGTACAGGAACCTAAAATTTTCGTAATAAAGTAATATTTAAATTTTAAAAAAGTTATCAAGTATAGTACGAAGTGCGTACGAAGTATAGTACGAAGTACGTTTCGAAGTAAAATGATTCTTTTCTATAACTTCGCTATGTCCTCCCTGAATTGAGACATACAACCAACGTATTTGCAGTCTGATGTTGCAGTCTGCTACATTGTAAATGTGAAATATTAAATGGAACTTTCATTGTCAAGTTTTATTTATCATTAATATATTTTTGTATAATAAAGGAAATAAAATATTTTCATTTTTTCTATTTGCTGTCGAGGCAAAAAAAAACGCGGCGTTGAGTTCTTCCTCTCAAAACCCATTGGCTCCAGAATTCGGCGGAAAGTAAGGAATGGAGTGTCTTAACACTAATCTCCTTCACCGCACGTAGCAGCAGCAGATAATTTCTTCCCTTTCTTATTTCATTACCTTTTGCATGTATTGTGAGATGATAAAAATACTTACAAAAATGTATGAATATTGTGCATATGGCAAAAATTTTCATTTCCGACCCACTTTAGTATAACATTATATAGTAATCATCATTTAATTGCAGAAACGTATTGTATAGGTTTAATTAATAATGGTGCATATAATGTATTTTTAATTAAAACTATAACTTTTTATTTCACTTTTATGCCCTATAAAGCATTGTTTTGAAACAGTATTAAATGTTTAAATTTTTAATTATAGTAAATGTCAATTGGAGTGATTGAGTGGTTGACAGATCATGCACAGCCGTAACAACGCGGCGTAGAACGCCGACATTTGGTATGTAGCTTCTTGAAGAATCGGTGAAGAGCCATAAGAAAGAAAGTTTTATTTATTTCTACGGGAACGATAAAAAACAGTTTCTTACATTTTACAGTTTATGAAACATTTTTATATATTTTACATAATTCACAAAATACACAAAAATATTATAATAAAAATTTTAGTAGTTTTATTTTATATACTAGTATATTTCAACATACAGAAAAATAAACATCTAATCAATAAATTTCCAAGCATGTTTCCTATTAGTCATCACTTGGTTCAGCATTCTCTTGCAGTTCTCGTGATTCAACACAATGAGGTCCACGAGGAGATCTATGTCGAACCACAAATTTAGCAATCGTTCGTTCGCTTCCAACTTTTCTATCACAAAATAGGATCTTATAGCGACCTGTCTGGACATTGTACAGGCTTTGAACGATTTAAACGCAAAACCCGCAAATGTTTTGCAAGCTGTATCAGTTTTACTCATAAGGAACCCCATTTTATATAGCGATATAGTGTTATATTTCGCCCTCAGTATTTGCATCAGTACCATTTTATTTCTTGTTTGATAAATCGCTTGTTTCATTAATTCTAATATTCTACGTCTTAAACTGAATGGATCGTGTCTATTGTTCACTAAATTACCTGGTGGTTTCCATCTTCTTCCATCTTGGCTCAAAAGAAAGTTCAGATTGCCGTTGTTGACCTTCAAGTGTAACAATTCGTCAGTTTCGTCTGTCAGGTTTAAAATTTTGTCGAATTCGTCTTTGAAAGTTTTATTGAGGCCATTTAGTTTGTTATTCTCTTCTATTTCTCTCCATATGCGGCTGGGTTTAAATTTTTGAATGTAGTCCTTGAAAGTCCGATTGAATATTTCGTCAGGTAGTTTTTTATTATAGTATGGGTTAAAATCCTGGGTATTTATGTACGTGATTGTAATTAAAGCTAAGAGTAATTTATATTCTGAAAATAAATATCAATTAATATATAGCTTACTTTATACATATATTGTAAAAAAGTTAAAAAATGATATATTAAAACATTTGACTGCTTTCTTCTGCTTAAACTCGATTGCTTAAAAGTAAATTTAGCGATAATTTTGTATGTAATAAACGTATAATAAATTACACTTTAATTAACAATTCAGTATTTAAAACAATTTCTTTTCATAACTTCACTTTGTTTCCAACGAAAAACTGAGTAATCAAAGAAAGCATAATATTAATGGACACCGTGTCCCAAGCACCGGATATTTGTATAGGTACATCGTGTCGAAAATCGTGGCCGCGCTTTGTCTTTTGACCAGAGCGAGAAAATAAAAATCACTCACACAACTAGTTCCTTTTCCAAAGTAGTTGTGCTTCTCAATTTAAGGTTCTTTTCAGGTCTGACTGAGGCAGTCAACCAGTGGTAAATTATTTGACGTTCAAAAAAACTAATTTGCTATTTTTTATGTTAATAAAGTGATTTCAGTTCGACTTTGACTCTTTCCCCAACTGAAGATCGAACCCATAACTGTCGCATTTGAAGTCAATAGCTCTACCTCTGCACTGCATGATGACTACCTCAATAAAATTAAATAAAAAATCTATCAATACATCGTATACCGAACCGAACCAAAAAAAAAAAAGAAATAAATAATATTCACATACTAGACATATTTCTAACGAGGGCTGCTCTAGCTCACTGCATAATCGAGCGATCGTTTTCCGTATACCTCGTAAAAGTAACAATTATGGCCCATTATAGCCTCGTTATAACTTAGGTACTTCACCTTATATTCTTTATATGCGTATAAAAATAATTTACATTTGAAATACCTATTTATTGAACACGTAAATTTATTATACGTTAAATTTATACATTTTTTTTTTACTTTTCATTTATTTTTTTATTTCTTCGCCCTGGTGTCTAGGCAAAGCGGCGTTGAGTTCCGCCACCTAACATGCAATGCTTCCAGAACTCGGCGGAAAGTGAGGAACGGAATGTCTTAACACTGGGTTCCCTCTGTCTACCCTGTTATTTGCGGGATGAAGCTGATTGATTTGATTTAACACGTAAATTGTGTATTGAAATAGGTAATTATATATTTTTTTTTACGGGTTTATGTAATGTTTATCATGTATTGTACTTTATTTGATAAATTCATGAAAAAACATAAGGTTATATATGGGAGAGTATTATTTTAGATGATATCGATGATTTATGACACGATTCAGCATATATGCAGCACGATGCAGAATATATTTAGATATATTCGTACTAAATATTAGTATATTACTAGATAAGTAGAGCAATGGGATATTGAAATTTTAGTTAATAACAAATGTGAGGTTGAGACCAGTCATGGCGCAAGGGGGCTCAGGTTGTGGGTTCAATTTCCCTCCGTTATGGTAACGAGGAGAATTGGGCGAATTGGGTGGAAAATTGAGGAACAGAAGATGTTCTGTCAAATAAAAGTAAAAAAAAATGATTATAACCATTAAAAATATAAAGATTGATAAAAGATAGACAATCTCAAGATCGATCTCAAGGCCAATCTCAGAGTTAAGAGCGGTTTACATATGCGTTAGGTTCCTCCTTATCTTATATGTGGCATATATACAGCATGAAGTTAAAAAAACCCATTTAAAATAAAGTACTCTAACACACAATGAAAAAAAAAAACATTATTTTAAAGATGTAAATGTTCCCTTTATCCGCAATGTCTTGAACTTAGGAAAGAGGTGAGCGGTTTATGTTAACACTAGGTTTTTCTGCCTATCTTGCTATAAAACGAGAAAGTGAAAAAATTTAGAGCTTTCATAAGATTAGAACGGCCTACTATTCACGATCGGAGACAACCGACGATAGCATCAATTTCAAGTTTTGCCGTTTAATTTTTTTTTTCACGTTGTATCCCCCATATAGCACGCAGGCAATCAACACCTCGCTTCGTTTACCTGAGCAAAAATTAATGGAATCTGTCTGTCTGTAATAGGGATCGAATTTTATAACAGTCGCGTTAATAGCCAGGGGCTGTTCCACTTAGCCATGACGGCGTCAGTATTTCAACTTTTCCCATATAAATGTCAATTTTTATTACTTTCTCATAGTTAGGTAATACCTGAATACTTGCATCGACTGTAACTTCTACGAACTCATATTTTATTTCAGCTGAAAGAAGGGTTGGTCAAATACTGTGTACATTCGTCAATACATCTATCCCTTTCAGTTAGGGGTTATTTTTGTATTCTCCATCCCTGTCTCGCTTTCAGCCAAATAGACCAAAGATTATAGAATTTCAGCCTGTAGGTTGTATGTTTTTTTTAATAATAACATTAATAGAGCGAGAATAATGATTTGATGTTTCAGAAATTTTGAGATATATACTATAAAGACATTTATATCATTTTTTTATATTTTAATATAATAATTATTTAAAAAAATACTATTTGTATATTTGACGAATAAAATGCTATATAAAATGTCATAAAAACTTTCTGTTTTAAGCATTTACGATTAGTGTGTATTATCATACAAGGAATTTTGTATAATGCAAGGGAGTAGGGAATTTTCAATTAGAAAGTTATTATATTTTCGATATTATTTGTAGTCATTAATTTTTTTTTATTAAATTATACAAATTAATTACAACTAACAATGAGCTATTTAATTAAAAATAAAAAATAACCAAACAAGTACGAATCGGGCTCGCCCACTGACGGCTTCGTACAGAAACTGGAGGTCTCGAGCTTTTTTTGAAATTCAAGCTCAGCTTAGCCAAAGCCCTTTTATCTGAGACATCACATGGACTAACGGCTTTAATACCAAATTTTTCCCCCATTTTTTCATTTCGAATTTAATGAAAAGTGTATATTTTTGTGGTAGCTGCCAAATTTCATAATTCTAGGTCATTCAGAAGTATCCTATTAATTTTGATTCCCTTTATAATGTTGAAATACACGTCTTTTGCGACATACACGGCCATACCATTGAAGTAAATGTAGGAATACGTTTTTATAAGGAAATCATGAGGTCGTCGATCTGAGTAAATTTATAAACGAGCGTTCGGGTCACCTGATGGTAAGTGACTACCGCCGCCCACGACTCCATGCAACATCAGAGGAGTTACAGGTGCGTTGCCGGCCTTTAAGGTGGGTTGGGCGTCGGGGCCCGGCATTACCTGATGCGAAACGCAGTGGCATAAAACCACTACTTCACGCCGGTTTTAAATGCCAGGGTTGGTAATGATCCGGTCGAGTCTGCTGATGTGTGTTGCAATTGCTGGCAACGTGACTCTACCACACATACTGTAGTCGCCTCTTACGACAACACTAGTACCAAATCTGAGTATTCATATACTGTTTGAATTGATTGACTTGAGTTTGAATTTCAACTCGATATCTCTAAGCGTTCCCTGAGAAAAAGGGTCTTGACAGACAGACAGACCGACGGACGGACAGCAACGTGATCTTATAGGAACCCTAGAAACAAAAACTCCTCTAACTTTTATCACTTGCCAGTTCTCCTAAATAATCTTTGGAATCGTAGTATCGAAATAGGGGTTTCCTACCCCTCGGTTTCAGTGTAAAGAGGTACGTTCCGCCGTATACACGTGCTTATGGTTCGCGTAAATAAATTTAAAAACACGAAAAAAATGTAGTCGAAATTTACACAACTATATCACGTGACACACGCGATGTTTTAAAATACTTATACTTTAATAATAATTTTCGAACAATTTTGTTTTCATCTTTAGATTGTATTTAGTGTCGTGCCGTGCTAGTTATAGTTATATTAGGCGTGCTGGGTATAATTACAGGTGGGTTTCTACTTTTTTTTTAAATTCAACCTTTTTTATTATTCTGCGTCTATATTGTATATTTTTAATCTGTGGCAGTTAATTGCTATCTTGGATTAACTGTGGATTAATTGTGGTTTCTTTGTTCAACGTGTTGGCGGAGTTTGTAAATATCTGTTTTTTTGTTCACGAAATTGTTTGTAATTATTGAAAATAATAACTATATCTTATATGTAAGTTAACAGTTTCTGTAGCTCATTTTAATTGTTAGTTCGTATCATATCTTCCAGAAATAATAAAAACAACATTTATTCTTTGTTCATCATATTATACTAACATTATATATATTTTTATAATATGGAATTGATATTCAAAATGTATATATGTATCATCATATACTGTTTTTATAGCCTTTTCTGTATATTTGATTGAATTTATAGATATATTACTATCGTTTACTACGTACGCCTCCGTGTTGAAATGGAAATAGTTAAGAATTATGTATGACATACGACTCATTGTACGTGTTTAAATCAGAATTCAGGTAGAATGGGTTAATTTTTTTAGCGTCACGCTGTATCCCGCACATAGCAAGGTGGGCAGAGGGCACCTAGTGTTGAAACACTTCGTTCCTGTTAAGACACTTCCCCACTTACGCTCCATTTTGTACGATATATGCTGTGATTTATTTCTTTTTATGAAAAAAAAAATCAGCACTTGGAAAATCAACCAAAATAGGTAAAATAATTATTATCATAAAAAAATACTTCTTGGATTGTTACCGAATCCAAAATAGTGGATTTTAAGTATTAAATGGGTATTTAAGCATGAATAATTTTATTAATTTATCTTTATGTATTGTTTTCCGCTTTTTAATTTTTGTTTAAATCTGTGCCTTTACACATAAAGGTATAGTTTTAAAATTCAGTTTTTGTTTTTTTTTAAATAACTTTAATATTTACAGTAGCGTTAAATCAAAAATAGCGTATACTGCTTCGACGTGGTCATAAAATTTTATTATAATTATTCCCAGAGGTAGTATTGAAACCGTGGAAGATAATAAACGATACAATACATATTTAGATATAATATGTTTTAGGTCCTCGCTATTTCCCGCACATAGGAGGGTAGGCTAGAGGGAATCTTTACACCTAGTGTTACCGTTCTATACTCTCCGCCGAATTGAGGAGGCATTGCGTGTTGAGTGGCGGAACTCAACGCCGCGCTTTGTTAATAAATTATTAAATATTTGTGTGTCAAGATACTTCGTTTTCCGCATTTCCAATTTTGAGACTTTGTGTGTATAGACTGAACTCATAGATAGAGATTCATCGCTCAATACCTACACAGTATTAAAACAACTGAGAAGGTAAATGATTAGATAGTTTCCTCTCTGATTACCGTGTAGATGAAAAAAATATGATTTTTTTTTAAATTCACAGATAAACTAGTAAAGTGACGCTCAGCATAGACATGTCATGCTAAGCTACATGGTTTAACGCTGCATTTTAGAAGCGTACAATATTTGAATTTTTACCCCTGGAACGAACTGAGAACCATCATGTTCTGTCTTATATAACAAAACTGCACTGCTGTAGCGTATATTGAGATTGAAACATCAATATACTATATCATATCTTATAAAAGGGGTTTGGTAACTCGGTATTAATATATTTTTATACAGTTTGCGCCAACAAAAGCCTTTCATACATACATATATGAGAAAGAAGTAAGTTTATTCTTCATTGTGGCTTATATGATATTACGTTAGAGATCTCACGCTTATATTATTGTTTATTTGTATATAAATGTTTATGTGATAGGAAAATGACTGACGTACTAACATGCAATTTATTTTTACTAAGTATTAATAGTATCAGATTTGTCTGTTCAATTTTTTTTAACTTCCTTGTGTATCTCGCTTTTAGCAGTGGAGTGGGCAGAGATAGCCAGTCTTAAAACGCTTTGCTTTCGACTTTCCGCTGAATTCTAGAGATATTGCGTGTTAAGCGGCGGAACTTAACGATGCTCTTTGTCTCGATACAAGAGCGAAGAAATTAATATAGAAAATATTTCATTTCTTCGAGTGGGAATCGAACTCATAACGTCTTGCAGGTGCACTAGTCACACGGAAACCCCCCTGCACCACAACTGGCGTCCGCCTCGGCCTCTGTTAATTTTAAAGTTAGCTTAAACTTAGTATAAAATCAGCGCTTTTTCAACTAGATCTTTTATGCAGGGCGGAATCGAGAACCCTTGTCTAGTTAAGACAATCGCGCTTTTGCACGCATAACGGCGTGGGCAGAGAGAACATTATAATCTAGTGTTAATTCACTAAATTCCCAACTAAGACATTCCACTCTCCACTGAATTCTTAAGGCATTGCGTGTTGGGTGGCGGAACTTAACGCAGCGCTTTGTCTATCAGAGCGGGATTATGAAAATAAACTAAGTATAATCATTACCCGAGTGGGGATGGAATCAACAACCGTCACGTTTTACCTTTACTCAAATGCTGACCCTTGCTACATGCAGCGTAAAAGTATAAATAATTGTGTCAAATAACTTTAGATATATGGCTTGTAATAAAGAAGAGAAAGTTGCTTAAAAGTTTCGTGACCTTTCTGATTCTAGTCATACATATATACTTATGTTAAATTATATAATAAATGTGAGCAGAGTGATTTCATAATCTTTTGTAGTCACGCTGTAACTCGCACATAGTAGAATAGGTAGAGGGAGCGTGAAAACGTAATGTTAAGACACTCCGATTTCATTAGTTTTTTTTTTTTTTATGGAAAAGTCACGGCAAACGAGCGTGCGGGTCACCTGATGGTAAGTGATTACCGCCGCCCACGACCCCGTGCAACCCCAGAGGAGCTACAGGTGCGTTGCCGGCCTTTAAGATGGGTTGGGCGCCGGGGCCCGGCATTACCTGATGCGAAACGCAGTGGCATAAAGCCACTACTTCACGCCGGTTTTAAATGCCGGGGGTGGTAATGATCCGGTCGAGTCTGCCCATGCGTGTTGCCATTGCTGGCGACGTGACTCTACCACACGTACTTTAGTCGCCTCTTACGACACCACCAGTACCAGGATGATTCTATTCTAGGCCGGGATCACACGGCACAATACGGCGTAGAGTGGGAACAGAAATGTACTATTTCATTAGTACATTTCTGTTCCCACTCTACGCCGTATTCTGAAAGCATTGCATGTTGATTGGCGGAACTCAACGCTGCGCTTGCCTCGTTACCAGAGCGAGGAAATCAAATATTTTATTTTGTCGAGTGGGAACTTTATTATACGCTAAGAGATTACCCACCTAGCAAAAATACAAGCTTTAGATTAGAATAAAGAGAGAAGAAAACTCTTAGTATTCCACGAATTCACCCTTCAGGTCCATCGTCTTGCAGAAGAGCTCAGAAGAGAGCTTGGGAATTGCGTTTCAAGTCTAAGCTTAAAAAACTTCTTTGAGATGTATGTTAACGCTGACCAGTGTCTTTACTCCGTTCTCTACCTAAGTTAGAAATGGCTACTGGTGCCCATTTCTAGAAATTAAATGAGAATGCAGGATGTGAAATACGTATTCTTTGTTTTCTGGTGAATAATTTATGGCATTTTATCTATGTTGATAGAATTGAAATTCAGTGAATATTATATACCTTTAGGTATATAATGAAATTTCAAATCGCTCTGCCAGAGTTAAAATTTTAACTATTTATTACTATTAAGTCTAAAGTATTTTAAAATATTTAATGTAAAATTTTTATGCATTCTTATTTAAAACTGCCCAAGCCAAGCCAACCTTAGATCATATCCAAGAATCATTCAAATCCCACTACGATCAAATTTTCAACGTTTCTACGACTTAGTCAAGTTGAAAAATTATAAAAAATTTGCTCCACATCATTCACTACATCGTCCTTTATTTTGGACCTATAAATAAATAGATAAAAACAACATTTTTTTCTTTGATATATTTAAGCACAAGTTGATGCTGGCAATCTTTATTATTGAATTTTCATTAGCCTCCAAGAGCGGGCGTGAGATTCTTGTGGATATGAATTTTATTATAACGCTTATATTCAAAACGAAGACACGAGACGTCTACGCAAATATTTAACGGAAGAAGCTTTCGTAATGCTTTTACTAAATTACACTGTTTTTTATTTCAGCAGTGCTTTTTTATAAGGCCATCGTCGGGCAGTTGTGGATATATATATATATATATATATATATATATATATATATATATATATATATATATATATATATATATATATATATATATATATATATATATATATATATATATATGTCTTAAAACGTGTCTTAAAACTAAGTTCCTCCTGTGTAACTTGCCATAAAAAAGAAAAAAATATGGAAAAATTAAATTTTCTTAAAATCAGCTCGAATTGTTTGCGCCTAATGTTATTATTTGGTATCTAAGAAAACTTTTAATATAATTAAAATCGAGGATTCGAGTAACAAATTTCAAACAATTTCTAACTTTTATATAACTTTTAAAGCGCCTCCAGCGACACCGTACATCGGCTAAGCTTTCGATCAATTCTAATTAAAATAAGTAAAATTGGTATATCTGATGATTTTCATGAAATTTGTTTCCTTTGAAGAATATACAAATGGATTAATTATTTTATTTAAATTATAAGTTGTTTATTTTTAGGCCTACGTGACGCGACTGACTAAGAAATGTATGCTTGTAACACGAAACGCGTTGTTGAATTCCGCAACTAAATACGTGATACCGTCTAGACATTACGAGTGAAAATTAGAGAATATAGTATCTTGTCATTAAGTTTCCTTTGCCTATCTGTTGCTATGTGATTTTGATTTTTTTTTGTTCGAAGTAGTGTGTAATTTAAAATATTTGTAAAAAAATATTCTACAAAATCAAAAGAAGTGTCAAATAACGTGAGCCAGTCTTAGCGTAGGGGCACAAGAGTGTGGCTGTAAACATTTCATCTCTTCTCTCTAATACTAAGGCAGAAGCGCGGCGTTGAGTTCCACCTGTCAACTAGGAAAGTGGGGATCGGAGTGTCATATCACTAAATACCCTCTGCCTACCCTGCTACATGCTGGATACTGCAAAAGCTGAAAAAAAATTGTAAACAACCATTTTATAAAATTTGTAAATTTCTCTACCGACGTGTAAAAAAATGAACAATACCAATATATACAGTGATGTGGTCCTGTCTGGAGGCAAAAACCGTCCCTAATAAATCAGTCCATCAGCCGTTCTGATTAATTGACTTGACACGCTCGTGTTAGGAGGTTCACCTTAGCTCATTTTTTATGCTCGATGAAATATCGCGTTGTGAACTATACACGGGTTTTATATGTAAATAAAGAATATTATATAAAAATAAATAATATTGTATTGAGGCCAGTCGTGGCGCAGGCGCTATAAAGTATGAGTGTGTGTGTGTGTTGTGAGTTTGATCTCTACTCGAGGAAATTTAATTTATTTAAATTTATATTTTCAATAATTCGCCCTGTTTCTAGAATTCGGCGGAATGTGGCTGTCGTGACGTAATAGCACAGCGTCTGTCAGTAAACGCGAAAGTTACGAATTCGATTCCCATTTGGAGAATAAATTAATATAACGTTTTCTTTCTTTACCACTTCTGCAGGGTAGGCAGAGAACCTAGGGTCCAATTGTCACTCCAATTTGATTTGTATGTTAGTTGAGTAGCGGAACTTAAAGCCGCACATTAAAGATAATGTTTGTATTCTAAAAGGAATTGAAGCCAATCCTAATACCGGAGTGTGAATTATGTAAATTGTGTTAATTAAGTAAAATTTATATGGCTTTCACTAATTTAATAAGAATTAGCCAAGATTATGACGTCTTGGTTATATGTATTATAGCCGCTTGACAATTTTTCACACAAGCAGTGTATGTAGAGAGAGCTTGGTGTTCAGACACTCCGATCCCCTCGTACCATCCAATTTTCGAGACACAGCGTGTTAAGTGGTGAAACTTAATGCATTTTGTTCTTTAAAAAAGCAATTAAATGAAACTACTTCAGTCCCCAAAGTAGGAATTGAACCCAAAACAATTGTAATTACAATTAGTCGTTGTGGTGCGCTACGACGGCCTAGTCAATATAATAATAGAATTTTATAATTTCATTATGTCTGCAGTCTAATAACCTGATACGTTCAATTTTAAATAAAAAAAATCATCTAACATAATTTTTAAAGAAACACCATAATTCTTCTATTCGTCTTTCCAATTTCTCGTAAACGCTTTGTATACCTATTTATAATTATTGATTTCTCAAGCTGAATCTGTCACCCCATTTCACCCTTTTAGGGAAAAATTAGCAAATCCATTTTTTATATAAATCAGCTTCACGCTGTATCCCGCACACAGCAGGGTAGGCAGAGGGGACCTAGTGTTAAGACACTTTTGGAGGCATTGCGTGTTAAGTGGCAGACCTTAACGCCGCGCTTTGCCTCGACACCAGAGCGAAAAATGGAAATATTTCATCTCCTCGAATTGGGATTGAACCCACAACTAGTCGATTTTACAGTCACACTTCGTGCCGCTGCGCCACAACTGGCCTCTGGCCTTTTTTTTATATAATACTAATAAATAATATAGATTAGATTCCCACTTAGCAAATTATTTTATGTAAGCGTGACCGGAAGGAAATAAGTGAGAGTGATGTATCAAACCAGACTGCAGGTGTATAACCTTAACCTTATATGCTTTCTCAAAAAAAGAATAATCCCATACAAAAGGTTTTTTCAATTCGAACCAGTTGTTCCTGAGATTAGCGTCATTCAACCAAACAAACTTCAGCTTTATAATGTACGTATTAGTTTCGGATAGATTATTATCATTTCCACGCTCTGGAAGACACAGTATGGACACAGTATGAACATCTCGAAAATTGGGCGAAAACTAAAGAATGAAGTGGGTGAAGAAAAGATTTTTTGCTTTCTTTCCTACATAAAGAAAAAAATATATACCTAAAAATACTACCCGTTCATTTCATTAGGCCAGGCACAATGTGTGACTGTCACCGCGAGTGTTTGTGGGTTCGATTCAGACTGGAACAAAGTGGTAAACTGAGTGTCTTAACATTTGGTTCCCTCTGCCTACCCTGCTGTGTAATGTAATACAGAAAAAATAATCAAACCTGCAAACTTTATTTGAATTAAGAATACATAAATTTTTAAAATAATAAAATTAACTATAAATTTTAACATCCAAAAGTTCCAGCTCAACAAACTAAATATAAATAATTGTGAATTTTCGCACCGTACTATAATAATGCTAACTTTGCTTAACTCTGCTAAAATTTTTAATTATACCAAACGAATTAGTATATGTTCATCCTTCTCATGTCGCTTTGGAAAATTGGTACGCCTTTGGTTTTATGAAGCAAATACAGCTATCAGGAAGTCATTTAGAATTTGAAATAATTAAAGTTACTATATAATTGAAATTGTGACAGTAAAGTTGACTAGTTGTGAGTTCAATCTCCACTCGCGGTTATGAAATATTTACTTACATTTATATTCTTATTTCTTCGTTCTCGTGTCGAGGCAAAGCGCGGCGTTGAGTTCCGCCACTCAACACGCAATGCCATCAGAACTCAGTGGAAAGTGGGAAACGGTGTGTCTTAGCACTGAGCATCCTTCTGCCTATCCCCTACTGTGAGTGGGATACAGCGTGAAGCTGATTTTACCAATGAAAACAATTAAAGCAGCTTCACGCTTACTAACCAACAGCATTAAATCGTATAATTTATTCCTATCATGCATGCCCATATAGAAGTTTGGCAAACGCCAGATTATTAATAACGTTATATAACTATTTACTTTTGTAGGTCCCCCTCTGACTGTGTCTTGGAGTCCGGCCAATAGGATACAACGTACATTCAACCGATATTACTGACGACTGACTCCCACCCCCACTTGCATTGCCAGAACTGTATAACTTTTATGGCAATAAATATGTTATACATTCTCAGAATTTACATAAGAGTACTTAACACTTGTTAAATTAAAGTACATTTGTATATTCGTATATTTGTATTGGAATATTTTTTTTTTTAATTTTTTTATGATTAATTGATAATTACAGATTTTGAGATTCCTTGTGCAAGTTTTAAATGGATTATGGTAATAGGTATGGTTTTTGAGATACTACATGTTGACTGGCGGAACTCAACGCCGTGTATAGTCCCGTCCTTCCAGACTAGGTAAATGAAAATAATTTAAATGTAATTATTTCTGTCGAATATCGTCCACTTCACCACCAGGACTATTAATTGTTAGATAGGTTTGGTTAATAGAACTCTGTTATCTTAATGCTTATCTATAGTAATATTATAAAGCTAAAAAGTTTGTATGACTTATCTCAGGAACTTCTGGTTCATTTTGAAAAAAAACTTTTAGGGTTTAATGGTCCATGTATTAAGATAAAGGGATTTTCCAGGCTTTATTACATCACCTGTACAGCGACAGGTTCAGCTTCAAGATACTTTCTCCACTTGTCAATGTGTCATTTTTTATATACAACTTTCAGTTACCTCAATTGATTATGCACCCGCATAAATCCGCGAAGAAGCAGGTAAAATTTACTATTTTTTTTATTAGCTTCATCGAATACCGTAAGCATTGCTTCGTGCGTACGAAGATCGTGCGGTCGTGTTGAGTATCGTTACTCAACGGCGCGATTTGTCTCGATGCCATGGCGAAGAAATGAACATATTAGATATTCCATTTTCTCAAGAGGGTATTGAAATCATAACCTATCGTATTTACAGTCACTTGCTCGAGCCCCTGAGCCGAGGCGGCCTCAAATTTACTTATTCATAATTAAAAGTTTCCCTGACCAAAATTTGAAAGAAACGTCAACATAAAACTCAGTAGATCAGTAGCTTCCTGTGAAACAAGATACTAAATGAAAATGTCCACATTTTATATACTTTTTTATTTTTTTTATGGAAAAGACACGGCAAACGAGCGTGCGGGTCACCTGATGGTAAGTGATTACCGCCGCCCACGACCCCGTGCAACCACAGAGGAGCTACAGGTGCGTTGCCGGCCTTTAAGATGGGTTGGGCGCCGGGGCCCGGCATTACCTGATGCGAAACGCAGTGGCATAAAGCCATTACTTCACGCCGGTTTTAAATGCCGGGGGTGGTAATGATCCGGTCGAGTCTGCCCATGCGTGTTGCCATTGCTGGCGACGTGACTCTACCACACGTACTTTAGTCGCCTCTTACGACACCACCAGTACCAGGATGATCCTATTCTAGGCCGGGATCACACGGCACAATATATAGATATATGTATTATACATATACATATATAATACATATATCTCTATTATTATTACTTAGTTTATAATATCATCGATTACAAGTTCAATAGCGTCTGAAGTATCGTATTCTATACGTGATACTCATACGAAATGCTCCAAATGAAGGTTTATGTAAGCCCTCGCCGATAACGCTCTCGGTAATACAATATCTTCTTGGATTTTGAGCATCTTGGAAAGTTTTATTTGGCACTACTAGTATCTATATTATTCAAGTGTTTCTAAAACACAGATATAGGCAAAAATTGAAATGTTCGGTTAAAATGTTAAAGAATGACGCGGTTGTAAGGCAGAAATTTGCATACGATTATTTTTTACCTTTAGGTAGTTAGAGGATGATACTCTTATTTTTTTTAAATAGCTTAACGCTGTAGAGACGCAGATGTAGGGTGGACAGAAGGAAACCTATTGCTAAGACATTATGTTACCCACACACCGCCGCCGCCCAATTTTAGAGACATTGCGTGTTAAGTTGCGGAACTCGACAGCAGGTTTAGTTTTCTTAACAAAGTAAATAAATGAAAATTATTTATTTCCCCTGACTGGGAATCAAATTCACAACTGTCGATTTGTTAGGGAATATAGTATTAAGACACTTTCCGATAAATTTTCGAGATATTGCTACGAGGCGTAACTTAACGCCGCGTTTTAGACAAAATATTCGCAATCACCATACCATCAGACTTGTTTCAATTATGCCACAAGAAAGTCCTAAATCCTTCCCTTCATCTTTTCAGAGGCTTCACGCCACCTAGTTCCTAAAAAGTGGGTATTTGTCAAACGATGCTCATTTATTTTGTTAGGGTGAAACGGTAGATTACGTAAAGTTCCAACGAGGGCGTAATTTAGATATTGTCGTGAAGAATATAATTATGCTTTAATCTCTCGACAAGACGCTATTTTAGGCATAGAGCTAAATTTGCTTTTTTTAAATATAATTTTTTTTTTTTCTTAGAATCACGCATTATCCTGCACATAGCACGGTAATCTAAGAGAATCTGGACACCTAGAGTTTCCGTTCCCATTAAGACATTTATGTCACTCCACTTAACGTCGCGCTTTACCTTGTTATCGAAGCGAGGAAATGAAAATATTAAGTATTTCATTTCCTCGAGTAGAAATCGAACTCGCTACCTGTTCCGTTGACAGTCGCACGCTTATGCCTATATCTCTGTCACAACTGGTCTCAACGGCGAAATATAACTTATGCAGGCTAAGTATTGGTTTGAAGTCAATATGTGAATGTAATGGCTATGGGTTTCCCAAAACAAAGCGTTTCTATTCGTTCACTAATTCGTAGTTTTTGAAGAGTAAAATTTATATTTATTTTTTATTATAGACCCAGCGGGCGAAGCCGCGAGTAAAACATTAGTTACGTAGATGTTATCTTTGCTTCTATTACATTTCTTATTACTTATTTATGCGTGGCGCAACAGTAAAGCGATTGACTGTAAACGAGGCGGTAGTAGATTTGATTCCCACTTTGCACAATGAATTATTTTCCTTTTAATGATTAGCAACATAATTAAAAAAAATCAATTAAAGGATTATTAGTGAACAAAAACTAGATTAATCTAAGAAAAAAAAGACCAATCGATTTGACGATTCGACACAAAAAGTGCTGAAATCATTTCAACGACTGGAAAACATGTTGAGGCGAAAACAGCCAGTCGGCTCTAACGGCCGACCTCGCTGTCTATAACAGCCAGCCGGCTCTAACGGCCGACCTCGCTGTCTATAACAGCCAGCCGGCTCTAACGGCCGACCTCGCTGTCTATAAACAATTAGTGATATTTTTTGCTATAAGCTAACTCCAACTATAAAATATGTAGTTTTGAAGTTTTGTATGCATTCATTAAATGTATCTGTATCCCGTATAGCAGGGTGACAAGAGGGAACCTAGTGTTAAGATATTACGTTCCCCGTATTTCCTCTGTTTTAGAAATATTACGTGTTAAAGCGGGACCTCAACGCCGCGCTTTGTCGTGTTACCATTGATGGGAAATGAAAATAGTTTTTTCTTCGAGTGCAAATCGAACCCACAAAAGACACGATTAGCCCCAAACTCTTGATATACATTTGTTGCAATTAACTAACACTTGGCCCGTAATTTGTTCAATTTTTGTATAAATTTAGATGACCCATAATCTGTTTAATATTTTTAACCCTTGAAGAAAACAAAAGGGTGTCTAAGGTTATATGATACCTATCTCTTGTAAATGTGTATCTAAGTGTCGTTCTGTGGCATCGTAGCTCCCAAATGTATCCAATTTAATTTACTTTGTTTTGTTTGAAAAGCGACTTTATCGCGAATGTTCTAAGCAATGTTTCATGAAATAATGTTAATCCGTTTGAAGATAATCAACTTTTTTCTGGTTTCTGCTTACTTTTTAAAGCTTTTTCTATCTACTAATTTTAATTATCAATTATTATTATATGTGTATACTGGTAGACATTTTGTTAGCTAAAGTTCTAAATAACATGCAATATTTTAACCATTTGACGTCTATCGGCCTTCGTCCTCTCTCAAAACTTTAGTCCTGGAAGCTTTTAAGCTTTTAGTTGAAAGCGTTTTGTTTAGGAACAAACTTATACTAGGTTATAGTGGACTTGTACAGTATATACCTATATACGTAGCTTATATATAGTCTACATACATACATATATTGGTATTAGTTGTAATGTGTTGTTGTATGTAAATAATTATTTGAGTTGTGTGTAACATACCTACGGTTTTATTTCTGAAAAGCTTTTTTTCTAAGTGTGGAGTAACACTTATAAAATGTTAATAAAAAAAATTAGTTCAAAACTACGTCACTATGGTGTTAAATTTGTATTTTTGAACCAATTTAGGAAATATTTCATTGTTATCGTAAAAATTCCATTAAAAATAATAAAAAATGTATACCAAAAATAAAGCTTCAATTGTAGAGCTTGAATAAAGAAGAGATAGCATTTTTGTTAGACTGCCATATTGAACAACATACAACATTCCACGATGTTGCTGGTGGCAATATATATTTTTTTCGACGGTTCTAGGTTCAAAACAGTTTAGGAGAACATTTTCATTTATAATAATGAATTTTACTATAACATAGTGTAACATCAGGAGTTCGTCGCACAAAAGCATGGCTGGTGGAAATTTTATGTTCTTGATGAGGAATAAAAGGTAAGCATCATCATCCTAATATTAGGACATTGAGCTTACTAGCGTAGTGGTACAGCGTCTAACGCGGACCCGATGGTCGTGGGTGCAATTCCAATTCTGGGGAATGAATTATTGCCATTTTACTCGCCTTTCCTCTCGCGTTTGGTAACAAGGAAAAGCGAGGCGCTTACGTCCGTTAATGAAAACACAATGTTGGCGGGGCTTATGGATGGGAAAGTCTTAACACTAGCCTTTTCTATCCTGCTATTTACGGGATACATGGTGAAGCATAAAAAAAATTGTCACATGAGTTCCTTAGTTTTGTAATGAAATCGTTTTTGTTTTTACACTGCGGCCACGAGTGTGGTATTGTTCAAATTCAACATAGTTTTAAACGTTAAGTGCTTTTCTATTTTCCTCGACTATAATCTTTTTTTGAAATATATATTACAATAGTATTGATTTTTTTAAACATTTTTTAAAGTGTTAATCCACACTTAGGGAAGATAAATACTTAATTAGAAAACGTATAAAAATTTGAACGTAGCGGGACTCGAACCCGCGCCTCCTGGAAACCGACCAGGTCGGTTGGTTTCCAGGAGGCGCGGGTTCGAGTCCCGCTACGTTCAAATTTTTATACGTTTTCTAATTAAGTATAGTATTGATTTTGTTTAGTATTTTTTTAATCTATTACGGTGCGAGAGATAAATAAAATTTCTTTATTTGTATAATAGAATACCATTTTTAAGTTATTTAAAAATGTAGTGTAGCGTATATAATAATAAAATAGCGGAACTCAACGCTGCGTTTTGTTCAGAGCAAGTAATTATATTTATATAACTCATTTTCCTGAGTAGAGATCGAGTCTACAATTAAAAAGGTCGTGCTTAAAAAGGTTATTAAGGCCGTCGTGGGGCAGCGGCACTGCGTTTGACTGCAATCGAACAGTTTTGAATTCGACTTCGACTCGTTTAATAATCTCGCTCTGGTAAGAAGACAAAGCGCTGTAGTGAGGAGTTCCACCACTCGATTGAGTTCAACACGCTATATCACAAAAAATCTGTCGAACGCGGGGTACGACTTGTTGTAATATTAAGTTTTTTAACTAAAAAATCTGGACAAGCGCGAATCGGGCTCGCCCACCGAGGGTTCCGTACAAAAATTGGAGGTCTCAAGCTTTTTCTGAAATTCATGCTAAGCTTAGTCAGAGCCCTTTCTAGTGGCTTTAATACCAAATTTTGAAGGCCTCTAGATTAACTAAAAGTACAGTATTCATTTGGATTCTCTTTATTCCACCACAAATGTATAGTTTTTAGATTTTCCCCTGTATAGATAGTAAGTACCTGTTGATGCTAGGTTAACCGGAATTCCCTTATTAATTTTGATTCCCTTTAAAGAGTCGAAATACGTAGTTTTTACTATGTACAGTTACGTACTATGTATAGTTTTTAGAGTTTTTCATGTATAGGTAGTAAGTACCTGCTGATGCTAGGTTAACCGGAATTACCTTATTAATTTTGATTCCCTTTAAAAAGTCGAAATACGCAGATTTTACTATGTAAACGATCATATATTTTTAGGGGAACGGAGTGTCTTAACCTCTTAACAGGGTAGGTAGAAGGGAACCTAGGTTCCCTTCTACCTACCCTGCTGTATGCGGGATACAGCGTGAAGCTGATTTTTTAAGTAAATGTAGAATTTTTTTTTCAGGAAATGAAAAAAAACGTATCGTCAAACTCATATCCTAGATTTACAGCCCGTAAATCTAGGTATATGGTTTGAATTTCAAATCAATATCTCCAAGCATTTCTGAGAAAAAATGTCTTGACAGACAGACAGACAGACAGACAGACAGACAGACAGACGGAAAACACAGTGATTTTATAAGGGTTCCCTTTTTCCTTAATGATACGGAACCCTAACTAAAAAAATTATAAAACACTAAATATCTTCACCCTACTTTTACCTACAAAGTCAGAAGAAAGACTATACTTATCTATTTATATCTCAGTTAGATTATAGAAAGAGGGGAAACTAGGTCGTCGTAATGATGGCAATTCAAATGTATCGAAGTTCAAAGTGAGATTTCATCTTAGTGGAGTACTTTATTTTATAGCTTCACGCTGTTAATATGGGAAGCTAGCGTTAAGACACTCCGTTTCCCATTAAGACTCTTTCGTTCCACAATTTTTTGAGGTATTGCGGTATTTTTGCGGTGTTGCGGTGAGGTATTGAGTGCTAAAATGAGTTTTAGCACTCACTGAGGTGAGGAAATGAAATTAATTTTTAATTCGAAGGAGATCGAATCCACAACATAAACTATGCCACGGTGTCACGACCGCCTCCAATATACAGGTGTAACGCGATCGACGGATCAACTTCTATTGGTCCCAACCAATGGTACTGAGGTCCCCAGAACTCAGTACCAAACCGTTTCAACCCCGTGTATATTCAGCGGTTTTTAGGGGTTCAGCAGATATTTCAGAATTTGTAATTTTTTGGAAAAAAAATAGTTCTTAAAAAAGAATTGAAAAACTCAATAGTTAACTTTTTGTTTCATATCAAAGTTTAAGACTTTCGGTTTATAAATCTTGAAAATAACATCGAAACGGAAATTATTTTAAATTTAGTGGGGATTTTTTTTTTCATTTTAAAAAACAACTGGTAAGGCTCATAGGCTTAGCTCAAAGACAACATATTAAAAAAATGTAACCAAATCGGGAAACAATAAAATATTAGTATTGTTGATTGTAAATAATGTAAGCTACGAAAATTTACTACATTTAAATTGATTTTATTACATATTTACATAAGTGTTTCTACTTTTCACCAGTCTACTATAATCATACAATGTTTATAGAGTACATATATTTTGATATTGTAATATATCCTAACACAGGCCATGAATTGGCTAATGCACTTGGGTGGTGCTTAATATTAACTTTCACACGCTGTATAAAGAAAATTTCAGAAGTACATTTTTTGTACTGTCTAAGTAATATTGTCGAAAATAAAAATTAAAAATTATAAACTTTTTTATTTATGAGCCGCTTGTAATAAAACAAACGCAAAATGTTAAGTGAAGCTTGCCAGAATCCAATATATAAATCGGGCTGTTTCTGATATCTGCTATTCTGCTATTCTGATCGTGGACAAGTGCACTGACAGACAAAAAAAATTGATACTATTAAAATAATAAATGCTCCCAAAATTGTTTATCTAATCTGGCGATGTGTATGATAGCCTATAATAGCCTTTTTTGATAAATGGATTCAATATCGACAAAAAAGAACTCTAAATTTTCACGTTTAATTCGAACAAGTTCCTGAGATTAATGCGTTCAACCAAACAAACCCTTCACCATATTAATATAGATATATTAAACACAAAACTATTCACAATAAGCAAGATATCACCTTACGCAAATACTAACATGTAGATGGGTATCGATCTGTTCTCATTACTTAGCGAGTCGGACCTGATGAATGATTAAAGTGGATTTACTACTATTCACACGTAATTCCACGTGTTTCTTTATATTTTTTTATCTTCGTTCTTTATCATAGTGTTATGACATTCCATCACGTCTCATTACAGTCACTTGGGCACATGAGCCATAATGGCTTCAATTATTTTCTATTGGAGAAACATCATGGATACCGTAGAACACAGTGCCGATAATATTGAATTAAGTTTACGTATGAATGAGGACCTCCGTGTCATGTCATGTCATGTTACTCCTACCTCGTACGCTCTTTCTCGTATCCTGGCTAACAATAAAGCATAAAGTAAAAAAAAACTCCATACTAAGGTAGCAAAATATAAATTAGATATACATATAAAAAATTAACGTAGGATATTCAACCTGCCTGTACCCTTATTCCAAGAGGTGCGGGTTTGATTCCAGTGACACAATTTTTTTATAAAATAAACGTATATTATAAGAAAAACAAATTAACCCAATAAATGGCTTATGGTGCAGTTTCAAATTGTCTGACCATAAACACAATCATTATGTTCATATTCAATTCTCAATTGTGGGAAAACTATAAATTCAAATCGAAAATGCTTACTGAGCGAAAATACAATTTGCTTGTTTGTTTCACCGCCTAAGGTCCGCCTAGGTTTTGAAACATTTAGGATTCAGTGGTTGGAGTTCAATGTCGCGCTTCGTCTTCTAAACAAAGTGGGGGGAAATGAAAGAATTCATTAACCTGAGTGGGGATCGAAGCCACGGTTTCGTATAGAGTCAGATGCTATGACGATGTGCCACGATGGCCTTGCGGTCACCGTAAAACAATCACATAGCAAAATTTCTTTTAAAAGTATCTGAAATTTAAAGTAATAATACTAATTAATTTATAATAATTGTCGATTTAAGCATTTAAAATCATTCCTGATGTGTCAAAAAAATATAAATCGCTATATTTTCTTTCGAGAGCTACTCGTAAAACAAAGATATAGTGTGTTAAACCCATTTGCCGTACATTGTCTAACTGGACGGCTATGCAATCAATATCTCAAATATTTTTAAACGTTTATAAGGTGTTACTCTACATTAATACTTTTTTTAGATAACGTATAAAAAATAAGAAACGCCAATAATTAGAGGCCACTTGTGGGGACCACTGTTAACGCGACTGGTAGTCCGACAGAATCCGAGCGAAGTGTCTTAACACTAGGATCCCTCTGCCTACCCCAATTCATGTGGTATATAAAGTGAAGTTGAAAAAAATAATGCCTGAAGCGAGATGAGAAGGGAAAAAAACGCGGTTTTACGTTTAAACAGTTGTACCCGTAAAAAAGAATATTTTCAAAGACATTATAAACAAGTGGAATCTGAGGCCGTGGTGGTTGTCCTTTATTTTGCAGATAGCCAGTTATAGATGGAGATGTAACCTAGTAATAAGTTTGCATCAGTGTTGCCAGTTTTATATGGGGATTTTTAACCGTTTTTAGTAAAAAAGCAAGTTTTTTGACAAAAACGCGACGTGGAAATTGTTAATTGGTTTTTACAATTTATTCACCTATTTGAATTTTAAATAAAGTTTCCAAATGGTAAAAATGGTATCAATGGAAAAACGTCACTATAATCACACGTATTGTTTGCATTACCATGTAAGGCAGCCATAAAAAAGAAACCGGAAAGACCTACCAAAATCAGGACTTTTGGCAAAACTGGTTTACGTAATTAATATGTAGAGAAAATTTAACATAACCTATTTACAAGTACGTATGGAAAAATAAAAAAAATCAGCATACAAAAGACAGTATTCACCGACCTTGGACGATTTCTAAGCTGCAATGAAATCGATGTCACTCCAACATTTTTTATCCCTCATTTTATTTGTAGATCTTGCTGAAAATGAAGGCCGATTGAATCTGAGATTTTGCTTTGAGATCAAATTAAATAAAGATTTCTTTAAAAGTTTCAATATGGTGAGATTGGTCTCATCGGTTGCAAGTTTTGACTATATACAAGAAATGAATGTCAAGTGCGATTCGATGACGCCCACTGATGGTTCTGTACCAATTTAATATTAGGTATACTGGAACGAGATTTATAAAAGTGACGTGACTAGCTTATGTTTGCATAAAAAGATTTTGTATGAAATGCAATACAAATATAGGTTTATAATATTTTTCTATGATGTAGCTACCTCCAAATTTCCAAATTTCGTAATTCTTTCTTTTTTAATAATTTCCATTTGACCACGGATGCGAAACCGCAAGCAGACTCTAGTGTTTAATATAAGCAAATCATCATTGCAATGCAAACATGCAACTTTCATCCGAAGCTTTTTACATGATGAATGAGCTTTCTACGATATTGTTGTATTAATGTATGCGAAATAATGAAAAAATGTCAACTTCGAACACGCTGTATCATCATATCCAAATACAGAGTGTTATGAAAGGAGTCCATTAACTTTTTGTGAACGCCATTAGTCCCAAATGTTTTCCGCTGCCTGTAATTATTCTATTAATGCCTTTTTATAATGCTAATGTTGTAAAGCTATATAAATATGAATTTTAAAGGTATTTTTTGTGGAATTAGGAAGTATAATTTAAAACGAAGTAAAGGAAAACTCGTGTCAATTTTTTTGTATAACATCAAAAAGTTAGTCAAGTCGAGGCCATCGTAAAGCGGTAAGACGTTTTAAATGTTCGTCTTGAGGGAATGATTTATATGTCCAAAAGCAGCATTAAGTTCCTCCAATCACTACGCAATGTCTCGTAAACGGAGTGGGAAGGGTCAATGGAGTGTCTTAGGACTAGTTTCCAAAAAAAAAGCGTAAAATGTCTTTATTTTAATTTAATTTACACGTTAAACTAGATAGGTTAACACGCAATGCCTCTAAAACTCGCCGGAAAATCTGGAACGGTGTGTCTTAACACTAGGTTCTCTCTGCTTACTCTGCTGTGTGCGGGATACAGCGTGAATCAGATTTTTTTAAATTTATCAAAATAACTTATACTTTCTGTAGTAATAATACAATTATACAGAGAAATATTGTTCCTGGGCTAAATAATCACCTACAAAGGTGGCGTGATAATCCCGTATAAGTGCTCGCACGTGAATAATAAACAATTTTTATCAACCATAGCTACTTAGTTTTATGTTTCTAATTGTTAGTTAAATATTATTTTACGTTCAATATTTTGACTGGAGGCCGTCGTGGCTTTAGGTGGTGGAGGGACAGTAGCGTGCAACTGCAAATGCGACGTTAGTGGGTTCAGTTCCCTCTCAGGGCATGAAATATTTAATATTTTCATTTGTCGCTTCGGTAACGCAAAGCGTGTCGTAAAGTTCCACCACTGAACACGCAATATCGATAATTTATCGGAAAGTAGAAAATGATGAGTGTCTTAATGAGAATGGACCGTCTTAACACCAGGTTCCCAGGTACCCTCTGAATATCATATCATGTGCGAGATACAGAGTAAAGAAAAAAAATCGTCTTTAGCATGCTACTTTTAAGCGTAAGTAAGTAGTTCGTAATTTCGTTCTTACTTCAAAAGAAATCAATGTACTAATTTAATTTCTTTTTACAATATAATATTTTCATTCCTTCAAAGTGCGGCGTTGAGTTCCGCTACTCAACACGCAATGCCTCCAGAATTGAAGATGTAAAGATGAAAAACAAAATTTACGCCCGGTAGTTCTAACTCTGCTGTCTGAGTCTGTCAGACAGTAACGGCTCAGTTGTATCCATTTAGGACATCGATTTATTTACAACTAGCGACCCGCTCGCGGCTTCGCCCGCTTTAACCACAGAATTATTTACTTATTACACCAAAATTGGGTGCGTGTTTTAATATACCTATATATATATATATATATATATATATATATATATATATATATATATATATATATATACATACATACATACATATTCGTTTCGTTTCGTGAGTTTCGTGACTTATATATATATATATATATATATATATATATATAGTTGTAAATGTAATGTAAAGTACATTGTAATGTAATGTAAAGTAATGTAAAGTTAAGTTAAGTTAAGTTAAGTTAAGTTAAGTTAAGTTAAGTTATAAATTTGAATGTGTAAATAAAATGTATTAAGAAGAAAATAAATTGTTTCGTTTCGCATCGGTAAATATCGGCATAAAATGTTAAAAGACATTTTCTTTAAATATACTTTTTTTAAATTCATAAAAAAAACGAAACATTTTACTTATAAATATACAATGGTCAAACTTGAATCGGACTCGCATACGATATATGGTTCTATAAATTTCAAACTTGTCAACGGGAGGTACAAACTTAAGTTCGGACTCATTTTGTTGTGAAACGATCTACATTAGATTGTAATGATCGTGACAATTCTATAATTTTTCAATTTTTGGATTTTTTCCCTTTATTAATACTGCAACTTTTGACTTATTGCCAAATCTCATAAATGTAGTTCCACAAGAAGTATCCTTTTATGTTTTGATTAAGCGGTGAATATCAAATACATATGCTAAGTTTTGATTGCGTTTGCTTAGAAATTTGATTTTTTTCTGTGTTTTAAGAGACCGTAAACTGGAATATGTATATATTAATTACAGTTCGATACATCAACGAACTATCGAGACCGACAGACGGATTATACTATAAATATTCCGTTTTTTCGTTTTGAGGTACTTCTGTACCTTTAAAAAGAAATATCTTAACTTAATTAAATAATTAGCCCCATCTCGCACATGATATAGAAGGCGACGTGGTGCAATAAAACAACATCGACCTGTAAGTATCGTACGGTGGTAAGTGGTTCGATTCTCATTTGAGAAATTGATTATATTCAAATTATTTAAATGTTCTCGTTTTTATAACAAGACAAAGCGTGGAGATGAAACTAATTTAAAAGGATTAATCGCGTATATTTAAGATTTTACATTTTGGAAACCCGACGTTTCGAACACTTTGCAGTAGTACGTGACCACGGATTTTTATTTTTAGTTTCATTTAATATAGTTAGAGATTAATTAGAAAGAAAATCGTATCATTGTATGTTGAGTGCCGGAACTCAACTCCACGCTTTGTCTTGTTATAAAAACGAGAACATTTAAATAATTTGAATATAATCAATTTCAACATACAATGAGTAGTAGTCCGTGACCACGGACTACTGCAAAGTGTTCGAAACGTCGGGTTTCCAAAATGTAAAATCTTAAATATACGCGATTAATCCGGTTAAATTAGTTTCATTTAATATGTGTAATAATCGTGAAAATCAAAGAACTTATTAATCTCTAACTATCGGAGAATTATTACACTCCACTCTCCTAAATAACATATAAATGATTGATAACATTTTGAAGTACACCCTAAACGGGTGATATGTAGTTATAAATGGATGTAACTCATTGGTTCATTACGTCGTGATAAATGATCGTTACTCTAATATATTATAGCTGCAATATATTATTACTGGAAAAGAGGAACTGTCACCGAGTCGTCGATTCATCAATATTACAAATGGCTTGTATTTTGTATGTTAACGCAAATTTTTATATTGTTTTTGTTTAACATTTAGAGATTATGTATAAGAGTTTGAACGTAGCGAATTTGAACCCGCATCTTTCGAAAAGCAAGGTCTAGGATATGAGCCGTTGATTTTTTTACGTTTTTTTAAAATTATTTTTCAATCAAAAATGTAGCTTCTTTTTAACGCATAGGGGCGATAGGAATTTAGTGTTAAGACATTCCGTTACCCACTTTCCGCTTAGTTGTAGAGACATTGCGTTTTGGTTGGTGGAACTTAACGCGGCGTTTTGACTACCAGAGCCAGAACAGAGAAAATGGTTAAAAATAACCATTTTCGAACCCACAATCATCAAGATTACAGCACAAGATTGAAGGACTTGAAATAGACAAAAGAGTCTAAAAATTTTGTATTAAATTAAAATCACTATACAAATTAAATATGTTCAAAATATTTGAAAAGACTAAAGGTCTTGAAAGGACTTGGTATCGTTATTTATTACGTTTGACATTCTTTTCTATTCCAGTTATTGTTGATATATAGTAGATGCTGTCAACATTCATCATTGTGAAAAATCGAATTGAAACCCATTTAAAATATTAGTTTGAGGAAAATGTACATTTTTGTTATACGACAATTAAATTATACAGTCGAATTTTTGGATGCGTTGCGTATTGAGTGGCGGAAATCACCGCCGCGCTTTTGCCTTGGTACGAGAGCAAAGAAATGAAAATATTAACAAATAATAATTCTTTCCCCTGACTGGAAATCGAACTCAAAACTGTCGAGTTACAGTCACGCGCTGGTGCCCCTGCGCCACGACTGCTTCTATGTTTGTTTAGTCATAATTGAACCTGTGACTATCGAATGTAGATTTCAGTTGACCAAACATGATGGCTATCGATACAAAATACTATAAAGCGGTTCAAGGTCTCTCTTAACGATTGATGAAGGTTTCTTCAAAATGGTCACCCAATCGAAGAGTATAGTGAATCACTCATTATTATTGAACAGTATAATGCTAGTAAATATATGTATATTTGCATTATTTATTTTATTTATTCTTACTACAATTTTAAATATACAAGACATAATACCTCTAGCATATTAAGATAATTATATTATTTAATAATTAACAATCATCCCCCCAAACAGGAATCAAAGATGCAACCGTCACGTTTACAAGTAGCAGAAACTATTCTAGTGCGATACAAAGGGCCAAAGAAATATGAATAACCTACAAAATCTCAAATGGACAGCAATTTTACAGTCTACGGTAGCTCTTGGACTAGCGTTAAAATTAGAGTTACCCGGAATAGATGCTAATAACTAAACGGTGCAATTTTGTCGCAGTTGATACATTTGTCGAGGCAAAGCGCGGCGCTGAGTTCTGCCACTCAACACGTAAGGCGTGCGACATTATGTGTTGAGTAGTCTAACTCAACGCCGCGCTTTGCCTCAAAACCAAAGCGAATAAATAAAAATATAAATAAATGTTTCATTTCCTCGAGTGGGGATCGAACCCACAACCAGTCTATTTTATAGTCACACTTTGTGCCCCTACGCCACGATTGGCCTCTGTTTTCCCCGTTCTCAGGAGAATTTTAGGAAATCCTTTGTTTGCAAGGTCAAACATGCATGCTTCTTGGGGAGTTAGAGAAACCCCTACACTCCTCAAGCACTCCCCGTATATGCTGAATTTTAGTTATATACGGCCGATATTATTGAGTACCGGCTATACGTTGCCTGCCCGTAACTGAGTAGCGGAAGAGATGTTTTGAAAAACTTTATGAAGAGGCGCAATTTCGAGTCTTGCTACGTATAAATTTTATACGTTTTCTAAAATATTTTTCTATCCGTAGTGTTAAATAATATTTTAAAAATTACAACTACGTTGATATATTATGTTTTTTTTTTATTATATAATATATATTTATGTATATCCGTAAAGCCACCAAAAATGTAACCAAATTAAAAGAGTACAATATAAAAATGAGGTACAGTTTAATCGTGCTAGTAGACAAAACGCGGCGTTGAATACCGCTCAAAACATAATGTCTTAAAATTGAACGGTCTGTGGGCAACGAAGTGTCTTAATTCTAGGTTCCCGTTGCCTATCGTAGTATACAATGCGTTAAGCTGGTTTTTCACTATTGGTCCGAGTACTAGTATCTAAAACGTTGGACTTGAAAAGATTGTTACTGTATTCTGCTTTTATAAAGGTAATTTAAGCGTGATGTCGACAAAGATCAAAGGTCACGGACCGATAACGGCAAAGGACAAAAATGTCATTTGAATAGCATAAAGCTATTTCATCGCATACAATGTATAACTACTAATGAAGTTCTAGTTATTTGTTATGCTACTATAGTAGTTGCGATACTTTTAAATAGTAAATACATAAATGCATGATGTAATGGAATAATAAATAGCTACAGACAGTAGATACTCCCTTAAATTATGCCTAATTTTCGAGATATAGCGTGTTGAGTATCGGAACACAACACCACGATTCGTCTTGTTGTCACAGCGAAGGAATGAAAAAGACTTTTAATGTTGTTTTAGGGTTCCTTATCTCAAAAGGAAAAACAAAATCTTTATTAGGATCACTGTGTTGTCTGTCTGTCCGTTAGTCAAGACTAGTTATTTTGAGATTGTATCGGTTCGTATTGACTGTACGGCCCACCCGGCTTTTTCGCCGGCTGTGTCTTTGAGTCATCGGCGTCTGACTGTAAATGCGATGGGTGCGGAATGGTTGCTTTGCGAATGCATTATTTTCATATGCCTGCTCTGATGATATAATAAGACAAAGCGCAGCGTTGAATTCCGCCATTCAATAAAAGTGCCCTGTATCCATCCACTTATACCTATATATATATATATATTTTTTAGAAACGGAATTATTTAGAATGTTAATAATTACTGTAAACGCGTCAGGTTGTGGGTTTGGTTCCCTTTCGAGGAAATGAAATATTTAATATTTATATTTCCTCGCTATGGTATACACACAAATCGTGACGATGAGTTCCGCCACGCAATGTTACCAGAATTTTGCGGAAAATGGGGAACGGAAATGTGTTTATGGGAGCAACAATGTCTTTATATTAGATTCCCAGGTTCCCTTTGTATATCCTGCTATGTGAGGGGTACAAACACAATATTCTAACACTACACTAATACTTGCTATTAACATGATACCATCTGCGCATATTCGGCGCGTGGCGTTGAGTTACGCCACTTAACACGTACATTATGGTGAAACTAATGTACTTTATAAGGTATAACTAGCGAAACTATTGTACATTTTAATATCTTTCATTACAGTTGTTCCAAAGAATTTGATTACTTGTTACTTTTAAGTGAATTTCGTAGTATTCATAGGACCCAAATGGTTTTATTCAGACATCTGTCTTTTAAAGTGTCAGTCCCATTTCCTCGACTAGAACAGACAAGGGTAGCTATGAAGGTTGGAGCTCATTCTTCTATGTAATTTTACCATAAAAGTATAGAATTAGATGGCAACGTGATACAAGAGCAAAAGGTTGTGACTATAACGCCACGGTTCTGGGTTCAATTTCCACTCGGGACTCTCACTCGAGAAGATGAAATATTTAATTAAATTTATATTTCAATTTCTTCTCTCTGGTGTCAAGGTAAAGCGCGGCGTAGAGATTTGCCACTCAACACTCACTGCGTCCAGAATTCTGCAGAAAGTGGAGAACGGAATGTCTTAAAACTAGGTTCCCTCTGCCTATCCTGCTGTGTGCGCGATGCAGCGTTTAGCTGATATATGATTTATTCGATTAATATTAAAATAATAATCGCCAGTGTTTATATAAGCGGCCTACATGAGTTCAGTAGGTATAAATGAAAATGAATTCATGAATCAGTAATAGCTCTGAGATCGATCTGCAATCGTCTGTGGGAATAGCTCGTTTGTTTGTCTTTGTGTTACGCTATAATATTGATTTTTTTACCCTTTGCCTGTGCGTTTGTAGTAATTATATATATTTGATTTCTTTGATAATTCTTAGTGGTACGTATTTATAATATAGATTTCTTATATATGTTATTGGTAAAACCTAGGCATGTATTTATATATTTACGTTTCCACTTAGATACATTATTTAATTCAAATATTAGTCGATTGATATTTATTTTTATAATACATGTACCTACGTTTTATGAGATCACAGTGACGTAATGGAACAGTATCTGACTGACTGTAAACACGGTGCTCATAGGTTCGATCCCTATTGGGAGCAATTTCAAAGAATATGTTAGAATAAGTTACATACAGAGAGCTTTCCAAACATACATCTCACCATGACCACGATTTCAGAAGGACCAGCAACAGGAAAACAACCTCTCTTTGCCACTGTTTAAAATTATATTATAGGAGATCCTTGAATTCTTAAACTACTAGTTTACCGCAGTACAAAAAAGTATTATTTCAAGGATATACATATATACATACCTAATATTTTTTTGAAAACGTATATATTAATATTGAGACGCAATTTCAAGCAGAACGGGTTGAAATCCCGCTACGTTTGAATATTTATACATTTTCTAAAACGATTTTTTTTAAGTGTGATGTGGTATCCTAACACTGTAAAAAATGTAAAAACATATAAATAATTTTAATTATGAAAATTATAAGGTCACATCGACTTGAACCATCTTGACCATCGTATTCAATTATTATTAGTAGATCTTATAATCAATTTGCCTAACCCTTTCCCAAGTCCATGGAAACAACTAAAATACAACGTTAAAACTTTTCCTTTCGCTTAATAATCCTGGCTAATTACATTTATTTATTTAATTAAGAGAACCAACGGGTGTAACGTTTAATTATAAGAATAAATGTTAGAACTCAAGTGAATTTCTAGAAGTTACAGTAGAATTATTATTAAGTAAACACATATAGATAAAGGCCAGTCGTGGCACAGTGGTACAAGGTGTGATTGTAAAATCAACTGGTTGTGGGTTAGGCCCTCTCTCGAGGAGACGAAATATTTACTTAAGATAATATATTCCATTATTCCATTTCTTCCATTTCTTCGCTCTGGTTTCGAGGCAAAGCGCGGCGTAGAGTTCTGCCACTCAACACGCAATGCCTTCAGAATTCGGCAGAAAGTGGGGAACGGAGTGTCTTAACACTATGTTTCCTCGGCCTACGCTGTTGTGTACTGTGTGCGGGATACAGCGTGAAGCTGATTTAGTTACATAGGTTGTGGGTTCAGTTTCAATTTGGGAGAATAAAATATTTTCTCTCACGCCCTAGTAGAGAGTTCCACCACTCAATACGAAATGTCTTAAAAGTTCCCCTTACTTTTCCTGTTATATAATAGACCCAGCCACCCAGCGGAGTGAAGGTCCGGTCTGTAAAAGTCTGATCCTTATAGAAAATATAAAAAAATATGAAACGACATTAAAAAAATATTTACAAAAAAAAAGTAGCATTCATAAAAACGTGGGTAAATGCGAAAAACAACATTGACCATAACCGCCTTTGTAACGGGCCGTTATCGCCATGATTGAGGTCCTCTATATAAGACGGTTTTAATTACGAAAACACCATAACCGAGATAACCATGGTTTCCGAGTTGAAATTTTATAAAATATTGTCTCTGAAGTTGTATTATTTATGTATAATTATACATGTTTTGAGAGGAAAGGCGAGATTTATTATTTTTGCATTCGTTTTTTTTCTTTAAATTACCTCCTTATGGGGTAATGTAATTGCAAATCATGTTTGTGTTGAAAAATATACATTGTTGAAAATTGTTAGCAATTATACATATATCTATGCTATATCTGGATAAATGCTAAATACAAAACTGAAGAATTTATTCGGTTGAACGCACAAATCTCCGGAACTACTAGTTCGGATTGAATATATCCTACCAGAACATAGAAATGTGAAAAATTTAGCTATATTTCAGAGTGAAGGTTGAAAAAATAACCACATCAAACGTTTTCCAACATAATTAAAGGCCATATATTTTTTGATTCCACTCCCCCCTCCTCAGCGAATTCACGAGGCATTGCGTGTTGACTGGCGGAATTTAACACCGCGCTTTGCCTCGCTCTAGTCCACGCTCTAGGGAGGAAGTATAAATATTATCTATTTCACTTCCCTGATTGGGAATCAAACCTATAACCATTCGTGTTTACAGTATCAACCTTGTGCCGTGGCGCTACGAGGCAACGGCCTGTACTCGCCACTTTTCCCCCAAGGCCACGCCGGCCTCATTCAAACAATTGTTTTCAAAAACCACTACAGAGGTTTCAAATCAAAACGTCAATCACACTTAATCGTGTCGAGCTGTTTATCGCACAATCGATGTGCTGGCTTAACTAGGATTTATTTGAACGACCAAAGCCTTTGCTTTGAAGCTGAAATTGGAAATCCGAATTGGCGATGCCTTTCATTTTACGCTGATGCCCGCCCAATAGTTAAGTTTTAATACTGTGGCTGGTAATTAAACGGCAACAGTGGTTGTTGTTTGAAATAATATATGGTGTATTGACAAAATGCTATGTTGAATTTAGTGGTTTTCAGGTCGTGGATTCTATTTTTATTAGCACTTGTAGGTTGTTTTAGAGACCGTTGTGGGCAAATATATCAAAAATTCGAATAAAAAAATATATTATATATTTTAAAGTTATCGAGTAAAATTATTAGACATCATAGGTCAAGATATAGTAAGATTATTTTGTATTCCAGGACAGTACGCGAGACGACTAGGAAATCTTCAAACTACCTCCAGATAGTTTGTTATCATAATTGTGTCACACGCAAACGAAATCCACTTCAGGCTAACCGTGATCACGGACTAATGCAGTGTTCGGAACGTCGAGTTCCCAAAAATGTAAAATAAAGATTTTCATTTAAAATTCACAAAATTCAAAGATTTTAAAATTAAGTTTTTTTAAAGCGAAAATATTATTATCTGTTTACATTGTTCCAAGCGAGCCAACTCTCTTGTCACCAGCTGAGATCTTTTATTAGGTCAATTAATATTGAAACCTTACTGATAACAGAGTTAAAGAAAACGAGATCTCGTTAATTCAATTTAGAGTTTTTATAATTTTTTGAAATTATACTGTACTGTACTGATTTTATTGTATAAAATCTTATGTGTAAAAAGCAGCTCTACGTTTTCTTCCACTAAGCACCTCCCTCCTCTATCCTCTCAATACAATAGGTTACTCGGAGGGAACCTTAGCGTTTTAATAGTAGTATAATTCAATTGTTTGTTTACAAATGTATTTCTAAATCAAAATTAAAAGGTGAAGTACGAGTTGGTCTCGCGCACCGAGACTTCCATATCTATTATAGGATGAAATATTTATAAAATTTAACTTTTCGGATATATTCCTTTATTTGTATTGTTCTTACTTTGTTTCAAATTTCATAGCTGTAGGTCCTCGCCACGTACCTTATAGGTTTTGATAACGTGCCTAATTTTATACAAAATGAAGAAATGATATTTTTATTTCAGCTTCACGCTATATTCCGCACACAGCAGGGTAGGCACAGGGAGTCTAGTGTTAAGACACTCCCTTTTCCATTTTCCGTTGATCCTGGTCGAATTGCTTGTTGAGTGGCCAATCTCTACTCTATTTTCTGGTGTCGAGGCAAGTCGCCCTCGATTTGTCTCGACCCCAGAGCGAGGACATATTGCGCAGACTTTTTGTCACACACTTTTTGTTTTTTAAAAGTATATAAACTATTCAAAAGTGACATTTTTAAGTAATTATCTCAGCAGAGTTCCTACAATCCATGGCAATTAAGTTGCTCCGACGTTTTTGTCAAAGCTTGGAACGTGAACCTATTTAGTTAAGGCGGCGTTCATAGCAAGAGATAGACTTTTAAAATATTTATTAGAAAGTATTTCAAAGGACTAAAGAGACATAACAAAATTTCAGTCGAAAGAATCTGTATTTTTATTTGTTAAGTATCTAGTAATCTTGGAATCTGGCTGCTTTTTCGAAAGAATTTATAATTTTTTATAGTGGTATGGCGGAATTCAAGTCTATTTTTATAAAAATATTAGTCGAATTTTAGCTTCGTTTGCATGAACTATCTAACATAAATTTCCGTTTCCGAAAAATTTTCCAAAGATTCTTATTGCCTTTCAATTGTTATGTCTATATCTATGTTAAGTATAACCAACAGAAAGTGTGAAAACATTACAAAGTGTGTTAAGTGGCAGAAATTAACGCCGCACTTTGCCTCGTTATCAAATCAAGAAAATAAAATATTAAATACATATACTAGACGGGTGTGAGTTCCTAGTCGGGGATTATTTTCCTTACGATCCTAAATTTGCGCTTAAAGTCGCAATGAGTATCGCAGAGATGCACATAAAAGCTAGTTTATTATGAATATGTTGTCTATTTTCACTGATTTATTTTATGTTTTAATCTATTTACCCATAGTTGTATACCAATCGAAAATTACCAACAATAGATTATAGTACATAATTTAAGCCATTGTCCCACAGATTAGTCAAAATGGGCACTCCGCCCTTATTACAGTAAGATAGACATATGGATGACATCCCACGTACTCTGAAGGTTAATTTAAACAGTTCTCGTAATCAGTCGATCATGAACCACATATATTGTGGGCAGTTTTTAATTTCAATAATAGTTCTGAACGTAGGAGTGACTGGAGAGGATTAGGTGGAGATTGTTACTTCTTAGATATATTTATTTTTAGCCATCTTATAAATTAAAAAAGTTGTAAAAGCTGTAAAAACAAGAGAAAAACATATTTTTATTTCAAGGTAATCGTAATGGTGATGTTAAGATATATATTATTATTACTATTAGTATTAATATACTATTTTTAATCATTTAAATTCCATTCGAGTTTTTATTTGTACCTGTGACTACTAATTCGATTCGGGTAATAATTTACGAGGTAAGTTGAGATCAGGGTGACATAATTATTGTTTTTGAAACTGTAGATTTTGCTTGGTGTAGTAGGATGTAGCTAGTTAGATTTTATATTTTGTACGATTGATTCAGTCTTTTATATTGTACTTTCTTTATATTTAACTGATCAATCTTCAACAAGTCTTCTCCATTCTACGCGGCGAAGTAAGCTGTGGCACGTCTAAAATCCACAAAAAACAGAAACAGAATATGGCATCCCATACAAACTATAACATATTTTTTTATATAAAAAAACAGTATTCTCGTATACTCGTTTGTTAGATACAAGGAACTTTTCCACTTTACATTAATAAATGATAAAACTGTTTAAGTTCATGTCCCTTGTTAACAGTTGGCTCATCTTGTGCATATTCAACGCGAACTCATTTAAGTTAGACACTTTGGCGGCTCCATGATTTGTGAGCGAATCGATACACCGTGTTGCTGTTAATATATTGCGTGTTTTGTTAAGTTAGTGTCGTGTGTTGACTAGTTATTTGATACGGTTTTGTTTGGGATTTTTTATAGTTTTGTTTAGCTTAGCTTGATGCTTTATCCTGTATGTAGCATGGTAGGGAAACCTAGTGTTAAGACACTTCGTTTTCTGTGCACTTCCCAATTTTGAAGACATTGCGTGTTGAGTGATTCAACTCTATGTAGAGTTTTGTTTTCTTATCAGAGCGAGGAATTGAAAATATGCATTTCTCCCGATTGAAAATCGAACTCGAAACTAGTCAGAAGTTGGTCCGCTGCACTACGGGCTTTGTCTTGTTTAGTTCTGCGATGTGAAATTTTGTTCCGTTTTTCCAATAATATTTGTGACATCAAGACAAATCCGACAACGTATCATTTATGAAACACGGTCTTTTGGTTAAATTTTTATCAGGGAACAAATATATGAACATACATATATACGCGCTAAAAACATAACCGATTCACTCATTTTCGACTTCACCACAGTCGGATAAAAAATAACTTAACTTAACTTAACTTAACTTCACGCTTTATCCCTAGCGGGGTAGTCAGAGAGAACGGAGCGCCAAACGCTACGGTCTCTACATACCTCTTTCGCCTCGTCCACTGTCATCAACCTCTTCATACATGCCCTCCGGGGGATCCTCATGCTTTTTACGTGACCTTCCTCCAGTATCTTTGATACTGTGTTTTCGAAGGTCAACCGAGGTCTCCCCCTACCTCTCTTACCACTCACTTTTCCATCATAAATCTTTTTTGCCATTCTTTCCTCGCTCATTCGTTCGACGTGCCCAAACCAGCTGAGCACGTTCTTCTTCATTCTCACCGTGACATCCTCGCTGGTACCTGCCATTCTGTGTACCTCTTCATTGCGGATTCGATCAGCTAGGCTGACTCCGCATATCCTACGAAGAGATCGCATCTCCACAGCATTCATCTTTCTTTCATTCTTCTTCTGTAATACCCACGTTTCGCTGCCGTATAACAGGGTCGGTACCAAAACTGCATTGTGTACGGCCAAACGCGCAGCTGTGCTGACGTTTCGCCGTCTCATCAATGCAGCCAAGGCCCCGTTAACCTTGTTACCGGCAGCAGTACGCCTTTCCACATCCATCTCGTATCTTCCATCTCTATTGAACATACTTCCCAAATATACCACTTCATTCACCTGTTCTAATATCTTATCATTTACACTGATCTTGCATTCCGTCCTTTCTTCATCTCGTTCTCGGATAAAAAATAAATGCTCCATTTTAAGTGTTCTCTAAATTAGACATTACTAAAAAGTGAAAACACTGGCACAATTCTGAAAATTTAATGAATATTAAGATTAAGATTCGCTTTAGACAAATCAATCGAGTGGGCCGCTAGTCTATTTGTATAATTATTACAATTTAATAATTCATGATACGTATATTATCTTATTATTATCTCTTAAGAAAAGATTCTCAAGAGATTAAATAATAATTTTCAACGGTAGAATTATATTTAGGACATCTTTAAAACAAGATCGTTCTCAATTTATTTCGTATAAGTAGATTTTATAAAATTATAAAATCTTGAAAGGCCATCGTAGCACAGCGGCACGGCGGGTTGCCGACCCACAACCCAGCGGTTGTGGGTTCGATTCCCACTCGTGAAAATGAACTCTTTTCATTTGCTCATTCTCCTTACAAGACAAAGCGCGGCGATAAGCCGGCTTTGTCTTGAAAATTTGGTAGTGTGTGGAAAATGTACTGTCTAGGTTCACTGCCTACTGTAATAACGCGGAATACAGCGTGAAGCTCAAAAAAGTAAGTTCAATTTAACTTTAACGACATTAAAGTCATTAAATTCAGTTTAAATTAGTACAACTTCGGTAAATGTCTGATTCAAATGACTGTTTTGCATGTGCATCGTTTTATAGTCTGGTGGCACGAGACTATTTATATTTTCTAAGAAAACATTGCTACTGAGAACTTCTGATATTAGTGTAAATTGCTTATAAATTATTTACGTGTAAATCGTGTTTGCGGCGTTTAGCCTCACCACTCAACGGAACGGAAGTGTCTTAAACTAGGTCCCCAGATTCCCTCTGCCTACGATGCTATGTGCGAGATATAGAGTGTCCTGTATTTATAAAAGATTAATTTAAATATTATAATAGTTACATATTTTTGTTATACCAATTATTTATTTGAGTTAGTGTTTATTGGGGTAGTAGAATAGTGATAGTTGCAAAATACATTTTTCCAAAAAGATTAAACACAATGCGGTGTTTAGTTCCGCAATATCTAGATTTCGTAGAGAGTAGACTTTACCTAATCTAAATAATATTTAAAAAAAACGTCCAATCTCCTTTAAGTCAACTGATGTATGAGGAATGAGATGATGCAAAAGAATGTATGAGGATTGTAATTTTGTCTCAGAAACTTTATCGTGGAACTAAGAAGTTATAGAAGTAGCCTTTTGGTTAAAACAATTGTCAAAATTGTGCAACTTTCTAACTGCATGTGAAACTACGACTAACGACTGTTATTGAATATTAGATGAGCAACTTGGGTTCACTTCAGAGTCGTTTACCTGCAGTGGGAAAAGTTTTAACTAATTTGGAAAATCGTTTCTTTTTTAGAACGCTTTTATTAAATAAACTTATAACTATGTACTATAATCTAAAAAAAACCAGTTTCACGCTGTATCCCGCACACAGCAGGGTAGGCAGAGGGAACCTAGTGTTTTAGACACTCCGTTCCACACTTTCTGCCGAATTTTGGAGGCATTGCGTGTTGAGTGGCAGGAGTCAACGCCGCGCTTAGCCTCGACACCAGAGCGAGGAAATGGAAATATAAATTTAAATATTTCATCTCTTCGAGTGCGGATCGAACCCACAACCAGTCAGTTTTGCAGTCACACTTCGTGACGCTGCGCTACGACTGGCCTCAATAATATATGTACTATATGTACTATACTATATGTACAATAATATATGTACTATAAGAAACTGAATTTTGTGCACCTGTATTTAAAATATTCTTCATTCAAATATACTATACTTATTATAATACGCTTGGCTCTGGTCTTGGCGTTGGTTTTGGGTTTTTTTTTCATTATTATGAAAAAAATAAATACTTATGAATCGCATAAACATTAAGCTACTGCCGTCAGCTTAGAAGGCAGTACTGCCGAGAAATCGACAGTTGCTTCTTTTAATGTCAATGGTACAATATAATTATAACACAGAATACTAGCTTTCATGCTGTAAAAATAATTGAAGTCGTTATCACAAAATAAGGTCATATAATAAGGGGCCGTTCAAGTATTACGTAAGCAGTTTTTTTTGCAATTATTGCAAATTTTGCAATTATAAAATTATAACTCTTTACTTAAGTAAATATAAACTGCACTTTGTTGCATCCATTTTTGAATACAGGTTGTATCTTTTAAGTCGGCTGCGAAATTACTGAGTGTTGGCAAAGTGGATTTTAATGTTGAACGTTTTGAAAGATAAGGTGAGAGGAATTTATTTTTGGGATAAATCTTGGGAGTTTCTTTCTATATGTTATTATATATGAAAATAGATGAAATTGCCGATTTTAATTTTGTGGTATATATTTTTTTTAATTTTTTATTATTAAACATAAAACACAACAAAACACACCACGGACATTGGTGGTCCGTGTCCTTTTCTGCTCTTTTAATCCTTTTGTGTTTTTGTGATTATGATTTTTTGATCGATATTTTAATTGTTGTGTAAAGGAGTAAGTAGCCTTTACACAACAATTAAAGAATTGAAAAAAAAAAGTTTTTTTTATGGTTTCCTCTATTCCGGTGGTTACGGTGTCTTGTTTTGGATTCTATATTCCGTTTGACTTCTTAATTTATTTAACGCATTTTTTCGCACTTCGTTTTGGATTCCTTTTCGCAACTGAAGGTAGTTTTGCTTGTGATGTCCTTCGCTGACAAAGTAGTTAAAAATTTTCAGAGGGATTTCCCGCGACTAGGAATTCCATTAACCCATCCTACGTCCCAGTCGTTGCTGGGGTTAGTCGAGCTGTTGGATGGTTGTATTCGTTGATGGTTAATGATATATATGTTGTTGTATGGAATGGAATGGAACTACAAATTTCTAATATTTTATTTTTCGTGATTAATGAAAACTTGTTATTAAGAATTTTCAGGAATAAAAATAAAATATCGCCAAACAGTGTCTATTCAGGAAACAATTTAATACTGTATCAGTCTCTTAAAAAGAAAATATTTTTTACTTATATAAATAAAAATAAATAAATCAGCTTCACGCTGTATCCCGCACACTGCAGGGTAGGCAGAGGGAACGTAGTGAAAGACATTCCGTTCCCCACTTTCTGCCGAATTCCGGAGGCATTGCGTGTTAAGTGGCAGAACTCAACGCCGCGCTTAGCCTCGACACCAGAGCGAAGAAAATGGAAATATAAATTTAAGTAAATATTTCATCTCCTCGAGTGGGGATCGAACCCACAACCAGTCGGTTTACAGTCACACTTTGTGCCGCTGCGCCACGACCGGTCTCTATAGAACAAGTACTTATGAATTATTATGTATTTTAACAGGAATATTAGTTTAGTTATTATTATTAAGGAACATCAAATTAATAATAATCAACAAAATTAAACAATAACATTAATCAAGCAGTGATAATTTAAAATAAGGTTTTTTGTGTACAATTAATAATTTATAAACGACTAATTACATTATATTGACATTTTTAACTATTTGATGTCAGTTAAATTGTAATTAACGTTTCTGTACGCTTTGAGTACGTAAAACCGATATAAACTTATTGTCATACTATAGTAAATTTTCTGAGTATATAACTTATGTTATAAAAAAATCGTGAACCACTTGGTTCGCATTCACATAATCTGAATTTCAAGTTCAAAAAGAAAGCATGTGTGTCTCAACACAAAAGGTATTTATTACTACGTTATCACACAAAAGGGATATTTTATTTTATTTTTATGTAGCTTCACGCTGAAACCCGCATAAAGCATTGTAGGCCGAGGGAATCTAGTGTTAGTATACTTCGTTAATCAATTTCCACTCAATTTTTGAGGCACTGCGTGAAGGGAGTGGAACTAAACGCCGAGCTTTATTGTCACCAGACCGAGGAAAATCAAAATATTTCATTCACGTGCCACGACTGCCTTATTAATTATTTTAAATTATTAATTTTAATTTAAATAATTCCCAACTTAACAAAATCATCTACAATCCCTTGCATCCTAGCATAGAAGCTTTCATCTACTTTGATAGAGATATCCAAAAGCTCATCCTTACTTAGATCTGGTACATCGTCTGATACGAAGAACATTGGCAGCATATACAAAGTATACATCAGACCGTAGTCTAAACTATTCTTAAAACATTCATCAAATTTTTCTTTAGTACAAAATTCGTTTACATTTATATCGAAAAACGTTAAAAAATCTCTTAAGTTTTCAAAATATAAGTCTTTTAGGTATAGTAAGTGTTGGTCTCTGAAAGCTCGGTCGCTTGCTGCATACAAAAAGTATATGAGATCGATGATTGGACAGCCGTAGTAGATTTGTTGATAGTCTATAGGTATAACTTCAGTGACCACTCCACCCTGAAAATAGAATAAAAATGTTTTTAAATTACTATTGTAAATATATATATACTATATGCTTCACGTAATAGGGTATACAAAGGAACCTAGGCACTTAGTGTTTCTTTTCCCCACTTTCCTCCGAATTCTGGAGGCATTGTGTGTTAGGTGGAGAAAATCAACACTGTGCTTTACCTTGTCTCCAGAGCGAGGAAATTAAAATATTATATATTTTATTTACTCGAGTGGGGATCCGGTCGTGTCCTGCGCTGCGACTAGCTTCAACTGCCTACCCTGCTATGTGGCTTTATCCCGCATAAAGCTCAAAAAATATCCTATTTATACTAATATAATAAAGAAGAAGCTTTTGATCGGTAGAACGCGCTAATCTCAGTAAGTGCTGCTTAGTTTTAAAAATTATTTTTGTATCGGCTATATCAATTGTTTCGATGTAGCCCATTGTACCTGGGAGTCAAAGTTACTTCGAGCGCTTTAACCGTGTCCATTTGACCATAGGGGCGGAGTCGCGGGTAAAAACTAGGTACTAAATAACCTGTGATATAGAATTCAAAATCCAGTTAAATTATAATATATTATAAATCTTTTAGAAAACCAATTATATTTTCAATTAAGATCACGTTTCAAATAAATTTTGAAGCAAATAAATTACTTTTTTTAATTAAGCTCGTCCATTTCGTTAAAACTGAAACGTAAATCAAAAACTTCACATAACAGTCTATAAAGTAATCATTTTACGTGTATTAAAAGAATATAGAGTATTCTCTTTTATGTCACGCTGTATCCCGCAGAAATCAGAGAAGCAGAGAATGAAGATAGACCAGTGATGTAGTGCTTAGGCACTCTGTTCCTCGCTTTTGGACTAATTTTCGAGACATTACGTATTGAGTGGCGGTACCCAACGTAAGTACTCTGTCTTGTTACCAGACGCGGAAATGAAAACAATCCATTCCTCCGAATCTGAATCGAATTCAAAACGTTTCGCGTTTACAGTCACAAGCCTTGTGGTTGACATAGAGTAGAACAAAGAGTTAAAGTACTTCAAAACATAGAGTTGAGACACTTTACTTTGTATTTTCTTACACGTTCCAATAAGTGGACATCGCAACCTAAAGGCTATTAATATTATTCAAATAATTTGTAGTTCTATAATATTTGAGGCCGATAGGGTGTGGGTTCTTTTTGGTGTGGAAATTAACTATTTGAAATTTTTCGTCACGATATGAGGAGTACTTCAAAAGCAATGATAATCGGTTATTTTTAGAGTACACAAAAATAAAGTATCCTCGTTACGTGCGGCGTTGAGTTTCGCAACTCATTATTCAATATCTCATATGCTAAGTATTCTCTGTCTACTCTGCTATTAACTGTGTAAAGCATGAAAAAGTTTAAATAATTTTTCATATTCTGCCAATAGTTATATTAGTTATCGAATGTAAAGTTAATTAGGTGCATTTAGTAAATAACTCAGTAAATTCTATAGTATAATTATAAGTTAGATTATGATTTATGCGCCAACAATTTTTACAGTTGATTTAGGTATTACAATATTTATAGATGGTCACGCAGTGGAACGGTATTTAATTGGTAAATATCGGGGTTGTAAGGTCGATTCCCACTCTGGACTATAAATTATTGTAACTTTTTCTGCTACATTTTCTTGTAACGTTAAGGATACTTACGACTGGCCTCGAACGATAGAGGACAGTCATGGCGCAGAGGCACAAGCGACAATTTGTTGGTGCAATTTCCACTTGAGAAAATGACATATTTAATATTTACAGTTCCTTGCTCTTGTAACGTAGCAAAACGAGACGTTTGGAGTCGCCACTCAATAATGATATATCATTGTTGAGTGGTGACAGGTATATATATAGAGAGAGAGGAATAAGAAGAAAAAAAATAGCATTACTATTTCTAAATTAACTAATATCCATATGTCAAATACACCACTGTAGCGTGATGACTGTAGGTTGGAATCCACCTTGTGGAAATATTTGTTATATTTCGTTTCTTAGACATGGTAATATAAAATTTAGCGTGAAGTATACCGAGCGAAACAAAAATCTAAAATAGATTTGTTCATATAATTATGTTTGTTGTAAAGAGCGGCGCTGCATTCTGCACAACACGTAAGATATAACAAAAATGGGGAAAGTGGGGAATGAGAGGTTGCTTTAACATTATTATCTCTTTTCATTCGCTGCCGTTTGCGGGATAAAGCGTGAAATTTTGTTTGATATAAGGGATATAGTCTTCGAATCTGTGATTTTTCACGTTCTAAAATGTGTAAACTTCAATAATTATACAGGTACTTAAAACAAATTTTACGGGGAGCTATGTAGAACGAATTTACTGACTCAGTAACAAGGCGTCAGAACTTTGCTCGTTAATGTCAGTTGATTGAAATTTAAGGCGCGAAAGAAAATAAAAGATAAATATTCGGAAAAATATTCTAGACAAACTTTTGCATCTAGTTTTAGCCACTTATAGGCTGAATTACTCTTTTCTATTTTTATTTTATTTTAGCTTAACTCTAGCAAAGTAGGCGGAAACCAGCTTGGGTTAAGACACTCCGTTTTTCACGCATTCACCCACCACCCAATTTGCGAGATATTGTGAATCGAGAGGCGGAATTCAACGTCGTGCTTTGTCGCGTTAATAGAACGAAGAAATGAAAAAAATCATTTCCCGTATATGAAAATATTCATCAGAATTTAACACTGTAAATTATTTTACTAGTCAATAGCAACTGTTGAGTAAAAATTTTTTTAACATAAATAATACTACTCACGCTTTCTCTCATCAAAATATTATTCATTTTATAATCGCCGTGGCATAAAGTTTTAAATGGCATATCCGTCCCGTTCATATATTTTGGATATTTTTCTAAAGATATATCAAAGAAATTAGCCATTTTTTTCTTCATTTCATCATTCAATCTCGAAACTGACACCTTGCACGTATTGCTAACAAATTCATTCCAGTATTCGTCGTATACAAACGATTGTTTTATAGGTTTAATTTTCGCCTCAAAGTATTCCGGTCTTTTCTTCTGCAACACGAATGATAGACCGTGGAATTTGGCAAGTTGTTCTATGGATAACTTAGCGAATTCTATCGTCATAACATCCAACCTGCACATTGTTTTGAATCCCTCCTTAGTTAAGTTCACAAGTATTATAGCTTCTAAATTTGTTTCTTCATAACTTTCAACCATTTTGAATCTATATTCCAAAGGAATTTTGGCGTTAACTTGTAATTCTTGAAAGATTTTACCAAGTTCTGTGTAAATAAATGCTTCTTTTGCGTACACTTCGGGTATGGAGTATACTTTGAAATCATCATTATAAATTATGTGCTTCAAAAAAATATTGGTTTCTTTATCGATATCGTTGATTTTGCCATGTATATTTATTTCGTATAGTTCTCCTAAGAAATTGTTTCCACCAGTCGATATTTTCTTTGTTTCAATGGTATGTTTGACATAACCAAGTTTTTTTATAATATTCTTTATATTTCCTTGTATTTCATCCGACAGTACATTTTTTAATATAACTTCATCACTTTTGTAATTATCACGATTCATTTTAGGTTATTTTAATAGGTTATGTAGAGAGCTGTTATTAATACACTCGATAAGCCATAAGTTGGCTTTAGTATTAGTTACTTTAGTGCACAACTTATTCGATATGTATTTGATAAGAAAATTGATAAGAGATAAATGATAACATGTCAATTTATACGACAAACGACGGACAACTACTGACAGAACACACCGACACGTTTCGTCCACTTGTGTTATTGCACAATGATGCTTAATCTTAAATGTTATGAATAATTAAAATAAACTTTACGATCATTAAATTAAAGTTCTTATTCCTTAAACAAGTGTTTAAAATTTTTGTATAATCTTCCTTCTCTTTCATATATACGATTTTTCATGATTGATTAATTTGAGACTCTTAGCGCAGTGGATAGCGTTTAACTGTAAATGCGATGGTTGTAAGTTCGATTTCCTGGGTGTAATGAAATATTTTTATTTGTACTCTCGCTAGAAGTACGGCGTCGTCGGTGTTTCAATCAATTCGTCGTCAGTGTTTCAGTCAATTTTAATAGAAAGCGGAGAACGGAATGTTTTAACATCGTGCTACAAAGAGACGAAAACTGTTTAGCTTTCACTTTTTCAACTGCACAGAGTTGCCTAGGCAGAGGACCTGGAAATTTTGTTAACACTAGACACTCTGTTTTTTTTTTATGGAAAAGACAAGGTAAACGAGCGTTCGGATCAGGATCAGGATCGGTAAGTGATTACCGCCGCCCAAGGCCCCGTGCAACACCAAAGGAGTTACAGGTGCGTTGCCTACCAGTTAGGTGGGTTAGGCGCCGGAGCCCGGCATTACCTGATGCGAAACGCAGTGGCACAAAGCCTACTACTTCACGCCGGTTTTAAATGCCGGGGGTGGTAATGATCCGGTCGAGTCTGCCATTGCGTGTTGCCATTGGTGGCGACGTGACTCTACCACACGTACTTTAGTCGCCTCTTACGACACCACGAGTACCAGGATAATCCTATTCTAGGCCGGGATCACACGGCTTTCTCATTAAGATACTTCCGTTCTTCATTTTCAGCTGAATTCTGGGGGCATTGTATGTTGGTTGGCGGAACTCAACGCTGCGCTTTATCGCAGTACCAAGGCGAGGAAATGAAAATGGTAACAATATTTCATTTCCTCTAGTGGTAACTGAATCCACACCAATGTCGTTTTTAAAGTCACACGCTAAAAAAAAAGTGTGACGTCATTTTTATCATTCAGCATATGAGATATGTTTATGCGAAAAGCGATAAAGAGACAAATATCTTAACTATATATTTTATTATTATAATCTCTTTTTTATAGAGGTATAATAAAGTGTATTATCAAGAAACAAATGTTTTTTAAAAGTGAGTATAATAAACCTAGAGCCTTCATTAAACAGCCTTCTTAACATGAAATATACCTTCTAAATTAAAATTAAATTAAATTAGCTTCACGCTGTATCCCGCACACAGCATGATAGGCAGAGGCAACCTAGTGTTAAGACACTCTGTTCCCCACTTTCTGCCGAATTCTGGAGGCATTGCGTGTTGAGTGGCAGAACTAAAGGCCGCGCCTAACCTCGACACCAGAGCGCAGAAATGGATATATACCTTCTAGCTTGATATTTAATTGGTTCTCTAAATAACATATCAGTTTAAATGAAATGAACATTTTTTTATATGATTTACGCAAGTAAAAGATATACGTGTTTATTTAAAAAAAATCAGCCTGAACCTGCTATAAGAGAGACACAGCATGCACCTAAAAAGACAAAAAAGACATTATAAAAATAACTTTATTATAATCAAAATTACAAAATTCCCCACTCTATACATTCCTCTACAATTTCGTTCATCCTATCATTCAAAACTTTGTTAGCTTTTGTGTTTTTGATATTTACATTATTTTTTAACACTTCTGGATCGTCTGATAAAATTATAGGCAGAACGTATGTGGCGACCATCAGTCCAAAGTCCAAGCATTCTTTAAATTCCTTTTCAAACATACTTCTCGGGAACTTTGTCTCTATATCCAAATCAAATAATAGGGCATGGTTTTTCAATGTTCCATAATATAAATCCTTTAGATTTTCCATGTGTTTGATTCTGAACTGCCTATCTGTACTAGTGTAAAGGAGATATATTATATCCAGTACTGGTGTATTGTATCCCATTAGTTGATAGTCAATTAACACTGTTTCAATTTCTTGATCAATCTGTAAAAAGCCAATTCAGAAATTAAAAATACTTTAATATTTATCAGCTTCACGCTAGATCCCTCACACAGCAGGGTAGGCACAGGGCACCTAGTGTTAAGACTCAGTTCCCCACTTTCTGCCGAATTCTGGAGGCATTCCGTGTTAAGTGGCAGAACTCAACGCCGCGCTTGGCCTCCAAACCAGAGCGAAGAAATGGAAATATAAATTTAAGTAAATATTTCATCTCCTCGAGTGGGGATCGAACCCTCAACCAATCGGTTTTACAGTCACACTTCGTGCCGCTGCGCCACGACTGGCCTCAATATTCATTAGTAATATTTATAATGATTAAAATTATAAATACTACAATTTATAAATGGCTCTTTTCATGAGCAGGATATATGAGAGAATAACGCTGCTTTATGTCTTACCAGAATGGGACAAAATATAGATTAGGTGTCAATCATTATCCAGGCCTATAACTATTGCGTTCATAGTGAGATGCTATCTCACCGAGCCACTCGTGGCTTAAGTTATAAAGTAATAATTATATATTAAAAATATTGAATTAAACTCACATTTTCTCTCATTAGTATATTGTTAAGCCTGAGGTCCATGTGACATATGCATCTAACGTGTCCAAGTTTACCAGTCAAATATTTGGGGAATTTGTCCAAAGTCCTCTCTGTAACGATATCCTGTTTATCTTTCTTATCATCACCAATATATTTAAATGCGTCGTCAACCATAGCCACAATTAAGCTTCTCCAATTGTTAAGAAGTTCCTCACCATCGTCAATTGTGAAAGGTGATCGAAAGTTTTTGATTTCTGTTTTAAAATATTTTGGCCTTATATGTTCCAGAACAAATGATAGTGCATGAAACATTGCTATTTGCTTTATTGCGTCTTCGGTGAAATTTAGAGGTACGACATCCATTCTATTCAATACTTTAAAACCTTTGCGAGACAAATTTTCCAAGAGGATAACATGACTATTGCAATCGTAACATTTGACTTTCCTCAACCGATCACATTCAGAAATATTGAATTCAGTGTAAAGTTCATCGTACGTAGTTCTTAATTGCGCGTACATAAGAAATTCTTTAGCGTAACACGCATCTATATGAAGCGTTCCTTTGAGAATTCCTTCTTCTGGTATAATATGTTTCACAAATATATGGTCCTCCTTAGCACCCTGTTTTGTTTTTCCTTTAATATTAATTTCCATTAAATCACCCAAAAAACTTCCGCCATCGCTTGATATCCTTCTGCTATCAATTTCATAGTATATATAATTTTCATTTCGTATGACGTTCTTGATAGACTGCTGAATGATAGGGCATATATCTTTCTTGGGCACATCTTTTATGGTGTCGATGGTTTTTTTAGAATAATTATCACAAATACTTTCCTCGAACTGCATATTGTAAAGTCAAAACGATTCTAAGATCTCAATGCATTTCGAAATCAGTATTTATACTGACTTGTTCAAATATAGATATATTTTCCATTGTTTCAATTAACATAAAGCTTGTTTTACATTGTACAGTTATATTGTGGAATCTTGTATGTAATCAGCGGAAAAAATGTAACATTTTAAACACGAACAGCTTGCTTTTGAATGTTTGATTAAAAATTTAAATTTTGTTATTTAAAGTTATAATAAAATAACACGAATCGATGACTTTGCATAGATGATATATGAAAAACAATATTATTGTGCGCTTGCCTGTCCGTTTATTTACGCTTATCTCAGAAATGGCTTAAACGATTTAATTGCAGTAATTCTTTTAACATTTAGTGTTTTATTTCGATAGGCTTGTAAATAAAAATAGTTATACCATTTAAAAAATGTTGTTGTAAAAAAATGCAATTATATAGGTATAGATATCGTTTTCTTAAATATTTAGTTGTTCTAAAAAATTGCTGTAAGCAATTATATAGGTATAGATATTGTTTTTTTAATTATTTAGTTTTGAAATGATATAAATGAAAGTAATTTAGACTAGTAAGATAGAAGATATCTCGTATTTAGTACCACTATTTCTCGTTTGTCTCAAATTGTTGAACGAGACAGTCAAATTTAGAAACCAATAATATTGTCGGAGTGTTCTAACACTAGATTCCCTTGACCACGAAAAAGCATGAAGCAAAAAAAAATTCTGATTATATCTTTAATACTGTATTTAATTCCCCGAACACCTTTAAAGATATTATTTTATGAATAATGCTTTGATGTGAAATGTGAGCGTGATGTGTCTTGTGGTTTAAACTTTTAATTGTTGTGATCGTGAATAACCCAAAATCTTTTAGAGATTCAGAGGTAACAGTGTTAAGTAATTTATATTTACAACACGTGAGTTTAAAATAAGGCCATCATAAGATATCGATCTTATAAGATATTTGCCCATCACTTTAGCCTTCGCGACGTGAAGCAACATTCAATATTGTAACATTGGTCAAAGTTCACTTTGACCCACAATATGTTTCCCTCCTACACATATTTTCCCTTTATAAGAAATTATTCTTGCCATTATAGGCTTTAAATTATTATATTATATTTTGATAAATAATACAATATATTTATTTTTAATATCATATTAAATTAGAGTAGTTCATGAGTCCTCCCGAGTGTCGAAACCGTCGTATAGTGGGTAACAGACGGAAGGCGGTGGTCGAGTTAAACTCTTTAAGTACTGCGGTACTAATAAATATGATGCAAATAAAGACTCGAACCAAATACTTCAAATTATTATATTATATTTATCAACTATCTCCCACACAACAAGGTTGGCTGGTAGAGAATGCTTATTAGCGTTAAGCCCGCCTTTTGTGCATTATTTTTTTATTTTCTAAAAATGTGTGCAATAAAGAATAAATAAATAAATAAAATATAAAATAATATTTTTTACTATCGGCCCCTCCCTCTCCCTATGCCCCTGCTGTGTGCGGGATACAGCGTGAAGCTGATAAAAAAAACATACATAAAGCTAATTATTTCTTATACGTACGTATATATTTTTCTAACATTACGTTCTTTTTACCTATGTAATGTACGTCTCATCATAATCTTAAAACTCTGTTAAATGTGCTGATGTCCATGAACAATTTAATTTACTGTTTCACAAACAGCCTTAAATGTTAAATTATTGATTTGAACGATTCATAATATTCTTTGTAAAGTAACTGTAATGATTGCATATTAACTCCTGTACAGTTTTAAACTAGTTACATATATTATTGGCTAATTGTACAATTGGTAAATATGTAGTTATTACAGAGTGCACGTAGAAAGGCTGTTTTTATGCATTTTTATATAGATTTATTTGAAACGAACGAACCAACCGAAAGAATCTATGTATTTACTTAATATTTCTTAAAAAAAAAAATTAAATCAGCTTCACGCTGTATCCCGCACACAGCAGGGTAGGCAGAGGGAACATAGTGTTTTTTAGACACTCCGTTCCCCACTTTCTGCCGAATTCTGGAGGCATTGCGTGTTGGGTGGCAGAACTCAACGCCGTGCGTAGCCTCGACACCAGAGCGAAGAAATGGAAATATAAATCTAAGTAAATATTTCATCTCCTCGAGTGGGGATCGAACCCACAACCAGTAGGTTTTACATTCACACTTCGTGCCGCTGTGCTACGAATGGCCTCAATATTTCTTTGAAGATCAAATTGGTCTTTATCTATGGGTTGAATTAATTACGACTTAAACTTAACTGTTATTATTTATCAAGGTAACCTTCACTAACAATTCAATTTTGTTTATTTTATTGTTTGTACTCTGAACAAAAGTGCTTTAAAAATTTATATTTTTGTCAATAGTCATATAACTAAGAAATTTCGAATGTCATTCTTTAGCCAAGAATCTTACCAGCGCTATTGCTATATAACATTCGCAGGCAAACTAATGAGTTTACTCAAATATATAAATGTCGATAACTTTTTTTTTAATGAACTGATTTTGATTTCAGAGAAAAATGTGGCCAAATAAATAGACAGATAGGCAAGAAATTCAAAAATAATATTTTTGCTCTCTATTATTCTTTTTAAGTGTCCCTATATCCATTTCAGTCAAAATTATGAAATGTACAGACAACGAGACAAAGAGTTTAACTCGACTACTGCCTTCCATCTGTTACCCACTATACGACGGTTTCGACACTCGGGACGAGAATACACGAACTAGAACTAGAGTTTAAGTTAATATGATATTAAAATATATAGATTGTATTATTTATAAGTAACTATGTTATTTATGTGTATTGCCATGCATTTTTTTTATACACCATACGGTACATACTGTTACAATTTGCACTATAGTATCTCAAGAAGAAAATAGATGTTATTTAAAAGTGAGTATAGTAAACTTAGAGCCTTCATTAAGCAGCCTCTTGAACATGAAATATATCATAGATCTCCTAGGTGGCGTTTTGATTGGTTCTCTGAATAATATATCAGTTTAAATAAAGAAAATTATTTTTAATTTCATGTAAAGCTAAATATTATGTTTATTTAAAATAAAAAAGGTGGGGAACGGAGTGTCTTTGCACTAGACTTCCTATGCCTACTAAATCAATTATACCGCTCTGGATACAGCGTGAGCCTAAAAAAAAACAAACCAGGAAATATAAAAACAAGTTTATTAAATCAATATTACAAAATTCCCAAATTTATGTATTCTTCTAAAATTTCGTTGATCCTGTCGTTGCAAACTTTGTTAATCTTTGTGTTATTGAGATTTAAATTATTTTTTAATATGTCTGGATCATCTGTTAAAATAAAAGGCAGGACGTATGTGGCGACCATCAGTCCAAAGTCCAAGCATTCGTTAAATTCCTTTTCAAACAAACTTCTCGGGAACTTTGTCTCTATATCCAAATCAAATAATAGGGCATGGTTTTGCAATGTTCTATAATATAAATCCTTTAGATATTCCATGTGTTTGTTTCTGAACTGCCTATCTGTACTAGTGTAAAGGAGGTATAATATATCCAGTACTGGTGTATTGTAACCGATTAGTTGATAGTCAATTAACACTGTTTCAACTTCTTGATGAATCTGTAAAAAGCAAGTTAATTAATAAAAATTACTGTAATATTTATAATGATTTTAAAAAACATACCCTATTTATAAGTTACACTTTTCATAAATAGAATATATATGATACAAGAAAAAACAGAACGATACAAGAAAATTAATTAAGTATAATCATCGATTGGGCCACGCCTGGCACTGAATGCTAATAAATATATATTGAAAATAAAGAATATAACTCACATTTTCTCTCATGAGTATATTGTTAAGCCTGAGGTCCATGTGACATATACATCTGACTTGTCCAAGCTTACCAGTCAAATATTTGGGGAATTTATCCAAAACCTTCTCTGCAACGATATCTCGTTTATCTTTCTTGTCATCACTAATATATTTAAATGTATCGTCAACCATATTCACAATTAAGCTTTTCCAATTGTTAAGAAATTCCTCACCATCGTCAATTGTGTAAGCTGATCTAAAATTTTTGATTTCTTTTTCAAAATACTCTGGCCTTGTATGTTCCAAAACAAATGATAGTGCATGAAACATTGCTATTTGCTTTATCGCGTCTTCGGTGAAATTTAGAGGTACGACATCCATTCTATTCAATACTTTAAAACCTTTGCGAGACAAATTTTCCATGAGGATAACATGACTATTGCAATCGTAACATTTGACTTTCCTCAACCGATCACATTCAGAAATATTGAATTCAGTGTAAAGTTCATCATACGTAGTTCTTAATTGGGTGTACATGAAAAATTCTTTAGCGTAACACACATCTATATGGAGCATTCCTTTAAGAATTCCTTCTTCTGGTATAATATGTTTCGCAAATATGTGGTCCTCCTTAGCACCCTGTTTTGTTTTTCCTTTAATATTAATTTCCATCAAATCACCCAAGAAATTTCCGCCATCGCTTGATATTATTCTGCTATCAATTTCAAAGTATATATAATTTTCATTTCGTATGATATTCTTCACAGATTGCTGAACGATAGGGCACATATCATTCTTGGGTACATCTTTTATGATGTCGATGGTTTTTTTTGCATAATTATCACAAATTCTTTCCTCAAACTGCATATTGTAAAGTCAAAACGATTCTAAGATCATAATACATTTCAAAATAGTATTTATACTGACTTGTTTAAATGTAGATATATTTACCATTGGTTCATAAAGCTTGTTTTACATTGTACAGTTATATTGTGGAGTCTTGTATTTGTAATCGGCGGAAAAAAATGTAACATTTTAAACAAGAATAGCTGGTTTTTGAACTTTTAATTGAAAATTGAAATTTAGTAATTAAAAATTATAACAAAATAGTACGGATCGATGCCTTTGCATAGAAGATGTATGAGAAAAATGTTATTGGTGGTAGTTAGCATTGTCTGTGTGTTTATTCACGCTAATATCAGAAACATGTATCCCATAGAGTAAGGCTGTGGAACTTTTTAAAATTCACGCGCTTAGATTAAACTTTTATTAACCTAACCCAAGGCGAGCGGAAAAAATAAAAAAAATCGCAAAATTGCACACCATATGGCGGATACTAGTTGTTTAGTATCAACGTGATGAAAACGAAAATAATGCAGATAAGTAAGTTAATAATTTTTTTTTATTTTTTTTATAATTTTTTTTTATTTATATATAATTTTATTTTTAATGTTAATAATTTATTTTAGTCGCCTCTTACGACACCACCAGTACCAGGATGATCCTATTCTAGGCCCGGATCACACGGCACAAATTATGTAGTTCAAGAGGGAGAAGATGGCGAGAGGGTTACTATGTAGAATATTTTATAAGTCAATACAATAAAGATATCTTTCTCATTTGGTACCACAATTTCTAGTGTCTCTTAAATTGTTGTACGAGACAGCCAAATATATTGCCAATAATATTGCAGTGTTCTGACACTAGATTCCTTTGGCCACGAAAAAGCATAGAGTTAAAAAAGAAAATTTCTTCTATAGTTCTATTATATAATTAATAATTATTATCATAAAAAAGTGGATTTCCGTCAATACGAATACTGCCTACTAATAAACAATGTAATAAAGTTAAAATGACTTACAGCAGTGAGTTTACAGAAAAAAAAGAAACAATTCACTAATCTTTATTTTAATGATATATCAAATATTTATATATAAATATCAAGATAGTTATGTTTACATCAATTTAGAGTATTGTGTATATTGTTACAGATTAGTTTTGATTTATTACCTACTGCTAAGATGCTGTAAAGAAAATTAAAACAAAAAATAGCTCCCCGTGTTTTTCAGCATAGTAAGCACTATGACATTGCGTTAAATGGCGGGACTCAACGCTGCGTTGCGCTTATCTGAGCGAGGAAATGGAATTATAATAAGTGCCCTGAGTGAGGGTTGAATTGAACCAACCAACCAATAGTGTTTGACAACGATAGTTGGATCGCAAATGTTGATGCTATTTAACTGCGCCATGACATGACATAATCAATGGTGATTATCTTTTTCTCATTAGTGATATTTTTCATTAAATATGTAGTAGGACAAATTCAAACACAAAAAAGGTTTTTTTTGTCATATAAATTATATAAATTAAATTATTTATTTTTAAATATTTTTAGACTCTAACTACAAGATGTGCGCGAAATGCGTAGACACCATATTTTGAAAATTGAAGAACCAATTTTAATAAAACAGTAAATGAAGATATAAAGTTCGGAGTATTTTTTTAGACAAAAGTATACAAACCTAAATAGACTTACTTTACATATTTATACATGCAGTAATTCTATACTCCTTTTTAAAAAATATCAAACAAAACTTGCCTGTGACAAGCATTAAAGGAGTTGCCTTTGCAGGCTTTACGATACTGAAGCTAATAACGTGAGTCAGACTGTTTAGAAATATGGGGGTATTGTTCCATGACCTTCGCTCTAAGACCGCTTTCACGTTTGTTGTTGTTAGAGTTGCAAAATTTATCAGACATTTTTTAGAATATTTATCCCATATTTTTTTAGGAAATTGATTTTACAGAGGATATAAATATATTTATGGAAAAGGAATGTATTTTACTTATATACGTTGAATACAAATACGTAGCTTTTTATTAATCTTTCTCACTATTTATTAGCATAATCTCGTATAAATAGTGGTAGCCCTCAACTTCACTTGTGTGAAGTGAAAAAGGTCTTAGTCCGTAGGGAACCAACAAGACAATTGTCAGAGACGTAGCTAGGCCACTTAGTGACGGAATACTTTTATATACATACATGTACTCTAGCGACCAATCGCCCGCTTCGCCCGCTTAAATTTATAGTTTAACCTATATGATGTATAATCTATATGAACAATAGAAGTAGAAAAAAACAATGACGTCATAATATCTTAATTTTAACTGGTATATAAAAAGCAAAAAAAAACCAAAGTATATAGCGCAAGTAAATGACATGAGCATTGTTTGAGAGTAGCAAGTGTACACGATTACGACCATAGTCCACGAGACAATAGGCCAACCCCATTTGTAAAGTGGACTGCGCTTACACTGTATTGAAAAAACTAAACTAGAAGCTCTACTTCTTCTAGTTTGATTCTAATTATTTGGCTACTTTCTATAAATATTTCGGCTACTTTCTTACACTTTTTGCTACTTTTTGACACTTAATGCAACTTTTTGACACTTTATGCTACTTTTTGACACTTTATGCTACTTTCTTTTTTAGATCTATGTTCTTATGTCTTTAAAAATTTATTCAGTTTATTCATTCAGGCATGGCAAGTGAATCGTTTGTTTTCACTGATTTCAACTGTACACTCAGACTGTAAACTCGAGGTTGTGGGTTCGATTCCCACTCGAGGAAATGAAATATTTAATATTTAATTTTTTCGTTCTGGTGTCGAGACAAGTCGCGCCGTTGAGTTACGCCACCTCAACACACAATGCTTCTAGATTTCGGCGGAAAGTGGGAAACTTTGCCCTGCTAATTGCGAGATACAGCGTGAGGCTGATTTATTTGATTATTATTAAATTTAAATGTTTCCTAGGAATTTAAACCACAACACAAAGGCACACAAATATACAAACAAATACATTTCGTAATTTATTAGTTATTCACATTTGCTTACAGTTATTGTCGTTGTTTTATTTTATGTTATATACAATATTTATATAATTTAGTATTGTGTTATTGTTAGCAAATAAATAAAACAAACTGACCAAGTGCGCGTTGGACTTAACTATTATCTGTACGAACGAGCAAAGTATTTTGTTCTGTTTTTTATATTTGTTGTAATAATGGCAACAAGAATACATCATCTACGAAAAGTTTAACTGTCTAACTATCACGGTTCTTGAGATACAGCCTAGTGACACACGGACAGCCCAGACGGACGGATGGACAACGAGTTCTTAGTAATAGGATCCCGTTTTACCCTTTGGTAACCTAAAAATCATATACGTCACAATTTGATAAAATTATAGAATAGAGTATTCTAGAATCCATCTATGTAAAATGTTAGGTGAAAGCTATTGACATTATACAAAGACACAGGAGACGGGAATCTAAATAAAGTTCCACAAGCTCTCTTTGACATGACAGGGTCATAATGTCACGTGGATTTTAAAAGGTTTTGAAGTCCTTTTCACATGTTTAGATTTAATAGTTCTTTTACCTCACGTGGGCTTTACTATTACGATTATTTCATTATTTTATAATCTCAGTTGCTGCTGTGAGCAATGTTGATGAAAGTGAGGATCGTCCACACCAGGTTCCTTCTGCCTACACAACTAGTTAGTACAATCCGTTAGCCAGTAGTTGTTGTGTGATAGTTGAACAAACATACATACTCACAAATTTATATAAATGATTTTATATTATACATAAAACAGAAATTTAAGATTCAGCAGAAAAATCAACCTATCTAGTATATGGTCATTTAAAATTTAAAAAAAATTATAAAGTAACAAAATAAACAGGACTCTTTTTCGCCAAATGATCGTTCTTTGAAACAATTTTTAAGTAGGGAAAGCCGAAACTTCAAGAATCTTCAACTTAAGTGCTAAGAATAAAAGTTTTAAGAACCGCAAAAATTGATACATGACGGGTGTGAATATAGCTAGCCCTATTAGATACCAAACAACTTTGCATTTTTCACATATAGTTTTGCACTTCTCGACAATTTTTCGTATCATTACGTGTTAAGTGGCGCAACTCAACGCCGCGCTTTGTTTACAGTGCGGGCAAATGAAAATAATTGAAATGCAATCATTCAAATGAAGAATGCGTTTAAATCCTCTTTATTTTTCATTTATAGTATCTTTTTTAGGTTTATTATTATTTTAGATGAAAAAAAAACCTTTTTCGTATCCCATGGACCATGCGAGTGCTGTGACCTGTGACATGGGACTTAAGATTTAATTTTAACGATTCCTAAAAAGAGGCCCTTTAAAAACGCCTTAACTATTCCCCTGGCCGTGCTCCTCTCTCAACCTAACCAAACATAAGAATGCGGACCACTAACTCATTATTTTTATTATTGCAGTAAATTTGTATACAACGGTAAAGAAATTTTTTTATTATAAAAAAGAAATATCTGTATATATCTGTATAAATTACAATATAATTTCTATAAGCATTCGGTGTGACCGTGTGCCAGGTTTTTTCACATCTAACCTTGGCTGAATCGACCCGTTTCACGAACATTCCGACGACACTATACCGCTTTATCTAATACTGTCTTGCCCTTTCGTACTTACCTATTGAAAAGGTGGGGGCAAATTGAAATAGGTCTAGGCCTCACGCTGTATCCCGCACACACCCTTTCCGCCGAAGTTTAGAGGTGTTGCTTGTTAAATGGCGGAACTTAACGCCGCGCTTTGGCTCATTATCAGAGTGTGGAAATAAAAATAATTTAATTTCCTTAAGTGGGAATCGAAACCACAATCGGTCGCGTTTACTGTCGTACACTCCTGCGCCACAACTGGCCTCATGTTTAGATCTTTTAAAATTAAAAAAATGTAAAACGTTGGAGTTAGAATTAGTAAAACTTAAAGTATTGCAGGTATAAATAACATTTACAATATAATAATTATAAAATTTTTCAGTTTACTTACAAACAAGATATTATTTAAATTTTGTCAGAGAAATTTTTTATCTATGGAATTTGTCACGTGAATTTCAATATAATAAAGATTTAAGAGATACCAGAGTTTACTGACACTATCTTCTTTATTGACCAAAAATAATATAGAAATAACATACCTTGACATTAATAATATTTGTTTAGACATTTGTAAACAAGAAATATTTTCTTATCAAAAATATAATTTTCTTATCAAAATATGATGTATACATAAAATCTTTTGAACGTACTTTCTGTTGACGGTACTGAGTTACGTACGTACGTATTTAAGTTACATTTTTTATCGTAAAAAGTCAACACGTAATATATTCAGACGTTAGTGATGTATAAATACGTAACGTCAGAATGTTGTGTCACCCTGATGTGATGTTTTTCAACAAACCTAAAAGTTATCTAAGAGAAGTGGAAAATATTTACTTTATATTCAGTTAGAGGCAGTCGTGGCGCTGTGGAACAGTAGATAAATGTAAACGCCACGATTGTGGGTTCGGTGCCACCTCGGGGGACAGATTTTATATAAATTATTTTCAATTCCCCGCTCTGGTAGATAAACACGTAATACACGTAATACAAGGCATTAAGCGCTGCCATGGGAGAAAAGCGCAGCGAAAAAAGTCAGTGTTTCCCATATGGGGCCCATGCCCCACTGGGGGACAATTTAATAGTTAAAATGTTTTTTTATGTATTAAAATAAAATTGTATATAGTTTCAAACAATATGAGAAAAAAAAATACGTATGTTAATAAAGTCTTTTAAACTATTGAATTTTGACATTTGTGATCAAAAGAGCAGTCTAAATTGTCTTTGATCGATATTTGGTTATCTAAATTTCTTCCATCACTTAACACTTCATGAAAATAGTATTAAAATACGCAATATGTTTATATTTGGACTTATGCAGTGTTATGAAGCGTCGTGAGGATTATTACTTTAGTTTCAACAAACAAAATAAAGAAATTGTGATATTCTTGTTGTAGTATATTATAATTGTTTAGGACAATCGTAGGCTTAAACTCTGGATATGGAACTATATGTTTTTTTTCAGTTGCACTCACAAAGTATTCTTATTTAATTCTTATTAATCTACATACTACTTCAGTCTGAATAGAGAAAGTACCTAGAAGCGTGGACAGCCAAATATTTCTTCTTTCTGGACTTTCATTGAGAAGATTGTTCTTAATGCGAAGAGTCGAGGTATTGAGTGATCTAAATACTCTTTGACATCAATAAAATAATTAATTTTTAACAAAAAAAAACTGACTTCAAACAATAAGAAAAATAATTTGATATTGTAGTAAGTTTGTTGTAGCTTCAAACTTATAATTTTTTTTTAACAATATCAAAGTACTTTTTGCTTTATGTTAGTAAAATTATTTTATACTTTTTAGTTTATTATTGAAGTCGGTTTGTTTTTTGTTCAAAAATAATTTATTTTACAAATTTAAGTGATGGGTAGACCTAAAAAGGATGCTTCTCGATCGATCATGTATTGATTGTACCATTACATAGTAGCTTCAATCTTAATTTGGCTTAATGAAAAGAACATACATAAAAAATATTCTGGTGAATTGAAAATCTTTCTTTTTTTTTAAATCGGTTAAAAATAAGAATATCCTCTTTTTTAAGTTAGTTAAAAAGAAAGCATATACACGAGTCTTTATAAAAAATAATCAAATCCTTGTACCTATAAAATTTAAAGAGTTTCCTCGATTTCTCCAGGATTCCATCATCAGATCTTGACATGACCATAAATCCACCTGTGAGGTACATCCCTTTAAAACAAAGAAAGAATTATTCAAATCGGTTTAGGTGTCTTAGAATAATCCGTGTGCCGTGCCGTGTGATCCCGGCCTAGAATAGGATCATCCCGGTACTGGTGGTGTCGTAAGAGGCGACTAAAGTACGTGTGGTAGAGTCACGTCGCCAGCAATGGCAATACGCATGAGCTACACTCGACCTGATCATTACCACCTCCGGCATTTAAAACCGGCGTGAAGTATTGGCTTTATGCCACTGCGTTTCGCATCATCATCAGGTAATGCCGGGCTCCGGCACCCAACCTATCTTAAAGGCCGGCAACGCACCCTGTAGCTCCTCAGGTGTTGCACGGGGCCGTGGGCGGCGGCCCCGTGCAATACCAGGGCGGCGGTAATCACTTACCATCAGGTTACCCGCACGCTCGTTTGCCGTGTCTTTTCCATAAAAAAATGAACATACATAAAAAAAATTAACATACATAAAAAAAAGATTCCAACAAATTGAGAACCTCTTTTTTTTTAAAGTCGGCTAAAAATACGACAGATCTCTAAGCGGAAAAACCTTAAGTTACGTTAAATTAGTTCTAGGTTAAGAAGAATTAATTATAACATTCAGATTGTTTGGTGAGGACTCAAAATCTTGGCCTCCTTTCGAAGGTATAACATTATTCTTCTACAATAAAAACATAATAAAGTAAAAAGTTCGGTTTCATTAATACTTGGCTTTTGGGTTGGCTAGGTTTGACAATAACATACAAAATAATAGATAATATATCTAAGTGTTGTACTAATGGAAAAGAAAGGTGAATTCCAAAGGGTTGGCAAAGAGAAACCTAGTGCAAAGGCAAAGTTGATATCGTTGAAGAAAAAAATAAAGAAAGGAAATAAAAGAGAAATAAATGAAAAAAAAGTTATATTCCAAAAAAGTTCTATCCAGTTTAAACAAGTACTAACAATTCATCTCGTTAGTATTCAAGGCTGGTACAGTCCATGATTTTGGTTGTAACAGAAATCTAAAAAATATTTGTATTCTATTACATTACTCGTCTTGAAAACGTCTACGACTGGTTGAGACTTAGAAATTTTGCAACATCTTTTGTTGTACATAAAACTGGGTAGGAGTCACCTGGGACAAGGCAGTGTAGTCGATCTTGTGTTTAGTTTCTCAACTAACTTTCGTTGCTGTAGGTTCTCCATCTTTTTTTTTCAAATATTTTTGATTTTGTTACTAGAATTATTGAAAATAACAAAAATATCTAAAAAAGATATAAGTACCGAAAAAACGAGACTAGATATAACTAAAAAAGACTAGATATCTGTCAAGATAATTAATATATTTTTTTAATAAGGTTAAACAAGCCAATTGTGATGCAGGGGCACAATGCCTGTAAACGCGACAGGTTGTGGGTTCGATTTTCTCTTAAAAAGAAATATTAATTATTTTCATCTCCTCGCTCTGGTAACTACGCAAAGAGTGGCGTTGATTTCCAACACTAAACCCGTAATGCCTCCAGAATTCAGTGGAAAGTGGGGAACGGAAGTGTCTTAATAGGAACGGAGTATCTTAAAACTTCGTCCCTAGTTTCCCTCTGCCTACCCTGCTATAAACAGAAAAGACATTGTCAGGACATAACCTTTTTTATTATTAATAATCAATCTCTATATAAAATGATTTCAAGTACCAACCTTTGATACAGAAACAAACTAAAGATACATAATTAACTTTGAGTCAATTATAAATTATTATTTACACATTTGCCTGATCATACTGGTTCTATTTCTTACTATACCTACCTATTATAAGATAAAAGATAGCTTAGACAAAAAAAACATAACACCGTAGAGGCAGGCGGTGGTACCGTTTAATAAAATATTAGTTAAAAAACATATTTAAATTAACAACCAAAAATTTATATGCCTTATCTTAATACTAGAGTTCCAAATTTTTCTTCATGGTGTATATTGTTTTACAAATAAAGCATTTTAATTTGATATTCATATTAGGTTATGCGGTCGGTACGGTCATTTTGGATTAACTACAATATCGATTATATTTCGTATTTTCATTAGAAAATAGTACTACATTAGTAGTAATGAAGCTTTAATGTAAATTTCAGGTCAATGAGACATAATATCGCTACAATTTTATTAGCTTTAGCGCTGCATATAGCGCTCTGTTGTTGTTTCGTCTGATTTTCGAGACATTTCGTGTTGAATAGCGGAACTTAGCTCTGAGCTCCGTCTTGTTACAACAGCGAAGAAATGAAATTGTTCATTGCCTTCGTGAAAATCGAACCCAGAAACGTTACGTTTAATATGATATTATAATAGTCCGATGTTGTATACTGCCACTGCGCTATAACGGCCTCAAATTCACAATTATTGCGTTGACTATACAATCATGCTATAAGGCCGTCATCGCGCATTTGATTGTAACATAACGGTATTGGGTTCAAACCCCACTCGAGGGAATGAATTATTATTTCTTTATAATTTTTTTACACGAAATGCCTCTAAAAATTTCCAATTGAAGCTGATTTAATTTAATTTACTATAATAATGAGCTTGACGCTATATACGATCCGAATTCTGGAGGCATTGCTATTTGAGTGGCAGAACTCAACGCCGCGCTTTGCGTCGTCACCAGTTCGAACTTACATCCAGTCGGTTTTACAGTCACACTTTGTGCCCCTGCGCCACAACTGGCCTCAATTTAATTCAGTAATTTATTTTTTTAATATATAATCAAATAATTCCAACCTCTTATTGAAATTAATACTGGTTAACCATGTACTCGGGATGTCTATAGTAATATTATAAATCAGCGGTAAGCTAGCTCAATGGTGCTAGAGAGTTATATAATTGATAGCGTTGATTAATATAATTACTTACTATTTGTATTAAATAGTTCATAAATATATATTCAAGTATTTATCGTATATCGATATAGTAAATAGTTTTTTTAATAGTAAATTATAACTATATTTATGGTAGTTCTTGTCAGTTCCAATGGGAATTTCTGGGAATCACATTTTACCACTACTTTAGGACTCTAAAGGAACCTAAATGCCGAATTTCGGGATTCTACGCTGATTTATAGAGAAAATACATATATATAATTAAAAAATATTAACTTATTTAAAACTTGTATACATAATTGAACGTAGCAGGATTTGATCAGTGTCCCTCGGAAACCGTCTCAGTGCAATTTCCATTCCGAATTTCATCCGAATTTATTCTCATAATAAAGTAAAATAAATTCAGATAGAAATTAGAATCAAGACACTCCATTTACCGTTCCACTAATGTTTGCTTTTACTAAATTCCCCTTCAGCCATCACAACGAGGTATATTTAAACAAGATCTCCATAATTTTGTTTATTTCACGCAAAAACTATATTTATTTTTTTAATCTAGCAACTAGTAAGTAGCCGTAGATTGATGATATTCCGGTGTGTCAAATTTAGTCGTTAATAAAGTTAATATTAACTTTGAAACGACAAATACTTAACGATAGGTCTAAAATATTGTAACTATAAAATTTAATTTGAGACTGTCGTAGCGCAGGGGCACAATGGTGTGACTGTAACGCGAAGGCTGTGGATTTGATCCCTCGAGAGAATGAATGAATATTTCTTAATAATTTGATTTCTTCGCTGTGGCACCACGACAAAAGCCCTGCGTGCAGTTCCAGGAGTTAAGAAACGGAGTGTGTTAACACTAGGTTTCCTGAGCCTTGCTGTATACAACGTGAAGTTGATTTAATTTAATTTTAGCTATGTGCATATGACATATACGATTTTCCCTAATCCTCCGCTCCGCTAAATAAAAGTAATATAAATTTGCTCCCCAATTAGAGGGCATGTTACAGGTGTGTGGAGGAGGGTGTATGGATCTTTCATCAAAAGTCCCATAAAAATCGGTTCAGCTGTTTCGTACAAAACAGAAAAACAAACAGACATAAGAAATAAAATAGTTTAATTGTTAAAACAAAAATATAGTGTAATAACTTATGGAAAACACACGCTCATTTTGAAATCATAGATAGATACTGCAATTTTATTTATATGTAGATAGATATAGATGAGGCACTTAGAACTTATAATATGGTAACTTCGGCTGACATTTTCCATTTTTTATGCCATATTAAGATGATGTATACACGTATTCATCATCACGACGGAAGAAAGTTTTGCGAAATTACATCAAACTTCCCAAGATACGTTCAGAGACATTTTATTAAGTGTTATTATTTTTATATCAGCTTCACGCTGTATCCGGCATATATCAAGGGAGACAGAGGGAACCTAGTGTTAATACACACCACTCCTCATTTTCCGCCGAAATCTGGAGGCATTGCATTTTGAATGGTGGAGCTCAACGCCGCGCTTTTGCCTCGATACCAGAACGCAGAAGGGAAAATATAAATTTGAATAAATATTTCATTTCCTCAAGTGGGTAGTGAACCCACAGCCATTGTTGCCATTGTTGAGCCACAGCCAATGTTGAGCCACATGGCCTCTTCGAATCTTGTAAAAATATAATTTAGAAATCTAATTCGCTACCTTTTACAGTATAACTCAACCATCCACATAATAGTAGTTATTGCAATTAAACGAAAAAAATGGATTAAAGTCTTGAAAACACGAATTCCAAGGAAGTTAGTCGGCAAAGTTTTTTTTACGGTAGCTAATGGCGGACATTAATAATAACGTTTACAGGAATCAGATTTTATTATTTCTTGCAAAAATATGAAAATGTATTTTTTGGCAACATTTCAATTAATAAATTGTTATTTATGACCCTTTTCATAGTAACGACGCGACGGTAGAGGATCATTAGTTACGTATATTTTTTTTGGTATTTTTTTCGTATCAGATACGAATTTCCATTACAAATGGATATGGTAAAAAAAAAGTGTTATAGGAATTTGTAAGATGTTGTATGAGTTACTCTGCCCTTTGCAATAATATTGTTTGCAATATTACTTTCGTTCGTCGTCGTTAATTAGTCGTCGTTAGCTCGTCAATATTCAATATTTTAATTTCCTTGCTATGACGAGGTAAAAGGCGGCATTAAGTTTCATCACTCAACAAGGCAAATTCAGGGCAAAGCGGGAAAGGAAAGTATCCTAATGGGAACAGAGTGTATGTGCGGAATACAGCGTAAAAAAATAAGCTTTTTAATATTAAAGTGGTCTTTCTATTTACTGTGATAAGTGAAACATCTATTAACTGTCTAAACGGTTAGTTCGTGCCATACAAATTGACATACATACTTATTTTTTGTACATATGCTCAAAAAACATTATCCAGCACTTAGAAATGGGTTATTAATTGACGTAGCGGCACAACACCTGATTGTAAACGCGTCGGTAATGAGGTCGATTTGCATTCGGAGCAATAAATTATTTTCTTATCCTCGCTCTGGTAATAAGAAAAAGCACGGCTTCGGAATCTGCTACTACCTCTAAAAGTGGAAAACGGAGGGTTTTTAACACTGGTTTCACTCTTCAATATCTACCCTGATATGTATGAAATACAGCGTGAAGCTAGAGAAGTAGAGATCTCTGGTTAATATTATTATATTAAATTAAAAATCTCTAGTAGTTTGATTACTGGGTTAAAGATGATCGTGGCAAACTTAGGAAACGTCGGACTCGTTTATGGCATAAGACGTTAAAGGTTCTTTGATATTTCAATTTCGATACTCAAAGTGCTGTCCTTTGGCTGTCTATTTGTTCCTGCATATTAATTGTAAGACTCTATAAATATTTTGAATATGAATTTAAATTAAAAAAGTCAGGAGTTGTGTAGATGAAAACATAAGGCCGTCGTGGCTTAGAAATTAATTATTATTTAGTAATATTTTTATTTCTACGCTCTGGCAACAAGGCAAAAGCGCGGCGTTGAGTTCCGCCATTTAACACGCAACGCCTCGAATTTTTGGCAGAAATAGATTCTTAACACTAGGTTCCCTCTACCTTCCCTAGATACACCGTGAAACTATTTTTGCTTAACTACATATCATTGGTTTTCTTAAGCAAAAAAAAATAGCTTAAGACAAACAAATGATATATAGTTATATAAAGGTACAAACACAATTTTCTATACTAAATGTTGCAATGCTGCATGTCATATGAGCCTAAGTTCGAATGATTTGCTAATAACCTCCGAACAGTTCCACTGCTTAGGTCCTGGTTCTGTTATCAGATCAAATCGATAATACCCTATTATATTATTATACAACTAAGCTACTTAAACTGCCAAGTTTTGTTCAATAGGGTCAGTTTTCCTAGATTTTATTACATGGATCAAATTTACCTAATATAAGCGTGTTAAATACATATTAAATTTCACATATCAGTCAAAATAAAGAGGAACTTCTGTATAGGAAATAGGTTAGCTGCACCAAAGCAAGGCCAATCTTTTAGCATCCCATCTGAAAAAGTTTTTTCATCTTGAAAAACATGTTTGCGCAAACAGTTTGATTGATGTTATTGCTTCAGATTAAAGTGAGCTTTAAGTAATAATTAACAATTCAATTTACGAAGTAACTGTAGAACTGAAAAAGATGATTAATATTAAATAAACTTTTTAATTGAAATATTAAGAACAAATTTTTTGATAGTATGATGATTTTTTTTAAATAAACCATGTATGTTACATGGTATGTAATAAAAGCGTCAAGCGTGAGAACATAAATGATCCTCACTCAAAAAAAGAATTTTTCATAAACTTACGCAATCTATGTGAAATATCTCGATTTCGTATAGAGTGGAGAACGGAATCACTAATAGATTTTTTCTGCCTACTCTGCTTTGCTGTATACTTTATACTCCAAAGCAGCGTAGGGTGAAACTATGACAATTACTACAGAAAGAAACGTCCAAAACTCATCCAATTTGTACCATAGAGCAGGGATGTGATTCAAAAGAATATTTAGTTAAAAAACACGTGTTTTATCATGTAAATATGGAAATATTATGCAAACGACACTCTTTAGCGGTCTTTTTGAGGAGTGCTCTTAAAATTTACATTTTGATTCACAAATGCACTGAACGGTGTCAGTTTTATCATAAATATTATGTTTGCTTAAAATATAAATCGATATGATATTTAACCGCAGCTTGGTAGTTTAGGTAATGTAACTTATTATTATAAAAGTAGTGTTTGTGTTAACCCAAATATGATCTTTTTGAAAATTCTTCATTTCAACCATAAAAAATAAGATAGGATATGAAAGACAATAGATATCTGTGATCATTTACTAAAAAAGCTAAACATAAACATATTACCTTATCTTTTGATTTCAGATGATGATGAACGTTCACAATCACCAAGCAACATTCAGATATGGTACAAACATAAAATGACTATAACACATGCGATGCCATCGCAAAAGCAATGCCTAGCCATTCTGACCAAACGTTTCAAAAATCCAACCAAATTCAAGATGAACAGATCTCCTATTGTTATTTTAACAGTGATCATTTTAGCATTGCTACCTTATAGTTCCACCCTTAATTTACCTAGTGGGGATCCTGCCCCGGGAAGGTCTCCTGGACCACCTACATATAAAGAAATTGATAAAGAAGAGAGCAACAGAGAAATAGAAACTAATTTAGAAGTCTCAGATGATACTTACGATGAAGTGACAACAACTGACGAAGTCTCTTCAACGGTCAGTGAGCCAAGTGTTAGTGAACGTACGGTGGGTGACGCATGTTCTTTCGCGAGAATTCCAAGTGACAGTAACGGTATAGTAACTCTGAGTGAACGAAACAGTGACATCAATGTGACAGTCAGTCATTCGGTCTTCGAAACTGAGGAACTGGTCAAAGGAGTGATTTATGATGGTGAGTGCTTTTAGGTATTTTAGACATAGTAGTATATAAATAATAAAATTGTACATTTGATTCTTACTTGAGGTGAATAATTTAACAAAATACAATTTCTATATAATGAGTACCGAATAAGACTATAAAAACATGTGACATTGACATAATAGTAACGTAATGTTATGTCTTTTATATAATAAAAGTTTATAATATAGTAAAACCGACTGGTTGTGGGTTCGATCCCCACACGAGGAGATCACGCAATGCCTCTAGAATTCGGCAGAAAGTGTGGAACGGAGTGTCTTAACAATATGTTCCCTCTGCCTACCTTACTGTATGCGGGATACAGCGTGAAGCTTATTTTATTTTATATTATAGTACGTTATAAGACTTCAGAGGAGCGCGCCTTCAAATTCTGCTATGTTAAATTTATAGAAATTATTTGTATATTATTTTTGATAACTATTTTTGTTTTCAAATATTCTCATATAAAGCGGTGAAGTCAGTATTTTAAAAATATGCAAATTTAAAGCAGTATGTTTATATTCGTTACCGGAAGATTAATTAATTTTCAAATTAATCTGACGTTGATTTCGTTACAGTTTGCTACCATCCGGTAGTAATCTATATATATTTTCACTTAATAATAAATAAATAAGCCGCGAGCGGGTCGCTAGTAACTTAATACTAAAACAGTAAATCCGTTAATTCCGTTAGTAAATTAACATTCCGTTAGTAAATTACGAAAATCCTTTCAATTTACATACAAAATACGCTTCACAAATAGACAATTTGAACAATTATATCCATTAATAGTTAATCGCGATATTTACTCAGCCAAGGTATATTAGTGATTCAAATTACGCACGCTGATTATGTCGTCATTGCAATTATGACTATAGTGGAACATATTTATAGGGTAAATTAGAAAATGGTGTGAATTTGTGGTTGCTTTTTTGTATATCTAGTTACCACAAATTTGTACGATACTGTGTCATTTTTTTAATTTAAAGGCGGCTTCGCCTAAGCATTAAGTTTTAGTTGTACTGTAACCAAATTATACAAAATCTACATACTTAAATTAAACAGCAGCCTATGTGTTATTCTGATGTAAAAGCTATATTACTAAATTTTCACATTTATAATATTATTAGTACTTAATGGTAGACATTATGGGTAAAAAGTTTTTTTTTATATATTTAAAACATTGAAGTAAAATTTTAAAGGACTTAGTTTTATTAAGATGAACAAGGATATAATAACGATAAAGCTGATTTAGCTCCTCTCAATTTTCAGGACAATGCGAGTTGAGTAGTGCATCTCAATAACTCGTATTATTTTGCATATGACGGTGGAGAACCTGGGAACCAAGTGTTAACACACTTTCGTTCTCAATTTTCCTCAAAATTCTTGAGGCGTTGTGTGTTGAGTAGCATTTAACGCCTCACTTTCTTGTTACCAGAAAACGTCAAGATAATAAAAATATTAAATATTTTATGCCACCAAATGGGAACCCACAATGATCTTTTACCCCAGCACCAGGGCAGCCTTTGTATTGGTACTACACTCTAGATTAAAATCAAACCCACGATCACTTTTACAGTGAACGCCTTTATTTTAGAAAACACAAAAATCGATGTAAAAATAGCACACCATTACACCTATCATATACTAGCATGTTTATTATGAGCAAACGTGTGTTACTTTATTACAAATTAATCAGATATCAACCGGAGTAAATACAAACGGAATTATTAATCTCCGAAACGGCAATATACCCACAATATTCATGACTGAAACGGTAATTACATCCCTAGAGGTAGGGAGACGCTGAGATAAGATAGTAATTATACAGGGTGTAACACGATCAATGGATTAACGGTTGTCTATGGAGGACCTTAGTGCCTTTCCATTTCACTCCCTATATGGGAGCCGATTTTGGTCAATGTTGGCCGATTTTCAGGGATTCGGCAGATATTTTAGAATTTGTGAATTTTTGGACAAAATCGGATATTTGAAGAAAAACCCGACAAGCGCGTGTCAGGTTCGCCCACCGAGAGTTCCGTATTAAAATTGGAGGTATTGAGTTTTCTCTAGCTCAACTTAGCCAAAGCCCTTTCGTCTGATACCTCACTTGAACTAGCGGCTTTAATACCATATTTTGCCCCTCTTTTAAGTCTATTGTTTTTTACGATTTAACCATAAATGTATAATTTCCTGAACTGGTACTACTCATCTCGAGGTCTCATCGCGATCTTCGGTTTCCTGTATACCCATATGAAAAACAAGGAGTATTTTATAATTTTCATTTAAAATTTTGTTGTGATTAAACTAATAGTATCAGTATAAAAACCAATAACTCTTGTGCTGTTTTAGTTTCTGCAAATGAAACATAAACCTGTCGTTTGCACTTATTTTTTATATTTTAAAATATTTTTTCATAATTTATTATTTCGTTGTAGTCATGGTGCACAGCGTTTGACTGTAAAATACCGACAAGTAAAATAACGACAGAAGTCATGAGTTCAACCCTACTCGTGGGGATGAGTTATATTTATTTCCTTGCTCTGGTCAGTCAAAGCGCACAGTCGAATTCCGTCAATCATGACTTCTGTCGTTATTTTACTTGTCGGTATTTTACAGTCAAACGCTGTGCACCATGACTACAACGAAATAATAAATTATGAAAAAATATTTTAAAATATAAGAAATAAGTGCAAACGACATATATATATATATATATATATATATACCTACTACTTCACGCCGGTTTTAAATGCCGAGGGTGGTAATGATCCGGTCGAGTGACGTGACTCTACCACACGTACTTTAGTCGCCTCTTACGACACCACCAGTACTAGGATGATCCTATTCCAGACCGGGATCACACGGCAAATGAAATGTTTCCCTAATCTTGCTAATGATAGAGCAACGTTGAGTTCCATCTTAAAATGTATTAAAAAAATTATAGGTTAGTCAGTTACTTAGACCAGTTGCGGCGCAGCGGCACAAGTGTATGACTGTAAATGGGACAGATTGCAGGTTTGATTGCCACTCGAGAAAAAGAAATATTAAATATTTTCATTACTTCGTTCAAACTCTTAATGCCACGGTTCGGTTCGACACTAATGTCGAAGCGAAGCGTCACATGGTTGAGTTTTGTTTTCGTGGCTTGAGAATTTTGCGGAGAGTGAAGAGCAGAGTGTCTTAATACTAGGCTTTTTCTGCCTACCCTGCTAAAAGAGGGATACTGCATGAAACTGAAAATAGTAGTACAACATTTAGTACATTCTAAGGATAAGTTACTTAAACTTATCTTTAAATCCGACATGCATAATTAATAGCTCGTCATACGCTGATCTTATCATCCTAAAGGACTGTCACGTCTGCCATCTTGCCCATTTAACCCCCGTCACCCCATTTCCTAATCCCAACTATCTCATAATCTTTGGAGAGCAATAAATTCTGCTTAATTTTAGATCTTCAGGATCCAAAGAGTACTTTCGAAGGCAGTGGCACGTGAAATGGAAGGGTATGATAATATTTTCAGGTCAAACCTTACAAAACATAATAATATGATAATTGAATATTTTACATATTATGTTAAATTTTGTTAATGAAATGAAAAGTTTTTACTTTTTTATTTTTAATTAAGTTATATATATATATATAAAGTAAATGCTCTAATTATTTGTTATTAGCTGACCACACGCGGCTTCGCCCGCGTACAACATATAATATTTTTATTATGCTGCATTTGCAAACAGATTGCAAATAGATTTGTAAATATTGCTTTAAATTGGTTTCGCGTTCCAGAGAATGTTTATAGGTAGAGAAACGTATATAGATGCTATAGGAAATGCAAAAATTATTAAAGATGTATTTTTTGTGGGAAAGTGGAAATTGAACTCGCAACCGTCGCGTCGCGATTACAGTCACATGGTTTATGCCCCCGTTCCACGACGACCTAAAATATTTTTTGAGGATATTAAGTAAACCAAGACATAGCAATTCACGTGTTTTAAACTATTAGAAACGATCGTTCGAAACACGCAACCAGCGAGCTAGCGGCACGATGATCTATATTAAGAAACTTTTGCCCTTACGGCAGTTTCACCGTTTTTCCTTCATCGGATATTGGGAAGGTTGGCTTACTTCGTGGGATTAGTCTATTATGCATGGATTGACGCTTACCAAGTTGTTACCCACTCGCCTACACGTAACTTTCATTTCCGCACGATTTCTCGCTTTATATCGGCTTTTGATCGATAATAACCGATCATAACTTTTGGCAACAGTCAATTTAAAAAGAATCCAAAAATGGTGTTATTGATATATTTTTATCTAAATTTTTATAAGACGCTGGTTCTCTTTTACTTTTATAAAAAGCTTCTTTTTATTTCTTTGTAAAGGATACATCATAGTTATTTTGTAATGTTAAGAGTACTTGAAATAATTAAAAATAAGTATCAAAAGTTATGGGGCGTTGAGTTTTGCCACTTAATAGGCAATGATTCCAAAATTCGGCGAAACGCGGGCAACAGAATTGTCTTAATGGGAACGATATCCCGTTATGAGCGCGATACAACGTAAAGCTAAAAATAATCAAAAGTAATAAATGATTACTTTTAGCTTTTTTTATCTGTAGATCATAGACTAATCTGTACACATTTTAATAAATAAAAATATGTATATTAATCAATTAGCAAATAAATATAAAATTAAAAAAAAATAGAGAGTTTACAGACAGCTGACAGTAAAATTATTTATTTTATATATAAATATTTCCCACCTGGATACTTACATCCAAGTATCAGTTACGACATGAATTACACACACAATTATATTAAACGTACAGGAAGAAATATTAAAATAAAATGTATATTTTGTTAACATATAATTGTAACCGAACAACGAAAGTTAAAACAAAAGGAATCACGTGATCGTACACAATACAAAATTTCTTTTGTTGCATATTAATAGGTGGTATTTAAAAAAGGGCAATACAACTTTTCCAAGCTCAGCTTATCAGCATCGATCAAAGGTAACTAACGAGGCGTGAGTTTGATTCCCGTTTCATTTCTTTGGAAAATTGTTTGTATTTATTTGTACGTAGTGAAAGTTATTGAGTGTATAGTATGTGTGAGTTATGATGCAAATATAAATCAAAGTAGATATGAATAGTGAAATAGATTGGTTCAAGCTCGTTAGTCTTTTATGAAGATCTAAATGTTTTATACGTTCGGATTTGAAATATATCCGTAGTTTCGTAAAATATATGAATAAAAAAATGTTTTGAAATATGTATCAGTAACTTTTTATTCGAATTTGTAAAAAAATGGTGTTTGAAATTCTTATTAGGGAAAAATATAGGAATACTTATTCTAGAAAACGTATAAAAATTTGATTCTTATACGTTTATTCACAGGACTGGAATCCGCACCTCCTGGAAACCGACCAGCCGCTCAGAGCACTAAGCCATACTTTCTCATCAAGCGACGTACCTTGAACGCTAGAACGTACAATTTTAAAATGTTTAAAATATTTAATAAATAGCATTCTCTCTTGGCAGACGATAATTCTTAGTAATTATCTTTGGGTAGCGGAAATTTGGAAAAATCTACCTACAGAGATGCTAACAACATAAATAAATTGTAACAAACGTATAAAAATTTCGACACTTTAAAATGGTTAAAAAATAAAAAAAATAGACACATGCGATAAGAGTTACTCGGGCACCTTAGTCATATACAACTTTTATTTCCTTTTGAGCACAAGTATGATATGCAGTTAAATGCTGTTATAGCTACACCCAGTGGGAACCTAGTGTTAACACACTACACTCTCCATTATTTGTATTGAATGGAGGAACGCAACGTAGTTTTTGGCTACGTTATATACATGAAAATAAAAATGAGTGACTTATTGAGTAATGTTACTGAGTAAAAAAAATACCAAACAGAAAACAAATTCCTTTACTTTCATTTCCGTAATCATATAATTTAAGTGTCATGTTCACGTCGCATTAAAATTTCGTATTGCGCTAAACACGATCTTTGTATTTATAATTATGTTATACGCGTGTCACGACCGCGGCGGGGGTGTACTTATACAATGTATGCTTGGGAAATATAAAAATATCATAAAATTTAATATATATTTTTTCATGTTTTATTCCGCACATAACAGAGCAGGCCTTTTACCTAACCAGGGTGCCTAATGTTAAGACACTTCGTTACCATTAAGACACTACAGTTCTCTACTTTCTTTTCAAGGTACTGTGGTTTAAGTGGTGGCAGTCAAAACTTTGCTTCTTTGCTCGAGCGGGGAAAAGAACATATTAAAAGCTTCAATTCCTCGATCGGGAATCGAACCTACTGCCGTAGCGTTCACAGTGACACGCTTGTGCCAACCTCAAACTTTCTTATTTCGTGACTCGAAAATTATATTTCAAATTAATTTGTGTGCTCAGCAAAGGGGAAATTTATTTATAACATTAATAAGCTATGGAGTGTCGAATGTTCGGCAGTTTTGCGACGAAAAATTATTCCAAAACTTAATACGGACTTTTTGCGAAATTTCAGCCATTTTGACCCGATTGTTTTATTTTTATTAAAAAGTAAATTATTTTTATATTTTAAGATTTTTTTAGCATCACCCTGGAACCCAGTGTCAAAACATTACTACTCCATTTTCCATCAAGTTTTTGAGATATTACGGGTTAAGTGGCTTATCATCGTCGTCTCAAATCGAGAAAACAAAAATAATTTAAATGTTTATAATGAAAATATTTTTTATAGTTGGAACGAACCTACATTGGTTGTAGTTGGCCGCTTCCCACTGCATCCCGACGGCTTTGTTTATTTGAAAATTTAAAACAATACCTTTTAACATTTAAGAATCGGTCTTTGATGTACACATTGTTTATACCGCTTTTGCTTTGTATGACAAATTCCTGGTGTAATTTAATTATTGTATTGTAAATACGTTTATTACGTGACCTATTATTACCGTGCTGTATTTTAAATGATGTCTGAAAATCTTTTTACTAAGCTGCGTTTTGTTATTTTATAAAATCGGCCTTACGCTAGAGTGGAATTTTAGTGTTAAAACACTCCGTTCTCCATTTTCGCCCAACTCTGGAGGCATTGCGTGTTGAGTGGTTGAACTCACCTCCACGCTTTGCACACCTGAGCGAAGAAATGAAAATATTAAAGATTTCATTTCTATTGGGAATCGAACTCACAACACACGCTTGAGCCCCTGCCCATGACTGACCTGTCTGGACATTCAGTTATCGTCCATTTATAGCTAGATATAAATGTCGCACATTATGCAGTGTCAAAATTTCAACAAATATATAAAATAAGAAATCCTAATGGAATTACGGTTTTTTGTGGTAGGATAGACACGGAACCTTTGGCTTATCTTATAAATTAATCAGACCTTTCTTATGTAAGTGGTGACCTACTTCTAACGGTCTGTTTGCACTACTATATTTAGGTATATATCATACACATATTTCGTTGCTCTCCTTTTAGTTTTGTGCTTTGTTTTTTTTAGGTTTACACTTAATCTTTTTAGGACACTCCGTTCCTGACTCTCCACATTTTCTAGATATTGTGAGCTGACGGGCGGAATTCAACGCTGCAAAGCGCATTCTTGTTATTAGAGCAAGAAAATGAAAATAATACATTCCCCGTAAGGGGAAACGAACTCACATCCGTTCATGATTATAACCAGAGCCTGTACCGCTGCGCCACGGTGGTTTTGTTCTGTTAATTGGTTCGTAGGTTTCTTACAACGGGCTGGGTCAATCAGGTTGCGCAGAAGAGATACTAATGTTATATGCTTTATTTTGAGGGGTCGCGTATCTCCAAAGTAACTTGTAAGCTAATTTAAATAAGAGTACAATATATAATGAAAACAATTCATCGATTAAAAATCGAAGTGTAAATCTGTTTTTTCTTGCTTTGCTATTTCCGGAGTACAACCACGGAATTTACACATTATAATCTATGCCTTTATTAAATCAATTTTAAGTTTTCTGGGTCACTGGGTGAACGTAATTAGCAGTATATTGTTAAAATGTAATGAAATAATTACAATGTGTGTTTTTACTTGAAATATGAATAGTTGACGTGAGTTTCTTCACATTTTAATTTAAAACCGTAGTGGCGCACTGATACAGAATCTGGCAGTAAACGTGACAGTCAAGAGCTTGCAATCCATACGGCAAAAAGAACTATTTGAATTTCTTCGCTGTGGTAAAAAGTTAAAACGCGGCGTTCTTTTCCGCCATTCAACAAACAATATCTGGACAACTTGCGCGGGGCGTGTGGAAAGAAGCGTGTTCAAGGACTTCTTGCAAAACGAGAAAATCTAAAAATATATATATGTTTTAACAATATGTTTTTAGACCTGCAAAACCCGCAGCGTTAAGTTACGTTAACGTCCCAAGCCTGTAAATGGGAAGGGAATGAAAATAGAACGGCATGCTTAAATTAAGTATACTTAATATAACCGCACTAATTTTGAATCTATTCCGCTGTAAATGTGAATTTAGATTAGCTTGCCATTAGCAACTACGAATAATTTATGACCACAAAGAAAATTCATACTAAATCTATATTTACAGTGAATTCTGAGAAAAATAATGTTCACGACGTCACAGACAATTGGTCTCGATGTCAATTATTATAATTTGTCTCACATTAATGTCATTTTGATCAGTAATTTTCATAATCAAAACCAGAATATACTTTCTATCAGGTTAATAAAAATGGCAGTTATGTCAGATTGTGGGAGTAAATCTAGCACTGGCTAGTACGTCGATTGATAATTATAATTTTATATTTTGTTATGTTAAATATATTTATATATATATATATATATATATATATATATATATATATATATATATATATATATATATATATATATATATATATAGGTCTCTAGCTGCTTGATGGAACAATATCAAGTACTTTTTTTGATAGATAAATAGGAATGCATAAGGCATGAATAAGGCATAAAATTCCTTTTTAGGCTGGCTGCGTTATCTGCCTATCACTGAGTAACGTAAAACTTACGATAGGTATAGATAGGTAAAGTAAATTTATATAATACATAAATAAAAAAAGAAATTGAGTATGCTAAGGATAATTCAATCGATCAATACAACAAAAGGACTGAATAATACGTCGGCATTGTTGAAAGGAATTCAATGACATCCGTACAAGGGTATGGTAATTTTGTGACATCTAATAGGAGTGACGATGACACGGATATTCGATTACTATGAAATGTACCTGTAGAAATATTATAATGTATTGAAGATATTAATTTTATACAGTTCTTAGCCAGAGGTGCAGGGAATTCCGTATTCTAATCCGTTCCGTTTAAAAGCGCGGCGTTGAGTTTCGCCACTTAATTCGCAATGCCTCCAGAATTCGGCAGAAATTGAAGAACGAAATTGTCTCAATGGGCAATGGAGTGTCTTAACACAAAATTAAATATACATTAAAAACTATCACCCAAATACAGATCAAACCGATAATCGCATTTGCAGCTAAACATTATCAACTGCGCTACGACGATTTCAATATTTTATTTTTTTAACTTCACAGTACATCCCGCATATAGTAGGGTAGGTGGAAGAAAATTTTGTATAGAGTTACTCCGTTCGCCATATACCGCCCAATCTTCTAGACATTGTGTGTTGGCTTAACACAACTGAAAAAACTAAAAGAACTGAAACCGAAAATCTCACCGTCTGGCTTACTATCATACTCTGCTCCACGACAGCCTCAATTTTTTAATTTATTTTTTATATAGACATTACAAAATAATATCACGTCCATACATACATTCAAGAACGTTAAGAACTTGTTATAAAGTTCTGAGCTGAAGATCTCACCGGATATATTGTTGTTTAAGCGAATACAAGTTTTGTATCCATCTCTACATGAAAACGAATATCTTAAGAAGTTTTGTTACATTATAACCAATATATATACAATATCATGGTACCTTGGCGGAGCTGTACAACATTTAATTGTAAGCGCAACGGTTGTGGGTTCTATTCCGACTCGGGAAAATGAATTATTTTCATTTCGTAGCTCCGGTAACACGACCGCGTGGCGTAGTGTTTGCCACTTCACACGAAATGTCTTGAAAATTTGACGGAGACAACATTCCAAAACAGCCATATTATGATATTGTTAATAAATAGTGTTGATTAACAAAATTAAATACCATTAAATAAAGAAATTATCATTTCATTCATAGGATTATTTATTCGTAGCTGTTTTTGCTTCTTTCTACGATCTTTTTGATATATGTGCTTTATAACTGTTTTTTAGAAAATGATCTCTTTTTCGTCTGTTATTTGGATTAAAATCAGACGCATAATAACTGCGCCAAGATATCTCTCTTTCCATATATGGAAATTACATTTTATATCCAACGAGATACCACTCGAGGTTTGTTGTATATTAATATTAAATCAAATAAATCCGCTTCACGCTGTATTCTGCACACATCAAGGTAGGCAGAGAGGACCTAGTGTTTAGACACTCCGTTCCCCACTTTCATCCGAATTCTGGAGGCATCGAGTGGCAGAACTCATCGCCGCGCTTAGCCTCGACACCAGAGCAAAGAAATGGAAATATAAATTTAAGTAAATATTTCATCTCCTCGAGTGGGGATCGAACCCCTAGTCGATTTACACTCACACTTCGTGCTGCTGCGCCATGGCCTTATTACGATATAAATATATGTATGAGAGGAAAAGTTTCTGAAATTCTTTAACAAAAGAATGAACAAGACGATCTTTGATCCCAGTTCTTATAATGATAAAAGTTATTATTTAGATTATTATAGTCGTAATATTTTCTGAGGCTTATTAGGAACTTTAAAGATTTATATAGCCTTCTTAGATAGCATCTGACTGTAAATGCGACAGTTACGGGTTCAATTTCCACTCGGAGGAATGGTTTTATATGATTTATTTTTATCGCTCTGATAGACACAAAACAACTTATGTGAAAAGTAAATGTTAAATTTAATAAATAATAATTAAAGCACACTTAAAATTATATATATATATATATATATATATATATATATATATATATATATATATATATATATATATATATATATATATATATATATATATATATATATAATTCATCCTCTCATTTAATTCTGTTCTTCAGTGTCTTAACGCTAAGTTTTCATGTTATTTATACTTACCCAGTCCTGTGTAAGATATAGCGTTAAGTTAAAAAAACATAAACTATTATTGTTTTATTATGACAGCGATTGACTGTAATCGCGACGGTGGCAGTCTCGAATCGTTGACGTCCCGTTATAAGATGGGTTTCTCTTAACGTCTCGAATTTATGTGCCGTGCGAGGGCTAAAAAAAACTGTTAAAAAAAATAAAACTTCCATAATTTTTTAAGTATAACAATTTATAACTTAATTTTCTTAGAATGACCCATTCTGTTCGATATTAAGAAAATGAACACCCTCTATTACTATAAATGGGACGTACATACATACAATTTATCTTGAACAAATTGGCATATATCCAGATATCGATTGAGATTATGATGTTTTACGGGTTTCATGCCTCTTTCTTTGTAACAACTTTTGTAATTCAAAACTGATTCAATGTGATAATCGCTCAAAATTTATATGAATATTTTTGTATTTTTTAACCGACTTTTGTAAGAGGAGGAGTTATAATTTCGATTCTATTTTAATATGATTGTTTTTTATAGTCTACTTAAATATAATTGTTATATTCTACATTTTATATAGTAAATGTATATATATATATATATATATATATATATATATATATATATATATATATATATATATATATATATATATATATATTGGGGTTGCGAGATAAAGACGTTCCCCTTCTATTTTTATAAAGAAAATATATTGAGCTTTTTCGATTATGTATTAGAAATATAAATATTCTATATTTAGAAGAAAAAGAGAATCCTAACGTTAAGACACTCTATTCTCCACTTTCTTTTATTTTTTTTCTTTGAATATCTGATCTAAACTAAAAAACGATCAAATAACTCTAGCTCTTCGATTTAAAACCTATAGGTTAGGTTATAAATCGTAGCGGAATCAGCTTTTATAGGTGGAAGTGGGGTGAATGATACAGTAGTGCATTGAACCAGCACTGGGTGACTATAGTTATAGCATACACTTTTAGTACTTAAATTCACAGTAATGGTGCCTAACTTGGATAGTTTTAGTTTTATTGGCATTTATATAAGAGTTTTAGTAGCACTCATCTTCTTGTTTAGTAAGTTATAAAATGTAGGTACTTAATATTACAAAGCTGAAGTTTGGTTGGTTGAACGCTCTTATCTCAGGAAGTGCTGGTTCGAAGTATTTTTTTTGTGTTGGAGCATAGCCCATTTATGAGGAAGGTTAGGTTATATTACACTACGTTAATCGTTTCGTTTCGTCCAATCTCTCCGTAGCTCATTTTCTACACATTAAATCTAAGAAAGGGCCGTCGAGAACCGTTGGCACAGGAGTGTGACTATATAGACGATGGTTATGTGTCCGATTCCCACTCGGGGAAATGAAATATTGAAATATTACAAAGCGCTTTAAGTTTTGCCACCTAACAGGCAACACCTCAGAATTCGACGGAAAGCGAGGATTGGAAATGTCTTAACACTAGGTTCCCATGTTACCTCTGCCTACCCTACTATGTTCAGGATACAATGTAAAGTTAAAAAATAAGATATACCGAAAATTTAATAAAAAGAATACATTATTTAAATTATATTTAGAAGCACCAAAAATTTTAATGTAGGTCACAGAAACCAAATGTTGTCTCTAATTCTTCGGAACAAACGGTCAACGACTGTAGCTTTGTACAAAACGGGGTTAAAAGCATTGAAATAAATAAATTTTACGAAAACAATTCCGAAATATATTTAAGCTAAAATAACTTTTAAAGTAAATGCATATAATGCACTCTATATGAATTTGGTGGTCTTATTTTATACCACGTCGTAGATTGAAACTCGTGATTAAAAAACAGTTTTGCCGCCTGTTACTTTGTTTTCGTGAATTATAAAATGTTAAATTCCGTTTTTCTCGTTCCCGTAGAAATTCCTTAATGCTACCCTACACTTTCAATGCTCCCTTGCACTCCCCAAGGCTGCTCTCCAATTTTGGCGTTGTACGATTGGGTAATGTGGGCAGTCGCAGAGCTACGAGTTTTATATAAGTGTAAGAAATATATATATCTTATACCCCCACAAAGCAGAGTAGGCAGAGGGAACCTAGAAAACTAGTGTTAACACTCCATTTCCATTACGACACTTCCTTTCTCCACTTTCCACCGACTTCTGGAGGTATTTAATTGAGTGGCGAAACACAACCCTGCGCTTTGTCTCATTACCTTCTGGATCGAGGAACTAAAAATATTACCTAAACATTTGAATTCTTTGCTTCACGAATAGCCACGATTTATAAATATAACATCGATACTGGATAGATATAAATGGAAGATATCAAAATAATTGAGGCCAGTCGTGGCGCAAGGGTACAAAGTGTGACTGTGAGATCAGTTAGTGGTGGGCTCGATTCCTACTATAATATATTTCCATTTCTTCGCTCTGGTGTCGAGGCAAAAGCGCGGCGTTGAGTTCTGCCACCCAATACGCAATGCCTCCAGAATTCGGCAGAAAGTGGAGAACGAAGTGTCTTAACACTACGTTCCCTCTGCCTACCCTGCTGTGTGCGGGATACAGCGTGAAGCTGATTTTAATAAGTTCGATGTTTCGAACTTTAATAATATAAAAATTAAGAACTGTACTTTCAAAAAGTCAGTTGTTAGTTTTATTTTATCTATATACAAAACTCAATTTTAACAATACTATATATATATATATATATATATATATATATATATATATATATATATATATATATATATATATATATATATATATATATATATATATAACCATCGAACTTATTAAAATCAGCTTCACGCTGTATCCCGCACACAGCAGGGTAGGCAGAGGGAACGTAGTGTTAAGACACTTCGTTCTCCACTTTCTGCCGAATTCTGGAGGCATTGCGTATTGGGTGGCAGAACTCAACGCCGCGCTTTTGCCTCGACACCAGAGCGAAGAAATGGAAATATATTATAGTAGGAATCGAGCCCACCACTAACTGATCTCACAGTCACACTTTGTACCCTTGCGCCACGACTGGCCTCAATTATTTTGATATCTTCCATTTATATCTATCCAGTATCGATGTTATATTTATAAATCGTGGCTATTCGTGAAGCAAAGAATTCAAATGTTTAGGTAATATTTTTAGTTCCTCGATCCAGAAGGTAATGAGACAAAGCGCAGGGTTGTGTTTCGCCACTCAATTAAATACCTCCAGAAGTCGGTGGAAAGTGGAGAAAGGAAGTGTCGTAATGGAAATGGAGTGTTAACACTAGTTTTCTAGGTTCCCCTCTGCCTACTCTGCTTTGTGGGGGTATAAGAATATATATATTCTTACACTTATATAAAACTCGTAGCTCTGCGACTGCCCACATTACCCAATCGTACAACGCCAAAATTGGAGAGCAGCCTTGGGGAGTGCAAGGGAGCATTGAAAGTGTAGGGTAGCATTAAGGAATTTCTACGGGAACGAGAAAAACGGAATTTAACATTTTATAATTCACGAAAACAAAGTAACAGGCGGCAAAACTGTTTTTTAATCACGAGTTTCAATCTACGACGTGGTATAAAATAAGACCACCAAATTCATATAGAGTGCATTATATGCATTTACTTTAAAAGTTATTTTAGCTCAAATATATTTTGGAATTGTTTTCATAAAATTTATTTATTTCAATGCTTTTAACCCCGTTTTGTACAAAGCTACAGTCGTTGACCGTTTGTTCCGAAGAATTAGAGACAACATTTGGTTTCTGTGACCTACATTAAAATTTTTGGTGCTTCTAAATATAATTTAAATAATGTATTCTTTTTATTAAATTTTCGGTATATCTTATTTTTTAACTTTACATTGTATCCTGAACATAGTAGGGAAGGCAGAGGTAACATGGGAACTTAGTGTTAAGATATTTCCAATCCTCGCTTTCCGTCGAATTCTGAGGTGTTACCAGTTAAGTGGCAAAACTTAAAGCGCTTTGTAATATTTCAATATTTCATTTCCCCGAGTGGGAATCGGATACATAACCATCGTCTATATAGTCACACTTCTGTGCCAACGGTTCTCGATGGCCCTTTCTTAGATTTAATGTGTAGAAAATGAGCTACGGAGAGATTTGACGAAACGAAACGATTAACGTAGTGTAATATAACCTAACCTTTCTCATAAATGGGCTATGCTCCAACACAAAAAAAATACTTCGAACCAGCACTTCCTGAGATAAGAGCGTTCAACCAACCAAACTTCAGCTTTATAATATTAAGTACCTACATTTTATAACTTACTAAACAAGAAGATGAGTGCTACTAAAACTCTTATATAAATGCCAATAAAACTAAAACTATCCAAGTTAGGCACTATTACTGTGAATTTAAGTACTAAAAGTGTATGCTATAACTATAGTCACCCAATGCTGGTTCAATGCACTACTGTATCAGTTCATTCACCCCACTTCCACCTATAAAAGCTGATTCCGCTACGATTTATAACCTAACCTATAGGTTTTAGATCGAAGAGCTAGAGTTATTTGATCGTTTTTTAGTTTTAGAAATCTGGTATTCAAAGAAAAAAAAGTGGAGAATAGAGTGTCTTAACGTTAGGATTCTGTTTTTCTTCTAAATATAGAATATTTATATTTCTAATACATAATCGAAAAAGCTCAATATATTTTCTTTATAAAAATAGAAGGGGAACGTCTTTATCTGGCAACCTTATGGAAAAATTATTCTAAACGACGACTTCGGGTCGAGATTGTAAAAATCTTTTAAGATTTATTTTGTTTCAAAATTTGTAAAGGAAGATTATTGACTGGTATTCAAATAATTTAGTATGAAAGTCTGCTCTTTCTTATGTTATTTATGTTGACGATTTCGGTGTTAGGTAAATAAATACTTACAAATGTTACTTAATGATTGGTTAATAACTCAAATATATTATTTTTTCAAAATGCGGCGTTGAGTTTCGCTCCACATCACGCAAGGTCTAAGAAGGTGGGAGATATAGGGATACAGATTGGGAGAGTCTTAGCCCTAGGTCCCCTCTGTCAAGTTTTATTTCGTTGTTAGTTTTATTTCTTTCTGTCTGTTAGTCGCTTAAAAACGAAAGAGTTAAGATGCTCAAATCCACAATCATCATGCTTATAGCATGATGATGCTTACAACATGATGATTGTGGGTTTGAGCTCCTTGCAGAGGTAAGTTTTTTTTTAATTTCGATTTTTTGCACTCGGAGTAATAAAATATTTAGTTTTCAATTTCTCTTACTGGTAATAAAGCATAGCGCGGCGCCGCGTTGAGTTCTTCCGGTTAACACGCATTGCCTCTAGAATTCGGCGGGAAGTAGGGAAACGCAGTGTTTAGGTCGAAAAACACTAGGTGTAGTATGAAGCTAAAAAAACATTTTCTCGCTTTGTTAGACAAAGCTCGGCGTTGAGCTACGCCGCTCACTACAATTGCTGGGCGGTATAGAGAATAGAGTGTTTTAACATTAGTTTACCTCTGCCCACTCTGCTGTACATAAAAAGCGTTTTTATTTACAAGAAAATCCACGATAAAAATTGTACCAAATCAATTAATTCTACTTTGACTTAAGTTTTGTGGGAAAATAAAAATATTTTATTTTCATTTTCGTCTCTTATTGTTTCACTGGAACTCTAAAGCTGTGTTAGCCATTGTTAGCTATTGGCATTGAAGTATTGTGCCACTAAGAATGGACAGTTGGTTGTACAATGTAGAAACTCCTCCATACATTCGTTGTGTTAGTTTGTTCAGGGTCATTTATTTAACTCTTAGTCACATGTCACAATGTCAATATAAAAATTGTTATAGAAATGTTATTCGACTACCGACCAAATGTGGATATGCTTGATTCACTCTGATTTAATAATATATACAAGAAATGGTAGCATCGTATTGAATATAAGAAATACGGGGTACCTATGTAATAAACCGAAAAGATTTAATTTTGTGTTGCTGTATTTGTGTGCCTTTTTCAAAAGCTCAACGTTTAATTCATTTACTGTATATTTCTCTCCTAAATCAGCTTCACGGTAAGCGGGTAAACAGAGGGGTTACTTTCAGTCCAACTCGAAGCCGCGCTTTGCCTCAACACCAGAGCGAAGAAATGGAAATATAAAATTAAATAAATATTTAATTTCCTCGAGTAGGAATCGAACCCGCAACCCGTCTCATGTACAGTCACACTGTGTAAGTGTGGAATAACACTTTAAAATTGTTAAAAATAGATATGATCTTTTAAGTGACAATGTATTAGAATCAGATTACTAAGTAGGCTAAGCGCGGCGTCGAATTCCGTCCCTCGATGCGCAATGCCTTCAGAATTTTATTAAATTTTAAGGCACGACAGTGGTGGAACTCAACGCTATGTTTTGCCTCGACACCACAGCGAAGAAATGAAAATATAAAATATTTTAGTTCCTGGCGTTTACACCCCTGTGTGCCCTTACGTCACGACTGGCTTCAACTTCTTCTTGACCCTACTATTAGTAAAAAATATTGCTAAAAAATAGAAATGCTTTACATAAATTGAACCCCTTTGTGCTTTTCGAAAGATTAGCTCTATTATTGACTTGCATTTACTTTAAGAAATTGTTTTCTTTAATTTTTTTTATACAACTCAAGTTAACTTATTGACTCTATCACATTATTAAAAAATATATATAATATGCTACAATCCTGCTAATATTATAAAAGTATTTTTTTTTGTGGATTAATGTGTCTTCCACTTTCATGCAAAAACTAAAGGAATTAAAATGAAACTTTAGAGAAAAATCTGTAAGCTATAAGGTTAACACAAAGCTAGGCTACTTATTTTTTTATGGAAAAGACGAGGCAAACGAGCTTACGGGTCATCTGATGTTAAGTGATCACCGCCGCCCACGACCCCCTGTAACACCAGAGGAGCTACAGGTGCGTTGCTAGCCTTTAAGGTGGAGATAGCCGTGCTTTTTGACGGTAGCCATGTCACATCGACTGGAAAACGCTGCCGCAGGCAGAGCATTCCACAGTTCCGTAGCGCAAGGAATAAAGTTCCTACGGGACCACACAGTAGGAGTGCCACATATCCTGGAGGGGTGGATGAAATTTAAGCTTGTGACGTGCTGTGCGGTTAGAAAATTTGGCTGCAGGTAACAGGTTAAACAGTTCTTCAGAACACTCCCCATGATAAATGCAGTAGAGAACGCAGAGCGAGGAGACGTCTCTGCGCAAAGCCAAAGTGTCAAGCCTTTCACATATCATTGCGATCCGATTCAGAATGATTCGAACGGCTCTACATTGTATGCCATCAAATAGTTCAAGCTGATACTGGGGTGCACCAACCCATAGATGGGAACAGTACTCATATGAGGCCGAACCTTTGCTCTATATAGGGCCTATCGGTGTTTTGGCGTGAGGTACCGTCTCGCTCTGTTGATGACCCCCAGTTTTTTCAAGGCCAAGTTAGCCTTGCTATCCAGATGATCGCGATAGTCACTCAAAACATTAAGGCCCTATACACTGATACTGAGTGCGGCTAGAAGGGGAATGTTTTGAAATACTGGCGATACGATAACTGGTTTTTTTTGTGTTCAACGCGCAAACTTGTGTCTTCAGGGGGTTGAATTGACCAAGTTCCTTTCACTCCCTAAAGATACATTCTCGCGGAATGCCTTAACAGAAGACACAAGTTTATTTCGGCACGAGAAAGACTTGCGCGGCCGGAGTAAACAGCGTCCACTGTGCTATCATCTGCATAGCAATGAATGCTATAATCCTCTAACATGTCATTGATATGCAGAAGAAATAGCTTGATGCTGCGCCCAGAGAGAAAGATGACGATCCACTTGCATAAATTCTCTGGAAGCCCGTAGGATATAAGTTTTGCAAGGAGCTCCTCATGGCACACTCGATCGAAGGCCTTAGCCATGTCTAAGCTAACTGCCAGGCCCTCTTCCTTGCTTTCAATAGCCGCAGCTCAACGGTGGGTTAAGTAAACCAGAAGATCACTGGTAAGTGACCATGGCGGAAGCCATATTGACTGTCATTAATTAATCGATGATCCTCCAGATAAACCAAGAGCTGGCTTTTTAAATTTTTTTTAACTACTAAATATAACGAGAAAAAGCTTTAAAAAATATACTAAACCCATCAAACATGAGTATTTTTTTAGTATATTAAAAAATATACTAAAGAAATGCTCATGTTTGATGGGTTAGTCTATATATTAAAATTATTATACATTAAAATTTTAATTTTTCTGTGAAAATTAAACTAGCCATAACGAGAAGTTTTTTTTCTGACATTTCAGCATTATTTGTGCTAAAATAAAAATTATTCAAATCGGTTTAGTGGCTTAAAAATAGCCTAACCAACATTCATTAAAACAGAAGTTGGTTTTCATTTACCTTTTACGTAAAGTATCGAGACACCCCGTTCTCCGCTTTCTACCCAAATTAGGGGATTAAAAATAAGAACCCAAAACTATCGCGCGTTCATTCAAACTCAGTCTTACCGCGCCACGATAGCTTCAAATTTAAACTATGACAGTACAATAATAAAAATACATACATATAATGAATCAATATAGAATAAAAAAATATACCAACAATAAATTTCATGTGGCGCTTCGTTTGTTACAAAAACGCCTGAAAAAAGAATGAAGTTGAAAACAAAAGTTATATAGGATTTTTTAGGGTTCCGCCTGAACCTGAAAAGAAAAAACAATGTAAAACTTATATTTGCAGGCCATTTTATACAAAATGAGGCCAATTCCATCCAAGTCCATACGCAAATGTAAGTTTGTCAATTTTTATAGGATGAGTTCCCGTTGGCCTACAATCATTGGCGGAACTCTGAATGGGCGAATCCGAATCGCACTTGACCGTTTTTTGTAAATACCTTCACTATAATCCAAATGTAAGAAACAAGATAATATTTTTTTTCTATTTGCCAAAAGCATATCAATTTCGTGAGCTATTTACCTTTTATCATGTAATTTCCGTATTTAGGGTCGACTTACAACCCCATCTTATCTTTACGGAGTGCGACCCTCCAAGGCTAACTTCTTGTTTTCATATGGCAAGGAAACGGGAAATAATGTATTAAAATGTTACTTAAGGAATGTTATAAGAACAATTTGTATTAAAAAATAATATAATTGATTAAAAAATCAGCCTGTCTCCTTTTATTGACCAATTTTCAAGACATTGTGTGCCAAACCCAGAATTTAAGGTAAAAAAATGATAAAAATTTTAATGTGAATATCAAACTTACACTTATAGCCTTGGCAGACAGCAGGTATTCAAATGCGTCGCGATGTCAATTTTGTTATTTATTATTGTTGAAAACTTAAATAATGTGAAGATAACACGTTCTTTACTTTTAATATAAAAGAATAATCTACTTAAAATATAAATCTTTTATGTTATGTGTTAGGTAGCCCCTCGATTTTCTTAAGTAAAAATGTTTCCTTAATTGTAAATCCAACCCACAACCATCGTTCAGATACTTTATAAATTTATTCTGTTTAATTATTTAAATTCCTATTATCCTCCATATTTTAATAGAATTATAACGAAAACATACTTATAAAAAATCTAAATAATATCAAAATCTAATAAAAAAATCTGTTTCCTTTATTTTAAGTTTATTATCCATTTTCTACTTACTTTAGCTTTCGTGTCACGGCTGTAAAATTCTATAGAGAGCTCCAAGCTGTAAACTTTTATCGTAATGGCTATCTCACGAGTTTGACAGATAGTCGGGGTTAGTTGGCTTTAACGAGTCCCAGCTATTTGTCCGTTTATTACTGAGTTATCTTTTATACGTTAAAGGATTGTTTTAACTTTGATGTTAAACAGGTTTATTTTTTCTTTTACGCTGTATCCAGAGGGAATTTGGGAACCTCCTGTTAAGAACTGAAGGACTGTCCGTTTGTCTAAATGACACTTCCGTTCTTAATTTCCGCCGAATTATTATGATATTGTGTGTTTAGTGGCTCAACTCTCAAGACCGGAATTTGGTTTGTTACCAAGCAAATCGTCGAGCTCTTTCACTCAATGCATAATATTTCGACATTTTGCTGGATTACCTTACCCTACCCTTCTGCTTGTAGGATATTTCATGAAGTTGATTTTGATACAATTAAAGTATATTCTCCTTTTATCTAGGGACTCTTTTTCATTTCTGTATTATCAAAAGCAATGTCTTGAATTTGGGTGAAAAGAGAGAACGAAATGTCTTATCACTGAGTTATCTCTGCTTACTCAGCTCTGTAGGAAAAATCAAGAAAATACAAAATACAAAAAGTACAATTTTATTTATATACCAATAAATCGAAACAGTTGTATGGGAAGAAACTTTTCTTTATATAGTTGTTTTGCTTATTGCTAAAACTATATGATTAAGTTGTGGTTCCTAGAAGAAAGGGTCAGTATGGGTTAATAGATTAAATCTTTTATCAAAATATACTTACATTGACTTATAAAAACCTACTCTTGTTGTATTCCTATTAATCCTAAATTAATCGGTTTTAGTTCATATTTATCGTAGTTAAAGAACCCGATACTTTAGTTCAAGGTTCGATTTACTAGAAATTTGTAAAATATATGTACACCCAGTTTAGTGGTACAAGTTATTTTGTAAAAGGGCGCTATTTTGAAATAAAGACCATTGAAAATGTATATGTATATGTTTGGTTAACTGTAATTGTAACTGTGAATGTGATTTAAACGCTGTTTTTTTAGTGGTCGTTCTGGTAACGAGGAAAAGCGTGGCGTTAAGTGCCGCGCGTTGCCGCGTAAGCACTTAATTACATTAATACACGCAATGCCTCCAAATTTTGGGGAAAAAACTAGGTTCCTCCTGCTAACCTACCCTGCTACGTTCGAGATACAGCGTCAAGTTAAAAACTATGAAATTTGTATTTTCTTTTTCATGAGAGAACAGAACTTATTTCTCTCATTTTAATTCCCAGCTAAATGTGAGACAATTTTAAAACTACATCAGCTTCACGCTGTATCCCGCATATCGTAGGATAGACGGAACTAGAGGGAACCTAGCGTTAAGACACTCCGTTCCCCAATTTTCCGCCAAATTCTGGAGGCATTTCGTGCCGAGTGGCAGAACTCAACGCTGCGCTTTGCCTCAACACCTGCGCGAAGAAATGGAAATATACATTTAAATAAATATTTGATTTCCTCGAGTGGGGATCGAACCCATAACCAGTCGCGTTTACAGTCATACTTTGTGCCCCTGCGCCATGAATGTCCCCGACTACATCAGAATATTCTATATTCTCTTCTACTTCAAAACACAGTTCTACTGAGAAGAACAGCATAAATCTTTAATACTGGGTCTTTAATTTTATATTTTAAACGCAACTTCAAAGTACATTTTATGTTATTCTGTTGCTATTTTCGCTTGAAATAAACATAAATATTTAGTTTTGTCAGATCTGTGTTCGGGTCAAGGCGTTCTATTATTGAAGTCTTGGGGCTTTTACATAAAATAAATATTGCATATAGTATTTTTTTTTGTTGTTTTCTATGAAATATGATGTAAGGAATTAAATTTAATATGATATGATATATCGATATAGTAATATATATATACATATATACGTACTTCGATTGTAGGATTTCTTAAAGAAAAAGAAATAACAGAACCTTTATAGGCTGACCTTGTTGCCTGTCTGTTTGTCTGTCAAGACTCTTCAGAGCGTGATGATAGCGTGGAGGTATCTAAACAGTCTCGAGATTTCAAGCTGAAATTAATATCAAATATTCCGGTCTATAATCCTTTGTATCACAAAAAAATCTAACTTTTAAGTAAACACAATGAAAAGGTACGACCATTTATGCATCGATTTTGCTGCATTTTTTATACAATTCTTCGCGTAGTCATACTGAAAATTGGCACAAAGTGAGAAATGACAATAGAAATAAAGAAACAAATCCAAATCCCGTTACAAATTTATATTTGTAGTTTATTTCATACAAATTTACTTCAGGTTGACCTACAATCCTGGAATTGTTACGCAAATGGTAAATATAGAACTCAACGCCGCCCTCTGCTTTGTTATCAGAGTGAAGAAATGAAAATATTGAATACTTCATTTTCCTGACTGGGAATCAAGCTCACAACCGTCATGTTTAGTCGCACACTAGTGCCTCTGAGTCACGACTGCCCCTAAAAAGTAAATCCAAGACAAAACAATATATAAAGTAACAATAAAAGTACAAGTATATTTTACGACGCCGCAGGCAAGAAAACCCAATCTTCCTACACCTGGAGGGTTTATAAGGTTTTTACGATTAAAAATCGAGCCAATCTCGAAGCAATTTACGTGGGACCTTTGTTTTATACGATTGGAGAAAATTAAATGCATATTTAAAGAAGGGAACGCTTTTGCTGCAAAATTAATTTCTTGACCCACTTTCAGTAACACCTGTTGCTGACCAGCATTGATTCTTTTCTGCCTTATAAAAATTGTTATTTTAAAGCATTTTCAAGAGGAACTCAGTAAAGCTTTCGAGAATAAAAAAATATATTTATAAATCTTTTAATATTTTATATGTTTTTATACTTTAACATTTTTAAATTATGTATTTTTTATACTTTTATAGTAGGGTCATCCTGGTGTCAAAGTACTCCATACTCCAATTAACTTGAGTTACCTCATTGAAAATGAAAATAACTAATTAGTCGTGGCGCAGAGGCACTAAGTGTGACTGTACAACCGACTGGTTGGTGGTTTGATACCCACTCGAAGAGATGAAATATTTATTTAAATTTATATTTCCATTTCTTCGCTCTGGTGTTGAGCGCAAAGCAAAGCGCGGCGTTGAGTTCTGCCACTCAACACGCAATGCCTCCAGAATTCGGCAGAAAGCGAGGAACGGAGTGTCATAACACTAGGCTCCTTCTAGGCAGACCCTGCTGTGTGGGGGACACAGCGTGAAGCTGATTTATTTATTTATTTTCATTATATATTTAAGAAAATTTACAACTTACCTTTTAGTGATCATCAGTCAGCTATCAGTAATCGATATTTTATTTTGTATACATTTTTTGTTTCAGGTAAGTGGATTTTCGAAGAAATCAATAAATACAGTTTTAAAATTAATGGTAAGATAAAACTGTACTTTAAGCATTTTTAATTTCTTTTTCATCAGAAACAAACATTTTTAGCATCGCATAAAATTTTTAAACAACCTACCTCTGAAAGCGTTTTGGAAACTGTCTGTATTTTATTTCCCACATTCTTTTGCTATCTGTACTAATATCATAAAACTGAAAAGTAGATTGGTATAACTTGCTAATTCGAATTGATTTTTTTTTATGTTGGATAGTATATTTACCGAAGAAGGCTATAGACTATATTACGTTACATAGGCTACAGTTATTTTTTTTTGAGTCTAACTGTATCTGCAGTCAAAGTCACTCCGGGTCAGTCATATGTCATACAAACCTAGTTGTTTATATTTGAGTAAGGGTAGCGAAGTTGCTAGAACCAAATGAGTTGCAATCAAATACCTCAGGTCTAATATTAAACCTATATTTCTTTTCAAATCAATCTATTTTTTTATTTCATGCATTCAACATGGCTGCGCATGCGCACTCATGAACCCGAGCACTGAACCCGAGAACCTAGTGTCAAGATCTGCATCTTGATTCTTCTATGCTCCCTCTCATTGGGTGGTGGAACTCAACGTTGCGCTTTACCTCGTGACCAGAACGAGGAAATGAAAATATTGAATATTTCATTCCCTCGAGTGAGAATCGAACCCAAAACTGTTGCGTTTACAGCCGTACGCTCCTCTGAGCCACGATGACCTCGACGAATTGTTCATTTATTTTAATTTACTACAGTCATACAACCCACGCCTATTTGATTAATCGTAAGACGTAAAAGTGTTTAACTCGGTGCCGTGTTGCAATCAATCAGCGCGTGTTTCAGGCGTGAAAATAATTAAAACAACGTTTCACAAATTCACAAAACAAAATTGTATTATTTCGTTACAAAATATCATTAATCATTACTCATTATACTTTTAAATGTAATTTCTATTATTTTTTATGCTATTTTTTTAGTTTCACGCTGTATCCCAGACATAGCTAGGTAGTAGAGGGAACATGGGAACCTAGTGTTAAGACACTTCGTTTCCCATTGAGACATTTTGCATTTCAAATTATTCGTCGAATTCTTAAGGTATTGTGTGTTGAGTGGCGGAACTTATCGCTGCGCTTTACCTCCTTATCAGAGCGAAGCAATGAGAACATTAAATATTTCAATTCCCCGAATGGGAATAAAAGTCACCAGTCGTGTTTACAGGTTGTTTTTTACTATAATACCTTAATACTTTTAATACATACCTTCCAACTCTACTACCCACCTAACAGGTTTCAACTCAGTGTGATCCCGGCCTAGAATAGGATAATAGGATCATCCTGGTAGTGGTGGTGTCGTAAGAGGCGAGGCAGAGTCACGTCGCCAGCAATGGCAACACGCATGGGCAGACTCGACTAGATCATTACCACTCCCGGCATTTAAAACCGGCGTGAAGCTTTATGCCACTGTGTTTTGCATGCCAGGTAATGCCGAGCCACGGCGCCCAACCCACCTTCAAGGCCGGTAACGCACCTGTAGCTCCTCTGGTGTTGCACGGGGCCGTGGGCGGCGGTAATCACTTACCATCAGGTGACCCGAACGCTCGTTTGCCGTGTCGTTCTTTCGAACTATATAAAACAAGACCCGACAATTTGACCACAATCAATATCGCTCCATTTAAAATTTCAACTTTTCAGGCATTTCCTACTCCACCTACAGCAAGCCTCTGGAGCGTATTTACTTTTAATTAACGAATGGACAGCCGCTGAAAGCTTATTTGTGTTTGAAACTTGAAACAGGGTTGAACACTTCTAGATGTGTCGTTTGCGGGGTCATCGATATAAATTATTGATATGAAAATCTTAAATATATGGTCCTATTGGCACATTAGGATATGTTTAATTGGGATTGCTTTTACGAAAGGGTTTTGGGTTCAAATGTAGATAATATTAACAGAAGTAAACGTTAAATATCACAATGATACAATATGTTTCAGTGACATTAGGTAATGCTAAGTATTATTATCAAATAATAGTAAAAAAGTTGTGATTTACTAAATACTTATGTTTATATGCAAAGACAATAAAACATAAGTTTTTAGTAAATCACAACTTGTTTAGAACCAAGAGACTAATATTAAAACACTCTTTTCTCCACTTTACTTTATTTTTTTAGTTTTGTCAAAATTTTTACGTTTTTTAAAATACTTTTCTTGTTCCATCTTATTGCTCATTCACAGGACACTGAACATTTAAATTAAATATGACTTTTGGCTGGAACGTTGCCAACGTAGTTACCAACAAAATGCTTTATTAATTAGCTTATACAAATGCTTAAAATTTATTGCACATTAATTAAAGCGTATAATTTTTTTTAGCTTTACACACACAAACAGACTAATTAGAGAGAACCCAATCGTTACAACTCTGCTTTACCTATTTCCGCCAAATCCTTTGTGACATTGCGTCCCTAGTCCCCTTTCATTTAGTGTATGTTTTATTTAAATCCCTTCATAAATAAAAAAGGTATGTCAATATAGATGCCACAATACTGCTACAAAATAAATGTTTTATTGAATTGTCTAAAATGTGAGCTTTCAATGTATGAATATTGTTTTTAAAATAGCAATATTATTAGATCACGAAAGTAGTTCAAGTGAGAAAATAAGAAATATATAACTCTATCAACTAGCTGATCGAATCCGCAATGAAGAGGTACCAGCGAGGATCACGGGTCACGGTGAGAATGAAGAAGAACGTGCTCAGCTGGTTTGGGCACGTCGAACGAATGAGCGAGGAAAGAATGGCAAAAAAGATTTATGATGGAAAAGTGAGTGGTAAGAGAGGTAGGGGGAGACCTCGGTTGACCTTCGAAAACACAGTATCAAAGATACTGGAGGAAGGTCACGTAAAAAGCATGAGGATCCCGCGGAGGGCATGTATGAAGAGGTTGGATGACAGTGGACGAGGCGAAAGCGGTATGTAGAGACCGTAGCGTTTGGCGCTCCGTTCTCTCTGACTACCCCGCTAGGGATAAAGCGTGAAGTTAAGTTAAGTTAAGTTTATCAACTAATTATATTTAAAATATTACCTTTAATTAGAGAAGAAGCCAAAATTTAAAAAAAAGTCCACTTTTTCCTCCAAATCTTTAAACAAAAATTTAATTTATTTCCATACTTATAGATTGAGATGTCAACAACACTTGTTATTTAGGTCAATAATTAGGTTACCCAGAGATCGTAAGCACTATATAGTTCGAAAGTCGAATACTAGCGAGCTAAGCTTTAGCTGACGAAAAATGCTTTTTTTTTTGGTTAATCATCATAGAACAGAAATATATGTTTCTGCTTTAATTTAGTTTGACCTATTTTGGCGTTGCGTTTTGGGTTGGCGTAACACAACGCCGCGTTTGTGTTATAAAAATATTTATTACTTTTAATATATTGTTTAATATTTTGGGAATTAAAATTAAAGCATCGTGGTTACAAGAACACAGTGTATCAATAGACCTATGACATCTTATCTCTATATGTATTTACACTAGCTTTAGGAATTATAGTGACAAAGTCCTCGAAAACTGGACGATAACAAGAAAAAACTATTCAATTTAGTAGTTTCTTAGATTCGCGTGCGTTGAACGCCATTCACCTTTATAATATTAAGTATCACTTTAAAATATTTACGACTACCAGTATACCTACGTAAAAGGTGCTGATGAATCACAATAGTTAGTTTTATATAAATAATTGGCATCCATTTTTACTTTGGATACTTTCCAATAAATAGTGGAGTCACCTAATTTTATTGAAGCCAAGCCAATCACAAGAAAAGAGTTGGAAGACATTATTGTAGACCTATTTGTTACAGCTAAAGTTTCTAGCAATATTTCTGAAACAAGCAACCTAAGACAAGATGTCAATTTATTAATTATATTTTAAAGTGATATTTATTCATTGGGCACTAGTGGCCCAGCGTCTGACTGTAAACGCGATGGTTATAGGTTCGATTGTCACTTAGGGGAAATAAGTTATTTTCATTTCTGGAGAGAAAGTGATAACGAAGTGGCGAAAGAGTGAGGCTAAAAAATATAATATGTATGAATATATATATTCATGTTCATTTCGGGCCCGAATTCGAGTCGTTGTTTGTAAGTGGCGGTCGGGAATTCCCCTGGCGTTCCCCTGAGTGGGTAACTTCCCGTTTTGCTAGTTACATTGCTCGACATCAAAGTTTATCTAAACTGACCGATACGTGAAAAGCGTACATTGATATACTACCACGTTCTTTTTATTTATAGTGATTTAATAATATACTAATAAAGATTTATTTCTGCCAGCTCAAGTAGCTAACAATATTTCTATAACAAACAAGTAAGTTTGGGGACAGGTAATAAAATAAAAGTAATAAAAGTAGACAGTTTCAAACTTAAAAAATTCTAGAAACAGATCTTAAAGTTTTTTTTGTTGAATAGAAATATCTTTTGACGCTATAATCGTGCATTCATTTTCTTTGTTTCACGTTATATCCTACATATAGTTGCAGAGTAGACTGAGATAACCTAATGCTAAGACACTACTGTTAATTAAGAATAATGAACAACTTTCGTGATAACACGAACGTTGTCAATTTGTATTTGGATGGGTAACGTCCTCAAGAAGTGAAATAAAATGACGTGACGTGACGTGACGAAATTAAAAGGCGAAAGTGTCTCGTTCATTCCACTGTCCGATTGCGAGTTGCAGGCATTGGTTATCACACTACAGTAACATGGTTGTGGAAATAATGGGCTAAACCAAAACGCGAGTGAGACTAGTAGTATTAGAAAGTTACATGAAGAAAGGCCGGAATGCAGATCAGCGTAAGTGGAACAAATGAATGAAATGGTACATATGGGAAGTATGCTTAGTGTATTCCTATTCGTAGTATATTTAGAGTCAGTTTCGCTAACCGCATCTGTAATGAAGAGATTGAGAACAATGAAAAACGTGCTGAGGCTCAGGAGAAGTCCTATAGTTATTAGAGATATAATAATGGCGAAAAATTTTTATAAAAAGGTAGAGAGGCGAAAAGATCACGTTAAAAGCGTGAAGTATCCCAAATAAATAAATAGGTTTATTTATTTTATTATCTGTGACTGTGAGTTCCGCCACTAAACGTGCAGTCTCGAATTCGATCGGAAATTGGAGTTTGGAGTCTCTTAACATTACATTTATAAATTAAAGAAAATTTTCGTTCAAGTTATTTTATATCATATTGCATAAGCCCAACTCATCTTCATACAATTCCAAAATATAAGCCCTAGACATGCCTTAAAAAGATGCCAATTGTTCGCCTTATGTTCCATCGTTACACAAATACTTGTAATTACATGAAATATACTTGGCATCTCCGTTCTGGCGTCATTCCAAATTTAAGAAACTAACTGCAAAATTTGTACTTATCTAACGCTATTTCTTTGTTTTAGTGGTTTTATGGTAGTAGAACGGGTGTTCAGATTAAAGAATAAAAAATATATAGTCCTCTTACTCAGCTGATTTGTTACTGGATGGTTCTAAGTCTAAATCCCACTCATGGATATATTTATGCTGAGATATAGATTTAGGCCAATTTAGGCGCAGTGGCAGAGCGTGTGGACTATTAAAGCGAAGGTTATGAGTTCAATTCCCGGGGGAATGAATTTCATTTTTAAGCTCTGATTATTTAACTATAAACTCTAATATAGTGTTGTACATAAATACAATATTATTGTTCAATATTGGATCTGATTTATCACCAATTTATTATATTAATTTCTTTAATTTATCTTATATTTGTATGTTTTTGTTTACTTCGTCAATTATTTAGCTTTACTCTGTTTTTAAACGTGAAACAAACAAACTCACTATACCTAATAATATTAAAAATAGTGATATATTAATTTTGACCCAATCGGGTTTCGATGACGACACATTTTATTTATAGTATCAATCTGATATGTTCTTCATACCACTTTCCATATCTAGCATTGGTCTGCAGCTTCACCTGCATTGTCTATGGAATGGAATGGAATTGAACAGATTGGAATGGAAAAGACCTAACTAAGAGTTGTGTACTCGAATGACACATGGCACACAGTGAAATTGAATGAAATAAATGTGTGTGAGTGAAATAAATGTGACTTGGTTTTAGTCTTTGGTCGCCAAATTATCCTTATTATTAATATTATATATATATATATATATATATATATATATATATATATATATATATATATATAAATATATATATATATATATATATATATATAAATATATATATAATATTAATAATAAGCTTCTTAATACTTTCGCCGTCGAATACATAAGAAAGAAATGTGTGACGGTTGTAGGTTTGACTTCCACTCGAAAGTCATTCAACAGGTGGTGCCTCGAAAATACGGCGGAAAGTGAGAAACGAGAGAGTGGATGTGGAAAGGCGTATTGCTGCCGGTAACAAGGTTAACGGAGCCTTGGCTGCATTGATGAGACGGCGAAACGTCAGCACAGCTGCGCGTTTGGCCGTACACAATGCAGTTTTGGTACCGACAATGTTATACGGCAGCGAAACGTGGGTATTACAGAAGAAGAATGAAAGAAAGATAAATGCTGTGGAGATGCGATCTCTTCGTAGGATATGCGGAGTCAGCCTAGCTGGTCGAATCCGCAATGAAGAGGTACACAGAATGGCAGGTACCAGCGAGGATGTCACGGTGGGAATGAAGAAGAACATGCTCAGCTGGTTTGGGCACGTCGAACGAATGAGCGAGGAAAGAATGGCAAAAAAGATTTATGATGGAAAAGTGAGTGGTAAGAGAGGTAGGGGGAGACCTCGGTTGACCTACGAAAACACAGTATCAAAGATACTGGAGGAAGGTCACGTAAAAAGCATGAGGATCCCCCGGAGGGCATGTATGAAGAGGTTGATGACAGTGGACGAGGCGAAAGAGGTATGTAGAGACCGTAGCGTTTGGCGCTCCATTCTCTCTGACTACCCCGCTAGGGAGAAAGCGTGAAGTTAAGTAAGTAAGTAAGTAAAGTAAAGTAAGTGAGAAACATAGTGTCGTAACACTAGGTTCCTTTTGCCTACCCTTCTACTCGTATGTGCAGGATAATTTAATAAGAATAAGAATTAATTAAGATTTTTAATAAGAATTCCTAAATTCTTAACACATAAAATGTTGAATTTCATAAATTCTATTTTCAAACAGAGTAAACGAAAATGACTTTTTTCTTAAGGCATGACTCAGGAACTTGTATAAAGAACAATTGTTACAATGTACGAGTTGTGTTTAAATTTAAATTGTAATCATATTTCTTCTCCAACAAATTTAAACTATGAAATAGAAACTATTTCTTCCGTTTGTGCAGTTTCAAAGTGCAAAAAGCGAAACTTCTCAAAGATTAAAGTGCAAGTAAAATATTCATCTTTGACCCATCTAAAGTGACCTAATCAAAAGATTTTTCATAATTTAAAAAGATTTTAATTAAGTTTAGAAAATTCATGTAAATTCCATAATATTATATTAATAATTCAAATTAACGCTATTATTTATATTATTTATTGTATTAACCTAAAGAACACACCCACTAAAGAACCTTCTTTCAGTTCAGTCCGATTTTCTAGGCATTGCGTGATGAGTGCGAGCTATTATATACATCATTTCCTCAAGTGGAAATTGAACCCACAACCTATCGCGCTTATAGTCGCACCCTTGTGTCCCTGCGCTACGATTTTTATTTTGAAATGTGGACATTTATTAAATAGATAGTGAAACAATACGGAGGATTATTATTAAGATTAAAACAATGGAGAGGCTTATGTCCGACAGTGGCATAAAAGCTGATTATAATAATATTGTAACAATACGTTTTCATATATAAACATATTAATAAAATCTACATGTTATAGTTATTCCCATGTACATTATAGTAAAAGGCCGTCGTAGTGCAGGCGCGGCTGTTGTGGGTTCAGTTCCTACTCACAATCAAATATTTAATATTTAAATTTCCCCGCCCAAACGAATTATTGAGGCTTGCGCGTTAAGTTTCAAAAACAAACAAAAGAAATAAAGTGATAATAACGAACCATAAACTTTTTAAAATGAAATCGAAATACAAATATTAATAAAATCTGCTTTACGCTGTATCCCGCACACAGCAGGATAGGCAGAGGGAACCTAGTGTTAAGACACTCCGTTCCCCACGTTCTGCCGAATTCTAGGGTATTGCGTGTAGAGTGGTAGAACTCAACGCCGCGGTTTGCCTCGACACCAGAGCGGAGAAATGGAAATACAAATTTAAGTAAATATTTCATCTCATCTCATCATTTTTCCTTGAGTGGAGTCGAACCCACAACCAATCGGTTTTACAGTCACACTTTGTGTCCCTGCGCCACAACTGGTGTCAAATTATTTATTTTGTATTAAATAAAAAATGTATATTTGACAAACCTTTAATATTTAAAGTATGAAATTCAAATCTTATGTTTTCTCATCTTATACGTCAATTATAATATTTTTTTATATACATCTTGTTCCTCTCAAATTCTGGCATTAAAATTAGGCCGTTGGACGTTCTTTGCGTTCGAATTGAATTTGCAATACCTATGCCATCGTCAACGGGTACATACTCTTTAAATTCATATTTATATTTGTATTTTTGGGTTTCTTTCTTCAACAATGTTTTCATATCTTCTAGCAACGACATTATCTTTGTAAGTCTATGAAAGAGGATTTAGATTTTCATTTAAAATTAGTTTATCGTTAAGCTCCATTCGTAAATTATTAATCTTACTAGTAATATCAATATCGTCAGCGCTTTGATTTTCCTTTCTTACTGTTGTGTCATTATAATCATTTTTGTTATCAGGGTTACTATTATCACTTAAATTTGTTGTATTAATATTTTTCAAATCTTCAGTTTTCGATTCATTTATACTTAATAAATTTTCATGCTTATCTTCCTTATCGTCACTAAATGTTAAGCCCATAGGGTTGGCGTTGGACACGAAATCTAAATTAAGCGGATTTATTACTTTGCCACCACAAAGTGCAATAAGAAATATTAACGCAACGATATCATTATATATTTTGTGACGAATAGCTCGCAAATGAAGATGCATAGAGGCGAGTTTCTGAACGTATGTGCAGTCAATTACGCAAAAAGTGTTAAATTAAAATTTCGATAAAATGGAGATTGTGTTGCTATTTGCTTCGCAATGAGCCGTGTAATTTTGTTCGCTATTTCACTTCGTTTGGTTCTTTCTTTTTTAATTGTTTCATAATTTAACGAGTTAAGAGATTTTGTCGTTTTTTGGAATTTTAATTAAGCAATTAGCACTCAAAGTTAATGATTAACGTAAAATATAAATAAACATAGCCATATATTTGTAACAAGATATAAAGAAAAATCCTAATAATAAACTAATTTATGTTAACTTATGTTAAATATTTTAGTCGAATCTTTACTTTTCTTTTTTTCATGAATCTATAAGTATATAACCTAGTTCAGACATGACCAATTTTTCCTTGGCTATTATCTACCTTATTATGCGTCTTTGAGAAAGATCCGAATGGGTCAATTTATCTTTTGTTTTTAATAATTGTAGACAATTACCCAAAATCTCTTATGTTTAGATACGTTTATAGCTATATGAAAATTTTCTCAACGTAAATTTCATTCAAATATAAATTATTACATCAAAAGTTCTCCAATACATATAAATACAAGTGAGCACATACGAATCTAATTGTTAACACTTCATTTAACCCTTTGTCGTGCATATTGAAGTAAATGTAAAGAGAATAAGCTTTTCAAAAGATACATGATGGAAGATTTCTTGAAAATGCATCGTTAAACACAATATGGCGACAAAGAAAATTGTAATAACATCTTTGAAAGTCTCTATATTTATTACATATATCTGAAGATTTCTATTTTGGTTAGGATGAATATAAAATTACAGTACAAATATATTCACAATATAATCCGATAAGCTTAAAATATTGAATTTAATGTAAATTAAATATATTAAAACAATTTTATTAATATAAGCCTTTATTGCTGATTTTATTAACCTTTATTTTACCTATGTTAGTAAACATTTCACTTTTACATTTCACATTATGTAATTATGTAGAATCTACTCCAGGCTTAATAATCAGCGTGTCATTTGACACATAGTCCTCTTCCAGCTTTTTCCAATCTTCTCTATTATTAGCTTTCCTTGACCAGGTATTCCCTCCAATAATTTTAATATCATTCATCCACCTTTTGACTTGTCTGCCCCTTCTTCTTTTACCATCTCATGGTTGCTATTCGGTTATTAATTTAGTTGTATTAAAATAGTTACTGTCGCTCAACTATTTATGTGTCTCATAAGGTTGAGTCAGCGCAATCATGTAAGCATTCAGGAGGTCCATTTTTGGCGACCAATATTATTTAAAAAAAAATCCTGGAAACTCTTAAGAAAATGGGGAAAAAGTAACCTATGGTCATTCCAAGACACTCAAGTATCTCTATATAAAGATTTATCACTATCGGATAAGCGGTTTGACCGTGATTACTCCACAAACAGACAGACAGAGTTACTTTCAAATTTATAATATTAGCATACATCTGATTTCCTCAAGTGGGAATCGAATCTGCAACCTATCGCATTTAAAGTGCCATGCTTGTGCCCCTGCGCCACGACTGGCCTGGCTAATATATTGTATATTTAAATATGTAATTCTAATAATCGATAGCACTATATATACCTACATATATATTTAAATGTAAATACCACAAACCAATTTAATTAGACTACAACCACGCCTTGTACTTACATCGTACAACGTAGACCCAAGGGTAGAGGGTGGGGTTTATTAGGGCCAACCCTTGATTGTTGACTAATGAACGTACGTACGTAGGTATAACTAATTGGGGAATTGTTTATTTGGGAATCGATTACAAATATTTTAGTGGCGCTGGTGGAGTTAAATTATGCTACGAGTAAAAAAGGTTTTTAAATACAGGAAGTTAAGAAGATTTGCTGGCTGATTTTGCTGATTGGCTAAGTAGATTTTTTCTTGTTACTACTTACTTTATCGTTAAAAATTAAAAGAATAGAAGATAAAAATGGACATTATTACGGTTATGTTCCCTTTTTTTAGAAAATAACATGACAATTATTTATATAACGTAACTAACTACAATTGAACAGATTCTGGCAGCAAAATGCTTGGCTAGCCGATGGCAACGACACCAACAAACTGTGCCAAAAGAGAATCCTCTACCTAACGTATAGTCAAAGTTTGATATATATTTATAAGTACTCGTATACAGTTTTAAAAATAAATTTAACTACTTCGTCTGCAATTTTGTTTGGGTGAATGTAAAATGGTAAATACTGTTTATTCCCTTCTAAGGTATCCTCTCTCCACTATACTCCTCAATCTGCCTATGTTAATGCTGAATTTTACCTGTCAGTCTCTTAGTTTAATTTATTTTAATTTTAATTTATTTAATAAAGACTTGGTCCACTTGTTAGTTACATTTAAAACTTACATTATATTAGTACATATTGATTTTTTTTTTTAAACACACACATACAAATAAATATATAAACTGGCTTCAGATGAGACTCGTACACTAGTGACAATATCGAGCAACAGGAGCATGAAGCCTTACCCAGCGATGAAGTAATGGGGAGTCCCATCGGTCAGCCAACGTGCTCAGGATGGAGTTCGATGCTCCGCGCATTCGCGCCCACAGTGAAGCACACCGCTTTCTAATAATCGCGTATAAACAGTCGGTACGCGACTCGGCAAACATCGACGACGCGCTACAAAAGCGCGGCAAATCGAACAACATCCTAATAGCGTTATTATATTGAACGCGCAGTGCGTCGCATGCCCGTCGCGTAAAGCTGACCCACAGACCGCACGTGTAGAATGTTTGACAGTAGGCTTTAAAAAGCGTCAATTTGACCTGTTGGCTACAGCGTGCAAATCTGTGAATCAACATGTTACAGTGGACAGACAGCGCCCTACGCTCTCTTTCTACATCCACCGTGTCTGACAAAGTTAGTAACTGAAGAGTGTTATATACGTATCTTAAGTATATTTAGGTATACTAAGGCCGTCGTGGCGCATGGGCACCAGCGTGCAACATCGATTCAAACTCAGAGAAAAGAAATATTTTTAGTGTTCATTTTCCCCGCTCTGGTATCGAAAACACAGCGTTGAGTACCGTCAATGTCGAGTGGCTTGTTAACACGCAAAGCCTCAAATAATTCGGCGGAAAGTCAGGAACGTAATTATCTTAATGTGAATGGAGATCTTAACACTAGGTTGTCATATATTTATAGTCCGACATTGTTGAAATTTCTGGGAAATCCATAGAAAATATTTCTTAATTTGTCAGTACAGCAATAATTTTATGGGAAACATAGAGAAAGTGAATTAAAGTTAATTAGCTTCTCAAAATTTATTTCGCAATATATGACAGATGTAGTAAGCTTCATCCTTTATGTGGTAGAGTCGGGTAAAGTGAATTAGTATTAAAACATTACGTCCCTTTGGACCACCAAGTAAACTAGCATAAAATTTTGAGTCACGGAACCCAACGCCGCATTTTGTCGATAGTACCGAATAGCAAAACGGATAAACTGTTATAAATTAAATTTCAGCTCAACAGAGCTTTTAAATCATTTCACTACGCATCGATGACATGTTTTTTTTTGGTTCACAACGTAATAACTTTTATCTTTAAATGTTAAATTAATTACAGTACTCGTACACTCGTACATATACATGTTGTTTTATTTTTGAATTAAATATATTTCTTCATTTATGGCCTGACTCTGCCTACCCTGCTAGATACAAAGCGAGGTGTTGTATTCTGCAGGAATAGCGTTATGCTATGTACGCTAAGCAATAAAGAAATCGTTAGCGCTAATTTAAATCAAATATTTTATCTCCTTTATTATGCTATATTTAAATATTTTATCTCCTCAAATAGAGATAGAACCCACAATCAGTCGATTTTACAGTCACACTTTGTACCCCTGCGCCACGACTGGCCTCAGCGGTAATTTGATATGACAATTATATAAACTGACAGCAAGATGTCACCTCAGACTCCTTTGACCATAGACTCAATAGGTTACAAATCAACAACAGACTACTACAAAAATATATTAATCAAAAATAATTAATCCCGTTAATAGGTTATATTTAAAATTAAATCAAAAATAATTAATCTCGTTAATAGGTTATATTTAAAATTTGTAATAACAAAGATCATATAACAGCGTGAGGTTCGTAGAATAAATAGTTTTTTGACGCAGTTTTAAGTGCCTTATTGAATATGAGTACAGTGTTTATTCAATATCATTGAAAATTTAAATTAATTAGTAAGTAGTAATTAAATAAATATCTTAATTTAAAGAAGTTAAAAAGCTTGTTCACGCTTTATTGTGCATATGCAGTCATGACCCTAGTGTAAATACACTCGGTTTCCCACTTTCCACCCAATTTCCAAGATATTGCGTATGAAACACCATAACTCAACAAAGCGATTTTTCTTCTCACCAAGGCTAAAAATTGAAAACAGTTGATTCCCCCGAGTAAGAATTGAACCCCCAACCAGCCACCCAACCAAACGCTTTATCGCTAAGGAAGAAGCTTCTTAAAACATAATAAAATTCAGGTTTGTAAAACCGAGTTAAAATTAGAGGAGGATATATCTAATCCAGCGACCTTTAGCATTCTAAACGAGGAGTTCGCTCACGCTCAAAGTATGTAATCTGATAAGTGTTAGGTTAGTTCCAGAGACTGCCTAGTAGTCTAGAGCACTATCGTTTAAACGTCCAAAGGGAACAAAGTGGATTCAATAAAGACATTGTTAAATTAAATTGCATGCAACGGTGTTTTACAATTGTGAGTTGCTATACGAGTTGGATGATTGGAATTACGTAATAAATTACATTTATTGAGGCCAGTCGTGGCGCAGGTGCACAATAGTGGGACTGTGAACGCGAGGTTGTGGGTTCTGTTACCTAATAAAACTACATATAAGTATAATATTAAGTTTAACATTTTGTTGTCGACGCTGTCGTACAATTGGAGAATATGCTTGTGCAATAACGGAATATCCAAATTTCGATTATATTCTAGTTTAGACATACATACATAGCTTTACTCACTCTCTGACTGACCTTGGCTGGATAGTCAGAGAGAACGGAACGCCACGGATTCGCCTGGTCTACTGTCATCAACTTTTTCATTTATGCCCTCCGAGATGATACGCATGAGAACCTCTCTCATGCATTTTACGTGACTTTCCTCCAGTATTATCGACAGTGTTTTCGATGGTCAAACGAGGTCGTGGTTTGCTTCTCTTACCGCGTCTAGCTTTTTTAATTTAGGCAAAATAATGCTCCTTATTTTGTGAAAATATTTTTTCAGCTTGATGCTGTATCAGGCGTACTGCAGAGTAGGCTGAGGAAATTAAGTGTTTATACACCCCATTCCTCACTTTACACCTAATTTATGAGACATTACGTGTTAAGTGGTACAATTCGAAGCTTCGCTTTTTCTCGTTACCGTAATATATTATAGAAATATTTTAGTCGATTTAAATGGAACTCATAACTATTGCGTACAGTTATTAAGTACTACTAATGTAGAGAAAAAATAAGATGATATGATTTATTTTAAGATAGAAAATAATGACGAAAAATCAAATATTACCGCCTTGTATACTTTAAGCTCCCAACAAAGATCCTTATCTCATAACTCCTTGTGAAAATACAAAATGGCGAAGTCATCAACGTAATACGGATATAAGATGTTATTGACACTTAGGCCATTTTTAGTTATTTTTTTTATAGATATTAAAAATTTTGACAATCTATTAAATTGCGGAAGGAAGAACGTAATGGTTGTGAATTCGATCTCCATTTGGGGGAGTGATTCGGCAAAAAACGGGAATGGAGTGTCTTAACATTTGGTTCTCTTTGCCTCCATAATATAGTAGTTAATATTAAATGACTCAGTATTTATTATAAATCTATAATTTTTACATGGCTTCTTAGCCAGACTCGAATATCTATATGTATCTCAATCTCATAGGAAGGCAGAATAGAGCGGGAAATAAAACCTTAACTTTAAGGTTTTATTTTCAATGTTGTTTATCAAAGCGAGGAAAGAATAATTTAAATAAAATCGCAGAGCTAGCAGAGATCGAACCTACGACCGCGTTTATGGCAGGCACCACTACGATTTATATTTCGGTCTTCTAACAAAGTACATATTTACTTGAAACCTCAATATGTAACATGCTATCAACAACTTCTGCGAGTATTTTATACCAAAATAATTACACTTTTCTTTCGACACGCAACTTACGCACGCTAGTTTGTTCTACTTTTTATTGAAATAGGTTATTTTATTTTGCTTCACGCTTTTAGTAAGCAGAAAGGACTCGATTTTTAAATCATCACGTGTTGAGCATAACTCAACACTGCGGCTCGTCTTACAAGAGCGGGTTAGTAAAAAGCTTCACTTTATACTTTTAGCCAGTTTCAACACAATTTTTGAGTCACTGTTGAGCTTGTTGAGTGGCGGAATTCAACGCCACATTTTGTCTACTTACCAGAGCGAGAAGGTTAATACATGCATGCTTATACGCTATAGGTAGCTTTTATAAACTTCAATGCTCAGAGTAAATGCATTAGTTTGTTTTGTAACTCTCACAAGGGTCTATTTGATAAGGGATAAATATTTACTTAATAAATTATCTTTTACTTACATTTGCTTGTTTAAGTCACGTCCATAATATTAACCTTCGTACTAAATGCCCCTTAGTTTGTGGTGGGTTAGCTGGTTAGTTAAGGAGCAGATTCACCAGAGTTAAGACACTCCGTCCTCCACACCCTTTGCTAGAATCAAACCAACAACCAACGTGAGTACAATTAGTCGCTTATGTTGCTACACCACGATGGACTCGCCCTCGCTCTCTCTAAGAATAAAGTATGTTTCAAAATGTTATTAACAGAGACGACATGTACAGATAGATATATAAGACTGAGGATTTTTTTAGTTAGCCAGCTTAGTATCCACAATATTATCTTGGACATTGAGATCCGCCATTCAACACGTAACGTCTCGAAAATTAGGCAGATAGTAGAGAATAGAGTGTCATATTGAAACCTACAAACGAAAGTTGTTTCATCATCAAGGAAATTTTATGATGATAAATAAACTTTAACATTGATTTGAGTCCCGCAGGGATCCCCTCTGTCGACCGATGATATCATCTCAAGGCAACGTAGTAGCGCTTGCACTTCCTTAGTGATGGAGTATCTCTTCTATCCCCAAACGACCCAACACCAGTAGGGCTAACGGCATTAACCTCAAGTTCGAAAAATAAGTGCAAACATGTAAAGAGGTTTGTAGGAAGACGGTGAAGATTGCAAATTGTAAAATTAATTTGGCAATATTTAACAAATGAGTGAAATACTGTGTAATTAACCTTTAGTAAAAATAGTATACAAGTTAGGTATCCTTAACCTATCTTGATCCTGCGCCACGACTGGCCTAACTTATATTATTATCACTCACTTATAATATAACCTTTATGTAATCCTACCATACAAACCACCAACAATACTTATATAAACAATAAGTTGGTAAACGCAGCATAATAAAAGTATTGTATGTGGTAGCCGCGTTGTATTTAATATTTTCATTTCCTCGCTCTAACGAGGCAAAAGCGCCGGACACCGCCGGAAAATGGGACTCTTATATGTCTTGTTCCCAGATTGATTTAATTAGTAATTTTCATGGAAATTGTAAATAAATGATTTCCATAAAACAACAAAGGATCTAAAAAGACGTATTTTGCTCTCAAAAAGTATCTTACTTAGAAGAACAAAAACAATAACCTTACGTAAAGCTTCCATTAATTGCATCCATATATCATCCTCCAGATTAATAGTCTGATTACAAGAGATGAGGCCAACACAATCCACCGTAGCAATATATTGAGTGGATAAAGATTTATGTCTTTATTATACAGGGTCACGCCAATTATTCAAGGTATAGATGGTATTTTATTCAATTTCCTCTCTTTTTAGCTTCACGCAATATGCATGAGCAGAGCAGGCAGATGGAACTTAGTGTTAAAATACTTCGTTTTCGTCCAATTTTCGAGACATTGCGTATTAAGTGGCGGAATGTTGTTAGCGCCGCGATTTTTCTTGTTAATTAGAGCGAGAAAATGAAAATTTGTTTTTACTACACATTTTCAGTTCCAGCCAAATTTGGTCTGGTCCACAGGAAGTGCTATATAATATGTTTTGCTGAAACGGTAACTTATGCACAAAATGCGCATGTGATGCATAAATACTATCACCCAAGAGCCGATAGTAGCCAGTCTTTCATTATTTTGTCCTCCTGAGGCCTTGGAGAAAAAATAGTATTCAAATATTTATGAAATCCTATTCTAATCTAAAGGCATTTACGTAAGAATCTCCTTGAGAAATATGTTTATGTCATTTAGGTTATTAAATTACACATTAAACTGGGATTCCTTCTCAGTTAAAGTAAAAGTCAAAAAATGGATTTTACAAATATTAATAAGTATATGACAAAACTAATCCACAATACCTATATTTTAATATTTTCTTTCGAATAATATTAGAAATGACGTTGCCCATTGCCAGATACTTAACCTGTTTATAACTCCCACCAGACATCCCCAAATTCTATTAGCGCCTACGAGTATATTAGGAGCAAATAATATTTTTTACACTGAAGTACATGCCGCCAGACCATTCGTGGCGCAGTGGCACAAAGTGTGACTGTAAAACCAACTGGTTGTGGGTTCAATCTCTACTGAAGGAGGTGAAGTATTTATTTAAATTTATATTTCCATTTCTTCGCTGAGTTCTGCCACTCAACACGCAATGCCTCCAGAATTCGACAGAGAGTGGGGAGAGGAATGTCTTAATCCTAGGTTTCCCTCTGCCTATACTGCTGTGTGCGGGATACAGAGTGAAGCTGTTTTATTTATTTATTTTCTTATTTACATCACATGTATTAGGTATATATAGGTAAAGCAATGAATGCTTGTAATTTAGAGGTGTCCGGCAGGGGTTTAAAACCATGCTAAGTATCTGGAAATGGACAACGTCATTTCTAATATTATTCTCAAGAAAGATATAAAAATATTGAGCTTTATAATTTAACGAAAGTTAGGTACCTACTATAAGACGTTTTTTGCACCTTAGGTAATAACTACCAAATTAACGAACACCCCAACTCCATATTCCCTCATAGTACTTACGAGTGTTGGGCGTATGCGCACAGATACTTTCATGCATTATAAAATAATGAAGGTTAAGTTAATAAGGTCCCATCTGTTTTACTATTGGCTCTCTCTCTACTAGTATATTTTCATTACATGAACTTAGAAGCTTATTTTTTCTATGGTAAAATACTAAAAATTCGATACTTCATATTATTTTAGCATCACACTTTGAGGGGCATGGTCTTGATAGGTGGACAGACAGATATATAGACAGACAGACAAAAAAGTGATCCTATAATAATAATAATAATAATAAAGCCTTTTATTTTCCTATAAATTACAAAACGAATGAATTTACAAATAAATGAAGTTTACAGTATTCTTTTTTTTTTTTTTTTTATTAAACTCATGTTATTATTTATTGTTTATTTTTATTTATATATATATATATATAATTTATTTATTTTTTATTTTTTTTTTTTTTTTTTTTTTTTTTTTTTTTTTTTTTATTTATTTATTTTTTTTTTTTTTTTATATATTTTAGCTTAAATTATAGGAACCTCTTGGTGAGTATAGGCCTCCTCCATTTTCCTCCATGTTTCTCTATCCTGTGCTAGTCCCATCCAGTTTTTACCCGCCATGGACACTATGTCGTCTGCCCATCGTTTTTGTGGCCTGCCCACTTTTCTTCTTCCTTGTGGGCCGATCCATTTAGTGCTTTTGAGAGTCCATCGCTGGTCCTTGCATCTCGCGACGTGGCCAGCCCAGCCCCATTTTAATTTTAATGTTTTATACAATGCATCGGTCACTTTTGTCTTTTTCCTTATATCTTCACTTTTTGTTTTTTGAATTTTTCTAAGGTGAAGCATGCTTCTTTCCATTGCTCTCTGGCAAGTTGTTATCTTTTTCTTTATTTTGCTTGTTAGTGTCCACGTTTGGGAACCATAGGTCAAACAGGGGAGAATACAAGTGTCCATGATGACTTTTTTCATATTTAAATTGTAGTTGCCTTTTAGTATTTCCTTATGGGCCCAGTACTTGTTCCAGGTGCATGTGATTCTTCTGTTGACCTCGTCTTCGTTATTTGCTTTCGAAAATGAAACTTGCTTTCCTAAGTATAGATACTGTTCTACGTACTCCAGTTCCACTCCCTCTAACGATATTTTACTTTTTAAACCCTTGGCCATTATTTTTGTTTTGTTAAGGTTCATACTCAGTCCCACTAGTTTGCTCTCTTTATTTAGTTGAGATATCATACTTTCTAGTTTCTGGGGAGTTTCAGCGAAGATTGCAATGTCGTCAGCAAATCTCAAATGGGTGAGGCGTTCGTTATTGATAGGGATGCCGTCAGATTCCCAGTTCAATTTAGAGAAGACGTCTTGCAAAACAGCTATGAACAGTTTTGGAGATAATGGGTCTCCCTGCCTGACACCTCGGGCTATTCTGATCACGTCGCCTCGAGTTTCTAGTTTTACTCTACTCACACTATTCTGGTAGATGTTTTTTATAGTTTTTATTATTCTTAGGTCTATATGGCAGTTATGTAGAGCTTGCCAGATAGAGCTATGATAGAGACTGTCAAATGCTTTTGTATAGTCGATAAAACCTATATATAGTTTCTTGTTAAATTCTGAGTATTTCTCCATTACTTGTTCCAGTGTATGAATATGATCTATAGTAGAGAATCCAGGGCGGAATCCTGCTTGTTCTACCGGTTGCTTTCTGTCAATTTCTGAGCTAATTTTGCTTAGGATTATAGATGTAAATAACTTATACACGCTTGATAGTAGGCAAATCGGGCGGTAGTTAGTGATTTCCAGTGGGTCTCCTTTTTTATATATCAGTATTATGTCTGAATTTAGCCATTGCTCTGGTATCATGCCTGTTCTCAGTATCAAATTAAATATACATGTGAGTGGTCCGGTGAGGAATTTTGCTCCTTCTATTAATACCTCATTCTTTAGGCCATCGGGTCCTGGGCTCTTCTCTCGCTTCAACTTTTGAATGTTTTGTAAGACGTCTTGTTCAGTTATAATGGTCGTTTCGTTGACGATGGTCTGTAAGCTATCTGAGTGTATCTCTGTGAGCGTGGTTGTATCTTGTGGCTCATGACAATATAGAGCTCTGTAAAAGTTTGTGGCGCAGGATATTAAATCTTTTCTTGATCTTGTTTCTTTCTGTCCGTTCTTAAAGCTCTTAATCCAGTCTTTATGAGTAATTAGTTGCTTGTAGGCTCTTTTTGCGCTTCTATAGTGTACTATACTATTCTCTATCGTACTCTGCCTGTGCTGCTGGTAATCGTTTCTTATTGACTTGTTGGTTTGTTTGTAAAGGCTTGATAACTCTTTTTTCATCTTGCGTGTTTTATTTTTAGTCTTTATAAGGGCAGCGCGCCGTTGGATCAAAGCTTTAGTTGATTCGCTGAAGAAATGGCTAGTGTGTTCATTTTTCTTGTCCGCATTCTCTGATTTTAAGCTGTTTTTTAAGTTTAGTTCAAATTTATTATAGGTTTTTTGTATGTCATCTTCATCGATGTAGGTTAGGTCTGTAATGTTCAATTCTAATTTGTGTAAGTATATTTTTATTTCTTCGTCTGATTTCAGTAAAGACACTGAATTTCTGTAGTGTCTTCTACACTTTTTTATGTTTTTTTAAGTTTAATGTTGCTCTAACTATCCTATGGTCAGACGGGAAATCTACATTGCTTAAAACTTCTATGTTTGTAATATTTTGAGGGTTATTAGATGTAATAAAATCAAGTTCATTTTTTATTTTTCCATCTGGCGAAATCCACGTCCATTTGCGATTGTCTTTCTTTTTAAAATGGGTGTTCATGATGGATAGTTTATATTCAAGGGCATATTGTATTACTATAGTGATCCTAGTATTATTGTAGTGATCCTATAAGGTCTCCTTATTCTTGCTTTTGATATACTGCTTCTTAAAAAACAAAAAGAAACATAAAAATATATCCCCATTCGCCCCTAAACCTTATGTAGTCGATAGAAACAACTATCTATTGTGTTTTGGTATAACGAAAGCGTCACCGGAAAAAACACCGGACAATAGCTTTGTAAAGAATGTTTTTCTTTTATTTATTTAGTTAGTTGGCAATATTCCAATTGTAACAATTGTATATAATAATGGTGATATTAAATAATAGTTATGGGTTTGATTTAGCCTCTATATAATGTAATAATCTCTATGTAATATTGCTAACCCGACATAATCAAGTTAAGATGGAAAGAAGAGAACAAAGTGTTTTAACACTGTGTTTTCTCTGTCTACCATGCTATATGTTAAAACAAATGAAACTGAATAAGCGACCGATTAAGTACGCTTTGTACTAGCTCACTGAGCCCACACACTTTGCGCGCATATACAATCATTTTAAATGAAATTAAACACAAATATAAGTTTGTTTTTTTTTTCTATGTATATATAAATTTTCACTTTTGTGATATTTTTTCTTTAAGTTCTCACTTCATATGGAAAATACCCCATAAGATTTGATTACGCGGAAAATTTCATACAAAATGCAGCTAAATGTGTAAATGCATGCTTTTATTTTTTGATTTAATTGACTTTTTTTCTTACTTAACTGTTTGATAATAATAACAGCTTAATATTTCCACGCGATTTTGAGATAAATCTTATTGACCGTCAGACAGACAAAAAAAATCCTATAAAGGTTCCGTTTTTATCTTTTGAGATTTGGAATCCTTTAAGAAGTAATTAACAATTTACCAACATCAAACTTCAGCAAAGTATTCTTTTGTACTGTATTAAAATTTATATTTTTATAAAAAAAATACATATATTTGTATGGATACCGCGGTTTGTATATAAGTCTGTCGTGAAGCAAGATTAGTTCAGATTCACGTTTGATAGGCATGAGAAAAGATGTCATATCGAGGACGTTTTTAGGTTCACGTTGTATTCCCCATTTAACAGTGAAGACAGACGGAACCTCGTGTTAAGGCTCAGTTACTTACGCAAAGTCAAATTGAGTGGTAGGGTTAAACGCGGCGCTTTGTCTTGTTACCAAGAATGGAGAGAATAAATGATTTTCATGTTCTCTCTGGTCTGGAAACAAGACAATGCGCGGCGTTAGTGTTAGTTACTTCTTCATCTATATTGTAGATGGAGAAAATTAGGATAACATCATGAAGTTCTTTTTGAACCAAAGACAACCCAAACTGTCTTCTTTCTATAGTAGAACAATGTAATCAATTACTATCTCACTATATAAATATTTGTAATACTTACATTTTACGTTTATTTATGACTATCAATTCGACGACTGTGATATCAATCTCCGTATGGCGGAATAAATTGTTTTAATTTAGCAACTTAGCCAAGGCAAATTGCAGCGTTGAGTTCCGCTATTCCGCGGTAACACGGAAAGCAGCGAGCGTAGTGTCTCAACATTGGTCTCTGCCTTCCTACCCTGCTGCTACATATAGGACAAAACGTGAAGCTAACCACAAAAACTAAAAGGGACATAAGAATTCATCTATAGCGAGCTTACAATTTTTTTTTTGAATATCGACAACTAACATATCATATAAACGTCAATCCCTATTATACCTTTCAACAATAGAACACAATCTTTGCCCTCTCTTTGTTACATTTTTACAGCATTTACAATGTCCTCAGTGTGACATAAAATTTTGAATGAAACCACCAAGTTTCATTTAAAATTTTACATATTATTCTTTTGTTGTGATTTACAGCATAGTTATCATAAAAGTGCTTAGAAAGTTATGGAGTGTTATCGCTTTGGATAACTATTTCAAAGCAGAGCTCACTGGGAGAAAACACCATCATTTGATATATGCAGACATTGACCTGGGTCTCTCCGGTAGAGACTTTGCAGCATGTGCATTTTTATCTAGACTTTAAAAGAAATCATAATTTTGACCACTCTAAGAAATAAAACCTAAATCTCTTTCTTGTTCATTGTTTTAGCATTGGAAAAGAAAGAAATTTTGCCAAAAAAATATTATATGTGTCACTGGTACCTTCAAAAAACATTAGTTCTAAAATAAAATCCACGACACCCTATATCTAAATTTTATAAATAAGTCACAATCTCAGTCAAATATACCTTATATTGTGACAAAAAATATTTGAAAACTTCAAGGTGATATTTCACTATTTTTTATTTGATGAAGATACTGAAATTTACGAGTGAAAGTTATTCCATCATCAAGAAAATTTTATGAAGAAAAAAATTTGCTTTTGCTATAAAAGCTGATGTAATTTGGACATATACTTTACAAGAAAATGTAAAATTAAAATAATTCAACATACTGTTTACGGCCGCAAGCCTAGGTTCTAGTTCTTCGGGGGGCGCTCTTGCCGCCGATGACATATTCGCATGCAATCATGAAATACTTGGACTTTCTTAAAATTATTAAAATATTTTTTCGTGATTGAATGTATAAATTATATGATCACTCTATTAAATTAATTATAGGTGGTCTGCGAGCGAAGCTGCGAATGGGCTGCTAGTTATTAATACAGTTATATTATATCAATAATTAGAAAATATAAACAGTTACATAAACGACAGTGTCCATGACAGCCACACCCAAGTTTTTTTTTAATTCGAATCAAAAATTTCTGAGATTGACGTGTTCAACCAAACAAAATCTCTATTATATTAGTGTACATAGATTTACAAACATTTGACATACCATCAGCATTCACCTACATTACCGTATTGGTCATGCAGTCTATATGTGTACATATAGCCACTAGATAGAACTCCACTCTGAATACGAGGGTGAAGCCGCAAAGCAAAATATGCTTTTGTTCAACATTGCGTGGATGCTTTTGATTTTTGTTTATGAATGTAAAATGGATTGATATGGATTTATCAGATCAGACCAGATTCAAAATGGTAAAAAATAGATGAGGCCATCGTGGTGCAGTGGTCCAGCGTCTGATTGTAAGCGTGGTGGTTGTTGATTCTTCACTAGGGTAATGATTATGTAGTTTCGCGCTTTTTTCCCTATGACAAAGCAGGTAAAGGAAAACTAGTGTTAGGAAATTCCATGTCCCACTTTCCTGTCATTATTCAACAGGTTCCATCTTCAGTGCAGTAATTCAACCCCGCGCTTTATCGGAAAATTAGGAAAATTAGAATAATTTAAATATAAAAATTAATGATGACTGTAAAATTATTATAATTTCCACTCTTTGGTAGAACAAAGCGCGGTATTAAGTCCCGCCACTCAATAAGCAACATTATAAATTTAGGCGGGAAGCGCAGAACAGTTTCGAAACACAAGGAAAGAAATTTCCAGTATCAACATTCCTTTTTAGTGCCGCATTTTTTTTATTCAAACATTACAAAAATGGCTAATAATAATTTATTTTATATGTCGTACTCGGTAAAACAATGACTTTTTGCATTTTTGGACTATTAATATTTATTTACTTGTTCCGTATACATTGATATATTTCACTTGTTTTTCTAGAAAGATTATTATTATTAATACTCATACGACGTTATTGTAACAAATAAGAATCAATAAAATCATATTTAAAAAACCACTATCGACCCCTAATTTTTCGTATTTTTCTCATTTTTCTCTCTAATATCATTCAATTTAGTAATAAACACCATCAAATCTTTAATATCGACATCTAATTTTACTACTTTCTCATACAATTTTAGATGCACATACAAAGTCACAAATTCTTCAACATAATTTTGTAATGTACTGTATATTACCATTTGCTGCCTTTTTAGGTTTCTTAAAAGAGCATAACAATAACCTATTCGATACTTAATATGATTTATGTATTTCTTTCTCAATAATTGCGCATACGGCAGGTGGTATTTAGTTTGGTATATAAACTGAGCCATCAGCTGTAACACTCTGTAACGTATTTTATAGTTAAAGCCGGCGTAAACAGGGTCATCGTAGTTCGGAAAATATCTTCTTAATATATTACCACCACCACCACCACCACCACTACCACTAGTGGAATTTTGTATGTAATTAAACCTTATAGTTTGTACATTTATTTCGTCCACGTTATGCACATTTTGTATAGAACCGATGTTAGTTTCCAACAAAGTTTTAATATCCAATTTGCGTTTCCTCAAATTGAATGCAGCTACACTTAGATTTCGTGCATCCTTTTCGATGTAATTTAGTTCAGATTCAGTTAGAACTTTAGAAATGGCACTAGATTTTGAAATATGTGTTGTTGTTTCGTATGGGACGCGTAATTGAGTATGTTGGTTTGGATTCTTCCAAAACTCAACCATGTTGAGCTTTGGAAGAACTGAATCCATGAGGTCATCTGCTTTTATGTCGTATATTTCTTTCGTTTGTATTGTGGTTGTGTTATAGCCTAGAATGAGAAATTTTAACTGCATTTAGTAAATTAAGAATACATAAATCAGCTTCACGCTATATTCCGCACGCAGCAGTGTACGCAGATTTAAGTCGACGACATTTATATTATAAATATAGGCATAATTGTTTATATTTATTATATAAATGCCGCCGTGGCTAAGCAATTTATTATAAACGCGATTCTCACTGAGGGCGGGGAGGGGAGAATTATTTTGATTTCATCGCTATTTATGGTTACAAGGCGGAGACAAAGAGTTTCGCAACTCAACATGCAAAGTCTCAAAATTTTGGTTGAAATGTAAGAAACAGGGTGTCTCAAAACTAGATTCCTCCTGTCTAACCCGCTTAAAGCTGAACAGAGTTTTAGGTCTACAATCACAATTTTTATTAAAACAGTTAAAGACGGTATATCATTTATTTATTTTTTATCAGTTTCACGCTGTATCCCTCACACAGCAGGGAAGGCAGAGGGAACCTATTGTCAAGACACTCCGTTCCCCACTTTCCACCGAGTTCTGGAGGCATTACGTGTTGATTAAGAATACGAATAAATTAAAATATAAATGTAGATAAATAATTTATTTCCTCAAGTGGGGATGGAACTCACAACAAATAGATTTTACAGTCACACATTGTGCCCTGCGCGACGACTGGCCTCACGGTATATCAGCACCGTACACTATATTCTAATTATCACAAAAGTAACATAATATACATAATACATTTAATATTTTATACTCACACAATAACATTATAAACGTATTATATACTTGGATAATAATTTTCATAATAACCAACAAAAATTATAGCAATACACGCCGTTACATCGAATAGAATCGTCATTTACTTATTGTACGTACAGAATGCGATATAAACGGGAAATAATGAGTGTTTTATTGCTCTTATACTGATTAAAATGGAAATTTGTATTATTTTTACACGAGAATATTATATTGTTTTTCGTATAAATATAAAATAATAATATAAATATAATCAATATTTAGTTAGTTGACCAGTAACAAGACTAAACGCGGCGTTGAGTTCCACTGCTCACGACACAATGATACCGAACTCTCGGACATTGGCACGTAGGTGGTAGTGGAATGAATTTATTGACACTAGGTTCCATCAGCCAGTGCTGTTAGCTTAAAAAAAGACATTATTGTTTATTTTGTCGCATCTACATTCTTTCTGGCGCCGACATAGTGAACTTAGTGATTCTTCAGTGACTCAGTTCTACATTTAATACGTTTATATTGCACTGAAAATATAGCAGATAGGTTAACGAGCTATAAGCTTCACTCAGTACTACCATAGTAGACCAGAAATGGGTCAACATAATTTAATAAAAATACGAACAGAATATAATTACATATAGCACAGATAAAAAGGGGAGGAGGAGGGGGAGATAGTATAATTCAAGCGTCCATTATTTTATGAAAGCGGTTAGGCATTTAAAAGAGCTCGAGCACGGAACTGTGAGAGGCATGAACCATTTCTATAGAATACAGAATATATATTATAGATAATAATAATAATCATGGTATGTTTTATGTGGAAGCATGAGTTGAGACCGTCGCGGCGCAGTTGTGTAGCTTCAGTCCGTAAATGCGATGACTGTAGGTTCGACCGCCACTCGGTGGAAGTATTAAGTTTAATATATTTTCTTTTTCCTGTTCTGGTTAATAATGTGCGGTGTTGATTTCCGCCACTCAAGACTCTGTCTATAAATAATTTGTTGAATATATGTCTGCCTATTTGGCAATTTTTTTAGAAGCTTTTTAGATCTAGCAGAACATTGTATTACTGTAAGCGCGATAATTATGGATTCCATTCTCACTTGAGGTAATATTTTTTTTCCTTGTCTCACTCTGATAATAATAACTAGAACAGCATTGAGTTTCACCAATCAACACGCCATGTCAGAAGAAAATGCTTGAAAAAAATGAGTGTCTTAACCTTAGATTGCCTGTATCTAAACTTACTACATATATGTGGGATACAAAAAAAATTAAAGAACAGTTAACTCAGCCTTTTCAGCGGTGTTTAATACTCGGAATACCGCTATAATGGCTCCTTTCCTTTCCTTGAAATATTGTCTTTGTTAATACATCGTTATGTACTTACGTATTCATTTATTTTGTTTCATTTAAATGTTCATTTAATTTATATAAACAAATGAAATTTGAATATTTTTCCTGTTGTTTACTTTTTATGCGACCCTCGCGGAAAGCCTAGTTATTCTTTTAAACGATTTGTAGACGCTTACGGTCAGATACCGCAGGAGACGCAGTTGGTCGGAGGCTGACTGTACACGTGATAGTTACTAAACTAAAACCCAGCGGAAACCCTCTCCACCAAGATGCGATGTTCCCCTGCGCCGAGGTGGCTTCTATAGTGATATCAGTGAAAACAGACTAATGTGTTGCTGGATATGAAAGTGTGTAGCTAATGTTATACTAATACTACAACTACTAAGGAGGAGAAATATTGTTGTATAAAATATTTTGTTGTAACTAACTTTTAAGAATGTCGTCTCAAAATGCTACACAACCAGATCTTCACCTACCGTCTCATCTACTCACTTACTTTTGTTTTCAGTTATTAACGTTGAATTTATATAAAGATTTTTTATACTTCACGATATATCCCGCACATAACAAGGTAGACAAAGAGAACCGAGGAACCTAATGCTAAGACACTTCCTTCGACATTGTTACCCACTTATAACGGAACTCTTAAGACATTGCGTGTTGCTTGGCAGAACTCAACGCCACCTTTTGCCTCGATACATCACTCCCGCAAGTGGGATTCGAATTCACAACAATCGCGCTTACAGTCGTACGCTTGTGCCCCCGCGATAAAGATAGCTACAAAAATGTATACCACAGATATATTTTGTGCCGTGTGATCCCGGCCTAGAATAGGATCATCCTGGTACTGGTGGTGTCGTAAGAGGCGACTAAAGTACGTGTGGTAGAGTCACGTCGCCAGCAATGGCAACACGCATGGGTAGACTCGACCGGATCATTACCACCCCCGGCATTTAAAACCGGCGTGAAGTAGTGGCTTTATGCCGCTGCGTTTCGCATCAGGTAATGCCGGGCCCCGGCGCCCAACCCATCTTTAAGGCCGGCAACGCACCTGTAGCTCCTCTGGGGTTGCACGGGGTCGTGGGCGGCGGTTGTCACTTACCATCAGGTGACCCGCACGCTCGTTTGCCGTGTCTGTTCCATAAAAAAAAAAAAAAAAAAAAAAACAGATACACAGAAAAGTGATCTAATAAGTATAGAGCGAAAATATTATCCATTATTTCATATACATTTGTAAAAATATTATGAAAGCTCACAGTAGCATTACGTAACACGGAATGATCTAGCTGTGTGTGTTAAATCGATCGTGGGTCACCGACACTATGACGTCACGCAGAAACTCGGTTACACAGTGAATAAATAAAGAGACGTCGACGCCGAACTAGGGTTGGCTTCGAATGGTTTTGTTCCATAAAGCCTTTATATTTGAGTCTGGAAAAGGAAAAAGTTGTTTCTTTTTTTATATGTTTTTGTTTATACCGTTGTGGTGCTGCGATAGCGTTTGACTGTTGTTACGATGGTTGTGTGTTCGATACACACTCCGTAGAATAGAATTATATATAAGGTCTTTTTAGCTTCATGCTGTATACCGCCCATTAAAGGGGAAGTGAACTCGGGAACCTAGTGTTAAAACATTTCGTTACCAGGTACATTAAAACACTTTCGTTCCTTAATTCCTCGTTTCATAATTATCACGTGTTGAGTGGCGGCCCTCAACGCCGCGCTTGTACGTTGTATTTACAATCGCACTGGTTAATGATGGCGCGATGATCTCTAGAATAGTCAAGTCATTTTCGGTTGTAGTAGCCAAACATGGCGTTTAGTTCCACAACTCAACAGTCAATATATCAGAAAATGGGTGGAAAATCAAGAACGGAGTGCTTTCACACTAAGTTTTCTGCCTACGATCTTTGCAATTTAGAAATGCGATTGTTATGGGCTCGGTGCCGATTTGGGGAAAATATACCACCTGCCTACCCTGCTGTGCGGGAAGAACTATATAGCCACTTTACTAAAGAAATGTATGAAATCTGTCTCTATTAATGTATGAAACGTTGTTAGCAAATTTATATATCTAATAGCTTGCACAAACGAATACACTTTTACATAACTAATAATTCAAAATGTTGAATTCATTCATAGTTTACAGTGGTAGCGCCAGCCCTAGCTACAGATGCTTTTAAAAAGACTAAAAATATTGCACTTAATATCAACAATTATATTTTCAAAATATTTTCTCTGTTATATTATAATTTATTATTTTCTGATGTGATATTAAATATTTTATTCTTCCGAGTGGGAGTAGAACCTACAACCGTTACGTTTATAGTCCCACGTTGTGGGCTACGACTGCCCTTACTTTTAATTTATTTCAATTAAATAGGTCTTTCTGTACGATCTATCGGATCTTAAGACTTATCCCTGCTACAGGTGCTATGTAGATAAATCAAACGTTCATAGTGCCTCCACATGACTCCGATATCGACTTCAAGCGTCAGTTTTCCACAGAAGCTTACGCAGGAAACACGTCGTCCACAATGGAAAATGATGACGCGTTTACAATTCTAAGCCTGGTATAGCTATTTTCCCATTTTTTGTTTTATATTGCATTACTTCGAGTAGGAATCGAACCTACAATCTGACGCGTATACCCACGCTTGTGGTCCTGCGCCACAACTAGTAAAGACTAGTTTATTATGAGTTGAAATTCGCTCGGGAAAGTTAGCATAATTATTTGAGGATAATTGAGAGAATTAAAATAAATTCTAATATTTTTCTCGAGTGGAAATCGAACCTACAACCTGTCTTTTTTTTATGGAAAACATGGCAAACGCGTGCGGGTCACCTGATGGTAAGTGATTACCGCCGCCCACGACCCCGTGCAACCCCAGAGGAGTTACAGGTGCGTTGCCGGCCTTTAAGATGGGTTGGGCGCCGGGGCCCGGCATTACCTGATGCGAAACGCAGTAGCATAAAGCCAATACTTCACGCCGGTTTTAAATGCCGGGGGTGGTAATGATCCGGTCGAGTGACGTGACTCTACCACACGTACTTTAGTCGCCTCTTACGAAACCACCATTACCAGGATGATCCTATTCTAGGCCGGGATCACCTGTCTCTTTCACAGTTACACTTTGTGCCTCTGTGCTACGACATACCTGAAATAATATCTCATAATTTTATTTATTTCTAGTGGGACTCAAACTGATAATCTGTTTTAGTTCGTATATCTTACAGGTCAATTACAATAATTTATCACTATAAATGTTTATACCGTTGTGGTGCTTCGATAGCGTTTGTACTCGAAATCCACTTCTTCGCTATTGCAGGGATACACGTGTATCACACTCCTATGAGTTCAGTGAAGTATTGCCGAATCGAACGATCACCATCCATATGCTTCGATAAATTTGTCGTACACACGATCGATAAATCTATCAATCTGGTTTTCATGCATTTCTCGTTATGATATCGTTAGTGTGTAGCAATCATTAGAAATCAGGGTCTTCCCACTAGAAAAAGAAACAAGAATGAACACTTAATTTTTTAAGGAAAAATTGTGATCCTATCCTGTACACTTTACTGTCTATTCGTCCGTCTGTCTGTCTGCTAGTTTTCGATTTCTGTTCTCGTATGAGCTGTAGTTGATTTCATACAAAATGTATGTATATATATATTCCGTTGAATTATAATCGTTTCATGAATACGGAATCGTCGACACGAGTCAACAAAACGGCGTTTTTTCCAAAAATCCTGTAATTCTACTACATACGGCCACAAACAAGAAATTATACGACCCATTAGTCACGATAAGGGTATAAAATATTCAGGTACGCTCTCGCCTTATAATATTTGTAAAAGGAATCAGTTTAGCAAGTCGTTAAGTCGAATTATACGCGCGGTTAACTGACAAGTATTTTATAAGATTGTCAACTTGACGTTAACGGAAGCTGGTAGTAAAATGGCAATTTTCAAGATAGTTTGATATTTCTACAGTTTCTTTTTTTATTCGTATTCATTCACGCTGTATACCGCACACAGCAGGGTAGGCAGAGGAAAACTTGTGTTAAGACATTCCGTTCCCCATTTTCCGCTGAATTCTGGAAGCATTGTATGTTGAGTGGTGGAAGTCAACGACGCCCTTTGCCTCGATACTAGAGCGAAGACAGAAATATAAAATTAAATAAATATTTCATTTCCTCGAGTGGGAATCGAATCCACAACCAGTCGCTTTTACAGTTACACTTTGTGCGCCTGCGCGTGGCGCAGCCTCACTGGCCTCAAAAGTGTAGGCAGAGGGAACCTAGTGTTAAGACTCTACTTTACGCCAAAATCTCTAGTCGTAGTGTGGTAAGTAACGGAGCTGAACGCCGTCTTTCTACAAATTTGTATTAATTATTGTACTAATAAAGAATGAAGCTAAAGAAGAATTTAAAGACCGTAACGTTTTGGAGCTTCCTTCACTCCACTCTAACTACCCTCCAACATAAAGTATAAATCTTGAAAGAAAAAGAAAATATAACTAAATATTGAACCAAATATATGAATTCATATATTCATAATTATCTCCAATAAACTGTTAGTATATATATCACTATAATTTATCACGGAAGTGGTTAGAAACCTTCCGAAGCATCTGGATTATATTTTACATTAGTATTTTACCGCAAACAAAGCTAGGTGACTAGCAAGGACCTTTAAGCTATACAAACCATTAATCAATACGAACAATGTTGCTGAAATGCAAAAATTCTAGAATATTAACATAATAAATCATATATTTATTTCATTTATCTTTGAGTCGGAGATTAATTATAATTAATCAGCTTCTCGCTGTATCCCGCACGCAGCAGGGTAGGCAACGGGAACCTAGTGTTAAGAAACTCCGTTCCCCACTTTCCGCCGAGTTCTGGAGGCTTTGCGTGTTGAGTGGAACTCAACGCCGTGCTTTGCCTCGACACCAAAGCGAAGAAATGAAAATATAAATGTAGATAAATATTTTATTTCCTCGAGTGGGAATCGACCCCACAACCAGCCGATTTTACAGTTACACTTTTTGCCCCTGCGCTACGACTGGCCTCAAATATATTATACTTTAATTTATTTGTTATATTTTATTGGAGATTTTTATATATTTCTACTGACCAAAGATTATTATTACGTATTTTGTAGTTCTAAAACATGTTTCAATCATCAATGTGGAATATACTTTTTAAAATATTGGAAATGAATATAATTTATCACTGCAAGGTAAACGAGCGCTCAAACATTATGCATACTATTTCTTAAAACAAAAAGCTAAAAAGCTAAGAATTTCTCAATATCCATGATTTCAGCGAAACCACCGGAATATAGCGCTCGTTTGGTGCAACATTGACACAATTGCATACAACCAAATTAGAGTCGTCAATTTATTAGGAAAGACTATTTACAAACTTAGATTGTGACGTCTAATATATATCTTAAAAAGTATAAAGACGTTATACATACATGTAACTTGAAATCGCCATTCACTAAAACTAAATTAAGAGATGGCTCTTTTAACATTTCGAAATGTACAGAAAAACATTTGATTTATGATAAATATATAAATTAGGTAAAATAACCCAAAGTTGTTTTTAATTCTAACGACCAAAGTTGTATCTCTAAAAACATTACTAATTCATTAAAGTCCAAACAAAATGAATCGAAACATTTCTATTAACGTTTTATTTTATAAGTTAACTTGTTGATGATGACGAATATCGTAAGTACTTTATGTAAAGTCTGCTTTGTGGCCATTCGTGGTGCAGTACCCACAAGCTTGCGACTAAATACGACAGGTTGTGGGTTCAATTCCCATTTGAGAAAATGAAATATTTAATGTTTTAATTTCAGCGCTCTAGTGACAAGGCTCGTCGACTCGTCCGTCTGTCTGTGAGCTTGGTTTGGTTGCTTGGTTAAGAGCTTTTATCTCAGGAACGCTTGGAGATAACGAGTCGAAATTCAAACCACATACCGATATCTATGGCCTCATGATTTTCTGAAAAAAAAAACATATTTCTACATTTAATAAAAAAAAATATGACCGTTTGGACAAAAAAAATGGCTATTGCGACACTATAAATGGGGTAAGAATTAAAAGGGTTCTTTCGATTAATCTAGAATTATGAAAATTATCAGCTAGCGGGAGCCTAGTTGTGGCGCAGGGGGAACAAAGTGTGACTGTAAAGCCGACTGGTTGTGGGTTCGATACCCACTCGAGGAAATGAAATATTTACTTAAATTTATATTTCCATTTCTTCGCTCTGGTGTCAAGGCAAAGCACGGCGTTCTGCCACACAACACGTAATGCCTCCTGAATCCGGCAAAAAGTGGAGATTGGAGTGTCTTAACGCTAGGTTCCCTCTGCCTTCCAACGGTAGTATCACCATAACAGGAACTAAATCTAAAAACTATACACTTGTCGTATATCCTAAAAAATAATAGCCTTATGTTATTAAATGCGCTAATTTAAGTGAGGTCTTGCTAAGCTAAACCAGAATTTCAGAGAAAGCTAAAGACCGAGCTTGATCGCATTGTACTCGTTTTTTTTCTTTATTTTTAGCATAACATATAGAGGTGGTAAAGAAGCAGCGTTATGTAATAGATATAGAATCCGAGAATCAGAATCAGATCAGATCAGAATGCAATTTGAATAACGTTCGAGATCAGTCAGACATTATATATATATATATATATATATATATATATATATATATATATATATATATATATATATATATATGAATTCATATATTCATAATTATCTCCGCGAAACTGTTAGCATATTTATCACTATAAGTAACGGTCGTAGGGTATATATATATATATATATATATATATATATATCCCAATTTACCCCAACACTGTACAACAGTGCGCTTTATATTATTACCAAAGTAAGAAAATGAAAATAATTCATTTGAGATTGAATCCACATTGTAATTAGATGTTAAAATAAATTTCTGTCTCCTATTTGTTATTCTATTTCGAATAATGTTTTTTTAATGAATGATTAATGTTGCCATCGGACCTCTGTCGAAACTTGAAACTGTAGAAAAGGCTTAAATAACTGGCAACATTTTGAACTGGCGGGAAATGAAATGTCATCTGTACAAAATGGCGGGTCCCTTTTTTGTCTCTATAACACCCGTGCTTTTTTATGAGATTTAAAGTTATCTCTTGTGTAATTTATTATACCTCTTAGTTATGAATAATGGAAAATAATATATTATGATAAAAACGCTTCAAAGAAGTGATTAATTATGGACTGCGGTGTTGTTAGAAATTCCAAAGGTATTCTTTTATGTAGAGATTCTGATTAATATTCTATAATATTAATATGATATTAATCAAGAGAAATGTGTTACAATGTTTTAATTATAATACGAGGCCATTGTGGCAAAATGGGTCAGCATCTGACTGTATACGTGATAGTTTTGGTCATCGAATTCCATTCGAAGTAATGGATAGTGTTCATTTTTAAATGTCGCCTCAACACCCAATAAGAATAAGAAACTGGATAAATCAATTAATGTATATGAAGTTACGGGCGCCATTTATATAATACGGTATATAAAATATATCCAGTAACATATAAATGGCGCTCGTAACTTCATATTATATATATTAACTATACCAAATTATATAACAGAAGAAACTAATTAACTATACAGAAACAGTAATATCTCGTTATGCGTTTAAGAAAATGAATATTTCTTTTCTTACAAGCGAACGCAATGATTAATGCTGAAGACTCTTGGGATATTGTAATGAATTACAAAAGGTAGGTGGTACTTATAAAAGAAATATTACTTCGCATTCGACCTTAATGATATTGATTGAATTTTTATACGTATTTCATTGGCAGCCCGCAAATGATATGGTTGTGGGTTCGATCCCCATTCTGGTGATTAATTTGCCTTCATTTTATCGCTCTAGTAGCAGCGTTGAGTTTCGTCACTCAATACGCAATTGGGCAGAAAGTGGTCAACAGTAATTAGCAATATAAGTGAGGGAAAAAAGACTGATGTCAAAAAATTTTTTTTCAAGAAATAATTAAAAATTAAATTTAAGTAGGTTTTATAATTAAATTTAGGTACTAACGTAAGCGTCGTCGTTACATGCACTTTTAAAAAGACTCCCGTAAATGATTTTTAAAAAGACGAGATTGTTAGTCGAAGTCTTTGAATTATCTTTGCAATATTTTCATATGATTAGAAAAACTGCAGTTCTATTACACTTCGTTAATAATCACCAACTTTTTAAAATTCCCCCATTATGGTGTTTGTTTATTTTTTGAGGTATTTATTATATACGTTTTTCAAATATTTTATGAGCTGCCCTCAAGCGCAGGGCGACAAGCGTGCGACTGTAAATGCGACAGGTCGAGGCTTCGATTACAATTCGAGGAGATGAAATATTTTATATGTTCATCATCTCGTTTTGGTAATAAAAAAGCACAGTGTTAAGTTCCGCCACTGAGCAGCAATGTCTCCAGAAGTCAGCGGAAAATAAGGAATGGAAGTGTCTTAATTAAAAAGGAATATGTTATTACTACGTTCCCAGGTTCCCTTTTCAACAGGGTAGGCCTAGCTATGAGCGTGAAGCTAAAAAAATTCTAAATATTTACAATTTTTAAATTGCAAGTAATTAGTAAAAACTAGAAGAGATAGAAATGAACTACATTCTGCTCTAAAGCTGTCCGATGTTAAAGAAGCTTTTAAGCTATTAAATACTATTCCAGTACGCGAGTTGGGTTTCACTGTTTCAAAATGTAAGGTAAAATACTACCCGCTTTGAAATTTAAATGTATATCTATATATGTTGTGTGAATAAATAATATTATGTGAGAATTGTTTCCTTATTTTAACCATGATATCACAAAGCGCAGCGTTGAGTTCCGCTCAATACTTCTTCTTGACACTGAATGAAACTTATGTACGAAGCAGATGAGAATAAAGGAATTCTTCGTTCTCCATTTTCATTTTGATATAATCACTCCCTCGAATATTAATCGAATCCAAACTCATCGCCACAGTCACTAATTCGAGTCGAATAATATACATAAAAGAAAATACATAAAGAAACTTTTGCCTAGCCTATTTTCGAAAGTAATTTATATAATAGCGTCGACATACTATTGCCCCTTTATTTTCTTTGAACACGAATAACAATATACGAGACTATACCCCTCCAAGGGACTGTAGTTCGTTAAGCCAGGATTACTTGTATGGTGAAATATGTATGCGGTATACCTTTTTTCATCATTGTTTAGCCCTTATAAAACCGTTATTGCTATTGAAAATTGGAAACTGTAGCAGTAGTGATGTTAATTTGTTATTTTACTTCTAGATGTGTTTTAACTGTAAATGTTTTCAGGGTTCATTTTGTTGCCCAATTATAGAGCTTTTTATTTGTTTGTCCGATCCTTTATCTCCAGATAATGTAGAGGTATCGAGGGGTAATTAAGTCCAGGTCTACTGTCCCTTAGAGCACAGAAAATATCAAGTTTTTAAAAACTTCACCACCACCTTCTTCCTGGTACTGGTGGTGTCGCAAGAGGCGACTAAAGTACGTGTGGTAGAGTCACGTCGCCAGCAATGGCAACACGCATGGGCAGACTCGACCGGATCATTACCACCCCCGGCATTTAAAACCGGCGGGAAGTAGTGGCTTTATGCCACTGCGTTTCGCATCAGGTAATGCCGGGCCCCGGCGCCCAACCCATCTTAAAGGCCGGCAACGCACCTGTAACTCCTCTGGGGTTGCACGGGGTCGTGGGCGACGGTAATCACTTACCATCAGGTGACCCGCACGCGCGTTTGCCGTGTCTTTTCCATAAAAAAAAAAGATACAAGCATTTGTTCATCGTATTTGCTGCATTTGTATGAAATTCGCAGCGTAATCAAAACCTATAGGGTTTTGCAGTTATGACATTTGGTAAGAAGTGAACAAGGCTTATAATAAAATTTAATATAATATAAATGATGTCTGCAAAATCCTCTGAAATTCATACAATGCGCGGCGTTGAGTTTCGTGTGCTGATCCTGAATCCGTGTGCTAAGGGGAGTATCTTAACACTAGTAACTGCTTTTATAGTTTTATTACTTAATACAATGGTACCAAATTCTATCAATAACCAAAGACCTAACACTATCAATAAAACAGTTAAATCCCATTTCATCCCGCGGAAAAGCTTTTTTTTTTTTTTTTTATGGAAAAGACACGGCAAACGAGCGTGCGGGTCACCTGATGATAAGTGATTACCGCCGCCCACGGCCCCGTGCAACCCCAGAGGAGCTACAGGTGCGTTGCCGGCCTTTAAGGTGGGTTGAGCGCCGGGGCCTGGCATTACCTGATGCGAAACGCAGTGGCATAAAGCCACTGCTTCACGCCGGTTTTAAATGCCGGGGGTGGTAATGATCCGGTCGAGTCTGCCCATGCGTGTTGCCATTGCTGGCGACGTGACTCTACCACACGTACTTTCAAAGACCTAACACTATCAATAAAACAGTTAAATCCCATTTCATCCCGCGGAAAAGTTTGGTAAAAATATAATTTATTGCGATATTACCTCATATCATATAATTTTTCCCATTTATGTGGAAATTTTTCATACTGGCATTGTATAATATATATGGTCTATCTTCACCGTTCTTTTGTTAGTAGAGAAAATCTAGTGACAAGTCACTTAGTTCTTACTTTTGTAATAGTTTTAGAAATATTCTATATGTCATTTCAGCGCTCAATAATTATATTTTTATGCATATATATACAAATATGCATATGTTAGCTTCACGTTGTATCCTGCCTATAGGAGTCTAAACAGAGGGAACCAGTTAGTATTAAGATACTGCGTTCCCCACTTACCGCCTAATCTTCGGGACATTGCGTGCCAAGTGATGGAACTCAACGCCGCGCTTTGTCTCACTACCAAAGCGAGAAAATGAAAATGATTAATTTACCTTAGTGGTAACCGAACCCACAATCACAAGCTGTAAACATTTTCATAAATGGCATTACACTGTACAAGTCAGTGTTGTCATAGAATATATATATAGAGATATACAGATTAGAAAGAAGGGGAAAAAAGGGAGAATTTATCCAATATTATTATTATTTATTATTATTACTTACACTATAATATATTATTATTTTTACTCAATACTATCATCAAATCGTACAAGCACTCTTAGGCTTTTAAGGTTCCACCTATTTTGTCATGTCTATTATTCGGAAATTGTACCCTCGATCGGACATATCCAGGCCACGTCGCCATTTCCTGCCCCTATGACCTGCTATTTTCTAGACTTAAAATAATAGGAATAATAAAATGTTAAGTATTGTATTACAAAAAACATATAAATATTTAAGGCCAGTCGAGCCGCAGGGACACAAAGTGTAACTGTAAAATCGCGTAGTTGTGGGTTCTTCTTAATCGAAATTTCGAATTCGAAATATTTCTTTAAATTTATATTTTCATTTTTTCGCTTTGGTGCCGAAAATAAAATAAAATAAAGCGCGGCGTTAAGTTCAGCCACTCAATACGCAATACCTCCAGACTTCGGAAGAAAGAACGGAGTGTCTTGGGTACACTAGGTTCCCTCGGTTTACCCTGCTATACGCGGAATACTAGGTGAAGCTAAAAAGATAAAATAGATAAAAAGAATATATAGATTTATACCTTACGTTACAGCATAATTACTTTATGCCGTAATATTAGTATATATCCAGGAACCAACCGTTTTTTTTTTTTTTTTATTTTATTTCTTAACACTACAGACACTTGGTCCGTACACTTTTTAAATTTATTATTATATCTAATATCCTTATCATATATATTAATTACATTGTCGTTTACATACAATCAATATCTATAATAAGCAAATTATATTTTTATCTTTACATTATTTTACAAAATTTTACTTAGATCTAAGGTTAAGCGAGTGTTTATATTTATATATATATATTTAACAATTTTACATATTACAATATATATTTAATTACATAATTATAAGTACATGCTAAACTTTTATCGTAATTGATTTGGATGTGAGGAATTTTGCACTAGGATAAGGGCATGACCGCTATGGTGGAAGAGGTGACTGCTGCGTTCCTATCTTTCAAAGCCATCTTTAAATTATATTCCACAATGCTTTTTGTCGTTGCCTTCGTCGCGTTCCGAATTAACATATTTACTGCGTCATCTTTGCCTTCACTATAATACGTGCAGGTGTCGGTGTGCCGAGATATTGCTACGACGGCGTGCGAAACGCTATCATGCAGCTGTAGCCTAATAGATTTAGTGTTAACCACTATAACAGTCGCGCTGGTCAGACCCTGAGACTCGTGAATTGTCAGCACCTTCGAACCTGTTTCTCCTCCCCACCCCTGCGCTATCAGAAATTCTTTCTCCTCCTGGGTAAATGTGAGATACAGTGTGTATTTTAGATCTCCCGGTACTGGTGTCATTTTGATATCCTTTATAGAAAGGGATCGCACTACACTCTTAGACGAGTATATACCAGGATATATCTGTCGCAGGGCGTAGGCGACGTCCATGGGACTTCTGTGAGTACACACCAAGTTTTGGTTGAAGAGTTGTGGCGAGTTACGGTAAATCATTTCGAAAAGATTCTCTCGGTCTATATAGGGTAGCTGATTTACATCTCCAATTAAAAGAATCTCCTCGGCTCCGGAGATTCTGCCTGCCATCAAGATCGCTCCAAAGTGGTTCATTAAAGCTTCGTCGACTATCAAGCGGTAACACTTGTCTGATTCTCGTCGTGCTCCGTTTACCAACATTGAAGCCATAGTGCGGATTTTACTTTTAACCAAATTCCCTATACGTTCCGAGAGCCTCTCTCGAAGTTCGTTGGCTGCTTCCGTCGTACTTGTTACGACTGTATCCAGTCTTAACCAACCGTTAAGACACTCCTTTCTCATTAAGGTATTTCTGTTCCCCACATTTCGCCAAATTCTGAGAGCATTGCGTGTTGAGTGGCGGAACCTAACGCCGCACTTTGCCTCGAAACCATAGCGAGGAAATTAAAACATTAAATATTTCACTTCCTTGACTGGGAATCGAACGCGTGACCTGTAACGTTTGCAACCACAAGCTTGTGTCTCTGCACCACGGCTGGCCTTAAAATTTTTAAATAATTAATTAATCATATCGGCAAAAATTGTAAGTTACCAACAACTTTAACATTAGGGAATAAATAGAATAGAAAAATAAATACTTACCAAACAAAATAAAAACAAAACTACTACAGTTAAAATAAAACGAAAATAAAATTTGGCAAAACATTTCATTACATTAAAATGTTGTTCTATACAACAATATTAGTAGTTCCAAAACACAATATTTATTCCCAACCATCTCATAAAACAGTCTCGAAGATTTATAATACTCTTACTTTCACAGCAACGACCGACTAACATCTTATACTTGGCGTTTAGGACTACTTTATATCTCCAAGGATCTCAATACAAGATATATATTTACTGTACTTTTTTATAATAAATAAGGGGTTATCTATAAAAGAGTTTTTATTTAATTAATTAGTATCAATAGAGAGAGAAAAATACATATATAATTGATGTCTTCTCTCTGTAAGTAATGTGGATAAAATCAACGTTATGGTATTTAACACTTCAGCTGCATCCCGCACGCAGCCCGGTAGGCAGAGAGAATCTAGTATTAACATGGAGTATCTTTCCCCATTTATTGAATACTGTTAAGCCCGAGCTCAATTAATAAAACTGGCACTGGTCCGAAATCAAACGTGCAACCATCAGACTCAGACTTAAAAAATATTAATAATAAACATATTATTATAACAAACTATTTATTTAATTTCTTGTAGAAGACGTCATCCATAACTTTACATCAATCATGAGCTGCCCAAGAGCTCTTAATCAGAAGTGCACTCGGCTATTTCTTAAGCACAATCAGATACAAGTATTCTTATACTAACAATACTTAGACATTGAAAGCCATGACAATAAATCAGAGGAATGATTATCTTTAGCTCTAATCTAATCAGTCTCGGTGATAAATGGTTCAATTGAAATTAAGTTCTTATAATTGTCGAGAAAAGTAGCTTAATTTAGATTTAAGATCGTTTTCTTCAAGGTAAAGATTGATTATACCATTTCATTAAGAGAATTAAGAATAACAGAATTTTTGTAAGATATATTTATAATCGCATAATTGTGTTAGGTATATTTATAATCGCATAAATGAGGCCATCGTAGCACAGCAGCAGCAGCGTCTGACTGGAAGCATGAATTCGATTCCCACTCGGCGGAATGAATTATTATCATTTTCTCGCTCTGGTAAAAGTGCGTTGTTAAGTTCAACCAATCAATATACAATGATTCTTATCAATAGTTATTTCTATTTTCTTTTCTTATCTATACCGATCTTATCGACGCCATGGCTAGTAAAATAATAGAAAAATCATAGTAATATTGTATGTTTTAATTACAAATATAGTAAATTCATGTGAAACTTTACCTGCTATAACCGCATCCACTGGTTAATGTTATCCCAGATATATTTAATTACACCGCAACAGTGATAATTAAATAAATTTTCCTTACATTTATTAAGAAAAATATATTTTTTCTTTTCAGTTCATCTACAATTCGATGCTGCATCACTTCGGGACTACGTGCTATACTCCATAGTTGGCAACTACATCAGAGGCAACTTCACGCCAACCAGCTTTTCCGAAAGACCATGTAGAGATGAAGAACCAATCCCATACTTCGTGCCCAAACATTCGCGACCGATTCGGTCAAAACACATCAAGATTTGGAGCGAAGACTTCAGTTATAGGACAAACAGTGACAGTGAATTTGATGGGTACTATTTCAAGCCCAAATTTCGTAGTTCGCGAGTGGAAAGATCGATTTATAGGAAGAGTTTAAGATATAGGTTCGTGCCGGCCATGATAGTTAGTGGGCCTCTGGAGGGCCGGACTGGTGTAGTGCTGCAGTGGTCCCTGACGGACGCTTCGCATTTAGAAAACGAGAAAACTAGTGTTGTTTTTAGGTAAGTTGATTTTTTTTATATTGCATCCATCACTTAACATTTCCCGTTTCGCGGAGCAAGGAAATAATTATTTTATATCATTTAATACATGAAAATTGTTTTATAAAATAATTAATCAATTTTATGCCGGCAGGCAGTACCGGCTTTTGCACTCCCAGCGCCCTAGGCGAAATTTTTGCGACGCCTCTTTATTGAAATATAATTTAAACTCGTACGTAAAAATGACAGAGGTTCTATCTATCTAATGTTATATAATCTAGCTTCACGCTGTATACCTAATGAGGTGTCACAAAGAATGAAGCACCAAACGCTATGGTCTCTGTATACCTATTTCGCCTCGTCCACTGTCATCAACCTCTACATACATGCTCTCCGGGTGGTCCTCATGCTTTTTACGTGACCTTCCTAGAGTACCTTTAATACTGACGTTGCTGTGTTTTCGAAAGTCAACCAAATTCTCCTTCTACCTCTCTAACCACTCACTTTTCTGTCATAACTTTTTTTTGCCATATTTTTTCACCACTCTTTCTTTTGACATGCCCAAACCAGTTGAACATATTCTTTTTCATTCTCATGTTTCATTATGTACTAAAACTTTGTAGAAGCAGGAAATAGAAGTCTTTCTTATTTTTTGTTTATTTATTTTTTCTTTCTTTGTTTTTTTTTATCAGAATATTGCTTCATCGCTTAATCGCTTCTTCGGGGATTTTATTTTCGATTAACCAAAGTACATTACAGGTTGTGATTTTATAGATCGCAGATAGGTAATCCCTGATCATTTTAATTTTAAGTCCTCGGTTCTCGGTCCTCGGTCCTCAGTCCGCAGCCCCAGTCCTCAGCCTTCAGTCCTCAGTCTTCAGTCCTGAGCGCTCAGTCCTCAGCCCCCCAGTCCTTAGCCGTCAGTCCTAAGCCTTCAGTCATTACGTCTTATTTATTGATCCTTAATTTTTAATTCTCACTGCCTAATCTATAATCAGTAATCCTCAATCCGTCATTTATACTTAATGCTGAATCTATGATCCATGTTCCATGATCGACTATCTCGATATACATATACGTATATGTATATCGATTATCAATTTTGATTATCGATTATGATGATGTAATATTCCTTCACATACATTATATGTATATATAAAAATTACATAATTTATGCTGTGTTCAATAGTTTGTCGTCAAGAACTGTCAGTTATTACTACTTTATTTATTTATTTTGGTATTTCTCTATATTAAAAACAAAAAAGATTACGAATGCCAGTCGTGGCGCTGGGGCACAAAGTGTGACTGTAAACTCGACCGGATAAGGGTTCGAGCCTCACGCAAGGAAACGAAATCTTCACTTATATTTCCATTTCTTCGCTCTGGTGTCGAGGCAAGGTATTAAATTCCACCACTTAACACATAATACCTTCTAAATACAGCGGTAAGTGGGGAACGGAGTGTCTTTGCACTAAGGTTCCCTCTGCCTATCCTGCGTGCGGAGTAATTTAATCTTTTAATTAAAAAAAATATCATTTGATATGAATTTTAGTATCCGAGAAATTACTGGACAAACATACTTAAAAGATATAGCACACGTGCTTGAAAGTAATATTGGTAATAAAAGTGAAGTAATGAATAAATAATTAACAAACATTAATCAGCATAATAATTAATGAGCTTTGTACATATAAAATAAATAGCAACTATGCAAATTACCTTTAACGCCTGAAGCGGCTTTAGTTCGTACCCGTTCATTTGTCTTCATCAATCTATGAACTGTTTACTTACTGAATGGGGCAAATGATGCATTCAAATCGTTAGTGTCGCGTGATTAACTCTTTTTGAGCGAAAATTAGCGTATTTACCCATTTTCTACTGGTTATTTTGCATGAAAATATTGTTGGGCATAGATGTTATTGTGGCAGTGGAGGAGATTCTGATTGTATCGGGGTTGTGGGTTTAATTTCTTTTCTTTGAGAGTTTTAGGCCTATGTTAAGTAGACCTTCGCAAAAAGCAAAGTTATATTTCTCTATCGGCCAATGTATGTCTCCAAAAATATGTAATTAATGACAAAAAGGGTGATATAACATTTAGTTCATTTTAATCACTATGTCACATTGACGTATTGGCGTTAAATCAAAAATCATGATTACATTATACAAAAATGTCAGTAGTGTCAGTCCTGTAGGAAGCTACCTCAGACTCAGACGTAGTTGTGCTAAAGAGCATTTAATTCTACACATACTAACACGTACTAAACTTCAAAATTTTAAGTCACATTTATTAAGTACATTTATTATTTAGCCGTTGTAACGTAGTGTGATAATATCTGATTATAAACAAGAAGGTTGAGGTTTGGAACATTCCTAGGAGGAATTATTATATTTAAGTCAATTTCATTTCCCCTCTTGGGGGGACTTAAGCGCAACGTTGGATTTCGCGTCTCAACAAGCAATTTCTAGAAAATTGGACAGAATGTGTGGCGGAGACGTAGAAAGTTAACACTAAACTCTCTCTACGTAACCTGCTACGTGGTGAAAAACGTGAAACCGCTTGATTTATAAAATAAAATAAAAAAGAAAATAAAATCAATTGCACAAACTTTTATACAAAATGAAGATCTCTTAAGCGAGGATCGATAACATTAATTAGTATTCCTTACTCCACCGTAGAGGGTGTCCAGAATAAAAATTAAAGAAAGTAGGTGTAGATATCGATTGGTATTCAAAAAAGCACCGTAAAGTTATACTGACGTTAATAAGCACCAGCATCAAAAGTTTCGCAAATAAAAATCTCTGACGTCAACGACTAACTTTCAAACTATTTTTCCACCACATTTGGATTTTTGGATGTCGATAAGTTTTTTAAGCCTATTGCGGAATAGGGTTAAACAACTTTCTTGTTTTATTTAGTTTTTTACTATTTTGTATACTACATGTTTTCCCATATAATTCCCTATTTCAAAAATCCTTTTTTTTCGTTTTAGATTATTTAAGAATTTTAAACGATTGTCAATCATGATTTACCTCCCATGAGAGTCCAAAGAAATGGTCTGTTGTGATCTGTGATATTTGGTCTAAAAAATCAATAGTTGCCGCCCATTTTTAGTCACATTACGTATTCAATAGCTGAGTTATATTTCCCTTAAAAAGTTAAAAATAATAATATTATATATATAAAAAAAACTTCAAATATCTGTCAGATATTATTGTTACTCATTATAGGGTCTGGTAGTTAGGACATGGCGAAGGCTTTCAATCGAGTGTAGCATGGGGAACTTGCAAATCTTTAATCCTACGGGCTCCTCGAGAATATATCCAAGTGGATCGCCAGCTTTCTCTGGATGCAGCAACAAAGTCGCTGTCGACGATTTTTGCTTCGAATACATGTTCTTGAACGCTAGCGTTCAAGAACATGTTCACAGTTCAAGACTGCATGCTGTCCGTTACGCTGTTTCTTCTGCATATCAATGTGTGTATCCCGCATACAGCAGAGTAAGCAGAAGGAACCTAGTATTATGACACTACGTTCCCCACTTTCCCCATCGAGTTCTGGAGGCATTGCGTGATGAGTGGCGTAACTCAACGACGCGCTTTGTATCGACTCCAGAAAGAAGAAATGAAAATATAAATGTAAATAAATATTTCATTTCTTCGAGTGGGGATCGAACCTACAACTAGTCGATTTTGCAGTCACACTTTGTGCGCCTGCGCCATGACTGGCCTCATATCTACCTACTAACCCATTTTTTTTTGATTTATAATAACAAAAATCATCTCAATATAATTTTTAACTTCGAAAAAAATGTTAGAAAGCATAAATAATTATTGCACACACTAATATTTAATACATACACTTAACAAAAGTAAAATCGGATCTAAATTGCCTACACACTAATTTCCATAACACTGCAAATTACGTAATGATAATCATTATAGTACAGATTGGAGGCCAGTCTTAGCGAAAGGGTACAAGCCTTTGATTATAAGCCCACACAGGGTGTGATTTCCACTCGAGGAATTTAAATATATAAAATTTAATTTTTATTTTTGATAACTCTACTACAAGCTGGCAGCTTTTAGTCTTCCGGTTACTAGACATAGAAAGACATATGTGATCGAAAGAATTATTGATTTCAGAGACCTTTTGGCTTCTATCCTTAATCCATGATCTTATACTACAATAATCCTGTTGCTCGAAGTCTACATCCAACGGAGAACAATCGTTTTCATTTTCTAAAATTAAAGATATTTTGTCCTGGTATAACTGTTGATGGGACCTTGTCTTATATTCAATCCTAAAATATAAAACTGCATTAAATACATCACAATAATAAGAAATTGGAAACAATTACAAATTTATATAAAGCCGAATTATTCGTCGAAATGACGTGTAACATGTTCATTAAAACAAAATTACAGAACTTACCGACATAGCGCAAGTAAGTCTTGCGAGGTCTCGAAACCTACTAAGTTGATTCGGGAGTTAGCAGCGATCCGATGATAAATGTGACAAAAGTAGCAATATTTCACTGTATACGTCACGGTATACGTCAAATTTACGTAGATCGGGGTTCTTGAGATGAATTTCAAATTTCATTATTAAATATACTTTGTTGCACAATTGGCACAAGTCACAAATTCAAATAACAACTAAATGTAAATTAACCATACAACACATATTTTTTATAAAATATAAACAAAAAGTATATAGCATTATTAAATTTTAAAGTTATTCAAAATTGCGGGCCAGCGTGGACGCCCTAATGAGCTAGTATCGTATATGGTACGTGAATTTTTGTGGCGCGGAACAAATGCGCTGCTAATTACTAGCCGAGATACAAAACGTAACTTTCTGAGCCAATTTTTGGCAAATTTTTCTTTGAATATACCACTTTTTCTATGAAAGCCCTTTAAGATATGTATTTTTTTGTGTTTTTATTCCTTTACTATACAGTAAAGTATTCAATTTAGAATTTTTAATTTTTGATTATTGTTATGTCCATATTCAATTGACCTGGATTTATAATATACCGTATTCATAGTCTAGCTTATACTTGCGGCTTTCGAGCATGAATGGATATAATTAAGATATGTGTGTGACACATGCCATATTTTAAGTGCCGGAAGTAATTCAGCCTCCAATAGTCAGCCACCAAAGCAGTAGTTCTTGAGATTAGCGCGTTCAACCAAACTCGTCGTCATAATATTGGTATAGATGTCTCAGTATTCCGTTTCCAACTGAGAGACTGACAAACAAGGTCCAGATGAAACGTTAGTTTTGTCATGTTCCTTTTGAACACCAAGAGAGAATATTCCGAAATTCCTACGAGAACGAGGATTTCACCTTTCATAATCCACACAAACAATATCATACCAATTCAACTACAATAGTATATATAATATTAGGATAAATTTTTAAACTCGAATGACAACCATTTTTATTTAGTCAAGCACGTATTTTTCCATAAAGGATGGATTAATCTTAAGACATTCGGTTACCCACTTTTTACCGAATTTTGGTGACGAGCGGTGATTGCGTGTTAAGAGGCGGAACTCAACGCCGTCGTCTACCATAGCGGGAAAATTAAATATCGTAAATCATTTCCTGAGTGAGGCTCGAACCCATAGCCGTAACGGTAGACCGACGTTGCGTGACGACGGCCTCGACAAGTATTTTTCGAAATTTTCTGTTTGTAACAAACAAGCTTAGAAAAATGTAGACAAAGGTGTCTAGATCAGTCTGACTGAATATTATTGATGTAGCTGTCATTTACCGATTTTTTTCCACTTCAATTTTTTTTATATTTATTTAATGGTTTCTTTTATATTTAGTTTTACTGCCGTATAGGAGGTCGTTATAGGAGAAGATTGGAGTGTCTTCAAATTATGTGAGATGCATGAAGTAGACAGTTTTAATTATGTGAGATGCATAAATAAAATGATACGAAATTTATTGTAGACGCGAGAATTCGATGAGCTAATATAGCCTTTATTTATTTCAAACAATGCAGTATTAAGTAAATGTATTAGATTCATAAACGATGCATCCTCACGTTTCAGTAAATATCTAGTTTAAACGAAATAGCTTACGTCATAATATCTTTTGATAATTTTACGTTACGTTACGCTACGTTCTATATTGGATTTTATGTTCTATATTGGATGTTAGAGATCAGTTATGGCGCAGCGGCACGAAGTGTGACTGTAAAATCTGGTTGTAGGTTCGATCCCCACTCGAAGAGATGAAATATTTATTCTATTATCTGCCACTCGCAATGTATCCAGAATTCGGCAGAAAGTGGGGAACGGAGTGTCTTAACACTAGGTTCCTTCTGCCTAACCTGCTGTGTGCGGGATACAGCGTGAAGCTGATTTGATTTATTTGATTTGATATTGGATATTATGATTTCATTTTAGACATGCAAAGATGTAACCAGTTCATAGTCATTTGTAGGTATAAAATAATTCTCGTTTTTTTTTGTTTTAATTTTTTTTATATAATATTGTAGGTAAAGCAGAGAGAATCTACCTTACCATATTTCCAACCCATATTCTCCCCACCCCATTACAACCCCATTATAAGATTGTGTCTTTAAGCGCGGAACTCAACGCTGTGCTTTGTCAACCAGAGCGGGGAAATGAAAATATTTAATTCCAACAAATAGAGAGTCTTCTCTTCCACTGTTCCATGACATCTGAAAATCGTTGCGATATAGTTGCAATATTAATATTGGCCTAGTTAAATTTTACTACGCCCAGAATAAGTATCTTACTGGATACTCCATACTTTTCGAAAATACAGGTAAACTAAATCCTCAAGTCCTCATTTTGCACTAACAAGATCGGGAAAACAAAGGTTCGTTCGATGTTCGATAGATACATTTATTTCTGTTTTTAGTGGTAATGTGAATTATTTCAATTTCCTCGCTCTGGTAATATGGCTACACACGCCGTTGAGCACCGCCAATCGACAAATAATGTCTCAAAAGTGGTGCCACCTTAGTTGTCACACCAAGGACGTGAAACCAATAAAAAATACTGACTAAGCAATAATTAACAGAAATGTATTGTATTGAATTGTATTTTGTTTGCTTTAAATATTAAATAGCTTAGTATAATGTATTCAATATACAATGTAACTACATAAAGTATAATATTTTAAAATTAAATTTTTACTTGTTTCAGGTTACGTTATAGAAAAACAACGAGTGCCACCATATATCAAGTGTTCTTTATTAAAAATTTAAGGCTAGGTAAGTTGATTTTTGATTTTATAATACATTCCGAAGCGCGGCGTTGAGTTCCGCTACTCCACACGCAATGCATCCAGAATTCGGCGGAAAGTGGAGAGCAGAGTGCCTTAAAATGTGTCAAGACTCACTCTTCATCTTCAGATACATGCGTCATACAGCGTGAAGCTAAAGAAAAAAAACTTATGTTCCGTTAGCTCATTTACTCGCACGTACTAGTTATTTTTCGACTTTAATATAATATGAATGTACGTTGTAGCTTTTATAAGCCTTTTATTAAGAGAAAAATTTGCAGATTAGATCATATATGTTAGATTTAAAGATATAGTAATAGTTTTGATTTCCACGAGTGTATGCAAATGAAAAAAGAGAGAGAATTGAAAAGAAAAAAGAAAGAGAGAGGGGTCGCTGCGCCACGACGACGTGTAGAATATATGTAGTGAATAAATATATAAAACATAATAAAAAAATATGTACATGCTTTTATAATCCAAAATACTAAATCACCAATATTCCAAAGAACTTTTCAAAAATTGAAGTGCCACTCAGACTTTCAATTTTACTTACAAAACATCCAATCTAACAACAAAAGGTAAACATTTTCTATTGAAAATGGGTAAAAATTTGTATAGAATCGATCGGTTTTATAATAAAATTGGCTTTTAAAATCGACTTCGGTCTCGTGGTTAAATATATCTAACTAAAAGTTGTAGAGAATAAAAATATGACACATTACAGCAGTAAAATAACGACTATATTAAAACAACATTAACGTGTTTTAATATAGCTTGTGGCCTTCCTCGATAAATGGGCTATCCGACACAAAAAAAATATATATTTTGAACTAGTAGTTCCTGATATTACCGCGTTATCCTACTAATATTAAAAAAATTGAGACGTTGGATATATATAAAGATTTCGTATAATTTGCCTAATAAAATAAGGTTAAGCGGGCGAAGCCGCGGTTGGATTGATTGATTGGTTGGAGATAGTGTTAGTATAGAAATATAGGCAGGCTTTAACCGAAATTTCCAAATGGAAGTTACATAATGTTCAATGGACAGCGTCACGTAGACCTGTCAGTGTGACGCGGATGAACGGAGGCAGTAAATTTGCCGACGAGATTGCTACATTTCTAAATACGTCCGGCGATAGGGTTGTATTTTTAGAATTTATCATATTTTACACTAGACAAGGGTTAGATAAGGTAAAATTCGAATTTAGGTGGAAAATGTGGAAATAGAGTGTTTTGATACTACGTTTTATCTAGCATTACCCCTAGTATGGTATAAACACATAGCCAACCGTTTACAGCCTGATGCTGACTCACTCTGCTACGTCTTATAGGTCATAAGAAAAGCAATCCTTTATAAAATCAGCTTCACGCTGTATCTCGCCCACAGTAGGGTAGAGGGAACCTAGTGTTCACAACACTTCGTTCCTCACTTTTCGCCAAATTTAGGAGGCATTGCATGTTGAGTAGCGGAACTTAACACCGCACTTTGCGGCGACACCACAGCAAAGAAAACTTTGGCCACGACCGGCTCTTATAAAAATATAAAATAAAACAATATATCCAAATTCAGTTCAGCATACGAAAAATAAATTCATACAAAGGATTTCTTTAAGGGTTTTAGATTTGTGCAAAAACATTTGCTTAGGATTGTACGCAATTTGGGCTCTATGTAAATTATCTCGCGGTTTCTCTTACACATCTGCTATAGTCAATAAGCGAAGTTTATATTGTAAATATGAATGGAATCGAGTTTTTTTAATAATGAAGTCATAAGATAGCAGCTTCATGCTCATCCCGCAAGTGAATAAGTTCCTTAAAGTGTTAAGACACTCTGTTGCCTATTTTCCACCCGATTTTCGAAACATTATTATTGAGCGGCGGAACTGAATCGGAAAATCGTTGCATTTACATTCAGACTCTGTGCCACTGCATCATAGCGGTATTTTTAGTATGTTTAATAAACCAATGAAATCGAACCAGCTACTTCCAAGCTTTTATACTCCTTAGTACATTTTATATGTTCTAAGCTTCTTATATAATAATATTATTAAGCCCTTATCGAATCAGAAAAACATGTTATTGTTCTCTTTGATGTTACAATAAGTTACACAAATATTATTCGCGACTGTCACATGTTTTGGTCTTCTCCGCACTAACCGAATTGAAGACATTGTGTTGTTACCGTAGATTATTGCTGTGTGAATTAACTACAATAAGCTTCACGATGTATCCCGCAACAGGAGGATGGGCAAACTGATCCTAGTGTTAAGACTCTAAATTTTCTGGTTGAATTCTGGTGGTATTGCATGTTAAGTGGTAGAACACAACGCCGTGCTTTACCTCGACACTAGGGCGAATAAATGAATATAAATTTAAATAAATATTTCATTTCCTCGAGTAGGGGGGGTAGTCGAACCCATAACCAGACGAATTTACAGTTACACTTGTGCCCCTGCGCCACGACTGGTCCCAATTTTATTAACCACAATAATCTATCGTATACGTGGTACCGTTTACTGCCAAAAAGCACTCCTCGACTTAATGACTTGCGGTCACTTCATATTATTTACTAATGTAACCAACCTTACTTTAAATAACCGTGCTTAACAATAAAATAATACTTTTTTCCGTCACGCTGTATCGCGCAAATATACGGTTTATGTTCTTGAGTTTCATAACTCTTTGCCTCGTTACCAGAGCGAGACAATAAAAATATTAAATATTTAATTTCCACAAGTGGGAGTCGCAACCACTACCCCATTGTATCTCGTTTAATTGTTATCAATGAACATAGAAAATAAAACAAAAAAAATGTCAATATCTCTAACTCAATTGAATTCTTAAATAAAATCACACATCAGTTTTAAAATATTTTTTTATTTCTTTTAAAAAAACCCTAAAATACGTTTGATTTATTTTTATTTACGTCTGTTTATATTGTGACGTTGATAGATGAACGCTCAGCGTCCACGTAGCAGACCAATCCCGGACGTTGTTATCCGTCAAGTCGGGTAAAGGACATGAGATAACGATATTGCCTTTGTATTAAATATAATTGAAAGATAAAAGAAATATCTTTCTTTTTATAACGCGTCACGCTATATCCCGCACATAGCAGAATTGTCAGAAAGAACTTAGTGTTTAGAAACTCCGTTACCACCCACGCACAATTTTCGAGACATTGGGTATTGAGTGAAGAAACTCAATGCTGTTTTTTGTCTTGTTATCAGAGGGAAAAATAAACATAATTTATTCCTCCGAGAGAGAATTTAACACATGAACATCGCTTCGCCACTCTACGATGGCCAATAATGTCCTTTTTTAAATTTTATTTCCTCGAGATATAAATATAACAATTTGTTTTCGTAATTTTAATACCTTTAACGGAATATCTTATATAAAAAGAATCCAGCTCTGCTTTTTGGGGTAAGCTTAACTTTATCAAAGCGATTATAATCAAAGCTAATATTAATAAATTATTTCAATATACCCACTTTTCCCTTACATATGTATGATTTTAATTTATATACCCATTTATATTATACCTATATACCCATTTAAACCTCTTTAGGTACATACAATTGTAACGTATTACGATACTTTATACATTATTTGAATCTTTTTTCGACGTTTTCAATTGAGACTCAACGAAGCAATATACTCCTACGCTTTTATTATAATGTTTTCGTATCTAGAATATTTTACAAAGCTCAATAACAATAAAATACTTTTATTGCAGTCCCAATGTTTTTTTATTTACTCATATATATTTTTTTTCAACAAATACCACTAACTTACTTTTGATTGCTGTTTTGCAATCAATTAGCTATATTAACTACATTTTTTTCTGTACGTCATCCTATGTTTTAATGTTTTAAGTATTTGCCGTGGTGCAATGCTTGTGACACAAGATGATTTTAAATTCGATTACCAATCTGGGAATGATTATATTCATCAATAGAGGCCCTCACGAAGCTTCGCCGGCTTACACTACAGAATTATTTATTTTATCATGTCGTAATCTTATAACATTATCATTTTAAACATAATATCTATACATTGATAGCCAGAGTTTTAGCCAAATCAATCAAATACTTATGCAACTCTTTATATGGACATAACTTTTTTTATTTGTTAACCGATTGAAATAAAAACAAATTGAAGTTAAGAGAAGCTCGTCAAGGCAGAATAGTGAAAACTACATTTAAATTGGTTAAGCCGTTTCTGACATAAGCGTGAACAAACGCACAGACAAACGAAAATCATTATTCTATTACATTAATAAAGTCCCCAATAACATTTTATCTTATATATCTTATATGTACATACACCGATCCGCTACGATTTTATAATAGATATAGATTATCATCAGCAACACCATCATCATAGACTGTATTAGTCCACTGTCAGACAAAGGCCTCTGCTAGCATATTGATTCATTATATAGAGTTCATCGGCAGTGCGATCAGGCAATAGCTATATTATCGTGGAACAGATAACAGCCCGATCGCACGCGACTATTATAAGTCGTAATAGTTTAAAATCGCACCCGAGATTTATATTATTACTGATACGTTTTCGTTTACTTATATATCAAAATAAAAAATAAGCCGATATATAATATACGTATGTCAAAAAAGAGGCCAGTAGTGGCGCTGGGGCACAAAGTACTGAGAATAAGACTGTAAATGCGACTGGTTGTGGATTTGATCTCCTCTCAGGGAAATGAAATATTTAATTTTACGCAATACCTCCAGAATTCAGTGGAAAATGGGAAACGGAGTGTCTTATAGGGTCCCTCTACCTACTCTGCTGTGCTGTGATACAGCGTGAAGCCGATAGAATTTCATATGAATATAAAAAGAGATATATATAATATAAATATATATAAAAATAAGTTTAAGCGAGCGAGTGAGCTGTATTTTAGTATGTGTCTAGTTTATTAATATAAGATTTGTATCATAATATGAATACAATTACAATTTATTAAGCTAATGGATATTTGGCATAAAACTTTACAGCCCTAGGTTTTATGATGATGAAAATAAAACTAGTATCTTTAATTGGCTTCTATGTATATATTTATGTATTAACTTATTTATTTATGTATTAACTTTTTTTTTTCTTATTATTACTGTTTTAGTTCAACGATAAAATAAATGTAGAAGCCGTCGTGGCGCTAGAGCTACAGCTAGATAAATTCAATTTTATACAATTCAATGAAACAATTACTTTATCGTAATTTTCCGAACAAATTTATAGATCGATTACATCGGTTTAACTGTTTCCGAGATTAGCACCCACAAACGCACAAACAAACAGACAAGAATTTTGAATGTCATTTTTTGGGTTCTATTACAGTTTACACTGATGAACGCTCTGCTGTTGATGCAAAGCACGGCGTTGAGTTCCGCCACTTAACACGTAATACCTCCCTCTACTTCCCTCTGCTTACTGCTGTGTGTGGGATACACCATGAATTCATATCCCCATACTGGTGGACAAATCACAGCGTTAAGTTCCACACGAAACATTGGGTTTGAACTCAATGCCGCGCTTCGTCTTACTAAAACAGGAAAATACAAATATTTTACTCCTCTAAGTGGATGGGTGACTGGTGAAAAGGATCCATTACTTAAATTAGAAGTATCGTAAGGCGCTACCTAATGCAATAATAATTTAAGTTTCTAAATTCTTCTATAAATTTTACAACGATGGCGATACAATGGTAAAATTGAATTTACTGATTTTTACCTTGAAACTGGACAAACTTAATGGACATTTTTATAAAAAACGAACACATTTTGTAAGAAATTGAAAGGCCGTCGTGACGCAGGGGCACGCGCGTGTAAAAGGTAGAGTTGTGGGTTCGTATGCTATACGCGGGGGAATGCAATATTTAATATCTTCCTACTTACTCTTACTCGCGTTGAGTTCCGCCACTTAAAACTCTACGCGATGCTATGAAACATCATCGGAAAATGGAGAAGGGAAGTGACTTAATGGGGACGATTAATTTTACCCTGAAATGAATACTAGCGGTTTTTTTACGAAAGATTAGTATTTATTTTAGAATAAAAGTAATTTAAGAATATTTAACTAACTTCAAATATCTCTCAATTACTTTTATTATACGCGTCTGTTTCAGAGATGCAGGTTATCCATATCTAATAAGCTACAGAATTAATTTTATAGAAACCACGTGTTCCCCAAAATTGAATATACTCGATTTAAAAACTGCCTCCGTTCCTTAAAACCTCCTTTCTTTAAAGTTTTCTTTATTTTCTTTAAAGAGTTAAAAAAATATCTTCAATACGTACAATGAAGATGACTGCATTTAAAAAATCCATTACTTATTTTACCAAAAAAAATTAGAACCCATTTTTAAAATTAATTTTTTATATGAGAAAATCGTTTTATTCGGAACAGCAGAACTAAACGGTGATTAAAAGAAATATTACTTTATAAATTTAATCTATAGAAATCACTTCTGCTTTATTCATATATTTATGGTGGATGATCCATATCTCTTACGATGTTTCCTACAATTAACGGAAGCCCGTTCCCTGTAGGGGATCAAAATTCAATATCCGGCTTGGTATTTCATAGTGATTGGTGTAGGTATTATTACTGTAGAGTAGACGTGTAGGTATTTCTATTTTACCCAACGTTAGCCAACAACAGAGTATGTCTTTAAATGTAATTTAATAGACTCGAGACCGTCATGGTGCAGTAAACGCAATGGCCGTGTGTTCAGTTAGGGAATCGACTGGGGTCGAGGGAATGAAATATTTAATACTTTCATTTTCTCGCTTTAGTAAACGATGTAAAACGCAGCGCTGGGTTCCGCCCCGCTCTAAACAATAGTATACTTTACATTGATAACAAAAAAAAAGTTATTAGTGCTTTAGTTATATTTTATTTCATTTTTTTTATTGCTATTTTTTTTGGGCATTTCTGCCAGAATTTATGGCATAACTTGATGTAAATCTTTTACGATTGAATTCACGCAACATTCCACAACCGTCTTATATAGAATTGCATGATTTGTTGCCGTTTTTGGCGAAGTTCAAATATTAGAAATATTTTATTTTTCATATAAATATTGGAAATATTTACTTATCAAGGAAGTATAGTACATATTATGTTATAAGTATATGCAAACTTTAAATAATACTCGATAGAATACTATCTGAAAAGACCTGCTAATGTGGCAAAGCGCGGCGTTGAGTCCGCCACTCAACGCACAAAGCATCGACATTCGGCGGAAAGTGGGAAACGGAAGTGTCTTAATGGAAACGGATTAACGGAGTGTCTTTAAGACTACAGTTAAGGTCCCCAGGTTCCCTCTACTTACTCTCCTACACGGGTAAAGTGTTAATGTTTGAGTAATTTTTTTACGTGTGGTAGAGTCACGTCCAGCAACGGCAACACGCATGGGCAGACTCGACCGGATCATTACCACCCCCGGCATTTAAAACCGGCGTGAAGTAGTGGCTTTATGCCACTGTGTTTCGCATCAGGTAATGCCGGGCCCCGGCGCCCAACTCAGCTTAAAGGCCGGCAACGCACCTGTAACTCCTCTGGGGTTGCACGGGGTCGTGGGCGGCAGTAATCACTTACCATCAGGTGACCCGCACGTTCGTTTGCCGTGTCTTTTCCATAAAAAAAAAATCTTTTCTCACTTCGCTTGTTAAAGTAACAGTCCTATTTTGTAATGTAACTTTATGTTATGTCTATATGAGTGTCTTTATGTTACAATGTGATTTTAAAAACTTACAGCAGCTCAGGGAATAGTTAAAGGCAAAGTAAAGAAACAAAGGGCCCTTTTGGGAAATCCCTTACGTGAGTTTGTCGAGTTTATTGAACATTATACGTTTATATTTGTTTCCAAGTAGACATGATTCGTCTGAATAGACGGGTTGGTTATGGGTTCAAATCCTCATGAGGAGAATGCATATTATATCAATTACTATTAAGTATAGTGAGGCCGTATTAGTTATTAGAAATAGGCATTTCACTGTATTTTACATCCTACAAAATACTAAGGTATTTTGTAACATAGATTAAACTGAATTAACTTATGTTAAAACAATTTGTACCCTATTTATTGCCTAGGGTTTCGAGATATTGCGTAATTAGAGACGGACCTCAGTGTTGAGATTTACCATGTGACTAGAGCAAAAATATAAAATAAATCATTGAACCAAACCCCCCAACGTTGTACTCGTATGCATAGTCAGATGCTGTGCGTGGAGAGTGTTTTTTGAGTTTCAATCTGCATTTATAACAATTTATAAAATGAGCGGGAACATTTCAATGTAGGCAGAAGAAATTCTCCGTTCCCGTTCCCATTGAGAGATTTCCGTTCCCCATTGTCTGCCGAATCTTAGAAGGATGACAAGTTATTACTTGATAAATTTACTCCTTATATATTAATAAGCAACCAGCAATAGCCAACCGAATATGAATTACCGTCGCAGACGTTTTGGCATTTAAAGAATGTCATTAAAGTTGTGGTCTCGCATAAAGACGCAGAGCTTTGTGCTTTGAGAAAGCTTTCACAAAGGTGCCATAGAGTCGGCCTGCGCTTAACTACCACTAAATTTACTTGGGAAATAATCTGTGTAGACTGTAAATGATATAACGTATAATAGAGTTGTTTCTTTTTATGAAAAAAATCTGGCATTGTTAACGTTATTTTTTTCGAAACGACGAAAAACGAAACTTGTTATAGTTAAATATTATACAATTTTAAACAAAATAATCTAGTATATACTTATGCAAAGGCACATGATTATATAATTGGTCATGCACAACAGTATTCATTAAAAAATCAAGAATTAATTGACTCATTTCTTATTTTGTGACAGATATTTCGTTCTATTTAATTTACTTTCCTTTTCTTTTGTTTCAGATTGTGCAATACATTTACGCGCAGCGCGTATGGGTCGCGTCCACTCAGGGTACTTACCTAGGACACGTGGCTGTCGACTGCTTTTGCCAGTACCTTCACCAAAAAATGCTTATCTTATTGATCTTCATAAATTAAACGTGCCCTGCTCTAGTGGGTTTGTCAAATTCGCCATTAACTCACCAACTCTTTGTGGTAAGCTGGAACAAATACCAGCAACAAACAGAAGACATCTGTATCTGTCCTCGTCAAGCAGACCAGAACTAGAAATACACGGTCGACCCACGTTCGCCGCGACATACCGCCTAGTAGACCATTGTCATGATGTTCTTCTGACGGAAAGGAACGGCTCGTTCGAAGTCGGCCCAACGACAAAATTATTCTGCTCATACAAAATTCACTTGCCGTATGGCAATAGAGTCGCTTTAAGGCTACAAATGGGCACTGGGACAAATCGGGAGAAAAGACCCTGAAAATTCTAATATTATACATGAAGACGTTCATATATTTTGTAAAGGTATGGAACTAAATTTAATAGATGGAGAATCAAGGTGGAAGCACTGTTCACAACCTGGAGACCCTCTACGAAGTGTTCAAATTATTTCGGAAAGAAATTCTGTTAGACTAAACATAAGTATACTTGCAAAGAAGAACTCTTCTGCCATGTGGCTAAAAGTGTGGTGGATGGATAAACCTATTGAGGAAGTTATCGGACATTGTGAGTATGGATGGGTTGTTTCAGAAGATTTTTGTATAACAGCTATGAGAGACGCCAAGAAAGCATGGAGACAAGCGGAACTGGAGTGCACAAGAATAGGCGGGCATCTAGTCAGCGTGTTAAATGAACGACAGCAACAAATCATGGACCAACTTTTAATTCATGCGTAAGTGATGACTATTTATATTTTAATCTTAAAACATATCTAACTATATTAGATATTAATGAATATTATGACAAAATTTAACGCCTTCTCCTATAATACATGATTTGTCCACTAGAAAATGGATAGAAATGCATATTTGTATATAGACTGGATTCAAAGGCTCCCAGATCTACGTCATTTTAGCAAAGCTGAAATTATGCAAACCAATAGTCTAATAAGTTAAGACAGTATGCGTACTTACTAACTTGAAAGCGGAGTGGCCCTTCCAGAGGTAGTGCCAGCTTAAAGTATACGCCCACCTACGTTAAAGTAGAAATGTTCGTATTTAAATATGTTGTTAAGAATAATATAAAAAATGTATATTTATCATTACCAGACTTTTCCGTGAGCCTTTACTCCTGCCAGACGTTCCAAAGATTGTCTTAAATTGGGGCAAAATACTAATGCTAGTATAACGACACTAGCAAGCTTTAATTGTACATATATTATTTACGACCCCCTATATATAGTTTCAAGACCCCCTATAAGCACCCAGACCAATACGATGTCTCGATCATCCTCCCAGACAGAGGTATACCTTTATTTGGAGTTACCTCTGAAAGGGCTCCACTTTCAAGTTACGCATTGAGTTGAGTACGCATACTATTTTAACTACACTTCTGCTAAAATGACGTTGGTCTGGCGACCCTGGGATCTTGACCTAGTATGTATGTATGCATAGAAATACATATTATAAATATAAATGAGATTTGAACGTCAATATCATCCAACGTTAAAACTTTTGACACAGTTATATTAAAATAAACCAACTTTTAGCGGAATTTATTCAGACTTAAATATATTATACATGCAAATCCAAGATATTGAGGCTTTGTATCAAAAATCACATTGTTTCCATTCAATTGTTGCGCGCAAATAAACTGAAACATTCACATCACCAAATATCAAACTTTTGTTCTAAGTTAAACAATGTTTTGGCATAAGTTCGGAACGTATTGTATTGATATTTCAGACTATTCGTTTGGTATTATATGTCAAAATATTAACTTAATTGGTTTTGTGATGAATTATAATATTGATTTGAATTTCAAATCGAAATTTATAGGTTCGATTCAGCTTAATACAATATTTATGGAAAAACCAGTCAAAATGCTGTCATTAAATAAAAAAAAAATATTATAATACATTACTTACAGACCTGGTGCTGGAATTGATGATGTATACTGGATAGGTGCAACCGACGCTGTCCATGAAGGCGAGTTCCGCTGGTCAGATGGACTGCCTTTTTCATATGCACGTGAGTATTGCTAAGCTTTATTACTCGTGCTTTTATTGTTTTTTTTTTCAGCTTCTCGCTGGAACCCAGTGCCTGTTAAAAAAATCGCAAAATATCTTTTTAATTGTTTTTTCTACTTTTTTTTTACCTTGCTTACGACGAATTAATAAAATAAATACAATAAGGTGTCTTCACAATGTATTTTTAAGGTTAGTGTAAGAACTAAGAGCCTATAAGAAAATAAGACATCCCAAGACGCCAGCCGGTCTAGACAAGGCGTTGTTCGTATGATCAATTTGCTTGTTTGTTCGTATGATCAATTTGCTTAATTGCGTTGTGATTGTAGCAATAAATCGTATTTTAGTTACTAGTTACAATTTTTAATACTGTTATGTCAGTCGTGACACCGCGGCACGTCTCACTATAAACTCGACGGTTTATAGTGTGGCGTGCCGCGGAACCTTCCGCCTCGTTACCAGAGCGAGGAAATGAAAATATTAAATATATTATTTCCTCTATTGGAATTCGAACCGATAGTCGCACGCTTGAAGGGCACAAGCACCACGACTTGCAAGAGCAATAAGTAATTAGCTTGCTCTCTAGCATTACTCTATCACTATTCAATGTTTAGACTGCGATCGTCATCATGCATTAATACTTATAATAATTTTTTATTTAGCTTCACAGCTGTATTCCGCGCATAACAAGGGCAGATACAATTTAAAAAACCTAATGTTAAAACACTCCGTTTTCATTAAGACAATTCCGTTACCCACTTTCCGCCAAATTCCTGAGGCGTGTCGCATTGAACAAATGAAAATATAAAAGGTGAAGTATTTATGTATGCAGATGATGTTGCGGTAGTAGTTGCTGAGTCATCCGTCAGCAGATTGGAGCAAGTCTTAAACAATATAGCCATCAGTTTGCACGAGTGGTTTTCTATTAATGGCTTAGTCCTTAACACTGAAAAAACTCAGTTTATAAAATTTAATCTTGGGGGCCGAGTCGATAAGCCATTAAATGTAAAAATAAGAGGAAACTCTATTAAGCAAGTAAATGTTGCGAAATTTCTCGGTTTTCACGTGGACCATAGTCTGAAATGGGATGAACACATACAGCAGTTAACTATAAAGCTATCCTCAGCGTGTTTTGCATTAAGTCGCGTAGCGTCAACCACAGCCACTGGCGCGGTTCGAGCTTGCTATTTTGCGTCGGTCCAATCCTGCTTGCAGTATGGTATAGACATATGGGGTCGTGCTGCAGACTGGGAACGTCTCTTTCGAATTCAAAAACGAGCGGTACGAATTATTGCTAAAGTAGGCCAAGACACTTCCGCCCGACCATATTTCTCACAACTAGGTATATTGACATTACCATCGTTGTTAATATACAGCGTCGCGGTATATGTGGTAACAAACTACGAAAAATTTTCTAAACGCAGTGATGTAGTTCCCTACAGTATGCGCTTCCCGAGTCGTCTAGTCTCAACTAGTCGAATTTTATCAAAAATGGCTAAATCTGTTGGAGTGATGGGTCCAGAGGTATATAATAGACTACCTTGTGATATCAAAAATGCTCCTAGTGTCAACGTTTTTAAATACAAATTGAAGAAATGATTAATCGAGAAGTCGTTTTATAGCTATAAAGAGTTTTTAGAAATTAATATTATAAGATATTAGATAGAACAATAATTTTAATTTATATATTTAATGTTTTCAAATAATTTAAATAAAATATAAAAGTTGAATTAATATAAAATAATGCAATGTAATATAGTATAATTATCATATAACCTAAATGTGTATTCTGTATATTATTTGACTTGTAATTGCTGTTACCAATAAATTATGATTATGATTATGATTATGATTAATAATAATAATAATAATAATAAACTCTTTATTGTACACCCCAAAAAAGAAATAATAAAATACAAATATAAGAACATGTACAATAGGCGACCTTATCGCTGAAATAGCGATTTCTTCCAGGCAACCTTAAGGCGTTGGAAATTGCAAAAAAGAAAAAAATTAGTAGTGAGTAGGGTGTGAACAATACTCAATATAAATAATACATAAACATACATAAAGACAATTACATATATACATATTACCTACATACAAACATACATACATACATACAAAATATTCAATTTATAAAATAGGTAAGTATATTAATAATACATACTAACAGTACAGGAAAATATACATGATTATTATGATTATAAAAAAGTTAATTCTCCCGAATGGGAATCGAACTCACAACCATGTTCTTTTTCGTCACGACGGCCTCAGGTATCACGTTAATGATTACTTTACATATATAAGGTTTTGTTTATGCTACCTACTAGCATACCTAAATCTTTCAGTAAATGGACGGTGTATTGACTCAGGTGGCAGCTGAAATTGATACGTAATCTTAATCCCACTTTGGCAGGATGTAAACAATTTACTTAGATTGACTACTTTATACTTATAGAAAGTATCTATAAGTCTTCTCCGACTTCGTTATTTACTTAGTTTTTGTGAAGATTGGCCTTTTTAGTATGAAGTGACTAGTTTTAAGACTTTTTAAGATGAATTATTGATTTCTATCATCTAATGTTTATATTTCAAAATGACGTTGTACAATATACAAGCTGCGCATATAGCAACATACCGTACGTAGCGTAGGGAATGTAATTTGAGTAAAAAAAATGGATTCATTGGGGTAAATCTTGAAAGATAATAAGCTATTGACTGCGTTTGGTACAGATATGGTATTTTCTAATAATAATTTCTTAATTTTAAATTATAAAATGAAAGAAAAAAATATATAACATGCAACGTAGCCAAAAGATTAAGAAGTAAGAAGTTTAAACCAATATGACCTCTAACTGAGAATTAAAAGTAAAAAAAAAACAACCTATTAAAACAAAGTATATATTATTAACTACATATTATTCTCTCTATACTCTAATTCTTAAATTTCCATAAACTTCTAACATCTAATCTAATTTTACTTAACACAACACAGCAAAAGCATTATAAGTGCATCAAAACTATTTACATACCGTACGTTTGTTATTTTAAATGCATAACATTTGCTATGCAAATTGCTGAGATCTGGTATATTGAGACGTTGTTTACATATCTCTACAGAAATGCATTCATATATGTAGTCAGTGTTCAAGCAAAATGATCATTGAGTGCGTGCGCGAGCGCGCGTTTGTGTGTGTGTGTGTGTGTGTGTGCGTGTGTGCTTGTATGTGTGTGTGTGTGTTTTGTTATTAGTAGTATCATCACGGCGCCGTACGACGATGTTTTAATGTAAACGCGAACGCGAACGCATCGTGGATTAGAAACTCATAAAGCATTTATAATAAAATATGTTTTTTTGATCACCACCACTTAAGAGGTGATGACGCGATTTCGAGTGGAAAGTCAAGAACAGAGAAACTTGGCACAAGGTTTATCATACCCGTACTATATACAGGATACAGCGTGAAAGTAAAAAAAATCTATGCCAATAAAAAATAGTATTTCTTATTCTATAAAGTATTAAGTTTAATAATATAATTGTTATCACAGTTAGCTTAATCGTAATATAACATATAGCGGCCATTATGTAGGTTAGAGGCCACAACGCTTCGCGAGCTCAAGACATTCCTTGTAAAAGGAATTCAGGATTGTCTAGCACTAAGTTTTTTCATTAGTCTATTTTATTTTTAATCTGCCACATCCGAGGCCATTGTGACTGTGGTGCAGCGTTTGAATGTTGCGGGTTCGAATTCCACTTGAAAGAATATGTTACTAGATTTTCCTCAATCTGATACCAAGACAATGCGCGGTATTGAGTGCAGCCACTCAATACGCAACGATGCATAAAATAGGAAAAGATAAGGGGGGAGGAAAGAGAACGGAGTGTTTTAAAACTAATATATAATAAGAAAAGTGCTTATATATTTGATTTAATGTCAAATAAATTTTCTGTTTAAAATAAAACGAAGAAAAAACATTAAATTTAAAAATCAAATATTAAAAATCTTTATTAGTATAAAGTAGAATAACCAGCCCTATTCTAAAATTCTATGCGGCCGTAATCTCGCTAAGAGCATTTCTTTAATTTCCTGCTGCATCAGAATCTTAAAGTTAATATTATCTATATACTAAATTAATTATTTCGATATAGCTAACAATGATCATTCATGATGATGATTTAAATTATTATTAAATATTTTTATTTATTATATTAGTGTTAGCACTAGGTTTCCTTCTCCCTACCCTGCTCTACTATTGAGCTGTATTGGGCAAAAAATAATCACGAGTGCAGACTCAACAGTCCGACAGTATGTGCCAATTTTCTTCAAGAATCTGATTTTTCCAAAAAAAAATCAAAAATTCTCAGATATCTAATGAACCCCTGAAAATCGGTGAAATTACATGAGGGTGAAATGGACTGAGGTCCTCTCGCCATAGACAGCCGTTGAACCGTCGATCGCGTTACACTCTGTATAGATAAATGAAACGTAAATTCCTTACAATTTCAATAATCTATACTAATCCAAAAAAAATTTTGTAAAGTTGATGTATAAGTGTTTGTTTAGTTTACTTGTATAGAAGCACTAATCTCTGGAACTACTTATTCAAATAGATTTTATTTTTGTCCACTGTGGAGGATGGCTATAGATTTTATATCGTTAATCTTTTTGATGCTATTTAGATATTCCAATTTAACAACGGAGACGAAGCCGTAGGTAACAGCTAGTTTAATAATAAAAAAGATTGTCCAAAAGTAAAATTTCGACATGTGCCTAATGCCTAATGCCCTAATGCCTTCTTGCGGTCAAAAACTTACCGACGAGTACCTTTTACTAATTTGTCGGCCGCAAGTTGCAAACTTAACTTGTTCGAGTTGAGGTCTGATTTGGTTTGAGTACTCAAAAATTGTTATTTCAATTCTTTTATTGTTCTTCATAATTTTCTTAGTAACTCGTAAAATCTGTAATAGCTTTACAGATGTTTATTATAAAAACACGAAATATCGATGAAAATAAATTGTATATATTATTATATATGTGTTCATATTGTAAAACTTTTTGGCAATATTGTACGTGTTGTAAGCTGGAACTAAATTAAGAGAGCTTGTCTTATTAAACTTGCTAATCTCAGAAACTCGTAGGGTGCGAATTGAAAAATATTTTTGTATTGTATAGCGAGGAAATAAAATAGGTATATCATGTTTGTTATTTCCTCGGACTGGGTTTTAGTCTTGATGGAAACGCAATGTCTTAACTCAACGATTAGGTTCCCAGATTTCCTCTGTCGACCCTACTATATGCAAGATACAGAGAATAAACGTCAATGAAGCTATCAAAACAAAATAAGCAATATATGGTTAAAATTTCTAAATTACTTTTAACAAACTCCAACCAAAACAATCCATTATTAAAATTTGCCCGTCATCTTTCACACCATATAACGCTACAGCGGCCAAAAACTTGTTGAATGTACTGAGACCCAAATTCCATCCCGTCCCTTTGTTTTGCTTCAGTTCAACCTACAATTTATTTTGGTCCCCTCGTGTTAGCTCTATCAAGTTGTTAGTTCTGACATGGAATATTTAATGCTGAATTTTCTTCTTTCATGTTGTTTTCTTATACCAAGATGTTTTTCGTGAAAATAAAAGTTATAAATAAAGAAAAATAAAGTCTAGTAAATATTGTTTCTCTGTGGTAGTAGTTGTATCAACACTGTCTTCGCTATAGACACTTTTATCGTCTTCCATTTTCCAATAAAAAGCTTAAAAAAATAATTTGAAATCTTTTTTCAACTAAAATATTGTCACGCGCCAGCCCAATATTATTGATAATAGCCCCCCCCTCCCCCCCAGATATTGCGGCAAAATCAGAATTTCTAGAAGTCTACAATAATATTAAATATCAATATCAATATAGAAAAATCGGCCGCATACACACAATATTATTGGCAATACGTACTTTATTGACAATAATATTGTGTGTGAGCGGCTAGCATTATACTACTCTTTTTTCGACTTCACACTGTATTCCGCATGTAGCAAGGTAAGCAGAGGGAAGTCTTTCCGCCAAATTCTGAAAGCATTACGTGTTGAATGGTGAAGCTTAAATCTACGCTTACCTTGACAACAGAGCATAGAAATTAAAATATTAAATATTTAATCTCCTTGAGCGGAAATCGAACCCACAACCTGTCGCGTTTACATTCACACGCTTGTGCTCCAGCTTCACAATTCCTCTATATTCTTCTATAATACTTGTATGCTGTATAGTAGAAACCTCCAAATATTAGAAATCATATCTATAACGTCTATATTCTTTAAGTAATTATATTCTACAGACAGATTTCAAACTGAGAGAAGGTGTCAGAAAAATAATATATTAAAATAACATTTCAAACAAAAGATAATCGTTCTAGAATAATCCTATGTTTATTAAGCAGCATATTGCGTTGTAAAGAGAGGCATCTAATTACTTATTTCATTTTGCGAAGCTCTCTCTCGCATTAATCAATGTCCGACGCCTTCTGCTCGAAGATATTGAATTAAAATATAAAGTATATTATTATTTACGATCAATTTTTTTGCTTAGAATTTATTATTGGGCTTAAAATGTAACGAGGCCGACGTGGCGCAGTAGAATCTTGTTTGATTTTGAGCGTGATGATGTAGATTCAATGTCACTTGAGACTGATGAGAATTTTGTTTTTTTTCTGTACTACAAAGGACCGTAGATATACCTGCATGTAATCTCGGCATAAAATGGTGTTCACAGTTCGACAACAAAATGTGCCTATAAGGGTTCCGATTTTTTCCTCTTTTTCAAAAGGGAGCTGCACTGGTTTCTTGTGAATTATTTTTGATATGACTGTATTGCTTTTTATCTAAAATAGCGACACTCTATTTTTTTGTCTCTAAACCCTTACAGCAAGGAAGTAAGGTATCAACCCTTAACATTAAAGTTTATTTTCTCGATATATATTGAAGGTATTTTAATAAAATTAAAATTAAACATGGCTAGCTTTTATATTCCATCCCTTGAATTGACAACTATCACAAATATATATTAATATATAATTACATATATATGCGCCCTCAAAAAATAAACGCTTTGTGTCAACATCTTTAACGTCTTATTTTTCCTTCTAGATTGGTTCCCCGGATGGAGGAAGCACGCTGGGCAGCCGAATGACGACGGCACGTCAGGACAGGATTGTGTTGAAGCACGCCGAGAGCTTCCACCTAGACCTGCTCATCCCACTTTCATGTGGAACGATAGGAGCTGTCGAGAACACAACTACTTTGTTTGTGAACGACCTGGCATTGAAGGTAAGTTTCATCTATAAGTTTCTTTCTAATAATACGAATCTTTCATAATATAAATGTTTATGTTTTATTAGTAAAAAAAAATCAATTCGTGATAACAAAGTGGTTGTGTGAATAAATCACTATCATAATGTTAACGTATTTAGTAATTTTTAAATTCGTTTTTAATAATTCCCTAGTGTGGGGTCATAACTTACATACATTCAAAATTTCAACTTCTCAATTCAAGTATAATTGTTGTCTGCGTTTTCTGTCAGTCACTCATTAATGGATCAGTTTTATGTATATATATATATATATATATATATATATATATATATATATATATATTCTTTGCTCTGGTGTCGTAGCAAAGTGCAGCGTTGAGTTCCGCCGCTCAACACACAATGCTTTCAGAATTCGATGGAAAGTGGGAAACGGAGTGTCTTAACATTAGGTTCTGCTGCTGCTGCTGTGTGTGTGTGTCTGCTGTGTGCGAGATACAGCGCGAAGCTTTTTTTTCATATTTATAGATATCGTTAAATTAATTTACGCTAGAACTTTCAAGCATATGTATGTACGTAGCACGTGCTCAAAACACTCAAATAAATTAATCTAACTAAAACAAATTCTAAAACTCAACCGAACTAGGATTATAGTTTGTTCGAAACTGGATATAAAAAGTTTAGAACGGTTTACGACAGGTGCCGCGGCCCGTTTTATTTTAGTTAGCTATTGGTGAAACTGTTTTAGGTGGCGATAGCTTGCATGCGATTGATTTTCCATAGGTACATACGACACGGTTCAGGTGAACCAATATTTTCATAATATCAAAATGCTTGTTTATTTTAATATTTTTTTTGTAGTTTTAACGTAACGCTGTATCTCGCACACAGCAGGGTAGGTAGAGGGTTAGAGGTAGTAGAGAGGAGTGTTAAGACACTATGTTTACTGGAGGAATTGCCCGTTGAGTGGCGGAACTCAATGCTGAACTTTGTCGAAACAAGGTTCTTCGCTGTGTATGTTAAATACTTAATTTTCTCGAGTGAGAATCAAACCTACAACCTGTCACGCTTACAGTCCCACTTTGTGCCACTGTGCCACGACTAAGCACATACTGCCTTTAAAATTTCATTAAGATTATATGTATTGTGATGATTATGAGTGTGACCACATTCGGAGGAGTCGATCATTTTAATTTCTCCATTCTGGTAGAAAAACCGTAGTGTTGAGTTCCTCCACTGAGCTACTTGTAGTTATGTATTCGAGCGGGACGTGGAAAACGAAATGTCTTAACACTTAGTTCTCTCTGCCGTAGCAGGGTGTTATGTAGGAAAAAGCATGTGGCTGTTTTGTTTTTCATTAAAGATTAAATATATGTTATGTTATATCTTTTTCTTTAATGAAATAATTTAACTTAAAATAAAAATTTACAATCCTGCTGAGTTTCTTGCGCCCGCCGGATTTTCTCAGTTAAAAGATTTACCTGTACTGGAAATTATTTAAGTCTTAAGGAATATGCCTTGCTATTTCTTATTTTTTATATAGTTTTTTTTTTCATAAATATAATAGTTTTTGATCTTCTTACATGATACTATAATAATATGTAATAATATGAAACTTTTAAGTATACTAAATGTCATTTCATTTTATATCAATCCACCGTTGTATTCCTTAAAAAAAAATTAAAAACATGTCGTTAAAAATATCTCAGTAATTTAACTCCAGCCAAAACAATATAAAATGAGTATTCGCCAAATATTTTAAGTGGTTTGTCGTAAAACGGTTTGGAACTCTCGGAGTTAGCGAGTTTATTGCTCGATCGACCGCAACAGCAATGTTAACAAGGTCCCAAGGAACACCATTAAAGTGACGAACAGTCTGATAGTAAACATTCACATAAGGAAGATGAGGGTGAGGCTATCTGCGGATTTGTCTGTTTTAATGGTTAATAATAATGATTTTTAACTGAATTGAAAAAAAGGAGATTATCAGTTTGACATCTATGTATGTGATCCGTGACTAGTCGGATCCGAGACACTCCTCTCCTTCCACCGAATTTTTTGCATGTTGCATGACCGTCCCAGGTAAATTAGATGAAAGTCAAGTCGAAAAAAAATCGAACATAGCCCCTGCGCCACGACGGTACTCGAAAGATTTTATCCATCTTCTTTAAAAATCAGCTTCACGCTGTGTGCGGAATAACACAGCATGGTAGGCCATTTTCCGTCAAATTCTGAAGTAATGCCTCCAGCATGTATGTTGAGTGGCGGAACTCAACGCCGCGCTTTTAGCTCGATAACAGAGCGAAGAAATGAAAATATAAATTTAAATAAATAGTTCACTTCCTACAGTAAGAAATGAATCCACAACCGGTTCGCACTTGATAGACACACTGGTGCCCCTGCGCCACGACTGGCCTCATCAACCATCTTCATCCATACTAGTACGCTTTCACCTGTCACTTCCTGCCTTCAAATTAAGTCTTAACAAGGGCATGTTGACACGTTTCGAGCGACATCATCAAATGAGCTATGAAGAGTGCACTTATTATCACCATTGTCAAAGGACTGACCACTCAAATTGACACGTTCAAAGTACGTGAGCAGCTTACCGTACAACTGTTCGTTGTAATCTCAACTTTATGACCTGGACTTAAGTGCTGTAATTTTATTGATAACATATTAGATAACAACGTAAGTTGTGAATGCAATAAAAACTTTATATTTATAAAAATAAGGCTCAAAATTGAGTGTGCTGAAATTCTTGACCCTTCCTTCTTAAGTTGTTCCGCGTTTAACATACATTAGATAACAAGTATCCTGTTATCGAGAATTAGTTAAATGAAAGCTCATTGTTGGATTAATAGATAAAAAAAAGCTTTAATCAAATATTAATAAAATACATATGTACATAAAAGTGAACATATTTATTTTAAAGATATCAAGAAAACAGTTTCATTCTCCCGAGTAGTATCGAACCCACAACTGTTCAGATGCTGCGCCAATACTTCATGATATGGCAAAACATGCGTAGTAGAGCTCAACGCCACGCTTTTCCTTCGACACCAGAGCGAAGAAAATGGAAATATAAATTCAAGTAAAAATTTCATCTCCTCGAGTGGGGATCGAACCTACAATCAGTCGGTTTTGCAGTCCCACTTTGTGCCACTGCGCCACGACTGGCCTCAATTATTAGAGGAGGGAGAAATAAAAGGCTTTTAACCAACATTTTAACTTTCATTTACTTGTCATTTACTAATGGTACGGATACGTGTGCTATTTTAAAATAGCTATTTTATTGGATATCAGTGTAATGGATACATTAAGTGCTTAGACATACATATATATATATATATATATATATATATATTGCCTTTGTCTGAAGACATATTGCCTGAAACCCAATACGGCTTCCGACCGAGCCGAGGTACGTGCGAAGCTATTTTCTCAGTGCGACAACTACAGGAGAAGAGTCGAGAACAGAGTCAGCCTTTATACTTGTGTTTTGTAGATTTAGAGAAGGCTTTTGATAGCGTACCTCGCGAAGCTCTATGGTTGGTATTAGCGAAACTTGGATGCACTGATAAGTTTGTGAGAATAGTCCGTCTTCTGCATGATGGCATGCGATGCTGTATCGGGGTACAGAGTGAAGATTCTGAGTTCTTTTCTGTAAGCTGTGGCGTGAAGCAGGGCTGCGTGCTCGCGCCAACTCTGTTTGCAATGTACTTTGCAGTTGTAGTTCGGGATGCCTTGCAAACTTTACCTGAAGGAGTTCGTATTCGCTATCGTAGTGATGGTGGTGGTATTTTTAACATAGCTAGACTTAAAGCTCGCACCAAAGTATCGTATACGACTATCATCGAAATAGTGTACGCGGATGACTTATGTTTTGTGGCGGAATCCCCAGTGGGTCTACAAAGGCTTATAACAGCTCTTGCTGAGTCGTCCCACAAATTTGGCTTCAAGATCAGTGTGAAGAAAACTGAAGTGATGGCATGCGACACACTGAATAGAGGCCCATTTCAAATAAGACTCGGTGATGACCAACTAAAGCAGGTAGATCATTTTAAGTATCTGGGGAGCACCATTACGTCTAATTGCCTCCTCGATAGCGAAATAAACAGAAGAATTGGAACAGCAGCTGCTGCGTTTGGCAGACTTCGCATCAAGGTGTTTCGGTCACATGATATTAGGCTTCCCACGAAGGTAGCCTTATACAGAGCAATCGTACTGCCATCACTTTTATACGCCTCGGAAACATGGCCTCTCTACCGCAGACATATTGCTGCATTGGAGAGATTCCATCTAAGATGCCTACGCGAAATAATGAATATTCACTGGTGGCATCGTGTTCGGAACACGGAGGTTTTGCTGCGTGCTAAGGTCGACGGAATGGAAGCTTACCTAATAAGGAGTCAGTTGCGTTGGGTTGGCCATGTCTCCCGGATGCCTGACCAGAGAGTCGCGAAGCGCATCTTTTATTCCGAGCTCCAAGCTGGCAAGCGTAAGCGGGGCGGTCAGCTGCTGCGATACAAGGATGTGCTAAAGCGCCATATGAGGAGGTGTGATCTGGATCCAAATAAATGGGAGACTATGGCAGCGGATCGCCAACACTGGAGACGTATTGTTGGACTCAAGGTATCGGAATTTGAAAAGAAGCGAAGAGACGAGCTCAATTTTAAACGCGATGAGCTCAAGGCCCGCACACCTGAGGTTGTCTATTATAACTTTGTCGGGGGAGTGCTGACATGCAGCATGTGTGGCCGAAATTTTTCGGCTAAGATCGGCTATGTCAGTCACTTAAGAGCACACCAGCGAGGCTCTTGTTAGTCGGACGTCAATCGCCGTGGCCGAAAACGGTCAGGATATATATATATATATATATATATATATATATATATATATATATATATATATATATATATATATATAATTTCTATGCAGTATTTTTTTAAACATGCGTTCTCTTATTGTGAAACTTATTTTTTACCGTTTTGCCTCATTTCCGTGTTCTCCATACAAAGTGCCCAAATGGGCGTTGGAAACGCCATAATAAATACGTGTTCTTTTATATACTTTTCAGGAAACATACACTTTTATTTGTGCCTTTATTAGATCGACTTGTTATTATGTAATAAAATTTAAAAATCTGTTCCCACTTGCAATAATGGTATCAACTGCAATCAGCCTCATGCTGTATCCCACATTCAGTAGTGTAAGCAGAGGGAACCCAGTGTTAAGATACTCCGTTTCTCACTTTCTGAAAGAAATGTATATATAAATTTAAGTAAATATTTCATCTCTTCGAGTGAGGATTGAACCTACAACCGGTTAGCGACGACACGACAATATAATATCATCGAATATTATAATGTTTGACTTCCAGTATGTCCATGTAGTCCGTGCTTACTCCAGCAGTAACCGCTAACTCTAACTTCTAACCGCTGACAAAACGGGGGTGAGAGTGGAGTGTCTCCGCACTAGTTTTCTAGAAAGGTTACTGAAAAAGCTCGAAGCTGTTTATTCTCTTAAAGATCAAAGTCATTTAAAGAAGTGAAAAGGTTACTTTCTGTACATTAAACATAATAATTTTCAGCTTAGAAAGTGTAACTTACACACAAATTTACAAACTTAGCTTTCATACTAAATACACAAGTGTAATTGTCGCCTAAAGACTTACCTAAATGTGTTAAGTAAATGCGGCTCAAATGAACTAAACTTATATGCCTTATGGAATACTTTTACCTTCTCTTTATTTATATAGTTTATATAGTTTATTACTTTTTGTACTTACTACTTTAGTGTAGGCTTATTTAGTTTCACACTGTATTTTGCACATAGCAGGGTAGGCAGAGGGAACTTGGGAACCTACTACTATACGGGATACAGCATGAAGCTACGTATTTCCTAAAAGAATATTTTTTATAACAAACAAGAGCCATTTTATTGTAAATATCAGTTATAGGAAAGTGAAATTAATCATACTATTAACCTTTACTTTCCTATAACTTATAATCTTATAATTTAGATAAGGAAGGAAGGAAGGAAATTTACTACAGAAAACAACACGGGAAGGCGGTGGCGTCTATTAAAGTTGACGTTTGACATTTGGAAAATACAGTTGGCGTTTTTTCATTCATATTTAAGTGCATGATTGTTAATATTGTAATTCTTATCTTTTGTTTTGACTTTACACTCAATTAAGAGTAAACGTGACGGCTGTGAGTTCGATCCTTCCCGGAGTGAATTATTATTTTTTTTTCCTCCATATAGTAACAACACAAAGCGCGGAGATGAGTTCTTCAACTAAAAACGCAGTATCCCGAAATTTGGACAGTACCGCTTCTGTCCATGACACATAGTAGAATTCCTTAATAGCCGATACATTGCATTCTGAGTAGTGAAACTCAACAGCGCGTTCTGTCTACCAGAGCAAAAAAAATTCTGCCGATGGAGAACCGAACTCCGAACTTTGGTCGTAACCGTTGTATTTACTGAAAAGTTGTCTTACTGCGCCACGGTGACGTTTATTTACTTAATTAAACAATCTGCAAGCATATATACATATATAAAAGCAACATATTTTTTCGTTTTTAATTATAAACCATTTTAAGCCATGTTTGCTCGAGTTGATTCTCAGGTAAATATCAACAGTGTTCAATGTATCATGTGCAAAAGTAAACAGGTGAAATGAACAAATTTATCTGTTGACTTATTGTGCAAATAACCTTTTATGGATTCATGTATTGATTTTTCTTATTTATTTTATGAATATTCGTATAGAATAATATATTTACGGGAATTTTTGGTCCTTCGAGCAGGTATATTGTTTTTTTTTTATTTCAATCATTCTGTTTTTCTTATAGGATTTATGTTATTATTTCGATTTTGAAAACAATTATTGCATGTGGTATCTATTTATAATTAACTGTCAGTCAGAATTAATTTATTTTATTTATTTCTTTTATTTCAATCTACATGTATTAATTGCATCAACCGTTGGTAGGTTTGTAATAAAAAGTAAACTCTCCACATTCCACTTCTAAGTAGGATAGTTGTGGGTTCGATACCAACTCGGGAGCAAGAATTACCTTCATTTTCTGACTGTAGCAGCGAGACGAAACACATCGTTGATTTTCGCTGCTAAACATGGAATATCTCGAAAAATAGCTTGGAACGAAGTGTGCTAACACTAGGTTATATATGTAGACAGTGAGGCTAAAAAAATAATTAATTTGGTTGGTTTCGAAATAGCGGAACCTATGTAGGTTTTTGAATGCCTCCTCAAACGCTTGTTCCCAGTACGGTAGGGGGATGGGTGGCTCAAAATATAGCGGCCACTAGGTGTATTCGTTAGGGTGACTATGATGCAACAAATGTTGATTGCACTGGAATTAATGGGTACAACGCTGCACGTGTGGATCGTGAATTTTAAATGCTACTGTGCTATAATATTTGACTGGTTGATTTTTTTAATGTATTAATATGCGTTGTCATAATATAGAGATAGATAGATAGTCTTATATGCTTTATAGGATAATAAAGTATAATTGACGTTGGTGCATTTATGTTTAGATTAAATGATATGTAAATATTAACGTTCAGTTCGGTTGAATAATGTCGACTAAATTAAAATAATAATTACCAATTGAAAGTACCCTACATAAAAATTATGAACGCTTTTAAGAATATATTCTCAGAAGGGAGAAAGGAATTCTCAGATGGAGAATGGAAAAAACAAATAGACAAGAAAATTGATATCAAGTAAGCTAAATTCTTTAAAACAAAACATATAATACAAAATAATATCGATGTACCCACATAAATTTTCCATTCACCAGGGACTTAACATTATTGTATCGTATAACTTGGTAGCTTGCCAAAAACTCGTTAGGAGTGAAATTGGACTAGAAAACATTACTATGAGGGTAATTGATCTACCGAGGCTGAGACTGTACTGCGACTAAAACAATTATTTTAAATATATTAAATTGTATATTTATTTGAGGCCAACCAATTCGTAGCGCAGGGGCACCAAGTGTAGTAAAGAGCAGACAGTTACAGGTAGTGCGTTCGATTCCCACTCGAGGAATAATATATTTAATTTTTTTCATTTTTTCTCTCTGCTCACTCAACGCGCACGGCCTCCAGAATTCGGCGGAAAATGGTGAATGGAGTTTTTTACAATAGATCCTCCAACTACCCTGCTGTTTTCGGGTACAGTATGAAACTGAAAAAAATATATATTTCATTTAATTAAATTTTGGTCAAAATTATTATTTCTCCATTATTCCTTTGTCTAAGACAAAACGCAGCGTAATAAATAAAAATATTTCTTGAAATGTTTACAAAATATAAAATGTTACTTAATTAAGAACAATAAAAAGTTATAAGGTACAACACCATAAATTATGAAACCTAAAATAATAAAAGAGCTATCTTATTTTTTTTTAAACCCATTAAAATGCGTTATTTTTTATAACAGAGTGCGTTGGTGTTGACTTGTTTGAAATAAATTCATACTTGATTTGCCCATGGTACTCGTTTGAGCAAATCTTTATTCCTATCTGATCTTCTAGATTAGCATTTTTCTAGATTCTAGATTAGCATTTTTTTTTGGTAAAAATCACAATAAAATTTATATAAAACATTTTATAATTCATTATAATTTATTTAAAGCGTTAATAACTTAACCAAAAAAAAAACTTTATAGAATGATTTCACAAAAAAAAGCAAAATTTTCAAAAGATCATAAATAAAGTTCCAATAGTTGTCAAATAAAATGAAATATTTAAGTACAAAAGTTTAACAAATCAAGAGTTATTCTGAGAAGTTTGCTTCGCGAACCGCAGTTATCTAACTGCAATGCACCACACTCAATTACTATTTGCCATGACTCGCCAAGTTTTAGTGTGAATTTTATGTTGCATGACCTTTCAGAAAATCTAGGTTGTTAGCCCCTTCTAAGTTCGTTGGCCGATTCTTTAGTAGGTATACTATAATAGATGGTGTTTTGTTATATACAAAGCCATAGTGAAGTCGTAGGGGAACAAAGTGCCTTAGAGAGAAAACACTAGGTTCCCAAGTTCCCTTTTCGTACACTGCTATTTGCAGAATACAGCGTGAAGAAAGGGGCAAAAATTTATCGTTTTGCCCCTTTCTTCACGCTGTATTATATAATATTGTTTTGTCTGTTCTTATATAGCTTTCGTAGTTTGGTGATATTTGCGTCTATTATTTGAATTAACCTTGCGAGTCTCGAAAGATATGAAAATAATCAACGACAAACGTTCGCCATATTATTACACTAAAAAAATAGATATAATAGATACAGGGAATAACTTAATAGATTCCTTTCATCTGGTATCATTTTAAGTCCTTCCTTTCGTAATTATTCTATTTTACAAAAATGAAATGGTTTATCGCAATAAGACTATAACAATATGTAATTGTTCAGTGTTATAGATATTAAATTTGAACAGTTTTTTTTATTTGAATATCAGATATTGATTATACCAAATTCTACTGTATTAATAAAGTAATAATATTTTCATTTAAAATGTGTAATAATCGTGAAAATAAAAAAAATATAATATTCACATTTTTAGCATAACTTTCGGTTATTAAATAAACTTATGATGTACACAACTGCATGGTCACCTCACGAGACTGACCCAATTATGATGCATAAAGGAACGGACTTTATGGACCATACCGATTATTGTCATGCTGCATATTGCTACACAAGCTCCAGTCGGTTTCATACTTACTAGTATACATATGTATGATATTTTATTCGATACAAGCTAATATTGTGTCATTTTAGATAAAGGTATAATTTTTTTGGCTCCACCTTTTATCCCACACAAAGCAGGATAGACAGAGGGAAGCCAAGAACCTAGTGTTAAGACACTCCGTTACCATTAAGACACGTTTTCACAAAATTTTTGAGCCTTCAATTTTTTTGATTAAGTGACAGTACTCAACGCTGCGCTTTTGTTTTGTTACGAAAGCTAAAAAAAGTAAATGTAAAATATTTTATTCGAACCCACAACTGTATCGTTTACGTAGCGTAGTTACCTGCTTGTGCAACTGCATCACGACGGCTTCAGATATACATACTCGCATATAGAACAAATGTTGTTTTTTTATATTATAATTGCAATTATTGTTTCAGCTTGACGCTTTGTCTCGCTTATGGCGTAGGCAGAAAGAATTAAGACACTCCTGGTCCTCGCGTTCGGCTTGAATCCCATATTTGACGTCTTGAGTGGCGGAACTCAAAGCCGCGCTTCTCTCTATTCCTGAGTGGAAAAAGTGGAAATTAAAAAGAACTAATTCCTCAAGCGGAAATCGAATCCACAACCGTTCCATTAATACTCAGATGTTGTCACTGCGCCAAAAATTTAAATAGAACCTAGTGATGAGACACTCCGTTCACCCCTTTTTATCCGAATTGGAGATAAAGCGTATTGAATGATAAAACTCAGCGCCATTTTATGATTTGAAATACATAAATAAATAGACCAACTAGAACATTAGGATCACGAGTATCGGGATATCGGATATATATAATTAGTAAATATACTCTTCCGAGTCAGGATTAAATCCATATCCACGTCAATTTAAATATGAATAATATAAAATCAAAATATTTTGATATAAGGAGTGTAACAAGAGTTAAAAATGTATGAACTTATGTAGCTTATACTAACCTAACTGATCCACGAAAGCATCAAAAACACAACAACTTATCAACAAACCATAAATTTATTTTTTTCTAAACCCATTAAAATGCTAGCTAAAAAGCTTAAATATATATATATATATATATATATATCTATATATCCTAATCTTATGGTTACCTCAGTGACCTAGTTAAGGGCACAAAACGGAACGCACTCAACACAGTACCTTCCACAGTCGTCACTCGCCAGACCGTTGAATGAGAACGTCTATTGATATTAATGATGTACACCACGCTGAAATGTTGCTAAAAGTTAGCCATATTATAATTAATGGAAGTTCTTCATCTTATAATGAAAATAAAACTTGGACCGCTTCCAAGAGGCGCGGCTTCAAATTTTGCTTCGTTTAAATTTGTATACGTTTTCTATATAAGGTTTCCGAAATGTGAAAAAATAAGAAAACATTATAAAATTATATTAAATAGCATTTTGAAAATCATTCCAGCAAGTTACTTTAGACAGTTTAAATTTGTAAAAATCTCACTACAAAGATGCTAACAACATAAATAAATTGTAATACGTAATTAGATGAATACAAAAAAAAATATTTTTATTTATCACGCTGTATCCCGCGTACGGCAGAGTAGGCAGAGTAAGCCAAGTGTTCAAAACTTCAAAATTTTAATAAATAATAATTCATCCCCTCGAGTGGGGATGGAACCCACAACCTTCCCGTTGCAGTCACACCCATTTGCCCCTACCCCACGAGGCCTTTAATAGATTGTACATTATAAGAAGAAAATTATCAAAATAATTAAAACAACGACAAGTTTTCTTGACTAATTTATCGTCATTGTTCGAACGAAAGGAATATAATTAATGGAAAGGAGCTCTCAAATGGCCGCGAAACAATACAATAAATTGCATCAAAAACTTCACAGCTTTGTGCGTTCGCGTGGCACTAAAATGATTTTCTTCAGGCGGCTCGCTGGGGCGAATGATAGATTTTTTGTTCATTTCATGTAAAATTTCATTTTAAAATTTGAAAAATTTTCAATTTTCGTTTGTATAACATTAAAAATTAAAATGTAACGAAATTAACGAACATATAAATCCTCAGAGAACAATAAGAGTACAAAATTGAGGCCGACGAGTGGACTATAAACGCTACGATTGAGGTTTGATTCCCATTCGAAAAAAAAAATTTTTTTTGTTCACTCGCTCAGTCAACACGCCGCGACTCGAAAATTTAGCGTAAAAGGGAATGGGCGACGTAACTTAACATTACTACTTACTGAAACTAAAAATTTAAATAATATAAATACTTTTGTCCATCCTATCTAACGACTATGAAGCAAGCCTGTGTATTATTTACAATGCAACAAAATTGCTTAACACTAGCTTTTCTAAGCTTTGAAAGAAGGTAATAAAGTAGGAGATTAATTAAAACTAGTCGGATGTTTTTTGCAAACACGATTTGAACGTAAAACACTATAGCACCAGCAAAATAGTTTTAAAACGTTGCTGGGTTTTTATTTTAATACAATTTTTACCGTTTCACTATTTGACCTTTGCGTTTTATTAAAAACAAACTAATAGCATGACGTTACTTTTTTGTTATTTATATCTGGCATCGTCATTGTGGAGCAGTTGGTATGTTTCTAAAGAAATGCGATGGTTGTAGGTTTGAATCGAACTAGAAAGTGACAGAAAACGCAAAGACGAAACAACTGGACCTAGAAAACATAAATTTAGAATTTAGGTCGGTTAGGGAATTAGGTACTGATAGATAAATAAATCAATATAAGTAAATCAGCTTCACGCTGTATCCCGCACACAGCAGGGTAGGCAGAGGGAATCCAGTGTTAAGACACTTCGTTCTCCACTTTCTGCCGAATTCTGGAAGCATTGCCGTGTTGAGTGGCAGAACTCAACGCCGCGCTTCTACTACTTATAGATAATTTCCCGAATTTTTGTTCCGAATTTAAAAAAGGAATTATGGAAATTTACTTCATTCAAATGTAGTTTTGGGGACAACGAGTCAACGACGAGTCTATTATTAAAACCAATAAATAAATCGATACCAATCCCATAATCGCCTAATTTGTCTACAAAAAAGGGGTAAAAAATTGGTAATTTTATACTAAAGTTAACGTATGTAATGGCGCATATCGCACTGCCGTGACTAAATCCCGCCATTTGCTGGAACAGGGCAATAAAAGTGATGGACACTTATCAGAGTAAGCGATAAAGAAGGATGTTTATTAGAAATATGTTGAAACTCGTTAAATTTTATAAGGTAACTGTAATAAAATCGTGAACCACTCTGAGTAAGGGTTGCTTCCTAAATATACTTACTGGAAAATTTTTGACAAGATGTTAACTGAACAATTTTTCAGGTCTATTTGTCATCCCTCTTATAAGAAGTGACTAACTTTAAAACTATAAGCCACATTTTGATAAGCAACAGGAAATGAAAATAATTCATTCTCTTTAGTGAGAATTGTGCCCACAACAATTAACTAAATTTTGATTTTTAAAATCAAATATATATGTATATATATTTTCTGTTTGAAACCGAATGCCTTCTTCATACGATATATATACGATATATTTATATATATATACGATATATTTTATCTAACTATGACCATAAACTAAGAACCATCCATAATTTTAGTATAAACAAACAGTCATCACGGTGCAGCCAGACACGCTCTAACTGTTCCACGACAGCGCTATCAATCTATTTTTACTCTAGGGATCTCCTATAATTTGTAAGTTAAAACATTTATCTAAATTAAAGATTCATAAGGATGAATAAAAACTTATCAGTCATCGTTAGATGACGACCAAAACAAACATATTTAAAGAGAAGATATTTTTTTTCTTCTTTTGCCTCACGTTGTATTCCGAACATAGCAGAGTAGCCAAAAGAAACCTGGAATTCTACTGTCTAGACACCATTAAGACATATCCATTCCCCACTTTTCAAAAAATTCTGGTTGTGTTGCGGCGTTAAGTAGTCGGAACTCAACGCCGCAAGTAGAGAAGAGAAGAGATTATGATCAATGATCACATATTCGATAAATATTAGATTTTAATTTAAACAATCTTTGTAATAATATTAATTATGCAGTATCATCATTATATTGAACATCAGTTCACGTAAGCGACAAAAGCATACTCGTACATGGTACTGTTGAAAGTCTAATTCACCTGTATATGACAAGCAATATTGAACTTTTTATCTAGAAGGTGATTTGGTATAAATGAGACCTTGCAAGAAAGCGCTTGGCCCGTAGACTCAGAAAATACATTCTATTTGGCCACCAGAAAGAGGTGGCTCAAATTCAGTTTCTTGTTTTTATTCAAAAAAAAATCAAACGATTGTATTACATCGCCACATTTTACTTTATTTTGGTTTTCGGCTTGTCTGTGGCGATATGCTTTGTTTTGCCGGTTTTGGAAAATGTCTTTATCCGTATATTGTAATATAGCGTTTCTTCAAAAATAATCTACATATTCATATTATATAGATATAGATACATTTTTATATGGTTCTGGACCTGCCATCACGATTGGTTTATGAACACGTTTTAGTACACTTTTATGACATATTGCACACTTAACGACTTCTGAAGGAACATAATGGTCTCATAAATGTCTATTTTGAATATCACGTGCTTTATTTTTGTGTGTTGAAAAAAGTTAATGTGATTTTTTTTAATAAATGAAACATCTTGAGTACTTTAATGGGATAGGTTAAGGTACTCTAGTGTATAGAGACTATTTATATAGCGGTTTACAGTTTTAACTAAGAAATTCATCAGATTCCGAGAAAAATATATCTGTCCATCCGGACAGACAAACATACAGACGAATCAAAATACTCTAAAAACGATTTATAACAAATCCAAGTTACGTCACTAAAAGTCAAATATAAGGATATAGTATATAAGACCATTTATTATAAGTATATTATCATGTTGACTTACGTATACGTATATTGTAACTTATATAAGTTATTAAAAAAATATCTAGCCCCAATATTGTAGAACACGCATACAAATCATCGTTTTCGTTTACCACCCAAGGCATCATTAGCGTCGACCTTTAAGTTCCAAGGGTACAAAAATACAAGCTATTATTTGTTTACTACCCTTCTATGATAATAATATATTATTATGCTTTTTATGAATTTGGATGTGTATAAGCCTACATAATACGCCTTAAGCATTAATATAAAATAAACATAATTTTTAGGGTTCCATATCTCAAAATGTAAAAACAGAACCCTTATAGGACCACTTTGTCCTCTGTCAACACCACTTATTCCGAGATCACGGTTCTTTTCTATGGTCCCTTGAAGCACAAAAAAAATAGCTAGTATTAAAATAAAAAATATCCGTAAAAGATAAAATTGAGTATGAAATACATATAAGCAACATTAAAAATTATATTAATAAAACATAATTTCGATCAAGACCACTCGTTTAATCATTTAAGCCTGTTAAAGGGCACCCTGAAACCTAAACAAGCAAAAACCAATTTCCCGTGTAATATATAATATCGACTTGAATAATAAAATATTTATAATATTCGAAACTAAATTGAATTTCTTAGCCACTTTTTCCCGACTGCTAAGGAAGGGTTTTGTTTCTCGAGCATATCTTGTATGTATCTAATATTCTTTATTACCACATATCTTCGGAAGCGCTGAACGGATTCACATATTTGAGTTATCGTTAGATTTGTATTAGCAGCCCAAGTGTTCTTAGATAGGTGACGTTAAAAAAACAATCATGACGGCTATGTGGACTTAGTGAATATTAATTTTTTTTTTGAATAGTATGATATGAGTATTAAATTCAAGAGCTCAAGACAAAGATTTCAAAAAGGTATATCATGATTATCATTACCGTAATACTAATAAAAATAATACAATGAGAAAGTTGAAAATATAGGCTTTGCTCTTTCACTTACTGAAACCAGTGGAGTATCACTGTGATATGACCAGTAGAGCGAAAAAAGGACCGTATATTTACATTCCCATTAGCCAGAATATTATATTTATATAGAGTTGTGAATTTTTTTGTTTCATAATCCAAATAAATCCTAACAAAATTGTAATAACATAATAGCAATTGCTGTACTATTTGCATTATAAATGTATTTTAAAAAAATCTTATCAAATCAGCTTTACGCTGTATACCGCACACAGCAAACTAGGCAAAGGGGTCCCAGTGTTAAGACACTCCGTTCCCCACTTTCTGCCGAATTTTGGAGGCATTGCGTGTTGAGTGGCAGAACTCAACGTTGCGCTTTGCCTCGACACCAGAGCGAAGAAATGGAAATATAAATTTAAGTAAATATTTCATATCCTGGGGATATGGGGTGGGGATCCAACCCACAACCAATCGGTTTTACAGTCACACTTTATGCCTCTGCACCACGACTGGCCTCAACATTACTAAAGACAAAACTAATTAAATATTCAGAGATCAGTCCATACTTTACAAGACCGTTATTACCATCAACATCTTATATAAAGCGTGCGATAATTGAAGTTCGTATTTTAATAATTATTTTGGTATCGACGCCATCCATATTGTAATTAACACCTCCACGGTCTATGGCTCCTCACGTATCTCGTTACGTGGTGGCGTAACAAGTACTTTATATCAGTTTGATGAACAATGTACACAGTGCAGTGTAAATATTGGAAATAATATATAGGTAAAATAAAAGTGGTTTTACTATAGAGTAGGTACAATTTCAAATTAGGGCAAAAGAAAATATTAGCTTAAAAATTAAAATATAGAATTAGAGACCTATCTTATAATTTTTAATTAGATGGACTTGTAGAAATGAAATATATTATATTTATACCCTATATATGCAGAAACAGCAAAATTTTGTAGGCTAAATTAAAGTTAAACGCCAGTCGTGGAGCAGGGGCACAAATGTGCGACTTTAAACGCGACAGGTTGTAAGTTTGCATCCTGTCCGAGGAAATTACACATTAATTTAAATTTATGTTTTCATTTCCTCGCTCTGGTGTCAAGATAAAGTTCGACATTGAGTTCCGCTACTCAACACGCAAAAGTTATAATTAATTTTAAATAAGTCCATAATATGTGACTAACGTAACTTTTCCTTTACAGATCCATACAAAGCATCAAAAGTCCAGTGCAACGAGTCAATAGTTCTGTCGCACACCCATCCACACGCAACCATATCGAGTCCGGGCTTTCCCCGGCCGTATCCGGACGACGTGCACTGTGTCACAGAAGTCCGAGCACCGCCGGCACATACTATACGGCTGCATTTTGAAGAATTGCTCACGGAACATGAACCACAGTAAGTATGTTTGATAAAAAAAAACAGATACACAGAATGGCAGGTACTAGCGAATGTTATGTTGAAAATGCAGAAGAACATGCTGTTCTTAGACCTGAAAACGTGAACATGAAGATAATAAGTTAAACTTGATAATGGACCACGTACTCTTGAGATAAATGGCTTGACAACGGACAAACAGATAGGCGGACCACAAAGTGATCTAGGTTCTTTTTCTTTCGAAGTACGGAACCCTAACACAGGACAAAAACAATAAGAAGATAAAAATAAAGTTTCGTTTTTAAAATATTAGCTTTAAAATTAAGCTGTCAAGTTAAGAGGTTACATTATTATCATATTGGTTAACCAACGTTAATTCTGTAATCAGCTTCACGCTGTATCCCGCATAGCAGGGTAGGCAGAGGGAACATAGTGATAAGACTCCGTTCCCCATTTTTCACCGAATTTTTCAGGGCATTAAGTGTTTAGTGACGGAACCACCTCGCACCTTGTCTTGTTAGAGCAGGGGAATTAAAATAATGCAATGCGGGAATCGAACCCCCGATCATCGCGCTTACAGTCAAACGCTATGCTGCAGTTGTTCCACGACGGTTTAAATTTTTCATAATTGATCTATATCTATTGACGGTAGCGTGATGTAATACGAATATATCCCTTCTTACTGAGCTAACAATAATTCTCTATATTGGTGAAAAGATTTTTAAAAATATTTTCAATAGCTTCAATATATAAAGATTCAAATCGTACGTATCCATACACCTTCTTTGAATTGTCCTTAATAATTGGTTTCATCTAATAACGATTGTAACTGAATGACTGAAAAAAAAAATCGCCCTATTTATAAATTGTTAAGTATTTTTTTTTGTTATAGCCAAGAATATTTAAGAGAACGTGTAATATTTTGCAATTAGCGAGACTCAAACCCACACCTCTTAGAAACCGTCCTAATGCTTTACCATATATTCCTCATGGTAATTTTACGAAATTTTACATTTCTCACTGTTCCAAACAGAATAATAAAAAAAAAATCGTTTCACGCTGTATCTCGAATGTACCAAAATATATAGAGGGAACCTAGTATTAAAACACTCCGTTCCCCACGTTTTGCCTTATTATCGAGATGAGGTGGAAATCAACGCCGCATTTTTTAAAACAATAATTTCAAAATATAGCAAAATAATAACACGATTATCATTTTAATTAAACAAAACTTAATTAAGCCAAACTGTACAGAACAAACTTAATAAACTATTCATGAACGTGGCGCACGTTAGTCGTATGCACATAGCACGACTATACACACACACACACACACACAGATGCATGTCTTTACGTGTATGCATGTGTGTGTGCGTATATACGATTCACAAACAAATTATCTACATGTCAAACTTTGAAGGGACAATGGCGAACACGTGCAACGTAGTCAAAGGGAAAACTAGACTTGACTCGTGCTAGCTAAATCTGGTATAGATGAAGTGAATATGAGGGAGGATTTTGAAATGTTGATAGAAAGTTGGCTATAGGTTATGTATGGGCTATAGGTATATTTGGGACGTGTTTTGATTTTTTTATTTTTTTTTATTTTTTTTTTATGGAAGAGACACGGCAAACGAGCGTTCGGGTCACCTGATGGTAAGTGACTACCGCCGCCCACGACCCCATGCAACACCAGAGGAGTTACAGGTGCGTTGCCGGTCTTTAAGGTGGGTTGGGCGCCGGAGCCTGGCATTACCTGATGCGAAATGCAGTGGCATAAAGCCACTACTTCACGCTGGTTTTAAATGCCCGGGGTGGTAATTACCCGGTCGAGTCTGCCCATGCGTGTTGCCATTGCTGGCAACGTGACTCTACCACACGTACTTTAGTCGCCTCTTACGACACCACCAGTACCAGGATGATCCTATTCTGGGCCGGGATCACACGGCACGAAAATTGATTGTGTTTTGATTATATACGTGATGGTTTGAGATTTAGTTTGAACTTTTTTTTGTAGCTTCACGTTTTATACCGCGTACAAAAGTATATGCACAGGAAACAGAGTTTATATTTGGTTATATTTTCGTTTTTAATCTAATTAAATAAGGTGCCGCGTTCTAGTATTGAATTTGGATAGAATACCGGGACCGGATTGTCTTGACACTAGATTCTCTTTGTGCGAATTGTTTAAAAGAGGCGGAGGGTCGGAGGGTCCAGATTGTTTTAAAACCAACTTTCTTTCGGATACTGCGTTTCAATTTTAAAAAGTACGACAATTTTAAGACGAAATAACAGAATCGATACTATTTTCAAAAATTCATGTTCATCATAAGTTTGAATCATTACTGTTTCATCAATAGAGTGGTCTTCCGCAACAAACTGACATTCAAAATATTCTTTATTCAAATAGAGTTTTACAAGAACTTTTGAATTGTCTACTGACTATAAGACTGCCACCGGCCCAAAAAGTAGTTCTGCTGAGAAGTACCGGCAAGAAATTCAACACTTTCTCTTTTCGACATTAAAATCTAAAATTATTGCCGTCATGCAGTAGTGGCGACAAGCATGTGACTGTTAGCGCGACCTTAGTGGGTTCGATTCTCACTCGAAGGTATTAATTATTATTTATTAATATTTTTATTTCTCGGCTCCGGTAACGAGGCAAATCGCGGCATTGAGTTCCGCCACTCAACACGCAATACTTTGAAAATTCGGCAGAAAGTAAAGAACGACGTGTGTTAACTTATTCTTCATATTCCTACCCCTTTTTTTTAAGGAAAAGACACGGCAAACGAGCGTGCGGGTCACCTGATGGTAAGTGATTACCGCCGCCCACGGCTTCGTGCAACCCCAGATTAGCTACAGGTGCCAGCCTTTAAGATGGGTTGGGCGCCGGGGCCCGGCATTACCTGATGAGAAACGCAGTGGCATAAAGCCACTACTTCACGCCGGTTTTAAATGCCAGGGGTGGTAATGATCCGGTCGAGTCTGCCCATACGTGTTGCCATTGCTGGCGAGGTGACTTTACCACATGTACTTTAGTCGCCTCTTACGACACCACCAGTACCAGGATGATCCTATTCTAGGCCGGGATCACACGGCACAAGAATACATACAACCTGAAGCTAAAAAAAACTAAAATTTCAACCACTTTAATAAAGGTTTTTTGTAATAGTTTTTTCACACAAAATACTTTGTATTAATATTATTTATGAACTGATTTAAATAAATCGAACTCTAAATGTTTAGAGAAGTTAGGCGTGAAAACAACAGTGAAAACTACATTTCTACTGGTGAAGTCGTTGTGGAGATCCCAATAAAGATTATCATATATAGATCTTCTCATATACATATCTTACATATACAGACTGCGGTCCTTTACAATTTTATTATATGTAAAAAGACTATACAAACATATGATATTAATCTATTACCCTATTAAAATATAAAGTTTTCAAATGAAATTATCCTAACAATACTTTTCCCTCGTAAACGAAACAATTTACAATTTAAATACAGCCATTATATTACAAAGATTTTAAGTAGAAACGACGTTATAAATGAGTTTATTCAAAACAACGTTTAGGGGGAAGGAAATTCATTATTATTTATTTATGTAACATTACTTTTTCTTCTTTCTTTTTATATGACCTCCTTAGTTAGGTGTTGGATATTTTGTATGGTTAAAATATGTTAAATTTAAATATATTTTTAGCGTAGTTTTAGTACCATAGCAAAGCGTAATGTCTCGAATTCGGGCAAAAAGTGGAAAAAAAAATAAAGAGAATAATGGATAGCAATATTTTTTTATGTCCTATCCCATTTTACATTTTATAGTAAAAAACAAATTAATCCTTTCTTGTAATTTACTCATTTATCAATAATAAGAGTATTTTTTTTGTAGTAGGAGACATCTACGTATGTAGTAAAATTTAAAAAATCTGATGAAAAATTTAAAGGAAAATTCTGCCTACAGTTTTAAAAGTAGATTTCCTATTCAGTTTTAAGGGAAAAACTGTGAACTGTAAACTAAAAATTGTTTTTTTAGGTAAATTTTGTCTAATAATTAAAAAGCAAACATTTTCACCCTTTATCCGTAGAGAAAGATAGGCAAACACTAAGAACCTTATTTGACCCGCATTCGATACATCGCATATAGAATTGGACAACTCAACGCCGCTCTTTGCCTTTTAACTAAAACTAGAAAAACTATTCATTTCCTCGAACATGAATCGAACCCACAATGACCTCAAATATAACTTAATATATTTACGAAAATAATTTTCACCTACAAAAGCGTTATTAAACATCGATTTTCATAAAGCTGGCTGGCTAACTCTAAATCTTTCATAACATTGTAACGTATAATGCAGCATAACATTATGCTAATCTCGTACTACATGGAGCAAGTGTAGATATATTAAAATGCACAAGGAAATTGCGTGACCATATTGTACTCATATGTGTACGTTTATTATAAATTTTTGTTTGTTTTTATTAATCTGTAATTAGATTTATTTAAAATTTCGTAAGTTTTTTATTTTTTAACCCCCGAAGCAACTTTAGGGGTGTTATAAGTTTGACGTGTCTGTCTGTCTGCGGCAACGTATATCCTGAGTTAATAAGCCGATTTTGGTGCGGTTTTTTATAATCGAAACCCTTGTTCATCGCGGTGGTTCTTAGCTATGTTTTATGAAAATCGGATTAGTAATTTAAGATCAACAAGATGAGGTAAAGATATTTTTATAGGATTTTTTATAAAGATTAAATTTGGTAGTTCGTGTAAATTTTTAATCATTTTAAATAAAAAAAGTAGCGGAATGGATTCTGACTGTATACAGATAAATGAATTATTTAATATTATTTCGCAAAGCAAAGCAAAATCAAATATTTCAATTAATGTGGAATAATTTTCCTTTCTAGTTAGATAGAAATTCATAAATAAATTCTTTCAATGACTTTAAACAACGTATGGCTACAATACAATGTAGATATGTAGACATACTAGTATGATCAATTTGAAACTAATAAAAAAAAAGAATTTTGCCTAAGAATAAAGGCGTTATTGCATTTGTTCCATCTTCGACTAGAAATAAAGACGTTAAAAGAAACGTGTAAAGAATAGAGTAAAAAATAAAAAGATATGTTGGTATAAGAGGCGATCGTGGCGCAGTGTCTGATTATAAATGTAAGGATTGCGGGTTGAAATCCTGATGTTGTGTGTCGAGTTCCGCCGCCAACATGCCGTATAGAGACGGAGCTGTGTGACAGTTTATAAACACCAGAATGGAGTCACGCCTTGCTAGGTCCGAAATACAAAACCTAGTGTTAAGACACCTAATTCCGTATAAGCTAAAAAAATTACATATAATATATATCTTTTGATGGGTGAGGTGAGCGGCACATGGCGGGGATATATTTTCAAAAATATAAAAAAAAACTATTGCATGGGCATACTTGAGCCGATGGGCATATCGATGTGAATGTGTAAAAACAATTTCGTCATTTTGAAATACTCAAGCGCGTCAGATTAAGATACATAAATGGTTCATCTTCATACTCTAGTAATAAGTAATAGAACGTCTATTTCCTAATCAGACGATTATTTGAAGGAATTTGATTATCATATTCGTTTCTTTTTATTACAATTATTTTTTTTTAATTTTTTTTTTTAAGTCATTTATCGTAATCCATTGAAAAGTTCAAAAAATAGCATGTAAATAAAAGAGTGTATGTTTAAAATAGAATACTTTTATTTATGTGATAATAATCATACATCTGTCGCGCTTTAGTAAATCCCGAAGTCCCCGCTTCGGCTGCCCTACAATAGCCTCCTCGGTTTTCATCTAAAATGAATGTAAATGTTGATTCAAAAACAAAATACAACTGTAAATTGAATCCACAGGCTGTCAATTACATATGCCATAACGATCGACGTTAGAAATAGTAATAAACGAAATCGGCTACGATACCCATCGATCGACATCTGGATTTCAAATATTTTCAAGCGTACCGACTAATGAAGCAATTCGGATGCACTGGTAATACAAATAAGCGATTACAAGCAATTTTGTACTCTATCTAATTATAATAGATGCTATTATGGCTTGTTTTACGAGTATAACGTTTTGGAAATCAGCATATTATTCATTTGTTAAATGAGCTGCATTTTGCAATGTGTTAGCGAGTTTTGATATATAAGTTTTGTCCTTTTTAATTTTTTTTTTTCGTATTTAAGAATTAAACACAATTCAGAGTGAGAAATCTCTATGTTTTTACCTTTCCGTCTTCCTTGGAGATTTGTTTACAAAATATGCAATCTTATGTATAATAAAAACTAGATTTTTTTACAGTTAAAATCATTTGTTTTTTATTACATTTTAGCCTAGGTTCCAGAGAGAAACTAGGATACTATGAATTATGTTAGGGATTTAAATCAAGTTAAAGTAGGATTTTAATAAAATTGAAATTCCTGACATAAATCATTCTACCTGTAATATTTGTTAAATATAACACAATTTTTGTAACTGCGCTAGCGTAGTGGAACTCAACGCCGAAAAATTAATATATATACAATTATAAAAAATCATTTTTTATCAAACGCAACTCATCTCCTCTACGACGGCTCAATCTAAATAATAATAATAAAAACATTAAAATCTATATCAAAATCGCTGCCTCTCATAACTTGTAAACGTAATAATTAAAGTACAAATTACGTGATTTGATGGCATTAGACAAATAGATTATAACCGCGGACGTGACTGGTGTACCGCGATACATTAGTCTGACATATTTTATTTACGTTGTATTCAAGTTATTATACTGTTGTTTATTATGGATTTTGGATATTGTTATTTAATTATTAGTAAAAGCCATTATTTTATGTTTCATTATTATTAAACCTCGCACACAGCAGCAGCAAATCTTTCATAGTGCTCAATTTATATTTACATTTTTATGAAATATTAAGGGTAGTCGTGGCGCAGAGGCACAAACGTGTGACTGTAAACGAGTCAGATAGTAGGTTCGATCCCTACTCGATGAAATGAAATATTAAAAATTTTCATCTCCTCGCTCTGATGTCGAGGCAAAACGCGATGCTGAATTTCGCCATTCAACACGCAATGCTTCCAGAATTCGGTGGGAAATGGAAATCGGAATTTTTTCAACACTAGGGTCCCGGAACACACCGTGAAGCTTAAAAAATATTGCAATTATGTAAAACAGTATAGCAGTAAGAAAATCTTTTTGTTGCCGCCGTTTTATAGGAATTGCTATTTGGGCACGTCACCTCTGTACTATATCTGTTTCTCGAAGAAAACACGTTTATTTATTTTTTTAAGTAAAATTACAATATAATAAGAAATATTTTCATAGATGAGCGTTAACGCGCATTTAACCCTTTAAGTTCCTTTAAGTTACACATGGGTCGCAAGTTAAAATTTTTTGGTATTTTTTTTAGCTTCACGCTGTCTCGCAGGATAGGCAGAGGAAGTCTTATGTTAAGATACCCTGTTTCCCACTTCCCGCCGAATTTTGTGTCTCCAAAATGCATGTTAAGTGACTGAACTAAACGTCACTATGTGCCTTAACACCAGAGCAAAGAAATGAAAATATATAATATTTTCTTTCTTCGAGTGGAAATCTAACCCATAACCTGTCACGTTTTAAAAACACACGCTTGTACCTCTGCACCACGACTGGTCACTGGTCATGTACAGAATAGATACAGTACAAAAGTAAGTAACACCCTCTAAAAGACATTTTATTTTTACATTCATCCAACGTCAATTCCTCTAGAAATTCGCTTTGTGATGTTAAAAGCTCCTAAGATAAAGACAGTCTCGTTTATCAGTACGTCAAGACGCTTGTCGTGGGATTCTGTTACAAACAAATCGCTTGAGGGTAATAAATAATTCGTAAAACTGAAGAAAACTTATGCAGGAATAAAAATATAAGTACTTGGATTTTGAAAAAAATTCTGTCTGTTTTGTTCTTCTTATATAAAACTTTTTATGGTATGTTATTTTTTTTATACGTTTTCCAAAAAAATCCTTTCCTGAGTGTAAATTAAGACTTTAAAAAGGTTAAAAGCATCCAAACGCATGTTTTTATTATTTTATATAGGGAAGGTTCTCCACGTCACTTCTTGCTCAAGTTTATTTGTTTTGAGTATGAGTTCATTTGTTTTGAGTATAACATTAAGTTTAATTGATGTATATTATGAATTAAACTTAATGTTATACTTATTATTTGGTACTTCCTTAACATGATTATTTCTTGTATTCTTATATACACTCTTAAGAAAGTTTATCTTTGAACTATAAATGAATGCTTATCAATTCATATATCTTATCCTAAAATAAGCTTTCATGCATTAAAATAGTAGATGCTAGCTGCCAAATTTCGTTATTCTAGGTCCATCGGAAGTACCCCAATAATTTTGATTTTCTTTCTCTTGATTTCATTTCTCTTTATGGTGTCGAAATAAGATTTTTTGCGATATAAACGGCCATATCTTTTTTTTAAGTAAATATAGAAATTTTAAGAAACCGTACATCTGAGTATATTGTTTAAATTTTAACTCGATATCCCCAAGATTTCAATTTTATCCTCATGGCACCAAAGTAATAAATAGTAAAAAAATCGCCAGAAAATGAGGAGCGGAGTGTTTTAACACTAGGTTCCCTCTGCCTCTCCTGCTGTTTGCGGGATACAGCGTGAAGCTGATCTACAAGCCAAAGTTTCAGCTAATGCAATAAAACAAAATAGTTTATATCAATATATTTTTTTATTATGAATCCATTGAAATAAAACAAATGAAAAAATGAAAATGGAAAAAACTAAATGTGAAGGGAACTGTGCAAACAAACTGTGTTCTATTATGTGTAAATCAATTTAACCGTGTCTGAGACTAGCGTAAAAAAACATAAACATAGTTGTTTATTTTTAAATACAACTACTTATAGGAACTACAAAAAGGCAACCCTAAGGTTTTAATAATTTTTACATCAAAAATCTTAAGAGCTTTGCAAACATACGTTATACATTAAACCCGATACGTAATTCAGTGTATTAAATAAATAATTCAGTAGTAAGCGGGCGAATATAATATAGTAAATTCCACTGTCCATTCAACATAGCACTATGATGTCTACGTAACATTTACGTAGCATTAGCGTAGCACGTCAGACTGACGTAGCTCGTAGCGCTACGGACTGCCAGTTTAAATACAATTTCTCATCCTCAAGGAGCAAAATAGAATGAAATCTATTTTGCTCCCTGAGGATGAGAAATTTTATTAATTATCAAAATATTTTTCACTTGGCTTAACGCTGTATCCCGCACATAGCATAGTATTCAGAGAGAACCTGATAACCTAGTGTTAAGATATTCTGTTCCCATTAAGACATTTTTGCTCCCACTTTTCGCTGAAAAAATCTGTACATGGTAGTAATTAAATGATGATTCTTGAAATTGGTTTTTATTAAATTAATTTTTTTGCCATTAATAAAGTAAACTTGATAGCGCAAGCAGCGCAAGTAGAGAAAAGCATTTTGTTCTACAACTCATTTCTATGACATGTTACACAAATACATATGTATTCATCTCGAGCTATAGTTGACTGACTTAAAGCGGAGAACGGAGTGTATTTGGTTATGTTAATGTGCCCATATGAGAAATACAGCCGTTGATAGATTCATAGACTGGACTGACACTACTGACATGTTCAACCAACTTGATGATGCAAAAATGTGAAAACAAAATGCAATACAAAGGTATTAAATGTTCTAATGAAATAATAAATATTTTGATTGGGATAATTTATCAGAAGTATTTTTTTTGTATTATCTCAATTTTCCAATCGCTGTTACTAACAAACTTTTTGTGTTATCAAAATAACGCTTAACTACACTCTGCTTTTAGCTTAAAACCAAACAATGGATAAAGGATGCCGTAAATAAAATTTGCATATTGTTAAAATTGGAACAAAACTTTATGAAAATGTATTGTAAATATTGGGTCAAAAGTATACGCGTTGCCAAAAATTTCTTCGTCATTGCAAAATAGTGAACAAGTTATCTTCTTGAACACCAACAAAGTAAAACATAGCAGCATCACGTTTTTACCCGCATAGCAGCATTGGCAGAGGGAACCCATTGTTAAAACACTCCTTTTCTCACACACCGCCCAAAGATTAGGACACTGCGTGTTGAGTGTCGGAATCCAACAAATAAATGTAGATGAAAAGTAGATTAAGTTGAATTTGATCTGGCCGTATAGTTTATTACTAATATTTTACGGTTACCTTCGATATATTATTCAAAACGTTTTGGATTCAAATCATGAAAGGAATTTTAATATCGTCTAGCACCTCACCTCACGCCAGTGCCTTCAGAATTCGGCGGAAAATGGGTAACGGAGTGTCTTAGCACTTTCCCCTGTCTACCCAGTTTTATGCGGGATATAGTGTGAAGCCGATTTAGTCTTTATATTTTTTATCAATTTCATATCAAAAATGCCCCATGAACCGTAAAAAAATTACACAAATACGTCATTAAATTTATATATTATTTTGTAAATTCACGCCTATGTAAATCCATCTATCTATAAACGTTCGCTTGTTTATTATTAAATAGGGATTTAGCTTTGACTGGCAGTAAGCCGGTACGCTCTCGCCTAATTCATTTATCCTTGTTACGTTCTGCTAGTCAAAACGCGGTTTGAACCATCAATTTATGTATGTAAACAAATTGTAAGTGTCAGTTTGTTATTGGTTTAATTAAGCTAATCTAAGTAAAAATAAGACGCTGTGGCTTCACGCTTTATCCCGCATATAGCAGAGGAAGCAATTAGAACCTAATGTCAAGACACCCTATTCTTTGCTTTTCGCCCGAATACGTACTGCGTATGAATTATCAGCACTCAACCCTGTACTTTAACTGTAATTTAGCCTACCGAAACGATGGAATGAAAAAAAAGACCTCGCCAGAGTATGAATCGAAATCACAATTGTCGCGTTTACAGTCTACTTTCTGCTGCGCCATGATGGCCATGCTTTATCAAAATAATATATATGTTACTAATAAAGGTTACCATTCTTCGGCCAACAAAATTTTTCCAAGTAGTAAGTAATGAAATCAATATAACATACAATTCTAATTAATATACAAACAGATTAAAATCTTCCATCTTAAAAGTAGGTTAAAACCGACTCAGCCAGCTCATTACAAAATCAATCAAAACTTGGAACTAGCCAGACAACATCTCAGTGATAGAGCCATCGATTCTTAAAGAGATTACGTTAATACGAGCCGGCGGTAATAAATCTCCTATCGCCGCGTCCACAACTGGTCGGGCTTATCGGGGATGCTGTGATGGGTATACTTTATTTGCTATGTTTTTTTTTATATAAAAATTGTGTTGTTATGTAAAGAAATACTTTGTTTATTGTTGTCATGTAAGATAAAGTTGGTAGTAAAAGAGGTGGAGGGGGAACAAGGTTAACCTTGGAAAATACTCATCGTTGATGATGATGATGACCCCCCGGAGCTTATAAAGATTTGCCAAAACCGTTTTGCTAAAATAAGAGTTGTATTATTCAATCTTTGTTTACAAACTTTTCATATACTAATAATCATATCAAGATGTTTTTTTTTGTCATTTAAAATTGATATATACCACAATAACTAGTATATTGCAACTTATAGGAGTTTACTTAAAATTGAATCGGTATTTTTCTCACAAAATTACATCTAAGTATAATAATTTAGAGGTTTAGAGTAATTTACAGTTGATAATTTCTTTTGAAGGAATACAATGTACGATTCTAGAGATCATAGATCGTTAAAATATAAAAAACTAATTGAAATTATAGGTATATTTCCTATTTTCACTGCGAATTGATTGTCTCTTTATATATATAACATAGGAATACAATTGTAATTATAAACAAAGGTATAAAGGCAATGTTCCAGTTATAAATTCTTCTATTTAACCTTTAAAGCGTACGGGCGTGGGTAGAACGATTTTATACTTGTACTTATTATTCTATAGTATAAAAAAAACGTATAGAGAGATTTAAAGTAAATTGAAATTATAGCGTTGAGCTCCACCACTCAAGACGCTATATATCCAGGATTCAACAGAAAGACAGGAACGTAAGTGTCTTAATGAGAACGGAGTTCCTAAACACTAGGTTCCCAGGTTTTCTTTGCCTATTCTGCTATGCGCGGAATACAGCGCGAACCTAAAAAAAGTATATTATAGCTATATTAAGCACAAGGAACTTAATGTTAAAACAGTTTCCCACACACCGCCCCAATTATTACAGGGAAGAAGCCGCAAGCAAAAGCTAGTTTAAAATATAAATAATTTATAACCAAGTTTCAAGTATATTACACATTATAAATGAGTACAAAAATGAACAGAACGTCGAAATCGCTTTTGAAATATTAAAGCTACACCGCGAGTTACTCCACCTCCAGTAAAATATTGTAGCATTCATCCGACGCGTGTTCACTTACATAGAGTTTTGCGAGTTGGTAACTTGTAGCGAACAACGGTGCTACGTTTCACGTTGAGCATTTTTACTCAAAATTTACTAAAATTCAGATAGCTTTTATGCATTTAACAACAAGATGGAACGCGCCATTTAGTTGCTCCGATCATTTTGGATTAACAACAACATTGATTAATGTAATTTAATAGCTACAGTTTCATTTAATCGAACACTTTATATACATCCAGATTCACACTATATAAATACTCGTATATTATAACAATATATAATAGGACAAAGAGAACCTGTGAACCTAGTATGTAGACACTCCGTTCTCATTAAGACACATTCATTTCCCACTTTCTGTCGAATCCTGAAGGTATTCCGTGTTCAGTAGAGAAAGGAATGCCTTGACACTAGTCAAAATACTTTTTCTCTACTTTCTGCCGTTGCCTTTACAAAAGCGTGGAAATAATTGAAAATAAGTCATCCTCGGAGACGGAGATCGAAGCCACAACCATGGCGTTTACAGACACACTCTATCCTACGATGGCCTCAAATCAAATCAAACTCGTACATACATTTACATTATTCTATGAAAGTAACCAGATTCTACATACATTGCTTTAATGTAGAAAAAAAACAGTTTCTATTCCTTAACAATAACTATTAAAAAAAATTAAAACTTAAAAGGCACAAAGCCAAAAAACAAACTCCTACAAAGTAGCCACCACAAATTCGTAGGTACTTGGCCGCGATTCTTGGCAGACGAAGCGCGACGGTAGGAACGTTGAGTAATAGTAATGCTGTATCACGTAACGTATCGGTGACTCGACAGAAATCACAAATCATATAGACGTTTTTACTGGAAGAGACCCCAATATTTTTGTGTAATGTAAAAAAATCTCAGTTTATAAGGAAATTATGCCTAGGTGTCGGGTGAGGTAGTGCACGGTAACGTGTGACTGTAAGCTCGAAGATATTCGGTTCTATTCTCACTTGGGGTAATTAATGTTTTTTTTTGGCTCTTTCGTAACGAGACAAAGCGCGGCGGACAATACCTCCAGAATTCGGCGGATGGGGACCGGGAGTATCTAAATCGGAATGGAACGGAAATAGGTTCCCACATCCTCTCTGCTATGTACAGGATACAGCGTGAAGCTAAAAAACTGTTTTCAAATTCACTCTTAATTCACTTCACAATAACACATATGTAGCATATTTCAAAATATAGATGAACTATAGGAATTTATATCATGACAAGGCTTAAAGTATGTATTTTCTCACTAAACATCTCGACGGACGTCGGTTGGTTTAGTTACACATATCCTCAGATTACTTATTGTTTTAGAAAATATATTTATACCCCTACAGTTTTTTATTATAAAACCATATATATTCATAAAACAAAATAATTAAAACCGGTTTCTTCTACATACATGTATACTTTTCTCTAAAGTATATAGTACAATATAAAATAAATAAATAAGCTCTTTCGTTACTAATAGATTTACAGACAACACACAAAAGGAACTGGATCTAGTAGGTTAAAATGTGGGCATATACTAGTACGTAGATAAGTTAGGGATTACTAGGGATACACTGAAAGGGGATTTCCCTAAAATCCAACTGGAACAGGAAAAGGTGGAATTTTCTTTTTACGTCTTACTAGAGAACACGCTTATAAAATTACGGACGACAATAAATTGAAATATTATAAGTTTTAATATTTTCTACATTTTACTTTAAATTAAAACTAAATAATACAATAGTACCAATATAACATATATAAAACAGGATAAAAAATATTATTTACATCACTTCTTGCATTTCTCCACAGCACAGGATACACCGTCCATTAGACAACGAGGGCACAGATCTACGAAAAATGGCTACCATTACATCCCACTAGGAATCTTTACCGTAGAAACATTTTATCTTTAAGGCTTGCTTCCGAATCCTCTTTTTTTTTCAACGTCACGCCTTAAACGTTGGCAATTGAAGATTTTTTTATGCTACTTTCCTAAAAAACTTGGTGAACTTTAGTATTGTGAAAGTTAAAATTTATATTCTTAAGACTTTTGGACTTTTCCAAGTCTTGGTTTTTGTTTTAATTGTATATGGATGATGAAATAATTAACTGATAATATATTTAATGAAAAATAAAATAATAAAAATATTATTAATATTTTTAATTTTAAATTTTATAGTTTCATGAAAAAGTAGAATTAAAATTATTTGATTTTTTTATGTTCAATCTTGTAATTGAACACGGTTATATTTGTAAAATTTTCCCTTTAAAATGACAACGTAACGACACTTTCTTCTTCACTTTCCAACTAAATTCGAGCCGTTGCAGGTTGAGTAGCGGAATTCAACGCCGCGTTTTGTCTAGCCACAGTGAGGCAAGAGCATACGTCTATCAGTTGATACAATGATTATATCAAGCTACTGTCATTGATTTCTTAGTTGTCAATATATGATTTTCGATAACCTTTTTAAAAATGTATAAAAAGAGAAAAACCTAAATATCTTATTGTTAAATTTCTTTGCTTTGGTAACAAGGCGAAGTGCACCATCGAGTTCCGCCAACGCAATACCTTAAGATTTCGGCAAACGGGGTACCGAAGTGTCTTAGTGAAAACAAAGTGTCTTAACACTAAGTTCCCAAATTTCCTCTGCCTATCCTGCTATGTGCTATGTGCGGGATACAACGTAAAACTAAAAAAAAAAACATTCTAATTATCCAAAAAAAAAGTCCACCCAAATCTTACAAAATTCAGCTAAAACTCGGTGAATTGAAAGTGAAAAATGTAAATGGATGTCTACATTTCCTAGAAATTCCTTTATTGAATGCGAAGTAAACAAAGAGAGGCAAGCGCATACGTTACACTGAACGAACTTTATCCTAATTTACACTGAACAAACCTGATTTTTTTGATATATTACTACTTACTTTCTTGATATTTTTCATATGAAATATTGTTAGTTTCTTTTATATATATGTATATGTATTAAGCAAGATTAACTTTATCTACTTTCGAGAAACTTTTCTACTCGTCATACTATTTCGGAAATCAATGAAGCCGAGAGGACCACTATTTAGTGATTAAAGACTGCATTTTAGTTTCACACTGCATCCCGAATATAGCAGGACAGGCAGAGGAAACCTAGTGTCAAAACACTCCATTCTCCGTTTCCCGCCAAATTTTCGTTACATTGTGTGTTGATTGGCGGAATTTAACGCCAGGTAAAGCGTGGCTACTATAATTGTATTTGGGCGAAATATGAAAAGCAAAATAGTATTCAAACAATTTCCTCCATCTGTTCCTCGATAAATGAAAATATTCTTATCTTTAACAAATTGAAACATCGTGTTTCAAACAACACAAAGTCTCTCACAAAATGCATAAGCCAAATTTCAGTACAGATTTTATGGAACTAGAGAGAGTAGTTTCAGTGTGAGTAGCGTTGTTGCATACGTTATAAAATATTCTCGTTATCCATCAAGCGGTGTTACGTAAGATCCCTTCTAAGTCATTGTTACAGTGTTTCTTGAAATGAAAATCTTGTTCGTAATATATTTTGTATTTAGCCTCACGCTGTGTTCCGCATATAGCTAGGATAGGCATAGGGAACCTGGGAACCTAGTGTTAAGATATTTCCTTTGTATTAGTATATATATGATCCCCAAGTATATATTATAATTGTACAATTTTGTATTTTTTGTTGTAATTTTGATTGTTTTTTAGAATAGTTTTCGTTATTTTTATCTTTATTAAATTCGTATATATAAATCAGCGTAATCAGTGTGGTAAATAGTGATTTTAAGCCTTTAAAATATAAAAATTCTTTTTTTCCTGTTCCTGTAGCAATTTTGGGGAATCAGTTCCCGCCTTTGCATGAAAAATTTCAGCGTTCTTCGCCCCGTAGTTTCGGCTGAGTGTTATATATCAGTCACACAGTACCGAAAGAGTTTTATATATAAACAGATTATTTGAAACTTTTTTTCAATCATCTTTCATAATAGGAAGTTTAGAGAACCTGGGACCCATCAGGCGATTTAACAGACATAGAATAGTTAGCTTTGAACCACTGACTGTACGTTTCAACTGTACCGTAAAAGACTCTAAATACCTAAGAGATACCTACATACCTACATACTATTATATAATCAATATTTACAAAGGCAGTGTATACAGGTGCGACAAACCAAGCGTAAGTGGAACCGATATTGGTTTCAATATTGACAGACTTTACTAAATACCTATATATAGGTATAGGTAGTAACTATCCTTTAACAAAAACATCTTATCAACAGGGTAATACTGTGGAATATGAAAATATTAACAAGATTAAAATTTAAATTTTAGATGGAAAATATGATATCTATATACATTAGTACGTGAAGGATAAACTTGCAATGATTTTTAATGAAAATTGTGCAGATTTAGTAATGTGAAATTTGCCACGCCCCAACTTCTAGTTCACAAAATTTTATATATAAAAAAAAACAATCAGCTTCACGCTGTATCCCGCACACAGCAGGGTAGGCAGAGGGAACCTAGTATTAAGACACTCCGTTCCCCACTTTCTGCCGTATTCTGGAGGCATTGTGTGTTGAGTGCAGTACTCAACGCCGCGGTTAGCCTCGAGATTTTATATATATCTTTCCTTTTTTTATACACAATTTAAATATTCAATTACTAATTAGTTTATGCCCTAAGATTTCTTTCTCCATTTTTTATTTCAATTTACCTAAAAACACAACAACTTATAATATAAGTGAAAAGTAGTAATTGTCATTATTTTGACGACAAATTATGAGGTCGTCGTGGAGTAGTAGCACAAATGTGTAAACGCGACGGTTGTGAATTTGATTCTAACTCGGAAGAATTAAATATTAAATATTTTTATTATCTCTAGTTACAAGACCAAGTGAAACGTTGAGTGAAACACTGAACACACAATGCTTCGTAAATTCAGCTGACAGTGGGGAACAGAGTGGATTATCACTAGGTTCCCTTCTGCCTATATTAAAAAAGTAAACTATAGAATATAGTTGGATAAAAGTTTTTATTACTTATGAAGTAGAAAATTATTTTGTATTGTTGAATACTTCTTGGCCAAGTTCAATATAATTTTACTTAGTACATCGTAAATATGAATTTGGTTGCGTTAAACTGTTTGAACTCCAAAACAGCGGGGGGATATTCATAAAGTATTAGCAACATATATAAAGATATGCTTTTAAAAAACGTATAAAAATTTGAACGTATGACTTAGTGGTCAGAGCGATTGGACGATTTCCAAGAGGCGCAGGTACGAATCCCGCTACGTTCAAATAAATTTTTATACGTTTCTAAAAAATATCTTGCACTCACCCACCGAGGCTTCTTACCAAGCTGACAAGCTTAAGTTTGCGAGCCTGTGGAATAACAAAACATATATTTTCACTTCACTCATATTAAAAGCGATTAAAACTATTGTTTTTTTTATCAAAATTATACAAAATCTTTATATAAACTGAAGGCTGTGTGTGTGTGTTATTCTAATGTGGAAATTATATTACTGTCACGTTTCAACTAAATCCGGTCGGTAGATTTAGCGTGTAAGTGAAAGAAACATCTCACACGTCAACCGTTACATTTATAATATTTTGTATTAAATTGCATTGATTATCTCCAGCAGGCCAGTAGCGCAGGGGCACAAAGTGTGACTGTAAAACCGACTGGTTGTGGGTTCGATCCCCACTCGAGGAGATGAAATATTTACTTAAATTTATATTTCCATGTCGATGCAAAGCGCGGCGTTGAGTTCTGCCAATCAATACGCAATGCCTCCAGAATTCGGCAGAAAGTGGGCAATCCAATGTCTTAACACTAGGTTCCCTCTGCCTACTCTACTGTGTGCGGGATACGGCGTGAAACTGATTTATTCTCCAGCAAAACTGTCTTCTGAGCCGATGGTAGCTTCTCATAAGACTGACAAAAATTATCGACATTATTATGTATTTTGACTATTCAGAAGTGTAGTGTTGTATTTCATTGAGGTCGTCGTGGCCCAAGGCGAGAATGTACATGTGACGGTTGTGGGTCCGATTCCCAATCAGGAGCTTAAGTTCCGAGTGGGCTCTCCACTTACTTACCCTTCCCTCTACCTACTCTGATATATGCGGGATACAGCTTAAAGCTAAAAAAAGTAAAAAGAAAAACAAGTAAATAAAAATGCAGTATCAATAATAAAATTTTGTATATAAAATTTTTAAATTCTTTGCGAATGCGATGTGAGCGCGTCGCGACGGTGCTGTCTTCTCTTGTATTAAAATCTTTACCTCTCATGCATAACAATTTAAATGAAATTTCCGTATTTTGCAGTTGTACTTGTATTTTAGAACTGAGAACTTAATTTAATTTTGCTGAATACTTATTTAAAAGAAACTAGTTATAATCCTACTTACTGCTTTGTACCACGGGGTAAAAGGAAAAAAAATTAAATACGTACGTACAGTTGTTAAGAGGATCGTGTAACCAAATTTATAATTAAACTTTAATTTTTCTTAAACAGTTGCAGCTACGACTTCCTAGAGATCATAGAATCAGGTTTGGAAAATATAACAGAATACGCAGAGGACTGGGTCGCACACGATCATCATGGATTTACTTCAGAAAACGAGGTAAAATAGTAAATATATTACTTAGGATAAAATATTTTGAGGCCAGTCGTGGCACAGGGGCACAAAATGTGACTTTAAGCGCGACTGATTATAGATTCGATTCCCACTTAAGGAAATCAAATATTTAATACTTCATTTATTCGCTCCTGTAACCGGCATTAATTTTGCTGTTCAACGTTCAATACCTCCAGAATGTGGGAAAGAAGTGTGGGGACCGGCGGAAAGTGGGAAATGAGAAATATATAGATTGAAACGCAGTGCCTTAACACTAGGTTCTTACTTTGCTACATGCGGAAAATAACATCAAGGTAAAAAAATATCTAGACACACGGCAGTGTGTCCGCCAAGTTAAACACAGCCGTGTGTCTAGATAGGTAAGGGTATTATTTACACAATTTTTTCTCTACAGGTATGGGAGGAACTAGAAACTCTCCTCCCAGAGTCGGACGCAATCAGCGCGGGCTGGTCGCGCGACACGCACTCCACACGCGCGAGGCGTCTCTGCGGCGATTGGAGCGGGAAGCTCAAGCTATTGCGGTACCAATCGAGAGGGAACTCTCTTAAACTGCGCTTCCGGTCTGATCACTCCAGGCATTTCGCTGGTTATAGAGCTAAATTGACTTTGACTGACAGTAAGTAGTTTTTTTATATTTTATTTACTTAATTAATTGGTACATAATACAAATAAAATATCAAAAATCCCCATTGATCCCATTTATACTCAAAAAAAAGTTTTAAAAATGAAAATATTTGGCCTCTTGGTATATTGTTATGAACTATACAAAATAAAGTTTAAAGTTTAAAAAAAATGTACAAGAATTGTCAGTGTACTTTTTAAATTTATATAGAGATTCTAAGTGACGTCGATTTCTTTATTATGTACATGATTGAGCCATGTAGAATAAAACAATTATTTGGAATACTGAATATGTTGATTATTTTAGTACAACTGATTCAGTGGGCGTATTCCAATTGATAAATTTTGTTAATTGAAATATTTATTTGGACCAAATTAGAATATTTTATATAGTAACGTTTTTTGAATATTGTTATCGATTGCGAATTCAAATCTCAATTTGTAGACGTGGTTATTCAGTTTTCTTGAAAAAAAAATATAATAAGTAATAAATAATCAGCTTCACGCTGTATCCCGCACACAGCAGGGTAGGCAGAGGGAACATAGTGAAAGACATTCCGTTCCCCACTTTCTGCCGAATTCCGGAGGCATTGCGTGTTAAGTGGCAGAACTCAACGCCGCGCTTTGCCTCGACACCAGAGCGAAGAAAATGGAAATATCTAAAGGAATCTGCTAATTATCACCAATTAATGACTTAAGTAGAAAGTCGAGAATGAAGTTTTACAAAGAGATCTTAAACTAGCTTCGAAATGCAAAACATCCTCCATTGTTTTATTTCTGCGTTTTTAATTACTAAGACCCAATAATACTTTTTAGTTGTATGCTCTATCCCTTATTATATCCCACGAGGTAGACACACAGTGCAAACTAATATTAAGACACTCCGTTCCCCACTTTCCGCCCTATTTTTGAGACATTGTAAGTTGAGTGTCTAAATCCCCATCTTATCTTTTTACCAGATTAAAGATGTAAAAATAATTCATTCCTCCGAGTGAAACTGGAACTCACAACTCGCGTTTACAACCAAATGTTGTGCCACTGAGCTACGACAGACTCAATATCTACTTATCAATTTAGAACCGAAAACACTCAATTTGTTCATGTAGTGTAATAAGTTAGTTAAATATGAAACCATTTTATCGGATTATTCAACCAATCGGTTTTAGCAGTAAAATTGTTATTAGAGGCTTTGAACAAATTGAGGTCGGTTTGTATTATAAGCTTTGTGCTATATTTTCTATCGTTTAATAAACGAATTTAACGAGAGAATTCGGTGATTTTGACAGCTTCTAAAAATGATAGATCTCAATTTCGCAATTGTGTCTGTTAAAAAATATAATATATTTATGAGATTCACACTTCACTGTGGGGAACGGAGTGTCTAAAAAACACTAGGTTCCCTCTGCCTACCCTGCGGTGAGCGGGATACAGCGTGAAGCTGATTTAATTTAATTTTAATTCACACTTCACTAGGTTCCCTTTGCCTACCATAGTATTTTTAAAGTGTGGTAGGACAATGGACATTGGGTACTCCAATCTTTGCTTTCCGCCTTATTTTCAAAACGTTGTGTGTTGCGTGACAGAACTCAATATCGCGTTTTATCAGGGCGAAGAAATGATACACAACCGTCGCGTTTACAGTCAAACGGTTCGTAATGGTACCACCAATTACGCATTACGCGTAACGGCATTTTAAATTATTCGATTTTTTTCATTTTAATCCACTAATTTCAAGAATCATCGTTATAACAAAAAATCATTTAACATCAATACTTTGATACTTCGCGAAGAACAATGTTTTTCAATTCCAACTTGCCCGTAGTTCTGTTTCCGTCAACTTTTCAATGGTGCAGCGGAAGTCGCGTCCACTACATACAAACTGGGAACTGCACCTTACAATGCGGCTTTAATTTGCTTCTCTCATAAACTTTGTTCTACTTCGAATTAACTACTACTACTTCTATACTATAGACTCGATAAGCGCTAGCGAGGGGCTTAATCGTTATATGCTATGACGATAACAAAACTTTTTGATTTGGTTATTGTAGTCTAAAACTGGAAATTGACACGTCTATACGATATAGGCCAGGCCAGTCGCGCAGGGGCACTAATTGTGACTGTAAAATCGACTGGTTGTGGGTTCGAGGAAATAAAATATTTACTTGTATTTATATTTTCAATTCTTCGCTCAGCGCGGCGTTGAGTTCAACCATGCAATACGCAATGCCTCCAGGACTGCGGGCGGCGGAAAGTGGGGAATGGAGTGTCTTAACACTACGTTCCCTCTGCCTACCCTGCTGTATGCGGGATACAGCGTGAAGCTGATTTGATTTGATACGTCAGTACTACTATACGAAATCTATGCTTAGAAATAAATATCTAATGATATAAATTTTCTACTAAATAAATAATTAAATTTACTTAATGCATTAAATCAGCATAATTGCAAAGGCGACCTAAGAAGCATTACGTCCAACCCTAGGACATGTACGAAGAGGTTTATGACAGAAAAGATATGCAGAGATTGTATGTATTGTAGAATTGAAAACCTGTAATTAGTTTTATTGCCTTTTTAAATATAGACAGAAAAAATCCGCAAAAATGCACTTGATTTTTATGATACGGAAATCTCCCAAAACAATCGTTACAGCCAAACGCGGAGACTCAGGTTGTCTTTGCTATATGCGAGTTAATGCGTGAAAGGTCAATTGCTCGGTAATCTATCAAAAGTATTATTTTTTAGCTTCACGCTTTATCCTACACATAAGTGTGTTAAGACGCTCTGTTTCTCATTAAAATACATCAGTTTCCTACTTTCCGCCGACACATCGTAATGAGTGGCGATTAACAAGGCGACCATGCATACTAACTATGTAAGGATAATAGCCATCATCTATTTAGAAATTTACGTTTTATATATACGTATGTAACCTATACATAAGAAGGTAGACAGAGGGAACCTAGTGTTAGGATAACCTCTTTCTGCCCAATGATTAAATTATATAGAGTGTCGAAATTGAACGCCTCGCTTAGTAGCTTAGTCAGTAAAGCGGGGAATTGTTACCTCGATTGGGAATCGAACGCACAACCGTGGTCTTATTAATTGAACGCTGTGCTATTTGACATTTATTTTTTAAATACAGAGATTTGGATTTCAAACGTTACAGGGCCATTTTTTGATAAAATAAATGAATTCACGCCATTTTGCACACAAACTTTTATAGGTTAAACTAACGATCGTAGTAAAACATAAAACAACAGCAACCTCTAGTATAGGTACAGTTTCAACAAGTAATTCAAACTACCCACTATGGAATAAAGTGGAATAACGCAGTCGCCCGATCGATGCATAAAGACTTTTAATTAACTTTTTTATTTCCATTTCTTTTAATTTTTAATGACGCTCTATTATAGGGGAATTACCGCTCGATTTGCTTAATTCACATTCAATTTAAATGCGCTTGGACAGTGAGTTTTAATAGCATTTTTATAGTTTTATGTACTCTTTGAATAATATTTTTTCCCTTCACGCATATTCATGCATATTTGTGGTAAAAATGGCGATTGGAAACCTAGATTGAGCATCAATCAGCACATATTGTCAATGATTTTTCTTTATCTTCATCGCTTCACAGTATTCTGGACATAGCAGGGTAGGCAATGGGAACCTGGGAACCTCGTACTAAGACAAATCTATATTAATTAATGATACTGGGGCTAATATAATAAAAAGCATGAAGATCCCTCGAAAGACATGAATAAAGAAGTTGATGACGGTCCAAGAGAGGTATGCACAGACTATTGTAGCGTTTGACGCTTTGATCCCTCTGGCCACACTGTTAGCGATAAAGCGTAAAGATCTTCTGATACATTTTTCATAACATACATACATATATTTGAAAACAATTTTTTTATTCAGAAGACATATCTGTTCGTTTCTCTTCGTGTTATTAAGATGAAAAATCCCATTTGTTCATACGACAAGAACATGTAATGTGAAGCATAAAATGTTGTCATTCTCAGCCTAAAAGGAACCCTGCCTGAAAAGTTGGTAGTTGAACGCGACAATCTAAAACTGCAGGTTCGAATTGAATAAATATTTTTTTGTTGGATACTCCGTTTATCGAGGAAGATCAGTTTCACGCTGTATCACGCGTACAGCAGGGTAAGCAAGAGGGAAGTAACGCTAAGTGTTAAGACACTCGGTTCCTCATTAGTATAAAATATTCAATTTAATCGCTTCCAGAACCGGAAAAAAAATGTCATTTCCCATGCACAAAGAACAGCTATTTCCATTCGGCTACACGAACAAAAGTGCAACAGCTAGCTTAAAATATATCGATAATCATCCCAATTATGCAACATCACTTTACAATCATACAAATTACCGCACATCTTATTCGGCTATTAACGACTTTAATTATTATGTCTAGACTGTTCACTAAAATTTACATTGAATTTAAATATTTAAATAACATTATATAAATTAGTAACTTCGATTTTGTTATAATCTCGTTAACATAGCAAAGGTAACCTAACTTGAAGACTTACTTAAGACAGAGCACAGCGTTGAACGGCGCCACCCAACATTCATCCGTGTAGAATGATCATTACAGGTTAGTTTCTCTTCGTGTTCGTTTCTCTGAGTTTATTATATAAAATAAGAAGTAGATAAAGTAAATTACAAATGCCACTGTTTTATAACACATAGTGTTTTTTTATTATTTAAATTTGACACCTTCGTAGCCCAGCAGCACAACTCGCTGTAAAAGCGATGTTTGTAGGTTCGATTCCCACTTATAGGAATGAATGGTTTGCCTTGCCTAATTAACAAGCAATATCTCGATAATGACGTTGTGATTAGGAAACAGAGCGTTTTAATTATGTTACATTTGCCTATGGGGAATACTGTGTAAACGTTAAACAAAAAATATATATATTTTATGTATCCTATTATAGAACTAATTAAAAATGGTTAGATATACATTAGATATAGATGACTAATTCATCAGATATGTTAGTGAAAAAACAATTGGACAGTTATTTGATGGTTTCCAAGAGGCACTTGAACATCGCCAGATAAAAATTTTTTATGTTATAAATATAAAAATAAAGCGTATTATTTTTATATTTATAATATTTTTTTTTTTTTTTCGTAAAAATTTTATTAAAAAAAAATCATTTCTTTCTAAAGTACTGACGACTCTCACTCTCTCTCTCACTCACTCTCTCTCTCCCTCTCCCTCCTTCTCTCTGAGTTCCTATCAAACTGATGTACAAAGATAAAATCATGTCCATTAGCTACACACAATACACATACCCACACACACTGGACGCAACACACCTGATACACCTACACACACACACACACACACTCCGCCTTTGCGTCGCACAGTCAAGTAAAAATATACTTGTAATTTACAAGAATTTCTCTTAGCGTGGTTCAAAAAAATATATCAAAAAAGCAAATCCTCCGTTCTCATTACCTCTATTCACGAGTGAGTTCGAAAGAATTCGCATCAAATGAATTTCGCCGTGTACTCCAATTTAGCTTTAAGTCTGAATCAGATATTAAATAACTCAAGAAGCGCTGTATGAATAGTTCTAGATTGCTGTAATGCTTGACATTGAACGGTTATAACATTTTTTAACATTTTTAATGAGATAATCTAGGCAAAGGCCGCGGGCATTCGTTTTTATTGTTTTTTTTTTTATTTTTCATATTTCAGTAAGTTGAAACTTGGGGAAGCAGTTTTTTTTAGACTTTACATCGAATGTATCTATTTAAGACCCTTAAATTGAAGTATTTAGTATGAAAATTAGTATTAATGTATTGTTAGAAATTGGAAGCGGTTATAGTTTATAAAATACACGATAAATACACACATCATCAATATGTTTTTTAAACTATTTGGAAAGGGATACCACGTAATTGCAATAGGTGATATGTATCAACAATACTTCACACTAGTTTTCTACCAATAGGGACCGTCACTTACACGCAACTGTCCCCCGATTGACACAATTCTACTGCTTTTATAATAATTTTCACCTAAATCTACCCTCTTTTACACGAGTTCGCTAACAGTATAATATATATAATAATTTATTCAAAATCTTTAGTTGAACATAACGCCTCTCTCGAGTACCACTAGTTCGAATCAAAAAAATATTTTTGTGTTAGATAGCCCAATTACGATTATAATTTATCACGCTACGGCAAGTAGTGAATTAATAGTACGGAAAAGTGTAAAAAAAAATTGGATAATTTAGAGCTTCCGAGAGGATGACGAACAACGTCATCCTCTCGGAAGCTCTAAAGAAAGAAAGCTTTTAGTTATTTCTATTTGATCAAACGGGTGAAACGGCAGGTAACGAGAAAAAGCATAAAAGTGCCACCCGCTTAACCGATGTGGTTGTAACCAAACTTACACTCATATATTAATAATACAAAAACAGTCTTCTTCTATATTTGAACCCACTACTGACATGTGATGGAATTTAATCCTTCCATATCAATTTCACTCACACCAGCAGCGTGGTGGGAGGTCCAATTTCTGAATCCATGTATACGATCAAATATAAATATTATATATAAAAATAAATAAATAAAAAAATAAAAAAAATACCTATACAAAAATATTTTATTTAAGTGCTACAACAATATAGAAAGCGGAGTGCCCTACAGTCCTCGGTGACACTCAACGTTATCACAAGTGGTTCTTAAGTTATCATTTATTTTATCGACTTTAGCGATCTTGAAAATAGTTTGTCTTGACGTGGAAAAATCCTTAAGGAATTCTTTTATCCTACGCATGAATATCATAATATATAAAGAAGGTAGAGAAAAATAATTTTGATCACCTTTTTGAAAGAGCAAATTAAAATTTCTACGTTGGAGTGACTCTTTAATTGTTAAATGAACTTATATTTTTTTAATCCAGACTTCTAATACAGAGCGCAACGTTTGTTCTGCCATTGTGATAATATGTTCACAAGGTTCATTCTACCTTCTTTTCTCCGCGCGTTTCTTATCCTCAAACTATATCGCCGAAACCTGGGCATCTAGCGTTAAAATACTCCGTTCTCATTTAGATATTTCCGTTTCCCATTTTCCGCCGAGGAGGCATTGCATGTTGAGAGGCGAAACTCAATGCCGAGCCGGCGAAAATGAAAATATTAAATATTACATTCCCCTGAGTGGGAATTGGACCCATGATCGTCGCGTTTTACAATCGCATATTAGGGCGCCTGCGCCACGACGGCCTCTGTGGTAAATGTAATTCAGATTAAAATCTGAATATCCAAAAATATCTACTCCTTGTGTAAAAACCTGTCTTCGTTTAAATCCTATAATCCAACAACTTTGGAGTTTTCAGAACAAGATTATTTACATTTACATGTTATTATGATAATGCGTAAAACTGTGACTTTTCGTGTTCAACGTATTTACTTTGAAAATGCTAAAACTATTTTAATTTTTAGGCTTTCGTACCACATAAGATAAAAACGAAACTTTTATAGTATCAGGACTTTATTGTCCGTCTGTCCACCTGCAAGATCATTTCATTAGAGATCACGTAAAGGTATTAAGCTGAAATAAAAATTTTAAATATTCAGGTCTAAGTCCGTTGAAGCACAAAACTAAATCAACTCAACGTAATCAAAACATACTGGCACTTATGCATCGATTTTGCTGCAATTTGTATGAAATTCGCCGCGCAATCAAAACCTATAGAGTGTTCTATAGGTTCCCGTGGATCTACAATTATGAAATATAGCATGAATTGGGAGCTTACAATACAAATAAACGAAAAATATCCAAAGAGCAAAAATGTATTAGTATGTCAGAGAAAACTGTAACAAACTTATATTTTTTTTTAAATATGTAGTCGAAAAAGATCTTATTGTTTTCTTAAATCAAGTGTCAATCTGTATTTTTATGTATGTTCACGGATTTTTCGAAGACGCCTGTATCGATTTGGATAACTCTTTTTTGATTTAAAAGAGTATACCTCACAGGTGATCATGTCTGATGATGGAAATCTGAGAAAATCGGGAGAACTCTTTCACATTCAGGAGGATTTGGGTATACTTATAATAACTCGTGTGTTTGCTTTCGAAAAGTACGATTTGATGAAGTGGAACTAATAATGAAGACCATATATAGCTGACGTTGTTGTAATACTTAATACTAACAAGGAAAACATTATTAAAACTGGTACCGTAATGCTTACTACAATATGAAATTACCAAGCCTGTTTGTTTTACTTTTTACCGACTTCAAAATAATAAAATCTTTCTTTAATTTTTTTTTTTTAACAAAATCAAAGTACGTTTTACTTTATATTAAGTCAATTTATTTTTTACTGATTATTAAGAAACCTAAGTATGGAATAACACTTACAATGTTAAAATGATTTTTTACTTTTTAGTTTAAATTTTTTTGTATTAAAAATTATTTATTATTATAAAATTCTAAGATCAAAATAGCTGATATAATTGTTTATAGATCAGAATAAAAAAAATAAAGCAGTCCAGAGGCTAAATGTTCGCAAAAAAAGTTTTGTCATTTGTTTTAAATTGTGCGTAACTATATTTTAATATATATGAAAAAAAAAGCAAATTAAATTCGAGAATTCGAGGCAAGCGCAGCGGCACGAAGTGTGACTGTAAATCCGACTAGTTGTGAGTTCGATCCCCACTCTAGGGGATGAAATATTTACTTAAATTTATATTCCCATTGCTTTGCTCTGGTGTCGAGGCTAAGCGCGGCGTTGAGTTCTGCCACCCAGCACGCAATGCCTCCAGAATTCGGCAGAAAGTGGGGAACGGAGTGTCTTAACACTAGGCTACCTCTGCCTATACTGCTGTGTGCGGGATACAGCGTGAATCTAATTTAATATATATTTTCTTCAATATTTCCTTTCTAACGTTACAAATCGATTGCGTTCTCAATTCATAACCTAACCGCAGTAACAAACCATCATTTTTCATACTAGCATTTGACCTCTTTTTGCTTTGTAGATAAATAAGCTGAACAGTTACGGGGGAAGGTCTGTCCTTGATCTATTTCAAACGTTTTTGGCTTTTATCTTGATTCAAACGAAACATTGAGTCAAATTTAAGGAATTACAATTTAAAACAAGATAAGAATGGTGTACTGTATTTTCTTTTATGGTGGAATATTTCGTATACTTTTTTACATTAGGACATTGGAAAGTTAACAATTTACGACAAATGTTTATAATGCTTGTGTATTCTATCAAGCCTTTAAGCCCCACGATGCAAAAAGAGAGGTATCAGAAGTATGACCGGTCTGCCTGTCGGTGGTACTGTAGCTCCTGAATTAATAAATCGGTTCAAGAGCGGTTTTTTTAATTAATTTTTTTTTCATTACAGTGGTTCTTAGGTATCGTGAAAATCGGATTAGCAGCTTTAGAGGTACAAGCACTTTGTCAAGACGAGATGACGAGGATTAGTAATTTTTTGAGTAGGAAGCCTTAGATAATTATTTGAACGAAAAAATGTAAAAATAAATAGCTTATTATATAGCCTATAAAAGCCTTCCTTTATAAATGTACTAAGCATTACACGTATATTTTTCAAATTCCAACCGTCCCGTTGATCCAAATAGTTCCCAAAATTTGCGCGTTCGCCTAATCAAACTTCATAATATTAAAATAAATATAAGTCAATTTCATTTTAAGAATATGACTCCCAATTTTTTTCCTCTTTAAAATCCATTATCGATTAGTATTGCCTTATTTTCCATGCGACATCACATTTTTTTTTATTGGAATATCACCTAAAAACTCGTCGTTGTCAGATCAGTAAGCATCTACGCGCCATTAGCCGCGACCCGCTTCATATTATATAGCTTTATGATTCAAGATTTTTCTGATCATAACTTTTCATTTGTGTTTGACAGATGATGCTGAATTCATAAATAGGGCTGAACCGTATTTTGGTAAACTTTCTATTTTTCTTCATTTTTTTAATAAATTTTTTCTTTGAGTTTTACGATTTTTACTATTTATTTCGCTCATTTTACTCTATGTTCATTTCTAATATAGAGAAAACAAAACCTTTCTTTCAGCTTCACGCTATATCCCCCATATAGCGGGCTAGGCAGAGGGTAGTTCTAGTTGTAAGAGATTCCGTTCCTCACTTCCCGGTGAATTTTCGAGGCATTGCGTGTTAAGTGGCGGAACTCAACCAAATTATTCATTTCACTGAATGGGAATCGAACCCTGTTGGAAAACTAAAACAAAATTTAGGAGACTATGTTCACGATTGAAAGTAAAAAGTTATATTAGGTAAGCCATGTGAAAAATAACAAATATCCATCAACAACTAACATATACTAATCAGGTCAGATACCATTTCCGAAACACAAAACCACTACAATACACTCCCATTATCCGTTTAACGAGATCTTAAATCAATACTTACCCCATATAATACACCCAAAAATCATTTAATGACATCGTCGATAGCAATATCCTTAATCACTTACACCAGATCTCGAACAAAAACAACTGAATATCATTTCCATATTTATATTATAGACTGGCTGTCTTATGTTTATCTTCACCGATGCAATATCGAACAGTAATAAGTTTCGCAAGTTGCATGAGAAGTGCTCAATATGTTTTATACGGCATGTGATATACGAGGAGATGTAGACCGTATGAGGAACAAATGTGGTTGGTTTATTATGTTACTATTTCCGCTTTATTTGGATTTTGTTTGTTGTAGTTGTTTCACTATCGATTTTATATTCCTCGTGCATTTTGTTGTATACAAAGAGGACTTTAAGACCGTTTCTGACAGACAGTAAACGGGATGATTGTGGATTCTATGCCACTCGAACGACTAAATTGAAGAGTGTAAATGAATATTAATTTTTTGAAAAACATCAATTGACTCCTTCTTTTTATTACATAATTATAGTAATTCAGTGATAATAATTGAATATAATTCATAAAAGCTCGAAATTTCTCATCAATACTACCTTATGACGTTATCACGTAAAATTTTCGTCCGTAAGCCAACTTTACAGACATTTTTTTTTTAAATAAAAAAAATAGGTAAACTGTATAAACTAAATTACTGTAAAAAAATTCAAGATATTTTTACATTTTCCTTGTTAGCTATTGCCATGTTCTTGGCATATTTCTAAAACATCAGCCTTCATAAGCATCCTATAGCCATAGTAAGTTACATTGAGTTAATGCTTGGATGTGCCTGTTTGAAAGACGTATGAAAAGCGGCTCGTCCGCAGAACGCTTTATTCATAAGTAATGTAACCACGATACAAAATTTATTTGAGACTAAATATTAATTACCCTTATATTTCAATAGGCCGTTGTGGCGGATTGGCACAGCGTTTGACTTTTATGGTTCGATGAGACGGTGGGTTCGATTCCCAGTCGAGCGATTGAATTATTTTCGTTTGCCTGCCACTCAACACGCAATATTTCAAAGATTGGTGATGCGTGTGGAACGGAGTGTCTCCACACTAAGTTCCCTCAGTCTACATATTTAAATCTTTACGGATTTATTTTATGCATAATGCTTTAAAAAACGTGAAGCTAAAACAGTATTACCAGTTGCATTAAATATTTTTGTACCATAGAATTTTGGTCCTAATCGAATAAATCACAAAATAATTCTACGATCGTATTTTTCATTTGTCACTAGTAACTAGTTCAATTTTCAATTTAACGGATTTAACGGACTTTCCCATTGTTTTTTTTTAGCTACACACTGTGAGAGAAGGGAGAGAGGGGTTCGTCACCAGAACGACGAAATCAAAATATTACATCTGTAATTCCTTCGAATAGTAATCGACCCCATAACCATCTACAATTGCACGCACATGTCACCCTGCGCCACAACCTACTATTATTGCTTTTAATTGTTAATCGTATAAATTTCCACATACATAACACATTTAAATATATGTACAAGTAGGTATGTTTCATAATTAACACAGGTTATATAAAATTATATATATCTATTAAATCACACAAGGCTTCAATTTAACAATGGCGAGTAAATTAGATTTCTAAATCGAAGCATACACGAGATCGACAAAGACAAAGTGTTGGCTCGATCGATGTTGAAACTTTGAACTCTATAATTAACTTTTCCTTCGAACTATGTGAATTATACGCTTAGTGCAACTATTACACTTTGCATCTAATTAAACAAAAACAGTATAAACACAGTATTGTGGAATCTATCCAATTCTAGTTAAGACATTTTAATGTATATGTTATCGACAATTTTGTTATAGACAATCTGTAAAATACATAAAACATATAGACCGTAGACTGTAGAGAGATGTACGATGTACATTCTATAGAATACCAAAGTGTATACTTTGCCTTGGTATTCAATACAATAGCGAATCACAAGAGCAAAGCAATTAAAAATATATTTAAATAAATTAAATTAGCTTCACGGTGTATCCCGCACACAGCAGGGTAGGCAGAGGGAACCTAGTGTTAAGACACTCCGTTCCCCACTTTCTGCTGAATTTTGGAGGCATTGCGTGCTGAGTGGCAGAACTCAATGCCTCGACACCAGAGCGAAGAAATGGAAATATAAATTTAAGTAAATATAAATTTAAGTAAGTAAATTTCATCTCCTCGAGTGGGGATCGAACCCACAACCACTCGGCTTACAGTCAAACTTTGTTCCACTGCGCCACGACTGGCCTCAAAAAAAAAAAAAGTAGGTAAGGGAAATTTAAATGAAAAATAAATTTATTTAGCTAGAAAGTTACTTTACTAGACTTTACTACTAGAAGGCCAAATTTGGCTGAAGGTATGACTGTAAATGCCACTTGTGGTTTCGATCCCTACTCGAGGAAATGAAATATTTATTTAATTGTATATTTTAATTTTTTTTGCTCTGGTGTCGAGGCAAAAGCGCGGCGCTTAGTTCCGCCACTCAATACACAATGTCTCAAGAATTCGGCGGAAAGTAGAGAAGGGAGTGTGTTAACACTAGATTCCGTCTGCTAACCCTGCTGTGTGGGGAATAACAGCCACCAGAGCGAGTGGGAATCTCCAGCATGAAGCTAAAAAATTCAACTCCATCTTTACAAACTCTTACTTTTAATTGTCGTAAAAATAAAATTCTCCATTTCAATATCCCTTTGAAGCACAAAGCGTGGTCACATTATTCATGAGGAAACGTTTTTAGTGCTCTCGAGTGGGAGCGGGCTTCAAGAATCAACATTTGATTTTAATGTTGTCTTTAATGATAAAATGGATTCGATATTTTGTCGTAGGACTCTCAATCATAATTAAATGCGTATTTTGTCGCTGAACATAATATTATCTTTTTATAAGGGTAGGTAAAGGAAATCAAAATGAAATTTGTTTCCTTTTTTTTCTATATATGTATATACTGTCTTACATATTTTCAAATATCTTGAATGATAAATAACTAATAATTGAGGCTGTCAAGGCGCAGTGGGAAAGCATCTCATTGTAACCGCGGTAGTTATGGGTTCGATGCCCACTTGAATTATTTATTACCACTTCTCAGTTTCTCTCAAATCTCATTTGGGTAAAAAACAAAGACACAAATGTCTTTACCTAGTATTTAGCCTATGTTTTATAGGTATATAAGCTATATATGCGGGATAAAGCGAGAAATTAATATCACCACGCTGTGTTTAAACCATAACGAGGAAGAGAAAACTTTTAATACCATTATTTCGTCGAGTAGAAATTACTCAGGAATGTTCATGCTGTGCTAATATGATTAATTTTAAAATGTACTAGACGATTTAAAAGACATAATTAATATTATTTAAAACTATTCAGTAAGTAATTAAGTGTGACTGTAAAACCTACTGGTTGTGGGTTTGATCCCCACTCGAGGTGATGAAATATTTACTTATTATATTTCCATTTCTACGCTCTGTCGCTGTGTCGAGGCTAAGTGCGGCGTTAAGTTCTGCCACTCAACACGCAATGCCTCCAGAATTCCGTAGAAAGTGGGAAACGAAGTGTCTTAACACTAGGTTCCCTCTGCCTACCCTGCTGTGTGCGGAATACAGCGTGAAGCTGATTTTTTTTATTTTGTCCTTAGCTTTTTTAATAAACATCTTCAATTGTATTTATATGTTTTCTTTAACAGCGCAGTCGTGTATGGACGTGAAGCAAATTTTGTTTCAACGGCTACTGCTATCTGTTCTCGGGATATCCTCAGGCGTCGTGGACCACCGCAAAGCAGGTTAGCTATAAAATTTTATTTTTAATTATTTACTGAAACCTTTTTTAAATTCCATATAGTAAATATGAATACAGCATATATTAAAATAAATTTTCTTATATATATATATATATATATATATATATATATATATATATATATATATATATATATATATATATATATATATATATATATATATATATTGTATTATATCTTACTTATGAACGATTATTGGTGTATCTTCTGACTAGGAATGTGACGAACGGGAGTTTGATTTAAAATTTAAAATACTTTGTGTTTGAGATATTGGGTGTCGTTATGTTGGATGTTATATCGTCGCCGTGAACCACTGCGCCACCATGGTCTATATATGAAATATTAAAAAAAATCTTACTCTTTATTTTCCCCCCTTTCCTACATTTCAAGAACATAACCTAAAAAAATGACTAATCTAGTATACATTTAAGAGAAATTATCAAAAATTATAGCTGTTAAGCGTTAAATATGATCCAATTATTTCCGAAATATAGTCCATTAATGTAACGAGCGTAATTCGATTACTTTTGACGTTGTTTCCGAAATTTCTGACTGCCGAACGTTGTATAAGCTTTATTATAATATATCTGGTTCTCCGCTTTCATTTTGAAACAAATATCGTGACACAACATTATTTTCAGTACTTTAATTATATTGGAACGTAAATGTTTGTTTAGTACTATACCTGTAAGTTCAAAATTAACTTAACAAAATCTATAAATATACATGGAAAAAACCTATTATAAAGGGCATTTATTAAAGAAATTGGAGTTTTTTTTGTCTCTGTCCGCTTGTTTGTGCTAATCTCACAAACAGCTTATTAAAAAAAATGCAGTTTTCACTATAGTATTCTGGACGCTCCCCTTTACATATAGTATTTGTTTGTAGTTAATTTATAGTGATTGCTTGTTTCATTTCATTCGGTCCATAAATAAAAAAGTTATGTCAATATACTTTCCCATGCAGTCGTAAAAACGTTAAATTAAATATAAATATTCATATTTATAATCAAATTCGCCGATTTTGTTAAGCAAATCGCTATAAGCAGAAACGGAATTTATTAATAGATATACCTATTACTTGTATCATAATGTTCAGTAATTCAGAGTTTAAATTCACATTCCAATCGCTACCAAATAATAAATTGCGCTATTTTCTAGATAAAATCTATTAATGTTTCGGTATATTTTTTAGAATTATATATATGACTTGCCTACGTCATTTTTTTTCAGCTTCACTCAGTATCGCATGTAGCAGGGTACGCAGAGGAAGCTTAGTGCTAAGACACGCCGCTCACCACTTTGCGCCGTATTCTAGAGGCATTGCGTGTGCGCAATTTTTGTGTGTTGCAGTGGCAGAAGTCAACGCCGTGCTCTGCTGCGACACTAGAGCGCCGAAATGAAAATATTAAATATGACATTTATACGAGTGGAAATCGAACCCATAACCTTTCTGACTGTCCTAAAATATTTATTTGTGAATAATTCGTAACAACTGTACAGTAGTACACATTTGGACAAATTTTTGTAATAAAAGTATTTTCACATTATTCAGTCTCGCTATATTTCCCATTCTAAATAAATATTTCAGATGAAAATTACTAAAAGACTTTTCCAAAGCATAGTTTTAAAACGTATAACTTCTAGCCAGTTGAAAGTCACAATATATTTTCTCAGAATATTAGAAATGTTTCATGAAATACATAAGGGAAAAGCTAGTGTTTCTCGTTACATACATTTATATTATTCATGATATTTTAACAGTTTGTTAAGTTAACACTTCACGTTCTAAGAGAAGAAAAATATTTATATAGTTTCATTTCTTCACTCTGATATCAAAATAAAGGGCGGCATTGAGTCACTCAAGCCATTTAACCACACAGTACCCCTAGAATCCGGCGGAAAGTGGAAAACGGAAGTAATTTAACGGAATGTCTTAACATTAGGTTCCCAGGTTACCCCTGCCTATCCTGCTATATGCAGAGCGTATAAAGAAATAATAAGCTCATACATTATTGCTAATCAGTAGCTCTTACAACATAAATCATGTTCATTCTTTACAACTAGAACATCTTTCAAAGAGAAACCAAAAAGTTTTCCATACAAAAGAGATTTAAGTGTTTCGTTTTTATCCGAATAAAGGAAATCGTATACAATACGCTTGTAAGATACATTTGTCTACGGAGTTTTATCTCGCGGGAGTGCGCTTCTACGAGATGTTTTCATCGGGATGCTGGGGACCGAGTAGTTTTGTTATTTTGATACTCTAGTCTTTACTTTAGCTTATTTTTCCAGTTTATTGTAATTGAGAAATTTGTTTGATATTGAGGCCAGTCATGGCGCAGTGGCACGAAGTGTGACTGTAAAACCGACTGGTTGTGGGTTCGATCCCCACTCGAGGATATGAAATATTTACTTAAATCTATATTTCCATTTTTTGGCTCTGGTGTCGAGGCTAATGGCGGCGTTGAGTTCTGCCACTCAACATGTAATGCCTCATGAATTCAGCAGAAAGTGGGGAACGGAGTGGCTTAACACTAGGTTCCCTCTACCTACCCTGCTGTGTGCGGGATACAGCGTGAAGCTGATTGAAACTGTTGTGACGCAGTGGGCTATGCTGCTTCTATTTGCTATTATTATAAATTTGATTCCTACTCAGAGAAGAGGCAATTCACGCAATATTGCGAACGTTCCGCGGAACTTAGGAAACGACGTGTATTGACGTTAGGTTTTCCTTGCCTAGCTTCGTAGGCTTAAAAAATCAGCTAAATAAGTATCTAAATGGCGCTCTATGGGTTCCATACCATTATCTATAAGAACGGCAAAAATAAGTCTCTTGCATGAGGGCCCCTTTATATATTTATTGTATTCTATTTTTTTGTATTAGAACACAAAATAATCAAAGTAAATTATGTAGTCTTATTTATGATAATTCATAATTGAATATTATAGAAATTCATAATTGGTGTTAAGAAAGTAAGAATTCCTATTTAAAAGTGAGTAAGTTCCTTTAATTGTAGAGTAATCCTTTTTCAGACATAATACAATAAAAAAAAATATCTTTATACTTACACTACAGTCCAGCAGAGGCCAGTCGTATCGCAGAGGCACGAAGTGTGACTGTAAATTCGACCGGTTGTGGGTTCGATCCCCACTCGAGGAAATGAAATATTTGTTTAAATTTAGATTTTCATTTCTTCGCTCTGGTATCGAGACCAAGCGTGGCGTTGAGTTGCGCCACTCACCTCGCAATGCCTCCAGAATTCGGCGGAAAGTTAGGAACGGCGTGTCTTGACACTAGGTTCCCTCTGCCTACCCTGCTGTGCGCGGGATACAGCGTGAAGCTGATTTTGATTTGATTTCATACACACAGCAGTTTAGGCAGACGGAACTTAATGCTAAGGTACTCCGTTCCATAAATTTTACTTAAAATTCGAAACATTAAGTACTGAGCGACGGAACTCAACGCCGCGCTTTATCTATCAAAGCTGTTAAATGAATATCAAATACAAACAATGTAACTATAAATTTTCACGCGCTAACACTATATACAAATTACAATATTCAAAATGAATTGTAAAACGAATAAGCTCCAACAATATTCTACCTGTGATAGAAATGTGCTGCTATATTCCGAAGAATTTCAATGTAAATGGAAAACGCTGGCTTATGATGAAACGATGCCTTATTTATGATTCTATATCTTTTGTAATGCCTTGATATTGATTTCGAATACTTAAGTTATATTAAGTCCTCGTTATGTTTTTATCGTATACGAGAACTGATTTATTAACTATTTTTTTTAACGTGAAGATAATGTAGCTGTATCCCTCCCATATACGGTAGGCAGAGGGAACCTAGTGTTGAGACATTCCGTTCCCATTAAAACACTTCCGTTTCTTCTGTTTCTTGACACAAGATTCTTTCTGTCTACACTGCCAAAAGCGGGATACAGCGTGAAGCTAAGAAAAATATATCTTCTTCCTTTTCAATAAGCAGTAAACAAACGAAAATGTCATCTATACCTAATTACACCTATTTTAAACTATACAGGTAAATATAAAAATAAAAAACAAAAATTCCAGGTTTGCGAAGGCCTGAACATGCATCTGTCATCCGTCCACACACCAGAAGAAGAGCGCTTCGTAGTGACTGGTATCCGGCAGAGTAGCGATTATAGTGCTGGCTCCATATATTGGTTGGGTGGTGGAATAGACGACAGTGCTGAACTCAGTTGGGTTGATGGTACCACCATGGACTACCACGCGTGGCCGCCGTATAATGATACTGAGGAAAACGATGACACTTGCTTAGGTGTTCAGGTAACTTTTAATATTAATTAAATGAATCTCGTCTATAATGAATGTAAGTAAGAATATTATTTGAAATAATTTTCATCAGTCAGTTAAGCAAACATGTTTTTTTTATATTAACTAAGCTCATATTCAATGATTATTCGGTTTAATAAGACTAAGTAACCCTCATCAAGGTGCCTCGATCATGGTCTAAACTTATGCCAAACCTATTCAATTCAATCTAACATTTTCACTTAATAATATTTTTATAATAAATATACGTTTCACTCAGTATTCCGCATATTGCAAAATAGGCAGAGACAATTTAATGTTGAAATTCTCCGTTCTCCACAGCCTTTACTTAGTAATAACATTTGGAACATGTATCTTGCAGTGGAAAACATCACCAGTACCATCTCAACCAAGCGGTTTGTACTGGACGATGCACAAATGTCTATCCACCGGCGGCTACGTGTGCAAGCGGCGTCTTGTTTCAGAACACGTCCTAAGGAATACAACTGTTGAAGGGAACTCAGGTGAGAATATGTATCTCTGTAATAGTACAAAATATAGATAATATCTTAAGTATCGGTATAAGTATCAAAATATTGTATTTGTATGGTGACTTATTTCACCAGTACCATACAGTATATAAATCTCCGCCTTTACATAAGAAATTATTAAGAAACATGTTTTTTCGGTAAGAATCACTTGTTGAAACATGGACTATGTTTACTAATTTCTAACAACTACTAGCTCATTTGTCGTTAATATGCTTACTTAATTTTGTTTATAAAATTGCAATAATTGCTGTTACTCTTTTCAGGTGTGTTAAAAAGTCCAAATTATCCCGGTATATATGACAACGACCTGGACTACTGGGTGCATGTGAAAGGTCCACCAGATACCAGGCTTGTATTTGTATTCCAAACCATTGATTTGGAATATCAAAACGATTGTCTTTATGATTTTATCGAGGTATGTAAAATCATTTCAAATATATGTTTTCTACTCCAAATTCAAATTTTACACATCAACTTCATAATTTTATATTTCAAATTCTTCCTTTTATACAATAAATTCGCAGTTTTAGATCTCAAATTCGTACTTTTTAACTTTAAACTTTAAAAAAATAGTTTTTTCCAAGTTACAAAAATTTTCCATTTTAATTTTCCATCTGCAATTCAAATATTTACTAAGTCAATATATTGTATTTTCATAACATAGGTACTGTTACAAAATTAATTTACTACATTTTTATGTAATTGCCACAATGTTTCACATAAAAGACATGTAATGTAGTTTTAAAAGAATTTTACGCGTTAAAATTTATTTAAACCGATTAATGTTTTATTATTGATTTATAATTAAGAAAATAATCCAATTGAAAACCTTCTCTTGTTTGAATTTCAAGTTGGTAAAAAAATAACCTTTCAGTACAATTACAATAGTATGTTATTTTTTTTGTGAAGGGAGTGAGATGAGGAGAGTGATTTTTAATAATTGCACGCACTATCCCATACACTGCAAGATTGGCAGAGGGAACCTCATTGTTTAAGACAATTCGTCCCCAAATTTGCCTAGAATTTGCGAGCCATTGCCGGTTCAGTGGCGTAACACACCTATTATCTTGTCCTCAGAGCGAGGAAAATGAAGAACACTGTGTCTTAAAACAAGGTTCCGTCTACCTTCTTTCGTTCTGTGAATGTAAAAAAAATAAAAACTGTATATTACAAGATATATAAAGATTTTATATTTTATTTTATAATTTTATAATTATCATTACTTTGCAGTTGCGGGATCGCAAAACAAGTACAAAATCGTCAAGATATTGTGGATCAGTCGGAGAGACGAGATGGGTTGCGACGGGGGACGAGGCTATTTTACATTTTCACTCTGACTATAAGTATGTCAAAAAAATATTTATAATAATAATTATTATTTACTTAACACTTGATAAATGTTGTCATATGACGATATTGTTGTTACATAATTTGACCGTATCTGTTGAAATAACTTTCAGAGTATTTCTGTATTAATCTTGTCTGGATAGACGAATGACAAACATTATTCTGTAGTATGAGCCGAAAAACAAAAATCTAAGCAAGCGTCGTGTCACCATCGTTGGGACACCATCCAATGATATAAGCGACGGGGTGTCCCAATCGATCCGAATTGAAAAGTCAATTTCAGTCAATTCTATAAAACAATTATTTTATAGCAACTTTATCGAACTATATATACTCACTATATTGATATAAGTTTTTTATTTATGATCCGATTTAAATTAAAGTGCTTGAAGTAGTCAGAGACCTACACTATTATCTGAAAAATCCTGAACTCAGTTATGAAAACTTTATCATAATCTATTTATTCTCAAGGCATAATGCCAAAAAAATTAAAAAGTAATTTTAGTTACGTTACTTTTGGACGTAAATTTTTGTTTGAGCATAGTTAAGAAAAAATATGTTATATTTCCATAAATATTATATTTATTTATAATTATTTGTTTATATTTATAATATAGTTTAGATTAGTAATATAAAAAAATGACGATGATGTCACTATGAGAATTAAGGAGAACAGGCTTAGGTAGTATGGACACGTCGAAAGAACAAGTAATGAAAAAATGGCAAAAAAAGTTTCATTAAATATATATAAGTGAGTGGTAAGAAAGGCAGAGGAAGTCTTCGCTTCAATAATATAAAACTTATATACAAACACGAATAAAAGACCGCGAAAACCTAGCGGTATATTTGTAGAAATCGATAAAAGTGGACGAGTTGGAAGAGAATATGTAAATATTAAATAAGAAATAACTTCTTTCAGCGCTCAAGGCTCGGGGTTCCTAGCGAACTGGAAGGCGGTTGAGCTATCCGGATGTCCATCACAAACGTTCACATCAAAAGAGGGAGTCCTACACAGCCCGAACTACCCACACTTTCTTCTACCCGATTTGGATTGTACCATCGACATTTTTGCACCTACTGGTATGCTCATTTCCAATACGGTTGACGATTCGTGGCCGCCTTAATGTATTAGATTTTCTAAATTTTTACGCATTGATTACTCAAATATAAAATAATCTAATCTAGATAATAGCTTCAGAGCGGCTTCGAATCGTCGACCGTACTGTACAGAAGCATGCACATTGCAGCGTAGTTGTTGTAAGCATGATGATTGTATATTTGATCCCTATTTTGATGAATTCATAACTTTCTTTTACCTCTCCGTTAAGTTCGGCCTCTCGTCACACAACATCTGAAATTCGGATATAAAGTATCTTGACACTATAATATTATATCTTCCTATATGCGAGGGAAAAAAATGAGACTAATTTTACATACCACTCTTTCCTCAAATTCCCATGGAAATGGTCACTTATGATTTAATTAAGAGTTTCAAATAAAGTAATGCAGTATATATCTATATTCCAACAGGAAAACGAATATTTCTAAACATAAGTTTTTTCGACTTCGGCTACGGAATGTTTCAAAATGGCGTCCCCATCAACGTGTCAGAGTCAATACCAGACGATAATTTTATAGAAATACAAGTCGATACTGAAAGTGAACCGATTCGCCCATTTTTGAGTTCAAAAATCTTAACAAACAGCCTTTTTGTGTCTAAATCTGATGTAATGAGGCTAAGAGTTAAGACTGGTGAAAATGTTACAGGATTGGGATTTTATGCTCACTTTCAAACTGGTAAGTAAAATTTTTTTTTAATTTTTCTCTTTGTCCCCATAAAGCATGATAGGCAGAGGGAACTTAATGGTAGGGCACTTCGTCCCTCACTCTTCGCCTCTTTTTTGAGACTCTACATGTTGAGTGGACTCAACATGTAGAGTCTCTACAATACAACGCCGCGCTGTTTTGTTACAACGACATAAATTTGAACATAATCCAATCTTTCGAGTAGAAATCGTGCCCACAACCATCGCATTTACAGTCAAATGCTGTGCCGTTCGCCACGACGCCCTCTAACTCTAATATTAATGATAAATTATTCCAGAATGGCATATCAACATCACTCACACTATCGAGCTTCATACAACAACTCGTGGTAAGATAACACCAGCCAACTTTCCCGGCTCACCGCCACTTCATACAATATTAGTGACGCGGGTGTTAGCGCCGCACGGACATACGTTGTCTGCGGCGTTCGAGCGCACCATGTTAGTGCCTAATCAGGAATATCCTTGTGGTGATGGAAATGGATGGATTGAGGTTAGTCGTTGAAAATTCCATATTAATATTCTTTTATAATTGTAAGGTCAAAATTCGTTATATTTATTACATGCATATTCAAAAGAAAAATAATAAATATAAAAAAATAATAAAAATAAAAAATAATAACAATAAATAATCGTAACATAAAAAAATGAATGATAATTAATTACATCGAAAATTGTAAACAAAATAAGTTAAAGTTAAAAGTCGAGGAAATTTTACTATATTATTTTACGAATACGGAAAAGCAGATGTACTCTTAATATATTTATTGTTAAAAGAGAGATATTTTACCATTTGTGCTGTTAAGCACAAAAAGAATATTGACGTCAACATTTTTTTTAATTTTGAATAGGTGGAGGCACCCCAATTTTCAGATACTTCGAGACATTGCTTGTTGAGAACACGCAATGTCTCGAAGAACCTTTTACTAAAGCGATACAATGAAAATAGTTTATTTCTCAGTTTACAGTCAGATGCTGGCCGAAAGCGCCACGACATTAGAGCTCATGTTAAGATTAATATTGCGTATTATTGTGACGTACATATAATTTATAATTTACGAACCTTTAATAAAAAAATAAACCATACAAAAGTAGTTTATTTTTTTATTAAATGTGAAATTACCCCAATTTTCACAGGTCAGAGACAGCTATACAGACAACAACGGTACCCAATGGACCCTTTGTGATGTGTCAGACCGAGATGAGGATAGTGCAAACACGAATCCTAACGGCATAGGAGCTCCCCTCGTAGTAAGATCATATCTACATTCGTTGTTGGTGACCCAACGTGCCGGTGCCCGAGCTCCACGACTTGATGTCGCTTTAGCTGTTAATATTGGTAAGTGATAATTCGAAATTTTCCCGCTTTTTTCCCGGATAGGCAAAGGAATTTTAGGTTAGAACACTTGCTGGTTTTTATTTCGAGAGAATTTCGATTAGCTCATTTATGAAACTGTCGTGACGCAGCGTCATTTGACTGTAAATTTCACTGGAGGGGAATAAATTGTTTTAATATCTCGATCAAGTCAGAGAGAAACAGCGTGGCGTAAACAAAACACTTTAATTTAATTGTAAATTCCAAATTCCAGATACAGACTACCGCAGCAAAGTGTTACTTCTACCAGATGAAACCAACCTGGAGTCGTGCTACCCGGACCCGTGCTTGCACGGCGGTAAATGCACCACAGATGATTCTAGAAATTACTGTCAATGCTCAGGATATTATACTGGTGAGAAGTACTACACATTTCCCATTCTAAGCTAGTTTAGAAATGTGTCAATATATGGTAATAATGGATTCAATTCCTGATTTTGCTTGTATTCTTTTTTTTTTCGAAGAAATAATACGTAATATCTTTAAATAAAAGAAAAATATTAACTGACAATTTTTTATTTCTAACTAACCACTTATTGTTTAGATCCTTTGCCAATTTCCATTCGGTGATTCTTAATATCATACAAAAATTAAAAAAAACAATAAAATTCTTCGCGAAACAATGAATTGGTACTACGACTTTCTATGTATGTGCGGAATACAGCATGAAACAAATAAAGACACAAAATTTAAATCTGAATAAAACTATCTATCAAAATTTCAGGAGCATTCTGCCTACTAACCGCTTGCGAGCGGTCCCCGTGCGTGTTCGGCAACTGCTCGCTCGGGGGCGCGGGCGGCTTCACGTGCGCGTGCGCGCGCGGCTGGCGCGGCCGGCGCTGCGCGGAGCGCGTGCGGCCGTGCGCGGCGCGGCCCTGCAACAACAGAGGGGCGTGCGTGGAGAGAGACGGCGGCTTTTTGTGTCAATGTAACCCCTCCTGGAAGGGAAAGAGGTTGCTTTTTCTTTTATAATACGCATCTTTTGTAAATGTTCTCTTGGGAGTACACACGGTACAATAAAGAGTTTAAGTAAACGTCACGGCCCTGTAACACTGAAGGAGCATGTGATAGAGGGGGAGGTAGCGGGTTTATGAGTCAATTTAATCGAGTCGATATAGAAGAGGAAAAGGCTTATTTTGCTTATCCCTCCCTTCTTTTGGAAATAGTTCTTTGGGAATGCGCGTAGCGTTACAATGGGAAGGCTCGTGTGTCCTTGCTACCGTGATTAATGAGGGACAGAAAGAAGGTTACCATTATTGAGTTGTTAACTTTTATATTTTATAATAATTTAAATATGAAAATAAAAAAATTGTTATTTATTATACGACAAACTATTTTTATTTATTATTTGCCTACCCCGTTATAGGAGAAAGAGTGACTTGTTGTATATGTAAATATATAATTTTTAAATTATTATAGTTCCATAACATAGTCGATACTCTAATTTCATAATTTCACTTTATATAGCACTAAATAATTCCAGATGCGAAGTCCCAAATCCGACACCAAATATCGTCGGCTTAGGAACGCGAATGATGCAAGAGCCTTTCTGGCTTGGACTGTTCGCCGTGTTCGTAGTATTGGGCATGATCGGCCTAATTTGGTGTGCGAAAAGACATTTTCCGGAGAAAATAGAAAAACTCCTCGCCGAAGAAGCGGACCGATGCGCGAGACGTAAGTTTTCATTCCATTGAACAAAACATGGAGGACAAATCTTTAGGCTTGAAACGAACACGGAAAGAAATTAGAAATTTCGATTAAAATAAAGCACACTATTAACAGCTTGTTTCACGTAATACACGATGGATTTTTATCGATATATCATCACAGTTTCGTATACGTACATCGCTTTGAGATTGTTTTCGCACTGACTGGGGTAAGGCGCGTTTTGTCACTTCTTGTCTCATTTCTTTCTATGTTGTATGGCGGTGGCAGAAACTCTTTTAAATGTTTTTAACGTCTTTTTATTATATCGTCTTGAATTACTTATTAACGTAATTAGATTTGAGAAACTTATTTGACTTTTTTGACTATCAGCTTTGAATCTTACTATATGGTCTCTTGGTCTATCAAACGGTATAAGCTGGTAAGTTATTCTTGCCTTTCAAATTTGTTAGTAGCCGGTTAAAAATGTAGGATGAATACCCCGTTCTAAAAAATTACGTTATAAACTTTTAAATTAATAGACGCAGAAGCATAAAAAATTTAAAGTTGGCGGTCTTTCTTACTAGAAAATATTATCTTTATTATAATCGTGTAATAGACTACAGCCGCACGACCTAAATATTATCCAATTCGTTATATTACTGATTCTTTTCTCTTCGATTTATCTCAAGGTTTTTACGTTCAGTTCAAATCGGACTCATTTGAGTTTTGGCAACCGAGGAAAGCCTCAGTTTCTTCATCCATTCGACTTAATATTACAAATAATATACGCGTAAATACGCGTATATTATTTGTAACATTTAAGTCGTATAACAAATAAATAACCCAAGTGTAAACCAAATATCTCAATCTATTTGTCGCTCGTACCAAATTGCGCCAAAGGTCCTTAAGTTGAAGACGAAGAAGAGGAAAAGAAAGACTCTTTAACAAACCTAACATATCTTTATAAGAGTGAATAAAAATAAATATATGTAATAGTGTATAAATAAAAACATCATCATCATTCTTTGGTATGTAATAGTGGAGTTTCTGGCACTCGCGAAGTACACAATTATTTTAGCTTGCTTTTAATATAATTTTAGAAATAATAAATTTTAACAAAATGTTACGTTTATATGTAATCATAGATAATAAATTAAAATGACGGTCATATACTAAATTTGTAGATTTTTTTTTTATTTCAGAGGAATAATTGGAATTTTAACACTTAGATTAATATTTAAAATATTTGAAGTTATAGTAAAAATTACTTCAAGGTAAAACAATTGTGTGTCGTAGTTTTAAAATAGCTTAATCAATGGCAGGAAAGACTTCATTATTGTATGTCTGTTGTATGAAGAACATCATATAGCACCTAGTCCTGAATAGCTAATATTTAAAAAAATCTTGATATAATTCTAGTGTGTTTTGGCATATGCATAAAGCAAAGCTATGTTTATCGTAGGAAGCTAGATATATGCGTCTAGTTGTAAACGAATTATTGTGGGTTCAGTTCCCACTCCAGGGAATGAATTCTTTATTTTGGTCTAACAATAAGACAAAGCGCGACGTTTAATTGTTCTCTCCCCGTACCTTCTCTGCTTTAAGTGAGAAACTTGTTTTCAACTTTTAAATTAAATTTCTATTGCAATCTAGCTTCTCGTGATAACCAATGAAGCAAAAACAATAATAAAACAAAATAACTTTATGTTTCTAAATTTTATGTTTTTAACAGATTTAAAGTATTGTTCCACACTAAGGGTAGTAAAGTATTTTAGAAGATGTTTAAAAATTTTCACTTAACGGGTCTCGAACCCATACCTCTTGAAAAACGTCCTGTGCAAGTGCCCTGACCACTAAGCCATACGTTCTCATCAAAGATATGTCGAATTGTGTGTGTCGAAAGTGTATAAGAATACACTTTTTGCAACTTATTTATGTTGGTACCATTTCTAATTGAAACATTTTCATACTACCCAATAATTATTGCCGAGAATGATCGTTTCATAAGAACGTATGGCTCAATGGTTAAATCTTTTGGATGATTTCCAAGAAGTGGAGTTTCGAATCCCGCTATGTTGTTATGTTTATATGTTTTCTAAAATATAAAATGTGTTTACTTCTGGCCGCTCGTGCTATTGCACGGTGCTAATATGGTAGCGGGCGCGGTTGGTCTCGGGCGGCCGCGGTACACGGCGGTGCCGCTCGCGGAGCCCCACGGCGCTCACGTCGCGTTTGTCCACAGCGAGGGCGGAGCACCGCACGCTGCTCACGCGGCTGGGTATCCGCAAGGCGTCGGTGACGGGGCTCGCACACCCGCGGACCGCGCGCACGTTTAGTTTGGACGATCTGTTAAAGACGACAGGACGTAAGGAGTGGAGCGCTATAGCCCGTGCACTCCGCGATCGGATCATTTGTTCATGTTTTTGTGGTTTTTTTGGTTTGGTTTGGATGCATTTTTTGTTTTTTTTTTTGGGTTGGGTTCATTTGGCTTGTGTGGAATAAGGATTGTGGATGGGTTTATTCCTTAAAATCGCTTCAATGTCATGTTTTATATTTGGTTTGCCATTAGCGTTTGTTATGTCGTTATCATTATACAAGTCTTTTTCAAACTTTTGTTTCTTTAATAGACAGTCAACCATCTAATATTGTTCTTGATTGTTCCTAATTGTATATATCTATGTATGTATATATTTTATATCGTAGCGCAGTTTCGTCTCTTGTTGTTAATTCTTATCTATATACATAGAAGAATTAATACATTTTTATATGTATAATATCGTTAATATTTAACCCTTCATCAACATTTCAACTTATCAGTCTAGCAATCATATTCAACCAGATATCTTCATCAACATGTCAACCACAGATGAACCGCAGCGGAGCGCGCGGCGTATTTTAGCTAATTGTTGGATGTTCACTATCTGAATGACTTGGTGTGGAATGCTCTCCCTAACGATACCGATATATCGTTGTATGCACTCTTGATATTGCATTTACACTTAAAGGCTCTTGTGTAGACGCTCCTTCCTTCGTTAGCACCTTTTTAGATCGTCCAAATTTTTTCACCAAGTTATCTATCGTCAATAATCGTTTCTTTACTAAAAAATTGTGTTAAGTTTAAATTTTCATTATTTTCAATTCAAAACAATTGACGATATAAAACTTGGATATGTATCTATACTGAATGTCGCTTAAGCATGCTCTGGACATTGTTCTGTGCTACTTCTGTTCTCGATGTTATCTTTTCCTTTATATGGTTTACTTTTGTAGTTACAAAAGATAAGTATACATTTCTATTTTATATCTATATTTATTGTCAATATATTCTTGTACATATCACAAAACGTTGTCCTTTGGATTGTATAGGTATTTAATCGTCAAATATTTTTTATTCTATTATTGTGGTATTCAGAGCTTATTCCAAATCCAAAACAATTCACTTGAATATTCTTAATATCTATACAATTATTTCATTACTGTCATTTTTAATAAATTAACTTACAAAACTTTACACTTACAAAGATTTTATAAAACATTCAATACGCACGTTAAATTTACAATTTCTTGATTTTAAATGCACTAACCCTAAAGAATTGGCTTCCACTAGATGCACATATAATAATAGTGTTTCAATGAATGATAATAGTAAGTCCTTGTCGAATTAATCTTTACTAATAAAAAATCCTTTGTAAATCAATTAATTTTATTTACTTGTAGCTATGATCACTAACATGTTGTAGATTCGTAGCGACTTCGGATCACAGAATATAAATGACATTGTTAGTATTTCATACAGGGTCTCCGTCACCTCGTAAAAAACGTAATAATTCGACGCCAACTAAGAAAAATGCTGCAGAAAAGAAACAAATTTTACAGCAGCTTATAAGTCCGGCGCCTGCAAACGAGCACAACAAGAAAATAACAATGGGTGAACTGATACAGATGTCGGAAAAAAGAACATTAAGTACAGTAGAGAGTGCACCAGCCTTTGTAGAATACGGTGTAGATAATAAAGATACATCATTCGCTAGCGAAGGATCATCACCATCAACATCACCCTCAATGAGACAAATATCAGATCCGAAATTAGAAAAGAAAGTTACATTTGCTCGCTTACTCAATAAAGTTTCGGCGGAAATGAGTTCTAGCTCTGATGTTGATATGGTGAATACAATAACAATACCGATGGCCGTCATAGCAGATAGAACCATTAAAGCTAAAGCTTCTAGCACTCCACCGTCACCTGGTGTTGAAATTAGGTCTCCTCATAGTACTTCCAGTAATCAAGGTAGTGATTCAATGTCTAGCCTCGATTTGACGCTAGCGAACGCACCGTTAAAAAAGTATTCTAGGTAAGTTACCTTAAGGACTAAACACTAATACATGGCCAAATTAACACGTTCCTATAAACTAGCTAGCTAACTAATTCTATACTTTATATTTTAGAACACCGAAAATATCAAGCGCTGATTCAATATTAGCAATGTTTCGTAACTTCTCATCGTCTGCTCTCGCACGAGCCTCCTCTGGAGGTATTTCGGCCTCGAGTACTCCCACTGCGTCCTCGCCGCAGGACGATACCGCTGACGCAGACGATTTATCCCTGGCCTCCTCTCACATCCCCTCTCTTGCTCCAGATTCACCAATTAGACCTAATAATACTATTGAAATACAAGTAAGTATCTGTGTTGTATGTTTATAATCTTAGGTCTTCACCAGCTTCACGCTGTATCCCACACACTGCAAGGGAGGCAGAGAGAAAAAAAATGTTAAGACACTCCATTCCCCTTTTTCTGCCGCATTCTGAAGGCATTGCGTGTTGAGTGGCAGAACTTAACGCCGCGCCTGTCCTCGACACCAGAGCGAAGAAATGGAAATATAAATTTAAGTAAATATTACATCTCCTCGAGTGGGGATCGAATCCACAACCAGTTAGTTTTACAGTCACACTTTGTGCCCCTGCGCCACAACTGTCCTCATTATTATTATTCATTAGGTCTTTTTTTAATTTGGCTGTCTTGTTGATGAGTTTGTCTATATATTATATAATCTATATATTATCTTTGTTTTACTACATATGATATTACAATATAATATGCTGTAGAAACATATATATTAAATATATTTGTTTGTATCGTTATTATATAAAGTATAATTATTTACAGGTTGTGGACCCTCTTAGCTCCAACAAGCCTTCATCGTCAGGTACCCTCCTACATCCGCCTTCTATTCTCCTTGAAGTACCTAGTAGTATAAATAAATGTCTTTCTCCTATTCGTGAACTTCCAACTCCTCTTCCAACACCCTTGCCAACTCCTCTACCAACACCATTACCTTCACCGAGAATGCCTCGCGCAAAAATGGAATCTGATATAAAAAGTGATTCTACAAATACGTGTATATCGCCAAGTGAAGATGAACTAGATGAAAAGGATCGCACAACAGCCGGGTTACGGTTAAAGGTCGGTATATAATTTGCTACGTACTGTACTGTATATATATTAACTTCTGTAATACAATTTCGAAATTTTATTTACAGCTGCGCCATCCAGTCTCATGTACAGATTCGCCGACACCGTCCACTCAAGTGACTGACTCACCTAGTCCTAGTTTCACTCATAGTCAAGATTCTGAGAGAGAGTTATCATCCCCGTCTCCAGTACCACCTTCGCTTAGAGTGCCAGTTTTGACAATAGAACGACCATCTCCAGGTTCTCCACCCCCACGACGAACACCTCCACAATTAGACTTCCAACCACCTCCTTTAATAACTGTAACATATAACGCTAGTGAAGAATCAGACGAACCAATGTCACCTCGCCCTCCTCCACCAACGGCTAATATGTGCTATTTAAGCCCATTTTCAATGTCAGCCAGGGGTGAAAGAGCTCCATCGGAATCTAACTTATCTTCGTCAGGGTATAGCTCTATGGCCAGTCCAGGTCCATCTAGATGTGGTTCCAGTAATCCTCTGTGTCCTTCTGAAATGGAAGATCCGGGGTCTGGTGGAGGCCCATCGTGTTTTCAGACCCGAAGGAGGCCGCTAATGAAAACTAATTCAAGTCCAGCTACTTCCAATGAAAATGGAAATGAAAGAAGAAGAGGTCGTTCTGATTCAGAGACACTATCCGACGACCCCTTATTAGAATCAAATGATGAAGGAATTGGTACTGATGAAAGAGTCGACGATGTTCCGTCTAGTGCTAAAGAAATGGAGAATTTAACAGCTTTAAAAGAAACATTAGAACTTCCTATTTTGTGTTCACCAAGTGGAGTTACTAAATGTACGATCGTAAAGTGCATCAGTGTAGAACGAGGTTTGGATGAGAAGGCTAGTTTGAAACCTCCAATTTTGTTTTCGGACTGTAGCCGCCCTTTAAGCCCAGTGAGTTCTAGAAGTGAAAGCCCTTTAAGTGATAAAACTGGTTTGGGCAGATTCTCGCCACAATTCTATGGTCGTCAGCTTCCTTTTACGGATTCAGATGGTCTTTATGATTTTCCTAGTTCTGAATGCGTTAAAGGAGGTAGCTGTAAGGGAAGTAGCACAGCTCATAGGAAAGCTGGGAGAAGACGAGATAGAAGGACACCAAGAACAACGTCACATGAAGTAGCGGGAACGGCGAAGTCAACATTACCTCATATGCCACATTCGATGCACAATTTATTAGAAGTAAATATTTTTAGCATAAATAAATTAAAACGCTTAATAAAACGTTTTCGACATTGTTAGTAATAATTATAGATGAGTAATATTTTTTTTACTTAAAAATTTTACATAATCACGTTTACAATTCATATATTCAAGTACCAGACTGTGCAAAATATATGTTTCTTACTAAATTTTTTTTTAACAAAAAAAATAGATCAGCCAATGAATTAACTCACCAATTTAGTTTTAAAGTTACTAAAATTGAGTGTTCATTGTCCTTTTAGGTGCCCTGTTGCACAAATCGTGGAAGGAAAAGCGGCAGACGTAGATCAAGATCACAAGCACCTGCGCTAGCGACGTCTTCTTCTTCTGAGGAGTCGGTGTCAAACGCGTCAGTCGCATCAGTAGCGTCAGCCCGCGAATTGAGATTACCCGACTTGGACATGCAGGTATTTGGAAGTACATTTGGTTTCTTATTTTTCTATATGCAACCACGGTTGTGTTTATTAACACTTTTGGTATTTCTATAATATTTCATGACTTGTATAGTTTATTGTACTATGCACTAAAATAAAATTTTATTTAATGACACGTTTGAAATTAAATAATAACATATTTTGAAAAAAAAATTATGAAATTTAAAAAAAACATTATTTTTATTTAGTTGATTATTTACTATGAGAATATAGATTATTTCAATGATAACATATCCTAAAATGAGAAAATAGTTACTTCCGTCTCAATGACTATATTGAAATAGACATAAGACCCTTTTGAAACTCTTTCTCTACCAAAGCATACAAATATTAAATTCATAATAAAATTTGAAATTATTTTGTTATTAGTAAAAAAATCTGTATTCCCAATATAACTTTTGCTTTAAAGCTTAGCTTTGTCTTAAAATATTAATATTATTTATAAAAGAAATCTAAAATGTTGACTTAAGCACAAAATAAGATGTTGTTTTCACTATAACTGTTATAGCCTGCACTTCTTTATTTTATGGGAAATTATGGCAAAGCTTATAGGTTTACCTTTATTGATATTGATTGATTATTTTTTATATATATTAATTCTATCAGAATTGTTAAATCGTATGGTTTAATTCCTTCAAGCATTTTTTTCTGAATTGGACACAATTTGAAAGGATCACATGAAACGTAAAATCATGGAAGTATATTTTATTTTTGCTGTCTTTAAATAGCGCAGGCAGTTTTTTAATCATTCTTTTAGAGATGCTAAGAAATATTATACCAACTTTGACATTTTACCTGTGGTACTCTAGAATATTTGGACTTAAAGACTTGATGCATATATTTTAGTTTTAGTAATAAAAATATATTTCCTAAGCATTTCACATAACAATACTGAGCCTTGCCATTCTTTTCCAATATCGTACATTCAATAAAGTGATGACATAATTACAATATCTTTTTGTAGTAATTCTCCCAAAAAAAAAAAGAAAATGAAAAACATTCATTCATTTAGTACAAAGCATTTCAATACTGTTAAGTTTTAGTTTTTTTGATGCGATGTGAACCTATCAAAAAAGTCCTTTTTATATGAATTTTTAGAGTTCCATGCCTCAAAAATAACGAAACCTTTGATTTTCATCTGTCTGTTGTCGGTATGACGAGAACCTTTTTGTAATTATGTAATTTATATTGAATAAGCGATATTTCAATATTGTTTGGGCTTGTTACGTTCAGTTGGCCACGTGTAGTGTGTTCACAGCCGGAAACCACGCGCCTCAAGAAACCGCTACGTCGACAGAAGTGCAGGAGCTCTGAGGTGAATGCCTCTATTGACCATTATATTGATATCTTTATAAAAATATATGAATTTACATAAAAAAACACCGTTACGATTTTTCTCGCATAGTAGAGTAGGGTAGGGTAGGGCTCATTTTCATTGATCGTTAACTCGGTCGTTATCCGGAAGTCTCCGAATATGGGCTATGTACTAATGAAAGTAGACTGTCTATATACGACATGTTGCATTCGGGTATTACCCGCATGTGGGTCCTGTCGCACGACCAATGAAACGGAAATCTCTAGCACGACCAATGAAAATGTGCTCTAAGACAGCGCATTCTCGAATTTACTAGACATTGCGAGATAAGTGACAAAGCTTGACGCCACACTCTGCCTACCAGGACGGGTAAATTATAACACAATCATGCCCCCGAGTGTATATAGAAACCCACAACCATCATCCACCAGCGTCTAATTGTAACCGAAGGTTTCGATCAGACGCTGTCCCACGTTGACGGGCTTGAATTTATGAGGATTTATGTTTTGAATATTTTTTTCACGAAACATTTTAATTGATAATGAAATTGTTTCGTGACAAAACTGTTTTTATTGTAGTTATCAATATAATGAGTCTTAATCTTTGATTTCCGCGAAATTCATGAAAATGAATTTCGCGGCTTTGGAAACCCGCGACAATCTGCGCGAAAATATAATATCAATCCTGTTAAAGAGTTTTATTTAAAATTAGTCTTATTTAATGTTATTTGTATACATTTTTTATCTTAACGTTGTTCTGCACATGGCAGGGTAGACAAAGGGAACCTTTGTGCTGAATGTCAAGATTCCGTTCCCATCAAGACACTTTCGTTTGTCACTATTGGCCGAATTCTTTAGGCATTACGTGTTGAGAAACTTAGCTCAACGCCGAGCATTGACTCGTTACCAGAGCGATGAAATGAACATTTTAAATATTTTTATTCCCCGAGTGGAAATCGAATCCGCAACTATCGCGTTTACAGTCGCAGAATTGTGTGCCCCTGCACGACGACAGCCTCAACCCCTCAATGTTTTGTTTTTGTTCATATATTTTTTTAGTACCAAATCTATCCATAAATATACTTACTTGGTTAATAATATTTGTTGTATGATATTATTAATTCCGATTAAACGCCTTAAAATACTATCTTAATAAAATATACACCGGACCCTCAAAGTTACCGAAAACATATTCAAGAAGATTATTCATCTTTCATTTTGCTAAAGAATATCACCAGTTAAGTAATAAATTTCCAAATAAATTCAGTTATAATAAACGTTTTTTTAATCAAAAACCAAGAGCCAAGAGACAAATATTGAAATTACAGGACACTTCGTCGAAGATTTCCTCAAGCCTCGACCTTACGGAGGACTCGCGCAAACCGCCGAAAGTGAATAAACTCCGCACTATTGGAAACCAAATAAGGTTTAAACATTTATTTTATATTTATTAATAGATTTTATCTTTACGCATGTTTTATAATATTTGGAAAAAATATTAGAAATTATAGATACTAGACCCTTTTGGAATACGTCCATAAACTATAGTAATTATCTAGAATTTACCCTAAGGTAAAAATTAATATTGAGGTATTAGACTAGTTATTAGCCGCTGTTCTGCTCGCAAGATCTATCCTTTTTCATGTATTACATTTCTTCTTCTTTAAATATTATTAATATTTTGATACCAGTCATATATATATATATTATAGCGCAAATACAGTGTGCGGCTGTGGGCTCAAATCCCACTTTAGAGTGTAAATTATTTTATTCTTTGGTTAAGGCCAAATGAAAGTTCAAATCACTTACTTATTCTTATGTTTAATTAAACAAAAACCTAACTAATTGTGTGCAATTCTACGAATCGAAACAATGTCTTATAAAAATTAATGTCACTTAGGTCGTAAAATAATTTGACGACATCTTATATTTAAAAAATAACATTAATAACTACTTTAATTCCGCCACTCAACATGCAATGTTTCGAAAATTGAGCGGAAAATGTTAATCACTGTATCTCAACATTAGGTTCCCTCTGTCTACCGCTGCTTCATGCGGGAAAATACGTGGAACTGATTAGATAATAATTTTCTTATTACAACTTGTTAATCCTCAGGTTTCTGCGTCGTTTAGAGCGAAGTTTAAAAATGAAAGAAAACTACCCCGCGATATCCGACGACGAAGGCGACGAGTCGTCCAGTGTGACGTCACCGCTGCTGCAGGGGAGAAAGGATCTCAATAGAATAAGAACGGGACATGCTATCTCCGCGCCCTTGTTGTCCAGACCTAAGATTGTGAGGCAGAGGCGATACGATAAGTCGTTGATTAATGATGAAGTAAGAACATTTAGTGCTGCGCCGGGACAGGATAATTCGGATTGAATTTTATTTTATTTTTGTGTATAATTTTATTATAATAGGTCCATACCTCCATAGAAGAAATAATATGTATTTAGAAATATTGGCAACTGTTTCCTTTTTTACGCACGTTATACGTATAAACTTACAAATAAAGTAAATTGTTTTTTGTTAAAGAAAAAATAAACTTCACCTAATTCACGTCACGTTGAAATCGTTGGATGGAGGAGTAAAAATATTTTTTTTCCCGACATACAGAAATGGCAGCATATTATCTAATGCTAATCAAAGTCAAAGTGACATTTTATATTATATTCATTTAATTTATAAAATTTCCGTGACAACGGATAAAATCGGTTCTATTTAAAACATAAGAAAGGGAGGGGATATCAGGAATTTTACTAACTAATATACGGGACAAGTTATATCTAACACGTTTAATACAAGATTCTAATCTAATGTGATATAATATAATGTACGTAGAGCCATTGTTACTGTAGATTCATTAATTAATTATTCTTGCGTTTGAATTTAGTTTCGTTTTGATGTCTTCGATTTTCATTATGGTAAGTTTTGTAAATATATTTCCGATAGCAATAACTTATTTAAGTGTTTTATTAGAATTAGTGGATAAGGCTGATTGCTCACTGTCGCTTTTCAAATAAAAAAAATGTTTTAAGTAGTTTATATTACGATTAATAGATTAAAAATAAATGGTAATGCTTTTTATTTCGCAGTTTAGTTACGGAATTGATTGTATTGAAACCGAAAGAAAATTTTCATATCTTATTTTACAATAAAGTAGATTACATCACTGTGTCAAATATTGTTTTTCAAATAATACAAAATAATCATGGTTTTTTTTTTTATTTTACATGAGCTTTTCTATAAAAATCTTTTCCATTTTATTGTTTTTGTATATTGAATATATTACATCATATTCATTGCACAGTAATATGGATCGCGAGAGTGTGTGATCAGCACAATAATATCTTATGAATAAACCTAGTTATGTTCATTTAGCAAACACGAAACGAATCTTACGCATAATGTGTGTATTACTTTAGAGGCACTTGACTATTATTTCTTGTTATAAATAAATAATTGTATAAAGATGTTTTTTGTAAATATTTTTAAACGTATTGCTCAAAATGGATATTTTGTGAGTTGTCTTTTGTGCACTATTTGCTAATGTATATAATACATACATATATTGTTTGATATGTACAATGTACATACCGGATACGAGAGAACTTTCCTTTCTTTATAAGTAATTATGCTATATATAAAAGACTTGTAAGTTGTTAGTTCATAAGATCAAAAACAAATCGAAAGGCCCAAAAAAATTGGTATACCAAATGCACAATTACTATTTACTCTTATACTATAATGTGTAAAGTAAGCACACGTACGCTAGTAGGTCTTTAAAGTGAAAATCACAGCACTATCGTTTTTCTTATTCATTAAATTGTACTTTGTAACGTTTTTCTTCAGTCTGTTGTAATACAAAATATCTTTTTTTTTTAAATTGTTCATAAAGGATTAATATAAACCTCCACTCAGCAATAATAATTTGTAATTGAAATGTCCTAAGACTGACGTAAGTGTGTGTCAGCTTATTAGGATATATTTAATTAAATATAAATTATCTTTTTACTGCTGTAATTTAATTTTCTATATCAAGAACAACCGTTTTCTTGAAATGTGTAAAGTTTATCATTTTTAAAAAAAATTGAAAAAGATTGCTTATAATATATAAAAAAGATTGATTTTAAGCTATAAAGTTTTTTTTTTAATTATTTACATGATATCATGGCTTAAGATTTCGAATGAGTTTTACTATAAACTTTTAAATAATGGCCTGTTTGTTGAGACTGATTTTCTAAAACATATTTTTAAATATTATTTTTTATCCTGTGTAAATTTTCTACAACATCCATTTCTTTTGTAACTTAAACCTACCAATATTTTTAGCAATTTTAATAATTTTCCAATACTAATATTTCCATTTTTCCTTAAATCATCTAGTGTACCCCTTTTTATAGCGCTAGTAGAAATAATTGTGCAAAAATAATCCTTTCATATATGGTATATCGAATTTTTTGATATTATTTTCGATTTTCCTCTCATATTTTTCCTATTCTGTTTACTTGTCTATTTTAATTTATTTTATAAATCCTTATACACTCAAAAAAAACACTTTTAACCCAATTCTTATAAGCAATATATAAATTAAGTATATCTAAAATATTCATAATATTCTTAATGTAAAACGCTGTGATGGATTCGCGTAGATGTAGTCTATGACAAGGAATATTGATGTTTAGATTTTTTATCTATCCCTGTCCTTAAAAAAATGTTGTTTGTTCTATATATTTTTTATCTATAAATTAAAAAAAAAAATCTTTCAAGCAATTTTTAAACGCTATCCTCGAATTTATGGGATTACGGATAATAGTCATGATGTAGGACCATTAATAAGAATAATTCACTTATAATAAGAATAAAGTGCACCTTTGTAGGTTAAGAAATCGCTAATATTAAATAATCTTAAACTCACTCATTCACTAGGATTAATGGAATTTGACATTTATATTGTTTATCTGTTAAAACTTAGAAAAATGCGTGTGTCTTCAAAAATTCAAAGAATAAAAAATTTTGTTTTGGTGTATTTACTAACTTTTTTTCTTATTTGTGCAATATAGATTTTTTAGGTTGATTGATTGATTGAATGCAATACTATGTAAATATGTGCGGTTTTACACTATACGCATATTTGTTAAGATGTATAATCATTATTACCATCTTATTCACAATGTAAGAACAAAGTAAATAAAATTTTGCTTGTTATTTATCTCCTGCCTTTTATTTATGATCTGATTCGTACCTGCTGTATATTTTTTTGTCGCAGCGCAAAGGGATGGTATCATCTAAAAGCACGATGGTTGTGGGATTCGATCTCTACGGGGCAATAATTTATCTTCATATACTTGTTCCGGCAAAACGAAACACAAAAGAACAACAAAAGAAAAGAAATGGTTGGAAACGGGCATTTACGAAACTGTTTGATCAAATTCTTTAAAAAATCCATATAAGAGTATAGATTACTTTCCTTACAACCTGTCGTTTTTATAGTGACATGTGTACCTTTGCGTTACGATTGACCTCGACAAATTAAAAAATATGTAATTTCAAAATAATAATTAAGATTAGAAGTTGGATAAGAGACTAGTGGCCGACTAGTCGGCACATGTAAACTTATAATAAAATCGTAACGGATCAGTATCTGTACATGGAAAATATGTAAGAAAATTTTTATTGGTGGCATATAATAACGTAATAAAACCAAAAACAATTATTATTTTTTTTTGTCTGTTACGACTAAGTCAGAAAAGGCTTAACCATTTTAATTGCAGTTTTCTTTATTGTATTTTGCCAAGCTTCCCAAAAAATTAAGTACCTATATGTTGTTTCTGTTTTATAAAATTTGCTTCTGCAAATTGCTAATTAACCTTTTAATATAATATTCTAATATTATTTTTAAAATTATATTATTAATAGAAAACGAAAGTATTGTAGAATAGTATATTAATCGTAATATAGTTTAAGCGGGCGACGCCGCGAGCGGGTAGCGCTAGTGTTTACTATTAGTCTATGAAGTAAAAATTTGAATTAAGTAAAACAAAACAAATACTATAAGCAATCCAATCTTTATTTAAATAATTATATTATACAAAGCTTATGTTAAATATCACATTGTGTATGTACATAGGTTACATTATAAATACGACAGAACAAATGAAATCTTATAATAGGTAATACTGTGCATTATAAATTGTACAAAAGTTAAATAAAAATAAATGGAAACGAACCTACAATTGCTATGTAGTAGAACTGCAAATTACTTAACATCATCTATACTATAATAGAATAGTAAAACAATTGTGTCTAACTAATGAATATATTTCAGATAAAATATAAGGACATTTAAAAAGACTAATCGAATAATGAATCTACGATTTTTTTTGTCTGTCTGTTTGTACATGCATATCTTCGGAATTATTGGACGGATTTGAATGAAACTTTTTTTTTTGTTATACAGTTATAGCTACAGCAAAAGGTAATGGTATTGGAAAGAACCATGGTGAGTATCATAATCTACACAAACGAAGTAACACAAAGTAATTTATAAGTAGGCATATTACTATATTACTTATTTAGAAAATGTATAAAAATTTTAACGTAGCGGGACTCGAACCCGCGCCTCCTGGAAACCGACCAGGCGCGACGTTCTCGCCAAGCTACGTCGAACTCGCCACGCTTAGTTTCGCTACGTTCAAATTTTTATATTTTCTGTATATAAGTATTTATTTTTCCTAAGTGTGGAATAACACTTTAAAATGTTTAAAAATATTACTATATAATTTATATACAAATAAATTAAATATATAAATTTGTCTTAATTGTAGAGTACAAAAGACCATTAAATAAAATTTCTAAAGCAAGAAAGTCTTATTAACTTATTTATATTGACACTACAGAAATAAGCAAAACTTTACATTAAATTTGCTTGTTCATTAAATAATAAAAAAAATATATTAATAATGTCAAAAGTTTTTTTTTTACAATTAAAAATATCTTTATATGACAAAATTTGTATCAATTATAAAATTTCTACACTAATGTTTAAATAAATTTTATCAGTTTACCAGATCCAGCCAAAATGAGTTAGATGATATTTAAAAAAAAATGACATTTTAAAAAAAATTGAAATATTTACTCATACACAACTTGTGTAATAAATGGGGAAACACAACCAACCAATAAACCACACTAATACAATTTTTCTTGATGGTAAGTGATCACCGCCACCCACAACACCAGATGGGCTACAGGTTATCTTAGGTTTAGCTACAGCTAAATTTGTTATATATCGATAGAGCGAATTTTATTAGATTATTTTTACTAATATGCCATAAAAACTGTAATAGGTTTTATAATTTTTTCAAGCGGATCGAACCCACTAACGACACACGTCGCCTTTACGTTCCGACTGTGGCCGCTCGATCTTTTAAACAAAAGATTTTTTAAAAATATATTGAAATATAGAACATAATAGAACAAGAAATTTTACTATTACAATCACAGATAATAAGCCAAAATATCTATACGCACATTTATTTTAATCACGCGTAATATAAAATATTATGTTGGCATTAAAATTAAATATAATAAAAATATTCACAATAATGTTAAATCACGTTTGGCTAAAATATTTTTTGTACTAGCAACATTAATAGTTATTATTATTAATGCAAAATAAAATTAAGTTCTATTATTTATCGATCGAGATCTCATTTCTCATCTTGTAAACTATATACAGACACGTGTATTAGAATCGATAAAAAAATACAAAAATAAATTTTCTATTGGTACAGCGAAGTTTATAACATTTCTGAATAAATTTATTTTAAGATATGTATAATCTTCCTCTAGTTTGTCTCAATCATCAGTTTATATTCAATGAGCTGCAATATATTTAAATTCAATTCTATGCTATTCTTTATAAATTATTTCACATATCATATTCATCACTCGTATATACAAAGGCAAGAAGAAATAAATAAGAAAAAAAAAACTAAAATACTATGTTAAATTCGAATGATTTCTTTGTTAATTATTACAGTCCGCGAGGTCTAAGATCAGCTTTTGTGTGAATGTAATATATAGTGTAGGTATAAAGTCTAAGCTTTGGCAGTACCAGTACCAGTACCAGTTTTTTTCAGTCGGTGGTTGAATGTACCGACAGCAGCGTCATATATTCTTAATAATGAAAAAATGTTGTGACCACGCAGTAAAACATAATAATTTACAAACAAGTAGAAATAAATTAGAAAAAATCATAATACTCACATTGCATTTTTTTTTTTTTTTATGGAAAAGACACGGCAAACGAGCGTGCGGGTCACCTGATGGTAAGTGATTACCGCCGCCCACGACCCCGTGCAACCCCAGAGGAGCTACAGGTGCGTTGCCGGCCTTTAAGATGGGTTGGGCGCCGGGGCCCGGCATTACCTGATGCGAAACGCAGTGGCATAAAGCCACTACTTCACGCCGGTTTTAAATGCCGGGGGTGGTAAAGATCCGGTCGAGTCTGCCCATGCGTGTTGCCATTGCTGGCGACGTGACTCTACCACACGTACTTTAGTCGCCTCTTACGACACCACCAGTACCAGGATGATCCTATTCTAGGCCGGGATCACACGGCACAAAATTCGAACGACTCTTTACAAAAAAAATAACATATCAGCTTGACGCCGTAACCTGCACACAGCAGGGTAGGCAGTATCTAATAATTATTCTATTGGTTTTTTTAGCTCTAAAAATCTGTGATATACGATAAAAAAATCTCAAAACATCCCATCATGAATACCGATCGGTACTAAAATGGCCAAAAATATGGCGAAATTCCGCAAAACTAACTTCCAATCATCAGGAACAGCGTACGGCAATATAATAGCTGTTAACTTATGAATTTCGTGAGCCGTAAAAATAAATATATACGATGTTAAAATAAGATTTAATATGGGTGCACTGGGTATTAGAACTAAGACGCCATGAGTGTCAGCCGCCAACCATATATGAGATTGACTGGCGAATAATTCCAAAGTTATTGTTCCGAACCACGCGAAAAAACTAGAATGTTTAGTTCTTAACGCTCCCGAAACATTTCTTAGGATAATATACGAAATTATAGGCAAAAAAGCAACGTAACTGTGTATTTCGTTGCAATTTGCTGAATTCGAACATAAGAAGGTAAATGTGACGTAGCTGCCTAGAGCTATAAACGCTAGGAGGGTAGCTGTGAGGGAGAGTCCGGGGGTAAATAGATTACTGTGATTGTTGTCGTCGACGAGATTGTATCGCTGGGCTAGGAGGTACGCAGTGGCGAATATTATGCCGTAGGCCATTGAATATCTGTTGGCAATGGAATTTAAAAATATTATTAGCATAAGTATATAAACTTTAAATTAATAAAGAGAAAAAATATATAATGATGAATTTACATTCATATTTATCGGTTTATGTATTCTCATTGTCTGTGTCCAAATAAGCTTTCTTATTAAAAAAAATATTATATATATATTTTAATTAGTCTGAATGATAAAGTATAAGAAGTCCGCGTTTGGATTTCTTTTTTATATTTAAGTAAATTTGACCAGCTTGACCCGATACCATAAGAAAGACACAGGTCCAGAATCCCCTACGTATATTCTTATAAGAATTGATTTGAAAAAAAACATTAGCACAGAATATACCTAAAAAGAAGTAAAAAAAACACAATGAACATCCAAACACGATAAAATCATTTTACAAAACTTACCTATCCTGCTTCCAATCCAACCACCACTGATGTATATCGTCGTCGGCATTCACAAATAATGCTTTCCACGGCCTCATCACGAATATCTTTTGGAAGAACACTTCGCTCATATATAACACTGTCACTATTGATAGAAGACCTAGAACTTTGGCCGCTATGTATAGATATTGGTACGGTTTAGATTCTAACGTGTGGCTCGATGATTGTGTTATGTGAGGTGGTAGAGCGAATATTACAAATATCTGGAAATTATCAAAATATTTTACAAAAATTACATGTACACGTGGTGGTTGAGAGTTTCTGTTTGGGCAAAAAATATTATTTATTTATTTTTATCTATTTTTCCACATATAGGAAGATAGGCTGAGACAATGTAGAGTTAAGCTATCCGATTCCCTATTTTCAGCCCAATTTTCAAGTCGTTGCGTGTTACATTATGAAGCCCAACCCCAACGTTGCCATTTGTCTACCAAAGATGGAAACTAAAAATTTCCTTTAAGTGGGAAAGAAACCTACAAACGTCTTTTACGGGCAGACGCTGTCCGCATCGCATATATGTCACTGCGCCATGATGTCTTTGGGTAAAATATGAACAATTATTTTATTTAAATGATAAAAAATGACAGCATAAAAAAACAACTTACCAATGTATACCAAAACGAGACCAACGGTATGAAACTGTAGAACTGATATGGTCTGTTCATAGTCAGACAAAGAACTATAGTCAGAAAGTTCAGTCGGAATATTACTCGGAAATATCTGACTAAACTTGTGTCCCCAGTTTTCCACGTGTAATAGAAATGGCCATATCCAGTAAGGAAAAGGTAAGCAGAGACGAGTGCTTTAACTAGCATGTATATTGGTAGTACTTTGCTGGCACCCGTCACTTGGTAAACTAAAATTACCAGTTGCATCCAACCCTTCCATTCGTTTGTTTGTTCTCTGTGTAGAAGTCTTGAATGGCTGAAAAAAAATGAATAATTAGTTCAAAACATATAAATGTATTTTTCACTGAATTTATGCATTGAATATATAATTTTAATCAACTCTTTTTTACTTTTAAATTAAATCCGTTACCACAGGCTACTCCTAAAAAGTTTGATCTTAAGAGTAGTCTGTGGGAATGGATTTGACTTTAAAATACAGAAAAGTAGTTTAATAACAAAAAGTATTTAGCATATATAATATTTTACTCGTTATATACGACATAATGAAAAAAACAATTAAATATTTTGAAAAAAAAAACTATTTAAAAACATTACATTTTAATATTAAAAACAATTCAAAACATTACATTTAATTTAATCAAATATTCTCCAAACTCTACAAATATGATTTTTTATTTAACCACTTCAATCAGCTTAAAACTTACTAAACAATTAAAAAACTAAGTGACAAAAAAAAATTGTAAACTTAGTAATAAAAAAAATCTCACCTACTAGACCTAGATTCATCTGTAAAAAACAATCCAAGAGCAAACACATAACCGACTGGCAACCAAAAACTCCACTCCGAGTAATATTTATTTTCTTTCATAAAAAAATTTGTTCTGTCGCACAGATAGAAATACGCCATGATCATGCCAAGCTTGGCCAGAGCCGTTATAGCTGATGGGGGTTCAATGACCTTTGGGGTAACTAGGGAATACCCTTCCATACGTTGTTTTATGTTCTGTGACCATTTCCATAGATAACGTATGCCAGATAACACTGCGCTGGAAAAAACATATTTTGTTTTATTTTAGCGTCACGGTGTATCCTGCACGTAGTGGTAGTCCGATGTTTCTATTATAACACTTTTGTTCCCCACTTTCCACTTAATTCCGGAGGCATTGCGTGTTGAGTGGCGGAACTCAACGTTGCGCTTTGGCTTGTTACCAGAACGAGGAAAAAAGTTTTTTTTTATTTTCGTGAATCGTCTGTGGTCCGGGCTGGGCTTCTTTAATATTTTTCGCATGTTTTTTATACTATCATAATTTTAACCCTATAGATTCATAATAACTGGTTTTTATACTTATATACTTACTTACTTACTTTACTTTTTTTAAAGAAATAAAAACTCACCACAACAAAAAAAGAGCAAACGTCAACAGTTGCAACTGTGTACAGGGTTCAGGCTGGGCACAACAAGTGCCATCATTAAAGTTCATATGATCATTACAGAACATATTTAATAATATTTGAGCAGAATGGCGGAGAGCAGTTGGACTTATTGTTATTCCGTCTATAGATGAAGAAGCAGCTGCTGCGAGACGCGGGGAATTCCATAGTTTTATTGCACTGTGTTGTAATATCTGAGAATGTTTTTTTTTTATTAATTTAAAGGACAAGCACAGGATACAAATAGGTGGCTTTTAAGAGGCCTTTCTCAAAGTCAAAAGTAAAGGTATAAATTTAGTTTCAACAAGCGGAGGCTTATTTATTTTTTTATATTACATACATAAAAAATACACATGTAAGTCCTAATTAGAAAATTGACGCAACGCAGATTCAAATTTCGATTTCGATATTTTACCCAACATAAAAATAAAATCTAAATATGTACAAATAAGGTAATGAGCAATCAGAAAATGTTACATTTAGTTCATAAAATAAATTGATCAACACATTGTTTGCATCTTATCTAGGTAACAATATAAGTGATTTTGTTTACAGAACTGAGGTCACAGCAAGCAAGGGGACCAAGGTATCTAGCGCTTCTGTCAAAACCAGAAAAGCAAAATTTGTGAATGCAAAATTTTACTCTCCTTTATAACGTTTAACGATTAAATATAAAATATTTTTTTACAATTGAATTGTTTTTAAAGAACGCATTACAATTCTGAGGTATTGATACAATCGAATTAACCTTACAATCGAATTGAGACACCTCAAAAAGAATATATTATTATATTATTATTTAATAATTAATGGATTTAATTCAACATAATATCACACAGAGCATTCATGAACCCACAAACTTAAAAATCAAAATAGAAAAAAAAGAACACGATATTTTACCTCAACAGCAGCCCTATTATATGCATCAATGTCACTATTACTTATTTTCAAATCACTATTTATTTTCGTACTGTCAATTGATTCTAGAATCTTCCATAATACATGAGTGCCTCTTTCGGCTAAAGCATCTACTGGTTGAACGAGCTGTGTTAAGTTACGTTTATATTCTTCTAATGCTTGTTCTGTTGTGTTTCTGTTTTTTATTAGCTGTAAACCTATACTTGCTACTATGACTGATGGTGGTCTTTCTGAATATTGCCTGGTAAAATAAAAAATATATGTTAATATTTCGCATAGGATATAAAATTGCGATTCCCAAACCCAGGAAGAGTAATTTACAGGGTGGAAACGTCAGCGCTCCTTTTATAGAAACAGCAAAATATTTAAAGGGTAAAATATTTTAAACCCATAACTAAAGAAATTAATCAAGATACCTCAACAGTTTTGACGTAGGATAATTTTTCATTTGACGATGTTTATCCATACCTGTATTTCGTGTGACTCAGTTACGCATAGATACCAATAACGTAAACACATACTACTACAAAAATACTACTAAAGTTTGAACAACTTTGAACTATGCCGCCAATACCTACGACTTGATTTCGGAACGAAGCGTATGCGGCGGTTTGACTTATATAGGTTTATGCGTGCGTGCGTCGTTCTTGACAAATGACGTTTTATTATACAACGATAACTTTATTAATGACTTTTTCATTTTGGGAAGAAAATGTATTAGGCTTTAATATACTGTAAACGAGACAGGTCGTGGATTTGATTCCCACTCAGGGAAATGAAATATTTAACGCGGGTTATATCGTGAAGCTTAAGAAAAAAAACAAGAGCCTACTGTATTAACATTTAACTAACTACAATAATACCCCGATTTACGCTACCTCGTTTTACGCGAATTCGGAGATAAACGGTTTTTCTTTTTGATCACCGCGCGCATCGGTGTATTCGGTTTAAGAAGTCAGAGTGAAATTGTTTTACGTACGCAGCGAACATTATTGATTTATCTCTAATTATGTGCATTTAAAAGACAAAAAGTAAGCAATTTGAACCTAACAAGAAACGTAAAACACTGTGGTTCGAGTTCGAATATGTTCGAACTAAATATTATGAAAGACTTTAAATCGAAAATAAAAAAATGTGAATTGGCCAAGAAATTCAACCTATAAGAATCAACAGTCCGGACGGTTATAAAAAGAAAATAAAAAAATACTGAAACAGTGAAAGGCTCTCCATCTTTGAAATCAAGCATTATTCATAAACATCACGGTATTATCGCTAATTATTAAAAATTGTGCTGTTGACTAAACAACTAAACGTGCTTTCAAGCTAAGATTTTTCAGAAGCTAAAAGAAGAACCTGGGAAGGCGGCCCAAAATGAAGATTTTAAAGCTAGTAATGGTTCAGTAAATTTAAAAGCTTTTTTAATTGGGATAGTATTGCAGAATGTGGAGAGACAGAAAGAACTGAGAAACATTGAAGATGGTGACTACAAAAATAGATAAAAAGAATATTAAGAATTATATTATATAATACTTTTTGTCACATACTAACAATATTAATGTGTCTGACTTATGTCAATTGCCATATCTGATTGGATGATGTATTACTTTTACAGTCAAGCAATGTTCCACTATTTTTAACATTTTTTAGTGTTACTTCACACTTAGGAAAATAATACTTATTTAGAAAACAAGCGGGTTCAAATCCTGCTACATTTAGAGTTTACTCTCTTTCTTTTCTAACACTTTAAAAAAAAATTAAAATATTTAATAAATAGCATTCACTTTTGCCGGCTGATAATTCTTAGCAATTATGTCTGGCGTGGAAATTTGTAAAAATCTCCCTACAGAGATACTTACAACATAATAAGTTTTAACAAACATATAAGAATTTAGACATAGCTCAATGAAAATCTATGGCTTAGAGTGATTAGAAGTTTCCAAGAGGCACAGATTCAAAGCCTGCTACATTCAAATTTGTATATTTTCTAAATAAGTAATGTTCCATTGTACCATAATGGTTTCTATTATCAAATAAGTTTTTCTATATATAACAAAGCTATTTAATTAAATCTCACCATGATCTAAGCTGTTCCACCATTGTTTTAGAAATATCATCACTCCATATAAATGTGACAGAAAGTTTTAATTTATTATCTACATATGTGTAGTTTGGCATTCTGTGGTCTATTGTCGAATATGATGAATCCATATCTAGTCTTGTTTTTATGACTCCTTACATAAAAATATTAAGAAATATTATTAGTGTTGTATAAAGAAACATAAATTATAGGTTACTAAATATCTATACCAATAATGTAAAGATGAAGAATGTTTTATAGTGGAACATAAACAGGAACTACTAGTTGCAATTGAAATCTTCTTTAAAAAAAATATTTTTAGGTTGGATAGTTTTACCAAGAAACCTGTATTCAGAGTTACCTCAAGATTTTTGAATGTGTGTGTGGACTGGTTTCAAGGTTGAAGGATAAAGATGAAAAAAAAAGAATAACTTTGACTCCACATTTTAGGTTTCTTAATTATGGTTTCTTAAACCAAAATTAAAAAAAAACCACAAAATTTAAATAAAGATATGAAAAAAACAAAAAAGGATTCATTGATTCATGATTAGACTTACCAATGAAATATTCATATAATTGTTCTAGCCTTGAGTCTCCTATAAATGCAAAGCTATTGTACTTGCCCCAAAATGCTAAATATCGTAAACATCTTCTTGCATCACTGGAAAAAAATATGAATTTAGGCATTCACTATTCTTACTTACTATAGCAAGATAAAGTCCAACCTTGAGACACCTCCAAAAAATACTAAAAATTTTGATAATGAAATTAACAATAATATGTAATAATTTGGACTTACGTTTTTGAGTATTTATGTAGCATACACCCATATGGTTGCCATTCATGATCACCTTTATATCTACCAGAGGATAACAGCCAGGTGCAAGAATCAGGGCCTGAAGATTAAAATGACAAAGAAATGGCTTAATTATTTTTAAATCAGTAAAAAAATATTTATTTTAATCAAAAAGATCTTTTATTGTTGTTTATGTGGTAGAAAACTCACCATATCTTAAATGCAATATGCCATGATAACCAATAAATCCAATTACTAGAACGAAAGCTAAAAGTTTAGCATTCTCCACGTTTAATTGATCAATAAACCATTCAGCTGAACTTTTTTTAGGATAAGAACCCATTATTATGGTAGCTTCACTGTACTCATAAATGTTAATTTAACGACAATAAGCGTTATCTATTGAATGCAATAACAGCAATTAATATCTCACCATCATATAAGCTAGAAATAAGGATGTTTTAATTAAGAAACATTTTTATTAAAGATTATAAACATTGATCCTAGTGCAAATATAATTCAGATGACCAAACGTCACGATGACAACAAAATACAAAATCTGTTGACACTTACATTGACATTTGCCGGTAAAGCAAAGCCGGTATTAAATAATTACTGTGACTTGAAATGTGACTTTTAATAGATTTTTTTTAACGTTCTATAATTCTCTTGTTTTATAATGCTTATAAAAAAATATGTTTTTTACAGATAACTGATTTGGCTTATAAGAAATGTTTTTTGCACAAAGAACCTGCTGTAAATTATTTACACTTATACATCTTTTTATAACTTTATTCATAGCTAAACATATGTAAATACTTTTAATAAAATGATATTTCAAATAGTAAGGAAAAGAAATTATAAAATCATGATAATTTATAATATATATGAAGTCGCACATGTGTGACTTTCGTATATAATGTTAATGGCAACATTACACGTCGTAATTTGTACAATGGCGGCTATGTCCCCGTCGGAGGTTTGTAAAGTTAAATTAAATGTAATATTTAGTGTAGTATATTTATAATACATCTAAAAAAATATATTTTCGTTATATATTTTTAAAATAACTTTGAAACTATAAAAATGCAATAATAACTTTAATAAGTTATACGTAACTGTTGTGACAGTTTTCCTAGTAGGTTTCTTGTCAGGTTTTCTATTGTTGTGTTGTCGCAAGATATTTTTGTTTTGGAAAGGACTTGGATGAGGACATAATATTAGTGAAGAAAATGTTTATTTATTTGTTACAGAGACGTTTGCAAAAGGAACTTATGTCTTTAATGAAAGAGCCTCCACCGGGTGTTACCGTGGACGGAGACCAGGCTAGCCAAAATTTGACACTGTAAGTGACCTATTTACTTTATGCCTTCGTTATTCCAAGAATTACTAACTATTTAAATCGTTCTGTCATTAAAATTCTATATACATCCTGTATTTATCTCATAACATAGCTTCTGTCTCCTTTAAATGATTATTTAAATAATACAAAACGTATTAATTATTTACGGTAATACACAAAGCAAATTACTTTGAATATATCATCATAATAAGATGATTTTATTCGTTTTTAATTCCATCTTTATACTCCTCAATCAATGTGTTTTACAACTGTTTAATTATGTTATTCTTAGAATATATCAGTTTTTACTTCCTGAACAGAACAGAGAAACACAAGAACAAAATTTATTAATCTATAAACTTCAATAACATGAAATAAAATATAATTATCACAGCATATTTAAAAATATATATATTTCAATATAAGCTTGTTCAGTACTACAAAACAATATGTCTTTTATTGTAATAATAATTTAAAAAATCATTTTATATAAAAGATTATATAATGATTTTTTTTTATATTTTTGATCGTGGCATGACGAGCCGATGGTACTGTAGTACAATGTCTGACTGATAATACAATGCTTGTGGGTTGAGTCCTTTAGTTTTTTTTGCTTAACACTGCATCTTTTTATACATAATATAGCTTACATAAAATCCTTTAATGTATAGATGAATGCCTCTTTAGCATCTTAACTTAGGGGAATAAATAATTATCTTTTCCCTAAGTTCTAAGAAGACAGTGCAGTGTTAAGCATCACCAGTCACCATGGCTGAAAATTCAGGGGAAAAGTAGAAATTGAAGTGTCTTAACACTAGGTTCTCTCTGTCTACCCTGCTGTAATTTTTTTTTATAGTGCCAGCTGGGCAAAGCTTACATTGTTAAAAATATATATGGTGTAAATATAATTAATATTTGAACAACAGCTATTATTTACCTATAAAAATGGTTAAAGAAACAATTGGCTTCAGTTTATGTAAAATAAATATGATGTTAGAAAAGATTGCTACATTTATGTGGCTAACTTGTATAGAATCTCTTCAGATTTTTTTAAAATATTTATTTTAGTATAGAGTGCATAATTGTTTATCACTTAATTTTTATGTTATTTATTAGCATGTATTATTTAAACTCCTACTATACACTATAATGATTTTTTTTAATGACAAATGGTAGTAAAAGTTTAGTTTAGTTATTTTAATTAAACTCCTTTTTTATTTCCACATTATTTAGAATGTCTGACTAATCACAAATGTTTGAGTGATGTTGGGTTCTGTCACTCAACAAAAACATTGGACATTGGAGATGCATTAAAATAAAAAATATCTTTAGAATTTATATTTACCAATAGTAATTTTAATAAACAATAAATTTTATTTTTAATGTTATCAAAGAATTGTGTTACAAATATCAATTGTAACAGAAACATGAGTACATAACAGCAGCTCTAAATAGTTTTGATGGTATATAAATAAAACAATGTTTACTATGGGTGTTGAATTAGCACAGCTAATATTGGCTCAGAGTAAATATACCTACACTTTATTTTTGGCTACTTAATAGTAAATAGATTATTTTGAATGCATTGTAGAATGCTCAAAATTTTTTATCATGAAACTTATATAAAACAAATATATTAGATGATTTTTCTACTTTAGATTTTATTTTGCATAGTTACTCTGTTCTCTACTTTTCATCCAAATTTGAAAAGTTATCTAAAATTAGTCCAGGCCAGGCAGGCCAATCGTGGTGCTGGGACAAAGTGTGACTGTCAATCGACTGATTGTGGGTTTGATCCCCAGTTGAGGAGATGAAATATTTACTTAAATTTATATTTGCATTTCTTCGCTCTGGTGTCGAGGCAAAGCGCGGCCTTGAGTTCGGCCATTCAACACGCAATGCCTCCAGAATTCGGCAGAAAGTAAGAAACCGAGTGTTTTAACACTAAGTTAACTCTGTCTCATCTGCTGAGTGCGGGATACAGCGTGAAGCTGATTTAATTAAATTAAAAATTAATATCTTTAAATTAAGACGACGGTCCTTAGAACATAATGGGATTTGGATTACAGGATAATTTATTGTTCGTATTTTAAAATCAGTGCGGACTTCATCAGGTCGCGTGTTTATTAAATAATTGGAGAAAGCAGTACATGATTTCCGCGTTGTTACAACGCCTTTAAGAGGGCAAGTTACACTGCCCTATTAAAGGCGTTGTAGCCTAGTGGCCTGTCACACAGCGTATCTACACGAGGTAAAGTCATGCTAAATATTTTTATTTCCTCGCTGTGATAACGAGACAAAGCGCGTTGTTGTGTTCCGCCATTCAAGACCCAATATCTCAAAAATTAGACGGAAAATGAGAAACAGAGTGTCTTCACACTGGGTTCATTACTTTTTTTTTATTTAAGAAACAGTGTCCAATCAACTGTCCAATTATGTCTTTTTTTAACCCGCTATGGGGCGTCTTTTAACTTTAATCTTTAATATTAAACTTTAGCCAATCTTCAATCACCTAATAAATCTTTCGAAGCTTTTTGACCCCGATAAGTCACTTGTTGTCACATAAATTAAAGTCACTGAGCGGTTTTCGCCTCACTCCTCACTCTTTGAAGCAGAAAGCCTTGATAAATGAATTATTTTTCACATATTGAAATTACGCTTATAACATTTTTTACGTAAATGTCAATCCATATTTGTTTGTTTAATGACTAACACGTCAATGTTTTCTTACTATTAATAAAGCATTCTGCTTATAATAATTTTGCTGTTGCACACTTAGTGAAGAAAGGTATGTATAAAATTAAAAGATGTAAACCCGCACCTTGTGGAGACCAGGAGTTCTGACAAATAAGCCATAAGTTCTCATCAAGCTACGTTGAAATTCTTATACGTGCACTTACAACATTTATGTTGTTCACATATTTGTAGAGGGCGATTTTTACAAATTTCCGCTACCCAAAGATAATTGCTTAAAATTATCATTTAGCAAGTGAGATTGCTATTTATTAAATATTTTTAACATATTTAAAGTGTTATTACAAACAATTGAATAGAAAAATATTTTTTTAGAAAACATATAATGTACAAACATACATCGATGCTAATAATAGTATTTCACTTAAACGCCAATTAATTGCTTTAAGTATAAAAATCATAATAATATATATTTTTTACAGATGGACAGTACACATGGAAGGAGTGCCAGGCACTCTTTACGAAGGCGAAAAGTTTGTGTTGCAGTTTAAATTTACTAATAAATACCCCTTCGACTCGCCTGAGGTAAGTTTTATTGTATATGTACGATTTTACTTTTTATTTTATTTAATTTTAGCATAATAATAATAAAATATTATAAGCGTTGATGTCTGCCACTCAACACGCAATGCCTCCAGAATTCGGCAGAAAGTGTGGAACGATGTGTCTTAACATTAAGTTCCCTCTGCCTACCCTGCTGTGTGCGGGATACAGCGTGAAGCTAATTTTATTTATTTTATAAACAACTAGTTTTTTTCGATCGCTATGTCCTCGTGGTTAAATTGAATTGAATTTTGGAACTAAGAGTTGTGTATAAATTATCACTTTCTAAATGCGGGAGCTAAGACGGCAAATATGGTGGAGTGTTTGGGCGGATAATTAAGATAGCAGGTATACCCATTTTTGTAAATCAGTCTATACTTATAAATATTGGAATATGTGTTAAGTCTGTGATTAATTAATTGAAAAACAAACGAATATAACAATTAACCAATTTTGTATTGTTATCGATATCTAATTTAGGTCACACTAACGTAATAGTCAATAGTGTGCATCGATATAGATTATATCGATCACTAAATCAAATTACAAAGCTTAAACAGCTGAAAAAAAGCCTTTACCTGTAGTTTAATAAATGAACTGTATAATAATATACAACGCCACTTATAATATATTGATAAGTTTTTTAAAATTAAAGGAGTAGTAACACTCCGTTCCCCAGTTTCCTTAAAAATGACTTCTTTCTTACGTCTTAGTGGGAGTAGAGTATCTTAACACAGTGCTCTTTGCCCAGGTTCCCTCTACTTACCTTGCTACGGGATACAGTATGAAACTACAAAAATCATTCCTCCGACTAGGAATCAAGCCACAACCCTATATTTATAATTTTACTAATTTATGTTATTTGCAATTGATCTGTTAATTTAGCCTAGGTTAGTTAAGATGTTGGTTCTGAAATATTTAGACCAAACTGGATTGCCCTGGATTGATCTAATACATGCCTACGCAAGATATACCGTTACATTCGAGAATAGACTAACTCGCCCTAAATTAAGCCAGAAACAGAGCGAAAAATAAGAGGGAACTTTATCTCTGAGGCTAGCCGTGACGCAGGGTCACAAGCTTGTTGACAGGTTGTGGATTCAATTCCCACTCGAAGTAATGAAATATTTAATATTTTCCTTTCTTCACTCTAGTGTCAAGGCCAAGCGTGGGGAACGGAGAGTTTTAACACTAGGTTATCCCTCCATAACATTTTGCTCATTGTGCACAACAACCTGTCTTAGTACTAAGTTCCCTTTAATCTCGCTGTCTACCCTGCTATAAGAGGGATACAGCGTGAAATTTAAAAAAAGGTATTTAGTCCGTAAATTAAGCAATTATTTGTGTGTTATTCTTGTAAATCTTAAATTATTTCAAGTATCCTTTATGAAATCTAGTAGTATCTTGAAATAAAGTTTTAATGTCATATAAGCCTCGTATATTACACGATGTTACGGTTATGTCATGTATTGCGCCTCGCAGTTTAGGCGCAGGTGCGGTTACTTGAACTGAGTGCTTGTAAACTTTCGTATATGGTAAACATAACGTGTACTCTCATAGAGAGTTAGTGTTGAAAGGGACTTTAAAATTTTGATTTATTTTCAGTGATGGTAGAGATCTCATTATAGTTTCCAATTCGCTTGACTCATTTTAAATATTTTTATTTAGCTTCACGCTCTATCCCGTAAATATCAAGGTAGGCGGGGGGAAGCTAGTCTTACTATAATCCGTTTCCGCCGAATTTTTCAGACTTTGAGTGTAGAATGGCGGAAGTTAACGTCGCTTTTTGAATTGTTCAAGTATTGATCAAAGAAATAAAAATATTAAACCACACACTGTGCCCCTGCACTTTTTAAATTATGACAGTTATAAACTCAACGTATTTACATTATCATAAACCTGCGATTTATTTAGTGCTAAGGTTACATCGATATAATATGTATGCACATAATTAAAATAAACGAGTAAGGAAGACGTGTGATTGTACTTTACATGAAGCTAATTATCGATTGTGTATTTCTTACACAAACAAGACATTTGTAACACACCGCTTGTTCTTCAAAATTCTTTGTTATTTACTTATTAACTATATATAGATAATTGATATCTCCATAGTAATCTTGAATAAGATAATGTTAACAAATCCATTAAACCATTGGACAAGATACAGTCAGCTCATTTTGCAAGAATCCAGGGCAATGCCAAACTACCGCCGTACGGTAAATCAGTGGCGGTAGTTGGATATAATAATTGTATCAACTGTCAGGCACATACCACCCACGTCTACCGTGACCACGGACTAAAGTAAAGTGTTTAACAATTCTGATTTTAAACAATATATTTTCAAATGCCAAAAAAAAAATACACGACCAGCCGTGGCCGTCATTAATTAAATTTTCGTGAACTAAAGAAACTTTATTTGTTTGATTTTTTTTCTGTTCTCATAGGAATTTCAAACGTTTCTCTGTCTCTCTTAGGGCTCTCTTATTCTCTAAACCAAATTTCAGCACCCAAATTGTAAAGTTCTGCGCTGTGTAGTTTCGTATATGCGTCGTCTGTCAGGCGTAATGAAAGGGTTGTATAATACTACTAATACTAGCGCCCCCCTTGAGGGAAGTTTCTAATAAACAATTTCTGAGATTAGCGTTCACAGACAAACTGACATACCAAAAAATCAACAAACAGGTACAAAAATTAATAATCATTTGGGTTCTATTACAGTGGTAAATGGCTCTATTAATAAATTTCCTCCCATATCTCCTAATTTTATTATATATACATATGTATAGACAACAGATAACCGTTAAAAATTATTTTAATTTGAAATTGTGAAAGTAAAAGATCTGCGAAAGATAAAATTGCGTATAGTACAATTTTACTATTTTAATATGTTACCTAACGTGGTTATATGAAACTAATTACGCTGCACTAGTTTACGTCACACTTTTATCCTGTTACCGCCGTTTTGCACTCAACAAGCGTTAAGTAGCGATATGGTGTAATCGGACTGACAATCTTGCTAACGATACTGCGTTTAGTTACGCTTAATTTATAGTTGGAAATCTAAACGAATCTATAGGGATAGTTGAGATTTAAATGAACTTAACCGATATGATAGTGATATTTGATATTATAGTTTGTTTACCTGCAGAGAACAGAGAATGCTTGGCTGTAGTTGTCACCTACATGAAAGTTAAGAACTATTAAAATTTAAATGTAATGTTAGGTCTTATGTATTTTGTAAAAGTAATTTTGTTATAATAGATGATCTTCCATGCTACATAGTTTTTATCATTCTCAGCCGATTCCAAAAAAGGAGGATTTTCGGTTTGACCTGGTTGTATAAGATATTATTGGGATTGGATAATATTGGAGCATGATGATCTTAGACTACCAAGCTTGTGCGGTAAATCTAGTAAGTGTATGGACTATATATATTAAGAGGTATGTCCACAACTTTCTCGGAAACTAAAAGTTACTACTTGAGATGATCGTTTTTGATTTATACGAGGTATATTTCAATTAAGGGACGATTCCATATGGGCGTCCACACATTTCTGTGATGGTCATATATTTGTATAATGTACCTAGGTAATTATTGACAGGTATTTCAAGTACTAGACAACTGTACAGTTTGTCTAATGCTAGACTTACGAATGTTAAGCAACAAGGAGAAGCGCAACAAAATATATGAATAATCGAGTTTTCCTCACAATTGTTTATTACGTCATTTCATAATCCACTTATATTGTTTAATATAACATTGACAGAATTATTTTTAGATTTGAACTTACGAGAAGATGACGATGAAGATATATAATATATAATAATATATTATATCTTTATACATAAGAAAGTTACGGATGAAATATTTGAATATGCATGCGAATATAAGAAGAATACAATATCGGTTTTGGTTACGAATGTAAAATTATTTAGGATTATCGCTACGAGTTACGGATAGATGGAAAATTTATTTTCTAAAGAATCTTATATTGACTTAACTTCACGCTTTATCACTAGCGGGATAGTCAGAGAGAACGGAGCGTCTAACACTCTACATACTTTTACTCTACACTCTTTCGGCTTTATCCTTCTATCTAAATCTTATATTGACCCTTCTTCTTTTTATATTTTTTCCTTATGTTTTGATTATTCTTTTTCTAGTAACCATAACATCTTCGTTCTCATCACTACTTTGTTCGCTAACGTCTACTCGGCCTTGCAAAACCAATAACGTGTAACAACAAATCTGAGTTGACTCCGGCGATATCTGAAATGATCCGAAACTTTTATATGGAATTCGGTTACGGAGTTTCATAATTGCCATAAATTGTAATATTTCTAGTACAAAATAATACACACTGAAACTACTGCTTTCGTCATGTTATTGTTGGAATATTGTAATTATTATTTGATTTATTTCACTCACTACCGACACATGGTCCGTATTTTCTTACTAAATTTATAGCCCAACAACGTTTTATTTAACCAGCCCTGAAAATTAAAATAGTTTAAAAGTAAGTATTCCACCGAGTAGGGATTAAACCCACAATTACTGTTACAATAAAAGATTTTTCCACTTGCCATTGAAATTTGCATGTTTGTAATTGTCATTATATAATAATAGGATTACCTTCACTGATTAACCTTATTTAGTATTTAAAGCACTTCATTATGTAGAGATTTGTGGAATACCTACTTAGATCCTTATTTATTGTATATTTATTGACAATAGACAATTTTTATTTATCTATTTCTGTGTGATGTGGGTAAACAAATATCTAAATTAGAGGAAATAGACGTAAGTAGGTAGATAGATTTTGTATATATTTTTTCTTTTCCCTTCTGTCATGAATTCCGGCGTATGTAACCAGGGTCTGCCTTCCTCCTTAACCTACTCCACTTTGCACGGTCTGTAACGTCCTGGGTGGTTAGACCATTGGCTCTCATGTCCTGCATCACAACATCCAACCAACGCTTCCTTGGGCGTCCGGGAGGACTAGTTCCAGGGACAGTCATAGCAAGGCACTTCCATCCGACATAGTTCCTAGACCAGCAAGCAACATGGCCATACCATCTCAGGCGACGCCCCTGGAACTAATCCCCTACATCACGGACCCTATGACTACCCTGAATGAATGTGTTACGTAAGCGGCCAGTACGCGTTACACCACACATCCATTTCAACATCTTCATTTCCATGACGTGAAGCTTTTGAGTGTGCCGAGAAAGTGCTAGCCAACATTCGCTGTTGTATAAAAGAGTCGAGAGGATGATGCTCTTGTATATCAGCCCCTTGAGCTTGGGCAGTATTCTGCAGTCACAAACCACACCAGTGTCCTTCCGCCATTTGGCCCAGGCAACGCTGCCATGAACAAACTGTAAAGTACATAAATCGTGGCGCAGTGGCACGAAGTGTTACTAAAAAACTGACTGGTTGTGGATTCGATCCCCACTCGAGGAGGTGAACATTAACGTAAATTTATATTTCCATTTCTTCGCTCCGGTGTCGAGGCTAAGCGCGGCGTTGAGTTCTGTCACTCGAATTCGGCAGAAAGTGGGGAACGGAGTGTCTTAACACTAGGTTCCCTCTGCCTACCTTGCTGTGTGCGAGATACAGCGTGAAGCTGTAAAGAAATTACCCTTACAGCTTCACGCTGTATCTCGCACACAGCAAGGTGATTAGAAAACCTGACTGCCTGACCACAGTCTTGAGTGCCATATTGACCTAATAGACGCCCTCACCTCATTAACCTTTCGAAATTAGTCATAATAGCGATATCGAGATTAACTGCGGGAAGATTAAACGAACTAAGTTTTATCTTTATATAGTTTTATTTAAATAGCTACTGAAATATTATCTCTTACTTATATATTTGTTTGGTAAACAAAATTAAAAATTTAACTTTGTCAGTCTTTATGCTCCTAAAGATATTAAATTTTTGTACATTACGTACAATTGTGACAAATTTTGACTTGAGAAAAAGGATTTAATCTTGATATAAAAAAAACCCTTAACCTTTATTTAAATACTCATTTAGAAAACGTATAAAAAAGTTTTTACGTTTTTTAAATATACTTTCCTAAGTGTGGAAAAATTTAAAAAAAAATTAATTAAAACACCTTTTTAGTTATTCTAATTCATTCGTGACCGTGACCGAGTCACCGTTTAATACGATAAGCGTTATAAAATAACAATGTAAATTTTAAATATCTAATTTATTCTTATTACTAAATGAGTATTATTAAATTTTACGTTTATATATTATGTACATCCGCTTAGAAACCTGGTCTATGATTGGTTTTTTTTTTGTTGTTATAAATAATTTTAATGACTAATCTGTCACAAAGCTATAAATATAGCTAAGCTAGAGTTTAGTGTGATATTTTTTTTTATTATTTGTGGAAATTAGAAGAAAATCGTTTTGTAACGAACCAAAAGAAAGAAAATATTTTTAAATAGTATTAGAAATTAATATGAAATGACAATGTTCATTATTATTAAAAGCAAAATTTTATTTTTAAGTGTACCTATTAGGGGTATAGAGGCCGTAGTGTACTAGTGTGTGACTGACTGACTGTTGTAGGTTCGATCCCCACTCGAGAGAATTAATGATTTTTTATTGTTTGTTGTGTAGTAGCAGAACTCAACTTTGTGTGGCTTTCAATAAGGCAATAGCCCGGCGTTAAGTTCTACCACTCAACACGCAACGCTTCGAAGATTTCTGCCTCGTGGATAATTGAACTCAGGAACATCGCGTGCACAGTTAGACTACCACTGCGCTCCTATAGCGTCTATTATATTAATATTTTTTCTAAACTAGATAGATTACGTTATGGTATGTTATATGGTGTTCTTAATAACTAACGATATGTGCGATAAGTCGCACATACATAAGTGCAATTAACGCTCGTGCGCTAAACGATTTCAAGGCTTCAGAAGAATATTTATTTAAGTTAATGTTACATATTTTTATATATGTAGTATAACATTTGGATATTAAGCACTATTTTAATAACTCAATATCATTAGTTTTGTAGGTACTCTTTAGGTACTACTTATACCTACATAGTTGTACGAAGCGTTAATAAGTCGATTTCTGATTTTTTTTTATAATTAGTTGCTTTCCCAGCGTTGAGTTCCGCTACACAACACACATTTAAATTCAGGGGAAAGGAGTTTCTTCTCTATGCGCGGAAAGAGTGTGAAGTTGATATATTTTAGTTGTTTTATTTGTTTATTTTTTATGAAATATTTAGATAAATTGAAAAAAATTGACAATCTTATGTAACAAAACAAACAAAAAAAAAGTCTAAAAATAAATACTTTGTGCGTGAGGTCGATTCACAATCGGTTTTTTTTCTTGCTATAGATATACATTATTTTGGTTACTGTTTTATGTAGTCGATAGTTATCTCAGATAGTACTGATATTATATCTGACAGTTGTTCTATTATTCAAGTGCTGGCTTGATAACGATCTTAATTCAATTCCATCTATTCAAGCCTTAATGCGACATCTAGCATTCATCTTGGCATCAACGATTGCATTCAATCTTGGGCCCAAATGTAAAGTTGGGAAAATGGTATGATTTAATAGATTCAGGTACATCATTCCCTCTCTGAATATTCTGTCAGTTTTGGCAGAGATTTGGTAAAGGTGATGGAAAAAAAGTAACAGTCGTTGAAAATATCAAACAAACGGAAAAGCACTCCAACGTATCGAAATGAACGAAACTAGTGAAGCGAAAAATGCAAAAATCATTAGACAAGGTCTCAATGTCAATCAGCTGTCACAGCTGTCATTTAAATATGATTGTTAAAAATCGATTCAAATGGATTTGTTTTTGTTTTTACAGTAATTAATTGATTTTTTTTATTTATACTGTAATTATATGCACTAATAAGTGCGTTAAAATACTAAGGCTTAATTAAAATTAGCAAATATTTTATTTTTTAGTACTGTTATCGATTATTTATATCGATTAAGGTTCTAAAAATATTTTAATTTTCTCAACTCATGATTTTCCGTTTCCTTTACAATACTAATATGGATGGAGTTGAAGCCATCATGGCGCTAAAACGACTGAATTTGAACGTGACAGTTGTGAATTTAAATTCCATTTGGAGAAATTATATTATTCAGTTTATAATGCCTCCGAGTTTCGCGCGGAAATCACTTTCGCCACTAGAAACAAAAAGTCTCGAAAATTTTGTGCAAAATAGAGAAAAGAGTGTCTTAATCACTACTTTCCATGGACCTACCCCCGTTAACGTTTTAAAACGTATGGATTTATAGCGACATTAAAATTAATCATAGTTAAAATTTTCAATTTATCTCTTCCGCATTTTGTAAAAAGATATAAAAAAAATATTCCCTATTTTACGTTATTCCTATTAGATCGAATTTATATTTTTTCTTTATTAATAATTAATGAAAAAAAATTTTTGCCCACAAGTAGGTCCTCGAATAGGAGTCGAACCCTCGAATAGGAGTCGCACGCTTGTGCTTTTGCGCTACGACTGGCCTCAACAATAAACAAGGTTATGTCATGTCTGCTTAAATTGAATTCAATTAATAAAATAGTAAACAATGTAACTTACAACTAATTAATTTATAATCGAGGCCATCGTAGCGCAGCAACACCAGCGCCTTCATCGTATTACTATAAACAAGCCGATTGTGGGTTCAATTCCCACTCAGGAGCATTCATTGTTTTTTTTTTTCTCGCTTACAAGGCAAAGCGCGAAGTGCACCATTTCTAATGCTAAGACACTCTGTTCCCCACTTCACGGTATGCCTTGTAACCAAAGGCTTATCTTGTAAGCAAAAGCCTAGATTCAAAGCCTAGATTCAAACAAATATATTTATATTATTAAATTTATTATTTTTTCATTGTGTTAGATAAGAGGAGACCTTAGGAAACGTAAGCGTCAAGGCTTCTTGGATATACTGTATTTATAATTACATTACTTACTTGACTTAAATTATAGATTCATCTATAAATACCTACATTACACTTTGAAAATTATAAGTTAATTTTCAAAAGATAATTATATAGAAGTATTTTTAACAGCTCTACAGAACAGTGGCACAGTGTGTGACTGTAAAATCTATGGTTGTGGATTCGATTTCCAATCGGGGAATGAATTATTTAAATACTAGCGACCCATAAGCGGTAATTAATACCCATATCCGCTTAAAGTTATTATTATATTATAGTCAAATAAAACAAAATCTTTGCATAAATATCTATATGTTTTTCTGATGTATAAGGTATATTAATTTAATGTTTCATCTAAATCCGTTCAGTAGTTTTCCACGAAAGGGGAACAAACAAGCATCCTCACAGACATTTATATTTATAGGACACGTAGAATTTTAATTTCCTTGTTCTGGTAACAAGTGAAAAGATTGGCGTTGAGTTCCACCATTCAGCTTGCAATATCTCGAAAAAGTGGGGAGCTCAGTGCCTTCACACTAGGTTGCCTAGTGTAGTGATGAAGGATTAATAAGCTCTGCTCGTAATTTAGTTTGCACGAACTGTACAACGTAAAATTATTTTTTCTCTCGTTCCCTTAGGAATGTCGATTAGGAAGAATTATATTACGGTGCCGGTCACGGTTCGTTCTCGGTCCGATCATATTGTTATTTATATGTTTGAATGGGTCGGAGTTTGATCGAAGCGATATTATGAGTGTAAATGGGTCCGAGCTTGATCGAAGCGATATTATGAGTGCAAATGGGTCGGAGCTTGATCAAAGCGATATTATGAGTGCAAATGGGTCCGAGCTTGATCGAAGCGATATTATGAGTGCAAATGGGTCGGAGCTTGATCGAAGCAATATTATGAGTGCACTCGTTGTTTCTCATACAAGAATATTTTTAACACTGAGATCAGACAGGGAACAAACCAAGACTAGGCGCTATAGTATGGATCTACCCTAAATCTTGTCTTAGTGCTCGCTTATACGATCCAAACACCTGCATCCTAAATTTCAGTTCAGTTTTTTTGTGTGGTGTTTTGGCTGTGGTTGCTTTTCAGTCGCTTAGTAACCAAAGAAATTCCAGTCTAGTTTGTAGAATGTAACCTTAGGTCTCGTCACCTTGCCCTCAATTTTCGAAATGGTAGAAGATTAGATTGATGAGTAACGTTGTATGCAATTTTTTTTATTATTATTATTTACATTCACTCTGTATCCCGTTCATAGCAGGATAGACAGAAGGAACCTTGGAACCTAGTGTTGAGACAATCGGTTCTGATTAAAACACGTTCAGTCATTGCACGTTGAGTGTCGAAACTCAACACCGCGCTTTGCCTCTACCTGAGCGAAGAAATGAAGATATTAAATATTTAAATTCCTCAAGTGGGAATCGAACCCACAACCAACCAACGCTTAAAGTCACATGCTTGTGCCCCTGCGCTACGGCTGGCCTCTACGTTATTAATGATAATTTGTAATTTAATTATACAAAATAAAAGTATTGTTATACAAATGAAATTTAACCACTTTGAGAGTTAGTTGAGGTATTTTTATTACTCAAGCGACTTGCACTCGTGACTATTCATAATTTAATACCTATGAGTAACAACCATGACTGTTGTCACGAAAACTTTACGTTATTTATAGACATTGGTAAGTCTATAAATAACGTATTAATTGGTCAAGATCGTTTCGTTGTAATGCTACTCCTCCTAGACCGACCTACAGCTCGGAAATTTTGCAAGAGCGTTGTGGACGACACGGTGGTCCCAGGGAAGTAGTTTTTTGATAATTGTAATTGTAGTTGTTGAGTAAATGGTCAAAATGTGTCCCATAGAGTTAAGCTGTGGAACGTTTTGAAATTCACGCACACAGATTGAAGTTTGACTAACCTAAACCAGCGCGTTCGGACAAAACAAATAATTTCGCAAAAATTTCTCAAAATTTTGCGCAATACTTCGCTCAGATCCACCCGCCGTGCACAACATGTGGTGGAACCTAGTTACGTTGTAATCTGTAGCAATGCCTCATCACATAATATAATACAATCTATTTGTCACCTTTTTTTTTTATAACTTCATACTTATTCTAACATATAGCAATTATCAGGCAGAGATCCACTTTTCGGAATTCAGCGCCGACTTTATTGTTATCAGGCCGATAAATTAAAACATTTTTTATACTCCTGTGTGAAAATCAGCCATACTTACTTAACCGTCGCGTTTACAATCAGATGCGGTTCCGCTTCTACATTATTTATTTATATAATATAAAATATATATTTTTCCTTGCACCCAGGTAACGTTCATAGGTAACAACATACCAGTGCACCCGCACGTATACTCCAACGGCCACATCTGCCTCTCAATACTGACGGACGACTGGTCGCCCGCTCTCTCCGTCCAGTCCGTCTGTCTGTCTATAGTGTCCATGCTCAGTAGCTGTAAAGAGAAGGTATGTCAATGTGTTTTACTGCCTTTCGAACTTTATGTATTTTTTTCAGTTTCACGCTGCATCCCGCACATACCAGGGTAGACAAAGGGAATCTGGGACCCTTGTGTTAAGTCATTCCCATTAAAATTTCCGTTCTGTTCACCACTTCACGCCGAACTCTGGAGGCATTGCGAATTGAGTATCGAAGAACTGCCGTCCTTTGTCTCGATGATCGAGAGCCTATGAAAATATTGAAGAGTCAATGAAAATATTGAATATTTTTTTCCCCCGAGTATGGTACAACCCACAACCATCGCGTTAGAAACTTACATTGAAACTCAGTCGTTTCGATATTACGCGAATCTGAAATAAAATTTTAAACTTAATAGTATTATGTAAATTTTTGTCAGATTTATAATTTAAGTTTATTATATAATATCAACTACATTTAAAAACAATTCGTGTCTACTTCGACCAAATTATAAAAAACATATGGGTTCTAATTACACCAGAGTAGCTTTTAGTTCGAGCAGGATAAAAGACATAAATTGTCCATTTTTTTTTCTTCATTTTATTAGAGAATTTCATTCTCTATAAATACTTAATTAGATTCTCTATAAATACTTAATTAGATCCTAAGTGTGGATTAACACTTTAAAAATGTTTAAAAAAATTTCATTCTCTGATTCTCGGTTCCTAATTTAATTGAGAAAAAAGATAAAGCGTCTGTGCATCGCAACGCTGACTAATACAGTAATCTGTTGGAATGATATTTGAACCGGAAAACGTTGATTTAATTTAAATTTATTTTTGTTATAAAATAATATGAAAATAAATGTAAAACCCCGATATTTATTGTAACAACGACGTAAAAATGAAGATTTAGCTTTAATTAGCTCCCACATATAACAGAGTAGGCAGAAAGAACCTATAGTTAACTGTTTATACGCTCCGTTTCCCACGAACCGTAAAATTTTCGAAACATTGCGTGTTTACCGTTGATGCGGAACTCGACGCCGCGCTTTATCTTGCCAGACCAGGGAAATGAAAATAATTCATACCTCCTAATTGAAATTGACCCCACAACCGTCGCGTTTCCAGTCTGACGCTGCGCCACGACGGTCTATTTCAGTCATTTATGCACTCGTATGTTATTTATATTGCATAATTTATAACACGTATGATAATATCGAACTGGATTTCTCTTTTAACTAATTGTAATTCTAATAGTAACGTGCCCTTTTTCACATTTCCGTAAGCTGTCTATATGTATTATGTACGTATTCGATATTTTTTTATATTCAGTGTTATGCGTTCAAATATTTATTGTATCAATTTGTTGTCAGTTGCATCGTTTATCTTATCCTATTAATTTTAAAAAATACATTGAACATGTTATTATGTAAATTTTTGGTGTACCTTTAGATTTCGTTTCTTCTTTTTTTCAACTTATTGCACATACATACTTGTTATGAAACTATGATTAAAAAAAACATAATTTGCTTTTATAATTATATACTACTATAATGTAATAAATATTCAGAGCAAACCAAGTGTTATGACACTCCGTTCTCCATTTTCCGATGAATTATGAAAGTATTACGTGTTGAGTGGCGTGATTATTTATGTAAATAATGTATTTTTTTTCTATATTTCAGAAACGGCCACCAGATAATGCATTTTATGTAAAAACATGCAATAAAAACCCTAAAAAAACGAAATGGTGGTATCACGGTATGTATTATATTTATCCTACCATTTACTTTTGTAAATGTAGATTATCTGTATGATATATCTTATCTTATCTGATATATAATTATAAATTATGTATAATTAAGTAGTAATAATTACAGAGATATTTGGAAAATTTCCTGTATTTAATATTTAGACAAATTCAGAAATATTTTTTTCGTTTTTCGTATATTTCTTAAATTTTCTATAAACAAGTTTCTTATATTTCTATTTAACAAACCAGAATCCGTCTCATATCCTAGTATTGTACATAATATATTCAAGCAGTATAACAAGCTATTGGTTCATACTCATATAATAGCTTGACACTGTCAAAGCCACTCATGGACCATTTTTCGAGACTTTGATTGTTGAGTGGTAGAACTCACCGCTACGCTAGCTCACTCATAAAATAAATTTTACTTCCTATTCTGTATATTAATTTATTTCCTATATTCCAGATGATTCTGTCTAACACATCGCGACTGTATCGAGCACGGACGATAAATCTGATTTGTGATAAGTGTTATATCGATATCGATACATTGTAACATGTATGTATATAGAGTGAGTGCCGGCTTGGACAATGGTGCGAAATTGTGTGTTATCTGTGCTAAAGTGCTGCCCCCTCCCCCCCTGTCGTATGTTATATGTGCTAATTCAAACGTCAAATGTCAGTTGTCATTTAACTATCAAAAGCCGTATGGCGGGACATTTTTTTCAAGTTTCGAGTGAAAAGTTGAAATATAATATGTGAAGAGATTGGCCGATAAATCTGTGTAAGTTTATATAATTTACATATATATAAAATATGTATATATTTTTTTTCTTATATTGAATATTTAGCTATTAGGTAGTAAATACAAATTATTGTTTGAATACATTTTAGTTTTTTAAACTGTAGCTATGATATGTAAATTTTTAGTTTATGGTTCCGTCTGTTTTATATAACATTAACTTATTTTTGGATTGCTATCAAATAATTGGATTAAATATTAAGTATATTTGAGAAATATTATATTTGGGAAAATTTGATGTTTTAAACAGTACAGTTGTCCATGGTCACAGGTAGTTTGACCACAGACCATAATTAATCCTATTAAAATTTACATTTTCTATTTTATTTGTCTGCAAACTTAATGCTCTGTTGAATGAGATTTTAATGTGTACTTTAAATATTTCTGAGTTTCTTCTATATGTAATTAATTATATATTTGAAATAACATTAATAATGGCTGATAACCATAATATTCTTCCATTATATATATTTTAAAGTAAATAATAAATAAATGTATTTTAGACTAGTCATTTCATATAAAAAAACAGTTTTAAAAGATTTAACAAGCAAATTTGTAAACAAAACAGTCTTTTCCTGACATGTACACTTTTTTTGTCTTGTCAATTTTTTTATTAATATTTTGTAATTTTTTTTTGTTTTATTGATTTTTTTAATATATACTCTGTGTAATGGGTTCATTATTTATTTTATGAATATATATAGTATATGGAAGCATTATATATGATGAAAAACTTAATTTGGAGGACATTGTGTTGTGGGTTCAGTCTACACCAGGGGGAGTAATTTGCATTTCTCAGCTCGGACAGACAAAGTGCAGTGTTGGGTTCTCCGATTCGACACTAGAATTATGTAAAAGTCACCAATTATGATTCATTTGCTATTAAAACCGTATATGTTATTTTTGTTTATATCCACTGAAGATTATTAACATTTTGAAATTTCATACAATTAAATAAAATGAAATGACCTGCTGTTTAATTTTTTGTATGAAGTTTCAACATGAATAATATTATTTTGAATATATTTATGTAAATAATGTATTTCATCAGGAATTCAACAATATCTTTTAACACAATTTTATTATATCTATCAGTGGATTTTTTTAAATTAATTTAATTTCAAGTCACAGACTTAAATAAGACTTTCCCATAAATCATCTGATAACTATTATATTCTGCTATTAGGGGCCATTCATAATTTCAATATATTTTTAGGTTTTTTAACCCCTCCTCATCCTTATCTACTTAGTAGAATACTTAGTATTTTGCAATTTTACACCTAGAAATTATAAAATTAAAACAGCACTTTCTCAATTATATTTGTATATTATATTTTGAAATATGATGTCACGAAGTATAGGATGGGCAGGGTCCCCTTTATAGAAGGGCGTATTGTGGCCACAGGGAGTGAAAATAATTAAAAGTATGAAAAATCCCAAAATCTGTGTGGCCAATTACAACTAACTTCAGAGCGGCCAGGTCTTATATATATATATATATATATATATATATATATATATATATATATATATATATATCACGTCATTTATTCATGGCCCCTTAGGTGCATTTCGTTGCAACACTAAAACTCCTACAGTAAATTGTGATACTATGTACCTTTATTGTAAATGCTATATTTTTAAATATACATAATAATTATTATATATATATACAAAAAAATAATGTCTGTATGTCTGTTGCTTAGTAATTTAATTTTGAAATTTCATATGCATGCAATTATAATAAACATACTATGGCAATATTCTGGAATGTACTGTCAATTAAACATTGTAATGCTTAAAGAGATATAAAATGCCAATATACAATTATTGTGCTTTTAAATCAACTAAGTTATTTAATATTAGAATAAATAATATGAAACTGATGTTTTTTTTACTTTATTTTATTTTTGTGCTTTTATATACAAAATGGGATGATGAGACATAATGGTAAACGATTCAAAATTAACTTCTTTATTTTGGACTAGCAACCCACTCGCGGCTTCACCCTCTTACTAATTTTTTTTTTTTTTCTCGACTGTAGTATGTTTGTGGTCATCTAAACGTTATCATTTTAAAGACAATATCCATACATTAATAATATAAAAAAATCGGACTTCAACCGGATCCCGTAATCAGAATCTAACTAAACTACCCTTAAAGTGTATCCTTTCTAACAAAAAAAGAATCCTCAAAATCGGTACACCCGGCCAAAACTTCTGAGATGAAGAAATATTCAACGTCAGTCAACACCAGAGCGAACCAACATTTATTGGTTCATCCGAACACAAAATCCAGCATTTATTAGCTTCACGCTGTATTCCGCACACACACAGCACGACAGGAGATATTTATATTTCCATTTCATCGCTCTGGTGTCGAGGCAAAGCGCGGCATTGAATTCCACCACTCCTCCAGAATGCGGCGGAAACTCTTAACCTCCCTTTGCCTACCCTGCTGTGTGCGGGATACAGTGTGAACCTGATTTATTTATTTTCAACATTTCTCATTATTATATGAGACGTCAGTGTTATATTCGTATTTAATTATTACACATTATTATTTCTTTTTTATTACAAGAATTTATTAAACAGCACTAGCAACACTTTATGGAGTATTCCTATTTAATATCCAAGCAGTTCTCCAGAATACTCTTCTTGATAAATACGATAGAGAACGCACTGCAAGGAGACATCTCTACGAAAAGCCAATGTGTCAAGCACTGCACAGATCATTAAGTCCCCAGCGATTCGAACGGCTCTACGTTGTATGTGATCAAATGGGTCAAGCTGATACTGGGGTGCACCAGCCCAGAGATGAGCAGTACTACAAATGAGGCTGAAGGACAATCGATGTATTGGCGTGAAGTATTGTCTTGTCATATTAAACTAAGCGTCATAATTAATAATAATAAAACACATTTGAGCCCAGAAGACGATTTCGTATTTATTTTTATTTACAACTTTTTAAATGATTATGAAAATTTCCAAATTAGTCTTCGCATATTATATATACACGTAATTTTTCTGAAAACAAAAATTACGGCCAAGACCCTCCATTATTATGCAGATCAAATATGTCACAGATAAAAAAATCTATTTTGATGAATATAATAATGCGGTTTGACTAAAATCAGTCTAAAATATTCGAAATATATAAACAACAACCTAGTAGTTTATTCTATATAAATATTGTGATTTATACAAAAAAAAAGATAAACAAAAATAATTATTGAGAAAATGAGATAAATAGGAAAATAGTAATATAATTATAATATTTTTTACTTTAAACTATTCTAATGCATATAATACTGTTTTATAATATTTTAAATGATATTCGATTGATAATTCTATTATGTTAAAAATAATAATGGTCATGTTTTGCCGAATATAAAACAGATCACAGAAATAAATGTTTAAATCTTATAAAAAAACATACATTTTCAATGCCACATATTCTTTTCAATGCGATATATTTTTGAATCATTGTAGTGTTTGTTAAAAATAAATAAAAAAATAAGTATTTTCATTTAAAAATATATGTAATTTTATTAAAATTATTGAAATATAATTTTTCTACTGGAGAGCGAACCCATAACCATTTACAGATAGAACAGATTTGCCCATTAAGAAAGACTAGTCAAAATTGTTAAAAAACATTTTATATATACAGAGTGGAAGTGTTAGCACCACTTTAAATAAAACCAGTTTTAACAAGTCTATAAAAGCCTAATACAATTTTAAAAAAATAATATCTATATATATAATAATAATCCCAAGAATTATAAAGTTTTTTTTTTTTCAAATAAAATAAATAATAAAATTATTAATGTAATATAAAACGTCATTTGTCAAGAACGACGCACGCACACATAAACCTATCAAAGGGAAACCACCGCATACGCCTCATTCCGAAATGTGTCGTAGGTATTGGCGGCAAAGTTCAAAGTTGATTTACCTTTAGTAGTATTTTTCTAGTAGTATGTGTTTACGTTATTGGTATCTATGAGTAATTGAGACACACGAAATACAGATATGGATAAATATCATGAAATGAAAAAAAAATCCTACGTCAAAACTGTTGAGGTATCTTGATTAATTTCTTTAGGTATGGGTTTAAATATTTACCCTGTTTGTTGTTCCCGTAAAAGGGCTGACACTTCCACCGTATATAATATAATAAAATACGACATTTAAAGAATTTCTTTTAAATAATTTAAGAATATTACATTTTATTATAAAGATAAAATGCGAAAATTTTGCAACAAAATAAATAACAAGAATATACATAAAAAAATAATATTTATACACTTACAATGCAACCTTATATAAACAACCTTATATAAATAAACAATTATACACTTAAGTGTTAGACAAAGATTTCGGCAGTTTACTTAAATAATAATCATGATCATACCTCGTAACCAGAATACCGTCTAACACTTTCACATTACCATTTGATGAATAATCAATATTTTCTCCCTTTAAAGTGGTCATTTTACCATTAATTGATTTAATGATGGCGTTTCCCGCGCACAAATCCCATTTTTTTATGGCTGTAGCATGTATATATACATCAAATGTCCCATTAACTACTCCCATTACTTTATCTCCAGCACCCGCAGCTAAAGTTATTGTGGTTTTTGGTCCGAAAGAATCTTTTGCTAACTCAGCCACTTTGCCAGGGTGAGACCTTGAAATGGCAACCCTGGGATGTTCTTTGTTTTCTTCTTTCTGTCATAGGGGAAAAAATTGATTATAACATTTTTAAATAAATAGTTCTACTAAAAACAAAGTGAATATATTATTAACAACAATTAGTCTTTGGAGAGTAAGTATGTGGATGTCAATAATAATTAATGCCTAAGCATTTATTTATTACAGCATCCTATTTATTATACACACATAGCTCTCATCACATGTACCATAGTTTACATCAAAACAAATAATACAGTTACACTTTCCTTAATAAATGGACTAAATAACACATAAAAGAAAATATCAATTTGAGTAATTCCTGAGATTACAATATTAGTATGGATTTACTTACATGTTGTACAGCAAGAATATTATTTGAAGTTTTCTTAGTGTCCCAGCCCCAGAATGTTTGTGAAGGGAATGGATAGTGTATGACCCCTACTATAGGTACTCCATTTATTGCAACACACACCATAGTTGTTACATACTGATATAAACCCTCTGAAAAGATATAAAAATGTAAAAAAGATTAGTATTTTAGTTATAAAAATTAAAATTTACTAAAGATAGGGACCTAGTACAACTTTTTAGTTCAGTACATATTAAATAAAATTATGTGAATAAAATGATGAAAATGATGTTTTAATCATATTATTAATACATGTAAAGATAATATTTATTATTTATTACACATACAGACATGAATCTTGTGCAATATAAAAAAATACATTATTTATATTATATACTGATCATTTATTACATATTAAAAAGAAACCTTAAGTTTCAATTAATAAATAATAAATTTTTGTATGAAATAATATTTATTACATATGTGAATTTTTAAGTAATAAAATATTTATTTAAGGATTTATTACTTACTAATACTAAGCTCAGTACTCTTTAAATTCTAAACTTAAACTAAATTAAAAAATAACTGATGGCTGCTAATAAAAAAATATTGTTACCTGTATATTCCTGTGTAGCGTCTAATGGATCAATCCAAACCGTCACATCCTTAACAAATACATGTTCATCATTCAAATAATCTATTATCCTATGATCTAGTGGAGTCCCTTCAACATCCAAAGCTTTTTGATCTTTACAGTCAGGATCATCTTTTGAATGCTCTTCTGATATTATATTTAACTTAGGGAAGGTATTTTTAAGACCGTAATACATTGCACAGTGAGAAGCGTAGTCGGCATCCGTCACTGGGTCGTTTGCGCCTTCCAAAGTCTTACCTTTACTTTTAATATTTAATTCGTGATTTTTCCCCTCACTCACTTTCTTACCGCCTCTCTCTGCTGCATATATAGCTGCTTTGAGCAATGATTTTATATTTATTAAATCATTTTTGTCCGCAGGGTATCCTGGATCACCAGAGCGCCAATATATTATAAGAAATAAGATGAATATTAAAGTGAAACAAGCGAATTTATTGATCCGTAATGTGCCACCGAAATTCATTATGCTATTTTGAAGTATTATTTTTTAATTAATGGTATTTTTATTTTATATCATTTCAAATTATAATTGCTGGCAGAAACTGGGCTTCGACTTGAGACAAGTGACATTACATTATTTTGATTTTTGACATCTACTGTTGTATTTTATGATTCATTACGGTTATTGTCAATATTTATTTTAAAGTTGAAGAGAAACCAAACCAAACCTATTTTAATGTTAATTACGATGTTTTAAAAGATATGAATTAAAATATATTTATACCATATTTTATGTTCCACTTTTATTAAAGAATATTTAAATACTTTTTTTTTTTTACTTGTCTTATTATTTTTAGCAAACTAAAATATTAAAATCAGCTTCACACTATATCCCGCTTACGGCAGGGTTACACAGGGAAATTAGTGTTAACACGTTCTTTTTCCCACTTTTCGCCGAATTTTTCGAGACATTTCGTGTTGAGTGGCGGAACTCAATGCCAGGTTTTTTGTTGACATTAAGAAATAATGCCATTATTATCATAAGTCCATTAAGAAATAATTATTCATTCCCACAAGTTGGGCTCGAACCCACAACTGGCGCGTTTTAGTCACACTCTTGTGCCCAAGGAACATATTCATTTTGGCATGAGACAAAATGTAAATAAAGAAATGCTGTTTCTAAAACTTTTATGTAACTTTTTATTTTCAATTTAATTTGGTCCAGTTTAACTCATGTTTTTAAATATAAATATTCTCAATATAATGAAAACACAGCAATCAAAAAACAACTTTACACTTAACAAAGCAAGAAACCTAACTTCTTATTAACTTTACGAAGACAATCGATAGAAATAAGTCAGATCTTACATATAAATATAATGCTTAGGACATTATATGTAAGAAGAAAGGAAACTTTAAGTTGTTATAAAATATTTCATATTGAAATTTTCAGGACTGACTACTGAACTTGGCACCTATTTATATCTCACACGTTTTATACAGTATTTTATGTAAACTTGACTTGTGTGTAATTGTAATTACAATTACTGTTAATTACCAGTAAATATCGATATTTTATGAAAACTTGACTTGTGTGTAATTGTAATTACAATTACTGTTAATTAACAGTTTAATTGATATGATATTGTTTGATCTCAAACATTGTAATGTTATAATATATAAAATCTTTGTAAACAGCAAGAATAGCAAAAAAATACAATGAAAATGGACAAGTGTTACTAATGAGGATAATAAATGATTGGTAATCATTTATTAGAATTCGGAGGATTCTGAAAAACTATAACCAACATTCATGACGAAACGGTTTTTGCTCTTCTTTTATCATAATATGGTCATTACTTTGCCAAGCTTCTACTATTATATTATTTTATTAATAAAAACAATAAAAGTAACAACCGAATCACGAAAATTCTGAAAATGGTAATTATGAAAATAACTGAAAATTCGTTCGAAACGTCATTACAGTAGTCGTTATTACAATATTATGTAATTTATTTTTATACTATTAAAATGTGTCCCAAATTTGTGAAAAAGTGGACTTTTCGGTGTTTTTATATGTCAACTTACTTATACTATATTCACGAAGACATGAGATAAAATGTAAATATATCAAAAAAAGGTTATTTTACATGTCACGGTTAATGGAGTTACTATATTAATGTATAAATATATATATCTATTGATAATAATTATAGCACTGAAATTGTAATGAAATGTAAAATAACATTTTCTTATTAAAGATATAGAATACCGTTAAAGCGGGAAGATTTTTTTTTATAAAATTCACAAAATTTTTACACATAAAATTCTAAAATACAGCCAGAGAAAGGTAAAATGCAAAATGTATGCCATACATTTTAATTTTTTATATTATATAAAGATTTTGTTCAGCTACAAAAGAACAACTTTTATTATTCTTCGATTAATTAGGATACAATTATAAATATTAATTAATAAAATTACGATTTAAATTTGTAAATATCGATGAAATAATTTTTATAATTAAAGTAAGTAAAAGAAACCAATATAATAGTAAAAGTTAAGATTGTTTTCATAGTTTTAAAGCTAGGAACATTTTAAATTTTACATTTAAAAATGTTTCTATTCATGACATTAAATTAAATTCTATTCACTCCGTTTTATGATACAATGTCAATTGAAATTATTATCTTCATTTTTAATAATATTTTTTAAAACTTTGACTTGAGTAGTAAATATCACTGTCAAATTGACAATTGAAATCCAATGGTTCACTGATCGCCGTATTTCAAGCTGGATTTGAAATGGTATAAGAAAAACTAACATACTTAGTAGACTACCAATTCTCTTTTGTATGTGAGTGCGCGAGGACGGTTACAGACAAAATCAACAATGATTTCATTAGATTTATATGATTCCGTAAGTTCATTTAAATTAAAGGTTATGCATTTTGTCAATTACATTTATTAACACTAAATTATTGATGTTTATCTATTGTAGGCGACTTGGTGGTCATTACTCATCGCAATCCAGGTCATTATCGGTTCGGCATACTTTTTGTGGTTTAAAAAAAAACCAAAAATTGTTGAAGATAAATTGACTAAACAAAAATTACTTAATTGGAAGCCTCGTCCACTTGCCGAATTCGACGGAGAATTTGAAGAACCACCATTGATGGGAAAAATAGATGATAAAGTATTAAATGTAAGTGCAACAAGTTTTCTATGCCTTGATAAAGAACCTATAATAATGGATAAGGCTATAGAATCTCTTCATAAGTATGGAGTAGGGTCATGTGGTCCCAGAGGTTTCTACGGAACAATTGATGTACACTTAGAGTTGGAAGAGCGTTTGGCAAAGTTTTTGCAAGTTGAAGAAACTTGTGTGTATTCATATGGATTTTCTACAATTGCGAGTGCTATACCTTCTTATGCTAAGAAGAATGATATTATATTTGCGTAAGTATTTGCATTGTTTTAATCTACATATAATTATTTAAACAAATATTGCTACTAAAATACATATAAAAAAAGAATTATACTTAAAAAATATTCTGTAATATTTAAAAATATTGAGTGATATAAAGAATAACTTATATATTAAGATTTTCTGATCTTTTGGTTTTCCTTGCAAAACAGGAAAGTCATACAATAAATTATATTACCTCTTTGTAAGAATATAATTTCAAATGACACATAGGTATTTTGTTATTTTGTAGTCTCTAATTTTACATAATATTATGTAGAATGAAAGGAAGTCATTGTGACAAAGAGGTACACTGTATGTAAACACAATGGTTGTTGGTTTTTGCTGTGGCAAGACAAAGTATTGGGTTGAATTGTCACTCAATATGTAATAACAAAAATCAGCTTCACGTTGAATCCCGCACACAGCAGGGTAGGCAGAGGGAACCTAGTGTTAGGAGACTGTTCCCCATTCAATTTGCAATGTTGCTATATAGTGCATATTTATTACAGAGATGAAAAAGTATGGTTTGCAATACAAAAAGGTATTGATGCTGCAAGAAGTACAGTAAAATATTTCAAACACAATGATATGAATGATCTTGAGAAGTTACTTGAAGAAGCCTCACAAAAAAAGGAATTAAATCCTAAGAGAAGAGCATTTCTGGTTGCCGAAGCTATATATTTTAATACTGGCAAAATGTGTCCATTGAGAAAGCTTGTGGAATTGGCAAGGAGATTTAAACTGAGGATTATTTTAGATGAAAGTTTAACTATCGGTGTAAGTTTATATTTCATACCTATTTTTTATTATTTTTAATAGTTTTTTAAATAGATAAGAAAGAGGATAGCTAGAAATGTGAAACATGAAATTGATTCAATCAGGACAGTTACTTGTATGCTTTTAGGATCATTCATATTATTATGCTAGATTCTTGTTTCATTCTACTATATAAGACAGTATAAACTTACCTTCTATATGATTAAATTTCTTAAATTGAACATTTTTAGAATTTCAAACCTCTTACTATCATCTATCATCATCATTACTAATAAATGTAATAAGTGTACATTAAAACTGTTAAATTGTTTAATGAAACTACTCTGCATTCTTTCTATAATCAATTGATTAACATATTTATAGCCATGTAGGTATATTCGTGGTTTTTGACGTAGTAGTTATGTTGTTGTGCTTTTGTAATGAGATTGTTTTCCACCATATAGCAGCCATGTGCCACCACCACATTATAACGTCATGGAGATAAAAACTTGTTTAATGAAAATGTTAAACAATATATTTTGTTTTAAAAATATGTTGTTATTGAAATATTTTAAAATCATCTTTTTTTTTTATGGAATTTTCGGGGAAACTAAACTAAGAATATATATATCTAAAAAGATTTAAATGTATATGGCCTCACAAGCTGAAATTATATTTTTTATCTTACTTTTGTAGGTGTTTTTTTATTTTTTTAACTATATTTCCTATAGAAAAATGAAGCCATTCAGTTCTGCCAAATCATATGCTGTGTCCCGAAAAATTGGTTAATACACAGTAAACAGACTTTCCTAAAACTAGGTTTCCTTTTCCTACCCTTCTATATGCGGCATACAGTGTGAAAATACTAAATTATGTATTTTTTTTATTTACAGGTTATTGGTAAACATGGCCGTGGTCTTACTGAACATTTGAACGTACCTCGTGATGAAATAGACCTTATAGTGGGATCTCTAGAACATTCGTTTGCTACAATAGGAGGTTTCTGTGCAGGCACACATTTTATAGTCGAACACCAGAGGCTGTCTGGTTTAGGTATGTATTGTTTTTATTTATGTTTTATTGTTTCTAAGGTTTAGCTTTTGGGCTTGAACCTGTGACCTTTACTTGAAAGAGGGAAAGAAGTGAACTTTTTTTATATATATATATTTTCGTGTCTGCGTTATTGTACAATGCAAGTCACTAGTTGTGATTTGTGTTAAATTATTTATTTCTCTTGGATCTCTTCTGCCGATCCTTGTTGAAACTAACTTACATGAGACAGATTTCAATCTACAACCACTGCGTACAATGTAAAACATTTAACCTGCCCTTGTGATACATTCTCGATAAAAAACCATCCATATGTACATATTATAGTTATAGATTTTCATTTAAATAAGTAATATTTAATGTAAAGGAAAGAATATCAAAACGTAATTTGAAAGTAACTGACTGTACACATATTTCAAATATTTTCATTAGACAAATGGCAGCGTTAGGCTCCGCCATGCACAATATTATAAATTAAAATTGTGAATTATATCAAAGGCGTAAGTCACGTAAACTATAATTATTATAGTAATTTAATATTCATTTTCCCTTCTTTTTGACATAATAAGGAAATCCATTCATTTTACTGGGTTATTTCAATTTATAACATAACATATTATGTAGGTAATAAGCAAGCAAATATTATATATCGGGAAAACTAAACTAAGAATATACATATTATATAGTTAAATGCATGATTTTTTCCTTAAGAAGCTGTTTGGTTAAAATATGGTTTTTTTTATTATATTAGGTACATGAGGCTGTTGTGGCAGAGTGGGACAGTTCTGACTGTAAACGCGACTGATGTGGGCTCGATACCCAATCAGGAAAATAGTTATATATATTTAAATTGTTTGAGGCCGGTCGTGGCCCAGAGAACGTTTGACTGTAAAATCGACTAGTTGTGGGTTTGATCCCCACTCGAGGAAGTGAAATATTTATTTACATTTATAATTTCATTTCTGGGGTCGAGGCAAAGCGCGGCGTTGAGTTTTGCCACTCAGCACGCAGTCTCCAGAATTCCAGAATTCCAGAATCTCCAGAATTCGGCGCAAAGCAGGGAACGGAGTGTCTTAAAACTAGGTTCCCTCTGCCTACCCTGCTGTGTGCGGGATATAGCGTAAGGCTGAAAAAAAATGTTTTCATTTCCCCGCCCTTGAAAATAATATATAAACACGTAATGCTTTCAAAATTGGCCGGAAAGTGAGGAGTCTCTTTAATAGTATGTTCCCTCTTTTCGTTCCTCTGTTGTATTGGATAGCCCCCTTTTTGAGGAAGGTTATATTACATCACGTTAGTAATTTCGATATAAACTAGTGTGCCTGTGGTCAGTTTCCTCCCGCACTCATACACAATGAGTGTTTCCATTTGACCACGCGAGCGAAGCCGTCATGGCACAACGGCATAGCGCCTGACTGTAAACTCGACGATTGTGAGTTCGATTATCAGTCGAGGGAATAAATTTATTTAATTTTTTTGCCTTAGTACTAACAACAAAACAAAGGGAGGCGTTTAGTTCACTTGTTAACACACAATGTCTTGAAAATTTTGGAAGTACATGGGAAACGGACTGTCTTAAGTTAAGACTCTTAACCCTGCTATACGTAAAAATGTGTGATTTTCAATTATATTGTAACAATTGCAGGTTATTGCTTCAGCGCATCTCTACCTCCCATGTTGACGCAAGCCGCCATCACCGCGTTAGACATTTTAGAAGAAAAACCCTCGATAATTGGCGAATTAGATGAAAATTCGAAGAAATTGAACCGGTGAGGGTAGTTTAAGAATAATATTATCATAAAATCAGTTTTATATTTTTTTATAAAAGACCATAAAAGCATAATGTAATAATCGTTTTTTTAAATTTTTTGAGTAGTTAACTTTTGGAAGTTTTTCTATTTACATGTGTAACAACATTAATAACTAATAGTAGCCATATCGAAATTAATAATTTTCGATTTATATCTGCTGTTCTACTGTTCAACTGTATCAATTGGATTTGGCTTATGGGCATTCATTTATGGATGATTAGGATACTTTAGGATGGTGGATGGATAAATTATTTTTAACATACTATATATATTATATAATATTAGTTATCACTCAACATATTAAATGAAACTAATTTAACCGGATTAATCGCGTATATTTAAGATTTTACATTTTGGAAACCCGACGTTTCGAACACTTTACAGTAGTCCGTGGTCCGTCTACCCGTGACCACGGACTACTGTAAAGTGTTCGAAACGTCGAGTTTCCAAAATGTAAAATCTTAAATATACGCGATTAATCCGTTTAAATTAGTTTCATTTAATATGTGTAATAATCGTGAAAATCAAAGAACTTATTATATCACTCAACACCCAATGCCTCCAGAATTCGGCAGAAAGAGGGGAACGGCGCCTTAACACTAGGTTCCCTCTGCCTACTCTGCTGTGTGCGGGATACAGCGTGAAGCTGATTTTTAGTTATCACATAATGAGATCGTCATGATGCAGTGGAACATCGTGTAAACGCGATGGTTGTAGGTACGATTACCATTAGGGGGAAAATTAAATAAATCAGCTTTACGCTGTATCCCGCACACCGCAGGGTAGGCAGAGGGAACCTTGTGTTAAGACACTTCGTTCCCCACTTTCTGCCGAATTCTAGAGGCATTGCGTGTTGAGTGGCAGAACTCAACGCCGCGCTTAGCCTCGACACCAGAGCGAAGAAATGGAAATATAAATTTAAGTAAATATTTCATCTCCTCGAGTGGGGATCGAACCCACAACCAGTCGGTTTTACAGTCACACTTCGTGCCGCTGTGACACGACCGGCCTCAGGGGGAAAATTAGATATTTAATATTTCCATTTCCTTGCTCTGGTAACGAAGAGAAAGCGGACCGTTGAGGCCCGCCATTCAAGACGCATTGAATTTTAAAATGCGACTGAAAATGGAGAACGAAATGCCTAAACACTTTCATTATGTTTTCAATTCAAAATTACCATAAATAATTTTATTTCTTTTTTACAGAGCCCTATACAATCTAAAACACTACACGTTCAGCGGCGACGAACTGTCACCTGTCAAACATATCTACATTAAAGATGGCGCTCTAAACGTCGACGAGAAAGAAAAATATTTAAGGAACATAACTAAATATATAATGGAGAAAGGTGTAGCCATGACAATAGCTGTTTATTTGAGAGATAGTGAAATAAATTGTCCAGAACCATCGATTAGGTTAGCGTCGAGTAGAAAATTGAATGACGAAAACATATCGCTGATTTGTTCTCTGTTGGACGAAGCGTACGAAAAAGTCGGTCCAAAACCAAAAATAACTTCTATATAAGTTTTTTTTTATTAATAATTTAATTTAATAGTTGTTTTTATTGGGGTTATAGACGATGTAATTTATATTTATTTTAATAAGTATTGATTTATGTTAATATATATGAAGCACAATGTCCTTTAAACCGATTAAGTATAAAGAGAACAGAATGTATTAATATTTATTCTCGTATTACAAAAAAATATAGAACCCAAACACTAAAAAATATAAAAACGATTTACTTTTCTTTAAAAAATACATAAATCTGCAAATAAACATAACAGTGTATACTAACAAATACATTATTTAAATTTCGTCACATTGTCATTAAACCATGTAAACCACTCAGTAGTGGAGTGTAGTTCTATATATAACATTATGGTATAAGTCTTAGTTAACCTTAAATAAGGAAAAAACAATAATAATGAACGCCATCCCCATCGTTAACGGCCGCAAGCATAGGCACGAGTCGTGCGGAGGGCGCCCTTGCTGCCGATTTCGTTCAAGCAAGCATCCATGTAGTGCTTGCAATTTTTAAAATAAAACATTTTATAAAGCATTCCTATTTTATATTTATTTAATGTCACTAGTTTTAAAAATAAAGTGCACAATGTTAAAGTCACAACGCTTATAGAAATATTTTTTTTTAATAATAAAAAATATACTTCCGTAAGAAACATGTGTGATACAAATGAGTTTTCTTTTCTTAATTTTTTTTAATTAATACAGTGCAAAAGCTTGTTTTATACAGTATTTTATTAATTTAAAGTAGTTAAATAATACTTTCTTATATTATATTATAAAGTTAACTTAATTACATAATTAAGTCTTTATGCATTAACAATTACTGCCTTATTAATATTTTAAGGGTGTTCTCAGTTAAGTTTCCAATTTTTGTGAAAATTTCAGCAACAGTATACACATTTTACTTTGTTTTATGAATAATTGTTTCCTATATGTTATTTATTGCGCACTTATTATGTAAATACATAGATTTTGAATTTTTTAGAAAAATATTGCATTTTTTATGATAATAAAATTATTATATTTTTTTTATATATATTTGTTTTATTTCTACACTACACACAAATGATTCATTAATATTATTCTAAACTAAATTCGTATCATTATGTTCTATAAAAGATACCTTTACCTATTAAATTTATTTACCAAGAGCCGGAGCCTATCGGACTATCCAAATATATAAATTTTAAAGGAATAGTATAAATTTTACCTCCAGCAATATTTTATTATTTTTTATATACAATTTTTAACCAACTTCAAAGAACAGAAGCTCAGCTTGTTGTTATGGTGTGAAACACTAAAAGTAGTTATAATTAGAATTCATATTCAATTCATTAAAATATATTGTAATATTGTTAAATTGATATTTATAAGAGGTGCCTAAACGCCATCTAGTTTGATCACTAAATAGTAAATAGTGTAACAAAAATTCGCTATACACTAACACCAAACTAATGTAAAACAGAAAGAAAAAATATCAATCAAATTTTATTATAGTTTATCTATTTTATACATAAAAACGTTAAAAGTATATGAATAGAAGAAAATGCATTTTATCCAATATACAATTACAATCAACTACTCTTTACGATATAGGGGATATGGTGCAGGTTCTATTCAAATTTTGAACCCTTAATCAGTAACAAGCTCGTCACTCATATGACAATAACCGATATTTCTTTTGAACTCCGTTTCGTCTTCTTTATGTAAGGGTTTTCTTATTTCGATCAATCGACGATCGGTTTCTAAGGCTTGATTCTTATATTCTAAATCCTTGGTTATACGTTGATGATGGTTATATAGGCCGTGGTAAGTAGATCTAAGGAAAAATAAAAAAATCTCTAACAGAGTAAAGAATTAAAAATATGAAATAATAAAAAAAATCCCACACAGGGAATCGACCGTCGCGTTAATAGTCGAACGTTGTACCGCTGCACAATGACGGCATTATTATAGAAATATAGGTTTTTTAACTTCTTTAACCTTATAAAAGATAAATAAACAATAAAAAAGTGACAATATGGTAATCTACTTTTTGCTAAATTTCGAATAGAATAGCAGCTCTCATGAAAGGAAAAAGAGCTGCATGTAAGATTTAAATTCAAAACCATTGTGTTATGTTACTTAATCTTGTCGAGTATGAGGCTAGTTGTGGTGGGGCCCAAGTATGTCATACCAAGGAAAAGTGTAGCTTTGAGTTCCGCCGCTCAACACGCAATCCCTCAAGAATACGACGGCGACTTCACTCTGCCTACTCTGCTATATGTGAAATACGGCGTGAAGCTTAAAAAAAGTTAGTAAGCCCTACTAGTATTTTGTGACAATAATATTACTTACAGTGCCTCTTCCAATTTCTTCTCTAATAAGTTTGAACTTGTGTGGACCCTTTCAAACTCTTCTATCAAACCACGCATTGGTTTGTCCTGAAAGTTTCATATATTATAAAAATATTAATTAATCATCGCATACCTTTTTTTTTGGGTTTTTTAATCAAATATTTTAGTGGTTATTTACCTATATGTAATTATATAATTTATATTATGATTTTTATACTTTCCGCAAAAAAAAGCAGAATCAATGCTACCAATCTAAAAACTGATAAGTACCGGCAGGTTTTAAATTAAAAAATAATATTCTACAATAATGTTTAATAATAAGTAAGGTAGGAAGCGTACCTATAATTTAATGTCACAAAATAAAATCTTAACTAGGTCAAATTTATATTTATAACTAGTACATACATTATACACAATTAAAATATATTCCATATTTAACCCACTAAATTTTATATGATATATCTCTCATATTATATCTATGGTAGGGTTCTAGTAGCAATCAAAGAAATTACGAAAATATAGAAATCAATAAACTACAAAGCATAAGAAAATAAGTTACCTGAACTCTTTCGAGAACTGGCCGTCTAGTTCTTGTTTCGAGCCGACTTTCTACCAACTTAGTAGGATTTATTTTATCTGCTACAGCTGCTCGTAAAGTTTCAATTTCTCGATCTACTTTTTGCAAGTTGTTTTCGAGCTATACAAAAAATAATCCCTTATTTTACAAGATTCTGTACAAATTTTATAATATGAATAAAATAATTTGAAATTATGCATTAAACTAATTGTAATGAAATTCTTGAGGCCATCATGGGAAATGCTCTATTCAAAACTCGCTGGTTAAGTAGATGAGATGAAATACTAGTCTCCACGTCCAATAATATATTATTCTAAATTCAAAGTCGATTCTTAGTATATTACGAGACTCTCTATCTTATATGCATATAGATATAAATAATGTTCAACTTTCGTGTGTTCTCTAAGCAACGTGATATTAACAAGAAACAGAACAAATTTTTATTTAATTGTATTTGTTAAGCTTTGACACTCCGATCCTCACTTTTCGCCGAATACTAAAGGCATTGCATTTTGGGTGGCTGAACTCAACACCGCGTTTTGCCTCGATACCAGAGGTAAGAAATGAAAATTGTAAATTTTTCGTTCGTGTAACGACTGGCATATAAATAAAAATAATAATAAATTTACTTTATATTTTTGCCATTCCATTTCATTCCTTGCACGTTGTATATCATAAACTCGTCTCCTCATAATCATTTCCACTTGTTGGCTTTGAGCATACATTTGGTTCCGCGCCTGCTCTCTACTCTTGAACATCGTTCCGCGAAGTTCTTTTGATTCACGCATGAGTTGTTCTGCTATTTTAATTGTGTTTTCTATACAGTGTATGTAGCTTTCTTCAGACATGGAACTAAAGCAAAAAAGTGTCTTTTTCAACGTGAATTTTGTAAATTAAAAATTATAAAACTTAATAAAATTAATAATTGCAATACTATATGTAACGTAAATAGAACTATTAATATGAAATATTAACGACTGAAGCGTTTAATCTTACTTGGGCGGTATTCTTGTAGGATCTAATTTGTACGATATATCGGAACTCTCTCTAGTCAAATCTTTAACGTTATATTCTAAGTATAGAGCATCATCCTTGTTCTGTATTTCTCGTTCAAGCCTACAAAATACATTGGTTAGGTCTTTTATTTTCTCCCAGCCCATGTGACATACATCAGTCAAAACGCGTTTGCTGTTTTCAATAATATGTAGTTCCTGAAAGTTTAATATTATGTTAAAAACTATAAAAGTTTAAAATTCATTATTGAAATCAAATGGATTGCAATGAGTAAAGACAGTAAGTAAGCTTAAAGCCATCATTTTGATACTTAAGAGTTAAAAACTTTTCTCTATTCCAATCATTACTTTTTTGTTATCACCACTCCATAATCCATACATAGTTCTCTTATTTATAGATAGATAGGTAAATAAAAATAGTTTATTTCACACAAAAGTTTCTACGAAGGAAAATAATCTCTTACAGACAGAAAGGAATTTAGTCTTAAGTGATACGGGCTAGTGTAGATTTAGAACGTTTTACGATTTTTTTCTTACTTATCTTAACAACGGAATACAAAATCAGTTATTGCAAAACTATCTTGACATAAGCCATATGCTTAAAATTAATAATATAATATACTTGTTTTAATTCTTGTCCAAGTTGGTCTCTTGTTAACTCCGAAGGGATTCTCTGGTCTCGGTTAGACAGACATTGTGAAGATACCATTAATGGCACTTGAAGTGATTCCAGGTGTAATTCAGTTGCGTTTTTTTCTTCTTTCAATACTCTTATTTCATCTCGTACTTGCTCTCTAGCAAACCTTTGCTTCTCTCTCCAAGACTGTACTTCAAATATTCTGAAATTGTACCGATTTGTATCTAAACCTAATAGTATTTCAATTTATATAAGGTTTCAGAGTAGTCCACTAATTAAAATCAATAAAAAACAAAAACACTTATTCAATTATAACATTTAGAAAAATAAAAAATATTCTATCTAATGTTTTAGGTAGAAAATGACTTGTGTTCGAAATCATTTATTCAAGTGTGAAATCTTAAAGCACGCATATTATTTAATTTATTGACGCAGAATCAAATTGTAAATGCAAACCATAACTAACCCACTGAGTTATGTTGATTTTTTTATGATATTTTATATACAACTAATTGTTTTATATAGAACAAAATTAAAATTAGTTTCCGAACATATTTAAACGTCGTCTTAAAATTTACAACTAACGGCCGTACATATAGCAAATAATACTTATAGTTAATAGTGGATTCGTTAATGCATTATACCTATCTCTCATAAGTTCGTTATTTGTGTATGTGTCCCATCGCGTTGTTACAGAAGTTTCATTACGGAGTTGATTCGCTCTTTGCCTAAGTTCATAAGATTCAAAACGACGAAGCCTGGCTTCATTTTGTAATCTTTGTATATTTCTGGTCCAATCTAAAACACTAATCCGTGGATGAGGTTTCTCAAATGCTGGAATAGATCCGTTCATTTTCTTATAAAATAGTAGTAGGAGAAATGTAGTAGCTGTGAGTAGGATATTTGATCAATAATGAACATTTCGTATATCGATTTAATAGGCCAAAAGTGAATCGAAAATATAGAAGAAAGTTTACTATAAATAATGTTAAAAATAAGTTTATATTTAATAAGTATTTGCAAGTTTAAAAAAAAATAATAAGGTAGATTTTAATATTTTAAAATTGGCGCTCTACCTTAAATATAGCTAAAGCTTATCTTTTAAAAAAATCCAACATACATTAAAAATAAAGAGTTTGACAAAATATTATTTGATAATTGTTATTTATTTATGTACCGATGTCATTTTCTTTTTTAATAAATATTTAATAAATAATTCAATTCTTGACACGTCATACCGATATCATTAATCTATACTGCCAACATTAAGAATTATGTGAAAAAATGGCGGCTTACTAACGCTTTCTTGGTAAAAAAGCTTTGCTGGAAAAATAAATATCGATAGAGAATAGAATTATCGTTCTGATTTTCATATTAAAACTATATTTGACATAACTGATAAGTTGTGTTTTGGAAACAATATCTAAGCAATAATGTAAGTTGTAAATAAGATTTGCGTCTTATTATTGTAGTTTGTTAATAGTTTATTAACGGGAATTTTGCTAATAGGTACGACGATAGACGTGGTCGCGGTGGACGAGGTGGCTCGAGAGGCCGGGGTCGCGGTGGCATGAGTTCAAGAGGTCGTTCTAGTGATAGATCTTTAGACAGAAGCCCCAGGTTCGGTGGAGGCGGCAGAGGCGGTAGAGGCGGAGGTCGTGATTCCCGTGACGACTTCCGTGGAAAATTCAAAAATGATCAACCCGGTGGTGCCTTACGTAAAATCCGTTGGGCTGATGTCCAACTTACACCATTTCAAAAGAACTTTTACGTTCCCCACCAAAATGTCCAAAGACGTTCCATGGCCGACGTCGAAGCGTATAGGAGCGAGCATCAAATAACTGTTAAAGGCCGAGATGTGCCAGCGCCTAGCATATACTTTGAGGAAGGAGGTTTCCCTGACTATGCTATGAAAGAGATATTGAAGCAGGGTTTCCCTAATCCTACACCTATCCAAGCTCAGGGTTGGCCAATAGCTTTGTCTGGCCGAGATATGGTGGGCATCGCCCAGACTGGTTCCGGAAAGACTTTGGCCTATATTTTACCAGCAATAGTGCATATAATAAATCAACCTAGATTATTAAGAGACGAAGGGCCAATTGTTCTTGTTTTGGCTCCAACTAGAGAGCTTGCGCAACAAATTCAACAGGTATATATACAATTTTATGTTATTTTTGTTACTATAAGTAATATGTAAATAAATATTAAAGAAAATAGACAAATAATAGATATTGTTAAAGAAAATAGACAAGTGTTGTGCTCATTTAAATATCAGAAACCTTTAAATAAAAACTTAATTCCAATTCTATTTATACTATTATAATAAAAGTAAATAATTTATTTTTTACAATGCTACCAAGGCTCTGCATTCAATGAATGGGATAACTACAGATGTGTCAGATGGAAATCCAAACAACATGGATATAGTAAATTGTTCAAATAATTTTATGTAGAAAATAGTATTTCACTGCAGGCTATGTTCGAAAACCTCAACATATTAGGGTTTTAAATTAAACTTGAAAATATCTTTAACATTTTTAGTGCTATGAACTAATGATAGAAAAACTGTTTTAGAAAACATATAAATATTTCATGGTAGCAGGATATAAACAAATGCTGTAACCAGTAAGCTGAGCATTCTTTTCAAGTTTTATGCTTATTTTAAAGTATTTTAGCTTTTTGCATTTCTGTAGGGATCTTTAAACGTTTACAGTACCCAAAAATTATTGCTTAGAGTGATCAATATTTATTTATTAATATTTTTTGGTGCATTAGATTTAAAATTTTTATATGTTTTCTTAAATATTTTAAACTTATTAATTTTCAAAATTTTTAAGGTTTCTGAACGTAACCTTGTTACGAGCACAATTTTTTTTCAATAGTCAATTTATTACCTATTTACATGCTTTGCAATGACATTAGTATTTAGATTATTATTTAGATATTATATATTGCTTCTGTATTTATTTATTTTTCAAAGAAATTAGATAAAACCATTTTCGAATGAAACTCTTTAACTGGATTAATTTAATAATTTAGTAACTAGGTATACATTATTAATCCAATTACAGTGTTTAATTTAACATGTATTAAAAATTGTGAAAGTCAATAATCAACAAAAGTAGTAGAAAAGTCTAGACTTTTTCTTTGACATCTTTTATCATTAATTTAGTTATGTACTAAATAGTTAATTACTACCTATTAATTTATTGTATTCAAATTTTTTTAGAAAATAATGATTATGGCTGTCTATGCGGAAATGGCCTCAGCCTCAAGATTAATTTCAATAATTTTATTTTAGTTTTTGTTATTTTTTATTACTTATTATTTATTATATTGATATACATATTAACAATTTTATAAGGTTCTTAGGTAAAGATATGCAAGTCAATATCAAAAGCTCAAATATTAAATGGCCAATTTGCAAAGATAGACTTAACCATTACATACACTATTTAGCTTTATGCTTATACATAGCAGTACTTACATTTTCCATTCAAATTTTAAACACTATGTTACCTAACATTTCAATGCCAATTGATCAAAATGGGTAAATGTGAAAATAATTTACTTCTCTAAGTGGGATTTGATCCTACAGTTGTTTTGATTATAGCAGTATGTGCTGTTTTACTGTGCAAGGATGGCCCAAATATTTTACAATATATAAATAAAAAATAAATATAAAATATAATTTTTTGTTTTGTGTCTACTAGGTAGCTCAAGATTTTGGACAAAGTGTCCATGTGAGGAACACTTGTATATTCGGTGGTGCACCGAAAGGACCTCAGGGCAGGACTTTAGAGAGAGGCGTGGAGATTGTCATAGCGACGCCCGGCAGATTGATTGATTTTTTGGAAAAAGGTTAGTTATAGTTAGATTTTTTTCATTACATGTAAACATAATTTTAACTTTTATTTCTAGTTGATCTATTGTTTACTTGGAAAATTGTTACTTAGGTTTAATACCCAATTATATAAATAAATATTTATATTGTATCATGCACGGAGCAAGGTAGACTTTTTTGCACTGAATTGAATTGTAACTCAATGCTGTGTTTTGCTTCAACACCAGAGCGAAGAAAATATGTTACATGTTATTCATATGCTTCATATTAAAAACAATCTATACTTTTTGAAATCTTTTGAAAAAATGATGTAAAAGTTATATTGAAATATCTGTAGGTGTGGGTTCGAGGTCATGCCATGTTTGCTTTATATACAATAATATAAGTACTCGTAAGTTTAATGTAATGTAATTAAGCGCATTTGTATGGTTACCAGAGCAAATAAGTGAAAATATTAAAAAATTGATTCCCTCAAGTGGAAATCCAACCCACAACTGTTGAGTGTGGTAGAGTCACGTCGCCAGCAATGGCAACACGCATGGGCAGACTCGACCGTATCATTACCGCCCCCGGCATTTGAACCGGCGTGAAGTAGTGGTTTTATGCCACTGCGTTTCGCATCAGGTAATGCCGGGCCCCGGCGCCCAACCCACCTTAAAGGCCGGCAACGCACCTGTAGCTCCTCGGGTGTTGCACGGGGCCGTGGGCGGCGGTAATCACTTACCATCAGGGGACCCACACGCTCGTTTGCCGTGTCGTTTCCATAAAAAAAAAAAAGTTTACAGTCACATGGCTGTGACCCTGTACCCACGAAGGCCATAAAATTTACTTTTTATCAATTAGTTACATTTGTGTTGTAGATACGACAAATCTACGTCGATGCACATACTTAGTGTTGGATGAAGCTGACAGAATGTTGGACATGGGTTTTGAGCCGCAGATCAGGAAAATTATTGAGCAAATCAGGCCAGATAGACAAGTTAGTACATTACTATTGTTAAATATATATGTACTTTTTTTCCATTTCTATTCATATTTAGTACTTTCTAAAATCTTGAAATAATTATGTTTTGAAAAAAATTTATGAGTTTGTAGTGCAGCTAAGAACTGTCTGAATTTCCTTTAGTGTTCTTGATTCTTTGATATGGATTTTGACCTTTAGAATATATGGGTTTCCAAAGAGTGGTTACACAGTTAGAAACCTTTATTACTAACTTAATTTTTAAAATATTTCAGTTGCCAGTTGAAAATGGAACTAAAAGCATTTAAATAATTAGACTATGATTACCATTTCATTGATGTTAATCAACAAAAACTAAATTATGTTGTTTCAATTCGAACTAAAAGCATATTTATTCTTAAATTTTAAGGTCCTCATGTGGTCAGCAACATGGCCGAAGGAAGTCCAGAACTTAGCAGAAGAGTTCCTTCATGATTACATACAAATTAACATCGGTTCTCTTTCCCTGTCTGCCAATCATAATATTCTACAAATAGTCGACGTCTGTGAAGAGTGGGAGAAGAATGATAAACTGTTGACTTTATTAACGGAAATATCGTCTGAAGAGGAAACTAAGACTATTATATTTGCTGAGACTAAACGGAAGGTTAGTGTAAATATATAATGGTAGTGGGCTTGATTTTAAGTAGGAGGAGTTATTTATTTTCGTTTCTCCTCTATAGTGGCAAGTTAAAGTGCGGCGATGAGTTTTCAATCGCTCAAGAAATGTTTCGAAAATTGGGTGGGAATTTAGGGAAAAAGTAAAAAGAGTGTTTTAATACTAGATTTCTGTTGTTTACCCTTTATGTGGGGTACAGCGTGAGGCTGTATAAAGTATTTTATACAGCCTCATGTATGGAATAAAAAAATATTATGCAAATAAAATGTCTGCTAAGGCACTCATTGCTTCAGGCAATGTCAAACAGCAAGATAGAATAGCCTTAATTATCTATGATATCTTATTAATCTTATTATATAATATGATATTGTATTAATGAATTAACCTTTATTTCCTTTAGGTGGACGACATAACAAAAACAATAAACCGCGCCGGGTGGCGGGCCCTGGCCATACATGGTGACAAGAACCAGCAGGACCGCGACTACGTGCTGCAGCAGTTCAGGCACGCGCGCTCCTCCATACTGGTCGCCACCGACGTCGCTGCCAGGGGGCTTGGTAACGAGACATATAGATATACATACAAAAATATATACAGATATATATAGATATACAGATACATACTTGACATACATGTGTACACTATGATTCATTGAATTAGGCGCTCCTCAATATTAGTTGCTACCGATGTTAATGCTAAAGTGCTTAGTAACAAAACTACTTGTTTATATGGACGTATATTAATTTATACACAAATACAGACAGACATTTACTATTTGAATATACAGACCTTCATAGATATGTACGGAAATAATATATAAATATATATATTACCCACCCCCACGCTTATAGTCGTCTTTCCCTTACTCCAAAAACATACAAAACTTTTAACTGGGCAAACAATAATTAGAGGCAGCGGGACCACAGCCTTGGTGACGAATTGTACAGTTATACATAAAGATATGGATATTATGGAAATATGATACATATCTAATTTACAAAACACATTCAGTAGAATTCATTTGTGATGTAATCTTGACACAAAAGTCTGTTTAAAAAAAACTTGCAAATGCACAAACACACACAGCTCTTGAATCCACTTTCACGATTTCTTTTATGTAATATAAATATATTTATATGTTTTTTTTTACATCTACAGTATACATTCATGTACATATATGTTTTGCTTTTTATATCAAAATAGAAAGGTATATTGAAATATCCAAAGGTCATTTATTACAAGAATAAGTAGTTCAATTTGATCTGATGTTTGTGCCACCATTTCAATTTTAATATTTAGATTGCGGTGGTGATTTCTTCCCGCCCAAAATACAAAAATAATAGTTAGCAACTTGTCTTGAAATATATGCAAACTTGTCCATTTTTATAATACATTCGAAGTGACACTCTTGCGAAATGAAAGAACATATTATCAAAAAATACAATTTGGTGTTAAACATAAGTAAATAAAAGTTACTTTAAAGTAATGACATACAATATTGTACTATTAAATTCACATTGATTGTAATATTAAATAGTTTGATAATTGTTATTATAAATTAACAATTTTATTCAATTTTACGATATTCTAAATTTTTTATTCACATTAAAAAGTTTGCTAATATTTCAAAATTTTAAATGAAAAAATAAAATAAAAGGCACCAAACAAAAGATACAAACACAGATACGAGGCTTTTTAACTATTAAAATATTGACTTAAATATCCTTATACTGTGTCGGGTGTCAAAAGTCAGGAGCGTAGCTCAGGCTATACCATTGCTAAGTGATTTGATTATCTGTGGACTTTATATAGTCTATGGTTTCTAATATATCGTCTGTGGAATTGACGGGAATTCTCCTTTTCGTATATACCCGCGGAAATGCCAATGAAGAAAATAAGACTTTTCTGTGGATGCTTGCTGTAGGTACTTTAAATTTGGGCTTATTAACTGATTAACTATAGACTTTATTTAATGTTGATTTTCCAAGTCAATGGTATAACAAATAAGTGAATATTTAATGTAATGTAATTGAAGTATTTATGTTTGTAATTTTTCTAAATTTATTACGATTTATTACGTTTGATTTTTTCTCAGGAAAGAAAATAATATTTTTTAAGTTAAGTAAATCAAAATAACATATGAAAAAAAAAGTATGTTAAAAAGTCCACAGAAAACGTTCAATATTTTTCATTTATTGTCATAAGTATGATTAAATTTCAGTTCCAGTATTCACATAAGTTATATATTTTACCACGAATTTTCGCATTAGCATTTAAATAGAAAATCCAATTGTTCTAAATACAGAGGGCTTTATTTATTTATCAATTATATATTTATTAATTTTATACATGTAAAAATATGTATATTGCAAATAAAAGTGAATATTGGAATAATTAAAATGACAAAGCAATGGTCGAATGCCATTTAGGAATGTTCCAGGGCCATGGAATAAAGTACCCTATTATTAATGAGTTACTCAAAACAATATATTATATAAATGGTTATAAAAAAATTACATAAATACATATAAAAAGATATAAATATAGGGTACAAATGAATCCTGGCCTTTAAAAATATAAATTTCCATGACTGACTCGGCATTATTCTCAAATATTTTCATTTCAGAGGCGCATGCTTGCAGATAACGGTAAACTTGCTGTGTGTTGCTGACCTCCAGTTTTAACGACGATTATAATGATCACTTTTAATGATTATAATGATCATCATCATTATAATGATGATATTAATGATAATGATGACAGTGCTGTCAGCGCACACTGTTGCATGCTGCCTCTATAAATGATGTTGGGGGGTTGTTTGTGGTCTTGAAATTTGATTAATTATTATTCATTAACAATGAATGTCAAAAGATCTTGAGGTTTGTGGGGTGTCTATGGAAGTTTTTTTGGTATAAAATCAATGCATAAAAAAGAAAGTATTAATATAACAAAAAAATCCACTGAATGACCCAAAGAATGCCATATTTTATTACATATCAGTACAGAATCATTTGAAGTTTTAAAGGATTTCTTAACTCATTTCTAACTTTTTAAATATAAAAATAATATTTTCTGGCCAATAGCTTGTCACTATATATATAATTTCACAAAATAGATTTCGAACTTTATTATATACCACAGATATTATTGTAATCTATAAAAAAGAAGAAATTATCACTATTCTATAGACACCCCAAAAAAAATCTTTCAATAAAAAAAACAAGACCACACATCCAAAAGGAGCAATATTTGCTTGGTTAACTGTCATGAGAGATTTTAAGAACAAAACTAAATAATGGCTACGCAAATGACTGACGGGTTGTAAAGTGTAAAGAAGGATCTAGAACAATGGTGGTGATGAATGACCAGCGATTATTGCATAAAGGTAATTATATGATATGCGTGTTGAGGGTTATGGGGGAATATGCCTTTTGGTTTATTAATTTTTTTTTTGGAAGACGATAATTTTTGTAGTGACCGAATGGCTGAGTGCTTTGCCTCACTACCACTACTGGTTCAATCTCCCTTCCCATGTAAATAGTAGAGTATTCAGCAGCTCCTGGAAGCAGCTACTCCGTGAAGTAGCTTCTCCGTCGTTCCATCACAGAGACATGACTACAAAGTAGCATGTCCTGGGAATCTCTGACGCAGATATTTTGCGATATGTTGAGTCGATTCATCCCGGGCACATTTCGCTAATTAAATACTTAATTCTTAACAAAGAATCTACAATTTTCAATTTAACATTTTAGAAGAAAAAAAACCCAAAAAATCCAACTGAAGGTTTATTCCCCCAAAACCAAAATCAGTCTATATAATACCTTAACAAAATGTACTTATATAATAAAAAAAATACGTTAAAACCATAATAATATATTAAATACACAATAAAAATACGAAAAATACAAAATTTAGATGTCGAGGACGTGAAATTTGTGATAAATTACGATTATCCAAACAATTCTGAAGACTACGTGCATAGGATCGGAAGAACTGGCCGATCTCAAAACACTGGGACCGCTTATACGCTGTTCACGCCTAATAATTCTGCTAAGGTATGGTTTTTATTTAAAAGTTAGTTTTTTTATGTAAATTTTGATTAAAATATGTTTTTCGATTAACATTTGTATGTCTATGCTATTTTTCTTCTACTTCAAGCGTATCCCACGTGTTGCAGGGTAGACAGGGAGTCTAATATTGAGACACTCTGTACCCTACTCTCCGCCGAATTGTGGAGGCGTTGTAAATATGTGATTTTCTCAATTGGGAATGGAACCCATAACCTGTCACTGTTATAGTTCCTGGTCCTTTTTATATATAATATAATATTTATATATATATTTCCGACCCAGTGTGATTGATTAATAAGTATTTGCAACACTATTACACCAACTAAAAATAAAAAAAAAGCGCGCGGAAATATCTTTGACAAAAAAATGGTATATTTAAATGTAAAAATTACTTAGATTTTTTTTCTATTCAGGCTAAAGATCTATTGTCAGTTCTACAAGAAGCCAATCAAGTAGTGAATCCCAAGTTGTTAGAATTGGCGCAATGTGGAATGGGCTTCAAAGGAAAATATGGTAAGTATAATTAGAATATATTTTTGTTGTTTTATATTTAAAAAAATATGATACGATACTTTTTAAGTATACAGTGTTTTTGTCATCACCACTTTGAATGAAACACAGTTTCTTATGTGAAATTATTCTTTACAAGCCTGATTAAAGACAATTAAAATAAAAAGAAATTTTTACAAAAATAAATATAATAAGTGATTTTTTTATACAAAATAATAAAATTATCGTTGTAAAATAAAACGCAATTTGTTAAGAATGACGCATACAGACCTATCGAAGCGACAACATCGCACGCTTCATTCACGAACGCGAACCTTGTTTAGGTTAATATAGCAAAATAGGTAATTGCGTAAAATGGAACGGGAGATATCCCTTTCTCGTTTTAGTATGTTTTTGGAAATTGAAAAAGTGGCAGGTCGGCAACGATGTTATTACAGTATGGATATAAATCGTGAAATGAAAAAAAATCCTGTCCTAAACCACGGGTTCCCAACCAGTGGTCCGCGGACCACTAGTGGTCCGCGGACCACCTAAATATAGTCTGCCAATGATTTTAATTTTATAACTGGAGATGGTGAGTCGAAGTTTCTGTTTGATAACACAGTTATTTTTTATTATGCCTACATGCATAGTGGTCCCTGCTACTAAGAATGATATAAAAATGGACCTATTAAGAAAAGGTTGGGAACCCCTGTCCTAAATTGTTGAATGTCGATTTAAGATTTTTTTATTGGTTTGAAATTTTACTCTATATGCTGCTCCCGTAAAAAGAGAGCGCAGACGCTTCCATAATTTACATACTTTTAATTTTATTTAGCGGTTGGGGTGCAAATGTACAGGGGCACAAACGTGTGACTGTAAACGCGACAGGTTGTGAGTTCGATTCCCACTTGAGAAAATGAGATATTTAATATTTTCTGTAATTCTTCACTCTAGTGTAGAGGTAAACCGCAGCGTTGTATTCGGTCAGTCCATAACCAATGCCTCCAGAATTCGCCGAAAAGCGGGGAGTGGAATGTCTTAGCATTAGGCTTCCTCTGCCTACCCTACTACATGCCGGATACAGCGTAAAACTGAAAAAAAATAAACAAACTAAATTAATCATATATTATAATAATAACATATGATTAAATTATATTTATTTTGAGGCCAGTCGTGGCGCAGAGGCACAAAGTGTGACTGTAAAACCGACTGGTCGTGGTTTCGATCCACACTCCGAGGAGATTAAATATTTACTTAAATTTATGTTTCCATTTCGTCGCTCTGGCGCTCGCGGCGTTGAGTTCTGCCACTCAACACGCAATGCCTCCAGAATTCGGCAGAAAGTGGGGAACGGAGTGTCTTAACACTAGATTCCCTCTGCCTACCTTGCTGTGTGCGGGGGTATACCCCGCGGGGGTATATTCACGCTATAGCGTGAGTTTAATTTATTTATTTATTTATCTATCCATCCAGGTCGTGGCAGATTCCGTGATCGTGATGACAGTATGTCCCACGGTGACCGCGGTGGAAGGGGACGAGGCAGGGGGTCCAGGTTTGGAGGGGATAGAGGTAAATATTATTTTTATATACTATATTGAAACCAACGTCTGACTGTACATGCAATGGTAATAGGTATCGTCCCCCCTGTTCTGGCAATGGTATAACTAATAAATTCTGTACGAAACATGATAAAATATCATGCATGATATATTATCGATTGTTATAACTTGTTTTATATTAACATTTTATTTAAATGTCATCACTCACATACTTACAAATGTGTTTATGTATGTATGTGAGCAATGAGATCTTCAATTCAAATTTTCAGTTCACTTCCACTTTTTTTAGATTACTTTTAAAAATATTAAATAAATTTCAGTTATTCCTTATTTTTACAATACAATAATCTTTTACAATTAGTACAAAAAAAAATACATTTCAATAAAAATAAAAATATAAAGTACTCACTAATTTTTGTACAGGATCAAGATGGGACAACAGTTCAAACAGTCAAAACTTTGAACAAGGTTCAAGTTATCGACCAAATTTTAGAGATAGAGAGGGGGGAAGCTTCAGAGGTAGAGGCAGAGGCCGCGGGAGAGGATACAACCAAGGATACAACCAGTCCGGCCAAGGGTTCAACCAGAACAATCAAGGCTTTAACTCAGGAGCAAATAGTTATTATAATATGTACTCGCAACAACCAGCTTCAGATATTAATTGAGAGATTTGGTAATTTTTTTACGTTCAACCATAACAAATGAAGGTTCAACTTGTTTACAAATAATTATATCAATCTGTACTTACAGACTATAACATTTTCAATATAATATATAAAAAAATTAGAACTGCAATTGTAATTATAGTATACTTACTTCTCATGGTATATTATCGTTTTTTTTATATGTAAAAATTTGTATTGGCTTTCATTTCTTCTTTTCTCACTTAAATTAAATACTGTTGTTGTTGAGCCTTTAAATTATCTATTATTTTACTTTTTAAATAATAAATTGGTTTATAAATTATATGATGATAGTTCAGTTTTCAAATTACAAATAATTACATCCAAGTCGCGTATTGAAATATTAAATAGAAGTAGTGGTTGAAAATTGAATTTGGAACTACGAATTATTGAGGGTTAAAATAAAAAAAACGTAATATACTTTATTAGAAATTTGTATCATATAATAAATATTTTCACTTGTCTAAGAGTTTTATATAAAGTTTATGGACAAGTTTATAGGGCACTTTATTATTTAAGACACTAAATCAAGAAATATAAGACCCTAATTTCAAAATTAGAATGCCCTAACCTTATGCACTATAAGTAGTGAGGTATATTTGCTCTATTTCTTTCATTTCATAACATTTCGTATTTCAAGACCTAGACCTATTTATCTAGTATTTTATTATATGACTAAATAGTAATATACTAGGTTATAATAGTAATATACTTATGTTTTTTTTTACCTACAGTACCTTTAGTACTTTCGTTTTACTTTGTTTATAGTAACTTTTAAAATCTATAGACTTCTTGATTTGTATAAAAAAAGTTCGATTATTTGATACAAATTTCTGAATATTATTTAATTATAAGTAATTTAGCTAACAATACATAAATATTGAATTCATAGTAAATAGTGTAGCACAAATAATAAAAGTTGCATATGGAAACTAGATTTTCTTTTAGCCACCATTCTGAAATATCTTTAATGTATTCTTCTTTTAAGTGAAGCAAACTGCGGCATTCAGCTCCATTAAACTACATAAGAACTAGGGTGGAGTGTGGTCAAATGAGTGTAACTAGCTAGAACTAGCTTTCCTCTCCCTATCCCTAAATGTGGATACAGTGTGAAGCTTTTTTATTAAAAAAATATTTTATTTTATTATTTTCAGTGTTGATTACAACAAACACTAATCATTTTACATTTTAAAGTAAGTTAAGATAAAGATAAGATAAATTGTTAGTTAAATGCGGGAAGTAATATTGCTTAACAATAAAAAAACGAAAAAGATTCAAGAAATTTATGTTGCACCCATTTAAATATTTTTTTCGAAGATTTTTTTAATAAGAATGTTATTATTATTTCAGATAGATACATTAGTTTTAGTATTAAAATTATTCGTGATTTTAATGTGTAGATACTGGTTACAGTTAAGCAGTTTAAAAAATGATAACGATAAGTGCAAAGAAATAATCACTATGTGCAATTCAATAAATAGTATTTTATAATACTGCCTTTTATTTCTTTATTCTATGTATTCACGTTACGAAAATAATAAAAAACAGGATAGTGTCAATACACTACATTCTCCACAGATAGATATAGCTAGTATCAGTGGCGGGACTCCAATGTGATATTATTGCCAAAATCGGAAAATTACTTTTATCATACTAGTTTCATCCCCACAAGTGAGAAATAAACCCACAATCATTACGTTTATAACCAGACTCAGTCAGTTATCAAGAGTTTATAATATTTGAAAATTACAAAATACATTTCAAATTAACCAAAGTATTGTTTTATATTCTATAAAGTAACTTTTAGTATGTTTATTAGAATAAGGACCTCAAACACGTACGAACTAACAAATACATAATCTTTCTGTATATAATGTTTGGTATGGTGATGAGAAAAATGAAAATCAGTATCAATTTAACAATAATTGTTATCAATATCTACAAATATAGTTTATAGTTTTTAAAATACTTAAGTTTTTTTTTTTATAAAATGTTTTCAATAAAAAAAACTGCAGTTGGAAACAATTCACTTTATTCCTACATCATAAATTATGTTTTGTTATATAGGTGACATAATGGTATCAACTTTGCATGTACACAAAACAAACTTACTAAATCAAAGATTATTGACATTTTTTGAAAATGTTTGTATTTAGTTGCTAATTTAGTGTGCATGGGCTTGCTTGTCAGGGTTGACGTAGTCCAGCTGTTCTTCCTCGTTGTGGGGCCAGAAGGTTGGATTGTTGATGGGGTCAATGGCAATCTCAGGATGGGCATCCTTGAAGTCCTCCATGGTCATTTGATCATAGGGGAGGATTGCCTTGGTGTCTTCTATTTGTTTTTGATACCTGAATTTTTTAAAATTATACTATAAATTTTTATATGAAATAATTTATATGAAAAACTTATGTTAAGCATGTTATATTGTAGGTTAAATTATTTTGTGAATAATATGAATATAAAACTAATCTTTAAATTTTATTTGGTAATAAATTATAACTTACGATGCAATTGTAGCATTGGACTGCTGAATAAAATCTTCAATGGATTTCTTAACCTCCACCCACTGGGCCTCAACCTTGGCTGTCATGTTATCAACAGGGTATGGGATTTTCAATGCATCATATTGCTTCTGAAAGTTTCTCCACCATTCCGGGAATAGGAACTGTTTGTTTGTAGGCTGCCCAGTTGATCTTCGGTGCCTCAGCGGGGTTAGCTAGCACTCTAAAAAAATTTTATAATTTGTATATTTGTAGATTTTCACTGTCAAGTTATTTATGTGTATACAACAAAGAAAGTAATATTACTAATTATTATGTTTAATAATTCCATGTTTACAAGAAGATATTTAAGAGGAATCGATGTAAAAATTATGTAACATTGTCAAAACTAACCTGCGGAGATAGCCATCGGACTTGGCTTTGAAAGCGGCAAGGTTTCCCTTCTGTTCAATGGGAACCCTTTCGGCTAAAGCGGCCCAGTTCACGGAGCTCTGAGCGATCCTTTTAGAAGCCATTTTTCACGTAAAATTTATCGTGTAAAGGTAGATCTAGCAGCTGACAACTTCAAGTAACCAAAGACAATTATGTCCAAATTTGATGTTTTGAATTTGACAGCTAGGTGCTGCCAGGTTGAAATTATACTGTTATGGATAATTCTTGATATAAAATTTTTCGAAAAATAACTATGCTGAGGTAATATTTTTTATCTCTGTGATCCTATAAAAAAGCCGGTTTTATAATTTCCAAAATTTATGTTATAATTTTTTTTTACTATTTATCGAATTATTGTAGTTATCGTTACACTGGCAGTGAAATATATTATTGACACTAAATATATTATTAATAATTTTACATATATGAAATAAAAAAAAATATTCCATAGATTCTAATTATATATTAAGAAAATATATACAAATGGTTTTCTTTTTAGTTTTATTAATACATTTATAAAGCTATTAATTAGTAGTTTGTTCTGTATTTTTACTTTTTTCCTTATTTTTTTTTAGTTTCTTCTTTTTCTTTTTGTTTGGATCTTTTTCTTTATACATATCATTGTGTTTCAGTAATTTTTTATACATCTTTAATAATCTTTTGGCATCCATTTTCAATTCTGTCGTCACCTTGCCACTTTCATCTTTGTCCTCACTCACTTGATCTACATATTTCGTAGATGCTTCTAAAGTATTAAAATGATCTATAGATCCTTCAACTATATCTTTAGATTTTTCAAAAACATCAACAGGATCATCTGATTTAGAACATATTTCTTCAAGTTTTTTAGATTCTTCTAGTTGCTTTTTTATTTCTTTATTCTTTTTTCTTAGAGCATTTAATATGTTCGAAGTTGAAAGTACTTTTTTGACTTTCTTACTACCTAAATAACGATCGCGCCACGAAATGTTTTCAGTTTCGTCCTTATTTTCCGCTTTTTCTGATTCATCTACGGTTTCGATGTGTATTTGTTCATCTATTTTAGCCGATAATGCTTCTATCTCAGCTTTCGTTGGTTCTTTTGATATAGTAACTCCTTCAACTTCGTAACACGATGAATCATCAGAAAGTTCTAGGATTTCATATATATCATCGTCTATTACATTTGTGTCTTTTTCTATTGATTTTTGCTCTAAGGTATGAATTTCTGTAAAAAAATTTTGATCACCATCCTCACGAAAATCCGATTTAGACTTTTTAGCTTTTTTTATCCCTCTTAGATTTTTTGTCTTTTTTCTTTTTCTTTTTATTAATGTTTTCGTCGTCTGATATACAAACTACTTCGGATGTGTGTTCAGATATTTCTCCTTCAGACAATTTTTTGTCTTCTTCATTTGTTATTTCACCGTCTTCTATTTGCTCTTGAGTACTTTTTGTTGGTTCACTGTTTGCATTAACATTTTCTGTATTATCTATTGCAAGTTCATATATTTCGTGAGATTCTACATTACCTTGATTATCTTCTGCATCTATTTTTGATACTACTTTAATTTTGTCCTTTAATATGTTACTTTCATCAAATTTTTCTTCGTTTTGACCAATTTTAGGGCTCGATATATTAATTTCTTCGTCAACATCCTTTTCCACCTCCTTTTCTGTTGGTACCTTCAACTCATTTTTTGTTGGTTCATTTGTGTCATGCACAGTAACTGTGGTTTCAATAACTTTATTTTCTTTGTTCTTGGTATCTACTTTATGTTCACTTTCACTGTCAGAGCTACTGCCTGAATCGTGTGAACTGGAAGAAGTCAAATTATCGTAATTTTTTCTATCAAAATCGAGTAAATCCATTTTCTCTGTATCAGAGAGTTGCAAAGTAATTTCATCATGATCACTTCCATTATTTTCTTTATTCTTACATTTCTTTACTTTCTTTAGTTTTTTCTTCATTTTAGTTTTAGTTTCTGGTTTATTTTGTTTATTATTTTTTTCTTCTGATTCTGACAAATCTTTACTAACTTTGCTTACTACCGTAGGAGTATTTTCATATTTTTCATCAACTTTAACGTTTAAAGCAGTAGTTATAGTTGTAGATGTTATAAAAGTGCTTGGCGCACTTATAATGTTTCTTTTTAGTTTAATTTTTCTCGTAGGTTTCGTCTGAGGTACTGTGATAATCAAATCGTTTATTCTTTTAGTGACTGTAGTGGACGTTTTGTCATTGGATACTTCTTTAATGGGAGATGGAGGTTTTACTGAAATTGGATTTTTATACATTTAAAATATAAAAATGTAGTCGTAGTTTTTTATTTAAATTGCAAAAAAAATATTTTTATAACAAAAGCACATGTTCTGAAAAAGCTAAATTCTTATTTTTTTATCGTCATTTTTTATTACCTGGTAAATCTTCAATTCTTGGTTTTTCATCTTCACTACTGATTTCTACAACCTCAGCTGGCTCTTCTTTTATTTCCACTTCATCTGAAGAATCTTTTTTATCTTCTGCCACTTCTGTTGACACTGTATTAAAAAAAAACTGCTAAAATACATCAAATAATAACATTGTTTCGTATTTAAGCCGTTTAATATTTAGGCAGATGTTAAGTGTGTTAAGACACTTCGTTCCCCACTTTCTGCCGAATTCTTGCGGCATTGCGTGTTGAGTGGCAGAACTCAACGCCACGCTTTGCCTCGACACCAGAGCGAAGAAATGGAAATATAAATTTAAGTAAATATTTCATCCCCTCGAGTGGGGATCGAACCCACAACCAGTCGGTTTTACAGTCACACTTTGTGCCGCTGCGCCACGACTTGCCTCATTCATAGGGTACTTCTGGTTGACCTAGAATTATGAAATTTGACAGTTAGCATCTACAGGTAGTATTAGTTCAGGAAAAAATCATCTACTCTATACACTTATTTGAACATAATAAAATATAATCTTATTTAATTAGTTTCATTTCTTCTCTTTGGTAAGGAGACATAGCATGGTGTCAAGTCCTTTCAATCAACACGCTATGTTTCGAAAATTTTATGGTGTGTAGGGAATTGATTGTTCTGATACCTTTTGTCTATCCTGTGCAGGATACAACAGCTAAAATTTTTATAAAAGCATTAAATAAAAGCATTTTCTCACAATTAACATCTTGTTGTAACTGGGCCCTTATAGCTCTGGCCCTAGCTTGTAGTTCCAATAACTCAAGTACTGTGAGACCGGCTCTCGACGCTTTCGATTTGTCTTCTTCTTTATCTGTTCCACTATTTTTACGTTTGTGTTTATTTTTTGATTTGTGTTTTTTATGTTTGTGCTGAAATTAATTGAACAAGAGACCACATTTACTAGCTATATTGTCCTTAATGTAAATATTGATATAGTTAAAATATTCAATACAATTAGTTTTATGGATTCTTTGTTGTAATGGAAAAAATATAACAATTTTCCAAATAAATGTTCTGTTGATAATTTATGCATTAAAAATAGTAATAACTGGAGTATTACAAATATTTGGTGTTGAATTACAGAATTTTATAGAAGTTAATATAAAGTAATATTTTCTCTCTGCATAAATGCAAGACTGCATTGTAAGTGATGGCACTTTAGACTTTTACTTATATAAATTTTGTCTACCGGACAATGAAAATAATTCAGTCTCCCGATCAGAAACCCAACCTCTGTATCCAGTCAGAATCTCTGTCTTCAGTCAGATGCTGCCAATGTACCACAATTATGGCTTTTTTAAAGAACATAGGCAAGAATTTGCTCTCATTAGTCATGTCACAGTTTAAATCAATGAATTTAATTATTATTTGGAATATGGCCTTACCTTCTTACTTTTACGACTATGCTGACTTAAAATTTCATCATCGGAAGATATACTATCAAGAGATATAGTTTCTAGTTGTTCTGAACTTGATGACTCAGTGTCTGTAGGTGGCTCAGCTCCGTCTAATATAGCACATAGGCGTTTTGAGCTTATACCTAATAACTGAGAAAGGAATAATTATAAAAAAATATGTGATTAATTTAAGGAAAACATATTAATGGTATAACATTTAAATTACTGATATCTGTCAGTATTTAAATTTTAGAATAGTCGAGTTCAATATCTATATTTGATAATAGTTGCTAGTCTGATTAGATGAAATGTGGTGTTGAGGTCTATCATCATTTTAGTGATAGCTTGAAGGTTAATCATTATACAAAAAATGAATAACTCAGTGCTGGAAGCGATGAAATTCTCAAATAATATAGTTAAAAAAAATATTAGCTACAACTTTTATTCGTATTTTATATTTTTACGTGTAATCGAATGAATATTGTAGCTAGTCTGAAATTATTATATATATATAGATTAGATGAAATGCGGTGTTGAGGCCTATCATCATTTTAGTGATAGCTTGAACGTTAAATATATGAAAAATAGTAATCTAACCTCTTCCATACAAAGCTCTTGTAAATCATCAATCGATATGTGTTGCACACACTCCGGTGCCATTACTTTTAACTCTTTAGGTTTTATTACAGAGAATACTTGGTGCATTAGTTCCACTCTATCGTGGATATAATACGCTAAATCATGTTCTTCATTCTGTTTTGCTTGAGAAGATGTTTCCGGCATCTCGCTTTTAACTTTATGTCTTTTAAATCGATTCATTTTATTTAATTTTCAATTATAATACAAGCATAAGCAAATATAAAATGTTTACAAATTAGATATTGACGAATGATCTTGTCATTTTCAAATGTCAAATTCCAAATGTCAAGTTTTGTGGTACATTAAGATTACAGATAATAAATTTATTATATATATAATTGATTTATTTTTTTGCTTTAAACTTTGTAGGTTGTCTCGCAGGTAAGCAGAGGGAATTTAGTGTCACTATGTTCTTCGCTTTTTATTCCGAATTTAAAAAAATGTGTTTAGTAGCGGAACTTAACACGGTGGATTTATTGTTATTTTTGTATATTAATAAGGACGCGGTTCAGAGGTGATTATCGAGTTAAATAGTTATGTTCCGTACATACAGGTTCTTATCCCGCATAGTAGGCAGAGAGAACCTAATGTTAAGACACTCTGCTCACCATTTTCCTCTGAAGTCTGGGGCATTACGTGTTGAAAGCGTTCTGCCTCGACTTCAGAGCGGAGAAATTCGTCATTTTCAATTGTTTATTGTCGAATTACAGAATTTTATAGAAAATTTTATAAAATGATATCTATACTTATAATAAATCTGTAGAAAAGTCGTTTCTGTACATTGAAAATATTTTAAAAAAATTAGCCAGGGTGTTAAAGGATAACTAACAGAATCTATTTCCAACATTTTTAGAATTTTTGTCTGTTTCTCTGTTTTCCTGTTTATGTGAACACGCATCACGTCAAAAGTACACAATATATTTAAGCAAGGTTTATACGTAAAAATTACCAGTAAATAAAAAGTAAAATTTAGTGTTTATTTCATTGTAATAGCTTCACTCTATCAAAAGATATAAGTATTTAAGTTTCCAAGAAGCTTATATTTGAGATAGTAGAACTCGATACAAGTAACGCTATCTATTATATAGTTTGGAAAGGCTACCGTTACACTCTATAAAAAATTAATGTACTTAAAGTTTTAGATATTTATATTTGAAAAAAAAAATTGAAACATACGCAAAGATATCTATTGGAGATTGGGTGGGTGGGTGTCTAGGTAGGTAGGTAGGTAGGTAGGTAGGTAGGTAGGTAGATAGGTAGGTAGGTAGGTAGGTAGGTATGTATGTATGTATGTATGTATGTATGTATGTATGTATGTATGTATGTATGTATGTATGCATGTATGCATGTATGCATGTATGTATGGATGTATGGATGTATGGATGTATGGATGTATGGATGTATGGATGTATGGATGTATGTATGTATGTATGTATGTATGTATGTATGTATGTATGTATGTATGTATGTATGTATGTATGTATGTATGTATGCATGTATGCATGTATGTATGGATGTATGGATGTATGGATGTATGGATGTATGGATGTATGGATGTATATAGTTTTCACACAAAAAGTACCGGATCGATTTCAATATTTTTTTCACTATTAGAAAGCTGCAATTTCACCGAACAGCATGGGCTATATTACATTGAAGAAAAAAATAGAGATCCCTAATACAAATGCAATAATGCAACCCAAGGTGAGAAGAAATTGATCTTAACAATTCTATCATCGCGTGCGCTGCGAAAACTATTGATGATAGAACAAAATAATGTTCTACAGTATTGTAGAGCGCATCAATATCTATAAAAAAATCCGCGATACCATATGTCCACCTACTGTAGTTATGGCAATATAACCATTTTTTTATATTTTATAAGATAATGAAAGTGGCCACAATAATCAAACCATATTATTCATACCTCTGCATTAATCTTTATCCCACTAAATGATATTTTAATAAAGATAATTTCAATACCTGTAAAATGCTTTTTTAATTAATAAAATCGGACATCCTATTCAAAAGATATAACGAATTTAAAAATATCAAATTTAAGAAAAACATGTAATAATAAAAAAGTAACTCTGCAGGGGTGAGGGGGAGGTGCATCGATATCACTAAAATTATGAAGACAATCGATTAGATTTTTTGTTTCTTTATTTGAATTCAATAGGTTCCAAAAGTACGGGACCAATTTGGAAAATTCTTTTACTATTAGACGATTGAAGTGTAAAAAAATACCAAAACAAAACCTTATATCGCGTGCGCTGTAGAAATTATTGACAATAGAGCAAAGTGATGTACTACAATTTTATAGAAAACATCTACATCTACAAAAATTTGACGATACCATGCGTAACTGTAAAAAAAGGAAAATGTGTAAACTAGAACAGAGCCGCCATCGTAGTACAGAGGGACATATATATATATTCGGTCATATTGAATAGCTTTAAACTTTGTATACAAAGGTATCCCGTACGTAGTGTATATTTTTTTTCAATTATTATTACCAGTAAAGTATCGATACTAATGTGATATCTATTTATTTATATATATTATAATTTCTTTAGGTATGGGCTTAAAATATTTTATCCTATATATTGCCCCCGTAAAAGGAGCGCTGACGCTTCCATTCTGTAATAATATTAAAGGCCATCGCGGCGCAGGGGCACATAGTTAGGTTAAGTTATTTAAAACGGTTAAGCCCTTTCTGAGATTATCCTGAACGCACAGATAAACAGACAAACTGACTAAGTTCTATTACATTGTTAAATGTCCGTAATAAAAATTTTATACAGACACCGTCGAGTTAGGATTTTAATGTAAGTAGCGATATTACTATAACTATATAGCTATAACTATAACTTAGGTCCTAAAGACTCCTTAAGGCAAAAGTTTAAAGAAATTAATATATTGACAGTTGCATCTCTCTTATGGGTGGTACGAAAATGCGACTTGCGTGCGTTGCAAACATACATTATAGGTATATTAAAACACGAACATAATTTTAGTGTATTGAGCAAATAATTCTGTGGTTTAAGCGGGCGAAGCCGCGAGCGGGCCGCTAGTCTATAATAAAACACAAGCCATATTTTAATATACATTTATTTAAACTTTGGTATGTATTAATCTAAGCATAAGTAGATAAACTAATCATTATACAAATCATACAAAAAATGAATAACTCAGTGCCGGAAGCGATGATATTCTCAAATTATATAGTTTAAAAAATATATGCTACAATTTTTATTCGTATTTTAAAATTTTACGTATAATCGAATGAATATTGTTGTAATTTTTATATTTAAAATAATGTATATAAATAATGCAAAAAAAAATGTAAATCATTTAAATTATAATAAACAATTAAAGATATAAGATCTTTTAGCAGTACCTTATAATTATAATAATATTTATACATAGATATTCATATTACATAAAATTATAGTTGCCATATTTCTAATTGACTTTTAATATCAGTCTTGGTGAAATTATTCATCTACATTTTTCACAAATTAAATATTTTCAAATTTTTGGTATTATACAGGTTTTTTTTTTATACAAAAACAGTATTTAATATAAATTTTCAGGAATGTTTTAATGACAGAATTGGAAAAGTGTTCCATAAATAATCTTAGTTAAGAAAAAATTGAATATGAAAAAGGTACATCAAATTTTAGGTTTTGTGTTATTCATTAGATATGTAAATTACCAATCATAACATGAAAATATTTGTTTTTTTTTTTTACATTTAAATATGGATAGATAAAACAGTATTAAAAATTTCAGAATTATTAAAGAACAATATAAAAAAGGTTTTATTCATCATTTAATATATCTATATAAATTACTTTGGTCGTGTATTTCTTACTATCATCTTATATTAATATTTACATAACTTAAACAGAAATTATTTACATTAAAATGTTACTAATAATTTTCTACAAAGCATATTTCTTAAAAAAATAAGAATATTATAGCCTTAATAAATTATAAAATATCATTTAAAAAAATGCAACTATTTTCTTCGCTGTTTTTTAATATTTATAAATTACAACCAGTGCATGAAATTACTAAAAAACAAATGAAAGCTTATAATAATATAGCCTATAAAGTTTTATTCGTATACTATCGATATTTGAAAAATGGTCTTGAAATATCTATACATCTTCTAGTATTTGTAATTTACATAATAACAGATATTTAAGAAAATTGTATTATGTAAATAGAAATTTGTCTTTTACTATAATAGTTAGTTCGTTCGGTATTCGCAGAATCGCAAAAAAAAAAGTTTATTATTTATGTAACTTAACCAAATATAAGAACTGGGCGGCGTACCTTCGAATTAGGCGCAAAGTGGAAAACGGAAGTGTTTTAATGGGAACGGAGTGTGTTAACACGAGGGTATCATGTTCCCTCTACCTACCCTGATGATGCTGTATCAGCGTGAAGCTAAAAAATAACAACAAAATTACATAGTATTATGTCTTCACATATTACTATTATTTAAGAAATACAATTATGAACATTATAAATTCACACTTTTAAATTTCGTTCTTCAACCCAATATGGATTCAGAAACTGTCCCTATTAGATTATTTTTAGCAAATTATCAAAAACAGCTTCCTATAAGATTATTTTCTCTAAAATTAAACGTGTCTAGAGAATCATTATAGAATTACGACGCTGAGTAATTTTAATATATATAAAGGTTTTAGCAGAAATTTTGTAACATGGACAGTACTTAATATTATAATCAAAAATATTTTTAATTATTGGCGACTATTTTAATACAATTTTAAGGCTAAATTCAAAATTTAGTAAGTTTCTCTTTCTAATTTCGTGTATCAAAACAATGCAGGGAATTCAAGGACTGCCCCACATGGTCCTTCGAGCCACGGGGCTATTATCGCGTATTTTAAGAATATTTCCAAAAATAGGTATCTATACAATCATCAAATTTCTCATTGATTAAAAATATTATTAATATTATTATTTTAGACTATTATCTTTATATGCATAAATATTTAAGGAGGCATTTTGTAACATAGTATAGTTTTTAAATTATTTTTAATCCATGGGCAGTCATAATGAAAAGTTTTATTAAAATGACTAAATTTACAATTTAGTAGGTTTCTCTTTCAAATTTCGTTTATCAACACAATGTGGGGAATTCGAGGACTGCCCCACCGTACGGCTGCCCCACGTGGTCCTTCGAGCCACGGGACTGTTTTTGCATATTTTAAGTAAATTCACAAACGCAGCCCTATATTGTCTATTAGTTGCTGCATATATAAGTGGATTTATAACACTAGATGCCCACGCTAGTATGGAAGCTATGATATGTAGCCAGGGATATGTTATGCCGTCGTCGGCTACGTTCATTATCATCAAAGGTAGAAAACAGGCTAGGAAACAAAGAAATATTGTTAGCATCAGCGTTGTTAGACGAGAGTCCTCTTCTTTTTCTCTTGCTGTTTGACCGCTCAATTTGCTGTGGAAGAACAGTTTTTTTTATTTTAGTTATAGTTTATATCAACAATTTTAAATATGATTGTTTTTATTAAATTTCGTTAAATCTATGCTAACTCTGGGACGTTGTAAGTTATTAAAAAGTATATCTTAGATATTATAGTGATGGGTACCAACAATATTTTGATAACAAACAAATTATATTTTTATTAAAATTAAATGGATTATTAAAGTGTACCCTTTTTCTAATGTTATATTAGCTAAATGTAATTTAGCTACATATGTAAGTTTTATGTATGCAATTATTTCAAAGCATTTTTTTTCGTGCTTTTCATGCATTCATTTTTGAAAAAATACAGTCGATATGATAATCTCCTCCTTTTACAGAAAAAGAATTAGGTACTCGTCGATCGATTAAAAAAGAAATACTTATTATTATTTTTTCCATTTGTATGTATGTATGTATCTCATCAAACTACATCGTTGAAAATAAAATATTATCAATGAACTTGATAAATCATACGCGCTTCTTCTTACATAACATTAGGAAAGCCCTCATTAATTTATCTCATGCAAATATTTTAATAAAGTTAAGTGGTCCCAAATTTTTATATAATTATATATATATAATTACAATAAAAAAAAATTCTAAATGAACATACAAAACATGCAAAAAGATATCTCACCCACATACACACCTGCGCCCTTCTAATTTTCTCTTACTCTCTCTCACGCGCCAGTAAATGCAAGAGTAGGACACTATAATCACTACGCAGGGTAGCGCAAACCCGAACACGAAGAGATACTTCTTGGGACTTCTACCGTCCTTTGGTAGGATTGTACAGGAAAATGTATTTGGGTCTAGACCCAATCTGCCCCATATGCCTAGGAGCGGTGGTATCTAGAAAATAAAAAGGTTATACAGTTAATTCTCTTTTAGTTTCACGATGTGTGCGTATAACACGATAAACAGAGAGAACAAGAGAAAATTAATCTAAGCATTGCTTCATTTTAGTCAGTTTTACGTTTTTTTTAGTTTCTGATTGTAAACGCGAAGTTTGTGGTTGAAAATCCGATGTTTAATGATTCTTTTTCTGACTCGGAGTCTATTAACACTAGGTTCCTAGGTTCTCTCTGTCTACCCATCAGGGTAGTCTACGGGATACAACGTGAAGCTAAATAAAAAATAAATGAACAATTTATTTTTTATTGATCTTTATTGATCTTGATCAATAAGAAAATTTTCTTCCATGTCCTTCGCAAATGCAATATAAGAAAAACGCTCCTTCATTATCCACTCGTATATTTTAGAAATTACGTATTTTAAAAAATCAGAATTATAGTCGTGTTTAGAATTAAATAAAAAAAAAAAACAGATTAACGCTTTTTCACACATAGCAAGGTAGGCAGAAGGAACCTAGTGCTAATTATCATAATTTCGGAACTCAACGCCGTCTACTTATAAAACAAATTTGAAATAAAAAAAAAGATTAAAATCACTTCAATTAAACAGGGACCTCACGCATTGAATGATTCACTAACAACCGACTGTTACTTCACCGCCATTAAAACGCGTTAGAGACAATTGGTCGAAATTGTTCCAACATGATCGACGTCTATTCTATTAGTTTGGATTACGGAAATGCTATACGTGGGCAGCAATTAACGTTTAAAGTACGAGTGGGAGCGATTGTAGATTTAAAAAAATTGGAGTTTTAAAAAAATATATATATTGATATTTTGTTTTGAGGTCCTCGTGGCGTGCAGCATCTGACTTTAAGCGCGACAAATCGTGGGTTCGATTCGAACTATGAAATGTTTTTAGTATTTCTCTCTGGTCAGAGATAGGTTCTCTTTGTCTAGTCTCACGCTGTATCCCGCACGTAGTTAAGACACTCTGTTCTCTTTTAGATTCTTCCGTTCGCCACTCCTCCGCATTCTGGAGGCATTGCGTGTTGAGTGGCACTCAACGCTGCGCTTTGCCTCGACATCGAGCGAGAAAATAGAAATATTAAATCTTCTTTTAGGCAGGTTTTTGTTAATTTATTAGTTTTTTTATATAAGTAGCTTCGATCAACAACGGAAATATTAACGGATTCAGAACATTGTAATTGACACTAACGACAATAAAAAGTAATATAAAAGGACCCTCACTACAAAGAAATAGATAAAACCAGCTATTCACAACCATTAAAAATAATAAAAAAAGACACATAAAAAGTATTTGACAATTAAGCCGCAGTTTAAAGCGGGCTGTACACGGATGCGCCTAATTCGTAGCAATTAACTATAGCCATACGAGTGTTGAAGTGCAACGAACTAATTCCACTTCCTTCATAATGCTCGCTTGTTTAAATAAAGTTTGAATATATAATAGATTATTATACAATATGTAAAGGCCGGTACAGCGTCTGTCTGACTGTAAACGATACGGTTGTGGGTCTTAATACCCACTGGGGGAGATGAATTATTAGCGCGGCGTTGAGTTAAGGCTCTCAACACTAAATGTCTCCATAATTAGGATATCTTATCACTATATTCTCTATGCTTACCATGCTATATGTACTCAGAATACAGCATGAAACTATAAAAAAATATAATATTTCTTATCTATACATGTCCTTTTTGATCTTACAAAAGGAACTTATTGAAGAAACTCTCTGTTTTCCACTCATTCCAGGGCGATTGCGTATTGTACAGAGGAATTCCAAAGTACATTTTATTGGAGGAAATGAAGGCTACGTATAAATTTATATACTTCTTTTGCACATCATTTAATTCACAACTATAATGTTTCACATTCCTTTGGTTTTTTTATTTTTTTTTTACTTAGCAAAATCGCATTGTAATCACATTGTAAATAATCGATGTTGGCGCCATCAATTTTGGCGAATTGAGCAAGGTAGACAGAGGGAACATAGTGTCTCAACACGCCGTTCTTGGGAATTACGATTCTTGAAAATTACGCATTCGTTTGAGTACGAATCAAACCCATACACACGAGATAAACGATTAAATTATGTTAAATATTTTTACCCTTACCATTAATCCGAAGGACACCAGCCATATAAGAAGCAACTGGATCCATATCTTCGTGGTGGTGTAAATCTGCGAGTACATATCATAGTATGCTATAAGTGTATATCTGAAAAGAATAAATAAATAAATTTGAATATTTAATATAATAATTAATAATTATTATTTTATTTAATATTTTTATTTTTATTTATTTTTATAGCTGACTTTCGAGAACACATTATCGACCATATTGTAAAAAACCTGACGAGGGCTCACAGATGTCGAGGCGGAAGAGGTATACAGAGACCCTAGCGCTTGGCACTTAGGATAAATAACCCTAATATGATGATTTAGTTGTCGACGCTAAGAAAGTCAAGTGTTAAGATTTCAATGTTACAGTTTTCCGGCCTTTTTATAGATTGTATATTAAATAGAGGAAACGAAAAACTAATATATAACACCGTGTGAGGACGACAAGAAATAATTAAATTAAGTTGTCAATTTAATAAAAAAAAACACAAAGGACAGTTCTTAATAGATTTTATTAAGCGAAACGAATATCATAAAAATACCCGCATAATAGTAAAAAAATATTGTCGTATAAAAAGCGAATTTGAGATTTATATCTTCACGCTTTCATCTAAAAGACACTCCGTTCATTTTCCGCCCGCTGTCAAGTTTTGGAAAAAAAACTCCCCAACTCGGAAATCGAACAAACAACCGTCGCATTTATATGCTGACGCTGTCCCACTAGCACTACTGTTATTGTTTACCACGTCCTTCTCGTATCGTTATGAGTTTATCACCTTATATAACAATATTTTTTTTCCATATAACATGAAAGGGTGACGTGAATTAAATTTGTCATCATTTTAACTTTTAATAAGGCTTATTATTTACACTCTCTTAAATATTAAAGCTTTTTTACGACACCCCTTCTTCTTTTGTTTAATGTCTACAATTCATATATTAATAATTAAAGCTAAATAATATTTAAGAGCATATACTCAATAAAAACAAAAGACATTATAAGTTCTTTGATTTTCATGATTATTACACATTGTAAATGAAACTATTTTTACCGGATTAATCGCGTATATTTTGTATTTTATACATTAATATATATATATGTATAAAATACAAAATATACAAAATATATTTTGTATTTTATACATATATATATATATGTATAAAATACAAAATATACGCGATTAATCCGGTAAAAATAGTTTCATTTACAACAAAAGACATTGTTAAAATTTAAGGCAAAATTTAAATAAATATCTTTTTCAGCGTCACGTTGCAACTATTTTTATGTAATCAAAAGTATTATACGATTGGCATAAGCAATTGAGTCTGTTCGTTTGTCCTTACGTTTAGAAGTTTTTTTTAAAGAAAAATAAGATTGGAGACACACCAATAGCTATTAAGAAAGTATTTATAGCTTATACCTGCAGTTCTTTAATCTGCGCTTGCGCTTAATCAAACAAACTCTTTAACTTCATACCTAATATTACGATAGATACCTAATACCATTTTAATAACTATATATCGGGACATATTCAATATGTTAATAATATTTAATCGGTCTCACAAGTAACCGATAAGGTTTTTATTAACGGATAACGAAGCGACTCCCCAAAGTGGTTTTATCGTTTAAAAGGCACTCAGCGTGAGAAATGAGTGTTTGATGTAGATAATTTTGTCCTGTCGCTCCGTTGTGATGTAATCTTAGTTGACTTTGCAATAGTTCTTTATCATAATATATTTACATACAAACGTTCCTGCACTTGGAAAGCATTTTTTTTTACTTTACGTTGTATCCTACGTATATAATACGATAGGAAGAGAGAACCTGGTTTCAAGACACTTCGATCTTCGATATTCACCCAATTTCCATAATATTCGATGATGAGTTGCGGAACTCGCACTAAGGCAAGTGCGTAGCTTAATAAGAAGAGTGAAAAACAATAATTCTCTAAAGCGGAGTCGAACCCGCAATCATTGCGTTTACAGTCACATACTATCCCACATATAATAAATACAATACTATTGTTTTACGTGAAAAAATCTTTCTCTTGGAATGTACACGATTTACAGCTTCATTCACCGCACATTCATGGCACATCATAAAATCTTTGAAAATAAACACACGAATATATATCGCGTGCCAGTTACTTGGTATCCGTAAACGATAAGTTAAAAATAGTAAGAAATTCTAAACAAAATAAGTGCGGGTTCATATCAAGTACGTAACATTTTTTTCAATAATTTGTACGGAATTTTTCTGTGTATGTAAATGATTTTGTGTATGAGTATCACACAAAAGACAAAAAAAACATAAGTTTGTTTTACCTAACTAGTCCATCAAGAATTCAAGTTATAACTATAACTTGAGTTCTTGATTGGCTACCTATAGGTATACATAGAATTGATAGAATAAAGAAAATATTATTCTGTGATATACTTATAACTATATAAATTATTTGAAAAATAAAAAATAAAATAGTAGTTCCTTTTAAATGCGCATTTACACAGCTTCATTCTTCCTTTCTCAATTTTGCAACTAAATAAAAAATAAATATTTAAATATTTTCTCGTTAACAATTTAACGTTGTAATTGATCACGAGTTTTAGGGTTTAAAGGTAAGTGAAAAGAAATTAAAACCTAGCCAATATTTCTCAGAGTATCAATTTTTGTTGATGTGATTTTTGTTGTCATATTTGAGGACCTCCTGCACAAGTGGAGTGATAAACTCACTCATTTCTTCAAGTTCAGACATTTTTTTGATTCAGAAGGGAAAAAAGAACTTAGTGTAGAGACTCTCCGTTCGTTAGCTGATTCGTTACATACCACGACTCGCGGAATTCAACGCCGCAAGAGACATTGTTGACTAAATATTAATTTAGACATTGCTAAATAATATATTTTTTTGAAGTATTCTTCCCGATGATATCATCAACGCTTAACACTGAGATGAAAGCGAAGATGCACAAATAGAGTAACTCAATGCCACAGTGCACAGTGCGCCTTTATGCGGCGGCTACTGACCCGCTATGAATGAGTTTATTTTTATGGTAAATTGAGTATGGTACAAAGATATTTTGTTATAATGATCTTTGAAAGAAATGGCGGGTGTTAGAAATATCATTTGCACAGGAAATTTTAAGCGTCTTAGTATAAATATGGATATAGATTATATACAGTAAAATATAATTTGAAAATGATTTAAAACGATGGTGTAGGTTCGATTCTCGCTCAATATTTCGTGTTTCCGATCTCAATAGCATGTAAAGATGTTGAGTGTTAAGTACCGTCACTCAAAGATATTCTACATCATATCGTCTCTATTTCGCTCCTTAGGACACAAGACAACGTATAGCTTATGGATTCAGTTCACGAATTTTATTGCCATACAAACAAATATCCGAAGCAAAAGAGAGACGAACGACTGGATGCAGTAACACAAATAAATATTGCATTTATAAAGATGGACGCGGGGATCAGTGAATTAGTGCTTAAGATTAGTCTTATGCAACAGTGAATTTAATTTTGATCATCTGTTTTATAATATTTATCGTTTTATTTTACAATAACTGAAACACTCCGACGTGTATTTGATGTGATAAACGAGATAGTTTTACGACAAAGCGCGGCATTGAGTTTCGCTATTCAACACGCCATCGCCATGTCTCCAAAATTAAGCGGGAATTGGGGAATGGAGTGTCTTATCACTAGTTTCCATCTGTCTACCACGCTGTATGTGGATACAGTATAAAACTAAAAAAAATCAATACTGTGCGTTTTCTAACGCTATTTTTTGCAACAAAAGCTTCAGATCGGTGAATCAGCTAATAACTCACCTCATAACAACCGATATAGAACGGTAAATTATGGTATAAGTATCTAATATTTTTTTACTATATACATCAAGATATAGATGATTTTATAGCTAATTTACAATAAAAATAAACTTAGTAATCACTTTTTAGTCTACGATGAAAACATGTTTTTCAGTTTTTTCTTTTTAAATTATATATTCGCCATAGAGATATTCTATGTGCGACAACAGAGCCAAACGCCCTAACTAATTAGATTACCTTGTAGCTAGTTTCCTTAACTTAGCTTCACGCTGAATCTCACACATAGTCGGAGAGGCAGAGGGAACCTGGAACCCTACTTAAGACACTTCGTTCTCATTGAGACAGTTCCGTTTCCGTTCGGCGCAAAGACGCCGAATTATCGAGGTATTTTGTGTCGAGTACAGTACGGTCAACTAATCGTGGCCGCTCTAATAACAATATTGGCTATTTCAACTTAATCATGGGGAAGCAAGGAAGCCGCAAATATACGCTAGTATTCATATAAAATTAATTTTCAATAGAGGTTCCAGATTTTAGATTACAGTTTCTTAATAGTCGCTGAATATATTTAGTATGCATTAATAGTTCTGATGTTATCGTCTTCCTGTTTAAGTTACATGCTGTCCCCTTCCTTAATTATCATAGTATACATATGATTATTATTTTATTTATCATTGTAGTTATATTACATCAATATTTTATTAGATATTTATCGTATCGCTCTTTTTGCCGATTTCCCGTCCCTTTTAAATAGATACGAGAATACGGCGTTGAGTTCCGCCACTCAACTCGCAATGTCTCGGAAACTGGGTAACGAAGTGTCTTAACACTATCTCCCTCTGGCTATCCTACTATGCGAGAAAAACTGTGAAAATGTTTTTTTCTATACATATAAAATTTCCTCCTTGAGTCCATTACCATATTACGTCGAAAGTTTATATTATATTATAAGAGATGTTTAGGTATATTATAACTATTGCTATAATAGTTTTTACTTGATCAAATAGAAATAACTGAGAGTTATGTAGATATGACATGTCACACATTTTGAGCCTCTGAAGTAACCTTACTCGATAAGGTAAAAAGGATGATGGTGAGTGGTAAAATTATAAATCCAATCTTTTTCCTGTATATCAGAGTTATGCATAGATAACCTAAGTTAAAACACTCACGAGCTCTGTTACCGATGCCGTGGAATTTAACGCCGCGGAATAGTAAAAAGAATATTTTACATTACTAAGTTCAGTTCATACTTCCTATTTATCTTCCAAGTTTCAGGATGTGCGTCAAAATGAATTGAACATCAGAAAGTAAAAAAATATATATTTTATTACATAATATTACCCGGACGAAGCCAGGGCGTGGATGAAACTAGTGTAGATTATTACTTTTGTAGGTGTCAATAGAAAGTATTAAGTAGTAAGTTATCCGATATATTTGGTGGCGTGCAAATATTTTTACATACTTTCGAATATTAGGAGGAGAAAGCCAGCAACTAGATTGTGTGTTCAAATTAATAACTTAGCTGATTAAGCTAGTTTTATTAATATTTAGTTCGATTTTAGAGACTAGCGACAGGCTTCGTCCGGTTAATATTATATTGTATCTTGGGAGATAAGTAGGTAATATAAAAAAATACTTTTACTATTCCGCAGTGTTAAGTTCCACGATATCAGTAACAGAGCTCGGAGTGTCTTCACTCAGGTTTTCTACTCATAACTGTGATATAGAGAAAAAAGCTTGAAATTGTAATTTTTTTCAACTAACCATCAGTTTTACATAATCAACATAACCATGAAAATATTTATAGTATCGACATAAATATTTTCCACAATAGAGTGAGCCTTTAACTAATTATCGCATAAATAATGTAATGATAGTTTTTGTATATCTGCTCTATAGTACAGTCAAGGGGTCGTGGCCGCCCTTAAGTAAGAATTTCGAATTTTTGCGCATTGTCCACTCACAGAGAAGAACGTAATCAAAAGTATGAAAAATCCTAAAATTAAATGTGGTCAGCAGTCTACAGCTAACTTCAGGGCGGCCACGACTCATCAACCGTACTCTACATTATTTTTCCTATCAACATTAAGCTTAAGGCGACCGACTTAAAATACTCGAATCACTCCACACAATGCACTTAAAATTCTTTTAGAATCTAACAATGGAAGTTGTAAATTGAAACGCATCTAAATAAGTTATTTAAAAATGGGGGTCGTTTATGGTGTGATAGAAAATTTACATGTTGAAAACATAAATTATAAGTATAATGATATGGGTTCGGAATCTAGCGGCGATTAAATTTGTATACGAAATTTTAATATGTTTTTAATTATTATACTAAATTACGGTGAGAATAACACTTTAGAACAAGAAAATTATAGTGACTAGTAGTTTCGTACATGAATAAAGTTTTTGTAATGTAAACGAAAAGGTTCGTCGGTTATTATTGGTCACTCGGACAAAACCTGGAGTTTTTTGTTAGAATGCGGTTTTGGTTTCATAGAGATTTTTGGTAGATCTCGCGATCTATTGATTTTGTGCTATGCTGTACGGTTCTATTGCTGGGCAAAAGCCTATCTCCATTTCTTTCACTCTTGCTTATTTTGTGCTATTATTCACCAGTTAGGCATTTAATGGTCTAGCTCGTCTCGCCATTTCCGTTTTTGTCTGCCATTCTCCTGTTAGAATTTGGAATCCAATTGAAAGCACTAATACGAATTGATTTTTTTCTTCCTTCGTATTGATTGTTCAAGATAGTTACGATTCTGCAGTTAAAGTAATAGGTATATACATAAATATGTTACTCCTGCCTAATTTTTTTTATTTCCTTGCTTGCTGATAAGAAAACAAAGAATGGAATTGAATCCCGCAACACAACAAGCAATGTCTCGTAAATTAGGCGGTGCGTGGGAAACAGTGTCTTAGCTCTCCCCTTTTATACGGGATAAAACGTGAAGCGGCTTTTTTTTTTACACTAGTCTAATATTATATTGAAAATATCGTGAAGCGGCTCTTTAAAATATAGGGAAATATTCCACGCATAACAGAGAAGCCAGAGGAAACCTGGGAACCTACTGTTAGACAGACTTCCGTTCCCCACATTCCGCCGAATCCGAGTCATTGTTGAGTTGTTGTTGAGTAGCGGTACTCAAACTTGTTATCAGAGTGGGGAAATGAAAATATTCCATATTCATTTAGTTTTATAACGTATAAAAATTTGAACGTAGCGGGACTCGAACCCGCGCTTCTTATAAATAAGTATTTTTCTTTCCTAAGTGTGGCATAACACTTTAAAAATGTCAAAAAATATTTAGTATTCCATTTTCTAGTGAGAATCGAACCCACAACCTGTCGTGTTACAGTCACACGCTTGTGCCCCAACTCTGGCATCATAGAGAAATATATACAAAATAATAATAAAAAAGTTACTTTTAAATTGAGCACGCCACGATGGTAGTAAATAACCTGCGGACGTTTATACACTGTTTGAGTGTTCCCACGTATTTTATTTTACGATTCACTCTTGCCCACTCGTAATTTAACAATGCCAGTTTAGTTTGGCTTTCATGTTTTATTTCCTATAAAACTATTTTAGTAATTGAGATGTGAAAAAACGGCGTTGGGTTCCGCCATTGAAATAACTAATGTAGATGTAGAAAATGGTGTAAGTTCCTCGTGCCCTTGTGTTGTGTAGTTTATTAGCTACATTTTGCATCCCGTATATAGCAGGGTATGTAGAGGGTATTAAATGTTAAGACTTTGTTCCATACTTTCTGCCCAATTACTGGGACATTGTGTTTTTTTTTTTGTTGTCGTCGTTTTTTGTTGTTGTCAGAGCGAGATATGAAAAATAAACTCACCCAGGTGGGAATTGAACCCATGACCATCCAGTTTTCCAACACAATAGTATCTTCTTATTTTTATCGCGTAGGTAGTATATTACAAAACGAGTTTAGTTCAAAAGTTAGATAAACTGATCTTAAAAATATATGTTTTAGTTTTGATAAATTGCTTCAATTTAAAAGAACTCTAAGAAAAAAATTGATTTACATTTTTTAAAAGTCTTATTTATACTGTAATGATATAAAAGTATTTAGAAGAGTATACCGATTGTAATACAGAAGTCAAGTCCCGCTGATTCCTGAGGCGTAGGTTCGAGTCCCGCTATGTTCAAATAGATATTACGCTTATTAATACACGCTAAGGCATGCCCTATTGGATATTAACCTTTCTAGTATGGTTTTTTGTATTATATAAAAATGATTGCAGCGTATTGTAAACTATATATGTTTTCTTTTTTTTTTTTAAATCGCTATTATATAAATCGGTGTCACATTAAAGAACAACTTGCGTTGTTTTCTCAGCCTCATCCTCTTTTATCTTTTATCTCTTCCGGGCTGTAAACGCAATGCATCTCGCGTCTTACATCGCGGACGTCGGACGTCAGTTCGATTCAGTAGACATTTTTATGAGTTAATTTCGTTAAGAATGTTTATAGGTTAATGGTGATGTTTTGGGTTGCACTGAATGGTACAAGAGTGAGTGGTAATAAAGAAAGAAAGGTTCTGTATATTATTTTTTTATTCATGTTTTATCCCCCATTATGGCAAGTTAGGCAGAGGGTACCTAGTGTTACGACACTCCGTTTCTCACGTTCTATCCAATATCTGAAACATTGCGAGTTGAGCTATGGAACACAACGACGCGCGTTGTCGTGTAAACGTCGTCGTGTAAGTGTTAGGAAATAAAGCTTGTTCTTTCTAATGAGTAGGAATTGAAATCACAATTAGCTGCTGCTCGACGATGGTCTCAATGTAAAGTTATTTACCTATCATGTCATATTGACGACATTAACGATTACAAAATATTTAGATTCATACGAAAAATATATAATGATATAATGTGATTTTCACTACTACATAAGTATAAACATTATATAGCTATCTACCTATAATAATTTTCCGTTTTATTCTGCTTTATTTAAGTAAATATTAGCCACCATCCACTTTACGCCTTCATTTCACATATTAGGAACTAGTCTGTCGTTTTGCATGGGTTATTTATACAGACATGTGTTCCTATAGATTTCTATATATAAATTGAAAACTAAGTTGACATATGACACATTTTAAGTGCTCGCGGTAACTGTAGCCGCAGGTACAGTACATTACATACATACATCCAAACGATTAACGTGATGTACTTATTATTCTATAGACTTCCTCAGATTAGCCAACACAAAAAGAACTTACAATTATGGAACTAGCAGTTCCGGAGATAAGAGCGTGTAATCAAACATATTCCTCAGCTTTATAATGTAAATATACATTGATGTTATATGTGTTTCTTACATTGTCACTCCCACTACACGCCTTCACAATCATATACATTGAAATTGAAATTGTACGTTATTTTTTTTTATTTATAGACATGTTTATAAACATTAGGGCTCAGCAATTAGAAGCGTTACTTTTAACCTACAGACGATTTCGTCAGGTTCAGTTTTTTTTTATGATGAAAATATTTTTCTTTTATATTCTTTTTCATATAAACACCTTTCATCTTCGATATTTTTTGTTTATGTCTTGCATATATCTTGTATCGTTTCTCATTCAATATACTAGTACATATATCGTTTTTAGAATATGATTTGTTATTCTATAAGAGTAGCTGAGGGTTATTATTTACATATGTGCAGGAGACTATGTAATACTTTAATTTACAATTTAATTTATGGTTAAAACATTTTTCGTATAATTGGAATAATGTTGGATTCGATTCCCGATCATGGAAATATGACTGTTCAGGCATGCAGCTTATGTAACGCTATCTAAAGCAGTGTTTCCCAATCTTTTTTGTGCCATGCCCCACCTTAACCTTTCTAAATTTTTTAATGCTCCCCTAATATAAAAATGAAATCAAATTCTTATCAATTATATCTATACAATATATATGAATAATAAATCAACGAACTATTACAACAGTTTTGACGTACACTTATTTCAAATTAACACCAACTGAATGATGTGAAACTCTACGTTCCGATGGGCCCGTGGATTACTTCAAGACTCTAATCACCAATTTGATATTTTGATCTCGTCAAACGAAATTATACCTAATAATTATTTACGGCAATTATTTGAAAATTTGCCTTTCTTTGTTAAATTTGGCACCGATGACCGACTAGACCTATGCATTGCATATAGTGGGCTGAAGCGAAAGGGTTTAAGTTGTACCGAGTTTATTTTTGAATAACTTAAATTAACTATCAAATTGTGACCCCCAGTGGGTCGTGGGCCCCACGTTGGGAAACACTGATCTAAAGGGATGTTTCTTAAAAGATCAGAAATTAAAATGATGCATACGGTATGATTATCTCGCGTGATCAGAGAGATGATGAAAAAATGTATAGATTTTCAATGTTTTTTAACTTCACGAACGCAAGCTAACCCGCAGATGGTAGGGTAGGCAGAGAGAACCTGGGAATTTAGTGTTAAGACACTTTCATCTCCACTTACTGCTGAATTCTCGAGGCATTGCGTGTTGAGTGAGGAACTCAACGCTGCGCTTTGCCACCTTACCAGAGCGAAGGCATGAAAATATTAAACATTTTATTCCCCCAAATCAGAATCAAATCTACGACCGTCGCGTTTACAGTCGCATGATTGTACCACGACGACGGCCATGATTAAATAATTCAATAATGGCTACTTTAGTTCGACATTGTATTTTAGCCATTAACACCCACCTTCAGGAAATTTTTGAGTAATTCAAAAGCAGATATGATACTCTTGTTATAATTAAGTTTAACACTAGTTTGTTACCACGGTCTGCCTTCCTACTAAACCTTCTCCTCTGCAAAGTTATACTACAAAAACCGAAACGGAAAACAAAGTGATATTTTTTTAGCATATAGCAGAGGTCGCTTATACTAAGACACTCGGTTACGCAGTTTCCGCCCAATATACAAAACATAGCATATTGACTGGTGGTACTCAACGCAGCGCATAGAAATAAAAACATTAATAGAATTAATTTTCCCTAATTGGTAACGAATCCACAACTGTCGCATTGCAATTACACGTGCTTAATCTACGACGGAGTAATACCTATATAGGTAGCTATAAATATAACATATAGTTCTTACCTGTTAATAGTGATAGCGACCATAGACAGCAATGATACAGCCTCGTTCCCGTAGAATACGAACGCGAACATCTGACACAGGCTTGGCCCGAGCACCCATTGTTGATTTATATATCTGAAGAAAATACGCGAAAATTAATTTCAAATAATTTAATATTTAATTTTATAATATATTTTATTATTTATTTAATCGTTGCGCTCAATTTTTGAGACATTCCGTGACTTCACCACTCAAGACGGAACTCAACGCCGTTGTTTAACGTGTTACCAGAAGGAATAATAAGGAATCAAAACACTTAATTCTCTCAAATAGGAGTCGAACCGAGAACCGTCGAGTTACAGACAGACGCTATGCCACTGCGGCATGATGGCTCTTCGATTTTTTAAGATATTGAAATAATGTTTATTTTTAAAGTTCAAACTAAGGAAAGATTGTTAAATGTGTTTTCTCTTGTTTAGGTACAGACAGTTTTTGCTAATTATGCGATTCAATTGTATAATATAGCCAACGCGTAATTTTGGTGACACCAATAAAGAAATCATAACTAAGTAAAAAATTGTTGATTTCAAAAATAACTGAGTTTGTAGAGCAATTTTGTATATATGTATGCTAAAAATAGCATCATGTTTAAAAAAATTGCTTTATACACATAAATATTGCGAATTCAACGTAGTCCTTAATGACCCCGCTCCGCTCGCATTGGAAACCCACCTTAAGAATGGAAAAAAAAATTAAAAACAAGACTCATTTACTAAAATAAAATCGCTTACGTCGATAAAAATATTAAATTCTAACATTTTTCTCTCCATAAGTAAGCAATAAATTCATAATTTTTTGTTACAGTCGTTCGTTTCGCTGACATGTGCTTTGACTGGCGTCGTGTTTCACACAAGATTGTGTTTCTATATTAATTAACATATGTTTAGGAGCGTGCCTCGAATGTATTTTTGAACATATCCATTTTGACATTTTATTTTGTGAAGTCGTCAAAATATTGGATATTCATTTCGATGTATTTTCTATGGACAAGCCGTTAATTTTTATTGTTAAAGAAAAGAAATGAGTCTTTTTGTATTTTGTTTCGATAGAAACATTTTAGTAATGTCTTCTCTGCTTTCCATTTAACACATCCTAAGGGCAAGAGGCAAAAGAAATAACATCAATTTCAGCCTCTTATAAGTTTATATTTAGGTAATCTTACTTAGTTAACGCGTATTATAAATCTCCCTGTTATCTGAGACGGATATAAGGATGCCGTTTTCATTCATAAATTACCTATTTGTATTATTTTTTACAGCTTCATGCCATAGTATACCGCATGTCTACTACATGAGGTAGGTAGAGGGAACCTAGTGTTAAAACAATCTGCTCCCCACTGCAGTAGTGTTGAGAGGAGGAAATGAACACCGCGCTTTACCTCAACACCAGAGCGAATGAAAATATTAAATTTCATTTCCTCGAGTGGGAATCGAACACACACCTGCCGCTTTTACAGCCACACACTTGTACCGCTGCGCTACGACTGGTCATAATAATAGCATCCATCTATAATTATAGCATAGCTTCATAACGACTATCTATACCTGCTCGCCGTCAATGGCAGATTGATGCTGCAGAACAACAGATCTGATACGCAGAGTGATAGAACAAACATGGTCGTCACGTGGCCACGAAGCTTCGGATGCATGAGGAGTGCTACTGTTGTGATGAAGTTGCCTGGAAAAAAAATACTAATTTACTATAAAGTTAATTTACAATTTTTTTTAGCTTCACGCTGTATTTCGCCTTATCAGGGTAGGGAGCTAGTTTTAAGGCTCTTTGTTCACCACTAATTATAAATGTTATTGCGTTTTAAGTAATGGACTGCAAAGTCGCGCTTTGTCTTGTTACTGAGAAATGAAAATAAATCAGTCCCCAGTCAGACGCTGGTGTCGCTAAGCTAAGCGGCCTCTAATGAATAAACTTAAGAATTGAGAAATTGTAACCTTTTTATTTGTATTCACGCTTCTCGAAATTGGTACAAATGCTCTAACCAATTAATCTATAAGCTCTTTTTTTATCTTTTAATTTTATTTTCTGCGTTATCTAAGATCGTTGTTACATGTACAATTTTTTGTACAATAGAAAAATCTTTGGCTTAGGCCAGTCAGATATTTGTGGTAACCGTCCTTTCGAAAAGGAAAGTACAAAATTAAAAAAATTACAATAATTAAAATAAATTTATATTATTTATATAATTAATTTTTGTTTTATAATTTGACTGAAGTAATTAATGACATATTTAATTCAGTAAGGATTATATGGAACGAACTGATTAACACGTCTAATTCCATTTGGATTAAGGGTAAGTGTCTCGCTCTTCTGATCTCTTGTACGGTTTCCAATTCCAATTTCTATACAAATCAAATCAGCTTCACGCTGCATCCCGCACACATAAGAGTAGGCAGAGGGAATCTAGTATTAAGACACTCCGTTCCCCACTTTCTGCCGAATTCTGGAGGCAAAGCTTGTTGAGGTGCAGAACTCAACGCTGCGCTTAGCCACGACACCAGAGCGAAGAAAATGGAAATATAAATTTAAGTTAATATTTCATCTCCTCGAGTGGGGATCGAACCCACAACCAATCGGTTTTACAATCACACTTCGTGCCACTGCGCCGCGACTGGCCTCAATTAATTTTTATACGATTTCTAAACAAATATTTTTCTTTCCTGCCCATATAATAAAACTATAATATAAGAACACATTCTGATGTCATCAATGCATAGAACTTATCAAGCAAATTGCCATGAATCTTCGTATCCTGTTAACATTTTAGATTGTGAGTCATTAATTGCGTATATTGCAGTGCGTTCGCAATTAAACCTAATACTGGATTGGTTAAAATTGCGTATCGGTTCAATATCTCTAAGTGGAGTTCTTGTGGTTTCTGAACTATTAGTATAAGTTATATTAGATAGATTCTTTATAGTTTCACGTTTTTTTCCGCATATAGCAGGGTAGAAAGAGAGAACTCACTATGAACTCTCTTTTCCTTATTTTCTCCTAATTTGCGGCGAAAGTCATCGCCACTTTAAGAAATTTAGTTGTTTTTTAGATATCATATTTATTTTTCAGGCATGTCTCAGCTACTTCATAAACGCACGTTTATGAAGTAGTTGAGACATGCCTGAATGTCGTTGTCGGTTTTACATGTACACTTCAAAAGTTTTGTACAAAAAAACAGCTTCAAGACTTCCTGTTTCAACGACTGTTCCCTACTTTCCGCCCAAAATAATATTTGTATTGGTTTCCTCATCAAGATCAACAAAGTCCAGTTGAGTCCTGACTCAGAGTCTCTCAGGCATATACATACATATGTAACTATAGCAGCATTCATAATTGCCAGTCACTACTGTTATTATTAGCTTGTATCACTATCATCACATGTTAGCAACGCCACTGTGTTACAATAAAAATAATTAAAATGAGATAACCATTTAATTTTTGCGCGAAATGCTAACTGTCACTTTGCCTTGTGATTGATAACATCCGGGGTGTTGAACTGTAAGAAAACGAGAGATAAAAATGTTGTAAGCTAAATTTTTGTATTTTTTTACCAACCTCAAAGAAGTAGGTTATCAATTTGACTTGTATCTTTTGTTACTGGGATGCAAGCGAAGCCACGGTTAAAACTAGTCACTATAAAATATTATACGAGAAATTCGTCGTAAAGCGGGAAACGGAGTGTCTTAACACTAGGTTCGTTCTGCCTATCATGCTATATGCGGGCTACTAATATAATATAATATGTTTAAATGATCTTTTCCAAGGAACTTTTATACTATACAAAACAAATAATTTCTGCCACAACATTGAATAAAATGATCGATTGTATTTACCCATATAGCGTCAAGGGGTCATTTGTCCCTCGGTTGTTAAATTGACAGTTTGATCGATACCATACAATATGCTTCTCCGAACACGCTAGATCCTCGTGGCTATGTTAATTATTATCAATTTTCATACGGAATGAGACATTTTTGGGACCAAATTTTGAAACTGTGTGTTGATCGACGACAACATTTGTAACTTATGTCTTAGCGTCAACGTCATAAGTTCAATTTAATAGTCATAATATAAAATCGGCGTGTGTCAAAGTGGCCAATTGCAAAAGCGACAGTTGTAGGATCGATTCACCACTAAATGAGGAATAAATAATTTTCAGGAAGCCGTCGTAGCCCGGTGGCACACGGGGGTGGGTGTGACTGTAAACGCGACGGTTCGTCATATCGATAAATTTAAATCAGAATTATTGTTAACTATTAATTTCTACAAACATCGTTTGATAATATTATTTACATCCATAAATCAATAGATATTTTTTTACTTAATATATTGTATTAAGCTCCATCTATCGTAGTCTATAAAATAATCTTTTTTTAATATGTTTATCTTTTACCTCATGTCTTCGTATATAAGGTATAGATACAAATGAATTCTTTTTGCCCCGCAATGCCAGACAGACATTCCAATTTAATAGAACCATAGATAGCGATCAGTTCGATTTACTATCATATTTATGAAATGAATACCTTTCAACGCTAAGTTCCGTCAAATGACCCCACAAGTGGACTCGATCGATCACAGTCAGAACACCTTAAATACAAATATATATAAATATTAATGTGATTTTAGTCATTGGTTCTTGAGTGATTTTAATATAATATGTAGGTATGTATGTTATTTTTTTACCGACTGCGCATTTTTTTTTAATATTTAAAGTCAGGAACATTGTAAATATTGAAAATGAACAGGCTATAATCAGAAAATAGATGGTTTTATATGCAAAATAAAACAAAAGTAACCCTTTTTATGGAAAAGCAAAGGCAATTGTGCACACGGGTCACCGCCCACAAACTTTTTATGTTATTTTTATAAAGCACGTTGAAAACTAGATTTTTATTTATAAATATAAAGTCTTTAAAAATATATATATTGTTACTCTACACTTAGGCACTACGCTTTTTTAAAGCGTATTACAGCTGAAACGTAGTGGGATTCGAACTGTGCCTATTAAAACTGTTCGAGCGTTCTGACCACTAAGCCCTTTCTATTAAGCTTGTGTGTTTGAGTGACGCATGAGGCCAGTCGTGGCGCAGTGGCAAAAAGTGTTACTGTAAAACCGACTGATTGTGGGTTCGATCCCCACTCGAGGAGATGAAATATTTACTTTATAAATATTTCCATTTCTTTCGAGGCAAAGTGCGGCGTTGAGATCTGCCACTCAAAACGCAATTCCTCCAGAATTCGGCAAAAGTGGGGAACGGAGTGTCTCAACACTAGGTTCCCTCTGCCTACCCTGCTGTGTGCGGGATTATTTTTTTTTATGGAAGAGACACGGCAAACGAGCGTTCGGGTCACCTGATGGTAAGTGACTACCCCCGCCCACGACCCCGTGCAACACCAGAGGAGTTACAGGTGCGTTGCCTGCCTTTAAGGTGGGTTGGGCGCCGGAGCCCGGCATTACCTGATGCGAAACGCAGTGGCATAAAGCCACTACTTCACGCCAGTTTTAAATGCCGGGGGTGGTAATGATCCGGTCGAGTCTGCCCATGCGTGTTGCCATTGCTGGCGACGTGACTCTACCACACGTACTTTAGTCGCCTCTTATGACACCACCAGTACCAGGATGATCCTATTCTAGGCCGATATCACACAGCTAAATGTGCGGGATACAGCGTGAAGCTGTTTGTTTTAATTTTTAAACGTTTTCTGACAAAGCAACTAGATTTTATTAGTTATTCAGAATACTCGTATTTGTAGAGATTAAAATAAATGTAAGTTGTAAGAGATACAAATATTAAAATAACGTGAAGAACAATTGATATTATCAAACAAAATGTACTATTACTGTAAACAGAACTGGACAAGATGGCCGAGGGGTGGTTAATTGCTTTCGATAATGGCGCACGTGTCACTTCGAGATATTCAATAGAATTGCTTTAGTTTAAGTGCATGTATGTATGTTTGTGTAGTATATATATTTATATATAAAACTTTCACAGTATATGTAAACTATACATTTATTAGTGAAAATATTTCGAAAATGACTAACCAATGAATTACCAATTAAACGACGGTCAAGAAACTAAATGACTGACAAATCCTCGCAAATGTCACAAAAGAATTATCTATAAAATACTTTTCAATCTAAGATATTTTATTGTCTCGACACCAGAGCGAAGAAATGGATATATGAATTTAAATAAATATTTAATTTCCTTGAATGGGAATCGAACCCACAACCAGTCGCAATTACAGTCACGCTTTGTACCCTTGCGCGCACGACTGGCCTCGTCTTTGCAATAATATAAGATATTAGCCAGTTTTAAATTAAACTCATACAGGTTCTAAGTGCCTGAGGTGATTTTGAATGCAGGTACCGCTGGAACTTCGCATATCATTTAAAATTTTTAACTTAACTTAGCTTCACGCTTTATCCCTAGCGGGGTAGTCAGAGAGAACAGAGCGCCAAACGCTACGGTCTCTACATACCTCTTTCGCCTCGTCCACTGTCATCAACCTCTTCATACATGCCCTCCGGAGGGTCCTCATTCTTTTTATGTGACCTTCCTCCAGTATCTTTGATACTGGGTTTTGAAGGTCACCCGATGTCTCCCCCTACCTCTTTTACTACTCACCCAAATTTCTTAATACAATTATAGTATTTAGTCTTGTAAGTTGTAGGTAGATACAGTGCATAACGGATTTGAATATTTTTTTAAAATTTAATATTCCGTAGCAAATGTTCTTACGAAAAGTGATTCGTTAATCTGTTACGCAGATACGAGGTCACGTTAACGAACTTTTTAGATTGAATTTATCTATACTTTTACTACTATTACGTTCGTCTTCGCCCCTTATGAAGTGATAAACTATAACAGATTTATATTATTGTTAATATTATTTAGAATACTCATTATAGATGTGAGGCCGGTCGTGGCGCAGCGGCACAAAGTGTGGCTGTAAAACCGATTGGTTGTGGGTTCGATCCCCACTCGAGGGGATAAATATTTACTTAAATTTATATTTCCTGGTGTCAAGGACAAGCGCGGCGTTGAGTTCTGCCACTTAACACGCAATGGCAGAAAGGTGGGAACGGAGTGTCTTTCACTAAGTTCCCTCTGCCTACCCTGCTGTGTGCGGGATACAGCGTGAAGCTGATTTGATTTTGATTATGGATGTGAAAAAAATATTCTTGATTACTTATCGTCCTTAAGCAATTAAGAAAAGTAAGAAGTAATATATATATAGTGTCTAGTGTTAAGATATTTCATTCTCTGTTTTCCGCTTGAATTCGAGACACTGCGAGTTGAATGAGACATTTTGGCCATAAGAACGGGAATAACGGGAATATACGAAAATAGTAATCGTTGTTAGAATACTCAAAAGTGTTTTATGCAGGACAAAGCGTCTAACCAAAGAAATTTTGTTCTTATTAGCTTCACACTGTACATACATCACATTACAGGCTAAGCAGAGGCAACATAGGACCCTAGTGTTAAGATACTCTGTTTCCCAATTTTGCCATTGACAGTCACACAATCCTCTAACTTTTTGTTGACAGTAAATAAAATAAGAAACACACAGAAAATGTAAATAACGATAAAACAACGAGACCAACAAGAAACTTAATCATTTTTTTTAGTGGCACCTTCAATTGAATATCGTATAGCAAATAAATAAAGCGGCGACTTCTGAGCACTGCACGTGACGTTGATGAGACGATTGAGTTTCAATTTAATTCTAAGCAGTTGTTATGTGCGTATTTGTTCAGAAATTTCTATTAGGTAGTGTATTATATTGTTAATGTTATGTTTTTATATACATGTTTTCGGATCTATCCTAGGTTAAATAAAAAAAGAGAGAGTAGAGACACTCTCGTGTTCAATGTTTCTACACTGTGTTTGATGTTATTAATTTGTTTATAGTTTTTAAGAAAACGGCTATCTAAGTGTAAAAAATATAAATGATATTTCGTATCTTCTAAGGAAAAAAATAACCCTTATAGGCCATTTATCTCACAAAAGGCGTATTTCGACACTATAGAAGGAATCAAAGTTAATATGGTACCTTCCGGTTGACCTAGAATTATTTAATTTTGCAACTAGCATCTACTAGTTCAGGAAAAAATTACACATTTTTGTTAAAATCCTAAAAAAGGGAGCCTAAATTAAGCATTAAAGCCGCTAGTTGTGTGAGGTATCAGATGAAAGGGCGTTGGCTAAGCAAATCTGGCTAAGCTTGAATTTCAGAAAAAGTTTCGTACGAAAAAAATCTTCAATTTTCGTACGGAACTCTCTGTGGGCGAGCCCGACTCGCACTTTTTTGTCTTTAAATAATAAAACCCCAATAATAGTTTTAGTGTAATATCATTTTTATTCCTTCTGACTACTCTGCCAAATGCAAAATAAATAAAAATATAATTTTTAACATACATCAAGCCACCAAAAAATAAAAAAAATTAACAGTCAGATAACAATTGTGACAATATCATATGCGTCCGCGCAATGAGCTTTCTTCTACGAACCAATACGGTAGCGATGATCCTTATCGATACGCAAACTGATATCGATGTTTGCCGTGCGTAGTGTAAACATGAATAAGGACGTTTTTTTTCTAACTATTACTATGAAACATTAATTATTATTTTTTTACATCGATATAATTTCCATTCACGAATATTATTACTACGAAGGCAACATTTATGGAATAAGTTTGAATTTAGTGTCGGTAGAGAGGGGAACTCGAACAATAAAGGTGAGCGCTAATACGTATTTAAAGGGACCTTTTGAACCTGCACCTGGGCTCCAAGTCCCGAGCACAGCCCTGAATGAGAGATGTTAGGTGACTTTAAAAGCGAGCATTGAGTTCTGTCATTTCAACTTATCTACAACGTTTTATTTAATAAAAAGAAATCGATGTAACAAATTGCGGTCTCTTTGCTCACGCAGTATTATCCAGTAGATACTTTTTAATATTTTGGTACTTTTTGTATGCAGAGGTAATCTAGGGCTAAGAAACATCTTTCTCTATTTTCGCCAAATTTTCAAGATATAGAGTGTTAAGAGGCGGAACACCGCACCGTGCTCTGTGTACAAGAGCGAGGAGATTAAAATAAATATAATCTTTCCCCCTAGTTGGGATCGAACTCATAACTATCTACTTAACGCCACGCTTTGTCTCGTTATCAGAGCGACGACATGAAAATATTAAATACAATTATAAATCATTTTACTATTTATATTTTATATAGTTTAATACTGTCTGTCACAATCAAACGCCGCACTATGTCCTAACCACACTGACTGTCTACAAGCAGGAAAATATATTTTATATATATAATTATAAACATTTCTCTAATCGAGATTTTTAACTGCGTCACTATAGTATTTAGGCATCATTCCATGAAACGTACCAACCCACACTTCGATTTTTATACATACATATATGATAAATGGTATAAAAAATTGATATGTTTATGCTGTACAGAATGGTAATCATCCACTTGCTGCGAAGCATTATACAAACAAACTGATTCTCCATTAGGTTTGAGTAAATAAAATATTATCATTTATCGTCCTGTCAATAACTGACTAATATTTATGGGCAAGTGCACTCGAATATAATAAAAGTGGAATTTTTGATTAGAATTAATTTGAAGGCCGTTACCTAATACTGTACCTTGGAGAGATCTCCATTTTTCTACGGCTTTACGTCAGAACCGTTCACTGTAAACGCTACTGGCTGTGGTTTTAATTTTCACTCGAGGAAATGAAATAATTAATATTTTCTTATTTACTTTGATGTTGAGGCATAGCGCGGCGTTGAGTTCCGCTATTCAATACGCAACGCCTCCAGAATTCGGCGGAAAGTGAGGAGTAGTGTCGTAACATTAGCCTCCCTCTGCCTACCCTGCTACATGCGGGATACAGCGTGATGCTGCAAAAAATATATCAATATCTACACAAAACCTTACCTAATACACCAACTATGCTAAATATACAGGCACATGCCGCGGCCAATATGGTCGCCTCGCGCGGATATATAGTGTCAAGCGTAGAATTACTGGTTTCTAGATCCATATTGATTACTTATTTATAACATGTCACTAAATTTATGATATGACATAATTTAAATAATTTATTTTATTTTCTTGCAGGCGAAGTTGTTTGAAATCCATCTGGTGATAATTTGTAGACTGATTCGTGGTCGAAATAATGATCTGAAACAAAAATAAGTAAAGGTTAGCCATGCCTTTTTGGTGGTTTTTTGAACTTGAGCTTGAACCGCCAAGGCGGCCCTATAGCCTTGACAAAGTCCTTGCAAAACACATCTACGTGGTATCATTTAACTCTGATCGATGGACGGTACTCAAGATCACATTCGTGAAATCAGAGATTTCGACATATACAAAATATAAACATATTATTTCAGTAATACATAATAATTTACATAATGTTTATTTATACTTTATTATTATAATATCTAAATACATTAATAACCCTATGTTATGGCTAAACACAAACAGTACCAACCATTGAACATTTAAGTGACTTAAAGAACTTTATAAGGAAGGACATCATATAAGGGACAGAGTAACTTAGAGAGGTATTCCATTTCCTCTGGCTGTGTAACAAACACACTTGTCTAGTGTTGATTTTAACTAATATAGACTAAATAATGGACTATATAGATTTTAAGAGTATGTATTATTCATAGGATTTATACTCGTACACAGAAACCGAAAATCGCAAATCATGAATCACGCATAAATTTTTCTATCAAACTTAATATGTAAATATTTAATTTGTTTTTCATTACATCGAAATGCATAGAATTTATAATAAATTGTGAATGAAGACAGTTAACAGTTCAGTTCTGTTTTCATTTAACGCAAAAAATATGGCTAGAAAAATAAAAAAATATAAAAAAAATACGTATATTTGATTTGTTCTTAAAAAAAATATCTCGATATATAAATTAAAGATGTTACTAGATATGAGGGCATGGCGTAGCAGTACAGCGTTAGACTGTAAGCGCGACGGTTGTGGATACGAAAATGATTATCTCCATTCGAAGAAATAAAATTACTCAAATGAAAATTAGATACTAACGTGCTTGGTTTCCTCTGTCTACCATACTGTATGCGGCATACAGAGTGAAACTAAAAAATAAAGGTCTCATAAGACCAATTGTGTTTTGAAACAGAACCTACTACCATCAACATTAAAACATCTACAAATCACCTAAACATACAAAAAAAAACGAATTTTCAATAAAATTTTCAACAGTTCATTCAACCGTGCTCCTCTAAAATATTCCATGTTTCTTGTGTGCCCGAACGCCGAGCTATTGAGATTTCAATGTATTTACATGTTTATCGACAACAATCACTGGACTACTGGAGCGTTTACTCGAACACTCGCTCACGTCCGTTGACATATATCTATGGGATGGTATTTAAAGAAAATTTCCTTTAAACTTAGTTTGTATTTCATTGATTTTGCAAAAAAAAAATTAGTGAAGTCGTCGCATTTATTGCATTTTCATTTACAGTGCAATAGGTTCGAAGTCAGTCAGTGGTGGGTGGTAGAAGGGTCCTTGGGGATGTAGAGAAACACTAAACGAGAATTTCCCGAAATTTCTACGACAATGATAAAAAACGATATTTTACATTTTTTAGTATTTTTAAACGAAGTTGTGGGCTAAAAAACTAGTATTATGGATATCATACAAACGAAAAATTTGTTTGGTTAAACGTGCTAATATCATTAACTAGTAAGTCCAAAAAAAAGGGGTTATACAGAGCATCTCGTTTTTTTTCCAAAGTTAAATGTATACCCATAGGGAAAGGTGTGGTTCTGCGTTTTATGAACTAAAACACCACGCACTGTGAAACATCTTTTTTCATTCTTTTTTAATTAGTTATTAACAACCTCTCTGAGGCGCAGGAGGCTCCGGCAAGAAACAGTCGCATTTCGCGTATAGACATGACTCTCTTTATATAAAACTAAAAGAATAAGTGTTAAAAACTATGAAGAAAAGTGGATTACGGAAGTGTCTTAATATGGACTGCAGTGTCTTAATACTAGGTTTCCAGGTTCCCTTTGTCAACCCCGCTATGTGCTAGTTACAAAGTTAAGCTACAATTAAATTTGATGGAAAGTTAAATTAAGAAAAAATAAGTATCAGTATGACAATATAGGTGACGATAATAGCAGCGAAAACAAACTTAATTGGTATTACTATCCATATTTGTAATCTATAATAAACAATTTATGCTAACAGTAATATATAACTCAAGTAATAAATTTGATAAAGCGTAGGCTGGTTTCATTAATATTCCAACTCTTTTCAACGTACAAGCTGTCTATATATATTTGCGGCTGTACGCTTGCTTATTTACGTCTTGATTGGAATAGTATTGAAATACTTTTGATTTTCAAATATAATGGTATTTTTTCAGCTTCACGCTGTATCCCCCCACTGCAGGGTAGGCAGATGGATGGATGGACCTAGTGTCAAGACACTCCATTCTACGCCTTTCAAAGTAATTAGGCGTGTTGATTAGTGCAACATAAGTTAAAGTCGTACCTTTTTATTAGAGCAGAGAAAGGAAGACAATTTAATCCCACAAGTGAGGATCAAAACCACAATCATAGCAGTTTCAATGGAACATAATATATACCAATACATTTATACATGTTATATATAAAATGTTAAAACATCACCTATTCTTTAAATATTTTTTTAGCTTCACGGTATATCTCGCAGGCAGAAGGGTAGGCAAAGGGAACCTAGCCCGGCGGTACTCAACACACCGTTTTGTCCCACCACCAGATCGAATAAATGAAAAAATGTAATATTTAATTTCTTCGAGTCGGAATCGAATCTCAAGCTGTTGCGTTTACAGTCACACGCTTGTGCCCCTGCGCACAGACATTGCATATAATATGCTAAAATATCACCCATCCTTTAAATCGATACTACGAATAACCACGGTATTCGTAAGTGTGGACATTATATGTAATTTGTCGATCATTATAAGTTTATTAAACGCTATTTGTATTCAGCTATTGTTGGCCGCCCTCGATAAGCTGTGCCCTTGGCTTATGAAGACTGTATCTTATATATTTTATAGGTTTGTGTGACTGTGCAATAGAAATAAAAATGTATGATGGACAATGTCAATTCATATTTTTAGATCTACGCTTAGAGCACAGCTTTAGAGGGAAGTAGGGAACCTAATATTATTAGCCACTCCATTGATCACTTTACGTTCAGATTACGTGGCATTGCGTGTATTGAGTGGTGGAAATCGACGTCGCGTTTTGTTTTGTTACCGGGGTGAATGGAAATACAATCTACACTCGTCGTGTTTACAGTCACACGCTGTGCCACTGTGCCATGACGGCTTCAATTTGTTATAATAATGCAAAATATGCCATGACTAACGTTATAGTCTAAGATATAAATCTCACTTATGAGAGGACAAAGTGAAGCATTAATCTTGACTAAAGGTTAAATAGATGTTGTGGTGGTCGTGGCAAAGACGCGACGGCTTTGGCTTCGATCCCAATCGAGGGAATGAAATATTAAATATTTTCATTTCTTCGTTCTGGTAATCAGGCAAAGCGTGACAACAAGACAAACTGAGAAAGATTTACTATATATTTGTATTTAAAAAAAAAATTGTATTCGTAATTGAAAGTAAAAAGAACTTTAAATGAAACATTTATAAGAGGAAACGATTGTTGTACAGCCTCCTAATTTTTAATAAAAATTATACTTCGTTTTAGAATAGCGGAGCCTTGTTTAATTTATAAAAACGTTGCACCTTGGGTGGTATCCATTTATGGCTAGCTGAACTTCGATAACAATTTGGTACGTACATTCAGGCAACGGTTACTGAATATATTACACGTTAGATACTGAGTGGTATTCAGTAGACAAGGAAAACCAAAACATTTTATTTCTCTATATACTTCTGAATGAGCATCGAACCCATAATAATCTGCTTAAAAAACCAATACTTTTAAAACCATTTTTTTCTCAATAGTTTAAAAAAATCCTTATCCGTAGATAAGAAAAAGAACTATAAATAACAATTAATATAAGGTGATAGATAACCTTAAAAGGGATGTGGCTGTTTCCGTAAAGTGACACCTGATCGTGTTATCGTTAATGACAGATGTCAATTCAATTTCATCGAGTGCTGTGCTGTTTGCGAACATCACTAATTTGCTAAGAGCTGTGTCCATTACTGTGTATTGCGTTTAACTTACTATTTTATGTATCTTCGACATTTTCCATTTTGTCTTTGATAAATAAAAATATAATTTGTATATGATCCGATTAGACAAAGTGCATCGATACTTTATCTTTCCCACATACATTTTGGAATGGATGGTAAATGAAGGACGGATTGACTAACCACTATATTCTTCCTAAGATAACTAAATAGAAATTAATTAATTTAAATTTATACATTTTTGTAAATTCACGTAAGTATGTATTAATCTAGTGTTAGGACACTTCGGTCCCATGAAGACACTTCCGTTCTCCATTTTCCGAATTCTGGAGTCTTAACGCCGCGGAACGAGCGAACTGCTCATTACCAGAGCAAGGAAATTATTCAGTTTTATACTGTATCCAGCATACAGCACTGTACTCAGGAGGAACCTTGTGTTAAGGCACTCCGTTCTCCGTATGGCGTAGGGGTACAAGCGTGAGACTGTAAACGCGGCTGGTATTGATTCGATTGCTACTCGAGAAAATGAAATATTTATTTAAACTTATATTTCCATTTCTTCGCTCCGGTGTCGAGGCAAATGAGTGGCGTTGAGTTCCGCCACACAACACGCAATGCCTCCATAATTTTATTTATATTTTTTTTATTTATAACTAATACCTTTTTAAGACGATCGATATATTTTTTAAACCAAGGCTTGTATTTACTACTTAAAGGAAAACGTTACTAAATTAACAACACCATTAGCTTTGAAAACTATTCAGGGCCTTTTTGTTTATAAGTAAAATTCATATTAATACATCAAACCGACCACATCAATCAAACTTGATCAAGTAGCCCTCAGTACAGGAGTGACCTAAATTTGTACACGGTATATAAAATAGATTTCAATGTTTCTTTCATCAAATTGTAATGGATAAATCTTTTTAAATAATATTTAGAAAATAACGCTGTCGTGGATTAGGTTCAGGTGAGATGTAAGTATTGATCGCGAGGGTGATGGCCGATGGGCTCGAATACCAGTAATAAACCGAACCCATGTTTGATATACACTTGAAGGAAAGAATTATTTTCATTTCCTCCCTTTAATAGACACAATGCGGTGTTAAGATCCATTACTTAAAACAAGCGTCGTATTCGGGCGGAAAGTGGAGATAGAAGTATCTCAACACTATTTTCTTTATATCTAAGCCGGCTACATGCGGCACGTACAAAGCTTAAAGCTGAAAAAATATGTTTCCACGGAGAAATCACACAAATTTTATCGACGTAGTAAGCAGAACACGAATCAGTCGACTAGTCATTAGATTTTCCTCGATCATAATAATACAATAAGGATTCAAAAAAAAAAACTGATGTTAGACGTTTGACGTAATATACCGCTGGACGTTCATCGAGTGCCTGTATTTTAGTATAAGTACGTATCGATCTCGGCACTTGAGCAGAAACATCGGTCCGTTTCGTAAACAAATTTTATTTTATTATTTAAAGAAAATTTACTTTATTATTATTATCATTTCGGGGAATACTGTGTAGATCAAATATTTATTTCACATATATAATTGGAGCCATCCTTGTGCTGTGATTTTGGGTTTGATTTCCATTTTGCTACTACACTACTACACCTTGCCATTATATTTATAAACAGCAGTGTAGCATTGATTAGCGTGTTCGTAACACGTATAATTTACATTTATATTTTCCTTTCTTCGCTCTGGTGTTGAGGCAAAGCGCGGCGTTGAGTTCCGCCACTCAGCACGCAATGCCTCCAGAATTCGACGAAAAGTGGGGAACGTAGTGTCTTAACATTAGGTTTCCTCTGCCTACCCTGGAGTGCGGGATACAGCGTGAAGCTGATTTAATTTTAATTTTCGTAACACGTACGTAGGAGATCCGTTGCATATTTTATCATGAATGCATTGTTATGACGTCACGTTATCGAGAATCCTTTTTTGTAATAATGCAGCTAGGACATTGGCTTTTTTTCGTTTCCTGTTTTGAATAAATATTTGTGACGTACATATTATGTAGATATTAGGGAAGAAGAAACACATACACAATGTAAGATTCGTTCTTAAATTGTTATGTTTATTTTCGATATCAAAACCGGTAAACATGTAGAAAGTAGCTTAATTGATTTATGATAAAGTTTTTTTGTAGTTACCGAAATTTTATAACTTTATCCATGATACAAAGCACTGATAATATTTTTTTTTAGCTTCACGCTTTATCTCTAGCGGGATAACCAGACAAAGCCGAGCACCAAACGCTACGGTTCTCTACTTAACCCTTCTTTACCGTCCACTGTTTTCAACTTTTTAACCGACTTCTGCAAGAAAAGGAAAGGTTATCAATTCGAAATCTCCACTCTTATTTTGACATATTCAATATTATAAAGAAAAAAACATATTTTGTCCTTGATAAATTCTTATCTAACAACCTATTAATATACTACGAAAATAAACACAATAAAGACATAAATTCGAGCGAAATTGGTAAGGGTCATTAAACATGCAATTTATTGATTGCCAAATCGTCCCTTGAGACTACTTCCCCTATACTTCCCCATCCCCTACTTTATGTGCATTTTATCGCCTCGGGTAAACACCCTAAGCTTATTTAAGGTTAGCCGGGCAAATGAAACGTTTAGATCGACGTTTCGATGGACGCTGTCGAGGTTGAGATGTTAATCTACAAGTTTACTGGGTTTTCCTTTATTTTTTTATAGCTTTTAGCGTTCCATTCTTTATTCGTTAGGCATTTTTTTAAAAAGTGAAGCTATATTAAAAGTACACACAATTATCATAAAATGTAACATTTCTAATGTAGAGACCGTCTTAGCGCAGTTCTGGGTTCGATTCCCACTCAGTGGATTGTGATATTTTCATTACATTGCTATGGTAACAAGACAAAGTGTGGCGCTGAGTTCCCCCACTCAAGACATAAAACCTGGGAACTCACAAACGACGGGCTCGAATATCTATTATTAATTTATAACATGTTATAATTGATAGATATTTTTAAAATTACAATTTTTCGTATATTATGTAAGCAATTAACGTACACAGCGACTAATTTGTGCATCTAGGCCACTTACCCGTCTTGTAATTAGTGTTATATGACGCAATGGTTAACATATTCTTGGTAATAGATAATTGTTTAGGTATATACCTAAACATGCATGTCGTCGTATTGACCTAAATTCCTAAAAAACTATATGATATAACAATATATTTTACCAAATTAACAAAGTGAATATTGTGTTAAAAATTCAAGGATACCTACATATATTCCAAATATAAAAAGTAAAAAACAAATATGTACCTACTACTGTGTCTGTTGTTAAATTAAAATTTATAATGTTAGATATGGTGTGTGGTACAAAATTGGTTTTTTCGGTCTGAATCATCTGATGACGTCATCGTATGAACTTTCGTCCCACGTCGTCATAAATAAAAACTATTATGAAGGTGTTCGACAATTCTACCAATCTGCTTAATCATGTGGTGTTTTTTTTAATATTTTTAATTTTCTAAAAAAAACGGCCAAGTCGGACTCGCCCACTGAGGGTACAGTATGGACTATCGATTACAGGATTGTAGTACAAAGTTAAAAAATCTAGTTTCCCGCAAACTTAGATTTGCCAATTTTTTTAAGTTATATACACCTATAAATTACCACTTTTTGTATTTTTTCTTTATTTGTACTGTAAGTTCTCACTTCGCGCCAAATTTCATAAGTAGGTTCACGGGAATGTATTGGTTTAAATAGCGTGTCGAATTTCAACAAAATACAGTCAAACTATATATAAATTGTTTGTATCTTTTAGCTTACGTCGACTTAGAAGTTTCGGTTTTTTCCTTTTTGCGGCACGGAACCTTAAAAACAAACAATCCCCCAATAATATTTTTTACTAATATTTATGTTAGCCGCAGACAAAATGTACAATATGCTATAGTAGCTTTTATCTGCGGCTTCGCCCTCATGGTCATAATGTAATTAGGTAATTCTCGCTAATTCTCGCTCACTTTCGAGAATGTGTATTTTAGATACCTACAAAGATACGTCTCCACTACCCCGCGAGCGCGGTCACAACACTAAGGTACAGTAGAGCGCAATGCTAAGTACTAAGCAGCACCAGTTCGATTATATAAAAGAAAGTGGTACCGAACACATACGGAATCGAACATTATGCACACGACTGTACATGCGCGAGTTTGACTCAAACCTGTGTTCGCAAACTTCATAAATTTGTGTATATATTTGTCGGACTATAGTATAGCGAATAGTATATACTATACATGTCAATTTAGCCTTAATCGATAAATCGACTATCCTACATTTTTTTTTAATTTCAATCATTAATTGCGGAGATTAGTGCGTTTTACCTATTAGAAGTACAGATATAAATAATGCTTGGTGTGTTTAATTTAAATATACGTTCTTAGGTTACTTTTTACCTTTATCGATACTAGGTAGAAACACATATAAATGACTCGTGTTTACACTTTCCGCCAATCACCTACATTACGTATCAGATATCGACACCCAATGGTGCATTGTGCTTAATCATAGAACCCGAAGAAAAAAAACGCCGTAATAGCATCACTTATGGAATCCAATGATTATTTCATTATTTTAGCTTTACTGAATCGAATTATTAATTTTTAAAAACATGTTATATGGCCGTCGTGGTGAAGTTGGGCAAGTCTGATCTGAATTGAAACTGACAACGCGATGCTTATGGATTCGATTCCCTACTTGAAGGAAATAATTATTTTCATTTTCTCGCTCTAGTAATAAGGCGCGACGTAGGGACCATCGTCGAAAAGTGGGTAGAGGTACTTTAACAAGAAGCAGCCATTGGCTATACTGCTAAATGCGGGAAAATTTTCACGCTGTATCTCGATTTTAGCATGGTGCGGAGTGAAGTTAGTATTAGATTTTTTTTTATTTTTATGGAAGTGACACGGCAAACGAGCGTTCGGGTCACCTGATGGTAAGTGACTACCACCGCCCACGGCCACGGCACGGCCCGTGCCACACCAGAGGAGTTACAGGTGCGTTGCCGGCCTTTAAGGTGGGTTGGGCGCCGGAGCCCGGCATTACCTGATGCGAAACGCAGTGGCATAAAGCCACTACTTCACGCCGGTTTTAAATGCCGGGTGTGGTAATGATCCGGTCCAGTCTGCCCATGCGTGTTGCCATTGCTGGCAACGTGACTCTTACCACACGTACTTTAGTCGTCCTCTTACGACACCACCAGTACCAGGATGATCCTATTCTAGGCCGGGATCACACGGCAAAAAATCAAGATCAAGACATTCACGTGACAGTCAATTTCAATATAATCCTTCAAATTATATAATACCGGACATCAGATTAAAGCTATAACAGTTTATTATTTGCCATAAACACGTGAGTATGATATAATTCTTTTTATATCACAAAAGAGTCATCGGCGATTATCTAAGATCTGTGTTATTAAGATAAATATAAATATTGATGCAATTCGTGACGCCTTGCTTATGTACATTTTTAAATTTGTTTTTATTTTAATTTCAATTTGCTTTTAATTCAATTTTAAGGTCATCGTGTAGTGTCAAATTACGCGGTGCAGTGGCACAACGTCTGACTGTAAATGTGACAACAGCTGTCACATTTCATTCCTATACGAAGAAGAAGATTGAACGAATTATGTTTTCATTTTCTTGCTTTGGTAGAAAGACAAGCAGCGGAGTTGCCTCCGCTCCACATACAACGCGTCAACGGAAATTGGGGTTTAGAGTGTCTTAACAATGGATTTTCTTTCCCTACCCTTTCCCAAATTATTTCTAAAATTGGTGAACTACTTGAGTGTTAAATATATGTACCGCGGGAGATGATAAAAATTTTATATTTACTACTTAGTACTAACAAAATAACTACTAGTAGCTACCATTCGATTGAAAAAGTTGTCTTTGAAAAAAAAATACAGATAAATTAAAATTAATCAGCTTCACGCTGTATCCCGTAGACAGCAGGGTAGGTCGAGAGAACCCAGTGTTAAAACACTCCGTTCCCCACTTTCTGCCGAATTCTGGAGGCACTGCGTATTGCGTATTGAGAAAGCTCAACGTCGCGCTTAGGCTCATACCTCGACACCAGAGCGAAGAAATGGAAATAAAAATTTAAGTAAATACACCTCGAGTGTGGATCGAACCCACGACCAGTCGGTTTTAGTCACACTTCGTGCCACTGCGCCATTACTGGCCTCAATAAATTAAAATAATTGCTAAATTCACCATTCTCTAACTTGTAATAATATAATCGTTTACGTTAATTAAACACAAAGTGTTGATAAATTTTAATAGGTTATATTCATATTCGCCGATGTATTTAGGTCACATGAGATGATAACTTTTGAACCACGATAAAATTTCCTCCTAAAATCGCAACCAAAACTTGAGTACTTTCATCTTGTCTTGTCTTCACTTTAAGAATGTAACCGCCAGATAATAGGGCCTTGTTGGTGCAATTATAGCAAAAGAGCGTTATTATATTTCTACATCATTAAAATGCATTTTTTATTACAAGATTTTTTATAGAGAACAAGTTTCATATAAATTAATGAAAAAAAAAAAAAAAAATCAATGAGTATTGAGAAACTTTGATTGCGACTTATGCAATTTTAAAAAAGGCCATATACATCGTTGTTACTAAATTTGTCATTCGATGTTCGAGACGAGGAGATGTTAATATTTCCTTTTATCGTTTGGAAATCGAACTCACAACCGCCACGTTTACAATCAGATGTTACCTCCGCGGCACAAATGTACCTTAAAAGTGTTTAGCTATCAATATAATATATCGAAATTAAATCTATTAATAAATAATCGACAAATACTTATAATTCATAGGCGCTGTTTCTAAGACACAAGTCAGTGTTACCGCATACGGCTTTATAGTACCTATAATCCTATACTAATGATATGAGCTTGAAAGTATTTGTTTGATTGAAAGCGCAAATCTCAGGAATAATTGATGCGAATTAAAAAGTTATTTATCAATAAGCACACGGTAAGAATTACCTCCCGCATTTAAAATGTGTTTTCTCATACGCAATTTAAGTTATTTTCATTTAATCACGCGGACGAAGCCGCAAGCAAAATCTAAATCAATAGAAATCAGAATGTTTGTTCATTTTATTTTCATAGTTCTTTAATAGATTTAGTCCTGTTTTTTTATTATTTGCATAGTTCATTAATATTCTTACCTCTTTTCTTTGGTTAGACACAATACAGAGTTAACTTCCGGCAACGGAAAGAGGAGAGAGCAAAGAGAGGAGACAAAAACTAGCTTATGTTAGTTTTTATTACTAGTTACAAATGTTATGTAACATTTTGGGAAATGCATTGTAATAGACAATGCATAGCGACAGGTGGCCGTGGCGCGTGCGGAGACCGTTTATTTTTTTAGGAAACGAAAAAAGGGGCCAAAGATCTGTCATGCATGCCAATGTGCTGTCTTATTTGTATAAGATATACACATAAATTATCTGTTAACGTCATAAATTACGTGAATATGGGAATAAATATTATTACAATAAAAGCAATAAACCACAGAAAAATAAATAATAAAAAAAAACATTATTAATTAATTACAGAGTTTCTGCAATTCAATTGCATAGCAACTATTTTAACCGGCCTACATACATATTACAAATATTTTTTTCGGAAAGCAAGATGTTGTGTGTGTGTGTTGTGTGTGGGATTTTGTATTAATATCTCTTATATGGTAAACACTCAGATTTGTATAATTATGAGCGGAATATGAAGCTTAAAGATAGGTATTCATCCATACATAAAAAATACTAAGATCAATCAGTAAAAATGGGTACAGACTAACTAACATCCTTCTTTTAATCAAAAAGACAATAGGGTATTCATAAAAAAATGAGTATACTCTCAAAAACAATACAACAAAATTGAGATTCTTAGTAAAATCACTGTATAATTTGGCAAGGATATGTTTTTGTTCGTCTAGTTATTTGTACGTAAGCACGTAGATAATTAAAGTTTTGAAAGCCAAAATATTATGTCATTTAAACTTATATTTTGACAAACCGTATTTACATTTCATTGACGTGTTTATCTACATATCGTTTTATTAAAAATAAATATATTTACTCACATATTTATTATTAAATAGTTCTAAATATTACACAAAACACAGTTAAACTAAATATTCACGAAACACGCACAGTTATTTATCTGACATACTACACACCCTCCCTCAACAACGTTCCGCGCACCACTAACTGACAGATGGTGAATGGCGGGAAAGCGGGAATTATAGGATTAAATAGGGTTATGATTATATTGTATAAAGCCTTATTTTAAAATTATTAAATAAATTGTTACGGTACTAAGTTTAAAAAATATAATCTTAATATGGATTTTATCAGAAACTTGGCAATTAGGCTTATACTTATTACACAATGTAATTTGCTAAATTAAAATCATCTTATACTCAGCACTACATTTTTAATGAATTAAATATTTTCAATTCGTTTTAGTTTTTTTATCATGTTCGATATTTCATATATTTTACGAAAATTTACTTTTAAAAGAAAATTTCATAGGACGATGATTATTTACATGTAAAATATATTGTATTCAATTGCAGGTAAACTTCAACTTACTTTTGTTATATCTAAAAATATAATATAGTAATTTAAATATCGTATTTGTATACCAAATAAATATTATTTATGTATTCAACGATGGAACAGGATAAAAGGCGCCAAAAGTTGATCAGTAAGGCCAAGGGTATCCATAGCAGCTGTACGACCTATTGTCACATACAAAACACCTATAATACTTACACTATTTGACACCTAATTTTGTTTCTTATATTCTCATTTTTAAGGTTCAAAACATATTATTAATGAACGTCTCGAACGAAGCTTATACTATTATTAATCGGAAGCCACGATTTTATTGGGGTCCCATTGTAATGAATCTTTTTATACGCATCTTTTTTATTATTACGTTTAAATGGTCTGTAATAACTTGTGGCAAAGATTTACATTAAGTCTTATAATAATATTTTTGGATAATGGCGGCACCGAACATCTAGTTGCTTGTGACTTCAAATATAATATGTACAATTTGTACTATAATAAAATAAGTTATAAGTAAAATTATCTAGTTGTACACTGCACGTGTTTTCAACTATATGAATAGCTAACTTAACAGCAGATTTAGAACAGATACATATACTTATGTGGTACGAATACAAAAATATTTGCCTTGGGCTGAAATGGATCTTGCTCCGTAGCTAAGTTGTTATATATAACGTGATCAAACGTCCTGTTTTAATCGGGACTGTCCTGTGTTTCACTTGTGTCCCGGTGACCCAAAACATGCAACTGGAATGTATAAATGGTACGTAAATGTGGTCGGTCGAAACAAGTTTCTTCGTGATTATCGGCAGTATGCTAGTTTTCAAAAACGAAAGTATTCAATTATTAATTATACATAGTAGTAAATACATAAAAAAAAGGAAGTATCATTAGAAAAATTAAAGTTGTCACAACATCTTATTTTTTTTATTTAATGACAAGCCAACATGAACACAATAATATTCCTTATATATATATAAATATGGATATAAATTATAATAAGAAAAAACTGATATTAAACAATAAAATGTAAGGATGTTAAATAATAATTTCTGAATACCTAATTAAGCTTAATGTTCCGCCCCCAATATTACAAATCATGATATTTACCATGTATGTTACATTGATATTGATGATTGATATTTTTTTTATGGAAAAGGCAAACGAGCGTTCGGGTAACCTGATGATAAGTGATTACCGCCGCCAACAAAACTATAACTATAATTATTTATCACTTTATATTAGGCATTAAGTTGAGTTTTGTATTATAATTTGGTAAAGTAGATATGTAGTTAACTACACCTTTTGTATCTTTGTCTGCCACAAAGGTTTACATTACAAATTTTATTACTTTTAAAATTCTAACTTATTATAAATGATTTAAATACTATACTGCAAATATTCTATTATAGAGTGCTTCTTAAGCATATTGCTATATTTCTCTGTTGAAGTAATATATTATTTTTGAACGTTAAAGTTTGCGTCATTATGTCAAAAATAACAGATAATAAATAATATTCTCGACCAAAACAAATTGTGATCATGCCAGGCGCTGTTTCAGAATTCATTGACGATATCGAAGATTTGATATCTTCACAAGATATAACACCAAAAGAGAGATATGCGAGTCGAAAAAATGTTAGTGTACGCTCAAAGAAACGTGAAAATAAGGATATTGAAACTGTCGAAAAGATAGTTTTGGAGAGTGTTGTGCCAGGTATAACCTAAAAATAAACATTGTTATTATTATATGTTCTATATCTCTTTACATTAAATAAAAAGCGGTTAGTAGTTATTCACGGTCAAGTGGACATTACGTGCGATGATATAAATCACACATAGGTTCTGTTTTAAACGCAAATTTACTTATTAAACAATATTTGCGTAAGTATAATTCAATTATTTCATGACATTACAGGAACACAAACAATATATGTTAAAACATGGGGATGCGCTCACAATAACTCAGATTCTGAGTATATGGCGGGCTTATTAGCAGCTCATGGCTATAAATTGACAGAAGATAAATGGCAAGCACAGTTATGGCTACTTAACTCTTGCACTGTGAAAAGTCCATCTGAAGACCATTTCAAGTAAGAATTAATATTTACAATAAATACATTTTTTGTAACTTTTTTGTGTAATACTAGTATAGTTATTAAAAATTTTAAGTATAGATTTTCAACCGACACATACATTTTAAAGAACTGGTTTTTAACTAGATTTTCTCATTAACCGTTAAGATAATTTGAGTTTTATGATAAATTATCCACACTAATGACATTATAATTTAATTATTGCATTTGAAAAAAAGAAGAAATCTTTGAAATAAGAAATTTCATCTAACATTCAATATGCTTGTTTTTTTAGAAAATTTCATTATAATAATGATTCATTTTTTCTGTTCTATAATTATATTCTGTTCTATAACTATAAGTATATGGATTTCTTATAATTTGGTAAACAAGCAACAACAACCAGCATCTTGTCTGCCTTTTCATAGTGCATCTGTCTTTACAAATTTTTAGCCAAGATTTGAAATTTGGTCTGGACTATAGGAACATTGAGTATATGTGGGTGTTCTTGGAAAACTAAGCAGCATTGTTGATTGTTCTCAAAATGTGTTTTGAACTTGCATGATACTCTGGCTATTAAGTTATAAAATTGCTCTTGCTAGCGGATATTATAATTATAAAATGTTTTTTTACAGAAATGAAATAGAACTGGGTCAAAGCCGCGGTATACACATAGTGGTTGCTGGTTGTGTACCTCAAGGAGCTCCAAGTGCAAACTATTTGCAGGGCCTCAGTGTAGTAGGGGTCCAACAGATTGATAGGATTGTTGAAATTGTTGAGGAGACTTTGAAAGGTTATTAGTTTTTAATTATTCACAATCAAGAATTAAGATCTGTGATTATAATAATGTATAACATTTCTTTCAAATTGATTTGACTATTCAATTTTTTCATTTTATAAATGAAGATTGTGTTCAAGCCAACTTGAGGAATTGTTTTTTTTTTATTAACTTCCCACTGTGGTTTATAAAGTGTAGTCTTGAGTTTTAGTACTAATACTAGATTCTGCATACCCTGATAAGCAGGATAAAGTAGAATGCTGGAAAAAATATATCGTTTTTTTTTAATCGTTTAAATGGAGCAGTACCTACTCTACTATATTATCAATGTAATTAATATCCACTCTTATAATAGATTTACCTAAAATAAGCTTTCCTTAACAACTAGACTACTCAATACAAAAATAATCATTCAATTCAAACAAGCAGTTCCTGAGATTATCATGTTCATCCAAAGCAACTTAAGCTATATATTATACATGTTAATAAATTTGTATATAATTTGTTCTGTTCTGTAGGTCACACAGTCCGACTGTTTGGTCAAAAGAAAACTGATCAAGGTCGGAAAGCAGGGGGGGCTTCCCTATTACTACCTAAAGTGAGAAAAAATCCGCTTATAGAAATAATACCAATAAACACAGGTTGTTTAAATCAATGTACATATTGCAAAACTAAGCATGCTAGAGGTGAACTTGGAAGTTATCCTCCAGAGGAAATTGTTGAAAGGGCTCGTCAATCTTTCAAAGAGGGTGTCTGTGAAATATGGCTGACCAGTGAGGATACTGGTAATATATATTTTTTTATATAATATATATTTTATGCCATGCCATGCCATGCCATGCCATGCCATGCAATGCACGAATAATTTTCAAACTGTCGCATACTCGACGGGTGTATGAATGGGGCAATGAATATTTTTTTTTACCTCGTTCTGGTAACAAAAAAACTGCATATACAGGCTACACAACATATGATAGTTAGTACATGAAAGAGTCCTCTTTGCGTAATAAAATGTGTTTAAAAAAAAAAAATCTATTTAGCTTTATAAGAATATATGGCTTAGTGGTCAGAGGACAATCTACTGTATTACTTATGCTTGGATAGTTTCCAAAAGTTGTGGGTTCAAGTCCCGCTACAGTAAAATATATATATTTTTTTTATGGAAAAGACACAGCAAACGAGCGTGCGGGTCACCTGATGGTAAGTGACTACCGCCGCCCACGGCCCCGTGCAACCCCAGAGGAGCTACAGGTGCGTTGCCGGCCTTTAAGATGGGTTGGGCGCCGGGGCCCGGCATTACCTGATGCGAAACGCAGTGGCATAAAGCCACTACTTCACGCCGGTTTTAAATGCCGGGGGTGGTAATGATCCGGTCGAGTCTGCCCATGCGTGTTGCCATTGCTGGCGACGTGACTCTACCACACGTACTTTAGTCGCCTCTTACGACACCACCAGTACCAGGATGATCCTATTCTAAGCCGGGATCACACGGCAAAAAAATTTTGTGCTTTATAAATGATGTACTACAGTATTCTATGTTTCTCAGGTTGAAATCAAAGTACATCTGCCATTGTTTAATTTGCATTTTTTTCTAGGTACATATGGGCGAGATATAGGGACGTCTCTACCAGAATTGTTATGGAAATTAGTTAAAGTCATACCGGAAGGCTGTAGACTGAGGCTCGGTATGACAAACCCGCCATATATTTTGGAACATTTAGAGGAAGTCGCTAAGATTATGCATCACCCTAGAGTTTATAAGTATGTATTACTAGCAATAAAAATGTGGCATTATCCGCTTAAATTTTATAATTAAATTAATTCAAAATCTTTACAGTTATTGAAGTCTATGTATTATTTTAATGTGTAAGCTATATCACTAAAAAGTTTTATTTAAATCCTGTAAATACTTATTGCGTAAAAATAGTATAAGCATTCATCATCACAAATTTCACATATATACATTATTAGATATGTAACGTAAATAAAACACTGAGTTCACAATAAATATTGAATTAGCTAAGTAGCCTGCCAATGAACTAAACTTGTTATACACAATTCCAGCTTACACACTTAAATTCACTTTATTACTTAACAAAGCAAATAAGTACCTTCTAAAATAATAATCTTCAACAATTCAATAACTTATACTACTTTATATATGACATACATATAATCTAATTTAGCTTCACGCTCTTTCCTTAGCGGAGTAATCAGAGGGAACGGAGCGCCAAACGCTACGGTCTCTACATTCCTCTTTCGCTTCGTCCACTTCTTCACTGTCTTCAACTTCTTCATACATGCTCTACGGGACTCATGCTTTTAACGTGACCTTCCTCCAGTATCTTTGATACTATACTTATTTAGAAAACGTATAAAAATTTGAACGTAGCGGGACTCGAACCCACTGAGCCATACGTTCTCGCCAAGCTACGTCGAAATTCTTATACGCTTGTTACAACTTATTTATGTTGTTAGCATCTCTGTAGGGTGATTTTTACAAATTTCCGCTACCCAAAGATAATTACTAAGAATTATTGTTTTGGCAAGAGAGAATACTATTTTTGAAATATTTTATAAACATTTTTAAAGTGTTAATCCACACTTAGGAAAGATAAATACTTATTTAAAAAACGTATAAAAATATGAACGTAGCGGGAGTCGAACCCGCGCCTCCTGGAAACCGACCAGGCGCTCTGACCACTGAGCCATACGTTCTCGCCAAGCTACGTCGAAATTTTTATACGTTCAAATTTTTATACGTTTTCTAAATAAGTATTTATTAGGAAATCCACGCTTAGGAAAGCCTAAGCGTGGATTAACACTTTAAAAATGTTTAAAAAAAAATAAAAAAAATCTTTGATACTGTTTGTTGTTTTCGAGGTCTCCCTCTACCTCTTTTGCCGGCTCAATTTTCTGTCATAAATCCTATTTGCCATTCTTTCATCACCTATTTGTGTCCAAACCAGCTGAGCACGTTCTTCTTCGTTCTCACTGTGACATCCTCGCTAGTACCTGCCATTCTGTGTATCTCATCATTGTAAATTCGATCAGCTAAGGTGACTCCGCATATCCTACGAAGAGATCACATCTCCACAGCATTCACCTTTCTTTCATTCTTCTTCTGTAATACCCACGTTTGGCTACCGTATAACAGCGTCGGTACCAACACTGCTTTGTGTACGGCTAAACGTGCAGCTGTGCTGACGTTTCGCCGTCTCATCAATGCAGCTAAGACACCGTTGACCCTGTTATCAGCAATACGTCTTTCCGCATCCATCTTGCATCTTTCATTTCTACTGAACACCTTGCTGTCTGTATATGGAAGATAGATGAATAAATATATTATTATCAATATAATAGAATCTAAAATTAATGATTTTTAATATTTTTGGTTGATTGTTTGTCAGTTTGTCTTTGCATTTGTACACCCTACTTTCAGAAACGGTTTAACCGATTTAAATGCAGTTATTACGATCTAGTTTTGGCTAACTTTCCTTAATAGTGGGAGTTTTATTTAAAAGCGGCCAATTTTTTTAAATGCCGCTTTAATTATTATTGTTTTCTTGATCTTCTAGGCAAATCATGTTTCAACTTTGGCTCTAAATGCAGATCAGAGTATCTTGACTAGGTTCCCCCTGACTACCCTGCCATAAGACAGGGTCGGAATTCAATTTGGTTTTTCAATTTCGAAAAACCAAATTGAACACAATTGCGCCATTGTGGGTTGGATATGGGAATCTGAATGAAATACTTAATATTTTTATTTCTTCGCTGTGGTAACCAGGTTAATTTCGGCATTGAGTTCCGCCGCTCGATACACAACGTCTCAAAAATTTTGTGGAAAGTGAAGAATGAAGTGTCCCACTAGGGTTCCAGGTTCCCTCTGCCTATCTTGTAGCGTAAATGATGCAGAATGAAGCTATAAAAAATAAAAATGTAAGCAATAAAAAATCTTTTTACAGATTCCTCCATGTTCCAGTACAATCAGGTAGTAATATGGTGTTATCAGATATGAAGAGAGAGTACACTAGAGCTGATTTTGAACAAGTTGTCGATTTTTTAAGGGAAAAGTAAGAAAATGTTATTAATTGCAATTTTTTTTATTCAACCTGATGATACTCCACCCGATATTATAATTACTTTAAAAATATCTTAGTAAAAACAGTGATTGAGTCGGTTCACATAATTTAATGTCCATTTTTTGTGTTAAATCAGATGTAAATTTGTAAATCTTCATTTAAACAAGAACCTATTAATATTAATATAAGTTTAAATCAATTGAATACATAAAAAAATATACAGTAAATATTAACTTTTTAATGAGGCTCCTTCTAAATGCGCTACAATATACTTAAATTTTAGCTGACGAAAAAACCAGAGGCTGTTCTTTCTGTTAAAACTGCTGGCTGTTTAAACTCTCATAATTTTTTATTAAGTATAATAAAACGATTTTAATCATTATTTGATATAATATTGGGCATGATTATACCCCAATGATGATCCCCCATATAAATTGAAATATATTTTTGCTCTCTTGGCGTTGTGAGTTCAAATTCCATTCGGGGCAATGAAATATTTATTTACTTCACCTGGCAATGCTAAGATAGTGTGAAACTAAAAAAAAACTATAGGGCAAGAAAACAGGTAATGATTCATTGTTGGCCTACTGATAACTTATTACATAGTCGTTTGGTATACCTATATTTTTATAGGCCGAATATGTAATATATCTGGGAAGTTGTCTCATATAAATATTTTCTTTTATTATAAAAATCAAAATATATTAAAAGTTTGCCATAACTTGTAATCAACACTTAATATATTTGTTATAGAGTACCCGGCATGACAATAGCAACGGATATAATCTGTGGCTTTCCAACTGAAACTGAAGAAGATTTCCAACAAACAATGACTCTTTGTGAAAAATACAAGTTTCCATCTCTATTTATAAATCAATTTTTCCCAAGACCCGGTACTCCGGCTGCTAAAATGCCAAAAGTAAGTGATTTTTAGTGTCCTAACCAGATCACATATACGAATATGAGATCATATGTATAGACGTGAGATCGCGTGCGTGGATATGGCATCACATGTGGGGACGTAGATCACATATGTTAATATGACATGAGATCATATCGGAGTATTTCCTAATATTATATCATTATATTATTTCCTCGTCTCCACTAAAGGCAATCCTTTATTGGAGACGAGAGCCTCTTAAATCTAGGGAGCACGGGCTGCATCCCAAAAACCCGTCTTAGTCGGCCCGCTCATCAAAACTGATTGTAGGATGAGCCCAAAATACAAGATTTAATAATTAATTCTTTTGTCTTAGGTCCCCGGACAGGAAGTGAAGAAACGTACGAAAAAACTATCAGAATTCTTCAGATCGTACGAACCGTACGGACACAAAGTAAATCAAATACAAGAAGTTTTAGTGACAGACATATCTCACGATAAAAATTATTTCGTATCACACAATGAGTTCTACGAGCAAGTGTTAGTGCCGAAAAAGGAAGAATATATGGGGAAAATGCTTATAGTCAAAATTGTTGAGGCGACGAAATTCTCCATGATTGGAGAAGTCATGGAGAAACCCAAAATGCCGGGTTTAACTTCTCCGTTGAAGAAAGGTGAAGTGTCTGGCTTGGAGAAAATGGAGGAGTACAGTAAAATGAAGATACCAGTTTCTTTTTATTTTGTGTTGTTGGCTGTTGTTTTGCGGATTTTGTGGATGTTGTTGTAAATTTTATTGTAAATATTGTATATTTTAGTGATTTAAAAAATAAATATTTTTTAAGAGTTTTATGTTTTGTTATTTATTTATATAAGAATGTCTCATAAAATTGTTCCCTATAACTTTAAAGATATAATCGGAATAGAAAAAGTATATATAAATGATAAAGAAATTTTATTTTTTTAAATAATATTTATGAGGTCAGTCGTGGTGCAAGGGCACAAAGTATGACTGTAAAGGCGACTGGTTGTGGGTTCGATCCCCACTGAAATTAAAATTATATTTAAATTTCTATTTCCATTTCTTCGCTCTGATGTAAAAAAAAGCGCGCGTTGAGTTGCGCCACTCATAATGCAATGCCTCCAGAATTCGGCGGAAAGTGGGGAACGTAGTGTCCTGACACCAGGTTCTTTCTCTGCCTGCAACAGAGTGCTATGTGTGGGATACGTATTTACTATATTTTATAATTTCATTTTTTTGTTTTTTGGTTTTACTAGGGTTGTCAAGTAATATATAATTGTAATAAAATCTAAGAGCTGAACAATAAAAAAGTATAAAATGCATAATAACAATGAAATTAATAGGTCAAAATGACAAATACCTTAAAATTGTCTTTAATATTGTTCATATTCTCTACAATAGTAGGCGGAGTTCCTTTTTTATTTCTTTTTAGATTCACGCTGTATCTCTAGCAGAGTAGCTAGAGAGGAGATCGGTGGATTGATCCCGTCAGGGACCCGGGGCGGCGTACTTAAATGAGGCTCTGTGTGTAAAAAGGTTTCACACTTCACAATTTTATTTCATGTACAAATTAATTTGTATGTTTATTTAGTTTAGTTTACATCTTGTTATTAAAATTAGAATTAGACTTGCATAAACATAGGAAAATAAAATACGAGATATTAAAAATACGTGTACCTAGTATTAATAAAATTTAGCAAAAAATAAAACGTTTTAAGTACATACTTATTATCTTTTTTTATGTATTTTATATAAAAATGTAAAAATGAAGGCGTAAAATATATTACTATGTATGTTACATGTATCTAACGCTAGTTCTTAAACACGTAGTTGCTCTAATTTAAAGTCGGTACACTGGGAACCACCAATCGTCATCTTCTAAGTTCTATCCAGATGTAACCACGACCCTCCAACATGAGGGACCGACTATAGAGAGAGAGAAACAGATAGAGATCTCATACTTGTAAGTTGTATTATATTTTCGTCATTATTATGTTTTTGTGTCTTCCTTTTGCCAAAGTTTTTAATAAATGCAGTAAAATTAATTTCTTTTAAAGCTTTTCTTCTAATTGAAAGGACATATAGATTAACGTTTCGCTCTTGATTCATTGTAGATCGGAGGTAATTTTTAATTAGTATCACTTCTCCAGCATGATGCAACCGAAATGCAAATGTTTAAGAAATGTTAATGTACCTACAGGGTGAGGATTCGATAGTCTCATTTTATTAGGAACCAGAAGTTTTATCCGAACATTGTTAGAAAAATACTACTATGTTTATGTTAAATTTATTATAAGTATAGATTACACTTACACGACGTAATTAACGTTTAACAAATAATAACTCAACAATATGTTTTATGCGCTATGAGCATTCATTATCATATGTTGTCAATAGATATCGTTGCGTATGTTTAAATTTTTTTCAAATATAAATATCTAAAACTTTAAGTACATTATTTTTTGATAGAGTGTTCTTTCCAAACTATGAAAATATATTTTTTTATGCACAGCGCCATCTATTAAGGATTTAAAGTTTAGTGTTTAACTCCACAGAATGTTTTTGCGTTATCAAGATTCGTTAGTACCTACTATTTTTTGTCAATAGATAGCGTTACTTGTATCGATTTCTACTATTCTTGGAACCTTAAATACTTTTATCTTTTGATAGAGTGAAGCTATTACAATGAAATAAACACTAAATGTTACTTTGATTTACTGGTCATTTTTACGTATAAAAGTTGCTTAAGTATATTGTGTAATTTTTACGTGATGCGTGTTCACATAAACAGACAAACAGATAAAAATTCCAAAAATATTGGAAATGGATTCTGTTAGTTATCCTTTAACACCCTTGCAATTTTTTTAAAATATTTTCAATGTACAGAAACGACTTTTCTACAGATTTATTATAAGTATAGATTGAAGGACTTGAATTGTCTATCTAGGTGAAATTTCCGCACTCTATTTTTTATTTGTTTAATAGATGCATCCATGCGACCGACGTATTTCATTTCTGATCGACAATTTAGCATCTAGAGCTAGTTCACCCGCTATTTGTTCCTATTTTTTTTTCCACGTATAAAATATAAGTGGCTGAAGTATTTTTAACGTAGTTTTATACTTTCACTAATCAAGTGAAACACTACGAAACTGGAACTATATGCAAACTAAATAGACATTAGAAAGATAAAGCAATAAAAATGTAATTTTAATCAAAATAATATAAACTATCGGTACACGCTGCACTTTTCTTATATTTATTTGTTTATGGGGCTTCAACCAAACATTTGCTTAAGTAGGTACTAAGCGCTTTTTAAAGGCTTTTTTAGGGTTTGATCAAGGTAACTTGCAGTATTTGGGGCTTCCCATGACCAGAGATCAGTGACAACGGCATACCCCTTCCGCCTCGTCCACTGTCATCAACCTCTTCATATATTAAGGAAAGACATTAAGGAAAGAAAAATACTTAAAAACGTTTAAAAATTATAAAAATTTGAACCTAACGAGATTTGAACCGCGCCTCTTAGGAAACCAAGCGCCAAGCGCTCTGACCAACTAAGCCATACGCTTTCATGGAGGCATATAATAATAAGCTCGAATATATAGACAATACGTTTTTTGTAAAGCTTTGAAGAATAAAATTTATTAACTAAACAATGAATTAGGGAGAAGGTATTTAATTTAGCGTTTTCCTTTAAATAAGTTCTTAAATTACAACGTCCCATACAAAATAACAATTGTTTAGCGAAACTCATACAAAATGTTAGCATCAGGTTTAAAACAATGAGCAACTCGACACAATTCCGCTCTAGTGGTTCTATTCACGCGATATTATATAAGATTACTTCGCATCCGTCTGTCCGTCAGTCGATTTGCATATACCTCTGGAAGTGGGAATAAAGTGCTTTAGAATATTTTTATTAAGTATTTTACGGTCGAGTAGGAGAGTATTGTAAAAGAAGAAGTTACAAGGATGTCGTACGCACAAGCGGGAGGTAAACGACAGAAGGTGAGGGAAGCTCGTGGTACGGACAATGTTGATTATTTTCAAGGTATTTTTTTTGTTTTTATATAATTTTGTTTTTTTTTAAGAGAAGGCTCGGGGAAAGAGGTGCATTTAAAGATCTTTTTAGATGTTTGGCGAAATTTAATGCCGTTATTTGCATTTTAAACTAGGGAATCTCGTGTATTAGAAATATAAATAATTTTTGAGCAGGATTCGAACCAGAGGAATATCAAAAGCATCACATTTTCATCTATGTAACATATAATTATAGCAATTCTTGATTTATGTATTAGAAGTCAGTGGTTAATATGATCGAAATGAAAAAGTCAGAGGTGGACTCATACTTTTTTTGTTTTTTGATGTACCTAAGCAGTAACAATCATATACATACATGGTAGTACTGTCGTGACGCAATTTTATATGACGATTGTAGATTCACTTACTATTCGAGAAAATTATTATATAAAAAATGTAAATACTCCCACGGTCTGGTCTTTAATCTTTCTTTCGCCACTTAGTACGTAATATTATTGAAATGGCTAAAAGTAAAAAAATTGTGTGATGTAAAAATAATTTATTAAAAAAAATTAAAAATATCCGAATCAGCACATTTTTTTCTGACTTGCATCTTAAACGCGGCTTCGCCCACATACATTTACTGTTATGTTATTGCTAAATAATACACAATGTTCACATAGATTATATCCCTGTGTTATTCTGTTGTATGTAAAGTTTCATCTAAATTGGAACAAACATCCATCCTCACAAATTTTACATTTATAATATAAAGTAAATCAAAATGTATAAGTACATGAGAAATTCTAATATGGAAATGAAACTAAGAGCTATGTGCTTAAACGAGATAGTCCCCGATTAACATCGGAATAGCCTATACACATTTTCAATAAATGAACTAGCTACAACTAACTAACTAGATTTCTTCACTTCGCACCAATAGTTTTCAAGGGATTTAACAGAGCGTTCAATTATATGTTACAGGAAAATATCCATTTTATGTTACAGGCATAGAGAAAATAGATTACAACAATTTGGCGACTTCCACTGACGTACACAGCTTCCGATTTTATAATTGTAATGAAAGAGTTCATAATCGTAGTATGGAGGAATGGCTCAAGTTCAGTATCTCGCTCACCGAATTTAGGAGTAATGGTGTGTATGGCTAATAGTTAATGAAAAGCAAGTCGATTAACAAGAAAAGATCAAAGGACATACTATTTATTTATTTTTCTTTATTTGCAATTCTTCTTATGTAGTACCTAACTGAGTAGATTTTGCCTTTTTCATTTGCATTAGGTGATTTTAATGTTTGTTACTTATGCCTTTATGTTTCTAGAAAGAGAAAAAGATATTATTGACTTTGAGGTAGGCATATGATCCTTAGAACCCTAACTTTATATTTGAAAATCGTGCAGTTCTAGCAAAGTGTAAAAGATTACTTAAATGTCTATATTATACGCGATAAACCCTTATCAATATACGTCTTTCTTAATATACTATATTCCAATTCTAGGATCAGACAGTCAAGGCAGGCCGACGTTTAATCGATCCTGGGACGACCATTCTAATTCCATAGACAATTATAAGCGCTCCATAAAATCATTGTACGATTTTTGCCACAAACTAGGAGTCAAATACTGGACGGCGTTTGACACAGATTTGGTTCCACAGACGGAAAATTGGGACGAAAACAAATCGAATTGGGATGATATTGTTGATTTTATAAGTGAAAACTCGCAGAGATATCAAATAAAGCTTTTATGGCTGGCACCGGATCTTCATTCCCATCCTAGGTCAGCAATTTGTATTTTTTATATGATAATATTTTTGTCTACCTAAATCAGGCAAAGTCTGCCTGTACCAATTTGACTACTTATAAGTATATTTTTTTATTTAAAAAAAACCATTATAATATTTTTTACTTTTTTTTTTAATTTTACTTGTTAGCTATTTATTATGCTAAATTATTGTGACTCTTTTATATTATCCAGATATTCTACAGGAGCTTTCACAAGCAACGAAGCCTCAACATTCGTGCAAGCTGCGACACAAATAAAAAAATGCATTGAGATGTCACAACGCTTAAATGCAGAGTGTTTTCTTCTGTGGCCGTACAGAGAAGGCTACGAGGCGATCTTTCAGACGGATGTTGCCAGAGAAATAAAACTATTCGCCAAGTTACTTAAAATCACCGCCGAATACAAAGAAAGATTAAATTTTAAATGTCAATTATTAATTATGCCGTATTTTAGTAATTTTCAGTCGTCGTTACAGTAATTTTAGCTTAACATGGCAGCCCCAAAATTGGGACGGTGATATTTTGTGCAGATATATGTGGGATGTTACCAGTTGTTTGTATTTTTTAAAAAATCACAATTTAGACAAATATTACAAGGTGTGTACTCCGCCCGGACATCATATGTATATGGCGTGTGTGTGAGTAATATTATTTGAAATAATTTCTATTAGACAGTAAAAATATTGTTAAAATTCTTGAAGTGTTACTTCATACTGAGAAAGAAAAATACTTTTATTAAACGATTTCAACATAACGGGAATTCAATATCCTTGGAAATGGCTTCTTGGAAACTTGGATAGTTTCCTAGTTCAAATTCTGCTACGTTCAATTTTTATTTACGTTTTTTAATAAAACATTATAGTGACAATGATTAAAATGTTTCTAACCAAATCGTTTCGCCGAGTGTAGATCGAACCTGCAATCTTTACGAATAATAAAATGTTATCCTATCGTGGATTATGGCAACACTTACAAATCTATATATTGCAGATATAATATGTTTGGTGGGATCACAATTACGAATAGATTTGATTGTTCCGATATCAAAACCGCTACATTGATGGTGAAATGTATAGCTGACCAAGTAAGTTAGAAGTCATCAACATATTTCATTGTGATAATTTCAATTATTATGATAAGGCCGGGGCACAAAGTGTGACTGTGAACGCGACTGGTTGTGGGTTCGATCCCCACTCGAGGAAATGAAATATTCATTTAAATTTATATTTCCATTTCTTTAAACTAAGACGGAAAGTAAAGATTGTAGTATTTTGACTACAGCTTCTCTTTGCCTTTCCTGCCATATAAGTGTGAAAATTAAAAAAAAACGTTATTTGATTGGATTACTTTCAGCGTTGGATAATATTCCAAAAAATAGATATAATAATTAAAATCGATGATGCAGCACAATTATTCCTTAAATATATATTATTTTAGGGTTCAGCACCAATTGGTGGTATCAATTTGAGGATAATCCCCAAAAGAGATAGTGACCTGCGTGATTTGTTCACGTCATATATTAGTTACATAGACGCGTTCGCGAAGGGCTTGCGGGTCGCGTGCAATGTTGTCGCTGAGCAAGTGTTTACTAAACATATACAGGTATTTTTATTTATTTTTTTTATACAATAAGAGATAAGGTTATATAATTTTTATTTTATTTTTGATTTTTAGTTTCTGTATGCAATCAAGATTTTTTTCTATCTGACTATGTAATTTTAAATTTTTTTTTGTATTATAAGATAAACAATTTTATGAGGCCTTTGGCGGCGCAGGGCATAAGCGTGCGAATGTAAACGCGCAGGTTATGGATTCGATTGCCGTACGAGGAAATGAAATATTTAATATTTTAATTTCTTTGCTCTGGTGTTGAATTCCGCTACTGAACACGCAATATCTTTTGAACGGAATTAGATTCCCTCTGCCTATCCCGCTGAGGGCAGGAAACAGCATGAAGCTAAAAAAAAATTATTATTTTCTGTACAGCAAAACCGAACTTTTATGATAGAAAAAATTGTAAAATGAACACATAGTCCCATTTGTTTTCTTGCAGCAACGCTACGCTTCGTATAGTAGCGGGTTCGGATCTCGCGTTGTGAGCGGAGACGTCTCTATTGAGGAGTGCGAAGAATTTTACAAGTATGTAGGCACTTTGGCAACCTTTAGAAATAAGAATAACTTTAAACCTTTAAACCGTTGACTTTGACTTCATATAAACAATGAAAATAAGGGTTGAAATTAAATTATGCAAGAAATAATTATTACAGAAGAAGAATGAAAGAAAGATGAATGCTGTGGAGAGGCGATCTCTTCGTAGGATATGCGGAGTCAGCTTAGCTGATTGAATCCGTAATGAAGAGAAGCACAGTATGGTAGGTACTAGCCCGGATGTCACGGTGAGCATGAAGAAGAACGTGCTCAACTGGTTTGGGCACGTTGAAAAAAAATTGTGATGAAAAAATGGCAAAAAAGATTTATGGAAGGAAAATTGAGCGGTATAAAATATAGTATCAAAAATACTGCAGGAAGGTTACATAAAAAGCAACACAATTACATTTTTAATCTCTTTTTGTTTTTACAGGAAAAGTCACGGTCACGAAGTTGCTTGTACAAAAGTGGAGCACTACAATATGGTGTTTCAACGCTATTTGGATACTTGTGAACATATTTAATTATATGTTTTATTTATAGACTGAGTTAAGTAGTATACGTAGTTTTCCCACATTGTCTAGTTGGGCAAAGAAAATACAAAGATTAAGTAAGTAGTAGTTAAGTAAATAATAATCAATAATTTTAAAATATATTTAATTATTTTAAAATATTTTTAATTACTTTAAAATATTTTTTTAATATAAACTTGATCTACTACTAAATATTTTTGACGTAGACAAATTAACTTCTCTTTTATTTTATTGGCGTCACGCGTCCTTTTCCTACCCGGAACTCAGCAGGGTAGGAAAAGGTAGCAGAGAACCTAGAACCCTGTTAAGACTCTGTTTTTCCGCCGATTCCTGGACACCAGGCAATGCTTGTTGAGTGACGAAACTCAACACAGCGTCGCGAAACTTAAAATATTAAATATGTCACTCCCCGAGTCGGAATCGAATCCGCACTCATTGCGTTTACAGTCGCTACGCTTATATTTCTGCCCCACATCAGCCTGATATTAATAATTAATATAAATTTGATAATAAATTGCACAATATTGCATAATATGAAAAACAAGGTTTAATAAATCTAAAGACCTGTATCAAATCAAAATATTTTGCTGAGATAGTTTTTTTAATTTTGTTTAACTGTGTGCGATAAAGTCGTGAATCTTAAAAAAGATAAATTATTTTAAGTTAATTAATAATTATAGACATTTATTTAAAAAGAGCTATTTAAGTAAAAGAGCGTGTTTGCTGCAATATTTCAAAAAATATTTAATTTTTTATGTAAACTTTACTGGCTAGCTCTGTCACTCAGCTTGAGGTTGTAGTTACAAGTGGTTCGATTCCACTTAGGGGTAATGTATGCATTATTTTATATTTATATAGCATGGCATATATTATCGGGTTAGGAGTGTTAGACTGCTAAGAAATTATTAAGTAAATTTTCTATTATATGGACTAAAATAAAAGTCGATTTTGTATTTACTTTTACATTTTCGATTCGTATTAATTTATGCGAATACATAACGCTAAGAATCGGATTTTGCAGGTTTATGTATGTATGCCGCTTGTTAGTTATTTAATAATTATATTTAGATTGATTTTTAGGTCAGTCAAGGCGCATTGGCACAAGCGTGAGACTGTAAACGTGACAGGATGTGGGTTCGCTTTTTCGTTTTAAGCATTCGACGAAATGAAATATTTAAAACTTGAATTTATTCAAAGTAACGTTACCGTTAAGACGCTTCTGTTCTCCGTTCTACGCCGAATTCTGGAGCCACTTCGTGTTAAGTGGCGGAACTCAACGACTCGCTTCGCCACGCCAGAGCAAAATGAAAGTTTTAAATATTTCAGGTCTTCAGCGGAATTGAACCCACTACCGTCTTGTTTACAATGCCTTGTGCCACTGTGTCATAAAGTTCGACATTCGATTATTACCTTTTATTTATCTTAATAATCCTTAACAATTTCCAACTCAACTCAATAGAAATTATCAACTCAATAGAAGATGATCATTAAACAATAAAACCTCGCATTATTAGTCTGTGATAGCACAAGTCATATATATTTCCTGTTTATTAAGTTTTTTGATAAATTTATAATATTTTTATATTATATTTGTTGAGTTCTATGTATGATTTAACACATGTTTGAAATGTCCATAAGTTATATACTTGGAATCGGTAGTTTTTCTATGATACAATAAAAATTAAATGCAATTTCTCAATCGAATTCTTTTAATTCCAAAAAAAAATTAATTATCTATAATTATTTAAAGATTTTAAAAGTTTCGAAATTGTATAATCTAAAATATACACGATTAATCCGGTTAAAATAGTTTCATTTAAAAATATTTAAAAATTTGTTCTATCTAATTCAAATCTAATTGTGTAATCTAATTGTTTTTTAGTAAAAAATAACAGACACCATAATTTTATAATTCACTTTATTCATACGTTTTGTAGTTTTTTTTTGTATATTTTTATATGTTCACAACGTTTACATTTACATACACTGGTTGTGCTAAATTACAAGTATCAATACAAGTCAAGATTTTATAAATAATATATATATTATACATCATTCTCGAGGAACGTACAACTTTATTTTAACTTCACATTTTGTCACAGATAAAAAAAACATAAATAAAGTCACCAATATAAAACAAATATAAATTAAACAGCCTTTTTCGTATTATGCTTAAGAAAAGAAATGCATATATTAAAATAGATAAAAAAAATCAAAGTAGGATAAACAATTGTTTTTTATTTAGATTTGTGACAATATATATTGTAAGAATATAAATGGCATTTGTTTATAATTCTCTTGTAAAGATTATATAACTACAGTGAAGTTTATTTTTTTGTTGTTTTCAATTTTTTATGTTTTTCCAACATTTATTCTTATACCTATATTATAATTTTAGAAATAAATAAAAGTTAAACGCTTAACACTTCATCGAAGAACTCAGAAAATATTCTTAATTTTATAGCGAAATGAAATTTTCTAATAAATAGTAGCAAGTGATTAAGTATGAAAAAACTTAAACTAAAAAAACGAAAAAAAGCCAATATTCTTATGTACAGAAAAATCCTAATTTATTCAACCAAGTAAAAATTTGGCATAATAAGAATTTCTTTAATACTGGGAATAAAAAAAAAGAAAACACACTAAAAAAACCAAGATGGCAGCTCATGTCGGAATGACGTACACTATTGCTAGGTATTTTGGAACACATTTGTATAATTTCGTCATAAAAGCACCACGGTTTTCTATTTATTATATTTATTTTATATGGAAGCTGGTTTTTTGGAAAAATAGTTTATAAAAAGGCTTTTTTTTAAATATTCATAGTATTTAGTGCATTATTTATAATTTCCAAAAAAAAGAAAAGAAATATATATAATACATATTGTACAGTAATGATTTTAATTACGTGGTAATGAGACATAGGTTAATATTTGTGTTTTTAGCTATACAAAGTTTTTTTTTAATATTTAATTAAATTTAAGTGTGAAAGTCCCTTATATTTTATTAAATAATAAACTCACAACATCAATATGTATATAAAAGCATTGTGTATAATAAACAAATACCACATTAAGAGAAATATTATTATCTCGAATAACTTTTTTTAAATAAAATACAATATTTTATAATATGCTGCAAGAAAATGAGAGTTAATATACTCATGTAATTCTCATTTGGTGCAACAATGACGTATTTGCACTTGTTGAATTACTGCAGGAGACGTAAGCAAGATTTGTTAGTCATTCCGCATATATAGACATATTTTAACTTGTTTCTTACTAGAAAGAGCTATTATACGCCATTGTTGCACCAATATATTGATTTATGTAGTGACATATAAAAATATATATTGTGCATAAATTTGTGTTCTAAACTACATACAAACTATATTAGAAAAAAAATGTTGTCTTAATGATGATTGTTTTATTTTATTACCATTTTGTATAAAGACATAAATATCCTTAGTTTTAATTTGGGGCTCACAGTATTGCATCAAGCTATAAAGTTAAATAATCTTATTATACGTAATATTATTATATAAATGTAAGCCATTAAGTAATTTGAAAAAAAGATAAACGTCGTACATCTATCTATCTTGCTATGGACGTGTCAATATTGTTCTACATTACATTAAAAAAAAGCACTTCAAAACTTTTGTAAAATGTGACAGTTTGATGGAAATAATATGTAAATATTATAACATAAAATGTTTATAAGAAATATATATATATATATATATATATATATATATATATATATATATATATATATATATATATATATATATATATATATATATATATATATATATATATATATATATATATATATCAGCTTCACGCTGTATCCCGCAGACCGCAGGGTAGGCAGAGGGAACCTAGTGTTTTAGACACTCCGTTCCCCACTTTCTGCCGAATTCTGGAGGTATTGCGTGTTGAGTGGCAGAACTCAACGCCGCGCTTTGCCTCGGCACCAGAGCGAAGAAATGGAAACATAAATTTAAGTAAATATTTCATCTCTTCGAGTGGGGATCGAACCCACAACCAGTCGGTTTTGCAGTCACACCTCGTGCCGCTGCGCTACGACTGGCCTATATATATATATATATTATTTTTTTGTAAAAGATATATTACAATATTATAATAGTCACATATAAAAGAATAGCAAAAGGAAGTTATGGCTGAATAAATTTTGATCACTGCTTCTTATATGGAAGAAAAGACACGACATGGCGCCATTTTAATTGACATTCGTTTTTTATTAAGTAACGTTTTAATTGTTTGTGCTAAGAATAATATAGGAACAGTAATTTCTTTGGCAGTCCATTCAATTATTTCTCTTTTTTATTGTAATAACTAAATTACCGAGATCTCCATTTTTGTCCAAAATATATTCATTTTTGTAAAATTAGTAGGTACTATCATTAATAATGTTACCACATTTTAATTAACTAAAATTTGACTAGATTTTAAAATTAAACTATTATTTTTATACAAAACCACACATACCATAAGTAAGTATAACATTTATATAGTTAAGTAAGTTAAATTTATTATGAATACATTATTTATTTTGGTTGATCTTTATTTGTAATATTCAACACATCCATAGCATTTTCAACTTTTTTAAGTGAAAAAAAATGATGACCAAAAAAATATCAACAGATACACATATCTAAAAAAGATTTTGTATTAATTTTAGATATTCCTAATAATAATAATAACCTCATATAAGGTTTACACACATTAATACATACAGTTTTTGTATATACATAGTGTATATAATATTACATTAGTATAATGCATTTTTTTTACTAGGTTTATTTTTTTATGTAAAGTTTAGTTTAAGTAGTAATAAGTATACAGCCAAATCGTAAACGCTCTACTTACATTTCAGTCTATTTCCGCCATTTTAATATTTATAGCAGATATTAGCGAAATGTTATTAAATAATTTGTATATCAAAACTAAAAAAAAATGTATGACAGTTTGAACTCACAGTTAGAATGTTATAAAATGGCATAAGTAAATGAAATAAAATATTTATTCTATTTTTTTTTCACGCTCTATCTCGCATATAGCAGGTTAGGCAGAAGGAGCCTAATGTAAGAGTTCTCCGTTGTTTTAGTTTTCCTCGAAATAAATTAATTGTAAAAATCAGTGACTTAAATCAATAAAGATAAACTGCGTACCTTACCAGTGCGAAAATAAAATAATCTACAAACTATCGCTATTATCGCTATTATTTCGCTAATATCGACTACATAAATGTATAAACAATGTTGCCATTTGTCAGAATAATTAATATAAATAAATATTTTAATACTTCGTAGCCGATTTTCCTATTGGTTGTTTTTTTAAAACATTTCTATGTTTTGATCACACTAAGTGCCTAGTATAAATAATTTTTCATGGCAACACTATTTATTAAAATAAATTCACGAACCACAACATATTTATAAATGTTACAGAGTATGTATATATTGAAAAAACCTGACAGAGTAAACTATATACAATGGCAATACATTACTCGTCGTCTGATGGTTCAGTGCCGAAGTAGCGGTCACCAAAGTTCCCTATTCCAGGTAGGACGTAGAATTTCTCATTGATTTCCGGGTCTAGAGCTGATGTAATGATTTTTACCTAGAAAAAAGGGAAAAATGAGAAAAAAATTGAATCTCGATTCAAATTAGTCTAATATTTTGTACGAGATATTTATTTAGTTAGTTTATAAAAGTTTGTTTCTCTTATAGTGCTTGTGGTGCTCGCTCTGTCCCTCTCGCACGCACGCGCACTACGCGTGTCGCCGTCTCTCTCTCACTTTGGGGAAGGCGTACGCGATGGAGTGCACGCCGATCTCGGCCATGAGGAGGGACACGAGCGCGATGTGGTGCTCGCTCTGTCCCTCTCGCACGCACGCGCACTACGCGTGTGGCCGTCTCTCTCTCACCTTGGGGAAGGCGTACGCGATGGAGTGCACGCCGATCTCTGCCATGAGGAGGGACACGAGCGCGATGTGGTGCTCGGGCACGTCGTGGTCGAGCAGCACGCGGATGGCCATGATGGCGGCGGCGCCGGTGGCGACGGTGGCGTCCATGAGGACCACGCGGTAGTCCTTTATGTCTTTTGGCAGACGGAGGTAGTAGAGCTGTGGGAGATAGGTACAATACAATTATAGCACACAAAAATAAATGGATTACATATAAGATAAGAATTAATAAAAATATACAACGAAATGATTATGTAGCATAGATTATGGAGCATATTCTTTTATTATTTTTCAGCTTCATGCTGTATCCCGCATATAGCAGGGTAGGCAGAGGGAACCTAGTGATAAGATATTCCATTCCCCACTTTTCGTCGACCTTTCGAGGCGCTGCGTATTCAATTCAAACTCAACACCGCGCTCTGTTAGCAAACCTAAGAAATTAAGATATTAATAAATATTTCATTTCCTATAGTGGGAACAAAACCCACAACCGTCGCGATGGTAGTCGTTCTTTTTTGCCCATTCGCTACGACTGGCCTCGATCAGTATGTCAATTACAATTTAAGTTTTTTTAAAATTGTAATAAGCAAATGGAGTATATATGATAAAGGTAATATAAGGCAACCTTACCTCAGGCTCATCCGTCTGTTGGTTGGTCTGTATAAGTATTTTACCAATCCGTATATCCTTACACACATCGCACACCGCCTGCTCCATGGTTTCGCCCGCTCTTAATATAGAAACACCGCAGATCTTTTCTACGTCGCATTTACGACCTAAATAAGACAAAAACCAAAAAAAAATGTTACTACAGGTATTTTTTTTAAATAAAGAGATGAAATAATTGTTTTCATTATGCATTTTTAAAATTAAAAAGAATAATTAAAGGTCAAAATGAAAAACACAAAAGCTATAAATTTACCCAATTTTTATCTACCCTTTCAACTTTCTGTCTTGTTTACACAAAATTCTTTTTTTCAGCAAAGCATTTACCAAATTAAAAGAAAAATATTTTAACCAGACATAATCTAGTTAAATATACAAAAAAAAAACTACCATACAATAAAGAAAAACAGCCAAAATCGAACCCACAACCTACCGCCATACGAGAATCCCTGCGGCGTATCAACCATATGCAATGAATACGGCAACAGCGACAAAGCGAACTCTATAACGAGACGCATCAAACGCTTCGAGTAGAAAATGAATTCATCCCGAGGCGTGTCCTTGTTACGTATGAACGTGTGGAGACCTTGGACCTGGAATGATAAATATGTTTTTAACATTTTTAATTTAAAATCGACTGGTTGTGGGTTCGATCCCCATTCGAGGGGATAAAATATTTATTTAAATTTATATTTTAATTTTTTCGCTCTGGTGCCGGGGCAAAGCGCGGCGTTGAGTTCCGTCACTCAATATGCAATGCCTTCAGTGTGCGGGATACAGCGTGACGCTGATTTAATTTAATTGATTTTTCTTAATATTTTTAAAGTGTTAATCCACATTTAGGAAAGAAAAGAAGGACGGTTTCCAGGAGGCGCGTGTTCGAGTCCCGGTACGTTCAAATTTTATACGCTTTCAAAATAAGTAAGAGTTAAATAGTTTGCCTCGTTAATTGTGTTAATCTTAATAACTACTGGCTTGAATTGAAAAAACTTTATTGCATTGCATAATTGCATAGAAACTGCGAACCTAGTGTTAAGACACTCCATTCAAGTCACTTCACGCTATCCACTGTTCACCGAATTCCGAAGGCATTGCGTGTTGAGTGTAGAAACTCAACGCCGCGCTTGGTCTCGTTAGAGCGAGGAAAATTAAAATATTAAATATTTCATTTCCTCGAATGGGAATCAAACCTACCACCGCCGTGTTTTAAGATGCACCAAAAAACAACTATTTTACTTTGATTTATAAATAGGGTTTGAAATCATAACCTTTAGCCTAATGACTTATTTACCTACCTTAATGATTTTTAAGCAATTGGTCATGATTTTAAATTTATCATAAAAAAACTAATGTATCCTACATTTAAGTATAGAAATAATTTACCTGTGGAGTATCTTTAAGTACAAACAAGGAGTCAGGTAATGGCTGCCCAATGTGTGCTACAGCTAACTTCTCTCGCACTTTGAAGCCACGCTGTATAAAGAAAAAACAATAGATTTGATAAAAAAAAAGATAAACAAGTAGTGTCAAGACAGTTGTATTTGTGACCCAATAAGAATATTATTTTTTACGTAACGAATATAGAAAAAAATATTAGGAAATTTTATAGGGTGTAGAAATAGTTAAAAATACAAGAATGGCCATGATGTATATTGGTACGTCCGGCTATGAGAATACAAGAGAGCAATTAGTTTTTAATAAGTGCGTTCATTTTTACTAACCAGCTGCAACTGCTTGTGCACATGCTGCACAATCAGCGATATGGCAACATGGTTTTCCCCACCTCTAGGCACTATAATGTCGGCGTGCGCCATACTGGGCGCTATGTAGCTTTGGTAGGCGGGCTTCACGTGGTGCAAATACTGTTTGAGAACACCCTCTAAGTCGCGGCCGCGTTGCACTATGTCCCTGGAAAATGGTGGGTAATATTAGTAATATTAGTCATTTCATAGAATATGGAGTGTCTTAACACTAGATTCCCTCTGCCTACCCTGCTGTGTGCGGGATACAGCGTGAAGCTGATTTTTAGTTAGAAAAAGTCCTATACATGTCCCTGGAAATGTATTTACTATATATTAGTATTAGTTTATTTTGAGTTGAGTTGAGCAGTTGAGTTTGAGTTGAGTGGAAACGCAACGCCGCGCTTTGCCTTGTTATCAGCTAGGAAATGAAAATATTTCATTTCCTCGAGTAGAAAACCTTCCCAACCAACCCCCAACCCACAACCTGTCGCGTTAAAGTTACACGCTTGTGCTGTTGCGCTACGTAAGTTACGCTACGCTAAGTTACGTTACACTACGTCATAGACTGACCTCTATTATTATTGTGTTATTTTTTTAAAAGAGAATTTTATAACTTATAGTGTTTAGAATCTCCGGAGCCGAGGAGATTCTTTTAATTGGAGATGTAAATCAGCTACCCTATATAGACCGAGAGAATCTTTTCGAAATGATTTACCGTAAGCCGCCACAACTCTTCAACCAAAACTTGGTGTGTACTCACAGAAGTCCCATGGACGTCGCCTACGCCCTGCGACAGATATATCCTGGTATATACTCGTCTAAGAGTGTAGTGCGATCCCTTTCTATAAAAGATATCAAAATGACACCAGTACCGGGAGATCTAAAATACACACTGTATCTCACATTTACCCAGGAGGAAAAAGAATCTCTGATAGCGCAGGGGTGGGGAGGAGAAACAGGTTCAAAGGTGCTGACAATTCACGAGTCTCAGGGTCTGACCAGCGCGACTGTTATAGTGGTTAACACTAAATCTTTTAGGCTACAGCTGCATGATAGCGTTTCGCACGCCGTCGTAGCAATATCTCGGCACACCGACACCTGCACGTACTATAGTGAAGGCAAAGATGACGCAGTAAATATGTTAATTCGGAACGCGACGAAAGCAACGACAAAAAGCATTGTGGAATATAATTTAAAGATGGCTTTGAAAGATAGGAACGCAGCAGTCACCTCTTCCACCATAGCGGTCATGCCCTTATCCTAGTGCAAAATTCCTCACATCCAAATCATTTACGATAAAAGTTTAGCATGTACTTATAATTATGTAATTAAATATATATTGTAATATGTAAAATTGTTAAATATATATATAAATATAAACACTCGCTTAACCTTAGATCTAAGTAAAATTTTGTAAAATAATGTAAAGTTAAAAATATTATATAATTTGCTTATTATAGATATTGATTGTATGTAAACGATAATGTAATTAATATATATGATAAGGATATTAGATATAATAATAAATTTAAAAAGTGTACGGACCAAGTGTCTGTAGTGTTAAGACATAAAATATAAAAAAAAAAAACTTATAGTGTTTTATTTTTAAATTACAAGTGACTGTCATATTAATTTACAGATTTTTTTTATATGTTTTGTTTCATGTATTATTTATTTTTACAGAAGAAACGGAACATAAGCAATTTTTTTATATTGTTTTTTTTTTAGTATAATAAAAGGATCTTATCAGATATTGATCAAATCAGGATTGCAGCATGTTATCAACAGCGATAGAGATATCTAAGATAAGTGATCAGCTTATCACTCTTAAAAACAACAATACAATGAAACGTATAGATAAAATCATTTTTTAATTAATTTTTATTTATTTTAAAATTTTGTATTTTATATTGAAAGTGAAAATTTTAACGAAATTCGGAACAGAAAGTAATAAATTGGATGGCATTTGAGCTTCTCCAATTATAATTAAATAATTAAATTATTAATTATCTTAAAACAAAGATGCCTTCTAAAGTCAATAATAAAATTGTATCGTCATTATATCAATCAACAAACAAATCAATAAATCATTATCAAGAGACAGTTATGACATGCACCTACTAAATGGTTATGAACCCATAATTATCATCAAATCACATAGTCATTTATTTATATAATATATTTTTTGAAATGAAATAAAGCAAAGCGCGGCGTTGAGATACGCCACTCAAACGCAATGTCTCGGTAATTCGACGGAAAGTATGGAGCGGAGTGTCAAAACATTAGGTTCTATAAGCCTAACCTGCTATTTGCCTTACCTCCTGAGCCGCCTGGCGAGGCGAATATCAGCGTCTGTGTCAACAAACACTTTCATATCCAGCATTTTGAGAACATCCGCGTTGTAGAACGCTAAGATACCCTCGAATATTATTACATTTGCTCCGTACATTGTTTTCTGTTAAAAGGAGATACAAAAATTTGTTAGAAATAGAAGTTTTAACGTTCACGCTGTGTTCCGCACAAAACAGGGTAGGCAGAGGGAAATTTCACAGTGTTAAAGCACTCTGTTTTCCATTAAGACCCTCGCGTTCCCCACAAAAGCCCACCGAATTCTTAAGGCTTTGAGTATTGAGTAGCGGAACTCACTGCTGCAATTTAGACTAGACACCAGAGCGAAGAAATTTCATTTCTTAAATATTTCCTTTCCGTACACGGTCTGTGTCTGTCTGTGTTTCGAGTAGGCAGGACCTACAACCACTTGTGACTCAGTACAGCGACTGGTCTTTAGTCAAGATATTAAAAACCATACAAAAAAGAACAAAAAAATATACTAACCGTACGATTCTCCCTTGAATGTGTAACATAATTATAAATGGGCACTTCCACTTTCTTTCCCTCTTTGAGACGCTGCAGTACAGTTATTAGGAGCTCGATATCGAACGCGTCCGGATGATCGAAGTTGTATTCATTACGCATCGCCGCTTGGTGCTGTTTTTCATTAAGTACCTGTTGAAAAATTAATAAATTGACATAAACAATGTATTTACTTGTTTTTACTCTTTAGCAAGGTTGTTACGAAATCCCGAACATATTAGGGCTTAGAGAACATGGAAACCTAATGGAAAGACGCTTCGTAAGCATTAAGACACCTCGGTTCTCTTTTTCTCCTTTTCTCCGCTGAATTCTGGAGGCATAACAGGAGGAGTAATGGATCTCAACGCCGCGCTTTTCCTCATTACTGGAGCGAGGAAAATTAAAATATTAAATATTTCATTTTCACGAGTGGGAATCGAAAGCACAGCCAGCCGCGTTTAGTAGCACGCTTTCAGTGCTCTTGCGCCAGGCCTCACTAGTTGATGGTGGTCCATTATCACCATTAGTAAATATAAAATTTTTAAAAAGTTCCGTAGAAATTTAAGCCATGACCCAAATAGCAATTTCAAAAAAAGGATTTAATTAAATAGGCTACATTTTAAATATAATTTAGTTAAAATAAGAAACAACAAAGAATTATGTTAATGTACCTAACATGTTAATATACCAAAAATACCAAGTACCAAGGTTCCTTTAGGATATGAACATCCATACCTTATAAAACGAGTCCATACTGACGATAGTCACCCACGGTATGTTGAGAGATTCTATAATTTTGGTAGCAACTGTGGTCTTTCCCGAAGCACTCGCGCCACCGACGCCTGGAAACGAACTTTTTGTAAACATATGTTATAAATATATGTTTACCTACATATAATATTATGAGGCTGAAGGTTGGACACCCTAATCTCAAGAAATACTAGCCATTATTTCTTGAGATTAGGGTGAAAAAAAATTCTAATTCACTATTTCAGAATCCAATTTTCGATGAAGATGTAGATTGTAGACCATTATTATGTAACGTTAACCGTTTTGACGTAACCCACTGTACTTGTCGTCAGAGTTATGTCTCATACTTAGAATGAGCCACCCAAGATATGAATAGAAAATTTAGTGTTAAGGCACTCCGTTTTTCATTTTCCGCTCAATTTTGCGACTTGTGTTTAAATAAATCGGAATGATTAATCATTCCCTAACATTTCTATTACTTTGTATTTTCCATGTACATTGCAGATGATACAATTAATCTTATAACCTAGTGTTCGTGTTTTATAAACAATATATAATTTATAAGTAGATAGCTATTAGAAATTGCTAATATTAATAACTGTTTTGTTTACACATTCAGTTACGTTACATAATTAGATGAGACATGCATTTAATTACTTATACCAATTTAGCAAGTTAACAGACGACAAGCATTTAATGTCGATTCATGTATAGTTCTGCCTATGGCAGGATAGGCAGAGAAAACAAATACGGGTTTAATACAAGAGAATATATAATAATAACTTTTTTTCCTTTTTTTTCTGGGTGGAATGCACGACGTTGTGTTGTTGTGCGACTTCTGTAAAATGAATGACAAGTGGAAACCAGAATGTCCCAGAAGATCCCAGGGCCCGTTGACCCACGTCATTTTAGCTAAGCTGACATTTTGAGGTCTATAAGTCTAATAATAGGTTGGGCCAAGTGTTCTCGTATTTTGAATTTATTATTAATAATTAAACCTCATTGGCTGTATTGAATGTAACTGGCTAGTTTTAATACCATTAAATGTGACATTCTGAAGATGCAATTAATAATTAAAAAAAATAGTTCCCGCCATATTTCAATTGTTTTTCAAGCAAGCAATGAACTTATGTGACGAAGAAATTCGGTACGTTTTAAATTTTTATTACAAAAAAAGTAAAAATGCTACATACGCCATGAATAAAATTTGTGCGGTTTAACGGCCTGATGGGGTATCAATAAGAGTAGTACAAATGTGGTTCAAGCGTTTCAACTCTGGAAATTTTCTGGAATTTTTAATTTATAGAGGAGATTCGTTCTGGACACCCTGTCATAGATAAAATCAGTGCCATCTTTGAGAAAATGGAGCATAATCGACATCGACGTCCTTTACGAAAGACGGGTTACAAGAAAAAAATTGACATTTGTGTACCACATGATCTCACTGAGAGAAACCTAATGCAACGCGTTTCCATTTGCGATTCTTTATCGAAACGTAACAATTCCGAACCATTTCATAAACAGTTGATTACGTTTGATGGAAAATGGGTGACTTGCGATAAAACAAGATCATGGTCGAAGCATCGACAAGCCCCACTGACCGTGTAAGGAATCCTGAACTTTTTTATTACTTTTGGCTATTTTCTTCTCGAGATGTGCAAAAGTATAGTCATAACCGTTAACCATACTGTACAAAACACATTCTACTTTGCCCAAAACTGTCAACAAAACCAAATACAACCACAAAAGACCTAGAGGTCTTCTCTTTGTCTCTAGATTGCTAGGAATCGACCACTTACCAATGAGAAAAGGTTCAACTTCCTGCCCGCCGGTGCAATTGTACCACGGCGGTCTTCCCGCCGTGTATATGGTCCGTCTGTCCGCATGTAATATACTTTCTGCTGTCGTCCTCTTGTTTGATTGAGACATGGACGCTGTACGGACGCGACGAGCTCGAGGCGATTTGAGAATGTTTGAACCTGAGTTAATTTATAATTATGTTATTTATAATTATGTATTTGATTAGATAAATGAACATAAAAATATAAACTGATTAGTTGAGGTCGTCGTGGCCCGGTGGCATAAGTGATTGTAGTTTCAATTTCCATATGAAATATTTTCATTTTTTCATTTAAAAACAGCAGAGGTAAGGCTGCATCTCGCTTATAAAGGCAAGCGAGACCTAGTATTAAGACACTTTGTTCCCCACTTTTTTTTTGCCTGATTTTCAAGATATTGCATGTTGAGTAGCGAGCTCAATTAGGAGAAATAATAACAATTAATTCCTCTTAGTATTGTATCACTGTTCCACGACGGACTATATAAATAAAATCAGTTTCACGCTGTATCCCGCACACAGCAGGGCAGGCAGTAGGACACTAGGTTAGTGTTAAGACACTCCGTTCCTCACTTTCTGCCGAATTCTGGAGGCATTGCGTGTTGAGTGGCAGAAATCAACGCCTCGCTTTGCCTCGACACCAGAGCGAAGAAATAAATTTAAGTAAATATTTCATCTCCTCGAGTGGGGATCGAACCCACAACCAGTCGGTGTTACAGTCACACTTAGTGCCGCTGCGCCACGAGTGGACTATATAAAATTTATTAATATTAAAAATATATGTGTATATTTTTACATTTCCTTTATTAAACATATTAACATTAATGTTTATTACATTAACCCTTACCCGTGGAAGGAGGTCGGTACGGCCTAACATTGGGCACGGTGGTGGGCGAGGCGGGCGCGCGCGAGTAGTCATCGTCGTCTATGAAAACTTGCTCGTTTATTTCTAGCGCAAGTTCTGTGTCACTGTAATTGTAAACATATAAAGGAGAGTTTGTATTATTTCTGTCTTTGTACAAAATAAATGTGTAGGTACTTGTGATATTGCGACATATTGGACGTGTGCTAAGTGTATTTTGTGTATCTAAATAACATCAATAAGTCCAATATTTAGTTAATCAAAGATAGAATAAATAAATCATTGATATTTAAGTGCTAAAATAACACAAAGAAATATTTTTATCTTATGCCTACATAAAATTTAAAAAAAAACTGTTATGGATTTAAATATTAATAAAATAAAATTTAAAATCTACAACAGTTTTGGCTGTTTTTTTAAAAAAAGAGAGAAAAAATAAATCAGCTTATGATGTATTCAAAGACAGCAGGGCAAGCAGAGGGAAACTAGTGTTAAGACACTTCGTTCCACACTTCCTGCCGTATTTTGGAGGAGGAATGTGTTGAGTTGCAGAACTCCACACCAGAGCTAACATATTAAAATATAAATTTTAATAAATATTTCATTTCCTCGAGTGGGGATTGAACTCACAACCAGTCGTGTTTACAGTCATACTTAGTTCCCCTTTGCCACTATCGGCTTTAAAAAAGACAAAAAATAAATTATTTCAATGAATATTTAAATTAAGACACAAAAGTTGATCTGCTTGGTGATTCTATTAGTGACTTTTAAATGTCCATACAAGGTTTCAGCCACAATTTGAAGTATTAAGTATACTTGCCAAGGTTAATGCTATTAAGATAGACATTCAGAATAATAAAAAGATATAAATAATGTATTCATAACTTTAGATTCATACATTTATAAGGATGTAGTTCTGTAATTAATTTTATATTAAGTTTTGAGACATTAAAACTAAAATATTTTCTTCATAATTATTAATTATATTGAATATACATAGTCTCTAGTAATATTTTTCAATTTATATATCACATAAAGAAAGGTTTTAACTTAGATAAAGTTTGTTTAAATATAAATAAAGCCTCCACATTCACTCAGGATGTGTGACACATTTCATACACTACTCAGAGCTATTTCCACTTGGCCGCAGGGACAAAGCCACAGTTTGGTTATATCTGCTAGTTCAAAATATTTTTCTTTAATTATTGGACAACATATAGTGTTATGCAGAAGTAAGGGTACATTATGCTGCTACATGGCTTTTACTCACATGTTCTACACACTGTATGAATAATAATAATATATCATTAATTTATTACTAAGAACAAAACAAAGCTGACCTCCCGCACTGTATCTTAAAATAACTTTCTTTATATGCAACCTTTGAAATGTTGTAAGTAATGTTTTCTTGGAATATTTATAATAATACAATATAGGTCTTTATGGTGCAGCAGCATAGAGCTGACTTGCAACCCTACGGTTAGACATTTGATATCTACTTGAGGGAGTACATTATTTTCATTTGCGATATTTCTAAATTTGAGCAGAAAGTATGGAAGGGAGTGTCTTAAAGGTTCACTTTGCCTACCACCTGTACACAGGATATAGCATGAAGCAGAAGAAAATTATATCATAAGTAAGCCAGTATAAATAATTCTTATGTATTATTTCTGAGCATTTTTAATTAAAATGTCATTATTTATCTCAGATAGCATAAACAAAAAATATTTATGATACAGACAGCCAAATGAGTCATAAAACAAAACTAAGGTCACCATTACTGTATACAAGAGACAAGGTTCTTTCTTAATAATTGTTTATTTTTTACTTGTATTAAATTGTGTCAAGGGTGTTGTTTAAATACGTTTTTGATATATATTTAATGTATAATTATTAAAGTTATCTTCCAAACCATGATTATGAGATAAAATATCATAATTAATAATATAGACATTTTTATGAATCTAGGTAACTTTACTTGAATGATTGAATGGTAGAACCCCAACACAATGTATATATATGATATCTATGTATGTATTTATGTATGTATGTATTTATGTATGAATAGTGTGTGTATACCTTTTTTATTTTTTTTTATGATATAATAAATAACAAAAATATCTTTAGGCAAAGTTATCTGCAAACAATGTTCTCTTAGTATTAGTTTCCATAAATAAAAGGTTGCCTGTAAGAGATCACTTATAGTCATAAGGCCGCCTTTGCACTATGCTAAAATTTCTATTTCTATTGAATTTATATATTATATTTGTGCAATAAAGTGTTTTTCATTTGATTTGATTTGAAGTTGTGAATAATTTCACATAGCATGGCAGTAATCTGCCATATACAAAAAAGAAAACTGTTTATATAAAAAAAAATAAAAATGATGTTTTGATTTTTCACTGCAATATCAACAAATGTATTTTATTCATAATATTATATTTTTGCCACAAATGTTTAGATAGGCCTAAGCGCTGATAATATATTATCTTATCTCATACATACATATGCGTGTTTGTGTTTATATCATTTGTTTACAAGTTTTTCAATGGCATTAAATAAGTTTTCCTATTTAAAGGTTATGTGTCATTTAAAATATTTTTAATTGTAATCAACAAAACATATTTACATGCAATAAAATCAATATATAAGCCAATATGAAAGTTTTACAATCACGACGACAATGTAGGATATAATTATACAAATGTCTTACGCATGGGCGAAGATTATAGAAGTTTCATCCATGTTTCCAGTGTATTGTTCCTTATAATGTATATTAGAATAAATTAGATGATAACCGGATCCCAGCACGTGTCTATTTTACGGTGCGATCGTATAACGTAAAATAAGATGCCAATGTACTATATGAAAGTCTAAAAATAAACCGCAATGTGTATATGCAGAGGTTATGACTCTAGTCAGCAGAGTTGAATTAAAGCACACACGGCAATGTTGTTTTACATCACTAAATCACAGCACGTGAAATAATAGCGCAACAGCTTCCGTCACTACGCTTAAAACTAGCCTTTTCAACCAAAAAAATTGTTGACACGAGACAGCTGTGCAAACAAACAATGATTAAGGTTAGCACACACGATTTACCTATCTGAGCTAGCCGAACTGGGTGTTTCGAACTTGTTCAGTTTCCCAGCCATCACTGGTCGCCACAAAAATATGTATTTTTTTATTTAAAATACAATAAACTTAGTTAAGTTTGAGGTAGACACACGCAAATAGTGATTTTGACGAGTGACATTCACTGTTTAAAAACTGCGTCACACGTACGCAGAGTGCTGCATCATTGACGTCATATTTTTTATATTTATAATTTTCTTTTTATATCAATTTCGTAAATAATAATATGTTGTCTTAAAGCTATGGTCTTCTAAAGTTATTTAAAGGCAAATTTTAATTAATATTTCAAAAGAAATTGGGCACATTTCTGAACGCTAGCACAACACAAATTGCGTTCCGTTACACGAGTTAAAAATCAATAATAAAAAAAAAGTTTAATTATAATATAGGAACAATAATAATAACAATTTTTCCCAATAAATACATTATTTATAAAAATATAAAGAAATGCTTATACATCAGCTCAAACTACGTATTATTCAAAAATATTTTTTTTCTTTTAGGTGTTATACACAAATTAATATTTTAAGCAATCTGTGTAGCATTGATAAATTTGGCGGCAGTTTTTGTTTTTCTATAAAGATAGAAAAAATAATTTATGAACGATGATTACAGAACTTACTAGTTGATAATAATAAGGTTAAAATTTATCGATATCATTGTTTTCATATTTCAAGTTAGGAACATTGTAAAAATCAAATTTCGAATCCGAAAATGTTTGTATTTACCCCATTTCAAAATATTATAAATACCTTGAATTATTTTCTTAATATTTAGTAATAATGTTTAAATATTTTACTTATAAAACCTCCAGAAGCCAAGTTGTTCTCAAGCTTGAGATGCAGTTTAATACTATAACAATAAACTACTAAATATGCTATAATAAATTATAGAGCACAGGTACTGCGGACTCGCCATTTTTAGTATCGATCAACCTGTTTATCTTATAACAGGTTAGTATTGTTCTGATTACGTTGTTAATTTTGTTTTGTTAACTGTAAGTTTGTTTTCTGATGATTTTTTTAAACAAGTAAACTAGGACCAAATTAAATATATAAAAAAAAACGTTACATAAAAGTTTGAATAACATAAAATGTAAACAAAGAAATACTGTTTTTCAAACTTTTATACATTAAAGTGATACATTTGGCATAATATATTATTCCAAAATGAATGGGATATATTCAGGATGTTTTTGTCATCAGTACTTTAAATAAAACCATAGTTTTAGTATTCTATAAAAAACTAATACAATTAAGTAAAGGATTTTTTTCAAATGAAAATAATTAAAAAAATTATCGTTATAAAATAAAACGCCATTTGTCAAAAATGACGCATGCGTCTCGTGAATGCAAACGAGTCGGTGTCGGTAATGTTGCGATTTATTATTTATTTATTTAATACTTTATTACACCAACTTAATAATAAAAATATACAAAGAAAACAATGGAAAAGTATGGTGTAAAGGCGGCCTTATCACCACAGGTGATCTCTTCCAGGCAACCCTTACCATTAAAAAGATCAAAGAATGTGTGGATATTGGCTGGTGTACAAATGATAAAATATGTTATTCTAATATGATAAACCTACATAAAGAAAAAATTACATTCTATATATTACAAACGATGCGATGTCCAAAATAGAACGAGAGATACCCCTCTTAGTATGTTTTTTGAGAATGAAAAGCGGTAGGTAGGCAACGCTTAGTAGTATTTTTGTAGTAGCATAAGCTTACGTTATTTGTATTTGTTTGTAACTCCGTCACACGTAATACAGTATGGATAAATATCGTGAAATGAAAAAAAATCCTACTGATGATCCTGATTAATTTCCTTTGGGTGGGCTTGAAATATTTTACCCTTTATGCTGTTTCCATAAAAGGAGCGCTTTCACTCTGTATATTATTACTCTATTCTTTATTTTTCATGAACGCTATGAGCTTCTATGAAATTAAATTCTATCATATTTAAGACAATGTGGTTGCTAAACATGACAAGATTGTTTTATTTTTTAAATTTTTGTTTTGATTTTAAACAGATTTCACTCCGAAGTTTATTGTGAGAGTTTAAGGGTTACATTTTAACTAGGCACTTTTGAATAAGAAGACCATCGTAGCGCATATGCATAAGGGTGTGACTGTAAAGCGACGGCTGTGCGTTCGATCGTCACTCGAGGCGACGAATTATTATTTATTAATGTTTTCATTTCCTCACTCTGACATTAAGGCAATTACTTACACATTTATTTTAGTTTTTTATTTTACCTCTTGCTCAATAGTCAAAATCAAATCAGCTTCTCGCTTTATCTCGCATACACCAGGGTAGTCAGGGCCAACACAGTGTTCAAATACTCCGTTTCCCACTTTCCGCTAAATTTTTAAGGCGTTCCGTGTTGAATTAGTACGTTATAATATGTTCAAAATTAATAGTCAGACAACATTTATTTGCTATAAATTAAAAGAGGGTCTTAAGATGTTTAGGAGATTTTTTTAAATTGTAGGACCAATATATGGATATAACATTAACAAGTTCACCTGCTAGTCTCCAACAGCCTTTCCTAAGCAATGCAATAAATATCTATATAACATATAAGTCTTAATCGACTAAAGAATCCACAGATATAATCGATATTATGCCTCAAAGAGATTTAATTAACTAAAAGTTACGAGACGACAGTGTTGCAAGCAATTAGGCGAAACTTTCCCCATTTGCATGTTATGGGCCAAGTTTTTGATCGACCTCACCCCAAATGCGACCGGTAAGAATTTGAATTGATTATTTTTTTAATTTCGCACAGATTATCTATAAAAGTTTAGGACGTGGGTGGACTGTATAAATACTTTTTGGAATTTGCATATTTAAAAATGTGTTCATAATTTGGTTGAACAAATGAAATTTTAAAATTTGATTTCTTTTAATTTTAAGTTTTTTAATTATTATTAGGGTTTTACCTTAATTTAAAAATAGGATAAATATTTTAGGTTTAAGTAAAATTAAGCAACTAGTGACCTGCTCGCAGGAAGCACAACATTAACTATATGCTAATCAGATTTTTTGTCTTCTTTCTAACAGCAATGTCATATTTAAAACAGCATCTATACATTGGAAATTAAAGTTTCTGGCAATTCAATAAAACAATTACTGTTAAACAGCAGCAAATTTGTAAAACGAAAACTTTTAAAATGTATTCTTGAACTTTTTAATTTATGAATCAGTTTAAATAAAATCAACATTAAATGTTAAGAAAAGTATACCAGAAAACAATAGTGGAAACTGCATTTCATTACGTTAAACTGTTTCTGAGATTAGCGGATATAAACGCCGATCTTAGAAACGACTGACTGAAAATCAGACAAAAATTTTAAAATCGTTGTTTTGGGTTGTGTTTGGCTACTATTTATAAATATCCTATAATAGTTTTACTTATACATTTTCTACGTACAGACAGCGATCAGTTATATTTTTGTTACATGTATAGATTATAAAAAAAAATATAGACTAAGAAAAAAGATAAGACATCTTATTTACTTTATACTTTTTATACGTGATGAAAACAGAGGAAATATTGATAGTTTGACGTGTCTTTGTATGCGTATATATTAGAAGCTCTTTTAAAGTTGTTTGCTTAAAAATGTATGTCTTTAATTAAAAATTATTTTTTAGGTAGACTAACTTAGTGTTAATTTTGTTCTCCATTTTCCGTTCAGTTTTTGAGAAATTGCTAGTTACTTAACGGAACTTAACCAGATTACAAGAACACTACGAAATCCAATAAATGAAAATAAAATAAATCACCTGTAAGGGGATCAAGCTCACTACCTATTTACAGTCAGATACGATACTGCTGCGTCACATCCGCTGCCATATACATATTATATACAAAACTTAGACACGTGAATCCGTTTTTACAACCACGCATCAAGGAGTGTTACTTACATACACAGACACCGCCCCCGTCGCGCCATTGAAAAAGTTTTTGCATATGAATAAAGCGAATTACATATGGAAGACATGAAAAAAATTGGTGTAATCCATTCAGACGAGTATCGGGCCCTTTACGTGACGTTGAGCTTCTATTTGTCGACTTTTAGGTTATTTTACGTGGAAAGTTTGATTGGAAGACATTTGGAAACGCATTTTGAATGTTAAATAAAGACTATTTTGTAGAATTTTGATCTGTTTCGGTTTTATTTGTATCGGCCCTTTTATATTCTTTTGTTAGTGCAAATGGTGGGCTGTAATGGTGATTGCGTAGAGATTTTCTTAAGACTTCTTTAGTTTAGTGTTAAATTCGCAATAAAATTAGAGTATTTCTTTTTATAGTTATAAAAGTTCTTGTATTTTTCATTTTTACGATAATATATTTTATTTGGTATAATAAAATATATTATTTTATTTGGTATAATAAAATATATTATTATAACAAATACGAGCTCGAGACGAGAGTCTTAACAATAGATATTTTTTTTTATTTGCTATTTTTTTCTTTGTAAAATTAAAAGAGAGAAAGAGAGAGATAGAAAAATAATATAACTTCATTTTATTAAGCGCATCTACCCGCAAATAAATATTATAAGCTTTCGAATAAACTGACACTCTTACATGACCACATTAACCTTATATGTGCATAGTATTAAAGGCTCTACCTCTAGCTTGCTTTAAACGTAATTACCATCACGATTTGTCTGGCAAGCTGAAGAAAACTCAACTAATTGGCGAGTACACTTTCCTAATGAAATCGACACCTGCGTTTCGTTTTGTGTCTGCCCGTTAAATGGTTGGGATTTTTAAGTGATTACGTAATTGGATAGCCGCTGTCGTCCAATTACTGTAATATTGTGTTGTAAAAAACAGTTTGGAGTTCAGGTAAAACTTCTGTAAAGATGTCTATTTTTCAGCTTCACGTTGTATTCTGAATGCTGCAAGGTAATCAGGGCAGATGGAGCCTAGTGTCAAGACACCCCGTTTCCACTTGTCACCAAATTCTGGAGTGGTCAGTGGCGGAGTGGTGAAGAAATGAAAATATTAAATATTTACTTCGAACGAAATCGAATCGAACTCAAAACTTCTAACAACATATTGAAGCAACATATTGAAGTCTAGCGGAAAGTGAAGAACGGAGCGTCGGGACGCTATGTTATCTCTGCCTGTTATTATTCTATTGTTAGAAAGAGTTTTATAGTTTTATGTATATCTCTAAACGTATTCAAATAATACCACTTATACGAGTATGTTGTAATTTATAGTTAGTTATTACTCTTGACATTCAGAAATTGCATAGGTAATACAGAAATTTACACTTTACAAAAAAGGAACGTAATAAAAAGTTTCTATAACTATATTTTATACTACGTAACCTCAAAACATCTTCATATTCAGCCACATTTCGCCTGAACAATGCGTCCAAATTGCTCTAACTATTGGCCAGGGTGAAGGTATTCTCTATTCTCAACGCGACTACGTGATGCGAAAGCTAACGAATTTAATTTGCTGTCGAGAGATAGTCGCAGCTAATAGTTCGTACGAGATTTATGTGTCTGGTTTTCAAATTTTACTTGTAATTGTAGAGTGTGTCGGTGGAAAAATTCTTAGGTGTATAAAAAAATAAATCAAATCAGCTTCACTCTGTATCCCGCACACAGCAGGGTGGGCAGAGGGAACCTTGTGTTAAGACACTCCGTTCCCCACTTTCTGCCGAATTCTAGCGGCATTGCGTGTTGAGTGGCAGAACTCAACGCCGCGCTTAGCCTGGACACCAGACAGAGAGAGAAGAAATGGAAATATAAATTTAAGTAAATATTTCATCTCCTCGAGTGGGGATCGAACCCATGACCAGTGGGTTTTACAGTCACACTTCGTACCATTGCGCTACGACTGGCCTTCTTAGGTATATGTAAGTAAAAAGTACGTATTTCTGACAGTGCCCAAAATCAAATTAAGAGTTAATATACAGGGTTCCTTTCAGAAACCTCACGACCTCTCAGCTTTTAAGATTTTTTTAGATTTCCGTACCTTTTAAGAAAAAAAGGAACCCTTATAAGATCGCTTCGTTGTCCGTTTGTCTGTCTGTCTGCCTGTCAAGAACCTATATCTTACGAACGCTTGCAGACGTCGACTTGAAATTCAAACCGTATACTCAGGTCTACGACGAGATCGACTCGCGCTTGTTCGGTTTTTTTATTTAAATTTTTGTTAAGATTCTGAGATGGGTACGGATTACCCGATGTACCCCTACTCCTACGGCCATGGTAATAGTTTGTCGTAGAAGATTTATGTGTCTGGCTTTCAGATTTTACTTGTCTGTTTCTGAGAAGATTCTTTCTTATAAGTTTTATGAATATACTAGTTGTCGACTACATTTTTGTTTGCGTGGATTTTTATAAAAAATTGTTTTACCCGTTTCCCTAGAAACTGCGAATAATCTCTTAGTGTTTTCCTATAGGTACCCCCTAACTTACATACTACATTTCAGCTTTCAAAGTTCACTAGTATGTCAGTCACTTAGTATTGGAGAAAAATATACATAATATGTAGATGACCATTTACTTAACAAAAAGTGATACCAATGAAACTTTTTTTAACCTATTTCTGTAAGAGGAGGTGGAAGCTTATTCTTTAATAGCCTTTCTATCTTAATATATTTATATCAAATTATTAAGCCTGTTTGTTTTACTTTGCGCCGACTTCAAAATTATAAAATACCTATTTAATTATTTTTGTTTAATTAAATAAAAGTACATTTTACTTTATGTTGAGTAAATTTACTTTTTTCCTTTTCAACTTACTGTTTGAAGTCGGTTTTTTTTTGTTAAAAATTAATTTGCTGTTGTTGACCGTCCTGTTCAATTAAATAATTTGAAATATTGAAGAAATTTATGATTTTTTTTACATTTTTAAAGTGAATAATACTTTAAAAAAGAAAAATATCTAGAAAAATTTTATACGTTTATTAAATGTAGCGAGATTTAAACCAGCCTCTTTTCAACCGTCAAAGTCTAAAAATTCGAAATTTTGATGTTTTCTAAAAAAAAAAAAAATTTATATTATTATTAGAATAGAAAATGAATGGGAGAAAATAATCTTAAAAATGTATTAATTAATTAATTTATTGTCAAAATGAAACTAATATAACAATTTTTTATACGATTCTAACATTAGTTGAGTATAAAAACAAGATTCAGTGTGAACTTCCGCGGTGTGAGCGAATATTGAAACTAATAAGGCCATCAGATAAGCGATTTCTTTCAAACAATCAAATAAATAATCAAATAAATAATTAAAAAAAAAAAAAATGACTCGCCATTTTTAAAAATCATCTTTTCGTCTTTTTTTATCTTAACTAAGTATATTATATTAATTGGATATAAAAATATATATCTGTACTAGTTAAAGTTTGGACTGTCCGAGTATACTATACTTCTTTTCTTTTGAATCCAAATGCTTTAAAATTTATTCCCGAAAAAAAAAAAACTATTAAAATCACCTAAAAACGATAAAATTATAAAGTCATGGCCAAAAATAAATTGCAAAATTCATTGCTATCGCTAAGGATAAATCTTTTTGATTCGTCTTCGTTTTCGTTTCCAACGCGAGGAGCCGGAAATAGGCAAGGATTTAGTTTATTCTGCTGTATATAAATTAATCTTGTTAACACTTATCTGTTGCTAAACTTTTTAAAGTGTATTCGGCGAAGATAAATAGTCTATAGATTTTTATCGCTTGTTCTCTCTGTGTGGCTTGAAATATCCTTTTTAAGAAGCGCATTGAAAATAAAGACATTTATATAATGTTTACTAGTGTAAACGGGACAGTTTACGTGTTCGATTGCTTGTCGAGGAAATGAAATATTTAATATTTTCATATCTTCACTCTGATGTCGGGTCAAAATGCGGTGTAGAATTTCGCCACTCAAAATGCTTCAACCGCCGGAAAACGGGAACCGTTTCTCTCGGCTGAGTCCGAGATACAGTGTGATAGAGAGTAAGAGACAATAGATGTATTATAAGTTTAATTCGTGTACATTAAAAAAATTGCTGTTTTTCTCAAAAAAGTAATATAGCTTATTTTATAAACAAAACACTTAAGAGAGAAACTATTTAGGATTCTATGGAGTTACAGTGCGGGTGCCCATCACATTGCAGGGTAAGGAGTGAAGTTTTCAGGGGATGCTGCTATAATATTTCAAGATAACAAATTTTAAACATAAAATTTCTGTACATCTAAACATACAAATATATTCCAAAATATTGACAAACGAGACCTTTACAAAAGAAAAAATAATCCATAAAATCCAATATTCCAAAGTGCTTGAAGTAGTCAATGACAAGCACAAGATATAAGCGCCGAGTGAGGAACGCTCAGAACCTTTTGACATATTGCTCCAATTCCCATTGAGGAGAGTAATTCGATTTTCCGCTCGTTCTCTTCGCAAAGGCGTTGAAATCAAGTGTACAGTGATCCTGCATATTCACTCTGTGTAGGGTTACCAATTGTTGGGGTAAATTATGTAAGTATTTAATTATTGCGTAGATTCTGTTTGCGAATGAGGTAGGAGTTAATATAGTGTATGTTGGATATTTAGAAAGAAAATCAAAATAAAATCTATCGGAGCGTATAAAATAAAAACCTAAAAAAGATTTGCTTTTGACAACTATTTTTAGACTTATTTTAATGATGATGGAGAGAAAAGAATTCCCCCTTAAATTATTTTAGGCCACAAAGTTTTGGTTTGAAAAATGACTTCCAAGCCAAAAAAAATCCGAATATATCTAATAGGTTTGGAGTAGTTTCATTGTCCATGTTTTAATACAAATATAACAGGTAAAACTCGTATCCATTATCGGGGCTTCAAATGTTAGGTGGGGCTGGAGGTGGTGATGGATTCTATTCCCATTCAGGAGAATAAATAATTTCATTACTATTATTTTGTTTATTTTTATTAATATCTCGCTTTGGAAGAGCCTGAAAGAGTGAGGTTCGACACTCAACACACAATATCTCGTAAATTGCAATCTGTAATTGATATGCGGAGTTATGCGGTAGATATCATAGAATGCATATAAACTATAGTATCGAATTATTTCAAACCAAAAAACTAACCAAGTACGAGTGGGAATCAGGCCCAAAGGTTCTGTATTATCTTTAAGACATGATTATACATGTATGGGAGTTCTCTCTTAAGCATTTGTTTTATTTTAGTTCAATTGTTGATTCGTAAAGTGACTAAATATTCTGTAAATATTTTAAGCGTATACCGTTATAAGAGCCTCCTTAAATATATATTTTATTAATTTGTTTTAGAATTTGTTGTTATAGCGGCAACAGAGGTACACCATCTGTGAAAAGGTCAACTGGATAGTTGACCTTTTTCGAACTGTCACGGTTCATGAGATACAGCCTGGTGACATACGGATAGACAGATGGACGGACGATGGAGTCTTAGTAGTAGTTTGTGTACGAAACCCTTAATTATTATGAATAAAATAAAAAGATATACTAAAAATAAACATAATAATTGGTTTCCCTACTTACATTATCCTAACTATTATCCGATTCAGTGGCTTGTGAATTTGGATTCTTATGTAAAACGTTTCCAAACGCAGCACAGTGCGTATTCGCGGCACGCGCGCCAATTTCGCGGGTGTCGATTTAAATTGAACACCGTGTTTAATGAAAATGGAAAACGAAATCTTCAGTTTTTTAAAATTTTATTTATTATTATTAGTGAAAGAGGCAGTTGTGTGACAACGTATGATTGTAAACGAGATGGTAATGTGTTCGATTCTTGCTCGGAAGAATGAATTATTTTCTTTTCCTGGTCATAGTAACATGGTAACAAGAATTAGAAAGTAGGGAACAAAGTTATATAGGAAAATTAAGGTAATTCTAAACGACGTAAGTAGTAGTAAAAGAATTCACAAAAAGTTATTCGTTATTTGTTTGTTTTTTTTTTTAAATTGTTAAATTGTGATTGGCACACTTTGTCTAGCAGAGCGAGTAGTGATCGAACCCATAGCTATCGCTTTAACAGTCAGCCGCTGTCACACTGTGCTATGACTGCATCATAATATAAATAATAAGTCACGCAGGGGAACAAGCGTGCGACTGTAAGCGCAACGGTTGTGGGTTCGATTCCCATTCAGGGGAATGAAATATTTAATATTTTCATTTCTCTGGTAAAGAGACAAAGAGCGGTGTTCAGTGTGAAATTAAAAAAAATAAGGTTTTACTATTCTATAATAATTAAATTAAATTAATTTCAAATTAAATATATTGTCAGTAACCTAAAATAAAAAAAATAATTCAGTATATATTAAATTGACAAAATCTTATTCATATACATATATTTGCTATTTAACATTTAATATTCATAACAAAGATCCCTTTTTATAAATTTACATAAAAAGGAAAATTGAAGACATGTAAGTCAAGTTTTCCCTCTGTGGAACAACGGTCAGTAATATAACATATCGATTTCTGCGGTGACAGGTGGCAAAACTTTTGTTTATTTTTAGTAAAATAAAAGGAGAGATAGAATTCGGAGAACGGAGTGATGTTACGTTTTCTTTCTTCGCTTTTTTAATCCAAAGGATGTAGAAAAGAAATATTTTTCAAATAAGGATGTAATGTAGATTTGTAAAAATGATTCACAAATGAAAATTACATCCTTATGACGGTTGTCGGTTCAACTTTCACTGGAGGAAATTAAATATATTTATTTCGTCGCTCTGATAACAAGAGAGCGCTGCATTGAGTTCCGTCGAAAATTGGGCTTAAAAATGGGGAACGGAGTCTTTTAACACTTGCCTACTCGGCTATGCAGGAAAAGTGTAAAGTTGCTTTTTATGTAAAAAAAATTGAATTGCTACAAAGCAACAAAAATACCTATATAATTTGTACCACTTTACAATGATACAATATAATTGAAATAAAATCAGTCACAAAAATATAATTTATAAAACGTACATTATATTATTAAATAGGAAAAAAAACCATTTACCATTTTGCTGTAAAACGTATCCCCTTTGTCTTTTACCCTCGGGCACAGTCCACTGTCTGTGTCCAGACTTTACAACTTTCAGCGCATCTGCTCGGGGCCTTTCGACCTTTTTGTATCTATGGTTACAGAATACAGATTGTATAAAATAATTTCCCGCCATTTTCCCCCGAGGCGTGGGACATAATATGCTTGACGTTTAATTTATTTTTATTATAATGTGATATATTTTTTCAATATAGTAACGTAGATTATTGGATGAAAAAACGGTCTTTTGAACGTGATTGGTGAATAGAGATATTTTGAAACATGTTAATAGTTGTTCTTTATAGTTTTCTTAGTTATGTTTTTGTCGAAACTACATATATATTATATTTGTAGCAACATCAACAATAACTAATTATGTATTATTTGAATATTTGAGTTTAATTTTTTTTAATTAATTTAATTCTTTATATAAACTACTTATAATAAATATTTATTTTTTTGTATAATTTTTTATCTATTTCTATGTTTATAAACATAGAAATAGATATTTTTATGTTTATAAACATAGAAATAGATATGATAAATATTATTAGTAGTATTTTATAGATAGTTAAGTAACATTAGATAAGCGACTATTATTCAAAATTTTACACCACGGAATTCAAGTTTTTTAGGAAATATTCTTTTTCAGTGGTACGTTATAATGTTTAAATTACCTCGAACTTAAAAAACCTCCTTCTAGTACTAATTAAACTTTCAGTTGTCTTATTTCCTTATTCCTCTGGTAACACCTGGTAACATTAAAATAATAAGAGGACTAGACGATAGGGTTTTATTTTATTACTCTTACCTATATAAATTTAATTAAATTGCGTATCCTAACGCCGCATTTTGTCTAATATTTAAATATTAATACTAATTGAATATCTACTTATATTCAAAATATAAAAAAATTCTCGAACGGGTCTCGAATCTATGAAAACCTATTGCTTTTCAGTCTAAAACAGTCAAATTATATCAAAATATTAATTTGGTACCGAGTGTACATGTGATATGAAACTTGCTCATACAAATATTAAAACATACAAGTAATTCATACAACGGCGGACATATTAGTTTTCCTTCATTTTTGGAGCGCGTGTCTTTTATAACAGCATTACTGTCACGTGACCACTTTAATAACCTGGAAGCTACATCACGTTATGACGTTCTACATAATATTATTTGTGAATACCAAAGCCATCGCGGCTCAGCGGCACAATGTCTAACTACGTAACTATAATCACAACGGTTGTAGGTTCGCGGGAATGGTTGTACTTAAATTATTTTTATTTCCACTCTGATAGACGTGGCGTTGAATTCCAACGTTTTGATTTTTATGATATTTTAAAATGTTGTTCCATATTTAGAAAAGAAAAAAAATCTGTAGAAAACGAAAAAAAAACCGAATGCAGCGGGATTTGTATTCCTTTTGAGCCGCTTGGATGGTTTGAAATTTATGAATTTGTGTTGAGTAGGGTCCTACTCTTATACGCGATAAGGTGCTGAGGATTCTTTTGGAACAATGTATTCACGACGGCTAGATCAGGCGCAATACCGGTTATTAGAACATTGTTCTCCTTCTGTGTTGCGAAGACCGTGTCCAAAACCCCCATAAACACGTTCATACAGCTCAGCAACTAAACTATTCACAAGTAAAATGACAGGTGATGAGTGTTCATTCGCTTAATCCTTGATAAATTGATGACTTTTTAAGGCCAGATTATAGAGATAACAGTCTCAGTATTGTGCGGATCGATAAAAATGTAATCATTATCTTTAATGCTTATTAATAAATGATAGACTAAACTGATTTATCATTAAACTCTTTTATGATCATTAGACATTTTATTATGTAAATATTAGCTAATTTACTATTTCCTTGAAAATATCTATCTAAATAAACTTAACTAATAAAAAGAGGCTTGAAAAAATCCTAATTTTGTCAAATCCCGAAAATCTCCGAAAAAAACGGAGTTTTTACTTACTTACTTACTTAACTTCACGCTTTATCCCTAGCGGGGTAGTCAGAGAGAACGGAGCGCCAAACGCTACGGTCTCTACATACCTCTTTCGCCTCGTCCACTGTCATCAACCTCTTCATACATGGCCACGGAGTTTTTCTGAAGTCATTATCGAGCATACCAGTTTTGTTGACATGGTCTGATATTGCGACCCCTAGTCCCAACTCAAAAGAATGAATAAAACTCGTTTCTCCACTCTGATAAAACGAAGAGCATCGTTTTATTCCGCCACTCAACACGTGCTATCTCGAATTCAGGAGAATAGCAGAGAAGCAAATATCTTAATGCTAGGTTCTCTTTACCTTTCCTACCGTAGGATCTATATGAAGTTAAAAAAAAACTTTTATCGTCGGTTATAATCCTTTAAAGATACCCGTGAAACGAAACCAACAACCGTCGCGTGCTGTCAGACTTGTCCCAATTATACCCAAATGACATATAAATTATTTGAAGAATTGTTTCATTTTATGTAGAATTCCTTTATTTCCACTATAGTTGCAAAGTAATATGTAGATACAATGTGGAACACAGTAACACAGTAATAAATCTTTGAAATTTGCATTTGTCTCGAAAAGAAAAACTAAAACTAACCAAGGAACTCTAACTAAAGTAGCTAACTTTAGTTTTTTTATCGCTTAATAGGAAGCGCTTGACTACACATCACTTGTAAGGAAACGTCGACGCAGCCCGAGATGGAGGATACTTGCATAGAACGCTCCTCCATTATGAACGGCCGTATTTCAGGTACTCTAGCTATTATTATGAGTTTAATACTTGTACAAGTCGTTTAAGTTTAAGATAGTAGAGACCGTCGTGGCTCAGTGGAAGTTCTCTTTGGCAACTCTGGTATATGTGGAATAGAGTAAAGCGTAAAGCTGGTTCACTAGTCTTTACAAAGTGCGGCAAAAAGGTTCGGTTTTAATATCATACTTTTTTCAGTTAAGCGTGTCAGAAAGTGCAGAGTTTCTGGTAAATTTAAAATCTAAAGTGCCTTGCTATATCTGTCCCTGGAGTGAGACTACTGTGTATCCTTAATTTTATAATTGTAATAAAATAATAAATCCTAAATATTGTAAAGGTTAAAACTGATATTTTTGAGACCTATTTTTGGTTGGTACCGGTATACCGGTATTTTTGATTCCATGGTTGCAAGGACACACGAGTATGACTGACTGAAAACACCACGGTTGTGGGTTCGGTTCACGACGGTTGTACCACTCGAAGGAATGAATTATTTAATATTTCAATTTCCTTAATGTGGTAACAAGACTACACGCAATGCCTCGTGAATTTGGAGAAACGTACTTGAAAAAATAGAGCGTCTTACACAACTCTAGTTTTCCCCCGCCTAATCCACTATGTGCGGGATATAATGTGAAGCTTAAAAAAATATCGAGTAGTTCAAGTGGGCGAACCCGTGGGCGGGTTGCTAGTTTTTATACATTTTCCACCGCCCACTAATAACATAAACAAACACGACACTACTTAACAAAATTATACTAATTCATAACAGTTTGTCAGTTTGTGAGTCTCTTTAATATTTATATATCACTAGTATTTACGACCGGAAGCACGCGATACAGTGATCATAGCACCGAATGTATTAATGCTACTCACTTGTATAATTACATACACTTGTTAATCTAATTTGTTGCTTTTTTTTGTTTTCGGGTTCCGTACCTTTGAAGGAAAAAAAAACACTTTGTTTTCCGTCTGTCTGCCTTTCTGTCAAGAGCCTTTATCTCAGGAATGCTTGGAGATATCGAGTTTAAATGCAAACCATATACTCAGATCTATGTCCCCTATGATTTCCTGATAAAAAAAACATACTTCTACATTACTTATAAATGAAATATATGACATGAAATTTGGCAGCTCTGAAAATTTTTAAAACTATACATTTGTGTTTAAATCCTATAAATAAAAACCTTAAAAGCAAGGCAAAATTTTATATTAAATTCGCTATATAGGTATCCGATAGTTTGAATATCAGAAAAAGCTCGAGACCGCCAATTTTTATACGGAACCCTCGGTGGGCGAACCTGACTCAGTCTTGTCCAGTTTATTTTTACTTCAGGACGATATATACTACACATCGCCCAATTTTTGAGGCATTGCGCGTGGCGGAACTTAACGCCGCATATTGCCTTGTTTACAGAGTAGCCAAATGAAAATAACTTAAAGTAGAAATCAAACCCACAGCCGTGGCATAGTCAGATACTATGACGATTTCTATAATATTTTGTATTGATTCTTGAATATGATATAAATTCCTGCTTTGTTTTGTGTTTGTGGGAAACAGGAAGAACAATATAATTATATATATATATATATATATATATATATATATATATATATACAAAGTCAAAATAGCACGACTTAAAGTGGCTTTTATTCAAATATATTAGAACAACCCATGAATACATTCTCTAAATAAATTACAACCCCAACAGTTGAGCCAAATAATTTCATATGAAAATGTATTAAAGAAACGGCCATTTATTGGAAACATCTCGAAAATTCTAGAAAGCCCTACACCACTTGTACTGTAGAGGCTCGAGCGTACTGACCAGGGAACGAGATCTCTGTCCCTTAGCTATCTCTGTGTATGAATTATAAGGTGAGTTTAGATTTTATATAGCGTAAACGTTTTTTAAAAAAAAGTGGTGACGCGACGGTTGTAGATTAGATTCCTAATCGTGGTATTGGTTAATTTAGTTTTTTTCGTTCTTGTAATGAAACAAGGCACGGCGTTCTTCCACCACTCAATACGCTTTATCTACAAAAGCGGGAAGAAGGAGAGGAACATTGCATCTTATTACTCACCTCCTTACCCTGTTATGATGTACAGCATGAGGCTAAAAAATCCGTTGTGTGTGCCTTGCGACTTTAAAATTAGAATTTAGTTTGAGCTTTTAAGCTTTTTATTTAATACATAAACAATATAACGTAAATCTGTTGCTGTCATATTTTAATAATTAGAGTTAATATTTTAATAATTGCTTACCCTTACTCTTAAACCTATATTACTGACTATAAAAGTAGTTTTACATAGATCTAATTCGCTCTGGTAGACAAAGCGCATTCGGTTACAGGTTCAAACTTGCACAATGTCTTAAAAATTGAGCAAAAAGTGGTAAAAAGAATGTCTTGAACACTTGGTTCCTACAGCTCACCCTGCGGCAATAGCGAAGCTGTGTGTAATTACACAAATATAACATGTGCTTCGTGTCAGACATTAAGACTAGAATTCTAGATCAGAAGTGACGTCACAAACTTTACGTAGTCTTGAATAAATGTTTTAAAAAGGGTTATAGTTAAGAGGGGTCAGTGTATACTGGGCGTTTGACAAAAGACCGGGAACAATGGCGCCCTGGAGTGCCCTTAGTATTTTATCGCGCATGTTTACTGCTATAATGCAGACAGAGATTATAAGGATAATTAGGATAACTTTAAATATTAACCTTCGCCGTATGTGCATCGGACTGTAAACGTGACATGGTTGTGGGTACGAACCCCACGAACGAATTATATTTAAATTATTTTCGTTTTAACGCTTTGGGTAACAATGCATGGCGTTAATTTCCTTACCTTAACGCAATGTCACAAATAGTGTTTTACATTAGGTTAAATATATTAAATATTTGATTTCTTTTCGCATATAGCAAGTTAGCCACAGGGAACCCAGGGTTAAGATATGTTTTCTGCAACTTTCGCCCAATCTTCAAGACATATTGCGCGTTGCGTAATAAGATGTCACACTTTGTTTTATTACCAGAGCGGGAAAATTTTCACACCCCCGACAGAGAATGGAACCCACAACCGTCGCCTTTACAGTCGACCGCTGCGCCGTAACGCCACAATTCCATAAGTAATTATGTTAATTAAAAAATAATTAGGTCGTAACAGAGTGACATTAACAATGTATTATAGGATTAGCACATTAGCGAAGATCAATCAAGCGACACGTGTGGATGAGGGCGATATGTTATTATTAATTACTTATTAAGGCTTGCTTCTTATTGGTATTATTGAAACTATTAGTTTTATAATTAAATAAATCAGCTTCACGCTGTATCCCGCACACAGCAGGATAGGCAGAGGGAACCTAGTGTTAAGACACTCCTTTCTCTACTTTCCGCCGAGTTTTGGTGGCATTGCGTGTTAAGTGGCGGAACTCAACATCGCGCTTTGCCTCGACACTAGAGCGAAATGAAATGAAAGTATAAATGTAAATAAATATTTCATTTTCTCGAATAGAACGAGGCCACAACTAGTCGATGTTACAGTCAAACTTTGTGCCCCTGCGCCACGACTAGCATCAACTAGTCTTATATTATAATTATTTTTCTGTATCCTAACACAGCAAGGAAGACAGAGGGAACGTAGTATCAAGACTGTCTATTCCCTACGCACTGCCCTTTTATAATAGAATAGAACATAGCGATGGAAATGAAAAAAATCATTCCTGCGAAAATAGAAATCACAACTGTCGTTTTTATTATTATCGGTATATTGTGTAATGATTTTATATTTATTAATTTTAATATTCGCAATAATTTATTATAAAAATGTAAATCAACCTCTTTGTTTAATAAAAATATGTTTTTTAAAAAAACGTATTATATCGTATTAGAATTTAAGATGGCCATTGTACAAGCTTAATAGTATTCTACTCTGGAAGAAATATAAGTTCTGTAAAAGCCTAGAGGTGTTTGATTTCGTTACAATTGTAACATTTTTTTTTAATACGGATGCTCATATTGTGTAACACTAACTCGTTTGCAGGGTTCTGTATCTCAATATGTAAAAACGGAACTCTTATAGGATTACTTTTGTTGACTGTCTGGTTGTCTGTCAAGACATAATCTAGAGATCGCGTGGAGGTATCAAGTAGAAATTAATATCAAATACTTAAATCTACAGTCCCTTGAAGAACAAAAAAGATCAAGTTTTTAAACGGAAATACCCTATTAATTATTATTCCCATTATCACTATAAATTGACATCGAAATACCGTTTTTTACTATTTAAGGCTATTATTTTTTAGGATTTAACCACAAATGTATAGTTTTCAGATTTTTCTCTGAACTAGTATACTACCTGTAGATGCTAGCTACCAAATTTCATAATTCTAGATTAACCAGAACTTCTAAACGGCCAAAATTATTTTGTTTTTAAGTAACTGTAGAGAACAACACGCAATTTCTTGAAAATTAGACAAAAGCGGAAAACAGAGCGTTTTAGCACTATGTTGCCTTTCTCTATCCTGCTATATGCAGAATACAGCGAACATAAAGAAAAATATTCAGAAAAGACAGCTTTTGAATTTTTATATTACATAATTATTACAAAATTATCTCTGTAAATAAATCTTTTTTAACTTTTTTTTAAGTTTAGCTTAACGGGACAGAAAAAAAGCAAAAAAAAAATGTTTGCTCTCTTCATTCTAACGAGCTGCACCTTAACGATTGTAATAAGGTCAAGAATTTGTTTAGTTATGGACACTGTATAAACCTTCCCACAACGTTCTAATACTTATATGTTTTCCAAAATGCAGTAAATAACAGTTTTATTTCTTTTAATAAATCCCTTGTCTCCAATTTATTCTCCTTCACAAAAAACGGCGTAGTCACAGGTACTTACTAGTATAGCAAACATACATTTTGTTAAAGCAATGATAATATAGACGGAAATTACAGGTGGGGTCAAATGTTCACCTAACGACTGCGGTTGTAAGGGACTTTCCTTATTATTTCACGTGTCGTTAATTACCTCAGTACTTATTATATACATATGTATGTAGTTTTGATACAATTTTATCTAAAACTAGCTTTTATTTGCGGATTTCGTTCCTGTATACAATTGGGAGTAGTAGCCCTTTGTTAGTTTTCTTAACCCTTTGTAACTTTTAAGGTTCCGTACTTTTTAAGGAAAACGGGAAACCTTATAAGGTTACTTTGTTATCCGTCTGTCTGTCCTTCTGTATGTCTATTTGTCGATCAATAGCCTCTATCTCAGGAACCATAAAATACATTCAAACCATATACTCAGATCTACGGCTCCATGATTACCTGAAAAAATCGTACTACTACTTTACTATATATTTTTAAGTTTAGTCCTAAAAAATAATAACGTTGTAGGGAGTTATATATAACCAAAAGGGGGTAAAATTTGATATTAAAGCGGCTAGTTCAAGTGAGGTGTCAGATGAAAAGGCCCTGTTTAAACTAAACTTGAATTTTAGGATCAGCACGAGACCTCTAATTTTTGTACGGAACCCTCGGTGGACGAGCTCGACTCGCCCTTTTCTCTTAATAATTTCTTTTTTTTGTTTAATTTTTATTTATGCTTGTAATATTATTTTTTTGTTTTTAAATTTGAAATTAAAAAAAATTAAATCAGCTTCACGCTGTATCCCGCACACAGCAGGGTAGGCAGGGGAAACTTAGTGTTAAGACACTCCGACACTTCACACAGACAAAATGAAAATGTAAATAAATATTTCCTTTCCTCGAGTGGGGACCGAACCCACAACTAGTCGCGTTTAAAGCCACACACTTAGGCCTCTGCCCCACGGCTGGTCTCAATTTGAAAAAAATAACAATTGCAAGTGTTAGGACGTAAAATTACAAATTGAAAGACTTAAACTTATGCAATAATATAATCTAGATTTCCTCGATAAATGGACTATTCGACAAATATTTTTTTTCAATGCGAATGAGTACTTCTTAAGACGGACGGTGGTAGGTTCAAATCCATTTTAGACGAAAGAACTCAAACCCGTGCCTTCTGGATATTATTCGAGTTTTAGTCCTCCTGGATAACAGTCAAACGCTCGTCGCAAATTAACATACTACATACGTCATTGTTGTAAGCGTCTTTATAGGAATTGTTACAAATTTCAGCTACCCAAAGATTATTTCCTAAGTATGATCCTTTTACAAGAGAGAATGCTATAAGGGCAAAGCATCCGATTAAACGCGACGATTGTGTGCTCGACTTTAAATCAGGGGAATAAATTGTTTTCATTTTCTCGCTTTTGCTAGTAACAAGAGAAAGAGTAGTCTTGATACTCAACACACAATACCTCGAAAATAAAGAGTAAATTAGAGAACGGGCTTATGTAATGTAACTAGGTTCCTTCTACCTATACTGCTACACGAAAAAATTTTAATCTGCTTTGTTTTCAAATATTTTAACATCTTTTAAACTGTACAAAGAAGGACTAATAACAAAAAAATCAACTACAGAGTCAAATCACAGTGCCACTAATATATCTTATAGCATCATTCCAAAACATTACCTTCCGAAGCGAGTCTAAAGCTCAACAGACTGTGTTAATAAGAAGAGCCGGGCCCCAGTAATTGCGGGCGAAATGTGAAATCCGCTAAAACATTCGGTCGTCGGGACCGTTCCTCTAAGTCTTTAATGTTTCATACAAATATCTATAAACATAGTTCATATTTATTTGACGAAGTTGTGGTGATTTCGGCGTGGAGGTATGTACGTATGGTTTTTTGGGGTGGATGAGTTGTCACGGGTGGATATTTTGTTTTGGATCGCTCATCTATATTTATATTATATAGATCTTGTATAAAGTGTTTGTTTGGTTGAATGCTCTAACCTCACAAACTAATGGTTCGTAATGTCTGGCAATGGAGAACGTCATTTCTAATATTATTATGAAGAAAATATTTAAAAAATGAGTTTTATAATTTAAAGAAAGTTAAATACTATTTTTCGCACCTTAGTTTCCTAACAGTACTTACAGGTGTTGGGTGTATGTGCACAGAAATTTTTAGGTAGAGGAAATAAACTCTACCATTTTACTAATGGCTCTCTCTCTCTCTCTATTATATTAAAGAACCGTAACATTAAGTTCTGTTCTTTAATCGAATCAAAACAATATTTCAGAATGCTGCTAACAAAAAAATATATAAAAATGATATGGGAGAAGTTATTATTAACTCTGTATTTATTTCGTAGATTGTCATTCTAAATATTTTTTTGCTGTTTTTTTATTTTTAAGATACCAGTAAAGTACGATAAGATACGATACATAGAGGGTACACACCCTCCGTGTACTTAAACAATTTGTGGACAATATGTAATTTTATGTGATGAGCTTAAGCCCAAATATTTTGATAGTGGAATTGCTTATGTATATCAATTGATTAAAAAATAGTCTGAAAAATTACCTGATATTAAAATATTGTTAAATGTTAGACCATGTATAATAAAGGTTATTTGGCTAATAGACTTAAATATAACAAATTCTTCTAAAATACACACAGAAAAATCTGATTCATATCAACCCTTAAGGCGTAATACAAAAAATGTATTCAGATACAAACATATCAACTTATTTTCCATATAATTCAAAAGAAAATCCACCCTTAAGCCGGTAGGCGAGGGGTACAAAAGTGCACCTTGTTATTTCGAATGTGACCACCCCGGCCTGAACGGTCCGATGATTGCAAGGATATATTATTTTTTTAATATTTCTGACTGTTACGATATGGATAGGAAAGAAACTTATTGTTACATATATACGGTTACGGTACGTTATCTAGGAGTCGCAGGTTAAATATATATGTTTTTTAATTTTAAGTCTTGATTCAAAACATTATTTATTTTTTACAGTTCTTCAATTTTTCACATTTTTGTAAATAGAACTTAGTCACTTTACTTCGTTGTCTAGTTACGCTGGAAAACGATATTATGTTGAGTGATGGAAATCAATTTAAAATATCTCTTTGCTCCGTGAAGACCAAATCACAAGAAAATAAGCTAATTGATCGGAAAGTCGGTAATGAACTGTCTGATCACTTCCTTCTCTCTGCTTAATTCATATTTGCGAGAGATACGTAAATCTAAATAAAAAGTAAGTCTATCATAATCTTGCAAATAATATTAAGAGGCTGATTTTGTATACAGTACCTTGTACTTATGTACAAACAGTTCATACGAAAATCTCATTCAAACGCAAAACATTTGGCGTAGGTTTTAACCAAATAAGAAAAGTTAGATTTGGATTTTATTGCCTCTATATTGGGGACCGAATACAAACTTCGTGTTTACAGGCCTAAGGATATATAGGCGGCTACTCTTACGGCCTTTTTGAGGGTGGCGTCAAAAATAGGGGTTAGAGTCCAACCATTGCTTGAAATCGAGTGTGATGTAGAAATTATAATTGAAATGTTTTTGCTCTTATATCGTTTGATTTCTGTTAGGTTTTTGGTTAAAACTGCAGATCATTTTTATTCTCGTTTTTTCTTTAATATATTAAAAGAATATATAATTATAAGATGAATTTAATAATATAATATTTGTATCCCATCAAAAACATAAATGTAAAATGAGAACCAAGTTCAGTAATATGATATGGCATATATTGGTTATTGACTTCAGCGATAAAAGAAGTAAGATATCAATGGTCAGTCCTGAAATTTATTTTTAACAATGTAAAATATTTTATATTTGTACTCGGTGTATAGCTATATCAGACCCATTAAATTTCCCACGCTTATTGGCCTAGAACATTTATGAATTTATTTTAAAACCTTTCAAAAAATTTTACATTAGATTTATTGTAGGCCACTATGCTTCATCGCTGGCTCCATCTACGACGAAGCTATTCTAAAAAGTTTCTCTACGAAGTCTGCTAGCAATATTCTCACCCGAGTCTTAGGTGCATCTTCTACGAGGCGCCAACCGGTAATGGCGAGCACTGATTATCGGGAGCTTTCCTGAGGCCAGGCTGTTTTTCGAAGCTAAAACCTAGATAATCTCAATATTTTTTTTTTTTATACGCTTCACGCTGTATCCTGCACACAGCACAGTAGGCAGATGGAACCTAGTGTTAAGACACTCCGTTACCCACTTTCTGCTGAATTCTGGAGGCATTGCGTGTTGAGTGGCAGAACTGAACGCGAAGAAATGGAAATTTGAATTTAAGTAAATATTTTATCTCCTCGTGTGGGGATTGAACCCACAACCGGTCGATTTTACAGTCACACTTCATGCCGCTGCGCCACGACTGGCATCTTAATAATAACAAGATATAAAAAAATATGTATCCATATACGCAAATCGTGCGATCCAAAGCATTTTACAGGCTTAACTTACGACGACTTATGCTCTTATACCAAAATGAAACGTATTTTTCCATACATTTAAATTATGTCCACTTTAAATGTCAACTAACGGTAGTCGGTCAAGAGGCGTACTCATACTTGAAGAACTGCGTTACTTAGAGTAATTATCCGCATGATTATAATTTACCAAGCCATTATGTCGTGCGCTAGACGTATGTTTATGTAATGGAATGCCTGTCATAGGTAACTTAAATTCTATATAAAATGTATATAAGTTTAATGGTTAAAATTATAAAGTAATAATGTATTGTAGGTTCAGTTTTATGCTTTATGTGAGGAACAATCTAGAAATGTAAATTAAATTAACTTGGATAATACGCAATCTGCGATCAAAAAGTTTTTGGTCGGTTCATAAAATAATTTAAACGTTCGTAAAAAATTATGAATTTCTTTAAAAACGGTGGCAAATAGAAAACCGAGATTATATAATTAATAACAGATGTGTTTATTATTATGACGTGATATTTGTAGGTTAGAACCGCATAGGAATGTTTATATTATATAGATAATAAATTTAAATTAAATAAAAACTGCTAAAACTATATCTTTTACTTTTTTTTTATCTTTTGTATATTGTAATACGTAAATGAGTAATATAAACTACACATAGCCTACTCAGTACAACACAAATCATGTTTAATAATCATAGTATATTATCATGAAAACAAAGCGGGATACGTTAGGCTCATTGAATGGACAATGCGCACGCGCAGATTTACGAGGCTAGGCGGCGACATTATAACATAGAACTTCTATACTTGATGCTTAAGTACTAGATAAGATTTATAAATATAATTATTATACATTTTCTTTTATATAATAAAAACGAAAAAAATATTTCAAATTCAAATAATATTTTAATAATTTAAAATGTTATTCCATATATAAGAAAGAAAAACACTTTTTTAGAAAACAAATAAAAATTTTTACGTAGCGGGATTTGAATCGCGCCTCTTGTAAGACATAGAAACGCTCTGAACACGGAGCCATAGGTTTTCATGAACCCACGTATATTTTTTTTTTTATTTTATAAAAAAGTATTCATATGTAGGTATATCAGGAGAAAAATATGTAAATTTCTAATACAGAATTAACATGCATTATTCTTCACAGTTTTAATTTCTTTTATACTTATTAAAGAACGAAACATTTCTAAAAAAAAAACATAATTTAGATTTAAATATGAATTCTGTTTCCATGCAATTCTAAGCTTAACATAAAAGACATGTTCCGCCCGCAGCGTTACTCGAGAGTTGGTGAGTTGGTTACTCACCATATAAAACATTTTATAATGTACGCATTAACAATATTTTCAAGCAGCGTGGCACCATTATATTGGAAGAATGCAAGTGTGTGACAATATCGTTGTAATATTAATTATCTGTTGTTGTTGGAGTTTCACCTCTTAACAAGCTATTCTGGACCATTAGGCGGAGAGTGGAGAACGGAGTGTCTCAACACTAAGTTCTCTGGCTACCACTCTGTTGATTAGCGAAAAAATATGAATACTTTAATCGCATTATTCATATAAAGCTCTGTTTAAGACACTTCATGTTTTTTATATCTTTAGCGTGAAATCGTTATAATGACAAAGGAGAGTCCGTTGTCTGCCCACTTCCTTCGCCATTGAATTAAGTTCAGCTCCTTACAGAAATTTATCAAATATGCTTTAAACTGTATCATTTCTCTTTAGAACGGTTTTATTTATCTTTTCATATACATTATTTGAGGCTAGTCATGGAGCGGGGGCGATAAAATATTGAATATTTTTCTTTTGTGGTTGTGGTACAGAGGTAAAGCGCGGCGTTTAGTTCTGCCACTCAACATGCAAAGTCTCCAGAATTCGACTAAAAGTGAAAACGGAAGTGCCTTAATACTAGTTCCTCTAGTTACTCGCTTACGCTACTAGGTGCATCATCAGCACATCCAATTTCTTTATACCACCTACTAGTCAATAAAACTGATTAGAAAATACTTGAAAGACCATTATCGTGGGAATCCCCGGGGAGCTGTAAACCGCGTGAAGCTTCTAATCCGCCGATCGCTGATATAAATCACGACAAGTGTTGGAGCGATAATGTCCCGTGAGTATTACGTAGGGCTGTATTTAAGTAGAATTGCCTTTGTCTAGTCATAGTAAGTGATTTAGCTCCTTTTGTATATAACAGAATAGTAACCGGTATTTCATTACGTATATGTTACTTGGTGGTCATGGGTTCTATTTTTGACCACTGACTACTGGCACAAAGTTTTTAAGCCTACATACATATTGCAGATATTGAGATGAAATATTTAGTTAAATTTATATTTCCATTTCTTCGCTCTGGGGTCGAGGCAAAGCGCGGCGTTGAGTTCTGCCACTTATCACGCAATGCCTCCGGAATTCGGCAGAAAGTGGGGAACGGAGTGTCTTTCACTACGTTCCCTCTGCCTACCCTGCAGTGTGCGGGATACAGCGTGAAGCTGATTTTTTTGATTTTATATATATATATATATATATATATATATATATATATATATATATATATATATATATATATATATATATATATATAATTCTTTATTGCACTTAAAAACATATAAGAAATACAAAAATTTAAAGGTTAGTTAGCAAAGGTGGGCTTATTTCTAAAAGAAATCTCTTCCAGCCAACCAATGGAAGTGGATGACTGTCAAACAGCGGGAAGAGAGTACAGTGCAGTTATAAATAAAGAGAAGAATAACTAAGAACTTAAAAATAATAATAATAACAATAATGATGAAACAAATTTATAAATGCATAAATAGATACATATATAAATATACGTAAATCCTATACGTATATAAACTATATTTATAAATACAAATAATATATAATAAATACATATATATACAAATATACTACATTTATGACAATATATAAGTACATATATAAATTTTATATATAAATACGTGAAGTGCGGTTGTTTTGCTCAAAAAAAAAATGATAATAATAATACTGTCTGAATAAAGGTTAATTGGTGGTTAAGCAAATAGGTGTTTCATTAACTGGGATTTAAAAGACTGTAAGGAAGGACTTCTTTGGACGGGGATAGGGAGTTGGTTCCAAAGTGACGCGGCGTACACAGTGAAGGACTTTTGGAAGAATTTGGTACTGCTCATAGGTATCTCGAGCGCCGGAACGACACACGACCGCCTAGAGCGTGAGGGACGGGGGAGAATGTTGAAGCGGGAGCGTAGGTATGCAGGAAAATTTTGGTAATTGAGGATCTTAAAAAGTAAAGTAAGGATGTGCATATCACGGCGAAGACGAATTGGGAGCCAATTAAGCTGAGCACGAAATTGGGAGACGTGGTCATACTTACGCAGGCCATACACAAAGCGTATCGCGAGATTTTGAAGTCGCTCTAATTTGTTAAGTAGCTCCTCGGTCGCATCCAAATAGCATACGTCAGCGTAGTCGAGAATAGGAAGGAGAAGACATTGCGTTAGCATAATTTTTGTTTTGTGAGGGAGGAAATATTGGAGACGCCTAAGGGAATGGAAGGAGAAATGCATGCGCTTGCTGATTGCATTGATATGCGGTGTCCAAGACATGTTACAGTCAATGATAAGACCCAGATTCCTAACTTCGCTACAATAAGGAATCGGCACTCCTGAGTAGCGAATCGCTGGCACAGAATCCCAGTCAATTTTTTGTCTAAGTCTATTGCTGCCTATAATAATAGCTTGTGACTTTCTAGGGTTCATTAATAGACCAAAAGATTCAGCCCACGATTGAATAGAATCGAGATCGCTATTTATACTTGCAATGACTTCAGGCAATTCATTTAAATTACTATGACGGTAAAGCTGCAAATCATCTGCATACAGATGGAAAGGAGAAGTAATGACTTTTGAAATATTGTTAATAAAGACAGAAAAAAGAAGTGGAGATAGAACGCCGCCTTGGGGAACGCCAGCAGTGAGCTCAAGCCAATTCGATGTGGTATCGTTTGCTTTTACACATTGCCGGCGGTCGAAGAGATAAGAACGTAACCAATTTATAGCTGCTGAAGAAATATTGGCTGCTCGAAGAGTGCCAAGAAGTATGTCGAAATCAACAGAGTTAAAAGCACTGCTGAAATCCAGTAGTACCATAACAGTGAGCTTGGTGTTGTCCATAGCGCACCGAATGTCCTCCGTGATATTCAACAGTGCTGAAACTGTGCTGTGGAAGGGACGGAAACCGGACTGAAAAGGACACAATAAATTGTTGGTTGACAGAAAGGAGTAAAGTTGGTTATTAGCTAAGGATTCTAGGACTTTAGATAGAACAGGAAGGATAGATATTGGACGGAAATCAGTGACATTGGAAGGATTTGAGGTTTTTGGTAATGGAATGACATAAAGCATTCTTCCATTGTGAAGGAAAAACATTACTTGACAGTGAAAAGTTTTATAATGTGGGTGACCACTGGTGCAATGCTTTCCCACACAGGAAGAATCATCTCAAGACTGAGATTATCAATTCCAAAGGCTTTAGAGGAAATGGAGTAAACACACTTCTTGACATCATCCTCTGACACAGCATTGAAAGAAAAGGAAATCGATTCTGGTAGGTCAATACGGGACAACAAAGCAAGTGTTTCGGATTTAACTATGGGACTTATATTTAATGGTGGAGTTGTAAAAAAAGAATTGAGAGTATTAAGATCCACTGAAACTTGACGAGCTTCAGTGGCTTTGCCTACACCAAATGACTCTAAGAATCTCCAAACGCGTGCCTGACTGAGATTCTGGATGGTTTTGTGGAAGTAGCGACGCTTAGCATCCCTACACATACTGTTACAGATGTTTCGCAGCCTTTTATACGCAGTGTGGTTTTCGAGAGTAGGAGATTTTTTGTATTTAAGCTTGACTCTGTCACGTTTTGCCATAGTATTCCTAATTACATGATATATATATATATATATATATATGCCATAGTATTCCTAATTACATGATATATATATATATATATATATATATATATATATATATATATATATATATATATATATATATATATATATATATATATCATGTAATTAGGAATACTATGGCAAAACGTGACAGAGTTAAGCTTAAATACAAAAAATCTCCTACTCTCGAAAACCACACTGCGTATAAAAGGCTGCGAAACATCTGTAACAGTATGTGTAGGGATGCTAAGCGTCGCTACTTCCACAAAACCATCCAGAATCTCAGTCAGGCACGCGTTTGGAGATTCTTAGAGTCATTTGGTGTAGGCAAAGCCACTGAAGCTCGTCAAGTTTCAGTGGATCTTAATACTCTCAATTCTTTTTTTACAACTCCACCATTAAATATAAGTCCCATAGTTAAATCCGAAACACTTGCTTTGTTGTCCCGTATTGACCTACCAGAATCGATTTCCTTTTCTTTCAATGCTGTGTCAGAGGATGATGTCAAGAAGTGTGTTTACTCCATTTCCTCTAAAGCCTTTGGAATTGATAATCTCAGTCTTGAGATGATTCTTCCTGTGTGGGAAAGCATTGCACCGACTGATTGCATTGATATGCGGTGTCCAAGACATGTTACAGTCAATGATAAGACCCAGATTCCTAACTTCGCTACAATAAGGAATCGGCACTCCTGAGTAGCGAATCGCTGGCACAGAATCCCAGTCAATTTTTTGTCTAAGTCTATTGCTGCCTATAATAATAGCTTGTGACTTTCTAGGGTTCATTAATAGACCAAAAGATTCAGCCCACGATTGAATAGAATCGAGATCGCTATTTATACTTGCAATGACTTCAGGCAATTCATTTAAATTACTATGACGGTAAAGCTGCAAATCATCTGCATACAGATGGAAAGGAGAAGTAATGACTTTTGAAATATTGTTAATAAAGACAGAAAAAGAAGTGGAGATAGAACGCCGCCTTGGGGAACGCCAGCAGTGAGCTCAAGCCAATTCGATGTGGTATCGTTTGCTTTTACACATTGCCGGCGGTCGAAGAGATAAGAACGTAACCAATTTATAGCTGCTGAAGAAATATTGGCTGCTCGAAGAGTGCCAAGAAGTATGTCGAAATCAACAGAGTTAAAAGCACTGCTGAAATCCAGTAGTACCATAACAGTGAGCTTGGTGTTGTCCATAGCGCACCGAATGTCCTCCGTGATATTCAACAGTGCTGAAACTGTGCTGTGGAAGGGACGGAAACCGGACTGAAAAGGACACAATAAATTGTTGGTTGACAGAAAGGAGTAAAGTTGGTTATTAGCTAAGGATTCTAGGACTTTAGATAGAACAGGAAGGATAGATATTGGACGGAAATCAGTGACATTGGAAGGATTTGAGGTTTTTGGTAATGGAATGACATAAGCATTCTTCCATTGTGAAGGAAAAACATTACTTGACAGTGAAAAGTTTATAATGTGGGTGACCACTGGTGCAATGCTTTCCCACACAGGAAGAATCATCTCAAGACTGAGATTATCAATTCCAAAGGCTTTAGAGGAAATGGAGTAAACACACTTCTTGACATCATCCTCTGACACAGCATTGAAAGAAAAGGAAATCGATTCTGGTAGGTCAATACGGGACAACAAGCAAGTGTTTCGGATTTAACTATGGGACTTATATTTAATGGTGGAGTTGTAAAAAAAGAATTGAGAGTATTAAGATCCACTGAAACTTGACGAGCTTCAGTGGCTTTGCCTACACCAAATGACTCTAAGAATCTCCAAACGCGTGCCTGGACTGAGATTCTGGATGGTTTTGTGGAAGTAGCGACGCTTAGCATCCCTACACATACTGTTACAGATGTTTCGCAGCCTTTTATACGCAGTGTGGTTTTCGAGAGTAGGAGATTTTTTGTATTTAAGCTTGACTCTGTCACGTTTTGCCATAGTATTCCTAATTACATGATATATATATATATATAGTATATATATATATATATATATATATATATATATATATAGATATATATATATATATATATATAGATATATATATATATATATATATATATATCTATATATATTATATATATATATATATATATATATATATATATATATATATATTCTTATTTTTCAGTTCCACGCTGTATCCCGCATATATATAGCAGGTTAGGCAGAGGGAACCTAGTGCTAACAGACGGCCGAATTTCCTATTTTCCGTGTTGTTACCAAAGCAATAAAACATAAATATTGATAAATTATAATTCATAGTTCAGTTCCTTAATTTATTCAGATGTGGTTGTTACCACAACAGAGTAAAAAAAGAGTGTCTAACAAGACAAAACGTGGCGTTGAGCTCCGCAATCCCTCCCAATACGCTATGTTAAGAAATGAGGAACGAACATTCCTTTCCTGACTTTCCCCCAAATTACAACTAGATTCCCTCTGCCTTGCCTGTTATGCGTAAAGTACGTTAAGCTGCTGCTTTTTAACTTGAACTAAATTTAATTTAATAACGACGAGAACAATGATTTGGGAAATAAAATAAATGTATTAATCTATAATTAAATTATTGTTTTAAAGTAATGTAACTAATATTTAAAGCAACTTTCTATACAATATACATAGTACGTAAGCTGAGCGTTGAGTTAAGACACTTAACATGTTCTGTCTCGCATTCAAGTGAAAGCGGAGAACAGAATTTCTTGGCACTGAATTCTATTTTCCTAGTCTGCTATATGCGGGATAAAGCGTAAAGCGTGAAAAAAAATATATTCTGTTATATAAAATAGATAATTTTCTCGATACCGTGAACCCTAGCGGTAACAAATCTAAGAAAACATTTCGGGAAAAAGTCCGAGTAATCCAACTGGCGCTAATGACGTATTAGTCGGGTCTTACGTTCGCACCAATCGTTTTATAGTCTACGTGATGAATGTCTTTTCCTCTAAGGGAAGACGATCGTGATGTATTTTGTTAGTTTAATTGTTATTTTCTTTATCTTTAGGCATCGGCTGCATCCAGGTCGTGGTGCAGAGGAACGAAGGTGTGATTGTAAACGCGACGGCTTAGAGTTTATTTCCACTCGGTGAAATAAAATATTTAATAGTTTCATCGAAACGTTCTGGTAACGAGACAAAGCGACGGGATTGGGATGAGCTCTGCCTGGCTTCAAGAATTAGACTGAAATTGAGAAGCGGGTGTCTTAATGAGATCAAAATTTCTTAACACTGGGCTCCCAGGTTCTCTCTTGCCTACCTGCTATACGCGTGATTTTTTTTTATCTTCTGCATCATACTGTGTCGTTAGAGTGTCTAACAAGACAAATATTTATATTCTTTCTTCCGAATAGAATAAAAAACGTTATATCCTTCCTTCTTCACACATCCTCGGAGTTCTTATACTATTTACATGGCGTTTCTTCAGTATCTTCACTTCGGTTCACTCGTCATGCCACTAGGTCGCGAAGGCCTTAAGTTTAATATATTAGAAAGTATATTTAAATCTGTTATTTTAAAATACATTAGTAAAATAAATAGACGAAAGGAATTTATAACAAGAACAATTTTTTTTTAAACGAACATTTGATCTCTCAATCCATTATAATTTTTCAAGAAATAGCAATTTAGAATTAAGTGGGATATTTTTTCTAAGATGTTCTTATTTCATTATTTATTATTCTTTTAAGATTATATTTTTAAGAATATTCTTCTATTTTGTAATGTGGAATGAAATGTAATATTCGTGGCGTTAACGCGATGGTAATGGGTTCGATGCCATTTCGGAGGAATGATTCATTTTTTTATTTAAATCATTTGCTTGCAATGATATGTAAAGCGTGGCATTGAGTTCCATCACTTATAATGAAATGTCTTGAAAATTCGGCGGAAAGTAAGCAATGGAGTGTTTTAACATAGGTGCCCTTTGTGTATTATGCTTTGCTTAACACCCAAAAACAACAAAGTAATCGAATTTGAATTAAACTAGTTTCTTCTGGCCCAGTATATCTAATTTGGGCATATTTACAAATTCTAATCAGTTTTGGGTCCCTTCTTAATTATATTAGTAGCCATTGCTATGCAGCTTGTTATTGATTGAGTTTCACCACCCAACATATCACTTCTATCGAAAATCAGTATCTTGTCCCTAGGGCCCATATATATTAATAATTCTCAATTCTTATATCGATTTTGAGATTAATCATAAGATGCAATTTTCATTCTAATTAAATTACTAGAATTACTAAAATTATTATTTGACTATTAAAAAAGGCATCTCAAGATCGCTCTCAAGATCTATTTCAGAATGAGAGCTGTTTATAAATGCAGGCTTTAGAATATCTTTACTTAACGCAAGAAAGAGAGGTTTTCTTTTCTTAGTTTTACTCTGTATCTCGCATATACATGTGTATATACTATACACATGTACCCACCCAGGGAAGGACACGTTAAGTCAAAATACCCTTGGTTTCCAGTTACAGACTAATTTTTAAGACATTATGTGTTGAGTGGTAGAATTGAACTCCGTGCTTTGTCTTATTACCAGAACCAGGAAATGCAAAGAATTCAGTCTTCAAAGTGAGAATCGTACCCTTCGTGTTTACAGTCAAACAGAAGGAGAGATCAGTAAAGATTAAAAAAAAAATCTTTACTAGTTTCATTACGCAACTTTGAACCTGCGATATTCAAATTGGAAATTAAACATTCTAATCAGTTTTCGGTCTCTTCTTAATCACATTAGAAGTCATCGCCATGCAGCTGGTCCAAACAAACAGTTCGTTAAAGTATGTAGGTGATATGTAAAAGACAAATGTTGTCTACGAATTCAATCAATATTAGTACTTACGAATTAAAGTTTCTATTTTATTTATTGTAATATATAATTATTATAATATGTTAAGAGATTTTTGTAAGAGATTTAATTAAAAAAGTATGTGAACTTTATGTATAATAGCTCTGAACAAAAAAAAATGCCATCTTGGCGCATTAAGATCGTGATGGGCTGCATTTCAACTAAGGAGAATATAGTTATATATTTTAATTATTTTCGTATCATCACTCTGATAGACAAAACGCGGAGTACACACCACTCAATACGAAAATTGGTCAGAAAATGAAAAATTACGTATTTTAATTCAAGATTACCTCTGATAGAAAACAAATTCTCTGTTAGGTGGGAAAGGGAAGCGTGAAGCTGAATTTTCCATAATATTAATATAATAAGGTAAAAGTCATGGAAATTTTCTCCTCGCAAACTGTAAGCCTTTTACTTTGACGCAGTTATCAAAACAAATATTTTGAACCAACACAGGTGTTGACTTTCTTTCATTCATTCCTTTGTATTTCACTTTTTTATTTAGTTATATAAATAATATATTATAACAATTAACAAACAAGCAAACAAAATAAAGATATAACTGATGTTTGTGAATAAACAGTCCTATTCGACTGTTATGTATGATTTGCTGAATTTGAGTTAAATTTACATTGGTAAAGATGTATTCATGAGGTTTTTTTTCTGTGTAGTTATTAAATTATATTCAATGTTTTAATCCACTTTTTATTAAATTTAATTGGATTGTTTTAAATAAATAACAAATCACGTATACCGCCACACATTATACAGCATCACCTGTGTAGCAGAGTAGACTCGGGCTATCCAGTATTATGACATTTATATATTATGTTATATTTATTACGTTATATATTAGCAAAGAACACAGTTTGTTTATGTTGTGTGTTGTGTGTGTAGCCATATGTAAGTGATTAAAATATAAATAAAAGGACAAACAAATATATTTTATTTTTTGTAAACGAGCCTTTACAATAATTCGTTTAGTATAAAACGGAATACTAATTACTGAACTCAGTGCATCGATTTCATTCTACCTGATAATCAAAATGCAGTCTGCTATTAATTGTTATTCGTGTGATTTAAGCGATTCGTCCAAAGCATTTCAAGATCTTTCACCACAATTACAGAATTCACTTAAAAAAATTATAAGAAGTGAAGGATATATTTTATGTAACGTTGAAGTTAAAGATTTAAATTCTGGAGGTGGAAATTTTCTTGCTGAATTATACGAAATAAACATAACAGGAGAAACAGCTAAATGTGACAAAGAAAACAGTATATTTGTCAAACAGAAAATTGTATTAGAAAATCTACAATACCTTTCTATAAACGAAGCTTATTATAATGAGGAGTTTATGTATAGTAAGTTATCGAAAATTTTTACGTTTTTTCAAGATCAAGCCAAAGTGCCTATAAGTGAGAGGTTCAGAATGCCTAAATCGTATGACGAAACTGACGACAACGCTATTATACTTGAGAATTTAGATAAAAAAGGATTTAAAACGTATGACAGAATGAGAAGCATACCATTAGAATATGCAGAATTGAGTGTCATAGAAATGGCTAAATTCCACGGCCTTTCCTTTGTGATAGAACAAAAAATGCCTGAGTACTTTGAGAAAAAAATAAAAACTCTAGAGCACGTCTTTAATTATGATGATGATTGGAAAGGATTGATGAAGAATTCCTGCACATACATTGCTAATCTCTTCGAAGGTGAAATTAAACGTAAAGTGGAGAACAGTTTACCTGTTATTTTAGAAAAGTTTCCTAGACTCAATAGGGACCAAACGTCGGTTAAATGTGCTCTATCTCATATGGATTATAGGATGAACAATGTTTTGGTGAGAGAGGAAGTGAGTATTTTAATAATTTGTTAATTTTAAATATTATCATCTGTAAATTGGCATGTCAACACATTCACATCAGAAATATCCTCTAAAAAACCAGCCAACTGAAGCGGTTTGTTTCGTATAAAACGTTATGAAATCTCTAGGTTAACTAAAGCCAAGTTTTAGGTTCCTTACTACCATTTTTTTTATTAATATAATTAAATTTTATGTGATCAATCGTTGAACATTCTTTAAACATAACTACGTGCACACACATGTAAAAAGCAACGGTCCCTTCAAAAGTGTTGTAATTTTTTTTAATATGAGTAAAACATGAGGTCGTCGTGGCGCACGGGTACACGCGCTATAAATACGACAGTTGTGGGTTCGAGTCCCACTCGACGCAATATTTAATATTTTCGTTTTCTCGCTTTGGTATCGAAACAAAGTGCGGCGTTGAGGTCATCATTCAATGCCTCCAGAATTTGGAAGAAAGTGGAGTGGGAATGGAGTGACTTAATTTGATACAAAGTATCACCTTAACTTAACTTAACACTCAGTTACTATGTATTAAAAATATATTTTTATTCTTTTAACGTAGAATGGCAGTCCTGCAGAAGTAGTAGTAGTGGACTATCAGCTAATCGACTATGGTTGTCCAATACGAGATTTCGTATACTTCATCTTTACGAGCACAGACCAAGAATTTAGAAGGCAACATCTTAATAACCTAAAAGATCTTTATTTTGAGACTCTTACACAATATCTCAAATATTTTGAGATCGACGTAGAAAACGTATTTCCTAGACAATATTTCGACAAAATTTACTATGAATGGTTAGATTATGGTTTTATGGTAGTCGTTTATGCCTCAGTGTTTTTGTTCGCACCTGAAAGTGGCTTAGACTTGAAAGTACTCAAATTATCAGAAATACCAACTGATTTTAATGAAGACGTCAACAAAAGACTGCGTGGCGTTGTCGAGGATTTTGTGCAATGGGGATATTTGTAAATATGTTTATAGTATTACTTTTTTTTATATTAAATAATTATGTATATACCTAAATATTATTTTATTTTTACATATTTCATATTATTTTACTTATTTGCTGTTCAATGTGTATAAAAAATTATAACCAAAAAGAACTGATCTCAATGCATCTTGCGATTTAGACCATTAGAATTCACTACAGTTGAGAAGTGAGACTTGAAGCGATGGTTGTGGGTTTCAATATCGAATCAAAACGTTTATTTCAGCCCTTTTTTAAATTCATTCAATTTAAATAATTAAAAAAAAGCCATGTCAGGTCAGCAAAAAAAGAGAATTTCTAAAATGATAAAATAATCATATAAAAAGCAAATACATCCATATGCAACTTTTTCTATGTTTTCGGATAATTCAGTGTTCTTTTTATGGTTCCGTACCATTTAAGGAAAAAAGGAACCCTTAAAAGATCATATTGATGTTCGTCTGTCTGTCTGTCTATCAAGAGCTATGATCTCAGGAACACTTGGAGCTATCGAGTTGAAATTCAAACCATATACTCAGTTCTATGGCCCCATGATTTCTTGAAAAAAAAAAATATTTCCACATTTACTAAAAAAATATATAGCCGAAACGATAGTGTCGAAATAAGCCTTTTTTGCGATAAAAACCTATGAAGGGAATCAAAACTCATGGAGTACTTACTTACTTAGCTTACATCTTCAGGTAGTACTAGTTCAGGAAAAAAAATAAATTATAGATTTATGGTTAAATCCTAAAAAGTAATATCTTAAAAAAAAGGGGAAAAATTTGGTATTAAAGGTGCTAAAACCTTTAATGTTAAATTCAAGTGTATACAAGGACTCTGGCAAAGCTAAGCTTGAATTTCAAAAAAAAATTTTTTATGGAACCCTTAGTTTCTCGCTTTCAAAAAATAAAACAATAAAATCATAAATAAAATAAAATATGTGTATAAATGTTAAAATTTTAGTGATATTTTATTTACAGTAAATTTTTTTGGTTAAACAGTAAAACGTCTACAATAAATATTGTTTTTGTGTTTTATTTATAGTATAAAGTATTATCAATATTTGAATTAAGACTAATATATCTTATCAGTTCAGATTATTTTGTATCATAATTAAATACTTTGTGCTAATAGGAACAATTTTAAAAAAGAAACAATTATTTTTAAACTGTATTCCACATGTTAGCAGGCTAAGCAGAGGGAGCCTAGGAACCTACCTATAAACAAGACACTTTCATTCTTCACATGAATATGAAACCCGCAACCTGTCGCGTGTCGGCGATTGTAAGACGCTTGGCCGTATGTCACGACGGCCTCTTCATTTTCCATTCAATTTTTGAGACATTTGCGCGTTAAGTGGCGGATCTTAATACCGCGCTTGACTACCAAGCGGAGAAAATATAATATATGTAAAAAATATAAATCACCGAATTCGATCTTTTGAGTTCTATTGCAGAAGAGAAAAAACAGTTATAGAATAACTGTTTTTTTTCTTAGCTTAACTTACGTTAAACTTAATCTATACAGACTTCAAAACTACTTAGAATACGGAGAGGAATTGTTAGCGCTCCTTTTACGGGGAACCCATACCTAAAAAAATAATCAAGACACCTCAACAGCTACGTAGGATTTTTATTTCATTTCACGATGTTTATCCATACCTGAATTACTAAAGGTTAAGCAACTTTGAACTCTGCCGCCAATACCTACGACTCAATTTCGAAATGAGACGTATGCGGCGATTTCCCTTTGATAGGTTTATGTGTGCGTGTGTCGTTCTTCATAAATGTCGTTTTATATTACAACAATAATTTTATTATTTATTTTGTTTGATATATCATTTTTTTCATTTTTGGGGAAGAAAAAAAAATTGTATTAGGCTATTATAGAGTAGTTAAAACTGTGATTTCATTTAAAGTGGTGCTGACACTTCCACTCTGTATACTACTTTGTTACTTAATAGTGACTATAAGTTCAAACTTAGGAAAGTCCCAGTCGCTGAGACATTTACTTGTGATTTCCTTAAAATAAATTACATTCGTAGAGGAAAATGATGTTGTTATAAAATCTAATAAATATTTGAAGATTCAATATAGATATTTACTATGGCTTATAACACTTATTATTATCAGACTAATATTTAGATAAGCTTATTTAAAAAAATTAAGAAATCAATTTACACTATGAAAATAAATATACACGTTTTGTTTGACTTTAGTCTCATTCCGTTTTCCTCTTCAATTCGAAATAAACAAGTTGAGTGGTGGAAAATAACGTCGTGGTTTATCTTGTCAGATCTTGGAGTTGGAAATAATCCGCAGCGGAGTAAGAACCTGGAAATGCAGTGCTAAGACATTTCGTTCCCATTAAGACACTTCCTTTCCTCATTTTTCCGCCAAATTCTGGAGGCATTGCGTATCTCATTGCACCACGATGGTCTCAATAGCACGGTGGATGGTGATTTGGTCATTATTTTCATTTTGTACTTACAACACTAAGTTTTCAAAACAAACATTTTAATAACTATACTTAAAGGAAATTATTTCTTTAAGTAATTTGGTTATACTTATTTCTTAGTTTCTTATTGAAACAATAGAAATTATTGTTTCTTATGTAAACATAGTTATCGAAGAAAAGGAAAAGAACGTACTGTAAATTAAATACCAGTAAGTTAAACATTTGGTTACAACTCTTATCGTGTACATTATTGCGTAGTAATAGTTATTACTTGATTTCCAGGCTCAGTGGTTGATTGTTATCGCGTTAAAAGTACTTTGTGATTTTTTTTTATAGGATGCCGTATCATATATATGCCGATCTCAAAAAAATGAAAAATGAGACAAAATGACTACTGATTAGGCTGTGAGTTCGATTCCCACTTGTGGAAATGTAATATTTAATATTTTCATTTCCTCTCTGGTAAACAGGCAATGGTTGCGTGTGTGGGTGACGGAAGAGTCTTAGTTAGAATGGAGATATTAACAGTAGATTCCCAGGTTTCCTCTGTGTACCCTGGTATGTGCGGGATACAGCGTGAAGCTAAAAACAAAAACAAAAAATAACTAAATTTGACCCATTTGACTCACTAACAATAGTATAATTTGAAACGTAGTTTAGGTGACAGTTTAGACTCATAGAAGGGCGTTTTTAAAATATCTTTTTAACTGAATCATTTATTTCCTATTTTAAAAAAAACTTTTCAATATTTGTACTGGCCAACAAAAAGACTTATGTATTAGGTATGTTAAATGATTGAATAGTATTTATGTCATTTCTATACAATACGTTATTAATGAGCGTACGACTTGTGTTTCAACAGAGAAACTTATTACAGGCTATTGTGTTACTTTATAGTGACTTCGGGTTTAACTAAGGCTCGTTTCAGTCTTACGACACGCTTACTTTCTTACGCTTACACGCTTCTTTCTTTCTTGTTTTTTTTTTGGCTTCCAGCATTATTTCTCACACATCAAAGTAGAGAAAGATAATCTAGTATCAAGATATTCTGTGTCCTTTAGCTTCGCTTGTAAACAACCTAATGTTAAGATATTCCGTTGAATACGGACGGCGGAAAGTAGGACGGAAATGTATTAAGAATTTCAGGCGTCAGGCCATTTCAGATTACAAGAGTGAGGAAATCAAAATATTAAATATTTTATTCCCCAAGAAGGAATCGAAACCACAATCGTCGCTTTTAAGTTGCACACCGTAGCCCCTCTGCCACAACGCAACTTTACATCTCTCTATCTCTCCGTCGGTTCTTGTGTGTTGAGTAGCGAAATGAAAGCTCACATTTTGTTTTATCAAAGCGTGGGATGGTGAATGCGGCGAAGAAATGTCAAAGATATTCTTTGCAAAATAAAAAGATTGAAGAATGAATATGTCATATATAAATTAATTACAAAAAAAAACCCATATTTACTTGTCTTTTCTTCACTTAAGTACTATTTAATGCCAAAAACGACCAATAGTTGTCGTTATATATTAAATATTGTTAAGTTTTTTTTTTTTAATTCTTCATTCAATAAAATCATTTATTTCTATACAAAAAGTTTGTTTCACCACACCAGTCTAACACGTAAAAAAAAGTGTTAAAAAATATTTTGTCAATAGTATTTAACTTTATTTATTTTATTAATTAACAATTGTATAAATTTACTGTGAAATCTTATTTATTATTTAAGTTTATTGCAAATTAGAATTGTGTAATTTAAGATTATTTTTTGGTTTTTTAGATATTATATGTATTCTTGTTGTTTTATTAATTTTTAAATCGTAATAAATTGAAAAAAAAAAACAGGGACGGTAGGTTAGTAAGCTCCCTTATTTAATCGTTGATCAAGCGAGTCTAGTAGTTTGCGGGAAGATTTGGATCCTGGAATGTGGCTCAGCTTGTTACGTACTTCTGAGCTTTCAGTAAGCTCTTCTTCGAGAAATATTGCAGAAATGCTAATATTTTTTTTATAAAAAAATATTTATATAAAGGATTTGGTTTCAATGCCCCAATTAGAAATTTAATTCCAATATGAATTGACATCTTTGAGTTAAGTTTTTGTACAGTTATAGAATTAATACTTACATATATGTGGGGAACGCAGTGTCTTAATAGGTTCCCTCTGTCTACCCTGGTGTGCGTGGGATACAGCGTGAAGCTGTTTTTTTAATACCTATAATTTGATAACTAGGTATACAGCTATATTATTTATGTTTTAATTAAGACGTAAAAACGTACATACACATCAAATACATGTCATGAAATTTTTTTTCCATCGTGGCGTAGTGGTACATTATCTGACTGTGGATGCGAAGGTTCCAACCTGGAGGTGCGTGGGAAATGGAGTATCTTAACAGTAAGTTCCCTCTACTGACTTTCCTGCTATATACGTGATACAGACGTGTGAAGTTGAAACATCAAACATTTTTTTTCTTTCTCTGGTTGACTTTGACTCCGCCATTAAGCAATGAGCGAAAAGAAGAGAGCAGAGGGTTTTAACAGCCTTTTCTCTGTATTCAGTGCAATTTGCAGGGAATGATTAAATATAAATTAATGATTAAATATACGTGTTAGACTGGTGTGGTGAAACAATTTTTTGTATAGAAATAAATGATTTTATTGAATGAAGAATTAAAAAAAAACTTAACAATATTTAATATATATTTAATATTGAGGCCAGTCGTGGCGCAGCGGCACAAGGTGTGACTGTAAACCGACTGGTTGTGGGTTCGATCCCCACTCGAGGAGATGAAATATTTACTTAAATTTATATTTCCATTTCTTCGCTCTGGTGTCGAGGCAAAGCGCGGCGTTGAGTTCTGCCACTTAACACGCAATGCCTCCGGAATTCGGCAGAAAGTGGGGAACGGAGTGTCTTTCACTACGTTCCCTCTGCCTACCCTGCAGTGTGCGGGGTACAGCGTGAAGCTGAAGCTGATTAAATATAAAAAAGAACAGTTTCTCTCAAACTGTAACCCCCTAGTTTTGTGTCAATAATTCAGAAACACCCATCAAATATATTAAGTGGATATATAGGGGAGGCTCCTTTGGGAAATCATAGAGCTGGCCGACAGTGTTTTATTATCTTGCAAGGGCTCGTTTGTACGTGTTAAATGGTTACAGGTATCGAATTTTATGTAAATAAAAACTTTATGCAAAATTATATATTTGCTGTTAAAACATGCACTACTTTGTTACTATAGTTATATCATGTTACTATAGAGACAGGGAAGAACATGGGCTATAATAGAGTTTGAAGACACACCACACTCGATGTTGAGCCATTGTAGTCCAGCTTAACTATACGAAATAAAGATCTTTTATCAAAACTGTTAGCCTTATGAACATTTTTTTTCTTTCTTAAAATAAAAAAAAATAGCAGTAAATTAAAAAAATATACACTGAAAATAAATAAGACGTTTGTTTAAATAATACAAAGATTTCCGTATATTAATGTACTTTTATTTTAAATAAATATAACCAATAACATTTATTACATCACAGGAGCAGGGTACCATAAAACACAAGTCGCAAATACATACTGAACGATTTTTAAAATCATAGACAAATGGATATTCCTCAAGATTTGTCTCTGGTTTCAACAAACGTTCAATCTCACATGCCTTATCAATTGACAATCCTTATTAAAAGTATAGCCTAAAAACTGCCTAAAAGTAGATATAACGGACTGCAAAGTTGTAGGCTTCGATTGTGCGTTACAAAAAAATTAACGTTAATTTTGATAAGAAAATTAAAAGTTGAAAGAAAAGAAAGACAATACTACTCTGTCGTCGCTTAGCGTAAAAACTTAATAACAGATGAAGTATGTTTTAAAAAATTATTTGTCAGAATGATAAATGACAGTAGACAGTTTTATTTTACTTAAACTGCATGTGATTCTTTTAATTCTATTTCTATTGAACTTTTATTCATGTCAGTTTGAAAAATGTATTTGAAAACACAGTGACAATTCTAAGCAACTTTACATACAAACGGATCTATATCTATACATTTATTCAACTATATTATATATCTTTTGCTCGCGTTTCCGTAAAAACAAAATTTTGGGATTCATACATACATTAAATTGTTACCTGACGCGTAAACCTATTGAGATTACTAAAGATATGCATAACTAGAATAGGTTAATATCATTCTACAAACTAACTACACTTTTTACAATCTGCAATACAATCAAGCGATATCTAAGTCGTTTTAAATACGTTATCTAAACGATTATTTTCATTATAATATATTATTGAAAAATGTACTTTGGGTGTCATTGAAGAATAGTTTAGCAGCTACACGTTTTGTACCGCATAGGTAGGTAGAGAGAACCCGCAGAGTGAAGATAGTCTTTTCTTCGCTTTTTGCCCGATTAAAAAATGTTGCGTGTTGAGTGGTAGAGCTCAATGTCCGGAAATATGACTTCACCAAAAACGTAAAAATTGTTATAACCAATAGTAAATTAATTAAATCAAATCGGAGAACTATCTTCATATCTATTTTGAAAGTATCAGAACCAATGACCCACCTCAGCCAGGTCCTTAAAACAACTCAATCTTATAAGTTTCGCAACTTTCTACCTACATTCAACAAAGAAACAATATCGTGTTCAAGTATACTCATATAATCATGTTCAATTGATCCGTCATTACGTCCGTACGGTCAGGTACAGTTAGTTACAATAGAACAAATCATCCTACGATTCACAATCATCTATTGTTGGTATCGCCGCAGGTTGAATACTATAATACATTTCGTGTAATATACGGTATTATGCCGTGGGCTTAAAACAAATACGATATTTGTTCGTATATACGATATTATGTAGAGGCTTTAAATAGGTTTTCAGAAATTATGTTGTTTGTTTGGTTGAACGCCCTAATCTCAGATACTATTAGTTAGAATTTAAAACCTTTTTTGTATTGGACAGTACATTTATTGAGGGAAGCGATAGGCTATATTAAATCACGTTAATTTCCGTGTAACCGACTGTACCTGCGGTCGGAGCTACGTTTAGCACTTAGACTTTGTCATGTGGCAAACAATGACCATGGGGTCGTCCCCATTGACGCAGGTGAAAGCTAGTATGTGTATATTTATAGGTTGGTAAGGTTAAAGAGATAAAATATTGTGGTTATATAAAAGGTAATTTTGAGTTTTAATATATAATACGTATTTATATATATATATATATATATATATATATATAATTATAATTATAATTTACTATTGGGCGCGCGCGGCTTCGCCCGCTTATTTGCACTCTTATGGGTGAATTCTAAAAAACCACGAAACACGTGTTCAATTAAATATTTTTAAGACTGAATTTCAAATTTTATAAAAATCAGCGTCGATTTAATTTTTTTACCATACAAACTTGCAACCTCTATTTCAACCCTTAAGAGTTAAAATTTTTCAAAATTCGTGCGTGCGTCTTACCTCAGTCAGTCAGGTACATGTCCTTTTATATATATAGGTGTGTGTGTTAAAACAGAAATATTTTCAATTTCAGATAAATGGCAGTAGTAGGTTGTTCAGTCAAATTGTTATTCATTTAAACGCTAGTTGACACCAAAAGTACATTTTAAAATAAAAAAGCCTTATTTTTTATGTTTATTTTTAGTAAAGCTAATAATACTGTACATACCTTTACTGAGGCGATGACAAAAATGTTACGTAAAAAAACTACCTCTAGTCGAGTCGAGAGCTCGGTCGAAAACTTCGAAACAATCACTTTGGCAAGAATTGTCGTTAAAATGAATGCGAATAATGACAGATAAAATCGTTATAAATTATTAGATTTTAAATCTTACCTATAAGTTTTCTTAATAAATGAGGTACGAACATTATGACTATACTTTCTTTAGATGAACCATCTCAAAAATTACCTAAATCTATATTGTACAATAAATATATCATACGTCAAAAGGGATATTTGACATATGATACAAAGTGTTGCCAGTACTTAAAAACAATTTCAACATACGCATTTTCATTACAAAATAACAATTATACAAAAATGCATAAAATGGAACGAACTTTAGTTAGTCCTAGCATCTAGATAATTAAATAAATAATCTTATAAATCAAGTACTGGTGGCAATGAAATTTTAAATTAAACTTTGAATATTTTATTAAATTTCATTATCAACAATACTCTATAGTAACGAAATCCTAGGAAGAAAGAAATTAAGTCACAATAATATTATATGCCTGCTAGAAATCATTAATCAAATAATCAATCATTAGTTATAATAAAGATTTATTATTCAACACTTAAATAAGTGTCACTTGTTGAAATCCAAATTAGTAACGGTATATATTCTTAAACGCGACTAGGTCAAATCTATTTAAATTATTAATGGCAGTATTCTTTCATTATGCACGGAGTAAAGACGGAATACCTTACAAAATTTGAATAGGCCTTCACGGTTAGGTCTTTATTAGGCTGAATATCATGTAGTCTTTGCTATTAATGACTATTAATGACAGTTGATGGCGCGTCGTTGGAGGCGGCGTATGCGTCTGTGCCAGTCATCTCGCCACTCGAGCAGCAATGTTCTGTCTCCAACCGTAAGTCCCGGCAAACCAGATGTAGCACCCTCTTTTTCCACACCTAGGATTAGATAGGACCTGCAGAGGTGGAAAAGAATAGATAAATAAATATAATAGAAGTAAAGTAGAAAAGAATAGATAAATAAATCTTCGTAAATTGACAATATAATTATTACTCTTAGATATATTTAGACGTCTTAAAGTTCAAATAAGATTAATGTGTTTATTTGTGTTTGATTCATCTCTCGAGCTCTTGCATTGCGTAACTATACAATGTCTGACTGTAAATGCGGCGGTTGTGGGCTCGATTTCGCTCACTGGAATGAATTGTTTTCATACATAATAATAAGTTTGGTAAAAAGATAAAGTTCGGCGTTGAATTCCGCAGGTAAGCACGCAATGTCACAAAAACTGAGCGAAAAGTGAGGGATGGAGTGTAGCAACACTGGGTTTTTGTCTACCCTGTTATATAAGGAAAACAGTGTGAACTAAAAGAAACAAAAACAATAAATTATTCCAATTAAACAACAGCCCTTACGATATCTGGAAAATGCGTAGACACAAATAACTTTACAATTTATTATATAATAACATCAATTAGAAAGAAAAATTTAAATGGTATTTAAAGTTATTATAGCGACACGTTTAAAACTTAAAGTGCAAGCCTAACATTCCTGCTAGTGGAAAATCCTGTTTCTAAGATTTTCACAACTTTTTCTCATTCTACACAGCATGCTGAATAGAAATTCTGATTCGAGGCTTTTAGCTTCTTAAGTTGTTATGTTAAGACTAGACTACTTAAAGGATTTGAGATTTGTGGTCTTAGTTTTTAAGTCGTTTCTTGTATTTTGATTTTGTAGCAAATTTTTAACCGTCGTAGCGCTACAGCACAGCATTTATGAGTGACGAGTTCGATTCGCACTAATTGAATTATTTACTTTCATATTCTCGCTTTGATAACTGATATTTTCGTGATGAGTATAAATAGGACTCATTTCTAAACTTAATACTTATAAATCTTGAAATCACCCTCCTGTTTATGATTTGCTTACGAAATATTGGCTTATTATTATTTTACATATAACCTGGACCACTATATTATTTTATATACTACATTTCCTCGAGTGAGAATCGAATCCACTTAAGATACAATGATCAAAACTCTCCGCCTAATCTTCTACACAGTGTATATTGAGTGACGGACGGTACGTCAAGCGTATCTTGGAACCCGAGCGAGAAAATTAATATATTTCCCCAAGTGGGAATGGTACCCACAACCGTCGTGTATACTGCCATGCGGTGAACACAGATGATATAAACACATGATATAAACAACATAACTTAACTTAGCTTCACGCTTTATTCCGAGCGGTAGTGAGAGAGCACGGAGCGACAACAATGTCCAACATGAAAGGCTTGTTCGCACTGACCTCTGCCTGCCCTCATGAGGGCTGCAACATTTCATCCGCCACGTGCACCTCGAGAGAGCGCACTGATAGGGCGTCCTCCCAAGGCGACGCGCATCAGTGCGTCACCGCTGGTATGTCAAGTGGCGACGAATGCGGCGTTGGGGACCCACCCGCCACCCAACACGCCACAATGAACAACATATACTTACTTATTAATCTTAATCTTGGGACATTTGCATGCGAGGTCCGCGGCGCGCACGTACAGAGCCACCGCGCCGCGCCTGAGCCGGCTGCGCGGCGCCCTCTTGTATACCGCCTGCACGCTCAGCGCGAGACGCACCCAGCCGTCCGCGCCGCCCGCCTCGCGGCCTACCACTCGACCCATTATGACTGGGGAATTGGTGGAAATTATTATTTGGAATGTGAAAAATATGGTAAATATTTAAAATGTACATGTTTTGTAATTTTAATAGGTTAGGACAAAATATGGGGGAGACGAAATGGGAGGGATGGGGGTTGGATGTGTGGTTTTCCTAGTTTAAGATTATAAAGGAAAAGTTACAATCAATGCCAAATTACAATATAAAACGTGTTCGAGTGATTTGGGCACGTTAAGAGGATGTAAGATGATAGAAAATACATAAATAAATAAAAAATAGGAAAAGCCTAATCAAAAACAATTGTACAATGTTTTAATTTGAAAAATAAGGTTATTTCTTAAACGATTTTTTTTCTATGTTTTATATAATTAATATTTCAATTTTTTTTTATGTTTAGTTAAGTACCCATTCCACTTAGGTGAAAGCCTCCTCCTGAGATTGTCACCTTCTTCGGTCCTGCGCTATATCCATTATCCATTAATAGTATCCATTTTCGCTCAGATATATGAGGAGTGAAGTTAGAAAAGAAAGTAGTATGTCGAAGTGTATTTTTTATTTATTTAAACACAGAAAAAAGAGAAATAACAAGTAAAAAGCGCAGAGAGATTTAAGAAAATCCATAAAGACAGAAAATATAGATAACTCACCGTAATCTCGGCTGCAGAACTTGTTGAGATTGAGCGTGCGTGCGCCGGCGCGGCACCGTCCGCACTGTTCCGCTGTTATATACATTATAAGTAAGATTATAAACAAGCAACTTAAAATTAATAATTTTATGTATATATTAAGCTTGTAAAAAATTATTGCCAATTATAAATGTTAACCCTTATGTTTCGTGTGGGACAATTTAGCCCATAGTTTCTCATAATGAGTTATAGACATTTTAGGGTATCCTCTTTTATTTCCTAATAATTTAACAGAAGGTTTTTATATACATATGTATATAGCACGAACGTGTTTCTATTTTTTATCTAAGCTACTGTAAGTATAACAGAAAACATCAAAATATCTGATTATTGATGCTGTTTAAGTAAATTAATGTTCCTATAAAAGAAACCATCTCTTCTCATCTCTAAGTCTCAACAAAAACTTTTTATTTTTATGATTCATTTAATATTTTTAAGATATGTCTATATTCTATATATTTAGGAACCCCGGCCATGTTATTGTTAGTTATTTATCATTTTAATTATTTGTGCTGTTTGATGTTTGTGAATTTGCTGTTGTTATTAAATATTACTTTCATTTATACTAAATTAGTTTCCATAGTTATTAATAATATATAAATCATAACCAACAAGAATACTAAAAATAAGATCTATTTATTACAAAAGAGTTCTAAAGGGTTAACATCTAACTTGAGTTTTTTTTAAGTTGTACGTGAATACTTCGTATAAAATATAAATAAATTTATCGTTTGCTACACAAAAGTATAAAATAAAACATTTGTTACTGTCGCGAAAAGTTGTAGATTATACAATAAGCCGATGATTCGATATCTGTTAACGATATATTTCAAGAATTCATTATAAAATTGTGTTTGGACGTATCATTCGCTATGTTGGGAATCGAACCCACAACCATAGGATTAACTTTTTAATGTTATTTGATATAAAATAACACAATTTTCAAATTGGCATCGTCAAAACGAAGTATTCACATTCACTTCAAACATAAGCATTAATAGCCTGTTTTATTATATCATTATAGAGCAAACCAACTAATTCAACATCAAGAACCAATTAAATTACACGTAAATATAGAAAATATCCACATTTGCAACATTCACTATTAAACTTTTACGTTACAACTACAACATCGATTAAATACTACAGAATTTGTTACCTTTCTCTCACTTTGAAAATAGATTGACTTGACTAACACAAAATAAAAGGGGGTTATGAGTTTGGCGATGAATAATAAAGCAAGCCTGGAAACAAACTTAGTTTTACAGTTAGAACCATCGACTTAAATTATTATAAAATGCAAATCATTATAAATGGAGTGAATGTACACTTTGAAGTAACAAAGTGTTATTTAGAATTGAATAATTTAAATAAATGCTAAGTAAATCGTCACGTCGTGACGTCTTGGTGTCAAATTCACTTCTCTTCGATCCTTTACTTTGCTAATTATTAGATCTAAATATATGAAATAATATTATATAATATATTTTTAAAAACGGGAAATATGTACTTTTAAAATTTTTCATAGATTTTTTTTTTTCAATATAAATTACAATTGTTTTGTTACATTCACTCCAGGTAAGACACTTTGTCACGGTATAAATATTTTTCCTAAAAGTATTTAGGTACGAGATTTTTGTATTTTGAATTGAAAGAAAAGATATATATATAAGTAGGATAGGCACATACATATGTATATATTACTGTTGTCTCTATGTTATTTCCTTCATACTAAGGAAAACAGAGCTATCTACATATCAAGATTTTCCCCGAATTTATAAGCATTGCGTTTTAAGTGACAAATATCAACAGTTAAAGAAAATTCTCCGACTGGGTATCGAACTCAAAACCATCACGTTTATAGTCAAACAACCGTCCCATTGCGCTATTGTGGTCTTAATCTGTTTGGAACCTACTAAAACATCTTTTCTCTTACTAATTCTCAATGTATAATTTTGAATAAGCGCGGCGTTGAGTTCTGCCACTGAATACGCAATGCCTGGCCCTCTCTGAAAAATTGATTCTTCTAGAAGTATTACAAAATTTCAGCTTAGCTTACTACAGAATAATTGATAAGAGAGAGAGAGATGACTTTAATTGATGTATAGAACTAGCGATGTAACGGATGTATCAATCAATATTGGGCAACAAATGTTTTCAAATCGAAAGCTTAACTATAGAAAAAATGTAAGTATTCGATAGTCGCTATCGACTGCTCGAGTTTAGGAGTTTCGCTAGCGTACGCTTAAAAATTTGTAAGATCTTCTTGAATAAATGATGAAAATAATTTTAGGTTTATAAGACGTACACTGAATTAAAACTGAGAAGATTTTACGGATTTCGTAGAATTGTTGTTTGGGCAAGTACTGTTTAATTGTAGATCTAAGTAATTTAAAAATTCAAGATGTTTTCATGCTTCTTTTTTAATTTGAGGTAAACCACGCTTAATTATATCTTTTCTTATTATATTTTTTAAGAATCTAGTCTTAAGATACTACGTTCCCCGAAAACCTTTTGAGGCGTTGTCTTTTGCTTCTTTGTTGAGAAGCAGATTGTCTTCAAAATGGGTGGATGGCAGAGAACTCACATCTTCACACAAAAATCAGCTTCACGCTGTATCCCACACACAGCAGGGTAGGCAGAGGGAACCTAGTGTTAAGACACTCCGTTCCCCACTTTCTGCCGAATTCTGGAGGCATTGCGTGTTGAGTGGCAGAACTCAACGCCGCGCTTAGCCTCGACACCAGAGCGAAGAAATGGAAATTTAAATTTAAGTAAATATTTCATTTCCTCGAGTGGGGATCGAACCCACAACCAGTCGGTTTTACAGTCACACTTCGTACCACTGCGCCACAATTGGCCTCATCTTCACACAAAGTTCTCTCTATACTGTATATAAAACTATACTTGCTCATTACTATTGATACAGTAGTTATATCGTTTAACTACAGCGATATAACTACTGTATCAATAGTAACGTAAGTCGCGCCAGTAACTGGTTTTGTCAGTAATATATCATGATTTTGAGTGAAATCCATCATTAGGCGTTTGATTGATTCAATCAATTTGACAGTGCCTTGCCTGTCGCATTAAACACTTTCGAGATGTATTTTTTTGTAATCAACGTATATTTTAAATAATGTATAAATGTAATGGAACCTTTGGATTCGTCTTTTATAGAATTTTGACCCGTTGTTTTGATATAGAGCGTTAATAGAGTTAAAAATTGCAATTTATTAATAAAAAATATAATTAACTTCTGTTTATTTGCATATCGCACCTTAAGTAAATAGAACTCACAACCATCGCGTTATTTTACTATGTTACGATACGGTATTATATTATATTTTAAAAGGAAAATTAAGTACAAAAGATTTTTTTTTAAATACCTGTTGGTGAATAACACCACAAAAGATTTCAAGAGCTTTGTAGCGCTTTTAATCAGTATGCTATAATTAATTATTATCAAACGCTCCTTTGTTATTTAGTATAAGCTAATATCATATTTTTTTTTATAATATAAATTTCAAAAGCGTATTATAAATAATTCTTAATTAGTGCTCTGTGATAAAATGTGTCTAAAAAATGATTAAAATAATGTCTAAAAGCTGTTTTTAAGAATGTGTTGCGGAAAATGTTTAAAATATTACTTAAAATTAATGTAATATTAATGTAAATTTAATAAGACATTCTAATTATTTAATGAATCTATGTAAAACTAAAATTAAATAATTGACTATTTAGTAGTAGGTGACATTATATGCGAGCTATACTATACATATATATACTTAAATAAAAATAACAATTTATCTAAATTTTCAAAGTATTTGTACCTTGTCATAATATGGCTTATTTGGTGCAACAATGACGTATTTGCACTTTTTTTTTAATGTTGCAGAAGACGCGATTAGAATTTGTAATTAGTCCTTCCTTATACATTGACATATTTCACTTGATTTAAAAAAAAACAATTATATTATTGTTACACCAAATAAACGAATTAAGTAACACCGAAGCATAACAAGAAATAACTTAAATTAGACAAATTTAAATAAAAAAAATATGTTAAAATAATATATATATATATATATATTCCATAATACATTTATACCGTGACAAGTATCGACATGCGGTGTTATGGGGCGAGAGTGCATGGAGGTCCACTTACTACTTACCGCGGCCCGGCTCCGCGTCCACCGCCTCCATAGCCTGTACGGCTGTTATCACGCGAGGTATACCTGAATAAGGAAAGAAAAAGAATTATTCAAATGAATAAAGATATAAGTAAAATAAAATTATAAAATAATAATAAATTAATATAATAAAAAAATACATAATACTACATAAAATGAAATGAAATTAAATGAATTTATAATTAAATGATTAAAAGAAAAATAATGAATAAATAATAGAATTTAAATTGTTAACCAAAACTAAAATTACTAATGGAACTAAATGTATCTAACAACTATCCAAATGTATTTAATACTTATGATTATAATATAAGAATTTGATATATATGTATATTTATGTATTTATATTTGATATATGTATTTCGTTTTAAATGTGCAAGAAATAAAAGGTTATTTAATTTTTATTTATTTTATTTATTTACGAAAAAAAAGCTTTAATATTTAAGGCCACCATAGCGTAATCGTGTTCACCACGAGTTTGATTCCCACTCAGCGATTATATTTTAAGTTACTCTCATTTCACCTGCGTGGTAGACAAAATTGAGTTCCACCCAATATGCTTATCTCCAAGATTGTGTTGAAAGTGAGGAACAGAGTGTCTAAACACTACACCTCATCTGCCTATTCTACTACATTCGGATTAAGCTAATAAAAATGTACTCACGTATACAAGGTGCAATATGACTCCTTGACTGTTGATATCCTTTAGCGCATCGGTTACAGGTAGTGCCCGTCACTCCGTCTTTGCAGGGACACTGGCCGCTGGTTTGGTTACACGTTTTGCCACTGGCTCCCACTGGGTGACAGTCACATGCTGGTGGAACCAAAAAAGTTGTTATAATTTATATCTTTTTCTAATTGTTTTATATTATAAATTGTTTAAATTTCATTGTAGAATGTATCTTGAAAATATCGGGTTGAATTATATTCCATTGCATTGTATATATTCAAAATTTTAATACACCAATACCTCGTTTTGTGTCGGGGTTACGTTCCAAAACACGACGCAAATTGAAACGACGCACAGTGAAAATAGATTTTCTATAGCAAACCATTTTATGATCGAAAATAGGTTCCAGGCTTACGAAAATACTTTTAAAAATAAAATTGAACTAATTTTGTGTCCAAGCTGGTAGTTTTTTTATTTTTTATTATTATATTTTTGGCAATTCTACTAGCAGCGCCCTTTTCCCTCATATTTAGGTAAAAAAAAAATACAAATTTATGTAAAAAAGAATACAACTCTATATAATACAATTAAAATAATTTAAATTTAATAAATTCCTAAAGTGGAAATTGAACCCACAACCATCTCTCAACATCAACACTCATTTATGTCCAGTAAAGAAAGAGCTTTACTTAAATATATGGAATATAATTAGAACAAGCCCGTAAATGTGAAAGGACCTCCAGTAAATCATTAAAGGCACAAGGATTCCAGCTTTTTAATTAACAAGAATGGTAAGCCTTTGAACCGTAATCAAGCTTTCATAAACGCGATACATTTTCTACATGTTTCGTTCGTACTACCACTACGTTATGAGGGAAAGAGGCCATTTGGGGTTTTGCTTCATTACTATGCTTGAATCTAGTATTTGGAATTCTTTTTTGATTCATTTTCGCATTCTAATTTTGAAATTTTTTTAAATATGCAGTCTTTTTTTAGGTTGGATTAAGGATTTATGGCTTTTTGCCATTTGGTTTATTTGTTCATTATTGTTGTTAGAAGATAAGTAGATATTGTTGTTAGAAGTAATTAAGTATACATGAGATGTGGGGTAGTGGTGGAACGCCTGAATGTAAACGGAATGCTTGTGGATTCAATTACCACTCAGACAATTGAATTATTTTCATTGACTAGATTTTGACACCCAATAGCTTAAGAAAAGGGAGTGGAAAATAGACTTCCCAATTTAATTCTTGTCTTAACATTAGGTTCCCTCTGCCTAACTTGCTAAACGTAAGATATATACGCAGGGTAAATTTTAGAAAACAAATAAGGTTATGTATACGTATTTGTATATATATAGCAACAACAAGCGATACGTCGTAACTTGCCAACTTCCTGACGCAGTAAAATGGGATGCCACGCCGCAATTCGACCGAATGGAATAGTTATACCATAAAAAGTGCCCCGGAAATCGGTCGAGTCCGCGAGCCCTTACGAGCCCCAAAGGAATGCTGGGTTTTATAGTCCAGGGGACACGGTGTAAGTTTTTACGACTCCGACGACAAGTACGACTGGGTTACCAACCATTGTTTTGTGACATTGTTAGAGATTTGTGCGAACGATTTTTATGGATGTTTTTTTGTTAAGAAATCAAATGAAATCAGCTTCACGCTGTATCCCGCACACAGCAGGGTAGGCAGAGGGAACCTAGTGTTAAGACACTTCGTTCCCTACTTTCCGCCTAGTTCTGGAGGCATTGCATGTTGAGTGGCGGACCCACAACCAGTCGATTTTAGAATCACACTACATTTGTGCCTCTGCGCCACGATTATTGATTGATGATTATTTAATTTTTTATTGTTATTTCTTTATGGACAGTTTTTGACTTGTAAGAGAAATACCGAACGGAATGTCTAAGCACTAGTGATTCTCTGCCTACTTTGCTATATGGAGGAAATAGCGTGAAGCCTTTTAAAGAAATTATAAGCCAGGATTTTTTTTTTTATTCGAAAAAAATATATATATAATATTGACTTACGTTTGCAAGCTTTCTTATGAGTAATCGGCTTCGTAGGGTCCCTGTAGTACCCCTCGCGGCAATAGTGACAGTGTCGTCCCGCGGTGTAGTGTCGGCACTTCAAGCAGACTCCACCACTGGCCCGACCAGATAGCTTGTAAAGTTCCATATTAAATCGACATCGTCTCGCGTGACCGTTGCAATTGCATTCTGTAAGGAGAAGGGTTAGAATTAGTGTGTTTAATGTTATTTTTTTCTGTTTTGTTTTCTTTTTCTAATCTTTTATGTTTGGATAATATGTATGATAAAATAAAAGTTTTAAGTGAATCCGTAATAGCTTGTTGACTATTTTTTTAACTTGTACTTTGCTATATAATTTAAAACGCGGCGGTGAATTCTGCTACTCATTATGTCTCATAAATTATTCCAATTGTAAGTAACGCAGCGACTGAACAGTAGGTTCCCTTTGGCTATCCGGTATATACTGGATACAGCGTGAAAGTATGTATTCTTTATCTGTTTTTTAGCATCACGCTATATCCAAACACAGCCGGGTAGGTAGAGGAAACCGAGTGCTAAGACACTCCGTTCCCCATTTTCCGCCAAATTCTGAAGGCATGTGCGTTGAGTGGCAAAACACAACGATACGACGATATTTTTCCGATACTAAGAAGCTAAGCCAAGAAATTATAATATTAAGTATTTCATTTTCTCGAGTGAGGATCGAACCCACAACTTGTTACACTTAGTGCCCCTGCGCCTGCGACTAGCATATTTACTTATTGATATTAGTTTATAGTATTTTATAATTCCTCGTCTTGAAAAACTCCTCAAAACACAAGTTAATATAAAACATCATCATCCACACCATCCTTCCATAATTTAATTCACATAATATATTCGCGTGACCACCAATACAACGTGTGTAGCAGTAATAAGAGAAGCTAAGCCAATATTAATTACGCCCATTTGCACTGGACGTGTGCAACAGTTGGCTAATGTGGTCATATGTTACCGTGCAAACGGTGTAAGGATCGCCATTTCTCTGTATAAGTTTCATGGTTATATAGTTTTTGTTATGTATTATGCAATAATAACTTTTACGTTTGGCTTTTTAAAGATCGTCCGATGGAGAAAACGAGTTTTGAGACAAATTCAAGATGTAGCGAAATTATTAGGGTTTAATTTCATTTAATATGGTTTAAATTAATAGGGTTACATTAAAACGATTTACGTGATGTAACATAGTTTACTTTTTTTTTCAGCTTCACGCTATATCCCTCACATAGCAGAGTAGGAAAAGGGAACCTGGGAATCTAGCGTTAGGACACACTGCCCCAATTAAGACACTTACTTCTGTTTGTCACTTTTCACCGAACGGAGAAGAATCTCCGTGTTGAGTGGCGAAAATTAAGGCCGCGCTTTGCTTCTCCAGAGCGAGGAAATGAAAATGTTAAATATTTCATTTTTTGTGAATATCGAACACACACATAAATGGATTATCCATCACAAATATATTTTTTCAATTGAAACAAACAGTTCCTGAGAAAAGAGCGATCAACCAAACAAACACTTCAGCACCAACTTTATAATATTAGAATAGATAAAGTATCTTTTATAGTAGCAAAACCACATCTCAACTATACTATAGGAATTTTGCGTTCTCATATAATCTGTTGTATATGCTCCATATGTGGGTATAACGTTATCAGAAGCTGTAAAGTAATGGTAAGGAACGACCTTAGAAACCTTACTTTCACATTACGCTCATTACTCTGTACATTTGTTTACTTTGAGCTTATTTTCCATTAGAATTAATACTGGTAAGAGATTGCGAAGCTTTTACTTTTTACTTAGATTCTTCTATTTACCCGACATAGAAGAATCTAGTGTTAAGACACTCCGTTTCCCACCTTCCGATGGATTTTTTCGAGATATTGCGTGTTGTGTGACGGAACTCAACGGCGCGACGTCTACTAGAGCGGGGAATTAGAAAAAAATGAAATATAATTTGAGTGATAAGTTTTAAAAGACTAAGAAAATAAATAAATTGTTTGAGGATATTAAATAAGTCTTTTTTTAAAGATGGTAAAAAAGGAAATAGTGCTTCATCTCTTATTTTCTATACTATTTATATTTGCTTGTAGCTACAGTATGATGTTTAACGTTTTAAAATTATTTTTTTTGAAATTATTTGGACGTAGTACTTTAATTCACGTCGTTCTATCAAATTTGTACCCATTTTTTTTGGAATCACGCTGTATCTCGCATATAGCGGACAGAGAGAACCTATATAGTATCAACACTTTCCGCAGAATTTTCGAGCTATTGCGTAATAATTGCCAGAACTCAACGCCGCGCTTTGTCTTTTCACCAGACCGACAGCTTTATTGTAACCATAATTATTAACAAAGTAAATCTTTCGAGCCAGTTACTGGACAAGTGGCTTTAGAATTAACCTATTGATAATTTATTCAGGCTAAGTGCCATTTCGTGATTAGAAATTTATTTAAATTCGTTACACACAAATGTTAACAATAATATAATTTAATTTTTAATTTCAATGTTAACAATAACTTAATTTCTATTTTGACGGATTATCGTGGTGTGTATATGAAACGTGAAATAAGTGAGGGTTCGATTATTACTTGGAGAAATTGTAATGTTAAAACTTTTTGCATTTTTGTGGGGATCGGTAACGGGATACAGTGTGAAATTTATGCTATTATTGCATTTTTCCCATTCTGGTAGCGTAAGATGCGAGAATATCTCTGAAATTAACGATATTTTGATACGCTTTCAATTTGTAGTGAAGAGAAAAATGAATAATATAATAAAAAGAACAATCGGATGATTAATTTCAACATTCAAGCCTCGAAAGCTTAAGTCGACTAAGACCGATACGTTCACAATCTACCATATTAAATTCCAATATGTACGTCGTAAAAGAGTTACCACAAAAATCTATACTAAATTCAATTCAAACCCACAATTTCTCTCACTGCTTTTCACTAACCACTAACCATTGAACTATTGAAACGTCTTGTTTCTAATACAAACACACAGTTAAAATTTCACAACAAAACTAATATCTTTCCAATCATTATAATATAAGTTAAAGTGACACCGGTAAAGAGATAAAACCCTCATTCCATCTGAATAAACAGGTCTTGATCATTTGTGACGTGCAAGTGTTACAACGTAATTGGTAGAGCTTGGAATTACAACCGGAAATTGCATCAGATATTATGGATGAGCTTTTGGTGCTTTCTCATTTGATGGGAGCTTATTATCTATATATGTATATAATAAAATTGTAACTGATCGCTGTCTGTATGTGGAAGATATATGAGAACAACTATTGTTGGGGGCATTTATTAAACAAAAACAATTTTTTTTTAAATTTTTGTCTCTTTGTCTGTCTGCTTATGCACGCTATTATCTGAGACTGCCTAACTTATTTAGATAGTTTTAACTATTATATCTTGGTAAGCTTTTCTAAATACATAATGTTTGTTAAAAATTAAGGAAGTCTAAGTTAATCGGAAGTACTATATAATAAATATGCGTTCTTTGCTATTAGAGGCTTTAAGGAACTAAAAATATATTAATATTTTTTGTTGTCCAATTTATTAATATATTTTTAAAATAATAATTATTTAATTTTAGTATATTTTTACCAGTGCACCACAATTTCTCTTACTGCTTTTCACTAAAAACAATAACCAACAATAACCATATAAAAAAATATTCAAATTATTTATTAAAATTGAAATACATTTTAATATTGTATTAATTCTACATCCTAAAAATATATATACATATTACAATATGTACTATACATAGTACAACTAGTCCAGTTAATGAGAATAGACCACGCTCATAACTCCTGCCATAATTCAAAGCTGATGCGCGTGCGCATATAAAACTGTCATTGCTGATCTGTTGGTAGTTAGAAACGAATATTTTAAATATTCTAACATACGAGTATATTTTTATTTTGATAAAGCTTATATGGCTTGAGCGTTGAGTTTAATAAATTAATGAGTAGCAATTAACAGTAATAATATTTTTTTAATTTACAGGGTAGACAGCTGGCTTACCACCCTATTAACTATTTAGCAAATAAAAAGAGTATTTAGTAAAGAGTAAGAGTATAACTATTTTTTTATTAAATACCTCAATACATTCAGTAGATTCCGTAAAATTTTTATATACTATAATAAATATATATAAATTTTGTATACTATATTAAAAGTATTAGTATGGTATTTAAAAATTATACAAAGAACAATTTTGAAGCTAACGTGGCTCAAAGGGAGAACATCGGTTGTGGATTCAATTACGAAATTAATTTAATTTTTTTTATTCCTTTTGACAATATAGAATAGCCGTAGAGTTGAGATTCACTTCTAGTCTGGAATTTGTGCAGAAGGCGGAGACTGGAGTGTCTGATATTAGAGATACAACATGAATCTTTAAAAATTAATAAAACTAGGTGCGTATTTCTAATATTGATAATATATTATCGAGGCCGGTCGTGGCGCAGCGGCACAAAGTGTGGCTGTAAAATCGACTGGTTGTGGGTTCGATCCCCACTCGATGAAAAATATTTACTTAAAATTATATTCCCATTTCTTCGCTCTGGTGTTGAGGACAAGCGCGGCGTTGAGTTCTGCCACTTAACACGCAATGCCTCAAGAATTCGGCAGAAAGTGGGGAACGGAGTGTCTTTCACTAAGTTCCCTCTGACTACCCTGCTGTGTGCGGGATACAGCGTGAAGCTGATTTTTTTTATCTCAAATATAGCGGTCTGTATGCCTGGTCGTTACTTTTAGGTCCACCGAATAAGTACACAGTGTAATCTGGTCATAACTCAGGATGCACATAAAACTGTCATCGGGCAGGAACAGATGGCGTTTCTTTGTAGTGATCTGGTTCACATTGCTCGACGGATGTTATGCATTGTTATGAAACAATTACTGTGTTGTATCATTTGTACTTTATTATAAATATTATTATATAAATGGGACAGGGAATGACTGTAAACGCGGTGGTTGTGGGTTGGATTTAGCGGTTTCATTACTTTTTGGATATCCAACTTTTCTTTTCGTTGCGTATATACGCAACATGGTTTCCAACTCTGCCAATCAATACCAAATGTTTCAACTCGTGGCGAAAAGTGGAGAACGAAGTGTCTTAGCCCCAATGTCAAGACACTTTATTATCTCTTCTCTCTCTCTCCTTATATTGGTATGGGGGAATAGTAACGCACTGCAGCATTTTTGTTACTATACTATATTAATGCTATAGTGGAATAGACTGTAATTAAACCATGAAAGTTATAGGTTCTAAGTAGTATAGTGTAATATTTAAGTTAATTTTACTGTTATAAGACAAAAAGCGGCGTTGTTTCTGTCAATCAACAGGACACGTCTCTTATTATAAGTGGAGAACAGAGAGCGGGGAATTGTAAATAATATAAATTTGAAACGTTAACCTAAACAAGGATTGAACCACGAACAACCCGTGTATATCTAGATATTTTATAATAACGCTATAGCAATGCGTATTTTAATATTTTTTAAAATCATTTCTATTAAATTTTTGCAAAGTTTTCGTATGTTTTTAACAAAATCGACGTATCCTTTTACGTTAAACTTCCTCGTTTTGCACAAGTCAGCTGTATCATTAGTCACTGGTGAGGTTTCTGTCAAGCTGTTTTGTATGGACGATAATTTTTCTAGAGGCAGGCTAAATTGATGACGCCTTCAAGTGCACTCTGCAGCTTGATTTATAGCCTGTAAAAGGATCAGATGTTATAACAAACATTAAAAAAAAACAAATTTTCCGCATAACTCTTCCTAAATTGACAGGAAACCTGCTCTTAAAACGCATTTTTTTTAAATTACACTTGAGTGAAAGAACTTAACGGCGTGCTTTTTCACCCAGAGCCAGAGAAATAAAATAATTCTTTATCTTGTGTGAGAATTTAACTCCCAAATCGCGTAAACAGTCAGGCGATGTGCCATTACACCACGACGGTCTTAATTCCCGTGATCTGGGGTTAAAAAAAGTCTTGTACACAACTATTGTCGTTAAGATAAACCAGAAGGCGATAGATTCAATTGAAATGAACTCTAGGTTCCCTCCGAAAAATGTATCACTTCGAAACTACTCGTATATCATCATAAATCTTTATCTTTTTAGATAAAGTTCCACAAAGCAACCGGAAGTGAACGTGCCTCAAGTAAGCGCCTTTTCATCCGAACTTTCCTCACATTCATGGTCACGCGCGTCCGCAGCATTGTAGTAAAAGTAAGTAGAGTAGGAACGAGCTGAGCACGAAATGTATGTACGTGATCGAACGCGTACATTATATGTGTATCTGTGTTATGTATGTTTGTGTTGATTTCCTTTTGTATAAAAAAAATGTTAAGACAAGAAAAACAAAAAGAAGTAGTTTTTCGCATTTTTGTGCATGGCAGGATAGGTAGAGAGAAACTTCGAAAACTCCGTTCTCCACTGTCTCTTAAATTTTCAGGATATTCTGTTATAGCAGAAGCGAATACGGCCGCCCAAATAGTTGTTTAGTGAAATTATTAGAAAATAGATTTGAATCAAAATGTTCATGACTGAATGCTGGTGTATATAAAAGTAGAATCTGATATATTCATATATAACTACATAATAAGAATAACTTTAATTTTCTTAAACTGCTATAAAACTAACTAACCACTACCGAAGTTGCCCTGTGGTAACCATTTTCTAAATAAAAAAAAATGATATCGATATAGTCAAATCATTTTTTAACTCTATACAATATTAGTATATGCATATAAAATAATGTAGTGACAAATACATAGATAGATTTCCTACAAAAAGCGAATTTCTATCACATCACCACCCTCTTATACAATTTAGGCTCAAGGCTACTCTCAGGGTAGTAGGTTTGAATTCCATACACAATCACGTTTCCTTAGGCGATGTTTCATTAAAAACTTATATCACGTCTGGCATAGTAATCGAAGCTTTCCAGACGCCATCTTAAAACCAGGGGTTGAAATTGCCACTCAAGATAACGAGCTCAATAATTAAATTCATCTCCGTGTATCTGTGCCTTATTAATGATGGTAGCTTTAAGTAGGAGTTTAGTTTCAGAATTTTGCTTATCTTTCGTTCTTACAAGGTTATAAGGATTGTGGTAGAGAAATGAGTGATGGATCACTTTATTTAGTATGATTTGTGCAATTTTAAGGAAATCTGAATTAAAAAAATTCGTGGCGCAGGGGCACAAGTGTGACTGTATACGCAGTTGATAATGGGTTCGATCACGAACTTCTTTTCTTCTTGTCTTAACACTAGGTCCGCTCTATCTGCCCCTGTTGTGTGCGGGATACAGCGTGAAGATTATTATTTTTATTTTATCTTTGATAAAAAAAATACAATGAAATATTACAAAAGAAGAAGTGACAGTAACCATTTAGTTTTTTAGCTTCACGCTATATCTTGCGCTTAGTATGATAAGAAGAGAGAAACTAAATGTCTTAACAATACTTAGTTTCTATAAAGTCACTTCCATTCCCTACTTTCCACCATCCTCCCTTAGCGGAGTTCAACGCTGCGCTTTGCCTCGGTACCAGATCGAGGCAATTAAATATTTTATTCCTGACTAGGAATCCAACTCAAATAACGTTATTGCATTCTGCGTTATTGCACCTGGGCCACGACGGCATTTTTATTTTGTGAAAAAAATAAATAATTCTTTTAGATGCTGAAGGAAAATGTTGTTGATTGTCGCGGTGGTTCACAAGGCATAAGAGCCTTGGCAAGGCATGGACTATCCTCTTACAATACTGAAGATAATGCGAAGTGGAGTAGGTTCAGTGGAAACCCAGACCCTAGCATTTAAATCGAGATAATAATAAGTAGAAGAATACAAATAACTTGAAATGGACCAAAAATGAAGATTCAAGCTTTAACAGTCAATGAAGTCTATATACTTCATAAAAATAACATTATGTATCAAGTCCTCAGAAACCTTTTCGTATACATTTGCCAGCCGTATAAGTCATCTGTTGTAATTTCAGGAAGCTCCATATCGTACAGATTAATTGCAAGGGTGGCAATTGGCACTCTATAACGAGTTTATTAATTAAATTTCTCATGTAACGCCGAAGGTAGCGTCGTGGCGGCTCTAATTAATATCAGTGGAACATCTGCTGGAACAAAACGCCTAATGGAGTAGCTAATGTGATGGAATTAACTGTATAAATTTGATATTGCTGTATGTACGTGAGGGGCATGAGTTCGAATCTAATTTAGAGGTGTACGTTAAAGTTTGTTATACATATATGTTTAGGTAACTTGTTACTAAATTTGTTGTTGTTTTGGAAAACTTATATCTTGCAATGTATAAACAAATTGCAAGATATAAGTTTTCCAAAAAAAAATATTTCAAAAAAAATAAATCAAATCAGTTTCACGCTGTGTCCTGCACATAGCAGGGTTGGCAAATGTAACCTAGTTTTAAGACATTTCGTTCGCCACTTTCCGCCGAATTCTGGGGGCATTGCGTGTTGAGTGGCGAACTCGCTTTCCTGGACATTAGAGCGGAGATATGGAAATATACATTTAAACAAACATTTCATTTACTCGGGTGGGTATCGAACCCACAACCAGTCGCGTTTACACACACTTGTACTCCTGCGCCACGAATGGCCTCAATTTTTTTTTATTTTAATTAAACTTTTTTCTAAATGTGTACTTTTAAAAAAATTTGAAAATCAGGGTTAAAATAACTAAATATCTGGCTGCTTGGTTAAGTAACATAAAGCGAGTGTTGAAGCACTATAGTTAGATTTCATTTATTTTGAGCAAAATAAGCAGCCTGTACATATTTTTATGAATATACTTTTACATCCAGGTACTTGTATATACGGTAGTAATCGATCACTAATTTTTGATTTTCATTTCAAATGTACATTTCCTCGCTCTGTTGGCAAACACAAAACAAAGCGTGTGGAAATGGGGAACTAAACATAGCCCTGCAAGCCGTATTGTCATAATTCCTGCAAAAATATTGAAATTTAAGGAATACTATCTGGAGTTAAGTATAACTATTTAATCTAACAATGTGTCCAGCAGGTGTGATTTTACCCTATTTAACCAAGTATTTCAAAATGAAGAGGTTTGTATATATTAAGTTTATGCACTATAGAGAAAAAAAAAAACATTTATTTGCATTAATGGTATGTTGAAGTGGCTTTGTTAAACTTTTTAGAACATTGTATGTTGAATGTTGAATTTCCTGAGTAAGAATTGCCCTCACTCACAGCCATCGTGCTTATACTTAAACTGTGTTCCACTACACCACAACAGCGCATATTATAAAACTATGAAAATAATCAGATATTAAAGCAAACTATCAACTATTTTCTCATTATCGCACGTTTAAATTAAAATCCTCTTGGCGTAATCACTCATCGCATTGACATCGACACTGATTGACGAATGAGCTCACCTGGTGTCGTTCACACAAAATTAACAGGATATTTTTTCAGCAGGAAATGAAAAATAGTGGTGGAAAATGTGTTTTTTTTTTCGCTTGAAGATTGATATGGAGAAAATTAAAACCATTGTGGCGCAGAGGTTGACGGGTTAATTCCCCTATTCCGGGGAATTAATTATTTTTATTTACTCGCTTTAATGCTTTGCTGCTTTAACAGTGTGGCGCGCCGCACTACCACGAGTTCTACCACTACAGTTAGGAAATTGGGCGGAAAGTGGAGAAAGGAGTGTTTTAACACCAAGTCTCCTTTGCCTCCTATGCTAATCTATACCGGGATACAAACGAGGCTAAAAATATATGTATAGAAAAAATATATGACACAGTTTTGAAATGATACTTAACTTTTAAAAAACCGGCTTCACCCCGCACTTCTTCCCGCACACAGCAGGCAGTAGGCAGAGATAACCTAGTGTTAAGACACTCCGTTACCCACTTTTCGAGTTCTGGAGGCATTGCGTGTTGAGTAGTGGAATTTAACGCCACGTTTTGCCAGAGCGAAGAAATTAAAATATAAATGTAATTAAATATTTTATTTCCTCGAGTGAGGATGACCAGTCGGTTTTACAGTCACTCATTATGCCCCTGCGCCACGACTGGCCTTACTTAACTGTAAATTATTAAAATTAATATTTTACAGTTATATAGATATTACTGATTCAAAATGATCTAGCCTACCGACACGAACGAGTGGAAGGCATTGACGGTTTTGTAAATTTTTATACATTTACAATCTACTGCTAAGTTTTATGTGGTTATTTGTTGTTTATTATTAATTCATATTTTTCTTCGGTTCTCTTTGATTTTTTAATTTTATCTTTGGTTAGTTTGTTTTGTTTCTGGTATTATATTTCGTATTATTGTTAATTTTTAATACTTTGCAAAATTTATTTAACGTTATAATATTGATAATGTAGCTGGGTTAGTTAAGTTTTGTTTTATAATGAATTTCGTTTGATTTTTTTATGTTTTCTTATTATTTTTAATTCAAAAAGTTCACTTTACTTACTTAGGTATTTTTTCTAATATTCAAAATATGCATAATTTAAAATTAAATTTGACAAAATTAAGTTTTAATTAGGGGGTATTATTTTTAACATGAAAAATTTTATTTTCCTTACTAGTGTTTTCTTATTATGCCTTATTATCATTATTTAGGCTTATATTTTCTTACTAATCCTATTGAAAATAGAAAATAATTTCATACATATGAAACTGTTACTGAATATAAACCGAACAAACAAATACATAGATAGATAAACACATTACCCTTCTTTGCGACGCGCAATCGGGTACAAAATAGTTCTCTATTCCATCTCTCGATGCCATCAAGACATTAGGTTCTAACTACCCTAGTACCTCAATTTATAAATCATCGTAATCCCGTAACGTCTGCACTCGCCAACTAGGCCCCATTCATCTTAGTATAGACAGATGCCAACTGTAAATTCTGACCATTGTTTATTTTAAATTAAATTCTTAATGGTCTATAAATTGATCAATTTATAGGTTTTTCTAAAAATGTTACTAATAGGAAAAAAGTACTAATTGCTTAAGATCATTAATTATCTGTTTGACTGTAGGCGCTATGATTGTGGGTACGATTCCCATTTGGGATAACAATTCTTTTTTTCCTTTCGTAAGACAAAGTTTATTTAAAAAAAAATGTTTTATACAGGTACATAATATAAAGCCTAACGACTCACATACATTAATTGTTTCTTCTCATTCGAATAATTTTAAAGATACACAATAATATGTTAGATGGTAGTGCCGAATATTAAAAAAAAATCAAATCAGCCTCACGCTGTATTCAACAGTGAACAGGGAACCTAGTGTTAGGACACTCCGTTTCCCACTTTTGAATAATTTTACTTGTATCTTTTGTCAAATGGAAAGACTTATGTCCTTCCTTCATAAGTGAACTATACAGCACAAAAAAAAATCGATTCGAGTCCCTGATATTAGCGCATTTAGCAAAACAAAATCTTCAGCGTCATTATATCAGAAGTATTACATATTTATCATGTGTTTTCATAGAGATATAAGGCCCAAGGTTAGATATAAAGCACAATTTTTGGTTTTGCTTAAATACCTCAAGAATTAACCAATTTGTCCATCTAAACGTAGGCACAATTCATTTGGACACCTGCCAACTCGGACTTAGCCGTTGCAATCAGATACGCTATTTGCGAATCTAAGCTGTGATTAACGAACTGTTTTGCTTAACCATCGAACTGTCTCTGTGAAAGTGAGATGGGAATCTCTTAATCCTTACTAAGACGCGTGAAATATTGGTTTTGGATACTTTGTGGGGATTCGAAACGTAGAATAAGATGTAATTTATTGTTTTAATTTGTGAGAGCAGTAGTGGCGCAGGGTGGGTGCCACTATAAATGCGACAGGTTGTAGGTTTGATTTCGATTCGGGGAAATGAAATATTTAATGCTTTGGTAACGAGGCGAAGAAAGGAGAGAGTAACGAGGCAACATTCAACATACAATGCCTTGAAAATTCGAACGGAAGTGTCCATTGGGAGCGGAGTGTTTTAACGCTAGGTTCCCTGGTTCCCCCTGCCTACCCGGATATGTATGGGATACAGTATAAAACAAAAAGACGTATACGAGAAAGATTAATATAGTCTATCATTTCCTCTATAAAACCTAAAATATATTGTAAAAATAAATATCAGGATAGGCTGACGATATTATGTGTCTATATTAACATTTAACGAGGCATTTATAACTTGTCACACTTTAAAGTATATTAAAGTAGTGTAAATTAGAAAAGCTTTTCCGTTGTCCAAGAATATTAAAAAAAACCAAGAAATAAGATTTGAAATTCATGCAATATATACAATAGCTACTATTGTATTAAATAATAGAATTGTTAAATTTCCTGACGGAACGGACTGCTCTCTTCAGCAGAACTGCCTTACGTGCTGGTTAGTCGCTTCCTGTTCATTCCACGATCCAAAAATATTTTCATAAGTTTATTTAAAACAAGTGCGAGTCGGGCTCACCCACCGAGGGTTCCGTACAAAATTCGGCGGTCTCGAGCTTTTTCTAACATACAGCTCAGCTTGGCTGGCCAGAGCCCTTTCATCTAATACCTCACTTGAACTAGCGACTTAAATAGCAAATTTTGCCTCTCTTTTACGACTTATTTTTTAGTATTTACCCACAGCTTTTTTTTCCCCAACTAGTACTACCTGTAAATACTAGCTGTCAAATTTCATAATTCTAGGTTGACCGAAAGTAACTACCCTATGACCCCTTTACAGTGACCGCGATTTTTTTGCGATAAAGACGGCCGTATATTTTTCCTAAGTAAATGTAGAAATATATTTTTTTTTTCAGGAAATTAAGGGGCCATAGATTTGAGTGTATGCTTTGAGTTTAAACTCGATATCTCCAAGCATTCTTAACATAAAGGTTCTTGACAGACAAATAGACAGACAGACAGACGGACGGACAAAAAAGGGATCTTTTAAGGCTTTCCTTTATCTTTAAAAGATACGGAACCCTAAAATGGATATTTTGGATTTTAATTTTTATAATTCGTATTTACATACATTACATTAAATATACCACATTATACTCTTTTAGCAGAGAGAAAGAACTATGAGAACATATAGTTCTGGCATAACAGATGAGGGAAAAAAGGGAGGTACAAAACAGAATGTATTGTTACTAACAAGGATTATTGAAAACTAAAAAAATATTATAATTATTATAATGTGAGTAATAAATAAATCTAAATAGAAACAAACCATCTCAAACACATTTCCTATAAACATTCTTGCAGTATCGTCAATCATACGGACAAATTACACAAAAAGACATCGGAATTTGAATCGGTAACCTTTAAAAGGGCTTGTGTCACTCCATTACGGAGCTATATAAGTAAAAATTAAGAAAATAAGGCAAAGCCGAGGTTTTTGTATCAATCCAATAGCAAAAGGTTCCCCGTGGAATAGAGGCGGTTTGAATAAAACATGTCCGATGCTGGCAAATGCCGCTGGGTAAGTGTACTGTGGCGTGTGTGGCGGAAACCGATGTAGTAGCTAGTAGTTGATATGTTGAAAAAAATATATAGTTATACTAGGTATATCTTAAGTACATGGATATGGAATGTGGAATAAGATATTTGATTTTTTTTTTAAATTTTTTATCATCATAGTTTTAAACACAAAATTGTGATGATAAAAAAATCTAGAAAAAAAACAGGACTAGTAAGGGATTGAAATACTAGTCCTCACTAGCAATTTTCTTTGCGTGTACTTTTGTAATCAAAATCATAAATCCAATTTTTCATGAGAGAGATTTCGACTTTGGTATGAGTCTGATCTGTAATTTTTTTTAATTTCTCACGATAAAATCGACGTAGTTCGATGAAATAGATAACATTAATTCCATTAGTCTACAAATATTTTCTAGTATTTCTTTAGCAATGTAAGTGCCTTTCGTAAGAATAGATTAAAAAAAACTTTTCAAAGGCTTGAAATGAATAAATATTCAGCAGAAAATTCAACTTTGACATCAACAAGTAGGTGAACCTAGTTTAAAGTATAATTATGTCTTATCTGTCTCTAATCTATAAAGTAAAAAATATAAATTCAGGTCAATTGTTGGATAGTGTCTTAGCGCCTGACTGCAAGCGCGACGGTTTGATTTCTAGTCGTGAAAATTAATTATTCGCAATTCCTTGCTCAAGTAACAATACAAAGCGCTCTGTTGTGATTCTTCACTCAACATATAATGCGCCTTGAAAGTTAGGCGAAAACTAGAGGAAGACACTCCGTTTTCCTAAGATCCCCTCAAGATCAGGCGCTCTCTGCCAATACTAATATAAGTGGGATACAGTGTGAAACTATATAAAATAAAATACTAATTTAATAAACAAAAATATATGGTTGAGGTCGGTCGAGGCAAAGGTTTACAAGCGTGTGAATGAAAATGTGACAGGTTGCGGTTTGGATTCCTATACGAGTAAATGTTTTTTTTTTTAATATCCTACTTCTAGTAACGAGGCAAAGCGCAGCATTAAATTCCGCCACTTACCACGCAATGCTTGCAGAATTTATTTATTGGTGGAAAAGTGGGGAACGGAAGTGTCTTAATGAGAACAGAGTGTTGTTAACAAGTTCTCCACATACCCTGATATAAGCGATCTAAAAAAAAAAATACAACAAAAAATATCAAAACGCTACCGCCGTATCTTAGCCCCGCTGCATCCCACATAGGGTCCGAGTGCAATTTTCTGCGAAATGCATTGATTCCCTTTACGTGCGCCGTGTAGGTACAAGCGTGCACCGCCCTGTTAAATTATCAGCGTATAAATATTGTATGAGAGGAAACGGTGCGTTCGTTTGTATACAATCGACTCCACTCTGGTTATTTGTCTGCGTTGGTTGTTGTTGGTTTGTTGTGTTTGTTACACTTTCGCGGATTTTTTTATTTAGGTTTTTGTATTGAAATTGGATATTTTGTTGTTTTTTTGTGACTGCTATTACTTAATTGTAGGTAATGGTTATGGGTTCTGAAAAACGTATGCTATTATAAAAGAACAAAAGTTTTCAACGACAAGGTGCAGAGCCGCCACTCAGGCAGCTACACGCGAGGAAAACTGGGGACAGCTTGGCTGAGAATAAAGCAGTAAAAAAAATAGTCGTCATAACCTAATAACTAGTCCTAAAAAAACTCGATGCAACCTCTTAATAAGTGAAACATTTATCGTTGATGTTAACATCACCACTAGGACCAACTACTTCACGTGTTCTCTGAAGCTCAAATTTTGCTTTGCTGGAACAACTTTTTGACACAGTAAGCATTGTTTTATTTATAATATAGGGATGATTGAGTGTTTCATTACTAGGTGACTGAATGACAAGGAACAGCCAAGACTTGGGGAGTGTTCTATGAAAGAATTCTCCAGAATTTCTGTGGAAACGGTAAAAAAAAACAAAATTTCACATTTTAGGGCCGCAATGTCCATTCAAACGAAGTTACGTGCGACCACTAGTTACTTATATGAATGTAATTAAATTCATATAATTGTTGTGCATTGGTTTATTTCGACTGATTGTTATTCATTTCACGTGAATGCTGTTCAAATTATGCTGACATAATGAAATATGAAATATTTTAGTGATTGCATATCTGGAATTTGTATGTAAATTAAAATATTATTTACTAGTGGTTCACTGGCGGCTTTGCGCGTGACTACATTTACTTTAATATCCCACTGTCCTGCTTTCAATAGGTTAGGCAGAAGGAACCTAGTGTCAAGACTCTCAGTTCGCCAGGTACCGGTCAACTTGTGAGACATTACTAACTCGTTTAATAAATTAACCTTGCTTTATCTTGCCAGACCTGGGAAATGAAAATAATTCATTCCCTCGGATGGGCATTCAACCCACAATCAATATCTTTACAATCAGACACTGCGCTATGACAATATTTCAATGCTTTAAAATACATTTTTTTAATATAAATAGTAATAAATATAAGATAAAAAAAATTCAATAAAAAGGTTCAATATGTAAAAGTTTCACCAATATACTCGAATCAAATGAAATTTTCGTTTTTTATACTTAAATTCATTTCCTATAAAATATTATATGAAATTCTGCGCTAAATGTGTTTGGAGAGATCAAATTGAAGAGTAAATTACTGAAACGAAATTACTTTGTATGCGGATGTTTTTCGAACAAAAATATAAATTTATATGAACCAAATAAACAGCTTTATATATGTCGAGGCCATTGTGGCACAAATAGACAGCGCCTGACTGTTTACGTGATGGTTGTGGATTCGATTACCACTCGGGGGAAAGATTTTGATTTGTTAACGCACCGGTTGTTGGTTCGATTCCCACACGGGGGAATGAAATATTTTATATTCTCATTTTCTCACTCCGGTAACGAAAAACTCAGCGTTGAGTTCCGCCACTTAACTCGCACTGCCTTTGAAATTCTGCGGAAAGTAGAATACGCAGTGTCTTCAATGGAATCGAATGTCATAACACTAGTCAGGTATCCTGGGCCTACCTTATGCGGGATACAGCGAGTATCTATGAAAAGAAATAAAAAGATAATCTAGTGCTAGAATTCTCCGTTCTGTATCATAGTATAATGTGTAATGGTACAGTAAAATACAAATATACTTTTTGTTTGCACCTGAAACACTGTGTTTTCCATGTGCAGCCTAATTTTAGAGACCTGACGTGTCAAGTGGCGGGATTCAACATGAACACTTTGTTTCGTTTGGAAATCGAACCCACAACCGTCGCGTATATAATCAGATGCTATGCTGCTACGCGACAGCCTCAAACATATTAATTACTATAAAAACATTACGATAAAAAAACGGTTTAATTTGCTTAATTACAGTATTTTAGCTATATAACTCAAAGATTATACTCTAAGAAAGCTTAAGTTAATTTAAATGTATTTTATTACAGAAAGGGATCTCGGTGAAAGATTTATTGTTTGACACTCAACTCTCAAGTACTATGCAGCGCTGATTGGGTTGCAAAAAGGAAGTTGGGTCTTCTCTCAAATAATAAAATACGAGTCGTGGCCCGCGACTTCGTTCGAGTGGACTACAAAAAGTAAAATCTTATTTTTTGTCCTTTTCATAGTACCTTATTTGATAGTCAGGATTAGGAATTTGTCCGGCAATTAATTAATACTTTATCTGTGTATGTGTAGTTTCCATGTCCAAGGTAAAATCGGCCAAGTGCGTGTTGGACTGGCCCATCGAGGGTTCCCAAACCATTTTCAGGATTATAGGTCACTGGAAAGTAGAACTTATAAAAGTTGACAAATTTGTGGGCGTCGGCACTCATTTTTCTTTTAAATTTATAAATTTGCAATTATATTGTTTTATTTTTCTATGCAATATTTATAAATTTACACTTTTCGCAATATATTTTACATTTATTTGTATTGTAAATTCTCACATTGTGCATAATTGCGTTGATTTATATTTAAACTTGATTTCTTTTTATTCTCCAAGGGACCGAAGCTCTAAATATTCGATATTAATTAAAGCTATCAAGCTTTACGCGATCTCGAGATGGTCTTGACAGACGGCAGATTATGATGGTTCCAATTTTCCTTCTGAGGTACGGAACCCCAAAAACTATTTGTTCCCCCAATTCTCTAGAAAAATAGAGAATGATAATAACATAAATAATACCTAAAATGGCGTACTATTACAGTGTACATTTAAATACCATGTAACATAAGCTGTCGTTATTACCAAACCGACTGTCACAAACACTTGATTCAATTAGCTGAACGCAACGCAAAACGAATGCTCTGTCATACTCCGGCGTAGCCGTTTAGAGAATTAAATAATTGTACGCTTTGATCTCGCTGAATTTAATATGCAGCATACACTTCAAAGAACACCGAAACAGTGATTAAATGTGGGATGGGTGTAAATGACGAGCGGTAGCGGGTTTGGGCAGCGTTTATACTTATAGCGGGAACTCTTTTTGGCTTAACTCTGACCTGACGTTCTCCAGAAGAGGAGAGAACCTAGACTTGAGATACTCTGTTATGCACTTTTTCAGTGGAGTGGAGCATAGTATCGCGTAATGTGTTATTAGAGCCATGAAATGAGAATTATTTACATATTATTATCCCCTTAAGTGAAAATTGAAACACAACCATCGAATTAACAGACACTCGGTTTTCTTCTCGTAATTTTTATGATACATTTATTATTTTCATTTCCTCGCTCTTTTAACGTGGTAAAACGCTTCATTGAGGCACACATTACGCAATGTCCTCGGAATTCGGCGGAAAATGGCGTACAGAAGTGTGTTATTGGAAAACGAAGTGTCTGAATACTAGGTTTCTGGGACACTACGTTCCCTTTTGCGTTATAATAGTGCCGTTTTTCCGTCGGTTGGTCCTGAAAAAATAAATTAAAAACGCGTTTTAGCCAAACTTGGACCAACAAAATGAAGAGAACAAATATCATTATATACACCTCCAATATTACGCTTGTGGGTAAATATTGTTTTCATTTACGTTTACGTTTTACATACAAAGCTTTTACAAAACGTTTTGCTGCTTGTTTTAAATTTTTTTTGTTTAATTGAAAAACATATTTAAATTTGATACGAAATAATAATAGGTAATGAAAAATAATAGGTAAATAGGTAGGATAGGTATTTTTTTTTAGTTTTACATTTTGATTCGCACGTAGCAGGGTAGGCAGGGGGGAATCTGGTTTTAAGACATTCCGTTCCCATAAAAACACTTTCATCCTCCATTTTTCGCCGTATTCTGGAGCCATCCCATGTTTAGTGGCGGAATTTAACGCTGCGCTTTGCCTCTTTACCAGAACGAAGAAATGAAAATATTACTTCTCTTCCTTCAGTAGGAACTGAACTCACAACCTGTCGCATTTACAGTTGCACGATTATTCTCCTGCATCATGACATGCCTCGAATAATCTTTATAGATTTGTTGCTATTGATTTGTCCATACTATCTGCTAATTTGCTGAAAACGGAAATCGAACCCCTGGCTTCTGGTTTATAATGTCTTAAATATTCAAAACACGTCAAATAAATTTGTGAGGCAATCCACAAAATCCTCTTTAGCGGGGAATTGAATATAACATCAACTAGTAATTGGATTAGATTCGGACCAGTCTTCGTGACCCTCACGCTGAAAGCAAAGGGCGAAGTATTAAGGCATGCTTCGTTAGATTCCGCACACAGGCGGTTGAGTAGATATTCCTATCACGTTGTATGAACTGTACGTTTGTACGTCTAAAGAGTTTCTTAATTTGATTTGGTGTTTGGTGATTTCAAATATATATGTATAAAGTATATATGTCTGTATGTTGAATCCTTATGCCACAGTTTCTACATGTTTGATTTTGATAGCTGTGGTTTTGATGTTTTCTCAAAGGTGTATTTGTATTTGGATAATATATTTTCTCTGATCTGACTAAATAGTGCTTTAGGTTCTGCTCCGAAATGGATGGAAAGTAGAAAAAGGAGTAAATCCCCGCTAAGCGCCAGGATACGTAAAACGAAAAAAAGAAAAACTAAAAGAGTTTAACTATTCCGAGTTCAACTATTCCGAGTTTAACTATTTCGTGTACAGTTCTTATATCAAAGTATATGTAAGCTTTTGTCCGCACACTAGGGCAGACATGTAGAATTTAGTGTTAAGACACTACGTTCCATACGCACCGATTCGATTTTCGAGACATTGTGTGTTGGGTGGCGAAACTTAATGTCCCGGTTTGTTCGGCGCGGAGAAATGACATTCTCCCTAGTTTGGATTGAATCCACGGCCATCGCGTTCCAGTCGGACCTTTACCTACTGCGACACAACCGCCTCGTACTTCCTGGCCGTTTCTAATTTTACTAACACTCATTAAGTCTATGATAATTGGCAAAATATATTATACTCTTTACTCAGTTGTTAAAGCGTACTTTAAAATCTAGGAAAGCTGTGTAATTGAATATTAATGAGTTAACGCGCGAAGTCGTCGTGTAAACGTGTAACCCGACGCCGGGCTATTTAGAGGTAGGAAGTAATAGACAATCATGTGAGGTATGCGATCGTTTAGATGTTATCGTGCACAAAAGTTTTGTTTTATTTTATTTTTTAGATTTTTTTTTATTTGATCTGTAATTTTATTTTATATGTTTGTCTCGAATTCTTTCGAAATTTTCGGACGGAAATGAACCTATATAGGTATGCATCTATTGTTTATATTTACATTATGATCGCTCTACCCTACCTTTCTATTAGTGAAGGAGAAAAAAAACGGTAATACCAGTCTCACAACATCACGTTTACAGTCTGTCGTTGAATCACGGCACTACGACGGCTTATGTTTAAACACATATGCCGACTTAGTACCAATATGCGAAAAAGTAATACACAAAAGATGACAGAAATTAAATATTACGTATAAAACAAAGATAATCTTGAACAATAAATCTTAACACTTGTCGTGCGGACGGTATGCGCACGCGCAGGTGAACATTTAACGAGCTCGTAAACGTATCTAAAATAGGAACAGGGATGCGCCAGACGACAGCTCACTAATTTGGTTCTTTTTAAAGAAATTATATTTAGTTATCAGTCGCTTTTTTCTCAGTAGATTTTTTTATGTATGTCTTTAATGGCTTCGAGAAAAACATAAAAAGTGTCAAGTAAATGTTTTTTTAATTAGGTATCTATAGTTGCAAATTATTTGAATAAGCACACGAAAACTGAATGTGTTGAATACGTAATATTTTTAATCTATTTATATAAAGATCTTTTGTTATTTTGTTCAGATTTTCTCTTATTTTATTCTAATTAGGGTTTCGTACTTCAAAAGGTATAAAAGGAACGCTTATAGGATAATAGTTGTTCGTCCGTCCATCTGTTAAGAATATTTATATTGAAATCGTGGTGATATCGAGTGGAAATTAAAATTCTCAATTTTACCTACGGTTCTTAGAGCATCCATCTTAAAAATAAAAGGTAAATAAGTTATACAAGCAATAAATACAAAATCAAAGTCTTATCTCTGTTTTCAGGGTTTGGCTACCATTATGCAATCTTTTATTCTATTCTGTTCTTGTTTTATGGCCTTTCGAGCCTTTTATGTACTAATCAATTCATTAAAGTCATGTTGAATGAAGAACATATGAAGGAGATTGTAACAGAAAAACGCGTGACTAAAATATTGTTTCTAAATGATGCGAAAAGCTGAGATGGGTATGTTAGATTTATGACTAATTTAAATGAGAACATTAAGCAACTTCATAAGTGATTAATGATTTTTTTTTCAATTTCACGCTGTATCCCGTACATAATAGAGGGAACCTAGTGTTAAGACACTTCGTTCTTTATTTAACGCCTAATTCTGGAGGCATTGTGTGTTGAATGGGGGAACTCGACGTCGTTTCCGACGTTTTGCCTCGACAAGAGTGCTACAAAATAAAGATACTATATTTATTTATCGCTAATGGTAATTAAATCTACACCCTATCGCGTTCACAGTCACAGATCATATTAAAAACATTTTTGTTTTTTGATAGCCAAACCAAAAAAAAACAACTAAATAAATTTTAAAACTAGAATGCAATTCAACAAGAAATTTCGTAGAAGTCATATTACATAAAAATAAATAGAAATCAATTTTTCTGATCTGGCATTTATTTATGTCACTCATTACGAAACCGTCTAGACTTAGTACTTGTCGTTACTTGTTTATAGAGTTTTTAAGTGCTGTGGGAGACTTATAAGGATAAATTGGAATTTGATTGATGGAAAAACATTTTTATATGTCTCTTTCATAATAACTTAATTAAAACTCTGCTGTCCGTCTGTCCGTCTATCACCAGGCTGTATCTCATGAACTATGATAGTTAGACAGTTGAAATTTTCACAGATGACATTTTTCTTTTGCCGCTATGATAATAAATACTAAATAAAAGAACAAAATAAATATTTAAGGGCTCCCATATAACAAAAGTTTTTTTTGTTGCTGTTTTTATAAATAATGGCGCGGAATCGTTCGTATGCGAGTGCGGCTCGCACATCGCCGCTTTTTATATTAGCTATAGCTTTTTTATACAGCCGCAGCTTTTGCAAAATCAATACCTGTGGTATATATATAAACTATAATAAAAATAATCCGTTTTTCCGAATCGGGTTTATTTTCGTTTCCCCGTCCCGTTAAGACAAAGTGCGGTGTTAAGTTTCACCATTTTCGACGCGCAATATATTTTATTACGGCGTAGACAACTGGAAATAATATCCTGTAGCTTCCAAAGTGTTACACGAGGTCGTTTGTGTCTTGTCTTTCATATAAAAAAGTTACTTTTGAAAATACAAATTTTGAGAACAATTATTATGTAGGTACAAAATGATTATATCCATCAAAAAAGCTAAAAAAATAAGTTTAAATAAGAATTCAATAACTATTTTCGTATATATTTTTTTGCTTTATATTTATTTAAATCAGAAATCGTCTGTCAATTTCGTGTGACTTTTTCAATCAAGTGATTTATTGTCGCGGAACCAATGCGGCCGCTACGTTAATTGACGTTGAAATGCGTGAGCGTACCTTTAGAGCGAATGATTTTACAGTTATTTGTGGGAAAAAGTTCACTTTTGTTCATTTTGGGTTAAATATATATTAAAAAAAACCTCTCTGCCTACGCTGTTGTGTACCCTGCACACAACAGGGTAAGCAGAGGGAACTTAGTGTCTTATCACTCCGTTTCTCATTTTCGCTGAGTTCTGGAGGCATTGCGTCTTGAATGGTAAAACTCAACGACGCGCGACGAAAGCAAAGAAATGAAAATATAAATTTAAATAAATATTTCATTTCCTCGAACGAGGATCGAAGCCGCAACCAGTCGATTTTACATTCACACTTCGTGCCCTTTCCATTTTCCAATACGACCCAATAATTCCTGAGATAGCATTGGAATATAGATTTAACAGCAATAGATATTGCAGAAAAGATTATTCGGTTAAATGTATAGGCTTTCGATAGGAAAAAAATCGTACAGCACTTCCTACGGTACATCAGTATAGTCAAAGGTAATCTTATATTTTTTCTATTATATCTAATATTCCAGTATTAGGCCAGTCGTAGCGCCGCGGCACAAAGTGTGACTGTAAAACCGACTGATTGTGGGTTCGATCCCCGCTTGAGGAGATGAAATATTTACTTAAATATATATATCCATTTAGCTCTGGGTTCTGGTATTTATAGCTCTGGTGTCGAGGCAAAGCGCGGCGTTGATTTCTGCCACTCAACACGCAATGCCTTCATAATTCGGCAGAAAGTGGGGACGGAGTGTCTTAACATAGGTTCCCTCTGCCTACCCTTCTGTTTGCGGGATACAGCGTGAAGCTGGTTTATATTAAAGGATGGATAGGTTATGTGGTTGAAATTAATGCTTCTTTTCGTAACGAAATAGTTTATTTTCATATTAAGAATATTACATAAAATGTATTTTTCAAAATTTAATTTAATAAAAATAAATTAAAAAATTCAAGTCAATGATAAAGATATCACAATCCGGACGTTATAACGAACGACCCGTGGGTCAACGGTGAAAGTGTCAGAAATATTACTGCAGACGCAGTATGATAGATATACGAGTGTTGACTATTTCAATACAAGAATGGAACAATAGGTTATAATAAAAAGTTGAATATCAAGATTGATTGTCTGTATGTTGGTATGTGGTTTCGAATAGAGATTTTTTATAATTACGAACTTAGAGACCTCAAAATTCTAGAGGCCGTTGTTGTGCCGCCGTTCAGCTGACAAACTGTCTAACTAACTGTAAATGTAATGGTTGTGGTCTGATGCACACTTAGAGTAACTCTTATTTTCTAGCTTTGAAAACAAGACAGAACGCAGCGTTCGGTTTCCCAGACATGCAATGTCTGGAAAAGTAGAGAACTGTGTATCTTATCATAAGATGTCCGCTGCCTACCCGGCCACTTTTTCGGGATACAGCGTAAATTTTTTTGTGGTGGCAACGGTCAATAATTTTTATTGACCGTTGCCACCACAACGGCCTCAACCGAATGGAAAGTAAAAAAATACTAAGAATTACATTTACAACTAAAAGAAGTAACTCGAACATTTTCACTCCGCAGGAACGCAAAGCCGAGACTAAAATCAAATTGAACTTTTCTAAGAATGAAATATTGCTCTCCTAAAGAACCCTTATCATTTCATAAGCTCCCCCACGTTTGGCGAATGCAGATATCATGCCAATAAAACACCCTTCAGATTATCCCTTTGTTGCTATACAATGGTCGATACCTGGTACGAAGATAATAACTATAAGTGATTGCTATATTATACGCTAATTGCATCATCTCGATGTGTCACTTGTAATGCAATTTTTAAGAGGATTGAGGTGAATGGACGTATATAACGAGAGATGGAGGGAGAGACGAGAACTGGATGTATGTATATTTTTACATAAAACATTTTTTTTTTATTTTCACATGTATCGCATATAGCAGGGTGGGCAAACGGAACCTGGGAACCTAGCGTTAAGATGCTCCGGTCTCCGTTAAGATAGTTCCGTTCCTCACTTTTTTCCGGATTCTTAATCCATTACTTTTTGATGAGCGGTACTCAAAGCCATGCTTTGCTTCGCTACCCGAGTGAAGAAGTGAAAATATTAAACATTTCAGTCTCTCGAGTGGAAATCGAACCCACAATCGTCGCGTCACGTCACGTACAGTCGCATGCTTGTGCCCCTATGCGCGACGGCCTCAAACATTAAAGCAAAATTGAAATATGTAGTGAGTAATTATAAATAATACTTAGAGGCGTATAAATTATAGACTCACATGACAGCAAAACCAAATATAGTTAAGAAAGTGTCGCACAGTGAGCTTGTCTACACCTGTTAAGGCGCAAGCTTGACTGATTGGGTCCACGTCTTGTGAAGGAGATATCACATTTTATTTACACCGCTTTCTTTTTTAGCTTCACAGCAGGGCGTGAAAAGGGAACCTGGGAACCTAGCGTTAAGGCAATCCATTCTCATTGGGACAATGTTTGCAAATTTCTGGAAGTACTGCATGTTGAGTGGTGGAACTCAACGACGCTGTTTATCTCGTTACCAGAGCGAAGAAATGGAAATATTTCATTTCCTCGAATGGGAATCAAATCCACAACCTGTCGCGCCACGACTTGCTAGTATTATTGGCCTCTACATTACTTATATAATTTAATGTAATAAAAGAAATAGTACTTGGTTGATATCATTTAAATGAGTTTTTTCATTTCCTTACCCTTAAGACAAAGAGCGGTGTTGTGTTACATCTTTTAACATGCAATGTCTCAAAATTAGTGCGGTGCGCGGAGTGTGAACATTCTCTGCCTACTACTGGATACAGAGTGAAACTAAAGAAAAAATGCAGGTAGGTACTTGTTAGCTTAATATTTATTGCAAAATCTGATTTCAAGTCGAGTATTTTTCAGTTGCCTTATTTTGTAACAAAAGTAACTGAAAAATGCTTAAAATAACACTAACAAAAGCAAAGGAATAAACGCGCGTGTGGCCGCTAGAAATAGACACCCATAAACGTTTAATTGAGTTCAGATCGTAAACGTACGAACTGCTAAATAGTACGCGGTTTTTCCTTGAAATATTCACTTAATTAGGGTAAGTCGGAAAACTTTAATATAAAATGAGGAATTATGCGTTTTTTAACACCTGACGTGAGATAATGGGTGAATAATGGGTGTTGTATTTGCATGTGTTTTTGTATGTTTGTCTGTCATATCGTATCTTCTTAAAGGATGAACAGATAGAAGTGGGTTTTTTTGAATCAAAATATTGAGATAGTAATGTTAACCACGTTAACTCTTATTTGCATAACTAAATCTAAATTTTAACTTAAAAGGAAATTAAAATTTTAAACTTTATTCTTTTTGTTTACATCTTAGGAGCTTTCAGCATAAGCTCAATCCCAATAAACATAACTCCGTTACTCCAACATATACATACATATTTGAAAATCGAGTATCGTAATCTTAACTTTATATATATAGACCCTTCAAAAATACTAACATGCGTTAACTAATATGATTAGATATATTTATATAAAAAAATAACTTATACAATATTGTGATACAGAATAGCAATTTTGACTGTGAATTAACATGAAATTAGATAAAAAAACGGTTAGGTTATGGTTTCTATTGTTTTTAATAGGTACTGTTAAGCTAGAGCGGATTCTACTGGCAGGCTACATACTTGAAAGGAGTATTTTTAATTTTTAGCAAGGTTGAGACTGGTGGATCTTTGACCCCGTCTGCTGTCACCAATTATTTCTTCACACATGTCCTTGCGAAGAGTTCTCATGGATATTCGCGCTTTTCTCCAGTATCTTCGATATAATGTTATCGACGGTAGACTAAGGTATCTTAATGCCTCTCTTACCACTCACTCTTACTCTATATATCTTAAATAATAATTATTATTCGAATAAAAGATTTTTTTTTAAATAAAAGAAAATTTTTCGAAGAAAAATCCACCGGAAATCCCTTGTTAAACATAAACAGGCACAAATATGAGATATTTCATGAGTCCATTTGTAAAGCTAATGCATGAACCCTCCAGGTGGGGTCGAAACGACCGCCAAATAAATTACTTCCCCTAACGCGGTAATGAACCGAATGAGTTATCATTAGGATGACAGGGTGGAAATAGAATGAAATGAATTTAACTTGTATTGGAACGACTTGCATGTGTGGTTAAATAAGATTCAGGTCACGAGCTTTTAAGAATGATAGAAGAGGCCGTCGTCGCACATTGGTATTGCGTTTGACAGTACGGTGGTGGGTTCAATTTCAATATATTCAACTCAAGATATTTTGATCACGACATAATATTTTTTTCAAATCTTTGATATAAAAATATTTTTTCTTAATTCACTGTCGTTCTCATCAATCGTTAATATTTGTGATTTTAGAAAATGCTTTTGAAACAACTTATGTCTTAAATTAGGAAGAGAGGTGAAAAAACCAACACGCAGGGGCCAAAAAAAGGACACATATGATTCTCAATTTTTTACAATTTAAGGCATTTCTTATTAGATACCGGATCCAACCAACAAATAGACACAAAACTCATTTTATTTATATAAAATATAAGAATAAAATACAAGAATATAAGAAATGCTTAACTGAATAAAAAATATACCCAAGTTAAAAAATATTTAACGTTAAAACAAGAACAGATTAAGTCAATCAAAGTAATCCGCTATCCTTTGAAAGGGCTCGAGGAGGAGCGATGAATCGTGAATGTCAGAATTTGAATGGATTACTCCTTTCAGGTTAAAACGTCCATTGAAAAAGGTTTCTTATCATTGAACGTCTTTACTTTAGAAAGTAACAAGTTAAAACCATTTTTCTGTAAAGATCTGATTTGGCGCGGTCGTGGTCCTGCTTGATCTTGGAATAATTAAAATGATTCTATAATCATACTCTACAAAACTGAGAGTAAGTTTTTGATATTGATTAAATCATTTTTTTGTGTGTTTAGGCGTATTCGGTTTGCTGAATATACTGATCACAATTTTTTTTATACGACGCTTTGGCGTTGTGTAAATTATGTTAGTTTTTACTGTTAATTCTGTTTTGTGCAAAAAACTAAGAATATAGTATAGTATGAAAACTGCAACATCTTTTTAAAATATGCATATAAGAATAAATTTTCCCAAAGTAACGATTAAGCCCAGAGTCATCGCCTTTAGTTGTCACAATGTGCCAAGATGGGTTCATTTTGAAAAAAAATATTTTACATATCTGCATCATATCCCACTTTCAATTTCATTTTCTACCTACGAACTCATCGAAAATCTTAATATGAGTTTGCTAAAGGAACCTGGGAATCCAGGGATTCAGTCACTTCCGTTTCCCACTTCCTACAGCCATAATACGTTATGCTGCTACGCAACAGTCCTGGCTGGCCTACGACCTGGACAAAAATCATCTTCCATAGATAAAACCGCCCAGCTAAGCTACAATATCGTCGTCTTTTGTTACCAGCCACAGAATATCAAATTGCAACAAGTATTCAAGTGATCAACGTCTCTTTAGCCAAGTCCGAAATTACTCACGTGCTAATCTTGATGAACTGCGGTTGCACTTTGCGGTTGTGTAAGGATGCCTTTTATGAGAGTCAGCTTGTTTCAAGTCATACGTAAAACAAAAGTAACACGATCATTTCCTGTGTGGAACTGTGTTAATTATACGACGTTTCTAAAAGTACTTTGTTTATTTTGTAATTGCAAAGTAAAATACTGAAGAAAATATTATATTATTTTATTTCATGAGTGACCTGATATATATAGATTCCGCTCGCAGTGTTACCCGTTTGAAAGCTAAAGCTTTTTATTTACTAAGAGGTTAAGGTGCAATAATAAGAGAAAAAAAAATACAATATAATTAGAGAGAAAATAATTATTTTACAATCATTTTTAGTTAAGCATTAAAAAATACTTAGATTTTTCTAAGTATTTTTTAATGTTTAACGCTGTATCCCGAACATAACAGAGTAGGCAAATGGAACCTGGGAACATAATATTAAAATACTCCGTCCCCAGTAACTCACTTCCGTTACCAACTTTCGGCCAAAATCTTGAGGCAACGCATATTGAGTGGTGGTACTCAATTCTGCGTTGCGCCTCGTTTCCAGAACGAAAAATTAATATTCAATATTTATATTCACAGAGTGAGAATCGATCCCACAACTTTACTATCACACACCTATACCTCTACGCCTTGGCGGCCTTCAGTATGTTTTTATATATTTACTTTTAGTAATTAACATGAACAAAGGTTTATCATTCACTAAAAGTCCGATTCGAATGTAAATCTTGTCGGATGTCTTCGAAGGATATATCACGATTATAAATAAGCCAAAGCCACATTTCACGCATCGGTGACACGGAGTGCGGATTATTTTAATGAATTCCTCTCTCAATACTATACTGATATTTACGTTACTTGTATTTTAAATAACGTAAGCTATTGTGGATCATTATTATGGGTTTTATGTTTAACGATTTCGATTTTTTTATTTAAATAATATATGAGTTTCCTCGTGAGGACTTGGTTATTGTAAATGCAATGGTCGTGGACTCGATTCCCACTCGGGGCAATTGAACCTTAAAATAATTAATTAATTATTTTAATTTCTATGTTCTGTACTGTGAGGCCAGTCATGGCGCAGCGGTACAAAGCGCGAGTGTAAAATCGACTGGTTGTGGGTTCGATCCCCACTCTAGGAGAAGAAATATTTACTTGAAATTATATTTCCATTTCTTCGCTCTGGTGTCGAGGCAAAGCGCGGCGTTGAGTTCTGCCAATCAACACGCAATGCCTCCAGAATTCGGTGCAAAATGTCTCAACACTAGGTTCCCTCTGCCGCCCATATGCTTTATATATATGATTTTTTGCTTTGATTTCTAAGCTCTGTTAAAACAAAGTGAGTTGAGTTTTCGTCAGAGAACACGTAATGTTATGAATATTGACTCTGGGCTCCGTCTTCGTATTTTGCTTCTAAATTTTTCTTAGCTTCACCATTTTTCTCCACTCCAAGGTAAGCAGAGAGAACCGAATGTTAAAACAAGCGGTAAAATAAAAATAGCTTAAATATAACTACTGTTGTTTTGGTTATGGAGTTTGAACTTACAACCAAAACAATAGGTGTACCTTATTGTAGCTTAATATCCCAGCTACTCTAAAATGGCAAAAAGAATATATGAAACGATGCGACGGTTGTGGGTTTGATCCCCGAATTAGATAATTAAATATTTAAGATTTTCATGCCTCCAAATTCGTCGTTAACCACCACCACCTAACCCTCAATGCCTCAAGAATTCGGCGGTAAGTAGAGGTGCAAATAGGAGTGTCTTAACACTTTCTAGGTTCCCACCCTGCTATGTGCGGGATATAGCGTGAAATAAAAAAATGTATCGATGATTAAGATCTTGTATATTTTTATTTAAACGTATGAAAATAATTATTATTTATAACCACTTCACTATATCAGACTTAAAAGGCTAGACACATAACTTAAGTATATTATTAGCGTGTACAGTATAAAATCTTGAGTATTGTTACCCGACCACCCCCGAGTGACGCCGCGGGCGGAACATGTCTTTCATTTTAAGCTGTAATACTTTTAAGTTAAGGACGTCCAACGCTGCCGGCTAGAAGGTAAGAGACCATTAATGTTACAACGCTATGATACGTTATATTAGGTACGGTTGTTAACCAACTTCGACGAAGGAGGTTATCAGTTTGACATGTATGTATGTGATATTGTTAGAATTGAATAACTTTTATCTATCTATCTATAAGCATTAGCTTAGCTTTTCCGTCACAAGTCCTAAATTTCCAAAAACGTAAGCTTTTATCGAGATGGTCCTTTTTCATTTAGATGAGTGTTTCTCATTTTGAAGCACAATGTTTAATTTACCTTAATTTACTTGTATGTTAATTTCTATTTTAATAGTATTATATTAATATTACTATTAATTTTTCATCTGCATGATTTGCTTGAAGATTAAGAGGATTTATATATGAATATATATACCGACATAATGTTTTAATTTAGATGATAGGTGTTCAATATTAGTGACACATACGAAGTCGTGAGGCTTCGCCCGCCTGAACTACAAGACAACGCTTATTTACCAATCTGTATTAATTTCATGGTCTTATTACAGGCAAGAATTAAGAAATTTCAACCAATTCTTTATAACAATATCTTGTAGCTATTTTATCGGACAAACTACTTAGTATTAATATGATTTTGCAATATATGAACCGATTTAAATAAAATAAATAAATGTTAAGTTTGCCAAATTACAATAGTGAAAACTCCAGTCAAAATTTTTAAGTTAAGTCGTTTTAGAAATTAATGTAAACAGATAAAATTAAAAGAATATATTATTTTGGGTTTTATTACATTGAGAAATGCCCCCAGTAATAGATTTTGTAAAGTATCGTCCACGTACAGAGAGCGATCAGTCAAATTTATTATACGTATAGATTTAATTCAGAAATAAAGTTTAATACGTATTTTAAATGGGAACACATCCGTCTGCACTTATATTTTTTACCCATATTTTGTTTTGTATGGCTGTAAATTGAAACAAGAAACATTCAATACTATATGTGCGAATACCTTTACAATTTCACACATGACTAAACGAGACAACTCGTTGCGATCTGAGATATGAATTTTAATTTTTGTTTTATTTCTTCTCGTAGTACTTATCAATGTATACGTATGTATAAAGTTATATAGAAGAAGAACACCTTTACAAATATCAAATATCTACGAGTTTTGTATGAAATATTTTAAGTTCCCAAGTTACAGTGAGTTAAATCGAAACTAATAACGCGATGTAATATATACTACCTACCTCGATAAATGGAGATGACGCCGCTCAACCAAACAGATTCTTCAGCTTAATAATACTAGTATAGCTTCATCTTAGAGAAAACTTTCTATAAACCATCTCCTCAACGATAATCTTTATATTCCTATATTTATTATCGTTTAGTTTCACGTTTCTTTGTCAAGGCCATACTTCAGTTCATTGTTTTATTTGTTTCCTACCTTCGATTAGTTATGCGGACTCTGGCGTACCATAATTTTAATGCAACAGAAATTAAACTTTATTAATAATAAAATACATTCCATTTTAAAATGTTAAAATCTATGTAGATTACAAGTAAATCGCAGAAAGTATTCGCTCGAACAAAACTCGGCAGTAAAGCTTTCAAACATCGTCACGGATTCAAGTTATCAACTTGGCATAATAAACCAAACTTTTTTAAGCGCTGTCTACATTTTTTTATTTTTTTTTAAAGTAATTACTGTAACCTTACCTGTTCTTTTAAATTAATCTTTCTACAATACTTGACGTACGTACTCAGTAAAATTCTTGAAGAAAGCCGAGAATAAATTGTCTTAATAATTTCTCTTTGCCCTGCTATAAAGCGTCAAGCATGAAAAAAGAAGCAACAATAATAAATAACAAACTCAAAGATGCCAATTTAACGCTATTGAAATTTTAAATTACATTTAAATCTTAAATAAACATATATGGACAAGAAAATATTTTTCAATAATAATTGTGATTCACCGTACAATAAATATTAGCGAATGCCCACGAATATATTTTTAAGATACGTAGTGTTACTTATTTATAAGAAGCGCTAAATTAGCTCATTTGTCTGCGCGGGCGCAGGTCGTAATTTGAGACGCCATTTTTTTTCATTTTATTAAACTACAAATAATAAGGTACACGTCTTTATGTTTGTGTATATGTTAAACATACATTTGTTAGGCAATAATTGACATTTTCATTAAAAATATTATTTATTCTTTTGGAACTGATAAAACATGGAAAACAATATTAATTTATTTGAGTAAAGTCATATATTGATGTTTTTTTGTCTGTTAAGATACAACAAAATGTGAAAATTTAAAATATTGATGTACAAACAAATGTAAAGTATAGGTACTGTACATTTATTTGTGCATTCCGTTCCCTCTGACTTATTTGCTGTGCGCGGGGTACAGCGTGAAATAAGCAAAGACGTAGGCGCCAACTAGCATAATGTAAAAAAATATGATTTTCGCAAAATGCGATTTCTTATAGTTATTGGTATCTATATAAATACATACATATATGGGTGACATAGTTTTATTAAGATCAATAAATATTTTAAATGCGGCATAAATCTGACAAGCTGACAAAAGATTTACGATCCGCTAAATAATGGCTCGAGAAGCTTAAAATTTTATATCTCAACCTTCATATAGTTTAAAGCCATTATAACACAGTGGGATAATGTTTGGCAATAAACGTGTGGGTTGTGTGTTCAACGTCCGCTCGCGGTTTATATTCCTCACTCTGAGCGCGAGGCAAAGCGCCACTGAGATCTGCGACCAGAATTCAACGGAAAGTGGAAATCGGTGTCTAAATGGGAACGGAGTACCTTAACACAAGGTGTCCCAGTTCCCGCCTACAACGCTATAGGAACCTACTGGTAAGACGCTTCGTTCCAATTATTATACTTCTCATTTTTCTTGAGGTATTGCGTGTTGAGCAGCGGAACTTATAACCGCGCTTATCATTCTCTGTCATTCCCTGGAGTAGGATTCGAACCCGCAGGTGTCGCTTTTACAATCGCACGCTGGTTCCCGTGCACGACAGCCTTTAAGCAAATGGCAAATTATTAATATTACAATTTATAATTTTAGACATAGCAACATAGAAACCAAGAGAAGACACAAAAAGCCTCACCTTATTCGTGCAATGTTGTCTTTTGAAAAGAAAAAACATAGCACACATTTGAGCTCATTGGCCATTATCTATTTACATCTACAAAAAGGCATCGACAATTCAATAAACCGGTATGAATGGATCCGCTTTTTTGCGCGATCGTGAATGAATGGTTTTTTGTGTAACTAAAACCGAATTGTAAATCAAGAGTGTAAACGACGGTTTTTTAACTACGTACTTCATACGAAACCAAGGACTCTATTTATCTCTTTCACCTGGTTCACTGTCATCAACTTCTTCATACTTGCCTTTGGTTCTTACGTATACTTTCTCCAGTTACATCGACATTGTGTTCTTAGTGTTAAAATTTGTGTTTCTAGTATTATAATTAATAAGTTTAGATACATTTCAAAACAGAAGAAAAGAGAAGAGAATGGATGATTTTCATTTCCTCGTTCTGGTTAAGATGCAAAGCCCGCCGTTGAATTCCACCTTTCAACACGGCCTTCAATCCGTTTGCCTACCCTGCTACGTGCAAGATACAGCGTGAAACTTAAATAAAAAGAGTTTGTTTAGTTAATAAAGTACTCATAGTACCCATTGTTCCTTATATAAGAGTTATCTCGAGCTTAGAATGAATTATGTGCACTCAATGTTAGTTACTGTGAATAGTTGGCCGCAGGTAAAAGATAGTCTATATAGACGATCTTTCTAGAATATATTTTACGTGCTGCTTCTAGACTCTAGAACATAAAGGGTCATCGAATTGAATACTATCACGCATCTCTACACCCGCACACCCGGTATAAAGGAATAAGGAAGTTGATTATGAAATATTCCTATTTGTCCGCATTGTACCATTCAAGATCTGTCATGTTATAGTTGAACCAAGGTATGTTTTACATTGTCGTTTAGGTTAAAATTATTATTTAATTAATAAATTATAGGAACAAATCATAATCATTGTTTTTTTTATATAATATGATGTATGGTCATTGTTAAAAAATATTTGAAATATAAATAAAAAATATTGTTTATTTGTATATGTTGAGCCCGACATGGCCAATTATAGAAAATTGGATGAAGAGTGGGTACAGTACATTAATACTACTCTGCTTATATTGCCGTATGCAGAAAAAAAATTAAAGACCTTTTTCTTTAAAAAAAAAGTTTATCCAAAGTGTGTACCAATCTTTATATCAAGACCAGCCACTTAGCAATCTATCATGTACGTTATTGCGTTTAATGCACGTTAATTGGGATGTTCTGGTACACTTCGTTATCTTGATCCATACAATGGGATTTGAGTTATTCAAAGCTTATAGTGTGAATGGATATGGCTTAAATCGATATTAATAATCTGTTGTTTTTTTTTACAGCTTCACGCTTTTCCCGTAGAGCAGGATAAGCAGCGAGAATCTAATATTACAACACATTGTTTCTCACTATTTGTGTTTTGTGGGGATATAAAAAAATCAGAAATGTGACAGAGAGGGCGAGTGGGAATCAAAGGCGCACACACGTATGTGTAATGTGTAAGTCACACGTATGAGCCACTGCGCCTCAATGACATCATTTTAATTTCTTTTTAATTTTACGCTGTATCCCACTCATAGCAAGGTAAACAACTTTGTGTTAAGACAATCCGTATCTCACAATCCGTCCAGTTTTAGAGACATTGCCTGTTGAAAAGCGAAAATAAAGACCGCGCTATATTTTTTCAGAGTGAGAGAATCGAAAACAAAATATTTCATCACAAAGGAACAAGAAACTTTTATCATGTTCCTAAGTGTCTAACTAATATTTAAAAAATATCTTATACAATAAAAGTAAAAGCTATCGCAAAACGTGGGAGTTAGTCTCATACGAGTATGTATGAAATACAAACTGATTGAAGATTGCATGTGATGGATGTAAATGAGAATGGTTCATGCCTTGAATAATAGGTTCCTTAGGTTATAGAGCCTTAAAGAAAGGATAAATAGGATAAATACACAGACATATAAACACTAATATTATAAGTCTGAAGAATTTGCTTGGTTGAAGGCACTAATCTCAGAAATTACTAGTGCGTATTGATAAAACCTTTTTGTGTTGTTCCGCTCAGTTATCGAGATATTATGACTTGCAGAACTCAACGCTGCGCACTATCTCGTTATCAGCGTAAGAAAATAAAAATAACGCGTTTCCCCCTAGTGAGAATCGAACTCACAACCGTTGCCTTTACAATCAGACACTGTGATGCATTAATTTAATATTAGAATTTTACATTTTCTCATGTAACAAAAAATATTTGTAAGTATTGCATATTCGTGTGAATTACGCCTTTAGGACAACAGGATACTCTTTTATTTAACTTCTGCATCAGCCCAACGTATCGTTATACGTCAAAGTAAATTATTTCTTTTGTAGTATCCTAAGATAGATTATTGCGAGGGCAGTACAATAAATGCCTATGTATTAAAAGAAATCCTTGTAGGGAATTCTTGTCTCTTTACTATATAAGTTTGAACAGTCAAACACAATAGTAAGGAATCTATATAAAATATAACATATTTTTTTTTATGGAAAAATTAGTATCTACGATTCTCTTTACCTACCGATATGTATTGAAATTTGCAAGCGATATATGCTTAACATTATACATGTAACATTATACATTATCATATTCCTTGTGATTTCCATATACAATATACAAAGTTCTTCGATTACTGAGTAACTGATGGAAAACGTATATAACAATACATTGGACTTAGAAAGTCAACATTCAGCAAGAAAAGTTAGGGAGTGAGGGAGGCCGTCAAGAGAAAATTTCTTAAAATATATTCCTGAAGTCAAACAAAATGGCGGGTGACGACTAGTTTTAATATCATATATATTTTCTATCCAAGTTTATACAAAGAGCAAAGTAAGTACCTCCGCCCAGAAGCGTTACTTAAATAAATAAATAAATCAGCTTCACACTGTATCCCGCACACAGCAGGGTAGTAACTCCGTTCCCCATTTTATTCCGAATCCTAGGGGCATTGCGTGTTGAGTGGCAGAACTCATCGCCGCGCTTAGCCTCGACACCAGAGCGAAGAAATGGAAATATAAATTTAAGTAAATATTTCATCTCCTCGAGTGGGGATCGAACCCACAACTAGTCGGTTTTACGGATACACTTCGTGCCGCTGCGCCATCTGGCCTGCCGCTGGCCTCTAGCGTTACTTCAAAATATGAAGGGAAATGCGAAAATACATACAAAAAATGATATTTGATTGCCACCGTCAGAAATGTTATTAATAAATGTAATGTATAGCTTGTACAAGTAATTAATTAAAGAAATTTTGTCTCACACTATATTGTGCATTCCCTTCCTTCTGTCTTATATTATATACCTAGTGATTTATAAATGGGTCAAATTCATATTCTAAGATTCGTGAATCTGTGGGAAAGTGGGGAACGGACTGTCTTAATACTAGGTTCCCTCAGCCTTACCCTGCTATATGTGGGGTAAAGCGAAAAGAAAAAAATACACAGTTACAAGTTCACTCCCAAAAAAGAGTGTTAACAAACCTTAATCTTACATCATGATCAGGAACAAAATGTTGTTCAAATCGCTCTCTTACCTGAAACAAAGAGAAAATTATTTAAGTTATGGAAGCAAAGTGCATTAAGTGAACTTAACAGAATTGTAAGTCAGCGTTCGTCAAGATACTAGTTACCCCAACTTAAGTCGTTAAAATGCAGAGTTTGTGAGATTTCGCCTGAAAGCTCGAAAGTTCTTTGCTTAATAAGATAGTCTTGATCTTGTTGAAAAGTTTTGAAATATAAAGGTATATGTTGTTTGATTTAACGCAGAAATAAAATACTTTCATTTCTCTGTTCTACAAGGTAAGGCGCGGCGTAAGCTCCGCATGGCGCATGGGCACAAGGATGTGACTGTAAACGGGACGGTTGTGGGTTCGATTCCCACCCGAGAGAATGAAGGAGGCAAAGCGAGGTGTTGAATTCCGCTACTCATCACGATATGTCACGAGTTAGGGCGGAAAGTTAAGAACGGAGTGTCTGGACACCACGTTCTCACTGCCTATCATGCTATAGGTGAAAGTCATTTAAAATGTGTACAGCATTTAATAGAAAATCTTACACAGCAAGTTATTTGGCCTCGGGTGATAAATCGAGCTAGTACTGTCATAACAAGATGTACTATAATGATTAGGGTTATATAATAAGAGTGTAAAATAATGAAATATTGTAATAAAGATTTACGATATCATTATAGGGTTTACACTTCTTAAACATAAAGTAAGTAGAAATTAGTAGTAGTAGTAAAATATTAAAGATATTAGGTAGAAAATGATGTATAAATATGAAACGACCTCTGTTACAATATACTGTAAGAGTTACAATATTCAGGTACTGGCTCCAACAACACTTGCTCGATGATATGATAATACGTTTTGCAAAGTGAATTTTGGCAAATTTTGAAAGAGTGAAGAATATTTAAAATTTAAACTAAAACTAGTCAGGACGTCATTACATCGTACGTAAGTAGTAAGTAAGTAAACACACTACTATGTGTCTTCACTTATTATTTCTGGCGCCAGAAATAAAATATTTTTTAAAAATAATATTATAAGTTCCAAGCACAAAGTAAAATACTGATACCACAATATTTTAAACGTAAGTGGCAACAAAATAAAGCGAACTGAGAATCTGAAGAGATAATTTCGTCGGTACAAACCCCTTTGGCTAGTGCACTGTAAACAAAATAACACAGTGATTACTAGTCAAGATGATATGATTGCTTTAAGGCTCGAAACGTGAATACAACTACGGACCTAGAAACAGCCCTGAGGGACACCTCGGTTTCACTTCAATATTGGTTTAGGATCAGCAATTTCATAAAGACTCAATAATATACTTTGGAAATAATTTAGATTTGGGCAGAAACTATTTTAATTTTGTCTCATATAAAAGGCCTGTGGGTAATTTCGCTCAAAAGATGGTAAAACTGAATTTTGAAACCACACACCTTTCTAATGTTATAAAGTTAGACCGGTATTATTAAAAATGTTTCAAAGGTGTTTTGGAAATGAGTTTTGGTGAATCTATTCCTTTTGTTCCCAGCGGATGGTAGTAGCTTTTATTGGATTTTAGGATATTTAATATTTTATGAATTTCATTTCTCGCTCTGGTAGACAAGCCGCGACGTTGTACGTCGCATAACGATTCGACACTCAATATCTCTATAATCAGATGTGCATTGTGTCTCAGAGGACCGGAGTGTCTTGGCACTATTTTCACTCTGACTACCCTGTTTAATCGTTTAGTCTTACATTTTTTTATATTTATTCAAGTAATAGTAGAAATAAGAAAAAAATATGTTTTGGCATCTTATAGTTTTGCTTAATTTCCAATTATCAACCCGTTATATACGACAACTCATGACACAATTGCACAGCGGTATCATTAAATTGATTCTTTTAAAATCAACATTTGCTTTTTTTTTCAAAACAATTAACAATTGTGTATTCATTTTAACATAAATCACTTCTTTTATATCAGAAAATTGAAAAAGGTGTTGTGTTGTAAATAATAGATTTTCTATCCAACTTTCCAGAAGCCAATTAAAGTTCACAATTTCACGCCTTTTACGAAATCAAAGCGACCGTTAAGTAAGTATTTACGACGCAAGGACTACCAGGCTAATGATATTTTGTTCTATTCGCGAATTAAATTGCATTTTCATTACAGAAAATACTCTTAAGTAGGTTCTTAATGACGAAACAGTGCTCAAAGCTTTTAAGCCAAAGCTCGCTAATCAATGGGACTACTGGAATAAAAGTTTATTCTGTGAAGCTTTCTTTTACGCAATAAGAGTTAAACTTGTATTGGATAGGGCTTAAATAAAAGTGGTAATTGTAACTTTTATAGAGGCGGCGTCGTAAAAATAGATAATGTTATATATGGCCAGCGCAGCGTTTGTTTGTATGTTCAATTAGAATTGTTTTTTGGATTTCGTAAGATTATAAGAAAAGAAATATTATATGTAAAAAGAAAACTAAATTAAATCAGCTTCACGCTGTATCCTGCATACAGCAGGGTAGGCAGAGGGAACCTAGTGTTCAGATTCAGTTCAGATTCTGTTCCCCACTTTCTGCCGAATTCTAGAGGTATTGCGTTTTTAAGTAGCAGAACTCTACGCCGCGCTGTGCCTCGACATCAGAACGAAGAAATGGAAATATAAATTTAAGTAAATATTTCATTTTCTTGAGTGGGGATCGAACCCACAACCAGTCGGTTTTACAGTCACACTTCGTGCCGCTGCGCCACAACTGGCCTCAAATAATAAATATTATATGTATTGCATGAATATATATGAACATACAATTTGCTCTTAGAATTCCGAGACATTCCTCTAAATTTTATGAGCACTACTTTGCAACTAAGTTGTAGAATGATCTACCTCTAAATATTAGGCGTTCAATTTTAAAGATATTTAAAAAAATAGTTAAAAATCATTATTTGAAGAATGATTCACCCTGAAATGACATCATTATGCACAACTTACTATTATAAATAGTATTATTATATATATTAGTGTATTATAATAGTATATATTTTCCAAATATATATGTATTATGTTTATGTATTAGGATTTAATATGATATGTAAGTTTATTTACACCACCCACTCTAGTTTATAACAAATTTCCTAACCCAATGGTTGTCTGGTAGAAATCGCTGATTAGCGATAAGACCGCCGTTTGTGTATCAATTGCCTAATCTTTGTTGTTTTTTTATACTGTTTATGTCTCTAATTGTACACAATTAAATGTAAATAAATAAATAAATGAATACATAAAAGTATATCAAACACTCTAAAACTATATCTATGATTTTGAAAATCTATCCACAAGTATTATGAGAAGAATCTACTTAGTATTCCTTGTATTCACCATGCGGGTGCCCAATCCGTTGTGGGTGGGTGAGGAACCATAACCCAGATGTAGGTTGAAACGGCCTCTCTTAATGCCAAATACCCAAATAATACTTGGAAATTAACTGCGACCAAATTTCTTATTAAAGACATACGGTGAAATTGAAATATTATTTAATCGTAAATATTTAAAAATGTCATATCAATTAAAATATCTTTAATTTTTTTTCTTCATGTTGTATGTATCCCGCGCTCAATAGGATAGAGATAATCCAGTGTTAAGGCATAACGTTCGGAAACTCGCCAAATTATGGAGGCATGCGTGTTGAGTGCCAAAACTCAACGCCGCGCTTTGCCTCGATACCAGAGAGAAAAAATGAAAATTATTAAATATTTCCCCTGTCACGTTTATATTCACACACTTTTGCCCCTGCGCCATGACTGGCCACGTTTAAAAAATCGTTATGATAATATTATGCAACAATTCGATGTCTTTATCTTGTATGTAACAAGATAAAGACATCGAGACAATCACGTTTTATTTTTATATTTAATTTTCAAGTAAGATTTGAATAATGTGCTGATAATCGTATCTTTTGCACTACAGTCAGTAAGAAATCGGGATAGAAATAAGACTGCGCCATCACGTATTCATAATAATAAACTATAAAATATTTAGAAATCCACAAAAAATTAACGTAGCGGGAAAACAACATATATCTTAATTAGTTAGGGTGCTTAGACAGGCTCCAAGAGGTGCAGATTCGAGTCCCTTTATGTACAATTTTTCTATTTCTAAATAAACATCTAACTATTTTCGTTTCACCCCGCAAAATATAAAATACGTGTGAAGCTAAAAAAGCGAACGTAAGTCACAATTAGCTTTTATACATTGACATTTTTATCAACGGATTCGTGCAACACGCAACCCTTTCTCTATAAGGCTGTATATAACTCAATTGAAATTACACGGGATCGGTATTCTTCAGCTTTACGCTCGACTTATCGAGATGCATTTCGAATAAATCTCGAATCGAGACAATCGACTCACGATCAATGCGCTTAGCGGACGTTTTTGTTTTTTTTAAAACGTACGTAGGCACGTACTGTTTGAATGGCGGAGTGAATAATCTATTTTGCAGAATAGTTTATGTTACTTATATTAAAAAAGAAAATTTACGAGGATGAATGGATGTTTCTTCGACTTTCATACAAAAACTATTGAACAGATTTAAATTCATCTTTACAGTAAAATAGTTTAAAAAACAGAATAACATATAAACTACCTTTTTTATAAAATAATACATAAATAAATTTAAAAAAGCGAAGCCGCATTTGGAGTTATAGTTTTCTAAATTTATAAATTATATTTTTTTATATAAATAAACATTAAGTATTTAGGTCTTCGCCCTCTATTTTCTATTAGTGTTAACAAAATAGCTTTGTCTTACCGGGCTAGGTTAGCTAACTATCAGTATATTATTGAAAGCCCATATTATTCAAAAGCAAGAAAATATTGTTATAATTGATTTGAATTCTGTATAAGTAAAAATATTTTCGTATCACATATACTATATGTGAATGGGAGAAGACAATAAGCTCAACACATGTCTGTCTCAACGGTCCAATCCCGATAGGATTAGATGAAGTAGAAAGCTCGAAAATAGAGAATGGAATAACGTAACGTCGTGTATAGTCTAGGTCTTACTGTCCTGTGAAAGATACTAGTATATCACGTATGTATGTTTGTATTGAGTCTAAAAGAAATTTCTTTATGATTGTATTAGTTAAAAGAATTTAATATCGTAGTATTATATAATTTTATATGTGCTGATTGTGGATTCGAATCCCGGTTGAGGAAAACCAGACATTTTAGTTTCTGAATAATACTAAGTATATTCATTTCTTTGTACGTCAAAACGTGAAACGTTCCTCGGTTTAATTTTTCGATCCATTAATATTAGGAGTTGATGTATTCAGATGGGATGAACAGATGTCGAGGCCGTCGTGGCATAATCTGCATCTAACTGTAAAGAGTTGTGGGTTCGATTCTTCTTCGAATGAATGAATTGTTTTCATTTTCTCCCTCTAGTAACAAGACAGGATAAAGCGCATCGACTTACGTCACTCATCGTGCAATTACACGAAAATTGAGGGAAATTGGGGAACGGAGTGTCCAAACACTAAAACCTCTATGCCGTCCCACACCACCACAACAACCTCATTATACTTATATTGCAACGGTATTACAACAACGTCAATATATCTTTTTTGGGTGTCCGTTAAGAATCACTTAAGCGTCGTAAAATGATCGGAGATCGCAACATTTTAATTGGCAGCTATTATCGTTTATGGATACCTGCGATACATTAATCTAATCTGTCTTGAAATACGACGCGTGAATTTTTTGCTTTTTAAAGAAAATCATAAAAGCTTTTTGAACTTTTTAATAAGCTTAATATATTTTATGATGTTTGTTTTAAAATCCACTGATTTTAACATTTCTATGAATGCGATGGTTGTAGATTCAATTTCCACTTATGAAGGATAAGCACGGCGTTGACTTCCGCTAATCAAAACGTAACCTAGTATTCTGGAGATAGAAATGTTCTCTGTAAGACACTAGGTTCACTCTACCTACACTTAGTGATATGGGTGAAAAAGCATAATTGTTATTTAAGAAAAAGAGTATTTTTTATATAAATTCCCATACTTTTCCTAATGATGTGAAATTTTTGCGTCATTGTAATATAGGAAGAAAAATATGACACTCTACTTTAACTTATTCCTAAATTTAGACATCGTGCATAGTAATATTTAAAACCACGGCTTATCATACAATCTGAATCTGAGAAACAATAATAATATACATATAAACATTCGAGATCCCAGTATCAAGGACATCAGGTATCCAGGTATCGCAGGTATCCATAAACGGTATCCATATGCTTATGTGGTGGCATGTGGAATGATGACAGTGGACAAGGCATAAGAGGTTGCAGGGACCGGCTAAACAGCGTTTGGTACAGAAAATATAATATACACTCAAACGAACTTTGAACCTAACCAGCACCCATCGCGTCCAATCACGTACATGTCAACTGAACAACGACGGTGTCACACATTATAATATGCCCTTAATTTCTTAAACAGAATCAATTGTCGCGATAATTCACGAATACCGTCCTAACGAAGCGTGCAACCGCAATTTTGACGGTCATTACTTTTATCTGGTGATGATGAGCATACGATCGGTGCCGTTACTAAAATATTTAAGAGGATTTCGAAATTTGCTATATTATACATACCTTGGTTGATATAATGCTTCAGTGATCACCTTAGGGAAGATGTCAGTTTGAATTAATTTGTTTTTATTTAGCTTCGCCTTTATTCAACATATAGTAGTGTAGATAGGGGTAAATTGGTGTTAAGACACTCCGCTCTTCACTTTCTGTAAAACTTTAGTGGTGGACTTCAACGTCGCAATTTTTGGTTTTATTAGAGTTTATAATAGTTATTAAATAGTTGATTCCCCTGAGTGACGAATTAACGGTATAATCGTTTGCGTTTACAGGGCGGAGTTTTGGTTAATGTGCAACAAAATGGCCTCAATTAATTGAATAGTATATTTTTTATAAATCAAGTAAAGCTTATAAATTTAATAAGGCTTATTTACTTTAGAAAACTTGGAAGAAATTAACTCTGTTAGTGATACTCTCACGTTTCTTGTAAACCGTCAAAGTGTACTGACCACTAAGCCATATTTTCTTATCAAGGCACGTCAATATTCTTATATTGATTAATACAATTTATTTATATTATTGAAAATATTGAATCAAAATTTTAAAAAGAAACTCAATTAAATAACCTATACTTAAAATATCTCTAAGTATACACAAAGAGAAGCTTTTAAGTCGTCAAATGATAGAAATTACACAGCTTTAGATGGTATCTAAATTATAGAAAACATGACATAACAATTTATTGTGTAAGCGACACGCAGTTCACAATCAAATGCTGGAAGTGATTTTCATTACGATTTTTTGATTTTGGTACTAATATTATAAAGCTGAAGAGTTTGTTTGGTTGAACGGGCTAATGTCAATTATTAATTCGATTCGATTTACTTTCACGCTATAGTCCACACATAGTTTGGTAGGCTGAGAGAACCTAGTGATGAAGCACCTGGAGTGGCGGTATTCAACGCCGAGCTTAATCTTATCACCAGAGCGAGAAAATGAAAATACTTCTTTCCCGGCTGGGAATCGAACCCATAACAATCACATTCAAATGCTGTGCCGCTGCTCTGAGGTTCTCAAGTATACTTTAATTTCATAATAAAAAGGCTATAGAATTTCCTAAATTATTCGTTGCGATGATTGCAACCTAAAATAACCTTTCTCTACCTAAACTATTACTCGCTAGTTAGGTAAAAATAAAACAAAAAACATAATAGAATCTAAAATATTTTTATTGCAGACTTAGGAAAAAAGTGTTAATAAATAATAACTCTCTACGTTAAAAAAATAATACGTTTATCAAAAAAATGTCTAATCTAGTATTCTATGGCCATATACCGGGTAAGGGAGGCTTAATTGAATGTTATTGAATTAGTATCACGCCCCAACACACAACCGGTATTTACGGCCGGTAGAAATTTGAAACATGAGGTATTTTATATATTTATACTGAATGAAAGTATATATTTACATATACTTTTTTCGTCTTGATGAAGTGGTGGCGTATGCAGCGGTCGCGGCGTGGTGGTCAGATTGTTGACGTGATGGTTGTGAGTTTGGTCCCCTTGCAAGGAAATTAATTATTTTTGTTTCGTCGCTCTTGTAAAAGAGCAAAGATGAGTGGCGCCTCTCAACGTGGAATGTCTCCAAGATTGGCTGGTGGGTGGATTCAGAGGGTTAGAGGTCTCGAGTTTGTTCTGAAATTCAAGCTTTGCTTAGCCAGAGCCCTTTCATCTGATACCTCACTTGAAGTAGCGATTTTAATGACAAATTTTGCCCCCTAAGGCTATTATTTTTTAGAATATAACCACAATTGTTAGTTTTTTTCCTGAACTAGCAACAATAGAAGTCAACAGGAAGTATCATATGAATTTAACGGCTATATATGTATATATATGTATATATATATATATATATATATATATATATATATATATATATATATATATATATATATATATATATATATATATATATATATGTATACATTTATTTAAAATATATATATACGATTTTTTTAGGAAATTATGGGCCTCTAGATAGCCGTAGAGTATATGTTTGAATTTCTACTTGATATCTCTAAGCGTTCTTGAGATAAAGGCTCTTGACAGACAGACATACAGACGGACGGGCAACAAAGTGGTCTTATAAGGGTTCCTTCCTTCCTTTTTTCCGTAATAGGTACGGAACCCTAAAAAGTAAAAAATATTGTAGAAAAACCAGTCAAGTCAGGTTTTGGCTAAAAAATATTAATAAAAAAACCAGTTAAGTACGAATTATGAATTGATAACAGCATTTTTTGTAATAAAAATATGAATTAGCATTTTTCGGATTTTATCTTTTACTTGTACTGTAAGTTTTTATTTCATATAATATGTGGGCCTACGGGAAATATTGTATAGATTTTGATTACGAGGCGAATAAATTTGACAAATTTAAGTTTGCGGGCTTATGCATATATACAAGTTTATACTTTTCCTGTGATACATTTTTACTTTTTGGCTTTTTTCTTTTTTTTTGTATTGTCAGTTCTAACTTCGTTCTAAATTTCATAACTGTAGATCCCCGGAAAGCACCCTATAGGTTCTAATTACGAGGCCAATTTCATACAAAATGCAGTAAAAACGATGTAAAAATGCTCGTAGCTTTTGGTTGGTTCAAAGCAAAATTTTTCTGTGCTACAAGCGGTCGTAGATGTAAATATTTGATATTAATTTCAGCTTGATACCTCCACGTGATCGCGAGATAAATGGTCTGGATCTGTAATGGAAAGACGGACAACAAAATGATCCTGTAAGGGTTTCGTTTCTTCCTTTTGAGGTACGTAACCCTAAAAATAAACATCGAAATCACAAACGTATCCAAAAAAAATATTTTCACAATCCATATTGAAAAACAATTCGCGTAACGAAATAACAACGCGGCGTCCGGTTACTGTTGGAGTGACCAATATTATTTGGTGTGTATACGAATGTTGTTTTATAATATTTACACATTTTCTGATATCGATTTATGGTTTGTAATTGGATTTCTCTTTGTTGTTTGTAGGAAGTTCAAATCTCATTAAAAACATAAGTGAGAAAATAAATATATAACAAAAAAAAAACGACTTCAAACAATAAACTAATAAAGTAAAACGTATATACTTTGATTTTGTTGAACAAAACTAATTAGAGGAAGATGATATATATTGGCGTCGGTATCCAGGTAATGTTACAACAACCTTGCTACAATATCAAATTACTAAGCCTTTTGTTTAACTTGGCACCGATTTCGAAATTATTAAATCTTTCTTTAAATACTTTTGTTCAACAAAATCAATCAACGTTTCGCTTAATGTAAAGTTGTTTTTTGTGTATTGTTTAAAGTCCTTAAAAGGATGCTATTTTAACTGGTAGATGTCCTATATAAAACTTCAATCTTAATTAAATATTATTATTGTGCAAACTAACATTTTGTTATATTGACAAGAACATAATATTCGGGCGAATTGAGAACCTCTCTTCTGTTTTTAAGTCGGTTGAAAACGTCCTCTCTTTTGAAGTTGGAGGTAAAGAAGAAGAATAGTTGAAATAGTTTGTGTAATATTACATAGCGCGACGGTACCTTTAACTTGGCTGGTCACGCTGCCGTATGTCTAGTTTTTTGTTAGCTTCGTACAAAATTCTAGTGTTAAAAATCCGTTCGCCTGATTTCTCGATTTGTTATAAAGTAGTGAAACCAGCGTGCGACTGTAATCGCGACGGTTGTGAGCTCGATTCCTATTCGGGGGAATCAAATATTTAAGATTTTAATTTTCCCGCTTTGATAGACAAAGTCTTGATAATTGTGCGTAAAATGGGGAACGGACTGTGTATATGCTAACTGCTATATCCGGGAAAAAGCGTGAAGCTGATATAAATATTACCTCAATAATCACACTCAAAATCTTCGTGCTATCAAACGCATCACTCGCGCTCCATTATGACATATTAAATTTTGTCAAGTGTTGCATACATCTTCTAAAGTAAGAAAATCAGATTTAATTATAATAGTCTCAAGTCGAGTACTTTAAAAGTTCAAAATTGAATGAGCTCTTATTAAACTTTTGACTACCTAGCGACGAACAAAAGCTTATACGCTGAAAGCAACGCCTACAATGGTGATGCTGGAAAAAGCTTAACTTCCTATGTATTTCTCTAGATTATCATTTTAGAAATTAAGTTGAGAATAAAGACTGTTTCTGCATAACGAGCGTAGACTAGATGTGTTTCTAAATGATATTTTTATACCTTTTATGCGCCCTAAAATATTAGTTTTATTTAAAAGTTCTTTTTTCAATGCTGACTTTGTTTTTCGCGTCGTACCCACAACTCAACGTATTTAATGTCATATGCTGTGCGCTGCACCATGACGGCTTAAAAGCTAAATAATTTAACGGCGGCGTTGAGTTCTGCCACTCAGCACACAATGCCTGCAGTATTCGGCGGAAATATGGGATCGGCAGTGTTTTGATGTCTTCACACTAAAAAAAAACAACAAAACCATATAATTCTCCACATATTTATCCAATTATAGTCTCTTGACGCGAATATTTCAAACTCAGGTGCTGACACGCTAATAGCCCGGAGCGAAGTATATTTAATTCATTCATTATTGAAATTATATGGAAATACTGATTTATATCACAAAATGACTTTATGAATATTTATCGTATCGTATCGATTTTGCTCTCGACTTGCAAGAATATGAGAATACTTAATTTAGCTTAATTTATTCTGTTTAAGCCTCATAGCGAGCTCTTGTAGCGTGTATAGAGGATCTGTGACCTAGTTACGAGATAATTTGTTACTTCATAAAATATTGACAGTGTCATTTATGGGTATATGAAAATAGCCGGTCAAGTGCGAGTCAGATCCATCTGCTGCGGTTTCCGTACTAATGTCTGGATTGAAAGTCAATGGAAAGTATAAGTTATAATAGTTAAAAAAACTTTACTTTATGTTACATGACATGGTGGTAAGTTCGATGTATAGTTGGAGATGCTTAAATATATGTTAACAATTAAGTTAATTCTTTTCTACAATTACCCCTACTTACTTAACGTGTTTTTTTTTACAAATTTAATTATTTGAGTGAGAATCGAACTCACAATCATCTTTGTAATAATTACACCACACACACACACAATTAATTTATGCATAAATACATATTAAAGTGTATATATAAACTATAATATTCTGTCCAGGTGTCTTTGGACAGCGTTGTATATCGCCACGACGTCTCAGAGGGGAGCCAATTGTGTATGGTCTAAACTTAAAATACAAGGGAAAATTCTTAATAATCGAAATAGTTTGTTGTGAAATTTTTCATGTATTTTAAGATTTGACTATAGACGCGATGGCTGTAGGTTTGATTTGAATTCGAGGGAATGATTATTATTTTCATTCTCTCACTCTGATAAACAAAGCGCAACATTAAATTTTTCCAATTAACACGCAATGACTCAAATATTACAGAAAAACAGAGTGTCTTAACACTATATTTCCTCTTCTCACCCTGGACCCTACACGGAAAAAAGCGTGAAGCCAGTAAGTAAATAAATTAAAAACATTTAATCAACCCGCTCCTATTTATCTCTTACATCTTTATGGAAGAGCGATGACAGGAAGACAAATTAATACTCGCGACACATGCGCGCTCCGCATTAGATAGGATTAAAATAACAAAAACAACTAAATATAATTAAACCGGTATTTTATAACCGTCTGTCTGTACGTTGTTAATTATTATTCATTAAATTGATGAGGGGCGCAGTGGGTCATCGTCTGAAACACCGAAGAAATGAAACATTATTTTTTTCCATTTTCTTTGCTGTAGTGTTTAGGTAAAGCGCGGCGTTGATTTCGCACCACTCAACACGCAATGCCTCCAGAATTCGGCGGAAAATGGCAAATGTAGCGCTAAAAGAAAGAAAATTGTTTTCAACAACAACGCAATGTTTTGAAAGTTTGAGGGAAAGGGAGAGAATACTTTTTTTTTTTTTATGGAAAAGACACGGCAAACGAGCGTGCGGGTCACCTGATGGTAAGTGATTACCGCCGCCCACGGCCCCGTGCAACCCCAGAGGAGCTACAGGTGCGTTGCCGGCCTTTAAGGTGGGTTGGGCGCCGGGGCCCGGCATTACCTGATGCGAAACGCAGTGGCATAAAGCCACTACTTCACGCCGGTTTTAAATGCCGGGGGTGGTAATGATCCGGTCGAGTCTGCCCATGCGTGTTGCCATTGCTGGCGACGTGACTCTACCACACGTACTTTAGTCGCCTCCTACGACACCACCAGTACCAGGATGATCCTATTCTAGGCCGGGATCACACGGCAAAAAAACTACGAGTTCTTTCTACCTATTCCTCGAGAAAACCCGTGAAACTACCAAAAAAACCTTAATAGGTGAGGTCTGAATATTATGATTTGAGCTTCAACTCTTTTCTGAGGATTTTTTTTTTATTTAAAAAATCTTAATGTTTCGTTTCTTTAGAGTATAAATAACTATTTGCGGAACGTTAAAATCCTATTAATATAATAAATGTTAAAGCTTGTGGGAATTGATGTTAGTTCGCCTTTCATACAAAAACTACTGAACAGATTTAGATAAAATGATACTGTATAGCCTATATAACAGAATAAGACGCTGCCTACAATTTATGTAAATATTTTGTATAATTTAATTATAATATAGCAATAAGTTCAAACGGACGAAGTTCTGCGTTCTGCGTTCAGGTCGTTAGTTTGTAATACATAATAGCAATCTCTCTTGGCAAATGTTCAATCTTAGGAATAATCAATAATAGAAAGAATTTCCAAAAATCTCCATATATAAGACAACACATAAGAATTTCGAAATAGATCTATAGGAACGATTGGCTTACGAACGCTTCGACGGTTGCCGAGACGTGCTGTTTTAAGTCCCGCTACATTCATATTTTTATAATTTTTGAAATATTTTATCTTCCTTAATGTATATTAATACTATAATGTGTTGTTATTCACTAGTGAGAAGGCTTAGGAATAGCGGAGAGCAGATGGATCGTGTCCTCCAGAAATCTCGTAATAAAAAAATGCGTCGATAAGTTAAAAACACAACGGTTACACGAACATACTGATTAAAGCTAATAATCGTTGCTAGATGTTTTACTGGAAATCAAACTAACAACCACTCTGTTTACAGTCAGCCGTAATCCGACTATATTATGCCACCATAAATCAGCTTCACGCTGTATCCCGCACATACTACACTCCGTTCCCCACTTTCCGCCAAGTTCTGGAGGCATTGCGTGTTAATTGGCGGAACTCAGCGCCGCGCTTTGCCTCGACATCAGAGCGAAGAAAGTAAAATATAAATGTAAATAAATATATCACTTCCTCGAGTGGGAATCGAACCTACAACTAGTCGATTATTGCCACACTTTGTGCCCCTGCGCCACGACTGGCCTCCATTAATATAATTAATTAGAATATTAAGCTTTTAAGGGGAAAATTAAAACATAGTAATTGCTAATAACACGGTGTTATTCAAAATGGCTAACATAAATACTACTTTGATAAATAAATTATTAATAATTTCTATAATTATTAAATAATTGCATATAATAGGTTGTTGTTTATAGGAATTAAACATTGATAGCATATTTTAGTGACAGATATGAATGGAACTAGGTGAGATAAATAAATAAATAATATGTTTATATTATACTATATAGGTACTCAATTTTTTTCAAACTACACGCTTTATCTCGAAGGGGAGGCAGAGGGAACCTTAACGTATTGAGTTACGAAGTAGGCTTACTTGTTACCGGAGCAAAGAAAAAAAAATAGCATTCCAACAAATGGATATCGAATACGCAACTGCCGCGTTTACTATCAGACGCTGTGCTCTGTGTGAATGCATTTTAATTTAAGTAATAAGGCCGTATCGGGGCAGTTGGATGACGCCTGTTGCTATTGATGTTGCTATTGCTATTGCATACCCGTTCGGAGGCACTACTATATTTATTTTATCATTTTCACGCACCGGTAAGACAAGCCGCGGCGTTGTGGTCCAAACCTCAACAAGCATTCTCTAAAGTTTTGGATTTATAAATGCGGCAAGCGGCGTTGAGTTACTATCAAGTATTTACAGATATAATTATGAATGCTACCCTTTATACATATGTAATTAAATTGCGAAATGAATACAAAATAATCGTGACTAACTGACCAGAGCCCAATATCATGGTCTCATATAGCGCGTATACTAATTCGTGTTTCACAAAAAAAAACACATTTAAAAGCTTCTCCGAAATAATTCGAAGTCAAAGAAGCGAAGTATTGCAATTTTTGAATGCATTCCTTCAACCGTGGTCAAATATTATGGTCCCTTAATAACTAGTTATAAGAACTTAAGTAATTAGGGTTGAAAATGACGTCATTTAATGACTATGGAGGCATTGCGTGTTGAGTGGCGGAACTCAACGCTGCGCTTTGCCTCGATACCAGAGCGAAGAAATGAAAATATAAATTTAAATAAATATTTCCATTCCTCGAGTGGATATCGAACCCTAAACTAATCGATTTTACAGTCACATATTGTGCCTCTGTATCTTGATTTTTAAGGACCAAGAAGCATTAACATAGTATTGCAAGATAGGTACGTACCTACAGGTGAACGTAGGAACTCAGGTTAATTATAAAGTTAAAAAATAAATTTTAAATCACGTCCTTATCATGCACTAACAGAGCTAAAAGCTGTATTATGAACTTAAACTAGAGTGATTTACGAGTAACCTCTGAAGAATATGACTACTCAGTCAGTTAAATGTTACACCAGGTTCCTGGTTTCATCATGAGACTTGCTACATAATACCAAATTATTCCTTTATAAGAATTATTCTCTATCACAAGTCCGTCAAATTCGTTTTTTTTATTTTATAACATTTGGTATTTATAAAAAGATGTTAAAATCGGAGAATACTGCCACTAAAATTAACGTCGACAACCCTATACCACATAATGAGTACAGTAATTATCCAACATTTTGTTCAGTCATTTGAAAATGACAAATGAGATTGTAATTACATCGATTTGTTTATTTTTATACGTTCAGTACAAAATTGTATAATTCGATTTACTTTGACTGCTCTCAGAAAATTTCATTTCTTGGTTCTGCTAGCAAGACAAAGCGCGGCGTAGAATTCTGCCACTGAAAATGCAATATCTCCGCAATTGAACGGAAAATGGGAAAAAGAGTGTGTTCCCTTGTGAGACACAAGGTTCTGTCTACACTGCTATACGTAGAACACTGTAGTAGGCAAAATAAACTAAGCAAAGAGAGTTATCATTATATCCTCCCCTCCCTCGCTTTTTAATTATTAAATTTCGGAAAGAACTTGACTGAAGAAAAAAAAATGTTGAACATATATAATTTGTTGGTTTTCGCCCAGCTTATTTAAAAGCTCCCAGACAATGGTAGTTATAGAATTAAATTACTATAATTTAAACGTATTTAGGCTCACGCAAATATCATTCATTATCTTTGAAAGTTCCCACGAACTTTTACGAAATTGTACTAAACATGCGTGTCTCATATTGTTCATGGCTATATGTTCTTTATTTGAAGATTATATTTATGTTTTATTTTAAGAGCATCTATGCATATATGTTCAAGTATGTGTTGTCATGAAAATATAGAAAAATTCGGCAAAATAATCTTCTAATAGTACTGTGCCGTTTTATAGTAGGTACTTTACGTGCATTATAAGCACTTCTTATTCAATACAATCGTGTTAACAGGAATATCAAATTAAATAAATAATATATTTACATTTAGCTTATTACTGCAATTTAATTTAAAAAAAAATAACAAAATCTATATTAATATTTCAATTGTATAGAAAATAATTTTAGAGCGAAATTGATGAAATATAAAGCCACCTAGCCAGCCTCGTGCTATCTTCCATAATCCTATACATAGAATGAGGAAGTAAACAGAAGTGACAATGATCGATTAAATTATAATTGTGACTCACAGAGTATTTGTCAATGATTAGTTAGTATAAAATTAAAGTGGAAGTAGGTAAATTATATCTTAATATATTAATTGTCAACATATCGCTTAATTCGAGAGACAAAGTTATGACTTCATGATATAATATAATAATTAGATGAACAAAACATAAAAATTAAATAAAAATCAAGGAAAGGTTAGGACACCCCGTTCCATTAATGATTAAAAATAAACAAGCTAAATATTGAATAACAGATTCACTCTTTTCTGGTTTATTTTGTATTCATGACCGCTGAGATATTTTGAAAACATCCCTGTAACTTCCTCAAAATTATTATGATTTTTTTCCATATTTTATTCATAAAGTTACTCTAATTTCATAAAAAGAATATCTTTTTATGAAAAAAAATTGTAGAAATTTATATTTGTCTTTAAGTAGGGATAAAAACTGATAAATTACACAAATGTTAAAATTTAGAATATATCAATGTTGATATCCCTTCCATTCACATTCTGTGTTCAACATAAATACTAACAAAGTAAGTCGGCTGAGCCGACCGGGTGTTTATCAACAATTTAATCAAAACGACCGCCCGCTTTATGTTTCTGTCCGCGATGTTTGCGAAGATATTAATGAAATAAACAGAACAGTGTCTTAAGAAGTTAAATTGTTAACTGAAGCAATGTATGTTATTTGAGGCCGTCGTGGTGCAAGGTGTTAACGAGTTGTAGGTACGATTCCCACTTGCGGGAATAAATTATTTTAATTTCCTCCTGCTGAGTTGCATTAATCTATACCTCGAATGCTATGCCTGTGGAGAACGAAGTGTCTAGCATTAGGTTCTCTTTCGTCTATCTTTTATATACCTGAGACAGCGAAAAAGCTAAAAAAATTAATCAGTGACTATCTATTCACTAAATACGTAAGAACTTAAAAAAAGACTTAATTCGTTAAAAAAAATGAAAAGGCGGTCTCCTTGATCAAACACCTGACATAATTTACTTATACAACCGTCAGGTCGTATCAAAAGAATGAAATCATAAAGCCCTTGTACCGATTTGTCGCGCGATAAACGCGTGTAGCGATTAATTGTCGCGATAACGCGCGTGTAAGCGTTAAAACGCCTTTGTTATTTATGTCACTTATCTTATTTGGGATTTTTGTTATGTGCTTTCTATTTGTGACGTGTCATTTCTGCGATTTATTTTATTCTTTGTGATTTGTTATTATTATTATTTTATTTTCACATACTTTTAGTATGATGTTACATATAAATTTATTTTTGAGATTATTTTGGTGCAGCGTCAGTCTGTAGATGTGACGGTTAATGTGAGTTCGATTTTCACTCGGGGGAATTAATTATTTTCATATCCTCATTGTAGTAACAACGTGAAATAAATGTTTTTAAATGATTATTTTACGTATATTTAATATAATAAGTAATATTATATATTCAATCAAAATTCGTATGTAAAATCGCCGATAAATGTGCTTTGTAATTTCAATCTCTTCTATTTGATTAATACTCTCTCTTCCATTTGGCTATAGGAGCTTCTTAATGTTTTATATTTAGCATAACTTAGTAATTACGCTTGTTTATTTCTTATTTCGGACTCTCAAAAGAGAAAAAAAATCGAAAAAAAACACGTTTTCAAAAAAAAAATTAGTTTATTTCTTTAATTATAAAATATTTACTATCTACAAAGAAAAAATATGTAAAGCTAAAGTATTACGCTCTAGTAAACTTATAAGGCGTTCTTCCGCATTTTGCAATTACATTAGAATTACAAGTTTCCTTCTATAGCCAAGATTTATTTGCGCCAGATTATACTCATATTTATTGTCTGTGACAGATTTGTACAGATGACATAAAATACAGTGAAATCGACAATACTAGTATTTGTATAAAGTAAAATTAATTTATTAAACTTTACGACATTTTCAAATTAAAATTGAAGTTTAAGTGAAATATCTATTTCTCTAGTTGTTTAGAAGAATGTAGGAATTGTGTAAGCATTTTTAAAATCCTAGTATGTATCTACTGTCAATACACTCTTGCTTTTCACCTGAATTTGAAATAACGCGTAACAGCGGCGGAATTAAGCGCCACTTTTAGCATATAGTAACATACCAATAGACTCTTAACTTTTTTCATAAAAAAAAACTACCTACATAAAACCAAGACATCTAAAGCAATATAAATAACGCCAATAAAATCGAGCAAGCTAGTTGTCCCTACATTTGTTTCTATCAAATTTATGATCACGTGAACTAAAATTCCTTACTCCACGAACAAGATGGAGATGTCGTAAATTAATTTATTTTATGCAAGTTTCCCTCGATACGATCTTACTTATACGCACTTATATTTGCCGATTATATAAATAATAATTATTGCACAGAATATATTGTAATTTGATTTGCACTGTAACACTGTGTAGCTTGAATTGTTATTGGATTTGTTTTATTACCAAATGTCAGTATCACTGGTTTAGTTGAAACCACACCATCACTTTGTTCTCCAATGTGTAAAAAAGGAGGCAGGGGGGACCTAATATCAAAATACTCTGTTTCTCATTTTCCGCCGAATTTTACACTGTGTGTTGAGTTGCGGAACTCAACGCCGCGCTTTGCCTCGACACCAGAGCGAAGAAATGAATAAATAAACTTAAATAAATATTTCATTTCCTTGAGTGGGGATAGAACCCACAACCAATCGTGTTTACATACGTGTGATCCTGCGTGATTGTTAATCTCAACTATGATTTTATTTCTATTTTATATTGGTTAAGTAATGTCAACAATTTGAAGATTGTTATTTACTATGTAGAATATGTTAGAAGGAATCTTTGATCCGATCGCAGCTCCACCATCAAAGAGGCTATTTCGAACCGATTGATCGATTTGTTACAGAAGTCCCAGACTGTATTTCAATGTTTATACTGAGAATACGATAATTTTTGATTTAATTGTTTTATTTACGATAAAATCTGTTGTGAACGTCGTGGCGCGGCAACACAGTGTCTGAAAATAAGCGCGAGGGTTGTGGATTCGGTGGGGTTGGAACGAAGAAATTATTTATTTTTATTGTCCGCTCAGGCAACAAAACAATGTTGTTGTATTCTGTTACTCAAAACGAAGAATTTGGCGAGAAAACGAAGGGTCTTATCAAAAATGTTCAATGCCTATCCTACATGATACAGAAAATGGCACGAAAAAAAATCTCTAACACACATATTAAAAGTGAAAAAAAAATGTAAAGAAAACAAAAATATCTCTGCCGAGTATCATATATTAAACCAAAAATAAAAATAAATTACTCGCGCTTTCCGCATTCACACTCTGCGGGTACAGATAAAAAATAAAATTGAATATGTCATTTATTATGTCAAATGGTCGCAACATAAAGGAGGTTTTATACAAGGTTTGAAAGCAGATATACGAAAAAAAGTCAACATTGGGTCAATGGTAATGTTTATGTGTTCGAAATAAAAATTATATTTATATCAGAACAATCTCGACAGGAGTGACAGCGTGAAGGAAAAATAAAAAGGTTTTTTAGCAAAAAGTTTCAATATAACTTTGCTTGTAAGCAATCCATTATTTTATCTGTTGTAATTAATCAAAATCAAAACACTTGAAGTGTCATTATTGAGTTTAATTGCTTGGAAAATTCATAAACGATATTTATTTATTGTCAAACAGTACATTAATGACTAATATTTTTTATACTTTAAGTATTAATATTATAAAGTTGCAGAGTTTATTTTGTTGAACGCGCTAATCTCAGGAATGGTAATTTTAAGTAAAAATAATATTTTTGTGTTGGATAGTCCACATATAGAGGAAGGCAGGGCATAAGGGTGTGCCTATAAGGCGACGATCGTGGGCGCGATCCCCACTCGTGGAATGAATTATTATTTATCAATATTTTCACTTCCTCATTTAGGCACTTAGGCATAGGCCGGATGTTGAGTTCCTCCACTCAACACGCAATGTCTCGAAAAATTCGTTAAATTTTTGCTCAGAGCTACCTTTATTAGTCATCAAAAATACCTTCACACAGTATCCTGCAAAGAGCAGGGTAGGCAAAGATAATCTATTGTTAAGACATACTGGTCCACACCTTGATGAATTTTAACGTTGCGTTTAAAGTAATATTTACCTCATACGGAGATCAAACGTAAGACCTCCCGGATGAAAATTTTATTATTTTGTTTTTTTAACTCAAATATCCGAATTTCAAATAAAAGTATATATTTTTTAAGAAAATTCAATATTCATAAATCGGTGCTTACATTATAAAGGTTATATAATAATAAAAGTTTATTATACACATTATTTTTTATATCTTCCTCTACAAAGAGGCTGTGAGACGTAAGGGAACACTGTTTTCCTAAATAAGATCATTTTGATCGTTATCGCTTTGATGAATTTGCATCGCCCTTTTTATTGAATTATGGTTGAAAAATTGTTGTTGTTTTTGACTGTACGTGTGTATGTGACTAGTCCTGTCCTGTCATGAACCCAATGAAAGAAGAACAAAAAATATCTTGGAAAATATATCACAGATTTAAGTATTTAATACCATTAAATCTACCACTACACAAAGAGCCTAGTCATGGCACAGGTGTACAAGCTTGCAGTAAACGCGACAGGTCGTTGGTTCAATTCTCATTCTAGAAATTAAAATGTTTAACATTTTTGTTTCTCGCTCTCGTAACGAGGAAAAGCGCGGCATTGAGCTCTGCCATTCAACATACCCCCAGAATTCCGCAGAAAGTCTGCAACGGAGGTGTGTCAATGAGAACGGAGTATCTTAATAGGTTCCTTCTGCCTACCCTGATATGTACGGAATACAGCGTGTACCCAAACGAAATGGCGATCCAAAATTCGAACATCATAAATTAAAAATACACAAAAAAATATTAGCAACTATTCCATTGAATCACAAATAAAAACACATCTTAAAATGACCGCATATGAAATATATATGACTATTATAAATCCCAATTCATTTCGAAGGCACCAAACAAACAATTTAATTTTATTTACAAAGAGAAGATTCATAAAATTAACTTAATAAAGTCTACGTTCACATCCTCGTGTGTGGATTGTGACACAGTTTATTGGGTGCTAATGACGCATCGCACGCGTCTTGCGTATTTCAAGATATTTAGTTAAATATAGACTTAACAGTTGGGCTGTAAAGTTAACAGACGATATTGTATGAGTAATTTTCTTATTAAGTTAGTAATTATGAGTATATACCGACGGATATACCGTCTTCTTCTATATCTGTAGCAATATTATGAAGTTGAAGGAGTCGTTTTTGGTTTGAACGCCCTAATCTCGGAAACTGTTGGTCGGAAAATATATTGTGATTGATAGTCCATTTGTCGAATATGGAAAGTTATAAGTTATGTAAGGTTTTATTCTCTTTAATTTTTTTTTAGAATCAGTTGCAGTTGTATAAAGATTTTTAGATAATTAAAATATCACATTGATATATTGACGAAGTTTTTTCTGATGGCTGATTGTTGTACTAGTCTGGTATTACAGCCAATTTAAAAATCATTTAAAATGAAAATGTCTCTGCCGTCTCAATAGTGAACAAAAAAGTTCTTACGCAAACATTTTAGTTCCAATTTTTTTAGATTAATCAAACTAAGCGGCCATGAAGATTCTCTTGGGAACTTGTAATATATATCTCGGCATAAAGTTGTTTTTTTTCGTTGCGTTATTAGCTCGTTACCGGAGCGAGGAAATGAAAAATATTAAACTTTTTATTTCCCCGAGTAAGAATTGAACCTACAACCTACGCCACGACTGGCCTCATTTAATTATACATTATACTTCAGTAATGATTTTTATATACCATAATCAATCTATTTAAAAAAAGGGTGATACGACTCCATTACTCAAAATTATGTTATTTATATAATTTTGATACAATTTTGCATACAAAAATAGTAAATACAAAACCAATTTATTGAAAACATAATAAAACAATAATAAATAAATGACTTATATCGATCGCGGGTGGTACAGCAATGACACGGCCCATATCGAAATGATGACAGATTTAGTACCGCACTGCGCTCGGTTCTCAAGAGAAACTTCTATTATTTAGATTATTGACGGTAGGTCTCAAGCAGCACGCTATAAATAATTGTATTTTTTTTCTCGTTGCCTACTTTTCTGCTATTTTAAGTTTAATATGTACTTTTGAGATCGACGTTGTGCAATGGTGTAGCGTGTGACTGTAAACAATACGGGCGGATTTAGCATTTCTTGAGAATTTTTTATGATGGAACGAGGAAGAAAAAAATAAAGAATAACTTATATTAAGCTAAAGTAATACCTAAATTATTTTTTGTTATTTTCTCCACTAGGACATTTAGGTGACAAGAAAGAAATGAAAAGAAAATAATCACTTACACTGTATTATAAACCAGTTTCACGCTTTTATCCCGCACACAGCAGGGTAGGTAGAGGGAACTTACTCACTCATTTCCCACTTTCCACCTTAGAGCTCGGGGCAACATGCACAGGGGCACATTTTCTAGAAAAATTACCTGTAAACAAAAAAAATATATTATGAATTATTTTTTACAATTATTAGGACAAAACATAATTAATCTGAAAATCAAAGTAACGAATCGATTCCACTGCAGTCTATATCAAATTAATACTAACCAACAAAACAGACTTAACCAATTGAAGATATTGCGTATTAAATTAACAACAGAACAGCGCCGCGCTTTGTCTACAGACTGGTGAAATAAAAATATTTTATAACCATTCCTTGGAAAGGTAATTGAACCGACAACGATCGCGTTTACAGTCAGACCCTGAGCCAATAGTCGAACAACTAGTCCTATACGACTGTACTATAGGTACTCATATTATAATGTCAACACAGAATAGGCCATTAATTATTAATGTCCATAAAACAACTCAATGGATATTTATCACGTGAACAAACATATAGGAGTTAGAGAAAACAAAAATACCGCTCAAAAAACATACGGAACCGATTCGGCACGCGTGAAATGACACCTGTCAAAACAAAATGTACCGACTACTAGACAAGTGAAAGGCGGTAGCGTTTTGCAATTTTTTTAGCTTCGCGCTGTATCTAACATATAATGGCAGGGTAGGCAGGGGAAACATAATGTTGAGACACTCCGTTCCTCATTTTATGTATTTTATTTTTGATACTTTGTTTGTATCACAGCGAGGAAATGACTATAACTCATTAAATATTCCGTGTGGAAGTCGAGCTCACAACCGTCGGATTTTCAGTCAAATACTGTGCCGAGACGAGAGCTTTATTTAAGAAACATATTTATTATTAACATTAACAGTATTAACAGTATAAAATTATATTTAGACGAATTAAATTAATAAAATTATAATTAAAAAATATTTTGTGTTTTAAAAAAACTTCTTGAACACAAATGCTCAATATATTAGTTTTGTTTATTAAAGAAAACAATTTAGAGTGATACCAACACAAGAATAAAAAAAACTTATATTTTTATTGTTTCAATATCGCTTTATAAGATCCTAGTAATATAACAGAAGGCTCTTGACAATGGCGTCGTTCTGTTTAGAATAGACTAAATATTGTTTCAGTTAACCAAACACTTTTCGGCGATAAAAAACAAACAATGTGAGGCCAGTCGTGGCACAACGCAACATATAATTTCATCTAGTGGCAAACGAACCCACAAGAGTTCGATTGTCACTCACATTTTCTCGCTCTGGTAACGAAGCAAAGCGCGGCGTTGTGTTCCACGAACACGACGCGCAATGTCTTCAGAATTCGGTGGAAAACGGAAAACCTAATGTTAAGACGCTCCGCTCCCGTTAAAACAATGAATCCTAATGTGAGCGGAGCAAACCCTAGGTTCCCAATTTTCCTCTGCCTACCCAGTTATGCTCCTATTTTTAATAAGTATAGATTTGTTTTTAATTTGAGTCAGAGACTACTTTGCGTTTATTTTTTTATGAAAAATGCATGTTGTATTTCGTAAGTCCTTTATTTATGAATGCGATATATATATCAAATATATATCAGAGTTATACGCCGCGTGACTGTGCATATTTATAAGTAAGTCATTAACGGAAAGTTTAATATATATATATGTATAATATATAGATTTTTATCTATTTAGACCACACACCAAGCAATGATCATAATGGGCGTGTATAAAGTCCGTATGTTTGTCACGAGGTGGAAATAAGTGAGTATCTGCCATTATTTACCGTTAACGATATTACATACTATTTACTGAATACAAACTAATTTATTTACTTATTTTAGGAGCAGTTGTTTTTCATTATTCTATTAGAATAACCCGTTCTGAAGAATATTTTACTTACTGATTGTTATACGACGAAGTTTTAATATATTTTTTTTTATTTCACTCTCTATCCCGCATAAAGCAGGATATAGTGAGGGAACCTAGTGCTAAGTCACTCCGTCCCCGCCTAATTTTCGTAATATTTGTTGGGAAAAATTCAGGTTCAAGTTTACAGTCAGGCGCTAGCCGTTGCTCTTCGACTGCCAAAAAATCCATTTTTTAGTTTCACGCTGTATCTCAAAACAGGGTAGGCACAGGGAACCTGGAAAGACACTCCGCAAGTGAATGTTAAAACAATCGGCTGCTATTAAGAAACTTCAGTTTTTCCGCTCCTCACTTTGGGACGAACTCTTGAGTACGTCAACGACGTTTTGCCTCATTTTCAGAGCGAGAAAATCAATCTAATTATTTTTTCATTCCCCAAGTCCATATCGAACCCACAATCGTAGTGTTTAAAATCGCACACTTGTGCTTCTACAAAACGACGGGCTTAAAAAATATTATATTTCAAAAATCTGCAAATCTATACTAAGCATGTGGAGGTCGTCAGGATGTAATAAGCTTAATAAGGTAACCTTTAGATTTCTAAGAAATTCAATTGGCGGGCTATTACAAAAACTTAAAAATCTTCAAAATTGCCTTTTCTAAGGAACAATCATCTCTATAATTTTCAAGCAGTATATAGCAGCAGTATAGGATAGACAGGGAGAGAGTCTAGTGTCGAGTTAATCTGTTCTTGCGTGTTTCGTGGCGGAACTCAACATTACTCCAATGGGGATCGAACCTATGAAAGCCGAGTTAAGGGTTTAACGACTTTTCTATATGTGGAGTTGTTTTATTTTGTCAAACTGAAACATGCAAGGAATGTCTTAACACTATCTACTTACTATAGCTTTCCTCTGCCTACACCGCTATATGCGGGATACAGCGTGAAACTAACAATAATAAAAAAAATCTATGTATATAAAAATAATATATAAAAAAATCTATGACTTATATTTACAAAATTTTGTTATTTTTTTTTACAAAAGAAAAGAAAATAACTAAGCATTAAAAGGTTTCAGGCAATTCAGTCATACAATGGTTTCAATTCAGTCTTTGAACAAAATCTAATCTCAGTTAAAAAAAACGAAATTGAAAAATCTAGTCCGTGTACGACTGTCTGTCTGTATTTATTCACAAAACAATAGGTGATTAGTGTTTTTGCCGGTGCCATAATAACAGAACTGCTGGAGCAGAATTACTGAGGGAGTGTGTAGTGGTAGCAAAATATACATAAGTATATAAAATAATTAAATTGTTTAATCTTTATTTATACTTCTATACTAATATCAGAGTAGAATTTGTTTGGTTAAGCACACACAATGTCACACAATTTTCTTAGGTATTTTGATTTAACTACCTTAAATAAGAGTTGGATTGTTATAAAAGTTATTCATACGTTAATTATTATATACGTTAATTATTTTTTACGATAAAATAAATTCATTTAATTTTATTAGTTTTTAGACTTTATAAGATTTTTCATATTAAACCGATACCTACTTATAGATCAGCAATTTTTTTAAAACACATTCCAAAAAGATCCAAACCTACGACCATCTTCTATGCAATTGCGCGACAACGTCTATATAAAATACAAAAATACAGTTAAATCTACTAAATTGGTACATTAGAGGTATATATTCTTAGTATTTCATTTCCATCATACCAAGACGACCGCCGCCATCATTAGTAGCGTAATAACAGACATCGCGTCTTCTCTGTCAAACAAAAAGTAATAAATGTGTCCAAATTGCCCTTAATCATTGATAAGCTTGGAACTTAAATCCAAGATTATTTTATTCAATTCAATTTGATATATTTTTTAAAAATTATATCCTTATTTTTATATACGAAAAAAAAATACCATGTAACTTATTTAAGTTTTTATGGCTAAGTAAAGGAGGAAAGATTTCAATTATACTAGGATAAATTGCTAATCCAACACATTAAAACTTATATCGACGGTTGTAGGTTCGATTCCCGCTGGAGAGAATGAAATATTTAATATTTTCATATCCTCGCTCTGGGAACAAGGTAAAGCGCGATGTCGAGTTTCCCCCCATTTAACACGCAATGCCTCGAAAAATTGGACGTAAGTGAAGAACGAAAATGACCTAATGGGAACAGAGTGTCATAACTCTGGGTTTGCTGGTTGGTGCAGTATGAAGCTAAAAAATACTTTCATTTCATACCATTATATTAGGTGAGTTGTGCAAAAAATTTTTTATAGTTACAGAATTAATGTAAGACAGTTTACGACTTCAGTTATGACGACATTTATTAACGTCATAACTGAGTTTAATAATTTCATTATCATCAAAAATTAAGTTGTAATACAATGTTCAGCTCAGTCGGACACTCGGTAGTGTGTCAATATGAGGTAACAAGATTTCACGTACTCTAACACACTTGCTAACACGGCAAATTAAATGAAAACTTATAAAAAGAAAATTTATCAAAAAAATAACATTTACAGAAAAATGGTTTACCTTTTTTTTAAATTAATAGATTATAAAATAATTTAAAACAAGGCTAAGTTCAAAACATCCCAACCATTAATCACTCCAATATCCCCAAATGACCTTCGCAGATCAATAAAAAGCTACTGAACTCAACAAACTGCAAGAAGCGTACAATCTCCTTATCTAATTATAAGACAATAACTCATGAATCGATGAAACACAATTATAAAGTCATTTGTCTTTCCGGTTGGTAACATCTACTCAGCATTAGGTTTAAAAATAAATTATTTTAACCGACGACAAAATAGAAGGTTTTGATAATTCTTTGTTTCATTAGATAGAGTATCCCAAAGATAACTTAACGCTTTATCCAGTATATAGCACAGAGGAATACAGGCATAGAGAATCTAGTGCCATGACACTTTGTACTCCGCTTGCCAATTAAATTTGAGCGAGTGGCAGAATTCAACGTGTAATGGCATACAAAGCACGAACTCCGCATGAAAATGATAATCACCATAATATTTGAAATCAATCATTCGTAAAGACTAGTGTAGTGTTGTGCAACGATGGTTACAAAAAATATAAACTTGAAAATAAATGTTTGCCGCATGAAATTTGAACTGATAACTATCGAGTTGAGCCAAAGTCGCTACAACTGGACATATTGAGAAAGATATTGAGAGAGCTTTTTTACGCCAAATCCAATTTTACGCAAATTCGGCCCTATATCCTGAAGTTAAAAACAAAAATCGAATAACTGAACATGTGATAGAAAAGATTTATGATCTCTTAACAAGGAGTAGGGTTATTGCAGATTTTTTCAACAGAAATCTGTCCTAAAATAATAAGTCATGCCATGTCATTGTAGGACCATGGGAGTAAGTAGCGAACATATATCATCTTGATGGTTGGACAAACAACTTAAAGTGGTTTTTTTGGGTAACTTATTTGCTTCCAATTTTTGTGTGAATTTTAAAACAGTTTTGTATAATTAAAGTGGTTTAAAACCTTTTACAGTCACACCGAAATAAAAATAAATAAAAATTAAATTAAAGATTAAATTAGCTTCACGCTGTATCCCGCACACAGCAGGGTAGGCAGAGGGAACCTAGTGTTAAGACACTCCGTTCCCCACTTTCTGCCGAATTTTGGAGGCATTGCGTGTTGAGTGGCAGAATTCAACGCCGCGTTTTGCCTCGACACCAGAGCGAAGAAATGGAAATATATATTTAAGTAAATATTTCATCTCCTCGAATGGGGATTGAACCCACAACCAGTCGGTTTTACAGTCACACTTTGTGCCTCTGCGCCACGACTGGCCTCTAAAATAAATAATACTCAAAATAGAATAATAATAAAAATGAATAATACTCGAAATAGCTCTTTATTGGTAACAAATATAAGTCCTGAAACGAATTGTTGACATTGTATAATCAGGACCGGTCGTGGTACGGAGTTCTGGAGGTATTGCATGATGAGTGGATGAGTGGCGGTTAACGCCACGCTTTGCTTCTTTACAGGAGTGAAGAAATAAACACATTAATTTTTTTAATTTCTCCAAGTGTGAATCGAACCCACAAACGGTCGCGTTTACAGTCTCTCACTTGTGCTTCTGCGCCACGGCTAGCCTCGTCTGGTCTGGTATTAAGTAATATGTCTAGCAATATATAAATAACTCATATCAACTAAACATAAACATCGTAAACAAAATTCAGTGTGAACGTGCTCGTTTTTATTTTTGTCACATATTCTCGCCGCTTGAATAGTTGTGTTGTAAAATTTTATATAATCACTTTGAATTAGCTAAATAGATTTAAATATTTGTAATAGTTGAATAAAGAAATATCTTACAATTTATAATATTCTCAAAAAAATGTATAAACAACGTTTTATAAAAAAAAGAATATGTTGTTTATTTAACATAAATAAATATAAAATATACTTCTAAATAACTCAATTTATCCATATACTAGCAATCCCCTTGCGGCTTCCCTCGCTTGAAATACACAGTAATTTATTTACTAACCTGGATGAATTTTGTATTCTAATAACATTATTGGTTTAAAAACAACACTTATACATTAAAAACTAGGGTTTCAGATAATTCAATAATCTATATATATAACAAAACTGTAACTAATCACTGTCTGTACATGGAAGATATATGAGAAAATCTATTGTCAATATAATAGAACCTATTACAATTACTTTTAAAATATATGTCCGTTTGTTGGTTTGTCTGTCCGTGTGTCTCGAAAATTGAGTATAAAATAGAGAACGAAGGGTTGTAACAATAAATTCCTTCTGCATAGACGATGAAGCTGATAAGAAACGTATTGTTTAACTTTTTTTATACGTAATTAACAAAAAATTACGAATCTGTTGTTTTGTGAAGCATAAACGAAATAAAATTAACTAAACAAATAGGATCAAATAGAAACAAAGGCTTAATGATGATAAAGCTATAAAGTATGCTTCTATCCTTCGAAATACTCTCGATTGTACTGTTTCTAACACAATTAAGCTACATTTGGAAATTGAATTCAAATTGAAACGCGCAGAATCTGTTAGAGTAAGACTCGTGTTACACAATTGTTTTATTTACTTGAGCAATGTCTGAACCTGAATACTGTTCTTTTTATGTTTCATAGACATTTTCTATATTTTAAAAACTGTATATATTACTTCTTTATACTACTACTTCTACTGTATATATTGTCAGTATAAGCTTACGTTACATTTGATGACTCCGTGTTGATTTTTTTATTAAGAGTGGGAATCAAACCCTTGATTGACTGTTGCGTTTACAGAAAGAAAGAAAAAAGAAGTAATATTTATAAAAACATAAAGGATTTCTTTTATTCTTTTCTATTCTTTCTTTGCTTTCATGCAGGATGTTAAACTTCTTGTTTTATTCTCTGTAACAAATTTTTGTGTTGATGGTTAAGGAAAGATTCGCGCAATACCACTTACGGTTCTTTCTCGGTCGGATCTCAGCCTGTTAAAAATATTCTTATATGATGAATAATGAGAGCATTCATACTGTCGTTTCGGTCAAGTTCCGGTCCAATCAGGCGTATAAGAATATTTTTCTTACTAGAATATTTAATCGAACCCCCCTAAAAGACATAAAACACAGTACTTACACAATATCGGATTTCGTCTACCACTATAAATTCCGAGCGACGGCCACATCTCTTAGATAGTTAGGTGAGGAGTCGCCCTCTTTAATCTCACTTGATTTAAAACGCGGAAATATATTTATAGTTGAACATTATTTTGAATCAGGTGATGAAATTAATGTGAATTAGGTCTGAAGGCTACCCTATTCTTTATTTATTGTTTTTTACATATTTTTTAATACGACATCAATATAGGTATCTCAAATATATATTGTTTTTCTTTTGTCCATTAAGTCCATCTAACTGTTTAAATAAATTCAGGAGATATATATTTATTTTAAATTTCATGGTAATATTAAACTTCTTCATTCGTTCTTCAGTCTCCTTACGTCTCAATATAATAAGCTCAAATGCCATTTTTGTTATATAATGACACCAACTCAAATATCAATCCTCATCTAAAATTGAACCAACAACCTCTAACACCTATTTAACAACAATCTTTGTCCTAAATCTCAAATTACGTCAAGGCACTTTAAATCTAAATATCAGTTTATAAAGCAAAACACGATCCTGTATCACATTACTATAGCATCGTCGTCGGGGCGATCTATTTTTAAGAGCAGTTGTAACCCATTCTCACCTGACGTTGTTATAAACATTGCCCCGCATTAGATGCGCTGGATCTATCAAAAAGCTTTCAAATCTAAACTGCAGCATCCTTTCATAATAAACAATATGGATCTTAACCCACTATGCTTGTGTGTTTTTGTTGTTAAATGTTGCTTTGCTTGCTTCTAAGTATATTTTGGGAATGTTGCAAAGTAAAAAATAACATTATATTGACAAAAAAAAATAGGTGTTACAATTAATTATATATTACGTATTACAGTAAATAAAGATGGTCGTGGTTTTCCAATACTGAACGTGCCATGCCCCGAAAACTGAGCAAAAAATGAGTGTCTAACTCTAAATTCTTTTTTCTTACCCTGCTATAAACGAGGTGACGCCTGATAAAAAACAATGAATATGAACATACAGAAGAAACTACTTAGCATGCTACGGATTCATCGTGCTTTTCTATTATGACCTTTACAGATTTTTTTGCAATTGAACTGTATATTCTATTTGTATTACGTGTTTTAGGCTTCTAAAGTAAAAGACAATATCCGGTATCAGAGAGTTTCCAACATAAGAATGTATCAGCTACTTCTTAAATTGTCTTTGCTCTTTCTCCTCAAAAAATACCGGAAAGGTGTTGTTAAGATCCAATAAATAAACAAAATCACTATCCCAAGATGAATCAGTGATGCGACAAGTTTACTATTCACGTATTTACCAGATAACCGGGAACAGACAAACGGACGGACAAATATTTACACAACATTGTTACTGTGTACACGAAACCATTTACACGCATCGTAAAATTTATTTGTGTAATTAAAGTAGCCGACATTGCTAGTTTATTCACCTTTGTATTTTAGGATTTAGGATATCACAGCTTTTATTAGTTTTAATCATTTTAAAAATGTCGAAGTAAATTTGAGAATTTTAACGTAAACGTATACGCGTATTTTGATGGTATATAGAATTTAGTTACTAAAATTCTAGCATTTGGAAATTATTAAAATAAATGTAAGTACAAGTATTCAAACCACAAATAATTATATCTTTAAAAATAACTCAAGAAACGAAATTAGAATTAATAGTGACATGTATAAAATGCGTTGAATTGCAGCTTTCTTTCCAAAATCGTAAAAGAGACATAAAACCCAACAATACAGCTTAACTCAGGTAGTTAGCGCGCCATCTTGGAATGTCACTTTTCCCGCGCTCAATGGACGATTTACGGTAGACATCGTGGCAACAAAAAGATCGTATGCTTTTTTTATTTATAAATACGAGCATGACTGGCCATTCATAAATTGAACCATTTTTTTTGTAACACGTTTTATTGATAGGCTGTTTGATTTTGTATTTTATTTAGGTATGTTTAAAGTATATTTTTAATCTGTTATTCCGATAAATGTCAAATTTATTTAGGATCTGTATTGACTATGAACGCGTCAATGGTAGATACTGTTCTGGTATTTAATGGAATTACAGTTTCTGCGCTTAGAATTTTAAATTTTACGCAAAATTACACTTATTTATAGGTAGCTCTTACATGCACCTTCTTCTTCTTTCTGGAATTAATCCCGGCTTTCTCTATGAAGCAACTGGTTTGTAAAATCTATTATCTTAATCTGAAACTGTTTTCAATAATTAACTTTATTTGGCATTTAAAAGTAGGTACTTTCAAATACATGTACAGTCAGGTGACTGATGACAATGATGTCGAAAATTATTATTTATTAAAATGTTTACAATTTCTTAGCTTGATTAGAAAAAAATCTGCATTGAACCTCATCACGAAACACACAAGGCCTCTTGAATAAACAAGAAACAGAAAACTATGTGATTTAAAATTAAATTCTAAATAAAATAAATAAATGGCACGTTGTACCACATACACATAGACAAAAACAAATAAAAAATAAACTCCCCCTACACGGGAATCGAAGTCACAACTATCGTGATCAATAAGAAATATGCCAATCATACCTTAATGTAGTCAAAACACCATCAATCAATTCAATAATACTATTACTAACTAGAAATGACTTGTAAATTAATGTATAGGTTTCTTCACATTAATTTAATAATTGAGTAAAGTTGGCTTCAATGGATTTATGTTCATAATAAATGGTCCCGCAATAAGACGGCGTGAAATTGATACTGCCTATTCAATTCCAGTCTATGTGATAGATCATATCATATATATCAAAATATATTTACTCATCTCTCGTATAATGTATAGGCATAGAAAGTTTGAGGCCCGTGACACAGCGGCATAGCGTTTGAGCTTAAACGGGATGCTTATGGGTTCGATTTCCTATTGAAGAAATGAATCATTCTCGTCTTCTCGCTTTGGTAAGTCAATGAGTGAGATTATTTTCCTTTACTCAACATATCAACATATCTCAAAAATAAGGCGGCAAAGTGGATGACGACTAAACTCAAAACGAAAATGACAAAACATAATATTTTTAAGACTACGTTACCCTTTTTCTACTATGCCTTATGCAGAATACAGAGTAAAGCATTTTTTGATAGTGCTTTATTAATGTAACATTTATTTAATTACATTAAAAAATAAGAATCTATATACAACCTCTAGCTCTAATGCAATCACGTCACAGGCCACCCAGAATAAATCATATTAAAAAATTACACCAATCATATATCATAATAACATTCTGACAAGCTTAGAACATGCTTAATAGAATACGACTTGCCTAATTTGTTCCTTTGACACGCGATTAATTGATGCTTGGTTTAGCGATGGCCGGTTCGCCACCTGGTGCGATAGCAGAACGATATATATAGCTCGATTTAGGGTTTTTACATTTCGTTTATTTATTTTAGCTTCACGCTGTATCCCGCATATAGCAGGATAGACAGAGGGAACACAAAGTGTAAAGATATTGTGTTATATTGCGGAACTAAACGCCGTTCATAATCTTGTTACCAAACCGGGGATATAAAAATATTTTAATAGAAACCGAATGTACAATAACGTGGCAAATTTCACTACGAAGAGATTCACTTTTTAAGTCTGGCTCCATTATGAGACCAGCTGGATGAATGATCACTTAAGCTACATATGTATAGATATATGTAGCTTAAGTTTCGGGATAACGTGACATAATTACTTAGTATATAACTTTATATACTAAGTTAAAGAGTTACAAGTCAATTAAAGGATGTTAAAATCTAGCAAATCCTACTAATATTATAAATGTAAAAATTTGTGAAGATGAATGTTCGTTCCAGTTTCACGTTAACATTACTGATCGGATTTAGATGAAACTTTACAGTAATATAGCGACAGTAACCTATGTAGATTTAGTATAATTTCGCTATAATATAACTATAGTTTTAATCGGGCGAAGCCGAGTATGGGTGGATAGTTGTGTTAAATACTGAAAAAGCACATAAAAAATTTTTACTTACTCTGCGTGAACTGAAACTGAAATTCACAGTTGACTTCGGAGTGAAATAAAAAATGCAAATTGATAACAGTCGTTAAGCCGCGCCATTTACTACGGTAAAAAGTAGAAATCGTCGTGGTGTAAAGTAGAAATTTTAAGTGTATGGAAGTAAGCGATTTTTGGTTCAAATGCTAAATATTAAATATTAATGGAAGCGGGGCGTCGAGTTCCGTCTCTACACACAAAATGCTGTGCTTCCATTATATATGACTTCTCGAGATGTCACTCTGTTCATTTTAAAAAGGTCATGGTGTGTGAAAATAAGAATATACTCACTGTATTTTACTATTTACAACAATTTTTACAAGATTAAGTAACAAAAATAATAATTTTAACAATAATACTACTTAAATCAATTATCATTTCTAAATTTTCATTTAACATGAGCTTCAAACGATATCGATTCTCATTAAATTACGACGTTCCACCTTTAGTCTGCAGTATCCTTCTAAAATAAGCAAAAAATTGACTTCCACCTACCGACACAGGAGATGCTTTAATATAAAAAACAACATACATATAACAGTGAACAACTAGCCCATAATAATCAGTTACGTTCCAATTCGCACGTTGCTCACATCATTAATTTTCCGTATCCGCTCTCCGCCGGGCGGTGTGACAAATTGAGGATTTTTGACCACAAGCGGCACTTTTGATCTGTGAAAGTAACGCTCTGAATCTTTTAGTAATATGTCCATTGAAACTTGGGTAATGTGGTATTAAGTATTTGTCTGGCAGTCGTCGTGATACACTGGATCTACGTTTGACTGTATGCGATAGATGTGGGTTCGATTACTATACGAGGATCTTCCCTTTGGTAGACAAAGCGCGGTGTTCAGTTTCCCCATTCGAAACGCAATATGTCGAAAATTGGGCGGAAAGTAGGTATCGGAATATTTTAACAAAAGGGTCCCTCTGTCTAACCTGCTTTTGAAGTAGAGTAAATATAACAAGGTTAGTTGGTACAGCCATTTACCGTTAAGACTATCTTTAGTTTATATATATTTCAAATTATAAACAAAAAAATATATAAATAGATAAAGACATTGATTTTTAGATACTATCCGTGTGGTCTAGCCAGTTATGCTATTATTTGGTGATTAAGCGATAAGCCGAAACTGTAACCACTTCTGTATGAGAGGAAACAACGTATCAAATGACAGTTTTTGTCCTCGTTATTACAGTCAATTAGTGGTCAAACCAACAGGTGGTCTTTTGCGGTGGGTTACTATTTTTACATACATAGATATATCATGTATTGGCTTCCCGCTAGAGCCTTCGTCCTTGAACTAGAAGTAGTTATATTTATTTACTAAACTGATTTATTTTTATTTTCTAATAATTTTATCAATTTAAAGACAGTAGGTATATATAAAATATTGAAAATTAAAGTTTCATCCATTTCAAAGAACAGTTATTTACAACAGTTTAGTCATACAAAACAAATAGATTAAATTGATATAAAACAACCTATAAATATTAAGGAAAATTTGGCAATAGACCATAGTGAAAATTGCATTTAAATCAGTAAAGCCGATTCAGAGATTTCCTTGCACAAGCACACAAACAAACACAAATAGTTTAAAAGTATATATATTTTTTTCCTTTCCTAGTCTATATATAAATTATTTTTATAAATATTTTATAAAATGAAGAAACACATACAATGTGAAAAAAGCATAGAAATACCTATACGTGTATAACATATTATGTTTAAATATAAATTTATTAACGACATACGCTAAAGACAACCGTTAATGACGGGGCATCAAATGTCGTAAATTTATGATATTAATGAAGTTAATGGCATGGTTTAAATTAAATAGCATTATGATCGTTTCCCAGGCGCCTCTGAAGTTGTACCTTAATTAACTTATAGTACGGTACGAGTGAAGCTTACAATAGTAGTACTATGGATGTTTTATATTAAGAATGTCTTTGTAGCCTCTTTGCCATGGCTTTGCCGTAACTGTAAATCTTACTGTTGTGGGTTTGATCCTGGCTCTAGGGAATTAAATATGTAATATTTTCTTTTTATCTCTCTGGTAACGAGGCGGCGATTATTTCAGCTACTCAACACACAGTGTCTCAAGATTTCGGCGGAAAGTGCGGAACGGAAGTGTTTAAGTAGGAACACAGTGACTTAACATAAGCTTCCAAATTTCCTTTTGCCTACTTGGCTATGTACGAGAAACATTCTATTATAGATTTTATAAATTTATAATATAAAATTAAAGCATCTAACTATAATATACAACAAAAATCAACATTATCGGTTGAAAAGGCAAAAAGAAATTAATTTGAAATACATAATGTCACCAGTACCTAGCTAGGGCTTAATTACAATTTCAATATCGTATACTTTGAGTAAATTTGATCGTATACGGGTCAAAGGATCGAGTTGAGTAAACAGCTAACCTTTTCAAAATTTATATCAAGTATTGGATTAATTTTATAAAGGTGAATACTCATGGGCACTTCTTGAAAGTAATCTTAACATAATCTTTTGCATATAGATATATTTATTGTAAATGTATTTTTTAAGGAATAGTAAATTTAAGACCATCACGGCGCGGTGACACAGCTTCTGACTGTAAACGTGACGGCTATGGGTTCTTTTTCCACTTGGTGGAAAGAACAATACAAATTGCAGCGATGAGCACCACACACAGCACATTTTTCGAGACATTGCGTGTTTAGTGGTAGAACTCAACGTGTTTGTCATAGTACCAGAGTGAGGAAAAGAAAATAATTGATGCCGACAAGGAATCAAACTCACAACCATCATTTACAGTCAAATGTTGCGATGGCCTAATTAAAGTCACTATATCGAAATCTACTAAAAACCATTGCATATTTTAATAATTGACACAAAAACGTCAAAGTAATTCACGAGAAAAGTTGAAAAGTAAATTAATTTTGATATTAATATCATCTTTTTGTATAAGACAATAAATTAGAAAAATATTAGATATCTTTCGAGTAATTGGCCTGAGAGTCTCGTCGTAACAAAATTGGGTCTCAAATTTAACTTTGGTAGATAGGTATTTATTAAATTGGTATTAACATCAACATTATTACAAATATGTAAGAATCCTACTTTTATACCTAGATACAAGTATATGGCGATTATTGTGGGTTCGAATTTTACAGGAGGAAATGATACGACAAACTTGATTACAATTTAAAACAAAAATCAACTAAGCTGATTCAAAAAAAAAGATTTTTCTAAAGCACAATACGGGCACCTAAGATGTGATATGGAAATTTAACTTTACTTAAGAGAACATTTAAAAAAAAATCAGCAAATAAAGAATAAATCAGACGCAGTAACATAAATCGACTTGTTTCTTGTAACATAAGAACATCTTTTTATTTCAATATAAGGTGCATATATTATCGGATACCTAATAGAAGTAGTATCAACAAATATTAAGACAGTTATTGCGCACGAGCGTGCGAGTGTAAATGTGATATGTTGTGGGTTCTATTCCCACTCGAGAATATAAAATATTCAATCTTTTAAATTTTGGTAACGAGACAAAGCGCGTATCTATACTAATATTATAAAGAAGTAAGATTTGTATTTTTGTATGTATGTATGTATGTATGTGTGTATGTTTGTAGAGTTTTCACGCAAAAACTACTGGAACGATTTCAATATTTTTTTCACTATTAGAAAGCTGCATCTTCACTGACCAGCATAGGCTATATTATATTTTCAAAAAAAATAGAGATCCCTAATAAAAATGCAATAACGTAACCCAAGGTGAGAAGAAATTCATCTTAACAATTCTATCATCGCATGCGCTGCGAAAACTATTGATGATAGAACAAAACAATGTTCTACAGTATTATAGAGCGCATCAATATCTATACAAAAGTCCGCGATAGCATATGTCCAACTACTGTAGTTATGACAATATAACCATTTTTATATTTTATAAGTTAACAAAAGTGCCGACAATAATCAAACCATTTTATTCACACCTCTGCATTAATCCTTATCCTATTAAATGATATTTTATTAAAGATAATTTCAATACCTGTAAAATACTTTTTAAATTAATAAAATCGGACATCCCATTCAAAAGATATAACGAATTTAAAAATATCAATCTAAAGAAAATCATGTAATAATAAAAAATGCGGTGTGTGCCGTGTGGCCTCGCGCACCGTGGCGAGTAACTCAGCGGGGGTGAGGGGGAGGTGCATCGATATCACTAAAATTATTAAGGCAATCGATTAGATTTTTTGTTTCTTTATTTGTTTTAAATAGGCCCTGAAACTACGAGACCGATTTGAAAAATTCTTTTAAAATTAGACTATTAAGGTGTAAAAAAATACCAAAAAGAACCTTATATCGCGTACGCTGTGGAAATTATTGACAATAGCGCAAAGTGATGTACTACAATTTTATAGAAGACATTAATATCTACAAAAAGTTGACGATGCCATGTGCCAACTGTTAGAGTTATGTTACAATAACTAATTTTCAAAGGAAAAAGTGCAAACTAGAACAGAGCCGCCATCGTAGTACAGAGGGACATCTAAAATATATATATTTTATATTCTGTCATAATGAATAGCTTTAAACTTTCGTTATAAAATTAACAGTGCCCAAAAAAGGTATCATTTCTCTATGAGAATATAAATAAATATAAAGGTCAGTTTTTTAATCATTACACCATTCATACATGACCAATGTTACAATAAAAACAATTAAACCGATTTTACCGCTCCCGCACTGCGCTCACGTCTTAGCTCTTTAAATCGCTTAAATCGTTTCTGAGATAAGTGTCGACTAACAGAAAACCAACAAACACAAAATTTACAAATATTATTGTTTCTGGTTCTATAACTTTGTTAACTGCCCCCAATAATAATTTTTCTAATGAAAATCTAAAATGCCACCATGGTTTTAATAATTGTCACATTAGAAATCATAAGTGCGCCGCAAGCATACATTTTTTATTAAAACAGGAACGTAATTCCCTGTACCGAAACAAACAAATAATTTACATATTTAAGCGGGTGAAGCCGCGAGCTGGTTGCTATAGTTTATAAAAGTTTATATTGGGTTTAGATGGATCATGTGGTGATATTCAATACATTTTAATCATTGGCACGTAGGTACGTTACATTCATTTACAGTACATATATTTTTCAAGAGAACTTAATCAAAACTTTGTATATGAAAATAAATACATGAAATAATCATGTTAAGGAAGTATCAAATATATTTTATGAATCAACCTTAATGTTATATTCAAAACAAATGAATTGTATGTAAATTTGTTAATACATTTCAAGTATGAAAAAAAGAAAAAATGCAATATAATTGCGTTTCTCCTTTTTTTCCAATGATTTATATTTCTACTATTTATATCGATATATCAGGGACGTAAATGCATGCATGTAAATGGGAACAGAGCTGCCATCTTAGTAGAGAGCAACCTCTAAAAAATATATTTACGTATTATAGTAAAAAGTGTGAAGAGGAATGTGTAATTTCTCTATAGAAATTATTATTATACATAATATCATAAACAAACAAGTTTCATCAGGACATATAAAGTTATCCTCCTACAGTATAATTATTTTCGATTTTTAACTTTTAATTTTGAACATTTTGAATTGAACGAAAAATTTTGACTATTTTGTCTAATTTGTTCGTCATAATGGCGCGAAAATTTCAAAATATTAAAAAAAAAATATTTTGAAAAAAATAATTTATTAACGATAAGAATGTTGGTAGTTCCTCAAAAGGTATAAGAATTAAAAAAAAGCCTGAAATATGCTTTCTTTGCAAGTGTTGTAATAACGATTGGTTGTATTCACTAAAAAATCACTATAGATATTAAATATGCTCAATTATATAGTATTTTTGTCAGCGCCACTTTAAATGAAACCATAGTTTTAACTACTCTATAAAAGCCTAATACAATTTAAAAAATCCCAAAAATGAAAAAGTTATTTTTTTATACAAAATAAATTATATATTATCGTTGATATTAAAATAGAACGCTATTTGTCATTAAGGACGCAAACAGACATAGGCCTATCAAAGGGAAACCGCCGCATTCGAGTCGTAGGTACTGGCGGCAAAGTTCAAAGTTGCTTAGCCTTTAGTAATATTTTGTAGTAGTATTTGTTAACGTTATTGGTATCTATGCAAAAAAATCCTACGTCTAAGCTGTTGAGGTATCTTGATTAATTTCTTTAGGTATGGGTTTAAAATATTTTATCCTATATACTGTCCCTGTAAGAGAAGCGCTGACGCTTCCATTCTGTATAAATATTCAAGGCCGTCGTGGCGTAGGGGCACAAAATTGTGCCTGTAACGTGACGTTATGAGTTCCATTCCCACTTGGAGGATTGAATTGTAATTTTATCATATTTTCGTTTCGCACGTCAGTCATATATCATACGCAGTATCTTAACACTTAAGTTCCCTCTACCTACCATGCTATAGGCTGGATACAGCGTTTTAATTTTGTGTGAACCTATTAAAATAAAACTAATATTAAATATTTAAAGGAAGTTAGGCAAATAACAAAACTGCACTTGAATCGGCTAAGCCCTTTCTGAAATTATCGTGAACGCACAGATAAGCAGACAAACTGACCAAGTTCTATTACATTTTTAAATATCCGTAATAACAATTTTTCTAATATATCTTCCACGTCCAGACACCGATGAGTAAGGATTTTATTGTAAGTATCGATATCACTATAACTATATAGCTATAACCATAACTTGGCCCTAAGGACTCCTTTAGGCAAAAGTTTAAAGAAATTAATATATTGACAGTTGCATCTCTCTTATGGGAGGTACGAAAATGCGACCTAAGGTTTTAGTAGTTTTCATATTAGAAATCTTAAGTGCGTTGCAAATATACATTATAGGTATATTGAAACATGAATATAATTTTAGAGTTTTAAGTAAATAATTCTGTGGTTAAAGCGGGCGAAGCCGCGAGCGGGTCGCTAGTTTTAAAATAAAATAAAAGCGCGGCGGTTCTGTTTCACCATTAAACACGTAATATCTCGATTCAGATATATCGAAACTTAATACATTTTAATACTATATTTTCTTCGCTTATCTTGTTATGCAGGAAAAATTACGAAATTTAATTTTCAAACCTACAACCATCGGAACGTCGTAATGTAAGGACCATGGAGACTAAAGACGCGACGGCAATGGCTAACGGTTGAGAGTTCAGTTGAAGGAATGAAATATTAAAGATTTTCATTTCCTTGCTTGCTCTGGTAATAATGCAAAAATCGGCGTTGAGCCGCAGAACTTTGAACTCGATATATCCAAGCGTTTCTGAGATAAAGGTTCTTAATAGACAGACATACAGACGGACAACAAAGTGATCATATAAGGGATCCTTTTTTCTTAAAGGGTACGGAGCCCTAACAATGGTGCAGCGTAACACTAACATTTAGGGGCACAAGCGTGTGCCCCTAAATGTTAGTGTTACGAGTTCAATTCCTACTCAAAAAATAATTATCATTTAATATTTTCATTTCATCGCTTTGGTAACAACTACACAATATTTCGAAAAATTCAGAGTCGGGAGTCGAGTTTCATAACGCTGCCTTCCCTTTCCCTTTATTGCTATATGCGGGATACAGCGTGAAGCTAAAATATGGTATACCGTATACCCCACTTCTACATTATTCCGAGGCCAAGGTGGATTACACTGCGTGTGGCGTCACTCGACACCACGCTGACCGCTCTAGTGAACACCACTAAGTCTTTTTATCTCCTTATATAGACACGTCTTGTAGGAAAAATCTGGTTTCGAGTTATAGTTGTAAGAATTAACTTTGAAAACGTTGGTTAATTCATTTGGAAATAGTTTATATGTTTGTATTATGTTTGAGGCCGTCGTGGGGAACCGGGAAAGTGTATACGTGTAAGCGAGACGATTATCGGTTCGATCACCAATAGGAGAAATTAATTGTTTTTACATTTCGTCTAGTACAAAGCGCGGCGTTAATATAAGCGACTCATTGCACCATGTCTTGAAAAAAATTAAAACTTGGCGGTGGGTCGGAGACTTAATACTAGGTTGCCCCTGCTTACTCTGCTGCAGGGTGATTTTTTTTTTTAAATGGGGTTCAGATAATTGTAGGCTTAAATTCCATACAAAATTATGTTTAATTTTTTAAGCTTCACAGAGTAGGCAGAGAGCGGTGCGCTAAGCTTTAAAGTCTATGCATAACTCTATCGTCTTGTCCACTATCAATTTATTTATAATAATCCACAAAACCCCAATATACAAAAAAATACATGAAAAGTAACTGATAAGTAAGAAAATAATTCCATTAATGGTATTGAAATATTTCGAACCCACACTTGCCACGTTCAGTTGAATAAATTATCTTAAACGTAGATTTATAATCTACATATAAATTAAAATTTTCTATACACATTTATAAGCAAATACCGATCCCCTAACAGCAAACATTTCTTACAGCATTAGAAAAAGCATTATAAATCCAAAATTTAAGCCGAAAACAAAGAGGATTTAAAAATCAATAGCCTTAATATAGTCCCCCATCAAACAGAAATGAACCTGTGAAACTAATAACTATGCAAATCTCAACAAACAGACGGACAAGCGTGTCTACTTTGTACACAATTAAGCGAAATCCCCTGAAATATATGGAGCAATCTGAAATGGTTCTAAAACTAACCACACAAAGGCTATATTCGCTTGTATAAAATTTTGTTAAATTTAATAAATAATTGGTATTAAACTAAAATGATAGTCGATATTTAGGTAGTTAGTATTAAGTGATTATGTTCCTATAGCTAAGTTGTAGGTCGCGGGTTTGTTGTAATTTGTAGTAAAATAGCTTTACGCTTTTCCTCAACAGCAGGATTGGCAGAAGGAACCTAGTACTAAGTCACGCCGTGTTCCCATTCCGCGCCAAATTTGAGCACACACCAGAGATAGTGCTCAGTGGCGGAACTCAACGCCGCTGTACCGTATAGAACTATACTTCAATAAGCATATATCTCAATAATATCCAATTACAGTATACAATATTATAAACAAAAAATAATACAAAACCAAGTTTAGCCAGCAGCGTTAGTTTACTTTCCACCGATTTTAACATAAAAGGGATATCGATAGATTCGAAACGGGTGCATGCATGTAATGAAAGACTAGACTACGCACGCCGCGGGCTAAACGCCCTGTACAATTAAGTAGTAAATCGTTAGCCAATATTATTTTTTTATTGTTATTTTCTTTTATTATCTTTTTTACATTTTTTTTATTATTTTAACAATATTGATTATTTACACACATAGCAATGGACAACATTTAGAAATACATATATATACCTATTTATTTTTTATATACAAAGGATATGCGGCTCTTGGAAACTGTTGCTTTCTAGCCAATTAAGCCGAGTATTTTTTGAGAAACTCGCGCTAAGATATTTTATTTCCCAAATCCCGCTATATATAGAGAAGTTTAATTTTTTTACCTTCACGCTGTATCCCGCCCATAACACAGTAGGTAGAGGAACATGAGACCTTAATGTTTAAGCACTCTGTTTCTCATTAAGACACTACCACTCTGCAATATCTACTGAATCTTGAGGCATTGCGTTTTAAATGACGGAACTCAACTCCGCGCTTTGCATTGAGAAGTTGCATTTGTTGAAATTTTAACTATAACAAAAAAATATAACAAAAGTACGTTTAATACTATAAAAATAATAATATATATAAAATATATAAAAAGTACGTTCAGGTCATACGCTTTTTAAATATTAAATATACATTTAATTGAACGGCCACAAGCCTGACGAGTAGTAAGCGAGGCGAAAGAACTATACAGAGACCGTACCGTTTGGCACCCCATTTTTCTGGCTACTCCCCTAGGGATCCGTAAAGAAAAAAAAAATAACCACTTATCTCAGTAACTGTACCTTCAAATGAAGCAAACAGTGCACGTGAGATCAAATTTTATTCACAACAACTGGATTGAACTTTGCCGCCGTCGCTCCGGTTATTAAATTTTTCCCAATTCACAACCAAAATGGTTGAAAGCTTAACAACTATAAATTTGTAGCTTTCTGATTTTTATGCTTCTCGTAACGTATTTACTTTTAAATAATAAATATAGAAATCTCTCTGTTGATTCCATCTGTTGCATTAAGCTGGGAAAGTAGCAGTTTTTATTATAATGTGTTTTTGCTCCGTTTTACGGTCAAATGTTTATATAGTGTATTCGTACGTGAATATAACATGTACTAGATCAGCGTTATGTATTTCTAATTACATAGTATTTTTATTTTTACATAATTTTTAGTTAACACTGAAGCCAGTTGTGGCGTAGGGGCACAAATGTAAACTCGAAAAAAAAAAAAATCAGCTTCACGCTGTATCCCGCACACAGCAGGGTAGGCAGAGGGAACTTAGTGAAAGACACTCCGTTCCCCACTTTCTGCCGAATTCTGGAGGCATTGCGTGTTAAGTGGCAGAATTCAACGCCGCGCTTGTCCTCGACACCAGAGCGAAGAAATGAAAATATAAATTTAAGTAAATATTTCATCTACTCGAGTGGGGATCGAACCCACAACCAGTCGGTTTTACAGTCGCACTTTGTGCCGCTGCGCCACGACCGGCCTCAAATTCGATTCCCACTCGAGGTAATTAAATATTAAATATTTTTATTTCTTCGCTCTAATTTCGAGGCAAAGCGCGGCGTTGAGTTTCGCCACTCAACACTAAATGCTCCCAGAATTCAGCATAAATTATCTCGAAAAACGAAGTGTATTAACACTGTGCTCCCTCTGCCTACTCTATCGTACAGAAAAAACTCTGAAAAAAAATACATACTGAAAATACATATACGCAAACTATATATGTTTGTCCTATCACACACATGCCCATAATATATACTAATACAATCATTAAGTATGCCTCAAATTAACTGATATCTGCCTAACTAATAATGAAATAACCAAACTTCGTAAGCTTTAAAGCAATTACCCTTAATTGGATGTAAAATCACGAAGGTGAACTGTTCTGAGCACAACCTGTTATTATAACACTGTTATATAGATTAATAATATCTAATGGGTATAGAGGTCGTTTGGCTGTGAGCGCGACGGTTGTAAATTCAATTCCCACTTGAACGAATGAATTATTTCCATTTTTTCGCTCTGTCTTATTGAAAGCTCAGGCGTTGAGTTCCGCTACTTAGCATACAATGTCTTAAAATTAGGCGGTACGTGGGGAACGGAGTGTTTTAACACTATTTTCGCTCTATCTACTCAGCCCTATGCGGGATACAGAGTGAAGCTAAAAAAATAATATCCAATTGTACGGGTAATGTGTCTATATTGAAAGTTGTATATGTAAAATTTTCTATACCAGAAGAAATTTATTTTTTTGTTATTTTATTAAACTTATCATAGATAACAGATAGAGTTTCTAAGACGAACATACGCAAATATTTTGTAGTAGTTTCGTATTGGTATTGACATTTCTATGTAACTTGAAAATTCGAAAATGCTTGTGATAAAAGATATATTTTGTTGATTTTTATTTCTTTTTGATAAAAGTTCTGAGAAAAAAAATTAAATATTTTCAAATCCCCGCTTCGGTAATACAAAAAAGCGGATTTTTTTCAACACTAAGCTCGTAATTGCAAAACGTAAAAAACCGAAGTGTTTCAACACTAGGCTCTCTCAGTCTATCCTGGTAACATAAAAAAGCGGAGTTTTTTTCAAAACTAAACTCGTAATTGCAAAACATTTTAAAAAAAACGAAGTGTTTCAACACTAGGCTGTCTCAGTCTATCCTGCTGTATATCCCAACACAGCAGGAAAAGCAGCTGAAAAAATCTGAGTTGAAAATTTAACTTAAAAGTTAATATCTATAGTTTTAGCTATTTCAATGCGCAACTGTAGCATCTGCTATAAATTCATTTTATATGTACAATTGTGAATCATTTATCGACCAAGTAATATAAGTGCGGCACTGGTGAGGCTTCATTCACGTCACTTATTTTAATACGGGAAAGTAGGTTTATCCTATCACATATAAATTGTTATTTATTTGTGAAATGAAAATTAGATAACTATCAAATAGCATTTTACTTTTATGATAGAGAAGTTATTTCTAAATATGTAGGTACTATAAATGGAGGCCGTCGTGGCGCAGCGGCACACGATCAGGCTGTTAACACGAAGGTTGTGAGCTCGATTCCCACTCATTGCACTGATTTTTTTTATTTTTTTCGCTCTAGCAATAAGACAAATCGCGATGTTGAATTCTGCCACTAATCACACAATGTCTCGAAAGTTATGTGGAAAATGGGGGAAAAATTACTGGAGAACAGCGTGAAGCTAAAAAAGTTCCTTAAGCTTCCATACATTATTTCTAAGTAGCAAGTTAATTTACTAAATGGATATGTCATATGTGAAATTGAATCGGCTATTCAATAAATCCTTAACGAAAGCTTACAACCCCACCCAGATACCTTAATTAAAACTTAACTTACATTAAAACAATAAAAATAATTTAGTTGAATTAAAATTAATAATTCACTTGACTTCTTTTAGAATCATTAGTAGATTTTTTGCAAAACAAATGTCATGTCATCAACGGCAAGCTGTGATAATATTGCCATATGGTCTTCCGTTATGTGCACTTCAAATCTGATATACGGACATCCCGTTTTTTCTTTCAAAAGCCATAAAAATAATCTTTAAGCTTGTAATTCTTCCCAAGATTCACATTGTAAAAAAAATTACTAAATCCATAATATTATATTATTAGGAGGTTAGAAACAATCTTCAACAAAAAATTTTTTAGTACTGTAGATACTACTGTCCAAAGTAAAAAAGTGTGGGAAATACATTACGCAAGATTTTACTGTATCTATTGATACCAAAAAGGATTTCAAATAAAATAAATATAAAAAGACTAAATATATTTTGACTGGCTAGCCATTAGTAAGTTAACACAACAACACACAACTGGAATTGGACTGACTGGAACTGAGAATTGAGAATTTGACTGGAACTGAGAATTGCAAACTGGCAGAACTCAACGCTATGCTTTGTCTTATGATAAAAGCGAGGAAATGAACATAATTCATCATCTGGAATCGAACTCTCAACCTTACGCTGACAGTAATTCTTTTCTTTAAAACTCGTTTTTAAGAAAGAATAAAAAATATATCTACACAGACGAAGTCACATACAAAGACTAGATTATCAAAAGCATCGTTTAATAATAATTTTATGAATATTTAACTTAAAAATCTTACATAACATGACCCTAACGTCGGTCGAATGCTCTACATAATGCAAGTGATATCGATTATTTCCTTCTTCAACTACAGACTATTAGTATACTTATATAGTCTATACTTAGAAGACCACTATGGGAAATGTAATTTGAATGAATGAATTGTATACTAGCATATTTATTTGGTTTTGCTTGTTTAATTATTTTTTCTTCAATTTTCAATTCAATATGTTCATGATATAGCAGGGTGAGCAGAGGAAACCTGGAAACCTAGTGATAAGACTCTCCGTCCCCATTAAGATACTTCCATTCCGTTTCTGCCGATTTCTGAAGGGCTTAATTGTTGAGTGGAGGAACTCAACGCCGTGTTTGCCTTGACACCAGAGCGAAGAAATAACAATAATGAATATTTCATTTCTTCAAGTGGTAATCAAACCCACAATGTGCCGCATGTGGTGTCTAAAAACATAATTTATTAATATTTTTAAAACGTTTATAATATAATTTTTGTATATAGTAAATAATTATATTTAATAAGTAATTTGAGGCCAGTCCTGGCGCAGTGGCACAAAGCGTGACTGTAAAACCGACTGGTTGTGGGTTCGATCCCCACTCGAGGAGATGAAATATTTACATAAATTTATATTTCCATTTCTTCGCTCTGGCGTCGAGGCAAAGCGCGGCGTTGAGTTCTGCCACTCAACACGCAATGCCTCCAAAATTCTGCTGCTGTGTGCAGGATACAGTGTGAAGCTGATTTGATTTAATTTTTTATATTTAATTTCAAACATTTTACTTTATTTGTTTTAAATCCTAATGAATAACGAATCATATGATTCGTGATTTAAAAGAAGTGTGGAAAAACAGGTTTGATAAAGACGCGTCTTAAGTGTTTATAAAATTTATTGTTAGTACTAAAAAGAGATAATAAAGAGCTAAGTGAAATTTTTCCCACTTTTACATATCGTAATTAAGTTGTTGCTTAAATAATATTAATAATTGATAAAGCAATAAATGATTTAATAAAATGGAACGAAAAATTAAATATTTATTTATTTAAACAGAAACAATTAATAAATATAAACAGAATCCAATGTCATTTTAAAAGCTAAATTATTATTGTAAAGTAGGTATCCTATCCTAACTACTATTATAATTTGTGAAGATGCATGTTAGTTGCACTCTCACGCAAAAACTACAGAACAGATTTAAATGAAAACTTACAGTAATATTATCTACTTGTACAAAAATAACACATACGTTACAAAAAGACTTTGATATTGACTTTAAGCGGGCGAAGCCTCAGATAGGCTGCTAGTCTTCCATACTACGAAGTATTTTGAATAATTAACGATTTACTTGTCTTGTTCAAGAGTCACGTTATCAGTGAGAATAATATATTTAAAATGGTGGTCTCACGATAAAATGAAGTAGACCGACCTGAGCTGTATGGAGATGGCTGAATAAATTGAGATAAGCATGTTATTGATGGATAGATAGAGCCATCCTTCAATGTTGGGATAATGATATTTAAATTAGAGTATTGTTCAAAAAATATAGCTTCATACTGTATAAATATAGTGTTAAGTCACTTCGTTCTCCAGCTACCATCCAATTTTGGAGACATTGAATACGTTGAGTAGCAGAACTCAACGTTGCGTTATATCTTGTTGCCAAAGTAAGAAAATGAAAATAGCTCATTCCCCCGAGTGGGAATCAAATGCACAACCATATCGTTTACCGTCACATGGCTAAACGTTGCTAAAATCACATGAATAAAAAAAAAACTCATCGCTTCGCGCGCTCATCAACAAATCGCTTTTTTTTAATGGAAATGATTATGCAAAAACCTATAAGAATTTGAATGTACTTGGACTCGAGATCATGCCGTCAGGTGCTGCTACGTACAGCTCTAAATATTTTCCTTTCTCTGTTAATATTGTTAATGAGTTTGAAGTTGGCACGGGTCCAATAAGCTAAAGTTTAGATAGATTGTTTGAGAAAACTGTAAATATTTACCACTATGTTTTAACGCTGTCCAAGCTTAAAAAAAATACTCACAACCGAGTCCTATATGTGTGAATCTATACACATCCCCATGCATATATTAACTGATCTACCTACTTTACTATGTCGTTACTTTTTGTGTTTTAAATTCATTACAAATAGAATGCCACCATCCAACGACTCCGAAGAAGTCGGAGAGATGAAAACAATTTAAATATAATAACAGTTTCTTTTCGCCCTGAGGTTGTCTGGAAGAGATGGCTGCTTAGTCATAAGGCCCCCTTTTTGCACATTTGTTTTCTTTTTTTTGTTTTTTTTTCACTCTGTATTTTTATATAAGTGGTGTACAAATAAAGAAATAAAGAAATAAATAAAATAATTCTTCCGAAGATCAAACCTACAACTATTATGTGTACAGTCTAATATGATACTGCGGCACAATGGTGCCTATCTGTGTATAATTATTTGAAAACAATAATTTATATTTATACTTACTAACACCATAAAAAAACAGGTACACGTTGCATCCCGCACACAGCAGGGTAGGCAGAGGGAACCTATTGCCAAGACACTTCGTTCCACACTTTCTGCTGAGTTCTGGAGGCATTGCGTGTTTTGCGGCGGAGCTTAACGCCGCTCTTTGCCACGCCACCAAAGCAAAGAAATTAAAATATAAATGTAAATAAATACAACTGTACCTTCAAGTGAAGCAAACAGTGCAGAGATCAAATGAGAGTGAGATCAAATTTTATTCACCACTGGATTGAACTTTGCCGTGTACTTCATTTCTTCGAGTCGGGATCGAACCCACAACCAGTCAATTTTAGAGTCACACTTTGTGCCCCTGCGCCACGAGGGCAGTCTAATACTGTAAAGCTTTATAATAATCTTAGTAAATAAAGTATTGTGTGATACGTTGAAACGATTAATGCGATGTAATCACTGCACCTGCGTTCAGATTTACTACAAGCCAGGCACATAGTAGTGTAGGCAGGAGGAACCTGGGAACCTAGTGTTAAGACACTCCGTTCCCATTAAAACAATTTCCCAATTTTACCCAAATCTAATGTTTCCTTTCCTTGAGTGGGAATGGAACTCACAACCTGTCGCCTGTTGTGCCTCTACACCACGACTGGCCTCTACGCTAATCTTAGTTATTTCAATTTAAATAAATATTTGGGCAAAACCACGGGTAATATTTTATCTACAATACAAATGGCGGAATTCCTTCGCTGACATTATAACATACCTAATATTTTAAGGTAAAAAAATCTATTGTTCCACAGAGTATTCGTTATTGTCCAAAAATTGGTAATTCATTGTGTCTTACGTGAGCTGCGACGTGAATTTTAAATAGCCTTTGTTTCTTAATATTTTTTTTTATCAAATAAGAAGTTGTACGCATTCAAACGAGTTCTGAAATAAGATTTTGTAGAGTTTAAGTAGATACTTCTTATATTTTACTTTAATAGTAAACCAGAGTGTAGTAAACTGAGATTTTTTTTTATTTTTAAATCATTATTTCGGATATTATTATTATTTATCACTAGTTATTTTATAAAATAGTAGCTGCACGCCTTTTTCTGCATACTCTCCGTCTACCCTGCAAAAGCAGTGGATGTCGAGTGTAATAATTTTTGAGACATCAAATGTTAAATAATGGAAATGACTTATTAAATTGACTGTACAGCGCAAGAAAATGTATATAAATCATGTATTAAAAAACCTTCCCACTCATTTAAGCTTAGATCTTTCAAACTGCGTATCGGATTTTGATGCAATTTTCAGTAAAAGACTAAGTAGTTCAAAGAGAAGGAATACATAATATTTAAATACAGCTTCGCCCACGAGGTTAAGTGAAAGTAACTAAGAATTGACACTTTAATTGACCGCGGTAACTCTGACCGCAAATACCACGGGTTACATCGAAACTATTAACATGATGTAATATATTCAAGAAATCTTAAACTTTCCTACATAAAATGTTGTTTTTTTTATTAAATAAACCAGTACGAGGTTGTCGTGGCCCAAGAATCCTGTGCGACTGCAAACGCGACGGTTTCAACAAATCCACTTAGATTCCCACTGAGAGAATGAGATATTTAATATTTTCATTTCCTCGCTCTGGTAACGAGGCAAAGCGCAGCGTTGAGATCCGCCACTCAATAAGCTATAACTCAAGAATTCACCGGAAAGTGGGGAACGGAAGCGTCTTAATGGGAAATAGAGAGCAGACCAGATTGCAGCCCGTACTAGTTAATTTATAAACATATATAAAATAGCATATGCATATTACACTGAACATACTTATATTAGCGAAACCATCAATCTTAGTATATAAGAACAATTCTCTATAGGATTTTAACCTGAATAAATAGTTATTTTATTGAACTGCGTTCGTGTGAAAGTGACATCACTTGTTAATAAACGCTTGTAAGCTAATAAAGATGATGTGACAATTGAGAGAATGATTTGATTTTATACTTATTTATAAGGCAGTAATATATTTGTGCTATGAAAATTTTAAAAATATTTTAAGTTTTAATTATATATTTTTTTTTATTTTCATGACTTTATAACAGAAAGTAAGCCACATCCTCAATGTAAAATTGACGAAAAAAATACCCCATGCGCTTTGCACTGTTACCAGAACGAGAAAAAGAAAATAGTAACTATTCAATTTCCTCGAGTGGAAATCAAACGCACAACTCGTTTCGTTTACAGCACGTTCGTGCCCCTGTGCCACAACCGACCTCAAATTTAACTTATAAACCGTTATACTAAATTATTTTTTGAAGCAGTGTTAAAATAATTCAATAAAGACAGTTATCAAGTTAATTTATTTTTCTCATAACGATATTTTAAGTCTTTGATGTTTTAAAATATTAAAAATATTTTTTCTTAACATTCAAAAGTAACTTAGTTTATATTAATTACAAGAACTTTTAACACATTGAAACTTTGAGGGACTATAAACTTAAAACTAGGGTGGCCATGTTGTTTGGACAAGGTTGTTATATTACTTAATTTTTTATATTATTTCAAAATCCTTGTACAATGTATTAAATGTTACGTCTTGTCAATGCTAACGCGAATAATACGCTTGTTACAATTTATTTTTATCGTTACAGAGATATCTGTAGGAAGTATTTATATTTTCTTATTCTTTGAGGATCTCTTTTATAACTTAGTAGACAGAAAGAATCAAACAATACAATACTCTATAATCCGTAATTTTTCATTCTAAAGGAAACCGTTATTTTATCTAGCCAGAATGAGTAAACATTTATAAATACAAGCATAATGGTTGTTGCCCCGATCTCGATTCGTTTGGATGAAATATTTTCATTTTTCCGCTATAGTACGACACGATATCGAATTTGTGCGGAAAGCGGAGTAAAATATAGTGTTCAGTCGTTTGTTATGTACCATAGAAATATAAAAGTAAGTATTAAGCAAAAAGTAGCCTAACTTACACGATAAATCTTATATTGTGGTTACCCTACACTGAGCTTTAAGTATCGAGAAAGCAACTTTCAATGCACAATGAGCAATTCATTACAAGTTTCAGAAAGCAAATTAAACTTCGACAATGTAATGGCATTTTAAATACAAACGAAACTTAAATTGCCTTGATTTTCTACCTTCCAGTAACTTACAGGTTGAAATGGTTGAATTTGTTTAGTTTTAGTGCTCTTTAGAAGCTATTTGAGCACTAGTAATTATTTTTATGTAACCTCATGAGCATGAGAGTTATTTCTTAAGATAAGTTACAGTGGATATAGGATTCAGTATGTTTATGTCAATTGTAAAGATTAGGATAAGAATATAGGCTTAGAATTAAAATACGACAGTAGGTTCGAAGAGATCTCTAAATGTATTAAAAGCGATGAACAGAATGACTATTTATTTTGCTCTTTCTTATTGTATTCGAGATGCTGCTCGTTTATGGGCGTAAAGCCACAATTTGTCTTATAAGAGCAAAGAATTGAAAATAATTTATTCACCCGAGCGAGAATCGAATCCACAACCGTCGCGATTACAGTGACATGTTGTCCCAAATATTAATGATTGATTTATAATGTAACTAAAATTGGCATATTAACACACAAAAAGCTTGAATTCGAGGAAGACAAAGGTTCTAAATAATTGAAAGAGCTTAGGCACGACGAGAGAATGATTGATGAAAAGAAAGAGGCAGGGGAAACCTCTGTTGACCATCGACTAACGATGATACTGGAAGAAGATCACATCGCCTTACAGGCGAGGCAAAAGAGGCATGCAGAGACCATAGTGTTTAGTGTGCAATGGATAAAGGGAGAAGATAAAGCTAAAAAAAGATACAAAAAATATAGAACCATCAATATATATTTGTGACGATAAATACCATATGCAAACATGTACGGGAGTGAAATATTAAATAAGATTATTTAAATCAAAAAAGTCATAATATATCCAAAATATTCGAATATCTGTGAAAACACATCTCCTTTAACTCATCGTTACCGAGTAATAAGCGCTTTCTTCTTACGACCTCATCGGTCTGAGATTTATTGCTTTGTCGGTTAGATAAGTCAATTATAATTCCGGTCGCATCAAAAATTTAACGTGTAGCAGCGGCGCTCTTTTTTTTTGGTTTATCATAATATGGTTTACCTTTTTTTTCTGTGTGAAGGTATTTATTGAAAAAAATGGCAATAGTAAAATTGCTATTGTCGAATACAAAATTGTATGATTTCTTTAGTTCCTTGTTGATTGACTTATTCCTCTTAGCGTTATACCTTTTAAAAAATTGTACTTAAACTTATGCCTCTAGAAAGATGTCCAAGGGCTTTGACCAATCTACGTTAACATTCTTATACCATGAATATAAATATGAATACGTAGGTACTTCTACTACTTTTTACCTAGACCTCCAATCACTTAGTCAAAAAGAGAAAAAAAAGAGTTGTGTATGAGACATTCTAAACTCTTAGATGAAGTTGAACACATCCACATAACTGACTATTACTGTAAAGTAATAGTCAAAGGCAAAAATGGAATAATTCTTTCTCCAGGAATAGATTATAAACACAACAATATTTTGTCAACTTGAACCAGCAACTCCTGAGACTAACGCCTTTAGCCAAACTTAGCTCTAACGTTATCAAATTGCTAAATAAATTTAAAATAGACGGTATTACAGTAATTTTCGTGCGATAGTTTAGGTTCAATGTGACTTATACCTTAATCGTGTGAGTTATCCGTTGCATTGGACCTTTCTTCTTTATACTGAAAAATTGTCTTACTATAAAATTAAAAAAATAAATAAAAACTCATTTAATAAAAACATTACTCTAATCGATAATAATCGAACGTACTACTGCCTCGTCACTGTAAAAAAATCGTGTGAAACAGCTCAGCAGAATATCAATCATCCACAACTACCCACATTGCTTTTTATTTTGTCCATAAATCGTTTGAAATTCTGGTCACAAGATATATGTAATGCGGCGCTATTGTTGAAAAATAAACATTTTTTACAACATAATGATTTGTTTTATAGCGGCACGTTTAGCGAGTTTCAAAACAACTTTATTTGTGTGCTCTACATCGTATGTTGGTTTTATTTTTTTTTGGATTCAGTATCAAGCACAAATTCCAGGCTAGACAGATGGAAGCGTAAGTGTAAGCGCGACAGGTTGTGAGTTCGATGCTCATTCGAAGGAATGAAATATTTAATATTTTCATTTTCTTAGCTCTGGGAAAGAGGCAAAGCCCGGCGTTCAGTTTCGACACTCAACACGCAATGCCTCCAGAACTAGGCGATAAGTGAATTGAAGTATCTTAATAGAAAAGCAGTGTCCTAACACTACATCCCCTCTATCTACCCCACTGAAGGTGAAAAAAAAATCTTTACAAGAAATCGAATCCACAACAACAGCATTAAAGTCAATAACTTACTAAAAGCCGTTGTCGTTCGAACTATTTCACACGGTTCTAGAATTGAGGCTAAGAATGTTGAATGAATTTTGCGCAAAAACTGAGGAATTTTATTGGATCTATAGAATTCAACAATATATTGATAATAATTTCATTTAATGACCAATTTACTTGTGTGTTCTAAGTTCTTATACACGTTTTTACTATAAATATCACTTAATATTTTTTTACAATAAATCACCTTGATATATCTATCACGTTTTTTTCCGTACAGTAGAGTAATTAGATAGAACCCAATTTCGAGACTATCTGCACTTAATTTACCTTCCGACGCCTCTCATTCGTTAATTTGTAGAGTATACTTCGCCGCTTTTTCTCTCATTCTAATTTGTAGGAAATGAGCAGGAAAATGAAAACAATAATTTTTCCCGAGCGAGATCGGAACCCACAACCACCGTGTTTAATATCATACGTAGTCTAATTGAACCACCATGACCTCTGTTTTATTTCTTAATGCTGTCATATTAACTTTCCATTTATGTTATGACTTAAAGAATGTAACGAGATTAATATAAGGAATAATTAAAATGTACTACATTTCATTCTTTTTTGTAATCGAATGAATAACATATTAAATATTGTCTCCAGCAAGAATAAAACCTGCAATTACCGCGACAGGGCCCTACTGTGCTAAAAAGATATGTCATTAATATTTATGAATCTACAAATGGTATATTTTTATAGGCACATACTAGGATTTTTCCAAAACCATGAATACTTAAGCATATGAATATGTTGAAGAAATATGATACTCAACACATTATAGAGAACACAGATTGAATTTACACATGGAATAATATAGTTTTATTTTTTAGCTTCATACAGGCCGGAATAGGTAGAGGGAAATTGAGCTAGTGTTAGGTTACTCCTACCCCCAGTTTCAGACGAATTCTGGAGACATTCTGGAGACATATATATTTCAAATCAAAAATATTTTAATTTTAAGTATATAATCACACATTACCATATAATCGTATAATGAGGTATATATTTCAAACAATCAACAAGAAGTACAAATTATATCTTATTAGATGCATATTTATAACTAACTTTAGAGATAGATATTGGACTATAATGCCGATGGTTATCTGAGCTTAGGTGGAGGTGTGATACGGCCTTAGGCGGTATGTGCATTTGGTATAAGTTAAAAACTCATAGCGTTTTATTCATATTAGAATTACTTTGACTTTTAAAATATTGCAAGACAAAACTAAACAAGAATCTAGCCTATGGCCCTAGAGTCGCAAAATTCACGCTGCATCCCGCATATAGCAGGGTAAGCAGAGGGAACCTAGTGTTAAGCATATTGAGTGGCAGAACTCAATCCGCGTTTTTGCCTTGGTACTGGAACTTTTAAATGGGGACAATTCCTTCAGGTATAATTTTTCTCTCAATCAACCCGCCAATCTCAATCTGTCAATCTCAATCAATCAATCAATCAATTCAATCTGTTTACGCAGCACACGAATAGTGAAATGTGAAATTATTCCACTTCTTGGATATAGCGTGCTATAAATTAAAACAGCACGGTATATCCATATATATACAAACTCTAAAAGATTATCCTGATTCAAATCAGTTGTTCAGTTGTTCAACAAAATGTGCTTGCGCCAGTCGTGGCATAGGTGCACAAGTATAGATAGCAGATTGTAAACGTGACTGGTTGTGGATTCGATCTCCACTCGAGAAAATTTAATATTTATTTAAATTTCTGTTTTCCATATCTTCGCTCTAGTGTCGAGGCAATGCACGGCCGTAGAACTCCGCAACTCAAGACGCAATGCCTCCAGAATTCGATGGCAAATGGGGAACGGAGTGTCTTAACAATAGTTTCCCTCTGCCTACCCTGCTGAGTGCAGGATACAGCGTGAAGCTGATTAAAAAAATAAGCTATTATATCTCCGGTTATAACTCTCACCACAACCAAACTTACGGTTCCAGTCACGAAGAAGAATTAATAACCGATCGACTCAAATCATCCCGCGCTAATGCGCCAGTTTCACTTAAGTGCCTTGTTGAGGTTCTATACTTTCTTATTGTTTAAGAACAAAATTTGTTATGATACGGACTACCTGCTATTAACATAATTATGTGATCCAGTTTTTAATATAATAATATGGATGAAACTGTTGAAAAATGATTGTGGGTACAAATTCGTATGGTAGATTGTTTATCGAAAAATTATACAGTTTTTTTATATGAAACTGAGTATAAATATAGGAACAATAATTAAAATTTTATAAAATAAATAAAAAAAATATTAAAACATTTTGTTTATATTTGTTTTGTCAGCTTGATTCGTTTTGTCTCATACATAGTAGAGTAGGCAGAGGGAACCTAGAATCGAAATCTAGTTGTATGGCGTGTTTAGTGGCGGTACACAGTCATATTTATTTCATTATCTAGTTATAACTTATTCATCTTTTTTTTTCTTTTTTACCTTACACCACACGTCGTGATCAAACCTACAACCATCACATTTTTAATCGGACGTGCCACTGTGCCACAACGGCATCCATTATTAAAAAAATTAGCTATTAACTTAATGTCATAATAATTTCTAATATTAACTTCGATATGATGTATATTTTAACAAAACTCTTGTAAAATAATAAGAAGATATATTTTCTCAGTGCACAGTCACAATTATAAAACTTATTTATTTATAAAAAATCAGCTTAAAAGTCTCCATATACCAGAATCGTCATTGAGCTATAATCCTCAATATCACATCACGTTACTATTACCACTGTAGTAAACAAACGTAACGCAACTATAATAGTAATTTACCCAGAACCAAGCTATCTTATTACCATAGTCAATAAATCCTATCTAGCCATTGTGAGATAACAATACCACTTTAGATAGCGATCTAATAGTCGGTATACAGAATTCCAATTCAGTTTACTGATAATGACTTTATTTTCTAAATCTTACACGGTCTTAATATAAATCTCTTGAATATTTTACATATGATTAAATTTTAAATTTTAATATGTTTTAAGGCCGTCGGTATGCAGACGCGATGATTTTGGGTTTGCGATTCCCACTCAAGGTAGTTGATGCGCGTGCGGCGTTAAGTTACGCCACTCAACACACAATGCCTCGAAAATTAACTACGGAAAAAGTATTACACACTGTATCGTGCACGTACCGGAGTCAGCAGATGGGCACCTAGGCGCAGTGTAATACACTTCGTTCTCATTAAGGTACTTCCTTTCCCCACTTTCTGCCTAATTCTGGAGGAATTGCACGTCGCGTGGCTTAACTCAACGCTACTCTCTTTCTTATTATCAGAAGAAAAAAAACGAATTATTAAATATTTAATTTCTCATGGAAAGCAAAACCACAACCTGTGGCGTTTACTGTCGCACGCTTGTAAGAACCACCACGGCTAACCCCAAAAATATCGCAAATAAAATTAAAATATACTATATCTTTTTCTACAATGTAAGATGCTTTCATCACGAAGTCACGAGGATAATATAATAAACTAGATCGAAACATTATTGCAATCTTCATATAACATGATGATATATATATATTCATCCTATCCTATAAAAATACTCTCCAATATGAAAAAAAAACTTATTTTGTAGTTCCTAAGATTAGTGTGTCCAACCAAACAAACTGTTTATTTTCATAATATTATTATAAATAAATTAGAAACTATTTATTGAAATTCTAAACATTTCTGTTAAGGAAATAAGTCAATAAACCTATTGTAATAACAGTATTTTGTTTCAAAACAAAAGAGCGTTACTATGAAAACATTTTACGTAATAATGGCGTTGTAAAGCTCATTTACATTATGGTATATACGAGTATGTATACCATATAGTACGTGACTTTGACTTTGGAGCTTAAAATCCTGGGTTCGATTTCATTTCGAACATTTATTAGAAGATTATTTTCTTCTCTTTTCATTTTCAGTTTCTCGCCCAAACAACGAGATAAAACGCAGCGGTAAGTTCCACCACTCAACACGAAATGTCTCTAAAATTCGGCGGAAAGTGGGAAGCAGCTACAAAACACTAGCCTTCCAGGTTTCATCTGCGTGCTATGTATGTGCCTGCTAACCTGCTATATGCGGGATAAAGCGTGAAGTTAAGAAAAACGAGTTCTTAAGGAGTTTAGGGGAACAGTAAGTGAGGATTTCCCGAAATTCATCCCGAATCTTAAATACCCCGAACTAGTTTCCTAAATCCATATTGGGGAACGTTCTAATCTAATCTAATATATTTTTTTATTATTCGGTATATAAGTGAAAAATGCATCGCCATTCAAACGATAAATATCAATAAGCAAAGGACTATTGGACTTTTACAGCATAATGCTTAATTATATTTTTATGCCAGTCTTTAAATTCTCTGTTTAAACAACAAAAAAAAACAAAAAATAAGAAGAATAACACGTTATATATACAAAGAAATGATATAGCAAAAACACTACACCGTGCACATATATACAGTACTTTAATTACTTTCTCTCGAGCCTCTAACAAAAGTTGCCGACAGTACCTTTTAATTAATACATAGTAACAAATATGGTACATACATCATTACGCTTCACAATTAAAATAATATAAATTAAGACTTTCATATCTGTAGAGCCGCCAGATAGAGCCTTCCTTCCTATAGATTTATTTGACCCCCGCGGTCTTTGATTTTGGTGCAAGCTATAAGATTTTGTAGTTTTCTCTCGGAATGGATGTTTTAAATTTATTATTATTTTTTCGCTCTTGTAATAAAAGCGCGGCGTTGAGTTCCGCCACATTTGACGGAAAGTGGGGAATGGAATGTTTATACTGGGTTCCCTCTGCCTACTCAGCTATGCCGGGGAAACAGGACGCTGTATTTTACTTGTATTTTTTTCAGAGGTCAATATCAGTTTGATATGTAAGTAGGCATGTATCTGATGTTATTGGACCTAAAACTTTTTTTTCCTAATTTTCCGAATGAAAAACATGATCCTAAATTTAATTATACGTAAATGGTGTATATTTTTAGTTAAACTCGTCACGCAACAGTACCAATAATAATAATGTCACGAGTTCAGTCCTACAATGAACGAAGAATCTACAATTTATGAATAAAATATCTAAAAACCCATATAAACTAGTTAAAAAACTCTATTCCATACACTTTAAAAACTAAACCTAGCCTTCCACGAACAAAAGTGAACGTGCCAAGGCTATGTTAAATAAACAATGGTATTTCGGTATTTTCTATAATTATAACACAACTTGAAGGAATCACGTTTTGAAAATTGTTCTTAGATCTCAATTATTGATTTAAATACATAAAATTTTCAACCCTATCACTATAAATTTAACGTTCAAATTAAATTGGCTTAAAAATATTTTAATTTTGTTATAGCATTTTCTGTTCTTATTTCAATTCAAATAAGACAGAATATTGTATGTTAGATTTTTCTAGATATACCTATACAAATGTTTTTGTGGGTAGTTAATTTTAAATGTGCAATAGTTAGCTAATTGCTGGTATCATCATCTGAGTAATTATTTATCAATAAATCAAAATCGTTCGAGACGTGTATGTATGGAATAGAAGTTTTTGTAAGATTGAGGTTATAAAATAAGTAATTATAGTGGTTTTTTGTGGTAAATTGCAAATTTGATTAATATCTTTAATCGATATTACTAGGCCATGGTGCAGAGATACAGTGTCTGATTGATAACGCGATGGTTATAGGTTCGATTTCTATTTGGGGGAATTGTTTTCATTTCTTCATTCTGGTAACACCATAAATTTACAGTTTTTAAGTTTCGCCACTAAACACGCAGTGCCTTAATAATTGGGCAGAAGTTAGAGAATGGAGTGACCCGGAGAGTGAATTATTTTCATTTCGCAATGTCTCGAATTAGAATAATTATTATCGATTCATCGACTTTAAATACCTAGCTAATTATAATATATGTATAAATTCTATGAAGATAGAGCTAGATTCTACTAGATACTCCTTCAGACATGGGTAGTGTCTCAAAAACTATTTACTGATTTTGGTGACGCTTCGATTATTTTCTAAGTATATTCCATACTGTACTGTTCCTTACGTATATGTATATGACATTTTGATAGGATTTTTCAGGTTTTTTTTAACAAACATACATAAAAAACGAAATCCAGTACACGTGCTTAGACATATAAACAGAAACATATTTAACTGATAACCTCCATTTATTAAAAGATAAACTTACAAAAAAAAAACACAAAGTTATATGTATATTCTAATAATTAATGATATTTTTATGCATTTCTGAGGTTAACAATGTCACCCAGGCCCCAGTGGGTCAGAGTTGCGTAAAATGAGGAACACGGCGTATTACCTTTTACATCGTAAACGCCTTTTATACCTTTTATGGGCATTGGAAAATTATTAGTTAAGTATAGTTAGTTACTACAACAACGTACTTATCTAATTGGTCACTTTAAGTTTTATAGTATTTCTGAGTGATGTACACGCTAAAAATATTATAGTTAGCAGTTAGCTGTTGAACCAGGTTTTTTAGAGAGGATAAGGTTTTTTTTATTTAACGTTTTGTACGTACATGAAAGATATTTATCCTGTATATACATATTTTTGAAATAGTTTATTGATTTAATATCTTAATAATATTTTTTTTGGTGTTTTTTATTTTGTTAAGTATTTAACAAAAGTATTGTTAGTAGGTGATTCAGTATTACCTTTTCATTTCATTACACCCCAGTATAATCTAAAATATAACTTTCGTCTCTATTGAGTATGTAGGTATATATGGCTACACAGGATACATGCTTGAAGTACATTACATTTCTTTAAAATCTTATTTCGACCTTCTGATTTTTTTTTTATAATTTCCATTATTTTATATCAGCTTATACAAAAAACGACTTGCGGAAGTGCCTAATGTTTATTTTTTTTCTTTTAATCGTACATCCACCCATATCCCATTTTTTATTAAAATAATAATACAGTACATTTTTATTCAAAACAATTGTTGCACTGTAATCGTTGTTTTTCTTCAGAACCAATTTTTTCCCGATAAAGCTACTTACTCAATGGACATAATATATCAAGTTGGCCAGTTTCAACTCTCGTACCTGTAAACAAAAAAAAATATTAAGAAAAAAAAACATATTTCATCACTAATAGGCTGTCGCGTCTGGCGCAGCGCCACACCGACTGTAAACGCGACGGTTGTGGATACGATACCCGGTTGAATGAATTATCCCTTCACCTTCCCATGTCTCTTCCAAAATTGAGAGATTTGGGAGGAACGAAGTTTCTAAGCTTCTTAGTTAACACTAGGTTCCCATTACCTACCCTGCTATAGGCATGGTACACTTTGAATCTAAAAATAAATCCATACCTTAGTAAACTCTAAAGACTAGCCTCTTAAATAGAAATTCGAAAATGTAAGAAGATCTATGCATAGTAACTTGTTCGAAAGATTTATTGTGAATTCCATTGCTTTAAACAAAGTATATTGTCATTCGTTTCTCAGCTGCGATAAGATCCGCCACGTGGGCGAGAAGCGCGTTTTCAAAACAAATCCTTAGCATAAATGTTGTTATGGTGCAAATGAAAAGTGTATGATTGTAGCCGAGATGGTTGTGAGTTCGATAGTTGCTCGAAGAAAAATTTAAATTATAAAATATTTTCGTTTACACGGTCTGATTGGATTGATATTGGCGTTGGTGTCCATCGAAAGAAGAAGCTATATGCTAGAGATAAAAAAATATTCTAAATCACTTTCTACAGACAAGGCGTCATTCGAAGGAACGGAGTATTTCCTCGTTCTGCTAGTAAAACAAAGCGCGGCATTGAGTTCTGCCATCCAACTGACAATGTCTTTAATATTGAGCGATGCGTGAGAAACGGAGTGTCTTAACACACTAGGTTCTGTTCTACTATATGCTATTAAAAAATGTTTCTCAACAAAGATACGATGCACCACGTGGGCGACTGGCGCGTTTACAAAACAAATCTATAGATGCGTTAAGTCTAAGTTTAAGGCTCGCTTTCAAAATCTTTTAAAATTCCAAATTAAAACTTGTATTTTTTGTTAAGAAAGTTCTTTTTTTATTATTTTATATAACTACTACAAAGATGCATCCTATGCCTAATTATTCCAACCTGTGGAATTGAACTTGCAACCATCGTTGGATTAAAATATTTATCCATCATTATTTAACACTCAAAATTTAAATTTGTTAAATCGTTTCAAGTTTTTATACCATATATCTTATTTAAAAGCCGTTTCATGTAGAATCGGTAAGTTACTTGTGCTAAAGGTCGCGGGTTCAACGCCCGCCGCAAGCAGTTAGGCATGTTTTTTCTCGTTTTGTTATTAAAACGTAACTTATAGATTGATTTTCTTAAAGTAAATTACTATACTTTATTATTAAAATTGGATGAAACATATATCGCTTTTGGTAAAATATTGCAAATTATTAATATAAGCCACAATAATTCAAACGTGTTATATTAAAAAAAAAGGCTAACATTTAACTTTTCTTAAAAATAGGGGTTTTTTTGGTGAGGGAACCTTCTCTGTGCGTACTCTGCCTTATCACTCACTATACCTATACCTACTTATCTTCATTCATTAATTTTTTTAATAATATTTAAAACATACGATAAATTCATAAGATTAAATTAAATTTAATTACTATATCAAGCCTAAATGTCGATACATGATACCAATTACGATATTCATCTTATCGTGTTTAATATAATAAATTATGTTGAAATTAATTAAATGAGGTTGAATGAGGTCGTTGTGGCATATAGGCAGAACAGTGCGACTGTAAACACGACAGTTGTGGGTTCAATTCCGAATCGCGGGTATATATTTTTTCTCGCTCTACAGCAAAGGGCGGCGTTGAGTTTCGCCACTCAATTAATCACTCAAGAAGACTCAGTTCCAGGGATAGGTCCCTGCCTACTCTGCTAAAAAAAAATAAATTGTAAAAGCTTTAAGCCACATGCAAACAAATTAAAAGGTTTACAATATTGAATTGTATAATTTACACATTGTTTTTATTAATTTTTTAAAAATACTACAATATTATTTAAATAGGTAATTATAAATTCACGCTGTATCCCGCATATAGCAGGGAAGGCAGAAGGGACCACATGTTTACTAGTGTAAATGAAAATAGACGAAATCAAAAGTGAGTGTCCCATGAGTGGGAATCGATCCTATAATTGTCATGTTCACAATCAGACGATGTACCACAGCGCCTAAACAACTCTAAAAAATCAAATTTAAAAAATAAATTTCCAGATCGTATAACATTTAGAAACCGTAACTTAGCCTGCTTACTAAAAATAAATACTAAAATATATTTAAAACCTAATATGGCTCGCTGTCGTGTTCTCTTGCTGCGGGCGCTTGTTAGTCTGGCGTGGTACATTGGTCGATTTGTCATGTAATTTAATTCCTCATATAGAGCATACTAGCTTTATTGAAAATATTTTCAAATTTATAAAATTATTTTGTTTTTTTTCTCTCTGGTGTCGGGCAAAGTGCGGCGTTGTGTTCTGCCACAAAACACACACGTTATTTCCAGAAATCAGCGAAAAATCGTGAACGGAGTGTCTTAACCTAAAAGTTTCCTCTGCATATCCATCCTGTTGTATCCCGCTTATAAAACAGCGTAAGCAGAGGAAACCTAGTAGGTACTAAGACACTATATCCATGTATTTCCCAAGTTTCGACACAGGTTTAATGTCGGCTCAAGTAACTACTAGCCCAATGCAACGCTTTGTGTTGTCACCAGAGTAAGGAAATGAAAATAACTAATTTCTAATTGGAAATCGAATCCATGAGCGTCGTGCTTACAGGCGGTACGAATAAATAAAATCAAATAAATCAGCTTCACGCTGTATCCCGCACATACCAGGGTAGACAGAGGGAACCTAGTGTAAGACACTCTGTTCCCCACTTTCTGCCAAATTCTGGAGGCATTGCCTATTAAGTGGCAGAACTCAACGCCGCGCTTTGCCCCGGCACCAGAGCGAAGAAATGAAAATATAAATTTAATTAAATATTTCATCTCCTCGAGTGGGGATCGAACCCACAACCAGTCGGTTTTGCAGTCACACTTTAGGCGACTTAAAGGAAGGAGACACCTAGTGTTAAGACATTCCCGCTAATCCCAAAAAAATTCGAGACAATGTTAAGTGAGAAAAAGAAATCAATTTAAATATAAAATCATTTACACGAGTGGGAGGCGAATCCGCAACCATTGCGATTACAGATAGGAGCTGTCCCACCGCGCCATGACGACCTCGACTTGATTCAGTTAAAACAGAATTAAATACATTTAAATTTAAATTTTATCAGCTATTTCTCATCGATATGTTCCAATATTTTGCAAGCAATCCTACACATATAACTCAATGTCATTTTGCAAAATATCGATTAATGTGAGTATTAATTAAAATTATGCAAAATCGTTCTTAATATACCTACTTCTGTAAAATGTGCTTATCTGATATATGTATATATGTTTGTTTATAATATTTTATATCATTCAATTAGCTTCTCGCTGTATCCCGCATACAGCAGGGTAGGCAGAGGGAACCAGTGTTATGACACTCCGTTCCTCACCCCCTTTGCCTTGACACCAGAGTGTTGAAATTAAAATATAAATTTAAGTAAAAATTTCATTTCCTCCAGTAGGAATCGAACCCACAACCAGTCGATTTTATAGTCGCACTTTGTTCCCCTGCGCCACGACTGACCTCTCCTAATACGTACTTAACTTTAACTAATTACTTAAATAATAATAGAAGGTATTAAATAAAAATCTTAAAGGTAAACTTAAGCAAAGTCTAAACTCTTCAATAGTTAACTACGAGTCATATATGTATGTATGTAACATACATAATTAGTTTATTTCATACATTTACTGTAGTGACATTCGATAATTGCCAATATCATTTATAATCGATTTATCAGTAAACTGTAAATCGTAATATCCACTTCAAATAAGTAAACTAGATTTACAAAACGTATGAATAGGTAAATTAATGGTAATTAAAAGCCTTAAGATAGTGTTTTTTTATATTGAAAAAAATAAATAATTTAATAAAAAAATTATAAACTATAACTTTTAAAGGAGGCCATCATGACGCAATAGGGCAGAATTGTCATCAGTTCCACTTACTAGTCGGGGGTGAGTTCTTTTCATTTTTACTTCTTAACTTTACTTAACTTGAGGCCGGCCGTGGCGCAGTGGCACGAAGTGTGACTGTAAAACCGACTGGTTGTGGGTTCGATCCCCACTCGAGGAGATGAAATATTTATTTAAATTTATATTTCCATTTCTTCGCTCTGGTGTCAAGGCAAAGCGCGGCGTTGAATTCTGCCACTCAACACACAAGGCCTTCAAAATCGGCAGAAAGTGGGGAACGGAGTGTCATAACACTAGGTTCCCTCTGCCTTACCTGCTGTGTGCGGGATATAGCGTGAAGCTAATTTAATTTTAATTTTTTTTAACTTTACTTAACAGAGTGTTTTGACACTAGGTTCTCTTCACTAACCCTACGATACTTTAGCAATAAATCACAATGCGTTTTATTTTTTGTCAAATAGATAACGGAATTGTGTAACGTAATGAATATTTTATTTATTTAGACTAATTCGCGTTCTTTGTTATTACCTAGACTAGTATGTAAAATACCATGGTTCAGGAGATATCTAAGCTAAAACAAACAAAATTTACTAATCCATCATTAAATGTATTAATAACCACATATATTACTATAAACGGCTCTCGCAAAGGTACAGCCATTTATTAACCTTATCAATATAGATAATTATAATCATTAAATGTCCAGATCTCATTCAATATTTACTAGGGCATACTAATTTACTTGAATCGCGTGTTTTAATCGTAATGCAAATTGAAAGTTACGCCACAATTCTAAACTTATGTATCGATATTGGTGACAGTCTGCAAAGTTATCGAGATTGCTTCAATAAAATGAATAAGATAGTCTATGATTTTATTCATGGTGTAGAAGACAGATGTTGTGTAATATTGCTACTGGGTACAGGTTCGATTTTGGAAGAAGCAATATGAATCTGTCCGTCTGTCTGTCACACAATGGTCCTGAGTTCGATTTTAAATCAGGAAGAATAAATAAAAAGTAAATAAATATTTATATCTTTTTTCTACTATAGTAAACGAAAGCGCGGCATCGACGAATGTGCACATTATGCAATGCATTAAAATGGGACTTAAAGATTAGGACAAGTGATGAAAAAACCTCGCGAGGTTTTAACGTTCCCTGAATGCGTGAAACTAAAAAGAATATATTTATGATGAATTTTTATAAGACTTACTGAAATGAATAACTTTCAAATAAAGAAATCCTAACTTTTATACAAAATAAATATTACAAACGTCTCAATTTAATCTTTAATAAACAAGATCACGTTCCCGAGATTTTCATTACAAACACACATTCAACACATCCAGCCCAAGTACCCATCAGCTTAATATATTAGGTAAGAAACCTTTACAACTACCCCAGTACGTAATAAGAAGCGTTTGCATACAGAATCAATTCCAATACTGACAGCTCATTTTCTTATAGCTCCACCAGTGGCACAGTGTCGAACAGGCTGTAAACATCTTATATAAAGTACATTGTAACGTGACAAAGTATTTTACGACTAATAACTGGATAAAGACAGTATCGGGTGGGATCAAGTTTCTTATTCTCATTTGTATTATCTATAATTTTATATGTATTTTGTATCGCGAAGTACAAAAATGTGGAATAAATCATAATATTCGATTAGACAATTGTTAAGTACGTTTGAATCATTAAGATAAATAAAAGCGTCAGTAGTATTAACTTTTTTTAAAGTGTTATTCCACACTTAGGAAAGAAAAGTACGCGTATTTAGAGAACGTATAAAAATTTGAACATAGCGGGACTCGAACCCGCGCAACCTGGAAACCGGTCTGGTCGGTGTATATTTTCTGAATAAACTGTACGAAATAAACTGATAATATGCCTACAAATTAATAATGAAATCGATTGATTATAACTTGAATCAGAATTTAAAGCAATCACATGCAAATGTATTGAATTTTACTAATCTAACTAGACTTGTGAACCTTTTTTTCTGCGTATTTATTTTGATTGAACTTTCATTTTTTTTTCTTCCTAAGTTCGCACTTAATTCCCTGCCGCGAATAAATGAAGTTAGAAAACTATTTATCCAATAAATAAATCAGCTTCGCTTCTGTATCCCGCTCACAGCAGTGTAGGTAGGGTGAACCCAGTGCTAAGACACTCCGTTCTACAATTTCCACCAAATTCTAGAAGCATTGTGTGTTGAGTGCCGGAACTCAACGCCGCGCTTTGCCTCGACTCTAGAGCGAAGAAATGAAATTAAAAGAATATAAATTTAAATAAATATATCATTTTCTCGAGTGGGGATCGAACCTACAACCAATTGCGTTTACACTTACGGCACATTTTGTGCCCCTGTGCTACGACTCAATATTATTATATTGATTGAGGCCAGTCGCTATTTATTAATATTTTAACCTAATATATTAATTTCAAAAACTACTTGCGTTTCCCATTTGTAACCGCCGTGTGTCAAGAAACCACCTCTCATAAACGATGTAAGTTGCTAATATCTAACCCATAAAGTTCTAAACATGCCAGTTTATAGCATGCTATTAAAAGCATGAAATTGTAATAAAATAATATTTTCAATTTACGAGTTAAGTTGCCAGTGTATTTTCTTTATTTAGATTTTTAAAAAAATTGATCATTAAAGTATAAAGACGGACATTACGTTGAGAGATAAAGAGAGATGAAATATTTTTGTTATAGTTACTATGAATTGAAACTTGGGAACCTGTGTGTGAGTGTTAAGACACTCCATCCCCCATTAAGACACTACGTTCTCTACCTTTCGCCGAATTCTCGATGTATCAAGGCATTGCATGTCGAGTGGCTCATCACAACGCCACGCTTGATTTGTTACTAGATCGCAATAAAAATATTCTCAGTCAGAATCCAAACCACGACCATCGCATTTACAGTCGCAGCATGCTTGAACTAGTTGTTGCATAGACATGTTAGTTATTGCAAAATATGTACGCATAGTTTAGTCGTTTAAAACGTTTAATTATATAAGAAGACATGGGTTCATATATAAAGCTTAATTTTTTATCAAAAATATCCAATTAATATTTAATTGGAAGTAAACATTATTCAAGCAAATCATTAATTAGAAACTTCACGACTAGTGAATGTAATATATCTTTATATAGAAAACGGAAAACTCTCCCATAAAATTGGAGTAAATTTAAATTGTATTGCTGCGCTGATTTGCAAACTGCGCTGGCGCAGGTGTGAATGTATAAATGTATATATATATATATATATATATATATATATATATATATATATATAGGTTTATTTATAATTTTATACGTCTCAAGGATCCTAGGACAAAGTATTCTAAGAAATTTTAATTTGGGGTCGTGGTGACAACGTCGAGGACAGCATCTGACTATTAATATGGTTTTAGGTTATTATAAATATTTTAAAACTGGGTTCGCAGTGAACCCTGCCTATCCTGCTTTATCATAGTTAGTTATGTCGGGTTACATCAAAACAATAAACGTGATATAATACAGCCTACAATAGCCTTGCTCGATGAATGAAATTTCTCAATCCGACTAGTAATTCCTAAGATTAACGCGATCTAACAAAAAATCTCTTTTTTAAAAATATTTTTAAAGTGTTATTTCACACTTAGGAAAGGAAAATACTTATTTAAAAAACGTATTAAAATTTGAACGTAGCGGAACTCGAATCCGCGCTTCCTGGAAAGTTTACCAGGCGATTCTGACGTTGACCACTAAGCCATACTTTCAGAGCGCCTGGATTCGAATCGCGCAACGTTCAAATTTTTATACGTTTTCTAAACAATCTCCACAGCTTCATAATATTAGGATAGATTACGCGCAATTAATGAATCGAAATAGCTATATTAAAGACACAGCGTATAATAAAATAAATTAGCAATAAAGTTAGATTTGGTCATGACGATTGTAACTGTAGAGACAATGGTTAGCGGATTTATGCTTCATCGGATACGTATTGTGGCGGTTTAGAGCCAAGTTTACGAACTTTAGATTTTGAGGTCGTTCGAGATGAGTAAAAGAAAAGAATCTTATAAATAGAAAATCTTGGCAGTGTCGATTACTACATGAGATATCAAAAATATATGTTTTATTTCTGATGAACTGAAATGAATGGTGGAACTTAACGCTGCGCATTGTCTCGACATCAGAGCGAAAATATAAAAATATTAAATATTACATTTCCTCGAGTGGGAATCGAATCCACAACCTATCGCGCTTAAAGTCACACTTGCCCCTACACCACGACTGGCCTCGTGATGTGTGACGATAATAATATTAGGTAGACGCTTTCTAGGTACAATTGAAGAGCCATTGACTGAACATGCCTTTTACATGAGTATGTAAAGAGAGATTATGGGCATATTAAAAAAACTTATACTACATCATTCATGAACATTATTTATACTTTCACGCTATACCCCACATATAGCACTGTAGGCAGAGGTAGCCTATTACTAAGACACTCCGTTGCGCACGTCCACCCAATAATCGAGACAATGCGTGTAAGACATCTTCTTTTTTTTATTTTATCAAATTGGCACTAACCAAAATCTCGAGTGGAGTGGAGTAGAGTTGAGTTGAAATAGAGATCCATCACAACAGTACTTTATCGGACACGAGGTCTTGCAATTGCACCATATTTGTATCAAAGATTTGAACGTCAAATTATTCTCAAATACAGTTATCTAGATTGGAGCACTACGCGGGCGCTCCGCTAAATTAGCTAACGGCGCGCCAGGAAGCTGCTTGAAAACTTTATTGTCTGTCTCACGGATGTAAATTTAATCTTTGAATGAAATAATTTAACTAGAAATAGAGCAAAAGTAACGGAAAATTAATATAGTATTGTTAATAAATAATAGTTGATTTCATTTATTTGTATAAAGGCCGTAGTGGTACAGCATTTCAACATAAACTTGACGGTTGTGATTCGATTTTCACTCAGGGGATTATATTATTTTCATTTGCTCGTTCTGGTAAGTAGAAGACAAAGCACGGGGTTGAGTTCAACTACTTAATAAGTGCGAAAAGTCGGGATCTGCGTATTTTAAGATTAGAGACGTTTATAATACGTAATTTTTTTTTATGCTCGCGAATATGATAAACAACTGATATGACTTGATATTACAAGCTTACTCTCAACTACTCAATTTAAGTTAGCGACGACTTCAATATGATCAATTAATATTAAATGATTAAAATTGTATTTTTAATTAATGTTAAACTTTTAATGTTGGACCTTGTATGTTAATATTATAAAATTTCAAGTATTTGTAACGGCGACAGAGCATAGAACATAGCAACAACCACACTTTTGCTTCAAAAATAATATTCTTTACCAAAACTCAAACCATCAACGATACACATCAACAAAAAAGCAGCTGCCTCCTCGAAATTAAATTCCATATTTCTTATTACCCACCATTATAAATAAGTATTCAGAAATCCTAATTTGTGGGAAACGAATGGAAACTCCATTGAATCACTCACCCAAATAACATAAAGCTACCCCTCTCTCAGTCTGTTGGTTTTGAAGTCCATTGACGGTCTCCTTATTAGCATTCATCGAATGAATACCTTTACAAATTTTCATATTGTTTAAAAGTTAATTTCTGCATAAATAATTGCAGCGAAGGTCTTGGAAGTGCTTTGTAAGACTCCCGAGTCGTTGAAAGTCAGCTTTTTGAGGCAATTTAGTATTCTAAAAGTGTCTATTTATTAATATGAAAATATGTTTTTTTTACTTTACGCTTTACATTTTCTCTCTATCTTACTTTGTAGGGTAGATAGTGGGACATTTGAAATTTTCGAGATATTGCGTGTTGAGTGACGGAAGTTAACGCCGCGGTTTGTCTTGTTACCAAAGCGAGAAATTGGTAGTTCAATCCTCTAGTCCGATGTCCGACGATGTCAATGTCAAATATATTCTTTACATTTACAAGCAATTTGGATAAACAAAAGAAACATTTTTAAGCAAGAATTTTTAATATTGTCAAGTTTTTTTTTTAATTTAAGTTTTTCTACACGGGCCATAACATTTAATTATATAAGTCCTATAAAAACGGAGCAGTGTTACGGAAATATGTGTTTATTTATGTATATACATGTGTGTGTATCCGACTATGTCTATGTCTGTCTTAGTCATCGCCGCTCCGAAACAGATGAACGAACTTCGATTTATTTATTTTTTTGAAATGTGACTTAATTAGGTCTTCTAAGCCACGGTTCAAGAAAAGTGTTCAGCTGTTTGAAGATTATCAGATTTTTTTCAGTTGATAGTTTCCTTTTTATAGGTTTTTGTTTCGGATGATTTTAATTATCAACCATATTTATATTGGTCTTGTTTGCTCTATTTAAGCTTTAGGATTTTACTTTTAATTGTAAGTGTCAAGCCTGATCATTTTTTATAGCGTCTCGCTACACATATATGTGTGCGGACACACAAAAGGGTATTCAAGGGAATCTATTGGCAAGATCCTCGGTTCCCCATTTTTCACTGAAATGAGAAAATTTTTGGAAGTCGAAATGATACTTTGTTTAAGCAGACACTATCATTAATCTGCAGCCTCGTACGCATGGCAAAATAAAAATAACTAAGAATCATTCACGTTTAATACCATGACTGAATAAATAAACTATCCCATACAAAATACACAAAATTTTATATTTTATCAAGTAATTTACATACATTACGGTGAAATTATTCTTTCTTCTTTACTTTCAAAGATATATACAAAAACAACATTGTTACTATGTAACAGCTTCTAACGAAGGAAGTTTTTTTAGCTTCCTGCATATAGCAGGGCAGGCAGCGCAGCGTTAAGATAACACATTTTCCTCTTACAATAGAAAGAAAATAAAAATAATTCAGTCCCCAAAGTGAGAATCAAACCACAACTGTCTTGTTTACAGCCAGACGCTGTGTCACAGAGACTCCAGAAGGTAGCTATTATAATAAAATAAATAATCCTTACAAAATCAGAATTTTACATTCCATAGTCGAAGCGTGAAAAATCTTAAAACAAAATGTTATTCAATTTTGAACTTTGTTACGATAAATAGAGAGCCTTAAATTAAAAATATTGATAAACTTGACAAATCATCACCAACAAGAATTTATATCGAACATATTATGCGTGGACACGCGTTGGATGATATTTACGTAGCAAGAAGACAATCAAAAAGAATTTTTATCCCTTGGATATAAAGTTCAAAATGAGTCCAAAATAACATATAATGGCTATACACACAAGGGTACAAGGTTCTATTCCGTATGCGTAACCCATCTCTATAATTATAAGTCATAGAGACGTGATTCAAATGAAGTAATAAGTGTATTCATTGATATCGATAATCCGCAAGAGGAGTGCGTGATCGCGTCGAAATAACTTAAGGCACAGATTACATTAGTTATTGGAAGTACTATGGCTTTTTTTTAAAAATCTTAAGAGTATGCCCTAGGGTGGAAGTTTGCTTAGAATATATATTAATATAATAATTAAAAAAAAAAATTTTTTTTAATTATATATTAAATTTATAATTATATAATAAATAAATATGAAACTGCCTCCAAGGCATTTCGTTCATTTTGTACAAAAATGGTGTATCTGTATTTTCTGAAACATTACAATCTGAGTTGTGAAAAAATTAAATTAAATTAGCTTCACGCTATATCCCGCACACAGCAGTACCCTGCAGGGGGAACTTTGCTTTGCCTCGACACCAGAGCAAATCTACTGTTAAGATACTCCGTTCCCCACTTTCCACCTAAGATTTCGAGGCATTGGGTGGTGAATTAAACTCCTAAAATTTTGTATTTTTTTTTATTTATTTACATGTAATTTATTTAAATTATTATTCACGCTCATTGCTACTTTAGTTCATTAGAAAAAGTTTAGGCTCAAGATCCAAAGGCTACTTACTATAACGAAAGACTCAAAAACTCGATAGCAAGTAGGGAACCGAGTATTTTAACACTCGCTTTCTTTTTGTCTACTCTGGTATGGAAAAAAAGCGTTTGTTTTGCTTCATCACGTGCGTTATAAAACTATTTTACCAATAATGAAGTCATATTAAATATAACATCTCGGGATGTGAACACAAGAACTAAAGATAGATTGATAAATACATTAGTAGACAGCCAACAAAAGGCTAAATATATTATAGCATAAATCTGCATGATGCATCCACAACTGTCAATCGCATTTCGCACAAAACTCAACAAGTATTAACCAAAAAAAGACAAACCGACGCATTTCAATCAAAAGGGCCGAGAGTAGACACGAAACACTCAATTACCTCCAACTCCATACAATAATTTAAGCGTTTAGACATCTAACATCGATCACAGTCATACATCATTTGCGAGCGATGCCTCAAGCCGGGATGCGATCGAACCCGCGCCCATCGTAATAGTCTGTCGTCCGAACTGATTTATTAAATAAAATCAACGTCAGTATGATAAACGAGGACGTTAACGCAAATTCGATGCGAATATCGCTTGATGGGGAACAACCAATTTTGTGTAATGAAAACTTTCAGGGTTGTAAAATGTAAATTGTGTTTTTTTTTCTATTTATCCTTCATAAGATTAAAAGAGGACAAGGAGAACTTAGTATTTTGAGACTCCTCTCTATGTTTTTCTGTTTTAAATACAATTATAATATCATATACATTTTTAATCATGTAGATTAAAAATTTACATGATATTATAATTGTGCTATGATAATATATTAAATATAATAAATGCCTAATATGGTAATATATATTTATTATATTATACACGTAGAGCCGTCGTCGCGGCGGTTGTGAATACGATTCTCCTAGCGGAAATTCCTAATTTCTTCTCTATGGTAAGACAAAACATATGGTTAAGTTCTGCCACTCAACACGCAATGTCTCCAATATTCAATGGAAAGTGTTGAATAGTGTCTTCGTACTAGGTTCCCACTGCTATTTGCAAGATTGCGTGTCATGAAAGTAAAAAAAATATATATTTCCATAATATATCGATGTTGATAATATTATATAATATACATTTAAAATTGTCTTATGCAGAGTGAATAATAACTAGAATCTAACTCGAAAAAAATAACCATATAATTAAAACTTCTCCTTAACGTGACATTTTACGTACAAAGTAATCCATCTTTTCATCACAGAATATGAAATAGTCGTTATAATTTCCTAACAAAAACTTATTTAAACAGTTACAAGCCGGCATCTACGGGCAAAACGCTTTTGCACGTTCCACATAGAACAAAGCCACCCCATACAGGGGATGGTTCTAATAAAATCGGGGGTGAAACCGGGGAAATGGATACAATAAATAAATGCCGTAATTAACTGCATTCATGTATCAAATTATTTGTCCGATTCGGGGATAAGGGGACAATGGATTAAGAAAACAAATGAAGATCTGGCATACGGTATAGTACTGTACTGTACCGTACTGTAGGGTAGGGGAGGTTGTATTGTGAATTTAAGGTCATTAAGAAGCATCGAGTGCCGTTTGTATTATGTTACTAAATAATAATAGCTTCACGCCCTTTCAAAATTTGCGATACGTATGGTGGTGATACAGATGGTCAGCAAATCTGACCATCCAAATTTCAAATATCTCGCATTATTTTTTAAACATTTTTAAAGTGTTAATCCACACTTAGGAAAGATAAATACTTAATTAGAAAACATATAAAAATTTGAACGTAGCGGGGCTCGAACCCGCGCCTCCTGGAAACCGACCAAGCGCTCTGACCACTGAGCCATACGTGAACGTATCAAATTTTTATACGTTTTCTAATTAAGTATTTATCCCGCTTTAGTTATCTAGGCATACTAATATAGTAAAGAATTGAGTTAAGATTTTGTTTAGTTTGGAATAGTGAGTATTGAGTTCATTCTATTTATCGATGCTATTTTTAGGGTTCCGTAAAGAGAGAGAAGCCAGTCGTGGCGCAGCGGCACGAAGTGTGACTGTAAAATCGATTGGTTGTGGGTTCGATCCCCACTTGAAGAGATGAGCTATTTACTTAAATTTATATTTCCATTTCTTCGCTCTGGTGTCGAGGCAATGCGCGGCGTTGAGTTCTGCCACTCAACATGTAATGCCTCCAGAATTTGGCAAAAAGTGGGGAACGGAGTGTCTTAGGACTAGGTTCCCTCTGCCTACCCTGCTATGTGTGGAATAGAGCGTGAAGCTGTTTTTTTTTTATTTTATATATTATTCAAACTAGGCTATAACTATGTTATAACATACATTATTTTTTAGCATTTAATTTCTAGAAGGATTCAAGTATTTCTATTACCTTTATCTACATATTTAACTTAATAATATTTAAACTTGGTTTTAGTACCTATCATTATTACTGGGTATAGGCTGTATTACACTTACAGTTTATTTAGAAGATTGTAAAGGTGTGCATATGTGCCCTAATTTATAGGTTTATATAAGAGAAGGTAGAAGCGCTAATCTGTAGATACAGGTTCAAACTGAAAAAAAAAAAATTGTATTGTTTTTTTAGCTTGACGCTGTGTCCCGCAGCAGGGTACTGGGCAAAGGTAATGTAGTGTTAAAACTCTCTATTCCCCATTATTATACAGAATAATCCATTTATCAATTTCGTGTTTACACTAGATTCCCTCTGCGCACACTGCCAGCTGCGAGATAAAGCAGCAGCCAAAAGCTAGTACAGTATAAAAATATCAACCACTGTACCATTTCACCTATACATAAATCCCACGCGAGTAGCGTCCCATCACTAGATCGGAACAGCTTTATGGTAATTGTTTGCAATTATAACGCCTACACCTACTTCGATGTAGACCTAAGACAGATGTTAATAATATTCAAAAGAAATAACAAGAAAATGTTATTAATATGATTTACTATTAGTATGTTTATATTAATAAATAAATTATTATTTTTTTCAGCGTCTCACTTTTTACCGTATGTTAGAGTAGAGAAAGAAAAACTTATGTTGAGACACTCCGTTCTAATCTTTCTGTACGAATTCGAAACAGAATATTGAGTTGCTTATATTAAAGCCGCTCAATATCTTACGAATTGTGAACTGAGTGGAGATAAACCCCGCAATTGACAGACGCTGATCAAATTTATATTATGATTTAATCAATCAGATTTCAATCAGTGACGGACTTTAAGAAATATGTTCCCATATAGTTATATAAAAAATACAGTATAATTCAAATAATAATAACAAAGTTGTTAATATTTGTGATTTTTTTTTAAATATTCCAAATATTTTTAAACGAAAAAAATTTTTTTTTTTTTTTAACATAAGATTATAAAATACAATTTAGGTACTAGCTACAAACTACGATTAATATCTGTTTCAAAAGATTGAAATACACTTAACTTACATTTCAAAAAAAAATCTTACACTCACACACAAGGACACCGATTAAAGTTTAACTGTCGTTAAATCAATACCAATTTATCTAACATATTATATGCACATAGATACTTAACAACAAAGCATATTTAACTCTTTCAATGAGTGTCACACCGACGGTCGGCGTGCCACTAGCGTGCCAGCAAAAACAAAAAGCTAACTCACGCTACAAAACGTGTCATAAATCGTAACATAACCGGGCGGTTAGCACCACAGGAATAAACACTGGATTGGGCTGTGGGTATACTGAGTTCATTATGTATATATTCTATTTGATTTAGGTTTTCATATTTTCTCGTAGTTGGAACCTAGTGTTCAGACACTACGTTTCCCAGTATACGCCAATCAGTGACGGAATACGACGGTTGTGGGTTCAATTACCACTTGGAATAATAAATTTGTAATTTAATTCCCTCACTTCGGCAATAAGACGAAGCGCGACATCAAATTCCGCCACTCCACATACAATATTTGAAAAAGTAGGCGGTATGAGGAGACAGCAGTAACACTAGGTTCCCTCTGCCATCCCTGCTATAAAATGGATACAGGGTGAAGCTAAAAATAATAAACGTTACAAAATATCTTCCTATACATCTATCACCAATACTACCATTGTACAACACGATCTACCTTTCATTATAGAACGTGGACGGATTTACAGCGCTCGAGTCTCAAACGTCAAACAAACGCCGCGACCGCTATTAGCTTTCGCTTCCGGTGTATCAAAAGCTGGGCTTTTTCCCAACTTAGGTTTGTATATAAAACTCAACTCAGTTCCAACCTTAAAGCTTAGTGTAACATGCTTTGTAGTTGAGCTTTTTTTGCTGTATTTTATATTTAGAATACATTGAAATAGGCAGCTAGTTCGATTTTTAATTGATGTAAATTTTATAGCATTATGCTCGGAACATGTAAGTATGTAATAAGAGCTTCACGCTTTTCCAATATAGCAGGGTAGGCAGAGGGGATTCTATATACTAGATTTATTATTAGGACAGTCTTTTCCCCATTTTCTGCCAAATTTTCGACAATCCATTTGATATTGCTTGTTTAGTTGCGTAACCCAACGCCGTTCTTTGTAGAAATAAAGAATAATTATTCCCTTAAATAGAAATCAAACCAACAAGCGTCGCATTTTTCTTTATGAATTTTGAGCTGACAAATTTTATTTACGTTAAGATATTTCGTTCTGTGTGAAGATTTTCGAGGTATTACAGGTTGTGGTACTGGCGAAACTCAACGGCGCGTGGTGTCCTGTTTCGTCGTCAAATTGTCGTATTTACAGTATGACGCTATGCCATTGTCTTGAATGGCCCGGAAAAAAAAGGTTTTATATATGTGTGTAGCTAAAACCAGGTCAGAGAGGAAGAGGAAGCCAGTCGTGGGTACACAAGACGGGAGATAGATTGGAGTGGATTGACATTTGGTTTGGAGGCAAAGCGTGGCGTTGAGTTCAGGAACCCGACTCAATTATCTCCAGAATTCGGCGGAAAATGAAGCTATAAAAATGTATCTACAACTATTCCTTCCCTACAAATCGAACCCACAATCATCACGCTAACACTATACCGTAGATACACGTGTATTACAAACATTTATTACCGCAAATCGAATAGCCGTAAGTAACCGAATAAAATCAATCATCGTTAAATAAAGTATGCAAATAGAAAATTTTATGGTTCTCCTACATATACATACATACCCGGGGTTCGGTCACCCGGCGAGTTTACAACACGGTTATGGTTGGTTAGTTGAGTTTAAAAAAGGAAAGGGGGTTCATATAATTTTGTGAGCTAAAGTGGTTCAGGAAATAATATTTTCTCCCTCTTCTGGTAACGAGGTAAAGTGCGGCGTTTAGGTCCGCTACTCACAATGCCTAAAAAAATGTTTCAAATTTCGGAGGATGAATTAAAAAATCTATATTTTCCTTAAAAGCTTGTTTTTTTTTAACTTCACGCCGATGGGTAAGCAAAGGGAACAGAGGAATCCAGTGTTCCCATTAAGACACTTCTATGTAAAAATATATATACTATGTATAAATATAATATATTTTGTTACCTCGAATCGAACACACAACCTTACAGTCAAACGCTTGTGCACCTGTGCCACGACTGGTCTAAGAAGATGAAAATATTTAGTTATTATTTATATGTGGATTTAACGAGAAAATTGACGAGAAATAAATAAAATAATAAAAGCTCTAAGCTTTGTTATAATCAAGCTTAACTACCAATAAATACAGTTTCATAATTTCTTTTAAACATATTTTATTGTTATCTAAGCAGTAAAGACGAGTAACGGTACTTTTTATAACGTCTGTAATTTCAAGACGGTCGTGGCGCAGCGGTAGTCTGATTGTAAGCGTAACGGGTGCTGGGTTCTATTTCTACCTGAAAGAATGAATGAAATAAATAAATAAATCAGCTCACACAGCAGGGTAGGCAGAGAAAACCTAGTTTTAAGACACTACGGTTCCCACTTTCTGCCGAAGTCTGGAGGCATTACCTGTTGAGTGGTAGAAATCAACGCCGCGCTTTGCCTCGACGCCAGAGCGAAGAAATGAAAATTTAAATAAATATTTCATCTCCTCGAATGGGGATCAAACCCACAACTAGACGGTTCTAATTCTTTTTAACTTCAAAGTAAGCCAATAAGTCAGTCAGTTAGTTAGTTAGTAGGTCAATTAATTAGTTATGTAGCTGTTGACGTCTCGATCTTTTGATAAAATAAAAAAAACTACAAATATTATTTTTTATACTTTCTTATACTACGGACCATACAGTCCGTACCTTTTGTAATCATTATTTCATGTCATATATCACATTTCTTTTCATAATTTTTATCTTCATATATTTCTTAGAACTAGATTTACGTTATTATATACATACATTTCTATTATCATTTCATTTCAGATGCCAAATTTACTATAACACTATAATCTAAATCTACAATCATAAATAAAAATCCACATACATAATAAATAAAATAAACGTAATTAATCACAAAAAGAAGAAAAATCTACAAATATAACTAACAACTTCACTAATATTTACTATAATGAGGACTAAACAAGACCAATTCAAAACAAAAATTAAACAAACAAACACCACAGGCATCGACTGACGCTACTCACATAATTGTCAATCACAAGAGAAAAAAAGACTGTCCTTGTTGTATACCGTCTAAGTGGGCGGTCAGGCCCTTAAATCAATTATAGCATTAACAAAAAATATTTAACAATGGTAAAGCGACTCAAACTCAAAATATCAACAAAAGTATATTCCTACATAATAAGAACGAAAGGTCCCACCACGAATTTATTAATTTTACTACGAAGTACAAGAGATAGGATTTTTTTTTGCTTCTTGTTTAATCCTAGTGAGGTAACCAGAGAAAAGATGTGGCAAGATTGGAGTAGTTCCCCTTTCGCCTTCCTCGCCTCATCTACTATCATCAACCTCTGGGGTCCTCGTGCTTTTACGTGACCGTCTGTCAGTACAATCGATCAAAAATCCTAAAGTGCTCTATTCTAGAACTTAAACCGAAGTCTACAATCGCAACATTTAAATATCATTTACATAAATAGGTTGTATGGATTTTGTTATGTACACATGACACAGTATGGATTTTGTTATGTTTTCTTACTAATATCTACCGAGTTTGGCTATAGGCGATTTTTAATCAATTATTTTTATATATAATAAAAATACACGAAATAATAATTGTTTATGGATTGAAAAGTTAAGAGGATTAACTAATACATCACTCAGCCTAACCAAATATATACAGAACCTGATGTTTCACTTAGGTCTTCACGCTTATCGGTTTCAAGCGCTAGCCCTTATCAGATTTCGGACATACAATCAATTATTAACTTTTTCTCCTATACATAAAGCTTATTTTCAAAAGCACAACCCACTTAGTTCGAAAGCTCAATATTGTCATCGATTTGTAAAAACAAATAAATGAGTTAGGTAGCTTCCGAGGGGCGATTGAGACAGATTGATATTAAAAACAGTTTCAAAATGTTCAAATAATTGCTTTATCCTGCGGACGATGATACGTAGAAACGATCGTTGATCGTGTGGCTTTTGTGTACTGTTCATATAAATATTGTTCACATAATGTCTAAAATGTTGTATGGGGTTTTTAGAATGATATTTCATTATTGTACGAGTTGAAATGGTTTTTTTAGGTGCATGTTATATGGCGCATATAGCAGGGTAGACATAGGGAACCTAGGGTTATGTCACTTCGTTCTCCATTTCAGCCTAGTTTTTACCAAAAAATCAATCTCTGAGTGGAAATCGAACCCACAACCGTCGCGTTATTGAGTCATAATCAGGTACTTTGTCGCTGCGCCACTACGGCCTCATGTTTTTTGAAATTTACTTTCTCTATAATCACTTCCCACATCTGCTCAAAAATCGTCATTGTGACGGAAAAATAGAAAAATATACACACAATCATTTAGTACCACATTTAGTCATAAAACTCAAGATAAAAACTTTAATTGAATTTGATAACAGTTCACTCTGTGTGGCTATCAGCCTCCCGATGTTACATATTAATTACTTATTGACATTTACTTGGTAATTATTTATTATTGCTATAGATCAATTAATTTGAGGCCGGCCGTGGCGCAGTGGCACGAAGTGTGACTGTAAAACCGACTGGTTGTGGGTTCGATCCCCACTCGAGGAGATAAAATATTTACTTAAATTTATATTTCCATTTCTTTGCTCTGGTGTCACGGCTAAGCGCGGCGTTGAGTTCTGTCACTCAACACGCAATGCCTCCAGAATTCGGCAGAAAGTGGGGAACGAAGTGTCTTAACACAAGGTTCCCTCTGCCTACCCTGCTGTGTGCGGGATACAGCGTGAAGCTGATTTATTTATTTTTTATTTTATAGATAAATTAAAAATAAAGATACGTTTCGACAATAATTTGCGGCAGTGTTGTAAATAGTAAATCCGAGATTAGTTTTGGGATTTGTTTGAGTGTTAGAGTTACAATGGAGCAGACATACATAAAAAGCTTTATTTATTTTTTATATTATCATAATATTTAGTTTTCTTCTAATACCTATATATTATTATTATTTTCTATGTTTAGAAGCGATAGAGACCGTCGACAGCAGACCGTGTGCAGTAGCACAGCGTTTGACTGTAAAATTAAGCGAAACGAGGAGGACGGAGTGCCTTAACACTCGTTTCCTTCTACCTACTATACTATGTGCGGGATACAGCACACGGATACCATTTTTAATATCAACTTTAAAATCTATAAATAAGGATATGTCGACTTTAAGTACTGTAGTTATGGATGTTTTCTGTATCCATCCATTTTCGCCTTTTATATTAAGTGATTTTTTTAATTGAATATTTTTTCTCTCAGATTCTTGGAAACCCATCCACTCGATAAAATATATATTTTTCAAATTCCCATTTTCGCAGTATGACATAATTTATTTTCTTGCGTTCAGAAATGACAAAGAATCATCGTCTTCCTCATTATCTCTTCCCCATAGGATACTTAAAATAATGTGAAAATAAAATAATATTCAAGCGAAACCGTAGGACGAACTAAATGTAAATATATACAACATTTCAATTATAGCGAGCTCAACTAGCATACGTCTGCGGTAGGTTTGCTCGGTTAATATCTCGTTACTGGGACCGTTGCCGTCCACAAAAACCTATTAGCTACCATTTTGTAGAATCACTCGACAAAATACTATAGGTGGCTTAAATTGATTTAATTATTATGTTGTTATGTCATAATCAGCGTCACACGACGCGATGGTTATGGGTTTAATTCTCACTCAAGGTACTGAATTATTTTTCGTTACTTCGCTCTGGTAACAAGACAAACATCGATACATCCGGTGGGCAGAGGGAACCCGGGAAACTCGTGCCAAAACACTTGGTTCCCATTTGGACATTTTCGTTCTTAATTTCCGCAGATTTTTGGAGGCATTGCGTGTTGACTCGTGGACCTAAACGCCGCGCTTTACCTCGTTAAACCAGAGAGGAAATGATAATATTAAATATTTCATTTTTGCCAGTGGAAATCAAATCCATAATTTGTTGTATTTACAATCACACTTTGTGCCTCTTAAATCAATATTATTTTCAAAAAATATATAAATATTTAGATAGGGTATCCTAATCATAGACCAACACTTCAGTGAAGTCATTAAGACTCAATTAGTACGCTAGAGTATCTATCTCTGTTTTACTTCTTAGCTTTAAAGGTGGTTTTCCATTAAATAAGATTCGAAAGGAGCGGTAGCTTCAAGAACCATTTCGACCGTTATTTTAAGCGTTCAGCCTTTTTTTCTTTGCTCTAAAGATAGCAAAATAAATGAAATATGTATATAGCAAAACATAAGTCAATTTAGTTTGCGGCCAGTCGTGGCGCAGTGGCACAAAGTGTGACTCTAAAACCGACTGGTTTTGGGTTCGATCTCCACTTGAGATAAAATATCGACGAGACAAAGCGCGGCGTTGAGTTCTGCCACTCAACACGCAATACTCTCAGAATTCATAGAAAGTGGGGAATGGAGTGTCTTAACACTAGGTTCCCTCTGCCTACCCTGCTATGTGCGGGATACAGCGTGAAGCTGATTTATTTTTTATTTTATTTTATAAGTCAATTCACTTTGAAAAAAAAAACCGTGTATCAAAGACAATTTTATATATGCATAGATAAATGATATATTTTACGGAGTTGGAAAAAAAATCTAGTGGCTTTTTAAAATTACATGTGCATGCATGAGAGGGTCTGACTCTTCGAGGGCTCAATCTTCACTCTGAAGAATGATTGTATTTATTTTTTTTCATTTTCCAGCTCTGGTAGACAAACGATAGTGTTGAACTCCACCATTCATCACGCAATGTCTTGATAATTGGTCGGGAAATATGTAGCGCATTGTCTTGACGCTAAATATCTTCTTCCTAATCTAAAAAAAAATCATAATTACCCTATCGAACTTCGCCTTACCAGACAGTAAGAGAAACCTACATATAAAAAAAACACATATCCCTCAAACAAAATTCAAAAATGTATTTCCTCACAAAAAAATCATAGCACACAATAGCACAATCCGCACACATCCAGTGCACAGCGACCCTTGCCGTCCCTGCTCTACTCAGCACGTAACACTTAGACATGTTTATCCTACACTAATGATCTCTGACAGTGTTGTATCAACATCGTTTGAATACTTCGTTGCGAATGCACCTTTTTCATTTTTGTTGCGTTCGCGTTCCTCGTTTACCCCACCCTCGCTCTAAACGTGATTTGCTTTACACGTACAGACGGGGTGATTATTTATTTTTTTAATATACATACATATCAAATGAATATTATGAGGTCGCTACAGCACAGCGGCACAGTAAGCGTGACGGTTGTGGCTTCGGTTTCACTTGAAGGAATTATTTATTTTTTATGCTCGCTCCCGTAACAAAACAAACTGCGATGATCAATTTTGCCAGTCAACAACCAATATTTCGGAAATTAAGGGAAAATTGAGGAATGGAGTATCTTTATATCTAGAATATAAAGTAATCATTTCCATTTTATGTTAATCATTATTTAGATGCCGATAGTCGTAGGGCACTCCGTTTTCTACAACTACTACCTACCCTACCTACTTACCTACCTACCTAGGGGTACTTCTTGCTAGATTCCCTCTGCCCACCCTACTATGTGGGACACACCGTGATACAGTTTTCTTTTTTAATTTTTTACAATTAATGCACGCCAGTAAATATATATACAGGATATATACAGAAGTATCAAATTATTATCAATGTTCAGGACCTACTCAAATGTGAGTGATAAAAGTACTTTTAAAAAAATGTTCACTATATAAAAAGCTTAGACAGTAGTTTTCATTTATCTTTAAAGGCTTGAAAGCAAAACGTCTGCTATCACCAACACGATACAGGTAAAGTAATAAATAAATGCTTATCAAAATTTTATCGAAATTAGTGCATTCTTTGCTGATATTGGAAAGTAATATTTAAAACGGAACGTCGTGACGTTGTTGGAACGTGACTAGCTAATATTGGGGGTTCTCTTCTTGCACAGTGGTTTATTTGTATTTCGAATACTGGTATAAAAAGTACATTCAATGTTTTTTAGTACGGATTTCATATTAATAATAATCTAAAAGATTTTGTTCTAATTTTGTCCTTTTTATACCTATGGCAAAGTAGGCAGGAAGAACCTGGTAATGTGTGTTAGGTGGGAGGAACCGAGCAGACCAACAAGAAGATGTGAATAATAAAAGTATAATAATCACCATTAAAGTCATCGTGATGCAGTGGAACACGGTTACGGGTTCGATTCCCACTCAAGGTAATTAATATTTTTTATGTTTGAAAAAAATTGGCCTAGGTAATTCCTGTAAAAATAAACAAAAAATCTATACGGAAAAAGTGTGACGCTCCTTTCGCCTTCTTATGACATATAATTATTATTAAAAGGCCAAAAAGGAACGGGTTCAATTCTTACATTCAACCTTATACATTAAATAACAATCAAATATTAATTGTATCAAAATCATTGTGAAATACAACAAAAAAAATATATAAAAAATCTTTACTACTTAAAAAAAATAAAACAATCTTATTTGATAAAAAGACATCTTGACTCTTTATACTTATTCAGAATGTTACTTTTTTTACTATTTACCTCAAAATGACTAACTCGGCCACTTTTAGCCACATTTGACAAAAACCATGTCAGTTTTTGTACGACCATTGTTGGCTGACGTAGTCGACTGCGGATGGTTGACAGAAGATTTATTACCTATGATAGCTAGTTTTCGTTTCTGTTAATATGTAATGAGTTATTCTCGTATAGATTCTTTATGAAGATGCTTTGTAATGTCCTTGGTTAGGTTTCTATGTTTAGAAGAATAAGACAATTAATATTTAAAATTATATCTAAAGCTGGTGTGGGTTGTGAATTGATTTCCATTTAAGTAGGATTTATTTTCATTTCCACGCTTAGCAAGACAAAGCGCGGCGTCGTGTTCTGCGTTACAACGCGCTATGTCTCGGAAATTATGTGGCACTTGAGGAACGCAGTGTCTTACACTAAGTTCCCCCTGCCCATTTTGACATATGCGGTATAGAGAGTGAAGATAAAAAAACAATTACTACTGACTTCAACTTTATTATTAAACGAAATTGTCTTTTTAGTTGTGTTGTCATTCGGTCGGCAGAGGATACCTAGGAACCCAGTGTTAAGACATTCCGTTCCGATTAAGATACTTCCTTTCCCTACCTTCCACCGAATTCTGTAGCCATTGCTTGTAGAGTGGCGAAACTCAACGCCGCCATTTACCTCGTTACGAGAGCGAGGAAATAAATCGCACTGCACCCGCGCCACGAATGGCTTAAACGAGAATTAACCTCTACAAGCGACAGTAATATTACAAGTGAATACTGCGTGTGCTCGTAATGTTATTTGAATATATAATACAGTTAAACATTAAACCAATTAGTTATTCCTTTAAACCAATAATACCATGAATAGTATTACAAATTACCATAATATAAATCATAATATGCATATTCAATTTCTATTGAAATTGGTCTATAATATATTGATTAAATTACTGTACTGTTTTAAAATACCTCATCGAATTTAGATCAGATAAAGTTAGGCCTGCTATATTAAAAATGGAGGTCGTATGGTCATTTTACACTATCGTGGTTCAGTGGGCGTTTTATACTGGTAGTCATGATTTAAAAATGAGAGAGAAGCCTTGTCAAATCCTTTTTGTAGTTCATGTTTCTTCACGTTCTTTGTGGACACATTGTAGGATAGGCAGAGGGAACCTGGAAACCTAGTGTTAAGACACTCCGTTTCCATTAGGGCACTTCCCCTCCCGTCGTTTCGTCATTCGAAGCATTGATACCCTAAATCCTTCAAAATTATTGTACGAGAACGATATGCTTAAAATAATTAAATTTTACTATGTAAAATTTTTAAATATGATTAAAGGGACGCTAAATAGGTAAATTCGAAATAAACAAAGTGTCCTAACACTAATTTCTTCCCGTCTGTGTTATGCTTAGGAGTTGTGAAAAGCTAGAATTTTCTTCTTCCAGTACATTGTTTTAACGGAACTCAACACCGCGCTTCAAAAATACAGGACAATAGTTATTTATAACTACCAAGCTGAATATCGCTTAAATTAAATTAAATTCATAAACAGTAGCAAAATTATTCAAATACTATTACAAAATATATTTGTACTATATAAAATTTGTACTATACTTGTAATATATGAAACACTGTGAAAATATATTTCATGTAATTACATGACATGTAATTACTATCTAGTCTACTAATGTTACCATATTACATATACGCACTAACTAATGTTACTTTCACGCCAGTCGTGGCGAAGGGGTATAAGCCTGCCACAGGTTGTGGGTTCGATTCAAACTCAAGAAAATTATAATTTTTTCACCGTTCTTGTAACAAGGCAAAGTCTTCCACAATTCAGCAGAAAGATTGGTACTATATTAAAATGATTTCCATTTTACCGCTCTGTTAAAATAAACTACTATGAGTTTCACCACTCAATATGTATGTATGTTAAACTCTAGCGTAAAATGGAAACTAGTAAAGTAGTAGAGTATCTTGATACCAGATTTTTTCCATCTATTAATACTACTATATCAAAATCTAAAACACTAGCATCTTTATAATAAGTAATAGTACAATACAAGCCAAAATGGAAACATTTCCATCCGAATCAACAAAAGGTCTGCATCGTTGATTAAGAAGAGCATCGCACCCCTAGCACCGTACATCTTTTGTTCCAGCAAAGTATACGTGTCAGAGATATACATACAGACGTATATACTCCTATGTCACTACTATTCCTTATTTTAGAACTACCCTTGTGTTTTCACGTGACTTTGTTTTATTTTTAATATGCATTTTTAGGTCGACTTTTCTATATACTAGCAAAATGTAATATTTTAAAATAGCCCAGACCATAAATGGCATTATGTCATCGTGGAAAATCTGTTAAATTACTGCTCCGATTTTCAGAAAACATTACTAAGAACCACCGCCACCGTCATAAATAAGGCTTTCGATTTAAAAAAAACACACACAAAACAAATTATTCGTTCTGGAGCTATAGTACCACAGATAGACAGACACGTCAGATTTATACCCCTTTTTTGCGTCGGTGCCTAAAATGTAATAATTTGCATTTGACCCACTTCGAATCATCATAAAAGTACGTAAACGTAGCTAAGGTGACAATACAATAATATGGTATCTTATAAAACTAGGACTTTATTACTATGGCATAAAATAAAAATCAACAAAAGTAAGACATTTTATAGAACTACGCTAAAATGCTATAAAATTAATATTTAGTGGCAAAACAATGTATCAATACCAGTTTTTTAAGATTAGAGCCGCAAAAACTTACAATATTATCTACAAATAGCGTTTATTGCTACATTAATTAAATACCCGTTTCATAAATAAAACATATCTCGAGAAGCTCTTTTATTATTTGAAGTGTATAATATATTTTTTTAATTAAAATCTATTCTAATTACATATATTACTAGTAGATAAAAGAATAAAAAAAACCCCTTAAAAAGCCTTATTTTTATTTTTTTTAAAATCCACACACAGGGAAAGGGAAGAAAAATACTTTTTATACGTTTCTAAAAAATAAAGTTAAAAAAAGTAAGCAAAAAAAGCTTATTGTACAAATTATGGAACTGCACTTAGACTTTACTTTGTTAAGACAACTGTCACCTACGCGTCTCACTCAATTTTTTAGACATAATGCGGAGAGAGGCGAAACTCAACGCCGCACTGTCTTATTATCAGAACGAGGAAATGAAAGTAACTGATTTCCCCGAGGAAGAATCGAACCCACGATCGTGGTTACATTCAGACATTGAGTGTTTCTTCGAATTGGCTCTCCAAAATGACTCCATATCAGGTGATCACCCTTCAGCATCCTCTACAGAGCGTTTTCTATTCCACTCTTGCCTTGTATACGTACATATATAGTATATTATAATCATTTGATCATTACCATCACCTTTAATGTATTCACCATATTTAAGCTTCATTTAAAAAAAAACAAAATTTCATCAATCAATTGAACATTAAGATAACATTGAAATTAGTTTTGTATATCGTAAAAGATAAATAATAAAGAGCTGTGTGGGCGGGATTTATATTTGGGTATAAATGGAAACACGTAAAATATTGAATAATTCTATTATATTTACATTTATTTAATTTGCTTTACGTTATTTTTCTTTCTACTTCACAATGATTTAAAACCGCGCATTATAAAGGAGACGTCGTTTTAACGATACGATCAAACTTTTAAACGTTTTCTATGTATGTAAGAAAAATACTTACAACGTTTTTATTAAGACGAAGGCCTTATCATCCAATTTTTCTAATATTACTGGGTATGAAGACGAAAAGGGTTGAAGGAAGGTGAAATACAGAGGGACACATCACTACGAGGCATTCATTATTTTTTATTGATTTTTTTAATCAGTATTGTACTTTTTAAGCCTACATTAATATTACTACGCTTTAAGCCTATCACCACGGCTGACCAAAGCCCAGCCATATCAAAATTATTTAAAAAAATGCTATATTATTAATATGCTTTTACACACATTCACAGTGCTTATAATTATTACTTTATTTGATTTATACTAACATCAGAACACGGAAGTGAACATATTTAACAAATTCTCTAAAGAATTTTTGATGAGAACCTTTCTCTCAACTCTTAATCTTAAAGGAAGCACGGTCCCAAGGGATAGATCAGTTATACTATGAAAAATACACTCACCATTATGGTTTCTATTAATAAATATTAATGTTTTGTAAATATTTTATTTCTAGCTTTTAATTTAAATAAAATAGTGACCTTAAAACATGTAATATTTATTTTAAACTATTAAATTTGGAAATATTGGGCGTTGCGTGGGGAAAGGAACGTTGACACTAGGCTCCCTCCGCTCACCACAAAATATGCGAGGTATAGCGTTAAGCCAAAATATACTAATTTAAATACAAACCAACCTTCCATACAAAATACAACTTAATCCCTATAAAAAAAATTAAACAAAAAATAAATTTGAATATGTTTTAGGTAATCAAAAGATAAACGTTTTAAAGAAGCACTTATCTTAACGCTTCATAAATAAAATTAGCTAACAGCCTTTTAGCTAACTGGCCACTGGCCACAGCCAGTTCTTTATAAGGTACCTACCGTCGATATGCAGTTGCATTTTTTGGTACCTCAATAATTGTGTGGGATAGAAATTTGGTTGAAAAGATTGATGCAGTGGGCGTCAGTGAGAATTGACGGTGGTCTAACATGTAGGTCATCGTATGATCATTTTAAAATCTAATGTATTATACATTTTGTTTGTATATAGAGTAAAATACGGCGTATTAATGTAAACGTGACGGTTGTGGCTTCGATTCCCATTAGAGGGAATGATTTATTTCTTTTAGCCAATCTGATAGGAAAAGGCGTGACAGCGAGATATGCTACGCAACACGCAGTGCCTAGAATTAGGGCGGAAAGCGGAGTATGCAGAGATAATATTAAACTTAAACAACAATGATAATTAATAAATGTTTCTACTGTCTGTGTACATTTTATAATCTTTTTTAGTTTCGTAGCTTTTTGTTACTTTCGAAACAATGCATGCTGAGTGGCAGCTTTGTAGTGTCACCAGAATGAAGAAAGGAAAATAATTCATTCTCCGGAGTGAGAATCGAACCGACAACAGTGGAAGTTGCTGTGCCGCCGCGCCACAACGACCTCCTCCATACTTTACTTTAAAACCAAAGTTATCATATTTAGGAAACGCCCAAAGCACATTACAGCGTCATCGACCAGACGTACGGCAAAAAAACTGATCTATCCGCAAATTACTACTCAAAGACCATAATTAGGCACTAATTTTGAAAAAGACAACTATCCGTTTTCATTAGACAAATTCCTACAAAATAGACCTACCATTTCACATATAATTTAATATATCTAGTTAAATTCTAAGCGGACGTCATAATATCGGTAATGATGGGTGTACATTGAAGACAAACTGTTTATTAATATAATGAGCATCGAACCTACACTTAAGTCAGCTTTCACATTAACTTTTTGTGTGCCGTGGGTACTGTAATTACAGTATTTCGTTCGTATATTTGAATACTAGATTTGAGACGCTCTTAAAACTAGGTGTGGACATTCCATTGAGGAATTAGTTTGCAATATTGGATTTTCTAAATATATGCATGTATGCAATTAAGGCCATCATGGTACTGTAGGGTGGTATCTAACTGTAAACGCAATAGTTGTGGGTTTGATTCCCACTTTGAAGAATGATTATAGTATTTAATACCCCACTCTGGTAGACAAAGCGCGGCATTGAGCTCTTCAACTCAACATGCGGTAAACGGTGCGTGGAGAACGGAATGCCTTAACACTAGGTTCGCTCTGCCTAGCCTACAATGCGGAAAATCGTAAAGTAATCTATATGGTAATTTTTTTTCTTTTGGAAGGTATTTTCTAAGCTTCGCGCTATTCCGCTAATAGCAGGGTGGGCAGAGGGAACCTGGGAACTTAGTGTTAAGACACGCTGAATTCGTGAATTGAAGCTTCGCATCGCTTTTGGAAATTGATACAACTTCAAATCTTACAAATTCGAATAAAAATATCTCAGTCGATCCAATAAATGCCTTAGATACTTAAATTAATCTATTATTATTACAATTTATAATGTTTAACACTAGCTATTGGCGATAAGTGAGCATTTCGTAGCCACTAACCTGACTCCAAGTTAGGAGCGGTCGAGCTATAAAATTTCATCTATAATAGCCTGTCTGGTGTTTTGATGACTCGACTTAACTCATAAGATTTATTTAAGTAGGCTTTTTACAACGTCACAGCGCTACCACCGGTTTGGAATGTTGAATTCGATTGTGGAAAAGCTGAATTATTAAGTTTGTTTTTTTTCTTATTTATTAAGAATAGAGCCCACTCTGGTGTAGTTGGGCAGTTTCAGACTGTAAACGCGACGGTTGTGAGTTTGGTACCCACTCGAGGAAAGTGAATTATTTTTATTTCGTCGCTTTGCTAACGAAACAAAGCGTAGCGTTGATTTTGTTAACTCAACGTGCATTATCTCGAAAATTAGACGATGCGTGGGGAACAGAGTGCCGTAACACTGAGTTCCCTCTGCCTGCCCTGATGTATGCAGCAAAAAATAAAGTTTTAATGGCGCAGTGGGGTAACGTCTAAAGAAAGTCCGACGATTAGGAGTTCAGTGTGAAGTGTTAACACGCAGTATCTCGATTTCGAGCGGAAAGTATTGAATGGAGGGTTTAACTTAACTCTTGGCTCTCTATCCTGCTACTGTGCAGAATTCAAAATGAACTTACAACAATCGAAATATATTAAAAATATAAGCAGTATAATTAATACATGGTGTTTCCAAGTTCAAATAAAATATATTAGGTATGTCAATACAAAATATTTAATAAATGTTCTTAGAATAATAGTCGAAAAAGATAATAAAAAAGCATATCTTTATAAAGTTTCATAAGTTGAATACAAATGTGGCTTAGGCGGAAATAGAACTCGAAATGTCTTTATGTAATATCGTATTGTATTATTTATTGTACTGGGTATAAAACATATTTAGCTATAGATCAGACTATTATATATTCTCATTTCTCATTTTTTAGCTCTACGCTGTATCCCGTTATCGTAATCCAATTTTCTAGATAGCGTGTTGAGGAATGAACGACAGAACGAACAAACAAATGAATATACCGCCGATTATCGTCTTTTTTTAAACATTTTTAAAGTGTTAATCCACACTTAGGAAATATAAATACTTATTTAGAAAACGTATAAAAATTTGAACGTAGCGGGACTCGAACCCGCGCCTCCTGGAAACCGACCAGGCGCTCTGACCACTGAGCCATACGTTCTCGCCAAGCTACGTCGAAATTCTTATACGCTTGTTACAACTTATGTTGTTAGCATCTCTGTAGGGAGATTTTTACAAATTTCCGCTACCCAAAGATAATTACTAGGAATTATCGTTTGGCAAGAGAGAATACTATTTTTTAAATATTTTTAACATAAGTTGTAACAAGCGTATAAGAATTTCGACGTAGCTTGGCGAGAACGTATGGCTCAGTGGTCAGAGCGCCTGGTCGGTTTCCAGGAGGCGCGGGTTCGAGTCCCGCTACGTTCAAATTTTTATACGTTTTCTAAATGATTATCGTCTTGTTACCAAAGCGGGGAAATGAAAATAACTCATTCCCCTGAGTGTGAATTGAACCCGTTTTGTTTGGAATCAGACGCTGTGCCATGACGGCCTTTTTAATTTTCAAATTTGAATATTAAGTTAGGTATAGGTAGTGTTCAAGTCAGTTTGAATTATTGAATTTAATTTGTTAATTGATACTATTAGAATGGAAGGCGCTAGTAAATTCTAATTAATTTAAGATAAAAGTGATATATTTCGTTGTGCTTGTTTAGGGCCTCCCTAGTGTTAAAATAATTACAAAGTTCAAAATTTAATTATTTTTAATTTAAATTGAGGCTATCGGGGCGATGCAGCAACAGCGTGCGACTGTAATAGTGGCGGTTGTTAGTTTGATTCCCACTCAGGAGAATGATTTATTTTCATTTCCTCGCTCTGGTACCAAAATATAGCGAGGCCATAAGTTACACCACATAATTACTGGACCGAAAGTAAGAAACTGAGTGTCTTAACACTAGATTCTCTCTGCCTACCTACATATAGCAATCATAATGGTACACAGTGTAGAGAAACAAGAATACAAAAATGAAAGCTCCCGTTACGTAAGGAAAAGGCTTAAGTAAAGGTATAGTGTTAAACGTTTGAGAATAAGCAAAACAATTATAAGGTTTTAATTTCTTTTTTAATATGTAAAGCCAGTCATGTCGCAGGGGCACAAAGTGTAAGTGACTGTAAAGTTGACTGGTTGTGGGTTCGATTTCCACTCGGAGAAATTAAATATTTATTTAAATTTACATTTTCACTGCTTCGCTTTGGTGCGGAGGTAAAGCACGGCGTTGATTTCCGCCACTCCACACGCAATGCCTCAAGAATTTTCCAGAAAGTGTCTTAAGCACTAGGTTCCATCTGCCTACTCTGGTGTGTGCGGGATACAACGTGAAGCTGATTTAAATTAATAATTTGGCAAATGTAGACTATAAGGGAATTTTAACTTATATATGCGGGTTCCCAGAGGTGTGGGTGAAAATTCTGCTATAGTTAATATACGAAATTTTAGAATCGAAAATTTATTTTTTATAATAATACACGTAATTTAAAATCTTATTACAATTTAAACAACAAAAAATACATACAATGTTTTTCCTCCACACTGTATTCTACATATATAAGGGTAGGCAGAGGAAACCTAGAAACAAAGTATTAAGACAGTCCGACTCCATTAAGACTCTTCCGTTCCTTACTTTCCGCTCAATTCTGAAAGCATTGCTTGTTGAGTATCGAAACTAAATGTCGCGCTTTTCCTCGTTACCAGAAGGAGAAAATGAAAATATGAAATATTTTATTTTCTTCAGTGAGATTCGAACTCACGACCACGCGTTCGTTCGTTGATTATTAAAATTTATAATCACATTATTTGTTGTTTACATCCCCATTCAAGAATTCCTAAACTTTATAATATTTGATTTACGACGAGACGGACCGTTGACAAAAACTTTTGTTTTGATAGCAGATAACGTAATGTACTTATTTATCTCAACCAAAGTGAATAAATACGAGGCCCAGATAGGCGAAGACAGATTTATAATATTTTACATTAAAACGATAAAATAACTGTGGAGACATTTTTTTTTATCTATATTAGGCTAATAAATTATATGGACAGAACAAATTGAATTCGAAGTTTGCCCACCGACCTTTGCATTCGTTGGCGTCGCGCGCCGTCGCTCGTCCCCAGGGTCGGTCGAAGTGGAAGGGCTTGCATCTCTCACAGTCTCGGCCTGCAGTGTTGTGTTTGCAATCACACGCGAGCTGGACCCCCTGGCCACCCTGGGCGTCATCACCTTTCGCCGGGATACACCTGGACGCGTGCCCGTTACATTTACAACGACCTCCTACAGCAAAATCGGAGACAGCGTAGTGCTGTGTTCCAGAAACAGCTTGTTTCTTACTGTCGACTTCATCACCCTCATTCATCATGTGCAATCTGTTAAATACAACTCTCACATCAGTAGCTGTGACCCAGTCTTGGAGTACGGGGGATATATCAAAATTGGCTGCACTGGGTCGTCCTTCCAAGGTGCTAAACGCTAGTCTGGCCCCACCAGAACTCTCCCCGGACAGCCGGTGTGAATCTGAGCATCTGGCTTCCTGCTCGTTTGCGGCTGTCACGGTCGCTTTGTTCGGACGCCCGTACACGCGCCTACACTGGCTGGAATAGAATTGGAATGGTTGCCAAGTGACACCGTAATCTGCGCTCTTGTATATAGCCACTGAGTCTGGACGCGCGGCTTTCGGACAAAATTGCAAACTAACGTAAGTCAGCTCATACTTCTTGCCCAGTGATAAAGTGAGGGAGACGTTGTCGGGAGGGGAGTCGTAGGAGGCGGGTGGGAGAGCAGCAGATCGCCAGCAGGTTACATCGTGGGGGTTGTTCAGATCGGTCAAGAAAGTAGGCGGGTTCCGTTTATCTTGTCGAGCTGCGTCGCAGACTCGGCAAGCGTTTTCGGGGTTCTGGTCTCCAGGTGGGTCACATAGTCGTTCAGGGCCTCGTCTCCCGCAAACGGAGGAAGCGACCACTGGATTCCCAAAGGCTGCGTTGACAAAATCAGGAATACACCGCCTTGGACGTCCGTCCTCGTAACATGGGTCCGGCGGGGTCGCCGCCAGGGCAAGGGCCGCAGTGGCAAGAAAAGCCACGGCCACGGGCATGTTAACACTCGTCACTCACTCGCGCAGCTCGCGGCAACACGTGCACGCCAGTTGGATGCCGCCGGCAGACTAACGCGGGGCGGGAGCTTACGAGCTTACGGTACGACTTTGTTAGTGAAAGTTTTTTCTTTCGCGGCACTTGGATTTTATCTATTTAATAAAATTTTATTAATAAAACAAACGATAACAGTTTATAAGTTGTAAAATGAACTGAACGGTGTACGAATAAGTAATTTTAGTGGTCGTAAATAAAGTAAGGTTTTGGAAATGAGGCTCTACATTCGCCACAATAATATGAATAATAGTTTAAAAATTAAAATACAATCACTTTTAATATTAAATCAATTTAAATTAAATATTGATAATTTGAATCTGGCCCGTTATTTATTGTAATAACTAACATTAAACTTTATGATGGTACTAGTTAACAAAAAGATAAAAATAAAATAATAAAATTAAAATCTTTAAAATGATAAGATATAACCTGTAATACATATATATAACTTAAGCTCTTCTAATGAACACGTACATGATTTGTTATAGTTGGCTGGCAGGTCCCGGCGCACCCATACCTGAATATAATTCTGTTTTAGTATTTTTTACACGACTCCACGGAGTTCGGGGGGTTGCCTTTGATAAGATTTGTCCGTCTGTCAGTTTGTCCCTAACCGCGTTACCGCATTGAGGGCATTCTTTTATATTATTGCCCTGGCAAAGCTTTTGTGCTATTTCTTTATTGTTTTCTGCAACTACTTCTATTTTGAGTATTTACTAAGTTTTATAATTAGGTTAACATTTTTGATAGCGTTATTTAATATTATTTTTTTAGGTTCATGCTGTATCCCGTATACATGACAGTATTGGCAGAGGGAACCTGGGGCCTAGTGTAACACTCCGTTCCCATTAAGACACTTCTGTTGCCCACTTTCCAACGAATTCTGAAGCCATTGATAGTAGTGAGTCGCGTAACTCAATGCCGCGATTTGCCATCACCGGAGCGGGTAAATGAAAACATTAAAGATTTCATGGAAGGTCTCGAATGGAATTCAAACAGACAACCTGTCGCGTTTACAGCCGCACACTTGTGCCTCAATGCCATTTCTTTATCTAGTTTTCTATAATAAAAAACATTAAAATACATATATCACCAATGCGTTAACATAGTTCTAAAAAATAATAATAAACAGTATGCTAATCTTGGAAGAAAGACTTGGACACTTTGATTAAAACTCTTGCAATATTAAAAAAAAATCACGTTTGTTGTATCGATATTTTAATTATTATATGATTTTTTTTGTTTGTATTCTAGTTTAATTATTTATTTTTAAAGTAAATATACACCTTAATATTTTTCTATATATTTCAATTGTCTATCTAATGCTGTTATTAATATTGAGCAAAAAAAATCGTTTCTTATATCAAATATTTATTTTATTTTGTTTTTTATTTCTTGCGACAGAAATTCATCATCTGTGAAAATTTCATTTATCTATCTCTGTTTATAATGTCCTAAGCCTGGTGACAGATGGACGGAACGACAGCGGCGTTTTAGTAATAGGGTTCCGTTTCACCCTTTAGGTACGGAACCGTAAAAAGAACAAATACGTTATACTTTTTAATTTCATTTAAATAAATATATAACAAAGCTTATTATTTTGTAGAAAGCTTTGCTTTTATAAGAGTTTAGCGAGTAAAATTAAAATTCCATACTCTATGTCTTGGAAGAATTTTAATAACTCTATTGTGTTTAAGACAAATGGTCTTAGTAGATACAATAAAAGGAGTCAAAAGGAGATTCAGAGGGCGACGAAATTGATGATTCTTAAAAAATATTGGACATCTCTAGACAAAGTCATCAAAACTGTGGCATGAAGGTAAAAAAAAAATGCTTAGATATGCAATGTTTTCCGCATATTGCAGGGTATTGAACCAGAACCTAGTGTTCATACACTGTGTTCTGTTCATTTTTCGGCTAATTTGTTATGTATTGTTACCACTGCAAGAAAATTAAAATAATCGAACCCACAACCACTGCAACTGTCTCTATAAAAACATATTAGTTTTTACTCTCTGTTTAACCTACAATTAAAAAAATATATAATAAAATAAATACCCAACAAGTAAACAAAAAAAAGGTTATCGTTTTTATGAAAACGATAAAATATGCTTAAAACATAATTTAGAATATTAATGTTCAAATAAAGAAGATTTCTTACAAGACACTCGGTTATCTTGATTTACGCGTCTCAGTGACATATCTCTCCGAAGCAACGTTCAGATTACAACTTTATTTGGCCACCTGGTCGTGGATATACTGTGAAGTAACTACAATACAAATAAAAGTGAAGGTTATGGGTTCGATTTCCGGGGGAATAATTTATTTTAAATTTTCATTTTCTCACTCTGGTAATAAGACATAGCGCGATGTATAATTCCACTACTCTACATTGAAGTGGGAAACGAAATGTCTCGACACTAGGTTTCTCTCTACCTAGACTGCTTTATGCAAGACACAGGTGATGTTAAAAACACTAAATTAATAACTTCACGCTGTATCCAGCATTTAGGAGGGTTATTACACGCGGTTCCTTACACACCGCCCAATTTCCGAGTCATGAGTTGTGATATGTTGATAGGCGGAACACAACGCCAAGCGTCTTTTTACTAGAGCGAGGAAATACAAATATCCCCTCTAGTGGCCTGGAATCCACAACCGTTACATTTATGTCAAACGCTGTGCCACTGCGTCACGATGACCTCGGGCCGGGTCGGCCTGTGAAATAACTTGTATAGTGAAATATTTAAGAGTCTTATCAGTTAATCTTTGGCATTCATCACTTTTGCTATATATTTTTTCGTTATCTCAATTCTTAAGCTTGTTGATAAATTATATTAAAAAAGTTTTGTCAATTAGAACAAGTACAATATTAACTATGCGGGTACTTATAATTCTATTGTCAAATAAAAATATAAATCGGCTTCACGCTTTTTTCCCGCATAGGGCGCAAGGCAGACGGAATCTAGTGCTAGGACACTCCGTACGTACCGCCCAATTTTAAGACAAAATTTGTCTACCACAGCGGCTTCACGTTGTATTCGTATGTATTCTTCACATAGATGGGTAGGCAGAGAAGAAGAAGTGTTTCCAATTAGAGTCTACATTTTCTGCCGAATTTTCGAGGCGTTGCGTGTTGAGTAGCGGAACTTAACACCGCGCTTTGTCTTTGACATTTCATTCCCTCGAATGCAAATTGGACCTACAACGTGGTATATCATGCCATACCATACGCAGTCACGCTGTGCCGCTGCGCCATGATAGTTTTGTTTAAAAATATACTAAAACATTAAAAAAATGGGGATCGGAGTATCTTAATAATATGTTCCCTCTGCCTGTCCTGCTACGTGCAGGATACAGCGTGAAGCTGATTTTATCACAAAACATAATATTATGCAAAAATAAACATAAATATTTGTATGTAGGTACATAATAAAGTATCAAATTTGTCCTGAAGCTCGCAGAGATAGCCGGAAGTGACTAATTGCCGGTGTCCGAGATAAGGGTGAAATTATATTTCCTTCGCCCGTAATACTGTTATTGATGATACTTTGTTATTATTTTATAATTTAGATATGTAAATACAGTTTGTTATTTTCTGTAATTTATTATACTCTCTCTCCGACTAGCTGAGTGACTGGCAAACCACGCACAACCTCAACTACGCCTCGTAGAACGCTAATATTTGGTATGTAGGAGGTCATCTCTTAGTGTTCTCTTTCACTCCCCAAGGTGTTTCCTGAAGTTCCTACTGCAACGCGAAGATTCAGGATATTACGTAGTATAATCCACGCATACAGAGCTTCGGACTGTGGGTCATTTGGTAAATACTTTTAAAAACATCAAGTCACCTTTAACTGACTTCAAAAAAGAATGCTATGAATGTATTTGATATTGTTGAAACAAAAATTACCTTCACGCTGTATCCCGCGGGTTATTGTCGAAATAATATATTATTTGAGTATACCTATAGGCTTCCGAGCACGTGTGCTAATTCTACATAAGTGAATGTATATTGGGATTCAAACCTACACTAACATGTAGATGGATCATTAAACAAAATGAACTCCATTTTAATATGAAACGTAAGCTAAGCAACGCTAAATACCCGCAACAGTGTAATTGTTAATTATGATCTGTCAAATTAAAGCTACTGCTTAATTAGAGGGCCCTATTCAATGAGGGTCTAATTTATTGCTCTGATAGGCTCAATTATAAATATTATGAAAATATACATATTGAGACCAGTCGTGGCGCAGAGGCACAAAGTGTGGCTGTAAAACCGACTGATTGTGGGTTCGATCCCCACTCGAGGAGATGAAATATCGACGAGGCAAAGCGCGGCGTTGAGTTCTGCCACTCGACACGCAATGCTTTCAACATTCGCAGATAGTGGGGAACGGAGTGTCTTAACGCTAGGTTCCCTCTGCCTACCCTGCTGTGTGCGGGATACAGCGTGAGGCTGTTTTTTTTATGAAAATATTCGAGTAATGTGAATTATTAGATGCCCTTTGTATGTTCGGACAATGACAGTGACAAACTAATAATTTCAACCAAGAACCTAATAGGTACAGTCCCATATGTGTACGTCAATAGATTTTTTTTTTATAGGAAAAAACACGGCAAACGAGCGTTCGGGTCACCTGATGGTAAGTGACTACCGCCGCCCACGGCCCCGTGAGACACCAGAGGAGCTACAGGTGCGTTGCCGGCCTTTAAGGTGGGTTGGGCGCCGGAGCCCGGCATTACCTGATGCGAAACGCAGTGGCATAAAGCTACTACTTCATGCCGGTTTTAAATGCCAAGCGTGGTAATGATCCGGTCGAGTCTGCCCGTGCGTGTTGCCATTGCTGGCGACGTGACTCTGCCACCTTACGACACCACCAGTGCCAGGATGTTCCTATTCTAGGCCGGGATCATAAAGCAAAAAATATACTATAATTATAAAATATATTTTACTTTTTTAGCTCCTCGCAATATCTAGCATATAGCACACCGTTCCCCACCTTGTCTATTTATTTTATTATTTACTTATATTATTTATAACACGTTGATCATAAATAGACTGTAACATTTATATAAGTTTTTGTTACAATAAATAGAAAATTATTATATTATTGAAAAGTCTCTGTTTAACAAAACTATTAAGAATACCGAAGGGGTAGGTTAAAATTTTATCATTTATTAACTTTAAAAAAAAATAACAGAATACATCTAAAAAAATGAGACCAGTCAATTCGTAGTCTTGTGCCCCACAAGCGTGTAACCGTGAACGCGACAGGTTGTGGGTTTGATTTCTAGTCGAGGAAGTTAAATATTGAATATTTTCTTTTTTCGCTCTAGCGTTGAGATAAAGCGCAACGCCTCCAGAATTCGGCAAAAAGTAATTAACACCTGGCACCCTCCTCCTACCATGCCACATACAGGTTACAGCGTGAAGCTGAAAAAAAAATCATATAATGTTAAATTAGTAAAACTAAAGAAAATTTTCTATCACTTCCTTCCAAGCCCAGCATCAGTTATCTTAGACCTTGATACAATGGTTGTAGGTCGCATTGTTTCTCTTACATTTGCGTAATGACTGCCATTACATGTATTGTTGTATGTATATACACGTATATCCTGAGATATGCGTAGACTTCAGACAATATTATATTAGCAAGGCAATATGTTCTATAAAATGCGCATTTTTTGATGTTTTTCTTTAGAAAACGTATAAATATTTAAGGTCGTTATCTCAACGGTTTTACGTTTTTGATGGTAGAAAGAACATAGCGTTGGCAAAATCGTTACCAAAAAAAATTTTACTGCGCCACACATTGATCTCGCATTGAATTCCGACACTTAATACGCGATTTCACAAAAAAAATAACAATATGTGGAGAACTGAGTGTCTTAACACTAAGTCTACATTACTACATGCGAGATACAGCGTGAAACTGTAATAAAGAGCGCTTAATAAAAGTAAGAGTCTTAATTACATGAAAAAAACGTAGCAGACGACCGGCTCTTGATATGTAAATCTGTTTTACACATTAAAATAGTGCGTGTGCGCAACATCTTCATTCCTTTAGAGCTCAATTAAGGATGATTGCTTAACTAAGATATATCGAGATAGTATAATGTATAGCTAGATGAGATTTTATGTTTATTTTTACAAATTTTACATTTTTATCGAAAACACAATGATAGTGATAAGTTACTCGGTTATCCACTTAGCTTCATAAAAGGTTCATTTCATATAAGCGAGAGAGAATCGGACGCTTATACGAAAGCTTCACGCTGTTGCCGCACATAGCAAGGTAGACAGAGTGAAACTAGTGACACACCATTCACCACATTTGAAATATTGCCTATTGAATGACGGAACAACAGAATTTTTCTTCTTATCAGAGCGAGGAAACGTAAATAATTTATTCCCCTAGTGGGAATCGAATCCACAACAGTCAGGTTTACAGTCAGACGATGTTCCACTGTACGCATACAGCTAACCTCAAAAGAACACTGGGAACACCTATCAGATTTTTTTAATCAAAAATCTTAAAATTTCTACAGGAATGGGATCCATGACACTATCCATAAGATGGCAACAATCAAAACGGCACATATATATATATATATATATATATATATATATATATATATATATATATATATATATATATATATATATAAGTAAATAAAAATTATACCTAAAAAAAACAATACGAAAATACTTTTGCCTCGACCTTATATATTGATCCGACATTTTCCTACAAATACCTTTTATACAAAACAAAACGATATTAATGAATATTCTATATAAAATATTCTAAAACAGTCTCCAAAGTACTTGAAGTCGATTTTGCCATAACTTGAATTGTTTCAGGTATATTCCAGGTACCTATTAAGTAATAACATTTTTAGTTACACGTTTTTAAATACCTTTTTTTATACAGCCAGTGGAATGTAGAGCTGGTAATACAATTGCTTCTATAAATGATCCTTATGATTAAGTTCATCAAGATTTATAGTGTTAATTACTAAACGTTAGTATGGCACAACATGTAACACGACGGTTGTGTGTTCAATGCCCACTTGAGGGAATTAAATTGAGGCCAGTCGTGGCGCAGGAGCACAAAGTATGACTTTTATAGCGACTGGTTGTGGGTTCGATTTGCACTCGGGGAAATTAAATATTTACTTACATTTAGATTTTTATTTCTTAGCTCTAGTGTCGAGGCAAGGCGCGTCGTTGCGTTCCGCGACTCAACACGCAATGCCTCTAGAACTCGGCAATGAATGGAGAACGGTGTGTCTTAACACTAGTTTCCCTCTGCCTATACTGTTGTGTGCGGAATACAGCGTGAAGCTGATTTAATTGTATTCATTTCCTTACTCTGGTATAAATTCGGCTGAAAATGGGGAGCGGAGTGTCTTAAGACTAGGATCACTCTGCCAACCCTGCTACATGCGGAGTACAGCATGAAAATGAACAAAATTAACGCTTTGCAATATAACAAATAATATAACAAAAAATATAAGTAACAACAAAATTAGAACTTGCAAGAGCGACCGGTACCAGGGGTAAGATAGGTAAGACCTTCGCGAACACAGCATTGCTGAAGTATCTCTGGTAGGAGACGGTCACGACTTAAAAGAACACGAAGACCTCTCAGGACATTTATGAAGAGGTTCATAACAGTAGGCGAGTCGAAAAAAGTATGGAGAGACCGTAGTATTACATTTCTGGAAATAGGATAAAGTGTTTTCAGATAAATAACAACAAAAAAAGTAATTACTAATTAACTAAGAGACGAAGTCGCTAGTCTACAACAAAATTGATACATACATACATTCGTATAGAAGTATACCAGCGTGCGTTGACATTCGCTTTGTGTAAAGGCAGAATGTTACCGAGTTACGGGCAAGAGGCCGTTCTGAATCGACAAAGGAGGTAAAGATTTCATTAACAATGAATACCGGTCATATAGGTACAGACTTAAGAATTAAATTTTGTTTTGTTTTATGTGACAATGTAAATTCGAGACGCTAAAGCTGCGCAGTAAACAATATGTTACTGAAAAGACGATAGTTGTAGATTTGATATTTGTGAAAATTATTATATTTCACTTATTTTCATTCTCGAGGTCGGTTGTGGTGCAAAGGTATAAAGTTTGACTGTAAACGCGTTTGGTTGTGGGTTCGATCCCCACTCGAGGAAATGAAATATTTATTTAAATTAATTTAAGTAATTCATTTTTTCGTTCTGGTGTAGAGGCAAAGCGCGGTGTTGAGCTCCGCCACTCAGCACGCAATGCCAGAATTCGGCGGGAAGTGGAGAACGGAAACACTAACACTATCTAACTCTAGGTTCCATCTGCCTACTCTGCTGTGTGCGAGATACACTGGGAAGCTGTTTTTTTATTTATTTTCAAATATTAGCAATATATTGCTTAAAGCAATATATCCGAGAAATTAGTAGACAAATTAGTATATATTTTTGAAATTATACATTTATGAACTTTCCGTTCTTGGAAGCTAAAATAGATCATCATAATTAAATATTATACAATACTAATTATAGTACTACGCCAAAAATGATCAATTGATATAGCAGTTAGTTATAAGTATGTAACATTTTTGTATTATAAAGCCTGTATGCAGGTATGTTTATTTGAACACACTAATCTCAGCAACTACTAGTTCCAATTGAAAAATCATACTTTCTGTTAGAGCTATTTCATTTACCGACCTAAAATGTATTTTATCATATAAAAATCCTATTTCAGCGGAAATACCCCCAAATAAAACTAATTGCCAATAAAGTCCTTAACACAAACAAACAACATTCACACCATCAATTCACCTAAAAATCATAAAAACCAGAACCTCTCCAACCAAATCTCCGAAACAACAACCTCAATCAATTAAACAAATAAGTGATTTACCTATAGATCGGACAAAAACTTGAAAACACATATAGACAACCAGATACAAAGGTTGCCAGACAAATTGCAATATTCATACCACTGTAATTGTACCAATAACCGTGGGCTCGCTGTAATAGGATAATTATTACAGTACAGAACGTATGTGGCTCTCGCAAAAACTGGCGTTCAACTCGCTAATGGTGCTATTATCCCTGTACGGCTTGTCACAGAGTAGATGAGATGGTGAGATAGCCAGATATAAATATTTAGGATGTGTTGTCGTCTGTAGGTATATATTTTTTGTACGCTCCACGCAGGGTAAGCAGAGGGATTTCAGTACTAAGATATCCAGTCCCCGCACTGCACAACTTTCGAGACATTGTATAATACAAATCCTACAATATCCTAGAAGTGATGGAGAAAAAGATGATTGAAAATAAAAATTATTTCACACTTAAGAATGATCGATTGTATAGAGTAGTTAAAAGTGACAATAAAGTTACATTACTACAGGTTGTTCCTAAAACAGCAAGATGGCAAATATTACAAATGAAACATGATAACAATGGCTATTTCGGATTTGATAAGACCTATGATCGTATAAAGAAAGTTTACTGCTTTAAAAATATGAGAAAATTAATTGAATAATAAAATTCCTGATGATCTGAAAGAAGAAAATGGCGTTGAAATAATTAATAAGCCATTCGACATTTTACATGCGGATCACTGTAGGTCGTTTCCTTACAGTAAAAAGAAGAATCAGTACGCTGTAATAGAGTCGTTTACTAAGTATATTTTTATAAAAGCTGTTAGAGATTGCAGAAGTAAAACTGCTATAAATGTTTGTAACCGTGACCACTACTTGAGCAAAGGAATAAAGCACATCCTTAATGCCGTTGTTGTAGATGACGAAACCTAACGCCTTATCTTTATCTATCAGAGCGGGGAATGGAAAATGATCAACGCAATTAATGTCTGGACTGGAGGGGGACGAAGTGTCTTGATTAACACTAGGTTCCCTCCACCTACTCTGATATATTTAGAAAAAAGAAATGATTGCATAACAATAAATAAAGAATGGAGTGATTTGTCACTAAATTCATCCCAATCCCTTATAAGGTGATAAAAAATTTTATAAATAAGATTGCACTTGAATTAATTTTAAAATTTTAAAGACTAAGGTAAAACAGAGGCATTTCACATTTTATTATATTCATAAATAGTTGAGGCCAGTCGTAACTCAAAGAACACAAGTATGTGACTGTAAACGTGTTTGTGGGTTCCATCTCCACTTGAGGACTATAATAAAAATAAATACATAAATATTTTCATTTATTCGCTATGATATGGAGGTTGAGTCGCCTTGAGATCCGCCTTGATAGGCCTTCCGTGTTGATACACGCGACGCCTCTAGAATTCGACGGGAATATGGGGAACGGAGTACCTTAACAATAAATTATATTTGATAATTATATTAAAAGATAAATATCTTAGACATATCTTATCGAGAAACTAAAAGGCTGTCTTAAGCTAATGCTTCGCTTTGACGATTGTAAGTTCGATTCCCACTCGGTGGAATTATTTTCAATTCCTCGCTCTACCTAAAGATTAAGAGAAGATAACGTCCAGCGTTAATTTCTATCACTCAACACGCTATGTTGATAATGATAATAGGGCGGTACAAGGGACATTTAATGTTTTTACACTAACCTCCCTAACCTCCCTCTGTCTACCCTCAATCCGGCGTGAAGCAAAATAAATTACGAAAGCAAAATATAATCTTTGACAGCTTACTCTGTGCAGTTGCACAAATAACGTCGATATATAAGGCGTTGAGTCGATAACTACAAAAACGTCAGAGTCGGGTCCGTTTATACAACAATTACTCACCGACGCGACGCCCTCTCCTTCTATAGCTATTCAACTATTGACTACTGTAATTTCTTTACTATAGCTATTTAACTCTACTATTGTAGTTTACATTTTACTGTTACCTCTCAAGTATTTGGGATATTTATGTGAAATAATTGTAAGATTTCTTTTACCTTTTGAAAATTCTGAAAAATTTACTAAATATCTATACAATATTGAACTAACTATTCCAAAGTTAATAAGATCTTAAATTTATATAATTTTTACACATTTTAAATGAATAAAAATCGGTCAAAGAGTTTCATTTAAAATAATTCAAAGTTACAAACATATGTTACTGCTGCGGAGCAGTCGAATTGAATTATATATCCACTTTGTCAAGGTATATCCATTAATCGTTGTTAATTTAAATCTGGCGTTGGACTATATTTTATATCAGATATTTAAATACTTTATTAAGGAAGATTAAACCAGCGAATCAAATGCTTTTTTCAGACATTTTTTTTTAATTTAAATAGAGAATTCAGTTATTTATACATATGCAGTCATTGAGGTCACTCGTGGCTCCGGGGCACAAGTGTGTAACTGTACACGCAGCTGGTTGGGGATTCTATATACACTTGTGGAAATGAAATACTTATTTAAATTTGTAATTTTATTTCTTCGCTCTGATATCGAGGCAAAGCGCGGCGTTGAGATCCGCCACCCAACACGTAATGCCTCTAGAATTCAGCGCAAATTGAAACGGAGTGTCTTAACACTAGGTGCCCTCTGCCTACCTTGGTACGTGTGGGATACAATGTGAACCTAATTTTTAACAATAATCTTCTTAATTGTGAATTGAACCCATAACAAAAATGTGTACAATTAATCGCTACACCGCTATGGCGTAAAAACGTATGTTCTACATACCTTTTATAAATGTTAATGTCAACGTTAATAAGAATCGAGAATTTTCATAGTAGAGAATGCCATAACATTCTAAGCCTGAAATTGCCAAAGAAAATCTAGTCCAGAAGAATGTGAGAAAAAATTGTTTTATTGTATATGTGTTTGTTAGATATGGGTAAAAGTATCACACTTTGAACGCTTAACTTACTATATCTTTACCTTTAAACTCTAATATTTTGTAATCTGTTTCGTTGAACGCGCTAATAACAATAGTAACAATATTTTTAAATTGAAAAAATCTTTTGATTTTACATAGTAGATTTATAGAAAAAGTCTAATGGTTTAGATGTAATTTTATTATTTTCATTTAAGTACTGGAGTGAAGGCGAAAAGGCTAGGCTGGGCTAGTTCGGATGTAACAGGAATAGAGTATTAACCTCCTCAGACAACGATAGATAAGTCAAATCCTACTTAAATTTGAATAAATAAATAAAAATCAAGAAAGGTACTTTAAAATAATTTTCTATCTATCTTAATAAAAGTTCAGGATCCATAAAGACAAAAAGTGAACAATTTTAAGTAATTTCCCTTAGATTTTTTTTTACCTGTAACATGTCTATATATAACAAATCCTTATAGATAGTGTCGTTGCGATCCACGGATCGAGTAACATCTATTGAATGCTGTTCTTGCCTTTCTGTACGCCGCCTGCTTCCAAAGAAATGAAGGTATCAACCGGCTTTCCTTATAAATATTTTATTGACATACATTCCGACCTGACTTTGCGTGTTGCAAATTCACAATAATATAATTTTTATGATAAAAACAATGTTAAATATTAATTTACCAATTATACTGAATTTGTAAGTGTTTGGATCATTGTATTCTATTCTAGCTTTACGCTGTAAACGCTAGTCTTTGTATACTTCTTTTGCTTCGTCTGCTGCTATCAATCTCTTCATCATATTTATTACTCATTCAGCCGATATGCCCAAACACCTTCTTCTTCATTTTCAGTCTTCATTACGGATTCTATCAGCTAAGCTGACTCTGTGTATCCTAATAAGAGATCACATATCAACACAGCATTCATATTTCCGTCATTCTTCTGTATTACGTTTAACTGCAGTATCATAATGGCAGCAATACGCCTTTCCACATCCATCTCGTTTTTCCCATCTCTACTGAACATACTTCCCAAATATGGCCTCTTCATTCACTTGTTCTAATATCTTCTCATTTCTCAGACCCATTATTTTGTGTTTGTGTTTTGGTATTATATTTAAAATTCGTTATGTTTAGGTCGGTGGCAGTCAAAAGAAAATAAAATTAAGAGACGACTACTAAATACACTGACTTACTAATAGTTGAAAAAAATGCCCATGTTGATACTGACTCCAAAAATAATAGATATAAATATAAGTCAATAATTTCACTGATTATATATTTTTGTTTTAATTATTTAAAATATTATTTTCTACAATTTAGTTTTTGATAAAGTATGAGCGCACTAGTATGGTTTTGCAATCGGTTCTAAGTTTTTTTAAATATTATTTTGACTTTAAGTACATTTAAGATGAGGCCAATGAGGCTAGTCGTGGTACAAAGTCATGAACGTGCAATTGTAACCGCGATAGGTTATAGGTTCGGTTCCTGCTGAAGGAGGTGAAATATTTAATATTTTCATTTCCTCGCTCTGGTAAAGAGGCAAATCACGGCTTTGAGTTCCGCCAGTCAACACGCAATGCCTCTAAAGTTTGACGAAAATCGGAGAACGGATTGTCTTAACATTAGATTCCCAAGTTCCCTTTGCCTACTCTGCTATGTGGAGGATAAGGTGTGAAGTTTAAAAATCCACCCAATTTGTGCATACTGAATGGCTATTAGTATGCACAAATTGTATCATCAAAACAAAATTATTTTAAAAATAAAATTAAATCAGCTTCGCGCTGTATCCCGCACACAACAAGGTAAGCACTTTCCGCCGATACTGGGGGCATTGAGTGTTGACTGGCGAAACTCCGCGCTTTAGCACCAGAGCGAAGAAATGAAATTATAAATTTAAATAAAAATTTCATTTCCTCGAGTAGGGATCGAACCCACAACCAGTCGCGTTTACAGTCACACCTTGTGTCCCTGCGCCACGACTGGCCTCTAATTTAATTATTTTAAATTTATATAAATAAAATATATGTATTAAAATCATAGTATACGAGTATGTTTGAATAAACACAAGATAATTATAATACTTTTACACGTAAAATTCGACAACTTTTCTGTCTTGTCTGTAATGTTTGAATCTATTTTAGTTGGCAACACATAATAATCTACCTTGCTTAAAAAAAGTCTGCAATAAAAAAAACATATTCCGTATATAAAATTCAAAACCCACTACCATCAATAATGCCGATTTAGTTTAAATCCTAATTTGGTAACAAAGCGATCAAGTTAATAAATTCTCAAGAAAATCATAATAAATCACAAACTCACCCAGTCATTGAAATTTTCAGTTTTTGTCAATATTAAAAACTCAACTGTAAGGTGTAAATAAAGTATGGAGGCAAGTTTTGCTGCCTTAAGGTCCATATATGTTGTATGGGTGCTGTATAAAGTAATAATTTTATGCTATTTTCGTTATAAACACCTGTATAGAAAGCTCACGTGAGCTTACATTTCTTTTTCTATGAATATAAATGATCGAACTTGATTTATTATTTGAGCTTTCGCAGTTAAGGTGACGTTTAAAAAATCTGTAGCTATATATTTTATTTACTATAAACAGATAACCTATAGAATTTTATAACTGAATAAAATCGGTTAAGTGCGAGTTGGATTTGGTCACCGAAGACAATGAAATCTTGTAATCGTGAAGCTGATTTTTTAGATTTTTATTGTGTTTAGGCTATCAAGCCAATAAAATCGAAATATACATTTTCCTAATGAATCTTAATTATTGATTATAAAAATTTGTACAGTATACCAAATATCATAATAAAATGGAAATATCACCTATATACTTAATAATATAGATCTAATTTTAGATTTATACACTATACAACAAAATATAAAGGGATGGGAAAATAGGGAAAACATAACACAACTGCTAAAAACAACCTACGACCATAACAATAAAAAAAGTAATAAATTCATTTGTCAATCAGCTAAAACTATTAATTATAACGGTGCTTTTAATGTTATCGCTGAACGTATAAATTATCTATCAAGAAATATATCTCGCGATCTAAAGAGGCTGTATCATTGCAGTCACTAGTTTTTGCTATAATGCTCATGGGATCGATTCCCGACTGGAATCTTGAAACGTCACACTCCACGTTTGGTTTTGTATGTACTCTGTACAAAAAAACACATGTTAGATGGAAAGATAGAAATGGCATGTTAAAATGTGCTATGTAGTAGTTTTCGTTGGTAAGAATTCGTCAGTTTCTAATACAACAGAGTAGGCAGAGAGTACTTAATATTAAGGTGTCTTCGTTCTACCTGATTTTGAACAATTGAGTATTCAGAGTTAAGACTAACGGAGTGGGGAAACAGAAATAACTAATTTCCGAAACGGACGTCGATCGTGGCTCAATAGTACAAGCATGCGGCTGTAAACAGGACAGGTTGTGGGTTCGGTTCCCACTCCGTGATGTTTTTATTAAATTGAGTTTTAATTTCCTTGCCCTAGTAACGAAGCAAAGTTCGACGTTGAGTTCCGCCACTCAACACCGCAACGCCTCCAGAATTCGAAGGAAAGTAGTAAGTGGAAGTATTTCAATAGGTACAAAGTGCCTTAACTCTAGGTCCCCGGGGTCCCTCTGCCTACCACGCTGAATACGGCGCGTACCTAAAAAAAAGTAGCGGAAATTTTACCTATGACCATGGGTTGACGCTAGATACAGTGCCTCGATGACCTCGCTTAGAATTAATCCTAACGCATATGTACTGTACAGGGTAAGCATAAAGATAGTGTAGTGTTAAAACTCTCCGTCCTCACTTTCCGTCCACTCTATCTGTGGTTACAACTAGCATTTGGTAGTACATACATACATAAAATGTTAACATTGTAAACCATTTAAAAAAATTATATACGTATATAATGTGTAATGGTATATATCTACAAATGTCTATTCTAATACTTTTGATTTGTGATCCTATAGATGCATTTAGCATAATAATTAAAGGCTTCTCAGAATATTAAAAATTTTATATGTTTTATTGAAATAAATCTACTTCCCATACTCATCCTGCAACCTCTATTTCTAGCGAAATTTGCGTTACATTACTTTGTTGTCCACTTTACAAATACATACATTTAGAGTCTTTGGTAAAACTAGTGGATCAATATCTATACTAAAATTATAAAACTGAAGAGTTTTTTTAGCTACAGTTAACTCAGTGTTTGTTTTTACACGTACACGTACAACTACTCACTACTATTCGCACGTTGCTTTGTACAGTAGGGGTGGGCAAAGGGAACCTGGAAACCTGATGTTGAGACTCCTTTCCCAGTGAGGCTATTCTGTTCCCTACGGTACCAACGCTGCGTTTATCTATAGAGAAAACTTACGATTGGGGCCCACAACCATACCCCAAATTCAAATATTTAACAGCTACACCTTAATTCTTTAATTAAGATATTCCATTAAAGAGAATTTACTATAACTGAAGAAGAAAAAAGTCCATAAGAAGAAAAGAGTAATTATATGTTATTATTTGTTAATTTTTTTAAGAGTGCTGAAGCAATTGCCAATAAATTTACTATAACTGAAGAAGAAAAAAGTCCATAAGAAAAAATGAGTAATTATATGTTATTATTTGTAAATTTTTTTAAGAGTGCTGAAGCCATTGCCATAAAATTTATAATAGGACCACTTCTGCGGTGCATTCTTCTCTAATTAGTAAAAAAAGAGAATTTACTATAACTGAAGAAGAAAAAAGTCCATAAGAAGAAAAGAGTAATTATATGTTATTATTTGTTAATTTTTTTAAGAGTGCTGAAGCAATTGCCAATAAATTTACTATAACTGAAGAAGAAAAAAGTCCATAAGAAAAAATGAGTAATTATATGTTATTATTTGTAAATTTTTTTAAGAGTGCTGAAGCCATTGCCATAAAATTTATAATAGGACCACTTCTGCGGTGCATTCTTCTCTAATTAGTAAAAAAAGCTCGAATATGAAAATTAAAAACTAATATTTGAGGCCAGCCGTAGGGCAAGGTCCCAAGCGTATTGGTTATTCCGTCAGTCAAAAATACCCCAAAAAGCTAATTCCCTTGCCTACATTAACTAATCCCAAACCCAATTTCCTCAAAACCAAAAGCTCCCAAACAAGAATCATAACATGCCAATACATACATACATACATATCTATGTTGTTGTATGTCAGACAAACGATAATTATAAAGTTGACCGTCCGTCCGTCCGTCGTCCAGTCCTAGTGCATAATGAACAAAGCACTGCTCTAACGAGATCGAGGCACGTAAATGGTCATAGAACAAGATGAATTTTTAAGGGAATTCGTTTGTTTCACATGATATGTTTTAGTGTATAAAATGTATATAGGCGCCTCTCAAATTTGTGAAAAGAAAGCAGAATATTTTGTTTCTCTCCATTTATGATTTAATTATCTAAAATAAAACGTACTTTTCATTGAAAACGTTACATCCAACAAAATTGTTTCATCCAACAAGAAATATCTCAAAATATTGGGATAATAGGGGACGGAGTAACTTGTCACTAATTTGACTTATAGTATACTGTAGTTAGCCAATAATAGATAATAGACGCCGCGCTATATTTACAGCTCTGGTACTCGAAGTTAATGCGCGGTGTTAAGATCTGATGCTCGAACATTTTGCGGACAATGGTGGACGGGGTATTTTAACACAAGACCTACTCCATATTCAAGAAGTATGAAGCCGCTAATATCAATTGGAACATCAATCAATCAATATCAATTGTTATTAGATTATCCCAAATAAATGTTATCCCAAAGAAAAAAATTGATCCCACCTAAATTACTAATCGAGTATATAAAATTTGTATTATATACCGTTGATAATGTTACAATGCGTACAGGTTTTAAACAAATTTCGTTCAATTCAAAAAAGGAAGTTATTTTGAAAGAAATTTTAAAGAACAAAAAACGTCTAAAAGTAAAAAGTTGATTTTTTCGAAAACTACTGAATCATTTTTTTCAAAATTGTATTATATTGGTTGAAATAAAGCAAATATTATTAGTAATCTTTTATTTTATAGATTATCAATTTGTTTTTTCATGTAATTAATTACTAGTAAAATTTCCATCCAAAGTCCCACTTCTATGATCAACGTAAGCTACAAAAGCCGAACGTTCGTTACAACTGGTGATGGCGATGGCGGCTAAATGCCTCTGAGCACGGCACTGTTGACACGATCCGACACACTGACGCCCCGATGACACGATAGCTTACAATCATCACAATCGCTTGTATAGCAAAAGATATACTAGGTGATATTTGCCATGGGATTTGTTGGGAAGTTCTAAGTAAAGGGAAACAGACTACTTATAGAGTTTTTTACGTTTAGGGCCAGGGTTGTGATTTCGGTCCCCACTAGAGGAAATGAAATATTTACTTAAGTTATATTTCCATTTCACCGCTCGGATGTCTAGGCAAAGCGCGGCGTTGAATTCCGCCACTCAACACGACTTAACACTAGGTTTCCCTCCGCCTACTGTGCGTCAAGACCACAATTCAATATTATTCAGTTCAATATTAAAGGTATTATATACTCATAAGTAATTAATTGTAATAGAATTACAAACCAACATGTAAATAAAATCAGCTTCACGCTGTATCCCGCGAGGATAGGACATTTCGTTCCCCTCTTCCCTCCTAATTTTCGATGCATTGCATGACGCGTGTTGAGAGACAAGATTGAATGCCGAGAAATGAAAATACATCATTCCGTCGAGTGGGAATTAAACTAACAACTGTCACGTTTACAGTCAGAATCTATGCCGCTGTGTTTCGATCGCCTATAAATACTTTTTAAATGAAAAACATACAGCTGTATTGATAAATAGTGGCTAAATTTGTAATATTTAACACTATATTCTCAAAAAAATCAATGCCATTCCATATAATAAACGATAGCTCAACCTCACGTACGATATCACAATAAGCACCGACCTCACTTAACAGTAAACCAACAAAGCAATGCTCTAAACAGAACCATCAACAGCTGTATTTAACCGACAATAATTGGCTATTAGTCCGTTGTACGGCGGCTGGCGACGCGCCAGACCGAAGGTGTGACCGAAATATACCAAAAACAAACCTTTGGAAACATCGAAACTTCTTAGACATCTTGTTGAATGGCTGAACAAGCGTTCTGTGGTGGATTTCGTTGAAGTATCAATTATTTTTTGTTTTTTCTATTGTTGTCTTGCGTAATTAGGACGTATATAAGTACGCAAAGTCGCACTGAAAACGTGACGATCGTGAATTCGATTTACACTGGAGGAAATGGAGAGAATAAGGTAGTTAGAGTATGGAGTTCCATTTTTATCTTTCTCCAGGAATGATATTAATTATGGATGATTTAGATGTAGAGTTAAAAATCTCAGTAACTAGACGATGAGAAAAAAATACTATTATAACAAGATTTTTTTCTATAAAAGCTATTTGAAAAAAAAAATGTGTGTTTTTTAGCTCCACTGCCATATCGTCTGCATACCCTGAGCGTACCCAAGGTATGCAGACGTAACCTAGTGTTAAGACACTCCGTTCATCACACTCCGCTCAATTTTCAAGACAGTTCCAGTTTATTGGGACTCAATGAACGTAGGTATACGAATATAAATGTTCATGAATAAATTAGTTTTAATTCTGATTCGTTTTTTTATTCTAGTTTCCGCTTGCCGCCATTAAAAAAAAAACTAAAAATCTTGGATTCGTAAATATTTTAAAACATCTGTGTAAAAGCACGTACATAAGTAGGACACAGTTCAAAGTAATCAGTCGATGCGATGTGATGTGTAAACATTTAAAAACATAAGGACGAATCTTACATTTCTTTTGATGTAAATTAAAAGAATGTGGCAATTTATATTTGTATTTAGGTGAAGTGGCTTGTTCATCGGGAACCAAGTGTTATGTTTATATATTTAATATAATTACTGTCTACATACATTAATCTACGAGCATTACTGAAATGAGGCAAGTCGTGGGACAGGAGCAAAAGCGTGTGACTGTTGTGCTTTCGATTCCAACTCGAGGAAATGGAATATTTCCATTTCTTCGCTTCGATATCGAGGCAGAGCGCGGCATTGAGTTGCACCACAACACGCGATGCCTCCATAATTTGGCACAAAGTAAAGCGTAGTGTCTTAAGACTAGGCTCGCTTGCCTTGCTCGCGAGATACAGCGTGAAGCTGTAATAATATATACGCTATCATTTATATCCTCTGGTACTTAGAACAAAACGGGATTTGAATTCCGCCACTCATGTTTGGGAAATTAGACGGAGAGTTAAGAACGGAGAGTCTTAATAATTATGGATGATTTAGATGTAGAGTTAAAAATCTCAGTAACTAGACGATGAGGAAAAAATACTATTATAACAAGATTTTTTTCTATAAAAGCTATTTGAAAAAAAGACATAGGAGAAAAAGATAGAGGACCTCATATACATACGTGCTATATATAGAATACTGTGTGTAGCTAAATATACATATCGAATTAAGTACATATCTCTCTGTAAAGTATAGTTCCCAATTTCCTTTGCGTAGGTAATAAAACATAAAATCACGATTTTCCCACTTTCATATTTCGAAAATCCTATCTAAGTGCAGTTGTGTTGCAGGTGCACATGTGTGTGACTGGAAACGTTACAGGTATGGGGTCGAATCCCACTCGATCAATGAAATATTTGAAATTTTCTGGTAATTAGAAAAGCGCTCGTTTAGTTTCACCACTTAACACGCAGGCACACTGGAGGCATTTCCAGAAAGAAAAAGAGTATTAAGGGGTACAGGCTGTATTATCACTATGTTCCCTATTTCTAATCTGCTTGGTACGAAATAAAAAAAGTGAAACAAAAAAATCCTTCCCCCCGTTTTTAAGAACGCACTAAAAAAAATATTACTAAAATTACTCTTATTTTGTGTTCAAAACCTACCTTCAAGATGAGCAGCACAAGTTACAACTACACATCCATCGTATATTAAATTAATACATTCTCGTACCTGCAAAGGTAACGAGATCTGAGTATCCGACAAGTTAATTCATCAAAGGCGTTCTAAGTGCCGAACGTCTATATCAAAATATAAAGGTACCGGCGACAAACTTAAGTTTGCCATCAAAAAAACCAAAATAAGCTCTAAAATAAGGGAATAAAATTCAAATTTAGTCAGTCCGAATGTATTAAAATGTTTGTATGACATAAAGCAAGGGGCTGTCAAATCAATGATCACTCCGAGTCGTACAAGCGATGACCTGGCGCAGATTTATTCCCATTCCATAATACATTGTTGGATTGAAGATGCGAATGCGTGTAATAAATTCAGTTTCCTTTTCGATTTTGAGAATCGATTTGAGAAGTTGGATGGTTGGCCGCGGATTTACTTGTTTCTTTTTAATTATTTTATATGTACCTATTACTTTTTGTGGGATAAGTAGAGTGCTTCACGATGCGTCCCGCATGTAGCAGGACAAGGAAAAGGGAGACTATTGTTAAGACACTCCGCTCCTAACTTTTCACCAAGCTGCATTGTGTGTCTATTGGCGGGACTCAACGCCGCACTTGACTCAACACTAGAGCAATAAAATGAAAACACTAATTATTTCTTTGATAAATTGAGTGAACGATTAAAATACTAAGGATTTTAACCCATGACGAAAAAGATCCGTCAATTCCGTCATTTAAGACATTGTACATCGAACTCCAAAAAAAAACTTTATTCACGTCCCCTAAGTGGAAATTAAGTCCGCAACTATTGCTTTTAGAACATTCCCTTTTCTTCCCACTCTCATTGCATAGATATGATTAACACGTTGTACCTTTCTTTTATAGCCTATACAATCAATAAAATAAATCAGCTTCACGCTATATTCCGCACACAGTAGGGTGGGCAGAGTGAACCTAGGGTTAAGACACTCCGTTCCCCACTTTCCGCCGAATTCTAGAGTCATTGCGTGTTTAGTGGCGGAACTCAACGCCGCACTTTGCTTCGACACCAGAGCGAAGAAATGGAAATATAATTTTAAATAATTAAAATTTTAAACCGATAAATTAACTATAATTTTATACCGATAAATTAACAAAACGATATTTCCGAATCAAAATTGTAATTCTTGAGATTAGCGCCTTAAACCATAAAAGGACAGTACTATATATTCCAAGATTTATTCACGATAATCCATTTTAATTTCATATACCTATCAGAGAAGTATCTCGTAATGTCTGAGGCGGATTTCCTTACAAAGAAGAATCTCCTCAAACAAAAGTAAAAATGTAAATCGTTTTGTTCCACAATGTAAATGAATGTGTACAAGTCTGGGACAAGAACTCTGCGTATAATAAATCTGGTTGCCGTTAGAATACCTAAGGTAACCAAATTTAGCAAATAAAATAGTAAAATAAATAATAAATTGGACGTCGTTGTTAGTACATTGGAAGTGTCAAAGTAAAAATGCAAAGGTTGCGGGTTTGACCCCACTTTAGGGAATATTGTTTCACATTTTTTCCCGTATGTCAAGGTAGACCTGAAGAATCTAGCGTCAAGACACTCCATTCTCTGCTTTCCGTATATATTGGGGATTTTAGGTGTTGAGTGGCGGATTTTAACACTACGCTTTGACTTGCCAAACCAAATGAAAAAAAAATCATTCCTCCAAATGGGAATCGAATCTACAACCAACGCATTCATAATTAGATGTTGTGATATTTTTTTTATTTTGTTAGAAAAAGGTATATCAAGGTTGTTGTTTAATTTTTTGTGGGTTCAAAGTTCTACATTAAAAGTTAATAATTCATGGTATGCTTTAGGAAATGAAAGGAAATTGTGCCTCCAGATACTTCGCGGGAATCAATCACTTTTATACTAATGTACATACAATCTGATACAATATTTGAAACATTAATATAATTTTTGTTATTTTCTTTTATTAAAGACGATATTTAAAATTTACAATATCTCTATGATTTGCGACAAATGAATAAGATAAATCCGTGAAAACAGAAGCACCCATTGGTCTTAAACCCGTCGTGTGTTCGCGTTAAACACAAAAAATTCGAAACAATTCGTTCGATAAAAACATACTACATTCACACTGTATCCCGCATAGCAGAATAGACACAAAGCTTAATTTCAAAAAGTAAACCGCACTTCCCGAATTCTGGAGAAATTGTGTATTGAATGGACCTCAACATGGCGATTTACCGCGACACTAGAGCACAGAAATGAAAATATTAAATATTTCATTTCCTCAAATAGCAATCGAACCTACAACCCATCGATTTCATAGTCACAACCGTGTGAACCTGTGCCATGATTAGCACCTAAAATGTACTAATATATGTGTCCGCGAACATGTTAATTCCAGATTTATTTCGATTTGCCTGAAATATAAGTCAATGACACACGAAATCAGCAGGAAAACGGGGATTAACTGCGGCATGCGCGTGCGCCTCGCGCGCGGAATCGAGACCATCGTTTTGTCATCACACGCCTTATTTCACGGACTATTTATACTGTACTGTCTGCAGTCTGCAGAGTGTGATGTATTGAATTAAGGTAAAAATAAAGAATTGTAATGAAGCTTCTGTGACACAAGATGATCATGGATTCAAAATTCACTATATATATTTTTCATAGTTACTATATTAAAAATCTAAAGAATTCGTCCTAATCTCAAGTTATTTTTTCCTCTCGACGGCCGCAAACCGAGGTTCGAGTCCCGCAGAGGACGCCCTGTCCGCCGTTGACCTCGTCACAGGCAGAGACATAGTAACCTCATTCCCATCTATCTAGTGTCACTGTAAAAACCAGTAGGGCTAGCAACATTAACCTTAAGTTTGAAAAAAAAACAGCTATTTTTTGCTTCATGCTTTATCCTGAACATAGCAAATTAGGGTGAACCTGGGAACCTAATGTTAAGAGAATAAGATGCTTTCGTTCCTCCTATTCATCGATGAAGCCTATATACAGACTCTACTGCATGACATAAATCGTACCTTTGTCATACAAAATTCCCAAATATTTATTTATTTCCGTTTGACCACAGAGAAGTCGCGACTAAAAAATATATAAGAATGATAAAATCTGCAAAAATTGTTAAGTTTAAAGGCAGGAAGATTACCTATAGATAGGACATGTCTAATAACATAATTTAAATTCATGTCCAGAGTAGGTTTAAAATTAAATAAAATGGGAAATTCGTATGAAAATATCACCATTATATGATCGTCATTTATAAAAATATTCCTTAGTGTTATTTAAATCTATTACCATTTACACTCTTCAACTGCACCATAACCGTTCTAAAATAAAATTAATTATAAATTAAAATTAGCTTCACACTGTATCCTGTATATAACAGGGCAGGGCACATAGTGAGCGTGTTAAGATATTTCGTTCTCTATTTTCCGCCCTATATAGAATAATTTAATCCCACTCGTGAGAATCGAACACGTGTAGCGTCGCGTCATATACGTTTACTGCCAAATACTTTGCCACGGTGCCACGACGCCCGAACATACGGATGGAAAAATACTCCATACTGTTATTTAAATTTATTATCAACATATATAAGCTTTTCAACTGCAACATGGCCGTTCCACTACGAAACTTATAGCATACTGCATATCCAATAACTAAAACGCTTCGACCAGTTCACAAAGTCAGCATAACTTGCTGAAACTAATTAAATGAGGGAACTCTGGAGCTCCATGTGAAACAATTTGCCAGATAATAGCCTTATATTAGTTACGGCGCTCTGAGCGACGTCCGGATATTACCCACCGAGCACTTCCGTGAGTGAGTGGCGGGTTACTTCCTGTTCGTTCCGTTTGTATAACATCTTAAAAAGATATCTACTTTAATAGTTATATGTATGTGGATATAGAAAACGCCACCACATTAGGACAATTAACATTGATTTGTGAAACGTTTAAAAATTATATTGTTCTTATGGTTGTTACGCGTTGGATGACGTCGACTCTAACTTGATCGATTTTTTTATATATTCAGAATTCCTTTCTAGTAATGCCAAAGCTCAATTTTGTTCCGCCAGTAAACATAAAGTGTTTCATAAATGAAATGAAAATGAAGAATGAAGTATCTTTAAAACTATAACTGTTAGGATTTTATTTGCTATAATAAATAAATCATAATCAAGTGGAAGTTTATTTAAGGTAGTTTACATAAAGTTCACAGCCGCGATAAGGCGAGCCACCCCCACGACCGTCGACGGGCAAGTGGTAACCGTCATTGTTATCACCCCGAAAAGGTTTTGATAAGGTACATCATATTAGTTATGTTAAATTTATATTCTTGTTTGTTAGAGAAAAATGTTCAAATATACCAATTTCCATCCAATTTTCCCCTCAGTGAGAATCGAACATTCGTTACAGCCCGATATTGACCCTCTTACGCCACTACGGCCAAATCATAAAAATCTGACATAATTATGATTAATTCTTTAAATTTTATATTCTATTTAAGCATTTTCCTCTATACATCTATTTCTCTAAATATATATATAATATATCTAAAATTTGTTTGGTTGATAAGGTACATCCGACAAATCTCAGATACTACTGATCCGAACTGAAAAAGACTCGATTTGACGGGGACGAAGCCTCAAGTAAAAACTAGTTATTCGTATAACCATATATATTTTTATGCAATTAAAAAATATCCATTGAAAATTAAAAATAAGTAAGGTCATCCTTTGTATGCAGATAGGGTAGAAAGGTCTAAGCCTAGGCGTGTCGTAATTAGTCGCTAAATTCTTTGAATAACTTGAATACTCGTAACAAAGGGGTTGATGTTAATTAAATGTTTTGAATAGTAGGGGTGGGATTTCTTTCACGCCACGTTACAAGGTGAATTTGAAACTCTTGTTTGTTTTTGTTAATGTAACTAGAACTTTAATTAATTTGTGAATATCTGAAACAGCAAGTGTAAATACGATGGTTTTGGCTTCGATATTCACTCGGGGCTTGATGTTTTATCACTTTCCCACTTAGGTAAAGCGTTGAGGTAATCGACAATTGTGCGATGTGTGGCCGGATGGTGGCGATCCCCTTATTCATGTTGGCTGTGGGCGTTCTTCTTCATGTCAACACTTGAAAAGTTCAGATTGTATTTTGCTAGTATTTGGCAATTTTGAGGCCAGTCGTGGCGCAGTGGCACAAAGTGTGACTGTAAAACCGACTGGTTGTGGGTTCGATCCGCACTCGAGGAGATGAAATATTTACTTAAATTTATATTTTCATTTCTTCGCTCTGGTGTCGTGGCAAAGCGCGGCGTTGAGTTCTGCCACTCAACACGCAATGCCCCCAAAATTCGGCAGAGAGTGGGGAACGGAGTTTCTTAACACTAGGTTCCCTCTGGCTACCCTGCTATGTGCGGGAAGCTAATTTAATTTTTTAAATTTTAGTATTTGGCCAAGTTGACTGCATTATTGTCGCCTTAGTCAAATTATCATAGAAATAGGTGAACACAGAACACAGACATTTGGGACAACAGATTAAGTGTTTGTGAGTTGGCGCCACCGTCTCACATTGTTAGTTGGTTGGTTGGTTCTTCAAAGCAAATCCTCATTTTACAAAGTTAGCCAAACTGCCTTCGTAATCGATTAAGCGACTCCCAGTTTACCCACTGTAAGATGTGACCTACGAGTCCTTTTGGTGGGAACAAACTCTGAAGGTATTAGGTGTTTTTCCTGTCACATTGCGCGATAAGAGCATCTACGTCGGGCAGCCTATAAGCTGCTAGGTCCGGTAACGCAGGGCCTAGGCTGACTGATTCCGAAGATAATAACTTGAAATATTAAAATAAAATATAATATTTTGAATATATTTCTTTTAACCTTCATGCCTTGTTGGCATATAGATGGATAGGCAGAGGGAACTTAGTAAAGAAACCTTATTTTCCGCTTCATACCCTAAGCGTGAAGACACAGCGTGTTAAATTGGTGGCGCTGTTCTTTGTGTTTCGAAAACGGGAAAATAAAAATACCTAATTTAAAATTTAAATATTCTACAATTTGAATCTGCATTGCGACAGACACCTTAATTATATGTATCGTATATATAGAAACATAACATTTTCATTACTCATAATAACCTTTAGATAATAAACAAAGAATTTTCATTACTTAATATAATTTCCATTTGTAGCGCAAAAGGAACAGATAAAGCAATTTTTTCTGTGAGAGTGAACTTTTTTAGTAGAAAATTAATTAATGGTCAAATTAAAAAGCGGAAAGAATAACTAACTGTATTTGAAATCCGGAATTAAATTAACTTTTCACATTTTGTAGTAAACGTGGCCTCGTTAGATTTCATAACTTGAATTTGAAATACCGGATTTTATTTCAGAAATGTAATTTCATGTTTTGAATCATATCACTTACGCCGCCCCATTTTGATGACATTGAATCTACAGGTGACAGAACTCAACGCCGCGCTTTCTTTTGTTGCCAGAGCGAGGTCACGAAAGTACGAGCGAGGAAATGGGTTTTTTTCGAACTCATGGAAATGAATGGAAAACGAAATGAATGGAAATGTAGTCCTAGCATCAAAGTAATCCGGTCCCCACGCACCGCCGACGAGACAAACGAGATATTGCGAGTTAAGTGATGTAACTAAACGCCGCCTTGTTTATTATGTTAATTAATATAAATAAAAAACATAGAATCTTATAATACATATAAATTTGTATTACAAATTTACAGAAATTTAAATCTAAAGCGAAAGGACCTATCTATATTCCTAAATGCCATGAAGGCGGATCGATAGTTCTAAAACATAACGCGGCATTTGAAGGTACGAATTCAAATAATAGACAACGATATACGATAATATTAAACATACAATAATATCTCAATGAAAACCGACTCCTCACGAGACAAGACGCTTCGATACTATGTTACACTTATTATTGAGCCACTCTTTACATATAAATTTTAGTATAATTTTTTACTTACAAAAAGTTGTCGTTGTGGCACAGATGCCATATCGTGCGACTGTGAATAGCGACGGTTGTAGGTTCAATTCTTTCTCGGCGAAATTAAAAATTTAGATAATATGTTAATTTCCCTCGCTCTGGTAACGGATAAAAACGCGGTAGAATTTACGCCTCTCAATGCCTCCAGAATTTGGCGGAGAGTAAAAAACGGAAATATATTAGTGGGAACGGAGTGTCTTAGCACTAGGTTCCCAGGTCCCTCTGCCTACCCTACTATGTGCGGGATATAGTGTGAAGACGCCTTCATATTGAAATTAGGAAATAGCTGTCTTTTATATAGATTTATATCAAAATTATGATGACTTATTAATCAATGTTTGTCTAATATGGTGTTTATTATTATTGTTTGCCTAATATGGTATGCAGTTTTTGAAACTGATTCGAGCACCAGGTGGTTTGCCTGCCTTTAAGGTGAAAAAATATATGTAATCAGCTAAACACATATATGTAAGTCATACTTCTCGAGTGGGTATTGAACCCACGATCATCGCGATTACAGTCAGACGCCATTCCACCCTCTTTTATACATACTAATCTAATATTAAAATGAAATAGTCAAATTAATAAAAATAAAAATCAACAACAAAACTCTTTAAAACCGAACAAAACGTACAGCATCTCCTTATAATATAAGTTAGAAGACGGTGTGATGACAGGCCGACGATATCGTGGCATGAATTATTCATCCACATTCTATACTTTCAACAAGCACGTTTCGCTATAGTGTAGTTTGGATATTTGCTTCATAGAAATGTATAACAAGTTGCGTCTTAGATATAAGAGTTCCTTCCTATGTCAAGATTTTGTCTAGATAAGAATATTGTATTTTTTTTCATAAAAAACGTGAAGGTTGTGGGTGTGATTTCGAAATGTAATATTTAATATTTTTATTTTATTTCCGTTCTTGTAAAGAGACAATGCGCGGCTTTGATTTCCACCATTCAACACGCATGTGGAGAGCGATATTGTCTCATTTGGAACGCAGTGTATTAGCATTAGGTCCCCCGGTTCCCTTTGCCTACCCTGCTATATGCGAGCTTGTACAAGTGTGTGTATTATGAGATTCTATATACTTATGCTATATAATCTCATAATTTTTCTAATTCCCAATTATCCTTTATTAATTAACTTTAATTAAACCGAACATAAGACAAGTAACCTACTAAATAAGGTTTTATATCTATCGTGTTTGAACATTTTATAAATTATAATATGATTAGACTCTGAAAGATTACCTCATTTTATCTTTATTTTTTTATCTCACATTACAGAGTTGGCAAAATTAACCTAATATCAAGGCTAGATTTGAAAAAAAAAACGCAATATATGTGTATGGAGTATCTTAAAATAGGGTACCTGTCTAGGCGTGAGGCTAAAAAAATTATAAAAAATCACTTGTCAACTTTGTCAATATTATAGAATAAATGTATATAAAATTTTTATTTACTTGCGGTATTTAATACAAACTATATTAATATAAGAGAGAATAGAATAGAATAGAAGATAAGTAGAAGAGGAGGTCGTATCGAACCGCAAACTAATTTTATATTTATAGTTATAAAGTAATACTCCTAAGGGTGTTTTCTTTCAATAGGGTTCCTATGAAACGGAAACTATATTGAAATGCTTTCAGCCAGAACGACAGTTATGAATATTATTCTTACATCAAAATGGGAAATACGATTGAGCTTTACGAAACATTATGGTCGAATAAGCTTCGAGCTATCAAATAAAGTTACAAGTTTAAATTTTCTTTCGGAAAATATGCATTTAAAAATGCTTATTTTTCGAAAGGAAATTACTTATACATTTTTTTTTTTACATTTCATCTTTCAGCGTTTTAACACTAGATTCCCAAGTTGCTTCTGCCTACTCTGCTATATTCGAGATAGAGTGTGAAACGGAAAAAAATCTCACCTCTGACATTCACTTCTGAATCGTCAAGTTACACTCATAAGTATCTCACTGATATCCTGATATCCGACAATCCTAGAGGAAGCCACCACCGTCATCTCCTGCATTGTCCAGGATAATAAAAAAAGGCTTTTAATTTTCACTCAATTTGTAAAGACACAATTTTATGTTGTAGAGTTTTTGCTTCATTCTAAATTCCGACGCACAAAACAGTGTGGGTAGATGAAACCTACAAATCCAGTGTTATGAGCTTGTTTTAAATTTTACTTCCTACTTTAATAGTAATATATTTTATATTATCAAAAATTTCAATACGTTATTGTAAGATGCTATTCAAATCCCGTTCGACGGTATTATATTATTTACCTTAACTACATCGTGTATTTTTATATATCAGTTTAGTTACAAAAGATTGGGAGACGTGGTCAGTGAAAGTGCCGAGAAGAGAAAACTTAAATTATTTTCTTTTCAATTTCTCTTGTGTTTTGTAAAGTGGTGGTGGCGGTCTACACCGCGCTTTGTCTCCTTACCAGAGCAAGGAAAGTCATATGAAAATAAGATATTCCCCCGAGAGGGAATCGAATCCACAAGTGTCGTGTGTTTATAATCCGATATTGTGCCGTTAAACACGACGACCACGACCACGACCTCATACTATTTATTATCAAAGATATTTTATTTATTATGCGACTAAAAAAGCTTAACTCAACTAAAATGTATATCCTTTTAACAAAGTTATATGAGATAGTTTCGAAATAATTCAATAACAAACAAACAGTGGCTCTCAGAGCGTCACGGGCGTGACCAGAATGGTGAACGTGTCCAGAATATCCATTTCAGTCTAGACTTAGCCTATGTTTCATATTATTTACCTAGCTACTCGAAAATCCGATGATATTATAGAATAGTTGTAAAGCGCAGACTGGCTGTATTTGATAAAACTATCTTCTTTTATATATAATTTCACATTGTAAATACAGGTTTCAGCAGGAGCTATTATTAAGACAATTTCACTTTTCACTCTATTTCCAAGATATATATGTAGTTGTTACGACTGTCTTGAATCGTGGATATAATTTTCCACCTTCAACTATTTTTGAAATATCATATATTAATTTGCGCTAACTAACAATGTACTTTTTCAAATAACACCAAGAGAACATAAATATGTATGTATGCATTACATATATGATTTTAATTGTAGATAGGTATATATTTTATAATTTTTGGATCTAAACTTACAATTTACTATCAATTTGATATAGTAAATAATAATTTAAATACCAATATCGATTGAATATATATTAAATAACTTATCCCTCGCAAAGTAGAGCGGAGAGTATAAAAAACCTCTAAATATCCGGTCGCGGTACGGCCTCCGTAAATTTATCAAATCCTTGAGTTATTCCCCCTTTGCTTAAATGTGTTTAGGGCTGTCAATTATGCTGGTTGAGAATTATGAAATTATCATGAATTCAAACAAAATTTGGCTATTATACTTATTAATATTTTTTATAGATTTTCTCGCATTTTCCACGGATTTGCGTGATGTGGGAACCTGTCACAGTATGATCCCGTAGGTAACTAAAAGACACCTTGAAGTAGAGGTGTCGTCGTCATCCTATTCTCGTCTACTGCGTGACATAGGCCTCTCCAATGACACGCCACTAAGGTCAATCTTCAGTTATGCTTGCTGAAACGTGATGTCCACTCCAAATGGACAAGTAAGCTGAAGTGATATTGGGCTGGCCACATTTACCTCAGAATTGATGACCTTGGTATTAATATACTAGAGAAGTAATTGATATTTTACTTTCTTTAAGTTGAAATACGGGAACTTTGTAAATAAAAAAAGAAATTTCTTACTTAGATGCTATTACAGAGAAAATAACAATATCCTTAACATTCTATATGTTGACCATGCGAATGTTGGTGAGTAGATGGCGTTTCATATATAGAAGATTGCAGTTGTGGTTTGGACTTGCGAGCCAAGATAAAGCTGTCTGTCGTGTCTTATTAGTTTTTAGTTGTGACAGTTTGTCGGTTCGACTTCCACTCAAGGAAATGAAATATCGTATATTTTAATTTCTTCGTTCCAGTGTCAAAGCGCAGCATTGAATTACGCCATTTAACATATAATGCCTCCAGAATTCGGCAGAAAGTGGGGAACGGAATATCTTAATATTAGGCTCCCTCTGCATACCCTACTGTATATGAAATATACAGCGTTAAGCTAAAAAACAGATATGTAAGTATAATATTTCCTTATTTTGATTTAAATAAATGTGATAGCAGTTATTTAACGTGTGATTTATCATTTGTCCTTCTAAGAACCTTACAACCCTAAACGTCCCTGTCAGGGGTTGATAACGCTGCATCGAATCGACAGACCGGTGAATGAGCTAGTAGAAAGGGATTCAACTTTATTACCGTATATACGATTTTGATATTGAACTTTATGTTTTCATACAGTTTTATAGGCGCGATCGGTACTGCCCTTATGGATGGATGGATGAGGTCTTAATAAAATAAGTAGGTATTACTATATGTACGGCGTCGCCCTCTTTCTCAAATAAAATAAATAAGAGTTGTGTTTCTTAAGCTTTGACAGTAGTTTACATAGAAAACTTAAATTGAAATTATGTAACTACATATTACGCTTAATATAACCTATCGTCTTTCTTTTTTTCTCGCAATTCGGATCTACTGTTTCTGGAATTAAGACGTACAGTTAAACAAAATCTTCATCTTTAAAGTATATTTATATAATAATCCGTTAGTGCATCTACCTATATAGCTTTTCATAGTCGTTTTATTAGCGTCCTTTATCCTGTATATAGCGCGGTAGGCAGAGAGAACCTAGTGACAAGACACTCCGTTCTTCGAATTCAAAACACAGTGGGTTGAGGTGCGGAACTCAATGCTGTTCTTTGTCTAAAGTAGAAGAATAGTAATACTTCAGTTTCCCAAATGTGGAACGAAACTTCCACCTTAACTTTTTCAGTCAAGGTTCATTCTCGGTTCTATTACAGTCTGTTAAAAATATTCTTACATGAAACATACAAGATTATTTCTAATACAAAAACATGTGACCGGCAACATACACGCTGTGCATTGCAAAACGATAAAATATTTTCAAAAATACGTCATGTCGTCATAAATGTGGGACACAAGGCATATAATATTAGAAAATATTCCATATAAAAATAATATATTATTTAAAACATATTTGATAGCAATGTTATGTACGTATGTATGTACGTAGATAGCGGCAGGTAGACGTACCTTGTGCAGTAATAAGCGCAGCCACAGCATCCTTAGCTGGAACGTAATCAGTTTATTAAAGGAAATTGATTTTCTTAGAGACTCGAGGCGTCGTCGTCTTGAAATATTCATGGTAAATTCATAAGGTTTCGCTTTTTAATTTAAAATAAACTATATTTTTTATTAGAATTTTGTAGTATGAATAATAATATTTTATTAATAAATAATTATTAAAAACACTTATAAATTTTAACGTAGTGCTTCTTGGGAACTGTCCAAACGTATCATTAGCGAAAATCTCCCCACTAAGCCATACGTTCTTAATTTCTTATTCAGCTAGATTAAAATTCTTAAAAAGGTTTATTAACTGACTGATGTTGTTAGAATCCCTATAAGGCGATTTTTTAATGGAAAGACGAGGCACACGCGTAAGGATCCCCTAATAGGAAATGATCACCGCCGCCCACGACCCCGTGTAACATCAGAGGAGCTACAGGTGCGTCGCCGGCCTCTAAGGTGGAGTTAGATGCGCTTTTTGAAGGTACCCAAGTCGTAATGACCTGGAAACACTGCCGCAGGTAGGTCATTCTATATTTGGGCGCGTGGAAAGAAGCTCCTACGAAAGTGCACAGTAATGAAGTGCCACGTATCCAGATGACGTCACATTTCAATGTTAACGTAACGCCAAAACACACATGTTTCGTCTAGCTATACAACTCACACATTGTGTCTGTTTCTGCTAAATGTAAAGCGTTTAAAGAGTCGTTTGTAATGGTTATTAGTAAGTATTATAGTCGTGGGTTCGATATAAGCATAGGCAATTTATTCTGCTTCATAAACTTCGACGTAGACCAATTGTCGGTAGGGAAATGCGTGTATGGTATGTATCACGAAATGTAAAATTCTAATCAATATTGTATAAACATATTTGATTTCTTCAGATACAATTCAAAAATAAATATCCAAGCTTAAATCGGATTTAATGATGAGTGTTTGACTAAAGGAAAGCATCTTCACCCTTTGTTTCGCATAGCAGGGTATACGTTAGAGGGAGAAGTTAGATTTAAGAGACTCCGTTCTTTCTGGCTAATTTACGTAACATTGCGTACTGTGTGACGGTGCTCAACGCCCTGCCGCGTCGACTGGAACGAGAGATTGAAAATAATACTCCAATGGGGATTGAACCCACAACCGTCGCGATTCACTGCCGTCCTACTGCGCTACGAGCACCTCACCTTGCACCTGATTATTCTAAGCAAATTATCCGAATATCTCCCTTCTCACTTAATCAATATCTTAATTTAATCACGGCACGTCTACTGTTAAGTGCATTAGAGAGCATTAGAGCTAAGTCAGCAAGTGTCAAAGAATTTGAACCAAGATGCCTTCCAAGATGTAGGTATACATATAGCCTACACATTATAGTACAAAGCCCCTGAAGGTAAATATTTATATTCACAAATATCAAGCACAGCGTCTGATTGTAGACGGTTTTGGGTGCGACTTCCACTTATGGAAGCGAATTATTTTCATTTCCTCGCTCTAATAAGCAGACAAAAGCTTGAGATTAGAAAGCTTTTTGTTGAGGTTGTTCATCAACAAAGAATCATTAAAATTAATTTTCAATTGGCGGAGAAATCGCATAAAAAACATACTAAAACCACATTCAGTCGAAACTCCTCCTTTGTAAAATCGTTTGAAAATAAAATAAAACTATACGAAAACATATTTAGATAATACAACGTCCATACAAAAATGTCGGATTTTATCACTAAAATGAAGATGGAGGAGGATCTCTTGTTTAAACAGGGCCCTCGGAATGTTAAATAGACTATTTTAACTCAAGATAAGCCGAATAATTGCTCTCCTAATCTAAACCTATTATTTGATACAAAAATAAATCAATCTTCGCTGGCAAAATGTCTTTACGTCTTTGTTAATAATACACTTTATAACACTGACGATTTTTCCTAACTTTATTTAAATATGGCCATCGCTATAGCATCTATAGATGTATAGACATCTAAATTACTACAGCTATTATTATTTGTTTTTTTAAGCGTCATGCTGTATCCCACAGCAGCAGGGTTGGTATAGGGAACCTGCTGTTAAGGCACTCCGTTCTCCATTTTGAGGCCATTCAAAGACCAGTCCTGGCAAAGGGACATAAGGGTCTTTAAATGCAAAAGGTTATGGGTTCGATTCTCACTCAAGGAAATGTAAAATGAAACATTTAATGTTTTAATTTCATCGCTCTGGTGTCGCGGCATTGAGTTCCGCCACTCAACGCTCAATGCCTCCAGAATTTGGTGGTAAATGGACAACGGATTGTATATGATATGTGTCAAATATTTTTAATTTTTTTTTTAATGCAAGAGACGTAAAGAGTATAAATATTACATTTTTTATTGAATTTAAGTTTTCGTTAAGTTTGAAATTACGTCATGATGATATAACGACTGGATTCCAGACCATCTCCAATTTTGGGTTCGATTCCCATTCGAGAAAATAAAATATCTTCTTTGCTCTGGTGCTGATAAAGATTACTAATAAACAGACATTGGAACAAAATATTCACACATGACATGGCTACATATACGTAATGTATAAACAAGATATATACGTGTAAATTTTTTTATGTGGATACGATACCAGGAATACTACATATACATACATTCATATACGCGCTACACCACCTTGACTTCGTTAGGGGTTAATTAATTTCCCAGAACGGATATCGAACCTATAAACGTCGCGCTTATAGACATACGCATGAGGCTGCACTACGACGGCATCTAATGATTGGTTACGTTCAACTAAACCATGTTTTATATATTTATATAATATAAAATTGCCGATAATCGCGAAAGTCTAAGAGAAATTCAAAAAAAAAATTGCTGCCTACATTTCTGTTGTGATTTAAATTAAGATTTTCTAAGCTTTTACGGACCTTTCTAAGTTGCACTGAATCTTTTCTGAGCTTCAAGAACTTAAATAAACATATTATATGCGTCGATTATTTCTGGAAATATCTATAAGTAATCTACGTTCGTGATTTAACCCGTAATCAGTTGTACTAACATTCCTTTCACAGTAACGTTTTATAAGAACAATAGTCTTCGCCCGCAATTTTGTTTGAGTGGATTTAGAATATAAAGAAAAATCCTTAGTGCTTAACTTTCTTTAAGTCCAATAGAATCGAAAAATAAAATATGTTTTTACTTTTCGACCATTAGATATCGGTTCAAAATCTTTTAAGGGAAATGGCGTCGCCCTCTTGTACAAAACTATTTATCTACTTATCCAAATTGCTTCCGTGTTCTAATGTCACTATCATTTTTAAATCACATTAAAACTTGAACTAAAGTTGCAGCCAATTCAAATAAGTAACTATAGTATTAACAGTAAAACCTGCATATTAATCGGTTAATTAAAAAGCAATAATTAAAAAGACATTTCTGAGATTAATGCATTAAAAGACAAACAGACAATACTACAAAATACAAACAGACAATTTTCCCATAAATCTTCATCATCATTATTTTTCCATGCTAAGACAATATCATATATCTACAGAGAATTTCTAACAGATTTCTAAACATTTCGTCAGGGAATGTCTGCGGCGGAACTCAACGCCGCTTCTTACGATCTCATTTGAGTAAGAAACTGTTAAGCGTTTGAACGCTATTGTAACAAGATTCTAAATACTCAACCGTCGTGAACGATTATCAGAAGTGAACACAATTGGCAAAGCTCCTACTATTCCAGGAATTGTATTGGATAGAAACACTTTTAGAAGCCAGCACGAGCCGATACGGTGACCGTCACTTAATGTCTCCTTTGACAACATGATTGGTTTTTTTATTTACTATATAAAAACATACATAAATACAACAGTATGTGGAAATGTAGTATGTGGAAAGCGGTTATAGGATTTTTCTTAATATTCTAACGTAGTGTTTGAAATTCTTACATTTTTTTATTCGATTTCCATCATAGTTGTGTTTTCATAATGTGTCAACTTTAGTGTAAAAGAACTTGCTCTGGTGTCGAGGCAAGGTGCGGCGTTGAGTTCCACCACTAACAAGCAATGCCTCCGGTGTTCAGCGGAAAATGGGGAACGGAGTGTCTTACTACTAGATTCCCTGTATGTAAGGAATACAGCGTGAAGCCAACTAAAATATCATACGACACTGCGACATTGAATGTAAACGCAATGGTATTGGATTCGAATTCCACTTGGGAGAATGAGTATATATTCGTCTTTGCAAGCCAAAGCGCGGCGTTGAGTTCCACCACTTATAAAAATTCACCCTATTGAAAAAAACTTACAGCTGATAGACAATAAAAAAATTGTCTCTTTTCTTATAGCCTTATTTGCATAATAATAACGACTCCTGTTTTATAATATGTAGGTTATAGTAGTTATAATACACACATCAATATTCCATCCCATATCAAATTCACATCAAATCAACTCTGCCAAATCCTACCATTTGGCTGTTCCACAGAGTCTGTTATAACCATATATAGGGATTTATGTCTGAAATAATATTTTATCGCCGTATCACGTAACATTGTTATTTGTAGATCATATAGGGGATTGTATAATTGCTATAGAAATTCGAATTGAGTAACTTCTTTAGTTTTTCGAAAAAGATATAGATATTTTATTTTAAGACAAAGAGACTTAAACGAACTTAAATATGGGCCTATTCACTACACTCTTAAGTTCAAGATCGGTCTTGAGATGCTCTTTTGATAATACATAAATGAAAACGCTATTTAAGATCGATCGAAAAATGTTGACATTGCAATTGCACCTTTTCATTAACTGTATAATAGGATAGGATAGGAGGATATGATCGGAGATTGCACCACTTTATTAATTTTAAAATGATTTCATATTTCAATTTTGCTTGTACTCTACATAATTAAATGAAATTATAAGTTTATTTAATAATAATTATGTATTAACTTTCTATAGAAATCAAGACGAAGATGTTTTTCAAATCAATGTTTATACATTATAATATAATGAACATAACATTCACGCGTGAGCACATTATCTTAGAAAAAATAAATCTTTTGTAGCAAGAAGCCTCATATTCAATCTTATAGCTTATACTATAAAGCATAACATAATCAAAATCGGTTTAGTCAGAAGCGAGACGAAAGAATTGGCAACGCGTGCGCAGATGACCAGACAATTTAGACCACCAGCACCGGCCGCGACAAAAAATGGTCCAGTTTTTGTAAGGTAAGAAACATGTTAATTTAAAAATTATTATTAATAGCTCTTATAGCGCAGTAGATGTGACTGTCAATGTGTTATGCGGAGGTAAATGTCAATTGAATTCATATTCAATTGACTTTACGTGTGTAAATATAATTTTGCATAGCATTATTCTTAATTAAACCGTGTCTTTACAATAGGTTTCGAGGTTCCCTCTGCCTACCCTGCCTTGTGCGGAATACAGCGTGACGATATTTTCATTAAAGAGTCAGTGGAGTCAGACGCTACTCTGAGCGTCGCTCCCTAATTCTTTTCACCGTAAATATAGAGAATAAAATTTTAGTGATTTGAGAAGTATTTCTCTTAAAGACCATGAACGCTAAAAGAAGCTTAACGTTTTAGGTGTACCGCATATAAAAATTTAATTTCAATTACAAAATCGACATAAATTAAAGCATTTTGCAATAATAAAACAAATAAATATATATTTGTTTTTTTTTGCTTTATTGACATTTTCATTTCATTAAATAATTCAGTACAAAAAACAAAAAGAAGCAAATGTTAAATTCTGTCCTAGTTCGAAGTATCTTGGTTGAATATTAATAATCTCTATATATTATAAGGGCACAAAATTGAATTTGGAACCATTTCTTATTCTGTTTTACTAAATCTGGCAAATGGAACTTAATATTGGGACACTCCATATCGCACTGTCTGACAAACTGCGAGACATTCGCTTCTAACCAGAGTTTGAAAATAAAAATAATTCATTACCCCGAGCGGGAATCGAACTCACAACCGTCGTTACAATCAGACGTCCGTGCCGTTACCACGATATTACTATTCAGACAAATTATCTACATTTGTACTGGACTAACGTAAAATAGCAAGCTGCATTACGTACAGCTGCAATATATCGCATCGCATTAGCGTCTAAAGATATTAATTTACCCGACTCATAACCACCCCTCGCTAGGGGTTGGTTAAATGGACATTTTAATTCAAACTCGTATTAGTATAAACTTTATGGTTTTATAGTTACAGTAAAAACAAGTTTATTTAGACATTAGTGTTGTAGGTTCTATTCTCACTGGGAGGAATGAAGTATCTTCATTTTCTCTGTCTGGAAACGAAACAAAACGCTGGTGTTCAGCTCCGCTACTCAACACAAAATGTCTTGAAAATATGGTGGAAAATGGGACAAGGAAAATCTTGTACCCCGCTACATGCGGGATACAATGTAAAGCCAATACATACGTGTTTGAACACATAGGTTGGTATGTGTTATTTTTATTTGAAAGCGTCTGTAATACTGCTGCAGCTTTCTAGAGTACTAAAAGTGTTATGAATGTATTTAGTGTTATTCCAAACTTAGTAAAGAAAAATATTATTATGGATATCTTTTAGAAAACCGTCCATGCGTTCTGACCACTAAGCCATAGGTTCTCATCGAGCTATGTCGAAATGTTTATACGCTTGTTGCAACTTATTTATATCGTTAGCATCATGGAGTGGTGTCATTTTATAAACATTTATCCAATGATAATTATCATTGGATATTTACTTAGAATAAAATTGTTAAAGTATATCATGTGTCATATATAATTTTTAATTATTTTCTTTTAACTAAAGCGAGTGAAGTCGCAAGTAGCTCTAGTGTGAACATAAATAAATATATATTTTTGCGAAAATCCCGACAAAAGCGAAAACACGTTGCAAAATTATTTTATTTATATTGATATTAATAAATAGAGTCCGCCATTAACAATACAACCCTCGCGGGGGTGAACTGAATAATATGCAACATATTTCAAAAAACAATTTAAGTTCATTTGCAAATATTGCATTATGTATTTTATATTTTGTTTTATTATTTGTATACGTATTATCTTCTCCGTGTGTTCTTTTCTCTCTCTCTCTCTCTTCACGTGATTTTGATTTGTACAGTATACTGAGGCCGCTCGTGGCTCAGGGACACAAGCGTGCGACTATGAACATTCCAGGTTGTGGATTTGATTCCCGCTCGAGGAATTAGTATTTTCATTTTCTCGCTCTAATAATGAGGTAAAACGCGACATGAATTCCGCCATTAAACACGCAATGTCACGAGAATTTGGAAAATGGGAGAACGGAAATGTCTTAACAATAACAGAGTGTCTTTACACTAGGTTCCCAGGTCCCATCTGCCTGTACCTCCGTCTGTACTACCTAAGTACTGTACCTAAGCTAGTATATATATATATATATATATATATATATATATATATATATATATATATATATAATTATAGATATATATAATATATATCTATATATGTATATATTATATATATATATATATATATATATATATATATATATATATATATATATATACTAGCTTTTACTAGGGGACTTCGCCCTCATGGTCACATGGAAGAACTGTAAATATAACCATAAAAAATACAAATAATAATAGCGTTCTCCCCCACGTTCCTTGCCAGTATAAAGTTTCGCACAAGATTTTGATATGGAGGAGCCGCGTGCCGCTGAGTAAATCCAATTTTTAATAAACTTGCTGTACTCCGTTATACGAGTATGTAGGGTGACTTCCCTAAGGCCTTTGCATTAGGGTAGTTGTACTTTTTTAATACTAAAATTTGACACGAATCTGAAAGTCCAAATAAATGGGTTTATATATTTTGGGGGTTCTGTGGCTTAAAATATGGAGCCCTTATAGCAGTGGTTACCAACTTCATTCTTCTTCATTCTTGGTAGCGGGGACCACTATGCGTGTAGGTATAATAAAAATTAACTGTGATAATTAAACAGAAACTTCGCCTCACCATCCCCAATCATAAAATTAAAATCGTTCGCGGACCATATTTAGGCTTCTGCGGACCACTGGAAAAATTCCGGAAAATTAAACATAAATTATATATAATAGATCTATTATATTAATATTGTAGATAGATTTATTTTTAATTTAATTATCTGTCAATATATATAAAAGGACTTGTTCTGACTGACTAAGGTAAGACGCACGCACAGCCGTAACCGCTGATGGTAGAAACGTGAGATTTGGACAGATGTTTATTTTTGTAATCTGGACATCCACTAAGAAGGGATTTTGAAAATTTTAACCCTAAAGGGATGAAATAGGGGTTGAAAGTTTGTATGGATTTTTTTACAAACAGCACCGATTTTATAAAATTCGAAAATTCAGACTCTTTAAAATATTTCATTGAACACGTGTTTCATGGTTTGTTAGAATTCACCCCCTAAGGGTTCAAATAAGGGGGGGTAAAAATAACTTTATATGGAAAAATATTTAAATCGATTGATAAACTGTCGATAACTGAGGCCGGTCGTGGCGCAGAGGCACAATGTGCCTATAATACTGGTTGGCTGGTTGTGGGTTCGATCGCTACTCGAGGCAATGAAATATTTATTTACATTTATATTTTCATTTCTTCGCTCTGATGTCGAGACAAAGCGCGGCATTGAGTCTTAACACTAGGTTCCCTCTGCCTACCTGCTGTGTGCGGGATACAGCGGGGAGGTGATTTTTATTGTCTATTCATGTATTTTTAGGTATATTTTTGCCATTTTACTTTCGTTTACGATTTCCAACTTTTACATTTTCTTGTCACCCTCCAACGACCCTAACAAAATACTATTATTGTTTACGTTACTACGAGATTATACGCGACGGATACACTGCATACTTTACACAAGCCCCTCAATTCTCATAGAAACAAATAACCTAATAATATAACCAGATATATCCCTTAGAACTTTATTGGATGATGTTTCTTCAAAATATGTGGTGATAAGAGGAAAATATAAGGCTTGGTTACTTTCAACCCTTTGTGTCATTTTTGCGTTGAAAATGTTTTTTTGCTATTACATAGAAAATTTTAATGCGAACCGAATGATTTATTACATTATTAGCTATGGTTATATTTCAGTCCTAATTGCCTTGGTCGTGATGCAATAGAGTACAGATTCATATAACAAAAGCAAAGGCCCGGCGTTGAGCTCCGCTACTGAATTGCCTCGAATATTTGAAGACATTGAAGAAAAAAATGCATTTTAATAGTCTCCGGTTGTTTATAAAATGGCAACAGATAATAAATAGAGAATAAATAATAAATAAATATAATGACGTTGTGAAAATTTAAACGTATGTAATCACTAAGCGCAATAGCACGCAGCGCGCTAATTACCGTATTGTGTACCGAGCGACGTATTATGCTTTACCACCCTGTCGCCTAAAAATATTTAGAAATTTGATTGTACTAAAATAATATTTAAATTGAATATAACAATTTAAATGTTTATTTTATTTTATTGAATAAAGAGACTAGGTCCACATTTTAAAGTTTTTAACTTTACACTGCATCCCACATACATCAGGGTAGGCAGAGGGAATCTAGTGCTAAGATTAAGACTCTTCGTTCTCCATTTTCTGTTTAATTTTTATGACGAGGACAATGTCACTACGCTCTCAGCTTTTAGTTTTTTTTAGGACATCCTCAAAAGGAAAACACGGAAGTACCAGGATTACTTTAATTTAGTTGCAGATCAGTCCCTTAAACTTTAGAGCGCTAAAAAGTCAAGTTTCTAAATAAACGCAATCCAAAGACACGAGCATTTATGTATTGTTATCAAATGTGGCATGAGGTGTGACTGTATCAAAGTGATAATATATCGATAAATCAAATCAGCTTCACGCTGTATCCCGCACACAGCAGGGTAGGCAGAGGGAACCTAGTGTTCACTCCGTTCTCCACTTTCCGCTGAGTTCAGGCATTGCGTGTTGAGTGGCGGAATTCAACGCCGCGCTTTGCCTCGACACCAGAGCGAAGAAATGTAAATATAAATGTAAATAAATGTTTTAGTTCCTCGAGCGGGGATCGAACCCACAATCAGACGATTTTAAAATCACACTTTGTGCTCTACTGGCCACGGTGCCACGACTGGTCTCAAAATAATATATAGATATGTCTAAAATATGAGGCCGGTCGTGGCGCAGCGGCACAAAGTGTGACTGTAAGCCGACTGGTTGTGGGTTCGATCCCCACTCGAGGAGATGAAATATTTATTTAAATTTATATTTCCATTTCTTCGCTCTGGTGTCGAGGCAAAGCGCGGCGTTGAGTTCTGCCACTTAACACGCAATACCTCCGGAATTCGGCAGAAAGTGGGGAACGGTGTGTCTTTCACTACGTTCCCTCTGCCTACCCTGCAGTGTGCGGGATACAGCGTGAAGCTGATTTTTTTTTTTTTTATATGTCTAAAATAATTACAAACTTATATTTGTTCTTCATTTAAAAAAAAAAAGCAAGTCAAAATGTGCAGTGTACTGTAATACAAAAGCTCATTTTGGTGCTGAAACAAGGTCTAATTGCCCGCCATTAGGTCGGCTTTAGCCTAAATTTGCATAGATTTACGTAAAACCGAGCCCGCGAACCACCCCCGGTCCGACCCGGACACACCGGTGATTTTTTTAATTTCATGTCCAATTGCTGATTAAGTTTGAAACTGAGGCCGACGTGGCACAGCGCCTGACTCTTAACGCGACAGTTGACGTTCGATTTTGGGTCAGTGAAATTAATCAATTTCATTTCCACGATCTGAAAACAAAGCGTGCTATTGAACTTGCAGTACCAGTTACCACAGAACACGCAATGTCTTGAAAATTAAGTGGTGTATGGAGGAAGGAGAGTCGTAATATTAGGTTCCCTCTGCCTACCCCGCTAGAAATGTGTACAGGATACAGCGTGAAGTTGAGAATTATCTATCAATTAAATGAAACAACTAAATTACAATGAAAATACCACCTCTTTTTTAAAAATCAGCCTCAAATCATACGTGCAACCTCATATGTAGATTAGAAACGAAAAGTACAACTTACAGCAATCCAATTTGAAACTGGCCACACCAATTGCCAGCCCGCCACCATCTTTACTGGAATCTACACATAACACTGCCTTTTAAGCCACGATTGGACTTTGTCCAAAACGAGGATGTAGAATATGAAAAATCTACGTCAGCAGTTTTATATTATAAACTTTATTTATCTAGTATCTTAATAATATATCTATCTATGAATGTAATACTGCAAAGAACTCAATTCTATATCTTGAATTTGAAAAAAAATATTTCGGAACTCAGCGCCGGACTTTTGCCTTGTTACCAGATCGAAGAAGTGAAAATATTAATAAATAATAATTCATTCCCTCGAGAGGGGATCGAAGTCACAACCGACGCATTACAATCACACCCTTGTACCCCTGCGCCACGACGGCCCCGTAGACTTACAGATTTCACCATATTCCCACCATATCTAGGAACATGGAATCCTTGGCAGCAATTTGGCAGAACGCTAAATAGGGCAGTAGTAAAGTCGCCAGATGAACTTATCTTAACACGAGTTGGCTCGCTTCTGCCTTCATTCATGATACATTTGTATGATACACGGGAAATATTGTAGTGTAGGAGATTTGGAAGGTTTCGGGCTCGATACTTTTAGGTTTGCGTGTTATTTTTTTTAAACGTAAACAGGAACACAGCGGGAACCTAGCACCGTTACCCATGAAGTATTTTTTTGATATATTGTATGTTGAACGGTGGAACACAATTGTAATGACAAATGATATTAATATTTTTCCTCGAATAGAAATAGAACCTAGATTCCTTACAGATTCCTTACACATTTTTAAGCTGTAGAATGGTTATTTTTTGGCACCCTTACTTCTAGTTATACTTTATTGATTATTGTTACAATCTAACAAATTCCTTGAAATCTCAGGAAAAATTAAAGAAGTGTAATATCCGTACGCAATAATCATAAATAATAAATAAACATTAAATATTATTAAATATCCTCATTATTGCACTTATTTTATTCTATATTTTTCAGCTCCACGCTGTTGTCCGCAAATAGCAGGGTAGACAGAGGGCACCTATTATAGACTCAGGACCAGGACCTAGGTACCAGAGTAGGAAATGAAAATGTTATCTATATATTTCATTTCCTTGAGAGGAAATCAAACCCACAACCTGTCACGTTTACAGTCGCACGATTGGTGCCTCTGCGCCACGACTGGCCTCACTATTGCACTTATACTACCACCATCAGGGATGTCATAAGCAATTTGATTTATTAATTTCGACACTAACATCGTTTTGGGATAAGAGCATTTAACTTTGACCAACTCACAGTTGATCTCAAATATTTTGTTAGTTTTCTCAATCAGGACTAACTTATCTTTAAGCTATATCCAAGTTAAATGAACGTTCTGGAAACGCTATTTTCGCTGAAACGAAGAAAGACTCCATATCTATATGGCTAGAACCACATACCATTTTTTTTTGGAAATTAATGTATTTTTAAACTAAATCATTATAAGAACTGTCCATAAGTTCTAATAATGATAATTCACTCGTCTTGGTCAAAAATAGAAATTATTCCATTAATTTGTGAACCTTAACGTTTTTATATGATTCGTATACAAATCCATTTACGATGACGAGAAATAAGTTACCCTATAAGTATTAGTAAGTAGTAATAAAACAAATACTAGATCAAATTCAATATGTGTAATCACTTGTTTGGATGTATCACCACGTGTATGTATGTGTGCGATTTAGGACTTGGGTATACGTGAATATATGTATGTTTCATCAATTTTTTTCCCCCCACTACTATTTGCCAGTGCTTCGACGCACTTAGTTTCATATGATTACGTTTGGAATACTTGAATTTTCCGCGTAGATCTATGAATAATTTTCTTAGTGATTCTTTATTTGTTTCAAGAAATTTCAACAAATTTAAGTTAAGTTTCCGACGAATATATGTCGAAATATTGCTTATCGATTGTCAATATTGATAATTATCGATTATTGTCTATCGATTGTTCATAATAATTAATGCTTATTGTCGATGTCTAGTTAATTATTAATTATTATGCATATTTTTTATACATAAAAAAAAATCAGCTTCACGCACACTGCATGGTAAACAGAGGGTACCTAGTGTTAAGACACTCCGTTCCCCAATTTCCGCGAAATTCTGGAAGCATTGCGTGTTGAGTTGCGGAACTCAATTTAATTCCCTCGAGTGGGGATTGAACCCACCAGTCGCGTTAAAGACACACTTCGTGCCGCTGCGTCTACTGGACTCAAAAACATATTTTGTTTCTAAAATTTCAAAATTATAAATTATTATTTTTTTAATTGTGATTTTTACTGTTAAACGCCGTTCCACTTTATTATTAAATGTCTCGAAAACTACTTATGGGACGACTCTTTTTATCACCTACCAAAAATATATCAATATGTGTATTTATTATCTAAAATTAAAATAAAACAACAAATAGTTTATTTAATCGTTATAATTATAAAAACCTACAATTATATAATAGTTAAAAATGCAAGGCACGTTCATAATACGATTTTTGACATGTTTAAGTCTATTCTTACAGTCACAGGGATGGCAATTGACAATTACCGTTTTATTAAAATCAACAATAAGATAAGATAAAAAATATATATTTATTTAAATATGAAATCATGTTTTCCATATATTTAATAAAAATGTTACATCCCTATTCATAAAAACCACGAGATTACCCATTTGAAAAAAAATAAACATACATAAATCATAATAATATTAATATTTAATAAAACATACACAAAAAAGCAACTTTAGGCTTTATTTAGAAAAAACAAAATATTACAATTGAATACTCTTTCTCGATCTTCTAGGAGTTTGAACATCTACATTCGCTTCTTGCAACTTCTTTCTATTTCTTGTATCTTCTTCGTTTGGCACTTGGATACTTTTACGTCTACTTCTTGTCATAATTGGACTGCCTTCGAAAGCTTCTTGTCTTGTCAATTTAGTTTTCCTTCTTGACTTGTTCTCTTTTTCTTCTGTGTCCATAGAAGATAGCCCACTATCTATATTATGATCTTCGTTTTCCTCGTTTTCGAACTTTTGTATATCTTTTATAGTTTCTTGTATATCTTGATCGGATTCATTAAAGAGGACTACTTTTATTGATTTTTTTGATGATTTTTTGTTTGATTTTAATATACTTCGGGATGGTGTGGCAGTTAAGTTGATAGGCGTTAAAGGTGTTGGATCCTGTAAATAGAAAGTACATATACTATAGTAGGCTTGAGAATGGCGTGGGAGAGAGTGGCGCAGCGGCTGAAGCGTAAGCGTAAGGTTGTAAATCCAACAATTGTAGGTTCGATTTCCAATCGGAGGAAATTAAATTTAATATTTTTATTTCACTTGCCTTAATTCGTCACAAAATGGGTATGGGTATGGGAGTGTCCTAATACTAGATAGATTCCCTCTGCCTACCCTGCTATGTGCAAGTATACAAGTGCGGGATAACTAAAAAAAAAGTGCAGGTTCCAAGCTAGATGCACCCAAAATTCCAACATTTGTAGTTCAAAATACTTCACTACAGCAATTACATTGTCAAAATTTTTTTTATAATATACAAAAAAGCGCAACTTTTCTTTTTGTCAGGTCATTTACATCTTAACAAAAAAAAACTAAAAAAAGTTAATAGCAAGCGTGACAAAGCAAGTGTTTGTAAAGTTCACAGATAATTAATGAGGCTTGAATGATAATGATATTAAAATATGTGATTGATTAAAACGTCATTTTTTTTAGCTACAGGCTGTGTCCTCTACGTGCCAGAGTAGGGAGAGAGAAACTGGGAACCTAGTGTTAAGACACTCTGTTCACATTGAGAAACTATTATTTCACATTTCCGCCGAATTCTGAAGACATTGCGCACCGAGGGACGGAATTCGACGCCGCGCTTAGCCTACTTAGTAATCTGATTCTAATACATTGTCACAAAGATCATATCTATTTTTAACAATTTTAAAGTGTTATTCCACACTTACACAGTGTGACTGTACATGAGACGGGTTGCGGGTTCGATTTCCACTCGAGGTAATTAAATATTTATTTAATTTTATATTTCCATTTCTTCGCTCTGGTGTTGAGGCAAAGCGCGGCTTCGAGTTCGACTGAAAGTAACCCCTCTGCTTACCCGCTTACCGTGAAGCTGATTTAATTTAAAAACTAAAACTCAAAGAGAATTTAACAAAATATAACAGTAAAAAGTGAATTTAAATCGCTTGAGCTATTTTTGAAATAAGCGCACACAAAAGCACAGACAAACACACAAAAAATTAAAATACCGTTTTCGGTTCTATTACATTAGTGATCACCCCACAATAGATTTTCTTATATATCTTCGATATACAGACTGCGATACAATTTCATCATATATGTATATATATATATATATATTATTTTATATACTTTATATATACATTTTTAGATAGTTATCATTACTTACATTAAAATCTTCGTTCTCTACATTCTTCCCAATGAGTGAAGCGCGAAGCATGGCGTATGACGCAGCGCTCTGACATATATGTACATATTAGCTTTGGTTAACTATTATATGATTATTAATATGTTTATAATGAAATAGTGATGGGGGTTCAAATCCAACTTGGAGGAAAGATTTCATACAACCTTTTTTTCGTTTAATTACGTGAAGCGTTTTGAAACACGAAAATTAGTGGATATTAGACAATGGAGTGTTAGTAATGTTAGTTTTAAAGCAATTTTTTTGGTTTGGATGCAATTATATATGTTTATTTTAGCATTAGACTGTATGTATGTTACAACTACTCTATTTACCACTTTTAGTCGTATTCCTGAGTACTGGATGTTATGTGGCGGAGCTCAACGCTACTTTACTTCGCTACCAAAGCAAGAAAATGAAAATGTTATTTTTTCCTTTCCCGAAGTAGGAATCGAACCCACAATCGTCATATTTATAGATGCACGCTTACGCCACTGCGCAACAACGGCTTCAAACGTTAAACGTTGTTACAAATTACATATGGTGACCTGCGGAATTTTACGCCGCACTTTGTCAACACAACCAACGCATTTAGAGTGAGATGCTGTCTAATTACGAAAAAATGGCTTTTCATCTTATCTTTAACATGATGATTAGTACATATATAACTATATTTTTAAAGTGTAAAAAAAAATATTAACATAATTTATATTAAGAAGTACAAAATACCTTTGAAGCCTTCTTAGCTTCACTAGACAACACGGCTTTCAACAAACTCGGCTTTACCAACGGAGTGACCGGCCTAGGGGACTTCACCGGTGACTGTATACAGAAGAAACCAGCTTCAAATGTCTTTTGATCTTTCTGATCCTTTAGATCTTTTTCTTCCTGTTGTTCTACTTCGGTTGGCGTTTGGTCTGATTGTTCTTTCTTTGCTTTTCGTGCCGCTGTGAAAAATAGGTTTGTTATTATATATATCTATATAGCGTTAAAAGTTTTGAATGTTGTTCAATTTATCTTCATTGAACTAAAGAATAAAGAAGTAACTGAACTGGAGACATGAAATATTCCACTTTTTGGAAAAATCTTCAAAAAAATACTAGATACTAATGTTCTGCCCGCGGATTTGCCTGTGTAGTCGCTTTTGCAAAGAAAGTTTTTCCTGTTTAGATAAAAAAAGCTTTTATTGTTATTATTATTAATACTATTTTCTCTTATATCTTACCAGCGATCATATCCCTCAAGCGGCTGGTCGCCGCCGGTTTACTTTTGAAAACTGCAGGTTTAGCCGCTGGTTTCTTTTTAACCTCCACTGGTTTCTCCTCCGCCCATTCACGAGCTCTCATCTCTTCTAATTTCTTAAATCTCATATCAACATTTTCTACCTGTTAGATATAAAAAGAATATTATTATTATTAAGGAAAAAAAATGCGGGATTGAGTTTCACCATTCAAATTAGCCAAGAGTGGAGATCGGAGTGTTTAATATATTTATAAAGAGTTTCTATAAACGTTATAAAAATGACATATGAATTTCGACATCGCTTGATGTATAAACTTAATTATTTTAGAATACTTAAACAGTAGCCAGTTTTTTTTGTCTCAGCTTACACAAAGGTCATGAGTTCGATTGACATCCAATAATTTACGTTAATTTCATCGCTCTGGAAACACGACCAAAAGGCCGTTCTCGTGAAGGCCGTTCTCGTGTTCCGCCACTCGAAAAGGAATGTCTCAATAATTTGGCAAAAAGTCATGTAGAAAATTTAAAGAAACTTCCTTGAACAGTTAAAACTAAACCAAATAAGCAAATTTCTCATACATTCAAAGTTTTTCAATGAACTACAATACTTTTTACGATTTTTTCTAGCTTTACGCTGTGTACCGCATATAGCAGGGTATGCAGAGGAAACCTAGGTACCTAGTGTTAAGGCACTCCGTACCCATTATGACACTTCTCTCGCCCATACCCCTGTCTCAAAATATTGCATATTGAGTGGCTGAACTCAACGTCGCTCTATGCAACTATCATCATATAATACTTTAATAGAACCCGTACCTCTTGGAAATCATCCAAGACGACGACGGTTTCAAAGGTTCTAAATACCGCTATGTTCAAATTTTATACATGTCTCCTAAAAAGTATTTTTCTATCCGAAGCGCGAACTTAAACTATATAATACTTATAACTTACGGTACTTTTACAGTAATTTCTAAATCTACATAAAAATTATATAAAGCTGGACTATTCAGTTGAACATGATAAAACTATAGAAATACTGGTTTGTAATAAAAAAATATTTTTATGTGTGAAACTTTTTTTATCAAGGAAAATTTATAAGCTATACATCATGTTATTCCTTGGGCACTTAAAATGTTTTATGCATCATATCATACATCACCTGCATAAACACCATATCCCAGAAGCCATGGAGATCTCCAGGTGTAACCAAGGCTTGGCCAGGCTCCGGACACTGGCATCGCAGGAGAAGGCTGGCAAACTGTTGTAACTTCTGCGACATGAGCAGCCTTGCTTGCCCAATTGCTGATAAAATTGCTTCCTGTGAACATGTGTATCTATTATGTTTATATATCTTTAATGTTTTATTAGTTAAATTTAATAATCGTTTTTATTGTGTTTAGGCAATTGTATTGCAATCTGGTAGTAAATACAACAGTTGTATGTTTTATTCACACTCAAAGAATCAAATTCATTTACCCCCTTGTTTTGCTCTATTCTTAATTTATGGTGGTTTACCAATAACGTATGGTAAAAAAGAGAGAGAAAGAAACCAAAAAGATATAATAGATAGTTAAAATACTGATTTCACCTATAAAATCTTAATTTGACATGTATATATTATACATGTCAAATGGTTACTAACCCATTGTCATGTAAATATACTAATTTAATTTTATAAATATGTTTGTTTATCGTTTTTTTTTATTATGAGAAGTTTCTAGGCGCCACAGACTTTTGTCGTCCACGCTATTATGTTCTTAATTGGTTATTTAAGTTGTTTTTGTTGGTTTCTTTTTAAAATGTAAAGTGTGAACATTTATATTTTGAACGGTCTGCATTCCTTTTTGACAATATTCGAATTTTGTGGTTGTTGATGATGTTGATTTTGGTGCAGTTAATTGGTTTCGTAATATTTTTATTGCCTCTTCATCTCAGTAGGAAATAGCCATTTTGATGTTGTGTTCCACTATACGAACCTGCCGACAGCGTCTTCTTCAGCGTTAGTGCTTAGTTTATCGTTTGATATTGTTATAAATAATATATTTACATAAAAAAATACATACAGAACTAAAGTTAAAGATTGAATTTTAAGGTAATAGGAAACTTTATGATGAAGGCCATCATATAATGGATGGATTAAGTTAGGACGCATGAAGAGGATGTGAGAAGAGAAACCCTGTCCAGGCCACATTCATACAGTGATCTTGATCTTACTTGTGCACCTGCATGTACATGCATGTTCAAGGCACAAATGACAAATCGTTGGTATATTATTCTGTTCAACAAAAAAAACTGCTCTGATAACAAGACAAAATTGGCATCCACTACTCACTACATAATTACTTGTAAACTTGGCAGTTCATAGGAAAGCGAATGTCATAACACGAGGTTGCTTTTGCTTAATCTTCGATATACAAGAAACAGTGTGAAGCCAAAAATAAAATAGAAATATATCAACTAACTTGCACAGCGTCCGGCAATTGCATTTGGTCAGAGATCTTCTCCCAAGTGTCACACATCTCAGTCATTCTTTTGATTTCAGAGTCCATCTGTCTTCGGAAATGCTCTACGCTGTCCATTTCACATACATCGTCACCTAAGAGACCTGCAAAATTTAAAAAAAATATGGATATTTACATTTTACAGTTCATAAATCATTATTATCATATTTTTCGACCCAAAAACCACTCTACCACCGAGCAAGAAACCAACAAAAAATGCTCATAGTTACAGCAACATAAGCACTAACAAAACCAACAATCATACTCTCACGCCGGATGGTCACCATGAGGGTTACGAAGACCAACACCTACCATAATCACAGTTCTCTTCAGGAGAGCAGAACATTATATAAAACTTAAAAAGAAAGATCTATGTATAAATCTTAAACACTAGAACATTATTATCACATCAGAAGTTTATGTGAAGTGAGAAGATATGATCTAAAAATTCGTAATTTTTTTCAATTTTAAAATCAGATCAATTGACAATCTGGAAGTGGAGAAAAAGTGGAGAGCATTGCTAGTCGGTCGGATATTCCTTTTTTTTTCTCTCTCTTGTCAAGAAGCCAACGCTGGCTTGTCCTGGATTGTTTTCCTTATGGTAGAAGATAGATGAGTTTATTTATGCTGGGCCCATGATTTCTTTTTTTTTTCATGCTTTTTTCTCAAAAATTCAAATAATTTAATTCAAAAAAACGAGTTACATGCTTCATTTTTTGGAGATTAAATAATTTACCACCAGTTCACTAAAGTTAATGCCTCAGATCTGAAAGGAACCGGCACAAGAAACTCAGTGGGACTTATTTTACACAAATACACATTTAATTATTTGTGACAATGATATCTTTGAAACAGACTGGAGCGAGCATTTCATTCCCAAGGCATGTTATCATTTATAAAATCATTAATTTGGTAATAACCTTTTTTTCAAAATAATCATCATCTCACATTTATCAAATTAACTATAATTAATTAAAATATGGCATACCTTCTTCCATTTTCTTTTTCATTTCCTTCCTGGCATTATCCTTGCCACGGGACAGAGTTACGCAAGGACTAATTCTTTTAGCTTCCTCTGCAATTTGTTGAGGTGTCATTGATAGTTCTATAGATTTTGGTGACCGAAGCTTTTCTTCTGAACTTGACTCACTTTTTGGTACAGGATTTTTGGGAGTAACCATTTTTGATTTCCCTGTGGACTTTCTTGGTGTTTTTAGATCAGGAGATTTAGCACCAGAATTGACACTACTCGATGAGGCTGAAGAATATTTTTGGGGACTAACATCATTTACTTTGCTCCTACCATTATTTGTTCTATCAGGCCTACTTCTTAAGTTTCTCTCATATTGTTTTACAGGTCCTTTTTTAGAATTAGCTTTAACTTTACTCTTTTCTTTGATTAAAACTTCTGTCTTGTTTTTGTTTTCAACTTTAGCAGCAGTTTCTAATGTAGGTTTTATAATATCTTTCAAAATTGGATTAAATTTTGCATTTTTAGGAGCAAAAGAGTGAGGATCATTTTTAGATTGCTTAATTTCTTTGGGGAGGTTTTGTTTAGGCACATTATTAGTATTTCTAGTTGATTGAGATCTAGTAACACGTCCAGAAGTACTGGGCATGGCTTTTGCTGGTGGTGGTGGAGGTACAAACTTTAGGGCATTATGTGGTACACCAGCTATAAAGGGCTTTTTCTTCTGCAGCATGGCTTCTTTCTTCTTCTTCTCCTTTTCTTCCTTCCATTTCTCTAACTGCATCCGCCTGTGCTCAACTTTTGATTGTACTTCTTTGATAGGTGTTGGACTTTCAGCACTTGGGATATTTCTGATTTTGTCGAAAACGGATAATCGTAATTTTTTTCGCTTTTTAATATCAGTCTCCAATCTCTTCTTTACCTGTAAATTAGGAAAAGATTATAAACAAAAGAGATATTATTACTCTTATTTTTTACAATATGTAATGTAATGTATATTACAGGCGCGACCTACCATGTCATGCATGGTTATGATCAATTTATGGGTCTATATGAGTACAAAATGACTAATATAAAACTGGAAACAGTACCCCGCCAGCTACGCTTACAAACTGCATTGGCTTGCTTTTGTGTTTCTTCTCATTATTCTGCAGTAACTTGCCGAAATCAAAACTCTTCTCTGTAAATAATTGATGAAAATAGAATAAAAGTATTTTTTAATGGTGAAGTTAAAAACAAGTAAAGTAATCCAAAGAACTTAATGTACTAAATTAATAAGTGAACTTTTAAGATGTTATTAATTTTCAATAGTCTAACGTCAATATGATATAATCATAATTTATTATTTAGGTGGCGATTATTATTTAGATGTTTTTATAAACATATTAAAATTATAACAAGTAATATTTACCCATTAGATGGAATCTGAAAAAGAAAGAGAAAGGAAAAATATTAAACAACAAACGCACTATTTCAAATATGTAACTGTCACTAACCCGAAATTCTTTCAAACACCATCGTCCATAGACAATGCCTCTATATTTCAGTAGTGAGTGGTGACCATCCATTTATTCGTTAAATATTTTTAAATTATATAAATACCGTAAATGAAGAAAAAAGCTATATAAATATATAGCTTCTTTTTTTTTTAAATAAATAAAAACATATTTTAGTTATAAGGTATTAGTTAAAATTGTATTATATTTGTTTTATTTTTACATTTTCTTACCAATTATCAATTTCATTATCGACAAGTTTTTTTTATCTTTTTTTTATATTTTGAATAATTTTTAGTGACAAATTTTTATTTTAAAGAAATATTTTAAAATAATATTGTATCATATATCTACCATACGGTACCGATTTTTTATTGTAAGCTTTCTAATGTAAACCGGATAAAAACAAGTAGCATTAGAGATGGCAACACTGGTGGGAGCTTCCGGCTGTCAGCTGATAGACTCGTCGTAATTGCTTTCCAAAACCTATTTCGATTTTCCCAGAGAAAACGTCAGGCACCATTCAACATGGGCTTGAAATACGCTATCGATAGCTAGTTATAGCTGAAATATTGCTCTAATCGTAGTGTTATTGTTATTTTAGTTACGTTTTATATGTACATTGTGTAACTCATAAATTAGTCGAAAATGGATACGTTTATCTTAGGATACTTCGGTTATGGCGTTTGTTGATCACTAAATTATTTTGTTCGGTTGATAATTTACTTTCCGTTTGATGTCTGCTTTTCGTTTCTAAACGTCTGTTTTGTTCGTGTTTACGTGTTTTATCGAAATGGTCAAGGAGAAGCCCAATTCGATACGGATATACGACGACGAAGGGTTTAGGCGCCGTGCGGCTTGTATTTGCGTGCGGTCGGATGCCGAAACGGAGGTTAGTGTTGATTTTACACTTAAATATAAGTGATAGTAATGTGATTTAAGTTGCTATATTGTGTTTTGTGCGTAGGTGTTGCTTGTGACGTCCTCGCGTCGGCCTGACAACTGGATCGTGCCGGGCGGCGGCGTAGAACCGGAGGAGGAACCGTCGGTGACGGCCATGCGTGAGGTCCTAGAAGAGGCCGGCGTCATTGGCAAACTAGGCAGATGCCTCGGGGTCTTTGAGGTAATTGTATGAGAAAATAACATTTTGTATGTCATAACCTCTTGACAGCACAAAGACATGTCAACATTGACCCCATATGTTGCTTTAAAATTTTGTTGCGAAATACAGCATTATAACCGTGCTTATTACTACAAAGTAAGTTATGATTATTATAAACAAGTCAAACAACACAACAACACATTTTTGATAATTTCTTTTAATTCAATGAAAACATATTAATAGCTTTTGTTTGATTATTAAACTTAGAAATTTATGAACATAAAAAGTAATAATAATATTATTATGTAAAAAAATTAAATAACATGTTATTATATGTTTATGTTGCACAGTTAATTATTAAATATTAACCTAAAACAACAAACATTTTGATTAAAGTTAATGATAAACAAATTACTTAACTGATTGAAATTTGATAGTTTATGCAATAGTTTATTAACCTTTGTACTATACATTTTATGTTGCTATTATTAGTAATTGTATTATTTACTATTTATTTTTAGCTTTATTTGTAACTTCTTTTATTATTTTACTATTATAAAAATTGCTATTGCAGTGAGAGAGTATTTGACTGTAAATGTTATGATTGTGGGTAAAAGGGGGGGGATTTTTTTATATAGCTTAGCTTTATGCTGTCTCCCGCACACAGTAGGGTAGGCAGAGGGAACTTAGTGTGATATAGACATTTCCATAAAAAAAGTTTTTTTTATGGAAATGTCTATATCAGTATCATTTTTTTAAGAGAAAATTATGATTATTAAATTAAATATTTCATCTCCTCCAGTGGGAATTGAACTAACAATCTGTTGCATTTACAGTCACACACGTGTACCTCTGGGCAGTGGCTGTCTTTAAAAATAAATGATATAGTAGTAATAAATTGATCTTCTACCAAAATTGATAGGACAATAAACAAATAATAAATATTAATTACCATTTCACAATAAAACTTTGGTTGCAATAAAGATATAGTAAGTCATCATAGAAACTTAGAAAGTACTGACAAAAATATGTTAAACATTATCAACGTTTAAAATATTTTTGTCAGTACTTTAGTATTAATGATAAGTATACAATTATTATGTAATGAAATACTATGTTATAATACTTATACTATGTTACTTAAGATTATTATGAATGAAAAAATGAGGAAGCATAAAATTATACATATATTCTTCATATAGTGTATTATTTGGGATAGGGTCAAGTAAACAAAGTGTTTGTGAGTTGCAAGTGACTTAGTGGGAATGTCTTAATACTAGGTTGTCTGACAACCCTGCGATGAGAAGCTAAAAAAAATATATAAGTGAAATGAAATCCTTCATATAAACTAAAAAAAAGGCAAAAATTCTAAACCATCATATAAACTTAAAAATACATATTTAGAAAACATATTTACCACAATGTAATAGCCATTTAAAAACAATAAAAAATATGTAAAATAATTTTGTTTAACAACTTCATAATCTTTTAATAGGTTTCCATAAGTGATGTGTAGGTGTAATTGTAATTTTCTTAATGATTATTTGGTTGTATAAGCTTTTTACATTGTCTTTCGGTAATTATCTCGTGTTTCAAAGGTAATTGGATTACTTGTGTGTGGTCATATAATCGTAATTGTAAAAGATTTTGCTGATTGTCAATTTGTGGACATTATTACTATTTTTTGTTGTGACGCAGTTGGGACTGTGTGAATGTAAATACGGTCGCTGTGGGTTCCATTTTGTTCAGATTTCGACTTCTTTTAGGACAGTTATTGAGAGATCAGTATGTGCACTTGGTCACACCAACAGCTAGGTGCTCTGCCGCGAGATCTTTTTCCATACTACTTTCTTACTTTCCGATAACTATCAGCTTATCAATCAATGCACTTCATGCCACAATACTAAATAATGAACTATAACCAAAAACAACAAATTCTTCCAGAACCGAGAGCACAAACACAGAACAGAAGTATATGTTATGACTGTCACCCAAGAGCTGGCCGAGTGGGAGGACTCGCGTCTCATGGGCCGTAAGCGCCAGTGGTTCTCCATTGACGACGCCCTAGCCCAGCTGGCCCTACACAAGCCCATACAACGTCACTACTTGCAACAATTGAAGCGCTCCAAGCAAAAAACTGAGGACCCCAGCTAAGCCCAAGTCTCTAAGTCTGGAACTAGATTTAATATATGCAGTGCCGTCTTGTCTTGGTTTTTGTCGTTTCGGTACTTAATATTGTGAATGTAATAATGTTTAATAAAGTTTTGTTGGTAATAATTGTGTTGAAAGATATTTATATATATGATTTTATTTATTTATTCTCAAGCTTTTCAATATTAAATACAAAATAACTACTATGTCTACTAAAGTATGTCATGTAGGTACAGTGGAAATGGAACACAGGGGTGAGGTGTTCTATTCTCACTCAATGCAAATATGTTCATACATTTCTTATAGCCCATTGTCTTTTACAATAGCTTCAATTTGCCATTTTATACTTATATATATGAGATGGTTGAATTGTTCTTATAATAAAACAGAGTGAATGTAAGCATGTCCTTGAGTGTTCTGGAAAAGTATGCAAATGGCGCCTCTTTTTGTTATAAATCGTATGCCTATGAATGGAACATGGAAGTTTTCTGTGCCTTTCAGTGACAATTTGAAAGAACAAGTGTGTTTTATAACTTAAAATTCTGAAATGGTTAAAAATGTTTTCTATATGTATGACGCATTTGTGTATGTATGTTTGTATGAAACAATGTAGTATATGAAATTTAAATGTTATAATTTTTTTATTTTTCTTGAATATACATACATACTTTACTTATACAGAATTAATGAAAATCAATTTTACAAAATAAATTATAAAAAAATATATAATAAGCTAGGTCAAAAATGTAATTTTAATATGTATAATTTAATGGCATATACAATTGTTTTTTTTTTATTATATAAAAATAAGTTTTATATATTCCTATTACTTTCTGTCACACAACGCAAAATGCTTACATTCAGGAATAATAAGTACAGTTTAGTTTTTTATAAAAATAAGAAAAAGATAATTCAAGATATAAGTATAATCTGTAAAAAAACTTTCATACTATTATTTACAATAATACTGTGAACAATTACATTAAAATAATAAAAAACATTGAATTAGCTTTAATAAGTAATTAATACTAATAAAGCTAAACATCAATGGATTGAAAAATAAGAGATTAAATATGTAATTTTAATTTATAATGTGCTATAGTTGTTAGTTTTAAATTATTTTAACGTTAAAAATAAATATGCATGAAATGTCAAACTGCCTTTAAAAATTTGTGACATTACAACACATCGGAAATGATTTTAGAATAAAATCAAATTTGCGTATATTTGTTGGCGTATGACTTTGAACCGCATGGTTGTGGGTTCCATCTCTACTCGGGGTAATGATTTATTTTCATTCCCCCGGAACTCTTTGGCAAGAAGCTAAGCTAAGTGCGGCGTTTAGTTCCTCCATTCAGTGCACAATTGGACGAGTAATGACTTGAGGAGTGGAGTCTCTTCTGTCTTAACACTAGAATTAGTCTGCCTAACCCGACTGTATGGAAGATACAGTGTTAAGGTAATAATATTTTGTATATAATCGGTTTTTTAATTTTTTTTAGTTATTTTTAAAGGCAGTAATATATATTTTAAAAATGTAAAAGCAAAGACGGTACTGCAAAATGTCTACAGCTTCACCATATCTTATAAAGCTTTGGGCAACAATCAACACGTAATTTGTAACATCATTTTTCTCTATTTTTACGCATATTTTTATACAACAACGGAATAAATGTTTTTTTTATTTCTTAGCATTAAAACGAAAAGACATACAATCTCCATATTGGTTTTTTTTTTATTTTAAAAAATATTTTGGTCTTTTTTAATATTTGTCAATGAGTTTAAAAAATAAATTTTATATTGCTCTTCTGAAAGGTCTTGTTTATTGTGTTGCCTTTGATCCTCTTTTTAGAATGTTAACAGACAAGTTAGTGTTTTACCTCCTAAATTATGAGGAAACTAGATGAAATGAAAAAAAAACCCAGAGTATATTAAATATTTAATTATTTATAATAAAGATTTCAAAAATAAATTAACACTAAAAACAAATTGCTAAAATACAACATTACTATCATTCTGACAAGTTCTACTACTAATGTATACATATAAAATACAAATTTATTTTCACTTTTATTATGTTTATACTTTTAGGTGTCTTATTGCTACGAATATAGGGAGTCTCAAATTCGCGCCTCTTGAAAACCCGGAAAGAACTTGTAAATATCTTCCTATAGAAAGAAATGCCAAAAAAAACCTTAAAGTTATAACCAGAATACAATTTTTTTTGTTTAAATAAGAAATATAGTTTATTAAGATGAAGAAAAATTGCAAATATGAATCCCTCTGCGCATTTTTTACATTTTAAAATATTTTATAAAACTTATATCTTAAACTTATTACGTTTACACAAATAATGAAATTGATTATCCTAAAAATTCGAGGAAAATGACTCAATAAAATAAACACAAATTATTACACTTTTTATTGTTATTACACTTTTTTTGTTGTTTAACAAAAAAAAATTTAATAGATTCTTTCGGCTTACCACAAAAAGTATATTACTTTAAACTATTTTATTAATTGAAACCGCAGTGGATGATGGGAGAATGATTATAATTAAATTATTTTCATATTTTCACTCTGTAAACACAACGCGGCGATGATTTCCGTCACTCAACACGCAATGTCTCCAAAATTAGACAGTGCGCGGGAAAGGCAATGTCTTGACTCTAGGTTTCCTCGGCCTAACCTTTTTAAAGCAGCAAATTTTAAATTTTTCTTATTATATTCTAGTTATACTAGCTAAAAACACCCAAACGCTTATAACATTGTTAGGATATGAAAAGACTTCCACTCCCAATCCAAATTCAACAGTGGGATCGTCATTTACATGTATAGCAATTGATTTTACACTTGAAATAATTAATTTGATGTTTACATACGGCATGTTCAGTGGAAAACCAAAAATCTGGAATTAGTACAGAAAAATAATTATTGTTTAAGATCTTATAAATAATTAATTGCGTCGTGGTTCATCTTTACTAAATGTACAGGAAAACTTGTTGTAAAATGGAGAACAGAGTGATTGATCAATATATTTCCTTTGGCTATCTAGACACATATAAAAAATAAATAAATATTCCCCTCAATAAGTTTGAACCCACAATAATCGGGCCAAATAATCATTATAATTATTTTTTAACTCGAACTACACACCTTATAAGTGGCCATCAATTGTTTTAATCGGTTTCCAAGATGCGGACGAGGTTCTGTTGGATTGAACGCCCAATATTCGTAATACGGTAGCATTTCTTTTAGTAGACTGCTACAATACCTATTTATAATATAAAAATCGTTATAAATTGACGTACGTACTTAAATAAATATTAAATACAACATATCAACGAACCACACATGTGGAATAAATACATAAGAATACATGTGGAATTTGAAGCGACTATTATAATCTTTTTTCCAGCTTCACGCTGTATCCTGTATATAGCGGGGTAGGCAAAACAGATTTAGAGAACCTAGTATTAAGACTCTCCGTTTCCTACTTCCCACCGAATTTTCGAGGCACTGCGTTTTGAGTGGCGGTACTAAACGTCGCGCTTTTGCCTTGGAACTAGGGCGAAGAAATTAATAATTTATGTCTTTGAGTGGGAATTCAACCCACAACCGTCGCGTTACAGTCACATTCTTGTACACTTGCGCCACGATGGCCTCGTCGTGTACGAATGATTACCATCATGTCCAGTAAAAGTTCTATGGTTAAGAACTTCGTACCTTATTTTTCCCCCATTTCTCTAATATGGGATCTATATCACAAAGCTTAAGCGGGAAAACAAACTTATTTAAAAAAGTGCATAATTTGCGTTATTTTTTTCTTAAAACTATTTTAATACAGTATAAGTTCCACCTATTCCAAATAGTTTTCACATGAGACCGCCATTTCTGAATCTTATTCTTTATTTTCATCTCAATATTTGAACGTAACTTTTCCACGTCCCCTGGTTTGCTATAAAAGCTTTGAGTAATGATTGACTTCGTCACGAAAAGGGGTTTGTCGAAGACCTATAATGAACATTTATTGGTGTTTAATATAATTTTAAATGTATTATTTCATATTAAGGGAAGAGTACTATTTTTAGGACTAAAAATATGACGTTCGGGGTCTACTTACAGCTTGCCAATTTGAAGTTTTATTAAAATCAAAAGAAACACTTTCACAGTCTTCTGTCGCTTGTATATTAACCCAAATCTAAAAAATAATATTATCATCAAAAATAAGCCTAACATCAAGTAAATGGTACTGAGAAACATTAATTAGCGATTAAGTAACATTAGGATCTCATATCCATATATATATCACTTAATTATACTGATTAAATAAACAGTATGAGACATCTCTGAGTGTCAAAGATAAACATTTAAAGCTTGTAATATATGAATAGATAATTACCATTAAGGACAACGTGTAATTGTTAAACAATATGCTTGTGGGTTCGATTCCCGCGGCGGAAGAAAAATCTAAAAAACAATTTTTAAACCATTTCTCCGTGCTGATAAATTAAGGTGTGGTGTTGAGTCATATAATATGCAATGTCTCAAATAAAAGCGGAAAGTGAATATGTATATATTATAAATGGTATGTTCTCTCTGCCTCTATATATGCGGAAAAAAGCGAAAAGCTCGTTCTTCTTTCTTTTTCTTTTTTTTTGCTTCACACTGTCTCCTATACATAGCTGTGCTGGCAGAGAGAACCTGAGGACTTGGTATTAAGACCCTCCGTTTCCTTTAAGACACTGCCGTTCCTCATTTTCTGCCGAATTATGGAGGCGTTGTGTGTTGAGTGGCAGAACTCAACACCACACTTTGCCTCGTTACAAGAACGATAAAAATAACAATATAGAATCGAACCCACAATTTGTAGTGTTTGTGCCACGACTGGCCTCGTAAAGCTCATTCATAACAAACAGATGAATAAACTTACATTTTCACTATCAAATACATAACTAACAGTTTTCAAAGGGCATCCGACATCTCTCAATTCAAATCTTTCACCTGCCACCGCATCGTAAATGTACCAAATTACATCATCAGTTCTATTAAACAATCCGCCGCGTTTCTCTTCAAAATCAACCATAAAGACCTTACTGTTTTGATACTTCACTAATACATAGCTGCTTAGACCACGGGGTAAGCCAAAACCGATGATAACCCAACATTTTATGCCTAAATGTATGAAGTAGCTTGCTAGTAATATTGTATGGTCTAGTGGAGATCCATACAACACTTTAAGAAGCTCCTGAAAAAAAAATTCGGATATTGAACAATATAGCTATATAAGTGTAAAATTAGAAAAAAAATATAATTTCAATATGAATTCCTTGTAATGTATTGTATGAACTCCGTTTTACTTTTAATGGTTAGAGTTTATACCATAAAAAGTTAATTATTTTTATCTTTGGGAGTGATAAAAATAATTAGAGAAACAAATGGAAAATCGTGACGCAGGAGCACAAAGTGTGATTGCAAAATCGACTGGTTGTGGGTTCAATCCCCACTCGAGGAGATGAAATATTTATTTACATTTATATTTTCATTTCATTGCTGTGATGTCGAGGCAAAGCGTGGCGTTGAGTTCCGCCACTCAACACGCAGTGCCCCCAGAACTTGGCGGAAAGTGGGGAACGGAGTGTCTCAACACTAGGTTCCCTCTGCCTACCCTGCTGTGTGCGGAATACAGCGTGAAGCTTAATGGAAAGTCAACGACTTATCACCATATTATATTCTTTGCCTACAAATCAGACAATATATATACAAGATAGGTAGTAAAAAAATGCTTGTGATAAAAAAATACATTACGATTCCCATCAAAGTCACAACATGACTTTCCGTTACTTCATAAGTCGGTACCAAAGATACATATCGTATTGCCATTTCCATACGCTTAACTAATAAGTTATCTTCGCCTTTATGTGCCTCAAAACCACTTAAAGATTCTTCTGTGATAGAACTTTTCTTTCTACTACTTCTTGATGACGAACTTCGAGAATGTCCTGAACTCTTTGAAATAGCGGATTCTGCCTTTTTTGGGTTAGTTGGAGTAAAATCATAATCAGGTAAAGGAATAGGCTGTAAAAATTCTGAAGCACATTTATTGTTTCCAGAACTATCTATAAAAGTTAAGGAAATATTCCTTGTAGGGAAATCATTTACGTATTCCGTTACAAAATCATTTAGTTGGCGTATTAGGCCGTCGTTGGTATCAATAGGTATCGGTTGGTTATAATTTCTAAGTCCCCCAAATCGTGACATGCTCGTGGATATTTGGAGAACAATAAAAGAAATATCTTTTTTGAAAAGTTTAGATACTTCTGGAATAAATGCCTGAGATTCTTTCGTTGTTGTATTTCCGTAACCAAATGTAAAGAGAGGCGAAGTGATTTTAAATGCACCTCGGACCTGGAATCAAATGAAATAAGCTTAAATCATCCCTTGAATCTTAATCATAAATTTCTATGGTATGTATTTTATTACATAAAGTCAAAGTCAAAGTGAAAAACATACGTGACCCAAAGTCAATACGGTGTGCAGCGGCACTTTAACAGTTCCTAGCCATTTATTACTCTTCCTATAGTAAACAGTACCCTGTGTAGAATGATCGTCAGAGTACAGCTCGCTTGCGTTATCCTTACATTCATCGTATATATTTATATGAATGGACGAAAGGGGTTCAAAGCTAAAAAAAATTTGTGTTTTTAATTACAATAAATCCAAATATCATAATATATAGATTATAAGCTCCCAACCTATTTAATGCAAATTCTATCGGTGATTGTAAGTTATGTCTTCACTCCGAAGAATGATTTTTTTAGCTTCACGCTGTGACCTGTGCTAGCAGGGTAGGCAGAGGGAACATAAGTCCTAACTAGTGTCAGGTTACTCTGATCCTAGTAAGTCACTTCTTATCTCTACTTTCTGCCGAATTCTGAAGTATAGAACTCAACGCCACGCATTGGCCTCGTTACCAAAACGAAGAAAATGAAAATATTAAATATTTCATTTCTTCGAATGGAATTCGAACCCACAACCTGTCGCATTTACAATCGCCATTGGCCCCTGCACCATGGCCAGCCATTAACGAATATATCCCAGTATAGTAACACTATAGTAATCGCGGCATGGAGTTTCACAATTCAGCACGTAACAATAAAAATCTATGCGGGAAATTGGTTAAACAAAAAAAAATGCTGTAAAGTATTTGACATACTTCATTTTTATTTTCATAGTATGATTCCAAGTGGGATAGCATCCTATAGCCGTCGCTGTCTGCGCGTGTACTCCATGATAACTCGCACGAACAAATGGCCGCAATGGGTGTATTTTAAAACCTAAAAAGTATTAAAATGATTAGAATAACAATTGCAAAAACTTATAAATTATTTCATAGTGTTATTAAGGTCTTACTTTCTATTGTAAAGAAATAATTATGAATATTTTATATGAGGAAGCGTTGTCTGGAGATACTTTAGTCTATAATACAAAGTAAATACCATATAGTGTATATTATTTAATCAAGCAACGACAACGACAACGACAGGAGACTGATGGACAATTAAGTAACCAGTTTAGTTTTAGTTAATTTAAATAGAAAAAAAATACTCAGATTTTTTCAACGTGCGTCCTTTCGCGCTGTATCCCGCATATAGCAGGGTAGGCAGAGGGAACGTTTAATTCATTGTTTTGAATGGGAATTGAATCCATATCCGTATTTACAGGAACACGCCCATGTTACCGCGCCACGGGAGCCTCCTTGTTTTCCTTATTAAAATAATTAATGAGACCGTTAACAGTTTAACGTACCAGCTATGTTTTCATCGTCGTCATTTTCCTCCTCCAATAAAGTAGCGCTTCTGACAGACAAATTGAATGCTCTAAGCACTGTTATATATATTTCCTGTTCCTTTGAAGATTCTTGTTTTAGAAGAACTTGTTGATTTGATATTATATCTAATGGCGCATCAGATCTACGTATAAATTTTGTAAATAAGTAAAAACGTTAAAAATAATATTTTACGGCTTTAACAATATGCATAATACAACAAACTTAAATGATAATGACAAATTATACTGGACTTATAGCAAAGTGATCATTCAACTTTTATTATTATGATTAAAGGTTTGAATTTCAACATAAACATATTAATATACAAAAAAGATAAAAAATAATAAGCGTCATTTAATTAAAAAAAAAATAATGTCACATTAAAAACTATGAACGGATATTTCGTAATTCTTACTTACTTATGACTCACCTCAAATTCATAAAATTGAACTCCTTTACGACATCTTTATATGTTTTCTTTAGAAGGTGCTCATTTATATTCATAATTAAATTTTTATTTAATTTCTCAACATATTTTATACCGATATATCTTTGCAAATCTATTACATTCGTGTCCGTGTCACTTTCAAATTTTATGTAATCTATATCTTTTTGTTTACTTTTTTCTAAACTATTTAACTGTTCTGTAGAAAGCTGTGTTGGAAATAAGGGAATAACCTTATTTTTGATGTCAACAAAACCACCATTGTGACGTTGATACAATAATTTAAATCTAGTAATATCAATATCAACGTCCTTAAATTCGAACGATTCTTTCTTTGTAAGTGATCTTTCACAAATGTCTTCAAGTTTATTTATAATATTTTCATTATCGTCAATTTTACGTTCATATAGATCACTTATTATGTCTATTAAAACTTTTACGTTCGCTTTGTCTTTTGAGCTTATCAACCGTCTCAATTGAATACCGAGATCTGCGCATGATTTTATAGATTCGGATGTATTATTATTAAGTTTCTCATTCCATCCTATTTTAACATTAACCTCACATTTTGTGCATATTTTGCCTTTGAACATATTGCTGGACCTTAATCTCACTTTGTTCTCTGAACAAATACGCTTTATATCAAATCCGCTACCTATTGTTTTTGTAGTAGGTTCTACTATTTTATTATAATCAAACTCTTTATTAAAGAAGTTTGTTTCATTTGTATTTTTCTTTATGTCTGATAAATCAACTCTCACTGTGGATACGTCATTATCATTTTCATATAAAACTACCCTTAAATCAGTGTTTCGGGGTAAAATTTCAATAGATAAACATTCTTCGAAATCTAAATTCCATTCATCGCTCTTACTTTCATATACCTCTGATTCACACACAAAAACATTATCAACATAAACTTTAAAATAACTACTTCTATAATAACTTTTACTATAGTCATACAAATTACTTAAAATACTTTTATCTTGTTTCAATAGTACTTCTATTTTGTCTTCTGGTAGTATTTCCGTTACTATATTTTCGACTTCGGTTTTTAATTCATCATAATCAATCTTCAATATAGGTTTGGAAATTTTATTATTTTCTTCTCCATCTTTATTGAATTTGCTTTGTTTGTATTCTTTATACTTAATAATAAATTCATACTCAATTTTTATTATTAAATCGGAATATTCCCTCTCGAAAATTTGATTCCATTCGTTTTTAAATTCTTCGTCATTCGTGCTTACTTCATTTACTTCCAAAATATAATCTGTCTTAAATTCAGACTTTTCTCGAATAATTTGAATGTCAGACCACAACGAGATTATCTTATGTAGTAATTGCTTTTCCTTTTTTACCATTTTAAAATATCTTTCCTTATAATCAAGCATTAGCTTTGTGTACTTTAAAACATTGCTGTCGAATCTAGCGCCATCTTTTTTAGTCGAACTGATTTTAAGCAACTTTTCTTTTAAGTTAGTTCTAGTTAATCTATTTATATCTATATTTTTGAGTAAATCTATCAAAGCTGTCTTAACAAATATATATTCCTCATAAACGTCGGTTATTTTTACACAAAGTAATTTTTCTAATGAGAAATCGTGATGATGTTTAAATTTTATATTTCGTAAGATAACGTCTAAAAATTTAGGTGACTTGTTCAAATTGCTCTCTTCATTTTCAGTGATAATATCACTAAATAATGCCGGTTCCATGTATTGAACTTGTACGTCTTTTATTTCTTTGAGGATGGTGTTTTCCAGAACACAAGGAAATATTGGACTAATATTTGCGATACCTTTAATATGATTACTGTAAAGTAAATTAAATAAATCTGAATTTTATAGTAATAGACTTAAGATAACATAAGAAAGATCGAACCCAAAATTGTTAATTGGGTTAAAATAGAAAACCTCGAAGTAATGTTATTAGTTATTTTACCTTTATGCTTTATATTACTGTTTTTTATGATTGGTATTTTAATGATTATCAAAATTTTTGTATGCATGCAGTTATTTTACTGTTTTAATACATTATATCTGTATACAGAATACAGATACAATGCATATTTGGAGCAACCGGTACCTAAATTACGTGGACACTTCATCAGTTGTTAATGTGTTCTTTGTTTATATGCTACCTTGTATTTTTATTCCTAATATTTTTTTAATCTTAAATCTTATATAAGATACTAGCTATGTAATGCTATTAATATAAAACATCACATACCCAAACTCAGCGTCTCTATAGTTTGATCGTGCTTGGATTTTTTTTCTAATATTAGAGACTTTTAAATATTTACCGACTTCGTCAGTATAATCTAAAGTAACAATATTATTTTTTATAAGTAACGGTTGTGCTGCGATTTCTGCATGTATAACATCCATAACATCTTTCACTTTCTCTTTCTTTTTTGTGGTTTTTTTCTTCTTCGGCTTAGTTTTTGTTTTTTTATTTTCATATTGTATAAAAAAATCGTGTTCACTAAAAGGTGTAATTATACTTGCGTGGGGCTCTTCATCAATGGCATCTAAACTAATCTCATGATATTCTTCAGAGTCACTTCCTTTAGCATAATTTGTGCTAAAGCTCTTTAATTCTATACTTTCGTTCATGTTCACTTATTTTATGTGTGAATAAATGATTCAGTTGTTGTATTGCCGCTCGTTACTATGGTTACTATGTAGTAAGTAAATATCTCTAATCACTTTAAAGTATATGGTGCCTTATGTAAACAAAAATAAACTAAGTGGGTGCTTAGTACCACAAAAAAATATGATCATTCGTCTAAATTGCTTGAAAATTGTAATTATTTTAAATCGAATTTTAGTTCATACCAAATAACTGTCAGCTGTCAAACTGTCACATTCAGCTGCAAATGCAAAGTAAACGTCATAAAATCATAATAAAAATAAAGTGCGTGTTTACTTTGCTGTATAATTTTAATTAAAAATTAAACATGGCTAAATTTTCATTAAAAGACTCTGATAAATACTATCTTTGTCTTTCGGAACATCCTAAGAGATTTGATGCGGATAGTCCTGTCACTAACGTATTTTTCGATGATACAAATGGAGAGGTAATTAAATATGGTAATATTTTTAATAAAGTTACATAAAAAAAGGATATTATTGTTAATTAACCATCAAATATTGATTTTGTTATGATATTAAAAGTATAAATTTGAAAAATTAGGTATTTACTGTACGTTCTGGCGGAGTGACTGGTGTGACGGTCACTGGAATGGATTCAAATAGTACTTCATTTCGCATGGAAGATAAAGGACCTATCATATCTATAAAATTTTCACCAGATCACAGAATACTTGCAATACAAAGAAACTTAGAAGGTCAAAATGCAACTGTCGAATTTGCAAATTTTAAAGATCTGGCTCCAACTAATGTAGAATATTCTCATACTTGTAAGTGGAAAAATGCTAAGATTTTAGGCTTTGTGTGGCCAAGGACTAATGAGATTGCCTTTATAACTGACCATGGCATAGAATTGTTGCAAGTGGTTGCTGAAAAAAGGCAGCTAAAAACTTTAAAAAGTACTTCTTTTAGGTAACCTCCTTTTAAATATAATCATTTAATAATAATAGTTTACTGTATGTGAGAATTAATAATTTATATGTTGAAGATAAATAATTTATTAAACTGGACTGTAAGCTCAAATATACAATCAGAGTGTATTATATGAATATTGATTACCATTGTTTAATATAAGTTTTTTCAAACTATCCAGGCACAAAGTGTGACCGTATATGCTACTGGTTGTGTGTTGGATCCCCATTTAAGATAATTAAAAATTATTTTAATTTTTTTTTTTGCTCTGGTATCAAGGCAAAACACTAAGTGTCTGTACTTACTGCCATTATGCAGCCTCCAGAATTCAGAATTTAGCTGAAAGTGGAGAATATAGTATTAATACACTCCGTGCTACCCTAATATGAGCAGGATACAGTATGAAGCAATTTTTTTCAAACTATTCTGTTTAAAAATTACAAGCAGGGAAATAAATTAATAAATTAATATCATATAAATCTTTACAAAATATAAATTTGTTGTTTAATTATGGATAATATTATGCAACCATTGTTATTATATTGTTATTTTTAAACAAAAACTAATGCTTTCAGTGGTGCCTGGTTTTCATGGTGTGCCCAAAGCAATATAATATTGTTAGCTGGTAACAATGGAGTTCTTCTTCAACCATTCTCTTTAAATAACTCTACTATATCTAAATTACAGAAATTAGAAGGTATGTATCTATCAATTAATAAATAACATATAATTTAGTTTTTTAAATTTTATTTTAAATGAAAATCATCCTTAACAAAAATAATTGAAGAATTGATTAAAACTAAACATTCTATTGAATATGGTTAAAATATTTATACATTGATGCTGACAATACAATACAAAAAAATGCTGGAATTAAAACAAAAAAAAGTCATCAGTCATGTATAATTTCTATTCTTCCCAGATATAAAATATTAGTGAAAAATTACTGCAATATTTATCAAAATATGATAAATAGGAATAATTTATCATTTTACCTTTTATTTTACACATAGAAGCCTTTGTAATGTCTACTGTATTATCTTGCTGTAAATGGTGGTGAATTCAATCGTTACTCAGAGAATTAATTATTAATTAACTAACTATTTTTATTTTTTTCCTCAAATCTGAAAAAAAATGATGAATTCTCTCTGCCTACCCTTCTAATAATATAACAATAAGCTGTAAGCAAACCATCATAAATTCCACACACATTAATTTACTTTTCAGTGGAATGGTCCAAACCTGTGGTAGAACGAGATGTGTTTGTCCTGCGACTGTGTGGTGCAGCATGGTGTGCCTTGTTCAAGCATAGCACTTCACCTATCAATGGGCCCTACTGAGGTATGTATAGATCTAAGATGTAATTTTTTTGAAATTTAATCTTAAGTACTTCTTTAGTTAGATATTTGACATAAGTATGGTCTCATCAATCACACACATGAAAGTTATTATTATGATTTTAAACTACTTTAAAAATGTTGTCATAGGAAGGTGTCATTTATTTTTAAACATTTTAAAGTGTTATTCCACACTTAGGAAAGAAACATACTTATATTTAGAAAACGTATAAAAATTTGAATGTAGCGGGACTCGAACCCGCGTCTCCTGGAAACTGACCAGGCGCTCGGACCGCTAAGTCATACGTCCTCATCGAGCTACGTCGAAATTTTTATACGCTTGTTACAACTTATTTATGTTGTTAGCATCTCTGTAGGGAGATTTTGACAATTTTCCTCTACCCACTTAATAAAATACTAATCTTAATCCTCCTCTTAATAATTTGGTGGTGAATTGAGTTAAACTTACCATTTTTCTTGTCTCGACATGTACAATGGAGTGTCTTAACATTAGGTTCCCTCTGTCTACCTCGCCCCGTCTGCCTATGCGTAGACAGGTGTGTAGCTATTTTTTTTTTATTTTACATTTAGATTATTTATAATTAATAAAACATCAAATGATTAAAATTTCAGGTTTGGTTAATGCCTATCTCAGGAGGTGGTTCAACCCAGCACGTTCTTAAAACAGGTCTCGTGGGTCGTTTCGCGGTTAGCGTTATAGATGATCTGCTTGTTATTCACCATCAAGTGAGTTAAATAAATAACAATAACAAATAAAAAAAAACGTATATTGCCATGGTAACAGGAAATAGTTACTATATTGTATTTGGTATTTTGATAAAAGACGTAACTCAGCTAATAATGACGAAAAAAAAAACTTAAAAAAAAATATTATTTAACAAAGCCATAATGACCCAATGGCAAAAAGGTATTATTTTAAAGTCAAGGCACGGTCGTGGGTTCGATACACACTCAAGCAATTGGATTTTTTAATTTCTCGCTCTGACAAGAACACACAGTACTTAAAAAAAAATTGCGAGAAGTGGGGAACGGACGCATTTTAATGGAACGGAGTAATAATGGGTTCCCAGGTACCCTACTATGTGCGGGATACTGGGTGAAGTTAAAAAAAGTAAATATGCTTGAGACAATATCAAACCCCAAATCTCAAGGATTCGACCTTGATAATGAAATGATAATTGACAATTGTAGTAATTTGAATTACCAATTTAATGATTGTTTTTCTCTAATTATATATATTTTTTCCAGTCAAGTCAAACTTCCCAACTCTTCGATATAATGGAAGAATCAAAAGTTGAGAACAATATAGCCATACACATACCGGTGGTGCAAGGCGTTTCTATGAAACCGGCGCTTGTTGATGAACAATTGTGTCCTATGTGTATCCTTTTATTTATTTATTTAGAGGTCGTCGTGGCGCAAGGGCACCCCTGTACCCCTGACTGGCAACGCACGTAAGGGTGACTGTACACGCGACGGTCGTGTGTTTGATTCCCACTCGGGGGAATGAAATATTTTATATTTCCTTTTAATCGCTCTGGTGCAATGCGCATCGTTAATATCCGTCACTTAACTCGCAACGCTTCCAGTTAATGTTAACGTTTGTGTGAGTTGTGGGTTCTATTTCCAATCGGGATATTTATTTTTTTACTGGATCTGATAACAAAAAAAGCCCGGCGTTGAATTTTTTACAGTGATTTTTTTATTATTTTGTATAATAATATTTCTGAATGAAGTCTAGACTCAGGCAACTGGGTGGTTTTTCAACCGGATTATATAATAGACGCGCGTCTCGGCTGCTTGTGGAGGGTCCATCTTATACTGCCCGGCTTAGCGTATTCTGTGAGTATAATGTTGTCTTACATGATGTCTTTATATTTATAGGGTTCCGTACATCAAGAAACGTACGACGGTAAAAAGTAACCTTTACGAAACGCATACTTTGCTATCTGTCGTTTAAGGCATTTTCTCAGGAATGCTTGGAGGTAACAAACTGACATTAAAATTAAATATTCAACCAAATTTTCCAGAAATTCCAAAGAAATCCTGGAATTTCTGGAAAGTGGCTCCAAGTTCAAGTCAATGCAAACGAAAACGAAAGGTTATGGTTTTTTTTTTGCGGCATATGTAACGAAAAGTACCGTGTAATTAGCTTCTTTCCGTTGACATAGAATTATGAAATATGACAAAAAGTACAGGTATCCAAAAAAAATGCTTTCAAAAAAACCATGACAAACCTACATTTCTAGTTCATTTCATACAACACTGAAGCATACGCCCGCAAACTTAAATGTGTCAACTATTATTGAAAATTTAACCTACAATCACAAAATTAATTCGAAACTCGCGGTGGATACCTCCGGCTCGCCCTAGGCCGTTTTTTTATTTAATCATGTCATTCAACATCCACTTTTCAGGTGTCCAAAGACGAAGTGTCTAAAATAATAGCAGTATTACTGAGGCGAAATGACAGCAAGGAAACCATTTATAGGATCCTTAACCAATTGGTAGGTGACGCTGGAAACTATTTGGTAGAACTGAGCAAGTCCTTTGACGAAATTAATTCTGTATACAGGTCTGTATAAATGTAAACAACATTTTTTAGATCCTTAATTGATTTTTTATATTTAAGATGTATCCCGCATATAGCACAGGCAATATAGGCAAGGGGAACCTTGTGTTAAGAGAATCCGCTCGTTGTTTATGATCGTATTTTCTTAGCATTCCGTGTTGATTAGCGGAAAATATTAAATATTTCATATCTTTGAGTGGGAATCGAACCCATTAGCATCGCGTTTGCAGTCACAATATGTGATACTGCGCCACGACGGCCAAAATAATGAATAGTTCTGTATAAGTTTTAATAATTTTGTTAATTAATAATTTTGGTTGCAATCGCAATATACAATATTTGTTGTCTGTGCCAATGAATGGTTTTATTTGTAAATATTCAAAATATTGAGAAATCGTAATTTATTTAAACTGTTGGGGACAGTGCCCTGTGCCTACTTGGGAGGGAATACTGCCTATCCTAAGATGATTAAATAAAAGAATGGACTGTATAATATAATAATATATTGACTTCACATAACAAGGTACCCTGACAATAATAAGTAAAATGTCGTTAAAATGGGACTTGAAGTTAGGAAGGTTGAAATGGAAGTGAGGACGTGTGCCCGGTCGCTCCAGCTGACCAATGCCCGCGTACTTTCAGCAATTGTTAACCAAGTCCACTTATTCTCTATGAACAAAATGCGGCGTTGAGTTCCGCTATTCAAAATACTATTCAATCAGAAATCTGATGTATCCGAAATATCGACATTAGGTTCTTAAAAAATATTTTGTCTCATCCACATTATTAGATAACTACTTAATTTCAAAAAATTGTCATATCATATTGAAATTTCCGAAATATTGACACTGTAATTTGAACATTGTTAAATAGAAAATGGGCAGACATGGAGGTGGCGCGCAACACGGCGGGCGTCACGGGTTCAGCTTCGGGAACTTCGGGACATTTTCCCGTCATAGTGTCTCAGACGGATATATGCGAGCATGTTCTGCAGGCGCAGGATATTGAATTTTTAGTACAGGTATGGAATGTTATGATACGTTGTATTTCTTCGGATCTTACATAGTAAATACGTAGATGATTTTTCGGTTATTTTTTTAAAAGATAAAAAAATATTGAAAGAATTAACAGAAAGTAAATTAGGTTTTATAAATATTCAGTATATTTATAGAACAAATATTAATCTAATGAACAAACAAAATTTTTGTCATCTCATATCACTAGAAATAAAAATATCATCTGCCAATATTACTTAATTTTATGTAAATTCTTATGTTTGTTAATTAACCTCTTTCTTCACTCTTTTTTCACTACGACCACAACAGTGCCATCTATAGGTACTTTAGACAAGTTATTCATATGAAAAATTTGCTTGGTTGGTTTCGCTAAACTCAAGAACTACTATTTCGAATTGAAAAAATCGAAGAAAACTAGTTTATAAGTAGTATGAATAGCATTTCGATGTCACTCATTGTACCTGCGGTCAGAGCTCCTGCACTTAGAATATACAACTTTTAGTTATTTCCACTTCATCACGCGAGCGAAGCAGTAGTAAAAAGCTTAAATTTTATACACCCAGTCAATAAACAAAAAAATCTTCCATTTTAGGTGGTAACAGCCTATCTAGCTTCCCTATCCCGCCACGACATTCTGGTACAACACACCACAGCGGAGCTTTGCGTGCGATCGCTAGTGACGCGCGGTTCCGGGGGACGCCTTCGCTCCCTAATCCGCAGGGGCGCCCTGGCCGACGCCAGGCCCCTGGCCTGCCAGCTACTGAGCCTGGGCTACCTGCAACTGGCCCTCGACATGATGTGGAGGCTGTCGGCCTGCGGACACGTCGTGGAGGTCCTGCTGGGCTGGGACGAGCCGTCAGTGGCGACGGGAGCGGCCAAGCAGGCGGCCATCTTGGGCGCGCTGCAGCCAAGGAAGCTGTTGGCGGCCGCCAAGACGAATGCCGACCCGAGGGCGTTCCTGGCTGTCTACCACGCGCTACTGGCGAGGAACGAGAGGTTGAGGGGCAGTCCGCATTTTCTTAAGAGTGAGTGGTCACATCGTTTCGTTTGTGTGTATGTTTGTGTGGGAAACTGTTCGTTTTGTTCGAGACCACTTGTGGCGCAAGGGCACAAAGTGTAACTGTAAGACACGAGGAAATTAAATATTTACTTAAATTTATATTTCCATTTCTTCGCTCTGGTGTCGAGGCAAAGCGCGTTGTTAATTTCTGCCACTCAACACGCAATGCCTCCAGAATTCGGCAGAAAGTGGGAACGGAGTGTTTTAACATTAGGTACCCCCTCCCTATCCTGCTGTGTGCGGGATACAGAGTGAAACTAATTTATTTATTTTATTTTAAGCCCTTTATTATATTTATATAAGTCCCAAGTCTGATTAATAAACCAAAAAAATATAATAATAGCGTAAAATATTATTGACGATTATCATTGTTGGGGCCTATCGTGGCATAGGGACACAAACATGCGACTGTAAACGCTACAAACCGTGGATTCGATTCTCATTCGAGGATAAGAAATATTTAATATTTTTAGTTCTTCGCTCTGGTAATGACGCAAAGCGCAGCGTTGAGTTGAGCCACTCAACACACAATGCTTCCGCACCGCGCGGGATACAGCGTGAAACCTAAAAAAAACAATCATAACTCACCTATTAAACAAACATACACATAAAATAATTATATTTACTATAGCTAATCACAGCGGTTACGTGGCACTTACGTAGACAAAATAAAGATAAAAACTATATTATTAACCTAAGACATTGTTAAATTACATTTCAGTATTACATAATTGGAATTTTATATCAATATTCGTTCGAAGGTTATCTTATCGATGTTCCTTTCATTTTTAAAAAGTATGCTGACATGCTGAATTGTATACTTATATATATGCCTAATTACTCATTTTATATAGTCAGGCATATGCTATTTGTGTTTTTTTACTTTGAGTAGACTCAAAGCGAAAAAACACAAAACTGCGTCAAAACCTATACTAACTACTATAATAAAGCGGTTGAGTTTGTATGTTTAAATCTTATTATAATACACCTCTAGAGCTAAATACCCCGTAACCTTTATTTTTATGAAATTAACAACATTCTAAAGAATTTAACCGGATTAATCGCGTATATTTAAGAACGTTTCTTAAAATAAAGAAGAAATTCTTCAATATACGCGATTAATCCGGTTAAATTAGTTTCATTTAATATGTGTAATAATCGTGAAAATCAAAGAACTTATTATTCTAAAGAATTATTATTAAAATAGCAAATTATTTCGATTCGGTTAATTACTGATTTTTTTTTATTATGTTTCGAAATAAAAAATAATAATTAAATAAAAAATTAAACACGCAAGGTACATAATCCTGAATGGGAACTGGTGGACTTATTCATTAGGTTCGATTGAAACATAAAAAAAAATGTAAAAATAAATACCAAAGTAGTAGTTTTCGACGTACAAACTGATCATTATACATTAATTCTGGTTATCCTTAATTTAACCCATACAATCTATATTGTATGGCGTGATATCTCTATAGATAACATTTGAATACAAAAGGTCAACATTATCGTCTTAAAAAAGAAATTATCCAAAAAAAAACAATTTTACCGTGTTTACCTTATTTTAACGGTTGTTAAAACTATTAATATTTTCGATTTCCTCGTTTTATAAATACGGCGTTAAGTTGCGCTACTTAATAGCTGAATGTGTATTCAATTTAAATTTATCAAATTAAATCAGCCACACGCTGTATCCCGCACACAGCAGGGTAGGCAGAAGGAACTCAGTGCTAAGACACTCCGTTTCCTACTTTCCGCCCAATTCTGAAGGCATTGCGTGTTGAGTGACGGAACTCAAAACCGCCCTTTGCCTCGATACACTTTGTGCCCTTGCGCCATGACTGGCCTCAAAAAATTATCAAAGATAAAAAAAAATTGCATATGCATATTTATGTATTCAAAAGTACCTTAAGTATGTATTTGTTAACGTAAAAGATTCGTTCATGACGCAAACTATGTACATTAAATATATACAAAGTACTTATATAACGTGAACGTATTATTATTATCTTTGATTAGAACATATTGTTGTACTTAGCTATACGTGTATGGTAAAAATGTCATATTTGGTCATGGAAACATTTAAAAATTATAAAAATAAACTTTCATCCAAGTGTGAACTGGATAGTATTTTTTTTCTATTAATCATCACGCTGTATTCCTAGCGGGGTAGCCAGAGAGAATGGAGTTCCAAACGCTACAGTTTCTACGTATCTCCTTCGCCTCGTTCACTGCAACATCACACACGCATCAACCTCTTCATATATGGGGAGTCTATTTGTCCAGTTCCAGCTCTCGAAGGTCAACAGATGTCTCCTCTTGCCTCTCTTACCACTTACTCTTGGTTCATAAATATTTTTTGCCATTCTTTCATCACGCATTTCCTCGACGTGCCGAAACCATCTGCGCACGTTCTCACTTATATAATAATTTAAAACTTTTAACAATAATATATGTATCTATTAGTCCTAGTTCTAAAGAGCTATTAAATTGCAGGTGAACAATGCGACGTATACGTAGAGTATTACAAGCAACTGACAGCTGACTCTTAACCCAAGGTTCGAGGTTCCGTTCCCGACTGAAGACTGTGATCTTTGTAGGTATAAATGTTTAATGATAGTAGTTGAGACTACATTATGATATTGTTGTTGTATGTTGAATGTTATATAATTATATAAATATACATTGTAGTAAGATCAACGCGTCGTGGTCGCCCTTGAAGTAAATCGAAAATAGTTGAATAGATTAGATTTTAGATTTTTTCTTAATTTTGTTTCCGTTTTGTTTTCTTAATTTTTCTCCGAGCGGAGAATGCGTGCAATAAGCCAAACTTCAGAGAGGCCACGACTCGCCGACCATACTATATATCTACATTTATTTATTATTTATATATTTATGTAAATGTTTTAAACTTAAATATGTTTAGAAATAAATAAGCTACTTAAGTGTATTTAAAAGCAAAGAGTGGGAAGCGTGAGTAGGAAGCGTGAACGGTTTATCTTGACTTACCTCTGGATATTTCATAAATCGCAGATGTGAGGGACTTAAAAAATATATGATTAAAGAAAGAAAATATTATTAGTCGACATCAATTTGGTAATAAATATGTAATATTACATTTTCTTATTATTCTTTGTAATAATCTTTGTAATTCATTTTTCAAATTTGTTAATTAACGTTATGTAATTTTAATTCCAGTTACATACCAATTATTTATAAAGAATTAGGTATTTCAATGAGTTCCATTGTTAAGTATTTGAGCTTCACGCTGTAGTCTTAACACTAAGTTCCCTCTGCCTGTTCTGCTGTGAAGTAATTATGATTTATAAAATTTATATTTATTTATAGATACGTTTGACATTGACTGTGAAAATTATACTATGCCCATGTTTATTTTGTAGTTTCATTTTGAATACTAAGTAAGATTTGGTTGTGCTCGAGATTTTAATTGCCTTGTCTTTAAAATTATGTATTAACACAAATCAACAAAACTTTTAAAAAACCATAATTTATTGGCTCAAACTCCTCATTTTTATACAAACAAAGGTGAATGTGTCATGCTTAAAATATTCAACTGACCATCATGGTGTAGGTACGGCAGTACGGTCAACAAGTTGTGGCCGCCCTGATGTGAGTGGTAGACGACTGCGCAGGTTTTATTTTAGGATTTTTCTTACTTATCTTTCCGAGTGAACAATGTGCAAAATTTTAGAAAAACTTACTTCATGGCTCACAACTTGTTGACCGTATAGTACTTTTCTTTTGAAGTGTACCTTTGCCCAATACTCAAGCAAATAGTATACATTTAAAAAACGATGCATATTCATAAAAAAAATGGAATACCATATACCTCATACAGGAGGTTTTCTAAATAATTCAATATTATAAAAGCATTTTTAAGTTATTTGACATTCATTAAAGACGTGAAAACGAGAGAAACCGCAGATCAATTTTGTTATAAATATATATATATATATATATATATATATATATATATATATATATATATATATATATATATATATATATATATATATATATATATATAGTACTTAGCGCCAAATGCTACGGTCTCTACATACCTCTTTCGCCTCGTCCATTGTCATCTTTTCACATGCCCTCCGGAAGTCCTCGTGCTTTTTATATCACCTTCCTCCAGTATCTTTAATACTTTGTTTTCGAAGGTTAACCGAGGTACCTCTCTTACCGCTCACTTTACCATCAAAAATCTTGGCTCTGCCGGGCTATGTGCAGGTTACAGCGTGAAGCTAAAAAAAGTATAGAAGTATTCATGTACCTTTTTTAACAGTTTTATGGGTATTTTTCGAACTATAGGAATGAAAATAGTATAGGTACCCATCTAATATATAACCAACCAACAAAACAATCAGCTAAAACATGCACGTCATAAGACGTCACAATGACAACATTTACAATTTTTGCAACTATAGAGATTAAATAAACATAAAATTAACTGTATCGTAAAAAAAATCATTACAAACTTATTTGTAGTTCATTTCATACAAAGTAATTGCATATTCCCGCAAAATTAAGTTTGTCAACTTTAATAAATTGTACTTCATTTGTGTGTGTCAACAAATGCGACTGGTTGTGGGTTCGATCCCCACTCGAAGAAATGAAAAATGTATTTATATGTATAATTTCATTGCTTCGCCACTCAACACGCAATGCCACGAGATTTCGCCAGACAATGGAGGATAGTGTCATATCTGACTACCATGCATTATAGAGGATACAATGTGGAGCTGATAATACTAACTACCAGCTTCTGTAAGAAAATGAGGTTATCAATTCGACTGTATTTTTTTGTGACCATAGTACGATTTACATCATAGTAAGTTTTTTTTATAGAACAATAGGTCAGAACTCATAGGTCACTCGAATGTCATCCTGCAATATATAATATTTAAATATAAATTTTGGAAATTATATATTAAACCTTATTTTGCAACATTTAGTTCCCGACGTCTAAGGAATGGTTATGTTTTTCGAGCGTATATTGTGTGTATCTTTATTACCTCATATCTCCAGAATCGCTGAGCGAATTTACATAATTGAGATATCGTCAGATTCGTCTTAGCAGCCCAAGTGTTCTTAGATAGGTGACGTTAAAAAAAATCCCAGCGGTTTCGAATACTATAATATGGGTATCAAATTCAAGAGATCAATACGAGAATTTGAAAATGGTAAAATAACATTATTATCATTACCATAATGAATCCTAACAAACAAGTGGAAAATTAAAAAATATTTATACAAAAACAAAAACTAAAAAGAAAATATACAAGCCCAATAGTTTTTATTAGAATAACAGTCGGGATCTACAAGTAATTCTTCAATCAATAAAATCTTTACCAAAAACCCCGCATAATCTAGAGGTTTTTTTATTTACATAATCATTTTTGAAAATTATTTTTTCAAATTTTATAACCAAAAATATTTAATTTTAAATTTTTTTTATATCAGGATATCTATGGTATTAGTCTCAAATAAGGACTTTTTTATTTTGTAAATATACTGCATTTAAAAAGTGTTTATTTATAATGCCGGTGCCGTGGCGCAGCGGCACAAAGTGTGAATGTAAACTGACTTGTTCTGTGGGTTCGATCCCCACTAGAGGAAGTTAAATATTTATTTATATTTCCATTTCTTTGCGAAAATGGGAAAAGGAGTGTCTTAAGACTAGGTTCCCTGTCTACCCTGCTGTGTGGGACACAGCGTAAAGCGGTTTTTTTTATCTAGAATGTTTTTACTAAACCACTATTAACTTTTTTTTCTCATGTATTTTATATAAATCAGTTTAATAAAACTATATTATAGGTTATATTTAAATAAGTGTTTAAATAATTTATTTTATTACATTTAAAATATATGAATGTATAAATAAAAATGAAAACATGATTGGATTATATACAAAATTATTTTTATTTTCCATTTGTATAACAATCACAATAAACTGTTAAATGCTTAAATAAATATATTAATTACAAAAGTAGTTCAGTATTTCATTCAATAAAAGTTTCAAAATATAATTACTGCACGGATGGATTTGCCAGTGTGCATTAAATGGAAAGCTTCATTGATTTCTGATAGAGGAACTTTATGGGTTACAAATTCATCTAATGGTAATTTCTTGCTTAAATAATCATCTACCAACTTAGGTACACTATCTCTGCTCTTGTACCCTCCGAAGGCAGTTCCCCTCCATACCCTACCAGTTACTAGCTGGAATGGCCTAGTGCTGATCTCTTCTCCAGCACCAGCCACCCCAATGATGACAGATTCACCCCAACCCTTATGACAGGCTTCTAACGCAGCCCTCATGGTATTAACATTGCCGATACATTCAAATGTATAATCTAAACCACCATCAGTCAAGTCCACCAATACTTGTTGAATAGGCTTGTCATAATCCTTAGGATTGACAAACTCATTGACACCAAATTTCTTTGCAACTTCAAACTTGTCTGGGTTTATGTCTACTCCAATGATACGCTTAGCACCAGCTACTTTGCATCCTAAAGCAACAGCTAGACCTACAGCACCTAAACCAAATATAGCACAGTTGGATCCAGCTTCAACCTTAGCAGTGTTTAACGCAGCTCCATATCCCGTAGTAACACCGCAGCCAAGCAAGCACACTTTATCGATAGGTGCGTTCTCATTAATTTTGCAAAGGGAAATTTCTAGAACAACAGTGTATTCGCTGAATGTCGAACAACCCATGAAGTGGTATAATTCTTTTCCCTTGCATCGGAATCGTCTGGTGCCGTCGGGCATCACGCCCTGGCCTTGCGTGATGCGGACTTTCTGACATAGATTAGTTTTAGGGTTTAAGCAAAATTTGCATTCTCTGCACTGAGGGACGTATAGGGGTAGAACAACGTCACCTGGTTTTACGGAAGTAACTCCTTCCCCCACACTTTCAACTACACCGCCGCCCTCGTGACCTAATACGACTGGGAACACACCCTCAGGGTCTTTTCCTGATAAAGTATAGGCATCAGTATGACAGACACCAGTAGCAAATATCTTTACACGTACTTCTCCAGCTTTTGGAGGGTCCACTTCGATATCCTCGATGGAGAGAGGTTTGCCGGCCTCCCAGGCCACCGCTGCTTTACATTTAATCACTTTACCGGCTGTTGCCATTTTACAGTATGTCACACGCCCGTACCAGACGAGTCGACGAAATAAAATGGATGAATGTTTGAATTAATTAAATAACTAAATCAAAGTACTCACTATACAATGATAATTGATAAATGAAAATGGAGTTTTTGGAATAATTTAAGCGATAAGGCATACAGTTATGTCACACGTTTTCAATTTCATATGAGAGAGAAGGATGAAGCGAATTTGGCGGTTCATTGATGAACTTGACCTTGAGTATAAAAGAATTATTACTAACTTCAAACTTGTAACTGAGAGGCCCGTATTGGGGTCTGTGTTAGATCATTTAAATATATTAATTATCAAAATATTAAACAAAAGTTATATATACGTACCCTTGTGTATTTTTTTCATTTTATTCATTAGGAATAGAATATTATAAATTGTCTTTGTAGTTTAATAATATATTCAGAGCGAAAATATAACATTTTGCAACATTAATTTTTTGTCTATTCTTATCAACAAATTGTCAATGTCAAATTAATTGACATGTGACAAAGTCATAAACACGCTGAGCTTGGAATAGGTTATGAGATTAATTTTAATATTGCATTGATTATTTTATTATAAAAATAATGGCAAAACTACATAACTATTATGTACTGTGTCCGCTCATTGATCAAAATAGTTTCTTAGGTGTGTCACAAGATCGCGAAAACGAAAACATAATCGTTACATTAGGCCGAAATGTAGTTAATAAATACAGGGTAATGCTTATATTCATTATTTTGATGTTATAAAAGTTAATTGAAAATGGATCTTAAATAACTTTTCTTTTAAACTTTAGCTTTCAGATCAAAAACAAATTGGAGGCTGGACTTCGAAAGATCATGTCACGTCGACAGTTATATATGATAAAGAACAAAATGCTTACAGTGGTGTATTCAATAAAAATACTGTCAAAATATGGAAAGAAGAAGATGATAATTTAGATAAAATAAAAAAATACAAGGTAAAATTGATTACTCCAATTTCATTAAATAAAGTTATTTTATATATGTAAAATAAAAACAATATAACATTATTATTTCTAGTTTCCAGTAAATATCTTAAAACTGCTCCCTCGACATGAACAGCCATCCTTAATAATATTTAATAATGGTAATTGTGCATCTCTAACATATGCATTAGATAATAGAAAATCATATGAAAGCAAAATTCTTGTTAAAGAATCTGAAACAATTATTGACACAGCTGTATATACTATACAAAATACAGATTATATTTGCTATGTTATAAAAAATAGCAAAGATAGCTATGATATTTTAACATGCCCTATAAGAGAGGAGCTGGGCGATATGGACAAGTCTAAACTCAGTAGAATAAAAGTTGAGAGGAATGAAGATGCATACATTGTGGGGGAACTTGTAAGCAACTATAATCTTTCAGTTTATTTTCTATGTAAGTGCATTATTTTTATTTAAGTACACCACAATAATTAATTAAGCTAAAATTTACTAATATTACTAGTTTAAAATGGAAAAAATCTTTTTTTTTTTTTGCATATCCCATCTATCTAAGAATGTTTCCTCATGTTCCAATGGTCACATTATTTATAACTCACAGAGTTATATTTAGCACTCGAAATTTGTTGTGACATATACAACTTGTTATTTCCATTTCGAACATTCTTTTGGTAAGCAAGAATGCCTGAAAGAAACAAAAATATTTGCTTTTTGGCTAGAGGGGGAAACTTCACATAAGAGTTAGTCCTGTGTATAGCAGTAAATCAGGGTATAAACACTTTTTCTTATTTGAATGTTGTACAATATATTTTAAAATATTTATTTTCTTGTATTCTAGGGAATGACGGAAAACTTACTGTATACAATTTAGAGAAAAAGGTGTGGAGAACTGTAGGGACTGTACCATGGATTTCTACTTTATCAAGTGTCTCCATAGCTTGGATGGGCACTGACCATTTAATTTTATTTGGTAGTAACAATGACCAAGATGGTGCTATAATAGTAGCCTACAACATCATCCTAGGAGTCGGCACATGTAGATATCCTATGAAAATGTATTCTGAACATGCTAAATTATATTGTTTTAATGGCCGAATTATACTCGAAGCTTCAAATCATATAGGCATGTTGCCTTACGTACTAGAAACTAATAGAAATTTATCAAGTTTGTTAGGCTCTCATGATATAATTGAAGATAGTAATACAGAAATAGCTGATTGGGAGACCCCTACTGAACCTACATTCAAAGTAGCAGACGAAATGAAAGATTTATTAAAATTCGGTTTGACAGAGAGGGCAATGTGTGCACAACTGCTACCACTATTACTGGAAAAAGAAGATTGGTATCCTGTATATAAACTAGTAAAAGAATTTCAAGATGTACCAGAATCAATGTTAGTGTTATTACTTAATTATTCCATTAAAGTACTTAAGCCTGATGATGTAGATATAACTGATCAGGAGGCGTTTGCAAATTTTGTACTGGGATGTAGTGAATCTAATCTAGAACTCATGATACATAGAGGAAAGATCAAATTATTAAACCATGTATTCAAAATTAGTTTTAGTGATGCCTTATTAATACCTTCTCTGAGAAATGGATTATCCTTAGATAATGCTTTATTTTTAATGTCGTATATATCATGTTTACTTAAGGATCCAAAAAAAAATTTAAATATAGAATATGAGAGTAAGTTATATGATTGGTGTATATTACTCATGGATGCCTTTTATCAACAGTACTTATTGACAAAAGACGAAAAAGTTTCTAATGTACTACAAAAAATGCAGGACGTCGTAGAAAATCTGATTGATCAGTTGATGTCGATTGATAGCACTATGGCTTTATTACAAAAAATATTGTCTGGTAAAAAAATGGTTGAGCAGGAAGAATCATTGTCATATGCAATTGAATTGATTGAAATATAAGTTTACACTGTAACTTTTGTTTTTTTTTGTTTATACTGAGATAAATAAAAATATATCACAAAGAATATATATATTTCCTTTCTCACAATTCAGAAAATTACAGATTACATGAATAGTATACACTTACTGTCACTATATTTACAAATAAACCCAATTTGTTCCTACAAAATAAAATGTACTATGATCAGTCAGAACAAAAATGGGATTTATAATCACATTTATATACCTTAGTAATAGCTAACTCTTATTTTATAGTTTTTTTTTCTCTTATACTTTAAATTTAATTATACTTGTGTGACCATAAAATTTTCGTATTTTAGGCAGTTTCACTTTATAAGTACCAATTATGTATACATAAAGTAAAAATCAATTTTAGACCTTTCTCAAATGATTATTTTGTAACTATGCTTCAATATCTCTTATTTTTAATTTTATAGTATATTAAATAATAGGTAATCGCTGTATATCTTATGACTAGAGTAAGAAGTCTTACCAAACAAAATTTTTCATTATATTGAAATTTTGTAAAATTATTTTGGTTCAAGCCCTTCTTTTAAATATTATTAATATTTTAAAGAGAATTTCAAAATACATATTTATAATTGTTAGTTTGCAGAACTCTTTAAAACTTACATCAAGTGATAGCTTTTACAATATAAAGTATATAACAGGATGAAATAATAACATATTTATTATGGTCAATTAAATTGTGTATATATATATATATATATATATATATTTGTAATAAAAGCAATAAAAATTATCTCAAGAACTTCTACAGTAGAAGTTCTTGAGACAATTTTTATTGCTTTTTTAATCACTTAAATACAGTTATATATAGCTAAAAAATCATCATTCCACAGGTTTACTTGTAGCAACTCGAGCAAATTGCACAACCATAGGCCTTTCTTTCATTAAATAACCATTGGTTTCATTCAATGCTGTCTCAGCTATAGCTATTGACGGGAATGTAACGAAAGCTTGCCCTTTCATCCTACCCTCTTGCATGACCCTCACATCAAAACCAATCTGGTCTTCCTCTGAAATATCCTCCACATATCTCTTATATATTTTGTTTAAATCCTCCGCTGTTACAGTTTTTGCTAAATTCTTTATATACAATCTCATAGATGGTTGTCCAGGATGATAGTTTTTGTATATTGGCAGCACTTTCATGTCCTCATAAGAGATTCTGTTTTTCATAAGTTCCTGCTTGCTAATTGTTTGTAGTTTAGGCTGTTCAATTATTTCCTTGCTTATCACAGGTAATTGTCCTTTCTCAAACTTTCCAATTTCTCCTACAACTTCTGGTTCTATAAAAGGTTTTTGTAGAGCATCTTGAGATACTACTAGAGAAATATGTTTAGCTTTTTTAGGAGTGACTACTTCAAATACTTCACTCTGATCTACATTCTCTTTTGTTTTATAGGTTTGTGGCAAACTAGCTGTAGATAGAACAGCTGCAGGTCTTTTCCTTGTTTTAGGAAGAGAATGATTTCGTTTAATCAAAGCAGTTGTTGAAGTTATTGGATTCTGTGGTTGTTCCTCATCACCACTTGAAATTTCTGATTCTGGTTCTTCAGGGGGCACTATAGCTATTTCATCAATGAAAAACTCTCGAAATGTTTCTTTAAAAAAAGTTAATGCAGCTTTGTCTTCTTTAAATGGCAAGTCGAGAGACATCTTATTCATGAGATGTAAAGATTGAATATAAAATGGTTTGTGCTTAAACAAGGCTGAGATTATATTTACAGCTACAGAAGTATTTATATTGGGATATTTATAACGTAAATGTGGTGGCGGTGGCTGGTAAAAGTCAACAGAGGGGTTGAAAGCATTCAGCGATTCCAAAAACTCTTTGATATAATTTGTTGTAGCAGAGTTTGTGTTATCAGTTTGTTTAAAATGTGTGATTGGTTCTTTTTCATACGAAAATTCCACCACCAGCCGTCTTCCAGCCATTTCTAATTGATGCAATCGTAGTAGTGATTCCTTTGCCTTTTCAACATTTGAGAATGCGGCGAATAAGTAGTTTTGCTTTTTTGCTGGTTGCCAAACTTTAACAGCTCCAAAATGTTTCAACATTTTTTCTCTTTCTTCAAAGTTTAAATTAGAAGGCAGATGTTTGACTATTAGTATTTTAGACATGATTGTCTCGAATCGGTCTTTGTTTTCAATACATTGAAATTCTTAATCAAAAAAGGAACTTTACATACTACTATTTATAACAAAACTACGACAAATATAAAACTTAATACTGAAGTTATTTAACCAATTCAAGCAGCGACTTTTTTTTTGACCGAGTGAGCTGATTTCAATAAAGTGCCATAAATTTCAGTATAAATACTCATTTATATGTATGTTTCTATGATCTGCTTTATTAATGTATATTATTATTAATAATGAATGTACAATAAAAACAAGACATGCGATAAATTCAAATTTATTGTTTGAGGCAAACTTCTAGCAAATTGAAAATATTTACTCTTTTCTTCTAGTTGAAATCTGACAGCAATCAAAACAGATATATAATATTTTGTTTTCTTGCACTTGATTTCTGAACCTAAAAACAAAATATTCAATTTTTCTATATTAACTAATGTATATATTCCTTGGTATAAGGTAAACTTTTAACCCATAATTCACTTTATGAGAAGTATCATAAAAAACTATTTTTTTTATATTTAAAACTATGCTTTAAGTTTTACCCCGTCTGGTCAAATCGTGTTAGTTCACGTCATTATCTTGTCCCTCTGTTATTGTCAAAGTCACCTGTGTCAACAGATAATGGGACAGAATTCGAATTTTCTATTTTACAAAAGAATTATTGAAATATGAATATATTTTTAGCATATTAATAAAGCAGTTTATAAAGCAACGAATATGGCTGATGAAAACGGTAGGAAAACCGTGAAAGTAGTTGTCTTAGGAGATATCGGAAGAAGTCCCCGTATGCAGTATCATGCAATATCGCTTGCCGGCTGTGGATTGAATGTCAATATTATTGGTTATGTGGAGTCAAAACCATTAATCGAAATACAAGAAAACCCTCGTATAACTGTTACAGAGCTACATCCACTTAAACTGAATAAAGTTCCAAAGATTATTCAATACTTTGCAAAAGCTTTGTGGCAGGCTATTAGTTTATTGTTAACGTTATTTGTAACTGGAAAATGCAATTATTTACTATGTCAAAATCCCCCAGCCATACCCACATTGCCTGTATGTAGATTTTATTGTTTAGTGACCAGAACAAAATTTTTAATTGACTGGCATAATTATGCTTATTCTATAATGGCATTGTCCCTAAATCCGAAACATCCTCTTTTAAAATTAGCAACTTATATAGAGAATTTTTTTGGGCAATCATCTGATAATAATTTTTGTGTGACATATGCTATGAAAAGAGATTTGCTTGAAAATTGGAATGTGATGTAAGTAATACATAAAATAGAAATAAGAGATGAATATCTAAAGATTATTATTTATTTACAAACACCTACATTTTAGGGCCACTGTTCTTTATGATAGGCCACCAAAAATATTCCAGCCACTTAATCTTCAAGAAAAACATAATTGGTTCCTTAAAATTGGTCAGCAGTATGAAGAATTTAGATGTACACTTGATTCTAGTATAGAAAAGACAGCATTTACGGAAGTGCTGGAAAATTCTATAAAGTTAAGAGAAGACAGACCTGGCCTCTTATTTAGTAGTACCAGTTGGACCCCTGATGAAGACTTTAGTGTTTTAATGGAGGCTTTACAAGGTACTTTGTCTTAGTGATATAGGCCTGTCCTGAGGATCTTCCTAATGATCACTTTTTAATTATTCATTCTCTTATGATCACTTTTTAATGACTACCACTCAAGCAAAGTCGCTCTAGTTGCAGTCCAGTGGTACTATGCTACAATACTTTGCTTTCAATTATAACACTAACTTAAGCAAAAGTAAACAGTGGTGCAAATTATTTCGTAACAGACAAGGAAAATAAAATATTTTAAGTATAGACATTTGTTAGAGTGGAAAATAAACCCATCACTAGCACAAACTATTCCACAATGTTTATTGAAACACAATATTTAGCTTCTTCATTAATCTTTAATATTATTATACAGCAATATGATATGTGATAGTTGTGGATTCAATCTTCACTCAGTTTTGATAAATACTGCATTTTGACACTAGGTCCTCTATCCTGCAAGGTGAGAAACACAACCCACACAAGCTGGTTATTTTTTTAATTAATTATTTACTTCTTTAATACTTCATTTTTAGTATATGAAGTTACATACAAACTATCAAGAAAACTTCCTAAGTTGATTTGTGTAATAACTGGTAAGGGTCCTATGAAAGATTATTACAAGGAAAAAATTATATCATGCCAATGGGAAAATGTAAAGGTTGTTACACCATGGTTAGAGGCTATTGATTATCCAAAAATGGTTGCGAGTGCAGATTTAGGTGTGTGTCTGCATACTAGCTCATCTGGCTTGGATTTACCTATGAAAATTGTTGATATGTTTGGAGCAGGACTCCCGGTGTGTGCTTATGATTTTAATTGGTAAGTATTTCAATTGATTTGTGAAATAGTATTTTTATCCTTAGTGGGGAAACTAATTCTTTTAAATCGTCAAAAAAAATTTAATCGACAAGTTGTCGTCACTCTGTGTTACAATAGGTTTTCCTCTAGTACCTTTGGCAAAAGACAATTTTTTATTTAAACCTGACAACATATTATTTATCGCATCATTGAAGGATATTTGATGTTTTATTTTGCATTCTTGTAGCAATCATGCAGCTTTGATAATTAGCAGGTTGTGGTTCAATGCAGTGTACACTTTTTCTATTGATGGTTCTTTATAGTCTTTGGTAAAACATTACACTTGACACACCTATGCTCTTTGGCACAGTACTTTTGTATGTTATGGGGAATTAATTTTGTAGATCAGACAGGTTGCATTTTAATAACACATTATGGAATATGTTTATTTTAATTTCATAAATTTTATTTAATAGGCTCTGTAGTTTTCCAGCTCAAATTGATCACTGCATCCTGTATTTTGAAACCTTTAATCTTAAGATCTTAAATTATCTTTCAATGGTGTTGTTTCTTTGTTCACAGTGAAAAGCAAACAATTACTATGATTTTAAAATAATGATTTTATTTCTTTTTCTAGTCTCGAAGAATTGGTTCAAAGTGGTGAAAATGGATATACATTCAAAAATTCTGATGAACTGTCCAAACAAATAGTGAGCTGGTTTGAAAATTTTCCTAACAATGTGCAACAAAATAAAATTTCAGAAAAAATGAGAAATAATCTATGTAAATTCCAAAAATTAAGATGGGAGGACAATTGGAACCTTAGAGTAAAAAGTTTCTTTGAAAATTGATATTAGAAAATTTAAGTATTTAATGTGAAAAAATTTACATATAAATAATAAAATATTCAATTATAATTTTATTTTTGTAAAATTGTAAAATCAATAAATAAAATGCAATATATTTATGGAAATTTTATTTACAAAAATACATTTCCATGTACTCTTAAAGTAACTTAAACTAATAGTCTTTCAATTTCTTGTTGTATGGTTTGGATTTGAGGTTTTAGCTGAGAGCCTTCATTAATAGTAATAGAGCATGCAACTATAGGTCTGGACACTCCACAAGCTCTCCCCAGAGCTTGCTTAGACCTCACAAAAACATAAGGCACATTCTTATCCTCACATAAAATAGGAATGTGAAGAACAATTTCTAATGGCTCAGCATCAGCGGCCATTATGACAAATTCTGATAGTCCTCTGTTAAGGGTTTTAGTTGCTTCATTAGCCCCTTTCCGAAGCTGCTTGTAGTTAGCTGCTTGCTGGACAAGATTCAATATTTTAGCAGTTAATGGTGTATCAGCCAATGGGTAGGCCTTTGGGTTTACGCTTGCTTCATTTTCAGCCTGTAATATTGAAACAGAAACAAATTTAATATTAAAATCTGCAAGATATTTAATATATAATAAATAAATATGTATTTCGTTTTTAAAGCCTTGCTTTCAGACTCCCGCCTTGCGGTATTGACAACATAACCTAAAAGTCACACGTGATTTCCTTTTTTTTATAAGCAAAGTTTGATTTAACAACGAAAAGTTGCTGTAGCAAGTTATATATTTAATTAAAAAATAGTACAGCAAAACTTACCATGTTTCTTTATGTTCAGCGTCTTCTGTAGGAATATAAGTTAGACCTCTCAGCGATTTCTCGCTTCACTGAGGAAGTCTTATACAAATATGTATTTAATTACGACTCAGAACACCCTTATAATTGCTACAATGGCAAATATATAGTTTACTTAGTTAAAGATCACTCAAAACAATTAGAGATTAAGAGAATCACAAGTAGCGTCCAGGTGTTAACCTTAAAATAAGTATATAACAAACTAACGACAATGAGCATAAAGCATTAGCGTTGTTTTGAATTTTGACATTGACACTAAAGACCCTTTGGGTATGTGTTCTGTGCGAAAGACGTATGGAATTTGATTGAATCAGTTGAGACGTGATTTTTCAATTAAAAAATTAATAAAAATAATAATTTTAGATTGTATTAAAATAATGTTTGTTGCCATACCGTATAGTACGTGACTAATCGATGATTGTTTTCATAAACTTATTAAATATATCAACAGATAGAAGGAATAATATGTATCATCTATTAACAAAATAAGTTTGTATGACGAATGAGCGTAACTCTCATCTATGTAAATAATTTCTTTTTGCAATTCCTGTGATAAATTTTTATTATAAATGTATATAAATATATTTTTAATAAATCTTTTATGAGTCTGAGTATATGTGTACGAGTATATAATAACTTTCCTTCTAAGTTTGCCATTACACACAATTCAAAGTTCATTCTAAATAAATACTAACAAGTAAAGCTTATTACACTGTTCAAGAATATTTAGAGTATAAACATGTATGGAATTAATGTCTATTGAATGTGATGCAAGATAGCTGCCAGATTATGTAATTATTAAATTATTCCATTGACTGAAAAGAGCAACTGTTGAGTTTCTTGCCGGTTCTTCTCAGCAGAACTGCCTTCCGAACCGGTGGTAGAATTTTTGTTTATATGTTCATTCGACAAAATTTATATGTTCAAAAGCGCTTATTTATCTTATTTATGTTTATGCAAAAGTCTATTTGAATAAAGAATATTTTAATATTTTTTAAAATTTTATACAGATCAAATTCGTCCAAGTCTTTTATGGCACATCTTTTTCTATGTTTTCTGGGCGAGGAAAATGTAAAACTTTTAGTTATACTCTCTTAAACAATATTTATTACTGTATTGACGCTAACACCTAAAAAATTTTAAAGATCAAATAAATACAATCGCAGTAGAATATATAAACAAAATAAACTCCAATAGGTATTTAAAACCTAAATAAAATTAAGATTATATTACCGCTGGTCCTCTGGCTAATTAAAAAAGTATAAATCTTCATATGAAATGCATTTAATAGGAATAAATATCTGTTATTTCAAGAGATCGGCGATTAATATCATTAAGTTAAGATAAACTCCAGCATAATTTTCTGCCAAGCATCGCAAGAAAATTGTGTAATACTTATTAAGAAAACGTATAAAATTTCAACGATGCGGAATTTGAAGCTGCGCCTCTTTAGAAACCGTCCAAGAGGCGTGGAATCAATCCCGATACGTTCAAAATTTTGTACGTTCTAAATATGTATGTTTCTTTCCTAAGTGTAAAATATCGCTATAAAAATATTTAAAAAATGTGTAAATTATTTTATTCTTATTGATTTTAAAGGTTTATTAACAAAATAAGCTTTTAAAATGAATCAAAAGAAAATAGCGTTACTCAACTGACACCCTTTGGGCTTTTCTAAGCTAATTTTGGCGTTCTATCATTGTGAAATTTGGGCTTTATTGAGTAAATAATGATCGTAATAGGATAGGATAATTTTTATTAATTCTATAATATTAAATTTATGGCACATCTTTTGCATTTCTTTGTGCGTGAAAAAAGGAAAAATAAGGAAAAATACCCACCAGGCCGGTTTCCAGGAGGCGCAGGCTCGAGTCTCGCTACGTTCAAATTTTTATACGTTTTCTAAATAAGTATTTTTCTTTCCTAAGTGTGGAATAAAACTTTCAAAATGTTACAAAGTAATTCTTGTCGTTAGTAATTGCTTTTTTTAGTTTCTTGGATTCCATGAAGAATTACATTATTTTACCTTGCTTCCTTTTCTAGGTTCTGTATTTTAGTCTTAAGTTTTTTATTTCATTGTTTACCTTTGGTTTTCCTCTAGAAGCAGTTTTAACTTTTCGTCTAATGTAGGAGCTACTTCTTAATTTCTATATTTGAGCATTTATTTGATATTTGAAATCTTTTTTCATGTTGTTTACATCTGTGTTGATTTTTCCCATCATCTCCAGTACTAGTTCGATTTGTTTATCCATAATGTTTAGTGCAATAAAGTACATATAAATAAATAAATAATTTGATTTATAATAACAAGTACATAATTAAAGATATTAATATTTATTATATGATATATTTATAAAATTTGATAGTTACTGTTTAACACAGGCACAAATTAACTATACATATATTATATCAAAATATTAAGATATATAATATAATATATAAACATTTTAACTTAGGACTCATACTTTGGGGGACCCATACCCATTATCTGGGGTTCTGGATTTAAATTTTAAACAATCAAGTTTGTGTAAAGCTTTTTTAAAAAAAATTCAGAGTAAATTTTTTGTAAGTAAAAATTTTTTACTTTGAGTTTGTTTAACATCAATCCAAGAAGAACACCAAAATTATCCTTATGTTTGTTTATTTATTTACATTATTTTTTTTATGTAGAAATATGTAATACATTATTAATATTCCTATCTCATTTACAACAAAATAAAATTTTGTATTTTATTATACATACTTATTAACAACATCTTCAAAATACTCCTATTGTGATTAACTAGCAGACTTGAGCCTAGGGCGATAAATTGTTATCGTGGCAAACAAAAATTTTAAATGAAACAAATTTAACCGGATTAATCGCGTATATTTAAGTTTTTACATTTTGGAAACCCGACGTTTCGAAGACAAAGAGATAGACAAAGTACACGGACTACTGCAAAGTGTTCGAAACGTCGGGTTTCCAAAATGTTAAAACTTAAATATACGCGATGAATCCGGTTAAATTAGTTTCATGTAAAATGTATAATAATCGTGAAAATCAAAGAACTTATTAAACAAAAATTTATTATATGTATACTTCATATAAAGAAAAAGAAAGGTCATATAGTAAAATATTTTATAAAGTTCCAAGATAATTTTACTAGTACTCACATATTTTACTTATAGGATGATTTTTATAAATATCTGCTGAAGATTATTGTTAAGAATTATTATTTCAGAAGGACAAATGTTTTAACATTGATAATGACAGCGCAATTTCATAAAAATAATTGTAAATACATCACTGTCACAACTAAATAAGAAATATATATACTAACAATTCACATTATACTTATCACTTCACTCACTATAAATTTAAGTCATTGAAGCTCATCTTGGCTTCATAAGCTTATACTAGTTAGGTTTTTTAAATGTATTGTTTTGGCCCGTCTGATTAGATAAGAATGCTAAGTGACCTTTAGGACATTTATTAGCATAATGACCTTTTGTTCCACATTTGAAACAAGTAACCTCTTCTAAGGGTTTGTGTATCAGTCTTTGGAGGCGTTGAGCTTCATCATTGTCAGTGGTCTTTACATAACCTAGAGCTCTGTATCTAGCTTCTTCTTGTTTTTGTGCCACTTCTCTTTGCTGAAAAAATTATTTATAATTTAGTATATGAAAGTTGTTTTATTTTATTTTATATGAACGTTGATAATATTATCACATTTTTTTGTTTAAAATATTAGATTGCCCAAAATAAACAGTACTTGTCAGTTCAAATACTAGAATGAAGAATCTGTATATTCAGCAAAAATATTGGAGAATAGTAAAAATCAGAGAATTAAAACAATTTTTTTTCTCAGTTTCATGTTTTGTCCTGCATATAGTAAAGTAAACAGAGGTAACCAAAAAGAAATAAAAATATTAATGAATAATAATGCATTTCTCCGAGTTCCAACCCAACACAGTCATGTTTATAGTCACATGCTTGTGTCCCAGTGCTACAAAAGCATTAATGGTTTATTACTAAAATTAATTTGATATATATCTGAAACTTACATCAGGTGGAATCTTATTACATGTAGATGCTTTATGTCCAACTTCAGAACAGTAATGACAAACTGGAAGCCTTTTAGCATCTTTAGTTTGTTCCGGAGGTGCAGGCAATTCAAATCTTGGATGCATAAATTTACAATTAGACCCATCTGGACAAAATCCTGCTAAATAGTTCATACATAACACTCTCCTTACATGTCTATGTCTACAGTGCGGTCCATGTCTACAGAAACCTCTATCATACCTGTAAGTAAAGTTACAAGTGTGTATTATATGACTGTATAGTCAAATTATTGTTTGTGTATTATTATCATATAGGACTACTTTATCCTGCATAATTATCAAGCATATCAGGCAGAATATGTAGATAGACCCTAGTTTAGTACTAACTACACTTACATTGCTATGTATTTACAATATTCAATCATTACCATTTACATATGCAACAAAAATATATATTATACAATAAATAAAATAATGCAATAAGCGTTACATGTCAAACTAACCATGGACAATCCTTTATTTTACTCTCAGGATCTATGTGAAGAAAGGGGCATTCTTTATTGTGACAAGCATTAAATCTAGCATAGAAGTAACATTCTGGCATTTTAGACATGTCATATTCATGGAGAAATTCACATTGGTCACCCTTTTTACACAAACCACGGAGCCAATGTTTGCATACAACTGTCCTGTCACCTCTTACATGTCTGTATGGGCATTGAGGGCCATTAGTACAACCTCCTGGCTGGCTAAAGAACTCACAGACGGCTGCTGTGGATTCTGAAATATGTAATTTATTTGAAGAAGTATGATAATTTCAATATTCTCTTATTACCTAATGATTCAAAAGTAAATAAGGTTGTCAATGGAGCCAACCCAGGAAATTACTTCTACCGACATATTACTTCTCTATATTTATATTAGTTCTATTAAGACTAGCTCTATTGTTAGTAAAATACAAAAAAATATTTTTTGTTCCTTTATTGTTATTATATATATATATGTATATTAGATATAGCTAAATAAAGTACTTACTGTCCATCCCAGGGAAGGGTAGCGGTAAAGCTCCATACTGCTGTTCTAATGCATAATCTATATCAAATTTAATATGATCTACGTTAGCTACTATAACTTCCATTTTGAGTAAGAGACTCAAAAATTATTTTTAATTTAAATAACCGAAATTATTTCGAAAATAATGGCCTGCAATCCACTAAGATGCACCAATGCAAGCTGTCAAACTTTAAAAGTCAGTTTGTGACTTTACTGTAGCTGTCAAAAATATATGAAACTCGTACAGATTACTAATTCAAAAATAAATAAAAAAAATGTTTGATTTCATTTCAAATGATAAAAAACCAAAATTAGCTTAGAAAGCTCTTATAACTACCGTAGGCAGTACCGTACTAAAATGTAAATTGATAATTGTATGTTAACGTACACATACCTTAATATACAAAAGATATTTATATCAATAACTAATCATCATTTACTGAAATATATTCAAATATATTAACTATTTAAAGTTTACTTGTTGATAATTTGCTTACAAATATATATTATATTACAAAATATAATAAATAAATACAAGAAAAGTTTGAAGAACTAAACAAATTAGATGTCAACTGTCAATGTAATACCAATATTTTATGAAAATACATACGAATTATAAATATTAAGAATTTTATTAAAGTATTGAAAGCTTTTACTTAAAATGTCTTTTTCTGAGTTAAAACATGCTTTAAGAAAGCATGAATTTCCAGCCTGTACTAAGGAAGCTCTTTTAAAAATAGGTATTTGTTTCCATTTACATTACTAACTCTAAAAACGTTACAAAATAAACTTTACACTTTATTGTTTTTTTTTTCAGAACAATTGCTTGTGGGAAGATCAGCTCCTACTAATAAACAACTGGATAATGCAATGGAGCTTATATCAGAATTTGTATTTTGTGAGACCGACCGCCGCGGAAACCGACGTGGATTGAATTCTCTGCAGGAATTACAGCTAATAGATATTATTTGTGATTATATATCAGCTTGTACAAATGAGACTACAAAAAACACAATATTTTTGTCTTTATTTGGGGGAATGGAAAGTCAAAGAAAGCTGAAAATTTTAAGCATTCTTGCCAGCATGGCTGTTTCTGCCTCAAGTACTCCTGTAAGTATTAAGTTCATTTATTACTTTAAATTAGATTTCATTATTTATAGATATCATTAGGAGGTCATGGTGCAATAGGACAGTTTCTGCCTGTTAACCTAAACAGCAAAGTTGTGGATTCTATCCCCACTTGGTGTATTGAATTGTTTGGACTTCCCTTCTCTGGTAGTCAAAGTGTGGTATTAACTTTCAACACTCACCTTGCCATTTGCCAATAAAGCCTACCTTGGTAGGTACCCACATGTTACTTCTTGATGATTATATTGTGTTATTGATATGCATTAGATAGTAGTTAGAGAGTATATTGTGTTATTGATATGCATTAGATTAAATTGTAATTACACAAATATTCTGAATGAAGGCAAACAATAGAGTGTTTATAAATAAACCCATCAATCACAGAATTAAGATAACTTTAAAAGAATTTTAATAAACTACAATTCTAACTATTTATTGTATTTTCAAGGTGCTGTTAGCAGTAGGTGTGTGGCTTCAACAAATGGGTTGCTCCTCCCAACAATCATTACAATTAGTTGAAAATATAATCAGAGACCATTTCTATTTGAATACTTCCAACCAGAGTGCTTTAAAGACCCTAGCAACAACTGCTCCACAGTTTGTATCAAATTTTATAACTGCTGTAACTGAACTGTACATGCATGATGGACAAAGAGCTAAGAAAATGCCTCCCAAAAATTTATTGGAGGTTATTACTTCTTGGGTAAAGTATATAATTTTTATTTATGAGAAAAACAAATTTTTTTTCAGTACTTGTAGTAGTTAGTCTCATTTAAATAGTAGTACAGATATATTTTTTTCTTAAATATTACTATTTCGCACCTACTGCAACATCATGATAAAGTGGACAGCTGACTGTAAATGTGATATCTATTGATTCATTCCGATATGAGGGAAAAAGTGTAAAAAAAAATGCTTTTGTCATTAATTCTAATTTTTATTATTAAGAAATGACTGTATCATACTAATAATTATCTTTCTCCAGGTGTATTCCAATCCAACACTATGTATGTCAGCACAATTAAACCCAGCAGCACTTCCCAGTGGTTCCATTCCAATGGCTGCAGTGACTCCTTTAGCTGGATTAATACATTGGTGTGCTTTAGCACCATTGTTTATTGATGAAGGTAGTTTTTATATACTAAATTGATTACAACAGAACATATGAATGTAATACTCAAACACTCCATTCCCTTATTTCCCCTGAATTCTCAAGATACTGGGTGTTAGGAGTTCCCCTCAATACCATACTTTGTCTTGTTACTAGGGCAAGGAAATGATTTTTTTTTAATATTTCATTCCTCTAAGTGGGAATAGAACCTACAACTGTTGCGCTTACAGTTGCATGCTTCTGCCCCGCTCTGTGTGTCACAATGGCATTTAATATGGTATTGCATATCAAAGGACGTATGTATAGTAATTAAAAATCTTATAAATCATGAGATCTTTTTTCTTATTTCATATTGTTAGGAAATATTTTTTTAAGATTAAAACTGTAACTTCAACAGTATGTATTTATATCATTTTTTCCCCCATAATGCAAAGTGCATTGAATGAATAAGTAGAGATGATGTATGAACCCCAATATTTGACTTGTTTACTGTTTTTAATATTGCCCAAAACATATAAATCCTTTTTATATTAATTTTCCAATTAAGACACTGAAATGGATGAAATACCAATAAAGAAAATTAAAATAGAAGATGAAAAGCCCACCATAGTGAAATCAGTATCTAGTAAACCATTAACAGAATCTGAACTTTACATAAAGTTACATCTAGGAGTGTTGCATAGCTTGAGAGCTGGGAGACGAACCCATGGTCCTCCCACTGCTGTAAATGCACAACATTTAGCTGCATTGACACCTTTGGTACAAGCATATGGACATAAGTTGGTTAAGAGGGGTGTTAGATTACAAAGTGATACAAAATTACAGGTAATTATAATTATTTTACTAGTGTAGTAATTTTACTAGTGTAGTAGTTTAGTAGACTCCATACGACATTAAAACACTTCCATTTCCCATTTTTTTCTGAATTCTTGAGGCATTGCATTTTGAGTGGCTGGACTCAATACCGTGCTTTGCATCACTATCAGAGTGATGATTTATTATTTTCGAGTTATTATCAACTGATAGACATACCATTATTAAGATTATCAACGTAAAGACAATATTTACATTATTATATATTAAAATATTTATACTATAGTTTCAGGCAATTGAATAAAACAGTTATTGTATAACATATGAGGCAAACAAAACATTTTATATTTATATCATTTTAATTTACTAACCGATTGAAATTGATTTGAAATGAAACAAACACTAAATGTTAAGGGAAGTTTGCTAAAATATAATATTGAAAACTGTATTTAAAAATGGTTGAGCCATTTCCTAGGTTAGCATGCACAAAAAGAAAGAAACCAACAAAAAATTTAAAAAATATTTTTATGAGGTTTATTACATTGTTAAATACCCTTCGTAACAATTTTAGTCGCTATTTTATTATAACTATAGATTAAGATAAAATAAAAATACTTTTTTGTTGCAGGACTGCCTTGACAGAATAGGTCAAGCAATACAAGTGTCACTAGCAAATGGTTGTGTCTACGGCAATATTAGCAATCTCCTAGCAGCATTAGACACTTTACCTGAGAATAGGCTTTTAAGGATTATCATTAAAAGTCATCAACAAAGCATTTGACGTATGCTTTAAAAATTAGACTGAATATAATGGAAGTTGTTAATAAGTGTGAATTTTGTGTATTATTTTTGTTGTATAATCAAGTACAGAATGAAATATCAAAGGTAAGTAAATTTTTTAAAATTATTGTTTCATAATAGTAAATACTGGTATGGTTATGGAGAAAGATTTTTGTAGATTCAAATTCCACTCAAATTAGAAGGTTTGCCTTGTCACTAGACTCCCTCTCTGTCAACTTGCTATGCAAGATAAAGTATAGAGCTCAAATCACCTGTCCCTATTAACTCTATATATATATATATAGTCAGAGGATTGTTTAAAAAAAGGAAACAATAAGTTCTTATATCTTGTTTATAGTACACCACATCATTATGTATCCAGTATATAAAATGTAAACTAAAGAAGAACATAATCATTATAATTGTAAATTTTATAGTGTGTGTATGTGTATATATATATATATATATATATATATATATATATATTTATATATATATATATATATATATATATATATATATATATATATATATATATATATATATGTGTGTGTGTGTGTGTATATATATATATATATAGAAAAACTGTTAACAAATATGAATTTATTTACTATTAAAATTAAAATGGTTTAAATCTACGACTTTGTTTTATTTGTGCAATCTTTTTCTTGTCCTCTTCAAATTTTTGCCTTAAAGCCACAATGTGTTTCATTTTGGATTCCCTGATTTGAAAAGTGTAGAAATTTTTAAGTTCTTTTCGTTTCTTGTTTCTATCTTCTTTAGCCATGATTTTATTCTCAACTTTTTCTGTTCGAGCAAAACTTTGAACCTTGCCCCTTTTAGTAACTGTCACCCATCCTTCACTATCCTCCTGTTCCAGTGCCTTTTCTTTCTTTTCTTCAATTGCAGTTTTCTTGTCATATTCTTTCATGAAAGTCTCAATTCTTTCTTTTAATGCTTTTGTCAATTCTATGGAATTATTATATTCTTCAACCCATTTTTTTAAACCAATTTTTATTTCATGGCCATGTGAATTCATAGGACTTAATTGTGTTAATTTAAGTGCTCTATCTAATTCTGAAACTTTTTTGAAAACCAAATAGCAAACTTTAAATGATAGTTTTTGTGGTTTCTTTATGAATTGTTCTTCAATTACTTCTGAAGTAGGTTTCTCGTGAAAGATAACAGAGGTTATTGTACCGGCTTCACTAAATGCATTTTTAAGGCCCTTCTCATCAGCATATGGTGGGATGTTAACAATAAAGAGTGTTCTACCTGAAGGTTTATCACTTGTGTGGTTCCTTACAGTATGTTCTTTAAAATAAATAATATGGGGAGAAGTAGAATTTTCATCGACTTTTAATTCTAATGCTGTAAAGAAATAAAATAAAAATATGTTATACTGTGAATTTTATATTAGACTATTTTTTTTTGTACAGTCCCAATCAAGTGTTTTTTATTTAAAATAAAAGAGATAGCTTATTATTAAGTATCCTCTCCCTACATAGTCAAAAACGTAAGATCCGATTAAAAGCTTAATTTTGTAGAGTGATGGATTGTATCAATTTTTTTATTATAACAATTACCTTTAAAATCGTGATTTCTTTTAGTACTTTTCATTGTTATTTATCACATTAAAAACAAATGAGTGTTAATGAATACTTGTTTAAGCTTTTATCAATATTCAAATTCCACGTTTAAGAGCATAACCTACTTAGTTAACAAATTAGACATTTGTATTTGTTTTCTCTACAATGAAGACCACAGAACATATATATCTATACCCACAGGATGTGATTTTTTAAGACTATATACCCATAACTATAAACCTATAGAGTATAATGTTTTTTGCTACAGATTAATAATAATACAAAATTTAACGAATAAGCTGCCCAAGAATAAATAAATAATTTTATGAAATAGTTAGAGGGAAGTAATATAGCATTTAAGTGTTTTTCAAGTATATATTGATTTCATCCATTGTCCACATAACAGATACGAAATTGAGCTTTAGTTTTTTTAAGGATACACAATTATTTTATATTGTAAGTTAGAATAAAATATATTGTTAATAACATAAGCTATTAACTTATTTTAATATTTTTTTATATAAACCGTATTAGTTTAACCTATGGTAATAAATAATTGTTATAATAAATGTATCGTTCAGAAACTACCAGAATGACAGGTGATAACTGATATGTATAACGTCTGTGTCTGTGACATCTCTGTTGGCGAAGGAATTTGGACAAAAAGCGTTTGTGTCTGAAGTTTTAACTGAATTTCGCTCTTAATATTACGGCAATGTTTTGTGACGTCTATACATCAAAAACAAGTTCTAGTGATGCTATCCACCACCTCAAATAGTAAAGTAAAAGGTTCAAAATTATCGGATAATATTGACGCTTCTGATCAGGACGAAATTGGACATGAAAACACTGCGGATGATAAGGTCAGAGGTTATGTTGGCGCATACGATGGACCTTCCTCATTCGGAGGTCCTAGGGAGTCGCGTTTTCGGTCGCGAGGACGAGTCACCGAGTTCCGGCACTCTAGAGGCGGAAGCAGGGGTGGCACCAGAGGCCGTGGCGGTTTCCCGCCAAGAGGTGACCGAGATGAAAACTCCTACAGATATCACGAATCGTTAGGCACTGCCAAAATTGACAATTGGTCGCAAGGAAACAATAATAAATTTTATGAGAGATCGGACTTGGTAGTAAATCTACCTGAGGACCCACGTATTTCTAAGCTTTTACGTCGTCTATGTGCGGAAGTCGATGTCGAGAAATCTCTTACAATATGTAGCAAATTGCAAGATGCTGTAATGATGCCTGAAAATGCACGTTATATTAGAAGATCTTATGATATATTAGTGGAATCATTGTTAGATGTGCTTTATGATGCACCTAGCATTGAGACTAAGGAGGGTGCTGCTGTGGTGTTGGGCAGAATTGGCTATGTTATGGGACCTGACTTTAGAAAACATCTTGATTGGATTATGTCAACATATTCTGTGCATAACACATCTATTAAACATCTTTTAGTTCTTTCTTTCACAGAGACCTTTCAACTTGATTTTGAAACTCCCAACCTACCTGATTTTGCAGAAGACATATTAGAAAAGATACAAACTATCATTGAAGCTACAGATTCTGCCGAAGTGTTTATGGCTGCCATAAATGCCATGACATTAATGTCTAATTCATACCCAGAACATTTCGCTAATCATTTTGTGGATACAGTAGATATTTTAGTTGGATGGCATGTTGATAATGCCCAACCGAAGAAGATTAAAGATTTTGCTGTACAATCATTATTTAAATTGAGCCGTCATTGGCAAGCAGATGTGGGATTTTCAATAAATCTGTTAAATCAGTTTGTAGAGGATATGGTTGCTTATTGTAATGACTTGGATTCCAATAAAATGGATAAAGATGGTGATGCTAACTCACATGAAGACTGCATGCAAAAGATTTCATCGTTTTTAAATGTTTTTAACACAGTTGTTAAAAGTTTGGGTAACTTGCTGAACCCTACAGTCTCAAAGTCAGTTACTTGGTCATTTCTGACTGATGCATTGAGTAAAATTCTAAATGTAATGATTGAGGTTCTCAACGAAAATGCAGAATCGGACCTCATTTTAGCAGGTAACAAATGCATTATATTATTATTAAAGTATTTGCAAACTAAATCAACTTCCTGTCAACCTGCTTTGTTTTCACTTATAAATTTGGAAGTTAACAACTATTTGCAAATAGATGATAACACTTGTTTAAGCATTATAAGCCTAATTTCAGTTACTATCAAGGAAATAGCCTCAAATCTTCCACTAGATTTTATTTCTCAGACTATAGGTCCTGGATCTTTACTCCGACCCTTATGTTTCTCTGAAGACACTAGGATACTGAATGGTATTATGTTCATATATAGTAATTTACTTAATTTGAAAAATATCCCACTTTTACAAGAAGCATATAAATTTGTTCTAAGTGACATACAAAATTCATACTCTATCTTAATACCAAATGTGCAAATATTACAAGTTGAATACACAGAAGAGTACACGAAAGATGATGCAGAAAAAAACATTATATTTTATTTACAATGTCTTTCTGATTTGGCAAATGCAAGTAACTCTATAATTGGAATGTGGGCATTGCAACCGAGCATTTTGGAGTTACTGGCTATCAAAATGTGTCCACATGATGAAATTTTAATGAAGAAACATCCAGCACTACAATATGCTATTCTCTTTTTGCTTTATTCTCATTGTAAAAAGAATAACCATTTCATTGCTTCTAGCGACTTAGTAACAAATTCTCAAGGAAGAAGTAATGACTTATTTGGTTTAACCAACTTATCTTTAGGAGATGTGTCCAGCTCAAGCCCAACTTCTGGACATCTTACTGTAATATTAAACACTTTAAGCATTGTTCTTGATGAACAAATGCCTAATGAAACATTAATTCTTATTCTGACATGGATATCAGATATATTTTGCCAATTAGACAATTATTTACCTATTGTTAGCATATCGAAAAGCTTTCTTTTATTGACAACCAATATGCTAACATTGGCTCATAGTTTCGACAGTGAAATTGTTTTAATAGTGATCAAAAATTTTCAATATTTACTTAAGAATAAAAGCATGGTGTGGAATATGCTTTTGCTCAAAACAATTGCAGTGGTATGTATTTTACATATTGACAATGAAAATAAAGTATTGGCCGCTATATGTAAGAAAGTTTTGTTTGAACTTCCATGGGACATTGTACAACAAGAATTTGATAAACAAATTGTAAAAACATTTACTAGTCGCAAAATGAACAATTTGGTCATAAACTGTGACACAAAACTAAATTCGTTCAAAGAGTATCTCATGCGAGGATCGTTTACAACATTGCCTAATCATCATTTCTCATCTATAATGAATTGTCTAACGAAAGTAAATTTAGATAATAAGAGCTTTTTACGAGACATCTTCGTATCATCTTGGCCTCTTCAGTGTCAAGACTTAGATGAAAACGCCCTATTGTTCTTTCGGGAATGCGCAACAAATTTCTCTTCAATAAGTGCCAGCTGGTCCCTGTCTGAAGTGGCTCAGACATGTATTTTGTTAAAACTTCGTACACCATTAGGTAAACCTCAGGAGACATTTACAAAGATTGAAGGCACTTTAAAAGGTGTAGCGAGAGAAATATCATCATCCGAAACGAAATATGTATCTTCGGAGAGTGCAAAAGTATTAGATATAGCAACAGCTGAACAAGTTAGGGCACGATGGCTGGTAGAATTTATGATGTTCTTAGAAAAATATACTTATAATGCTGCGGAAGGTACGGCGACAGTGCTACCAGCAGTTGCTAAACCCGTCAAAACATTTTTCCATACTAATTGGACAACTTGCCGTGAGTGGAATAACAGAGTTCGTCCGGCAGCACTCGCTGTGAGTATTTACGGTGGACATTATGGGGCGGCGATATATCATGCTTCTTTGATATTGCAAAACGCCTCAACTAACTCGAATATAGATATAGAAGCGATAACAATAAGTGTTGCACGAGCCCTCATAAATATTAAGGAACCTGAAGTTCTTCATGGTTTATACGTGTGGATAAAGCAAAAGTTTGAACTAAAATTTGCCTGGCTTAAAGGTGTTGCTGAACAAGCTAACTTTAGATTTGAGTTAGCTTCTGAGTTCTATAAAAAGACTTATCAACAGATCAATGAAAATAATGACGAGAATGAAAGTAAAGTAGGTTCTAAGGCAAGTAAGTTCATTGACGAGCAAGTGTTAGAGTGCTATAAAAATATACAAAGCTGGGCCGACATGGAAGAATGGAAACAGAATACTGAAGGAAGTATGCGTAATTCAATATGGGAACCAATTACCGTCTTACAAGATTTTGAAGATGCTAACGAAATACCGGAACTTAGTAATTGGAACATTTTGGACATAGATTCATCTGATTCGCCCAAAAATGCTTATTCATGTCAAGGGCTAATAGACAAAATTGAGACTACGTTAATATATTCAGCGATTAATATTTATCATGATAAATATAGTGACAAATACGAATCACTATTGAAAGAATGTGAAAGTTTGTTAAATTCAAGTGCAGAAGAGTTTTCGCGGACGAATGCTGTCCATTTTCTTAAAGATATAGCTATAATGCAGCTAGCAAATAATGGTCTACTGAATGTAATGAAGAATGGAAAAACAATAACTAATCCGTTCAAGCCATCTGCTATTAAGGAAAATATTTATGGCACAGAAATGAAAAACTTGACTCGCGTTTTATGGTGGAATCAATATTTCACGAAGCTTAATATTACCGAAGAAAATGTCTTTTATAATGAATGCTTAAGACTCGATTTAATAAAAAGCGCTAGAAAGAACGTTAATTTGGTACTGGCGAAGAGAGAGCTTCTAAAACATTTTAAAAACAATTCTGCTTTTCAGTTGTGCTTGAACGTGAGCACATTGGAAGATTTAAGGGATGTTTTATTTGTATCGACCAATACGTATGACCTTGATATATGGACACTCAATAACGCCACTGCACTGACAGAACTGTGCAAAGTTACCTATGCTAAAGATGAGTCGAAAGCTACTGCTATCAATTTATGTGCGAGTATATCCCTTGGATTTTCTCAAAGATTAGCTATGGGAGAGCAAAATTACGAACTACGAGAAAAGGGAACTAGGTTGTTATTGACACTTTCAAAATGGGTCCAAAATGAAAACGAAAATATCTTAGAAAATGACTCACCTCTGTCCAAACTAGTACAAGCTTTACCTGAAATTGGCTTAGTAGATAACAATATATCGGAAAACGTTATTCCACTGACCGACTCTGCAGTTGGTAAACTATTGCAGTTTGGCGTAAACCAATGTCCAGGTCTGGCTAAAGCTTGGGCTAACTTTGCTGCTTGGTGTTTTAGATGGGGTCGCAAAATGGTTGAGTTTAGTTCTAAAACACGAGAACAACTTACTGATAATGACAAGCTTCAAATAGAAAGTGTAATGATAGGTTGTTCACCTCAAGATTTCGAAGCTGTCTGTGAGATATTGTCAAAAACAAAAGCGACGTGTGATGAAGAAGATATAGATTGGAATGAAATAAATACCTCAGAAATGATCGAAAACCAATTGCGTACCGTTCCATCTTTAAATAACGCTTTCCCTGAACACCTTGCCCTGCTCGTAGACATATGGCGGCAAGCTCAGAAAAGAGTATTTTCATACTTCGAGTTATCAGCGGATGCCTATTTCAAATTTTTACAATTAATATGTGCATCAGACTATATTAATCATAGTGGCGAAAATGCTGTTGTTAATGCAACACTTAGGCTTTTGCGATTGATAGTAAAACACGCTATGGAATTACAAACTGTCCTGGAATCAGGATTAGCAAACACGCCTACACAACCGTGGAAAGTAATTATTCCTCAATTATTTTCAAGGCTTAATCATCCAGAAACTTATGTAAGAAAGTGTGTTTCTGATTTGTTGTGCAGATTAGCGGAAGATACGCCGCATTTAATTACATTCCCAGCAGTCGTTGGTGCTGTAGAAAATGAACAAAATAGCTTGACAAATTTACACGTCCCTAGGTCATTTTTGTCCAATGATGATCCTGATAGTGAGGACGATTTGGATTTGGAAGACTCAGCTAGTGATAAGGTGGTTAATAATGAATTAAATTCTTGTTTCTTGGACATGGTTGAAACTCTTGCTAAGCAGGCTCCTAAAACTATATCGCAAGTGAAATTATTAGTAAAAGAGTTGCAGAGGATAAACTTACTATGGGATGAACTGTGTCTAGGAACGTTAGTGCAACATCACACAGAATTTAGTAAACGGTTAATTCAACTAGAGACTGAAATCACGAAAGTAAAAAATAATGCCAACTTAAGTGCAGAAGAAAAAGAAAAACTGATTAAAGAAAAGCATCGTATAATTTTTGAACCGATAGTGTTTGTTCTCGAAGAACTTAATCGGATAACATCTGCTGAGCCAGAGACACCTCATGAGATCGGGTTTCAAAATAAATTTCAAGCCATCATCGTCGATGTTATTGATAAACTGAAAAACCCAACCAATCCTGAAAAGCCTCAAGAATCCTGGGCGTCACTTAAACAGTTACAAATAAAATTACAACAAAAGGTGAACAAAAGAGCATTTTATATATTAAAAATGTCTGATATTAGCCCTGTTTTAGCTGAAATGAAAGATACAGTGATTACGATGCCCGGTTTGCACACCAATACGAGAACTGTGAGAATTACAATAAAATCAATAGAAAATAATGTTGCCATACTTCCTACTAAGACGCGGCCAAAGAAATTAGTATTTTACGGCTCTGATGGTAAACCTTATACATATCTTTTCAAGGGCTTAGAAGACTTGCATTTAGACGAAAGAATAATGCAATTGCTGTCGATAACTAATACGATGCTGGCACGCGATTCTGAAAATAATGATAATCAAACGTACAGAGCTCGACATTATTCGGTCATTCCTCTTGGTCCTAGATCAGGCCTCATAAGTTGGGTAGACAACGTAACACCATTGTTTGCGTTATATAAGCGCTGGCAAAATCGCGAAGCGGCCATTCAATCCGCTAAAACGAACAAAACTGTCAATGTGCTTCGTCCTTCTGAGCTGTTTTACAGTAAACTTAATCCGCTGTTAAAAGAAGCAGGAATTCCCACTGAAAATAGGAAAGAATGGCCCGTATCCATCTTGAAACAGGTATTACAGCAGTTGTCAGATGAAACTCCACGAGATTTACTATGGAGGGAGTTGTGGTGTAGCAGCGTGAGTCCAGAACAGTGGTGGCAAATGACGCGTCGGTATAGTTACTCGGTTGCCGTAATGAGTACTATAGGTTACATAATCGGCTTGGGAGACCGACATTTGGACAATGTGTTAGTGGACTTGACGTCTGGTGAGGTGGTGCATATTGACTATAACGTGTGCTTCGAGAAGGGGAAGACCCTGCGCGTTCCCGAGAAGGTGCCTTTTAGGATGACACCCAACTTCGTCTCAGCCCTTGGCGTTACTGGAGTCGAGGTAAGTGTTGCTTATAAAATTTAGGATTAAAAGTTATTACGTTTTAGATTTAGTATATTCCATGTTTTATTTTAGTTAAAGATATTATGAAAGATATAATTTTAATATCAAATTAATATCAAAATAAGCTTTCACTCATGATTTCTTCTAAAAAACAGTAGAAAATAAAAGATACTTAAATTTCTTTCCATTTATCACCTTTAAAAATACGTCGTGGTTTACGTCGTTTTATAATATTTCATGGTCAAACTTTTGCACATATTAACTGAACTGTATTGTACATATAGCAGGGGACGGAGTGGAAACGTAGTATAAAGAATTAGACACTCAGTTTCATGCTTTCTGCGTAGTTTTCGAGCCAGTACGTGTTTAGTGGCAGAATACACGTCGTCAACCGTCGCGTTTTAGTGTGACGTGCCTCTTTGACCTCACTTTTTTGCACATATCAAAATTATTTTAATAACATATTTTTTTTAATAAACGTGCAGTCTCCATTTGCTTATAAGTTTAATTTTAATGATCTTCATAATAATATTCTCGCAACGATCTATCTGTAAATGTTATCTGTTTGTTATTTTAGCATTTGGGATGATTTTAAGAGTTTATTTTTAACATCCGTCTCTTTTTAGTTTAGTTCATGATATCAGGTCGTTGTATTATTTAAAATTAATTATCATGTGATAGAAACAGTTTAATAATAGTTTAACAATATCTAAATAATTATGTTGATGGATGAATGAACGCGAATTTGATTTAAAAAATAATTGATTATACATCTTTTATATTGTATCTAATATACTCATTACTTTTTTTTCACTCCTAGTTTATTGTCTAGAACACCCTGTACCGTTGTCGTTACCCTTACAATAGATTACTTATCTGATTTTTAGTCACCGCCAAAAGTGATGTTCCGACGAAATCTAGCAATTTGATTCACATGGCGTAATATGAATATTTACTTTTGTGAAGCGGTGCTTGTGATCATACTGTCATCGTATTATTGTTAATTTATATAAACTATATTATGACGATATACAATATTGATGTTTTAATTATTGCAAATTAGCCGCGTTGGAAATACAACTACTACTACTAGTATGAAATCAGGCGATCCATATTATTTTTGTAAAAATAATCTAAATGCTATGAAATAGCCTTATTTTCATGTTTGTGTCGATATAATTTTATACTAACTTTTACAAACTATTTTCCTATATTAATATTTTAGAGATAAAAATGATTACGAGTTCAGCTTAAAAGATTACATACATCAACGCGGATTTTAATCAAGGTTTAGCCTAGAAGAAATACAATTACGTATTCTTAGAACAATCATTTTGTATGTTTTTTTGTAATATTTCTGAAATTATATCTAACGTAAGATCCGCCCGAGACCAACCACAGTGTATCGAGTGGCGGAACTCAACGCTGCACTTTGTCTTATTGCAAGGACATAGAAATTATTAATTTTCCCGGCTGTCAATCGAACCTACAACTATCGTGTAATCAGTCAGCCGCTATGTCACTGTGGTAAGATGGCCAACACTTACGTAAGATGTTGCTGCAAAATATATTCAGCAACATTCATTTTTTGTAAATTTTGTAATAAGATAATTAATCTATTTCAACTTAAATATATTTTTTATAATAATTATTATACATAAGATTATCTTTCAATAGCAATGAAATCCATATCAAAGTCGGTCACAAACATGTGTCAAGTAAAGTAAATGGAGAAACAGACAGAAATTGTGATGACATACATACTGATTTAATCAGTATGTATGTCATCACAATTTCTGTTTCTCCTTTCTAATATTTTTTTAAAACTGGAATGATTAAATATAATTTGTATTCTCTAAATTTATCCTATTTTATTTATATAATTATTAATTTTATTCATTTATGTTATTTACTGTAAACAAAAAAAAATATGTTCAAAGAACAAAATCATTTCATTTCATCATTTTGTCTTAAAGCGACCTCTGTACGTACATAGCGAGGATGTTAGTCTGAGAGAGGTTCTGAAACATTTGTATTTCCCAAACGCTTTAGTAGATGGCGTTAACATACGTACGTAGTTTAATTTCAAATATAAAACATAATAGAGTACAGCTGCGAAGTCTAAGTTGAGCTTGGAATTTGTGTGTGTCCATATAGGGTAGGTGTGAAGTCATGTGCTTTGCTCAAACCGGTTTGTACTGCTTTTTGACAACCGCTCTACATCTCTTGTACTGATAGTAGTTTCACATCTTTAATTCTTAATGTGTTTTTTATGAGCGATTAAATGAAAGTAAAAAAAATAATAATAACTGTACAACAATGCGAATATGTGACCAAGTGATAAAAAAAACGTAGACACTACGCTCTCCTTATGGTTGGATAACGGAAAGATTTATTATTTTATCAAATGATACTCAAATGAGAGTAAAAATTATGACGATGCAATATCCGGCGTATTTTTCGTAGATATGTTTTTTTATGTTGGTATTTTTTTAATAATTTAAAATGTGTATCTTTTTGTCTATACTTTTATAATCACTCACAAATGCAAGCTCACCTTAAACCTCGCGAAGTGTGCTTACTAATAAACTATAGCCCTAACAACAAAATATATTTTCTTAAAACTATAATTCAATATGTATATCTACAATTAAATTAATAATAAAGAGATAAATGAAACTCTGAGAGTACATATTGTTAAATATATTTTTATTTTACATCCAACATTTTAAGTATTATCGGTATTTAAACATCTGATAGCAGATGATAAAGAATATCTTCATATTAAAATTTTCCATATGGCAGGGAACTTATTAGAACTTTTCAATAAAAATTTAACAATAAAGCTTTCATAAATTTGAGCGTAGACTTGAACAGGTAGGTACCTAATGCAAGTGGAGTACCTACACTCACTAACAACATTAAGAACTAGAAGCGTTTCACGTTTCCCACAAAACGTTTATTGTTATATACACTACACTACGTCTGGCGGCCGCGTGGCCCTGTGCACTGGCGTAGGGCCGTCGGGAGCGTAAGAGGGGTTCGTGTCACCCCTCTCTGAATCTACGTACCCGGCGTTTTCTATAATCCTGCATCTGGCCGTATCAGGCTCGCGTTCCACGTACAGTAGACGAGCTGGTCTTCCTCCCATTGCAGATAGGTTGTTAGGTGCAGTTCGTGTGATAGAGCCTTCACGTAGGGCAACTGATCCTCGTTTTCTTTCCGGTGCTGGAGATCCTCGATATTCTGATGTGTCCGGCCGCTTGCAACGTAATAATTTAGCAAATGCAGCACGAAATCCTGCATTTTTCCATGCATATATTAGAGGATTTATGCCGGAATTAGACATGGCAAGGGACGATGTGAGACGGTATAAGATCGGGCTATGTAACTTTGCGATTGGTAACGTCTGAGCACATGCCACTACAACGAATGGCATCCAGCAAATTGAGAATGATCCTAGAACTAACAGGACCACCTGGAATTTAAAAAAAGGTAAAACGTAAAAATTATGCAAGATAAAAAAATGTGAACACGTTTTTTACTACTCTAAATGATATGTTACAATTAGGCTTAAAGAGTTTACCTGTATGCTTTTCCAATCGTTGGCTCCGGTAGGGCAGCACGTATTGGCCCGCATGCGACGCGCGTGGCAAGTAGCCTCGCGCCATATCCTCCAGTACAAAATGAACATCACCATCCAGATAAGTGAGAACATTGGCGCTAGGATGCTAGTCGTATACGTTTTTGGTACCACCTGAAAAAATATAAAATGAATAATTATTATAAGGTTTATAAAGTATATTTATTTGGCATTTGTTTTTAATTATCTATATATAAGCTTTATCATTGAATAGAAAATATAGAAAAGATTTTTAAGACGAAAAAAAATTATGTATAAATATTATCATGAGTGGGGGTCGAACCCGTAAACCCCACGTGCTATCAGATATAATGCTATAATATATGTGCAATAATACATAAAAATAATGAAATTAAATAAAAAACCTTACCATGTTCATTTCACAACTAACACCGTCGTGCCAGTCATTCCAAAACATTGGTATGCAGCTGATGCACACCGCTATTGACCAGGTAGCGCTCATCAGGAGCCGCGTCGCCAGCTTCGTCAAATAGCGGCTGTAGTGTAATGGATGCACGATGGCTATATACCTGTAATACAACGTAATTTTACAGCATTTATGTTAATTTTATATACATTTTTGTTTGCATGAATCTGAAATTTTACATCGCGTGCAGCCTTCATCGATTTTCGATATTAGTTTTTATAGGTTTATATATAGGTACAGGATTTAATACTGTAACAACAAATTTTTCATACCTGTCTACGGCGATGGCGATAATGTTGTAAATGGAGGCGAGACACGCGAGTATTATGAGTATGAACCTCATCAGACACGACCACTTGATCTTGCCGAAGTCATCGTCGAGGTAGAAGACCAGATGGTAGGGCAGAGTGAGGCCCACCATCAGGTCTGATATCGCTAAGTTCAGTACGAATTGGTTCGACACTAGCGAGGACAGGCGGCGGCTCATCGTGACGGCGAGGATGGTGAGGGTGTTCCCGCTGACGATGAGGAGCATGAGGGCGCCGTCGACGATGCTCCATGCCCAGAAGTTGTACAAGTCTGGCGTGTCGACCGCCTCCGTCGCGTTCCACCACTCGTCACTCTCATTGCCCAGTACAACGTCCATAACATCGCGGGTCGCGGCCGCCAGCGACCCCCACTCGGATTGATTCGACGTCGTGGTCGAACTTTACACGCACATTGTCTCGATTTTTAACACTACAAGCGTTTTATACGCACTAGCAACTATAGTCTTTATACACATTATACGTAAACACGAGCTGGCACCATTCATTTCTATCGCGGTTTGCACCTGCAACCAAAAATATGTTATAAATATGAAAAATCGTGAAGTTACATTATTGCAAGTTTCTTAAGTGATGCTGGAAAATTGAGACTGTCGTTTACCACTTAAAAATATTGTATATTGAGTTACACATAACTACATATTATCAAATTGAGTGCTTCGCCATAGATAATATGATTTTAGAGTGAAAATAATATTTCTACCAAAAATACACTTAAGATTAAGAGAGAGAGAGAAGATTAAGGAGTAACTTACTCCAATATTGACGATATTGTATAAAAATGCTTTATAACTTTTGTATGCAGTTTTGCGCGCATCCGTATGACACTAGATATTCAACGGCCCGAGATAATTCTCACCGCACGTACTGTAGGTTGCATTGAAAATATAAATGATGTAATAAGTATAAACGACTTAGTAAAGCTTAAACAAAAAATAAAGAATATTTTAACTTTAGTCGATTAATGGGCTGGTCAACACAATAATATTTTTTCATTTCGTTCCAGTATCTACTGAGATTAGTACGTTGAGTCAAACAAACTCTTCAGTTTTAATAATATTGAGTATATACTATATATAGATATATTTCTTAACCTTCGTAGATTAAAGTGAAGTGATTGCTAGGAAGGAACCTATAGGGAAATCAATGTAACATTGTGACATTAGCTAAATGTCGACATAAAAGTCTTATACACTCATAGCGGCTTATAACGTATACTTCAAGGACAAATGACATACAATAAATCTGACGCTTAATTGGATTAACGGTTATTCGGTGTGTCTTTAATATTTTTGTTTCATATTTACTATCGTAGTCTAACTAAATATGTAAGTTACAGTGAATAAAAGATAATTATGTCGCTAAACTTACTTTACAATAGAATATGAATAATAAATCAGCTTCACGCTGTATCCAGCACACAGCAGGGTAGGCTTTCCGCCGAATACTGGAGACATTGAGTGTTGAGTGGCGGAACTCAACGCCGCGCTTTGCCTCGACACCAGAGCGAAGAAATGTTAATATATATTTTAAATAACTATCCCATTTGATGGGGTTCGATCCTACAACCAGCCGCCAAGATCCTATAGTAATATTAGTACATACTATAATTGATATTTTTAATAAGTATTATGGGAATTATGGGCCCATTATATTTTTACTATGATTAACAACTATCTATTATGATTATAAATATCCAAATATCATAATAAGCTATTAACTACGATAATAAATATCTAAAGTAAATATTTAAGTAAAGCTCAAACACATACGAACGCAAAACAGTTCATTAAAATAATCGAGATCGAACAGAATGTTGATTAATGGGAATTCTACCGTGGCTTTTAGATGCCGTAACCGTAAAGTCATTCGTCATCGGGATGTACTGTGCACGCCGTTCATTCAATTTACAGAAATTACAATATGGTTTACGCTGGCGATGCCAAAGATAGAATGAAAAGATAGATATTTTACGGAAGCTATTGTGGCGCAGTGGGACAATGATTGACTGTAGAGGTCGTGGTTGTAGGTTCCATCACTCAAGGTTACCAATTAATATGAATGATTATATTCACTTTATCAGACAGATAGACAAGTGTGACATTGATTTCCGCCAGTCGTGAAGCTGAAATAACTATATAGTTTTTTGATCATGTGAGGATTTGAACCTGCGTTAAACGCTTTAACCATTTTAACTAAGATCTCATACCGTATACAGTTGTTTATTAAATAAAAAGATTTTATTTATCTGGGATCTGGGCGAGGTCTGTTAAATTATTTATAAGCTTTATTTTGTTCACAATAACGCTTAGGCTGTGAGTTATTCAGACGAATCTAATATTTTAAGACACTGTTGAATATTTACGTAGAGCTAGCTATCTGTAAACAACTCGTGTACAAGACTAAAACCTCTTCGATAATGGATTCATCTAGAAAAGTTCTTTCTAGGGCGCGTTCTAAGGAAAATTGTACGTATTCTGGTCGCGGATCACTTATTGCTACATTAGGTTATTATATGCCCTTTCGATGTACCTACGGTGTGGATCAATGCAACTCGTTTGTATGCAACAGCTGATTTCAATCGCTTGCATTTTATTTGACAGATGGTTCGTTCTGAAGTGTTTAGTTTTATATAGACAAATTACTTTTATTTATTAAAAAAACAGTTTTATTTTTTATATTCTGTCTTAAATTATTTATTTAAACTTTATAAAGTGTTACTTTTTTTAAATTAATAATTTTAGATACGGATTAGTATTATAAATTGAATGAATAACCTGCAAAGTTACTTTTTTTTTAAAAAAACTTATAATACTCATTTGTCAGAACGAGTCCAAACCTGTGCCTCACTCTGACCAATGAACATTATTGTCTTCGGTATAGATTTCCAAAAAGCTCATGTTAGAGTCTCGCTACGTCCAAATTTATAAACATTTTTAAAAATATTTTCCAATACTTACTGTGAAATGATACTGTGGTTGACTGTATAAATGAAAATATCATTGATTCTATTAAAACAACTGAATTAAGAGTGTTGTTAGCGTCTATACACGTAAATAATTTTACGATAGTGCTCGGTTCAAATATTGACCAGCTCGTGCATACATAGCGTGCTACACCGAATATTTCAATACACTACTAAAATATATTAGCTTATATAAGCTGTATCCCGCACACACCAGTGTAGGTAGAGGGAATTTAGTGTTAAGAAACTTCGTTCCCCACTTACCGGAGAGTTAGTTCTGGAGGCATTGCGTGCCTCCAAGCGTGAATGGCGGAACTCAACGCCACACTTTGCTACGCCACCAGAGCGAAGAAATAAAAATATGAATGTATAAATATATTCATTTCTTCAAGTGGGGATCGAACCCACAACCAGTCGATTTTACAATCACATTTTGTGCCCCTGCGCCAAATATAAGGCTGGCCTCATACATAAGATATATAAAAAAGAATTTTATTTAATTTAGAATCAATTGCAAAGAATGTAATTTCCCTAGAATGTTGTATCGATATTTAGTTTTAATTGTGAGCGGAAAATATTTAAAGTAAATGTCAAAAAACTATCGAAACTCGGAAATGGAGTATTCTTTACGATTACACTTTTATATGTGGACTCAAATTGAAAAAAAAAATTTTAGCGTTAAAACGTATACGGTTCGTACATGTATGTACGTGAGTTGGGCCGCAGATGCGTCTATCAGCAGTTAGTCCTACGAAACGATAATATATATAGAAGCCATGTAATGTTTTTTTATTTAGTCCATTGTCTAACTTCAATGGTTTGTCTACAATTGTATTATAACTGTCACGGATCGATTGACTCGAAGGACGTTTCTGTGTTGTGGATGACATTGACGAAATATATAGTTTTTTTTAAATGTCACGCGTTACATAATATTTTGATTGAATATTAAGTGTACCATTTAGTTTTATATATATTCTCATCGATTTAAGGCTTTCATATTACAAAAAAGTAAAAATCTATGGCTTCCTTCCCATACATAGGTCAATCTTCAGAATTCGAAGAAGAGTTGGGAACAGCCTGTCTCAACACTAGATTCCCTCTGCCTACTTTGCTGTGTACGAGATTGTCATTATTTCTCTATAAAACTAAAAGGAGCCGAAACGGACTTTACACACATACATTATTATACAAGTAATATTTTCGTTTTACATTTGTTAATCAAATATAAGTAGTATAAGGATCAATGAACACATCACTAGAGACTCCGTCCGTGTTAATTACATTATTGTTATACACTTTTACGCATGCCCGTCACTAGAGGCACTTTAAAGTGTCAAATATTCTTTAACTTACGTACCGACTATATGTGAGAATTTATTAAAGAAATTAGCAGTTACGTTGGAATTCGATGTATGATGAAATATATAAATATGTTGTTATCGTAAAGAGCTACTATAAAAAATATAATTTAGTCTTAAAGGTTTGTAATTTATTAACCTATTGTAAATAAAGAATTTAAAGAAAAAACGAGATTTATTATAATCCATAAATTATGGTAACATACATATGTATTATTTAAAATTTAATAATTATAAATTTCGACTAAATTGTCGAGTTGAAATTATATTCTATAAAACTTACTGAGTGACTGAAAGAAAAAACTAATGGACGTGAAAGTTAAAATTAAGATAGACACAAAAAAAGGGTTTCTCTATATTCATATGGGAAAATCTACGTTTAAGTCAAGCAACGTTGCGGCCTAAGACTAGTATGTTTTTATAGTATCCACTAGTATATTTAATAATTGTCAAGATTATTAGTATTTCCTATACTGTAATTGGTCCTCGTGTGTGCCACTACAGTCTGCTCCATGATGTCATCGCATTACACACTTCGAAGATTTCGCGGCACCCTAAATGATTAGACTCATTAGTAAAGCCAACTTATCTCAATTGGTTATCGTGATCTACTTCTTAATTTTGTCGAATAATGTTGGTGGAAGTGCCTTGTGGCCAACGATTTTGACGTTTGTAGGTAAATATAGGCTTTACTAGAGATGTTGTTTGAAGAGTAAGTGTATTGGTAAATATGTGGTTTTTGTTTTGGTTTCGAGTATTTTGTTGGGTTTTTTCATCATATAAGGGACGCGAGCAGGTTCTTAGCGCAGTGAGACTGTGACTGTAAACGAAATAGTAGTGGGTTCGATTTGATTTCGAATCACTCAAGGAAATTAATAATTTTAATTTTCTCACGCTAGTAACATTAAAAAAGTCCGACATTCCAGTCCACCAATTAACACGCAATGTCTCGAAAATTAGGCGATGAATGGGGAACAAAGTATGTCAACATCAGCCGACACTATATACGGGATATAGCGTCAAGTTAAAAGTTGAGTCGGAGTGACTAGAGTAAAAAAGGCCAAGAATGATGATGATGTAGAACATAATATTGTATACAAATACAACGTTTTTAAGTATCTTTAAAAGTTAATTTAGGTTAGTTACACTAATAATTGAATACACTTTTATACAACAGATGAATAAATAAGTGGTCGTACTTGTACTCGTATAGTATATTGTAAACTCAAATAATAGGGTCAATTGTGAAAATTGATTGTTCTTTCTGAATCGACGAGTACTCTCACCGTATAATGAAACACGAGTAGGTAGACACGTGGGTGGTAGTTGCGGTAATTAAAAATTGTTGAAAAATTGCATGTTTTTTTATCGTTACGCGCCTTTTGTATAGTCGAGGCACGGTTATCTTGGTGTCATTTAGATCTTTACTTATCCTGTGTAGATATATCATCTAGCGTCGTTATATGTATGTTTATAGGAAAAAATCAGGTTCTCACTTTTCTCCCCATGTAGCGCTATATCTCTTACAGAAATGTTAGTATTTCGAAGAGAGTTTAAATTCGAAATTTCAATCATCGTGAACAACTATAAGATGGAAAAAAAAATAAAAAAGACAATATATAGAAAGAGATATATTGTATATATAATGAATTTATGTGTTGCTATACGGTACCCGATTGGTCGGTGGCGATGGTAGATGGGGTGACGGCATTACAGATTCATGTGGCGGCCCGAAGGGCTTCCACGTCAATGTTCCGAAGGTTATATGGCGGAGGTCGTTGATTTACTAAGGTGATGTTTATGAAACTAAAGTTAGGCTTTTGTTAGGCGGTAGCTTGCCTTGAAATTGAAACTGAAACTTTGTGGATTTTTTTTTGTTTGTTTGTATACGAGTATGTACGGAATACTGTATGTTATTTGCTGTGTGTTATTGGCATATTATGTAAATTTGTATGAATTTATTTGCTTGGGCCGGCTAAATAACCTATAAGTCGGCATTGCTTTACGCGTCTGTTAGTTGAATACGGTTACAGTTGGAAAGATATGTAATTTTTAATGTTTATTTGAACATTTATGTATATCACTATTAAAATATAATTTTAATGTCTTAGTAAGCGGCACAGCGTTTTAATGTAAACATGATAACTATGGGCTCAATTATTATTGCAGGAAGGAATATTTTTTTCTTTATTTTCAATTTTTTTCTCTACTCAACACGCAATATCTCAAAAATTGGGTAATACATGTGGACCGGGCTGTCTTACACTTCTTTAATCGAGATACTGCATAAATCCGTAAAAAGTATTATATTCTTTACTATACTACTACTAAACTACAATAAGCACTTGAAAATATTTCCAATTATTATTTTATTTTATTGGTATTAGTTGTTCTTAATGCGCGTTAGTAATATGATTACAAAAGTCAATTACGTACAATCGTCTGAATGAATGGGTTTGAATAGTATCGGCCATGTTTATTGACAATACAGCTTTAATCTAGTCGCGTTCAATATAAATGTACTAACTATATTGTTTAATTTTATCTTTACCTTTTGTCTATTTAAAGGACTTAATTGTAGCGTAATTTGAGCGGTCTGGCTGTAAACGCGACGGTTTTGGGTTTGATTGCCACTCAGTAAATTGAATTATTTTCATATAGTCACTCCGAAAACAAGTCATAAATTGTATAGAAAGTTGGAAAATGAGTGTCTAAACATAAATGTCTACTCTACTATATGCGGTGTGCAGGGTGAAGTTAAAAAATGTAGTAAAGATTGATAATACTGCGTATTTTGTTTCTTATAGCATATTTCGCCTAATACTATTGTCCTTTCATTGGATCCCTAGATCGTTTGTTTTCTTCTTTTCGATTTATAGTTTATTCGGATAGAATTTTATTTGACGTATGAACGTTGACTCGCTTTGTTATTTAAATTCTCGATGTGCAATATCATGTGTTAGGAATTTTGCCAATCTTATAATGTATTAGGAATTTCCTTTCTTAATGGACGCTATTAAATTATCTTAGAAACTAACGGCCCGTTCTGGTGTTTTTTATGTTCTATATTAATTCTTTTCGTCTGAAAATCATGATTATCATTTTCTTTATTGCAGTAACTTTTTATAAGAGATTCGTGTCAAACTGACTCGTGAGATTTTATTAAAATCGATTAAGCGATTAAGATTTTTCAATATAATATATAGTCTAAAAGGACAGACATACAAACCTTCTACAATTATTATAGTATGATGATGATTACTTTATTTAAAGTTCTGTATTTTTTATATCTTATTTATTCTTTTGTTTTTTTTTTTAATTTATGTCATGTCTTCACAAAATTGTCTAGTTGGTTGGCACGTGTTGTTCCCGAGCTTTAGTTGCGAGTAATGAGGCGTTATTGTGAGTCCAAGGGCGAACGAATACTTAGTTCAAAGCAAATAAACTCACCGCCTTTGACACGCTGCATTTTAGATGTTTTTACAGCAAAAATGTAGTAACTCTAATAGAATACAGCAGAAGCTTTTCCTTGTGCAATGATATTGTTTCATAAAACAAATGCTTTATGCTGTATTCCGCATATTATTAGCAGGCAATGGAAACCTTGTTTCCGATCGCCCAATTTTCGAGACTTGGCGTGTTGAGTGGCGGAACCCAACGCCGCACTTTTGTCCTGTTATCGGGTCAAAGAAATACAACTCACAACCGTCGTGTTTGCAATTATACTTACTCAATATTATTTTAAAACTTTTTAATACGTGTATATTAACAGAGAAAGTAGAAAAACTTTCAAACATAGAGGTTTCCTCCCAACGGGGCACAAGATTGAGTGAAATTTGTATTTACAATTGTTCAAAGTTTGTGCAACTCGATAATTAATTTTATCTTCTATACATGTTATGATTAAACATTTTTAACCGACTTCAAAAAAGAGGAGTTTCTCTCGAGAGTTATTATAATTGATAAAGGTGAATAGAAAATTTTTAGTAATATATAAATTTTTAGCCACCTTCTTGCCTTCTTTGATTTTATGCGGTTGTGGCCGTCGTGACGCAGTGGGATAAGGTGTGATTGTGAACCCGATGTTCGTGGGTTCGATGCCTACTATGTTGCGTATTTGATATTATATTTTGATTTAACGAAGGTGTTATTCTATAAAACATTGGTATCTATTAAAAATTATGAAAAATAATACCACTATTTGCTTGTGCACTTTTAATATCAATTTTTGTTCCTGTCATGAAATGCTGCTGTTTTGAAACAGCTTCTTTCAGCTGAAATCGTGAAATATACCGCTACAGTACAATATGGTGTTTATCTTTTCAAAGTTTCTGAATACAAGTGTATGAATCAGTTAAGTAGCGAGGTTTGTGTGCAGTGTGCGTGAAATGAGTTTCGTTAGGCCGCAGCTCTATTGTTGACCTTTCGGTGTCGACGTTGAAATATGAAATTTATGAATTATATTTTGAATCTTCCGACAGAACGGCATCATAATATAACCCAAGCAAAAATAATATTAACCTTTCCAACTTTAAATTTGTTCAAAGCTCACGTATTAAGTTATTATGTTAATTTAGCTTTTTTGATGTTTTATTTACTTTTTATATAGTCTCGTGTAATAAAATCGTGTTAAAATTCATTTATTCTTATTCTTTGTATATCACTTCTTTCGTTGATTGCGTGTGCTCACACAGAGACTAGTAGTGAAGTGTCACTACGTTCTTAAATGTTGACCTAGGAAATTCCATTTTTTCATTAGAAAAATACTCTGATAATGTATTTAATCAATTACCTATAAAACATATTGTCACTGTAGTATGATGGCACTTTATTAGTATGCGTAAGTTTTTTTTTTTTCAAATTGTATCCCGTATGTAGCAGAGTAGACAACCTAATAACATAACACTCCGTTCCGATCTGCCTAATTTTCTAGACATGGAGTTCTGAGTGACAGAACTCACTGCGCTTTGTTTCGTTACTGCAGCGAGGAAACGAAAATAATTAATCCTCAAGTGGGAATCGAGCCTATAATCGTCGCCGCTGAGCTATGACGTCTTTAATTAAAAAAAAAACTATGAAGTGAATCGAAATCAGCGAACGGCTTTTCCTGTTTGTAAATTACCATCCAGTAACTCATCGATTCAGCCGAGATGCATTCCAAATAAAGATCTCAACGGCTGAAATGCAATTTCTGTCTCGTTTGGAATGTTTGTGCTCGCCGGAAGTCAGTACTGATGGACTCGACTCCCTATTGCTTTCAGATATTGCATTTGGCTTGACGTTTATTTTTTCTTGTGGGTTTTTAAGGGAAATTATTGATTTATAAACTATAAGTTTAATACCTTTATTTAGTTTTTAAAGAATAATTTTCAATTATTAAAGTAACAACAGGTGCGTAATGTATTTAGATTTTTAGCAAAAATGTTGAAAGTTTCAACTTGGTATCTATATGCTAATTAATATTATAAATAATAGTTTAATAAACAAAAAACCTATGATATTTATTGATATTTCAATATGTGAGATTCCGTAAAAAACAAAAAATCACATTTTATTGTCATTTCATCACTTCTATTAAAATGTTATTAAATATTTATACAAAAAATACAGTATATTATACCAAAGTATTGAACAATCGACCTCTATACAGTGATTTGTGAAGATTTCAGTACTCAAGTGCATTAAATATGTACATCTGGTATATTTCATAAGAGCGGTCGATGCCGCGACATATTCAATTCACGAGTAATGATAAGTCCGCGGATAAATATCTCAAGGTCACTCTGACCTACATCGCAGCCAGCCTGCACGCGTTCGGTACTGTTTCCTACCGCAATGTTTGCCCGGTGAGGGAAAACAATAAGTCCTGTCAGCAAAAATTCTAGTTAAGAGCATTTAGTTTATAAGCACCCTTTTATTTCGCTTTGTTTCTATTGATTGGGGTAGCCAGAGGATTCACTGATAAGGTTAGTAATGATAAGACACTCTGTTTTTTTTTTATTTTCGACCCGTCACGACTTATAGCTGCGCATTTTCTAACTCAGCCGGCTAAACTAAAAAGTTTTTAATACTAGCAATTCTCTAAATAAATATATACCTTATAACCGTCGCGTTATTTTCTATACGGACATGAAGTATTTATCTTTAAAAAAAAAGTTAACTTTCCCAATTTGTTATATCAAAATTTGTATATAAAGTTGAGTGCAAATCGACCGGTTACATAAGTGGGGGCGCGGTGTAGCCGAAAGCTTACGTAAGTACGTCTGGAAGCTTTACTACGAAAGCTGGGGGTTCGCTTCAACTTACCCGCGATCGCGGGAAAGCGCGAACTTCGACCGCTCGCGACTAGTACGCGCTAATTACCATATCGGATTCATATCGTAAAATTTTTATAATACTATTTTAAATACTGAAAATGATTTTTTTTATTTTTAATTAATATTTCAATCATTTCAATTCTCATAAGATAGTAGTTATATGAATATAAAATATTTTAGTTTCACCGAGTAATTTTCCCTAGTGAATGTATTTGCGATTTGACAGTTCGTCAAGTAGCGGACTCGATTGCTTTACAAACATACGTGAAACGGACATCGTCAACGGTGTGGACTCCTCGGCGTAGTCTCGTCCGGTGTCAATATTTACTTCGCCGGCTGTACTTACGGCGGCACTCTCTCAGCGCAATTCCCGTCAAAACAAATGTTAATCATCACAGCAACGTATGTGCACTTTGTGTGATCAATTTGGAAACACTACACTTAAACTTTTACCACTTTCAGAAATCGAGGATTTCTTTCCTTTTTTTTTGGAAATTCGCGAGAAGCATGTACGTTCGGCTCGGCGGTCGGCACGCAACTAATGCGGGTGCCGGCTACTCCGAGTGTTAGAGTACGATAATGCCAAATGTGGTTTTTCTTTGGTTTTTGGCCTACGAAAGGGAAAGTTTTGTTTATTTTTGCCAGTTCGTCTTAATTTAGTTGTTTTATTTTGCAAAGTAAATTATCGTTTTCATCTAACTTGGCTTCGTATCGACAGTAAAATAAGAAATGAGATTTTTTTTGTAGTTCTTTTTACTAGTAGTAGGTCTATGTAGTGGAGCTTGTCAATTTAACATTAACTGCAACACTTTAATAGCGTTTCAAGAGCTTTGAAATATTACTGTGAATCATTTCAATTTAACTATGTATATAAATATTTTGTCGATACAAGTATTATGACACTATTTTGTTTCATTTGAGATGTGTAACTATTCGATGATTTTTGATATGAAACTATTTTAGGCCGTCGTATCGCAGTAGTACAAGCCTGTGATTGTAATCGAAACTTTTTGATTTCCAATCGGCGGGAATGTGAGGAACGGAGTATCTCCGACATTCTCGAGGTTGCGTGTTGAGGAGCGAAACTCGAAGCCGCGCTTTACCAGAGCAAGGAAATGAAAATTTAAAATTTATTTCCTTAAGTGGGAATCGAAGCCACAATCATCGCCATTGCGCTACTGCGCGACGACGGCCTCTAATCGCATTGCTAATATATAAAAATATAGTTAGCAACTAAGAATTATATTTACCTGTAGCAGAAATGCACATTTGATTTCAGAGTTTTTTTTATGTTGATGGATTTTTCACCTGTTTTATAAACTTTGTGTATTAAGCGGCGACGTCTTATGTAAAGTATTGTTCATTCACAATGCAATAAAAAATCTGGATTCGAATCTATAATTGTTATGTGCAGTCTGATAAAAACTTCATACTTTTTCCCGCTTAATAGGGTACCTAAATTCACCCCGTTGCCCACTTTCCGCCCAATTTTCGAGACATTGCGAAATGAATAGTCAACGTCGCGCACAGCAGAATATGAAAACAATTTAAATATAATTTTTCCTCTTCACGACTAATTTTAATAATAAAAGTCTATAGATCGAGAGTCGTAGAGTTCGATCAAGGGGCAAAGTTTTGATGATTGCGTACAACTTGGGGATCGGAAGTGTCTCAACGGGAAGGTAGAGCTATCTTAACCCCAGGTATCCAGGTTCACTCTGCGTACCCTGTTTTGCGCAGATCTATATATTAACTAAAACTCGGAAACGAAGTTGCGCGTAAAGTATATGTTGTTTGCGGAACGTGGATGCAAGATGGATTAAAGTAGAAATATTTTGCTCAGCTTAGGCTTTTTGGGTCAACATCGCAGTCAGGCGGAGAAAGACCGACGGCAAGTGCCACAACGTCATAAGTGCTGTTGTTATTATAAACGCGCTTTAATTTAACTAACATATTTCTGGATAAAATATTATCTCGTAAAGATTTAGACACGTGGCATAATGTTTGAAGATCGTTTTTTTTCTTTTTTTATTAAATATGGTTTGTATTTTGCTTTCTGTATATATTTTTTTATTTTCTTTTGAATAACGTTAAAAGTAACGTATTGGTTTTTAAATGAATTTTTCGAACTTAATACTTTAAATTTTACTTTATTGGAACGTTTATTAGCTTTTAGGAATTTTGGTCCCTTTTGAATAATATTATTATGGAAATGTTATATATATTTTTTATAATTATCTCCTTTTCAAAATCTTTTGTTACATAATTAAGTTAACTACATACATTCGTAATAGTAAAAAAAATGTACTTATATCATTTAATAAACTTAGAAACGTAAAATTCAATAAGCAAAACTGAATTTCCCAATGTTGACATTATTAATATACATTAAAACTTATCGTTTGTAATGAAAATATACGTATTACCTAATCCCCTAATAGAATGTTGTAAGCACGATCCTGAATATTGTTTGTGCACTGGAGTATCTAATACAGGGATTACGCTCTACACACTCATCCTACAATTCTGTTTCCCGACGGATCAACATTACCCATTTTTGAAGCACACGAGTAAACTTCAATATTAATATTTTGTATGACATATATATATATATATATATATATATATATATATATATATATATATATATATATATATATATTTTATTGAAATGGTGTATATATTGCATGTAGTAAGACTTGAACCTACCTTTTGTCGGATAGAGTGAAGACGAAGTGGGATAAGGTCTGACCGTGAATGTGATGATTGTGTTTTTAATTCTCATTTGGGAGATTGTTTTATTTTCGGTTTTTCGTTGCCAGGCTATCTAAGCCTGGCAACTTAGTGTTAGGACACTCCGTCCTCATAAAGAAATTTCCGCTCCCCAGTTTTCCCACGAATGCTGAAGCATTATGTGGGAGAATGATGAATTAAATTATTTTCATTTTCACATTCTAGAGGATAGAGCTCGGTACAATTATCCGGAGAAAAAAGTCAAATTGATTTTTTTATTGAGCTTAATATTTTTAATATATTTTATATTTATAATATTATTAAACATAATTTTTTTATACAGTCATTTGAGAATTTCATTACTTTGAATTTCAATTCTTTAGTAATATGTAAATATAATAATATTTAAAACTTTTATATGAAAAAAAAAAGTTTTTCTAGTGAAAGTTTATTATACTGTAGAATTTTTCAACATTTCTATAAAAGAGGCTCCTTTATTTAACTAACTACTCATTTGAAGTCTATTTTCAATTTGCTTTTATTTGATAGCGACCTAATTTTTTGTAGAATTTTAGTTAAGAAGAAAAGATGAATGGCCAATTTATATTTGTACTAGGATTTGTTTTTTTAAACTAATCTGTATGTATATGTGTATATAGCTTTACGTTTTTTGCCGAATGTGGTAAGGTAAGCAAAATGAACCTAGTGTTAAGACACTACGTTCTCCGTTTCCATAAAAAATAATTTGAATAAATTCACCGCATTATTTATTCATCGTCGTACTTGCTAAGTAATTTAAAATAATAGTGCTATCTCAAACTCGCAGCTATGAATAATTTTATGGTCGGCTTAAAAAAATAAAGGTAGCGCGTTCAACCAAATAAATTCTACAGCTTTATAAAATTCGAGTGGCAAGCTGAGATCCAAGTGTTTTGACCCTCAACGCTACATTATCTTTACCCTGCTTTGCTTTAAATGTATGGGATAAATTGTCAAGACCCTGCCGCCCTTTTAACAATAAAAAGGACAATATTGTTTTAGAGGCCAGTCGTAGCGCAGCGGCTCGAAGTGTGACTGCAAAACCGACTGGTTGTGGGTTCGATCCCCACTCGAAGAGATGAAATATTTACTTAAATTTATATTTACATTTCTTCGCTCTGGTGCCGAGGCAAAGCGCGGCGTTGAGTTCTGCCACTCAACACGCAATGCCTCCAGAATTCGGCAGAAAGTGGGGAACGGAGTGTCTAAAACACTAGGTTCCCTCTGCCTACCCTGCGGTGTGCGGGATACAGCGTGAAGCTGATTTATTTTTTAATATTTATTTCATAAAAAAATTAAGATTAGTACAACTTTTTATCGTATACTCTTTTAGAAAGCTGTCTCTAAAAGAAGCTATTTATTTTGATAAAATTAATTTAGGTCGTCGTTGCAGCGCTCTATCTCACTGGTTACCGCAACTGCACAATACCGCGTTATGAGCAAGCTCAGCAAGTTTCATTACCTATCAAATATTCAATATGTGAATATTGTATACGATTTTGAATTATAAAATAGATTAAGAAATTATAAACGTCGTTTCAGCGGCACAGTGCCTCTCAACGCGGCGGTTGTGGGTTCGATTCCCACTAGGCAAATGATCTATTTTTATTATTTTATTTTATTTCCTCGTTCTTTTAAGAAGACAAAAACTTGCGTTGAGTTCTGCCTGAACTCGCAATAGATCGAATAAACTGCTTTTTAATTCAACGAACAACATATTTATTCATTATTTTATGGATATTTTTTCAAAGCGAATATAATACTGTCTGTGCTTAATTTGCGCTGTTATTGTTTAGACTGTTCCTGGCTACCTCGTATTATTGTTTGTTTATATCATAACTGTGTATTTATATTATAACGTCGCCTGTAAAAATTAAAATCCAGTTATTCTTTTATTTCCAAATAAATTATAAGGAGTTCTTCATGCTCTCTTACTCTCTCTAAACTTGAATTCTCTAAGAACAGTACTCTGGTTTGATTATATAACGTGCGGTGTTGAATTCCGCCACTCAATATAATTTAACCCTCTCTGTACCTTTTTGCGTAAGTGGATATCACTTGATATAGCAATTGGGCCTCTGCACTGTAGAATGGGTTACTAGTAGTTCTTCCATAAAATACTTTTTCGATATTAATAAATCACTTACAACGGGAATAAACTATTATCTTAGTGTATTCTTGTTGATACGTTATTTATTGGCAAACATATTGCAAGGGAATATAGATTTGCGCGTAAATAACTATGGTGAGTAATGGTGCCACGTGGTCGAGATTACTGATATCTTTTATCTAGAATCATTTTACCGTAATAATACTTCTATAGATAGTATGTGCTTGCTTTATTGGAAAACTATATAAGTTGATTGTTATAATAATTGAAATTAATCGTGAGGAAAGATGACTTGTTCTTGATTTAAATATAATACATTCCGAAAAATTTTACGTTCCATTGATATTGATTTTTTCCTGTATAATATTGTATCAAATCTTAAAGCAGTTTCGTTTGCGCGTCTTTTTTTTTTTTTTTTTTTATGGAAGAGACACGGCAAACGAGCGTGCGGGTCACCTGATGGTAAGTGATTACCGCCGCCCACGGCCCCGTGCAACCCCAGAGGAGCTACAGGTGCGTTGCCGGCCTTTAAGATGGGTTGGGCGCCGGGGCCCGGCATTACCTGATGCGAAACGCAGTGGCATAAAGCCACTACTTCACGCCGGTTTTAAATGCCGGGGGTGGTAATGATCCGGTCGAGTCTGCCCATGCGTGTTGCCATTGCTGGCGACGTGACTCTACCACACGTACTTTAGTCGCCTCTTACGACACCACCAGTACCAGGATGATCCTATTCTAGGCCGGGATCACACGGCACAAATTTCAATTTAGTTAATAATGTAAGCCCATATCTAATAGCCCAAGATCCCAGGCCCCCCAGCCAGAAAAATTCTAAGTGTAATATGTAGATAAAACGATATGCGTACTTACTAACCTGAAAGTGGATCTCTTTCAGAGGTAGCGCCAACGTCTGGGATCTGGTCTGGGGGCCCTGGTCCAATCTACAAAGTTACCTTGGAGACGACGTCACAAATAGCGCATGTTGTCGAAAATGTTATACCAAAAATCTGTCAATATATTGCTTCATTTATATATAGCGAAAATGTTGTTTTGAATTTTCCTCTCATGTGATAGGTAGCTATTACTAGATAAAAAAGTAAAACCTACCAATAACATTAATTATAGTTGGAATTGAAACATAAATATATTCTATTTACTCTATGATATTCATTTAGTATGTAGGTATTAGTAAATCTCGGTAATTCACGGCGAGCGATTTCTGAGGGCGAGCTAGCTTCATTAATCTGGCTCATTCATTATTTAAGCAGAAGTGGATTACGGCGGGCAACGGATTTTACTGCCATCCATAGCTTTATATGTATGTATGTTTGTTTGTTTGTAATAAATATTTATGTATGTACACATCTATATTTAAACTTTATTGGTAGTTGGTTGAAGTTTATAAGACCGTCGTGGCGCAGTGAGACAACGTGTTAACATTATGATTGTGAAATTGATTCCACTCGGTTAAATAATTAAGCTGAGCGTTTTTTTTGTGATAAAGAAACATAATACTAAAAATTAAAAAAAATCAAAATAAATTTTTATTTTAAATATAACTTCTTGGCGGAACTTAACGCCACGGAACAACTTACAATAACAAAAAAATATATATTTATACACCTAATTGCAATTGAACTCGCAACTATCACGTACTAAGTCAAATGGTTAGAACTGCTTCATTGTATCAAAAATATATGTAGTATAGTATGTTTATTTTATAGCTTTGTTAGGAGTGCTCACAACAATGAACTGTTGAATGCATTTGTTGCTTGTATACACTTGTATACCGCCGGTCCGGTCATATTTACGGTGTTTCTCATCGCCTTTTGTTTTCAACTAGCGGCGTACCTCTTGTATGATGTATGGATATCTACGTATGTATGTATGTTTGTGTTTAGATATTGTCATTCTATTTATTGTTTTAGTTTTGTGCTTGTATTGGATTTTGTGTTTTATTTTTTTATGTAGGCTTATTTTGTTTGGTTTTAGTAGAATTTACATTTTTGTGAATAATTGTAATTTCTGTACGTGGCGGGATAATTCTATCGCGGCCTAAGCTGTGTTTTAATAAATGTTTTTTTTTTTTACATTTTTAATGTCAAATATATCTTCTAATAATGATCAGTAATGTCTACATTTTAATTCTTAAGAGCGTTATTTTGTATTTATTGATACAATAGTAGCGTGTACGTGACGCAGCCTTTAGTTATCTGCATTACGTATATACAGATACTGAGGCCAGTCGTGGCGCATTAGCAAAAGCTTGTGACTATAAACGCGACAGGTTGTGGGTGCGATTGCCACTCAAGGAAATGAAACATTTAATATTTTAATTTGCTCTCTCCGGTAACGATACAATGCCTTTAGAATTCGGTAGAAAGTGGAGAACAAAAGTAATAAAAACGGAGTGTCTGACACGAGGTTCCTAGGTTTCTTTTTCCGATCCAACTTTGTACGTAATACAGCGTGAAGCTAAAAAAATATGTACTGATAATTTAAATAATTTCCTTCTATGAAGCAATTCCAATGCAGCTTTCATTAAAATAATCTTGGGTCTATAAAGCTTATACTCTTTCTTTACGACTTGAATCAAATGGCTTGTGAGTTACAAGTTAGCCAATTTAAGGGCTAAGGCTATGTACCAAAACGAGGCGCAATTTGTTATGGAAAGCAATAGCAATAAAAATGGGCTGATGTAATGTTGTAGATAATGTAATATTTTATGGATGTGACGCAGTTAGGCAGTATCTGACTTTGAAGGTAGACATATGGAAATTTTTAATATTTTTCTTTTCTTTATGTAAAATTATATTTAAATTAAACCCGCCAAGTGCGTGTAGGACTAGCTCGTAAGAGGACGCACATAAACAATAAATGTACTAAATAAGCTTAACGCTATATATAAGCATTCTCTACCAGTCAACCATGAGAGGGAATAAAATGTGCAAAAAATGTTATCATTTTATATGTCAACTACAAATCTAAGCTTGTAATAATTTCTTTCTATTATAATTTTTTCTATCTATAAATTTTCATTTTTTTAGGTTTTTTGAATTTTTTCATATTGTCTTTTTTGTTTTCTCTTCTTGTCAAATTTTATAATTGTAGATCCACGGGAAGTAGGTACCCTATAGGTTTTAACTTCGCGTCGATTTATATAGGTACAAAATGCAGCAAAAACCACAACCATAAACACTCTTTTGATCACGTTAACTTAGAAGCGTATATTTTTTAAACATTATTATAGTGTTAATCCACACTTAGGAAAGATAAATACTTAATTAGAAAATGTATAAAAATTTGAACGTAGCGGGCCTCGAACCCGCGCCTCCTGGAAACCGACCATGTAACAACATAAATAAGTTGTAACAAGCGTATAAAAAATTCGACGTAGCTTGGCAAGAACGTATGGCTCAGTGGGCAGAGCGCCTGGTCGGTTTCCAGGAGGCGCGGGTTCGAGTCCCGCTACGTTCAAATTTTTATACGTTTTCTAATTAGTATTTAAGCGTATATTTTCCTATGCTTCAAGGAATCTTAGACCACAATATTTGATACTACTTAATACTACCACGCCATCTTAAGATTAATGGTCATGACTGACATACCTATAGACGGACAACAAAGAGATCTTATATGGGTTCATTTTTATCTTTTGAGCTACGGAACCCTCAAAAATGTTAAAATAAAATAGGAAACCCTGAAAGATACTATTTACTATCAAACTACAGTGTACGTCTCTAGTTTAGCAATAAATAAAGTTCAACCACGATAGCAAATTTAAGAGGCTAATTGATTGGGAAAAGTGAAATCTGTCTTACTTACTGTGAGGAGCAATCATATGTATATATTCTTATTACTTGCGATAAATTCCGACTGAAACTAGAGCACGCTTAAATTTCTTGGTCAACTTAACTATCGATTTGCAATCTGTTACGTTCTCTTTGTAATCTAAGGCGTGTATAGTAAACTAGAAGACGGGCACAGTGGTTTGGCTGTACGCCAGCAGTGTCAATGTCATGAACGCGGATTCTCTACGTAGGTTTATGGGTTGTAATATGCTTATTGTTTCGCAACCTTTGTATGGTTGATGAGTTTTTTTTATTTCGCGCTTTGTCTTGTATGTAGCGGCTTAGGCAGTGATAACCTAGTCAAGACACGTTTTTATTATTACATCTTGTTTGAGCGGAGAAATAAAAATAATTATTTTTTACTAGGAAATACATCCCCTTAGGGGATATTCCCCCGATATAAGGAATCAAATCAACCACTGGGTTCACAGTAAGATATTGTCTCACGGTAATCATATAGTTACATGATTTATATTTTATCTCTACGAATTAAAAATATATATATTGAAATTAGTGAAAAAACAAGTTACTTAGGCCAAGAGGCCAGCGTGACGCAGTAGCAAAAGCTTGTGACTGTAGATGCGACGTTTGTTAGTTCGATTCCCACTCTGGAAATTAAATATTAAATATTTTCATTTCTTGGCTTTGGTGACTAAGCAACGTTGTGCTCCGCTAGTCAACACGCAATATCTCGAGCGGAGTAATTTGAGAAATAAAATAGTTTTAATGACTAACACCCGCTACCGCGAAATATATATTTTTTTAATTGGAAAAGACACGGCAAACGAGCGTTCACCTGATGGTAAGTGACTACCGCCGCCCACGGCCCCGTGCAACACCACAGGACTTACAGGTGCGTTTCCGGCCTTTAAGGTGGGTTGGGCGCCGGGGCCCGGCATTACCTGATGCGAAACGCAGTGGTATAAAGCCACTACTTCACGCCGGTTTGAAATGCCGGGGGCGGTAATGATCCGGTTGAGTCTGCCCATGCGTGTTGCCAGTGCTCTCGACGTGACTCTACCACACGTACTTTAGTCGCCTCTTACGACAACATCAGTACCAGGATGATCCTATTCTAGACCGGGATCACACGGCAAAGATATAGCGTTTAAAATGTATTTAAATATTTTAATTTTCAATTTGGTTTAAATATATTCCAGGCCTTGCTTCTTAAATGAAATAGTATTGAATACATACACTTTCATAATAATTAGTGGTTATAGTTAAACAATTATGAGGTCGAAGTATATATGAAAGTGTGATAGTTTTGGCTTCCCAATTTGTGCTTAATATATTAAATTATAACTGCCATCCGATTTAGGTTAACTTTAACATGCTTACGTTAAAATTAACCTAAATCAGATAGCACTTTATTTATATAGTTTCATTATATACTTTTTGCGTTGAGTGATATTGCAAAATATATTTAATAGATTGTATTTTCACCGAGTTGTAATAGAACCGCTAATATCTTTAATATTTATGTAGTTTCGTTACATATTTTTCTGGTCAAGTGGCGGATATCAACGCCGCACTATATCTGCCAGAGAGAGGAAATTAAAATATATTTAATACATTGTATTTCCACCGTGTGGTAATAAAACCGCTAATATCTTTCATATTATATGATAAATAATATATCTCGATAAAGAAAATAAGTTCTTCGCTCTGGTGTCGAGGCTAAGCGCGGCATTGAGTTATGCCACTTAACACGCAATGTCTTTCACTACGTTCATTCTGCCTACCCTGCAGAGTAAGGGATACAGCGTGAAGCTGATTTTTTTTAATGAAAATAAGACAAAAGAAACAATTTATCACACCCGTACATTTATATGAAAGGAGAAAAATATTCGTTCATTTAAAATGATTACTATAACCTGGTGCTATATGTATTCAATCTGATTACTGATATTGAGTTGACTTTTAAATTGATTGGATTCCGTTCTGCATTATTTATTACCTTCCGTTTACTTGATGTGCTACGAAATATGCTACGAAATTGTGTGATAGTATAATAGAGTACGATGTTAATATGAAGTAGTAATGGATACCAAGGCAAAAGCTCGGCGTTGAGTTTCGCCACTCACTAAGGAGAAAAGTGGGGAACGGAGTGTCTTGTTCCCTTTGTCTACCCCGCTGTATGCGGGATAATGCGTGAAGCTTAAAAAGTTCGTTTGTTATTATTTATTTAAGGAATATTAGGAGAAGATGAATATATAGAAGTCATCTTTTTTCATTTATATCAAATACGACCTGTAAAATTTGTGGCACTATATTTATCATTATAATATGTTTTCTTTTTCAGGTAAGATCATTATTAATTCAAGATTGAAGCCTTGGTATGTCGAAGTTGTTACTGACTTATAATGTAAATATGCCTATTTTTTCGTCTCTTAATGTACCCTACATTAAGAGATGGGTTAATTGAGAGATTTCACGCTTAGTTAAATTTATCATTATTTATCAATTTTAATGAGAGTTTGCTCCGCTAAAATTATTTGTTGTTTTATTCAAAAATATTAACTTAATTAATTAGGTGCTAGCAATTAACTTACTGTTTATTTAACTCACAATTTCGCTATACGTATACTTCAGACAGAAGAGAACGTGCCAAACAACATCGAGTATGTTAACAATAAGTCATTCTGGTTAATGGAATAAAAACAAAATTATTAGAAAGCGTAAGTAAATTATAATTTGTGAGAAATTAAAACCTTTGTTGTTGCTTTACAAGACTTTCTCTGTGGGTTAGCTCCTGTTCCCAAGTGGAACTCATAGTTAAAGTCCAAGTCAATAACAACAGTTATCTAAAATATTTGACTATTCAACACAACACAGTTTTTGAGAGAAAAAGTTGTTGCAAAATTTTTGAAAATAAGGTTCTCTTAGGTAAAGTAAAGTGGGTTAAAAAAATTGAAATGTTTCAGCAGGCTATAAAGTAATGATTGTGGAATTACGGTGGTTTTGTCAACATTTTTTTGATTTAGCCAATTTAGTTTATAATATTAAGTAAGTACTTTTCAGTGGAATGTTTTGTTAAATACAATAGGTGCTGATTCTGTTTATATATTTTTTAGTAATTGTATTTTCTGTAAAGATAAGGAAAAAGAATAACAGATTTTAAATTAACAAGATACATTTAAAGATTACATCACCCTAAAGCTTAAAATATATAAAAATGATAATATCATATATTAAATGTATACCTAAATTTAGAAGTTCTCTTTCGCTAATAACCTCACAAATACATACAATCTCAATAATTATATTCAAAGAAGAAACCACAACGGGAAAAATATACGGGGGTAGCAATGCCCCTCTAAAACCCCTAAAGTAGTTTTTATTATACATATAGATAATGCTTTCAAAGGGGTTTCGCTATGTCGGTTCCTTTGGCGCATTGCCAGGTCGTGCCAATGTCAATGGCACGTGACGTAGTGTAGGTTGGGCCGATATTTACGTTGATATTTTGGCAAGAAAGTAAAAAGTTTTGGTAGCCTTTTCCGAAAATAAATATATGAAAGTTTGTTTCTCTTCTAGTGCTATTTTAGTTATGTTGTTGGCGTTAAATATAGGAATTGCTACTTTAATAATAAAAAAAGAATTACAATCAAGATTTTTTTATTAACTTGCCCATATTAAAGCAATAAAGTATAACTAGGGTTGAACAAAAATATATAAATTTAGGTTTGTTCTGCTTCGAAGAATGTAGCTAAGATTATTAAATAAAAAAAATATGATTTTAATATTTCATACAATAGTAGTAGATATCGGTCTGGCATAAAATTGAGACTATCCCAATTATTCATGACTTTAATCTTTAAATATTTTAATAATATTTAATTATTCGTAATTAAAATATTATTCACATTGTTCATACAATTACTTAAACTAATTTTCCAAAATGTAAATTGTAAAACTACTTGTTATTATTATAACAAACGTATAGTGTGATTACGAGCGAAAAAGTTGTAAAACGTTATAATAATTTCTTATCTCATCCAAGGTGGCGCCGCGATGACATACAAATTTTTATTACACCAGATAGGTTTATTGCGTGTTTGAAAAGCTATCATAAAAGATGTTGTAATGGCCGGTTGTATAGGCGGCGTGGTCGTCGATATTGGTTTAGGTAGGCGGAATAGGTTGGTTTTCATATGTTTTGATAAGCCTTTGTTAAACTGTTAAGAAGCAATGTGAAGTTGTTTTGTTTATTTATATTTTTTATTTGTAGCCATTTAAAGCAATTTTGAATGCGTATTAATAAAGGTATCGACTTTTTATCTATTTTGCAGCGTCCTTTGTTTAAGAATTATTTAAGAGACTGCGCTTAGTGGATGAGCAGTATTTCTATACTAATATTATAAAGAGGTAAGATTTGTATTTTTGTATGTATGTATGTATGTATGTATGTATGTGTGTATGTTTGTAGAGTTTTCACACAAAAACTACTGGACCGATTTCAATATTTTTTTCACTATTAAATAGCTGCATCTTCACTGACCAGCATAGGCTATATTACATTTAAAAAAAAATAGAGATCCCTAATAAAAATGAAATAATGTAACCCAAGGTGAGAAGAAATTGATCTTAACAATTCTATCATCGCGTGCGCTGCGAAAACTATTGATGATAGAACAAAACAATGTTCTACAATATTATAGAGCGTAACAATATCTATAAAAAAGTCCGCGATAGCATATGTCCAACTACTGTAGTTATGACAATATAACCATTTTTTTATATTTTATAAGTTAACAAAAGTGCCGACAATAATCAAACCATATTATTCATACCTCTGCATTAATTCTTATCCTATTAAATGATATTTTATTAAAGATAATTTCAATACCTGTAAAATACTTTTTAAATTAATAAAATCGGATATCCCATTCAAAAGATATAACGAATTTAATATCAATCTAAAGAAAATCATGTAATAATAAAAAATGCGGAGTGTGTGTCGTGTGGCCTCGCGCACCGTAGCCTCTCAGTAACTCTGCAGGGGTGAGGGGGAGGTGCATCGATATCACTAAAATTAATAATTTATTAGACAATTAGACAATCGATTAGATTTTTTGTTTCCTTATTTGATTTGAATAGGCCCCGAAACTACGAGACCAATTTGGAAAATTATTTTACAATTAGACGATTAAGGTGTAAAACAATACCAAAAAAACCTTATATCGCGTACGCTGTGTATTGACAATAGAGCAAAGTGATGTACTATAATTTCATAGAAGACATCAATATCTACAAAAAGTTGACGATGCCATGTGTAACTGTTAGAGTTATGTTACAATAACTAATTTTCGAAGGAAAAAGTGCAAACTAGAACAGAGCCGCCATCGTAGTACAGAGGGACATCTAAAATATATATATTTCATATTCTGTCATAATAAATAGCTTATACTTTGCATACAAAAGTATCCCGTACGTAGTATATCATTTTTTTCATTTATTATTACCAGTACAACAGTATCGATACTAATGTGGTATCTATATTTTTATATAATATATATTTAACATTTTTTCTCCCCTTAGTGTTTTTCAGGTGGAAAACACAGACAATATTTTATTCACCATAAAAATGTTAGTGGTTTTTATAATTCTAATATAATTGAACAACTTTCTAAAATGATCTTTCCTTGCATGTGTTGTAATAACTATCAGGAACTATTAAACAAAACAATACATTCTCATTTTGATAAATATATTATATGTTATTACAGTATAACAATATAATATATAAGATATTTTATATTATTTTAATTTTTATCTTAAAACTAGCGGGCGCGCGCAACTTCGCCTGCTTATTAGCACCCTTAGGAGTGAATTCTAAAAAAACCACGAAAAGAATGTTCAATAAAATATTTTTAACAGTCTGATTGTAATGTTTTATAAAAATCGGTGGCGATTTAAAGATTTTTTCATATTAACTTTCAAACCCGTCCATTGTTTTAAGAATTCATCTCTAAGAGGATGAATTCTAAAAACCATGAAACACGTGTTCACTGAAATATTTTAAAAAGTCTGCTGACTTTTAAATTTTATGAAAATCGGTGCTATTTTAAAAAAAAATTCAAAAAATTTTCAAAATCCCTTCTTAGTGGATGTCCAAATTATCAAAATAAACATCTGTCCAAACTTCACGTTTCTCCCATCAGCGGTTACGGCTCTGCGTGTGTCTTACCTCAGTCAGTCAGGTATATGTCCTTTTATATATATAGATAAATAGATAAATAAGTGTATTTTGATCAAATTTATTTTCTTAAAAAATTAACAGTGCCCAAAAAAGCTATCATTTCTCTATGAGGATATAAATAAATAGTTATAAAGGTCAGTTTTTTAATCATTACACCATTCATACATGACGAATGTTAAAATAAAAACTATTAAACCGATTTTACCGCTCCCGCAGTGCGCTCACGTCTTAGCTCTTTAAATCGCTTAAATCGTTTCTGAGATAAGCGTCGACTAACAGAAAAACCAACAAACAAACAAAATTTACAAATATTATTGTTTCTGGTTCTATTACTTTGTTAATTGCCCCCAATAATAATTTTTCTAATGAAAATCTAAAATGCCTCTTTAAGCGGGTGAAGCCGCGAGCTGGTTGCTATAGTTTATAAAAGTTTATATTGGGTTTAGATGGATCACGTGGGGATATCAATACATTTTAATCATTGGCACGTAGGTACGTTACATTCATTTACAATACATATATTTCTCAAGAGAACTTAATCAAAACTTTGTATATAAAAAAAATACATGAAATAATCATGTTAAGGAAGTACCAAATATATTTTATGAATCAACCTTAATGTTATATTCAAAACAAATGCATTGTATGTAAATTTGTTAATACATTTCAAGTATGAAAAAAAAAAAATCAATAAAATTGCGTTTCTCCTTTTCTTTCCAGTGATTTATATTTCTACTATTTATATCGATATATCAGGGACGTAAATGCGGGAACAGAGCTGCCATCTTAGTACAGAGTAACCTCTAAAAAATATATTTACGTATTATAGTTAAAGAGTAAAAAGTGTGAAGAGGAATGTGTGATTCCTCTATAGAATATAGTATTCTACATAATATCATAAAAAACAAGTTTAAACAGGATATATAAAGGTATCCTCCTACAGTATAATTATTTTCGATCAACATTTTTTAACTTTTAATTTTGAACATTTTGAATTGAACGAAAAATTTAGACTATTTTGTCTTATTTTTTCGTCATAATGGCGCGAAAATATTCAAAATTCAAAAAAAAATTATTCTGAAAAGAAATAATTTATTAACATAAAGAATGTTGGTAGTTTCTCAAAAGGTACAAGAATTAAAAAATGCCTGAAATATGCTTTCTCTGCAAGTGTTGTAATAACTATTGGTTGTATTCACTAAAAAATCACTATAGATATTAAATATGCTCAATTATATAGTATTTGTGTCAGCACCCCTTTAAATGAAACTATAGTTTTAACTACTCTATAAAAGCCTAATACAATTTAAAAAATCCCAAAAATGAAAAAGTTATTTTTTTATACAAAATAAATTATATATTATCGTTGATATTAAAATAAAACGCTGTTTGTCATTAATGACGCAAACAGACATAAGCCTATCAAAGAGAAACCGCCGCATACGAGTCTTAGGTATTGGCGGCAAAGTTCAAAGTTGCTTATCCTTTAGTAATATTTTGTAGTAGTATGTGTTAACGTTATTGGTATCTATGCGTAAAAATCCTACGTCTAAACTGTTGAGGTATCTTGATTAATTTCTTTAGGTATGGGTTTAAAATATTTTATCCTATATACTGTCCCCGTAAAAGAAGCGCTGACATTTCCATTTTGTATAAATATTAAAGGCCGTCGTGGCGTAGGGGCACAAAATTGTGCCTGTAACGTGACGTTATGGGTTCGATTCCCACTTGGAGGATTGAATTGTAATTTAATCATATTTTCATTTCGCACGTCAGTCATATATCATCAGTATCTTAACGTTTAAGCTCCCTATACCTGCTATAGGCTGGATACAGCGTGAATCTGGTTTTAATTTTGTATAAACCGATTAAAATAAAACTAATACTAAATATTTAAAGGAAGTTAGGTAAATTACAAAACTGCACTTAAATCGGTTAAGCCCTTTCTGAGATTATCGTGAACGCACAGATAAGCAGACAAACTGACCAAGTTCTATTACATTTTTAAATGTCCGCAATAACAATTTTTCTAATATATCTTCCATGTACAGATACCGATGAGTAAGGATTTTATTGTAAGTATCGAAATAACTATAACTATATAGCCATAACCATAACTTAGGCCCTAAAGACTCCTTAAGGCAAAAGTTTAAAGAAATTAATATATTGACAGTTGCATCTCTCTTATGGGAGATACGAAAATGCGACCTAAGGTTTTAATAATTTTCACATTAGAAATCTTAAGTGCGTTGCAAATATACATTATAGGTATATTAAAATATGAATATAATTTTAATGTTTTAAGTAAATAATTCTGTGGTTAAAGCGGGCGAAGCCGCGAGCGGGTCGCTAGTAGTCTATATAGATGAATGATAGTAAATAATGAAATTTCAAAACTGATAAAAAATTATAAAATTTCCACAGCTGGCCAAGTACAATAATGTTATATCTGGTCATCCATATAAAATCAGAGAGCCCCTAAAATCTCAAACAGCAAAGTAACGTAAATTGTCCACACAATTCAATTCCGTAGAACGGATAATACCAGATGCAATTAGCCGGCCCGGGTAGCTTGTGCCTTATTACGGAATCGTTTTGTGATCGTTTCGCGTCTCACCTCCTATCGGGTTGGGTAATGGCGTCCTGGCTCCTTTGTTTTCTGATAACGGTACAAAATTAAATTGCTACTGCCTGCCTTTTTTCAAATTTTCTTTTATATTTTAGCTTTTGTTTAAAATGGAAATGTAATAGTGTAAGTAAAATGTGTTTGTTATTTGATTGGAATATCTTCTGTAGTAGCTTAATATGTGAGATGTGAGGAAACCTTCGTGGCGTGTAAACGGTGATGTTCGTTCGGGTCGGTTCGTCCACTTTAGGAAATAAAATAAATATCTTACATTATCATTTTCTCGCTCTGGTAACAACGCACAACGCGGCGATACGACTAGTTCAACCACTTACGCAAATACTTCAAGAATTAACCAGAAAGTGGAGAACGAATGTGTCTTAATGGAAACGGAGTGTATGATGTGACTTTACATAGAGTTCCAAGTTCCCTATGCCTTAGATGTGTGCGGGATACAGCGTGAAACGTAATCTATATGTGTATATATATATCGACGAGGATATATATATATAAGGGATACATATATATATATATACATATATATACATATATATATATATAGATAGATTATAGACAGATGTATATATTAGATATGTAGAGAGAGAGGAGAGAGAGAGAGGAGAGAGAGGAGAGAGAGGAGAGAGAGAGAGGAGAGAGAGAGAGGAGAGGAGAGAGAGAGAAGAGAGAGAGAGAGAGAGAGAGAGAGAAGAGAGAGGAGAGAGAGAGAGAGAGAGAGAGAGAGAGAGAGAGAGAGAGAGAGAGAGAGAGAAGAGAGAGGAGAGAAGAGAAGAGAGAAGAGATTAGAGAGAGAAGGAGATGAGAGAGAGAGAGAGGGTAGAGAGAGATAGATAGGGATAGAGATATAGAGTATATAGATATAGATATATATTAGAATGATATATATATATATATATGTATGTATGTATATATATATATATATATATATATATGTATATATATATTATATATATATATATAATATCGTACAAAATCGAACGTACATACGCTCCCTCGTCCACATTGAACAATACCTTCCTGTGCCGATCAATAATGAAGTACAAGTGCACTGCAATCTTTGTATTGATGTTGTAAGGTTCGATGGCTTAGCTTTGCTTGACGCTGACAATGGAAGCGCTGCGGAACATTGTCAACGGAATAGCGGTGAAGTGGATATACATAGCTCTGTTAGCTCGCTTCTGCTTTGAATTCTTATTACGTTTTTGTGTTATAATTATAAATCGAACTTCATTTTTTTTCTTTTATACATTATCTTTTTCTTTTTTCAATTTTAAGTTCGTACTTTTATTAAAAAAGAAATTAAATTCTTTCGCCTAAATAATATGTAAATTGGAGCTGGACTTTATTTTTAACAATTAACTAATCGTTTTGTGTAACTTCGTACTGCGTGTAAAGGGACTCTAAGTACTCTAGTCTCACTAGGTCTACTACCTCTAGCACAAGTGTTGGAACTCAACCGTGACGTTTGTCATAAGCAACCTAGTTATGTTAAATATAACTATATAGAGGTGTTCTCCATAGCGTTTGGAGCTCCGTTCCCTCTAACTACGCCCCTAGGGAGGGCTAAGTTAAGTTTTTATAAAAATATATTATATAAATTTTAAAAATATAGTTGATATATAGTTGATCACGCTAATAGGGCTAACTAAATTAGAATAATCAATACACCTTTACGTGGTAGTTTATGATTTGAACAATTATATTATAATGTTTTTATGCTGGTAAAAGCGGATTTTAATACACGTTCAAATAAATTTGTAAAATAACGCGCGAAAGGAATTAGAAGAATTAGTAAATGTAGATATTTTGCCTTTATGGTGGTTGAATAAAAGGCAACACTTCATAACATAATGCAATATTTATAATATTATTTAGAGTTTACATAATTTTTTATGGAATGAATTTTATGGAATGGACAAGGCAAACGAGTAAACGACGAGTCACCTGGTGGTAAGTGACTACTGCCGCCCACGACCCCGAGTAACATCAGAGGAGCTACAGGTGCGTTGCCGGCCTTTAAAGTGGAGATTCAAAGAGAGCGCTGAAGCGCTTGAAGGTACTCAGATCGTATCTGGAAACACTGCCGCGGGACATTCCACAGTTGAATGGCGTTTCGAAGGAAGTGGCTACGAAATCGCACAGTAGTGGAGTGCCAGATTCACGATCACGTATTCAGATGATGATCGCATTATTACACACGGATTTCCGCCATTAGATTGGGATAGCGACTGCGGCACAATAAGATTATTAATACGCCACTCAACATGCAATGCCTCCAGAGTGGGGAGCGGAGTGTCTTAACACTAGGCTCCCTCCTACCTTACTACATGTGGAATACAACGTGAAGCTGGAAAAAAAAGCTGTTAATATTTCCAGTGCCAAATATGGGAAGTAAAATTGTTTAAAAGTAATTTCAATATTTTGTAGAAAATTATACAATAAGTAGTTACAGTATTGTGGACAAATCTTGATATAAACTTTTTCGTAGATGGGCTCTTTTCATAAAGAATAAACAACGTGAAGAAATATATATTTATAAGGAAAATTTGAAGCTACGGCGACGTTCTTCTACACACAAATAAGCTTTTATAGTAATTTTAAGCAAAAACGTGAGTTTAATAACTATAAATCCTGGTAATGTCTACGTCTTTTAATATATTTTTATATTAAGTTTATACTAGGGATCCATTTTAAACAATGCGCATAGATTAAAAAAGTTTTTTTTTTCAATAAAAGGCAGAAGGATTTGTAGACAACTAAGAAAATAAAGTTATATACCGCATCAAATACGAATTCATTTTCTATAACTTGACCAAGCAACCGTATCCGGTTGTTTGGTCTAAAATATTGAATAAATAATCCGGGCTAGTTGAAATGTGCAGTGCATTTAGTACCGCTCGCACCACAGATAAATATTTGAGAATCTGTACAGAGTACAGGATAAATTAGAAACTCATTGATTCATGCTTCTGTTTTGCACTTTGAGTCGTGATTAATGTTAGCAACAGCCCTTAGAATTTTTTTTTCTTTTGATAGTAACTGTAGACAAAGGGAGTCTAGTGTTAAGATATTTTTGTTCCTCACTTCCCGCTAAATTCTGAAAGAATTGCGTGTTGAATGGAGGAACTTAACTTTGCCTCACCGCCTGTCACCAGAGAAAATATTATATTTCGTTCCTTCTAGTGGGAATCGAACTCACAACCTGTCGCGTTTACACTCACACACGGTGGTGTCCTTGCATAAAATATGCTTGATTCTGTATAAAATATTAATAAAAAATAAAATCATTATTTTATGCATAATAATTTTATCAGTATATTTTATTTTTTTAGTAAAAATAATACATACACGTGAAATGAAAAGTGTTACAGAGGCGTAAATTTATAAAAGGCCGTGTGCCATCTGTGGCGCAGATCGTTCATGTTCCGTCTTTTTGCAGAAATGAAATCCGAATCTAGAATTTGTAGGTCATCGATTTGTTTTCGCATATTCAGTGGATCCGAGGGGATCGACGAGGTTCGTTACAGAGAGTATTCTGATTGTTAAAGGCAGATCTCATTTTATATGTACGTTACTATAGATGCTAGTTGCCTCTGTGCGCATTGTTTTATTATACTTTTCAAGTTATTTTCAAATATTGAAATTACTAACAAATAATTAAAAGAAAAGGATGAATTTTATCAATACGATATGAAGCGAGATATGGAGTTTATGAAGCGAGAATTCTAAATGATTTTCTGCTAATATGCTTAAATACCTATGAGAATAAACGCCTTCTAAAAGCATAGTGTGGCTGTGAAAATTCTATAACTTGCAATTTTACGCTTGTCGAAAGCTCAACACACGTAACAGTTCAGTAACCGTTCAACCGACGCCCATTTTTCAACAAAGAAAAAAGCTGGCAAAGCTCAGTAAATAAAAGATGCGTTTATGTTATACACGAGTACACTGTGTGTGTAAACAACACATATATCGGATCAATTGGCTTTTGGGAGTTTATCCCGAATATGTTCGATATATTTGTGAGTTCTAAAATTCTTTCAAATTTTCTCACTTAATACATTGTTTTTTTTTAGCGTCACGTTGTATTCCGAACATAATAGTAGAGTAGGCAAATGGAACTTGGAAATTTAGTATTGAAGACACTCCGTTGCCCACTTGCCGGCAAATTCTGAAAGTATTGCATGTTGATTGACGGAACACTACGCCGCGCTTTGTCTCGTTTCCAGAGCGAGGAAATGAAATAATATAAATTATTAAAAAAAATCAAGAAATCTTATGCCCCTGTGCCACGACTGGTCTCCTGGTAAATACATCACATTAACGTAATATAAAAATATTACATGAGAGTATACTCAAAAGTATAAATTTACTCTCTAAAGTTTAATGAAAACGTAAGTGCGTTAGTTAGCCTAATGAAATAATAAATCGTAGAACACGACCGTCTAACGAGTTGCTAAGCTGGCACGACGTCCCTTGTTACTATCACAAATTATTTTATAACCTTATATAGTCATATATATGACTTTCCAAAGCACCATTTTGTTAATATTGCTTTCAGTCCATTGAAGTGTGTGTGTGTGTGTTGTCGAAATAGTAGATTGTTTTTTTTTTACGTTTTTTTTACACTTAATATTTGAGTACTCTTCGTCAAAATCTAGCTCTTTTTACTTCATAATATTAAAATACAATTGCACCACTGTGAAGCTCTCTTACAGCGTCTCTATAGCTTCTGTGTTCTTTGTTGTATACAGGCCTATATACAACAAAGAACGGAAGAACGGAGTGTCTTAACACTAGGTTCCAGAGAATCTAATGATCTTTCGTTACTCCGTTCCTTATTTTACACTATATTTTGGAGGCATTGAGCGTGGTAGTGACGAAACTAGTTATTAGCGCGAACGTAACTCATTTACCATAACAAACGAACTTGCAACTATCACGGCCACGCCCACTACGGCCAAATTAAAACTCATAATTGTAAATTTTAAAAGTATTTGCAACTTTAACGATGTATATCTATAATTCGTGGAGTAGATTCATTTTAATATTATTTTACGAGCAATAAAGCGTTCGAACGGCATGAAGTCACGTTTCATATTCGAATGTAAGCTCAGAAGGGGCACTAGACATAATCACCTTATTTCACAAATGGAATAAATTTTCTTATTTACTGTAATGTCCATATAAATCACTTTGAATATATATTTTGTTGTTCAAGACGCCGCGTCGTTAATATGACGTTATTTTGTTGCTTAATTTTAAAATACTTCTTTATATGATTTTTGTATATTTTTTATATATTTTGTTTTGAAATTTAATTTATGGAGTACAGTAGTTAATTCGTTCTCTACTCTCCGTTCATTGTGAATATAGACATTACATTATATTCACTATCAAAACTTGATGCCAGTTATAGCGCAGGGGCGCAAAGTTGACTGTAAACGTGATAGGCTGTGGATTCGATGTCGATGTTCGATGTTCAGGCAAAGTGCGGCGTTGAGTCCCGCCACTCAACACGCAATGCCTCCGGAATTCGGCGGAAAATGGGTAACGGAGTGTCGCAACACTAGGTTTCCTCGGCCCACGCTGCCGCGTGCGATACAGCGTGAAGCTAAAAAAAACATATGCTATACAACAAGAAAAATCAATATTTTATATAGTTAATTTATGAAATATTAATAGTTCTAGAAAACTAACTAAATAAACATATCATAATACTGTTTACATTACGTAAAAGCTGTGAAATTTTGCTTAGAAAGTAATAATTGACAGTTATTTATGGATCTAATAACAAGTGTCGTTGATTGCTTAAAAAAAATTCGTTTTCTGTATCTTTTCAATTTATCTAATTAACTTAGACTAGATTGGCTGTCACTTAGACGGGCTGTTACTTACAGTGTTGCTAATAAAATAATTTAATACATACATACTTATTTAATTATAAAATATAAATTGACGAAAAGGAATTAAAGAATAATTAGTAGCTCAATATTACATACTATTATAACATAACATTTTAAGATAAGAAAAAAATATAAGCAGCACAGATTTTGACTCTTACGGCGTCGTTTGGGTACTTTTCATATCTGATAACAGGATAAAGCGCGGTGTTGAGTTCCACTACTCAACTCGTAATATCGTAACACCAGTTTTCCTCTGCCCACCCTGCTATATGCAGAATATAGCGTCAAAATAAAAAAGTTTATTTTTCAAATATGTGTATATGTTATATATTTCAGTAAAGAGTGCAATTATCATATTACAGTACTGTCGCTACGTCTGGTGGTGACATCACAAAGCATCTGGCCTATTTCTCAGCGAGCCAAGCAGATGCCGTGCCATTGTTATCTACTTTGCACCTGTTGTGAACATGTCTGACATTTTAAAATGATAATCCTTAGAGTATTTTATGGTTATTGAACAATTTAAAAATGATATTAAATATTTTCAAATTCCTTATTTTTTTATTAATGTTCTTGAAAAATAGATTTAAATAAAATATTTTTTTCAAGAACATAAATAAGTTGTTAACATATTTATAAGAATTTCAAGGTGATTTGTATGATATACGCGCGCTACTAAATGAAATTTTTTATACATTTTAGAAAAAAGTATTTTTCTTTTTGCTAAGTGTAGTATAACATAATGTTAAAAATGGATTTAAATTATTTTATAACTTTTTTTATGTCTTTGCTGTCAGTTGCAGTGGTTTTGAATGACACGTTGACTCCATATTTACGTAATTTCCTCGGTCTGATATAGTAGGGTTGAATTTTGTCACATGTTATACTATCGTCTTGTTAAGTAGAAAGTTAAAAATGCAGTTAAACTTAACTAACTTTTTTTTGCCTTTTATTTTGTGAAGATAACAAAACAAATATAAAAAAGTGTATGTAGTCATTTGGTGTTAAAAATAATAATTATACATTGTCTTTAGTTAAATCCGTTGAAACTGGCTTAGTATTCAAAACACAGCCGATTTAATGATAAATTACAATGAAATATTACCTAATTTAATTTATTAGTATTTCAGTAAAAATCTACCGCAAAATTAAATCTTGTAGTTGTCAACTTTGTAGGTAATATGGAGCTTCCAAGTTTGATTGCAATAGATGTCTACGAAGTTCGTAGAGCTACGAGCGTTACGGGCGCTACGACGCTACGGTTGCTTTATTGAATAGTTAGTTTGCATACTGAGCTCGGATGTGCTATTATTACACAATGTTTCATTCGAATCTTTTTTATGGTACAGAAATTAATAAATAATCGTATACAGTAGTATACTATTATTATATGCAGTTTAGGGTTTTATAAATAAAATATCGTGAATTTTCACTTTCAATTAATAGACAAAATAATTATATTTTAGGACTAATGATTGTTTTTCGAGCTTTAACCAAGGACAAAAAGTATTACACCCTTGAGTCTCTGCGCCACGACCTCCTCATATTATAAATTTGTTTTTATTATATTACTATATAAAAAATAATAAATCTTTATCTTTTGTGTTTATTATGCATAATGGTAGAACCTAAATATCCATTTTTCTATCATTTCGAAGATTTGTATTGCAAATTTTGCATATTTGGTGACGAAAGATAACTTCTCACTGAAGATAGACTGGGTAATTATTGTATTCATTTACGGTGTGGTATTCGAGCCTACAATTGTCGCATACTACACTGATAAAGAATTTTATGTAAAATTATTTGATAAGCAAATAATTTAACATAAAATCTTATAACGAAAATAAGAAACTTATGAAGTTTCTCTTTTTCTAATTTTCTCCATTTCCCGATAAAAGATACTTTAAACTCGGTCACGCTATTTATTTTTTGGGATATAACTAGTTGACCAGCGGGACTCAAAGGTACGCTTTGTCTACAGAGGACAAAGCAAGTTTACATTCACTACGACGGCCAATCGTCCATATTTGTCTCAATCGAATTTTCTATATCAAACTTTTAATGATAGAGGCAAAAATATGTTTCATGTACTTATTAAGAAAACGTATTTAAATTTGAACGTAACAGGATTTGAACTGGCGCCTTTTTGGAAACCGTCCAATTTTCATTCCTAAGTGTGGAATAACACTTAAAAATATTAAAAAATATATTTTTTTCATGTATTCCTTGAAATAAGCTTATTTAGTTAGGTTAGGTTACGTAAGATTATATACGGGCGAGACGCCAAAGCGCTTTTTAAAATTCATTGCGCATGTTGCACCGCGGTAACGTATTTGTAACTAGTTTCTTACCGAATTAGATCACTACCGACGTTACGTGCTATAAATTTTCAATTTGTTTTAAATATCTTTTCCGGTCTTCCTATTTCCGTTTGTAATATATGTATGTGTTTATTGAGAATGTTTATTATGTTGTATGTAGCTTGGTGATAAGGAAACGTTACAAGGTATTGGTGTCAATGGAAAACGTTTTTGCTGTAGGCGGTGATTTTAATATGGTTATTTATTTTTATTTTCTGCTTAAGTAATAATTTGTGACAAACGCAGGCACAAACAGATTGTCGTGGTGATCCTTCAGAAAGGCCTTTCTTCAGTAGGAGGTTGTTGATAGGCGAATATGATGACAGTGATGATGATGATGATGTGAATGATGATGATAATGATGATGATGGTGGTAATGATATAATACGAAATGTTTATAAAAAACAAAAAATATATTCGCTTTATTTCAGATAATACGTACATTTCATTTTTGTTACACTACAGCAATTAAAAATCATATTTTTTATCAAAAATAACTAAATGTTAAACAAATTTGCTAAGTAAAATAACTTCTGTTTCAATTTCATTAAAATACTATTAAAGGCGAGGGAGCAGGGCGGGTCCCTCGTGTATTTAGAAAGCAAGCTACTTCTTGCTTCGTAAGTTGTAAAAGTTGCATAATTATAAAGTTCCTAACGTGCGGCATTTAGAATTCACGCTCGCTTTAGTATTGTGCTTACAAATTATATTTTGAAATGTAATATTTATTCATCATGGTGCAGCTGTGAATTGTATGTCAGCTTCACGCTGTATCCCGCACTCGGCAGGGTAGGCAAAGGGAACATAGTGATAAGAAACTTCATTCCACACTTTCTGCAGATTTCTAGAGGCATTGCGTATTGAGTGGCGGAACTCAATTTCGCGCTTTACCTCGATACCAAAGAAAAAAAATGAAATTATAAATATAATTAAATATTTCATTTCCTTGAGTGGTGACCGAACCCACGCAACGAGTCGTTTTTACAGTCACACATTATGCGCCTACGCCGCGACTGGCCTCAGACCTCAATTATATGTCTATAGCACGATATTCGATTCTCTTTCTGGTATTTTTAAACTGTAAATAATTTTATTTATCCTGTGTGATGATTTTGATTAGGTTTGTCAACTTAAGTGTAGCGTTGAGATCCGCCACTCAATACGCAACGACTGGAAAACTGGGTCCTATTTGCGTCTTACCACTACGATTTAACTCGCATTATATTTTATTAAAAACATATATACCTTTATATACCTTTTTATCAGTGACGACGTTAACAACGTTAGAATGAAGAAACCCTACAATGCAAATATAATATCAAAGGTTCTTTTACATATTACACGAAAAAGCCCCTTACAAATTGACAAAAAAACGATATTCACATCTGGTAGTATTGTACGTTGTGTAAAGAATATTTTCGATTTAATGGTGCAATTTATGTATAATTTAATATTACAATATATTTTCATTTTATCGAAATTTTCGCTTTTCCCAATTATTCTAAATCTGTACCAATTATTTGAAATTCACAAATTTGTCGCTATTATATCGGCTATGAGATCAAATTTCACTTGAATGAATTAAAATAAGGACTTTCAATCTTAACACAATTTGACATTGACATCCGCCATTTTAGTATCTATACATTATCTCTAGATATTTTATTATAGAACTATTCAAGTGAACAAATATGTACGTACATAATTAAAGCAGTTTATATTACATACATACATTTGTATACACAAATAAGGAATAGGTGATGGTAGAAAAACATGCTAAAAAAGGTTTTTGGTTAAAATGTTGGTATTTCCCTTTAATGAATCTCTATTTTCCATATTATAGCTTAATCTAGAAGGCATTCACCTTGTTTTCAGCATCGGACGCATAAAGCAAGTAAATAGCTTATTAACGCGAAAACATGATATCCGAACCAGATTAGATAGTGCTATACAAAATATAGTAAGAACAACACATTTATCGTCAATGACGCTGGGTTGTTGATGTAAATTGATATTATCAATTAATTATTTAAGATAGAGGCCACTCGTGGCACAAGCGGGCACAAGCGTGTGACTATACTAGTAAACGCGAAAAATTGTGACTTTAATATCCACTCGAGGAAATAAAGTATTTATAATTTTCATTTTCTCGTTCTGCTGCCGCCACTCAACACGCAGTGCTCAGAAGTGTAGGCTCAAAGGTGGCGGAACTCAACGCCGCGCTTTGCCTCAATGCCAGAGCGAAGGAATGGAAATATTAATTTAAATAAATATTTCATTTCCTCGTAATGTAAAAGTAAGCCATTTACTATAAAAAAATAATGTAAAATTAGTTCTTCAAAAAGGATAACAAAATAAATGAGTCTTGTATATAAGATCTTCAGATCAGTACTAACTTTGTTTATTTCTAAAACAAAATTATTAGGGCAGAGCGTTCGAGAAACGCTATTAAAATTTAAAATGTAATTATTTCATTACCTAATTTTATGTTGTTTAACCATAAAATAAGCAGAATACTGGTGTTATTACCGGGGTTGTACGTTTTAACTGCTCTTTTTACCTGTATATTATGTAAACAATATAAAAAATATATTTTTCTCTCGCTGTTTACAGACAGAGCTCTATTAGATTAATTATATTTACATCTTATGTTCATTATTATTAAGTATTAATATAATAGAAATTTAACAAAACCTATTTATACGCACGAGTACCGTTTATAAATGTAATTATTGTACCGAAAACAGTCTCAGAGTAAAATTAATTTACAATAAAACAGACTCTCGAATAATTAGTACGGATCTAATAAGAATTGCAAATAAGTTATAAATCTAGGTCGTAGAAGATAATGATAGATACACCTGAAACGTGGCTAAAAGTATGAAATTTATTATTTTTTAATTACTGTCTAGACATAGCTTATTTGGTAAAGTCCCAAAAAATTGCTTTATTAAAGTATTTTTTTTTTAATTTTGAAATGTTTCTATCCGTTTAAAGAAATATCAATATACGGATTCTGAACTTAGTGTCAATCCCATAGAGAACGTAAATGTGAAATAGGAGCCAAGTTTATCATTGAATAATGCATAGTTCTCGATTTCAACGACAAAAGAATTGGAGATCTGAGATATAAGTGCACAGTTTTTTTTTCACTCGAGATGTAATTCAAGCTTCAATATAATTGGATAATTTTTACTCTTTTGCTTGTACCGTACTTATAAAATTAGGGTTGATATTTATATCTGGTTTAATGGTATAAAGTAGCTGTGATTAGTTAGGTCCACAAAAAAAGAGACCTTCCGCGCTATCCTTGTCCTTATATGTTTATTTATTTTTATGTATTATGTTTATTTATTTTTATGATTTTTTAGTGATATTTGTTTAAAATACATAGTCTCAGACTGTATCCCGCATATAGCAGAATAGGCTGAACAAACCGAGTGTTTAGGCAGTCTTTCCGCCCAATTTTCAAAATATTGCGTGTTGAGTGGCGAAAGTCAACGCCGCACTTTGTCTTTTTGTCTCATATATTTTATTGATTATTTTTTTTATATGATAAAAGTATTATAAATTTAGTTGAGTGATAATTATAAAAATAGAATTAAGATTCATAAAATGATAATTTTGTCTGAAAATGTCAAATCTATACATTGACTATTGACTTGAATATGACATTTTCATATTAAACATAAAATAATGACGGTCAATGCTAAGTAGAACGCTGAAATTTCGTTTAAAAGTTTCTTTGGGAGTGTGGGAGAGCAATAAGAGAAGATTCGTCGAAAATCCTACGGAAACGGGAAAATACAGGACTAACATTTTATAGTTTGCGGGCTACGGTTTGTCAAAGTATATAGGATATATAGTATGTAGGTTTAGGTGATAGGTTAGATTATAATTTTTTTGATAACGAATAAGTCATTGCCTGCATAATGAAACAGAAAATTGTAGCTCAATTTTCACTTCATTGAGCTGCAACATTCTATTTTATTATGCAGGCAATGACTTTGAAATAAATAACCATTGCTAAACCACTATTCAGTTCGAACGATTCAATAGTTGCGCTTAGCTTTTAATAATTATTAATATATAAGAAAATATATTTGAGAAACGTTTTAAAGTAGGTATCCTTGTACAAAATAATTCACACCGATACCCTTTCTTTTTCTAGTAATGTATCGCGTCTATATTGGTAGAAGAATAATTTAAAGCATCTCAGACTTCGTGAAAGAAATAAATTGCCATCCAAAAGCTCGCTCACTTTTGTTAAAGAATTTCGCTTTAAATTGGCGCGATTACATTCTAATACCTTTTCATTGAGAGGGTATTACGGGTTTAATCATGAGGAGAACCCGTGTAGGGGTTGAAATGTGTTTATGTAATCCATGTTTTGCTTATATTTTTAGCTAGTAATATAACAGTTTTTTTAGAGTAAAAAAAACTATTATAGAAACATAAAAACGGAGAGTTAATTTTGTTGTATAAATATAAGTAAATATTTAATTTAATATTAAAATATTAAATTAATTAATATATATTTTTTTAATATTTTTATTTTTATTAAAGAAATATTTTAATAACACAAAAAAATATTTATTTGTGTTAATTAGGTTACTACTAAATTACTAGGTATTGTTTGTTTTTTACAAGTATGCTTTGAAGGTTAATATCGTCATGTATTTATAAAGTTGAAGGAAAAATTATCACCTCAAATATTACATTTTATATTACTTACTTTGAAAGTTTTTTTTTTTACACTTTTTAAATTAAATAATTTAAAAAGGAGTAACTTCAATTTGTGCAATTTAATCATATGAAACGAACAAAAAGGAGACCGTGCATATTTTGGTATTCAAAAAAATATTAGGGAAATCTCGACATTTCGAATATTTTACAGTAGTTATCTATGACAATTTCGTTTAAAATATGTAAAAATTGCGAAAACCACAGCTCTAAGCTATAAGTTACTTCAGTTCTGCAAATAAGAAGCAGAGCAAAAAGCTCAACTTAACCAAATGCAGCTTTAGAGTGTTATAATCCTGGTTGCACTTTATGAAATTCCAACTCAAGTAAAGATGTCAGAATATGCTAATTCGTATGAAATCCTCTTTGGAGATTTTAGAACCGGCACCAGATAATGTCTGTTTATGCAACACTGATGTATCATAAAACCCAATTTAGATAGTTTATTTTCGTAGATGAGATTGAGAAAATATAAAACATAATTAACTACTGTAAAAATTAAGATTTATTTATTTAAGGGATCAACCCCACTTTTTGCATAGGGAAGGGAGTGATTTAAAAATTAACAAAAGAAATTCATATACATAGTAAATAATAATTAGAATACTAGTTCTTTTTCAAACAAAAAACAAACAATGTTAACCGTAATTGCAACAAGTACAAATGCCACTAATTGGTTGTACAGTTGATTGGCGTCGTGTATCGTTGGCGCGCTGCCGACGCCGCGCGCCGGTGCCATGCCGCTGCCCTCTTATTAAATTCCGCGATATATGGCCACTCTGTAACCAGATGAGTTTTTGGGTATTAAGCCCGCAAAAAAAAAACTGGGACGAGCCGAATTTAGGTCACGCCACAGTATAGATTAAACTACGTTATATATTTCAGTTCGATGATAATATATCTTTTAGCAGGGTCGATATATGTAGGTTACTTAGTGGTAAGACACTCCGTTCCTCAATTTACGTTTATTTTTCGAGACATTGCGTGTTGAGTGGTAATTATTATTATTAAATCCTTGAATATTTTTGTTGTCAAGAAGTTAAATTATAATGAGATTTTCTTAGATGCCAGTTGGCCTTTGAAGATAAACAACATTAAAGCGCGGACATTTAACAAACTCTACAGAATCATTAGCATTCCTTTTATAATAAGTTTTAACGAAAAGATCCGTCTTGTCGACTGATTTTTTTTCGGAAAAAAAAAATATTTTAAAATTTTCAATTAGGGTTAAGTTAAACGTAAGAGTCGAAAGAAAGTTTAACATTTTTATTTGTTGCTTGATTGATTGTCATCTATGCAAGTGTATAAATTTATATCAATTCATGAATGGCCATGTATAATAATAAACAGCAAATTAATTAAGTTCGCGCCGGGCTGATTACAGCCGATAACTGATACGTTAGCAGTTAAACACGATAACAATAATCGATATTCCATCAACCAACGCTCTATAGACTGCCTGACTACTGTCCTTAGTGAAAGGTAAGCATTTAGTGAAAAATAAGTTTTTGGTATTATATCTGGGAACGTGAATGGAGAATATTTTGTGACAAATACCGAAATTTCCGCTGAATGACGAAACTAAACGCCGTTTTTTGTCTACCAGGGAAGGGAAATAACAATATATTAGTAAAATCATTCCTTTGACTGGGTATCGAACCCACAGTCTTCGCGTATATTCGATTAGTTCAAATTGTCAATAAATTGTAATTATGAGAATATTTTTTTCTATCTACTATTTTCATATCGGACTGTTATTAAGGAAAATATAATTAACAAATATTTCAGTTAACTAATAGAATCTGTACCCGGAACCATCTCGTTTGATCACATAGCTTTTCTTAGGACTAAACATGCCTGCACACGACAACCGTAACTGTAAACGCGACATTTGTGGTGTCAACTCGAAGGCGAAAGCTGTCTTCATTTCCTCGCTCTATTAGACAGATAAAGCAACACGTTAAATTACATCATTCAATGCCTTTGAAGATTCGGCGTAAAGTGGGGAACGGTATCTTTTAACAATAGGTCCCCTCTGCCTACCCTGCTAACACGTATAGTGTTTTAATTGATTTTTAGCTTTACTTATCATGGGAATCCAGTCTTAAAACATTCTGTTATCATTAAGACGTGAATGGTGGAATACCACACTGCGCTTTGCCTTCTTACCAGAGCGAGAAAATTAAAATATTAAATTTTAAATTTCATAGAGTGGGTCGGTTGAACAGTCACGCTCTTCTACTCATGCGCCACGACTGGCCTCTCAAGTTTGGCCTTAAACGCTTCAATCTTAACAAATAAACAGATAAGGCTTTGAAATCATGTAAGGATTGAGGGTCATTCAGTACGTCGATGTATAAGTCGTGTGGAACTGTAAGCACTATTAGATATTCACCGCACGTACGCAAAGTTTGTGCGCGAATCGTGACTACGCCGCTCTACATGAGTGTTGAACGCATTGATAACTCTGTGTACCCTCTAATTTGTTTGGTAGTGTAGAGTTTTAAAAATGTATCTTCTTTTTTTTTTAAAAAAAAAAAGAGGCTGTAGCGGCCATATGGCATAGCGCCTGACTTTGAACGCTGCCGTTGTGGTTGTGATTCTAACTCGAGGGTGTAAATTATTTTTCAGTTTTAAATGAAATTATTTAATCGGATTATTTGCGTATATCTAGAAATATACATTTTTGGAAACCCGACTGAGATGGCATTCCTCTGTCAGTTGAAATATTTATTATATCTAACTAAAAATAAAAAAAGGTCTTTCAAATGAAAAGTCTTAATTTTTTTATGTAATAATTTGGAGGTTTATTAGAGTCAGCAAAATAAGGTTTATTCTTAAGTAAGAAAATTCTATGTTCAAAGAGATCTAGCGAATCTAGTTTGCACGTAATGATTTTGTCATTCTTGTTTTCGTATTTCTAAAATTTTTTAGATTTTCTGTTTACTGCTGCCAATGACTTAATTATATTTCATTACATTTTTTTCTAATGATTGTGTTGGTTTCAAGCAGGAGGAACCTGGGTCAAGATACTTCCGTTATCCGCTTTCCGCTGATTTTTGTAGGCATGGCTGAGTTGAGTAGCGAAGCTTAACGCCACTCGTTAAAAGAACGAGGAAATGAAAATATTAAATATCCCATTTCTTCGAGTGAGAATCGAACGCGCAACCTGTCGTGTTAACAGTCGCACACTTGTGCTCCTGCGTCACAACTTGCCTCGTATTCATTTAATTTCATATTTCTGATGAGCTGGGAAGAAATCAATCTGTTCCTCATTTCATCAATAAAGGTTATTGATTCCAACATTATCTGCTTTTATCTTTCTATAAAATTAAATCCCATGTGATACTTCACTAGAAGTATAATTTTTACATAGGATTTAAGTAGTATGTAACATACAAGCGAAACTAAAGAAGCTAGCTCATTTCATATTCGCTTAACATTCATACAGAGTGCCTACGCTCCACAAACCCTCATATACATCCACGGCTCGGTCTAATTTGGCGAGCAACTTCGTCTGTCTGTGAACTAGGCTATACATTACAACACTTTCGGCAGCGTTCCCGGTTAACCGATACAGCCCAGTTTCGAGACTAGAAAACGTTGCGAACATCTGTTGGCAACGTGCTGGCGTACGTAAATACTGATACTCTACGTTGGTTTACTTTTTATTTAATGGATAAGCTCTTTTTTTTTTGTAATTATGTTTAGTAATTATGTGAAAGGAATTAATAATGTATATTAGAAACAGATATGAAATAAACGATTATAGCAAATAATAAAACATGTAATATATGGTTTGTACAAGTTTGAACAATTATTTGCTGGTTATATATCGGTTTGATGATTCTACTTCAAACGTCTGTACGTCTCCACTGGTACATACAACAGGATACTTTACACTGTTCTGCTGATTTTTAATAAATAAATTTACCTTCGTTTTTTTTAAATATGGAACAATTTATATTATATTTACCTAGTTTGTATTTAATTATACTCTATTAAAAATAGTTTTAGTAATAGGGCTAGTCGTGGCGCAATAGCACAAAGCGTGGCTGTAAATGCGACTGGTTGTGGGTTCGATCCCTACGCGAGTAAATAAAATATTTATTTAAATTTATGCTTTCTTTTATTCGCTCTGGTGTCATAGCAGTGTGGCGTTGAGTTCCATTCAGTTCTCATTCCATGCCATTCAGCACGCTATCAACATGCCTAAAAAATTCGGCGGAAAGTGGCAAACGGAGTGTCTTAACACACGGTTTCCCCTGCCTCTGTGCGGGATACATGGTGAAGTTGATTTTTTTATAAAATAATTTTATTTATATATATATTTCGATGATACCAAGCTGATATATTTATCTAGCCACTACCCGCAGTTCGACCTGATTCTTTAACTCAGCATCAATTAAGGTTCCATGAAGGCTCCCTCGTAATCTGGGACGTGGGAACTGGACTGTTGATTGCAGTTGGATAAAAGTATTGCCGTCGGCGTTCGATGGATCATCTATTTCAAAACGTCCCCGCTCAAGTTTTTCTCTTTGTCTTTGTGCGACGCTCTTCTTGTAATTTTATTTTCTTTTCAATTTTTTTTTATTTTCAGTTATTTGATTTCGATTTTTTTTTAATTTCAGTCTTTGTGCTATTTATTTTATTAGCTTTACGCTTTATTTCGTACATAACACGTTAAGCAGAAGGAACCCATTTCCATCCAATTTTTCGAGGCATTGTAAAGCGGCAAAGCACAACACCGCGCTTTGTTTTAATGCTGTTGACCTACATGTCTCGAGAATTCGGTGGAAAGTGTGGAACGAAAGTAAGTATCTTAATGGAAATTCTTCATTCTCTGTTTCCATGTTCTCTCTACCTGTTCCTGCCCTCTCCGTATCCTGCTATTCGGGTGAAGCTAAAAAATATATATTATACTATTTTTAACACTATTATTATATGTGACATTTGATCTTACAAAATATTGATATGACTACGAATAGACAAGCCTATTTGTACTTGCAAATTTATATTATTATCGTGTAGCTCTCGAAGCTTTTCCACTGTCCATTAACGCTGACGGCCTGTCCCCTTGCCGGATGACCGCCGTCGTCGATGGATTTTGCTACACGAGCCTTATATAGTACATACGCTTTATCGTTGGAATTTTATCTTTTATGTAAAGATAGAAATATTTAGATTGGAATAAAATAAGATAATATGTACATAACGAAGCGACATACTATATAGTTTTAAGCTTGATGCTGTATTCAGTATAGGTATATTTGCTGTATAGTAGGAATAGGCAGCCTTTTGTTATGATACGTTCGCCATTACCACTCACTTTTTGAGATAGTTGATGTGTACTCCACATTCAAGAGGTCAACATGGTGCCTTGTCTTGTTACCAGAAAGAGGAAATGCGAATAGATAATTCCTCCAAGTGGGAATCAAAGTGACGACTGTCGCGTTACAGTCGGATGATGTGCAGCTGCACCACGACGGCCACAACTGAATATATAATACTAAATAATGAAAAAATATTATAGGTGCACTTAAGTATAAGAAACTATTAACGCCATGTTTTTGCAGTTAGTCACATAAAATTTATGATAGGTGTAAAATAAAACGACTTATCACTTGCACGTTTACTTCGCCTGTTTGAAAATAAAATAATAATAATAATCAAATAAAAATACGCATGTGTAATTCTAATTCATGCTTTTATACTGAAAATCAAAGGGATTTTACACCATATAATACGAGCATTAATATTGAATGTTAAGTATAATAATGTGAAATAAATTGTTGACGTGACATATTTTAAACTTCTTTTATCATTTTCATGTAGGTACACTACATTTATACAAATAAAGGATATATTTTACAATTTTATAAAAATTACAAGAAAAACTAGCGAAAACATCATGTTCTTCCCCATAAAAATACAAAGTATACAACTCCATTAAAACTTCTCTTTATGATACGGTCATGTGATCTAATTACCAACGGGTATTGTTGTAACACCCATATTTGTAATAGAAGCGGTGCGTTGTATATACAGGGTGCTCGTTAAAATGCAAATTGAAGTAATTATTGTAGCGAAACCCGGTTTTACAATAGTAAATGGTGATCAAACCAATGGGCTATATCTAGGACTATATCTAAGACTATGTATGGACTTTTTATTATCATATTTCAATGAGGATGTTGGTGTTTTAAATTTTTTTACGCTTTTCTTATGCAGGATTTTTTTTTGGTTTTGGCTGTATCTAATAAATTATCTATATTTCTATTTAATTTAATATTATTTAAAATAAGATAGTTCATATTATAGTTTTAAGCGTAATATAAATATATTTTTAACGTTGGCAACACTAGGAAAATGAGAATCAACTAAGGAATAGCTTAGTAGTAGAACAGGTGATAGGAAAGATATTGTGTTAGAAAGGATTTGGATAATAAATTGTGATAGTGAAAAGTGAACATTGTGTCACGCAAAAAAAATGCCTTATGGTTGTATGATTATGTACTCTTGTTTAGTAGCATTTGAAGTTTTTTTCAGCATATAGTAGGGTGAGAAGAGAGCATTAAAGCTACAGTCTTAAGATACTTCACTGAACAGTCCGCTCAATAATCGAGACATCTTGTTAAGTAACGGAACTCAACGCCAATATTAGACGCGATTAAAAAAATCTTTGAAAAATGTCGATATTTCCAGTATTTACAGTTAAAAAAATATTATAACTCCACTGAATCTATACATGTAATTTGTGTATATACATTTCAAACTAAAGTCACGTAGGTATACGTATAACAATCCGCTCTCCTCTCCTGAGAATAATATATAAAGTGAATATTGTATGTGTTGTAATTTTATTCCGTATTTTAACCTTCAAACTTTGTATCTCGGCAAATGTTTGGTAGCGGCGTTACCGTTTTCAAGAATACTAGACCTCAAAAGGCATATATATATTTATATATTTATATATACCTTAATTTTAACTTTACGAATGTATTATTTTATATTCATGTACTAATGTTTGTAGTTTAATGAGGGAGATCTTTTTTGAAATAAAGAGATATTTTCTGTGTGACTACAAGTTAGTCTGATTTTAAATAAATCCGTTTAGACATAGTGATCAACAACAAGTGATTCAGTATAAAAATATTAAATATTTCATTGAGACACAAGGGTGTGACTGTAACGCGATGGTTGTGAGGACTGGCCCCATTAAAAGCCTAATTAATTTTCGAAATGTTTATAATATATAGGAATTTTAATTTAAATATATTTATGACGAAAGATTTTCTTTAATTACTGAACAAAGTGTGAAAACTCCCTGAGATCACTGTACTTTCTTTTCTTATGAATCTTTTATAACTATGGCTTTTACCGTCATAATTGTTCCTCGTTGAAAGCCTACAATAGTTTTAGTAGAAAAGTTGTACAATTAAGAAAAGATCGAATTATTATAAAAGTGACCTGAGATAAGCGTGAACAAACGCACGTACCACCTGGCATAAAAAAAATTTGAATTAAATGTTTTTGGTTCTATTACATTTTTAAATGTCACCAAAACATGTTTTCTTACATATCTTCTATGTGCAGACACCGATAAATTACGATTTCATTATAATTATAGATAATACAGTATCTGCAATTGCATCTCTCCGTAGATAGCACAGTAGTTCACTGACGCGAAGGCTCCACTTCCTATATATTAGGGGTGTAACTAATGTCCGAGTATCAAGAACACGCCTTGACCCCGCTGGCACGGTGCCAGCGCCCGAGGTTGTGCGTCTACGACTATCGATTCGACATCTTATCACTTGTTGGTTATGACCTCCTACGGAAGGAAAGTGAAGGTTAATTTATGTGTTATCGTATTGGTTTTCATGTGTGTCCTGTTTAAGTGATTATGTTGGTTCGTTTACGTTAACTAAAAATGTTTCGGGTTTTTGTTATTGATTTCCAAATATCAGTATGGCTTTTTCCATATATAACAGTTTTGGTAGATAGAACCTAGTGTTAACACACTCATTTACCCACTTTCTGATCAATGTTAAAGACTACGTGTTATGTGGCGGAATATATTTCATTCTCTCGACTACACATCGAACCCATAACTATCATGTTTACAGTCAGAATGTGTGCGGCGTCAAGTCGGTGTCTGATATTTGACTCAGATTTAAATTAACTCGTTGGTTGTATATTCAAATCTATACTATATACAATGTATCTTTTATGAGACAATTGTATTATTCTTCTATGTCCTAAATCCAAAATTGATGTTAATTTAGACTGTCTACAAGGAATGCCGGAAATTGGGAAATGGAGTGACGTCACCACGTAATATCTTTATCGCTATCGATTTTCCAACTATTGTAGTCTCGTAATGCCCTTAATTCCTGCAGAATGAATCAACATCGTCGTACAATGTGGTGGGTTTGGTACCTTATCAAAAATTAAAAGTGCATGTAAAAGTCTATTTAAAAAAATAATATTTCGAATTAAATATTTGTATGTGGATGTCAGTCTATAACAATTAGATTGCGTTGTTTGATATGAAGAGTATAATATTTAAGTAATATAAAAACCGTTTCATTTATTTTTTTGACATTATTTTGCACTATGTCTTAAGTACAACTGTACTTTTACAGATTGTATTGCATGTTTTAAGTATCAAGAAAGTCTTTTACTCTCTTTGGTACGATCAAGTTGAATGTGTGTATAAATATTTATTAAATTTTAATTGATGCGATCGTGGTGTAGAGGCACTAGTGAGTGACTGTAAGTGTGACGGTAGTGGATTTGATTCCCACTCAGAGAAATTATATTTGATTTTCACCACTCAACACGCTATGCCTCAAGAATTCGGCGGAAATGAAGTGTTCGAGGTAAGGAAGAGTCTTAAGAGCAACGGAGTGCCTTAACACTAGGTTCCCAGTTTTCCTCACCCATGTTGCTTTTGCCTAACCTTTTTTTATTTTATGATATTTTTTATTTGTTGCTCTAATTTCGATTTTGACACAAAATGAGTGGCATGCGAATCATTAGAAGTATGTTATTCAGTTCTCAGTGGACTGTTTAGCTAATTTCACACATGCTTGATTGTCATTATTACGTAAATGGTAAATGATGTCACGTGTATTCAAATTTGACCAAGATTTTTTTTTACAGATTTTGTGTGATACTTATTTAGAAAACGTATAAAAATTTTAACGTAGCGCTAGGTTTTCTAAATGAGCATTTTTTTCCTGTCGTAGTTTTACGCGTATACGTTTAATGATATGTATCATTTTAAACATTTTAAACACATATATAATTTTAAGGATTTGAACACTTTAATTTTGTTTGCGTTCCACTTTACCTTTTTAGCATATATGAAAAAAATACAATGTTGTGTAAACAAATGATATGTATAAAAATATTACTTACATAATATAAAACATACTTAAAATAAAATATCCAGACGGCCGTGCTTTGAACTCTTTTATAACAGTCCGCTGTTTACTATCTCTTTTTATTATAATCATCCTGGAAAGTACGCCGCGACCCTTTTAATGATAAAAGCTAGGAAAAAAATATATAATTTTCCTAAATTGCTACAGAAAAGCTGCGGAAAAATGATACCTACCTATTCTATATACATTGCGTGGTTCTTACTCGCACTGCCACAACATTATCATCATTACGACCGACGTCGACTACTCTACGGTGCTTAATTTTAAGAATGAGCGCTCCCGTTGTCGTAATTTACACAAGCCTTCGAAAAATTTTAAAACGGATTCTGATCTTAAGCATATCCTTTGTATAGGAAGGATTATTTAAAGTTTAAATCATTTTTATGGACTATTTGTCAATGGAATTATTTTAGTATGTATAAATTTAAATTTTTTATCTTGCTGTATGCTGTATAAGTCTTTTATGTTACTGAATAACTGACAGACAACACACTGCGGAGAGTGTAGAGAGGCCCTAATAGAATGTTTTTCGAAATTCCTACGGGAACTGGAAAAAAATTGAGTTCACGTTTTGAAGTCCGCCCAAACAAACATCTAGTTGTATGTACATATAATGCATTCATTTTCAATTTATGCTTTGTGGCATAGTTGTGTCATAGTTCTATTTCAATTCAATTTATTGTATGTTTTTGCTTAATGCAACAAAAGCGGTTGTGTAATTTAAACAATTTAGACTCGATTTTTTATTTCTTAAAGTTAACTGAACTAGCTGCATCTTGTGGGACTACAAAAGAACTGAAATAAAAGTTCATCAGGCAGAATTCACAATAAAATAAGCGCAATCTATAAAGGCAGTTAAGTTAGAAGAATTATAGAAATGCCTATGAATCTGTCGATTTATATTAAGTTTTTTTTTTATAATATATTTTTTAATGGTTAAAGCTGAGAACAGTCACTGTCCTTTTTATATAACCATTTTTTTTAATAAATCAAAGCTATGTCAGGCGACAAACGGGTGCAAATGTAACAATTGCCCCCTGAAATACTCCGCCCATTCCAACGCTTATTCGTTTTTGAAATCTGCCAAACGGTGTTTGCGCTACAAAATCGTCACTTGGAATCGATTTTCAATTAAATAAAGTCGATTTTGCCCCGAAGACTATTTTTAGAAGACAAACGGTGAAGGTATATGAAAACGGTTCTAAATTGGAATGCAGTGACCCGACGAGTTAGCGAGAAGGTGGGGTCGACCACCCTGTAGATAAACGACGTTCGAGAGAAATACGCGAAAATTCAATCAGCATTGTATGACTGGCTTGTATGAGATCTAATTGTTTTCGGATTGCACAAATACAGAAGAGGCGTGGGCTTTCAGATTCGTTAATTGAGAATGGTTTACGTTTTTTTTTCATTCATTGCAATTTGTGACAAATTGTTTTAAGAACTGAGTGTCTAAACACTAGGTTATGTGCGGGATAAAGCGTGGTATTGTACAAACTAAATATAATTTTAATTGAAATTTACTCCATTGTGTAAATTAGAATCTCTTAGTGAGTCATGCCAACTGAAGCTTCTGGTAGAAACTAAACAAACAGCTTTTAATTCTATTAATCTAACCTTGTATAGCTTGTATAGTGCGACTTGGCGTAACTTCGGCTTAGTGCAGCGATGCATAATTAACAACTTCAACAATTATTTCAGTGAAGGCCGTCTTCCTGTATTTTAACCTTTTCTTTTTTACCGTACAACCTCCTTGGTGGTTTCTCGATATAGTCGTTGTGCCGTGTGATCCCAGCCTAGAATAGGATCATCCTGGTACTGGTGGTGTCGTCAGAGGCGACTAAAGTAAGTGTGGTAGAGTCACGTCGCCAGCAATGGCAACATGCAGACTCAGCAATGGGCAGATTCGACCGGATCATTGCCACCCCCGGCATTTAAAACCGGCGTGAAGTAGTGGCTTTATGCCACTGCGTTTCGCATCAGGAAATGCCGGGCCCAACCCATCTTAAAGGCCGGCAACGCACCTGTAGCTCCTCTGGGCTTGCACGGGGTCGTGGGCGGCGGTAATCACTTACCATCAGGTGATCCGCACGCTCGTTTGCCGTGTCTTTTCCATAAAAAGAAAATAGCGTGGCGAACAGAAAGCTGCCTTCATTAGACTATGATGTATTTAAAAATATATTTTTAACAAGATTCGTTAGTCATCAGCGATGTTTTATATTTTCCACTTGTATAGAAACCAGCGACTGCAGACTGCGGAAAATATTTATGCGGTGGTAAAAAGTAAACAGGCGTCGGTGGTGTTTTTTTATACAAATGCAGTCATTGATGTGACGCCGCAATTAAAATGCAAATGGAGATTCTGCTCCCGCCGCACGATACGACGCCTGATAGAACTTGATAATTACAAAGTGACGCGGTCACACGATAAAAGTAAAATTGGTCATTATTTAACACGCTTTAGTTTAGACGCCTTGTTGGACGTTTGATAGCATACGATGGTTATGTGTTCAAATATTACGGCGGGAAACACAACAAAGTTGAACACAACGTTTTATATCCATATTTAAAACGTTTGCTTTTCTGTGGTCTGTGTAATCGTTGAAAATGAAGTAGTTTTATGTAGTTACACAGAAAGAACTACAACAACAAATATGTTTGTATTTTAGAGCTAGTTTTTACTTGCGGTTCCTCGTTGCCATGGTCAAACGGAAATAACTAAGAGTTGTGTATGACACATGACACATTCTGAGTGCCCGAGGCAACTCTGACCGCAACTAGTGGGTTACATCATTTTCCCTTCCTCAATAAATGCACTACCAAATATAAAATAAACAAATAAAAAATTTTACGTTTCTAGCTGATACTTCCTGACATTAGAAATAACCTTAAAATTTCTTAATAATATTATTAACGATTAACATACATTCATATCTGTATACACTCACACATTTTATCTTTTACTTAGATATACTTAAATTTCACGAGGTCACAGTTATTAATGTTTGAAGGGCGATGTCGTTCCTTACATTACTGTGCACATGAGTTTTAATAGCTTATATTATCTCAAGGTGACGACTATAGCGCGCCGCTCGTATATATACATGTTTATATTTTCCAATATAAAAATGTCTTATTATTATAATTTATTTTTTTAAAAATAAAACAGTCACGCTACCGTGTCATGGTGCAGGGGCACAAGTGTGTGACTGGTATACGCGTCTGGTTAGGTTCAGTCCCACTCGAGGATGTTAAATATTTATTTAAATTTATATTTTTATTTATTCGCTCTGGTGTCGAGGAAAAGCACGGTGTTGTTCCGCCACTCAACGGAGGAAAACGGAGTGTCTTAACACTAAATTCCCTCTGTCTACCCTGTGGCTGTGTTTAAATAAAATATTTTTATTATTAATTAAAATCAATACGAGTTAGGGTCGTTGGAATATTTTAAAAATAAAATTCATAGAATATATCCTTTTCCACAATTTCGCATTAAACATTGTGAATACAAAGAGCTTTCTATCGTAACAAAACGCAAACAGCCTCCCGTATAAATAAGTTAACTAAACAAAGCCTAAGTGGAAAATTTCTCTCACATATATTATACATACATATAATTACACATTGCGGAAATATATTTACGAGTAATTTAAAGGCATACTTATATCGTATACAAATAATTGAAAATGCTGTGTGTGTTTCTCTGTATGTGATCATTAAGATTACCTCCGATCTAATTGTTTTTGTGTTAAGACACTTGTCTCTCTACTTTCAACCTTATTTTCGAGACAGTGGCGGAGCTCGACGCCGCATTTTTTTTGTTACCAGAGTGAGGAAATCAAAATATTAAATGTATATTTCCTTACGTAGGAACCGAACCCACATCCTTTCAAGCGCGTAATATGTATTGTTACTTGTACATTAACTTGCGGTTAACCAAGGTAAAGTATATTGTAGAATTTTTTATACATTGTTAATGAAACTCGAAAGTTTCCTGTGTAAAGTTACGCGAGAATGAGATTGCCTAAAATAATATTACCCTTTTACCCTCACTTTGCAATTTTAATTTAAGTTTATACGAAACATTTAATTTTTTCCCCTACTGCGGCGAAAAGGTGTTATGTTTTTAGCGCGTATGTATATATGTACGTTCCTTTGTTTCCTTATAACTATTAAACCAATGAACCGATTTTGATAAATTATACGTGTTTGGATTTGTCTTGATGGTTAGAGTGTTATTGGATACATTAATTTAGCTTATGCAATTATTTTTTATTTCTTTTTTGATTCACGTGCTTACATTATATGTACATTTATTGTGAATGATATTGCGTAGTGGGACAGCGTCAGATATTACTCTTAAATGATTTGGTGAGTTCGATTTCCATTCGGTGGTATATTGAAGTTATTTTTGTTTTTAGTAGACCTTTAGATATTTTTTTGTAAATGATATTAACCTTTTTCCTTATGTTGTTTTAATAAACATTAAAATTATACTATTCTACACCATTTATACATAATTTGGTTCATTAAATTCATCTTCAACGAAGCCATAGACTCCTCTTTTTTATTCGTTATAATGAAACGACACGAATCCAGACCATTTAAACGCTCTGAATAGCCGATGTTGGGAAATGAAAAGCTGTTATGATGATAGACCTTTGTTAGTCCACGGTGTAAATTGCAGAGTCCGTTTGGTCTGTTTGCTTACTGTTTTTACTGTTTTATTGTGAATTTTGAATGTGGGTTATGCTAGCAATGTTTATTTATTCAATTTGATGTGAAAAATAATTGGTTTTTAAATTGATTTTATAGGTAAATTGATTGGGTTAAGCAATAGTCGTGTTGTGTATGAATATACTATTGGTTTTGGCTACAATTGTCTTAATTTTTTGTGCCGTGTGATCCCGGCCTAGAATAGGATCATCCTGGTACTGGTGGTGTCGTAAGAGGCGACTAAAGTACGTGTGGTAGAGTCACGTCGCCAGCAATGGCAACACGCATGGGCAGACTCGACCGGATCATTACCACCCCCGGCATTTAAAACCGGCGTGAAGTAGTGGCTTTATGCCACTGCGTTTCGCATCAGATAATGCCGGGCCCCGGCGCCCAACCCATCTTAAAGGCCGGCAACGCACCTGTAGCTCCTCTGGGGTTGCACGGGGCCGTGGGCGGCGGTAATCACTTACCATCAGGTGACCCGCACGCTCGTTTGCCGTGTATTTTCCATAAAAAAAAAAAAAAAAATGTTTTTCAAAGAGCACGTTGTATGATGCTGGATGTATAATTGTGAAACCAGGTCTATATAATTTTACGAATTGGTGGTCAAAGCGCGATGTTGTGTTCCACCACTCAACTCGGAATGCCTCCAGTATTCGGCGGAATATGCGGAATGGAGGTGACTTTCAACTTTGCAATATTAATATGATCTTTAAAATATTAGATGGTCGCTGCTTCTTTGTCTGTAACTGTTTTAAATGTCTAAAATAATTGCAACGTTCCTCATATAGTAGGTACTATAGTATTTAAAAATATTATTTAAAAAAAGCTAAAAAATCTATATTATAATAACAATATTAGTTTATTTCGAATAAATAATATATACCTACAATAAATTGAATGAGTAGCAGAGCCTGATTAATATTTATCTGTGTGCATTACCTTTTTCCTTAATCTTCCCCCGGAGAGATCTACCTTTAATTCGAGAAGATTTATGCCTTACGTGCGTCCGGGCCGGGGTCCCGCTCACGTTTGGTGCTTCTAAGGTAAAAAATACTATAGATATTAACTTGATTATGTTTTTTTTTATCTTATTAACTATAAGGTGAAGGCGCAGTGGGACACAGCGATTGCTTAGGTTTCGATCCACAATCAAAATCAACGAGGAACAACACGCCAAAACGGTGTGTTGTTCCGCTATTCAACACCAATTTATCGAATTTAAGTGTAAAGTTGAGATCGGTGTGGCTTGGTACTAGGTATCTCATTATGCGAGATAAACTATAAAATTATACTATAGTTGGTTTTTATATTTGCGATGTTTATAGGTGCCATTTTCGTTTGGGACAAAAGGGGTAAAATACTTTATAGAGAACCTATTGTTGAGACATTTGTATTTCATATTTTATCTTAAATTATAATTCACAACCAAGATTTGCAATGAAATACTATAATTAATATTGTCAAGAATGTTTTTTATAATGTCCTGGAAGATTTATAAAGCTATATAAATTTTAGAGGCCGTGACGGCGTAGCGCTACAGAAATCGTGGCGGTTGTGGCTTCGATCCCTTATGGGGAATGGAATATTTTTGAAAATATTGTACAATAATGAGTTCTTTGATTTTCACGATTATTACACATTGTAAATGAAACTATTTTTACCGGATTAATCGCGTATATTTTGTATTTTATAAATAAATAAAATACAAAATATACGCGATTAATCCGGTAAAAATAGTTTCATTTACAATATTATACAATGTCTCGAATTGGGCGGAGCTGGCGAATGGAGTATATTTTTCATTAATTATAATGAAAAATATTGCTGTGGCTGCGTCGCAAAGAAATTTTATAAAGTGCAGTCTTGTCAAAAAAAAGCAAGCCACGTCATTATAAACGCGTCTCCGATACAACAACCCCCTAACACTTTCATCTTCTATGCGCGATATTTTAATAGACGGGATTTTGGATTGAACAAACATAATATCTTTTACAGCTTTTTTAAAACTATTATTTATATGTGTAAATAAGTATTTCTATATCGTATATACAAATATATCGCGTAGGATAGCGGAACTCAACGCCACACTTTATTTTACTACATAGTAAAATAAAAAAATAAATTCTTATTAATTTACATTGAAATCTTTCAAAGCAAAAAATGATTTATATCAGAGAGAGTCAATAATAAAACAGTAAGGCCAGACCTTCGTTACTTTATAAAGCCTGAAAATTTCTGTACGCATGCACCCAATACTGTTAAGTACTATTATGGAATATGGAGTTTGGGTGGTGGTTACATTGGTAGTTATTAGGTACTAAGATAATGAAATAGAAATAGTACCTAACTTTCGTTTACACGAAATTAATATAACTTTTCTTTGTAAAAATTGAGCTCAAAATCAACACTAGCGTACCTATACACTTCGTTTTGTTTTTCTGCGTAGTTGAGTTCCGCCACACAACAGACAATGTCTGGAATTGGCCGGATTGTAAGGAACGGTGTTAAAACACTACGCTTTCTTCCGCTTCTTCTAATAAGTGAGAAAAAAAAGCTGACACAATAAGTGAAAAAAAAACTGAAATTAATCATAAAAATGAGAATAAAGAGTCTTATTTCTATTTGTTTGTATTATCTACATTGAGAACGGTTTCAACTCGACGCTGGGTACTACAGAATGCATCGTTAGTGCAAATTAATTTCCATCGAACACTCTTCAGTCTTCACTCCTTTATGCACCAGTGCATCTTACACTCCATTTGTTGAGTATTTATTTTAATTAGCAGTAATTTTCCTATCGATTTAGATTATTTAGTAGCGTATATTTATAATGCCATCGAAAATATATTTATACGATGTCCATAAAAAAGTAGTGAAATAAATAACATCGATATCGTGGAAGATATGGATATTTTTTTGTGTAAGCTATGGTTATGGATTGTGATTCCAACGAGAATAAATGTTTTATGTATACATACGTAAATGTTCTTTCGGCATCCGGTTTGTAGGTGAAATTTGCATGGATTTCAAGAACGGAGTGACTTAACACAATTCTTTCTCTGATTAATATAGGTTATAAGCATGTAATGTGTTGTTTTTAATGGTTTTATAGCAATGAATACATGACAGATTTTAAATAAACATCTCGGAAAAAAATGATGTCATTAGTCAGTGTCATAACAAATGCATTTTAAATGTTTCGTAGCGTAGCGGGCACTTGGGGAGACGTTGAAATATCATTATAGTTTAGAGCTTGCATACATTTAATAGTTTATAATTTTCTATTGACTATTGAAGTTTTTGACTGAGATAAATCATATTTGTTTATAGCGCGTTTTGTACCTAGTTCATATTTATAGGTTCACGTTTTATCCCGTATATAGAGAGAACTTAGTATTTAAAAAGCTCTTCTATCTTCACTATACTCCCAATTTTCGAGACATTATGTGTAGAATAACGAAACTCAATGCTGCGCTTTGTCTTGCCAAGATGGCCTATTTTTTTTATATTTAAACTTTCGAAAGTTTGTTTCTGATAATGCTTATTTATAGGCATTAAAATTTATATTAACGTTCGACTTTATGATTTATTATTACGAAGAATACTATAATTTTTTCATTGCATTATTATGCGTAGAGTATAATTAAGACGAGGTTACAATCATGTTTAGTCAAACACATTCCAACTTATTACTTTAACTTACTGAATTAAACTGGTATATTTTAATTGTAATTTAAATCTTGCATTTGTATTTTTTACTTCCAAAGAATGTTTTTGATATAACATTTTTGTACGTAAATAACGATAGGATTTATTCAATTAACCAAATTGATAGAAAGCTTTGGTGGTAATAATATTTCTTAATACTTAAAATTTTATTATAAAAAGCACGTAATTCTTAGCCAAAAATAAGTCCGTCTTATTAATATTTCAGGCAACGTTTCAGATTTCTTTAGAATTATTTCTAATAATAGGCCTCAAGTAGGTAACACTCGGAATTTAGTACCATTTCTCTTTTGTTCAAACACTATACATCAAAGGCAAACGAAAATTATACTTTAAACGTGACTTTTTGTACCTTATCTCTTAGAATGATTTTCTTTATAAGGAAAATCGCAAGGGGTTTTTTTACTTTAATACAAACCATGATATGATAAGTGAACAGGTTTGGTTATAATGAATGAATGTGTGCATTTGATATTTATATTTACAATATGTATGTATGAGTGACATAATAATTTGGCACGTAATTGTGTGATTGCGCAATATCTCTGTATGTATTGAGTTACGAGTACTGTGTTGTTGAATTATTGTTGCCCACAAGGATACTAATCATACGAAACAATTTTTATGCAACAAATATTTTTTATTCTCCTAGACTTCATATTTCATTTTATTTTAGCTTAGCAGAGGTAGCCTTGGAACCTAATATTAATTAACACACTTCCGATTTCGAAATCCTGCTGTATTCTCTGCGGAACTCTTCACCAGAGCGAAGAAAGGAAAAAATTAAATATTTTATCCCTCCAAGTGGGAGTGGAATCCAAAACCTTCGCGTTTACGTTATGTAAGTGACGTGCCAGTGTCACTGCGCCACGATAGCGTCGTGAAATTTATTTGATAAATACATATTTAATGACAGTTAACTAATGTATAAAATTCATTTAATAATTGAAAATGTAATTTGAAAGTTGTTCCTTTTCTTCCTCGCCTCCCACGCGGGCGGGATAGAACGGCTTACTGCGTGACGTTTATCTGTCCCCGTGGCAAGAGCCGCCGTTGATCCGGGTGTATTAAACTTTAGCCAAACTTATCCTTTTATAAGCTTAACGATATATATATATACTGCTGCCAGTGATGGATAGATAACTTGGATTAGTAGCTGATCCTAGATAGAAACGTGTTTGTTTTTTTTTTTGTGTGATTGACTGTACTAGTTGTTCGTTTAAATCTTAACCGGGGAAACTAGCAGTGTATACAGAGAAAACGTAGTGTTAAAGCACTCAGGACCCTGCTTTGTTTTGTTATTAGAACGAGACAAAAGAAACTAATGCTTTTCCTCCACTGGTATCAGCCAGACGAATATTGCGTTAGACGCTTACCGCTGCGCCACAACGGCCTGTATACAGAGTGTAACTCTATCGACGGTAGTTTATGTGTAGGGGCCTCAATATGTATATTTCACAGATATTAGGGAATTTGACATTTTATGGAAAAATTTATGGATTTTTAACACTATTGGCAAATATAGCCTGACTGTTGGGTTGGCGCTCGTGATTATTACCCTTAATATAGCTCAATAATAGGCCTTTCGTATAATATACGTATCAGTTAATAAAACCTATCAGTCTATAATGCTTGGATCAAAAATCTAGTAATTTTTTTAAAAAGTTAAATTTTAACAAAATCTTTCAATATTCAAGCAAAAAAACCCTTAGGTAATTTTCAAGATGGAGTTTTTAGAACTACTGGTATTTATGTAGAAAAATTCTTAAAATTTTCATTAGACTAGCTGAAAGACGACGTGTTAAAAATGTACTTGAATCATGAAACAGTAAAAAATTGACTTCCACTTTAAATCGATTTCTTTAGGTGCTCATCGAGCGAAAACTCGCTATGGGCTAGCGATCGCAGCGCGCGGACGTCATTTTTTTCACTGTTTCGTTTTTTTTGTTTCACGCTGTATCCAGCACATATCAAGGTAAGCAAAGATAATTTTCCGTTGAATACTGGAAGCATTGCGTGTTGAGTGTCGGAATTCGACACAGGAGTTTGTCTCTATACCAGAGCAAAGAAAATATAAAAGGTTACGCGGGAATCGAACTCACAACTGGTCGCGTTCACAGTCACACGCTTGTGCCCCTGCTTCACGACTGGCCTCAAATTGTATATAGTACATAGTGTAACTATGTAGTACATATAATAGAAAAATATAACCAGAAATAAAACACATACAAAAACATTAACATTTTACATATCCATATATAATATCTGAATCTAGAGTGAAAAATATTATCTTTCATAATAAATGATTATTATAATGAATTAGTAATTGTATAGCAATTTTACGTCCGAATAAACATGTTCTGTTTTTACAGCAACTTGAATTATGCTAATATACTTGGATATGAATATTTATTTATGTGCGAATTTAATGTGCTTATTTAAATGAAAGAGTTGGCTTCTCTGTGTTGGAGCTGGACGCGACGGAACGGTTATTGCTCCCTCGATACTTTATTTTACGTTTTTTTTTGTATAAGTATGCAATATAGGGGGCGTATTGCTACAGCGTCTGGTTTTACTCGGAGTGGTTGTGGGTATCGATCGCCACTCGATATAATGTTTTTATTTATATGTAGATAGTAGAGAAAGCGCGGCGTTGGGTTCTACCACTAACCACGCAATGTCTCTAAGATAAGGTGACAAGTAGGCGTCGATGTGTCACATGCCTTGGGTCTTTAAATTCCCTTAGCCTATAATATACATTCAAATAATCATATTTATAATATAGTTATTAAAAACGGTCTAATTAAAAAAACCTGACGGAGGTTTTTAAGAACAGAAATATGTACAAGGCTCTACATATACTTATTTTTAAGAAAAAGACGGTGCCATGCATTATACTTTCTTTAGATAGACTAAAGATACTACTTTAAATATTTAAATTTACTTGAGTGGGTATCGAATCCATAAGCATCACTCACACAATTCTCTACTACGTCATGATGCTGTCACTATAAAATTTTTATCACCCTTACAGTACAATGCCCGTTCTCTTTTCCAAGAACTTACAATTTTCCTCTGCGAAACTTTCAACAAGTGCTTTTATAATAAAAACCAAAGCTTGCAAGTTTAAAAATACATTTGCAGTCAGCTGCGATGAGCCAGAACACCCTGTACAGTACTATGTAATATCCCCTCAAAGATTTCTTAATGTCATTCTTACTTTGTCTCTCTACTCGTCTACTCTTGTTTAAAATATGTATGAATTTTTAAGTTTCTTCAGAGAATAATTCTGGTAGTTTATAGTTTGTAATAAAATATTTTTTGAGTTTCATTTTGTTTCTGTAGTTTCAGTCAATTTGGGGGTTTTTTGAATTGATGTTATGCTTTAAGTTTATTTTGAATTTTTCCAATTCAAAACGTAAGACGTGCATTTGAAACGTGTCCACTTGCACCTACAATAGATTCGGTTTTTTTATAAGCATTTATTTATATGTTTTTATATTTTCAATTTTCTTAGTTACACAAAAAGATGGAGTTGTGTTCCACCATTTTGTGATAAAAAAATACTTTTTGTAAGTAAAAAATCGAGTTATTTTATTAAAAGTTTGAACATTTATTGAAATTAATTATTAAAAGCAATTTTTGTAAATTAATTTTTCTTGTTTTTCAGGTACGTACCAAAAGTTGCCGTTCGTTGCCCCACCCAGCATTAGGTGAGATCCAGATTAATATCCAATTCATATAAATTAGACGCGAAACTTGCCAGAAAGTTGCCGAAATTTTCTCTCCCACAAGAACCATTGTTGGAATCATTTATTGTTTTTGACAATTCACTAGAGATGTATAGCTCGAAGTGAAAAGATTCGACAATCTCGAGATAAATCTTGAACAAAAGTTGTTAGATTACCGCCGTCTATTAACGCGAATTAGCTTCATATGCTAATTCCCTTAGTTTGTTTAGTTTTAGTCGTTTGGTAAATCTCCCTGTAGGTATATGTATGTATGCCTTTGTAATTTTGAAGTCTTAGAAAGTTTTAATTAATAGGTCTTGTGTTACCATACAAGTCTGTTTGATTTATACTATAAAATTTCTTAAGAATATTATTACTAATTTTAAAGTATTCTTTTATACCATTTTTGTTTAAGCGAGTCGGTATTTTTACTCTGAAAACAGAAAAAAATAACGCTTCAATTTTAACTTGCTTAAATTGCTTTAAATTTGTATGTGTCGCGTAGCCCCGGGGAATCGCAAATAAAAATTTAAAAATGTTGTTTTTAGTTAAAAATAAAACTGAAGGGAAAATATTTTAAACATTAGTAATACAAACTTATAACATCGAAAGAAAGTTTTGTTTGTAAAATTTTTGAAAATTCAATATTTTCCCATATTTTCTCGAACGGGTAGATTAAATTTTTGAGTGTACTTATGGTAAAGAATTATTTTCATGTTCTCATTCTAGTAACGCACAAAGCGTAGCGTTGAGTTCCGCCAATCAACAGGGAAATTCGGCGGTAAGGTTAAACAGTAGTAGTTTCTCTATACGAGATACAGCGAGAAGCTCGAATAAATAAACTAACAAACGAATATATTATGAAATTAATATATTTGCATTTGTATCACTAAATCATCACCTCAATAAATAACTGCGTAAATGAAACTATGGTGATTCCACAGCGGTATGCACCGCTACGCTTGACTTTCTCACAACGTCAAGCAAGCGGTGTGGAAATACCGATCCAAAGCTGGATTAGTAGCCAACTCTGTTTGCCCTTCGAGCGTTTGTGAGCTTAATCGAATAATTCAATAACTATCGACCGTGTAATACTATTTATTTACTTTGTTATTACGATTAAAATGGAATTTTTAATATGTAAATTGATATTAATATTGTCTTGAGAATTTTACATTAACCCACCCTCACCAGAGCGAAGCTTGTAACGAACCCATAACCAGCCACATTTACAGTCAAACATTTATACTCCTGCGTCTCGACTGGTGTCACTATACTGCTACTTCTTCGAAATTAAATATTAAGCTATTTTTTTTTTCTTTTTGTAGTTCTACTACAGTTTTTACGTAGACAAAGTCTAAGTTAACAGTTTCTTATTATTAGGTTTCTTCTTTACATTAGATTACAACGTGAAGCGGAAAAACAAAAACAAATTATATTTTGTAATAAAATATAACTTACCCCCTTTTAAAATCACACCGTAGAATTATTCAAAGTTGATTTATTGATACATTGGCGTTACAATACCTTCATTCTGTTTTAATATCAACTGACATGAGTTATTAATGGTTGTTTACCGCCGCCGGGTGTCACCTTATGAAAGACACTGATTTATTAATAGATGGTTGTTTTGTGAATAACATGAACAGTTTTGCCTTTCTAATGCTTGTATTTTAGTTTTATTTTTACTTTTTTTACGAATCGCTCACCCGTACCTATGCAAAAGCCTTTTTGAGATATGGGCCACATACTATACAAAAAAATGGAACCACTAGTTCCTGAAATTAACGGGAAAGGGAAGGGGAGAAAGAAAATTTCCAACTTTATGATATTAATATAGACAATATAGATATACTTCGCATCTTTACCTGTCAATCATACATTAAATATTATTTATAAATTCGTTTAAATTGTTAATATAAATGTACCAAATTTTTAAAGAGTTAAAGAGTAAGTAACGGAATTCAAAACGAAACTCAATTTTGCCTAATAACTATGAAATAATTGCTATAGAGCAGGTTCTAAATGTGCCAAGACTTTAACAATGATTATCTATTAATCATAATAGAGAAATAACAATTTTTCACTAGTACACTGAACCAAATTGAACGTAGTAAACGTTACTAAAACATCACTTTAAACTAAACTAAGGCTTACACGTGTCGGCGCGTACCCTTGAGACGCGACCACGTGACGCCTCGCCGCTGAGCTCCTGCTATGTTATGAAAATGAAGATTCGATTCCGTTGAGAGTAGAAAATGTGAAATTTGATGGTTTGTATTTTATAGTGCACAAGCGTGTTACTGTGAACGCGATAGGTTGTGAGTTTGATTCCTGTTCGAGGAAATAAAATTTCTTCGCTCTGATGTCCACGCAAAGCGCGGTAGAGTTCCGCTATTCAATACGCAATTTCTCGGCGAAAAGTGGAAAGCGCAGTGTCTTAACACTAGAGTCCATCAACCCCTGCTATATGCGGGATAAAGCGTGAAACTGATAACCATTATTTTCAATACGCTATTATTTTAAATCCCTTGTAATATTTTACCGATTTGACTCGCAATTGGTATTCAAATTCAAATTACAAATATGATATATATTCAGTATATTCAAACGTTTGCTACGTTTGCCTACGTAGAGCTACGAAGTCCGTAGCACTTAATAAATGTCCCTATATTCATTGCTATGGTACACTAATTTAGTTACAAGTAATATAAATAAATAAGAATTAATTTTTTTTTTGTAAAAGACACGGCAAACGAGCGTGCGGGACACTTGATGGTGACTACCGCCGCCCACGGCCCCGTGCAACCCCAGAGGAGCTACAGGTGCGTTGTCGGCCTTTAAGGTGGGTTGGGTTCTGGAGCCCGGCATTACCTGATGAGAAACGCAGTGGTATAAAGCCACTACTTCACGCCGGTTTTAAATGCCCATGCATGTTGCCTTTGCTGGCGACGTAACTCTACCACACGTACTTTAGTCGCCTCTTACGACACCACCAGTACCAGGATGATCCTATTCTAGGCCGGGGTCACACGGCACAAAATTATTTTATCTATATACATCAGTTCTTATTTATTTGAAAGTTACGAAACCTACACGATATATATCATATCGTGTAGATTTCGTAGAAGGGCAATTATCAAGATAAGAATTCCCGAAATCCCTAACAGGAATGGTAAAAAAAACAGGCCTGATTCTCTACCGGAGTTATACATTATTCGTTTTTTTTACTTTATGAAGATTTACATAAAGTAAGTATCTTTTGTAGTAAAAGATAAGTCACGAACTTAGTAAAAATACTTGTGTTGTTAAAAATTGTTTTCATTTCGCTAAAAATACTTTTCTATTTACATTTATGTATATTTGCTGAGCGATATTTTAGTTCTCGTTGTATTTAAGGACGGAGCGCTATTCGCGTTAGCTACACTACAATAAAGTTAACTATTTTACTAACATTTAAGTATTCTTTTTATCTTCGCTCATATCTAACATTCTTTGGAGAGAGAGAAAATGTAGTGATCATTATTGTGATGCATTTGTATACAATTATCCGAATTAAAATCGTGGAAATTATTCAATATGTTCATACATAATCGTATGTACACTAATCTGATTACGAAAAACGTGGTAAGAAAAGGTAAATTCGGCGAAAGTGGGCAACAGATGGTCACTATGGTGGTTCCCTCTGCCTCCCTGCTGTGTGCGGGAAGCTGATTTTATCAAAATACTGAGGGAAAACATTAAGCTATCTTTATTATTTATTTGCATAATTTATTGTAGTATGTAACTAATATATAATCCATCAATAGCCTATCTTGGGAGTGAGCATCGGTCTACAGCGAGTAAACATAGCTGTTTAAACCTATTGTCGATTTACCCTTGTGTACACAATCCACCCAAGACTACGTTATTATACTAAGAAAATATTTGTTTATATTGATCATATTTGTACGACAACTTGAGTTTCTTTACATATTTACTTAGTTTGTTATTCTAGAGAAAAACTTTCTTTAATTATCATAAATTAATTTTTAACAAGAAAAACCGACTTCAGACAAAATAAATTTTCTTAACATAAAGTGAAATGTACTTTGATTTTGTTATACAAAAATAATAATAATAATAATAATAACTTTTATTTCTCACACAATTTAAAATTTACAAAAAAGATAAGTTTCATTTGGTACATATAACACTATTTACAATTATGTGAGACTGACGCTTGTACTAAGCTCTAGGCCTGTGTTACCAGTCGCCAGGTTCTCACTTGCGGTAGGGGGCTAAAAATATATATGTAACAGCACCCATAGTTAAAAGGAGATTACAGTAAAGAAACAATAATCACAGGAGAAAATAAATACATACAGAAAACAACAAGACATTGTAAAGGTACAATAAGTATTTATAAAAAATAAGTTATTTCTAGCAGTTTCAAATGCGTATCTAAGTATGTAAGTAAGGAAGGTGTGGAGAATAAGCATGCGTGAATTGGCGTATGTGTGTGTGTGTGTGTGTGTGTGTGTGTGTGTGTGTGTGTGTGTGTGTGTGTGTGTGTGTGTGTGTGTGTTTGGCTTTTTTTTTTTTTTTTTTTTTTTTTTTTTTTTTTTTTTTTTTTTTTTTTTTTTTTTTTTTTTTTTTTTTTTTTTTGAGAAGAATTTAAAATATATAATTAATGATTGAAAAGAACGATTTTATAATATTTTTGGCGTTTCTTTTACTAGCCCCTACGCTACGACTGGCCTCAATATTATTACGCTTTTAATAAGTCGTTAATGAACGTTAAATAACTTAAAAGGAAACGTACTTACGTTAAAGTGAAACTAGCAGTAAATGCAGCGTAATCTCTTTAGTTGGACGTCTGCGTTGGTCATAATAGGCTATTCTCTAGACCGTAGCGCACTAATGCGACCTTACCTACTTCACATGTGTCTGGTTGCATGCGATGCTGGTGGATGGTATCTAACTGTTAAAGGGAAGAATATGTGTTTTATCCCTTTTACAGGTTTTTTTTTAGTTTCACAGATTGACGGAGAAATAAGAATTCGTTTTAAGACCACTCGTTTTAAAAAAAATAATTAAAAACTATTAACTTTTGTATGATAATAAAATGTAAACTCATAGTTTCCACTCAATTTGATGTCTATGGTTGCCATAGTGATTATGTAAATATCTGTATCCGGTTTATGTCCTTTATATCTTCGGGGTTAACGTGACATGGGAGGTGACTAGTGACAATTATATTATCGTTTTGGTTCAAGTTCAAACTTTGACTGAGACTTTCAGCTGAAATCCCGTTCTAGTCGGACGCTCGTCATAGATACTAACTTAGTTAACAACACTTATGATACTTAAAGAGACAAAATCCATTGAATTGCTTGCGTACTTAGAGATGCTAATTAGCATTTTGGTGATATAAAGTAAATATATTCATATTCGCGTGAGCAACTATATTTTTTAAAATTATTGTACTTGATCATAAGTTTTACACTTTTTATCAAAAGCTACCATTTTCCGCCGGATTCTGAATTCTTTGCTGTTGTTGCTGAGTGACTGAACTTAATGCCGTACTCAAGACTGACAAAAGCAAAAGAAAAAAAATATTTCCGCGAGTAGGAATAAAAATCACAACCTGTCGCATTGCCAGCTACACGCTCGTGCCTTAGCGCCACGACTGGTCTCTAACTTCACACAAAAATAATATTTTCACGAGAATATTATAACAAAAATTTAATAATTCTCCCAATAATAATCTGTATAGTGGTACATTGAACGTTAATCTTAAAATGCATGTTGGACCGCCCAGCTGCGGTTCACTTAATTAGTGTTTGAGCTTGTCGTGCGTCAACTCCTACATGTGCGACCTTAATTAATAGAAATGTTTCTCGTTACATAACGAATTAACGGATAATAACGGATATTGATGGACGGATACGGTTGGATAGTGTCCGGCTGTTATAATTTTATACGCGATTGTTGTAGGTTCGATTCTATTTTGGTTCGATGATCTGTTTATAAAATGTGACGTTAAGGTCAGTCGCTAAGTGACGTGCAGTGTTTGTTTATATAACTTACGGGATAACATAACGTGCGATACAGCGTTAAGATAGTAATTTAATAATAATATCGAAATTTTATTTTTGAACAAAAAAAATTAAAAAAAAATTATATCAAATATTTGATATGGACCATAAGGACCACAACACGACTTTTTACTTCCCCTTCAAAACGCACCACATTTCTATGTGTGTGAGCGGATAGATATTATTGTAACTCATAATAACCCAGAAAGGTCTACTTCTCCATATCCATCTCTTTGTTATTTATGAGTTATATTTATTTATGATAATACAGTTACGGTGCCGATAGTGATGCCTATCTGCACGCAATGATTCTTGGTTCAATTTATAGGAAATATTTTATTAATTTCGTTCCATAACAAAATTTATGTTTAACTTTTATTAATCTAAAAACGCCATCGATCGGTCTGCTTCGCCCTGTGATGTTGCGTAATATTGAATTAAAAACAGAAAATTTTCACACCATAGCCCTATTAACCCTTTTAATAATAATAACTTGATTTATGACTTTCAAAGAAAAGTAAATGTAATACGTAATACTGGAAATTGACAAAATTTCATTGTAATATTAGTTAAATCCATCCGCCCTCGATCTCTGAAATGGGTCAAGAGCGGCGCTAATGAGCAAGACTACCTCCTAGCTCCGGTACATTACGGTTGTTACATTTGTGCCGAGTGTTGGCTTTTATATTCATAGATGTGAGATTTTTGTGAACTTTTAAATGGCTGTAATCTTTCTTCAGAAAGTGTTGAGTTTTTAGAAATTTATGAATAGAAGGAACTTTGTATGAACGCCTATCCTTATCCATTTTTTGTTCCGTAAAGTGTATGTGTATGTGTTGGATCACTTAAACTAGGAAAATAGAAGTACTTGATATAAAAATATTTCACTGAATTGGAAATCGAACTAATGATAAACACTTGAACAGTCAACTTTCTTAGCACGTCAAGTAGATAGCATTATAATAAATATTATAACATGCTCATACCTAAATTTAAAAAAACCTGTTTTGTTATGTTATTTTATTATGACCAGGCCTTTCCAGTCTGCCAGAGGCAAGTCGTGGCGCAGCGGCACAAAGTGTGACTGTAAAAACGACTGGTTGTGGTTTCGATCCCCACTCGAGGAGATGAAATATTTACTTAAATTTATATTTTCATTTCTTCGCTCTGGTGTCGAGACTAAGCGCGGCGTTGAGTTCAGCCATTCAACACGCAATGCCTCCAGAATTCGGCAGAAAATGGGGAACGGAATGTCTTAACACTAGGTTCCCTCTGCCTACCCTGCTGTGTGCGGGATACAGCGTGAAGCTGATTTAATTTTTTTAAATTTTATGCTGTTTTACTTTTGAACTGGCGATACTGGAGATGGTGATATATTGACATATATACCTACACTCAAATTGTGCCACGACTTGGACTAACTTTCCCCTAATGGAACTTGGTCGCGGTTTCGATGAGCTTCGAAAATTAGATTACGCTAAGTTAACTCTAAGTAAGGTTTATTACATCGTGAGCGAAGAATCGCCAAGGGCAATGTTCCCGAAAGAATTTTAAGGCTTTTACTTATGTATTAGGTAGTTTTGATTAACCTTTTTAAAAATGTATGATTTATCGTTCGATGGAATTCGTTTTTCTGAAAGAAAAAGATTAAGCTTTTTTCACGTTGTATTTCATATGTAGTAGGTTGAGCAGAGAGAACCAAGTACTAAGACACTTCAATCGCCACTTACCTCCTAGTTTTCATGACTCTGTGTGTTGATTGATGTATCTCAACCCATCACCACGAGTTTTACATTCAGAAGCTGTGCCGCTACGCTACAATTGCCTTGAAAATATAAATATTTTTCTTTTCTATACAAGAACAATATACCGACTGTAAAAATTAACCTTTAGGTTTAATCACGATATGCACAATGAACGAATTTAGAAATACAAAAATAGAAATTGTATATATTACAGATTACTAAATGTAATATATCTATACTAATATTATAAAGAGGTAAGATTTGTATTTTTGTATGTATGTATGTACGTATGTATGTATGTGTGTATGTTTGTAGAGTTTTCACACAAAAACTACTGGACCGATTTCAATATTTTTTTCACTATTAGAAAGCTGCATCTTCACTGACCAGCATAGGCTATATAACATTTTCAAAAAAAATAGGGATCCCTAATAAAAATGCAATAATGTAACTCAAGGTGAGAATAAAATGATCTTAACAATTCTATCATCGCGTGCGCTGTGAAAACTATTGATGATAGAACAAAACAATGTTCTACAGTATTGTAGAACGCATCAATATCTATATAAAAGTCCGCGATAGCATATGTTTAACTACTGTAGTTATGACAATATAACCTTTTTTTTATATTTTATAAGTTAACAAAAGTGCCGACAATAATCAAACCATATTATTCATACCTCTGCATTAATCCTTATCCTATTAAATGATATTTTATTAAAGATAATTTCAATACCTGTAAAATACTTTTTAAATTAATAAAATCGGATATCCCATTCAAAAGATATTACGAATTTAAAAATATCAATCTAAAGAAAATCATGTAATAATATAAAATGCGGAATGTGTGTCGTGTGGCCTCGCGCATCGTGGCGAGTAACTCTGCGGGGTGAGGGGGAGGAGCATCAATATCACTAAAATTATTAAGACAATCGATTAGATCTTTTGTTTCCTTATTTGATTTGAATAGGCCCCGAAACTTCGAGACTAATTTGGAAAATTCTTTTACAATTAGACGATTAAGGTGTAAAACAATACAAAAAAAAACCTTATATCGCGTACGTTGTGGAAATTATTGCCAATAGAGCAAAGTGATGTACTATAATTTCATAGAAGACATCAATATCTACAAAAAGTTGACGATGCTATGTGTAACTGTTAGAGTTATGTTACAATAACTACTTTTCAAAGGAAAAAGTGCAAACTAGAGCAGAGCCGCCATCGTAGTGCAGAGGGACATCTAAAATATATATATTTTATATTCTGTCATAATGAATAGCTTTAAACTTTGCATACAATGGTATCCCGTACGTAGTATATCATTTTTTTCATTTATATCAGTACAACAGTATCGATACTAATGAGGTATCTATATTTTTATATATATTTAATATTTTTTCTCCCCTTAGTGCTTTTCAGGTGGAAAACACAGACAATATTTTATTTGATAAAATATTTTATTCATCATAAAAATGTTAGTAGTTTTTATAATTCTAATAGAATTAAACAACTTTCTAAAATGATCTTTCCTTGCATGCGTTGTAATAACTATCAGGAGCTATTAAACAAAACAATACATTCTCATTTTGATAAATATATTATATGTTATTACAGTATAACAATATAATATACAAGATTTTATATATTATTTTAATTTTTATCTTAAAACTAGCGGGCGCGCGCAACTTCGTCTGCTTATTAGCACCCTTAGAGGTGAATTCTAAAAAAACACGAAAAGCGTGTTCAATAAAATATTTTTAACAGTCTGAATTTAATGTTTCATAAAAATCGGTGGCGATTTAAAGATTTTTTCATATAAACTTTCAATCCCGTCCATTGTTTTTAGAATTCATCCCTAAGAGGATGAATTCTAAAAACCATGAAACACGTGTTCAATGAAATATTTTAAAGAGTCTGCTGACTTTCAAATTTTATGAAAATCGGTGCTGTTTTAAAAAAAATCCATACAAACTTTCAACCCCTATTTCATCCGTTTAGCGTTAAAAATTTTCAAAATCCCTTATTAGTGGATGTCCAAATTATTAAAATAAACAGCTGTCCAAACTTCACGTTTCTCCCATCAGCGGTTACGGCTCTGCTCTGCTCTATGTCTTACCTCAGTCAGTCAGGTACATGTAAAAAAAAAAAAAAAATCAGCTTCACGCTGTATCCCGCACACTGCAGGGTAGGCAGAGGGAACGTAGTGAAAGACACTCCGTTCCCCACTTTCTGCCGAATTCCGGAGGCATTGCGTGTTAAGTGGCAGAACTCAACGCCGCGCTTTCCCTCGACACCAGAGCGAAGAAATGGAAATATAAATTTTAAGTAAATATTTCATCTCCTCGAGTGGGGATCGAACCCACAACCAGCCGGTTTACAGTCACACCTTGTGCCGCTGCGCCACGACCGGCCTCAGGTACATGTCCTTTTATATATATAGATAAATAGATAAATAAGTGTATTTTGATCAAATTTATTTTCTTAAAAAATGAACAGTGCCCAAAAAAGCTATCATTTCTCTATGACGATATAAATAAATAGTTATAAAGGTCAGTTTTTTAATCATTACACCATTCATAAATGACGAATGTTACAATAAAAACAATTAAACCGATTTCACCGCTCCCGCACCGCGCTCACGTCTTAGCTCTTTAAATCGCTTAAATCGTTTCTGAGATAAGCGTCGACTAACAGAAAAACCAACAAACAAACAAAATTTACAAATATTATTGTTTCTGGTTCTATTACTTTGTTAGTTGCCCCAAATAATAATTTTTCTAATGAAAATCTAAAATGCCACCATGGTTTTAATAATTTTCACATTAGAAATCATAAGTGCGCTGCAAGCATACATTATTTATTAAAACAGGAACGTAATTCCCTGTACCGAAACAAACAAATAATTTACAAATTTAAGCGGGTTACAGTACATATATTTCTCAGGAGAACTTAATCAAAACTTTTTATATAAAAAAAATAAAAAAATATATTTGGTACTTCCTTAACATGATTATGTTAAGGAAGTACCAAATATATTTTATGAATTAACCTTAATGTTATTCAAAACAAATGAATTGTATGTAAATTTGTTAATATATTTCAAGTATGAAAAAAAGAAAAAATGCAATATAATTGCGTTTCTCCTTTTCTTTCCAATGATTTATATTTCTACTATTTATATCGATATATCAGGGACGTAAATGCGGGAACAGAGCTGCCATCTTAGTACAGAGTAACCTCTAAAAAATATATTTACGTATTATAGTTAAAGAGTAAAAAGTGTGAAGTGTGAGTATTCTATAGAGGAATCACACATTCCTCTATAGAATATATTATTCTACATAATATCATAAAAAACAAGCTTAAACAGGATATATAACACTCCTACAGTATAATTCTTTTCGATCAATATTTTTTAACTTTTAATTTTGAACATTTTGAATTGAACGAAAAATTTAGATTATTTTGCCTATTTTTTTGTCATAATGGCGCAAAAATTTTCAAAATATTCAAAAAAATTTTATTTTGAAAAACATCATTTATGAACGATAAGAATGTTGGTAGTTTCTCAAAAGGTATAAGAATTTAAAAAATGCCTAAAATATGCTTCACAAGTGTTGTAATAACTATTGGTTACAACCAATCACTAAAAAATTGCTATAGATATTAAATATGCTCAATTATATAGTATTTTTGTCAGCGTCGCTTTAAATGAAACCATAGTTTTAACTACTCTATAAAAGTCTGTACTCTAATACAATTTAAAAAATCCCTAAAACGAAAAAGTTATTTTTTTATACAAAATAAATTATATATTATCGTTAATATTAAAATAAAACGCTATTTGTCATTAAAGACGCAAACAGACATAGGCCTATCAAAGGGAAACCGCCGCATACGAGTCGTAGGTATTGTCGGCAAAGCTCAAAGTTGCTTAGCCTTTAGTAATATTTTGCAGTAGTATGTGTTAACGTTATTGGTATCTATGCGTAAAAATCCTACGTCTAAACTGTTGAGGTATCTTGATTAATTTCTTTAGGTATGGGTTTAAAATATTTTATCCTATATACTGCCCCCGTAAAAGAAGCGCTGACGCTTCCATTCTGTATAAATATTGAAGGCGTAGGGGCACAAAATTGTGCCGGTAACGTGACGTTATGGGTTTGATTCCCACTTGGAGGATTGAATTGTAATTTAATCATATTTTCATTTCGCACGTCAGTCATATATCATACGCAGTATCTTAACACTTAAGTTCCCTCTACCTACCCTGCTATAGGCTGGATACAGCGTAAATCTGGTTTTAATTTTTTGTGAACCAATAAATCTAATACTAAATATTTAAAGGAAGTTAGGCAAATTACAAAACTGCACTTAAATCGGTTAAGCCCTTTTTGAGATTATCCTGAACGCACAGATAAACAGACAAACTGACCAAGTTCTATTACATTTTTAAATGTCCCTAATAACAATTTTTCTAATATATCTTCCATGTCCAGACACCGATGAGTTAGGATTTTATTGTAAGTATTGATATAACTATATAGCTATAACCATAACTTAGGCCCTAAGGACTCCTTAAGGCAAACGTTTAAAGAAATAACATATTGACAGTTGCATCTCTCTTATGGGAGGTACGAAAATGCGACCTAAGATTTTAATAATTTTCACATTAGAAATCTTAAGTGCGTTGCAAATATACATTATAGGTATATTAAAACGTGAATATAAAATTTCAGTGTTTTAAGTAAATAATTCTGTGGTTTAAGCGGGCGAAGCCGCGAGCGGGTCGCTAGTACTATCATAAAATGAATTTCGGCAAGAATATTACATTTAAACGTAAAAATGTTTTAACGGTTTTGTAGTTATCTAATATTCATAAAACTAAGTATTCCAAAAAGTAAATAAAACACGTTTAAATTTCTTGCTCTGTTATTTAATAGTAGTCTCTAAGACTCATTTGAATATACTATAATAAGTTTTTTTTTAGCTTCACGCTGTATCGCGCACATAGCAGGGTAGGCAGAGGGAACTTGGAACCTGGATTATAATACACTTTTGTTCCCTATTTTCCGGCAAATTCTAGATGCTTTCCGAGTTGAGTGCTGGAAGTGGGAAACGAAGAGTCTTACCACTAAGTTTCCTCCGCCTACCCTGCTATATGCGGAATACAGCGTGATGCTAAAAGATAAAAGACAAATCCCATTAAATATCCCATTATCAATACAGTGACTTAGTTATTTATAGGTTTAACGACATCCCAGATTGAAATGTTACTACGGGCAATTTATGAATAAAAGATGTTCTTATTGCCTCGTTGTTGACGAGGTACTATAAACTTTAATTGTGTCGTTGCTCGTTACTGCCTTTCGTGTAGCCCTTCGATCCTTGTTATGTTGAACATGAAGTTTTAAGGGTTTTACGAATTACGTTTTCGCGTTTCGATATGGTTTTTAGATTTTTGAGTATAAATATCATTCTATGAGTAGTGAATATAAGTAGTATTCAATCACTTTTAAAAAAATATATAATTTATTTCAAGTTTATACGAAATAACCGAGACGTCTAGACGCGGTTAGCTTTAACGAGAAAACTGAATTGAATCTGAATTACATCTTAGAGTAAAAAATACAGCTAAATGTGGGAAACATACAAAACTACATTTTCCATGTTCAATATAAATAAAACTATTATTTTGTCAGTACATTAAGATTGCGAGTAAATTGAAAAACTGTTTTGTGGCATTATGCTATGCTATTTGTGGTATGAAAATTTATAGAACCTATTTTCTCTGTTTATATACGAGAAGTGCGGTGTGATGTTTCTTTTTCTTGATTTTGCAGTTATAGTTATTTTTAGTTAAGAAAATGGAGAACTGAAGCACACAGTGATTAATCCCTAACTTTTTTTACCTTGTAGAATTAGGGAAAACAATGAACATAAAAATATATAAGTTAATGACAGTAGTAGGTATTAGAATAAGCTATGCCTGTAATAGGAGACCGTATTAATTGAAATACAACACCAAAATGGGCTACATTTTAACTCTATTCGAACGTAACGTGTCGTAGTGCGCTGCATTATTTAAATTAACGACCTCGGACACAATGTGCATGGATGTTAATTGGTATACTTAACCAATTGCAGTACCAAATTTAATTATATTTTAATAACATATTGTACATTTTTGAATAGATTTTTTATTATTATGATATATATATTATATTATATATTATAGTTTTGCCCTGTATCATGCACAGAGCAGAATAGAATGAGGAAATCTGAGTACGTAGTGTTAACACACTTCGCGCCCATTTAAACATTTCCGTTCCCCACTTTCTGCCAATTTCTTGAGGCATTACGTGTTGTGTTGCGTGATGGAACTCAACGCTGCGTTTTCCTCACCAGAGAGAGGAAAATTAAAATATTAAATATTTCATTTTCTCGATTGAAAATCGAATCCTCAACATGACGCGCTTCCTATCTCACGTTTGTGCCTTTGCGCCACAACGGCCTCAACGGTATACTTTACTTACGAATATTAAAGAAGGATCTTTTACTATTATTCTTGAAACATTTCTTAAGCTGCTTAAGATCGGATGTCACCGCTCAACATATAATCTCGGATGCTACTAATGCATTCGATGTTGTTCAGAATAAAAGAAGAGTTACAACATTTTTGATATCTATTTTCTTACAAAAAGATAAACAAAGATAAAGACAAACACATCCATAAAAACTAAATAGCACCTACTCAAAAACAAATCTTTATTTAGATTCACAGCCGTTAGCAAGTGCGGGGCAATCATGATAATGTATATATTCATTAGACCGGGGCTTCCCCCGGAATGCAGGATGAGTGCGACTGGCACGTGACTTATTAGCCCCAGACGAGATCAAAAGTACTGTTACCCACCGAAATGGCTTCGCCGCGGACGCGATGCCAATTTGTAATACGGTGGATTGTGTGCTTTATTGGCTTTTTTTTATTAAGTGCCACAACAAAGATGGCGGCGGACCTTTATTTTGTTTCCAATTCTTGGCTTTGGAAATATTTAGATTGGTGGACGTAATTGATTTCTGTACGTTGTCTTACTGGGTCAGAGAGACATTTTTTGAAAATCATTATATTGCTTTTGTGACGCTTTGTGTCCCTGCGCCACGAATGGTCTAAGGAGATATACATATGAAATTGAAAGGCAATAAACATAATATGAAGAAAACGGAGCGCCAAAAGCGACGTTCGTTTAAATATTTACTACTACAATAATATATATTATATTGGTAATTCTAGGGTTAATTTATTAAATTAAAACAAAATCTTCACAACCAACGTTCCACTTGTCTCGTTTGGATCACAGCATAATTAACATATATATACTATCCAATCTTATGTCATTCATTTGGCATTATAGTAGCGCCATGAGACACACCTTCATTATGAAGAATGACGCATTGCTTATGATAACCATAATTTCTGATTTGATTCTGGTGTCGGGGCAAAACGCGGCGTTGACTTCCGCCACTCATCACGCAATGCTAGAATTCGGCGGAAAATGAGGAACGGAGTGTCTGAACACTAAGTTTCCTCTGCCTACCCTGCTTTGTCTGGGATACAGCACGAAGCTGAATAATTTTTGATAATTTTTTTTCTAATATCCTATAAACCTAATGACGCGGACAACATTCTTGTTGTGCGTCTATTAAAGTTTGTTCTCCAACATATTTTTATTGTTCTTTTACACTAAAACGCAAAAATATTTAAAAAAACCGTTTACCATACATTATTATCAAGCTACATCGAAATTCTTATACGCTTGATCAATCATATAAGTACCTTGTTAGCAATCTCTGTAAGGAGATTTAACTTATTTTTCGCTACCTAAATATTATTGATGAGACGTTTCACTTCACCTTCACTATATTCCTAAAGATAACGTAAGTATTATTTATCACTATCACTTAATAAAAACTAAAGTAAAGATAAGAAATTATATACTGTGTGGAAAACTAAGAAAACTGAATATTTAAATTCACAATAACATATCAAAGAGTATCATCTGACCTAAAATATGCTAAGCTTATATTTAAATTTTTCATCGCGAATATTATGTGATGGCTGCCGACGACAGCGAGATAAAGATGCTGAGTAAAGAAGCAAATTTGAAGCTCTCTCACAAACTTTAATACATTTCGAGACAAAGGAGCCGGGGGCGTCGCCTTGTTTTCAAATTAAATCCTTTTTACAAGGAGTAATTGGACGAGGTAACTAAGTCATCTAAGAAGAATATCATTTCTCTACTTATTCTGGTTGTGCTTTTCACTTTATTAAGTTAAAATATATACATACTATTAATTATCACCTAAAACTATGAATATATGAATATAGTATGCCTCTAAAGAAGTTCAGTAGAAGATGGAAGTTTCTTAAAAGCATTTTTATCGTTTTGATAATGAAAGTGCAGAGTTGAGCAACACAGGAGCGTTTTCGCGGCCTGTATTTATAAATTGTCTTCTTATAAACTCTGAGATCGATCATAAGATGTCGTTTTTATTTTTAGATGAATTATTAAAACGATCAAGATCGATCTCAGAGTTGAGATTTCTCTGTCTACCACAAAAATGAAATAATCTACATAAAGATAAAAAAATATTGTGGCACTCGTGACTCGTGGGTTCGATTCGCACTCATATAATATTTAATATTTTCATTTCCTGGTTATGGTAACAAGGCAAACCGCCGCGTGGACTTCCACCATGCAATACGCATTGTCTTCAGAATTCAGCTGGCAATGAAGAACAGAGGTAAACTATATTCATTGGTACAAGAATAGAAATCTCCTTAAATTAATATATTATATCAGTTTCACCAAACTTATCCAATGTTCACTGGAGCCTGAATAGATAACAAACTTGTAAGCCTCCTCTTAGAACGCTAAGGGGGCACAAAAGACCCATGAATTTTTAAATACTGACCTCGATAACGCTCTGTAACAATACTGAGCCCGTATTAGACTGCTATAGTCGTGCCGGCACGGCATTGTGATTTGGCTCTCTTATATTATTCACTTACATATGAATATAACTTGTATCTCTATTGCTCTATGTAGAGAGTAATGTTACGTAAATGATCCTATTATTGGGATTACTCAAAAACGAAATCAGCCGTCTTTATGCAAAAATTTTACTTGGCTGCCGTATTTTAGAGGCAATTTTTTGAGCGATAGGTTCATCTGTTATTTATCCAGACCACCAATCCAACCATATTTGTTTTCAAAACTTGTTATATTAATTTGTTTTTTTTTTATTAGAAATTTAATATAAGTTAAGCACAAATTATCAACTAAAAGAGCAGATATAAGTGTATATTTTAAGATAATTCTAAAAAATAAAAAAAATCGTGCAAATTATCTCTCATAGAAATGAATATAAATGACTCTACGAATACAATGTCGCATCAACGCTAAGACTCATTAAAAATAAGTTCTTGCGAGTTAGTATATTGTAAGCAATGGACCATCAGTCAGTGTTGCCTTCATGACGACTAATGGAGCCAAGCAGTCTAGAGAGCTGTAGGAATGTTGCACATTATTGTCATATATTTTAAAGCTACACTTTATTTTATTTTTATTTATTTATTGATCCACCAACATTTGTTTACATCAATACATACAAAAAAGATACATAATATATGGAAATAAAACTAAGTGTAACAAATACTTATAGGTAGATACATCTTGCTATATAAGAGCGAAAATAAAACTCCTAAGCGCAGGCATAAAACAAGTAAAAATTAAAGATTAGGATTAATACATTTTTGGGGTGACTGAGATTTGGTGTTCAATATTAATCGAATCTTGTTTGTTGAATCGGCATTAATGTCAAATAGGTCACTGTACTCATTAACCAACTTGCAAAGTCTAGGAACAGGAGAGTTTGATCCAAATACTGTTTTTCGGGGTGGAGGATAAAGGAGGGTTATTTTATTACGGGGAAACCTAACTGATACTCGTATATTAAACCTATTGAGTAGCTGAGGGCAGTCAATTCTATTGGTGAAAATTTTAGAGACAAAAAATACATCTAACCGCCTTCTACGTTCTTCTAAGGAAATCATTCGGAAATAATTTAATTGCTCACAATAAGAAGGTAGTTTCTTTTTTGAAATTCCGTTGGAGAATAATAGGTGCCGCAAGAATCTTTTTTGTATTCTTTCTATTAGTAGAGAATGACTTGCAAAGTGAGGTCTCCAAACCACTGAACAATATTCTAGGATGCTGCGAACAAGAGATGTATACAGCAGTATCCGGACTTTGTTATCACGTAACCCTTTAATGTTTCTAAAAACAAAACCTAGTAGTTTTGAGCCCCGGTTTACTATTTGTTCAATGTGCGGTACAAATGTTAATTTTTTATCAAACAATACACCCAGATCGCGGATTTGCTCTAGTTCCTTGATGTTATTTTGAGCAATACTATATTGAAATGAGACGATATTTCTTTTCCGATAGTACCTTACAAAAAAGCACTTTTTTGGGTTGAGATCCATTTTATTATACTGACACCAGCTGACAAGTTCATCAAGATCTTTTTGAAGCATCATTGAATCCTGTATAGTGTCTATAACTTTACTCAATTTTAGGTCATCTGCATACAAAAGCGTTTTGGAAAATTTTATAGCATTAGGTATATCGTTAATAAACATGGTGAACAAGATCGGACCCAGGTGAGACCCCTGCGGAACACCTGACTTTACTTTCTGAGAATTTGAGTGAAAGCCATTTACTACTACAGAGAATGTTCTATTTTCTAGGTAAGACATAATCCATTGAAAAAAAGTACCAGAAATACCATAAGCAGATAACTTTTGCATTAATAGATCATGAGGTAAGCGATCAAATGCCTTGCTAAAATCTGTGTATACGACGTCCACCTGCTTGTGAGAGTCCAAAGCCTCTGCTATATCTTCTGTGAGATCAACTAAGTTAGTACATGTTGACCGAGAAGGAACAAACCCATGTTGTTGAATACACAAACTTTGTTTAAAATGAAATTGTACAAAGGAACAAATAAGCGATTCCAGTACCTTAGCTAAAGTTGACAAAATGGAAATAGGTCTGTAATTTGATATTAGGTCTACATTGTTTGCTTTGTGAATTGGGACTACTCTCGCTTTTTTCCATTCGGCTGGAAATATGCCAGTTTGCAAAGACGCATTAAATATAATTAATAAAGGTTCTACCAGGTACATAGCACATCTTTTAATAAACATGGGCGGAATCCCATCAGGGCCGGCACCCTTATTTTCGTCTAAACTTTTCAGCTTTCTCAGTAAAGTTTCATAGTCTATAATAGGTAGCGTTGTTAACTGACTGCTTTTTTTCATGTATTCTAGGGAATTTTTGCAATCAGAGTTTTGAGTAGAACTATTTGTGTACACGGATGCAAAATATGACGCAAACATTTCACAGATTTGTTTACCATCTGACGCGGTCACCGATCCATTAGTCATATAAAGAGGGTAAGAACTCGTACCACCACGTTTAGCTTTAACGTAGGACCAGAAGTATTTAGGGTTCTTTAAGATATTATTTTCCGAATAACTAATGTATTTATTATAGCAATTAATAGCCAAACGTGTACAACGCGAATCTAATAATTGCAACTCTAATTCATCCATTGGATTTTTATATTTTTGAAAACGACGTCTAAGATTGTATTTTTCTTTTAAACGGTGTTTTAAGTTACAGTTAAACCAGGGTGGGTATCGAATTTTTTGCAGTTTTTGTTTAGGCACAAATTTTTCAATGATAGCATTAATGATATAATAAAATTTGGAAAGAATTACGTTAACATCATAATCATCCCCAAATATCTGCACCCAATTACATTTTTGAAGTTCTTTATAAATATTAATAAAATCGGCTTTATGAAAATTTAGCTTGAATGATTTGTGGTTAAATGGAAGTTTTGTTGCCCCTTCAAATGACATATCTACATCCAGGGGAGGATGTAGCTGGTCAATTTTACTGAGATTTGAAAGACTAGGACGGACCATGCAAGTTGGAATATTGGACAGCACCAGATCAAGTATTCTGTCGGATTTATTGACTGCACTATTATGCTGCTTGAGTCCATATGTGTTAATTAAATCTATTAAAGGTTGACATAACGTTGGCACCTTATAGTCGCAAGAAGTGTCATGCAATAAATTCCAATTAATACTGGCCAAATTAAAGTCTCCCAAGATACATGTGCAATCACAATCGTCAAGGACAAGACGACAATTATCAATAAAGTAATTTAACATGGAACTATGCACCGGAGGAGGCAAGTATACCACACAGAGAGCAACCCGACGCAAAGAATGTGATATTGGAATATCAATAATGACCCAGAGGTCTTCAAGATTTGATTCCCAATTAAACATACGTTTGGAGTGAATTTGTCTGGAAATTGCTACAAGAACTCCGCCACCTTCACTTTTGTGAATTAATTCGGCATTACTCCTATCTCTTCTGTAAACCACATATCTCTCGTCGAAGAGCTCACTGCAGGTCACAGAGTTGTTTAGCCACGTTTCTGTAAGAACGATTATGTCGTAATTATTACAAAGTACCGCTTGAAGAAAACTATGTGTTTTGGTTCTCAATCCGCGTGTATTTTGATAGTATAATTTTATATCAGAATCGAATTTTAAAAAAAGAAACTGGACAATAGCATACCAGCACCGCCAAAAAAAAATAGTGAAGTAAAGTTAATAATAATAATAATAAACGAATTATTAGATGTTTTTTAACACATCCAAATTTTTCACCAAGATGAATTCGGTTTCATCACTTTTCCTCAAAAAGACTCTGCCATTCCGTATCCAGACATACTTATATCCAGCTTCCTTCGCTCTCTTTCTAGCTGCCGCGTGAAGAGCCTTGTTCATGGGAGATAAGTGTTCGCATACAAAGATCGGTCTGCTAACTCCAGGAAATCCCAGTATTGCAGAGTTTAATTTATTTTCTAGAGATTTTCCTTTGTTATATTTAATAGACGCAGCAAGAAACTCGTCGCGCAATCTTGGTGTCGACAATTGTACAATTATTGACCGTGGACGTGGAGAATTTTGATTTTGCTTAGCAGTGCGGGTGCAGCGCAGTATATCATTTTCTTTTAATTGACAACCGACAATCTTTCCTAGATCATAGACCAGCTTCATCAGGTTTTCATTTTTACTATCCGGCACACATTGTATTTCTATATTATTCTGTCTCGACTGTTGCTCTATTTGATTGATTCTTTGATTAAAAGAATTAACAGTAGAACTAAGCTCATCTCTTTCAGATTCCAACTCAGATATCCTGACCTTAAAAGCATCAATGCTATTTTTCATATCTTCATAACTCTCGTTGGTGAAATTTAAGAACTTTCTAATTTCAATTATATCATCTTCTAACGGTTTTATCTTTCTATCAATAACTTTGCTAATACTGTCTTCCATTTTAGAAAATAATTCTTGCATTTTTTGATTCATAACCTCCTCTATTGCGTCACGTAACTCGTCCCTAGTTATGCTGCGATTTTCCTGGGCAGGTGGAGACTGAAGTGCTGGCCTTTTACTTCCTCTCACATTAGACACATTGCGAACAGGAGTGTGATCCTTTTTTACATTCTTAGAGGGGGTACGACAGCACTCAGGGCAGCTCCAACCCATCTCAGTATTAGTTAATGTTGTATCAAGAAATATGCATGCTAAGTGATAATGTTTTTTACACTTTGAACATGTTATAAACTCATCATTATTACCTGCTTCTGGCAAACAACAACCCCACCTTGACCGCGACATCCTAATTATTTAATAGGTTTGAGTAATTAGTATGACTATAATGTATATACATATACAAAAACAGCTAAGTGAGAGTCAGTCTACCGAGGCTTGTATACCTATTTCAATATAGTATGTTAATGGGAAGTATATCTTATAAAAATTGACAAACTTAAGTTTGCGGGACTATACACTGACTTTGTATGAAATATACTACAAAAATAAATATGTATCTTTTTTACGAAATACTTGTATCACAAAAAGTGAAAATTTAAATAACTTTATGCCAAATTTCGTAACTGTAGGTCCACGGGAAGTACCCGTAAGTTGAATTTCATGCAAAATGCAGGAAAATCTTTGAACGAACCACAGATCTCAATATTTTTATTCTAGAACAAATTCATCATGCTATAAAAGTGATCCTATAAGGGTTCCCTAAAAATATAGTATAAAAGTAATCCCTTCTATGCCCGCTTTAAATCTGGCTCGTTAACTTACTAATTCTAACTACGCAACGGATTTCAAGACTACTTTAACTAAAACCTAGGGATTCAAGGATGAAGTTTAATAATAATACATGTACAATGTAATAAATAGGAAAAGATTTTTTTTTTAATTATCAAGTAATTTTGAAATCAGGAACTTTTTCGATATTTTGGAGATATACATATTGAAAAGACACACATTTTTGGTTAGTTTGTATGTCTGTAATACATATATATGGTCTTTGGTCATTTGAATTTTATTTTCATTTATATATTCGCCTGAGAGAACGGCAGAGTGCTCAACGCCACGGTCTAGTAGCATAGTAGGAAAAGAGAATAAAAAACATTTAAGCTTACTATTTTTATTATTTATTTCTATACTGGCATCTGAAATATGCCTTATAACGTGAACAAGAACAAATAGCGCGACTTTCTAGTAATAGCGGTGGCGGATGCAATGCAACTCGGTCATATATATATTATGATTAACTGTTGACAATGTCATTGTTTTATTATACATATATTTGCTAAAATTGTAGCAATTATATGATGCTAAGAAGCGGCGGCGTAATGCGATGGTTGTGGGTTCGATCTCCGCTCGAAGGAATGACTATTCAGTTCATTGACTTGACTGACCAATATAAAACGTACTTAATATTTAATTTCTGTTCTACTTAATATTTAATCTGCTCTGGCTTCATACAGCGCGGCGTCGATTTCAGCTACTTAAAACGTAATGTTTCAAATTGGGGCGTAAGGTGGAGTGTTTTGACAATAGGTTGGTTACAAGTCTACATTTCCAAATAAATAAATTTATCACGGTTAACATGGAAGATTAAAAATACATTTAAAGCAGCATGTATGCAACATCTTGCGTTAGCAACAAATTAGAAAAGCCTCAGTTTATTTTATGTTCACTTTATTTTTATTTATTTCATAACGCTACTTATACATTCTGTCTTGAATACTGCATGTCTGTAGCTCACGGCGCAGGTACGGTTAACTTGGCTCGAAACTTTGAGACTAAACAGCCAATATTTACATTAAATTGTTTGAATATTATACAATTCTACATGAATGTTAATGTTATAATGTATTACCATTCGTGTTACAAACTCATATTATAAATCATCGCCGTTTGGATGGTCTGGCAGCAGCTATAAACATTTTGATATCACATATATACCTATAATGTTGAATCTGTTTGGTAAAATTGATTTGTGGTTATTGATTTTTTTTTATTTTTACACTGTTCTATCCATTTGCTAGGAATTTAGAGAGTGTTTAGTGTTATGTCACTCTGTTCCTCACGTTCTGTCGAGTTTTGAAAATCCATGTTAGGCCCGGCGAACAGTTATATTATAAAAAAATTGAAATTGAAGAATTGTTTTCAATCTTACATTTTAGGAAAATAACTGAAATATATTCAATATGTTTATACTTTTTAAACGATATTCATACTATTAATTTGAATCTAGTCTTCAAACAATACCCGCGAGATTGCACTTAATATGAAACTTGCATTCACCAGTACAAGGCACATCTGTACAATTGTATCACACGACTTCCACGTGTATTTCTCAATCGAGGTGGCACAAACCTGCAGATGAATAATTCAGTACGTATCATGCAAAATAACGAGCTCTCCACCATTTTGGCAATTCTGCACATGTGAAGTCTTGGTTTTAACAATTTTCAAGTTATTATTAGTATGTATTATACTCCATACTAAATATAGAAAAATCTTTTTATGGTGGTGTCTATGCATAGGGAATTTTTATTCTTTCGTTCACGCTGTATCCCGCACACAGCAGGGAAGGTAGAGGGAACCTAGCATTATAAGACACTCCGTTCCCCACTTTCCGCCGAGTTCTGGAGGCATTGCGTGTTGAGTGGCGGAACTCAATGCCGCGCTTTGCTTCGACACCAGAGCGAAGAAATGAAAATATAAATGTCAATAAATATTTCATTCATTCAAGTAAGGATCGAACCCACAACCGGTCGATTTAACAGTCACACTTTGTGCTCCTGCGCCACGACTAGCGTCTGTTTTTATTTATTTTTTCTTTTTTATTTTATCATTTTTGAAGTGATTTTCAACACATAGGAAAGAAAAAAACTTTTCGTTTACAGTCACACATTTTGTGCCCATACGCCATGTGAGGTTTCATTTTTATAAAACGTACAAAAACTTACAACGTAGAGTCGCGTCTCTTGGAATTGGTTCATGACATGTATGATTTCCATTTTGCAATAATATAACACTATTTTTCTTCATCGAAAATAAGAAAACATTATTTCAAAAATTTCCACTCGAGGTCTTTATACGAGGTCAGAGTCCACATCGGGAGCCACTTCAGAACATGTGTTCGCGTAACGACGTCTATGTAACGTTGGGTTTGTATAGCGAATAAAATTTTATTATTTCCTGCGTTGTCTATTTTAACTAGATACTTAAACCCTACTTAGTAATTGTTATTAGAAAATAAAATTGTATTTTATCTTAATGTGGTAATAAGTTTGATATTTTAAGCTTTACTCTATTTCTCCCAGAGACAACATGGGAACCTAGTGCTAAGTAAGACACTCCGTTTCCTAGTTGCCGCCGGTTATGGCATTGCGTGTTGGATGGCAGAGTTTATCGTCGCGTTTTGCCTTGTCAGCAGAGCGGGAAAATTAAAATATTAATAAATATAGAAACAAAATTAAGAATAAAAAAGGGAAAACTATAAAGAACCTAAAATATAAACATACATATTCACTATTTAAATAAAAGTTACATTTGTCGAAGACTTTTAATGTAAAGTTAGGACAGTAAGCAGGTGAAATAGTGCACTCCAATTGGTTCTCGTATGTGCCGTCGACAGTAAATTGTATGGCCATCGAGAACTCTAGAGACGAACTGTCCCGAAAACTTCAACGATTTTATTCTTTCTACAATTTACATTTCGTGATAGAGAATAGAAGCTTGTATCAAGTTTGAGTACATACAAATGTAAAGAGGTGTATCTATAGGGGAAAAATTAAATCACAGTACAGTAGCTTGGCTTGGTTTTCCACTTATAAACAATTTGAAAGACATTATATGCTCGATAAGGGTTCTGTTATATGTTTAATAAAAACTATTCTTTTGTATAATAATATAATTATAATGAATATGATAATAATAAAACATTTTTTTTGCGATCGATGCCAGTCGTGATATAGGGGCACTAGAGTACGATTTAAAACACGACAGATTATGGGTTTGATTCTCACTCGAGAATATGAAATATTTAATAATTCAATTTCCACGCTCTGGTAAAAAGGCAAACGCGGGACGTTGCGGTCCAACACACATGACATGATGACACGTAATGCCTCCAAAATTCGGCTGAAAGTGGGGAACGGAAATATCTTAATTAAAAACAGAGTAATTTCACCTTTTTTTGAATAAAACTTCAACTTCCACACTTAGGAAAAAAAATCTTATTAAGAAAACGTATAAAAATCCCGCTACGTTAAAATTTTTATACGTTTATATCTTAACATTAGGTTCCCGCTGCCTTAGACGCAAAAATGAGAAAGCGTAGTATAAATCGTTTGAAGCTCGATGTATGTATGTATTTGTATATGAACAAGCGTTGAGCTATTAAGAAACTATATTAATATAGAGAAATTCATATGTTTGCTGAAGCGTCATAAATATCTCGTATAAAAGATAATATTCAAGTCAATCATAGGGTAATAAAAGCGTTAGGGGCACTTCAGTATATTAGGTTTCTTGTATTGCACCTAAAGTGCCTATAAACCGAGTGCCTCCTAACATACTATAGTGTAGCATCAAGGGAAGGCATAATTTAATCTTTTTGTGGAACTTTTTCTATGTATAATCATAGTGTTACTAATATTATACCCTGTAGTTTAGATGTATATATGTACATACGTATATGTAAATATAAGGTAATCAACAAAAAAAAATACCATGACACAAAGGGTTCCAGTACATGGATGATGGATGTTTTCTTCAAATAAGATTCCCTTAAGGATTTGTTACTTGGCGGAAATTGAAAAGGAGTTTTTGCTTACCGCACACAGTATGTGTGAAATAAAAAAAAAAACAATATTTATATATATATATATATATATATACATTTTAATATAATTTAGTTCACGACTTGCACATGATATTATGTATAAAATTTTATATAATTGTTATATAAGTCGTGTCTTGTACTATTTGTCGAAAAGAAAAATGCAACATTTTGCTAAATATTTAAGAATAATTTTTTTCATTATGAACTAAATATAACGTTAAATGTTCATTGAATTTGTTCGTTGTTTACGGATATTAATTTTTTAAAGCACTCTCAGTCAATGACCATTAGACGACTGTCAGCTCGGAATGATTATTTTGCCAAAACTCGGCGAAAATATAAATCACTCACTTAGTCACTCACTAGAAAATATAAGTTACTCTAACGTTGGGTTATTAGGCTCACCAAACATTTTTAGTGGTTAATTAAAATATACAAGAAGGAATAGGTACTCAATGTAAGTTGTTTGACTTCTCTCTTCTTCGCCTTCCAATCTGATAATTTTAGATACTTTTGCCATGCATTAGTTTCTCTTAGTCTGATTAAATTGCGTAATGTTAAATTTCGTAGGCCTTCACGAAATATTTGTTAGTCGATGGAAGTAGAAGGAGAAGATAGAATGTTTTCTTGTGTTGATGCTTCGAAATTTTTAGTTGAATGTAAAAATTTCATTATGAAAAAAGTATTGGCCGCCCTCAATTTTGTTGACGTGAACTATATAATACAACATAAAACTTCGTTTCTCCCGAGTAAGAGATAGAAATGAAAGATATAATCGACGTTAATCCCTTCTTAATGCTTCCGTACCGAAACCGACATATTAAATTGATATCTGTCTACTCTACGTGGTTCCGACTGTGTGTTCTCTGTCAGTCGCTCAGTAACAGCAGAAATTAATAAATATATAATATACAGATTAATAAAAATCGATATGATTGAATTAAAACGACAACAATGAATGTCTCGACAGGTCCCGATTGCTCCCCCATCTGTTTACAGATGGCAGGTAAATACTGTTTCTAATTTTCTTTTCACATTCACACCCCCGCTCAATGGAGTTTCCTGCTCTTTCATTAGGATTAAATAGATCTCCAATATATTTACACTTGTACCTCGTGCCCGTGGACGAGACGCTGCGGGCGTATTGTCCGACACCGACTTGTTAAATTAAAAGTAATTTTACGCGAAGCCCCGATAGTATTTTGCTGGCGATACTCTTTTATCATATTTTTAATTGAAAATTCTCGGAGCGTTTTGTAAGGGCGTGTGTTTTTTTTTTTCATTAAATGTAAATATTTGGTTATTATTTTCTGTGTTTGTATTTGAAATGTTACATTTTCAGGTACATTTTTTTTAATTTGCTAAATTACTTTTACGACGTACGGTTAATTTGTGTTGGCTTTTACCTACAGGTAAAAGTAATTAAGGTAAAAAATTTTCGTCTGATGTCTTAGAGAGAGAAAGGTAAAGAGAATGAATAAAATATTATTCTTCTCTCTTTCTCCTTTTTTGGAGCCCGACTCAGCATTTGTGACGAAACGAGGAAATCTACCTCTAGTTTATTCATTTAAGATACTATTTGAAATATACAACAATCTTTGATCACACATATCTAAAATAAAATATTTTCACATCTTAATAATATTTTGGCCTACATCTTGTAATAACCTAATATAAAGCTTACGCAAGGCCCCTTTATTTCATAACTCTGCTCTCCTCTTTTCGTACGTGCAACGGACGGATTACATTATCTTTTAAATAATCAAATCGGTTGAGTGGATATCTGATCTCTTTTGTGAGGCAAATCTACTGGTGTAATGAGTTTTACTCTTCTCAAAAAGCCTTTATGCTCCTTAATTGAATTCTTTGATAAATAAACGTGCGTATCGCATGCTTCGTATTACAGGCGTGTGGCAAGATCTACGTAGATTATGTTTCTATCACAGCGCGCTATTAAATTCGGACAATCGACATGCAATGTCACGAAAATTCGGCGGAAAGTGGGGAATTGAGTGTCTTAATCCTATGCCTAAACGAAAATGTGTGAAGCTCATTTTAGTGGTAACAAAATATATTCAAATCAACCTGCATTTACTTATTTTTTGAACCTAATTGGTCTTAAACTCAATTTTTCGCTTAATTTTTCAAGGCATTTTGTGTTGAAAAGCGGAGCTCAAGGTCGAGCTTTTGCTTTGTTATTAAATTGAAGAAATGAAGCAAAAGTATAAAGAATAATTCCATCCTTCCAGTGGGAATCGAACCCATAACCGTCGCGTATAGTCACACGTTTAGGCCACTGCGCTACGACGGTCTTTCGGCATTCATAACTAATTTTAATAATTATAAAACCGAGTGTACGTAATTGTTACATTTTAAAAATATTTTACAGCTTTAAAATAGTGAGGCCAATTTAAGCGCAAAAAGTAAAGATGGTAAACGCGACAGGTTCCGGATTCATATATTTCCATATTATTCGCTCTGATATTGAGGTAAAGTACGGCGTTGAACAAATTCGTTCCGCCACTAAACAAATAATGCCTCCAGAAATCTATGAAAAATGGGGAACGGAGTGTCTTAACACTAGGTTTGATCTGCCTACCTTATCTTGTTCAAGATACAGCGTGACACTAAAAAAATAAAGAAACAAAAGATAAAACAGTACAAATACAGAAATTCTCTTTTTCCCAGACGTCTCAGACATATCACGCTTCGTCTAAATATACTATTTTTACAACAATGCATTTTTATATTCAGCAATATCAAAGAGCTACTCGCTCCTTACTCCTTGTGATCGTAGCTCCGTAGCTCAGCTACGCCGTAGCATCCTTAGAAGTTCTTAAACCACTTATAGTATTTCTATTTTTACATTTTATGTATAATATTTGTTTATTATAACATCATCTGCGTACTGTGGCAGTGTTAAAGTGAATGCAATGGTTAGGAATTCGATTTTCCATTCGTAGAAAGTTTCTTTTTAGTATATTTGTTGCCGTTTTTTCTTATATGTATATAAAACACTACAATATCTTTGAAGAACACCATATCGATGATACTGTAGGAAGGTCACGCAAAAAGCACGGTAGCAGAACCCCAAAAAGCATTAAAGAAATTGATGTCATAGGACGAAGGGAAGGAGGTATGCAAAAACTAAAAAAAAAAAAACCTAAACTAAATATACTATTAAGTTTATTTTGTTGTGTTGAGGCTAGTCGTAGCGCAAGTACACAAATTGTGACTATAAAATCGACTTTTTGCGGGTTCGATCCCTACTCGAGGAAATGAAATATTTATTTAAATTAACATTTTCATTTTCTTCGCTCTGGTTCGAGGCTAAGCGCAGCGTTAAGTTCCGCCACTCAACACGAAATGCCTCCAGAGTTCGGCGGAAAGTGGGAAACTGAGTGTCTTAGTCTTAATACTAAGTTCTCCATGACTACCCTACTGTGTGCGGGATACAGCGTGAAGGTGATTTAATTTAATTTATTTTAAACAGAGAAATGACGGAAATAAAAATAAGATTCTTTATACGTATTACAGTGATGGAAGGAAACTAACACTGCAGATCGCTAGAAAAACAACTTTATTGTAGTACTAAAATAGATTTAATCGAATCGCTTAACGTTTTATAAACCGCTAGTTGACAGCGACAGTTCATTAAAACTTGCCCACGATAAGTTTGAGACCGATAACTTTTCCTCTCGCGAGCAAGCTCCGAGCTGCTTTCTTACGCTTACACTTTGTATGCAGTTCTTACGGAGTTTATAAATTACTTTGTTGTTGTTAATTACTTTGTTTATATATAAAAAATATATAAAATATTATATAGTTTTTTTTTTGAGAAATTATTGTTGTTATTCAATACGAAGTTATATTTTTAATTTATAAAACAGTATCGTTCTTGATATCTATAAACAACCCGCTTACACTCATAGATATAAATTTTGTGAAAACGCCATCTCAAGAGCAATCTCATAGTCGAGAGCGGTTTATAAAAACGGGCCTAAGTCCTAAGCATTGATGGGTTTTATAAAGTATCTTAGGCGACTGTTCATTAAAACTTAGCTGCGGTGAGTTTGTCCCAACTTTTACCCTCGTTATGCTGCGACCTGAGCCTCAGCCGACAAACGCTTTAAAACTTGTTAATTCCGGCGAGTTGGTAGAAAACAACGCAAATTGTTATTTGTTATTGTGGTTTATTTGAGACTATTTTCAGTGTAAAGCACTTTAAAGAAAACTTTGCAATATAAGCTTTCAAATGTATAGTAATACATTAAATGTTTATGTAACTTAATCAATTACAAAAATGGTTTTTTTTCTAAATCATAATTTATGTGGGGCCCATAGAGAACAGTATTCTGAGAATGGTAGTATAAGGATATTTCGTTCTCCGCTTTCTGGCTGAATTGGAGACAATGTGTGTTGAGCGCCGAAACTCAGTGACGAAAGCGAGAGCGAGCAGAGCGAAAAAATAAAAAAAAACATTTTATTCCCTCAGGTGGGGATCGAACTCTCAACCGTTATGGTTAAAAACGCACGCTTGTGTCTCTGCGTTTTACTACTTATTTACTAGGACGGAAAAATTTAATTATTCGTTTTCCAATCCACGATTGGAATTCAAACTTACCACACCACGGTGACCTCGGAGATAAAGAAACAAGATCATTATTCTTCCGTAGCAACTGGTACGTACCAAGTTTAAAATTTATTAATCTCAAGAGATCTACTCAGGTCTTAGCTAATTTCCGCTTGGTAATTACGATATCCCCAAGATGGATAAAGTGTTGTTTTCAAATGCTTTTCCAATATCATAATTATATTTCATTGTTCTATAATCTTATTTTTTTCTCAACATGTAGCAACTACATATTAAAAGTTATTAAAAGCGAAAGAGATGATTGTCAATAAGGCTATTTCTATTTTGTTTTTAGTTTTATATATAAATTCCTGACCTTATTATATATATACAAAATATACAAAATATACATATAAATATGGATACTTATCTTTTACATAAAGTTTAAAAGCTCACAGCTTCCAACGTGTGATACTTTACAATATACATACGTAAATACTCCGTGTGTGCTACGCAACGCTGATTTAATTAATGCAAGCTGAAATAATCACAGTACTGCAGATAGTCCCCTCGGTATAAAATAATAAATGTACAAGCACAGTATGAATGTTTTATTCGGATGATGTTTACATTAGTGAAGTTTATTCTTCTGTATAGAAATAATCTATATAAATAGTTGAATGACGTACATAAGAACGTATCAAGAGAGACTAATCTAAAGAATCTCTGGTGTAGAGGCAAAGCACCGCGTTGAGTTCCGCCACTCAACACGCAATGTTTCCAGAATTCGGCGGTAAGTGGAGAATGGAGTGTCTTAATCCTAGTTCCCCTCTACTAACCCTGGTGTGCAGAATAACACCGTGAATTAGATTTTTTATAATCTAAAGAAAACTTCTAAGCCCATGTTATACATAAATAAACATATGTATATATACCAGGCCTGCTTAACTCTCCAACTTTTGTAGGGAATTCACAACGCGCCCTCATTACGTCGACACACATAGTTGCCGTCCCCGTGGAATTTTTCAATACTTTTCGCTTTTATAAGAAATTTTGCTCCACCTAAAACGAAAAGTATACATAATGTTTTACTGCAAATGAAAGTAAGCTGGCGTTAAGATATCATTTTTTTTAAGCTTTTAGCGTTTATTATCATTATTTTTTATTATTTCTGTTGTTTTTGTAGTGCTAGTGTAATGAAAAATCGGCAATATTACATTTCGAGTCTGGACGTGGTTTTTGTACTTCTATTTTCTTTTTATTACAAATATTTATTTACTTTTATACAAATTTAAAGCAAGATAAAAAATTTTTTCTTGCCAAAATGAAGTAGCCGTTGGAGCCACGATTACAACACTTATTTTTTATATTTATATATAATTTATTTATAATTTTCTCGTCAAAATTTCAAGATTTTAATGCATTACAGTTTGTAATCTTTAAATTCCCTTCAAAATAAAAAAAGCCACAGTCGAGAATGTCGAGATATCGTTTTTTTTACAACTTTGCCCTCCCCTCCCTCTCTTTACGTCACTCTCAACTTGTTATATTAGTGGAAAATATGTACAAGATTAAGATTTTATTTTTACTTTATCGTAGGCGGGTGTACATATATATGGGACTCATATTTGGTGGCAGTACCGAGTACAAAGAATTCCCCAAAATGTTTATTTCCTGCGCTTTAGTTGATCCTGAAATCTACGCTTAGGCTCTCCTACTTTTTGGTGAGCGCGAACATATTATTATCCAGTATACAATGATCTTGTATGCCCAAAGATTTATTGTGTAAATTAATTGAAATGTACAAAAATATTTATAATATTAGCAAATGTGTAAATTGAATTTATACGTAACATCGCGTACTAATTAAATACTAATAACTAATGATTAATTATAATGTTCAAACATTAATCTTCTCAACATACGCTATAACTGGTTCACAATAATTTATAACAATTAACGATAATAATTAAGCAATTACTAAAGCATTAAAACAAATGCTGTTGTGCTTGTGTTTTAAATGAATTGGACGATTGCAGGTTCAAATTCAAAAAGTTTTTTTACTTTACACTCTTCGACTTCGACTTCTGGATATAGAGGGATCGACAGGGGAATCCTAGTGTTAAAACACTCCAATCCACCCAATTTTTAGGACATTGCGTGTGTGTAGAGTGGCGAAAATTATAGCCGCGCGTCGTCTTGTAACCAGGGTGAAATATGAAATTATTAAATAATTCATTCGATTCAAGATATTATTATGATTATCTAATATTGCTTTAATCTGATAAGTAAAATTTGTGAGGCTATATTCCTTGTAAACATTATCTCTTACTAGGAAAAAATCTAAAACTCCTGCTATTTTTTGCGGAATCCAATAGGGTACTTGTAATTAACCTTAAATATTTATTAATTTTATTACTTTAATACTTTACCACAATATATTGAATAAACATCTGTATAAAAAACAATATGCCCAAAAGGCGGTCTTATGGCTAAGTAGCCATCTCTCCTTTAAGTTAACTAATATTGTTTTAGATTCTACTCAATGTCGACCCATGTCTAGTTACGGAAAAATAGTAAAAAGTCTCAGAGGGAAAATTGCCACGTACCGTTAACCGTTATTTAGTACTTAATACACTAAACCAAACTTTATTATTATCAAATCCGAAGAACAAGAACGTAAATACTGTACCATCTCCTTAGCAATGGACGCTAATAGCTCTCTCACAACCATTATCTCTTAATCTCCTATTACTAAGCTACTTGAAGCTTCAACTTCGTTATTTAGAAACTCCATAGTGCTGTAGTTAGAGAATGTCTGTTTGTACACTCGATAGTTATAGTTAGGTATATATAGATTTGGTCGGTGAAATATTTACACTCCACAGAAAAATATAACCTTTGCTTTCTTGTACTGGTAAAAAGACAAATCGCGGCGTTGAGTTCTGCCATTTATTTCTTGAAAATTTGGGCAGGAATTCCGGAATAGAGTATATTAACCTGCTATATGAATTGCTATATGCGTTAAGAAAAATAAAGATAGTGTTTTAATTTTTACAATTTTTCTTTCTAATTTTTACTATTTCTCTTTCTCTCTCTCTCTCTTTCTCTACGTCCCACAACATACTATCCGAAAAATGCGTGTAACAATTTTCCCTCTGCATCGTTTGTTTCATATTCATATGAAAATTTAAATTGTTTCCCTTGAGAAATTTTGTACTATGGTAATAGTTTTGAGTAATGGATGATAAATTTGTACGAAAATACTAATACAATAGAAAATGCGCCTATGCATCTTTCATTGATATGATTTTCGTCGCCATCCAGTGCATTATTTTTTAGACAATTTTTAAATATTATCTTAATCATAATAATAAATAATTTAATTAAAATATGATTAAAATTATAATTTTAAAACAGTGAAAAAATATAAGACTTCTTATCAACGTCTTATACCTATACCACAACGAAACGGAGTGTCTTAACACTAGGTTCCCTCTGCCTACCTTGCTGTGTGCGGGATACAGCGTGAAATCGACAACAATAGATTTAGGAAATTGTTTATATTTTTTAAATATTTTTGGTTATAAAAACGAATTACTTTGAATTTTATCTTTAGATTTCGGTACTCTAAATGCAATAAGTCTAAACCAGCTGTTAAATAAAGTAACGGATAGTTATAAATAGATTCTGTCTATCTTTTACCCCTCACGTTGCAAAATCTCGATATAAGTTTCCTCGACTCGTGGGATTAAGACGAATAGTGCACATAAATGTCGTTAATGTCAGCGCCGGTTCGCATTACATCGCTTCGTCTATGTAAAAAATGACTTCCTGACTGACTCGGCATCGATACCATCTGCTGTTCTGTAGGATAATATATTGCAATGAGAATACTGTTAAGTTGTTTGAATTGTAAAGGTAAGGTTATTGGCTGCTAGTATCTTTTTTATTATTATTGGAAACTCATCTTTATTTTTGTTTTTATAGCAGTTATATTAAATAGCGGTAAAATTACACGTCTGGACATTCTTCGCTTTTTGGCGTTTGTGTGTTTCAATCGAACCTGTAACCACCAGATTGGCAGTCAGGCAAAATAGATCATTATTGTGCCACGATGGGTTCAATGATGATAAAATAATATGGATAGTAATAAAATCAACATTAACCGTTATCATATCTAAGTTCACATTCTTGTTTCCTCTCACCCATATGTCGGTGCTGCTAATTCTTGATTAATGTGACCGAACTGAAGAAGGACTCGCAATATAGTTTGAAACATATTCTTCGCAATTTCGGTGTCACTGCTACCAATTACTAGGGCTCATCTATCATCTATATACGATAATTCTATGAGAAAGTACTGAACGGTTTTAATTTTATTTCATTAAAGTTACGCACATAGCAGGATAGGCAGAGGGAACCTAGTGTTAAGACACTCCGTTCCCCACTTTCTGCCGAATTTTGGAGGCATTGCGTGTCGAGTGGCAGAACTCAACGCCGCGCTTTGCCTCGACACCAGAGCGAAGAAATATAAATTCAAGTAAATATTTCATCTCCTCGAGTGGGAATCGAACCCACAACCAGTAGGTTTTACAGTCACACTTTGTGTCACTGCGCCACGACTGGCCTAATTATTTGAATATATGTATGATTTATTATAACTATATCTTTTCGTATATATAAGTTTTTATTATTTACAAAAAAAATCAATGAAATATACTAATATGTGTGTGCTTAAAATGTTGAATACGTGCCTGGTAGATCTAATAGATCCCTTAAATATTATAAAATTCTAAGAATATCCTTCATATATAAATATCAAACTGGAAACCTATTTTTCATATTATTATTTAACATAAACAATTATATATCACGTAATTTAATAAATAAAAAACACGACTCAATTTGGGGCATTATTAATAAAACTATACAAATATTTGCAGCCAACTAAAGCCCCGTTTATATTCATCTAAGAGAATGCTAACTTAAGCCAATAACGCTCTTAGCCCCGAATTGGCGCGCGTCATGTTGGGCACGTACTAAATGGCCGGATGAATGCCGCGCGACCGGGGCCATACATTTGTCACACACATTCTCTAATATTCCTGAGAATTCAACTTGGATTCTGCAAATGACCTGAATTGCAAGGAAAATGCAAGGAATTAGTGGTTGGTTGTTTAAGTACTGTTTTATTGTAACTACTATTGATGTCGTTACAGTCTTAGATAGTGTAAGTGTAACTTGTCAAATATCTATGCTTCTTGAAATGCGTTAGATACTGGTTCGAATTATGAAGTAAATAATTACATTTTAAAAATAATAAAAATTACTGAAGTTATAACTGTTATATGTAGGTAAAAATAACATTGACATAATAAAATTAATATCACAAAATAGTTTCAAATCAGACACGGCTATAAATAAATGTGTTACCATTTACACTGATCTTGCATTCTGTCCTTTCTTCATATCTTTCCAAACCTTTATCTTAATGAAAAGAAAATGCAGCCCCCACCTGCAGCACTTCAACGTTACTTTGACTTGTTTCTTCTTTTTCATGTTTTTCATTATTGTATTGCTCTTTTCATTACCTTTAATTTAAAAAATATATTTCTACGGTAAGAAAAAAAAACAACCTCCCTCTTTTCATTTTCGGGCTCATTTTGCAAATTTACATAGTAGGCTATGCAAAATGTCACTATAAAAATCTGTTGAATTTATCACCTCACACACACACACACACACGCACACACACCACACTTTATACGTATGTCGTAAACCATCCCTGTGGTTTGGGCATACATACATTTATACAATATGTAAAACATTAACCTCCTACTGACACTGTCGGATAAAAATTTACTTAACTCAATCTTACCACTTTCGATGTATGTACGCTTAGTTTAATGTATTTAACCATCTGTGTCTGTGGGATATGGCTCCCTAGACCGTCTGTCAAATAAGGAAATAGGACGTAATCAGACACATGACACTGTCCCTTGACGGCCGTTTAGTGTCCGCTGGTCTCCTGTGAAATACATTATATATAGCTATATACAGGTATAATATATTATGTAAATACAGGCTTATTACAGATTTCTTTTATTTCGCACCATAGTTATTAGTTTAAATCTCAGGCTATACATATGCATTTTTTAATGGAGTTGACTGATTTGAGCTTTAACCATTTCAAGAATGATAACAACGAACGGACAGATTCATCATTAAATTTCATGTTCCATATCACCTTTAAAAAATAATTAAATCAACTTTATATGTAAAATAAGTTTCTATATTATAATATATAAGGTATTCACAACGAAAAGTAGTCGAACGGGAATAAATAGGTACGTAGTGAATCCCTCGACGTGCTCATCGACACAACACGACTAGATCCTCAGATAAAATGTCCAAAGTATGATGATAATATTCGGTTACAGTATTTCTCGGTCGGGTCTCGCGGGACGTCTAGGCCGATTCACCGCGTCATGCCGTTACTTGAATATTCTATTAACTAACTAAACGGTTTTTGGATCAGTTATATATTTATGTATGTATGTATGTTTATGTAAAATTTCTCTTATAGATGGTTTAGTATTGACTATATAAATGTATATTTTAAAGTAGCGTTCTGAAGACGCAATATCTAAATAAGACAAGCAATGATAATAAATATTGTTTAAAATTTTGCCTAAATTTATCCAAATTAATGAATAGTGAACGAAGTAGCTTGTTAATGACGGTTGTCTCTGTCTAGTCTATTCAAATTAGTGGAAAGAAAAAAAAGTCTAACAAGAGATTTCAATTGATATAGTTCGTCCTACTTTTTCAGATCAGACGTTAATATCCTCGAGCCAATATTAAAATCTAGTCTGATCCACATTTAATATTTTTAATAAAAATAAAACTAAATTAAGTATATAATAACATTTTTAAAGCCGCCGTCGTGGCGCAGCAATATTGTATATTCGACTGGTTGTGGGTTCGAGTTCCACTCGGGGGATTGCAGTATTTTCATTTCCTTACTCTGGTAACAAGACAAAGCACGGCGCAACGTATCGCCACTCAATACACGATTTCTCGCAAATTTGATGCAGAATGGGGAACCTACCCTACTATATGCGTCATACATTGTTCAGCTAATAATCTTAATTATTAAGAAATAATCTATGTTGTAAATTCATAAATTTTTGTTGATCAAATCAATGCGGGAAGTGTAAAATTAATTCTAATATTATAAATAGTTTTACTATATATATCGGTCATAAAATTATTTAAAACGAAAAATTATTTTTGCTCCCTCAGGGTATATTCCGACTGGCCAGCGAACACGTGATCAGAACAATGCGTCGCGGTCGCGAAACATTATTAACGCTCCTAGAGGCGTTTGTATACGACCCGCTAGTAGAATGGGGTGGCGGGCAGAAACGCCGCGGTGCGAGACACGTGAGAGCCGCGAGGGCGATGCTGGCGGTCAGAGTGCGAGAATTGAAGCACACCGCCAATGAAGTCACGTAAGTTGTTGTTTATTCTTTTTAAGGCTTTACAAAAAAAAACTCTTTTATGAGTACTATTTTTATTACCTACAAACCTTCATCGATTCCTATGCAGTCATTCACTTTACATATATAGCCCATAACCGATATTCATATTCAATAATAAATTATGGAAAATCAATTAAGTCAGTATTATGGATTATTGATTTAATTGATTAATTAGATTTTCAATATTGATTATCGAAGTTAATAGTTTTTTGTTAGTAATCTATCGCCAATTATCTATCATCGATAAGCTATAAAAAATATTGGACTTAAGCAAATTTAAGACTTTCACATGAATGCTTTTGAAATACTTATTTGAAATTGAGATCCCAAAATAGTCATGTTGATGAGGAAAACCGTTTTAGAGTTGCCTTTGATGCAATTTAATAGTGTTCAGGCCTTGGAGACTTAAATATATAGCGCGGGGACCGCTTAAACATTCTCTTTGATTATTCATAACGTATTTTGAATTATTCCCTTTTAGTCGTTAATTTATGACTTTTATACTACGTTGCTAGTTTAATATTTCTTAATTAGGAGAAGTTAAATATAGTATATTCCTCTTCATTTAGCTGTACGCTGTATCGTAAATGTCAGGGGGAGGATCAGAGGGAACAGAGGGAACCTAATGTTAAAACTTACAACACTTCATTCCTGTTTCACTTAAATTTCCCAATGTCTCTTGATTGTAACCCATTAAAGAGATAAGAAAGTTAGTAGTCTGTATGTTTTATGAATTGGTAATTTTATTGCATATTGCTACACAGAAACCCTAGATAAAGTCTGTTATAATATATTTAGTATATTATACGATATATTTCTTCTAACAATCATGATAAAGCGAGCCCTAGAAAGCTTTACGCTCCACTTACTGTTTGGTTATTGCGCGCATAATGGCCCGACGACAAAAACATGATCTCATATTCGTTCCCCGACACTTGAAGGCGTAATAAATACAGGCGACGTATCTTTATGACTGAGTTTGGAGCTTAGTATTCCACAGGGAGATAAAACCGCGACAATTTTTACGAAAATATTTACATATTTTTTTGTAACTATCGTACATTTTCTGATACTAGAACCCTTTTCATAAACTCATTTTTTGTATTTCTTTCATTATCGCGAAAGATTTAAGAAATTATAACACAATATTTTTCAAGCAAATAGCCTTCATATTTCTATTGAAGATATTCCCGCATAAATGTAATCTTAACCTTGATATATCAAGTTTATATTGAACTTGCACGCCATCATACCGAAGCTTTTCTATTTTTGCCGCAATGTTACCCTTAAATTATGTATGCGGACATTAGCGCGCCATGTAGCAGATTATAACTGTGCGCAATTTACTTATTTTGTGTAAGGAACGCGAAAATGTAATTTTAATTGAATTTTTACTGTATTCCATGTAAATTATTAAGAACTTTACAGACGAGACACGCATTTAAATATTTACTAAACTTTTGAATTATTTAATGGTTTTTTATTTTTGTTTCAGCGATCAAATTTTGGCAATACTTCCTGAAGTCATACAATGTAATGATAAATGGTTAGAAGAAAATGAAGAGTTAAGAGCTGTGGATGCTAAGCTCCAAATATGCCACCAGCAAATGGCTCTTATTAAAGAAATCGAAGCCTTCGGCAACAATCTTAGTAATCATCCTCTATACGCTATATCACAAAAATATGCTTCGTACAAGCAAGCGAAAAACGCTGTCGAAGACTCTATGAAAGCTCTTGTAAAGATCCTTAATGATTTTGATACACAAATAGAGAGCTTTAATAATACGAATGAAGTGTTAAATGGACCTCAACTAATGACTTGGGTTCAAGAATTTTCTGGACCACACGAAGACGATGAAAAACCAATTTTCGAACACATAAAAGAATTTTTAACAAACGCCGGACAAAGCTCCATGATAACGCAATGTGAACAAGCTGAACAAGAATTAAACCAAAGTATGCAGCAAACTAATCATTTGGTTAGATCATGTCTCGAACTCTTGACTCAATATGTTGCAGTTTCTCAGTACTATCCCCAAAGTCAGACCGAGTACCATCGCATAGTAATGTTCCGTAAGTACCTTGCTACGGCATTGGAAAGTAAATCACCTGAAGTGTGTAGAGATGTATCCAACCAAGTGACAGCTCTTGTCAACGCGGAGTCAAGTTGTGGTGACGCACAACAGATTTTGGCGTACAATTATCGATTACAGCAAATTAACGCTGAAGTGAACATAACTCTAAATAAATGTCTCGAGAGATTGCAATTGGAAGGTGGCTCCGAAGCCACAATTTTGGCGCAAGATTCTTATATGGAGGCCAAAACGAATATCAGCAATTGGGTGCGAACTGAAGAAGGTGCAGCAGCGGCGTTAGAAAACGTCGTAATTGGCATGCTTTGTAACTTGAATAGACGATATTTAATGTTAGAAAATGGGGCTCAGAGCGCAGGAGATTGCCTCGTAGATTTGACTTCCAGGGAAGGGGAATGGTTTTTAGATGATATGAGTTCTTTATCCATGCAAGCAGTGGAGCTATTATCTCTACTGCCCCTACAATCTGCTTCTGTCGACGACGCCGCCCTGCCGGTCGCTGTAGAATGTGTCAGAAACGCAAACCTATTGCTAGCGGACTTGGTGCAATTGAATTATAACTTTAGCACTATTATATTGCCTGAAGCTTTGAAAAAGGTTCATTCTGAAGACCCGTCGGCTCTGCTAATGATTAACGAGCTTAATTCTGTAATAATGAACTCTCCGGTGCCGTTGAACGATTTACTTGCACAATTGGAAATGCACTTTAGATATTTAGTCATGGACATGGAGGTAATTATATACTTATATTAATAGGATAATTATATAATTATATTAATAGGATAATCTCTTCTCTATATTCTCTATATTCTCTATATTTCTATATAATTATATTAATAGGAGCTCTTCTCTAAAGACCTTCAAATCCCAACTTAAAGAGCATTTGCTCAAAAGTGTAAGTAATTTGTGTTTCTAGTGTATATTATATATTATGCATGTATATGTATTTATATGTAGTCTATTTAATTGTATATATAATATCTATACTGATGTATGTATTTATTTGTATGTATGTTTATTTAGTAACTATTGTAGTAGTTGTTGTATATATAGTATGTATGTATTGTGTATATTGTATAGATAATCCTTTTTTTTTTTTTTATACTTTTATGATTGCACTGTAATGTTATTCCGCTGTTTGTACTCATCCACTTCCATGGGTTGGCTGGAAGAGATTTCTTTTAGAAATAAGCCCGCCGTTGTAAACTTATCTTTTCAAATGTATTTTACTACTTTTTATCTGTGCAATAAAGAATATATATATAATTTCACTCCGTATCTCTTTATAAGGTTAAATACAAAATAAATGATTTTATTCATTGTTATATGTTCACATCTAAATTTAAACCATTTATTTCTAGTCACCAGCATCAAGTTCTCAAATATTAGCAGCGGAACTCCGATCTCGTTACGAGCTTCTCCTCTCATCGGCCCCCGAGGGTGAGGGGCAATCAGCTGGTCGTATGCTACTTATGGGTTTCAACGGCTTGTTCGCGGCCGTGGAACTGCGCGCGCGGGAGCTGGCGGACCACCTCGCCGCACCCATACCGCAAGTGTGGAGGAAGATCGATCATATTAATGATGCTATGAGGATGTCGGTTAGTATTCCGTTTGTTATTTACTTTCAAGTGCAAAATGTGTATATTTTATATGTTTTACTATTAAACTGTATTAATATATGTGATCTCTTAAAAGTTACTTAATGATTATGAATAAATATAATTGTAATAATTTATTTATTTAATGACAAGTTAGCTATGTAAAAAAGACAATTTAAATGTCTGAACTGGAATTATATTCTGTTCTAAACCAAGTTTAAGTATCAGAAGAAAAATTGAAATAGCTCACTAGCGATAGCGTAGCGCTTAGTGATTTAGTGTTTTATGTGATTTTTCTATTACCTATAAGAAAAAAACCACCTTAATCCCAATTCCAGGCGGCAATGCAAAGTCCAGCTCTCCGTTCCATCCTCGAGGATATATTCATCGTACGTCGCATACAAACGGTGGCTGAAGTGTTCGCTCTGTGCGCACAACTAGCAGCCGCCTTCCGAGGGGACGGGTATACACAGGCGCTGGTGGATGATAACGCCTTGTGTAAACCTGTTAAAAGGTAAGCGTTTTTTGTGGTTTCATGTCTTTCTTCTATAGTCTATTAACTTTTAATCTGCGTCTTCGCACTCTTGGTCAAATGGAAATACTTAAGTACTACTAAGTCCGAGATAGCTCTGAACGCAGGTTAAGCAAGTTACATATAAATGATTAATGTGATATTATTATTATAGGCAATAACAACAAAAATCACAAATATATTTTTTCGATTTGAACCTGTTGTTACTGTGAACAGCAAGCTCAACCAAAAAAAATATTAAGTATTATAAAGAAGTTTGTTTAGAAATGAAAAGAAAATAGGAGAAATATTGAAATGTGTTTTCAATATTTTTTTCTTTAAGGGCTAATGTTATGTTAGTATAAGGAAAATTTATTGTTGTTATATGAATTTTTAATATGTTGTTTCTCCGCCAATCGAATGAAATATTTCAAAGACATCAATTGAGTTCAATGTTTCAAATGTGATATTCAGAAAATTACAAAAAAAAAGCATGTTTTCTATAACCTTTTAAGTTATTTCCTACTTTTTCGTTGAAAAACGAACTTTTTACAATTATATCCCTCAGGGCTTTTAATAAAAACTTTTCGAAATACCGTCGTCGTCGCCCCTAACTTATTTTAAACTTGCTTATTCTTGTCGAGAAACTAACTTTATAGTCGCGTGATAAATGGAATTAAACTTGCATTTGAACTGGTAATAACATTTTTAATACAAATTTACTGCTATATAATGGATTCCAAACAATGTATATAAAAACAATGTAGGAACCTATATGCTCGAACTACTTCGTTACTAAAAATAATTAGTACTCAAAAAAAACAGTAAAATTTTATCTTTCTATATATAAAGTTTTGTTAAGGAATGTTATTCTCTCCTTTCCGTGGAATTAAAAAAGAGGGTCGAAATTGTTTCTTTCACATAAATATAGATATATATCTAAACGATCAGGTCGGTCGAGTGTTAATAGTAGTGGATATTAAATAAATCTACAATACGAGTAAAAAAGATAGGAAAGATAGGAATTTATTATTTTAAGTCTTAGTTAATGCAAATATTAACTGTATTTATTTTTGAAACTTCTACCTCTATGAGTATAAAAAGGCGACTAAACTGTTGATGACGTGATACGAGTTGAACTCTAAAAAATAAACTACTTTGTGTTTTGGACATTCTTCCATGAAGGTGCGAAATACTATAGAAATCCTACCAATATTATAAATTTGAAAGTGTGTAAGGATAGATGTGTGTTTCACTTTCACGCAAAAACTACTGAACGGAATTTGATGATTTACAGTAATATTGTTCATGTATCAGAATAGCATATAAATCTAGTTTAATATAAATAAAAAATGTTAAAACTAAATACAATATTTTATGTTTAGTTTATTATAATTTCAGATTCACAGCGGAATATGTATCGCGATGCGTTTTGGGTATACATTCTAAGGCCCTAGCGTCAGTACTGTGCCTGCTGTTACGACGTGCAAGACTCGACTTACACGCTGAAGTCGAACAGAAGGAGATAGGTACGTGTCAAATATATTTAATGCTGTTTGGCGCGGCGGCTGTCTGTAAGTACAACGGTTGTAGGTTCCATTTTTGGTTGATAGTGCGTGGGGAGTAAAACTGTTTAGTGTTGGGACACTCCGTCTTCTATGATATATGCGGTCGACAGTGTGAAGGCGTTGAGTTCCGCCACTCAACACGCTATACATCCAATTTTCATGTATTCGATCTGGTGTCGAGACAAAGCGCGGCGTCCCGCCATTCAAGATGTAATGTCCCTAAAATTCGGAAAATGGAGAACGGAGTGTCTTAACACTAGGTTTCCTCTGCCTACCCTGTGCGCAGGATACAGCGTAAAGCTGATACTGACAGTGTGAAACTAAAAATCAATGACTATATGCAATGGTATCAAAGAAAAAGTTGACCATCTTATTACTTTAAGTTCCACTAACTGTAGAGATATTTATTGTATCTCATTTTGTTTACTTAAATATAATCTTATATACTACAGAAATATAGTACAAAACCATTAATACTTTTACTTAACATCACTTCTCTTGGGAATTATTAAGAAACTTGATACTTTATTTAAATTTTAGCCATTTATATTTAACTTAAAACTATTCAAAGATAAGACACGTTTCATTTCACATTTCGAGGTGAAGAAGATTACGTTTCTAATAAATGGCATGTAGATGCAGATTGAGTCTATCGATTATGGTAATCTCTAAGACGGAAGAGCTCTACGGAATATCAGTTTGCTCTCACACTGTCCTCACCTACACTTGCATTATACATTAGCCTTTCGTTATTAAATGGGCTTTTTATGTCTGACATTTTTTTTATATTATACACTGTACAGTGTACGTATATTTATTATTGTGTATTAGATGAGGGTTAATAAAAATATCTGAATGATAAAAACGATATATACAATTATATTAGTTATTTTTATTGTATTGGTTGTAAGTAATATAGTGTTAAAATTAAATCAAAAGCAGCTTCACGCATGGTAGGCAGAGGGAACCTAGTGTTAAGACACTCCATTCTCCACTTCCTGCCGAATTCTGGAGGCATTGCGTGTTAAGTGGCAGAACTCAACGTCGCGCTATGCCTCGACACCAGAGCGAAGAAGTGGAAATATAAATTTAAGTAAATATTTCACCTTCTCGAGTGGGCATCGAACCCATAACCAGTTGGTTTTACATTCACACTTCGTGCCGCCGCGCTACGACTGGCCCCCTAATAGACTGTTAATTCGTTAAATTATTTATTAATAATATTGATAAGCTAATGGTTACAATCATATTTTTCATATACATTTCATTGATGACCGAATGCGAACCAATTAATTGAATAATGTATGAAATGTGAATGATTTTCTAAATGTATATAACTGTGTAGTGTATTTTTGGACATTACATTTACAAAGGTGGATTGATCTAACAGATATGTATTTTAACCAATGTCTCCCTATCATGTATTATATATTAGGGACTATACATTAAATATGACAGATATATGTCCGTATTTGTGTGACTGTACACGAGTGTTTACAGTGACTGAAAATGTGACGATGATGGGTCCGAGTTCTGCTCGCGAGAATGCATTATTAACTATTTTTATTTCCTTGCTCTGGTAACAAAGCAAAACGCGGCGTTGATTTCCACCACTTAATATGTAAAATGCAGTGCATGTCAGTGTCAGTCAGTGTGTGTCAGTGTGTTTCAGTGTCTACATTAGCTTCTTCCTACTCTGTTATTTACAAAATATAGTATGAAGTTAAAAATAATATATGTAATTTTAAAATATAGAAATATAAATAAGAATTAAAACAAAAATAAATGTAAGTTATTATTCAATGCACCATATAATCATATATTTTTTGTTAACTCCAGGAGCGTCATGGAGCGTAACACTGGAGTCCCTGTGTGATAAGATCCAACCGCCGCCGCGAGCCCTTTTGTCGCGCGCGTCGTCGCTCGCCGCGGCGCTGCAGAACGCGCGCGCCCGCGTGCTGCGCGCCACGCTGCTGCACCGCGCCGCCGAGCGCGCCCGCGGCGCCGCGCGCGCGGCTCGGTTACGCGCCGCCGCGCACGCCAGGCTGCACGCTGAGGTAGCACTGTCATGTCTGCGTTACTGTAAATGTTGTATTATTATTTTACTTTTTATTATTTTTTTTAAATTCAATTTTCTTCAAATATTTGAGAAAATCTTTGAATTTCAATTGAAAATTTTAATTTTTGTAACATGGATGATTTGAATGTACATTTGAAATGAAAACCTATATATAAATGTATACAGGTACTGACGTCCCGTTCCGAGGGCGGCAGCGCGTCGGCCGCAGCAGCGGCAGCGGGCGCGAGCGCGCTGGGCCGGCGCGCGCGCGAGCTGGGCGCCGCGCGCGCGCGCCTGGACGCCGCCGCGCAGCGCGCGCAGGCGCTGGTCAGCGCGGCGCATCAGAGGTCAGTGGCGGTTGTCGATGGTGTTAATAATTACTATTAACACCAATAATATATATTATTTTTTTATGTATAGTAGTTTCAATTTGATACAGTATTAAGGAATTATATTTATATATGTGAAGAGACCATTATGCTTTGTTTTGCAAAATAAAAGGTTGTCATAGTATTTATTTGTAGCAAACATAATTATATATAAATTCTAATACAACAATTTTAAATACATAATGAAATACATTTTTGCCGTGTGATCCCGGCCTAGAATAGGATCACCCTGGTACTGGTGGTGTCGTAAGAGGCGACTAAAGTACGTATGGTAGAGTAGCTCCTCTGGGGTTGCACGGGGTCGTGGGCGGCGGTAATCACTTACCATCAGGTGACCCGCACGCTCGTTTGCCGTGACTTTTCCATAAAAAAAAAAAGTTTGTTTGTTTTTTTAAACGCTAAGATCTCTGTAAGTACTGGTCAGATTCATTTTGTTTGTTTTGTATGAAAGCTACATTCTTAAGCAGTGCTGTGGACTATATATATAACATTACGATTTAATTTTTAGTTAGCCTTAAATAATTAAAGCAACTAGAAATGCCATCGTATTATTTTAACAACGTGCGTTAGTAAATGTAAAATTTAAGAAACTTATTGAAAGTTTAAATTTAAAAAAAAAATCGTTTTGACTCAATTTCAACATTTATTTTTATAATATCATATTCGAACAGAGTGAAGTGGGGCGCGGGCGCCAACCCCGCCTTGCAGACGAACTTGCACACGTTCGAGAGCAGCTGGGCAGCGCGCACTCGCCGCGCAGCCCGCCTCGCCGCGTTGTGCGCCGCACTGGCGCCGCACGCGCGCGCTGCGGCGTTGGGCGCCGCGCCGCGCGGGCAACGGGCGGCGGCCGGAGCGCGCGCGGCCCGCGGCGTTTGTGCCGCGCTCGCGCACTGGGAAAAGGTATGTAGAATGCACGTGTACAATGCGCGAGGCTAAAAAAATCTTATTAAATATTTTATTCTCATTTTTTCTATTTATCTATCTTATTATTATTTTTAATTTAACCATAAGTTAATATGTTACAGGCCTGCGCGTTGGCCGAGAAGTATTCATTACAAGTGTCACCTGTTGAAGAATCGCTCATGGAAATGTTACATCCAGAAGGAAATATTGATGCACAATGGGTACATCATAAGTTATATGTTTTTTATATCTATTTTATTCTTTTGTACTTTATACATATAAAAAAATTGTGACAAAAAAATTGTGTGTGTGAAAAATTGTCATTGTCTATAGAAGAAATATGACTAAACCTAATAATCAATGTAATAAAACCCATAACAATGAATTTAATGAATTAATGAAAATTAGAAAATAATAATTGTGTAGTTGCCACGGGCGTTGTCGCAAGCGGTTCGCTATTCTATGTATTTTGTACTTAATGAACACAGAATTAATACAAGTGAAACAGAAATATTATTATATATAACAGCTATATATTATTATATAATTATTATATATAATAATTAATAGTAGTGAGCGTGAAGTTATACTTGATTTTCCACGACCCCTAGGTATCATCCGTGGCGGCCCTCATCCGCGAGACGACGTCGGCGCACGCGGCGGCGCGCGGCGCGGCGCACAACGCCGCGACGCGCGCCGCTGCCGCCCAGCGCGCCGCCGCGCGCCGCCTCGCGTGCGCCGCCTCCGCGCGCCTGCCGCTGCTGCTGGACCTGCGCGCGCCGCTGCACGCGCTGCTGGCCGCGCACGACGTGAGTACCGAGAAACTAATGATGGTAGAATACATTATTGTAACTTTTATTTAAAAATGTCAATACTAAATCGCCATGTAAGTAAAATAATATTTATTAGTATAAATACATTTTTATTATATTCCATATTAAAAAATATATATATTTCTTTACAATAATTTATAAAAAAATATCCATATTTAACAGGGAGACAATCCCGTCCAAGAGTTCTGGACAGCCTGGTCCGCGGCCTCCGACCGCCTCGAACTGGCAGCAGCGGAGGCTCCCGCAGAGGCCGGCGCGGACGCCCCGACACGTGCGTCTCGCGCCGCCGCTGAAGCGCTACTGAAGGAGCTACCCATGCTCGTGGATATGATGTTGAGGTGAGTACAGTAAGGTCTATTAGTCGTGGCCGCACTGAAATTAAGTGCACTTGACTTTTGCGCATTGTTCACTCTTGGAGGAAATAAAAAGTTAATCAAGCGTTAGGTTAGGGGATTCGATTTCGAGTAAACGAAATATTTAATATGTTCTCCCCCTGGTAATGAGGTAAAACCCGGCACTGAGTCCTGCCATTTTATCCAATGGATACAGAATCCAATAAAAATATTAATATTAATAATATTAACAAAATGAATATTTTCCAGATTGCCGTCTGCGTCAGAGAGCGGTCGTCGCCTCACGCGTCAGGCCGCCGTCTCTCGCAACAGACTGTCCGTCAGACACGGTAATTATATAATGAATATACAATTTAAAATAACAGCTGTTAGTTTCTCTTATTGTGATTACTTAATACAAACGCAACTAACACTGCCCCCCAGGCGGCGAGCAGCGCAGCGCGACGGGCGCGGGCGTGTGGAAGCGCGTCCGCCTCAAGCTGGAGGGCCGCGAGCGACACGCGCACGCGCACGCGCACGCCAGGGAACAGGCACGTGTCAGACCTATCTATGTAAACGAACGAACATGTGTGGATGTAAGATGTAAATGTCATATGTAAAGTAATGTTTACTTACTTGGATATTTATGAAATTACAGGTGGACTACATAATAACGGAAGCGACCAGCGCAGAGAACCTGTGCCTCATGTACGAGGGCTGGATGGCGTGGGTGTGAGCGGACCCCCCGGCACCCTCTGACAACCCCCGGCACCCCCGGGACTCCCCGGCACAACCCGGACCTCCGGGAGCTCCAGGCCCCGCGCCCGCGCCGCCCGGCCCGTGCGCCGGAGCCACGGAGTCACACGACGAGTTGACACCCTGCGACCGTCGACCTGCCACTGCGACAGGGGTCCTCTTGACAAATAATGACCCCGATCGACCTCTAGTGACCCCTATTGACTTCTAGTGACATACACGAATGATAATTTCAAATCAAATTATCCACTCAGTCACCACATCATTGGGAGCCCTATAAACACTAGGGCTATGCTTTGTACAGACGCCCTAGTGACAATTATAGTTTTCTAGTGATTGAGCTCTAGTGACCCACAACAATTTCAATCACAATGATCTGTCCGCAGAACATTTTGGGCCCTATCAATCTCCTTTCTAACACAGAACCCTAGTGACTAGTAAAAAACGTTAATGGTCATTTTTATTAACCTTAATCGCATTTTATAAGGTCAAATGTAAATGATTTATAATAATCTTAACTCCGATTGACCACTATTAATTCCCATCGACCATAATGATCAAATATCTAACTTCTCTCTGTCCGTAATAGGCAAAATTTAAAGTTAATTATTCGTTTTTGCTTTTGCCCCTTGGGACCCCATTGACCCCGTATCACTGTCTGGAAATATAGATGTAGAATCATACAAAAAAAATCATATAAATGTTTTAAAACGCTACTTATCATATGACGCCATAAATTTACAATTGGAGGAGATAACCAGTTCACATCCATGAATAGTAATGCTTAGATGTTTTTGGAAGTGAATATTAAATCAGTTTTACATTTAATATGATGGACCCCAATGATTAGTAGCCACCCTAATATATGCATAAGATCGTTAGAAGGTAGTCGGCAGGTCGATGTTAGGTTTAGACTTACTTAGTACGGCTTTTCATATAACGAATACGATTCTCTCGAAATGTGAGGAAAAAATGGATAAACGGTTTAAAAAAAAATTATTAACTTCGCTTCGACTTCGACTCTGTATGCTTATCGCTTATACAATTTACGGATAATTAACGATTTATTATATATTAGTGTTTATTATTATTACTATTATATTACTAGTGGGAGCTTGTTTTCTACAAGTTCATTGAATTTTTTATTGTTATTATTTTTGATTGTAGTTTTTTTTCGTGGTTCATGGGTAAACCCATATTATGTGGTGTAGTATGTCTATCTAAAAAATGGGGGTTTTCTGCATTAATTGACTCAAATATTTTTTGTGCCAATCATTATTGTCATATTTAAAATATTTCATAATAACTCTTATTGGATATAATAGTTGTAGGTTTAAAATCCGCTTGAATCAATTTTTACATCTATAATATAAATTCTATTTTGATTTAAATTGAGATACGTCACTGTATACAATGTCTCTTTCACTCTCCTTATTATTCAATAATAGAAAAAAATAAAAACCATATAGGTTAAGAAGAAGAAGAATTAAGAATAATATATATTCTTTTCTTTCACGTTTTATATAGCACACATATTTATATTCTATTTTATACACGTAAAAAAAATTTTAAAAAAAAATTAAGCACTTTCAACATACTTGCTGGTTTTAAACTATAGCAATTTAATATAACTTAAATAACTGTTTTAATGTTCAACAGAAGACAAGCTCCATTATAATATATATGCATTTAGCCCGTGTGTGCGTGTGTGTTTGTCTGTCAGTTTACCTATTAACTTACTAAAATTTACCTTTTAGAGTAAATGCGAAAGTGAATGCTATTTATTTATACTTAATTAATCAAAAATATTTCAAATTAATAGAAAATATATATTTAACTAAAATTAATATAAAAAATGTAGTCTCAGATATTTTTTTTATATTTCAATTTTAGATTTTCTGTCACAGTAATTGGTGATTTTTCTTAAATAATGTTTCGGCATTCACTGGGTGTGGTTGTATCGCTTTGTATTTTTTATTATCAAATAAATGGTGTATGTAAATGTGTTGTTTTATTTTGATACACTTTATACATAAATAATAAAATAATTAACTTCACGCTGTATCCCGCACACAGTAGGGTAGGCAGCGGAAACCTAGTGTTAAGACACTCCGTTTCCCACTTTCTGCCGGATTCTGGAAGCATTGCGTGTTAAGTGGCAGAACCCGCGCTTTGCCTCGACACCAGAGCGAAGAAATGGAAATATAAATTTAAGTAAATATTTTATCTCCGCGAGTACGGATCGAACTCACAACCAGTCTGTTTTACAGTCACACTGTTTCACTTTATATGTGATAAAATAATAATTTAAAAATTACAGTCAGTTATATTTTATAAATAAACTTCCTTATCATAGTAGAACACAGTCTTAGTATTGTGGGTGTGGGTTCGATTTGAGGCCAGTCGTGGCGCAGCGGCACGGACAGTCTCAATATTGTGGGTGTGGGCTCGATTCTCATTCGGAGGAATGATAACGACCTAATTTAATTTACCTGGTCTAGTAAAACGAAGTGCGGCGTTGAGTGTCACATTTATTCGAAATATGGAGAACGGTCTTACTACTCTCGCTGTCTATTATTGTGCAGAAAGTGTGCTTTATTAAATTTAAAGCTTAATTTAAGTAAAGAATACTTAGTTTAAATTCTCTTTCACCTATTTAATTAATATATTTGAAAATATAATATACCGATTATTTTTGTAACCTTTCCTTAACATTTATTGTTTGCGTTATTTGAATCGGTTGATAAATTAAAAAAATCTATATGAAATATAATATTCGCCATTACACTATTCTATTCCGCCAAGTGGAAATCGACTCCACAAGTTGCGTTTACAGTCGCCTGCGCTACTACGCTACGGCCTCAAAAATCACGTTGTTAACTAATAATATACAGTGTCAAGTCTTTTTCAACAACAAATTTGAACTATAAAATAATAAATATGGTATACAAGTATGAATTTAAGGTAAAAACCTATGTAATAGTAATACTTTAAAAAATTCAAAATAAAACGAAATTTGAATATTGAATATTTTATTTCATATACAGTGGCTAGCTCCGGTAATAAACAAAGTCGTACAAATAGCTTCAATAAAACTAAATAAAATTAACAATCATATTTATAATAATAACTAATTTTCTACTAACAATATGGCCTTATTATAATATAAAATATATTTAATTTATAGTTTTAAACTCAGTATTTTTTAAATACAAAGTAAATGTTTTAACAATTGAAAACATTAGTAATCATCCAAATTATCGCCGAATCATATATTAATAATACTAAATTCTCTATATAATAGTTAAAATCATATCTTAATGTATGTCCAAAACAGATTGAAATCTATATAATAATGAAAAAAGTAGCAATTCTTTTTTACTTTACAAAGAGCAGTAAAATGTATATAAAGAAATAAAATTAATTATATTTTATTGGTTTACATAAAAAAATAAACAAAACTATAAGAAAATATATAAGCAACTTAAAGTATCCTGAAAGATTTTTTTTTTAAATATTTAATATGATTAATGAATAGCTTTGTTTTCATTTAAATTGAGTTAAAATTTGATTCCTATTATACTAAGAATTATTTTAATATTTTATAATATGGTTACACACACATATATGTAATATACTTCGCCGTTTCTCCATTTTCTAGCAAAAGAAACTCCTTTAAGATACAAAATTAAGAGAAAAATGTAATTTATATTGAAGCGGGGGCATTTATAAAATAATGTCATTACAATTAATCGTTTTGATTCACGCTGCATTTCACACATGGCAATATAGGCAGAGGGAACCTGGGAACTTAATATTAAGACACTTCCATTCTCCACTTTACGCCAATTTCAGCAGACAATGCGACGTGAGTGGAGCAACTCAACGCCGCACTCTTCTCGTCACCTCGTCGATATATAAAATTATATAAAAGATAAAAATTTAAATGAAACGTTAAACGTATTATTAAATATCTTGAAATAGAACTGATCACAGCTAAGCTATTTACAATATTAAAATTGCACATTATTTTATGTTTTAAATGACTTAACTATCTGTAGAGCTAAACAATAAAAGTTAAAAATTATGATAAAAGTATTAATTAGTAAGAAATAAATATATTGTCCCCTACAAAAAAATATATTTTTGCTAAATTTATTGATCTATGAAAAAAACACCATTTCATATTTTAAATGTTCATGTGTTTGACAAAATTAAATGATCATTTTTTACAAAAAGCATTTTTTTTATTTTTCATTTAAAAATACCTTTTATTATGTTAAAAACAAAAACCGTTTCATTAGCACTCTCAAAATTTATATTTTTTAATATTTAAACTAGAACTAAGTTTCGAGTGACATGCTTGTTACTAATTTAATAATGTGGATATAAAATATTATTCATTAAATTAATTTGCGTGACTCAAACATCGAACCTGCTGTAACAACAAAGTACGTCACACTTTTTCTCCTGAACTACTACTGTAGATTTAAAGGAAATATTTTTCACATATTTATACGGTTTTTTTTTAGTTGTTAAGGAATCCCTTACTTCATATGATAAGGGATTTTGAAATATGTCATAATATGTTTTTTCATTTATTATTGTCATATCATTGTGTGATAGTGAACGCAGTAAGAGAAAAGAATTTATATATTGTGTTTTCAGCGATGGGCTAGACGTGGATTTTTTTAGTTTTTCTTTTATTTGTATTGGATTAGTATTTGTATGTGCAAAGCGAAATTTCAAAGTATTTATTTGGTGGAATTCTAGAGTAGTTGGTTGGCGGAATTTCGAAGTACTTGGTTGGCGAAATTTTAAAGTATTTGGTTCGCATAATTTTGAAGTTGGTCGCGGAATACATTGCGTAATGCACGGTGGGTGTGATAGCGTATGCTATCGCTGCTGTTGTCTTCGGAACTCGACCAGGTCGTGTAACTGTGCCTTGTACAGCTGCGTGACGTCATGCAGGTCGAGGCGTAGTTCTGCGAGTTGTTCTTCTTTTTCGCCGTACATCTGGAGGAGAGCGTCGTATTGTTCTTGTACACTCTGTAAGGAAATGAGTTTGAAAGATATGAAGGATTGTTCTTAATAAATTATTTAATTTGTATCATATATAATCAGTAATAAGTTCATATGTGAGTCAAATAAAAATTACTTTAAAATACGCCAACACAAAGAAGTATTAATCAATTTGTCTGCAGTATTTACTACTCTTTATATACTATTTTATATTGTTATTTGTCGTGGCGGCCAATGCAAAAGCTTAGAGCACCTAACTTCAGCTCGGCTACAACTGGTCAACCCTACTCTACCCACCTGGTACTCCTGCAAGCGGTGGTGCGCGTCGGCCAGCTGCTGTGCGAGCGCGCGGCGTTCGGCCGCGAGCGCCGCCAACGCCGCGCCCTGTCCGCGGCGCTCGCCCTCGCGGCGCGTCAACGCCGCCAGGTGCTCCTCCACCGACACCACGCCCGCGCTCACGCCGGCGCTCGGCGCCATGCTCATGTTGGAGGTTGTTGCTTCGTCCTGTTACAAAAAACCTGATTATTTTTATGAAAGTTACTGTACATGATAAAACTCATACACATATAAAACCCATCCAGTATTTTTCATATACTTTTATTATCCACAAGAGTATATTTAATTATTTAACGAATAAAAAACCTTAAAAAAATCTTTTTTCAAGGTGTATTATGTTTGGGCCCATATCAAGTGCAAGGTAGACCAATTTGTAATCTGCCTTTTTTTCAACGCCCATTGTGGATTAACAACAATATTGATTTAAAATAAAGAAAAAAAGATGTTAAAAATATTATTAAAGTGAACAAAAGAAATTACGTATTTAAAACTGCAATATGTCTACGCTATTAGAACTAAAAATATTGTAGAAAAACTCACCGTTTGCCAAAACGAAGTGGAGAACGTGTCGGAGGCGACAGAGTGAGACGGCGATATGTCGCCGCGAGTCGATATTTGCTCCTTGAAATTATAATTCATTTAATATTAATATATCTAAGAGAAATAAAGGCCAATCATGGCGCTGGGACGCGACTTCGACTGTAAATGCGGTTGGGTCACTTGCAATAATGATAATAGTTAAATCATTTTCACTTTATCACTTTGGTGGACAAAGCAACTTTCATAAGTTGCTTTGTTAACATAGCTAAGTTAACTTTCGCCGCTGGACAAGCAATTGATCCCAGACTATATGACGGAGTGTCTTAATATTATGTAAAATTACAACACCAAAACCACATTAAAATATTCTCAAACCCACTATCACCTCTTAGCACACCAACTTCCGTACCTGTAATATAGCATTGCGTTTCTTTTCAGTGTCCAAAGCAGTGCGTTCAGCGTTTAGTTGTGTTTCTAACTCGCTCACTCTCATACGTAGCGCTGCTATCTCCTCCTCGCTCTCTTTACGTAACTTGTCTAGTTCGAGGGTTTTTCTAAAAAACAAAGAAATTTAACATTTTAAAATGTTATTGACACAAATTAACATAAGATTTTGTATGTAACTTTTTGAAGAAGGAGGGTAGTTTTTTTTATTATTCACAAGGATCTGGAAAATATACAAAACTAATGTAGCGGGATTGAATCTACGTCACTCGAATAATATATATAAAATCTGTAGCTAAGCTGTACAATTATATTATTATAAAAGAATGCAATTATTTATTTTAATAAAAACGACTAAGTTTTATTTCGGAAAATATATTCTGAATATTATATCGTTTTTTTTATATTAGAGTCTGAAGTCACAAATAAGTATGGCATTAAAAAAGAAAATCTTCGAGGTATGCGTTCCTGCACGCCTGACTTATGGCTGTGATAGACTTGCTAAGTGACAAAGGACAAAACATATTATGTTGGAAAAGAAATTATAGAATTAAGCAATGGAAGACGTTAGAGGAGAGAGGTTGCCGAGATGCACACCAAATGTAGAATTTTGTAATAACTTACAACTTCAACTTCTCCTGTGTGTCGTACAACATTTGCAATCTATCGTTGGCTTCGGCAGCGACCGCCGCGATGGCGCCGTGCTCGCCTTGAAGGCTCTCCAACTGGGACAGCGTTAGTCGGTTTTCTTCCCGGGCGAGTCGCTCTTGCTCCTGCGCTTTGGCCAGCGAGGCTTCCACGGTGGCTGGAAGGTGGTAAATATTTAGGATGGCAATACACACTACACAGCACCCACACACAACAAAGCCCGCGCGCGGCGCACTCACCCAGGCGCGCCGCCAGCTGCGCGGCGGCGGCGGCGTGCGCGCGCTCGCGGCGCAGCGCGGCGCGCTGCAGCGCGGCCAGCTGCTGCAGCAGCGCGGCGGGCGCGTCGTCGCCGGCCTGCGCGCGCGCCGCGCCCGCCTCCGCCGCCTCGCGCCGCAGCGCCTCCTCGCGCGCCAGCCAGCGCTGCTCCTCTGCTCGCGTTAGTTTATTACTTTAGATGTGAGGTAACAAATTAAATGTTTTGATAACAAAAAAATTGTATATATATATGTGATTATTAAAATATTGAGTATTATTGAAATTTATAACACATCCGTATCCGTATTTTCAATTAACTCTTGATATCCGTGTTTCCATATCCTTAGATATACTTTAATAGGCATATGACACATCACTTGTATATATATATATAAAAACAATGTGCATAAATTATACACAAAAACAGGCTCACCCCTAGCCCTCTCCACTCGCAGTTGTTTCAGTTCATGCCTCAATATGTCTGCGTCTCTTTCCGCTTTCTCCTTAGCGCTTTCAACTTCCGTGTACGAAGTCTTTAGTTTATGCATCTCTAAGTTACTACGCTGTAACTCATTCAATTCCCGTTTGAGGGCATCTAGGGAAGTGCGTGTGCTTTCTAACTTTTGGGTGGTATCGTCTAGTAGGCTTTTTGTCTGAAAAAAAATATAATTTGATGATTTAATTTTGGATGGGATAATATAATGCTTCACGTTTCAACCCACATACAATAAGAAATGAAAAAATAGTAGTTAAACACTGCATCGACGACTTTCAGATAAAATTCGATATACTGCATGTTGAGTGGCGGATCTCAACGCCACTCTCTGTCTTGGCAGGACGAGAATATGAAGTTGCCTATAGATTTCTTTTACAATTAGAAATGTTACACTGCACCATAACATGACACCAAATATGATTTTAATAGTATATGTGTCGAAATCTGCTAATAATAGTATTTCTACTATAAATAAAAAAGCGGAACTCAACGCCGCGTTTTGCCTCGACACCAGAGCGAAATGAAAATATAAATGTACATAAATATTTCATTTCCTCGAGTGGGGATCGAACCCACAACTTTGTTCTTTGTAAAGTGGCTTTACAGTCACTTTTTATGCCCCTGCGCCATGATTGGCATTTCATCATTTACAAAATACAATACAAAATAATATAACGTCAACCACCACATGTAAACAAACTGAGAAAGCATATTATCGTTATTGAATATTTATTAGTCCTTGCCGTCAATAGATTTTATCTATTCATATGTATGTATGTGTCATTATAATTGAATGTGATTGTGCCGCTAACACAAGTAAGATAAGATTAATAGCCGACGAAATTGAATACTATATTTTTTTTGCTTCACGCTGTATCCCGCATATAGCAAGGCAGGCAAAGGAAATCTAGTGTTAAGACACTCTATTTCTCTCGCACCGACGAACTTATCGAGACAGACTAACGTCACTTACGGAAGGGGACGAATCTAACTGCCGCACATTGTCTTACCAGAGCGGAAAAATTCAAATGGAATCCAAAAAGTATTGTGGCTTTACTCTGTTTGTGATTGTGATTCACTTTCTTTTTCACAAAAAAAGAAAAGAAAACCAAAAAAAAGCACGTAAATTATAACCATTTCACAAAAAAATAAAAAAATAAAGTATCTTAGCACGTGCACAACGATGGAATATTTTTTTAAAAAATATGAACCACGTTTATATAACCAAACCATATAAAACCAAAAATACCTCAGCAAGTTCAGCTTCCATCTTCTTATTAGTCGTGGTCAATCTATATACAGCTTCTATTTGACTCACTTCCAATTCTTCCTTGGCCGCCATGGATCTTTTTATCCGGTCTAATTCCGCTGTTTGTTCAGATATTTTGTCTCTGGAATGAGGGTTTTAATTTCTCTATTTAATACTTTGTCTTATTTTTGATAGTATTTTCATATTTGTTTTAGTTTCATTCTATGTATATCAAATATATATATATATATATATATATATATATATATATATTCCGTAAAATATTCAAACATTACGTGTTAATTGGCAGAGACCAACCCTACGTTTAATTAAAGCTAAGAAATTAAAATAAACAAAATTTAATTTCAATATAACCCCATTACTCAGACTATATATTGAACCCATGACCATTGACTTATTTATTATAAATTTATCATAGAGAAATAATTCACAGTGCAAGGTAAGTCATCGTAAAATGACCAACTTAAACGCTGCATTTTGTAGTCGAGAGAGAAACTAATGTTAAGAGACGCCATTCTTCACTTTCTGTAAAATTTTTGAGACTTTCATGTTGAGTAGCAAAATACAACACCGCGCTTTGTGTCATTACCGGTGCGAGAGTATGAAAACATTTCCTCAAGTGGGAATCAAACCCATGCTATCCACGTGGATACTGCGCTACGACGCTCTCAAATGTAAATTAAGAAATGAAAATAATAATATAAACATCCCAATCAGCGCAAAACTCAGTACGTATTTGAAAAAATGGAACAATAGCATAAATGACATACATGCAATGTGCATTTTTTTTATGGAAAAAGACAAGACGAACGAGCGTACAAGGCACCAGATTAGGAGGTAAGTGATTACCGGCTCCCACGATCCCGTGGAACACCAAAGGAGCTACAGGTGGGTTATTCTCGAGGGATACCTCAACTGAAAGCACAAGTTTATATCGGCACTGTTCGACGTTTTCCCGAGAAAGACTTGCGCGGCCGGTGTGTACAGCGCCCATGTGCTATCATCTGCATAGCAATGAATGCTAGAATCTTTAACATGTCATTGATATGCAGAAGAAAAATCGTAGAGGATAGCACGCAGCCTTGGGGAACGCCAGCCTTTACAAGCATGTGTTCAGAGCAAACCCTTGATAGCGACTTTGATGCCCAGTGAGGAAGCTGGCGATCCACTTGCATAAATTCCCGAGAAGCCCATAAGACTTAGCAGGAGAAGTTAAGCAGGAGCGTTATCATTATCTATTATTGTAAAACTCCTAAACGACAATTAAGATACAAGTTATATATGTATGATACAGTCAATAACGTACTACACAATATACATTCGTATCGACATAAAGGCATTTAAAATTAATATATGCCTATAGGTGTCACTGCACGTCACTTCTTTATTTTTTTCTTAATAAAATATCATACAATAACACTTACAGCTCACTTAATCACTTATTAATTAATTCACTTCAAGATTAAATCACTTTTTAGCTTAATATAAATAAAATATAAATTGTTTACTTTAATTTTAGTCTTAACATATCGCTAAAACGGACGTTCAATACTTAGACGATTAGAACGTAACGATAGCGCGATTGAGAATACTACCTATGCCATCTCTTAGGAAATATTTCAAATAAAATGATTACTTTATAAAGTCTATGAGTTATGAATAACCAATGCGCTACAAATTAATCCATGTATTCAGTATACATATATGTACTCGTACATATAACCTACATACTTGAGGAAATATTGATACAAAATATTTTTTCCCACAGTTATAATACCTATATTGTAGATATAACAAGAAACAAAAATAAAGCAATAAGTATCAGTCTGCTCAACACTAAATGACAGTAAAATTCTACTAAAAACTCACTATCTTTAAATAAAAATAAATACTAAAAAAATGGAAGGAAAAATCAGTTTATAAACTATAATTTTACAAAAAAATATATATGAAAACATTGATGAAAAAAAATGATTACTTTCTTTAGCTTCATGTTGTATCCCACTCTGAATGTGACGTAAAAAAAAAAATAATTTACCGTAAACTTTTGATAACTTGTTCATTATCCTTTTCCTTGGCTCTTAATTTCTTTATAATATTAGAGTGCTGTAACTCTTGCCTCGCTAACTTCTCTCCTTCTTCGTGTAACTGAGCTATCATGTCGTCTTTCTCTTTCAAAGTGGTTTCTAATTCGGAGGAGTTTTTACGTGAAATATCTGATTTTAAATTGTCCAGTTGCTTACGTAGCTGATCCTGGGGGGCAAAGATAGTAAATTTGTAATTTTAATATGTAAATTTATAGAATTTATATAATTACATAATTGCTTGTTTTAAGCATTCCATATATAATAATAAAACATTGAGTTTGCAAGATATCAATTCTTTAATTTAATCAATATTTTATGTTTCGTAGATTCAATAATAATGTATTATTTTATCTGTATCACAAATAAGAATATATAATACTTTTTATTTATATTATGCAATATGATTTATGGTTTTTAATTAAACAATAGTCAACATGAAGACATTTTTTGTATCAAAATAAAATGAAAGTAAAACCGGAATAAAAAATATAAAAGCATACCTTTTCCCTAATAGCTTGTTGGAATTTCTTCTCCAGGGCAGACATTCTTTGAGTATAATCTTCGGTTATAGTATTAATATCACCACCTTCATGCTTAGACATCAAGGTTTCAACTTGGTTCTTTAAACTAGCATTACATTCTGCCAACTCTGCATTATTCCTACTTATTTCCATTAGTCTATTTTCTCTTGCGTCTAAAATTTCTGCCATTTCACAGAGCCTTCTCATCAATCTATCATTCTCTGAACATTGACTCTCATCACTAGTATTACTTTGTATTGATGTTTCTGACAATTCTCGATTATGCCCACGGATTTTAGTTGCTAAGTTTTTGCCAAGAACTAAGTCTACTAGGTTAGGAGATGTAGCACCATCATGTTTTTGTTTAAAACAATATTTCCCAGGGCTATTTCTACAACCATTGCTACTGTCCCCGTTTGGACTAGGTATAATTTCAATATCTGATGAAGTGGCAGTTTCTAATTCATCACCAGAAGTGTGGCCTGATGTTCGATCAGAGCCAATTTTGACTAAATCGCTTTTGCTATCAGAACTTACAGGTGAAGTTCTCTCTTTTACACTAGATTCCTTTTGTGATGAATCACTACTGTCTCCACTACATTGTTTTTTCTCAACATTCACAAATGCTGAGCTCTCAGATCTTAATAGATCTGCTGATACATTGTAAAATGATGATGAGTCACTTAGTTTCTCCATGAAAATGTCTTCTGACTCATGTTCCTTTTTTTGCTCTTCTGCCTGATCTAAAGTAACACTATCATTGTCTGCATTTAGAGTTCTATCAGACCATGAGCCATCGTTAGAAGAATTTTCACTAATTTGCATTTTCTGTATCATTAAAGGTTGTTCCAAATGTATAATATTATCACTTTTTATCATTTTAGAGATTTTTAAATGTGGATTAATTGGGTTTTCGTCAGTGTCTAGCACAGTTGGTGCAGTACATTCTGATATAGAGTTATAAGACATTGTATCTTCATCATCATCAGCAACTAAGCTGACACTATCAGCTGTTTCAGCTCTCTCTGTCCTCTCTCCACATGGAGTAGACTTCTTGTTAAAAATATCATTTGATATGTTTGAAGAAGAACTACTATTCTTATCACTTGCATAACTATCAAAGCCTATGCATTCTATAGAACTTGGACTTATAAGACTATCTGGTAATATTTCTACAGATTCTGAATTAAGCTTTAGGCCTGCACTACTGCTGTGCGAAATGGAATGACAAGATGCTAGCTCAGAATCAGGCGTGGACTTTAAGCTCTGTGACAACACCTCTACAGAATCAGAACTATTTCTACTCGACATAAAAGATAAAACATTCGATTTATTTGAGTCTCTCCTGTCATCACATTTCATAACATCCTCCTTTTTGAAATTTAAATACTCAGCACCATCAGACATAACAAGTTGGCTTTTAGAAAATAAATCGTCTTGACTGTCGTACTTACCAGAAATAACATTCAAAGACTTTGCTTTCGGTGGACGAATTATTGTACTACTATCAGATTTCGGTTGTTCAAAGAACGAGCCTGCGAATGAGCCCCATAAGCTTTGCGAGTTGCTCTTTGATGGGCTTTCAGTAACAACTGGTTGGTCTTTTATAGGATCAGATTTTCCACTTTCAGCGCTAACAGTAAGACCCCACGAAGAAAAAAAATCCGCGTTATCCTTCTGAGGAGTCGTGCCTGTCCCTGGCGATGATTTTGAGGAGGATGGCCCCGGGGCTTCCTCCTCTTTTTCGTCGCTACTATCATCTTGAATATCTAATGCTTTATCGATAGTTTTCTGCGCCTCCTTCAGTGCTGACTTGGCTAAGCTCGTTAGCCCAGAAGTATCGAACCAATTCATTGTGTGAAAACATTAGACATATGAAACGAGAGAATTATTTAGAAACACTCGTACATATACAGAGTCCAGTTTATGAAAGGGTCATATGTTATTGTTTTACAAAAGCAAATCACAAATCACAACACAAGTTCCGAATCACATAAGTGACGTTTACATTCCATTTTGTGTTTATCTTTACACAGTTTAGTAATTACAAAACTTTTGAATTTGAAATATGTAAGTGCTAATTTAAATTAGCAAAATTATTAAAAATACTTTATCATTCGGACTTAATTTTCTATATTTAATGAAGAAAAAATATATTCAGTTGATTATTTACTCTGACATTTGGTTATTAAAAAAAAAGAATATCGTTTGACTCAATCTATCATCAAAGAATGGCTACGATAATTTGACACTTGGTAGCTATAGCTCCAGTGGCGCAATTGGTTAGCGCACGGTACTTATAAGACAGTGTTCGTGTGAGACATGCCGGGGTTGTGAGTTCGAGCCTCACCTGGAGCATAATTTTTACCAACCTATTCTATTTCTTTTTATTCTTTTTGATTTTTGATTAAAGTAATATACATTTGAATTTGTTATGTATGCAATTTTTTTGTTATTCTCTATAAGTTAAATACGTCTGCTGTCTCCTGTACCGATATATTTTTTGTACCTTTCATTTATTTATAATAATATAAATCAGTTGTCTAATACTTAATAGTTTTTTTCCTTCTTGTTTTATTTTTCTATAACGAGATATTGAGAAAAATAAAGAAATACATTTAAATTATATGCTTTATTATTCAAGAACATAATTATTCATCTATATATCTTTTACTCAAGTAATAATCGAGTTATTGATTTACTTAATATTCATAGGTTTTCAAAGTTATTAGCCGTATGTTTGAAGCCCGAAAGTCGTAGTCGTGGAGTTTCGCAATGATTACACTAATGATGATTTTTTTTAGTTCCTTAATAAGGAATATAAAAAAGAGATTGATTTTAAACGTTAAGCTCCATTTTCTCAATTATAATCCTCATCCATGCATGTCTTTAGTTTTGATAGCGTAAATTGCCGATTCAGAAAAAACCAAACTTATTTAAAAGCACTTACTTCAAAGATTTAAAAGTTAAATTTTACATCTATATATACACCGATATAACTATCAATGAATAAGATTTAATAATATATTAGACAGACAAAGGAAAAGCTAACGTAGGACTTATATTTTTTTTATAGTCGCCCTATTTGTTTTTCAAAAATAAAAATATTAATAAGAAAGTAATGGATTATCATTATTTGGTTGGTATAATATTCAAATTGTTACTTAAATAGTGTTGTATATTCAAATTGTTACTTAAATAGTGTTGTAAGTATAACCTCTTAACATCCACCAACTTTCTAAAATTAATTGAAATGCCATGTATGCTTATGGCATTTTAGCGATGGAAGATTTTGTTTATGTGAAAATATAAATTGGCAATAAACATAAGCATACTACATACATATAGGTCTAAACAAAATAATTAGCTCAGAAAACATATAAAAAAATGATTGTTTCAAAAAATTTATGAACTTATCTTACAAAATTACTTAAGTTAGTATATTTTATATGATAAATATACAAAAATATTGCTCCAGGTGAGGCTCGAACTCACAACCCCGGCATGTCTCACACGAACACTGTCTTATAAGTACCGTGCGCTAACCAATTGCGCCACTGGAGCTGCCCGTGATATGGGGAAAAACCCGACTTATTTTTTTCTGTAACTTAAATCTCAACTTTAAAGTAAATAACTATATGAAAAAATATTTAAGAATTAGGAGATTTGATTTTCAGATTTTGTAACATCTTTTCATTTGGAACATCAATTTATTAAATGGAGTATCCAATAGGTACCTACAAATAATACTTGTTAGAAAAAAAATGTCTAACATAAACCCCACGCATTATAGTAGAAAGTAGTAAGGTACCTACCTACTTAAACTTCGTTTTCCTTGATATTTCGTTTTAGTGTTATTTTAACTGTATTATTAAACACACGGATATATTCATATGTTTAACCAATTATTTAAATTTCTAACAACGTTTGATAACACCAAAGGCCGCTGACTCATTACGTATTTATCACCACATTGTATTATGAACCGATAGTCGATACTGCCATTCTGGTTTTTTGCGTTAATAATAATACATTGGTTTGTCATAATTGGATTAAAGGCTAAAAATTAAATTTCGTAGCTTTCATTGGAAGAATATATTGCTTTAATATTATCTAATCAAGCTCCCTCTTTTTAAGGAGTTTTTAATTGTAATTTAGGCAGAGGAAACATTGAATTGAGACATTTTCGAGATATTGCCTAAACCAACGCCGTTTTCCTTATTAACAGAGCTAGGAAATTTAAATATTACAAAATATTTCTTACGAATGGGAATCGATCCTAAACTGCCGCGTTTACAGTTACACGCTGTGCCATTGTGCCACGACGGCCTCTTATGAGGGTATTAGATAAAATTTATGACAGAAATTTTGAAAAGTTTGAGTCAAGATTTATAGTAGAGGAAGAAGGGCTACATGCGCTCATGGAGTAATGCCGCTCTCCACTATAATACGATAACAATGTTTGTCAATTGGAATGTACGTCATTACTATCTGCGAGGGAAAAGGAGGAAGTGAGTATAGATTTAAGTTCTTTTTTCAGCTTCACACGGGACCCACATGGGACGGTAGGAAGAGGGAACCTAGTTTTAAGACACTCCGTTCCCCATTTCCCACCGCATTCTGGAGACATTGCATGTTGAGTTCTTTTTTTTGAGTTGTGTTGAGATGTTGAGCAGATCTTAACGTCACACTTTGCCTCGGGACAAGAGCCAAGAAATAAAAATATTAAATATTTCATTTCCTCGAATCGGAATCGAATCCACAGTCTGTCGCGTTTACAGTCACACTTTGTGGTCCTACGCCACGACTGGCCTCGCCAATGTTGGATTTATTTTTTTAAAAACTTACATCATACAAATATTAATTTACGTGCTTATTAATGAATACGTTTTTTTTATTAATACCAATTCCGAAGGATGGCGGGGATCATGCAACTTTAATAGGAATTTCTGAAGAAATAATTTGCCACTTCTAAAATTAAATCTAATATTAAATTGTAAATTTTTGATTTAATCGGTCCTTCGATGGCTCTAGATCTTCTAGTTGCAGTTTTAATAGTATTCTATGTAGCATTAATTTTATTAGTCGATTTTAAAAAATGCCTTTTATAGATAGACTTAGCCTGGATGCATACATTTTTAAATATTTTTGATAAAAATCAAACCTTTAACAAGAACACCGGATCCTGATTCCATTGCCTAATATTATACAGTTACATTTATAATATAAATAGAACATTTTATTTCTGCTCCGGTATATATTAATAGTTGCCCCGTCGCTAAAAGCCAATAACCGACAGACCATAAAACAAAGAAGAAGTAACGATATGACTATGTATAGATTAGTTCTTATTTCTTTAGTCATGTTTTTTATAATTATTTGTTTATGTGTCATTACCACTCATACCAAACAGCAGCAAGTAGCGTCAAAAAAATATTTTTTTATGTTTTAGTACTTACGATTTTTGATTATGTACTTAATTTAAACTATACTCATATAGTTACTTAAAGCAAAGATAAGATTTATACTTAACTTTCATAATTATATTTAAAAACAAATATTGTAACAAAACTCCCCAGTCCGGTGACGCTGTTAAGACCATACCAGGTCAACAGCATTAAGACCATCAGAAAAAAAAAACCAAAACAGCGAGTATTTCTCAAATGGACGCTATTACCCCATCTTCCTCTATACATTCACCTGTTGTATGTAAGATATCTTTTTTATTTTATTTTAAGGAAAAGGTCAAGGCAGCCGAGCGTACGAGTCACCTGATGGTAAGTGATCACCGTGTACGACCCTGTGCATCAGCAAAGGAGCTAAAGGTGAGTTTTTGGGGGTACCCAGGTCGTAGCTATTTGGGAATCCACAATTGCTTGGAGCGTGGAAGTAAGTTCCTACGAAACCGCACAGTAATGGAGTGCCACGTATCTAGATGGTTTGGATGATATTTGAGTGTAAAGTGATATGCAGTTAGAAAATTCGACATTCTAAGTTTGCTAGATCAGTCCTCATGATAAATGCGGTAAAGAACGCATAGCGAGGAAACCCAAGGCCAAAGCGTCAAGGTTTTCAAAGACCAAAAATATTTCTGAAGATACCCAGATCACCCCTAGCGAGGTAGGAAAAAATGTAAAAAAAGTCACTCCTTTCTCCACGTTCCATAATCACGAATCAAAGAAATCGCGAAATGGCGAATAACCCCGAATTTTGATTAATTATAAATATATTTTACATTGAATTCGCACATATTGTATTATTGTATTGTATATATGTACTTACTTAGTCATTGTATATGACTATGATCAAATTTTAAATCTTAATATGATTTATTTACTTCATGCTCTAATAACATATTTAATGATTCGCTATACGTATTGGTGAAGCATGATAATCAAAATCAGCAAAAATATCAACAGAACAGAGTGTCTTAGCACTAGGTTTCCACTGCCTACCCTGCAGTGTGCGGGATACAGCGTAAGGAAAATTTATTTATTTAATTTTAACTCACTTTTACTTGCGGCTTAGCTCGCGTGGTATATTTTATTGCCCATTATGAATTCGGTGTTTTAACAATATACTTATCATCACTGATTTCAAAAATCAAAGGTTATTAATTTTTTTTTATAAATAAATAAGAATCTAAACAATAAGAGAGTCAAGTTTTTGACCTTATAACAAGCAGCTCCAGTGGCGCAATTGGTTAGCGCACGGTACTTATAAGACAGTGTTCGTGTGAGACATGCCGGGGTTGTGAGTTCGAGCCTCACCTGGAGCAATATTTTTGTATTATTATCATAAAAATGGACTAGTGCAACTAATTTCGTAAGTTGCGTTCATAGATTTTTTTAATAAATTTATTTAAATTAGGCATATACTCAATGGAATGGTGACATAAAAACATTTGCTGGTTTGGATTGGATAGGAATTATTCGGAGCTAAGAGACGCCTCTATCCAGCAGCGGCCACGAACAGACTGAGTTGATTCACACCTTTGTAGCCTAGCAGCACAGCATCTGTTGTGAGTTCGATTTCTGCTCGAAGAACTGAATGATTTTCATTTCCTATCCATGGCGCGAGGGGTCGAGTTCTGGTACTGAACATGAAATTTTCCGAAAATTGGGTGTGTTGAAAAGTGGTGAACGGAAGTGTCTTAGTGGAAACGGAGTGTCTTAACACTACGTTCCCAGGTTCCCTGTCTGCTATGTGTGGGATACAGAGAAAAGCTAAAAAAATTAAAAATACCCTCTTTCCAATTTTAACTGTTACAACTGATAAATTTTGCGGAAGTAAAAAAATAACGCCCTGAGGTTTTTATGTGTGTACTGTTTATCTCATCCCGTGACTATATTGTATAAAGTAAACAGGTATAAACGTGTATATTATTTAATATATTTATAATAGAAAGTACCCCTATATACACTTAATAGTTTATTCATAAATAGTTACAATAAACTTACAACTAAATATACAAAAATGAAGTTGTCAGTACTCATAGAATAAAGTGAAAAACATTGTAACAATGGCCATTTTATTTACATAAAGGAAGTAAAATGTATCACATAAAAGAAAAGTAGTCACTGAAATGATAAAAAATAAAATAAAATTCAAATAATCTTAATAATTTATTTTAATATTACATTATAATTTATTATTAATAATTAGTCTATACAACGCCGGTATTGCCAGTTGTGGGCGGGGCTGGCTGCGTGAACATAAACGATGTAGCATTTTGGAATATTTGTTTCTTTACAAAGTCTGTGGTCGCTGATTGGAGATTCTCTTTGGCGCCAAATTTGCATTTGACGTAACCATATAAGTTCGCTCCTGTCAGTGTTAACGCTATTAACACTAATAGCTGTGAATATAATTTGTATATATAAATAAAGAAGTTAGTATCAAAATTTTTCCAATGTTTTTATTTAAACAAAATTATTATCATCTATAGGGGGGACCTCGGGGTAGGGGGAGACCTCGGTTGACCTTCGAAAACACAGTATCAAAGATACTGGAGGAAGGTCACGTAAAAAGCATGAGGATCCCCCGGAGGGCATGTATGAAGAGGTTATTAAATGAAACTAATTTAACCGGATTAATCGCGTATATTTAAGGTTTTTACATTTTGGAAACCCGACGTTTCGAAATACAAAAACATCCTAATTTCAATAGAGAGGATGGCTGGAAACTTTCTACCACCTGGGACCCACTCATAAAATCATTGAAGTCTCAAACCCACCATACCAGAGGGCAAGATACTATCAGCTCATTCTGCAGGAATCCAGGGCAGTACGCGAGGCAATTAAGAAATCGCTGGCGGTAGTTTGATATGATAATTATATCAACTGACAAACGAATGCCACCTCAGTCTACCCGTGACCACGGACTACTGTAAAGTGTTCGAAACGTCGGGTTTCCAAAATGTAAAAACCTTAAATATACGCGATTAATCCGATTAAATTAGTTTCATGTAATATGTGTAATAATCGTGAAAATCAAAGAACTTATTATGAAGAGGTTGATGACAGTGGACATTAGCGTTCGGCGCTCCGTTCTCTCTGACTACCCCGCTAGGGATAAAGCGTGAAGCTAAGTTAAGTTATTATCATCTATATCGTAAAACAAAGCGTAGTTTCGAGGACTGTTACTAAAGATGGAACGCAGTGGATGTAAAAGTAAAGAATACAGTAAAGACTAAGGCTAGGAAAAAATGGTAGACAATATATTGAAAAAAGGATGTTGAAATACTCGAATCCGACGACATACAATTTTTTATATGTTTTTTGTAAATATTTTTAGTCTATATATAGAATAACATTTTTTACTCTTTTTGCCCTATGTATACTATTGTAGTATTTCATTGAAAAATCTATATAATTATTCTTTAAACATAATTAATTGTCTAGACATATTCTAATAAAAACATATATATTACATACCATCCACTTAAATTTAAGTCCAAACAGACATATAATGAAGAAGCCAGACCAGATGAGGGGACACAGGATCAAACCCATCCAGAACAATCTGCTTTCATTGCTGTTGATTCGATTCTAAAAATATCAGACAATTATATTTTAATATACGTCTTATGAATTAAAATACAAAAACAGAATGTACATGGGCATGATGACCAATTTTGAGAAACTTTTCTATAATGTTAAGTAATTTAATAATACACTTAATAATATTTTTTTTTGTGTTTTCTTGCCCTTTAAAAGAGTTTTAATAACTAAATGCATGATTTTAGTAATTTTTACTTACTATTTTGATCTGAAAAATTTAAACAGAACAGGTACTAAGTATATAAATAATGTCCGACTGAAACAAAGATTCCAGCCAAAATGAAACCTTCTGAAAATGAACCTTCGGTTTTGGTCTCAATTTCGGGCGAAACCGAAACTTTTTAATATAATTAAAGACAAACTGTAATTGCCTTTTATTTTTACCCTATATCGCATAATCTGTAATTTTAATGTTTTTGAAATATTATTAATTATATAAAATGAATAATCAAAAATATCGTGCCTGCGCAATAAAATGGTAAACAAAATAAATTTTGCGGGATTTTTATAATATTGGTTTATATCCAATTGTATTTATTTTTATAAAGTTTGAAAATTCAAACTTCCAATTGATTACTCTGCAGACAAAAAAATCTGTGGCATTTATTTTGTTAATGGTTTTTCGAAAACACTTAGTAGACACACAAAGTATGTATATATGTTATATGTTTTTTGTCTTGAAAAATATGAATTCTTTACAAAAACCTGGTGTTAACCTCTCCAACACTTTATGGCAATATTTTTTTACAAAAGTAAAGAAAACAGATAACCCAATATATTATTCAGATACTTTTGGATTTATGGTAAATCTATGTATGTACCTGTTTAGATTCAAACACCCAGTGTGACTTGCCATCATCGTCCACATAGTTCCACCACCTCAAACCAACTAGTAGCCTCCCTGAAAAAAGTACAAAACAATATTAGTATTTGTTTGCTTTTACATTAGAAAAGCACAAAAACAAATAACAAATTATTGATCAATTTGAATTATATTTAAGTATTTATATAATAAAGAACTTTTTTATTTAATACATCATCCTGTATCATACAGGATGATGTATTAAATAAAAAACAGGGGGGTGTAGACACTATTCTTCCCTTTCTTTCCAAATTGTATGTTGCATGCATGCATCTTGGTGCAGTGTTCCTGCCCCAATTGTGAATTCAGTGTAACTTAACTCATGCTTGTCTTGATAAAAAAGGCAAAAGAAAATAACCTATTCACCCTGGTGAAGATTAAACCAATAACCACCATAATTATAGTCCGACACTTCAATGGCCTCAAAAAATTGTTAATTAAAATTTTAAGCAGTAGTCTAAGAGCTGTGGCTTTGAACACCTCAATATTTAAATGTTGAAGCAAATTATCAGTATTCTAATAAACTGAATTAAATTAAATTAGCTTCATGCTGTATCCCGCACACAGCAGGGTAGGCAGAGGGAACCTAATGTTAAGACACTCTGTTCCCCACTTTCTGGCAGAACTCAACGCTGCGCTTAGCCTCGACACCAGAGCAAAGAAATGGAAATACAAATTTAAGTAAATATTTCATCTCCTCAAGTGGGGATCGAAACCCCAGTTAGTTGTACAGTCACACTTTGTGCCGCTGCACCCCAACTGGCCTCACTGGATGTTACAATAAAACACAAATAAATAATTATAAAAATAATATAAACAACTAACACATACCACTAATATTCTTAACAGTCCAGAAATCCGCAGATAACAGTAAAATTACCAACACAAAGCTTGCAATGAATGAGTCTGAGAACCATCCACACAGTATGTAGACTACTATGGCTGCACTTCTGAATATTAAGTGGAAGAACACTATGTAGGGATGCCTGAAAATAAATTGGTTATATATTTAGCAGGTTGTTGTTGTGCAGCCACACAAACTTTGACTGTAAACATGCTGCCTGGAAAATAGGGCTGGAAAGTAAGGTACAGAGTACTGGAGCTATTTATTTGATTCATTTATTTATTTGTTTCCATTATTAAAGAGAATCTAATTATAATTCATTCTTTACTTAACTCCTCATCAAAAAGATATTTTTATAAAAAAAATTCTGCATAAGAATAAGGTACTAAATTTAGTTACACATTTCTTTATCAACTTACACAAATTGTTTATTGGCATTATCCTCTTCACCAAACGCGATGGTGTCGTCGTCGAGCAGCGGCACCTGAGGCACACCTGGCTGTAATAGCGTATCAACAACTACGTCAGCTCAAGCCGTGCAAAGCAAATCAAAAACACTAGTCTAGTTAAACAATGGATTAATAGAAAACAGTGCAAATTAAAGTAGCTATATATATATCAAAATGATATTAAATGAAAGAAAAATCTAGTTATTTATGAATAATGTTGAGTTAAATGTTCAATATTTTATCTAACAAAATGAATGAGATTTGGATTTGGTTTCGAATTATTGTACTTACAGTCGCTGAATTCATTGTAAATAACTGATGATTTTGCTAATTTAAATTATTATATGTATTTTATAGCTTATTTATATAACTTCTTCACAAATTATATAGTACGAATTAGCTGCTTATATTTACTAATATTGAAAAATATGATTTGTAATCTCAACTGGGGAAAAACACAAACTGTCAAATCGTGTCGATGTCGAATCAAATGTCAACGTCATACAGACTAAGTGTTGTATATTTTAATTTTGGCTTAGACACCTTATTATTATTATTATAAAAGGTGAAATCACAATAAGTCTTTAGGATTATTTATTATACTATATTATATATTATCTACTTAACTGTTTTTAAAAAGGATATAAAAAATATTATATTGAAATCGCAACTCTACATTATCAAACATATGTTATAAATTTACTTTATTTAAAGCGTAACATTTATTTATTTTAAATTTAGTTTGATTCTAGTATAATTTATTTAGACCTTTATGATATAAAAGATCATGCATGCGAGTAGTCTATTTATAGTGTAAAACATTCTAGTTATATAAAAGTATTTAATGAAAAAAATATTGCGCAGTGTTAACTTTTTTGAAATCGATATTGACCTAACATCTTTGAAATCGATACTCGTTTAGTTAGAAAATAATAATATTACAATATTCTTTCTTTTTAAAAGTACTACATTAAATGTCTTTCATTCCCAACAACTTACTTATTACTCATTTAAATAATTCACTATTGGAATAAAGATATATTATAATTTAAAGTTAGGTAATTCATGCTTTATTACATTATATCAACAAAATAAACCAATATTTCAAGAATGAAAATATATACTTAATGTAAATAAATTAATATGTTCATCATATAATATAGCCTAATATAATTGCTTCTTCGTTTATTACTTCTTTAAATTATTATGCAGTATATACACACACAAAAACATAAGGTTTGTTTGGGTTAATAAATATCGTTGGTAATTTGTATACGAGTCGATTGCAATTGGAATCGTTTCAAGAGTACAGATGAGAACTGTCAAAATTTTGCAGGAAGGCACATGCAACGCTGTTTACAAGTAGGGGCTCGCGACGTTTTTCTGTTTGTCGGCTAGCGTTTGTTTTTCTCGCAATCCTTTCGTGTTTTATACGATGTGTTCCTGCGCCGCGGGTGTCGTACTGAGCCAGTGTTCGTGATCTTGGTTGTTATATTGTATTGTGACAGGTGCGATTTGCGTAACGTAGCTGCGATGGGCGCTAAGGCTAGCACGGCGAACGGCGGGCAGAGTCCGCGAGCCAGGACATTCTCGACCAGCTCCAGTTCTGACGTGGTCTCCGGTGGCGCGGGATTCAGCCTGCTACGAGCCATACCCGGTATACAAGTGTCCAACGACAGGCAGCGCGCCAGATCCCTGTCATCAGTTCCGGATCTACACGCATCTCATGAAGCTATAGCAATTCCTCCTAACTCTCAAAGCTACGAGGCTTCGGCAGCCGCTAGTCCAGATACCGATTCAAGCTCTAATGAAGAAACTGGTCCCGTAGCTGGTACATCCTTGGCTCTGGGCAGGGTTTATGCAGCACACTCCTTGCCTTCACACATCTGGTCCTTAAACGGTAGGTACTATTTAGTTTTATGATTGCCTGTTAAAATTACTAAGATTTCTCACATGTATGATAACAATAACACAATGATTCAGGCTCATATTTATATAACATGTCATGATGCAAATGTTTCAGATATTGTAAAATTTTTAACAATCAACAAATAAATCATAATTTTTGCAGAATAAATATGCAATTGTGAAGTCAGATGCAAAAAATTTAATATTTATTAAGATTGTTTGATAATGTTTTTAACATTTTTAAAGTGTTATTCCACACATAGTAAAAAAATTCCCATTAAGAAAACATAAAAATTTTAATGTAGCGGGATTTAAACCTGCACCTCTATGGAAACTGTCCAAGCTCTCTGAACAACTAACAACACAAATAAATTATAATGTTAAGTAGGAAAGAAATTCAATGTAGCTAGATAAAAATGTATGGCCAAGTTGGTACATTCAAATTTTAAGGATATATGGCATAGTTGGTCAGAGCGTTTAGAGGGTTTCCAAAGAGGCACAAGTTCAAATTCACATTTAAATTTTTATATATTTTCTTAATAAGTAAGATTCTTTGATCATTGACTTCTTTGACACTGTGTAAAAACAAAATGTACCAAACTTGTTTATATGAATAATGAGTAAACTTAAACAAATAAAATAGATCTTATAAGACAAATATTGGTGATTAATAATTTTTTAGCTACATACACAGCACTCTATCAAGCACATTCTGGTCTATATTTGAGATATTGTGTGATGAGTAGTAGGACTCAATACCATGCTTTGTCTTCTTACAAGAGAGAATTAAACCTACAATCATTGTATTTTTAGTCAATTGTAGTACTGCTCCACCAGTCTCGAAATGAAAAAAATGAATATTAAAATATAATATTACAATCAGGTTTATCTAAAAAAGTGTTGTAAATATATTATTAGTTACATTATACTAGTAAGGCTAGGATGGTGCAGAGGCACAACAAAGACCTGTAAACATAAAGTTTGTAGATTTTCATAATCAGAAATAAAAAAATTAGATGGTGTGTGTAAAATAGAATATCCTAACACTAGGATCCATCTGCCTACCCTGCTATACAGCATGAAATTGAAAAAAATATTGTAAGTGGTGAGTCACATGAAGTTAATAATTATATATAAAATACTTTTACAAAACAAGCACAATAGGTTCAAATCTTAAAATTTCATTTGAGTCCATTAGGACATAGTGGGACAAGGCCTGACATAAATTGCAACGGTTGTGGGGTGGATTATTTTCAATGAATTATTTTTTGCTATTCTTTACTGGATGACAAAGTGCAGTGTTCAGCCTCACAATATTCAACATTGAAGTCTTAACACTGTGTTTTCTTTGTCTACCATGCAACGGGAGAACAGAATGAAGTTGCTAATAAAACATTCTTATAATATGAACATGAAAACATTGCAGAAAAAACAAAATGACACAATTAATGAAATTATTATTTGCAAAATCTTTAAAATGAGGCCTCTTTAAATACTTAACTAAACAACATGTTCATTGAAGCCTTACACTGCAGCACTATTTATAGTAAATATTCTATTAAAACTTAAGACGCAACATGTCTTGTAAAACAAACCAATTGACCGTTAAGCAGTGGGCTTTGTTTTATAACATGACATAATTACTTTGTAAAATAGTGTATTTATATTGTGATATTGCCGCAAAAATGCAATCTCCCATAGGAGTTACATAAAAAGCTAATAACTTAGTTGTGTTGCTAAAACGGAAAATGATATGAAATGTTCCTAACATTCAAAATAATAAAATAGACTTCTGCTACTGCAGGTACTGTATTAAGTGTATTTCCAATTAAGGAACATATATAACATATAAACATTCTGAATATTATTAGACATAGTGTGGGTTCTGCTCAATCAGACATGTCTAAACAAACAGATAGGGAAAAAATCTAATTTAAAACATTTTTCATTCAAATGAAATTTTATAAGCACTTTTGAATTGCTTAATAAACATAGCCATTACGAATTTGCAAAGCTGTTTTGCTGAGAGGAGCCAGTAGAAAATTCAATAGTTACTATTTATTATTAAATTTAATAAGATATGGATCTTATTATAATTCATTAAAAAATTATTATAATTTTTGTAATACATTAGTAATTATCTATCTCAATGGAGTTCAAATAGAAGCCAGTCGTGGTGCAGCAGCAAAAAGTGTGACTGTAAATCGACTGGTTGTGGGTTCGATCCCCACTCTAGGAGTTGAAATATTTACTTAAATGTATATTTCCATTTCTTCGCTCTGGTATCGAGGAAAAGTGCGGCATTGAGTTCTGCCACTCAACACGCAATGCCTCCAGAATTCAGCAGAAAGTGGGAAACGGAGTGTCTTAAAACTAGGTTCCTTCTGCCTACCCTGCTATGTGCGGGATAAAGCGTGAAGTTGATAAAAAAAATGGGGTTCAAGTGATATTATTTCTTATATATTTCTATATTAAAATCAACTAACTTATTCTTTGGTATATATATATATATTATAATATATTAATATATATATATTATTATAGATAATATATATAATATATATATATATATATATATATGATATATATATATATATATATTATATATATAATATATATATATCATATTACTATATATATATATATATATATATATATATATATATATATATATATATATATATATATATATATATATATATATATATATATATATGACACTTAATTGGTACCAGTTTACGACGGGTAAGGCAATGAATTTTCTATTGAAATTAAGATTTAAAAATTGCCGAGGCGTTATATTTTTTTCGGTACCTATTTATTAAAGTAGGTGCTGTTATGAAATGATTGTATCGCGTTTGTTCCACTCGGCGTTTTGCCAATGGCCATATTGATTAAATTGCGTTTTGTTTCATACAATAATGTATGCGAGTATTACGATATCAGTCGAATATACGGTTAAAGAATATGGGCATATTAAACGAAAATGGCTATTGTATTTTGATTTCTATGTTGTTTTGTTTTTTGTTTTCATGTGTGTACGAATGTATGTATATCTTTAATATTGTATTAGAGTAAATAAGTGGGATTTAGTGATAACATTAAGGCTTGTTGGATATCGGAAATGAACCATCAATTTGTAGTTGTCATGGCGCAGCAGCACTGCTCTATAACCGCGACGCGGTTGTGGTTTCGATTCCTTCTCAGGGGAATTAGTTTCATTTTCTTGTAATGGTAACAAACCGCTGCCATACCACAAGCAATGTTTTGAAAATTCTGAGTAAAGTGGAGAACGGAGTGGTGACTAGGTGCCTACCCTGTTATATGTGTCAATCAGTCACTATCTATCTACACCACAATACATTGCACACATTATAATATGAATATGATATTTAAGTTTCAAGTGTGTCCTACTCTTCGCTCTCTCTGGTTACTTTGCTGAACAGATAATAAATTTTAGTTTTTTAAGATACGTATTTATAAATCACTGTAGAGAGCGAATTTAAAATACCGTTTACATTCATAGTTTTATGAATCTCACGTTATGGTATCTCAAAATCTCTCTCAGAGATGAAAGCGGTTTACAAAAACGGACCTAAATTTACTTCAAATTATAAATATATAGTTATAACGTGAAGAAATGTAAACAATGAGGCTCGTTAACAGAATTACTGCGTATTCTAATCTGATTAAGATATTGCGTCGTGGGATGTGTTTACTCATATATTATAAAGAGTACTGGGGGGCGTCCGCAACTTTGTCTCCGTGAGCTGTATAATATAAAAACCCGTAAGATTTTCAGGAAATCTTCTCTCAGTTCTACCCTCCACTCTCCAAGGAACCTGCCAAATTTCAGCATTCAACTCTGCGTAGTTGCAGCCGGTTGTTGTCTGATTTATGAACAATATGTTATTTTCTACCCGGCTCTAGAAAAAAGTGGAAAACTAAATATATTAACACCAAGTTTTGTTATATTTTTAACATTTTTTAAGTGTAATTCCACACTTAGGAAGAAAAAATACTTATTTAGAAAACGTATAAAAAATTGATCGTAGCGGGACTCAAAACCGCGCTTCCTGCAAACCGACCAGGCACTCTGACCACTAATCCATATGTTCCCATCGTATATATATATATTGTCGAGCATCGATTTTAGTACACATTCTAGAGTACTTATTCCATCAGTGTCTGCCCCACGTCTGCCCGCCAATTTATGGTCATCCCAAAATGTCAATATATCTTATACTAATGTAACAATAGATCGTTCTAGTAGCCAAATGTGTTTGGGGTAAAATATTGTGTTTTGTTTACCAGTTTTCGTGTCGAAATTCGCAATTTTAGAACACTATGGAAATCACTTCTTGCTTTATTGTTTGGATTTGTATTTATAAATATTTTGCTTTTTCATAAGACATTAATATTGGTACTTAATATTTCTGATCATAGTAAAAAAATGTGACGATTACCAAAATTGCGACTGGAAATCGCGCTTCAAAGAAGAAAGAGTTCTATAAAAACGCATCAAAAGCTCTCCATCCAACTTTCTTACTAAATAAGCATAACATTACCCAAAATAGAAAAGATTTCCCGTTAAAATCTATTAACAACACGGGATATGCCGTAAGTCAATATATTTTTGCGTCAATCCGTCTAGTTCGTAGTAAATCTGTTTTCCGGGTTACACTGCGCCCGCACATCGTTCTACAGCGAAAGCTCAGTTGTTCGCGAGACGCCTTTGGGGAAACACGTCTATTTTTAACCATGTATCGTCGTCGTTACCGCACTACTTTAGGCCTTGGCCTGGGGTCTTCGTTCTCTTCTACATTCTCCACCACACTCTCGTTCTCATCCCGCACGTCCACAGTAGACACTGTGAGGTCAGATGCGCGCGCGACCGCAGCTAAGCTCAAATCGAAGTATGAAAATACCGGCACTGCGCAAGGTCTGTTGTGTGGTGTGAATGACCTAATCTAACCCCCATTATGATTAATATAATATATGATATATATTTTATATTTTTATGCGATTCCTGATTTTTTTGCGGGATAAAGATATTTTAAGATCGATTGTCTATCGTCCGCGCATCAGACACGGTGCGTGTCTGCCATCGTCGTTGTACGTATAATTAATTTTAAAATTATGAGTTCACATTTAATACATTTAGCTTTATATAAGTAACATCGTCGATTGGGCGGACATTGACGCTTATATCACGGAGAATAATAAAATCAAATAAATAAATAAAACAACAGAGGGAGGAAGGCATAAATAGGATTGTTTTATTTTGATCACAATATGTACATTTATATTATGAGTAGATTTAACCATTAACAGTATAGGAATATGAATAGATATGTGTTATAATTCTAATAATCTGTCCATGCACATTAATAAACGCGCTAGTACCTACTTAAATTGATTTGCACCGCTTCAACTAACAAGGTGATATAATTTTAAAATTGTGAACACTGATTATTGTACTCTTTGTCTTTATAACGAACGTTAAATCAGTATAGATATCTGTATTTATATTAATTTATTATAATTAAATTCTAGGTTAATATTAAAATAAATGAGCTAAACGCTGTACTCTCCACTCGGCTGGGTGGGCAGAGGGACCCTAGTGTTAATAAGCTCCGTTTCCCGATTTGCGCCCAATTCTGGAGGCATTTCGTGTTGAATACTAATAATATTAAATTACATAATACTATTAAACTACCGTTTATTAGCGGCTTCGGCTGCGTGGTTAAATATAAGTAAATAAGTTACTACAAAACCACGTAATGTAATATAGACTATACTCACTTTGAGAAACGTACCAGTAGTTCCTGAGGTTAGCTCATTTAACCAAACAAACTGTTCTTTATATATATATATAATATTAAGTACAAAAGTAAAGGTCCTAGTTTCATATTGTAGTTAAAAGATAAAATAATATAAAAATAACTGGAAGTCTTGATTTGAGTTGTTCCTTTAGCGAAAGATGATAAACAGAGGAAACCATCACTAAGGCCAATGTACAAAAGAAACAAATTAATGTTAGTGATAGACCACTTAGTTATTTTCCCTTGATACTCACGTGTTCACATGTTGACTGTGACGTCTGGGGATTTGAAGTTGCCAAACAAAGCCAAGTTTTAATTCAATTAATTCGAAACGCGAGCTTACTTAGTAATTACACTCAATTTACATTATCATAATTACTGTGTTAGTTGGAACAGCTTTGTGGCTTTTCGATTTAAGATTATATATAGGTACAGGTTCATATTATACGTAGAACTAGCTTTTTATTGCGCTTTCGCCCCTGTGGCCAAATTGAAATAACTATTATTGATTATATTCTTCTTGAGGCCAGTCGTGGCGCAGGGTCACAAATGTGTGTGTGACTTAAAGTCTTAATAGGAAACGGAGTGTCTTAACTCCAGGTTCCCAGGTTTTCTTTGTCTACCCAGCAGCTAACCAGCATGTTGCCGGGAAAAAAGATTGAACAATTAAGCACGTTTTTCTTTTCTATACCTACTACAATTTTGACCTTGACGGTGCATTCCGGCTACATGCGAAAAGTTATGCACGCCAAGAATTCAAATAATACGAGGTTAAAAATTTGGTATAGTAATGACATAAAGCTGAGGAGATTGTTTGGTTGACAGGCCAAATCTCAGAAACTACAAATGATAGTATAGTAATAGTTACCTCGTCAATTGGAAAGTGTGTTTTTATTTTTTAGCTTCACGCATTCGCCATTTTCCGCCGAATTCTGGAGGAATTGCATGTTTGCAACTCCACCACCACCACCAGACACTACACCGACACCAGAGCGAATAAATATTAAAGATTTCGTGTGGGAATCGAACCCACAACCACCACAACGCGTAGACAATCTGGACACTGTCCCTGGGTCACGGCTGGCCTCATTATTTAAATATATTTTAACATGATTATTATGAAAGGTAAATAGGTACTGTTAGCGGTAAAATATAATAGTATATTAGTTTCGTCTATCCAGTGGCGGTGCTTTGAGTCTTTGTGCGGTGAACAATGACTGACCTACTAAGGCTCTAGCAAGGAGTTTGACAAAGTAAATAGCGAAGGTCTACCCTTGAATTACATTCTACTAGGTACGGTTTCAAGACGATCTGTGATTTACAATTTACTTATTTTTTGTAATGTGGTTAAAGTAGGAATAAAATATCGATTTTTTGATATTGCAGTATGAGCTGTCGTGGCACAATGGTTCAGCGTCTGACTTTAAATGCGACGATTATAGATTCGATCCCGAATTATTTTCTTTGCGTCGCTCTGGTGAGGTGAGTCAAATCGCGACTTTCAGTCTCTCGACACGCAATGTCTCAAAAATTGTCGGGGCATGGGGACCGGATGTCATAACACTCTATTTTCCTCTGGCTAACTTGTTGTTCCCGTATCAATATACAGATTCACGCTGTATCCCGCTCACAGCAGCGTAGGCAAAGGGATCCCAGTGTTAAAACACTCCGTACCCCACTTTCCGCTGAGTTCTGGAGGCTGTGTGTTGAGTGGCAGACCTCAGAACAGCGCTTTGGCCTCTACACCAGAGTGAAGAAATATAAATGTACATACATTTTTAATTTCTTCATATGGGGATCGAACCCACAACCAGTCGATTTTACAGTCACACATTGTGCCCCTGCGCCACTACTGGCCTCATCTTTACAAAAAAAACCTACAAAAAAAAAACATACATAATATATACCTAAAATAGTGTAAGAACTAAATACTAAACGCTGTCCTTAATAATGTTCGATAGCTTTAATCCCGCCAATCTTTTCCATCCAGATTTAAATGGAAGCATTTCTATTTACCAGCAAAACGTCTTACCTCGAACAAACAGCGTTGCTCTTTGAGAGAATTCCTTACTTTGCAGCGTTTGGTCGAGTGCGTTCGTTAACTGCGGAACCTTTTAAGTGACCCAGTTCGAACATTGTTCGCGTTGGTAGCGCTCGGTGCCTACTACCGGTGAAACGATCGTTCAGCTAATGTAAGAGGTGCTATCACTTAGTGTCGTATGGTTTTCTTTGTAGATAGATAAGAAAAGGCAGTTTCGTGCTTTTTCACTCGACATTAGACAGGGAGAACGTAGTATTGAGACACTCCGTTTCACAATTTTTAGCTATAATAACAGTCTCGGTAGTTAAAAAGACGAAGTGATTTGACATTAGTCTCTTTCGTAATTGCCCAAAAGTTTCAATGAACCACGATTTCTTAATTAAGAGCTTGCTTCAGTCGTGGATTAATTTACTCATGCTTAATTAAGAGGTAACTAGATGTCTAAATGTTGTACGTACCTATGCGATATTAATGAAGTGAATATTTTTTTAAATATTTTTTTATATTGGGGAACAAATATCTCTTACAATACTTAAAGCTTATACATTACATTAGCCAATAAAGTTTCTACTTATGCATCAAACATGGAGTGAATAAAAAAAAAAGAACTTTATGCTTACAAGACAAAAGAAGAGGTTAAGATTTTCATTTCAGGTGAATTTTATCAACAATTCTACGTTAAAATTGTTTAATATTGTTGTGAAATATATCTATATTGCATTTTTGGCATAATTACTTTTTCGACCAGAAATGTAGAGAATATCTCTAGATCAAGCACTACAAAATGGACATTTTATGAATATTGGCTTGTTCTATGTAAATAACAAAAAAAAAAATTGTGTCAGAGCAGGTGTAAAGGTGAAAATTTGAATCTACATACTTTACTAATTGGCCTGGGCATCACTAACTATGCAATTTTTTATTAAAAAATCTTAAAACATTAATACACCATTGATTTTAAATTCAAATCACTATTTTTATTCATAAAAAAATGTAAAATGTATGTAATCGATGACTTCGTGGCGCAGTGACACAAGCGTAAGACTGTAAACGAGATTGTGGGTTCGATTCCAAATCTAATGAATTATTATTTACTAATATTTTCATTTATTCGCTTTGATAAGAAGATAAAACGAGGCTCGAAAGTTTTGCAGGAATTGGGGTACGGAGTACACTAGGTTCCCTCTACCTACCCTGCCATATGCGGGATAAAGCGAAGCAGAAAAAATGTAATTTAAATATAGTTTCTCATAATTAAAGTAATAGTTGTCACTACATGTGAGAGATGATTGAATTTCAGTACAAAAACGTATGTTTATATTAGCCGCACAAGTTGGCCTAGGATTTTAGGTCATCGAGAAACTGGAGCGTGGGAGTGCTATTCATAACCGATCCGACTCCACCTAATGTGCTGCTTACTAGTAATTCGCATTTACTCCCTTTTACTTTTTGTACTCTTCTTTTTTTTATATAGGACTTATCGACTTGGAAGCCTGAAAGGTTTAGTATCAGAGCTTTTTGTACTTACGTTGGTTGGTTATTTCTTAGAAGTGATAATATTAGGTAATCATTTAATTTATACATATTTTTATGTACACGAGGTCGTGAAAGCGTTGGTTTTGGGTTTGATTTCCACTAGGAGAGAGAAATTATGTTAATTTATTTCCTGTGGTAACAAGACAAAGCATGGCGTTGTGGTCCGCCAGTTAACGGACAAAGTGTCGTCAATAGATACCCTCTATCTATGCTATACGTAAGATTCAGCAGTGACTCAATATTAGATTTTCATTGGCGATCTTCTAGGAATATAGTTTTTTATCAACGTTAAAATGGTATAGGCCAGTCGTGGCGCAAGAGAACAAGCATGCGACTGTAATTGCGATAGGTTGTGGGTTCGATTTTAATCCCTTTGCGTCGTGGCAAAGTGCGGCGTTAAGTTCCGCCACTGAACACTCAATTCCTTCAGAATTCTAAAACTTAGATCTTAACACTAGGCTAACCTGCTACATGCGGGATACAGCGTGAAGCTGAAAAAAGTAAATTGTATCTTTGAGAGCATAATACATTAAGCACATTCTTAACAAGAGCTTAACGCCATTTCTCTATAATTAAAATAGTCTTTATCACTAATGTATTTAATTAACGAAACTAGTACACAGTATAAAGTGGTACAGCCAAGTCATTTGCAATTCAGTGCGGGCTGTATATGCATAGATGCATCCAACGTTTAACGAGAGTGCCTCAGTTGCAATTATTTCTCACAATTGCTCAACAGTCCACCGTGTACGAACACTGTAGGGGGATGGAAATCTAACCCCTTATAATTTTTTCTATTAAATTTTGCCACCCCATTGAGGGTAAAACGATTTAGGGTCGTTAATAAAATAGCTTAATGATCGCTGTAGGGTTGTGAGGGTCGTATTTTACAGTTTCAATTATAAATTATAATAGCCTATGGTTTAGTGCTCTTTTTCTAATATTTATTGTTATATAATCCAGAAATCTACATATTGTTGATTAAATATCAACAACTTTCCATAATATATAAGTATAACCAACCGTTTTACTCGACTGCGCGACGCAAAGTGGTATAATGTGTTTAACCGTACATCCTCCTTCGTGTTTTTTCCATACAACGTGACATTGGCGAAGTGATATGTGCTCTACTGGCACGCTCAGAACGTCATAATCAAAGAACCATACCATAATGTGTTTATCAATCTATGTATGTATGTATATATATATATATATATATATATATATATATATATATATTTATATATATATATATATATATATATATATATATATATATTATATATATATATATCTATAAGATATCTCTATATATCTATATATATACATATATATATATATAATATACTCTCTATATATATATATATCTATATATATATATATATATATATATACATATATATATATATATATATGTATGTAACTTTGTATATTATATTTTTTATATTTAAACCCTAAATCTATACTATTTGCACCCTATCCTTATCTTAATTTGCTATTTCCTCTGCCTTAAGGTTGCCTGGCAGAGATTGCTATTAAGCAGTAAGGCCGCCTTTTGTACATTTACATTTTTTTTTTACTGTATTTCTGTATCGTTTCTTGGGTGTACAATAAAGAGTTATTATTATTATTATTATTATTATGTTTCCTTCTATGTGGCGAAGATGAGACCAAGCTGATTGATCGGTTTTGATTATTCTTACGTCAAACGATTCGATCCAACCTTATTTCTTGTCTTAATCTTAATCCATTTAAAAATCTCATTTGTATATAAATTTGCTGAAGAACGAACACATTTTAACTATTAATCCTAATTAACTATTTTTCTTGTTTTTTCTTTTTTATGTTTTATGCTTTCGGGTCTTTTGTATATAATATTTTTTTACCGTTTTTCCTTAGTAATCAACTAAGGAAAAACGGTAAAAAACGGTACGGCCAGTCTCAATAACTTATCTAAGTCTTGAACCCATGACCTTTCTCGTTGTGTCTAAAATTCTACTGAAGTATGTGAGCAACTTTTTTTATAATTATATACCAATCGAGCAATGATGTAAGACGCGTTTGCTATTATTAGAATATGTAGTTGCTAACAGAGCATCGGGCTTGTTAATATAACAAATCAGGCACAGTAATAGAAATTAATTTTCGTTTTATGTTTTATTGTTTTAGTTTGTATTTGATCTAATTAATTTTTACTTGCGGCATTGAGTTCTGCCACTCAACACGCAATGCCTCCAGAATTCGGCAGAAAGTGGGGAACGGAGTGTCTTAACATTGGGTTGCCTCTGCCTACCCTGCTGTGTGCGGGATACAGCGTGAAGCTGATAAATTTTAGATAAGTCTCTCTAATCACTGTTCTAATTGTTATTTTTGTTATACAATTTCATTCTTTAGAAAAGTTACTTTTGTCAGAAAGGCGTTTCTGTGTTGTGGATAAACCTATGTGTGGCGTTAGGATACGCAATACAATATATGTAGTTCGTTGAATAAGAATTTAGATGATTAAGTTCTAACGAAATACAGAAGAAATATGAAATACTAAATTGTTTATAATTTCTTACTATAATAAAGTGTATTTTCTACTTGTTGTCTCGTAATATATGATTTATTTGCCAGCTGATTCCCGCGTAATCTTCATAAATAATGTGTAATATAGATTATAACGCGTATTAAACAGAGCTACTTATCTAACATTGTTATTATTTATCATAATATGTCGTTGTAATGGCACCTTCAATTCTTTGCAGCTACTAGGTTAACAGGCCGTCGTGGCGCAATGGCACAAGTTGTGGTGTGTTCGATCCCCACTCGCAGAATGAATTATTATTTGTTAATACTGTCACTAAGGCAAAAGCCCGGCGTTGAATTCCGCAACTCAATGCGTTGGAAAATTCGAAATTGAAATGGGGGAACTCTGCCTGCTCAGATATGTGCGAGATACAGCGTTAACCTGATTTATTTAATTTTTTTTTACTAGGTTTATAAAAAGAACCTATCGTTGTTAAATGCTTATTTAAATTTTAATTAGGATATTCAGTATCTTTAATGTTGTCAAAGCTTTTGACCACTTAATGAAAATGTAACACTTTTAGGAAATGTCAATAATTTCTCGTTCTCGAATTTCGTCCAAGTACGCTCTAAGTTCGCTCACCAAGTCGAATTTATAGTTTAACCGGTCGACGACGTAAAATTTAGAATTATTAGATTTGACTCACGACGAAATCATGCTAAGTAGAACCGTTTAATAAAAGTAAAAATAAAATGCAAGAGTTGGTTTTTACACTGCAGTAGTAAAAAACCAAAAAATAATATTCTAGACTTTTAAAGGCCACCTTTACTCGTGGGAATTGTCATTGAAATTGTGAAATTTCGAACAAAAACGTGCACTAGGTAGGTACTAGGTATGTTGCAGACCTGCATACTTGACACAGTGGCGAAGCTATTTCGGTATTTAACCTTAAAACTTAAAAGTTTTAAACTGAGCTTTTAGAAAAATCATCTAATTTAAAGATATTTTACGCTGTACCCTGAACGATGCAGGGTAGGCAAAAAAAGTCTGGGCACCTAGTGTTAAGACACGCCGTTCCCATTAAGACACTTTGGTTCCCACGCTCCGCCCAACTCTAGAGGCGTTGCGGGTTAAGTGGTGGAACTCAACGCCGTGCTTTACCGAAGTTCCCACTGTAAAAAGGTTTTCCGTTTTGTACTTAACGCAAATGAAGCACAGATTCATATAACTCATCTAAATTATTTAAATTATATATATTCTGTTTAATAATTTGAACGTGACGTAATGGAACATATACCACATTAAAAGCATGCTAAAGTGACTTTGTTAACTAAAATTCTTTATAATTTGAATAAAAAAAACAGGAACTAGTTGTAGCACAGAGGCCTAAGCGTGCGACTGTAAACGCGACAGGTTGTGGAGTTGATTCCCACTCAAAGATATGAAATGTTTAATATTTTCATTTCCTCGCTCTGGTAACGAGGTCAAGTAACGCGGCGTTAAATTGCGCCACTGACGCTCTGACGGCCGCGTTTGTATCGTAACATACATAAAACAGAACAATAGTGACAAACACAAGTAAAACCAGGTTATTTCCCATGACATGAATAGCACTTAATTATAGTAATATACATTATCTTTAAGGTATCTTAGCTGTTATCTGACATAGTATGTGAAATATGTATCTTCAAGCGTGTAGAAAACAGAGCGCGACACTACGCGCAATGTCTTGGACCCAAAATTGGATGGTGCCTGGGGAGCGGAGTCCCTTAGGGTACATTCTCTCTAACATGAATTTCTTCTTTTTAACCAACCATTTCCGATTTCAGAATTCGGCGGAAAATGGGGAACATATTGTCTTAACACTAGATTCCCTCTGTCTACCCTGCTGTGAGCGGGATTCAGCGTAAAGATGATTTAATTGATTAATGTACTTAAATAAATAAATAAAATAAATAAATAAAATATAATGTGATATAATACAGTCTGTCTCGTTTTACACGTTTATCGATAAATGCTCTATCTAATACATTCTTCAGTCCGAACCAGTAGTTCCGAAGATTAGTGTCTTTTTTTTATGGAAAAGACACGGCAAACGAGCGTTCGGGTCACCTAATGGTAAGTAATAAACTACATTTTAAATGTTCGTATACTTAGTTATAATAAGATATTTGAGAGATTATATATAACAAATTAATTCACTTTACCGCCTCTTCGGGCCAATTTTAAAGGAAATTACCGTATGACATTTAATTTCAACACAGTCTGGAGACTGCTTCTTTAAGTGGATCTGACATTCAATTTTAAGTCTACCTGTATTTTAGTACTTGAATTTCCTGTTTGTCTGTATCTTAGATAACATTTTTATCTATATAAAAAATTGTACTTCGTCACAAATATAACTCAAAACGTTTTTTTTGTCTATTTGCCAGTTTGTCCGTGCGTTTGTGTACGCTTATCTGAGAAACATCTTCATCGATTTAAATGCCATTTTCACTATTGTATTTTTGTAAATGTAAATTAACGTTTAGTAATTGTTATATTTAAACCGGTCAATGAACCAAAGATTTATGGCAAAATAAAGTATTTTGTTTGGTAAATTTGCTACAACATGTTTTTAGATCACAAAAGTAATTCAGGTTAAAATAATTTTATTCAGAATCAGAAGTAAGATGCTTAATTTTTTTTAATTGTCAAATAATTTACATACATAAAACAGAACAATAGTGACAAACACAAGTAAAACCAGGTTATTTCCCATGACATGAATAGCACTTAATTATAGTAATATACATTATCTTTAAGGTATCTTAGCTGTTATCTGACATAGTATGTGAAATATGTATCTTCAAGCGTGTAGAAAACAGAGCGCGACACTACGCGCAATGTCTTGGACCCAAAATTGGATGGTGCCTGGGGAGCGGAGTCCCTTAGGGTACATTCTCTCTAACATGAATTTCTTCTTTTTAACCAACCATTTCCGATTTCAGAATTCGGCGGAAAATGGGGAACATATTGTCTTAACACTAGATTCCCTCTGTCTACCCTGCTGTGAGCGGGATTCAGCGTAAAGATGATTTAATTGATTAATGTACTTAAATAAATAAATAAAATAAATAAATAAAATATAATGTGATATAATACAGTCTGTCTCGTTTTACACGTTTATCGATAAATGCTCTATCTAATACATTCTTCAGTCCGAACCAGTAGTTCCGAAGATTAGTGTCTTTTTTTTATGGAAAAGACACGGCAAACGAGCGTTCGGGTCACCTAATGGTAAGTAATAAACTACATTTTAAATGTTCGTATACTTAGTTATAATAAGATATTTGAGAGATTATATATAACAAATTAATTCACTTTACCGCCTCTTCGGGCCAATTTTAAAGGAAATTACCGTATGACATTTAATTTCAACACAGTCTGGAGACTGCTTCTTTAAGTGGATCTGACATTCAATTTTAAGTCTACCTGTATTTTAGTACTTGAATTTCCTGTTTGTCTGTATCTTAGATAACATTTTTATCTATATAAAAAATTGTACTTCGTCACAAATATAACTCAAAACGTTTTTTTTGTCTATTTGCCAGTTTGTCCGTGCGTTTGTGTACGCTTATCTGAGAAACATCTTCATCGATTTAAATGCCATTTTCACTATTGTATTTTTGTAAATGTAAATTAACGTTTAGTAATTGTTATATTTAAACCGGTCAATGAACCAAAGATTTATGGCAAAATAAAGTATTTTGTTTGGTAAATTTGCTACAACATGTTTTTAGATCACAAAAGTAATTCAGGTTAAAATAATTTTATTCAGAATCAGAAGTAAGATGCTTAATTTTTTTTAATTGTCAAATAATTTACCACCACTAAGCCTAGTGCAGTTTAACGCAACGCCGCACCTTTATACCAGAGCAAAGGAAATATTAAATATATAATTTCTTCGAGTAATAATCGAACCCGTCTGTCGCGTTTACAGTAACACACCTGCGCCCCTGCGCCGCGACTGGGCTCAAATCAATCATTCAAATAATTTTTATTAATGTTATTAATGGAATTGTATGCGTAGCAACTGCGGGTTAGGGCAGTACGAACTTGTTTTATTAATTCATAAATGTATATTTGTTTTAGAGAGCAAGGGGAATTTAATAGGTCTAGAAGTAACATAATTAAATTTTAAAATATTGTTGAAACCAAATTCAAATGATGTTGTTCATTATCTACGCGATGATAGCTTACGTACAAAACACAACACAAACACACTTTCAAGTTAAAAACTATAATGAATGTACTAAATATGTTATTAACGACAGCAAATATCATATTCATTTTATCATTCAGCTAATATCTATTTCACAAAGACTTTTTCATATATTACACCAAATTTAACAATAAAAATAATTAAATTTCAATAAATTTCAAGAGCAAACTTGAAGACGTTTCTATCCTAGTGGTGCGACAAGTCAAACACCTAAGAAAAACCGATTAAAAGTTTAGAGTAGTTCCTGAGAATAGTGGGTTCGATCAAACAAACTCTTCAGTTTTTTAATAATATTAAAGAATGTAAATAAAATTTTATCTATGACAAGGTACGACTGGAATCTTTTCAAAAAGTCTAATTCATTTCATAATTATGAATTATATGTGCAATACAATGATATGGTATAGTCAAATAAACTAATGTGATGTCAGGATGGAGCCAGGATCTGAATAGTGGAACTTACTAGTGAACCATTTAACATTAGTTCATATATCTTCGAGTACTTGCAACACTTGCACTTGCACACAGTTGCAGAAAAGCCTACTTTTTTAAAGTGCAGTGAATTTTTAAACTAATTTATTTTTTAAATAATTTCTTCCATCCTAAGAGATTTGAAATCTTTCACGAGTGGAAGGCCACAAAACATTTCATCCCGAGGTTGCTTATAAAATATAAACAAGTCACAATAGACTCGAATTGTGTATGGAACATAAACTCTTGTAGTTTGTGAGCTTTGACTCGACTTCACTTTATGACTGCCATAAAACGTTTCTGAATTTTATATCTTAAGTATATTTTCACTTAACTATATTTGAAACGTTAAGTTCATTTGAATAAGTAAAGCTGAGTAGGAAGTCCAGAGCTTTTTTTGGTAGAAAGAAAATGATAAAATTGTGCTTTTAATTTATATCACCTTTTATTGCTGTATATTTGTTTCTTTACGCAACGCTTAAGTGTCGAAACATTACGTGTTGAGTGCCGGAATTTACACATAAAAATAATTCATTACCTCCAGTTGAAATTGAACCCACAATCGGCATGTTTACAGTCACAAGGTGTGCCAGTGAGAACCGATCGCCTCAATTGATTTTTCTTGGAAGTAAAAGGTGTAATTACATTAGCATTTAAATACGAAATTCGATATTGTCAATTTATGATGTCACCTTACTGCAAGTTGTAAATAAAAAAATAAATGTATCGGTAATCTTCATATTTTTTTAAACTTATGTATATTTATGAAAGAATGTCATAATTTCTACTCTTATATAGTGGTTTAAAGACTAATACAAACGCTTCCTTATTCAACCCAGCGAGATTCGAACCCACGTACGTCGTGCTCGTGTCGTAAAAACAAAGGAAATTCCATTTCAAATCTTTCTATCATTCGATCGCGTGCCACTTGAGTCGGTGTCGGGTTAAGCTTTCTTCTGTGTCATTGGGACAAAATAAACGGTTGCGACATTAGTACAAGGTCCGCTGTCCGAACTGACACAGTTATGTTTTGTTGGAAATAGGTAAGCGATCACTTGCCAGTTTTACTTTTAAAATATTCATGGTAGGGAACCTAATGTTAGGACACTTCGATCCATCCAAAATTTTAATTAGCATTAAATTTTTAATTAATTTTCCGTTGGATTTTGGAGACATTAAGCTTTGCCGCGTTACCAGATCGAGGACTTAAAAATATTAAACATTTAATTTCCTCGAATGGGTATCGGAACTAAAATCTGATCTGTTTATAGTCCAATACTTGTGCCCTTGCCATCTGATTTATTTTTTATAAAAAAAAAGTATTTCTAGACGCATTATTATGCAAAACATCCTAGAATACGTTCCAAGTGTGCCAAGAAAACAACTTGTATTCATAATATTCTTCTGTACACCTCTAATGCAAGTGGAATAAGCAAAATTAAATATTCTTTTTAATTTTTTACACGCACATATACAACGTTCAACCTTTCTCGTCACTCACTCGAGCTCGCCACTTAAAAATATGTAAATCTTCCTAGGTAACCAATTATCCGTACCAAATTAACTGTAACTAAATCTAGTACCGAAATAGCCGGCGCATCTAGCGCGAGCGCCGCCACTTGCCAGATAGATTGACCTATCTATGGTTTATAAAATTTTTGCAGCTACATGCTTTTACTCGCCTTTTTATAGTAGGTTAGGCAGTAGGGTTGACACTACGTTCTCTACTCTCTGTCCATTTATTGGGTCATTGTATGTTGAGAGGATCTCGACTCACTTGTCTGTCGCTCAGAGTGGGGAAATGAAAATGATTTTAATATCATAATCAATCATCATAATCATAATCATTCGCTTAGTCGGAGCTTGAAGAAGTCTGTCGTTCTGGGTAGTGGAACCCACAACAACCTCGTTTACAGGACTGACGTCCCACTGAGTGCGTATGTTGTTTAGCTCGTCTTACAAATATTAGGATTATGATGTGTGTAAATAATGTGGCATGTGTGCGATCATTTCTCAAATAAAAATATATTCAAATTAAATTAAATTTTCCGTTACCTGGTATCTTGCATATAGCAGAGAGAAGTCAAAACATTCCGTTCGCCATTTTCCGCCCATATTTCGAAACATTGCGTATTAAGTGGCGAAACTCAACGCCGTGCTTTTGATATCAGAACGAGGACGAGGAAAGGAAAAAGTCATTATAAGACACAGTCATAGTTAGACGCTGTGCCGTTGCGCCACGATGGCTAACAGAAAATTATATTTAAATAATGTAATCGTTTTCCCAATGGTGTTATATAAAGTGCAATATGGAAAATTTTAAATCCGTGAAGTTAATGTTTCTTTAAAAGTAATTTCGTATTTAATTTTAAAATCAATCTTCCATTATTAAAAACACTGCGTAGTAACCTTGGAAGTGTATAAACTTTGAAATAAAAATAATTTCTTGTTCCACTGAGCTTTTCATAAAATTTATTGGTGATTTAAAAAGCTTTGCCTTCCTTGTTTTGCTCGTGTTGTAGATATATACTTTTTGTGTATTTTTCTTATGAAATAATATGGAAATTAATTTTCTTAATCTGGTAACAATGTCTCGAAAATTGAGCGATGTCTTAAGAACTGAATATCTTAACACTAGATTCCCTCTGCCCTTCTATATGATGGATATAGCGTGAAGCTGTTTGGTGTTTAGTAACCAAATTTTGCCATATATATTTTTTACGCTGTATCCCGCACACAGCAGGTAAGGAGAGGGAACCTAGTGCTAAGACACCCTGTTCCCCACTTTCTGCTGCATTTTGGAGGCATTGCGTTGAGTGGCGGAACCCAACGCCGCGCTTTGCCTCGACATCAGAGCGAATTAATGAAAATATAAATGTAATTAATGCCGTATAATTCTGGTATCATTATCACCACAGTAACAGGTGACAATCAACCACCTCGAATAGAAAACGTCAAGTAATTACTGGCACAATATTAACTGTAACTGAATCTTGACTGAAATAGCGCAGCGGTCGGCCTGTTCACCAGCACCGTCCCACTGACCTGCTCTTTAAATAGATGCACTCCCCTCCACCTCCCTGACTAGCTGGGTTGTCATAAGTTAATGGGAGAAAGTCCCCAAGGTCGAGTCAATTTTACAAAATATAATATAAATGTGAAAGCTTGCAAGGATAGACCATATAGACCATATAGGCTACAGTTCATGTTTTTTTTTGTATAATTTGGCTGTAATATAAAAATTGTTTTAAGGAGGCGAAATCGCGTTTCGAATCTGAGTTTCTGTATGTTTTTTTTGGTTAAGATTTTCTAACCAATGGATGGATAAAATTATGGTATCTTTTATTTTGTTAATATTATTAAATTTTTCTTAAACAAAATCCTACTCCATAACTTTTTCTTAAGATTGACGCGTCAATTTGATCTTTGCTTCTTCTAGAAATTAGTTTCACCAACGAAATACGTTAGTTATGTAAACCTTCTGATACCTAGTTGTATTCATTCTTAATAAGATCATTTAAAATTCTTTTCTTCGTTTAAGTATTTACAAAGTATTTATAAATGATATTATTTTGTAGATCATTTAATTTCCTACAAGAATATATATTGGTTTTTATACCGATTATCAGGTTGATCGCAACAAAATTTGAAATAAAAAATACAACTCTTTTTTATTTATATGGGAAATTGAAAAGCGCGAAGATACACCTCTTAATATAAAAATTAAGAGCTGCCCTTTCAACAGAAGTATCTTTTTCGGTGACCTGAACAATATATACTACATATATACCAACTAAGGCAAATATATACGGGGTCTTTGAACTAGATCCCACATCAGAGATGGTAGAACAATGCAAGTTTATTAGCACCGTTGGATGTTGGCCAGCTGTTTATCGGTCTTCGGTCTGTGAACCCAGGAACTGACCAGAAACATTGGATGGTGGGCGTTGAGATTAAGTGTATTCAATTAGACGGACGGAAATATATAATATGAGAGTGTTCGACACAACGGCACTGTGGTGTTGAGAATTGCTTTCGAATTCAGTTCGTCTCTTACTCAGAGAAACTTTTATGTTGAAGTTTTTATCAATCCCTCGATCGGTCGAGATGTGCTGTGAAATTGAATTTTGTCATAAATCGATCAAAATGGTAGTTCAGTTACACTGTAAAAATATTTTTGAATAAAATTAGGCAATTTGTATATTTTATATGAGTATAATATATACAAATTGCCTAATTAATATATACATAGTTAATATAGACATAGTTTTTTTGTGAAAGAAGTAATAATACCTACATTATAATAACGTTTGAAAATGAAAAGCTCCATAATATTTTTTGGTACAAGAATATTAATATTATGTTTACCTATATTTTTTATATTATATAGAACCTATGGATTTAATCGGAAAGTGGAGAACGTAATGTTTTGACACTCAGTTTTTCCGGTTAAATTAATTTCCTGCATATGAAATGCAGCGTGAAACTGAAAAAAAAAAACATTCCCATTCGCCACGTGGGATTCGAAGTCACAATTATCACGCAACTAGAAAGAGTTATAGCAAATAAAAGGCAACCGCGTCACGACAGTCATGTTTATTTTTATCGTTTCACGTATAAATCTGAAATATCGCATTTTCTGTATGACGTTGGCGGAAGTTTTCAATTTGTTTTATATTAAGTATGAAATTTAAATATATTTAGGTATATAAGTACTTTCATGGCGTAGTTAGGCAGTGGCGTAGTTAGAAACACGTGTTGGTTGCAGTTTCGATTCCCATTTCGGGAGATTGTGTTAACATTTTATCTACCGATAAAGCTTTTAAGCTAGGGAGTTTATCTAAGAAGTAGTGGTTTAAATTGAATAAACTTAATTGTATGATGGTCGAGGATGTTTATAGGTACGTGAAGCTGTAGAAAAAATCTATGTAGTTCAAGAAATATTACCGTATAACGATCATTCAATGTATATTAAGATAAATGATATAAAAGCTCTTAATTCGGAGAAACATCTCTTGTCAAATTTATCATATAACCCACAACAGTACTTTACAAAATTGTTATTAATGTTTTAAACTTTAAAGGTTGAAGCTCGTTGACCTTTTGTCCTTACATTCATTTCTGGATTGGAAGTACAATTTACCAAGAGTATTGTTTAAATATAATAACGTGATTTGAATGTTAGTATTATATAAAGATGTTGTAAACGTGGTTATGAATTCGATCCCCACTCGCGGGTTTGATTATATTGTCATTCTTCCACTTTGTTAGAGAAAGAGCAGCAATGAGTTCCGCCACTTCTTTTTAATTTAGTATCTACGCTACTAAGGCGTCAATCAAATTTATACAAATAACTTGTACAGTTCATTCACTCTGTAGGAATATAACGCTAAGTTTATTATCTTTTCGGGGCTGGTAGAACGTAAGTGTCCGCTGTTCGGGTACAGTCATAACTCCTTGATTCGACCTGTGATTCGAAAGGCAATAAAGGCTGCTTCACCTTTTCTTCTGTATAGCAAGTATGCCAGAGAAAATCGTATAAGTTTCGGAAGATGGCGAGTTGAGGGCGAGCCCCAAAACTGCGCATTGTTCTATTGCCAGAGCGAGAAAATATAAATAATTCGTTTCCCCGAGTGAGAATCGAACCTGCAAATATCGATTTTACAGTTACAGTTAGTTATTAGTTAGTTCATTCACTGTACGCGAATATGACGTAGTTTATTAATTTTTCGAGGCTGGTGAAAACGGTTATATCCATCTGTCAAGCTGTCACTGTCCGCTGTTCGGCTACGCTTATAGCTCAATAATTTGCTCATCATTCTATTTTTAACATTATAAGCTGGAGGGTTTGTTTGGTTGAACATGTTAATCTGAACAATTACAGGTTCAAAGTATTTTTTGTGTTGGTTAATTTATCGAAGAAGAATACTATATTTCATCACGTTAATCGTCTCTCCCGGACTTTAAGGTGTCACATACAAATTCATTGAAAAAAAGGTCATTTGGGCACATTGGCGAAACCGCTTATAAGAGTTAGTTATTTTATATGTGAATGGTTACAATAAAAATTACGAATAACTTTGTTGTAGTTTTCTATATAAATAATGGTATGGAATAGAAATGGAATGGACACGAGCATACTGTGTTCCGACATAAAGTTTGTTTTTTTTTACTTTTAAACTATGGTACAATATGAAAAGCCATATTTATTTTGTTTTTTATCTATCTGTATATATGCTATATTTAGATAGTTGACATAAAATTTGTTAGATTTCGGCATGTATCAACAAGTTCTTCGTTTATGTTGTTATTTTTACAACCACGCACATGCATTGTGGCTTCAATTCCCACTAGGGATAGTGATTTTTTTTACTTCCTTGCTATAGCAACTAAACAAAGCGCGGCGTTAAGCTCCGCTTTTCAACACGCAAAGTCTCAAAAGTTCAAAAAGAATCTTAACAATAGACGGCATCTGCTTACTCTGCCGTATGCACAATACGAATCCTTTTTCATTCCATTAAATGCATCCTTGCGTTTACGGTATATTCTATTAACATTAGTATAAACCGCCTTAAGCTTTTACATTTCATACCTTGTTACGAACTTTTGTAAGCTCTCTATAAATTCGAGCGCAAACTGGAATGACTCAGTCGGTTCGGGGAATAAGGGATGTAGACAACAATTATATGTTGCAATTTTTGCTCCTTTTACAAACTTCGTTTCTGAAGCTTTCGCTCTTTATTGGAGAAACCACTTTAAGTTATAGAGTGTCCGTTTATTTATTTTCTTCTATTGTTATCTCATTGTTTTATTATGTTTCCGAGATACATGTATAAACATATGTCTTGTTAGGTATTTTTTTATTTTACTTTATCAAAATTCATAGAAGATCTATAATTTTTAGTCCTTGAATTTAAATGCGTTCAATTTATATATATTTCTTATTTAAATAGCAAATAAAAATGTTCTCCTTTTACAAATATATTGGGTCTACAATAGTTCGCTTCGAATAAAATGAGATGTGCTAAATTTAGAGGACAGTCGTGGCGCAGGGGCACAAAGTGTGACTGTAAAATCGACTGGTTGTGGGTTCGATTATATAAATTTTGTTTCTATATTTAAAATAAAATCGATTTTAATAAAATTAATCAAAATCTATATTTAAATTTATATCTCCATTGCCTCGTTCTGGTCTCAAAGCAAAGCGCGGCGTTGAGTTCCGCCACTCAACACGCAATACCTCCAGAATTCGGTGGAAAATGGGAAAGTGGGGAACGGAGTGTCTCAACGTGCGGGATACAGAGTGAAGCTGAAGCTTCTAAATTTTAAACTATGGCTAGCAACCCTAAATCTTTAAATAACCTATTGTGAAATTATACCCATTTAGTGCAATGATCAAGTATATAGCAATTTTTTGAAAGGAAAAGTTAACGTCACTGTGTGCAAATATACACCTGTCCCTGAAATACATGAAATAATATAATTTACACTTAATAATACAATTATGAATAATACAATTAAGCTATAATTAAAAATATTTTATAATTTCTTCTACTGAATACTTCTTGTACTCGGTTCATGTGTATATGTTGATATGTTTAAAACTTGCAAATTTGTCGTTTAATCGATCAGTAGTCGTCGGTATATAAAAAAGATGCGAAGGCCACCCGGCGAGTGCTCGTGGGGCTCGGTTGTTGATATTTTTAGACGTGACTTGCCTGTTTCTTTACTTTACTGTATAACATATATGTCACTTATGTTATATTAATTTGACACTATTATTTACTATATATGTGATGATCGTGGGTTCGATCCACGCTGAAACAATGAAGTAGTTATATATATATATTTTTTAAGTTCTATAAGTTGGTTCTGTTTCTCAATATGTCTGGAGTGTTATTATTCTATGTTCTAAGTTTAGGCATACCTATGGCAAAGTAAAACTATTAGTTGAATATTTAGACAGTAATTTTGGACAGTAAGTGAAAATTGAACTTGTTGAAATCAATTGGGAACGACACGGTGTTGAAATTGAGTCTGAAATGTAAAACGAAGTGTTGAAGTTGTTGTATTCTTCTTATTTTTCTAAGAAAAATTCGAATTAAGAATAATTTGAACCTCTACTTTAGTAAAGCGATAAGCGATATGGTACGTTATAGACATTTTTTTTAAAACATTTACTATCTATATAATATGATAATAGATATTATACAACAATAATAAGCTAATTAACATTAGCAAGCAAATCTGTATAATGAAGACAAGTGTTGTCCTTTAATCTATAGTAGTTTTAATATAAACAATTTAATATTAATAGGATTTCACAAAATTAATTTAGTTTAAATGTGGAGGGAATGTTGCTTATCGTCTTAGTAACAATCGATTTACTAAATCGTTACATTAAATCTTAAGGCATTACGATGATAAGTAGTTTCTTTTTTTATACCTAAAACTAAAAAAAAAACATCTTAGAGCTGTATTCTGCAAACAGTAGGGTAGGCAGAGGGAACCTAGTGTTAAGACGCTCCGTTCCCCGAATTCTGGAGGCATTGCGTGTTGAGTGGCAGGACTCAACGCCGCGCTTAGCTTCGACACCAGAGCGAAGAAATAGAAATATTTCATCACCTCGAGTGGGGATCGAACCCACAACCAGTCGGTCTTACAGTCACACTTCGCGCCGCTGCGCCACGACTGGCTTCTGTCAGACTGGACTTAAAACTATAAACCTTATAAATAATATATGCGAAAAGTTCAGCTAAATCTAACATTAAACTAAAATACACCAAAGTACTTAGTCAATAACATCCTGTCTGTAGCAGCTTGGCATCCATTAAACAAAATATTAATTATATTGATGTTCTACTATTAGGTCTATTTGCCAAGTCTAAGCCCAAGAACATTACAACCCAACAACATAATTTACTTTCATATGTAAGTCCTTTACACGCTAGGTAAATATAACCGCGATTAAAAAATATTTGCACATATTGTCGCTACTAGGATTTTTTTTTGTTGTTTGGTTACGTATTTTAAATTTACTTTTTATTCAACACATCTTTTTAAATGTTCTATAATTGATTTTTTTACGCTATTAGGTACTACTTATTATGCGTAATAATCTAGTGTTAAGTCACTCTGTTCTCTATTTTATGCCGAATTCTGTAGTCATTGCGTGGCAGAACTCTTGTGCTTTGCCTCGATACCAGAGCGTAGAATAGAAAATATTAAATATTCAATTTCTTTAAGTGGGAATCGAAGCCACAACCTGTCGCGGTTACAGTCACTTGCTTGAGCTCCAGCGCCACGATTGGCCTATTTTATGCCTACATCATTTAAAGATTTTCTTTACTTTTCTAGAAAATACAATGAATAGCTCTCATCTCAATAACGGCTCGCTGCAGCCGAGCAGACTGAAACAATTACAGACGTTACGACACCGCCCCAAGATAACTCACTCGTTTGATTATATCACTGTAACAAATGGCAATTTTGTGCCAATTTATTTTTTGTTTTTACTATCTTACATTAAAAAGTATGTTTAGTTCGCTGAAGTGGTGCGGTTGAAAGTGGCTAACAGTAGTTGTGAGTTCGAATCACATTTAATATATTACTTAAATATACTTTAAAAGTCTGTACTGTATATAATTTTATATATATTTAATAGGTATTATTGAGCCGCACTCAATGGACAGACTATCAACACATTGACTTTACCGGTCGTTCTCGTAATAATCACGTATCTCTGTCACGTTGTACGCACGAGATTGTTGATTGTGTGTTTGTCTTTTTATACAAGTCAATGTCTAGAATGCTCAAAATGTTAATACATCTATGGTTACAAGTATTTGGCGTTGAGTTCCGATATTCAACACGCGACTTTTGAGCAGAAAGTGGAAAAAGGACTAATATTGTAAAGATTTATAAAAACCACTTTAATTTAAATCTTTATCTAGAATGATCTACACGATTGACCTTTTTTTCTTTTCAGCGGTAATTAAACACAATAAATTTGACTCACAGGTGTGTTACTTTATTTTTTATTGTAGTAAAAAAGTACATTGTAAGTTTATTGTAGTAAGTATGGCGTTAAGAAGTCCCGCCACTCAATACGCAATACCTCTAAAATTCGGCTGAAAAGGGAGAACGGAGTATCTTAACACTAGGTTCCCTCTGCCTACCTTGCTGTGCACGGGATACCTGAAGCTGATTTTGAGGATAGACTCGCAACTAAACCAGGCAGTACTTTGTTAAAAATACTATTATTTTATACATATCTCCAATTATAATAGAGAAAGATGTCTACGAAATGAAAATTGGAGAAAATTAGTGTCTTTTAATACATTCTATTTGAATGCACTGTCACTATGACACATTTGCGACAGACAGCGGAAGAAAGCATTTCCTTGGCATTGACCGAGCTTTTATAATAAAATTGTAAGCGGCCAATTCATTTTGTTTTCGCAATCTAATTTAGTATCCAAATAAAATACGACCTGACGACTGTTTATTTTTCGAGAGAAATGGTTGCGTTTATTTATGATCTGTACTTACTTTTATTGAGAATTGTGGCGCAGTTGCATAGAGTCTTACCACTACGTATGCTAAATTTTTTTTCTTTTTCTAACTCACTTTTCGAGACATTGCGTGTTGCGTGGTGGAACTCAACGCCACGCTTTGACTTAGTTTTTTTTGTTATTTTAGTTTTTCTGTTTTTCTCTCTATGTCGATGACTAGAGATGTTACCGTGCTTCTATTAAAATTTAATCTATTATTTACTTATACTATGAGTATAGAACCAAAAAGTTTGTTTGCTTAAATGCCCTAATCTCGGGAACTACTGATACGAATTGAAAAAATATTTTACGTTTTAGTTAATGTTAAATGCACTGGATTGAGAAAGCTATAGAAAGGATCAAGATGATGTAATATAGTATATATGTGGTCTGAGCTATGTCGAGAACTTAAAAATGTGTCACGTGTCATAAATAACTCTTGGTGATTTCCATGACCGAGAACTCGTGATGCGAATCCACAGATGAAAACTTTTTAGTTTACATAGCGAAACGTGCTCGTTAACACTAAAACCAATAACTAACACTGCATAGTTATTGTTCTAGCCTTTTTCCATTAATCGGATTAACCGCCGTAGCGGTCCTGAGAGCGCGGACGTTGCCAATTTGTGCAATAAAGTCCGCTTCGATTATATTCCGATATTGATTGTTGGTCGAGTTTCAATTTATAAACGCCATTTTAAATTTTTAGTATATTAAGGTGGATGTTACGTCATTATTAAATAGTAAAGGTTTGAATTTTATTTTGTTTTTAAGTCCGATATAAAATAGGTGTACTTATATGTGAGTAAACTAGGAAAAGGTGTGTCGGCGAAGTCTATTAAACGACATAATGGTTTTTTGACAAATATATTAATATACTTTTAATAATAAGATTATATTTTAAATGAAACTATTTAATAGGATTAATCACGTATATTTTTTGGAAACCCGACGTTTCGACGACGTAGACTCTACCGGTGGCCACGGGCTACTGGTCACGGGTACAGTCTACCCGTTCGAATATACAAATTTAAAGATTTTACTTAGATCATATTTGTTTCTTGTCTTAATTGTATGTTTATTGCGTGTATGCAATCAAGAATTTTATCAATCCATGCATCTGTGAAGGTAATCCGATTAATTCTCCACTTTCTTTAGTTTTTTTATTAATTTTAATTATTTTCGCCATAAGTTTCGAACACTTAATAATTGAATTCATTTCTACAAGCGGCACCTGTGCCACTATAGCGTCTTACGTTTTATATAATGACAGATAGATGTAGAGGGTTCAGGTTCAATCGTATGGCATCAGGTGGCGGATGCAACCAATTTGCTACTTGCGATGCGAATTGAATGAAATTAAACCGTCCCGGCGTGACCTGGTTCGTCTTCTGTTTTATATTAAAATGATTTGGAAAACCGTTCTGTTGTATATTGGATATTTTGTGGTATTTATATATATGGTGGTGAAATATTTTATATTCGTATGAATTTTGAGATAATTTTGACTTTTATTATGTTTCAGGTATAGTTTAAATATGTATATAAGATTAATAATAGTGTGTAATAATTTATAAGTTCACTTGTTTTAGCGTCATTGACTGTATCTTGCTTATGTCAGAGTAGGTAGAGGGATCCTAATGTACATAGATTCCGTATTCACTTAAATTTGAGATATCGCATGCTAAGTAACGTAACTCAACGCTGCACTTTGCCATTTCAGAATGGAGAAATAAACATAATTTATTCTCCTGTGCAGACATCGAACTCAAAAAATTCGCGTTAACAGTCACACGCTGCCATTACAGCACGACGACCTTCTATGTTTTATTTTATTATTCGGTGTATTGAAATTGTAACTAGCACTACGGGACGCAGAGCATCATATTGTCTCAAAAACTAGAAAAACAAAACACAAACATGAAATATTATGTTTACATATAATCAATATCACGGGTTGGATTTTTCCCAAGTGGAATACAACACAACCACTGCTTGTAATCAGACATCCTTTAACTATTTATAAATCAGCTTCGCGCTGTATCCCGTACACAGCATGGTAGGCAGAGGGAACCTAGTGTTAAGTCACTCCGTTCCGCACTTTCTGCCGATTTCTGGAGGCATTGCTTGTTGAACTCAACGCTGCCCTTTGCCTCGACACCAGAGCGAAGAAATGGAAATATAAATTTAAATAAATATCTCATCTCCTCGAGTGGGGATCGAACCCACAAACATACGGTTTTACAGACACACTTTGTACCCCTGCGCCACGACTGGACCTGATGAATATGTCTTGACAAATTCGTAATCACACAGAAATATATAAACATATTTTATTTAAAAATACTCCTTTATATTTCTTTAACATGCGTCTCAGCCATTAGAGCTGCGTACAATTTAGAAAACAGGTTTATTTTTCATTTTCATTTTTGATCTTAACTACTTTGACAGTGACAATCGCAACACAACGTTGGTCGAACGCCAGGAAATAATATTTATTTGACGCAAAACGTTACTTTTACAGTTTCGTCATATCTACACAGGGTATAGTAACCCGTGGTTTATGTGTTCTTAAATTTAATATGGTGGTTTTATAGTTACAACATGCTTTCGTTTTCTTTGGTCTATATATTTATACGTAAAGATTACTAAAGTGTTGTAGTTTTCGACTATTTATTTATAATAAGATCGGATACTAGAATCCTGCCATCACTTCATGATTAATATTTGAGTACTTTTTTATACTTAGATTTATTATAAATCAAACACACTAATTATAATCTTCATAAAACTTTTTTTTTTATTTTTGAGCTTCACGCCGTATCCCGCACACAACAGAGTAGTAGAGGGAACCTGATAACTTAGTGTAAACACACTTCGTTCCCATTTTAACACTTTCGTTTCCCACTTTCCGCCAAATTCCGGAGTCATCGTTTGTTAAGTGTCGGAACTAGCTTTACTAGCTATAGCTTTTCTTGTTACCAGAGCGAGGAAATGAAAACATCAAATATGTCATTTCCACGATTGGGAATCGAACCAACTACACCTAACATGTTTACAGAGGCGCGCTTGTGTCCCTGCGCTACAACTGGCCTCAATTTAATACATACTTTTTAAATCGAACCCGATAATTACAAATTACAATTATCACCATAGTTACTCAAAAATGCATATCATAGTTACTAGATTATAATTATATTATAATGTCTTCTTTGTTTTAATCATTTTGTATATTTTTGTTACAGGTAAGGAATTACGATACCAAAGATAGATAGTAGAGCTATGTGTAAGTTGGTGAATATATTATTTCTATTCTATTCTTCACTTTCTCCAAAATTTATATTTTCCATCTAACTCATTAGATGCCGGTCGTGGTGCAGTGGCACAAAGTGTGACTGTAAATCGACTGGTTGTGGGTTCGATCCCCACTCGAGGACCTCGAGTGGGGATCGAACCGATCGAATATTTACTTAAATTTATATTTCCATTTCTTGGCTCTAGTGTCGAGGCAAAGCGCGGCGTTGAGTTTTGCCACTCAACACGCAATGCCTCCAGAATTTGGCAGAAAGTGGGGAACGGAGTGCCTTCACACTAGGTTCCCTCTGTCTACCCTGCTGTGTGCGGAGAAACCTTATTTTAAAATAAAAATGTTATGATAAAGGTCGATAATAGTATCGATTGTTTTAAATAATTATTTGTGTATTTTTTAAATCAGAATTTGACTTTGTTAAGAAATTAACAAAAATACAAAAAAGTTTAAGGGTTGTATAAGAACACATAACTTGAAATTGATACGGACTCCTCGATGACCGAGTCCGTCTTGCGCTTGGTCGGCTTTTATTCCAGATTTCATAATAAATGTAAACGTAATAAACTAAAGAATTAATATATTATAATTTTTTTCCTCGTCGGTACTCAGCACTGAGTGAGTAACTTATCCCTCATGCAACCCATGTTTCCTGCAGTTAACCATGTTGTTTTGTTCGGACCGTGTATGTGAAAATTATATTACGCTTTGTCCCTTTATGCTTCACACGCGATGTTTTAATCTTAATTTTTATTTAAAAAAAAATAATGTTCATATCCATGACTTTATATATTATATTACAAGGCAGCTTTAGGCTTAAACCGCGTCTCCGAATGTTTATAACTAACGCCAATGTTTATAAATCGCTCTCAAATCTGAAGTCGATCTTGGGATGCCGTTATTATTCATTGATATGTAATTTATGAATAATAACGTCAGCTTAAGATCGATATCAGACTTATAATTTATAAAAAATTATTACGGGCATAAAAAATTATATGACACATTCTAATCGTTCGATGTCGGTTTCCAGGAAGCGCCGGTTCGATTCCCGCTACGTTCAAATTTTTATATGTTTTCTGAATAAGTATTTTTCTCCCTTAAGTAAAGTTGTTAAAGTTGTTAAAAATGTCATGTAATATGGGTATATTACATGATATTTTTAGCCTTCCTCGTTAAGTGGACTACCCAATACAAAAAGAATTTTGCTATTAAATAGAGTGATATTGTGCAACTGCAAACGCAACTGGTTTTGGTTTCGATTCCTACTCGAGGAAATGAAATATTTAATGTCTGAATTTACTTTACTTATTAGTAAATATACAAAAGAATTGTTATATGTTATGTTTTTACCTATCACCTATAATATAAAAATATAGCAAGCATTTGTTTCTCTAATGATGAAACGTTGCAGCTGAAGGTTGGTGGCGAGTGGCGTTAAGCTCGGCAAGGTGATCGCGGTTGACCTGCTTTTAGCAGCCCACGATGGGCGGAGTTGCTTTGCGTCGTTACTAATATAATTTAATTTTTTATGCAGATTGTACATCTTTATTTGTCATTTTCGGTTCCATTTTTAAAGCGAAGAGACTATAAACTCTTGTAATATTGCATATTAATAAACTATTGTTTTTTTGAACAGTGATATAATTTTCGTTAGCTTTGTGCTTTTTCACTAGCTATCCTAGCTAGAGAAATCGAAACGTCAACGCTACGGTCCCTACGTACCTCTTTCGCCTCGTCCACTGTCATCCATGGGAGTCCTCGTCCTTTTTACGTGATCTATTCAACTAATATCTATTCTCCAATTTAAACGATACTGTTTTCTCGAAAGAACCGAGCCAACCTAGTTCTTAAGTACATATAAGTATATTTAAGTAAATAAACAATTTTCGAATTGTTTAATTTGATCTCTTATACCTGGCCTCAGTTCAATGATCTATTACATTTTGCTTTTATTTGAAACAAGGCAATGATACGAAAATACCGATATAATGAGTGCATTATCCCTCGAGTGTGTTTTGTAAAGATAGAGTTCGAATGAGAGGGAAATGTCTTATTTTACTTATGTAGCGGCTAATTTCTAATTAAGTTATAAGTATTTGTTTGTGTGGTATATATCAAATATAATCGAATATTTATGTTAAAATGAAATTATATTATATTGTTAGCGTACTCGTGTAAAAGAGGGTAGATTTAGGGGAAAATAATTATAAAAGCAGTAGAATTGTGTCAATCGGGGGACAGTTGCGTGTAAGTGACGGTCCCTATTGGAAGGAAACTAGTGTGAAGTATTGTTAGTAGGTGATACATATCACCTATTGCAATTACGTGGTATTCCTTTCCAAATAGTTTAAAAACATATAGAGGATGTGTGTATTTATCGTGTATTTTAAAAACTATAACCGCTTCCGATTGCTAACAATATTATATTTTTTATTAACAAAGACCTGCTTATTGAATTTAATGAAATCCAAATTGGACTCAAATACTTTTAACTTTTATTGAACCTATTATACATAAAATTGTAACATAAGTAACTTAACTACTATTGTAACGTTGTTTTATTGTTATTTTAACCTAAATTGTTGTCTCTGAGTAAGGTAAGTAAGTAGTAGTTGATGGTATAAGGAATAATTGAAAGTAATTCAGTAACCCGCTTCTCTCCTCCGCTCTATTACTTTTGTATGAGATATTTTTTATTTTGCTTCACCTGTATCCGGCACATAGCTCTTATTTTAAAAAAAAGGGTCGGCAGAGGAAACAAGGGAACAGACTCTTCAATCTTCTAATTCTGGTAAGTATGTCTCGAATTCTGTCGGAAAGTGGAGAACGTAGTGTCTCAATACTAGGTTTTTCGCTGCCTACCCTTCTATATGCTATATAGTGAACCTGAAAAAAAGTCAGTTCACTCAAAAATCTATTTTCCGCTAATATTACGATCTGCTAATACTATATTTAACAAACTATTCTATATATTAATCAAACAGCATCCATCCTGTTACATCGAAATTAATGATCTTTGCTAATGTTGGATGATGATATCTTTTTACGATTGCTGGTTAACCGCAATGGAGGAAACGGATGTAGAATGTAGGCGATGTAAGATGTTGCAGTCGAAACTCTTAACCGTTCAAATGACTTGGACTTAAAATTGACATTAAAGAGTTTTGAAAGTAGTAGAAAAAAAAGTTAAACGTAATTTTAAAATATTAAACCTACTTTATGTTTGTTTCCAATGATCAATGCGTTCGTAAGTAGTTTCATAAATTAAATTAGATGTATGATTTTTTTTGCGTTACGTACGAGTACAAGAGGAATAAGTAACCGAGTGCTACGACGTTCTGTTCCCCGCTTTCTGTATGATTCTTAATACTTTGCTTGTTGATTGGCGGAAACGGGCTTTGTCTCAGAAAGCAGGGAAATAAAAATAATCTTTTTTTTTTATGGAAAAGACACGGCAAACGGGCGTGCGGGTCACCTGATGGTAAGTGAATACCGCCGCCCACGACCCCGTGCAACCCCAAAGGAGCTACAGGTGCGTTGCCGGCCTTTAAAATGGGTTGGGCGCCGGGGCCCGGCATTACCTGATGCGAAACGCAGTGGCATAAAGCCACTACTTCACGCCGGTTTTAAATGCCGGGGGTGGTAATGATCCGGTCGAGTCTGCCCATGCGTGTTGCCATTGCTGGCGACGTGACTCTACCACACGTACTTTAGTCGCCTCTTACGACACCACAGTACCAGGATGATCCTATTCTAGGCCGGGATCACACGGCACAAAAAAATCTATACGTTATTAACTATTCATTTTCAGACCAGATATTTTTTTTGGCTTTTTTTTGTTTTCACGCTTTTCCTACATAACACCTCGGGGACCTAATGTCAAGTTTTTCAGTTTTTTACTGTTTATACATTTTTTGAGGCATTGTGTGTTAAATGATGGAATCTACCAACCGTTTTTTTATTGAAAGGCTCTTGTAAGAGGATCTCTATAATAAGACATAGGTCTCGCAGACCTATTTGACTTGTGTAACGCTCGACCATTTTAAGTCAAGTTCAAGGTGGCCAATATAAATGAATGTCAAGGGCAGTGGAGGATATTTTTTGTATGAAATTTTCTGTTTTGTAGAATTTAAAAATTACTTTCATGCTGTATACCGCACACAGCCGTGTATACAGTGTGAAACAAAAGTGTTTATGCAGAGAGAAACCAGTGTTAAGATACTCCGTTCCACACTTTCCGCCTAGTTCTGGACGCAATGAGTGTTGAGTGGCGGAACTTAACGCCGCCCTTTGTCTTGACACCGTAGCGAAGAAACAGAAATATACATTTAATTAAATATTTCATTCACTCGAGTGGGGATCAAACCCACAAATAGTCGCGTTTACAGTCACACTTTATGCCCCTGCGCCACGACTGGCCTCTTTTTAGTTAAAAGTTTATATTGTGTGACGTTCTAAAGACTAAAAGTTATTTTTCTCAGTTACTAGACAGATTCCTTTTTCTCAGTTACTAGACAGATTCCGTTTTATTGAGTGACTAACACACAACGTTCAGACAAAACACATAGATGTACAGGCAACTCCCAGAGATAATGGACGTAACTTGGCCTCTTACGGATTTATTGACATTCCAATATATCGGATTTTCGTTTTTATGCTCTAAAACCTACGCAAACAAAGTTACGAAGTTACAAGGAAAAAAAGTTACAAGGTCTAGTCCGAAATAATTCTAACCCCCGATCTCGAATTGAATTCACAATTTAGAAGTCGAATCGAACACACAACTATCATGTACCATAAGGTTTTTCTTTATTTAGGTGGCTTGATGAAGCATCATCTTGGTTCACATAAAAAAAAGCTAAATTTCAAATTCTATAAAATTATACGTGACAGTATAAAGGTGATGAAATATAAAAAGTGATCATTTTTCTCGTCTCTTTACGACGTTATTACATTTTGTTACCTACAATATTTTCCAGTAACCGAGGCATGTGGCGGTGACAACTAGACTCGTAAAATATATTATGTTTCTTGACATTCATTTATAATAATTATAATTATCTACTGTCGTGGCGCAGGGGCACAGGCGTCAAAAGGGCTACAGCGGCTTTCGGGTTTGATTCCCATTCGAAGAATGAAATGAAATATAAACGAGGCGTAGAGTTTTGCCACTCTACGCGTAATTTCTTGATTTAGTGGAAAGCGAGGAATAGTGTCTTATCGTTCTCTAGTACTATAGATACTACTTTTGTAGATAGTCTCCCCAGGCCTCTGTGGTGGTCAATATTCATTTAACTTTCCTATTCTAAAACTATCATAGTATATATTTTCACAAGTGAAGTTGATATATTTGTTCAGCATTCTGTACTTCCTGTTATTTTTACATAACCCTGCAATACTGGCTTCGTTATTCCGGAACGTAATTAACTCAAGGATGCCCCTTTTGAATAGGTACTATGTACATTTTAATACAGGTTCACTGTAGCTTAAAGTGTTCTTGTTTTGAATAAAAACAGATTGTGTGGCCACAATGCGTTCAGAATACGGCGAAAAATGGTGAACGGAGTATCTTACACTAGGTTCCCTGTGCCTCCCGGCCGTGTGCGGGAGAGACTGTGAAGCTAAAAAAAATACAAAGCTGCGGTATGGTAGTGTTTAACTAATTAAATTAAGTTTATTTCGAATAAGTGACAACACTAATAAATATGTATTAATTGGTTTATTGTTGACATAAAAATATCCTCAGTTCTGCTGAGCCCTTCTGAGGTCTGAGGATTAACATTTAATAAAACTTTTTTAGTATTCATTTCATAATGTTTGAGTGAAACATGTTACCATTTTGACGACCTCGCTCTGGTGACAAGACCGCGGCGTTGAGTTCCCCCACGCAATATGTCGAAAATGTATTAAATTTCATTAAATGTTTAACACTTACACAAATATACTTATTATATATCGAAGTCACCGTTCAGAGAAACAGAAGTGTTGATAATAAATATAAATAATTATTATCAGATAATAGTTATTATTTATACTCTTAAATTAATAATACATTGTTTTGTTGTAAGCGTATTTTATAATGTTTTATATATGTAATATAAATAATATTAATAGCATTAATGAACTGATGATAGGGATAGGTATATATACGGTGTTTTTAGATTTGTATGTTTTACTAGTAATTAAAATGATTTCAAATGATGAGGCCAGTCGTGGCTCATGGGCACAAGCGTACGACTGTAAATGCGATAGGTTGTGGGTTCGATTCCCAATTGCGGAAATTGAAATATTTAATATTTTCATTTCCTCGCTTAGGTCTGTAAAACGTGGCGGCCACCACTTAATATGCAATTCCGTCGAGGTTTTGCCTATAGTTACGGTGTCTGTAGGGAACAGAAGTGTATAAATGGGAACGGATGTTTTAATACTAGGTTCTCAAGTTACCTCTGCCCTCCACGATATATGCAGCGTGGAGCAAAAAATAAATGTAAGTGGCCACTAGTTTTAATATATGTGTATTCTTTATACATACAAGTACATTAGTATAATGTAATTCTGTTTCTAACCGATATTTAATATCAATGCTGAATATAGTTCAAGAGCTGCAATATAGTTTTGGCATACAATGTATACGAATTATGCTTTACGAGTTCACCGACTTTAGTGAATTTGGCATCAGCTTGTCGCGGATTGATTGCGTTCTAAATTTCGAAATTGACGATAGGGAAATGAAGCTACATTGGAACAGGCTGAGTTAGGTAATAGGTACCTGAGTGGAGTTTTTACTTGGGATATGTTTAATATTAATCATATAGCCTTTATTTGATGATGATAAAATTTAATTATTATGATTAAATAAAAATAAAATAAATTAGCTTCACGCTGTATTCCGCAACAGCAGGTTAGGCAGAGGGAACCTTGTGTTAAGACACATTCTCCACTACACTCCACATTTCTGCTGAATTCTGGAGGCATTCCGTATTGAGTGACAGAACTCAACGCCGCGCTTAGCCTCGACACCAGAGCGAAGAAATGGAAATATAAATTTAAGTAAATATTTCATCTCCTCGAGTGGGGACCTAACCCACAACCAGTCGGTTTTACAGTCACACTTCGTGACACTGCGCCACGACTGGTCTCTAATTATTATGATGACAGTTCATTATGTAAATAACACACAATAAACACTTCAATAGTTTTTTTAAGGCTCGAGAAATGGTCGTTTTTGGATATAGGCCTTCTCTAACTCCGACGACATCCCTATGTTGTGGGGTATGCTCATGTAAATATATTATGTAGCGTTGAGTTCCACCACTAAACACGCAATGTGTCCAATGGAGAGCTTTGCGTAGAGAACGGAATGTGTTACCGGAGTGCGCTAGGTTGCCTATTAGATACAACGTGAAAACTATAAGAAATAATATATGTTATTGTATTGTAGTCTAGGTCAAGAAGTTATTTTTCGCTGCCTATTACATAATTTCTAAATGTAATAACGAACGGCTATGATTGATCAGACCTTAAAGAAAATGATCAAATAGAGATTTTATAAAATCAATATTTAAAGTTGAATACATATTACTATTTATTTTTTATTATAATAATTATTATAATTGTAAGTTATTTATGTACCCATTGAATCCTCCGCCAGATGTCGGTAATAATACGGTGTGATGACGTCCAACGCTGCCAGCCTTGAGTTAATATTGTTTGTCCATTACGTTTTATCTGGCAAATCTCTTGTAATATTTTCTTTTCACTTGAAAATAGAAATATGATACTTGTTTAGGAATGAATAAAGTTGTTTTGTTTCTATATGTAATAGTAGCAACCCAAACGTGGCATGCTTCAACCTATTGTTATATTATAGCAAAATTATACAATATCTTTACATAAATTGCAGCTTATATGTTATTATGATGTATAAGCTAAGTGTCTGTGAAATTTCGTTTGAATCTGTTTAGTAATTTTAGCGTCCAAACGGAACAAACATTCATCATCACCAACTTTCTTTTATATAATATTAGTCGGTAGGATACCATCAAAGTCAACCTTACAACCTGCGAGAAAATTACGAGAACCTTTGAACTCGGAAACGAATGTGTGCTAAGAGTGTTACTCAAAGAAGAGAAAGTCGCCAAGAATTTCCATTGGCACTACCTAAATCCCCCCATATGCCGTCTTAGTCAATTAGTCAATAAGAGACAATTCCCCACCCAGGTACACAATATCTTTGAACAACCAAACCCTTGTCGTAGTACTATATCGGCCCAAACCTCGTGACGGTCATCAGTCAAGAGCTAGCGAGATCATATAGATATCCACTGGACATGACATACGCGCTCAATGAAGCTTATAACGGAAACTACCCATCCCAACGGACAGCTCGCACCTTGACCATCAACGAACCTAGGCCATTAAGAACGCCCTACGCGACAGCATGTCACACGCTGTCGTCGCCTTTAAAATATATACAAAAAAATATATACAAAAGTATGCATGTACTGACTGACGTCGAGGAAGACGCTATCGGCAGGTTCATTCGCCGGGCAAATGAAGGTTCCGTGACTGATATAGTGGAACATAACATCAAAATGTCTATTTCCTACAAGGATGAATAAAATTTAACCAACGCAAACGCAACCAATTAACTACACCGCAACCAACATGATCAACGACCACTTATTTCGAGTATTGACAAAAAGGACCGCAGACCATTCAAAATATAAATGTTCACGTCACATTTTAAAAAGAAACCAAAAACAACAAGTCTAATAATCTATCAAGAATGAAAAAGGCACGAACGACAAATGTCTGTGGCGCTTAACAACTCATTGTAATAAAAAAACGCCTGGTATGAAATTAAAAAATATTTTTGTTTATTGTTTTTCTATATTACAAAAAATAAAAATAAATCAGCTTCAGCGGAATACAGCAATCAGCTGTATTCCGCACACAGCAGGGTGGGCACAGGGAATCTAGTGTTAAGACACGTTGCGTGTTGAGTGGCGAAACTCAACGCCGCGCTTTAAGTTTACACCAGAGCCAAGAAATATATAAATTTTAATAAATATTTCATTTCCTCCAACAAACGTGACAAAATATAAGTTAGTTGATTATTAATTCTATATAAGCAACGGATTCGGGTCGACCACCTCTATACCAGTTTCTCGAAGGGGTTAACGCACCGAGCCTTTATCGTCACCTCTTCTGGACTAAGGATGCGCGTACACTATGTACTTTGTACTAAAATGATGATGATTGGTACGTCATTAATATAGTGTTTGTATGGAGCCGTCAACACTACAGGCTTGTATGTAATTTTAGGTATTTATTTGGTGTGAAAAGTCAATTATTATAGCAATAAACATAATTTAAGCCCAAATTTGGTTAATGAAACGGTATTGGTTTGTATTTAGTGTATGATAGATGTGTATATTTTTAATTTATTTGTATATTAAATTTAATTAATGGATACTTACAATATTGAATGTTATTAATATAATTTAAAAAAAAAACTATAAAGAATAAGAACTAAAAATAAGAACGGCCTAAATTCTGGCTTAAATAGTCTTTTTTGCGTTGTGCCATTTTTTTTTAATTTGTCAATGGAAATTTAACTTCACAAACCAATAAGAAAAAATCGTGTTAATAATAATGTATTTAAATTATTACATATCAGCTTGACATGTAATAATATAGACATATTATTAACTCTTACCACATTTCAAAGTGCCTCGTAAAACTAACATTCAATAGATTCGTCAAGTAAATATTTGAAATAAGCAATAATAAATAAAATCTCAAGTGTTGCACTTTCTGTTACTGTATTCATATAATGTTCAAAGAAACCGGTTTATCTTTATTTTAATTTAAACACCAAGTGATATTTATATTCAAGGACTTCGTTTAGTCTATATCAAAAACGGTAAAATTATACAAAATATTATTTATTTTAATACTTATTTATTACTACACTTCCTTATGTTTTTCCTGCGGCTTCGCCCCCATGTGGAAGCCGAAATAACTATTCGTTGTGCACGTTTCGGCCTAGAATAGGATCATCCTGGTACTGGTGGTGTCGTAAGAGGCGACTAAAGTACGTGTGGTAGAGTCACGTTGCCAGCAATAGCAACACGCATGGGCAGACTCGACCGGATCATTACCACCCCCGGCACTTAAAACCGGCGTGAAGTAGTGGCTTTATTAAATAAATAAATAAATTTATTTAAATAATAAATAAATTTTCAAATCGGACCAGAGATTCCTAGAGTTCCTGAGATTAGTTAAGTTAAAAGTAACTAAAGGTTTCAGCTTTGTAATATTTATATGATTTTACATGATAAGAAAATGTTTCTATTACAGATGACACAATTACATATATTATCTATATATATATACATATATTTATATATATATATGAAAATTAAATATTTAACTAAAAGTATGTAAAATTTTTCAAAATCACCATTTATTCGAATTTTGTATGCACTATTGACTTAAGTGAGATAGAGTGCCTCTATTAAAATATATTTTCAACTTGCCTCTCGTGAAACGCCTGTGAAAATTTAATAAGCAAAAACTCTTAACGTAGCGTTTGCTATTTATAAATAGACGTGCGCCTGTCTTGAAAAGTTTAATTATTTAAATATAATATTCATATTAATAAATATTTTGTATTAGGAAAACGATAACTCTGTAAAATATATGATTGTTAATAAATATTGTTTTAATGGGAAATGGAGTAGATTTACACTAAGTTTCCACTGCCTACCCTGATATGCGGGAAAAACCGTAAAGTGTTTTTTTTTTTACCTTGCTATGTTGTGATGGTTTCCAGACGACAGTTTTGGGTTCAAGTTTGCCCTAGTTAGAATAAAATTGGTGTACATTTTTTTTTTCTCTGTTCTTTAAGAAAAACCTCTACATCCTAAAACATTGACTTTTTTTAGCTGCACACTCTATTGAGGATTTAGCAGGATAGACATAGGGACCTAGTGTGAAAACATTTTGTTCTCCACTTTCCGCTCTATTTTCGGGACATTCCGTGTTGAATAGCGAAACTAAGCCGCACATTGTCATATTAAATATTACAAGAGCAATGACATAAAATTAATTTATTTTTCTAAAAGAGTATCATACTTTTAACCTTCGTGGTTATAGTCAGACGCCATGTCGGTGCGCCTAATGGTCTCTAATGCTTAACTTAAGTTCATGCTGTATTTCTAAAAGGGTAGTCAGAGAAATCAGAGCGCCAAACTCTACGGTCCCTACATAACATACTTCATATAAAGAAAGAAAGATTTAAAAAGATTCATTCAAGAAAGGTCACGTAAAAAGCATGAGGATGCTTTTTACGTGACCTTTCTGCAGTATCTTTGATACTGTGTTTTCGAAAATCAACCGAGGTCTCCCCCTACATTTCTTGCCGCTCACTTATCCATTATATAAAACGTTTTTTTGCCGCTTTTTAATCACTCATTTGTTTGACGTGCCCAAACCAGCTGAGTACGTCCTTCTTTATTCTCACCGTGACATCCTCGCTAGTACCTGCCGTTCTGTGTACCTCTTTATTGAGGATTCGATCAGCTAAGCTAACTCCACATATCCTACGAAGAGATCGCATCTTCACAGCATTCATCTTTCTTTTATTCTTCTCCTATAATATCCTTGTTTCGCTGCCGTATAACGGCATCTGTACCAACATTGCGTTGTCTACGGCCAAACGTGCAGTTATGCTGACGTTTCGCCGTCTCATCAGTGCAGCTAAGGCTCCGTTAACCCTGTTACCGGTAGCAATATGCCTTTACGCACCCATTTCGTATGTTTTATATCTACTTAACATACATCCTAAATATACCACTTCACTCTCTTGTTCTAATATCTTACAATTTACACTGATCTTGCATTCCGATTCATCATTCCAATTTATACAACAGAGAGAGAGAGAGATCTTGTCTCTAATAGATAATGTATTTTTTCAGTAAAAATAATATTCATGATTTAAAACCATTTTTTATCATCTTCGTCACATGTTGATACATCATTACATTATTTCTGAGAAGATTTGTGATTCAAGATAATGGCTTGACGTCACTTATACGAATCTTGCAGTATACCTACGGTTAAACAAACGTAAACTACCGGCTTTTGTCATGTGGCGTAGATAGAGCAATGAATTTTACATACTTGAGACTGTCGCGACGCCGGGTCACAGGTTTGTGACTATAACGCAACGGTTGTGGGTTCGATCCCACTCGAGAGAATTAATTATTATTTATTAATATTTTCATTTCTTCACTCTGTTACCATTAGTCCGGCGTGTACTACCACCACACAAAACGCAATGCCTCGAAAAAATCGGCGAAAAGTAGGGAACGGAGTGTCTTAACACTAAGTTCATGTAGCAGGGAAGACAGAGGGACCTTTAGTTAAGACTCTCAGTTCGCGACTTTAATCTCAATTTTGAGACATTGTGTGTTAAGTGGCGAATCTCAACGCCGCACTTTATATTGTTACAATTGGGAATAACCAGTACAGATTAAGGAAATTAACATAAACTAATTACACGTTTGGCAATTTAATTCACATGTTTATAGTCGGAAGGCCTCAAATATTATAAAATTACGTAAATCTTATTTGGACCATACATGAATTTGATATTACAAATAATTTGAATTGCCTACCTATCTTTTGGTAAAAGAAAATAATTATTTATACAATATAAGAGTAGATTGGGTGCTCTCTCCAGCCATTGTTCACGCTGCAGGCGGTTTGCAATTGGTGCGGAATTTAACGGCGAAGTCTGGCTCTGCCTCTTCAGAACAATAGATAATGTCAGTTGAACAACTTTAAGCGGAAATTTAGATAACTCTTGAGACTGCTGTGGCGTGGGTTCGATCCCCATTCGGGGGATGTTTATATTTAAAGCATTTTCATTCCTCCGCTCTGGTAAAAAAAAAACAAAACGCAACATAGGGTTCTCAACGCAAGATATCTCGAAAATCAAGCAGAAGGTGGAGAATGGAATGTCTTAACACTCACTGCGCTCTAACCTACTCTGCCTGCTGCGTTATGTGGGAAATGATGTGGAGTTGCTTTTTATTTTTTATATACACTGTAACGCCGAAAGTAAGGCCACATATTTAAGTGAGTTGTTTCATTGTTTTAAGTTTAAATTTAATTTCTTAAGCACAACTTCGAATTTCTCAGCTAATGATTTCAGCAGACTTAATAGAGTCAACCTGAAATATTTTTAGTTGATTTGTTTAGGATTCTATTATCACATTGTGGTCAATGTCTCTATATCGACGAGAAACAGACAATGAATCTAGTACTTTTTCTGTCACATCATTTGCGGCATTGAGTTCCGCCACTTAATACGTAGAGTCTCAAAAACTGGGAGTTTAAAGAAAGTGGGGAATGAAGTGTCTTAATACTAGATATGCAAACTGTAACATATCAATAAATAAAACGTAATCTTAACGTTTTAATAATATTCCGAATAAAGATATTACGAACCAATTTGTAGGAAATAGCCTCAAATTCGCTTGCGCATTATACTCCATCCACGTCGCGATACACTTTGTAATTTAAAACAATGAGAACTCGTCCCTTATCACTGACGATTGTTTGTTTACTTTTTAATGATAACACGCGTAGAAACCTCACCTTGCGCAAGATACTACGGTCTTTGTTCCTATACGTTCAAATAATGGTGTTAAAATTATTTTCTTCCTTGTTTTTGTTATTTTTTTTGTGATATGTGAGTGAATTAGATAAATAAATAGAATAATAATAGAAATTATTTTGATGTATTGATGGATTATTTTGTTATTATAATTATTTACAGATAGATAGATAGATAGACCTAAATAAATTTGTGTGGATTTTTTTTTTTAAGTCTTTAAGCGGAACTTAACGCCACGCTTTAACACGTTAAAATCTGACACTTGCTTAAGAATAATTTAGAGTAATATATAAATAAATTTTTAAGTTGGCTTAAATAAAAAATTATAATAGTGTTTAAATTATAATTACGCAGTTATTTGCTATTTTCCTCTAAAAGGCGTAGCTATACACTTTTTTTAAATTTTATATCTTTAAGGCTACCCCACGATGTTAGTGTACCGTAACCTAGACGACTGAACAATACATCCCAATTTATCAATAAAGTAAACAAGATAACATCATTTAGGTCAGTTCTGTACGTTATCGGTCACCATTCGTTCAATCCTCAGTGTCTGTCGAACGGGCGTACGGTGCGGACGCCTCGTGCTATGAGAAAATACGTATTACGTTCAGTGTTTATGTTATAAACGAGTTATCTAATACTTTGATACTAAAATAAATAGTGATTTTAAGTAGTGATTCATCACAATGGGCCAAGCTTTCGGAACGAACTCCCACAATAGCGAGCAAAGGCATTACATCAGAAAGGAAATCGGTAGGTTTGTTGCAACTGCATGCAGTTTTGTTCTCTACTATACGTAATCTGTTTTCGCAATTTAAATACGCTCTCGCTTAAATGCGTTCGTGTATTGAAATAATATTGGTTGGGTTTTGTTTTTGTTGTTGTTATTGTTGTTGTTGTTGTAGGTGCAATTAGTGGAACTAGTTTGTTTTAGATTTGAAAGTTAGGTTATATAAAAGAAAGCAGCTTTACGTTTTCTCTCGCAAATCCTACCTTTGGTAAAGGGAGCCAAGTGTTATAACACTCTGATCATCTCCTTCCGCCAAACATTCGAGGCATATTTTGAGAAGCGGAACTATACTTTGAAAAAAAATCATGCCGAGGAAGGAATAGAACTCGTAATCGTCACGTAAAACTGTACTAATGCGCAACGATAGCCACGATAGCGATAGTACTACGTTTTAATTAATTGCGAGACGCATTAAAATATTTACTTCAATATTAAATTGTTATCAATAGCCAAGGTTAATTTAATATTTGAATTTACACACTCGATTTTAATATTTGAAATTTCACCTCTTTGTCTCGAAATCGGACGGAATGTAAAGAACCGAGTGTCTTGACACTAAATATTCTTTGCTTATAAACAAAAAAATTGTATTATTAATTTATTATTGGAACCATGTAGTACCTGAGATAGGAACATTCAACCAAACATTCCGTTTTGAATGGAAACAGCAGCAATATTTCAATTATTTATATATTAATATAGTTGCCTTTTTTGAACCCAATGCCATCCATAATCACTGAACAATATGTTGATGTGAATTTAATTTAATTTTGTATAACAGTATGACGCTTAGTAACCACCTTTCCTTCGTCTGAGCCCGGAGACCGTCGTGGCGCAGCGGCGCAAGAGTGTGACTATAATGTAAAGGTTGTGGGTCCGATCCCCACACGAGAGAACAAATTATTATTTATTAATATTTTTATTTCTTGACACCTAACTCCAAGACAAAAACTCGGCGTTGAGTTCCGTCACTTTATTTTTTTTTAAACCACCACTTCTATTTATTTCCCACCTATTAATGTATTGTTTGTTGGGTGATTGACCCCATTACAAAACTGTTTCGTTATTGAGTGACGCTGATTTTTTTTCATGTTTCAATCCTTAGAGATTGTAGAGGAGAGCTAAGGAGGAGTTCACAGAAATCCTATGAAACCGGAAAAACGTACGTAGGATTATACGTACACAAATGAAATTGTGGGCTACGACTTGTATGAATGTAGTTTCACAACTAGCCTTGACGTTGTACTTTATTTGAATTAGCGACCCCTTTGTTTCGACACAACGACGATATTGCTTCAAAGCAAATAATATAACTGCATTTACTTAAGAAAATATACAAAAAATCAAGAAAAACCGTAAGTTTATTTTGTTTTTGAAAGTACAGTATACTTAAGTGCAAATCCGCCTGGAACTTGTTTTTTATCTCGAAATTTTGGCGTGACTTTTGGTTATTCGCGGTCAGAGGCCGATATATTGAGATAAAGATTGAATTTATCTACATACATATCTACGAGGCCGGTCGTGGCGCAGCGGCACAAGGTGTGACTGTAAACCGACTGTTTGTGGGTTCAATCCCCACTCGAGGAGATGAAATATTTACTTAAATTTATATTTCCATTTCTTCGCTCTGGTGTCGAGGCAAAGCGCGGCGTTGAGTTCTGGCACTTATCACGCAATGCCTCCGGAATTCGGCAGAAAGTGGGGAACGGAGTGTCTTTCACTACGTTCCCTCTGCCTACCCTGCAGTGTGCGGGATTTATTTTTTTATTTTTTATTTTACATATCTACATACATGTACATTCGTATAATAAAGTTGTGTAATACACAAAAAAATAAAAAGAATAAAGTGTTTGTGTTAACTGTACATGCAGTATCAACAAGTGAGGTATTTCTTAATTAATTTTTTTATAGCTTCATACTGTATCCCGCACTTGGCATTGTCGGCAGAGGAAACCTAGGAAACTAGTGTTAAGACACTCCGTTTCCTGTTAGGGCGCTTCCGTTCCTCACTTCCCACCTAACTTTAAAGGCATTGCATGTTGACTGGCGGAATTCAACGCCGCACGCCTCGTTCTGGTGAGGCTTGCTTCGTCATCAGAGCGAGGACATGGAAGATATTAAATATTTCGTTCTCCTTAGTTGAAATTGAACCCATAATGTGACAGACATTACAGTGCGCCACAATGGTCTCTGTGGGTCTTTTTTTTCTTTTTTAATTTTATAAGGCAGGTGTTTACGAGGTTGGTTTTGTTTCCAGTAATTTCAACGTTGACATTTCGTTAACTGAGGGCACTACCATACTGTTGGTTCCAGCTGATACTTATACGGTTACGTCGTGTAATTTAAAAAAAATATCTTTGATGTTTGATTTTTGTCATTGTCATATTCTAGAAGTCATTCTATCCACTAGTAATAGAATTTGATTTTGCTTCTGTATGATTCTTAATGTTCATTTTTATTGTTTATTTTTTATAATGTCTTAGTCTATAAATAGTTTCTGGGTACATCTTCTTGGACCTATAACAGTTTAGTAGTTAGGCTAATATCCTGTATAAATAAATTATATATGTTCATTAAAATTTATATAAAGCGCGACGTTGAGTTCCGCTACTTAACACGCAATGACTGCAGAACTCGGCGGAAAATGGGGTACGGTGTGTCTTAACACTAGGTTCCCTCTGCCTACCTTGCTGTGTGTGGGGCTTAATAAAATAGCTTCCAACCTTTCTCCCGTGTACTAGAGTAGGCAGACCACATATTGTCAAGACCCTCCGTTCTATGTTTCCACCCGAATTGAGACATTGAGTGACAGGATTACACACCGCCGTTCGTCTACAGCACCGTAGCAAGAAAAATAAATTCAATATAATCATTCCCCCGAGTAGGAACCGAACCCACAACCATCGCTTTTACAGTCAGATGGCCTCGAACATATCAATACAATTATACAATTAAGTGATTACTTACGTTTTCACATACTCGTATATTCTACAACGGATATAATATTGCTGATGATTTCAGATTTATTTATAGCGCCTATAGAGTTGAGATCGGCCGTTGCGATCGTGTTATCGCAATGAATCACGGTAATTGCCTGTAGTTAATTCACGTGTTTATGAAAACATAAGATGGGAAGCGTTTAAAATCATCGTTTTTAAAGCTGTGCGGGAAATCATTATTTTTAAATTGTTTCCCTCTGCCCTGCTCTGGTGAAACAATGAGCGGTGTTGAGTTCCGCTACTAATTTTCGTCTCGAAGGGCTCTACCTACCCTTCTTTATACAGCGTGAATATGTGCAGTATACAAGGGTGAAGCTAAAAAATGTATAATACTAAATTAACGGTATAAATCCAGTTTAATCTCATCTTGTAACATACAAACTTTATGGCATATCTATCACACCATAGAATATGCACAAATACATTAACACCAATACTATAACTATAAGTAACAACAAGACAACAACAATACGGTGGTGCGATCATTCACTTACAAGTTACAGTACATACACTCAGCCCATATAGCATCCAATAACGCTAAGAGCTGGTACGTGATGCCACAAAGCCGGTGCCTTTGTACTGTTGGGAGTAAACAACTGTATACATCTATCTACATATTATATAAATCGAAATGAACGATCTTTTGTGGTGGTTGTCAGTTCGATATTCGCTGAGTGAAATGTTTTTCCGATACAGTTCAAAGCGCTGCTTTGCAGCAAATCAGAAATCCAAAGAATTGGAATGGAGTTTTATTGGTACTAGATTAAGGACACCAGACAGACCCGACAGGAAATATAAAAGTTTCGTATGAACATATTATGTCAAACGTTTAAAATATAAAATGCTCACGCTTGCTTATGTGTTTGCTCACTTTTGTTTTTTCCGAAATAATTGGTATTCCGGTGAAGATTCCGCTAAAAATTATATATATCATCACGCATTTCCAAATTTATAAGGATAAGCATGTGAGTTCAATGCGTTAAGCGTAACAAAATTTTATACTGTTGAGACACTCCGTTCCCACGAAGTCATGGCATGCTCTGACTGGAACGTAGTATGAGACTCTCCGTTATCATTAAGACATGACATGCTCTGATTTAGTAGTTAGAGCATAGTTATCTAATAATTCAAACTTTTGTTGTAAAAAGAAAAAGATTCTGGGCATGGTTTTCACAAGGTCTATGAATTGGATATAACTAAATAAATTTAGATCTCAAAACCCATTACAATACAAATCAAATCAATAAAGTATTCAATTATTTTACTTTATTCATTGTTACCTTGTCGTTGGCTAAAGTCTTAATTTTTGTGCTATGTTTTTTTTAATTCAATCGACAGCCAACCGTCGCCGTCGAGCGTTTGGCGACGTGACCTCTAAACTTGGAACGTGCTGGATCGTTCAGTCCTCAGACTAATAGAATTCAGTGTACGAGCGTAGTATTTACTTTGGAATTGTAACAGTAATATTAAATATTTATGTTATAATTATTTTTTTAAATGGTGAGACTGACTGTAAGATTGTGGGTTCGATTACCGCGACGGTGAATTAATTATTTTGATTTCCTTGCTCTGGCAACAACGGCGAAGTGTGGCGTTGAGTTCCAACTCAACGTTGAATGCGGGACACGGAGTGTATTGTGACACTAGGGTTCCTCTGCCTATTCAGCTAATGGGCCTATAGCTTTAAGCTGATAATAAAAAATAAAAGGTTAGTTGTCAAATTGTTCTTGTATCCTAAAAATTTTCATTTATTTCATAGTTTTAATATCTGCATTGTTGTCCACTTTTAGTTAGTTACATTAAAAATATTGCGCGTAACTTCAATGTGGCCTTAACCGGGATCAAACTTACAACTATCACGCCTAATTTAATCAAGTTCTGTCCCATTGCGCCAGGATGGTGACTAAATTGTCTTATGTGTGTTTTATTTTAGACAAAAAGAAAAACTAAACTTCCTTTCTGATTTTGTAACTATTTGCAATAAGGGTAATAAAAGTAATCACTATTTCTATGTACATTATTAATTAAGTATTTCGATATATTAATATTTATTCTTAGTATTATTCTTCCAATTGAAGAAGTTCACGTGAGCGGTCTACACGTGATTCCGCTGGAAACGTCTCGTATCTATGTTTTACTTTGCATTGTTGTTTTCTATTTATTAAACATGTTATTATCTATTCACGTGATTGAATAAATGTACATAGTTAGAGAATTATATCTAATTATCTATAGGTTTATTATAAATGTAACATATTTATATTGTGAATTTTATTTATTCAATAAGAGACCATCATGGTGCAAGAACATAAGCGTGCGAGTGTAAACGCGACGCTTGTGGGTTCGATTCTCACTCGAGGGAATGAAATTGGTGTACGGAAGTGTCTGAATGGAAAACGGTGTGTCTTAACACTAGGTTCCATCTACCTGCTCTCCTATTCATGGGGTACGGCGTGATGCTAAAAAAATGTTGTCTATATCTCTATTATTATACAAAGAATATGATGTTTTGTAATTTTATAAACAATGTAAAAGTTTCTCGCAATTCTTGCGGAGACGGGAAAAACGTAAAATAAATATATTTTTTATTCTAAGTTTTAGGACCCCATTACGGACGAAGTCTTATATGTATACAGTCTAGACAAACAAAGGCACGATTACAATATAACATTTGCGTCTTTATATTCAAAGTAGACTACGTATGTATATATGTATATCCACTTCCGGTGACACAGATATTGGCATGTGAAACACTTTGTAATACATTATTAAACCTTCTGATAATTTACTAACGGCTGATTGCGGTTTTTTTCTTTTATTATGTTAACGCCATCTGCCTTACATTGACGTCATTTTTTAATGAAATTTTAAGTTAGATGCTCAAAATTAGGGTTGGCCGTGTACACAAAACATGGTTTTAAATATATTGTTACAGTTAATTAATAACTGGCACATTATTATTTTTATTAATGTATAGAAAGTAATGATATAAATTACTAGTAATTTTTCAGTACTACATGTTTCACTTACATTTGATTTCTTTTTTAAACCTCATTTTTTTAAAACTTAAATAATTATTGCAGCCAGTCGTGGCACAGGGGCACAAAGTGTGACTGTAAAATCGATTGGTTGTGGGTTCGACCCCCGCTGGTAGAAATGAAATATTTTACATTTATATTTTAATTTCTTCGCTCTGGTGTCGAAGCAAAGCGCGGCGTTAAGTGCCGTCACTCAACATCCATATCCAGAACTGGGCGGAAAGTGGGTAATGATGTGTCTTAATACTAGATTCCCTCTGCCTACCCTGCTGTGTGCGGGATATAGCGTGAAGCTGATTTTTTAATTATTAAGGATAATTCTATAAATTACCATAACATATGGCAAGACATGCGATCGCGATAAGAGACACGAATGAATTTGGATAGGCGACCTACATATAGGTTCGTTTTGCATGCGCCTGCGCAGCTGGGATACCTTATAAGGATAAACTATTTTACTGTATGCTGGTGCTAGTTTAATAAAGTAATTTGATAACCGTTGTATGTTCGATTCCCATCGAAGTGATCCCGATATAGTCAAACAATGCGAGTATCTACTCACATTCCGTCTTTCAACAAGTGGAATCAACTGACCAAGGCTGTGAATTGGTGGTACTCTTCAAATGAAATTAAATAAATCGATCAAATATCACATCAAATGATGAAATGGTGTTAGAATTTACAGTTTTTCTTGCTTGTTGGCTTTTATGTTTTCATTGCTTCCACCTTGCAAGTGCATTTTTTTTAGTATTTCCTCGACGATATACTTCTTCTTTTTATGATTTAAGGTTAATTAAAGTTGATATAAATAATTGTTGAGTCAAACACATGAGTTCAGCATAAGTTTATTATTTTTAATATAACATTTGTTTTTTAACTTTACGCTATATCCTGCATTCAAAGCAGAGGGAACCTGCGAAATAAGACACTCTGTTCTCCATTAAGACACTTCTGCTCCCCATTTTCTGCCGAATTCTGGTGGAATTGTGTATTAAGTGGCGGAACTCAACCCCGCGCTTTGCCAGGGCGAATAAATGAAAATATCAAATATTTCATTTCCTCGAGTGGTAATTGGACCCTCAACCTGTCGCGTTTACAGAAGCGCGCTTGTGCCTTTGCGTCACTACTGGCCTTATATAAGCTTACGCTTGTCAATATAATACAAACTTAAATAAAAGGAACCTGATAGTTAAAGCATACACTTGACAGTGTGAAGGAATATTTATATAAATGTATTGATACGTGTTATCTATATTTATTGTATTTTGGTACTACATATGACTTGCATAGTTTCACTTATCACCATTTGATAAACAATTTTGAACTTTAATGTTGACCCAAATTTATATTCGTTAATACAGAACTGTAGAGGCCAGTCGTGGTGCAGGGGCACCAGTGTATGACTGTAAACTGATTGATGCGACTGATTGTGGGTTCGGTAGCCACTCGAGGAAATGGATATTTTATTACTAAAATATCTTTCTAGATATACCACTTAACACGCAATGCCACCAGAATTTGGCGGAAAATGGGAAACGGAGTGTGAAATTAACACTAGGTTCCGTCTACCTACCCTACGGTATACAGTTTGAAGGTGTTTGACTAGTATAATAGTTTAAAATATTATTCTGGAGTCGTCATACGGCGGTAATAGTTTTACTATGATATGAACCTAATACGGACCATACGGAATAACCATAATGAACCTAATGAAAGATCGCTGTGGCGGCTGTGTTCCTCGTTTTTTAGCCGTTTCATACATATAGCATGATAAAAAGCGGACCCTAACGCCGTTATTATATGGGATATATTTATTATAATTTTACATTTTCATTTTACGCAATTTCTTCAAACAATTAAAATATCTTGTTACAATGTATTTCTTTTGTCTGAATGTTCAGTTGTTATGTAAAGTAGTGTTTAGTAAACGTTGTAAGAGAAAGGATTGCCTTTAAAGGTAATAAATACATTTGGAAAGTGACTGCTATGCCTTGTCTGCGTGTTTCCTACTCAAATTAGTTAGTGAACTCTCACGTTACATGTATCTAATTAATTACATTTGATTTGGTATATGTTAGCAGCCTACTTAGGTATGAAGTTGACTGGTCTGTTGGTTTATTTGTTAGAGATCCTGATTACTGTAATAATAGTTGTCGGTTCGGTCCCCGGAGAAGATATTTATATGATGAATGTTAAGCAATTTTCCCGGTAAACTGCATTTTGATTACTTTACGCAGCAGATCTAGAAATAAGAATATTTTAATATATAATCATTTGTTAAGTTTTCTTTTGAATTTTACAAATAACTAATTGGACCGTCGTGAATGGTCACTACCAGTGGTGAAACAGGACATCCAGATGGCTGTACACGCGATTTGATCCTCACTCGGGGGTATATTTATTTTCAATTTCTCGCTCCGGCAGACAAAGCGCGGCGTTTTCCCCTGACTGCTATGCGGGTAAACGCTTCTAGCTATTTTTAATTTTTTTGTTCCTCAATTTTTTTAAGCCTACAATAATATCTAGTAAAATTCAATAAAAAATATCGAATTGTATTTGCGATTATTGTAAGTTCATTTCCCAGCCATCGGATTTTCCTTAACCCTTAATTAGAATGCTAACAACATAAATAAGTTGTAACAAGCGTATAAGAATTTCGACGTAGCTTGGCGAGAACGTATGGCTCAGTGGTCAGAGCGCCTGGTCGGTTTCCAGGAGGCGCGGGTTCGAGTCCCGCTACGTTCAAATTTTTATACGTTTTCTAAATAAGTATTTATCTTTCTTAAGTGTGGCTTAATACTTTAAAAATGTTTAAAAAAAATAAAAAAAAAATCCTTAACCCGCTCTTGTCAGGCATATTTTTAAGAATTTGTTGTTATCGCTTAAGGACACGGTCATTATGGCTTTATCACATTTATTTGTGAAACACTTTGGGCGTCTATTCTAGTGTGCACGATAAGACGTTCGATACGTCTATCAATATTATAAATAAATAACTTTTAGAAGTTGTATTTGTGGACTCGACACTATCTAAATATTGGATAAAGGCGTTTCTTGAGATTGATAAATGTTCCCAACTGCCTTTTAGATGATACTAAAATATTCTAGCCTATTTTCCAGTGTAAAACTAAAAAAGTAACTAAATGACTTAAAGACTCTTTGAAATTCCGATACATTAAATTATTCAGACGTTGTCTGAAGAAAATATCTTTCTTTCTAGGTGTAGAATTGCAGTTTAAAAATTTTAACATATGTAGTTTATAAATACCACCAATATATGTATATATTAATTACATTTAGAGAAAAGTGATATTAAGAAAAATCTTAAATCTTGGTGTCTGTAGTTCGCAATTCGCAAGAAGAAGCGTGCGGGCACCCTGTCAAGCTACAAGTCTCGTGTTGATATCCATCATGTGATGTTTACGTGAAATGGTGAATAAAGTGACCTTACGAGCAGTATTTTAACTCTAGTCAGAGAGATCTATCTCTTTTGATATATCACAATAGGAGTCCGTCTTATTGTGAGACAATGTACTTTTTTGACTAACAACCTCCTCAGCTCAACAATATCAACTGGCTGACATATTTGAAACGGCATAATAAAAGAACAGAATAGAATAAAACGAGTTTTTCTTCAGGTTCCCTCTGCATCCTTCTGCACAATGTGGAACATATGCTCAAGTGTCAGGCGGATTGTTTGCGTTGAGTTTGTGTTTATTGTATAAAATAAAAATATAAGTTTTTCATTTTTTTTTCTATGAAAAAATACCCATTAATCAGACCAGACGGAAAACAAAGTGATCCTGTAAGGGTTCCCTTTTTACCTTTTGAAGTTCGGAACTCTAAAAATCATTTGTTAACAATGACATTATTAATATCTATCATGTCCATAAATGTACATTGTAATTAACACGAACGTGACGATCGCGATAAATAATTGTCTTAGCAGCTCTTGGAATTATTACTGTAATATATTTTTATATACGTACGTATATCTTTGTTTGTGCATGTATACATATTTATGTGAATGCATAATTTGTGTATAAAACTCTTCTGTTACTGAGTTACTATCTGACATCGCTCAGACGGAACTACACGGGGTTGAACGCTGAATTTTGGCTGGCAATTTTTTTCGGGGAACAGTAAATATGACTTTTTGTTTTATAAAGTGTTATCAACTGTTAGGATAGGTATTTTTTTAGTTTGTGTGATATTATATTGTTTAGTTTAAACGTACAACGTGCAATCCAGTATTATAATAATGGGAAGTGCATACGACCTCCTCCACGCTTCGGAAGGCACGCTAAGTGCCCGTTCTTAGGTCGTAAGAAAGGCAGTCGGCAGCTTTAATACTTGGTACTTTCTAGAATGTCATTAGTTGAGATGCTCTTAAACGCTTGAAAACAATCCATTATACATTGGCAACTAATTTCATTAAGTAAATAAAATCCTATTAAAAACATAAATGTGAAATGAGAACCAAGTTAAATGATAAGTAATGCGTCGTTCTCGACTTCACCGACAAAAGAATCTGAGATCTGTATGAGTGCCGAGTTCTGTGTTTATTCGGGATAGTACTCAAGTTTTAAATTTTACTCGACAATTGACATTTAACTTAGGCGACAATAAATTGATAATTCAATTGAATTATACAAAAAACAAAGGCTATACGGATACTTCAACAGAAAAATTGTCGCGACGTGACGCGACCCAACTGTCCTTGAAATTCAGCAACGTTACGTATTCCGACGTGTGACAAAGGCACGGTAGCTAGTGGCCGGCCGTGACTCCGCTTGGACTCGGAAGAGTGTTTATTCATGAATGGGTTTATTCAACCAATCTCTCTCTGGATCGTTCTTTGTGATAAACTTCAGTGTCGCCTTTTAAGGATAGCTGTTAATTTTGTGCTTATACTGATTTGATTTACACTTATATTGTGTTTGTATATCCTTTCAATATAATTGTTTAGGAGGAGGAGGCCGTCGTGACGTAGAAACATAGCGTTGGACTGTAATTACAACGGTTGTGGGTTCGATTACTAATTAAGAGAATTAATTATTTTATTTTTTTCAAATTTGGTGACAAGAGAAAGTCCAACCTACTAAAGGCGGGATGCAACGTGAAACTAATTGTTACTTAGTATATTGGCCTCTTTTGTTTTGCGGATATTAATAATGATACTTCTGTACTAATTCATATAAAATTCATTATTTGCAAAATATATTTAGAATTTGCATATTCCTTTACTTTCAAACAAAAAATACTAATCGTGTCGCTATGAAGTAGAAAGTCTTAATATATAATCAAGGCATTATAATAAATCGTATAATTTATGAGAGGATATAACGTGATTTCCATTCGTTTTTTCTATCTGATTTTAGGTTTTTGATAACAATATCTTAAAGACATGTAGGTATATTTTTATTACGCAGTTTATATATTCGTAAGAATCAGTGGACTATTTTATAAGATAAGTTGAAAAGGAAGTTTATCCTTAACCATCAATTACAATACAAACTATGTGTTAGGACCTAGAACAATCTAATTTTCGCATATTTGAAATATTGCCAGTCAAGCAGAACTCGCTGCTGCGCTTTTTTTTCTTCTTACAAACAAGGAAATTTTAATAATTAATTTTCTATTATGGGAAACGAACCCACTACTGTCGCGTTAACAGTCAGACACTGTACCGCTGCTCCACGCCGGCCTCCTTCATTTACTTGTAACTGCAACTTACATGTATTGCCGTACCCACCTGTCTCACACACGTATGTTGAAATTCCACTCGAAAATATACTTTAATTTATAGTGTACCTAGTTGATTTTTAAGTCTGACAAGTTTTTTTTTATTATTTAGCTTCACGCTGCATGCCCGCATATAGCAGTTGCAGAAGGTTAGAACTTAGTGTCAAGACTCTCCGTTCCCACTTTTCGTCCCATTTGGTCGCGGGTTGAATAGCGGAAATCAAAGCCGCTCGCGATCATTAAGTTTTTTTTTTATTTTTAACGGTAGCCTTGATGGGTTCTTGATATTATATACGAAAGTATTGGCCTAGCATCTACAGTCGACGTGTTTTATTAATTGATTGAAATTTATTAATTTAATATCTTCACATCAAAAGCTAACATTATAAATATAACTTTATGCTACTTTTATGTCTGGCAAATCTACTTATCAATTTTTATTTATTACTTTAAATGATGTTGATATTATTGTCTGTTATCAAGTTAGTGACAGACTTCGCACAGACGAAACTACCGGTCTTAGAATATAATTGTAGATATGTAGTTTAGGGAGTTAGAGGGGCAACTATGGGAGGATTTCTTAGAATTCCTATAGTACCCAGCGGGAAAATGAGATGAGAGGGAAAATTTTAATTTTACTTATTAAGTCTACGGAAGCACCTAGCTCTGGTGGCGAGGGTAAGCGCGGCGTTGAGTTGAAGTTGGCGGAAAGTGGGGAACGGAAGTGTCTTAATGGGAACCAGGTGTCTTAACACTAGGTCCCCAAATTTCTTCTGCTTACCCTGCTATGAGTGCCATACAACGTGAAACTAATAAAAAAATACGGAAGTAAACAGGGGAGTGACAACAAGCGTATTTGATACATACCTATAGTCTAGTATATCTGTGGGGGAACTTCAAAACTTTAAATTAATAAGAGTCATAAGAAAAGCAAAAAAAAGACAACAGAGCAAGGCTATGAATATACGTGTGTCTATGAATATACGTGTATACCAACATTGCAATGGTCGTAGACACGATTTGTATGTATTTAAATGTGCTTTTTTTTATTAGGTCACAAAATTGTTAAAATCATATTTTATACTTTATATCATATATCGTGACACAATAGAGAACGGTAGTGTCTTAATGGGAACGAAGTCTCTTAACACTTCTTTAGCTTCACTTCTTTGCCTTACTTGTTATGCTGTATGTGCGGGAAAGTAAGAATTTGCTGAACTTTCAAAAATATGCCGCTAATAATATTCTAGTTCACACCAGATGTAAATGCCGTAGGTGCGTCATAAGAACTAAAATCGTAATATTTATATAGATTATTGTATGGATTTCTATACGATATACTAAATGTACACGAAATACATAAGATCGAATAATAAAAATTACGACACAGTTACATGCTTAACGGGCGAAAGTAGAGAAAATTGTCACTAAGTCTCTTTCCTTTGGCGGCTGTAATTAATTAATAAAATAAGCTTCGTAATCTTTTATGTTAACTTGTATTTGAATCTAATTTTTTTTTGTTTTCAGGTACGTTTGTCTTCCATGGTGATTTTTTTACCAAATATCAAGAAATATTGGTGGTATGTAATATCTTTGTATAGAATCAGGCCGTTATGGTACAGTGGGACAGCGTTTCTTAGCCCAATGGTTGTGTGTACGATTCCACTTAAGGTCAATATTTTTTTTTCCCCGCTATGGTAGACAAACTCAATGTCTGGAAAACGGGCACCTTATCGTATTTAATATATAAACAATTTTCTTGTTACTACAGTATTGTAAAACATGAATCTAAAAATAGATAACCGATTTCTACTTCGGTTATATATTTTTTTATAAATACATATTAAGTACAATTTTTTACTAAGTCTCAATAACAATGCTAATAAGCATAGTACGATGTGGATCTTATGAAGAATGGCATGTACCTAATAGGGTAATAAAGTATGTATACGGTTATAATTATATATTTATTTATATTATGTATGTATGTTTGTGTATAGTATTTACCGGATAATTATACACGTTTTCCTCTCCATTACCAGTTGTATTCATAACAATATTTTCCAATTAGATACTTAGTTATATTTTACAGGAACACGGCTGTTTTTACTGTTGTTGTGCAACGGTAAGCTTTTCAATATGCAATGTCTTGAAATTTACGGTTTGGGACGGAAGGTGTCAATATTTCAGTCAGTAATGGAGAGTCTTAACACTAATTTCCCTCAATCTACCTTAAAAGTATGACGCTGCTTTATTTTAGATATAAAAAATATTGACATTTTGTTAAGTAACACTGACACGGTAATAAAGAATTTGAATTTTTCATGGTACAATGCAACTGTACAAACACGTACAGGTTTGTACAGTTGCACTATTATTATAATAAAGGTTTTGACGTAGCCAGAATTTTTTTTTCTAGTATTTAATGTTGTTTTGTTTTTCTAGCTTCACACTGTATTCCGCAAATAGTAGCATAGACCGTTGCCTTTGAGACACTTCCATTCCCTTTTTTTAAACATAAAATTGTATTAAAAAAATAGTCTCGTGAAAGGATAATTTTTGTAACAATCCGTATGTAAAACAGCTTTTGTAAATATCTTGATATGAATACGCCTTCACAGAAGTTACACCTATAGGTATCTACAAATAATATACCTAAAGGTATCATTCGATTAAAATAGGCTTACTTTTACTGAACGTGCAGCGATTAGATGAAACGTAAGTATAAACCCATTTTAAAGAATTTACAGCGTGTGTTCTACAAAAGAAGTGTAGAGCATATATTTTTTTATTTCTATATTTATTTTTTTATTTATTCCTGTTTGGAAAAAATGTTTTGGTACCCATGCACAGAATTCCAATGACTTAAAAATGACGTAAAACATGATATTTAAAATCTTAAGAGTTTGTTTGGTTAAACGCTGTAATCTTAGTAGTTTCTGAATGAAATATTTTGTATTGAATAGTCCATTTATCGAGAAAGGTCATATAGGGTATATCGCATAAGTTAAATCGTTTCAGTGTATCCGATTGTACCAGAGCTGCCTCAGAGTTACCTCAGGCACTTTGAGTGTGTCATGTGTCATACACAAGCCTTAGTTATTTCCGTTTTAGAGGAAATGAGGAGAATATAATCACTACAATTCACTTTCGTTTGTTTTTTTATATGAGATGTACAATTTTTGAATAGATGCGCACGAGTTAGGTCATTGAGCGACATTCATTTATTTGCTGATACTTAATTATATGTACTAAAATAGTTTAACCCTTTGTGAAGAAGGGGCGTTGAGTCATACGTCGGCGCCGGATGCACTTGTTAGGGCCGACCTCGGTGAATTGGCTGATTTAGAGTGTTTCTAGATTTTAAGATTTTTTTTGTTCGCTTCACTCTGTATCCCAGAATATTTTTTTTGTTGGCTACACTCCTTATTTACACTCTGTTCCTCATTTTTGTATTTCGACTTGTGTTGAGAAACTCAATTACGCACTTTGTCTTGTTACAAGAGCGAGGAAATGAATAGAGTTCATTCCCCCCAGTGAAGAAGCTAACCCACAACGGCCTTGTTTTCAGTCTTCAGTTTGATAATATTAGTATATATTTCTATAATAACACTTATTATTATAATTCAATTTTTAAATTATATTCTACTTTAAAAAATTATAAAATATTTAAGTATTAATTGAACATAAAAAGTTTATAACTCGCTGGAAAATTTTCACTTGAAAAGTAACAAATCGATAGAGTACGTCTAGGAACCGGCTTAACTAACTTTGGTAACTTTAAACGTTTTCAAAGTAAAAAAAGTCTACAGTCTCTTTAAGTTCACCGTTTCACCTTTCTTATTCATTAAGTGAAATTAAAATTAGCGTTTATTTTTCAAGAAATTTAATTATTTTAAATATTTGGTTTAATCGTGTATTTCTTAGGGTTCCTATACTAAGGTATAGGAACCCTAAGAAATACACGAAGGTAAAACGGAATCCTTATAAGACGATCACCTTGTTGTCCGTCTTTCAGGATAATTTATATCGAGGTCGCGTAATGGCGATACCATTATAACCGTATGCTGAAATTAATATCAAATAATCAAGTCTATGGTCCTTTGAAGTATAGCAAAAATGCTATACTTCTGTGTCTGTCTGTCTGAAGCTTCTGTGTCAGCGCAATCAAAACATACAATCATTTATGCATCAAGTTTGCCGCAATTTGTACGAAAAAATGCAGCGTAATCAAAACATAGAATACTTCCTGTGGACCTAGTTATGAAACATAGTATGAAGTGAGAACTTACAATATAAATGTTTATCTTTATAAAATTTATATCCGATTATATCCGATTTTTATCTTTATAAAAATCGGAAAAAAGAAATAAAAATTACAGAGAGATTCAAAAAGTTGCCATAAGGAGGGAAGCTAGTGACCAATCGCCATTTTTTTTCTATCGACTCATTTAGAAAGATCTAATGGATTTTAGTGATAAATATATCAGTAAGTTTAATTAAGATGTTTGTTTATTTATTTTAGTTTTACGCTAAAGCTAAAGCAATTAAACCGTAAAACAGATGAAACGTTCATCTCAGCTTAGCCTACATGCGGACGCTGGCGATGCTCCGCCCGGCCGGCGCCTCCCAAGGCGAGCCACTTGGCTGACGGCCGCAGTATTATATGTCAACGCCTCTGTGTCTCCAACGTCGGTGGTTTTTGCTCTAATTTCCCCATTAAAATTAACTATTTGAAGTTAAATGGTGGAGTTGTTGTGTACTCAGGTTGTTGCTGGTTCGATTATCTCTTGATTTTTTTTTTATATATCTTTTAGGTGATTGTTTCTCTATGCTGGTAAAAGCTCTGGCCTCACTGCGTTTCAGCACCTGAGGCGTCTACAACATGTAGGAAAATAGGTGGCAATATGTCATATCTTTCTTAATTTGTCTCTTGTATTAGTAATATTGCGTGGCACGATTGGATTTATTATTTCTGTGATTTAAAGATTTTCGTGTATTAATATTATTCGTGTTTCTGTTTTCCTTTCAAAAATATTAAAAACATTTTATTTTTAGAACATCCAAAACATGTTTAAATATGTTTACAATAATAAATGTATATTATAAACAAAAAAAAAGTTCAAATATACTTAAAAAACGTAAATACTTCTGTCACCTACAAGAACAAACGAAAACACGTACATAAATAAATGTACATGTGATGTGGCTGGCGTGATGGCACAGCGGGGGTTCAATTCCTATTCGGGGGAATCCATTATTATTAAAGATTTTATATTATTATAGAAAGCGAGACGCTTTAGTTTCGCCACTAAAAATGGTCTCAAAATTGGACGAGGAGTGGGGAACGAAGTGTATTAACACTAGATTCCCTTTATTTACCCTGCTATAAGCGGGATATGTATACGAAAATCTTTATATATAATCGTATTATAAGAAAACTCTTTATATTATAGTAAGTTGCTGAGTTAACATCGTACTCGCTCTCCAAGTGTTTGTTCTTACCAGATTACTGTGGTCATCCGTTGTAGTAAATTACGTTCTACAGGATAATGTTGCTTTATTAGAAGCTCGAAAGCTTAGAAAGCTCTTTATTAAACTTGTGTAGGTATTATTATTTTGTATTATATTGTGTATGTATATTTTAATATAATTTTACACTATAAATATTAATAGCCTGACGTGGATCTGATCTGAACTGAATTTAAGAATAACTGACTGAGTTTTACAGCCATCGCGGATATTCAGTCATCGGTTAGAAAATAGCTATCTATGTAGATTTTTTATCCTGCATACTGGAATGGGCTGAGGGAACCTAGTTTAAAGACATTCCTTTCTTCAGTTTTCGCTCTATTTTCAAGACATTGCATGTTAAGTAGCGGAACTCAACGCCGCGTTTCGTATACCAAAGCGTGGAAATGAAAATAATCTAAATATAATCATTTACCGAAATGGGGGCTCGAACCTACAACCGCCGCAATTACAGTTCCCTACTGCGCAGCGATGGCCTCTACTTAATTTTCTCTAGATTCTCTATACTTTTACTCCAACGTAGTTTACTTTCATATAAAATTGCTAGTGATGAGTGAAGCATTCCGGTACTATTCAGTATCTATTACGGAGCGAAATTGGCGAATTTTCTAGTTAACACCGTATCATGACTTTATTGAATATATTTAAAGATATAACGAGGTAATTTAGGTCAGCTGCCTCGTACGGCGCCGTTTTAAATAGGGGTGGTTGAAAAGTGTGGTGGGGATAGTGGCTTCTTTCTGCTTTTAATAATCGTTTATTGGAAAATGTAATATAACTTTTGTATAGTAAGCGGGTGCTTTGTACGGAGAAGCGTAAAGTTGCTTTTTACTCCACTACGGCGAAGCCTAAATGAAGGGTTATGTTTTTAGCGATCTTGATATATGATACGCCGTGTGATTTGTCTCGATCGCGCGAGTGCCACTGGCTATATTAATTCATTTCATGCTGTAGGATTGTTTGTTTTGCTTATAATTTACCTTATGATACGTTATATTTATAATGTTACTAAAGCCAAACTAATAATAATTCAAGTGTTTCCCTTAGCTAGTCTTATAAAGTACGGCGGCGTTGGGTTAGGTTATTCAAAATTTCAATATAAGATAACAATGTATGTAATACTCTAAATTGGATTACAAACAACAAGTAGTTGAAGTGGTCAATCTGTGTCCCCAATGTACTCTAGCTATATCTGGCTGAAGCTCCATGTTACATTGTACGGGTCACTCAAACGACACGTGATTCTGGATGGCTCTTAATGGAAAAACTACACTGATGCTGTTAGTAGCAGATCAGGGCAGATGTGTTTTTTTTAACTTATTATGGCCACTCTGGGACGTTTGGCTGGTGAATATAAACGTGAAGATCTCAGTAGGGTTATTTATTATCTTACGTTTTCCGCTCTGGCTTGACAACATACGGCGTTGAGTTCCGCCTCTGACCGCTCAATGGTTCGATTTTAGATTTAAATTTAACTCGATTTTTCTATTATTGTATTTACCAGATGAATTGGCCGAATATTGAGTAATGGAACTCCAAATGAAGATAATATGTTCTCCCAAATGGGATCAAACCCACAACCATCATACTTACAACCAGAGACTGTTCTACTACGCTGCGACTAACTTTGTTAATACTGAATTTACTTCTTTGTATATAAAGAACATATCTCCTGTATCATCACTCAATATTAGTTTATTATTAGACTGAAATACTGTCTACGATATACAATAAACTGCCAGCAACCGACAGCCCGTCCTATTTGGGTCTGCACGGTCGTCTTCACGCTCGTTGGCTTATCGCGTATCCTTCACACTACGCTGACGCTGTTAAATGTTTTATGCTTTGGTATATATTATGAGTATTTTGTATGTTATACTGTATGAAGGATGCCTTCTTTTTATTTGTAAAGGATTTTGTATTATATAATACATATAATAGTTAATATATATACATATATATATATATATATATATATATATATATATATATATATATATATATATATATATATATATATATATATATATATATATATATATTATATATATATATTATATATATATATATATACATACTATACACATATATATATATATATATATATATATATATATATATATATATATATATATATGTGTGTATGTATATATATATATATATATATATATGTATGTATATATATATATATATATATATACATACATACATATACATATAGTAGTAGTAGTAGGTAGAACTTGGTAACCTAGTGTTTATATAATATTATGTTTTACAACTTAAACTTTATGGTAATCGTGTTTGTTGTTGTTGTTGTCATTACTATATTTTCTTGAGTGTGAAATCGGAACCCAAACCCGTAGTAAATTATGTATCACTACTTTTATTTAACAAAAAATTATTTGTATATACAGGATTCGAACCTGCGTTTCTTAAAATTTAACCTCAATACCCTCTACGTGTTATTAAACGTTTTTAATATTGTTTTTCCATACTGTTTACAGTTTCAAATATGTGCTAAAATATTGATTTATTTGACTTGAACTTTTATTGGTTTGCTCAGAATTTTAAATTTGTGTTCACATTATTTTCAAGAATTTTCTGTACCTATTGTGATAAAAGAAAAAAGTACCTCTATGCCGTGTTCTAGTTAATCAGAGATAGTAATTTATGCTATCTAAGGATTTAAATTATAATGACTAATAATTTTATATTGATAAAGTACCTGAGGCCGGTCGTGGCGCAGTGGCACAAAGTGTGACTGTAAACCGACTGGTTGTGGGTTCGATCCCCACTCGAGGAGATGAAATATTTACTTAAATTTATATTTCCATTTCTTCGCTCTGGTGTCGAGGTAAAGCGCGGCGTTGAGTTCTGCCACTTAACACGCAATGCTTCCGGAATTCGGCAGAAAGTGAGGAACGGAGTGTCTTTCACTACGTTCCCTCTGCCTACCCTGCAGTGTGCGGGATACAGCGTGAAGCTGATTTGATTTGATTTGATTTGATAAAGTACCTAACATTAAAAAACAATTAGGTTACAAAAAATTTGCAAAACAGCGACAGATGAACGCAGAGGGAATTTGGAAACCTAATGTTAAGACATTGCCCGTGCCGATTAAAACATTTTCGTTACCTACTCTCGGTCGAATTCTGGAGGCGTGTCTTCTGTCATTTTATGACAGAACTCATCACTGCGTTTTGCCTCGTTACCAAAGCACGGAAATGAAAATTTTTTGTTGTTTCATACCCTCATGGTAAACGTACCCATAACTATCACTTTTACAATTACAGGCTTTTGCTCCTGCCCCACGACGGCTGCAAAGAAAACGATATGTTTATGTTTTCTACATTGTACGAAGACGGAACCTTTTTGATTCGCGAATGTCTGTCAGCTCGTATGTCATAGTCAATTTATGTATTTTTACATTTTCGTATATACATCTTCATGTTTACCTTGATGCCCTCGATAGACCCTATCATTCTGTGTAAGTCATTATTGTGGAATCAACTAGGCTCATTCCACGTATCTTACGACACCATTTTTCACCTCCACGGTATAAATTTTTCTTTAATTTTTTACGTATATGCCTCTGCCAACGTACTTTTCGTATCTTCCTTCTCTACTAAACATACTTCCCACCTATAAAAAAAATTAATGATTCTCTATTTGTCAGTTGTAATTCAATGTCGCGTCGTACGTTTTATTAATTAAAATATTTATATAAAATTAAATCGCACATCCAGTTGTTATTGTACTGTGACTGTGACCCGGCGGCTGACCCGCCACTGACAATGGCGATACGAAATCATACTTATCGGTTTAATTAAAACGTGGAATTTCAATGAATATTTAAGTAAATTAATAGTAGTAGAATATTCTACGTATATATATATATATTTATTGGTTTAATTGGAGCTTATTATTTGTTTTTTGGCTAAATCTATAGTATGATAATATTGTCAAGCTGAATAGTTTGTTTGTTTGGACGCGTTAATCTCAGGAACTACTGAGATTTACATTGAAAAGTTCATTCTTTTGTTTTGGATAGTATGTTTATCGAGGATTACATTTATATCACTTAATCGTTTCTATGTGCCCCTTTGAACCAGCGGCAAGAGATGCTTCGGGAACTAGGCACTTTTTTTAAAATCGAACCTACATCCTGCCGTGTTTTTAGTAACACTCTTGCGGAGCGCAAAGGCACCATGGCGTCATGACTGGTGCTAAGAATTTAAGAGAACTTTTAATTATTTTCATTTGGAGGCCGGTCGTGGCGCAGGGGCACAAAGTGTAAGCACGATTGGTTGTGTGGGTTGGATCCCCACTCGAGGAAATGAAATATTTATTTAAATTTATGAAATCAGTCTCTGCTTACCACGCTGTGAGTGAAATAAAGCGTGAAGCCGATTTAATTATGATATGTGGAATATTGTGTAGTTAATATTCTTTGCATTTACTGTGAAATTATATTTTTGAAAGGACTACTCTCGTCTAGTCCGTTACTAGGTTACTTTTACCCAGTCATTTGTTCCGTACCGTTGTCATATAAAGGATAATGCGTAGGCTAATAACACCTATTGTAGTCGCTCCTCGCGTGACTGGGACGGCACTTTTTCATATATTTTTCTCACAATCCAAAGCTTATTGTTTCCACAAAGAATAAGCTCGATCTACTTTTCAGTTAACGACCCACGGCGTCTAACCTAAATTGCTGTATTTTTAAAGTTGATTATATTTTTTAATTCTTGTTTCATTAAAAATGAGTGAATTTAAAGTCACACTCAGGCCGCGTGTTATTAGTATTGTTTGTATATTAAATACTAGTGGGCGCGCGCGGCTTTGCCTGCTTATTTGCCCCCTTAGGGGCGAATTCTAAAAAAATCACGAAACACGTGTTCAATAAAATATTTTTAATAGTCTGAATTTAAATTTTATAAAAATCGGTGGTGATTTAAAGATTTTTCCATATAAACTTTCAACCCCTTATTTGAACGCTTGGGGAGTGAATTCTAAAAAACCATGAAACACGTGTTCTATGAAATATTTAAAAGAGTCTGAATTTCGAATTTTATAAAAATCGGTGCTGTTTTAAAAAAAATCCATACAAACTTTCAACTCCTATTTCAGCCCTTTAGGGTTAAAAATTTCACGTTTCTATGATCAGCGGTTACGGCTGTGCGTGCGTCTTACCTCAGTCAGTCAGAACAAGTCCTTTTATATATATATAGATAGATATAGATTTCCATATTTTAAAACAGAAGTGTGACCACTCGCCTCCGATCAGGAATCGAACTCACAACCATCGGGCATAAAATTACTAGAGTTAAATATGAAGTAAACAAGGAAACTGAAAATATGGTTTAATATAATAATAAACAAAGTAATGTTATAGATAAAAAGTTCATTGACTTTCTCTATCGTTTATTCGCATTCGTAAAGCACCTACTTTTACTCGAATATAAATTTTATGCATAAAAATAGTACTTTTATAGCGTATTTGATATCGATTCAGTCTACGTAAGTTATGGGTTCGAATTGATTTTTTTTTAAATAACGTGAAATTTTTGGGAAATTAAATATTTAATATTTTCATTTCCTCGCTCTGATACAAAGTAAAGCGCGGCGTTAAGTTCTGCCAGAGAAGAGTAGTTTCTAAATAGGAGAAGAGAGGCTTAACATTATGGTAACAGATTACTCTGCCAACCCTTCTTTGGGATACAGTGTTTTTTTATAAAGCACGGCTTTAGTTTCGTCTCACAACACACAATCTCTGGAATTGGGGCGAAAACTAAAGAAGAATTCCGTAGATAGATAATAATATAAAAATTCAACTTTAATTAATAAAAATACAGACATTTTCCGAAACAATTTTTAAACAAAGTAAGCCAGCCAGCAGTCAGTCTTTGTATGATCGTATGACATGGCTTAACGAGGGTCATCAATTGGTTTCATGTTTTTATGTTTTGATTTTCAATCCGTGTTTCATTTATTCATATTTTGTTAATTCATTCTATTTTAATATAAGCGTCATGTTGTATCCCTTACATTTTGTAAGGGATACAACATGACAGTAGGCAGAGGAAGCCTAGTGCTATGGCACTCCATTCCTCATTTGCAACTCAATGAAGCGCTTTATGTAATCTACATCGAAATAATTAAAATTCATTCCCCGAGTCGGAATCGAAACAATCAACCTACAACCGTTGCGTTTTTATTCTAACACTATGCCGCTGCGCTACGACGGTCTTATTCAATCAATAATTCTGTTATAATATAACACTAATTTTTAATATAATTATTTTTGCTCAAGGCCTACACACAGTTAAATTTAATAGAATTTCAAACGAATTTAAAGGCAAGACGGCGTTAAGAAGTTGTAGTCCTTGTATAGCACGAGCTTAAGACATTGCCCTACTTACTGCCTACACGCGTGACCTTCTATCATTGAAAATTGCTTATGATTTTTATAATGTATATAAATGGAGAAAATATGTGACATCATGCTACCCAAGAATTGGGAATTGACTTTAGTTGACAAAATGGTGATATTTGAAAATAATTTCGCTTATTCACTCGGTGGATGGGATGATTTTAATTTTAAAACTAATTTTTTTATTAAAAACGAGGAGTTGAGCTCCGCCACTGAACACCTATCTCGAAAATTGGGCAGAAAATGCGGAACGAACTGTCATTAAGTTAAATTGCCTTTGCCCATCATGTTAAATATTCATAAAATTTAGACAGCAGCCATTTCACGCTTTTAAAATGATGGATTAATAAAGCAAAGCATTACTAGTTGAGACGACCGTCATAATGACTGTAAATGCCATGGTCGTTGGTTCGATGACCATTTGGAGGAAATAATTATTTAAGAATCTTCGCTTTGTCGTAGACAAGAAAATACTTTGAGTTCTACTCAAAACTCAATATTTGGATATCGGGAAAAAAACTATAAACGAAGTGTCTTGTCACTAGGTTCCCTCTGCTTACCCTAGATTAAAAAAAAACAAATATTAATGAACTTTAGACTGTTCGTTTATCTATTCAAAATGATGGATTAATAAATTAAGTAGGTACTACTTTAGTTTATTTATAAAACAAATCGATATCGCATATCTATGTAATCTAAGGAAAGCTATATGACAATAAATAATATATGAGACTACCAGCTTGGTCGGTCTCTACAAATTGGTTCTGATCTAAGTCGACATACTGTAGAGTACGTCGAGTCGAATATTGTATGTAGAGCGCGGTCGTTATAACTTTTGTATGACTTTTGTTAGTTATGTTACCAGTTCTGTTCATTCTTATCTCATTATATGATAGAATATTTATAAATGTATATATTTGTTATATTATTTATACATTTTTTTTATTTTTACATTGTATTTTTTTTTAAAACGAGGATGTCGTTGTGTCTTAGTGGGACCGACCATGTATTAATGTATCCTCAGTTTGCCGGAAATTTAAAGTAACTGTATACCTATTTATGTGAATTGAATTTCATACAGAATAGCTAACCTGTGTGTTTACTGATATAAATGTAATCTTTATAATGAAAAGAGTTGAGCAACTGTTGAGGTTCTTCAAATATTCAAATACTCTAGCGAGTTCAACGGAGTCCTTAATGTGGACCCGCTCCGCTCGCAGTGGAAATGGGGCTGAATACTGGAACTTTTTTATCTCTTAAATTAAACAACTGACGTTAAATATTATTATTTGATAGCATATGTTCTAGAACAGTTGGACTTGATAAGCTGATTATTTAATCTTAACAATGAGATGGCTACAAAAATATTGACGTACCAGATTATTTTATTATTTACAAACAATAACACGAAAACGTCATAATATTTACCTACTTTTGAGTACAAAGTAGATAAGTATTTCTTAGAATATGTATGTATGACATGACAAGACCTGCGTTACAGAATTTCTTGTTATTTTTTTTACATACGAAAAATTTTGTGTTATCTTGTAAAATTAATACTCGCTTTACCGTAAAGTGAAGACATAGCAAAACTCACAGCCGCCGCGTCTACAATCAGATCCTGTTGTGCTTGTGGCACAGGCCACGATGGCCTCGTAACAGTAAAATACTGCTATATAAAATTAATATCATTTAATTATTTCTTTTCCAGGTATGTTTTATTCGGTCTTACATAAGAAGCATTGTAAGTGATTACGTTATTAACAATCCTTATAATTGTTGGTTTAATTGATAAGGTAATACTTGTTCCAAAGAACTGCTCATATAAGCTCAACTGGCCGGAAAACTGACTTAATTGTTTGGAAAGTTGTGTTGTGTTTAAGGTCACTAGCTCTTGTGCTACTTTTTATATATTTATTTTAGTATAAATATTTAAAAAAAAATATCGAACTTGCGCATCTTCGAGGTTGCGCCTGATTCAAATGCGAAGTTTGGAATAACACAACTTTTCTGAATCATCATCTCCATCATCAATTTGAGAATTTTCAAATGGTCAACAATTATAATGACTTTAATTCAATGTAAACTCTATAAAAATATTATAATTTAAAAGTTGAAGAGTTGGTTTTGCTGAACGCGCCAATCTCAGGAACTACTGGTTTGTAGTTTCTGAGATTGGCGCATATATATAACATTATTATTATTATACTAACAGGCTATAGCAATAAGAGTAGAATACCAAATAATATTAAATTAATAGGTGAGGCTTAGAGCTTCGTCTAAAACTCTAAACCATTTTCTAGAAACGGTGTGACCAATAAGCTGCAAGTTACACACAAATACACACAGGTGTAATATCAGCATAAATTACTTAACCTACCTACCTACCTCTCACACCTCTATGGGTTCATAGCTTTTACTAACAAAATAATAGTGAGACGCTTAAAATCTCTCTCAACCGCTGTGCCAAATTGCCTCCGCGTATTACGAAGCTTGTTTTGCATATATATGATGTTTCTTAGTTTCAGTGTTTTGAAACTTATTTAATTTTCTCCAAAGCTAAAGCTGCTTAAATAGAATATGTTAAGAGCGAACTTGGGTTGTGTTCGCGTTTTATAATGTGCACTAAGTTTTTCTGAGGCCGGTCGTGGCGCAGCGGCACGGAGTGTGACTGCAAAACCGACTGGTTGTGGGTTCGATCCCCACTCGAGGAGATGAAATATTTACTTAAATTTATATTTCCATTTCTTCGCTCTGGTGTCGAGGCTAAGCGCGGCGTTGAGTTCTGCCACTCAACACGCAATGCCTCCAGAATTCGGCAGAAAGTGGGGAACGGAGTGTCTTAACACTAGGTTCCCTCTGCCTACCCTGCTGTGTGCGGGATACAGCGTGAAGCTGATTTAAAATTTAATTTTTAAGTTTTTCTTGGGGCTTCACTCTCGTGGCCAAGCCACGAGAGTGAAGCCGGGTGTAAATAAGGGTTCGGTATGACACATGGCACATTCTTCATGCCTTTTTCGATAAACATAAAAAAAACTTCATTTCGAAAGTACTTCCTAAGATTAAAAGGTCCAACCAAACTCCTCAGCGTTATAATATCAGTAGATATAGATAAAATTTTGTATATTTTAAATATGTATATCATAAACATACGTAGTGATAATTACTACGCTTTAATATCGTCTAAAGTACTCATATACTTTAATTATTTTTCTATATTACATATATAATATAAAACTCTTCCGTTACTAAATGGCTAACAGACATCGCACAGACGAAACTGAAGGAGTTCAAGGAAGTACCTACTAAAAGAGGATTTCTTGAAGAGCTTGAATAAAAACAGGATTTTCCATTTATATTTTATTCCACTAGTTATCAATCATATTAGCTATTGGAATTCATACAAATTCTCCTATACATATCTTATGTGGGTAGTTCTTATTTAAAATAAGCACGTGTTTAAATCTTTCTAACCGCGTGAATCACTCATACAATAAAAAAAAATGGAAAATTGGTGAGTCACTCCCATTCCTTGTGTTACTTACCCTTGCCTAGTAACTATTGAAACGCGTGTTTAGCATTGTAATTGTATGACCAATGTACATTGTTCGAAGGGGTTGGTTTAATTATATATGTAAGTAATAATAATTAATATATTTATTAATCTTTTGTTTAATTTTTCTACTAAATTTCTCAACCGTAATATTTGTTAATTTCACTTTTCTAGAATTGTTACTTTCACTATGTACCTAGCACACAGCAGGGTAGATAGAGGGAAGCTAGTGTTAGGACACTCCATTTTTTACTTTCTGCCGATTTTTTTGAGGTATTACTTGTGGAGTGGCGGAACCTAACAACGGGATTTTTGCTGTGGTAGACATAGATTCAAGACATAACGTGTTGACTGGCTGAATAACGCAGCGCCGTCTTGTTATCAGAGTGGAAAAATACGAATAGTCTGTTATATTTTTATATGCTCAGTTTAAAATCACAGTTAATACTTTTTGTTACGACTTAAGCATGGATGGTATAACTAGGTTTCAGTACGGATTTACACATTTTTAATGAAACCCAATGTTTAGTTTTACATATTTTTTGGAAGCCGACGATCGAAACGCTTTGCTGTAGTCCGTGGTCACGGGTATACTAAGGAGGCATCTTTGTTCGTTGACACAATTGTTGTATCAAACGACTTAGTTGCTTCACGTACTGTCATGCATTTTTGCAAATTTGATTCGAACATACTATCATCTTTTTTTTTACTATGCCTTCATAATTTTAGACATCCCAATTAATAACGTAAATTACAATGTGTTATGTAATATAACATTGCTGAAACAACATCATTAAATGCACACGTAGGTTTGATATATGGTCGCGGCGATTGGCAGCTCTATCACGAATCATTAACAGAATTAATTGGAGTTTTCATTATTAATGATATCTAGTTGAATGAAGCTGTGGTAGTTTCCTTGTAGTATCTGTGAAGTAGCAGATTCGAAACCGTCCGCTGTTTTAATGCTAATTCTTTCTATAATATAATAAATGTGAAAATTTATGGGGATGGATATTAGTTAGAACATATTGAGATAAAAACACAGAGTCTTATAGGTATCAGATATCAGAATAACATATGGGCTATAATTTATATATAGATTTAGTATAATTCGACTAGAAAATAACAAGACTTTTAAGCGGGCGAAGCCACGTTCGAGCCGCTTGTGTAAAAGTATTTATTTTGTCGTCTGCTCCTCTTCTCTTTATTTTCAACCACTGCGTCGTTCTCAGCGAAGTAAATATATAAATCGTCATCGGGTAATTCTCCGTAATAAATGTAGTAACTGGCTTCCTTGACTGAAGTGTTATTGTTATTACTTATTAATATTTAATGAACGATAAAGCAAATTGTAGGTACATACTTCACTTCACTATTCGATATTTCCTGGTCTTGTTTGTTTCTTAATATTATTCATATTGAGATGTAAATGCACCGGTTGTGGGTTCGATTTTCACTCGTGGAAATGAATTATTTCCATTGCTTCTTTGTGGTGAACGTGAAACTATATGTTTACTATATATTTACATCTTTACTAATTTTTAAAAAAAGCAAAAAGGTGGAAGGAGGATATGTCACTCCGTTCTCCAGCAAAAGAGACAGACTGTAAGTTTTACAGTGCTTGGCTAATTTATTTTTTGGGGTAACCTAGTGTTAAACCAATTGTTATACAAACTGGCGACAACAAGTGCTTTGTTCTTAGCAGAGCAATGAAATGAAAACATTTAATTCCCTCGAGTTGGGATCAAACCCACAACCGTCGCGCCTATTGTAAAAGTCGGACGCTGCTTACCTGCGCCACACGGCTACCAATATTACCTCCTGAAACTGAAACCCACATGTGGTGGGTGGCACATTAATTACATTTTATGATTCTAATCACGTAACATTATATTATCATGATTTTAAATAATCATCAAAAAAGATTTATAAGATTAAGATTTATAAAATTAGGTGCATTTTATTCCATATTTTTATCATTTTTTTTAATTTATGTTTATGTAACGTCATAGTATTTCCATCGCTGGCAGATATCACGTTAAAGTTGTAAAAGTAGATATTAAAATGTTCATTAGCAAAGAGAAGAAACGTTATGTTGACTATAAAGTTTATAGGCGTCGTCAAACCTGACTCTGTGATCAGGTTCGTATGGATAATGCATTGGTTCCTTGGCTTTTTATATGGGTGCTCCACAAAAGAATAATGGCGCGAGAGTATCTATTTATGTAGTGGTTTATCGTTTGGTTTTTTTTTTTAAGTAGACATAAGGAACGTAAGTGTTAAGACACTCCGTTATTTAGTTTCCATGTTATTTTTGAGACACGTTGAGTGGCGGATCTTCAACGCCGCCGTTAGTCTAATTGCCAGAGCGAGGAAGTGAAAGCGGTGCAGTCCCTTGAGTGGATATTGGGAATCGAACTCACGACCGTCGCATGCTCTGTCAGAACGACCTCTATTTTTTTGTTTTATTACATACCTATATAGAACTCACAGTTAACCTATAGTTGTGATTGTATTTTGCTCTTTGCTCATTTTAGAGATATTAAGTTTTGAGTGGCGGAGCTAAGTTTCGCAGTATAATCGAAATCGATTTTTGCTTAAAATAATTGAGAAAACATATACTGTATATGTATAACGAAGGCACTTTCAATCTGTGCCGTGTTGGCGTCACTTGTTTGCTTTAAATTATTATTGTAGAGCGAGCTAATAAAAATATCGAGTCTTAAATGTTAACAGTGACTTTGATTTTTATTATTATGAACATTCTTTTATTGTAGTGATCGGATTTTTTTTCTATATTTAACTCGAGCGTTGCGTTTTTTTATTCGTTTTTTTTCCAATGCATATTTTAATTAAAACAAGTAAAGAACAACTTTTATTTTTTTAATTTCTGACGTCATTTAAAGGAATGCTATAGAGATGAAATATATAAATTTGGTATACATTAAGTAAAAAAAATATATGATGAGTGTTGAGATGATGTTCCGATGGCAGAGGGAACCTAGTGTTAAGACACTCCGTTCACTCGACACCAGCGAAGAAATGGATATATAAATTTAAGTAAATATTCCATCTACTCGAGTTGGGATATATATATATATATATATATATATATATATATATATATATATATATATATATATATATATATATATATATATATATATATATATATATATATATATATATATATATATATATATATATATATATATATCTTACTCAGGTAGCGATGACTGATACTACATGACCTCACTCACTACTTAGGCATTCCTAGACCATTTTTTTGTGTAGAAACTGTTTAGCTGTTGATCGTATTTAAGTTCAAATTTTAACATAAGTAAAGCCAAATCTTTACTTCCACCGGTTTAAAAAAAAATCTACCGAGACTCGAATCCACTACCATCCCCTTACGAACTTTACGACTGTTAATATATATTCTCTGTTAGTTTATTTGACATTTTAAAAGTATGTTAAAAGCAATTTGCTTAGTGTGCAGCACTTTTCATTTGCAATTTCATTATAGAACCTCGCCTGTGTGTACATTTGACTACGGTTCGACGAGACATACTCGTATTAGATAATTTTAATGTTAGTTTTTTTATTCTTTTAAATTTATATACTAAAGGAAAAAAATATGTTTAAAATATTCAACTCTCATAAGAAAGTATAGCTTGATAATTGAAGCGTGGCTGACCAGTGGTGGAGGTTCAAAACCCATTACATACATTTTTTTTTTGTAGGTTTTCTAAATGGATATTATATTTTGTTTAGTTTACGTATTTCAAAAACCTTGAACTAGTTACTAGCTAAGACATACTTGTGGGTTCCAATTCTATCTAAATAATTATGTATGTTATGTTATTGTTCTATTGAAAAGTGCTCCTTTACATAATGCATAATAATAAACTTACACACTTTTTAACTCTTAAGACAGACCCTGCACTTACTCGTTCCTCGAAGGACGAGTCCATTTCGAGGGTTATAGGTGTCCCCAAATGTTTCCAGGTCTTTTCTGTCTTGACCTCTTTTAAAAACGTCGACAAATTAGCATTCTTTTTCAGCGGTTTTCACTGGTTTCCTTTGCTATTTGGTTCCAACTCCCTCTCAATTGACTTCATGATGTACCTGCATGTAGCAGGATAAACAAAGGGAGGCTAGCGTTAAGACACTGCGCTTCTTCCATTTTTCTGTTTACTGTCGCACGCTTGTACCCTTGCCCCACGACTGCCCTCATCTTAATATATATGATAATAAGCATAATATATGTAATAGAACCTGATAGATAATAGAACCTGATGAAAAAATCTGAAAATGATTTTTAAAATGTTTGTGTAATCGTCGGTTGGTGTGTCTATCAGGACGTTTATGCGTGCTAATATCAAAAACGGCTTATACTGATTTTAATGCAACTGCATTAAAAATTAAAGCCACTATTGCGTTTTAGTAAACTTTTCTTGACATTTATAGTTTTTTTTATTTAATTTGGTACATAAATAAAAAAAGTAACGTTAATATAAAATATTTTATTCGACAAAATTGCTACAAAATAACTGTTTTATTCAATTGGCTGAAATTTTAGTTTTCAATATATAAATATTGTTTTAAAATGATAATGAATACGAAAATAATTCAGTTCAGTAAATATATAACTGAATAGAAGCCGCTAACGGTACGCTAGTGACTAATAAATTCTTTATTTGAACCACACTCTACCTTCTACTTACCTACCTACTGTAGTACCTACTCTTAAACATATAACAAATGAAAAACGTAAGAAACAAAAACCAAAATATCATAAAATTTTTGGCGTATTTGCCTTTAGCCCATTTTCAACGTCGTCGTCCAATAACCCCCAACGTCTATCATCTATCGATGAAATTAAATTTTTAAAAATATGCTAAGTCCCGCCCGGCTCGCTTCCCGTCTCTGGAGCGCTCATTATTTTGTTAATATTTGCATATTTCATTCGTTTTTCTTATATTATAAAGTGACTTGAAGTCCTCTACTACCTACACCTACACTAAGTCCTCTTGCCGTATTGAATGAATATTTATATATAAATATTTAGGTTTTTTTATTATAAAGTAAATATGAGTATTGAGACCAGCTGTGGTGCAGGGGCGCAGGCGTGCGAATGTAAACGCGACAGGCTGTCAATTCCCTTTTAAAAAAATAAAAATATTTTTAATATTTTCATTTCCTCGCTCTGGTAATGGAGGCAATGCGCGGCGGTGAGTTCTGCGACTCAATACTAAAGTGAAGTTTAATGGAAATGGAGTGTTTTAAGGTTACCAAATTGTCATTTTATCATTTGTTGAAGATTTTGTTTGTTCCGTTATTGAGTGTCTGATAGACATGCCGGAACTACGTGGCGTAGAACGCTGCATGAGAGTGTATGGGACCACTACGAAAAGATGTCGAGAGTCGTCTTATCTTTAGAATTTTGGGCTGCAATTACATAGGTTACTTATATAATAGTTAAAAAAAATTGTATCTAAGAGTTTTATTGGATCTCCCAATTCTCTTGAAAAATATAATGTCTTAACACTGAGTTATATCTGCCTACACCGAAAATAAAAATCTGAAAATGTTAAAAGATTAAAAAAAAAGTTAATCTAGTGACCTAGAGTCCTATCTAGTGACCTGGATTAGTAGTAAAAATAAGTACTAAGGTCAGTTATGTCAGTCAAAGATCAGTTTGCTACTAAATGAGCTTATGTAAGCGTGTGCAATTTACGAGCATATATTTATGTATGTCATGGACATTATTTGTTAACTTACCTTTGATTTCCTCATAAGATAGCTGCTTTACAAATTTTATTATTTATTTTATTTTTTATATTAATATTGTACTAGGTTTTGGACCAACCTAGTACAATATCAATACCACTGGCCAACGGCTTCAACAAAACCAGTCCTTTTATAATGTTAAAGTGTGGATTATAAACTAATTTAAAATTTTCACTAATAACATTTTGGTAATTACATAAAAATATGTTTAAACCAAGTTCGATCCCCACTCGAGGAGATGAAATATTTACTTAAATTTATATTTATATTTCTTCGCTCTGGTGTCGAGGCAAAGCGCAGCGTTGAGTTCTGCTCACACAACTCACTTCACTCAACACGTAATGCCTCCAGAATCCGGCAGAAAGTGGGGACCGGAGTGAGTTTACACTAGGTTCCCTCTGCCTATCCTGCTGTGTGAAGCTGATATTTAATTTTTTTGAACAACTTAAATGCTTTTATAAATGTTAATGTTCCTACCGTGCTGTGTGCGAGATACAGATACGGGCGCGAAGTTGAACAGAGCGATTAGATAAAGCGTGGCGTTAAGTTACGCAAGTTTGACGATATGTTGGAGTGTCCTTACTAGGTTCCCTCTGGCTACCCTGCTATATGCATAATACAGCGAGGAGCTACAAGAAAACAAATAAAATATCAAATAACATTGTATAAATAATTCAAATAAATCGATACACCTGATACAATCAGTTTAATGGGTTGTGATTCAATGCATTAGTTGTATAATTGCGTTACAGTAATTGGATCGAACGTCGACGCTCCGCATCCGGTGAATTGACAAACGCAGTTTAGCATATTGTTCCTCGTTGCTTTGTATCGGTGACAGGGACTTTTTTGTGTTTAATGCCCCTATGTATATATAAAGAATTTGGTTTTCTATCATTTTTATAGGAAGCTTCAAGAGAGGTTTTCTTTCAATTTCTACGGAAACGCGAACGAACGGGGTTTTCCAGTTTACTTCTTAAAGTGCTTTCAGAATTACAGAGGAAAATAGAAAACGGTTATGTCTTAATAGGAACGTAGTGTCGTGACACTAGGTACTCTCTGCCTACTCTGTCATATACGAGTTACAGCGTAAAGCTAAAAAAAAATTAAGTCCACCAAAGCAAAGTTTTAAATGACAAGTAGTTTCACGACTATGACCCAAATGACCTAAACGATCTACCAATATGCTAAGCGTTTGACAAATTTTTGTTTGTCTCCGTAAATGCCCCACTTTTAAGCGCTAATAATGTGAGAATTGTTCGTGTGCCCATATCGTATTTCTTCTTACTGTAGTCTCATATTGTACAGTTATGTCACCTAAAATACTTATATTGTCTTTGAAATTTGGACTGCCTTTTTTTGTAAAAAATAATGTACTGTCAATGAAATGTCTTTTTTAAGATTTTAAATAGGAAGATAGAGTTAAGTGATTAGTCATTTCGTTCTTAACTTATATGGAAAAACTGTATAGTGGTAGAAACAAAACAGACGCGTTTCTTAAAGATTTTTTAGGCAAAATAGGCAACAAAAGAAACCTAATGTTAAGACACTTTGTGGTAACTTAAATGAATTTGTTAAAATTTGGATACATGAAAACTATTGAAAATATCCACAAACTAAGGAAAAATATATCATTCTTTTAGTAACCATGACCCTTGTCATATTCGAACCTATAACTATCGTGACAAGAACTCCTATAGTGTAATCAACCATATGTTTATTGCATTACACAATAGTAAACAAGCAAATACGTACAGTAAACACCGGCGACGTTCATTAGGACACCGGTTTCGGGCTTTAGATCTAACAGAATGCTATTCATCTATCTAGATTGGACTATAGTCCAATATTTGGTTAGATGTGGCTATGGTTACGGTTATTTGTATGTAAGGATGTATGTATGTATATTTATATAGCTTAATCATGTACCCCGGGTAAGTAGTGTTAAGACACATCGTTTTCCACTCATAGACCAATTTTCAACGACGAACGAGGAAAGGAAAATAACAAATTGCCGCGAGTGGGATGAACTCACTACTGTCAACTGTCGGACACTGTGCTGCCGTGCCAGGAGGGTCTCTAATTAATTTCATAAATCTAAATATTTCCGTAAATGAAACTAAAAGCCGCGGAATCTATCTTGCCAACCACACCAGTCAATTAATGAGAAAATCGTTCCAACATCTACTACGCCTTTTTGACAAACTAGGGAAATATTAACATAATATATTTCATTTCGAATACTAATTTATCACTTTGTTTTTTTTAGTTAACCCTGTATCGCACATAGAAGAGTTACCGGAAGGAATCTAGTGTTAAGACACTCTATTCCTCTATACTTTTTGACCAATTTTCGAGATAATGCGTGTTGTGTGTGTCGTAACTTAAGTGTGATGATTCTTACTTAATTTTACTTAATTTTTTTTAGCTTCCCTCTATATCTTGCACACAGTGAGTAGGCAGAGGGAACGAATTCTGGAGTCATTGCGGGCGAAACTTAACGCCGTGCTCTTTATCGACACCAGAGTGAAGAGAATGGTCTTATTAAATATTTCCTTATCTCCAGTGTGAATCAAACCCACAACCTGTCGCATTTACAGTCACACATTGTGCCCCTGCGCCACGACTGGCCTAAACTTCAAATAAAAATAACTTTAAATAAATTTTATAACGGACATGCATGTATATATGTATGAAACACGTGTATCTCAAGGGGGATAACCGACCCATATGTCAGGCTTGACCCGACGTCGAGCGGCGATGCAGACAAATGCGACTTAAAAACCTCTTATTAATATCGATGGTTTGGAACAAAACTTAATGTAACATTGTACCAAAAGAAGGAAGGGTAAAAAGTAGTTTTTAATTTATACAAATAACACAAAAATGGTTGGAACGAAAAACGAAACGAAAAATGACAAATACCTCCACATGCTTTAACATTCAGCTGCGTGATAATTTAGTTAAATTTGGCATGTAAGTGCAGGTTTCTAGGGGAGTGTATGAGTGGGGTGTAGGGGAGTGTACTAATAGATTTTTTTTTCTTAAAATTCCTAAAGAAACGAAAAAATAATGCATTTTCATATTGTATAGTTCAAGGTAGCGGCTCCTAGTACCTTATTAATGCTAAAATTGTGTAAAAGCCAATTCGGTAAATAACATATTTAGGGTAAATAGCTTACTGCTTAAATTACTCAATGTTCATAAAATAAATTCTGAATATGTTTATATTAAGGAAATTCTCTATAAAATGCAACTAAGTTGATGAAATTTTAAATTCATATGTCTACCTAACTTTAAAAAAAAATACATTTCTGAGAAATGGTACCTAACTAATGGTTCATAATTAACTTAATTTGTTCTCAAATTTTATAGGATAAACAAATAGGAAAAGAAAACTGAAAAAAAAAAAACACTACATCCTCCGTACTGGCTTTATTAAACTTTTGTATACCTCTATATGAAGAAATAAATTTTCTTAAATGCATAATATGCATTCATTGTCATAGCGTTGTCTACTCCAATATTCACAGAATATTCGTCTCTAGACTTATGCATTTTGGGCACATTTTCCCATGAAAATTTAGCTCAAAATTTCTAACATCCGGTTTATTTTTCAACGGGAACCTCGGCGCCCCGGGTAGTGCACAGTCTCGACGTATCGATCGCGGCCGACGCCGGGCGGCGAGGCTAGTGCTGTACGGCAGACGGAAAACAATGCGAATAATTATGGATATTGAAATTCTAGATTTGTTGTATGGCAGTATTACTATCGTTGTACGCTTATGTTTTGTAAAATGCTATGTATTTTTTATTGCTTATTTGGATTAAACTTTTATTTCTGTGTGTGTTAATGAACTGTGAGCGCGGCAGGTTTCAAATTCGATTCCCACTCGAGGAAATGAAATATCGATTATTTTCATTCCCTGGCTCTGGAAACGAGGCAAAACTCGGCGTTGAGTTCCACCACTATACATGCAATGCCTCCAGAATTTGTTCTTAATGGGAACGGAGTGTCTTAGGTTCCTGGGTTCCCTCTGCCTACTCTGCTACGTGCAGGAAACAAGCATCGTCTACTATATATGACCACTGGGACGACGCATCATGTAAAACATATTATTAAGTTCGCTTATTCAGTTTTCTTTAGAATTAAATTAATTGCATGGACACTACGAATTTATAACTGTAGCATCGTTTTTCTCTGTAATACTTTCATTACAATTTTTACTTACGGCTACGTACCTAATACCTTTTATATTAATTGTAATTTTAATGCTAATTAACGTCTTTGAGTGTGGACATAAGCATCATAAATCGTGATTCAACAGTGTTGCATGTTTACGTAAGGCGGTATCTCTATACGTCGATAACAGTTTCTGACCTCTGCCTCATATTATGGTATCTACGTTTACGTTTTTATATATGTCTCATACATATTACTAACTACTTAATAACTTATTATTATAATGACGGAAATCAACGCCTTTGCTTAAGCAAGGCTTTAAAAGTAAAGTATAATTAGGATTAAGAACATAAAATATTCTTACAATTCTTACAAACGAACAATTATTATCAAAAATATTGAAAATCATGTTAAAATTAGGCCAGCGTGTCGCAGTGGGACAACCTCTAATTATAAAAGCGTTGATTGTTGTTTGAGTTCGATTACGACTGTTGGGAACTATTAGAAATATATCTACGCTCTAAGAGGGATATTGAGTTCTGTCACTCAACACGCAACATAACAGTTTCTGGACTCGTATGTTCTCTCTGCGTTACCCAGTTATACCTAGTTTAACTAGTTTAACTAGTTATACGCGGGATACAACGTGAAGCCAAGAGATACCGTCGCGCCACGACGGGCTTATATATCCTATTTATATATTGACAGCTTCTCTTTTTTAAAAATTGCTATTTATAAAAATAATAATATGGATTTTTATATTTTACATGTTTTCTCGTTACAGGTAATTGTTTGTTTTGTATTCAACTGAATGTGATATCGCAAGGTCAATAAAAAGGTATTGTACTTAAAAAATATTATGTATGAATAATATAAACGGTCACGTTTTAATGTCGGACTGAAGGAACATTTTTTTTTTATTTAATATTTTTATTAAGCGCGGTGTTGAGTTTCGTGACAAAAAATGTGACAAAAAACGAAAAATTGCGCGTAGGGAAGGGAGCTCCTTAACTCTAGGGAACCTAGACTCTAGCGGACCCTGCCTATGCTGGAAAAAGCGTAAATCTGTTATTCTCTTAACATATTTATCTGGAAAAAAGTAAAAGTTGGAAAAAAGACCGACATTTGAACTTAGGTATTCTAATTTAAAGTATATTTTAAAAAGTAGTAACTTAATACATTTATAAGCCTATTTTTCGCGGCCAAGAGCCGATTATTTCGTTGAATAAAGAACGTTCTGGTACATGTAAATTTTACTCAGTAAAATACGATAAATTTCAACAACAATACGATTTTTATCAAATGTCGTCTTACAGGTTATACATTACAAGATACAAATCGGTTGAAAGCGTTCGCTGAATTTATTTGAATTAACTTAAACTTGGCTCTAAATGTGCCCACTAAGAGGAAATGAAAAAAAAAATAAACAGCTTCACGCTTTATCCCGCATATAGAGAGAGATATGAACCTAAAAAAAAACAAAATTACATGTTGCTTTCATCAGCGTTTAACCACACACGCAAAGTCACGCAATGTCTCGAATTGGGGCTGAGTTTGATGAAACTAAAAAAAAAGAAAACTTGTTTTCGATTGTATTTTGTTCTATTGTACTTGAAATAGAGAAACAAATATTTATATAAATGATATATTTTACTGTCGCCATATTATTCTAAACTTCAAGTATTCGAAGCAATTAGTACAATCGAGATACCACCAAGAATATAAATAAGTTGTTTATTATAGTTATTTATTTTATACGTCTAAATGAACTATTGCCGTCAAATATTGTCAGGCGTTGTTGTTTTCTCATTTGCATATTGACACTATTCTTTATTGTTTGAATTTAGCTTCACGTTTCATCCTGCATATACCACAGTAGGCAGAGGAAATCTAGTCTTAAAACACTCCGTTGCCCACTTTTCGCTCAATTTTAGTGTGTTGAGTAGCAGAACTCAATGTCGCGCTTTGCCTTGATTACAAGCACGAAGAAATGAAAATAATCCTCCGGAGTCAGAATCGAACCTTTAGCTGTCGTGTGACTAAAAGTAATTTATAATATAGTATAGGCAATTTTTGAAAATTTTGTAAAGAATGAAATTTAATAAGTTTTTAGACCTTAGCATCACGTGTTCAGATTTGCGCCCTCATTTATAATACGTCAATAGTCTGATATAAATATACCTACTTCAGATGAGTTTCACTTGGAGTTCTTTGTGAGATTTCTTTTTTTTAGGGATACGTATCTTTTAAGGAAAAATACCAACTTTTTTAGATAGATAGATATTGAGTTAAAATCCACATCCTGAAAATAAATATATACATATTTCTACATTTACTTAAAGAAAAGATATGGCTCGTATTTCGACATTACAAAGGGAATCAAAATTCATAGAGTATCTGCGGTTGAACTAGAATTATGAAATTTGGCAATTAGCATCTATAGGTAGTACTAGTAGTAGCAGTACAGAAAAAGACCTGAAAACTATACATTTGTGATTCAATCCTAAAAATAAAAGCTCTTAATAGGGGGAACATTCGGATTAAAGCCGCTAGTTCAAGTGAGGTATCAAATGAAAGGGTCCTGGGTAAGCTAAGCTTGAATTTCAGAAAAAGCTCGAGACCTCCAATTTTTGTACGGAACCCTCGGTGCGAGCCGCACTAGTGCTTGTTTTCTTTTAATTTTTACTAAGGGCACGTCCTTGTGTCGTTTAGGACGAATAGGTTAATCAATTATGAAACCTTTTTTTTTCTATCAAATATCATAAAAAAACAGCTAGGATTTTTTTAAATCACCATCTCCAATCTCTGCTATGTGCGGAATACCATCACTGTATTCCGCACATAGCAGAGAAGGCAGAGGGAACCTAGTGTTAAAACACTCCGTTCCCCACTTTTCGCCAAGTTCTTCGCATTGCGTGTTGGGTGGCGGAACTCAACGCCGCGCTTTTATGAAATGAAAAATGTAAATGTAAATATATATTTTATTTCCTCGAGTGGGGATCGTACCCACAACTAGTCGATTTTACAGTCATACTATGTGCACCTTCGCCACGACTGACCTCGTATAATCGATATTTTTTTATATATGTTTAAATATGACTTGTTTTATCGACAATATAGATTATGTAACTTGTTTAGGGTTCTAATATCAAAAAGGATGCTTTTAACATTAAAAAACTACAACTCTATAAATAATAATATAAAACCTACTCCAGATTTCGACGGAAAGTGGATAGGAGAGTCTTAATACTACATACGGGATATAGAGTGAAGCTAAAAATAAACCTGTAATATGCATAGATTTCATATGTTTACATATATATATTTTAATAATAAAATACACATTGGCACGCTTAAATTACACTCAATTTATCTTGATTGACGCCGTTAGAAGGGACGTGGAAATTGGAAAAGCTCTCAATTTGACCATTCAAAGGCTGTCTGACGAACCGTGAATTGCCCTTGATTTAACATGTTCTGTGTAATTTATACGGATTTATTTGTTTGTTTGTTTATTATGCAAAGTAAGTAAGTGAATATGTATTTTGATAATGGTTTTGAGTTCGAAGCCTACATATATATATATATATATATATATATATATATATATATATATATATATATATATATATATATATATATATATATATATATATATATATATATATATATATATATATTATTATCATTATACATGAAATTAATTTATGCTAAACTTTATGTTAACAAAAGCTTTTAGTAAGAACCAGTCTTTATGATTATGGATTTATGACATGACCAAGACTAATACTTATTTAGAAAACGTATACAAATTTCAATGTAGCTGGACTCGAACCCGCGCCTCTTGGAAACCAGGACCAGGAGGCGCAGGTTCAAATTTTTATACGTTTTCTAAATAAGTTTTTTTCTTTCCTAAATGTATAATAACACTTTAAAAATGTAAAAAATGACCAAGACTGCTCGAACGCATATCATATACAGTAAGTTACATAGAAACAGTTAGCATGACGTTATATAGCTTTCTTCGGTAAATGACCATCTATAAAGTATTAGTAAATATTTTTTCAATTCTAACAAATAGTTCCTGAGATTAGCCCGCTAAAACAAACATACTCTTCAGCTTTATTATATTAGTACAGAGTATAAGTTACAATAAAGATGTTTCAACTTCACACGTTGAATTAAAATATTTTTTATATGAGAGCGGTGCACTCAGTGTACTTTCTTTAATTGCTTAATTGTCATTGTTAACAGATTTTTTTAATTAGGAAATTAACCTACAATAAATATTACTATTCAAGCATATATTATATATAAACATATATTACTGTAAAAGCACTAGGTTTCTGTATGCTAAAACCATATACATACCCATTTAGTTTCTCCGTGTGTTTAATATCCGTAGAGCTCACAGGATACTAAGAATAACGGATATGAGTACGTATGTAGTATGTTTGTACTTGTTGTCGTCGCTTGTCTTATCTCTTTATTATAAGGAAACGTCTAAGAAGCTAGAAAATTACTTTTAGTGCCCCGTTGTGGCACAGTAGAAAAATGCAACGATGGTAGCAGGTTCGATTCCGCTCTCTGATTCAAACGACTAATTGTAGTTTTAGATTTTTTAAAACCGTGTAAAATTTATTTCTCTCTATCTAAAATATTTATAAGTCATAAAATAACTTTAATTTGATTCATGTATTATTTTACATTGCTTGTATTAATCTGTACTAATATTATATGAGACAGAGAAGGCGCTAGTCTCAGGAACTACTTATTCCATTCAAAAAAATATTTGTGTAGTCCATTTGGCTAGAACGGTTATATTTCATCGTGTTATTCATTTTATTGCAACCCACCACCTGCATTCAGTTTCAGACTTACCTTACGCTTCAAAATGTGTCATACACAATCATTATTTATTTACATATATCACGTGGATCCGTTGATCAAAGCTAGTGCTACAAAAAATAATTTTAAGGGTAATATCTCTACATCACAAAACTGGAGTATTCTTGCATTTTTCCTTTGAAATGTTACTACGGCATATAGTTTCTAAAGAAGTGCCACATTGTACCGAATCAAGAAGCGTTCTTAAGACTCCTGCTAATTTTCTAAGTTCTAAAGCCCTTTACTTTTCTTGTGTAGGTAGTTAGTGTTGCTTGAATTTCATAGTAAACAATGAGGTTGACTTTTATTATTTATATTTTACAAATTTTATTTAGATATAAACTGTTTATTTTATTCTATAAAATAGAATAGAAGAAACAAATAGAATTCTTAGTTAGTCTTTATGTCTTACTAAACGCAAATGTCAGGGAAAATGGTAGCACATTTCAAATTTATGTTTATAGATCAAATTTAAAAAATTCTTTATTCAAATAGAAATTTGCAAGCACTTTTGCATCGTTGAGTTCACTCAATCAGGCTACCACCGACGAAAATCGGGAATGTCGTAGGTATTGATATCCACTCAGTGTCTACGTCTAACCGATAGAAAATAGAGTGATTAATAATAGTTACTACCCTATTTAAAAAAAAAAACTATGAAAATTCATTTATTTTGAAAATACAGCTAGCTATAAACTTTAGCAGAGTAGAACAGGGTTAACTCAGATAATGATTCTGGAGGCTTGTATCTCAAGCATTTATATGATCGTTATTATTATTATTCGTTTCTGATTCGACTATTTAATAATATACACTAGACATGTTATTCAAAAGGACGTGGTTTTAATGCTACGCGTGTATAATAACTCTAGTATTACTACAACGCTACATTTAAAGAAGGCTTCAACGGGCTTTTCAGTTTTTTTTCTACCTCTAAAATTGCACCAGCTCATTCTTTTCAGCGCAACGGATACTACCGTAACAAGTTTCAGCATGTTTAGATGGGATTTTCAAATGGCACTTGGTAAAATAAGCATGTCTCGACAATTTTTCACGCGAAAGCGTATGCATATTTCATTTTATACTCACAGTACGTTGACGGCCAGCGTCGTAGAATAAATTATTTACTTAGATATCAGTCGTGAAAGTTATTGATGTATTTTGTAACTTGTAATCTTCAGTTTCACGCTATATCCCGCACCCAGCAAGGCAGAGGGAATAGGCAGTCGCACCCTTGTGCTTTGTGCCACGACAGCCTGTAACTTACAATTATTATTGGTAATCTTGAGTTTGGAAAACTTGAGGGCGTCACAGCGCAACGAGACAGTATCTGACTGTAAACGCGACGGGTGTAAATTCGATGTCCACTTGTGTTATGTTGATGACACGTTATGTTGATCTGATATCAAGATAAAGCTCGACGTTGAGTTTCGCCAATCAACAGATTCCACCACCCACTCTGACCACACCCATTCACATATCATGAAATTGAATCATATATGTTTTAAACTTATATGACTCAATTATAATACAAATAAGCCAACATTTTCAGAAATCTGTTAAAATCACTTTGGAGCTGAAATTTTAATCTAAAACCGTAAGTAACTGTAATAATTTCATTTGGCCCGAGTGAAAATTTAAATGTGTTTATGATGCCATTCATTAACAGCGAGACGGCGATGCCTAAAATATACGTATGTACTTTGGCCGCAGTCGAAATGCTTATATCTTTGTGTGAAAGTAAGACATATAACGCGCCGCGGACTTTATTGTGGAAATAATGAACTTAGAAATAGTTAAATATACATAATAAATAATAATGTATATTTAACAATTTCTGCAGCGCACGCGCTTACAGTAATTCGATGGCGTTTCTAATTATTGTTGTTATTTACTTATTTAAGCTAACTAAGAATTGAAAGGTAATGTTATGTAGTAGTATATAGCACTCCTGCGTGCTATAGTCCATGAGATCAAAGCGCTTAAACAAACAAACTCTTTCCGCTTCATTATATTAGTATAGATTAAATTAGTATTGTATTTAAGATCTGTCTATATTCAAAATATAGTTAGTTAATCCACTAATATACGTGTATATAGAGATGTAGGTACCTACATGTATCTTATTATTCGATACATATTAAATACGACACTGTCTAATACGACAATTTTGTACTGATAAGGAATAATATTTATATTTACATATTAAGATATCAATAGTCTAGGGCTTTGCCCTCTGCTCGGTTTGCTCGCTGTAAATTAATTCTTTGTAGGACGTCTATATTATTTTAAGGATTTTGTAACACAAAAAATATACGGAATACTTACAGGATACTTTGATGTCAATCTGTCTGTCTGTCCGTCCGTCTTTCGTGTGGAGGTTTCGAGATGAAGTAAATATCAAATATTAAGTGTATAGTCCCTTAGAGAACAAAAAAAAACTTTTAAGTCGATGTATTCAAAATATACTTAAGTTTAGGTTCAAATCTAACGTACAGAAATATTTATTAGCTGTGTGTGTATTTTTAAGTTCTGTTTGCTTCACTGTATGTACGGTTGACCTTATACTTTATATATGGAATGGGAATCAAACTCACAACAGTCGCGGTTACAATCAGACACTACGCCTTGACGGACATAATTGTTATTATAGAAAATATCACAATACAAAATGTTATTATAATAAAAGGAAAAAAAATGATAATAAAACTCTGAATAAATGAAAGACTCATCCATTTGTATCATATTGTAAATTGAGTATCCATTATATTGCTTTTGACTATTATGGCGCAGTCGACGTACGAGTACTATTATTAGAAGGGGGAGGTTGTGGGTTGTAATACCGCGAAGAATCGAAAAATTTGGAACCGCTGTGGAAAGCGGCACAGCGTATCACTGTAAACACAATGGTATTCAATTCTCACTCGATGATATTATTTATTTTCATTTTCTCGCTCTGGTAAAAAGATAAAGCGTGGCTGTGAACTTTTCCACTCAACACGTTGTCTCAAAAATTAGACAGTGTACAGGAAACGGAGTATCCTAACTTAGGTTCCCTCTGCCCAACCTGCTATATGCGAGATACAGCGTGAAATCTACACAATATACCGAAAATTATTATTTATTTTCACGTCTCGCGTGTCTAGTTAAATAAAACGCAGCGTTGAGTTCCGCCAAAGAAAGTGTCTCTGAAAAACCGAACTGTATAAAATAGCTCGGAAATCCATTAGGAAGATAAATCAGCACGTGTAAATTATAAAAACACTATACTTTTTATAACTAAGTTTAGAATTAATTCCGAATAAGCTCTTTTTATAAGACTTTTGATCTCTTAGCTTTGGATGAAAAAGATTAAAGTTTAAATTAGTTTAAGTAAAATAGATAGTCATTTTCTTCATTTATGTAAATCCTATCCTCTCAGGATAGCTGAGAGGAAAGAGGGAAGTATCGCTGTAAGAAGATATAGAGCTTCGGAGTGCAGGTGAAGCCATCGGATTATGAAGAGAGCAAAGTACGAACTAGATAGTGCTCTAGCGGTCGCATTTTTGCATACACTTGAGCTACTTTTCTCGTGTGAACTTTTGTATTATTAATTTTAAAACGGTTAGTGCTAATATTAATATTAATATTTGTACGTAACGCGGCGTTGTGATCCGCCGCGTGCTAATTAATATTTCGAAAATGTTGCGCTACGTTGGCCTCAATTTTTTTTTCTTAAACGTAAACAGTTAAATAAATGTTTGGCATGTTTATATACATATATTTATTTTTCATTTTACACTTTACTTTGAATTGTTAAATTTCTACATACTAAACTAATTAGCAGAAACTAGTACACTAACAATCAAGCTAGTGCAACAAAAATATGCCTTATAATTTCACTAGCGTATGTTCCATATATTTTTGTTTCATCATTCCGCCAGACTCCCGACTACGGTCGCTTCCCTCTGGCAGGAAAATATATTGGTAGGTACGTACTGCGGGCCACCCTTAGTAACTCTGTAAAAGTACTGGGGACGATGATTGCGGCTTCGTTTCTTGGTCTCAAATGTTGAATTTGTAAGTGATTTTTGTATATATTTATTTGCAGTTTAGTGATGTCTTGTTTCTATTTTCACTGCGCTAATTTGTATTACTAAATTTCGTTTCATACTAAAGTTATTCTTTTATAAATATTTACTATCTGATGAACTAAAAATACTTCATGCTTTACGCTTTATCTCGCATTTAACAGGACTTAATGTCGAGACACTCCTTACTACCCCTTCCGCCTGAATGTGAGACATTGCGTTTTGAGTGGCAGAACTTAACGCCGCGCTTCGTCTCATTACCCGAGAGTATATCAAACCCAAAACCACAGCGTTTACAGTCAAAAGTGCACATAAATACATGAGCTCGGTGAATATTTATTATTTACTTTCAATTTCAATATAGTAACTCGATATGTAATGTCATATAAGTTAATGTCAAGGCCGTATGCACTTGTTTTATATTACCTTTAATGGTTATTCGAATCGATATGGTAATTACGTTTGTTTGTCTTTTTTATCAGTTTTTTTTTACATTTTAATACTCTATTGTGGCGTAGTTTGTATATACACAACAGCTTCGGTGTAAGTTCAAATCTGACTAGAATTGTTTTTATTTGGTAGAGTAAAACGCGTTTAATTGCGATTGATTTTTGAAGATAGATGCATATTATGCGCCCACAAAATGTATCTTCTAGTATTTTTTTTAAATATATATTTTCTTAATTTTTCATTCATTCGACAAAAATACACACACTAACATACTATGCAGTGCTGAATTCTACCACAACTCAAAAGCTGCGCTTTATTTTAATCTACGGAAATAAAAAACGGGACGATTCCTATGTTTTATGTCCCCGGACGAAAAAAAGACACGACTATCATTTAGTATATTTACACACACCCCTAAAGGTTCCTGAAACTAAAAATGTATACCACATATTACATTCAATATTCAGATAATTATAAAGTCGATAGAATGCACCGGCACTTGCTAGTCTAGGGCCCGTCGCTTCCCGGGCAGTCGGCGGCGGGCCTTGGGCGCCGACGGTCGCGTTCCACCTCTATCACAGAGCCTCTAAACATACGATATAACATATTTACTAACCAAATATACTCAATAACTAACTAATATTAATATGTAATACAAAAAAATAGTTATTAAAAAGAATTTTCGGTCTATATTTCCTTGTCATTTTTGTGAAATAGTAGAATTTGAAGCAGTAGAGTGCGTTTTTAAAGTGGTTTTATGGGAAGGACTTGTTGGCGATGCTTTTTATGTGGTTTTAATATATATATATATGTAATAGTGATTAATTTATTTGTTGATTATTATTGATTATTATGATAATTTGTGTTAAAGAAAAAAAAAATTATAGTAAATTTATTTGATTAATTTTTTAATGAAGCTTTTCATGATTTATCTATCACAGTCAATCACAGTTTTTGCTTTATATATTGAAAAATTGGAAATCATACTATATTAATTAATTTTGAGTGGACGTTCGTGGTTTAGAGTAAGTAGATGTATAAAACGACTTATGAAGATTTTTTTACACATAATAATATTTTTTAGGTAAATATAAAAAATAGTATAGCTAGAACGTTAAACTGAAAAAAAATGCAGATATTAATATTATAGAATTGAATATTTTGGTTCGTTTAACACGCTAATCGCAGGTATCGCAGGTAAAAAAATTTTTTGTGTTCAATGAAGGAAGGATATATCATTTCACGTCTTCGTTTCTATGTAATTCACTGTACCCGCATTTGGAGTTTTGGTATTTTAATGTGTCTTTTTTTCTAACTTCACGCTATCGCTCACATAGTAGGAAAGGCGGAGACAAAAGAGAAGATTTATATAAAATTTTACAATCTATAGTAGATTATACATCCCAATAACACATAGGCTACAATTTTGTATAACTTGGCTACAATATTTGTACGCGGCTTGCGTTTGGCGTTGTAATCTTTCAACTCAACTTTGACTCGTATCTTATTATGAAAGTTCTTGTACTGACAACATTTAATTTTGTTACATTTCGCATGCAGAAAGTTTCATCTTCGGCTTCGATATATTCTTTTGTTTCACTTTGAAATACCATTAACCCGTTTAATTCAATTCTTGTTTGTATGTAAACGAAAATATGTTATGAAGGAACCTTTTTTGTTTACGTAGTATATAATATTTGTTGAAGTTTTTTTTTTACTTTCACGCTGTATCCTGCATCTAGCAGGATAGCCAGAAAGAAGTGTTAACACACTTTTTTCCTGCATTCTTTTTTTCGAATTTTATTTTTCAATATTTTTAGAGTCACGTTCCTCAAAGAGTAAAAACGGAACCCTTATAGGATTACCACGCTGTCCGTCTGTCAAGACCATTTTTAATATATCTGAACACAAACAATCTCTTCTTACACAAATACATTGGCCTTACGCTTGCAGTCCATGGAAAACGAGGTTCTCGGAGTGAAATAAATTTTACTCGTTAAGCACTTCCGCCCTTCACAATATTTGGGACTCGGCTTTAAAATTCTGTAGTGTAGTAGTTTGTTTTTGTCATATGAAATTACATTTTTGTTTTTCAGTTAAGGCTTTTGTTGTTTTGTTGTTATTTTTTTTTGTTAATGAAGAAAACCTTAAAGTAGAAAGTTCTAAAATCTACTTCTCGTATGTATGTTTATAAATCTATAATATTTATTATCAATTTTGGATAAAAGCGATGGTAGTGAGTTTGATGCCCGCTCGAAGATTGATATATTAAAATATTCAATTCTCGCTCACTTTTGTAGACGTCTACCAGACGTAATGTTTTTAAAAGTGCCGCCACTCAATCAATGTGAATGTGTGCAGAAGTGAGAAACGGAAGGGTTCTAATGGGATCGGATATCTTAATATTAGGTTCCCATATTCTGGCTGCTTACCCTGCAATATACGACATACAGCGTGAGGCTAAAAAATTAATAAATATTAGCCTGTAGTTCAAATAATATCCAAATTTTTAGCCATTTCTACGTTGTTATTCGTGTCTCGTTATTTATAACTGACTTAAAAATACATTAGCTTAACTCACAAGAATAGGACACTCGATTGTCAACCTTCCATCCAATTTTCAATGAGGAAAGTAAAAAAAATAAAAAAATAATTATTCCCTCGAGTTGCAACCAAATCCACAACCGCTCTTTCAATGAGTCGTTGTCCCACTGCGCCACGACGGCCTCAAAAAAGAGGTTCTCAATTTAATTGTATGTTTTTTTGTATTCAGATAGGATCAGAGGGCGTGAGGCAAGGCCCACGCTAATACCTTTCCTCTTAACAACCATTAACTCGGGATTTTTGTTAAGTAAAGAGAATCATAAATTACAGGAATGTTGATGAATACCGCAGTTTTATTTTAATACCTTAGCTTATGTTAAAGAGAAAAGATCTTTGTGGCGGAGTTTGGCACATTTAGGTAGATTACGACGGGTGAGTGGCGTAGCCTAACGCCGTACTTTATCTAACATGACATGGATTGCCTATAATATATGTGTTTTTCTTAGCTTAACGCTATATTTCGTATATAGCAGAATAAGCAGAGGGTATCTTGTGTTAAGACACTCCGTTTCGGCCTGATTTTCGAAATGTTGTGTGTTGAGTTGCGGAACTATAACGCTGCGCTTTGTTTTCTTAGTGGGAATTGATTTCTCAGGGCGGCCTTATTTATGTATAAATTTATGTATTATATATGTATAAAAAATAAATAATCATTTTCTCAAATACGTCTAAGTACTCGTATCTCAACATATGTCAAAAGTACAAAATAAGTACTAATCATTATTTTCATACAATTTCTTTAGAAATACTATTAACTTTACTCAAACCATTCATTCCATTTAGAAAAAATACTAAACCTGCCCCTGCTCAAGCTTAATTGGTGCATAGATTGACACATTGTAGAGCAGCGTACGGGTCGCTGCGTCCAATGGTTTTTATCGATTTTGTGTTAGTATAACTAGGTTTCAGCCTATTAGTGAAGTAGTTGGTTCCTTTAGTATATTGGTTTTTTTATTAGGCTTTCAGTTGCGGATTCAGTGTCTGGTTGGAGCAATTTTGATATTGTGCTCGAGTGTTTCCGGTATAAAGTAAAATAGTTAAAAAGCGAATCAGTCTTCACTTTTTCTATACTAACATAAGATTTTTTAAATTATCATCTCTAAGTTTGAATTCAGAAACATTATAAACAAATAGTTTTTTTTTATTTCAAGCCTTATCCCACACATAGTAAGCAAGATAGGTAATATTAGGCTTTTCACTTAAATTCTAGATTCTGCGGCGAAACTTAACACCGTATTTTGTCGAATTAATTAGTATTTCATTTGTATTTATTAGTTTGGCTTAATTTTGAACTATAATTAAAATGTTATTAAATATGCTTTAATACTAAACTATCTAGGTACATATATGTATACATTTATTATATAAGCATTTACCTGCGATTTTTCAAGCGTGATTAAGTGGTTAAATTGAAGCCATTGATATCCTTCCTAAATAAATGGATTATCTAACATTTTTTTTATTTGAACAAGTAGTTCCAGAGATTAGCACGTTTAACCAAACAAACTCTTTAGATTTATAACATTAGTATAGAAGTATAGATGTCTATTATAGTTGGCAGGTTTATTTTCACTTTTTATACAATACGACCCACTTGGCAGTACTCTATACATATCTTGGCAAAAAGAAAATTGTTTACTCGTTCATAATAATATTCAATTTATCATAATTTAAAGTTTATTATTTTCATTATAGGATTAAGATTTTTTGAAAGAACTAATTGTATATAATCATTCCTTAGCTGCGGCACAATGTGCGACACAGACAGTAAACGCGATGATTGTGAGTTCGGTACCCAATCGGAAAATTGCGTTATGTTAATTTTCTCTGTCTGGTAAGAAAAAGCGCGACGTCAAGGTCCGTCATTCAACACGTCTCCTCTTTCTACCGGACGAATTCGGACGACGAGACGGAACATTAGCTTAACATTAGGTTCCTCTAAAAAGCGGAAATAAAATAGTAATTTATATTTATATTTCCATTTCTTCGGTCTGGTGTCGAGGCTAAGCGCGGCGTTGTGTTCTGCTACTCAACACGCAATGCCTTAAGAATTCGGCAGAAAGTGGGAACGGAGTGTCTTAACACAAGGTTCCCTCTGCCTACCCTGCTGTGTGCGGGATACAGCGTGAAGCTGAAAATATAATAATGATTTAACCTACAACTATATCGTATTTATAAGGTAAATTTTACTCTCCCTACAAAATAACATATTAAAATCATTACAACTTAAACAACAACAAAAGCAAACAGACGTGCCTACTTTATAATATGCAAAACTTTTTTGTTATTCTTCCAAACTACACTAATTAGAAGAATAACCACTCTCGGCTATATATGTTTGGATAATATTAAATAATCTTTTAAAGGGATTTGTATGTGGGGTTCGAAGCCACAGATACCGCGCTTAAAGTCAAACGCTATCTCTGTCTGTGTAAGCGATCTTAAATATTAGAAAAAAATTAAACATATTGAAAGAAACAATCAAAACATAGTGAAAAATCACTTGAGTCTAACTTGAGCTAAAAAGTAATTGACATCTCTGAGAGCAATTTTTTTCGAGAAATTAATAATAATAATCGTGTTTCATTAGTTTACTGTTCAATGATTCCTTTGTATGCGATATTACTTCCTGTAGAATATTAACTTTTAAATTGAACGCAAAAAAATTATTATGAAAATAGTAAAAACCATTAATTTTCGCAAGAAAAACCTGTTGTATTTAAGTTTTGTACGCTACTTTGGCCGACCTAATAAATTATTAATTTAGAATGATTTCTCTTATTTGGCGCAATCATTGAGTAGTTGGTGAGTCTAACTTAATACAGTCCAAAAAGCTTAAATATTTTATATATTTTACTTTAGATTTTTTTATCGCATAGCAGGATAGACAGAAAGAATCTATTGTTAAGACCTTCGCATTTTCAATGACGAAACTCAAAGCCACAATATAAAAATTGGAGAATGGAGTGACGTATCACTAACTTTTACTATCACATGTATTGTTTAATGTTAAGAATTTATGTTTCATTCCCAATGGATATTAGCATAGTAAACTACATACGTCGATACGTCCAGTGGCTTTAGCTGTACGTTAACTTAATAGTTTACTTTTTACCCGATGGATAAGACGCAAGGGACAGTACGTATTGTCACTGCTGAATGCTGGATACATTGTGATTTTTTTTAAGGAGAATTGGTGTTTACAACATAATATCATATAATTAAATAGGATTTATTCAGCTCATTTAGATAATACATACATTGAAAGAAATTTCTCTTTACTTAAGCTATACCTAAGTAGCCATTATTTATTCCATACATAGTAATTTGTTTTTCTGAAGCATCTTGAACCACGTACAGTTGCTTGATGTATAAATTACACGTTATAATATATTAGATTTGTCGTAATTATCTATTTACATTATATCAAAGACTCTAGGTCAGTTAAGGCTAGGCGTGGCGAAAGGGCATAGGCGTTGGACTGTCACTGTGACAGGACGTGGGTTGGATGCCCACTCGAGGAAATGAAATATTTAATATTGTATGCTGTATATAGTGTGAATATAAAAATATCAGAGACGTACGCTAAGAGACGTGTGTTGTGACAAGAAAAATTTTCAAGTACCCAACATTATTCTTACAGCAAAGCCTATATTCTCTTTCAATAAACGGACTATCTAATACAAAAAGATTTTTTCAATTTAAATCTATAGTTCCTGAGATTAGTGTTTTTGACCGAACAAACTCTTCAGCTTTATAATATTAGCACAAGTAGGTGTTATTTATGTTCTGTTCATTGCAAGCGTATGAAGGGAAATAGATAGGCGCTTGACCCCTTTTCAGTAATTGACGCACGGTACAAAGTGGTAATACTAGTCTCATGAGGCAAATAAAGCTGACAAATTGCATTCTATAAGCTAAAGCAGGCTTTGATTACACCATTCCAGCTTCTAGTAGCGTCATTAGTCTTTACATGTGCAGCTGGATGACGTATGAGTGTCGTCGCCTGGTGTGGATCAGATCTTTTCAAAGGATTACATGATTTAGAAAAGCTCATTCTAAGGAATTATAATGCTTTCTATGTTGTTTTTTTGGCTTCACGCTGTATACCTGATATAGCGGGATAGGCAGAGGGTACCTAGGGTTAAGACACTCCGTTCCCCGCTGATCGCCTAATTTTTGAGATATTGTGGGTTGAATGGTAGAATACAACGCCTCTCTTTCTTTTGTTACTTAATATTACTCGCTTCACCCTTTTATCATAACATCCTCGTTATATAAGAAAATTATTTCGGACTTAGCCAATAATAATGGAGTAAAGTTAAAAAAATATATAATTGCACAAATTATAAATAGAGAACACTACTAAAATATTCGGAATACACAGATTTCACTTAACACATATACATATACGTATATACGTAAGTATGTACTTTTGTCTACAACATTTGGCACAGACTTTATATGAACTTGCCATATAATCTGTTATCACATTTAAAATCAGTTCATAACGTCGACATCCTTTACCTTCAAATCAATCAGCGGGAAGGCTGACGCTCATTGTTGGTAATAACAACATTATCCTTTGTGTTCTCTCAGATGATGACAAAAATATTTATTTTCAGAACAAGGCCAAACGACATTTCAGAGTATTGACCAGCCAATCTAAAGGCAATCTTTGCTGCGACCCACTTTGTAAAATGTCCCTTTTGTCAGTCAATTTTCTGAAAAAATATAAGGAATACCTTAACGTTCAGAAACAATCAGGAAAAACTTGTCGGAAACAGCGAGCGGGTCGATACTATTTGATTTAGACCCTTACTTCGTCTTTGTTTCGACGTAAGGAGTTTCACCTTTTTTGTGTTTATCTTTCATAAGGAATATCAACCTTGTGGTTTATATGATAAGGCCAGAATGTATAACGCTGCTATATGATGTTGGTGGTATCGCCCGATGTATATCAATCGGATAGCCGCAATCTGGTCGTACAGCTGTCGTGTTATTTGTGTTATGCTTCCAAATTAGTCTCATCTGTGGATGGCATCTGCGGTCCCTTTGCAAAGTTGCAATGTGAATGTGGTCCTGATTATGTTCACGAATGGATTGATAATTATATTTATTTATGTACATAATTTTCCCTTAGCAAGGCTATATGACTGTAAATTGAGGAGTTTTAGGTTTGATTTCCGCACGTGAAATTATATTTAAATTAATTTTATTTACCGTTCTAGGTGATAAAACGTGCGTTGAGTTTCCTTATTCAACAGGAAATGTTCCGAAGCAAAAGGGTTGCAGTGTCTTACTTGGGTGGGCATTTCCTACCCTGTTCTGCGAAATTAAGTGTGAAGTGGTTTTTTTGTTACATATATATTTTTTGTGTTTTTAAAGCATTAGTATTTTAGTTTATACAGGAACGCTAAGTTCGTGCACAGGTGCCATTTTTCTAACGTTTATTACGTCAAGTCCTCAACAGAACATTCAAGGGCACGTTGTAGTGGCCCATAATTGTCTCAGTGTTAGTAAGATTTGTGACACGCAAAGGCCACATTAATTTTTAAATAAACATGTATATTTAGAAACACAGTGGGTATAATATGGATATTGACATGGCAACCAACTTCCAGAGACGTAGCGTAAAATGTAAATTTTGTAGAATTTGTAGAGATACCCAAAATTTGAAAAAAATATATGGATGGAAGGCAAATATTTAACAGTGATGGATATGTAGTAGAGTAAAGGGTCTCTATATACTTTATAACTAATGATAAAAAGTAAAATAAATTAGCTTCATTTTATCCCGCATATAGCAGAGTAAGTAATTTCGAGCCATTGCACTTGATTGGCGAAATTTAACGCCGTTGTTTTAACTAATGTGTCCGCTTATTTAGAGAGATCCGACGTCACAACATTACTTCATTGCGTCACAATTATTGACAGAACTTGCCTCATTTTCCATTTAATTAACAAGAAACACAGGATTTGCATTATGTATAGCCTTGATAGACTTTATATTTTATATAGATTTTTCCGTTTTCATTGCTCCACGCTCGTTACGGATATTATAGTGTTGTAACGACTTCTACATTCTGATTATGTTCCTTATTCCTTATTCTGTTGTACGTGTGCTGTATATTTTATACGATGTGATTAAAAGGTTCTGCCGATTTAAAATTTATGTCTCTGTTTGTCATCTAAGCACAATACAAAGTGTGGTGTTGAGCACCGCTTTTCTACACGCAATGTCTCAATAAAAGTCTGTTTAGATATCCGATATAAATATATAGATCGACGCTAAGTAAACACGCTCTACGGCTCAGCACGTGCCCGCCACGGGGTAAAATTTCATAAATCTAATTAAAGGAATCCCATCATATTTCCACTCGTTATCGGAATTAGCTTCGGCGATTTATAATAATAATTAACTTAACCGAAAACGTTTTGCTACGCAGTTGGAACGTATTGATCATTGGAAAATTCATGTTTTTCATAAAAAAAAAATTTTTAGCGAAATAAAAACGTATTGCATTTGCTGACGTTTCGATACACACATCTGGGATTCAATTAAATTGAATTACAGGGAAATGTTTATGAGAAAATCTAGTGGTAGGTTTAGTTAGGAAAGGGGGGGGGGGGGGGGACAGTGGTTTAATATCTTTCTTTTCGCTATATTTTAGTGTCATATGTGGAATAGGTCGTTTAAATTTAAGGCTATGAATCTCATGATATGCTCCATGAGGAATCTGGCCAAATGTGCAGACAAACTGAACAACACTCGGTTTAACGACCAAATTGATTTACAACCATTTCTTATTGAAACGTCTTGATTACTCACGCTCATTGTTCTGTTCCCAATGTTTTAACAACAAAATTTAACAACTAAATATATTTTCCATCGCTTTTTTACATTAAGCCTTGAAGCTGTCGTGTTGGTCGACGTAGGCGGTACTAAATTCCATTCCCATTCGGGGGAAGAAATTTTTTTTTTCCTCAACTTAGTAACAACATAATGCTCGTTATTTTTCGCATTCAATAAACAGCGCCACAAATATTTTATAGAGACAGTGAGAAAGTTAACAATAGATTCCCTCTGCCTACCCTGCTGTCTATAGGATACAGAGTGAATGTAAAAAAAAAACCTATTCTTAAGTGATCTATTTATAACACGACCAAGTCAGTGGATAGTCATTACCCTTTCATTAGGCGCCTAGGAAATAGGCCAGTTTCTTGAACTTTCCCACTCTTATCTTGAGGATCCTCGTCTTAATGCCAGGTCGGGCCCGCGCCAAGTGACGTAGAGTGACCGCTGTGACGTCGCACCTCGCGTGCGAACAGCGACACTGTGCTAGGGACTGAACAGTTGTGCTCCTCACATCGTAACGAACGTACGCTCAAAGTTTTTTCTTAACAGAAAATAGTTGGTGTCACGTATATATTTTTTTATTTGGACGTTTAAAAAATAGAAAAGGATTAGTTGTGTCTGCTATTAGTTTCTATCAATAGATTGAAAAATAGATATTTTTCTTTTATATTTCTAATAATAAACAAGGGTATCTTCAAGCGTCAGTAGTTATATAGTAGTGTACATATAGCTGTGATGGTCTGTGACCGGACGTAGTGTTATGGTGACAATGGGAATCATAATAGGGACCTGTGTGCCTGACTCCGAACCCGACTCGGCTGCTTACGGAGCTCAGCTCAGACGACCACCCAGGAGGATACTATATGGTAACTAGAGTAGACTATCCTACTATTTAAATAATGTTTACGTTGTTACTCTACAACAACACAGACACAGCGGTCTGACTGTTAAAGTGATCGTTGTCGGTACGATTCCCACTCGGGAATGACTGACTGACATAAATGACTTTCAGTTCCTCGCTCTAGTTATATGACAAAATTTGGGCAGAAAAAGGGGGAGTGGAGTGTCTTAACACAATTTAATTAGAAATACAATTAAGCTAGAGTACTAGTTTTTTTGTTTTTGCAACTTAGTAAATTAGGTTTGATATGTATCATTAATTTCCAATTAATCTTATTTCTGATAATATTTAAAAGGGTAAGTAAAGAGTTTAAATTGAGCTTAAGATAAATACAAATTTTCAATATAAATGTGTCCTTAGATTCTCAAAGGTGCTTTGAAAGGCCATTAGCGGTCTCTAATTACGTTTACATTGAGCTTACTTGGAAATTTCAATCTTTATAATGCCCGCAAAAACTAGTAATGGCAGTTCCAGACGTCCAAATGGAATTCACCTCGGTACCAAAAAAGGTGGGGTTATACAAGGCAAGGTTATACTACTGGTGAAGCCATAAGACGGTGATAATTAGCCATCTGGTATCTGAGCACGTAGTTGATGGTGGTTTTGGGTTCATATTATCCTATTGTCATGTCCTTAATGTTTGTTTTTATATTTGGGATGATGGAATTACAAATGTAAGAAATTATTGGTTGTCAATTTGAACATTGTTTTAGCTTCACGCTGGCAGGCAGAGGGAAGCCAGTGTTTTCAAGGTATTGCGGCAACGCCTTTCATCTTGTCACCGTAGCGAGGAAATAAAATAATTCATTCATCGAGTTGGAATCGAACCCACATCGTTGCGTTTAAAGTCACACGATGTCTCACTGCGCCACGTAGGCCTCAATATAAATGTACTATTAATATTAAATATATGATGTTTAAAAAATTGGGTTATTATAAGAATTATCGTTAACATGAAGATAAAGATTGTAATAAGGCAAATCAAAGTTAGAACTTTCAAGTTTCAAGGGTACAGCCACAAGGCACGCGATCACTTGTTGATTATAACAGAACATTCAACGCTACAAATCACTAATGTAAATTTTAACTAATTACTTTTTACACTACATTGCATGATTTAAAATAAATTATTTTTGTGTACGCGCATCGGTTGCGGGTTTGAATCTTGACGGGAGGAATGATTATATTGTTTACATTATTAAAATTGTTATACGATCAAGTGCGGAGTTGAATTCCGCTATTGTGTTTAGCTAAGGAATGTCTTGAAACAGCAACGCTCAGTTTCAGTACCTTTTAAAGAAACCATCGCGGTACAGCGGCACAGCGTTTGACTATAAATAGTTCTGGGTTTGATTCCCACTCACTTGTATGAATTATTATACTTTTCTCGCTCTGATAACATAAAAAGTGGTGCGATGAGGTATGCCATTTAACGCGCATTGTCGCTAAAAATTGGCGATGAATTTAGAGTAGTTCCCTCTGCTTACTCTGGTATGTGGAGAAAACGTGAAAACGCTGGTTTTTTTACTTTGAACATTATAAGTATAAATAAGTACTTATGTTCTTTAATGTAAACAATGATTTATCTCGCAATTTTTACAGTTGCATCATAGGAAAAACTGTTTGATTCATTTTATATGATTATACGCTGTGGCGTTATTATATGCACGTAATTTAAATGAATCATTCCATTATAAAATCTTGTATTTTATAGTTTTGTTTTTTTTTTTCAAAATAATTATGTAGGTGTTTCCCCCGTCTTGTTAAGTAAGTAATAAAGAAAGAAAAATGAAATGAGTGGCGGGTCACTAACTTAGTGAAATCTTCTTAAGTCTAGTGACTCTCCTAATTCTATAAAAATAATTTGTTTGAAAACGGTATTGAAAATATCGATTATGACTAACTATCAATGTGCATTCGATTTGCGTCGTGTGTTTGTTGATTGGAAAAATTGTAATAGTCACGTTTCAATTTAATTTACGTGATTATGAAAAGTGAAAAAGATAATTTTTGTTTATTTATACTTCTCTATGACACTGTTGGACACAGCGCGTTTGTTTGAACCATGGAGACACTCGATTAAATGAACCTTTGCTGTATCCTTAACCTTTGCTTCTGGAATTCGGCGGAAAGTGGGGAGCGGAGTGTCTTAACATAAGTTTCCCTCTGCCTACCCTGTTATGTGCAAGATACAGCGTAAAGCTATTGTAATAAAAATGTAACAGCATACGTACAGAAACACATACACAGACAAACTTATAACACCCCTCTGCTTTCGTCGGGATATAATAAGAAACGCTTTAATATGTGGTTGATAAGCGTCTTTAAGTTAAACGAATCCATATACAAATATATTGACATCCTAATGTTTTGTGCAGTAAAGATTAAAGTAAGCTAAGTTAAATTATTTTCCTTTTTAACCGACTTTAAAGAATATTAGTTTAACCTGTAAGTATGTAATATTGTTGGAATTGGATAATATTTGAGCATTATTTTTGTAAATGTATGTGTGAAATATTATATGTATGTATGTATCAGGGGGATCATTTTGGAAATGCAGGTAGTCTAGATTAATCTTGTTATAACAGGTTTTTGATTTTGCTAAACTGACAAATCAACAAAGACTTTTGTTACTAGAAAAAGATAAGAAACAACCAACATCACAAGACTTCTTGTATAACAGATTCTTTAAAAACTAAATTTATTTTAATTCTATTAACTTTCTGTAACCGACTTAGCATTCTTCTTATATCCAGATCCGAAAAGTCCGCAACCTCCATAGTTCATACCTCCATAGTAGACATAAAATGTCTATGGTGCCGCCTATCTAGGGGTCTAAGTAATTGACAGATATTTGAAAACGATTTTATTTTTTTAATTTCCTTTATATATTATACATTACCAAAGGCCTAATTAATTTTAAAATCCTTCAGCATTTTCTTTGGGACGCCCAAATAAAAATATAAAGATTCCATACTAGGCTTAGAAGCCGTTAGTTTTTTTTCTCGCGGTGTCGATAGTGTAGTTCCTGGTATTAGCATAGGGCACAGTCCGGGGCACATTGGTAACATCGGTATACAAGGTATGCTGGGGCAACAACAACGATTATTATTGTTAGTAACACTAGGATGTCGTGTAGTTCTTGTTGTAGTAGTAGTAGTAGTAGTAGTAGCAGCAGTAGTTGTTGAAGTTGTTGCTTCTTCTATCTCATCACTAGCATGTGTTGAATGATATGACAAAGGCTGTTGACATTGTTCTAACGGTGGCATGCAGTTATCTACAAGTGATAATGTTGTTTTGTTCTTGTAATATTATCAAAAAATAGGTTGCAGCAAAATAAGCGGAAGCAGCATGGTGTTAAGACATTCCGTTCTTCCTCCTGTCTACATTTAAGACATTGAGTATTAATAGACACTCAACTAGTAGTTTTAGAAATTTATCTTAATTTCAGGGAAGCAGTAGGATGTTTAATTAATTAACGCGTTACTTCAGAATAGTATATTTTTTTTCTACAATGTATTATTTGTTGATCATATATAGAATATAAATAAAAAATATTTTTCTCAAATGACATGTAAGTAACTTCTATAGCATTACCAAGCTTCATTCTACTATCCTTATTCTTATATAACATTTGTTGTTTTTAATTATTACTTGCTACTAAAGCGAAATACTTTAATTAACAATGTTTATTAAAGTATATTACCATTAATTACCTACTATTCACTCTGTCATGTAATTGGTACGACTTTGTCGTAGAAAAAATTGTACGCAAAAACAATCAAGTTTGTTAGTAGCAGTTAGTAGTCAAGGTTTTTACGGCGCTGTAGTTGTTGCTTACCATGTTTTACGAACAAACGTAGAAATGTGATCTTTTTTAACTTATCTTTTATTATCTATCGATCACTATTATTAATATTTTATATTAATTCGTGTTTAATTCGTAAAGGACAGTAGTTAAACGTATCCAAGATTTAATTTTAAAACACCAAATCTACTTTTTTTCCGTTTCCATATGAATTTAAGAAATCCTTTGTCAATGCCTATACATTCCCTAACCTACATAAGTTTAGTAGTTTCGTTTAGTATTTAGTAATGTAAGAGTGTGAAAAATATATACTTAATACAATATATCTAAATTTTATATATATATTTGATGTTTCAGATTTAAAGATATTTATCTAAATTATTATGTTTAATATATATAACTGTTTACCTGGTATACATGGGTAGTGATTCCTATTTTGCGGGTCATGCGTGCTAAAGCCAACATCAGTTCGTGCCCGTCGACTGTCCTCATCGTATCTTTCAGGTCGTCTTCGTCGACTGTCCTCATCATATCTTTCAGGTCGTCCTCGTCGACTATCCCCATCATACCTCAGCCACTCTTCTCGCCTCTCCATACATTCTTCGCACATAGAACAATATACTTCTAATAGTTCAGCTGGATCGTTTCTCTCATCACACCGGCCGCAGGCTGTACGACAGTCTACTACGGCTGATATTTGTATAATATGGGTAGTTGTTAGTAGTAGCATTGAATATAACATTCTGAAAATAAATTTAGTTTTTTTTGCTTCATACTATATTCCACACATAGCAAGGTAATAGCAATGTGCATATGGAATCTGGGAACCTACTTCTAAGACACTACTTTCCTATAAAAATGCTTTAATCCCCCACTTTTTACCGAATTCTCGAAGCTGTCTGTTATAAGACAGTCCTCGGGGTAAATTACTATTGAAAAGGTATTACAGTATGAATTATAGCAGCAATTAGAAATTGTAATATTTTTTTTTAAATCTTAAAATACGTGACATGTAAAAATAAATAATATTTTTTGTTCCTTTGCTTCATTTGGGAAATGAAAACAACATGTGTCTCATTAACAGTCAGACGTTATGCCGCTTTTATTGAATATTTAAATAGTCGTGAAACCTAAAGAAATGATTATATTGTCACATATATCGTCCACGTCGAGCCGTGTAGTGTGCTATTATTGCCACAGTAATTTACTTTGACAAATCGACTTTTCATGTCGATGCCACTATGTTGTTTGAATGAAAGTTGTAATTTCCTTGATCGCCACATGTCCGAGCTTCGATCGATCATCGCGTTTGTGTTCACCGTCGCCAGCTTTTTAATACTATATGAATATTTTTTAACATTATTTAAATGTTATTCCACACTTTGGAATTGTATGGGATTTTTTATACATATCTATAAATGTTAGTTTTGATGGACGTCACTATATCCCACATATAGCAGGGTGGATAGAAGGAGCCTAGTGTTAAGACACTCCGTACAACACGCACTGTACAATTTCTCAGTGTCCCGTCTGTCTGTCGTTTGTCTTGCTGCCTGACAAAAGAAATGAAATTAACAGGATTAACCCAGTAGGAATCGAACTTCTCTTTACTTTCCGTTTAGCCGTCGTGTTTACTGTCAAACACTGTGCCACTGCGCCACGACGATCTCACGTACTTTATTATTTTTAAGTTAAATAAATAATACGCTCATAAAATGACAAGAACAAATTTATAACACACCTGACCTCCATTTATATGGAAATGCTAACACTGAAAAACTACTTTATCGATCTCTGAACATTTCATATTTGTCCACTTTAAAATTCTGTTCGTTTCGTTTTTTTTATAAATTATTATCAGAAATCGAATGACTGCATATACTACGTCTCACGTGGTTTTTTGTTTTAGAGAAAACCATAAAATATAACTATTTCGCTTAAAAAATAATTCAGAACATTTTATTTGATATGGTATTGTATTGTTTAAAGCGTATTTTATTGTTTTCTTTTTTTTTACATTCTGTGTGTTATTTTGTGCATCTAATATATATAAAACTTTTTTGTACCGAGACAAAACTGACAGACAAAAATATTGGACTTAGAAAATTTTTATGAATGCCATCAGTTAAGGAGTAGGGGAGTACTAAAACAGAAGTTTTTAAAATTTCTATATAAAATAAATAAAAAATCAGCTTTACGCTGTGTCTCGCATACAGCAGGGTAGTCAGAGGGAACCTAGTGTTAAGACACTCCGTTCCCCACTTTCTGCCGAATTCTGGAGGTATTGCGTGCTAAGTTGCAGAACTCGACGCTGCGCTTTGCCTCCACACCAGAGCAAAGTAATAGAGTTAAATCATTCAATTCTCAATATTTTTTAAGCATAATAATCATTATCTTATATTATTATTTTACTTTAAAGTGCTATTATAACTGAGAATTATAAAAGTAATAAAAACCTACAGTAAAACTTAATATTTCTCTATTTACGATACGATAACAAATTGGCTTCTTGTGATATATTTTTATACAAGCAAGCAAGTAAGTAAGACTTAAGAAAACATAAAACCTGACATTTAATTAAAGACACTTTATTATGAAAATATTTTATCTGTTTCGAGACCGTCATTTATAAATGAAATACTTCAAAGGAGAATTGTAGCTTCGTAGCTTAGTGGTTTGCTTAATTTGCTTTTATCAATCATAGGAAGTTCGATATAATCTAGATAAAATCAATCTATAAAATTGGAAAAGTCAATTTAGATATTTAAGTCTTTTCAGATTTTACTGTAAATGTTTTTTTGTGTAATTTTTCAGATGTATGTAGTTATATCGTTAACGCCTCGTTTGTCATGTACCACGAAATGAAAATAATTAATTAGTTCAAGCGGAATCAAAACCCACAACCGCCGCGCTTACAGTCGCTGACGGCCACTGTATAATATTATATTTGTTTAATTTATATTGGAATTGACTCAACAATATTACCCTATTTCAAATAAATATCGATTTCAACAAGCCAAATCGAGTTTCGTATTTCCTTTAGTGGAAATACAATTTCACCAGTCCCTCCAGCACCGGGAGACTGTCCCCGTTTATAAATATATAGTGGCGAATACGTAGTGCTGTATTTAAACTACCTATGTACCTCAAAACAAAATTTAAAAATCACAACTTTAGTTTTGAAGGTAAACACCGAAGACTTATTTATGGGCGATGTATTTTGTAGAATTCAACGTAAACGACGGTTATTGCAGAAGTTTTTAAATTTAAAATAAAAAAAAAGTTTATTATCGTTTTATCACTATGTACCAAAATACAATTTAAATAACAAACAAACAAAAAAAAAATTACCTCATTGATCTAAAACAATTTTAATACAAATTTTCCAGTTGTCTTAAATTATGTATGTCACGAATGTTTGTTTTAAAACTACACGTTTTTGACTCGGGGAATTTATGTGTTTAATTCTAGGCACAGCGTACTTATGGGCGGAACTCAACACCGCACTATGTTTTCCAGAGCGAGAAAATGATAATAATTTACATATAATCTCGAGTAGAATTTACAATCAAAACCAATATGTAAGATAAAGTAAAAAGATGACTTAAATGAAATAAAGCATACATTTTTACAACATCACGTATACATAACCTTGAATATAGCGCAACGAGAAATTATTAATTATTTATGACAGAATTTAATCGATATTAGACATAACACAGGTATTTATTAGAAATAGAAAATTACTTTCCCTTTTTTTTATAATTTTTATTCATTTCATATTGCGATTGTGTCAATATATCACTTTTTTCAACTCTCTGCTTAAACAGATATAATTTTTGTTGTTGGAATCTATATAAAGAGTTTTTTTTAGCTTACTTTTTATCCTTAGAGAGGTATCTATAGAGAACGATGAGCGACCAAACGCTATGGTTTCTACATGCCTCTTCATACATACATGAAAAAAAAAACAACTTTAAATTATAGCCGTAAAAAAAATGCCCTCGTTGGAGAGTCGAATCTACACCCAACCACCTCTGTACCACGACGTCCTTTTACGAGATATAATTTATTAAAACGTATAATTTATCATTTACATGATCGCAGAAACAGTAACTGAAGTGACAGTTATAATTGTATGTAAATATCATCATTTATTCAAATTATTTGTTTAATAAAATGCTTCTGAAATGGAAATTTCCTTTTCCAATTGATGAATTGGTTTCTGAAAACGTATTCTAGATAAAATTAAATTAAATCACGCTGTATCCCGCACACTGCAGGGTAGGCAGAGGGAACGTAGTGAAAGACACTCCGTTTCCCACTTTCTGCCGAATTACGGAGGCATTGCGTGTTAAGTGGCAGAACTCAACGCCGCGCTTAACCTCGACACCAGAGCGAAGAAATGGAAATATAAATTTAAGTAAATATTTCATCTCCTCGAGTGGGGATCGAACCCACAACCAGTCGGTTTACAGTCACACTTTGTGCCACTGCGCCACGACCGGCCTCAATCGGTATTCTAGATATGCTTCAGAAAAATAAAAAAATAGTTTTTATTTATTTTTATGTATCTTATGCGTTATACAACCAATGTAGAAAGAACCTAGTGACTTTTTTTTTGCTTCATATTGTACCATATAAGAGTGTTGGTTGGTGTATCATATTGTTAAATCACTTCGTTCACCACTTTCTATCTGTTTTTCATGATAAAGCGTGGTGATTCGCAGAGCTCAACGTCACAATTTGTCTTATTATCATCGAATGAAAATAATGAATTCCCCTTAGTGGTGATCGAACCTGAAACCGTCGCGTTTATAGTCAGATGTTGTGCTCTTGGCTCAAGACAGACCTGTTAAGAAATTTAATTTAATTATAAATGCACCTACCTACTGTCTCTAAAGTCAAGAGTTGTATAATTAAAAGGAAAAGGAATTCGTTAATTTGCTCCGTTATTTGCGTAGAACTGATATCACTCCGCCGAGGTATAATGCTAGGTGGAAAGGCGAGGTATAGATTTAAGTGTCAGAATTTTATTTAATTCATTTACTGGCAGACTCGATTTTATAATGATAAATTTTCTTAATAAGATCATGGTTTCAATTCTTACAGGATTTGTATTCTTTTTTTACCTACAATAAACATGTCCCTCTGCTTTCCAATTTTGAAGACAGCTTTTTGAGTGAAAGTTTTTTTACTTTATTCTCACCCAGGGAACTCAGTGTTAAGACACTTAGTTGCCATTAAGACCCTCCCGTTAACCACATTCCACCGAATTCTGAAAGCATCACTTAGTGAGAAGCGAAACTCAACGCTAAGCTATGCCTCTTACCAGACCTTTCATTTCCTTGAGTGGGAATCGAACGAATATATTCAAATGTATAAATGAAAAAAATATTACTTAAAAGTACCAGTAAGTTAATTTAAAAAAAAAGAAGTTTATTAAAACAAATATAAAAATTTAAATAGTATATGAATTTGTAATTTTTACGAGCTCGCTGGCGTCGTAGCTGTTGTATGTGCCTGCAGTTGGGTATAAAGATGTGGCGATAGATAACACCTCGCTCGACCTGACCCGTGACCTTTTGTTAATGCTGTGATTAATTTTTATATGCGATGTATTTGGGGGTTGCCGGTTACATTGTATTTAATACTAGTTATTAGAAAATCTACAATTATAGATTTAAATCTATATGTCACGGCATTAAGTAGTGTGGTTAGACGGCCTCATTTTTTTTAACCCTTTTAAGTACGTTTAAACTTTTAATTGTCTTATTGTGGGGTAGGAACTAAATTTTGAGTAAAACAAATATTAATCAATTCTAAATAAATAAACGAAATTATTTCTATCTACAGTTCACGCCAATTACGCGGAACTTAACGCAGCACCATAACTAATATTGCCTATCTCCGTTTTTCGTCTCGTATTTAGCTTTCAACCTGATTTTTATCTTGTCTGAGCTGTATGCGAGATTCGCTCATTTATACGTCATTGTTACTTATTATTAATACTACAATTACTTATTATTAATATAATTTTGTTTATTTCCAGGTATAAAATGTCCAGTGTGCAGCAAGTTCGTGTTGCCGGACGACATCGAGTGTCACCTCGTGATGTGTCTCACGAGACCTCGCCTCTCCTACAATGGTAGGTACTTCCCGTTATTGTTATTATATTCTTGTTTACTTCGCGGTTGTCGTCTCTAAACATGTGGTTTGATTCCCATTCGAGGAAAACTATTTTCATTTTCTCCGTCAGGTAACAAGGCGAAGTAAGTTGAGTTTCGCTACTCTACATGTAATGTCTTGACAATTTAACTATAGGTTCCCTCTTTCTGACATTGTACTGGGTGCAACTTGAAGGTATAAAGAAGTATTCTAAAACAAGTTAGTAATAGTAATATTTCTATGTAGAATATTATAATATTGTGCAGTGAGAGTTAGAGGCATACATGTTGGTTCAGATTTGGGACAAAGATAGAGAAGAAATTTTAAATGTATTTAAAATTACTATACAATTCAAGGATAGGTCTTCATGGTCAGTTTTTAGTAAAATTGGAAACGTGACGCTATTACTTTGCAGTTACAATGTCTCACTCGTCCACTCGGGTGTTCAGTTATATGCCTTACTATTTTACCTCCGACTCCGCACGTTCGTATCTAGAGCTTTGTGGGCCCGAGGTAATTGTCGTGGATTTAACGCTATTTAATATAGCCTTTCTCGATAAATAGACTATCAAACACAATATTGATTTCGATTCAATTCAGTAATTGCTGAGATTTTAATTTTACGTTTAATAAAATAATCTTTATAATATTAATTTTAATAATAATATAGAAACTATCTAAACAGGCGGTGAGTGGAGAACGGAGTATCCCTAAATGTAGTAAAATAAAATATTTCCATTTTACAGAGGACGTGCTCAGCGACTCCAAGGGCGAGTGTGTGATCTGCCTCGAGGAGCTCTCGGCTGGAGACACCATCGCGCGCCTGCCCTGCCTTTGCATCTATCATAAAGGGTAAATATATTAACAGAAATAAATTAATATTTGTAGAGAAGGTAGCTGTGGTATGTGGACACGCACGTCAACATTCCTGTGGCGCACTCGTTAAATGCAGTGGTTGTAGGTTCTTTTCCTAGTCGGGTGTATTTTTCAATAATCCCATAATCTACCACCCAAAACTAGATTGTTTTTAAATTGGACGTAAAATGGAAAATGGAGTACCTTAACACTATGTGTGGGAAATATTTTTGAAAAAATTTATAAATATTTCTTCTAAATTTATTTTTTGGCTTCAACGTTTCGGGACAGACTATATTTACAATATTTAAATTGCTCCTTCCTCTGTTCTGATTGACATATCGAGGCTTTGAGTCCCGCCACACAATGTCTCGAAAATTGAGCGGAAAGCGGAAACAGTCTTTATTCATAAATTCGTTTTAATATTACGAAATATATAGTCATAACGCCATCTTATTGCAATGTAATATATACCTACTATTATATGCTAATTGCGTGATAAACAATGTATGTTTAAATCCATATATTTCTATTTTCAGATGTATAGACCAATGGTTTGAAGTGAACAGATCGTGCCCCGAACATCCCGGCGACTAGTGGCCAAGCCTTCAAGAACCTTGGCCTGGCCTGGCTAGTGTGGCAGAGTGGCCTGACGCGCCGTGGCCTAGCGCCACGAGGCCATGGCCTGGTCTGGCCTGACATGGTCTGGGCTGGCCTGGTCTGGCCCACCATGCAAATAACGTGCCATCGTGCGTGTGATAGTTTTATACAATGAACAAATCCGGCCTCAGGCCTTGTAAATATAAACTTATGCTAGTGAGATGTTTTACCAATTAATGATTAAAAAAAACAAAGACAATTATAGTAAATGCTAATGGGAATTTTTCGGTGGAGTATTATTATTCATGAAAATTTTACATTGTTATCGTTTCGTTCAGCGTTCCGAGGTTTGTTTTGTATTATATAACGTGGCGGGCGATTATGAACGATTATGAAATGAATTTATTATTAAGAATATTTCAAAACGAATTCTGAACTTGTTATGAATTATTCCTTTGCTGCTAAACTTGGGATCCTTTAGAAAATGTTCCCGGAATCGCTATTATCTTGATCAATTATGGAAATTATGAGTGATTGTGGAATGGTTCATAATCGTCTGTCTATCGCGTACTGTATATTATGTATAGCGAGATTTGTGTTGCAGTGAGAAGCTCTACGACGTACATATCTGTTCCGTAGCTTGTATTATATATAATTTGATCTTTTTCATCTTGATAATAAAGTTGATTTGTTTCTAAATTTTCTAAAATTGTTTTATTTTTTATCCAGATTTTTTACTATGTAGAAAAATGTTATGCAATTAAAATATATTATGACCTTTTTTGCTAAAATACCTTCAGCAAAATGAGTATAAAAACATAGTTACATTACTTTGAAAATATTTTAAAGACTATTAAATATTCCCAAAGTTTTCTTGAAAAATCTTGTATCAAAATATCATATTTCGATTAGAAACTGAGCTATCAAGTGACACAAGGCACTGTCACTGTCACCTTTATTTAGGTGAAAATATTAGAAATAGCGGATCTAGAAATTATTAAAAAAAAATTTAAAAAGTTTAAATACAAATAAAATTATCTTCCCTGGATCAAGTATAATAGATAAATTTTCTGACAATTTCTGTTTGTACTTATGAGGCCATCATGGCGGCAAATAGTCTAATTGTAAACATGACGGTATAGGTTCGATTCCCACTTAGGGGAGTAAATTATTTTCATTTCCTCGCTGATAACAAAACAGAGAGTCAAACTGTAGGCTATTTAGTTTTTGGTGCCCTTACAATTATGAGATCATTTAATTCATCATCATAACAGTAGGGATCGGAAGCGTCCTAATAATAGTAACAGTCTTGACACTTAGGTTCCAAGGTACCCTCTCGCTATGTGCAGGATACATCGTGAAGCTAAACAAGCATGCATGCAACAATGAAGCATAACAACATCAGCCATGTCTCAAAATATCTAAAAGTAGTCAGTTATTGTCACAGTTAGCCAGAATTTTATAAGACAGGATTTTTACCTAATTGAAACCAGAGTGCAGTACTTACATAATGGCATACAATCGATAAACATGAATAAACATCTTCATTGTAATGAGAAACTTTTAAAATAATGAAAACAGTCATTTTTCATGCAATATTTTACTTATTAATTAAATTTTTAAAGCCAGTCAGCGGTTCGATTCCCACTCAAGGAAATAAAATATTTTCATTTCCTCGCAGGCAAATCGTGGCGTAAACTTACGCTGCTTAACACTGAATGCCAATAGAATTCAATAGAAAATAGGGAACTTAAGTTTCTCTATCCCAACAGAGTGACTTAACACTAGATTCCCACATTCACCCAGCCTATCCTGCTATATGTAGCATACAGCGTAAAGCTAAAAAATATAGTTTTCTATAGCAATCAGTAGCTAATATTATCTAGAAATAATGGAAAATAAAACAAAAAAATATATTTAATTATATTTTATTTCATAATTGATGAAGTTATCGCATAAACGAGCGATGTCGTGGTCCACGCTGCATGCGGGCGCCGCCCCAACCCATGCCTGCGAGTAAAAAAAATATATGTTATATATCATAAATATATTACGTTTTATCTGTATGTGACAGTCCCTCTTGGAGGAGTACATTATTTTCATTTTCTCGCTCCGATAAGAACACAGTTACGCTATGTCTAGAGAATTGGGCGCTACGTGAGGAACGGAGTGTCTTAATAATAGGTTCCCATGTTCCCTCTGATTGCCCTGCTATAAAATATTAATTAATTTATGAAATTTTGAATTAACATATATAGAGAAATGTATTAATAATTTTAAAAAGAACTGTAATATTAACTATGTACTAATACAGGTAACCAAATTAACAGGCACCAAATTAAATCCAAAATTAGAAGTTTAATCTCACCCATCATATACTGTGAAGTTGGAGGGAAATGTCCAAAATGCTGTCCTCCCATCTCCCACGCGCCGCGACCGCTGCAAACAAATCAAAAAATGGAGTCGAAGTTAAAACAAGTTAAATAAATCAAAATATATTATTTTAATTTTTTTTCTCAGTTATTAGGTACATGCTGTATTCCGTATACAGCAGCGTTAGATGGAACCTTGAATTAATACAAGGTTCCATGTCCTTAAGGACAGTTTCCACGACACTCAAACTATTCAAGACAAAATCAAGTCAAGTTTAATTAAGTCAAAAGAAGTTCAATTAAATCTAAATATATAATTTATATACCTTCTTGGAATGTATTTCAAAACACAGAATCAGCGATTATAAAACGATATAATATGTTTGAAGATTATATATATAGTAAGCTTTAGTCTTAAATATATTTGACTTTTAAAAATATTATTGACTACTGACTAGATAGACTAACTGGTCAAAAGTGTGTGTCGTTGTAATGCTACTCCTCTTAGACCGTTAAACCTATAGCTCTTATTATCTTATACGTATATATCTTATACGTTGTGGATGATGTTGGTGATAATTGTAATTGTAGTTTTTGAGTAAATGGTGAAAATGTGTCCCATGGAGTTGAGCTGTGGAACGTTTTGAAAATCACGGGCACAGATTGAATTTTGACTAACTTAACCCAGCGCGTGCTGACATACCTGAAAATTTCGCTTCCTCAACTGCACCCGTCGTGCGCAGTAAGTAGCGGATTCTAGTAATATAAATGAAAAAAATGTAAATACTCACAGATGTCGGTAGTGTGCGTGCTGCGCGCCGAAACGACCGCGCTCAGCGCCCGCGCCGCGACGACCGCCGCTGGTAAATACATTTTGTATATTTATTTTATTTGATACGTTCAATTATATTTTATTTTCATATAATTAAAAGAGTATATATCTCATATATACAAAAATGCAAATTGTTAATTCAATAGCCAATGAATGAAAATTAAGTTATGAAAAAAATTTACATACAATTTTTTGTTCAAGTTAGAAGAGTTAACTTACTTATACTTATAGTAAGTTAAAAGAGAACAATTTAAGCAAAATATAAAAATACATAATTTTGGTTATTAAATATTATATGGTATCACACACGGGTGAAATAATTATTTCATATAAGAACAAGCGTTCGTACTGATGGGCGGCTGATCGCTACAAAATGATGGCAATTCATTATTGCTTTACTTATACCGAAGACAATAGTCTATATAAATAACATTTAATAAGTTCTTTGATTTTCACGATTATTACACATATTAAATGAAACTAATTTAACCGGATTAATCGCGTATATTGAAGATTTTTACATTTTGGAAACCCGACGTTTCGAACATTTTGCCGTGTCCGTTGTCCGTGGTAACGGGTAGACTGAGGTGGCATTCGTCAGTCAGTTGACATAATTATCATATCAAACTACCGCCAGCGATTTCTTAATTGCCTCGCGTACTGCCCTGGATTCCTGCAGAATGAGCTGATAGTATCTTGCCACGTGAAGAATACTCTTCATCAGAACAAGCTGCCAATTCCCCGCCAGCGTTGTCAGAATACCAACAAGCCACCCACAGTAGAGAGACAGCCGGCATTTCTACCATATGTGAAGGGGGTTACAGACAGGATTGGCAACATTTTAAGAAGAGCTTCCATAAAAACCATATTCAAGCCTAACAAGAAAGTGAGCCAATTCTTGAGATCAGTAAAAAGTAATATTCCTTTACAGAGTGCAGGTGTATACAAACTAGACTGTGATTGTGGCTTATCATATATTGGTCAAACAAAGAGAAGCATCGGTGTTAGGTTGAAGGAACACATCTCAGATATCAAGAATGGGCATGTATCGAAGTCAGCTGTGTGCAGCAGCAAAAATCTTAAATATACGCGATTAATCAGGTTAAATTAGTTTCATTTAATATAAGATAACATTTAATATGTTATTTTTTCAATATTTAATTATAATTAGTTCATATGATTTTTTTTTCTTAACCCTCCTATAGAACACAGCCTAGTAATATAAGATTATATTATAAACAATTGATAACAATACTTTTTACTATTTGTGTTTGTTACAACAAACATAAAGCCCCAGCCCCAACATAAACCCAACAAGCCCCAACATAGGCCAACAAGCCCGACATGCCCCGGCTCACCGCGGCGCGTAGGGCGCGTGCAGCGCGGTGAAGTCGTCGACGTGCAGCGAGGGCGGGCGCGACGTGTTGGGCGGCCGCGAGCGGAACGCGTCCGCGCCGCCCTCCGCGCGCAGCCGGCTCAGCGCCACTGCGGGAGAGACCATATCACTTTTGAAATTTACTTACTTTTTGTATAAGACAAGCTACAGTATAGTCGACGAATCATGGTCGCTTTGATATTGCTTGAACATTTTTCTTGCTTTTGATTATTTTTTTCCGAGATTACAATGTGCAAAAGTTCAGAAAACTGAACTTCAGCGGCAAATTCATGTAACTGTAAGCACGACAGTATGGGATGGATTCCCACTCTGTGGAATTATATTTAACATTTTCATTTCTTCGCTCTGATAACAAGGCGAAGCGCAGCGTTGAGTTCCGTCACTCGACACGCAATGCCCCGAGAATTCGGCGAAAAGTGGAAACGAAAGTGTCTTAATGAGAACGAAGTGTCTTAACACTAAGTTTCCTGGTCCCCTGCGATGTCCGATGTTCGGGATACAGCGTGAGGCTAAAGAAATATACATCAAATATCTCACCAGCAGGCCTCTTATCATCACAAGGTAGGGCTTCAGGGCGGGTATCGAGGCAACCCGCCAGACGTCGCACCGCGGCCGCTAGGGCTTCTCCTCCACCGGAGACATGGGCGTTTGCCACTTCCATTATATCGCAAGACATCTTAAATAAATGTAATTATATTTTATAAAAATAATAATTATATAATTTTGTTTTCTTTATGCCTAATCTAGTTACTCGTATGCAATAAATTAATTATTTTTGTTGTTATCTGGTAGATAGTATGTCTATTCTGAATGGTGTAGAATGTAGATTCGAGATAATTAAAAAATATACGCTTAGGTAAAAGTGTTTATTTCTAAATAAGAAATTATAATAAAATAGCGAAAACCGTTGTGTTCATTGGTTGTTGTATTTTTTGTATATTTTGCTCAAAAAAAAATAAAACATAGAAATATTTCATATAAGGCACCTAAAAATACATTATTATTCTTAAGGTAATAAGAGGACCAAATCTTCTTTCATATTAACGAACCTTAACATAACATAACTGCACAAGTTGTAATTCTAAATCATTACTACTCTCATTTGTACATCACATCAAAATCATCCAAGATCACCCAAAAAAATCCTCAAAAAAAGCCCAAAAAACTCACCAATTCCGTATCATTGACATCATCACCACTCGCAGACGGCACATTCAACCAGTAACCGGTAGTCAATCTCTCATCACTCGAATCTCCTATCACATATATATGTCGAGCTGCAAACTGTGCCACAAGTGGTTCAGGAGATGGTAAGAGCTGTTCTGCGACATCCAACTCCTCAGTAACCTTGAGCTTTTGAAGGTTACTTATGAGGAAATTAGCATGTGATAGCGCTACTTCGTCGGCGTTGCGGTCCTGTAATATTTTAGTGAAGGACTAAGTTAATGACGTAAAAATATTTTTCATGGGACAACAGATATATCCCTAGAATAATTCTAGAAATATAAAGACATATTATTTTCAATAGAGGATGGAAACTTTGTACCACCTGGAATCCATCAGAAAGTCTTAAACCACCATACACTACACCACAGAGCAAGATACATTCTGCAATCCAGGGCAGTGTACGCGAGATGATTAAGAAATCGGCGGTTGTTTGCTAATATAAAAATATAATAATTATATCCACTGACAGACAGATGCAAAATCTTGTAATAAAAATTGTTATAAATATAGGATTATATCGTAAAAAAATCTCTTCAAGCTTTTCCCTTGAAATTGCAGGGTACGCATGGGAAACTTATTATCAAGGTATTTCATTCCTCAAGCACCGAGAATTTTCGAGACATTGGGTGTCAACTCAACGCCTCATTTTGTTTGCTAGAGCGATATTTTTTTTTATGTTTATTACATTTAAATAATTTTAATTCCGCAGGAGGAAATCGGATCCACAACGTCAAAAAACTTTTATAATTATTTTTGTTATGTAAATTGCAATCTTTAGAAAGAAATAATTTTAACAGTTGGACTGTTTAACTGCAAATAAAGGATTTTCATATAAATTCATAATAATAGCTTAACTTACTTTAAGGACTTTCTCCAATGTCATTACAGGATGATCTTCTTCATTCGGCGAATATCCAACCATATCTGCCATTTCACTTAACGTTAAACCACTTTTCCTTCCTACAGGTCCTTCGCCGTCCTCTGCTTTCAAAATCTTAATCAAATCCACATACAAATTTAAACATTCACTCCTATCTTCCCCCGATCCTTCCAAAGCCCATTTGAAATATTTTCCAAGAGCTTCTTTTTTCCTTGTCACAAATTTTCTGAATTGCAGAAATCCGAATTCATGCTCAGTTAGAACGAAATACGCTCGTAATACTGACGATGCTACCGAACATGTTTTAGTCGTAGACTCTAAACAACATGCCGTTGCATCTAAGAAGGCAGCCAAAGCTTCTTTATTTGGTAATGAATTAGCCATGACAGTATCTGTGGAGCCATTCAAAGGTGTCAATGTAACTTCAACATCACAAAACGCGGCTAAAATGTGAGCTGAGTATTCTTGAGCCGCTAGATGATCCTGCGACGAACTCGATACACTTAGCATGTTGCATAGTGCTGTCTGTATATCATTGGATTTAGATGTGGCACTACTCATTGTATACAATACTGCACATTTTACAGGTGCGTGAGAAACAAGACAGGCTAAAAAGCCTAGAACTCTTGCTACGCTTGTATTAGCTGGTTCACTATCTTTCATTTCCCTCATAACGGCCCCCACAGCAGCTTTCGCGACAGTTGCTGCTGTATTTGGAGCTAGATCAGCTATTTGAACGCAAACGCGACGTAGCATATGCACCACTGGATGATAAGTCGACATGCATATAATTTGAATCATATCAGTCAAGTCATTTGACAAGGCGTGCAAATGAGCAGACCACATTCGCCTTTCATTCGCCGCGTCGGCCAGTTCACGATCGGTTGGTGCTGTTTTAGTCTGCATTGGCAAAGGTAACGGTAATAATTCAGAGAAGATCAGCAATCCGGGAACAAAAGTGTATGGAGCTGTCATAATGTAAGAAATTACTTCTGAACATAGAGAAGTCCAAGGTCCACGACGAATAGAGTCGCCATCGTTAGCGTCATCAGCGATAGGCTGGGCATATGCTAATAATGCTCGAACTGCGGCTTCTGCTGCTTTCGCTGCAGTTCTATACCCAATACATCCAACTGGAAATGTTTTTGCGATGCCGTAAGTCTTCAAAATAATCGGGGCAGCAGTCAAATCGCGGAATCTTGGGCCTCGACAGCGCACTACTCGTGCTAACATTTCATCCAACAATCTTAAGCAAGGCAGCAACATTTGAGCTAGTTGTAATCCTCTAACAGATGCAAAGAATGAAGTATGCATGCTTGGTTGGTCAAAATGTGTTGCCAATCTGTCTAAAATGCCAGAAATATGAGCAACACCGTCTAAAGAAAATAATTGTAACAGATTATATTTGTATTTCAATTCTACATATTCTTCAATGGGCGTCTCGCACACTATCGACATATTTTGCTCATAATCCGATATGCAAAAATGACGCAAGATTCTCAAACACGTCATCAGTTCTCCAGGCAAATCTGCCGAATGCTCGAGGCTTCCTTTCAATATTTCCACACATTCTACCAGATCTTCCCCTGATAGCACATTCGGTTTCTCTACTGGTTTCAAATATGGTATTACTTCTTGCAAAACGCTGGACACGCTGGGTTCAAATCGATCATGTTCTTTAGAAACGTTTATTAATCTTTGCCCATATTTCTTCAAAAACGGCACATTTGCGGCGTATCGGACAGCTGACACGATTAATTCGATAGCATAACCTTTAGCGGGAGATTTTTGCTTGGATGGCGAATCATTCTTACTTTTACCTTTCAAATCAATTTCAAACACCTCCATCAGACATTCAGAGTTCTCGCCCATAACTATAACATTAGGCACTGCCGTTTTTCCAACACTTCCAAAACTAAGGCAATACAAGCACTGCAATCTATCAATCAGTTCATTTTCATCAATTTTTCCAGCTTGTAAATCACTTATTGAATATAAATAATACAATGCTTTTAGTCTATAGGCAAGTTCAAGACCCACGATTTGCAAATCACTGTAATTGCTCAATGTGCTGTCGTGAGGATATGGTGTTTCATCAGAATTTTGCTGCCCACACGGTTGTTCTAATATTTTAAACATTAACTCACTCAGTTCCATATTTTTGTACAAATATTTGAGACCATTATATGAGTTGACTAATTCAAACACCAAATCATGTATAGGACTGGTTATGACTAAGTTGTTGCTTGTTGTTGGACATGTTAATAGATACAAGCAAACTTCGAAAGTTCGATGTATATCGAAGAATTGCAGTAATATTTCATTTGAGCATTCCTTGCTTATTTCGAATTGAGCAGAAACAGGTAAAAATCTCTTCGGTTGTGAGAGATGGAAACATTGTGATCTGTATATATAGAGTATTTCTTGGAAAGAATCAACTATAAAGTTCACTTCGCCTTCCGAAAATTCCGCATCTTCATTCTTTTCCTCAGCTGAATTATTAAACTTTAACACCAAATCGTGTAGTTTCTTCAATACTTCGTATACATTCAATTTCTTTATTAAAGCACTGAGAGAAAACTTTACTCTGCCCAGTGGATTTGCTTGCATCATCCGAATTAAGGCTTGGTAACCGTTCATGGGCTTTCTCGCATTATCACTTTCGTTTTTATCAAATTTCGGATATATTGTCTCTTGCATGAAATGGTCTACTGATTCTTTTGAACAAAGACAAGCGTTAAGAGCTTTTAGTATCATCAAACGGATACTCAAAGCCATGTATTCTTTGGAATACACTTCTATTAACTGCATTGGCATATTTATACCATTGTTAAGTAAAATTTTCATAACTTGCCCGTTATGTTCGTGTGACATCAGCGTTTCTGCAAGACGAATGCCACACTTCATATGTCGTATTTTGTACGTAGGTTGTTGCTGAGCTAACGCAAATTCGAAGTTTAGTCCAATTCTACAGAAAGTAACGAGTAGATTGTATATATCCGTAAATTCATCAGATGGTTCTGATCGTCCGTACGTTCTAAATATTCTTAGTATAATATCAGTGTTCCTGCATAAATTAGTTAAAGAAATGAAAAGCTGTTCACATTGATGCACCCAATCTTCACGAGACGAGTTATCTATTTCCAAAAATGTATTAGAGAAGAATTTTTGCTCTCTTTTCTTAACATTAGTTGTAATTTCTGCTATTTTGAACAGATCTACACTCGCATCACATAATTCATCAAACGTTGCATTCGTTATATCTTTAGTATCATCACTTTTGATATCAGCCAATTTTGTTATTTTATTAACGTGTTTGTATTTAGTCCATTCAGCTTTGAATGGATTGTAATATTTTATAATGTCTTCTACACCGCAATATTCATTCACGTCGTATTCCACTTCCATATAAGAATTCGTATCTAAATCATCACAGATATCTTCATCTGACAAAATTGGTTCAAAAGGCTCAGCATCCATCGACTGCTCTCCTTCTAGAACCCTATTGGGCGACTCTATGGCTTTTGGTGTAGTGTCTACTATAGGGACAGTGACTAAGCTTGAATGTTGATTTTCAGGATATGTATTATCAACTTCCTGAGAAGGACTACGTATAGAGCTTTTATGTCTATAACTTTGATGATAGAAATCGATACGTGGTATTTGTTTCCCACTTCTATCATATTCTGGCGCATCTTCTGATCTTACCGAGTTAATAGGGCTTACTTCACCCTCTCTAGGTGACATAGGTCGTCTAGTTTCACTAGGCGGAGTCCTAGGTCTCTTTCTAGGGTCATCTCGACTTGGTGACCGACTGCCATAGCTAGAACCACGTATACGACTGTACGGCGAATGTCGTTTTCTTTCATAAGGAGTTTGTTTATCATAAGAAGGAGCTCTACGTTCGTATGACGAGCTTCTCTTATCGTAAGGAGAAAGTCTTTTTTCGTAGGGTCCTTTATCATATGGAAGTTTCCGTTCGTAAGAAGGCGCGCGTTTATCATAAGGAGACCTAGGTTCATAGGAACCACCACGTGATCTATCATATGACGCATCACGATGACGTCTATAATCATCTTTCTTATAAGATCCACGATCCCAATCTCGATCACGATCGATACTACGAGATCGAGAACGACTTAATCGATATTCACCCTTCACAACGTAATCTCGATCACGACTTCTTGATCTGGAGTGCAGACGATCTCGATCTAATCTTTCGAGTTCTCGACTACGATCTCGATGACGAGACGATTCGCGACTCCTGGCCCTATCGATAGATCGCCTTCGACTTCTGTTATCACGTCTATCTCTATCTCTTTCTAACTCCATAGATCTTGGACTATGTCTCATTCTATCACCATCTCTTTCACAGCTTATGTCACGTCTATCTTTTTCCCACTCATTATCCTCCATATGATGGTAAGACCTTGGATCTCTTGGATCTTTGGGAGCTTCATTGTCATAATAATCACCTCTATACATTTGATTATCATAATTTTCGGGATAATTTCCAGCTCCATAGTTTTCTGGGTTAGTGGGAACTACATTGGTAGTGTAAGCTGGTATAGGATTTGATGGTTCTGGGTTCCAATCTGAGGATTGTGGAACATTTGCTGGTAAAGCACCAACTTCGCGGGACACTGGTCTTTGGACATTCGGCGGAGGATTAACAGTAGTAGGTGTGTCTGGCAACACTTGAGATAAATTGCCATAGACCGCCAATGTTATGGTTGTGTACCAACCTGGAATGAATACAGAAGTATATCTTAATCTTAATGACTTTATTTCATTATACTATTAAATTTTAAAGTATTGTGTATTTTAGCTTCACTCTGTAACAGGCATATAGAGAAGGCAGACTGCGCCTCAATGTAACAACTTGGCGGCACGATAGGTTTTAACGTTGCGCTCGTATGTCTTATAAAAATAAAGATTTAGGTTTCTTAGCAATAGCACATCCTCCATTCCATGAGGCCAGTCGTGTGAATGTAAAATCGACTGGTTGTGGGTTCGATCCCCACTCCAGGAAATGAAATAATTGTTTCATTTATATTTAAATTTTTTTGCTCTGGTGTTGAGGCAAAGTGCGGCGTTGAGTTCCGTCACTCAACACGCAATGCCTCCAGAACTCGGCGGAAAGTAGGGATCGCAGTGTCTTAACACTACCCTTAACCCTACCCTGCTATGTGCGGGATACATAGAGAAGCTAAAAAAAATCCTCTGAAACCCACATACAGAAGTCGTTGTGTAACAGTTGCTACTGACGCTATTCACATTTGGGGTAATTTATGGTGCTACTTAGACAGAACTCTGATCAATTTATCTTCTTGATTAGATATGGTATTAGGCCTGCTTGATCTTTTTGTGTCTGTGTTTGTTCTTTAAAGAAATTGACGCATTGCAATTCACTGTATTCAATGCAATTAAGCCATAAAATACATGCTTTATCAAGATACAAAGATTTGTTAAAAATGTTTAATAAGAGACAATCAATGGACAATCCTATTATTGTAAATAATAGTAAAAAGCCATAAAAAAGTAGGTAATATTTCGGTTTGGCTAAAGATTCATGTGCTTTCAGATATTTAGGCAGTTGTAATACAACCATGAGAGGGCATGTATGAAGAGGTTGATGACAGTGGACGAGGCGAAAGAGGTATGTAGAGACCGTAGCGTTTGGTGCTCCGTTCTCTCTGACTACCCCGCTAGGGATAAAGCGTGAAGCTAAGTCAAGTTAAGTTAAGTTAAGTTTGTAATACAACCACTTCAGTTTTCATATGTACAACATTTTTGCATCTTGAATATTATTTAGTTTTAAAACTAACACAATTGGGTAAATTTTGGTGTGGTTTTTTGTTATTTGTAATGTTTTAATGGTAATAAATGACTGTCTAATTAGAATAAACACCTGGGCAAAAAATATATATATTTTAAAAAATGTGATTTTTTTTACATTGAGCTATTTTTTTTCTAAAATAATAAAAAGAGTAAATTTTTATTACATTAAAAGTATCACGCAATTTAAGCACATTTTAAGAAAATCTTACATTAAAAAATTCCGAGTAGACAAATAAGTAGGTAGAATAATAATCTGTACACTGTACTCGGATGAGTACAGTGTAATTACAATAGAACATATTTAGAAGTGCAAAGGGTTAATAAGAATATGCTAGACATATACATTTGTAATTTTTGAATAAATATTCCTACAAAATCCATCTTTCTTCAAGTTTCAACTATATAGTTCTAATAGTTTCTAAATAAAGTGATTTATTTTCTTTGCTCATGACTATGTTACCCTAAAAATAGGTTAATATTGAATATATCCTATAAACATTCATGTTATTACAAAAATGTAAAATAAGCTGTCAGAATTGAATGTTACATATTATTGAAATTTTGAGTTTCATTTTGGGCCTCACTGTTTAGTTGAAGGTTAAAACTCATTGTAATTGATAATTAAGTGTGGTCCATATGAAAATTTATTTAACAGAGAGGGTCTTGACTTAGCTGTCGATAGTCCTGTTCATCTAGGTCTTTTTATTTTTGATTTCCCAGACTTAATTATTTGTCAGTGAAATTTATGGGATAAGCACTGGACAATGGTGGGGCCATAACCAACCCGGCAACTGCTATTCCTTTGCCCACAGTGAGGCATCTAGTAATCTAGATTCTCATAGTAAAGGACAAATCACAGATAATGAATATTGTAATTGGTTACCATAACAAATTTTCTAGATCTATAAAATTCATAATTAAACACTAATCACTAAATAAAAAAAACTATAACAAACAAATAACCTGAATAATTTCAATGACCAGCAGATTAATGATAATAGAAAAGTAAATGTTAACTCAAATACAAAGTATAGTAAAAATAAATATTATTACCTCTAAGTACAAGACCATCAGTAGGTATCCTAGGTTGTTCAGCATCAGCTCCACACTCCATATGAATTTGTCCATTTTGACAATAATCTAAGCTTCCGAGGGCCTCGAAAGTTGAGGCACCAGGTTTACTGAGATCGTTCACAAAGAAATCAATGTGAAATTTTGTAGGGTTTGTAGCTCCAAGTCTTACACCTCCAGGAAAGTCACCCTCAACACGGGCACCCAGTGGGATAATTCTTATTTCTCTTACATATACAGATTTTGGAAACTGAACCAAATCGAGATTTAGTTCCTGGAAAAAAACAATATGTTAATAAGGAATAAAATTTGAAAATCATTATAGTTATTTCTAATAAGTAATAATATATGAAAATTATGTTTCTTCATTTTATGCATTAAACTGTATGATTGTGTATTGACATGTATAGCTTCCACTCCAAATTTATATACAAAAATGATAAATAATTATAAAAATAAAATATCACACATATAATACTGATTTACCTCACTAGTATCATGCGAAAATGTATCGAAGAAAAGTAAATCTGGTTGTTCGGTAGCCATTTTTATAGCATTTATTTATTTTATATTATAATTAATCTTAACACATGTCTACTGATTTAAACTTATATTCATTAATACTTAAAATTACAAGAATACAAGTTTCCGGCAAAAATAACGCTACAAAATTGAATATTGACAAATTTTATAATACAGCTTATTTGACATATTAGCTGCCATTTGCCAAGAAGTTTACCACAGATATTAAACTAACAGATTATAAATATACTTATTTTACTCTTCAGTTTATATATAATTTATGTAATTTTAATTTAATTTGGTCAATTTCAATGTATATAAATTAACGAAATAGATGTTTACTACTAGTACGAAGAAATTTGCAGCTTATTCTGTTTCAGTATTTTGTGATTAAAGAACTGTTCTCCATTTAGAATAATTATAATAATCAAATTCTTTTTGTTTCCACACTCACATACATTTAAAAAACCATTAAAGAATGATAGAGTTCCACCACACAGTGTCCACAATAATTCTCTGTCTACCGTGTCATGAGTGCAATCGTATTTTTATCATCTATTGACATTCCTTTATCTCGGTCACTGCCTATCCTACTGCCGAAGGGTTTTTAAAATATTTTTTAAAATTAGAAATTAAAGCCACCGTGGCTGAGAATGTTGCGACTGTAAACGTGACGGTCGTAGATTCGATTCCCACTCGTGGATGATATATTAAATATTTTCATTTCCCTTGCTCTGGCAACGCGCGGCGTTGAGTTCCGTTACTCAACACGTAATGGTTCAATTAAAGAATCAAGTGTCTTAAGGCTAGTTTCCCAGATTTCCTTCTGGTCATCCCGCTATGTTTGGAGCCGTGGGCGGCGGTAATTACTTACCATCAGGTGACCCGAACGCTCGTTTGCCGTGTCTTTTCCATAAAAAAAAATAAATAAAATGTGTGGGATAGAGCGTGAAGCTAAAAAAGGCCCTTATTTTGTAAGCATAAGCACAAATTTTCATGTAATTTTTGGTAGTAAATTCCTTCATTTGAGTGATTTAGATGGTTGACTGTGTTACTAAACATAATTTATTTATTCTGCTTAAGTAACGATTCTGAAACTTAAGGAAATAATTTTAAAATTTTTTTTTGTTATACTCGTTGGAGACGACTTACTCCCTATTTAAAGATATCCTGTAATACAATACGTATAACGGATGAATAAACATCTGTATAGATGTACAAAATATATGTGTTATTCGCACCTAGAACCTTATTAAGATTACACGTACCACTGTGCTATGAAGGTTTCAATCTGCATATTTAAATAGTAAATAAGACAATTAATAATAAATTATTCCTTTAAATAGGAAGCCTATAGGAAATCCTGTTGCACATCTATATTTTGTACGCAATTATGTACTTGGAAGTAAAGGTAAGGCCTACTCATCCTTCCTTAAAGTCGTTAAACCTTAGCCAATATGTTGAACATTGAATTTCCTTAACGTAATGATGTCATTTTTAATACCTATATGCTGTGTTGTAAATTAGGTGTAACTACTGTAATCACGATGGTTGTGAGTTTGATCTCAACTAGGACAATAATTCAATTATTATTAATAGTTATTGAATAAAGCTCATAAATCATAAATTTTCTTTAATCGGAAGTTTTTGTTAGTTCTAACTTCGTGCTAAATTTCATAATTGTAGGTCCACAAGAGGAGTTTTGATTTCGCCACGATTTTCATACAAAATGCAATAAAATCGGTACAGAATTGTTTGTATCTTTTGATTGCGTTGACTTAGAACCGAATCTTTTTCTGTGCCATGGACTTAAATATTTGGTATTAATATCAGCTTGAAACATTGAGAAAATAATCTTATAGAAAAACAGTCTTAACAGACGGACGGACAATAAATACCTATAAAGGTTCCCTTTTTTCCTTTCGAGGTACGGAATAAGGTACTTTCCAAAATTATTTAATTTTTTTCTTAACTGGAACGGAAAAAAAACAATTTAGTTTTCCTTATGGTCGTTCTGAATTCGAGACATTGCGTGTTGTCTAGCGAAAATCAACGCCGCACTGTCTTACCTGAACAGGTTATTAAGTAATACTTTTTTATCTAATCAAGACTGTGGTTTATCGTTTATGTATTAAAATACATATTAAACGATAAACCACATTCAAACATTAAAAGCAATAGCAATATGCAAATTGAACGCAACACGTTATTTTAGTAGATTTTTCCGTAATCATCTCGCGCATGGTAGTGCCAGGCAATTGAAGAACTGCGTTTTTTCCTTGCTTATTTACTTGTTAACACCTGTCTGTTAGACATATTTATGACGAAATGAAATAAGCATATTATGCTCATAATATCTATTACTCATTTCTAGCATATAAAAAAGCAGACAAAAGATAGTGAAATATAAATTATTCTAATTCCTGTGACGGGGCATCGAATCCGCGACCAACTACCGCGATCTAAAGATCTACAATATCCTATCTGTAACATGTTTATGTTAAATTATTTCAAAACAATTTTATTACTATTCATAGCTTTTTAATTTAAATCTATGAATATGTAATATTCTATTGGTAATCTTAATGTAAACATGTCATGTATAAAATTATCTTTTTAATTATAGATACATTACGAGTACATCTATAGTTTGTTAAACATTTGTGTTTGCGCGCAAAAATGTCAATGAACAGCAAAAGATTTAATTAGTTATTAAATATATAAATATCCTAAGAAATGACCATTATCTATACATTCTACATCTATACTAACATTATGATTATAATAATGTGTTGTTCTTGGAGTCAATTTTTCGGTTTACGAAATTCACCTTTAAAATAGTTTTTTGCATTATTATCAACTTTTGTGCATTATTTTTTCGTAATTAATGTGTTAAAAATCAAACTGTACTAAATACATCAAATAAATAAACATCACTTAATGATATAAGATTAGTTATTTATCCACTTTCTTACAATTGAAAACGTAAAACAGTAAGAAGTAAATCAACAGCAGCACCAACAGTTTACCCCAAACCGAGAATTACCAAAACACATACGCAACCACATACAGTACGGTCAACAAGTCGTGGCCACCCTGAAGTCAGGCTTAGTGATATATTGCGCATTGTTCACTCGGTAAGAAAATTATCAGAAGTAAGAATAATCTTTAAATCAAATATATAGCCAAATTTACAGCTAACCTTAAGGCGGCCACGACGCGTTGACCGTACTGTAATTATATTACAAATGCAAACATGCTTACGAATGGAATTCACATATACAATCATACCTTAGTAAGATTTACCTTACTCGAGCACCTTTTAAAGCATATAAGTTAGTTCAGTTAGTTTAAATTAAAACTATTAGCTTTGTCAAAAATCTATTTTATTTGTTAGTATAGTATAGAATATGTAAAGATTATCAATTTAATCATTTATTCCGCTTGCAATAGTCGTTAGGTTATGTAAAAATAAAAAAAAGGTATAAATAAAAAAAAACATGTCACTCGAAATTTTCGTGCAGAAGCGTTCATTAAAAGTTGCCAGCAAAGTAGTGACGGTGACTGAGAGCGAGGCGACTACCTGCCAAGCGACCACCTGTGTGAGTTGGGGATGCCAGTACTATGTAGAAATTGGCATATTGTAGGGAAATTGAGTTATACATGCATATGTTTTTGAAATTGTTATAAGTAAAATAGTTTTATTTACCTATTATATTCAGTATTTATTTTGTGCTCTATTGTTAATGATTAAAAAAAATAATTATACACAATTTCGTGTAAATGCGTTTATTAAATGTTGTCAGGGAAGTGGTAACGGTGACTGAAAGCGGTTCGACTACCTGCCAAGTGACCACGAGATGGGGATGCCGGTTTTGTGTAATGTTTGGCAAATTGGGAGCAAAGTAACATATATTTTTAGAGATGTTCTTTGTTTTATTATTATGAGAATGTATTGCTACTACTAAAATTGTCAATAGTTGGAATATTATATTAAATTATTTTATACTGTCCAATTGTTCAACTCTAGAGCTGTGTATGTGTTTTAATTTTATCTATTATTTTTTGCATATTTATCACGTACTTAAAAATTAATATTGTTTTTTGAAAATAGTATTATTAAAAAAAATTAAGAAATAATCATCTGTACGAGTGATATCAGTCCTATTTGAAATTTATTGTCATATTTTATTACTGTAATATCATAACGAAAGAAATCGTAATTCATGTAATTAATATTTACCATACGATATATATTACTAGTTGAAAATAAAAATACAATATATTTCAAGCTAGCCTTACTTTTCAAAAGCAAAAATTCACTTACACCTAATCTTGTATTAAAATATACTTAATATATCCAAGCGAATAATAAGAAATGTAATAAAACCTACATTTTAATCAGCGTTAGGCATAATACAGTGATACGCTTGCCACCCCACCTGTGCCGGCCGGCAGTCGCTCTCGCGCGCTCCAACTAAACACAAGCTCGCTGTCTCGCTACGACAACTCGACACGTCATCAACTTTCCCAAGCGAAATAAGTTTCACATTTAAACACAATAACCTCAAATATTTAAACTGATTAATCAAAACTTTAGTTAAATTCAACTTTTGTGTTATTTTTTTGGGGGGAAAACTGGATTTCGGCAACGTGTGCAGTGTGTGTTGTGTGTTGATGTGTTTGATAGTGGCGTGAAGATGCAGGGCGCCGAAGTGGCGTTCTTGCTGACGCTGTTCCTGGCGGCCGTCGTAGCTCAGGACACTAGGAGATTATCAGGTCAGATTGCTACTAAAATCGTAGTTAAACTAGATAAATTGAGAGAACTAAAGACGGTAGTTACACAATTTTTAATCATTTGAAATTTAGAACATAATTTTTACACAGCGGCAAATATATAAAAAAAAAACAATAACGCCGCTAGAATAATAAACAGGTACGATCTTTAAATAGTCGCGAGTAGTGACGTGTAACCGGTATTTTGTTTTTTACCCTGACCCCGGCAAACTCATGCCATAAATCTTTATGGAAATTTTATAAATTAATAAAATATATTATTTTCCTTTTTTTGTATTTAAATAATTTTGTGAAATAATAAGACAATATGTAGTGTTTTATAACTACTTTCACTTCAATTATTCATTTAATTTAGGGATATATAGTGATGGTATTCAAAGTGCCAACGTAACTGTTTGTTTAAGTAGGCAGTGAGAAATGAACTCGCACCCGACATGTATGCTAAACAAATAATACGTTTTTATATTATGTTCGCTTATGGGTTTGTAAAATAATGTTTTTTTTAAGTAAGATCATCTAACATCGCCCTTATGTATAGTATATATATGCGGGATACAGCGTGAAACTAGAAAAAAAATATCTCAGCTACACGATACCGTGGGTAACTTACTGTAGTAACATGAATAAATATAAAATTGTAATTATCTATTAGCATTTACGATTTACAGCTATAATTCATTTTTTTGTCACCTCCAGTTTTGCTTTCACGCTCGACTGGGTGTTCGCGTTTAAAAGACATCAACGCGCTCGTTTTTACTTCTGTGTGAAACCTAACTTCGTTGTAGACTAAAGGAAGAGTGTCGTTAGAAAGTGATGTTAATTTAACTGATTGAAGTGTCGTTTTACCATATTTTATTATGTTATTAATAATTTATCTTAAGATGTGAAGTATATAATGTTTTCACTTTTTTCTTTCAAATAAACGATTTTTTATATGATTTTTGATGTCTAATAATATGTATTTAGAGGGCAGTTGTGGCGCAAGGGCACAAAGTGTGTATGTAATCGCGACTGATTGTAGGTTCGATCCCACTCGAGGAAATGAAATATTTATTTTAATTCGTATTTTTATTTCTTCGCCCCGGTGTTGAGTTGAGTTTCGCCACTCTACACGCAGTGCTTCCAGAAATCGGCAGAAATCGTGAAACATAGTGTCTTAACTCTAAGTTCTCTCTGCTTACCCTGTTTTATGCGGGATATAGTGTGTAAATTTAATCTTTTTTTACGTATAGAAAGAAGCAAAAATGTAATTTCTGTTACAAAATTAACCAACTACAAAAATTTTTACTTTTCATAAAGTTAAAGAAAGATATTTCGAAAGTAATATTATTAAGGAGGTAGAGTGGTATTATAGAGTGGTTCGTAATTTTTTAGATATACCAGAGATTGTATTCTTATAATTTATTATAGTACTTATTATAAATTATATACTTTACTCACATATGACTTTCATCAATTCTGTTTGATATGATTTGTTAATTCTCGATTTTTCTATATTTTTTTAAAATTACTAAGTAGGTAGAAAGCACCTGGGAACCTAGTGGACACATCGTTTCCCACCACCGAATTCTGGAGTTATTTTTATAGTATAAAATATACAGCAACCGGTGGCACACCATATTTACTATTTAATGACATCACTTTATTTTGAAGTGCAGAGAAATAAGTAAGATATGTCATAGCAGAGTAATATAGAATATTACGGACAAGCAAAATCTAGTCGCCATACATTTATCTGATAACAGCGACAAAGAATTATGTTAGAAAAATATTTAATAATACAAGTTTGTGCGTATTTGTTTTATTTTAAAATATAAAATATACTAAATAAATTTTAATTCACTGTGTTTTTGTCAATAGAAATGATGATACTTGTAGACAATTTAATTTTTTTTAGATTTACGCCTAACCTTTTGCAGGTTAACGAGTGAATGTCTCTCCCTTTTTTGCCTCTTTCTTTTCCAGTGTTATCAACCTCTTCATACAGCAGGGCCCCAAGATGAACCCAGGTCTCTCTCTGTCTCTTTTACCAACGACTTATTAATCATCATTATTTTTGCCATTTTTTCATCTTTAATAAATCTCTCTCGAAAAGGAGTCTAAACGTCTCGAATTCGGCTCGAAGGAAGGGAACGGAGGATATTAGTACTAGATTCTCTATGTATTCCGTTATGCAAAATATTTTTTTTTAATATAAAACTGTACAAAAACTAAAAAATCCACGTCCATTTAAAATTTTATGAAATAATTGAATCAATATAAGAAATTAACTATTGTTAGTCATTTATTATTCTTACTAGTCGTCATACTATAAAGTTTATTTAACTTTCTTAAAACGAGCTATCATCGTTCATCCATTCGACATTGACCGCCGGAAGTCGATTCGTCTCGACGTGTCACTCAACAAGGGACTTCCGATGACAATACTTTCATAATGCTAACTGAAAATGAACTTTATTACTTTTAAAAATTAAGTTAAATTTGCTTAAGCAGGTATTTTTGATTATTTTCTCTAAATTATTCTTGTATAGAAATGTAAATTATGCTATTCTTATATTTTATTGATATTTTTGTTTCTCAGTCCTTAGTTTTGAAGTACTCAGTAGGTTTGGTTTAAAATATAATGAATAAATATTAAACCTTATGGACTTAAAAGTAAAGCTCAAAGTGGCTTGGGATTTTTAACTGATTCATTTAAGTATTACTAAGAATCATATACTATACATTAAATACGGGAATTTCGATTCTATTATTATAGTTACAAGGTTTGAAATATCTCATTCAATCAGTATTTGACCCCAATCAATTGTATGTGGGTTACATTTTAACTTTCGTCTAGATATTATTTGTCATTGACCTGCGTTTTAAATCAACGCAGAAATTTACTATATTATACTTGGATCGATCAACGGAAAATATGGCGGGGAGGGATCGTCTTTGATAATAATATACTAAAATGAATTCAAAAAAGGAGGTTTATAGTTTGAGGCTGTGGCGTGTTCGCAGTCTTTTCGGAAACCGAAAGTCATGGAAACGAACCTTTTTTATTTAAATTAAGTTTCAACAATTTTTCAATATTTAAACACATTTAAAAATAGATTAATTAAAAAAAAACGTTATACATTATTTGCATAGATTACGCTGCAAAACTATTTTCATACCTTACAAAATTTGTATAAAAAATATTTTGATTTCATAAAAATATAAATTATGATTTTTATGATTATGATATAAAGTGAAAAGGATGATTAAATTGCGCGACGGTTCGATTCGACTCAATAGAATGAATTATTTTCATTTCTTAGCTCTAAAAACAAGACAAGGCGCGATATCCCGAAATTGGTCGAAAGTTGAGAAAAGAAGTATCCTTAACACTACGTTTCCCCTGTGTACCATGCTGTAGGCGGGATACAGTGGGAAGTTAAAAAAATACTGTGAGTTATTCATAATAATAAAATGTATTCAAAGTTCAAGAATAGAATAAAAAAATACAACAAAATAAACAACTTGTACGTTAAGATAATAATTTATGTTATATAAATAATAAAAAAGAAGGATATAATAGATGTTTTCGTTCGTTTCTGTTAAAATTATAATATAAAACTATTTTCCATAATCATAATATTGAATGTTAACAAGTCTCTAAAAAATTACGTATAGAAAATTTTCCTCCGGTTAGTTATAAATGTGTTGCCGTCCCTCTCTAGCGGTGTATGCGCGACAAGGACGCACGAACTGGTTTGGCACCTTGAACTCTGCAACCGCTATTCGAGTAGGGTTGTTAGTTTAGCGATTATTTGCAAATTTATTATATTATAAATTTTTTTATATTTTTTTTTCAATATATTTTTGTCATTTGCGAGACAGTTGGGGGAATGATTTATTTTCATATTTGCCGTTCAACATTCAATACATGGAACTGTATGTATGATGCTGTACGCAGGAAACGGTGTAAAAGGAAAAAAAAAGAAGTTGTTCTGTTTTTTATATTAAAATAAAAAAAAAAATAGCTTCACGCTGTATCCCGCACAGCAGAGTAGGTAGAGGGAACCTAGAGTTAAGATAATCCGTTACCCACTTTTCGCTGAGTTCTGGAGGCATTGCGTGTTGAGTGGCGGAATTCAACGCCGCGCTTTGCCTTGACACCAGAGCGAAGAAATGAAAATATAAATGTAAATAAATATTTCGTTTCCTCGAGTGGGGATCGTACTCACAACCCGTCGATTTTACAGTCACACTTTGTGCCTCTGCTCCACGACTGGCCTCAATATTCATTTACACAATATATTTTATAGATTTATTGATAATAACTTAGAACAGTTTTTTTATGGAAGAAAGTAACACCCTTGAAAAAAAGCATTTACTTTATTTATCATGATTGTAATAGGCAATAAATATAAAAAAAATGTATTCCTTTTACAAATTTAACATTAAATGGGAAGCAACGACCAATACAATACCAACAAAATCCCATTTTCATATCAATATATGAATAATTACAGATTTCTGTCTCCACTTTCCATCCTTATGTATCATTATAATGCGATGTGCCTCATTAAAATTTAAATTGTTCAGCTTAAGCGTTAGATAAGATAAAATAATTGAAATATTTATGAATTCGTTACACAAAAAATGTTTATTTCTTTCTGTCTTTTCGTTTCGAATATATTATATATATGAAACGAAAGTATTATTAAGAATTAACGCGATAATTTTGAGTTCATTAATAAATTACTTAATTTTTTAATCTAGTGACACGACAAAACACGTTGAATACCAACAAATACGCTGAATGTCTTGAAAATTGTCTTAACACCTAACTTTTATATGCGGGATACAGCGTGAAGATAAGAAAATAAAATATGAATCATGCAAATAGTTTCAAACCATTTGTTCGTTTACACCAAAAACACTTTGCTACACTACGGCTGCTTCTTTTTATGTAACATATTTTTATTACCACACAATCCACATCAATCTTTGTAGTAACTTCTAAATTAATCGAACATATGTGTGGATAATGTATAATAACCTCAGGTCATTTGATATCCGCTACATTCGTTACCCAACACACTAATAACTGGGGTGTTGGGTAACAATCTATAATGAAGCAGATCGTCTTGCAAGTTGCACGCGATCAGTGAAACTCCAGGAAGTTAGTTACGTTAACTGCTTTTGTAAAAGAAAGAAGTTTTTTTTTATTTGAGGAAATTGTACAAAAATGTTTTGTTTTTGCTATTTTGAGACTATTACATATAGTAGGTAAACCGTCGCGCAGCGGCACAGCGTTTGACTGTAGTCGCGACGGTTGTGGATTCGATCACCAGGAGGAAGCATAATATTAGGTACCCTTTGCCTACCTGGATATATGCGGGACACAGCGTGATACTTGTAAGCCATAATCCATACATATTATAGATACTTCCCACCTAGAAATTAAAAACACGACTAGCTAGCGGAACCTAACGCCGTCGCCGCCCTAACTTTATCTAAAGAGAGTTTAAATACATAAAAAAAATCAATTAGTCTTAAATTCATCGATACAAGTTAAAATAGCTCGCAGTCAGTAGATTCAATTATCGACTCGGCAGTATAAAGTTAACAGGAAGTGCTTCTGCTCTATTTGACACTTTGTTTTAAATTGTTCATTGTTTTTCATTTTGTTTTTGTATCGTTTGGCACGGTGGCTGTCATAGTTATTTGGGTTAAAAAATGTATGCATGAGAATTATTAACTATGTCAGAATATGTATATTTTTTTCATCAAGTCGGGACTCGAACCCGCACATAATAACCGAATAGTAGGAGAAGTAGAGCTCACTGAACATTAAATGTCTCGAATGTTGGATCGGAAATGTCTAAGCAATAGGTGGAAACCCATTGCTTTGGCATTTCCGATCCAGAGGGATCTTCCTCCTACCCGGGAAAGAAACATAAGCTGTTTCTAGAGTGGTACATAAATTGTAAAGATTATTTACATTTATAGCTTCACGTTGTTTCCCGCTTCACTTCCTCGAGTAAGAATCGAAACCACAACCTGTCACGTTTACGCTTGTGGCACGCTTGTGCCCCTGCGGCATGAGCCTAAAAAATAAATAAAATATAAAAAAAAATTATAATATACAACCATATATACATACATACATAATCAATTAAAATATAATAATCAAGTAAAATCCAAATAAAGATTATTATTATTATTATTATTATACATAATCAATTATAAGTTCATACTTAAACATATCTATTTACTTATGTATTTATTTATGTAGCAGGTGTTTCATTTACATAGATTCTCCTATAAATAAGAATATAAGAATTATATAAAATATTCGATACTTTTAACTATCATTTGACGACTACAGATTGTAAAATATAACTGTATAGAACAATTCCCTCAGTGATTGACAAACAGACACACTGTCATCAAACTCGTGCATATTAACATAAGTATGTGAACTTGGCACATGATTCGAATGTACTATCTCATTTCGTATACATTGATCTGTAAGTAGGTGCTTACGTTTTTGACTGCTCGTATTTTTTAATTTTTTTGTTGGGTTTTTTCCTTTTTCTGCTTCTAAGAACTAGTGTTTTTTTTTGCAATTTGGTGGTTTATCACTTGGGGAAAGACCGCAGTACCTAGGGTTAAGTAGGAAAGAATGACGAGACGAAGATTGTCAATCAAACTATTATCCTTAGTATAAAAGTTAAAAGAAACATCAGTAGCAAAAATATTAAAATATTAAAATACAACCTTTTCAATGGTGTTAGTCCTACAGGAAGCTATCACCTGATCGTACGGCAGTTCGGCTGAGTAGAGCTGACAAGAAAGTCAATAGTTTTTTTTTACAATACAATTTACAATAACGTATATGTATAATATTTTATATTGAACACATAACCATCACGGATACATATAGAAACTGCGTTCGAGACTGCGTCATAAGGGACGTTTCTCCAAAACCAGCAATGTATTGCTAGTAAGGTAATTGTATAAAGGAGGTCATTGACTTTCTCAACTTATCGTTGTGTATAGTATGAAACATTTTCAATCATATTATAAAGGTGTTCTTAAGATTATTTACATAATTATTTTATAAATTGTCTCAACCCTGACAAAAGTCGCGGTGGTTGCAGGTTTGATTCCCTTTTGAGTTCGATTCCTTTTTGAGTCAATGCTTACTGAATGGCGAAACCTTGGCGAATGAAATAGAGGAAGAAAATGGAACTATTACATACTTCATTCCGCTGGTTGGGAATTGAACTTACAATTCATACTTTATTCAACTCCTGATTCTTTATATTCAACGTAAAACGATTATATATCTTTTCTTTTATTGATGAGTTCCACCAATCAATACGAAATATCTCGAAAATTCTGCGTTGTCTAGAGAACCTAGTGTCATAACACTAGATTCCCTCTGTCCACCCTGCTATGCAGGAAAAAACGTGAAGTTTTATTTAAAAATTTAGTATTAACCGAATTATGTTTCGCATTGTTCTGAACTAAGTTGAAAGTTGATTTTCTCGTGTAAGGAAAACTTGTTGTATGTAATTATCTTAGTTTTAGCTTTCAGGCGTCGTCGTGTCAAATGCTTCCTTGCGGAGAATATGCGCTCCTATAAGTATTTTTGTAGTTTCGTATAAAAATCATTTATTAGGATTTCAATCTGTATCCTTTTTATGACATTTCAATTTCATATCTTTTTTTAACTTCTGCTATAATTGCAATTTCATCACGAAGTGATAATCTAAAGTCACTTTCGCTGTAACGCAATTATTGTTATGAAAGTTATAATGAAACGTACGGTACAGTACCGTACGTGATGGACGATTGCAGGCGGTTAGTTCTAGATCTAGTTCTAGTTACAGTTTTCAACTAACTATATTTTGCAATCGACAGCTTTACAATTGTTTATTCTATAGTTTTAATTGAATTGTTGGTATTTGTTTTTTTTAGGTGAGGCACTCCGTTTCCATTCCTTCCCATTAAGACACTTACGTTCCCCAAGCGTAATGAATATTATATTTTTTCACTTAAAAAGCTATCTCTCGGATTTGCTTAGAAAGCGTAGAACGCAGTGTCTTGACACTATAGTCTATATTGGTCCTACTCCTTACACATATCTGCTATATGCTAGAAAAATGGGTGAAACTGAAAAAAAACAAACAATTAGATCGTAAATCTGCATTACAGGAAATCGTTATAAACTATACATGAATGCAAAATAACCGCTATATGACCTTTAGGCTCTACCGCCTGCCGCATGGACGCGAGAGATATTGCGAACTCTCTTTGTTGTATTCTAATTCGTTTTACAATAGTTTGAATGGCTGGTGTTATTTTTTTGTTCTATATGAGGTCGTCGTGGTGTAGCGGCACAGCATCTGAATAGATTCCCTCTGGTAAAAAGAGAAAGCGAGGAGTTGAAATGCGCAACTCAACACGGAATGTCTCAAAAATTTGTTGGTGGGCGGGGGTGCTCTAGCAACAAGGTTCCCTTTGCCTACTAAGTTGAGCGAAATGCGAAGAAAAACGTGTAGCTGAATGTTTTCAAGTACCTAATTTAACTTTATAAGTCTAAAGCACTTGGCGATGTATTCAACGAGAATGTAGTGGGAATTTCCCTACGGCTGAGTCATACTTTAAAAGAATAATATGTGAGATGTCCTTGTGGTTTTCTTGCGGAGTATTATTGTTGTAGATTCGAATCTATTTTATTGAAATGACCGCTTAAGTCGTGTCATTGCGAAATATCCTTGATCAAAATTGAAATTGTAACAAAATAAAATCAGTACAAAAGCTGTAACAAGACAACTAATACGAGGAAATTAATTCTTAAATACAATCTCTCTTGTGTGTTCTCCATTCAACGTGACAATGGCGAAGTGATTTTGTGCTCAACTGGCACGATCGGAACGCTATATTAAGGGAAACCAAACCAAACCTAATTCTTAAGACACTCCGTTCTCCAATTTCCAGATACTGCTGGTTCAGTGGCGGAAGTCGATTCGGGGAAATGGAAATAAATTAGAAATTCAGTCTCCCGACTTGGAACTGAACCCCCAACATTCACGTTTATAGTAAAGTCCCACTGCGACACCACAGGGACAAAAATATAATAAAATTTGTGTTAAACAAAGGACTTATACATATTTATCTATATTATGTTATAGCCAATCATCACTATTGGTATTTCCTAGGAAATTGTTGCGGTCATAATAAAATAATAATCTAACGTCATATTTCTGCGATGAAGGAAAACTAACTTACTTAATATGTTGAAATTAATTTTATAGCATTAGTATTGAGTCTTAGCTCTCTTGTATATGGAAATTGGAACAGGTTCAATTCTGGTTTAGACAACATTTTTAAAGTATGTAGTGCCGCGGAATTTTTTAATGCTCTGAATACTAATAATTTGCTATGTTACTAAACTCTCCAATAATTAGTTTTGTTGTTCAATAAACAATTGAATAATATAATTGTAGTATCGATGTTCAATGTTTTTATATTTTTAAATGTGTCAATGGAACTGACTGTAGCTGTTCGTTTTCAAATTGGATCCTCCTTCTGGTAGACAATACGCGGAGTTTAGTTCCACTACTACACACGCGTTGTCTCGAATTCAAGCGGGACATAGTTTCCTGTGGTTTCTCTACTCTTCGGTAAAAGCTTGAATCTCTTTTTTTAATTTACGATTTACTATAATAAAGCCTATAGTACTCACTAACCTTCAAGTCATACCTACTTTAGTCCTTGGTTATAAATTAAATGACAGCCAATAAATGCTATACGATATATGTACCTCGCTCTGAGAAGTCACGATTTTGCCATTGAATACTGTAATTGCTTGTCTTGATCTATAAACTAGACATAAAACTAAAAAACGTGTTGTTATTTCAAAAAGCGTAGGTTAGATAATGTTGGTAATAATTTGCTAATATAGTTTGGTCGAGCTGGTCCGACGATGGCTCCTGGTGGTGGTGAGTGGATGCTGGAGGTGGCAAAAGGAATATGGGATGCTTTTTAGTGAAACTTTCGAATTTAGGTTTGTTAGATAGTTTTAAATTTCACGCTGTATCCCGTATGTGGCAGTATAGTCAGGGTGCGATCCAGTGTGAACGGCTCAATTTTTTAGAACATAAGTTTTGAGAATAACAATTTTAAGTATCTATTTATAAAACTTGCTTTGGTTTTGATTTTTGAACGTACGTGTTGAAGAGTGGCGGAACTCAACGTCGCGGTTTATCTAACCAGATGGAAAAACCACGTAGCTCTTAATATTCCGCGTATCGAATCGAACTCATTACTATCAGATAATCAATCAGGTACATTCATTATTGTGTTTATGGAATTAAATAAAACAACGTGCGTGGTTGCATTGCTGCTTAAGCTATAGATCCTAAATATTTTGAATATAAACAATAATTGTTTAAACGTATACGTTTACAAATACATTACATAAGTACTAATTAATTGTACGTAGTATATACAAAATAATTCGAATGTTTGAGGCATTGCACATTGAGTGGCGGAACTCAACGCCACGCTTTGGCTTTTTACTAGAGAAAAGAAATTAAAATATTCAATATTTTATTTCCCCGAGTGAAATTGTACCCCTAAGCCGCAAAAGCCTTAATTATATGCCTGTGTTACAATATTATCAAAGATATAATTATTATCTAAGTCTCAAATTAATAATGTTCTCATCTCTATCAATAAAATATATCTCTAACAATATTATAATAAAATAGTATCTAGAATATACCAATACCACAATTTTATAAGGTATGTATGAAGATCAGCTATACAGTAAGCGGAACTTAATAGTCTCCTCGTGATAGGTACGGGCAGGCACTGCGCACGCGCACGTCTACGCACACACGTGTCTGTGTACTTATTAGTAAACATATGTGTGTGTGTGTGTGTGTAAGCAAAATTATATTATGTTAAATTATGTTTTTGTGTCTATTTTTGCTTAGTATTGTATGGAACTGGTTGAGATGTTAATAAGTTATAATTGTGGGCTTATACTCCACTTTGGGGAAAATGAATATTTATGAATGATGATTTATCTTGATTAGATAAATCGAAGTATGATACCATAATTCTCTTAAATTTATATAAAAACAGCCGCTTTACGCTGTAATCTGTATCTGGCATATATCTAACACCACGATCTTGGCAATCACGTTCCCTCTACTTTCTCTGCAGGTGGAGGAAACGAGGTATCAAGACACTCCGTCTCCCAAAAAACCGCCAGATATATGAGACTCTGCGTGTAAGGTGGCGAGACAACTCTCTTTACTACTAGGAGGAAATGAAAATGATTAAAATAGAATCTTCTTCCCGCAATGGGACACTGTACCAATGAATTACGACGGCCTTGACTATATGCAAATGATGTGTATAGTAATAAACGTCAAAGTATAATGAAAAAAAAAAATGAAATATAAAAATAATAGTATAAAAACAATGTTAAAATTAATTTATTAATTATTATATTCAATTATTACTTTTTAAATAGTAAATACATTATTGTTTATATAATTTCTTGTGGCATTCAAATTTCCTATATCATTTAACGAAGTAAAGACCTTCAGCGACTAGTAAAAGGGTAGCCTTGTCTGATACTGAAAAGTAACGGTAGTCGATTTCAGGATTTTTTCAAACAAAAAACATTAGTACAATAATCAATTATTCTTATTTTTTTCCTTTTTTTTTGCTTTTCTCTTATTGAGTAACAGGACTTCTCAATCACTTATCTGTTTATAAGCGCGGCGGTAGTAGGTTCGATTCCTACTCGGTGCAAAGTATTATTTTTATTTCCACGTCTCTAACGCTACTACAGGCTACAAAAAGCAATATACAGGATCACTGACAATGTAAAAAACAATTATGACATTTTCGTCATAGTTGAGTACGGTGTCATGTCGCCACGGCAGGTAGTTAAAGCGGGTATTGTTAAAAAATCACACCGTTGCATTGTGCATTCGTGGGAGATTCTAGAACAATCAGACGCTTGTATAACAGTCTTGTGGTTTCAACAAGGTTCTGAGTGAAAAGTATTTTAATATAATATATATTTATATTCTTAATTTGTTACTTCGATTCCCATTTGGGCAAATTAATTGTTTTTCCATTTCCTCTATCTTTGTTAAGAAGATAAAACAGGACGTAAAATTTCGGTACAAAAAATTCGCAATGGCTGGAAGACTGAGTAGAAAGTGGAATACAATGTGTCTTAACATTTAGTTCTCTCTCTCTGCCTTTCATGTTATTTTCTCGGTACGTCCCCGACGTAGTATAGCGTCCAGCTGAAAAAAAATGTTTCTTTTTTTTACTATTTTTACAATACTACTTATTTTTACAATTTTTCTTTTTTCTTTAATTTTGTCATATAATATAAACATTGTTAGAAGTAGTTAAGCAAAAGTGATTGCCACATGACCTTCGAGATCTATTATTATTACTCATGACTTCCAGAACTGTTATAAGAATAATATATAATTACCAGTTTCTAAAAACGAAAAAAATTGGAAAGTTCCTTCTTTTCACATATTTGAATTTCGAATTATTATTGTTTTTTAATTAAATTGTAGTAATAATTTATTTTATTACATGTTCACTATTTATCATATTTTTTGAGTAAATAATCCCTTAAGAAAGTACTAGCTAATATAATAATAGTATAGTAATATACTAAATAATTGTATATAAATCATGAAAGGTTCAGCTTTAATCAGCGCTTGGACCGTATTCAAGTAAAGCACATGTTTTTATTTTTTCTTTTTTTTTCAATTTCATGATGTATCCCGAAGGTAGCAGGGTAGACAGATGGATCCCTGTGTTGAGCCTTGAGTTAAAACACTCCACTCTCCACTTTGACTGGTAATAATGAAAATATGAAATATTTCAACTTAAATAAACATAAGATTACCTCCGGCTCAAAAGCCAGTTCTTGATTCAATGTAAATAATAACTTTATTTCTAGACTTTACATATATTTCTGATTACAAATGTAAATAGATACACTCTAAGAAGCTGGAGAAGCAAAATGTTATGATAGAATAAAACAAACTAAATGAATTCAACACGCTGAGACTGACACTTTGCTTAATGCCCTTAAAAGCCGGATGAGATTTAAATGGCTGATTCCTTTATAACGCTTCGAAGTGGCTTTGGAAATTTAAATATATTTGTGTATATATATTTTTATATATTATATATGGTTTATTGTCAAGAACTCTCTCTTAGTCATTTATTTAGAACTATGAGAGTCTCTTTATTATATCATATCTAGATCAAATCTTTAATTCAGTCTATTTTTGTCATGCCAAGCAAAGTAACTACAGGAGAAATATTTTTTAGAGATGGTGGTAGGACTCAACGCCGCATTTTGCCTCGTTATCAGAGCAAGATGAAATCGAACGGAAATCGAACCCACAACCTGTCGCGTTGACAGTCGCACGCTCGTGTAAATATTCCATTCTCTCAATTAGGGCATCGAGCACCAACACCGCTCTTACAGTCAGACTCTGTGACACTGAGTCATAACGCTATAACATGAAGTATTCATTTTTTTTTGGTCTTATCCTTATAGGATAACTTATAAAATTGATTATTTACCGTCCTCTATACCTATTTACTATCAGTATTATAATAATAGGTATAGAGTTTCGATTCCCACGTCTTCCATTATATACGGTAATTAAAAACAAACTTCTTACTTATTGGCCTAATTAATTTATATCTACAGATATTTGATACAAACCGCTCACTTCCGTTTAATTATTGTGTTTACGCTAGGTATAATAGAAATGTGTTTGTTCTGCAAAATTATACTAATAGACGGAGATCCCAGGGCCCTCAGACATTGTCATTTTAACAAATTAAATTGAAAATTTAAAGATTACTAGATTAATATGTAGTTAAGATGGTATGCGTACTTACTAAATTGAAAGTGGGGCCCTTTCAGACGTAGCGCATACTTAAGATACATGCTCACCTCCGTTAAAGTAGAAACGCTCGTATTTAAATATGTTGTTAAGAATAATATAAAAAATATATTTATTATTACCAGATTCTTTACGTGCGCCTTTACTCTTGCCAGACGTCGTAAAGATGTTTGAAAGTAAGTTTTAATTTTACATATAATATTTACGGATTATTTCAAGTCCCACCCATAAACACCCAGACTAATACGATGGCTCAATCATCCTCTCAGAGATATACCTTTATTTGTAACTACCTCTGAAAGGGCTCCACTTTCAAATTTGTGAGTATGCATACTTTAGACTATTAGTCCTCAAAAATTCAGCTTTGCTAAAATGACGCAGTTCTGGCGGCCCTGGAATCTTGGTCTATAAGACATGTTCGTTTCAAATTAATTATAATTTCAAGATGTGTTATAGATATATAAAATAAGTATAACATGCATAAACTGATGTCATTTGTAATTTTATTTTCTTTCTTTAAGAATTCCTAATTTTTTGTTTGGTTGAATGCCCTAAGCCTAGGAACTGCTGGTTCAAATTGAAACATTATTGTTACGTTGCATAGTTATTTAACGTGGTAGGAGTTTGCTTTGACAATTAGAATATGTCGTATGTCATACCTACACAACTTTTCTATTTAAAAATAGAATTTAGTAAAGAATTTGGATACACGGAGAGCCAAACGGAATGGTAGTAGATATACATATCTCTATGTAACAGTAATCATTGGTTAATTCCCACCGGGAACCAGTAACAGTGGGAATTGAAGCGGTAACCTCCCATTTACGATCGTATACTTTATGCCAATCAGTTTTCATTTGTATTATACGAACAATATATACACAATGTAGTATAACGTAATTAACGAGACAACCGTCGTCGTATGCAGAAGTAATTGGGGCAAGCTATCTTAAAGGCGCAGACGGGAAATTTGCTGTTTAGACAATATAATTAAACGTTCCACCAGGTCGAGTTGGATGTAGGAAATCTTATTAAATTTTATATTTATTACTATTTAAATTGTAATTTCTCCACTCTGGTATATAAAGCGCGGCGTTGAGTTCCGCTATTTAACACGCAATGTCTCGAAAATTTGGCGGACAGTGAACGGGAACGGAGTGTTTTAAGACTAGGTTTCTTCTGCTTACTCTGCTATATGCGGGATATAGCGTAAAGCAGCAATATTATTCATACATATATAAAAATAATCACTCATAGTACGAATAGACTATGAAACTAGGAATAGTTTAATACGGTACACTAAGTGTACATCGTGTGTCTCTAATTGGAAAATTTATTGTCACACTGTAGCTAAAATACTAGTCGTGGCGCAGGGGTACAGGTATCCGACTGTAAACGTGACAGGTTGTGGGATCGATTCACACTCGAGGAAATGATATTGTCGTATTTTAATTTTCGTCGCTCTGGTGACTAGACAAGGTGCAGCGTTGGGATCCGCTACTAAACATACAATACTTCCAGAATTTATCAGAAAGCGGGGAATTAAATTTAGAATGGAAGTTGTCAAGCATTTGTAAATCGCAATATATTTAAATTGACACGAGTCATATTAATTATTGTATAATTATGAATAATGCATACTTTACAACAAAATAGGTACTTATGGTAGCTATAATTGCGTATTTGAGATTTGATTAAATACATACAGTTGTGGGTTCGAAGCCGATTTGATGATATGTTTAAAAAAAAACAATTATTGGTTTCAAACATCGAGCGAGAAGACGTGAGTTCAAGTCCCATTGAGTTTATTTTTTTTGTGAATTTCCTTATAATAATATAGTTTTAAAACACTTAACTCAGTTATATATATTACTGCACATTTTAATTTGTTTGGTTAAAGGCGCTCATCTTAGGAAATAATGGTTAGAATTGACAAATTATTAGATACACATCAGCGTTGTCAGACGTCCCGATTTTTAGGCCAAAATTTAAATGTCCCAAACGGGACAGCCATGGTCTCCTGCTTTTCGTAAATTATTCCACACACTTCAAGAATTATTCTTTAATTGCTTTATCTTTTTAATATGTTACTAATAATTAAAGACATAAAAGTCTCGCTTTTCCTCTAGACAATATCTGTCAACGTTGCTATATATTTCTATTTTCTCAATAGAAAGGCTATATATAGGTTATATTACATCATATTAATAATTTCGATGTAACCCCAAATACTAAGTCATTTGCCTCTGACTACGCAAGCGAAAGCTAGTCTATAGAAAATCAACTAAAGCTACAAAGCTATTTACAGTAATCAAATTCGTAACCGTCTAAAATTTTAATTGACTCTACCACTGTGCACTGGTACAGTACGCGGTATAAAAATTTGAATAATAACATCGTAATACGTCGTATATTATGTATTATCTATGTATAAAGAAAAATGACGCAATTCAATACCTTTAATGATTCGTCGTTTGTTTTATTTAAGGTGTGTTGAGGTAGATGTGACTCAGTGGCACAGCATCTGACTGTAAACGCAATGGTCGTAGAGTCGGCCCCCAATCGGTGAATATTTGAAAGTTGAATTACGACACTCCGTACATTGAAAGAGCTAGTAAGCATCATTTATTGTCATGTTATTTTAAAGTAACAAAAGTAGCAAATTGTACCACAGTCAAAATAGTTGCTGTACAGTATATTTATCAGCTTCACGTGACTATAACTTCTGTGAACCTGGTGTTACCTGACTCCGTTCCCATTAAGACACTTTTGTTCCCCACAATACGCCAATATCCAGTTCCACGAGTGGGAATCAAACTCACAACCTGTCTCATTTCAATTCGCGATCTTGTAGCCCTGCGCCACGACTGGGCTCTACTTTGTTTCTATACATGATATCATTTTGCAATGGTTATTTTTATTTACATACTCCATATACTTACAAACCTCATACGTCGTATAAAATTTTCTTTGTCTCGAATATGAGGAAGCTGTAATGTATTTTATTTATCTTTGCACATCTCATGTCTTATACCTACACTAGCCTTCATTTATGGTCCACGTGGTCGAATGAAAATAACAAAGGACCGTGTGTGTCACATTCTAAGCTATTCTGCCCGAAGTGTCTCCGATCATAGGTAGGTACAGCGGGTTACATTGAAACTATTAACGCGATACTAGTTCCTGAGATTAGCGCTTTTAACCAAACCAACTCTTCAGCAAAAAAAAAATGCACTGAATTATTGCGTACAGCGGCAATTCTCAGATTTTAGGCATTAACTTTAGTGAACTGGCGGTAAATTATTTGATTTCTTATTTTTTTTTATATTAATTCGCTTTGAACATTAAATATAAATTTAAAAAGATTCCTATCTTTTCTTTTTATAGGCCAATATGTTTTTTTAAATACAGTTTTATTTAACAATATACAAGTTTACTTCAATTCTACATGAGGAAGGTAGAATAAATTCAATTGGCGCGAATACACGGAAGCTCCTACTTCCGAGGACGTGTTTTGATCACCAACTAGACTAGTGTATACTTTGTGGGAATAAAACTTATAATATTAAACTGTTTTATTCCCTCTGCCTACCCTGCTTTGCGGGATACAGTGTGAAATTAACAAAAATGTACAATATTATATTTTACTACCGTGAAATAAATGCCATTAAAACTGATATTAATAAAAAGAGGGCACAAAATATTTTGTATTCAACTTCACACTGTATCCCGCTTACAGGAGAAATTACAGAAGAAACTTAGTGTAAAGACACTATCATTTTTCAAGACATTGCGTGTTAAATATACGGAACTTAACGCTGCGCAATGCCTTGTTTAGAAAGCAAGGAAATGAAAATATATTTTCCATTTTAAGCAACAAAAACAAAACTCAAAACGCACAATGTATTGTATTGTATATAACAAATTGAATTTTGCTCCTATTTTGAATTGCTAAACGAAACGGACATCGGTCCGCATGGTAATTACATCGCAACCTAAAATTTGGAAACCACTAGGTATTTCAAATGTTAAATTGACCACTTTTACTATGTTCGAGAGGCCGTCGTGACGCAGTGACCTACACCCTCACTCGGAATCGTTTATTTATATTGCTCGACCGCGACCAGCTCGCGGCTTCGCCCGCTTGAACTACACGACTATTAATTTACTAATCTGCATTACTTTCGTTTTCTTATGATAATATAATTTAAAAAACAATATCTAGGTATACATATATTGAAAAGTAAAATTTCAGCCAACAACAAAACAGTTATTTATAGCAATTTTGTCGAACTCTTTATTTATTTATAAATCGATTGAAATTAAAGAAATAATAAATGTTAAGGGAAGTTTGCCGAAATACAATAGCGACAACTGTAATTAAACCGGCTTAGCTGTTTCTGAGATTAGTGTAAACAAACGCACAGACAAACACACAAACAGACAAAAAAAATGGTTTTGGGTACATTTTGTTATTAAATCATCCACAACTATCACACAGCTGTGTGTGATAGTGAGACTGGCTGCAATAAATATGTTACATATATTTAAGTAGGCATATATATAGAATAGAAAAGAGTATAAATATAACTTAAGTAAATTTGAATATAATATCGATATTTATCTAGTCTTAAAAATATTTGGTTTTATATTAGCCTATGAAATACCCAATTATGAAACAGAAATAAACGATTTTATAAAATTATTTGTAACACTTAGTTTCCTGCAATTATTCTATCAGATTATATTTAAGTAAATAATAACTAAATAATCCCGCACACAGCAGGGTAGGCAGAGGGAACCTAGCGTTAATACACTCCGTTCCCCACTTTCTACCGAATTGGAGGCATTGCGTGTTGAGTGTCAGAACTTGACGGCCCGCTTTGCCTCGACACCTGAGCGAAGAAATGGATATATAAATTTAAGTATATATTTCATCTCATCGAGTGGGGATCGAACCCACAACCAGTCGGTTTTACAGTCACACTTTGTACCACTTCGCCACGATTAGCCTCATATAATTATACAAAGAAATGTAAACGTTCCCGTTTAATAACGTAATATTTCTTAGAACTAATGTTTCTAGTTACTTGAAAGGACCACATAGTATAGCGGTCGCCTTATAAGGTCGCTAATTGGAAGTTCCAAGTTAAATCTACATGATATAATATATACATAGCATGAAAGTAATCCTTTAAAGTATGATATGTATGATTATAATGTAGGTCTAACTCTTAAGGTCTACCAAGAAGAAACATGCAATAAATACTGTAGCGGGAAACGAACCCGCTCTTTCCTCTTGGAAACCGTTCGAGCATTCTAGCCAATTAATCATTTATGTGTATACTTGATATTGCTAACAAGATGATGAGATGTAATGTAATTTTTCAGTTAATATCACAACAATAATAAGCCTTTTTATTTTTACAGGTAATGAAGGAGTCTAATAGGTAGTTACTGATAAATATCAGTTTTAAAAAATATTTTGGACATTTTCATATTGTTTTAGGTCGAGAAGAGTGAATGTAGTTAGTAGTACCATGTATAAACTTTTGGCAGGATAGGCTGAGGGATCACATTTCTCCATGTGGAAATGGAACTTACAACAACCGTTTATAGTCAGGTCCTGTCCGCTGCGTCACGTATATATTACTTATTGTTTTAGATTTAGAGACCGATGCATAACGTATAATAAATATTTTATTATACATTTATTGAGAATTAAGCTCTATCACAGAACACAAAATATCTCCAAAAAATGGGAAAAAAATTAGAAACCAGCGTATAACCATATTCCTAGGTCTCACGACAATTCATAATAATTTATAACAAGTTCGAAGTTTGTTTCCTAGATAGGCAAATTTGAACTATATTTACCTCGTATTCTTATCACGCACCGGTAATCTATGGGGCATAAAAGTCACAAATCATGTGAATCTGTAATGACAGTAAGAACTTCTTCGCAACGAAATTGCTGTACACTTATACATTTTCTAAGACACGCGATTGAGGTCAAGAGTGAACGGCGTTTAGGGCTTATTGTGGAACATTACATACTTTCTAGTCGAGTACGATACCTTCATACAAAAGTGGTCGTTGAATGTGAAATTATTGAAAAGTGAGGTAAAGTATAGGGGTAGGGCGGCTATTTAATTGATAAAATTGATCATCTTTAGTATATATATTTTTTCATTTATTTTACTTTTATATTTTTATTAAATTTTGGGAGTCTATGGACTTAGCAGTGACAAATCTGTTTGCTTTCCAATTTTTTCCTATATTACAGGTTATATTATGTTCATTGAAGTATTTGGTTACTTCAACCCTGCGCTTTGTCTAGTGTGGGGTCAGACTTACATTCATAGTCTGATGTCTCAGCCACATGGGCCCTATTTAATTTCTCTTTATATCTCCACTCTGGTTAGAAAATTTTGGTTTTTGTGACAAACGGATAAAGAAGAAACAAGACGAAACGTGTACAAAAGAAGGAATCATAGCTTCTAAGTACTGTTAAACGTCTTGAAGTAAGCATCTTGAAGAATTATTTAAATTATATTTTTATATATACTGAGTTGTACCGGCAAAGTGTTTTATCTTATTTATAGCTCAAACATTTGTTAACTTTGTTGAGAGGCTCTACAGTGATTATCATACAATGTAAGGTGAATACCCGCTGACGTCACTCATCTCCGGATGCCTACGGTTTGATGGAATATATAATGTTATTGAAGTTGAATAAGCATGGATAATGTAGAGAGTGTAGAGAGTCAGAGTGAAAATAGAGACGTGTCACTGTGCTTCTATATCGTTGAATGTCGGTCCTTAGTCTTATTTTTTTGTTAATATCGTCAACTGTTACAGAAAAATAGAAAAAAAGGTCTGCAATATTGCCATCTTTGTGTATTGTCATTGTTTTTGTATATTAAAAGATAATAACTATAATATAACAATAAGGAGGCCTTCGTGGCATGGTCATTAGTGCATTTTTTTTTAATTCAGACTCGGCGGAATGAAATATTTTCATATTTTGTCGTTAACTTAATTTCCACCACTTAATACGTAAAGTCTCGAAAATTAAGAGGAAAGTTGAGGACGGAATGTCTTAATATTGGGATTCTTCTATTATAGTTAGATAATAATATTAAGAACATAATGATATATTTCTATAACAGTGCTATTATAGAAATATATAATTATATTTTTCATATTCCTCCCAAAAACGCAGTAACTGTAAAAATAAAATTTAAAATATAAAATTACTTATGGAGAAAACGTATAAAAATTTTAACGTAACGGGACTCGAATCCGCGCCTCCTGGAAGTCGACCTGGTCGTGTTCGAATCTTGCTGCGTTCAAATTTTTATACGTTTTCTAAATAAATATTTTTCTTTCCTAAGTGTGGACTAACACTTAAAAAATGTAAAAAAAATCTAGTAAAATTGTCAAAAATTTTAGATATTTTTAAAAAATAAATATCGTAACGGCGTGTCCGTACGTTTGATTAGCATTCCCCTGCAAAGTGACTGACACAAAACAATGCGGTACACAAACTTCGTATAGACGAGGTTGTCGACCGTCCAGCGTGACGTATTGTCATTTGGCGCCATAATTGAAAAGTTTAATAGAAATAATGGGACAGACAGTTAAATATTTGTTGATTTAGCATCGGTTTCGGCTTTCGTCGTTTCTATTTTGTAGTAAGCAGGCAGAGCCTAACCGTTATTGGTTGTAAGTTCTTCACGCTGTATAATGTGTATGCACACAGCAGGGTAGGCAGAGGGAACCTAATAAGTTCTTTGATTTTCGCGATTATTACACATTGTAAATAAAACTATTTTAACCGGATTAATCGCGTATATTTTGTATTTTTATACATTTTGGGGGACCCGACATTTCGAACACTTTACAGTAGTCCGTGGTCACGGGTAGACTGAGGTGGCATTCGTCTGTAAGTTGATATAATTATCATATCAAACTACCGCCAGCGATTTCTTAATTGCCTCGCGTACTGCCCTGGATTCCTGCAGAATGAGCTGATAGTATCTTGCCCTCTGGTATGGTGGGTTTGAGACTTCAATGATTTTATGAGTGGGTCCCAGGTGGTAGAAAGTTTTCAGCCATCCTCTCTATTGAAATTAGGATATTTTTGTATTTCAATAGCCTCGCGGATCATTCTAGGAATATATCTATAGGAAGGAATATCTCTAGGAATATATACATAAGGTTTGATAAACCCCTCATGCTCGCTAAGGAAAACAGATATATTCCTAGAATGATCCGCGAGGCTGATGACCTTACCGATGAAATCGAACTTGTTACTCTCTAAGGTAAATGCTGCCAACTATTTCATATATGGGTGAATATTTATAACAAATTTTCCAGTGACGGAGCTGCGGATAACATGCAAACAATGCCCGCTTCACACGCGTTATTGGATAATTTTATTGGAAGTTTAAGAATTCTTTTAGATATTTTGGCCGACCTTTTCGACAAAATGTTGGAATTTACCGAACTATTTATACCCTTTTATATAGTAGATTTTTTTCAGATTTTTTTTCAGCGTCAAGTTGTTTTGCACATATATCAGGGAAGTATAGTGTTAAGGCACCCCGCTTCCCACTCGAGGAACTAAATTTATTGTTTCGATTGGAACTGAAACCCAAGTCGATATATGCATATAATCTGTTCTATACGAGCTGTAGCATGCAAAAAATATATAAAAATAATGTTTTGGTTCATTTCAGTCATTTCTATCTGCGGGCAAATAAAAATTGCCTTGAAAATGTACCGTTATAAAAATATGAAAAATGAAAGGTTCCTTGATTTTATTTAGCATGATATGAGTATGTTGTTAAGTTACATTCATATACATGTACAAGTAAATTATAGTAACTTAAAATGTTCAATTTCTGGTATTTCTAAAGCTTGGTACCAATATTGAGACAAAAATTCTTTTGTCGCGAACACAACGCAATGACTATCAGCAATCTTCATTTATCCGAAGTATTGAGGATGGGTCTTAGCGGAAATAACGGTAAAACCCAATTGGCAGGTCCATTTGCCTTATCGAGTCCTGGTCCTAAATTTGAAATGTTAATTTATAATATGAATATCCATTAATCTCTAGGACAGTAAGGAGCCAGATTATATAAATTATGCAGAAAGCGAATCGCAACGTAATGAGATGTAAATAAGACAAAATTTGGGCAAAATCTTTGAAAAAATAAATAATAGAATGTTTTTGTTTGTTTCAATTAATTTTTTTTAGCTTCGCGCTAGCAATAGCATAGTATGCAGAAGAAACTAGTGTTAAGACACTCCGTTCTCCACACATCGTCCAATTTTCGCGATATTGCGTATTTAGTGGCGCAACTCGGCATTGCGCTTTACCGATGTTACTAGAGCGAGGAAATCAAAATAATTCATTCTCCTGTCTGGGAATCAAACCCAAAACAAATCTGAAGCTTACGATAGCCTCAACGCCCTTAAATTATTAAATTATTTGACTAATCTATCACATGTATATTATATGACTGATATTAACAGTCATTCGTCTCCAATTGTTTCCTTCCAATTATTTCCTTTCAATACTATTAAGTGTTGAAAGAAATCGAGGTCATCGTGGTTCAGTGGCACAGGGGTATGCCTGTAACGTGATGGTTGTGGGTTCGATCCCCACTCGAGGAAATGAAATATTTATATAACTTTATATTTTCATTTCTTCGCTCTGATGTCGAAGCAAAGGCGTGGTGTTAAATTCCGCCACCGAACACGCAATGCCTCCATTACTCGGAGGAAAATAGGCAACGGAGTGTTCTAACACTAGTTTCCCTCTGTCTATTCTGCTATATGCGGGATACCGTGTGCAGTTGCTATAATATTGCTTCAATTTGATTTTTTAATACTATTAAGAACATAGCAAAATTGATATTCCATCGACAGTTTTGGGTTGCCTCGCTAGGATCTTCGGTGAACTATCACAAACTTGGAGCTAAGTTACACTCAGCGATCTTCTGCATACAGATATGTAATTGGTTTGTGGATAAGTAAACGGAAATTGCATTAAAGTATTTTAGTATAACGAGTTTTGTGTAGGATAGTAGTGGTTTCGTTTTAATTAAGACGAGGTGTAACTATGAAATTCATTTTCAGTGATTTTTTCGATCTGGTAACAAACATAGATCGGTGTTGAGTTTCGCCACTTAACACGTAATATCTCCAGAATTCCGCGAAAAGTAGAGAACGGCAGTATTTTATTGGGATTGGAATGTTTTAACACTAGGTTCCTTCTTTGCTTGCTGTGTGCTGAACATTGCGTGAAGCAAAATCAGGTTACAATACAACAAAATGGCACCATAGTTTGATGATGAAGCAGGACAGACCTGGGCTCTGACATAATCTGGAAATTTCCCTTGAGCAGTTAATGTTCTCTTAAGCAGTTGTTAATTGTTTTTAGTTTTAGACCATATTCCTCGTCTACGATGCAACTTTAGTATACTCGTATACTGTGTGTGATTTTTATAGAGTCATAGGACCAAAAGCTTGCGCTTCCCACTTTTCGCCGCATTTGGGAACACTACAAAATACTTTCGGAGTTAATAGAAATTAACCCTTTATCTTATAATACATAGAAATGTCAGTGAACCTGTCACCCATACATCCATCTTCAGGGCGTATAAATCTAAACGTAAATAGGGCCTAAATAATTTATTAACACATATGTTATTCATGGCGTGAAATAAATTAATACTGAAGCAATTTATTAGACGATTGATGTCTTGTATATATCAAACACTTAAGCTGTAGGATACTCATTACATTGCTTGTTGTGGCAATAGGTTGTATTTCTACTGTGTATGTCACAGGATCGATTATTTATTTTTGAGTTTTCATTGTATAGAAAGAAGAGCCGTGGGCAGTATTGTACTATGTAGTATTTTACCTAGTGTTAAGACACTCCGTTGCCTATTAACTGGCACTGTTGATAAATAAATATGTAAATATGATGTATTATGATTCTAAACAGTCATTAATTACTTAAATGTCTTATGAATATTTTGTGTCCAAACACTTTATAAAAACACCTTCTATTCTAGTTAATTAATAATTCTATACAGCTAGAGTAAGACTTGTGATATCTTTGAACCTGCTCTTTGAAACAAGGTGGAAATTGAAAAAAAGATACAAATTTTAAATAAGTTTTTTTTTAAAAAGTTGTCCTAAAACACAGACCTAGCGAGTTTCAAAGTAAAGACATTCTGACCGTAAGTGTAAGAGTTCTCAAAAGGCAATGATTTGCAAGGCGTCCTGAACTAATAATGGCCAAAGTGTCGTTTAATAGCATGGGATATAAACCGACGGTCTCCGCCGGTTTATCGAGGGCTGCGATAAAGAGCAGCTTGCGAGGAGCGGCATTATGAAAAAATGTTGGGTAGATGGAAAATTTGGAGGATTTGCTTTAGTCCTATTTACAGATTTTTCACTATTAATGTTTAAGAGTCGAAGAAAATTGGGCAGTGAATGCGTTTTAAGGCAATTTTTTTTTTCGATGTTTTTCTGAAAAATAAGTCGCATAATATCAATTTATTTAATAAGATAATCAACTGAAGAGTTTTTTTAGTATTTAAAGTAAAGCTATTGAAATAAGTGATAATAAAAATAAATTTAATCGAAGACAATGAAAGCTGAACGATTTATTTGTAAGTATTCTGATTGTTCCGTAAAATGCAGAAGATGCATAAATAGTCTTGAACAAAAAAATAATAATAATAAGCAGAGCGACAGCGTTTGACTATAAACGCCATATTTTTTGAGTTCGATTCCGATTCGGCAGAATGGATTATTTTCATTTCCTCGCTCCGGTAACAATACAAAGCGTTAAGCGTTAAGTGGAAAACGGACAATCCCGAGAGAATTTCAACTGCCTACCATGCTATATGCGGGATACAGCGCGAAGCTAAAAATGAAACAAACAATTTTCCTTCATAAAATTCTAGTTTAAGTTTTGCTTGAAAACTTATTAAAATATTGGAAAAGCGCGAAAGTAACGAACGAATTCTTCCAATAAATTTTCACTTGAATTATACTCCTTTCGCTCGGATTCGACTTGCATTTCATTTCCTACTAATTTTCACTTCAACTTTTAACATATTTGTGACGCTGTGACATTTTAAAATATCTTTTAGAGGATATTTTAAAACTTTATAGGTATATACAATTTATCATAAAAATTCGATCAAGATTGATAATATTAAACCTATTTTAGTAGAACAGATAACCAAATAGCTTTGTTTACAAATAATATCTATTTTATAAAAAAGTATTAATATTTTAAAATGACAATGATTATATTTAAATTAATTTTATAATATTTTTATTTAAGAAACTCCCTGATCAGGTTAAAAAAGTGGTGCTAGGAGACATATAAATAAAGAGGATATTAATAAAGACAGTCTAAAAATTTATAGTGATATTGTCAGAATTTGTCTTAGCTTAAGTAAAATATTTCCAAAATCAAAAAATCTTTAAATAAAAAGTAAAAGATATATATCAATTTTATACAATTACTATTTGCTATTCAGTCTGTCCTCTGGATATCGACTCCCATCCGGGCGGATTTAATATAATTTAATTTCCCCGTTTTGGTAAAAGCGTGTCGTTGAGTTCCGCGTTGAGAGAAACGGAGAGTCTTAACCAGCCTTGCCAGATTTTGTCTAGGAGAAAAGCGGGACATTTATCTCTGGAATTGTTAGTAACTTATTACAAAAAATAAAGATACTAAAAAGCAATTGATTAGATCATTGTTTTTTAGTATCTTTATTTTTGCGTGCGTAGAATATTCATAAAAAGTTGGACCATGTCTAGCCCGTTTGAGACATTTGAATTTCGTGCTTTGGGTAATCGGTCGGCGTGTCTGGTCTTAACACTAGGTTCCCGTTGTCTACCTTGCTGTACTACACAAGTATTATATACTCGTAGATACATTAAACAAGTATACATTATCCCCACATTGATTGATCCTATCGAACTCATTCAGATAATGCACAAGCCACACTGGCGAGTTGCCAGTGGGTTATGTCGTCAGTTCAATCGTGTGGAAAGCATGTATTTAGATGTACCCCTGCGCCACCACTGGTCTCAATAATATATTCTTTCCGTACTAAATAAATAATTTAAAAATACTCTATAGTACTTTTTTTCATCTTCACGCTATATCCTGCATGTAGTAGAGATAGAGTGAGCTTAGTGTTAAGAGACTACGCTCCTCACTTGCCTCAACAACAGAGCGAAAAAAAATATATTTTAAATATTTCATTTCCTCGAGTGGGAATTGAACCCACCACCTGTCACGTTTACATTCCCACGCTTGTGCCTCTGCGAAACGACCAGCGTTACTGAAAGGTCACTCTACATATACAGTCAGGCTCGTTATCTAACATAAATGACAATTGCTAGAGGAACTCAGAAGCCTGTATAATTGTAACAGCTGTTCCAACCATAAGGTCAGATGACAAGTTACTCAGTTTAATAATTACTAAGACAGTAGACCTATATTGCCAAAATACCTTAACATTATGGTTTTAGTAGGTTTATATTGAGGTAAATAAATATAATTTTTAGTCAAAAAAATCATAACTGATAGTCTCAATGTATTGCCATAAGTTTAGGTTCGAAATTTTGTTGAGGGAAGGTATATCTAAGATATAAGATTTAGAATCACGAAACAAAAATTATGCGTTGAAGCAGAAAATAAATATGGAAACGAGAGTGACCTATCACTAAATCAGTAATAATATAAACGAACTTATCATATCAAAACCATTACCTTAACGAACACTAACACTAACAGGAATTCTGAAAAACATTTTGTGTGCTATCTCGTTGAAATTGTATACTATAAATATTTCGCATTTTTCAGTTAAAAAATTCCAAACTTGTTTAGTAAAAGCGGAAAAATTAATTAAATTTAGACTTGTAGCCAGAAGTTTTAAATGCGCTGTAATTATTTTATACAATAGCCTCTTTTGAGTCTACTTCTTGGACCATTTTGCTTTGTAACTTGAATGCATCTAATTTTTCTATATATATGTATAAAAATATATTCCGTTAATATGTAACTGACACTGACAACGCACAACGAAAAGTAAAGCGGCGTAGAACGCTGGAATTTGACATTTACGTAATTAAGCAATTAGTAAGGATTTACCGAAATTCCAATGGAATGACAGTTGCGGGCTTTAACTAGTATGGTTAATTGACTATATTATATGAAAATTTAATATTGTTGATATAAATATTATTAAAATAAAACGTCGATAGCTCACCACGTACGTATGCGCCAATCTTTATTACATCGGAAATTTGCTAATATATCCAAATACAACAAAAATCCTGGTATCTGTGTCACTCGTCTTATTTACAACGAGTAGTTGCAAAAGTGTGGGCAAGTATGTTTGTTACACATGATTGGATCTGCCGCAACACTGATATGGAAGTTTTAACTATTTTAACGCGACAGATTGTGGGTTCGATTATCGTTTGAGGAAATGGAATATTTAATATTTTCATTTACTTGCTCTGGCAATGAGGCATAGAGTGACGTTGAGTTCGGCCATTAGAAAACGCAACGCCTTATATAATAAATTGGTTTTTTTATCTTCCACTCCACTTCCCATTTCCCACTGAATTCTGGAGGCATTCCTTTTCTGGTTGAGTGGCGGAGTACTACGCCGCGCTTTGTCTCGTCACCTACGTCACTAATAAGGGATAAAAGACTGGATAAAAACATTTTTAATATATTATAATCTGTGTGGATACTGCAATGCAATAACGAAATACTTTTTTTTTCCGATTTAGAGATTTTTAATTCGAATATTTTATTGGCATCAAATATGACAATAACTTCTAGTATCTATCATTGAATGTTTAATATTTAATTGGAACGCTTTTCTTTAACACAACCGTAGTAAAAAAAATATGTTTAAATAGAAAGGTATAATTCAAATGTTTCGAAAAACACAGTTTGCCTTGAATTTGGGTGGAAAGCGAAGAATAGAATGTCATAACATGACACATAGGATCTCAGCCTATCCATGCTTCAATCAGGACAAGATGTGAAGTTAAAAATTTCTATTCGTACAGTTAATATCAAACATTAAACCATCGTACGCATTCTAATATATCTCCACTGCGCCACGACGGCATTAAATACCTTTGTCACAATTTTTTTACAATGTCATGGCATTATCAATACAATTGCTATATCGTTTGGTTTATCACATACCGCACACCTAATTATAATGTAATCTTCGTCTCCCCAGACTTCAATGGCGATTGTTCTTCTATCCCTTTCGCTCGTTTAAGAATGTCATTAGGAGTGAAAGAGAGAATGAATACCCGGCATCGCTGCGCGTGCGTCGAACCGTTACCTGGTGTAATGTTTATGTTATAAGCGGTTGCGTTTTTCTTGTAAGAGTTATTTTTTTTTAAATTTAGATAAATAAATTTAATCAATTATGTTAACTTTTTCAATTTACAAATTTTAGATTTTTAAACTAACATATATATCGTTAGAAATCGGAAGCGGTCAACGGTTTTTAAAAAACAAATATAAAAACACATATTGTCTATATGTTTCTGAATTAATTGAAAAGAGATTCTACGTAATTGCAATAAGTGATATGTATCACAAAGGAACTGCCCCCGATTGACTTTTTTATCGAATTGCTTATATGGTTGACCTGTGATGGTCTTGACAGCGTCACCCGGCGAGAATTTGACACGCGATTGACACAATTCCACTGCTTTTATAGTCTTGTTCACCTACATCTACCCTCTTTTACACGAGTTCGCTTACAATATAATAATTGTTATTTATGTATGTATATATTTTCCTAATAGATATATTAAAAATATATATAACGCTCGTTTGGTAAGAACTTTGCAGGAGACACAATCAAACTTTGTAAATAGTCTTTCCTCGTACATTGACATACTTAACGTGTTGTTTAAAAAGATATAAAGTGATAAAAATATATAAATGAACGAGTTTTATAGTATGATTTATGAAAAGTAAAATCAAGATGAAATTAAGATGTGTCTAAAAATAATATATATTCATAAAGATTGAGCCAGTCGAAGCGCAGTGGTAAAAATGTGGTTGTGGATTCGATCCCCACTCGAGGAGATGAAATATTTACTTAAATTTATTATATAAATATTTACTTATTAATTTCCATTTCTTCGCTTTGGTGTAGAGGACAAGCGCGGCGTTGAGTTCTACTACTCAACCCGCAATTCCTCCAAAATTCAGCAGAAAGTGGGGAACCGAGTGTCTTTACACTAGGTTCCCTCTGCCTGCAGTGTGCGGGATTCAGCGTTTTTGAATAATATAATTTCTTGAAAATTAATGAACGTTATATCTTATCCTTTAGGACACAGTTCAATACACCGTTAGCAAGATAGTTCTAGTTAGCTTACATTTATTTGTGGAGTAAACGAGCGTATGCAGATGATGAGATGAGAGAAGACCGAATTTTCGCTTTTTATAATATTTATTAATTTATTGTTTAGTAGCTGCGTTACTTTAATAGAGATAGTAGGTTCAAATAATGGAGGTTAAAATTACAAATGATATATATTTTGTTTTGGCCGTCAGCCTCCAGCGGTTGTTGGTTCGATGCTCATTCGGAGAAATAAATTATTTCGTATTTTCATTTCCTCGCTCTAATAAATAAAAAGTTAAAGCGCTGTGTTGCATCACTCAACGTCTCGAAAATTGGGCAAACAGTCAGAAACGGCGGGTCTACTAAAGTCCCTTGAGCCTAAACCGGTACTTGCAGCAATGATTTCTTCGGTATATAATTCGAAATAAAAGTGTTAACAAACAAAGCGCAGTGCTGAGCTCCACGTTTCTATGTACTTATGTCTATAAAATAACTAAATGGCCGTGATGAAATAACTTAATATTGCCGTATAGTTATAAGTTATAACAAAAAATTAAAAAAGAAATCATGAAAAAAAAAATGCATCAAAAAAATCCTATTATAATTTAATGTATTTTGTGATAGTTTTTGTAATATCATCAATATTCCAGTAGCTACCAAAAACCGGTCAATAATGATTTCTTGGATGTTTTTTACGTGTGATTTATTTTACTTATTAGGTGTCGATGAAATCATTCGAATTAAAAATATTCTATATTCAATAAGACTTTTTCAAATTCAAAAATGTCGTTACCACCGGCTTAGAAGACAGTCCTGCTGAGGAGAGCCGGCGAGAAAGTCAACAATTGTTTTTTTTTTCAATGTTAACATTACAATTTATTTATTACATAGACAGGTAGCTGTCCTCTTGCATGAGGTTCCATTGATATTAATTCCATACGTTTTTATTTCATAAAATATTTCTGAAAAGTGAAATAGGCTTTACTTGCTTAGTTTTTACAGTTAGGTATTTAAAATTGTTTTAGTCACTAACTTATATATGAGGCCAGTCGTGGCGCAGGGGCACAAAGTGCGACTGTAAATCGACAAGTTGTGGGATCGATCCCCACTCGAGGAGATGAAATATTTACTTAAATTTATATTTCCATTTCTTCGCTCTGGTGTCGAGGCAAAGCGCGGCGTTGAGTTCTGCCACTTAAACTGCAATGCCTCCAGAATTCGGCAGAAAGTGGGTAACGGAGTGTCTTAACACTAAGTTCCCTCTGCCTACCCTGCTGTGTGCGGGATACTGCGTGAAGCTGTTTATTTATTTTTTTAAACTTATATAACCTCCTTAGGAATGCAGCTTTCATACAAATCAAAAAAAAATTGGAACATTACAGCCAGAGATTTTAGCATTTAAACAAACAAACAAACAAACTCTTCCGATTTATTATATTAGTATAGATTTAAATATCTGTTTTAACATATTCGACTACTTCCTAAGTTTGTTTTAGAATCAAATTTTTAATTAAGTTGTATTTTCTATTTATATTTTGTGTTTTAATACAGGTGCAGTGACAGAGCGACTGACTTTAACTTTACGGTTGTGGGTTTGATTTTCACTCGAGGCAATAAATTCTCCTTTGTACATTTGATATCAAAGCAAAGCGCAGCGTCGAGTTCTGTCACTCGCCATTTATATCCAGAAAAAATTATCTTTTAGTTTGGATCAAATTTTCTAAACACTCCTCTAACACTCCCACTTACCTATCGAACTCTGCTATGCGGGATTAAGCGTGAAAATAAAAAAAAACACCTTAAATTACAAATCTAGCTTTATGTAAAGGCAAAGTTCACAAGAACGGTGTCGAATTGATTTCAATAAAACTAGAAGTTATGGACGTTAAAACAATTTATCTTATATTGTTACTTTCTAATGCGATGTCGATGTGGCTTTTGGTAATAAAATTAAACGATATTAGCAGTTTATTTTCTCTATTCCATTGTGATATTAATTTTGTTAAAGTTAGGTAGTTTTTTACCTATTAGGAAATGGGATGGCTGTCACTATCCAGGAAAATAATTATATTTAATTTATTTTATTTATTTCTGTCTTATAATAGACAAAACGCAGTGCTAAGTTCTGCCACTCAACGAGAAACACTTCGAAAACAGTACGAAGACTTGAGAACAGAATGTTGACCTTCTGTTACTAACTAAATTTTAATACCCTATCATTGAGATTTAGGTATTAGTATATACTAAATCGAGTTGGAATGTAAAATGAAGATTTCTTTGTAAAGTATTTTTGATATTTGAATTTGAAGTTTAGCTGCAGTTAAAAATACACACGGTAGTTGTGATAGGAAATATTTGAAATTCAAAGGAGGCACCTACAAATGCTATGATTGTTTTATCTCTCTCCGCAAATTTTAATATCGATTTATATTAACATATTTTGCTTGGTTGCGTGGTTAACGCAAACCTAACCTACCCTAAAGGTTACCTTTGGTAACTTAACCTAATGATACGTTTAGTTCGTTCTAGACTTTCTTAGTCACAATTTCTGTTAATTCGGAAATCCCATTTAATAAAATCGAACCTACACCATACATTCCACCTCCATAGTATCACAGTAAAAAAAACAGTAAAAATTAAAAAAAAGACAACCTATTTTAATTACAATTATATTAAACTAACAATAGAAACTGACATCCATGACAATCACGCCCTAATAATCACACTTGCAACCCTTTCACAGCACACCAGCTGTTGTTGTACAAGTCGTTACACTTCCGCAGTTGTCGCGCGTATTGAGACAAAGTACTTTAGATGTTCCGATTGTGTGTTTCAGTGATTTGTTGACTCGAAACTGTCATTGAAAGTTGAAATTGATGTGAATTCTTATTGGCAACATATTTTTTATATTAAAATTACGTTATTTAAATCATCAACTTTATTAAACTTATGAACGTTCGGCCGGGAGTACGATTTTGTTTTCTATTTCACGTTCTTTCCTTTTCCCTAGGAGCCTCTGTACCCTAGACAAAGGGGATAAAGCATAAAGACATTTTGTTCTCTACACAATACCCAATTTCCGAGTTATTGGAAACAATCGGAAATCAGCTTCACGCTGTACCCCGCATATAGCAGGGTGAGAGGAGAGACAATCTAGTGTAATTGCGGGAAAATTTGGCTATGTTTTGTCTAATAGTAACACAGACTGTTAGTGCAAACAGCATGCTCATTCGGTCATATCAGCATGACTGGACATGATTCCAAGTGACAAAGTAACAATCAAAACTTGTACTCTACATCTCTACATCTCTATGTTTATAGGGAAATTTTGACTGACTGTGTGCTTGTCGCCAGTTAATTGAAGAGAAAGTACAATGTCAAACTTTTGTATTAAGTGTTTGATATTCTTCCGTTAAGATTTTTAGTGTTCCGTAACATTTAAGGAAAAAAGGGACCCTATTAGATCACTTTATTGTCTGTCCGTCTGTCTGTCTTTCAAGAAGCTATATTTCAGGAACGCTTGGTGATATCGAAATGAAATTCAAACCATATATATACCCACCCCTTTGATATCCTGAAAACTATACACATAACATTTACTTAAATACGTATGTATTTCGACGCTAAAAAGGGAATCAAAATTAATAGGATACTTCCGGTTGGCCTAAAATTATGAAATTTTAGAAATTTTACATCTACAGATACTATGACAGTGCCTTATACTATCTACCTTAGTATAAAAATATCATGATTTATATATACATTTATTATTATTGATCTAAAACAGCATTTTTAACACGTTTCGTGTTCAAGTAAATTGCAAAGTACGTGATATTTGAACAAACAGATATAAATAAAGCCTTTTGTTGCTGTTGCTTTGCTTGTAACTACAAGGTCGATATGTTTATTACCTGCATGCCTTATCTTACTTAAATACTATAATAAATTGTATATTTGGATTTGCTAAATATTTATATTATTATCTAGAGGTTCCCGAGGCCGTCGTAGCGCAGGAGCACAAAAGTGTGACTTTACAGTCACACTTTTGTTCTCCAGTTGGGATCAAACCCACAATCATTGCTTTACAGAAATGATTGTGGGTTTGATCCCCACTCGAGAGAATGAATTATTAATATTTTAATTTTAAACAATTTACTCTCTCTGGTACCAAGGCGAAAGCCTAAATGCCTCGAAAGAAATTCGGCGAAAAGTGGGAAGCGGAGTGTTTTAACACTAAGTTCCCTCTGCCTACCCAGTTGTGTGCGGGATAATGCGTGACGCTGATTAGATTATTTTAATTTATTCAAAACCAGCCGTGTTTACTAAAGTTCATGCCTCACACCTGAAAAGACCCACCGCAAAATACTCACTAATTCTTAATGTATGTATATCTTGGTTTTATATATATATATATATATATATATATATATATATATATATATATATATATATATATATATATATATATATATATATATATATATATATATAAAAATCAACAATCTGTGAAAATACAAAGACAAGATCAAAGAATCTTAGAGCATTGTCGTCGTATGGCTAAGTAGGCGTGTTCTATTTACAAGAGCTATTCTTATTTATATTGAACTATTTCATACAATTGTTAAAGTATATAAACCTATAGTGAGAAAGTGTATAAAAATGTTAATATCCCGCAATACGGTTTTAATATGAAAAAATATCCACCTACGCTTCTCCACAAAGTGATATAACCACCTCATCTCTTTATTATTTAAAATTATTAAAAAAAACACAGCAAAGAAAATCATTTATTTACTTCGTCACGCTATATTCCATATTTAGCAGGATAGGCAGAGAGACACAGAGAGAGAACCAAGTTTCAAATCAAATAGTTCACATGGTACAGTCGCGTCTACATTTAAACGTCCCAAGTTACAATAATAAATGTTGCCACAAATTAAATTTTTATTTGCACTCACGACCATCATCCGTTGATCAATCAAATTTAACATCTAACGTTACAATTTTCATATTTATTATTTAATTCATACAACGCCAGTGACAATAAAACATTATTGCTGTAGGTTTGATTCCCACTCGGGGGAATGAATTATTTCCCCACTTAGGCTACGCGAGGCTTTGACTTAACTAAGAACATGAAAATGTCTCGAAAATTGGGCGGTGCGTGGTAGTGTCATAAGTGCTCGGACTATCCTTTTTTGATTATTAATATTCTTCCTCGCTTTAGTGACAAGGCAAAGCACAGCGTTGGGCTTCGTTCCACAACACCATGTTTTGACATTCGACAAAAAATAGAGAGCGGTTCTCTTAATATCCAAGTCTCTCTGCCTACAGAGTAAATATATGCGGGATAAAGCGTGAAGCTAAGAATATATATACATCTATATCACTTCTATATTATATATTTTACGATCTATCTTCTATATTATATATATTCTATAGATACGAATATTGTGTATTACCGCAGTATTACACGGTAATATAGGTAATCGTCTATTGATACATACAATCCGATTATTACATTAAGCAGTTAAGCTTTCACGCTTCTGATACACTTGCTTTGGATTAATTTGTCTTTGAAAATTAATTGATTAACTTACGCCTTATTATGAAGTTAATGTATTGAAAATTAACCACTTATGTTCTGTGGTGTTGTTGTTTTAGACCAGATACGATTCTGTACCTATAAATTCATAAAAAATCTAAAAGTACGAATGAAATGGTATCCTAGCAGCCTCTGAAGAGCTTAACTTTTTGAATTCCGGCTCCATCATCAGATCAGCTTGATAATTTCAATTCAATATCTTATATTTTATAACAATAGTTACGAGACGATCTAATAAAATCATTTTAAGAAGGTTTTAAAAGTGCATATGGAAAGTATGAAAAAAGGAAAGACAAAAAGGATAATAATGTTTTTTTTTTATTACAGGTAACCCAGTGACCATAGTGTCATGGCGTGTAATGAAAATATTGGTTTGTATTATATTATCTACACTTGCTGCTGTGCCGTGCGTTTTATTTTTCTCAATTCTTTTTTTAAGTTTTTTAGTTGAAAAAAAAATTATGGACCATACAACCATTAAGTTGAGCCAATCACATCACCGTATTTTTTTTTAATTTTATAGCGTTCTGCTGTATCCTGTATATAGCAGGCAGAATGAATCTAGCCATCAACTGCTAAGACACTCCATTCTCTGCTTGCTTATAAATATTTGAATCATTACGTTATGCTGGAACTCGTCACCTAATAAGTCTTGTTACTCGGACACTACAAACTCGGAAAATAAAAATAATTGATTCCCTCGAACGAGGATGGAACTTAAACCCGCTGAGTTTTCTTTTCAATGCTGTGCTGCTTCGCCACACGGCGTTAATATAATTGTATATTTATGTAGAATTTTCTCAATTCGAGTTAGAACCTACGACCACCTTCAAACAGAAATTATAATTAATATCATGCACGTGTATCGCTATATAAAATTGGATATCTCAATTATACCATCCTGGCCGCCCGCCCAAGCGATTATAAGACAAAATTATATTTTAAAACGACCATTAAACCCTACTTAGCGTATTCTACATTTTTCACTCAAACTCTTTATGAGCGCGTAATATGTGAAGATGATATTAAATTTTTTTAATATCCTGTGACAGGCAGGCTTCTGGTAACTTTCAAGCTTAATTTTTTGTATGTCTGCTGGCGTTTAGTAGTGTACGGTGAGTGTAAATTCAAATTTTATGAACAGAATACTTAATGTTTATAATATATCTGTTTTGAATCAGAATTCGTTGGTTTATGTCAATTTTGGGAACGTTCTGAATTTTGGACACTCCTATATTTTTTTTTAAAAGAATTAAAAAAACGATGATATTATTTATTTAAAATATTAATTATAATATTACAATATAAAATTTCAGCACACACTAAAGTCCATAGCACTCACATATATCGATTAATTTTTAACTGACGTTAAACTTATACGAATTCGCACATTTGCTCATTCAACAATATTCCCAATAAATAATGATATGCAAAGTCCTTACTAGAAGCGCTGGAAGCATAACATTAAGCTCTACAATTAGTGCTAGTGCATGATTTCTATATAATATTTAGAGTCCGTCCATGAATATGAATACATTACAGTATATTGATCTATATAGCTAAATCTAAATAGCTTGTTATGTCCAATTTGACTTTTTGTGGGTTAAACGCTGTTTTTAAATGTACGCACCAATCAATTTCCGGGACATTGCATGTTGAGTGGTGAAACTCAACGGCCAATTCCCGGGGTAATGCGTGAGTTGACGGCGCCCGTGAAACCAAAAACAGTGGCATAGACCACAGCAATTTCTATGTCACAAACCTAAATCTTCAGTTTTTTTTTAAATTTTTAAAGTATTCTACATTAAAGTGTAAAATATTTTTAATTTTTTGGAAAACCTATAAAAAATTACGGGCGGGACTCGAACCCGCGCGTATTGGGAACTGACCACTACGCCATACATTTTCATCAAACGCAAGAAAGAAATGCTTATACGCTGGTTAAAACTTATTTATATTTTCATTCCAATTATAATCAATATTTTATATACTGGTCCATACATATACAAGGTTCCAAGCGACTGAAGAATCATAAAAAAAGGTATAATATAGCAAAAACTTTATCAGAAAGAACATTAACGCGCATTTTGTTTGAAATAAGCCTTTTACGACTGGCCTTATTTACTAAACAATGATTTTTAGTAGGAATATCTCCTTCTCTACCTTTGTAATAGAGACGAATGTTGCATATAGAGATGCTGTGCCATTTCTAGTTAGCGTTATCGTAATGTAAACCTAAATAAGACCTAGTAGTTGATAAGGTAGAATCATATAGAGGTATGTATTATTAATAATTATTTTGTCATTGAGAGAAAGGACTTTTTAATTTAGTACCTACTTCTATGTTCGTTTGTCTGTCCCGTCTGTCTATCTCGTCATTTCGTTTTAATTATTTTGGCCTATTTAAAGGTACTTTATGTTGGTGCTTAACCAGATCGAAAAATCATAAACAAAATTGATATAGTATAAAAATTTTTTTTTTTAAGAAAAAAAATTTACCGACACCCACAATCATTTTCCACCGCACGATGATGTTGTCAATTTTATTAAAAAAAATATTATTATTCTATTTAATTGTAAACCCTTATTTTGATAAAATTTATACTGCTAAACTTCAACAGGCGAATTGTGATCAATATTATTGAAGCTTATCATAAATTATGCCTAATCTATCGGATTTAAATAATTTGGTGAATTATTGAAGGCATTAATAATGTACAGCATTGCGCTATCGTTGGAAGGTAATACAGTACAAGCGATGGTTATGATAGGTTCGAATACTGTTTTAGGGTAATAATGTATTTTTTTCTACATTAATTTGTTTTTTTTTTTCACGAATCGATTAGACAAAATATTACGTTGACTTTCCTTCAACACGCAATACGATATTCTGGAAGTATTTAATCGGAAATGAAATAGAATAAAACTTAAAAAATTGTTAATTTATCTTAGACCTTGGTCTGACGTTTCGGATGAAATTATATTGTAAGTTTACTATGAAAAAATATTTAGAGATAATCTTTGAAGATGATATTAATGAAACGTGGGTATATACCTGGGTCCTAGTTAATTTTGTTCATTTCTTACAAAAAAATCTTCTTTTCAAATTTTATCCTTTTTCCCGCATAGGAGGGTTATGTTGATGGAACTTATTGTTGAAACACTCCCTTCAAGACGTTGAAGTCCACCACTGAACACGCGATTTGTTTGGATTTGCGGAACTTAACGTCGCTTTGCCTTTCAAAGCGAGAATATGAAAATAAACGTAATCATTTCTGCAAGTGCGAGTGGAACTCACAACCATCGCGTTAGACGTTGATAAAATTTAATTCGTGTGTTTATACAATTACTTTTTAATTGGCCTTATTTTTTATAAATTCATAATTTACTCAGACCTTAATACGAAAATTGCATTACGTGAGTATAAGTTACGTAGCGTGTCTAACTTAGCGTTTTTGCCATACAGAGCGGTATATTGTAACAATAGTACATATTAAGATACAATACTGTTGCCTTTTATTTGCTTACTTATATCTGTGATTGTTTAAATTTATCTTCATAATAAATTGAAATAACATTTTTATTAATTTCTATTAGTATAATGTATATATTTTTATTCAAATTTCATTTTGTCAAGACAAAACTCTGTGTAGGACAAATCTCTTGAGTGAAGGAACCCAACGACTAACTTTTTATATGTCAGAAAAAAAAAAAGAACTAAAAAAATATAAATAGGAAACGAGCCATCACTAATTGCTCTTTCATAAGGACATTTTTCCACTCCACCATGTTTTTTATACCCGCTGTATCCTGCTAGTCAGGATCTGCCAGGGTAGGCAGAGGAATCGAGGAAAGAAAGAGGAAAGAGGAAAGTGTCTTAACACTAGGCTCCCGCCTAGTGTTAAGACACTATTACCATTAAGACATTTCCGTTCCTCATTTTCCGCAAAGTTTTGGACGAATTGCGTATTGAGTCGGAACTCAACGCCGAGCTTTGCCTCGATAACAGAGCGGAGAAATCTAAATATTAAATATTTAATATCCTCAAATAGGAATCGAGTCCACAACTTTACAATCAGTACCTCACGTTACACGTTATTACACGTTTACAGTCGCACGCCTGTGCCCCAGACCGGCATCTGACCTATTATTACTATTATGTTTTATTATATATTATAGACTCATGCCTTTATGTATCCCTGGTACGATGAAATCATAAGATTGAAACCTATACCATCTACAAATTACAACAGACAATATAAAAGTGGTAAAAAACGAATATGCCTTTCATACTTCCAACAGTAATTAAGTGCCAGACATAAAGACTTAAGCTTGTGATATTTGTCTGTGAGCTTAATGCTTCACTCATATCTCAAATAAACACTGCACTAAAAAGGCATCAACATTTCTTCATAAAGCCACATTTTTTTCAAACAAAATTGTACAGTTTCAAAGGATATTTCTCTGTTAAGACCTTTTCGTGGTATAATTTAGAATTAAGATTATAGACGATGGTTTTAGGTTCGATTACTCGCTTGGATAGATTGAATATTTAATATTTCGTCAGATAAGTTAAAAGAAAAGAGTATCAAGGTACCTTTACCTACGTCAGTTTTTCTCTCTCCCGACAAATATGACCTTTTGTAGGTCCTTATGATTTCCTCCAGAATCGAAGTATCCTTTTTATTGAAAATAGTTTCTTGTTACTGAACTGATTTAAAAATAATCAATTAGATTTGAGCCAAAATAAAAGAAAGGTAGAAAACGCAATGTTTTAACACATTCGAGCCACCGGCCACGAAAAGTAAGCCTTTTTTGTGCACAGGAAAGGCAACTAAATTAATCTAACTAAGTTCAGGCGTCTTTAGGAGTTGTGTTTTAGGTTCCTTAACCAAGAATGTAATTTTGAACGAACTTCGTTCAAAATTACATTAGTGACACCAGGTGTTTCAGAGTTTGACCTTAATAGAGTTACCATTTAAATTGCAATTGCGTCTTGCTGAAGTGTTCTAAGGTACATTTGGTTATGAATACTAAGGGTAAAGGTTATAGGTTAAATATACATTCAGGCACATATATTTATCGATCACGTTTGATTTCTGTAAATAAAAAAAATATATTTATATATAAAGAAAAATCAAGACACGCGCTAGCGTCTCCAGCCAAGTTATGAAACTGATAACGTGCAACGTGTATTTTATAATAACCATTTCAAGCTACTTTTGAGCCCCATCATAACTTATAAACCAATAACTACATGTATGACATCAAACCTAATTGAATTTATTTCTAGCTGGAATATATCCCGAGTGAACACAAAACGCTGCACCCATATACAATCTCCTATTCCTTTGTTAGTAAAGTTGAGAACGTCGTAATGCTTAAAATTTGACTTGTGCTTGATTTCACATTTATGTTTTTGATGGCATATTGATTACTTGTAACAAATGAATACTCATATAAAACTTATTTCGAGAATCAAATCTACTACTTTTGGGTAACACGATGAATCTACTAAATAAAATTCTAAATACTTTGTAATAATATTATATATTGTTAGTATACCTTACAAAGTAAAGTCTTTCTTTCTTCTTTTTATATATGTAATATGTGCGTAATATTTATAAAAAGAAACAATTTCAAAATTTTATATACTTTTTACTACTAGACCGAAAAAATATTTTCAGTCTAGTAGTAAAAAGCGTCGCGTTAAATTCGCCAGTTACAAAATGTCTCTAAAATTGAGCAAAAAGTGGAAAACTGAGTGTCTTGGCACTATGTTACCTGTGCCTCTGTGGGTGTATGCCGCAATGTCAGAACAAAAATATATTGCATAAAATATAACATATAATGCGTAAGAATTAAATACTTTTAGGTAACATAATTACTGTATAAATGAATATTATCTCCACCTTTTCTTATAAATACGATGTATTATTTACAAACATACCATTAAATTCAATAACACGATAAATAAAACGGATACCAAATTTAACAATCCTGCGGATAGCTTAACTCGACCCTTATCCTTTGACTGTCTGACCTTGTAGTTCTAAACAACCCCACTTAGGCATCCCAAATTAGTTTTTAGTTGTTTCTAACTTGGCTATCGCCTGTTTTTTGTTGGTCCAGATGTTATTTGGAGATAAATCCGATTGCAAAGTGGCTTTTGGGTTGACGATGTTTTGATAGTTTAAAACAGATTTTAGAGAATCTGCATTTAATGAGAGGAATGGTTAAGACGAATGGAAATTTTTGGTTGGACAAGCAGTATTTGAATGACGTAGGCTTGTTACAGTATTTTATGCTTATTAAACTGTAGTCATTAGTGATGACTGATGGCTATATGGAGAAGGCTTAAGATAGTTTTTTTTAGGAGAAGGATATTTCGTATTTCCTTTGATATGGGGCTGGTAAGAACAAATGTGTGGAAAATTAAAAAAATTATGACTTCATTAAATTTATTTAGTTTCGAATTACTTCAATTAACAACATGAATTTAAATTTAAGTACAAAACCAGTAAGAAAAAAAAATAAAAGATTAATTATTTTTTTTATATATAGTTATGAACTTATTTTTTACATCTTCTATTAGCCTAGACCGACTTTATTTGCCTCGCCCGCAACGGCGCACTTTGCCTTGTCACCAGAGCCATGAAATGAAAATATTAAATATTTTATTACCTGATTGGGAATTGAACCCACACTGTCGCGTTTACCTGCGCCACCGATATGGGACACGAAAACTGGGTCCCATTTTTGTTGTCATTTTACAAAAAGTTTTTTTTAATAATTCTATTACTACATATAATACCTCTAATAACAGACACGTTTATTTATTCAGTAATTAATTAGATAATACAAGTCCATAATATAATTTATAGTCTATTGTAAATATCTTCGCTCGATTCTATTAGATTTGACATTGTCTGATTAAATTTCATAATTATGAATAAAATAAATCAGCTTCAGAGGGAACCTCGTGTTGAGACACTGCGTTTGTTGTTTTCCGCCGAATTCCCAAGGCATTGCGTGAACGGAACTCAACGCCGCGCTTTGTCTCGTCATCAGAGCGAAGAAAAGGAAAATATTAAATATTTCATTTCCTCGAATTTGTATCGAACCCACAACCTGTCGCGTCTACAGTCACGTTAGTCTCTGTTAATGACATTTTTCAACCTCAATTTGCTACTTCCCGGTGTCCAATAAAGCTGAAATTTGGATTACGGCTTCAGTTTTGAATACAATGAATCAATTGTATTGTTGTTAATCCAAAATGGCCGCTACAACAAAATGGCGGATTACAAGTTTGTGCACAACTCGTATAACGCGGGTATCAAATGAAAGGGCAATTTGTAAAATACAATACACCGTAAAAAAAGTATAAAACTTGTTTTTGAAAAGTTTTTTAATTATTATTTTTTCTTGATGGCTAGTAGTGGTCTGGTGAGTGATATAGTCTTCACTTGGCATCGGCACAAATCGATAGAATGTTATTAAATTTTTTAATAATTTAGTTGAATGACTAGACAATAAATTCTCTATTTGTGTTTTATTTAACAAAATAAGAAACAAAGAAAGATGACGCCATCACGGTGCAGTGCAACAGCGGGTCACTGTAAACGCAATCTTTGTGGGTTCTATACCCACTCGCAATTATTTTTATTTTGCCGCTCGTTGATTTTCGCCATGTCTCGAAAGGTGGTCAGAAAGTGAGGAAAGGAGCTTTTTCTTAAAAACTAAATTTGATGGTCCTTTTCCCCGCAACTTTCTCTAATAGACGATGATACTGTTGTAATTTAGTTAGTAAACATTAAGCGAGTTTTGCATTTATCGGTCGGTATATTTACCTGCTTAATTGGATTTTGCTCACGTTGACGGTAGAAGTGAATACATTTATTTAGTGACTATTGACAGTGTTGTATTCATAAATTATAATATGTACATTGTACGTACACACATAATTTAATTAAGTCAATAATTGAGATTAGACAGAAGTAAAATATAACTCCATACGATATTAATATGGAGTTAGTTATTATTACACTACTGATACTAATATAGTACGAGGCCAGTCGTGGCGCAGTGGCACAAAGTGTGACTGTAAAACCGACTGGTTGTGGGTTCGGTCCCCACTCGAGGAGATGAAATATTTACTTAAATTTATATTTCCATTTCTTCGCTCTGGTGTCGAGGCAAAGTGCGGCGTTGAGTTCTGCCACTCAACACGCAATGCCTCCGAAATTCGGCAGAAAGTGGGGAACGGAGTGTCCTAACACTAGGTTCCCTGTGCCTACCCTGCTGTGTGCGGGATATAACGTGAAGCTAATTTAATTTAATTTTTTTTTTGATACTAATATAATAAAAAAAATCCTATTCTATTATCGTAACAATATTATGAATGTGAAAGTTTGTGAGGAATGGATAATTGTTTCTTTCACGATCTTTCACGCAAAAACTAATGATATTTTTTAGATGAAACCTTGTACTTTATACTTCAGGTCAACACATACGCTACAATATATGTATGTATGTAATACAATATATGTATATAATTTTGTATATGTTGACTGGATATAAGTTTAAGCAGACGCAGCCGCCTAAGAGCCGCTAGTGTTTTATACTTCCCCTATATGAACGTATACTTCAAAAACTATTGAACGTATTTTGATGAAACTTAGAGCTAATTACATAAGTTAGAATGAAACAAAGAAATATTTTTACATAGATTTCAGTTTTTAAGAAAAATTTGCTTGGAGGGCTAAATAAATCATCATACTTGAATATTTTCCAATATTAACACACATACATAAAAAATCATAAATTTAAACATTTTTTAACTACTGGTCTTTACAAATTGAACGTATCGCTATCACGCAAGACCAAAATTTTACCTGCTGTGCCTCGACGGTCTCCGAACAAAATTTTACAAAAAAAACCTATTTAACGCTTCAATATTTTCAAACTGTCTAACTCTTGCGTTTAAAATTTTAGACAACCCCTTTGTTAATGTCTGCCATAAATATTAAGATGTCCAAAAACTTTCCTAGCGCCGCGAACTCCAGTTGAGTAGAACGTAATGTATTTATTGATACTTTTACAGAGTACAACAAAATACTATTAATATTTTTTTTGAATCTTCTTTTTGCGGTTTGATGATGGAAAGCTTGTTTGTAGACCCTGGCTAATCTTCGAGAAACAGTATCGATGATACTAGAGGAAGGTCACGTAAAAAGCCGTGAGGAGTCCTCGGAGGGCATATATGAAGAGGTTGATGACATTGGACGAGGCAAAAGAGACATGCAGAGACCGTAGAAATTAACGCTCCATTTTATTTGGCTGCCCCGCTAGGATAAAGTTAAAAAAATCTTTACAGTTTTACAGCTTTACGCAGAATAGGCAATTAACTATATTTCATTTTGTTTATTTCAGTACATTTTGTACATACTAACGCAGGCTAGTTAAAAGAATACTATGTTATAATTAAAAATATGTTGTTATCTTCTTTATGTAGCTTAGTGAGCACAGTATCTGCAAATACGACGGTTGTGGGTTTCACTTCCAATCGAGGAATGAAACGGTTAAGTTAAGCTACTCAAGCAAAAAACGGCGTTAAGTTAAGCTTCTTAACAAATGTCTCGATATTCAGACGGGAAATGGGTAATAGACTGTCTCAAGACTAAATTTCTTCTGCGTTCCAGGAATTTCTCCACTTAACATATGCCATTTATTACGAATATATAATATAAACAGGTAATATTATCAGATTCTATACCTTAAGTTGATTAGAATAGAATTAAAGTGAAAACAATGAAGCTGAAGCTGCCTTTGCTGCACAACTATTCAAATAAGGCAATCCAGCTAACAGGCCTGCCGTTGATTGCTACCCCACTATGTAATCTGTATTCCAATTTTGCTTCCTTTTCTTTATATTCTATATTCGAAGGTAGAAAACGTTTCGTTTCACAATTATTGTGTTGTCAAAATATTTAGGTTTTATATCTAGGAAGCAAAACAGCTTTACGCTTTTTCCCGTATAGCAGGGTGAGTAGACGTGAGCTAATGTTAAGAGGCTTCCCAATTTCCGTTCAATTTTGAAGACATTGTGAGTTGAGTGGCGAAACTCAACGCCGTGTTCTATTAGGTTGTGTTGGAAACGTATGCTAATACCTTTGTTTAAATTAATTCGTTTCAATTCTTGTTTTTTCTCTTGTCTACTTCTTTTTTACAAACACCGTGCACCAGAAAGTGAAGAACTAAGACAAAGTTTGAACTAAATCTGCTGATTCCATAAAATTTTCTCTTATATACTGTATACTTGTAATTTAAATTAATTAATCTTATTTTATTTCATATACCAACTAAGTACCATCGTTTATTATATCAAAATCTATATCTACAGTAAATTATAGGTCATTAATTTATTCTATAGTTTCTAAGGCGTACCTAAGGACTTGCTCTTTGATAAGGGTATCACTGACAACGAGCCTGATGTCTTCAATTAATTGAAAATTGATATCGATTCTTGACTTAAATGAGGGTACATTTAAGTCAAGAATCAATATCAATGTTAGTAAAGAAACTTAGTAGTCTAGATTTGAATATTAAGTATTACTTCAATAGAGTCTGATTGTAAGAGTTAGTAGTGGTAAGTAAAAATCATATCCATACCCCTAACAAATCCTAATAGGGATACTTTAAATATTTATTTCTCAGCTCTAGCAAGACAAAGCGCGGCGTTGATTTCCGCCACTCACCTCTACACACAAGGTTTCCAATTTGGGTGCTGTTTTGTTCACACTAAATACTTTTCACCTACCCTACAAATTGGAAATCTAAAATATCTAACAAAAAAAGATTTATTGTTATACAAAAAAAATATTATATTTTTAAGCGGTTTAGTTTAATTGGCTGATACTCTAGAGATCGCTTAAGGATTGTGAGTAATTTTTGTTTACTTTTCTGTACCCAATATTTGTAAAAATAAAGAAAAAAAACCGAGAGATGTCTCACTATAATGACTTTTCACTCACGACAGCAGTACAAACCGATTTTACACGTCAATTCACATTTTTTAAGTATCAATTCCGAACTCGTTAGACTTCAATTTAAAATTGCGAAATGAATATTGAATATTCAGACTTAAAGCGTTGAAATTGAATTTTGATGTGAGTGTGATTGATTAATTGGCTTTAGCCGCTATTTGGATGTTTGTGGGGCATATAACTACACTTTTATAATAACTTGCATTTCTTTAATGGATTAATTCAATATAATAACGCCTTAGCCTCGGCTACGCCAAAAATCTTCGTATTAAATAGTTTCACGCTGTATTCCGCACATAACACTAATGTTAAAACAGTTTGTCTCTCGTCAGCTCCAATTTTCAAGATATAGCGTGTTAAGTGGCTATCACGCTGCGTTTTGTCTTTTTTCATCAGACGTAAGGATACGAATATAATTCGTCCCCCCAAGTGGAATTTTTAATCTCAATTGTCGCTTACTATCAGACACCACCACTGAATCACAGCGAAAATAAATGTGACATGAAAAAACACTATTTGAAATAATTTATTGTTTCATCAGTGAGTGTCAAGCGTACAGCGTACAGTATAGCGCTATTATTTTGGACAACTGAAAAACTATTTGCAACTGAAATGTTGATATTTCACTGTACAATGAAAAAAGTTCAGTGTTCGGAACTCCAAAAACTGATTTATTCCTGTGGTATATAGTTACTACTTTCGACAAAAGATAGTTAACGAGGAAAAGACCCATTTATGTGAGCAGGTCGTGCCCCCGATGATAGGGGCATCAGGTGGTCGCCGGTGGTGATAGTTTACGGTGTACGGGGACTTTCGCCTATATATGTCAATTTAAAAAATGAGGCACAAAGTTATATGTTCAACAATTTTCATATGCCCCAACTCTTTGCTACGGCTTGCTACAACGATAACAGAGGAACGAGGATGTAATAATATACTGCTCCTAATGGAATCGAACCTACAACCATCGCATCCACAATCAAAGCCAACTTTGCTTCAACTGCGTCTACTATTCCCAGTTGGTATTTCGCAAAATGTTTGCCGACAAAACTGAACTTCAATTGAAAATTAATATATCGTGTGCGGCGAGTTGTGAAGAATTGAGCGGCGCTCTGAAGCTCGTCCAGCGATATAGATTTTTTTTTCTATTTTCCTTTCGCATCCAACGGGCAGACTGATTGCTTCCGCTATGGGTGACGGATACGAATCCTTTTTGAATATACAAATCTATATCTATATATGTATTTGACTATTGTGGTTTAGTTGGTACGTGCCTGAATAAACTTGGCGGTTGATAGTTAAAATGGTACAGATGCAATGCCTTCAGATGGGCGATAATTGGAGAAGAGAGTGGCTTTTTACAAAATTTAGCTTACCTACCTCGTAAAGTGCGGAAATCATAATTATTTAAATTCCTGAAACTCTATTTTTTTCATACACATGTATAGATATCAGCATTTCACGATTAACCATAAATACTATCCTGATGGAGAGAAGAATGATTTTAAATAAATGTCCGTTAATTCAAGAGGTTATTCAGGAATACTAATTTAGTTTTACTCGACATCTTGCTACATTGAAAGCTGAAAATGAAAATAATTGCCTTTGTGAGAGTCGAACTGTAATACTCACAGTCAGACATTTCGCCACTGCGTCAAACCAACAGCCTCAATCGAGGAACACTTAAATAAAATGGCGAAACTCAACGCCGCTTCGCCTATCCAAACATTTTAACATAATGACGATAAAATTGGTTGCACTCCGTTAGAATACTTCTAAATCACGACGCCATTAAATGTTATTTGCTTCATTTGACTCGGTTCACTTTGTTGCGATACAAATTGTTTGGAAATGACATTTTTACTTCAATTTTATTTAATTTATTATTTAAGGTATTTGAGAATTGTTAACGCCTTCGTGAAGGTACCTATCTGCAAGTGATGGTTATTGGTTCAAATCTAGACGGAAAATTAAGAAAAAAATGCTCTATCGTCCTTATAAGTAAAGATAACTTTTACTTATAAGTAAAGATAACTTTTTGTTGATTCTTTCTCTGATTATAATAATCGCGTAAATAAATTGCAGTTGAATATTGTAAAAAAAATAGAGTTGAATTTTCTTAGGCCTGTTGTGGCACAGGGGCACGAGCGTGTCATTGTTAACGCAACAGGTTGTGGGTTCGATACCCACTCGGGGAAAAGAAATATTTATAATTTAATTTCCCTCGCTCTGGTATCAAGGCTACACGCGGTATTTACTTCCGCACCTCAATCAATTCTGCGTACAGTGGGAGACGGAAGTGTCTTAACAAGAACGGAGTGTCTTAACACTAGGTTTCCTTAGCGTACGTGGAATACTTTCCAGCTAAGAAAAATTAAATCAAAACTTTCTTATAATCCTCTAAGAAATAATTTTCTTTGGAATCGGTTAAATTATATAAATATTAAAATTCCCAACGTCGACGTCGCCGTACTTAATGTAAGTAATTTTATTGAGGTCTGCTTACGATAGCGTCTTTCCAATACGCTGATAGAGCATCGGTTCTTGAGAGATCGGTTCATGTATTTATGTAACACTATTTTATAAAAGAGTTTTATATCAAAGAAATATATAATATTATTAATAATTGTTTCTGTCTGTTTTTTCCAAATAATAATATTTGGAAAAAACAGACAGAAACAATTATTTTTAAATTTCGTATGGCTAACTTCTTTTTGAAGTCAGTAAGTTCGACGCCAGTGGTGACACATGAAAGCGTTACGGGTTATGGGTTCGATGCTTACTATAGGAAATGAAAAAAAAAATCAGCTACACGCTGTATCCCGCACATAGTAGTGTAGGCAGAGGGAACCTAGTGTTAAAACACTCCGTTTCCCACTTTCTGCCGAATTCTGGAGGCGTGTTGAGTGATAGGAAATGAAATATTGAATATTTTCATTTTCATACTCTGATAACGAAGAAAAACGTGGCGTTCAGTGTGGCACTGAACGCCACATTTTCTTACTCTTCTCACGTAGTTTTCCACATGAAGTGAGAAACGAAAGTATCTTAATGGAAATGGAGTGTCTTACTTTACTATGCGATGTACAGCGTGAAACCAACAAAAATCCTTCTGATTTCCGCACATTATCTATTTATATATGACTTTTTGTATGTTGTTTTGTATATTAAATAAAAAAGTGTAGTACACCGCGTCTCCGTTTTAACTATTCCTGTACCTTAAAATTACCTGATATAAATTGCTTATTGCATCGATAAGACCTGCTCTACATTCTCTTTTGCATCTATACGTTCTTTTTTTAAATTTTTCTATGCTTTTTGGTGATGTACAATAAAATATATTATTATAAAATATATGATTACTTTTACACTTATATTTTCATTTTTTCGCTCTCGTGTCGAGGGAAAGCGCGGCGTTGAGTTCCGCCACTTAACACACAATGCCTCCAGAATTTGGCAGAAAATGGGGAACGGAGTGTCATAATACTAGGTTCCCTCTGCCTACCTTGCTGTGTGCGGGATACAGCGTGAAGCTGATTTATATTATTACTTTTACATAAAAGTGCGCAGAAGTAGTTCAATTTTATTAAAAAGACATTATTTTGTCAACTTGCGTGAGCATATCGAAAGCTAACCATAATTTATGATGGACTGTTTTTGTCTCGTGAGAATTGAAACTGCAGCCACTGGTAAAGTGATCAATGCTGATTGTAAATTAATTTAATATTAAGTTAATTTATGCATTTATTTGTTTGAGGTATAAACATCGATTGTGACATGATAAGGATACCTGTGTAAAGTATTATATAAAATTATTAAAATTATTAAAAAAATATATATTAAATATCTTTTGGACTAAACTAACTAAAATATTATAAATATGAGTTTTTGTATTTCTTGTTTTCTTTTAAAAGCTGTACCAATGACCATAAAATTTACATATCCATCTCTGAAATGTTTTTTAGAAAAAAAAAAAACCATCAAAGTCCACGCCATAATGTACGGAGTAATCGCGTAACTAACATACAACACAAACGAATAATTAGGTATTTCTTTCTACTAAGAGCTGGTTTAATTCTACATTCATAAAGGAGACCTAAATACTTGGCTCTAGTCAAGATGCATCATCTTAACTCATAGCTGCACAGCATCCCAAGAGCATGTACCATTTTGTCCTGACAGCTATTCACTAATGCAACGCAATCCGAAGCGTAGATGGCTTTGTCGAGATAATTAGTTTATCATTTGATATTCATCTGACATAATAATTGAGATTGTAGTGGCTCGATTGGGAAGTGTGCCCGTTTACAGAGGTTGTAGGTTTGATTTCTGTAGATTTGATTATATTATTAGTAAATAAATATAAATAAAAATAAATATTATAAATAATAATAAATAATATAAATTATATTATTAGTAATAACAAATTTCATGTTAAATAATTATTAGGAAATAGTTGTATTGAAAAGCTAAATACTTCGAATAATATTTTGATATTAATTTTAAATAACTTTAAACGACTGACGTTGGAAACCATAGATAGGCCTTCACTTCTAGAGTGCCTTCATTGTGAAGTGGGCAAAGTGTGAAATCCGTGGAGATATAAAACACTATAATATTTTAAATGATATATTACTAAAATTTATGTATTTAATATTTTTTTTAAATATCGACGTATAAAGTGGAGTGATAGATAGATAATGCACAGACTTAACTACGTAATTCTAGAAATTTCTCGAAATTCTTACAAGAACGGTAAAAATACGACATTTTCCATTTAACATCTTAACATCCACACACATATATACTATTTACATATAAACTATAAACTAAAAAAAACACATATATACATATAAACTAAAAAAACATACCACAGCGAGTTCCGTCATCAAACACAGAAATGGGCTAAATGTAGAAATTGGACTAGAGAGTATTAATCGATCACAAATTTTCTTAGGATTTCTAAAGATAATACCAGAATTAAATCCTAAACCACACACATAGTTTACACCCATTATACATATGATAAGTAATGAAAGCCATATTATTGTTATTAATTAAACATTTGCGGTTTCAGTTAGTGACGACTGATTTGATTAATATTATATCATCTAGTATATGTGTATGTTTGAAGGTGCATTAGTGCATTTGAAGATGCAGGGGCACAATAATATGACTGCAAACCACGGTTGTGGGTTCGATTCCCATTCAACGGAAACAGATATTTAATATTTTCATTTCCTCGCTCTGGTATCAAAGCAAAGCGCGGCGTTGAGTGCTGTGGCTCAACATGCAATGTTTTTGCTATTCGATATGTTGAGCTTTACGCTATATTCCTCATATAGCAAGGTAGACCGGGGGACCGTAGTGTTCAGACACTCAGTTCTCCACGTATCACTCAATATCCGAGACATTGTGTAATGAATGGCGGAACTCGAAGCCTTGTTCTTATTACTAGAATGAAATATCAAAAATAATTAATTTTCCCGCGTGGGATTCGTACCTACAACCGTCGGGCATACAATCATGCTGCTGTGCCATTACTCAACGATGGCTTCAATGTAATAAACATATGAACATTATTTAAAATGTAACTTAGGAAGTACAATATACAGCGTTTTCTTACAAAAAAGTTGAAATATCGCGGCTAATATACCAGCTGCACTTTGTATCTGCACACGAGGGCGAATTTATCAACTGTGATAAGGATCTTTTCATACTTAACTCGAAATTCACATGTTTATATTAAATTTTTCTTACATTTTTAAAAAATGAAGTTATTTTCTAATATTTTGTTACAAATATGACGCCGTCATCGCGCAGGTGCACAAGCGTAGCACTCTTAGGAAGCCTTGTTACCAGAGCGAGGAGAAAACACGAGAAAAAAATATTAAATATTTCGAGTGGGAATCGAATTCAAAACCAGTCGCGCTTACAGCCTTACAATTGTGTCCCTGAGCCACGACTGGCCTTCCCTTGCTTAATTATTTTAATACATTTTTTATATATTTTATCATTATAGTCACGTCCTTGCCATCTCTAACGTTAAAATACACCCGCTAAATACATTACCGTAATGGGGAGTGCAGTTTGACTTAGAAAAATTATAGCGGACAGTTTTATCTATATATAGTTTTGTGTTTAACGCCTTCCGCTTGTGGTTAAAATTATGATTAAAGTTAATGGTGATTAGTTTAAATTTGGATTAAATTTAATAAGCGGTAAGGCGATAGAAATTTTTTGTATGAGTAATATAACGGAAAATACAGAATATTTTTTAGGTGGCTTCATACTGTATCCCGTTTTTGGCAGGGCAGGCAGAAAGAACTGCGTATGGCTAAATTTCTAAATCTTTGCGTGTTGAAGGCGGTACTTAACACTGGGCTTTGTTTTATTACCAGAGTAATAAAATGAAAATAATTAAATCCCCTGAGTTTGAATCGAACCCACAAACATCGCCTTGCGCATCATAAAGGCGGTTTTAATCACAAGGCAGTCTTGTTGGTGTTGTAAAACAATCGTAGAAAAGATAGTGATTAGTCACTTTGTTTATAATTTTTTTTATATTTCTAATACTGTTACTGATTTATGTATTTAAAATTTCGATTTAGACGAAAAGTCGAAAACACAAGATTTCGTCATCCTGATCTATACGCAAGATATAGCGTGAAACTGAAAATAATATACATGCCTATGTATATTAGTAGTGGCTCAGGGGCACAAATTGTGACTGTAAAATCGACTGGTTATGGGTTCGATCCCTACTCGAAGAAATGAAACATTTATTTATATTTATATTTTAATTTCTTCACTCTGGTGTAGAGGAAAAGCGCGGCGTTGAGTTCCGCTACCCAACACGTAATGACTTCAGATTTAGGCGGAAAGTGAGAAACGGGGTTTCTTAACACTGGATTCCCTCTGCTGTGTGCGTGGTAAAAAAAATATATGTCATATAAAAGAAAGATAGATGGATATTCCCTTTCCAATACTTAAGTAATTTATCACTAAATGGCGGAGTATTTATACAAATTCCCATTGAATTCGCATAAAGGGACGCCCCATTAAACACCCGCGTTTGATTCACATCGCTAATTAAAATTATTTCATACATTTCTCTTGATATATATTTGTGTTAATGATACGGTCTACATACAAATTTTGTATGGAAAGTCATTATTTTAATTAAGTGTGGACATTTATAAGCAGATATATGTATATAGATTTTTGAAAATACGCTTTTGCAGCAGCTTTGAGCATAACATAGAATATCTTTTGAGTGGGAAATGACCGAGGACAGTCGCGAAAATAATCACAAAAACACTACGAATTGGTTAATCTCATTTTGACTTGGCTATTTTTTACCATCAGGCACCAAACCAAATATCGACCTAATAGCCCTGTACAGGCTTCAAGTACACTGACTTGCAAATATAATAAACTACGTGAAAAAAGGTCGAATGAAATCTAGAGTTAAAATTTTATCCCGAGCGAAAACGGAACACCGCACCCATATATGTAGATCTCGTATTCTTTTATCGGTAACATTTAACTTGGCTCTTAATTCACATTTATGTTTTTGATAAGATTTCAAATATAATAATTACCTAAATTGCGATCAATATTACAATCATGGAGTTTACTGTCTCTTTACACCACGCTACTAAAACCTCATAAATATAATGCAATCGAATTAATTTTGACGCTCTGTTAACAATACAAAGCACGGCGTTGAGTTACACCAATCAATGCATTCCGAATTTGTCGGAAAATGCGGAGCGCAACAACATATTTATTAAATCCAAACAAACAAAAGCTACCATACATCGTTCCGTACTACTTGGCATCTTGCATCAGTGAGATGGATCTCAATATTTACTATAGAAACGCACGTGAGTTGACATAACATTCACCGTCCCCGTGTCGGGTTCAACGGACTCATCTGCAAAGCTATTGGGAAACTGGTTCTGTAATATTGAAGCTATAGAGATATTGCAATATCTCAAAGTGACATAGATTTTAACACACTGTATAATGTTAAGTTTTTTTTTTATTGTTATTTACACTAAAACACTACACTTTTACACTTTTTAAATTTATTATTTTATCTAATATCCTTATCATATATATTAATTACATTGTCGTTTACATACAATCAATATCTATAATAAGCAAATTATATTTTTATCTTTACATTATTTTACAAAATTTTACTTAGATCTAAGGTTAAGCGAGTGTTTATATTTATATATATATTTAACAATTTCACATATTACAATATATATTTAATTACATAATTATAAGTACATGCTAAAAATGTAACATGTACATGCTAATGTTAAGTTGTTTGATGAAATCTTTAGAAGTTTTAAATTAATGTCGTCGAAGTTAGTTTATATTCAATATTGTCATTTCCACGCTATGACAACTAGGGAAAGCGCGGCGTTGAGATCCGCCACACATTACGCAAGGCCTCCAGAATACGGCGGTGAGGGAATGAAAGGGAGTGTCTTATCAGTAGGTTCCCAGGTTCCCTCTACCGTGAAAAAAGTCTGTTTTATATTTTTTTTTCTTTTCATATTTTATATGTACAATTAATATAATCCTTCTTGCTATAAGACCAAAAAAACTCATATTATATGTAAAACGTGCTTGCAACAAATTGTGTTTAAATTTTCTATTTTATCACGCCTAGCTGTCATTCATTTTATTCCAATATTTCAATGAGGTTATTTTTAATGTTATAACGGTCTGGAGTGGCTTCTATGATTTGAGAGAATATTTGGTACTATCTTTTTATTTATTTTAATTTTTTCTTCAGTTTCGCGCTGTATCATGCATGTAGAAGGGTCGGCCGAGGAAACTTGGGAGCCTAGTGTTAAGACACTCCGTTCCCATTAATTAATATGGAAGTATAATAATTGAGGCCGGTCGTGGCGCAGTGGCACAAAGTGTGACTGTAAAACCGACTGGTTGTGGGTTCGATCCCCACTCGAGGAGATGAAATATTTACTTAAATTTATATTTCCATTTCTTCGCTCTGGTGTCGAGGCAAAGTGCGGCGTTGAATTTCGAATTTACTCAATACGCAATAGCTCCAGATTTAGGCAGAAACTGTGGAATTAAGTGTCACAACACTAGGTTCCCACTACCTACCATGCTGCTGTGTGCGTGATACAGCGCGAAGCTGATTTGATTTATAGAATTATATAATATTTCAAATGTAACATAACATAATTCTGAAATCCACTCATAAATCAAAATTTATAAAGTCCTTAATTTCGCTGGACGTGGACACTGCCAACTTTGTGTCTTATCAAAATGAATTTACTCCTAACTTTAGTTCGTACTACGTCTATACAACGCTTATCTCTTCATGTTTCGACCTTAAATATCTTGAAAGTTTATTGCTATCATGAAAATATTTTCTTGTGTATTTTCAAAAGATTTCAAAAATAAGTGAGTTTTAGCCATTCATTTAGCTGGGAGAAAATTGCAGCGACATAAAATGCAACTGTAGTGTTATATTACCCACTCAAAAGAGCTCTAAAATGGTCAGTAATTTAGACCACCAATTAATTTTATATATCGTTATTTTATTTTAGCTTCACTCTGTATCCCGTATATGGCAGGATAGGCAGAGGGAACCTGAGAACCTAGTGATAAAGCATTTCTTCAAGACACTTCGCTGAATTCTGGTGGTATTTTGTGTTGAGAGGAGGAACTCAATCAATCAATCCTCGAATGAGAATCGAACCCATAAAAATCACTTTGACTTTTTAAATAAATAATTTTCACTTCCCCGCTGTCACAACAGTTCCTCTACCCAGCCCGTAGTCTCCCGAATTCGGATAACTCATACAATTCAATTACTAAAACGCTAAAAAATAGAAATGATAAGTGAGAGAACGTGAACAATTTCGTATACAAATTTAATCATCCATTCTATAAGAGAGGTTGTCTGTTAATGGGTGTTTCGATATACTTCCGCGGGGGCGAGTTGCGAATGCTCCTGACGTTTCCATTAAATTTCGAGTCGAGTCAGCGTCTTTATGCATTATTTTGACTTTAGATGTGCTTGGAAGAGCTAAAAGCGTGCCTTTTGCTTGCTGTTACGGCGGTTTACGGCTTTTTTGTTGGAGATTAGGACATTATGGTTTATGGAGATGGATATTGGTTTTTAATTATGATTTGAGGTACAGATTTTTAAGCTGTAGATATAGATTGTAAAACATCTATATGAACAAGGTTTATCGTGCGTTTTAGGATCAATTGTTACTTGGTGGAATTGTTTTCATTTACTCGCTGTAGTAAGAAGACAATGTCCGGCGTTCAGGTGCGACACCTATTAAGTAATGTCTTAATAATTTTTCGGTGTATAACTTCAAATATAAGCTAGTTTACTGATTAAATAAATAAATATTGAGGGCCAATTCACCATATCAATACCACATCTCATTGTAACAGATTCAAAACAGATACCAATAGCAAAGAATCAGCTTCACTGTATACCGAATACAGCAGGGTAGGCAGAGGGAACCTAGTTTTAAGACACTCCGTTTTCCACTTTCTGCCGATTTTTGGAGGTATTGCGTGTTAAGTGGCAGAACTCAACGCCGCGCTTTGCCTTGACACCAGAGCAAAGAAATGGAAGTATACATTTAAGTAAATATTTCATCTCCTCGAGTGGGGATCGAACCCAAAACCAGTCGGTTTATAGTCACACTTTGTGCCGCTGCGCCACGACCGGCGTCAATGATGTCTAGTAGCATTATATATAACTAAAATTATATATAACTTAAAGGCTTAAATATATACTAACCTGTGGCCTTTAGGTTATAATGCGTTTAATTTCCCCAGTCACTTAGCAATGACTTCGTTTATATTTCTAAAATAATGATAAAAGAGAAAATTGAGTGACTGATCATATTTTTTTCAGTTTCTTTCGTATAATCAGAAAAACACGTTAAACTAAAATATACATATAATATATAGTCGTATATATGCCAATAAATAATCTTCATACATATTTTTCTTACCGCGCTGCAACCGATCATAAACATCGGTTAACGATTCGACACCTGTTGTATAAAAATTGTAATTTACAAGGTGTAAAGTTGCATCGATAATTTTTTAAATGGTCTTTTATTGTGTGTTTTCGTTATCCGCTTCTATTAAGCGGTAGTTACCTGTTCTATTCGAACGTTAAGTTGACCTTAATTATTTTATAATTGAATATTAAAGATATAGTCCCAAAAATATTGATTTTATTATTATTATGTTTGTAGTGTACAACAAATTTGTATTATAATTTAAGGTTGCTGAGGCGCATAACGTCGCGACAACTGAACGCGACGGGTTCGATTCCCGCTCGGATCTCAAAAATTGGGCGGTGTTTGTCTAACGTAACACTGAGTTTTCTCTGCCTACCAATAAATAAAAAGTATACTTTTATCAACTTAGATATCAGTGAGTATAGTGAGTTAGATATCAGAGATATATAGCAGATGGAAAAAAATACACAAACTTTTTATTAAAAACGTAAAGATTTCCGCCATTTTGAAAACAAAATAACGTTAAAACTGATACGAACCTGCTATCTCTTACCAAATAATCATCTGTATGCTTAAATTAAATAAATATTCAATAAGTATTCGAAAGGGTAAAAATGCAAGGGGAACTACAGTATCGGATGTCTGGACGCAAATTTATTTAATTTCCGCACTATTCCTTTGAAGCTCGGTAGAGTGGACTCTGTTTAAATTTTATACTGGCTCCATTTTTACTAAGAGCAATAGACTCACTCGTATTGATGTTATATGAAATGTAGAGCTTTGAGTTAGTTAGTCCTTGAGCTCCTTTCTTTTTTCTTTGGTTAGTTATCACAATGTTTGTTGTGATAGGAAAGTCTTTCATAATAATAGGATAATATTCTGTTGGAAAATGATACTTATATTATAGAGATATTTTATAAAATGCAAGCCACGTTAAACAGAGTTCGTTGTTTAACGCCGTTGATCTATATACCTGGAGTGGCTTAAGACTCAGCTTACTCTACTAATTAATTATTTTCATAACTTTGACTTTTTTTTACAATTTATATTTTAAAATCTAAGCAATTTGTTGAGGGTTCACGCTTTATCCCGCATAACAGTTTACTCAGAAAGATCCTAGGCTCTGTTAACACTTGTAATGAAAACACTTTTTCTACATTTTTCTTCCATATTCGGAAATTATTTAAACATTGAGCGGCGTAACTCAACGCTGCGTTTCGTATTACCAGACAGGAATTTTTATATGAAATTGTAGCATTTTTGTAAAACACATTCATCACAGTAAAAGCAACAGTTCTCAGCAAAACAACGATATTTGAGTTTCAAGCGCCAACAGGACCTACAAATATTTACACGTGGCGTCTAACTCCCACCGAAAGAGCGTCTTTGCTCCGAGTTACCCCACAATTAATTATATAAATGCTAATTTACTTAAAATTTAATTACAATTTTGTTTTAGCGTTTTTGTTGTTGCTTTTTTTAAAGTGGCTGGAAAAGTGTGTCGTTTTTGATTATTTGAAGAAGGTATTGGGTTCAGTTCGACGAAATATGTAAAGATATAGAAAAATAAGAAAACGTAACGTTAAGAAAATATTAACATGAATAAGACTTAGTATGACTATGCAAGATTTTTTTTTAAGTTAATTAAAGTGTAATGCCACACTTAAGAAAGAAAAATTTTTTTTTAGAAAATGTATAACTGAAATTGAGGCCAGTCATGGCGCAGTGACACAAAGAGTAACTGTAAAGGCAACTGGTTATGGGTTTGATCTCTATTCGAGGAAATTAAATATTTATTTAAATATATATATTTTCATTTTTCGGTCTAATGTTGAGGCAAACCACAGGTTTGCGTTCCGAGACTCAAAACGCAATGCCTGTAGAATTCAGCGTAGACTGGGGAACGGAGTGTTGTAACACTAGATTTCCTCTATATAGCGTGATTGATGTGTGATACAGCTGATTTCATTTTAATATTTTGATTTATCAACGAAAACGTAGCTGGATTTGAATCCCACCTCTTAGTAACCACCCGAGTTTCTAGAAAAGCATTGTAACTAGAAATATTTAGTTCTATGCCTAATAAAGGCATAGCCAGACCACTTGAAGGCTGACACACTCCAAATAGGTAGAGGTGAAGGCGAGCTACCTTTGATTAGCAAGTACAGGGAGTCTACACGCTAATTAGTTTTCTACTCGATTGTAGAGCTGAGGATTGAATCGAAAAATTGTTGATCTTGTCCTTCTCGTCTGTATTATACTATGAAAAGCGTGGACAAATATATGTGACTAAACTATTGATTTCTATAGTTTATTATATAAACTATAATCTAACAACGGAGTTTCTTTCCGCTACTGAATAATCGATGGAAAGTGGGGAGCGTAGTGTCTTAAGGGTTCCCAAGGGTTCTTCAGGATCCCAAGTTCTCTCGACTGACCTGCAGGTTACAGCGAGAAGCAGAAAAAATATTTTGACATTATCAATTTTCTTAATTATTTTATTTTACATAGTATATATATATATATAATAAAACATTCTCAAACTATACTCAAAACTACACATCTCACATTATTTAATATCCAGTATTAAAACATCAACATCCACTGGACACTGTATGCAAATATTTATTGAATCACACAGAAATGAGTCTTATTGTAACATATATAGAGTCGATATCAAAATGACAACGGTTAATGGAGAGATGAGCTGAGGGAATGGGCAACGGGACCCGCGCAATATCTTAATTAAGTGCATCACAACGAACTATTATGTGCTTGAAGGAAATATGTATGTATAGTTGTGTTGGATAAACCTCGTTTCTTACTTGTATCTTACTATATAGCAAGAAACCTGGGAACCTAGTATAACGTAGTGTAAAAGCGAGTCCTAGTAAAAGATCCAGTCCGAGTATTAGGATAAATTCGGGAGTCTTGAGTGGCAGCACTCAATGTAGCCGTTTGCCTAGTTACCAGAGCGAAGAAATGAACCTACAGTCGCACGCTTGTGCCTCTGCACCATTACGGGCTAATATCATATCATGTTTATAGCATTTCTACTGTACAAAGTTCTTTTGTTACTGAGCGACTTACAGACGACGCACAGACGAAAAACTGGACTTGGAAGGTCGAAATTTTGCATACAAGGTTAGGAGGACGGGTTAGCTAAGAAAGGACTTTTTGAAATTTTTAAGATAACGAGAAATTCGGATTTTCCATTTTACTCTTTAAGTCGACACAAACACGAGATAAAAAATAATTAAATCATCAACGATTTAAGTAAGTACATATAATGATAGGTTTGTTTTTCGCTCCGCAATAAAAAGAGCTCCAAGGATATATTAGATAATATTAGAAAACAATAAAACGTGATTTCGTTTTTCTTTTTGAAATATAATATCGACCTCAAAAGTCTTTTGTGCTATATTCTTTTCTTTTCTTCTTTCTTTTATGCTATATTTACGGTGTACAGTAAGAACATTATGTTAAAACACTCCGCACCTTACTTTCTGATCGAACTCTTATTATTTTGCTGATGATTACTCGCCCGAGTGGGCGTTGAATCTGGAACTAATGTGTTTATTTCAGACGCTTATTTATTTAATGCGTAAGAAGAAACATTTTTTTCTATTGTTAAAATATTACTCCACATTTAGGATAACATTTTTTTAGGAAACGTAAACCGTTCAAGATTTCCAATAGTTACCTACGGGTTCAAAAACCTGTATCGCATATACTAGATGTAAAATAAATAAATAATCTCTATGCTGTATCACACACAGCAGGGTAAGTAGAAGGAACCTAGTGTTAAGACACTCGGTTCCCCACTTTCAGCCGAATTATAGAGGCATTGGATGTTCAGTGGCGGAATCCAACGCTGTGTTTTACCTGGACACCAGAGCGAAGAAACAGAAATATAAATTTAAATAAATATTTTATTTCCTCGAATAGGGATCGAACCCACAACCAGTAGCTTTTACAGTCGCACTTTGTGCCCCTGCGCCACGGCTGGCCTCAACTCAATTATACTACATATGAATATAATAAAAATAATTTCCTAATAGAGACATTTTATTGCTCCACTGCCGTATAACATGATGCTTGCGGAATAGATCCGCTTTCCAATACTTTTTATAAACGTTTGGAATTAAGATATTTTCTCTTTAACAACTTTCCTGATGGTTCTTTTGTAGCTATTAAAAACTAAACAGGAAAAAAATTAAGATTTATATTCTTACATATACGTGTAATATTAAATAGATAACTCTGAAATTTGAAATTTGGTGGAATCCTACAGGATTGGAACTGTAGGCAAATTAGGTAAGGATTTTTTAAAAATCCTACAGTATCCATTTTTAATGATAATAGAAATAGATTTGCGGAAAAGAACTATTATTAGATAAATATCTACCTATTTTTTATCTTCACGATGTATCCCGCACAAAACAGAGTATGCAGGGGGAACTTGGTAACCTAGTTTTACTTAACGACACGACACTTCCATTTCCTACCTTTCGCATACGTCGCGCTTTGTGTCATTATCAAATCGAGAAAATGAAACATATTAAAATGTTCATTTTCTCGAGCGGGAATTGAATCCACAAGTTGTTGAATTTTCTTCCCCTGCGCTATGAGTGGCTCCAGCTAAATAGCTTAACTAAAGTATAAACATCTATAGCATCGCCAATAATAAGACTGTGGGTTTAGAGAGCTTACAAGTACTAGCCATAGTGGCTGGTTTGCGGCTCGAGATAGCGACGATTACTGGAAACAATCCTAGTTAACTGCTTAGTTTTACTGACTGCTAGTCCCAAGAACTAGTGTAGGTTGAAATTGCTATAGTTTCGTTTATTTGCTGCTTTCCTCTTAATAAATTTCTAGGGAACCCTTAAGGGTATAATATATCCCTCGGAATTGCGCGCTATAAATATTTCTTATTTACACTTGCGTTTTCCGGGGCTTACTTTGTTGTACATATTATGGCATATACAAACAGCATATACAAACTTGTATATTTAAGTAAAAATTGAATGAAGAAACTCAACACTATGCTAAAAAGCAATATAATCACTACTCCGAGCGGAAATCAAACTCGCAACCATCGTCAGTCAGACTTTGACTTTGATTTTCTCATTAATCATTTGGTAACTATGATCCTATTGATTTTCTCTATGATTATTTGATTTTCTATGATTATTTGATTTTCTCATTAATCATTTGGCATGTAACACAGCCTTCATCGATAAATGGACCAACACAAGAATAACATTTTAAATCGAACCGTAGTTCCTAAGATTAGTGCGTTAAACCGAACCAACTCTTCAGCTTTACAATATTAGAATAGATACTATTTCTTGCTCGAGAAAAATTAACAAAAAAAAAGCTCTTATAGAGCGCTACTCTGTAGTATGTTAGATGGACTATGAAATTTAACAAATTCTATACGAAAAGAATTTCTAGTGTGCTTATACGATACACACATTCTAAAGGCATTGTTAACTCTGTACCGACAATAGGTGTTTCCAGCGTCTACGTTACTGACAGCTCATTTTTTCCCATCATGTACATTGTATATATTTTTCCTTTTTCTCCCTCTAAGATTACTGTGTAATTTTTATATGTATGTATGTATTAGTAATTGAAGGTTGGTGAGTTTATTTGTGAGTAATTCAATTTATTATATTAATTTAAAAAAATAGAAAATATCTTTTAGTTTGTCGTGTCGTAAAAGTATAAGCTTCCGACGGTTATGTGTTCGATTCCCACCCGGAGGAATTTAATATTAAATAGTTTCATTTTTTTACTCTGGTAATAAGGCAAAGCGTGGTGTTCGATTTTACTATTTATACAATGCCTTTAGAATTTAGCGGAAAGTAGGAATTGGAAAGGTATTAATATTAAATGTAATATCCTAATACTAGATTCCCTAGTTACTTCATTCTATCCTGTTTGTAAAACTAAAAAAATATCTATTTATAATAAAGTGACTTAGAAGAGTAAAATAACATATTTTATTTAGATATTAGAATTTAGCTGCAGCTTCGTCGTTCGAAATAAAGCAAACTTAATAAAAAAAACATATATTCTATGATTTACCAAAAATCACGGCACCGCATCACAAATCACTAGATATCATCTGGTTCACTCTCGATCGATTGTTAACAACGCGAAGACGCCCCTTATATAGGCGGATGTGTAATAAGATTGATCAATTGTATCATCGCATCCTTTCAATCAAGTCTATCATTATTTTAAGGGACAAGTCAGGAAGCTAGTTAAAAATTATAATAAAAGCTTATTCAGCCAATCTACATACATTTGACGCCGATGAGATGCAGTTTAAAGTTGGTGTTCTTATAATGTGTATATAGAAAGATTGTTCTATAATATGTGATAGCTTCACGCTGTATCCTGCATGTAGTAGTGTAGGGAAATGTTACCTAGAGTTAGATACTATGTTCCTCACGCACTGTCTAATTTTCGAGACATTACGAGGCGTAGTAGTGGGATTCATCGTTGCCGTTTATCTTTTTCATCTATATCAGCTTCACACTGTATCCCGCACACGGTAGGGTAGGCAGAGGGAATCTAGTGTTAAGACATTCCGTTCCCCATTTCCACAAGTCTTCTGGAGGCATTGCGTGTTGAGTGGTGGAACTCAGCGCCGCGCTTTGCCTCGACACCAGAGCGAAAAAATGAAAATATAAATAAATATTTTATTTCCTCGAAGGGGATCGAACCCATTACCAGTCGATTTTACAGACACACTTTGAGCCCCTGCGCCACGACTGGAATCAATATGAATAATAATCATTAAAATTTAATGGCTATTTTCCTAATTGAATAAAGCTGAACTTCGAATGTCTTTATGTTCTTTACAACCGCATTAATATGTACATAAAACTTAATTATATTTATATAATTACCTATTTTCGTCTCTTCACTCTGAGTAAGAGGTAAACAGCGACGTTGAGCGCCGCCATTCAAAATATTAAAGCTCGCGATCATTGAAAACTTAGTTCGTATACAATGTTAAATAATTATGAAATTTTGAAGTATCTAGAGTTATATAAAAAGAAACAAACTTTCAATATAAACATTTTCTTTAATTTGTAATCTAAGCGTTAAGCAAAAACAAAATTTTACTCAAGTTGTTGAACAAGACCAAGAAAATACGAAGGAGTATACATCAAAAACAAAGAAGCACTTCACTTTAGAAAACTTAAGACAAACTACTGCTGGAGTAATTGCTGGGAACACTCAACCGATCCTCTTAATGTCATTATATGTAATAGAAATTCTACTTTTCTCTAAAATTCAGTGGTAACTATTTTTTACGTAAATTTATAATGTTTTATATGAAACTAAAACCTTAGGTCGTTTCTTAATGTGTTAGATAAATCAATGGTGCTATTTAATTGTAGCAGTATGGTGCCTCATGTTATAAGTACGTCGATAAAATAAAATAAATAAATCAAAATATATTGATGGCTTATAGTTTTGTAAAATTAAAAATAACGTACAGGTCACGGTCATTGGCACATCATTGGTCCTGCAAATTATCAAGTCATCCATTGAGCTAATGTTAAGCCTAACAGCAAAAATGTTAATTATCTAAAAACCATTATTATTCCTTATTTTATATTATTATAAAAAATGGTTTCTTCTGCAAAATAAACATTCATCATATTACAAGATATATTTTTCATTTCTCGCCTTATTATTCTCAATTTTTTTCCTACAAATTAATATAGAGCAACTCGCTAATTATTATCAATCTCTGCCAGAGCACCAGATAGACTACAAACGCGATTATTCACGGACATTCCCTATAACGTCGGATTATTAAATAACGAAAGCAGCTGTGACTTGTCCAATAAATATTCTATTAGATGAAAGTGTCCGGTACGAGAGTAACAATTTAAAGGGCGGCTTGAGTATTTCCTGAATACATTTTTCAAATATAATTCTTTTTTAATGGAAAATTCGACGTATATAGATTCAATTACTGCTATAAGGAATCAATTATTTTCATTTCCTCGCCCTGGTGATATGATAAAGCGTGGCGTTGAGTTCCTCCCCACAACACGCAATGTCTTGAAAACACCATCGAATGGTGTGTGTAAAATGGCGTGTTATTACACCAGATTTATTCTGATTATGCTGCTATATTGCGGATACTGTGTGAAGTTAAAGAAAGTATTTTTCTCTCGATAAATCATTCTTTGTAGTAAAGTTTGAATGTCGAAGTTTTCTATAAATATCTATATATTATACATTTATTTCTATATATTGTATACATAGATTCTTAGATTCTATAACATAAAATTCCATTATTTTCATTTCTCGACTACTGATACGCAATATTTCGACAATAGGGCCCGCCTACGCCACTTGATACGCAATATTTCGGCAATAGGGCCCGAATTGAGGAACGGAGCCTATTAACATTAGGATCCCTACATTGCTATGTAGAAAAAAAAAATAAAAACGCCGTGACATAATAAAATCTGATGTGAGCATTTGTAAAAATTAAAAAAAAATTATGATTGTAATGTATGGGATACATTTAAACCAAAAAAATAACAAAAAGGGGTAAATAAAAAAAACATAGAAATATGTTTGACTTATAATTATTTATCGTTTCAGGTATGGTGGTTTTCCTGTTACAAGCGACACTAGTTAAATGAGTAAGTGTAGTTAATTTTTTTTTTTTTTGTGAAATGATTTATCAATAAGCGTTAGTGTATATAGAAAAAGTGACATTTTAGTTTTTTTAGTAATTTGATATGTTGAGAATTCATATAAATAAAACTTTAAAATTGTTGTAGGCTATACAATACAAAAACAATGTAACTAGCAGTTCCTGAGATTAGCGCAATCAAACAAATAATGATGATCGTCAGATGTATATATTTATAATTTTCAAATTAGAAATATAGAGATATAGAGAATGTCTAAATGAAATACGTGTATTAAGAAATATATACACATGATTTATGATTAAAAAAAAAACAATACACTTTATATACAACCACTGTACAAAGACTTAGTGCCTAAAGTTAAAGACGTGGACTATACAAAAAGAACATAATTTATCAATTGTCTTTCCTTCGACCGCAGACTATTAGGTACATTTTTTTTATTTCAAACCTATGGTTAAAACTTTTTTACTTGGCTATTTCGTAACCTCACTAAAGTGGCATACTTCTTAGAATTAATTATTAAAACGTTTTTTTTTATACATACAGTATACCGGTTTTTTGATCCGAATTGACGTATTTTTCTTTATACAAAATTGTTTTTTATGATTAAATTTATATTGTACTTATATAGTTTTTATTTATAAGAGTAGTTGATTATTTTTAATGTTTTCCTTCTATACCGATGAATAACTAGTTTTAGAGCCATAATATTTGGGAGTTCTGAACTTTATATTACAAGTATAATATAATTCATTTATGATATAGTATAATAGTACCATAGAGAAAGGATATGGATGTGGAGGATATCTATTTTATTATAGTTCATAGGGATTTTAAATCTAAATAGAAAAATCTTTATGCGAGGGAAGGACTATCGATTATTGATCTCGGTGTTTTTTTCATTATAAGAAATACTAAAGCCAATTATAATTTATGTTTGTAATATTTAGCTTCATTATCATTCTTTTATAGAAAATATTTTTTTATTTTTTATAAAAGGAATGAGCCTAAATATTACAAAAATAGTGTACAATATATAAGATATGGGAAACCATTCCCTAAAATGTTTTCTTTATAGGTTGACAGTACTAATACATCTCTGAGTCAGCTCTACATGCTCGTATCACGTATAATACGGCTTGTATATAAAAATGACAATGTCTAAGCTTTCTTTTCGTAATTTTACGCTTCAGTTTTTTTTGCAATCAGTCCTTGTAGTGGCAGCAGTAAGTAAATTTCATAGAAAAAATGTTATATGTAATGTAATGTAATATTTATTTATTTTTTGCTATTTAAAGGCAAAAATACGCAAAAGTTTCCAGGAATTGGGCACAAAATGGGCTGCTATATGCGGAATACAGCGTAAATTAATAATTTTATTTAATAATAAAATTCTTATGTTAAAAGAAAAATATTTGTTAAATAGTTGATAATATATTATTTGTAGAGGCTTAAATTTCATTATGGCAGAAAATTTAATTTTTTATACTTGAGTATTTGTTTTTATTTAAAATTTTGTTGTGCTCTCGATTGTGTATTACGAAATTTCCGTTTAAACTTTCATCTCCTTATTTTTTTTAATCTGACTGTACTTAAAGAAAACTATTCATATACAGATATGTGAATAGAAACGTATATAATAGCGAATTCTTGATCGAAGAGGGCGATTTCTATTAGTTTTTACAAGCAATATACGAGTTTTATAAATATAGTATATTCAAACATATATACATAATATATCAAATGTGTTTTGTAGTAATAAAGTGTGTGATTTAACCTACAATTATAAAAGAAATATTCATAACTGGACTATGCTTGTTCCATATAAAAAAATATTTGTTTTGTAATATTATCGAATATGCTAGTTACAAATATGTTTAACTGACAGCGCTACGAGAAGAAGAGTATTTGTCATTTACCAGTCTATATATTATGTATACATAAGAGTATGAATGTATGTAAGTGTCATTGTAGAGCCCAAACGAGTTGACCTATTTAGATGATTCTTACGTCAATCAATTCGTCTTAACCTTGTGAGTATTACTAGAGGTACAACTATCGTATCTTCATTCATCACAGCCACAAACATCTTATTGTCAAAATTAAAAAAAAAACAACGAACTATGTCAAAAGGGGTATCTTTGAATAGATGTTCAAAAATAGTCTTATTATAAAATCAATTAAATTTTACCAAAGGAGCTTTATATGAGGTCCAGCTGGTAAATTTTCTAAAAAAAAAACTAAACTTAACTAAGCTTTACGCTGTATCCCTAGTGGGGTAGATATTAAACAAATATATATGATTTATTTACGGGTTTATCCAATTAATAAATCAGCTTCACGCTGTATCACGCACAAAATAAGGTAGACAAAGTTAACCTAGTGTTAAAACACTCCGTTCCCCACTTTCCGTCGAATCGTGATCTATCAATTATAAAATTATTTCAATGGTGTAATTGTTCAGTATTACTGTCGACAAAATTCAAAACGATACTCCCTGTTTTTGTCTTTTCAGTATTAAAAATGGAGCCAATTTTTTTTATTACCAAAGTACTTACCACAACTCTTATAAGATTACCAAAATGTACCTTATTTTAGATATATTTTTTCTTACATTTTCATATTATTTTTGCTAACGCTACACCATCAATTAGCAGAGGGTGTGTGACGTAGACAAATAGTACCATACGCCGCACCTGTTGAACGTAGCATTAGTACCTGTCACTGACAGTTCCAAAGCAATCAATTTGAGCGTTTCGTCACCTTCCTTACTCGAGATTTTGTGAAAGAGTTCGCCAAAGTGTTAATTTGAATGGTAAATATGTTCAAGTTAGTTTTAGGTACTTTTTTCATGTAATTTGGCTTCAGCTCTCTGTGTTTTGGCTTCACGCTGTATCTCGTAAATAGCATTGTAGGCAGAGCGAAGTGTTAAAACACTCCGTCGTCACTTTCCGCCGACTTCTGGTGGCATGGGAGGCACTGCATGTTGTGTTAAATGGTGTGCTTTGCCTCGCATGAACATATTAAATATTACATTTCTTCGAGGCGGAATCGAACCCGAAACCTGCGCCACGACTGGCTTCAATGATATTTGCCGAACATTTATAAAAGTAAATATTAAGTAGTAAGTGTAATAACAATGTTTTTGTATAAATATATCTCTCTTTATTTTTTTTAGTTATTTAAAAAACTTAAATATGCTATGTACTCCACGCTACTCACTTTCAGAATAACTATAACAACTTTTCAGATAGCTTTCTCCGAAGCCACACAAGAATTTCACTTTTAATTATAAATAATGTTTATTTTATAATTTACATACTATACACCTAATTACGTCTCAATTAACGAAATAAACATAAAGCAAATCAAATCAGCTTCAAGCTGTATCCTACATGCAGCGTTGGCAGAAGGAGTCTAGTGTTAAAATACTCCGCCCCCTAACTTCGGCTGATTTCTGGAAGCTTTCCTCGACACCATAGCGAAAGAATGATAATATTAAATATTTTATTTCCTCGAGTGGAAATCAAACCCATAACCTATCGTGATTACAATCGTACGTTTGTGCCCCTGGACCACGACTAGCCTCTAAAGTCCTTTTACACTAAAATAACAGTGTCAAATCTTATTGAGCCCTTATATTGAGAGCAAACTAAGTATTAATATGCAAAGACTCCACTGTACATAGACGCTAATTAAAACTGCGGTGAATGGTGGAATAATTTCATTAGTAATTTAAAATATTTCTATCTTAATGCGAGATGATAAATATATTCGTAGTAAATCAGACGCGCACTTCTTATGATTGAACCTGTTACCTCTTTCAATTAAAATTGTGGTTTTGAATCTAATATATACTAGCTTTGAGGCAGGTCGTGGGATTTTAAGCACGAGACAGGTTATATATTCTATTCCACTCGAGGAAATGAAAAAAAAAGATTTTATCGTTCTGGTAACGTAGTAAAACGCGGCGCTAAGTTCCACGCAATGCTGAAGTAGGGAACGTAACGGATTAATGGGAAAAACAGAAAGGAGACTGTCATAGCACTAGAGTAAACAAATTTAGGAGTCGTAGTAGCTATCCTAATATTTAATTTCTCGGGTTTTTTTCTGTATGTTATGCGAACAGAAACAAAGCCATCGATTCAGCTTAGAAAACTAGCTCTATTTTTCAAAAAATATCATACAATTGGTCGGCCATTAAAGATGAGAGTATAATAAAGCAATACAACAAATTTCTCTCGTAGAGAAACATTCTTTGCTCTACATTTTATAAGAAATAATGATGATATCGTGACTGTCGAAAACGACAAAACTCAGCGACTGTAACAAACACTGGATCTAGAAAAGCTAGCTGTTTTATTATAAAATTCTGTAAAAGGAAAGAGTAGCTGAATAGATCAAGAGAGCCAATGATAAAGGGATCTGGTTTTTATTTGGAAAAGAAATGTCTAAATATATGTGATAGGTTCCATATTTATGATATAGTTAGTATATTTCGTTTTTATTTTTTTTTGTTTGTATGATTGTGTTATATAAAGTGGAATAGAAGCCTTTGCGGAGTGCCCCACAAGGGTGTCACTGTAAGCGCGTCGGTTGTTCGTTCAATTCCTACAATATTTCATATTAAAAAAGTATTTTGTGATGAGTTTCGCCCCTCGACACGCAATACTTCCCGAATTAGGTGAAGAATGGGGAACGGGAGTGTGTGAATGGAAAATACCGCGTGAAGCCAAAAAAGAAAAATCGTTGTGTTGCGTTACGTCACTAAATATCTAAATTCAATTCACCCTCCGTAATAGGGGGTTGTCTGACTATAAGCAACTGTCGGTTCAATCCCACTCTAAATAATCTATTGTTTTCAATCCTTCGCTTTGGTAACAATACAAAGCGCAGCGTTTAGTTTCACTAAACAACGTGCAATATCTCGAAAATTCGATGGTGCTTAAGGAATACGGAGGAGTGTTTTAACACTAGATTCTCTCTGCCTATGCTGCAAACAAGAATGATATATCATCACATTCTTTTTGGCTCGTAAAATACAGAAGATACGTGAAGAGAAATTGAACTTTATTATGTATACGTATAGTTTATACTCTGGAACTATTGAACTGTTAAGTGTTACGTATTACTTAGGTTTGATGTAACATCAAGCCTTAATCTCTCATTTCTTCTGATAGAACGCCTTCAATTAAAATAATCAATTTAGTTGATTAGTTAAAGACAAGGGTATATTGATAGAAGGATATTCATTTTATTACATTTTCTGCGAGAAAACCTAGTGATAAAATACTCAGTTTTCCATAAGTATGGTAATTTTGGTGGAGCCATCTTTTATAATTATTTTTTTAGATTCAATTATTTTTTACATTCACATTCTGCTTGTCATGGTAGGCAGAAGGAACCTGGGAACCTAATATTAAGATACTCGGTTTTGTGTGTTCTCTCGGTTCTGTACTGTTCAGACATCTTCGTTCCCCACTTTCTGCCATATTCTGGTAGCCATTCGTATTAAATATCGTAACTTAATGCGACGCTTTGTCCCGTTATCAGAGCGAGGACAATAAAGATATTAAATATTAATTTCCTCCGAGTGCGAATCGCATCCACAACCGTCGCGCGTTAAAGTCACACGCTTGTGCCATTGCACCACGACTACCATAACAATATTGTGCTAAATATTTAGGTTTTATAAATAAAATACAAAATTTTATTTAAATAGTAAAATTATATTTGATATTAAATATATTTTTAAAGAATTAGGTACTGGGGTGAACTTTATCTTTAATTCTTCAAAAAACTGAACTCCAGCTGGTTTATTCGTAGTAACGAAACACTCGTAAGACAGATATGGCTAACAAGGTGCTCAGCGTAATTTATTTTTCGCATCCTCTGAGAGGACTTCAGGGACAGACTGCGGTAATAGATTCAAGAGTTCAAGTCACAGGCTCTAACGAATTCGAATTCAATTTGCCACTTCTGTGTTTACTTTATTTTTAATCTTTGATGGCACGTTATTCGTTATCTTTTCGTATTTTTAACGTAAAATTAAGAAAAAGATCTATTTTTGATCTTTTTGTAAATTGTTCTTTTTGCCATCGTGATAATTTATAGAGTATGCTCTACTTTTACTGCCTACATCAATATATATTATTATTTAGGTTCGTTCGTTCTCAATTTTTGTGTATAATTTTAGATAATTTGACATAAATATTAAAACTTTTATATCCTCTCAATTCAGATCGAACAGCACGACGTCAAAGCCATTGTATAAGAATTTCTTTTCTTGATTCAATTTCATGAATAAAAAAGTCAGGTTTACAATATTTAAAAAACTTTTTCTTCTTGAGGCCACCGTGTCGCAGTCGAACAGTGTATGACTGTAAAGCGACGGTTGTGGGTTATATCTTTATTAAGAGAATGAATTATTATCAATTCTCCTCTTGATTTTGTCAAAATTTGAGCCAAATACATAATGCTGGCACAACATGCAATATCTCAATTCCGGGCATAAAGTGGAGAAATGTGTCTTAAGTACTAAGCCTAAGGAGTTTTACCCCTTTGCCTTTCTCGCTATGCGGGATAACGCGTGAAACTATTCTTTTTTATCATTTACTTACTCTTATCACTCTAAGCAAGTAAAATTTTAACATTATCATAAAGGTCAGCGACCGTTATCGGTGTTACGGCCGTGAACTCGGATTAATACGCTCGTTAGGGGCTCTACTTTCATTTCTTTTTAAAGTATTAGGTTCTATAATATTTATTTTTTTCATATCATCAATAACTTAGGATTACAGTATTTTATCGTTAGATATTTTACAGACGTAGTGATATATTATTCTGTTCTCTACTTTTAGTTTATTTTAGAAAATTAAGTAAAGAAAAATTCCATTAAAAAATTAGTAAAAAATATTTCAAGAACATGGCGTCACTTGGTACAAAAAGAGTAGCTCCAGGTCTTTTCCCGTATTGCGTAGGAAGTGGTAACATTGGACACCGTGTTTTGTATATTAGATTGTGGAAATGTACCCACGACCACCTTCCTATGAGTTACACGCTGTCCCATTTCGTCACACCACCTCGAATATACAGTAAATATGACAAAATAATAAAAAGGGAACCTATTTAATTTCCGCTACATATTACTTTAAAGTTATAGAATAAACATTAAATAAAGCAAATGACAGCAATGAATATTTAAAATATTTAAAATGTACTCGGTTCTTAATGTTAATGGTAATGTAATGAAATTAAGATGAGTTCGAGTAAAGTTAAAAGTGGAGCAAACTGTTATATTCAGTGGCTTACTTACAATTTAAGAACTTTCTCTTTGAGACTTGGCTGTGCATAACATTTTTTTATGTTAAATACTGGAAATCTATATATATATAAATGAGGCCAGTAGTGGCGCAGGGCCACAAGGTGTGACTGTAAAATTGATTGATTGTGGCTTCGATTCCCTCTCGAGGAAACTAAATATTTATTTACATTTATATTTTCATTTCTTCGCTCTGGTGTCAAGACAAAACGGGATGACTTCCGCCACTCAACCCACAATGCCTCTAGAACTTGATGGAAAGTGAGGAATGGAGTGTCTTAACTCTAGGTTCCCTCTGCCTACTTTGCTGTATGCGGGTGATTGACAGACAACCGGCGCAAGCGGCGGCCTTCTGCACTTAAAAAAAAAAATAACATTTATTTCTAATGTCATACCATTACAAAGTTGTGGGTTCGATCCCCATTCGAGGAAATGAAATATTTAATATTTCAATTTTTTCGCTCCTGTGTCGAAGCAAAAGCGGGATGAGTCAATGAACACAAAATTCTGCGAAATAGTGGAGAATGGAGTGTCTTAACTCTAGGATCCCTCTGTCTACCTTGCAACATGCGGGATACAGCATGTTCACTAAAATGGTTATCGGTTTTTGTTATCAGTGACAATGACTGGACTAATTTGGCATATAAATCTAAGGTACCAGGATTTTGCATTTTTAAGTTCACACAAAGGCAAAATGTTGAATGTTGAATCACTATATTTTTCATGTGTGTCAAGCTTAAAATAAAAACCATGAATTTATAATAAATTTTGACAAAACTAGTTCTCGAATCGATGTAATTTTTCTGAGCGGCTTTCTCTCTAATTGTGTCGCGTGGCCTTTTGTGAATCTACCAGAAAGATCACTTTCCCACGCCACTTATTTATAACCTAGTTCTTATAATATGAAGACGACAGTTTTTTTGTAATATACATAAATCTAATAGTATTTTTTACAATTTAAGGAAATATTTAGTGAGGCCAGTCGTAGCGCATAAGAGTGTGTGTAAATGCGATAGGTTGTTGGTTCGATTCCCACATAATCAAATTTAATTGAAAACGAATTTTGTGTGTAGTAAAACTAGAGTAGTAGTTAATACACATATTTTTTATAGTTTTATTTATGGGCGGGATACAGTCCGCCCATAGTTAGGTATGGAAAAGAAACCTGGGAGCCTCTACATAAATATTATGTATATATATGGAATTTTTGAAAAACAAATATAAAATTTAGGTTGGTTCTCACTCATCTTGATTAAACCACACGTTTTACATTAACTAACCTATTCATTTGTGGTTGTTCGTTGATCGAAGGCTATTAGATATGATCTTCCTTACAAAAACCTCCTTAACGTCTAAATCATAAAGGTGTAACTCCCATAAAACGTTATGAAAATGTTAATGACATTGGATATCACCTAATAAACGTAACCTCATGCTAAAAGGAACTCGGTTATATCTCTATTAAATTATACTTAAAATATATTCATCATATAACAGGGAGGGAGGACCTACGTTCAGACTTTTCTCAGAATTTATGAGGCATTGAGTGTTAAGTGGCGTAACTCAATGCCGCTTTGCCTCGTTATCATAATAGCTAAGAAATAATTAATTCCGAAGTGGGAGTCAAATCTACAACCGTCGCGTTTAGAGTCTACGCTTGTGCCACTGCATCATGACAACTCCCTTGAAAAATATGCGGTGACAAAATACAATGTTTCATCACTTCATTTATTTGGAAAGCGGAGAACGGAGTGTTAAGACACGTAAGTCTTTCTTACACTGGTATATACAGTACTGGTACAGCGTGAAGCTGAAACAAATATTAAGAAGAAAAATATCGTAAGCCAAGATCTTTTTCGAGCCAAATCAGCAAAATACTTCTATTCAACTTATAATATAAATATTACTATTAAATCAAAAATAAAATAAATCAGGTTTACGATATATCCTGCACGCAGCACGCAGGCAAGTAAGAAAAAGATTTGAGACATTCCATTCCTCACTTGCCGCCGAATTCTGAACGCATTGCGTGTTGGGTGGCGGGGCTCAACGCTGCGCTTTGTCTCGACACAAGAGCAAAGAAATGAAAACTTGAAATATTTATTTTCTTCGAGTGGAATCGGGATCGAACCCACAACCAATTGGTTCTACAGTCACACTTTGTGCCCCTGCGCCTGCCCCACGACTCACGCCTCATTAATATATAATATTACAATTTAATTCAATATTCTATATATGTATATTAGTTTTTTTTTTTATGATCAATGAAACATCATAAACAAACACATCAAGTTGAACATAAACATCAAGTCCCCAAATTAGGGTTAACTTGCCCCATACAATATTTACGAGTAAAAAACCAATTACAAACACATCATAAGTAGTTTTTCTATAGAACTAGAGCTAACATTATCCAAGTTGGCAAAAGTCCGAGCGCTTGTCGGTTTTACTTGCGAAGGCTCTAGTAGGCTTTGTAAACAATGAGTTCAGCTGCAATTTAAATAGCTAAGTTGCTGGGATGTCTGTAATAATAATGTTTTGTAAGGCCAGTCGTGGCGCAGGGGCACTAGTAACTGTAACCGGGATAGATTGTGGGTTCCCGTTCGAGGAAATTAAATATTGGTTATTTTAGTTTCTTCGCTCTGGTTTGTGTTGAGTAGCCTAACTCTATATCTGGAATTCGGAGGAAAATAGGGACGGAGTATCTTAACACTACGCTCACTCTAAGCAGAGGGAACCTGCTACATGTGGTATATAGCGTGAAGATGAAAAATATGTTTTATTAGACCTTCTTCGTTTGAATGGTCAATTATAAATAACTAATAGATAACTCTGTTGTCAGAATGGTAAATTATAAATAACTAATAGATTGCGTGTTGAGTCGTTCCATTACTATTACTGACCTTTACATCGAAACTTACATTACCTGTAGGTGCTATCTACCGTGTATGCAATTTCACAATTCTAGGAAGTACTTTTCATTTTGATTCCCTTTATAGTGTCGAAATACGTGTTTTGTGCGACAGACACGGTAATATCTTTTTTTTAAGTAAATGTAGAAATAAGTATTTTTTTCAGGAAACCATGAGATCCGAAAATGAGTCCTGAAAAAGCTGCTATTCTCTACCATTTACTGACATATATATGATAGGTTTTCAGTAAAATCAGATTTTATATAAAAGTGATTTATATCAGAGTTAAAAATCTCAACTTGTTCTTGATCTATTTACAAAGTTAGAAACTAAACTATTTTACCTGACTTGTGACAAATGCAGATGGAAAATCCATTATGTAAAGTAGAAACCACTTTGAAAAGGATTTAAATTCTGTGTTCAAAAGTTATAAAAAAATTAAAATAGCTTCACGCCATATTACGCACACAGCACGGTGGGTACATTAAGTAAATATTTCATCTCCTCGAGGGCCCCTGCGCCACGACTGGCCTGTTTGAATTTGAATTTTGAATTTGTGTTAATTTTTTTGCCTACCGCTGCATCCTGCACGTTGCAAGGCAGGCCAAGGTAACTTGGAACCTAATGTTAAGACATTCTGTTCCCTAATAATTCCATTCCTCACTTTCCGCCGAATTCTTGAGCTATCGCATCAACGCCTTGAATTTATTTGTTATTCAATAAAAATAATAAAATTTATACCACAATCGGTTTTCCCTATTACTTAAAAAAATAACATATATCCAATATAGAAATGCTTCAACAAAAAATATAGAGAATCATGCATATGTAGAAACATCAAAAGAAGCTCACATAATACTAGCCATCAAACGAATGAGCACTTTTTAATTAAATTTTATAGAATTTGTCAATGATTTTATCTCAGTCAATAATTCACGTTTTCTCATAGCGGATAGGCTGATTCTAAAACCTGATGTATTTTAAACCGGTTTACGTATCAATCGCAGTTTCTGCGTACATAAATATGTATTGGGTTTTCATTTAGTTTTTAGCGTATATTTTAATAATTAGAGAGTTGTAGCTCAGTGGAACAGGTTCTGATCGTAAGCGGGACGGTTGTGTGTTTGATTGCTACTTAGAGGAAATTACATATTTCGATATCCTCACTGTAGTAGCAAGATAGCGTGGCGTTGCTCTTCGCCATGGGCTAAAATAGGAACAGAGTGTTTAATATTTATTTAGAAAACGTATAATTTAATCCTAGTTAGTTTAATCCTAGAACCCTGCTGTGTGCGGGATACAGTGCGAAGCTAAAAAAATATAAAAAAGGTTAAATAATTAAAGTACGTATAGACACTAAATTTTTAGAAGAAACAAAAAATATATATAATTCAAAAAATCTGTATAAAATATAAAAATTTTACTGAGAGTCAGTGGCAGAATTCCGTTACTTCACACACCTTCGCTAATACCTCGTCATTTGTTCATATTCAAATCAATTTAAACTTTATTGTTTAAATGCTAAATTACAATTTCCCTTGAGCCCTTCACGCGATGTCTCCATAGTATCTCCTCAGCAATGTCTCAGTTAGTTAACCTTTATAGCAATTTCGTTTCTGTACCCATAGGTTTAGAATTCAATTTAGATGTTTCTTTATGATTCCCACTTTTATATGACTTTGAAAGTTGATTTATTATTTTTAACCTTACTGTTTACGAGATATGGTTGAATTTTCGTTGTTTTATAGTCGTACCGATCCGTACCAGGCGCTGCGCAGGAGTCGAGTACAGTTACAATTTACAAATAGCTTTTGTGTATAGATTGTTCAATGTATGTAGTTTTTCTTTAATATGAACATTACCTTACCTTTTGGATTTTTTGTGTCAGTTTAGAAATAATAGTTTTAAGAAATATATTTAATGAGTATTTTCCTCAATTTTTGTTATTTTTAATTAAAGATTAGTTAAAAATAACAAAATTATTAAGTATATATTAGCTACAACTGTTTTCGTATTTCTAGGCAGTCTATAGAAATTAAATCGCAGCGTAGAGTTCTTTCTATCAAATAGCGATATTTTTCTGAACTAAACAAAAACTACAAATACATGGCCTGTACCTTATTTTGACTTTTATTTAATTGCTATTTTTTTTATTTATTATTAAATAATTCCTAAGAAAGTTCAGGTTTTTAGATTGCTTTTTTCAAATAGAGTGATACAACCAGGAATCTGAATAAAATTGAAAAATATTCGGTAAAGTTATTTTTATTACATGATAGATTTTTATGACAAGACTGTATTTCGAGTTTGTAAAGAATTCGGCAGAATAAGTGCAAATAACGGTATTGTTCTCGAACGGAAATGATCTGTTAAGTATCACAAATCTACTTTTCGCGGCACCAAACTGGTTACATTATTAAAATACCAAATGATTTTGTTTTATATATTCACATATATTATTTGTCCAAGTTCCCGCCGTTTAAACGGCACTATGGGTTTTATAGCTTCACGCTTTTTTTCGCGTATAGCAGGGTGAGCAGAGGGAACCTAGTGATTATTTCATTCTCCACTTTCTGCCCAATTTTCGAGACCTAGCGTGTTGAATGGCGCAACTCAACGCCATTCATTAAGTTATTCCGACAAATTGGAATCCTACGCCAACCTCCGCATTTACAATGAAACCACGCTATGCCACCACCACAGTCCTTATATTCATATATTTCACATTATATCGCACCTTCAGAATTATGGTGACCAAATCAAAAAAACCATGATTTTGAGTTTTTGTCAGAAATTGACCTTGTTCCCTACTTTCCGCCTCCAAAGGATAGCGGGGAACCAAGCATCTTAATTCTAAGTTCTCTCTGCCTACCCTGCTGTGTACAGCGTCGTTATAGGTCGTTGTTTTAGGTCAGTGTCTGACAAAAACTCAAAATCATGGTTTTTTATGGTTCTATAATTCCAAAGGTGCGATATATTTTTGTATAAAGACACTTACACGTGGCTAAAGCAACGGATCCTCTAGTATAGTTAAAAATATCAAAGGAACACAAAGAGTTGTGTCACTAAATATTCTCCTATTTTCTATATATGATCTATATTCTCCTATCAAGTGCGACCTGACATGACATACCCTTCTGTCGTTGGCCATGCAAGGTATCGTGACCTCCACCGTCCGCACCGCATAAGTTAACCGCTTTAATTAAATCCGCAGCCCGCTTTGTCTTCATAAACACTATCTTAGGGTTGCTATAGAAATTTCCAGTTGAATTATTTTATTAATTCCATTGGAGAACTATAGGTAGTGTAGTGTACCTTCCATACAGTCACTCATTCATATATTGATTATCGACTTGGATGAACAGACACGAACGCCAGGCCAGTCGTGGCGCAGAGGCACAAAGTGTGACTGTAAAAACCGAGTGGTTGTGGGTTCGATGCCCACTCGAAGAGACTAAATATTTCCTCGAGTGGGGAACGAACCCATATCTAGTCGATTTTACAGTCACGCCTTGTGCCGCTACGCCACGGCTGGCCTCTATTTCCCTATTTTAGTTTTCATTAGAAAAAAATTGTTAAATTATACTAGCAACCCATACGCGACTTCACCCGCTTAAACTTACTGTTGTCTTGTAAATACAACATTTTCTAATAATCTATATTTTTGAAAAGAGTCATTCAAATCAGTTTAGTGTTTAAATATAACATACACTATATTATTGATGTCTCACTGTTATTTATATAAAAACAAACAAAAAATTTTATAATAACAAAAAATGTGCCTATTATCTATATTTCTATGCTAATATTATAAAGCTAAAGTGTTTGTGTGGTTGAACGCGATCATCTCAGGAAGGACTTGTACAAATTGAAAAAATATTTTAATATTTGGTAGTCCACTCAATAAGAAAGGCTTATGTCTATTGGCAGGGTGCTAAGTACTAGGTGGAAATATCATAATCGTTCGCAGCGCTCATGGTGGCCAAAAGTAGAAAAAGTGTAGGCTTTTTCACCTATTAATGTCAAAGCAAAATGTTCGACTTATCGTTTTATTAAGACAAGAAAATGAGAAGTTGTACAATGCAAGAAATACATTTACATGTAATAGATATATTTATAGCCAAGTCTGTGATGGTGAAGTACAAACATAAAAACACTACTGAATTATTTATATTAAAAAAGACAAAAAAATTAAGAACAAAGTATGTAATACCCCTCAAAATCACACACAGATGTGCTATCTTCGACAGAAAAAAAATGATTATATTGGGTTTTCATCTATCTGTAATGATGAGCAACAATTATTGTTAAAACCATCAGCAACGATATTGTTTTAGCTGCTAAAGTTTTACAGGATATAAGAACAGTTATAGATCGAAGTGGAAAATAGGTGAAGCTTGTTATGCCCCCTTCTTTCAGAATAAGAGTGAAATTTCCAGAAGAAACCCAAGAAGCATATTTCGAATGTAAGAATTTATGTCGAAAAGATAATGCAAAATTGAATGATGAAGTCGGGAATTTCATAAAAAAATTGCATTGATTTCAGAACATTGTACATACCTTCTGTGTGTTGGTAAATTTACAGGCCCTTATATTTAAAAAAGATATTAAGATCTGTAAATATTTCTTTATTCAATTACGCTTACACAAATAAAACAAAAATAATTAAAATTAAATAATTTTTATTTCCTAAATTATATTCTGTTTTGGTATTTAAATAATTGGTAATAAAAAAAATTATATTGCGTATTTTAATAATAATAAAATTTCTATGACTTATTTTCTTTTTATGGTTAAAGCTACAACACATTACTGCAATCATTTTCAGTAAAATAACGTTTCAGTTGCCTAGTATTACTATTATTATATTCATTTACACAAGTATTTTCTAAAAACAATAATTTACAATAATAGGTATACACAGTAAAATCTTAACAAAACGAAAACGTCAGAGCCAACAAATTTGCGTACGCTGGGTGGCGCTGTAGTCGTGCATGGAGCCAATATTACATAAATCACATCGATCGTTTCTCTCACCCACCGTACCTAGGACCAGAAGTTATCTTATTAGTACTTATTTTTAAATTGAAAATATATTTGAAAATAAAGGCGAAGCCGCAGTTGAAAGCTAGTATAGTATATAGTTAAGTGTTGAGTGACAACCATAACTTAGGTTCATTATGCGTCCCACACGGACATATGACACAATTGTCTTATACAAAGTTATACCCTTCATTAAGATACAGCAAATTGAGGTGTTAATTACATTAACTATGCAAATAAGGTGGAGGGTTCGATACCGGCTTTGTATTCGATTATTGAATTATTGAGGTAATTATAGCTTTATCATAATTTTAATAAGTTGTCGATATTATAATAAGATAAGTAAATCGTTCAGTTTTATTAGGTTGCTAGTCGCTCGTAACTTTATTAGCGTTAACTTTCAGACATGAGAAATCTCTAACTGATCCCCTAGGAATGTATCCTAAAACTAATAATTTTGTGGGTTCGATAACCAGTCGGGAGACTCATTCTCATTTCGCTCCCTCTGGCCCTGCTAACAAGAAAAGTTAAACACATACTGTTTCTAAATTTGTATGGAATGTGGGGAGCGGAGTGTCTTAACACTAGGTACTTTCCTAGAGTACTATAGGCGAGAGATAGCGTGTAGTTAAAATAAACTATCATTGTGCAACAGAATAATCAAAAATTTTAAATTAAAAAAAAAAACTTTATCAGGCCAGTTGTGGCGCAGGGGCACAAAGTGCGACTGTCTAATCGACTGATTGTGGGTTCGATCCTCACTCGAAGAAATGAAATATTTATTTACATTTATATTTTCATTTCTTCGCTCTGGTGTCGAGGCAAAGGCGTTGAGTTCCGCCACTCAACACGCAATGCCTCCAGAACTCAGTGGAAAGTGGGGAACGGAGTGTCTTAACACGAGGTTCCCTCTGCAAATCCTGCGGTGTGTGTGGTATACCGCGTGAAGCTGATTTATTTATTTTTATTTTAAACACCTTTTTCATTTTTTTTATTTAAAATTACATTTAAAATCAGATTCAAGCGATCGCTGGAACCTCAGCTATGAAGCAATGATATCCACTTTTAGATACGATCGCATAATGTAAATAGCTCCATTGAAATGAGATACGGTTAATGATAATAAAGGATCGTTAATTTATGCTTAAAATTGTATTGATTTTAATATACAATGGTTTTTATGCTTTACTCTACTATATTTTCTTTAGAGCGGAGAATGGAATATCTAAACATTGTGTAAGCGTATTCATGAAATAAAAGAAAATCACACAAATTTGAGACCGGAGTGACTTAACACTAGGTTCGCTCTGCATATCCTGCTATATATGGGATACAGTGTGTGTTTTTATTTAACCAATTTGAGTTTGATTTTTGTATGTTTGTGACCTCAGAACTTTGGACTATTTATATTTATATATTTTTTTTATTTGAAAGGTGGTACTTCCCGTGTGGTAATTTCCTTTTAATTTAGTGCAGTTTAGACAATATTAAAAAATGATATAAGTCTTAAATTTGCAAAATTTACTGTTTGAAGTCGATTTTTTTGTTAAAAAAATATTATTAGGTAATACATAAATATTTTCAATACATCTGAAACATTCGACACATAACAATTAGTAATGTCACCATTTATTCAGATGTTCAGTAACGGGCGTGTAATTTATACTGACATTGGCTCCGTGTATAATGTTTTTACTTGAAAACATTTTGAAGCATATCACATATATATTTATAATTTAAAAAACATCAAATCAAAATCAAATCAGCTTCACGCTGTATCCCGCACACAGCAGGGTAGGCAGAGGGAACCAATTGTTAAGATACAACGTTCCCTGCTTTCCACCGAGTTCTGGAGGCTTTGCGTATTGAGTGGCGGAACTCAACGCCGCACTTTGTCGCAACACTAGAGCGAAGAAACGAAAATATAAATGTAAGTAAATATTGTATTTCCTAGAGTGGGGATCGAAGCCACAACCAGTTGGTTAACAGTAAAATTCTGTGCCACTGCGCCACGACTGCCCTATAAAAACATTATAATTATGAATCAGTTATAAAAATAAATCGGACTTTGTCGCAGTGTTTACTGGTTGAAATGTATATAGCGTTAGAGTGATTAATTATACAAATAACATATATATATATAAAATGAGTTTAATTAAAGTGCTATTTTTTGAGGATAGTCGTGGAGCAGGGGTATAAAGTGTCACTGGGAACGCGACTGGTTGTGGGTTCGATCCCTACTCGAGGAAATGAATATTTATTAAATTTAGATCTTTATTTTTTTCGCTCTGGTGTCGAGGCAAAGCGCGGCGTTGATTTCCGCCAATTAGCACGCAATACCTCCAGAATTCGGCAGAGAGTGGGGAACGCAATGTCTTAACACTAGGTTCCCTCTGTCTACTCTGCTGTGTACGGGATACAGTGTGAAGCTGGTGCTATTTGACAGATTTTAATTAAAAGATATATTAAAAAAAACTAAATCAGATGACTGTGTAAAATGTATTAAATTTGGACATAAAATAATCTACGAGTCAGTAATTAATTATTCGTAGTCTGTTTTCTTACACTTTTACTTTGATTTTTATGACAAAATAATTATATGGCACAAATATTAACACACCCACATATATGGAACAACTCTAAAAGTATGCCTTATCCAAATATTTAATAAAATTTGGCTATTCAGAAAAACAACAATCTCAACAATCAACACAACTCAACTCAACAATCTCCATTTCTGTTTCCCTCTCTTTTAATTCTTCGAATTCATTAATTACAAACTTTAAACGCAATAAAATGAAGAAAGGAATGATGTGTCACTGACGTTCTAGATTTCCTTCATCCAGTGGCAAAGTGTGGTCACAACTACCCGAAAAATAATTGGCCAATCACGAGAACTCAAAAATTATAGAATGAAATTTTTGAAATATTTTACTCCAACATGATTTATTGTTTCATGGAAAACAATCGAGCACGCTTATAATTTTTGTTCTTATGAAATATATCAACTTATACATCTCAAAATAACCAGAAGGTCAAAAGGTTGTCAATTCTTTTAAGGATTCTGGCCATATCCGCAGCAGACCACAATGCAAACTAAAAAAAAATCCTTATTATATATATATATATATACCTTAACTAAGGCCGTACAAAAATTAATACAACATTCTTTGAATTCTGATGCGAGTTTCAGTAGGTGAGGGCCCGAGATATTTTCATTAGCGGATGTGGAATGCAATTACATGTGCTTTCCTATCTACCCTCATTATATATTATTATGTCTATATGTATGTAGAGAACCTTAAACTTTTTGGTGCTGTAGACGTGGTGTGTATCATAGTTTATTGCTTTAATGGATGCAAATTCGATTTCCGCTTTTGATGTCATATATAATGGCATGAACAATTTTGTTGATATTAGGCGTAATTGTGTATATTATTGTAGATACGATAAATGTTACAGGAACATTCCTAAAAGATTGATTAAAATTAAAACTGATAAATATAGTTTATGTAAAAAAATTTTACCTGCATAATAATAGTGATAAATCTCTTACATTTCATTAAGACATTCCATGGCGGCGGAACCTACATCAAACAAAGTAGATTGACATGTTCAGAACAGACAGAGGTCAAAAGTACTATGTACTTACACGAATATACGTTTGTTTTCTATCTATTGTCATTTTCTCGCTCTGAAAAACAAAGCGCGGAGTTGTGTTCCGCACTTCAACACGCAATATATTGAAAATTGAGCGATGTGTGACGCTCTCGAGCAATGAGCGAGAAAATAACAATATTGTTAGAAATCGGAAGCGGTTATAGTTTTTTAAATACACGATAAATACACACATCGTCTTTACGTTTTTAAACTATTTGGAAAGGGATAACAACACCTACTAACAATACTTCACACTAGTTTCCTTCCTATAAGGGCCGTCACTTACACGCAACTGTCCCCCGATTGACACAATTCTACTGCTTTTATAATTATTTTCACCTAAATCTACCCTCTTTTACACGAGTACACTAACAATATATAAAAAGATAGTAACAGCAATTCAAAGTAATAGGGTTGCCATATTAAAATGTTCTCACAAAAATCCTGAAAGCTTATATAAAAATAAGCTTTTACATATGTAAAAATGTACCTGAAAAATTCTCCACTTCACCGATATGTATATTGTTCAAAAAATTTCTGTTATTCCCATATTTTACAGTGAAAAGTTTCAGGTATATCTTTCATTTGAAATTCATAGGAATAAAACGTTTTCCCTTGAGAACTGCAAATTTCAACTGAGCTCAAAATAGTAGCAATTGTCTGGTAAAATATGTAAAAAAATATATATCCGATTAGATCGAGGCCATCGTGGTAAAGTGGTTCAGCATTTGACGGTAAACGCAGTGGTTGAAGATTCAATCCCCATTCAGGGACATAAATTATTTTAGTTTTTCCCGTCTTCGTGAAAGTATTATTATAATAAATCAGCTTCACGCTGTATCCAGCTTACAGCAGGACAGACAGGGGGGAACCTATATATATATATATACGAGCATATATAACTTTCAAATTCTAATTAAACGCATACTGGTGTATTTTATTATTTATGAATTTCTAAAATAAATTTAAAGTATGTAATTATATTTTTAATATATAATAAACTTATAATATTCTTATTTAGCATCAGCTTCACGCCGTATCCCGCACACAGCAGGGTAGGCAGAGGGAACCTAGTATTAAGACACTCCGTTACCCACTTTCTGCCGAATTCTGGAGGCATTGCGTGTTGAGTGGCAGAACTCAACGCCGCGCTTAGCCTCGACACCAGAGCGAAGAAATGTATATAAATTTAAGTAAATATTTCATCTATGCGAGTGGGGATCGAACCCACAACCAGTGGGTTTTGCAGTCACACTTCGTGCCGCTGCGCCACGCCTGGCCTCAATCACAATTTATCACAATATTTCACATCAATAATTAAAAATACAGTTTTTAATGAAAAATCTCGTTGAAAATTGAAGTAAACAAAATTCCGCCGGTAAAGTGGCAAGACAACATCTAAAACCTCGAGAGCGCGCGATTTAAAAGAACTTTTGACAAATTTAGACCCTGGCTAAGAAGTGTTGGAAATACTTGAAAGCATAACATTTTTCCCGTCTTCGTGAAAGTATTATTATAATAAATCAGGTTCACGCTGTATCCCACATCCCAGCAGGGTAGACGGAGTATTCTCCACTTTGCCGAATTATCAAAGCATTGCGTAAGCTAAGTGGCGGAACTCAACGCCGCGCTTTGCCTTGATATCAGAGTGAAGAAATGAAAATATTAATAAAATACAACTATACTGCCTATTCTATCTTAATTTACTCACATCTTTACTTTCAATACACCGTCCTGCATTTCGCTTTTATCCGTAATCCGTATTGCTGTCACTTGCATAATACTAAAAGAAAGGAAGGAAAACTCTCAAACAACATTTGCATCTCCAGTAACAGGGTGGTTTACTCCCAACCCTGTGTAAGTGACTCATTAAAATCTCTCAGCTCACTTACCGTCGTCTCAAGGCCAAGAAACCGAGGAGTCGTTTTTACCGAAAATTATTCATAGTAAGCTATGTTTAGGTTGCATGAGTGGTTAAATCGTTTTTTATTTGATTTAAATCGGCTTATGTAAGAAGTAAAATTTATTATTTTTAAGGTTCTGTACCTACTTGGGAAAAAAGAAACTCTTATAAGATAACTTTGTTTGTCTGTCTCTCTGTCAAGAGCCTTTATCTCAGGGACGCTTGAAGATATCGAGCTTAAATTAAAACCTATATATACCTAATTCACGGTCCCAGGATTTCCTGAAAACAAAAACGTATTTCTACATTTACTTAAATATGGCCGTTTATATTGCAAAAAACGCGTATTTCGACACTATAAAGAGGACCAAAATTAATAAGGTGCTTCCAGTTAACATAGAATTGTGAAATTGCATGCATGGTAGCTAGCATCTTCAGGCACGGTAGCTAGCTAATTCAGAAAAATATCTAAAATCTATACATTTGTGGTAAAATCTTAAAAAATAATTACCATAAGGCCAACATTGCTATTATAGTCGCTAGTTCAAGTGACGTATGGGATGAAAGGGCTCTGGCTAAGCTGGAGCTAAAATGCTGGAGAGCGAGCAGAAAGCTGGTGTTCTTAGTTCTTGTACGGAACCTTCCCTTCCTAACCCGACTCGCGCTTGTCCGGGTTTTTTACACTTCACTTCACGTTTTATGCTGCATAGCAAGATCGGCTGAGGAATAGTATATTATTATAAGCACTCCCGTTATGTTATTTTTTTTTAATTTACATATAAACATTCTCCCAAATTATCAAGTTCACAACCATTGCATTTTAAGTTCGATGCTATTCCACTGGTACGTGGTTGCTGTAGTATATCAATTGGCAGAAAAAAATATCAAAATTTAAATGGAAATCAATTGAGACTGTCATGATGCAAAATAAATGTAATACGTCACATCCTTTTCCCTAACTATACAAACACTTATACAAACATATTTTATACTATTCATTACTCTTATATTATAATAGATATCAATAAAAACAATATTTTCATACAAAATTGAAAACTCATGCATCTAAAATTTTCATTTAGCAATCACGACAGCAATTTCGAGTCGTTCCAGCGTGAAAAGCGCAGCTATCGACATTATGTGTAGCTATTGTGCATTCGCTGTCCGCGTCCTCGCTCTTGACAATGGTGGGGCGGAAATGTATGTAAATATATGTATGTACGTATGTACATATATATATAAAAATATATGAAATTATATTTCAGAGTTGTCTGTTCACGCTTTTCTCGGTACTTCTCGGTACACAGCGGGAACCTAGCTTTCATTTTTTTTTCGTAATCCACGCACCGCCTAGTTTTTGAGATATTGTGTGTTAAGTGGTGGAACTTCTCGCTTTATATTGTCTAATCGTCAGAGCGAAAAAATGTATGCAAAATTAAACAATAGAATATGGTTATTACTTCAAATGGGAATCCTAGGTTCGCTTCCCATCGCCGTTCGATAGCCGTCGCGTTTCACGAGCCAGACGTAATCACAGTTTTAGGTTCGATTCCCACTTGCAGAAATATTTATATATTTTTTTCATTTTCCCGCTATGCTATACATAGACAGGACACACAAAGAGCGGTGTTTCAGTTTCACTAATCAAAATGTAATGTATTGATTAGCTTGAAGCTATATCCTGGGCGGGAGCCTAGTGATAAGAAACTCCTCTTTCCGTTTTCCGCCGAATTATATGAATTTCTTGAAGCTGATTTTTTCATTTCTTACCGTAAAATGCTTGTATATTAGAATTTAAAAAATAAAAAAACGTTAAATAAAACAAAGAACAAACAAATTGTATTAATTCAAAACGATGTATTTAAACGTCCTTGCTCTTGACAATGGTGAAGCGGAGTTAATGACCGTATCGCATATGAAACGTAAAACCATAACTACTCTATGGAGCTAACGCCATCTATTTTTATTCTTAGTAAATACTTTACGAATATTATAAAGGTAAAAGTTTGTTTGCTTGAATGCTCTTATCTCAAGAACGACTGGTTCAAAATTAAAAATATTTTAGCTAACCTGCTACGCGAGAAGAGCGTGAAGCATTTTTTATATGTGTTTTTATGTAAGACGTCGGCGCAGTGTGTCATCGTATGTATGACGAAATGCGTAATTTCCTTTAAACCCAAGACCTTCATCACTTCACAACTCAGACTTCACAAAGAGAGAGACTTCACACTGAGAGACTTTACACTGTCACAACTGAAAAAGCAATTTGCTCTTGAAGTCTAACAGGATACATACCTATGGCAATAAAGTCAACCATTTGTAAATAACATTATACATAGTTCAAGGCTACATTATAGTCATCAAAATACATTTGACATTCAAATATTTGTATTAAATTAAACAAACTATAATTTTTTTCTACTGTTTTCTTAACAATATCTTCTTTTTTAGGATGACAAACAAAAAAAATCATTACAAGACAAAAAAAAGTTGCTACATGTGAGTCGGATTCACACATGAATTAAAAAGCATTTAATTCTCAATTTCAACAACGTATTAAAATTTTATTCGTAACTGTGTGCTTCCTTATAATTTCTGAATAGCGTCTCTACTGCAGACAGATCCAGGCATGATAAATATATAAAAGTTCCATTTTTTCCACTCGTCTATGGAAACCTTAAATGAAAAAGGCTTTATCGAGTATATTTATTTTTCTTTCCACATTGGGAAATGGTAATTCAAAGTAAAATCAATCAATTTATGTTGGACTGGGTACGTTTACTTGGTAATATATCAAAGACAGAGGTCGACCTTGGCTAGGGCATTAATCTAACTTTCAATCGAAAGGTTGTTCAAAAGTGTGGGTATTAGTTTCATAGATTAGGTTTAATATATATAATCATAATATAGCATATAGCTTTAGTCAATAAATGGACTATCCAATAAATATATATTCTTTTATTTTGAACTATTAGTTCCTGAGATTAGCCCTGAACCATACAAACTCTTCAGGTTTAAAATATAACTAAAGAGGTAAAAATGTTGAGGTAAATTTTATAAGAATTAATAAGCGACAAGATAATTATGTTACATAATATATGAAATTAAAGTTGTAAAACCTATACTAGTTCGAACAGGAAGGTCTATTAATACTTGCAAGTGCATTACGTCCGTAAAACGCAATATTATCGTCGTTTTCGTAATAGATCCTGTGGCTACTTGCATAAGAGAAGGTTCGTTGGTTATCCATTTGAGTTTTATATCAACAGAACCTTATGCTTTATATCAACAGAAGTCTTCTGCATATTGCAGAGTGGGCAAACGCAATCGAGTTTGGACACTCCTTTTTTAATTTTTTCTCTTTTATAGTGGCCTTGTCTGTTGGAGGGGAAATTAGTTACTTCGAGTGGGACGGTTCTCTAAAGTGGCAAAGTTCTCTACCTTATCAACCATGTAATTTTGGCTAATATATAGATAAAGAAACACTCCGTTCCCTACTTTCCGCATAATTTTGGAGGCATTGCGCGTTGAGTGGCGGAACTCAATGCCGCGCTTTGCCTCGACACCAGAACCGAATAAATGAGAAAAATATAAATAAAAAAAACATTTCATTTCCTCGAGTTTTCTCGAATTCTTGAAGAATATTTTATGGTTAATTTATCTCCTTTTTCATGTCGATATCGAGAATACATTGAACGCCCCTCGTAGATGTGTGCCAAAGCGTAGCGTTGAATTCCGCCGCTTAACACGGAGTGCTAGTGTCTTAATGGAGAACCAAGTGCCTTAATACTACGTTCCACGGTTCCCTCTGCCTAACCGTTATCTGCGTGGTACAGCCGTAAGCTAAAAAAGTATGTATACTGTAGTTGTATGACGTTTTAACATTTGCCTGACATCTCGCGTTTCACAATTACAGCGGGAGTTTGAGCGTGAACGCGAAATATGATTATTTTCAGTTTAACGACCATGCTATCTGACAGCTACTTCTATTTCGAGTTCAAGTTATTTACAATTTAGTACTTTATAGGACAAAATAAATGAAAAGTATTCAAATGATATTTATTTCATATTTTTTTTATCTACTCGTGTAGTGTGTGTGTGTGTGTGCGTGTGTGTGTGTGTGTGTGTGTGTGTGAAATATTTTTTTAATTCCACGCGCTATCCGACATGTAGCAGGCTGAGATGTTAAAACCCATTGATTACTCCGAATCTTCCAACAGTTCACCGTCCACTACATATGGTAAGCAGAGGAACCTAGTGTTCAGACACTCCGTTTCCCAATAACATCTCGTTTTGCTTTCGTACCAGAATGAGAAAATGGAAATATATATTTCATTTTCCATAGTGAAAATCGAACCCACAACCTCGTCCCTGTCCCGTCTCCTTCGCCACGAGGCTGCGCGACGCCCCTAAATATTTTTGTATAACCTTCATAATTAAAACTTAGTAATATTACTCTATAACTTTTTTTACACATGTAATTTATATTTAGGTATAAAAATCGAACCTACTAACATTATGCCAAAATTCGTTTGTTTTATTTTATTTCAGTCCTTTTTTATCTATACAAAATTTTATATTAAAATGGACTAAAATGGAATGGATATAAGTGTATTTCAAAAGCTAAACCGTCGTAACATACGCAAATAGAATAGAATTTGTAAAATAATATTTTTTAAAATTCACTCAATACAGTGTGTTCAGAAAGCTGTTGCAAGAAAACTACTTTGACTCTTGTGTAGAATAACAATCACTTAGTAATGCTACCGTCTCTATATTGCTAGACAACGTCTTCGAGATGTAACACAGCCTGGAAGGGTTTATTCAGATTTCTATTATTTGCTTCGCGCTGTATCCCGCATACAGCAGGAGGGGCACAGAGAGTCAAGTGTTGAGACACTGTTCCCCACGCCCTATTTTTTTACTTTTGGTGTTGATTGGCGGAACTTAACACCGCGCTTTGTTTTTTTACCAGAACGCGACATTGAAATTAATTCATTCTCTTGAACCTCCCATGACAGCCTCGTTTTGTATTATAGCATTATGGTTAAATATATTTTAAATATTTATGATATTATATATAATAATGAATTTGATATAAATTATAAAGCTTGTCCAAAATTATTTTTACACATTAACACTTTCTTCCCTTATATAGCAGGGTAGGCGGAGAGAGAGCCGTACTAAAACACTCCGTTCTCCATTTCTACATACGTATTATGGGCGTTGCGTATTAATTGATGAAACTTAACGCCGCGTTTTGTCTATCAGAGCAGGCATCGAGTATTTTAAAATTCAATTTTTGATACATTTTCATTAAAAAGTGGTGTTTTTATATAGTAATGTTAATCATTGTGTATAACAAGTAACTATCGTTCAATATGTTACCATATCAATTGTGTTGAAGGACGACAATAGCCGGGAAATACAGTGGCGTCTACAGCGGCGTGGCGTGTACGTAAACAGTACAGATCTAGAGATCTGGATGGGTTCTTCGAGTTTTAGAAAGTATAAATTTTATTTTTTTTATTTCTTCAGCTTCGAGCTGTAAACTGCACCTAGCAGGGTTGGCAGAGGGAACCTGGGACTCTGGAATACTAGGTAGTACTAGTAATACCCTAGTTCCATAGAAATAAGATGAAACTAACATAACTAACGATGATAATAAAATTGGGAATGATTACGAATAAAATTGTTATATTTCCCATTCCCGTAGACAGCGCAGACTTGTGTTCCGCAACACAACACGCAAATGTCTCGAAAATTAGTCAAAAAGTGGAACCAGAGTATCTAAACTCTAGAATTCCTCTGCCTACCCTAATATACGAGAGAAAGCGTGAAAAAAATAGTAGACACTTCCAAGACAAAATAAATCAATGTCAGATCATTGGGTACATCTGTGGTAGATTTATTTTGCAGCATCTGTACCATTAGATGCACCGTGCTTTGTTATAATTGTTATTTATTATTGTTGAGTAAATTAAAAGATTTTTCTATTTACTTTTGGCTATCTGTGATCACGTTAATTGTGGGTTCGAGTGCCACTTGGGGGAATTGATTATTTTCACTTTTTTACTCTAGTAATAAAATAAAGCGCTGTGTTAAGTTTCGCCACTCAACACCTAATGTCTTAAAATTTTAAGGGGGGATTGGTAGTAGTGTGTCTTAATATTAAGTTGGCCCTGCCCCACCTGCTATTCAGAAAACAATGTGATGCTGATGTTTATTTGTTTAATTGTTTTAGCTTAACGATTTATCCCGCACATATAATGGTAGCCAAAGGAAATCTAGAGTTAAAACACTCCGTTCCCCACTTTCCACCATGTTGATCGGTGAAACTCAACGTCGCCCTCTTTATATCTAAGTAATATATCCACACTAATCCGGCGCATACAAGGCACGTTCACTCCAGTCTAAAGTAGTCACCGCCACAGATTCAACGAAGATTTATTTCTTTTCTGAAGTTTCATTGTACTTACTTTTAGAGTTTTAAATAATATTCTGTTTCTAAGGATTTCCTCTGGCTTACTTAAGATTGCCTTCTTTTTTATTATATTTATATATACTCGTTTATAAATATAGCATAGCGTTAAGAGACTCCGTTCCCTATTTTCCTCCTAATTGTCGAGGCATTGCGTTGCGAAGTTAAACGCCGCTTTCCCATAATACCAGAGCGAAGAAATATTAATAAATAATAATTCATTTTCGAACTCAAAACCGTCGCGTTTACAGTCACACGCTTGTGATGAACTAAGTATGTGTTCAATTATAATTCAGAGGTGAGCTTACATTTATATCATCAGCAACTCTTTAATATAGATATGGACAGTTCAATAAGCGAAATTTACTTAAATAAGTAAAGGAATAGAGAATAATTGCAATTTCTTTACATTTTTAAAATAAGGTCAAACAGTGGGAAAGGGTTTGACTGCAAATAATTATGAGTTATATTTAAATTATTTTCAATTCTACTCTGTTATACAAAGCGTTTAATTCGGTGAAATAACGAGCGGTGTCTACATTTTCTCATGCTCTACATTTTATTTTTATTATAAATAATATTACAAATTCCCTATCAATATAACAATAAAATAATAATACTATTTTTGTAAAAAAATATAATGACACCATTTAATAGGCCTAATTGGGTGATTTACATGATCTTCGTGACCGGAAGTACTTATCGCTGCTTACAGAAAATTGCCACCATCGGTATATAAAAAAACAACCTTCATTATTGTGAAAACACGTTAGTAGATTAGGAAAATATTCTTTATACACGCGTTTACCTGTGATTTCGCCTGTATAATCAAAAGGAAGGTAACTGAGATTTATGTATGACACATGACACATTCTAAGTGCCCAAGGTTACTCTAACCACAGTTACTGTGGGCCACATTAAAATAATATATAATAAAGTATCGAAATAGATATAAATTAACATTTGTCAATAAGTGGGCAAAACACATATATAATTTTTCAAATCGATCCTGAACTTTGTTCCTGAGACTAGCACGTGCTACTAAACTACACTACTAAACAACATTTTAGTATGTGCCACGTAAGAGGCCGTCATGGCCCAGAGGCACTGTGTAACTGAAACGCGACAGTTGTGGGTTCGATCCTCACTCAACGGAATGAATTATGATTTCTTAATATTTTCATATCTTCGCTCTGGCACCGAGTCTTCGAACTGAAATTCCGGATTGAATTCGACGGAAAGTGGGGAACGGAGTGTATTATCACTATGTTCCCTCTGCTTAGCTCGTTGTGTGCGTGATACAGCGTGAAGCTGATTTAATTTACTTTAATTTATAGATTTTCTCTATCTACACTGCGATGCGAAAAAATTCATGAAACGTTCTTTCTGCCTTTCGATAGATATTATGGATAATAATAAAAGAAATCACGATTAAAAGAAATATAAAAGACTATGAATAATATGAACATTTATCCAATATTTACTATTTACCGATAAACAGAATGTGTAATGAACGCGGAGAGGATTTAATATTCTCTCGGAACTAACACACCTCGTTGTGGAGTCTGATTGACTCTACATAGATACATACAAATATACATAGACAGTTGGGTTGTTCGTCGTAGTAAAGTAACGATACTTCAAACTGATCGGAGCTGAAAATGATTTAAGTAAAATAATAATTATAATGTTATATCTTTTCTTTAGAGGCTAGTCGTGATGTATGAGCAAAAGTGTGTGACTGTAAGCGCGACTGGTCGTAAGTTCGATATCCACTCGAGGAAATGAGAAAATAATTTAAGTTTATTTTGTATTTCTTGCGCTCTGCTATCAAGTTAAAGCACGGTGTTGAGTTTCGTCACTCAATACGCAATGCTTCCAGAATTGCGAAAAATGGGGTACAGACTGTCTTAACACTAGATTCCCTCTGCCTACCATGCTTTGTGGGGGATACAGCGTGAAGCTATTTTTTTATATAATTTCAGTGCGTACTTATATATAAATACTAATGTGATAGAGCTAAAGTGTTAAGGATTTTCTTTTAGAGTATAGCTTACTTACTGTACATGCGTTCGATGTTACCTCAAGCACTTAATTATTTTAATTTTAATATTGAAGACGAAGTACGATATAAGCTCAATTATAAAAAAACATATTTAATTCTAATTAAATAAATAAAATAAAATAATTCTAATTAGTTTAAATTAATTTATATATTCTAATTAATTTAAAAAAATCCTAGAAAGATTATCAAAAATATTATATATAAATTACCTTCACGCTGTATCCCGCACACAGCAGGGTAGGCAGAGGGAATCTAGTGTTAAGACACTCCGTTCCCCACTTTCTGCCGAATTTTGGAGACATTGCGTGCTGAGTGGCAGAACTCAACGCCGCGCTTTTCCTCGACACCAGAGCGAAGAAATGGAAATATAAATTTAAGTTAATATTTCATCTCCTCGTGTGGGGATCGAACCCACAACCAGTCGATTTACAGTCACACTTATGTGCCTGTAAACTTTAAACTTTACTTTATTATACAAAAATATTTACCAGTCAAAGAATCCGTATAAAACATAAGGAAGGCACACTTTTTAAATGACGTAAAGCTTATAGAGAAATTATGGCTTCCCCCTAAGGCTTTGTTTCGGCGTATTTTTAATATTGCGGATAATCCAGCCCTTTGTATCTTCCAACAGGTTGATCTGTCTGTATTAGGTTGAAGGCTAAGGTGATGTCGACATCTTTTGTTCTTTACATCTATTATAATATGTTTTGTGTGAGTCGAGGCGAGGCTCAGGTGAACGCGCGTGTGACTTTAATTGTGATGGATTGTGGGTTTCGATTCCCATTTAAGCAAATGATTGTGGTACCTGATGCCCGGTTTCAGTTTGACATTTATTTCTTTATGTTACTGACTAAAAGGCATTTATGAGGATATTCTCTCTGGCAAACAAAAAATGATCGAAATTTTAACTCTTTATATCCCTATAGCTGAAAACATATATTTCTTTACTCAGAAATGCGTAAAACTTGATAAGCACGATAACCGAGAACACAAAAAGTAACAACGCTATCAAATAGCTGTTTATATGGGAAGAGTGTGAATTATATCATTTTACATTCATAGAATGGCTTCAGTGGGTTGTAGGGTGTGTGATTGTGTGTGATATTAACTTTGCGTCAAAATCTAATGTAGAATGTTGACAATACATATTTTATTATAGCACTCTTAAAATTAAAGGCAATAAATAGAAATATTCTGTACTATATTTTAAATATCCACAAGTTACTATCGAGTTGTTACATTTAGTTTTCAAAGTTTCACGCTTTATCTTATGTATCGTATATAGAAGGGTAGACAGAGGGAAACTAGTTAAGTTACTTCGTCACTGCCCAATTTTTGAGACATTGCGTGTTGAGTGGTAAAAGAAGGCAATGAGAAATAATTCATTCGTCCACCTTATTGCTGGGTCAAGAAGGTTATAATATTATCTTGAACATAATGATTATTTACTCTTATGAGAATCTTATGAGGTCAAAATAGGTTGACATAAGGTGTTGACTTAGGCCCGTTTTTATAAACCGCTGTCAACTCTGAGATCCATCTTAAGATTCCGTTTTTATCCATTAAATATTATCTTTGAATGAAAACTGTATCTCCAGTTCGATTTAAGAGTTGAGATCGACCTTGAGATACCTTACACTACTGAATCTAGATAAGAGAATAATTAAATCAAAATTGATAGCATGAAACTTATATAATATTTTATATTCTAAAGGCCTACAACATCAATATGTGATCGTAAATTTTTAGGCTTGTCCATGCTATTCTTATTTATGTGGAAATACAACAAAAGTGCGAACGACGCTATTTCGAGATTGCGTTGTGACGTGACGTGGAAAAGTTTTGCTTCCTGGTAGTTGAATTGATTTTCGTTTAACAATTTATTTTGCTATATTTTGAATGTTAATAGAGGCTGTTGTGGCGCAGTGGGACGGCTAAAGGTTAAACGCAATGGTTGTGGATTCGATTTCCATGATGGGAAATTAATTATTTCTTACCATAGCGTCATATACAGAGGTGCAAACGAGGGTCTTTTCTCTTTATATACTTGTGAATTCCCTACCTGTGTCGAAGAATCTGTATGGTGTCAGTACAGAATTTGAGACGCCACAGAAATATCTCCCCAGGAGCTGTGCTGATACGGTGCTGATTTTAGACAGCAAGTGGAAAACAGAGTGTTTTAACACTGGGTTCTCTATGCCTGTCCCATTGTATTTGAAATACAGCGTGAAAATAAAAAAATAATAATACAGGGTAATGTTGATTCAATTGCGTGTTACAATTTGGGCTTTGCTGTTTAATGTGTTATTATACAAAACGTCCGCTCTAAGCTCTTAATTCCCTAATGGCTGCGCGGCCACGGGGTCGAGTGGGGTGACCAGGTGTATGAAACATTTACATTTTTTCGTAAAAAGATTCTATGTATAATTTATTTACTTTCATATTTCATTTCTCTTATATTTTTTAAGTTGAGTGGTTTTTGAGTTTAATAACGAAGATCGTGGATTCTATTGTGATCGTGATACTGTGTTTCCAAGGTCAACTGAGGTCTCCCCCTACCTCTCTTACCACTCACTTTTCCATCATATTTTTGCCATCCTTTCATCATTCCTTCGTTCGACGTGCCCAATCCAGCCGAGCACGTTCTTCTTCAGTTTTTTCTTGATAAATTAAAATGATCCCATATCTTACATAAAGTGAGGTTAATATAAATGTTAATGATTTAATTACGTACGTACGGTGGCGGTTTAATGGATTAGCTTTAGTTGGTCCGGAGTGAGCGCCGCTGTGGACAGTGTACTAATATTCCTTTTCTAAGTGACATTTACCTGAAATAAGTAAAATTGAGGCCAGTCGTGGCGCAAGTGTGTGACTATAAATATAAACGCGATAGGTTGTCGGTTCTTTTCCAAATAGGTTTTTGTCATTTCTTCGCTCTGATATCGAAGCAAAGCGCGGGGTTGAATTCCGCCACTAAACATGCAATGTATTTAGAATTTGGCTGAAAATCAGATACGGAATTTAAAACTAAGTTCTCTTTGCCTACTCTGCTGTGTGTGTGAAGCTGATTTTTTTTATTTTTATAAAATTTTCTTTATGGCGCAGGGGCACATCGCCTCACGCGTGTTAAATTTAGTTTTTTTATATATTCATAATGATAATGTATATGGAAAACACTTTAAAATATTACAAAATCTTTCCATTCTCTTTCCACCCATCTCGAAACGTCGCATGTTATATGACGGTACACAAAGCACACTGCAGAGCTTATATACGCGACAGTTTTATATTCGATATAAATGATAGTGCTATAAATTTCTATTGTACGTTCAAATAAACAGCATTTCATAATTTATTTTAAGGAATAATAAAAGGAGAAAATTAAGTATCAACTTGTTTAAGCTTCCGCCGTATCTCTTTTATATATTATTTTTTGAGGAAATTAAATAATCAATTCCCCAGACTCGAAGTCGAACCCGCAGCCGTTACGTTTATAGTCAGACACTGTGTCACTGCATCATGACGGCTTCATCCATACATACCAACATATATATTTGTGAGAAAGTTCAAGCGTACTTACGAGATATTGAGACCGCGTACGTACAAACGATTGAAAAGAAGTCCGTAGAATACTTTCGAAAGTAGGATTGAATTTCTATAAAGTTAAGTACACGGGTTTTCTATCGAGAATTTTAGTTAAATTTATTTTTCTTGCCCTTTTTAATAGATACTTTTTTTTATATGTACACATTTGCCTTCCTTTTTTGCCGAAAGTAACCTAGTGGCCCTGTTCTCCGCTTTCCGTATATGTAGAAGCATTGCGTGTGGAGTAACAGAATCCAAAATAAATTATGATAGTGACTTATGTGCGGGTTGATGACAGTGGACTACGCATGACAGATACGCTGAGTCCGTAGCGTTTAACTCTCCGTTTTTCTGGGATAAAATAAGAAGCTAGAAAGAAAATATCTGAGAACATTATTTATTCCCATATTTTCCTTTATAAGTGGGATTTGAAGTTACTTACAACCCACTATAACATTAACACACACAGTACCCCATAAAGTATGTATCCGTAAATTTTCACTAATGCATCTTGCTTTTTGCATTTTTTGTAATTTAGAAAACAAACACATTATCATATTTACAACATTCCAGAAGCTCACTGGCATGAAAGCTCTTGCTCTACCTTTACTATATGTATATCTTCAATTTAATGTAATATAAACTTTATTGTATTTGGAATAAGATATATTTTCACAATTTTTTAGAGATATTTCAGGCGAGTGGTTAAATTTCATGAATATTAAATTTTATAAGCGACAGGGCTCAATAAAATGTTGACGTGCGAATGCTTTGGATTTCTTTGTTGTTGCTTCATATAGAAGAAGTTCTATGGGTTGTAATTTTTTTTAGTGCAACTTTTTAGTGTCTAAATGTTACGACACTATAATGGCCCCAACATTTTAAATTGTTATTATTCAATGTCTTTAGGGTTCCCAGAGCGAGTGAATGGATTCCAAAAGAAGTCTTGGGTTCAAATCCCGCTATTTTAATGTTTGTACACTTATTTTAGAAAAATATTATTATTATTGAATATTTTTATAATAAATAAAATTTACTTTTGTTACAGGTAAGAAAATGTTCTCAGAACTTAATGGAACTCAATGCACATTATACTATGTATGTAAGTAGTTTGTAAACAGCTAACTAAAAAACAAAAAAAAAACTTAAAAATATATTTTTTTTTATAATTATAGTTAATTAACTTTAATTCAAATATTTAATGTTCACATTACAATATAGACCACAGAACTATAGACCTCATTAAAATCTATAGAAATATCTGCGATTACCTGTTACAATTTTAAAACATTATTTCTAATATTTTAATTGAGAAGGCATCGATCGTATCACAGACAGACAGAGTTGTCAGTACACACGTTAGTTTTGTGATAGTGGATTGCAAACACAATGAATGCAAGAGCAATTTCACAACAAGAAAAAACAGCGAGATACGTATAATTATTATCGTCTCCAGTTAATATTAGTCAGGCCAGAGGCTGAGCTGCTGGTTGAGGCCAGTCGTGGCGCAGAGGCATCAAATGTGACTGTAAAAACGACTGGTTGTTGGTTCGATCCCCACTCAGAGAAAATAAATATTTACATAAATTTATATTTCTATTTCTTCACTCTGGTATCGAGGCAACACGCGGCGTCGAAGTTCTGATTAAATCATTTTTTTTCAGTTAAGATATATTTCACATCCTCGAATGGGGATCGAACCCACAACCAGTCGGTTTTACAGTCACACTTTATGCTCCTGCGCCACGGCTGGCCTCAAGATGTTTCTTTTGTAGAAATAGAATATTCATATATATTTATGTATTGTATAGATAGTAAGCGGATAATCTCTTTGAGATTTATCTCTGCGAATAAGTTTTTGTGTGTGTGTACCAAGAAAACAATATAGGTATTTACACTCAGCTATTACAATTTGCCAGACTTTCAAGGTATTGTCCATTAAGTGGTTCACACCGTAACCTAACGCCGCTATTATTCCTGTAATCATAGCGAGAAAATAATAATGATTTTAATCAATATATATATAAATCTTTATATAGTAGATTAACTAACAAATATTTCTGTAGCTCATGTAACATGTATTCCACATTTTTTATTGTATTTTGTTAAGAATCTTTGTTATCTAATATTTAGCAAATCATGTAAATAGTTTCTTTAATTTAAGTTTACACCATTAAAGCTGTTTTTATTATAGAAGTTTATATAGAATAAGCCTTTTTTCATAATTAAATATATAAATAAATAAATAAACGCACGAACGAACGAACGATCAAACAAACCAACAAACCTGTTTGTTTGTTTGATGACAAACAAATAAATAAATAAATATACATTTGTATAATAGGATGAAAACTTTGGAAACACTTGGATCAATTTGATTCCGACAAAAGATCTTTAAATTAAAATTAAATTAAATTAGCTTCACGCTATATCCCGCACACAGCAGGGTAGGCAGAGGGAACCTAGTGTTAAGACACTCCGTTCCCCACTTTCTGCCGATTTTGAAGGCCTTGCGTGTTGAGTGGCAGAATTCAACGCCGCGTTTTGCCTTGACACCAGAGCGAAGAAATGGAAATATAAATTTAAATAAATATTTCATCTCCTCGAGTGGGGATCGAACCCACAACCAGTCGGTTTTACAGTCACACTTCGTGCCACTGCGCCACGGCCGGCCTCAAGAAAAGATCTTTAAAGCATCCTTAAAAGAAAGTCACTATCAATTAGACTACCAAATATATATATATTCCGAAACAAATATCAATACAAGAACATCATATTGTTATTAAAGTAATAATTTTCAATATTAATAGTTTTATTATAGCAATATCTATTAAAGGTATAATAAATACAATATAACGCTATCTGGCTGCCGACGTCGTGCTGTAATGTCGGTAGGGATGACATAAAATTTTATAAGACCCATCTGCACCTAGGATGGTCCTGTGGTCATATCCCTCTACAAATATTAACTGTTTTCTAGACCATTGGCTATTTTCTTTTATTACATTTTTTTTTGTTTTAAGTACCGAATTTAATCCAAATGCCAGTTGTGGCGCAGGGACTGGTTAATAATAATGGATAAAAATAAGATCGACTGGTTGTGGGTTCAATCCCCACTCAAGGAAATGAAATATTTATTTACATTTATATTTTCATTTCTTCGCTCTGGTGTACTTCCAATTAACAACTAAAACAAATTCAACTAAAATAATAAAATAAATACGTACTTGAGTAAAAGTAGAAAGCAGTAAATCTAAATCTATTTCTTTCAAGAATGAGAACGAAATGTTCCGCAGTGACGGATGGCAATTTCGCCTGAACTGCATTTGCATTTCACTGTAGCTTGGAACCTAAGTTACTGTACTTGATTAATATATATATATATATATATATATATATATATATATATATATATATCGGCCAATCGTGGCGCAGTGACACGAAGTGTGACTGTAAAACCAACTGGTTGTGGGTTTGATCCCCACTCGATGAAATATTTACTTAAATTTATATTTCCATTTTTTCGCTCTGGTGTCGGACTAAGCGCGGTGTTGAGTTCTGCCACTCAACACGCAATGTCTCCAGAATTCGGCAGAAAGTGGGGAACGGAGTGTCTTAGCACTAGGGAAAATTGGGCGAAAAGTGTTGAATGAGCATGCTAAATGTATACGGGATACAACGTGAATCTATAAAAAAATAAATTTAATAACCGTTCTTATACTATTCTTGTATTAAAGAATATATTTCTCAACTTTAAAGTAGTTTCCAAAGGTTTACTATTACCGATTGAATTGGGTTCGATTCTATTGCGATAATCCCGGTATTGCGGGATCCGAAATCCCGTAATCCCGGCAGAGTGTTTGTAAACTGCACTTATTGGATTTCAGCACCTTGCACTTCTTGTGAAGCTTAAGCCGGTTTTATGTGTGTGGAACTTTTATTATAATTGCTTTTTGTTTTTGTTGTTTCTAGAGACCTTCGTCGCAAAGCGTCTTATTGTAACCGTGACGGTTTTGGGTTCGATTTCCATGTTCATGAAAATATTAAATATTTCATTACCGGACCCTCTGATAATGAGACAAAGCGCGGCATTGAGTTCCGTCACTAGACACCTAATGCCCCCCGAATTGGACGGAAAGTGGAGAACGGAAAGTTCTTAATGCATTTTTTTGCAACGGATTTTTTAACACTAGGTTACCAGATTGCCTGCAACGGACAGCCAGAAGCTAAAAATATATATGATAATTACTTATTACGTACAAATATTTTCATAAAATTAACATACCGTAATAATATAAAGCTCATCAGTAACTATTAGAAATTAATCGAGACTTCAGAATGCAAATGGAACTTCCTGTAGGTACCTACGTACCGTCAGGTGGCAGCGATCGTTAAGGCTTCCACGTTCTAAATGTATCCTAGATCTAGGAGTCTAGACGCGTAGTGCTTCGAACTTCTATAGCGATGGAACTCCGACTAACTTTGCGAAAGTCCAAAATGTATACGGAATTGCCGGGAAAACTGCCGATAATTGGTCAAATTTTGTTTTTTTTATTGTTGTTTTGAGTTTCAAAACACTTATACTATATGGTAAAGATGAAAAATTGCTTAATTCTGTCTATTAACTCTTACAGTAAGTTTTGGTTGAGGTCACAGTGGCGGTCAGGCACAAGGGTGCGACTGTAAACGGAACAGCTGTGGATTCGATTCCCACTCGTGGGAATGAAATATTTAATATTTTTATTTATTTGCTTCGGTGTAAATGCAAAGCGCGGGCTTGAGCTCAATACGCAATGCATCCGGAATTTGGCGGAAATTGCGGTACGGAAGTGTCTTAATGGAACACAGTGACTTAACACTGTGACCTCTGCGTTCTCTACACTAAGAGCAAATCGTTCTATTACTAATAGCTAACTGCTAAAAGTTCAATTAAAAAACTATTCATATTTATAATATTAATAAAGATAAATACTAATTTCTTTTTTTTTCATTAAAAGCAATATACTCATATATAAAAGATATTATCGTCACAAACTTTGGATGTGACGATCGTCTCCTAATAACGCCGTGGAAGTTCCACCGCAATACAATCATATTAGCGAGTTCACTTTGAAACAACTTTTGTTATTGAATTAGATTCTTAGATCGTGATCGTTGTTATATTAACTTTGTATTGTAAATTGTGTGTTTGTGTATGAAAAGAATTGAGCAATACGTATTGATAAGTCATATCATAAATATCGATTAACTTATAAAGCATACCTATACGACGAGTACTGTTTATTCCCTTTTATAGTCTTTCACTGAAGCAGGGGGAACCTAGTGCTAAGACACAGTGAGTGGGGAGACTTAAAGCCTATTGTCTAGTTACCAAAGCGCAGAAATGAAAGTAACTCATTCTCTGTAGTGGGAGTCGAACCCACAATGGCAATTACTGGTGACGGCGAAAGCCTCAAAAATATTAATTTTATTATAATTCATTCAATAAACATTGTTACTTTTTATTTTTCTATATTTATCGTTTTAAGTATCTGAAGAATTATATTCTAGCGGCTCAAACACGGGTTCGTCCGCTTAAATTTATTGTTATATTATAGCCAAATTATATTATTTTTAGATGATATTTTATAATAATATAGTTTATACATGAAGCCAATCCATTCAGTAGTTTTCACGTGGAAAGAAGAAGCATCCATCCTTATATTTATTATACAATACAATCACATTTATAATATTGATTGAATTATTTCAAATTTCAAAAATAATTAAAATAAGAATAGGCTGGAATAGAGAAATTGTTGGGGGAAGCACCAAAAGCCACTGATTGTTCGCACTTTGAGTAATTTGCGAGGTCTGTAGCCTCGATCGCTCCGAAACGAACATTTTTTAAAGATGGATGTAAATTGAAGTGACGCCGGCATTTTATAAAGGAGTTTTTAACGTGAATTTCGTTAGTTCGTGTATTTTTTGGGTATTTTTGAAGTATTAGAAATTTTAAAATTCTGGGCTTTAGTTATAAATCTGAGGTTTTAGATATTTTTTAAAATATATTATATATTTATTAGTTTAACTTCACGCCTTGTCAGCATAGCAGAGAAAGATACGCTTGTGTACCTAATGGTGGAACTTAACACCACATTTTGTCTACCGGAGCGGGGTAATGAAAATAATTTAAATATAATAGTTCCACAAGGGAGCATCAAACCCACAACGACCGTGCCGTACGTACCGTACTCGTATTTCTTGATTTCTTAAATTATAATTTATTAAAAAATGTAAACTAACAACTAAAAATTTTTCTAATGTAAATTGAACCTATAACCGTCGCAACCGTAAGTTACATCTAAACCAAACCGGGATTATGGTTGTGTTTAAATAACATATTTGCTTCGAAGTCCGGCTTAATTTAATTTATTCATGTTCTCTAGTTCAAGCGATACTGACAGTTGTTGTATGCATACTAAATGCAGTGATGCTTTAAATATAATATAAAATTGCTCAATATGAATAATCTTAAAGGCCAGTGTGGCATAAAGTGAAAAACAAAAAATATTAACACTCGCTTCCCTCTGCCTATCCTGTTACCGGGAAAGAGCGTGAAGCTGCTCTATAAATATTTAAGCATAACTCGTATACAAGTAATTTTGATTCAAAGTTATTAAGTGCCTAAGTGGTATTCACTTTAATCGATATACGGAATTTACGTTGTGCATATTGTATGAGCGGGAAAGCCATAGCTGTAGACGTCGCCTGTTATGATATGAAATTCCCTCAACAAATTACAATATGCTGAAATCGACTCCATCGTGCTGAATATAACATAAGTAAAGTAGACTAAATGTAATGCTTAAAATAAAATTAAATAAATAAATCAGCTTCACGCTGTATCCCGTTCACAGCAGGGCAGGCAGAATGAACCTAGTGTTAAGACACTCCGTTCCCTACTTTCTGTCGAATACTGGAGGCATTGCGTGTTGTGTGGCAGAACTCAACGAAAGAATGAGAGAATCGTAATTTATTGCATTTTTATCTACATACGTACTAGTGTTTTTAATTTAATTTTTTACACACTTAGAAAAGAATAATACTTATTCAGAAAACGTATAAAAATTTGAACGTAGCAGAACTCGAACCCGCACCTCTTTGAAACCGACCAGGCGCTCTGACCACTAAGCCATACGTTACTTACGAGTTACGACGTACGTTACAAGTCCCGCTACGTTCAAACTTTTATACGTTTTCTGAATAAGTACTTACAAATGCTTGAGGACGAAGTGACCTTATATTAGGTTCCCTCTATCTATCAAATATAAAACAACAATTATTACTAAATACTTTAAAATTAAGACTTTTCAACTAAATGTTTTTAAACTAAGTCTTTAACAAAAAATACCTTTTGTTCATCTTTATTATCAATTAAAATTTACACAAAGAAGCTAAAAGGTGAATATTAAAACCACATTATCACACTATTATAACGAAACTCATTTTCAACTCGTAGTTTTCTAGTTTAAACGCCAGTAATATTTTGGACGTCGCGCGTCGGTGTTAACAACCTTCGTTCAGAGCAATGAGCGTTTGTTTTGTAATTATAAGTTTCGCTACTACAATGTATTAGTGAATGTTTTGAGTTGTAAAGGGATTGTTTTTAGAAATGCAACAATTAGTCCTTTGTTTTTTTAGGCTTTATAATGCATTCTGCATATTGCAGGGTACGTAGAGGAAACCTAGTGTTAGGACACTCCGGAAAGTAGGGATACTTTCCGTCTGATTTTCGAGATATTGCGTGGTGTGTGGCAAAACCTAAGGCCGCACTTTGTATTGTTACTAGAGTGAGAAAGAAAATAATTAAATATATAGTATACATATGTATATACAGCTTCACGATGTATCTCGCCGATAGCAGGGTAGACAGAGGAAACTCTAATTTATCACTCTGTGTTCCATTTCTCGACGAATTTTTGAGGGTTGCGTGTTGAGTGGCGGAACTCAACGCCGCGCAGAAACAAAAACAATACCCTCGATTGTATATCGAACCCATAACTGTCGCTTTAATATATTAAAAACGCAACTGTATACAATTGCTTTAACCAACAACTTACTAAGGCTACGACCAAACAAATTACGAGAGACAATTGATTCTAATACATTGGCTTAGCAACTAAGTGTATCAAAGTTTTGCATAGAGGTGGAGTTGGCGGTCGGGACCAGTCAAACTTTGTAGTGTACGTGAATACAATCAGCCAGCCGAAACCAGATAATTGAACGAACCTAACGTATTCGTGAACATGAACAACCTGGATATTAAAGACTTGTTACAAATTATTAGAAAACGTATGTAAATTTCTTGAATCTGTACTAATAATAATAATAATACCTATATGTAAATGTTTGTTTGGATAAAGGCATCTCTGGAACTACAGTTTTGAATTGTTAAATTATATTTGTGTTAGGTAGCTCATTTATCGAGCGATAGATCGCTATAAGCTATCACATCACGTCAAACGTTCAAATATTAATTATTTTCATGTGATGAAGTGAACAAAGCCGCAGGTTGTAGCCGTTGTTAATATATAAATATATTATAATATTAGAAACGTCAAAAACGCAGTTGGAAAGTATTTGTTAAGTACATAGATGTTTGTAAATCAAAACTCTCATGACCTATACTTGTGTCGCGTTCGCCCACACCAAGATAGACCTCTTTCAGAGGGTCCACAACCAATTCCTCCGTAGGACATCCAAATACCCATGGTACGTACGCAACGTGGACCACATCCGCGCTTCTTCGACGCCCTCGCAGCTTTCTTCTAGATCCCGACGATCCAATTAATACATCCAGTACATATGCAAGATTCATTTAGTCTCACAGGCCAGTTCTATCTTACGGTGTCATTTCGTATTATAAATCTTATCAAATAAAAAATAATGTTCTAATTAAAAGTAGTTACATATCACTGGATGATTCAAAATATAATACGATGGATAAAATAACTATAAACAAATAAACATCACAAGTTAGCGTTCCTTTTCGTAGATTTTGTATAATAAAGCCCATTGCAAAACTGTTTCACTAAATATGAAAAAATCCACAATATTTTTAAGTATAAATTAGAGAAAATAAATTAAAGAATGTTTTATATTAAAAAATATTTAATTGCACTTGAAGCTTATAAAAATTTCTATTAAACGAAAAATATACAGAACATAATATTTCTTAATTATTTTATATACAACATAAAATCACGAATGAATAACTTTTCAACGCATATTTTATAATAGACCAAAAGCACTGTGCCATTATAAAATCTTAATTAAGTGACACAAATTAAAAAAATGCAAATGATAAACTATTTTCTTCGTAAATGGAAAATATTTTTAAAAGTTAAAATTGACATGTAATATAAATGTTAATTACTCCTGGCTGTGGTACCACGCTGGGCGCCAATTACTGCCGCGGTCAGGTGCGAGAAGGTCGTTAGGTTGAGCTTTGCTCTGTAAAATATAATTTCTGAAATAACTGCTATATCTACTATGAAATTCCCTCGACATATTACAATATGCTGAAATCGACTCCATCGTGCTGAATGCGCCATAAGTCTGTCTAATAGCAATGGTTATGAGTTCGAATACTCTTGAGGTAGGGAACGTTTATACGTATCTTTTAATCTTATAGTAGAATAGCCTGAGAGAAATAGGCCGTCATGGCGCATTGGCAAAATCATGTAACCGTCAACGCCGGTGTGAGTACCACTCGTGGTTATTAAATCTTTAATATTTTCATTTCTTCGGTGTGGTGACAAGTCAGGGAGAAGAATTTGGTGGAAAGTGAGGAACAGCAATGAAATAATGAAAAGAGAGTAACTTGACACTAGGTTCCCAGGTTCCCTCTGCATACTCTGCTCTGTGCAGGATACAGCGTGAAGCTAAACAAATATTAGAACACTATTGTGCCGCAATGTCGTTTACATATTTTTTCATATCAGAATATATAGCAGTGCTTCAATTCATCATTCCTAAACGCAGGTGGCCTAAACTACTTGTTTTAAGCGCAAAAATATTGTAAACTTTGTAGTTTTAATAAAAGGTTCCATAAAGAATTTATTACAATGAATTATTAAGCTAAACGTAATTTATTGTGGCGAAACGAAAAATTTCCCGAGGCATGAGCACTATAAGTAATATATTTGAATTTTGTATAGAAGGGTAAAGTGAATAAATAGGTATTATAACAATGGTATTTAAATGAATAAAAAAAGTATTATATATTATATAAGTTATCCTTTTTTTTTGAAGTTCCTTTTAATCAAGAAACACTCTACTCAAACGTTCTCCATTTTCACCCGAGGCAATAGAACCTACAACCATTGTCTTTACAATCAGACGCAATTCTACGTATGCATTTACATATAAAAGACTTACACAAACAAAAACGAAGAACACAATTCAATATTCCACCGTAAGTAAATAATAATAAATAACGATAAATAAATATAAAATTGATGTTACTATACAGATCAAACAGTGATATTGTGAATGACACGGCTAAAGCAAACATTCTGTGTCCACCGGCAAGTATTACCATAATGGGAATACGCCCGCGGCCATTAACGATCTATAATGTTTTAGTTGAGTTATACTATATATCTTACTATATAAGTAGTACTATAACATACATCTTACTGTATAAGTAGTAGTAGTCCTCGCTCAGTACTTTGTTTGAGTAGAGTTTAAGTGAAATGGAAAATTCAGTTTTTCCCGTTCCCATCGCGATTTCGGCAATTCCCCAAGAAATCTAAAAACCAAATTTCTTTCGTCTTTCTTTCTATAAGGAAGGTAGTCTAATTACTTGAAACAAGACATTGGGTTACGCCACTCAATATGCAATGTCTTGAAAGTTGGGCGTTGGGCGGGAATGGGTGTGCCTTTTCTTTTTTTTTTTTTTTTTTTTTTTTTTTTTTTTTTTTTTTTTTTTTTTATTTATTTTCTCAAAATAACACATATAAAAAACTTACATCTACTCCGCCAAACCATTTAAATGGTTTACCGACGGACAAAGCTCTCATATACACATTTGGAACTTAAACTTAAAAACTATCAGTAAAAAACAAGCTTTAAACTCTTAATCTAATTTATAACAAGTGTTTATATAAATGTTTTATATTTAACAAACATAATAGATTGATTTTTCTAAATGTGGGTAAGCAACAAAAAATACGCCGAGGTAACTCGGCATCAACAACAAAATGTGTGTTATTGCGGCAGGGATATTATTAAATTTTGTTATATTTAATCTTCAAGTATTTTTTTTTTATATATATATATTTTTTTTTTTTTACATCGTTTATTTTGAATTTTAATTTTTATACTCTATACAATATATATATATATATATATATACACATACATATACATCCATACACATACATATATATATATATATATATACATATATACACATACATACATATATACATATACATACATATATACATATACACATACACACACATACATATATATACACACACATACACATATACATACATACACACACATACACACACACACACATATATATATATATATTTTAATTAAGCAATAGATAGTTTTTTTTTTATATTGATAATTCAAATTCTTTTGACATTAGTATATTTTTTAGTTTACGTTTCACAACATTTAACTGTTTTGCAGTATCTTTTATGTCTGATGGCAAAGAGTTAAGTATCTTTGGAACTGTCCATTCTTTTGTACGTTTGCCATAAAAATTATTTACTTTAGGTATTTTATATAGAGGATTGTTGTTTATATTTCTACGTGTCATGTGCTCATTATTAATTTTATCTTTAAATTCTGTGCTCCAAAATTCTGATAGGGCTATGCCTAAAATCAATTTCTTTTCTATTGGAAGAAGTTTACATTTTTCAAACAAAAAATCATTATCTATTTCCTCTTTGACGCAGTTTTTACTAATAAGAATTTTTAGAAATCTTTTTTGTAGATCTTTGATTTTGTTTACATAAGTGTAAAATGTAAGACCGTAACATTCAAGTCCATATGACACCACAGATTCCACCAGACTATGATATAATATATAAAGAACGTATTTAGGAGTAGAATAACGTAACTTCTTAAAGTTACTCAATATAATTCTTAGCTTATTACAAACACTAAATACTTGACTTTTCCAATTAAAAGAATCATCTAAAAATATGCCTAAATATTTATATTTTTTTACAATTTCTACGTAATTACAATTACACCTTTGATTTTTATGTAGACAATCATAAGAGTGTCCTTTTATTTTTATATTTCTATTATATCGCTTATAATTTGAACTTATACATAGTAATTTTGTTTTGTTAGTATTAAGTATAATTCCATTATCGTGTGACCATTTCGTAATGTTATCAAAATCTGTTTGTATATTGGTTTGAATTGTGTGGTGATCATTTGCTGCATATAGTATACATGTATCATCAGCGAACATATACTTATAACATCTTTTTATGACTGACACTAAGCTGTTTACGTGGATAATGTAACACATTGGACCCGTTACAGATCCCTGTGCAACTCCATATCTCATAGTTTTTTGGTTACTATGCTTACTATTTATTTTTACAGTAAAAGCTCTATTTGTCAAATAATTCCTGAACCATCCTAACATAGCTCCACGTATACCACTCTCTTCAAGTGATTTTAGAAGAGTTAAGTGATCTAAAGTGTCAAACGCCTTTTTAAAATCTATAAATAATACTGCGACTAGCATTTTTTTATTCAAATAGTTATTTACATCGTTCGCAAATTTTGATAATAACTGTGTGGTATTTTTCCCTCTTTGAAATCCGTACTGTGCTGAATTAATAACATTAAAGGTCTTTAAAAAGTGAGATATTTGGTTAACTATAGTTTTTTCTACTACTTTATTTATTGAAGGCAAAATAGCAATTGGTCTATAATTATTGAAAGATTTTTTTTCACCCCCCTTAAATAGTGGTCTGACAATAGAAATTTTTAGTAAATTAGGATATATTTGATTGCAAATTGTAAGATTTATAAAGTGAGCTAATATTGGACTGATTTCAGTTTTTATGGACTTGATATCAATTAACCTTATATTATCAACTCCAGGAGATTTTTTACTTTTAAACTACCTATAACTTTACTAACATCGCTCGAAGTCACCTTTTTATATCTAAAAGAAACATTTTGTGAATTTACATACATATCTCTATCTTAAAATTTTTTATTGCATAAGTGCTTTATATTATCTACTTCTTCACTAAAAGCGTTAGCGAATTTTTCGCAAATAATCCTTTCATCTATATCTTTCATATTACTCAAAATGATGTCGTCTATGGATTTTTTGCTTCTTCCCAGTAACTTATTCATGTGTTCCCACATTTTTGCTGCATTATGTCGTAGGTCCAATAATTTATTTTTTTCATATTTGTTTTTTGCTTTATTTATTGCTTTATTAGTACTGTTTCTCCATCTATTATACTGTTTTCGATACACATAGTTACTCGGGTTACTTTTCCATTTATTAAATAATGTGTCATTGTGCTGTATCATGTCTCTTAGATTTTGCGTTATCCATGGACAAGCTGCTCTTTTAGAATATTCATTAGTGGAGATCATGATTTTATTATTCTCATATATTTTGTTAAATTTTATGACCAATTTAGAATATAAGTTAAGCGGACATGTTTCTTCTAAAAGTTCATCCCAATTTTCTTCTTTTAATTGTTTTTGTATGTTATTATTTTGATATATTTTTTTCGTTATCTTGGATTCTTTATTAGTGCACTCCATTTCAATAAAAGTCCCGATGAGGTAGTGATCAGCTAACTTGTGATCTATTATAGCAGAGCTATAATTTTTATTGCTTTTTATATATATGTGATCTAAACACGATTGTGTCAGACATTCATTTCTAAATTCCTCTCTTGTAATTCCATGTATTTGCTTAGAAAATCCTGATTCACTTAAAATGTTTTCATATAATGTTACGTTATTGTTTGATTGCTGTAAAAGATTTATGTTAATATCTCCAATTATTAAGACTTCGTCAGTTTGTTTTAGTTTTTGTAAAAAGTGCTTTAACTCCGTTATAAATAAGGATATTGAGCAATTAGGTGGTCTGTACAACAAGAGTATTTTTAATTCTTCCTTAGCTATTTTTATGTTTCCTACAAAATACTCCGAAGCTACAAAGTGTTCATTTTGTTCTTTAAATTTTAAATATTTTTTTAAATATATAGCTATACCTCCACCTTCTCTAGTTTTTCTGGTCTTGTATATTAAATTGTAGCCATCTATTGAATATAAAGCCATCTGATCACTCGAAACATTTATTTCTGATAAAGTTATGATATCAAATTCTACTTTACTGTCATTCACTAATAGTAAAAATTCTGAAAAATATTTATTTATAGACCGTATATTTAAATGTACCACAGACAACTTGTTACCAGTATTGTTATTACTGAACCAGCTTTTTAAAGAGTCATATCTACAATTAGTTTCGTCTTCAAATATATCTTTAAATGACGCCATTTGTAAATGTGAAATTAATTATTATTTATTATGTTAAATATTTTCACTTACATAGGTGAAGGAGTAGGTGTTGTAAAAGTATCAGAAGCTATGATTTTCTTCAATAATAAATTTTCTATATCTGATATATGATATAGGGATATTATTTTACTACTATCATTTTCACGACAAAAAATGCGACCACGTTTCGACCATACAAATTTAAAGTTTGGTTTTAATTTTTGCTTAGCCGACCAAATTAGTTCCTTATTATAGTTTGTCAAGTGTTCGTTTATATAAATTGGATTATTTGAGCCGTTTCTACGTATATCAGAATTTTTTCTAATACATCTTCTTTTTGTATACCATTCCTCCTTCGCAGATTGTGTCCGGAATCTGATTATTAAACTTTGATTCTGTGTTCTATCTTTTGTTGACTTTTTTACTTTAGATACACGCCAAACTCGTTCTACGTCGTTAGGATTTGCTTCGATTTTTTCGGCTATGGCTTTCACTATTGCGGAGGTATTTTCATTTTCCTCGTTCTCTAAACCTACTACTTCTAAGTTTCGATTTTTATCTTCTTGCTCAAATCTTTGTATTTTCATGTCTAAAGCAGCGTTTGTAACTTCTAGGTGTTTACACTTATTATTTAGATCTTCAATCTTCTTCTCGTTAGTTCTTATGATTTTATTCATTTCTTGATGCATTTGTAATAATTCATCGTACTTGGCGGCATAAAATTCTGTATTGGATTTAATCTCAAATACAACAGCCATTTTTGTATTCAGTTCAAGTAAAAGTTTTTCAATTGTGGTATTGTTTGGATCCAGATCAATAAATTTTTCTGCTGTTCCAACTCTTTGTTCCCCAAATGTACCTGTTGCCAATTTTCTTTTTGGTTCACTTCTTTTAGCTTCGAGTGTCGTGCATTCTGCACATGTCCCCGTGTTCATACTTTTTGTGTAGTCTTTTAAGCAGCTTTTAGTTCGGTGATAATATTCTCCACACTTGTCTTTACAATGAAAATAGTCTTCGGATTTCTTGGTAGAAATATATAAATTACATTTTTTGCACTTAACTGGCATTCTGGTGGAACGCACATGAACTTTTAAATACTACTAAAACTTGTTTTACGTACGACACGACTATACACGCCGAGAGCTAGCGTTGATTGTTTTGCCTTACCACTAGGTTTCCTCTGTTTTCACTATAAAGTCATTAGATTAATTTACTGATGATAACCTAGTGCATGTGTGAATATTAAGAATTTTTCTCGGTCCTTCTGGGATATTGTAAGCATAATCATATATTAAGGGTGTACCGCCGTGGGCCTGTCCCGCCCTTTTATATTTATTTCAATAAATCAAACATTTTATTAGCATAGTTTTACGTATTCGTGTAGCGATAAAACGTTATATAACGAGGGTCCATCTGAGGGCAGCGCGCATTTGAATATATCTTCGACCATTATTTGGCAAACGCCATTTTGCCTACATTTCTTTTGACGGGTTGAAATAAAAATAGGTTGAAAATGAGTTGTATTTGTGTATAATTTTATATTTTAACTGACTTTCAAAAAAGGGAATTTTAGTTTAGAACATGTAGGTACGTATGTAATAATGTCGGAGTCGTGTGTTTAAGTATGAGTCCATATCAAGCTGAACATTTTTGTTTGACTATTCAAATTTTATTTCATTAACGCATTTTTTTCCCTTTTAGTTATATTTTTTATATTTACTTTTATTACTATAAGTCACTTATATAATTTTTAATAAGAGAGATAAAGTAGTAACGGGTTCTTTCTTCTGTTACCTTTACTCGAAATCCACCTTTACAGTAGAAAATTGTGATAGCAAAATTTATAGTAGACATTAAAAAAATATGGAGCGATTTATTAAACCTTTTAGATTCCCTTAAATAGTAGCCAATTGACCTATATATTGCATTTCCTCTCTCACCTAAAAGGCAAAGAGCGGCTAGCTGAGTTCCGCTACTCAACACGCAATATCTCGAAAATTCCCTGTGAAGAAAAAAAATATCATTAAAGAACCAGTTCCACCATTTCCTACAAACACCAAGTATTTAAGTCCAGAAGTAAACAAGCGTAGGTTTGCTCAAGTCAGAGGTAGTTACGAAGTACGTAATTATCCATACTTGGTACATTTTTCAGGTGGCGCTATGTTCGTGCCGCTCTCAGCATGGCTCATTAAGTTTTAAGTACGTGGGGCTATGAAAGTTGGTTTAAATTTCCCGTTTTTTTTGAGTTTTGTTCACGGTATTCGTCCATTTAGACATTTTGTGTTGATGAGTGGAACCTGTTACGTTCTATAGTGAATTCAAACTCCTTTCTATTAGGTCTTTATCTAAGCTAATATTACGAAGCTTAAGAGGTGTCTCGTTAAACGCGTTATTCTCTGAAACAAATTGTTCGAATTGGAAAATTATGTCTGTGTTGGATTGTCCATTTATCGATGAAGGCTTTAGGCTTTTATTATATCTCGTTTATGGTTTCAATGTAACCCACTGCTACTGCGGTTAGTTCTTTGGAAACATCAATATAAATTAAATACTAAATATATATATATCTACATATATGTTACTTTGAGCACTTAAATTGTCAAGTACTTTCAGTTATTTTCGCTAGTAAACGCTAGTAACTTATAAAATTCTGTCGAATCCTCTAAAATTTTTTTTTTACTTTTTTACGCATTTGCTTAGCCAAAGATAACTAATAATAGATGGTTGATTATATTCATTACTCGATTCTCTTATCTGCAACTTGACGTGCTGAATTGCATAAAAGTTAAAAATCAACATAGAATCGTCACCTCTTTCCTAATGGCCCGACCATTAAGAAGACTGCTTAAGCAAACCACTAAGTCTAGCGGGCAATAAATAAATTCAAACTCCATTGTTTTACAGTAATTCGTATTTTTAAGATTTAATTCTAGACGTTCCATATTTATAGCTCCCGAAGTTTTTCTAACACTGCCGTATTAAATAATCTTTTTTTCTAATTAAAAAAAAAAAAATAATTAAAACATTTTCACGCTGTATCCCGTATGTAGCAGAGTAGGCAGAGGGAGCTTTGTATTAGGGATTTGCCCAAGTTATTAATTCCGCGAGTGGGAATAGAGCCCACAACCTGTCACGTTTACAGTCATACTTGTGGCTCTGTGCCTCTACCTTATGCCTGCCTGATGCCTGCACCAGATCAAGGAAATGAAAATTCATCCCCCGATTGTAGCTCTAACCTACAACCATTGAGTTTCCAACCATACGTGCGTTCCACTGCGTTAATATAGTTCCTATAGTATTTTAGCAAAATAACATACCTATACGTACTATTATTATCTCGATATTTTGTCCAGTTGACAAAAGTCGCGACGTTTGTTGACCTTGTCTGAACTTTTCTTATTAAAAGACATTCAAATATGTCTAGATATTTAGATTTTAATGAAAGCTGAAGTATTTCAGAATTATTATATTAATTACCTTTGCTGTGAAATATATTTGAAATAATATAACAAGTACAAGCATAATAGAGAAATGCTTGAGTGTGTATGCAATGGTCGTGGGTTCAGATTTTCTTCTTTTTTCCCTTTCCGCTTATTTCGACATTTAGCTTATTATGTTTTGCAATTGTTTCACAAAAGTTCCAGTTTTACTGGCCTTACTACATTTTATAGAAATTAGCCTTTTGATAAATATGTTTAAGATGTAGTTACTACTAGCTTTTACCTGGTGTGGTCCAATGGGGATAACTAAGAGAGAGAGAGAGAATATATCATTAAATATTAGTCAAAACAAATTCTTCAGCTTTATAATATAAGGAAAGACGATGAGAGGTGTGATTATAACGCGCCGGTTGTATGTTCGATCCCTCGAGGAATGAACTATTATTTATTAATATTTTCATTATTCGCTCTAGCAACAAGGAAACAAAAATATCAGCGTTGAGTTCCATTACTCAAAATGCAACGTCTCGAAAAATTCAGCAGAAAGTGAGGAACCCCTGATATATGTGGGATACAGCGTGAGGTTGAACAAAACAAGTGAAACATATAATATATAAACATAATATGTAGGTACATATGTATATAACGTACATAAAGACAAGAATCACGTCGCTCCAGCTAATGTTCAGAACATTTTTCGTGTTATTGCCTGCGGTACGTCCTTTTGAAATATAACCTACATGGTAGGAATACTGAAGTCTGCTCACATTATTTATTAAATGACAATATTCCTTGCCTTACATAAAGCTACACAGGAACGTCAATTAGAGCTTAACTGATATTAAAGAGGTAACGGTATATGAATTTATAGCGATTTGATGTCATGTAAATGATGATTAGTGTCTCTGAGTGTGGGTGATTGTGAGCATTTTTATTTCTTTACGTTAGAAGAACGACGCGCGGTGTTTTAGCAACTTAGTTCTTAGTACTAGTTTCTGAGAATTTTGTGAACAAATACAAAAATATACTTACTTAACCTTGCAAAACTCAGTATCCGCGCTTGAGTAGCCTAAATAGATCATCATCCGCAAATATTATCTAATTCCAACAATACCAAATACAAGTATATACAAATGGAACTCATAACTTCCTTTTTTAATTCAGTTTAGAACTATTACGCCAAGCCCTTTCAGATGATAATTTTTCCTTTCCTGAAACACACCTGCAACTAGGTCTCTCAATTAGTATTGTAATCGAATTCCTATTATCGATAATCAACTGATCGCTTTCAAGTCTCTGGAGGAATCTGCAATTTTTACCTTAATTTGTTAAGAGTTTTCATTTTTTTACTTTTTCCCGTTGAAAAAGGTTTTTTGTGAAATCATTTTTTTTCTATTTTTATACTTTATAGGTTTGACAGAGATGCCTTAGTGAAACAAAAAAAAATCTTTTGGGCTTTTGTGCATGTCAAATCATATCAGTAATGAAATCTAACACTGTTTTTATTGTGATACGACCGAGCTCGATATATATATATATATATATATATATATATATATATATATATATATATATATATATATATATATATATATATATATATATATATATATATATATATATATATATATATATATATATATATATATATACATAATTATAAATCCCACTGTATCACGTATATTGCAGGATAAACAGTCAGATGTTAAGACACTCCGTTCCGTAAGCATCACCTAATTTTAAAGACAGCGTGGTAAGTAGCGACTTGGCGAAGGAAATTTATTGATTGTCTCGAATGGGAATCGAATTAACAACATTCGCTATTACAGCCACACACTGACCCATCTACATTTCAATGATGTAATTAAAGTCTTCAACAACACAAATTCAAAGAAACAGACAAACATTTATATGTAATTATAAAAGAGAATGAACCTCTCAGTTCCAAGTTGAAAATCACACTTTGTAGTTGCCAAAAACTTGATGAACTCGTAAAATGTACTCAAGCATTAATTAGCCTCGACGTTGTTGGAGCCTTATTAGCATTTTTATGACAGAACCCTGAAACACTAAATGTAGTTCTTATACATGTCTCTATACATAATAAGACAGTAAAAATATTTTGTCTGTACATTTAGTAATTTTGACTGAAATGGATAGAGGTGTACCTTAAAAGGAATAATAGAAAGCAAATTTTTTTTTTTATTTCTTCTCTGTCTGTCGATATGTTTTTCTCTGAAAGTACTGAACTGATTTACTTGAAAGTTTCACCAATTGCTTTGTTTTATATCAAACATATATATATTATCAGATCAGCTTCACGCTGTATCCCGCACACCGCAGGGTAGGCAGAGGGAACCTAGTGTTTTAGACACTCCGTTCCCCACTTTCTGCCGAATTCTGGAGTCATTGCGTGTTGAGTGGCAGAACTCAACGCCGCGCTTTGCCTCGGCACCAGAGCGAAGAAATGGAAATATAAATTTAAGTAAATATTTCATCTCTTCGAGTGGGGATCGAACCCACAACCAGTCGGTTTTGCAGTCACACTTCGTGCCGCTACGCTACGACTGGCATATATATATATATATATATATACTAGCGACCCGCTCGCGGCTTCGCCCGCTTTAACCACAGAATTATTTACTTAAAACACTAAAGTTATATTCATGTTTTAATATACCTATAATATATATTTGCAACGCACTTAAGATCTCTAATGTGAAAATTATTAAAACCTTAGGTCGCATTTTCGTACCTCCCATAAGAGATATGCAGCTGTCAATATATTAATTTCTTTCAACTTTTGACTTAAGGAGTCTTTAGGGTCTAAGTTATAGTTATAGCTATATAGTTATAGTTATATCGATACTTACAATAAAATCCTAACTCATCGGTGTCTGTACGTGGAAGATATATTAGAAAAATTGTTTTGAGCTGTGTGATCCCGGCCTAGAATAGGATCATCCTGGTACTGGTGGTGTCGTAAGAGGCGACTAAAGTACGTGTGGTAGAGTCACGTCGCCAGCAATGGCAACACGCATGGGCAGACTCGACCGGATCATTACCACTCCCGGCATTTAAAACCGGCGTGAAGTAGTGGCTTTATGCCACCGCGTTTCGCGTCAGGTAATACCGGGCTCCGGCGCCCAACCCATCTTAAAGGCCGGCAACGCACCTGTAGCTCCTCTGGGGTTGCACGGGGCCGTGGGCGGCGGTAATCACTTACCATCAGGTGACCCGCACGCTCGTTTGCCGTGTCTTTTCCATAAAAAAAAAATATTACGGACATTTAACAATGTAATAGAACTTGGTCAGTTTGTCTGTTTATCTGTGCGTTCACGGTAATCTCAGAAAGGGCTTAAAGGCTTTAAGTGCAGTTTTGTAATTTTTCTAACTTCCTTTAAATATTTAGTATTAGTTTTATTTTAATCGGTTCACACAACATTAAAACCAGATTCACGCTGTATCCAGCCTATATCAGGGTAGGTAGAGGGAAGTTAAGTGTTAAGATACTGCGTATGATATATGACTGACATGCGAAATGAAAATATGATTAAATTACAATTCAATCCTCTAAGTGGGAATCGAACCCATAACGTCACGTTACAGGCACAATTTTGTGCCCCTACGCCACGACGGCCTTTAATATTTATACAGAATGGAAGCGTCAGCGCTTCTTTTACGGGGACAGTATATAGGATAAAATATTTTAATCCCATACCTAAAGAAATTAATCAAGATACCTTAAGTTTATCCAAACCTATATTTCGTGTGACGCAGTTACGCATAGATACCAATAACGTAATCACATACTACTACAAAATATTACTAAAGATTAAGCAACTTTGAACTATGCCGCCAATACCTACGACTCGCATGTGGCGGTTTCCCCTTGATAGGCCTATGTCTGTTTGCGTCTTTAATGACAAATAGCGTTTTATTTTAATATGAACGATAATATATAATTTATTTTGTATAAAAAATAACTTTTTCAGTTTTGGGATTTTTTTTTATTGTATTAGGCTTTTATAGAGTAGTTAAAACTATGGTTTCATTTAAAGTGGCGCTGATAAAAATACTATATAATTGAGCATATTTAATATCTATAGTTATTTTTAGTGATTACAACCAATAGTTATTGCAAAGAATTTAAACTACCAACATTCTTATCGTTAATAAATTATTTTTTTCAAAATAAAAAAAATTGAATATTTTGAATAATTTCGCGCCATTATGACGGAAAAATTAGACGAAATAGTCTAATTTATTCGTTCAGTTCAAAATGTTCAAAATTAAAAGTTAAAAAATGTTGATCGAAAATAATTATACTGTAGGAGGATACCTTTATATATCCTGTTTAAATTTGTTTTTTTATGATATTATGTAGAATAATATAATCTATAGAGGAATCACACATTCCTCTTCACACTTTTTATTCTTTAACTATAATAAGTAAATATACTTTTTAGAGGTTACTCTGTACTAAGATGGCAGCTCTGTTCCCGCATTTATGTCCCTGATATATCGATGTAAATAGTAGAAATATAAATCATTGGAAAGAAAAGGAGAACCGCAATTATATTGCATTTTTTCTTTTTTTCATACTTGAAATGTATTAATAAATTTACATACAATTCATTTGTTTTGAACATAACATTAAGGTGGATTCATAAAATATATTTGGTACTTCCTTAGCATGATTATTTCATGTATTTTTTTAGTTACACAGTTTTGATTAAGTTCTCTTGAAAAATATATCTATTGTAAATGAATGTAACGTACCTATGTGCCAATGATTAAAATTCATCTAAACACAATATCAACTTTTATAAACTATAGCCACCATCTCGCGGCTTCACCCGCTTAAATTTGTGTATTATTTATTTGTTTCGGTACAGGAAATTACGTTCCTGTTTTAATAAATAATGTATCGTTGCAGCGCACTTATGATTTCTAATGTGAAAATTATTAAAACAAAAAAATATTATTGGGAGCAATTAACAAAATAATAGAACCAGAAACAATAATATTTGTAAATTTTGTTTGTTTGTTGGTTTTTCTGTTAGTCGACACTTGTCTCAGAAACGATTTAAGCGATTTAAAGAGCTAAGACGTGAGCGTGGTGCGGGAGCGGTAAAATCGCTTTAATTGTTTTTATTGTAACATTCGTCATGTATGAATGGTGTAATGATTAAATAGCTGACCTTTATAACTATTTATTTATATCCTCATAGAGAAATGATAGCTTTTTTGGGCACTGTTAATTTTTTTAAGAAAATTAATTTGATCAAAATACACTTATTTATCTATATATAAGGACATGTACCTGACTGACTGAGGTAAGACACACGCACAGCCGTAACCGCTGATGGGAGAAACGTGAAGTTTGGACACATGTTTATTTTAATAATTTGGACATCCACTAATAACGGATTTTGAAAATTTTTTACCCTAAACGGATGAAATAGGAGTTGAAAGTTTGTATGGATTTTTTTAAAACAGCACCGATTTTCATAAAATTTGAAAGTCAGCAGACTCTTTAAAACATTTCAATGAACACGTGTTTCATGGTTTTTAGAATTTATCCTCTTAGGGATGAATTCTAAAAACAATGGACGGGGTTGAAAGTTTATACAAAAAAAATCTTTAAATCGCTACCGATTTTTATAAAACATTAAATTCAGACTGTTAAAAATATTTTATTGAACACGCTTTTCGTGGTTTTTTTAGAATTCACCTCTAAGGGTGCTAATAAGCAGACGAAGTTGCGCGCGCCCGCTAGATTTAAGATAAATATTAAAATAATATATAATATCTTATATATTATATTGTTATACTGTAATAACATATAATATATTTATCAAAATGAGAATGTATTGTTCTGTTTAATAGCTCCTGATAGTTATTACAACACATGCAAGGAAAGATCATTTTAGAAAGTTGTTTAATTATATTAGAATTATAAACACTACTAACATTTTTATGGTGAATAAAATATTGTCTGTGTTTTCCACCTGAAAAACACCAAGGGGAGAAAAAATATTAAATATATATAAAAATATAGATACCACATTAGTATCGATACTGTTGTACTGATAATAATAAAAGAAAAATATGATATACTACGTACGGGATACCTTTGTATGCAAAGTTTAAAGCTATTCATTATACTACGATGGCGGCTCTGTTCTAGTTTACACTTTTTCCTTTGAAAATTAGTTATTGTAACATAACTCTAACAGTTACACATGGCATTGGCAACTTTTTGTAGATATTGATATCTTCTATGAAATTGTAGTACATCACTTTGCTCTATTGTCAATAATTTCCTCAGGGTACGCGATATAAGGTTTTTATTTGGTATTTTTTTACACCTTAATCGTCTAATTGTAAAAAAATTTTCCAAATCGGTCTCGTAGTTTCGGGGCTTATTCAAATCAAATAAAGAAACAAAAAATGTAATCAATCGATTACATTTTTTGTCTTAATAATTTTAGTGATATCGATGCACCTCCCCCTCACCCCTGTAGTTACTCGCCACGATGCGCGAGGCCACACGACACACACTCCGCATTTGTTATTATTACATGATTTTCTTTAGATTTATATTTTTTAATTCATTATATCTTTTGAATGGGATGTCCGATTTTATTAATTTAAAAAGTATCTTACAGGTATTGAAATTATCTTTAATAAAATATCACTTAATAGGATAAGGATTAATGCAGAGATATAAATAATTTGGGTTGATTATTGTCGGCACTTTTGTTAACTTATAAAATATAAAAAAATGATTATATTGTCATAACTACAGTAGTTGGACATATGCTATCGCGGACTTTTTTATAGATATTGATCCGCTCTACAATACTGTGGAACATTGTTTTGTTCTATCATCAATAGTTTTCGCAGCGCACGCGATGATAGAATTGTTAAGATCAATTTCTTCTCACCTTGGGTTACATTATTGCATTTTTATTAGGGATCTCTATTTTTTTTGAAAATGTAATATATCCTATGCTGGTCAGTAAAGATGCAGCTTTCTAATAGTGAAAAAAATATTGAAATCGGTCCAGTAGTTTTTGTGTGAAAACTCTACAAACATACACACATACATACATACATACATACATACATACAAAAATACAAATCTTACCTCTTTATAATATTAGTATAGATATATATATATATATATATATATATACATATATGTATATATATATATATATAAAAAGGAAATTATTTGAATTTCATAAGTTGTATTTGAATTTCAACCATTCAGTTGAAGTTCCTTTGGAAGGTACGAAAATGCGACCTAAGGTTTTAATAATTTTCACATTAGAAATCATAAGTGCGTTGCAAACATTACATTACATATTATTACATTATAGGTATATTAAAACATGATCGTAATTCAGTATATTAAGTAAATAATTCTGTGGCTTAAGCGGGCGACGCCGCGAGTCGCTAGTATTTAATATATTTTCAAGTAAATCGGTTCAGTACTTTCAGAGAGAATCGGTGCAGTACTTACAGACAGACAGATAGACAAGAAATTAAAGAAAAAATCTTTTTGCTTTCTATTATTCTTTTTAAGTGTCCCTCTATCCGTTTCAGTCAAAATTACTAAATATACAGACAACATATTTTTACTGTCTTATTATATATAGAGATAGAGACAGAGATATTTGTTCCATCGAGTCGAATCAAACTCACTACCGACGCCGTTTACAGTCGTACGCTTTTATACTAGAACGGCCTAAAACAGGAATTTGATAAAATATATTCACCTAAAGTGAAAATTCACAACCGCTGTGCTTAAGAGGCAATCAAAATATACATAGGCAACTTTAACATTTAATTACAAGGCAATACCAGTTCATTGTCTTTGAAAGGTTAACTAATTACACAATTATAGAGTATGTACTGAACGTCTGGCTGTCTGTCTGCTCGTTTCGTCGTGCGTGACGGATTTAACCAGAGCGTTAATTCATACAAATTATACCATAATATAAATTTGAGTAAAAATATGATTAAAAAAAGGGTAAAGTAGATTAGGCAAAGAGAACCTAGCGTTAAAACATTTCAATCCCCACTATCTACCTAATTCGTGCGAACGTTGCAGCAGAGCTTAACGCCGGACTTAGTCTAATAGAGTAGAGAGGAGATATGAAAATACTCATTATTCTCCCAAGTATTGATCTAATCCATAACCGCTTGCAATGAGAAATTATACTGTTAATAATAATATCTTATGTTATGAATAATAATAGTTCTTTTTTTATAAATATCAAATTAAAACCTTCAGCTTCAAAGATTTTTTTTAGTACTGAATAAAATACATACGTGCTTATATATAATAATAATAGTTCTTTTTTTATAAATATCAAATTAAAACCTTCAGCTTCAAAGATTTTTTTTAGTACTGAATAAAATACATACGTGCTTATATATCCTCGTTCATGGAAGAAAATTTGGTAGAATAAATTCCGTACCAGTACAGACCCTATCAGATTAGTTAAAAGGTCTCTTTATCGATTTTCATTGTATCAGAAAAGTTAATTGCGAATATTTAATTACATTATGCAGAGTGGCATGTTGACCGCTATACGGGTAAAACATGGATGTAGGTAGGATATGTTCAAATTCGAGCTTTTATTCGCCGTTTCGTCTGCATGGTTTGTATAGAAATAACTATTTTGAATAATTTTAATAAAATGTGAATAAATTTTAATTAGCTTTCTTGATAAATGGACTATCTAATACAAAAAAAATATTCAATTCGAACCAGTAGTTCCTTAAATCGGGGCGTTGAAATAAATATTTTTTTGTTTTTTTTATATTAATATATATTATCTTACGTTTTACATGTATTATGTTTATATAATGTGCTATTTTGCAATAGTTACTAAAAATATATTGATATTTTTATATTAACAAAATACGAAATAATTTTAAAATGGACGTCTGCTAGAACAAACAAGTGACATCTCAAATAGCATGCACTTGGTAGCTTTGGGTAGACTCCTCTTATTCGAATTTTATTTTATACTTAGTTGAGTACTGTCGGCAGAAAACATGAAGTTGTTTAATAGTTGATTTCTATATAGAAAAATAGAAATTTTTATATAGTAAAACAAAGAATCAGCTTAACGCTGTATCCCATATACAGCAGGGTAGGTAAAAAAATTTCGTTCCCTACTTTTCGCCGAGTTCTGGAGGCAACGCGTGTTGCGTGGCGGAAATCCACGCCGCGTAAAGCAAAGAATCGAATTAAATAAATTAAATTATTCATTAAATCTCTAATTTTTAAAATAATCATAATTCCCACAGGGGACGGAAAAAACGAGATTTTCCATTTTATGTTTTAAAATCTACTAAATTATTTTGCTGACACTACTCATGTTTGAAATGTGTCGTACATTCCGTAATGCTGCCTGTATTCGAGACTTCCACGTGTGCATTTTAGTAGCGCTATAATGAAGTAAAGTTAGCGAATGTTATTGTTCTCCAGACTCACATCACTAACAACACAAATGTCTTATTATGTATAGAAGCAGTACAAATACATCTTGCTTTTCCCCGCATAACAGGGTAAAAAGAAGAAACGTTGTTGAGACACTCTGCGCTCTACTTTCAAATATCGTGTACTCAGTATGCGTAATAAGTGGCGGAACTCAACGCCGCGCATTGTCTACCAAAGCGGAGAAATGAAAATAATTTAAATAGAATTCCCCCAATTAAGTACCCACAACCATAGCCTTTAGAGACAGACGGTGACCACGTAAGCCTCAGAGTTTCGTACAAAACTGTAATAATTCTGTCAAATTTAATATAAAACGAAGTGACAAAAATATATTTATTAACATATATATATCTCTTGTACTATACAAATAGGTAGGTAAAATAACATAATGCCCAGACTCTACTTTCACTCAACTTTAAAGGATTATTTTAAGATATTTATAAATTATTTGTTTGTTTCAGGTAATCTTGGCACTTCCTTGGTCTATTCAAATCTATTAAGAATAAGATTTTAATGATATACACAATGTAAGGGTTCATCTGACAAACTGTTTTTTTTACAGTTTCCATATTCATTATTTTATTTTCTTACATATTTATCTTTGATTCATCAAAATTAGTTGAAGTACCCGTGGGGTACTTACAGGTCCACGTGAGATCTGGGCTCCTAAGTCGGTCAATGATGACTTCAAATTGTAATATAAATTAATGTTTTCAGTTTTTAAAAGATCGTTTCCCAATTGTGTCCATTCTTTTAAATACTCTTTGAGAAGCAAATTTCAACGCCGCGCGTTGTCCTGTTGCTGGAGCAAAGAAATGAAAATAACTACGCGTGCTTATCGAACCCACAACCCTTGCGTTTACATGAATGACAGCTTCTATCAATAGATAATGTATTGCGTATATTCTGAATATACTTTGTAATTTAATAAGCTGATAATGTAGAAGGTAATCAGAAACCTCGCGAGGTTTGCATCATACAACATCTTTCTAATGGCCGGATGGCGCTTAATTTACCTACAGGCACAAAGAGAATTGTTAATTTTATAATATATTTTTTTTATCAAATTATACATTTTAAACTTTAGGCTCAGTACCATTTCTTTCTTTTGATAAACGAAAAAAAAAAAACAATATCGTCCTAAATTATATTGTTTCTTGTGTGGAATAAAAAAGTCACTATTAGTTTATGTGACAGTGATAGATTTGTTAGCAAATGGATATAATGTAATAGTTTTTAGATAACGTGTTAATTTAATTTATTAATGATTCTTGGTTTAAAAATATATATGAATATATAAAATATATATTCAGCTTTATGTTGTTAATTCAATTGTTGTGAGTTCGATCTCCAATCAAGGTAATATACTTTTTCATTTCAACGATTATATAAGACTAACTGGGGCCTGAAATCCGGCAATGAACCTACAATGCGTGCAATTCAGACGAATAATGAAATACGGTAACGAAATTGAAAATTATATTATATATTTTAAATCAGCTTCACGCTGTATCCCGCACACAGCAGGGTAGGCAGGTATTAAGACACTCCGTACCCCACTTTCCGCCGGATTCTGGAGGCATTGAGTGTGGATTGACGGAACTCAACGCCGCTTTTTCCCTAGAAAATATATATTTTAAATTCAAAATAAATATTTAAAAAAATCTAGGAATTTCTGAAATAAAAATTAAATCAAGTCATCAAACACAAGTGAAGCATTTCTGACATTTTATTTAATTAACGTACTTTTCTTTTGTTGTATAATAATTTAAATATGGACATTTCCTAATCGCTCGAGGCATGTGAAAACAGACTTTTTACATTTTTTCTTTTATACCCCTCTGTACGTTAGTAATTTTAGACCAAGGGGCGAACGTGAATTCTATAATATATGTTATAAAATATTGCATGCATTAATCTATATCTAAAATAATACAATAATATTTAATAAAAGTTCATCCTGAACATCTTATTCATTTTTTACTATTACAATTTATTATCCAAACTCTACCAACAAATTTACTATCATTATTTATATATTAACAACCTTACAAGCCTAACCATTTCTGAACTGATATTGTCTACCAACATTTGTCTAAAAGTTATTACAACATTCTTAATTTAAAAAACGATTAAATCACACAGTGTTTTATATTGACCATTTTTAATGAAAGCACAGTCCTAACTATTCTATAAAAGCCTAATACAATAAAAAAGAAAGAATATAATGAAAATAATAATTCTACGTCTAAACAGTCGACGAAATTTTTTTTTGTGTACAGGTTTGAAATATTTTACCCCCTATCCTGCAGCCGTAAAAGGAGCGCAGGCACTAAAGTCCGGAATACAAACATAAATTACCTTTAATTGTCTAATTTCGTTAAAACTATATAACCATTAGGTCCATAAAAAACAAACACAAACATAACTAAATACGCTAACAGTAGCTTAGACTATATCTACATATTTGTATTTATTCTAATCAGATCTTTTAATAAGAAAATGAAAGGTCTTTGCCGCCGTAAGAAGAAGATTGCATTAAAGGCTTGCCTCGGGCTCGTTTAAATATTCAAAGAAAATTCTAGGCTTAGTTTAAGCGAATAATTCCTTATTTGCTTGTAAATGCAAAACGATGCTCGCGTTGTATGAATAGAACGCACTTAATGTTGGAAACGTTTGTATGAACTATTCATATAACTTACCTGTTGTAATTATGTATGTTGAGGGCATCGTGGTACAGTGGCATGCGCTGTAAAAGCGATAGTTGTTGGTTTGATTTCCGTTCGGGGAAATTAATTGAAAATTAATTAAATGAAAACATTTCCTTGCTCTGCTAGCAAGACAAAGCGACTCCTTGAATTCGGCCAATGTGCAAAAAGTTGGAAATGGAGTTTCTTTACACTAGGTTTCGTCGGCTGTTAGAAGTACTCTACAGGTTTTTATTACATTGCTAACGTCATACGACAAAAATGGAGCATAAACGGATGTATCTTTTAATTGTATTAAATTAGGAGTTCGATTTTTCTAACAACGACGATCTGAAAATTCTGTGGATTGATTTGACATTAATTTTAATTAATACTTCCACGAGTGGTTAAGTGGACAGAGTTCATCTATTTTTTAACCGACTTCTGTAGGAAAAGAAGGTTATCAAATCGACTTTTTTTAAAATTTTATATCTCCTTGAAATTAGTTTGATCTCTACAAAACTATATATGATTAATTTTTGCTTCTATCACAACACAATCGCGTTTATAGATAACATTTACCTCTAATTTATGAAAACAAGATCGTTATCACAAATTGGCGCCCAGCGTGGGGCAACGCTCCATCACAAAACAACGCAAACGACAGATTTCATTAAAAGTGTAGGTGATTGTTGAATATGCAGAGGCACTAGAGCCGTCTGATTGTATAAATCCATTTCAATGAGTACACATAATACTAAATACGATATCAACCAAAATTATATGAAGAATTTTTAAAAATTGAGTGTTGATAATAGAATGTCTAATCTCTAAGTTTCACTTAGAGATATATTAATTAAGTGATAAAATATAATATTTTTTTTAGGTTTTGTAATTTTATCTAGGTAGGAGATTGTAGGGGAGCACGAAAAAAGAATCTCTTAAAACTTACCCGGAACGAGTTAAAACTAGGTTTTCTTTCTTACTCATTCTAATGACTAAAAAAGAAAAAGTATTTTTAACCAAACCTAGTTTTAAGGAAAACAATTAAGTCCACAAAAACACTTGCGAGCAAAGACGGTGGTATAACAATATAAAGACCTATTATGATCATTATATTTCTGTTTTTTTTTCATATATTTACTATTTAGTAATTCGAAAGTTCCTATTTGTTTAACCTTTTCAAAACCAATGTTTATATTAGTCAACTTTCCTGATAGACTGGTTAATGTTCATTTCACAAAAACTATAAGTTAACTAAGACAAACGCAGGACTTGTTCCTGCACGAAAGCTTGGAAGATCAAAATCTGTGACATACAACAACTAATAAAAAAATGAAATGATATGATAATTTTAATAGTGCTAGTTTTTACGTATACATATTTAGTATAGGTTAGATAAAAAGCGAATATATATTTATTATAGCTAGAAAAGAGCTCTACAGAATGTAGAGCTGTCCTGAAAAAAAAAATATTAACGAAAATTAACAAGAAAATCGTTTAACCAAAACTTGCGATTACGTTTATAAGCATTCATATTTAAAATTAATCAGATTTTATATAAATCTTAAGACAACCTTTACATTGGAAAATAAACTTTACCCGATATATCTTTTACGATTTTTCTAAATCCATATGAACAATGTACTGGAAACGAATTATTTTAAAAGGTTCCCACCAATACAATATCTATAACTGACTTATGTTTGCAGGAAGAGCCGGGCGCATGAAGCCTCGGCTTACGAAGCAATTTCTAAAAAAGATACGCTTCAAAGGTATGTCGTAGAGAGATTTGGTTTGCGAGTGTTCTTCTTTTTATTGTAGCGGGTACTTTTTAATTAAATACTTTCTTAGTAAATGTATAAAAAATTGAACGTAGCGGAATTTGGACCTGAGCCTCTTAGTAAGTTGTAACAAGCATTTAAGAAGGCCGTCGTGGCGCATCCGTGACTGTACCGCACTTTGAATTGTGGGTTCGCTCCCCACTTGGTGGAATGAATTATTATTTATTAATATTTTCATTTCTTCTCTACTAAGGTACAAGTTTGGCGTTGAATAGCGCTACACAATTAATACGCAGTACCTCGAAAAGTCGATGTTAAGTAGGGAACGGGGTGTCTTAACACTATGTTACCCCTGCTTACCCACATATATGCAGGATACAACGTGTAGCTGATTTTTTTAATAGGTCTGTATGGCGTAGTGGTCAGAGCGCTTGAACGGTTTTACAGAGGCACCGGTTCCAATCCCGCTGCGATTTTATTTGTATACATTTTCTTAAGAAAATATTTTTTTCCTATGTGTGAAATTGCACTTCAAAAATGTCAAAAATACTTTTTTAATTTTATTTTTTGTTTTTATAGTTTTGTGTGTGCTTATTTACTTATTTTTTTAGCTCCTTCGTTTTATTTTAAAAATATATTTTTTAATTTTTTTTTTTCCTGTTAGATATTTTTATATTTGGAGTGCTTTAGTATAATTATTTCTTTTAAAGGGGTTTGCTTATTAGATTTAATAGTATTTTTCCATAATCAGTCAGTAATTATCATGTTTGGTTTTGTTTTTTTTTGTGTTTTGATTATACCTCTATCTTTTATTATATATTTTTTAACCTTTTTTTCTTCAATATATGTTTATTATTTAATGTAATAATTTTTTATTTAATATAAACTATCGGATAAATCAATTTAAAGATATTTAAATTTATAACCCTATCAATTTCTAAGCTACAGAACGCCATTTAAAGGTATAAATTTAATAATAAAATATATATATAGAAGTGATCGTGGCGGCAGGTGCACAAGAATGTGAATGTAAGGCGACAATTGTGGGTTCCATGCCCACTCGAGGGAATGAATTATTATTTCTTAATACTTTCATTTCTTCAATTTGGCAAAAATTTTAAAATTCGGCAAAAAGGGACCCCCAGAGTGTCCCAATACTAGATTCCCTCTCCCTACCCTGGTGTATCATTTTAATTTAGATTTTAATAAAATATAAACAAGTACATACATACATACATATATTAACATCCATACCTTGGCTTTTCATTAAAGCAATACATAAATTTCCCTTAACTTGGAGCAATTAACGGGGTCGCCCTTTAGACGCTATCAATCAAACCTGTCGGTCTCGATGACATCCCAAATATTTGCACGCCCATCTACTCGACTGTCGTTCGAGTTCAACGTTTTAATCGTGTGTTGTAATATTAATTTATAACTATTTTGAGGCCAGTCGTGGCGCAGCGGCACAAAGTGTGACTGTGAAACCGATTTGTTGTGGGTTCGATCCCCACTCGAGGAGATGAAATATTTATTTAAATGTATATTTCCATTTCTTCGCTCTGGTGTCACAGTAAAGCGAGGCCTTCAGTTCTGCCACTTAACACGCAATGCCTCCAAAATTCGGCAGAAAGTGGGGAACGTAGTGTCTTACGCTAGGTTCCCTCTGCCTACCCTACGGTGTGCGGGATACAGCGTGAAGCTGATTTATTTATAACTATTTTATATTCTCCCATATTAATTTTTGAAGCACTCACAAATAAGTTGGTTTGTTCATAGTTTTTTTGTATAACTTCGCACGTCGTTGTACAGGTGACAAGTGATTGTAGGAACGTGATAATATCGCTTTTGATTTTTGCAATTGTAACACATTTTTATTAAATACAACGCGCGGATTATTCGCGTATAAATTTAGTATACATTTCTGGGCAGCAGACGATGTTTCGAACATTTTACAGTAGTCTGGTTAACGAACTTCAATTAAAAATAACATATAGTTAATGTCTACTCAAAGGTATTTAAAAAATAACGATTAGACTATTTTTTTTCTTTAAATCTCTCCTAATAAAAGAATAATCTCTTTACACATCTCATGTTTTCTCATCTTTTCATCGTTTTAGTGCAACTAGGGTAAAAAATAACCAAAATGGATATATTTCTGAATCTGAACTCAACTAGATTACTCTAATACCCCAAAATAATGTATAATTCAAAATTAAAACTAACGAAAAATATGGGCGAAAAGTGTAGAACGGACTGTGTGATTTTTCCCTAAATGTCTTTGCCCAATTGATTTATGATGTCGCGACTTTTTGGCCCCTCTACTCTTTCACAGCTTATTGAGGTTGACAGGTTAGCGATATAACATATAGTTAATGATATTACAACTCTGGAACTTAGTATTATAATGTTTTATGAGAAAGCGACAACTGACCATAAGTGAGTTTACACCCTGATTCGCATTTGGTCAATTTATGTTGGCTGTTCCCACAAGCTTTTCTAAAAATCCAACAATTTTATGTATATATACATATGCACAACCTTTTATGTTTATCAGCATAACATATTGGAACTATACAGCGGTGAATATATTAAACAGATATTAAATACTTGTGCATAGAACAAGCTCAGAGAAACCCCAATCTTGGCAGTGCCTTTGTCAGCTCCATTTCTTGATTATCCACAGAATATTTGCATTTTACAGTACACTTTAGGAGGTAGCGCTCTCAAGATCTTACTATGAAACAAACACACTCGAACTAAACAACTGATGAAAGATACTTTATAATGTAAAGTCTATTTTGTAGTTTAAGCTCTTTCATTATCTTCGTGTTATCAAATATGATTTAATTTGATAAAAAAATAAAATAAATATAAATTTTGATTTTTTTTTTGAATACATAAAGAATGCAAATATAATCAATCAGTCAAAGTCAGGATACCATGCAAGATGCATGCGTTTCGACACACAATGCTCAGAGAATTCGGAGGTAAGTAGGGAACGGATGTGTTTTTAAAGGAACAAAGTGTCTAAACACTATAACACTAGGTTCCCTCTCTTTATTCTGCTATGTCCGGGATACAGCGTGAACGATTACCGATAATTTATATTCAAACCATCATAATTTTCTTAACACAAATATTAATGGGCAATAATCGATTTTTTTGTAACGTCTCTATCACTGTATTTAAAAGAAAGTTTTGGTATTACGTAATTGCAAACTGGCCAATTTACTTTAAACATTCTTGAGATCTTCAAATACTTATAGAAATAAATGTTTCTTTTTGATTTCATAGAAAATCGTGATCTAATAGCATAAATATATAATACAAAAATAACGACAAGTCCCTACACACAATCATCATTCACAACCATGTGGTTCTAAATTCAAATTCAAGTAAATAGATAAGCAAATGGATTTCTGACATCACTTTCCACCACTCTACTTTAGTAAAAATAAAACACTGGGTTCCGAACCTTTCATTTTTGTATGTCAATAGGAAGTACAACATATAAACGTTTGATAACTTTAGTTTGCGGGCGTATGCATTGATTTTGTATGTAATTAATATGTATTAATTGTAAATATCATTTAAATATCAATTTCTATTTCTTTAACTTGTACGGTACATTTCTTACCTCTTGCCTAATTTCATAAATCGTATATAGCTCCCTATAGGTGTCGATTACGTGACGTATTTCATACAAAATGCAGCATTTTTATTTCGCTTTAACCGACTTCTGTAAGAGAGGAAGGTTCATTTGACTATATTTTTTTATGTTTTGTACCTCAGAACTTTTGAATGCGTGAACCGATTTTGATGATTTTTTTATTTAAAAGCTAATGCTTTAAATGTGGTCCGAATGGTCCATCTCTGACAATGGTATCTGTGAGTAAATCACATACTCGTAAGTCTTAACAAAAGAAAAACCGACTTCAAACAATAAACTAAAAAGTTAAAAAAATAATTTAGTTAAAGTAAAGCAAAACGTACTTTTATTTTATTAAACAAAAATAACTATACCTCCACGTGTTCTTGAAACAAATGTCTCGACAGACAGACCACAAACTGACGCTGTAAGGGTTCTATTTATTTCTAATAAAATACGCAACCCTTAAAACCCGCGAAATACCAACGAAATTGGGAAGAAAATTATAAATCAACAATACAAAGGTTCCCTAAACAGAGGTCCATTATCGAGAGCTTTCCGAACATTACGTATTCCCACACCACGCTCCATGTAAATTGAGACTCATTGATATACCTCATTGTGTAGACCATTGAATTTTGGAATAAACAAACCTAAATATTTACGCTTTTTGGTAATTTTTTATAGGTATTGAGTGCAAATTAAAATCGATTTACCCATTTCCGTCAAAACATGAAGCCGTCCTGAAGGTGTTGTGGCGCGTCTATAAATACTATGGCTGTAGGTTCGATGTCCTCTTGGGGAAGAATTATATTTAAATCAACGTTTAATCACGCTGGTGAATGAAGCGCGGTGTCGTTTTTCGTCACTAAATTTACAATGTTACAAAAATTAAACGAAATGTGGGGAATGGAGCCTCTTAACACTACTACTTACTAGGTCCCCTCTGCCAAATCTGTTAAATGCGGGAAAATTTGTGAATTTGAATGAATCTTAATGTATACTTATATTAAAGTTTTACATTAAAATTATTTTTATTTTATTAAAATTTTACATTAATATAATTATTCTAGTGGATCGAACCCACACATATATCGTTAGAGTTAAATGTTCCACTGCGCTACGACGGCCATAGCAACTTATATATAGTAGCACTGAACATTTGGTAAGCAAGGATTTTTAATATCTAAAAAGGTATTTTTTTTTTTGCTTTGTTTTAAAATATGTTTCGCCTTTACTTCACTTTGCTTTTGGCATTTTGATACTCTTAATATTTCAGGAAAATTTTTCACCCTGATTTCTATAGGAAACAATAATTTCAGAACAATTAAATCAACGATACGTCCAATTATTCTTTTTATTTATATTTAATTTAAAATATTTTTAGTTCCAATGAAAAAAAATATATTTGTCAGTTAACTTAGCATATATTCTGAAGCTGAATATTACATGATTATTTTCAAAGTCATGGGAAACAATTGAATATCATTAACACAGCACAGCAAAAAAACACAGCATCACGTTTCTTCCTGTAAAACAGGATAGGCAGTATTAACATGGAGCTAAGACTCTCCGTTCTCTATTTTTATCAGAGAGGAGAAAGGAAAATTTAAATATCACAATTCTGTCGATCGAGAATCGAATCTAGAACTATAATTACACAAACAGACGCCGTACCATTGTTCCACGAAAGGCCTTAACGATAATCAAGGGCGTATCACAAATACCTAAAGGTCTTTCAATACCCACATAATTACTATTTGTTTAAATCTATCCTTAAATCGTTTAACCGAGAAATTGCTTGTTTGTTGACCCAAAACGTTTTCCGCTCGAATAACACTTGTATGGCAAATATGGGCTTTAAATAGTTGACGAAAATATATTGAAGTTGTTTAATCAACGAGGTTTTGTTTTTTACAAGATGGAATGTAGTTACATACACATACATTATTTTTTTGATTTTTCTAACCTCAGGCTGTATCCTGGCAAACTGAGACCAGAGCAAAGAAATGAAAATATTAATATTTCATTTTCTCGAGAAGGAATCGAACCCACAACTTGTTGCTTAAAGAACGCTTGCAAGCCACTACTGGCCATGTTATACACACTTTATTTTATATATTTTAAATACAGAAATATAAACAATATAAACCACCCCAAATGAAGTGTCTGTGTCGTCTCACAAGTAATTGTAAGGAGACTCCAGCTGAGGACAAGGAGGGTCCCACTCCTACATTTTGCACTAAAAATATACATGAAAATACCATACAAAAATGAATATATAATAAAAAATTTATTCTCAGCTTTGCATTACAATACGGAATGAAGATTCGGTTATATTTCACCATACTGGCGTTCACAGAAGTTTTAGGGCTTTATGCATATGAAATATCTTAGATAAAATATTGTTTGCTGTCGTGAGGGGCCATCATAGCGCACGGGCACAAGGGTGTGACTGTAACGCAACGGTTGTGGGTTTGATGCACACTTGGGGGATATTAATATTTTCATTTCTTTGGTCTATCACCAAGGTAAAAAGCACGTAAGAATCGTAGTGTCTTAACACTCATACACAATTCCATGCTATATATAGGTTACAGCGTAAAATTGACCACAATTGCAAAACTGCGCAATTTGAAAATGAACGAACAAACGAAAATGAAAGAAGCTATCGATCACTAATTAAACAATTGCTAATATTCATTTTGAAACGATAAGCGGAACTTGCCGACACAGTGGTATTTAGTTTCGTTTATTGTACCATGTAAATAGAAATAAATAAAATCACACAAATGTGTGATTATAAACGCGACTGGTTGTAGGTGCGATCCCCATTCAAACACGCTCAACTCAACATGCAATTCCTCCAGAATTCGATGGAAAATGGGTAACGTAGTGTCTTAACACTAGATTTCCTCTGCCAACCCTGCTATATGCGTGAAACTGTATATACAGAATGTAACGCGATTGACGAATTGTCAACGGAACGGAACGGTTGTCTATGGGTAGAGATCCTTAGTACATAGTTACTAAGTCTTCACCATTCGATTTTCAATGGTTTTCAACCACTATCACAATTAGACAATATATATAAGGAGTTGAGATTTATATTAACTTTCACACGCTACAATATTAGTAAGTAATATTAGTAAGTTTATTGTACCGTCTACTTTAGAAACTATAAATATATATAAAGAATTAACTCTAAATTTCTATATAAAACAGTTTAATTTTCTTCTGTTATCTTAATAAATATAAACTTACATATATACAAATAAATAAAAAAAAAAACCTTCACTAATGCACACCACGCTTTATAAATCAGAGCATAGTTAAGATGTATGGGGGTGATTTAAATACTTTTTATGGGACGTTTCAGCCTCACCCCTTAAATATGGTCCGGATCGTGTTATAGAAGATTCTGCGAATGATGGCCCATTATCAATTTTACATGCCATTCGATGAGAACGCATACTATTACAGTAATAGAGTGTTATGGCTTCTTTACGACATCACTTCTGCCTTTAAATCTTTGTTAGATAGTGATTTAATTCTTTTTATAATATATGAAAGTGGGGAACGGAAATGTCGTAATGGGAACGGAGTGTCTTAGCATTAGGTTCCTAGGTTCTCTCTGCTATAGATCTACATCATTATCTTACAAATATTGCTTGGTATATGGATCAGCAGTTTCTACATTATATATAAACTTATAAAGTTGATATTGTATGCAGCTAGAGCGTGTATAAGAGCGTGTAGGAGAGCAGTAAGATAGGATTTTAGAATCCATTGCCTTTGTAAAATCTTCAGAAATATACCATAAACAGTACAAATATTAAAACGGTAACTTCGTGGAACAGATTAAGGCCCCTCGAGTGCTATATTTATTTTTTCGTGTCGACGTGACGATTTATAAACACGCTCTCGGGAGTCCGCCGGGCGTGACAAGTGGTCGCTTGAAGCAGTCACAATTGACATATCTGAGCACTTATAAAACATACTTATTTTTCTTTTCTTTTACTTTGGTTATTATAAAAACAAAATGATTGTAGCCGTCTTAGTGCAGTTGAACAATTTTTGACTGTAACCAATGGTTTTGTGTTCATTTCCACTTCGAGTAATAGTTATAATTCTCTCATAAGATGGGCTGGAACGGAAAATGGAAAATGAAATGACTAAGTTGTCTATGTAGAGTAGTAGGAAATAAACATTAATGTTAACAACAAGTGTTATTTCACACTCAGGAAAGAAAAAAACTTATTAATAAAACCCCTAAACTTAAAAATAATTGACCCCGCGCCTCTTTGGAAATTATCCAAGCGCTCTGACCAACTAAGCCATACGTTCTCATCGAGCTACGTCGAAATTCTTATATGCTTGTTACAACATATTTATGTTGTTAGCATCCCTATTTTTATACGTTTTCTTAATAAGTATATGAAGAAAATACTTATGAATAGATAATGATATGGTAATATAATATAATAAAGGCTGTGGCGGTACAGTGGAACGGTATCTGACTGTAAACGCGACGGTTGTGGTTGGTTGTGGGTTCGTATCCACTCGCAGGATTGAATAAAACTTACAATTTACTTTGTTATTTACTTGTCCATTCAATACGCAATGTCTCAAAAAATGGCGTCTCTAACTGATACTAAAATTCGATGAACTTAACTTACAGAAATCAAATCTGTTATCTGCATAGTATAAATAAACCAATACATTTGTATCAAATATCGAAACTTACTTAAGCTTATTTCGTTACTTATAATGATGGAAAGCTTGCCAAATTACAAACGAGCTTTCGACTAATTAGTCGTGTAGTCTATTTAACAAAGTTCTAATTAAATTTATTAAGTATATGTACAACTCCAGTCAAAGATCGTGACTCTTGAGCTTTACATTTGAGACAAATTAATATTTCATGAAATGATATTTTATGATACATAGCATTTTGTGATATAAAACCTCCTTTTCCTCTTTAAATCTTTGATTATAGTGATGTTTTTTTAAATAGTTTTATAAACAAAAAGTATTTCCTATAGGTTATATATATTAACTTCACTATGGAAACATAATAATATCTTCTGGGCTCTGACAGTAAACGCGATGGTTGCGGGCTCGATTCGATCTCGCGGGAATGCAATGTTTTGATTTCTGTGTGTTGAGTTCCACTTAATACGCAATATTTTGGAAATTTAGAAAGGAATGTCTTGTCTACAGAAAATATAGAAAGGAAAATCATATTACTAGGTTTTCATTCATCAAAAAAATCAAATCAAATCATTTTATTTATTTTTGCTTAATTTAATTCAATCGCAATCCCAAATTTCAATCGCAATGCCTGTGACATTGTGTGTTGAGTGGCGGAACTTAATGCCACGCTTTGATTCAACACCAAAGCGAAGAAAAGAAAATTATAAATGTAAATAAATACATATTTCCATTCCCCAAGTGGGGATTGAACCCACAATCAGTCGATTTTTCAGTTACACTTTGTGCCCCTGCGCCACGACTGGCCTCTGTTTTTATTCATAGGTATATAACAATTTGTAAATGAAAACGAAATCTCAGACTTGAGAGCGATTCATAAATACGGATATAAATGTGTGATTCAGCCTGAAAAGAAAATAAAATCTCTTTACTTTTTTTTGGCTATTCCTCTATAATAATACCTTCTTTTTCCCATAAGAACACCATCAACATGTCATCTCAACTAAAGTTACTCTCAAAGAAGTTAGAACTTCCATAACTCGAATTAGACCGCCATCAGGGTTTTATAATTTTTCATCTCTCTCTTTTATTAGGACATATATATCTATCTCACATTCGGCTCGGCAAGTAACGAAATTTAAAAACAATTCCCACGAGAGGGGCGCAATTTATTTTGTCGTCTACGAGATTGTTTCACGATTCACTTTTTTTGGGCTGTAGTTATGTTGCCTTGTATGGCGATTTAACTGATGAAATCTTTCATTGAAAAAAATAATAATAAATCTATTTTTAACATACTTATAGTGATATTTCACACTAAACATAGAAATAATAATAAAGAACATATACAAATTTGGTGGTAGCGAGATTTAAACTCCCGTCTCCTGGAAACTGTCCCAGCGCTCTGTCCCATACGACATACGTTCTTATCGCTAAGCTACGTCGAAATTCTTGTTCATTTACACTTCATTTATGTTGTTATTTAGCCTCGACACCAGAGCGAAGAAAATGGAAATATAAATTTAAGTAAATATTTCATCTCTTCTAGTTGGTATCGAACCCATAACCAGTCGGTTTTACAGTCACACTTAGTGCCCCTGCGCCGCGACTGGCCTCAATATTCATTAGATATTTAAAATTTATTTAAAAAGCTGAAAACACTAAGAGTAATGTTCTTAAAATTATTACATTAATATTATTTGAGACGTAAATATACAAGCTATATTTTACTATTTTAGTATTATATTTTGTACTGCATAAATAAAATTTTATATGACCAATTTCCGCTCCGCTCATAACCGAATGTCTACCGAAAACTCTCTCATTGAACAACGAATCATAAGTCGGTGCGACGAGTTTGTAAATACAACCCCGCTACATACATGTACATACATACATATGTTTGTATAAAAAGAAAATTGCATTCCCATTTTATATTTTTCATATTTTGTTATTGAATATATTGCAGACAGCGTCCAAGCGTAGTAGATAATATGTGCCTGACTTAAATAGGCATTGGTTCGATTCTCTGTAGGATTATAAAGGGTAGGGTCCCTTAAGAAATTCCGTTCCTTACACGCCGCCTAAATTTTCAAGATATGGTGTGGTGAGTGGCGTAACTCAACGCCGCGCTTTGTCTTGTCCCTAGATCGCCTTAAAAATCAAACATTCCACTGGGTAGAAATCGAAACCACAACTATCGCATTTACAATTTTAACTATTTCAATTAGCGAGCAATTTCTCAATACCAAATAATCCAGTTTACAAAATGGCTTCCATATCTGCAGTGTACGTTTTATAAGGAAATGTCATCTCTTTATTTTAATTAACTTCAAAAACGGGAAATCTTCGATAGCAACTTTTATCAGCTAATACAAGGTGATCTTTAAGAGATGAATTTGTACAAGAATTTTCATAGTATGTTTTAATAAAGTCCTAGTTAATTTTACGCTCCCCATTTTCCATCGAATTTCACAATGTTTCCAGCTTCACAGCTTCACGATGTATCCTGCATACAGCAGGGTAGGCAGAGAAAACCTTATATTAAGACACTTCGTTCCCCAATTTCCGCCGAGTTCTGGAGGCATTGTGTGTTGAGTGGCGGAATTCAACGCCGCATTTTGCTTTGAAACCAGTGCGAAGAAATGAAAATATAAATGTTAATAAATATTTTATTTCCTCGAGTGCGAATCGAAACCACAATAGGAATTTTATGGGATCGCAGATAAAATCTATTTGAAAATCACCCCATCCTCCACTTTTCGTTTATTAACAACCTTTGCGTGACTGCTTCTTTCAACATATACATACATATGTACATAATGGACATTAACAATATTTCTCCATCCTTTATTCCTAGAGCTATAACTATTAACTCTAATGGTTTTTACTCTCTCCGTCTCTATCTGTCTCGCAATTAAGAGTTACATATGATTTCTAAAAGGAAAAATGGAATTCTTTGCACTACAATGAGGGCTCTTGGATCGCCGCCAGTTAACTTGAATAGGCCGTCTTAAGCACTAGATTATTAATAGCTGAATCTTTTATTCCACGACGTTTGCTCTAGTCTAGTACTGTACGTAATAAATTATGTTATAAGTATATAATAAATTATATTATAATAGTTTGGCCTTTATTTATCTAAGATATTGTGAAATGAAAAAAACAGCTTACTACATATTTATTTACGAATAGAAGTATATACTTCTATATATTTATAAAGTGAATTGGTTTTATTGAATGTTCTAATCTCAGGAATACTGGTTAATAAAAAAAATAATTAAATTAGCTTCACGCTGTATCCCGCACACAGCAAGGTAGGCAAAGGGAACCTAGTGATAATACACTGCGTTCCTCACTTTCTGCCGAATTTTTGCAGGCATTGCGTGTTGAGTGGCAGAACTCAACGCCGCGCTTTGCCTCGACACCAGAGTGAAAAAATGGAAATATAAATAATAATACTGGTTGCAATACGAAAAAATAGAATTAATCTCCGGATTTAAGGATTGGAATTGACAATATAAAAAAATAAATCATATTATGTCACGTTAACCGTTGTAATGTAACAGTGGATCACCAATAGAACTGCTTCGGGAATTTGAAATGAGTCATTTATCATACATAACACTTATTTCAGACTACATACAATCTAGAAAAAAAAAGTATTTTAGCAAAGTAACCAGAATAGAATGAACTAACCACTTTTCCCTAATTAAGACTTATTTTCCGAGGCATTGAATGTAAGAGAAGCAGAACTTAACGCAACGATTAGTTTTTTTTTTGTATAATCATTTGACTCAATGGTATTCGACCCACAGTACCGTGCAGACGCTGTCCCACTGCGCCACGAAGGTTCCAATAAAAAATGTAAACACTACTTGAAGAAACTATATTATTATCTATGAATTAGGTTATTAAGACGATTAAAACAAATACCGTACTTTATGTTATGTAAACCAGGTTAAGTCGTTTTTATTATTAAAATTACTATGGGCAGTTTGAATCCACTATTACCGCTCGTTCAAATTATGTTAATGAGATTCTACTGAACCTAAGGTGTCAATTAAGTGACGTTTATGCCAGAGCAACTTGCACAGTGAGAAGTCATATGCATTTTTAATTTTTGATTAAAGAGACTGTGTTTCTATATTCAATATTTATTTTATAACCGTACCGGTTTAATTAAAAGTTTTACTTGTTTTAATGTTAAATTTCCCTTCACATAATTTATATACTATTGATAAAGACAAGGGTTAATGTATCGTAAATATTTGATAACCTCGCCGCTTAATCATGACCTATAAGGTACTTCCCGTAAACCTACAGTTATTTGGTATCTATATGATGGAAAAAATCATAGTAAATAGTAGTTATTTTCATACAAAATGAGTACATATGCCCACAAAGTTAAGTTTGTCATTTTTTATATGTGACGTTCCCGGCTAGGGAACCCTAAAGAAGCAACATCTTCCTCTATAGCCTCATTTTAATCCAAAATACAAAGAAAAACCAAAAAATCTATTAAGTGGGTCAGCTCTTATCAAGCCATTACTTTTTCTAACGAGGGGTTAACTGAAAATAATGTGTTCACGATACAGGCTACTGTAGCGTACCTACGTGAGAATTTCAATTGTTTGTTGTTGGTTTTTTTTATAGTTTCACACTGTATCTTGTTATTATAGTGTTGATTTCTTGCCCCAGTTGCCATCCAATTTTAAAGACACTTCGTGTGAAGTAGCGGAACTCAACGCCGTGCTTTGCCTAACTATCAGAGCGGATTAATTCCTCAACAATGATGTTGTGCTGAGGCGCCATGATGGACAAAGGGGTCAAATATAAGGTATAACGACGAGCTTCCCCAAATGAAAGTGTATTGAAAGTGAAACTACCGTAGTATTTTGTTTCCAAGAGGCTTAAATCCCTCTGCGTAAATTTGTTTATACATTTTTTAATTCTCAGTGTGGAATAAATCCTGTACTACTAAATAAGGCCATTCGTGACACGGTACTGTAAAGGCGACATGTTGTGGGTTCGATTTCCCCTCAAGAGAATAAAAGTATTTAAAAATTTTACGACTAACTTATTTAACACCTACTAATTAATGACTTCCTCATTATCTAAAATATTTATTACAATTCCAATTTAAGAATTATTTTGTCTAATGTGAGACAGCAAAATTGTGAAGCTTACAGTTTATATAGCATATATGTACATATTGTTTTCTAACATAAAGACGTCTAAGCCGGATCACTCCGGGGAAATACCTTCCACACTCACGCGTTCTCTAATGCCTCGTCTCGTTTTGTAATGCATTTCGAACAGATTTCATTGCAGTACTAAAATTTCAACGTCTAAAATTTCATTTCATGACCATTATCAGTTCAACGTTTGGTAATCCTTTATTAAAGTTGCAGGTTCGTTCCCAGCTTAGGCGATAGTTTATATTTCTATCTATATAGTCTAGCTTTCGTTTGCTGCTTCGCTCGTGTGCTTTAACGGAAAAAAAAGGATAGTTGTGTCCTATTTTAAAATCTGAAGTAATACTGATCACATGTACAGGGAGTCCATATGTACAAACGTACACTGAAACAATTCACGTGATGTAGTAGCCTTCATTGATAAATAAACTATAAAATACAAAAATATTTTTAACATTTTTAAAAGAAAAATTCGAACCCATTCTCTCAGAAACCGACCAGGTGGCGCGGGTTCGAGATACGCTATGTTAAAATTTTTATACGTTTTCTAAATAAGTACAGAAATCTTTGTCCAATTTGAACCAGCAGTTCCCGAGGTTATCGCGTGCAACCAAACAAATTTCAGATTTTAATGTTAATAAAGTTTTCACCTCTTTTGAGCCTTTCGAATACATTGTTTGCATTCCATTACGCCATCCGTCAGATATTGATCTTTCACCTTAGACGATGTCTTTTCCTTGTTATTTCAATACATATCCTATTACATCGGGATTTTGGGTTAAAATATTGAAAGTAAAGAGTATTATCATAAATAGTTTTTTTATTAATATAGTTTTAAAATATATGAGTATTAATCGTCACCTGAAACTTTGCTTGCGTGGTTTTCAAGACAATACGAAAAAAGGGTTTTGTAGGAATTTTGAGAAACGCTCTCTAAGGGAGTTAGTTACGTGTATACATACTAGCAGCCCAAATACGGCATTGCCCGCTTAAACTTATTGTTATATAGCAGCTAAATTATTCAAAATCTTTACATAAATTATAGCGTATGAGTTATTCTGATGTATAACATATATCACTGTAAATTTCGATATAAATTGGTTCAGTAGTTTTTTGCGGAAAAGTGAAATAAACATTTATCCTCACAATGTTTCACATTGGTAATATTACTTATACATTAGATAATTAAGTTGGAAATATATATCAATTAATTTAATACGTTACTTAACTATTTAACGGAACATCACTTATCCATATTGAGCTCGAGCAGTGGAAGCCAAAAAAATTGTATTTTAAAGAGCCCCTTAAAGACTATACTTGGGTCGCAAGTTCCAGGGACTGCTCCTAATTCAAAAATATGAGTAGGTATTGGTTTGAAATTGACGAATTAATAGTAAAGAAGACCATATTATCAATAACAGCGGTATTTTTTCGTATCACTTAAGTACAAAAGATACCACTATAACAAACTGTTTTTATTTTGTTAAACATAATATATTTACCTCAAACGGGATCTGAATACGATCTACTACTATTTATTCATGATTGCTGTCACTGAATCATATAAGTCATGTAGTGTAGTAGTAAGCACGTTCTCATATATCCAATGTCTTCCGATAGTACTCTAAAATGTTTTCTATGTCCTTTCGCTGCAGATGGGACATCGTTCTACGAAAGATTTAGTCCTTTTATCTCTACATCGTTTCTGAATAATAAATTTCCAAAGGAATTTATATTAAATATTTATTATTTAGCTTCACGCTCTATCCCGATCTTAGCAGGTCGTGTTAAACAACGCCGTTCCCATAAATACGCTTTGGTTCCCCACTTTCCGTCGAATTCTGAACGCATTGCGTGTTAAGTGGCAGAACTCAATGCCAGGTTTCCTTACCAGAGCAAGGAAATGAAAATATTTATTATTTCACTGCCTCGAGTGGGAATGTAACTCAGAACCACACACATTCTTGCGTCCTTACGCCACGATAACTGTCTGTCATAATCTTTAAATACCTAAAAGATTTTAACATCACGATGTAATATCCAGAGTCTATTGTAACTGGAGTGCAAATTCTGCAGAATGGAGTGTTCCATTCTGCAGAATTTTCGAGACATTGCGTGTTTCATTTCTTTGCGTGTGTCTGATAAAAAACAGCGCGGCGTTGAATTGCGCCACTTAAGACGCAATGTCTCAAGAAATGGGCGGTACGTGAGAAACGTAGTATCTGGACACTATGTTTCTTGTGCTAACCTTCCAACATTCGGGAAAAACAACAGGAATAGTAAAAGAAATAATTGGATGAATTAATCATTTCTTATCTGCCACTTCCCCACGACCTGCACCTGAACTATATAGTCTTTCGTTATCTCAAACTACGAGGCATCTTTTATTCATCACTTCTACAGTATAGTAAATAAAGAAAAAATAAAATCTTTGATGTATTTTTTGGTTTTACTTTTCATTTTATTCTCTCTCTCTAGTGTCAAAAATTTAAGTCAACTCTAGTATATTTTAGGGAGATTGGAAAAGTTTTTTACAGTTTCCAGTTAAGTCATTCCGTTCTTATTAAGACAATTCTGTTCCCTATTTACCACCGACATTCTTCGAGGCATTGCGTATTGAGTGGCGAAATTCTACGCCGCTTTGCCTCCCTACTAGAGCGATGAAATGAAAATATTAAATATCTCACTCCTGCAAGGGAGAATCGAACCCACAACCTGTCGCGTCTACAGTCGTACTCTTGTGGCCCTGCGCCATAACGATTTTTTTTTATGGAAAAGGACAAGGCAAACGACCGTGGGGGCACCTGATGGTAAGTGATTACCGCCGTTCACGACCCCGTGCAACACCAGAGGAGCTACAGGTGCATTGCTGGCCTTTAATGTGGAGGTCGATCACAATATATGAATATATATACCTAGTATATGAGAAATTCCGTATTTTGCGGAGGCTAAAAAAAAGAGAATTTAGCTAAACATATATCTCTCTACTCTGCTCTATTCTCCGCTCATTTAACAACCTTTATTCTAAAGAAATCTAAGAAATATCCATATAATAACAATAAATAAAGAACTATACTTAAACTTAACAATGTTATCTTAATAGCTTATTAGCTCGCTAACTGTAAGCTTTCTAGGTATTATCTTTTCCTTTTTCAGCATGCAGTGGTTATAATGCATTTGGTTCTATTGTATTTTTAATATTTATTATAATGACTAGTCGTCGCCTGTAACTTCTTTTCTGGTCTATAAGACGTGAAAAGGAAAGTCTCGTTTTTGTCCGTTTCCGAAAGAATTTCGAGAGATCGTTTCTTCTAGATTCCTCTCCCCTATTCTCCTTAACCTATCTGCATGAAAAAAAAATAATTCTATGGTTTCGTCTTTGCGCTATCAGCCACTAAACAGTATTAGCAGAGTTTTATGTACGTAATGGATGCGCTTACAGTAAGCCAGAAAATCACTTTATTTTGCACATAGCAGGGATAGACAGAGGAAATCTGAAAACCTAGTGTTAACACTCTCCGTTCCGATTGGACACTACCGTTCCCTACTTTCCGCTAAATTCTGAGGGAATTGTGTGTTGTGTGGCAGAACACAACGCTGCGCTTTACCTGAATGAGAATCGAGACCTCAACCTTTTGCATTTACATCCAGAAGTTTGTGTCTCTGTGCCACGACTGGCCTCAACTCAGTGATTCAGAAAAAAAAACTACATAATAAGTTATTATTTACATAAATGCTAAAAATTTTAATATATTTTTCTTAATTTCAAACATTAACATTTTAATTACAACCTCTTTGTAAAATGCAACAAAGACCTTAGTCATCTCTAGAGATGAAGAAAAGATTTAAAATTGCGTTATTTTTTAAAACCCTTATGGCTTAGAGGTAACCTGGCATCTTTGTTGTGATATGTTACGACTTCTATTTTTAATAAATGCGTTTTTTGGTGTAATTTATAGAAAAATATTTATATAATATGAACATAACATTAAACGTATATTTCATAATGACTCAATTAAGATTTTATGCACGCAAAAGTCGTTTGGAAATATTATCTTTTAATTTATTATTCTTGTTTTACATTATGTTATGACACCCCGTTCCCATTAGGACACTGCGGTTTCCCACTTTCCGCCGAATCCATGAAGCGTGTGTATTGAATGAAGGAACGCTTTGCGTCCTAATCAAAGCGAGGCAATGATAATATTAAACATTTAATTTCTACAAGTGAGAATCGAAGCCAAATAAAATTTTTTACTAGATATAAAATAATACAAAAAAAAAATTCTCTGTCAATGACCGAATCATATATGATAACAAAATGATTATTAATACAACAAAATCTAATAAAAACATTATTAAAACAGTCCATCCCTAGAGTGCAATAGATCTCCTATCAAGAAGAACATTTTTAATATCTTTTATATTTCTCACGACGCCTTTACTGCAGCTCTGTGGTTAAAGCTAAGCAATGTATATAACCAATCGGTTATGGCAGAAAAGATTAGATTTTCAAGGCTATATTGAGTTCGATAACTTGAAGTTTCCCTCAGTATCTTGAATATAGCAGTATAGCTGGCTGAGAAAACCTGTTGTTCACATTTTGCCTAATTTTCAAACCATAGCATGTTGAAGCGGACCCTAATCCCACGCTTTGTTTTATTTCCAGAACGGATAAAAGAAAATTATTCAATCCCCCGACTGGGAATCGAATCCACAACGACCATGTTATTTTCTTATAGTATAAAATATTAAATAATCTTAGTTAAAACGACAATGTAGTGAAGTTCTTATAATTACTAATATTAAAATATTAATTTCTGTCGACGCTTCAGTAAGTCAGTTTCTCCTACGCCAGCTCATTTCGTCCTTTTAAGTATTATTTAAATAATGTTTTTAAGTTTAAAATAATTATATTTTTTTAAAACAAAAAACAGGTAGAGGCCGTTCGTAGCGCAGAGGCATGAAGCTGTGGGTTCGATCCCCAATCGAGGAAATGAAATATTTATTTAAATATATATATATCATTTCTTCGTTCTGTTGTTGAGGCCAACGGCGGCGTTCAGTTTCGCCACTCAGCACTCCTCCAGAATTCGGTGGTAAGTGGTGTACGGAGTATATTATACTAGGTTCCCTTTGCCTACGCTGCTGATACAGCTGAAGATAATTTAATTTCATTTTTAAAAAACAGCCATAATTCCTTAGATTTTTTTCTTACTAGCTTTCCGCTCGCGTCTGTGCCCGCGTTGGCTTCGATTTGCATATGCGATATTTTCTCACTATGAAAAGTCACCTATAAAACTATAAGTTACTGGGAGTAAAAAATGTAATCACACATTTTTATCTTAGAAGTAAAACTTTCACCGCACTGAGGAGGTAAATTTCATCCATAATGCTCACTTACGATCTAAAGAACTATTCAAAACTTCAAGATGCTAGGTTCAACTATGTAGTTTCTACTTTTACATGTTTTATATTACGATGAAAAAAATTGTGATAAACACTCTTTTTGCTACTTGTTTTTATAGTACAGAGAACGATTAGGTGCCTAACTTTTTAGTTATACATACGTCTATTAGTAATTTTTATTTTATGATTGTTAGTAACTATTATTATATAAGAATACTTATTTAGAATAGCTGGACTCGAACCCGCGCCTCTTGGAAACCGATCAGTCCAGGAGGCGCGGGTTGGAGTCTCGCTACGTTCAAATTCTTATACGTTTTCTAAAGAAGTATTTTTCTCTCCTAAGTGTGGAATAACACTTTGAAAATGTTAAAAATATTATAGTGACAAAAGTTATGCAGATATTTTAATAACATTTTTGAGTTGAATAATTAATTGCTTTGATTCTTTGCTTTTTAAGGCCAGTGGTTCAAGCGTGCTACTGTAAAACGATATAGGTTGTGAGTTCGATTTAAAATTAAGAAAATAAAATATTTAATATTATAATTCCTTCGCTCCGGAAACAAAGCAAACCGTGGCATGGCATTCTCACAATATCTCTAGATTTGGCGAAAATGGGACAACGGAAGACTATCTAATAATGGCAACTGAGTGTAATTTTTTTTTGAAGCTGAAACTGAAGCTAATTTTTTTTTATTGTAGCTTTACAGGACTGAGAAAAAGTATATACTTGTATATTTTTTTTTGTTAAATGGAAAATACTGTGCCGTCGTAGTGTAAACGCAGTTAGGGATTTGACTCCGTTTCGAGGGATTAGTATTAGAAGTTTCATCTTTACCACTTTCACCCCTTTTGATCTGGAAGAATTGTTTATAATTACAGAGCTTTTAAACCGTTTTAAAAGTGATAAACTTTTGTAAATTTTTTGGCACAGTCATAAAATATAGGTTTTATTTTTCATACATAAATGAAAATTAATATTGTTCTATAAATTAATTTTTATTATATGTATACTAGAAAACAAAACAACATTTAACCAGAAACAAGAAATAATTCTTTCGAGTTCCGCCACACTACGAACGGAAGAAAGGAGAACGGAAGTGTCTTAATGGGAATGGAGTATATTAACACTAGGTTCCCAGGTTCCTACTGCTTACCCTGCTAAGTGCGACATAAAGCGTGTAGCTACAAAAAATTTAGGCCTATAAAATAGTGATATTTGTAAAATAAACCAAAAGATATTGAAAAGGTCATAAAGTCCTCGCATATGAAGGTGGAACGGCAGGTTGTTAGGTTTAAGCTGTTAACTGCGGCTTCGCCAGCACAGTTTAATGGAAATAAGAGACATGTGTATGACACATGACACATTGTAAGAGCCTGAAGTAACTATGTCTGCAGGTACAGTAGACTATTATTATATACCTATTGTCTTTTCCTCGCTCTGGTAAATGAGGCAAAGCGCGGCGTCGAGTTCCGCCATTCAACACGCAATGCTTTCGGATTTCGGAAAATGGAACGGAGTGTCTTGATACTGGGTTCCTAGGTTCCTGCTGCCTACCCTGCTGTGTGCGGGATACAGTGAAACTACAGACCTAACGTGATAATATAGCCTTTAGCTTTCTCCGATAAAGGGCACACAAACATAATTTTTCATTTTGAACTAGTTCCTGAGAGTAGGTTTAACCAAATAAAATCTCAACTATTATAATATAAATATAAATTTTAATTAACAATAAAATATTTTGTTTCAGGGGACATACTATGTCCGACCGGCATGTTCCGGTGCCCGGAAGGGAAGTGCATCCCCTCGCTGTGGGTCTGCAACTACCAACGTGACTGTGAGAAGGGTGAAGACGAGTTTCAGTCTTGCCGTAAGTATTATTAATTACTTAAAAAAATTATAAAAGATACTTTAAAAAAATAATATATACATATATAATAGGTATATATATGTATATATTATTTTTTTTATAGAAAAAATATTTTGTGAGGATGAAAAGATAAGATAAAGATATTTATAGATAAATCGGATGGTATCAAAGAAGTTCGGGTTGGAGTCAATGTTACATTTGTGTATTAAATCATTTATTTGCCAGTCGTAGCGCAGGGGCACAAAGTGTGACTGTAAAGTCGACTGGTTGTGAGTTTGATCCCCAATCAAGGATATGAAATGTATATTTACATTTCTTTGTTCTGGTATCGAGGCAAAATGCGGCGTTGAGTTTCCCCACTCAACACGCAATATCTCTATAACTGGACTTGGAGAACGGCTAACCTAGTGTTAAGACACTAGGTTCCCTCCGCCTACTCTGCTGTTTGCGGGATACAGCGTGACGCTGATAAAAAAATCATTTATTTTCAGAAAAAAGTTGATGCATTGAGTTAAAAAAAAACACAGTAGAAGTCTCAATTTTTCTAGTATTTCCAATTATTATAAAATAAAAATTAATAAATTACTAAGGTAAAAAGTATAATTATTAGAGTAACTCCCAATATATTCTATTTTGCGTATATTTTATTTAACAACTGCAGAAATAAAATTCCCGGCCAGCGGCGTCCAAAACGGGTTTGACTTTTAACTAGGAATAACTAATAAATTATTCTATTCCATTCGGTTTCGTTCATGCTGGCCATGTTCTAAATTTGTTTTTTTTTATAAATTTACTTTTAAAATAGTCAATTTAAAGTTAACCATAAAAAAGTTATTTTTAATTCTCTTTATAAATAAGAACGTGGCTAAATTCCACCACTTAATACGCTGTGTCGCGAAAATTAGGTGTAAAATAAGAACGAAGGGTTAACAATAGGTTCCCTCTGCTTACTCTCAAAAGGAATCTCATCCCACAAGAAATAAAGCAAGTTTAATTTTATAACATATTTAAATAAAGTAAAAATATATTACATCACTTATTCATGTCAAACTATGAACATTTACATTTAAGCTAAAACCAAAGATCGATCGCTGAAACTGAAGTGACATCGCACATTGTGAACGTTCTATACCCACGAGTTCTATTCAACTTCTCTATTTTATGTTAGAGTCACTTTTAAAGAATGAAATAAGTTTTTTTTTCAATTTCACGCTTTATCCCGCATGTAGCAGAGTAGGCAGAGGGAACCAAGCGATTAAGAAACTCTGTTTCCCACTTTCCGCTAGATTTTCGAGGCATTGCGTGTTCAGTGGCGGAACTCAACGCCGAGAGCGATGACAGAAAAATAACTCACTATCCGAATGGAAATCGAAGCTACTATCATCGCCTTTATAGTCAATTGCATTAGTAATAGTCAATTGTGGCTTTGACCCACGATGGCCTCAGTTGAATGAATTTATTAAATTAAAAAAATCAAAAAAAAACTGAAAAATGAATTTATTATTCAAAATAAATATAAAATTGGCTCACGCTGTATTAACCCGCATATAGCAAGGTAGGCAGAGGGAAAATAATATCAAGATACTTCGTTCTGCACCATTCCCCTATATTGAGATATTGTGTGTTGAGTGACGGAACTCAACGCCGCGCTTTGTTAACCAGCGTGGGATAATGAAAATCGTTATAATAATAATAACTGTAGGTAGGGAACAAAAAAAAGAAAAGCACCATTATATATTTGTGTAATGCGAATTAGTTGTGGACCAAATTGGTCCACAAGTATATTACACGAAAGATCTTGCTTAAAAATATATTTATTAATTATTAGACTTAGAAAGGTTGAAAACTAGTGGCAAATCTGTTTGTAGCTTAAGTTTTATTTTTTTGATCAATTGTTTTAAAATTTTTAATTTAAAAAAACAACCCGAGGCTTAAAAGCTATATTTGTGTAATCAACCTTAACTCGGACAGTCGAAATCAAAGCTATTTTTTTTTATTTTAATTAAGTAATTATAAAAGTCTTAATTTTGTGTCAAGATTGTCTGTTAAATTAAAAAGAAATGCCTCAGGCCTGTAACGCAGTGGAACATTTTATAATACTGTTTTGTGTTTATAATTTTATTTGTGTATTAATGTTATCTTTCTAAATAAATAAGTGAACACAATAAAATTTTGGTCGGTCTGTCGTCCGGTGGTCGTGGGCTTCTATTGTTATTGGAGGAAATGATTATTAAAATTAAAAATTGGTCTCACGCTGTATACCGCACACAGCAGGGTAGGCAGAGGGAATCCAGTGTTAAGACACTCCGTCCCCCACTTTCTACCGAATTTTGGAGGCATTGCGTGTTGAGTGGCAGAACTCAACGCCGCGCTTTGCCTCGGCACCAGAACGAAGAAAAAGAAATATAAATTTAAGTAAATATTTCATCTCCTCGAGTGGGGATCGAACCCACAACTAGTAAGTTTTACAGTCACACTTTGTACCACAGCGCCACGACTGACTGAATGATCATATTTAATTTTTTTTATTTCTCAGCTTTGATCAAGTGCGGCGTTGAGTTCTGCTTTTCAATTATGAAAGAAAGCAGAAAATAACCGTTATTAATATTCACCTTTTCCTGACGAATTTTCAGAGATTACTTATTGACTGACTGACGGAAGTAGAAGCCGCTGCTTAGTTTCTTTATATTAAAACTAACAATTTTCCTTATAAATGAAGTATTTTAAAATTTTTTTTACGTTTTAACATACAAAGTAACATATAAAACAATGTAATTTAATATGAAATAAAACAAAACTTTAAGTAAATCCTATCTCACGTTAAATACCCGTCAGCTTCATTCCGCATTTTATAGTTCGCTACCCATTTGCAACATTTTACTACTTTTAATACGTTCTTTTTATTAACTGTTTCAATTAAAAAGATTGTTGCTGCTCTTATATTAGACATACAAAAAAAAAACTATTATAATTGAACTTGAAATCAAAACACAACAGCTATATTCACCTCTTCACCTTCGATAAATCACGTTGGTAATTTGGGAACAATATGGTTGAATTACACGTCCATTGAGACGCATCGATGGAATTGAACCTGTATACCATATTGTACCTTATGATACATAATTTTAAAGGCTATTAATGATTCGTGTGGTCATTGTACAATACGTGGCGATTATAATCGCTTAGGGAATTGTTGAAATAAATCAATCACAAATGTTATATATATGCAAACATCATTAAAATAAAAGATTTTAAATATAAGTAAATTTATAGAGGGGAAAAAACAGAGAGATATATAGAGAGAGCGAGGTATAGAGAGAGATAGAGGTATAGAGATGAATCCAATTTTGATTTTTTATTTATCTTTTATCAGTATTACTGAGATTCCTGTGAGAGATTAATACTTGAGACGTTTAAACTGTGTGATACATTAATACATCATTTCTAAGATTTCATTTATCTAACTAGCTAAGAATTTTTTTTGTATTTATGCACGATGGAAGCATCTGCATCCTTTTACGAGAGCAGTATATAGGGTAAAATATTTCAAATCCATATCTAAAAGAAATAATGAAGACACTACTCAACACTTCAGACACAGGATATTTTTTCATTTGACCATTTTTTTCCATAATGTATTACGGCACGGTACATAGTGACGGAGTAACGAGCTTTGTTTGAAGAAATCACTTTTTAATTTTTGGCACAATCTCTTTTGTTTTAATTGTATTAGGCTTTTATAGAATAGTTGAAATTGTGCTTTCATTTAAAGTGGTGACGACAAAAACACTCTGTATATTTTAGAGACTGTATGTTCGATTTCACGTTACATTACATGCCTTGATCATAAAGAAGAAAAAAGAATACACATAGTTAAAATAAAGAATAGTAAGCGACTCAGTAGTACGTGAGCAATTGTAAAGCGCGCCGTGAGTGTCCGGCTTTATTCACCATTGTTGTCTTGACGTGTCATTTTTACGGCTCTCTGTCAAAATGGCGGACTCTTATATTTATTTTGAATAATAAATTCATTAGTACAACATACCTATGTATTCATCCTAGAATTTCGAATACATAAACCTAAAATTTCTTTTTTTAAACACATTTGCCTTCATCCTAGAATTTCGAATACATAAACCTAAAATTTCTTTAAACACATTTGCCTATAAAATCTCTATAATCAGTGCACAATCAATCAACCCTACATTGTGAGGCTGTTATCAGTTCCAACCCCATTTCAATTTACGTATTGTAACAATTCAAACGTAATTTATTGTTTAATCGCGAACACAGCATCGAGATGGGGATGCTGTTTAGTATTCTGTAGAACATTCGAATTAAAAATCCGGTCAGGTCCGCGCCAGCTCCACTGTGCTTATGATTGATAGAAAAGGACTTTTGTTTTCTTACTCCTGTTTAGTGTCAAACAAGTTATGCTAAAGATTTTTTGTGAGTTGTATATTGCATACATATATATATATATATATATATATATATATATATATATATATATATATATATATATATATTCCAGAGTAAAATACTATTAGGCTTGTACAATGTCTATCTTAAATTCTAATACAATATGTTATTCTAGAGGATTCCTCTTTCTTGTTCTACTCCAAGTCTAAAAGTATATCTCGAATTTTCCGACCACATAAAGCGTCATTTTATTAGTGTTCTCTGGTGACAGTTCTATAAACTTATTTTAAAAACATCTCTTTGTTAAACAAATAGGCTGATTTATATTTTTATAATAAATTATTGCGAATATTAAAACTTAAAAACATAAAATGATTACAAGAACAAGATCACATACAAGTAAAATGAATATGTAACAGATTTTGAGTTTAATATTAGCTAAATGACAAAAAATTACAAAGTTGGTGGTTGGTTGGTTTCCCACTCGGAAAATTGTGATATTTAAAAATCAAGTTCGTAATTTTATAAAGTCTCTGTCTTAAGATACTATAGAAAAAAGAGTGTGTCATACATATTTATCATATATATTTAAAATATATGACATAAAATAAAAAATGTATAAAAATCCTACTACTTTATTACAAACAAAAGATACTTTTATAATATAAAGAACTTTAAAGCAATCTCAACATTGTTATTCCTCTCGTAAGAGAACTGTTAATTTTACGCTCAAAAAATTGTCATAAGTATTAGACATGGAGTCCCCCGCTTGTATTCTAAAAGTATTCCTTGTATAAGAATACAAAATAAAATAAATAAATCAGCTTTACGTTGTATCCCGCACACAGCAGGGTATGCAGAGGGAACCTGGTGTTAAGACACTCCGTTCCCCACTTTCTGCCGGATTCTGGAGGCATTGCGTGTCAGAACTCAACGCCGCGCTTTGCCTCGACACCAGAGCGAAAAAATGAAAATATAAATTTAAGTAAATATTTCATCTCCTCGAGTGGAGATCGAACCCACAACCAGTCGGCACTCGCTGCGCCTCGACTGGCCTGTAAGAATACAGTCTTGCTAATATGAAACGTGAATAACAAATGGACAAATAAAGTAATATTTATTATTAATCAGCCTATCGCCGTCCACTGCTGAACGTAGGCCTCCCTCATCGAGCGCCAACCAGTAAAGTAATAAAGAAACCAAAATATTTCAATGGATGGTTGTTGGCTCTCACTAGGAGTGAATAACTATTTTCATTTCTTCGTTCTGGAAAAAAATGCAGCGTTGAATTCCACCACTTAACACTTGAGTTTTTTTGTTCTATAAATTTCATGCTGTAATTAGTCAGTGAGCTACTCTCGACTCTGAGACACGCCGTTCGCCACACACACAACAACAAAGCGAGGAACCTAGTGTCTCAAGACTAGGTTTACTCTGCTTACCCCACTTATATGTGAAGAAGAAAGAAATGTTAAATACTGACATACATAAAAAGAGAAAAATCTGTCTTAACACTAGGTTCCGTCTGCCTACCTTGGTATATGCGGGATGCAGCGTCAAGCTCATTTGTTTTAACATATCTTTTTTTCCTCTTCAGCTCCCCCAGAATGCGACGCCGGCCAGCTAACGTGCGGACAGTATGTATGGAACAAGACGTACTGCATACCGCCACACTACCGCTGCGACATGCACGTGGACTGCGTCGATGGCACCGACGAGGCTGATTGCAGTGAGTAATACTTACTTGGAATGTTTCTTAAGAAAAAAATAAAAATAATAATAATAATTCTTCAGAAAATTTACTATATGTATTGACTGACTGACGAACAGACGAACAAACTCGGTGCATGGTAGTGGAGCATAGAGTAACGGGAAAGAACTGGATTTTACATTTCTGCGTGGTAGTAGTCTACAATTTGTATACTTTAGAGAATGTCTGCTTATGATATTCTCTTATTTTCCTGGAAGTTTATTTTCTAATCTAAGTTTGCTTTAATAAATATATACTGTCCAAATGTACACTGTTATTAGAAATTATACAAATATACGCGCCACACAACTGTGAATGGTCTACGTGGTGGGTCTGGCCGGGTCCTAGCCGTGGTTGGGTCGGTACCTTCAAAAAGCGAGTCGACCACCATCTTAAAGGCCGATAACGAACCTGTAGTTCATCTAAAGTTTATCACTTACCAACAAATGACTCTTGCGCAAATTTTGGTTGTGCTTGTCATAAAAAAACAAAAAAACACATATATTGTTCATATGCTGAAGTAAAATTACTCAAAACCACGCTTACATTTTTTAAAATATTTTTTTTAAATATGTACATTATTAAAAGAGAATAAATTGGGATTGTCTATATACATGTCTAATTCGCTAACAGAAAAATAAGGAAATAGAGAAAAAAAACGTTCATCTTTTTTTTGATTATAATATGTATTAAAAAGACAATTTTATGCTATTTTATCCGTTGATACAAAAAAGAGTTATATTGTATAGGAAACACTATCAAATATATTTAAAATATGTTTGTATTCTTCCTTATTCTATATCCAAAATGTACTCCCCATGAAACTCCAGCAACCTAAATCTAAAAGTAATCCAAAGAAACCATTCTAAGTTATTAAGTGGTTGTGTCGACGGTTGGTGCTTGAGCGGGTGTATGTATGTGTGAGAGAGGGAACATATTAAAACTTCGATGTAGTTTCTAAGCTCGTGCCCTCGGAGATTAGATGTTGATTTGTGCTCGAACGTATCGAGTGATCGTCAAGTGGGAACCGAGAGGAATTTAGGTTACCGTAAGTGTATTTGGTAATATTTGATATATATTAATGTAAATAATATTTAAGACATTTTTTTTCTTCATTTTAGCGGCCATTCGTGGCGCTAGCACATGATATGTGGCTGTAAACGTAACAGGTTATGGGTTTGATTCCCACTCGAGGAAATAAAATATTTAATATTTTCATTGCTTCACTCTGATGTCGAAGCAAGACGTGGCGTGCTTCGTGCAAGAGTTTCGCCAATCAACACGCAATGCCTCCAGAATTTACCGGGAAAGGGGGAACGAAGTATCTTAACACTAGATTCCCTTTGCCTCCTCTGCAGAGTAACGGAAACAGACATCGCGACGCTAAAAAGAAAAAACTCAACTCGCGAATGTATCGCAACGAACATAAACTTAATTTTTTTTCATATCCGCTTGAAATAATATTAATTTTTGCGTTGAATTGTAAAACATGAACAACTTATAATGGAGTGGAAATTGAATAGCGAAGTTAGACGAGGATCCGTCGCGACGCGGTTGTGATTTTTAACTTGTCTTATTTAATTTTTTTGCCGTCTTTGTTCCAGTTAAGTTTGTCCTCGAGTATATTTATGTATATATTACGGAAATTCCTATTTACATATTTTCGATATTTTGTAAGATAGAAATTGTTCATAAATTAAGTTTTTTTTTGTTATTTAAATAAAAGGTATTAATTTGGATATCTTGGATAACATTTGACTCATGCGGTGCAACAATTATGTTATACGCACTTTAAAAAAAAATGTCACAAAGTAAAAAAAAATTGGAATATTAATACACATATTATTTCGAAAACGATTCGAACTACCTTATATGCTATTTAAAAAAAGAAAATTTACACAGGTTTATCCTCTCATAAGTTATAGAATAACAAAATAACTTTTATATATAAGTAATAAATTTTAATTATCTTCCCACATCTCTCGTACCAAGGGAGGTAGAGATATCCTAATGATACATCCATCCGTCCTTTACCTTCCGCCCGTTTTGAAATATTTCCAGATACTTTAACAAAGGAGACTATGGCGCTAAAATATTTTAATTAAATAATTTCTATCCCATACAAGAAACTGACCGACAACCATCGATTGTGGTAACCAATTTAGATGTCGGAAACAGGATTCGAACTCACACTTAGCAGAGCTGTATGAACTGCAATATCTATTTTTTTAGCCTTAGGTATAGTTGCGTGTTGCATTACGAAACTAAACGCCGCGCTCTGTCTTGCCTCCAATGCGAAAAAAATAAAATAACGTATTTTTCTGAGTGTAAATCGAAAGGTGTCGAGGAAATATAATGTTTTATAACTAAATAAAGTTATTCAAGACGCTTTCTTTCACGTACAATAAGCACAAAGGCGGTCGAGTAGAAAGAATAATATAATTACCAGCCATTATAACTTTCGGCGAAACTTGTCGGCAATGAACCCGCACTGGCCACCCGAGACTGTCAATTAGCGGGACAATAGACTGTTATATTGTTTTATACGATTATTTATTTTATTATTGCCTTTTGGTAAATTGGGGTCATTTAAAAAATATATTATAAGTTTTTTTTTAAACGTGATAGTGTTTCTTCACGCGGCATCCCGTACACATAGAGAACCAAGTGTTATACTCTGTGTTGTTACTCAATGACGGATGTTTTCATATTAAAAGAGTGAGGAGAGCCCGAAAAATAAGGAGAAGAATACAGAAGAAATATTGTAAAACTCGCATTTCTAAAACTTTCTCAATCTGAAAAGAATAATACAAGAAAATCCATATATAACTAGCACAGAGAACTAGAGTTACAAATAGGTATATCTTAAGTGATTCCTTTGTCTTTCGATCGTACTTGTGAATTATGAGCTGAGTCGACGTAAAATCATGCAAATTTGTATTACGGACACTCTGTCGGTCGTGTTGTATCTTCTTCATCATATTGTGAGATACATCTCTATGTAAACAGCATCCTTTATCCCTTCACGCCTTACCGCGTAGTGGTAGTGGATATAAGTTACTAAGCCTTACGTTGGTTGATTTATCAAAAAAAGATGCTATTTGCGGAGTAACGGACGAAAATTTTGAGGATTAAAGCACTCTCTCTTTAATATTCTTACAATATTTCGTTTTTATTGACTTTGATTTATCATAGCGGAACTTAAAGTAATGTAATAATTTCTCCTAGTTACGGTCGAACCCACAACCATCTAATTTAAGATCAGACCTACTGAGCCAAGATGGTCTCTATGTTACAGATTACACACAAATGCCCTGCCTGTCACTCGCTAACAAAAGAGTTTCATAACTTCACTTAGTATCCCGCACATAGCATGATAAGCAGAAGGAACCTGGGAATCTAAACTTAAGACATTCCGACGCCATTAAGATTTCTTAGGGTATTGCGAGTTAAGTGGCGAAACTTAACGCCGCGTTTTGCGTCGAAAATTTTGAATATTTCATTTCCGTGAGCGGGAATCGAACCCACTACCTATCGTGTTTAAGGTCGTGCGCTGGTGCCTCTGCGCAACGACTGGCTTTAAAGAGTTTCATAAATATAGATAAAACCTTTTTTAATATGTAATATTTATGTGTGAAAATTTGAATGATATTTTATTCCGAAATGTGTATTTCGAGAATAAAACTGAACCGATGAAGCTTTAAATTTAACTCTATTAGCCAGTGCTGTTACGTGCGTCGCCAGTTTAAAATTTATAAAATATCATAAATACATGACATTTTATCAATATTTTGCTTTTGAATGTAATTTTTACTTTTAAATGTAAATGTATACGGATTTTGTTTAAGTATAATTTGTTTATAATAATAATAATAAATATTTATTGCCATAAAGTATTATAACTATGGATATAAACATTATGGCAAAAGGTGTAACACAGCTAATGATGCTTGAGTTTTAACTCTCAAGCATCGCTGTTTTTCAGTTACACCCTAGAAATTTTATATAGATTCATGTAACATATAGCTGGGTAGGTAGAGGGAATTGAGTGTTAATTGTAAATACGCCCGCAAACTTAAGTTTGTCAGCTCTTATAAGTTGTATTTCTCATTGACCCACAATGTAACTGAAATTTGATACGAAACACTCGTTATACTAGTCCGACTCGCACTTGACCGGATCTTTTATTGTAATTTTCTCCTGAAGCATCGTATCGCATTTAGTATTTTTTGTACAGTCTGTTTTGACCAATAAATTGTAAGCGTAATTCCGGTCTGTCACTCATCACACGTCTTTGAATTGAGCGAGAGAGCGGAGAACGGAAAGTGAGCATAGGAATGCCTTATTGCAACTTTGTGTTATACTACTTATATATTACCGTGTGTTATACTACTTATATGTTATACTACTTATATGTTACTTATTGTTAACTATATAAAACTTATATGTTACCGATTGACTGACAGGTAACGCACTCTACTGAACTTAGAAAAATTTAATTTGGCATGCTCATATCCAAATAAGGGAGTGTAAAAGTAGTGTAAAGTGTAAGGCAGTAAGCGATAACTTCGAATCCGCATTCAGGAAGCATTGCGTGTTGAGTGGCAGAACTCAACGCCGCGCTTTGCCTCGACACCTAAGCGAAGAAATGGAAATATAAATTTAAATAAATATTTCATCTCCTCGAGTGCACAACCTCAGTTTTACAGTCACACTTTGTGCCCCTGTGCCACGACTGGTCTGATAAATGAAACTATTATAATATATTTTCTAAACAAAAAATATTTATTTTCGTACATTTGTATACAACAATTGGCTTAAAATGTATATTGGTTTAAAATGTATATTAAGTTACTTGTGAAAACTTATGAATGTGAATATCATATTTTAGTTGATTACGTATAAATCAATGTTTTGATATGTTATTTGATCTAAATAGTATTTACCCTCCGCAGTACCTGTAAAATCCGTTATACACTCGTTAGCATAGGAATTTTGAGATATTCTCGCTTAATGCTCCCTAACATCCCCAAAGAACCTACATAAATTTCAGCGTTCTACTCCGCGTAGTTTTGGCTTTGTGTTATCTGACAGTCGCTCAATAACAGAAAAGATTTACCTACAACTACATATTTAGATTTTGTGAAAAGAATTAGAATACAACCATCACGTGTAGGTATGCCACCACCAATACCCATATACCAAAAACTACTCCTATAAAATGTATGTATGTCTGTATGTATGCAATAACTACAAAACAATATAGACATTAATAGAACGGAAACGCCGCATCTAATTCGCTCTGTCGCGTGTATTGTAATCTATTTAGAACACTACGGTGGGTCAAAGTAGATTATATGTATTGCTAGTTGATATCATAAATAAGAATAATAAAAATAATAATAGACTAGTTTTTACCTCCAGCTTTTCTCGTATAGTCAATAAGAAATAAGTGAGACTATGTATTGTATAACACTATACACAAAGTGAATTTCCTGAGATTTGTGTGGTTAACCAAACCAACTCTTCAGCTTTGTAATCTTAGTATAAATTTCGTGAATTTGATTTAGAAAACAGAAATATATGTTTTTGTAGTGTTGATTTAAATAAAATATGTTACACCTAACATACTGTAGATAAAATATCTGTGGTTCACGATGATAGTGGATTCGAATCGAACACATAATATAAATATTTATTAAGAAGATTTATTGTGATATACCAATAAATTCTTAACTTAAATCCTTAGCAGTGCATGCATTTCCCTTCTTTATGGGTAACTCGGTAACATAAAGTAAAGAAGTTGAATAGAGCTCGTGGATATAGTATATATAAAATAAGACGTCACGTTACTTAGATTGATCGATCTTTGGAACTTTGATTTTCGCTTAAACAACCATTTATATTGAGACCAATAGTGTCGCAAAAGCACGTGACTGTAAACGCGATAATTTATGGATTCGAGTCCCGCTACGAGAGAAAACGCAATATTTAATATTTTTATTCTTCGCTCTGGGGTCGAGGCAAAACGCGGCGTCGAGTATCGCAGCTCAACACGTAATGCCTCCAGAATTCGGCGCAAAGTGGCAAATGGAGTGTCTTAACACTAAGCGTACAGATTGCCTCAGACTACTATATTCCGCGATATAGCGTGAAAATAATAAAAAAAATATATGAATGGAAAGTGTAGAACGTATTGTCTTAACACTAGATTTTCTCTGCCTACCCTATTACTTGCGGGATACAGAGAGAAGCTAAGTTTATTCTCATTTAGTATCAACACACTCACATACATACATACATACATTATATGACATTACATCGATCGTCAGTGACGCGGAAACATCACGCCTCGGTGACCCGTTGGGTAATACAACGTAATTGTGATACGGAAATGAACTGTGACCATAGAGTGTGTTTGAACGATCCTGGCTACTTCTTATACCAGTAACACCTAGAACTAAAGAGCTTATCGAGAAGAGAAGGTTCGATAATTCATATATTTCACGCTGTAGCAAGGCAGAGGGAATCTGGGAACCACGAAGATACTCTGTTCCTATTAAGACGGAAGTAGTCGCCCACTTTCTGCCAATTTCTGAAAGCAGTGCAAGTTGAGTGGCAAAACTCAACGCCGCCTTTTGCTCTCGTTATCACAGTGTTAGTATTTTTTATGTATGTGAATATTTATGAAAATAAAAAATCTATGAATAGGGAACAGGGTACTTTAACACTAGGTTCCCTCTGCCCACACAGGTATGTGGTAAAAAGTGTGGAGCTGCTATAAATATAAAAAAGAACTGGTCATTTTTATTGTAAAGGAACTCAAACATAGTCTTCTCACTACAACATGGAGAGGAAAATACCCTATAACTCTATTAGTATTGATAGAGGATTAACAACAACTGATTTGGGGCTGTCATCGTACAGGGAAACTAGGATGTGACTGTAATGCGACTATTGTGGGTTCGATCCCCACTAGAGTAAAATTAAATATTTATTTTAATTTATATTTTTATTTATTATTATTAAACTACTAAACTGCCTAAAATATAATATCTAAAATAAGCTAATTTTAATATTATTAGTCTACTACTACATCAAGATTAACTTTGGATTAACCGAGCTTTACTTATTTACGCCATAAATCGGCGCGCGACTAAAATCAATGTTTGAAGAATACCAGAGTATGTTTGCAAATATTTGACTAAATATTGACTTTAGGGGCACAAGGCGACATGACTGTAGCGCGATGGTCGTAGGATCGATCCCCTCTCGAAGGAATTAATTATTATTTCTTTAATATTTTCATTTCTCTACTGTGGCACCAAGGCCGGCGTTGAGTTCCGCCTCTCAACACACAATACATGGAAAAGTTCGGCGGAAATGTGGGCAACGGAGTATCTTAACACTAGGTTCCCTGCGCCTACCCTCTTGTATGAGGAGGATACAGCGTAAAGTAAGATTTAATTCGATTTTTTTTACTAGAAGTCTTTCAAGATAGTAATGTTGGAATAATATTTTAATATTTTATTTTGTTCGCTTTGATAAAGAGGCAAAGTGCAAAATTGAATTCCGCCACTGAACACGCAATGCCAATAAGGAAAATCGGGAGCGGAAGTATGTTAAGAGAACAGAGTGTCTGAACGCTAGGTTCACAGGATCCCTCTGGCTACACTGCGCGGGGTACAGTATGCACCTAAAACATAAAAAAGAACCTAAAAATAATATATTCTCATTATCTCCAAAGTTATACAATATCTTTTTAAAAATACCTTTATTTATCTTTCTCTTCTATTCTTTTCTTTTGATCTTTTCTAATCTTTTTAAATAGCGCACTAAACTGCAAAGAATTGGCTAAACCATTTCCAAAGGAGGATATATTAAAAGTGTAAAATAAAAAAAAAGCTTTTTAGTGAACTAAAAGCTAGACCCATCAAAGGCTATTGAACGTTTTACATAACTTTGTATGAAAATTGTATTATCTAATGGCCACGTCTCTTTACCGACCCGACCTCGTCTCGAACTCGACGTTTAAACTAACTCTTTTGCATCTAGTTTAGCAAACTTCATGAATTATAATTGGAATATTTTTCTTTTGAACATTTTTATTAAAACTATTGTCGTTTTGTTTTCTAATTGTAGAAGAAAAAATATGTAGATTGAACTTAAAATCAGGCTCACGTTTTATTCCTCACACAGCAAAGTAAAAATTGCCTCCAGAATTAGGTGGAAAATGGAGAACAGAGTGTCTTAGCACTAGGTTCCCTGCGTACCCAGCTGTGGGAGGGATTCAGCGTGACACAAAAAAAAATGTATGTTTATTTCCAGCATACCGCAAATGCCAAGTTGATGACTTCCAGTGCGGCATGGAGGGCGCGAGTGCCGGCAAGGTGTCCTCTCAGGGGCCCTGTATACGAAAAGAGAAGAGATGTGACGGGTAAATATATATTATAAAATTAAAACTGATCGCTGTCTGTACATAAAAGATGTATTCGAAAATCTCCAATTGGGGAAATATATAAATTTGCTTGTATTTTGTTTGTGTCACGCACGCTCGTGTCAACTACAATATTATTGTTTTATTGATTTGATTCAAAATTTTAGTTTTTAATGTTGATGGCGATTGTCTCTAAATTATAATGTTATTAGAACACGAAAGTAATTTAGTTAAGTAAACATATAATTGTGTAGTTCAAGCAGGCGAAGCCGCGAGTGGGTCCTTAGTATTCCATCCAATGATCACTTCGATGCGGCTTTCTGTGGTGCTATTGATATATTTTTGAAATTTCATCGTCAACCAACCAAAATTTATATTAATCTATCACAAATTACAATTCCAGTTACCTAGACTGTAGGACAGGCAAGGACGAGCAGGACTGTCCGGGACAGAGCCTGGCGTGCCGCCTCGATCAGTTCCGGTGCGCGGCGGGTGACAAGTGCGTCGACGCGAGCGCCAAGTGCGATCACAAAGACGACTGTGGTGATAACAGCGATGAGGCGAATTGCAGTAAGTCATTCAGTTTTTTTATTGTTATTTTTCTTACGCTATATACTCATGATATTTCTTTTCATTATTTATATTTCTTTGGAAATTAATTAAAAGTGAAATCTTATGAGAGGCCTGGAGCTTGGCTCTGCATAGATATGTTCGTGTAAAATAATTTTTTTCTATTTCTGGCCAAATATTTTGTTAGTACAAGTTCTTGAATAGGTAGTACAAGATTCTTTCTGGGGTGGGCATGAACCACGCCGCCTGCCCTATTCTTATACACTTACTTCTGTAGATATATGAAATGAGCGAAAAATGCATATAAGAATATTTTAACACTAGGTTTATGCGTTTACCCTTGTTTGTTATATAAATGATGTATAAACATGTGAATTTAAAACTTATTACTATTACCTAAATTCAACATTCTTTCATCTTCCATCTTCTGGTTATCCCATACTCGTATATTTAAAATAATTTTCTGCTAAATTTAATTTTAAATATAGAAAAGAAAATATAAAATAAAATTAAAACATTTGTACATCAAAATATTTTATTTACAAATGAATATAAAATTGGAAGGGATTCTCTAAAAACTTTATACCAAAGCTTTGTTAAGCTGTCATGTGTCAGATCCACCACATTTTATATTTACAATGATATATATATATTTTAGTACAATAAAGAATATAAATTAATTATGTTATTTTTCTCTCATGTGTTTATTTTTTATTAAAAGGGTACCTTAGTACCATTCCTTGGCGTACGTAAAATTTACCTGTTACGGACTATAAAAACATATACTATGTTAAATCGTATGCAATACTGTTTCCGAGTGCATTGACCATTGTGATTTTAGTGAGTCTCTATTTGCTCACTTTGCTATATAAACAAAATTTACCTTATTTTTCAACTTTCAGGTTTCCCCGCTTGTCACGTCGGCCAGTTCCGCTGCAGCAACGCACTATGCATCCCAGCCACATACCACTGCGACGGCTACAAGGACTGCGCGGACGGCTCCGACGAGGCGAACTGCACGGCCATCGCGTGCCCGGACCACAAGTACCTGTGCCCGCGTGGCGGCCCGGGGGGGCTGCACAAGTGTATATCGAGGTCCCAGCTGTGCGATGGGAAGAGGGATTGTGAGGATAATGCTGATGAGGAAACTGCCTGTTGTTAGTATTTGTTTGTTTTTTGTTTTCTTCAGTTCCACGCCATATCCCACACAAAGTAGGTTAAACCCAGGGAACAGACTAGGCAGAGGGAATCTCGGAGTCTAGTGTTAAGACACTCTGTTCCCATTATAAGACACTTCCGTTTCCCACTTTCGAAATCCAGAGGCATTGCGTGCTAAGTAACAGATGACAACGCCGCACTTAACCGCCTTGCTATATTTCTTTGTTAGAGGTACAACACTCGGTTTTGGATTAACTTATCATGTATCTTTTTCTTTCACAGCAACATCATCGTGCCCGGCTCTCGAGTGCGAGTACAAGTGCGTGGCGTCCCCCAACGGCGGCGCGTGCGCATGCGCCGGTGGCCTCGCACTGGCGCCCGACAACCGTACCTGCGCCGACCGCGACGAGTGCAAGGAGTGGGGGCCCTGCTCCCAGCTGTGTATTAATACACCTGGATGTTAGTTAACTATTTGATTATGAGCGTCCCTACCTGGCCCCTCCCCGCCCGGTGACGCTGTCGAGACCATTCCAGGTCAACAGCAATAGAGTTCATTCGATAAAAAGTTATTTGCTTATTTAACCTCACTGTGTGTATAAGAAATAATAGGCAAAGAGAACCAGCTGTTAAGACATTAAGGCGTATGAAATTTAACACAGTTATAGTATGTAGGTATAGCAAAAGAGTACAGTATTACATTATTTTGTTGAAATAATGTATAAAAATATTATAAATATGTTATTATATAATATTGATTATATAATATTGAACAATGTACGTTTGTGTACAAGGTGGCATACGCGTTGCTCTGGTAACCCATATTGTATGTCAATTAGTTCTTTAATATGTTGTTAAGTAATTAAATATACAACTAAAAGGTGCAAATCATGATATTTTGGTACAAACTTCATAATATCTTATCAAGGCATGGATATATTAATTTAAACAGTAACCTTAAATGTATGATGATATGTTTGATTGTAGCATACACATGCGCATGCGCACCCGGCTACACCCTGGACGCGGGCGGGCGCTGCTCGGCGCGCTCGGCGGGCGCGTGGCTGGCGCTGGCGCACGAGCGCAGTGTGCTGCGCCTCGACATGCTGGGCCGCGCGCCCGCGCCGCTCGCCAACGCCTCGTCCGCCGCCGGCCTGGACTACCACTACCGGCGGAACCAGTTGTTCTGGTCGGATGTTAAGACTAAGAAGGTATGTTGTTGGTGGATTTATGTTTGGTTCGTAAGAAGAACAGTATCTTCGACGAATCGTAGCCGTCCTGAAGTTAGACTTTATGAACTTTTGCGCATTATTCACTTGGAAAGAAAATATCAAAAGTAAGAAGAATCCTAAAAACAAATCTACGCAGCCCTATACAGTTAACTTGAGTGCCACCATGACTTGTTGACTGTTCTGTAAATAGTTAAAAATGGTATTTGTTACTTAATTATATATATGAAATTTATTTATAACTACTAAGGGTTCTTTTATATTATTTCACTTATTATAATCTATTCGTTAATACAACATCATTAGGCGGTTATGAGTTCGGTTCTCTTACGGGGCAATAAAATATTTAATATTTTCAAAACAAAGGCAAGGTACGACATTGAGTTCCGCCATTTAACACACAATGCCTCAAGAATTCGTAAAGTGCGAAAAGTGAGAAACGAAAGTACTACCTTAACACTAGGTTTCCAGGTTGTCAAGTTCCCTCTGCCTGCCTTATGATTTGCGGGACACAGCGTGATCCTGAAAAAAAAAACAAGACCTGCGTGTCGACCGTCGCAACTCAACAGTAGATCTTGATTTACCAAAGCAGGAATTGAAAATTACTAAATATAATCACCCCCAGTGTAAAACAAACTCACGACCACATACATTTAGACGCAGTTTTATTGCACCATCTATATTTATCCTATAAATATTTTATTATATCCAAAATAATTTTCAACGTACTGACCCTAAGACACAATTGACATATAATACTTATAATGAGACTGATTCAATGAGGGTACATGTGGCTGCATTCTTTACTTCCTACCACTTTAACGTTAGCTTAATAAACAACATGTTAACGTATATTATGTATAGTTTTTTATGATTATGAATATAATAAAGTAAATATCAACTCCTCTTACATTTCAGATCCATTCACAAGCGCTAAACGCGCCAGCAGGCGTAACTCAATACACGAATGACATAACCGTACCGTCGGCGTCGTGGGCGCCGGTCGCGCTCGCCGTGGACTGGGTGGGCGACAAGCTGTACGTTGCGGACGCAGTCGGGCAGAAGATAGACGTGTTTGAACTGGATGGGCGGTGGCATGCTGTTGTTCTAGGGTCTAACCTGACTAACCCTGCCGATATTGCATTGGATCCTACGCTTGGGTTTATGTTCGTTGCTGATAGTAGTCAGGTGAGTTGATGTATTCATCTACCCATGCCTTTTTATGACTCTTCTTCTACAAGGCATTGATCCTGACTTTTATTGCCAGAGTATGTCTTCAGGGTCTCTCTATTCCACTTTGCACGATCTTCAGCATTAGCTTGCATGTTCGCATGCTCGCAAAAAAAAATTAAATTCTTATTTTCCTTTTAAGAATTATCTAGGTCACTTTAGTATTACTCTAAAAGCCCTTCCCTTTAATAATAATTTGATTTAGAATTCATTATTATCTATGTCCATTTATATCCCTTATCAATTCGAATTTACATAGGAGGTTCTTTCTGAATTATTTTAATATGTATGTTGTCTGGATATTCGTAAACAAATACAACGTTGTTTATAGGATTTTGATGAAGATATTATAAAAATATAAATTATTTTTCAAACAATTTTCAGATTATACGAGCAAATATGGACGGAACTCACGTTAAATCTATAGTATCAGAAGCTACGTATAAAGCCTCAGGTATCGCAGTGGACACTATCTCCCGACGTATTTTTTGGTGTGACTCTTTATTAGACTATATAGAAACTGTTGACTACGATGGAAATTATAGATTTTTAGTATTAAGGGGACAGCAAGTCCCGAGTCCTTCCAGATTAGCCTTGTTCGAAGATAGAGTATATTGGACTGGAAGCGCTAAACAAGATATAAGTTCAGTAAATAAATATGAAGGCTCGGCAAGTATTCAAGCGATATACAAAACAAAAGAAATAAGAAAACCTAAAGCGATAACCGTTGTACACTCTCTGAAGCAGACCTCTGTAAATAATCCGTGTGGTAATAACAACGGTGGTTGCTCCCAAATGTGTATAGTCACAGCTCTTCAAAATGGTGGACTTGGGTATAGATGCGCGTGCAACATCGGATACAAATTGGAAACTGATTTAAGAAACTGCATTATCGTCAATGAGTTCCTTATGTACTCACAACAAAGATTTATTAAAGGTAAAGTAATAGATCCAGTTATCGAAGGCTTCAGTGATGCCATTTTACCTGTTGTGTCTAAGAGGGCGAGATTTGTAGGCTTAGATTTTGATGCCAGAGATGAACATATTTACTATTCTGACGTACTACAAGATGTAATTTATAGAATACATAGAAATGGAACTACAAGGGAAATTCTTTTAGCGTCACAAAATGAAGGAGTAGAAGGCTTAGCTGTAGACTGGGCCTCAAAGAACTTATATTATATAGATTCCAGAAAAGGAACATTAAATGTGCTGTCTACTAGAAATGTTGCGCATAAAAGAACTTTATTGAAAGATTTAAAGCGACCGAGAGCGATTGTCGTTCATCCAAACAAGGGATATATTTTCTTTTCGGAATGGGATCGCCCTGCTAACATTAGTAGAGCGAACACAGACGGTACAGGTCTGTTGGTATTTGAAAACGTTACCCTCGGGTGGCCTAATGGACTGTCTATAGATTTCGATGCTAACAGAGTTTATTGGTGCGACGCTTTATTAGACCACGTACAACATGCCAATTTAGACGGTACAGATGTCAAGACAGTAAATTCAAGATTGATTAGACATCCTTTCTCAATCGTTATTTACAAAGATTTCATATATATTACGGACTGGAGACTTGATGCTATAGTACGTTTGCACAAGTTGACTGGCGAACAGGAAGACATCATGGTGAGAGAACCACAAACCAATAGGCTCTATGGTGTAAAAGTATACAGCGAGGCCATTCAGAAAATAGATCCTATGCAACCTTGTGCTAGAAATAACGGCAATTGTCAGAAGTTCTGCTTCGCCGTTCCAAGGAATAATACAGAATTGCTAACGGTTAGGTGTGGATGTCCGTACGGTGAAAAGTTAGCAACAGATGGGACTAGCTGTATGGCAGATCCAAGCTCTGAACCACCGGTGCAAGCTTGCCCCAACACATGGGACTTTACATGCAACAACCAAAGATGTATTCCAAAGAGCTGGGTGTGTGATGGCGACGACGATTGCCTGGACAATAGTGATGAAGAACAAAATTGTACCGGTAAGTTTTTTTTTACTTCATCTAGTAGAGTAGGCAGAGGAAACCTGGGAACTTATTACGTTGTGTGTCGAGTGGTGAAACTCAACGTCGGGCTTTGCCTCTTTGCCTCTTTAACAGAGCGAAAAAATAAAGATATTAAATATTTTTTTTCCCGAGAAAAATGGAACCCACACGCCAAGATTGGCCTTTACATTAAAAATAATATAAAAGTTTATTATAACACTTATTTTAGTATATTAATTTATAATCTTTTCTTAATATTTTTTTCTATATGAAAATTAGCTAACTTAATATTTGAAATAAAATATTCGACAAATAAAATAAATATATAATGATGTACATTGCGCGATGCTTGAGGACACGCTTTCATCTTAGTATATGAGAAAAAAAGCGTAAATGTGATTCTCATGTATTAAAAGTGCGGTAAAAAAATATATAAATTTTCCAGAAACAACATGCAACGCATCCGAGTTCATGTGCAAATCAGGGCGTTGCATACCCGCCACATTCAAATGTGACTCCGAGAACGACTGCGGCGACTACTCCGACGAAAACGGTTGCGTTAACGTCACCTGCAGTTCTTCACAGTTCCAGTGTGCTAACGGCCGTTGTGTGCCTAACACCTGGAAATGTGACTCTGAGAACGACTGCGGTGATAGTTCTGATGAAGGCCCGCATTGTGCTAATAAGACTTGTGCATATTTCCAGGTATGTTACTTTCCTGTAAATTTGTTTGTTTATTTTGGCATTGATACCAATGTTAAGGACATTGGTAGCAATTCCAAAATAAACAAGTAAGAGCTGCTGTGACTAATAGGCCTTTTATAACAATCTTATTATTCTTTGAGAAAATACTAAGATTTTACTGTTTATTATTGTTAAATTAATTATTAATATCTTAACCTTAAATAAATAAATCTATTTATTTAAAATAAATAAAAATTCTCTTTTTGGTTTAGTGGAATAAGATAAAAAGTTAATAGTTATATTCAAAAAAATCTTATAACTAAGACAGACAATAAAAAATAATTAAATGTAATTAAACACATGTTATTGTTGATCTCTCACAGTTTACGTGTCCGCGCACTGGCCACTGTATTCCAGCATCGTGGGTGTGCGATGGAGATGATGATTGCTTTGACAAACAAGATGAGGCAGATTGTCCACCAGTTTCTTGCCTCGCTTCACAGTTTAAATGTGCTGATCTGAAGCAATGTGTCCAGGTATACAATTATTGTAGTAATTCCAAAGAAATAAAATATTTTTGTGCACCTCTCTGCCTACTCTAGTATGAAAGTCAAAAATAAAAAACGCCGCAGTAGGGGCACAAAATGTCACTGTAAATGGGTTTCGCTTTGGTTTCGATTTCTAATGAGATTGGACGCAAATCGCGGCGTTGAGTTCGGCCACTCAACAATCAATACAGAGTAAAACTAAAAAACGGTCTTATTATGTTATACAATTATCCGATTTACAGGAAGCTTATAAATGTGATGGCATTCCCGATTGTAACGATGGATCAGACGAAGCAGGCTGTCCGTCACTGGCGCCGCATCAATGCGCTGCTGAGAGACAGTTCCAGTGTGTGTCTTCAGGACTATGTATACCTCGTACTTGGTATTGTGATGGTGAGTTTTATTTATCTTTTTTGTAATTAGAATTCTTGGTGAAGTTATTTAAGTATTAAGTTTAGTTCACTTTAAAATTATACTTGTGCTCAACGCAATATTTACACTATACACCGTGCGGTAATACTGTTTAAGGAATGTATATTTAGAACGTATATTGCTTAGAAGCATTTATCAGCATAGTAAGCAAATAATTAAATAATTTTTGTTTTCTTAAGAAGTTTTTCTAAAAAAAACTCGGTAAAGTTGGCTATATAGTATAAGCCACATTCTTTACATAATTTCCTTTCGTTATAAACAGGCACACCGGACTGCGAGGACCTGTCGGACGAGCCGGCGTCGTGCGGCGCGGCGACGTGCGGCGCGGGGCACTTCCGCTGCGACAACGCGCGCTGCGTGTTCCGCGCCGCCGTGTGCGACGGCCGCGACGACTGCGGGGACGGCTCCGACGAGGGCGCGCGCCACGCCTGCACGCCGCCGCCCTTCCGCTGCCCGCACGCGCAGTGGCCCTGCCCCGGCGTCACCGCCCGCTGCGTCAACCTCACGCAAGTCTGCGACGGCAACTTTGACTGCCCCAATAGTGCTGATGAAGGTTAGTTGCTACGATATTAATAACAGAGAGAACCTCTTACACCTCGTCTACTGTCATCAACCTCTTCATACATGCCCTTCGAGGGGTCCTCATGCATAGTTGTAATCTATACAAATATTATTAAATTTGTTTAGTCAAATGGTTTAATCTTAAGAACTACTGATTCAAATAGTTTTTTCTTGTATAGTACACATAATTTATTCAGAAAGACTATAATAGATTTCGCCTAGAAGACGAGGCTTAATTTGAAACCCAGTTTTGTAATATGAATGAATTTATACTAGTTGGTTTAGTTTCATATGAACAATTAAAGCAACTAAGACCCACCCCAAAATTAGCTTTCCTCAACGGATCCCCTAATTATATACAATTTTAAAAATTATTTTGAGTTCACTGAGAAAAGTCTTTCAATCTTTTCACGAGCACACATTGCTGAAATACTGAAAAAAAAGCTCATAAAATTAAATAAAAATAATTCTATAAAATTAAACAACTCAATAAATGCTATAATTTTTTTCTTACAGGTCCGGGCTGTGATTTCGCGACTTGTGAACACACTTCGAGTCTCTGTTCAAACGATTGCAAGCAAACACCGGACGGACCCTTATGCCTTTGTCCAAGCGGGGAAGAACTGGAAGCGGACGGTTTCACATGTAAAGACATCGACGAATGCAACCCTCCTGGACTTTGTTCGCAGCAATGTACTAATACTAAAAAATCTTATTTCTGCAGCTGTATTGAAGGTTACCAGCTCAGATCCGACAATCACACGTGCAAAGCTAACAACCATTCTAGTGCATTCCTTATAATTTCGAACAGACATTCTATCTTGGTAGCTGACCTCAACGAACAAGGACTCGAAAGGGTTCCGATAAATGTCGAAAATGTTGTGGCGACAGCATCTAATATGCATACTGGAACTATTTTCTGGTCCGATATGAAATTGAAGAAAATATCTCGATTAGATCGTGGCACGGAACCACAAGTTATAATTACCACTGGACTAGATTTAGTTGAAGGATTGGCTTACGACTGGATCGGTGGAAACATATACTGGCTTGACAGTAAATTAAATACTATTGAAGTAGCAAAAGAAGATGGCACAGCTAGAACAGCTTTACTAAGCGGAAACATTACACAACCCAGAGGCATGTGTTTGGACCCCGCACCGAACGCCAGGTGGCTATTTTGGACGGACTGGGGGGAAAACCCTCGTATCGAAAGAGTTGGTATGGACGGCACCCTACGTATGGCGATTATTACCACAAAGATATACTGGCCAAATGGCCTTACGTTAGATACGGCCACACAAAGAGTATATTTTGCAGATTCCAAATTAGATTTCATAGATTTTTGCTACTATGACGGTACAGGGCGGCAACAAGTACTGGCTGGAAGCCACTACCTCTTACATCCTCATTCCCTAACTCTTTTCGAAGATACATTATACTGGACGGACCGTCAGTTGAATAGAGTGCTGTCGGCACATAAATTTAGAGGCACAAATCAAACTGTTGTTTCTCATTTGATATCTCAGCCGTTATCTATTCACGTTCATCACCCGTCCTTGCAACCGCAGTACCCGTCACCTTGCAAACCGGAATCTTGTCAACATCTTTGCTTACTAAGTCCCAATAGTACAGTAGGATATACTTGTATGTGTAAGCCGGGATATAAACTGTTGCCAGATGGAAAATGTGTGGAAGGTAACGTCTACACTATTTATATTTTTTAATTTGAAAAAATAAATGTATGTAGTGTAAACTATTATTTTTAATAATGGTTATATTTTTACAGAGGAAAATGCATATTTGATGGTGCTTAAGGGATCACAAATAATTGACTTATCAACAGATGGTTCTGGTAGAGCAGGACAGTTACCACCAGTAGTTGGTATTCAAGGTAAAAATTTTCACGTTGTATATAGTTGAACTTTTAAATTTTATACAATCTTTTTATTTGATTTAATTTTATTTTCTATATTTTGTATTAGGTGGAGTACAACTAGACTATGATCGTCAAGGTCATATGCTGTACTGGCTACAATCAATATCCGGTGATAGTGAAGAAGATGAGAACTGCACAATCTATAGTATGCCTTATGGTGGTGGTAATAAAGTTGAGTTTTTGGGACAAGATACTGGCATCGTTGGATCTCCCTCAGCTATTGCATTTGACTGGCTTGGACGTAACTTATTTATGGCAAACAAAGCTGCTAGTAATATTGAGTTGGTGAGAGTCGATGGCAAAGTTAAATATAGAACTATTGTATTTGCAAACGATGGAAGTAGAACTTCAATCGCTAAGCCTAAAGGAATATGCTTGGATCCCACTGAAGGGTACGTATTTCAAAAGCGTTGATAAATAATTCATTTGAGATTTACTTTTATATAAATATTTATGTATTTAAAATAAATAACATAAGAATTTATTAAATATTATTCTTATAATTTTCAGAAAAATTTACTGGTCAGATGATGGAGGTTTCGGTGTACCAGCAAAAATTGGGAAAGTAAATATGGATGGAAGTAATCCTGTGATCCTCGTAGACACAATTGAACGACCCGAAGCCGTTACTATTGATATAGAAAAGAAAATTGTATACTTTAGCACACAGTATCCCGCTAGTATCAACAGTGTCAACACCGAAGGAAATGATAGGAAAACTATTTTAACGGAGGCTAATGCCATTTCATATCCTAAAGTTATTGCGGTACTTGATTCAAGGCTTTATGTACTTGACACAAGACACGAAAAAATATTCAAAGCAGATTTACCAAATGGGGATAACATCAAAGTCATATTGGATAACGAAAGTGACTTAAAATCTTTAACAATATACCAAAAACGAAAAATGATGCATCATCCATGTTCTCAAAATAATGGTGGCTGTGAACAAGTTTGTATTCCTAGTGAAGGTGGTTCAAGAGTTTGCGCATGTTCCGTTGGTTATAGAAAAGAGAATGAAGTTAATTGCGTTCCATATAAAACATTCGCGGTTGTGTCTCAATTAGATTTGATTAGAGGTTACAGCCTTGATTCTAGCGCTGAGGCTATGGTTCCAGTTACTGGACAAGGACACCACATACTTCACGTAGATGTTCATTTTGCTGACAATTACATATACTGGGTCGAATTCAACAGAGGGCAATATAATGGTATTTTCCGTATACGACCGAATGGCTCTGAACTACAACATGTTGTCAAGGATGGTATTGGTAGCAATGGTATAAGAGGATTGGCAGTGGATTGGGTTGCTGGTAATTTGTACTTCACTAATGTATTCCCACATGAAAATTACGTCGAAATGTCTTGGCTTGACGGATCCAATAGGAAAGTTTTAGTGAAGACTACAATGGATGCACCAAGGGAGCTAGCGGTCAATCCTATAAAAAGATTGCTTTATTGGATAGATTATGGTCAATATCCGCGTATTGGTAAAGCTTACCTTGATGGAAGCAACTGGCAAACTGTTGTAAGTTCTGGAATATCTAATCCGAAAGATTTAACTATCGACATGTTAACACATGATGTATACTGGGTCGATTCAAAACTGGATCAAATACAGAAAATATCGTACAATGGAGGAAACAGACAATTAATTAGATCTAATTTACCAAACCCAATGGGTATTGCTATACACACTAGCAGTGTTTATTGGGTAGACAGGAACTTGCAAACAATATATAAAGCATCAAAATTGCCTGGTAACATGTCGATGCCGGAGAAAGTACGAACAAACCTACCAAAACTAAGAGATATTGTTATATTTGATATTAACAATCAACCTACAGACGAAAATAATCCTTGTAGAAAGCTTGGAAATGGTGGATGTGATCAATTATGTTTTAGTTATCCGCCAGAAGCCAATAAAGGCTACACTCATCGTTGTGAATGTGCAACGGGTCAAATATCAGCAAGCAATCCGAAAAAATGCGACGTAGTTGATGAATATTTAGTATTCACAACCAGGACTGAAATTCGTGCAGTTAACTTAGATCCAAAATCTACTGGAGTGCCTTTTAAACCTATCGGTAATCTCACCAACGTCGTTGGTGTTGAATTCGATTACGCGGATAACAAATTATTCTTCACGCAAATAAGACCTTGGGCGCGGATTGCTTGGATGTCTGCGATTAATCCAGATGCAGCTGGAATTCAAAATATTATCAACAAGAATATCAATCCTGAGGGGATTTCTTACGATTGGACACAAAAGAAAATTTACTGGACTGATAGTTCTAATAATTCAATTTACGCAATGAATCTGGACGGCACAGAGCTCGTAATGATTGCTAGAGTAGAGCGTCCTAGAGCTATAGTAGTCGATCCATGTAACGGTACACTTTATTACACCGACTGGGGTAGGTTTGGTACATCTGGTAAAATCTACAGAACTACTATGGCTGGTTCTCTTAAAAAGGCAGTGATCGATAAAGATTTGTCGCAGCCGAGTGGACTTACTATTGATTTTGATGAAAATATGTTGTACTGGACTGATGCTGTTAGAGAAAAAATTGAACGCTCAAAATTAGATGGAACGGATCGAGAAGTTTTAATTTCTGCAACAATTTATCCGTTTGCCATTACTGTCTTTGGAAATTACATTTACTGGACTGACCTTCAGTTACGGGGTGTTTACAGAGCCGAAAAACACACTGGTGCAAATATGATTGAGATGGTTAAAAGATTAGAAGATTCTCCTCGAGACATCCATATTTACAGTACAAACAGACAAAAATGTCAGAAGAATTTATGTAAGATCAATAATGGTGGCTGTGCGCAAAGCTGTCATCCAGCACCTAATAATTCAGTTGAATGCAAGTGTGATGATAATACTAAACTAGTCAATGAAGGTAGAATGTGTGTCGCTAAAAACATTACCTGTGACGCTAGCAAATTCTTCTGCGGTAATGGAAAATGTATAAGTAGAATGTGGTCTTGCGACGGAGATGATGATTGTGGTGATAATTCTGATGAAGACAAAAATTACTGTGCGTATCACTCATGCTCGCCTAATGAGTTCCGTTGTAATAATGGTCGTTGCATATTTAAATCTTGGAAGTGTGATCACGAAAATGATTGCAAAGACGGATCTGATGAAGAAGGTTGTGTGTATCCACCATGCGCTGAAGGTGAATTTACTTGCCTAAATTCACGATGCATACCCAAAACACAAGTTTGTAATGGTATTAACGATTGCAAGGACAATATCACTTCTGATGAAACTCACGAAATGTGTCCTAGAAATACAACTTGCCCAGCGAACCATCTCAAGTGTGAAAAAACTAATATTTGTGTTGAGCCATATTGGCTTTGTGATGGTGACAACGATTGTGGTGATAATTCTGATGAAGATCCATTACATTGCGCACAACGAACTTGTCCACAGAATAGCTTCCGGTGCCCCAACCATAGATGTATTCCGGCTACTTGGTATTGTGATGGGGATGATGACTGCGGTGATGGTGCAGATGAGCCGCCAGAATATTGTCGCTCTGAAGGTAGAACTTGCTTTGGCGATCTATTTACTTGTGATAATGGAAACTGTATTCCTAGAATTTATATTTGCGACGGTGATAACGATTGTTTGGATAATAGTGATGAAGATAATAGACACCAGTGTAATGAAAGAAAGTGTGATGCTGAAACCGAATATACATGTGAAGAGAACAAATTCTGGGGAAGAGCTCAATGTATTCCTAAAAAATGGCTGTGTGATGGAGATCCTGATTGTATAGACGGTGCTGATGAAAATTCTACAATCCATCACTGCTCCACTCCCACTCCATGCTCAGAAGACCAATTCCAATGTAACAATGGACGTTGTATAAATGAAGGATGGGTCTGTGATCATGATAATGACTGTGGAGATGGATCAGATGAAGGAAAACAATGCAATACGCAATATAAACAATGTACTGATCAAGAATTCAGATGCCAGAACTTTAAATGTATCAGAAACCATTTCAGATGTGACGGCGAGGACGATTGTGGTGATCATTCCGATGAAGTAGATTGTGTAAAAGGTAATAAAACTTGTCCAACTGGACAATTTAAATGTAACAACGATCAATGTATTGACAATAGGCTTGTTTGTAATAAGGTTTCTGATTGTACTGATGATTCTGATGAACCTGCTCACTGCAACGTTGATGAATGTGCCAAATTAGAGATAAATCAATGTGGTCATAAATGTGTTGACACATTAACAGGATATTATTGTGATTGTAATCAAGGATACAAACTTTTGAGTGACGGCAAAGCTTGCGCGGATATAGATGAATGTGTAGAAACTCCTGGCGTTTGCTCACAATACTGTTCAAATACTCCAGGCTCTTATTATTGTAAATGTAATGAACAATATTATGAAAGAGAAGCTGATGAGCATACATGTAAAAGAAAGGACAATGCAACAGCATGGATTATATTTACAAATAAATATTATGTACGGAATATGTCTACGGATGCGTCCCTTTATAATTTAGTGCATCAAGATCTCATGAACGTAGTTGCCATAGACTTTGATGTTAAGGAAAACTATATGTACTTTGCGGATGTATCTGCAAAAACTATATATAGATCAGATTATTCGAATCCCAACCCATCAAAGGATGTAGTAATTCGACATGATTCTCATGGCTTGGAAGGTATTGCAATTGACTGGATTGGCCGAAAAATATACTGGCTAGATAGACATTCAAAGAATTTAGACGTAGCTGAGTTAGATGGAACTAGAAGAAAAACCCTTAAAACCGGCATTGCAGACCCAAGAGCAATTGTAGTTCACCCTGGCACAGGATATCTATACTATACTTCCTGGCACCTTCAAGCCTATATTGGAAAAATAGGCATGGACGGTTCTAACTTTACAACAATTCTAAACTGGGAAGACGATATTGCATGGCCTAATGCTTTAACGATCGATTACTTTACAGATAGAATCTATTGGGCTGATGCTCACTTAGATTACATTGGCTCAGCTGATTTAGAAGGTAGACATAGACATATTGTATTATCTGGTAGTAAAGTTCCTCACGTTTTCGCACTAAGTCTATTTGATGATGAAATATATTGGACAGATTGGAACTTAAAAGCCATAAGCAAGGCTAATAAACATTCGGGTGAAAACCTAACTTTACTTAGAAATACAACACATCGTCCATATGATATTCATGTCGTACATCCTCTGCGACAGTTGCCTTACAATAACCCTTGCGGTGAAAATAATGGAGGATGTTCGCACCTATGTCTTATTGCACCGCCGCATGAATCTAGCTATCTTAACATTGAGGGTTACGGTGAAGAAGGTGCTACAACATACAAATGCGCATGTCCTAATCAATTTTATTTAGCTCGAGATATGAAAACGTGTATTGCCAATTGTACCGATGGTCAACACAGATGTAATGGACACGACGAAAAATGCATACCATGGTTCTGGAAATGTGACGGAGAAAAGGATTGTAAAGATGGCTCTGATGAACCTGACACTTGTCCGGTTCGTCACTGTAGGGCAGGCTCATTTCAATGTAAGAATACAAATTGTACTCCTGCTGCAACTATTTGTGATGGAACAGATGACTGTGGGGATGGCAGTGACGAAGCGCAATGTGCCCACGAATGTCCTCTACTGGAATTTAAATGCAAGTCGAGTGGCAGATGTATATTGGATAGTTGGAAGTGTGACGGTGACACCGATTGTAAAGATAATAGTGATGAAGATCCTGCGATGTGTCACAATCGTCCATGCAATGCTGACACCGAATTCGCTTGTAAAAATGGACGTTGTATACCCAAGTTATGGATGTGTGACTTCGACAATGATTGTGGTGACGATTCAGATGAACCAGCTTATATGTGCAGACAGAAAAACTGCACCAATGGATGGAGAAGATGTCCGGGTCAGTCGAATTACAGATGCATACCAAAGTGGCTATTTTGTGATGGTAAAGATGATTGCAGAGATGGATCAGATGAATTACCTGAAAATTGCCCATCATGTAACAGCGAGACAGATTTTACGTGCCAAAATAAACGTTGCATTCCTAAACAATGGCTTTGTGATTTTACTGATGATTGTGGTGATGGAAGTGATGAAGCGGAATCTGTTTGTCAACATAAGTACAGAGAATGCTCAGAATCAGAATTTAAATGTGGTAATGGAAAATGCATCTCCTCAAGATGGCGTTGTGACCATGAAGATGACTGCGGAGACAATACCGACGAGATGGACTGTGGTGGATTCCAATGTAAAAATGGAACATTCCAATGTGAATCGGGTCACTGCATTGCAGCTTATTTCAGATGCGATGGGGACAGAGACTGTAGAGACTTATCTGATGAAGTTGGATGTCCGCCACGATTCCCTGGTGGTAGATATTGTCCAGAGAGCAGGTAATTTACAGCATTCACTATTCACATACATATTAAAAAAAAATAATACCTTAAATTGTACTTTATTAAAAAAATCCCAACAATAGTCTTAGAATTAAAAAAAAATCTTTGTCATAGATTTCAATGTGCAAATAAATTGTGCGTGTCACAATCGGACCTTTGTGATGGAACAGATGACTGCGGCGACGGATCTGACGAGGCTCCCTCAATTTGCACCGATTTTAATTGCGATACGCTTAGACGCTTCCATTGTGACAATCACCGTTGCGTGCCTAGGTAAGATTTATTTGATAAATATGACTTTGTCTTGCAATTATTCTTTTATAAAATACAATTGACTATAATATAATTCCAATTTCTGTAGGTATCAAGTATGTGATGGTATAGACAATTGTGGTGACGGTTCAGACGAAAATAATATGACACTCTGTGCATCGCGCGCTCGTCCTTGTGATCCGCTCACTCAGTTCCAATGCGCCAACCGCAATTGCGTGTCACGAACACAACTTTGTGATTTGGCAGATGACTGTGGAGATGGATCTGACGAGTTGGGATGTCATCACACACATACATGTTCGCCAGTTGATAAAGGTAATTATTTTCTTTTTAAAATATATAAGAGCAATTGACAATTTTTATCTTAAATAGTTTATTATTGCTTTTTAAAATACATAAAAAAAAGTAAAATTTCTTCTACTTCTTCTTAACTCACCACGCTGTGTCTGAAAAATTGGGCAGTTCGTGGGAATCGAAATGTCTTAACACTAAATCCCCCTGCTTATCCAGGTATATGCGGCATACAACAATATGAAAGTGAAAAACTTACATCTTGCTATTTCTTATCCAGGCGGCTGTGAACACTTCTGTACCAATTTGACGTTGCCTGCTGGAGGTGCTGTGGGTATTGCGGGTACTGGAGGATACATCTGCACGTGCTTCCAGGGCTGGATTATATCACGCGCGGACAGCAAGCGATGTTCTGACGTAGACGAGTGTGTGACCGGCGCTCACCACTGCTCACACCTCTGCACTAACCTTAATGGCAGCTATAGTTGTAGCTGTCGTGAAGGTTTCAAGTTAGTATATCGCTCCTTTCATGCTATATTTCAATAATTACCATATACATGGCACTGTGCCTGCATTATTGAAGCAACCCAAAATATATACAAAAAACATTTTCAGGTTGGCTGACTCCCTGTCCGGTATATGCAAGGCTGTCAAAGACGAAGTAGTGTTAATATATGCTAATGGACCTGAAATACGAGCATTCGTACAAGATAAAAATGAACAATTCGACATCATTACATCAGAAAAGAGAATAGAAGCTATTGATTATGATCCCAAGCAAGAAATGATTTTCTGGGCGGACAGCTACGACAAAACAATAAAACGTTCATATATGATCAATGCTCTTAATGGTGAAGTTAAGAATGGATACGCACAAGATTTAAACATGAAAGGAAATTCTAAACCGACAGCACTCGCAGTGGATTATATTGGTGAAAACTTATACTGGACTGAAACTGATAGAACTGGATCGAAGCCTAGAGGTCGTGTTATGGTAGCAAGAACTGATGGACGATATCGACGTGCTTTGGTGTCAGCTGGTATCGAGAGCCCTACGTCATTAGCTCTTGACCCACAATTCGGTAAAATGTACTGGACTGATGCAGGATCGGCGCCGAAAATTGAAACAGCCTGGATGGATGGCTCGAAAAGACGACCTATTATTACTGAGAATATTCGCCACCCCACCGGCATAGCCATCGATCATGCCATGGACCATACTATATACTGGGCTGATACGAAATTGAACACCATAGAAATGATGAAACAAGACGGAACAAATCGTAGAGTAATTTTGAAGGGGAGAAAGTTTAAAACATCCTATATCTTTAGATGTTTTTGAATCGTCATTGTACTGGATGACACGGGATACCGGAGAGCTGGTGCGCCAGGATAAATTCGGAAGAGGAGTGCCATTTGTCATATCCAAGGATCTAGTCAATCCTTCAGCTGTGAAAGGTTGGTTATACAATTTTAATTGTTTCATTTAATTGTTTATAGTAATTCATATTTATCACGAGGCTAGTTGTGGCGCAAAGGCCCAGGGGGGGTCATAGGGGGGTGCTGTTATTTTTTTGTTCCCTGTTGTAAATTTATTAATTGATATGTCGTCTGCAGTGTACCACCCGGCGCGCTATAATACATCGCTGGATGTGAGCAACAGTTGCGCGCGCGCGCCATGCTCGCACCTGTGCTTGGCCGTGCCTGCTGGCCGTCGCTGTGCCTGTCCCGACCTGCTGCCGCCGCCGAAGCGCGCCGCGCACGCGCCCACCTGCGACGCCGCCGCCGAGCCGCCACGCCCGCTACCGCGCGTTTGCCCCTGCCGCAACGGCGGCACCTGCAGCGAGGACGACGCGGGCGAGCTCACGTGCGCGTGCCTGGCGCCACTACTGCCGCCCTTCTGCGCTGAGGCCGCCGCCGCCACACGCGGGCCCTCCACCGGCGCCGTGCTTGTGCCCGTGCTGCTAGTGCTGGTGCTGGCCGCCGCCGTCGCCGCCGCCTGGTTCGTCATCCGGAAGAGGCCATTGTGAGTGTTCACGTGATTTTCTTAACGACTAATTCAAATAAATCTTTATTTATAGTCAGGCTATGCAAATGAAGACGTAGTGTATTTTTTTTACTTAATCCTGAATTAATTTGACAAGCAATGTCCTCTTTATAAACAATAGATACGAACTTGTTTTCGTTCGTATTATTTTTTTTTATGTCAAATAGTAATATGAAATTATGCATTTCAATTTGTGTAACCGTTCCCTATTACTTTACAGCGGTAAAGGCGGAGGGCTTGGTAGCCTCGCGTCATCGCAGAGCGTATCTTTCCGTGCGGGCTCCAACGTGGAGTTCGGTACGGGGCTCAGCACGCCCAGCACGGGGCCGGCCGGTGCCGATGTATATGCGCTAGATGAACCAGCGAGAAAAGGTCGTGATTTTAGCAACCCTATGTACGAAGCTGTTACGAGAGCTACAGCAGCTGGGGAACCCGAACCGCCTTTACGTGAGTGTTTATAGCTTTGGATTTTATAGATACTTTTATCGTTGACCGTGTCTCATCTTGGTGACGTTTTGATTGCCTAATCGTCTCTAGAGAACATAGCCGCTTTCATGTATTGGAGTATATCCACAATATTGATTACGAAACTTTCTTTGCCTTAGAAAAGAACCTGCTTACTTTGTCTTATTTGAATATAATTGAAATTTCTACGAGTATGAATCGAATCCACAACCGTTGTCCTTAGAGTTTGAGCAGACATTGTGCTGCTGCATTATAATAGGTTCAATTGAGATTCTTATAAGTGTTAACTAATATTAGTATTTGTAATTCTACAGCCGGAATCTACGAGGTGCCAGAAGAGATAAAGGACAAGGTGGTGTCGGCGGTGATATCGCCGTCGTCGACGGAGACGCGCGAGGGGCGCGGCAACAAGCGCGCGCGCGCGCTCGACCCCGCCGCCGACACCGGCGTCGACACGCAGCAGCTCGTGCGCGAGGACCGCGACTGCTAGCGTCGCCCGACTGGACAGCTAAAACGTTTTATACTTACATTGTTTAGTGACGACTTTTAATTATAACAATTATTTGTTAAACGCTATTGATATTTCCATCTACCCGCACTGCTTAGTGCGCGAGGTTAGTGACCGCCCAATATTCGTCACTTGTTAAAATGTTTTATACTGTTCTATCACATTCTAAAAAATACTATCCTGTTATTGTTTGGTGACGACGATGAAATATTGAATTTATTTTTGAATATATACTGTTTACGGTAGTCTTGTGGGGTGACTCGAGTCGATAGAAAGTTAGTGACGGAGCAAAGATATGATATATGATATGGAACTAACAATGTTAATTTATGTATATTGTTAAACCAAATGATGTTGTTCTAGCTAGTTTGTTCCATATTAATTACAATGTTCTTATTCTTTATTTTACATTTTATTTATATCTACCTTATATTTTTTTAATAACAAACTGTTATTTAACTACCTTTTTTGTTCAGCTGGCAACACTTGTACTACACAATGTTGTCTATTCTTTCTGTATTTATATACTTATATATTTTACTACTCGTTAACCTATATCACTGTTATTTGTTTCATATTTTATTTTATTGATATTTTATTATATTTTTTTTATTTTCAACTAACTCCGGCCGTACTTATGTGTCAGTATTTTTCTTCGTCGAATTCATATCATTACGTGATATCATCTAGATGTATGTATATTGTGAGGACACTTTGTAATAAATATATAAAATTATATAAAGAGTCTCGCTCAGCTTAGGACTGTTAGGGTTGGACCAAGTCCGGGCCGTAGTAGTAAGCCGAGGCGAGTGTAAAGAGATCATTTAGTACATATTATGTCATACAGTAAATTAGGAAGGCGACGACCACCGGCCGTTTTGCCTATCGTTGTAAGTTTATTTGACAATAGCGACGTAACTAATTAGAAAATAATTTATTTATTTCGTTATAAGACTATGTAAAATATAGCTAAAAAATATATTTCGTGTTTTATATTATTTTGACTATTAAATGGTAAAAAAATATTATTACATTGTGGTATTTGACGATTTGCCATAAATGTGTGAGATAACTGTTGTTTAATGTTAAAGTATCGTCAATTTTTGTTATAAAGTCCTTTGTCCACTGTAAATATGTGCGTTCCCTGTTTGTGATGAGCATTGATTAAAAACGAATGAATCATATAGAAGCAAATAAAGCACTTCAATATATGGAAAATCAATAAAATATGTTTTAGTACTGATTCCAGTAACTCTTGAACAAATATTGTTTTATAACAGTTACGTAACACATACCTGTATAATATTTGAAATTAATTTTAAAACGTTCAACTATGTTCAACTACACTGAAAAATGTTAAGTAAAAATGGATATTGTTATATCTGCTTCTATATAATTTATAATGTTTGTCGGACTCTGTCATAAGTTGTCCCATTTAAAAGGTATATAGTATTTAGATTTGTTGCTCCTCAAAGAGAAGCATAGCGTTTGGATTTTTTTAATTTTTTTTTTAAATGGGCCAACTAATAACGATTGTATCTAGAAGTTGTATACATATAAATAACATCAGAATTTTTTTTATAATATAATTGCATATTGACCAGAGGCACACTAGATGGAGTTAAATATACAATTATTGTAAAAAGTATAAATCTGTCAATATAATAAATAAGGAGAGGAAATATTTTTGTATCGGGATTATTATTATTAGTTGTTTGACATTAGTCGAGAGTATTGTGTAAAAATAAATTAATTATGAAATATATGTATGACTGCTTATTTTATACCTAGCTCCTTATATATTATTTTTTATTTAAGCTTAAATTATGATTCATTATATTGTACAAAATTTTGAAGTCGCTATTTATAACTGACGCATACGGCACAACTAACTAAATCCTATCGTTGTCAATTGCAATTTACGTGCTTATTAAATTTAAAATGCAAATGCTGTCTATGCCTTCACTAAAAGCACTATTCCATTTTATTATTTTGTTATAACAAAACGACTTTAAAATAGGGTCAAAATAAGTTACTTATACATTCGTCTTTTTACGTACCTATTTCATATTTTCAAACTCCTAAAATAAAAATTTGAGATCTTAATGTAAAAATTTGAGATCTTAATGTATACTAATAAAATATTACATCATGATTTTTATACAGTTTGGAACATCAAATTTCTCAGTCATAACGCGATTTCGAATTTTAATTCGGTTGCTTCTTGGGATTTTTTATCGAATCATTATAGCCTTATGCCCAAAAAGTATAATACAAATCGAATTTTATGCAAAAATATTATACAATATAACACAACTACATCATTATAACGATATAATACAAAATAGCACAAATATTACAAAATATGTAGTGTTAGCTCGTGCTCTCATTGCAGAGCACGAGCTAACACTACACATAGGCTTACCATAATTACGAAGAGCCAAACCGGGACGCAGAAGAGAAAGAGGCTCATGTTCATTTTGCTTTTCGCTTAATTTGTGTTTTTCATATTTGAAATGCAATCAAAATCGTTATGAATTGAAAACATATTAATAAAGGGCACGAGTGGCGCGGTGGGGCGCAGGGGAACGATCGGTTGGGGTGTCCGTGCTGTTAAAATTTGACTGGGACGCCGGGACAGGGATCTCAAACCGGGACTATCCCGGTCAAACCGGGACGTATGGTAAGCCTAACTATACAGTCATTCATCAAACTAAGATAACATGTTATCTTTAGACGAATATAATATTATGTATTAGTTAATTTCAGTTCTCCACTGATTAGGTTTGTTACTAATCAAATATTATTTGTGGCGTGTTTTTTGCAATTTTTCGGATTACAAGAATTGGTGAGTACTAATATTTTATTTAAATAGTACAAATGTCTGTAGACTTGTAGAACAGTAATACACGAGACTCTTGCTGCCTATCATACAATAAAACCAATGGATAGAAGAAGATAATCTAAAGAGTTACTTACTTTATTCGTTTAATATTGCCTGCTTCAATCAAAAAATGGCAGTACAAACGTTAAAATATAACTAGTCAATCAAAAAGAAAACCATTGCGATTACAATATAATAACAGAATATTTAAAGCATAAAGGTTATGATGATTTAATTGTATAATGCAGAGTTATAAACGGAAAATAAGGAAAGACTAAATCTAAATATTTAATTATCTGACAGCACTCAGCTTATATTGGTTTGAACAAAAATCACAATCATAAATGTCGTAGTGGGGTCGGTGTGTTGACCATTACATAAGTTTTGATAAGATAAAATTGTAGACTATATGTTTCAATAAAAAAATCGATTGTTTTAGTTAGTAACTTTTAAAATTAATATTTTTTAATCAATTTACTCAGGCAATGTAAGTATAATGGATTAGATACGTCAATTTTACTTTTCCCTGGAAGGTAATTTATATAAAATATCACATATTCCATTTTTGGAGGACTGTTATAACAAAAGCATTTCTCAATTTTTTCTGAAATTATTATTTTCTAGAATTAATTATTAATACAATTTTAATACATTTGATTTAAAATATTAATTAATTATGAATATTGCTTATGGCTTTTCTGAATATTTTCTTTCTTATCTGTACCAAATATACATATGCTAATGCTATTGACATTACAATCAAGATGTTGCCATTACACAATATAAAAATAAAATGCCAAAAGTCAAAAAACTATAAATAAATACAGCTAAATATCTAATTCATGTATATATATTTTGTAGTCATTAGTCAGTAGAAAACTTGCTTACATAGTTTAGTGTATAATTTTAGTTTGTATAATTAAATGCATACGCATCAAAACATACATATATAGAGTATAACCGATAGTGTCATTTTGAATTTATTAAATTAATGTTTACATGTATTATTTACGTAATTTGCTCAACTCTTAGATAACCTTACTGTACGTCACCGTTCATTTATATTAATCAACCGACTGCAGCATCAATAACCAGTTATTAAAATCTAATTGTTGAACGAACCTATCGATTGTAAATACGATACATAACCAACGAGGTAAGCATTGTGTTATCCTGCTCTTACATTAAATATAGAGCTTGAACAGTGTTATATAAAATAAAAAAGCCTATCATAATAATTATTAGTAAACTATTATGTATATTTCGTGTAATTTTGTGTAAAGTGACGTATTTAAAGTAGTGTCACTGATTACAGAAAATGTCATCGAAGCTGATGATAAGGTGCGCCGCCGCCAGTCGCAGAGTAGCCGTTGAACCAGTGTTATTACCGCAAAAGATATTTAATAGCTCTCGAACGATGGCTTCTAAAGCTGTTACGATAGATAATATTAACCCTAATATTTTAAAACTTGAATATGCAGTACGAGGACCTTTGGTTATTCGCGCCGCCGAAATCGAAAAGGAATTGGAAAAGGTAAGATTTTAAATAGTATACATTAGTCACTTTTTAATTTATATTAATTAATTTCCACATTATATTAATGAGGTAAAAGTATAATTGTTAGATTCGGCTACCTACATATTAAAGATTATTTTGCAATATGTTAGTACTTTCTAAATATAATTGAAAGTTCAGGACTTCAAGGTCATTCAGGATATTCTAAATCGAATGTTATATTTTATTGTGGTTGATTTATAATGAGGTACATGAAGTAGAATTTATTAATTTTACAATGATTTTGGACTTCCTTTTTAGCAATTTGTCCTTGGACTTGTAGTTTGTGAATATAATAATCTAATTTGCACAGTTGAATATTTTATTAGCATATATGTAATTGTTATTAGAAGTTGAACTAAAAATTCTTACATCTATACAAATTTTAATGAATTCTCATACTTAATTACTGCTACATATATTATTTTTTATAATTTTATAAAATATTTTTAAATTTTGAAGTCAATCATTTATGTTATATATTACAACATTGCATTAGTTCTTATCTAAAATTTTATTGCATCATATCTTTACTTTTTATTATGAAACAAAATACATTTTTTAAAGCAGGTTTTTAAGCTACCTATAAAGATTATTAATATCTTATATAAAATTATTTTACTCCCTTTTGTAATTAGCTACTAAAATTTTAACTTTAATAATTCGTTCATCAATCTATGTCCATTTTACTCTCAATTTTTAAACAGACTCAAAGATACTATTACTATAGACATTAAAAATTTACTTCTGAAACTTAGTTACTCACGGAAGCGTGATAGATAAGTTGTATATTTTTTTACCTCTAAATATGTATATCTATACTATTAACATGAACATGCAAATTTTTAGAACATATAGATTTCTAGTAGAAACATTCCGCCACTTAAAGGGCAATGCTGCCAGAATTTGGCGTAAAGCGGGTAAGGGACATATCTTAATTTGAACAAACTGTCTTAATGATAGGTACCTAGGTTCCCTCAGCCTACCCTGGTTAGTATTGGATTCAGTGTAAAGAAAATATATGTTAATTGTCTCAAATTAACCCACTTTACTTGTGGTCTGAGTTACCTAGTAGTGCATTTAAAATGTGTCATACAATACAAGTATTTATTTTTATTTGACCACACTGACAAAGTTGCAAGTATAAGCTAGTCCCCATTGATTATCCACTAGATATTATAAATAATACTATATTTCATTATAAAAACGGACAGATTGTGTTGCAATTGCAATGTTATATTATTTACTAAGGCTTCAATCTCTAAATCAATTGAAAAGTGAAGCTATAAATATGACTGTTATATATACATACTCTGTAATCACACAGCCTATAATAATCACTATAATATATTCATCAATTGAAGAGATAAATGTTAAAAACTAATAAAAAATTATGACATTTATTGAAAACATGTTATTTGGCGAAATCGTTATAATGGTAGTTGTTCTAAGCGATATTATATTATGTTAAAAAAATGTTCTTAAAATTATTGCCATAGAATAAGATGTTATAATATTTTGTGACACAACTTTCTATATTGTTTGACTAATGTTTAAAGGGTTAATATTATTCTTACTATTTATAGTTAGTATATATTTCAAGAATTCTATATTGTATAAACCATAATGAATGACTATATAATATTGAATTGTTATCTAATTTTTAAATTGTAATTGCAAATTATAAAATTGTATTATATTCAACTAAAGTCTGTCCCCCCCAGTGGCTTTGCACTTTGTAATTTATATTTAAATTGTTTTTATTTTAAATTAAATGAAGTTTTCATTAAAAAAAAGTGTGATATTATTAATAATACTAGTCTTATTGATTCACAATGTCAGTTAGTTGCAAATTAACACTTGCATCTGCTGAATACATTCCAACTGGACATGATGCTATACCCAATAATAGATTCTTATTAGAAATAAACTTTAAACTGCAAATACTTATCTATATGAATGCATTGTCACATTATATTATTAAGTATGTGTGGAAATGTTTTAGAATGATGGAGTTTAGCCAATTTTTTTTGCATATCACTTTTTTTGCATCTAAATCAGATTACAAATTTGTTTCATCATTATTTCAAATCTAATCCAAGGTAGTATTAAAAATACGGTAAATTTTAATAATAATATTTAAAAAGAACAGGGGAATGAAGTGGTATATTTGGGAAGTATGTTCAGTAGAGATGGAAGATACGAGATGGATGTGGAAAGGCGTATTGCTACCGGTAACAAGGTTAACGGAGCCTTAGCTGCATTGATGAGACGGCGAAACGTCAGCACAGCTGCGCGTTTGGCCGTACACAATGCAGTTTTGGTACCGACTCAGTTATACGGCAGCGAAACGTGGGTATTACAGAAGAAGAATGAAAGAAGAATGCTGTGGAGATCCGATCTCTTCGTAGGATATGCGGAGCCAGCCTAGCTGATCGAATCCGCAATGAAGAAGTACACAGAATGGCAGGTACCAGCGAGGATGTCACGGTGAGAATGAAGAAGAACGTGCTCAGCTGGTTTGGGAACGTCGAACGAATGAGCGAGGAAAGCATGGCAAAAAAGATTTATGATGGAAAAGTGAGTGGTAAGAGAGGTAGCGGGAGACCTCGGTTGACCTTCGAAAACACAGTATCAAAGATACTGGAGGAAGGTCACGTAAAAAGCATCCCCCGGAGGGCATGTATGAAGAGGTTGATGACAGTGTACGAGGCGAAAGAGGTATGTAGAGACCGTAGCGTTTGGCGCTCCGTTCTCTCTGACCCCGCTAGGGATAAAGCGTGAAGCTAAGTAAGTAAGTAAAAAAAACTGCGTTTTGAGAATTATCATCCACCTGTATTGATAGCAGCATCACATAATTAATTTTATTCTATTCTAAAATTTGCAACTAGCGTATAAGAATTTCGACATAGCTTGATGAGAATGTATGGCTTAAGAGGCGCGGACGCCGGCTTTTGCCTGTGTCGCCAAATAGAAATAATCAAAAGATGTATATGAAACATATACTTAGTAGTTGAGGTAATTCTGTCTGCTGGTACTGAAGTACTGGTTACATTGACACGATTTACGTCATGTAATATATTCGTATGTGAATATATGAATGAATATAGGATATAGCCTATACCCTTCTTCAATTAATAGAATATTCAACCAACAAACATTTTTTTACTCAAATTATTAGTTTCTGAGATTAGTGCACTCAAACAAACAAGCTTCAGTTTTATAAATTTGAATAAATATTAACATAAATTTGACATTTCAAAGATACGAAATATTCATTTTAGTATATAACCTATGCCATAATGACCTTGAGTATTGTAAGGTTAGTTTTCCACTGACTTCTATTAATGTCTTCCACCCTCTTGACAGCTGTTTAGTCATATTGTGATTGATTATTGCTCTCATAGTATGTATTTCAATATGACGAATTATCTTGAAGCCGTCGAGGCGCAGTGGCACAATGTCACAACGTTTGTGTGTAATCGCGACGGTTGTGGATTCGGTTTTCACTCGGGTATTTGGGTTTGTTTTCTTTTTCATGCTCTGATTACAAGATAAATGCCTCAAATTGAGCAAAAAAGTTGCAATCGATTTTTTTAACACTAGATACCATCTGCCTACTATATGTAGGTACTAAAATGAATTCGTTTAAATTATACTTTTATCTTTTATGATAGTACTAATGTGTCCACTTACACATAATATAATGTAGAGCAAAAGGGAAGTAAGTTCCCATTTATGTTAGTCATCCTCGTTTATATTTAATGTAGCGTTTATATTGTTAAATGGCAAAACCAACACGTAAATAAGTAGGGAGATATCACATATACTTCATACACCTTTACATAAAATCGTTCACAATTGCATCATAATGGCGTATTTCAATCGGTAAACAAAAGCAATCGGTAAATTAACCAGCTTCACGCTGTATCCCGCACACAGCAGGGAAGGCAGAGAGAACCTAGTGTTAAGACTCTCCGTTCCCCACTTTCCAAATGCTGCAAGCATTACGTGTTAAGTGGCGGAACTCAACGCCGCGCTTTGCGACATCAGAGCGAAGAAATGAAAATATAAATTTCAGTAAATAAGCGTTACAGTCACACTTTGTGCCCCTGCGCCACTGGACGCAAATAAAAGAAAGCATAAAATTCTCTTTTCATTTCATTGTTTATGCAAGAAATCTGAAATATTTTGCTATTTTGTAGCTATAGTAGCGTAGCAACGCTTAGCTATTGATTTTACCTGCTTGGCCCTAGTCCAATCTTTTATTATGGGCCATATATATTTAACAGTATGTGGGGGACTAATTCAGTAACTGAATTTCTAATATGACTGTTGAATCATGCAAGAATAAAATCTATTATCATATTATAGTGGTTTCGGTGTAATGATGACGCTATAGTGGCATAAAATCCTCTTTGCTGTACACAAGTCGGTTAAGGGTTCGAATCGGTTTGGCTGAATTATGGCAGGCAACTTAGTGTATTGACATTCCGTTCGCTACATTCCGTCCAATTTTCGTAAGCAAAAAGCGATTAGGGTGGCTATTAATACGCATTGTTTTGAAATTGATAGATATGATCAGTGTTTTAACCCTAGTATGTTCTTTATACCTTCGGAAAGAATTCGGCGTAAAATGGGGAACGGAAGATTTTTAAGTAAGTTTAGTTTTTACTAATTGTTATTAAACAGTACGACTGATGGTGCGGTAACTTGAAACTTATTACAAATTTTCCTTATGTACATAATTGTATTCTTACGAAATTTTCTCGTTTTATGGTGTAATATGTATATTATTTTATGTAGACTTGAGAATTTTCCGGGTGGATCGAACCCGCAATCATCATATAGATAATTCTAAATGGTTCACAAGTGGTAAATGTTCAAGATGTCGTTGTGATTTACATTTACATAATTCTATTGCATTTGTAAATCACAACGACGCATTACATTACATTTTAATAAACTAAACCGATCAAGTGTGAGTCGGACGCCGCTATCGCCATGGAAGATGATATTATTTATATTAAGATTAAATATATTTGGTCTTTCATATTATACTGTCATTTTTGAAATTGTCACTTGAATGTTAAAAAATAAAAGTATATTTGGAGATAAGCCGACTGGTAACATCTAGTTATATCTGTATCAGTGTTTTGTTAACAGATCGTGATCTTACTAACAACTCGTTAGCTTAGAGGTACAAGGTCGCGAAAGAAAAAATAATATAATCTTTATAAACAATAAAAATGTATTACTGAACAATGTTAGATTTCAATTTAGGTTGTATACGTACATTCATAATGAGGCTGTCGTGACACAGTAGAACAATGTCTTGACTTTAAACGTGACGGTTGTGGATTCGAATCCCGTTTAGGCAACGTCGTTCCTAAAACAATGTACTGTAATGTAATGTAAAGTACCGTAAAATATAATATAATAAAAAAATCTATATGAATATTTTTTAAAATTCAACATCTCTTCTCCACCAGTACCATAAAACTCGATACGTCTCTTAAATATAGGGAAGGATTTATCTATTAAAAATATCTAAATATCTCAAAACTAACATATAAAACCGAAGTCCTTAAAATTGACAAAGAACATCCAATGACCTCTAACTACTAAACTAAGAGGTGTTCAGAAAAATCTTTACTTTTGAACCACAATAATCTTGTTATTTCCACTTCGATTTAAGTAAATGTTTGATAACAGTTTCTTATCAGTTGCAAGTATCAAGTTAAAGGCGCCGTTAAAGATACATAGATACATGAAAGTATGAATAAACCGGTTTTGAGCCGATAATTGTTAAGCCTCACAGTATATATTTTAACTTGTGGAAAAGCCTACTTAATATTTTTGGCCGACTTTTCAAAAAGGGGGTTATTAGCTTCACGATGTATCCTAGTGGCACAGATAACCGTATCAGGACACTTCGTTTCCCATTTTCGGATTAGTTTTCGAGATATTGCGTGTTGAATAGAATAAAAATATTCTCTCCACGACTTTAGTTTAGTAATTAAATTATTAAATTTAACCAGGAGTATTTTCATTTCATGAATTAGTGATTTTTCATACGTCTTTGATACTTGACTTTTTGGAGTACTCGTAATAAAAACTTTATATTATTGTAATTTTTTTCTTAAATATTGTGTCAATTGATATATGTTTAGAGATCAGACTTTTTACGTACAATATACGGGTATATATAATTAAAAACGTTATGAATCGGGCTTAAATTACGTGTTTACCGCAAGGAACATGATCGATTTTAAAATTGTCGACCATTAGTAGAAGGCCGTTGGCGATGTGATTTGCATTTCAATGTTACTAGTATCCGATTCCTTAAGTGTAAATTTATTATGATAGAATAGTGTGTAAAGGGACATAACTTGTATTACCGATAACTATTTCATTTTTTCGACCAGGTAAACCAATATACGGCGTTGAGTTTCGCAACTCAGCACGAATAAGTTTAAGTTAATTCCGTTCTTAACAAGAAGTTTAATTTGAAGAATGGAATGATTTATTTGTATTGATGTATATATATATAAATATGATATTATTTATGTATTATTTATAGATTTCCACTATTTCTATAATTAAATGAAAAATAAATACATCAGCTTCACGCTGTATCCCGCACACAGCAGGGTAGGCAGAGGGAACCTAGTGTTAAGATCCTCCGTTTCCCACTTTCTGCCGCGATTCTGGAGGCATTGCGTGTTGAGTGGCAGAACTTCACTGCGCGTTGGCTAGACACTAGAGCGAAGACATGGAAATATAAATTGTAAATAAATATTTCATCTCCTCGAGTGGGGATCGAACCCACAACCAGTACGTTTTACAGTCACACTTTGTGGCCTTGCGCCTCTTTTTTATAAGTGCTATTGAGAAAGTGACTAAAAAAATATTTTTATTTATATTAGTATGTATATTCTTACGTCGTATCCTGCGGTTATCATTCAATTGAGCTATTACTCAGTGTGACATTGTGCAGCGATCATATGATGGAGCAATTTTACTGACACCACTGTTACCTGTATATAGATGTTTATCACAGATACCGTATTATAAGTCTGATGATTGTGATTTTTTTATATGATTAGACTTTTTTTTTCTAAAATTATCCTTAAAGAAAATGAAGCCACTCGTGGACATGGGCACAAAGTGTGACTGTAAACGCGATAAGTTGTCAGTTCGAGTCCTACGCGAGAAAAGGAATATTTAATGTTTCCATTTTCTTCGCTTTAGTGGCGAAGTGCTTTGAGTTCCGCTACTTAACACGCAATGCATATAGAATTCGGCGAAAAATGGGGAACGGAGTGTTTTAATAATAGGTTCCCTCTCAGCATGGTAGGCTGCTGTGTGCGAGATACCGCGTGACGCTAAAAATCAATAATATAGTTCATTAATCTTTGAGTATTAAAAGTTATTGTAAATGGAATACATTTGAATTCGTTTAGAAAGCTTATATATACTCTTGCTTCATTTTTTTTCTGGCCTGATTAATAGTGGCCAATTCGCCACTAAACCTTTCTAAACTGACAGGAAAATTTTCTTTCTGCAACATCAAAATTTTCTTTTTTTTTCAGGGAGCAAAGAAACCCTTCAAAAGAGTGATAAGAGCCAACATTGGCGATGCTCACGCCATGGGACAGAGCCCCATCACATTTATAAGACAAGTAAGTTTATCTACAATTTATAAATTTGATGTCAAAATATAATGCGGCGTTGAGTTCGGCTAACTCGTAATGTCTCAAAATTCAACTCAATTTAAATGCTTTTTTTTAACAAATAAATAAATATATAAAGTTTATAAAAGGAATGGTATAAAATTTCTGGTAGTCTTTCATTTATAATATAACTTTTGTTTATTCAAGTGTCTTATTATTCGCAATGGCTGTGGATTGAATTAGAAATCAGCAAAATGAAATGTACATATATTTTTGTATAGTGGGTCGTTGAACTCCGCATTCAAACGTTTATTAATAGTTGGATGTAGTGTTTAACGCCAAAATTATCTAGCTTAATTTTTAATTTTGATCAGATACTACCGACAGTACATAATTGACCGATAGTTTATGTTAATTGCCTATTTTGAAAGTACTTAATAACTTATTTGAATAAAAAATATATTTTGTTTTTCTTTTTTCATTTTATTGTTTGCATGAATACCAAATATTATACTTTATAGGTGCTAGCGTGTATATCATATCCAGATCTAATAGAAAAAGGTGAATTCCCCGAAGATGTTAAGCAAAGAGCTAAAGATATCCTTGGAGGATGCGGGTAACATATCTTTTGTATATTGTATTTATTCGTAGATAGTTGTAGGTTGGATTTTTTTATGCATTTTTAACAATAGTTTATTGACAAATTTCGCTTACATTTTATGCTTGTTTTGTCCCTATCGGTTCATAAACATATTAATTGGCTAAAACTTTAGTTTTCAATGAATGTTTTAAAATAATAATATTATTAGAAAACGAATGTAATTCAGATAAACAAATAAATCATTGATTTTCAAGCGGGTGAAGCCGCGAGGGGGTTAATTAGTGTAAAGTCAAAGTAAAAAGACTTATGATAAAGAAATGAATTACTACTTATTTAGAAAACGTATAAAAATTTTAACGTATCGGGTCTCGAACCCGCGCCTCCCGGAAACCGACCACACGCTCTGACCAATAAGCCATACGTTCTCAACAAGCTACGTTGAAACTTTTATACGCTTGTTACTACTTATTTATGTTGTTAGTATATCTGTAGCGAGATTTTTACATATTTCCACTACCCAAAGATAATTACTAAGAATGCTATTTATTAAATATTTTTATATATTGGTCCTCTACGTTCAAATTTGTATACGTTTTCTAAATAAGTATTTTTCTTTTTTAAGTGTGGAATAACACCTTAAAAAATGTTAATAACTGTTAAAAATTTCAATAGAGGTCAATCCGTTGGTTCCTACACCGCGTCTCACGGTATAGAACTGATTCGCCGTCACGTCGCGGAATACATAGAACGGAGAGACGGACACCCATCCAAGTGGGAGAATATATGTTTGTCGGCAGGCGCCTCTACCGCTATTAAAAATTGCTTGCAACTGTTCTGCAATAACTTGGGTGGAAAGAAATCTGGTGAGTGTGGAATTTATGTTATTTTTGTTTGTGTTTTCTTTTATTAATTACTACTGTACTGTACTGTACTCTGAGGGGACACTTTCTGTCGATTTTTTCTAGGCATTGCCTGATGAGTGGTGGAGCTCTTCGCTTTTGCCTTGTTATTAGAGAAAATAATTAAAAAGATTGCTACATAAAGATTCATTCCCCCGATCGAGAACCGAATCCACAAACGTCGCGGTTACAATCACACGCTAGTGCCACAGCAACACTACTGCCTTAATTCTATTTATAAGTAACGGCCAAACGAATTACGTTCTTTTTAAAGATATAATGCGAATAGGAAATACAAAAAAAATAACATAGTAATCTTGTTGTTCTGTTGATATTGAGAGAAAAAATTATATGAATATTATCAGAGACTCATTTAAGCAATCTCATGAAAATGATTGCATATATTATTTATATCGAAACACATTATGAGATATCAGATTGTAGATGATGACAAGCTTATCAGTCAGTTATCTACTCGGTAACTGTCTGATAAGTGGTCAATAGTTATTACACCATTACTGTAGGTGGTGATATACAAAGAGATTTAATTTTTTTAAAGAGTACACTTAAGATATTTTATATAAAACGGTCAATTATCACAAATATTATCACAAATATTGTATTTTTTTTTATTCAGCTTCACTTTGTATCCCAGAGGAAACACACTTCGTTCCCTACTTTTTGCCGATTTTGGAGACATGACACCGGAGCGAAGAAATGAAAGTATTAAATATTTCAATTCCTATGTGGGAATCGAAACCAAAACCTGTCGGTTCTACAGTTAAATTTTGTGAAACTGCGTATATTATCTCATATCTTTATGTATATTCTATATTAAATATTTAAAAATAGAGTTCAATATCCCTTATCAGTAGTTAGTATAATCTATAAAATATGTTACCTCATCACATTGTCTTATCTCATTAACTGTTATTGTGCTATGTGACGTATATGGAATATTATGTAGCATTGTTTACTATTAAAAGAAGGTTTTAAGATATGTTTTTACCTACTCGCTTATACCAACGGCTTCAAAAGCGAATAAATAACAGTTCTTGAGATTAACAATTTCAACCAAGCAAACTCATCATTTGAATTTTATCGCTACATATTCATCAAAAATTAAAAATAACATAAACATATTAAAAATGTATTAAAAATGGTGTTTAAATAAAATTATCTATATATAATATAAATTAATATTGTTTACTTGGTTAGTAATAATTTAATAATCGAAGCACATTCATAGATGACTTTTTGATTTTTTTTATAATAATATAAAAAGATCTTAGTGGTAAGTGTTCACTTATCAGATAAGAGAAAATAATATAAAAAAAATATTTTTTTTTAAGGTAATTTTCTTCTTTAATCATTATTAAATATTTCCTTTTGTTTTACTATAACTGTTGCAGAAAATAATGTTGTTATAGAAATCATTTTTTTTATATTATTTTATGAAATATAAATTAAATTAAATAAATTAAATATTTTTATATTATTTTATGCTTGGTGAACCGTGAGTTTAGTTTAATTTATTTTAATAGTATATTGTATTATAGTATATTATATTACTCTTGGGCTATATATTCCCAAGAGAAATATATTCGCATTATACCCTTTGATTCTTTCTTTTATTATATTCTTTGATTGTTATATATTAATTAATAACATGGTTGTTGCGGACGTCGTAGTGCTAGGACACAAGTTTGTCACTGTAAACGCAACTCTGGGGTCGGTTCGTACTCGGCGGTATGAAATATTCGATATACTTCATTATTAAGAAGATTCTTACCAATTTTACCATATTAAATTCCATTACTTATCGAAAATATTATTTTTCTAGGTATAATGATACCTATACCTCAATATCCATTGTACTCGGCCTCGTTGGCTGAGTACGGTCTGGAGCAAGTAGGATACTACCTCGACGAGAGCTCCAACTGGGGTCTCAGCACTGAGGAATTGGAGAGGAGTCTGAAGGAGGCGCAGAAACATTGTAACCCCAGGGCGTTAGTCGTTATTAACCCTGGCAATCCTACTGGACAGGTACTTGTGATAGCAGAATAGTAATTCGTTATTTAAATACGTATTATGAATAATACAGTATTATAAGAGCAGTTGTGGCCAGTCGTGGCGCAGGTGCACAAGCGTGTTACTGTAAAGGAGGCAGGTTGTGGGTTCCATCTCCATCCGAGGAAATTAAATATTTAATATTTTCATTTCTTCGTTGTGGTGTTGAGGAAACTGCAAAAGTCTCCAGAATTCAGTGGAAAGTGGGGAAAAGGAAGTGTATTTAGGGGAACTGAGTGTCTTAACATTAGGTTCCCTCTGCCTGTGCCCTGCTTTGTGCATAAATAGAAGGGTAGGCAGAGGTGATGAAGTACCGTCAACATTTTGTTATTTAATAAATACGACATGCTAGAAAACATAGTGGCAAAACACTATTTTCTCAATCTTACTTATATTTTTTTTCAGGTACTTACACGAGAGAACATCGAAGCTGTAATCAAATTCGCGCACAAACATAATCTATTCATATTCGCTGACGAGGTATACCAGGATAATATATATGCCCCTGGTAGCAAATTCTTCTCCTTCAAGAAGGTAATTTTGAGTCAATTTTGTAGTTTTTTTTTCGGAGTATTTTAAGATTTTTTTATATATATACGTGTTTCAGTCATGAATTTTGTTAAAATATTTAATTCAAAAAAAATTTTGTTTTTGAATTAAATATTTAATTTATTGTTTCATATGAATATTGCAAAATGTCATCAAAGCCTAATTAAGAGTGTGACTTGTCGTCACCTACCACTGAGTACTTGCAAGTGAAGACAAGCTAACATGAGTTTTCAACGGACGGTCTGAGTTGGGACTGAAGTCAGCTATAGATTTCATTTAAATTTTATCTTACTTTTAATTATTTTTTCTCCCAGCGTAGAGAAAGCTTAACTTTAGGACTGCCACAATTCGTCGACCGTACTGTAACAATATTTAATAATTAAACCTAAATCTGTCCTCCATAGGTCCTCGTAGAACTAGGTGCCCCCTACGACAAAGTAGAGCTGGCCTCCTACATGACAGTGTCCAAGGGCTATATGGGCGAGTGTGGTCTCCGCGGTGGGTGGATGGAATTGGTCAACTTGGAGCCAGGAGTTCAGCAGAACCTGTACAAGTGTATATCCGCCATGTTGTGTCCCTCTGTGCTGGGACAGGCTGCTGTTGATTGTGTGGTGAGTGTCTCTTTATAGCTTCATGTGAAGTTCTGTTTTCCATTATCCAGTTATTTTAGAGGCATTCTGTGGTGAGTAACTCAACGCCCAGCTTTGTCTTGTTACCAAAATCAAGAAACGGAAACATTATAACCATTCCTTCAAGTAGACATCGAACGGACATCTTCACAGTCAAATATTGTGCTGCTACGAAGCCCTACTTAGAATTTTTACATGTGTTTATTATGTCACATTGAGGAATCCAAGACATTAAATGATTATTATTATTTTTATTATATACTATCCAAGATATTAAATTATTTTAGTAAGTCTAAATCTAATCTAATTTAATCTAGCTTCACGCTCTATCCCTAGCGGGACAGTCATAGATAACTGAGCGCCAAACGCTACGCACCCTGCATACCTCTTTCGCCTCGTCCACTGTCATCACCTCACCTCTCCATATATGCCCTCCGGGGGATCCTCATGCTTTTTACGTGATCTTTCTCCAGTATGTTTTCGAAGGTCAATATAGGTATCCCCTACCTGTCTTACCGCTCACTTTTCCATCATATTATTTTTTTCATTTTTTGATGACACATTCGTTTGACGTGCCCGCACCAGCTGAGTACGTTCTTCTTCATTCTCACCGTGACATCCTCGCTAGTACCTGCCATCCTGTGCATCTCTTCATTGCGGATTCGATTTCATAGCTAAACTGTCTCCGCATATCCTACGAAGAGATAGCATCTCCACGGCATTCATCTTGCTTTCATTTTTATTCTGTAATACCCATGTTTCGCTGCCGCATAACAGCGTCGGTACCAACACTGCATTGTGTACGGTCAAACGCACAGCTGCGCTGACGTTTCGCATTCTTATCAATGCAGTTAAGGTTCGGTTAACCCTGTTACCGAAAACAATACGCCATTCCATCTCTACTGAACACACTTCCCAAATATACTACTTCATTCATTTGTTTTAATATCTTTCCATTCACACTGATATCGCATTTCATTCGTTCTTTATTTATTTCAAATAACAGAACCTTTATCTGGCTCGCATTCAGGCTTAGACCATTATTTCGACACGCTTCTTTCAGAGTGGTGACTAATACCTGCAACTCACATTCTGATGATGCAATGAGCGCTGCATCATCTGCGTACAGAAGGCAAATCACATTCATGTCGCTTTGTTTCACTGTTTGGAGACACTTTTTTATTAAGTCACTAATAATAATAATAAGGTTAAACTTTCTTAGATTGCTTTATGTGAGCTATGTTATGTGAGATTCAGTGTTTATACTCTTTTTTACGAACATCACGCCCATTAAGGAGTATGAAATTTGATAGAGTAAAATATTTATTAAATGCATGAAAAATACATTAAATTAATAAAATAAACATGACACACAGTACCATATTTTTATAATATATGGTATTGAGTGCAATAGTGATAATATCATTTATTTATTTAGCTTAAGTTAACTTAACTTCTGTGTCCAGGCCAAGACCCCGTCCCCCGGGGAACCTTCATACGAGCGATGGGCGAGTGAGAAGAAAGCCGTGTTAGACTCGTTAGCGCAGCGCGCCGCCATGATAGTGGAGACCTTCAACCAGATGCAGGGCTTCAAGTGTAACGTCGTACAGGTATGTATGCCCTTACACAAGCATATCGTCGGTTTGTAATGTAAACCCGCTAAATTAGTTTTCTTTTTTTGTTATGTAAATTTTTGTACTTGTCAAAATGTAAAAAAGGAACAAATCAACCTTTATTTATTTCATGTTATGAGAATTTTTCAAATAATCACAACTCTTCTGTTTTTTTATTTATACTCTTCTGTGTATTTTGTATATCTTGATATTTTTTTTAATATACTGGTAGCAGGCTTACAATCTAAGTCGTCGATCTATGAAAATAATTTTTATATAACATATATTGTATAGCCTATCCAATACAAAAAAACTATTTTAATTACAAGTCTAGAGATTAGCGTGTGCCAAGCAAACAAACTCGATTCATGTAAAAATTATGTAGGAAGATTTTGAGAACAACAAAATATATTTTTTTGCCTTTCCCTTAGTAAAGCGAATTAGGAAAAGTTCGATTTCGGAATTCGGAATCTGGACTTCAATTGTATAAATAAGTATTTAATCATTTTTAGACCTGACCCGACCTGACCTGACCTATGACTTAATTAACCTGTACGCTACATTTAGTTGAGTATATAATTTAACTTAGATTCACGATGTATTCCTAGCGGGTAGTAAGAGAGAACGAAACGCCACACGCCATGGTCTCTACATATTTCTTTCGCCTTGTCCACTGTCATCAACCTCTTTAATACATGCCCTTGTGGGGGTCCTCAAGCTTTTTTTTTAAATAAAATTGTAAACTCATGTAAATGTGAAAATTAATATAAATTGTCATATATATTTGCCGTTGTGAAATGAAAATACAAACATTTTAGTATTGAATAACATATACAGTATATATATGAGCAGCGTAATTGGCCTATATAGTTTTTAACGATATATCGACTATTTAATACAACTTAATAAATTTTCAACAAACAATTTAGTGATATTAGTATGTTTAACCTACTCCTACGAGCACCCATTACCGCTATAATATATTTTTTTCGTTCACAGGGCGCCATGTACGCGTTCCCACAAATAACGTTGTCGGAGAAGGCGATATCAGCAGCCGCAGCGGCCGGGCAGCCCCCGGACGTGTACTACGCGTTCAGGCTGCTGGAGGAGACTGGTGAGATGACATGATAGTAATAGTACTTAGAGTATGATTTTGGGTTCGATTCCCTGTCGAAGGAATCCGTTTTCTTTTCAATATTCTTCGCTTTGGTTACAATACAAACCGCGGTGTTGAGTTCCGCCACTCAATATTATTCTCTCGAAAATAGGACTTGTGTCTTAATACGAGGTTCTCTCTGTCTGTCCTGCAATACACGGAGTTATACCGTGGAACGTGGAAAAAAAAAGGTTCGCCCCAAATTTTTAAAGCTTTAGCTTCACATTATATCTTGCATTTAACAAAGCAGAAAGAGAAAATCTAGTGTTAATACGCTCCATTCCCCAAGAACCGCCCAATTTTCAAGAGTGAGTGGCGAAATATAAGGCCGCAAAAAAAAAAGAAATACAAATCAAATATTCTGTTACAGGTATCTGTATAGTCCCGGGCAGTGGTTTTGGACAATACCCGGGCACTTTCCACTTCAGGACCACCATTCTGCCACAGATACCTCTACTGAAGGAGATGTTGGAAATATTTAAGGGTTTCCACGAAAAATTTACTAAGGAGCACTCTTAAGAGGGAAAATTAAATACTATTAAGATCTTATTATGTACTTAGTTGTTTCTGGAGTGTCGGTTTTATGAGATAATTTAAGTAAATGTATATTGTTAGAAAAAAAAATTGAACATCAAATATCGGTATTACTACATATATATATTAAATTGCGTTAAAAACTGCCATATATCCATAAAACATACTGTTATATTAAATACTGAATATATTATATAAATAATTTATTGTATACAGCAAATTATATATGAAAATAGCATAAATTAAAAAGTTTATACAAGAAAAATAAATGCATTTACAGGTTGTCTCATGGCGTCGGTGCATAATGATTTTCAAATTTTACTTTTAGTTTAAAAATTTGTCAAATGTATGTAATATTAATAATATATGCATAATTTCCATTATGTTTTGAAAAATATTTAGTTTTTTTTTTAAATATAAATGTATCTTTGAGTTTTGTAAAGAAATTTATGAAAATATAAAAATATTTATAGGCTTTTAAGAAAGCTTTTAATTTTCAAAGAAACAGTAAAATTTATTTCTAATAATATATTACAAATTACAAAAAAATATTCTTGCATTTTTCTTTCAAATATAAATATTATTTTTTTTAATTCCTTTTTTAGTATATACTATATACATATTATCATACATATTATCGTTCAAAAAATCAAGATAACAATACATTAACGTTTCTTTTTAAAATAAATAATAAATAAAATTGTATCAAGTGAGATTTTTCGTTTTCAAACGAAGTAATTTTAAGTTAATTATGTAATAATATTGAATTATATTTTAATTGAATGTAAACTATATATAAATTCTCTAACCGATAGATTGACATGCAATAGTGTATTTTATTTTGCTTATATCACTTAACAAACGCACATACTCCTAAATTATAAACTACATTAGTTTTTATATAAATAGTCGCTTTGGTAGTGAAATAGGGAAGGTCGATATCCATCGATATCATCGATTATCCATCTTAATATCGTTTTATACAAGAAAATTCCACATATAGGGAAGGAAGACTGCGACCAAATTGTTGTTATGTTATATCACATTTAAAACTATTATTCTTTATTTATTTACTGTAAATGTTTTGTTGACACCAATTGTTCAATCACTTACATTTATGTATATTATTTATGTAATAATATAAGGATTAAATTTGTTTTATTCTAATTTTGTGATATAATTTTTTTTATGACTAGTCTTCGGCAGTGCCATTTCTTCGGACGTTCTTTTTCTTTATATATCGAAATTGTACTCAAATTTATAAATAATATGTAAAAAGTTACAGACTATTGTGTCAATGTCTTGAATAAAATAAAAACATTATTTTTTCTCATTTTAACGTTGTTTGTAAGCATTTATGAATAATGCGTTGTTTTGTTTCCTATTGTTTATTTATATTTGTTTGTTATAATGTATGAAACGGAAAGTTACATTCCTAGTGACTTAGTACCAATAAGCCGTTGAGTATTGTATAAATAAATAATATACATATTATTGTGATTTTATTTATTATCTGTGACCCGCTTGAGGCTTCGCCCGCTTAAATTACACAGTGTCCAATTTATTTATCTGGATTACTTTCGTTTCCTAATATTTTTTTTCATTTTAAATACAATATCTTTGTATAGCTAGTTGTGCACGGGTGAGGGGCACAAGCGTGTGACTGTAAACAGGATAGGTTGTGGGTTTGATTTCCAGTTGAGGAATTGAAATATTGAACATTTTAATTTCTTCGCTCTGGTAACTCAAACCGTGGCGTTGAGTTCTGCCACTTAAAACGCAATGCCTCCAGAATTCGGCGGAATCGAGTGGAGAATGAAAGTATCTTAATGGGAACAACGTGTCTTTACACTTGTCTGGTTACACACACGGTACATAGCACAGTAGATTTCTTCTGCCTACCCTGCTATGTGTAGAATTCTCAAAAAACTCTTAATAAGAAGTCCAATAAAATATTTTCAACTGATATAACTTTTTCAAGAGAACTCATTAGAAATCGAAAATTTGAATGTAGCCCGGAAAATTGAACAAGCGTTTATTGGAAACTGTCCAAGCGCTTTCATCGGCTTAAGCTATATGTTCTTTTTTATACAATTATGAGAAAAAAAACTACTGAGTATTACAGACGAAGAATGGAAGAAAGATGAATGCTGTGGAGATGAGGTCTCTTCGTAGGATTTGCGGAATCATTTTATCTGATTGAATCCACAATGAAGAGATACACAGTATGGCAGGTACTAGTGAGGATATCACGGTGAGAATGACGAAGAACAGCTCAGCTGGTTTATAATAAACATATTAAATTTCTCTTTATTTACCCTGTTTTGGCCGAAACTGACACCACAATCGAAACTGAACCGGTTTCACCTGAAAACCTTATTTCGTTCGGACTCTAATAAATTACATCATGGTTTTATAGAGATATAGCTGTCGTCATATTATGTCTTAAAAGTCAATAGGTGTCACTAATTCAATTTTGACAAATTAGGGGTTAGGTACCAACAATTCCTTTATTTTTTTAAAGAACAACATAAAAATACATTTATTTATAATCTTTTATTTTATTTATGGAATGCTTGTTTATAATGTTTGTATGAAAAACATTGAATCCAAGATGTTCAGATAGGTGGCGCTTAAATTACTTTATATTTAAAATAAAACTAATAAGACTTTATACTAAAATTGAAAAATAAATTTAAAAGACTAAATAAGAAGAAAAATATATCTAAATAATAATAAAAAAATATATAATGAAGAAAAGATCATATAAAAGAAAATTAAATAAAACAAATAATTGTAAATAAATTTATAACTTTTTTTAATATAACGGACCACACGAAGAGTTTTTTCTCCATAATACGTGGATCCATTAATAAGCGCTAAGAAATAAAATATACCCAATTTATTCATTGATATTTTTGTACTGTTTTTGTTTTCGCAGTTACTCAGTGTCTCCATTTATGACGGAATTGCACTTTTGAGGCTGAGAAGGTTTAGTGTTAAAATACTCCGTTGGCATCACTCACCACTTGTAGTAAGTATCTAAAGGCCATATTACTTACCCTAAATATAATTTTGAGGAAGTGAACATTTTGCAGACACATGTTTTTCATATGCATGAAATCGTCAGAATTTTCCACATAATGTATGAATGTATTTTCTGTCGTACTGTCGCGACAGCAATACAAATATTACAGTAAATAAATCCTAATAAGGATTCTCGGGGTTCCAAGAGTCGCGCAAAACAAACATAAATCAGTGTAGAGTAAACAATACAACGCGACGCGACGTGGAGAATAGATAGAGCCCTTGTAATGTATTATCAACAACTTGGATATGTATTTTTCTTTTTTTTTTTAGCCTCATGAAACTAAATAATTCAACGCTATAGAGGGAAGAACTCTTGTCAAGACTCTCCGTTCTACATTTTCAGATTGGACATTGCGAGTGCATTGGTGGAACAGCACGGATTTTTTTGTGTCACGCTAGCGTAAATACAAAAATACGTACAAATAGATAATTTTACACTTCAACACATTACTTGAGGGCTTGAGTTCCGCCATACACGCAATTCCTTCAAAATTCGGCGGGACGTATTATTAGGAAGTGTCATAATACTAAGTTCCCAGATTCTCTCTGCCTACCATCTATATATCTATATAGGCGAAGCACAGCATGAAACTAAAAAAAGGAAATTTATATATTTTTTATATATTCTTTATTGCACTATAAATAAAACAAACAAATAAAATTTACAAAAATGAGGTTAACAAAGGTAGACTTATCTCTCTCTATAAGAGATTTCTTCCAGTCAACCTGTAAAAGTGAGTGAAAGAAACATATAGCGGGATAACAAAATTGTGAAATATTTGAAAAGATTTTTTTTAACATAAATATGATATATTAGAAAAAATATATATACCTACATATACATACACACACATATTATACATACAATACATTAATACTAATATAATTATGAAGTCCTTTTTTTCTCCAATCTTCAATGATAAGTACTGTTTAATTCTTTGATAAAATGCTAATTTAGCTCTACATTTACTCAACTTTACTTACGCCACTTAACACGCAATGTGTCGAAAATAGAGCAGTGCGTGGGGAACGGAGTGTTTCAAGACTAGGTTCACTCTGACTACCTTGATATATGGGAAAACGGTGTAAAAGCAAAAAAAGATCCTAAATATACTAAGAATTAATTTAATTACTTTAAAAATTGACATTCATACTCTACATTCAGACAGATACAATCAAAAGTCGATTTACAACATGAAACATTTTGTATAAAAACGAATGTAAAAGAGAACTTGAATACGGAATTAAATATTTGACTGAAAATCGGTCGAGGCTGTTTGTTGTTTGTTATTTTTAAAATATAACCAAAATACACTTTCGATGTTCTATAAAAATGTGATGTTTTATTTATAATAGTTTTCTGTAAACAATAAAATTGTATAGAGATTTTATTTTGTTGAGCTTTGCAACGCGAAACAAATAAAGGTTTGTGATATAATAGGTCTTCACGCTGTATTACGCATGAAGCAGGGTAAGCAAGAGGAGTGTTAAGACAACCAATGTTCAGGAAAAGTATAGAAAAGCCTATATTATTTAATACTAGGTTCTGAAAATAATCAATAAAAAGACAGAGTACGGCGATGAGTTCCGCCACTCACCACGCAATATATAGTAAGATAATTGCATAGTGTCTTAACATTATAATTAAAACTTCTACTCTACTATATGCAGAATTCAGCGTGAAGCTTAAGCTTAAAAATAAATATATATATAAAGAAGAGATTTCTATATAGATTTATCCTTCCACAGTGTGTCTGTGGGTCATCGATCAGATTATATGAAGCGTGGCGATTGTTCGCCGCTCCGCGGGACACGCTTCGTCGCGCTACCGACGTAACGGATAATTATACGTGCAATATCTCACTTTATACTGTAACATTTATAATATACATAGTGAAAGAGGCCGCCGTGGAGCAGAGGTACAGCCGTATGACAGTAAATGCGACAGGTTGTGGGTTCGATTTCCACTCGGGGAAAAGAATTTTGAGCTTTATAATTTAACGAAAGTTAGGTACTATTTTTTTGCATCTTAGTTACCTAAAAACTGCCAAAGTAACCACCACTCAAACTCCATACTTCCTAATAGTACCAGTATTGGGAGTATGCGTATATAATCGTTCAGGCTTTATAAAATATCGAAGGTCTGGCCTTACTATTCTACTATTGGCTCTTTCTACTTGGTTTTTCTGTCCATTCTTCTTTATGTGGTAATCGTGTGACCTATAAAATTGTAAGAAACAAAGATATATAATTGATACTAAAAAAGCAACTTCACGCTGTATTCCACACATAGCAGGATAGGCATGGGGAACTTGGGAACCTAATGTTAAGACACGCGTTTCCCATTATAAGCTCTTTGCCAGACTTAACGCCGAATTCATGATGAAAAAATGGGTGTTGAGTGACCGAACTCAACGTCACGCTTCGCTTCATTCCCAGAGCGAGGAAATGAAATTATTAAATATTTCATTCACCCGAGTAGGAATCGAATCCGCAACCACCACGTTTACACACGCTTGTGCCCATGCGTTAAAACTTGTCTACACTACGTACTATAGTAATATATTTATTATAATCATAAAAAAACAAATAAACATTTACATAACACTACCAGCGCTTTTTTCGAGAACGCCTTCAAAATGAATATTCATACATTTATCACGTCGAGCCGTTCGTTCACAGCGAGTAGTTCTTGTGAGCTCTACGTCGCAGGTGCTTGTGTAAGTTTCATTGGTAACGTTTGTTTCGCCGCACTAATACACTGTGCGATTTCCGGTTGCTGTTTCCTCTTTTGTTTTTTTTTATGTATTTTCTTTACATTGACGCTGTATCATGTATATTGCAGGATAGAGGTAGAGAAACGCTTGTGTTAATACATTGAATGCTGCGAATATATAATAATTCATTATCTTTAGTAGGAATCGAACCCACAACTATTCCTTTTACTAATCAATACGGAATGGCCTCTAATTATATGTGATGCATATTATATTGTATATTCTTAAGAAGTATATTCTAGTGTAAAATACTTATTTAGAAATGCCTAATGGTGCTAACAACATAAATAAGTAGTAACAAGCGTATAAAAATTTCGACGTAGCTTGATGAGAATGTATGGCTTAGTGGTCAGAGCGCCTGGTCGGTTTCCAGAAGGCGCGGGATCGAGTCCCGCTACGTTCAATTGTTTGCACGTTTTCTAAAACAAGTATTTTTCTTTCCTAAGTGTGAAATAACACTTTAAATATGTTAAAAAAATATTATAGTGTACTTATTAAAAATACCCAGCAGTATCCAACGTAGATTTCATTAACAAAGTCTATCCTCGAAGGTTAAAAGTACGACTTAACATTGTCAGTGACACTCTCCCTGCCTAACCTTATCCATTCCCACATCCTTTTACTGTCCGTATCGTTTATACAAAACATATCTTCATTTATATACTTGATTATATACAAAACATAATAACAATGTAAAATTTGTTTATCCTCTTATATATGAAGCTAAAAAATTTAATATTACTAAAATTTATTTCAAAATAACAAAATAAAGGTGCAATATTTGTTTTTAACACACAATATTTGTTTAGAACGGAGTGTCTTGCCACTTGATTCCCTCCGCTAACCCTCACACATATATGTAGGATACATCATAAAACTATATAATAATATTTAAAAAATATAAATTCATCACCACTCTAGCGTTACACACAACGGTTAAAAAACCCTAAAAACACTCTTTTTATAGGTATACCCACCCATATACTCCTATTTATTATTATTACGAGAATAATATAAAAAAAAACGTAAAACGAAATCGGTCTCTCTGTGCGTATCCCGCATATTAATAGACACGACAAATTAAGTTTTACGCAAAATGAAATGGAAACAAATATACACATATATTTTTGAACAAAGAGTAATGTAAAATTCAAATAATGGCGATACGCTCGAACTACGGGAGCGATACTGAAAACCAATCACGCAGCCCGGTTATGTGATGGGAACTAATGTACATACACACATTCAATATACATACAAAATTATATAAAATCAACTTTGTGGCTGATATGACTTGCGGCCTATTAATATTTTTGAGCTTCACGCTGTATTTTCATATGGCTATATGAACCCTGCTACTTCCCAGGTCGACGGAACTTGGGAACCTAGTATTTAGAAATATCGTTTCCACCATTCTAGAGACATTGTTAAGTAGTGAACCTCAACGCCGCGCTCTGCCTCGTTATCAGGGCGAGGAAGTTAATCGTGAGAAAGTTAAATATCGTTTTACTATAAACTTGGAGTTGTGAAAATTCTTTTCTGTGAGATTTATATCTGATATATATTTTTGAACCCAACGTTTCAAACATTATAGTTCACTCCATAAATTGATATAAAATAAAACCATTTGTATAAAGACACTCCGTTCCCTACTTCTTAGTAGAAAATAATGTTCTTATTCACGCTTTATTCCGCATATAGCAGGGTAGGCAGAAGGAACCTAGCGTTATTGCGTGTTGATTGGCGGAACTCAATACCACCGCCGTACACTGACAACGGTGCTATGCTTAAATATATAGTTTTTATTCTGGAAAGTCCTATAAATATTGAGATAAAAAAGTTTTATTTAGACTCCGAAAATAACGTCTTACCTGCTACGACACTTTTGATATAGCCATATTTTAAGTACAAATATGTATATAGTTAGAAATACATGCATAGGCAGTTATTTTTGAATACGATACGAATGTATTATTGCGTTATTCCCCGTTACAGCTCGACTAAACGTGCGAATTGAGGATGGTGCAAGTTGTAGGTGAAGCGATAAAAAATAAAATTAAGTTTTAAATAATTTAAATATTGTAAGCCAATAAATGCTTAGTTCCAAGATATTTTTTCATATTCTCAATGATACCAATGTTAAATTGTACAATAAAACTAGGTTGGTAGATTTTTGTATAACATAGAACTGAAGTGAAAGGTATCATTTTTGGCGTGTTCTTATTACAACGTGACATTTTCAAAGTAATTAATGTTCTTCTGAAACTATAAACTTCTTCTTAACAATAAGATAAAAATGATATATTCATGAATATAAAAATATAAAATTTAATATTTATTGCTATCATAGAACAAATATATTAAGACGAATCGCCGTCAGCACGTACTTCGCGCCACACTCTATATCGCCGGCTCTCCCGGGACCCACAACGCTTGCTCCTATATTGCGAATATTATAAAAATTTATTCCACAATAAACCCCTTATCGCCGGCGCGATCTTTTAATACGCACTTTCTCTACATCCGGCGCTGTATTACAATTGTAACATTTACAGGCGCAGAATTGAATCTATAACTCATGCGCTACAGCGTCTGATTCTAAACGCGATTGCGGGTTCGATTCCTATTCGAAGTAATAAATTATTTTCATTTCCTCGTGAAGCTTCACGGCTTAACACGTTATGTCTCGAGAAACTGGGCAAACTAAACCAAAAGTCCAAGAGGTCTAACAGATGCTTTAGGCTATTTAATAAATATTTCAATTTTATTAAATAAATGTACATTAAAATGGATCACAATTGACATTCGAATCTGCCGCAAACGAAAACGTAGTCAGAAGAGCAATAGATGGAAATTTATGGGAATCAATTCCATTAGTTTGCCAAATTTTAATACCATTACCATATATAAGCTACTCTCGACAAATGCAACTGACAGTACTGACAATCACTCCTTTCATTTCATCCGAACTAGCGTATTTAGTGATATTTTCTGGGAGTGGGGAGGGGGTTGGGGGGCATAGGCTGGACACATATGTTTGCGTAAATGTTGTTTTTTTAATTTTTCAGGACAAATTTTAGTAATATTTTTTGAGTAGGCACCAGACTGTTCAGAGGTGGGCACGCCCAACCGTTTATCTCCCATTCAACGCCTATGTTCGTAACTCTTATTTTCGTTGCTTGTTTTAGCTTAACGCTTTATCCATAGCGGGGTAGCCAAAGAGTATGGTCTCTGTATATACCTATCACCTGGTCCGATATCATACATGCTCTCCGAGGGGCCTGCATTTAACGTGACTTGTCTCCAGTGTTATCAATAGTGTATTTTCGAACCGAAAGTGGGCAACGGAGTGTCTTAACACTAGGTTTTCTCCTCCTGTCTTGTTATATACGGCTTACAGCTTGAAAATTAACATCTATATCCAAGTTTTTTTTAAATCTTTTGTAAGGGTTGTCTGGAAGTCATTTTTCATTTTTTTTATCTTGTATTTTTGGATTGGATTTTGGTCACGGGTGGACACACGGACTATTGCAAAGTGTTCGAAACGTCGGGTTTCCAAAAATGTATAAAACTTCAAAATATACGCGATTAATCCGGTTAAAATAGTTTCATTTAAAATGTGTAATAATCGTGAAAATCAAAGAACTTATTATAATTGTTGATGTTACAACAATCTCCATAAAATGTTTTCGTACATTGAATATGAAACCCGCTTCATCGTTATTTTGTTAGCGAAATTGCGGAATTACGTCAGTTATTTCATATTTACTGTAATTATATTGTGGTTTATAATAATATAGCGTTATGCTTTTCGGTTGTTTCGAAAAGGATATAATGTTATTGTTTGGTGTTTAACTAATGGTGCAGGTGGTGGTAATTTCTATGTTTTTCCTTGGTTGTTCGATTCTTAATGTGGTAAGCGTGGATGGTTGGGAGTTCCATTCGGATGATTGTAATTAAATCGTTCACTTCGCCACTGAACACGCTGTCTTGAAAATAGAGAGGAAATTGAGAAATAGAGTGACTCTAGACACTAAATTTCTTCTAATGCGTGAAATTCTTTTTGTTGTATGGAAAAATGGTCGTGTATATAGTATATGCTATATTAGAAGCAAACTTCTAATATGCAAATATGTTGTAATTTATATCAATTTAGTCTGTGAAAAAAGGTTGAGAATAATAATAATCCCTTTCATTCTAACCTCGTTATAAGACTGCAATGTTCATATATGAAGAATTCGAAAATTCTGAGTGACAGCGTCTTAAAATTAGGGGCGCTGCGGGATACAGCGTGAAGCTAATAATAATAAAAGTCTGATTACACATACCAAACGAGTAGAATATATTCCATACAGTATGCCAAAAGTGATATCCCAAAACAAGTAATCAGGTAATAAATTACCGGAATAGGGTAAAATTACACCTGAACAAGCCCACTCGACCGTATTAGGTTTAGTAGAAACTTGCGTAATATTTCCCAAAGCTGTGTTGTCGGTAATAACGCGGTTTACGAATTACAGGGCAATAAACAATCGTGGCTGGTCCCAAAAAGCCGCAATAAGCGTACAACCTCGGCCTCTGATATGAAACCTCATAAATTCTCTTCGGAAAATTCGTTAATATAATTTTCTACTGGTCGCCCGGTTCGCGCCGTATGCTGCCTGTTCTACCATAGTAGGACAAGTGTGAATAGTAGAGCAAACTGTTAAAGGAAATACTCTCAAGTGTACATGCCAAGACTAGACAAGAGAAAATTAAATTATTATCTTTAATTTTCAAATATTTTATTTTATAATATAATATGATGATATACTTTTCAAAAATTTCCGTCAATTCGATGTGTTTCATTTAGTAAACTTAGTCTTACTACTGGGAATATAAACTTATTTTATTTGAAATGTGTCGGTTTCGTCATTTCTTCTTCTTCTTCATTTTTTTCTAGGAGGAAGCCGGTGTTAAGTTATGGCATAAATAACGTATATGGAGCCTTTTTTTTATAATGTCACACTGTATCTGGCACTCAGCAGTGTAGGCAGAGGGAACTTAGTGTCAAGACACTCCGTTCCCCATTTTCCGCTAAATTCTGGAGGCATTACGTGTAGAGTGGCGGAACAACGCCACGCTTTGCCTTGACACCAGAGCGAAGAAATCAGATTATAAAAATATTTCATTTTCTATAGGAATCGAACCGACAATCTGTGATGTTTTGAATCACCATTGCACCGCGACTGACCTCAGAAGCTTTAATAGAACGGTTCTTCAAATTTTCTTTCAAAATAGCTATTTTTATATACTATTATAACACAATACACTACTAGAGAGACCTCTTAAAACGCTTACATCATGTTATACACTTCACGCGACCGACACTATATATCTGACCAAGCAACTCAAAACATCAGTTGAAGTGGTACTTTAATAATACTATAGTTATCCTAATAATATTATAACGTGTTAGTGAGGATGGATGTTTGTTTCATTTTCATGTAAAAACTCCTGAACGGAATCAGCAGAACTGTTAGTATATAGATAGATATATATATATATATATATATATATATATATATATATATATATATATATAGATAGATATGTATATATATATATATATATATATATATATATATATATATATATATATATATATATATGCATATATGTATATATAAATAAATAATTAAAAAATATATAAATAAATAATTTTATTGTTAATCAGATTCACGCTGTATTCTACCGAATTTCAGGAGCACAACGTGTTGAGTAGCAGAACTCTACGCCGCATTTTGTCTCGACATCAGAGCAGAGAATAAAATATAAATTTAAATCAATATTAAATTTCCTTTAGCGGGGATCGAATCCACTTCCAGTCGCGTTTATCCACAATTTGTGGCCCTGCACCACGACTGGCCTCCGGACAGGCTGGTCTAGATAAAATAACAATAAAGTTAAGCGCTACTAAAATATATTTTTGCGTATTTTCTGGTACGAAACTAAGAAGAATTGCGTGGACAATCGTACTTCGTTTATTGCCGTCCGCCGCAATCGTGACTATTTGGCGACCATACATTACGGCGTCTCAGTCATTACGCCAGTTAAAATGGCCCATCGTAGAAGTAGATTTAGACAAACCAAACACCAAAAAACCTATCTAGTACAATAAATGGGCACACGTAAGTAAGATAAAGTGCCGATCCTCCAGGCAATCTCCGACTATCTGAATGTTACCTAACCATTCTGATGATTTCTTTTGGTTTTACTGCGATATTTGGATTTATTTTTAGATTTATGTACATACGTGAAATTTATACGTGAAAATTATTTCTTTTAGCTTTACAGTGTATCTTGTATAAAGTGGAAGTTGTAAAGACTACGTAGCAAAACCTAACGGGATATTTTGTTTAGTAACAAAAATGAGAAAAATATATCATTCTTCCAAGTGAGAATAGAAAATATAACCATCACATTTACAGCCACACGTTGTACCGCTGCGCCACGATAGCCTCATGAAATGCAATCACAAAAAAATGAAACGTAAAAAGAATTAAAATATTCTCGCTGTATCCCTGTTATCCCACCATGGTGCGTGACAGGAAGGTAGGGGGACCTTAATATTAAAACACTCTGTTCCCCATTTTCGCCGAATTCTTGAGACATTGCATGTTGAACTCAACACTTTTACCTCCATATCAGAAATGAAAACATACATTTAAATAAAGATTTCACTTTCTCGAGTGGGGATTGAATTTACAACCTATCACGTTTACAGTCACGCGCTTTAATCCCTGCGCCACGAACGGCCTCAGTCAAAACGTGTAGTTAAATTATATGTATTATAAAAAAAAATTCTTTATTGTTCTCACAATATTCAGTCAGCAAGCAGTATTATCATCAGAAAGGCTTGAATATTTGAAGATAATATATTCGATGAGTGTAGCTATCGACCGCGGCTGGCAGCCCGCCAGCTTCGGCTCGTGGATGCGCATCCTCTTTCAACGATTGTCGATTCATAGATTGTTTACTCACATGTATTTAGTATATACAGTGATCTATGAACTAGAAGTATAGTAGGTAGCTTTGACGTTATTTAAAGTTATACATAGTACTGTAGATATTATTATTTATAATTGGCGGGGGCATTTGATTAATTTGTCCTGAAATTTTTTTGTGATGTTTTTTCGTATAATAGAGGTCGTGGCGAAACGAGGCACATGTGTGTGACTGTAAACGTGACAGATTATGGATTAATTTCCCACTCGAGAAAAAGAAGTTTTTAATATTTTCATTCCTTCGCTCTGGTGACGAGGCAAGGCGCGTCGTCGAATTTGGCGCCTCTCAATATGTAATGGCTCCAGAATTTGGGACAAAGTGAGGTATGGAGTGTCCTAATATTAGGTTCTCTCTGTTTACCTTCCTACATTCGAGATACACCACAAAGGTGATAATAATAATAATAATATTAATTTCATCACCGTCCGCCAATCATTCAATTTGAGACTACTGTAAAGGGACGTCCGTTACTCTCACTCAATGACCCAGTATCCAGTCCATCCAAATTCCATTCCATAGTCATAGTTTAAAGGGGAAACATAATATAATATTAATACTAATAACAGAGCAGTTGTTCGCAATATTTCGACTACTGTTTGATCTACTACTACAACGATCACGTTGATCAGACACTGGACTTCGTAAATTGTTAGCAGCTTTGAACCTGTATTCATTCAGTATCCTCAATTGACCATGAATTTTTTACTTTTTTTTCTCTTACTTGCAAGTAAGGGAGAGGCTGTTTAGCACATTGTAAGTAGACTCTTCCTAGAGAAATGGATTATCTTACACAAAAATAATGTTTCAATGAGAACTTATAGACAAGATTTGGATTTGAAACAACAAAAAACATCTTTAAGTATAGATACTATATATAACATTATCTAAGAAATACAATTGACGAATAATTAAATTTTACTTCGTTTGAGGCCGGTCGTGGCGCAGCGGCACGGCCTTTGAAAATGAAACAAGGCGTTGGTCACTATGCGGGAATTTTAATCGAAAGTGAAAATATATGACAAAAAAAAGTTTTAAATGTTTTAAACTCAAAATATTTTTGCAAAATTATATGAAAATGCAAAAAATAATCTCAAGAACCCCTCTTAACTCTAAGAATGTAATAATTAAAATTAAATAAATAAAAGCTCATTATAGAACTAAAATAATGAAAAAAAAAAGTCATTCCCATTTATTAAGGTCAAGAGCTGTAACTAACAATGGCTGGCAGTGTATATAATAATTATTACTTTTGCTGTAATAATTATCATTTTTAATATTATTTAAACTCTGCAAAGGCGATGGAAGTAGGATCCTACTTCTTTACAATTTTATAAATCTTTGTTTTGAATTCTAAGAAACTTTTGTTATTATAGAAATTCATAGCCATTTTTAATATAAAAATATATTGTTTTTCCGATAATTCTTCACAAAAATGTATATATATGATATAATATATATAAAAATATTTACAAAATACAACTTTTACACAAAATAAAAAAAGAACTATAAATACAATTTTTATATTATAAAAATTATAAAATACAAACCATAATTGTGATTCTCCCCCATGCTCTACCACTTGCCTTGGGAAATAAAGCAAAAACAGGGCACAATGCCTTTGCAATGCGGAGTTTACAATGTTTTTGTTGCGACAGACGAACGCCGAGATAAATCTTTGTTATTACAACACAACAACTAGTGCTGGCTACAATAGTTCTGTTGGAACAGACAACGTGAAGGAGAATGGGAACGTGAACGTGAACGTGAAAAGAAAAGAGGGAAATAAAGCCTTATGCGTGTTTAAATAAACTTTTATATCGCATAATAACGTGTTAAGCTTTATGCAAGTTAGTTAGTTCATTCGTCTGTGTGTCACTGTTATAATTTTAATTAGCATCATTGAATAAACACTGTGGTAGTGTTGTGGCTGTAAGTTTTACTTTTTGTTTTTACACATTAAGTTCTGGCTCAAGGAATATAGAAAATTGGGCTGTAAGTGGGTAACGGAGTAAATTGATACTAGATTCCTGCTTTATAAAGGCATAAAGCTTCATATCCTGATACAGGATAAAGCTAAAATATATCTCGCATATTCAGAATTCATAGAATAGAAAATTCCTAAAATAACGTCCTAAAAAAAGTCCTAAAATAAAATTAGGTTCCCTTTGACTACCCTGCTTCTGCAGGGCAACGCATGAAGCTGTTTATTTATAATATAAATTTATTTATCAATTATCCGTAAATAATATTTTTCCCTTGATTGGTACATTTTTTATTTGCTTAGTAGGTCGAGTTTATTACGAACGTGTCTAATGAGTGGGATAATTAATCAGACCTTGATACGATATTGGAAAATTTAGCATCCACCGGCCACCTCCCAGCGCGGTTTTAATTGAACCATTAAATTGTTTTGCTTTACTAGGCTTATGTTCTAATTGGAACACGAGTTCAGTCCGTAATTTCGTTTGGCGCTATACAATATAATATCTTGTTTTTTCTTAGTAAAATATGGTTGAGAAATCCTGTTTCATTTCTGTTTACAGTGTTCATCTTGTACATTCAGAATTAGGTTGTGTTTCTAAGACATCTGGACTCAGTTAAGCTAATGGAATCCAGAAGGAAAAGATACACAGAGGAGAATCACGAAGAATGAAGAAGAACGTGCTCAGATGGATTGGATACGTCGAGAGAATGAGAGAAAGAATAAGAAAAATTTTAATGAAGCGTAAGAAAGGAGGGGGACCGCATTTGAATTCCGGAAACAGTTTCGAGGATACCGAGGGCAAGTTTCATAAAAAAATTGTCATCTACGTTTAATTGTCATCCAGTTTCTGCCATGCGTTGTCTGTTGGTCACTCAGCATCAATAGTTTATTGTAAGCTAAAATTCATTCATTCATTCTTCTGAGTGACTTGCGGTGGTTGTGCCCAGATATCTCATAATTTTTATAGCAATCAAATAAATTTAACATCGATATTGTAATTGATTTCGTGACTTTCTGTTTTTGAAACACCGATTTTAATATTATCATTTTATATTATTCCATATTTACATTATTTAGTTCACTAACGAAATTTCAATATTTGAACATAAATTCTGTATAAAATTATAAATATCTAACATAACGCTACAGTAAGTAGGGTATGTAAGCTTCGTTAGGCCGACGATCTCTGAAGCAAATATTCGAGTAGGTCATACGTACCGTAGCGTTCGTCACATCGCCGGGAGCGAGCATCTCGATCAATTGAGATGAGAATTTTTCCGCTTCTCGAATATGTTTACTTTCACATATAAGGCTGTCATGACGCAGTTGGACAGTGTTTACTGTAAGCGCGAAGGTTGTGAGTTCGATTGCCACGAAGATGAATGATTATTATATTTAACGTTTTTCTTTCTCCATTCTGATGGACAAAGTCCGCCGTTACCAGAGCGAGGAAATGAAAATATTGAATATTTCATCCCCCTGAACAGGAATCGAACCCACAACCGTCGCGTTTACAATCGTACCCTTATGCCAGTACACCACTACTGCCTCAAAGTATTTTTGCATTATTATTATTATCTACTTTGCAAAATTCAAATATTTGCTTACCAATCTTCCTGTATTGTTATAGAACTTCATGAATTTAAGTGTTACATCCTCAAAGTGAACCCACCGGCTAATACACTGTACCCAGCACAAAGGAATCTCATCCAGTTAATGTCTATAAAGTGAATTACTTCAATGTCTTAGAGTAAACAGTCGGTGGTCGAGATACGAGTAGGTACCTGGTGTGTGTTTTAAGATACTTCATTTATCTTGTGTTTGTTTTGATTGTAAACATAGTTTTATACAGATTAATCTATACTTATTTATAAAGTTTGATGCTGTAAGCACGATGGTTGTGGATTCAAATCGTCACTTGGGAAAATGAATATTTAATTTTTTTTATTATTCCCTTTCTGATTGACGAAGCGGTGCGCTGAATTTCGCCACTCTATAAAGAATATGTCGACAATTCTCCACAAAAAGTGAAGAATGGAGTATCCTTACACCAGATTCTCACTGTAATACGAGAAAACACCCATACATAATCATTTTTCTGTCTTTACACAACACCAGGCACTACGTGATAGGCTAAAATATAAAAAAAATTACAATTACAGATTTTACCATCCCTTATATAGCAGCACAATGGCCCAAATTAATCAATAGTACTAATTTGCGTTCATAATTTTGTATAGAAAATACAGCAATAGAGCTTTGGTTGTAAGGAACAAACAAAAAAGTAACAATAATGATCAGTTTCTTTTGAAAACGTCGAGGGAACGGAAGAGGGTAATATTTTAAAGAGTGCTTAATACGTAAACAATGGTTTGTAAGCTTATTTTCAATTTCTGTGTACTGAATTGTATGTTTTTTATTCTTTTAGACGAGCTATTATTTTTTTTGTAAAAATTATATTTTTGAAAAATAAATCGTCGGTAAGAGAGGTAGAGGGAGACCTCGGTTGGCCTTCGAAAACACAGGATCAAAGACACTAGGTCACGTAAAAAGCAAGAGGGCCCCCCGGAGGGCATGTATGAATAGGTTGATGGCAGTGGACGAGGCGGCGAGGCGAAGAGATATGTAGAGACCGTAGCGTTTGGCGCTCCGTTCTCTCTGACTACCCCGCTAGGGATAAAACGTGAAGCTAAGTTAATTTAAGAATTTGTGAGAAGGCCAGTCGTGGGGCAGGGGCACAAAGTGTGAATGGGTCAAAGGGGAATAAAAAAGCACAGATATGGATGTACACGATTGGTTGTGGGTTCGATATCCACTCAAACGATTTGAAACATTATCGTTTGTTAATATTTTCATTCTTTGATCTGGAACCAAGGCAAGAGTCCGGCGTTAAGTTCCTCCACTCAACACGTAAAGCCTCGAAAAATGAGTGAGTTGACAACGAATTGTCTTAACATTTTCTCTGCTTACACTGCTGTGTGTGTGATACAGCGTTATCTGATATATAAACCAGTGAGCTATGAAATATTACTGTATATTATTGAGCGGATATGAGAATGTTCATATCGGTATAGCATCAGACTGTAAACAGGACAGTTGTGGGTTCCTTATTTTTTATCAATTATAATTCATCGAGTAGAGAGGTAATAAGACAAAGCACGGCGTTATATCCCATTATAAACGTGAAAAGCGTGGAGCTATATAATAAGGTTTTTTTTAAAGTAGATATATTAATTTGTATCTATACTAATAATAAAATCGTATCCGGCTGTCGATTTGTCGATTGACTTGTTGATTGATTTTAGCCATCTTCTCTTAGCATTCAGTGTTAGTTTTACTTCAATCGGTTTTAAAAATAGAAAAGAAATATTATTTTAAAGAATGTTGTTTGACAAAATTGTTTAATTGGCTGAAACTTTAGTTTTCAATATAAGTATAGATATTAATTTTAAAATGCATTACTGCAATACATTTCCATTATTTTCTTTTTCTAATAATTGTATGTTTTGTAATGATATAGGTATTAAAAAAGGAAAGTAATGCAGGTTACTAAATAACAAACTATGTAGTTTAAACGGACGAAACCTATGTAGTTCAAAGGGACGAAGCCGCAAACTGGTTGCTAATAACAAATATTAAATCAGCTTCACGCTGTATCCCGCACACGGCAGAGTATGCAGATTCAATCTAGTGTTAAGACACTCCGTTTCACACTTTTCGCCGAATGTTTCGAGACATTGTGTGTGGCGAAACGAAGAAATCAAAATATGAATAAATAAGAATTCGCTCCCCTCGAGTGGAAATCGAACTGTAACTGTCGCGTTACAGTTACACCCTTATGCCTCTGCGCCACGACGGCCTCAAAATTATATAAAGGTAAGAAAACGAAAGTAATGGAGATAAGTACATTTATAATTATGTATTAAAAGCGTGCGAAGCCGCGAGCTGGTCGCTAGCAATAAATATACCAACAAGTAACAAAAATACCGTTTCAGCTTCACTCGTTCGACGTCTGAGCACCGACTTCCTTCCAAGTTAGCTTGTTAAATGAACGTTCGCCCGTTTCTAACTTTGTAAAGTAAGTACTTCGCAAATCATGATGTATATTAGGTACTTGTTAAGATATCAAATTTGATCATCGTTGTATGTAACTGACGTTTCCGCGTCCTACTTTATTTGGTCGGATTATTAATTGAAATCCCGTTTTTCTTCCAATCTCGTGGAACTCTCGTCGTCTCTTAGTGCTCGCCTACAATCCCTAGCCTGCCTACATGGCAAATTTTAACTTTTTTAAGTTTCGTCTGTACGTTCTCCTATAGTCCCTCAGTTACGGTAGAGTTTTATATAATTAAAAAGATTATCTGTTATCTAATCTTTTGATGTTTTATCGTCACAACAATAAATAACAAAAATAATAGATTGTTTTTATTTTTAGTACCCTTTTTGTGTTTTTACGGAAAAGTATATATTTCAACAAATAGTCTAAAGATGAAATATTTACTTAAATTTATATTTCCATTTCTTCACTCTGGTTCCGAGGCAAAGCGCGGCGTTGAGTTCTGCCACTCAACACGCAATGCCTCCAGAATTCGGCAGAAAGTGGGGAACGGAGTGTCTAAAACACTAGGTTCCCTCTGCTGATTTATTTTATTTAAATAGTCTTAACTTCTACGAAAATCATAACCTACTCAAAACAGACTATTATAGCTTAAAAATAAAATATTAATAAAAACACTATCAACAACAATTTCAGAGAACAAAGAAACTCGAGAATAAATCGTGCGGAGGTTGCGTTACATTTATCAATGTCAGTAATTCAAGAAAACTCCGGACCAACGCTTCTAGAAACACTACTACTAGAAATACTACTACTACTACTAGTACTACTACTAGTAGAAATACTATAACTATTGTGGGAAAAGCTCTATATGCTTTAGTGTCTTGTATTGTCGACAGATAAGGATAGTTCAGGAAATTGCATTTACCAAGAACTCGCTATGTTAGCTGCATCCAAGAAATGCTTTGAAAATATTAAAAAGCTAATTGAATTTTGTTATCTTTAAGTTACTACTTACTTTTCGTTTCATTAGAGACATTGTATGTTGGACGGCGGAGTTGAACGCCACGGTTTATATAAACAGAGTTTGTTTAGCTTCACGTTGTATCCCGCATACAGCAGGTTAGACGCTTGGAACCTCAGGCCCAGTATTAAGACACTCCGTTTCCATTAAAACACTTCCGTTCCCATGTCTGCCGAAATCTGAAAGCATTGTAAACTCTTATGGCGAAACCCAACGCCGCTCTTTGCCTCGATACTAGGACAAGGAAAAGAGGAATTATTAAATATTTCATTTCCTCGAGTGGGAATCGAAATCATATCCAGTCGTATCTACAGTCACACGCTCGTGCTATTGCGTCACTACTGGTCTCAAAATCTTTTTTGAAATAAATAAAAAATCTAATTATTATTAAAACATCAAAACTTGCCAACTCTTACAATTTGATTAATTTGACCGTAATATCGAAACGGAATGTCAAATAAGAAACGTAAATTCACTATTTACATATAGTTATAACGTCCTGTTGGCTTGGCTCTAGTTGTAGCTGGAGCCTCGGTGCATTTGCGATTCAAAAGCGCTTGTAAAACTTTACTACCGTACAAAATGTTTGGAGGAACTTTTACCGTTTTATATGAAAAAGTTTTTATGGGACGTAAGGTTGTAGTTGCTCTTAACTTTTGTTAGCAAGATCGTTTTTAGGGTTCCGTATCTTTAAGGGAAAAAAAGGAAACCTTATAAGATCATTTTGTTGTCGGTCTGTCTGTCGATAGCCTTTATCTCAGGAACGCTTGGATATATCGAGTTGTAATGTAAACCATATACTGAGATCTAAGGTCTCTTGATTTGTTGATTTAAGGCTTACCATCCCTCATTTTTTGCAAAGTTTTCAAAATATTACGTGAACGTAACTAGTTCATTTTAATGGGAAACGAACCCTTCATCATATCAGACGCTTTACCGCTGCTACAAGTTAGTTTCTTTTTTTTTCTATTTTTAGTAACTAATTTTAAATAATAATAATAAATTTCTTTATTTATTATTTAATTTAATTATATATTAATACGAACAAAAATAGCGAACATAAGATTAAAAGGTCAGTTTACAACGGCGGGCCTTATCTCTAAGATAAAGATAGAAGAAGTGGATGAGTGCCAAACACCTGAAACTACTGTACTTAAAAAAAAGTATTGATTAATTTTATGTAGCATACATACTATCAAGTTTTGATAATATTGCGTTTCAGTATTTTATAACACTAGCGAGCGACAGCGGCTCCGCAATCTTCTTGTTATATAATAGCTAAATTATCTAAAATATTTACAAAAGTTTACCCCTGTGAATGATTCTGATGTATAAAATATATTACTGTGAAGTTTCATCAAAAACAGTTTAGCAATTTTTGCTCGACAGTGGAAGAAACATCCATCCTCACAAATTTTCTAATTTTATAATATTTGTACAATTAGTAGGATCGAAGTAGAAATATGAAAGTCTATTAAGAATTTATTGTTTGTATGAAAAGTCTTATGTCTTTTTATTAGCTTTCTTATGGCTTAGGTTAGCCCGAGCCTTTCTCCTGATACTTCACTCGAACTAGGGGCTTTAATACAAAATTTTTGCCTCCACTATTATTTTTTAAGATTTAACTATAAATGTATAGTTTTTTTGTTTCACGCTGTATCCCGCACACATCAGGGTAGGCAGAGGGAACCTAGTGTTAAGACACTCCGTTCCTCACTTTGCGGCGAGTTTTAGAGGCATAGCGTGTTGAGTGGCGGAACTCAACGACGCGCTTTGCCTCGACATCGGAGCGAAGAAATTGAAATATAAATGTAAATAAATATTTCATTTCCTTGAGTGGGGATCGATACCCACAACCAGTCAATTTTACAGATACAACTTGTGTTCCTGCGCCACGACTGGCTTCAGCCTAAATGGATAGTTTTAATTTTTTTTCTGAACTAATATTATTTGTAGATGCCAGCTGCCAAATCTCATAATTCTAGGTCAACCGGAAGTACTCTTAGGAAGTGCAAGTACAGTCTCAAGTACTCCCTCAATTTTGATTCCCTTTAGAGTATCGAAATAAGCGTTCTTTGCTATATAAGCGGTCATATATTTTTTAAAATAAGTAAGTGTAGAAAAATGTTTTTTTATCAGAAAACCGTGGGTCCGTAGATCTAGGTAAATGCTCTTGAGGGACAGGCAGACAGACAACAAAGGGTCATTTTTTTATGGGTTCATTTTTTTCTTAAAAGGTCCGGAACTCTAAGAAATGGCAGAGAGTGCGGCGGAGAGTTTAAACATTATATTTTGTTTGCCTATAATGAAACGGGCAAAGGATGGCTAAAGTTAAACATCCTTTTTGAAATTATTTTTTAGTTTCAAGCCGGAACGCTTACCTCTTTTGCCTCTTCCACTGTCATCAATCTCTTCTCGTATTACATGTTACATATTTTTTAAATAAAGAGTGGCGACTTTCGATTACATAAAAATATTAAGTAAAAATATACGTTACATAAATATATTGCAGTTTGCCGATACTATTTTATGTATTTACAAAAATTATGTATATATAATTCGAATTACGTGTCACCTGGTTCCGTGGTGTAGTGGTTATCACATCTGCTTTACACGCAGAAGGCCGCCAGTTCGATCCTGGCCGGAATCATATACTTTTTGTTGGTTATTAGTTTTTTATTTTGATCGCAGCAAAATTAATATTTAATAAGTATATGTTGCTTTTTTATACTGCAGAAATTATATATATCTTTTAAGTAAATAGGCGTTCTCGAGTAAATTATGATGTAAGTAGGTATATGAAACAAGTTTCACTTTTCATGTAATATTGTTTATCTTGTTTCGATAATTATTTATATGACCCAAGATAAAAACGAAATATTTTTATCAGAATACAATCAAAGTTAATAAAACAGAAAAAAAAGTAAATAATTTAAATAATCGTTCCTCTATTAGCCGACACGACTATCCGCTACAAAAGATAAAATGCTCGTAAATACTGCTACTCTTTTTTTAAAAACGTATAAAAATTTTGGGATTTGAACTTGCAAACCATCCAGCGCTCTGACCATTAACCCATATGTCCTTACGTTGTTTTTCTTATAACGTTCTTTCTACCTATATTAAATTTTACCGCTACACAAACACCGCTGTTTTTCGTTTCGTTTACAAGTATTTCTAAACTAATCAGAAAGCACCACTCCTTAACCCGAACAGCAAAGCTAACAGACTGACCTACTTTGGACCCTCCATACAAAGTCGACGACTCGCGGTCACTTCAACTGCTAGCTCGTTTACTGAAATAGCCCAAAATATGTTTACTGAACTTCAGTTGTTTTTGGCTAAATTTAGTAGTTTTTAAACTGTTTTGTTAGGTTTAGGTAAAAATTTAAAGATTTTTTTTCAGATTCTAATTCGATATGCGGGGGGTTGGCTTAGTGAACTTAGTGTTAAGAGACTCCGTTTCCTACTTTTCGCCGATTTTTCGGGGTATTGCGCTTTGAGTTCGTGAGAGCGAAGATAATTATCAATAAATTTATTGCATGTGTGAGTGGAAATCGAACCCACAACCGTCGTACACGCTTGTGTCTCCTGCGCCAAGACGGTTTCCTTTATTAAAATTGTTATTATATATAAGTCATATTAAAAACGTCCAGTTGCGACGAATGGCCGTTTTTATTAAGAGCATTTTTATATAACATCGTTCTGCATTCCACATATAGCAAAGTATACAGATGAAATCTAGTGTTAAGACACTCTGTTTCCCAATCAACAAAATCAACAAATCAATGCCACATTTCGTATTCTTACAAGTGCACGAAAAAGAAAATAATCCATTCCCCCGAGTAGGAACAGAACCCACAGCCGTCAGACGCTGTTATGAACATATCACATATCGATTCCAGAGAGCAATGAGACCGGCCATGACATATTCGTGGTAAGATTGATCGCGGCCGCAATAAAACCTCTATCGGCCGCCGGCGCTTTGAAAAATGGATTCGTATTCATTACACGGTGCTTTCACTTGACCAGGATTTATTACTTTTTTTTTAGTTGAGCTGGAAAAAAGTTTAAAAAGTCTTATCTCTTAATATGTACCTTTTTTTAGCGTCACGCTATATCACGCTCACAGCGAGGTAGGCAGAGGGAACCTAGTATTAAGACATTCAGTTCCCCAAACCATAACCAATTTTCGAGACATTGTGTGTTGGGAAACGCTGTTCTTTATATTATTGTGAATTCGGCAAGAAAAATAATGAGATAACACATATGCAAAGAAATTAATAATAATAATTTATAGTGTAAGTAAGCTCATTTAAACATTATACTACTATAAACTACACTTAAGCCTCCAACAAGTAGTGTCATTGACCCCATTGTGTGGACACAATAATACCGGTATTAGATCAGCGAGCGGAAGTACGTAGTATTGATGTGATTAGGAGCTGGGAGCAAACCTGATGCCTAAAACCTAAGTTATTATTATATGTATATGTGTGGTGCGGTGCCCAGTGGACATTGTGACCTGTAAACGCGACAGTCTTGAGTTCAATCTTCATTCGAATGATTTAAATTATTTTTGTTTCCTCGCTTGCGGTAGAATTGAATTTGCTACTTAACAAGTAATGTGTCGAAATTATTAAATTATAAAGTGGAGAACGGAGTGTTTTTACACTAGGTTCCCTCTGCCTACAAAGCTGTGTGCGGGATACAGCGTGAAGCTGATTTATTTATGTAATCAATGTTTCAAATAAACTTGGTTTTGAAAGTCAAATTACTTTTTCATTTTCATGTTAATTAAAAATATTTTATTGCAATAATTTGTAATGTTGTATAAGTGGTTCCGTGGTGTAGTGGTTATCACATCTGCTTTACACGCAGAAGGCCGCCAGTTCGATCCTGGCCGGAATCATATACTTTTTGTATTTCTTATAGTTTATATATCAATACTTTTTGTTTCTGTCATCAAAATAGAAAATAAGAGAATAAAAAAATTATAATATCAACATATTCTTATTTATTTTTTTATATTTCTCAATTGTATTAAACGTAGGTATGTTGATTGTAAGAACTGTATAAAATTTATCATTTACATATTATTATTTATACAGTTGGTGTGTATCATGTTGTTATATGATTTTTTTATAAATATTTAATTGTGCCGCAGGGGCGCAGTGGCTGATTTTAGTCATATAGTCGCGTTTATAGGTTTTATTTCCACTGAAGGTATTAAATTATTTTTCAGATTCAGAGTGAAGCTATATAAGTTAGACTTATATATATTCTTTATTGCATGTAAAAAAAATATGTTTTTGTGCCGTGTGATCCCGGCCTAGAATAGGATCATCCTGGTACTGGTGGTGTCGTAAGAGGCGACTAAAGTACGTGTGGTAGAGTCACGTCGCCAGCAATGGCAACACGCATGGGCAGACTCGACCGGATCATTACCACCCCCGGCATTTAAAACCAGCGTGAAGTAGTGGCAAAAGAACAAAAAAAAACAAAGCAATAATAAAATTGTAAAGATTGTTTACAATGGCGAGCTTATCTCTAAAATAAATCTCTTCCAGCCAACCAATGGAAGTGGATGAGAACCAAGTTGCGGTGTAGAGACACTTAACTTAATGCATTCTTAATAATAAAGAAACCAAATAATATTAAAAATTTATAAATAAAAAAAATCATAAAACATAGTATGTATAGAAAATTAGTTATATATACAAACATACATAAATATTTACATAAATATACAATATTTATTGTATCTAATTTCAGTATTTGGTACTAAAACTTAAGTTATTTACATTTTATTCATTATTCTTCTAAGGCCGTGGTGGGCCCAGGAGCACAAGGGTGTTTAATTTAATTTAACTTTAATTAAGTTTAAATTTATATTTCCATTTCTTTCCTCTGGTGTCGTTGCAAAGAGCGGCGTTAAGTTTCGCCACTCAAGACGCAATGCCTCCAAAATTCGGCGGAAAGTGTGGAACGGAGTCTTACCACCAAGTTCTCTCTGCCTACCCTGCTGTTTGCGGGATACAGCGTGAAGCTGATTTAATTTAATTTAATACTTTTAATAATATATACGTGATATTTTTCGGTTGCTTATAACAAAAGAACACAAAAAAACTAAACGAATTTAAATAGAAATATCTACAACTAAGCACAAAACATAGAAAAATAATGATAATAAAATCAATAGTCATGGTTCAGGAGTAGGTAAATGTGTATGCTATTATATACGGGATACAGAGTCAAGTTGAAAATAAATGTAGTACATTTCAAACATGGTTTTAAATTATAGCTTGAAAGAATTAAAAATAATAAAAAAAAAAAATCAGCTTCACGCTGTATCTCGCACACAGCAGGGTAGGCAGAGGGAACCTAGTGTTAAGACACTCCGTTCCCCGCTTTCTGCCGATTTCTGGAGGTATTGCGTGTTGAGTGGCAGAACCCAACGCCGCGCTTTGCCTCGACACCAGAGCGAAGAAATGGAAATATAAATTTAAGTAAATATTTCATCTTCTCGAGTGGGGATCGAACCCACAACCAGTCGGTTTTACAGTCACACTTCGTGCCTCTGCGCCACAACCGGCCTCAAATTAAAGGTAATAAATAACCAAAATAACCAAAAAGAATATATTCACCAATGGACCCGCTCCTCGGTCACCTCACCTCGAACAAGTTATTTCCAACAGAGCTCCAGCGATCTCAAGTGATTAATAACGAGAACTTTTTTATCCTCTTTCGAGCCAATTTCGAAAAAGATCAATTTGTCTGTCGCCAGAGTTACTTTTGTCATCAATTTAATGTTAAATAAATAGCTTTGCTGCTGTGCTGTCCATTGTGGTGCAGTATATCGCTTAATTGTATAACGATGGTTGTGGGTTCGATTCGGGTCGAGAGGAATGGTTATTTTGTTTTAGCTTCACGTTGTATCCACGTGGGATATGAATAATAGCAGAGTAGGCGTAGGCAACCTAGTGTTGATACACTCGACTTCGACGAAATAAAAATATAATCATCGCCCGGTAGAAAGAGAGAGAGAGAGAGGTACGTATACGTACGAAAGTAAGTAAGTATATTAGCAAGTATTTTATTTATTTACTAGCTTCTCTAGCTTCATTAATATTTTATTTTAATTAATACTTTATTATTTAATTTTATGAACAAAAAAGCAACTATTTATATGACAATCAATCCAATTTAAAACGCGGATATAACTTCATAAATCTTGACATTATTATATTTGAAATTAATAAATGAATTAATTAGTAATTATAAAATCATAATAAAAATCTCGCGATTCCATAAACTAGGTCAAAAGCGCTCCAAATGTTACTTAAATTTTCGTAGATTGCAAGAGATTTTGTGCAATTTTATATGCAGAGCTGTTTGTTTTTCATATTAATATTGAAATTTATAATTTATATGCCCTAAGGCCAGTGGCACAGGGGCACAAAGTGTGACTGTAAACGTGACAGGTTGTCGGTTAGATTCCCATTCGAGGATAAGAAATGTTGTATATTTTAATTTCTTCGTTCTGTGATCGAGGCAAAGCACGGTGTTGAGTTTCGCCATTATCACAAAATAAATTATTTATATGATATGATATTTTTTTATTATTGTTTAATTCACATTATTAATTTCATTTTCCCGTTCCAATGGAAAAGGTCTGGCATTGAGGTTCGCCACCCGAAAAGCACGTCTTGGATTTGAACGGAAATCAGCCGTGTCTCTGGAGAATTTTTTGAAGCTAGGTTCTTTCTGCTTACCCTGTTGTATGAGGGAGAAGTGTGACGCTAGGCGAAAAAGAGTAATGATTGTTTTGAAACATGAACAAATTTTACAATGTTCTTAAGAGCCTCGAAACTGGACATCTAAATAATGTTTTTAAAACCACCAAAAAAGTTTATACCTTTTTTTTAACATTTTTAAAGTGTTAAATCACATCCACATTCTAACTTAGTATTTTTAAGTTTTTTTTTATTATCAATGCAAACTCATCCAGATATATGAATCGCACAAATATAAACCTTGACTTTATATATGTATATTATATGAAACACAGTCGCTACCACTGTGCCGTGCGGTAGTCATTAAAATTTTCACAAAATATTTTTTACTTTTAGTTGCCGACTGAACCGACTATTATGGTCGCTTTAAAATTTTCAAGTTTGAATATAATTTTGCTCTAGAATTTTAACTAGACGGATTTTGATCGTTTATAGCGCAGTGGAGAATTATTTTTAATATAAATCAAAGCGAAGGTCACACGTTGATTCCAAACGTGGCACAAGGGCACAAATGTGTGACTGTAAACTCACGCAAAAAACGGCGTCGTGTTGGTCTCTAAAATTTGGCGAGGAATTGGTAACGGAGTGTCTTAAAACTAGGTTCCTTCAGCGGGAAACTGACTACCATTCAAAATAAATTTCTTCATAAATCTTATATTTCCTTATCTTTCCTTATCTCATCTTCAAATAAATTGGTATTTGGGGAGAACCGAAATGTAAATCATATTACAACGATGAAGTAAATGAATTTGTGGACAACGGATATATGTGTCTTGTATGCTGTCATGCGCGGTGTCTGACTGTAAACACAACGGTTGTGGGATCGATTCCCACTCAAGGGAGTTAGTTCTTCGTTCTCCAATTCTTCGATCTGCTAACAAAACAAAGCACACAATTTCAAGAGAGAAAGGTTCCTTCTGTATACCCTGCAATATGCGGAAAACATCGTGATGCGTTAATTTATATATGAAGAAATAATCTTAGTAATAATATGTTAAGCGTATTACCGGACCAGTCATGATCGTATAATCCTCTTCGATATCGCAATACGGCTGTAATAGCAACGTAAATACTTAATAGGGACTGATTAAGTGGTTATTATCATTATTGCCTTATTATTATATTAATTTATTGTTAAGATATCTCATAGATATATGGATGATGTTATATATGGAATTTGGAATTTATCGATTTTAATATATAAAATAAAACTTATTACCTTATTTAACTAATAAGTAAAATCAATAAATATACATATGTGCAAATAGGTGTGTATCCTGCACACAGGTAAGCACAGGAAACTCTAGTATTTTAATAAAGTTATATCGATTTATTTATATAGATCGATATAACTTTATTAAAATATATCGATATCGATATATCGATAATAGATAAAGATTCGTATATTTCGCTACCCATATCTGATATTTTAACTTCAATCATTTCACTCGTGACTTCATGATACGCAACTGACCTATAATCTCAAAAGTTTTTTAACAAAATGTTGCACTTGGCAGTCTGCTTTATTGCGCATATTTTTTTTATTATTTCTTTATTGTGATATATATTGGGGCTACTCGTGGCGCAGAGGCACAAAGTGTGACTGTAAGCCAACTGGTTGTGGCTTCAATCTCCAATTGAGGAAATTAAATATTTATTTGAAATGTATATTTCCATTTCTTCGCTCTGGTGTCCAGAGTGTCTTACTCTAGGTTTCCTCTGCGTATCCTGCTGTGTGCGGGATACATTGTAAATTTGATTTATTTATTTAATTTTTATAAAATATATGTATTTGTCTTAGTTATCACAAATATAAAAACATTATACCTACTTATTCATAAGTTCAGCGCTGGTTTCAGTACCACCAGCTTGGTGAGTAAGATTTTTCATTTATTGCAATATAATCGAAACATCTCTAAATAGGGCTATGGCAGTGTTACAATATAACCTATTAAATCTATCATCGATCAACCATTATTTTTATTGATTATTGATTATTATTTATGTTGGATTATAGATTATGAATTACCGACTATGAGTTATAGAGTACAATGTTTGCAGTACGGATTTCGAAGGATATATAATGAAAAATTAAATCAAGGCAGAGTAGGCAGAAGGAACCTAGTGTTAAGACACTCCACTTTCCGCCGAATTCTGGAGGCATTGCGTGCTGAGTTGCGAAACTCAACGCCGATCTTTGTCTCGACAACAGAGCGAAGAAATGAAAATATATATGTACATTAATATTCCACTTCCTCGAGTGGGGACCGAACCCACAACCAGTCTATTTTACAGTCACACTTTGTGCCTCTGCGCCACGACCGGCGTCTGATATACTATGAAAGTATTATAAAAAATGTACTTTAGATTATGGATTGCGATTTGCGGATTTCGGATCCCTGATTGGGAACTCCGGATTGCGGATTACAGATTGCAGATTGTGGATTATCGATCGAAGATCATTAATCGGTAATGAATCGACTAGTTAAAATTAAAATTTTACTTTTTGCCTGTTTTTCACGTATGACATGTTTTTTTTAATTGATTTGGATTATGTTTTAGCAATTTGTAAATAACGTAACTTTTTGTTGATAACATTGAATTTTATATAAAATAAATATCTTTGATGATAGACGATGTTTCAAGCGTATATTTTAAAACTCTCGGGACACATGTATATACAAGTATATTATATAAGTATATTATGTATATACAAGTATATTATATATTATATAAGTATATACAAAGTACAACAAAATTTAAATCTTAAATCAAAATTTAAATATATAGATTTAGGTACATTGACATGCTACCAGTGTGCCAAAGGTATTCTTTACTAAATATAAGTCAATATAAGTTATAAAATTTATCACATCATGTCTCATCCTTAAGTCACTGTCGTTATTAAATAATGGCACATCGTAAAAACGAATATAAGATCATATTATTTATTATTGAATATTGCCATATTTACAATAGTTCATTAGATGTCAACAAGGCAAAGTGGGAAAGAAACTGACACTAAGCTCGATGATAGTGGGTTCAATTTTTAAAATCAATGATTATTGGATTGTTGTTATACTTTTTACTATAGTGTATGTCAAACTTATGAATTATCCTGTTTATTTTATTAATTTATTGTATTTTATTTAAAATTTAATTGATATTAAAATTAGTACGTATTCTGCACCCCTATATAAACTGTTATTGTGCCAATTTTCATACCCGTACGTCTGCACAATTTTCAATAAAAATTAGTACAAATAGATAGGCTACTTTCATTTCTGTAAGAAAAAGCGCGGCGTTGAATTCCGCCACTCAACACGCAATATTTTAGGAGAAAAGTGAAGAACGGAGTGTCTTAATACAAGGCCTTATGTGTACATATATAAATATATTGTGCTTACATTACTATCTATATTGTAGGGGCATTGTGACGTAACTGCAAGCCGCCCTCAGTCTCGGCGTCGCTGGTCCACTTTTGATTGTATTTCATCTAGTATAAGCCGTTTTTATTTCGATACAAGTCCGTCTTACTTTACGTTCGCTCGTAAAACCTAATAACGCCGCTTCAAACTCATAAACATTTTATGGTCATTTTAAATGTAATTATAACCGAAATCATGGCCTTTAAATTTGTAAAATTTAATATCAGATAATGTAAACGTAAATTAAATATAATATAAAAATCAGCTTCAAGTTGTGTGTGGGATACAGCAGGGTATGCAAAGGGAACCTAGTGTTAAGATACTTCGTTCCCCACTTTCTGCTGAATTCTGGAGGCATTGCGTGTTGAGTGGCAAAACTCAACGCTGCGCATTGCCTCGACACCAGAGCAAAGAAATCTAAATACAAATTTAAGTAAATATTTCATTTCTTGGAGTGGGGATCGAACCCACAACCAGTCGATTTTACAGTCACACTTTGTGCCCCTCCGCCACGACCGGCCTCAGACTCTTTTTAGACATGATATGTCCAATTTTACTCAAAAACATGTATACAACCAAAACAATTACATGGCGGATTGATGTGGTTTTATAAGACAAACTGTCTTAATCTTTTTTTAATTTAGACACTAATATTAACTATATTGAAGGGGCCGTCGTGGCGCAGGGTGTGACTGTAACGCGTTGGTGGTGGGTTCGATCCTCACTCGAGGGAATGAATTATGATTTATTAATATTTCGTCCCTCTATCAGCATGATAAAAACCCTGCGTTGAGTTTCGTCCCTCAACACGAAATGCCTTGAAAAATGCGATGGAAAATGGTGAGCGGAATGTCTTAACATTAGGGTCCCTTGCCTCATTCCGCTCCACTATTTCCCCCGAATTCTGGAGGCATTGCGTGTTAAGTGGCGTAACTTAACGCCATACTTCGCCTCGAGACCAGAGCGAATTAATGAAATATTAAATATTAACCAGTCGCGTTTACATGTACACTTTTAGCTCCTTTACCACGATTTTATTTTTAATCATATTTTTATATTTTATTCTAATGCATATGTTTAGCAGCTATATGCAGAAGAAACAACCAATATATGACTACTTTTACTTTATATTATAATCATAAAAATGTCGAATAAATTGTATCCGCTCTGGTTTTCAAAACGTGGCGTTTAATTTTAAATTACCTAGCTGCTGATAGAAAAAATAAAGGTACATTTTTTGGACTTTCAATATACTCATACACTACTTAAAACACAATGTTTCGAAAGTGGGGAAGGGGGAAATGGAGAGCGGAGTTTCTTATCACTCGATTTCCTTTGCTACTTTATATTGTGTGAGATATTGTGAAGCTAGAAAAATATATACAATATATTTGCAGCAAAATGCTTGTATATTTCATATTCTATAGGAAATGCGAAATATTCCGGAATAATGTACCACAGAATTCTACGATTTTAGACGGACGCTTAAAGGCTATTTTTACATTTTTTTTACATAAAATACTTCATACAATGGCTGAAAGAACTTTAATGTTAAAAAGAACAAGTGTAATTTTGAACGGTATATGAAATATAGTTATTAAAAGTTTTAAAATGTTATGCTTATAAATATTGTAATAAATTAAGGCGTTCTCGAATTATTAAAATTGAAAATTCATTATCAATTTACATATTCAAAATGTTTATGTCATAATTATCGTAAAAAAATTGTGTTCCAAATGTAAAACTCCGTCCGCACATTTTTCGTAGGCAGTGATACCAAGTATTTACTTCACATATTTATATATAAGTACATATATATATATATATATTTATTCATATTAGGCGATCGCGTAACCTAACCTCGTTACGACGAGTATGTTACGACATACGTAACAAATGTTGTATACAAAACATATAATATCCCAAGACTTACAAATAATTGTTCCATTTAATTCAAAACACGGCCTCCGCCCGTGGCCCCTACGTACGAAAAATTAAAACTAGACCCTACATTTATATATAAAAGGTTGAAAAATCATGAAATAATATTGGCACATATGAAATTTAGACGAGCTTCACGTTGATTCCCGTCGATGCATTATTTACGCGTCGCTCGTTGTTGCCAATCGATTGTGAGCGTTGAGCTTTTAAAGCCTCCTGAAAGCTTCGTGAGTTATCTAACGAGATGTTTCCTGCTGATATTGTGTATGTTACGGCTTTGCTTAGAATTTTTTATTAATATGTCATTATTTATTAATATTTTCATTTCTTCGCTCTGGTATCAAGGCAAAAACGTGGCGTTGAACTCTGCCACTCAACACACACAAAAGTTGGGAACGGAGTGTCTTAACACTAGGTTCCCATACAATATGCGGGATACAGCGTGCCGTTGCTGTATTTATTTCAAGGCCATTGTGTCGTAGCGGCTCAGCGTTGCTCTGTAAAGGCATCTGTTGTGGGTTCGATTTCCACTCTGGGAATGTATTTTTTTTTCATTTACTATAGATTGGTAAACAACAACCACTCTACAATTACCCGAAAACCGAATAAGCAATTTCACGGCAATAAGCGTGAAATGGTGAGTTTTACTTGTTTATTTTTAACTGAAATCCAAAGTTCCCTCTGCCTGACAGGCACATGCGGGATACAGCGTGATATTCAATAAAAATAACTTAAATTACCTTAAATATACTTATTTAGAAATATTTCTTGAGTGTGGTTTAACACTTTAAAAATGTAAAAAAAATAAATTTGTGGACAATAGATTATTTTCTTCTTAACATAATATGACAATAAATATCTTTGACCTCAATATTAATAAATATTTGGTACAATATTGGATTATCTCATTGTTATTTCGAGCTAATATTCGAAATAGTACTTCTTTTGTTATGATTTACTGTTAATTAGGTTTCTGTCTATTATATATACATCAGAACAGGACGATATTATTATAGAAATTTCTATTATTTAATAGAAATTTATTGAACTGATTTATTTATTTATATTTATTTATGTTTATTTGAAATAATGCTCTGGTTTTATATAAAGATGATTATTACTTATATATTTGAGGCACAAAGCGTGACTGTAAAATCGAGTGGTTGTGGGTTCGATCGAGGAAATTAAATATTTATTTCATTCTTCGCTCTAGCCAACGCTTCCAAAATTCGGCGGAAACTGGAGGTCGGAGTGTCTTATCACTAGGCTTAACACTAGACTTATTTCTGCCTATTCTGCTGTGTGCGGGATACAGCGTGAAGATGATTATTTTAAAAATATGATTTTAAAACAATTTGTGGACGAGGCGAAAGAGGTAGATAGAGATCGTAGCGTTTGGCGCTCCGTTCTCTCTGACTACCCCGCTAGGGATAAAGCGTGAAGCTAAGTTAAGTTAAGTTGAGTTTAGATGAATTTTCTATTTTAGAATATAAAAGTAATTTAGTACTATCTCTTGAATATTCCTAACATTGTCAAATATTCTTAATCACAAAGGCATATATTTTTTTCATTGATTATAACTAAATATTTGTATTTTATACAATAAAATAATTTTAATTATTAGGTATATTTAATGGTAAAATCTACATGAATATATAGACTCTCTATAAAGCTGTTTTACGGTTTTGCCCCTAATACCAGAGTAGGCAGAGGAAACCTACTGCTTAAACAATCCGTTCTCCGCTTTCTGCTCGTTTTTTTAGAAATTACTTTTCGAGTGGTAGAGCTCAACGCCGTGCTTCACCCACCTGGGCAGGAAAATGCAAATATTATATATATAACTATTCATTGAGTGTGGATCGAACTTGAAGATATCTTTGAAGAAGAAGAAAGACTTTGTCCTACTGCGCCACGACGGCCTAATATTGCAAGTCAAACAAAATATATCGACAACATCGAGGGTCCCCGGCGTGCGGGTCCCGTGACGCCGTACATCATAGCCTATCTATGGAGTTCGCTTTGTACTGATTTATGAATGCCGCTCAGGGAGCGAGGAAATTATATGAATTTTCGTATGTTGTTTATGTTATTATTCTTCAGAATAAGATGAAGAATATTCGTGATAAGAAAATTAAAAATATACCTATAAATGTTACAATATAAGATACATTAAAGATGTATAATATGGATGACATGACGCAGCGGCGCAGTGTTTGAGTGTAAATGTGACAGTAGTAAGTTCAACTCTCACTCGGGGAAATTTCGGAATATTCAGCTATATGTAAATTATAGTCTCATTAATCTAAACTGCTTCATCATATCATTTGATTTTTATACAGGTCAGCTATTAATGAGACCAATCGTGGCGCAGGACCACAAGCGTGTGGCGTGTAGTAAATGCGACCGGTTGTGGGTTCGATATCTATTAAATAATATCAGCTTCACGCTGTATCCCGCACACAGCAGGGTAGGCAGAGAGAACCAAGTGTTTTTTTAGACACTCCGTTCCCCACTTTCTGCCGAATTCTGGAGGCATTGCGTGTTGAGTGGCAGAACTCAACGCCGCGCTTTGCCTCGGCACCAGAGCGAAGAAATATAATATTAAGTATTTTCTATTCCTCCCTCTGAATGAAATTAAAGTAATTATAATAACCGTTTCAAGAAAAATCTCATTACTAGCTAATGGGACCTTACCTAAGTGTGGAATATATGACTTTAAAAATGTTAAAAATATTTCATAAATAGCATTCTCTCTAGACAGACGATAATTCTAAGTAATTATCTTTGGGTAGCCAAAACTTATAAAAGTCTCCCTATAGAGATGCACATTACAATTTATTTGTTTTCGAATTTTAACGTAGCTTGATGAGAACGTATGGCTTAGCGGTCAGAGCGCCTGGTTGCTTTCTAGGAAGCGCGGATTCGAGTTGCGCTACGTTCAAATTTTTATACAGCTTCACGCTTCTATACACGCACGCGCACGCAGCTATACGCTTTCTAAATAAGTAACATAAAAATATAATATAATATATAGACAACATACTAGTAAACCTAATTAACGTTAATCTTATTAAAATATACGAAAATACTGAATAAGTAAGAAAAATTCTTAGTATTGAGTCGTTTTATACGAAATAAAAAGGTCATAGTTAGCAAACACATTAGCCGCTCCACAAATAGAGCCCAAAGATATTCGATACTGACTTCTTCGAAATAAAATCCCAGCGCTGTGGCGTCCTGTGTACTTGGTTAGTGGTTTTTCCAGTATTTTTCTTCTCTTTTTTACCTCTTTTCTTAGAAAAACGGGTTTATCATATGTAATTGGGTATTAGATTATGGTAGGTCGTCGTGGCGCAGTGATTAAACGCGATGGTCATGAGTTCGAGAAACCCTTTGGAATATTTTTTTGATTATTTTTTTCCGCCTCTCGACATGCAATATTTCCAGAGATGGATTACTGAAAGTAGAAGACGATATGTCTTAACACTAGTCTATCACTACACTGACGCCGAAGAAGACGCTATCGGCAAGTTCATTCGCCGGGCAAATGAATGTTCCGTGACTGATATAGTGTAGAAAGTGGGGAACGGAGTGTCTTAACAGTAGGTTCCCTCTGCCTATCCTGCTGTGTGCGGGATACAGCGTGAAGCTGATTTTTTATTTCTTTTTATATATGCGTAAAATATTTTTGTCAATATGTTTATCGCGAAAGGGTGGCTGTAGTACGTTCGAATAAAACAAATATTAGTTCAGTATTAACTTCCAAAGGACGCGTTGTAAAGTCAATGCGGGTGGGGAAGTGTGACGTTAACCCCTAATTACGGATATATATGGCAAAAGCGGGCCGGGATGTTGATTATGGAGTAGGAAATAGAATTTTCTTTTATATAATTTAGTTATTAGTCAAATTTATTTGATTGTATAAATGTTGATTTTAATTCTGTAAGCCAATTATATATTTTTTTGTCAGTTTCACGCCGTTTCCCGCGTTTAGCAGGATACGCAGAACGTATTGAGAAGACACTTTATTCTCCACTTTCACAAGAATTCGAGACATTGTCATTAAGGTGGTGCAACTTAATTATTTATTGTATATCTAGTTACTTAATAACATCAATAACTTACATAGATTGTTCTTATGGTTTGTATATTTAAGTATCGTTTGTATACGTATCGTATACATATAAGTATCGTTTGTATATCGTTAGTATGTTTGTATATTCGTATGTTTTTTTTAGATTTACGCTGTATCCGCGATACGCTACAATATGTTGTAACCGCACATTGTAGGGTAAGCAGAGGGAACTTGCGAACGTAATATTTAAACATTCCGTTCCCATTAAAAAAATCCATTCTCCCCCGAATTGAGAAGGCATTGCGAGTCGTGCGGTGGAAATTAAGGGCACGGATTGCTTTGTATCGCCGGTGCGAGGAAATGAAAATATTAAATATATGATATATTCCTCGACAGAGAATCGAACCTCCAACCTGTTGTTTTTATAGTCTCACATTTATAATCCTGCGCCACGACTGGTTAACTAAGTTCATGAATACAATATAACGCGAGGGTAAATGTATTCCATGGTTCAATTAGCCAGAGAGCTTCTAAACGGTAGTTACTTTATTACATAATGCGTTTCTTCCCTCCCCTTTATTACAGGTGAGTGTGAAGGGGAAATATTTAAGTGTAGTTATTCCCATGCTACCCCACTCCGGGGATTTGGATGGAGGGAACCTTTCAAATAAATATGTTAATATGAATATTGTATGGGATTGGAGCGGTGTTTTTTTGCTTTAATTTCGTGTTTATATTTTTTTATATACAAATGTATAAAATTTTCTGAAATTGAGTGATTGACAGATATTTTTTTTATATGCTAAAATTGTATGTAGATACCCTGGAAAGTATAAGAGAGCACCAAGGAAGAGTTTCTTGGAATTTTTACAGGAACTTATATAGTTATAAAAAGCTTCTTCACGTTTTAGCCATATAGAGGGATAGACTAGTGTTGTTTTTTTTTTATGAATAACGACTACAGTATGTAAAACAGTAAAGTAAAATCGATATGCCATATACATATTTAATAAAGATTAGATTTGATATAGACGATAGCATTGTGACCGTTACTGTACACGATATGATACAATTTACCCTGCAACGAGGTCGTAAACCCAAATATGGGGCTCTATGTAGAGACCGCTGTGGGGAGTAAAATATTGTTCGTAATATATCTATAACTAATAGTTGGCTATCGTTGGGTTCTCACATACAAATTCAAATTTAAATTGAATTTTGATCATAACAAGAAGATACATGTTTCATTTTTAAATGTCAAATAATTTACCTCCAGTTTATGAAAGCTATCGCCTTAGATTTGAGAAAAATCAGCGAAAGAACCTGGCGATGCGAAAATAGTGCCCACCTGGGCTAAACTTACATTTATAAACAGTTTAGAATTTAAATAAATCTATACCATTTATAATAATAGTGTAAGCCTGAGTATGTTTAGATGAATGCACTTATCTCGGAATTGATTGGAATTGAGATTTTTTTGCCTCGGATAGTTCTTTGACTGTGGCTATAGGCAATAAAATATAATAATACATTAATTGTCTCTTAGATTTAAAAGAGAGGTAATGCAAGTGGCAGAGTTTAACGCCACACTTTGTCTAATAATCGGAGCCAGTATAAATGATTTAACGTCAGTAAATGTATGTAACTACAACATAACGATTCAGAGTGGGTTTTAATTGCTGCATTTACGTTTTTTATACTCTTGTTAAAGTTTTACACAGACCTTTGAGTAAGGTCACGATGAAAAACTCAACTCGACTATGAAAATAAATGAACTAAAATATCCTTTGTAGAGCAGTTTTATAAAATGTTTCAGTTCAAAAGTACGGGAATTTGAAAAGTTGCATTTATATTTTAACTGAGCTGAGCGATGTTACGCGTAAAGGATTTTTGAGAGCCGCATACAAAAGAGGAAGGCAAAAAATTAGATTCAGAATTCAGTGGACTCTGGGCACTGGAACTATAAATAAAGATTTCTTTTTTTTGTCTTACCTGTCTTACAGTTATTTAGGTAATAAATAAATAAATAAATCAGCTTCACGCTGTATCCCGCACACAGCAGGGTAGGCAGAGGGAACCTTGTGTTCCCCAATTTCTGCCGAATTTTGGAGGCATTGCGTGTTTAATTTAAGTAAATATTTAGGTAATATATAACAAATATTCGTTTTTTAAAAACAGATCATGAAATTGTTGATTTTAGTTGTTATGACAAACAAAATATATATTATTTATTTTTAAAAAAAGAAAAAAAAGTTAAGCGGAGTGTATTAACACTAGGCTCCCTCTGCTATTATTGTTACATCCAAGATATAGCATTAAGTTTAAAAAAAATACATATATTCTTTTCATAGACTCACGAAACTCTATATGAAAATGTAGAGTATATTGTTATTACATGAAAATGTACAGTTTATTATTTAAGAGAGCAGTATTGCGCGGCGCGAGGAGACACGGACGCAGGCAATTATCAAATTAAGGTAGTTAGTTAGCGGTTATTAAACATTCAGCAATTTCCGGTAACGCCGAATTAAGCCTGACTCGTGAGCTTTTAAAATGAAACAAACCCTGATGGGAAGCTTTTCTAAATATAACCTGTTATATATTATATTGAAAGAGATTGTATGTATTGAGTCTTTATTTAGCAGCTTCACGCTATATTCTGTATATTTTATTTTATTGAAAAAAAATTACATTAGCTATAGCTGTATCCCGCACACAACAGGGTTGGCAGAGGGAACCTAGTGTTAAGACACTTCGTTCCCCACTTTCTGGCGAATTTTGGAGGCATTGTATGTTGAGTGTCAGAACTCAACGCCGTGCTATGCCTCGACACCAGGGCGAAGAAATGGAAACATAAATTTAAGTAAATATTTCATCTCCTCAAGTGTGGATCGAACCCACAACCAGTCGGTTTGACAGTCACACTTTGCGCCACTGCGCCATGACTGGCCTCTTTTTATTTAATTTCTTCTGCATTATGTGTTTAGTGGCGGAATTCAACGCCGCATTTTGTCTTCCTAACAGAACGAGGAAATAAAAATAGTTTATTCCCCGTGTGGGCGGGCCCACAATCCTCACGTTCGCATGTACGTATTATATTGTTTTTCACGTTTTTGTTTAAATGGCTATCGAATAAATTATTATGTGAATGAAGTAGGACTACTAGACAAAGAGAAATATAGTGAAACCCTCGCCCAAAATGATTAGATACTGTGTCTTTAATCTAATCTAAATGTCGGTATGACGGCGTTGAGTTCCGCCACTTAATACGTAATGCCTCCAGAATGGGGAATGCGGAAAATGAGGAACGGAAGTTTCTTAATAGAAACGGAGTGTCTTAACACTAGGTTCACATATTCACTCTGCCTACCATGCTACCGTCCGAGATACAGCGTGTAGCTGAAAAAAAAAACGTAAACGTCAGTTTGGTTAGTGATAAATATAGATATTATAAAATATAAATTCCCTCAGCTTCGCTACTGCCGCGTTCAATTCGCTGAGGATTTGTTACGTCAATAAATTGATGATCGTAGAAATTGATTACGACGACGAAACAGAGCCATAAAAAGTTTATATTTTCAGAATTTTTTGTGTCAACAACTTGTGAATTTTTACAGACATTCGGTCAGAGTAGGAAATAAGCTTAACTAGCTTAGGAATTAATAGGCTGCTCTATACTAGCAGCGCTCTACTTATAATAAAATGGTAATCTGTGGTGTCTTTCTGTCCAGTGTCTGTAATTGAAAGATATATAAGAAAGAATTTATAAATATAATTTAATAACATAATTAGGCCAGTCGTGGTGCAGAGGCACAAAGTATGCCTGTAAAATCGATTTGTTGTGGATTATCAATTAGTGCTTGTACTTGTATTATTAGTGCTTGTTTAAATCAGCTTGTTAATAAAAATTTTATACCATTTTAAAGAATATTGTTCTATAGATATTCTATTTGATAATATGATGATATTATTAAACGAAAGTAATGCAGATTCATGATTTTTTATATTTCACGATAGTAAAATTGCGGTCGGCCACTGCTTACAACATATATCAATCAGATGACAAGCACTTCAGTTCGTGATGTTTTAACTGTATGAATTCTGTTAATAATATATTTCTGATTTATTAAGTAAGTGCTTAATTAATTAACAAGCCATACAGCGACAGTTGTGAATTCAATTTCCACTCGGAAAAATTATTATATTTAGTTTACTTTCACTTTCTCTGGTACCCAGATAAAGTGCGGCGTAGAGCTCCGACACTCAACACACAATGTCTCGAAAATTCAATGTAAATTGCGACACGAAGTACGCACACAATATTCCCTCTGCCTTTACAGCAATGCGAAAAGAAGTGTGAAACTGTTTTTATTTTAATTGCGCGTCTAAAAGTAAGCACGTTCTATTCTTCACGTGAGTAAAAATTCTACGATGTGTGAATGGTAACTCTATAGTGTACTGAAATTACCCAAAAATAGGAGAAGCGCCTATAGCCTTTTTTAAACTTCATTATCAATATCCTACATAGATCAGGGTAGACACGGAGAGGAGGGAGAGTTTTAACACTAACAATAACTTTGCACTTTGTCAATGTACGAGATCGAGGAAATGAAAATAATTTATATAGTTTCCTCGAATGAAAATGGAACCCACAACTGTCGAGTCGTTTACGTTTACATACGTTGTGTCACGCCTGTGCCACGACGGACCAATTAGTGCCACCCTTACAATACACAAAACATCAATAAGGCTCTATTTTGATAGGTTATTTCGATGAATAATCGATAGATTATATAAAATCCAACTGGGAAGCTGTCGGCTTACGACACTGGGTAGGATGATTAGTGAATACGAAGGGATGATATTTTCCTCGATCCCAAAGGGAAACCGGTTTTCGAGCCCGTCATGCCTTCATTTATTGATTGTCGTGTACAATTCTATTTTATTTGCAGTTTAGATGCCCCGAGGTGTGGCAGCAACCTAACGTAGGAAAGGACTCTATTTTAGTTAGAGTTTTATGTATATCAAATAAAAAAAATAAATTAAATTAGCTTCACGCTGTATCCCGTACACAGCAGGGTAGGCAGAGTGTACCTAGTGTTAAGACACTCCGTTCCCCACTTTCTGCCGAATTTTGGAGGCACTGCGTGTTGAGTGGCAGAACTCAACGCCGCGCTTTGCCTCGACACCAGAGCGAAGAAAATGGAAATATAAATTTAAGTAAATATTTCATCTCCTCGAGTGGGGATCAAACCCAGAACTAGTCGGTTTTACAGTCACACTTTGTGCCACTGCGCCACGACTGGCCTCTGTATCTGTATGTATATCACTTAAACGTATATTACTTAAAGAAATATTTCAAAGATATTTCGTTATATTTTAACCATAAAAAAACATTTTATATAAATATAATATTAATAGTATGAGATGAATTTACAAAAAAAATATTTTTTTTTATGTTAAGTAACTATATTCCGAAGAAATAATGTTTATTTTTCAGCCTTACGCTATATCCCGCATATAGCAAGATAACCTAGGGATAACACTCCGTTGCCCATTTTACGCTTAATTTTTAGAGTGACAGACCACTGATCAATGACGCGGTTTGTCTTATTACTCGAGCAAAGAAGGGAAAATATTAATAAATAATAATCAGTTATCTCAAGTGGGTATTGAACCCATAAGCGTTGTGTTTATACACGCACATGCCACTGCACCAAGACAGCCTTCAGTATATAATGTAATGTTCTAGCGCCTGCACAATTTAATTAGCAATATCCCGATCAACACCAAAATTTAATTAAAGTGATGAAATGTGCATTTATTTTTAACCTCGTGACTCACGAGGTTTTAATCAATTTCATTTATATTCTTTAACATTAAATTATGCAATATTTATTTTCTTATATACATATATTGCGATCTCAGCAAAATATAAATGTGAAATGAGAGCCAAGTTAAATGTTACGGTACGGTACAGTAACAAAAGAATGTGAAATCTACATAGGTGCCGAGTTTTGTATTCACTCGGGATAACATTCAAAGTTCTAAACTATTATTCAATTATTTTTTACGTACAGGCTTTATTATACTTGCATGTATAACGTAGCCTGTGTCCTTTCAGCTTTTATTGGACTATTTGGTTGATATTTAGTTTGGTGCTTGGTGGTCTTGATTATACCATTGAATCAGCTCATCTTGATTTCTCATCAGCTTCACGCTGTATTTCGCACACAACAGGATATGCAGAGGGAACCTAGTGTTAATTGAGTGTTGAGTTTCGGAATTCAACGCCAGTGTTCATAAATAATAATTTATTTCCTCGACTGGGGATCGAACCCAGTACCGTCGCGATACAATCACACCCTTGCCACATCTGATATTTATAATATACAATTAGCAGAGGGAAAAAAAATGTATACATAAAAGAACGTTTATCTTTATATTATAAATTAATAACGTAACGTAAATGGGAGAGCGATTACAGAGGAGTGATTTTTGTTGAGGTGTTCTCAACAAAAATCACTCCTGGTCTTTGACATGTGAAATATAATACGAGAAAAAAAAGGCGCTCTTTATTTTTTGTAAAATTTTGTTATGGTAGGAGAAGATTATAATTATAGATATTAACTTGTTTCCTGTTATTATTAAAAAAAATAAGGTGTCCTAAATTAGGAAATACGTAGTTTTTTTATACATATTAAATTCACAAGTCATCCATCCGTTCAATTTAACTTTTTAGATAGATTAAGAAATTTGTGTTTTTCAATTTCAAATTAAGAGATTATTTTTAGACAACAAATTTTATAAAAAAGCAATGTAAACTCTTCTAATACGATGTCTGTACTAATATTTTGTTATCTTGGATGATCCATTTATCAAGGAAGCCCATATTAGACTATATTACATCATGTTAGTCAATTCGATGCAATCCACTGTTTTTTTTTTTTATGGAAAAGACACGGCAAACGAGCGTGCGGGTCACCTGATGGTAAGTGATTACCGCCGCCCACGACCCCGTGCAACATCAAAGGAGCTACAGGTGCCTTGCCGGTCTTTAAGATGGGTTGGGTTGCGCTACCTGATGCGAAACGCAGTGGCATAAAGCCTACTTCACGCCAGTTTTAAATGCCGGGGGTGGTAATGATCCGGTCGAGTCTGCCTATACGTGTTGCCATTGCTAGCGACGTGACTCTACCACACGTACTTTAGTCGCCTCTTACGACACCACCAGTAATGATTACTAGGATGATCCTATTGTAGGCCGGGATCACACAGCACAAACTGTAACTGTGTAACTGTACTTGCAGTCAGGGATAATTAGAATAGATCACACACAATTCTTAGTTATTATCAGTTGACTATAGAGACGAAACCGCTTGTATAAGCTAATATAATCTAAACTTATAGGTTCTGTCTTTTTGTTTGGTATTAATATAAGCAAATATCTTCGTAATAAAATACTCTAATGTACCTTTAACTCCACGCTCTATCCCGTACAAAGCACGGCTAGCAGAGATTCTGTGCCCCACTTTTACCGAATTCTGGAGGCACTGTGTATTGAGGGGCGGAACTCAACGCCGCCCTGTATCTCGGTATCAGTACGACCAATTGAAAATATAAAATATTTAATTTTCTCGAATGGTAATTGAACCCGCAAGCAGTCACATCCACAACACCGCCCTGTATCTCGTTATCAGAGCGACCAATTGAAAATATAAAATATCTCATCTCTTCGAGTGGGAATCGAACCCGTACCCTGCACCACGACTGGCCTCTACACGTAACTAATTTTACCAATACGACATAGAGATACTTAAAACCTAACCAAATGAACAGTCTCTATCTTCCCATTCTAAGTTATGTTAAGTTATGGCATTTTGAATCAATAAGGATATTGAAGTCAACGGCGACGGACGGCGGTCTGTTGAAGAGTAATTATTCGAGGACCCGTTAGAAGGCCAGCATTGATTGCTTCTATTGGCGTCGTGGTAATACTTCATATCGGTATTAATTAAGTCAGATGTCTAGCCAAAGTTTGAAATTGAATGTTTTGGAGTTGACTGTAAATGAAGTCGCTATTATTTGTTATAAACTATGTTAGCTATAATATTTTTAAAGTAAGACGAATTGGAGTTAGTAATTTAATTTTGTTATAAAAAGAAACACAGGATATAAATTATATTTTAAGGCGCATGGGCACAAGCAATGAAACTCGTTTTAGTACTAGGTTCTCCCTGCTTATCCTTCAGTGTGATACAGCGTAAAGGTGATAAAAACTAGATATAAAATATACTATCAATTATACATTATAAAAGCCAAGTCCGTTATATTAAGTTTATCGGAACCTTATAATATTTTATAAGTTTCTTTATTTTTAGCTTCACGCTTAATACAGGTGTCTTAAGACACTCCCCACTTTTCGCCGAAATGAAAATATTAATAGGACTCTATCTATTATTACTTAGTACTTTGTTATTACAAACTTGTATTTATATAACGTACTAGGTAAAACAGTTTTTATTATTTACTATATAATAATATATAAAAATATAAAATTAAAAACAAAATAATAAAATTTAACTTACAAACCGCACACTTAAAATATATCTCTCTCAAAAGAGAACAAGACCGAGCGCCTGTGAAATAAAAATATTTATACCGCAAGTGTTTAACATTGCTCTACATAGAGTCATCCATTGATGATGGAACTTGACATACTTTCTTAACAATATTGAAGTATTCAAGTTACATGGATGAATAATATGATTTTTTCTGTTTTTATTTTGTAACAATTGAAGAAATTTCGGACGATTTATAAGAGGTGCAGGTGCATATTCGTATATAATCAATTTTGTAAGAGACAGATCCTCGAGAATGAAGAAAAAAGTGTTAAAAACTACATTTAGAAAATATATAAATTTTATATTTTTTAATTACTACATTTAAGGTATATCTCAAAATAAAAATAATTCTGATCAAAATAATAAATAATAATAGTTATAATTTATTATGGTTTATATTGTAATATTTGTAGTAGCTTTTCAACTTGACTGTCACCTGGTTCCGTGGTGTAGTGGTTATCACATCTGCTTTACACGCAGAAGGCCGCCAGTTCGATCCTGGCCGGAATCATATGTTTTTGTTATTTTTTTTTAATTTTTTTTTCTCATATCAACAATTATTTATTTTTTAAGTTGTTATTAATTTAAAAATGTATTTAAAAAAGTATAAAAAAACGTTTTTTTTTCAATATCGTATTTAATGCAGATAAAAATATAATATTTATTTTTGGTTTTAATTTCTTTTTATATTTAATTAACCTTTTTAAAAAATATATTAATTTTAATTTTTTCAATCTTTCGACAAACAATGTAACTTTACTATTGGCTCTACATAGGTTATTGAGTAGTGTATTAGTTTTATATCATTTTATTTTAATATATAATTAACGAGTTTATTTAAATATATAAATACATAAGCTTAACACTTTGTAAAACGATGACGATACAACAGAAAAACTAAAAAAATTGGTACCATTTTACTTGAATACGTTACCTACATATTTTTCTACTGCGCCACTAAGGAGTATTTTTACATTTCATTACTTTTTTACCTGCATAGGGGTTTTAATCGAGTGTTAAGATAATACTTTCCCCAATTTGAACAAAACTTTCAAGACATTGTGAGTTAAGTGGCGGAACTCAACGCCGTGTTTTGTCTTTTTAGAGCGGGGAAAGCGAAAATTCATTATCACGACTCGTTATCGAGTCGTGTTTTAAGGTGAAGGTCACTGTATTTAAACAAATTGTTGGAATTTATTCGTGACCTCAATAATTGCCTACTAGATTTCATTAAGCTTCCATACGAGTGGACACATAAGTACCCGCTTTGAACAAGATGAATAAAAATAAAAAACATGATGTATAATAAAATATTATATAAATGTATAATAATATTGTTCATTTGAATTATAAGTTTGAGGCCAGTCGCTTCACAGAAAACAAGCATGTGAACTGTAGCGCGATGGTTATTAGTTCGATACCTACTTGAGGCAATAAATTATTTAATGTTTTTATTTCGTTTTCGCTCTAGTTAAGAGGTATTGCCTCCAGAACTTGACAGTGGGAAACGAAAGTGTCTTACCACTAGGTTCCCAGTTTCCCTCTATCCATCCTACTATGTGCGGGATATAGAGTAAATCTAAAAATATAATATATAAGAACAAATAGCTACTTTCTTTAGCATCATGCTATATTTCGCATAGAACAGGGACCTCTAAATTTTATAGACATTATATGTATGATTCGAACACAACGCCGCCTTTTGTCTGGTAATAGAAAGAGAAAGTGAAAAAAAATTTTTCTTCGAGTGGAAATTGAACCCACTACATTCGTGTGTAGATTCTGGATGTGCAACTGCGCCACAATGTTAAAAAAACATAATTATTTGGCGTACACTTTATAATATAAAATATTATAAAATCATTTTTTCAGATTTACTCATTGTAATTTATTCCGCCTCAGGTGACAGCAACAACGTGACGTTTCATCGTATGTAAACTACGGTCCACAACTCCATATGAGGGGAAAGGGGGAGAAAAAGAAAGAACGGGGAGGTGGTGAATGGGAGGTGGGAGGTCTGCCATAATGACATACTACAAAAACTCCTACAGGGATACATAAAAGAGAATGAACGAGCTGACCGCGTACGTGAATTAGTTTTTACATTTGCTTATAAAATGACGGTAGCTGTACTGAGTTTTTAATTTAAAAGTTGTCAAGTTTAGTTAATCGTGGTGTGCAGCACTGTAAGTGCAGCGATTGTGGATTCGATTCTCACTCATTCGAGTGAATTAATTATTTTATATTTAATTTTTCTTACTCTAACAACGGTAACAATACAAAGCGTGGCATTAGGTTCTGCCACTCAGTACGCAATATCTGGGAACTAGAAATTTTGGCAGAAATAGAGTGTCTTGACACTAGGTTTTTTTAGAGTATAGAGTGAAACTTTAAAAAATCGAATATTAAAGTGTTATTTCTAAGACATCACTCTTAAAAAAATATTATATATATACACATATCGTATATGACAAAACCTCATAAGATATAATTAAGATTTTACACGAGTGAATACAACTATACTTTGTTTATTTTTGCTTTAAAAAAAATAAAAAAAAATCAAATCAGCTTCACGCTGTATCCCGCACACAGCAGGGTAGGCTGAGGGAACCTATTGTTAAGACACCCTGTTCCCCACTTTCCGACAAGTTCTGGAGGCATTGCGTGTTTAATGGCGGCACTCAACGCCGCGCCCCGTCTCAACACCAGGGCGACAAATTAAAATATAAATGTGAATAAACATTTCTTTTTTCGAGTGGGGATCGAACCCATAATCAGTCGATTGTACAGTCACACTTTGTGCCTCTGCGCTACGACATGGCATATTTGTATTTTATGCTATTTTCTTATACTTTTATTTCGTAATATATTTGTGCATTTGTTTTGAAAATTATAAGCTTGTGTGACCTTTACAAAAAAATATTAGGTAACGGCTTACTAATTTTTTTTCTGTGTTGAACAATAATGAAATAAAAGCTTGTAATGTTTCAACATATATTTCTTACAAACTTTTAGTTCATTATTGTCACTCATTTTGTCTATTTTGTGATGTAGTGGCACAACATCTGGCTGTAAACATGAAAGTCGAGAGTTCGAAGCGCGCAATGTCTCGATCAATCGAAATAAGAAGGAAAGTGGAGAACGTAGTATCTAGACGCTCCTTAAGTCCTCCTCCCTTTGTCTGTCCGGTTGTGTGTCGACAGGATACTGGGTAAAGCTAAAATTAAATGAGAGGGAATCGATCCGAAAACCGTTACGTTATATCACGCACTGCTCTACCGCTCATCAAACGAAGAAAAGAACATAACAAAAAGAAATCGGTTCGCTCATTCGATAGAAAGCAATCAAGAGTTTCAATTCTTTCACCAAAGCGGGCGGACGTCTTAATTTCACGGCGGTGTCACTTGGCGCTGACACTTGGCACTGTACAGACTATACGGGAGATGGTGCCAAGTCCAAGTCTTCGAGTTATATAGAGATAAGAATGGGTTATTGTTATTTTGTTTAGTTGTTTTTGTGTCTTTATAGGGTTCCGTTTCTGAAAAGAAAATAAACTAACAATTATATAATCACTTTGTTGTAGTCTCAATATTCAGATCTATGGTCCCTTGGAGTAAAGAAAAAATAAGCTCCTTAGGAAATCAAAATATACCAGCATATTAATTGCTTTCGCCGCATTTTGTATGAAAACCGAGACGTATAATAGGCGTATCTAAGCCTCCCAAGCCCAGAGCAGAAATTTTCGAGTTTTTTTTTATGGAGTCATGTAGGATTGCTTGAAAAAAGATATGGTGGAAAAACTGCAGAGCTCAGCCTTGGATTTAGTCTAAGAAAACCATCTTACGTAAATACGTAAAAAGAGTTTGCAGGATGCTCTACCAGTGGCCACACTGTCAGAGTAGTAGAGTTGCAGGACAACTTCAGCATGATTTCCATCCAAAAGTTTCACTGTCTGAAGTTGCTTACAAGCAAAAGACTTCACTTAAAATTATATGACTTCATAAAATAGAAATTTCAAGGTAATTAAAGCACATTTTTTCCACTTTAATACTTAAGATACGTCCTGTGAATCTACAATTACGAAATTAGTTCAGGTCTCTCTGTGGAGATAGACTCGCAATAGCATTCGCATGTTTATTACCCCAATGCCGTGACCAGATTTTTTTAAATCAATGCCGTGTTTTGTCTTTTAAGATTTGGAAAATGAAGGGTTTTGTATCTTATTGATAAAATTTTAATTATGAGTATGGTTACCTAAATAAAGTACATCGTGACAGCCTCTCCTCGCGATAGTTGTAGGTTCGATCCAATTCATGGGAATGATTATAAATTTTAATTATTTCCATTTCTGGTAAGTAAAAGTTACGTTAAGTAAGAGCCTACGCTTAGCACAACAGAATCATTAATCGAGATCTAGAAATTGAACATATGAGTACAGTTACACAAAATTACAATTTTAGTATAATAATTTTTAAACGACTTCTGTAAAAGAAGGAAATTTGTTACATAGAACTCTTGACTGAATGAACCAATTTTGATGATTCTTCTTTTTCTGAAGGGTAGTGCCTTCAATGTGGTTTTTATTGGTTGTATTGATCCATTTCTGACAATAGTATCCATGAGAAGATCATATAGTCTTAAATTTGCATTAAGTATGTGCGCGACAAATGGACGAATAACTCAATATCCCGCCAACCGATTTCGACAATTCTTTTATTTGAAAGGATACAAGGGTAGTTTGATGAAAGTTTGGTTGGGCTCTGATTTTTTTTTGATAATTAAAAATTATCAAAAAAAAATCAGCTTCACCCAGTATCCCGCACACAGCAGGATCGGCAGAGGGAATCCAGTGTCCTAACAACACTCCGCTCCCAACTTTCCGCCGAATTCTGGTGGTATTGCATGCTGAGTGGCGGTAGTCAACGCCGCGCTTTGCCGCGACACCAGAGCGAAGAAATAAAAATATTAATGTAAATAAATATATTACTTCCTCAAGTGGGGATCAAGCCAGTCGATTTTAAAGTCACACTTTATACCACTGCGCCACGACCGGCTTCAATTTTATGTCTTCAATTAAATTTTATCGTTATCGTTTCTATAGTATCATGTATTTTTTTCTGTCAGTATTATATTAATGTAAGGATGAAAACAACCAACATCCACCTTGTCTACGTCACGAGGGTGGTTGGTCGGTCTTCGCCATGACTGTAAACAGCGACAGGTTCAGAATTCGATTACGACCCCATAAAATGAGATCTTTTATATTTTCACTTTCTTCGCTCTTCGCAATTTCTCCAGAATTTGGCCAAAAGTAGGAAACAGAATTATCTTAATAGGAACAGAGTATCTCCTCACTGTGTTCGCAGGTTTCCGCTATCTACCCTGCTCTGTGCGAAATATAACGTAAAGCTGAAAAAAAATAACAACCTATTTCTCTTAAAAAGGGCATAAAAACTTGAATAACTTGAAGAAAGCCAAGTTATCCTAGAGCATTGTCGCGTGCGTATGGCTCACTTTACAGTCAGCAGTGCAATCGACGAAGTCACTCAGCAAATTCACCACTCCGCTTTTTAAACTTCGTTTAGAACTTATACAATACTGTTGTATTCTATTCTATACAGCTATTCTTTTATTATAATACAACAATACAGTCAGTCTCTATTGTATACTGTGCTAGTACAGTTTCTTGTTGCTGTTATTAAAATTTCTTAGTGGATGTATAAAAGTTGAGTTAAATTGAGTTGAATTGAGTCTATTATGGAAATTCTTATGAATATATTATGTTAGAATGTATTGTATTGTATTGAGTGTGTGTAATGTTAACGAATTCGTGCTTATTTTTGAATATTAAAATATTCATTAATAACCACGAATTCGTTAACATTACAGTAGATTCTTATAATAGTACTCACAATAATAATACAAAAAAATTAGAACTTAATAAGGCTAATTGAAGTAGAGCCTCAAAGATTTAAAGTTCTTCAAACCGCTGTTCTCCAATTGTTATCTACATTCGAATTTAATATTCATAAATCACAAAATTTATATGAAGAAAAAAGAATATTTAACCGCAGTAAATTCGAAACAATCTGTCGTTCACATAATGAAAAGTTGAAATCTTTTTGTTATACGATAAGTTATAAACACAGGAAAGGTTGCAAAATTAATACAAAAAGAAAAAGGACGATAAGGAAAACCGAAAATAAGACCAAGCTCGGCATCTGTAAGTTTGTGAGCAAGTGCGTGATATGTTCACTAGCTTTCATTGTAAGAACTTTGTTAATATTCTTAATATTATGCTTTTGCAAATGTCTTTATTAAACGTATATTCAAAATTGCACGGCACTGGCTAATCATGAGGATATCGTGGGGCAGCGAAACAGCGTCTGTTGCGGGTTCCAGTCTCGTTAGGGGGCTGAATGAATTACTTTTATTTCCTCCTGATGCACCACTTACCACACTTCCCGATAGAGTTCCTGATTAATTCAGAGGAAAGTTAGATGTGATTTAATGGGAAAAGAGTGCCTTAACACTACGTCTCCAGGTTTCCTTCGCGTATTCTACTATATGCGGGATACAGCGTGAAGCTAAAAAAAAATATATAAAACGCAAGTTGATTGAACACAGTTATTTTACCATTCTAGTTCACTACAGCGGGGTCGATACGTTTGGCTGACGTCTTTGAGTTCCATGAGTAAATATTTTGTTGGATTGGCTTGAGTTTATAGCTAGCTATCTTTTTAAGTTGTACAATTTTGTGTTACCTGCTTGAGATTTACAGGTATATTTAAGTTTTTGTTCTTTTAGTTTCTAGCAGGGTAGATAGAGGGAACCTAGTGTTAAGGTGAGGATTAAAAAAATCATTCTTCTGAGTATTAATCGAACCTACAATCGTCGAGTTTCAGTCATACGTTGTCCTTAATATTTGACATAAAATAAAAAATTATGAAAGAGAAAGTTCGACCCCTACTCACAAATGATTACATATATAAGTAAAGATTATTTAAATTTTTAGTTCCAATACGTCAAAGTGAACTCAGGAACGCTTGGAGACATCGAATTGAAATTCAAACTATATACTCAGATCTACGGCCCCATGATTTTCTGCAAAAAATGTTTTTTTCATTTATTTAAGAAAAAAGATATGGCCGTTTTTATGGGAAGAACGCGTGTTTCTACACTATAAAGGGAATCAAAATTCACTCAAAATGACTTCCGGTTGAACTAGATTTATGAAATTTGGCAGCTAGCATCTATAGCTTGTCTTGTTGTGAAAAAATCTGAAAACTATATATATTTATGGTTACATTCTCAAAAATAATAGACCTAAAAAAGGGTCAAAATTTGATTATTAAAGCAGATGAAAGAGCTCTGCCTAAGCTAAGCTTTAATTTCAGAAAAAGCTCGAGACCTTCAATTTTTGTACTGACTCGCACTTGTTTTTATATCTCTTTAACTTCACGCTGTTTCCGCATATTGCAGGGTAGGCAGATCGGAGTATCATTATAATAGGTTCTCTATTATAATGATACTCCGATCCCATTAAAACACATCCATTCCTCATTTTCCGCCGAATTGTTTAGGCATTGCGTGTTGAGTAGTGGTGCTCAACGCCGCGCCTTTCTTCGTTACCAAAACAAGGAAATATATGTTTTTAAATTTCTTTCTCGGTGTATAGAATAACCTAAGAAATCCTACAAAAACTAGTTAAATCCATTCTTTTTAAAAATTATTCATAATAAAAATATTTTACTTGTACATATTATTTATAACGTTATCTAAGCGGTTCCGTGGTGTAGTGGTTATCACATCTGCTTTACACGCAGAAGGCCGCCAGTTCGATCCTGGCCGGAATCATTTTTTTTATGTTTTTCAAATTTATAATTTTATTCTTTGTTTTTATATAATATTGTGGTGGAATTTTGAGCTAAGTCTACAAATTTTAATAAATATATTTTTTTAAATTGTAAGTTATAGTGAATATATTGTTTTTTTTGGCTTCAGTTCAGGCTTATATAGAGGTAGTCTCTAAGAGTATCTCTCTATATATAGAGTATGAAAGTTAAAAAACATAAATTTTACACCTCGGACTGTATACACGACGATTGTGGGTTTGATTCTCACTTAGAAGGATTAATTTTTAATTTCCTCACTTTCTTAAAACGCCACTAATTCCACCACACAAAGAGAAATGGAGAACAGGGTATATAACACCAACTTCTGTCTGCTTACCCTTTATTCTTAATGTGTGAAACTAAAAATCTCCAGACCTAAACACACTAACCCTAGCTATTTCGTACTCCGCTATATATGTATATATATATATATATATATATATATATATACACCTCATAGTAACGACCTTACAAAATCCATAAATTGTGTCACGGTTCGTGAACAAGCCACCTTGCGTTATTTATACGAGTCAAGTTAAAGACTTCCTAAGAAAGTAAGTGGCTCAGCTCCTCCCACGTTGTAAGTTAATATTATAACTATTCCTTAATATTGAGAATGTTTTCTTTGAAGATTTTTTATTATAATATAAATAGACTAGCTTTAAACACTCCGTTCTACACTTTTCTCTTAATATTAGAGACGTTGCCTCTTGAGTGGTGGAACTTAACGCCGATCTTTGTCTTGTTACCGGAGCGAGAAAATAAAAATGTTACGTTCTAAAAGTTGTAAATAGAAGCCAGAATCGTCGTGTATACTCCCTCGCTGCAAAACGATGATAATTCATTTTAACACGATAATTATTTTATATGAAAATAATATTTTAAGATGTTCTAAAATATAATTTTCATATTACATCTCAGGTTCAGTAAATATATATAATATTTAAAAGCAATTATAATTTTAGAAGACTTCTTTAATGTTATTTTAGCATCTGAGAGGGCCTTCAGGGGGTCTAAATTTGTTGATATTTAAAAGGTCACGTAAAGGTCAATTACTGGTATTTAAGCTTTTTGTCGCCTCGTTCATTATTTCACCTTTGTACGTGACACTTTCTTATTTTCTTCCTATCTTATTATTATTTTCACATACCACACATATTTTCTCCTACATACTCTTATAGCAAGAATTCCGCTACATAACATGAACAATCTCAGAATTGGGCGAATCGTGGGAAACGGAGTGTTCTAACACTGACTGTTTCCTCACCTTACCCTGCTATAGGATGCTTCCGATGTATGTGTTATTATCTCTATATATAATAAGAGAGTAAAAATGACAGACTTAAAAAGGATTATTTTTTTTATTTTTTGTCTGTCCGTCTGACTCTCTGTCGATATGTATGGTCACATTTTGTATTTATTTGATATTTTTTTCAAGATCGTTCTTCAAAAATATATATTTTTATCAACAGTCATATAACCAAGACGTTTAGAATGTCATTCTTTGGCCAAGAATATTACCTGCGCGATTGCTATATAACATTCGCAGGCAAACTAATGCCTTGAGTTCATTCAAACGACGATAACTTTTTTTAATGAACCGATTTTGATGAACTAAGCTTTAGTAGGTTAGTTGAGCTAAAACAAAGCAATTGGTGAAATTTTCAAGTAAATCGGTTCAGTACTTTCAGAGAAAAATGTGACCATACATAGCGACAGACAGACAGACAGACAAGAAATTCGAACAAAAGATTTTGCTTTCTATTCTTTTTAAGTGCCCCTCTTTCGATTTCAGTAAAAAGTAGTAAATGTACAGAAAAAATATTTTTACTATCTTATTGTATATAGAGATAGATCATATTAGAAGTCATTTTGGGTGTCAATATATTCTGCTTATTAAATCAATTATCATTTAGTTTATGCGCTAGTCACAAATAAGCTGTTTTATATTAAATTATAGACAAGGTCGACTACATATTTTTTTTATAAACAACTAAGTTTCATTTTTAGTGTGCGGTACCAAATTTTGCTCCTCTTTGTGTATTATTTTCACTTGCCGCCTACATACTTGTTCAGCGAGATGCGCAAAGATTTTGCCTAATCAAATCACAGATTTAAACATTTAAGACCCGTATTTAAGTCTGAGATCGATCTTGAGAGCGGCTTATATATACGGGCATTAGATCCTATTGAAATCTTCATATGTTGTTAATTTAATTTTATTTAATAGGTAATTGAACTATTTCGTTCTCTTAGTAATTGCAATTTAATATTATAATGTATCTGGACACTTAAATGGGTGCCTGCAATTGATTTCTGTTTACAGTATAAACAAAAAAATTCTGGTTCACAAACTCTCACATATTATAAGATGGAATGTTAGTGTTCAATATAAACTTTTTTCAGCTTCACGCTGTAGTAGGGTAGGCAAAGGGAACCTAGTGTTAAGACGAAGAAATGAAAATATTAAATATTTTATTCCACGGAGTGGGAATTAAACTCACAACCGTCGCGATTTGTAGTAGTCACATGCTTGTGTCCTTGAAGAATAAAATTAATATATAAATAAAGAAATATATCCACTCAGATCATCGAATCCACAACCACAGACGTACATACACATTCAGATATTCACCAACTGTGCCACAATGGTCTAATTCCGTTTATTCCAGCAATTCAACGTAAACGTCCGAAAGTCCAAAATAAATAAACACAAATGTTTCACATTTATTTGCCGGAGTAACAAAATTGGATAACGTCCTGAGAGGGATAAGTGACTATTTAGAGACCAAATTCGACGTCAATTCTTATTAAATAGAATGTTTAGTATCGCTTAGTGACTTATGGTTTAAGTTCAGAAGTATTTACAAGAATGACACAGATACGAATATAGCTTATCTGTTAATTATTTCAATATAAAATTACATTAAAATATATTTTAAGTAGGTTGCATTAGAATAACTAGTATTTTTTGTAAGTTTTCAAATCAATAATCAGCTCCAAAGGCAATCTGGAAGCGGAGAAAAATAAGAAAAGTAGTTTTAGATCTTTAATCGATAAAAATAATCGATTATATTAATACGATAATAAAATATTTGTTAATTTTAATTATGTTAAATATTATATTGTAATATTATATTGTAATATAACTAAAGAAAATGTAAATTTTTATCTTTTTTTTATCAGCCTCACGCTGTATCCTACACACAGCAGGGTAGCCAGAGTGAACCTAGTGAATTCTTGAGGCATTGCGTGTTGAGTGGCAGAACTCAACGCCGTTCAAAATATCAATTATTTACTGAAAATACAAAAAGAAATCCATTTTGAACGATTAAAATCATTCATATTTTAAATGACAGATGTGACAGCTGATTGATATTGACCCATTGTCTAATGATTTTTGTATTTTTTGCTTTACTCCTTTTGCAGCCGAGCAAAAGCCGCCGTGGCGCTGTGGGACAGCGTCTAACTGTAAACGTGGCAGTTGAGGGTTTGCATTCCAATTTGATGAAACGAAAGTGTAGCATTGAGTTTCCCCACTCTACACCAAATTCGGGCGGAAAACGGGAAACGGTGTGGTATAACACTAGGTTTCTCCCTATATACCCACGCTACTATGCAGGTAAAAAGGCACAAAGCTACGTCATAATAAAAAGTCGATATAAGTTCAGAATCGAATTTAACAGTTTCAGTTAAAAACACGAGACCCCACGTCCCGCGTCCCGTGTCCCACGTCCGGCGGTGCCTCGATACAAATTTCGAAATTAATTAAACTTGCAAATTAAATTGCGCCGCGAACAATACTACTCGTTCTGGGGCGCACGCTCCTTTTTTGTCACTAGGATTTTTTAGAACTTGACTTATTATTAATATAGTGGGTTCGATTCCTACTCGGAGGATAACAAATATATATTTTCATTTCCTCGCTCTCGCAAAGTGCGGCATTGATTTTCGGCTGATCTAGAATTGGGCAGAGAGTAAGGAATGGAAGTGTCTTGGTATGAGAACGAAGCTTCTTAACACTAGGATTTAGGTTCCCTCTGCCTACCCCGCTATGCGCGGAATACAGAATTAAGATAAAAACATATTTTAGAAGCTCATTGAGGCCATTCTGGTGTTGAGAGAGTGTTTGGCTGGAAAGACGTGCGATGTATGTTCGAAACTCCACTAGTGGCCTGCGAAAATCATGAAATTTAAATTATTGTAATCTTTAAATACAAAATCAACATAGGTATGTTTACGTATATAATTTTACTTATGTAAAATAACAATACCGGTGTAATTTATAGATTAATCTGCAAATTAAGTTCATTTCACGAAATATATTTAATTAATTTGAAAAACTCATACTTCTAGCTTTGCCCTTCATTTCCTATATTTTCAGATATTGTTATTACGTGTTGGGTGGTGATCGCTAACGCCTCGCTTATCGTCACACAAAACGTGACACCTTGAGAAGACTTTATCATTGCGAAGCCGTATGTTGCTCGTGGTCGATGGAGACATAAACTTTCCATCATTAACACCATTTACGATATTTTTAAGCTTTACAATAAAGCGTATACCTAACGTGGTATCCAACGTTCTACCTCTATCGCCTAGTCAACTGTCATCAACCTGTTCATACATGCCTTCCAGGGTCCTGAAATTTTTAACAAGATCATCCTCCATTATTATCGACACTCACTCTGCCTCTCTTAACACTCACTCTTGCTTTGTTTCTCATTTTCTCATAATCTCCGATATAAAATTCGTCAAAGAAAATACCTTCTATGTGTTACTTTAGTTAATTAATGCAAATCCTTGTTTATACGTAGATTAGATACAATTATGCACTAATGTGATATATTATGTACTCCGTCGATTACGCTCGGCTTTTGGGGGCTTAGTATCGATGTATCGATTAGAGAAACATTATTTATCAAACTCTTCATATGTAATAAATTATATAATATATAAGAGGCCAGTCATGGCGCAGTGACTGTAAATGCGACTGGTGGTGGGTTCGATCCCCCATTCGATTAAATTTAATATTTATTTAAATGTATATTTTAATTTCTTCGCTCTGATTACGAGGTTAAATGAGCGGCGTTGAGTTCCGCCACTCAACACACAAAGTTCCAGAAATTAGGCTATTCATGGGTAACGGAGTGTACTAACACTGTGTTTCCCCACCTTGCCTTAGTATATGCTCCTGCTGTGTCCCTACAGCGTTAAGCTAAAATATATTTATATTAAATTATAGATAGATTCGACTACATATTTCTTAAATCAACAACTAAATACATACTATATATTGTACATAAAAAAATAATCGATAATTGAATATGCTATACCAACTCGATTCCCCGATGTAGGCCGATTCGTACCTGTAATATCCGTGCTCAGTGACCCGGCACAAGTGGCTCGAACGAGAAAATAACTATAAAAATATAGTATCTATCTAAATAGATATTCGATATATTTAGATATTATAGTACGTTATATGGGAAAGGCTTTTGAAGCTTTGTAGTGTATTTATTAGTTTAACTTGTTATTGTTGTGGGTTTAAATATTATTTAGGAGTTATATTGTACTATGGTTTCCTGATCCTGAGGCTGAACTGGGTGTATAGACGAATAAGACGTAGGGAACCTAGTGTTAAGACACTCCGTTTTCATATTTACGATACCTTCCGAGTTAAGGGATGAGCTTCAACGCTGCGCTTTGTCTTCTTAAAAAGATAACAGGATAACTAAATAAAAGAAAGTTGAAGAGATCCAATGTCTCCTAAAGAAGAAAGCTTCCCTAAGAATTCTCCGTTCTTTACTTTGACCTCGAATTCAACATATGACGTGTTGAGTCGCGGAACTCAACACTGAATTTCGTTAAAAATCTGATAACCATTATACTTATATGAATCAATTCAATGTCTTATATGTGTGCAAATAAGTTTTACTTCAATAACCTCAGCAAGCAGCAATTTTGATTAGTTTTAAGTGATTTATTAACATTTTGTACCTTTATTTTGTAACAAGGCAACAGCTTGACGTAATAAAACATGAAAATAAATATGTATAATGGCTTAAAGTTGATTATATTTAAGACAAATTTTACATAATTAAAGTTTTTAGAGTATTAAAGTTAAGGAGTATTAAGTTTTAGGGGAAATTATCACACCTCACACCACATATTGTGTTCAGCTTCACACTGTATCCCGCACGCAGCACGGTAGGCAGAGGGAACCTAGTGTTAAGACACTCCGTTCCGCACTTTCTGCTGAATTCTGGAGGCATTGCGTGTTGAGTGGCAGAACTCAACGCCGCGCTTTGCCTCGACACTAGATCGAAGAAATGGAAATATAAATTTAAGTAATATTTCATCTCCTGGAGTGGGAATCGAACCCACAACCAGTCGGTTTTACAGTCACACTTCGTGTCGCTGCGCCACGACTGGCCTCATTTTGTTATTGTGTTGTCAGCTAAAAAAACGAAAACTGCCTAGTTTCATGAGGATATAAATGATTCAATTTCATATTCCTACATTTTATTACATAATTGCAATAAACTTACAATAAAAAATGCTACATATTTACTAGATTTATATAGACAATTTACTTATATTATCTGACAAATACGTAATAGTTATCAAGTTATTTCCCCAGTGACGAATAACCCACTTAGCGTCGTAAAGGAGGCAGTAAACTGACGAAATAGAACGAGAATGTGGGTCAATCCCACTCCCGAATAAAACACCTTTGGCGCTATCGTCTTATGAAATAAGATTTTGAGTTGTTCGTGTATTATGAGGTTGATTTATTCGATATTTTTTGTGTGATACGATGTTTACGTATAAAAGAATAGGTATTGTTCACTTTTATAAGTTTTTTTTTTAAACTTAAAAGTATATAAAAAAACAATAAAATAAATAAAGTACAATAAAAAAAGTATAAAAATATAATATTTAATCTTTTCAATAATAAAAGCATCGTGAGGATCTTGTGAATTCGATCTTCACTTGCGACAATAGTTGTGATTAAATTATTTTCATTTCCTAGCTGCCGTAAACAAAGCGCGGTGTTAAGTTCCGCCATTCGCAGTCTCCCTAAAATTGAATGATGCGTGGAGTACGGGGAACGTAAAGGTAATTTTTAAAATATCGGCGAACTTTAAAGAATAAATAGTACTGAATATTAATTATCTTATCCTGTATTATTCTTTTCGATTCTACATAACTTATTATAAAATTTTGATCTGCTTTTATACATAAATTGAATTCAGTACTCGTATACTCACTATAAATACTTTGTAAATGAACACTGGCACGGTGCCATGTGGATGTTTACAGCATTAGTTCCTATACGTCTGTACGAGCGACGCGCGACGCCAGTCGATCGTCATATTTACTTGTGATTCGAACTTGTGTATTTTCCATACTCGTACTGAAAACTGTAACGATATTGCATCCTCGATTTGTAGATAGAATAGCCTAAAAGTGATAGAAAAGATCTACTATTGAAAATTTGATTTAACTTGTACCGTAGTAACAATATTGGTTTTGTAAAATTACAATAAATATTGTTTTTTTTTTTGATTTTTGTGTTGTTAGAAAAAAAATACAATAAGAATAATTTTAGTAAGATTGATAATGCGAAAGTTGTGTATTTGGTAGTAAGATTAATCGAACACAATGTTTTAAAGCACGATGTCTCGAATATCGCGGAACTCAACTTAAATTAAAATATTAAATATTTTATTCCCTGATCGAGATTCGAACCCACAACATGGTTTTACAGTCAGACTACCAAACTACATAGAACTTAAAATAAAAATATGGTAAAAATGAAGCTCGATTTTCTCCCATTTACTCGAATACTATGCAGATAAATTATACATCGCATATATGAATATGTAACCACCAGCGGCGTTAGCGTTAGGTACGTTCGTTATCCCCTAACCGAATGTTAAATAATCGACCTAGATCTAGATTCTAGACTTTAGTTACACTTCTTGATTGATGAGAGGACAATTTCAATTATTGTAATTGTAATTGGTAGCTTTCGTTTGGACTGATTTTCAGAATCTTCTTGTTAATAATCTAATTAATTAATATACCTATATTGTTTTAGCTTCACGATGTATTCTGTACGTAACAGGGAGAGGAAACCTGAAAAACTAGTGTTAAGAGAATGTTAATTTTAATGTTTTAATTGCGCACCAGACCGAAAAAAAAATCTATAATTTTATGCCCTCGAGTGAGAATCGAACTCATAACACGTCGCGTTTACACGACAAGCGTGTGACTGTAGTCTGGTTGTAGGTTTCCAAATTACCTTTAGCTACCCTGCTATATATGCGGGATACAGCGTGGAGCTGAAAAAAATAATATACGTTTACGTTTATTTTACCGTTTCGTACGTTTACATTTATTGAAGCGTCGTATCTAATGTGATATCTTATTTTATATGAACAATATTGAAGGTCAAATAGGGCCCACTAAAAAAATTGTATATAATATATTGGAGCGTCTTTCTCAGAATTAACCTTATATTCTTAAGGTCTGAGGTATGATATATTGACATTATTAATAAGAGATTATTTCGCTTATTAGATATCTGTACTACAAATTATAGTAATATTCAGAGTTGTATAATAATAATAATTATATTGTTTTTTCAGTTTCACGCTATATCACACATTTCGTAGGTTAGAAAGAGGGAGTCTAGTGTTAAGACATCCCATTTCCCATGAATTCTTTAGGAGGCGAAACTCAATGTCACGCTTTGCCTCGATACCAGAACGAAGAATTGAAAAGATTAAATATTATATTTTCGAATTTAGGAATTCGAACCCACAACCTGTCGCGTTTGCAGACACACTTTAGGTAAATATTATAACTTAACTTAACTTAGCTTCACGCTTTATCCCTAGCGGGGTAGTCATAGAGAACGGAGCGCCAAACGCTACGGTCTCTACATACCTCTTTCGCCTCGTCCACAGTCATCAACCTCTTCATACATACCCTCCGGGGGGTCCTCATGCTTTTTACGTGACCTTCCTCCAGTATCTTTGATACTACGTTTTCGAAGGTCAACCGAGGAATAAAATATAAAAATAATTTAAATATATGTTATATATTGAATTGATTAAAAAGTAGGTTAAATCTTTGTGTCATCAATTGATAATGAGCAATGATAAAGGTTAAAATAATATCATCATCAAAATAAATCATTAAAAATAAAATAAAATAAAAAATAAATCAGCTTCACGCTGTATCCCGCACACTGCAGGGTAGGCAGAGGGAACGTAGTGAAAGACACTCCGTTCCTCACTTTCTGCAGAATTCCGGAGGCATTGCGTGTTAAGTGGCAGAACTCAGCGCCGCGCTTTGCCTCGACACCAGAGCGAAGAAATGGAAATATAAATTTAAGTAAATATTTCATCTCCTCGAGTGGGAATCGAACCCACAACCAGTCGGTTTACAGTCACACCTTGTGCCGCTGCGCCACGATCATTAAAAAAATAAAAAAAATATATGTATATTTTAATACTCATTAAAAAATACTCAAAAGACATCTGTCAGAAATCATTACAGCTAAACTTATCATCACAAAGAATACAGAGTAGTTAAGATTTTTTTTTATTATTTACTTACGTCCCAATAATTAACAAGAAGTGGAGAATGGAGGGATTTCTTATTAGTCTCTGCTGCCTTCACCAATACTCATTTTCAGTAAACAATGTCTCGAAATTAGGGCGATGGATGGGATGGGGAACGAAATGTGTTAACATTAGGTTCCCTTTGCACAATCTAATATATACAGGATACATCTTTAAGATAAAAAAAAGGTTTAAATGCTTCTAACACTAAACACTAATCGACACATTCAATAAAAATGTCTTAGTGTCCTCTCTAGGTTCCCTTTACCCAATCTACTATATACTGGATACAGTGTTAAGGTAAAAAAATAAATGTTCAAATGATTCTAACACCATATCACACCAATCGCCACATTATTCAACAATGTTCAGCACAAGACTATACGATGATTGTGTGACATTTAATTATAATGGCTTCAGTAAATCCATTCAGTTTCAGTTCATTTAATTAATTCGAGACTGTTTCATTAATCTCACGTTCATGCGAATCATACTGGAATATTATTATTAAAATTTCCATGTATTATAAAAACAATTTAAAAAAAAACATCTTCACGCTTCACTTCACGCTTTCCCGCATGGTATACGCAGAGAGCTAGTGTTAAGACACCTGACCCGTTCACCGCTTAACGCTTAATTTTCTAGACGTTGCGTGTGTGGCAGAATTCAACGCCGCATTATATCTTGTTATCAAAGCGACAAAAATGAAAATAGCACAGCAGAGTAAGTAGGCAGAGAGATTGTTCTGCTAAAAACTCTCTATTTTCCAGAACAATTCATATTCATATAAATAGGACGATTTAATAATTTTAATAGATATGCAAATTAATATTATGCAAAAAATATTAAAAAATAAATAAATAACACAAACTGTCCTATCGCTAAGTAGCGTACAGAGAGGGCTAAAATAAATAATATTTCAGAATCAGATAAGAGGGCTTATATATAATTCGGATGTAACATCAAAAAAGGTTGTTTCGTAACATAGAGTTATTTTGTATGTAATATTTAAATGAGTCCCCTCGGCCCTTACCTGAATATGCGAAGAGCGGCGGACGCGATCAGCATTTGTAATTCCATGGCTACCTATAGATCCTTGATTCGGACTAAATATATACTTATATTGTGTGACAGTAAAATCGACTGGTTGTGGGTTCGATCCCCACTCGACGAAGTGAAATATTTATTTATATTTTTATTTTTATTTCTTCGCGTTATATTTTCATTTCTTAGCGTTGAGTTCCGCCATTCAGTACGCAATGCCTCCAGAATTCGGCGGAAAGTGGAGCACGATGTGTCTTAACACTAGGTTCCCTCTGCCTACCCTGCTGTGTGTGGGATACAGCGTGAAGCAAAATTTTTGAATTACAGAAATGATGATTTCTTATATGATTTTGAGGCCATCTGATTATAAACAGGACGGGCTATAACGGTCTTTATTTTGTTCTAGTAACAAGACAAAGTGTATCTTTAAATTGTGTAACACAAAATGTTTTGAAAATCAGGCGGTGCTTGGGGGACGGCGTGTTTATCTTTAGGTTCCCTTTACCCATCTACATGTTGTATGCGGGATACAGCGTTAAGCAAAAAGGAAACAATATCACATTTATATAGATATAAGTATGTAGTTTGTAGGTCTATAGTATTAACGATCGTCGAGGCCCGCACTTCCACCCCGCCGCCCGTCATTCCACGCCTCACGGAGCTGCTAGCTTAATTAGTGCATGTACCTACATAGTGTGCTTATTGCAATGTGATCCTTATAAAAATAACTTTGCAATACAATTTTTATCTGGTAATTAATAATTAGTTTATTTGTACTTTTTTAAATAATTAAGGATTTTCTTTACTTAATAATGTTTTTTTTTTCAGCTTCATGCTTTCCTTATCTTAAATACTGCAGGTTTGGCTTATCCTACAAGTGCGTTGCCGGCTTCGAGATGGAGATAATGCTTTTTGAAGGTATCTTTATCGTATTGACCAGGAAGCCAGAGGTAGGCCAATATATATAACAGAGTTGTGAGGTGCGTGCACAGTTGTGTAGAGCCACGTATGTAGATGGAGTGGATGATATTTGAGTTTGTCATGTACTGTGCGATTAGAAAAATCGACGACAGGTTCCACGTTAAACAGTTCCCCAGAACTCTCAACGATCAGAACGGCTCTACGGTTGTATGCGATAAAGTGGTCCAAGTTGATAGTGAGGTGGAACCAGCAGAGGGATGGAAACAGTAATTCTTAGTATGTTAATCGTTGTTTAGCGTGAAGTAGTTGGCTTTGTCTCGCTCTACAGATGGCCTCCAGTTTCTCTGAGGCCAACTTAGTCTTAGTTTCTGGATGATCGCGATACTGGTAACGGTTCAATTACCACTCAAGTAAATTAAACAATTATTAATTTTATTTCTTTGCTCTGGTATCCAGGCAAAGCGTGGTGTTGAATTCCGCCACTCACCACCACCAAAACGCAATGCCTCCTCGCGGAAAATGGACACCGAAGTCTCTTAACACTAGGCCCCTCTGTCTTCCCTGCTACATGCGAGATACAGCACGAAGCTGAATAAATAAATGAATAAAGAATAATGTAAAATAATAAAAACATCAGTGTGAAGGCAATGCACGGCGGTGACAGCGGCGCGCCGCAACGCAACGCTGCGGTCTGTAACCAACGCTGCACGCTGTGTATTATTTAACTGATCACTTTACGAATTTCTGTGGAATTAGTTGTTAAAATATTGTTGACCAGTCGTGGAGCAGACTGTACGCGACTGTAACTGTAAACAGCGGCTGGTTGTGGGATCGATTACCATTTGAGGATTTTTTTTTAAATAATACTATACGATCCGCTTGCGGCTTCACCCGCTTTAACTATTGAATTATTCACACCACGTTCGTGTTTTAATATATAATATATGTTTGCAAAGGAAGCGGAGTGTCTTAAGCTAAGAGCTATCTTCGGAACCGGAAACCTTCAGAGCTATCCACATTATTCTGAAGGTTTCTGGTTCCGAAAACTATAATATTTAAGGATAAATATAACATAAGAAAGTATTTCTACATATAAAATTTATTATAGTTTTATTACTTGTAACTTAATATATGTCACGCAGAAGACAGCGGCAAGACGTAAATACGAGTGGGAAGAGTTATAGTGTTGTTTTCAGTGAAGTTCCCGAAGTGGCCTTCACGTGTTAGCTATCTGTTTACAACACTATTTGTTTCATATATGAAGTATGTGGAAGTTTTTGTTTTTGTTTGTAAGTATTGTGTATAAGCCTTAAATGATGTTTATAAAATGTACGTAATAGAGGTATTTTATTAAGAAGTATCTGGACTTGGTTGTGGCCGGCATGGCGGCACTGGGTCTGACCGTAAATAGTTGTAGGTTCGATTCCCAGTATGTTCATTTCCGCGCTCTGGTAATGAGACAATGCACTGCGTTCCGTCTATTAACTGAGAGTGGGGGACGGTATATGAATTGTATAATCTGTATATAGCGATTATGGTAAGAAACTATTTTATCGCTTTGATTTAAATTGTTTTAACAGTATAAGTTCAAATTCAAATTCAAAATATTCTTTATTCAAATAAACTCTTATAAGCACTTTTGATATAGATAAAACTATTTAAATAAATAAATCAGCTTCACGCTGTATACGCACACAGCAGGGTAGGCACAGGCAACCTAGTGTTAAGACACTCCGTCCCCATTTTCCGCCGTTTTCTGGAGACATTGCGTGTTAAGTGGCGGAATTCAACGCCACGATTTGCCTCGATACCAGAGCGGAGAAATGAAAGTATAAATGTAAGTAAATATGTTATCTCCTCAAATGAGATCGAACTCACAACCAGTCGATTATACCAGTCACACTCTGTGCCCCTGCGTCACGACTGGTCTCAATTATATATTATATTTATTATGTTTTTGTCCATACATTGTAGAAATGTAATAAGATTATAATATTGTATGATTAATACTGAGTATCGACATTGGTAGCTTAAACCATTTCATTTTAATATATCTAGAGTTATATTAACAAATGATATTTTTACTTTAATCTATAAGTTAATTTTTCGAGGTCTGTGAACTGACACACTTTGTCGTCGATTCAACATTCAGTTACTTAATACTTTATTGTTATGTTCTGTACTCCTGTAAGCAAGTACTCGAGCTGTACCTTGTCGAGGGCCGTCGAGAGCCACGAGAATTCTTTTATAAGAAAAACTCAATTTCTTTTGACAAATTACAACAGTCATTGTAACTGAAATTGTGTGGAGCTCAGGGAGGGTAAGGGGTGGTATTGTCAATTTAACAATGCTTACAATTTTAAAATGGAGATTTATTTTATTTTACTGTAGAGAGTTATAAATGTTAACACCATTATTATTAACAAAAACATTTTTTATCACTAGATACTCAAACGTGTCTTCGCTTGCTTAGACTGTTTTTATGTTATAACCAAAGAATATTATTAATATTTTTTCATAAAAAGTATCCTATGTTATTTCTAATACCTCTAAGAGTATGTGTACAAAGTTTCATGATAATCGGTTGAGTCATTTTGGCGTGAAAGCGTAACAAACAAACTTATGTATGACTTATATGAAACTTATATAAGCAAACTTATATGAGCTACGAACCACACGAACATTTTAGCTATTCAATTTAAAATGTCTGTCTTTAAATTACTACTACAGTGCACTATTTATACTGCGAAATACTGCAAAGGTAAAGTTTAACATAATAAACAGTTCAGAAACTTAATTAATATAAAGTAAATAAATATCGTGAGCCTGTACCGAGGGACCGATTACCACACACCTCACACCTCACACCTCACGCTTTATGGTCACGTAAATTTTTATATTGAATCTTTAATTAATCTTTAATTTTAATTAATTAATCTTTAAATTTAATTTTAATTATTCTTTCTTGTCGTATATTGTAGTAGTCAAAAATGTAAAAAAGACTTGTAGCTTGAAAGATATTTAATGTTTTTATATTTTTTTATTTTTCCGTACAGAAGAGAGAGAACCTTATGTTAAGAGGCTCTGTTTACCGCTGCCAGTCCGAATTCGAGACTTTGCGTGTTGACTGGTGAAATTTAACACCGCGCTTTGTCTTTGGCTAGTGCTGGGAAAGAAAACAATATATGATAATGATTCTGGAAAACGTGATGCTATACCTAATGTTGTTAAAAGTATCTACTCTTGTGTATTTAATAGAAGTTGAGTTTAGGGAATAATTTGATCGACCTTTCTATACTAATAATATTATATGCTTGAATGATGTCTGAGGCCAGTCGTGGCGCAGTGGCACAAAGTGTGACTGTAAAACCGATTGGTTGTGGGTTCGATCCCCACTCGAGGAGATGAAATATTTACTTAAATTTATATTTCCATTTCTTCGCTCTGGTGTCGAAGCAAAGCGCGGCGTTGAGTTCTGCCACTCAACACGCAATGCTTCCAAAATTCGGCAGAAAGTGGGGAACGGAGTGTCTTAACACTAGGTTCCCTCTGCCTACCCTGCTGTGTGCGGTATATAGCGTGAAGCTAATTTAATTTTTTTTATTTAATGATGTTTGGTTAGACACTACTACTAATCTCAAGAACTATTGATCCGGATTGAATATCTTTTTATATTCAATAATAACAAATGTATCTTGGAAGGCTTAATGCTATATAGTCACGTTAACCAACTTGCTATCAGAGTAACTTCGGGTATTTGGAACACATGTCATGTGCCGGTCGCACCTCTTACTTATTTGCATTGGGATACGGGCGTAAAGTCGCAGGTTCAAATACTTTGCTTTAGTAAATCACAAGTTGCAAATACTTTATTTTACTTTATTTTGCTATAGCTCCCTAGTGAGTAGTCAGAGACAACGGAACGCCAAACGCTACGGTTTCTACATGCCTCTTTCGCCTCGTCCACTGTCATCAACCTCTTCATACATGCAATCCGGAGTGTCATCAAACTTTTTACGTGACCTTCCTGTAGTTTCTTAGATACTGTGTCTTTTAAGGTCTACCGAGGTCTCCCTCTCCTCTTTTACGCAGGTAAATATATATTGATCTATACGGCTCTGCAGTAATAAGGCCCGCGGGCGCGAGTTCACTTTAACTTTGCGATACTCACGTACGTATGTTCCAAACTTTGCCACATTTCTAATAGTACCTATAATGTTATGTTTAAGATGTAATTATACAAAAATATTTATACATATATACAGTAATTTCAAATTACGAATATAAATTTTATCTGTAACCAGCTTTCATTTGTAGCTTTGCAAGCGTGGTTGAATTTAAATAAATTAGTATTGTCACACATGACACATTCTAAGGGCCTGTGATAGCTCTAATCATAGGAATACTGGTATAAAATGTAGCCTACGCCTTCCTTGGTCAATGTACTGTTCACCATATAATCTTTTTTTCTATTTGAGCCATTCGTGTCTGAATTAAACTCTGAGTGAGTATAGAGAGTAGAGTGTAGAGTGTAGAGTATTAATGTTATAAAGCTGCAGTTTTTTTTAATACGAATACTTATAGAAGCTTAATTTTTTTTTAGTTTCACGCTGTATCCTGCACATAAAAGAGTAGGCAAAGATAATCTGGGTACCTATTATTAAGACACTCCGTTCGCCATTCCGCCGAGTTCTTGAGGCATTACGTGTTGAGTGATGGAAATCAATGCTGCATTTTGTCTCGTTGGCAGAGGGAGGAAACAAAAATATTAAACATTTAATTTCCCCGAGTGGGAATCGAACCCACGACCGTCACGCTTAGAGTCGCACGTTTGTGTCACTGCGCCTTTACCTCCACAATATATAAATATACAATTTAAAATTTGCTTACTAAGTATAAAAATATTGAATAGTTTACATTGTTTGCAGTCAATACTTTGCGTTTTAGAAGAGGCTAAGTCTTGAGCAAGATTGATGAAAACATCAAATGAATATTTTTATATTTACATTTAGAAAATTGCATAAGTTCATCATGGTGCAGTCCAAATTTATGAGCAGTATGTATTATGTTTTATTTTGTGTTTTGTTTATTTTTATTATCTTGCTTATAATACCGGATAACGGAGAGTCTAAAGACTAGAATTCTTCTGGATACCCTTTTACCTGCTAGAATGCACGTGAAGCTGATTTTTTTAAGAAGTAACTTTTTTTTATTTTAGGGTTAAGATTAAGGTTCCTTCTGCCTACCCTGCGTACATGCGGGATACAACGTGAAGCTGAAAAAAAGTGTTTATACATTTTTATACGTGGTTTTTATGTAGACAGTATATTTCCTACTTAATGGAAATAAAGGTGAAATTTTATAGTATCTTAGAAGATAGCTAAAGGCAAGCAACTGTTAAATATTTATGAGTACTTACTATCTTTATATTTTACTTTCATAAGTTCCAAGATACAAGATACAAGTTCAAGATACAAGATACAAGTATTTATTTATGTTGTTATATATGTGTAGTCTAAAGATACTATAATATACAGAGAAGTAAATGAAATATTTTCTAATTTCACGCTGTATCCCACATACATGATGGTGGGCAGAATAATAGCGTTTTTTTTTATTTGAATACTTTAACACTATAGATACTTGGCCCGTATCTTTTTTTATGTATCTTATTATTTATATACACAATTAATCCTTATTTATTTTATTTATTTAAAACTCTTTATTACACACCAGAAAATTACATAAATTAACAAATAAATTCATATAAAAAAATGTGAAAAGGCGGCCTTACTAAGAGTGATCTGTTCCAGGCAACCTAATCAAAAGAATCAATTTAAAAGAGCGGGCATGGCGCGGTGCAAAGATAAAAGAAAGTCATATATAGTGATATTAACATAAATTATAATAAACATTTATACACCCACACAAATACTATCTCATAAACTACATAGAATACACATACATAATAGAAAAATATAAACATAGAAGATACATGACAAATACATAAAAACATATAAAATAGACTACATACTAAGATAGTAATTTTTAACTTTATATTTAAATATATTTATGGATTCAGACTGCCTTATAGCTCGTGGTATGGTATTCCATAGCTTCGCTGCTTGGACAGTGAATGATTCACTGTAGCAACGGGTACGACACAAAGGTATTTCCAGGACATTATCATTTTGGGAGCGGAGACTTTGGGGAAGACGGGAGTTGGAGCCGAGAAAGGTAAAGCGTTCTTTAAGGTAAGTTGGAGTATCAGGAATACTTATCATTAGAAAATATTATTTTTATTATCTATATTATTTTTAAATTTATGATAATTGAATCTAGTTTTAAGACAGCCCGTTCTTCATTTTAATGTGAATACGTCTATATGTTTGCTACCATATTTTGGCAGTTAAGAATTAAAGAATTTATTACGAACCTACGCCATTTCAAGGTAATTTTATTGCGAATCGAGGTTTGCCATTAGTATAACTTTTGACTGAGGAAACTACAAAGTTGGATTAATTTTTATTCGTCAGCTATCACCAAAATCTGTTGATTATATATTAAAAAAAATGCTCAAAGAAGTAACAGTGACTATTATAAGGTGTTTTAATAAAAAAAAATATTATCAAAATTATATTATTCGGCCTTTTTTTTATGGAAAAGACACGGCAAACGAGCGTGCGGGTCACCTGATGGTAAGTGATTACCGCCGCCCACGGCCCCGTGCAACCCCAGAGGAGCTACAGGTGCGTTGCCGGCCTTTAAGATGGATTGGGCGCCGGGGCCCGGCATTACCTAGTGCGAAACGCAGTGGCATAAAGCCACTACTTCACGCCGGTTTTAAATGCCGGGGGTTGTAATGATCCGGTCGAGTCTGCCCATGCGTGTTGCCATTGCTGGCGACGTGACTCTACCACACGTACTTTAGTCGCCTCTTACGACACCACCAGTACCAGGATGATCCTATTCTAGGCCGGGATCACACGGCACAAAATTATTTGGCCTATATGCCAAAAAGCCAAACGAGTAATAAAAAAACCAAACGCAAATATAATATACATTTGGAAAGGGCTTCTCAACAACGACCAAATGTTAGTAATAAAATGACATCTGACCGAAGGAAGCAGTGCCAGGAACGTAGAAGAATGAATGCGACCGAACTGACCAACGACGATGCTCGTACATCTACAGCTGGGGCCTTTAAACATATTTAGGTACCTGATGAAATCGCGTCTACATCAACAACAAACTGTATAGGAATATATTATGTGAAGTGGCATAAGGCAGTAGATAGTTACGTTTCAACACGACGTTTGTCAACAATCCATTTGGAAATAGGTATAACGTGTGTTATAGTCAATGGTTTCTGCATTAACAACTGGTAAATACTTGCCGCTACTTAAAAATACTTTCTATGAATAGCCAACAGGGAATTTTAAACTGTGCGGTGAGATGGCCTTCATATGATTAATACCTGATTATAATTATAATTTCAAGTTTTATCACGGATTTGGTAAGGCGTCTCCTGCAGTTAGAAGGATACGAGATGAGTACCAAAGATACCAGTTACCGATGCTAGTTGTCACAGTAAAGTGAAATAAAAGTTTTGAATAAGAATTCCTGATCGGCATCTACTGATTACCGCCAGTAACCCAAGCTCGGTCAAGCAATCGGAAGGCATCTCTATCGGCACAATCATCAACTGATCTAAATATTTTGCAATTAGCGAATCTTAAATGGAAAATTCTATGTCAGTGAATGTGCCTGGCTTTCATGTCAACAAATAATTTGTAACTACATCATCACTAGCGGTATCATAATTATCAAGTCGCAAAGCCGGTTGACTCGCTATATATCACAATATCAATAGCTTCAGTGACTGTAATGGAGTTAGCGTTGACGTGGGAATTGTTATCGAAAATTCATTTGAAAATGGAAGACGCAAAAGGTGGTAATATATATCTAGTAGGTATAAAGAACAATGCATTTTCAAATTTTTACAGGGGTGTGTGCATATCCACCATAACTCTTTTTGTTATGATCGTTGTTGAAATATACCAAGACGACATAGCTATATTCAGCAAGTTCATTTGGTTTTATATTGTAACTATATAAAAATGTTAGGTAACACCTGTATTGATTTAACTTTTACCAGAAATTTCCATATATCTTGTATACCTTTTTGTCATATTTTTCCTATCACAGACTCACAATTTTAGTTATATTGTACCAATAATTATTTTATTCAAATACAAAAAACCGAAAAAACGATACCAGTTACAAAAACGTATTCACGTATAACAATCGGTCATGCTCATAACACAGCCACATCCTAGTTTTTTTTTCTTTTTGGGTGTGTTTTTTGACGTATTAGTTAAAGATACACATCTTCCATAAAAATAAATAAATTTTAAAAAATTAGAATTTCAATATATATTATTAATTATTAAACAAATATATAGTAATAAATAATAGAGATTCACACATGTTATCATCCAGCAGACCGATGCCCGCAAATTACCCTCGTACGTCCGTGAGCCAGCGTGATGTCAGTGACATGGAATCTTAATTAGTACTGGTGGTACATACAGTACGGTTGACGAGTCGTGGCACCCGGAACTCAGTTGTAGATGGTTGCACAGATTAGATTTTAATATTTTCCTTTCTTTTGTCCGTGCTGTAGATTCGAAATGATTGGAAAGATATTCAGAAGATTTATAACATAAATTTGCCTCTGTGTGTGCATCGAACCCACACGCATAGGCGTGTAAAGTTAGTTAAATTGTGCAACTGTGCTAATATGGCATTTATGATTAGATAAAAAATGCTCAATTAAATTGTGAAAATTTACTTTTCAGTGGAAAATTACTCTTAACTCATTTAGAAAACGTATAAAAATTTGAACGTAGCGACTCGAACCCGCGCCTCCTGGAAACCGACCAGGCGCTCTGACCACTGAGCCATACGTTCCTAAGTGTGGATTAACACTTTAAAAATGTTTTTAAAACAATAATCTTAACTCGTTTTTTATGAAGTAGTAAAAGAAAAATCAATAAATAAATGTACTCTTAGAAGAGTTTGTTGAAAACAGCTATCTTGCCGGGGGCGAGTGAAGCTAACTACAATATATTAAATAGATAGAACAACGTTTTTCATTAAAGTGATCAATGTATTTTCTGGTTGTAAATAAGGTCGTAGTAGATATTATTCAGGGATTCTGGACCAGGGGTGGGAGTGGTCCAGGCTGCAAAGCATGTGTAGAAAATTATTTACTGTATATAAATATTACCTAACTAGCGGCCTACTCGCGGCTTTATATAATGGCTTTATAATGTTAAGAAAAAATATTTAGTAGTAGAGTTGCTTAAAATCCAAAGCTATCTCGTTAACGTGAAGAGATAGAGCGAATCGGATAGCGAGAATTGTAATTCAGCGTGGCCGAAAACCTTTTGTCTAGCCGGAACATACCTCGTGATCACGAGATGCGATTCTGGGCCATTCTAGTTCTGGATTTCCCCCACCCCTGGTCCATAATCTATGAATTCTATCTGCTAGCCATCCGTGTCCATTTTGTTAGAAAAATTCCCGGGCTCCCTCTGCCCTCTTCCCCTACCCTGCTCTGTACGGGACACAGTGCAAAGTTGATTGTTTTAATTTTCTATGTTATTAAATAAAAATATATAATAACATACACTCATGATTTACATTCTCCAAGTCGTGATTCTACAATCGCGCTAACAATTCAATTTAATTTAAACTACCTGTTTAAACCAAATAGTTCAATTTAACCGTGTGCGAATATCCTCAGGTAACCGTCAGATAAGGAACTCGAGATCCGGACGTCTGCCAAGGACCGTTACCTTATCTTATCTGTTAGATTTGAGGACTTGGTAACTGAGATTGGATTGTAAAAGCCTTTTGAGGGATTTCTTTATTTGACATTTAATTTTGATGTTTTTGTAATATAATTTAATAGGGAATGGTAATTTGTTTGGATAAGTATAAATAAATAAATCAGCTTCACGCTGTATCCCGCACCCAGTAGGGTAGGCAGAGGGAACTTAGTGTTAAGACACTCCGTTCTCCACATTCTGCCGAATTCTGGAGGAATTGCGTGTTGAGTGACAGAACTCAACGCCGCGATATGTATTGAGACCAGAGCGGAGAAATACAAATATAAATTTAAGTAAATATTTCATCTCCTCGAGTGGGAATCGAATCCATAACCAGTCGGTTTTACAGTCACACTTTGTGCCCCTGCACCATGACTGGCTTTCTGACTGAATCCTTTGTTAGGATTAGGATAGCAAAATACTAAGCTGAGGTTAAATCGAACTTAAAAAAACCAAAATTATATTATATTCTATACTATAGACAAAGTATTTTAGTATAAAAGCTTTTATGTTTGATTCTAACTTAAGACGTCATTTTTACGCCAATAAAAAAAATAAAAATAAAAATAATAAAAAAAAATATAATTTACTCCTTATTGGGCTGCTATGGTTATTGCTTATCACATATCACTATGAAAAATTGTTATCTACATCTATTTAAAAACTGCAAAACATATGAATAAATAATATTTTCTCAATAAAGTATATTTTCATCGATATTCAGTTCATAGCGCAAAGTTTGGAGTCCTTCAATAAGATCAACCAGAGTGGAATCCCAGCTTCGACGCCGCCCGCAACGCGCGTGCCCTGATTGCTAATATATCTGGTAATTACGTCTACTTCACGTTGTTATTGGAGGAAGTGATGGTTAGTAAGTATAATAATGTCTTTACTTTTTTTTCTTAAGCTTCACGCTGTATCCTGCACATGGCAGGGTAGGCAGAGGGAACCTGGGAATCTAGTTTGAAGATACTCCGTTCTCATTAAGACATTTTCGTCCTCCATTGTTCGTTGGTTTTTTTAATTTATATATAAAAATGTAATAATGTATAGTTGTATCCCGAACATAAGTGGGCAAAGGCAACCTAGTCCTAAGACATTCCGCCGAATTTTGAGATATTGTGGGTTCACCGGCAAACATCAAAGCCATGTTACCAGAGCGAGGAAACATAATAACTAATTACTCCAAGTGAGGATAGTACCCACAACCACCGCCACTCTATTCAACCACTGCGCTATAATGCCCGCAAAATCTTAAATTTACACTAAAGCAAACAACCACAAAGTTAATTGTTCGCTCATTATATATTTAGTTCGTCATAAGACTAAAATTAAAACCGCTAGTCTTTTACTCTTACCTCAAAGTGCTTTCAAACTGTTACACTAAGTACAAGGACTCGGTTTAAATTATTTCATAAATGTGTTCCAGAAAAAAAATACTTTTTCTACTTAAGTGTTTTGTTTTAAGCAGAGTTTTATATATTAAAGCCGTCGCGCAAGGGTATAAAGTCACTGTAAACACGACGGATGTGGGTTCGATTTCCACTCGAAGAAAAAAAAAATCTTACTTTCGTTCGATTAAATCTTGTAAGACGATAAAACGCGGCGTTGAGTTCCAATCAGTGAACAAGCAACGTCTGGAAAATTCACACTGTAGTTCACAGCGTGAAGCTAAAAAGAAAAGATTCATACACAAAGTCATCCTCATAGTATTTCTAAGTGATATAATGTGCTTTTTTTATTTATTCCTTTTTAAAAGTTAAAAATAATTTTTAATGGTTTTAAAATAATAATTGTGTTATTGTAAAGATTTAAGTTCAATTATAATTAACTGAATAACTTTTCATGGTTTTCATCATAAAGCATATCTAGTAAGCTTCATAGCTATCTTATCATAGAATAAGAGTTTAGAAATAAAAGTAAGACTGTAAATACGATAGTTGTAGGTTCGATTGACACGCATGTGACAAGACTAAGGGCGGCGGTGAGTTCTACCATTCGTCACGAAATATTTCGAAAACTGGGCGAATATTGAGAAACGGAGTGTCGTAACACTCCCTCTGATTTTCTCGCTACATGTGAAATATAGAGTAAAGCGGAAAAAACGCTTACCTACCATCGTGTTGCACTATACAAATGAAAGACAAACAGGAAAGTTGTACACAAAGATTACGCCCTAGTATTTTGTCACAATTTTTGATAGTAATAAAAAGCATAATAATTTAAAAGCTTAAGACAAAGAGAAGACTAGGTGTGGCGTTGAGTTTCGCTACTCAATGCGCAACACCTCGCAGATAACAGAGTGTTCTGACACTAGTTGAGCCATCTACACCTACAAGATACCCACAACGCTATGCGTTTTATACAAATATAAAAGCTTGTTCTTAAGAAGCTTAAAAGTTACAATTTATAAGTGAAAAGACATAACTTTTATTATATAATGAAACTAAATACCTTTTGCGAGACGTCGGCACTAATTAACGGCGGCACGTCGACTGTCTGCCGTCTCTCAGGTAATTATAAAATTTGAATGTCTGACTGTAGTCTATATGAAATATTAAATGAACACAAAGAGTTCACAGAGCGACGGTTTCAGTGGCTGGTATTAAATATTAAAATATTTTTATGCTTTTACAATTCCTTAACCAAAAGGTAAAGCGGACTAAGATTCCGTTGTCTGTGTGTTCGTCTGTGTCCATGCTTTATTTTTATTGCCGTTATAACAATAAATTATATAATAAAAAAAAACTGACTTCTTCAGTTTCAATAAGATCCTATAATCAAAACCTAACCAAACTTCCATTAATCTATTCTTGAAGTGTGTCCTATCTAATAAAAAAGAAGCATCGAAATCAGTGGGATATTGAGTTCATATTATCCATTTGTATATGATATGAACTCAAGACAAAATAGGTTAAATTAAAATAGGACCACACGGAAAGCACTAGCATTCAAATAAAAAAAAATCGGTTTACCATGTTAAAAGTTCTGAGGTAATTAAAGTAAAAACAATATAGTCGAATTGTAATTAATACAGGCTATATCATTACACTATAACTTAGGGTACAAGCGTGTGAATGTGAACGTGACAGGTTTTGGGTTGGACAGAATTCATCGGAGAGTGGTAAGCGGAGAGTCTTAGCACTAGGTTTCCTCTATCTACTCTGCTGCAGCGTGAAACTTAACTGAACCAAATATGCAACGATTTAAGTATACGTGTAATATTACATTTTATAAATCATTTATACTTAAAATTTAATTATTTTGTTTAGTATGGAAAATAAAGCCCGAAATTCATACGTACTTTCGTGTATAAACTCTGTTCTCGTACGTTTAAATTAGCGATATCAGATTACTCGCTGATATTAACTCCTACGTACGTTCAAAGGTTAATTAGATTTCATTCGCTGGGGACTTATTAAAATTATAATCATAGTTTAACTATACTATCGCTGATATTAGCCACTGTGGCTCAGTGGTTGTTTTGTCAGCATATTACGTTGTTGATGCAGCACTTTGCTAGCTAGATAGTGGGCCACGACTTTGCCCGGTTACCATCTATACCTAATATTTTTATTATGCTGCATTTTCAAACAGAATGGTTACATAATTTATACATTCAATTATGAATAACTTATTTGCATAATTCAGACCAAATAAGATAGCAAACAACCAAATTTCACTAAATAAAATAACAGAAAACATCGATACCGAACGAGAGTTTTTAACCTTCGTTTGCGAGTGGGAATAGAACCTTGACTGTATATTAACATTAATTATGCATTATTAAATATAATATAATAAAATAATACTACAATTACATTTTTTTCAAAATTTAAGTTATTACCGTAAGTCTTACTAGACTTAACAACGACGGTTGACGGTTAATAGGAGGAAAGAGGTACTCTGACCCTCAGAAAGTGCAAGCACACGTCCAAATTACATGCTATAAAAGCACAGCTTGTCTTTATGAAATTTCCATGATGATGGAATAACTTTTGCTAGTAACTTTCAATATACATGTTTAATTAAAAATATTGAAATATCATCTTGCAATTTTCTATATAGTTTTGTCATAAAATGCTCTATTGTGACTTATTTATAAGAACTAACGAAATTGATTATTTTTAAAGTATATTGTACTAATAATTAACTTACATACATATATTATATATATTATAGGATCACATATCTCATCAGTTGTATCCTGCACACAGCAGGATAGGCAGAGGGAACCTAGTGTTAAGATATTCCGTCCAGCACTTTCCGCGGAATTTAGAAGGCGTGCTGAGTGGCAAAACTCAACGCCGCATTTAGCCTCGACACCAGAGGGAAGCAATGGAAATATACATTTAAATAAATAGTTATTTTCCTTGTGTAGGGATCGAACTCACAACCAGGCGCATTTATAGTCACACTTTGTGCTCCTGCGCCACGACTGGCCTCATATTTTTGTTTTTGTTTGCATTATACGCGTTGAAAATAAATGGCGTTCATAATTATTGCAATTTCGATATTTAAGGCTAGCTAAGAAGTAAATGGTAATGTTATATAGCCTATAGGACTCCTGGAGAATATAGCTTTCATACAAAATATAAACGTAAATCCGTCTAGTACTTTCATAGATCTTAGCGTTTAAACAAAAAAGCGGATAAAGCTTATATTAATATAGATTATTTATAAATAAATGATATACAGAAGTGCAGACAAATCTTATAAAGTTATGAATTTAGTAGGTTAAAATTTAAAATTGGTTTTAACACCTTCATGTATTGCAAAATTGTAATCATCTTCACCTACGCAATTTTATTTATAACTAACTAAATAACTGGCAATAACCAAATTTTGTATAAATTGAAAAGGTCAAAGGTAACATAAAAATTCCACCCACATCGAAGCAAAGTTTTTAGATATAATTCCTCCTCACAGATAGCAGGAGCTCTATAACCATCGCTTTGAGACGTAAATTGTATGAACGTATAGATATATTATGTAAGTATATATGTGTGTTTGTTTTATATTAGTGCTCTCTTCGTCCGTCGCCTCAGGGCACCTAAATGTCGACATGTTTTATGGACTTTCACAGAGTTGAACTTAATTTGATCTCACATTTAGGTGGACAGAACTGACACTAGATCGTTATTTATACTGACAATAAAAGTTGAAGTGTAAGTAGTAAATGTAATCAATGTTAGTCATATAATACTGTGGTCTGTGATCAATTGGTCTAGATTTTTTTATGTATATGCAGGACACTCCGTTCACTCTGGTTCCCTTTTTCAGGACACTTATTTTTTCACGCACAGCCAGATGTTCGCGACATTGCGTGTTGTGTAGCAGAACAGAATGCCGCACTTTATCTTAATATCTGAGAAAGGAAATAAATACTAAATATTTCATTTCTCCGAGTTGGAATCGAACCCAAAACCGTCGCGTTTTACGCATACGCTTGTTTCAACTTTAATACTTAAACGGCTAGTTAATTAAAAATTAACAATGTAAGCTTAATGCATCTCACATGTAACGTTAGGTAATGGCAGCAAGTGATGCACTTTTAGTAGTCTGGAGTTAACTACTATTAGGGGGCTATAACCGTTAACTCTGACTAAAATCTCAAAAGGTTTTGCTCAGCTTGTAACTAAGAAAAAATATTTAATTTTTTGTGCAAGATTTTCTTATTTTTAATCTGTAGAAAATGGTTTGTTTTAAATTTTTGACATAAAAAATTATATTTATATTTGCCATATGCCACGATTGCCTTTCATTTCAAAATAATAAACGATTTGAAAATAAGCAATTTAATCGAAAATATTGATTATGAATATAAAATTCTTGATTTTTATTCTACAATATCCATTCCTTTTAGAGAAATTACAGCTTAAAATGTTATAAAATAACTTATAACGCTTCAGAAAACATAACCATTTGAAAATTCCTAACTTACTATGAATGATCCGCGACTATAATGTATCTTCTTGGCTAATCGTATTTCCATTTCACCCACTCTCACTCTAGTCATATAGCTCTCTCCCTTTCTCTCCTCAGGTCAGAACCGGATTAAAATTAATTTAACTAATTGGCGAAGTTCTGGCATGTAACTGCAATGTATATTATCAAAAGTTTCACCTTCCGCTACTATAAGTTTTTAAATTTTGTTTTATTCATTGCTTTAAGATGGAGTATTTAAAATATTTAAAAGATTATTTAGGTTATTTAGGTCGTGGTAATTCATAATGTACCTACGATTTTGTAGTGCAGATATGGATGATAATAGTTGGTTTAAGTCTACTGAGAAAATACATTTTTTTTACTCAGGCTTAAATATTGTAATTTTAACCGTAGGGAGATTTTAACAGTAAATTTATATAATTCTGTTCTGTTCTATTTATTATGGTGTTCCGAGCGTACCAGTTGAGCACAAAATCACTTCTCCAATGTCACGAGATAAACGAGAAAACGCGAGAGAAGTTGTGCGGTAAAAAAAGAGATAATATTACATAACAGAAAAAATGCATGTTATAAGAGATCCAGGTATATATATATTTGCCTTAATTAATCTTTAGGATTTAAGTAATATATTGAAGCTCCCCCGTCCCTGCTATAATTCGGAGTACATCGGCTTTAACAAAATGTTAGGTGTTCTGAAAACTATACATTTTGTTTTTTTACTGTTCTTAGTAAATTATTAACACTAAACTAATGTACAATTTTCGAGAAAGCATTGTTTATACCGTCATTTGCGTTATGTCGTCTTTTTATTTTTAAAATCAATGGAGTATCATCAGCCAACAATACTATCTCATGGTTCTTTCCAACTAAAAATGGTAGATCATTTTTGTATATTATAAACAGAAAAGCACCAGAGTAGACCCTTGTAGGATCCCCATACTGACTGGATTTTTTGCCATTCCCGTCAACCCTGTGAACTAGCTAAATTAGAAATCACGCTTTCTTATGCCGTAATGATGTAGCTTCATGACAAATATCAATACAAGTAATTAGTGATTAAAGTAAATATAAGTAGAAAATGTTGCAAACAAAATTGCTGGAGAGCTTCTGAGAGCATGATGCACATCTTTTATTTATTTTGTTCTTTTTTTCTAATATTTTAAAGACATATCACGTTGAACACACTGGTTCTACTAAGTAACGCAACTTCGGGCGAGGTCAGTATTTGGACGGGACGAGCCTGGGAACACTACGTGATGTTGGCTTTTTATCAGCCCGATCAACGATCACAAGCCAAGGTTCATATCCCACAGGCGACGCAACTGCCACCGTCGACATTCTATAAGCAACCGCGCAGTGCTTGCAATTTCTCAAGGATAGACTACCACTTCCTTATCCGCTCTAAATCGTAAAGGCCAATTCGTCTAACAGCATTAACGTTATGTTTAAAGAAAAAAGGCTAGTTCATTTAGAAGTTATGCGTTACCTAAATGTATCCTACAAGTAACGTTCGGTAATCGCAGCAAGTGAAGCACTTTCAGTAGTTAACTACTTTTAGGGGGCTATTACCGTTAACTCGAACTAAAATCTCAAGTAGTCTTTAAACTCCGTATCTAGCTTACATAGTATATTTAATTTCTTGCGGAGTTTTTCTTAATTGCAACATGTAAGTATTTTGAAAATGTTAATTTGTTTAATATATCTTATACGTATATATTTACCAGGTATTTATATGATATATTTATGTAAGGCATAAAAGAACAATTTCATGCAAATTTTATTTACTTACGTTTTTAATCGTATAGCAGGGTAGACAGGGGAAACCTAGTGTATAAAATAAAAATTATATATTATATAGACAAGGACGTCGTTGCTCAATAGAATAGCGTAAATGTAAAATTTGTGGGTTTGATTCTTAGTCATTGGAATGAGGAGTTATTGTTATTTTCTTGCTCTGCTAAGAAGACAAAGTGCAATGTTGAGTTTCGCCACACAACACAATTTCGTTGCTGGAATCAAACGCGGCGTTCGGTTCCGCCATGTTAGTTGCTATTAAGTGGAGAACAAAGTATTATTCCTAGTAGTACTCCTGAGTTTTATCGTCGTAGCCATAGGTGAAAAAGTGTTTTAATTATTGACGTTTGTTCTCAAACTGTTGTAAAATATGATACGTAGGTGTAAACAAGCGACTCGTGACAGATGACGGCCATTGACAATGTGTTTCTATTGTTGACGTTTTAAAGCGCTAGCAGTCAGGCAGTATTTACTGCTGTTTAGAACTCGTGTAGAGAGATTTTCTGGCATCGTCCGGTACCCCTACTTTGAGTGGCGAAATACATCGCGGCGTCTTTTTTTTTGTTACCAAAGAGGGGAAAAGAAAAATTGTTGCCTCGAGGGGGAACCACACCCACAACCCCATCGCGATTACGGCCAGTCTCAGTAGTTGCGCTACGACGGATCCCCAAAAAAAACTATTTAAAAATATTTCCAATTTTCAAATTTAAGGCAAAAAAAACTATTAATTTTATTTTCTAGCTTCATATATTCAGTGTGCTTATAGTGACGTTTTCAGAATGTAAGATTTTTATATATGTTTTTCAGTTAGGGTTCTCCTTTTTTTATTTTATATTAACAACTAAATGTATCTATTATGCGTATAAATCGTTCATAAAGGAGACTGTTCCTTAAAACATTAAATTCCATAAGTTTGTTTAAACATAAATAAAAAACAAATGAGTTCAGTGAAAAGAGTCCAAAATTGAGAAACAAAAATTAATTGAATTAGAACACGCTATACGGTTATTTGAGGAACGGCTATAAAGGAATATTAATATATTTCTAAATACCATGTATCTGATATGTTATATTCTGGATATTTTAATATATAAATAAATGGCCACCTCTGAGATTTATCTTCCCTTTTAGATACATAACTTGAATTGAGGCCGGCTTTTGCTTTTGTATATAGCCTTCTGGAAGTCGTAAGGCAAAGTGAATAAATAAAATAAATAAATAAATCAGCTTCACGCTGTATCCCGCACACAGCAGAGTAGACAGAACGAACCTAGTGTTAACATAGACCTTTTTCCAGTTTCCGTCGACTTCTGGAGGCATTGCATGTTGAGAGCTCAACGAGCTTTGCCTTGATACCAGAGCGAAGAAATGAAAACAATTTATGTTTTCATAAAATATTTTCTTACATTTAGTAAGAAAATATTTTATCTCCTCAATTGGGGCTTGAACCCACAACCAGTCAATTTTACTGGTTCTCTGGAGACTGGCCTCATATGGTGAAATGATAATATTATGGTAAATATAACAACAAATTATAAAATAGTAACAAAAATAAAACTAAATAAAATAATATTGTTAGTTAAGTGTATTATTGATTACTCATATTGTATGAACATTGAGAATCATGCTGAAAATATTCTGACAGCATTTATATATTGGGGCAAGAAGAAATCAACTCAAAGTACCACATTTGACTGTTTAGTAAACAAACTGGGTTAGTGTGTAAGTGGAGTGAGTCCCAGTTCACTTGTGCCAGCTATTTGCTTTTAGTTGAGTTTATTTACTCCGATATAAATAGCGGAAATTACTTCTTAAGTTTTCTAGGAAAGTTAATTGGTTTTGGATTGATTTTTTTAATGCATTCCCTATTAAAGGAGTTTTACTTTGAATATGGTATTCGCTGAAGAAAAGCTTTTGACTGAGAAACATAAGTTTTACGGTGCCCCAAATTGATATTTAAGTTGTGCCGTTTTGAAAAATTAGTCGGTTTAAAAGGCTCACGAGACTTAAAACATTCTATTTTTATTTAAATTGAATACTTGTTATAATGCTTAGGGAGGCTAATGTTCTTTTAAGTATTACTATATATTTATTAAATTTCCACGCAGTATTCTGTCAATAAACAAAAACTAAAATAATGTTTTGATAAACGCGCTTTAATTAGAGTTAAGCGTTGAGGAGTGCCTAGTTCACTCCACATATAGGGACTTAAAGAGTTGTGAAGTTTATTTTTATCTTTTCATGCAGAGGATACTCGACAATTTTCTTAATATTTTGGAGACATTGCATGTTGGTTGGCAGAACTCAACGCAGCGGTAAGTCTATGTAGTAACTAGAGCTTGAGAATAAAAATAATTCAATCCACCTAAAGCAAATCGAACTTGCTCGAACTGCCTTGTTACATTTTTTTAACGCAATTTCAAATACCTTATCGTATTCGGTTTATACTAGGTTTTATCGACCTACCTTGCTATATATAGAATAAAAAGTTAAACTATTTGTTTATTTTTCACTCTGCCATAAGAATTCGTAAATAAAATTACAAATGAACGTGTCAAAAATAGCGGCCGCCATCGCCTGCGTGTGACTGCGTCACGCGCCGTCGATTAACGCTGCCTGCGCTGTTTACCTCAATAAACTTTGTACAATTTACTTAAAAAATGCAGCTTTATATTTCCTTTCGAATTTAATCAATCAGTGAGAAATATTTGGTTTAAATTTGTGGGAGTACAAGTTTTATTTTGTTATTTTCAGTTAAGTACGAATCAAGAATAGGTGACTTTGAAATAAAAATATTTCTAAGATAACCCCTTTAATTTATTTATATTGAAGGCTATCAATAGATGTAACTAAGAGTAAGGATGGTTCTGCTATTGCTAATGCTACTAAATATTGTTCTTTTTGTAAAATAAAATAAATTTATAATAGGCCGGTCATGGTTCAGGACCACAAGCGTGCGACTGTAAATGTGATAGAGACCGTAGCCTTTGGCACTTAGTTCACTCTGACTACACCGCTATACAGCGTGAAGCTAGTATTAATATTATTTTCATTTCTACGCTCTAGTGTCGAGGCAAAGGAACGAAGTTGAGTTCCGCTAAGCCAAAAAGAATTAATGCCAGAATAAAGTCCAACAATAAAATTGAGAATAAAATTTAACATTAGGTCCCCTTTGCTGATGAGAAAATAACGTGCTGCTACGACAGTGATTATAGTTGCACTTAAAACATTAAACAATAAAAGCTGATATTTCTAAGAATTGAGATGCTTTTCGTGTAAATAAGTTGTTTGTATAATTATTACTTTGTTTCGGACCGACATTATTTATTACAAATGGCTAAAAAGGAGTCTCAGACACTCAGCTATGATTATTAAATTAATAAACCTAACTAACAAACGTAACTGTTGAAAAGTACTTAAATCAAATGAGTTTCACCACTCAACATACAATGCCTCGTAATTTGGGTGGGCAGAGGGAACCTTATGTTAAAATAACGATGTGTTTGTATGCATGGTGACGTTAAAAATAGTAAACACTTAGTAATTTAACTAATTACGCTACCCTTACCTTAATTTTCAGGGGAACATCAACTCGCTATTCGGTTCATATTTAACTTGCGTAAATATGACCATGTATCTGAATTTCGTTCTAAGCTCAAGTGGCTTCCAATACGCAGTCGCCGGAACCTACATACACTTTCTCTTCTGTACTGTGTGTTACACAACGAACAATCTCCTCCTTATTTAAAAGAGATGTTCGAATTTTTAGGAGCACATACAAAAAGCCTGAGATCTTCCGAGAACCTTGCTCTTAGAATTCCGAGACATTCCTCTAGATCTTATGAGCACTCCTTTGCTGTGAAAGCAACTAAGTTGTGGAACGATCTACCTCTAGATATTAGACGTTCAAAATCTTTAAACATATTTAAAAAATTAGTTAAAAAATATTATTTGATTGATGATTCAGCTTGAAATGACATCTATATACACAACTCACTATTATAAATTTTATTTTTATATATATTAGTATATTATAAGATTATATATATATATATTTTTTTTTAAATATATATGTATTATGTTTATGTATTAGTATATAATATAATATGTAAGTTTATTTACACCACCCACTCTATTCTATCGCAAATATCCTAACCCAAAGGTTGTCTGGTAGAAATCGCTGATTAGCGATAAGACCGCCTTTTGTGTGTCAATTGTTCTATCTTTGTACTTTTTATATCATTTATTTCCTGAGGATTAATTGTGCACAATAAGGTGTAAATAAATAAATAAATAAATAGATGAGGCCGGTCTTGGCGCAGAGGCACAAAGTCTGACCGTAAACGCGACTGGTTGTGGGTTCAATCCCCACTCGAGGAATTGAAATATTTATTTAAATTTATATTTTATTTCTGCACTCTAGTGTCGAGGCTAAGCGCGGCGTTGAGTTTCTCCACTGAGCACGCAATGTCTTTAAAATTCTGTCTTTTTCTCTCTCTTAATAGCTCGCTCTCTCCTCATGTCTGAGGCAGATTCATTTAATCTTAACTCTTATTGCAGAGTGAAAAATAAACCAAAAGTTTAACTTTTTATTCTATATATAGCAAGGTAGGTCGATAAAACCTAGTATAAACCGAATACGATAATAAGCAAGGTTCCTGCATATTAAAAATACTTTTTAAATACTATTTTAAAAACTTTTTTCTTCCCCTATTATCAGTTTTTCATTTTTATCAATTCATTTCTCTGAGATACATTTTTTTAAAATATTCTAAAGATATAATGTTTTTAAGGTATTTTTAATCAATAGTAATTCAAATAATTGAGGCCAGTCGTGGCGACTGGTTGTGGGTTTGATCCCCACTCGAGGAAATCAAATATTTATTTACATTTATATTTTCATTTCTTCACTCTGATATCGAGGCCCAAGCCTAACCCAAGCGACATCAAGTGCATTTGTTGGCCAACAAAAGTTATATGTAAACGTAAATCTCGAGGTGCACTCACACTTACAGCAAAAGTTCCCGTCGTAAAGCCCGATTTATACAGAAAGCCACTAACCCGTACTCCACCCTTCTTTCCTGAAAGACTTAAATTCGCTTCCCGAAACTTCCATAAGCGAAAGCTCAGCAACCCTGAATACTTGTTTATGAGTTATAATTATAAAGCACAAGCCTTTATGTTTCTTAGTTGTTTTGAAATTACAAAGTTTCGCTTCTTTTAAACGAGTGATCGTAGTTCGTTTATTATTTATATGTTGTAATAAGTTTTGTACTGTTTTCTTATTAAACGCCAAAATTTATGCGTGAAAGCTATGTTATTATTTTGTTATAAAGACAGAATAAAACAGCATTAATAAATACAAAATTCTTTTTAACAATAAAAAAAATTTTATATATTGAAAAAAAATCCGAGAATGGCGGAATTTATAATCCTTTAAGCACAAATCATATTTTAAAATAAATTTACATAACAATTTGACAATTCAGCATCCAATATACTCAATTCTTCTATCTTCTTCTCCAGAAAAAAAAATACATTTCATTAGTCAAACATTAACAGGAAAGGAAGTTTTAATGCTAATAATAAACTGTTAACTTTTAAAATTACAAAAGTTACTTTTAAAATGTTAAATAGCAAAGTTATATTAAAATCTGTCCAGTTTGGAGCTATACGAGCGGACAGCTAACAAGCACTGTACCGTACAGGTAACACGATACATAATGTATGAGCATTCATAACGGAACCGCGTTGTATTAGAGGCGGCCTTTACGCTACTAAAACTATTCATATTAACTACCTATCTGACATGATATAGTTAGTTTGTTAGATATATTATAGTTATATTGTTATGTGATTTTGTAGATGTATATGTTACCGGTAATATTTATAATTCAGGTATAGTATATAGTGGTATAATTCAGGTATAGTGGTATAGTACTTCGTCAGTGTATAGAATATCGTGCGTCCAGTTAACGTTTTATATATTATTTAGTGAACTGGTGGTAAATTACTTGACTGACTCTGACTTTTATATTTGAATATTATTGTCCATTGCATACTGTACTAAAGTACTGAATACAACTCCTAGGAATTTGATAGAGTAACTGCTGCTCCACCGACTGCTGTGTAAAATAAATAAATCTTCGTCTATATTCATATATTCGAGCTCCGAATTAGGGGTTTTATGTTAAGTTAGCTTAGGTTTATAGCACGTTTACATTACGCATATTACCCCTTCTCAACTCCTCCTCTGGTCTCTTCTTATATATTTTACAGGTTTTACGTATTCTATGCAGTGTCGGTAACATATGTACATAGTATAATATATTATACTATCATATTATAATAGGTTTTGTATATCACTTTGTGTTACTTTTTAAAATTAAAATGGGAACGAGGAACGAAGTTTCTTAACACTAGATTCCTTCTGCATATCCTACTGTATAAGTGATACAACATGAAACAATTACTTTAACTTAATTCTCATGTTATGCTTCTTAGTATTTATGTTACCATATTTAGGGATAATTTTACAAAAAACTTATTAAGAATACGTATAATTTTTTTTCTCTCCTAAGTGAGAAATAACACTTAAAAATGTTTCATAATGTTTAATAAAGATTTTTACAAATCTCTGCTACACACAATGATTATTTATTGCAAAAAAATATTGTTCATATTTCCTAGTAATATAGTGAAATGGAACTTTTTAAAATATGATTTATATATAATAAAAAAATCGTTTACCAAAATTACCAGTATCCAGTATACCAGTTATGAGACTTTCCTATTATCTAGTTCGAATATCTTATGGAACCGAACAAAACATAATTTAACTCACAAAATCGTAAAATTTGAAGATTTAAGCAGTCCTTTGGTTTAGAACATTACATTATGCATGAGTCAGTGCATTAGCACCTGCCCATCGCCCGTCCGTCCGTCCGTCGACGTCTCTTGGGGGTCATAAGGCTTTCACTCGACTTGCCGCAGACACTGGGTTCAACTTGCAGGCTTACTCGATCGATACTTAAAATATTTTGTAGGGTACAAGTTCTGTTTCCAATTTTACGCTGTATCACATATAAAAGAGAAGGAAATTTTTCATAAGCCTCCATAAGGGAGGGTAAGGGTGCAAAACAGTTTTTTTTATTTGAATTTAGATTTTTTTTAATTCCTACAGGAACAAGAATAAATAGGACTTTATATCGGCCAGTATCCTCTTATAAAAATATAACAAAAGGTATAGTCATTATATAATAAGGTATGTCCTATACGTTCGTAGTTTAATGAGGATAATAATAAGAGTTAATTATTTATCAAGAGTATATTTTGAGACTTAACAGTCACAATATGCATTTTAAATGTTCAAGTTAAAATTATACAACGACAGTTAGGGTTGTTGATTTGCAAACTTTCATATAAATTTAACTTAAAGTCGTATACTGTCGACGTTTTTCTTTAAAATACGATTTAATAGATATACTGTTTTACTCCAATACAATACTCAAGTTAAAAAAAAAAAATTCTTTACATTATCCAAAAATTATGCAATATTTATAAAATACAATTTACGTAATTAGAAATTTTTCCAGAATACTTATTTTTTAATACTTTTTCATTAAGAACAAATTCCAGAATAATATTTTTTTTATTTTTATCACCACCCCTATATTTAATGATAAAAATGTTTACACAGTATATATATAAAGGCAATCATTAACGATAGTATCGAAATTTTAATTTAATTATGTCGATACAAACCCGCGGCCGCGCTGCGGTCTGTTGCATTGTTCGGCGTTCGTCATTTTAGCTTCTTTACTCGAGTAGAAACAATAATTAAATGGTCACTTGTTTTATATTTTACTTATTTATTAGTAAATATTTTAATTTTAAATATATTTTTTTGTTGTGGGTTCGAATCACGAAGCTCGTGGAGCAGTATTTAATAAAAAACTCTATTCTTAACTTTATATTCAATACTTATTTAGAAAACGCATAAAAATCTTGTACGTCCCTTGATGAGAACATATGGCTTAATAGTCAGGGAGCCTGGTCGGTTTCCAGGAGGCGCGGGTTCGAGTCCCGCTACGTTCAAAATTTTTATACGTTTTCTCATCTACCTACATTGCTTCACCTAAATTCCATCTAAATTGCTCATCCAGAAGAAATAGAACCCATTATCTTCCCTTATGTTTACAGTTAGAGTTGATTATCACTATTTTAACCAACGTCTAAGACAAATTCAATTTTCTAATGCAGCTCAGTTCTACTCGTCTCTATTGTCCACGACCATGAGCGTCTCTGTAATTTAATTTGTAACTCTTTAAGTAATGAACACGTGAATGCGTCGCCGCAGTAACTTACGTGTTGTTTGAGCTTAGAGGAAACTTTGCTCTCGTAAGCCTACATATATATATATATCAGTATATAGCGTTATGATTGAAAAAAATATTAAAATTATCAAATTTAAAAGGCTATTCACGACAGGTTGTGGGTTCGAACTATCAGTCGATTAATTTAAATATTTAATAAGAAAACAGAAGGAACCTGGTGTTAAGACATTTTGTTCAACAATTTCTGTCGATTTTTTTGAGTCATAGTGTGTTGAGTAGCGTTTTATTTACCTTGGTGCTAGAGCGAAGAAATTTTCAATTTTGGCACCAAATAAATTATAATCATTCGAATTATTGTTTATTAATTTATTCAATATTAATAAATAATTATTCCATTGGGCATCGCACCCAAAACCGCCGCGTTACAGTCACACCCTCGTGCGTCTGTGCCACGACAGCCTTAATAAAAATATTTAATAATATTTTTTCACTCATAATATTTTTTATAAGTTATACTACCTGCTGACTTACAATTCTGAAATTGGTACGAAAACCACAGTAGATGAGTCCGACTCGACCTTAGATCGACCTCAACTGATTTTATAAAATGCGGCGTTGGATTTCGCTATTCAGTAGTTAATATTTCTGTTTAGGCAAGAATTTTGTGGCATGCCATTTATTTTTTATCAGTACATGAAATATAATAAAAAAACACTATAAAACATTTTTTTAATGCAAAATACTATGATAAAATAATATACCTGCATTCATCTTCCACGGAGGGCTTTTATGCGACCGGTTAATTGTGACTGGAGCTTTCCAGTGCATTATTTATACTCGTGTACGTCGATATTTCGTTGCTGCTACTGACCTGATTTTTTGACATTGTATTGTTGATTCTTATAAAAAAAAATATACGAAATTCATAAATAATAAGATATGATAATACTTATTTAGTCCAAGTGACACTTGCAAGAGCCGCAAGTTCAAATCCCGTTACGTTCAAATTTTGATATGTTTTCTATTTAGTATTTTCTTTCCTGAGTATATATTTTTTAAATGTTGGATTGAAATTAAATTAATTCAGCTTCACGCTGTATTTCGCACACAGCAGGGTAGGCAGAGGGAACCTAGTATTATGACACTCTGTTCCCCATTTTCCGCCGAGTTCTGGAGGCATTGCGAGTTGAGTGGCGAAACTCAACGCCGCGCTTTGTCTCGACAACAGAGCGAAGAAATGAAAATATAATTGTAAATAAATATTTCATTTCCTCGAGTGGGGATCGAACCCACAACTAGTCGATTTTACAGTCACACTTTGTGCCCCTGCGGAACGACTGGCCTCAAATTCAATGTTGAAATGACATTTTAATTATAGAAATGTTAAAATTGTTAATAAGTAAGTAAATATTAGAAAGAACAAGAACTATTTTAAGGAGCTTTATACTATTTGAGTGGTAAACTACTGCGAATTTCTTATTTATTCATATTTTATATTTTTCTTTGCAAAATAAACCATAAAAAAAACATACTATCCCTCCATTTTCTTATCTTAGCAAACTTAAAATACGAAAAATCCTAGAATAAGACTTTTCTATCTACAAAAATCTTTATAACTTATTTTTCGTATATCTACCTCCTTGAGGCCGTTGTGGCACAGGGGCATAATCGTGTGACTGTAATGCGACGGTCGTGGGTTCTATCCCAGGTCGGGAGATTGACTTAATACTTATTAATATTTTTATTTCACTTTGCTCTGGTATCAAGGCAAAGGCGCAGCAAGGTTTTTTTTTATGGAAAAGACACGGCAAACGAGCGTGCGGGTCACCTGATGGTAAGTGATTACCGCCGCCCACGACCCCGTGCAACCCCAGAGGAGCTACAGGTGCGTTGCCGGCCTTTGAGATGGGTTGGGCACCGGGGCCCGGCATTACCTAATGCGAAATGCAGTGGCATAAAGCCACTGCGTTTCGCATTAGGTAATTTACTTCAAGCCGGTTTTAAATGCCGGGGGTGGTAAAGATTCGGTCGAGTCTGCCCATGCGTGTTGCCATTGCTGGCGACGTGACTCTACCACAGGTACTTTAGTCGCCTCTTACGACACCACCAGTACCAGGATGATCCTATTCTAGGCCGGGATCACACGGCACAAAAAAAGGTGCAGGCAAACATCTAGGTTCTTTATTATAGGCGGTATTCATCGCGAAGCTGGTAAAAAAATATTAAGTATTCTTTTAATAAACTTCTTTATAAATACGGACAAAAAATAAAACATGTATGTTTGCCTTAACATGTCTAAACGTACAATAAATGCGAAATAACTCTGAATAATGTAAGGGGACATTATAACGCTTGTGCAAACTTGCTCTTACATCACCTATCTACAATTAAATATTATAATGTAGTATTTACGTCATTCATTTATGTAATTTATACGTTAAAGTCTTTGTCACGTGTTATCATTATATAGTTTGCAAATAGTTTTTGTTTTAGCTTCAGGGCAGGCAGAGAGAACCCGTTAAGATACTTCCCTATTTTCTGCTGAATTCTCGAGACAGTATGATGTATGACGGAAGTCAACTCTGCTTTACTTTAATCCCAAAAGAAGACATCAAATTAATAAATTTAATTTTCGGATAGAAATTAAACCCACTATCGTCGCTTACAGTCATACACTTGTACCAATCATATCGATTATAGTGTTAAGTCTAAATATAACATTATATGTTTAATGTTTTTGTTCAGCTATGCGTTTTTGGTTGATTAATTTAAATAATTTATATTTATAGCAACTGTTATACTTATTTTTTACATAATTAAAAATAAACATACGTAAAATGCAATTTACATGTATATATAGTAAATATTTTTATGTTATCTTAAGTTAATTCACCAATATAAATATTTTAATGACCTATTTGAATGTACAGTGCATTTCAATTTTCAGTTTCACATAATTATATGTATGAGAGAATTCAATTATATAAATATAATATTAATTGTTACTGTAGGAATTATGGAAAAACATCTCTACTTAGGTCAGTAGTAGCGCAGAGGCAAAAGCGTTGTGGATTTGGTTCCCATTCAAGAATTTTCTTTCACTTTGATAACGAGGCAAAGCGCGGCGTTGGCTCCAGAATTAATTTCGCCTTAAAGTGAAGAACGTAAATGCTTTAATGATAACAGAGGGACCTAACACTTGGCTCTCAGGTTCCTGTTTGTCGTGCTATCTGCCGGATACAGCGTGAAGCTCAGCTTAGCCGCACCAAACCTTACCACTCCTATACAAACGTACAAATAATTATACAATTTGATAAGGCTTGGCGCGACATTATTATAACACAACGTTCCTTAAAATATCAAAAAGTAGATAACCATATATATTTTAACAAGAATTAAAACAACATTAGGAATAATTAAATCTATAAATACAAAACTAAAAACAAAACACGGACAGACGATCAGTTGACAGAGCAGCTAATGAGAAACAGCTACTCTACATTCCTACATACCTATACCTGTATAGACGTCCTATGCCGTATAACCGTTAGATACAGGTAGCGCTCAGTCGGCCTGATTAATACGACACACTTGCATTGTATGCTCCGATGAATTAGACGCGCCTGTCGTATGAATGTGAACGGGATATTATGGATTATGCTTAATATCTATTTTTAATTAAGACATAAGGAGTAAAATAAAAATATTATTTGCGTTTATCTAGTTTATGTTTTATTATATATGGTCTCAAATATACAATGCTTCAATATAAATATTAAATATGTTAAAACTTCTATTATAATTTATAAAAAGAAGGGAAAAATGCTAAATTAATCTGACAAGGATTTGACAAGAAAGCGCTGTGATCAACTGCTCTATAAAAAAATCAATATCTTTAACGAAAATTAATTAAAATATTCAAGAATATGCAAAAAATAACCCATTAAAAGTATAACAATTAAAATCGTTTGTTATTTCAAAATTAATAATTTTAACTACCTGTTCAGTGGCCTGTATTACCTTGTGTAAATTGAATATAATTCACAGATTTAGCTTCTCACTATACGGATAGCCATCGAGGCGAATGATCATAATACAATTACCTGAATAAAAATAAATACGCCCTATTTTCTTAAATAAATTGCGTTATAAAATACGTTATTGTAATAATTAAATACAAAACCAAACGCTTGCTTAGTAAAAGCAAATATTAAGTGTGGTGCTTATTTTCATTTAGTAAAAAATATTTTTAGTAAGCAGCCCACACAAAACACACTGGGCCAGTAATGGAATTAGTGTCGTTTTATTTACAGAATGACGTTTAGTGAATACAACGAGCTGGATGAAAAGAGCTACTGTAGCTATTCATAGAGTAACTTTGCTTGGTTCTGGTATAAACCAGACTACACTGTGCAATGAAAATGTTAACGTACACTAAAAAAGTGTAATAAAATTTTAAATACTTCCAGTCAAGGTGCCAAAGGTGGCTCAGGGGCACAAAGTGTAACTGTAAACGCAACAGGTTGTGGGTGCGATTCCTACTCGGAAATGAAAGCCACTCAACACGCAGAATTTGGCAGTAAATTGGGAAAGTGCCGTAAATCTAGGCTTCTCACCGCCTACTTTGCAGTGTAGTTGCAAAAAATATAGTAGAATTTGTATCCATACTTCCTAAAATGTTTTTGTCTAGAATTTAGTTGTAGTTTCTGATAGATTCGGCGAAATTTTTGAGATTCATGTAAGCCTTTACAACTGTTGTTATTTTGCTGATGGATCGATAAATAGTTTTGTTGCCCAAATGGGTCAAAAATAGGACGGAAAGTTGGAAACAGAGTGTCATAACACTCCATCTGGCTACTTATTGTATTGCGAAAACATCAGGAAGCCTTAATATTAAAAATAAAAAAATAATAAACAAAATATATTTAATCTAATCCTGAGTATGCGAACACATTTGAATATTACAACATATAGCATCGTACTTTTACATATAAAAGCTTGTTTAACTTTAACTTCCTTTCACAGCCATGTTTGTATGAACATAAATGTAAAATTAATTTATAAATCCTTTCAAACTAAATTTTAATATCAACAAAAGAAATGTAAGCTAAGCTTTTTTCTACTATTAATAAGCATATGGGACCTTTTCATTATTGTATACAAAAAAAACCTTTACGGTTTTTCCCGCATAGTAGGGTAGGTCGAAGACACCCAGAAATAAGACTCCCACTCCCACTTCTGCGTTGTTTTCGAGGCATTGCCGATTAGCGGAATACAACTCGTCGCGTTGTCTATTGGGGCAGGAAAATGAAAATAATTTAAATATGACCTTTTTCCGTGTGAATATCGAATCTGTCAACGGTCACGCTCACAGTCAAATGCTGTACCACTGGGCCACTACAGCCTATTGTATACGTTATAGATAAATATCTATATTTATCTAAACAGGTTAGATAAATATTTTAAGTACAATGTAGAATATACATATTATATACAATATAAAAACGTTATTTTTTTATTTTTTTTATTTTTTATATCATTTTAGGTAATCTGAGGGGATGTAATAATAAGGCACTCTGTTCTCCATGTGCAACAAAATATTTGAAGACATTGCGTGCTGAGTGGCGGAACTCAACACTTCAACTTGTCTTATTATCATAGCAAGAAAATAAATATAATTTACTTACGTAAGTGGTGATCGAACCCACAGCCGTACAGTCAAACCCTTGTGCCCCTGGGCCACGACGGCCTCAATGGTTCATGTTCCTATTAAATAATGTATGCAACTGATCACTGAACACGGAGTGTCTTAACACTAGGTTCCCTCTGCCTAACCTGCTGTGTGCGGGATACAGCGTGAAGCTGATTTAATTTTGTTTATATGAATCAATGTTACCTAGATTGATAAGAAGAATAATTAAGGCTCTCTTTGCGTGTCAAAGTTGCTATACACAGCACAGCTATAGTTTTTATTACTTACAGTACAAAGTATGGAGCAGCTAAATTTTAGTTTATTATATTTTAGTATAATATTTGAACATTATAAGAAAATAATAAAATGTTGAGGGTCAGTCGTGGTGAAGGGGCACAAGCGCGTGACTATAAGTGCGACAGCATGTGGGTTCGATGCACACTTGAGGAAATTAAATATTTAATTTCTTCGTTCTAGTGTCTCGACATTAAGTTGCGCCGCTCAACATGCAACGCCTTCATAATTTGCTGCCTAACCTGCTAATTGCGTGCTACAGCGTGAAGCAGTGTCTGTTTTTTTTCTATAGAAAACGATATTTATATATTATTCAATAAAACTCTTACTTAATTCAATATAATAAATAATTCAATCATATAAACATATAAGTACGATACATAAGTATGAGTAAGCTCTACATGAAAGTGAACCCCAATAATTACTGGATTCAAAGGTCCCCCCAAACGCGAGGAACAGTAATTACCTCGCTATGGCCTGTTGAGGGGAACTGTTCCAAATGTCTTTACTGCTCGACTTTTGCACAATTACACACGCCTCATTCAATATTATGCAGATTTTGAGTGGGCTTATGAAATTTTATGTTTGGAGGTAGGTTAAAAATCAGCAAACGTGAGGAGGTATGTTGTGGCGCAAACGTGTGGGGTAAATGTGTGACTGTAAACGATTTAAACGATTCAATTCCCAATTGGGGAAATGAAATATTTAATTTTTTCAATTTTTCGTTCTGGTGTCGAGAGAAAGAATAGGGCGGAAAATGGGGAACGTAGTGTCTTAACACTAGGTTCACTGCCGACGACGCGCGGGATTTAGCGTGAAGCTATTAAAATGTTAATAAAGACTAAAATATTAGAGGCAATGAAGTCTCTAAAAGTGTTATTACAATATGCTTACCGTCGCTCGTCTCGCGTCGAGGCGACGCGGTGCGGTGTGGCGCTCGCGGGAACTCATTTCATCCTTCACTTGCATCATATTACGAAATTGACCAATTTAACTTTTGCTGGGAATTTTCTAAGAAAGTTTTTTGACTTACTACATATTTTGGTATACTACACAATAAATATATATATATTTTTTATGTTTTTAAATTATTTAATATTAACGTAGCAGAATTTAAACAAGCGACTCTTGGAAACCATCCAAGCACTTTACCCACTAAGCTATATGTTCTCATCACGATACGTTGAAATTCTTATACGCTTGATACAACTTATTTATGTTGTTAGTTGCTAACAACATTAATAAATTGTTAATTACGAAGAATTATCTTTCTAGAAAATAATTCTTAAAAATTAACTTTTAAAAGACTTTTCATTATTAAGAATTATTATCTGGCAAGAGAAAATGATATTTATTAAATATTAGCGGCCCACTCTTCGCCCGCATACCACCTATATATATTTTAATTATGCAGTATTTGCCAACAGGGTGATTGTGTAATTTATTATACATTCAATCGTGAACAACTTGTATTCATAATTCTGAGAAAGTGCAGCACTGTATAGCTGCTTAAGAGGATGATATCGGCGGTAAGGGCGCACCCCGCAGGACTCGAGCCTAGGCTTGCACCCGTAAACAGAGCGTTGAATTGCTTTAATTTTACATTTTCTTGAAAAGTATACGTCTAAATTACATGCTGTAAAAGCCAAAGTGTATTTGTTGCAAAGGTTAAATAAAGAGCAGTCAAATAAAAGATTGCAATTTTTAACATGTTTGTCACAAAATGCCATATTGTGACTAATTTATAAAAGGTACACCGAGAATACGGTGTTGCGGACGTTTTTTTAGAATTATTTATGTACATATGTTGTAGAGCACGCGGATAAAATAATCCGATGGCTTAAATTATTATTGTTATTTCGTTATTCAAGGCTAGCTAAGAATTACACCAGCAGTTCCAGAGATCTTGGCGCTTAAACAAACAAACAAACTCTTTCACTTTATAATATAACTATAGATTTTTTATATTTTTGATCTACATTTAGAAAAGAAAATACTTATTTACGAAACATATAAAAATATAAAAAAATATCTTAAACTTAACACAGTAAAAGGTAACAATTTAATACTTATTTCAGAGTATCAATCAGCAGTATCTACCTACTCATATCAGAAGTACATTCAAAGGCATTTCGCCAAGACGCCGCCTATCACTCGTGTGGTGCATCCATGAATAATTCATCTAATGCACTCCCATTACCAGGTTAGCAGTGAATCTGAGGAGGTGTTACGCTAAGCGTTTTAGATCTTGACTTGGTGAAACGTCAAAGAGCGCTAAGTATAGGTGATAACTTTAGTTAGTTTGTGGATCTTACAGTGCAAAGTAGATTTCATAGAGACAAAATTTAGTTAATATTTTTTAAGGCCGATGTCGATATGATGGTAGATTCGATTTGTACTGTAGGGAATGATTTCTTTGACTCACTACGTAGTGACTCGGATATTAATAGGAAATAGGTTCCCTCTGACTACCCTGTAATATAGGGAAAAAGCTTTTTGTGAAGTTTTGTATTGTTTTTTTTTAAATTTTAATCGGATTTCTTCTGTTTTAATAATAAACGTTATAACATTTATAATCGTTATGATTGTTACGTTGAAATAACCTTACTTTCCATTTCAACAAAATTCTCCATTGAGAGAATAAGAAAATTAAAATAAATATTTTTATATATTCACTTGCTATGCTTACAAGAAGTTTTAAAACTTCTTGAAAGTCTTGTCTTTTAATTGAAAAATATTTGTTTTTATTTATCCTAACTTCAAATTAGACAAAATATGACTGAGACTAGTCACAACCTTTCTTGTGAGGATAAAAATAAAACTCCATACATAAAAAGACAGTAAGAATAAAATTACTAGAACAAAATTTAAAACATGAATTACGCTTACCTACCAACATGTTACAATATAATTAAGATATCTAACATAAAGCGGGCGCCGAATACAACGTACATTCTCATATAAAATAAAGCTCATTAAGCCCATTTCGTCATGCTCCTAAAAGTTCGGCATAATGGCGCAACTAAAATATTTAGATAAAATAAAATGACGAACACGAAGCGTTCTTTACTTTGTTAATAATTCATTCAGAGGGAACATAGTGATAAGATACTCCGTGCCATAACGCATTCAAAGGTTTCTAGTAGAGATCTCTATTAGAAATAAGTAATCAGTGATACACATTCTTTCTATTATTATTTATTTTCTGTACTTTCTTTCCAGTTGTGATACATAAATAAATAAAAATATAAAAAAATGTTTAAGCTTACGTTTTAAGTTTTTTTTCTCTCACGAAACTCTCACGAAAACGAGCACAAAGAAACGTCAGAGCTCACTGTGTACACTTACGTGATCCTTGTCTATGTAAATGTTCTAAAGTAAAAAATGTTTTACACGCGTGCATGCAAGTTTTTATAATTTATACTCAGTTTGAAGTATTTTATGTTATTATATGTAAATATTATATAAATATATAATAAACATTATACTGTACATAATATGTAATGTAAATGTGTGTTTTTATTTTCATAAATTTTATGTAATATGCAAAAATTTTATGTAATAGAACTCTCGAAATTTTCCTATGTAAAGCTATATAGGAAAATTTCGAGAGTACTATCCTAGGAAAAGAGATATTTTGTCTCACTTAATTTATTTAGTTTTTTCTCTGCCTACTCTCCTATAAGCGAAATACAGTCTAAAGCTAAAAACAGCGGATCTTTATTACTCGATAGTTTGAGCAATCCAAATGTTACAGTAACAAGATATGTATAAGATAACATTATATTAGTAAAGCTGATATCGGAAGTGCCGACAGTCTGTACTTCAGGTATTGTACCCGAAGCTAAATTGCTCGCTTTAATGTAATGTGGAGAGCAATATCGATGTCTCGATTAATTTTGTATGGCTATTGTTACTCGCTTAGATTAAGATTAGGTAAATACAAGTGAATTGAAGAAGATCAAACATTCTGTCTTCTTTCATTTTCACTCTGTATCTCTCATAAAGCAGGCAGAGGGAGCGTAGTGTTAGACATTTCGTTCTCCAGTTTACACTAAATTCTGGAGGCATTGCCCGTTGACTGGCAAAACTCAACGCCGCGCTTTGCCTCTACGTCAGGGCGATAAAGTTGAAAATATTAAATATTCTATTTCTTTGAGTGCGAATCGAACTCACAGCCTGTGGTGTTTACAGTCACACGCTTGTGCCCCTGCGCCACGACTGGCCTCAACGTTGTTATATGCATGTGTCCGTGACACTATAAATACATACATGTATGCTGTCTAGCTCGCTCGCCTACGGGCTGACCCTTACATTATGTCCTGGTCTTGTAAACAAGTATATTTCGATACGCAGAGAAAACCAAGAAACATAGTTTTAAGATATTAAATTAAATTAGCTTCACGCTATATCTCGCACACAGCAGAGTAGGCAGAGGGAACCTAGTGTTAAGACACTCCGTTCCCCACTTTCTGCTGAATTTTTGGTAGACATTGCGTGTTGAGTGGCAGAACTCAACGCCGCGCTTTGCCTTGACACCAGAGCGAAGAAATGGAAATATAAATTTAAGTAAATATTTAATCTCCTCGAGTGGGGATCGAACTCACAACCAGTCGGTTTTACAGTTACACTTCGTGCCACTGCGCCACAGCCTGCCTCAGTTTTAAGATATTCTGTTCCCATTACGACACTTCCATTCTCCACTTTCTGCCGAATTCTCGAGACATTATGTATTGAGCAGCGAAACTTTACGCCGCGCTTTGCCTTGAAGCTAAAAAATGAAAATATTAAATATTTCTATTCGGCCATATACCTAAATAATAAAAGTTAATCTAATTCAATTTCAAGATATGATATTTTGATATTAATTTCATTAATTTATTTAAAAAAAACCTTAAGATAAGGCAATTTATAAAAAAAAACCTTATTATTTAAAATTATAGCTTACAATTTGTTTTATTAAAGTGGAATCTTTCTAGAAGTTGGCCGATATTAGATCGTGCGGTCGAGCAGGAGCCGCGACGCGCGCAACCAATACCGATAGCACCACAGCTGAGCTATGGCCTTCATTCGTTTTATTTTATTAGTTTTCTATTTTTCTACTTAGATTGTGACAAATATAATAATTTCGTCGAAGTGTAATTAAAATTTACATCCGTACACAGTGTTTACAGCAGGACTGTCCCACTCTACTACGACCGCCTCAGATTAACAATAATCATAAGAGTTAAAAGAAAAAAAATAAGAAAAAAGACAAACATATAGGAAAATATTTATCTTTCTACAATATTATATTTGGGTCGTCACTATAGATTTTTATAAAGTAGATATATATATATATATATATATATATATATATATATATATATATATATATATATATATATATATATATATATATATATATATATATATATATATATATATATATACTTTATAAAAATCTATGGTTTAACGACGTTCGGGCGTTTCCTAGTAAAATCTGAGTGTGAAATTACTTCAAAACTACTTTAACACCTAAATTTTGTTATATCGTTTACTTTAAATGTAAAATGAAGGCTTCACACTGTATTTTTTTTAAGCTTCGCGCTGTATCCCGCACACAGCATGGTACGCAGAGGGAACCTATTGTTAAGACACTCCGTTCCCCATTTTCTGCCGGATTCTGGAGGCATTGCGTGTTGAGTGGCAGAACTCGACGCCAGAGTGAGGAAATGGAAATATAAATTTAAGTAAATATTTCATCTCCTCGAGTGGGGATTGAACCCACAACCAGTAGGTTTTACAGTCACACTTTGTGGCTCTGCGCCACGACTGATTTTTTTTTTTAAATTAATGCACTTTACAATATTAATGTAGATACACGTTAGCCGCCAGTATACACTGGCGAGTCTTACGACGGACGACGCGACGACTTACACATATCTATTCATTCTATCATTCGTATAACTGTGATGGACTTTAAAATATCAATTTTATTGATACGCTGTAAAGGCCAAATTTGATTTATATAAAATGTACAATGTATTTAACGAATTAGATTCAATAATGAATTTAATTCGTATTATGTAGTATTGCTTAAAATTATAAGAAAAATATTCCTTAGTTTTTTGTAATTTCTCTCCAGTTCTCCCATTTTTTCAACATTTTGGCGTTCTTCGGTAAATGGGCTATTTAATATAAAAATAATTTCTCTAATACGAACCAATATTTCTTTATATTTGAATAAGGCGTTCAACAAAATAAAATTTTCCTGTTTATAATATTATTTAGTATATAAAATATAGATTATCGAGTTTTACACTCAAAACACTAATATGTTCATGAAATAATGTAATTATCTCAATTCCATAATAAAGAATTGATTGTGAGTTCTTATATTTTTATGTATATGAATGACATGTTTAAATTAATCGATGAAAAACTAAGTTTTATTAACCCGGCGTTCGTCGCTACAGGGCAAAAAATACCACAGAATTAACAAAAACTATATAATATTAATTAATATATAATATTATTTAAGTTATAATATACTCTATCATCTACTAAATAACAATTAGGTAATCGTATTATCTAAGTTATGATATTTCTGGATCACTCACTCCCACTCATTCTCTCTTTCTCTCTATAGCTTTCTCTCCTTCTCTCCTCTAGTCTGAAGCAGATAAATTTAAACTAAACTAATTAGCAAAGTTCCTGGCATGTAACTGCGATGTATATTATAAAAACTTTTACCCTCCGCTGCTATAAGTTTTTAAATTTTGTTCAATTCATTACTTTGCGATGGATTTTTTTCATTATTCCAAAGAAATTGTATATCTTCAAATATTTTTAATGAATATTAATTAACATAATGCAAACATATTATTACTGTACTCGATTTTAAGTAAATAAAATTTACATGTGTATAGGGCACTTTTCCTGGATCTATAAATATTAAAAAAAGAAAAAATATCGAAAAAATAATATACATATAACAATAGATGAGAAATAATGAGATATTTAAATGTGAAATGTCACATTTAAATTTGCATTTCATTACATACATAATGAGGACATACGCATGTACGGAAACTTAAGTTTTGTTAACTTTTATAAGTCACGTTCCCGTTGACCTACAATGATGAGTATGTACAGAACCCTCGGTGGGGGAGACCGACTCGCACTTGGCTTACTAAACTAAGCAAACCCAAATCCATTTGGTGGCTAACAAAAGTTTTAAGGTCGGGGCAAAAGTATTGTCGTATTGTTCATACAAAGGAAAATATTTTATTTAGGTATAATTTTTTATTTTGATGTCGTCGATCAATGACTTGTTGCCATGTTATGGGAAGTATCATGATCCCATTTCTGTAGAAATTTTGAGATTATTGATTAAAAAAATAAGACTGATAGTATTCGGTGTTCTTTTGGGGTTATGCTTTATCAAAGCTGATGGAGGTCAGGGCTATACGGAGGTTGCATCAACACATCTCAGCCAAGCTCTCTCAATTTTTACTGGTGGCTATAGATGAGTGCGGTCTGGCGTTGTCATGGTGAATCACCACACCCTTCCTAATCACTAGGTCCGGTTTTTCTCAATATATTTTTTTAATTTCATCAGTTATTTATAGTACAGGTCAGAATCGATGGTTTTTTCAGGTGGTGGGCTTTACCACGGTCTGTGGGGCTTGTCCATGCTTCGATTATAATCTTTTTCACACAAATAGTTCAGATTTGTTACGTTTCAACAAAGAAATCACTCAGTGCGATCATGTTTTATCCAAGTGTCAATTTTTTCCTTGTACCCAGAATTTCGTAAATGACGTAAAACTGTTATGTCGTAGCTATTAATATGTCGATCATGCTCTACTTTCTCAAAGAAAAAACTGGTTTTATCTGTGACAGAGTGTCTAGAGAGTGAGTCCAGAGCGAACCTTATCTTTTACACAAATTTCCAGACTTGAAACGATTGAACCACATTTGTGCTACTCTTATTGATATCGATATTATAAGTCGGTAAACCGCACATATTTTGTTCGCAATATCCATTCTTCTTCCGTAGAAGAAGAATAATATACAGAAGAAATAATAAAAGAATTCGCTTCACAGTAACATCTGTAAGCGAAAATTCAGCTTACATGAGTACTTGTTTATAAGTTGGAATTATAAAGCCTTTATATTTCTTAGTTATTTAGAAATTATAAAGTTTCAGCGTGGTGAAACTCAAAATATTTTCAAGCACTAATAAAAATTAAATTAGCTTCTAGTGTTAGCTGGTGTTGAGACACTCCGTTCCCCACTTTCTGCCGAATTTTGGAGGCATTGCGTGTTGAGTGGCAGCGCACCGCCACCACTCAACACGCTTCGCTCTGGTGTCGAGGCAAACGCCGCGCTTTGCCTCGACACCAGAGCGAAGAAATGGAAATATAAATTTAAGCAAATAATTCATCTCCTCGAGTGAGGATCGAACCCACAACCAGTCGATTTTACAGTCACACTTTGTGCCACTGCTCCACGAGTGGCCTAACAAGCACCAATCATTTTTTAAAAAAAAATTATATATACTGAATTATGTCACATGAAGACTTCTCTACAAAAAGAATAACATTTCATCAGCCAAATATTAAACAGAATTTTGTTAATAAATCAGCTTTACACTGTATCCCGCACATAGTATAGCAGACAGAGGAACCTTGTGTTACGACACTCCGTTTCCCACTTTACGCCAAATTGTGAAGGCATTCCATGTTGAGTAGCAGAACTCACATTCACTTTTCGCCTCGACACCATAGAAAATGAAAGTTTAAGTTTAAATAAATATATCATTACCCCCAGTGGGGATCTAACGCGTACTATTAGATGTAATAATAATAATAATAATATACTCTTTATTGTACACCCCAAAAAAGAAATAATACAATACAAATATGAGAAAATGTACAATAAGCGACCTTATCGCTGAAATAGCGATTTCTTCCAGGCAACCTTAAGGCGTTGGAAATCGCAAAAAAAAAAAAATAACTAGTGAGTAGGGTGTGAACAATACTCAATATAAATAATACATACACATATACAAAGATAATTACATATATACATACTACCTACATACAAACATACATACATACATACATACATACATACATACATACATACATACATACATACATGTATTATATGTTAATAAAACTATTTATATTAACTACCTATCTGACTATCTGACATGATATAGTTAGTTTAGTAGTTTTTTATATATTACCGGCAATATGTATAATTCAGGTATTCTATACAATACCCACGCCAATGTATTAATATTTTATAAAATACGAGAGTATGAGATGAGTTTAGTTACGAGACTTTCCTATTACCCTTTTTTTTATGGAAGAGACACGGCAAACGAGCGTTCGGATCACCTGACTACCGCCACCCACGACACCGTGCAACACCAGAGAAGCTACAGCTGCGTTGCCGGCCTTTAAGGTGGGTTGGGCGCCGGGGCCCGGCATTACCTGATGCGAAACGCAGTGGCATAAAGCCACTACTTCACGTTTTAAATGCCGGGGGTGGTAAAGATCCGGTCGAGTCTGCCCATGCGTGTTGCCATTGCTGGCGACGTGACTCTATCACACGTACTTTAGTCGCCTCTTACGACACCACCAGTACCAGGATGATCCTATTCTAGGCCAGGATCACACGGCACGACCTATATGAATTATATTATTAAACCGAATATAACATATTAGACAGCTTTTATTTAACTCACTTAAACGTAAAATTTGAAGATTTAAGCAGTCCTTTGGTTTAAAACATTACATTATGCATGAGTCAGTGCATTAGCACCTGCCCGTCGCCCGTCCGTCCGTCCGTCGACGTCTCCTGCGGGTCATAAAGCTTTCACTCGACTTGCCGCAGACACTGGGTTCAACTTGCAGGCTTACTCGATCGATACTTAAAACATTGTGTAACATACAAATTTAGTACATTTTTTTTCAGTTTCAGAATTTTTACATGAGTCCTTGGGTAAGGTAGAAGAGCGATAAGAGATTTTTTCAAATTTGAATTTAGATTCTTCCAAAATTCCTAAGGGTACAGTAAAAGACAGGGACTACACATATTATAGTTAACGCGAAGGAAATTTTAAGGAACTTTTAATTTAAGGAACGGCCAGTTGTCTCTTATAGAAATATAACAAAAGATGAAGTAATTTTATAGAAAAAGGACGTACATACAATTTTAAATAAGCAAAATAATAAAAGTGAATTAATTATCGAGAGTAAATTTTGAGACTTACAGTCATAATGCACATATTAACTGTTCAACTTAAAATTATACAACGACAATTAGGGTTGGTGATTAACAAAACGACGATGCTTTATATAAATTTAACTTAAAATCATGTTCCGTGGAGGTTTTTCTTTCAAATACTATTTAATAGATTTACTGCTCTACTTCTCTTGCTTTAGCTCACTGTAAAAATTACAATTATAAAAAAAATGTCTTTAAATAATTCAAAATTTACATTCTACAATATTCGTAAAATATAGTTTACGTAATCAGAAGATTTTTCACAGTACTTATTTTTTAATACTTTTTAATTACGAACAAATTTCATAATAATATATTTTATACTTTTTTTTTATTTTTATTCCCACCCCTATATTTAATGATAGCAGAAACATCTACACAGTATCTATATAAAGGCAATCATTAACAATAGTATCGAAATTTTAATTTAATTATCTCGATACAAACCCGCGGCCGCGCTGCGGTCTGTTGCATTGTTCGGCGTTCGTCATTTTAGCTTCTTTACTCGAGTAGAAACAATAATTAAATGGTCACTTGTTTTATATTTTACTTATTTATTAGTAAATATTTTAATTTTAAATACTTTTTTTTTGATTTACAGATGTCGTGGCGGTGTGCAATTGTGATTGTGAATGCGAATCGAAGGAGAATTGATTGATTCACACTTCACCAAACTGATATCCTAAACACATTTAAAATTATTATTTAATAAATAATGCCTTGGCTCGTGATGTGTTTAATAGTAAGAACCGTTTATATTTGTATTCGTGAATAACCCAAAATCTTTTATAGGTTCAGTGTTGAAAAAGTTATATTTGCAGCCCATGGGTTTTAAAAATACCATCATCAAAAGTTTATCAAAATAACTGAAGCTCACTTATTTAGAAAACGTATAAAAAATTGAACGTAGCGGGTCTCGAACCCGCGCCTCCTGGAAACAGACCAAGCGCTCTGACCGCTAAGCCATACGTTCTCATCGAGCTACGTCGACTTTTATACGCTTGTTACAACCTATTTACGTTGTTAGCATCTTTGTAGGGAGATTTTTACAAATTTCCGCTACCCAAAGATAATTACTAAGAATTATCGTTTGGCAAGAGAGAATACTATTTTTTAAATATTTTTAAACATTTTTAAAATGTTATTCCACACTTAGAAAAATAATACCTTCAAATTTTTATACGTTTTCAAAATAAGTATTTTTCTTATTTAGTTCGAATAATCGCCGTACATAAATAAAAAAATGATAACCTTCTTTTTTTTTGAAAGTCGGTTAAAAAACACTGTAAAACTGTTTTTTACTTGAAAGAAACATTTTTATAATAAAATAATAATAATACCTGTATTCATCTTCCACGGAGAGCTTTTATGCGACCGGTTAATTATGACTGGAGCTTTCTAGTGCATTATTTATACTCGTGTACGTCGAAATTTCGTTGTTGCTACTGACCTGCTTTTTTGACATTGTATTGTTGATTCTTGAAGAAAATTTTATACAAATTTTACAAATACTAAGATGTGATAATACTTATATATTTCAAGTAGGGAAGCGGGGCTACAAGTTCTAATTTTTAATGAAAGGCAAATATTGTTACGGATACTTGATTTCAGTATTATACAATATCATGAAATTCAACTTACATATCTAGACTTATAATTAAGTGGTTTAGGGCATTCCTTGTAAGATTGTTCTATTATAATTTATTTGATGCCTAAAGATGGAAAGTAACAACTTCGGGGTAAGTTGCAAATCTAGAACAAATTGTTAACAAGCTGGGGTAAATAAATTTTTACTGTATTTGTTAAAGCTATTATTGCGAAATAAATCAATAAATAACAGAACGAAACCTGTTTATTAAAGGAATAATCGTAAATATCCTAAGAATCACCATTTAAACATTTTTACATTATACCAGCTTCAGCTTCACGCTGTATCCCGCACAGAGCAGGGTAGGCCGAGGGAACCTTAGTGTTAAGACACTCCGTTCCCTACTTTCCGCTTAGTTCTGGAGGCATTGCGTGTTGAGTGGCGGAACTCAACGCCGCGCTTTGCCTCGATACCAGAGCGAAGAAATGGAAATATAAATGTAAACAAATATTTCATTTCCTCGAGTGGGGATCGAACCCACATCCAGTCGATTATACACCGCGACCGCCACGACAGTTACATTATACCAAGTGGCTATAATTTTTATTTAATATTAACTGTACTTACCTATACAGTTAATATTAATGGACAACTAATCAGCCTTGATAATTAATTCAGCCTTCTTAGGCTCAAAACAAAATCAATAAATAAGATCCTATCCAGAAATCAAATAAATATAAACAATAATTTTAAGATGTATGACTCACAAATTGCATAAATAGTTTAATAAGTCTTAACACTGAATCCATTCATCTTCAGAAAGTGAATTAGTAACGTAATTAGACTTTGCCTCGACACAAGGTCGAAGAAATGAAAATTAAAAATTAAATATTTCATTTGCTCGAGTAAGAATCGAATCCACAACCAGTCACATTTACAGTTACATGCTTGTGCTCTTGCAACACGACTGGCCTCATTTTTGATTTACTAAGTTTTCTTTTAATATTTTTTTCTACATACAGAAAAGGAAATAAAACATGTGTATTTGGTTTACTATGTCAAAATAAATGCGAAATAACTCTACATAGAGTCCCCTTACATTATTATGCTTGTATAAACTGAGGCTTGCTCTACTTTTCCGAGTGAACACAGTCCCAACTCTCACATCACCTATCTATATAACTAACTATTACAGTTTAACGAAGTATTTATGTTATTCACTTATGTAATCTATAGGTTAAAGCCTGTTATACGTTCTTTTTAAGTAGCTTAGCAATAGTTTTGTTTTCACGCTGTATTTCGTATATAGCAGGTAGGCAGAGGGAACTACTGTGTTAAGCTACTTTCTCCTCACTTCTCTACTTTCCGCCGAATTCCGGCGCCGGTTGAGGCGGCGCTTTGTTTTGTTGCCAGTGCTAGGAAATTAAAATATTAAATCTTTTATTCTCCCGAGTGGTAATCAAACCCACTACCATCATTTACAGTCTCTCGTTTGAGCCTCAAGCTTAATTGATATAAATCTTACGTAAATTTGTTATATACTTGTTTTTACATAATTGCAAATATATGTAAAACGTACCTATAACATGTTTTCATGTTTTCTTCAATATATACATTAATATAAATACTTTAATGGCCTATTTGAATATACATAGCGTTTGTAATTTCCAGTTTTACATAATTACATATATGAGAGAATTCAATTATATAAATATAATATTAATCGTTGCCCACAACGTTATTACGTAATTTGTAAATCCCGGTTTTTTCCCTTTACTGAAGGAATTATGGAAAAACATCTCTTAGGCCAGTCGTGCGGAAGAGCCACAACTATGTAACAGTAATCAGTATAGGTTGTTAGTTCCATTTTTACTTGAGGGAATGCAATATTTAATATTTTCATTTATGCGCTCTAGTGAAGAGGCAAAAGGCGGAATAGAGTCCCGCCAATTAACGCGATTTCGTCCAAAATTCAGCATAAAGTGGAAAACGGTATTGTTTTAATGGGAACGAAGTGTCTTAACACTAGATACCCAGATTCCCTCTACCTAACCTGCTATGTGCCGGATAAAGCGTTCCTTTCCTTTAATTTCTGTGAATTTTCATTTTCATATTATCATTTATATGATTTGATAAGACTGATAAGGTGTGATACGTGTGTGCCTTAGATTTAAACAACAAAACGCAACGTTTCTTAAATTACCAAAAAGGAAATAACTGAGAAATTAAACACTAATTAAAACAACTTTAACAATAATTCAATCTATAAATACAAAACTAAAAACAAAACACGGACAGACGATCAGTTGACAGAGCAGCTAATGAGAAACAGCTACTCTACATATCTACATACCTATACCTGTATAGACGTCCTGTACCGTATAACCGTTAGATACAGGTAGCGCTCAGTCGGCCTGATTAATACGACACACTTGCATTGTATGCTCCGATGAATTAGACGCGCCTGTCGTATGAATGTGAACGGGATATTATGGATTATGCTTAATATCTATTTTTAATTAAGACATTAAGACCTATTGAGGCTAGTCGTAGCGCAGTGGCACAGAGTGTGACTGTAAAATCGACTGGTTGTGGATCCGATCTCCACTCGGAGAGGAGATGAAATATTTACTTAAATCTATATTTCCATTTTGTTCACTCTGGTGTCTTAAAACTAGGTTCCCTCTGCCTACCCTACTGTGTGCGGGAACCTAGTGTTAAAGACACTCAGTTCCCCACGTTCTGCCGAATTCTGGAGGAATTGCGTGTTAGGTGGCAGAATTCAACGCCGCGATTTGCTTCGACACCAGCGGAATACAGCGTGAAGCTAATTAATTAATTAAATTAAGATATAAGGAGTGATTGAAAATATTATTTGCCTTTTAATGAGATTTTTTTTTTTTTTATGATAATTTAAACACAACCTTTTTATTTTTATGATTATTCTTTAATTCTCATTGAAAACAAATAATATATTCAATTACTCCTTATGTCTTAATTTATTTTTATTATTATGATTATTAATACTTTTTATGGGATTTACAGTTTAGTAATTAAATATAAGACCATTTCTAAACATTAAGTGTGTTGTGTATATATTTGTGTATATATTTAGTAAAACATATTTTTAGTAGGCAGCCTTCGAACACAAAACACACTGGGCCAGTAATGGAATTAGCGTCGTTTTATTTACAGAATGACTTTTAGTGAATACAACGAGCAGGATGAAAGCTGAAGAGCTACTGTAGCTTTTCATAGAGTAACTTTGCTTGGTTCTAGTATAAAGTACACTGTGTAATGAAAATGTTAACGTACACTAAAAATATATTAAAACTTAAATACATCCAGTTTAGGGGTCAGTCTTGGTGCAGGGGCACAGAGTGTGACTGTATACGTGACAGGCTGTGAGTTCGATTCCTACACGAGGAAATGGAATATTGCGGATATAGCGGAACGGAGCTCCTCTATTTAGTCCTAACACTAGGTTCCCTCTATCTCCCCTGTGTTTAAAAAATAATTATTATATACAAAATAAATTTAATCTAATCCTGAGTATGCGAACACATTTGAATATTACAACATATAGCATCGTACTTTTACATATAAAAGCTTGTTTAACTTTAACTTCCTTTCACAGCCATGTTTGTATGAACATAAATGTAAAATTAAATTATAAATCCTTTCATATTAAATTTTAATTTATTGACAAAAGAAATGTATGGCATTTTTATGTTATTTATAAATATACGAGACCTTTTCATTATTCTATATAAAAAAACACCTTCACGGTTCTTTTGCATTGCAGGGTAGATCGAAGATTTTTTTTAAGCATTGTGTGTTAAATAGCGGAACACAACTACAAAAAATAACACAGAATAATTTAAATATGATCTCTTTCCATGTGAATATCGATTGCACAACTATCGCGCTTACAGTCAAACGCTGTCCCACTGGGCCATTACGGTCTATTATATACGTTATAGGTAGATAAATTACAAAATGACAGTGACAGTGAACAATGACAGTGACAGTTAATATTAATATGTTCAGATGAAATACACACAATGGTACAACATACCATGATAAAATCCTTTCATCCTTTAAAAAGAGTGGAACGAGGAATACAAAATCACTTCAGAAATGACGAGACGAGAAAAAAAATAGAAGACCTGCAGCTCCGGCCTATAAAAATGGAAATAAAAAAGTGTTGTATATATATAGTATACATGCCCCTTTTTAAGTGCCCAAAGAAACTTCGATCAGAGGTAGTTAAACTGTCTTATTCAATAAATTGATTTTCGTTTCCAGCCATTGGGTACAAGATTAGCGCATTCAACCAAACGAACTCCTCAACCTTATATTTTTTATGTAGATTTACCTAAATATGGCAGAGATAATGATAATAAAAAAAAACATTAGTAAAAACAAAAACCCCGACTGCCGAAAACTAAAAAAGAAAATAAACAAGCCCAATAGTTTATTAGATTTAATTCAAGAGCTTACTCTTGAATTTGATACGCATATTGTGGTATTCGAAACAAAAAAAAAAATCATTAAGTTCAATGGCGTCCCACAGCCGCCATGAATGTTTTTTTTTAACGTCACCTATCTAAGAACACTTGAGCGGCTCATACGAATCTACCGCATACCCTATACCTCAAATATGTAAACCAATTCAGTGATTCTGGAGAAATGAAGTAATAAAGAATATTACATACGTACATACAAGATACGCGCGAAAAACATAACCCTTCCTTAGCAGTCGGATATAATAAATATAAAAATATAATTAAAAAATACGTGATTACTTCATCTTAATTTCAAATGATACATATCCATATATAGAGGTATAATATATACTGTTACTTTATGACAGAAACATACTCGTATACGTACTCGTGCGAATGGTCCTTTGTGAGTCAAGGCCTTATCTCGGGCTGTACTTGTCCGTTTTAGTACCTTTTTTTCTTTATTGTTTTAGATTAAAGTCTATGAGTTTATAGAGGTAGGAAGGTAGAACAATATGGGTATATGAGTTAGATAAATGTTTTATGCACAATAAGAAACATACATTTATATCACATAGAATTAATTAAAAAATATATTTTTTAGCTTTGACACTCTGTTCTCCATGGGCAGAACAAATTGGAGGCATTCTGTGCTCTCATCATTTAAAAACAGACACTAACCCGCTGCGCTACGGTGACATTAGAAATAGCTAAAAAGCTTTTATTTAGATTATATATATTATGAATGTATGTTTTTGAAATATATTTTCTTACAACTTACAGTAAAAAGAATGGAGCTGTTAAATGTCAGTATATTTTTGATATTATAAGGTCAGTCGTGGCGCAGGGGCACTTAGTGTAACTGTAAAACCGACGGCTTGTGAGTTCGATCCCCACTCAAGGATATGAAAATATGTACTTAAATTTATATTTCCATTTCTTCGCTCGGGTCTCGAGGAAAAGCTCGGCGTTGGGTTCTGCCATTCTACACACAATGCCTCCAGAATTCGGTAGAAGGTGGGGAACAGAGTGTCTTAACACTAGGTTCCTCTGCCTACCTTGCTATGTGCGGATATAGCGTGGAGCTGTTTACAAGAAAATAATAATATATTGGGCCACTCTTGGTGCAGGAGCACAAGCGTGTTTACAGTGGTAAACTCGACAGACAGGTTGTGGGTTCGATTCCCACTCCAGGAAAAGAAATACTTAATAAGTAAATTTTTCGCCCTTGCATACTCATGTCAAGGCGTTAAGTTCCGCTACGCAACATTTAATACCTCCACAATTTGGCGTAAAGTGGGTAACGGAATGCCTTCACACTAGGCTCCCCCTGCCTACCCATGGCTACGGGATACAGCGTATAGCGGTACAATTAAACATTGTTTTGTCGTGTAAAAAAGGATATTTAATATATTTTTTTATAAATCAATAATTTAAAACAACATAATAAATATAATTCAATCACATATACGTATAAGTATGAATAAGTACTATACGAAAGTGAATCGCATTAATTACTCGATTCAACGGTCTCCCCAAACGCGAGTAACAGAAATTACCTCGCCATGGCATGTTGAGTGGAACTGCTCCTAATGTCCTTTCTGCTCGACTCCTTCTCAATTACAAACGCCTGACGCCTCATTAAACATTATGCATATTATGTGTAATTTTTGTTTGGTGGTAGTTAAAATCACCAAAAAGCGTGTGACTGCAAACGCGGCTGGTTGTGGGTTCTATTCCTACTCGAGGAAATCAAATAAAATTTTATCTCTTAATATTTCATATGTTTGTTCCACAACACGCAATACCTTTACGGGGTCTCTAACAGTTTTATTGCTATATGCAAACCGTCGCTCGTCTCGCGACGACGCGACGAGTCGCTGTGGCGCTCGCGGGAACTCATTTCATACTTCACTTGAATCGTATTACGAAATTGACCAATTTAACTTTTACTGGAAATTTTCAAAGAAAGTTTTTTGACTTACTATTTTGGAGCAATAAAATATATAATTTATATTTTTTTAACATTACTTAAAATGATAAACCACACTTAGGAAAGAAAGAACCCGAGAAGTGCGTGTCGGGCTCGCTCAATGATTGTTCCGAACAAAAATTGGAGGTCTCGTGCTTTTTCTGAAATTCAACCTTAGCTTAGCCAGAGCCCTTTCATTTCTCGCAGGCAGACTAGCGGCTTTAATACTAAATTTTCACCATTTTAAAGACTTTATAAGGATTTAAGCACAAATGAATTGTTTTCATTTCTCAGTTTTTTTTTCTTGAACTAGTACTGCTACCTGTAGATGCTAGCCAAATTTCATAATTCTAGATTATCCGGACGTATCCTACTAATTTTAACTACCTTTATAGTGTCTAAATACGCGTTTTTTTACGGTAAAATATGTCATATCCTTTTTAAAGTAAATGTAGAAATCCCATTTTTTCAGGAAATCGTGAAACCGTACATATGAATATATAGTTTGAATTTCAACTCCATCCAAACGTCCTGATGTAAAGGCTTTTAACAGACTGACAGACAGACGTCCGTCAGTCGCGCGAGTTCAAATCTCGCTAGGTTCAAATTTTTATACATTTTCTTAATAAGTAATAAATATTGTTACGATTTATTTTTGTTGCTAGCATGTCTGTAGGGAGATTTTTTATAATTTTCCGCTATTCAAAGATATATGCTAAGAATTATCATTTAGCAAGAGAGAATGCTAAATATTAAATATTTTTAACATTTTTAAAGTGTAGTTAGTGTAAAGAAAAAAAGATATTTATTTGGGAAACACATAAAAATATACATAAAAGTATTTTCATTTTAAAAGTAAAAATTCAATCCTTACTTCAACTATCAATCAGCAGTACCTACTACACATATCACAAGTATGTTCAAAGGTATCGGCCAAGAAACTGCCTAATGCGCTCGTGTGGTGCATCCATGAATAATGCATCTAATGCACTACCATTACCAGGTTAGCAGTGAATCTGAGAAGGTGTTATGCTAAGCGCTTTGGACTTGACTCGGTGAAACGTCAAAGAGCTTTACGTAGAGCCGATAATTTTAGTTAGTTTGTGGATCTTATAGTAAAAAACTGGTCTTGTAGCGAAAAAAATTAGAACAGTTTTTATGCCGAAGCCGACATGGTGGTGGATTCAGTTTTTACTGGACGTAATGAATTATTTTTACCTGCTTGCTCTAGAAAGAAGACAAAACGCGGCGTTGAATTACGCCATGTAGTACGCATTAATATGGAAATTTATGGAAAGTGGGAAATGGAGTGTTATTCCAATTCTGAGTTGTTTTTTTAATTTTTATGGGATTGCTTATTTGTGTAATAATAATTAATAAACATAAAAAAGAGATAACTGTACACAATTATAGAATACCTTTTAAAAAAAGAGATTCAGTAAAAATAGAGCCTTCACCTAAAACACATATTTACAGTATGTAGTACAGCGTATTAGGTTAGTGATAAATAATATTTTACATGAGTTGATGTTCATTTAAAGTTGAATTTTAATATATAATTAATAAATTTAGATAAAAAATTACATAAAGACCTAAACACAAATAGCCCATAAATGTTCAATGTCTGTTAGGCATGATCTTGGCTAGACGCAAAGGCGTATCAGCATGCCCAAGGTGCAAGCAATAGATTGTTTTATAAACCTCCGTTCAATATGTCTTTCAGAATAAAACCAAGGTCCTCTATTACAATATAAGTTTTTTCTTTTTCCCAATGCAATTTCTGAACAATTGCATCTGTACTTAATAAAATTCTCCATAGTCATACAGGCTGCATCTCCTCGGCCACGCACCAAGGATGAGAAGATGCATTAAATTCTGATGTAAAAATTCTGGTGTAAATACCCAGGACCACAAGCCTAGGAAGGAGGAGAGATAGAAAATGCCAAAGGCCGTCACAGCAGCATGATCAGCAGTATCATCAACTGTTGACTATGAGATGGGAGGACTACAGGAATATGGAGAAGAATGCTGGATAAAGATAGCACTACCTCCATACAAGGATAGCATTACCTAGACGTTATATTATAACGTCTCCAAACAAGCAGCTGAAAATAACAGTGAGCCAACAAATTCCTCCAAAGACCATTCTACGGGAATTCCTTTTCTATTTCCTTTGTAATATTAAATGTTGGGATTACACAAACTAAGTACGGGATTTATCAAAAAAAATATTTGCTGCTTTCGCCAAATGTAAACTGGATACTGATTTATAGCGACCAATATTTTAACTCCATCATTAACTATATAGAAATTACCGAAGGATCAAGAGATTTTGACTTTGACACATACACGATAAAGGGACCTTTGTCAGTACTATTGTAGGACTTTGGGGTTTCAAACATGGGAAGATGGATCAATAAATTTTGAATAGAAGGAGTAGCGGTGGATGGGTTTATAATAGTTTTTTAATATTAACTTGAGTAGAGGATGTTTTCTCTCCTTGTCTTTTCCTAGACAGTACTTGCACTGTAATATTTACATTACCTCTCCCAGGGGGTCAGGTGGAGGTTCAGGATCCATATCAAAATAAACTAACCTCACTATAAATTAAATTAATCTAGCCTATAAAACAACACAACTACTTACTATAACCAATCATCTTATAAGTATAGACCTATTTACACTATTATATATTGTTTCCACTATATAAAATAGAGAAATTTAACCAAAACAAACGTTTATACTTATATATATCTTGCTTTATTTTTAATATGTTTTAAGTTTCATTCTCTTATAATTGGAAAATATTAGTTTTTTTTTATTCGAACTTCAAATTGGACGGTAGAGAGTCTTTACAAGGAACAATGCCCATTTTGTTTCTTGTAAAAACAAAAATAAAACTCATAATATATACATATGTAAATATCTAAAAATAACCTTAATATCGAGACCGTTGTGGCATAGTAGGATAAGTGTATGATTGTAAGCGTGACGATTGTGGGTTCAATTCTCATTCGAGCAAAATGAATTATTATTAATACGTTTATTTCTTCGCTCTGAATAACCTCTAAATTTGGCAGAAAGTGAAGAACGGAATGTTTTAACTCTAGGTTCCTTCTGCCTACCCTGCTATACGCGGGATAGAGCGAAAGTGAAGCTGAAAAAAAGTTAGGAACATACTAAAACAAAATCTGAAACGTGAATTACACTTACATACCATCATATAATGAATATATGTAACATAAAGCGAGCTCCGAACACTACATACATTCTCATATAAAATAAAGCTCATTAAGTTCATTTCGTCATGCTCCCAAAAGTTCGACATAATGGCGCAACTCCAATATTTAGACGAAATAAAAGTACGAACACGAAGCCTTCTTTATTGATAATTCATACAACACCCACATGGATGGAACCCTTTTAAATATACATTGAACTGAGTGTTGAAATTTTAAAGGATTTGGTCCGAGATAAATTAGGTAGGATTATATCGTGTATGGACAGGTGTAGAGACAGTAGGTACATTGTAGGTAATAAGATATCTTATTTAAATGAAAAATACTATTTATTTAATTTTCATTGTTTATATTTTGAGCTTTCACGCTGTATCCAGCATGTAGCAGGGGGAGCAGAGGAAACATAGTGTTAAAATACTCCGTTCTCCCCTTTCTGATGATGTACGATGAATTTTCGAGGCATTGCTTGTAGAGGGATGAAAGTCAAAGCCACATTTTTTAAATGAAATTTGTGAAAATATACTAAAAATAATATATTACCTTGATAAGCCGTAATGTTTAAAAATAAGCTTACTTTCTATATACTCGACTATCACCCTAATTGGTCGCTTTCTGATACACTCAACACCTCCAGAATTTAGCGGAAAATGGGCAAGAGACGCGTCTTGTTATGAATAAAGCGCCTTAACCAAGTTACCAGGTTCCATTTGCCTACCCTACTATATGCGAAATACAGCGTGAAGCTAAAAAATAATAATTTTAATTAAGATTATCCTCTTATACAGATCAACATTAAACGTAAAACGTCCCACGACAGCGCACATAAAGACAAAAACCGTTATAGCGACGTCGGAGCTCACTGTGCATACTCATGTGATCCTTGTCTATGTAAATGTACTTTAAAATGTATTACATGCTCGAGTTTTTATAATTTATATTCAGTTTTAAGTATTTTTTGTTATTATATTTTTTTTACTAACGAAAGTCTAATGTTCAAATGAAATTAAGACACATTAGTACATAATTATGTAGTTTGTTATTTTGATAAACTATGTCAAATGTTATATAATTTTATCCTCGTAATTTTCCATCACAACGAGATTAGTGCCAAGTCACTTTGATTTTCAGTCCCCTTGGGATATTATGTTGTCTCACTTAACTTTTTATTTTTTTTTCTCTGCTTACCCTGCTATATGCGGGATACAGCGTGAAGCCAAAAAAAATACATATAGTAAAAACAATAAACGTTATTAAATAATATTAATTTTTCAATCTAGTCGTTATTTCTATCGATTAGAACTTTATTATTCGATAGTTTAAACAAATTCCAAATGTTAAAGGACTACATCTAGGTATGAGATAACATTATAGAAGTAAAACTGTTATCGTAAATACCTACAGCACTTCAGGTACTGTACTTGACTAAATTGCTCGCTTTAATATAATATGGACAGCAAAATCGATTTCTCGATTAATTTTGTATAGCTATTGTTACTCGCTAAGATTAAGCTTAGGTAAATACAAGTGAATTGATGAAGATCAAACAATATATTCTTTCTTCTTTGAGCTTCACTCTGTATCCCCCATATAGCAGGGTAGGTAGAGGTAACGCGGTATTAAGACACTTCGATCCCCACTTTCTAATGAATTCTTGAAGCAATGTTATGTAGTAGAACTTGCTGCCGCGTTTTGCCTCTATATCAGAGCGAAGAAATGAAAATATTAATCAATATATTTATATGATGTTAAGATATGCCTGTGTCCCAGACACTATAAATACATACATGTATACTGTCTAGCTCGCTCGCTTACGGGCTGACCCTAAATATATTATGTTCTGGTCTTGTAAACAAATATATTTCCAGACATTAACCACAGGCGTAGTTCTGACGCTGGGTAAGTATTTGTATTATAAATAAGGATTTTTTTAAATATATGTTATAGTATTTTAATTTATAATTAGATATATCTTACGCACTTATGCGAGATAATACAGAAAGAATAAGAAGACACTTAATCGTTTTTATCCGTTTAGTAAAACGATTAAAAATGATTGAAGCTAAGTATAGCTTCTCGTATTCTCGTATCCAGGGGCGGCTTCACCTATAGCGCAGGATGTGCAATGCACATGGGTCAGCTAAGAGCATCGTCTTGGACCATCATGGTACAACAAGAATATGACGTGGCGGCAGCTGTCAAACACGAGCGCCATATGAGCGCTACTTATAGAATAGCTTGTTGGAATATGAAAAAAGTTTCTTGTTACGACGGCAAAGTTAGTAGTTATAGCCGCCCGGGGTCAGGCATGGGGGGCGCCATGGTTTCATTGCCCGTGCTCGTATCGTAGCAGAGTAGAAACCTGGGAACCTGATTTTCTGACTGACTATCGTTCCCAACTTTTTGCCAAATTGCGCATTGTGTGTTGAATACCGGGACTCAACGTCGCACTTTCACTCCTTAACTGAACAAAGAAATGAAAAAAAAAAATATTTCATTCCCCGAATAGGAGTCGTACCCACAAACATCATACTCTCAGCCCCCGAGCCACAACGTCCTAATTAATATATTCTAATTAATAATACACTTTATATAAATTCAATTTCAACGTAACTAATTTTACTTACTATGATTTTTTTTTACTAGATGTGGAATAACACTCTAAAAATGTTAAAAGTAACAAATTTTGACATTAATTTCATTAATTTATTATAAAAAAATAACTCAATACAACAGTACTTTTTAATTATAAATTTTAATTAAATTAATGTCCAAATTTGTTATTTTTAACATTTTAAAAGTTTTATTCCACATTTAGGAAAGAAAATTTTCTTAATAAGTAAAATTATTTATTTTCATTGTTATGAATGTCAAGTAATATATTAAATTATAGCACACGATCTATTTTATTAAAGTGGAATCCTCCTAGAAATTGTACGTTATTAGACCGCGTGATCGAGCAGGAGCCGCGACGCGCGCAACCAATACCGATAACACCACAGCTGAGCTATGGCCTTCATTCGTTTTATTTGATTAGTTTTCTTTTTTATACGCTGATTGTGTGTATTATTTATAATAATTTCATAGAAGTTGTAGAATTCTTACAAGGTAAAAAAAAAATCAGCTTCACGCTGTATCCCGCATACAGCAGGGTAAGCAGAGGGAACCTAGTGTTTTAGACACTTCGTTCCCCACTTTCTGGAAGCATTGCGTGTTGAGTGGCTGAACTCAACGCCGCGCGTTGCCTTGGCACCAGAGCGAAGAAATGAAAATATAAATTAAGGTAAATATTTCATATCTTCGAGTGGGGATCGAACCCACAACCAGTCGGTTTTGCGGTCACACTTCGTGCCATTGCGCCACGACTGGCCTCAAGGTGACAATAATTGTAAAATATTTAATTTGGAGTAAGTTTACGAGAGTTTTTTAGTAAGAATTTGCGTTTATGGTGAAGTTATGTATAAAGTTCGTTAAAGTATTTATAAGAAATTTTAGAATTTTAGTAAACCTAAATCAAAGACAGTTAATAAATTAATCTAAGATTTAAACATAAAAACTGTAACCTCACAACTGCTCTGCATAGCAGGACACAAAATAGGAAACGAACTATTAAGACATAACATTTCCTATTGTTTTAAATATTTAAGACATTGCGTTATGTATGGTGGAACTTAACGCCGCACTTAGTATATCAGAAATCAAAAATTAAAATAGTTTAAATATAATAGTTTTGTCAACACGTCACGTAGTCGATGTCAATAACTATAGCTTACAAGGCAAAGCAAGATGCTGTCCACTATACTATGACGGCCTCAGATTAAATATGATGGTAAGAGTAAATAAAAATTCAACTAAGAAAATATTTAAAAAATAGACAAGTAATCTCCTACTCTATTTTACCATCATTTACTTTAAAATAAAGCAAATTTTATTTAGTGCAATTTAGGGAACGAGACACTATCTTACTTGCCACTTGCCATTTATCTCTGCAAAGCTGTTTGGTGAGCCCGGCTCTCCGGTGGGCCATTCTGGGCTATAATGAGTGGAGACGACGCTGTCGTAACGTACGGCCGCTACTCGCTGAGTAACTGCTCGTTAAATAACGGTGAATTTTCATTTCATTGCCAAAAATATACGGACTGGTGCTGTTTTAGTGTCAATTATGCTTTATGGTGGAGAAACGTTCGAATATATTTGGGGTGCCTTTTTTATTTAATATTCTTGCATTAAATTAACCCTTAAAGGCTATATGGGTGTAAAAATATCCAGGTAGATTTTGTTTTTAATCGCTACCTTCGTTAATTTTGTGTATCTTTCTGAATTATGTGTAGCCCTCGACACATGAGAGAAATGGTCCTTCTCACGAGCAATTTTTACCACGAGCTTGCCTCCTGCGAGTATCGATACCGTTAATAGTCATAGTGACCTCTTACTATGAGTACCTTTCTTAAGTTTTTTTATTGAATTACGTATTAAAATTGGATACTTAGCATGCGCAACGGGGATTGTTTTTTGTATTATGAGTAAACGTAGTAGTAGTAACTAGGATCTACAAAAAAATATAATTAAAGCTTTACTAGCATCTGCCGAAAGGGACTTATTAGAAGAAGATATTCATCCTGATGATCTCAAGTGATATCAAGAACAATTTGTAAATGAAAGTAGAAAAAAATATTTGAAAATGACATACAAACCAAAAGTTGCTTAAAAATTTTGTTTTTTTTTTAACACACTTGTGAGGAAAACCTCTATATTTTTTTAATATATAATTAATTAAAGTAAGGCAGGTTAAAAGCAACATATTGTACTTAATATAAATAAAATATAATGCCCAGTACGTGGGGAGCGGAGAGTCTTAACACTAAACTCTCCTACTATAGCGCGAAGCTGAATAAAAAATATAATATTATTGTGCTTAATTTTCACCTTGAATCTCAGATGATACGTATATAAAATATAACTAAACTAAATGTACTGTCAGTCATACATAATACTCTCAAAATTAAATTTAAATGTAAGGAACACACCATGAGAAATTCTAATTGGCATAACATTTATTTGGGTGACAATACCTCTTCTCACGTAATTAAGTGGCCGCCTCTCGGACGATCGCCTCTCCAACAGTTAACTTTCCAGGAAGCTTTTTAGTGTATCCGTCCTAAGCCTCGCTCGGGGGTATTCAACGACACGAGTAATGGCCTCCACTCGTTGATAGGTCTGACTTACGACCAGTCTTTACTAACAATTTGGACACATATAATGGTTAACGCTATTGTAGTAACATTTTGATATAAAAGTTTATTTTAACATTTTTAACCCACTCGAGGAGATGAAATATTTACTTAAATTTATATTTCAATATTATAGGAAAAGCATTTAAAATGCTTGGATTTATATTTAGACAAGGATGTGATTTTAAGGACATACGTACATTTAATCTTTTGTATAATTCATATGTTAGATCTTACTTAGAGTATGCTTCGCCTGTCTGGAACCCACAGTATGATAAATATATATTTGCAATTGAAAGCGTCCAAAATAAATTTATACGGCGATTACTTTGCAAATTTAAATTAGACGATGATCAGAATCTAAATTTTTTATCATTAAAAAAACGAAGAGGATATAGAGATCAATTTTGTTTGTACAAACTCTTACACAACCTTATAGATTCTAACTATCTGCTAAGTAATATTCACATAAAATATCCAACTTTTAGTGCCCGATCTAGAGATACCTTCTACATTTCTGCTCGGAAAACTAATTATGCCAAAAATTGTTTTTTACTTAGGTCTTGTATACAATAACTGTTTTAGCGATATAGATATATTTCAAAACAATTTTCACGCAGAATTATTGACAAAATTCACCTGTAATGAAAATCTTAACATTTTCTTTTGTACAATTTAAAAATATATATATTCAGTCCAGTAAGTTAAACTTAATTGTAATAAGCAGCTTGTTTATCTTCTTCATATATGCGTGTGTATTTGTGTATGTATGTGTATGTATGCGTACGCATGTGCGTGCGCGCATATGCACACATGTGTGTATGTGTGTGTGTATGTGTATATGTATGTATATGTATATGTGTATGAATGTATGTGTGTGTATTATGTTCTTTTTCTTTTTTTTTTGTATTCACTCCATGTCTGATGTATAAGTGGAAATTTTATTGGCTAATGTAATGTGGATATGTATTAGCTTTAAGTATAGTAAGCGCTGTTTGTTTCCCAATATAAAAAAAATAAATAAATAAATTTCCATTTCTTCGTTCTGGTGTCGAGGCTAAGCTAAGCTAAGCATTGAGTTTTACCACTGTAGCTGTACCACAGAAAGTAGGGAACGAAATGTCTTAAGACTAGGTTCTCTCTGCCTACCGTGCTGTGTGCGGGATAGAGCGTGAAGCTGAAAAAATAATAATTTTTAAAGTTGTATTGTATAAAAAAGAAATACTTGGAAACCGGTAAAGAGGCGCGGGTTCAAATCCCGCTACGCTTAAATTTGTATACGTTTTCTTAATAATTACAATAATTTATTGTATAAGAAGACATAATTATATTTATGTTATAAGAATAAAAGGTTTAAATTTCTGAAAAAGGTAAAAAGTAAGCAGAGTGCACTGGCACAAGCGCGTGACACGATGGCCGTGGGTTCGATTTCCACTTACTTACTGGGGAAGTAAATTGTTATTTATTAGTAATTTTTATTTCATCGCTCTACCAGAGCGGTGAAATAAAAATCGCTCGACAAGGCGAGGCGCGGCGTTGAGTTCCAATACTCAACAAAAGAAAATATAAAAAACAGCAATAAAATGCATGTTTAAAAAATTTGATTGATTGATATATTTATATAATTCATAATTGCCTATAAAAACCTATGAAGCTATAAGACATTCATCTTCAGTGGGATCAACGATATCAATATCTTATATAAATTTTGTAAAAAACATTAAATAAAATATTTTTTTAAGTACATAATATATCTTTTTGTAAAAAGCTAAATAAGTATCTTGTAAGTCTACCTACTTACGACACTTAAAATGATTTAACTGTTTACTGACATTTTAAATTTATATTATAGAGTATAATTTTTAAAAGGACCTACATTAATTTTATATCATTCTACTGACTTAGCGTACGCAATTTATATTAAATAAGTATACATTTTATGACAAAATTGCTTAATTTTTTACAGAGTTTTTATCATCATAATACGATTATATTACTATAACTTTATAATAAATTTAAAATTTTATAAATTTCAAATATGCTTTATACAAATATCACTATGGCGTGTATTGATTTTCACAAATCACCAACTTCCCCGTTAGTAGAGGATGGTGTCTTCACATAGATTTCTTGTTAGTTAGGCAGAGAGAATCTGGGAACCTGGTGTTAGGAAACTCCGTTTTCAATTTCCGTTTCCCACTTTCAGGAACGGACGGAAGCACGAGCACTGAAGGCATTGCGTTTTGAGTAACGGTACTCAACGCCGCAAATACATTTCAAATTATTTATTTAATACGTTATTTGGCAGAGTGTTTATAATTTTACGATATTCAATCATCTATACAGATTATAATTATAGTTTTAATTTTTTTTTATATATTTAAAAGCGAAAAATATTGAGGCAAGTCGTGGAGCCGAGGCACAAACGTGTGACTGTAAACGCGACAGGTTGTGGGTTCGATTCCCACTGGAAAAAACGAAATATTTAATATTTTAATTTCTTTGCTCTGGTGTCGAGGCAAACCGCGGAGTTTAGTTCCGCAACTCAACACGCAATGCCTCCAGAACACGACGGAAAGTGGGGAACGGAATGTCTTAGCACTCGGTTCCCTCTGCCTACTCTGTTGTGTACGGGATACAGCGTGAAGCTGATTTGATTTCTTTTTTTAAAGCGAAAGGCATATAAGCTAAGAAGGCTATTTACAGATTAATATAAGCTTTAAAAGATTTATTTGTCAGTTTACATTATTCAATACAAAATATACTTTTAATTTCAATACAGAAGAGTCGATATAGTAAGAAACATCGAGATTTTTTCGTTACTTAACAAAACCGACTGTACCAATCAACTTGAAGTATATTGAGAATTTAAATCCAATTGTCCGTGAACAATGGTTTAAACAGAATGTATACATCTTAGTAGGAGTATCTGTGAGGAGAGTGGTGACGTCATCATCCCTTGGGCGCTCATTTCTTAAGCTTTTCTATTTAGTTTATCTGTTTCTACGATTGTTCTCTTCAACGGAATAAATGAAGCGATTTACATTGTTTTAAGAATGTTTTGAATTTCCTGAATGTAACTAATATCACTACTTAATAATAAATAGTGATATTAGTCACGTTTGTGTTGATGTCAGTATAGATAGATACACTACTGTAACCTTTTTTTTATGGAACAGACACGGCAAACGAGCGTTCGGGTCACCTGACTACCGCCACCCACGACTTCGTGTAACACCAGAGGAGCTACAGGTGCGTTGCCGGCCTTTAAGATGGGTTGGGCGCCGGGGCCCGGCATTACCTGATGATGCGAAACGCAATGGCATAAAGCCACTACTTCACGCCGGTTTTAAATGCCAGGGGTGGTAATGATCCGGTCGAGTCTGCCCATGCGTGTTGCAATTGCTGGCAACGTCACTCTACCACAAATACTTTAGTCGCCTCTTACGACACCACCAGTACCAGGATGATCCTATTCTAGGCCGGGATTCCACGGCACAAAACTACAATAGATGTATGAAATGAATTGATTATATTTAAGCTGAACGCTGTATCCCGCACATAGCAGGGTAGGCAAAGGGAACTTGGGAACCTAGTGCTAACGCACTCTGGAGGATTCTGGAGGGATTGCGTGTTGAATGGCGGAACTCAACGACCCCCGCTTTGCTTTGATAAATTAATATATATTATTACCTAAATATATTATTTTAACGAAACTTCTGTTTCAAATTTGCCCAAGTAAAAAAAAATGTCAATCTAATATAAGGATATGTTTGGGGAAAGTACTATTTGCCAAGTTGTTCGGCATCCTTATTGTTTCTATTTCTTTTATTGAAATTTGAACTCTGAATCTTTCGCTTGAGATAGACTTTTAATAAGCCTAATCTTTTTAAATATTTTCTTTTATTTGATTCAATAAAAAAATATTAAAAAAGAACAAAATACGTACATATCTATGCAAAACTGTGCAAAGGCGTATTTATCATCATATTGTCAGTTGTTTTCTTAGTAAATTTATAGTATTTTTATTGGCGTGTACAACATCACACATACAAAATATAATATTCATACATATTCAATCAATAAGTAACAAATGTTATTAAGAATTGTAATTAATAATCTGTTTAAAATTGTTATATATAACAGTTTTTGTTGAAAAAGTTTATTTGAATGATATTCATATTTGGATTTGGATAGATAACGTCTGTATACAAACGAACTATCATGTTTATACAGTTTGATACAACATATTTTAAAATTTTGTCAAGACAAAATAATTTGCACAATATATTGCGCAATATATTGGGAGCTGCTGATTCCAGGAATGAATGCAACGATAAGTAAAGGCTTTAAGCTCACGATTCTACTGGCACTATTGTCACGCTTGTTGCTGCTGCTGGGTTAGACACAACAAGATTTTTTTTACAATTTCACGCTATATCCCACACATAGTAGAGTATTCGGGAACCTAGTGTTGACACTACCGTTCCCTACTTTCCGTCGTAACCCGAAGGCATTACGTGTTCAGTAGCGGAACTCAGCGCCGCGTTTTGCCTCGTTCCCGGAGCGAGGATTTTTTTCTCGTTTTAAATTTATCTCGTTTATTTTCGGAACTGTAATACAATTAAAATCAACTGCAGCTTATAATAGATGAATGTTTGCTGCAATTTTGCGCAAAATCTACTAAACAGATTTACATGAAATCTTATAGAAATATAGCGTATACATCAGGATAACATTCAGGATACAATTGATGTATAAAAATTGTATAATTTAGCTGTAACAAAAACTAAGTTTACGCGGGCGAAGCCGTGCGTGTGGCACTAGCGGCTAGTATTAATATATACTGGACTGGATGCAATAAAATAGCCTTAAAAGGAATACATATCACACTATATAAATATATTAGTATGAGATAAAACAAATGCCTCGAATGGAAAGTAACGGTAGCACCTGCGAGCGACGCGCGCCGGATGTCAGCCGGTCGCCGGACGCTGCGTTACTTACAATACTGACTAACTACTGTTTATGTGTTCACTGTTCTAGTTGGAACCATTTAATACTACAATAAGATAGAAATATATATTTTAATTTTATTTTTATTTACGGGATATGTATCCCGCATTTAGCTGTGTAGGTTGTGGGGGCGTAGTGTTAAGACACTCCCGTTCGAGAGAGTCTGTAGATTTGATTGATTTGTTATATTTTTTCGAGCAAGTCTTTTGGCAAGCAAGGCAAAATGTGGCCTAGGGTTATGGTTATGGTAGTTAACACGCACTAATTCAAAATTTAAGGGAGTTAATAAAAATTAGACAATATTCGTATGTGGGAAATGGAGTGATCTAACACTAAATTTCCCCTGCTTTGCTATACGCGCGATAACTTGAAGCTAAAAAAAATCTCAATTTTAAATTTAAATGAAAATGTAATATTGACGTTATACCTAGATACTAGTAGACCAGTGAGCAGAACTTGTTCTATATAATTATATAGAGTTTAAAAGTATAGTCTTCACGCCTAAATTATGCAGTCTTTTTTTCAAAATTATGCAATTTTAACATGAATAAAATTTTGTCAAGAGAATAAAAAGCAAGATAATGTATTCCGTCGCGGGCGTCCGCGCCATCAATCATAATGTGAGGCCACGACGCGGACAAACTTACACCACTAATATATACTGATATGTATTTTATTTTAATTTTTGATACTTTTAGATTTTTCCGAAAGTACGGAGTGAACGTATTTAAAAGAAATATTCTTTTTTATTGATATGGAGCCGTCAAGGCGCACGTCTGACTGAACGCTATGGTTGTGGGTACGATTTCCACTCCGCGAAATAAATTGTTTTCATTTTCTTGCTTTGGTCAAAAAATTATTCCTAGCGTTCAGATCCGCCACTCAAAACGAAATGTCTCCAAAATTGGTTTATGCGTGGAGAATAAAGTGTGGTAACACTATTTTCCCTCTGTCGATCCTGCTATATGCGGGATGCAAGGTGAAGCAAAAATAAAACTAAACCACCATTTTTAATTTCATATTATTTATTTAAATATTAATATGTCAGCATATTTTTTTCTAAATGGGAAGAAACATTTAAATTCTAAAATTTATTGTAGCTATCATAAAAATTTTACACTAAAATTAATGGTTGTAGTGTTTGAGTATTTATTACGTATTCGACTATCTTGTCTGATAATATGAATTATGATATTCTGCCAGCTTTATAAGTTTCTAGATGTTCGAAATGAGAGAAACAAAGTAATCTATTAATGAGTCGTGGGGCAGAGGCACAAGTGTGTGGTTTTGTGGGTTCGATTCTGACTGGAGGGAATGAAATATTTAATATTTTTTTTCACGGACATTGAGTACCGCCACTTAACATTCAATGCCGCAAAAATTCAGTGGAAAAAAGGGAACGAAGGTATGTTAACAGGAAAGGGAGTGTCTTAACACTAGGTCTCTCAGGCGCTATGTATGGAATACAGTGTGAAATTGAAAAAAAAACGAAGTTTACCATTTTGTATCTTCTCTATGTTATGAATTTAGATGTTAAAATCTAAGCACATTTATTTTTAAATTGGAGAAAAACTCAAAAGGAAACACAAGAAGAAATTAAGAGGTTTTGTTACCTTATCTTCAATAGTCTGACCTAATTGATTTGTGTTCCGTCCACTCCCCGCGTCCGCCTCGTCCGCCGTCGCTCGCCGTAATGAGAACAATTGTTACAACGGCTTGCTTCCCTTATAATTGGATTATATGAACATTGAATACATCATTAGAAATGCTTTTATATTAATAATTTTTCTTTTGGAAATATAAATATTAATAATGTGAAGCGGAAGAGTTTGTTTACCTTATCGCGCCAATCTTAAGAACTACCTCTTCGAATTAAATTGAAATTAGAATTTAATAGTCGAAAGAACGTTAATGAGACTATCGTGGCGGTGTGCACTGCACAACAGTATCTAAACTTCATTATCCTGCTGTGGTAAGACACAACGAGGTATTAAGTTCCACATTTTAAAACAATGTCTGAATTTTGGATGGAAAGCGGAGAACGAAAAACATTTCTTGATAATCTGTCAACGATCTAAAAAACAAAGAATAAAGAGTGAGGCTGCTGAAAATTGTAGAAATATATGTTGATACATTAATATTCACATTTAAAATTATCACTCTACATTATGTTTTTCAAACATTTTTTTTAACTTTACGCTTTTATCGCATACGTTGTAGTTATAGGGTGGACAGGGGGAGCCTGGTGATAAGACATTCCGTTCAAAAACTTCTTTCCCTATTTCGAGACATTGCGTATTGTGTTTTTTCTTTTCACACTGCATTCGCTGAGTAGACAAATGGAATCTAGGAACCTCGTCTTAAGAACTCACTTTCTGCCGAATTCTTGAGTGGCAGTTGTGTCCTTACAAGAGCGCCGAAATAAAATAAATTAGTTCCTATAAGTGGGAATCAAACTCACGTCCCTCGCAGTTACAGTCACGCGCTGTACCAATGTGCTACGACAACCTTAACTATTAAAATTATAAATAAAAGAGTTATTTTTTAGCTAAAAAATCACAAAATATGTTTTTTAAAGCGAATAATGAAAACGGCCTCGATCCCCCGCTCGCTCCCCGTACTCCCCGTAGGTACCCGAGTGGATATTTAATCGCCAAGTTATTTTTATTTATCGAGGACGAGGTGAGGCAAGTAGGTCGGACTAAATAAATATACGTGTTGGAATCTAAAGTTTACTCAGTTTTTCCATCAAAGTAAAATATTTCGTTTTTTACGATTGATGGGAAATAGGTATTCCGAAATAATATAATAAAGTAATGTAGGTATTAATGAATAAGATCAGGGGCCAAACGCGACAGGTTTCGCATTCGATTCCCACTCGGAGACGTGAATTATTGTTTATCAATGTTTCCTTTTCTTCACCCTGGTACCAAGACAAAAACGCAGCGTTGTTCAACGGAATGTCGGAACTAGATTCCCACTGCCTACCCAGCTGTGTGCCGGATACCACTTAATAAGCTAATAGTCCCAAAATAACTTCTTAACTCTATAAAAACTTCAGTACACCAAAGACATTTTAAAACTTTTTATAATTATGTATAATTGAGGCCAGAAATGATACAGAGGCACAAGCAGACTATACGCAACAAGTTGCGGGTTCGATTTCTGCTACAGGAAATTCAATAATTAATATTTTCATTTCTTCGCTCTAGTGTCGAGAAAAAGCACAGCATTGAGCTACGCCACTCAACACGCAATGCCTCCAAAATTCGACAAAAATTGGGGTGCTGAGTGCATTAACACTAGATTCCCTTCTGCTTACGCTGATACATGCGGGATACAGCGTGAAGCTAAAAAAATATTATAAAGCTCACTCCTACGTGTATTTCAAATATACAAACTCAATGATACTTATTAAGTTAATAGACGCGAAGGTAAGTTCTAAGCTACATAAAAACTTGGGTACATCAAATATATTTTTAAACTTTATATAATTAAGTTAAAATGAAGGGTCGAAGCGATAAGAAAGGCATTTCCTGTAATGAATGAGCAATCAGGAGGATCTGCGGACTCCATGTTAAATGTGTAAAGTTTTATATAAATTAGCCCTCCGAGACGTGGCGGAGGGCGGCGGGACCTTGCTTAGTGAGTGATGAATTTTTCATTAAGATTAATACTAAGATAATTTATTATATATATATATATATATTGTTGGCTGAATCACTTGATAAAATTCTTCACGCTATATCCCGCACAGCAAGGTAGGCAGATCGATAAAATGGCTAGAAAAAAATAATTAAAGGCTAAATAACACATTTTTAGAGTTCCGTGCTTCAAAAAGTAATAACGAAACTCTTATAGGATCTGTTTTTGTCCGTCTGTCAAGACCTTTTGTCTCGAGATGGCGTCGATGTATCAATCTGAAATTAGTATTAAATACGGAACACGGGCCTTTGGAGCATAGAATTTTTTTTTATTAAACTTAATATTTAAAAAAAAGTAACTATAAAAAAATTCACATTATATTCATAATAACTGTAGAGTACAAATTCAAGTCAATTTTTTTTTAGCTAATTCAGTTTAGGTAAGCAAGGTAGGTGTAAACGTAAATGAAATTTAATGTCAAGACACCGTTTTCCACGCTCCGTTCATTTTTTAGGACACTCGACACGCAATTTTGAGAGAGTCCGTGTTTTGTCTTGTCACCAGAGCAAGGAAGGAGAAATAATTCGTTCTCCTCTAAATGGGATGGGTTAACTCACAACCGTCGGATTCACAGTCAAGTGCAATTTGGTGCATTATATTAGGTGCAGCGCATCACGATGGCTTCAAAATCAAAAAATTAAATCAGCTTCACGCTGTATCCCGCACACAACAGGGTAGGCATAGGGCTAGTGTTAAGACACTCCGTTCCCCACTTTCTGCCGAATTCTGGAGGCTTTGCGGGTTGAGTGGCAGAACTCAACACCGCGCTTAGTATGGCTTCAAATTTGTATAAATAAAATACATTGGCCTAAAAAACTATTTCAATTGTATATATTACAGTAATTGTAAAAATACAAGAAACATTTTTTTCTCTTTGATATATTTTAATATTTGCCTAACGACCGTATATTATTTACTTGCACTTTAAAAATCGCTAAAATATACAGCATTCCAGTCAATGCAGCGCAACGCGTCTGTGAAAAAAAACTAACTTTGAAAAGCTTTCAGCTAAATTATTAACTTTATCAAATAGCTCTATTTATTCATAAGTATTTGTGAATGTTTCATATAATTTTCTTTTTTTTTAAGGTTCACGCTGTATTCAGCAGGAAAGGCCGATGGAAAATGGGAATCAGGTGTTACAACAACATTCCAATTAAAACATTTTGGTTCTTCATTTGGTTTCTTCATTCTTGATAGCCTTGAATTATTAGTTTTTTTAGCTATATATTATTATACGATAAAGATTTACAATTAGGTTATCGATAGCGATAAGAGATTGATTTCTCAGGTAAAAACTTGATATACTCACCAGTGTAGAGGTATTCATTTTAATTATTTTAATAACTATATTTTTCATATCTTTTAAATGTTAGAAGCCATCGTGGCATAACAACAGTTATAGGTTAGGTTTCATCTCGGGGGGAAAGTTACATTTTACAAAACGTAGAGTTTTGCACTGAACTCGCAACATTTCAATAATTGAATGAAAACAGGGAAACAGAGTATCAGTGGGAACACTAACGGCAAAAACCGTGAAGCTGTTTTTTTTTTTTGTAAATAACTGATTGTATTTACGATTTTAAAATCATTTCTTTACGCACTATTTCATACTGCGTAGCTAAATATCGTAGTGAAATTTGATGGATGGTTAAAAAACAATTAATCTAAGCGTAAGACTTTTTTAAAATGCTCATTTCCTTTACTCTACGTATAGTAAATAACAAATTTTTATATACAAACGAATTAAAAAAGGAGATAAAAAAGAAATAATGAAAAATACTTTTATTTTTTTTTGTATTTTTTTTAAGATTTGTTCGAGTGCCTCAAACAATAATTAAAATATTAATAACGCTTAGTAAAATTTCAAAAGTACAATTAAAACTGTACTTTTGAAACATATTCTAATCATACCAACAACACTAAAATAATAAATTACTAACAAAAAAAAATATTGAGCTAACACTTTATTTTAAATAAATATTATATTATTATTAATATTATTGTTTTCAAAAAAAAAGTTTAAAAAAATCAAATAGAAAAAAACAAAAGTATATGATTCCGGCCAGGATCGAACTGGCGGCCTTCTGCGTGTAAAGCAGATGTGATAACCACTACACCACGGAACCACTGTGGCAATGTATCAAAATTGACATTCACAACAAAAATTTAAGATATTTTATTATAAAGTGATAGTATTAAAGTCATTGACACTGACAGAGCAATATAAATAAATATGGGACTATTAACAATCTTGCTCTACTTATGATGACGTCATCGTCATATACGTACATTCTGATTTCATTGCGGCCATAATACTTTTTAGATAAAATAAGTCAGCTTCCTCACTTTCTGCTGAAACTCAACACGCAATGCCTCCAGGTATTGCATGTTGAGTGGCAGTTAATATTTTCATATCCTCACTCTGGAAACGAGGCAAAACGCGGCGTTAAGTTGAGCGACTCAAAAGAATTAGTATTTTCAAAGGCTTAAACTTACTTAGGAAAGGAAATGGTTGTTCACGACATCATATTTACAAAACGATTTCAAAATAGTTATTAATTTCACAAAAAACAAAGAAAAAAGCGTAAAATATTTGAAAATTTTCTTTATATTAAAAATAAAATACAAAAGTCTCTTAATAAATGTATAAATATAACAATATGATTTAAATTTTGATATCCAACGTCATTGCTGTTAGCATCTCTGTAGGTCGATTTTTATATTTCTATATCTCTACTCTAACATTCAACTCTTCTAAGCTGCAACGAAAATAAATAATGCTTAGTAAAATTTTTGTTTAAGAAGTCTCAACTAGAACTATTTAACCTTTAATGAAGTGGCAACACGTCACGTCGCAACTTCGACTTTGAAATTTTAAATTCAAGATTATTATCTCGTTGAATTTCACTTCATTTTTGCGAAAATACTAAGAATATTTTTCTAAATGTATACGAGTTTAATCAGCTTACCAACCATGCGACGTCTATATTAATATTATAAAACTGAAGAACTTCTTTGGTAGAACACGCTAATCTCAGAAAATACTGGTTCAAAAAGAAAATGTATTTTTGTGTTTTATAGTGAATTGATTGTAAAAGCATAAATGTAAAAAGCTAAAATAGAATAGTTTATTACGCCTCGTTTAATAATATTTTTGCAATATGTATGTAAATTTCCTTTCAATTCCCTTTTTGTAAGTAGTTCCCGTTGCAATAAAAATATTTTGAACAGGGAACCGGCTTCGCTATGTCCATATGTGCATAAATGCATGCCAACTTAGTAGCAACTCCTTTTTAGAAGTCGGTTAAAATACCAAAACTATAACAAATACTTTTCTGAAAACCTCATCAAATCACAAAACTATATGCATAATATATTTTTTGTTATTATGACAGTTTATTTTTATTTATAATTACCATCTAATAAAAGAACCTGATATAAAAAAATATATTTGAAAACATCCTAGGCTGACATTTAAGTCAAACTGAATAAAAATCATTAACAAATTCAACGCAGATATGTTACTTCCCAAAGGGAAACCCTTTTTTAAAGTGTCGTATCGTAATTTATTGAGTGCCGACTCCGAAGGTATAGCGCCTAAATCATTCCGACATTAGAGAAACTGATATTTTTAAGGAGAAATTCCAATAAATACTTACAAATTTTTTATATTCAGTGTCAAGAGATTTTCTTTTTATTATTTTTTTTTGCTGCGTGTAGTCAGTACATTACACAAAACATATGCCAAAAAAAATATTGAAATTCCAAAATATCATCTTATTGATTCCTTATCTTATCTATTATCGCTAGCGAGCGAGCTATTTGGCCTATATATAACAGCTATTCGGTCAATGTTTTCGGGCTTATTTTGAAAAGATTGATTTAATAACCGTATTACCCCAAAGTAAAACGCCCATAGGACATAACACTATGGAAGTTGTTAATCTAAAAAAGGCGAGCCGTATCCACGTTAGTTAAATTAGCTTATTTTTTTAACCACGACAGCTGCTCACTAAGTTTGTTCGCCAATCCATCAATATGTGGTCCTGTCTGTAATTTGGAACCAACGGAGATATCGAAAATATATCGTAGGATTAACAGGATCCACGATTTCACCATTATAAAAAAAAAATCGTGTGGTGTTTGAAATTTTATTATTCAAATCATGTCTGAGTGACCCTAATCTAGGACCATCGGTTTCTATTTTCCGCGGCGTTGAGTCGCCACTGAACACACAAAACGTCAAAAATTCAGCGAATATATAGAGAACGGACTGATTAACACTAGGTTTTCTCTGCCTACCCTGCATTACGCGGGATACAGCGTCAATCTGCAAAATGTGTACAAAACTGTATGAATATGATAATTCCGAATAAAACTTAATATTCATAATTATCGTAATTATTTCATTAACAGCGCTCGAGGGTTTCATCTGTCGCGCTCATTATCCGATGGTTTCATGGCAATTTAGGCAATAACTGCGTTTTCTTAATTGAAACAACCACAAAATATATTTTATTTTAACATTTTTATTAGTATTGGTGGACAGTTGTGGCGCAGAGGCACAACGTGTGACTGTAAAATCGACTGGTTGTGGGTTCGATCTCCACTCGAGGAGATGAAATATTTATTATATTTTCATTTCTTCGCCTTGGGGTCTCCAGAACTTGACGGAAAATGGGGAACGGAGTGTCTTAACATTAGGTTTCCTCCCCCCTAGGTATCGGAGGTGTGTGTGGGATACAGCGTGACGCTGATTTAATTTTTTTATTAGTATTGGTGGTCAGTCGTGGCGCAGGTGTACAACAATGTGACTGTTATCTTCACAGGTTGTTTGTGGGTTCGATTCCCACTCGACAAATAGAAATATTTAATATTTTTATTTCTTCGCCTTGGTTCCTGAATTATACCTGATATAATGTTTCGAGAAACTATCGAGCTCATAGCTATCATTTTAGCAATCAGAAGGTACTGTGCCATAATGACCTTATTACTTTACTCTTCGGTATTTTTTTTTGAGAATTTATAACAACAGCTCCTATTATATTATTATACATATGTTTATAACTTCGTTCCGAATTCCGCACATACCAGGGTAGGCAGAAATAATCTGGGAACCTCATGTTAAGATACTCCGTTCACGATAAGACCCTTCTGTACTTGCTGCCGGATTCTGGAAACATTGCGCGTTTAGTGGAAGAGCTTAAGGCACTGCTTTTGCCCATACATATTTATAAATCCTTAGTTACTTAATTGAAACAGCCACAAAACGACGCAAATTAGTTATGTAGATGAATGCCCGAAACAAGAATATATATGTATATCTACGGTATTATTTTACCCTTCGAAATTATGATAACACGTTTTATTTAATTAACTAGCGGTCGCGGTTTTATCACCTATAACTCTTTTATTATGCTACATTTGACAACAGATTGATTAAACAATTTATACATACAATTATATTTCATTTCCATATTTAATTTTCATTTCAATTTATATTTTCCATTTCTTCATTCTGGTGTCGAGGCTAAGCGCGGCATTCCTCCAGAATTCGGCAGAAAGTGGGGAATGGAGTGTCTTAACACCAAGTTCCCTCTGCCTACCCTGCTATGTGCGGGATACATCGTGAAGCTGATTTCATAATTCTATGAGAGAACTAGCATTACATGGCTGCTTGAGAGAATATAGTCACCGACAAGGGCGGTGCTCACGCCTAGGCTTGCGAGCGTAAACACATCATTGAATTCTCGAAATTACATGCTAAAAAAGCCAAAGCTTATTTTCATAAGATTTTTTTGATCATGGAACATATAAATTCATTACAAAACAAAAAAAAAGTCAATCCGACTAACTGTCGCCGAGATATTAGCGTTTAAACAAACAAACAAACTCTTTTCCTTTATTATATTAATTAAAAAAAATTAAATCAAATCAAATCAGCTTCACGCTGTATCCCGCACACTGCAGGGTAGGCATTGCGTGTTTAGTGGCAAAACTCAACGCCGCGCTTAGCCTTGACACTAGAGCGAAGAAATGGAATATATATATTTTTTTTTATGGAAAAGACACGGCAAACGAGGTCGTTGCCGGCCCGGCATTACCTATGCGAACCGCAAGTGGGCATAAAGCCAGTACTAATCCCGCCGGTTTTAAATGCCGGGGGTGGTAATGAATCCGGTCCGAGTCTGCCATAGCGTGTTGCCTTGCGGCGAGTGACTCTACAACACGTACTTTAGTCGCACTCTTACGACCCCACAGTACCGGTTATGATCCTATTCTAAGCCGGGATCACACGGCAAGATAGAATATAACTTTAAGTAAATATTTCATCTCATCTAGTGGGGATCGAACCCACAACCAGTCGGTTTTACAGTCACACTTCGTGCCACTGCGCCATGACTGGCCTCTTTTATATTGGCGTTATTATATTGTGCTATGCTTATTTAATAAAATAAAAATAAGCTTTGCATTAGTTATTTTCGACTTTCGTAAATAGTTAATATTATGTTACTGTGTGTAATGTATGTACGTTGAAAGTTGACGTATTTAACGTAATGCTGGAGTAGTAATATAAGCCTTTTTAATTATAGGTATGGTTTGATGTTGTCCCATTTTTATATTAAATTTCGGTTCGGTTTTGGTTCTCCGCCTTCTTTCTATAGCTTGTACAACCACACAGTACCCCACGGCCACCAAGTCACGTTATCTATACTAACATTATAAAGACAAATTTGTTTGATGAACACGTTAATCTCAGGAACTACTGGTTCGCATTATTTTTCCGTTTTTGACATTTTAGTTTTAGACAGTCTATATATTAAAGAAGGCATAACTTATTTGTTATCAATATTAATTTTACGTGTGTATGTTTGTATTCATATGTTTGTTTGTATGTATCATACAAAATTCTTAACTATTTCCATTCCATTACAAGCGAAGCCACAACTACAGGCTAGTTTTAATATAAAACTTAAATTACTATTTAAGAACTAAGCAAGCACGCCCTACATACATCGCGACGCGCGCCGCCGCCAGAGCGCCGAGTAGTAACTTTTAATGACATCTCAGACGTAAACAATCACCCGCACTCCACTCACGCCTCGCCTTCACTCAGATCAACTTTTAATGAAATTAACACGTTTCATATTTAGTTTTGAAATTAAATAATTTACCTATATGTTTTAATGTTATATTAGAGACCGTTGTGGCGCAATGATATATCCTCTGAACGTAATAATAGAGGTTTTGGGTTCGATAAATACTCAGTCTTTTTTTTTGGGTTCACGCTGTATCCTGGCATATAGCACAGTATGTGAAAGTCCAAGTATTAAAGCGAACTGAAGCGAAAAAGTTGAAAGTTGGGAGGAGCGAAATCCATCCCTCGCTTTGTCTTGTTACCATATGGATAAAAAGTATTGATAATAAATAATTCATTAAGTGAGAATCGAAGCCACAACAGCCACGTTTACGTGACGCGCTTGTGCCGTTTGGCCAAGAATGCCTCAAATCCAACTCACTTTTGTTATGTATTATAAGGTATAGTAGCAAGTAGCTAGCAAATTGTTGCTAGCAATAAAAGTAAAAGTAGCAATTTTGCTACTTTTATCTAGTTTCGTGAATCTAAATAGACTCATTGAGAATTAATTAATTAATTTATTTGTACTAAAAGTCTTCCGTGGAATGAAAGGAGCCGTTCCAATTGTATATTTAAATTTAAATTTCGTATTACTTTACTGTTTCGAATTGAATTGAGACCGTCATGGTGCAAGGGATGAGGTGGTAAGGCTGTGACTGTAGCGCGACGGTTGTGGATTCAATATCCACTAGGGGGAATGAATTGTTATTTTGTAATATTTTCATTTCTTCACTCGTGCACCAAGACAAAGCCAGCCCAGTAGCGCACTACTCAACACGCTATGCCTCTAAAAATTCGTTGGAGAGTGGGGAACGGAGTGTTTTAACACTAAGTTTCCTGTGCCTATGCTTCTATATGTGGGATACTGCTGCTTGCTTGCGGTACTTATTCGCGCCTATGCTTATAGGCGCGTTGGAGCTTCACGCTAAAAAAAATATAATTAATACGCATAATATAAATAAATTATGGTCGCCCCCAACGTTGTATGACTGAACTTAAATGGAACATCTCGTTTGTTCCCGTTCCTGTAGAAATATTTCGAGAATGCCTCTCTTAATGCTCTCCTATACACTCCGCAAGAATCTTAAATGCCAAATTACAGCGTTAAATGTCGCGTAGTTTTGGCTGTGCATTGTCTGTCAGTCAATTGAGTTCTACCACTCAACATACACTGTCTAGAAAACCTTTTTGTGGTAGAGTCACGTCGCCAGCAATGGCAACACGCATGAGCAGACTCGACCGGATCATTACCACCCCCGGCATTTAAAACCGACGTGAATTAGTGGCTTTATGCCACTGCGTTTCGCATCAGGTAACGTCGGGCTCCGGCGCCCAACCCACTTTAAGGGCCGGCAACGCACCTGTAGCTCCTCTGGTGATGCACGGGGCCGTGGACGGCGGTAATCACTTATCATCAGGTGACCCGAACGCTCGTTGGTCGTATCTTTTGCATAAAAAAACCAAGTGGAAGGTGAGGAAAGACTCTATGTTTATATTGCTATGTAAAAAAACTCTGAAGCTGCTTATAACTTTTTTATTAGTTAATATATATATTTACACAAATATAAAAAAAAAACATAATACAAACGAAAACTCTCTAATAAAAACTCTCAAAATATTGTAAAATCTTAAATGTAATAATAATTACACTTTAACAAAAGTTACAGCTCGTGAGTTTTAACTTACAATACATTTGATATCGCTAAAAGGGAAAAATCCGTGGGGGGTCCGTGATTTATCTCGTTCTGTTCTGCTGACGACGTCTTCTTTACAACAATTATTTTCCGACGCGACGTGCTAGCGGATATATGAGAGAGATTTATTATTCACCAGCCTTTGTCCATGACTTGCGTTCATTGTCATTTATACGGAATGAATTGTCATCAAAATTACACAATATTATGAAGAATATTGCTGATTTAACTGTATATTACTCGTAGGTTAGTGAATTCCATTTGATTTTGTTTATTTTGATTAGTTTCAATTGATTTGTTTTTTCAAATTTTGCTGTAGGATTTATTACTAACATCACGTTTTTCAGATGTTACCTACTGACTGCATGCCAGCGATGAGATCCGTCTCGGGCGCTTAAAATGTGTCATGTATATCATTTCCATTTGACCACGAGGGCGAAGTTGCAAGTAGAACATATGTAATAAAAATCATGTTAATATAATATACATAAAAAAAACTTAATTCTGTATCCCGCAAACAGCAGGGTAGAAAACCTAGTGCTAAGACACTCCGTTCTCCTCTCCATTAGATAGCCTAAAGACCAGAGCGAAAATATAAAATAAATTAAATTAAATAAACATTTTATTCCCTCTAATTCGGATCGAACCTACAATCAGTCGTTACAGTCATACACTTAAACAGCTGCGCCACGACTGGCCTCACATATCAATATAGTCCAGTCCATTAATATTGAGGCCAGTCGCGGCGCAGCGGAACAAAGTGTGATTACAAAATCGACTGGTTGTGGGTTCGATCCCCACTTGAGCAGATGAAATATTTACTTAAATTTATATTTCCATTTCTTCGCTCTGGTGTGGAGGCTAAGCGCGGCGTTGAGTTCTGCCACTAAACACGCTATGCCTCCAGAATTCTGCAGAAAGTGGGGAACGAAGTGTCCTAACACAAGGTTCCCTCTGTATACATTGCTGTGTGCGGGATACAGCGTGAAGCTGATTTATTAATATAGTCTTAATGTAGTAATTACATGTAAATTGTAGGTACTTAATAAACACTGGCTGTACGTGTACAGTAATTTGGTGATGATCGAGTATGCGAAGTGCGTTGACGTCAGTATTAGATAGTGATGTCGACGTGACAAACACTCGGGAGCGGGACCTACTAGTGTTGTACTATGTAGAACTGTTATAATGCGAGTTTCTACTCGCATTCGAGGCAATTTTCGTACATGTGTAAAAATTGTCGCGCTCTCGTCGTTTTTTATGCTCTCGATATATTTGTCATAATATATTAGGGAAGATCCTGTGTGTGTTAGGGTACCTTTTACCTAGGGACAGTGATAGATTTACTTCAAATTTGGCGCTATACTTGCCACAAGCTAACCTCGCAGTTAATATACCAAATAACTTCAGTTTTAAATACTTCAAGTTATTTATAACAAAAGTTATTTGGGATTGAATAAAAGTGTCGTAAAGTACAAGGATCTCTCCTATATTCTATATATCGTAACGCGGAAGCACAGTATCCGACTGTAAGCACTACGGTTGTGGGTTTTGTTAGAAAACACAGAATAATAAATTCATTTCTTTGCTCTGATAAGGTAATAAGAAAAAGCGCAGCATGGAGTTTCGATACTCAATACGTAACGCCATTGGCATAATGTGAATTCATTTCCCCGAGCGGGGATCGAACCCACAACCAGTCGGTCTTACAGTCACACTTTGTGCCGCTGCGCCACGACTGGCCTCTAAAATATTAATTCCATATAATTGACTTTATTCATAAGTTATCATAAAGACATGACACGGCAGTTCATGCAATTTATTTGGCACCAAACATAAAGACGTATTCACAAAAATGTTGGCAAACTAGAGTGCACTGTTTCATCCCATTAATCAGAGTCCAGACGCACTGATGCCAGGTCGTTGAACATACTATCTCGTATTAAATAACTCATTCTGTGACTATATCTATTGCTGTTTTATTAAGAACTTGGCTTGATATATTCATATTGAATACATACACAGTGTCTGGCTGTAAACGCGGAGGTTTTAGGTTCGATTATTACTTGGGAGATTTTTTTATTTCTTTGTATTGTTAAAAAAAAGCGTAGCACTAAGTTCACTAATCAACATGAACCAATTTATTGAATATGTTGCAGTAAGCTTTCACAGTAACTAGAACCATTTTCTAGCAACAAATAAAAAGCATCTACATATTCTTAGATTTTAGTAAACAACGTAAACTTAAGTTACTTTTGAATTAAAAACGTATGAAAAAAATACAATTACGTCATTGTTGATCCAAATGTGCAACAGATATTTACTACAACAGAAAGCGAAAAAAAAATATAATTGATCGCTATATATTTCAAAAATATAAAGAAACATTACCAAAATTCATACATTTCTGGACTAAAAACTACCTCAATTTCTTAGTTCACTTGCCAGACGAAGACGGTGCAAGATCTAAGAACATTTACTGAAACATACGAAATGAGACATACGGCTCGTATATATGAGCGTAGAATTAAAGGAAAAATTGACTAAAGATTTTTTTACATACATGCACGTAGTAGGGTAATGAGAGAAAACCTGGGAACCTAGTGTTAAGTCACTTTCGTTCCGCACTTTCCGTCGCATTCTGGAGGTATTCCATATTGACTAGCGGAACTCACGTCGCGCTTTGCTTCATTACCAGAGCGAGGAAATAAAAATATTAGACATTGTATTACCTCGCATGAGAATTGAACCCACAAGCTAATCATTAACAATAAAGTAAATACATATTATAGTAAAATATCATTCCTACATAAGCTAATTAATATCATCGTTTTATTACTAAAATGTAATTATTTTTTGTTTAAGTAAAGAAATGTTTCTACAGAAAATATGTATAAAACTTATTATTTTATCTAAAACATTAAGTATTTTTACGTTGAATCATTGTAATAACGCTGTGGTTCTTTTGACTCTACTTTTTTGGTTTTTATATAAAATAAATTACTCAAAAACGGTTATACATAATCCTAAAAGGTTTTATAATATATATATTATTATCATTTTTTATTTTATTATTTAAGGAAACAAGAATAATTTAGGACCTCATGTTTTAATATGAATAAAATTATAAAAATTCTATCTGCATACTCACATGGATTCACGTACATCACTTACAATGTGATGATTTATAGAACTAAATAAGACAGTTTTTAATATATGAAGCAATGCATTCTCTTACAATTTTTCTTAGAACAATACATAGAACATCGAATACGTTAGTAATGACTCGACGGTTTTAATCGATACACGGAACTTATGATATCATACTCGTATGCTGTTTTAATAGATGAAAAAAAAAATCGATAAAGTTTTCAATATATTTCAATTACGTAGTTTTACTTCATTTCGTAAAATTTCTTCATGTTCAAACTAGAATAGTAAAAGAAATTATAATAAAATACAACACAATTCTATTCTTCTTGCACTGTTCATAAGTTTACTATTTTTGATAGGAAACTACGGTAAATTCCATCTAAGCAAACTAGGAAAAACTACTGTAGAAATTGGGACCTGGCGCAGGGGTACAACTAAGTGAATGTAAATACGACGGGTTGTGGGTCCGATCCACTCGAGGTAACGAAATATTTAAATGTATACATACTTTCATTTCTTTGCTTCGGTGCCGTGGCAAAAGCGCGGTATTGAGTTACGCCATTCATCACGCAATTCCTCCGAATTGCCGAAAAATGGTTAAGGAAGTGACTTAAGACTAGGTTCCCTCTGCCTATCTTGCTGAGTGTGGGATGCAGAGTGAAGCTAACATTGTTCTATAATATTTTTTTTATATCCGAACAACTGCAAATTCCGGAATAGTAAAAATACCTATTAATATAATCTCATTGTTCTTGGACTTTTGATAAAACAAAACTACACTGAATTCCATATAATAAACATATAAAAAAATCCAAGTTCGTCCCAGTATCCCATATAAGATACATCATACCATATTAATCCGGAATTCTCTCTTGGGACTTTAGCCTAAAATCCCTACTGTAGTAAATAGTTCATTTTACGAGTACACAGTAGCATGTCGGCCGACGTTTGTCACGTTGACTTGTACAATAAAGTTTCATATTATAGGGATAAAAATATTAGAGGCCAGTCGTGGCGCAGTGGCACGAAGTGTGACTGTAAAAACCGACTGGTTGTGGGCTAGACTCGAGGATGGAATATTTACTTAAATTTATATTTCCATTTCTTCGCTCTGGTGTCGAGGCTAAGCGCGGCGTTGAGTTCTGTCACTCAACACGCTATGCCTCCAGAATTCGGCAGAAAGTGGAGAATGGAGTGTCTTAACACTAGGGTCCCTCTGTCTACCCTGCTGTGTGCGGGATACAGCGTGAAGCTGATGTTTTTTTTTAAATATTATGTAGTATTAAATATTATATATTATTAGTATTATCAAAGTATATCTTGAAGAATATTTTAACCACTTTTTCCTCTTTTTGTCTACGAAAGACAAAATCAGTGTCTTAACACTGGGTTCCCTCAATCTACCCTGCTAGGCGAACAAAGCGTGTGCTGGCGTCTCATTCTAAAATATTAAACGTAAATATACATTTTTATATTATAACAATATATTTAAGCATTTACAATATTCTTTAACACTCAAAGTAAAGAAATGCGAATAAAAAAATATATCAAAAAGCTTATCTCGAATAAACGGCGTGTAGCGAGGCGTTTAGCGGCGGCGCAATATGCACCAAAATATTTACTTTACCAATGTACCGCATTCCGTACTGAAAGTGCTCTCGAAACTTATCTTGTTCAGTGCTAGCTTACAACTTATAAAATTTAACCTTTCGGATTTGAATCCTACTTCGGAAAGTTTTTTTGTAAACATATAAAAAAGGGTTTTTTAGTTTGTTTGTATCCTCCTCCTCCTCATGTAGGTATGTAGGAAAGGGAAATATAGTCTGTAATGTATTCCGATTGGCTATCATTCGAGCTTTTGTGATATTAGGTATAAAGTTGCGGGACTTAACGCTGCGCTTTGTCTTGTGACCAATTTATAATCTAAAGCTAGATTTAAGGAACATGTATTTTTTTAAGCAGAGAGATATTTATGTAACAATGTCATCTTTCCAAATAAGACCATAAAAATACATAAAATATAAACATAGAAGATATGTGTAGATATAAATACATAAAACCATATAAAATACCTAATATTAATAATATATTAAAAGAATTCCATCTGATTTAGCTGCACCGCCAAAGTAATAAATACCAATATTTAATTAGATGATTTTTGTAAAATAAAAGTTCTTACAAAGCTCGGCTCGTTAAAGCACCTTTTACGTCAAACGCAGCGTTTGCATGAAAGCCCTGTCTATAATTAAAAGTCATGGGCGTTATTACGTTAAAACATTAATTGAACATTAACCAATAAGTTTCTTGTTTTGTTGGCGATAAAGTTCAGAATTGCGTAACGTGTTCTGGCTTCGGTATCTGAAAATTTATGGAAATGAAAACATTGATGTATATGAAATAAGCTTTTTTAATTTATGTTATTAGAACTTTCGGTTTGATATCGTTTCCGCGATAATATGTTAGATAGAGAAGTTGAAGGAAAAATGAAAATGAAAAATGAAACTTGTTCTGTTATTTTTCAGCGGCTCCATTTATATAAATGCAATTCCTTTCAGGAATATTATTATAGGGACTTTCAAATCATATTATAATATGATCTGAAACTCCCTATTATAATAATATACCCTATAGGGTAACGTTATAAAAGTAATAATAAAATATATAAAATAATACGAGTATTTTGAAGAAAAGATATTGTTAAAAGAAAATATTGTTTTAAATTTATTCTGTATCATATCACTTATACAAAAACATTTTTGAGGTTATCGTTAGTTATGAAATTTCATATAAAAGGCATGACTTTTAGGGTTCCGTACTTCAAAAGGAAAAAACTGAGGCATTATAAGATCACCTTGATGTCTGTCATTCCGTCTGTTAAGATAATTTATTTCGAGATCGCGTGGAGGTTTATTTATATTAAGTATTCAGATGCTTTGAAGAACAGAAATGATGAAGCTTCTAAGTCTACACAATCGAAAGTTACCAGAATTGATGCATTGTTTTTGCTGTATTTTGTATGACATTTTCCGCTTAATTAAAACCTACAGGGTATTTCTCCTATATCTATAATAATAAAATGTGGTATGGAAAATAAAGAAAAAAATTAAAAAAAAGGAAATTTTATATTACATATAAAAACTATGAGGTTCAAAGTTATTAGGAGCTCACGATATTATGTACATATTTGCATTTTTCTCGCTTTGATGATACTACAAGGCGCGGCGTTAAGTACCGACACTCAACACGCAATATCTTGAAAACATGGTGGATGGTAACAGAAAGTCTTAACACTAAGTTTCCTCTGTCTACCCTGCTTTATGCGGGATACAGCTTAATTTATGAATTATAATTTATCATTAAAATTTTATAACTAATAAATGAAATTTAAGTAAATTATTAAACTGATTTGTTGGTGATTTAAACACACAATATCGTGGTCGTTTGAGCCTGTTTAATGTTAGTGCAAATGATCGGCAACACCGCACTGTGTCCGCTTTCATACAAAACAGTTAAATTATTAATTAGACCTAATTATTACATAGTTTCTAGTTTCATTAACGTTTTAATGCCTAACCTATTCGATGAAATTATGAAGTTTAATTTTAAACGATCTGTATACTATTCATGATTTTGATTGGTCATTTGTTTATGTAAATGGCCATCCATCAAAAAATCCATCCATGTAAATCCTATATTTCCATGAACTAATTTATTTATGAAAAGATAAAAATTGTCTTTGTCAATCATTGGTTCAAGCATAAGACTAAAATAAAATTACGCGACGATTGTGGGTTCGAATACCAATCGGGGAAATGTTAATATTAATATTTTTATTTCTTCGCTCTGGTAAGAATACAAAAACAGCGTTGTCTTCTGCCACTCAAGAGTCAAAACTGGGGAACCGAGGATCTTAAAACCGCGGTACCTCTGCAGGATACAGCGTAAACCTGAAAAAAATCTGAAAAGGTTGAACCCACTCTTTTACTATAAATATTCCCGTAGCGCTAAATTGTACTACGGTTACGTATATACATATAAGTAGGGTCATAACTCGGAGAAGGCCACTAAAACGTTGTGAGATATGAAAGTGTATTGCCTACACAAGAGTGGTGATTCGTCAAATATTACTTAGCGAAGGAGTTCATCGATCATCGCGCCTCAAGGGCGGCGGTATTTCATTTGGCGTGTCGCGCTGTGCGTCGACTTAATACGTGTTTACTTATTGCGAATACGAATATAGGTAAATAGGATATATTGAGATTAATGCGTGTGTGATATGTAATAATTATAAATTTTATTAACATTTTTTTTGGAGGTTCACGCTGTATTTCGCATATGGTAGGCAGGGAACCTAGTATTAAGACTTACCATTTACCGTTTTGCCGTGGTAGGATCCGTATGTATATTCATGATTTTGTCTGACGTCATAAATCAATATGATATGTTTGTGTGTAATTTAACGTTATAATGAACCTATAAATTTGATACATAACAATTAGACCAGTTGGAACTGACAACGACATCCGTACGACACGAAACTGCCTTTGCTAACCCTGCTATATAGGGAAAATACGTCTAGATAATTCAAATTACTGATATTATTATAATAAAAACAAATCTAATCAAATCAGCTTCACGCCGTATCCCGCACACAGCAGGGTAGGCAGAGGCAAGAACCTAGTGTTAAGACACTCCGTTTCCCACTTTCTACCGAATTCTGGAGACATTGCATGTTGAGTGGCACAACTCAACGCCGCGCTTAGCCTCGATACCAGAGCTAAGAAATGGAAAAATAAATTTAAGTAAATATTTCGTCTAGTCGAGTGGGGATTGAACCCACAACCAGTCTCTAAGTTTCCAGGCCTCTATTATTGTAATATATGATACTTAAATTAACTTCCCGTTCATATAAAGAAATAAACAGATCTTTATAAGTAATAAATTTTGAATCGGTTGAATATAAAGCTCAAGCTACAGTCGGACAAGTCACACAAAATTCTACAAAAATGATGAAACTAACTAAAGCCTCAAATGCGGCTTCGCTCATTTAAACTTATTTTTATAGTATTGCCAAAGAATCATTTTGGTGTTTTTCATATATTTATTTTTTATTATACTTTTTATTCATAGCTTTTCTAATACCTCAGAAATGTGTTTTATGATAAGCAGTTTAGTAGTTTTGGCGTTAAAGTGTAACAAACAAAATAACACTCACATTTATAATATTAATATACTGAAGAAACGACTGTTGTATAGAATACACAATCATTCAATTGCATTCGTGATGTGCGCGCGTCTGTCGATAAAGTCCATAAGATATTTATTTTAATAGAAAAAGTTTGTTTTCACAATATACTCTTGTGAATTCAATCACGTTTTATTCGAACTATAATTTTCTCCGCACGATTTTTCTGAGATCTCATTCTACCATGAAGTGAATACGAAACTATGTTTTTATTCATGTCTTAATTTTTTTTTTTTATGGAAGGGACACGGCAAACGAGCGTTCGGGTCAGCTGATGGTAAGTGACTACCGCCGCCCACGATCCCGTGCAACACCAGAGGAGCTACAGGTGCGTTGCCGGCCTTTAAGGTGGGTTGGGCGCCGGAGCCCGGCATTACCTGATGCGAAACGCAGTGGCATAAAACCACTACTTCAGGCCGGTTTTAAATGCCGAGGGTGGTAATGATCCGGTCGAATCTGCCCATGCGTGTTGCCATTGCTGTCAACGTGACTTTACAACACGTACTTTAGTCGCCTCTTACGACACCACCAGTACCAGGATGATCCTATTCTAGGCCGGGATCACATGGCCGCAGCTTAGATAAACTTAAATTCTTAAGTCGGAAAAAGGTAGATTGAGATACAAACTTTCCGTCGAATTTTGAAGGTATTGTGTGTTGAGTGGCGGAACTCAACGCCGCACTCTGTTTATATATGTTAATATGTTATCTATTTATTAATATATTATTATTATAAGTTATTACAATTGAACATTCACATCCACATAGAGTTTTCAATGATTGTTTTACGTATATTAAAAATCTTTGCGGATGCCGTTGCAATAATAAAAGATGGTCTGGGGATGCCAAAAATAGAAACAAGTGAGCGGATAAAGAAAAATTGTGAGAATCTTGCCAAAACCTTGTACCTCGATTTATTTTTTCTTAATAATCTTTTCTTATTATCTATACACGGGAGATATATGGAAGAATTTTTTATTGGAAGCATTTATAAATGTATTAAAATTAAAAACAATCATTTTAACTCTGAAAAACTGCTTAGCCGATTTGAATTAATTTTTACTATTGCATTTTGCCAAACTGTTTTTCACATTCACATGAAGTCATTAAGTTATAGTATGGAATGTTATCGGATCACTAAAGTAATTCAGATGAGCAATACAAAATTATTTGTAGTACAGGCGGGCGAAGCCGAGCCGAAACGAGCAGATCGCTGTAATTAAAATTAATCTTAAATCTTCAAAAGATATAAGCATATTTTTTGGAGATTTAAGCGGGGTATTTACCCCATTCTAACACTTGATCGTTTTCTTAATTACAATTTAGTGCACCCTACTTTTAGGCCTTTTTTTCCCCACTGGGTTCCCTTCTTTTAGACGTAATGCTTGTACATGCGTCACGGATATTAAAGAAATGGCAAAATTCTGTCATCAAATGAATAAAAAAAATTACAAAATTTTACTAATATTGACGTCGATACATTTTAGATTTCAATACATTTCAAAACTGTATTTCAAACTTTTAAAGAATACACGTTTGACCGTTTCAATTTCTAGATAAACCGCTTTGAAAACTAAAAACACTGCATGTAAATGTAACGTCACTACCCAATGCGTTTTGATTTGATGGGAATTTGGTACAAACACAGTTAGTATAACAACAGTTAGTATAACTGTTATACAGTAAAAGTTAGAAATATGAAATATTGTTTCTTTTTATGTAAAAGAAAAGGAAGTTCTCTTATTTACCGAGGCCAGTCGTGGCGCAGTTGTACAAAGTGTGATTGTAAAACCGACGGGTTGTGGGTTCGATCCCCACTCGAGGAGACGAAAACTGAAGACTTCAACTTAAACTTTACTTAAATACTCATATTTACTCATATATACATATGATGTCGAGGCAAAGCCCGCCGTTGAGTTCTGCCACTCAACACGCAATGCCTCCAAAATTCGGCAGAAAGTGGAGAACGGAGTGTTTTAACACTAGGTTCCCTCTGCCTACCCTGCTGTGTGCAGGATACAGCGTGAAGCTCTTATTTGCGATAAGCATTAGTTGTTTCACTATATATTTCCATTCTTTTTTTAAATGTTAATTACTATATCTATCTTATCTACTTGAGGCCGGTCGGAGGCACGAAGTGTGACTGCAAAACTGACTGGTTGTGGGTTCGATCCCCACTCGAAGAGATGAAATATTTACTTAAATTTATATTTCCATTTCTTCGCTCTGGTGTCGAGGCTGCGGCCTTGAGTTCTGCCACTCAACACGCAATGCCTCCAGAATTCGGCAGAAAGTGGGGAACGGAGTGTCTTAACACAAGGTTCCCTCTGCCTACTGTGTGCGGGAAACAGCGTGAAGCTGATTTATTTTTATTTATTTTGGTTTTATTTATTTAAGTGGAACCCGATGTCGTACATTTCTTGCATAAAAACACAAAATTCCATAATACAGTTGTCTGATGGTTGCTGGTTCGATTCCAGTACAATATTTTTAGTTTCCCGGCTTGGTTAGAGAAGTTGCAACATTAACATCCACCACTCATCATTTTATATTTCTTTAAACGGCAGAAAGTGGAATCAATTATCAAGTAGACCTTAGTGTAGTAGCGTAGCCCTATACCTACCCTACTTTAGTAAGTTGGCTAGATATAGGGCTTCTTCAGCTAAAAGAAAGATGACGATTTATACACATCTCTGCTATAATACGGATGTCAAAATCTATCACAACCACTCAACGATTAATACTATAACAGTCTTTGGCATTATTTGATGGTAAATAATGCTCATACTCTACTACAGTAGGCGCGAATAGAAAAACTAGTCAATGAAATGTAATGGATTTACGGGCGTAGTGTTGTTACTGCTGTGTAGGGCGCCCACTGACACTATTATAACAAAATGGATGCTGCACTTTAAATGTTTTAAAGTAATCGAAAATACAATTTACTTCGTCATTTTTACATGATTTCATTTAAATCTCCAGATCTCTTTTTTTTATGTTTATCTGTCTCGGGCTTTGAATGAGATGATTATGGGTTCCATTCGCATTCAGAGTGAGGACATGGGCATAAGGAGAGGGGGACCATGTCCACCACAGAATAGTCTGGTGCCCTCCTGGAAGTCGTACTTACAAAAAATAAAACAACATTTACACGCACGTATCTATTTAATGCTAAATTCCAGACACCTCCCCTGAAAATATTTCTAGATACGCTCACAAGTGAGGACTACAATAATTCCATTAAAATATTTATGTCATAGTTTCCTAAATTGGTTCACACAATATACAAATTGGGTGCTTAAGAAATAATCTGTTGCTCATATCAATAGATCCTGTACACAGCAGGGTAGGCAGAGGGAACCTAGTATAAAGACTCTGTTCCCCAAAATAATAGATTTAAAATCATCATAAATTCCACCTGCATTTAATTCACGTAGTCACTGTATAACTTAACTTAACTGAGCTTCACGCTTTATCCCTAACGGGGTAGTCAGAAAGAACGGAGCGCCAAACAGTACGGTCTCTACATACCTCTTTCCCCTCGTCTACTGTTATCAACCTCTTCATACCCCCCTCCAGGGGGTCCTTAAACGCCTTTTCCAAGTCCACAAAAGCACAGAAAACCTTTTGGTTAACAGCCAAAAAATTTTCCGGGGCTATGCGGAGAGAAAAGATCTGATCCATACACCAGAGGATGTCCTTATCTACTTATCTTGTACCATCTTACGTAGTACTCCCTCGTAAATGCTACGCACAGTTCCGACACATTCGCTTATATCACCACACATTAATAATTTTAACATGCTGTGATACTAGCATATACGCTACTCGCACCTATATGATAAGATGATACATCACAACATATAGAAGACACGTCCGGAGCAGAGCGAGCGCTGCCCACTTCGTAACGAGGGTCGAGGAGGATCAATTTATAACTCGATATCCTCCCACGCCCGTATTTGATAGATTTGTCTAGTCATATGCTACTATTAATATTTTTTTTATTCTAAGCCAGATATTGTCTATATAAAATCTTTTTTGTCCTTGACTTGCACTTAAGAGGATATGTATCGTATTTGCTTCGTTTTTTATGAAATTCACCGCGCATCCAGAAGCTACAATGTACTTTCGGTAGACCTACATTTACTATCTGTTTACAATTTAGGATGAAATATGATCTTACAATACAAATGAAAACAAAAATTCGAATGCTTAAAAATTTATAGACATTTCATAGAAAAAATCATTACAAACTTATATTTGTGATTAATTTCATACAATATAAGAGCATTCTTAAGTTTGTTAACTTTAATGCGCCGCAGCATCAAAACCTATTATGTATTTTCCAATCACAATTTGATTGATTCTATATCAATCTCAGCCTCAGTGGACGAGTCCGAATCGAACTTGGTCGATTTTTTCTTAAATACACTTAAATAAACATTTTTATATTTTTTTTTTCGTAGCGCACGAATTATACTAGTAATAAATAAAATAATTTGCTACGGTACCTCCAGAACACATTTGCGGGTAGCATTCTGTTAATTCAATCAGCCGTCGATATATGTATATTGCTTTTCAATGGGCACAACGTCCAGTTACCGCTATCTCGGCTGGTAACTTATAATGGGGAAATTCGATCTGAATAGAAATACAACTAAGCGATGAGGAAAGGAGGACGCTGTGAGGTCATACGTGGCTTATAGTTGCAGTTAACCTGAAATAACTTATTATATTATTTTGTACTTAATACTTTGTAACATTTAATTATTGTGTGTCTAGTCATGGGAAAGGGGCACAGGCGTATGACTGTAAATGTTATAGGTCGTGGGATCGATTTCCACTCAAGGAAATTAAATATTTAATATTTTAATTTCTTCGGCTTATGTGGAAATTGAACCCAGAACCTGTCATGCTTAAAGTTGCGCACTTGTGCCCCTGCACTTCGAATCGCCTCAAAATAGTACAACAGTTCGGGTATTTTGTCTACTTTCTACCCATTTCGAGACGTTATTTTGTTTATTTGAAGGGCCTGAAACTGGTACCTTTACAACCTAATTGACCTAATTACACTAAAAAAACTAAATTATCTTAAATTTATGCATTTTCCAAGTACCAATCAACACTACAACCGTCACGAGTAGGTTAGCACAGTCAAAAAATATCCAAATACTTCACAATATCATTATGGACCTACATATGTATACATGTACACTAGTGTCAAAATAAAAACATTTAATATATTCTTTTTAATTAAAATGTTGTATTTAGCCATTAACTTTTTTCAGCTTTTAAGTTTTTTATAATTGAATTTGCTTCTGACTTCTAATTAGTTCATTCAAGCGTAGCGTAGCATGTTTTAAGTTAAATATTTCGAAAAACTGCGCTGCGGCGTCGCTTGTGATCATCTATTTAGTGCTATTTAGTAAGCAAACATTGGGACCGCACCAGATGAACTACGTTGGTTTCACACAAACTATTTAATTGACAGAGAAATCAGAATGTTACGTGCTTAAAGTGACAGTTTATCGATTTCACACATCTATGGGGGATTTTGTTATACCGAGTAAAAGTGTGAAACCATGGTAAATATTAAATAATCTATGAATAAACAAAAAAAAAAGCTCATGTTGCATCTCACACACGGCAGAGTAGGCAGAGAGAGCCTAAATCTAATTTTAAGGCACTCCGTTTCCTTTCAGACACTTCCGGTCCCCAATTCCAATCGAATTCTAGAAGCCTTGGAAGCAAAAAAACCAATAGTAAGAGTATACTAGTAGTAGATTAATAATCAAATGAAACAGATTCACAATAACTATTTATTTATACATCAAAATAGTAAGAAAATACGAATTAGTTAGTACAATGCAATTTTAATCGATACTGCTCTTTCTAAAAATCTGACCTGCAAGCAATTTATTTATCGATTATATCTTTATCGAAATAATGTATCATCATTCTTTCAAAGCATCTCACGTTAGTTCTTGTGAGGACGGATACCGCGACTGTAAGCATTCGTATCAAGTTTCACCCATAAAAATTGAAGTGTATTTAGACCCGGGTTCTGAAGTGGCCACGCCATTTACTTCAACATTCCTTCTATTTTTCTCCACTATACAGCCCCTATATCATTTTAAACTAAATTGTAGGTCGGTATAATGTTGAAAAGTTAAACTATTTCCAATATAAGTATATCACGCAAGGAACAGCATTTTTGAAGACTTTGTTTGTACTGTTTTTTTATCATTCCTTCGATTTTCAGAAAACCAGAATGATTCAAATTTTTCTCTTTTACTCTCAATGTAACACAAAAATTTTAATAATATAAGAATATCCCAAAATTAAATTTATAAACGTTCTTCCATTTCAGATTCGAAGCAATAACTATTGAATATATATATATATATATATATATATATATATATATATATATATATAATATATATAATATAATATAAATAATTAATTTTAAATTAAAGGATTAATAAATGGATAATAAATAGAAAGGATCATAAATTCCTCGTCCAATGTGTAAATAAATACAAATAAAAAAAATGGTCCATTAGCGTGTAATGTACTGATTAATCACCCAAAATTAACTATAATTTACTCTATAAAAAGAAATGTTAATATTTGCTGAATAATATATAGTTAAGAATAATATACGGAACTTACGGACAGAATACGATTCTATTCATATATATATGAATAGAGTCGTATTCCATGGTGAGATTAAATTGAAATAGCTTATTTCACCTTTAAGTTTGTAATGGTCACATGGCATGGTAGGGAAATGGGAAATCTAGTGTACATTTCGTTACCATTAAGACACTTCCGTTCCTCACTTTTAGCCGAATTCTCTAATTACTCTATAAATTTCTTCCTTCGATTATATTCTTTGAGGCTTACTCACGTACGCTTTTAATTTCAAAAATCACTACCAAACCAAGAGTAATCTTTTCGCGAGCTGTATGATATATAGCCCCATTTTGATGAAATCAAGTCGTAATTTCAATTAAAAGAAATCAATCACAAAATTAATCCGTTGATTGTTTCTATAGCGGTCACGGCTCAAGGTAGTTTTCATCGTTTATTTGTCTACTATTAACGAAAATAAACATCCAACAACAATGGTCAGAAAATAAAAAGAATGTGACCACTAATGGAAGAATATCGGATAACAAACTTGAAAAATACACGGTAGTCAACCGATACTGGATAATTATTATTATTATATAGAGACAAGAAACAAGCAAAATTCATTTTTTTTCTTGCCTGGCCATGCTCACCATTTAATTGATGGGGAGAAATAAAACTATGGTGGTCGTAGTCTTACCAAAAATTTAACATGTGCTATATATTCTATTAATATTAGTTTTTATAAATATTATTTTGCCTTATGCGTTTAGTGATAAGGGCGCCTTTGTACTACTTGTAATTATTTTTTTATTGTATTATGTATTATCTTTATGCAATAAAGTGTTTTTAATTTGATTTGATTATTATCATATTACACTTTACCATAAAAAGAAAATGATTTTTAAATTTCATATCAACAGTTGAATACGAGAGTTTTAAGCTCGCGCCTCTTGACAACCTTTCAAACGCGCTCGCCAATTGAGCTGTACATTTTTTATTGATTCGAATCTAATGAAAAAATAAAGCCTAATTTAATTCTCAATTGCACTAGATCATATTTCAGTAGATGTACAATATTCCACACTTTAAAACTGATTATAGGTAATATGAAAGAAAATCATTTTTTTAGAAAACACAAAAATTTGAACGTAGAGGGATTTGAGCCTGCGCGTGTTTGAAACCGTCCAAGCGCTCTGACTACTAAGCCTGCCTGCCTGACTAAGCCTGTTACATTTGATATGCTTAAACATAATTATCATAAGTTTTCAATTAATCAAAACTAGATACGACTGGAGTCAAAGTTAAACCGAAGTAAACTATCATAATAGTGTGATTATTTTGGAAGACTTCGTTATTACAACCGGAGACCTCGGCAACTAAATATAAATAATGTATACACGCTCACTGTGGATCGAAATTAAAATCAGCCTCATGAAGACTTTACGTGTATAAAATATGAGGCCGAAAGCACCTCAATCGCACCAGCTAAAAGTTTTTTTAAAAATAGGTTCCGCAGTGAACGTGTGAACTAAAACTCACTTAGCGGGGTTTAGTAAAATAAAAGTTCACAATCAGCCGCAACCGAATATGAAATTAATGAAAATTTTATTAAAATCCTCCTGCGGTGAGCGACTAACCGTCTCTTTGTTATATACAATACTGAATTAGCCGCGCGTTCAGATGAGATATCCGCTTTAACAAAGTCACTCTCTAATATTAAAGCGTTACTTGAACGATTGTTTCCTTTTCACGTTTATTAAGTCTCGAAGAAAATGGATGCTTTACTTAAAGGTTGGTAAATTATAGAACTCAAAAGTTGTATAGTAGATTACGAATATATTTATTGTCGTTTATTAAGTGTGACTGTAAAGCCGACTGGTTGTGAGTTCGATCCCCACTCGAGGAGATGAAATATTTATTTCCATTTTCTTCGTTCTGGTGTCGAGGCTAAGCACGGCGTTGAGTTCTACCACTCAACACGCAATGCCTCCAGAATTTGACAGAAAGTGGAAAACGGAGTGTCTTAACACTAGGTTCCCTCTGCCTACCCTGCTGTGTGGGGGATACAGTGTGAAACTGAAAGAAAAAAGAAAGTCGTTTATTTTTGCCTGTGGAATGGCCTTCTTATGGCAGTGTTTCAGTGTAGTCGATACGACATCACTTACCATCAGGGGATCTTGTCTTTTCAAAGTGCGGCGTTTACGGCACTCAACGCGAAATGCCTCCAGAACTCGGCGAAAAGTGGGGAACGGTATGTCTTACCACTAGGTTCCCATTGCCTACCCTGCTGTGTACGGAATACAGCGTGAAGCTGATTTTATTTTATGTAGATACAAAAAATTGTGTACTTTATTATTTTCGGAAATTTGCAATTGATTTATGCAATTATCAATGATCATGTTAAATAATAAGATTTATACTTGAAATATTATTATTTTATGAATTATACTTAAAGTATACATATTATAATAAATTACATTCGGCCCATTATTTCTTATTCAAGCCACAGTTATCAAGACGCGGGACTTTTTAAGCCACGATCAACGTTTTAAGTTAAAAGAGCTGCAAAGTGCACGAAGCGCGCTGCTCTAGTTGTATTTTTTATCAAGTTATTCACGTCGTCGAGCTGAGAAACGAGCATAGCATAAATCCTCCTGACACGGGAGGGAGGGAGGAGGGCGTCTATGAAACTTAGTAATTTGGAGAATCTTTCCACATTGGTGTTTCGAGCTGCACCTGTAGCTGTTTATCTTTGCAAGATTCACCTTCATATATAAAGAATATGTATAATTTTACTTCAAGCATGATAACTGATGTATGCTTCGTTTAGTCACGAGGTTTAAGCTGAGCTTTTCGTTTGGGCGAGTTGACTTTTTCTCATACTGCAATTGAATTTATTAATAACACAAGCTTGATTTATTTAAATCAATATTAATATAAAAGGACAACTGTATTATTCATATATATATATATATATATATATGTATATATATATATATATATATATATATATATATATATATATATATATATATATATATATATATATATATATAACAGCTTCGGTTTGTGTCGCGCAAACAGCAGGGTTGGCAGAGGATTTGCAGAACTCAACACCGCGCTTTGCCTAGATACCAGAGCGCAGATATGCACATTTTAAATATTTCGTGGGTGGCAGTAATCACTTGCCATCAGGTGACCAAAACGCTCGTTTGCATTGTCCTTTTCCATAAATAAAAAAATATATTTCATTTTCCCGAATGGCCGTAGAACCCACATCCCGTCGCGTTTATAGTGAAACCTTTATGCCCCTGCGCCACGACTGGCCTCTGTAAATTGTATTATACGTACATAAAAAAAAAATAATCATGTTGACCCTATAACATATTTTATTTATCGCTCCAATCTCATTCCATTCAAGTACGTTGTTCCGATAGAGCACAGTGAAGTACATCGACGTCGCGAAACGTCAAGTCGAAGAATGTTTGACGTAAAACTCAATGAGTGTAAAGCTGGTTTATTATCGTCACAAAGGATTTATCAAGGAAAGTAATTTGGTGTAAAATCTCCTTCCGACGTCGGCACGGCGCCAGTGTCCGCCGCCCGCGAGGGAAATTGTATCCGGTCCCTCATGTCCCTGAATGGCATGACGGCGCTTAACTACGTTAATTACAGTGTTTTATTTTATTAAAGGTTTGTTGTGGCTTAATAACATTATTTTAACAATGTTCCTTACTTAATGTGCCCTACTTCTATTCTACATTTTCATAGATAGGGCACGTACTTAATGTGCCCTATCTATGAAAATGTAGAATAGAAGATTTCTTTTGTATTTGTATTATAATATCGATATGCCTCAACATATGATTTTTGAAAGAGTTACAAGTGTTGCTTTATTAATTTTATAAATGTTAATTCTAAGTTACACTAGCTTAAAATCTAATTTAGTCATCAATTCAATTGTAAGTCTACTTATCGTAAAATCAAGATCTATAAAACGTCAATAATTAGGTGTACAAAACAAAGGGTTAACTAAAATAAACAAGTCAATAAGTTCCTCGCAGTAGACCGTTACAAGTTCCAGGCTCTAAAAGAGCCGTGGCCGAGATACCGACTGTCGTAAATTCCGTCCTCGAGCGACAACTTGCTTCGCTCACTCGATTACCTCCTTAGCGGTCAATGTGGAGTCAAACATCTAACTTTGAAGTACTTGCATCACTAAATCAATAGTTCATTATATTAGAACTAGTAATGAGACCAGTCGTGGCGCAGGGGGACACGCGTGTGACAGTAGACGCGATTGATTGCAGGTTCGATCCTCGTAGAAATGAAATAAATTAAAAATTAAATTAAATCAGCTTCACGCTGTATCCCGCACACAGCAGGGTAGGCAGAGGGAACCTAGTGTTAAGGTACTCCGTTTCACACTTTCTGCCGAATTCTGGAGGCATTGCGTGTTGAGTGGCAGAATTCAACGTCGCGCTTAGCCTCGACACCAGAGCGAAGAAATGGAAATATAAATTTAAGTAAATATTTCATCTCCTCGAGTGGGGATCGAACCCACAACCAGTCGGTTTTACAGTCACACTTTGTGCCACTGCGCCACGACCGGCCTCGATTTTATTATTTATATTTCTTTAGTTTATTATTTATATTTCTTTTTAACTTCACGCTGTATCACGCACAGCAGGGTTGGCTTAACTTAACTAAGTCTACTATTACTATAGTCTACAATTATTATTAATATATCGTATATTATCCAACAATAAGGATTTTCCTCGTATCTAATATTATTTCAGAGCAGTTTCTGTTGTTTCTTTAACTCTTATCCTTCTTCCGCAACTAACAATTCTAAACTGCTTGTAAAACTTTGTTAGGACAAAACATTTGGAACTTGCAACGAAACTTCCCTTAACACCAGTTTATACATTTTATTAAGCTTAAAATTCCTTCGTTAATACAAGAAGGAAGCTCCTATTTTATACAAAATTAATAGAGGCCAGTCGTAGCGCAGCGGCACGTAGTGTGACTGCAAATCGACTGGTTGTGGGTTCGATCCCCACTCGAAGAGATGAAATATTTACTTAAATTTATATTTCCATTTCTTCGCTCTGGTGCCGAGGCAAAGCGCGGCGTTGAGTTCTGCCACTCAACACGTAATGCCTCCAGAATTCGGCAGAAAGTGGGGAACGGAGTGTCTAAAACACTAGGTCTAATTCCCTCTGCCTACCCTGCGGAGTGCGGGATACAGCGTGAAGCTGATTTATTGATTTATTTATTTATTTATTTATTTTTTTTAATTTTATTTCTTAACACTACAGACACTTGGTCCGTACACTTTTTAAATTTATTATTATATCTAATATCCTTATCATATATATTAATTACATTGTCGTTTACATACAATCAATATCTATAATAAGCAAATTATATTTTTATCTTTACATTATTTTACAAAATTTTACTTAGATCTAAGGTTAAGCGAGTGTTTATATTTATATATATATATTTATCAATTTTACATATTACAATATATATTTAATTACATTGATTTATTTATTTAATAGTGACTACTCTGTGCACAAACAACTACGTAACATAGTATTATTTATTGAAATTGATTAAAAAACTGATTAAGTAGAGGCCGTCTTGGCGCAGTGGAATAAGCCTGAGACTGTAAACGCGAAGGTTGTGGGTTTGATTCCCACTCGAGATAATGAATTTTTATATATTTTGATATTGTCGCTCTGATATCAAGGCGGCCTATGATATTCCTTCATTTATATTAATTGAATCTTAAACAAGCTACCCAACATGCAGTCTCGAAATACGAGCGGAAAGTGGGTAATGCAGGGTCAACTTAATACTAGATTCTAACTGGCTATTTATATTTTTATATAAAAAAGTCCTTTTTTTTGTGCTCACTAAAAATAATTTACTACACACAAATTGACTGAGGCGGCTAGTACCAGCACACGCATCGTTCAAAGCCGATGTTTCGGTCGGATGCAGGCGACCTACTAACACCACTGACATGACGAGATTGTACTGACGTGTACTGACGCGCTGTCAAACACTGCGCTTTACCCTCAATGCCGTCAAACGAGCCAAGCCAGCCTTTATCATCAGAGAGTGCAAAATTTATATACTGGTTCGTAATATATTTTAATATTTTATTTAAAAATGTGGTGTTACAATTCATAATATTATGGCAATAAAATTTAAAGACGATTGTGTTGCAACACCATATAAATGTAAGCAGCATACGAGGTTGTTTAAGTAACAGCGGCGCGGGCGTTGCTCCCGTTGGCAGCCGCGGTTGGCACACTAATACTTTTCCTTAAACATTACCATAATATCGACATTATTTGTACAAATACACACACTAATGTTACGTAACATTTTCAGGGTTCCGTACCTCAAAAGGTAAAAACGGAACCCTTACAGAGTGTGTAGATCATTTACTTCGATGTTGTGTGAAAGTATTAGGTACACAATCCTGAAATTGGTACGGAACCCTCGGTGGGCGAATCCCACTTGCACTTAGCCGGTTCTTTAAATTAACAGAACATTTTTGTAATGTATATGTGTGTATCGCTACATTTATCGCTGTATAAGTGGATCGCGTTAGGAACTTAGGAACTATTGGTTACATTTAAAAATATATATATGTTGGATGACCTATTCGTTCATGAATGGATTTAAGTGAAACTTTGTATACTAAATAATATAACTCAGATATCCCAAGGCTACAAATTGACGTGGAGGCTAAAAACAAATCGAAATACAACAAAAACAAAATAAATCGAAAAACGTAGGAAATTATGAAATAACATAAAATTTCTTCTCTTCTAAAATCTTTATTTTATTATGTAAAAAATATATTATAAGGCACACATGTATAATATGTATCAAGCAACACACAGGACTCCCTCTGGATCTATCTCTATCAGTCTTGTCATTTTAAAATCCCCACACCGTGGCTATCAATTCCCGTCCCCGGGATAAAAGCAGATAATATATTCGCGGGTCATTTCTCAAGGCGATGCTGTCCGATGGAGCGCCCGCCGCGGCCTGCGCCTTCGCCGGCTCCATTAATCTTGTTAAACGACGGACCGAATAGCGGTGACTACTATAACAAATTTTTATCTAAAACTCAACTTTATATATTTGAAATTTTATGTACGATACTAGTATAACATGACTAAGACGATATCGAGGCAAAACGCGACGTTCAGTTCCGCTACTCAACACACAATTACTCTAGAATTTGGCGTAAAATGGGGAACGGAGAGTCTTAACACTAGATTCTGTCTGCCTACCCTAATGTATGCCAGAGCAGCGTGAAGCTGGATATATCTTTTTTAAGTGTAAAATAATACTTGTAAAATTGAAAAAAAAAACATACATTTACTTAGTAGAACAGTAGATTATTCCAATATTTTGAAAGCCTTCAAAATTGTTAAAAGATTAATATTTGTACTAAGAATTTCAAAATTTCAATAATGCTAATGCAATAACACAAAATTTATGTTAATATATGTGTATCTTAATGAATCGCCTGTCGCACTCTCTCCGCCCGCGCCCTCCGACCGTCTCTGATTGAGTTTACTTACAATTGCTCATCAGCTCCAAGTCCACCTCCAGGCCCGTCCGCGGAGATAGGCGCTACCGCGGCATAATTCAGAACAATACTTTAATCAAAACGATTGTTTAAGCTTCTTTCTTACAATATTTTGATGAGTTGGTAACAAATTTTATGTTTTTTACAAATTATGTAATATAATATAAATTATATCCGTTGTTTTTTTAGGAAAAAGCAGTGGAAATTTAATGTTAAGATACTTCGTTTCCTAGTTTACGTCGGAATCGTCCAAATTGCATGTTGAGCGGCGGCACTCAACCTATATGTAATCCTTCAATTAATTCAATCTTTACCAAGAACCCGCGTAATATAAATAGGTCCCGACTGTTAGTCTTAATAAACTATTGGGATTGTTTCTTTTCTTTATAGTTTTATGCAGCCGGGGCTTTTGTTTTTTTAATTTCTGCTCTGCTATATGAGGGATACAACGTATAGCTTAAAGAAAAATATAATATCCTAAGAACATGCGACATTAACGCCGTTCAAGGATATTCTAAAAGTACATACAAGATCTTATAAAAAATTGAGATATTTATACAACAGTGTATAAGATTTTTTGCAAGGTGCAGTGTTACTTGGTTACCTAGTTTTTATTTTAAATTAAAGGGGAAACAAGTAGGTCAGGTTCTATTTATAGACGCCCTTTATTAACATGTTGATGTCATGTATTCAGAACATTATATATTATGTACATACACAGAAGTATGTATTATTTAAAGATTTTGTGACAATCATATAAGTAGTGGCCAGTTGTGGCGCAGAGGCAAAAGCGTGTGGCAGCAACTGTGATAGATTGTGGGTTCTGTTCCGCCTATTATTTATCGAGGATTGAAATATTTAATATTTTCATTTCAGCAAAGTAACTTCGTAACTTATTGTCATCACACACCGTTCTCTACCCGTTCTCAATCCCACTCGGGTTTGGTTCCTACATTTCAATACACAATATCACGAATTTGGGAGGCGTAAAACGAAATGTTTGTACACTACGTTCTCCGTTCCTATTATACTACCAGCAAGACCGTAATACTGAAAAAAATATATATAACTTGACGTTTTGACATTCAGTTCAGTATCAGATGGTATTAAAAAATTCGCCCCTAACTAGTGTTGCATTCCAGTCAGATTTGTTCTCAGAGGTGCGCTAAGTAAAGTAGGTCACCCAAATATTTCCCAGCGCTCAGACAATGTTCTGCATGAGTAAGCACTTGTACTCGAGAGTTGTGCAAGATCATACTCTATGTATTCATTTATTCATCTCAGAACGCCAACGATAATAAGTGGGTTTACAGTGCACCCTGTATATCAGTGCACGAGAGTATGATGATGTATGGAAAATATGTATATATATATATATATATATATATATATATATATATATATATATATTTAGGACTCTATAATTAAGTTCTTTGACGTAACTATAAAAAAAATTTAATATGTCTTTTTCTTAGGACAAAAACCCTTTATCTAAAACTTTTTTATCTAAATTCGTTGAAAAATTTATCAAATAAATAGTATTATCAAATTAATTACTACTCCGCATTGCGCCGTATTTTGCAATAATAGGCGTGCAACAGAGGGAACCTATTATCAAAACACCTCGTTTAACACTTTCCGCCTAATTTACAAAATATTACGTATTGAGTGGCGGATTTAAACGCTACGAAACCATATAAAGTATTGTATTTGCGTAAAGTAGTACATAAATCTTATATTTTGTAAAGAGAAAATAAAGAGCTCTCAATCTAAGCCTCTTTGAAGTGCCTATAGTTTGTAGATAAATACCGGCACCAGACTCAGACATAAACAGTTTCGAGCGATAGAGATTCTATCAAATATTTGTAGATCGAACTTCTAACACAGACTCTGAGAGAGTATAGTCTTGTTTACATACATACCTGGCATTTTCTTTGGGCAAAATTCATAAATCCGGTCGTGTACGTACTAGCTGATTGAATTATTGTTTTTAATGAAATATTTTAAGGGTAAATATTAAAAATAAATATATAAGACGTGCTTTTTAGAAAACTTAAAAAAATTAACGTTGCAGGATTTGCAGGAACCTGCGTCGTTTCGAAACAACTAAACCATACGTTCTCTTAGATCAGAATGCTTGGTTGGTTACTATGTCCTATTTTTTATATTATTTTTAAAAAATATTTTTTTCATTCCTTAATATATGCACTGGTTTTCAGCGTTTGGCACTCCAGTCACCAGATATAATGTGTAGCTAATAAAGTAAAATTTAACACGATATACCAGTCATAAGATGTGGAAGTAATAAAAATACCTAATGCATGAAAAGAATATATTCATAAAGACACATTAGAAGATGCCGTCGTGGCACAACGGCACAGCTTCTGACTGAATATACGGTAGTTGTGGATTCGACTCCTAGGCGGGGTATGAATTGTTCTTATGTCCTTGCGCAATGTCCTCACACTGGACTGTTTAACATTAAGAAAAAGAATAGGATTAATCTATATTAATCGTGTCTGACTGAACACTATCAAATTCATTCAAACTCAATGGGTAATCTCACAATATAAAGATGTTTTTCACATGCAATATATTTTTTTACTAATGCTTGAAAAATAAAAGATATAAGTAAAGTTTTATTACTGTTTTAATTTTAACTACATTTTGAGCTCTTAATCGTTTATACAATATTTTATAGTATTCTGAGTTAAAATTTGGTCTGGCTTTAACATTTAAAATTGCATTTTTAACTATTCAATAAAAGAAATATATAAATATTTTATTTTACATAAAAAAATTAAAAAAAAAACACAGCAGAGTAGGCAGAGCTAATCCAGTGTTAAGACACTCCTTTCCCCACTTAACCATATATCATAAATAATAATCTTTGCATATCTCTTTGCATAATTTACATAACAAATAAATAGACAATAGTATGTCAACAAAAATTGATAAGTATAGAGTAAGACAAACGTGACCACATTAATACTACTAAAAATGCTCCCCATCAACCCGGCTGCGGTCAGATATGGACTTTCCAAGTAACTTGGAGTTATATCCGAATGCATGAATGGAAGCAATCAGCACGTTTTCGCCTGATAAAGTGATGTTTAATTGCTCTTCAATACCGACATCCACTTTAGCTAGTTCCTCCCCTCTCATGAGCTTAAATGGATGCTCCATGAATAGATTAGATTACTGCTTAGATTCAATATTGGACCAGGCTAATACAATTTTGATTAAATTGGATCATTTTATCATATTGGACAGGTTAAAGATGAATTGAAAGTGTGTAACTGTTCAACTAGAATCATTTAGTGATAATAATAAAACTAATGAAGCAGTCGTGGCGTAGCGTGTAAGCGCGACTGGCTGTGGGTTCGATTCTCATTCGAAGAAATGATTTTTTTTTATTACGCTTGCTGGTGTTGAGTCAAAGTGTAGCGTTGAGATCTGCCACTCAACACGCAATGCCTCCAGAATTCGGCAGAAATTGGGATACAGAGTGTCTTAACATTCCGTTTCCTTTGCCTACCCTGCTGTGAGTCGGATACAGTGTGCAAGCCAATACCGAATATAGATCTACAATACATTACATTTTTTGTTTTTAGCAGACAAATAAAATGTATTTATTAACTTCGTTATAACCGTACAAACTGACTTGTCAGAGTAGATTCCGTTTGAAACGTTGAGACCGTCATATTCAAACAACAAGTACAAAACATTCCGTTGGACGTCATGTAATCGTACTTAAACTGTGTTTCCGCACAAAATTTACTGCTACAAAATAACACAGAACATTTCAAAACAGACTTTCAAATAAGACCTCACTATCAACAACTCTGTACTGACATTAATTAATTTACTAATTCCCACAATTTTTTAATGAAACCGCAAAATTACAATTTCCAACACAAAACAAGCAACGGTTCAAACAAAATATAGAACGAGAGGTATAAACTGTTTGCATCGCGCTAACTACTCTCGAGAGACGACCCGCTAATATAACCTCGCTCAGACCTAGCTCACTGGCTGTCTAGCTGTGCTTATCGTGCTTCCGCTATTATACATTGCTTTTACCGGTATTTCTTATAAATAGAGACTTAATAAGAGATTATGATTTTAGATGAGTATTAAAAAGTTGTTTTTGTGGCCTGTCGTGGCGCAGCGGCACAAGCGTGGAGTTGTTAGCATAACTGGTTAGGGGCTCGATTCCCATTTGAGGAAATTAAATATTTTATATTCTTATTTCCTCGTTTTGGTAACGAGAATTCCTCTAGAATTTGGTGGAAAATGAGGAACAAAAGTGTCTTAACACTAGGTTCTCAGGTTGCCTATATTTCTTTGTATGAAATACAGCATGAAGCAAAAAAATTTTTTTTAAATAATTTATAGTCCCCATATGTTTTTATTTATTTGTTTTCAGTTACTATGGATTTATATTTTAATAGGATATTATAAAAGGATCTTATACTTAAAAAAATCCTAAATTTTACAGACTGCTACGTTTAATTTGTAAGTTTTCCCGATTTCCTTGGGATTTCATCATTCATCCATTCCATTGTCTGATCATGAGTTGGTGGAAATGGGACCACCTGGAACATCACTAGATCCTATACTTGTACCTGGCTAAACAATGACATTCGAAACGTCTTGGTTATATGACTGTTGATAAAAATATATATTTTTGAAACACTATTATCTAATATTTTATACGATAAAATAAACAAAATTGAATTGTTAGTGGAGATTACCTTCATAAATCATAACATAGTCATATAGTCGTAATTAATTCAACACAGAGATAAAGAACGATTTGATCTTGAGTAAATACATAGATTTTTTGTTTCCTTCGTTCGCTTGAACGAAATCTATATAAAAATGCCTCAAAACATCCTTTCTACGTGTACTCTGTAATAACTACATATTTACCAATTGTACATTTAGCTAATAATATTTGTAACTAATTTAAAAACTGTACAGGAGTTAATATGCAATCATTACAGTTATTTTACAAGGAATATTATGAATCCTTACCCAAATCAATAATTTAACATTTAAGGCTGTTTCTGAAGCAGTAAATTACATTATTCACTGACATCAGCACATTTAACAGAGTTTTCAAAAACATAACATAGGTAAAAAGAACGTAATGTTTCAAGAATATATACGTATAATAAATAATTTGCTTTATGTATATTTTATATCAAATATAAACGTTGGTCGTATTTTTTAGTTCGAAACAATCAAAATTTCTTATAGAAATTACGAAATAAAAAATAAATAAAAGATTAAAGTAATAAAAAAGCATATTAGAAAGAATTTTGCTTATTAAATCAATAATCATGTAGCTTAAGCGAGCGAAGCCGCTGGTGAGCTGCTAGTACATTAATAAGAGAGGCACTAGTGACTGTAGCGCCTATGTGATATTTTTTATTCACAAAATAAAGAACAGTGTCTCAATATTAAATATCACTTCGTCCAATTTGAGCAGAATGCACAGTATTTTCATTAAAAGTGTCTCGTCGGCTTGTACAAGTATCTCCAGACACGACATCTCACGACGAGATAAGGCATGTAATAACTAAGACGAGGTCGCGGCTAGCTCTGATTTAAGATTTATATTTTTCTATTAAATTTTTATACTATTCAAATATTAATAAATGTAAAAATTTAATCAAGTTTAAGACTAAGGGATCAGGATTGTTTGTATTCGTTGTTTGTGTGGAAAATTACAAATATTTACGTAGAAGATTAATGAGTTCTTTGCCAGTCGTGGCGCACGGGCGCAAGCATGTGACTGTAAACGTGACAGGCTATGGGTTCAATTTCCTCTCGAGGTAATGAAATATTTAACATTTTTATTTCCTCGCTCTTGTAACGACAAAGCGGGGCGTTGAGAGAAAAGGGAGAACAGAAGTATCTATAGTAGTGAGCGGTCCCTAGGGCCCTCATCAGGGCCTATCCTGCTACTTGCAGGATACAGCGTGAAGCTATAATAATAAGATTCTCCAAATGTATTATGTTTAAATAATATAACATTTAATGTATATTCATTTATTGAGCTCGGTAGCAAGACACAAAGTGTAACAATCAATTTATTATCAAATTACCCACTTGATTTATCTTTTTATACAAAAAGGTAAACAAATGATCAAATCATATATATATCATATCTTTCCCCTAAGTAATTATTAATCTCTTTAGTTATACATGAATCACTTCAAGAATTTTAATAAAGATCTATTTTAAAATACAAATCACAATACACTTTTAGCAAATCTAATTATTATTAAATTTAGAACAACTGGGCCGAGAATATGGTACTTTCGAATGCAAATTAAACTTATTCTTAATCTTTCCCCCTGATATTGTTATTTCAGCTGAGCTAGGGATTCCTAGCATTTCTTCCCACTGTTCAGAGCTTGGAATTTCTATAATATTGTCATTTTCTTCTTCAGTTATTTCACAATTACTAGGTGTTTGATTTGACCTTGTTACTTCATCTTCCAAATTTTGTTCTTTATTTTGAAAACTATCATCATTAACATCTACGGTTTCTCCAGTATTTTTTAATTTAATAATCTGATCTATATGACGTCTAACTACAACACCGTCATCTGTCTTTACTCTGTAACTTGATGGACCATCTTTATTTATTATTTTACCAGGCAACCATTTTGAACCATTATTATAGTTTCTAAACATAACCTTTTGTCCTACACTTGTTTCTCTACAGCTTTTTTGATTGGCATTCTGCAATTGATTCTCTCGTTTTTTATGTAGCAAATAATCAGGGTGAATACTATCCATAACAGTGCGAAGACGCCGATTCATTAACAGTTCAGAAGGGCTTTTATTTGTACTGGAACACGGTGTAACTCGTAATCCCAACAACATATTTGGAATTTTGATTTCCCACGATCCATCCATTTTTCGTAGTTTATTTTTGATTGTCTGCACCATGCGTTCCGCTAGTCCATTAGTGGAAGGGTGGTATGGTGCGGTAGTTATATGTTTTATTTTATTCGAGCTTAAAAATGTTTCCATATCATGTGATACAAACGATGTCCCATTGTCAGATATCAATGTTTCACATATACCATGCGTAGCAAATACCGTTCGTAAATTACGGATTACTGTTGCCGACGATATATTAGTTACTGGTATCACTTCTGGCCATCTGGAAAAAGCATCGACTATAATAAGGAAAGTTTTGTTTAAAAATGGTCCAGCAAAATCCACGTGTATTCTAGACCATGGCCTTGTCGGCATTATCCATTCGTGTGTGGACCTTGACGGCATGTTTCGGTTTTCGAGACAATTTCTACAATCAGATACTAGTTTCTGAATATCATTATCCATATGTGGCCACCATACATAGCTTCTAGCAAGTGCTTTTGTGTGAACAATTCCGTTGTGTGTGCTATGTAGCATCTTCAACATGGCTGGCCTTAATGGCAGTGGTACTATCACCCGACATCCCAAAAGTATACAACCATCTTGTAATGATAGCTCAGATCGATGTAGCCAATATGTATGTAGTTCAGTGTCAGTAACTCTATGCGGCCACCCACTCCTTAAAAAGTGACAGACTCGAGAAAGTACTTTATCTTTTTCAGTTTCCCGCGCAATTTCTTTAGCAGTATATGGAAAATCCTCCAATTTCTCAGCTATCATTAATATCTCCCCTAAAAACTGGTCTTCTTGATCCGGTACAGGTTGTGGCCATCTGCTCAAACTGTCTGCATTTCCAATCTGAGATCCAGGCCTGTATATTATGTCGTAATCGTGTGATGTTAATGCTATAGCTATTCTTATTAAGCGAGGAGACAGCATGACTAGCAAAGGTTTTTTAGGATTAAATATTCCAAGTAATGGCTTATGATCGGTCACTACGGTGAAACTTCTTCCTGCCAAATAATTATGAAATTTTTGGATCCCGAACATAATTGATGTTGCTTCCTTGTCCAATTGAGAATATCGACGCTCATGTTTATGAAGTGTCCTAGAACTCATTGCAATTGGTCTCTCTTGTCCATCCTCCATCACATGTGATAGAACTGCACCAACACCGTACTCGGAACTGTCGCATATTAACACTAAAGGTCTGTTTAAATCATAGTGTACCAACGTAGTATCCAAAGTTAATAAACGTTTCGCCATATCAAAGGAATTTTGTTCATTATTTGTCCACTGCCACTTTCGTGACTTATCTAACAATCTGTGTAACGGTTCTAAGACAGTCGCCTTGTGAGGAATAAACCTTTCGTAAAAATTATATAACCCTAGAAAAGCCTGTAGTTCTTGTACATTTCTAGGTTCTGGAGTTTTTATAATTGCTTCTTTTTTGCTTGGAGCTGGGTGCACCCCCTCTTTGTTAATGATAAATCCCAAAAACTCTACTTCTTCTTGTGCAAATCTGCATTTCTTTTTGTTGAGTCGTAACCCAGATTTGTGTATACGTTCCAACACAATTTCAAGTCGTTGCTTCATTGTCAGCAACGTAGGACCGCTAATAATAATGTCATCTATAAGAACTGCCACACCTGGTATTCCTGCTAAAAGTGCTGTCATAAGGCGTTGAAAAATTCCTGGACAAGCTTTGACACCAAATGGCAATCGGTGTACTGTGTATAATCCTTTGCACGTATTTAAAGTTAGCAGCTTTGCAGTGTTTTCACTTACTTTCACTTGTGTGTAAGCTCGATCAAGGTCTAAAGTCGAAAAAAATTTCGCGCCTGCTACTATAGCAAAAACTTCGTTTGCTGTAGGCATTGGATAAGTATCAGATTCAGTTGCTTGGTTGACAGTACTACGATAGTCTCCACATAATCGAATTTCACCTGACTTTTTTATAATAGGCACTACAGGTGTAGCCCATTCAGAATACGATATTGGCTGTAACACACCTTCTGCCACTAAACGATCAATCTCCTTCTCTACATTTATTTTAATAGCATATGGCACGGGGCGAGCCTTTAAAAATCTAGGTGTGGCCCCACGTTTAATATGAATACTAACAGGGTTTCCACAATAAGTGCCAAGACCTTCTTTAAAAATGTCTGTATATTTTGTAGTAATTTTACTAATATATGTATTATGTTCAATGTCTGATAGGCAATTAATATTCAGTGTTATATGTAGTGGATCCAGCCAGTCCCGTCCTATAAGATTTGGTCCATGTCCTTTTGCAACAATTATATTTAAATTGCAAATTATATTTTTATATTTTACCTGTATCTTTACCTGCCCTAGTAACATAACTGGAGCGTCAGTCCATGTACGAAGGGTTAAAGGTGAGGGCTTAAGAAAAAGATATTGATGTTGTCTTCGTACTTTATGCCAAGTTTGTTCATTTATCAATGAAAAACTTGCCCCAGTATCCACTTGAAATGTTACAGGTACTTCTTCTAATAACAACTCTACGATAAAACATGGTGTGTTGTTTTTTGTTTCTACACTATAAATACCGTTTAAATAAGTATCAGCTTCATCTTCAGTAAAATTAATATTGTGTTTGTATGATTTCTTTTTAAGTGTACAAATTTTCTCTATATGACCTTTTTTTTTTACAAAATCGACATATTGCATTAATAAAACGACACTCTCCACCATGACGATCACCACATCTGTAACATAATCGTATATTCTTTTTTTGTTGTAGTGAATTAATATCCATAGGTTCTGTCTGAGAAATTTGTGATGATTCTGCGTTAATATTTGTATATGTTTTAGCTTCTGTTGTAATATTCTGTATCATACGATAATCCTTTCCCGCACTCTCTGAAGACAGCATCGCATCCACCACATCTTGATAACATAAATTATCTCTCTTCAATAGTTCATATTGTAATCGATGATCTCTCATGCCACACACTAGTCTATCTCGCAACATGCGCTCCAAATCCAAAAAATTACAAGATGAACTAATTTTCCGCAATTGAGCTATATAATCTGATGCCTTTTCGTCGACACTTTGATTACGCGTGTAAAATTTGTACGACATAGAAATCTCATTTGGTTTTGGACTATAGTGTTTTGTTAGAATAACCTCAATTTCATTGAATGTCACATCACTAGCTTTTCTTGGTGTAATTAATGCTAAGAACGTCTCAAACACTTCCGCACCACACACAGTAAAGAAATTTGCTCTTTTTGCCCCATCCAACATGATTCCATTAGCCTCAAAACAAAATTTTAGTCTATCAATGTAATTGTCCCAAATGTCAATTTTCGGGTTAAATCCATCAAATTTCACTGCTTTATGATCCATTTTTTACAAATTTAGCCTCGTCGCCACTATTATGTTTAAATAATATAACATTTAATGTATATTCATTTATTGAGCTCGGTAGCAAGACACAAAGTGTAACAATCAATTTATTATCAAATTACCCACTTGATTTATCTTTTTATACAAAAAGGTAAACAAATGATCAAATCATATATATATCAAAATGATTTCTGTAGTCTATAAAAAATCTTATAATAACATCTTTCTAGAAAATGAAAATACTCAAAACCAAAAAATCTTGTGGTAATATTTTCTCAAATATTGGCTTTAATCTGTGTATGTATTTCACATTAAATAATATTACTATAGTATTGTAAATCTCTCTCGCGGGTTGTCTTCACGTGTATACTACGTGCAAGTATCCCGCTCGGGGGCGCCCAGAACAATTAACCGTGCAAACACGACCCTGCCGCTCGCCCGCCACCGCCCGCCCTCACCCGCCACCGCCTACCTCCGCCCGTCCCCGCTCGTCCCCACTCGCCTTCACCCGGTCACGCTAATATATAATTCAGAGCCAGCCCGCGCTCCTACGCTGATAGCTGCAAATCATTTGGAAACTTATTTTTGATGATTCAATTGTATTTTTGCTTTTGATAAGAACTTATAAACTTATATTTTTTTTGTTTATAGGTGTTAAACAATCAATATTTTCATTGACCTATGTAAAAAAACAATAAAAAAAGACTCTCCGTTCCTTATTTTCCGCCAAATTCTGAAGGCATTGCATATTGAGTGGTGGAACTCAACGCCGCGCTTTGCCTCGACACCAGAGTGAAGCAATGGAAATATAAATTTTTAATAAATATTTCATTTCCACGAGTGTGATTTCCTCAATATTAGTAATACTTACTATATAATAATATAATAATAAACAAGATATACTATTAGTGTAATAAATAAATGAACAAAAGGCTCACTCTGGCATTTCTGAAATGTGAAAATGACCAAAAATCTAAAATCTCAATAACCTTTACTTACAGTAAGCAAAACGTGATATTTTCAAATGTATTATAACCGCAGGAGCTACGTCACTTCCCGGCGTAGCGCCGTAGCGGCGTAGCGGTCGTACGTAGCGCGTAGAGTCACCGCAGCCGCCACAGATTCCTAAAAGCCGCCCACATTAGCAATATATGTATGTATGTACCTGTACGGTCACCATTTACGCTGCTAGCTACGATTAAATACCTATTTAAATTTTGTTGTTACTATGACAGTGTTTAAATATTAAAAATTCAGTAATTACCCGATATTTGTACCAGAGCGAGGAAATTAAAAGGCCAGGCCATTTTGAGGCCAGTCGTGGCGCAACGACACAAAGTGTGGTTGTTAAACCGACAGGTTGTGGGTTCGATCGAGATGAAATATTTACTTAAATTTATATTTCCATTTCTTTGCTCTGGTGTCGAGGCAAAAGCGCGGCGTTGAGTTCTGCCACTTAACAGGCAATGCCTCCAGACTTTGGCAGAAAGTGGGGAACGGAGTGTATTACAGTAGGTTCCCTCTGCCTACCCTGCTGTGTGCGAGTTACCTTTATTTATTTATTTTTTGTTTTTAACATTTTATTTCCTCTAGTGGGAATTGAACCTACAACTCGTTGTTTAACCTCCACTCTTCCTTGGCCTCTTTTACCTGTCATGATTATAATTATCTTCGTTTTATAATTGTATTGTATTGATATTTTGGTTTGGTTTCATTGTTTTAATATTTTAAAATAAATTGGTAAAGCTTAATTCGAAAGCAATGATTAATAATGTTGTATAAGGAACATTTCTGTTTTACTTAATTTTAATTTCTTTACGTTTAATATCTTAAAATATCTTTTAAGATTTATAGTATCCTTATTTAATTTAAGTTGATCAATTAATAATTAACGTATTATTAAGTTGATCAATTCATTATAAACAATCATAATAATAAATAAATTTAACTGAAAAACATAAGTATTATATGATATAATAGAAGCACGTCTCTCGGTGTAATCGATGCTCTTATTGATAGTCCCAACACGCGAGCCTAGCATTAAGAGAATAGGAAATAAAACTTCATATAAAAAGATTCTTTCGTCGAAATAAAAAAAGCTCAAACATTTTTATAATATAAGTTAAAGCGAGTACTTTAGAATGTATGTATGTATATATGTACATACGTATCTAGGTAACATAATTACGAACGACCTCGTTCACTTCATTTCAAGCGCATGTTTTATTTCCTGTGAAACTTTCCAACGTTTTCCGAGTCCCGCTTTCTCTAGTGAGCTGTAAATTTATTCTTCTGAGAAAAACTAAACATTTATTTACTGGTACTGTTAACACGTGTCGAGCTCTGTTTTGTTGGTGAGTATGGAATAATAGGCTTCCAGATCAAATGTCACACACATGTCAATGATAAAATCATTAATCCCAACTATTTATAATTATTAAGTGTACTTATATTATAAATGTGAAAATTCGTGAGGATGGATGTTTGTTCCACTTTAATGCAAAAACTGGTAAACAGATCTAAATGAAACTTTACAGTAATAGCTCAGCTTTACGCTGTATCTCGCACACAGAAGGGTAGGCAGAGGGAACCTAATGTTAAGACACTGCGTTCCTCACTTAAACAGTAATATATGTTATTAATACATCAATACAACACATAGACTATAAATTAAGTAAAGATTTTCTAAAATTTAGATATAAAATAACAACAACGAATTATTTCGTATAATATTTATTTCACCATACATCAGCCTACTTCCGTGAGATCGTAAATAATAACTGTAGGTCGCTACACCGTAAAGATAGTGCGGCCTTGAGGGTGACTACGCTTCTACATCTCTACTGCGGCTTTAAGTTCATGATACGTGGTGAATGCTTTTGTTTCTTATTAAAGTTCAAATTCAAAATATTCTTTATTAAAATACACTATTATAAGAACTTCTGAATCGTTGAACTGATTAACAAAAAACAAAACTCGATGAACATATAATATATGCTTTGGATTGCCTTTAGTGAAACCATATTGCTCACTATAGAAGCAATTGTTAATATTTAAGAAAATTCTGGGCTGTTTGAATATTATTTTTTCAAATATTTTACATTAACACGTTAATCTGTCTGTAGTTTCCAGGGCCAGATCTATCTCTACTATTCTATAACGGCACTATTTTGCTATATTTCATTTAATCAGAATAAGTACCGGATTCTAAAAAAATGTTAAAAATTAAAGCAAGATAAGGAGTAATATAATCCGCGCCTCCTGGAAACCGAGCACGTCGCGTCGGCGCGGGTTCGAGTCCCGTTACGTTCAAATTTTTATACGTTTTCTAAATAAGTAACTATTTACATGGTTTTGTAGTATTAATTTATACTGCTTCCGAAGGAGATGATGGATTTGATGATTGATGGTTTATTAAGATAACCTAATTAATTAATAGAGTCCTTCACAAAAAAACAGTTAGTCCTTTGTAAGAGCTTCATATCGTTTTTTTTTATAATTTTTTAATTATAGCTTTACGCTACCATTGCATGTAATATAAATATTATATACTTCTTTACCTCGAGTGAGAATTGAACCCACAACCTGTCGTACTTATAGCCGCACGCTTGGTCATCTGCGACACTAATAGTCTTGTTAATATAATCAATGGAATTAATTTATTGAATTAGGATAATACCCGATATAAAATATTGTACTTGTGGTATATTGTTCACATATTTTTTTTTTACTGTTCACTAAACAGAACTGAAGGAGAGTAAGCCTAGTGATATATCACTCCTTTCTAAGCTTTTAGGCCAATACATAATTTAGAGTATACAACCATAGACTTATATAAAATGTTAGTTATGTATAATATACATTTCGATTTTAAGTATTACTTAAGATTTCAGCTATAGATAACTATAATACAAAACTTCGATATCAAATACAGCGCAGTGCTCCAAGCGGAGTTCACTTTGAATTGCCATCGCGAGTATAATCTGATCGCATAAATCCTGTATTGTTGGTGCGATTACGTACACGATACAAACGATTGCCTGACAGCCTCTTTCAGATGCACTACTGCATTATAACTATTTTTAGAAATTTTATATCTTATTTCTTTAAACATAAGGGTCATTTCAGTTTGATATTAGAATTTGAAGGAATAAGAGCAAAAGCTGAAAAAAGGTATGACTGTATTAAGGTAAACCTTGGTATTTCTGGGCGAATATAACGTCATTCGTGGTACAAGTGCACAGCCATGTAACTGTAAACGCAACAGGTTGTGGGTTCGAATCTCACTCGAGGAGATGAATATTCTCGTTCTGGCAACGAGGCAATTGCCTCCCGCATTCGCCAGGCAGCGGTGAATGTAGGGGTCGAAAGTGAAAATCTTAGAACTTCCTGTCAAAAATGAATTTTACTTTTTGAATTTTATTTTTTTTACTTATTATGTTAGATCATCTATGTTATTTAACCAAGAGGCCATAACTCTATAACATTAAGCATAAACACTAAGAATACGATGTATAACTTTTAGTTATTACTATGAGAACACGCGGGCGAAGCCTTATGTTAAGGCTAGGATAGTATATATAAGTAAATAAGTACAAATTCTTTTATAGTCTTTTTCACCTACATACATCTACCCTCTTTTACACGAGTACGCTAACAATATTATAATTCACTACATACCTGTGTCCCTTATGGAGGAGGAGAGAGCGTGTAGTATTTTCAATTTATCATTTCTCACAGTATTCAGAGTCGGCGGACACTCGAGCGGTATTGAATATGCAATAACCAGAACAACGTAAGTTTATTGTCTTACTGGAATTCCATTTGTCATTTTTATATGAGGAAATGTGCAGCTTCACGCTGTATACCGCTTGTTGCAGGGTATAAAGGGGAGCCTATTGTCAAGACACTCTGTTTCCAACTTCTCGTGAAATCATCGCCGCGTTTTACTTTTATTTCCTCGAGTCGAGAGATAATCGAACCCACAACCTATCGCGCTTACGACAGGCCTCATTACTACTAAGTATTCGTTTATAAATAATAAAATATACCTATAACGGTTTTATTTCTAAAACAGAATTAAAAATTAAGCTAACAAATACCGACATAAATGAAGAAGACAGTTAAAAAAGCAAGCCGCAAGCACAACTAGATTGAATTACAGCTCGGCGGCAGAACGACGTCACGTGTAACTGGATTATATGCCTGTAGAACTGCTTACTGTGTACTATCGTGGGTTATACTACACTAAAGTACTTCTATACTACACTACTATACTACAGTATTTGTATACTACAGTACTACTATAGTAGTATATATGAAGTAGTAGATGTATTAGTGTAACTGTAGGTATACGCGGAGTGAATTAATGCTTTGCTCCTTTTGTTTTCTTTTGTTTTTATCGCTATTGTATAAATTAGTCATTATACATTTTAATTATGTATATGAAAATATTGCGCTGTTTTTTTTAACTTTATATTGTATCCCGCATATAGTACAGTAGACCACGGAAACCTGGGAACCTAGTGTTAAGACACCCCAAGTCAAGTGTTGAGTCGCGGCATTAAACGCCACTCTATGTTTTGTTACCAGCGAAACGTGGAAAAAAAATTAAAATATCAACTAAGTTATCGCTAGTTTTTTTTCTTATGACGTAATTTAAAAGTATAATATTTAACAACAATAAAATAGTAATTCAAATAGAACTATTAAGTTATATATTAATGAATATTCCATATAATTTATCATAGTTCTAGTCAAACAGTCTAATAAATATATTATCAAACGTTCCCACGTTGTAGGTAATCTCTGGTTTAATCTGCATGTTATCGCCATGACTACCTGAGAAGGTAGGCCGACCTGCCTATCTGGGTACCGGACTTTTTTTTATTTATTAACTGTGCAACCCAATAAAGACAAACAAATTTGGGAAGTATCCTGCACGCAATAGAGTAGGCAATGAAATCTGGAAACCTGTTTTTCCTGTATTTTTTGTAACTTAACGTTGTGTTGTGCATATTACAGGGGAACAGAAGGGAACGTTTTTTAAATTTCACTCTGTACCAAGTATTAACACACTACTTTCCCATTAAGTTGTGTCTTAACGCTTCGCCTAACTTTCCGCCAAATTCTGAATGCATTGCGTATTGGGTTGGAACTCAACGCCGCGCTTTGTCTCGTTTCTAATGCGATGAATTGAAAATATTAAATATTTCATTTCCTCCAGTGGGAATCGAACCCACAACCTGTCGCGTTTACAGTCTCACGCTTGTGCCCCTGCGCCACACCTCTTGAGACTTTCTCAAAATTTTATATCAATATCTAGCTTGAAATTAGAAAATATTAATAGTAAAATATGACTAGACAAATCTATCAGATACGAGCGTGGGAGGATATCGAGTTATAAATTGATCCCCCTCGACCCTCGTTACGAAGTGGGCAGCGCTCGCTCTGCTCCGGACGTCTCTTCTATATGTTGTGATATATCATCTTATCATATAGTGACTACATGAATTAAATGCAAGTGAGTATTTATTGCGGTTTTAAATCTATTATTGTGAGGAACAGAGTCTTAACACTAGGTTCCCTTTTCCTATCCTGTTATGTGCGGGATACAGCGTGAAGCTGATACATCTATTTTATGAGAAACTACAACAGATCATTTCACTAGAAACCAAATTGTCAATTTGTGTAAACCTGCCAAGGATACTATGACAATCATATTGTTATAGAAATATTGTAGTCCTTACTACAATTGGAAATCGAACCCATAATCATCTTATTCAAAGTCAGAGACAGGTAAATATAAAAAAGAAGAGATCTGGATATTTAAATGAAATGATGTAAAATGACATCGTAAATTGAATTTTCGATTACTTTAAAACATTCCGAGTGTTCATCCATTCTGTTAAAACCGTGTCAGTGGGCGCCCTACATAGCAGTAACAACACTACGCCCGTAAATCCATTACATTTCATTGACTAGTCTTTCTGTACGCGACTACTGTAGTAGAGTATGAGCATTATTTAGTATCAAAGAATGACAATAATAGTTACTATTTGTGTTGATATGGTAATGATGTCACAACATTGATAGATTTTGACATTCGTATATTTATCGTCATCTATTTTTTAGCTATAGCAGTTCTATTACCTTCTAAAGTAGATAAAGTTTACCTGATGATTGATTCCGCTTTCTGCGAAAGCTGAAAATAAAGACAAATAAAATAAAGAACCTCTATTATTTTTGGTGTCACGCTGCATATCGCAAACAGCAGAGAGCAGAGAGAAATTAGTGTTAATACACTCCAGACATCAGAGCGAAGAAATTAAAATATTAAATATTTCATTCCTTTGAGTATGGATCGAACCCACCACCACAGTTTACAGTCAAACTTGGAATCCCTGCGCCACGATTCGATTCATCTGACCTCTTATTTATGATAAACATAAAACGCGTATTAATTATATAAAAAAAGGCGTTAAAATAACATCGATAATTTTCCATAATTCTAACTTTCACAGTACAAAAGCTAGTATTTTCAAGTTCCCATCAAATCAAAAGGCATTGGACCGTGACGTTACATACACATGCGATGTTTTTAGTTTTCAAAGCGGTTTATCTAGTAATTGAAATTCTGTCGGCCCAACGTGTATATTTTTATAGTTTCAAATACACTTTTGAAATGTATAGAAAATATAAAATGTACCCACGTTAAATATTATTATTTAATTATATATATATTATTTCTCTAATGTCCGAGTCTCTTGCAGTAGATACTTACGTAGGTAAAAGAAACTATTTAGTGTGTAGTAAGACTGGGTAGTAACCCCGCTATGTTTATATTATTTACAGAGATTTAAGATTTATTTTAGTTCCCGCTCGCTGCTTCGCCCGCTTGTAGTACATAACTATGTAAATATATATATAACTATATATGTACTTTGTTGTATAAAATATAATAAGTAAAAACAACAAAAATAATTAATATAAAAACATTTCAACATAAATTGCTTTAATCGAGGAACAAGTTTTTGGCAAGATCGTCTCAATTTTTCTTTATCCGCTCGGCTGTTTCTATTTTTGGCATCACCAGACCATCTCTTATTGCAACGACGTCCGCGAAGATTCTTAAGCATATACGAGTACGTAAAACAATTGTTGAAAATTTTACATGGATATAAATGGTACAATTGTAACAACTTATAAAAATTATATATTAATAAATAGATAATATATTAACATACACATACAGAATGCGTTGAGATCCGCTATTCAACAAGCAATGCCAGAATTCAACGTAAAGTTTGTAAAAACTGTCGCAATGGAAACGGAATATCTTTACACTATATTCCTAAACAAAAAAAATCAGCTTCACGCTGTATCCCGCACACGGCAGGGTAGGCAGAGGGAACTTAGTGTTAAGACACTCCGTTCCCCGCTTTCTGCCGAATTCTGGAGGCATTGCGTGTTAAGTGGCAGAACTCAACGCCGCGCTTAGGCTCGATACCAGAGCGAAGAAATGAAAATTTAAATTTAAGTGAATATTTCATCCTCGAGTGGGGACCGAACCCATAACCACTCGGTTTTACAGTCACACTTCGTGGCGCTGCGCCACGACCGGCCTCAAATAGAAGACTACATTCCTAGATTCCTAAAAAAAGATACAGAATAAATACATCTGCTCAATCTGCCCCCAGGGACAATTTCTAATACGACACTAGAATTTAAATGTATCTACGTTTAAAGACATAAATAAATACATAGTTTCGTATTCAATTCATGTTTCTAATTCGAAGAAAAATCGTGCAGAGAAAAGTTATAGTTCGAACAAACTTGATTGATTTCACAAGAGTATATTGCGAAAACAAACTTTTTCTATTAAAATAAATAACTTCTGGATTTTATCGACAGACGCGCGCACATCACGATAACAATTAAATGATTGTCAATATGATGTTTTTTTATCATCATACGAATATTATAAATGTGAATGTAATTTTGTTTGTTACGCTTTCACACTAAAAGGACTTAACCGATTGTCATGAAACTTTGTACACATATTTTTAGAAGGCTTAGAATGGACATAGGACATTTTTTTATTAAAAATAAAATGTTATCCTTCGCCTTCGTTAAGCAATCGGTCAAAAACACAATAAATTACTAGTTTTTATATATTGTATGTTAGTTATATCATATTCGAAGAAGCTCATTCTGGTATTTTTAAAATGTAAAAACAATAATCGACTAAAAATCTCATTAACTTTATTTACAGTATACAAAACGTGATACTTTCAAATGTATTATAACCGCAGGAGCTACGTCACTTCCAGGCGTAGCGCCGTAGCGGCGTAGAGGTCGTACGTGGTGCGTAGAGCCACCGCAGCCGCCGCAGATCTCTAAATTTAAATTTAAATAATTTTATTCAGAATAAGAAGTTACAAGCTTAGTTTTTTTAACGTCATATAATTTAGCACCTGTTCACTAAAGGTATTGCCTCAGATCTGAGGCCGAACCGGCAAGAGGAAGAACCGGCGCAAGAAACTCAGTAGGACTTATTTTTTAAAACCAATTTTATACAAATACATATTAATTATTAGTGACAATGATACCTTTGAAACAGACTGAAACGAGCATTTCATTCCCAAGGCGCGTTATGTAATAACCTTTAACACACAAACGTCTTCTTACATTTTTTTAAAATCGTGATATAGAAAATTCTCTGACGTTTTATGGGATCCTATTGTAAAAGCGTACACATTGTCCCATTAAAGAATTGCGGAGTCGATGCAACTGAGTTACAAGTGCACTAAGATTAGGCCTGTTCCTGGTAAAAGCAGTCCACATTAGTAATATATGTGGGTATGTACCTGTACGGTCACCATTGACGCTGCTAGCTACTATTAAATTTCTATTTAAACTTTGTTGTTACTATGACAACCTAGTGTTAAGGCATTTCGTTCCTATTAAGACACTTCCGTTTCACACTATCTACTGAATTCTGAAGGCATTGTGTGTTAAGTGGCGGAACTCGACGCCGCGCTTTGCCTTGTTACCTGCGGGAAAAAATTAATATTAATAATAAATTTTAATAATAAATATTTAATTATTAATTAATATAATTTATTTTTTCGAGTGGCAATCAAATCTACTACCCGTTGCGCTTAATTGCTTCTCCTCCTTTGTATTTGTGATTGTATTGTGTGATAGTTTAAAATAAATTGGTAAAGTTTATTAAAAATTTCGAAAGCAGTGATTAATAATGTTGTATCAGGAACATTTCTGTTTTATTTACTTTAAATTTATTTAAGTTTAATATCATAAAATATATTTTAATAGTATCGGTAAGTTGAACAATTGATTAAGTTAATTTGAGGCCGGTCGTGGCGCAGTCGCACGAAGTGTGACTGTAAAACCGACTGGTTGTGGGTTCGATCCCCACTCGAAGAGATAAAATATTTACTTAAATTTATATTTCTATTTCTTCACTCTGCTGCCGAGGCAAAGCACGGAGTTGAGTTCTGCCACTTAACACGCAATGCCTCTAGAATTCGGCAAAAAGTGGGGAACGGAGTGTCTTTCACTAAGTTCCCTCTGCCTACCCTGCTGTATGCGGGATACAGCTTGAAGCTGTTAAGTTGATCAATTAATAATAATCAAAAAAGTTAATATAATAAAAAAGATATAAATAAAAAAAATCTAAAAAATAACCACGATATAATAGAAGCACGTCTGTCGGAGTAATCGATGCTCTTCTTGTCAGTCTCAACACGCGAAACTAACATTTAGAGGATAGGAAATTAGACCTTCACGTAAAATCATTCTTTTATCGACACAAAAAAAGTTCAAACATTGTCATAATATAAGGTAAAGCGAGTACTTTAGCACGTATATATGTATGTACGTACGTACATACGTATCTAGGTAACATAATCACGAACGACCTCGTTCACTTCATTTCAAGCGCATGTTTTATTTCCTGTGAATGTTTCCAGCGCTTTCTGAGTCCCGCTTTCTCTAATAAGCGTTAATTTTATTCTACTGAGACGAGCTAAACATTTACTTACATGTGTCGAGCTCTGTTATGTTGGTGCCTATTGAATTGTAAAGAATATTAGGTTTCCAGCATTAATAAAATGAATTTTTGATTAATGACAGTCAATATGGCTTCCGCTCTGGTCGCTCAACCGGTGATCTTCTGGTTTACCTAACCCACCGCTGGTCTACGGCTATTTAAAGTAAAAGAGTGTGCCTGGCAGTAAGTTGCAAATGCTGAACAGTGCCGAAATAAACTTGTGACTGCCAGTATCGTGATCATCTGGAAAACAAAGCCAAGTTTGCCTCAAAGAAACTGAGGGTCATCAATAGAGCGAGATAGTACTTCACGCCAAAACACCGATTAATCATATGTTGAGCCTAGGCTAGGGTTCGGCCTTATATGGAGTACTATTTCCATCTCTGGGCTGGTGCACCCCAGCTTAAACCATTTGATCGCATACAAAATAGAACCAGTTAAAATAAAACTTTACAGTAATATAGCTTATACGCCAGAACAATAATATATATGTACTATTTATGTAAAAATATATTTAAAAAATTAATTAATATAACAAAAACTTCAAGCGGCTATTATTGTATAAGAACACCAAATAACAATACACAAATCTCTAAATCAGCCTTTTTTATACGAATTGTTTCATATAACATTTATTTGTCCATACATTAGCCTACTTGCGAGAGATCGTAAATAATAACTGTAGGCCACTACGCCGTAAAGATTGCGGCCTTGAGCGTGATGACGCCTCTACATCTCTACTGCGGCCTTGAGCGTTGATACGCGGTGAGAATCCGTGACCAGATGTAGCTTTTGTTCCTTAAAATAGCTTAATGGAATAATTGATTACTTAAATATCCGTATTCAGAGGTAGGAATAAATGTATTGAATTCAGAATATATATTGAATATGAAATGTTATATAAATATATATTCATTCAAATTTCTTACTTCTTTACTTTTTACGTGTAGAGTAGTAGGCTCAACATCCCGCTTTCTGCCTCGATACCATAGCGAAAAATATTAAAAATATTAAATATTTCTTTTTTTTTGACGTATTAGACGTGTGTACAGTTTTGAGTATAAACTCATATACTTATGTTTAAATTAGATTATATAACATACATTTCTATTTTCAATATCACTTAAGATTTCAGTTATAGATAACTATAATACAAAACTTCGATATCAAATACAGCGCCGTTCCTCCAAGCGGAGTACACTCTGAATTGCCATCGCGAGTATAATCTGATCGCATAAATCCTGTATTGTTGGTGCGATTACGTACACGATACAAACGATTGCCTGACAGCCTCTTTCAGATGCACTACTGCATTATAACGGTTTTAAGAAATTTTAAATCTTATTACGTTAGATATAAAGCTTATTTTGGTTTAATGTTAAGATTTTAAAAGAATAAGAACAAACGCTGCCAAAAACTATGACTGTATTACGGAAAGCCTTGATATTTGTGGGAGAATGTGATCGCAATCTTTGCAAGTAAATTGCGCACTCGTCTCATATATAGATATGTGAAATATTAACACACTGATATAAATGTTACCTCGTTGATAGGTTTGTGTTACTTAAATCGACCAAAATACAGTAGTAATATTGACAAGATTTTTTATAAATCTATACTAATTTATTATACAGCAATTTTCATCTTTATTTTAGCTTATCGGAGGCAGCCTTGGCGCAGAGGCGCTACCGTGAATTTCAAATGCTGGTCATGGGTTTGATTCCTACTTGAAGGAAAAGTGTAGGGTCGAAAGCGAAAATCTCAGAAATATTTGTCATAATCGAAAAATCTTGTTGTGCTAGATAATCAATTTAACTCAAAGGCTATAAATATATTACATTGAATTACTTATTTCGATGTAACCTACCGTACCTATGCTCAAAATAACCAGAACGTGCCACATTAAATTTAGGTCTTATTAGATCACTCGAGAAAGCATGTTAGGGCTAGAGTAGTATATTAAAAGCTTTACACTGTATTCCGCATACAGCTGGGTAGACAGAGACCTAAGAAACCTAATGTTAAGACACTACGTTCCCAGAGTGAAGAAATGATTATATAGAGAAATAATAATTCTATCCATCGAGTGGGGATCGAACTCACGACCGTCGCGTTATATTCAATGAAATATATACAAGCAAATAGGTACAATGAAATAAGTATATTAAGTTATTAAGTAGGGAGCACACAGTGAGGTGTACACAACGAGGCAGAGCTGCATCTGATAAAAGCGATACACAATATTGTACTAATTTCCTTCGGGACGTTCCTTCCACCCTCAACGAGGTCTCTTGTTTGCTTTATATACTTAAAGTCGTTGGTGCGTTGGTTATTGTAAATATGTAATAAATAACAAACTTTCGGACAGACGTCGTAAACGTCACTGGTTGTGTAATATTTATTTAAATTTATTATATTTTCGTTTTTTTTTTGAGGTCGAGGAAAATTTTACCTCCAAATATTTTCGGAAAATAAGGAACGGACTGTCTTGACGCTAGGTGCCCTGCTGTGCGCGGGAAACAGCGTGTAGCTGTTTTTTACTTATTATTTAATAATTATAAATATTATTAAACTAAATGAATAAGAATATTCATTACATCAAAGTAAGTTTCTATTCGCTCTTGGTATGATTTTTGGAAATATTAGTTATAATTTACAGCATATCGCTAGCGTAAACTAAATTTGAAATATTGATGTCCTCACGAGCGCCTCGTGACGTACATTAATAAATATTTTTGTTACAGTTTCGTGCTTTACTCGCATGGAATGGCAGGTAGAGCGAATCAAGTGTTAAGTCACTCCGTTTTCCACTTTTATTGAGCGGTGGATTTTCTCGAGAAAGAATCGAATCCACAACCGTCGCGTTTACAGACACACGCTATATCCATGACGATGGCTTCGATTTAATTTTACTATTAACAAAAATCTATTAAGTCAACACTATTCTATAAGTACGGTTATAAACCTTATTCAGAGTATATTATTGCAATTCACTACATACCTGTGTTCCTTATGGAAGGAGAAAGAGCGTGTAGTATTTTCAATTTATCATTTCTTACAACATTCAGAGTAGGCGAGCACTTGAGCGGTATGGAATATACAATAACCAAAACAACGACAGTTTATTGTCTTACTGAAATTCCATTTGACATTTTTATGTGAGGCATTTGGTATGTGCGTGTTTAGAACAGATTTTTTTTTCAGCATCACGCTTTATCCCGCATATAGCAGAATAGGCAGCGGAACCGAGTGTTAAAACACTCCACTACTCTATTTCATCTGTATTTACTTATTGGTTTAAAAGTATAATATTTAATAAAACTAAAATACTAATTCAAATAGAGCCACTAACTCAATATTCATAGATCATTTCTATGGATATTCCATATAATTTGTCATAGTTCAAATCAAACAGTCTAATAAATAGATTATCAAACGTTCATGGATTGGACTGATGTTGTAACTGTTACTGTACATCGACATTCGTAGGTAATCTCTGGTTTAATCTGCATGTTATCGACTGCGATGGCGCTCGAGTAACCTGCCTACAGTACGGTCAACAAGTACTGGCCACCCAGAAGTTAGATTTTAAAATAATATATTTAAAATTGCAATAAATATCCACTTTCATTTAATTCATGTAGTCACTTTGCGATAAGGTGATATATCACAACATATAGAAGAGACGTCCGGAGCAGAGAGAGTGAAAAGAAAAGAAAGGAAAAGGTTACTTATCGAGTATTAGAAATGATTACGATTTTCCGATTTAGATTACTGTTTATGATTTTAAGCGTACCATCATTAACTTAAGTTCATCCACTGCGAAGGATAGACGTTTCTAATAGTACATCACTGAATCCGTCGACATTGACAATTATAGTTTTAAATGCATTGGGACCGTCGTAGCACCACAGCATTATTGTGAATGCAACAGTTGTGGTACGATTCCTTGGGGAATTCATTATGTGGGGAATTTCTCGGCTTGGCAACAAGACAAAGGGTGTTTTCAGCACTAGGTTCCTTCTACCTCTCCTGTTATATACAGGAAAAAACGAAGCTACGAAAATATACTAGAAAAATAATGGGTTTACATTTCTAGTCGAAGCCACTCTGAAGTTAGGTTTTTTGAACTTATGCACATTGTTCACTCTGGATGAATATGTTGAAAAGTAAAATCTTAAAATCAAATCTGCTCAGCGGTCTACAGTTAACTTTCTTCACATCACAGGTCACAACTTGTTGACCGTACAGGTACTGTGTCAGTAGCCATATAGGTAATCTGGCTACTGATAAGTCAGATTATTTGTTCATTTTACATTATGGTACGCAAATTATAGATTTATTAGAGGCCACCCGCGACTTCGTCCCTATGATAACGTAACAATATTATATAATCCTGCTCCGGGATAAAAAGTAGCCTATATGTTATTCTGAGTATTCCGCTACCTACATACCAAATTTCATCGTAATCGGTTCAGTAGTATTTGCGTGAAAGAGTAACAAACATCCATACATACTCACAAACTTTCGCATTTATAATATTAGTAGGATTATTTAATCACAATTTTTACTCGTAATTTTCGTTTTCTTGGAATGATGATTAGATAAAATTAATCGAGCGTTGTTTTAAAGCAGGTAGAAAATAGGAAAATGTCGATGGTTATTTTTTTGCTGTATAGCAAAAAATATATATATAGATAGATAGATAGAGCAGGATAGACAGGGGTCAAATGTTCGAAACCTTGATGTGTTGACAGCAGTCATAAACGCCATATTATGTCTTGTTATCAGAAGCGACCAAATGAAATTCATTCGTTCACCTGAGTGGGAATCAAAACCTATAACCGTCGCGCTACGTACACTCACACGACGTGCCATAACGGCCTCAATTTATTAATAATCTATAGAAACCATTCGTTCTATCTTGCATTGCCAAAATAAAATACAACGTCAGACTGTGACGAAAATAAAAGGAATCCATTATTCAGGACATTTCCAAAGCAATATTCGATGTTCAAAAAGCATTCCATAGATTAGATATTGTTTTATTCTAGAGTTGACTGTCAGAGTACTGCGAGATATATTTACCCCGAATAAACTGAAAGACAGACAGACAAAAATGTTAAAATTGTTTAATTGTGTTTTAGTATCGTGTAAATAAATATATGCACTTAAAAAAACACAGCCATATTGATATCAAAGACAGACCCATTAATTTTATTTTTATGGTAAACAGTAATTGAAGTTTTTTTTCAGCTTTACGCTATCCATAATCTTTCACATATAGCAGAGGATAAAGAGAGAATCTAGTATTAATACATTGTTTTGAGGGAACCTAGCGTCAAGACAATCCGTTCCCCACTTTCCGCCGAATTCTGGAATCATTGTATGTTGAAGAGCGGAAACTCATTGATCATCGATAGATAAACTTATGTGATTGTTTTTTTCTTAAATACAGGTCTACGAATCTTCACTTTTTTATACAAAATTGTTACAATTTTTCTTTATTATTATTTTCTATTTTTAACCAATTTCTTTAAAAGGAGGAGGTTATCAATTCGCCTAATTTTTTTTTTATGTTTGTTCCCAGCTGAGAACTTTGGACTGGATGAACAGATTTTCATGATTCTTTTTTTTATTGAAAAGCTGGTGCTTCCCGCATAGTTAATTTTTTTTTAATTAATACAGTTCTGATAATGTTCTTCGAGAGAGATTCATAAAAGTTGGTATTTTTTTTGTTAAGAAATATTTAAATACTGCTTTTATAATACATAAATTGACTTGTAAGTCTATAATATTCACTTATAAAATGAAATCAAAATTCAGAATAAAATTCATTCCCTTGCACCTGTTCTCTGGTAAGATGGTAAACATCGCATTAATACCTCACTTCCGTCATCCACATCAAGACGCCCGCCTTGTTCTCGATGTAACGAGCTAAGCGAGGAAACGTCTCATTATCGAGTGAACTTAACCATACTAGCGAGTAGTTCGAAGTAAAGACATAACGGATAAATTTATTTTGAGAATGAATGAGATATTTAATAAAAATAATAATATCATGAAGGCCATGTAAAAAGCACGAGGACTCCCTGAATGACAGTGGACGAGGTGAAGAATTATACAGAGACCGTAACTTTCAGTTAGCTTTTGGCGTTACATGCTCTCTAGCTGTATCGTGCCCATAACAGGTTAGACAAAAGAAACCTGAAAACTCTCCCTCAGTCCGTTCCCATTAAGATACTTTCGTTCCTTATTTCCTGTCAAATCATGAAATCATTACGTGTTTGTTAAGTGGCAGAACTCAACGCTGTACTTAAAATATTAAAAATTTCATTTCCTCGAGAGTTTCATTTGGTTATAAAAATTCAAACTATAACAGTATTTAATTTCGTCCCATCTTTATCAACGGTCTATATTTTTTTGACGGTTAATTTGCTATGATACTAGCTTAGAGCAAGTAACGTAATCACATCGCGATATGCGAGGAGCTCACTCCTCGGTAATCCTATCAAACTAAATGAACTTCGTTCGCGTCCCTCGATCCGTAACACCCAGAACTTACTGATTCTACTGAATTAATTACTCTATCACGGGTTTCCCTTTCACCACATTCTATATTATGGTAATATTTTAATATTAAAGATTATTTATTGTTTTAATGTATAAATTATTTTATATTCCATCTCAAGCAACTGTCTTTTGTATTTTCTTATAAAATATTCGTATGACTATCAGCAGCATTTATTTTGAGGCCGGTCGTGACCCAGGGGCACAAATCTGACTGTAATCGTGACTGGTTGTGGGTTCAATCCACTCGGAGATTTGAAATTTTTTAAAATGTATATTTTGAGTTCTTTACTCTGATATCAAAGCAAAGTTGCGAGATAAAGTACAGCGTTGAATTCCGCCATTCAATACGCAATGGCTCCAGATTTTGGTTGAAACATAGTGTCTTAACACTATGTTCTCTCTACCTATCCTGCTGTGCGCAAAATTAATTCAACTCCCATCTCAAACAACTTTTGTGTCTTCTTATGAAATATTTATATAACATTAGTATTTAATGGAAGACAACGTCGTTAAAAAGGTCATAGGTTGTTAACATTTAATTTATTTTATTTGATAGCCTTTTAGATAGATAGAACTCAATGCTGCTCTTAGCCTCGACACTAGAGCGAAGATATAAATATTTCATTTCCTCGAATGAGGATCACGCCTACAAGTCTTGTTTACAGTAACATTAAGTAATTAAGACACAACGTGCCTTTAATGAAATAAAACCTTATAACTAACGTAGTTGAGCGCCGTCCTGCCATCGAGGGGACGTGAGGGACCGGATACAATTTCCCTCGCGGGCTTCGGACACTGGCGCCGTACCGACGTCGGACAGTTTTCCACCAAATTATTTTCCTTGATAAATCCTTTGTGACGACAATAAACCAGCTTTACACTCATTGAGTTTTACGTCAAACATTCTTCGACTTGACGTTTCGCGACGTCGATCGATGTACTTCACTGCGCTCTATCGGAACAACGTACTTGAATGGAATAAGATTGGAGCGATAAATAAAATATGTTATAGAGTCAACAGGAATAAGATTTTTTTTAATGTACAGTTAACATTCAGAGGCCAGTCGTGGCAGAGGGGTATATAGGAGTGGGTTCGATCCTCACTCGGGGAAACGAAATATTTGATATTTTCTTATCTGCACACTGGCGTCGAGTTCCATCACGTTCTGCCACTCAACACGCAATGCCTCCAGAATTCGGCAGAAAATGGGGAACAGAGTGTCTTAGCACTCAGTTCCCTCTGCCTACCCTGCTGTATGCGGGATACAGCGTGAAGCTGATAAAAAAATAAATTATAAATTGAATTTATTTGACGCCATTAAATATGACAATTCACAGTAAATATGACAGTATAAATATGACAGTTCACGAGGCATAAGCTGAGCTTTGTATTTGTAATATTGATTATAAAAGTAGAGTCAATAAAGTGACTTTAAAACCTTAATTTCCTAATAAAAATTGATAAAAAAACACATTATAAAAAATATATCAATTCTTCTGTTCCGGACTTGCTTATTACATCCTCATAATTTTTACTCTCGTCTGATATATCGTTTCATCATCAAGAATGCGTTGTTTACTTAAGTATATTTCTTTTCTACTGCTTGGCCACATACATTTTTCAATTATTATTATTATTTTTTTTTTTATGGAAAAGACACGGCAAACGAGCGTGCGGGTCACATGATGGTAAGTGACTACCGCCGCCCACGACCCCGTGCAACCCCAGAGGAGCTACAGGTGCGTTGCCGGCCTTTAAGATGGGTTGGGCGCCGGGGCCCGACATTATCTGATGCGAAACGCAGTGGCATAAAGCCACTACTTCACGCCGGTTTTAAATGCCGGGGGTGGTAATGATCCGGTCGAGTCTGCCCATGCGTGTTGCCATTGCTGGCGACGTGACTCTACCACACGTACTTTAGTCGCCTCTTACGACACCACCAGTACCAGGATGATCCTATTCTAGGCCGGGATCACACGGCAAGTTATTTTTACGGCATTATTGTCTAAACTAGCTTAGGCCAAGCAAATAATATTACTCCTACACTATACATGAACAATCACACAAACCCAAAGCTCAGCTTAAACCTCGTGACGAAGCATGCATCAGTTCTCATGCTTGAAGTAAAATTATACATATTCTTTATATATGAAGGTGAATCTTGCAAAGATAAACAGCTACAGGTGCAGCTCGAAACACCAGTGTGGAAAGATTCTCCAAATTACTAAGTTTCATAGACGCCCTCCTCCCTCCCGTGTCAGGAGGATTTATGCTATGCTCGTTTCTCAGCTCGACGACGTGAATAACTTGATAAAAAATACAACTAGAGCAGCGCGCTTCGTGCACTTTGCAGCTCTTTTAACTTAAAACGCTGATCGTGGTTTTAAAAAGTCCCACGTTTTGATACGAAATAATGGCTCGAATGTTATATATTATAATATGTATACTTTAGGTACAATTAATAAAATAATACTATTTTGAGTATAAATATATTAATAAATTATATACATGATTAAATAGAGATCATTGATAATTGTATAAATTGGTTACAAATTTTCGAAAATAATAAAGTACACAGTTTTTGTATTTTGTATGGTTATTCGCTGCACACAACCCCTGTAACACCAGAGAATCTAAAGGTGCGTTGCCGGCTTTTTGAAGGTACCCGAATCTTATCGACCTGAAAACAATGTCACGAGAAGGCATTCCACAGATAAAAATAAATAACTTAATAAATATATTCATATAGATATAACCTTTAAGTAAAGCATTTATCGTCTTCTAGACTTAATAAATGTGAAAAGGAAACAATCGTTCAAGTAACGCTTTAATATTAGAGAGTGACTTTGTTAAAGCGGATATCTCATCTGAACGCGCGGCTAATTCAGTATTGTATATAACAAAGAGAAGGTTAGTCACTCACCGCGGGAGGATTTTCATTAAATTTTCATTATTTTCAGATTCGGCTGCGTTTGACTGTGAACTTATATTACTGCGGAACCTATTTTTAAAAAGTTTTAACTGGTGCGGTTGAGATCCTTTCGGCCTCATGTTTTATACATGTGAAGTCTGTATGAGGCTGATTTGGACCTCAAGCCACAGTGAGCGTGTATATCTATACTAATATTATAAAGAGGTAAGATTTGTATTTTTGTATGTATGTATGTATGTATGTATGTATGTGTGTATGTTTGTAGAGTTTTCACACAAAAACTACTGGACCGATTTCAATATTTTTTTCACTATTAGAAAGCTGCATCTTCACTGACCAGCATAGGCTATATAACCATTTTTTTATATTTTATAAGTTAACAAAAGTGCCGACAATAATCAAACCATATTATTCATACCTCTGCATTAATCCTTATCCTATTAAATGATATTTTATTAAAGATAATTTCAATACCTGTAAAATACTTTTCAAATTAATAAAATCGGACATCCCATTCAAAAGATATAACGAATTCAAAAATATCAATCTAAAGAAAATCATGTAATAATAAAAAATGCGGTGTGTGCCGTGTGGCCTCGCGCTCCGTGGCGAGTAACTCTGCGGGGGTGAGGGGGAGATGCATATTACTAAAATTATTAAGACAATCGATTAGATTTTTTGTTTCCTTATTTGATTTGAATAGGCCCTGAAACTACGAGACCAATTGGGAAAATTCTGTAACAATTAGACGATTAAGGTGTAAAACAATACCAAAAAAAAACCTTATATCGCGTACGCTGTGGAAATTATTGACAATAGAGCAAAGTGATATACCACAATTTCATAGAAGACATCAATATCTACAAAAAGTATACGATACCATGTGTAACTGTTTGAGTTATGTTACAATAACTAATTTTCAAAGGAAAAAGTGCAAACTAGAACAGAGCCGCCATCGTAGTACAGAGGGACATCTAAAATATATATATTTTATATTCTGTCATAATGAATAGCTTTAAGCTTTGCATACTAAGGTATCCCGTACGTAGTATATCATTTTTTTCATTTATTATTACCAGTACAACAGTATCGATACTAATGTGGTATCTATATTTATATATTTTTTTTCTCCCCTTGGTGTTTTTCAGGTGGAAAACACAGACAATATTTCATTCACCATAAAAATGTTAGTAGTTTTTATAATTCTAATACAATTAAACAACTTTCTAAAATGATCTTTCCTTGCATGCGTTGTAATAACTATCAGGAGCTATTAAACAAAACAATACATTCTCATTTTGATAAATATATTATATGTTATTGCGGTATTATATGTTATGTGTGCGGGATACAGCGTGAAGCTGATTTGATTTTTTATATATTATTTTAATTTTTATCTTAAAACTAGCGGGCGCGCACAACTTCGCCTGCTTATTAGCACTCTTAGGGGTGAATTCTAAAAAAAACCACGAAAAGCGTGTTCAATAAAATATTTTTAACAGTCTGAATTTAATGTTTTATAAAAATCGGCGGCGATTTAAAGATTTTTTCATATAAACTTTCAACCCCGTCCATTGTTTTTAGAATTCATCCCTAAGAGGATGAATTCTAAAAACCATGAAACACATGTTCAATGAAATATTTTAAAGAGTCTGCTGACTTTCAAATTTTATGAAAATCGGTGCTGTTTTAAAAAATCCATACAAACTTTCAACCCCTATTTCATGCGTTTAGGGTAAAAAATTTTCAAAATTCCTTATAAGTGGATGTCCAAATTATTAAAATAAACATCTGTCCAAACTTCACGTTTCTCCCATCAGCGGTTACGGCTGTGCCACACGCACGTCAGTCTTACCTCAGTCAGTCAGTCAGGTCCTTTTATATATATAGATAAATAGATAAATAAGTGTATTTTGATCAAATTTATTTTCTTAAAAAATTAAGAGTCCCCAAAAAAGCTATAATTTCTCTATGAGGATATAAATAAATAGTTATAAAGGTCAGTTTTTTAATCATTACACCATTCATACATGACGAATGTTACAATAAAAACAATTAAACCGATTTTACCGCTCCCGCACCGCGCTCACGTCTTAGCTCTTTAAATAGCTTAAATCGTTTCTGAGATAAGCGTCGACTAACAGAAAAACCAACAAACAAACAAAATTTACAAATATTATTGTTTCTGGTTCTATTACTTTGTTAATTGCCCCCAATAATAATTTTTCTAATGAAAATCTAAAATGCCACCATGGTTTTAATAATTTTCACATTAGAAATCATAAGTGCGCTGCAAGCATACATTATTTATTAAAACAGGAACGTAATTCCCTGTACGGAAACAAACAAATAATTTACAAATTTAAGCGGGTGAAGCCGCTAGCTGGTGGCTATAGTTTATAAAAGTTTATATTGGGCTTAGATGGATCACGTGGGGATATCAATACATTTTAATCATTGGCACGTAGGTACGTTACATTCATTTACAGTACATATATCTCTCAAGAGAACTTAATCAAAACTTTGTATATAAAAAAAATACATGAAATAATCATGTTAAGGAAGTACCAAATATATTTTATGAATCAACCTTAATGTTATATTCAAAACAAATGAATTGTATGTAAATATGTTAATACATTTCAAGTATGAAAAAAAGAAAAAATGCTATATAATTTCGTTTCTCCTTTTCTTTCCAATTATTTATATTCCTACTATTTATATCGATATATCAAGGACGTAAATGCGGGAACATAGCTGCCATCTTAGTACAGAGTAACCTCTAAAAAATATATTTACGTATTATAGATAAAGAGTAAAAAGTGTGAAGAGGAATGTGTGATTTCTCTATAGAATATATTATTCTTCATAATATCATAAAAAAAGAAGTTTAAACAGGATATATAAAGGTATTCTCATACAGTATAGTTATTTTCGATCAACATTATTTAACTTTTAATTTTGAACATTTTGAATTGAAAGAAAAATTTAGACTATTTTGTCTAATTTTTTCGTAATAATGGCGTGAAAATATTCAAAATATTCAAAAAAGTTTTATTTTGAAAAAAATAATTTATTAACAATAAGAATATTGGTAGTTCTCAAAAGGTATAAGAATTTAAAAAATGCCTGAAATATGTTTTCTATGCAAGTGTTGTAATAACTATTGGTTGTATTCACTAAAAAATCACTATAGATATTAAATATGCTCAATCATATAGTATTTTTGTCAGCACCACTTTAAATGAAACCATAGTTTTAACTACTCTATAAAAGCCTAATACCATTTAAAAAATCCCAAAAATGAAAAAGTTATTTTTTTACACAAAATAAATTAAATATTATCGTTGATATTAAAATAAAACGCTGTTTGTCATTAAAGACGCAAACAAACATAAGGGAAATCGCCGCATACGAGTCGTAGGTATTGGCGGCAAAGTTCAAAGTTGCTTAGCCTGTAGTAATATTTTGTAGTAGTATGTGTCAACGTTATTGGTATGTATGTGTAAAAATCCTACGTATAAACTGTTAAGGTATCTTGATTAATTTTTTTAGGTATGGTTAAAAAATATTTTATCCTATATACTGTCCCCGTAAAAGAATCGCTGACGCTTCCATTCTGTATAAATATTGAAGGCCGTCGTGGCGTAGGGGCACAAAATTGTGCAAGTAACGTGACGTTATGGGTTCGATTCCCAATTGGAGGATTGAATTGTAATTTAATCCTATTTTCATTTCGCATGTCAGTCATATATCATACGCAGTATCTTAAGTTCCCTCTACCTACTCTTCTATAGGCTGGATACAGCGTGAATCTGGTTTTAATTTTGTGTGAACCGATTAAAATAAAACTAATACTAAATATTTAAAGAAAGTTAGGCAAATTACAAAACTGCACATAAATCGGTTAAGCCCTTTCTGAGATTATCCTGAACGCACAGATAAGCAGACAAACTGACCAAGTTCTATTACATTTTTAAATGTCCGTAATAACAATTTTTCTAATATATCTTCCACGTACAGACACCGATGAGTTAAGATTTTATTGTAAGTAGCGATATTACTATAACTATATAGCTATAACCATAACTTAGGCCCTAAGGACTCCTTAAGGCAAAAGTTTAAAGAAATTAATATATTGACAGTTGCATCTCTCTTATGGGAGGTACGAAAATGCTACCTAAGGTTTTAATAATTCACATTAGAAATCTTAAGTGCGTTGCAAATATACATTATAGGTATATTGAAACATGAATATAATTTTAGTGTTTTAAATAAATAATTCTGGGGTTAAAGCGGGCGAAGCCGCGAGCGGGTCGCTAGTTTTATATATAGTTTGGCCAAAATCTCGGGTTGTACTAACGAAGTCTTCCAAAATAATAACACTATTATGATAACTTACATCATTTAACTTTGACTCCAGTCGTATCTAATTTTGATTAATTAAGAAATTATCATGTTATATATATTATGGCGGTTCAAATTTAGGTAACTACCTAATTATTCTACAGCTTAGTGTGTGACTTGTGAGTTTGTTCGTTTAACATATGACTTAGTATTCACAGCACTTGGACGTCTTCGAACACGCGCAGGCTCAAATCCCTCTTTCGTTGTAATATTATAAAATTGTTGAAAATATACTGTACTATTAATATATGTGTGTAATTAGGAAATATAATTAGGAATTAAAGCATATTTAAAATTTTCATTACATTTGAATCAATCAAAATCGTACAGCTCAATTGGCTAGCGTGTTTAATTGGTTGTCAAGAGGCGCCAGCTTAGAGCTGTATTCAATTGCTGATATGGAATTTCAAATTCAAAATGTGTTTTTTTATGGTAAACATGAAAACAACACACATTAGGTTACTATTAGGACCACTTACTTAATTTACTTACTTAGTATATTTTAACCTGAAAAAGCTTTGATTTATTCCTCCCCTTCATTTAATAAACATTGTACAGGGTGTTTACAAAGTATGAGCGAATTTGGATTTTGGCGTTTTTTTTATCCTGTGATGATTAACTGCCGTGTTTTTTTGTTCATATTTGTAATCCGATAGTCTTCTATTTGTAGCCAGATTTCTTTAGTTTGAAGTTTATTTTCGTTAGGAGAACAAATGAATAATTTCATTTTCATAAATATATATATATATATATATATATATATATATATATATATATATATATATATATATATATATATATATATACATATACATATATTACGGACGATAATTTTACGTAACGTCATAAGTAAACATTGATGGAAGGAACGTTGATGTAACTGGCGTGGCCACTTTAGAAAAGAATTTTGACAGAAATACTTACAGTCGCATTAACCCTCCTCACAAGAAAGGAAATGAATTTGATGTTTCTTTTTTGACTAAACTACTTACTTTAACAGTATACGGATTTTATTATTTTTATGATCTATTAACTAAATCCTTCCTCCCACTAGACGTGTGATTTCGACAAACTCTCTAAACATGCTGATGTCTCTGTTAATTGAATAGTTTTAGTAAACAAAACTCGAAGTCGTTCGTCTGTTGCCGTCTCACAAGAGGAAGTCCAGTGTGCAATAACTAAATAGAACTAAATAGATGATCACGAACGAGGCCACGGAGCAGAATTCCGAAATATTTCACTCAAATATGCAACGTGACGCTGGAATGAGGTAATTAGAAGTCAGAAGCCGACTGAGTTATAAAAAAGTTAAAAGCTAAAAAAGTTAATAGCTAAATACAACATTTATATTAAATGCTTAAAATGTTCAGAGTATATGTTTTGTCTTAAATGTTTATATTCTTACATTACAATATATAAATATAGGTCCACGATGAAATTATGGAGTATTTGAATATTGCTTGATTATACTAGCCTAGTCGTAATGGTTGTGGTGTCGATTGGTATTTGGGAAATACATGAACTTAAGATATATTACTTTTCTCTAGTCTAGTTGGACCAATTAGATATTATAAAGTTATTAGTTTCAGGCCTTTCAAATGAACACGCAAACGTCTTAAAATGGGTAGAAAGTAGATAGTATATTGACCTATCACTACTCCTCTACCACTTTGAGGCTAGTCGTGATGCAGGGGAACCAACGGACGACTTTAAACTCAATAGGCTCTGTGTTAGACTCCCACTCGAGGAAATGAAATAGTATTATTAAAATATGAATATTATTATTTTCTTGTAACGAGGCAAAGCACGGCGTTGAAGTTCGCCACTCAACATGCAAAGCCTCCAGATTTCGGCGGAAAGTAGAGAAATTAATGTCTTAGCACTAGGCTTCCCTTTCCCTGCATACCCTGTTGTGTGCGGGAATTCTTCGAGTGGGAATCCAAACCCCAACCTGTCGCGTTTACAGTCACACATTTATGTACCTGCGCCACGACTGGCCTCATTACTCATTACTCATATAACGAAGTAATCATTTAGTGACACAAGTACTTCAAAGTTAGAAGTTTGACTCCACGTTACCGCTAAGGAGGTAATCGAGTGAGCGCAACGAGTTGTCGCTCGAGGACGGAATTTACGAGAGTGAGTTTTTCGGCCACGGCTCGCTTAAAGCTCGGAACTTTTATCGACCTACTACAAGGAAACCATTGACTTGTTCACTTTAGTTGTTCCCTTTGTTTCGTACACAAAATTGTTAATATTTTATAGATCTTGATTTTACGAAAAATAAACCTAAAAAAGAAATAAATAATGGATAAATTACAATTGAATCAAGTGGAATTTTCTCCAGATCTAATATTAATAAAAAAAATCAGCTTGACGCTGTATCCCGCACACACCAGGCATAGGCGTAGACCGAGTATTAAGACACTCCGTTCCCCACTTCCTGCCGAATTCTGGAGCCATTGCGTGTTGAGTGGCAGAACTCAGCGCCTCGACACCAGAGCGAAGAAATGGAAATATAAATTTAAGTGAATATGTCATCTCCTCGAGTGGGGATCGAACCCACAACCATTCGGTTTTACAGTCACACTTAGTGCCCCTGCGCCACGACTGGCCTCATACATAAAAAAAATATACTGGCTCATGTTGACTCTACAACATATTTTATTTATCGCTTTAATCTCATTCCATTCAAGTACGTTATTTTGAATAGAGCACATAGTAGCAGAAACTACATCGACGTCGCGAAACGTCAAGTCGAAGAATGTTTAACGTAAAACTCAATGAGTGTAAAGCTGGTTTATTATCGTCACAAAGGATTTATCAAGGAAAATAATTTGGTGTAAAATCCTCCTTCCGACGTCGGCACAGCGCCAGTATCCGCCGCCTGCGACGGAAATTGTATCCGGTCCCTCATGTCGCTACGATGGCAGGACGGCGCTTAACTACGCACGTTACGGTGTTTTATTTCGTTAAAGGCATGTTGTAGCTTAATTAGATTATTTTAATAATGTTTGGAAACATCACTTTATAAACTTAATCTATTGAAGTGCTAGTATTTAACGCATTAGCCCTATCCATGAAAATGACTGTTTGTCTGTCAAGAGCCTTTATCTCAGGAATGCTCGGAGATATCGAGTTACAAGGGGTATCAGATGAAAGGATTCTGTCTAAAAAGCTAAAAGCTTTAATTTTAGAAACACCTCGAGACCTCTAATTTTTGAACGGAAAAAAACGGAAAATGGGGAACAGAATGTCTTAATACTATGTTCCCTCTGCCTATCCTGCTGTATACGGGAAACAGCGTGAAGCTGATATATGTATAATACAGTTTTCTTATTATAAATTCAAGATGTCAAATTATAATATGAGTCCAAAATCGGGACATAAGTTGAATTACATCAACATTCGTGAATTAGGACAAGATGCTTACAGTTCGTTAACACACTTACAGTAAGTTCGAGTTAGTGACAGTAATTATATATGTAAATCCAGAAAGTAGACTTTAAAAATTGAACTTTTTTATTATTATATAAATAAATCAATAAATAAATCCAACATACTATCAATTCTTCCATGCCGGACTTGCTTATTACATTATGTTTACTCTCGTCTGATGTATCATGTCATCAAGAATGCGCTGTGTTCATGGATTTTTCTTTTTTATCGCTTGGTCACATACATTTTTTCATTGTTGTGTAACAATAGTAACAACTTTTTCTTCTACTTCTATGAAGTCTAACACGAAAATAAAATACAGAAAATTTAATTTATGACGCTGCCATCAGTACAAGAAGAGTAGGCTGGTTGTTAAAAAGCAGTATAAATCGGTTTAGTCCAAGCAAATGATATTACACCTACACTATATATTAACACTCACACAAATGCAAAGCTCAAGTTAGACCTCAAGACTACACTTGTATCAGTTTTCATGCTTGAACTAAAATTATACATATTATTTATATATAAAGGTGTATCTTGCAAAGACAAATAGCTACAGGTGCAGCTCGAAACACCAGCGTGGAAAGATTCTCCTCAATACTCAGTTTCACAGACGCCCTCCTCCCTCCCTCCGTGGCAGGAGGATTTATGCTATGCTTGTTTCTTAGCTCGACGACGTTAATAACTTGATAAAAAATACAACTAGAGTTGCAAGCCTCGTGCACTTTGCAGCTCTTTTACCTTAAAACGCTGATCGTGCTTTTAAAATGTCCCGCGTCTTGATAACTGTGGCTTGAATAAGAAATAAAGGCTCGATTGTGACTTATTATGTGTATAATTTAAGTACAATTAATAAAAAGATTATATGATTTAGAGGTCAGTCGTGGCAGAGGGGCTCAAGTGTGTGATTGTAAACGACTGATTATAGGTTAAATCCCCAATCGAAGAAATGAAATTCGCTCTGGTACGAGACAAAAGCGTGGCGACTTCCCACACTCAACACGCAATGCCTCAAAAATAGGAGGGATACAGTGAACTAAGTTTTTTTAACACTAGGTTCCCTCTGCCTACCCTGCATACAGGAAACCGCTGAAAAAAAGTATAATCACGTTTATGTGCTTCACGCTGTACACATTAATAAAGCAGGAGATTAAAACGTTAAACAAAAGACGTAATAAATATATTCGTGTTCGTATCTAGATCCAACCTAAGGGACTTTTAAGAAAATCATCCTTTGTCTTATTAATAAATGTGAAAAGGAAACAATCGTTCAAATTACATTTTAATATTAGAAGAGTGATTTTGTTTAAGCGGGTAACTCATCTAAACTCGGCTAATTTAGTGTTGTACATGACAAAAAGACAGTAGTTAGTCGTTCACCGGGGGAGGATTTTAATTAAACTTTCATTATTCTTATATTAGGCTGCAGCTGACTGTGGACTTCTGTCTTACTAAAGCCCGCTTAGTTGGTCTTTTAGTCAACACGTTGACTGTGGGAGGTCCCACAGGGAATTTTTGATAACTTTCAGCTGGAGGAGTTGAGGTTTTTTCGGCCTCATAAATAGATAACACGTAAAGTATTTATGAGGTCGAATTTGATCTCAAGCAGTGAATTGTCAAGTGTCTACTTTATATATAATTTCAAAGGCGCCAATTGTACTAAGTCTTCTGAATTAATAACACTATTATGATAGTTTACATCGTTTAATTTTGACTCGAGTCTTGCTTAACTTCGATTAACTAAAATCATAATACCTAATTATAAATTATACATATGACTACCTAATTATTCTACAGCTGTATGTTTGATTTGTGAGTTCGATCGTTTTGAACGTAGAGGGTTCAAATCCCTCTACGTTCAAATGTTTGTTTTCTAAAAAATATTTTTTTCTCTCATAAGTGTGGAAGAACATTTTAAAATTGTTCAAAAAATTTATAGCTACAAAATATATTATATGTTCCAATCGAGAAGATGAGAAAAGACATTTTAATTTTTCATTAGTTATTAATCAATCATAAATTCCACATTTTACATTTTTGAGAAAAACGTACTATTTAGTGCCTTGACTTATTTAAACTTGTAACTCCTAACTTATAGTTTTATTTCTCCTCATCGATTTGTTAAATTTTATACAGAGTGGACTATTTTATCCTGTGACGGTTGGCTACTGTAATTCTTTCCTGTTTGTTATCCTATAAGCTTCCATTAGCAGCCAGATTTCTTTTGTTTGATATTTATTTTCGTTAGCAGATGACAAATGAGTAATTGAGCTTTATTCTATTTTTTAAATATGTTACGGACTTTCCGCCGAATTCAGGAGGCATTGCATCTTGAATGGCAGAACTCAACGCCGCGCTTTGCCTCGACAACAGAGCGAAGAAATGCAAAATACAAATTTAAATAAATATTAAATTTTCTTGAGTGGGGATTGAACTCACAACCAATCGTTGTTAAAATCAAACACTTAAGCTCCTGCGATATTACGACAACTTTATTCATACATGTAAAGTTACACAAAATTATGTAGTCATACTCGACAATTATAGATTCACATCTAATATGGAAGAACATTTACATACATACTGAAAGCTTCTTATATATTTTTTTAACCGTTCTGGTTTTCTGAAAATCGAAAAAATATTGAAACTGAGCAGCACAAACAAAATCTTCAGAAAAGTTATGTTCTTTTTTAGATATATTCAATTGCAAATGGTTTTCACTTTCCAACAATATAAGATGGCATACTATTTAGTTTAAAGTGGTATAGATTTATAGTAGATAAAGATGGAAGGAATGTTGAAATAAATGGCGTGACCATTTCAGAACCCGGACTTAAATCTAATTTAACTTTTGTGGAGGAAATTTGGCAGGGATGCTTACACTCGCGGTATCCCTCCTTACAAGAACTAACGTTACCATTTTAAATAACTTTAAATTACTGCTGAGACAACATCTCTAAAGATGCAATGGATAAATTAATTGCTGGCAAGCTGAGGTTAGTAAAAACGCTGAAAAAATTTGGTTAAAAATTTGTACATCTTAAATTTGATGAAATAGCGTTGTTTTAATAACTAATAAGTATTTCCTTACCATTTTATAAATAATAAATATATATAAATAATCATTGGGAATTATTGTTTTACTTGATTATTAAACTACTTAACAGTAAGGCTGTGATAATTCAGTGGGAAGTCAGGAACGGAGGTGTCTTAATGGGAATGGCTCCTTCTGCGTACCCTGCTGTGCAGGACACAGCACATTTTTACATACATTTTTACACACAACTTTTGGCCGGTATACCTAAATCCTTCACAGAAGTGTGAAATCGACAAGCTCATACTGAAATCTCTGTCAATTGAATTGTTTGAGTAAAACCAAACTTGAAGTAGTTCGTGTATTGCGGTCCCACATGAGGAAGTCCAGTGTTTACTAACTAAATAGAAATGATCAAGAGCGACGCCGCAGAGCAGTGCTCCGGAATATTTTACTGAAACAAGCGACGCCAGGCTTAAATGAACTAATTAGAAGTCAGAAGCAGATTCTTTTATGAAAAGGTTAAAAGCTAAATAAGTTTAATGGCTAAATACAACATTTAAATGGAATAGAATATATTAAATATTTTAACACTAATATTTTATATACATAGTTCATATATATTTTAAATGTTTGTATTTTCATGCTATTATATGACGATGTTGTGGTGAATTTGGATATTTTCTGACTGTACTAACCTCCTCGTGATGAATGTAGTGTCGATTGGTATTCGGAAAATGCAAAAATTTAAGATATTCAACTTTTTTCTAGTCTAATTAAAATAAAACAATTATGTGTTATAGATTTCAGGCCTTCTAAAAACCGCTTACGTTGAGAGGTTATGATGAATGGTTAAAAAATAGATTATATTATAGTGACCTTACTACTCTTCTACTACTAAAGTCAGTCGTCGTCTATAAATTTAACATAATCAATCCCTGGCTCTAGTAACATCTCAAAGCACAGCTTTTAAAAACACAAACATAATGCCTCGAGTATTCCTAGTGTCGTAACTTTAGGTTCCTAATTTTCCTCCGCTCTACTATGTGTAGTATACTGCGAAGTTGAAAAAAAAACTATATTCTCCCTTATAAAACGATCGGATATAAATTATGTATATAAATAAAATAAATTGCAACAGAGTGCAGTCACGAGTGACTTGCTGTTAATTCAATCAGCCGTCGATGTATTGATTTATATTACTTTTCAATGGGCACAACTCTAAACCGGTAACTTATAATGGGGGAATTCGATTTGAATGGAAATCCAGCTAAGCGATGAGGACAGGAGGACCGCTGTGAGGTCATATGTGGTTTATAGGGGCAGTCAACCTGAAATGACTGATTATATTGTTTTGTATGTAATACTTTGTAATATTTCATCATTGAGTGTCCAGTCGTGGCGCAGGGGCACAAGCGTGAGACTATAAATGCGACAGGTTGTGGGTTCGATTCTCAACCGAGGAAATGTAAATATTTAATATTTTTATTTCTTCGCTCTGGTTTCGAGTCAAAGCGCGTTTTAAGAAATGTTAATTTACCATAATTGGTGAAGCGAGTCGTAAATATATTTTAATATTATAATATTAAGAAAATATAAAGAAACCAACATCAACATCTAATTCATTGACTATATTTTTCCTTCACTGTGACTTCTTTACATCCAAGCACAGTATTAGTAGTTAGAGCAGAACGAGGTCGTTCGTGTAATGTCGCATCGGATATTAAACGCTATAGTGATAAGGATGTTTAGTGCAGAATAAACTTTTATCTGTAGGGTGTGTGTCTGTGTTTGTCTGTAGTACTCGTTAGGAACAGTAACGCTGACTGCCGCGTCCGAGCTCCGCGACGAAGTCGACGATGGACTCTATATTTTATTCCTCCAGACTCATTGAGACCCTCAAGTTAGAGGGCATTTTAATAAATAAAATTGTATTTTTTAGAATTAAATTTATGGTAATAATATTGATTTATATAAATTTAATTCAAAAATATACAATTATATAATAAGTATATAAATAATAATTATATAATTTTCTTATACAGCATGAATAAAGTCTGTTATAACTTATACAACATATACGGCAGCGCAAAACTACGAGATTCTTGGGGGAGACCTGTGTCCAACAGTGAGCTTCAAAAGGTTGATATGAATGAATGAATGAACAAATGTATTATATACGTTGTAGCGACTCGTAGCATTCGTTCATTATCTTACGCCTGAGCTCAGTCGCACCAACATGGTGCACCAACATCTCAATAATACCTCACTTCCGTCATCCACATCAAGACGCCCGCCTTGTTCTCGACGTAACGAGCTAAACGAGGAAACGTCTCATTATCGAGTGAACTTTATGTATGGTTACATACTAGCGTGTAGTTCAAAGTATAGATTTAACGGATAAGAGTAGATTTAATTTTAGAATGAAATAGATAATTCATGAAAATTATAATATATGAGATAGAGAGCAGTCTTCGCAGAGGCACAAGCGTCCATCTGTAAACACGGTAGAGTGTTGGTTCGATTCCCACTGGAAGAAAAAATATTTGATATTTTCATTTCCTCACTCTGATAACGAGGTAAAGCTCGACGTTAAGTTCCGCCACTGAATACGCAATGCCTCCAGAAATCGGCGAAAGTAAAGAGCGGAGTATCTTAATACTTGGCTCACTCTACCTACTTTGCTAAATGACGTATAGAGCAAAAAGCTAAAAAAGACAGGTAGGGAGAGACCTCGATTGACCTTTGAGAATATATGTATCGATGATACTTGGTGAAGTATGAAAATCCCCTTGGAGGTCATGCATCTGGGGAATTGATGACATAGGACATTGGAGGCGAATTAAAGGCTTGACATTGCAAGAACAGTAACTTTTGCCCAGCTATCGGCGATTTTTGCTGTTTAACTAGCCTGCCAGGGATAAGGTGTCACACTTATTTAAAAAATTCTGCACATAGCAGGCTCGACAGAGGGAACCTGGGAGCCTAGTATTAAGATATTCCATTCCTCAAAAAACACTTTACAAGCGGAACACAAAATATTAAGTATTTAATTTTTCTAGTGAGAATCGAACCCACAACCTGTCACGTTTACACTACGCACTCGTGCCCTTGCATCACGACGGATCTCTAAAAAAAGGGCCTCCATAATATTATGATTTGTTTGCTTATAACAATTCAAAGAGACCGTATTTAATTTCGTGTCTATTTTCTATATTTTTTTCAGCGTTAATTTGTTATAATACTTCCTTAGATCAAGTAACGTAATCACATCGCGATATGGGAGGAGCTCGCTCCTCGGTAATCCTTATCAAACTAAATCAAAGTTGTTTGCCTCCGTCGACCCGAACACCCACAACTTGCTATGTCTACTGAATTAATTACTCTATGAAGAATACTTATTAATAAAACATTTAAAAATTTTAACGTAGCGGGATTTGAACCCACGCCTCTTGGAAACCGTCCAAGCGCTCTGACCAACTAAACTACACGTTCTTATGATGCTACGTCGAAATTTTTATATGCTTGTTTCAACTTATTTAGGTTGTTAATATATCTGTAGGGAGATTTTTACAAATTTCCTCTACCCAAAGAATTACTGAGAATTATTGTTTGGTTTCCAAAGATGAGGTTCAAATACCGCTACTTTCAGATTTTTATACGTTTTCTTAATAAATATTTTTCTTTCCTCGGTGCGGAGTAACGCTTCAAAAATGTTTAAAAATACTCTATGACGAGTTTCCCTCTCACCACATTCTATATTATGGTAATATTTCAATATTAAAGACTATTGTTTTAATGTAAAAATTATTTTAAATCCCATCTCAAAAACTGCATATGTTTATTTATTATTATTTTCTTATAAAATATTCACATAACTATCATCATCATACATAATGAGGCCGGTCGTGGCGCAGGGGCACAAAGTGTGACTATAAGCGCGACAGGTTGTGGGTTCGATTCCCACTCGAAGAAATTAAATATTCGTTTAAATTTATACTTTCATTTCTTCGCTCTGGTGTCGAAGCAAATTTTGGCATTGCGTTTCGGTATTCCGTCTCGCAATACCTTCTTATAGAATTCGGCGGAAGATAGGGAACGGAGTATCTTAACAGGTTCCCTCTGGTTCCCTCTGCCTACCATGATGTGTGTGGGATACAGCATGCATCTAATAAATTATTTATTAAGTATTCTACTTCAATTACCTTCCAGTTGTTTGAGACAACCTTTTATGTTTTCTTATGAAACATTCATATCACATTAATATTTAAGGAAAGGCAATGTCGTTAAATAAAATGTCATAAGTTGTTAACATTTAATTTATTTTATCTGATAATATGATTACACAATGTAATTTATTTGAACGTGGTATAAAATATTGTGAACATGAGACTTTAGTATAGTAAAAGGCCGTCGTCGGTGCGGTGACACAAATGTGGGATTGTAAACGCGAATATTGCGGGTTAGATTCCCATATCTGGGTAATGATATATCTAATACTTTAATTTTATCGCTTAGTTCACAAGGCAAACCACGGTGTTTAAATCCGCCCAACAAATCGCGAAACTCGCCGGTCGTGGCGCAGGGACCCAAAGTGTGACTATAAACGCGACAGGTTGTGGGTTGGATTCCCACTCCAGAAAATTAAGTAATTTCATCATCGAGGCAAAGCGCGGCGTTGACTTCCATCACCGAAGGTGCATTACCTTCAGAATTAAAATGGGGAACAGAGTGTCTTAACACTAGGGTTCACTCTGCCTATCCTGCTGTACGTAGGATACATCGTAAAGCTTTATGTCCCTAGAACCAAAGTACTTTAGCGAAGTTTTTACAGTTATTAGATAACTACTATGCAAAAAATAGTAGCTAACTTTCGTTAATTTATAAACCTCATTTTTTTATATTTTCTTATCAATAATATTAGAAATGACGTCGTCTATCGCCAGACACTTAGCAGGGACTTAACTCCCTACCAGGCCCGTCTAAGCCTTAACAAGTAACAAGCGCCTACGAACCTGATGTAAAACGCATCTAGTGTAAAAAATATCATTTGCTCTTAATATAGGCGCTTATAGCTTATAGGATTTGTAAGTATAACTTGAACTTTTTCAAGGCAATAGTGAATAGGCACTATCTAGGTAGGCATTCTCCACATTGCCTATCTCATATAAAAAAAGTAGGAAATTTAGTGGAAAATGTGGAACGTCACTAAAAGGAATGTAGAATAACACTAGGTTCCCTCTGTCTACTCTCCTGTGTGCGGGATATAGCTTGATGATGATAATACTTTTAGTCGAATTAATTTTCATAATAAAACGTTCTTAATGTACCTAACATTTATATAGTCATTTCTCTTATAAAATATATTTTATTTAGGACGAAACAAAAATGTAGCGATTGTTGTAATAATATATTAAAGCACAGGTACTAAAGGTTGTTAAGTAGGAGGGACAAATACACCCACGCGCGGGTCTACTAAATTAAACAACATATTCAAAATGATAAAACACAAAGAAAGCATCAGATGTGTATTTTTTATGTTATTTTTAGCTTCACGCTGTATCACGCACATAGCAGGGTAGCCTGGGGGAACTTGGTAGTCGGATGTTAATCACTCCGTTCCCATTAAGATTCAGCAGATTCCATTTTCAACAGAAAAAAGATCTGCTAAAACCTGGCGGCATTGCGTGTTGAGTGGCGGAACTCAACGCCGCGGAACATTTCAATGAAATAAAGATAAATAGTTTATTTTCGCAAATTATTTTAAACTACGTGCAGGATTAAGATTAACAAAGAGAGTGTCCGTTATTTTAAGAAAAAAACGTGTGAAAATACATAACGTCATATAAGATGGTTCGAGCAGATATCGTTTGAAGTCAAAAGAAGGCAATTCGAGTAAGTTCAAAGAAGAAGCTGGAATTCTAATGCGCCAGTGAACAAACATTGTCGCTTACATTTGGGCGTCTCCTGTAATATGTATGTGAGGGACGGACTGAGGGAACTTTATTTGAAGGTTACCTTTCTTTACCTTTTATGTTACCTGTTACCTATTGCGGGGAACGATGCTAGTTTAAAAGAGGTTTTAGATGTTGATGTATACTTTACTATTCAATTAAACTTATATGAATCTGAATCAAAGAATCAAAGAGGTTGAGTTTCGTGATTCAACACGGAAATGTACACAATGTCTTAACACTAGGTTCCCTCTTTCTACTGTGTTATATGCTGAATACAGGGAGAAGTTAAAAAAATGAAAAGAAAAACAAACCATCGCAGCACAGGGTCACAAGCGTGTGACTGTAAACTCTCGTGGGTTCGATTCCCACTCGAGGGAATTAAATGAAATTTATATTTTTTTTAATTTCATCGACTTCCATTGACACCAAGACAAAGTTTGGCGTTAATTTTCGCCACCCAACATGCAATACCTCAAAAAATAGACGTAAACTGGGGAACCGAGTGTCTTAACAGCAGATTAACTTACTCTACTAACGTAGACTCTGCCTACCTACTATATGCGGAACACAGCGTGAAGCTGAAAGTCAAACATTCATATTCATATAGTGGTTAAATAGCCAATTTATTAAAAATATATATATATATTATATTGAGAGACTTGATTTTGGGTGCAGGTTACTTTCTCATTACAGGTTCTTTATCCATTTGTAGGCGAGAATAATAAAACATTCTTTTTTCCAATTTTTTTGAAATAGATTAGACTCTACAACATATACTTAAACATAAACATTTCTAACAAAAAAATCTATATATTATATTGTATATTATAAAGGTTTTATATTAATTCAGTTGCGACCGCGTCTAATTGTGGACCAAACGCCACCCCGACTCCGTTAATTGTGTTATCCTCTAAGATGCGAGGAAGCCACTTTACGAATTTTCCTTTGAAATATTGTCTGCAAATCTTGTTACCAACAATTAACTGGATAATTAAATGTCTGGTTTGGATTTCAAAGTTTAGACGGCGTTTGTTATACGACAAGAAGTAGACGTAGAGACGTTTTTTTAGTTGGTGAAGACAGGTGATTCCATTTTTAATATATTCTTCTGAAGTTCCTGTGTAGTAAGTAATTATAGGATAGAGGGAAACGCAGAGAAAGAGGGAAAATGAGAGTGCGAATTTATTATAACATTTCCAAAAATTGTTAATAATAATGATACTTTATCATTCTGAATTAGACTACGTGAAATACATATGTTTGTGCTAGTAGAGAAAAAAAATGTCGGTGATCGTGTTAAATTTATTGTTATTTTAAGAATTATATAATTATGTAAACATTAGAAGCTGTTGTGTGATGGTGTTGAGTTCTTCTACTTAAAATGCCATAGCCGAGAATTAGGCGGAAAGTGGATAACGGATAGTATTAATACCAAGTCAGCCTACCCGGCCATTTAAGGAATATGGCGTGAACCTACAAAAAAATATTAAATAATTTTACAGATATATAAATGTAAGTCAGTTCTCTAAGGCTTTCTCATTTTCAACAGTCAATTTCGAAATGTATCCCGAGTATTCATAGATATTTTGAATTTCTAAAACAATACATCGGTAGTGACCGCCCCGACCGCTCTGCACCGCCCGCCCAGCGCCGCTCAATGCATATCAATTGCCATTATCGTTACGCCGAAAGACATATTGAATATTGTTCTATACTTTAAAATTTCATACAAAAATTCTAAGAGCATTATACGACTTAAATTTTCTTTGATATTTCAATTTCATTTTTGTCAGAAAAGTCAATGATCTTATTGCAATTCGTATGACGTCAATGAATAATAAATATTTCAATACTAGCAGAATTTCCTATTTTATAAATAAATATATTATTAATGACGATTTTAAGAATTGGAACTGAAGGTACAAGTATTTTCAGAACCTAAAGGATTTTTACAAGATACTGCGAATACCTTGCAAATAATTAACTAGTACGCCATTTTAATTAATGCATAAATGCTGTAAATAGGTAGTACAGCAAGTAAGTTAGTTTCTATATATATAATAAAATACTATACAAATTGAGGCCAGTCGTGGCGCAAGGGCACACGTGTGTGATTGACAGGTTGTAGGTGCGGCTTCCAGTCGAGGAAATGTAACTTTTAATTTATTTGCTTTGGTGTTGAGGCAAAGTGTGACGTCGAGTCCCGCCACTCAAAACGTAATACGTCTCTAAATAAGAAAAAATGAACGAAATACTATATATGTATGTATGCAATACGCACAAATAGCCGTTTCAACCTATATACCTTTAGAAGCATTGGGGATAGAAAAAGTTAAAAAGAATAGAAATTGAAAAACCCACCAACATTGTAAGTCCAGCCGTCGGTACATTTAGATGCTCAAATATCAAAGGCAATTATAAAACAATCTTCCTGTACGACTGTGTACGTGCACAGTGTTTGATCAAAGCGAGCTGGATGCAGCCTCCACTCGTTTTATTCTACGACCGCCACACTGCACGCCACTCAGCGCCGCTCGCCGGCCCGCGGACCCTCGCGTACGTTTGCTTTACATTTTTTTATTTGCTAATACTGTTTTCAGATGGAAAATACAGTATGGTCCACCAGTCGTGACCGTATTGAAGTTAGATGTGCTGAGCTATTGCGCAATGTACACTAAGTAAGACTATAATCATAGGTAAGACGAATTCTTCAATCAAATTTGCGCAGGCATGTACAGCTAACTTCAGGGCCGCCACGACTTATTGACCGTACTGTAGTCTTTAAAAATAAAAGATATGAACGCTCCCAAATATTTTGAATGTTAAACGGCGGGCTTGTGAACGTGATCTGTGTGCGAACAAACAGATCGAGTAACTATAGAGCGCAGATAAAAACTATGTCAATCTGAAATAATGCATTATTAAATCAGCTTCAAGCTGTGTCCCATACACAGCAGGGATAGATAGAAGGAGTGTTAAGACACTCCTTTTCTTTCTTTCTACCGAATTTTTCGAGGCATTGCGTGAGCTGGCGCAACTCACACTTGATACCATAGCGAAGAAATGAAAATAAATAATTTAAGTAAAGATTTCATTTCCTCGAATGGAGATCGAACTCACAACCAATCGCGTTCACAGTCACACACTTGTGCCCCTGCGCCAGCACTGGCCTGATGCATTAATGCAGATGTAAATACACGCCATGAACTCCCGCGGCTCGCGTTACGTCGTATCCGTCATCCTCGAAGTTCCCACACGAGCCATAAATCGGGGCTAGCTTCGAGAAAAGCACCACTATTATTTAATTTAATAAGGCTGCAGCCCCGACCCTCCACTCTACTCCCCCTCTTGCTCCTCCCCTTGCCCCACGCCGGCAGCCCCTCGGCCGCTATGAATACTCTCGTAACACGTTCCTTGCATATCATCATGTTATAACATCATAAAACTTACTTGATCACTTTGTTTTTTAGATCAGAACCATTCTCGGCTTCTGGATGTTAAAACTTTTATGTGTTAACTTCACGCTGCGGGAGAGTAAGACTTTTGAGGCATGATACATAGTATTTCCTAGTTTAACAATAATTTATTTATATATTTTTAAATATAATATGAATCATTTATAAATAAATGATAATTGAATTAAGGCCAATCATAGCGCTAGGGCATAAACGCTAAAGGTTGTGGGTTCTATTTTAACTCGAAGAAATTAAATATTTAATATTTTTATTTCTTTAAATCAACACGCATTGCATTCAGAACTTGGGGGAAAATGGGGAGCGACGTGTCTTATCACTAGTTTTCCTCTTCCTACTAAAAAACATATAAATGGTATCAATTATAAAATTGTTATCAATCTTTAAATAAATTTCATCTTATAATGTGCTACATTCTGGGCGTCAGTTCGCTCGTCTTATTAGGAGCAGATGCCAAAAATGGTCTGGCACCAACAGAAACGGCGAGTGCAGCGACACTTGCAATATAATAAAACTGTAGCGATTGAACTTTAGGTATTTGGTTAAGTATCAGTAAAAGTAAAGTTATCGTCCAAATTGAAGGCTATGTGCCACAGCAACTGTAACCGTGACAGTAGCGGATTCGATAACCACTTAAGGTATCAATTATCGTTTCCGCAAAACAGGAATGAAGAAGAAAATAAGAACGACATAAAGTAAGATCATTGTCTCATACATAAGCTCTTATATTTTTTAATTGACATGAACATTACGACTTTAATTTGCATTTCTAAAATCTGATAAAAGTGACTAAATTAAAACTAAATCTTACCTTCGTTATAAAAAAAGTAAAATTATAAAAAAAGTATGTTCTTAGATTATTTTTTTAGATCAATCGCAACATAGTGCTCTACAAAAGTAATAAGAAAATACAGAGTATCTACATTGCACTCGCTACAGCCAAACCGGGACAACAAACGTGCGGACAACATAAACATTCTCTTTCTAGAAGTCGACCACTACAACAATTATACGTTAGTGATTTGTGAGTATATCTAACTAATTATTTTACCCTGTACCCCTCACAAAGCAGAATGGGTAAAAATAACCTAGGAACCTTGTGTTAAGACACTCCATTACCTGATTTATATATAAAATAAATGATTTGAATTATACTATTAAATTGACGCCAGTCGTGGCGCATGAGCACATTGTGATTGTAAAATCGACTGTTTGTGGATCCCCACTTGAAGAGATGAAATATTTATTTAAATGTATATTTCCATTTCTTCGCTCTGGTTTATATAATCTGAAGCTGATTTATTTAGAACTGGATTGTTTGTTTCACAGAGTTGTGGATTGTCATATGTGTAATATAAATACATAATAGCAAATAAGATATTTCACGTATTAAGAAGATAGTTTACGAGTTCCGTTTAGTTGAGAATAACATACATAAATCAGTACAAAGCTACAGGCTACAGCAGATAAGGCGAAGACTGCCGTGATACATGGTTCAGCTCATAGCTTAACATGGAAGTAATAATATTTCATGTACGCGAAGAAATTACTTGAAGAATCTTAGGCCGGTCGTGGCTCAGGGGCACACATTGTGACTGTGAAATCGACTGGTTGTGGGTTCAATCCCCACTCGAAGAAATAAAGTATTTATTTACATTTATATTTTCATTTCTCTGGTGTCGAGGCAAAGCGCGACATTGAGTTCCGCCACTCAGCACGCAATGCGACCAGAAGTCGGCAGTAGGGAACGGAGTGTCTTATAATTAATTTCCCTCTGTCTACCCTGCTGTCTGCGGGATTCAGCGTGAAACTGATTTTTTTTATTTATTTTTATTCCACTTTGGTACCAAAACAAAAGTGCAGTGTTGAGTTCCGCCACTCAACATTTGATGTAAATATTGTCATATTAGAATAACAAACAATAGCTAAGACATCAAGACGGAGATCTCAGTTGACCTTCAAAACTCATAGTGTCAATATTATTAGAAATACATAAGGTCACGTACAAGACACGTAAATTTCCCGAGGGCATGTACCTATGTGTATAAAAGAATAGATAGCATTATATGAAGCGAGAAATATATTTCGTAAATGTAGAGCTTCACGATCTGTTGTCCTTGACAGGATGAGGTGTGACGATCATACAAAAATGACGAACTGGTGTCACAATTGGAGGTACCGATCGTCAAACGTGACAATAGTTTTATCGAAATTTGAAGGTTAATATTTTTGACATCTACTTTGCGGAATAATGATAAAGTATTTTGGAATGTCATCCACTGTATGTATGTACGTTTTCTTTGAACGGCTGAATATCACCATTGAATTAAGTTACTTATTAACAATAAGAAAAAGTCTTTTAATTCTAAAAAGTGACTTTTAAATTAATATATATTGTATTTAAGAGTCCCTCTTGTTTGCATCCCTAGAGGCAGGAAGTATTCTAGTGGACTCTTCGCTCCGACATTGTTCCGTTGCGTTAAGACCGTCACCCAGAAGAAAATGTATTAAAGATATGGTGCCTTTGAATGTCGTGTAAAATGTAAATTATAATTGATGTTTTGCACATAAAAATCATTAAATATAAATATAAAATAAATATGAATATAAAGGAATATAAATTCATACTATATCCCGTGGATAGCAGAGGGAACCTAGTGTTAGGTACTCCGTTACTCACTTTCCGCCGAATTCTGGAATGAGTATTTGGTTGATTGGCAGTCCAATGTCACGCTTTTGCCTCGATATTAGAGCGAAGAAAATTTAAATACTAAATATTTCATTTCCTCGATTAAGAATCGAATTCACTACCTGTACCGTTTACAATCACACGTTTGTACCTCAGTGCCACGACTGACCTCAAATGAATATAAATCTGAAAACAGAAATACATTAAAAATGTAAAAACAAATTGAATTGAGAAGCATTTAAGCCGCGACTGCAGCGCAGCGACCGGCGCACAAATAAGCTTGCTTTATTTTGAAAACTCTACATTCCGACCGACATCAGCGCGGCATTGCGAATTTATATTTGGTAAAAGAAAACAGATTCTTTGATAATAAATTGTAAAGCGGGCTACTCGGTCGTCGAACAAAGCGGAACATGCTCTCTCTCGTGTGGTGCCCTCGTTTTCGTATGGAACGCTGTTAGTGGCTGCGAATGTACAAAATCTGATGAATGACGACCTCCGGCCTCGAATAAAACATCGCATTCTGCTGCATACAATATCAAAATGGTTTATTTTACACAGACATTTTGAAGGCCGAATTTCAGACAAGTAGTTGTCGGATTCCGATAAGTATTCTTTGTTTTTTCAGCTTCACGCTGTGACCCGCATGTAGAGGGAAACACTCCGTTCTCCGTTTTCCATCGAATTCTGGACGTATTAGTAGGGAAACTCAATACCACGCTTTACTTAGACACCAGAGCGAAAATATTAAAATATTAAATATTTCCTTTCCCCGATAGATTGAAAATCGAACTCACGTCCTATCGAGCTTACAGTGACATGCCTGTGCCCCTGCGCCACGACTGGCTTAAACTTAAAATTCATATTGTTCTCCAGTTAATAATATAAAAATGAATTATAATAATTTTCTCATTTTACAGTCATGAGTGTTGTCGAGACATTGGCGGAGCTTAACGCCGAGCTTTGTCTTACTAGAGCAGGAAAAGTAAACAATTTAAATATATAAATAACAATTTAAATATACGATTTTTGATTTATTTTTATTTTAAGCTACTCTTGTGTAACCGTTGATAATCAAACACAGTACCACTATGGCGCTTGTTATAAATAGGAATACAAAAAAACAATTATTAATACATTTCAATTACTAAACTTGTTTTATTATTGACTTTTATTGTTATTTCTTAAGTTTAAAGCTCATCTGCTCACGTAACTCAGCCTCTGTGAGGAAGGAAGGAAGCTATACCGCGAGGTTATCTGGAAATTTTACGAGCCACTAAAGAACGGGCGCGGTCGAAACTACTTTGCTATTCCGCATGAAATACCTAAATATTGTGCTGTACTGCCAATATTGTATTGAAGAATAACATAATTTTTATATCGTAATTTTTATATCGTCCTGCATTATAATTTAATAAGTTAGTTAACAATAACAATAAGTATAGAGTATATATATGTATTTATATCCTTAAAAGATGAAAATGTATTTTATATAAAATAGAATAATTTACTAATCTGCTTTACTTTCTTTTTCTTAAATCAATATTCTGTATTAAAAAGTAGTTTTAGCCAATTTAATAAAAAAAGAACCTAAAAATTATATAACTCTTATATTTATAAATTCATTGAGGCTTGCAGAAATATAATAAAACAAACTTTTTTTGTCTGTTTTTCTTTTCATTTCCTCGAGTGGGGATCGAACCCACAACCAATCGTTTTACAGTCACACTTTGTACCCCTGAGCCACGACTGGCCTCTTTTAGTGCATAGGTTATTTAAAAAAATCTCGAATCGTTTAATGCTAGTATAACAAAAATATATAAAACAGTATTTACGCCACTCTCGTGGAGAAAGCTTTATTCTCATTTTACAGTGGAGGTATTTCTGGATTTAATATTTATTTAAATTCTAGTTCCAGCACGTCGCCATGTTTTATTCAGATCGGTGTTATAGATTCGTCTATATTAAAAAGGACATTATTCTCTGAAAACTTTTGTGTTTTTTATTATGCTAGTTAAAATAAAAGAGGTGATGCTTAAATTTTTAACAGATTTCTGCAAGAAGAGGTGATGATCAATTCGACTGTATTTTTTTTTCTTTTATCATTACACGTTTCCGGTATGTATTTTTTGAAATGTGGGTGAAATTATTCATTTATATTTGATCGCTTTGGTAAAACCTCTCGGGAAATGCCCGGGAAATGTAATAACCACAAACGGAGAGATACGACTGTAAGTGTTGAAACACTTTTTGAATTGTTTTGAGTGGCGGAATGTGGCGGTTGATTAGTTTGAATTTTAATGTAGAGCAAATAATATTATTCATATATATTGTAAATACATCTTAACTTGTTCACTTGTTAAGAAGTAATCTATTTCTGTTAATAATAAAATGACAAATTATTTAAACGAGTCTCGCAAAAGAAATTACCATTTTTAAAATTTATTTCTTTTGCGAAGTCGAAGCACATACATAAAACAACAAACTGTATAATGAAAACTCTACTTTATAATATGAACACTATATAATAAAAAATACTTTTATAAATATTTGTCTACATTATTAAGTTTATCTTCTATGTTATATATTTTAACTTTGGTAAAGAATAAGTAGTCCAAAAGAATCTGTTATTATTACAACACATCATTTACTTGATGAACCATTAAGACATTAAGCCTTATTTGAAGTGTTCTATCAGCTCTGGCTATTTATTAATGAAAACGAACTTATTTTGTATAGCCTTCATAAAGCTTTTTTGTTTAGCTTCACGCTATATCCTGCATATAGCCTTGCAGGCAGAGGGAATCTAGTGTTATGACACTCTGTTCCGCACTTTTCGCCGTTTTTTTCTAGACTCATTCCTCCGAGTGGAAACAGAACACACAACAGTCGCTTTACAGTCATACGATTTTGCTACTGCGCCACGAAGACTTCATGTTAATATACATACAATTATAAACGTACCTGCATCCAAGCTGGCAGTACGGGCGCAGCCAATCTACGGCCGTGCTCGTAAAGCGTCACGTGGACATTGTTGTTGAAGAAATATTACGATATGAGCAGTTAACGAACTCGCAAATTACTTTTTTTTACATAAAAATGACGTTTTTTTTAGGGAAATTTTGTATTTTTACACATAAATTCGTAGATTGTAAACGTGGCAGGTGTGTGAATTTAGTAAGCCCATTTTTTCTCCGAAAGTCATCCTATCCTTTTAATACTATAGGTACATGTGAATACATCAGAATAACACATAGACCATAATGAATAAATAGATTCTGTATAATTTGGGTCTAAGAAAACAATAAAACTCAGCGGGCGAAGCCGTGCGTGAGTCCCTAAAATCCCATATATCGTATAACCTGAGCCTCTCTCCTAGCGGTAGTTTACGTATTTATTATGAAATACGCAGTGTGGAAAATGTGTACAGTGAAGCGTTGGGCACCGGAGATTATGTGCCGCCGCATCCATCGAGACAGACTGCCCTAAATCTAAAACACCGTCGTTCCCCACTATTGTGATATACGATTAGACTTTGTATTTGGCATGAATGGCTTAGTTAAAGATATTATTGTTTTTTTTTATTCACACCGTGTCCAGCATATAACAGGGTAGGCTACATGGAACCTAGTGTTAAGACACTTCTTTCCAAACTTTCCATCGATTTTTTTCGAGGCATTGCTGGTTGAGAGGTGAAACTCAACGCCGCGCCTTGCCTTGTTACCAGACCAACGAAAAAAAAATGAAAATGTTAGTACATAATAGTTCATTCCCCCCAGTGTGAATTGAACCTGCAACTCTCGTGCTTACAGTCACACGCTTTTGCCACTGTGCCACAACGGTATCAACAGCTAACTTCGTCTTATCGCGCTTTTTAAGAGATGAAACAGGATTCACACTATAGTGCCAGTAGTCACGGTTAGTTCTCGGTCTGATAAATATAATATTTATTAACAACAATATTTATTAACAAATGTATTTTAATTATGCCGAATAAACTGAAGTCTAGTCATTAAAGCCATTGATTTATACTTAAGATTCCTAATTTATAAATTAAATTATAAACACAACTTAACCCTCGTTCTCATTAAAATAATTTAATTTGAAGCTCTGTAGGCAAGTAACCTTAACAGCTATATGTACGGCGCTCGTTACGTACTAATATTAAATATTCAATTTCTCTTCGAACATGGAATCTTTATACCTAAAGTAAGAAGAATTTTATGTATGAAATATAATGTTAATATACCCTATATTTTAACTTCGTGGCTGCCTCGCGCTATTACGAGTTTATTATATATTTAGCTTCATGCTCATAGCACGGTGAGCAGAAGGAACCTTGGAACCTAGTGTTGAGCTACGTTCCTCATTGAGACACTTCCGGTGGATTGTCAAGCCATTGCGTGTTCAGTGGCGGAACGCAACTTCGCAGTTTGACATGTTATAAGAGCGAGGAAATGAAAATATTAAATATTTAATCCCCACGAGAGGAAATCAAACTCCCAACCGACGAGTTTAAATTTACACGCTTGTATATCTATGCCGACGGCAGCCTCAACGAAGTATTAATATTAATATATTTATATTTGATATGAGCCTGTAATCATAAAGGCTTTCTATCCACAGAGCCACCCTAAATAATAAATTAAAGGTTATATCTAGTAAGAGAACGTAACAGGTAGATAAGACAACTTAATATTTTATATTTTACAATATTTCAAAGACAATTCCACTACAGTATTAGACAGTAAATGCACAACTTTAGTAAGATTGTTTTATACTTGATACTTCTGAAAAGTACTGAATTAAATTTATGTGTATTTATTGATTACGGGGACGGCAACTAATTAGAAATTAAATCAAATTAAATCAGAATCACACTGTATCCCGCTCACAGCAGAGTAGGCAGAGGGAACCTCGTGTTAAGTAAGACACACCGTTTCACACTTTCCGCTGAGTTCTGGAGGCATTGCGTATTGAGTGGCAGAACTCAACACCGCGCTTTACCTCGACACCAAAACGAAATAATGAAAATATAAATATAAATAAATATTTAATACCCTGGAGCTGGGATTGAACCCACAATCAGTCTCAGAGAGTCAGATATTATAGTCACACTTTGTGCCACTGCGCCACGAATGGCCTCATGACTAATTGGAACATGCTACTAAATCTACGGAGATCTGCAGGTGAGTGTTGTACTCTGTACAGTATACAGGTGGAAGAGTCAAGTTGCTCGGTCGACATACTTGGGAAAGAAATTTCTTAGTGCTTCTACTTTTTGCTTCATTATATTTTTAAACAATGACGAAAAAATTATATCTCACATGTTATAGTTTCACGTGTTTGTATACTAAGTGTGTGTGTGAGTATCTAGTATGTGTGTCTGTTTCATTGTAGCTTCTGAACGGATGGACCGATTTTGATTATTTTTTTTGTTCGAAAGTTGAGTTGATTAGTGGCTTAATCATGAGGTTCAGCCGTTTGAAGATCTGCTCTTTTCTAGTTGTTTGTTTACTTTTAAGAGATTATTTTATTTGGGAGTAAAAATAAATATTATATACATAGTTTGAAAAATATTCTCAACACAAATTCTAACATTTTCACACGAAAACAATCGGAGCCATCGAAGCGATTAAAGAAAAAAAATTTAACTAATAAAATACACCGTAGATCGCGCGGCGCCGCGCCGGTCGAACGTGATCCGACACGATTTTAATTTAAAAGCGTGGAGTTTTGTATTTAAAGCGGAACGAAACGGAGCGCAGTGCGAGCCAGTGTTGAATACTATAGGTGTTTTTACGACACAGCGTGACAGCGGGACGAGCTATCACGCCGCTGCCCCGGGACCCTTGGACGTGCACGGACTTGAAGAGTCCTATGCGTTGATCGACTTAAAGATGGTGTATCAAACTAAGTATATTCGTTTCACGTCGACCTCATGGGTAATGTCACAGGGCAAGGATGGACTGAATGTCGCACCTACAGGGCTGCAAACTCAGGTTGTGGTTTCGATTCCCACTCGAGGAAGTGAAATATTGGATATTTTCATTTCTCCGCTCTTATATTAGTGTATGAAATTTATTATACTCTAATTTACTTAATAAATCTTCGCTCTGGTAACGATGCAAAGCGTTGTATTGAGTTCCGCCACTTACACGCAATACCTCCAGAACTCGGCGTAAAGTGAGGAAGTGTCTTAATGGGATCGAACGTTACCTCACCTCTCTATATGAGGGATACAACGTGAAGGTAAATAAGTTTATGTATTTTAAAAAATGATCATGTTTATGCAGTTTTTATTAATTATTTGATGTAAGACTGTTGTATATATTTGATAAATTTCTTTTTGAACCATAACTTCCTTTACGATTTCAAATCGTCTTTCAATGTTTTCAACGTTTTCTAAAAAATTGTTTACTTTCTTAAGTGTGAAAAAAACACATTTCATTTTTTTAAATACCAGAATTTAACTATATAAATTAAACAAAAATGTTCTCTGAAAAATTTTATATATAACTGCATATCTATCAAAATTTGACACCACGACTTTTCTTACAAAACTTTCGTAGTACAGTATACCGAAGAATGTCTCCAAGTTGAGCAACTGCAGGCGCTCGCGTGTGTGCACGTACCAGTTCAAAACGTTACTTCCAATATGATGATATCGCTTTGACAATACTTTAAACAGTTTCGTTTAATTTAAGACAATGTTCCGCATTGTGTTATGCTAGGTTATCAGCAACAAGCGTTGCACGTCTAACAGACATAGAGAACGGAGTGTCTTATCACTTGATTCGTTGTGTTTACCTGAAACTAAAAAAAGTAAATAAGACTACAGTAAAACATGACTTTATTTGTACAATAGTGCAGTCAGCCGTGCACAAGTCGTCCGGGGGTGTTCAGAGACCGGGGATTTTTAACTTTGTTTAAAATTATAATTATTTTTAAACGATGTGTATATATTAGTTTTTATAGGTAATTATCTGGGGCCAGTCGTGGCCCAGCGGCGCGAAGTGTGACTGTAAAATCATTAATTAGTTGTGGGTTCGATCCCCACTCTTCTTAGCTCTGGTATCGAGGCAAAGTCGGTGTTGAGTTCGGAACGGAGTGTCTTAACATGTTAGGTTCCCTACCCTGTTAAGACAGCGGGATATAGTGTGAACCTGACAAAAAAATGTATAAAAATCGTAGCGCACGGACTCAAGCGTGGGAACTGTAGCAATTGATAGATTGTGGGTTCAACTCCCACTGATATTTAATATTTTCATTTCTTTGCTCTAGTAACGCAAAGCAAATCGCGGCGTTGAGACGCGTCGCCTCAACGCGCAATGACTCCAGAATTCGGAGAAAGGTGTAGAATAGAATTTTTTTAATGGGAATAGAGTGTCTTAACACTAGATGCCCAGGTTCTCTCTGTCTATTTATCTATATATAGTCTGGAGCTTTACGCATGTGCGTAAAGCTCCAGACTATACGGTGTTAGAAGAATGCTAAGCACGCAAACTGTATAAAAATCTATCTTAATTTATATTTTTTGTTGTCTGTGGCGCTAGTGTGTACTCTGTACGCGCCAACTTGTTTATGTGCATGACATTACAATTTTTATCAACATACGCTAATATTTATTTTTTATTTATCGTTGAATTATTAAGTTTCCCACATATGGTAAATAAATGACATCAAGTTTTAAAATTTTTATTTTACGCTACTTAGTTCTACGCTAGTAAGCATCAGTTTGAAGTAAATAAAAGATCAAAACTGATTGCAATGTCTCTCAGTTCTAGAATCTGGAAATATTGCAAACGGCAGAAGCAACTATTTGTGAATCCGTTCCAAGTCAATACCTGAGATTACGGGAAATGAATTCTTTCGGGAATAACAAATCTATCGAGTCCATTAAGCCAGTGATGGTTAAAGTTACACTATATTACATACCTATATATCAAAATAGGTTGTATTCATCATTTTACAACAATCCAATGGAATGAAAAATTGTGAGCTTTAACACTAGGCTCCGTCTGCCTCGTGCCCACCCTATTACATACAGAGTGAAGCTGAAAAGAAAACATATTAAAATATCAAAGATGTGTCGCTATTTGAGCTGATTTATTTCACAGATGACTGCGGTCCGCGGATACCGCGCGGTGATATTCTCCCATGGTCTAAAGAAAACGACGTCCCCCGCGTCCCGTCTCTGAGCACCCCCGGACGACTTGTGCACGGCTGACTGCACTATTGTACAAATAAAGTCATGTTTTACTGTAGTCTTATTTACTTTTTTTAGTTTCAGGTAAACACAACGAATCAAGTGATAAGACACTCCGTTCTCTATGTTTGTTAGACGTGCAACGCTTGTTGTTGATAACCTAGCATAACACAATGCGGACCATTGTCTTAGCAGAACTAAAAAATTGTTAGCTCGAGTAATGGAAAATGTATATGGATATTGAATCCACTACACTAACACTATTATTTTCCATTAAATATAGAATTATTATTGCTGCTTTTTTGCCATAAATTAATGAAGATATTTAAAGTATAAACAATATATATATATATATATATATATATATGCCGCCAGTATGCCAATATTGGCCAAATACTGGTGTGGAGAATAATATTCACCTCCGGCGAAACATATGTAGATCTACCAGATTACCTTCAGGTAAGACTTCCAGATCATCCACGTCAATTACCGTTAGATAGGGTAAAACCTACCCCCAGGTGTGAAACAAATCTTCAAACAAAAAGTTTATTTCAAAATAGAGGGCGCTAACCCTATAAAATTACCGTTGTGTGATGATGTTTAAAACTACCTTGTGTTAGACTGTGCTAACCCCAAAGCAAATTTACCATTACGTACAATGAGACCCCCAAGTAATAACGGATCCTGGAGGGTGACTTCGTATCACGATGCCTCGTTTGATTTATTCGTATTTTCCTTTGAGATCGCTCTAACTTTCCGTACCGCCCTACTTTCATCATATTGACACAGTTATTAATTTATATAAAGCACCACTAATGTAGTCTAAGTTGTAAGAATGTTTTCACGAACAATATACACGTCTATATATCAGAGACGTCAGTTATCGAATGACGTGAGTGCGGATATAACGGATTAATACGGGATTACCTCTCGTCATATATCCATTTAAAACTAATTACCCTCCCACAAGTTACACAACTTCCGGTGATTGCGATATATTAGCTAGGGCTTACCTCTATTCATACGTACGGGATAACGGGAATCGATACAGCCGTAGTAGGTACGTGAGGCGTCTCACTAAAAATATTCACTGTGGTTTAGGGTTTCTATTCTGTGTTTTTTTTTTGTTTATTTTGTTTACGTAGGAACAAAATATAAGTATAATAAAAAAAAGTGTAATTTTCTTAGTCCGTAAGCAAAAATAATTTTATATTGTTTTTTCCTTGGTATGCTGTTTAAAAAATAATAAAAAATACCCAAAAATAATAAAAAGTACCCAATTAAAAATAATATAAATAACCAGTCGATCAATTACATAAAAAAAGGTTTATTTATGACCCCTTATCAGGGGTCCTTAACTCAAAAGGATAAAAATGAAACGGGGAATGCAGCAAAATCGATGCATAACTCGAGAACTTAGATTGCCTTGACCTAGAAGTATTTTTCGGTGCTCCAAGGAACCGCAAACCTAAATGTTGTATATAAATTTCAGATTCGGTACATTCACGCGATCTTGAGATAAATGCTCTTGACAGACAGATAAAAAAATGATCTTATAAAAATTAAATCAAATCAACTTCAACGCTGTATCTCGCACACAGGGTAGCCAGAGAGAACCTAGTGCTAATACACTCCGTTCTCCACTTTCCACCGAATTTTTCGAAGCATTGCGTTTGGAGTGGCGAACCTCAACGCCGTGCTTTGCCTCGACACTTGAACGAATAAAATAAGATATTAAATATTTCATTTTCTGGAGCGGAAATCGAAACCACAACCTGTCGCATTAACAGTCCACGCTAATGCCCTTGCGCTACGACTACTTATTCTGAACCAATTTCAATTTTAACTGTATTTTATTTTTAATACTTAAAATTAATATTAGAAATTATATATTTCAAAATATTTTATAATCACCTTCAGCATCCGTATAGTTCCATTCATAAATTAAAACTACACCGTGTCAAGACTTACTAATTAATTGTCTAGCAACATCCATACATTATACATATTTGCTAGTTCGAGCATTCAATAACATTAGGGAATAGAGGATTTCGTTACAGTGTACAGTGTCTGTGAGTGTCGCGGTGTCGCGGTGCCGTGGTGTCGCGGTGTCAGTGTAATTGACTGGCGGCTGCTCGTGTGAGCTAGAGCCGTCGTTTAATACAATTGTGCCGGCGGGCGTTATTGCATTAGAGCGCGCGTTGTGTCGTAATCTAATTAGAGAGATGTGCTACTTGTTACGGTCACGTGGATTGCTCGTGTTTTCATTAACTAAGTAAATGTTCTTGATTTATTATAGAATATTATATTATTGAATTTAATGTTATATTTTATTTTTATTACGGGACTTGATCAAAACGTTTCGACACCACAGTTACGAAATGAAAATGTTAAATATTCAATTTCCTCTAGTCGGAATCGAACCCACAACCCACCGCATTTGCAGTGTTCCCCTGCGCCACGACTGGCATCGAATTCAACTTATTACCTTATAAACCTACACGATTTAAAAGGAGAAAAGTTGACAAGTCAATAGTTTGTATTCTGTACTTACATACATACGAAAAAAAATATTAGCCGTGCCAAGTAGACTATTCAATATACACATACGTATAGTAGAGCGTACAGTGTAGTTTGTAGTATGTGGAGTGTAGAGTCGTCTCGGTCTCGCCGCATACACTTAACCCGCCGCTCCAACAACGAGGGCTACCATTCTTTTGTCTAAGCCCCGGTTGTTTGTCTTGCAAATATCCTTATGATCCTTGTCCCGTATTCCCTCGAGTGTAATTGTAAGGAATATAACAAAAAAGCACGTAAATTGTTTATACGTGATTTCTTGTATTTATAACAGAGTGTAACAGTATGTACCTTGGGTATAAGTTGGAAATAAATAAATAAATGGAATGACATATGTGTAGCAATGTGCAAAAATAACATAGCTAATAATGGGAAATAAATTTTTCACAAACTATATATTATGTTCTTAATGCCATATTAAAGGAAACTAATTCGTGTATAGTCGTCCCGAGTGTCGCGACCGTCGTTCTGTCTATACAGGTGGTGGTGATGCTCGGAAGGCAGCGGTCGAGTCATACTTTGAAGTACTACGGTACTAATATATATGATGCACATAAAGACTCGTACCAAATGTATAATGAATATAATATGATAATGCGAAATCTATGATGGCACGATCTTTTAGGATCGAATTTCTTATAAAGGCAATATATGTGTAGGGGCGACACATATTGAGGGTCATGAGTGATCCTCGACCATTATTATAATATTAAATGTTGCTTGACGTCGTGAAAGCTGACGTGATGGGCTTATGCGAACTGTTATAGCGACATTAAATATGTCGTGGCTGATGCCGTCTCGCAGTACGCTTGCGATACGTAAGCTATGCTTGTATGGCGTTGGTCATTGATATATTGAATACCACTTCTACGACTTGGTATACGACTAGTAGGTGTGTGATGCTATTTTATGTCCCAGCTCCGGTGTATGTAGTAGTGTCCGCCTGTCTCCTACGGGTGTGTGGTGCTATTTTATGTCCTGGAACTCTGGTGTATGTAGTAGTGTCCGCCTACGGTTCGAGACACGACTGTGGGGTGTGTGCCGTGCGTTTATTTAACATATCGGCCGCCTTACGGTAGTGCGTTCGTTCCAACGACTTATATTGATCTCACAAATCAATCGACATCACGAATCACCATTCTAATACAATCTTAATATAAACAAGCGTAACAAGTACCTTCAGACTGATCACACACAAACGTCCCGGAGGGTTCATTAAGACTGTTGCAGCCGCAGTCTGGTAGGAATTCACGGTGTAGGGGCGGGGCGGTGCCCGTACTCTTTCTTCCTTTTATTATAACTAGTTCGCAGTTATAGTGAAGAGGAAGATAGGACGCGCTCTTGGCTTTTCTTCGGACGAGCTTCGAGTTATGACAATGTCATATTGTCGAGTTTCAGTTATCTAGATAACTGACACAAGAACAACTTCTGATGGCAAATATATTATTAAAGCGATACCTTCTAATGGCATAAATATAATTCTTAACACTGTTACCTCTGAATCTCTAAAAGATCTTGGATTACTTACGTTCACAAGTATAAACGGTTCTAACCACTAGACACATTACTAGCCAAGGCATTATTTATTAAATAATATTTTAAAAGGAGTTTGGGATGTCAGTTACAAGAGCAGTACGATTTTTTTAACATATTAGGTGGAGAGTGGGGGACGGAGTGTCTTGACAATAGGTTCCTTCTATCTGCCCTGCTACCCTGCATAGTCTACTTTATATTTAGTTATAACATAAAATCGTGATTCAATTAAGACACAACTAATTGTACATTGTAATCATAGATTATATTATATGTAAATATAAATAGTTTTCTTTCTTTGAGTTTCAACCCACGCTTTATGTTGCTTACAGTAGAATAAATAGAGAGAACCTAGTGTTAAGACACTCCATTCTCAGATATCCAACCGAATATACCTATAAGAGTAAGGTAAAAAGAATTGCACTGAATACTGAGCCACGGCTCTTCGTTCTTTCGCTACCAAACACTTTCGTTCGACAAAATAAGCCAATGAATTCGTTGCTTAACTGAAAGTTTCTATATTATATAGAACCAAATAAAGCAAGATTATATTTTTTTACATTAATGCCATTCGGGAAACATGTAAACGAAAAGGCTACGCCCAAAAGGACCCATTCGGGGTATCATTTTTTCAGCATCACGCTGTATCCTTAACAGTTCTGAAGAGTACTATAGTAGTCTCTAACAAGTAAGGACTGGCACATAGCAATATAGGCAGGGAGCATATAACACCTATGTCACGACTGACCGCATGGTATTTTAATATTTTTAAATATCATAGATTTCATCAATCATCGTACATATATTTTTTTCCTCGTGCTCTCGTGATTGAAAGATATATATTTGAAATTCGTAGTTAAACGGTAGCTGAAAGTTTTGGTTCGTCATATAAAGCCGGTGGTCAATTGCGCGTGCATACACATAAATTATTCGATGAATTTCTGATCTCTTCACATCATTCAATATTGGTTCAATTCACTCGAGGAAATGAAAAATATAATATTTTCATTTCTTCGCTTTGTTGTCGAGGAAAAGCGCGGCGTTGAGTTCCACCACTCAACAAGCAATGCCTTCAGAAGTCGGTGAAAAGTGGGGAACGAAGTTTCTAAAACCTAGGTTCCCTCTGCCTAACCCGCGGGATGTGCAAAATACAGCAGCAAAAAAACTACAAAAAAATCATCAATAGATCGTAAAATGCAATTGGATGTTAGTTAAAATGAAAATAACTAATTTGGGTGAAGAATTTCTGGGTACGTTTAACCTAAATTGAGCTCGGAAGCATCGAAGGTAGACGCAAAGTAGGTCGGAATACATTAAAATACAAGACTTTTATTTAAAAATGTATCACGACGCGCGTCACTCCTCTGATAATAATTATTTTCACTCTTGCTAACTAAATCAACTTCACACTGTGTCTCAACGCCGCGCTTCGCCTCAACACCAGAACGAAAAAATAGAAATATAAATTTAAATAAATATTTCATTTCCTCGAGTGAAGATCGAACCTACAACAAGTCACGTTTACAGTCACACTTTGTGTCCCTGCGCCACAACTTTTATACTCTTGCTAACATTTTAATAAATTTACTCACCGACAAAATAGAACTAAAACAGAGCTGTTACCTAAACACTAAGTTCATTACTAATAATACAAATGAAATTTAGATGTTTGTATAATCTAAAACTTGTATGTACATAGAAGCAGTCACGACTCACACGTTATCAGCGGAGCCATATCTCGTACGGTTCAGGCAAGTTTTAATGATACTAGTTCGGCAGTTCGCGAGGTGGCGTAACTTTATGTCGACAGCTGTGGAATATCTCTTTTCAATACAAACTTGCAACCTTCGAGCGTTACGTGCAATAGGTATCTAATGTGCGCTAACGACGCTAGCTACTTCACTACCAAATCATGCATCAAATCACTTCTGAACTGTTATACAAGAAAAGAAATGTAGAAATATATTTAAACTTAAAAATCTTAATTATTACTTTTATAGTTTTTCATGTGTTGAATGTAGAAGAAAGTACTCTGTATCTCATAGATTCTTAAAAAAATTAAAGATACTGTTGATAAGCTCGATCCATGTTTGTAAATGTATTCCTCATTTAGGAATCAATCATTTTTTATTCCATGTCGAGTGACATGGAATAAAAAATGATCGATTCCTAAATGAGGACGTGTTTATCGTTACCTGGTTTTCACATTCCGTCTCGACGTTGTTTCTTACATTTTCATAATTATTAGAACTACTTACATTTTCATAATTATTAGAACATTCACATTGAAAAAATTTTTACAACGTTTAAAATTATTTGATTTTGACAGTACCATACTCAAGGCAAAGCGCGTCGTTGAATTCCGCCACTCAACACGCATTGCCTCCGAAAATTTGTCGAAAACTGGAGAGTGGAGTGTTTTAACACTAAGCTCCCTCTGCCTACCGGAGGGTTTGAGGTATTTGCGGGATATAGCGTGTTAAGAGTACAATGCAACAAGTACCTATTGTTCTTATTTAAAACTAAAACAAAATCATGGTATACTTGTCTGTAACTGTTTCACATGCCAGTGTGTACGTGGTGGACCTCTTCCGCTGGTACTTCTTCAGGTATATATACGAGGAGCCCGCTGAGTTCGAAACTCCGCGCGTGTCGCGACTCCTAACGTGCTAGCAGTAATACTTTTTCATATACTTTATGAAATAGAGAACGAGAGAATTACTCTATTATTATGGCCGTACTTCATTCATAATGTATAATATTAATATTATAATATTATACTATAAAATGAAAAAATATTGATTTATTATATTATCAATTATACATTTTTGTATTATTTCTATATCTTATACGATGATAATTATAAAAGCCTGTACACTCATGGCGCTTAAGAGCTATTAATGGCATTCAAGAACATATTAATTATTATATTACTTAAGAATTTTGTATTTAATTGCAAGGACTCAAGCGTGAAATGGTTTCTGTTTTAATTTCCGTTCAGGAAAATTAATTTTTAAATATTTTTGTTTACTCACTCGGGTCACAAGGCAAAATTCAGCATTGAGTTCTGGCACTTAACATGATTCGAAATTTCGGGGGAACAGTGAGAAACTCATTGTCTTAACACTGGGTTCCCTCTAACTCTCTCCCTCCCCAACTACATACAGGATACAGTGTGAAGTTGAAAAAAATATTTACTATTTTTTTTTTCCAAATATTACGAATAAACCTAATATCATGATACCAATACTTAAGAGTCTCATCTAATACAAGCAACGTGAACTCGCCCGTGTCGATGGTGGAGCTGGGGATAAATCTAAGTTCTCGCTGTTGGTAAACTTCTGTAATCGCTTCCTTGACTCCACGTAATCCCTTAGGAGTTTAATTGTAGCCCCCCGGACTACACTGACTACTAACTACTTGCTTTAGATATTTAGTAATTGAAATGTGCTTAAAGTCCTCTTAACTAAGTGAGTGGGTGAGTACCTACCGATCTGTATCTACTGAAGCTATGGAGCTTTCACTGTTTTGTATCTTTTTATTATCAACTTCACGCTGTATCCCGCATATGGGAGAGTAGGTAGAAGCAACCTAGTGCAAGGGCACTCCGTTCCCCACTTTCTGCCCCGCATTTTTCGAGCGATTGCGTGTTGAGTAGCGGAACATAACGTCGGGCTTTTGCCTTGCAATTTAGGCAAAAAATGGGAAATAGAACTGTCATAATAAGAACGGAATGCCTTAACACTGGATTCCTCTCTGTCCAGCCTACTATATGCGGGTTTCAGCGAGAAGCTAAAAAAACATTGTAAAATTTTATAAATCAGGAAAATTATTGAATTTAGATTTCTTTTGCTCTCGACGTCTCTATCTCAATCCATTCAAAGGCTGTAATGACTGCAATTAGCTGAAACCCGATTAGCGATAAGGCATCGATTAGTAATTATTGTAAATTACGGTTTTTTGCACCAAATTACAATACCGACATCCACTGAACGTAAAGTACGTACGTGATTGATGTAGGTATTTGTGAACCTTGGTTATACTAATATAATAAAGCCGAAAAGTTTGTTTGTATGTTTGCTTAAACGCTAAGATATCTGGATCTACTAGTTCGATTTACTTTCTTTTTATTTTATATGAAAGCTGCATTCTTCAGGAGTGCTATATAATATTACGGTATAAATCGTAATTAGACTAACGAAATAACAATAATAAGGAACGCCATCGAGTTGCTTTAAGCGCGTGTTAATTATAACAAAAATATTCAATTTTATTAATTCTAAAAAAAAACTGTATTAAAAACTACATCTCTCTCTCTATATATATATATATATATATATATATATATATATATATTGTCACTTATATATTTATATATATTTATATAAGTGACAATAAGGTATTTTGTGACAAAAAATAATAGAAAATTGTAAGGTGATATTTCATCGATTTTTATTTCAAAGGTATACTAAAACTAACGGGCGAAAGTTCATCATCAAGAAAATTTGATGATGATAATCTTCTGTTTTTATAGCATGTAGTCTGAACGTATACTGTTCCAGAAAATGTAAATTAAAATAATTCAACGCTCTGTTAACGGCCGCAAAACTAAGCTCGAGTCGGGCGCTCTTGCCGCCGATGATGTCCTATCATACAGCCACGTTGTTTTCATGATTAAATATATGAGGCTTTTCGCAAATGCAGCATAATAAATGTATTATAGGTGATATATGGGCCAAGCCACGAGTGGGCCGCTAGTAAGTACAGAAAATAAAAACACCGTTTTTTCCTTCGTAAACAAATTACATATGTTCTTTTTGATTATTACTTCTAGGTTTTACGTAATAAATATATATATATATATATATATATATATATATATATATATATATATATATATATATATATATATATATATATATATATATATATATATTGTAGTTTAGTATTTGTTCACTACAAAACTATCAATACATTGCAACACATTTATAGCATATTTTTAACTTTTTTTCTACCCTACAGTATAATTAACTTAATGTAAAATTTAAAAGCCTCTACTGTATTTTATTATGTCGTAATCAGAGATTTAGTAATGCCAATCAACAATTGCCTTTGTTTTCATCAAAGATGAGTATTTTTTGTCAAATTAATTACTATTATTAGATATTTTTTATAAGATTTTTTTTAAGTCAATAATAATTAATTACCACGATTGGAAATCGAACCTACAATCGCCGCGCTTACAATTTCACTCTTTTTACTACTGCATCACCACGGCCTCATATACATTTATTAACAATATAAATTCACTATAAAATTATCAGTAGTACATCATCATTACACATTAATATTTTTTTTTAATTTTTCTTACGCTATAACTCCTCCAGAACTCGGCGGAAAGTGGGGAACGGAATGTCTTAACACTAAATTCCCTCTGCCTACCCCGCCGTATGCGGGATGCAGCGTGAAACTGATTTGATTTAACTCAATACAGTTTGCTGACACCAGTCGCGGCGCAGGGGTACAAAATATAGACTGTAAACGAAATTGGTTCTGGATTCGATCTTCGATCTTCAAATGAAATATTTATTTAAATTTGTATTTTCATTTCTTCGCTCTGGTGTCGATGCAAAACGCAACCTTGAGTTCCGCCACTCGAACACGCAAAGATAAATGGGGAGCGCGGTGTCTTAACACTAGGTTCCCTCTGCCTACCGTGCCTATATCTAATACTGCGTTATGCTGATTCAATACAGTTAAATATAAGAGTCCTTATACGTTATATAGGAATATATAGCGAATAAAAATGAATTTATAAAGCGGATCTTCCTTATTACAAATACGTGTAGTAGGTAGGTGGTGTATACTATACAGGTATATATGTAGGTATTGTATCGAGGCGGTCACCCGTCCTTAATACCTATTAATTAGTCAGCTCAGTGAGAATCATGTGTCTACGACGCGAGCACTTTTCAATACCGCTACCCTTAATAAGTCTGCTTTTCGATGGAACTACTTAAGAAAACAACTCTGGAAAGCAAATAATTTAGGATTTTATAAACAAAATTGACAGGCCGGAACAATTGTTTTTTGGATATTTGGATAATTTATTAAAGTTTATCATATATTATATATTTGATATAAGAGTTATTAGAAACAATAAAACACACAACAGCTTCACGCTGTATCTAGCACACAGGAGGATATGCAGAGGGAATATAGTGTTAACACACTCCGTTTTGTGTTGAGTGGCGGAGTTCATCGCCGCGCTTTGCCTTGACACCAGAGCGAGAAAATGAATATATTAAATATTTCATTTTCTCGAATGGGAATCACACCAGCCACGATTGGTTAATAAAATTTATTTTTATAATTTTCAAATGGGAGCCAATAATAGTGATGGAGAAGTAGTTCATTAAAAGTTGGGAGAGTTAGAGCGCTGTGACCTACCTCGAGCTAACTATTCGCGCCGTTGTTCCATTCATCCGGCACGAGCCGCTACGGAACACTGACGTAAATACCGGTACTTAAATATTATATTGAACTAGTTCACTTCGTATTCGCTAATTGTTTTATAAATATTTTATAGAAATTGATTTAGTAAAACTATATTGTAAAATAGTTATGGTAAATCGTGGTACATTGCAAACGAGACAGGTTGTGAGTTCGATTTCTACTCGAGGAAATTAAATTTTTGCTAGAAAACGGAAACGGTTAACTTTTTTTTTTAATCGAAAAAATAATCTTCGTAATTGCAATAGCGAACTCTTTTACACGAGGTGCTAACATTTCCTTACATTGGTAACGAGCCAAAGCGTGGCGTTGAATTCAGAAATCGTTGGAAAATGGGGAAAGAAAATTTATTAACGGGAACGGTGTACCTTAACACAGTTCTTAGGTTCCTAGATTTCCTCTGCCTACCCTGTAAAATGCAAGATACAGCGTAAAGCTAAAAAAAAATGTAATATTATGTGTATGCGTGTGGTGAATGTGTATGTTGTAGACGGTACTCGATGACGTAGCATTTTTTTTAATGGAAAAAGACAAGGGAAACGAGCGACGGGCCGTACGTGATCACGTAAGTGATCACCGCCGCCCACCACCCCAATTAATATATACTGTTATTTATATGTAGAGTATTGCACCCAAACTGATTATTGTTATTTGCAATATATGATTCTTTTACTTGTCTGTTAAAACTGAATATTTTCACTTCTTCCCTCTGACACCAAGGCAAAATCCCGTTGTTGAGTTCCGCTACTCAATACGTAATGCTAAAAATAAGGGATTTTTTATAAAGTCACATACACGTTGCTATGGCAACGCGTATTGTACGCGTCAACGAGTTTTCTAGGATATATATATAAATATTCGAAATAATTTCTCTATAAACATTAGTGTCATAAATATAGAGGGAACCTAGTGTTAAGACACTCCATTCCCCACTTTATATATCAAATATAATACATAAGACGAGAACTTTGCTATGAGAGGAGAGAGGAGATAAGCCATTTTTTTTATTTTATTCAATTAAAAAAAAACAATTTTAGATTTTTTTATTTTATAGACTCATAAAATATATGTAACTTAATTGAATACAGTTAAAAAAAATTAGATACAACGTTTGAAAAAAATTTTCACAGAAACGTAAAGAAGTGCGCCGTGAATAGGTAATCTGATTCAGTTTGGTAAATTTGAAACAGGACAAATTTGTAACAAGATTAGAGCGGCCGAGCAAGGCTTTTAATTAAATTGTGATCCTTTTCATATTCGGCGGCCCCTAATTGTTGCTGTCGCCGTACGCTCGCGCCTTGTCGCCATTTGCCGCTATACACAGCCCGCTTTACTCTACTTCATATTAAAAGTACGACACGTGCACGCTGTATCCCGCACATAGCAGAGTAGGCAAAAGGAACCTAGTGTTGAGACACACCGTTCCTGCCGAGTTTTGGAAGCATTGCGTGTTGAGTGGCGGAACCCAACGCCGCGCTTAGCCTCGACATCAGAACGAGGAAATGAAAATATAAATGCCCTTCCTGCGCCACGACTGGCCTCAAAAAAAATCCGGCTCTGAAAATTAAATAAAAGTAATTCAAAAACATTTTATCGTTGGTTTTTTTTGTTTTCTTTCAGCTTAGATTGCAGTTTTCTCGTTAGTTAATAAAAAAAGAATCAAATATCCAGTATCTTTTATTAAGTAACAGATTTTTACTAATAAATTTTTACTTTGACGCATACCCATACTTTAAGTGGAAAAAATTCTATTAGAGATAACCCGTAGCCAACGTTTTACAATTTTTTGAATTTATTACTTTACAAAATGTAATAATTGAGGCCAGTTGTGACGCAGGGGCACTAAGTGTGACTGTAAAACCGACTGGTTGTGGGTTCGATCCCCACTCGAGGAACTGAAATATTTATTTTAATTTATATTTCCGTTTCATCGCTGTGGTGTCCAAACCACGGCGTTGAGTTCTGCCGCTCAACACGCAATGCTTCCAGAATTTGACAGAAAGTGGGGAACGGAGTGTCTTAATTCTATGTTCCCTCTGCCTCTCCTGGTGTGTGTGCGATGCAGCGTGAAGCTGATTAAAAATATATAATCATGCTGCACCACAAATCCGTCAGCAGGCGCACCGTTCGCACCGACAACAATCTGACCGCTATACTCCTTTAAACGTGAAATGAGAACAATAAAGCATTATTCCAATCATTTTTTAGAAAAAATGTGGTTGACATTTTACGTTTAGTGGAGAACCAAAACATACCCGGGTCGAGTCTGTGAGACTATAATAGCGAACTGCCCGCCGCCAGCCATTTCTTATCTAGAACGTCTTTTAATTTAACCTGTGCTTGTTCAAGTTTGCGCGCCTTCTTTTGTCTGGAGATAAGGTTTGTGAAGCTAAAACATTTACTATTTCCGTACAAAAATTTCTATTAAAAACATTTTGAGATCTTTAGTTGTTAAAAGACAATTCTTCTTGTATTTAAGATTTGAAGGAGGATTTTTTTAAACTGTTTAACTTGGTATTTTATTTGGACTATTGAATGAGTTATTTAGACTTCTATTATATGAGAAACTGCTATTAAAATATTATTCTAAGATCTTCAGTTGTTAAAAGACAATTGTTCTTGTATTTAAGATTTGAAGGAGGATTTTTTTAAACTGTTTAACTTGGTATTTTATTTGGACTATTGAATGAGTTATTTGGACTATTTTAAAAGTATTTTAGGTCGGTTCATTAAATGTTCACGAGTGAGCGCGCCGGGCCGCCTCTGTGATACAAGTAAGGTGCCGTCGCTGTTAAGTCGCAATATCCGCCAAATAATCACTTCTACAACTTTGTACTACAAAGTGCACTGTGTTGTATGCACAACGACCAGCTATCTATTGTACGTGACGCGAGGAGTAAGCGAGGTATAATTAAATCATTAAATTATGGACTGTTTTTAATATTATTTATATAAAAAAAAATATATGGCGAAATATTTCATAACTTCATTTCCTCGCCCTGGTAACGAGACAAATCGCAGTGTTAAGTTCCGCTACTCAATAATCAATGTTCCCAGAATTTGGAAAGTGGAGAATGGAAATGTCTTCGTGGAAACGGAGTGTCTTAACACTAGGTTTTCAGATTTAGAATTGCATAATAATAACTTTCATAACCATGGGCTGGACACGTCTGTCGTAGGACCGATGGCCGTTGGAGCAGACGAGTCCTTGAGTGGAGACCGCGGATCGGCAAGCGTGGTGTAGAGCGCCTTCCAGCTCGATGGACCGACGACCTGAAGGGGGTTGCTGGCTTCGACTGGATGCGAAAGGAGGAGGATCAGGAGCTCTGGCGCACCCTGGGGGAGGCCTATGTCCAGCAGTGGACCGGAATAGACTGATTTAAAAAACTTTCATAAACAGACACAATATCAGACACAGATATGCTGAACTCGCTATTCTTCTCGCTTAATGTCTGAATTCAATATATCTTAGATTAACTCTTCTATGACGAACTTTGCGTTTTATTGTTCCACAGCGGGGGAATAGATTAACTCATTTTAACGAATGGTAACCGAACCCAATACCATCGTTTTTACGACCAGGCGCTATATCATTGCACCACGTAGTTTAAAAACTACGATAAATCAAACTGTTCTTATCTGCTTGATACAAATATTAAAATGATTGATATTTTAAAGCTGCAGCATAATATCATTTAATATAGAGAAACTACAGACTTTCAACCTATCAAGATGCTCAATATGAGTTGAGTTCTCTCAGAGAGACGTTATAATTACTGGGAAATTTGAGTTAGACGTAAATATCTAAGTGATTTGAATTAAGCATCGCCGTTGGTTTACCTTTGGTTGGTATCTTGTCTTACAGTATATTATATCTTAAGTATCTTATCTTATCTTACAGTAGTAAAATAACATTATAATTATAAATGCGAAAGTATGTAAGGATGGATGTTTGTCCCACTTTAACGCAAAAACTAATGAACGGATTTAAAAGAAACTTTGCAATTATATTGTTTATTCATCACAATAAAACAAAAGCTACAATTTATTTAAAGATTTTATATAATTACGTTATAATTTTAAAAGATATTCAAGATATTCAATTAATCTTCACAAGCCCTATAAATGGGTGACAACTGTTAATCTTGATGAACACTTGGATTTGTTTTTTTTATTTCACATCTTTTGTTCGTATTTATTTGCTTCGTAATTACAAAAAATAATTTCTTTTAATTTCTTATAATATTACAATTTCTTTGTGGGATTTAATATAGGTAATAAGGGAAGAGTAACGAAACGTACTAAAGTGTACCTGTTTTAAGTAGCAACAATAGTTATTAATATAACTTTAAATTATTTATATATATTCTAAGCTGAACCTTAAACTGAAAAATTATAAAAGGAATCAAGCATTCATTTTTGAATATCTATTCGATCATATCCCACTCACTTCATGTGGTATCTACAGTACTACATTGAAAAAACATAAACTGACAAAAACATTACCCTCCAGTAGCACAGTCGGGTAAGAAGCTTAAGCTTCATTTAATAGAAATATAATAATTTATATAAGTCCACCCTGATTTTTCACATTCATATTAAGTTACTACGAGTGAACAACATCAACAATTATTATTATTAGGTAAATGTATTTGCAAGTAAGTTTAAGTCGAAAATTTGCAACACGATGTACATATATATGGCTTTGTTAGTCGACAGTAAGATAAATACGGTAGGTTTTTATTGTTCGTTATTTTATAATTCACTTTTTTATCAGTTTCTTGCAGTATTTCGCATATAGTCGAGTAGGTAGAGAAAACCTAGTATTAGGCTATATTTTCGAGGCATTGCGTGTTAAGTAGCGGATCACAACAGCGTGCTTGTTTTGTTTTTTTTACGCTTTTTATCAAAAAAAAATTAATTGCCGAAGTGGGAATGGAACTCACAGCCGTCGTGTTACATACAACACACGTTTGTGCCTCTGCGCCACAACGACCTCGTATAGTTCACTTCACTAAACAAAAAAATCACACACAATAACATTTATAATATGTTCATACAATATATTATATTATAAGTTACGTAGCTAATTCGCTACGACAGATGTGTTACGACAAGATATGCTGCGGGCGCGCTACGAGCCCGCTACATAGTAGCGCTACGATTTAACCGCAGTTTCAGTGAGATATTAATTTTCTAGTTATCCTTATTTATAATAAATCTTAAAAAAATAATTAATGTTAATTTTTAAATGATTGAATTTAATTCCATTAATATCTATTTACTATTTTAACTTTTACTTTAATTTTTAAATAAAAAGATATGCTGAAACTTATTAGTTCGTCTTAATCAAGGGTTCCCAACCTTTTCTTGATCAAAAACCACTTCTATATCATTCTTGGTAGCAGGGACCACTATGCATCTGGGTATAATAAAAATTAACTGACATAATCAAACAGCTATAGAAAATTCGCTGCAACATCCCCAGTTATAATATAAATATTACAACCGTTCGCGGACCATATTTAGGCTTCTGCGGACTATCTGGTTGGGAACCAGTGGTCTTAATAAACCAAAACACCATATTTTTTTAGGCAAGTACAAAGACAGAAATTAACCACTAGAAATTAAGGAATTATACCTACAATCATCAGTTTATCCTTATTTCAAAGACTCTATACTCGTAATCATTCAAAAGTCGATTTTTCTTAATAATCATCATCATCAGCACAGTAACATCATCAAACGATGACTCCAAGAAGTAAATATATGAATATTATAAGAAATTATATCGAACACATAGTAAGTGCCTACAAAATTCGATGGTATCCCTAAATTTTTATGAGATCCCAACATCAGACCCTGACTTGCAAATAAAAAAAAGAAACATTCAAAATTGGTCAGCAAAATTGATAAAAATCAACGGACAAACATAAAAAAAATATAGTTAACTAATAAAGAACCTCCTACTCTAAAAAAGAAACAGAATTCGGTTCAAAACAAAAAAAACTTAAAATTGAATATGCTAGTAAGACCTCTCAGATGTACAAGTGGGAGGGAGCTCACTGTACAAACAACACAATGTGGATGCGGCGCGTGTTGAATATTCAAGCGAGGAGCGCGGCCACGCGTGTCAAGTTCACCTCGCGTCCCTACACTCCCCGTCCCTCCCGCCCTCCCCGGCCCTCCCCGCCCTCTCTGCCTCGACAGCCGCTCTCTCGACACTGCTTCATGACTCTCGACTGTATTATTACTGTTTCATCGGACACGATTCCTATTGACCTTCGCTATGTTTTTGCATTTAATTTAGAGGGAACACGTTTTATTATTTACTTTTTTCTTTTTTTTACATGACTTTGTTAACAAACACATTTAATTTTTACTTTATTTAATCATTACTGCTAAAGGTCGTCATCCCACAGTGGCACAAGCGTGTGAATGCGACGGGTATGGGTTCAATTCTCACTTAAAACAATACGTATTTTATGAAATCGACGCATAGAAATAGAACACACAAGACATCCCTATCATAAAATATTTGTTTTAATTTTAAAAATATGTAAATTAACAAGCATGTATTGTATTGTAAATAAATCCAATACAACCAGTTAGTGAGTTGGCTATGAGGGCGAAGACGGGCGAGGGCGAGGGCGAGGGGCGAGGATGGCTGTTTACGCGCCACCGGAACTTCCCAACGCCGCTCGCCACCGCTAATTGAATTTATTGTTCGATTTACCTTTCATATGGAAATCAGGACATATACATTTGTAAATTGTACGTCATATCTAAAGGATTTATATAATAAAGGAGTAAAATATGTAAACATACTTGTACACACTGGTCAAAATAATAAGCCCCCTTTTTGCTTCGCCGTAGATAAAAATAAATATAAAAATAATAAAAAATACTCTATTCTAACTCTATTGCTAACAAATACTTAGCTTAGTGCTTTAACTTCAGTTAAGTATATAATATAATTTATATCTATTTATCATTTCCTTTAGAAGATACGATCATTCTTAAAAAAATTTATAATTATAAACATTTGACGAATAATTAGAAGCATCAGGCTGACAATTTACAATGGCTACCGTTCTTATAGAACCTTTAGCATAATCCAATTCAATAAAGCAGTTCTTTTTAGCATATTGTGGTGTAACATTTAAAAACTTTAAGCAAATGTTTATATATTTTATATATAATTTATTGAAATCACACAAGCACTAAATGTTAATGGAGACTTATCAAAATACAATAATGAAAACTGAAATTAAATCGGTTAATCCGTTTCTGAGATTACCGTGAACCGTTTTTCTAAAAGCAGACAAACAGACAAAATTTTTAAAAATCATTGTTTTTATGTTATTACGTTCTTAAGTACCAGCAATTACATTTTTCTTATATATTTTCCATACATAGACAACTATCCCTTAAGATTTTATAAAAGGTATAGATTTTCATTTTTCTCGCGCTTGGCTTTGGTAACAAAGCCAAGCGCGAGGTTGAATTCCGAAACTTTTTTTTTTTTATGGAAAAAATAAATCCGAAACTTAATATGGAATGTCTCAGCAATTTAACGAAAACGTAAGTTTCAATAAGGAACAGAGTGTATTAACACTAGGTTCCCAGGTTCCCTCAGTCTACCTAGCTATGTGCGAAATACAGCGTGAAGCTACAAAAAAATACAATCTGTAACTTGAAAATGTAATACAATACTTTATAACATAAATTGAAATTGAATTGCACACATTCGAGTCGAAAGACTCAGACATCGACGCGGATTCTCAATTTTCCAGCGAGCAACAACAGCCAGTCTCAGGAGAGACGCTCAGCATACATTTTCTCACAGAAGCGGTCATCGTAACCCGCAGGTTCCTCCCCCTCCCCCTCTATCCACACCCGCCCCGCACACATCCCGCGCGCGTCTTCTCCACCTCCACCTCGCCTCCCAGCAACTCCGAGCCCCGACAAACCTTGTAATTACGATAACAACTTGCAAACTCCCAAAGTTCCACACTTTCTAAATAAACATTCATTTTTAAGATTTACGCTTTCAGCTACAAAAGAAATACAAATTAATCTCAACCGAGCCGTAAATTTTTTTAGTAAACTTTTAAAGAAATAAAGTATTCATATCCCAAAATTCATATGACATGTGGGTCCCTCCTCAGTGGCAAACACTCATTCTTTTCCAATTATTCCCGTAACAATGGCGAGTTTATAAAATACAAAATAAAAGTCAATTTTATTGTAATCTATTTAATTTATATATTAGCGATCCATAACTTAGAGAAACGAGGGACGGGATAGCTTATTAAAACATCATAGAATATACACATCAAAAACAATAATAACCAAAACATAATCCTCACCTGCACGCATGCGCCGAGCGAGCACCGCGCGGCGCCACACGGGCCAGGAAACATCTCTGTACACTTATTTACACTATATATACTTATGTGACACTTTGTAAAGTCGCTTTATTATTCGATATATAAAGTAAAATACAGGTAAGAACAGGATCGCCATCGTTTTAAGTAATTCGAATACGCTAAGATAATTTCGTCGGCAGTGACGGTTTCGAAAATTGGCAATCTCGAGCGTGAACACGTGAGGCGTACGATCACAATTTACTCTCTCACAGGACCGACACATTCTCCTATTAAATTCGACTATAGACGAGTAGCGTCCGCACGCACCGCACCGCGAGTCCGGCGCTCCGTCACACCGTGGTCTCGCGGTCCACGTGGATGTACTCGACGGAGCGCTCACGGCGTCAGGAGGAGGCGGCAGACGAGGCGCGCGAAGCGTCGTATAGCAGCTCCTCTGTGAGGCGCCGGCCCGCCGCAAGCGCGCCCAGCAGCCGCTTGGCGCGCCGCCGCCTCCGCCGCACCGCCAGCGCCGCCAGCAGCACCAGCGCCGCCACCGCCCCCGCCGCGCCCGCTGCGCCCGCCGCCGCTGGCGCGCCCAACGCCGCCAGAAGCCGCGCGCCCGCACCGCATGCGCCAGCTTCGTCGCCGCCGCCCGGGCAATCCTCGCCACCGTCGCACCACAGCGCGCCCGCCATGCACGCGCCCAGCGACACGCACTCGTGCACGCACGCGGACCCATTGCCCATCGTGCCCACCGCGCCCGCCGCGCGCCACACCTCCATCCACGAGAACCGCGCTGCACCCACCTCGCGCGCCGCCCACACCACCAGCAGCGCCGCCTCGCGCCCTGCGCCCCGCGCCCACCACTCCTCTGTGAAAACTTGCACCGCGCGCGACTCGTCCCCTCCCGGACACACCGCCTTCACGAGCCTAAACATATTATGAATAACTCATATTTAGCAAATTATCTTGTTTATGATTAATAATTATCTTGAAAAACTTGTATTACTTGCAAATTATGAATATAATTTTCATGGAAAAAGATCCAAGCAATAATGCGTCCTTTCTCTTACTCCTTCAATAGCTAGCTTCAATTTGGATAAAAGTAAAAAAATCCAGGCCTTTTTTTATTTAAATTTTATTTTTGGATAGGTTTTGAAACAATAATAAACTTTGTCATAGTGATGAAACTAGAATATTTAAGAATTAGAGAAAATCAACTAAAACTATTTCAAGATTACCTCCCCAACATACTTCAACATTTCAAGGTTAGGCATCCTATTATAACCTTAGTCTCCTTTGGTGTTCCGCAAAGCATCATCCTTGGGCCCCATCCTATTTTTAAATTAATTATCTCCTCTTTTTTTTAAGTGTTATTCCACACTTAGGAAAGATTTTTTTTTTCCTTTCCGTTTATTAGGAAAACGTATAAAAAATTGAGAAGTACGGTTTCCTTTCAAAAAAGGAGGAAGGAAGCGCGGGTTCAAATCCCGCACGTACGTACTAAAAAAAATAGTATTCTATCTTGTCACTACGATAATTATTCTAAGTTAGCGGCTAGCGGAAATTTTTAAAAATCTTCATACAGAGATGCTAACAACACAAATATGTTATAACAATCGTATAAGAACTTAGACTCGATGAGAACGTAAGGCTTGGTTGGTCAGAGCACTTGAACGATTTCCAAAGTGGAGTGAGTTCAATTCCTGCAGTATAGTATACTACACTAGGGGAGTAGATAGTTGGATAGTACTGGTATTGGTCATTATCATAAGAAACTCATGAGTGGATATTTTTGCTATAACGCAGATTAAGCACTTCCACCTTTGTGACCATATAGCTCTTGCGCTTCACTCTGCTGGCCAAGAAAGGTAAGGCGGGGGATAGATTACATTTCCCCTGTGAAGGACTCAGGTCCTAGGCTTACCACTCCACAACAGGTCACCACAGACTTATCTCTGTTAATAAATAATTACTTATAACCGTAGTGGTATTTTGGACTTACCTAGATGAGTGAGCTTCGTATACTAGAATCCTATTTACTGTGTGACACAGCGGTGCATCAGAGGTAGGAGCGGACGCCGGCAGCTCCTCGCCCCATATCCGCAGAAATACAGAGCGATTACCGCGAGCTTGTAGCAAGAAAGGAGTTTCGCCACACTCTGACATTTTGTTCCCACTAAATCATGTAGAAAGTTATGTCAATTATATGAAGATCTAAATTAATCTTTCTAATCTAACACAACATAAATAGGACAAGCTTACCTGTACGGGTACACAAGATGAACGCGATGTCCAGGAGGTGGCAGGCGCCGACGTCCGGCACAGTTGTTCGAGGCGTGTGCGCGGCTCCATTCACCGTGAAAATGCACATGACGGTGATCTTCGCTGGGAGCCAGTGTAACCGCCACTAGTTCGAGTTCCAAAGCAGGTCCACCAGACGACATCATCAAAGGAGCGCTAGTATTGTCACATACACATCCTACTGGTACCTACAAATTGGGGACGTCAGTTAAACTTGACTGTATAAATATAAAACAATGTATCAATATTTTTCATTGATTTCATAAAATTTATTTGTATAAAAAATGAATGAATGAAAAATGAATGAATGAAATATTATTTTGTACTTTTTATTTGTAATTAAATTTGTGCATACAGCTAGAACAGGTTTGAGTTGTGTTTTGTTTTCTTAACAATTTTATTAAAATATAAATCTTACCCTATAACCGGGCCAAGGTGATTCATAAATTCGTAAATGTGGCACACGCAAGGGAGTTTCGTCGTCATCAAAATCAAGCGGCGCCTCACTGGGATGTTGATCGAGAGGATCGACAGGGTCGGGGATGCACGCGGTACGTCCAGTGAGAGGGTCGAGGCGGGTGGCACATCGTGGCTCTCGTCCAAACGCCGCACCCAGCAGGCGAAGCTCAATACGTGCACTCTCTACTTGTAGACGATACACGCAGCGCAGTCGTCGCGCACCGCCGCGGCCGAACCACAATGCATTGCGAGGCGAAGAAAATATTCCAGGTGTCGTCAGCCTCCGGGCGCACTCCGCCGGCTCCACTCGGACACGAGTTTCTGATATTGGTAGAAGGGCACCTTCGAGCCTCGCGTCTATAAATTCGTAATGCATAGAAAATGCAAGTGGATGAGTGGCAGTGCCGGGTAGAGTAGTAGCAGCGAGAGAAAGTAACGGTGCTGCCGAAACATAGCCGTCCGGAGGTGCGCAGGGACGCGGTGACCGGGTCGCATTTGCCAGGGCCGCCCGCGCGCAGAGCGAAGGTGTGGAGTCGCAGTAACGCCCTAACAGAGCAGCAGCTTCGTCTGCACCACCACCGTCCCATATGCGAAGCTCTACAGCACAGGCCCCGCTCGCGCCGGCCGCTCTCGCGAAATCGGGTAACTGGCGCGGTATCGCTGTGATTGCCGCTTCCTCGTCACGTTCGCTACTTTCGGAACGTCGAGCGTCCACTAACGAATATTGCGTAAAACTCGAGAAATACATCCATACTAAATCACCTATGAAAATAAAATCATTTCAATTACAACTAAACTTGGCTAAAAAGAGCTTTAAACAATTTTGAATATTTTTTTTATAACAGACTTACCAGGACGTCCGTGAAAAGTCCAGGTACAGGTGGTATTTGGAGGTAGCGTATGAGTGGGTGCATGCAATCGGCCTCGGCGACCTCTCACATTTACAGTTGTTACGTTGAATTCTTCCTCTGAAGATGAAGCCTTAACGTGAAACTCGCACCGACGTGCTTCTCTATGTACAATAATAGGTAACATAAATATATATATTTGAAATAAAAAGAGATTTTTAAATAGGTAGTATACTACCTATTTAAAAATCTCTTTTTATTTTTTCTTCAAGTTTTATGCACGCTATTGTATCGTTACATGACTTACCTTGCATAATCCAGTGAGTCTGAATCGGCAAATATGACGTCGACATCTAGCTCGAACCCTCTCAAGGGTGCATGAGGCGTGGTAGCGCGCGGCGGCGCACTAAAGGGTGAAGAGTGGAAGGCCACGAGCATTTCGGGCCCGCGCGAGGTTACGGGAGGCAGCCAGTCCCCACCGCAGTACTCCACCAGCACAGGGTCGTCGGTGGACGCGCCATCGTAGAAGATGAGGCGGTCCCGCTCGCCCGTGCACTCCCGCCACGCGCGTACTGCTCTACCTGTTTTATTTAAGCTGCAACCACACTTACATATATGTAGTAATCTGAATACAAATATACAATGAAAATTTAAGCAATCGCTTCAAACATTTAAAAATAAGGCAACGCTCTGGTAACTAGGCAAAGTGAGGCGTTGAGTTCCAAAATTTACCTCGACATACCTCAACAATTCAGCGGACAGTAAAGAATGGAAATATCTGAATGGGAACACAGTGTCTTAACACTAAGTTTCCTCTGCTCACCCTGATATGTGCAGGCTACAGCATGAAGCTACAAAACAGAATTCACAACTAAAACGACAACGGCGAAATATTTACTCCTTGAGCTATTGTTCAGCTTAATAGATATTTTTAAAAAAATAATCAAAAATTAAATCAGCTTCACGCGGTATCTTGCACATAGCAGGGAAGACCTTGTATTAAGACACTCCGTTGCCGACTTTCAGCCAAATTCTGGAGGTATTGCGCGCTGAGTAGCGGAACTCCGAGACTCCGAGAAATGGAAATATAAATTTGAATAAATATTTCATTTCCTCGAGTGGAGATCAAACCCACAACCAGTCGCGTTTTGCAGTCACACTTTGTTGCCCTGCGCCACGACTGGCTAGATATTTATATCTCATTTATAAAAAAATATATATGAAACCTTACTGACCTTGCCATCGATATAGAGCGTTTTATTTGCATTTTGTGCGAATACTCTTGACGCACAGAAATCATAGCATGTTTACACGTGGGGATATCTTTCTGTCGTAAACTCCAATAGCACGTGACATTTCTATAGAATGAGAAAAATGTTATGGACATACCGTGCTGAGTATAGACGATCAAATTACTTTCTGTTAAGCTTAGTGTGCCTTACCTCGGATACATGCCGGGGTAGTTAGGGCTTTGCAAGCGACATGATTTACGATGACACTCCTCATAGGTGCGCGTGCAGTACGTGCCCGGCGACACCGCGCCGCGCTCCAATGGAGTTTCTAAAGCTCCAAATCTATTACAATTTTACGAATACCATATTAGTATTTCAGATGTCCAATATTTGACTTGTAACATTATTAGTGTATTTATATCTTGAATTTTAATTGACTGGAACTTGAGGAAGAAGGTAAATGGTGTTCCAGGGAAGTAGCTAACTTAAGGTAAATAATAGGCATAGGAAGACTTACCGGACAATGGCATCACGTTGAGCGAGGAACTTGTACCGTAAACGGAAACCGAAGGGTTCCCCGAGGCGCGCGCGGAATAGCTTGACGGAGACAGTGACGGTGGCGGTCTCGCTATAGTAGAGCGCGACGCCCTCGGCAGCACCGCACCACGAGCCACCCGTGAAGGGCCTGCCCAGCTCCGACAGCTGCATATACCCATCAGGACAGCCGTCAAGCGCGCCCGCCTCGTACCGTCCCACGCGGAACTCGTCAAAGGCCAGCTGCACGAGGTCACCGTGCGCGCCGCCGCCCGCCGTGAAGGTCAGGTGGCACAAGAAGGGCGCGCGCGGTGACCCGCGCAGCGCCAGCGCGTACGCGACGCCCGCGCGCCCGTAGTACGTGCGGTTGCACACGGAGCAGCCCGGCGGCTCGTCGCTGCCGTCCGCGCACTGCGCCTCGCCGTCGCAATACGCGTCCAGGCGCACGCACGCACCGCTGCGGCACGCGAACTCCGCCACGCCGCAGCCGCCGGCGGCGCCGCGCGCCCACAGCGCCACCAGCGCCAGCACCGTCAGCGCCAGCAGGCCCCAGCGCTCCCTGCCGCCGGCCATGGCGCCCGCGAGGTCTCACACCGCGCGCACTACGCGAGATACATTACGAACGTCCTAATCTTCCACTTAATACACATTGTAATAACACACAACAACACTCATGTCAACAGTGCTATCGCGAGCCCCGTCAACAGTCGCGGTGTACACATGCCTGGGGGCAGAGAGCGGTGCTGGTGCTGGCGGCGCAGCAGGAGTCGGAGGTGGCCGCGGGAGCAGTCGTCGGCGCGCTCGTCGGCGACATGGTCAGTGAGTGCGCGGAGTGTGGTCGCGCGGCGCGGGGCGACTGACGGACGGCGGGCGCGGGCGGGCGGCGTGACGTAACGCCGCGGCACACTGCAGCGCGCCCGCCGCCGCCGCTCGCCGTGCGGCACGCAGGCGCGGGCGGGCGGGGGAGGGCGCGGGCGGGCGGGGACGGACGCGGGCGGGTGGCGGCGGCGGCGGCAGAGAGCGCGCGCTGTCGCTGGCGGCGCCGCCGAGCGCGCACGATTGATCGCTCGAGCCGCTCGGTGCGCCGACACCTTCACCGTCAGTAAAGAGCTCCTTGCAACCAAACCAATTGTCAATTACATACTAAGCTAATTGTTTTAACTGCCGCTTAGAATGCATTGGAACTTTGATTGAGTGATTTTTGCCTATATGTATATTTGAATAATAAGGTTTTAATAACTATGTTTTAATAACTAAAAATCACTTGTGTTCTTTACCTTACTGTATTTTTTACGACAATAAAACTTTAACAATTTTTACATATGTGACCATTTCCATAACAATTTATTTCTCGTTATCATTGAAAATAAGAGCCAAGAGATAAGCGAAAAAAATACATTTTAAGCATTTAAATCATTTCCCCGAGGAGAGAAAAAGGACTTTGTTACCATCTCGTTTACAGTCAAACGTAAAGTACTGTCAATTGAAGTGTAAGGCATAAATAGTTATAATAAATCAAACCTTTACAGAAATTACAATAACTGGTTAGCCTTACGATAAGGTATTAAATTTTTCATAAAAATTTTCATTCTTCACCAGTTCTTGAACTTTTATATGACAGTGGAAACTGCTAATCAGATTCAATGAACAACGGTTGTTAAGGCGACATTTCATTATTTGTTATAATTTAGCTGGTACATCAGGCGCGCCAGTCTTCAAGATTAATTATAGTTTAGATCATTCCAAGGCCTAAGAGCTATATACGGAAAAAAATATTTCATTTAAATCCATGCAGGAATTTCGTAAATGAGCGTGTACAAAGGGACAGATAAACATTTTAAAAATCATAGTTTCGTAATCGATTAATGTCGATCGATACACACAAATAAATCAATATTTTTAGACAAATTACAAGAATGAATTGTCGGGGACCTAGTTTTCAACACAGTAGATCTTCCTAAAAAGTTTCCCAAGATATTTAAATGAGCTCCAAATATCTACATGCTATATGCCGCACATGGAACCTGGGAACCTAGTGCTAAGACACTCCGTTCTGAAATCTGACACTTTCGTTGCCTGCTTTCCGCCGAATTTTCGAGGTATTGCCCGTTCAGAAGCGGAACTCAACGCCGTGTTTGACCTCGTTACCAGAGTAAGAAAATGAAAGTATTAAATATCTCGTTCACCGAATGCTTGTCATGGAGCAGAGGAACAAGACTGGTCATTCGCTCCTGTGCCAAGGAAAAACTCGGTATTGAGTTCTGCCACTCAACATGCAATATCTCCAGAATTCGGCGGAAAATGGAGATCGGCATCGGAAACAGCTCTATACAGTATATGTTCCTTGAAGAACGGAGTGTGCTAACACTAGCTCCACTCTGTCTCCACTGCTGTATGCGAGATGCATCTGAAAAAAAAATCAATACTACTTTCTGCTACAGTATTTGGTTTACAGTAATCATTTTAAAAATATTCATGTTGGACCAGCTGCTGCCATCTAGTCTTTCTGTTACAATCTTTTCATATTTATTGTGAAAAGATTGTAACAGAAAGACTAGATGGCAGCAGCTGGTCCAACATGAATATTTTTAAAATGATTACTATAAGCCAACTAATAACTCAGTACTTATAAACAATTATTATTTATTTTATTTTGTTGTTGTTTTTTACTTTTTTATTTCTTTTTTTATAAGTATTGAATCTTTAAAATATAATTAAAGTTGATTTTTTAAGGACTGCCATCTGTCCACCGGTAATGGGTAACCCTTAAGGTATAACATACATAGGATTAGTAAAATCTATAGTTCAGTTAGTACATGGTTGGACACACATTAACTTTGATTGTGTTATTTAAATATAACAATATACTATTATTATTTCTTTTTCTCAAGTATATTATATTTTATTATAAAAGGTTTTTTAAAAAAAAACAAATCCAGAGACAATATATTATAAAATAAAGTTATTTAATGCCATCTAGTTACAAAACGTGAAGATGTTCCTTTCAAGGGGCTAAAGCTGAGCTTTTAATTGTGTTTTTAAAAGTAGAGCCGGAAAAATAATTAAAATAAAGCTAATTATAAAAGATATTAAAAACCATTAAATTAAAAATATTTTGTTACATATTTTTATTTAAAAAAACACTGGAAATTGCATAATTATTCGTCGGATATCATTAAGAATAGCGTTGTGTCCCTTTTGTTTTCTTTTTCCACTGTTTTTTTTTTATTTTTGAAGAACTTGCTTTTAATCAAGTCTGTGGTATTTATGTAATGTGTTTATTTTTTGCCTTTAGTGATTATGAATCAGAATAAGTTCCCATAAACTCCGGCGTTCCACAGGGGTCCATTTTAGCTCCATTATTTTGTTAAATATTTCTACACAATATAAACATAAGTTTTGAATTCTGTAGTATTCTACTCTTCGCGGAAGACTTAAAAGTTTATCACATTATAATGAATCTCTACGACCTCTGTAAATAACATACTCTGTAAATAACATAAGTACTAAAATAATGATAATAATGATATGATTTATACTAAAATAATAAAAATAGTAACATTGTCGGATATAATATATCCAGAACCCGCAAAATCAATCACATCGTTTTCGAATGATCACTTAATACAAAATTTATTAAACATTACAAGATCACATCAACAATAATCCGCAAATTTAGAAAATCGATTGTTTATCAGCCGATACATCATTGTTAAAATGTCAGAATCGATAACATATTCAGAAGGTAATAAACTGTGACATATTACATAGTTTTAAGTAAGATTAGATATATAGGAGAATTATTAAGGACGAGTTCATAATTATCTTTAAGTGTTCACCCTCTCTTGACATGTTCCGCGTGGCGGTGTGGTCGTTGTTTCTGGTCGTGGTAGTCACTGTGGGAGCTCGTGTTGTAACAGACGACGATGTCTTCCATCCAGAAGTGACTCCTCGAAATTTCAGCCCAAGGTCCAATGCAGCAGAAAATTCTGCACAGTATTGGATCGATGAGGCTCAAAAGTGTATCGAATCTCGTCGAAGCTTCATAAACTCTAAAGGAAAAGCTCGCAATGTAGTAATGTTTCTCGGAGATGGAATGTCGGTGCCCACTCTGGCTGCTGCAAGAATATTACTTGGACAACGTAACAATCAAAGTGGTGAGGAAGCACAGCTTTCTTTCGAAAAGTTTCCTTCGCTGGGGCTTGCAAAGGTAAACAAAATTTATTACTTCAATAATAAAAATATTTATAATAAAAACTGGTGTACCTCAAGGTGGCGTACTTTCTACTCTGCTCTTTTCTATTTTTATAAATGAAATTACCAAAATCCCATCTTGTCAATACCATCTCTACGCTGAGGATTTGCAGCTATATAGACACGCCACTCTTGAAGACTTGAATACTGTAACTCTGAACATAAACTCTGATCTCGCTCATATCAGTGAGTGGGCGACTTTGCTTGGCCCTTATTTACCCCTCCAAATCTCAAGCTCTCTTAATTGGAAGTAAACAATTACGTGCCAGAGTAGATTTAATACATTGCCTTGCATAAAACTAAACGAGACATTAATACAGTTTTCCGATTCAGCAAGAAATTTAGGTCTTATAATTGATAACCATTTATCGTGGTATGCGAACATTAACGTAATTAGTAAACGCATATATTATTCTCTGCATTCTCTTAAACGCCTTCAAAATTTTTACCCATTCGCACTAAAACCACTCTTGCTCAAACTCTACTTCTGCCACCGTTAGACTACGCTGATGTTTGTTACCCGAATGCAAATGAGGAGATTCCCGACAAACTTGACCGACTTCAAAATATGTGTATTCGTTTTATCTTCGGCTTACACAAATTTGACCACGTGTTTGATTTTCGACGGCAACTGAAGTGGCTTCCTGTGCGTTTACGCCGTAACCTGCATATTCTCACTCTTCTTTTTAACATTTTAAAATTATCTTCTCCTCCTTACTTGAGGGAGCGTTTCCAATTGGCAATTCCAAGTGAAAGGCCTGTACGAGTACGACCTGTTGAATTCGTATAAAATGTTTCAATGGAGTACTATTTTCAGACGTACTGCGTTAACGCCCAAATCCCAGATTCGGCGTGTACCGCTACAGCCTATTTGTGTGGAGTGAAAGGCAACTCCGGCACTATCGGGGTGACCGCCGCCGTCCCGCGACGAGACTGCGCGGCATCCTTGCAACCTGAGAACACTGTGGAGTCTATCGCTTCGTGGGCACTCGCTGATGGACGCGATGCTGGTAAGTAGTACACGTAAGATGATCGAATCCAAAAACCAGAAATATTAGATATTGAGTGTAGATACTTAACGCGGCGCTTTTCTTTATCAAACAGGAAAGATGGAAATAATTTTAAATGTAATCCATATGCGCTACTGATATGAATTTTCTAAATGGTATCTTTTAATTTAAAAAGATAACACTAAATTATAACAAATTACGATCAAATGCCACAATGCAGTTGTGCGATTATTTGGAGGATTTGGGGATTTATTGCTGACTCGAAGGAATTAATTATTTTGATTTACCTGCAATACAAAACGTTGCATTGAGTCCCACTATTTGTGTGTCAGGTCTCGAATACAAGCAGACTGTGGAGTACAGTGTTTTGAAACTACACTTTCACTGCCTATCCAGAGTTGCTATATTTGAGATAAAGGCTAAAAAATAAATATTTTTGCAGGTATAGTAACAACAACGCGTGTGACACATGCATCACCGGCGGGCGCTTACGCCAAGATATCCAACAGGAACTGGGAGAACAACGCTCTCATACTACAGGACTCACAGGACCCACTACTGTGTAGGGATATCGCACATCAGCTGGTCCATCATGCTCCTGGAAACCAATTTAAGGTATGTAATTTAACTGATTTAAGCAAAACAAACACTACATACTAGGCAAGGTTGGACAAAATTTAATAGCAAGGATTTAAAGTGGTTAAACCGTTGATTAGAATATATATATGTTGTGTTTGTATATATATAGACAAATATTTTAAATCTCATTGTTTTAGGCTCTTTTACATATTATATATCCCCAAACACCCCTTAGAATATTTGAAATTTTAGACATTACTTTGCTTATAAAATCAAAGGCCGCATTTTGTCTAATATTTGAAGCATTAATATTCCTTTGAATGTAAGCCACACACTCAGCTATCCTTTCAATCAATATTTTTAGTAATGTAATCAATTTTGTGCATTTTGTTCAGGTAATTTTGGGTGGAGGTAGACGAGAATTTAGAAACTCAACAATAAGAGATGAAGAGAATACCGCCGGCACACGATCTGACGGCCGTGACCTCATCGAGGAGTGGCAACAAGACAAGAGAATGCGCAACGTGTCATATAAATATGTATGGAACCGTGAGCAACTGCATAATGTCAATATTAACGAAACTGAATATCTCCTAGGACTGTTCGAAGGGACTCACCTGCAATACAACTTGCAAGCAAATCCAACTACTGAGCCCACATTAACAGAACTAACAGAAACTGCTATTCGGATGTTGAGTAGGAATGAGAAGGGATTTTTCTTATTTGTGGAAGGTGGCAGGATAGATCATGCTCATCACGCGAATAGAGTGCACCTCGCATTGGATGAGACTATAGAGATGAGCTCGGCAATAGCTCGCACGAAGGAACTGCTTTCTGATGAAGACTCTTTAATAGTGGTGACAGCAGATCACGCGCACGTAATGTCTTTCAACGGTTACACTCAACGCGGTGGGGACATATTAGGACCGTCCGACAGCCGCGACAGTCACAACCAGCCGTATATGACAGCTTCGTATACAAACGGTCCAGGATTCAGACCCCATGTTGACGGCCAACGCACAGACGTCACACAGGAATCAAATTATGGTAAATATTATATTAAACTGTAAGATATCTTTTTAGACTTTAGGAATACTTACTCATTCTACTGGGATCCGCTACATGCTGTGCACGGCGGGTGGTGGTGAGCGAAGCTATGTTGCGCAATGTAATTAAAAAAACTAATAGATACTTAAAATAAAACGACTCTTTAAAACTGACATATAATTTAAAACCTTTCCACTACATAATTATAGGCCTACAATTACACATGAGGGAGCGGTAGGAATAAACTATTTTTAACTTCAATTTTATATCGAATTCTTTCGAAGTTATTTATTGTTCTAGAATCCTGGTACTTTGCGTTTGTTAGCTTTATAATGATCTTCTTACAGGAATACTGAGATCAAGACTTGAAAAATATTACATTCTCTTTAAATATGATTACCTTAATTCATTATCTTAATTTTAGCTGAAACAAAATATTCCCTATAATTGTCAATTATACCATAAATTATAGTATGTATTATATCATCACCAGGTACGGTGTCATTCCGAGCGCACGTGGACGTCCCCCTCGCGTCGGAGACGCACGGCGCCGACGATGTGGCGGTGTTCGCGTCGGGACCACACCACGCCATGTTCTCCGGACTTTACGAACAGAGCCAGATACCGCATCTGATGGCATATGCAGCATGCATCGGACCTGGAATGCATGCGTGCAACGATGCTAGTGCAATGCAATATACATTTGTTGTTAGTTTTCTGGCTGTTGTCTTACAAATGTTGTTACGGTGAACCGATAGTGAAAAGTTACTGAATTGTTTAATTTAGTTATTTTATCAACTAATTGTCACAGGTGATAAAAAAAATAATTAAGTGACTTTTCTTGCCGGTTCATGCATATTTGCAACATATATTTTTTTATTTCTCATTATGTATAGGAATTAAGCAGTTATCAGATAAAACAAATCCAAGGTAAAAAACCATTTACCTTTTGCATGAAATGTATACAATAGATGTATTTTGTTTTATATTTTTGTTTTTTTTTAATGACTACAATAATTTTAAAATATATTCAGGAAAATCTGCTTTAAAAATAAAAGACCTTGAAATAAACGAAAAATAATTTCTGGTACACAAATAAATACGATGTCCGATCACAATCAACATATTTTATCAGAAACTTATCCGCCAGTTGTAAAAGGAAGCTAAACTGGATTAATTTTGTAAATAAGAATACGATTAGATTCCTTACATACAATATCATTACTCTTTTGCTTATTATATCTTCATGTACACATTGATTTATAATCTATATGAAAAATAACGATATTTTAACTATAGATATAGATAGCCGGGTATCTATATCTATAGGGAACCTAGCAAAACTCAACGCCGCGCCTTGCCTCTATACTAGAGCGAGTAAAGGAAAATATTATATACTAGCGGCCCCCGTGCGACTACGCCCGCTTGAAATATACGAATATAAATTTAAGAGAGACAGACAGCTAAAAAGTTAAGTCTGGTGTTGATACAATGTTTTTCCCACTTTCCGTTAAATTTTTGAGGCATTGCGTGTTGAGTAGCGGAACTCAACGCCACGCATTGCCTTATTACCAAAGCGAAGAAATGAAAATATTAAACCAAATCAAATTAACTTCCCGTTGTATCCCACACAGCAGGGTAGGCAGAGAGGACCTAGTGTTTGGATGGTTGCCAAGCAGCGCTGGTTCAAATCCCGCTACTAAATGAGTGCACATATTTTTATTAAACAATTATAATATAGGAATTTCTGGGATAACCTGTATTTTAAGGTTATAGTGCCTAGCTAGATACATTTAAGTGATAATTTATATATATATATATATATATATATATATATATATATATATATATATATATATATATATATAAATTCCGTTCCACATTCCGTCAATTACGTCGTTACCAGAGCAAGTAGAATGAAAATTTTGTATATTTCATCATTCCTCCGTGTAAGAATCGGACCCACAACTGTCGTGTATACAGTCATACGCTTGAACTCTTGCGCGACGACAGCCTCAATATAATTATCATACTGTTAGAATCAGAAATGGTTACCGTTTTTTTAAAACAAAATAAAGACACATAAGGTTTATATATTTCTTAATGATTCGGAAAGAGATTCTACGTAATTGCATTAATAATGCTTCTTACGAGTTTTCTATCAATCAGGGCTGTTGCCACTGCCGCGATTGGCCCACTTTCATTGCTTTTACTTTTTTTTCTACAACTACCCTCTTTTACTCGAGTTTGCTAACAATATTATACATATATGGCTTACGTCGGTAAATGGACTATTCAAAAAACAAGAAATGTCAAATCGAACCAGTAGTTCCTGAGTTTTAACCAAACAAACTCTTCTGCTTTAAAATGTTAGTGTAGAAAATACATACATACATACGTATGGTACGTCATTGTAAATTGAAGTAATTAATTCTTTAAATCCTATCGAACGATATTCCAAGGATCGAACGCACACTCAATGAAAAGTGTAATCTTAATCCATGTAAGTATTATAAGCTGATATCGACGTTTGAGAAAAGAATGTTATTATTTTAGTTTCGTAATAACGTTATTATTATTTATTTTTTTAGCTGCATGCACAGCACCACGGCGGTCTGAATATGAGAAAATTAGTAAAATCATACTAGTCACGAAACTGCCTAAATACAATAATGATAATTGCGAAATTAACATATGTAGGTTTATAAATAGATAGAAATTGATAATATTCTTATTCAAATAAACATGGCAAACAATTAAATCGTCGGCTCCAAAGGCAGTTTAGCTGAAGAGAGCCAGCGTGACACTCAACAACAATTTTTAATCAATACAAAAAATAATATAAAATTATATTAATGACATTCAAAAGAACTTTCTTTGGTCGATATAAAAATTATCTTTAAACATAATATAATAAATGTTTTATTTTTAATTTTATAGCAAGACAATTTTATTACGCACATTCGATAAATAAGTAACCTAACACACGTTTTATCCAAATCTGCTACTAGATAATGTAATACATTCATAAATACGTGTAACTAACGTGCTCTCAGCATTCGTGACAATGTGCTCGAAGCGGACGTTGACGGCTTTCGTGACGTTATTGGTAATAGGTACGGCCTCGGCGGCTTCCACAGCTGATCCTTACCATCCTGCTTCTTCACACGGAGTTCCAAAACCCAACCCTCTTCGAGCTTCAGCCCCTGAGAATACCATAAACTATTGGTATCAAGATGCTCAGGCTGCAATTGATGAAAAAATTGACCAGGGATTTAGAGGTTATGCACGTAAGGCTCGCAATGTGGTGATGTTCCTCGGTGACGGCATGTCCGTGCCAACGCTAGCGGCCGCGCGCACTCTGCTGGGACAACGCAATGGGCAGACCGGAGAGGAGGCGCAGCTTTCGTTTGAAGCTTTCCCTACGGCTGGACTTGCTAAGGTACGTGAGTTAAAATTGAATATATTTTTCTGCTTCATGCTGTGATAGGCAGAGTTAACTTGGGAAGCTAGTATTAATACACAACCGTTCCATTAAGACGCTTCTGTTGACCACTTACTGCCGAATTCTGGAGACATTGCGTGTTGAGTGGCAGAATTCAACGCGCGCTTAGCCTCGACTCCAGAGCGAAGAAATGGAAATATAAATTTAAGTAAATATTTCATCTCCTCGAGTGGGGATCGAACCCACAACCAGTCGATTTTGCAGTCACACCTCGTGCGCCTGCGCTACGCATTATTTATTTTTTTGAACAATTTAATTTAAATATTTACAAATACATTCATTATTCCCACCCAGACATACTGTGTAAACGCACAAATCGCGGACTCAGCGTGTACCTCGACCGCCTACTTAACCGGTGTTAAAGCCAACGCCGGTACTATCGGAGTTTCTGCGGAGGTGCCGCGCTGGAACTGCGAGGCTTCCATACCGAAATCCAGGCATACGGAGTCGATTGCCGCCTGGGCACTTGCTGATGGACGCGATGCTGGTTAGTATAAGGATATATTAAATTTTTCAAATATAATTTGAAAAATATATTTAAAAGTAGGTTTTTCAAACCTAGTCCAACGACAGCACGAGGGTCTAGTCTACCAGTGGTTCCCAAGCAGTGGTCCGCAGAAGCCTAAATATGGTCCGCCAACGATTTATTTTTATGACTGGGGATGGTGAGGCGAAGTTTTTGTTTGATTATCACAGGTATTTTTAATATGCATAGTGGTACCTGCTACCAAGAATGATATAAAAGTGGTCCTTGATCAAGAAAAGTTTGGGAACCCCTCGTCTAGACCATCAATGGATAAAATCCATAATGCTACAAATACACATTTTGGATTTATCAGTGTATACAATACATACAATAAAGGGAAAAGTAACCCATATGGGACCATTTTCGACATAATGGCATAAATCACAAGATCTTTTGAAGCTATAAATATGCAACTAGACTTTGGAAGTACCTTGGTTCTTTAGTTACATAATATTACTCTGTTGATATCGTGACATAATGGGAAAATATAAAAAATAGGACATTTTTAAAGGTTGTCATTGGGTCCAAATAACGCCACTAAATTACCATACTACCATACTACTACCATACTACCATAAATTGAACCACCAGGTCCCTAAATTAGACCAAACCTCAAGTTATAGGAATAAATAGGAATTAAGTAAGGGAAAGTTATAGTTACGAATAATTATTATTAATATTTATTCCTTAAACGTTCTTGGTTTTTTTTTCGAAATACCGTTTTCGTCGACATTGATGATGTTGCTAGCCTAAATTGAATTCTCATCCATAATCTTCTCAAGTAAATTATAAACAATAGATATATTTTTACGATTAAATTTTTGGGGGTTAATATTGTGGGAGATGCGATCTCTTCGTAGAATATGAAGATCAGCTTAATTGACCGAATCTGCAGTGAGAACAGGAGAATGTCATAGTCAGAATAAACAAGAACCTATCGTCATGTAAATATCACATGTGATATTTACATGACGAGAGAAAGAGTATTAAAAGAATGACAAAAAATTATGAGGCAATAGTAGAGAGGCAGAGAAAGACCTCAGCTTACATTTAAGTATATAGTATCAATGATACTGTATGAAGGTCACGTAAAAAGCATGAGTACTCCCTGCACACATATGAAGGAATTGATGACAGTGGACGAGACGAAAGAGATATGCAAAAAAAAATATCTATAATAACATAAAATAATATATTCTTTTTTTGTTAATCACATAATATTTTAAATGTTGAATTTATTATTAATTTTTTATTCTTTGTTATTTCATTACTTCAGGTGTCGTAACAACAACTCGAGTAACCCACGCGTCCCCGGCCGGTGCGTATGCGCACGTCGCCAACCGTAACTGGGAGAACGACGCGGAAGTGCTGAATGACTCGGGGGACCCGAACGTATGTCCAGACATAGCCCACCAACTAGTCCACTCTTATCCTGGAAACCAATTTAAGGTTCGTTGTTGGAAAGTTAATCAAATAAGGAAAGGAACACAAACAGATCTACCCCTCAGATTTTTTTGTTATATGTGTTCTGAAAAAAAATAACTTAAAAAAACAAACTCACTTTAACATTTTTGTTAATTTTATTTTGTTATTATTTATAGGTTATATTAGGCGGTGGTCGACGAGAATTTTTACCTGTCAACAATGTTGAAGAACCCGGCAAAAGAACAGACGACAAAAATTTAATAGAAGAATGGAAAGCTGACAAAGCTGATCGCAACGCTTCCTACCAATACATCCAAAACAAACAGGAACTTCTTCAAGTCAATGAAAATCTTCCCGATTATCTGTTAGGATTGTTCGAAATGGATCATCTCAAATATCACCTGGAAAGCAATGTTACTAATGACCCTACTTTAGCGGATCTAACTGAAACAGCCATAAACATGTTAAAACGTAATGAAAATGGTTTCTTCTTGTTCGTGGAAGGAGGTCGCATTGATCATGCTCATCACGAAAATTTCGTGCACCTCGCGTTAGACGAGACGATAGAAATGCATAAAGCTGTCGCTCGAGCTTCTCAACTTCTTTCTAAAGAGGATTCTCTGATCGTGGTTACCTCTGACCATGCACACGTTATGGCATTTAATGGATACACCCAAAGAGGTTCAGATGTCCTCGGCCTCTCGGGTAGTAGGGACAGCAGTAGTGTTAATTACATGACTCTTTCGTATACAAACGGTCCTGGTTTCCGTCCGCATGTTGACGGCGTGAGGCCTGATGTCTCTCAGGAGGTTAATTATCGTAAGTCTTAGTTATGTCTATTTATAATATTTTAGTAATATTTCATATGAAAAAATATGTTCCAATTAAAACTTTAATTTTATTTTGTATGTATGTCAGAATTTTATACGTAAAAAAAATTAAAACAATTAAATAACAAATAACTACCAAAAATGAACTTATCTCTTTTCTAAATGTGAAAGGGAACGGATGTGTTTAATACTATTATGAAAACAACATTTTTATTTCGTCAATTTCATTGAATTTATTATTCAAAACTTAATACACAGGTCAAACAAATTGGCGCGCCCACGTCGATGTACCACTTGCCTCAGAGACCCACGGAGGTGACGACGTGGCGGTGTTCGCTTCCGGTCCCCATCATCAGATATTCACCGGTCTCTATGAACAGAGTCACATTCCTCACCGCATGGCATATGCAGCGTGCATCGGACCCGGGCTCCATGCATGCAACCATGCTGGACACTTCCAAAAACACTCGTTTATAATGATTGTGCCATTATTGTTTATGTTAAGACATTTGTTAGGTTTTTAATTGGTTAGGTTAGTTTAGATTTAGATTTACAAAATTAGCCAAAATCAAAATATTCTTCTTTCAATTAGGTCATTAAAAGCATTTTTTGAATCGTCGAGTTACATTGGTTAAAATTATTGCAGTATATATATGTATCTAGGTCTAACAAAATACAGTTTTGACAAAAAAGGTATAAGACAAAAAAATTAAATTTACATTTGTATTTTTTTTTGTGAAATGAAAGGAAAATAAACTGGTTACTGAATAGTATGTATTTATAAGTGAAGTATAACAGTGCTGTTTTAATAGTAATTAAATATGTAAGATCTTGTCAAAAAAAATATTACAACTGCGACTATTAATAGTTATTTTAAATAAAATTACTTTAAACGAAGCAAGATTATTTATTATATTGACACTCCGATACCCTTCCTAAAATACTATAGAATAAGGACATAGCTCGTAGTCTTCAGGTTAGTTAGTCCATAATCTTATATGCAATTATGGTGGAAGAGTGGAGTGAAACCCAATTTTGTACAATATTCATACATTCACTACATAAATATTTCCCTAGTTACTGCGACATTCAGTTCAGACAATTATGTATATATATATATATATATATAATTGTCTGAATATATATATATATATATATATATATATATATATATATATATATATATATATATATATATATATATATATATTCTGATATAGGCTCACTAAATGCACTATGCACTAAATAAATAAATATCACTACTGTGCGGTTTCGTAGAAACTTCCTTATCTATCTCCACCAACCAACTCTATCTCCACCTTAAAGACCGGCAACGCACCAGTATCTCCTCTGGTATTGCACGGGATCGTAGGCGGCGGTAATCATTTACTATCAAGTGACCCGAACGCTCGTTTGCCTTGTCCTTTTCCATTAAAAAAATTTAAAAAACACGTTTCAATATAAACAACATACAACAGGTACATATGTACGTATTTTTTTATTAGATCAACAACAAAACTAACTGTCTTATCAATATTTATGGCGTGTCTGGATGGTTGTGGGTTCATCCTTTCAAAAAATTATAATTCAGGATTCAGGATTTCTTCTCAATTTTATATTTAGAGGCTTATTTATTTATGGATGATGTATTTAATTTATAAATGAACGGAGACGATAAAGATATAAAAAAAAGTAAATATATTAGTTTTTAAATTTTATATGCAATAAAACAAAGCTAGGTAATAGATAAAGATCAGAGCTTAAGCTTAAGCCATGAAAATATATTATATTAATAAAAATTTTGTGTTAAGTAGAGAAATTCTCTAATAAACAAAACAGATAATTTGTCATCATAAGAAAAGAATGTATAACAAAACAAAGGGTTACCAACTCATTGTTAAGTCGGTTGCACACACGTTTGTTGTGAGTTTGGTCTCGTATGAGGAGAAATATATTAAAACGAGTCGAAGCCCTCAACTTCGTTTGCATGGATTATAAAATTTAATAATACCGGGAAGAACTCTCATTCTGTCTTAGTACCCTCCTCCGCGTATAGCATATAGGTTCCGTGGCGGTCCAAGGAACCTATATGCTATCCGCGATATAAATATATATTTTCATATTTCCAATTTGGTAAAAGGAAACACATCGTAAGGTTTCCCCGCCCGACGCCTATACCTTAAATAGAAAAAGTATAAAAAGAACAGGAAGAAAAGGACATATGTATTTGGACACTAGATTTTTGTCTATAAAAATGATGGTCGAGTAATTATTATAAGAAATACGAAAAATAAATCCTTAAAAATCTATTTCAGATATTTTACACACGGAACAAACATGCTGCTATCATTATAAGAAACATTATCAGACAATCTTTACTCCACGCGAGTCCCACGACGGCGACATCATTATCGATCCACGATCCTATCGAATCCATATCGTGTGCTTAAACGATTTACACGTGTTTCACGCTAAGATAAGATTTAGTTATTAAAGATATTAATCGCACAAAGAGATTTATAAGCTGTTGATGAGGAAATTGCTTGTAATATTTGGATTAGCTGATAAATAACTAAAAGTTATGTAAAATTTTGTACAATTGTGATATGAATATATAATGAAATAGGAAATGAATTATTAAATATTGTTTCGCTCTGGTAATAAAGCAAAGTGCGTCCTCCAGAATTCGGTGGAAAGTAGTAAACAGAAGTGTCGTAATAGGAACTGAGTGTCTCTTGTATTAACATTCCCAGTCTCACTCTGCATACTCTGCTCTTAGCGAAATACAGCGTGAAATTAAAAAAAACTCATAAGTAGACAAGATTTTATTTCGTATTTTATCAAAATTAGCAGAATATTATTAATTAATCAGATCAAAGATTAAGATTGGACTTTGTAGGCGTTTGATAGACCCAAGCAAATTAATTAAATTACACAGTATAGGATTGTGATATAAACCCAGATAATACGCCAGATAACAATAATACTAATAATTTAACATTAAATATTCCAAATTATCACGTATCTCTACATCTTCAACGCAAGTCTGTAACGTGACTTGCAAGATTATGAAATTATGTATTTGCACATTAATAAAAAATATTAATAACATTACTTGGTACCTTACTACATACGTATAACATATAATCAAATTAATTTACCCATTAATATATATTTTTTGGGCGTTATAACATCTTATAAATCAATGAAAGCCGGTTACACACATAAAAAGCATAATCATTGTCCCGTTCCGCTGCGCCGTGCGAGCGAGCCAGAGCGCGAAACAAGCGATAGAGCTGTAAGATTGGCCTTATAAGTCTTCTACTTGTAAAGCATCTATTTTCCAGTCCTATCTCACGGCACCTCCTCGGCGCGACGGGGCGCAGCGGTCGAAATCCCCCCCCCTTATTAGCATACGCAGGGAATGCCTCTGCGATCGTCCATCAAAGTTCCACATTATCTTCAAGGGCTAGGTACTCTCGCCTCTCCGCGCCTGGTGACGCTGTCAAGATCATCCCAGGTGAACAACAACAAAGCCTATTCGAAAAAAAAGACGCATCTATCCATTCATTGTTATTTATAATTAAATTAGCACATTATGCTATATAAAAAATATAAATTTTAACAGTAATATAGAAATTATTGTCATTATTATTACTGTGTAGATGATTGATGATTTTTATCCCATATTATTTATTTTTTGAGCTACGCCTGTTATATTATGTTATGGTATATACCGATGTTTGATAATTAGAAAAAACATGATTAGCGCCATCTAGTTATTGACATTATATTGTTAAAAATTATTACTTTCAATCTAATTAAAACAAATTAACAATTGTAAAAGTATCTGTATATATTTTAATAAAAATATGTTATTATTAAGATAACATATTTTAAATAACTAAATATCATTTTGAATTCTACAATTTAAATCAAATTATATTTTTGAACGAATCAACGTTGATCTCGCAACACTGCTACGCGGCCATGTTCTTTTTGCTTCTGACATTTACGTGATTCGCGTGTTTTACTAGGTTAGTTGTGTTTCATTTAATAAATAAGTGAAATTAATGATAAATAGAAGATTAAATTGGTTTTCTAACTAGTTGAAAATATTTAATTTCAGTGTACAAAATGCAGAACGACGCCGGTGAATTTGTTGACTTGTACTGCCCGAGAAAATGGTGAGTACAACGTGTTAGGTTAGCCATGGTTAAGACATTTTCAAAAAGAATAAATTCTTATGCTGCATCTATCTGTATCTGTAAATAATTACCATCGTTTATTTACTTCATAAATATCTCAATGTAATTGCCATCGCTTAATAACTTGTAATAAAAATATAATTGACAATGCTTGTCAGTATTAACATATACTGAATGAAACAATATGTATAAAATATTTAAAATTCCTTTAAAATTCCATCTTAAATTACCTAAAAAGCAAATATCACAATTTTACATAAATCTAAAACAAAAATAGTACATTTCTTACTATAAAGTAATTATCATTAATAGCTTGTCCTCGTCCACTGCTGGAGCCCTCTCTTAACACGCTACTGAGTTCGATCTTCAGTTCTGCATCCAACCATATTTAGTAATAACAACTGATGACATAAATGTCAAACTTCACCTTTCCTGCTTTTTTTTTATAATGAATGTGAAAAGTTTATGAGAATGAATTGAAGTTTGTTCCACTTTCAAACAAAAGTACAGAAAGGATTTTGATGATTCTACAGTAATATAGCTTATACATCAGAATGATACAAAGACTTTAATTTATGTAAAGATTTTTTATAATTTGGCTATAGTATATCTTGTATATAGTTTGGGTTGCTAATTTAGTAATAACAAATATTAAATCTACCTACAGCTCGGCCAGCAACCGCCTCATCCACGCCAAGGACCATGCTTCCGTGCAGCTGGTAATAGCAGATGTGGACCCCGCCACTGGCCGTGCTGCTGACTCCAGCAAAATGTATGTGGTCTGTGGAGCCATTAGGCGTATGGGAGAGTCCGACGACTGCATTGTTAGACTCACTAAGAAAGATGGAATATTGACTAAGTGAGTATACTCTATTTTAATATAAGATTTTATGTCTTGAGTGTATACATTATCACTAACAAATAATTGATTTGAAGTTCTGCTGAGTTTCTTTTACTGGTCCTTCTTAGGTCTGAACCATTCTATGTTAAGTTGATGATATTCAAAACAAAAAGTCACATCTTCATCAATATTAATAAAATTAGTTAACATTAACACATCTTATGTTGTTTCAAAAAATGATACTCTTATTTATGATTGTAAAGAGAACCTTGTATTTAGATATTCTGTTCTTCACCAAAATTGTGCCACACTGTGGTAAATTGCCGGAGCAAGTAGATAAAAAATATATATATATGATGCTTAGAGCTCAAAACAAACAGTTGCTGATGCACTACCAAGCACTATACTGGCAGAATTTTCATTGATATTTATTTTTTTAATATATAAATTATTAACAAAAATAATGTCCCACTACCACAATGGCCTCTATCAATGCATCTTAAGTTTCCATTCTCTCTAATGAAAAAAGGAACCCTTATACCTTATCACTTTGTTGTCTGTCCCTCAAGGTCATTTATCTCAGGAACACTTTTATAAATGCTATCAACTTGAAATTCAAACCATAAATTCTGATCCACCCCAACTCACGCCTATTTGGGTTTTTTGTCAATTTAATTTATAAAAAAATGTTAATAAAAACTAAAATTATTAATTTGTTTCAGGAACTACTGATGTGTAAGAAGCTTACTTTATAAGAAAAAATAAAAAAAAATTAAAAATTGAGTTTTGTTTTAATTTATTTTGCACTTCAATTACAATTTAAACGTTTCATTTGTAACAGTTTTCTAACATTCAGCCTTTTGTAGTATCTGTGAATAAAAAAGGATTTAAAAAAATTAAATCAGCTTCACGCTGTATCCCGCACACCGCAGGGTAGGCAGAGGGAACCTAGTGTTTTAGACACTCCGTTCCCCACTTTCTGCAGAATTGTGGAGGCATTGTCTGTTGAGTGGCAGAACTCAACGCCGCGCTTTGCCTCGGCACCAGAGCGAAGAAATGGAAAGATAAATTTAAGTAAATACTTCATCTCTTCGAGTGGGGATCAAACCCACAACCGTTCAGTCGTCGGTTTTACAGTCACACTTTGTGCCGCTGCGCTGCGACTGGCCTCTAAAAAAATATAGTAGCAGACATTTTTAAATTCGATTCAATGTTATGAAAAAAAAATAAGAACTAAACAATAAAAAGGGAATTAATTTACTTCAAAAATAATGAATTCATATATATATAAAAATTATTGAAACAACATTGAAATCGTATTTTATTAAATGTTTTAAAATTTTGTTTTGCTAATCATAAAGCACAACTATTTGACTCCACTTAAGTAGTGGAGTGTATTATTATTTGGAACATTTAATTTGAAATATTTAATATGAAAATAACTTATAACGCCCATTTAATATTACAATTAATAATGACGTATAATTTATAATCATACACAAAAAATACATTGAAGTAACATTGGTTCATATTTAAATTGAATAATAAAATTCAGTAAATATTTGTTAGTTAAGTATATAAAATTTTACTATTCAAGCAAATTTATATGTGTATATTGTTATGGATATGTAAGTATATTTATATTATGTATGTTAATTTTTCTTTAATATATATATATATTTAGTTGGAATAAATAACTTAATAATTTTTACACCTACACAAGTATCTAATAGTTAACTCTATCTAAGTAGTTGCCCGTAGGAAATAACTTGCAGTGATAAGGCCGCCATTACACATATTATGTTAAATAATATATACTTAACGAAAACAACAACTTGTAAGGTTTTATGTGCAATAATAAAGTATTATTATTATTAAATTTTCTTTAAACATGTAAGTATGGCATAGGCAGAGAGGACTTAGTGTGTAGACACTGTCACCATTAAAGTACTTCTATTCCTCACTTTTTGCCGAATTCAAGAGATATTGCGTGCTAAGTGGCGGATCTCGACATTGCCCAAGTTTCTCCCTCGTTACTAGAGCGGAGAAATTATAATAATTCATTTCATCGAGTGGAATTCGAACGGCCGTAACATACCAACGGCGAGCCGCCGCGTTCGTCTCAGTCGGTCATATCAATTAATTATACATTTTTAAAAGCTATCCAATTTTATTTTATGACACTCCTGTTCAAAGTGTAAGAAACTTAGATATATTTTATGAATTGACATTAAAGACCGTCACAGTGCAATGGTACAGCGTCTGACTATAAACATGACGAATGTCAGTTCGATCCCCGTTCAATTAGTTCAGAAAAGAATTATTTTTATTTCCACGCTCTGGTACCTAGACAAAGGGCGACGTTGAGTCCCGCCTCCGTCGCGAAAATTTGGCAGTGCATAGGGAACGGAGTGTCTTAACAGTAGGTTCCCGGACAAAACTAACATTATCGTCGTCCGCCGCAGCCAGGGCGTCCACCGGGCGGTGGGCGGCAGATGGTCTTCTTCTTGCAAGCGGCTGCTGACGCCCACCACGCCGCGCACCACACCCACCACAACATCCACCACTGTGTGTAACAATTAAAAATCAATAGAAGAACTTTAGTTTTTCTAAAACATAGTGTCATATATTTTTGCGGGTTTTTTTTTTGGGTTTTTTGTGTCTTCTTGGATAGCGAAAAACTAAAATATTTTTTTAATTTAAAATTTGTATTCATTCTGAGAAACAAAATTGGGTGTATGTATAGGGTAACACAAAACAAAAAATATAAATAGTAGTAGAATAAGTTTTAAAAATCCAAAAATGCATGAACAACTTACCATTTTGTTTACTTTGGAATATTATTATTTTTAATTGGGTATCACCAATACTTGGGCTTGCAGCCTCCGGGGCAGCGAGGGGGGCGGCACGAGGACTTTCGCTTACAGGCGAGCGCGCTAGCCACCTATAAAAAATTATAAGAGATAAACAAACTTATAAAGACTACAAATTAAATCAGCTTCACGCTATATCCTGCACACAGCAGGCAGCCAATTTTCTGCCGAATTCTGGAGGCATTGCGTGTTGAGTGGCAATACTCAACGACGCGCTTTTGCCTAGACACCAGAGCGAAGAAATGGAAACATAAATTTAAGTAAATATTTCATCTCCTTGAGTGGGGGTCGAACCTACAACCAGTCGGTTTTACAGTCACACTTAGTGTCTTTGCGCCACGACTGGCCTCAAGACTACAAATTAAATACGTGAAATATCAGGACTACTATTATTCAAACAATCACTCGAAAACAGCTAAAGTAATAATAGTAATATAAGACGAACGTAGTATGTTAATAATGACGACTGCTCATATACTCTTAATTTATAATCATAAGATGACGATCCTTACACCCAATGGCAAAAGTCTTTTTTTTTCATCTCACTATTCCTCTACAAGAATCTTTGAATGTAGAAAATTAAAGCAAATCACTGAGCGAATTTGTAATATATTGGGAACACTGTTAATTAATAAGCGGGATTACTTCACAGAATACTTTGTATATCGATAAAAGAGAAGATTTAATCGTAGAAGATTTAAACGAATACACTTTTGATTCCTCTCTGTCGAATCTAATTCTGAAGTTCAAAGTACAACATACCTGCAATAGAAGGCAAAGAAACCACCAAAGACCAAGATCTCTCTTCATATTTAACAAACGTCGTTCAACGTTTCCTAGAGTTGTAGTTTGGTCGAACTACATGATGTTTTTATCGTGTTTATAATTTACGAGTAATTTTGCGGTTGACATTTTTGAAAATTTTTTGATGGGAATCTTCTTTTGTTCGTCTGTCAGCAGATTTTTTCAGAGGTTTCTCCTCTGCCAGTTGCTGTTAAAGATAAAAAAATATATTTTTAAATTAAGGTTATCTTAACAGAGATTATACCTATGTAAGAAAGAAGTTTTCATAAAAAATATAAAAATCTGCCTTTAAGATGATTGTAATCCATTTTTTATTTACTCCGAATCTTTTTTCCTTTACATTTTTCATACATCAATCTTTTGTTAAATATCACGTACAACCTAAGTTAAGTTAATTTTGGGGATAACAAATTTGCAACTAATTTCTTTTTTATTATTTCTAAAACTCAAAGAAATACGGTTTTCTTATGTTTAACAGAGAGAAGTATTCAATTTTTGATAACATTAAGAAGTTGAGACTCGAATGCTTGTTTTAAACAGGTATTTTAATTAATATTTTATTTTCAATTAAATTATATTAATTACTTTAACTTTGAATAAGTGCAAAATAAAAAAAAAAATCGCAATAGTGATGTTATTTAGTAGTGTTTAACTATTAACTGTCTAAATAGGGCAATTTAATTTCAAAATAAAACAAATAAGCGGTTTTTATTAAATGTTTAATACATATTCAACGTAACGTAACACATAATACTCAAGAATTAATTCCAAACAATTGTTGCTTTAAGAACCTCCCCACCACCCTCCAGTAGCTGCGGCAGAGGGCACAGAGGGACGTGCTTGCCTTGCTGTCGATCGTATCACCTCTGTTATCAGCTACATGTTCCGACCGTCGCGTGCTGTGTCGCACGCTGCCGTGACGGGCCCTCGCGTGGAGAGCTTGGAGACGCTTCGCTTGAGCATATAACTTGAAAAATTAAAATGTTATTTAGTGTAACTATAATAAATTTTTAAAATTTCCATTTTCGATTCTATTTTCGATTTTTGTAAATATTACCTATAAATTTACACTTTTTTTTTTTTTTTATGGAACAGACACGGCAAACGAGCGTGCGGGTCACCTGATGGTAAGTGATTACCGCCGCCCACGACCCCGTGCAACCCCAGAGGAGCTACAGGTGCGTTGCCGGCCTTTAAGATGGGTTGGGCGCCGGGGCCCGGCATTACCTGATGCGAAACGCAGTGGCATAAAGCCACTACTTCACGCCGGTTTGAAATGCCGGGGGCGGTAATGATCCGGTTGAGTCTGCCCATGCGTGTTGCCAGTGCTCTCGACGTGACTCTACCACACATACTTTAGTCGCCTCTTACGACACCACCAGTACCAGGATGATCCTATTCTAGGCCGGGATCACACGGCACAAAAAAAACACTTTAAATTTTTTTCTTTTATTATTATTGAAAGTTTTTATTCCGTGATTAGAAGCTTCACTTCTGTGCTGGTGTGACCATAAACCTGAATATATCATATTAGTTTCAAGTTGATACCTCCAAGTGATCTTGAGATAAATGCTCTTGACAGACGGACAATAAAGTGATTAAATCCTTTTTACCTTTTCAGGCACGGAAACCTAAAAATACTAACTTAAAGCATCATAAGTAATAAATCTTTTGACCGATAGCCAGGTTGTGGTGTCCTTTGCCCACACACCCTGTCTGCTTAATTATATATATTTTATGACTTTTCCTAAGTGCGAGTACGTATTAAACGATTATGTATTCTTCGACTCACATGTAGAGGGTCGTCGAGGTCGAAAGCTCCGGGCGCCCCACAACCAGAGTCACTCCAATTATCCGCTATACTGAGAAAATATAAGTTGAATTACTTAAATAAGGTTATTTGTATCTCCATTTCAATCATGAAACAATATGTTTTAGAAACCGTCAAAAAATTATGTAGCGTGATTCGAGCCTGAGCCTCTTGGATGCTGCCCGAGAGCACTAGCCGTTAGTCACTAAGTCGCAGGTTCTGACGGCTACCATTTAATTTTTATATACTTTCTAAAACATTCGTCTTTCCTTCCTGTAAGGGACTGTTCCGATATGAAACAGTATTAAAATTAAATTCAATTTTAATAATATAAAAACCTTTCTTCGCCATGTTGTTTTTCTAAAGGCTCGATGTCGACTCCAGGCGCGTGCGTCACTGCCAACTGTTTGTTGTTTGAACATTTTCCTCTCTCTGAATGAAAACGATTACTCGCTCGACTCGAATGCATTACCTTAAGAAAACTAGACATTGTTAAAAAATACTTTTATATCAGCTTCACTTATATGTATATATACTCGTATGAAACATTTAAAAAGTTTATGGTATAGATCTTAAGTAAATCTTCACGAATCTCTTGCACAAACCAAATTCATTGAAATATAACTCCGTCCAACAATGGTATCGTTCTATGCAATAACGAATATTTTTTTCAGCTTCTCGCTGTATCCCGCATGTAGCAAGATAGGCAGAGGGGAGCTAGTGTTAAGCCCCACACATTCCACAAAATTCTGGAGACATTGGGTGTCGAGCGGCGCAAATCAACGCCGCGCTTTGAATATTTTATCTCCTCGAGTGGGAATCGAACCCACAACCTGCCGCACTTACGCTTGTGCCCCTGCACCACAAGTGGCCTCTAATGATAAATAACGTACGAGTAGACTCAAAATGGCTTTGCTTTATAACTGTACTTGTATAACAGGTGTGTTAATTTGTTTCACATCCTCAGTGGCCACTTTCTTATCACACACAGACACAGACCCCGACGAGAGACGTTGTCTTGCTCGCACTGCGGGAGCAGGAGACGTTCGTCGCGCCACGAATAGGTGGTTCAGCTCGTCAAGTTTACCCATTATCAGATTGTATGTCTTACAGGATTCAGTCTTTGAAAAAAATCTTAGGTTAATATTGTTGTTTTGGGCGATTAAATGTTTATATTTCAAATTTCGTTCGTTTATATTTAAAAGCGTACGTTGTTGGGGTCTCCAAGCAAGCAACGCAATACCTTAAAAAAATATGGAAACAGGAGAACATAGTCTCTAAACGAATTGTTAATGTGTGGCTATAAGATACTCCAAATGACATTAGAGATGATTGAAAATAACTATTATTTCCTAACATTAACAAACAAAAATCTTTTAAGTAGCAAAGAAAATAAATACTGTTACAATTAACAATTTTAAAAAAGGTAAAAAAAAGTACGAACCAAGTGCACGTAGTACGTAGTATTTAGTTAAAATATATTTTAAAAAACTACAAATACAAACCCTATGTTTATCTTTCCGTCGTACATCCTGAAAACTGGAACTACTGGATGTGTTGTCACTAGAGTCCGGTGTTGCTGGTCGACGTTTTACTCTTTGGGGCAACCTCTGTGGAGCGCTAACTTTTGAATTCGTATTAGTATCGTATTTTTCTGTTTTATCCATATTTTGTGAACGGTAATTTAATTTATGATCAATATTCTGAAGTAGTTGCGGAGATACATATCCGTTTGGTGTACTCGTAGTATCTTGTGCGTGATTTTGTATTACTTGTGGCTGTACTAGTTTCTCGCAAATGGCCGCCACTCGAGCGATCTGCTCCTGTTGCTCTCGCAGCGCTCTCTCGCACGTCGCCCTGAAGTCACGCTCTGAGGAGTTGGATGCCGATTTGCGACGAGACTCAGGGTACTTTTCTATAGTTCCTCTGAAAAATATTACTTTTATAACAGTTTCAATAAAAAATCTTTGCTTGTTATAAAGTTAGAATTCTCTATGAGTGATATTTTTAACATAAAAAAATTAAAAAGTGAGGAATTTTTAAAATTGTGTAATTTTGTCTTTGTTCGAAATTATTTGTGTTCAAATGTGCGTTTGATTTTTTTTTTTTCAAAATGGAATTACTATTTTTATTTTATGGATTTCTCCGCCAGCAATCCTTGAGCTTAAAGAGAGAGATTTAATCGCGGATTCTAATAATTTTATTTTCTCTCGATGTAAATAAAACTTGATATACACATATGAAATAACGAATAATATTACTCATATAGTCTTTCCAACCTGTGCGACTTGTGTGTCTTCACATAAGTGTCCTCCGACAGCCCCGAGTCGTGCGAGTATCGCTTGTAGTACTGCGCGCGCGGGGCGTGTGCGGTCGTCGGGGGGGACATGGAGGGGCGTCCGCTACTGGATGATGTGACCGACCCCCGGGGGACGAGGTTCGCTCCGCCCGCGTCCACTACCAGCCTATCGCTGGCCAAAATTATTAAACTCTTTTATTAAACAATGACTATTATAGATTTCTTATGATAATAATAAAATGAAACTCTAGATAGTATATATTTAGTGTAGCTACTATATACCGTGTGTATGCGTGGTGGTATGTGTGTCGCGAGGGCCTGACGGAGGCGCGCATGTAGCGGTCGAGGTCGATAATGTCTGCGCCTGCCACGCCCGAGCCCACTCGCGGCCCCGCGCCCGCAGCCCCGCCCCCCGCGCATGACGCGCTCGAGACTGACATCGCGTCTGTAAATTTTGACGAGTAATTTTGCAGGAATAAGATAATTTAGTGTTAAGATTAACTTGTCCCATGACATTCCTGCTTATTTACAATAACTTATATTATGTCTATTATTTTGCAAGGAAACGTTTTTCTTAAAATAAACTATTCTCTGGAAATAGAAAAGACGGAAGACGGAATAAAAATTATAATTTCTGCAAGCTGTACACGTCTCGCACTACGGTTATTGTTCATGCACAACATTCAAGCATGCCAAAAGGAGTAAAAATCATTACATTATGAAAATAATGAATTTTATGAACAATTATGAATTTCATAATTATATTTAGCACAGAGAATGCCATGTGTTTTAAACATCAAATAATCTACGGTACTACATTAGACATGAGAATAACCGTTTGAAAAAATTTATCATATATGCTTTTGAAAAATTATAAATATAACATTAACAATGATACTCTAATATTTATAAATAATACCAACCCATTAAATATATCTTTAAATTTTAATCAGTCATACCTGTATAGTACTGTATAAAGTACTGGATCTCGTCCGGGCGACCGCATCACTCACGAGCTTGACAGAACCATGGTGACATTACAATTGTCATTACAGAATAAAATAGTTTTCATTTAATAGTCAATTATCCTCTCGTTGGTATTATTTAACATTTTCATTTCCTCAGTATATTAGTAACTAGACAAAGCGCGGCGTTAAGTTCCGCTATTTAACAAGCAATGTCACACACACTACACTAGGTTCCCTCTGCCTGTCGTGTTATATGCAGGATACAGGTGAAGTTAAAAAGCAATTTTCTACTTTGTGTAAAAATATTGGCGAAAGCTAGAGCACAGTTTTTTTTACCGATTTATAATAGAGACGACAAAAATATGCATTTCTTTGTTTGCCTGGTAAAGCAGTAATGTTATAATAATGTTAAGCATATAACGGACAATATCAGAACTTGTGATGGAAAATAAAACGACAGTATTAGTGGCGGCAAGTTATTTTATTATTAATTTATTATTCATACATAATGCTAACAATTTGCTTTTGCCTTATTATAGTGTACCGGACGAACACACAGACAAACTCCAAAACACTTATTTGTACATACATATAATATACTTCAATATTCGATCTGTTCTCATTGTGCAATAATAATTTTATCATACAGTGGGGTAGGCAGGGAAAGTGTTAAGAGCAAGTGTCAAGACACTCCATTATTCACTTGAATACGAAACATTGCGGAACTTAACGCCCCGCTTTGACAAAGTGTAAAACTGAAAAAAAAATGTAATGAAACAGAAATGTTTCTAACTTTTCCAAGAAAGCATTTGTTTTTGATACAGTTTTGTATATTTCATTATAAAAAAATATAAAATAATACATACATTTTATAACAAAAGAATCGAATAATTGTAATGTAATATTTTTATATACAATTTTAATATAATTTGATAAATGGCATTGGTAATTCAGGAAACCTAATATTTTTTACATTGATATGCATAAATAAAGATATATATGAAAAAGAATATTAAGAACCCCATAAATAATTAATAAAACAATTTAAAAAACACCATATTTATTATTCTATATCTAGTCATATTTAACCCTATGGAGTATTAACCGCTACTTTACTGAGGTAGTTGGCTTTCACATTATAAAAAAATAATATGTAAAAGCCTCTCTTTCTAACATTAAGCAATTCATATAAATATCTATCTCGCTCTTGAATATACTTGAATATGAAGATACATAATGAAGAATAATGATAATAAAAACAATATTAATTTATATATTATATTCTAATTATATATATAGTCTGTCTGAATGCTCGTCCGCAAAAATCTGCTAACTTATTTATATTGGACTACGACATTTGATCAGATCATTTAATAATTATTCATAACAATAAAAAAAGAAAAGAAAAATAATACATTACTATTTACTATTTGATTTTAAAGAGTTGTATGATCTATGTACTTTGTCTTTGCTAGATATAGTAAAATAAAAAAACATTACATATTAATTTAAATAAAAACGATTTTTATAAGTACCGAAAAAAATATTAATTCATACAATTAAAGTAGAATTTCAGTTAATTAAACGTCATTTTATACAGGCTGAACTTAAAATGTTACTAAAAATATTATTAATACAAATATTTACAAAATTAAAAAGTGATTATAATAATAACAATATGTTATATTTAATTTTATTATAATACTTGTTACAGCATTTATTATATTGGTGCTACTTAATATATAGCCTCAACTGATCACAAAATGGTCGATGATACAAATGTTTGAAAGATCATAGATTAGAGTGTTGTTCATACACTAAGGAAAGAAAAATAGAAAGAAATATATAAATATTTAAATTCATAAAAAAATAGAATCATTTATCTTATTATATATTTTATCTATTAAACTAAAACTTTGTTATTTTTATTCCAACTTATTTGATTTAGACGACGTACTTACATTTATTACAATTCTCAAAAAACTACATTTTGTATAAAAATTAACGAGCAATTTTATAATATGATTCAGCTAATCTGAGTGAAAAAAATATTTAAAAAAAACTATCCTCAGATTAAACAGTCATATAAATAATTTTAAACGATAATTTTAATGAAAATACGTAATCAAACATTTGTATCATGACATCAAATAAAACATAACCGTTCAAATTACAATATTTTCTTTCGAACATAGCCTTTTTAAGAAAAAGAAGATAAGAAAGCTTATAATAGTCAGCACTTCACTTGTATAATGTATATATCACACTGTTGGCCCATTATTGGCCAAACTTCATTGGTCCAAGATCCTTTATGAAGCTGTATTGGCCCAACACACTGCACTTATTGCACTCGATTTCTATATATATATTTATAGAATTCATAATGGTATAATAATGGTTATTAATATTATTTATGACCTATTAGTGTAATATATTTTTGAGTTAAGTAACTCAACTTAAAATTTTTATTTGACTCACTCAACTCAAATTTACGATTGAGTGTATTTTTAATTCTAATTTCATACAGTAATAATCACATTTAGCAAAGTTTTAGTTTATTTATTTCATTACAAATTTAAGCATGCTTTATTTTAAAAATACTATTTTACAATTATTTGGTTAATACCAAGAGATTTTGTTTGTTTTTCGCTACAAAGCAATAATTCAGATTCTTTTTTTTATAAACGCGAGTATTTTATTGTTTATTTTGTGTATTAGTCAATCGTAATTTATTTCGTATGTATGGCATACTGTCTCTGCGCAGTGTAAGGTCGATACTGGGTTCAGTTCTCGGCCTCAGCGTTGTGTCACTGACTGTTTGCAAGCTCGTCCATGCGACACCTGCATTCAGACAAAAGGAAATGTATCTATTATCTATATTAGTAATTATATTCAAAAAATATATAAAACATTTTTTTGTTCTAGTATACATTTTTGAGCGTGTTACAAATTAAAATAAAATTTAATATTTAAGCGTGAAGCTGATTTAATTCTTTTTTTATATATTTTTTTCTGCTTCACGATGTATCCCGCATATAGTAGGGTGGGCAGGAGGAAACTATTGCTAAGATATTTCGTTGCCACTTCACGCGCAGACTATTTTTCGAGACCTTGTGTGTTGAATGCAGGAGCTCAACGTCGCGCTTCAATATTAAATATTCAGATATTTGAGGCCAGTCGTGGCGTAGGGGCACAAGCGTGCGACTGTTTCTGTAACTGTAACGCGACAGGTTGTGAGTTCGATTTCCACTCAAAAAAATAAAATATTTATTACTTTATTTTTTTCGCTCTCGCGTCGAGACAGAGCGATACGTTTTGGTCTCGTCCCTTAATACGCAACTCCCAACTCCCTCTGGCTACACTCTGTTAAAAAAAACCAAATGACTACACAAATGACTATAAAATTTACCTGACGGCCATCTCCGCGACCTCAAGACTCGGATAGTCGAGCTCCTTCACTAGACACAGTACTGCTGACAGTAGATTGGAATTCTAGAAACCGATACAAAACTATGATATATCTTAACCGAAATATAAACATTGTAATAGTGTACATAATAATCAAAATCTAATTAATGCTATTTCTAGGTGTTTCACATCTTTATTCTGGAAACAGTATATATATATATATATTGTAGAGGCACAGGTTAGCTTACCCTGGCGACGGGCCTGCGCGTGAAGCCCCGGTGCTCGGCCATGACGGCGGACGGCACCGCGCCGCGCTCCGCCGCGCCGCCCCACTCCCTCTCGCCGCGCACCGAGTACGTCTCACTTCTGGAATTACTCACTTTTATTATGATATGATATAATGGATGGTTCACGGGCTTAACGATACATTTTTAGTTTCCCGCTGTGTCTCTCACATAGCACGATACGCAAAGGGAACCTAGATACTTGGTGTTGTAATACTCCATTCCCATTAAAATACTTTCCACCCAACTCCCACCTATTTCTGAAAGCATTCCGCGTAGGGTGCGGAACTCAACACTTTTGCCTCTTTACCAGAGCGAGGAGATGAAAATAATAAAACAGTTCATTCCTCCTATTGAAGATCGAACCCGCTACCATCGCGTCACTTAGACACCGTAACTATCCCGAGCGTCACGATAGAGCATAGTAGTATTTATAATACAAGTACGGTCGACGAGTCGTGGCTAACCTGAAATTAGGTTTTCTCAACTTTTATGTATTATGTATTGCTTGCAAAATTATCAAATTTAAAAAGAACATACATCTAACTTCAGGGCAGCCACAACTCGTCAAACATATAGTACAGCCAGACACAGGTAAAGTCAAATAACAAGTACAAGGACACCATAACTAGCAAGGAAAGCGTTACTAGAAAGCGTAATAGTATTAAGTTCAACTGGCCTGTCCCCGCGGTCGCTGTAGTGGTCGTGCGGCGAGGTGAGCGCGGCGTGCCCGCTGTGGCGCCACTCGCCGTTGCCGCTGTACGCGTAGTCCTATACAAAGCAATCACGAATAGACCACTACTTAATAATAAATACACAATAAATAAGGTACCTTTTAATATAGTGTTTTTATTTATATTAACTATGTTTTAACTGTGAGCTCCCAAAGGTGTGGAAATATGTAAACGTTGTATATAATACTATCTGTATATTAATTTCTTTTTTTTTATTAGTAAATAATACCTTGACGCTGTGAGCAGACACCGAATGCCGCAACGAGGCCGCGTCCGGCGACCGCGGGCCTCCTCGAGGCTGAAAATTCATATAATAAATAATTAAATTATGTACATAATACTGACAGTACCTGTTACGTATGCAATAAGAGGAGGACAAATGAAACGATAGCCGGTTGACAACGCACTGCTTTATTACCTAATGCTACTATCTTTTATAGTGCTGGACGCAGCCACGCACACATGCATATACATATATATAACATTCGTCCCCTCTAAAAAACAATGATTATAATTATTTAAAATATTTTTTAAAACAAATATTGGCACGTTTACGTAACGACCGTCCTTTTTCACAACCAGACTCAATCTGGGTCTCATGATCATTTTCTGCTTCTTGATAGTCGTCATCAGAACTCAAAGAAGTTTCCGCTTCATATAACTCTTTCCTTCTCTCTCTGGGTAAGTCGCGAGATGCGACGTCAGACATTGGGGTGTTAGACTGCGTTAATGAAGCTTCGATGGTTGAGCGTGAAGATGGAGATTCCGAGCCAACGCGGTGTGGTGACGTAAGCACTGGGCCTGGAGACGCGGCCGCCGGCGATGGAGAAGGTTGCACGTTCACGTTAGGTGACGTCACAGATTCCGATAATATCGAAGTGCTAGACACCGGACTCGGTGTACTACTAATGTCCACTCTGTGACTGGGGTCATTAGTAATGGAACCTTTATAAACCAATAACTGATTTATATGTCTTTTGTGGCATTCTAAATTTATTAAGTCTTTAACTAAATACACAACTTTACCTAAACATTTCACAATAATACCTTTAGCCCATGTAATTTTTTTTTTATTACAATATTTCTTATATAGCACTACATCATTAATATTATATTTATTTGTTCTTACTTTACTGAGCTGCTCAGATTGTAAACACTGTTGATTTTTTACACGATTAGAAATGTGCGGTGACGAAGGTGTAGATGATTTTGGATTCAACAAATCTAATCGCGATCTCAGTTTGTGACCGAAAACCATTGTAGCAGGAGAAACGCCCGTAGCAGTGTGAATTGAATTCCGGTAATCCATAAGATATTTATATAATTTTATCGTGACATCTTTTGATGTACGAGTTGACAAAAGACATGACTTTATTCCCTTTTTCACTACCTTTACGAAACTCTCTGCTTGACCGTTGCTGGGCGCGTGGTATACCGGAGATGTTAGATGAGATATACCATTAGAAATACAAAAATTATTAAATACTTGCGAACAAAAAGCTGTACCATTATCACTTACTATTGTATGAGGAACCCCAAATCTTGATATAAAATCACATAATTTAATTATCACCGCCGATGAAGTAGTACTTGACATATAATACGCCTCAACCCACTTAGTATGCGCGTCTACGATAATTAAGTAAACATTACCGTTAATTGGGCCCAGAAAGTCTATGTGTAACCTATAAAAAGGGAAGGGTGGAAATTCCCAACGTACGGGCGGATTCTGCGAAGGAGAGGGACGCAGCTGGATACAAATTTCGCAAGACCCTATCATTTTTTCTATAGCTTGATCTATTCCTGGGAACCAGAATCTTGACCGAGCTTCGGCTTTCGTCTTAACTATCCCTAAATGCGAAATATGCAATTCTTTTAAGATAATATCATGCAAATATTTAGGTAATACTACTTTGTGACCCCTCATGACACATCCATTTTCATATGACAACTGTAATTTACATAAATTATACGTTTTCAGTTCTACATCACTTAATTTTGGTGGCCAACCGTTTAAAATGTAATGTATAACTTTTGTGAGGACCTTATCACGTTTTGTTTCCTCACGTAGCGTATCTAAACTCACAGGCATACTGCCATCCGCTACGAAACAAACGTACGTAGCTCGGTCGCCCGACTGATATTCGCCACACTCCTCACTCGTAGGTGCTATAGGAAGGCTCGCTCGCGATAGATAGTCGGCGCAGTTATCAGTGCTACGAATGTATTCAATTGTATAATTATAATTACTAAGAAATAATGCGTACCGTTGTAAACGATTAGCCGACATCTCTGGCACTCCTTTATCCGGAGCGAAAATTGATAACAACGGTTTATGATCTGTTCTTAAAATAAATGGTTCAGACCTACCGTATAGGTACTGATGAAAACGACGAATTCCGTATATTATGGCGGTAGCCTCCTTCTGTATTTGAGCATATCGCTTTTCCGCGGAATTTAAAGTACGAGACGCAAACGAAATCGGTCTTTCCACGTTATCTGTACTTATTTGTGATAGTATGGCACCCAAGCCACTAGGAGAAGCGTCTACTGTCAAAACAAGTTTCGCATTAGAATCATAATGGGCTAAAACTTGGTCTGACGTCATTATTTTTTTTATAGTTTTAAACGCCTTATCGTGACTACTATTCCAGTTCCACGTAGAATCTTTTTTTAATAACGCGTATAATGGATTTAAGATAGACGATGCATTTGGTACAAAATTCCTATAATAGTTAATTAGGCCTAAAAATGACTGTAACTGACTAACATTAGTGGGAACCGGTACTTCTGCCATAGCCTTAATTTTTTCGGGTGCTTTTTTTAGACCGTCTTTTGTTATTATGAACCCCAAATAACTTACCTCATTTTTAAAAAAACTACACTTATCTTTTTGCAACGTTAAACCGGCGTCCTGTAACCTAGTCAGCACCGCGTATAATCTCTCGAGATGTTCAGCTTTGTCTTTACCCGTGATCAAAATATCATCTAGCAGGCAAAGTACGCCGTCCATACCTGATAGTACTCCCTCAATAGCTCGCTGGAAAATAGCGGGAGCGCTTGCCAGTCCAAATACTAGGCGCGTAAATCTAAACAACCCTCGACTTGTATTAATACAGGTTAAATTTTTTGATTCATCATCTAAAACTAGCTGGTTATAAGCCATAGATAAATCGAGCTTAGTAAATTGTTGACCGCCGTGTATTTTAGAAAACAACTCATTTATCGTGGGAAGTGGATATTGTTCGACAAGCAATTGTTTATTAATACTGACGGAATAATCAGCACACAACCTCACAGAACCATCTCGTTTAAGCACCGGAACGATAGGCGACGCATATTCTGAAAATTCAATAGGTTCAAGAATACCTAAATCGACTAACCTTTCGATTTCCTGTACAACTTTGTCGCGTAATGCAAATGCAACGGAACGCGCCTTATAAAAAACCGGTTTGGCATTATCTTTTAAAAACAATTTGATTTTGTATTTATTAAATGTTCCTAGCTTATCAGAAAAAAGTTTAGTAAATCTATTCTGTAACCTTTCTATACACGGTTCAAATATTAAATTATTGTAATTAACCGGAATTAATTGTAAATTAAATTTCGATATAAAATTCCTACCGAGCAGCGGGGGGCCGCCGTCTCGAACCACGTATACCGCAATGACATGCGTTTGTTGCGCGTAGCACACCGGCAAATGAATCACCCCTAAGCAGTCAATTTTTTCACCGTTATATGTTATTAAGTTTTTATGAGTAGCTGATAATGGCACATTTTTAAAATTTGTATAATAATAGACTTCCGATATGACAGTTACCGCGGAACCACTATCTATTTCAAATTTATATGGAATATTATAAATAACCACACTTTCTACCATGGGCTCTCCCCTAACTGAACGGATATAAAAAAACTGACCATCATCATCATCATCACCCTCACCTTTGTCACCGCCATCCACTTCCACAAAATTAACCTTATTACACACTTTGCGTAAGTGGCCTTTGACATGACACTTTTTACAAGTATAATTCGCGTACTTGCAATCGGCCGTTTTATGGTTATTGTAACCGCACACCCTACACGTCACTTTTCCGACGACTCGATTTTTCCCACTATTTGAAATTTTGTATATATTTGTGTCCATCACGGTGTCAATACTGCCAGCGCTGACCACTGCCGCGGCCCGTGCGCAGCTCAAATTCTCTGTTAATTCGATGGCTCTCGCAAGTGTCAGCTCGGCAAGGTCTAGCGCGTACAACTTCTCCTTCTCAAACCCTGGACGCATGCCCATTATAAATTTATCACGCAGAGTTTCTTCAACATTAAGAAACCCGCAGTGTGCCGTTAACCCGCGAAGTCTTGTCGCCCATTGCGCATGAGATTCGCCAGGTTGTTCGGTAGCCGCATAGAAAGTGTGCCTTTCTGCAAATCCGACCCGTTTGGGAGTGAAGTGATCATCCAGTAGCCGTAAAATCTCTTCCAGTGGTACATCCACAATATCTTTAGGCAACGCTAAGTCTGCTGCCAGCTTATATGTACCCTCTGCGAGTGCGCTGAGAAGGATCGCTTTCCTCTTCCTTCCTGTTGCATCCGCCTGCTCATTCAATTCGTTTGCAATAAAATATTGCGAAATTCGCCCCTTGTATGTTTTCCATGTATGTATATTATGGTCAAAGATATTTAAAATTCCAAATTGTACGGAAGACATCTTTTTTTCCAAAATATGTGGGTAATCCCTCGTCGCCACTGTTACGTATGCAATAAGAGGAGGACAAATGAAACGATAGCCGGTTGACAACGCACTGCTTTATTACCTAATGCTACTATCTTTTATAGTGCTGGACGCAGCCACGCACACATGCATATACATATATATAACAGTACCTAAATGAAGAAACACTAAAAAGGATAAATATTGATAAATTCAATATAATAAATAAAAACCATATTTATATAAACGTAAGTATTAATATATATAACTAAAACATGACAATGGTAAAACATATATTATTTACATGCAAATGTTGTTATTGATGAAATCAAGACTTGCCACAAAAACAAAATAAAGTAAAGTTAATCTTTTTTATACAGTGTTAGTTGTTGTAAATTAAATAAATATATGTTTTTTTAACTTCACGCTATATCCATAGCATATTAGCCAGATAGTCTTAACACTAGGTTCCCAGATTCCCTCTGCCTATCCTGATAAGTGCAAAATACAGCGTGAAGCTAATAAAAAAAAATATTTTAAATGGAATGAGAAATTATCAAATTTCAAAAAGCCAAAAAATAAATTCTGAAACTACACACACCGTCTTTTTTCTAAATCCCTTTAATTATATAAAAATAAAATTAGATAATTTTAATTTGAAAATGGCATGAAGCTGCCTTTTTAATATAGAAATGTATAATAGTAAACTTTCTCACTTCGTACTGGGAGGTGGTCATTGCTGATACAGCGTTGAGCGTCGTGTGCTCGTAGCGGTCTTCGGGGTCAGGGGAGGCGCGACGAGGGGACGCTGGGCACTTTAATATCAAATATTATACTATACATAGCGTATTCAATTCCTGACTGAGGCAAAAGGAAATGTAAACAAGACTGTTTAATTTCGTAACTTAAAGTATAAGGGCATTTGAAAGCAGAGATCGTCATATTATTATTATAGTGCCTTATAATTGAGCTATTTTTACAATACAACAGCCTTTTTGTCTGGTTTACTGAAATAACCACTTGTAAGGTCTATACTCACCGTAAATGAGACAGATTATGGATTGAATTCCCACTAGAGAAAATGAAAAAAATATATATTTTCGTTTTCTGGCTCTGGTAACAAGGCAAAGCACGGCGTTGAGTTCCATAACTCAAAGCACAGCGTTGAGTTCCATAACTCAACGCACAATGTCTTCAGAATTGGGCGTATTAGATATGTCAGAACAGTTAATATAAAGTTACATGTGCTTAAATAGTCCCGTCAGTCTTAGCAATAATAGGTAAGTGTTAAGTAAATGAACAGGTAAGGTAAGGCTCGTCAGTATTGTCAGTGATAGGTAAGGTTGTTCCGGTAAATGCCAGGTAAGGTGGTTTACCTGCGCGGGCGGGGAGCGCGGCGGCGGCGCGTCCGGCGCGGGCTCAGCCTCCGCGGAGCTGTCGCTGCCGTGCGCCCACTGCGCGTTACGCGTTAGTCACACACAAACATACACACAAACCATTTAGTATTATTATATATATATTATAACAAACGTTTACAATTCACATTTCAATGGTAATTTGGAAATATAATAATGTTGCTATATTACATAAAGTGTTTTATTCGCGCGATTGTAACTTTTTATAAACAAAAGCTGCCACTTTATTATATTTATGGACAGAAAATTTAAATGAAATGTCGTAATTGTGGTAATGACATAGTATTAGTAAAGAAAATGCAATACAAATGTTTGTAGACTAGATAGAACGACTATATTGATAGACCTCAGCAGATGGCTTCATAAATAGGACTCTTTTACACAATTATTTATATCTATATATTGACGCACTTCCCGTATAACAGAACATAGATATACATATACGACTTCAGCACTAGTGAGTTTTAAAAATAATTAAATCAGCTTCGCGCTATATCCCGGATATATCAGGATAGGCAGAGGGAACCTAGTGTTAAGACACTCCGTTCTCTATTTTCCGCCAAATTCTGTAGGAATGGCTTGTTGAGTGTCGGATCTCAAGGGTGCGCGCCATCCGACACTTGCCACGACACCAGAGCAAAGTAATAAAAATATAAATTCAAATAAATATTTAATTTTCTCAAGAGAGTGGAGATCGAACCCACATCCATACCGTTTACAGTCAAACATTTGTGATCCTGCGCCACGAGTGGGCTCGTGAGTAATGAATATTGTAATGCACTATAAAGTTCACTATATAGAGTAACCAACCAAATTTCACTCTATCTACCCTTTGTCTAACAAGTCAATTAGATAAATTAGGAAAAAATATATATCATTTATGGTTATTAACATAAAAAAAATAAACATAATATATAAAATATATTTAAATATTAAGATGATGAAACGTTTGCACAACAACAACCTGAACAAACACATTTTGTCATTGAACAAGTTATATTTATTAAAGGTAAGTAGCGTCATACATAACACATGCCAAAGTCCAAAAGAAATAATCTAAGTGTTATTATTATTATTTTTTTACAATACTTTTGCTTTAACATACAAAAAATAAGCCACATACATTTCTCACCTACTAGGTACTTATTCTTAGTTTGTTTAACCACTTAGATAGAGACTGTATATATGGTACAATTGACGAGTAGGACTTAGTGACCCAACTCTCTTACCTGGTCGTGCCTCTGCGCGTGCGCGTGGTGTGCGACGGCCGCGGGCGCATGTGCGGGCGGGTGTGCGGGCGCGCGGTAATACGGCTCTTCGCGCTCGGGACTCGATTCACACGACCGCTGTCGACGATACTGACCGTAGGACTCCTGCTGGATGTAAAAAAAACAATAGATAAATATCCTTATATTGTAATCAAATAACATACTCACATAAATTGGAGACTGTGCGTTATTACGATGTAGATAGATGTTATAAATCCCTCCCTTTTGCTAACATAATTAATTAAAATCAGGTTCACGCTGTATCCCGCACACAGCGGGGTAGGCAGAGGGAACCTGGTGTTAAGACAATCCGTTCCCTACTTGCTAACATGATATATATTATTATAATGTTCCATCCAATCAGTTTACGTGAAAGCTGAACAAACATTCATCCACACAAAATTTTCCCACTTATAATATAGTGAGGCTAATGGAGTCCATCGTGTCGCGGGCCTCTATATATATCCTACTAAATCTACCTCCAAGCGTCAGGCTTTCAAATGTGATTGATCCTCATTGTAAGATTTGATTACTTAAAATCTCGTGCAACCAACGCAATTACAAAATTTCCACCAGCGACTAACTTACAAGTGAGCAGTTCTACCGTAACACACCTACATACCTACATCGCGTATCGTACAACTCGACATTTGCAATATTACTCAATTGCATGTATTAGATGCAACATGTTAACACTTTAATGTAACATATTGAATAAACATTTCGAACATTTAACAAAAAGCAAAATTGCCTTAAAGTATGTTAAGTAGATCCTGCAAACTGTATAACACAATATTTGCGTTTAGATACAAAGCAACATTGAAATAGAATATCTTTTTGCATTTTCCAACTGTATACTTTAAATAGCAGAGTAAGCAGAGGGAACCTAGTGTTGAACACTGCTTTCCCCACTTAGCTCACATTTCATATAATTTTTAATTAACTGTTCTTAGACGAAATAGTCAGTTGTCATAACGCAAAAACCCATGAATACAATTAAAACAATTTAACAAAATATAATGAATACGAGAATAAAAAACTTAAATCAAATCCATAAGAGTCAAGTAGCAATTGTAACACGAATTATAGTAGTAGTATGGAACTCACTTGTTGCGGGTATCCTTCGTCGTCGGAGTCGGGTATGTGCACGCCTTTACGCATCGCCTCCTGCACCTGGAAGTGTAAGTAACATAATATTGAACATGAAATATTGATTAAAATTATTACTTATATACATAATAGAGTTATACTTGTAACAGCCTCTGCATCCTGACGTCTTAAAAAGTGTCGTGTTTCATCTTCATAACAAACAAAAACAAGTTACATTTTTTTATGTTAAAATTGAAAATTGTGATGTCAAATGTAATTTTAAAAGAAAAAAAAAAGCTAATAGGATTTTTTTTCAAACGAAGGCAGCAAAGTGACAATAACCTTAAACTAGTAAGTTAAACCAAAACCGAAAATTGTCTCTTTTGAAATCCTACGGGAACAGGAACAAACAAAAACAAAAATTTTATGTTTTGCATTCTACGTAAACGAATTTGCGAGGTAAAACCAGTCTATTATAAAGACTATTACGTCGTTTTCTAATCAGGCGCGTAGTGCACGCGCAGTATTAATATATATTTACATCCTGACTAGATTTCTATACGCATGTGTATAACACTCAAGGTTGGATCATATACTAGGGTAATATAAGAATAACTAGATTATATCTAATATTTTATGGCACTATAGAACAGAATAACATATATGACAATAAATACTATTTAACCTACTTGTACTTAAAAGTAGTTTATTTAAATGTTTGCTTAGTGAGAAAACAAAAACATTTTCTTAGAGTAGGACCTTAATTTAAAAAAAAACCAAAACAAATAAATAAAATATCTAAAATAATCTGAATCACCGCTGACACTCGCAGCGCTTTCATCTCATTGAATGGCCGAGTCGCGACTTATTGTGTCATTATAATGCATTATGTTGCAATTTGAAATGTGCGAGTGAATATCTTTTGTGTGGCTCCTTCTTTGTAAAGACCAGTCGCTACAATACGAACTTACTTACTGTTATAGACACTTTTAGGTACTTCTATACTAAAAATGCGATAAATGTGATATTCAACACATAAAATACGAAAGTCAATTAATATTACACATTAAAATTAGAATTTATACTTTGGAAGAAATTTAGCATTGACGATGAGCTTTTGTAAGGGATACTTATACTATAATTTTATATTTCAATATTTCGAAGAATAACTTTTTTTATTCTGCGGCAGCGTTCAGTTCCGTCATTCCACACGCATTGTCACAAATTCAAGCGGAAACCCAACAAGGGAGTGTTCTGACGGTGTATTCTTTTGCCTATACTACCCGGGATTATGCGTGACGCAGAATTTAAAAAAATATAAAAAACGCATTCGATGAAAAACTTTCTTCTTTCAAAATACATAACATATGTTTAAAGTAATTAGAAATTCACAACACACACTCCCAAGATTTTTTTTTAGCTTCAGCGTGAAGCTAAAAAAATCGAGATATAGTATCCCGCATATAGCACAGTCGACAGAGAGAATATTATGTTAAGACATTCCGTTCCCCACGTTCAAAGTATACGCTTTACCTTGGTACCAGAGCGATGAAATGAATTATTATTTATTAAGAATTTTTTCCCCCACCAAGTGGGAATCGAACTCACAACTGTCACGTTTACAGTCACATCCACCACCAGCCCATGACAGACTCTAAATATTTGGAAAGATTTAAAAAAAAATAGCTTTAATCCTTAAACCTATGTCAAAAAGTCATACAGGAGATTTTATTTAATAATACAAAACTTACATATGTAAGTGTAAATTGTGTTTAGTACTCTCACCTCTTCAGGATGTACGACGACATTGTCCAATTTCTCGAGATTCGGTAGATTTCTTAACACGGTCATCCTGTACCTGGAATGGATACCCACAAAATTAAATATTGATTAAAATTATTAATTATATACATTAAGCTATAAAATTATTAAAAATTTGTTAAGGTGATATATTTAAGTATAATAGATGTTCAGATAGTTGTTATATCATCATCATATAAATAGTGATAGTGACCAAATATTATGATAAAACTAAAACACAATCGTCGCAGTACGAAAAATAAAATTGCAAATATATAATATAATAATATATTTTCATATTGTAACAGTATGTAATGTACACTATAATAATTATTATAAAAACTGATAAGTCTGCTGAGAAGTGAAACTTAATGATGCGAGCTGTAAGACGAAGAGAACAGAAATTCGAATTCGAACCTACATCAAATCACATTCAATCGTACAAAGTTAAAGTTCGCCACAGCGGCGTTAAATACAGTAAGGATATTAACAATAATTGTATATATAAAAAATATAAAATAAATCTTCTCATATGCATTGTAAATGTTAAGAAATAGAAATGTCATTAGGCCATATTATACTTTCACAAACATTAAAAAGCTACTTGCATCTTCAATAGAATAAAACTGTCAATGACGAGTCACTCGGAGTCACAATGAAATATACAATACTTTTATTTCTGACGTGACGACGCAAAGCGCGGCGTTAAGTTCCGCACTCAAAATGCAATATCTTAAGAATTCGGCGTAACAGTGCAGAAGTGTTTTAATGGGGAACTGAGTTTCCTAACACCCTGGTGGATTTCTCTGTCTATATATGGAATACGGCGTGACAATAAAAAAAGTATATTTATATACTAACTCAGGATGCAAGGTACACGGGTTCTCATCCAGCCAGAGGCTGGTTAGGTCCGGTAGGTGGCGCAGGTGGCGTATCTCCGCGAGGTCTCGGATCTCGTTCTTGCGCACGTATAACTCGCGGAGGCGCCGGCACCCCGCAAAGTCCACCAGCGAACGGATCTTGTTGATGCTGGAAAAGAAATAAATGTACTTGGTAAATATAAGGACGAAGCACCTTAATCCATTTTAACTGTAAACACGACGATTTAAGGTTCGATTTCCTTTTCGTCGCTAATTATTTTTTTTCCTACTTCTGGTAACATCGAAAGGCCCGGCGTTAAGTTTCAACACTCGAAACGGAGTGTTTTAACACTAGCTTCTAGACAAAACGTACCGTGCCGGCGCAACTGTTCCATAAAAACTATGTTTACCAGTTAAATTTAAATATTAAACTTAGTTACCTACACGTTTAATAAAAGAAAGGGACAAAGTGATTTATCTACTAGTTATCTTTGCAAATTATAAAGTACTATGAAAATAAATTCTTATATATTATGGATAAAAATCCAAATAAGGCATTAAACGGTAGGACGTTAAGCTGTTATTCAATTGACCAAATAAGGTAAAATCGTCGTTTTCAATCCTAACAATCCAAGCAAAAAAAACCATTTACATTCACTTCCCTCCATTCTCCTTAAATAAAGTAGAGAATATACAAAAGAAAACGATCACTAAATAGTAAAAAGTTCGCATATTAGTACCGGCCGCAGCGACCTTTCAATTCAACCCTTTTAAGTATAATTTCATAGTTAGTTGCGGCAGGCCTTATTAATTACTACAATAGAGCTCAAGAGCTTCCTTCCCGCCGCTTGCCTTGCCGCTAGAGTTAAACGTTAAGAGTTAAGTATGTGATACACACATTAAAACACATTTTATTTTTTTATGTTATTTCAAAGCTTCATTTACCTGTGTGTGTGTGATCCTAATATTTTAGTAATGGTTGAAATATTATAATTAAAAGTATCATTTGAACCCCTTATTCTATCGTTAATTTGTTACATTTACAAATACATATCTTCATATTTTACATTACATTCATTTCATTCTCGACTGGTGTCCGAGTTCCGCTGGTGCGAATGAAAATATAAATTGTATTTTATGAATATTTCATTTAAATATAGTATAATAATCGTAAAAATCATAAAAATCCGAAACTTATTAAATCCATATCTTCGGTCGATCGAGGCACTGTTCAGTGCTATATATATATATATATATATATATATATATATATATATATTTAAGGAAATATTCATCTCCTGAAATAGTTTATAATTTTTACATGTTTTTTACATTTATACATGTTTTTTAATATACTTTAATATACTACGTAATATTCAATAGCCAGTCTACTAGTTCACTAGCCTGTGTTCAAGCTGTGTTGCACAATCCTTATAAATAATGATAAAAGCACGCTGTTGCGTTTCCGGCAACAAACACGAATTAGTGAAGCAGAAACTTAATATCGACCAAACCAGTCTTAATATAACGTAATAAAGATTATATTATTTTATTTCATTTTCTTTGTTCATTTACATTAGAGTATAGTTATTTTCAAATTAGATACATATTGCAACGGCCAACTGTGGGCAGTGATTGGTCAATCTCGGCGGCGTCGCTCGCTGATTGGGCAACACGGTGAAACGCTCCGATTGGACATGACCTTGGACAACTATATTAATTTGTTTTATTATTTATTTAAAAACGAAAGAATCTGTGGTTTTCTTATACATCGTGGCTTTATTCCACTACTTACAGTTACGCATGTTATAGCTCCTCAACTTGCAGGTTAGGCAAAGAGATCTTAATTGTCACGATACTCCCGTCATCAGGTTTCTGCGAATTTGAAGATGATCAACCACCATGTTGAGGGGTGATTGGATAAAACGTCAACGCTTCATCTTACCAGAGGAGAGAAATAAAAATAATTGACTTAATGGGGTGCTCCACGTCATTGCCAAATAATGATATGACGATGTTATGACTAAGCAATTGCATAAAAAAGAAAAAAAAAACTTTCAGTGCCTATGTGTTATGTTTATTGGATTACATAGTTATGTTGCATTGGCCTGTAATCACAATGGTTGTGGATTCTTATCTTGTTTTACAATAAAACTACGCCACGTCTTAATTATACAATCTTAAGTAACCATATTTTGCGTGCTTACTTATAAGAACGAATAATAGTCTTTGCCTTTAGTATCACCAGCCTTAGCCTTGATAATTATTATTATAATTTGTTTAAACATACATATATCTCTATATAATAAAAAAATCTGCATCATATTACATTAACAGAGAGCAACAACTCCTACTTTCATCTTAAGAACAGTGAAAGGCGCAAATTACATGTTCACTTCCAACCACGAAGTACCGGCTAACATTCTAAAACGCATTTAATTTCTCGTTGATCATTACTAATTGTAAGTTAGGATTTATCTAAGCTCATTATTTAAGGCCGTCATGGCGCATTGCACCACGACGGTCTCTTTTAAATGGGTAGCGGACGATAAACATAATGGTTGTGGGTTCGATCCTCACACGGAGGAGTGATTTATCTTTAAGTTATTGCCATTTCTCCACTCCGGTAAACGAAGTTCGGCGTTGAGCTCCGCCACTAAACACGCAATGGCTAGAAATCTGGGTTCGTGCCTAGGCAACTTCTACGCGAGATACAAGGGTAGCATTATATGGGATTCTGCGTTTAGCCGATTTTTTTTATAAAAGATACTTTTGTAATTTAAGCCTTGTTAGAGCCCAAATCATCGATCTATCAAATTTATCTAATAAAACCGAGAATAAAACACAATGAAATTAAAAAAAAATAGACATCCAAAATCATAATCACAAAGCGACAATTAACTTTACGTTTACTAAATAGTAGGTGTACCTACACTCTTTGAAATACATTATGGATTTTTGTTTCGTTCCGTAGAAATTGAGACAGTTGTGCATCTTCATTAGAAGCCATACCTGTAATTATTAAATTAAAACACTCCCGGGTAAACGTCAAATATTCAACTTAAATATAAATTTGAATAAATAAACAATAAAACGAATTTTTCATTTATTTTACCGTCTCAACTAACATTAAAATGAACCGTCAGTGTTATTGTTGTAATAATAATGAAAATCTACCTACTCAAGTTCCATTATCGAATTTTGACCATAGGACATGATGATTCAATCTTGCAATTTTTTTTTGTTTTGTCTAATTCACCGATGCCACCATTCCACTTTCTGCCAATCTCTGGGATTCAGTGGCAGTTCTTTCCAAAACGAAGAAATGTATATTTTGTATGAAATCTATTTTATTATTTAATTTTATTAATCATTTTATATTCAATAAAATATATCTCAAAATAATATTTACTGTTGCTTAAAGATTAACGTTAAATCTCTGGTTAGTTAACGTTTGTAATAATAATCTTGCAATCCCAAACAAAACCTCCTTCTAAAATCAAAAAGTAACAAAACTTAAATCAACCATTATATAAATATAAATAAAGCCAGATCAAACCTCCAATAACACTTAACCCTGCCGTAAAGTATTATGTGTATGGGAGTTCACGACCCAACTGCGGCGAGACAGTCGCCCGCATTGAAACCAGTGACAACTTCTAAAGCGATCGAACTTGGTAGATAGCTTCTAATTCCTATGTTTATAGGTAGACATGTACTTCAATACTTATTCAGTGTGAAGTGTGGCGTTGAACTCCGCCAATGCAACACAAAATATCTCTAAAATGACCTAAAACTGAAGAATCATTTCTACAATAGATTTAACATTATACATTTTTTGTTGAACCCACAATCAGTAGCGTTTACACTCACATCTTGTGCCACGATTGGCCTCTAGTATTTACTTCTGTATTGTTTTTTGCTTAAAATGAAACCATTTATTTGACTAAGAATCAAACTCACGGACATTATCACACTACACCACGATGGAAACACCTAATAGATTTGTTTAACTTTCAAATATATATACAGCGAGAAGTGCAAACTATTGAATTTCATGTAATATTTGGCCAGCAACATTGTTTTGACTAAAAAATCTTCAGAATATTGTATAAGTTTACGAGATTTTAGACTTAAAATAATAATAAATATATATTGTTTTTAATTTACACAGAAAACAAGTTATTTAAACGCCTTTTTATATTTTGTCTTTATGACAAAAAACAAGGCAAACAAACGAGTGAGCGGTTTACCTGATGGTAAATGATTACCGCCGCCCACGACCCCATGTACCACCAGAGGAGCTACAAGTGCGTTACCAGCCTTAAAGGTGTAGACAGATACGTTTTTAGCGATAGCTTATACCAAACATACTTAGGTACTGTAGTTTAATTCCAGAGGCAGACAGAAAGGTCGCGACCCGCACCGAGAGCGGGCGCTGACGACCAGATGTTACCAATCACATTTATAATATACATTTACACATTGTTATGTTATTAAATTTAATTGGTAACAACATATTTGATCGAGATGAGCAATACTTTTGATAATGAAACACGGTTTTGAAAACAAATGCAATAAAATTTGTTTATTTTTCTTAATTTAATCAGCTTCACGCTGTATTCCGCACATAGCAGGGTAGACTGAGGGAAGATAGTGTTAAGACACGCCGTCCCCCATTTTCCGTCGAACACTGGAGGAATTGCGTGTTGAGTGGCGGAATTCAACCAGAGTAAATAATAAAACTTTATTATTTAAAATTTCGTAATATGTAAAATATATGACTTAAAAATTTACTTTAAGCCATGGGAAGGCGTGTCATGAGCGTTTTTTCTTCCAGAAGTGTGTTTTGATAAATTTTAGCCAAAATTTACCGAAATTTCAAAAAAATATTACATATAAAGATATTCAGTTCCTTCTTAAATGTTCCTATTCTTTCTTCTCCTATAACTCAGAACTCGATCAGTGCCGACACAAATATAACTGCGTTATAACGTGTTTATTCGGAGTACATCGCAGCGCGTATTTTTGTTTTATGAACAAAATGATTTTAACGTAATTTTATTTATTTTCGGGTTTAATTTTTTTACTCTTTAACTTAACACGTTAACTTTGTACTATAATTTATTCAGCACTTATGATATAACGTTTATGTATCAAACATTATAGAAGCGAAAAAAACCTTAACATGTCGTGAGCCAATAAAGATATTTCCATATTTGTAATATTTTTGTTACCTCAAAATTTTATAAGTTGGGATCAATGTTTACATTTTTTTAATTATATAGATATTTACTTAAAATAAACATTAATTAATAAATAAGCCTTCTTATATATTATAATATGTAAGTATAGTTATAATAATAAAAATCACTACAATAACAAAAATCGAGTTAATGTCTTCTTATATTCTTATCATTTATAAGTATATTTCAGGATTTCTATTTCAGTTTAATCAAGGATAATATTATATTATTATATATCTAAGTCACAGACAGACCTCAAGTCAATTTATCTTAAAATCTGCAATTTTCTCTTTATTTCGATCTCAAATCCTCCCCATTACCGTCATCGCCCCCGGGGGTCGTTTCCTTCCATTAAATGCGAGCAGACAGTTCGCGACCTGCCGCCTACCGGTAACATCGAGACTATTTCCTATAAAAATTATATATTATAAAAATAAAAATCAAATCAGCTTAACGCTGTATCCCACACACAGCAGGGTAGGCAGAGGGAACCTATGGTTAAGACACTAAATTCCTCATTTTCCGCCGAATTCCCTCCAAGCCTCCAAACGCCTAACTTGGAAACGCCTCCAAGTTGGATGTTAAGTGGCGGAACTCAACGCCGCACGTATTGCCTGGACACCGGAGCGAAGAAACGAAAATATAAATGTAAATAAATATTTCATTTCTTCAAGTGGTAAACGAACCCACAACCAGTAGCTTTTACAGTCACACTTTGTGCCCCTGCGCCACGATTGAACTAAAATTGTTTGTATAATAGTAAAATAATAAGCCATTGTTTTATTTAATCCAATTTCATACCTTCAGCATAAGCGTCTAATTACGTGTCTAGACAGTTGTGTACCGATACAAAAGAATCCAGCACAATTAATTCTAAGTTTAGTTTTTTTTCTTAATTCTAAGTTTAGTGTTTAACAGCATAGATAGAGATAACCAAGGGGTAGTGGCAAGACACTCCGCTTTAAGCTTTCTATATAAAATATTTATCTAAAATTAATAAAATATACATCATATCAGCATGTTATACACAGTGCTAATCTATTCGCGTAAAAAGTGAAAGAGTTAAATACTAACATAATAATATTTTCTTTGATTTTCACGATTATTACACATTTTAAATGAAACTATTTTAGCCGGATTAATCGCGTATATTTAGTATTATCCGCCGTTCGTCCGTCCGTCTACCCGTGACCACGGACTACTGCAAAGTGTTCGAAACGTCGGTATGTAACCCAAAAATGTATAATAATACTAAATATACGCGATTAATCCGGTTAAAATAGTTTCATTTAAAATAATAATATTTATACAGTTAAAATTATAGAAATAAAAATTACTTTCGAAAGCTTTCTTTTCATATTAAATCCCCAATAGAGTTATGGATACTCAATTTTTACATAGTAGGTATATATATATAATAAAGCCCCGTCCCACCGAACATACGCGTAATCTGTTACTTATGGACCGAATTTAATGCGGTTTTCATGTATATGTACATTAGACAGAATGTCGAAGGAGAAAAAGGTGGTATACCTCCACCTACTATATGTTTAACACATAAAAAAAAAAGTCCCACTGAGTTAACAGTTTGTGAGCTGCGACTCATTAATTTTACGTTAAATATATGAAACACTTCTATTTTCGATAATATTATTTGCCTTTGAAATGGCTGTATCATATTAGTATAATCTAAGCGAATATAATAAATAAATATATGTAGGTAACTATCGTAACCCACACTATCTTGGTGTAATTAAATACCATTGAGAAATCAAATACGACAAGGGATAATGTGCAGATACGCTTAAACCGCGAGTCGTGGTCAACTGTCATACCACGTTAGAGTTAGTAATTAATATTTAGTAGGTTAATATTATGGAAATCTTTAATATTATTAAAATTAAAATAAATATCTAAAAAGCCATTAATATGTAATGTCTTGCTCTGCTCATAATGAATGTACGAAAAGAAATCCTTTTTTTTCTATAAGGAGAGCTATATTTATACTGAGACCAGTCGTGGCGCAGGGGCACAAAGTGTGACTGTAAACACACGGACGGTGGTAGTGAGTTCATTTCCCATTCCCAAATTGATATTTCCATTTCTTCGCTCTAATGTCGAGGCAAAAGCGTGGCGTTGGATTGCCTAGAAAAAATTGGCAGAAAGTGGGAAACGAAATATCTTAACACTAGGTTCCCACTGCCTATCCAGCTGTATGCGGCATACAGTGTAAAGCTCATTTTTTTTAAAGAGCGTTATATTCAAATTACAACAAAATCACCGCGGTCTGTGTGATTGTAAATGTGAGAGTTATGGGTTCGATTTGCACTCAGGAAATGAAATATTTCATATTTTTATTTATAGCTTGGTTTTGATTATAGAGCAAAGCACGGCGTTGTATTCGCCTACTCAATACGCTATACATCAAAAATTCGGCGGCGGAAAGTGGGGAACGGAAGTCTCAAGGTTACCCGGTTCCCTACCTTGCTATATGCGGGATACAGCGTGAGACAAAAAGTTATTATTATTATTTAGAAATAAACCAAAATATTATATATACAACACGCTGGGTTCAACAGATGGAAAATGGAGAACATAGTGTTCTAAAAACTAGTTTTCCCTGCTTCACACCATACGCGAAAAAATATTATAAATTATTAGAAAATATATTCTATAAATAAACTATATAATTTCTTCAATAGTAACAACACATTACCGCTAACCCTATAATCGCCGCACAATGACACTTTACAGAGGCATCGACGGCGGCGTGCGAACTGCGAACTGACCTCGTTACCTAGTGTCTAGTGACTACTGAGGAGGCGGTACCGTTGTGATGACTTATTGTTATTATGAAAAAATATTTTCAATTCTTCTCAACTTAAACACTTCGTGTTGAGATATGGTTCTTAAGGTCGCGCTTTATCTTTTTGCGAGAAGAAATAAATCAAAAGTTGATACACTAATCGTAGATCGATTTTTTTTAGCTTTAGGTTGTATTCCGCACCTGGGAAACCTAGTGTTAAGACAATCCGTTCCCATTAAGACACTTACATTCGTCACTTTCCGCCAAATTCTAAAGGCATTGTGTCGAACCAACAACTTGTCGCATTTACCGTCGCACGCCTGTGTCCCTGCGCTTCGACTGGTCTAAATTTAATATTTGACACAAAAAAAACGTAAAAAACAAAAATAAACTACATCTAAAATGAAACATGCAAATATCAATCAAATTAACTACCAGAATAAATCAAATAGTGAAGCCTATATATATATATATATAGTAGTATACATATACTATATATATATATATATATATATATATATATATATATATATATATATATATATATGGTATATGTATACTACTATTACTACTACTACTTGAAACACTGCATTGCGACGACCCACCACGCCGGACAGGAACGCGGTCACGAACCTGTAGATATCCGCCGCCGTCAGTCATCTCCTTATCTTAGATAACACTAATTTTATGTTAAACCTATAGTAAATACAGCTTACTAACCTATAGTAAATACAGCTTACTAACTAATACATCGAAAAGTATTATTATCGTTCATTTACAGAGCATGTTAAAAATACTTTCAAGTCTAGGTATTTGAATAAAAAATATTTTGAATTTAAATTATCATGTCGAAATACTTGTAATAAAACTCACAATAAATATTACAAAATTCTTCTAGGTTTACAAAACGACTCCTATCTTTATTTTTCGGAAAATTGTTCGAAATAAAATAAAAATAACTCTAGGTAACTACATAAAAAAAGAAGTTATAAAGCAAAAATGATTGGTAAGAGATGTAGGGGGAGACCACGGATAATTTTTAAACTACACCATCGACGACACTGAAGGAAAGCCACATATGTACGGTCGATGTGTACAGTCGACAAGGCAAAAAAGGTATTCTGAGACTGTTTTACTCTCCTTTCTCTCTGGCTACTCCACTTGGAATAAAACTTGAAACTAGGTATATAAAAACTACTAAAACTAAACTAACCACATAATTTCTGCACATTAATAACAACAAAAAACTAAAAAAATACCAATCGCGTGATCAAATAAAATTAGTAAATAATGTATAACTAACTAACACGAGCATGTAACAACCCGAATCGCACTGCAAATATTGATAGCCTATAAAGTGTTTAACTGATTAGTTACAAGCAACGAATCGTTCTCGCCTCGAGACCCGAGACGTGCGCGTGCGCATAATGGCTGGCTAATAGTTTAGAGAAATGGAAAGTAGTGTTGACCTCTCCCACTCGTTAATCTTATAGATGATGAATTTAAGTTTTATATTATTACTTTCAATGAACCTTATGGTATACACTTTCACTTATTTTTATAAATATAACACGGGCACTGAAGGAACGAATCAAATTGGGAGAGCGGATAGTTTTTTTAGCTTCACGCTTGTATCCCGCATAGGCAAGGTAGACAGAGGAAACCTATATAAAAGTTAATTTAACTGATATGTAATAAAATCCAAATATGTGAAGTCCACCAACTTTCAATACAATTTTGTGAACACAAGTTAGCTGGTATTTAGGTCGGTTTTTTAGAGTATACACATTAAATGTCACCGGCTTTTATTTCAATGCGCTAAAGAGAATAAAATAAAAAAATCTGCTTCAGTCATTACACAATTTATATATCCAATATTAAAATTTGTCACTTTGTATTCTAAACATAAAACCCTAATCATGTTTACTTAAATTAAAAATCAATCAAAAAAAAAAATTGTATAAATCTTAAAACAATTCAATATAAATCGTTCAAACAAATAACGAAAACAAAAATGAATTATTAATGAATAATTATCATTATTCATTGAAGTGTATCAAATATACTACGAAATTTACTGCACCACGCTACGTGTCCCGAGACGTGTACGTGATGTTTCATAGAACAAACACAAAATCTATTCAAGTCTTACAATTCTTGTTTAAATTGAACAAATTGGACAACACTCTTACAAAACTACTGAAACAAGTAACAAGTTAAGAACAAAAAACTTTATAATAAGATTTTGTTTCTTATACACAATTATCAGAAGACATTTTATGTTAGGTTCTTTTTCGGCTCAAAACTGGACATCGGTTTTTTCTTCGTTAATTAGCATTTTGTTTTACTATTGTATTAAAAAGTAACAATTGACTATATCGTGTCGATTATAACAATTTACTTTAGTTTTTTGTGTTCCAGGTGCGTTTGGTTTTTTTGGTCCCGGTGCTGTCTTTGGAGACACCGGGACACATAAGAAAAAAACGGGACGTCTAGTATGTTCCTTCTGATAGGAAGACTAAGAGCGGCGTTCATTTCCGCATCTTAGCACGCACCCCGAAAATCAGAGTAAGAAAGAGGAATGGAGTATATTAATGTTTGTTTCCGTATGCCTACCCGCCTCCGTTTGGAAAGAAGCGTGATGCCATAAATAAAATTGTAAAAATGCAGACATTATAAAAAAAGAAATACATATATATAAATATTCCCGTTTACTCATATGTACAAATGATTCATTCTGTATAATTAAGACATCAAAGCATGTCGGATTGCATCACTAAACTAATAATGACTATGTGAGGATCAATGCATTAAATTGGATTTACGTCATATAACAAAAAAAAATCATAAAGATGATAAAAAAAAAAATTAAAAATATACATTTAAATAAATATTTCATTTCCACGAGTGAGAATCTAACACACAACCAGTGACTGCCCTGTCCCTGCGTCACGAACGTCCTCACATTATCTATAACAATAATTGGTGTGACCATTTACGATATATTATACTCCCCATTGTTAATCATTTATTTTTGGGCTCGACGACATTCCAATTCCAATCCAATCAACTCACTATCGGTTCATTCACGGATCAAGTAGATTGTTATAGTAGGTACTTCTGATTATTAAACGTCACGCAACAGCTGTGGGAATATCACTAATATCTAGTTAATTCGTAATGTCTCTATGTGACATTAAAAATATTTTCTTCTTTCCAGATCAATAAAATGCAGTATTAAATTGTTTCTTGCACAAAAGAGTGTATTTTTATTTCGAAATAAGTTATACTTAACTTATAGACCTTTAATGCTAAAAAATCTTTCAATATTGGTTTAAAACAAAGCAATTACGCTTTTCCATGCATAGCAGGGTCGACCGAGGGAACTCTAGAAGTTAAGACACTCAGTTCTTTACTTTTCGCCCAATTACCGAGACATGGCGTGTGGAATGACGAAACTCAACGGCGTATTTTGTCTACCTAAGCGAGAAAATGAATAAAATTATTTATTCGAGTGGAGACCGAACCCACGTCCGTCGCGTTTACAGTCAGACGCTTCCGTTTGCCGTCCCACGGCACCACTATGGCCTTCAAGATAGAAAAGTTTAAATAAATAATTTAAGTCGCCTTACCTGAGCGCTAACACCTCTACATTAGGCATCCGCCGCAGGAGACTGACATCACCGAGCTCCGCGCCCCTGTAACAAATAAACATAATTATGTAAGTATTTATTTAGTAGACATAACGAGAAGAACGTAACCCAAGCCAAATAAGATATAAGATATATATTTTTAACTTAAAAATATAAAAATAATTTTAGTATTTTTGACTTAGGTACCTAAATACTTTGGTTTGATAACAATCAGCATGTTTGTTATTAGGTAAAGTGAAAGTAATATAAGAATTTAAAAAATCGAAAAGAAAAGAACGTTCAAATAAAAATAACAAAACAAAAATATGAAGATAAAATTTACAACATAAAGACAGACTACACAAAGAACAAATAAAGATAAAAAATATGATTTAGTAAGCAAGACGTCGTGATGTTCTACTAGCGCAGCATTTTTAATTTTGGGCCCGAACAATGCATTTCATAGATATACCACAAAATTAATGTATATCTGTAATGTAACGATTCAGTTAAGTTAAAACAGATCTACATATATCTACAAAATTTCACTTTTCTTCTTAACTATATTTTTTACTCTGTTCCCCATTTTCCGAGGAGTTGGGGAGGCATTGCATTTTGAGTGGCGAAACTCAACGCCTTTTTAATTTTATCAACAAAATATTGAAGGTAAATAAGACAAATGTGATGTTTTCGAGACAATGTTTGTGGAGTGGCGGAACTGAACGCCGCGCTTTTTGTCTATTAAATTAAGAACATTTTAATCAGATTACAATTATTTACCATTTATAGAGAAAAATCACCAGTACTTAAAACACCAGTCTTGTATCGTGTGTGACATAACAGCGGGCGCGCGCGATGCATACAAAACATGCGAGGACGAGCGCGGCGACCTTGCAATACAATACAATAAAATACATATTTTATTGATCATTTATGTAATATAACTACTGTCTTTAAATGATTTCGCCTGAATACAAGTATTTAATTTAGTAGTTACTTGAAAACCGGTATCGAAATTAGGTAATAATTAAACAAACCAAAACGTTTAAATTAGTCTCATGTGACAAATTATCGATTCAAAATCAAGAAGTAAAATATTATCTAAATCAATTTTAAGGTATTGTCAAATTAAATTAAAAATTAATTGTGGTCCAAAACTGAAAAAATAACTTATCACTCGGACATATCTATATCTAATTCGTAAAATATTTTACAAAAATAAAATTACAAATGATATCAAATATTTAGTAACCTTCAATTTAAAAAAAACGCGCGATATTTAATATATAATATGAACAAGATATAAGTACATCGGGATGTATGATTGAACACCTGCAATCATAAAAAAAGAAATAAGATTGTTTTATCCAACATTATAACCTGTTTCAACTATTGAGAAGTGCGCGTGCGCAGACTGCGAGAGCGGTCGGGAGACGCTTGAAGACCAACACGTGCTTGTTGCATTAAATCAAAGAATTATATTATATAACAATGTTCTAGATTAAACAGATAATTATTTAATGTTAAATAAATATTTTATGAATATTATCTTAAAAGTATACATTTTTATCGAACTACTTATATAAATTTACTTTTTTAGAAGATCTATTTAAGAAACGATGTTTCTTAGTTTATATTTGGGAGTTTAATTTTCTCAATTTCGATATTTGAATGAATATAAATACGAGTAGAAAAACATATCTCTCCATTAGATCATTTCCTAGTATAACATATTTATATAGAATATACTCTATAGAATATCGCCTTTGAAATGTTCGAACACGATATAATAGTAGTGGTAGTAGTGTTTCTCAACATTTGAATGTGTTTTTTTTTTATTATTACGCAACGTGTGCTCCCTAAGGTTTTATTTTGTTAGGTTACTTAATGCACAACGCATATAAAAAAATGCAGCAGCGGTAAACCTAGTGTTAAGTCATTCCGTTCCATACATACTGGCAAATTTTCGGATATTTCGTTTTGTCACGCCGTATCTTCTTATCAGAGGAAAAATAATAAGATATATATAATAATAATTTGATTCGTCATATGAGAAGTGAATCCACGACCCCTCCGTTCACAGTAAAACGATGTGCCGCTGCTGCGCCACAACGGCCTCAAATATTAACAAATGTCGTAAATTCAAATTCTAGATGAGAATATTAAAGTTATATTCCCCTAACGATGTTATTTTCAATCCAAGCAGCGACATATCCGCCTGAATAGTTTCTATAAGCACAAGCAAACGCTGATCTCTGCTGTTTTAGGTCCGTGAGGCGTGAGCCGTGACACACATCTTACCCACGCCAAATATCATATGTATATATATAGATATAGACAAATGTCACACGCGTTCGCTCACCCGCTTGTTGTATAATAGATTTTTTATATATGTATTGTTTTAATAATAATCCTTAAAAATTAGGAAGTAATTTATTTTAAAAAATGTCAGCTCGTTTCTTGCGCCGGTTTTCTGAGGCAGTAACTTTATTTTAGTGAACTTCAGAGCGTTTCAGAACTTCTTATTTTGACCCAATCAACGTAGTTAAATGTCGTCACTCAACACAAACCGAATATGTTGAGTGACGACTATATAGTATGTCAAAACTATAAGTACATCAAAAATATGAAAAAATAATCAATAAAAATACAGAGTTCGGAATTCATTTATATATTTTATTATTTTCATTTCCTCACTGTGATAACAAGCAAAGCACGGCGTTGTGTTTCGCCACTCAAATCACAACGAATCGAATATCGAGTGAAACCGGGGGAGCGGAGCATTGTACTACTAGATTTACTCTACCTAACCTGCTATATATGAAATGCGATCATCCGTCTTGAAGAAGACTAGTTGCACAAGCTGTTCTAAATCGAATGTCATTCAGGTGTAATCATTTCTTATAATGTAATTACCCTATGTTACGATAGTGGAAATTAATACAATAAAAGAATCCATATACGAGATGCAGATGAAACTAAGGAAAATGCGAAAAAAAATGTGTCTTCAAAAAATTTAACGCTTAAAATGTGACGATCAAGGTATTTTATTGTTAACAACTATTGTTACATAAAACATCTATTTTTAAACCTTAATAATATATATTTATTCAAGTAAACACCATCAAAGCTTTATAATTGACAAATTTATGTTATTTTCAAAAATAATTGTTGTCATTTACCGCTCTGGGAACAACACAAAGCGCGCTGTTGAGTCCACCACTTAACATAAAGAATGCTTGCAAATTATGTAGTGCGTTGAGAACAGAGTCTTCATATTACTTTTTCCTTTTCTCTGTCACATAAACTGTGGTATATTTTTTTTAGCTCGACGCTGCGTCACGCACATAGCAGAGTAAGCAGAGGGAACCTGGGAACTTTCGTTCCCCTACTTCATGCAGAGTTTTGGAGACTGACGTCAAGAATTCTGATTATTATCAACATTAACTCATCATTACATAAACTTAATATCAACAACACATATCTAATCATCGAAAGAGAAAAGCTCGAGAAAGTTATTCATATCCATCAACACTGTTTATACTAAACAATGCGGTAATGAGTGCGGGTTCAATGCTCGGTCATAGAAATCGAGAGTGTTTGCCAAAATGGCCTCCCGGAAGCTTTCCGCGGCGCCGACCAGTCTCTGAGTGGATATGCCACTAAAAATATGCTGATGAGAATGTTTCTGGCGTTTGTGCCAAATGTTTATGAATTGGCATGACTTTTAACGGTATTTATAGTAGAGTCCACTGGCTTAGTAGTTTTTAGTTTTAAGTAATTTGTTCGTAACGCATAAGTATTTTTTTAATTTGTTATTAAGGCTTTATTATAGTATAGATCACTGTAGTGCAGTGAAACAAGCGTCTGTCTATGAACGCGATTGTTGTGGGTTCGAATCCATTTGTGGGAATGATTTTATTTCTCAATTTCCTCGCTCTGGTGAGAGTTGTGGTAAAACGTCAGCGTTTACTTTCACCACTTAGCTATTTCCTACATTGGGACGAAAAATGGAGAACGCAGTTATTTTACACTAGATTCTCCTTATTTAAAACATGATAAATAACCTTTACAATTCAATGACAAAATAACTAAGTGCTTTTTTCTATTAAAAACAACATAATACGCGAACAAAGTCACCGTTTTGCTAAACATCTGCGTACATACATACATATATTAATATGAGACAATATCGAAGGTTTTATGAAATGAAGCATAGAGACCTTATATGAGTATGTACATAATATGTTTTTCCTCGTTCCGCGTTCAATCGCTCGTGACAATTGAAAAGGTTATGATTTAAATCCAATAACGTCAATAATTTATACGATTCACTAGAAAGTAGTTACACAAAGTAAAGTAGATATAGATTTCCTTAAGTTTTTACTCTTTTATAATGATAACAAATATATTATATTAATAATTTATATCACGGCTTAGGCTTAAAGATTATTAAATTATCCACGTACAATAAATCGACAAAAACTAACGTCGCAACCGTTTTTTTTATACAATTTAACAATAAATACAAAAAAAAATTAATAAAAACAACAAACAAAGTGTCTTAACTTCTAATCCACAGAAAAACAGGAAATGAGTGAAGATAAATAAAAGTGGTGATACAGCGTGATATTAAAAAAATAATATATAAATTAGGTTTCGCTGTTGTTTTTTACAACAATACCTACAATAAGCTCCTCACGTTTGTTTGTATCTAATAACTAAAACAACCCCACTCAAACCGCGCCTTGATTGTAAACAGTAATATTTTTTACTGAAGGGAGTGCCACGACGTACCGGCACCTACTGTCTACACCTACAGGCACTAGTGTACTATAGACGCTGTTGTTTACTTGATAGTTAGTCTAATGTAATACCATAGATTATTCATACTGTGAATCATTCTTGGAAGAAAGTTTTATGGAATTACCATTTCAATAGAAATAGTTATACATAACGCTAAAAGAATAAAGACATTTGTTTTTTTTATATATATATATATATAGAAATGACAAGGTAAACTAGCGTACGGGTCATTTGATTGTAAGTGATCACCGCCGCCCACGGCCCTGTGTAACATCAGAGGAGCTACAGATGCGTTGCCGGTCTTTGAAGTGGAGAAACTCGCTCGTTGAAGGTATTCATGTCGTATCGATCTGGAAACATTGCCGAAGATAGGCCGTTCCACAGTTGTATGAGTCGTGAAAGTTCCAACGAAACCGCACAGTAGAGTGCCATGTATCCAGACGGTGGGGACGATATTTGAACTCGTGACTTGCTGTGCAGCTAGAAAATCCAGTGGCAAGTACCAGGTCTCAGGATTTTTTTTACGTAACTTGACGACTTAAAAGTGCTTCTAATTCCATTCCGTTCCGTTCTTAGGCATTGCGTGTTAAGTGGCAGAATTCAGCGCCGCGCTTTATCTCAATATCAGAGCAAAGAAATGTAAATATTATTTTTAAATATTTTTAAAGTGTTATTCCACCCTTAGGAAAGAAAAATATTTATTTAAATAAATATTTCATTTCCTCGGGATCGAACTCATAACCAGTCGCGTTAACAGTCACATTTTGTGCCCCTGCGCCACGACTGGCCAAAAATTTTTATTTTCAATACATTTTCTTTTTATTTTCTAAAACAGTCCGTTCTTTAGTAAACACGTATTCAACTAAATATATTAAAGATGAATCATAGAAAGAAACTAGGTCGTTGTATCGACCCATTTTTGTTATATTGTTTTGCTACTAATGACTAGTTGGCCGCATCGCCGAGTGCTCGTCGACCCCACCTGTGACACCACTGTGCACAAATATAATGATTTTTTAACATATCTTATCTATAATATAAGATGGCGCCCTGAAACGGCGTCTAAATGTGAACGCAATGAGATTAATAATGAATTGTTTAACGTCCTGGTAAGATAAAATGCGGCGTTGTATTCTGGCAATTACCACGCAAAGTTTTAAAGATTGGACTTAAAATGGGGAACGGAGCGTCTTAAGATTAAGTTCCATCTACCAAGATATAATGTACTTCATATATTAATAGAAACTCATAAATTAAATAAAAATAACAAAAGAAGAAACTTCCTATATAGCCATGGATTCATTTAGTTTCGCCATTCAACACCCAATGTCACCAGAATTCGGCGGCAAATGGAAAACGAAAGTGTCTAAACACTAGGTCCCCAGGCTCTCTCTGCCTCTCTCTCATCTATGTGCGGGATACTGCGTGAAGCTAACAAAAAAGAACCTCTGAAAGAATGTAGTTTAGGTAAGTGGAGTGTGTAACAAACGTCCTATTGAGCGTGGGAGTTGCGTGCGACACGCAAGTTTTATAACAATGCTTAACAGATACCGCCTCTAATCAAGTAAATAACCATTGATACTTCTGATCTAAATGTAAATAGTTCTAACGACGACAGTGATATATTTGATTTTAATTGATTTTCATTGGGCGATTTGTCATGGTAACGTTAAATAATCTTGAAAATTGTGGGCTTAAGTTACCTAGTGCAAAGACAATCCTTTGCTCACCTGCCGCATAATTTTCGAAACATTTTTTTATGGAAAAAGACAAACAGTTTTGAGTTCTCCTCCCTCTTCTAGATTGCATGTTGAGAGGCGGAACTCAACGCTGCACGTTATAGCGAGAAAATTAAATTAATTCAAAATGAAAATTATATATAAGCATTCCCCATAACAACGTATAAAAAGACCAAATTAAAAAAGATACAAAATACAAATATTCCATGATAAGTTAAGATTCGTTGTTTATTAAATATTTTAAATACATAGCTCATATTATATGTGTAACGAACAGAAATAAAATTGACCTTAATACTGGCGCTCAATCAATACGTCCCCGACGTGTGGACAAAACCTATTGAATCGATCTATGCATGTTACTTTGAATTACATTATGTTACTTTGAATTGAATTGAATATCTGATTTTTTTCCTAATTTATATTAGAAAAAAATGTGATATTCATTTTTAGCATTTTTTAGCTTTACGCTGCATCCCGCATATAGCAGATTACGCAGAGTGAAAGTGGGAACTTAGTGTTAAAGCACTTAAATAATAAACTTCCGAATTCTAGAGGCACTGCGTGTCTCTCTCTCTGCGTTCTAGAGGCACTGGGGAAGATTGATGGAACTTAACACCGCGCTTAGTTACATTACTAGAGAGACGAAATAAAAATATTGAATACTTCATTTCCTCGAGTGGTAATTAAATCCACAACCCGTCGCGTCTAGTGTTTTATTTTAAGCGCCCAACAGATCTACTATTAGATGTTTAGACATCCTGTATATACCTGCAAATAATATTGAAATCAATACTTTTATCCTTGAAATTTTCTTCATATAACAAGTAAATTGCTGTATAATAGCGTTCAGGCGCCGTGTCGTCTAATCCAGGAGTAGCTGCATACACCCCCCTACTGCCACCGGTCGTCTGACCTTCACTTTACTAAACAATACTGCAATATGACTAATTTCTCTATTTACCAAAATTATAGTTTCTTTTATATTTACCTACTAATTTCTTAGAAACAACAAGTCATTACTTAAATTGTTGATAATTTTGTAGCGTACGCAAATTTTGTGTGTAATTAAATCAAAATCTAAATATTCAAAAGTGTTGTTATATAAAAGACTTGACATTTCTACAGCAAGCTACTACTGGTTTTAAAGTGAAGAATACAACAGTTGATTTAGTGTTTGTAATACACCTTGGGTTTTATAACCGTCATTAAGAAAGTTCAAACAGTGATTCCTTCCTAAAAGTGTAAAATACTCGAAGTAAATTTTAATACCCCGAAACAGATATTTAAAAATCAACCAAGCATACCCAGTAAATTTTAAGATTTTCCAACGAAATTGTAATCTATTGTCATGAATTTATCCCTAAATACAAAACAATGTAATTTACTATAACAACAACAGAAATGTACAAAATAGGTTGAAGCTAAAATCAAATTATCTCTGGCGCCTGCATTCCTCGATGCAGCGCGGCACGCGAAATTAATTTACCTACCAATGTCTAAATATAGATGTCAATTGCAGTTTCACGCTTTAACACGCATAACAAGCAGCAACAGACAGAAGGAATATAGAGTTAAGACGCTTCCCTATATGTTCGCGTTCCGCATAAAACGTTTAATTTTCAAGACATTGCGTGTTGAGTTGCGGATCTGAAACACCACTTTATTTAGACATGTGATATAAAGTATATTTATAAAATATTATAGTAACCTAGTCGGTGCCCACATCATTGTTTGCTTGGATTTTAGGAATTAGAACAGATTATTCCGTATTTTCCGTAGCCGTAGATATTTCGTGAAGTCTTCTCTGAGTGCTCCACTACACTCCCTAACCAGCGTCTTGGTAACATGCCAAATTTGTGCTTTTAAGTCTATTGCAGTATTTTGCTCCAGTCCAGTATTTCGTACTGTACCTACGACGTCTGTTAGTCACTCAGTACCCGATGAGTTTTATAGACATTGATAGAAATATTACCACAGGTGAGAATTGAATCCACTACCATTTCGTTCATACAGATCGCGACCACCGATTACATGCATTACATGCTTTATAAACACACATACATGCATTATAAAACTAAAACTATTAATTCCACCCATTTGACTATTTTAGTCATTAAATTTATGTATGTATATTATAAACTACCGAAAAACACTTAAAAATGCTCGTGTAAAACACGTGGAGCTTTCAACTATTTACCTAAATATTTAAATGAGTTTATAAAAAAGCTCAACTCAGCTCAGTACAAGCTTTGAAATCAAAGGTGAAAAGGAAAGGCGTTAATGAAGTGAATATATTTTAAAACTAGACACTCAAACGCGGCTTTGTTCGTTTAAAAATCTTTTTATATCACAGCCAAAGGACAATATACTTTTGCAAAAAAATAAAATATTTTAGGTCTTTTCTAATATCTAATATTTTAGAACATGTATACAAAGTTTCATAATAAAAGACAACAACAAACCTTCATTTACATTTATAATATCAATATGACGTCTTTAAAATATGTATAAATTATGTTATATCGTGATGCAGTGTCTTTATCTGCGTCTGATTGTAGATTGAATGCGCGACGGTTGTAGTTTCGATTCGATTCAGGAAAAATAATTATTTTCCTGGCTTTGGTGATAAAAGAGCACGAACGTTCAACTACACTGCTTAACACGAATTTCTGATATTCTTGACAATTACGCAGGCGGAGAACATCCTAACACTAACACTTGGTTCCCTCTGTCTACCCTGCTATGCAGGAAAAAGCGTGAATCTATGTTTATATGTCAAGGCTATATCACAAGACACAATATATAATATGTACATATATGGTAAAACATGTTTAAAAGGCTAAACTAACACAATATAATCCCGCAGCTCTCGCGAGTGTGAACAAGATATCAGTTACAACTAACAATTGGCGCGACGCCAACCACACATATTCTTGTAGTATTTGTAGATACATTTTAAAGAAATTCTTTTAGGTTACTTCATAGAAACATATAGTTACATGTATTTTACACGTAACATATTTCACATTATTTTTAATTGTTACTTAAAAGTACCGGTAATTATTATTAATTGTAATGTAGACAATCAAATACTTTTGGGCAAGTGCGCTTGTTGAGTTCAATTAAGAGAGATTTAAAAAAGTTCAATCGTAATGATAATATAAAATGAACCTTTTACTCTATTCTTGTCTGGCTGCCTTAGTTTCTGTATACCTAAAAAAAAGGTCATAATCTAACAACCCTATCATATCTCGCATAGTGCAGCAGAGTCGTAAAAACATATTTATCCTCATAAAAATTAACTAAAAATTGATTACAACGAGCGAGGAAATGAAAATATTAAATATTAAATTTCCTCGATTGGGAATCGAACCAACTTTCCACATTCACGATAACACGCGTGTCTCCAGCGTCACGACTGGTGGCGATATAATGACATTTCAAGCATAAATACAAAGACTTTATTCGTGCATCGCCCGCTGTTGCTGCAGTGTGTGCGGAGTGCAGTCACGCTCGCTCTGCGTTCTGATGATTCATTGTTATTACTTAATCTATCAAATAACTATGTGATATGGTGCTATAGTAAGGCAGAAACGTAATATTATATAATAATAAAAAATTTATAACAATAATAATGATGTTTATATTTGAACACTGCAACTTCGGTAGTAGCAATTTCCAGGGATAATATATAGAAAGCGGAATTTTAAGTGACTTATCACTAACTGATCAGAAACAGAAGAAAATCATGCATACTCAACTAGATCTATCAAAAACGCAATATCCATCAATGCACCGATAGTCTATCGAAACCAAAATCCAACAACTTCCTTCCATTTACCAAATTCGATACAAAATTACATAAACATGAGGGCAACTCCAGCCTATTTGTAATTTAAAACAGATATTTGTATGATAATGGATAGATCAATTTAATCGTAGTGAACGGTTTGGAGGCGAGTCGTGGTCCTGACACACGACTGTTGGAACAAGGTTGGAATAGCGTTAGTATGCAGTTTGGTTTGAGTAGATAAACTCGTACTCGACTTGACGAATTTACAAAATATGTAAATTATTGTAAGTGGGGAACAAAGTGTCTTAACACTAAGGTTCCCTCTGCCTACCCTGCTGTGTGCGGGATACAGCGTGAAATTGATTTGATTTAATTTTTTTATTGAAAGCTACAAATATGCTAAGTCGGGCAAAAGTAAAGTTTGTTCCAACTTATTTTTAATGTTTCGTATTTTTCTAAGGAAAAAATCAACTATTATAAGATCACTTTGTCGTCCGTTAAATTATGTCTTCATTAAGACACTTCCGTTAATTATATTATATTTCCTAGTTAAGTTACTTTAAAATAGTGTTATGTTATATTTCCTATGTATAGCTAAGATTATACTTTTGTTTTAGTGTCACGTTGTATCCTGGACATAGAATGGTAGGCAGAGATGACCTAGGAAGCTGGTTTTAAGACACTGCCGGGACAATAAAACAAAAGTATTATCTTAGAACGTTTATTACGAGCGCTACTAAAGGCGGTAATAATGCTCAGTTTATGTTATATTTTTCAGGCAGTTTGTATAAAAAATACTATATAACAAGTTACGTAGGCTGCAATTGGAGGATCAAGAAAATACGATTTTTATACTTAAACTTATATTAATAAATTTTTAAAATTTAAAAACACAAATTAAATCTAAACTAAACTATATCTAAGATTACTGCCTTCAATTTTGGAAAAACAGTAATCTGCTTAAACCTAAATTAATCTAACTTAACCTACGACTTAATTACTCCACGATGGAATAATAAGTGTGGGAAAAGAAGAAATTCCTTTCCCACCGGCGCTGTTCACCCGATCTCTCTGTTGTCAGCATTTTGTGGCGCTCGGCCGCCTATCAGACGGACACATTATAATATTAAATAAGTTTTCCGCCTGTGACACCGAGCTATATAACAAACACAGTCAGTCACATCGATAACAATTACGATAATATAATCTAACATATTATACATATATCTGAAATATCATATTAATTTTATCCGTATAGCTAATAATCCAAACATACATAATATATTACCAAACTAATGAAACAATGCGCATACGCATAGACTTGACATTGCGGGTTCGAGGTCACAAGACTGCGGGCGGAGGACTGAACACAAGGGACGGGACGGACGTGGCCCATTTACCGATGAGGTCATTGTCTTAGAACTGAGAAGCTTCGTAAGATTGTAGATACCTGCGGAAACTGCCACTTTGTTATGTTTACTGATATCATCAGGAAGTATTTGTAAATATATGTGATTTTGGTTTCTATCTAGTCTATATTTAAAGCCTTTTTATTTCTTTCTTTATTTAATTAAACGAAAAAGGATGATGGCTTATTATAGTCGTAGCTTCTACATAACTCCGGCCAATTCTAATAGTTTATTTATTTATTTATTGATCCACCAACATTTGTTTACATCAATACATACAAAAAAGATACATAATATATGGAAATAAAACTAAGTGTAACAAATACTTATAGGTAGATACAATTTGCTATATAAGAGCGAAAATAAAACTCCTAAGCGCAGGCATAAAACAAGTAAAAATTAAAGAATGTTACGGACTAAAGTCTAAAAATAGCCCAAAAGTAATATTTCCATAAATAGTGTGTTATTGTACAAGGCGTAGTGATGAAGTCACAAATTGGAGTGACTCAAGTTTCAAGGTAACTGTGTGACGGTAATCTGTGACAGAGGCTCCATAATGAATACTATTATCATCCTACTCCTACACTATATAAAATACTTGTTAATTATTAGGTATATTAGTTTCAAGACAAATCTAATCCTCGTGTCATCACTCTTTGAGCTCAGTAATGTTAGATAGGTAAAAAATTAACAGCAAAACGGCAAATGGTCTTGGTATATGTGTAAAAATGTTGGTAAATGTCATGTGATGGTAAAATCTATGGTAACATTTCGGTTACAAATGTAGTCTCTAAACGATATTTATGTATCGAATAATATCAGGTAACTACATTTACCTAAAAACTGTAAAGCACTGTTTATGTAGATGATCTTGTCACAGCTTCCCCAACTTTAGTAAGGTCACGATAACGATGATACTAGTAAGTCACTCCGTTCTCAATTTTCAGCAAATATTACCTTTTTTTAGACTTATATCATTATTAATTTACAAAACATGTACTAATCACGTAAATCAAAGCTAGTATTGCGAAAATACTCACGTACCCTACACCACAATACTACTATAGTATAGTTACCAGTCGGTGTGTACTCGCTTCACAGCCTACCATTAGGGGGACGGACAAAGCCCTCCATTTCCGGGTCACCGGTGCTTATTGATTGAGCTACTTTTTACCCCAATTGTATGTATAATAATAAAAAGAACTTCAATTGTAAAGTAAATCTAATTAAAGACCAATTAATAAAAATATATATATGTAGATATTTACATATAAGGTACGTCGAAAAACCTTTTTAAATATCTTAAGATATTATTAGAGTTATCACCAAAGTGGGTATTTCTTTAAAATATTATATTTTATTTTATATTATTAAGTTTATATTTGCCTTGTATGACACCAACAAATCAATTTCATACAAACAAAATAGTCATCAAATCCATTTATTCTCGTCCAATCGTGGGAAAGACCGCGAACTATTAGTCAGGAGAGCGAACTAATACTAGGTAAAATCTAACTGAAATTTTTTGAGTGCTTAATAATGAACAATGTCAATTAATATGATTGTTTTATTATTATCTTGAATCATTGGTGAGTAAATTAAAACAAATCAAGTAAGATCAAAAATTCTTATAAGCATTTTACCCTTTTAGGTTCGATCCCTATTCAAGGAAATGAAATAATTATTTAAATTTTCATTTCTTCGCTTTGGTGGCGAGACAAACTGCCGCGTTATGTTCCGCCCCTCAATACGCAATGCCTCCAAAAATCGGTGGAAAGTGGAGAACGGAGTCTTAAAACTAAACACACCATATGTAACATACATCTACACTCTACAAATATATAAGACTAAAACAAATTAATTAATACAGTATTCAAGGCGACGTTCCGCATTATCGCACCGTATTTGGGAGTTACTTACACTCACAAATATATACATACATATTCGTCGTGAGTAATCAAACTTGTATGGGCAAAGCTTTACTATACTTGTTTTACCGGTATTTATTATTTACATTTATTACAACGTCCTGTCTCACGGTCAAGTTTGTGTTTTTTTTTTCATTAATGGCTTCTTCATAAAAATAGTACCTACATACTGCTTTATTTAATTTAGACTATCAATTTAAACACAAGATATAGTTATGATATAATAATAGTATACGAATAGTATATATTAATACTTATTTAGAAAACGTATAAAAATTTGAACGTAGCGGGACTCGAACCCGCGCCTCCTGGAAACCGGAGTTCGAGAACCGGTCAGTTCGGAGTTCGAGGTAACACATTAAAAAAATGTTTAAAAAAATGTATATATTAAATTTTTCGTCTATGCCATTGGTTACAAATGGTAGGCTAGACAACTTCGGTTTTCGTTTAATTTCTCATACGTCGACCTTTCTATACGAGGAAAATACGTGAAGCCAAACAAAAAATCAAATAAATAAACCTGAGATAACGACTCTTAAGACTCTAATATGCTAAAGATACAACAACACTCTTACGTAACACCGACGAAGCTCTACGTAATTTGGCACATGGGAGTCCTGTGACTCAAAGTAACGACGACGTAACAAAAGACCTAATAGATTAACATTATGCGAGTATAAAATCCAGTGACACATTACTCCTTTCTTCACATTTCGACAATTTCAAGGGCATTCTATGTCAAAGGGCTGAAATAAACGAAGTGTTTGTATAGTGAAAAGAGACGGGGAAAAGATAAATAAGATATCTACAATCAAAGAAATCTAGTGGACATCGAGCAATCAACGTTCAAATGATTGCCAGAACTATACCGGCTTATGCATCAATTAATATTAACAATTAACCCTTTGCACTCCAGCGGATTTACTGTTAGGTTTTTAATGTTGCACATACGGCGACAACGGAGTGTAAAGGTTTAAATCCATTGACAACAGTATAACATTTTAGTTTTAAGATTTCGTTATATAATTATAATAAAAAAAACTAAAACGCCTACGTACGTTACTAAGAATAGAATGTTAGCATCAAATAGTCCGTAAACTCCACCTACATGTGTCCCTGCCTCATAAAGTGGGTGTAACTTACTACAACGTTTAATAGATAACTTCATCACATATCCTGGGTAATCGAATGAAATAATCGGGGAAAACGAAATCATACCATGAAATTTTAATAAGAATAGTGTATATTATATTTTAAGAGTCAGACTCGGCCAATCTTTTACTTTAGAAACCACACAATATTATGAGCTTTTCAAATAGATAAAAATCTACTTCTAAATGTTTTATGTATAAAAGTTATGTGTAAATATACCTAGTTTATGTGATCACTGCATATAGCAGGATAAGAAGAGAAAACCTAGTGTTAGGACACTTCGTTTTGCCTGTGAGTTTCAAATATCAGAATGCATAGTGATAATTCTAAGCAAAAATTACTTTCATATCCGACTTGTTCCAAAATTGTCAATAACATAAAATATGTTTTTAAAGACCATCCGTTGAGCTACAAGTGGAATCGTCTCAACAGAACAGCTCTTACAGAAATGGTACGCTAGCAGTGGACTAATAACAGTGACCTTTCGATGTAAAATTTATTCCACTTGACTCAAGTGCTTTGCGAAGGCCTAATTGAATAAAGTATACTTGAATTTGGATTCGTTTGGAGCATGTCTTACAGTGTATGAGGGGTATTGGTTCTAATTCTACACAAAAACAATATTTATTATACATAAATTGTTGAAGTGCCTTGGTCCAATAAGTTAAAAACAAGTTCTATATATATATGTGTCACTTAGGTATCTCATTTACGTTATTCTTTAAGGCATTTCGTTTCATTTAAGGGAATATACCAAGGTTCATCAAAATCGATTCTATAGTTTTTTAAGATGCGGCGTATATGTATGTTTAAATCATACAAGTTTCCCAAGTTCGAAGACAGCTCACTTAAATCAAAAAAAAACATGATTTGATATTTAGGTTTATTCAAAAACATACATTCACTTATAGAATTTATTATCTATTATTTTTTACAACTAAATAGACCATTATACATAAATATTATCCAAATATCACATATGTACAAGCATTTCAAACTAACAACTCTTCATTTCAATTCAAACCTAACACAAGGTATAATATATTCATCGTGATCTTCATTTGTTTCTAAATACGTAGCGATGTTTACATTTGGTAATGCACTGAGCATTCCGGTTCCTGAGAAAAAGATAATCAATTTGTCATCGATACAATCTTTATTTTTATATCTACGCATCTCTCACGTAATATGAAGAAAACAGAAAGTTTTAAAAAAAATATTTTAAATAAATTTTCATTTCCATTTCAGTGGCAGGATATTAAAATCCAGGTTACTAAGCGGGGGAAATGTATTTGTTTCGAGCGGGGATCTAATCCACAACTAACGTGTTGTTGGACTCTGTCCCACTGTGTCAGGAATCGTGATTCACAATAGCGAAAATATAAAAATAATAATATCACACGATTTACGAACATTCTTAATAAGATGTTTTTTTAATAAGATCATTAAGATTATGATTATTTTTATTAGCACACAGTATACCGCATATAGCAGACCAGACAGCGATAACTAAGTTTCGAGAATTTTCATTTTCAATTTTCTACTCTATCAGTCGAGACAGTGTCGTGAGTTGAGGAACTCAAAGACTCGGTTCATGTCATCAGAGTGTGGAAATGAAAATTCACCAGGATAGGGATCGAGCCCACAACCATCATATTTATATTCAGATACAGTTTCTTTGCGCCAAAAGATCTAACATTTACAAAAAAACAAAACGGAACATATTAGCAAAGAACTAATAAGTACTGAGATATCAATCACTTGCCAAGTAGTTTAAAAGTCAACGACCTATTTTATTTTACTCGACTTGCGTGACACATTTATATTAGTAGTGACAAAATTATTGAAATTTATTAGTTAAACGACCAAAATTACGGCAATGACACAATTATTAAATTAGTAGAGACTTTTGATAACCGTAACATTTATTTAACTTGAACGCAGGGGCACAAGTGTGTGACTGTAAAAGACTGGTCGTGGGTTCGATCCCTACTCGAGGAAATGAAATATTTTTTAAAATTTATATTCTCTTTTCTTTACTCTATGTAAATTGCGATGTTGAGTTCCGCCACCCAACACTCAATGCCTACGAAATTCGACCGAAAATGGGGAACAGTGTCTTGACAATAGGTTTCCTCTCGTTACCCTGCCTAGTGCGGAATACAGCATGAAGCTGACTTTCAAAATAGTCATTCATATTAAAATACTCGTGAAACATCAAGTTTCACCAGAAGGTGGTGAGGGTGACGTGATGACAGGTTACACCAACTAAGATTAAAAACTCTTGTTGACATAGAAGTAAATAGCATATCGTATAAGATAATATACTATATTTTTCTAATTTCAGAGACGTTATTTTTTTTTTATTTAATCAGTCATATTAGTTTTTGACATATATTCATAATATGTGGCCGTTGTGTCGCAGCCATAGCGTCTGAATGTATTTTTTTGTTGCGTCTGATTGTAGGTGCGACATACATACACTCGTATTAATGTTTTCATTTCCTCGCTCTGGTAAGAAGAAAAAGCACGGTGTTCAATTCTGCCAATGAACACGGAATGTTTCGAAAATAGGACGGAATGTTAGGAGCGGAGTTTATTCTCTACTTTTCGCCTATATCAAAACATTGTTTATCGACTGGGAGAACCTAACGTCGCATTTTTTCCAAAGAGCAACAATGTAATTGTACGACAAATATATAATTAATATATTTATACACTGTCAACGTGCCAGCGTTAATACAAGTAGTAATTAATACCTAAAAAGGAAGCAGAACGTATAGAATCTGGTTTACAATTGCTGTCCTTGAACGCGAACAACAATTATCGGAATAAATATTTAAGTAATACATGAAGCCATCGCGGAATAGTTGAGAAGTGTCTCAATGCACACGTTGGTCGTAAGTTTGATTACAAGTTGTAGGCAATTTCAGTATATATCTAGTTCGGTCTAAATATGCCCAATTTATCGTTGGTTTTCATCACCCAAAACAGTAAGCACAGTGTATATTTGGAATAGGTGGTAAAGATCAGGGTTACGAAGAGGCTAGTTCTACTTTATTACTGAACCATGTTTCCTTCCTTTGTTACGTATGCGGTAAGGACAAGTGAAACGATAACTCGTGGATAAAGCACTGCTTTATTGAACCTTTACAATCTTTATATTGGTGGACGCGGTCACTCATACATCCATGAATATAATAACACAACAACTTCCACGTGTATGTTAATAGTACTTCATATAAATTAATTAATTCTAATAACAGCAATTTTTGTTTGTAGCCCATTCGTCTCTGTTAAGTGATGATCGTAGCAAAGTTGGAAAGTCTATCCAACGGCATTTTATCAACGACGCTAGAGGTAACGGAGTGCCAAACGCTACGGTCGCTCTATACCTGTTTCAATTCCTCGACTGATAATGTTGTTATCTCTTCATACACTGCCTCTGGACCTGTCCTCATGTTTTACGTGACGTTCCTCCAATATCCTAGATACTGTCTTCTGGAAGATCGACCAAGTTATTTCAATTCGAAAAAAGTCTAGGAAAAAATTTAGTATTGGTTTCTAGTACCTATTCACAACATAAATCTAATAATACACAAGAGATGCGTGAATATAAAATAATCATAAAAAATCTGTAAGTAATCTCAAAATCCCTTGCTATCTATGAATTTCCTTACGAGAGTCTAACGTCGGCATAAATCAATATTGAATCACACTTCACGTCTACAAGACATATTGGGGCATAAACTAGGAACAACATACAAATAAAATAGAGTTATCCTGAAAAATGTATGTATTTTACGATGGTTCAATAAGAAAGTTACGAGTAGAATCCTAGATGTTATTTTATTATTTTAGTACAGTAACTATTTCTGTCCGCAGCTCTGCTCATGTGATTTTCGACTTCATGGTATATTTCGAACTTACTTGGAATTTTTCAAGGGTTTCCAACCAACCAGAACAAGAATATCAACATCTTTATAATAATAGTAATGGATTAGAGAAAAATTTCCCACCCACACAAAAATTAATGAGAAATAAACCACATAACTTTTAAGAGATGTTTTCAAACAAATCAAATGTATTTCCAATTAATATTTGAAGCCTAGAAATGATTAATAGATCTATTATTTATAATTTTATGTAAGTATACATTCTTGACAGAGGGAAATTGCACTCCTTTTGCCACTTTTCGCCGAATTTTCGAGAAATCTGTCGTTACCAGTAGTATGTATAGTTGTACTAGTATACAAGCATAACTGTGTGTTGAATTATAACTTGCAAAACACTACCTAACTAAAATTTATCATATTCAATTTAAACAAAAAGAACACGCTATGTTTAAGCTGAGAATGGAAAAAATGTGATGTCTTTCTGCGTAACACACAAAATGTACAAAAACAAAAAAAAAACTAATATTTTACAAGATATCTAATATAGCGTGGACAAAGCTCTGCAGTATTAGTACACTACAGCAGCAGCGTAGGCGTTGTATGACTCATACAACTCATACAACAAACAATATTAATTACCTACACATTTATTCATGTTCGTAGTTGTATTAGATATTTTAAATACCTTTGTCTTGTTAAGGTTTTTCATTAATACGTATCGACAATGAAGCACAAGTTGGAATTATTGTTGATTAAATTGTACGCGATGGATACATTCCAGTTCGAATTTCATAGAAGATAGTTATTTTTTTAGATTCACGCGGTATCCTGCACACGACAGGATAAGCAAAGGGAACCTGGAAACCTAGTGTTGAAATACTTCATTCTCAATAAGAAACTTCCATTCCCCACTTGTCGCTGAATTCTCGATGCAGTGCGTGAGTGGCGCAACTCAACGCCGCACTTTGCCTTGTTACCAGAGCGAGAAAATAAGTTTTGTGTTAATGACGTTGCATAGACGCGTGTATATCAAATTACTATAAATAAAACATGCACTGAGATAACACTTGCTAACTGTTTAAATTGCGATAATATTACAAAGTTGTTTATTTTGTTTTAGAAATTCCACAATTTCATACAAATTGCAGTGGTTCACCTTATTAAAGTTCAATAAAATGTCCTAATTAATAAAATTAAAAAAAAACAGGCCAGTCATGACAGTGGCTCAAAGTGTGACTGTAAAATCGACTGCTTGTGGGTTCGATCCCCACTCGAGGAGATGAAATATTTACTTAAATTTATATTTCCATTACTTCTCTCTGGTGTCGAGGCTAAGCGCGGGATTGGTTTCTGCCACTCAATACGCAATGCCTCCAGAATTTGGCAGAAAGTGGGGAATGGAGTGTCTTAACACTAGGTTCCCTCTGCCTACTCTGCTGTGTGCGAGGTAATTTATATAGTATGTGTGATACTTTAAGTGACATACAAAAAAACTTCAATCCCATTCATACTTGGCAGAGTATCCCATTCATACTTGGCAGAGTATAACAAATATAAAAAAAATTGTACTGGAAAGGGAAAAAATTGTAAAGGAGTGAAAGAAGATTTGCAACACAATATAATTTGTAAATATCTTGTGCAACTCACATAAGAATATCAAATTAAAAGTTATTATCATAACACAAGCATCCACTTTCTAATACTAACAGTAGTTAAGCTATTACTACTTTATAAATATAACTATCAAGGAAATAATTTCAATCTTAAATAACTATTGATAAAATTTACAGTATGTAAAATTTAAAAATTATTATAATATTAATAATATGTACAATAGAAGCAGCTTTACACTGTATCCCATGTGCAGCAGTGCAAACAAAATAGAATTAAGACACTATTCCCCATTCACATCTCAACCTTCAAGATATTGTGTGTTGAGAGAACTAAACACCACACTTGATCTACTAAAGAAGAGTGCCAATTTTATTTATAATTTAATTTTCATTTATCAGCTTGCAACTATAATATAAAAAATACAATACATTTCTATTAATAAATAAAGGTTTAACATAAGAAATCATCAAACAATAAGAGGCATAGATAAATTGCTTAACAAATGTTCTTGGTAACCCAAGTATGCCATTGTTCATGTCTTGTGAACAACTAAACAAATCTATTTACAGTTACTTATACACTATTTTGTAATTTACTTAGAATTTGAAAGGTTAGGGAAAATAATAATATAACAGATTCTAATAAGAATTACTTTTATTTATGATGCTGATGTTAGTTTTGCCTGGCTTGTATATTTTATTTACAATTACTTTTTGATTTAATTTTATTTTTATTATTATTATTACTGTTTATTATTGATTAAAATATCAGAGTCAGCATCATTAATGAACAATAAGTTACAAGGCTCACAAAGATAATTCAACATAGCTATAATGTCGTAAACAATTATTTACATCATCACAACCTTACGAAAGTTGTTCAAACAGCAAAACTAATGTAATACAGCGATTTATATATCCACTTTTTGGTTAAGTGTTTTCTCAGTCACAATTTAAGATGGGAAAAAGCAGTAAGCAGGGTGAACGAACGCGAGGTTAAAGGCGGAACGATACTTAGTCCCAGCTTGGTGTACCCTCACTTATTTAATGCTTTTTTTATAGCTTCACGTTGAATCCCGCGCATAGCAGGTTAGACAGGGGAAACCTATTGTTAAGACACTTTGCTCCCCATTTTCCGCTAAATTTTCGAAGACATTGCGTGTTAGGTGGTGGAACTCAAAATTGCGAGGAAATATAAATATTAAATAATTCATTTTCCCAAGTGGAATCCACAACCGTGGCGTTTACATATTTTGTGCTACTACGCCACGATGGCCTAATGCTTATTTACTCTTCCGTAAACTTACCAGCAGTTGAGTTTCTTTATGGCAGACAGGTCGGACTGTTTAGATCTAGCGATCACCATCTCCTCCGTGAGTCGGGCCATCGCACCGCACAGTGCACTGCACGACAATATAACAAATAACAATGAGAGCTAATTATTATCACAGGGTTATATCGGAGAGAGGTCGCGGCCGCTCATCTTATACACTATTAAATACCGACAAACGTCAACACGCGACGGTGCGTGGAAAAAACTGAAAAGTGAAAAGAAAACAAAAGCGCTCGGACGTTCATGTCGTTTTGTATCAGATAATTGTACTGTAATATATTTATAGTTATTAAATTGTGATTATAACATTTTATTTCTGGTATATTTCCTTTATTTCTTTTATTGTACTTACATTACAAATAAAAAACATGTTGATTACTTATATATAAATAATAAAAATATATTGTGTATAATTTTTTGTGCTAAATAAATGACTAAAATATTTAACTTTCACTGTTTGAAATATATTAAATAAGCCTATTAAGTTTAACTGACTATGTTCATGTTCAGTCCAAAAATACCTATAAAATTGAGACTAAGAATTGACAAGTCTAATATTTTAAGTTAAGCTTAACTGGCTGGCTGACTGACTAGCCAAGTTAGGCAATACTCGAACAAAACCTAAATTATATTTATTTCAAATTACTAGAGTAATAACAATCCCCTTTCATTTTAAACTTTTTATTTAAATGTATACTTGCATAATTTTTAAATTACGATTATTGCCATGTTTTAAAAATACGATATTCTGTTTTTCTATGTTGACATTGACATTTATTGACACTAATGACATTGAATTTGACAATTAGAACTGAATTGTATTCTACGGTACATTATGATATTTTAAAAGTAAATATTTCTATTAAAAATGGATACAAACGATGTGTTGGAAGACAAGGACAGTGGCCCCGAGGTGCAGTTAAATCTACCAGGCTCCGTAATCAGCCGGATCGAAGAATTAATGGGAGGAACGGAACAGTTTGATAGCGATGAAGTGAGTTAAAACAGTTCTTTTCTAAGCTACTTATTTTACATAAATAACTTTAATTTATTTATATAATTAACAAATAAATACGTAATAAGATGTGGTTAATAAATAATGCTACATAGAAATATAAAAGTTATCTAATTTTTCTGTAGTTCGATGCAGTAGCCTACATTAATAGAGTGTTTCCAACTGAGCAATCTCTATCGGGAGTTGAATCAGCGGCAGCTCGATGTGAATTTCGTTTAGCAAGTGTACAACATGACATTAGACGGCTGGTTCGAGCTCAGCATGACCAGAGAGTTGCTGGACACCAGGCTCTTTTAGATGCTCAGCAGTGTATAACTGAATTGGCTTTACAGGTAATCTCAAGTATTATTTGGATAACATTTTAGTAAGTCAAACATAAAGCAATATTTTTCCTAAAATCAATTCAATTACAAATTTATTTATTTATAGGTAGCAGATATAAACAAAAAAGCAGAAAGAAGTGAAAGTATGGTAAGAGAGATAACAGCAGAGATAAAACAACTAGACTGTGCCAAGTGGAATCTAACTGCTGCAATTACAGCATTAAATCACTTACACATGTTGGCTGGAGGGGCAGCATCTTTGAGAACTCTGGCTGAGAAAAGGCAGTATAAGGAATTGGTGTTGCCATTGCAAGCTATTATGGAGGTAATAATATATGTTTAAATCACATCTGAAATTTATAACAACTGTGAAAGCAATGTTAATTAGCAAGTATATTATACTGTTCAAGAATATATTAAAGGTTAACAATATTTATAATTAAATTATTTGAAATTCATGCAGGACAGCTGCCATTATGTTATTGTATTAATCAATAGAATTGTTATCTCTATATTGGAAAGAACAACTGCTGAGTTTTTTACTGGCTTTAATTAGCAGAATTTTCTTTAAGCTGTTGGTAGCTTATTTTTATTTAATGACTCAAAAGTGCTTGTAAATTTAAAATCAATTCCCAATCCGGCGGTCCAGAATATTCTACAGTAATCTGTTAGTTATATTGCATCATGATCATCTCTCATATAGCAGGGAAGGCAGAAAAAATCTAGTGTTATTAGTGGAGATCAAACCCAAAACTACTTTGTTTATTGTACTGTTGTAATTAAAATATATTATTAAAGTAACAAATAATATAGTTGTACTTTTGCATTTTTACTAAGTGCTTTCTCACTGTGTCGAGATGGCCTTTATTTATTATATCATACATCAGCATATGTCATTTCAGATTGAACTTTAACATTGCATAATTTTTAAATAAGTGAAATTAGCAAAAAAACCTATTGGAGCACTTTTAGAGATTGTTTAATTTTCTACAAGAATATATATACGATGGTCTATATACAAATATTATTCATTTAATTGCAATAAAATTACAAATAAAAATATATAAAAATGCTCTTATTAAATATTTTCACTATGACAAAAAAATCCCCCCTCTAATATATATTACATTTTTTGCTTCATACAGTATCCCACTTAATTCATGCTAGGTAGAGGGACCCTAGTGCTAAGACTGTTTCCTGTGTTCCCCCCTATTCGCGTTTCGTGGTGACTATCAAGGCCGCGCTGTCTCTTTGACATTCACTGGAGCACAGAAACGAAAATATTCAATAGTTCTTTATCTCGAATGGGTCTGCCACTGTGCCACGACAGCCTCAATATATATTTTATTATTTATTAATCAGATAAAAAAAACATTCTGTTTTCTTTGCAGGTACTAGACCAACTAGAAATGTACCGCGACATCCGCGAACTGAACACACTACGTGAGGAGGTGCACGCAATACGCGCGCAACTTGCCACTCAGATTCTCGCTGATTTTAAAGAGGCTCTTACTGGTGAGATATTTTATGTAATTTTATTTTATAATTAAACATATTTTGGCAATTTAACAAAAAAATTGAATTTTATTTTCACTTTGCTGATAACACATTTTACAACAGACACAGCGCCTTGACTGTAACTGGTGTGGTTGTGGAATAGATTTTTCTTGGACAAATTAAATATTTTCATTTCCCCACCTGGATAAAAGGACAAAGCACAGTGTTGAGTTTCAGCACTCGACACATAATGTCTAGAAAATTGGGCAGTATGTGGCCTTAATGCTAGGTTCCTCTGTGTTCAGTGCTGTGAAAACAGTGGGAAAATAAAAAAGTATATTTTGTATAGCACTTTCTGTACATGTTAGGAATTGCAGATGAGACGAGGTTGCTTTTTGTATAATCATAATAGAAACCGAACCTAACTTATAAAGTAACTCAAAAAGTAGGCGGTGCGCAGGTTCCTTCTGCCAACCCAACCTTAGGTAGGATATGTAAAGCTGTGAAGCTAAAAAATCTATATAACTTATGAATTATGTATTGTCATTTAGCAAATGTACAGAGAAATGACATACAAGAATTCTTAATTATATTTGTAGTATAGAAATATTTATATATTTTTAAATGTCAGTACAATGCATAGAATTTCGTGCAGTGTCTTATCACTGAATTTCAATTCATTATTCATGCGTCATACAACTTAGTCTTACTATAATTTCCACATTTTTTTCAGTTTTTATTATATCCATATTTGTTTTCTTACTATTTTTATTTAAAGATATTTTTCATATTTATACTAAATAGTTAAAAATGTCCCATTTAGGTAGTAGCAAAAGTAACATATCACCTCGTACGCTAAGCGAGGCGTGCGCCGTCGTCGACGCGTTAGAACCTAAAGTGAAACAAGATCTGATCAAGTGGCTCATCTCTCTGCAATTACAGGTTAGTTTGTGAGATGGACAATTTGGACTGATAATAATGTTTAATGTTTGACCTTAAGTTTTTTTGCTTTACGCTGTATACCGCATTTTGCAGGGTAGGCAGACGAAATTTTTTTTTGTGCCGTGTGATCCCGGCCTAGAATAGGATCATCCTGGTACTGGTGGTGTCGTAAGAGGCGACTAAAGTACGTGTGGTAGAGTCACGTGGCCAGCAATGGCAACACGCATGGGCAGACTCGACCGGATCATTACCACCCCCGGCATTTAAGACCAGCGTGAAGTAGTGGCTTTATGCCACTGCGTTTCGCATCAGGTAATGCCGGGTTCGGCGCCCAACCCGTCTTAAAGGCCGGAAGGAAAGGAAAGGCCCCAGAGGAATTACGCACCTGTAATTCCTCTGGGGTTGCACGGGGTCGTGGGCGGCGGTAATCACTTACTATCAGGTGACTCGCACGCTCGTTTGCCGTGTCTTTTCCATAAAAAAAAAAATCTAGCGTTAAAACACTACATTACCCACTTTCTGCCTATATTTTTATTTTCGTGGCGGATCTCAAAACTGCGCTTCGGCTTATTGCGAGAGCGAGGAAATTAAAATATTAAATAATGCTGCATTATAAAAATATATTTTTAAATTAAAAAAATAGATAAAATATGAAAATTGTTATTATTTGGAATGTATAATTCCGAATATAAGGATCAGTGTTTAGTTGGTACTTCAAATGTTGTTTATAATCATTTATACAAAATTGAATACTACTAATTTTTATACGTCAATGCTGCTTATTAGCCTTTGACGTCATTTTGTGTGTTGTAGGTTCGAGTCTTATTCAAACTTTTATGTGTTTTCCCGATACAATTAGACAAAAAGAATTGTTAAATTTCTCCATTTGCTTTGTAAAGAATTGAGTGATGCTCAACCTTTTCTTTATGTGTTAACGTGAAATCCAGATATTTTTCAGAGATATTTTACGGTATATTGCCTTGTGGATTCGATTCTTAACTTGCAAGAAATATCAAAGAATTTATTTTAATTATATATTTCGACCACGCGAGCGAAACCGTATGTAAAACCTAATCCAGTGATTCTCAACATTTTTTTTGTAGCACATATTTAACGGTTTCAAAATTTGGCGGCACACAAAGAAAAAGATAAAAATTATTTACTTACTAAAACTCACTGCATAAATAGTTTATGACAAAAATTTTAATATATTTGCAAAATTTGGCGACACACTTTTAAAATTTGGCGGCACACAAAAGTGCGGGGGCACAGTGGTTGAGAATCACTAACCTAGTCTATTATATGCTCAAATTTACCTCAACCAGGAATATGAACACCTATTCTCCTCATCCGAGGAACAAGCGTGGGTGTCCCACGTGGAACGTCGCTACGCGTGGCTCAAGAAGCATTTGCTAAGGTTTGAGGACTCCCTTGCACTCACGTTTCCGCCATCTTGGAGGTTGAGCGAGAGGATTGCGCTGAAGTTTTGTAAGGTAGGTTAATATTTAAGGTTGGATTTAAATGGATTATTTATCTTTTTTATGTGAAACGAAATTGATTATTGGTTGGACGTTAATATTTATAATAATTACTTAACTTATAATAATTTATAATAATTTGTCCTCCGCTGCGTGAAGACTAAGTATAGGTTTGAGTTGAAAGTTGAAGAATGTTATGTTCTCAAAGGTAGACCTGCTAATTTCAAATATATTCTTCTTGATGGTACCGGCACTATGTCATATTATGATTTTTGGTTCCATTCCCATTCAGAACATGTGCTCACATATTCTGAGTGTCTACTATTCCAGTCTTAAATTTTATTTTTTTTGTTTCCTGGTCCAATTAGATAAACGATAATTGTGAAATAAAGCTATATGAAGGTATAAAAACAAAAAATCATTCCAATTTAAAAATGATTTTAATGAAAATCATTTGTTCTATATATCCAGATAACTAGGCAAAACCTTAGTGAGATAATGCAAGCGCGTCGCAACGAGGTGGACGTTAAGTTGTTGCTGTATGCCATACAGAAGACTTACAACTTCGAGCTTTTACTGCACAAGCGGTTTGTTGGTGAGTTATACATACACGGACAACCAAACGCGCACACACTCAGACAAGTGATATTATTAGATAAATAAATTGAATTCAGAACCGTCGCGTTACAGTCACACCCTTGTGTCCCTGCACCACGACGGTGTGTGTAAATTCGTGCACAAACAGACTAATATTAATAGGCAAATAGACATATTAGACATGTCTGTATAAACGGACAAATTCATGAATATCAAATTAATGTTAAAGACATTTTATTGACATTGAAGACAAGTATATACATATTTTCTTATAGTTTCTCGCTTTATCTCTAGCGAGTAGTCAGACAGAATAAAATAACTATTTATAACGTTCTTTATTTATAAAAACAACACATTTGCATATTTTAAATTTTTATTTTATCGCTCTGGTAACGAGGCAAAGCGCAGCGTTGAGCTCCGCCACTCCCCGCAACATATGTGATGCGGCGCAAATTGGCAAACAGAAGGGTCTTAATGGTAACGCAGTATCTTAACATTAGGTTCCCAGGATCCCTATGCTTACTCTAACTCTAACTTATGTGCAGGATACAGCGTAAAGCTACTGGCTACTAATAGTTGTATAATACTACCATTTACCGGCGATTTCTCTTGTTTTATCATGTGGTAATAACTACCTAAAAAAAATGTGTATGATACAAGATACATTCTAAGTATTTGAGTAACCCTGACCGCAGGTACAGTAATTGACATCGAAAAGGTGAGCCCATTTAAAATGGCCATAGCCTTCCTCAAAAAATTATTAACATACACATACAATATAGTTCTTGGGATTAGTGCCTTCAGCCAAACACATTCTTCAACTTTGAAACGTTTAGTATAGAAGTATATATACACTTTATTTTAGGAACAGAGCTAGGTGCAGAAAGCACTGATGGTACTACGGAAAAACTACCATCTTTGGATGATGATGAAAAGGAGGTAGGAGTACTTTTATAATACTTTCGATTAACACTACAGGAAATTAAGCAATAAATTGGGGTCGAGGCAAAGCACGGCGTTGATTTTCGCTACTGAACACGCAATGCTTCCAGAATTCGGTGGAAAATGGGGAATAGAAGTGTCTTAATGGGAACAGGGTGTCTTAACACTAGGTTTCTCTGCCTACCGTGTGCTACATACGAATGGAGCTAAAAATGATACCAATTATGCACACTAAATTGCTTTATGCACACCTCTGTATAATCTATAACTGTATTAAATGTTATATTCCTCTGTGCGCGTAATTAATTAAAAGGGATACAACGTTTTTGGTTCAAATATTAATATATAGCTCGATGTGTAATGTAAGCGTTATTTGTTTAGTTGGACGTGTCAGTGGGCCCGTCCCCGTCCTCGTCCCCGTCCCCGTGGGTGGGCGTGATCGGCGCCTGCTTCGAGCCGCACTTGTCGCTCTACATCACCAGCCTCGACACCAACCTGCGCGCGCTCATGGACAGGTTCATACAGGTACAGTATACACAACGTGACCAGATGTCCCGTTTTGAACGGGACCGTCCTTCATTTTGCTTGTGTGTTCCGTGACCGGGACGGAAAATGAACATGAAAAAGTCAAACAGTTGTCAATTTTTTTAATCGAAATTAAAAACAAAAATTATAAATTACACGCTAAGTTATTCTTTTATGTTTTTTAAAATAGAGTATGTAAGGGTTTGTTGTGTTTAACGAGCAGGACGCTAAGACCCTGGAGCCGGGCGGCGGCGTGGGCAGCGGCGCGGGCGCCGTCATGTCGAGCTGCGCGGACCTCTTCCTCTTCTACAAGAAGTGCTTGGCGCAGTGCGCCACGCTGTCCACCGGGGAGGCCATGCTCGGTGAGATCATTCATTTGTTTTATTATGTTCTATTTAGAGACTGTGTCTACTTTATGATACATCATAATTATGCAATATATTAATACAACAATATTTAAAAATGTAGATCTAAAATGAACATGAAAATGAAGATCTTGTTCCTTTTAATGCCAAAAACTACTGGTTCAATTTGTTTTTTTTTAGAGTTGTTAGATACTAAGTATTTTAAATATGTTATGTATTAAGACGAATAGTTTTTTCCACTCGACCCTGTAGACGGCTGCGCAGATATTATTTTATGAGTTTTCTTACTTTTAATAACTTTCCTCTGGAGTGAACAATGGGCTAAAGGTTAGGCCGCGGCCCGCCGACCGTACTGCATATAATATACAGTACGCTAACTCCACAGAGCTGGCCGGCGTATTCGGGAAGTACCTGCGCGAGTACGCGAGCACGGTGCTGGCCGCGGCGCTGCCCCGCTCGGGGGGCGCGGGCGGCGGCGCGGCCGGCGGCGGGGGGGGCTCCTTGTCCCTGGTGTCCAACCTGCACACGCTGCACACGCTGTTGAGGGACGACGCTGCGCCCAGGTGATGTATACACAGTACACACACGCACACACACACACACATGCGCACGCACACTCAAATATACATGTCATGGTCGTATCGTAAATTTGATGATTTTCGTCGGGCAACGAAATATACTGTACCTTGACTAGATCAATGATAATATATGACCAAGCAAATACTCAACTTTTTTTACAACACGGTTGAACTTATTTTAAGATACTTTTACTTTTGTAAATTTAAGTACATTTAAGAATAAATATTTTTCAGTTATAATTTTTTTATATAAAAACTACTATATTTTTTTATTTGTTTTTTTTTCTTATGATATTCATATAAACAAGGGATGTTCTTGGGGAAATACTATATTTAATATATAAAACAATAAACAAAAACTTTTCTATCTCAACAGATACACAAAACAAGAAATCGCAAAAATCACAAGCGTAATAACAACCTCTGAATACTGTCTCGAAACAACTGTACATCTCGAACAGAAATTAAAAGAAAAAATCTCCCCTAATCTATCAGACAAAATAGACTTGGCTCCAGAACAAGATCTGTTCCACAAGATGATCAGCAACTGCATTCAACTCCTCGTCCAAGACCTGGAGATGGCTTGCGAACCAGCTCTACAAACAATGACCAAAATATCTTGGTTGAACTTCGACAACGTTGGTGACCAAAGTTCTTATGTAACACAAATTATTATGCATTTAAAAAATACGGTACCAAATTTAAGAGACAATTTGGCGTCCTCAAGGAAATACTTCACCCATTTCTGTATAAGGTTTGCTAATTCATTCATACCCAAATTTATACAGAATATATATAAATGTAAACCGATTTCGACTGTCGGTTCGGAACAATTATTGTTAGATACTCATATGTTAAAAACAGCTTTACTAGAACTACCCTCAATAGGATCGGATGTGAAAAGACAAGCGCCATCAACATACACTAAAGTAGTAATAAAATTAATGACGAAAGCGGAAATGATTTTGAAATTGGTAATGGCGCCTCTCGATGGTAATTTAGAAGGTTTTGTATCGCAATTTGTACAATTACTACCGGAAAGTACTTTGGCTGAATTCCATAAGGTCTTGGACATGAAAGGTGCCAAGTTGTCAAAGGCTCAACTTAGTTCTTTAGACGTGCTATTTAAAGAAATTACTAAAACAGCTCATAATGATATTAGTAAATAATATTTTATTTTGTGTTATAGTATCGGATACATTTATTTAATCCAGTGTTTTTGTTTGATGCTTTTTTTGTTAGTCATCTAACTATTATAGTATTGCTAGGTTTGTAAATGAAGAAAAGTAAAAGTAAAGTATTGGCACAAGTGGATTTATTTTGATAGTGGATTTAGTTTAAATTTATGCTAAAGAATTCTTTACTATTTTTTACTTTGATTCTAAATGTTACATGTTTTTATTTATAAACCTGACAACACTAAATCAATAACAGCTATTATAATTTAAAGTAATTAAGTATTAAGAATAATATTATAATAAATAAATTATACAACATGATTGATAAATATTTGATCTCTTATAAGTATTTTTTTAAGAACAGATTTTTTTTATATTGTGTAATATGCTATAAGGGGAGACAAACTTCGACTATTGTTAGTTTAAATTTTGACATTATATGTTAATATTTGCTTTTCGACCGTACTATTACCTTCACTCCTTTCTAATGTCTTGATAAATCGTGAAACTATTACGCAACAGTATAGGCCAAGAGAACTTAGAGATAAGACATAAGACACTCTGTTTTTCACTTTTCGCTCGAATTCGAATCAGTCGTTGAATACTGAAACTGAATATGTGAACATGTATTTATAAATAATGTAATTAAAATATTCAGAGATTTTTTTATAGTTTTTAGTTAGCAAATCAACATTCCACGTTTTATATCGTTTGTGCAATAAGTTTCACAAAATGTTTATATATTGGAAATATTTATTGATAAATAAATGAAATAAATTGATAATAATTACATACTTCTTTTATTTATCTAATATACTGTCTTTATTAACTTAATAGGAAAGCGTGTCTCTACCCAAGTTAAAAAAATTACAAACGGGCAACCAACCCAAACGCAAAAATACACTAGCCAATTCGAATTGCAGACAGCGAGATGTAAGTTGGATTGGTGTGATGATTAGTTGTAACTTGCAAGTATAATACGTAAAAAATGTCTTCTTGAGCTTGAATTAGATACGTTTCGATTGAGCTCATCAATTGGGACCCATAAATCATTGATGTCGAGAACGATACATTATTAAATATTGAACTTGTTTCTTATTTAAGGATCTGTTTTGGTAACTTTATGTTATCTAAATTAGAATTATTTCAGGAAAGTCTTTTAATTCGGCAGAGAATGGGGAACAGGAGTGTTTTAACCAAAAGGGTCAAGGTTGCTGCTTAAAGGAGAAAACCATTTATAAAATTAGGATTTTAGTCTATTTACATATAACTTTCAGTCTACAACAATAATAGTAATTACTCTTTACGGCACCAAAAAATACAAAATAATTTCAAAAACAGGATAAGGCATAACGACATATTTACCCTCGCCTTTCCGGTGTTTAAAAACAATATCAATTGTAAACATCGAAACGTCAGTGTCAAAGTAACGTTGGCTCGGGGCACCCGCGTTTACTTTTAATATTCAAAAAAATGAAATTGCCGGTCCGCAAATGCTATCATGCGGCAAAAATAGCTGTCTTTCTAATATTTGTGGTGACCATATTAAGTTTATTTGAGCATTGGCGTGGAGGTAAACGTTCTACGAGCGCTCAAAGTTTAGATCCTGAAGAGGAATATGAAAAGGAAATTTTAGAGGATGAAGCTCGAATAATTCCTGGTTTGGGAGAAGGTGGTGCTGCAGCTCATCTTTTTGGTGAAGCAAAACGCTTAGGTGAAGAATCGGAAAAGAAACTCGCCATAAATGTGTACTTGAGTGACCGCATCGCGTATAATAGAACTTTAAAAGGTAACTAGGAATTAATTAAAGAACAGTTAGATGTACTGCCGGTCTACTTATTTTATGAGTTTTTTGTTTATTGCACGCTTATTGATAAACTTCATAAAGTGGTAATTAACAATATAAATGAAATCTTTTCTACATTGCATATAGTTACATGGATTATGCTTTTATAGAACATCATATTAACAATAATTTTTGTCAAAACTGCTTTTTTAGCCGTAAATATTTATATGTTACATTTCAAAAATTCTTCATACACCAATATGTATTATAAAATTTATAGAACACTCATTGAATCAGATAGGGACTTTTGGTCCTCAAAAAAAAATTATTAGTGTAAAATATAGGCCATAGCTGTTATCTTCTACAGCAAATATATAAACATAAAAAACACAAGTTATATTATTTTTAATAATATTAATTTCTTTACACAAAAATTTTTTTCAATGCAGAACTGCCATCATAACTTGATGGCAGTTCTGTAGTATCATTTTAATCTTACAAATTATAAATTAATTCTTATTTTTATACTATAGATCACAGAAACCCAGCATGTCAAAGAATAGTTTACGATGCAGAACTGCCATCAGCCTCTGTAATTCTAATCTTTCACAATGAACCATACTCAGTGGTTGTGCGAACCATCTGGAGTGTCCTGAATAGTGCTCGGAGAGACCAGCCATGGTATAAGAAAGCTAATTTTGTTAATAGAGAAACAGGCAAAACTATGAGACTTGGTAAGTTAATAGGTAGTTTTTTTTATAGAAATTAGTGTATCTCTTTTTTTAACATTTTTTTGTGTTTTTATCATTTTTAAAGTGTTGTTCCACACTTAGGAAAATTAGGAACTTAGGAAAGCAAAATATATAGTTTAATTTTCAACACTAAATAAATTTCTTTAAGGTTATCGCGGCCAAGACCCGAACTCCCAATTTGTATATCTAAAAGAAATAATCTTAGTGGATGATAATTCTACTCTACCAGAATTAAAGGGAAAATTAAGCCACTATATTCGTACTAGACTGCCTCCAGATCTTATTAAAATATTGAGATTGCCTGATCGGTGAGTAGATTATTAATATGTTTGTATTATTTATTTTAATAGTATTTATTGATGCAGTTGTGCCACAGTTTGATAGTCTGATTATATACAGGACAATCGTGAGTTTGACTTCCAATTGGGTAAAAACCTATTTTCATTTCCTCTCTCCGGTAACACAAACGCAGTGAGGTCTATCACCGAACATGCAATTTCTAGAATTTAACCAGTGTGTGGAGATTGCCTATTTTATATAAGTATTTCTATTTGTTTTTTTTATGTAGTTGGATTTGAACCTGCTCCTTTTCTTATTGCTGTACATATACTTATATGTAATAGAAATTTTATGTAGTTTTGTTGAGTGTTTATGATTATTATAATTTGTAAGTGAGTAATTACGCAAATAGCATGTTGTAATATTACAAAATAATCGTCATATTTTTTTTTATTTGGTTTTTATTTTAGTATTATTTATAATATTTTTTAAAATTATAATATAAAAACATGCAAGAAGCAATTTATTAATCAAAATAACTTTTTTTTATTTAATCAAAATATTTAAACTAAATAAAAGAAACTGTTTATAATAGCTCTGAGATTTTTAGGTTAATAACAAAAGAAAATAAAGACTAAAATGTGCTTTATACTTGTTATATAAATAAATAGTATATAAATTAGAATTTTCTATGAATAGCTATTATGATGGTTTATTTAAGAAGTGTCTAACTGTACAGTTAATGGTTGTGGGTTGGATCCCCACACCTATTTATCTGATCTTCTAAAAACCGCAGTGTTATGTTCCACTATTTGAATTTGGGAATATGAATAATGGAGTGTTTCCACTATTTGTCCTTCTGCTTATCAAAATTCTAAACAATAAATCCTAAGGCTTGAGTGTGACTGTAAACGCGACAGTTGTGTGTTAATTCAAACGGGAATTAATTATTAAATATTTTCATTAACTTGGTCTGGCACTCAACATACAATATCTCGAAAATTCAATAGTGCGTGGGAAACATGATCTCCCTAACCTATCCTGCTGTATGCAGGATACAGTGCAAAACTATAAAAAAAATAAAAATATAAATCCTAGGATAGGCATAACCCAAGCTCGTCACGCTGGTAGTAAGTCAGCTATTGGTGACGTCATCGTCTTCCTAGACTCCCATTGTGAGACAAATAGAGACTGGCTCAGACCTCTGTTACAGCATATAAAGGAAAATAGAAAAGCTGTTTTAACACCAATTATTGATTTATTGCAACAAAATACTTTTGAATATCAAGCGGGAAATATAATGGATTTTGAGGTGATTTAAATTTAGGGGCTTTTAGCAACTTTTATGTGTAGATTTTACTTTTTAGTAAATATTTTGTATTAGACATTCCTTGGTTGTATTCATTTGTGTTATTTTTATGTTACTTTATTAATGTTGCCTTTAGTTTTATGTTTTATAGTTTAGGTTAATTTTTAAATATTTAATTTCGTCCTAGTTAGTTACCTATTTGTTTCTTTTCTCATATTTTTATATTCTTTGTGAATTTTCTTTGAGAACGGTACCTGGCATGGTATGGCCATACTCATTGTTTCTATTATCTAACTTAATCAAACTTAATCTTTTAAAAAACATGAACTAACAAAATGTTGTATAAAAAAACAGTGTAGGACTAACGCGAGCCCGACTTGCCGGAGCGAGATACTCAACGGGCGACATATTAGTCTTCCTAGATGCACATTGTGAAGCTCAACAAGACTGGTTAAGGCCACTTTTACAACAAATAAAGGATGTTAATCATTCAGTCGTAGTCCCTATAATAGATGTCATCGAAGCTTCAAATTTCTACTACAGCGTCCAAGATCCGGTCACGTTTCAGGTGTAGATCGGCTGTGTGATATTTCGCGCTTGTTTTCTTTTGAACGTTATTTTTTTCGATTGTAAATAGTATGTATAATTGTGGACCTAATACACAACCCTGAGGAACACCCTGTTATATAAGTTAGTAAATAAATAATATTGTAATATTTATTTGAAGATTTTATACTACAGTATATTTTTATAAAACAATTGTAAATATTACTTTACAATCGATAATTCAACGTTTTTCAATAATTTCGATTTATATATTACACTAGATTTTGTCTATCAATTACATCTCCACATTGCAGTCACGTGTTGTCGCTTTGTTATTGGTTTTGCACTTTTACTTTTTATTGTCCACGATTGTTTGTGGCAATTTTACGTATTGTATTTTTGCTTTTTTAGGACGTGACTGGTCTTCCGTTTTTATTTGCACAACTGTTTTTTTTTTTATTTTTACTCTGTATTATCAGTATTCTATGTGCTTTCAATATTAATATAAACTATTATAGATTATAGATTTTCCATTATTGTTTAACTCTTTATGATAAATGTAAGTAACCTTTCGGTACACTTCACGTTTGAAATAATTATACTATAAAGAATATTTATACAATTAGATATAAGGGAGACATCATTTCTACATTCAACGTGTTTCTTAATTTAACATCCATAAATACCAAATTTACCTACGAATAAAAAAATAAGATATTATAACACAATATACATAATTATCTTCACAATGTATAACTCCAATTAAGTATTAAAATAATAAATAAAAAAAACTTTTAGACACTGAAGTTTATAAGCTAGCCCTGGACACGTATGCTCAGGGGCTTTAAGCCGTGTGCTCTTATGGTAAAATCGGAACTGGTTGTAAAATAAGACATACAGTACGGTAGAAAGTCGTGGTACCCCTAAAGTTAGCTGTAGATGGCTGCGCAGATTTGATTTTAGGATTTTTCTTTCTTTTGATTATTTTCTTTCCGAGTGAATAATACGCAAAGGTTTAAAAAAGCAAATTTCTAGGCGGCCACGCCACATCAGCCGTACTGTACTTTATCAAGATTATCTTTTCAAAAGGCAAGGTTTAATGCGCGCGCGTATAACCGGCGCCCGTGCAGCTCGTGGCGATGCGCTTATATTCCTCGACGCGCATTGCGAGACCGGCGTTGATTGGTTGAGGCCTTTACTTCAGAGGTTAAGACACAAAAGAGATTCAGTTCTAACGCCTTTGATAGACGTGGTCGATCAGACCACCCTACAGCTGGATGCTGCTGAGCAATTTCAGGTTATTTAAGATTTTATGGGCCTATTGTATCTGTTTAAGTTTGGTTAAGGCTTTATTAATATTCTAATGTTGAAGGCTTTGGGTTAGTTTTTTTATTTGAATTGGATAGGAGGAATAAAATTTATTGCAAATGAAAATACGTATACATGTATGTATTGTATTTATAGTGCATGATACTTTATTGTTACTATCCTTGAGTTTTGATACCTACCTTATAATTATGCTAGATTAAATATGATTGCAGTTCCTTTAAAGAATAAAGATTTTTTGTTCTCAAGCGCTTCTTGTTTAGAAAAGTTAAGTTTTAAAATCCGCATCATTTACACATTTGAATGGAGTTTAAGTTCTTAAATATATTTATATAAAAATCTATTAGGTGATGAATCCACGATTTAAAGTTAAGAAATGTGCCTACATTTCTGTCGAAAACCGAAGGAAACTGAAAAATCACAATTCACCTTATCACAATTACCTTATATCGTAAAACTGTCGTTAAATCCTAAACCACTCTCGTGTGAAGGCTCTGAAGACTCGTGACAGTGTTGACACACGTACATACATATAATGCAGAAATATATAATCATTACTCATCTACCGTGAAATTAATAACATTTAACTTGTAATTGTCATTTATTTACTAAAGCAACGGCTTTTTTAATTTAAGTTTGTTATTAGTTTAAAATAGCAAAAAGATTGGAAAAAAAATATGTTCAGCAATCTGTAAAATAGTTGTTTTGGATATACCCAACTAAACGCGATGGTTGTAGGTCTCATTTATCATAAAATTTTGTTCAATCAAATTATTACTATAGAAATAAATCGGCAAAAAGCACCACTGCTTAAATATAAACTGATAGGTTAGTCGTGGCGCAGGGGTACAAAATGTGACTGTAAAATTGAATGGTTGTGGGTTCAATCCCCGCTCGAGGAAATTAAATATTTATTTACATTTATATTTTCATTTGTGTCTTAAAACCTCCCGCTAAAGCGTGAAGCTGATTTAATTTTTTAATTTTAATTCAACAAAACCTTACATGTCAAAAACCATTCACCATTTTGGGCTGTGGGGTTACCAAAGAAATGAACATACATACGCTCGAATAACATTACCTTCCATCTGACGAAGTCGGATTAAAAGAGTTAAGTTGTATATTTAGTAGGGGACAAATTTTGCAATGTTAAAAAAATTGTATTTTGTGTATCACATTGTATTGTATTTTTTTATTTTTTTTTTGCACAGTTAAGATATTGTTTATTTAAATGATTGAGCACACCTACACAACTATCTCCCACACAACAAGGTTGGCTGGTAGAGAATGCTTTTTAGCGTTAAGCCCGCCTTTTGTACATTTTTTTTTTTTTCTAAAAATGTGTGCAATAAAGAATAAATAAATAAATAAATAAATAAAAAAATATATAATTTTATTATCAGACTCTATTTGTGACTAAAATATACACGTCCTAGTGTGTCAAAAACGATGTTTCCATTATTATTTATATTGTACTTTTCGGGTTTTGTTAGCACTCATCTTTTCTCTATTCTCTACATTTTTATTTTAAACTGCTCTAAAACCAAGTAACTTTTATTAACATGATATTTTAATCGCTTTGTAGTTTTTAATTGCTAACAATAAGTTTGTTGTTAAAAGTAGCTACATTTTTGCATGCCTTAACATTTTTTGTATGTATTAACAAATAATATGGAGTTTCTTTTATTACTTAAATTCAAGGCCGCATATTTATGTTGACGAAGTTATTTTCATTTCCTCCCTCATCGATCATGAGCTGCATAGATTCTGCCACTTAAAATGTCTTCTCATTGAGTGGCGCATGGGAGTGTCTTGACACTAGGTTCCCATTGTCTCACAAGCTATGCAGAGATGTGCGTGAAGATGTATTCAACACGATATTTCATTGACAACTTTGTATCTCAGTTATACAGACGCACATGTTTGAAAAAAAAATGTATTTAAATGAACATTTCATTCTTACATAGAAATTATGTTAATATTATTATAACGACTAACAGGTCGGCGGTTTTACTTTCATGGGACACTTTACATGGATAGATGTACCTGAAAGAGAGAAAAAGAGACGAGGATCTGATATATCACCAACTTGGTAAGTTTTGTTAATTATACATTCTAGTACATAATATGACTTTGAAATCTAAACCTGTGAATGTAATATCGCCAGACATCCTTACGTTTTAACACGGTGAAGTTGAATATAAGAAGTAATATTTAGATTAAAAATCATATAATAAGAATCTATCTATCTATACAATCAATTTTTTTTACAATAAAATAAAAAAACTATTAAAACCAAAAAAAATACAATTTCTTCTCGCCCTAACATTCGACAGGTCGCCCACAATGGCGGGCGGTCTGTTCGCCATCAGCCGCGCGTACTACTGGGAGCTGGGCGCCTACGACGAGCAGATGGCGGGCTGGGGTGGAGAGAACTTGGAAATGTCCTTCCGGATATGGCAGTGTGAGATTTTAAATTAATAAGGAATTATAAAATAAACATAATTTTCATATTCAAACATAAGAACAAATTTATTTACGCTATAGTAAGCAATCTAATTGTAGTTTCTATAGTAATATTGTAATAATAGAGGATTCCTTATTGTGTTTATCAACGTCTTATATGAATAAATAATTTGAATTTTAATTTAGCATGTCTTCCCATTTTTTTGGTAAAGGCGGAGGCACATTAGAGACGATCCCGTGCTCCCGCGTGGGTCACGTGTTCCGCAGCTTCCATCCTTATGGATTACCAGCTCATACTGATACTCATGGTGAGTTTTATGCGTATAAAATTGATTGTGGCTTTAGATAGACTGGATGTAAATATGGTGTTATACTAAAATCTGTGACAAATGTGTTGGGAACGAGGATCAAAGACCAACTTGTAGTCTTGTAGCGTGTCTAGTTATCGCTTTCAAAATGTAGGTAATGATGTCTCTTGTCTCTTGTCTCTGTAATATGTAAGAGTTAGAAAGTTAAGTTTGAATTTACTCCATTATACAAATGAGCAAGAAGTGGAGATTGAAATATATGTCATATATTTTTGTATTGAAGAAAAAAAGACATTTTAATTTAATTTATTGTATATTTCAGGTATAAACACTGCCCGAATGGCAGAGGTTTGGATGGATGACTATGCAGAGCTGTTCTACTTGCATCGACCTGACCTTAGGGTTAGAAACACATTATTTTAAATAAATATTTATATCTTCCTTTCCTTATACTGCCTCTCTAATTTTAGAAGGTTGGTGGTAAATTCTGCACATTTTATCATATCGTTGGCTCGATGAAGTTTCAAAATCATTCAATAAATCCTATTCTTTTGTTGACACTCCTTAGCCATGAATATTCTACCGCCGGTTGTCCTTGTCTCATAAACTTTTTCCATTACTGTGTTTGTATCTGTTTTGTCTAGATAGATGACCCAAACAAGTAATTTTACGCAGTTTGCAAAAAAGTTGCGTTTTTTATTAACCCGGTGTAGTATTGAAGTTCGTTATTCGAAATGTGAATAATATTTTTTAACTTTTAATATAAATAACCTATTACAGTTGTTTTAATCTATAAGGCGTCAAGGCTGAATTTTGTTTTTCTAACAAAATATAATAATACATTGTATAAGATTAAGAAAGGGTTCTTTTTTTCAGAAAAATCCAAAAATCGGTGACGTGACACATAGAAAGATATTAAGAGAAAAACTAAAATGTAAAAGTTTTCAATGGTACCTTGATAATATATATAAAGAAAAATTCGTGCCCGTCAGAGATGTTTACGGATTCGGCAGGTTAGTTAAGATTTTGGTGATTTTGGGAAGGGGCGGTCGGTTGGTCCGTGGCCACCCTAGAATAGTCTGAAAAAATTTTACTTACAACGAAATTTGCCCAGAAAAATAAAAAAAAAACTAGATTTACATGAACATATCTGTTCAAGGCTAAAGTCCAGCCTCCCTCCCAAAAATATCTCTAGACACACTAAAGTTATTAGTTCAATCTTATTTAAAATGTAGTATTGGACACTGTCTCGGTTCATGTCCAGGATCAGCCTCCATGGCTCATGATGTATGACATAACGGCTAAGCTAAATATGTCGCAGATCAAGTACACGAGTACGAGCACTATCTGTAGGTCTTGATCCAACGAAATGACCATTTTCTCGGTTGTTGATAATAGTCTGGAATAATTCTCGGTTATAAAAAAAGAAAGTATTTTGTCCTCTACTCCTCGTGTCGTCGGCGCAGGTTCTCCAACGCGGCGAGCGGGCTGTGCCTGGACACGCTGCAGCGCGAGGGCGAGGCGGCGCCGCTGGGCGCGTACGCGTGCCACGCGCGCCTCGAGCCCACGCAGCACCTCGCGCTGTCGCTGCGCGGCGAGCTGCGCGACGAGGAGCGCTGCGCCACCGTGCAGTACGCGCGGTACAGTGTACTACTATACCAACGAAACGTAGACTGGTGTCACGTAATGTCGAACTATGAAGTGAAATGATCAATTTGTTTATAGAAACGCGGGGGAAGTTGGAGACGATGAGAACAGAAGGGTCCTCATGGTGACGTGTCATGGAAAACAACGAGGACAGGTGAAGCTTAAAACATTTATTAATATAATATTTTACTTATTTTTTTCGTTTTAATAGATTCAAATTTCACGCTTTCAATAATTTATCTTTTTCTTTATGAAGTTTGAAGTGTAGAATTTTGTAAAAAGGTGGTTAACAGTTAAAAAAAAAACAAAATAAAAACACATGTCCTCTATAGGTTTCTAAATTATTAGGAAAGAGATTCTACGTAATTGCAATAAATTATACAATATTGAATGATTATTATGACCTAATAATAACATTTAACCTGAGTTTTCTTCCGATAGGGGCCGTTGCCTACAAGCAGCTGCCTCGATTAACCCAATTCCATTGTTTTTATAGTTTTTATTATTTCATTTTCCCTTTTATACGAATTTGCTAACAATATAATATTCTTCTTATATTTTTTTGACAGCTTTACAATTTTTATCGCATAGCAAGGGTACTTGTAGAGAAGGTAGTGTTAAAACACTTAGTTCTTCACTTTTTATTCGAATTCGGAAACCAACGAGCTTTGTTTTGCGAAATAAAATTAAAATAATTAATTTAGGCAAGCTGTAGTGGAATCCACAACTGTTGTATACACGCTGTCCCACTATGCTGTTGTGTCCTAGTAATAATCAAATATTTTTATCAAATATTTTTATAGGACCGGAGTATTTTATATTGTCATTGAATTATTATTTAATTTGGTCATTCGTGGCGCAGCGGCACGAAGTGTGACTGTAAGCGTGAAGCTGAATTATTATAGTACGTTAAAAAAATCTTTGTCCTACATAGAAATGGCGCTACCTTCCCACTCAACACCTACAGCACGTAGAGTCCCACCTCTGCTTAGTGGCCGCGCTCTCCGCGGGCGACGATGTTACCATGGCCGAGTGTCGCAACACTCCGCGGCAGGTGTGGATCATTGATTATAGCGAGAGGAACGGATTTAGACTTACTGGTAGGTTTTTGTTGATATTATCACCGTTATTACGTTGATTACCGGTATTACCGTAATTACTGTTTTTATCGTGAGTTTTGTTCATTCGACTATTAAAAAGCCCTTGCGAATAAATGAATTATATTGATTAATTTAAATCCCCTTATTACCATTATTCACATTGATACTAATATTAATGACTGTATTTTCCAGATGACGCGGAACCAAGCGAACAAGAATTAAAACTACGAAAACTGAGAGGACAACGGTGAGACATTTATTGAATTTATTAGTTACATTAAAGAATGTCTAAATTGTAAATAAATATCACTACTAGTTAGTACCTTCGGCTTTGCTCGTGTTGACGCCCTTAAATTCATAATTTTTTACATCATTTTCTCGCATAGGCCTACCCTGCTATGTGAGGCACGTTAGTGTTAAAACTCTTCGTTTCTCATGCACTGCGGAACTTAACGCCACACTTCCTTTTTACCAGTGCGAGGAAATCGGACTCACAACCGTCCCCTTTTACAGTCTGACGCTGACATACTATATCCATTTTTTTATTGCAAATAATGAAGCGATCGTGGACAGGGCCTGACTGTAAATGCGATGGGTGGGTACATGTTCGATCCCCAATCGACGGATAAATTATTCTCGTTTTCCCGCTCTGATAAGACGAAATTCGGCGTTGACTTCTTCTTACCACTCAAATATAAAATATCTCGAATCTCCTATCTCTTTCCAGTCGTATTTCCCGCTCACTCCTCTCGTACAACGAACTCAACGACACTCGTCGACATTCATCAAAACACAAACACAAGAAAAACAAAAAACATAAAAAGAATAAAAAAAACAAATTCGTGTTAAAACTGTTAAGAAACAACACAAAAAGCGAGGAACATTTAGAAATGGATGTTTATTGTAAACACAAGAGGCTGTATCCTAACAACACGTTTGTAAGAGATCTGGTCACTATACTCAATGAGAAGAATATTAAGGTAATTTTTTTATATATATAAAAATACTATATAAAAACTCGTTAGGAGTCAATTTAGTTTCAAGAGACAATTTACAAAAAATAATGTAAATGTAATTGAGGCCAGTCGTGGCGAAAATCTGACTGCAAAACGATTGGTTGTGGGTTTGCTCCTCAGTAGAAGACATGAAATATTTATTTACAATGTATATTTTCAATTCTTCAATTTGGTATCGAGGCCAAACGCGGCGTTGAGTTCCGCGACTCAACACGCAATGCCACCAGAACTCGGCGAAAAGTGAGAAATGTATATAGCATATGTATATAGCATATGTGAGATACAGTGTGAAGCTGAGAAAAAAAAAGGAAATATAAAGTTGAAGTCCTCGTGGTGTAGTGGAACAAGAGTGTGGCTGCGCGACAACGGTTGCGGGTTCGATTCCTATTCGGGGGAATGAAATAATTAATATCTTTATTCCCTAGTAACTTAACACTGTGCCCCCTGTGCCCCCATGCTTTGTGCAACCATACACAGCAAGCGTCTGTGTCGTCTGCAGTGTTATAGTATTAAAATAAAAAATAAGTGAATTTATTTATTGACTGTATCTGAATTACAGGTAATAAACAACGGTAGAGTGTTTGAACATAATAAAGTGGTAGATTTGATCAAACGCGAACACCCATCTACCGTGACGCCCGCCGCCAGCACCGCTGAGCCTGATGTTGAGGTAGTTTAGTTTTTTTTAATATATTTGTTTATTTCTGTTTCATATAATAATGTAATTATATAGTTTTTTGCCATATGGTAATTGACGTTTAATATTTTTTCTATTAAAGCCAAAACCACCCAAGAAACACAAACACAAGAAACACAAAACACAACCAATAAATGTTGTTAACGAGGTCGAAGATACCAACCTCGCCGACAACGAGGCCGACGTGGCTGACAGTAACAAAATGGCCGACAAAATTACCGAAGATGACAACATGGTCGACCAAACCGATCCGAGGTCCGAGACTGACATAAGAAGTGTGGGGGGACCTAAGAAGATTATTATTGAAGATTTTGTGGAAATTACTACTAAAGTGTCAAAAGAGGTATGTCAAAATGATTTGTGCGTAAATTGACCGATATTCTAATTAATAAAAAATTAATTAATTAAATATGCAGCTATATTAAATCCTCACTTTGTTGGACACTATATTTCAGAACAACGAATATACAATTTAATTTAAGAAAATAAATAAATAGTATATTCAATGATAACACACTACTATTAAAAACACAATAACGCACTTCATTATTTTTTAAGTCGGTTAAAAAATATTTTTATTTAAATATTTAAGTGTTATTTTTTTATATTTTCAGCGTTTATTAAAAAAGAAACGTAAACGTGTCCGCGACCGCCACCGCGTACATACGCCAGCTACTACTACTACAATGTAAGAGAAGCAATTTTATAATTTTAAGTTTCACGCTGTATCCCGCATATAGGGTAGGGCAAGGTAGGCGGAGGGAATTTGGGAATATAATGTTTAAAACAATCTGTTGCCCAACAACCGCCTATTTTAGAGACATTGTGTGTTGAAAAATTTCTAATTTTTACTAGCGAAAAATTATAATAACTTTATGTATCGAAATTAAACCTCACTAAATCGAATAGGTAACCTGACCTATTCGATTTGGTGGGATCGAATCCACGACTATCCATGCTTGCAGTCAAATAAAGATAAAATATTCCTTTTTTATTCTATTTTAGCTTCACGCTGTATCCTGCATATAGCAGGGTAGGCAGAGGGAACCTGGAATCTTAATTGCCTGGCACTCTTTCCCCACTTTCTGCTGCGTGTTTAAATTACAGGTTCGAATTGGAAAAATCTTTTTGTATTTTCCATTTGTCCACGTAAGCTAAGGGCGACGTATTGTGTCACCATTTCATTCAATCAAACAGGGGAACCCGCAGGCCAAGTTAGCAATTAATAATAATAATAATATTTTTTTCAGTCCAGATACTCAAGATGTTGATAATTCAATAGAAGAAACGCCAATGTTAGCGAGCGTAGAGATAAAAGACAGCGGGGAAACATGGCCCACCGGTAAGTTACTTGTTATATAGTAGGAAACCGATTAAATGGAATTATAATACATAAATAAATTGTTACATAAGCATTTGAGTACTCAAATATCCAGATATTGGATTATATGACAGACACACAGAGTAGCCTTTTCTAGGTTATTTAAAATAAAACCCAATTTATTAAGAAATGGTTTAATTGTTTTCTAATCTAATAATAAAACGCGCGATTTTGAGTTCAGCCAATAAACACGTAATATCTTTTATGAGGTCTTGAAGGCGCCACGCGGACTGTTTTAACACAAGATTTTCTCTGTCTACCCTGGTCTTTGTGGAGAGTGGAAAACAGCATACAGCAGCTTTTTTACTAGTTTGTGGTTTTGGTTGGGTGTTCGATCCCCATGGGCAGTTATCGTATTAAATATTAAATTTCCTATCTACTATTTGCATATTTGAAAACGCATCTTGTTAAAAAACTACATAAAGTACAGTCCATGGGGCGTAAGCTTGCATTTGTGTGAGTGATCACCAAAAAAAAAAAACTAAACTAAAAATCATGAGGGGGGTCCTCATGATCATCCTGGAGGATGTATGAGGAGGTTGATGACAGTGAGCGAGGCGAAAGAGATTAAGATTCTCTGATTTTAGTTTTAATATACAAGTACGTTACTAATAATTTTTAAAATTTCCTAGTGAACTCTCTCTCTCGTCGCAACAATTCGGCGAAACAACGTCATCACAGCACTATAGATACATCGGAAGAGGTTAGTTTAAATATCGAAAATATTAAATATTTTCTCTATTATTATATTTTATTGTATTACATGTGTCGCTGTGGAACAGCGTCTGTAAGCCCGTTGTGGTCGTAGGTTCGTTCCCTGTGAGAGAGTTTAAATTATTTTCATTTCCCTGCTCCATAAAACAGACTGAAATTAAAGATCACATGTTTTGACACTAGATTCAAACGTAGTTATTCGAATTAGTTTTTTTTGTATATGTATGTTATTCTTCTAAATATTTATTATAATAATTAGCAGCTAAGCTAACAGGCCTTATATTTAACTCCAAGGATATTCCAACGTTGTCTGAAAGCAATATTTTAATAATTCGGCAATAAGGCCGTATACATACAAATAATTATAAACATCCATATAATGTTATGTTAATATTAATCGTTATCTAACAGGTGAAGATTCAATTCCCTTTACATACTACATATATTTAACACAATTCCCATATATCTTTTGTAGGCTTCACTCTGTATTCCGCATAACAAGGTAAATCACGGCGTTGAGGCCGCGGAAAACGAATTACAGCGTGAAGCTAAAATTTTATTATCTTTATGTCGTAAATTCAGCACAGACTATACGTAAAAGTATTAATTCGTTGTAAATATATATAAATAATTTTGTTTTTTTTTTCAAAGGTAAACGAAGCAACATCTAAGCCCCCCGTTAAAGTGGTGATGAGAAGTAACTTGACCTTTAATTTTGGTGATGATTTCTTTAAACTGAAGAAAACGGCCAGCGATGTTGCGTGAGTTTATAGTGATATGTTATTCAATATTTGAAGAAATAAGACCTAAAACATTTTTTTTTGCATTTTTAGTAACTGAGGTGACACGCTCTTAGTGTCTTAAAAATTTTAAACAAATTTTGTAAAATATGTTTTGGTCTCTTTGGTCTTTGATGTGGTGAATGTTATTAGTATTTTATAAAATCTAAACAATTTAGATTTAATAAAATAAACGTATTTGAAATATACTTTTCTATAAAAACGTATAAAAAATTAAACAGGATTTGCGGGATTTGCACACGCGGCCCTTACAAAATGGTTCACTTTCCGTTGCGCTCGGACCATAACCAACTACTTACAGCCATAATTTTTAACTCTGTACAATAGACGAGGGTTCAACACCTGTTTCCTTAAATTTTTTATGTTTTCTAAAAAAAGGTTTTTTCTAGATCACAAATTTTCTTTTCCAAATGTGGAATTAACACTTTATAAATGTTAAAAATTAATTAATGTTGTTGTTTCAGTAATCTAATAGAACTAATAATACCAGCGAACATATCACACACAATAACCAAAGCGCACACCGACGACACCGACAAACACGCACACACATACACACAACGGGAAAGAGATAGAAAAGAAAGAAAGAGACAGAAAACAAACAAAAGTTATTCTATAAATCCCAGTAACTTACTGAGTGAGAGCGAGACGCAGGATGTAAAACACGTGAAGGGGGAAAGAGACAGCAACAGTGGTATTGTGACAGAGAGGGACGACAATGATGACTCGTCGGGGACGTCGGAGATTGATGAAAGTGAATGAAATGGTTAATTTTAAATTGTATATTGTAATATTGTTATATATATATATATATATATATATATATATATATATATATATATATATATATATTGTAATTGAATGTAACAGTATTTTTGTTAAAACGAAAAATTTTATATTTTGTAAACGAAATTGAAGTAGTATTTTAAAATTATTACAATGTAATTTATATGAATCTTTTTTTTATGTACAGAACAGTAAAACCACGTGTAGTGATATTTTTATGTTTTTTTAATTCTAATCTGAGAGAAAAGAAAGAGAGTGAAAGAAAAATAACAAAAGAATTTCATCAAATTAAATCTCACAAAGCATAATGTTTATATATACACTATAATACACGAAGTACATAATTCACAATATTAGCATTTTTATTTTATATTAGAACAAAAATTTACAGTTTAATTTGTTTAGTCTTGTCGCAAGTGACATTTTTCTGTAAATTTTTGGTAAAGTTTCTAAGATTAACGATATATATTTATGATTTTGGCCATTTTTCTTAGAATGCAGTATTTTTTCATTATCTGAATAGGAGTATAGAAATTAAGTATATGTAATGTATTTTTATACATTAAATGTAGTTATTAGAGTATAATAATAATAGGTTCTACTTTTAAGTTTTATTGAATTTATGCCGTCCTTTTGTCAGTGCATTTAGTATTAGTATTGTTAATAATTTATTTACAGAAGGTGTGACTAAATACTATACTCGAGGAGATAAAATTTTTACTTCAATTTATATTTCTATTTCTTCGCTCTGGTGTCAACGTTAAGCGCGGCGTTGAGTTCTGCCACTCAACACGCAATGCCCTCAGAATTCGGCAGATACTACAGGGACTAGGTTCCCTCTGCCTACCCTGCTGTGTGCGGGATACAGCGTGAAGCTGATTTTAATAATTTACTCTATGTTTATTGTTAAACTAGTTTAATAAAAGTCTTCCTGTGTCAATGGCATAGCGTGGCTATCGTAACAAGACAAAGCGCTGCCTTGGGTCCAAAATCTCCGATCTACACGCAATGTCTCAAAAATTTGACGATTTGGGGTACTATGGGCCTAAGCAATAGGTCCCATTTTAGGACTTTCCTGCTCTATGCGCGATATAAAAATATCTTAACACCAGATTCTCTGTCTGAAAAGCGTAAAAATACAATTCATAGTTGATACAGGTTTATTTCCTATTATAAGATGAGATAAATCGCGGTGAGTTCCGCAACTCAACACGCAATGCCTTTAGAATTAGGCGGAAATTGCAGTCGGGCACTAGGTTCCTTCTGCCTACCCCTATATGTACTGGATACAGCGTGAAGAAAAGAATAATATTAATATGTATAAAATTTATCAAAGTCTTTAAAACATATCATATTTGTAAATTGTCAAAATATGCAGTTTATCATTTAAGATTCTATTTTTGTACCAATAATGTATATTAACCGCACCTAGAGACCATAATTACATTTTAATTGGCATTAAATAGATAGAAATGTGTGTTCTTACAACGTTTATATGATTTTAATGCAATTTCACTATTAATGTCTTTAAACGCGGATTAGTTTTGTTTTTTTTTTATATAATTTTTTATTGTCAGTAAACAATTATGAAATTAATGAGACGCGACTTTTATGGGTTCTGTTCTTACTCGGAGGAATGATTTAATAATTTTTATGCACCGGTTTCAATATACAGTGCGGTGTTGAGTACCGCCATTAACACACAATGCCTCCAATATGAGGCAGAAAGTGCGTGCATTCTATGTAATATATATTAATAACATTGTCTGCTTTTACACTAGTTTTATATTATAGAAATGGTTAAATTTAGTTGTTAGTACTTCAGTTGCAATAAATGTCATAAGACTGAATTGGCTCTCTTTTATTTATATTTTTTGTGTTTTGAAACCTAGCATAGATTAAACTTTTTAAAGATAAAAATTTAATTAGTAAAAAAATTTATAAAATTGACCTACCAGTTAGCTTTTCCCCACTTAACACGCAATATAATATATCTTGATAATGTGTCAGAGCGTGGGGTTACACTAACATTAACTTTCCTGTGCGTATATGTGGAAAAATACAAAATTAAACTAAAAAAAATCAGGAATAAAACAACAATATTGTAATCAAATATATTTTATTACAACATATAAAAAGAGACCTACTTTTAATTATTATTAGATATTTTTTTACGTACTAAAAATATAAAAAACTTTTTGGTTAAAAAGAAATCACGTAAATCAGTCTTGAAATTCTTGAATTTAGTAACCGTTTTTTTTTTAAAAAAACAGTGGTTATAACAATAACAATCCTTAATTAGTACATATTTCGTACGTCTAAATATAAATTTTACAGAAACAAAAAAGCTAAAAATTTTCTTTTTTTTGGTTTATTACCTAACAGAATAAGTGTGTTTGTTTATCCTCTCCTTTATACCGTTATTTTAAATAAATTTTCCTTCACAAGAAAATACTTTACATATAAATTTCACGTAAAAAATAAGTAACCATTGTATATATATTATACTAAAAATATTTATTTAATACCGTTAAATCTCTCTAACACCCAATACTTCTCTTATAATTAAATTTATACAAAAAAAAGAACAAAATAGATGTGTGAAGCTATTATTTAAACAAATTATAGATATATTTGTAAGATTTTTCTAAAAAAAATAGATAAATTTATGAAATTTATATCCATCTCGCTCTAACAATCAAGATTTCTTTAAGTAAAAAGGAAAGCAATCTAGAAAACCTTTGTATATCTATGCCTCCAACAGCCTTCCTCCGCATAGGTACACGAGATATAGGAAGCGATATCTCTTTTACATACAAAACATTAACAAATTCAAATATTGAAAAATATATTATATCTGAAATATATATTTTGATATGATATTAAATTTACCACAACAAAATTAAAAAAAAAAAAATCTATTAACATAGCTATTAACCATTAACAGTTCAATTTATAATATTAATAAAAAAAGAGCGCCTAAAGACACCTATGTACTATTTTTCTCTAAAAGCCTACTTCTGTCTCTTCCTATTTCCCACTGCTTCTGCACTTCTTATCAATCAATATTTCTTTAACTCAAATTTAAACAATATTAACAAATTCAAACACTAAAAAATACAAAAAAAAATCCAAATTTCTGTAATTACTATAAAATTAATGACAATTTTGAAAGTAAATAGATATAATTGAAAAAAAAATGAATCTTTCTTAGGTTATCTTAAATTTTTTACTTTAATTTTGAAGATAAAATCGAAACTAAATACAAATTACCATTAAGAAACATAAAAAAGAACCTAAACTTTATAAACATAGAATTTTATTTAACTATTTATAGTAAAATTGGTTTCTATCTCTCTCTAACATCCTACCTCTGCCTCTTCCTATCTCCCTTTGCCTCAGCATTTCCCCTTGTCTATGAGAGCCAGCTATTATTCTATCAACAAATACATCATTTTCAAAATTATCCACATCTCTTGTGGGCAGGTCTTCAAAACTTAGGTGAGAGTAGGAGAGTGAGTTTTTGAGTTTCTGTTATGAAAACAAAGATGAATTAATGTAAACTATAAATTCAATATTAACCCTTTGCGTATATGTTCTATTTTCATTAGTGTAATAAAAAAAGGACATAAACGCAAAATATTATTGTTTTATCGTTCCATAAATAAAAAGCTACATATATCAATTTAAACTATTTAGTTCCACAAATTTGGTAATTGCTATAACAGTTATTTTATGCAACTGTTTTATTTAATTGGCGGAATCTTTGATTTGTCTTAGATAAAAAACACCGAGATTTCAAGATTTATGATCGGGATCGGAGTGTTTATGCGGGATAAACTGCGATGACCGTGCACGCGTACTTAGCGTCTACCTAAATACCGTATAGTTAAATATTTTTCTTTAAATTAAAAAAAATATAAAATACTTAGAGGCCTTAGCAAAGAGTGGTTTTGAGGTCCTCGAATATTGCGCGGAAAGTGGGGAAAGATGTATTTTAACACTATATTCTCCCTGTGTACTCTGCTATATGCAGCTTGTTAAAAGAAACTATTTACCTATATCTATACATATACAGAGTGTTTTTGTCAGCACATTTTTAATAAAACCACAGTTTTAACTACTGTATAAAAGTCTAATACGACGCACACATAAACCTATCAAAGGGAAACCGCCGCATACGACTCATTCCGAAATCGAGTCATAGGTATTGGCAGCAAAGTTCTAAGTTGATTAACCTTTAGTAGTAGTATGTGTTTACGTTATTGGTATCTATGCGTAACTACGTCATACGAAATAAAGGTATGGATAAACATCGTGAAATGAAAAAAAAAATCTACGTCTAAACTGTTGAGGTACCTTGATTAATTTCTTTAGGTATGGATTAACAATATTTTACCCTATATGCCGTTCACGTAAAAGGAGTGGTGACGCTTCCACCCAGTATATATATAAATAAAATTATAGGGTACATCTGTGATATCAACATAACTGTTTTTTTTGTTCGTCTGCCTTTCTGTTATCTAACATTGAAAAATAGAGGGGGTTGTGGAACAACACAAACGCATATTTTGATACAGTAAAAAAGTTATATCAATTTAAAGTACGTCGTTCAACAAAATTGCTACTTCCTAAAAGAGTTTTGTTTGTAGAACTGTTTTATGGAATATATTATAGAAAAAAAATTACAAACGTTTTTATTTGTAGAATTTTTCATACAAAACAAGTGCATATGACCGCAACCTTAGATTTAACTTTATTCGCCGCATCATTAAAACCTATAATAATAATATTTCCCAAACACAATCCTGAAATTAGTACACAACTCTCGGTGGGCGACTTTTTTCTTAAATACACTTAAATAAATATTCGCACGAGGGCCGCTAGTCAGAAATAAAAATATTTGATTACTTGCTACCCCACACACTAATCTATGTTTATTACACTACACTGCTCTATATTATTCAACACTATTCTGAGTTACATAAAGTGTTGTATAGTGCCACTACTCTACACTACACTATTCTCACCTCTCTCTCGGCGCTCTCTCTGCGCAGTCTTTGCAAAACGCGCGCGTGTAGTGTCGCGGCAGTCGCTAGTTGCTGTGACGAGAGACGTGAGAGACACGTGAAGCTCACATCTGATGTTGATACACCTGGTGTAAGTCACTTTGTCAGTGAGATGTCAGGGTCCGTCGCCGAGTCGTGGCCGTCCAGAAGTTATGTTTTCTATACTTTTGTTAAATAATTGTACGCTCCTGAAGAAAATACTCAAAAGTAAGAAAATATCCTAAAATCAAATTTGCGCAGCAATCTAGGACGCCACGACTCGTCGACAGTACTGAAACTGACGATTTAAAGTTAAGATTACAATTAGAGATTCCTCGTGGTTTAGCAGATATTAGGAAATTTGTGATTTTTTGGCAAAAAACAGATTCTTGAAGAAAATTGAGAAATACAGCTCGGCTGTTGGGTCTGCGCTCGTAATATTTTTTTTATTGTAGCTTAATAATGTATATTTCGTATCATATAATGGTGTAAAAATATTGATTTGTAATTCTTGAAAATAACTTCGAAACAAACATTGTTTTTACAAAGTTAAATCGTTGTTTGAAGCGTTAGTAAACTACAAGTGATTTTTCCACAATTTATTTCGAAAACTGATAGTATATTCTCTAAAAGACTTATAAGGGTAGCTCATTGACTACATGTTGAAAAATATCCTTGAATCGTGAAACACCAAAAAATTTGGAGGGGAACGATTAACTTTAAATAGATTAGTTTAAGCATTTACCTATTACGTATAAGTCTATGCATAATTACAAGTCAACTATACCCTACAAGTCTACCCGTGACCACGGACTACTGTAAAGTGTTCGAAACGTCGGGTTTCCAAAATGTAAAAACCTTAAATATACGCGATTAATCCGGTTAAATTAGTTTCATTTAATATGTGTAATAATCGTGAAAATCAAAGAACTTATTAAGTCAACTATAGTCTGACAATGTTCGTAGTGTACATATATTTTGATATTGTAAAACTATGCTAGCGAAGGCAGTATATTGGCTAACGCACTTACCTTTGCTTCCGCCATTACGCTCAGAAAATGAAATCTTGGTCCATACGGTTAAAAAAAATCTCTCTCTTGCTCGCAGCCATCCGCAAGCTCTGATGGCCAGATGTCATCTCTCCTTTAGTGCTTCGTTCGTGTGCTCCTGAGCTGACACCGGTGCTAACCACGTTTGTTTCGGCACTCTTATTCATTTAGCGTAGTCCTAGACTTGTGAAAGACAGCTCTTGTCCACCCGATCCCAAAGAAAGGCGATGGTTCCGATCCATCTAACTACAGGCCTATTACTATCACCTGTTTCCCTCACCTCCCAGTACATTTTTTTTGGATCCCTTTTTAAGTGTAGGTCTCCTCCAGTTTATCAGGTTCTTTTCTGTATATTGCCCTGAGCAGCCAGTATTTGCTTGCAATAACTTCGACGCGTCCCTCTATCCTTTGTATGGCCTACCAATATTAAAGTGTTGTCTAAAGCTTTAATGTAGAGCATAACGAAAAAAATTCCTAATGTACTAATGTATTCATCAATTTTCTTTAATAATCATTTTTTTTAAAAAAAGCACGAATTCCAGAAAATCTGCTGAAGCACTGAGAATAGTTAATCGGTCAATCTGGTTACAGGGTGTAACTCGTGTGCTAACACACGTAACGCACTACATACTTACTAATTTACACATAGAATATTATTTTAATTTTAACTTTATAAAAATACCTGCTGTTGCAAACCTGTGAATGAGTTACCATAAAGTCAAGCATATACATATATATTTATACAGTATGTAAGTATAACTCACACGGTGGTAAAGTCAGTTCGAACTCGGAGGAGTGCGGCGCGGCGTCGGCCCCTCTATAGAACTCGCCTATACTGTCCACGGAGCAGTCACACCACTCATCATCCTACAGTTAATTATTTGATTAAAAATAAGTGAATGAACAAAATATATATAGAGAGCGTCTTTTGCTTTACCACTTTAAATTTCTGGGGTGGGCACCAGAACAGCCTGGTGACTCACTCCAGACCTGCTCACCCCCCTCCCCCCTTTACGCCCATGGAAATATCCCCTTCTAATATTTATTCGTAACTGCGTCACATATAGTATACAGTATGGATAAAAATCGTGAAAAGAAAATAATAATTATATTTTTCATATATAGGTATGAAATATTTTACCCTATATGCTGCCCCCGTAAAAGGATTGCAGTCGCTTCCACCCTATATATAAATTTCCCAGCATTTTCTTTACTTTGATAAAAAAGGAACAAAAAAAAAGAACAAACTAATACCAGTTTATTACGAATTATCACAAAACATAATATGAACACAAGTTCGAACTTACCATAGACATAGCCCAGGGAGCATTGGCTAATAACCCAGGGAGAAAGTTGTTGGAGCTAGGACTATCCACAATGTCCGCATCTTTTGAAAAGGGGCGTTATTATAATACGTATTTCTACACAATTTTTTTTATTTAATACATAGTATTTGTACAAATATTTTAATTCTTATACCAGTTAATTTTACAAGAGACACGAAAGACAATAAATGTTATTTTTTGCATATCATTTATTAAAAGAAACCCACACATAGCAGGATAGGCGGAAGGAACCTGGGAACCTAGAGAAGACACTGCGTTCCCATTAAATTAAAACATTTTGATACTTCACTTCCCGCCGAATTATGAAAATATTGCGTGTCGTGAAGCGCAATTTATCGTCTCGCTTTGTCTCGTTACAAGAGTGAGGTAATGAAAATATTAAATATTTCATTTCCTGAAGTGGGAATCGAACTCACACCCTGTCGCATTGACAGTCGCACGCTGATGTCCCTGCGCAAAGACTGGCCTGTTGCTAAAAATATTATCTAGTAACATATTTTTTTATAAATGTTTTTAAGAATATTTTTAGTGTCTCTAATAAATTTCGAAAGAATTATCAATATGATATTATGTATGTAAGTGACTATTCTAAAATAGAATAGTAATTACTACCTAGATTCCAGTCACTGTTAGCAATACAATCACCTCTCATTAGACCTTCATAGTTCTCCCACTCCATAGCTTGTTCCGACCAGGATTTAAAGTCTGTACTTTCATCATTATTTTCTTCACTCTCTTTTGTACTTGCCGCCATTTGCAGTTGCCATAATCTATGCTGTGTCGAATTCTCTTTTGGTTTTTCTACAGACTCTAAGCTTTTTTCATATTTTTGAGTGGTTATTTTCATATTTCTGGTTGTTTTCTGATTCCGGCCATATATTAACTGCTTCTAATTTTTCAAGTGAAAGTCTTGTTTGACTTCTTGATTGGATTATAAGTTGTTTATTTTTGTCTAAAAACATTATTGTAATGAATATAATTTTTTTAGATTCACAGTTTGACCTGCATGTAACATGGTAAGCAGAGAGTATCTAGTATCAAGACATAGTGTATTCTGGTACTATATTTGGTTTCCTCAAATTTTGAGAAATTATATATTAAGGTCAGTTGTGCTGCAGGTATAAATGCATCAGGTTGTGGGTTTAATTTCCAAATCAAGGAAGTGAATTATTTGATATTCTCATTATCATCACTCTGACTGAAAAAGTGAAATGAAAATAAGTCATTCTTCCTAGTGGGGATCTACAAATATTGCATTTATAGTGAGATGCTTTCCGCTGTGAAATATTGGACCCAGTTACAACCATTTTTGACTCTTATAAAAAACTTTTACTACATAAATTATATACCTTAATATATATTTTTTAAGGCCATCATGGAACCACTGCCTCTGATTTTAATGTGACAGTTGTGGGTATGATTCCGACTAAAAGAAATTAATTATATATTAATAAGTCCCCTCTGCCTACCCTGATAATTTAGGATATAATGTGCAGTAAAAAACATAATATACTTCTTACCTAAATCATTGTCTATAAAAGCGATATTGAGAGGGTCCGACTGTTCTTTCAATTGATTGTCAACATCATAGGTAATATTAAGAGGTGATCTAAACATCAAGATGTAAATGAATGAGAAAATATATTACAAAAAATTGTGGAACCTAATGCTAAGACACTTTGTTTCCCCACATTATGACGCATTCTGGAGACATTGTATGTTAAGTAGCGGAGCTCTACGCCGCGTTTTGCCACAACACCAGAGCGAAGATATAGAAATATAAATTTAAGCAAATATTTCCTCGAGTGGGGATCAAACCCACAACCAATCGATTTTATAGTCACACTTTATACCGATACGCCACGACTGGCCTCAACTGGACTCTGGTGATATATCTATTATGAATAAATAAAAAAAATATTAAAATTATTGATATGCGAAAGCATATACAAACACTTGCAAGATATGTATTATATTATACTTAAAAAGTCATAATAAATATTCTTAGAATACTATTTAAGTAAATAAGAGGTGTATCTCCTCTTATACTTATAACAAAACTCACTCTTTACTTCTTTTTCTTCAACAGGACACTTCTGAGATTCTTTCTTTTCTTTTTGAGATGTAGTTAGTTTCCAATTTTTTTGTTTTTTATAAAATTCAAGACGATATATCGCTATTAATTCTGGTTTTAAGGACATTTCTGTTATATAAGGAATATTAAACAATATTTTTGTATATAAATGTAGAATTATTAGAATTACTTCAAGTCTCAAACGAAAAATTATTTTTGCCGGCATATGCAAATTTTTGATTTTGACATTATAAAGTTTGAGGGTAGGATGGCTAGGGATTAATTTATTTCTATTATATATCTTATTGTATAAATAAACAATGACTTAATAAATTATAATTTATATGTATAAGCATTCATTATTACTAGTATTTAATAAACAGAGATAAATAAAGATATAATGTGATATTGTGGTATTTGATTGAACTAGCATTAACAAAACGCAATATTGAAGTGTTGTCAGTTGTCAGTCGTCAATTGATTTGACAGTTCAAATTTTTATTTGAGAAGTGGCGAACGCTGTCGACATGTCGTCTGTAGTAGCATTAAATTTATTATTATGCACAGTGCTATGCGTTCTAGTGAGTTCCAATTCACAGACAGTTCACAGACGTTTCGAATACAAATATTCCTTTAAGCCGCCGTATTTAGCACAAAAAGATGGTTCTGTACCTTTCTGGGAGTATGGAGGAAGTAAGTCATGTTTTCTTTATAAATATCAGCAATACTTAATTATATATGGGGTCTGATATAACTAGTAACTATATTTTGTACATCTTGCTACTATTATTAATGTTTTTGTGTTATAAAAATGAATATTAAAGCAAAAATAGCTTGTTGTTACGGTATTTAGTGTGACATCGACACGTCAGTCATATTTGTCAGGTGCGAGCGAGATGGAGCTATCAGGAGTGTTAATGAGAGAAAGAGATGAGTTGTTGTCAAATTCTCGTTTTTTGGTTCCACGACGGCACTCGTGGTTAATATAATATACTCATATTTTAAATAAATACCCGCTTATTGAATTAATTTATATTCCCGTAATAAAATCGATATTTTCCTTTTTTTTACAGCATCTTGATTATTCAATTCTTGAGTACATTCTTACTGGAGAAGGGAATTTTTCTTAAAAAGCGAAAACAAGTGTTGTTAAAATTACTTACAGTTACACTTACACTTTACTTAAATAAAATTTCCAGAACCACTAGTCCCTTCTTAAATTTGTATTTGGAAAAGCCTTAACATGTTCTAAATATAATGTATTAATTTAATTGATGAAACATTTTTAATGCATAGTGAAAGCAATATATAGAATTTATAATTTTGATAATGAATTCCTTTTTTAATTCCTATCTAAATAAATTAATTTCTAAACTTAATTATTTATATATGTTTATTACAATAACAATTTAGTTATACCAATTTCTTTTTGATAACTTAAAACAGTCCAAAACTTTTTGTCCTCGCTATGTGTAAAGCTAAAATAGTCAGAAATACTTTTTAAAAATAAAAGAAACAATATTTTAAAGTATTTTTTTACTATTGAGTCATATGCAAATTTTAAATAAATTGGATTGTACAATTGCTTAAAATAGATAATAGGTTATAAATACAAGATCATTAAAATTCTTTTGTTATTACTTGTAGTATGAGATGATTACAAGACTATTTTTTTATAATTTTTAAAACTGTCAAGGTCATGAAACTATATACACAGGTGCATATAAGTCTCAATTTTCTTTTGGTTTTTTTTTCTTCTAGATCAAGAATAGGCTTATTTATTGATTTACACAAGTCTGTACTGCCCTTTTGTTAGGTAAAGGCCTCTCTCCAGTGTCACATTAATGCCTATTTTGTGTTATTATAGACCAGTCAGACTGTTTTGGTCAGTCCAATCAGTACAGATTTTCATCTTAGCACTTGACATACTTGGCAGATACCAGTGATTCACATGCAGAAATTTTCATTGAATTCAAAATATTTTAATAAATAATATAATAAATTTTAATTAATCTAGGATATTTTTTATCTATGATAAAATCAAATCTAATCTAGCCTCATGCTGTATCCCTAGAGGGGTAGTCAAAGGTAATAGAGCACCAACAGTCTCTGTACACTTCTTTCACCATATCTACTGTCATAAAGTTGGGAGGGCACATATGAAAATATGTGCCCTCCCTATTCCTCATTTTTTTTACGTGGCCTTCCTCCAGTATCATTGGTACTGTGTTTTCAAAGGTCAACCAAGGTCTTCCCCTATCTTACCACTCACTTTTCTATTATAAATCTCTTTTGCCATTCTTCATCACTCATTCATTTGATGAGCGCAAACCAGCTGAGCAGGTTCTTCTTCATTCTCACCATGTAGATCCTCACTACTATAGTACTTGCCATTCTATGTATCTCTTCATTGTGGATTCAATCAAGATTGCATCTCCACAGCATTCAGTTTTTCAATCATATTCAAATTATGAAAACCATTTTTGCATTATTTTATGAATTATAAAATAAATTTAAATATCTGCTACATACAAAAGGCAAACTATTTACAGAAAATCATATTAATCATACAATTCTTTTAAATAACTTGTTTGAAAGGCATCAAAATGTAATTAAAGTCTGACACATTTTACTACTGATTAAACAAATTAGTTACACTGTATGCAATTTTTTTTATTTATAAAATATGAATCTTATTTATTTATATTTAAAGTCCATAATTGTCTAAGAAAGTATGTATAGTGTGAATTATGCCATCTTAGCATTTGCAGTTTATATAATATGGAGAGAAATGTTTTATTTAATAATTTTAAATTCTTTTTTTCAATGCAGTGAATGGTTTTTATTGGTGTGGTTTGTTTTTATTGAGACCTCCGTGGTACAGCAACACAGCATGTGTCTGTAAACACAACCCTACTAATGGCAATGAATTATTTAATATATTTATTCTCCCCGTCGAGGTTAGATGTGGCGCAGGGGCACAAAGTGCGACTGTAAAATTGACTGGTTGTGGGTTTGATCCCTATTCTACTAAATGATATATTTATTTACAATTATATTTTCATCTTTGCCCTGGTGTCAAAGCAGAAGCGCGCCGTTGAGCTCCGCCACTCAACATGCAATGCCTCCAGAACTCGTCGAAAAGTGGGAACGGAGTGATACTAGGTTCCCTCTGCCTACCCTGGTGTGTGCGGGTTACAATATATTTTTTCTTTGGATTATTAAAGTTAAAGATATTTAATAAATATGTTTCACAGTACTGCAATATATATAATAATCCAAAGAAAAAATATAATATTACAAATTAAATCAGCCTCACGCTGTATCCCGCACACAGGGTAGGCAGAGGGAATCTAGTGTTAAGAGTCCGTTCCCCACTTTCTGACGAATTCTGGAGGCATTGCGTGTTGAGTGGCGGAACTCAACGCCGCGCTTTGCCTGGACACCAGAGCGAAGAAATGAAATGTAAATAAATATTTCACTTCCTCGAGTGGGGATCGAATTCACAACCGTCGATTTTACAGTCACTTTTTGTGCCCCTGCGCCATGACCGGCTTCTATAATATTATAAAAAGATATTTAAAAAAAATAAAAATGGGAAATTATCTAATATTTTATTTATTAGTGTAATTAAGTAATCTTTATTACTTTAATCAAAAGGATAACATGTGTAGATATATTCTACAAAATATAAGATGGGAAAATATTGAATCACTTTTGTCCTTCTCATTAACCGACTAAAAGAAGGAAGTTCTATATTTTATATATCTTCATACATTTATCGTATAATACTTTGATGGCAAATACTTCTGGATTCCGATGTCCGATACTGTCAATTTAGGAAAAATAGCCTTATGGTAGATAAAAAATAAGAACAAGAACTTGTAAGAAGCAATAGCGTACAATTTTATTTTATAATATAATATTAATTATAGTTTCACGCTGTATTCTGCTTATTTTAAGGTAGGCAGATGAAACCTAGACATTTTGTTTCTACCTTTCAGCCGAATTCTCGAGACATTGTGTGTTGAGTGGCGGTAACAAGCGAAGAAATTAAAATGTTTTGCCCCTGCGCCACGATGGCCTGATTTGTGATAGATTTTATAGAATCTACGTCTATCGAGAATCAGATAAACGCTATCAAAATGCTATATGGTAGTTAGTGAAACTACTTGTTGAGTAAGCAATCTAATCTAGTGAAAACATTTAAATGTACCATATCGGCGCTAATATTTTCATACAACAAAGATAAGCTTCTGATTATTCGGAGTTTATGGTCTGAGTAATATAGGTAATTGTCAAGTACAGTAGATTATTAGGTCCTCAGGTATACGGATTCGCGATTTTCCGGAATATCAACCGCGACTGATAGATGTATAAAGTGAAAATATGGATACGTACGTAAATAATTGTAGGTATACATCACATGTTATAGGAAAATGTACCTCTTAATAAGCATTGATTTTGGTTTTTATGTATTTTTTGTTTTTAAAAAACACAAGGTATTATATACTACATATGCACATAACTTCCTTTTCCTAATACATTCGATTATCCGAATATGGTAATTAGTCCGATTAATCGAGTTTCAACTTTATATAAATTTTGCGTAAAAAGAAGTACTAGCTGACAATCAAAATAATGAATTTTCGGAAACTGTTAGAAAGTAATAGTAGTCCTTGACATTGAAATAAAATGAATGGTTAGGTGATCTTCTTCGCTCTCTGGATATTCAAATTAATATGTACAACGTCGTTTGCGTGAACGAAAAAAGTCCCATTCCGTTCCCTTATAAATTTTGAAAAATCCTCTTTTTTTCCTCGCTACACTCTTTAAGGAATCTACAAGACAGCGTTCTACGTCGTGTACGTTGATTGACAATTAGTCAGTAACGAAAGATTTTTTTTTGATAATTTACTTATTGTTCACAGATGCGATAGCGTCAGGCGAAAGTGTAAGACTTGCTCCATCGCTCAGAAGTCAAAAGGGTGCGATATGGACAAAGACACCCATCAACTTCGACTGGTGGGAGGTGGATATCATGTTCAAGGTCACAGGACGGGGGAGGATTGGGGCTGATGGTTTGGTGAGTTTTTGTGGTATCTTTTTTCTTCCTACTTAAACTTATAAAAATAGTCAAAGAAACTTGGGTTACATTTCAATAACTTTGATATTTTTTTAAAAACTGTCAAAACCAAAACTTTTTCTTATAAGTTTTTCCAAAAGATACATACAATACAAATTATATGTAAAATTATCAATACCTAAAATAAAATTAAATTGTATTTCTTTACCAACATTTTAATTGTTCGAAATTTAGGCTTTCTGGTACACCTCACAACGTGGAGATTACACAGGCGAAGTGTTCGGCTCCTCTGACAGATGGAACGGTCTCGGTGTGATCTTTGACTCATTCGACAATGACAATAAGCACAACAATCCATATATCATGGCCGTGCTAAACGATGGCACAAGAAACTTTGACCATAAGAGGTTGGTATTGATTTGTTTGAATGGATTGTGTTTTGCTATCGATAACTAAATAATTTAAATTGAATGAATATGAACGTGCTCAGCTGGTTTGAGTACGTCGAACCAACGAATGATGAAAGAATTGTAAAACATATTAATAATGGAAAAGTGAGTGGTACACGAGGTAAGAGGAGACCTCGGTTGATCTTCGAAAACACAGTATCGAAGATACTGGAGGAAGGTCACGTAAAAAACATGAGGACTACCGGAGGACATGTAATAAGAGGTTGATGATAGTGGGCGAGGCGAAAGAGGTATGTAGAGACCGTAGCGTTTGGCGCTCCGTTCTCTCTGACTGGGGTAGGCTGAGTGGGCTAGGGATAAAGCGAAGTTAAAAAAAAACTAAATAATATATAAATTTTCGTAAAAAAATTATAATGTTACATTTTTTTTTACAATTGAGGTTGGTTGAAATTCTAATTAATAATTTATAACTAAATAGTGACTTTTATTTCGATATAAATTGTCAAATATAGAATATTGAATAAAGTAAGTATTATTTTCTCTTACGTCTAGCGATGGTTCCACACAACTCCTCTCAGGGTGTCTCCGAGACTTCAGGAACAAGCCATTCCCGACGCGAGCTCGTGTGGAATACTACCTCAATACATTGACAGTGTACTTCCATAATGGTAAGTAATCACTAAGTAACAGGGGTTCATTCATTTACATATGAAGTTTCATAATTATTGAATTATATAGAAGAGTTGTCTTAGGTTTAATTCCTACACCAGAGGACTACTCCAAAATATTTAATTCTAAACTTATTCTCTTTAAATGCAGTTTTTCAAGCATGATCGTTCCTAGTGTTGAGTTTACTGCTACCTCTTTTTGAAAAGTAAAACTGAAAAACTGGCAATGCTTATATTTTTTAAGTGACTCAAGCGTACTTGTTAAATCTATTAAAACAAAAAAATAAGCAATAATAACTATTAATAATAAATAACACAAATACTGCTACTTTTAGTATAAAAAAATAGAACCCACTCTCATCTATAACCTCCGACCAGGTTTAACAAACAACGAAGCGGACTACGAACTCTGCTTCCGAGCTGAGAACGTTGTTCTTCCTCGTGGTGGTCACTTTGGACTTTCAGCTGCTACTGGAGGACTGGCTGATGACCACGATGTCATACACCTGTTGACGTCGTCGCTGCATAGTACGCAACAGACTGGTAAGCACAATTGTTTTAATAGAACGTCAAAACAAACGTATACTATATTTTTTAGCTTCACGCTGTATTTAGGATCGGCAGAACCTAGTGTTAAATCACTCTGTCTCGTGAATTGTCCATGAATTCTCTAAACAGTTCGATTTTTAATTTTTTTACTCTTAACCTTCAGGTGGTCAACAACAAATAAGTAGTGATGAACAACAAAAGTTATCACAAGAATATCAAGAGTATCAGAAAAAGTTGGAACAGCAGAAGGAGGAGTACAGAAAAGAACATCCTGATGAAGTGAGTATTTAGATTATTTACTTCACTTCACAACTTCACTGTATACAGTGTATCTGGCATATATCAGAGTAGGCAGAGGAACCTTGTGATAAGTTCACGCTTCGCCCAAATTTCGAGACACTGCATTGTTGAGTAGCGCTCTTCTTACCAAAGCAAGGAATTGAAATTAACTCATTCCTCCGGGTGGAAATTGATCACAGCCGCCGCCTCTATAGTCACACTGCGCCACGATGACTTCAAGTTTAATTGTTATTATAATCTTTTAACGTTGTATAATTGTAATCTTTTAACATTGTATTGAAATATTTTTTTTTAAATTATTTTGCTAGTTTCACACACATTGGTCATCTATTAAATGAATAGAAAAAATAGTACTAAGAGAGTAACTAATACTCAAGAATTGAATTAAGAAGTGAATATAGAAAATATTAAAATTATCTTTAAATCTTAAAGCAATAAAAAACAAGATTATATACTAGTGACGACGACTTGTACTAGACAATTCTTTATTTCTTACCTGACTTTGGCGATCTAACAACGTTATCAGCATTATATCAAGACAGTATCCATACATTGAAAGTTAAATTTTAAACCAATTCCATGAAACGCTTATATAGTGACATTATTGAGTTTTCTTTTATAGAAAAACAAATAGCAGGCATTTTTACATAACACCTGGATTCATCTTTTAACTAAGTATTGCCATCTCTTTCTTTCATCAGGTGCGAGACAAGGAAGGTGAATTCGACGACTGGTTCGAATCAGACGGCCAGAGGGAACTGAGGCAGATCTTCCAAGGGCTCGGTCAAATACAGGATGTTATGAGAGATTTGCATAAGAAAGTTGATGAGGTAGGTTTTATTTCTTTTTTATTGGTTGCAAATTGAGTAATTAATGTAGCATAATGGTTTTCTTTTGCACATTTTGCCATCCGAAATTGGCCCTTGATTAGTTTTGCTTTATGTAATCAATCTTTAAGGTCATAATAGATATATACTCACAAACATTATTATTAATTTATAGAAAAAAGGATTTAATGAGTTGAAGTTATTTTCTGTCATTAGATAGTTTTGACAGTTCTTCTCAGAATTTATGTTTATTTTATATAAAAAATAAATCAGCTTCACGCTGTATCCCGCACACTGCAAGGTAGGCAGAGGGAACGTAGTGAAAGACACTCCGTTTCCCACTTTCTGCCGAACTCCGGAGGCATTGCGTGTTAAGTGGCAGAACTCAACGCCGCGCTTTGCCTCGACACCAGAGCGAACGAAATGGAAATATAAATTTAAGTAAATATTTCATCTCCTCGAGTGGGGATCGAACCCACAACCAGTCGATTTACAGTCACACTGTGCCGCTGCGCCACGACCGGCCTCGTTTATTTTAAATATATATTTATTTAAAAAATATTTTACTGCCCCGTTATCGCAGCAAAGAAATCAAAATACAACTCGACTGGAAATCGAACTTTCATAATGACAAACCCGCTGCCAAGATAGTCTTACTCAAAGAAAGAGGTCTAATTGCAGCAATGATAATAATATTTTTTTTCCAGGTGGTAGGGAAACAAATGAACTCGCTGTCAATGCTTACAGCGGTTTACAGTCACACCCAGGGACAGCCGTTACAGCAAGTACAGCCGGGACAAGTGCCACAGGTAGGTAGTTCAAATATGTTTGGTTATTTTTTTGTTAGTAATGTAAAGTCAGACCTTTAAGGTATATATTTGAAAGGCTCTAGGGCAAACTTAATGGACAAATTACGTCTACGTTCATTGTAGAAGTATATAAAAAAAAATATACATTTTCGAAATAAGTATCTGAAGTTAAAGGTTTTGACTTGGTGTACCAGTTGACAAAACATCAAATTGGCTATGCAAAAGTCAAAAGATTGTCTCTTTAAATTAACCTATCTATAATTTACACCCCAATTGCTTTCTCGTCATATATTTATTGTTTGTTTTTATATATAATTACAGATGCCTACACTCCCTGTGACAAGACAAGATTGGGACGTGCTGGTGTCTAATAATCAAATCATGATTAATACCATAGCGGAGTTGAAGTAAGTTGTGGTTTTATTAAATATTTTTTGTCGTATAGATATTTTGTTTTTTTAAATTTTCGATTTGAGTTCCACCACTCGGTGTCTTAACTCTAGGTTCCCAGGTTTCCTCTGTCTACACATAGCAGATGTGCCAAGTGATAAACCTCTCCGTTCTCCATGAAAACACTTTAGTTTTCCCACTTCCATGCTTATTTATTGATATATTTATATCATATTTTAATTAATTGTATTTTTTATTTCCAGAGCATTCATAATAGAAGTATCCAGAAAGTCTGATTCTCTATTAGCCGGCGGCGGCGGCGGTGGCGTCCAACCTCAAGTCATTAACGAAATGAGAGACGGCCTACATCAAGTAAAGCAGTCGATTGCTAATGTTGCACAAAGGTACGGTTTTTACATATATATATATATTTGATAAAATATTTTTGTGTAAAATGTAAAATGTGTTTAAAGCTATAAGTTGTATGAGCTTAAACTTGAATGGCTTACTAGAAACACCTGAAGATTTTCAATATTCAGGTTCTGACTCCATCATCACACCAGCTCATTGATATTATCATTTTGTATTGTCACCAAAGATAGAAAGCTATTGCTTCACGTAGTAATAAATAGTAATAAATAATTATTAAAAAAGTATATTTTTTTTTAACTTAAGGTTTTCTTAACTTAAGGTCCTCCTTAAGTATTGTTCGTCTCTTTTACTTACACTTTATTAATAGTCTGAGTAAAAGAGATGCCACTCTTATGTTCTCCCACTACACACAATTTTTTTTATAATTAATTTTGTTTAATTATTTTTTCATTTGCAGGTTGCCGTCATCCCCTCCTGTAATGGCGCAACCACTCTGTCCCACAGTGTCTTGTGTGTCTACCACCATGTTACTAATGGTAGTGGCGGCACAGTTGGTAGTGATGTTCCTGTATGGGCTCTACAAGTGAGTGTACAGGGTGTTTTGTTATTCGTATGGAGTGTGTTAGTAGATGAATATAGTAGTACGACTTATCCCGCATTGTTATTATTGTAAAGTTTCATGTAAATCTGTTCAGTAGTTCTTGCGTGAAAGTGGAATAAACAGTCATCCTCAAAATCTTCCACATTTATAATATTAGTAAGATCATTATTTATTGATAACTTTATTTTTTTTTTAGGGAGAGAAAAGAAGCGCAAGCAAAGAAGTTCTTCTAATTGTGTGTTTGTTCCGCAACATCTACATACTTACGTACAACACTATTTCGTAAGATTTTATTAGATTTGTTTGTATGAACTATAATGTTTAATAATTGAAGAGGTGTATGTATAGAAGGAAACGTGTAGAAGGAAACGTGTTTAAATATTTTAAATACTTATATACATACAAGATAAACTTTGAAATTGCAATTTTTCTATATACTTTATTAAAATAATTATTTAAATTTTATTTTAAAAATACTGTTTTTTTTAAATGTCGCTATATTTTTTTTTATTAGTTTCTATAACATATACTTACTACTGTAATACTAATCTTTACATGCGGCTTTGCCCCCGTGGTCTAATGGAAATGGAATGAATAACTTTCGTTTTTTTATAGCTTAGCATAGAGGCATGGTACCTTGGAATCTAGTATTAACACGTCATTCCGTTCCCATTAAGACACTTCGGTCCCCTACTTTCCGTCAAATCCTGGACACATTGCGTATTGAGGTGGAACTCAAGGAAATTACTAGTGGGTTGTGAACGATAAACGTGATGTAATAGCCTATGCCGAAAAGCAGAGTATCCGGTATAAAAGAAAACTGTTTGAACTGGTACTTCCTGAGATCAGGCCTTCTTCATTCTAGTTTTATTTTACACTTTAGTTTTGTTTTATTTGTATAGAGTAATTTTACACAGTTTAACACTGTTTTTAAAATGTTTTTGTGAAACATTCCACTATTTTACAATTACATGAAATGTCATCTTCATTGATTCGTATCTTCAATTATTACATGTTATACTTAAGTAAAACATATTTTTTTTACATAGTTTTTTTTTTATTTCATGACATTTTTATACAATTAAACATTTTCTTTTTCCATTTATATGTACATATAATATTGTTAGATTAATTGAAATGATTTATTTTTTTATAACATATTAAATTTTTTATAACCTGTGTAAATGACGCCATTTGGAGTGCTTGTTAAATATATTTATGTCTCGAATGTCGGTTGTTATCTTTTTTATTTAAATTTAATAATTGACTTATATTGTATTAAAATTTTATGTATTTTTTTGTCTTTGTTAGGTTGTGACTGTTTGGCATTTATTTTTTATTTTTTTATATGTGTCTGTTATTTTATCTGTGAGTTTTAGATTTTTTTTCTTTGTTATATAATTTTTTAAAATTTGTGCCAATATTTTAAAGGATTTATTACAATTTGCCTTTAACTTTGACATAATATACATATTGTTTTCTTTATATTTTTTTTTACTTACAATGCGATGTATAAAACAGAATTTTTATGAAAGACATTAAAGAGATTAGTTTCTATACTTGTATCATTATGTAAATAAGACATAGTCACAGTCAAACTGGTCTAACCAGAAAAAAATATTTTTTTATTATTATGCTTACAGTAGGATAGGCGGAGGGAATGTTATGTCCTTGCCTATAAAATAATAAATCCTGTTATTTGTTTTAAAAGTATTTTCTTATCATATTTCTGAGGTCGTTATGGAGCAGCAGCACAACCTGTGACTGAAACGCAACAGTTGTGAGTTCGGTTCCTACTCGCGGCATTAAGGCCGCTCAATAGGTAGTCTGAATCATGGCGTGACACAGCGTGATGCTTAAAAAAAATTTTTGCATTTAGACCAGTTTGCCTTTTTTGACTTTATATATATAAAAAATATAGTAATTATGTATGCAAATAAATAATAATTCCTGGTGTCTGTACGTAAGTGTTAGATGTATCACTATTTTTTACTAGAATATGTGGGAGTATGTTATTTCTGTGTACATATTTTAATATATTTCTGTCTTTTAGTGAAAAAAATATTGTGTCACTTTTGTGGTGTTCTTTTTTATTTTTTTTGTTCTCCTCTTTTGGACATTAAAGATTTTTTTTGGAAAGTGGGATTTAAATCAGCGAAGCTCTTTCCTTCATAATATTTAACACAAAAATGATAATTATACAGGCTTAAAACGAAAAAACATATATAAAAATGGATTTATTTTTCAAGTTGTTATATAAATAATTATTGCAAACCATGCTTCATATTCTGTCATGGCGTTTTTATATCTAAAAAGGAAAAAGAAATGAAATATATGCATGCATACAATCAGATATTGTCATTAAAAAAAATCAGCATTTTATATACATAAAGTATTTATTTATTTATCTGTAGATTTTGTACGCAATACTTCAGAATACCTAACTTTACTCATCTGCCGTAATGTACCATTGAGTATTTTATATTTTCTTAAAAGGATAATATGGATGATGCAACCATTTATATTGAGGTATGGTTCTATAGCCGGTGTTGAAAGCTTTCAATTTTGCCTTTTCCAGGTCAGTCAGTTCGAATCCAAAGACGTCCAGGTTTTGTTCTATGCGATATTTTGTAAGCGATTTTGGTAGTGGCACCACGCCTAGTTCTATCTGTAATATTGTTTGAAATTTACATAAGTATTTCTTAGCAATTTATGTTAAACACTGTGAAATAAAACATGATAACTTTTTAGCATATATATCAACTCATCAGAAGAGAATCTCCTATTTGCAATTTTTTTGCTAGTAGGACCTTATTCTTCGGATGTGGCGATATACTTAATCGACAGATAACGAGTGACATAAATTACAGAATCTATGTTTTTTTAATTTGTGGTATAGAAACTGAAATCGCAAATGTTTATATTGCTTTTTTGAAGGTAGTCTTAATGAGATTTTTTAAAAATAAAAATAAAATCGTTGTTAATGCGTCTTTTCAACGTGTATGTAATCAGAAATTAACTTATTAGTAGTTCAAAACAGCAATAAAATATTTTTTTGTTTTTTCACTTCCGATACTTTACCTAGGGACCGTTGATTTGTGTTGTGCTAACACAAAAGTAAGCGCAAAATTTAATTCACCTTCACGCTGTATCCCGCACACAGCAGGGTAGGCAGAAGGAACTTAGTGATAAGACACTCTGTTTCTTATGTTCCGTCGAATTCTGGAAGTATTGCGTGTTAAGTAGCGGAACTCAACGCCGCGCTTTGCCTCTAAACCAGAGCAAAGAAATGAAAATATTAAATATTTCCTTTGTTGGAGTATGGATCCAACCAGACGCGTTTACAGTCACACACTTGTGAGCATGCACCAAGACTGGCCTCTAAAAACTGAATACAATAAGGTTATTTAAAGATTGGTGATCACCTCGCGCTCTGCTCGATAACACGAGACACAGTGAGTGGCGAAACTAAACGCCGAGCTTTATATTTCCAGAGCGGGAAAATATATACCTACATATCATTTAGACGTTCTTTACATACCGATGCTATAAGTCGTAAATACGTTTAAATAATTGAAAGCATTATGTCTACATGTTATATTGCTTTGAATATCAAGGAAAGAGAATCATGTTTATAAAAAAAAAAACAATTGTGTACATTAATTTTTTACTTAACTATTTATGGTATAAATGGTTACTTTATATTTGGTGTTTTTCTATTTATTTTGCTCAAATCCTAGAATCAGGTCACTTCGTTTTATTATTTCATATATCTAAATTTGAATTTAAAGCTACGCTTTGCCTAAGCACTGGGAAGTTGAACCAATTAATTATAGTTGGCTATTAAGCCAATACATTTAAGTACAGGTATATTTCTATGATTAATAATATATTATTTATTGGCAGGGCAGTACTATGCAAGTACTAGGTGGGGATATCATATTCGCTCGCAGCGCTCATGGTGGCCAAAAGTAGAAAAAATGTAGGCTTTGTCACCTGTTAATGTCAAAGCAAAATGTTCGACTTATCGTTTTATTAAGTCAAGAAAATAAGAAATTCTACAATGCAAGAAATACATATTTATAGCCAAGTATGTTATGATGAAATATAAACAGAAAAAGACAACTCAATTATTTATATTAAAAAGGACAAAAAATTAAAAACAAAGTGCGTAGTACCCCTCATACCCCACTGATGTAGTAACTTCGACAGAAAAAAAATGATTATATGGGTTCTCATCCATCTGTAATGATGGACAACAATTATAGTTAAAACGACCAGCAACGATATTGTTTTTGCTGATAAAGGTTTTCCAGATATAAGAACAGTTATAGATCGAAGTGGGAAATAGGTGAAGATTGTTATGCCCCCATTCCTTCAAAATAAGCGTGAATTTTCCAGAGAAGAAACAAGAAACATATAACATTGTGAGTGTAAGAATTTATGTCTAAAGGATAATGCAAAGATGAATGATGAAGTCGGGGGTTTTATAAAAAATTTGGTATATAAATAAAATAATAAAATTCCCGAAAATTTATTTAACTGTATTGATTTCAGAACATTGTACATATCTTCTGTGGATTGGTAAATTTATACGCCCCCATATTATAAAAAGATCTTTAGATCTGTAAATATTTCTTATTCAAGTACACTTACAAATAATACAAAAATAATTAAAATTAAATGATTTCTTATTATTTTCATTTATTTCTTAAATTACATTCTGTTTTGGTATTTAAATAATTGGTTAGTAATAAACATTTTTATTGCGTATTTTAATAATAATGAAATAATTTCTATGAGTTATTTTCTTTTTATGGTCAAAGCTAATAACTAAAATCATTTTCAGTAAAATAACGTTTCAATTGTGTAGTATTGATATTATTATATTCATTTACACAAGTATTTTCTAAAAACAATAATTTACAATAATGTACAAAGTAAAATCTTAGCAAAACGAAAACGTCCGAGCCAACAAATTTGCGAACGCTGGGTGGCGCTGTGGTCGTGCACGGAGCCAATGGGCGGGCGTACCCTTTGGGTATATGCGTTTTGTGGGCGTAGGTGACTAAGAGAGCACCAAAAATGTTTTTATTATATCACATTATAGTTTTTTGTTTTATTCTCATTTTAATTTTCACTATAATATTCTTCTAAAAAACCGCTGATTTCTTCCGTATCCGTATGCTTGGAAAACTGATTTGTATTTACACTATATAAAAATATTTAAAATAATATCAATTTGAAACATTTCCAAAGGGATAATAAGTATGATTTCTCAATCTTTCCATCGAAAATATCCTGTATTCTTTATCGAAGTTCCTTAGTATTTGTTTTCGTTTTCCGTCAATTTCATGTCAAATATGTCGACGTTTTGTTCAATACGCTTCTTAGTCAGTGATTTTGGTAGCGGAACTACTCCTAACTCCACCTATAATGTATAAAAATATAATAATATAAATTATATAGAAGATAATTTTGTAAAAGAGAAGAAAATAAGAGAAAAAAATGATTCAGATAAGCCAAGGGAAGCGTATTTGTCAGGCAGATTGTCAGTTAGTTTCAGAAATGCTATTGAAACTATCCTACTTAACAAAGCAAGTATACAACCTTGGGTATAAGAAATAGTGATTATTGTTTTTAAATATTAAATACATATTTTTTTCTTTCATATTTGCACAGGGGCACAAAGTGGGACTGCAAAATTGACTGGTAGCCGATTCGATCCCTACCTACTGGAGGAAATGAAATTTATATTTTTATTATTGACATTAAATTTATATTCTCATTTCTTCGCTCTGGTGTCGAGGTAAAGCGCGGCGTTGAGTTCTGCGACTAAACACGCAATGCCTCCAGGTTTCATTGGAAAGTGGGGAATGGACTGACTTAACACTAGGTTCCCTCCGCCTACCCTGCTGTGTGTGGGATACAGCGTGAAGCAGATTTAATTTTTTGTATTAATTTAATTTTAAGTTATATTTTTTTACCAGAGGGAAGAAATGAATATAAGTTCCCTTGAGTAGAAATGAAACCCACAACCGTCGCGTTTACGATCACATTAATAATAATTTAATAAAGAATAATTATTAAATTATTATTAATGTGGAAGGAATATATTTTTTTCTAAAATAAATATTAGTTGTGCCCACTATGAATATACCATATACCAAGCAATTTAGCATAAAATAAAAAAAATAAAATGAGAACAAAAATAAAAAATAAAAACAAAACAACATACATAGATAATATGTCTATTTTGATATAAATAAATGATATTTACTTACCCTACTTTTAACATTTAAATGAATCTTACTTGATTTTCCTGACTCAGTCGATTCGCGTCTATAAGATTCAAAGTCCCAATAAACCAAACAACTACAAGCTTCGCTTCGCTCGTTTTAAGTATTGTTTTATTTATCTTTCACGTTTTACTATATTTAGAAATGTATAAAATGTTTAACAGTATGTTAATGTTATACAACAGATCCAGAATTATGGCACAAGATAAATTTTCCCTCCTTTATTTACTAAAACACCTTAATTTTATGGTTTAAAAAAATCTTTCGCGGCTTACTTTTCCACTCTTAGAGATGAAAATTGCGGCGTTCAGTTCCGCTTCAATACGCAATGTCCCAAATTATGCGATGAGTGGGAAGCGGAGTACCTTAATATTAGGTTTTCGCCCTGTCTGAGGAGGAAAAATCTGAAGTCTTTCGGACCTCAAATAATACTTACCAAATATCTTAAAGCAATCTGAGGCACGGTCTTGTTATATTTATTAGCTATTTCCACCAAGTTTGTATCATCGACCCTCGGTAGGGGAGCGCCAGGCGCGGCCTTGCTGTAGAATAACGAGCCAAACGGAGTATATCCTTGCACCACGATGTTGTGTGATTTGCAGAAAGCGAGAAGTTCTGGCTGTTGTAAGTTCAAGTTTATCTAGAATTTCGAAGTTGCAGTTTAGTTTTGTAGTAATGTTGCTTTTTAGTTACATTTCAATCTATAATTTTTATTATCCTCCTTTTTAAATGGTATACTTTTTCTACGTAAATTGGTACCGGATCCTTGGATTGTCGCGTTTATATAGTCAACTGCTGTTGACAGAGCGCAGTATTCTGTTCCGCTTAATAACAAGATAAGTCTCATACTCAAGACAGAAAGCGGAGACTCTTAACTCTAACTTTCTAGGTTTCTGCCTACCCTCTACGTCCGGAATTGTAATTGCAAATGTACAGCCAAAAAAACTGCTTCAACTAAGCAAATCCGAAGTATGATTTCAATATCTAACTCTAACTATCCCAAAAATAAGCAGATAATGGCAAACGGGTATTATATTGCAATACGGTCGACGAGTCGTCGCCCTGGAGTTAGCTACAGATTTTTGTACAGTTGGTTTTAGGATTTTTCTTACTGTTGATTATTTTTTCCTGAACATGAGTGAACAACGTATTAAAATTCAGAAAATCTAACTTAAGGGGTCACGACTCCTCGGCCGTACTTTAGCTATTACTAAATTCTTTACTCTCTGCCTATAAAACTCACCTCAACTTGCAAAGCAGCAGGTTTCTCCAGTCCATGGTCCAGGATCCGTTGAATCTGTTCTTGATTAAAGTTGGACAATCCTATGGACTTGGTGAGCCCAAGCTTTTTGGCCTCCATCATGCCTCGCCATGTGTCTAAATAGTCCGTTATGTCGAAGGTAGCGTTTGACTGCAAAATTAATTTATTTTAGATTTAATGTTTGCGACCGTAAGACAACATTCTCTGATTTGTTTATATATATATATAGATTGCCACTCGGTATGATTAAACTATTTTCATTTTCCTATTCTGAAAAACAAAGCTCCGTGTTGCGACACTCCGGTCCCTATTTCCTGACGAATTCTGGAGGCATAGCGTGTTGATGGGCGGAACTCAACGCCGTGTTTTGAAGAAATCAAAAGAGTCTCTCGAAATGGAATCTAAACCACAACCCTACACATTTACAGTCTAATTTTGTACACACACAGGTTGTGGGTTTGATCCCACTCGAGGAAATGAAATATTTATTATTTTCATTATATATAATTGAACTTAATGTCAAATATCCAGATCTGCAGTTCGTTGCAGCATAGTAGAAGATAAATTTCTAAAAGTTGAGCGTTTATTTCTAATGTTACTTACAAATTGTCCACAAGGCCAGTGTATAAGGTACAAGTCGACGTAATCGAGCTGTAGATTTTTAAGGGACTCCCGCAAAGCAGGTGCTACAGCATCTCCGGCATGACGGTCATTCCAGAGCTGTGCGGAGAAAAAAATGAATATTAGGAACATCTAGAAAATCTAGAATTCCTATAAAAAATCATTAATACCTTTACCTTCATGAATTTACATCAAAAAATCCAAAATTCTCATAAAAAATATCAATATTCCTAAATACCTTAGTAGTAATAAAGATATCTTCTCTCTTAACATCGCTGCCCTTCAGTCCCCTGCCGACCTGATCTTCCACCTTGTATATCCACGCGGTGTCTATGTGCCTGTAACCGGCGTCCAACGCCCATTTTACTGCTTGTTCCACTTCATGTGATTCCGGTGGAAGACGACCCTAAAATTTATTATTAGTTAGATAATATGTACTTGCTTTTGCGAGAACTAAGATTTTGCTACCACTGTACACAGGCTCGGAAGACATTTCTGCTAAGAAGAGCCAGCAACTAACTCAAAAACTTGATTGCAGTTGGTATTTCAATTGTAGGGCGCTTAAGAAGATCCGATCGAATAATCTTTTTCAAAAAGATCGAGGCCAGTCGTGGCGCAGGGGCACAAGCGTGTCACTGTAAATGCGACAGGTGGGCTCGATTCCAAATCGTAGTTACAATCATTGCCAGAAACAATATAACAAAAATTAAATTATATCATATCTAAGTGGCTTCTACACTCTTTTAGATAACGTATAATATTTTAACGTAGCGGGATACATACAAAAGTTGTATTCCCAAGCCAGGTCCCGAGTGCGATAGCCGGCATTTCATTCCCATCGTTCAACTTTATTTTCGGCACTTGTATTGATGCATTCTGAAATATAAATACATAAAGAAATATCTATATAATATTTATTTATTAATACATAAAGAAATATCTATATAATGCATTTGGTAAAGTATAAAAATGTAAACGTTCCTGGATTTGAACGTGAGCCTCTTTAAAACTTTCGAAGGGGCGCGGATTCCAATCCCATTACGTTTTAAAAAAAACATGATTCTTTCCTAAGTGTATGTGCTAAAAACATCTTTGACCCACTAACAACAAAGAGCGGCGATAAATCGCCCAATTTACTATATTTAAAAAAAACCTAAAAGTGGAGAACTGAGTGCCTTAAATATAGCTTTTCCTCTTTCTAAAAATATCAATACTTACAGTAAAATAGACAAGGAATGTCACAAAAGTAAGTAACTTAGCATATATCGACATGATGCGCGCGCGCACCTCTAGCGACTACTGAGTGGCATATATGACATATTGAGTATTGACCTCGTCTATAAACTTGTTTAAAAGCTTTGTATGGAAATATGGATTTGTTTTTTATATGAGCGTTCAATACAAGTAGAATTAAAATATTTTTTTTGTTTTATGTTACATCCCGCATAAAGCAGAAAAGGTAGAGGGAACCAGTGTTAAAACACTCCAGTTACCGTTTTCTACCTAAAGTACGATTATGTATTATTTATTGGAAAGGCTAGAGTCGTGGCGCAGGGGCTCGAAGTGTGACTGTAAATGTGACGAATAGTTGTGGGTTCGATCCCCACTCGAGAAAATGAAAATTGTATTTCCATTTCTTCGCTCTGGTATCGAGACAAAGCGCGGCGTAGAGTTACGCCACTCAACACGCAATGCCTATAAAATTCGGCGGAAAGAGGGAAAGAGAGTGTCTTAACACTAACGTAAGTTAGTCTCTGCTTACCCTACTCTGTGCGGGATACAGCGTGAAGTCAAGCCCAAGTGCATCACGTCTGGCCTCAATTTATAGCTGTTGTGATATTAAAAAAAATAATTAATTTGATCGAAGCGGACAGACAAATATCTAATACTAATTTATGTGTTAATGTTATTATTATACATATTTACAAATAAAAACACACGAGTCATTAGTATTAATGATTGATTATATTGTGATAAACGATTCTCATTTTGCTAACTAGCTATATTGTAGGATTATTGATAAGGAAAAAAAAAATCAAACCGATCTCACTTTGGTACCTACATTATGTATGTTTATTAGATATACTTGATAAAGAATATCTCTAAAACTACTAAATTTAATTTAAAAAACTTTCTGCAATATACTATATTTAATTTAAAAAAGAAACATCTCAATATGACTCTTATTTTCTTAGAAATTTGTGGACACAAAATTATATAAACTCACGAGCCCACGTTTTTAGGGGCCTAAATAGATCATCAATCTCAAATATTATGCAACAATATCAGTAACATACGTACATGTCAAACTGATAGATTCCTTGTTTCAAGTCGGTTAAAATAATATACTTTAGATAGAACATGGACTTTTAATCTTTTAGTTATAGGTACTAACGGAATATCTTGAGACTAGGTGTCTCCACTGCTATATGCGGGATATAGTGATTTGTAATTATACCACCAATCAAATCAAAGACCTGAATGCTTAAACATAAACAATGTATTGTTTTTTGTAATTATCTGCCAACATTTTTTATCAGAAAAATGACCCACGAGTCAAATAAATATCATATTATACAACAATAAAATTATTATATGATATAAACTCGACTATTAAAACTAGCTTATGCTACAGGTTTTTGATGACTTACACACTACAAGTCAATTTAGGTTCGATTCCCGGTGCGAATATTTTCATTTATTCTTATACCGCAACATACCTTAGCGAACATTTGGAGTTAACCCGGTGTAATAACTGGGTTTATCCGCTTTATTTTTACGTCGATACGTGCCCATTCATTGATATCAAAGATGTGTTTCTTGCCCTCTAACACCGATGCTTCTCTTTGTTTGATCAATGTATGCTAAGCCACAGCCGCAATCTAGTTTACTGTGAGATAAACTCTAAATCGTCTATAAGGAGAACAGATACATTCCTAGAATGATCCACGAGGCTATTGAAATATAAAACATCCAGAATAATTTTAATATAGAGGACGGTTGGAAGGTTTCCTACCACCTGGGATCCACTGATAAAACTCAGATCAGGAAACTAAGGCAGTATGCGAGGTAATTAACAACAGATACAACCAAGTGTTAACGACACTGCGCTCTCTAGTCCCGCCCAATTTTCAGGACACTGGGTGTTAAATAGTGGTATTCAATGCCGTGTAATTTATTTAAATCGTTATCGCTACCAGAGCAAAGAAGTATAAATAATATCTTCTCTCGAGAGAAAATCGAACCAACAAATCAATTCAAATAATTTTATTCAAAATAAGAAGTTATATGCTTCATTTTTTGAACGTCAAATAATTTACCACCAGCCAACAACCAACCAACAACCTTCATATTTACAGTAAGACGCTCTCCTTTTTCCCGACTGTTATTTTATTTACCTTAAAATATTTAAAACTTATTATTAAAATTGTTCAAAACTCTTTATTAAATAATTTTAACAATTTTAAAGTGTCATTCCACAATTAGGAAAAAAACACTTCTTAGAAAACGTATAAAAATTGGAACATAGTAGAATTTGAACCCGTGCCTCAAGTAAAATCATTAAAATCCATTCATAACTGACGGAGTTTACTCGTAACAAAATAAAAAAAACATACATTCAAATTAATAACTCCGTCTATTTGAAAATGGCGGTTAAAAATGGCGATAACATCGATAGACGGTTATAATCACAAAAAATGCTTATAAACAAGAAATCGATAAAGCTTAATCACTTCTTATGACTTAAGTGCTGCCAATAAAAACAATCGTTTGAGAAAAAAAATTCAAATGTTTTCATATTTTTAAATTTATATATTTGATTACCTACCCTAGGCACTAGACAGTGAGAATCTATTGACAAGACACTATTCTCCAAATTCCGCCTGAAATCGAAATATTCCATGTTCACTGGCGGAGTTAAACGCGACTCCTGTAAACAAAACTAAACAGATAAATAAGCAGATCAAATTATGATTTTAGGGTTCCGTACATTTTATGGAAAAATACCCTTATAAGATCACTTTGTTCTCTGCTTGTCTGTCTGTCTTTTTTTTTATGGAAAAGACACGGCAAACGAGCGTGGGGGTCACCTGATGGTAAGTGATTACCGCCGCCCACGACCCCAGAGGAGCTACAGGTGCGTTTCCGGCCTTTAAGATGGGTTGGGCGCCGGGGCCCGGCATTACCTGATGCGAAACGCAGTGGCATAAAGCCACTACTTCACGCCGATTTTAAATGCCGGTGGTGGTCATGATCCGGTCGAGTCTACCCATGCGTGATGCCATTGCTGGCGACGTGACTCTACCACACGTACTTTAGTCGCCTCTTACTACACCACCAGTACCAGGATGATCCTATTCTAGGCCGGGATCACACGGCACAAAAGTCTATCGAGAGCCTTTACCACAAGAGTCCTTGAAGATATCGAATTGAAATTCAAACCATATTCTCAGATCTACGGCCTGATGAATTCCCGAAAAAATCGTATTTCTGTACTATAACCAGAATCAAAACTCATAGAGTAGTTCTGGTTGACTAAGAATTATAAAATTTGGCACCTAGCATCTACAGGTAGAGAAGAGTTCACATCACAGTTCAGGAAATAATCTGAAAACTATAGATTTAAGCCTTGAAATGGGGGCAAAATTTAGTATTAAAGCCGCTAGCTCAATTGAGGTATCAGATGAAAAAGCTAACCGACTAAACTTGAAAAAAAATTTCAAAAAAAGCTCGAGACTTCTAATTTCTGTACGAACTTTCGGTGGGTGAGCCCGACTCGCACTTGTCTGATTCTTTTACATGTATTTTTTGTTTGTATATTTCTTTTTTACTTACTGACTTAAGTATTAAATCAATAGCCTCGTACATAATTACTTCACCGTAAAAAATTTGCATATTGTCTACCACAGTGGCGAAATAGACTTAATTTAAATATTATTATTTCTCCGAGTGCAGATCCGGCCCACATCTTTCGATATTGCAGCTAAAGATGCCCATTATAATAAAAATGCTATTATATTTTTTTAACAACATCGGATTTGAATTTGCTACTTTTATAATAATTGTGGCTCAGAAAACAATTTTGTAATATAACGACATCTAGCAAAGAATAACTAAAGAAACCTCTTATATTGTATAAGCATAATACTTTATATAACTGGAAAAGTCCAGTCGAGACGATTGTGGGTTTAATTCCTACTCAACGGAATAAATTATTTGTATTTTGCCCAACTTTAAAAATTATCTAACGACGGGAAATTATTACTATAAAAAAGAATAATCATTGTATAATGTACATAATATATTTTTACGCTAATTTCCGTATGAACTCGGCGTAGTTCTTCTTCTTCTTCCTGGCATTAATACCGGCTTTTGCCAGGGTCTGCGTTCCTGCTCAACCTACTCCACTTTGCACGGTCTTTAACGTCCTTGGTGGTTAGACCATTGGCTTTCATGTCCTGCGTCATAACATCCAACCAGCGCTTCCTTGGGCGTCTCACTCCAGGGACTGACATAGCAAGGCACTTGCATCCGACATAGTTCTCAGGCGGCGCGTAACGTGACCAAACCATCTCAAGCGACGCTCTTGGAGCTTATCCTGGACTCCAAGACTACCTCGAATGAATGTGTTGCGTATGAGCCGCACGTCCACCTCAGGATTTTCATTTCTGTGACGCGAAGCTCCTGAGTGTGCCGTGATAGTGCAGGATAACATTCGCTGCCGTATAAAAGAACCGGTCGAACTGCCATCGCAGGCCATTTGGCCAATTGGCCAAGCATCGCCTATCTGGCTATAGACGTAGATATAAAGTACGTGTGGTAGAGTCACGTCGCCAGCAATGGCATCACGCATGGGTAGACTCGACCGGATCATTACCACCACCGGCATTTAAAATCGGCGTGAAGTAGTGGCTTTATGCCACTGCGTTTCGCATCAGGTAATGCCGGGCCCCGGCGCCCAATCCATCTTAAAGGCCGGCAACGCACCTGTAGCTCCTCTGGGGCTGCACGGGGTCGGGGGCGGCGGTAATCACTTACCATCAGGTGACCCGCACGCTCGTTTGCCGTGTCTTTTCCATAAAAAAAAAGCCATCAGGATCGATGCCTCCAGACTCGTGCATAACGGATCCAAAGTTCCTGAACTTTTCCGAGTTAGGCTAGGCTAGTTCAGGACCTATAAGGATAGTGCTCGAGTCCGGGCTCCTGCAAGCCATGTACTCGGTCTTCTGAGCGCGGTGTCCACAGCGCCCGACCCTGGCTAAAATCCATATTGAGACTCAGAGATAGTACACTCGTGGCGGAGACTAAAGTCGACCATGCGCTCGAAGAGCTTTATGGTAAAACTCATAAGCTTAATGTCCCTGTAACAACAACAATCTTTATTACTCTACCTTCAAGATATGGTTAAAAAGGACAGTAAGCATGAGTACACCAAGAGAGCCCAACGATTTCCACGCTTTGATCGGAATGTCGTCGGGATATGTAATACGTAAAACAATCTTTGATTTTTAACAATTGTAAAGTGTTGCTCGCCACACTTACGAAAGAAAAAACTTTTTTTGAAACCGTGTAAAAATTTGAAGCGCAAGGATTTGAATCTGTGCCTCTTGGAAACCATCCAACGCGTTCTGACGACATACGTTCTAATCCACATATTTATTTCTATAAGCTTAGAAGAGTTTGGAAGGAGAATCACTTTAATAAATAATAAAACAGAAATATATTTATCTTGTAAAATAATTTATTTCGGATATTCTAACAATTTTGGATACATTATATACCATCAGTACCTGATTCCGTTTAAACATAGGACTCTCCCAGCTTCTTTCACCTAGTCTAAATTAATGCAGTGCGCCTCCAGGTAACTCTCGCATGATTTCTGATTACATCCTCCCATCTTCTGATTTGTTTACCCTTTCTTCTCACTCCGTCCCAAAAGATACCAAACATTTACTTCTTTCCTCCATTTCTCTTTATTGTTTTTAATGAGGTTGGACACCTTGTCCTTTCTACATTTAATTTTGACGCCAGTAATGACAACACGCATGGGCAGACTCGACCGGATCATTACCACCCCCGGCATTTTTTTTTATGGAAAAGACATGGCAAACGAGCGTGTGGGTCACCTGACGGTAAGTGATTACCTCCGCCCACGGCCCCGTGCAACACCAGAGGAGTTACAGGTGCGTTGCCGGCCTTTAAGGTGGGTTGGGCGCCGGAGCCCGGCATTACCTGATGCGAAACGCAGTGGCATAAAGCCACTACTTCACGTCGGTTTTAAATGCCGGGGGTGGTAATGATCCGGTCGAGTCTGCCCATGCGTGTTGCCATTGCTAGCGACGTGACTCTACCACACGTACTTTAGTCGCCTCTTACGACACCACCAGTACCAGGATGATCCTATTCTAGGCCGGGAATCACACGGCATAAAACTTCTATGATGTCCTTAATAAGCATATTTACGTTTTTTCTACATAGCCGGGTAGGCGGAGGTAACCTATTTTTAACACTGCGTTCTTCGCTTTACACCTATTTTAGACAGCACGAGAGCGGGTAAATGAAAATAATTTAAATATAAATCATTCTCTCAATTGCGAACTGAACTCACATCCATCGCGTTTTCAGTGCTGACTCACTGCTCATGACACCCTCATCTAATTTAACCAAAGTAATATAACCATAAAAAAATATTATAGAAAGCATTTTTTTTATAATCTAATTCTACCATTTTTTAACGTATTTCCAGATAATTATATTAAAATTTTAATCTGAGGCAGTCAGTCGCGTTGCATAGACTTGACAGCATCTCTCATTTTATTTAAGTTAAATTATTATTAAATTCCATTTAAAATTAAATATAATTAGTAAAATGTGGAAATTATTATTGTTAACTTATATATCTATAAATGCAGTAATTTGCTATGTAAGTAGTATTTTAATCTTGTCATATATTTTCGTTAAGTCCTAAGTTGAAGGCCCAGTTAGAGGGGATTTTAATGAATTCTTGGATTTAATTTTAACGTGTTTATTTTTTTGATTTCACGCTCTATCACGCATATAACAAGGTAGGCATAGGGAATCTGTTGTTAAGACATTCTGTTTCCCACGTATAGCAAAATTTTCGAGATATGTTGAGTAGTGGAACTCAATGGCGAGAGAAAAATAATTTATCCCCGAGTGGGGATCAAACCCACAACTGCCGAGTTTATATGCAGTTACTGTTTCACTGTGCCATGACTTTTTTTATGATGATTTTCTATAATTGATAGACACGAAAAAGAAAATTGTTTTATTATTACTTCACCTATTTTATGCTATTATTATGTAAATATTTTTTGCATTATTGTTTTGCATATTGTAAAGCCATTGTTGGATCGGCAGGGGCATAAGGGTGTGACAGTAACGCGATACTTGTGGGTTCGATCCCCATTTTAATTATTATTTCTTAATATTTAATTATTATTTCGTAATATTTTCATCTCTTCGCTCTGACACCAAGGCAGAACCCCGACAATGAGTTTCGCCACTGTACACGCGGAAAGTGTGGAGCGGAGTGTCTTAATACTAGGCCCAATGCATACCCTGCTGGGATTTGGGATCCCATATGAGATTTTTTTTTATGAATTTGCAATATATTCTTTACTTTTACGCTGCTGACTTTTAAAAGCGTGACTCCAATAAGTCATCTACGAGTACGTGAACCTTATATTGTTTTTTATTTTTTTTTTGTTAATAATAATAATTTTTTTAGCACTGTCTTTTTTAAATTATTAGTAAAAAAAGACAATGCATGCATCATGCATCATTGTCTCATTACTTTTTAATCTTTTAGCATCAGTTCCAAGGGCATATGCAATCATTAGGATGTCTGCGGTCTCGATATTTACAATTGTGTTTTATTATTTCATCCGCAACAGTTGCTTTTATTACCTCGCTTTGGTAATAAGTTGAAACGCGGCCCTGCGTTTCCCCACTCTATGTGCAATGTTTCGAAAATTGGGTGAGAAGTGAGGAGGGAATCAACACTAGGTTATTTCTACCTGAACTGCAATACGCAGGCTTGAAGCTATTAAAAAAGTAATAATAATTGAGTTCACAGAGTCATTGAATTTACTTGTTTAAGGTTAAAAGCAGCTAAAACATGATAAGAAATATAATTTCTTAACGATAATACTGTTATCGAATGCAATATTTAATGTTAAGTATTTTTATAACCACTTCAAAGCTAATTTATGATTACGGTTATATAGCAGAGCTGACTGAAAGCTCAATGTTAAGACATTCCGTTCGCCTCCTTCCAATCGAACTCTTTTACTTAATGGCGGAGGATCCTCGTGCTATACGTGAACTTTCTCCAATACCACTAATATCGTATTCTCAAAGGTGAACGGAGGCTTCCTCCTGCTTTTCTTACTCTTTCTCATTTTCCCAAGCGATAATCGAATCCACTACAGTGGTTACAATGATACGTTACCTACGTACCTACACTTTGATAGAAAAACCTCATTTTGTTTGACAATTTAAATAAAAGTAACATTGAGACAAAGAGTAACATTGAGACGTTATCTCAATTTTTCAAGTTCCAAGGATACAGAACAAATAATCCAACACAGGTTAATTAACCTACTTTTATAAATTGTTTGTTCTTTTTATCTTAAAGATGGCCTCATGGTAGTTGACGCGATTATTGTGGATTCGATCCATTTCGGGGAATTATTTTATTTGAGTTATATTTTTATTTACCTTCAAGTAGACAAAGGGCACCTGGAATTCTAAAGTAAAGAGTTAAGACACTACGCTTTATTAACTCCGCTTTTCGCCGAATCAAATTGAAGTTAAAGATATAATGAATGTCCAATTGAGTTTTGTGTGGAGACCGAAGTGTCTTTACGCTTGGCTCCGTCTGTCCACCCTGTTATATGCGGGATACAGTGTGAAGTTATATTCATTTCAATAAAGTGTAGCGTGACGTTTCGCCATTTAGTCGGTAATGTTCAATTTGCTTAATAATTCTAATTGTCTGAACATACACCATGATTGTAAATTTAATTTAACATTCGAAGAATTTTCCATATTCAAAATATTTTCATTTTGAGAGGATTTACATGGGGATAACAAAGGAAACACTAGTTGTAGTTAAGCAAAAATATTTTCGAAAACGTATAAAAAATTTAAACATTGCAGACTTGAACCCGCGTACCTTGGACATCATCCAAGTGATCTAATCACCAAGCCATACGTTCTTATCAACTTGTGTATTAAAACAATCCCATATAATAATAATTTCGAAGTAGCTTCGACGGTTCCGAAGAGGTTGGGGTCGATTCCTGTCATTGAAATTTTATAAGTTTTCTAATATATTTTTATATCTCTAGTATAGAATAACACAATATATGTAGATAATAAATGAAATTTAAAAATGTGGCAGATACCTAATACATATACAAACGTATTTTTGTTATTTTTAGCATGTTCCAGAAATAAATGAAAAACTTGCAGTGCCCTCAGTGCAGCTCCTCGATGGTCACTCCATGCCACGACTGGGTTTTGGAACTTGGCTGGGACTAAAAAATCTAAGGCCGGTTAGTACTATAAGTAAAATAAGCAACTTCACGCACTAGATAATCTTTTCAGATATTGTGCGTTGAATTTCGAGAACATCTTGTTTTACCAGAGCGGAGAAAACACATACTTAAACAGAACCATTCCCCGAGTAGAGCTTAAATCCACAACGGTCATGTTTACAGTCAAACGCTTTCCCGCTGCGCTACTACTGCCGCGTCACGGAAGAGACCCCTTGATTCTTTATTCAAGGCCAAAACTATAGCCAAACTCTAGTAAAGAAACTTATATAGCAATTCAAATTTTCAGGGAGATGATAAAGCTCCTGAGCTAATACAACCAACGAGTGACTCGATACAGAAGGCAGTAGAAGCAGCTATAGATGTGGGTTTCAGAAACTTCGACACCGCCTCTATTTACTTAATCGAGGATCAGGTAATATTTTCCCTTTGAAAGACATTCACTTTAAAGGTATAGTGTGTTAGATGGTGCAAGATAGGTCTAAGCATTATTTTAAAGCATAATTTGGGGCTGTCGTGGTCCAGCGGCGTAATGGATTCGATTTCCACTCTTGGAAATAACTATATGCATTTAGTCGTTCTGGAAACAAGACAAGCGGAGTGTTGAGTCTCACTGGAGCAGCAGTAACTGGAGAACAGCAGTAACTGGAGAACGGAGTGCCTTAATATTAAATTCCCTTTATCTACTCTGCTATATGCGTGATACAGTGGGAAGCTATAAAGACTTAGTTAAATCTGTGTGATAAAATGCAGAAGCGTACGTTAATTACACCTGGTTTACATTGCGATAGAGAAATGAACGGGTAATGCTTATGCGGCTCCTTTTAAATAACTTAGGTATTTTATTTTTTGATTTTGTCCTAAAAAAAATCTCCGACATTTCAGGTAGGACGAGCAATAAGTAATAAGATAGCTGAGGGTGTTGTTAAAAGAGAAGATCTGTTTATCACTACAAAGGTAGGTACCTGCTTTATTTTCCATTACAATATTATTTTTCTTTTTTAGTAGAAATGGAAACCTACACCGTGAAGGGAATATTAGGTAAATTCTTCTTATCAATATCTGTATTTACTTATAATAAAAATGTAACTGATCGCTGATGTACCTACATGAAAGATATATGATTGATGGCATTTATCAATGTTATATTAATGAATTAAAATAACCATTTGTTATTTTAACGTTAAATGTTTGTTTTATAAATAAAAATGTTCGCTAGTCTAAAATTTATATTTCTTTCCTTCAGTTATGGAGCGACAAGCACGCCACAGATGACGTTGTTCCGGCGCTACAAGAATCTCTAGCGAAGCTCAACTTGGACTATATTGATCTTTATCTCGTACATTGGCCTTTCTCGTTATCTGTAAATATTGATTATTTGAATATTTGTTAAGATAATAATTTTATTTTGTTCTTTAGCTTAACGCTGTACTCGTAGCTCCCATAAAGCAGTGTAGAGTCTCAGTGCCAGTATTGTTAAGACACTACATTCCTCATGCACCGTCCTATTTTCGAGACATTGCATATTAAATTAGGTGACCTTAACGGCGCGCTTTGTCTTGTTAGCACAGCAACAAAATTAAAAATTCAATATTTCACTCCCAAGAGTGAGAATAGAACCCACAACCGTACCGCTTATTGTCACCCCCATGTGCCCCTGCGCCACGACGACAAATACGTTATTTAAAAAGCAATTAACAGAATTATAGGATAGAAAATCAATAATGATTTACATCTATTTTAGTCAAATTTCAGTTTAACAAACATAGACTATCTGGACACTTGGAAGGGAATGATACAGGCGAAGAGACTTGGACTGGCGAAGTCCATCGGAGTGGCCAATTTCAACCAGCCACAGTTAGATCGTCTCATAAGACATAATGAAGTGAAACCTTCTGTTTTACAAGTTGAGGTAAATTTTTCGTTGTCCCTTGAATATTATAACAAGGAAAGTCTAGTGATAATTCAAAATCTGGACAAATTGGAGAAATATCTGAACTGCGCTTTCATAGTGACAAATCTTCGAAAAGAAAATATGATATATACTTATTATTATAAAGAAGAAACATTTTTCAGAGTTCCGTACCTCAAAAGTAAATCACGGAACCCTTGTAGGATCAATGTGTTGTTTTGCTGCATTTTTTATGAAATTCGCTACATAATCAAAACCTATAGGGTACTTTTCGTGGACTTACAGTTATAAAATCCTTCTATTTCTTAATTTTTCTTACCAATTTATAATGGCTCAGAGTTTTTAGATCTTGTTCAACTTCGTCAATCCATCAGAGCTTGGTCTGCTTCGATTTCTCCGTCCATCCGGCTAACCGTAGAAATCTTTGGGTGTTCTGGTTTCTTTACCCATCGTAGACCTCGAACTTTAATGCTTTTGTTTATATTCGATTCCCTATACATCTTATTATACCGAGTACAGACCATTTTACCAGCACCACACCAAATCAAGTAAAGTCTTGCGTAAAACAAATAGTGAGTTCACTGCCTTTTTACCCATCACCCAATTTTCTTATTGCAATTCTATAATTGTAGTTAATTTTATACAAACTGAGTGGATACGGCTGCAAACTTAAGTTTGTCAACTTTTTAAATTTTACTTCCCTAGAATCAGTTGAACGTGGTAATCTCAGAAAATATTTGTTTAAATAGTTTTTTTTTTATTTAATTGATGGTTCCATACCAGCTTTTACTCGCGGGTTCGCTCTCGTGAAAAAACATAAATAACTAAGAGTTGTAAACACATATACGACATATTCTGGGTGCCCGAAGTAACTGTAACCACTAGTACAGTGTTATTAATGTAATGTTCATTGTAAAGCTTAATTTTTCTCGATAAATTACCTATTATGTCCAATTTTTGATAAACAATTAAGTGTGATAAAAACTACAAAAGCAAACCAACATTACGATCATACTTTTACTCACTGAGCTTAAAACTTTAATACATTTAAAGTAAATTTTAATATTTTTCGCCAGGTAAACCTTAACATACAGCAAGATTGTCTCCGCGAATACACCAAGAAGCATGGTATCGTCATAATGGGATACACTCCGTTTGGATCTCTGTTTCCTTCAAAAGCCACTTCTTTCTCTCCATCTCCCAGGATTGATTCCCCGGAGTTAGTTGCGATGGCCAAGAAATATGGGAAGACTGTGCCACAGATTAACCTTAGATACTTGGTATGCACTGAAAACTTACTTAAATTTTCTTTATTGTTGTATTCTCCATATTGCAGGGTAGAGGACGTCAGGGTAGAGGAGAAAGAGATAAAGTAGGTTAAGGCACACTGTACATTACTATAAGCTCAATTTTATTACAACATTGGGTGTGGGGTAGCGGAACTCAACTCTACTACTACTTCTTTGTCTACCAGAGCGACGAAATAGAAATAATTTAAATATTCTTCCGAGAGGAGATCAGGCCTCTTTCTAAATTGTAGCTAAACATTGGGATACAAAGGTTATTATATTTTTTAACAACACCGGATTTGAATTTGCTACTTTTATAATAAATAATTGTGGCTTAAAAAATTACTTTGTAATATAGCGCCATCTAGCAAAGAATAAATAAAGAAATGTCTTATATTGTATTATAATCATAAAAATTCAGCTAAAAACATACCCTACTTTATATAGCTAGAAAAATACAGTAGACACGATTGTGGGTTTAATTCCTATTCAAAAGAATAAATTATTTTCATTTTATTATTACTATAAAAAAGAAAAATCGTTGTTATGTATATAATATATTTTTACTCTAATTTCAGTATGAACTAGGCGTAGTACCGATACCAAAATCTGAAGGAAAGAACCATATACAAGAAAATTTCGACATCTTCGATTTCCACCTGGAGGAGGCAGACAAGGAGTTCCTTAAAGACTACGATAGGAACTACAAGACCCTTGACATCGGATTTTGGAAAATGTCGCAAAATTATCCGTTTTAGTTGTAAAATTAGGAAAAATTATATTCTGACTATAAATTGATATCACACTATAAATTTGTTTTATTCAATCAATGTAATGGATGTATTCTGTGAACCTCTTTACAAATATTATACATAAATAAAAAAAATGACTATGGAGGTATACATAATGTACATAAAAACAATACACGCGCAGTGTCTATACATAGATTATAAAAAAATATAGTATTGTCTTTACTAAGCCATTTTTTAAATCGATTTTCCTGAAGAGACATTCTAGGGCAAAGAGGAGTAATGCAAATGATAGGTGAGTATTTTTTTAAGGATATGTAAATATTTTATTACTGTAAAATATAAGCATTTTTGGTGGAAAATAGTGATGTAATTTTTTGAGTTATTTATGGGTCAATCCACTTTTAACGTACTCCTTTCGTATCTACAAGAAATAAAAAATAAAAACAGCATTAATAAAGATTATTTTATAAATGTTGTTCCTTATTTTACGGAATAGATGTTATGTTACTATGATTGTATTAACAACATTCTAAAGATTAACAATTTTTTTTGTTGTAACGAAAGGGGAACAATGTCCAATGTTTTTAATCTTAATTGCTTTATATTTTGTAATCAAAAATATGCAAATAATATTAAAATAATCTATTATTTGTGCTACAATTCTAGGTTACATAACCTAAAGCATTCATGGCAGCAAATCTCATTTTGTGCGGCAAGAATACAGAGACTTTATAGTGAACAGTGAAACTATCTTGAGTTGACAAAATAAAAAAAGGATGAAATAGGAACGATACCATAAGACATAAAAAATACTTAAAAATTTTATGTCAAAAGAAAAGTTTTAATGCAAATAAGATTTATCGGAAAAGATGATAGAAAAAACAATACCAGGTTCCTATTACCCTAATTTTAGGCATCTTCATGACTCAAATGATTCTAAGTACTAGTTCCTTGCTCCTCCAACGACACACCTTCGAGCTGTATGATCGGAGCTTTTCATCATTTCATTTGTATCTACCTCACGTATTTCAGCTAAAAGAATTGCTACACCGACAATAAATACTTTAAAGGTATCTACATCTCCATCACAAATCTCATCATTACATTTTCTATTCCCCTATGCTTGAAATGCTTGAAAGTGCTGTTTGTAAGAGTAGCTGTTAAAAACTGCCAAACGATTTCGGTTACATAAAAATTATATATCTTACGTGGCTTATTCTAATTCAGTGAGTCTCTTTTGGGTTCTCAGGGTAAAGCAGTTCAGTATGGAAATATAAAGTTTCTTATTTGGTTTTATAGTCCATATTTTGGAGTCCTGATCATTGACTATAGCTGAAAGATATTGGTTGTTATCCCCCACGGAAAGCAACCGGCTTGGCGGAGGTGTGTTAGTTTTAGTTGTATTGTTAAGTGTTTTTCGTTTATTCGTTTTGATCTTTCGGTTTTCGATATCTGTTAATTGCTATGATTACTTGATGCTGGATGAGCTCGGCTTCTACACATGTGTTCGTAAGCGTTATTTTATTCAATTTTGGCCGATCTCCTGCTTATCTTTTAAGTCGTCTTCGGTAAGGTGTATTGTTCTCTTTTTCGTTTATTGCGCATGTTTCCTGTTTCTCCCTTTACAACTAATTTATCGTATTTTATAAATCTTATGCGGCATTTTCTTTTTTCCTTTTGTAATTGTGGTACGACTTCTTTCCGCTTTTGTAAGACTTGTAGGCTAAAATATACTAAAACGTAACGATAGTGATCATTGGTTCTCCTTCCTGTATCTCTTGTCCCATATACTCGTCCGTCCTTGGTTCGTGCAGGAGACTTACTAGCTTTTTGTTTTTCTTCGCTCTTTCTCCGCTTCTGCTTAATATATAGTCCTTATTTCATCGTATGTCATCTTTGACATACTTTTTTCTGCTAGGCGCGGCGTTTCTTATTCTTCTATTAAAAGTTAACATCTTTTTTAGCTTGATTGAGGGATTTAGACCACCAAGATGCCAATGAATTACGTGTCACTATGCTAAGCATCAGCATAATGCCACTCCTTATTTACCTGCTAGGACCATTTCGTTTGCTTCCTTTGTGGCCAGGTCCATTGCAACCCCTATCCTCCTCGCAGACATTAGGAGAAGGCTGCTTATGCGTCCCTAATGTAGTGTCATCATCTATGTTAGCTTGCGGGAATGTGAAGTTGGGTGAGGCGGACGTTTGCCAATCGTTTATTCTTTATAGGATGTCTGGATCCATGTTTATTTGTGGTGACTGATTGAATATATTTTGTTTGTGGGGAACTGAGGTGGTAGAGTACTTCTAGCTGATTCCGCCCTTCGGGTCTCGCTTGACTTTTGATTTTGTCCCTTTATTACTGATTTGAAGTCTCTTGTCTTCCTTGAGTCTTGAGAGAATCACCTCTTCCTTGAGTGACTTACTTGTTATGGCTGTTTTTGTTATATGATCTTCATCGACAGTGGTTATGCTCTAGCTTTCCTTGATATCTTTTACATGCGACCTTTTTTTTGGATGTGCAGTGAAAATTCTGATATGACTGAGTAAACTCTCTGCACGCTGATAGATTTACAAAATTCTTAGAAGAAAATATATAGTAATAACAACAGAAATATAAAAATCTTAAATTCATAGTAAAGTCGGGATTTTGACCTTGAAGTCGCTGTGTAATTTGTTTAATTGTTTTTCTGGGTCATTCAGGTTATGTACTAGTTGCTTCGTAATTTGCTTGGTTGGCGTTCGATGCATGGCGGCTTGGTATTTATTTATGTTATTATTAATTTTATATAAAAAGAGTAATATCTTTTTTATGCAATATAGTTACAATGTAATAAATTCAACGATCCTGATAGATAGCCGAAATAATTGTCCGAAACAGGATACGCAAGTTGTTTTTCTTTTACTAGTACTAGTATTTTATCGTACTATGTACAACAAGCAGCATTGGTAGTTTGGTTGGTAGGTAGGTGGTTTTGAATTCTGGACTGATGGTAGTTTACACACGCAAAACCTTACTGTTAAAAGCAAAATATTTGTTTTTTTTTTCGGCAATACGCCAAAATTTGTAATTGATAAGTCAAAAAGATAGGTAAAGTGTGAGTCAGACACCTCCATACCATTCCATGCACAGACAGCGGTCAGTTACAATTTTACTATATAGATGTAAACAACGTGGCAAGCATCTGAGGCTTAAATTACAAACAAATTCTTACGATGTTTACAAGTGACTGCACATCTGACCCTGACAGAAGTGAATGGGTAAATGTTAAGGATATTTATCTTATGTAATACCAACAGCCCCCTCGCGGCTTCGCCCGCTGAAACTAAATGATTATTGATTTAATAAACAGAATTGATTGACAACTTTAATGACTTCTAATATTATTTTTTTACTACATTATCGTAATTTTTATAAGAATTTTTGATTGTTTTAAATTAAAAAATACGACCAATGTTGATATTTGATATTTATAAAATACACATAAAGCTAATATTTTAGACATATTTTTTACTAATTTATTATAGGTATATATTTTTGTAACATTACGTTCTTTTTATCTATGTTATGTAAGTCTCATAATCGTCAATCTCAATCAAATCTCATTTATCTCAGAAACGGCTTAGCCATTTTAAGTGCTTATACTATTGTATTTTGGTAAACTACACTTCCATTAATATTTTTATTTATGATTGAGTAAAACAGTGTTTTACTCAATCGGATCATAAATAGAAATATTATATGAATTTGTGTCGACGAATTCAAAGGCATAGTTGTTATATAACATGTCTACTATACATTTACTTATTTGTTAGGGCGGAATATTTTTTAATTTTCGCAGTCTCCGTATAGAATATAAGGCCGTTATGGCCGTCAAGGTTATGAGGCCCCACTAACTAACGCTAACTAGCAAAGCAACAGCAGCGGGTTTGATTCCCCCTTGGAGGATGAATTATTTGCACTTCATCGCTCTGGTATACAAAGCGTCTATCTGTATCGTGCGTGCGTCTTTTCACACTACTTACTCAACGCAACTTAATTCAACATTTTATCTAGATAGCAAACAAAGAAATAAAAAAAAAATCTAATAAAAACTGAGCTAACAACGTTAACAGTATAGCACAGACATTTCTTAGATTAGCCTTCACGATAAACTAACCTCATGATAAATATACCTACGTAACTCATTTACATGAAACTAATAAAAAATAACACATAATTATGTTGTTTTTTTTTTTTTGGTCAAAGCAATCATCCTCCAGTTCTTAGCTATCAGTCGCCTGTTGTAGAGCAAAGTGAGAACATTCTGCATAGAATAATGTGGAAAATATTATATTTAATTTCTTGTATAAGTGCAGGGATTTGCTATGTAAGTGAATTTTATCGATTATTAAAAAGTGGCCAATCAAGGCCAGATGTGGAGCATAGGCACTAAGTGTACCTGTAACCCACTGGTTGTGGGTTCGTTTTCTTACTCGAGCAAATAAATATTTATTTACATTTATATTGTTATTTCGTCACTCTGGCGAGACAAAAGCGCGGCGTTGAGTTCCGCCACTCAATACGCAATGCCTCCAGAATTCAGCGGAAAGTGGGGAACGGAGCGTCTTAACACAAGGTTCCCTCTGACTATCCTGCTGTGTGTGGGATACAACGTGAAGCTAAAATAAAAAAAGAGACGGCAATTATTTAATGAAAGCTTTTACTTGGCTTGTCGTGTTATTAGGTATTTGTGTTAGTGTATCTGAAATATTGGAAGCCCAATTTTACAATGGGAAGAGGTCCCATTTCCAGCGTCCGATTGAGCTGAAATCTAGATTACGATTTAAATCAGAACTTAAGTTCTGATGACATTTAAATCACATATAATAAATATTGTTGTTAATTCACAATGACCGCCGCAACAAAATGGCGAATTGCATAAACGGCGAACTGAACGGGCGTAACATCTAGACTGCTTATTTTTAAAATAATTTTTTAAAATTAATATTTTATTTTAAATATAATTGGAAAATTATTGATTATTCAAGGATATTTTTTTATTAGTAACATTTCTTGAGTGGGCATAGTGACCCGGCCTCTCCTATTACTACGACTATTTACCTACTTATAAAAAAATACTCATTTATCATTATTCGAAAATATGACCTTCCATTGTATTATGGTCAAACATTAGTTTATATATATATATATATTTATATATATATATATATATATATATATATATATATATATATATATATATATATATATATATATATATATATAAACTAATTTTATTCTGCCTACCCTGCAGTGTGCGGGATACAGCGTGAAGCTGATTTTTTTTTTATATATATATATAAACTAATGTTTGTATATATATATATTGGACCAGATGAATAATTACTTATATGATGGTAGCCGCTGAATAAAATCGTATAATAATTTTATACCGGTTTGCCTATATGAGTTTTTGTAGAATCTATCAAAATATTAATTACTAGCGGCCCATTCGCGGCTTCGCTCGCACACCACTGATAATTGTTTTATTATCCTGCATTTTCCATAAGATAATCAATATAAATTAAATAATTAATATAATTTATACATTCAATAACTTTGACAAAGTGCAAGCACTAATATGGCTAACATTCTTATGTTGAATAACTTTCGCTCGTAAGTTTCAATATATAATGAAATATCACCTTGCCATTTTAAATTATTTTTTGTCACAAAATATCTTATTGTGACTTATTTATAAGAGATAAATATAACGTGTAAGGATTTTATATTTATAAGTTTTAATATTTGCAATAATGTATTATAAAAATGTAAATCAACCTCTTTGTTTAAATAAAAAGATGTTTTAAAGTAAATAATATAGAACTGTCACCAGAGGACATTAATAAAATGACGCTTTATGTGGTCGGAAAATTCTAGATATACTCTTAGACTTGAAACGGAAGAAGAAGGAGGTCCTCTAGAATAACATATTGTATTATAATTTAAGATGGACATTGTACAAGCTTAACAGTATTTTACTCTGGAAGAAATATAAGTTGTGTAAAAGCCTCGAGGTGTTTGATTTCGTTACAAACGTATCACAGAGTTTTTCTACTACTAACTCTTCCACTTTTTTATATATAGTATAGACAAAGGCCGAAAATTATCTTTATTAAATTGATGATGAAATAACTTTCAATCGTAAGTTTTCAATATAAATGTGTTTTCAATAGTATTAAATAAAAAGTAGCGAACAATGTCTCGCAGGACCAAACATTACACCACCAAGAAAAGAAAAAGAGAATAGAAATTAATTATAGACAGTTAATAATTACACAAAAATTAACAATAGTTTAAAAAGGTATGAAAATTTATAAAACCGTCAACGTCATCTGTCCGTTCGCTTCGGTCATACTATGTCGCCCGCAGGCTAGGTCATTCGAAACACCTTAATTATTTATTAAAATGTTATACAGTAAATTATAATTTCAATCTAGATAAAATGATAAAAGAGACTTATATTTATGTTCATAAGGATGAATATCAAAAATGAAAAATAAATTAACAAAAAACCTATAAATTTAAAGTAAATTAATTAAAATGATTAATTTTGCTCAACCTTCAGAGATAAGCATATACCATCGCGGACTTTTTAAAAAAATATTTAAAGAACAATATTTTTGTTAAACATTGTTTTTATATATCTCATAAGGTTGAGTCAGCGCACGCCTTGCATGCGGATGAATGTGAACTCCCGCGGCCCCGCGCTCACGTGCGAGGAGACACCGGGGTGGTTTTAGCCGGTAAGAGTCCGGCACATCCCTCCATCTTTCCCCAGGCGGAGGCAGTCCATGGGGATTTCCCCCCGTAAAAAAAAGCTCACGCCATGTATGCGTTAAGCAAGTTCATTTTGGGTGACGTTTTCTTAAATCGACAAACTTTGCAAAACGTTGCTTAGCAACGGTCGGTTGTTATTAACATGGCAGAAGAAATTTCATATATTGCAAATTAGAAAGTATTTTAATATATTTAGAATATATGTGTAATGTAATGTTATATAGCGTTTTCTGAAGCATCCAGCTTTCATACAAAATAAAAACAAAGTAAATCCAACAAGTAGATCCAGAGATCTTAGCGTTTAAGCAAACAAACAAACAAACTCTTCCGCTATTCAAAGTTACAACGTCAAACTCAAGTAAAAAGGGTTGATATATGTACCTACCTATTTTATATGAATGCGAATATAAGTTACTTCACTAGATCACATGAGAGGATGTGAAATGTACACATGTGTAGATGTGAGATCTTACGGGTTGATATAAGATCATATGTGTGGGTGACAGATCATATGTGTGGATGTGACACGTCATGGGTGATCACACGGCATGGAAAACGGTATTTCCTCTGCCAACCCTGTTACATGCGGGATATATATTATTGAAAAACAATTATTTTCTATAATTTATGGTGTATCTTTTTAGAATGTTCCTGAAAGTAGCCACGGTAAATCTAAAGCTCCCCTAGTGAAGCTCAACGATGAAAACTCCATGCCAAATCTGGCGTTCGGAACTTGGTTGGGTTCCGAGAGACAGGTGCCGGTAAGTACTTCCTGACTTTTTCTTATAGGTTTTCTAAACTTATGCCTAATTTCATATTTTTTAACATCTTAAAAATTTTAATCCTTAATTGAATGTTAAGAATAAAATTAAGAAATATATAGCGAAACTTTTATACAAAGTGGAAGCGTCAGCGCTCCTTTTACGACAACACCATATAGGGTAAAATATTTTAAACTCATACTTAAAGAAATTAAACAAGATACCTAAGCAGTTTAGACGTAGGATTTTTTTCTTCATGGTTATCCACATCTGTAATTCGATTTCGGAATGAGGCGTACGCGGCGGTTTCACTTTAATAGGTTTATATGTGCGTGCGTCGTTCTTGGCAAATGGCGTTTAATTGTACAACGATAATATCATTGCTTATTTTATTTGAAAAAATAATTTTATCATTTTTAGGAAAACATTTTAATAGAGTAGTTAAAACCGTGGTTTCATTTAAAGTGGTGCTGACAAAAACACTCTGTATAAAGAGAGAATTTAGGCCTTCTAAATCCTTTTGTTATGATTTTAGTAAAGTATTTTATAAAAATGATACATTTAACACTTAGATAAACCGTTTTAAAATTATGAAAGTTGTGATTAAAATTATAGGAAAAATATTTTTATTCTTTAAGGGTGATGAAAACATACCACGACTAACGCCAGTCACCGATGATTCAATAGAAAAAGCTGTTGAAGCTGCCATAGATGTGGGGTTCAGACACATTGATACTGCATCAATATACTTTATTGAAGATCAGGTAACACTTCGAGGTGGTCACAAGTTCACTTTTGTTTACGATTTTTTTTTGTTTTTATTTGGTCTAAATAATACGACCACAGTCTTTAATATTTATTATATTTTTACTTAAGTAACCTTAAAAATAAGTCCTCCTTGTCCAATAATTTCTAGAGGTCATTAAAATATGACAACATAAATTTTGGTAGACAATGTATAAATTGTATTCAAATCATAAATGGTATTAAAATTATATTAAAATGATTCTGATTTTAAGCGCAAGAGTTTTATTCAAGAGCGTAGGAATAGGGAGAAGGGGGTTGAAAAAAATACGGCAAATTAATGAATTATTTTATTAAAAATATTTTTTTAATGAAACTACTTCTACTTTAACTTTAAAGTCCATTACATTTATTAAAGAACAGAGGGCTAAAAATTTATCAAGTTTAGTCAAACTTTATCTTTCCGTTTCAGGTGGGACGAGCGATCCAAAATAAAATAGCTGAAGGTGTTGTGAAGAGAGAAGACCTGTTTGTTACTACAAAGGTACTGAAGAAATTTTGTAGATTATTTTTTTTTATTTCACTCTGAATCCCATAAAAAGAATACTTATTATGGATTTTTCTAGCTGTGGAATGACAGGCACGAGTCTCAGGACGTGGTGCCTGCGCTGCGTGAGTCGCTCACTAAGCTCAACTTAGATTACGTCGACCTTTACCTCATACATTGGCCTATTTCAATATTTGTAAGTATTTATTTATTTATAGAGGCGAGTCGTGGCGCAGGGGCACAGGTGTGTGACTGTAAACGCGACTGGTTGTGAGTTCGATCCCCACACGAGGAAATGATTTTTTTTCATTTTATTTTTATTACATTAATATTTATGTTCATTTCTTCGGTATCGGGGCAAAGTGCGGCGTTGAATTTCATCACTTAACACGCACAACGCCTCCAAAATTAGGCGAAAAGAAGTAACGGAGTGTCTTAACACTAGGTTCCATCTGCCCACCCTGCTGTATGCAGGATATAGCGTGAAGCTGATTTTTTATTTGTTTTTCTTATTTTTAGAAATAAAAAATTATTATTTTATAAAGATATAAGGTTTTAGATCTTTAGTAACTTAAGAGATTAACCGAGATTATTTTGACCCACTTTTTTTTTTAAATATCCACTTAAAATATACTTTAAAAGTGTTTACAATATATTTACTTTCAGTCGAACTTCAGTTTATCTGACATTGATTATCTGGAGACATGGAAAGGAATGGTTGAGGCACAGAAACTTGGACTGGCGAAATCCATCGGAGTGGCCAACTTCAACCAACCACAATTGGACCGTCTCATACGACACAGTAAAATAAAACCTGCTGTGTTGCAAATTGAGGTACGTCTTTTTGAAGATCGAGGGCCGTCTTCTCTCTTAAAATACGTCAATGGGCGATTAGCTTGGGTAGGCTAATCACATAGTTTCCTGGTCCTAATAAGCGTGCGCAGGTTCCTGCATTCTATTCTAAGCCGGCCGTCGAGGGTGACACACCGCCACTCACGGAGGATTTTAGTTCCCGTGTCCTACGGCGAATATCGGTCGAGAAGTACTCGTACGTTCAGTTAGTGGGTGGAATGTATGTAAGCACTATCTCCCGGTCCGCGAGTCCCACATAACCAGTTCCAGTTCCCACTCGGATTGGGTATCACTAACAGGATGTCCTCACGAAAATAAAGTATTTTTGAGGATAATAATATTCTAACATTAATAAATTGATAGATTTTTATATTTTTGGATAGATAAACTTTGATAGCTCCATTAGGCAATACTGGCGGTATTCGATGTGGAGATGGTGTTTTGGACCTATAAATTTATATTTGATATTTTTTCTAAGACAGCCCTTAATTTTTAATTTACAAGACTTTTATTTATCTATTCACGTTTATTAAGTAATTAAAAGGAGCCTTGTGAATAAGCTTCTTTTTCTATTGTTTATATTATGGGCTCTAAGCATAACATTTACACCTTTAACCAATTTTGTGGTTATCTACCTCCAGGTTAACTTAAACATCCAGCAGGACTGTCTACGAGAGTATGCCAAAAAACATGGAATTGCAATTATGGGCTACACTCCATTTGGATCTCTGTTCCCTTCAAAAGCCACTTCTCTGTCTCCACCACCTAGGGTTGCTGATGCTGAACTGGTTGCAATGGCCAAGAAGTATGGGAAGACTGTGCCTCAGCTAAATCTGAGATATTTGGTAATTCAATATTGACTTAAATTGGGAAAAAATGAATCTGTGTATTTATATAGAGAGGATTAGTTGATAATTGAAAAAAGTACACGGTTATACAGATAACGTCGTTAAGTGTTATAATCGTCTTTAGTGGAGTTTCATAAGGCCAATTTTCGGCGGCGCAACGTAACGACGCACTTTGCTTTGCCAGAGTGGAAATTCATCATAATTCTAAGCTCATGAGGATCCACAATACATCTCATTCGTTGCCACAGCAGCCTCCAATCTTTTAATTCTTTACATTTGGTTAAATTCTTACAGAAAAAATGTAATGTAAATCCATTACCATCAAAATGAGCCTATTTTTCTTGCAGTATGAACTTGGTGTCGTCCCCATACCAAAAGCAGAGGATAAAGGGCACATAGAGCAAAACTTCGACATTTTTGACTTTCAACTGAAGGAAGAAGACAAACAGTTTCTGAAGGACTTCGATAGAAATTATAAAACACTTAACATTGCTTTTTGGAAGGCGTCGCCGTATTATCCTTATTGAAAATATTACGGATTGAGACAATAAAAATTATGTCATCTATTTCCTTTTTTTTTCAATTTACCTCACAATGTCTTGAAGTAGCGCGAAAATTTAAAAATAACTATATTTTTTTCCAAAATATTTCTTTTCCTCTCATGCTTTTCCGAAATACTAGTTAGTACCAACACATTAAAAAAATATATATCAGCTTCAAGTCAGTCAGAGAGAACTAGCTAGTGTTAAAACACTCCGATCTCCATTTTCCTCCGAATTCTGGAGGCATTCCGTGTTAGTGACATCAGAATGAAAAAATGAAAATATACATTTATATAAGTTTTTTTTCCTCGTATGGAGATCGACACAACCGTTTGTGTTGAAAAGTCGCAAATACAATCACACATTTGCCCCCTGCGCCACGAATGGTCTGATCTCTCTGTTGTATATATATATCATGCAGAAAAACCATTTTGTTGTCATCTATTCGAATATTGGGGGACTGCGTGTTGCGCTTATAGACGGAACGATTTTATAATTCTTCAATTAGTTCCGCTATTTAATATGAGATGGCGTTGTACAAATCTTTAAGGCGAAACTGTTGAGATGTGTGCTTCTTTAGGCTAAAAGGAACATAATAAATCTCAAAAGTTTGCCTATATACTCTACATCTGTTCGTAAATCAATTTAGAAAACATTTTTGAAAATAGGTGTTAAAAAATAATATAAATACCTGCAATAATGTAATATTTTTTAATTAGTAATCGGAATGCATTCGAGAAAATTTGAAGAAGAAGAAAAAGTATAAAAATTGTAAAAGATATTGAGATTTGAAAACCACTAAAATATATCGATGGATAATTAGAATTTTAGCAAGAAATTAGGTATTCAAATGATATTTAAGGAATGTCCAACAATTTTACAAGCACTTTAGAATCGTCAAATGAACATGAACATGCTATAAAAGCTAATGCATATCTTCATAAAATTTTCTTAATAATGGAATAACTTTCGCTCGTAATCAATATCATTATCAAATAAATACGTTGAAATATCACTGTGACTTATTTATAAGAGATAGATATACGGTATCGCGGACTTTTTTTAAAACCAATAAAATACAATGTACCTACTGATACTAATGATATACTTTACTATTGTAACAGTACACGCGCTTAAAGCAATTCGATGGCGTTCATTATTATTGTTATTTCGTTATTTAAGACTACCATAATATTATATATAGCCTGTTATATATAACACTCCTGAGGACGTCCCTCAGGAGAGCTATATACAAACCAAAAATTTGTAAATCGGACCAGTAGATCTAGAGATCTTAGCGTTTAAACAAGCAAACAAACTCTTCCATTTTATTATATTAATATAGATACAATAGTACTATGGTACCATTGTATTATTATATCGTGCATGAAATTCAAATTAAAAAAATACTCTTAAAAAAATCTTGGCCAGTATAAGCTACTTTAAGTTTTTTCAAGTTTCTGCAGTAACAAATTTAAAAGACGTTGCGGAATACTATTAGAAACGTAAACTTAGCCATACAATAAATCATTTATTTACTTTTTGGAGATGATAACTAGGTGTTACAAGTTTGTCTTTGTTTGTCGTACTTATCGTATGTCTGTCACCGTTTTTGGTATAACACTGAATATATTGACGGACAAACAGAATATTGTAACCACTAATATTGTACCACTCAACATGCAATGCCTCCAGAACTCGGCGGAAAGTGGGAAATGGAGTGGCTTAACACTAGGTATGCATACACTGCTGGGTGCGGGATTTACGTATATATGCTACTACTTCTGCAATATTAAGCATTTATTTCTGTCTATTTTAATAAGCTATTGTATTTTATTTAGATTTTACTTATCATTTATTTTAATTGTATGGACTTCAATCGGGTATTATAGGTATACAAAAGACATTCAAAGACTGTTAACATATAACATATCAAAAGTGAGATACTTTCTTAAATTCGTCCCCCTACTGATAAAACCATCTAAAATGCCGAAAACAATTTTCTTTGCAACAATTCATCTCTCCTCAACACAACTTACAAATGAAAATAGATATTTTAAAGGCAGACGACGCTTTCTTATATACCAAGTATATACTGAAGCTTTCATCTTAATATACTACAATTACGGTATACAAGTTTCGACCTTAATGTATGAAATTAAGGCAGAAACTCCCAAGAAAATGCCTTGTGAGATCCTGGCGCCACCCAGACACGACTTCGCCGAGAAAAACATTAGTCAATACATATTTTCTTTTCTACGTTAAAGGAAACGAGACCTTATAGATACCCAAATCAAGCAGAAATTCGTATAAAATCAACTAAAAGCCACCCAAAACACAGCGAATAAAAGTCAATATTATGTTCAAAAAGGCAAAATATATTTAGAACTAATGAAAATAAGATTCAATTCGTTTTAGCAGAATTTTCGAAGTTATGTCATTTTGAGGTCGCGCGCGGGAAAATTCGGCGCCCGTCGGACCGGCGCCATGTTGTCGCGGATACAGGCAAAGGCATCACTTTATTCAGCCAGCTTCCGCATTCAGCCTATTATAGCTAATTTAGTGTTATCACCAAACTTTTTCTGTGATACGGGGGCATTCCGCAAATGTGTTTATTGTGCAAAGCGGCTTAAATAAATTCTAACTGCAATATATATTTTTCCCTATAAACATGTTGTTTTTGTAAATAAGATTTATTTGAGGTTTATTCAAATTATCATATTTTATATAGGCATAAATTTCGCTCGATTCAAGCAGTAGAAGGGATAAATATAGAAAAATTTTAAATTTTAAATAATTTTTAAAAATGTCAAAACAGAAATAAACGGAAATAGTCTGCTGACCACTCCACAATTTATTTCAAACGGAAATGGTCTGGTGACCACTCCACAATTTAACCGACTTCTGTAAGAAACTGAGGTTGACAATTCGACTGATTTTTTATGTATTTCTTTCTGAAAATGGTATCTATGCCTGCCTGAAAATGTATGTTATGTATGTATGTATGTATTGTTAGTACGCAGAAAAATAACACCTAATTAAGTTTGATATAGAGTTTTATATAGGCGATAGGACAACCAATAACTTGAGAAGCATCCTATTAAGGTGTCTAACCATCACTTAACATTTTAAAATAAATTAATTTTTAACAAAACATTACCGACTAACAACTAATTAAAAAGTAAAAAATAATTTTACATATAATAATTTAAAAAGATTTTATAATTTTGCAGTTAGTGCCAACAAACAGGCTTATTAATTCGATATTGTAGTAAGGTTGTTGTAGCATTTTAATATTAGGTTCCCTCTGCGTACCCACATGCGGGATACAGCGGGAAGCAAAAGAAATAAATAGAACTTAAAAATTAAATAAATCAAATTAAATTAAATCAGCTTCACGCTGTATCCCGCACACTGCAGGGTAGGCAGAGGGAACGTAGTGAAAGACACTCCGTTCCCCACTTTCTGCCGAATTACGGAGGCATTGCGTGTTAAGTGGCAGAACTCAACGCCGCGCTTTACCTCGACACCAGAGCGAAGAAATGGAAATATAAATTTAAGTAAATATTTCATCTCCTCGAGTGGGGATCGAACCCACAACCAGTCGGTTTACAGTCGACCGGCCTCTCTCAAATAGAACTTAAAACTCACAAAAAGTTTTTATATTACAAGCAAAATGCTTAATAAATTTCTTTTTATTTAATAATATCTTTCAAGAAACGTCATACAAAATTACGGTTGTGGTGCACAGATTTTGATCATGTGAAAAAAATAATAAGTAATTCCCCCTTTTCTGTGGTCTCCGAGACAAATGTTCTGGGTACAAATTATTAGTGCTGTTCTTGTTTTAAGTGAAGTTGTAGCTTACGATGATTTTGAAGAGCTGGAGGATTTGGACGATGACGACGTCGATTATTATACGTACTATGATTATGGTAGGTAAACAAAAATTTTAACGTAACAGGAATCGAACTTGCGCCTTTTCGCGTTTACCATTCTAGCATTCTGACCACTAAGCTATACATTCGTATTAGCCTACGTACGCTCGCATAATTTAAATACGCTTGTTGCAACTTATTTACGTTGTTACCATCTTAAATCAGCCATTAAGGAATTTTGGCTACACTTACGTTTTATTTAATTCTAATATGAATTATAGGACAAACAACCACAAACAGTAAAATCGGTGCATCGGAAGGAAACAAAGCGTTAAGATTCCAAGAGAAGATGATCACTAGAACCTTAAGCTTGTCCGAAATTAAAGAAGTTAAAGGTATATTATCTTTATATATTTTTAAAGTGTTATTCCACACTTAGGAAAGAAAAATACTTATTCAAAAAACGTATGAAAAGTAGAACGTAGCGCCTCGCGCTATGTTCTACGCGCCTCTTTGAAAACTGTTCAAGCGCTCTGGCCAACTGAGCCATACGTTCTTATCGAACTACGTCGAAATTCTTAACACTTGTTATTTCGCCACTCAACACAATACCTCAAGAATTCAATAAAAAAAAGTGGAGAACGTATGTGTTTATGGGAACGAAGTGTCTTAACATTAAGTTCTCTCTGCCTCTTATGTGCAGAATACAGCGTAAATTAAATAAAATATTAATAATATTATATATATAATACATAAGTATTCAAATTTATATAATACTCAAAAAGCACTCACAGAATACCACTTCATAAAAGTGTTATTCTGTGAGTGGTTTTTGAAATTGTGTGTGTATGAGTGCTTATGAATGTATTTTTATTTATTATTGACATATTTGTAATGTGTAAGAGGATAAAATGTGTATTACATGCCTAAAAGTAAAGAAGTTGAAAATTTAGCAATTAATATAGTCACATTATACGAAAGACTTCATCCTAAAGTAACTTTTTAATATCTTATTAATAACTTTTATAGGAGCCATAAAAGAATTGTTGTCTCGTATGGGAGCTGAACATCCGTTTACACCATATACAACGTTAATATATGAAAACTTTAATACCCCAACATATGATGCAGGTGTTTTTGAATTATCTTTCTTGAATCAATCACGTTTCACAAAACTTTTACCAGATCTATACAAATACAAAATAAAAACTAAAAAAAAAATCAAAAAGCACAAGAAAAGTTTAAGCACAGTACCTAAAAATAAAGGTATGAGATCAAAATATGATGCACATATAAATTATGACGAAGAAAATAAAGAAGAAAAGGAACTTTCATATCGTAGACAGATGAAACCTACTACATATGACATTACAGTGCCTCATTCGAAACCATATCAAGATACCCTACCTAGTACAACATCTGAAGAAAATCTATTTTCAAAGGCTACATTACAGTTTACTGCGTCTGAAACTTCTCCCCTTGAAACAATTTTTTTTGAAGTAACAACACCCAAAGCTACAACATCCGAAGTGATAACTATCGAAACAACTGTTGTTGAAACAACTACAGCAATTTCGCAACCACCAACGATATCAACATTACTCGCAGAAATGACAGAAACAATGACTGCAATTCCTGACACTATGACTGTATCCGAAGAGTTTGAAATCGATTTGTCTACACAAACAGGAAGTGAGAGAATAGGGGATACAATTATAGTTCATGATTTTAATACTACTGATACAGCAGTAGATACTACAATAGAAACAACAGAAGTTACTATGCGAAAATCAAACAAGTCCGCTGAATTAGATATTCCTAGGCTTTTAGAAATTATAGCGGGTCTAGCTGGTGAGTTCGAAACGAATTTAACGAGGAAACTGAATGAGACATTTCTTAATATGTCGATACCGACCTGCACCACTCCGACCACTGCACCACCGGTAACGTCAGAGTACGATGCTAATTACACAGGTGCTACTATCGCTAAGGTAATTTAAAATTTCTACCTTTTTTATCTTAAACAATACAAGCGAACTCTATTAATTGTATAAAATATTAATATTAAGACGTTGATAAAAAATGATATTATTTTATAAAAACTTATCTTCACGCTTTATCCCTAACGCGGTAGTCAGAGAAAGCGGAGTGCTAAAGACTCTACATACGTCTTTCGCATCGTCCACTGTCATCAACCTCTTCATATCCAATTTTCTAAATATTGCTTGTTGAAGGAAGAACGTTGTGCTTTCTCTTCCAGAGTGGAAAACAGGAACTAATTAAAATTTATTTTTTTCCGCCGAATGTGGATTGAACCCGCAATTTCTATATCTCATATTTTACTGCATAAACAGTTAAAAAAATCTTTATCGCAATATTTTTTTTTTTGATATTTGAATAGTAAATTTAATTGTTTTGTAAACATGATAGTTGTAGTAGATGGTTCATTAAGTCGCTCTAGTATCTTGACAAAATGTGACGTTGAGTTCCGTTTCTCAACACGCAACATTGGAATGGTGTGTTATTAGAAAGAAAAATAAGGCCCACTGAGTCTCTTACGCCGGTTCTTCTCAGGTCTATGGAGGTAAATTTAGACGTAGAAAAATCAATAAAGCAAGAAATTTAAGCGCGTAACTCCCTTTTTTTTAAAAAATATTTTGACTTTTGTTCTCTCTGACCTTGCTATACGGGCATAAACTTAGGTAATTAAATTTTTTTCAGTGTTTTGTCTGCGGCCTCGAAGTGACCGGGGTTCCGTCACACGCCCACTGTGCCGACGCGTTTGCGGGCGACTTCCTTCCGCTAGTGCCGGTTGACCCCACTGCTAAGGCCAAGATATCCACATATAGGAAATATTGTAAATATTCTAACATGTATGTATGGACCTGTTCCGCCACGCCACATACCAGTACACGCAATATCTCAAAAATTGGGTGGAAAGTGGTAAATAGTGTCCCATTTTGTTATAATAATTTATGGAAAATACTTTAAATTTATGAAATAAATGCTACATATGCTAGTTCATGAGGATCAAATACAAGATAAATCATCCCCGTCATATACACGGGCGATAAACAAGGGATGGGGAAATGGGGGTGTAGTGGTGTTCTGTAGACAGTTCATATTGGGAGAAAAACCTTTTGTTAGCTAGCTAGCTTCCTAGATGTTTTTCATCATATGTTGTATTTTACAAATTAAGTATTTGATACCTATCCTACAATGGGAGGATTGTAAAAGAGTTTTAAATCTGCTATATATTTAGCGGTGACCGTTTTAAATAATAAAATTGACTGTACATAATTTTATTGTCATCGAAACTGAAGTCATTCGGTGTAGGTTACATTGAAACTGTTAACGTGATATATCTATAAACAACCGATCTAGTTCAACTTTATCTATCTAACTCTTCAGATTTATAATATTAGTAAAGAACAGAATATCGTGCAACTAAGCTCTCTTTCTCTCTCTCTCTCTTTCTAACATTAAGACCCGGTTACAAATACAACATAAGTCACCCCCGTCACATATACGGACGATGGACGGGGGGATGTGCAGTGCGGTGGATAGACTTAAGCGGTATATACACGCAGAGGACTTGTCGCAACAAACTTCATCCGTCGACTGGGAAGCATTATGCTAGTAAACGTATGGCGAAGCTGGAGAAAGCATTATTGGTATGTTTTTCTTATTTAACCTGAGAAACATAGGGTTTAGATAAACAAGTCCTGTCTTTCTGTTCATCATGGACAACGTCTGCCAATATTGGGTGGAACACAACGCTGTAGCTTATCTCATCATACCAGTGAAATTTAAATACATATTATCGTTGTTCGGAGCGCGGACTGAACATTTTTAGAGTTCCGTACCTTTAAGGAAAAAAGGAACCTTAGAAGATCACATTATTGTTCGTCCGTATGTCTGTCTGTCAAGAGGCTTTATCTAAGGAAGGCCCAAGCCATCATAATAGTATATGGTTTGAATTTCGAATTTCAATACGATATCTCCAAAGATATCGTATTGAAATTCAAACCATATACTATTATGATATTCGGCCCCATGATTTCCTAAAAAAACTAATTTCTATATTTACTTAAAAAAAGATGACAAAAAAGAAGACAGCAAGAAACACGTATTTAGACACTATAAAAGAAAGAAAATTAATAGAGTACCGTCGGTGAACCTAGAATTATGAAATTAGATAGCTAGCATCTACAAGTAAAACTAGTTCTGCATATTTGTGGTTAGGTTCTAAAAAATAATAAACTTAAAAGGGGAGCAATATTTGCTACTTAAACCGCTAGTTCAAGTGAGGTATCAGATGAAAAAGTTCTGACTAAGCTAGACCTGAATTTCAGAAAAAGCTCGAGACATTCAATTTTTGTACGGAACCCTCGGAGGGGGAATCTGACTCGCGCTTGCCCGTTTCTTTGTCAGCTCTGTCCTATTCTAATTGGTATTTTTTTGCTTTTATAAGGTATGAACCTCGTGTTACGTATCTCATATATCCATAACAGAGGAGTAACTTTAATTTCTTTCTAATGTGTTTAGTATTTTTCTGATTATAGTCTCTGGTAACAAGACAGCGTTATGGAGAGAGCCACTCAAGACACGATACTCCGAAAAAATTGGGCGGTGGATGGATAACTAGTCCTAGCAATATTTTATTACTGTAGGCATCTTTGCCTACAGATGCGGAACCTTTCCAGATGCGGAATACAATGGGAAGAAAAGGAAAGCATTGATATATTTTTATTGTTTTCAGAACGTGGACAATGGATGCATAACAAGCCCGATGGCGACTCTCGTCCCGCTATCCCGCGCTATATCCCTCTACGCGCGTTTTCATGCGTGCGTCTGTACCGGCAGCTGGTGTAACACTGCTTTTAGAAACACAATAATGCACTATACAAATATGATTATAATATTTTTATGTTCGTTGGGAGTAACTTAGATTTTGGGCTTTCAAGACAAGCCCAAAATATATTAAAAATCTAAATTATTAGCCAGTCTTAATTCTATATCGATATTTAGAAGCATCATAAAATACACAAACATACACACAAAGATATTAAGAGTAATATTCTTATATCTTTTTGGCATATCTTGAAATATGATTTTTTTTTTATATTTTGTAATTCAATTTGATACTAAGTTATAGTTACAATTTTATAGTAAATTTTACATTATTAAAAAATATTTTATTTTGTTATATAATGTTCTTGTTCTTTTTTGTAAGAAAAGGGGGAAATGTTAAGATTTTTTTTTTGTTCTTTTATAAATGATATTTTTCGGGTATTAAATTTTTGTTACCAAACTGTGTTTTCTATTTATTTTTATTTAACATTTTCTCTGCATTTATGGAATATCTGAAAACTTTATTTTGACAAACTTTTATTTAACATGATTATGTCATGTTCATATATTGTAGAATACGAAAATTATATAAACTATGTATAAGTGGAAATCAATCCCACAACCATCAATGGTCCCAAAAATAACACAAACTTTATGAAACATAGATTACACTTAAAAATTACTCGAAGTAAATTGAACCTATTACTATCTCTCATCTCTCCCAAGTATTATATCATGCATTCATTTATCAAACAAAATTGCAAGTCATAGTAATATAAACCAAAAAAACTACTTTATTGCGATAACTTCTTATAATATAATATTCTCTAGAACAACCCCCTGAAATTTCAGTGAGGCACGTACCTTCCCACCTGTTGTAGAGTGCGGCCATTGGCCCGACCAGCCACTCCCATAATCTACCCCTACCCTTAAAATGAAAATAAGAATATATTTGTAGTTAGATACAGAAGATTGAGTTATAGTATCTAAAATACTATGAAATGAAAATAGTTTTGTAGATATACTCGTATGTTTGTATGTATGTATGAGACCGTTGTGAATCAATAGAACAATGACTGTAATTATTCTCATTTTTTCACAGTGTCCTCAGAATAAGGCGAAAAATGCGAAAATGGAACATCTTAACATCTTGCTTTATGCGGGGTATAAAGTGAAGCTTTTATTGTTACTTATACATACTTATTGTTGAGATAGTATCCATACTTATATACATACTTATTGTTGAGATAGTATCCATACTTATATACATACTTATTGTTGAGATAGTATCTAGATTTGTGTTTAGTAATATTTTTTATGAATTAATATGAAGATGGTACGTGCCTGCTTATGGTGATTATGAATTCGTATCGCATTTGGATATATTTTGATATTTATACTTAATTTATACTTAATAAATTGAACCGATATCCACTATGTTATAGTGGATATCGGTTACATTTATTAAGTTATCTGAAATGCAACACGAATTCGGAGGAAGGTGGGGAACGGAAATGACTTAATAGACACCGGACTGTCTTAACACAAGGTTCCCGGATTCCGTCTGCCTACCCTGCTGTGTGCGTGATAAAGCGTGAATCTGATAAATAATGTAAAGAGGGAACCGAGTGACACTCAAGTAAGACACTCCGTTCCCCACTTTCTGCCAAATTCTGGATTCATTGCGTGTTGAGTGGCAGAACTCAACGCCGCGCTTTGTCTCGACACCAGAGCGAAGAAATGGAAATATAAATTTAAGTAAATATTTAATCTCGAGTGGGAAGTTTTCATACAGCTATTTACACGACATTGAAACACAAACAAACGTTTTGAAATTCTTGTCTGTTCGCTGTCTATCTTTCTATTTGTCTGAGCTAATAGAAACACCTGAACCTATTTTTGTGAGACTTTTACTAAAAATAAAAGATCCAAAATATAGGTTATATTTATACAGAGATTCCAGTGGGATCAAAGTTTAAGCGTGAAAAACCATGTTTACTGCGTGACCGCACGAGTAAGTACTTATCGCCCACATAGATATGAAGTAGATATGAAAGAGACGAAGATTATTAATGTACAGTTCAAGCGCTCGGAACATCATACACTAAGAACAGAACAGAACGGTTCAAGTGGGAGTGGTAATTGAAGGTTCAATCTGAATTTCAAAAAAATAATCTAAATCAGCTAATACGCTGTATTCCAGCTAATACAGCAGGGGAGGGAACCTAGTATTAAGACACTTCATTCCCCATCTTCATTTGGTGGAGTAAATTATTCTCTTTCTGCCCTAGTAGCCTGGTATAAGATATATAGAGATAAATACATTGTGTATTGAGAGACGGGGCGTTGAGCTCCGTCTCTCAATACACAGTGTCTCAAATAGGGACAGAAAACGGAAAATAAAGCGTTATTTCTGCTCATATGCAGGATACAGCGTGAAGTAAAAAAATATAGTTTTAATTAACTTTTGAAAGCACAATAATCATATCACATTTAACAAGATACTTGTCATCGCCAAAACATTTAACACATTTAACTAAATACGTTTAACTTTAACCAAATTATACCGCCATTAGTCCAGATGTTTATAATCAAATAAATTTGCGAATAAATATTGATTAGAACTCCCTACCCTCGTTACGGTTGAGTGAGTTGCATCGTAAAAACTTTACTATTAGAGAGTAAACGCAATGAGTCATATTGAAATAAATCTTTTCTAAGTTTTTAGTTTTGTGAATTTATTTTTTTAGATTTTTTATGGAGTTTTTTTGAAGTATGGTTGTGGTTTGTATAGGGTTGAAATTGATTTCTATATAAGATTGTTTAACATTTACAATTAAATTGATTTGGGATAAAAATGTGGAAAATAGAAAAATCTTATTTTAAAAGCGTTTTTGAAGGACTTTATTATATTACAATTCTAGAGTTTTTATCGTAATGAAAATCAATTCCCGCAATAGATTGGGTTCGCTAGTTGGGTTTGAATGTCACTTGCAAGAATAAATTATTTTCGATTCCTTCTTTTAATTATATTGAGTTTTGCCACTCAACGTGTAATGTCTTGCAAATTGGCACAGTGCACGGAGAATGGAGTGTCTTAATATTAGATTCCTTTTTCACACCCTGCTCTATGCGGGATACAGCGTGAAACTAACAAAAAATCGATATACTACAACATTATGACGAGAAATCACAAAACCAAATGGCCATTCTATTTTACTGTTATCACTTCCAATACAGTATCTTTATATGATCTCTGGAATTGGGATGTACTTCTGGACCGAACAGATCTTATCTAAGTATTGCATTTTAATGTTAGCTGCTTTATTACTTTTGCGTCTGTTGGGCAATTGGTTGAAAGAAACTACATATATCTATTCTAATATAAAAAAAACTGAATTGTATGTTTCGTTGAACGCACTAATCTGAGGAACTATTGGCTTAAACTGGATCGGTGATTTTTTTTATAAGAGTGGGAATCGAACTAATAACCGACGCTCTTACAGTTAGGTACTGTGCCGCTACAATTGTTATTGTTTTAATTGTTATAATATATTTTTACAAAATATTATAATCTCAATTTTTTAACTTTCCCTATAAACATACTAATTAACAAAACCATAAAAAGTATCAGATTACTCAATGACCATAAAGTATAATTGGTTCTGTCAATCTGTTGGTCAGTATAGTAGTCTATACAGAGAAGTTGCCCCCAGAGGGGTAGTTTTAGATAATTTATTATATATTTGCATTCATTTGCAAATTAATGGTAGTTGCGTGTAAGATGAGGAGCAAACGGCAAGAATAATAAAATGGCGAAAATATATTTATTTTCGGAATTTTACTTTCTTTATAAATATTTTCAAACATTAGAATTAAATATTTTCATATTCTAACCCTAGTATCAACTGAGTCCTTTTGGACTCCTTCCTCCTCCGTCCTTTTTTGTGACAACTTTTTTTTTTGTTGAATTGAGAGTTGAATATATATATATCTATACTAATATTATAAAGAGGTAAGATTTGTATCTTTGTATGTATGTATGTATGTATGTATGTATGTTTGTAGAGTTTTCACACAAAAACTACTGGACCGATTTCAATATTTTTTCACTATTAGAAAGCTGCATCTTCACTGACCAGCATAGGCTATATTACATTTCCAAAAAAAATAGAGATCCCTAATAAAAATGCAATAATGTAACGCAAGGTGAGAAGAAATCGATCTTAACAATTCTATCATCGCATGCGCTGCAAAAGTTATTGATGATAGAACAAAACAATGTTCTACAGTATTATAGAACGCATCAATATCTATATAAAAGTCCGCAATAGCATATGTCCACCTACTGTAGTTATGACAATATAATCATTTTTTTATATTTTATAAGTTAACAAAAGTGCCGACAATAATCAAACCATATTATTCTTACCTCTGCATTAATCTGCATTAATTCATTAAAGATAATTTCAATACCTGTAAAATACTTTTTAAGTTAATAAAATCGGACATCGCATTCAAGAGATATAACGAATTTAAAAATATCAATCTAAAGAAAATCATGTAATAGTAAAAAATGCGGAGTGTGTATCGTGTGGCTTCGCGCACCGTGGCTACTTGCCACGGTGCGCGACTCTGCGGGGGTGAGGGGGAGGTGCATCGATATCACTAAAATTATTAAGACAATCGATTGGATTTTTTGTTTCCTTATTTGATTTGAATAGGCCCCGAAACTACGAGACCGATTTGGAAGATTCTTTTGCAATTAGACGATTAAGGTGTAAAAAAATACCAAAAAAAAAACCTTATATCGCGTACGCTGTGGAAATTATTGACAATAGAGCAAAGTGATGTACTATAATTTCATAGAAGACATCAATATCTACAAAAAAATGCCGATGCCATGTGTAACTGTTAGAGTTATGTTACAATAACTAATTTTCAAAGAAAATGTGCAAACTAAAACAGAGCCGCCATCGTAGTACAGAGGGACATCTAATATATATATATTTTACATTCTGTCATAATGAATAAACTTTGCATACAAAGGTATTCCGTACGTAGTATATAATTTTTTTCATTAATACCAAAAATGTGGTATTTATATATTTATTAATTTTTTTCCCTTAAAGTTTTTCGAGAAAATATTTTGTTCTGTTAAAAATTTTGGTAGTTTTAATAATTCTAATAGAATTAAACAACTTTCTAAAATAATCTTTCCTTGCATGCGTTTGGGGTTTTGGAGCTATTAAACAAAAAAATACATTCTCATTTTTATAAATATATTACAATATAATATACAAGATATTATATGCTATTAAACAAAAAAATACATTCTCATTCTTATAAATATATTACAATATAATATACAAGATATTATATGCTATTAAACAAAAAAATACATTCTCATTTTTATTTTCGTTGTCGGCTTGCCTACACTCGACTTGTCGTCGGATTATCTGTATATCCCGTCCTGAGGCCTTCAGGAAAAAGGATATACAGTCTTTCTACCTCTTTCCTCTTCTACGTGCATTTATTGTGTTTTTTGTAATGAATGAATGAATGAATGAAATGAATTAGTATGTAAATTTTGTGTACGTGAACTAGATGATGAGTTATAAGATCCTACTGTTTGTGATGTTTGTAGTGTGCCTGGTGCGTCTAATGTGGATTGTGGTGTTATTGGCATGTTGTTCACAAACACAGTGTCTCCCAATACCTTACTTAGAGTGGTACTTGTGTGAAAGGCTGCTTGTTTATATATATATATATATAAATTTGTTTGTGTTTCAATGTCGTGTAAATAGCTGTATGAAAACTTGAAAACCATTTTATACATTGTAAAATCACAGACAAATACGTCCATTTTATTTATATGTATATAACACGCATTGCCTCCAGATTGGGCGGAAAATAGGGAATAGTGTTTAGTATATAGTGTTTACTTACACTACGTTCGAGCTGTCTGCCTGCTGAGTGCGGGATACAGCGTGAAACTGATAAAAAATAAAACAAGATTAATTGTGGTAGTGACTAGTGAGGCATGTAGTCCATTTACATTAGGTTTGTTCTGCCAACCCTGCTTTATGCGGGATTCAGCGTGACGCTAACAAATAAGGTAATTTCCCAGCCAAAACCATAAATGGAAAAATATCCTAACAAGAAACCTAACTGTGGGCCGTTTTTACAGCAAACTATAGAATAATATTTAAAAAATGAAGGGTTAAAGCGTCTACAAAAGCAATATATTCATCCTCTCAACATCTAGTCGATTATGTAGATGTGTTCAATGACGCGCGAACTAATGAGGGAGGCTGATTTACGAATGCAGCTTCAAAATAAATCTGTTGCTTATTCAGTATTGAATGTTTATATTTTTTTCTAATATTTATTTATACACTAAATTTAATCAGCGCTCGCGTGGCTAAATGGACACATGACATTCTATGTGCAGGAGGAGGAGCTGGATCGGGAAATTAGAAACGGTTAACGTGATGCATAGCTATTCTCGAAAAACTATCCAACCTTAAATCTATTTTTCTATTCTACGTTGTAGAATTTTTCGTTGTCCTATTCCTGTTCTGTTCTGTTCTGTTCTGTTCCTGTTGATGTAATGGCGCATTTGACCAAATTGACTTTTTAACGCTTTAGCTTAATAGTAAAGATTTTAAAATATAATAATAACAAATTTTATATGAATGCTTCATTACATTCGGCAACTACCTAAGGTTAGAAAGTTTAGGAGAGCACTGAGAAAGGATTTCTCGAAATTCCTACGAGATCCGCAAAAATAGTTTTTTTTTTAAAGAATATAGGTATAATATATTGTTATTGGCTAGGTTGTGTCGTCCACAACGTTCCTGCGAAATTTTAGTCATCTGTAGGTTTAACGGCTTAGGAGGAATATCATCAACCAATCACACTTTTGGCCAGTAATTGAGCTTCGCTTCGCACAACTCGAAAATATCACATTTGAGGCCGTCATGGCTATATACGGGATACAGCGTAAAGCTAAAAAAATATATCAAATTCGATTTTCGCTCGTGTATATAACAATTTGCGTAGTACATAAATAAGTAAGGGGGAGCTAAATGAATGGGCGGATGTTACAAAAGTGCAACATAAAAAAAACACATCTCAGAGCAGATCGCAGCTTCCGGCGCTGGTTCGACGATGCGTGGAGAAAAGTTGAGATGTGACTACACTTCGTGTGGATAAAAATAAGACCTAGTTAACTACGTTTCCAACTTTTAGATAAATTTTCGAGACAGAAAAATTGCGGAAAATCACGCCGCACTTCGTCTCTCAGAGGAAAAAAAATTTTTTAGATATAAGCATACGTCGGAATCGCGCTAGATATCATTGAAATTATAAAAAAATATATATCATATCTGATAGCAATACGTTCTGCATTGCTTATTGACCAAAAGAAAAACAAGAATCTACAACCAAAGTTTACAATGAGACACTGTCAAGTGTCAGAATAACCTTTGGTATGTACCAAATGCTATTGTAACTGTTTGGTATACTTATACATTTTTTATTTCGCAACATTTTTTATTGTTAATTAATTCCACGTAAAAATATATTAATTAATACGTTCAATGAAAACTCTTTTATCGATAGATTATGGATCATATTCCGATTTTTTTCGAATACAGCGGTTAAGTAAGTATAGTCACCCTAACTAAGCATCAATTTGTCTTCGCCACGAGTGATCGTGCGATATCTCGTAAACTTTTATAGTATAGTATGTATATATAAATATTAAATGTTTGTCTGCTCGCTGCTGACTGTGGAAGTGGAAGTGGAAGTAAAAGTCATGGCCCATTGTTAAGTTGATTGATTCGTTCTTTGGCAACTACCGAAGAAAATAATTGTAATAAAATGTAGGATAAATTATTTTGTAGTAATATATTTTTTTATTTTTAATCACACTGTGGCGTGGTACAGTGTCTTACTGTAAAAGGGACGGCTGTGGGTTCGGAATCACTCGTTGGAATGAATAATTTTCTTGCTCTGATAAGATTACAAAAGCAAGCGATTACAGTTCAGCAATTTAAAACCAAAATATAGAAAATTTAGCTGTTGGTAACATGCGGGAAACATCGTAAAATGGAATAAAATAAAATAATTGTAGGGATGAGAAAAAACGGGGGGCATAAATCTGTGACTGTAAACGCGACTGGTTATGGGTTCGATTCATAGTCGAGGAAGTGAAGTCTTTAATACTTTTATTTCTTGGCTCTGGTAACAAGGCAAAGCGCGGCGTTGAGCTGCGCATTCAATACGCAATGCCTCCAGAATTCAGCGGTAAGTAGAGAACGAAAATGCGTTAATGGAAACTACGTGTCTTAATACTAGGTTCCCTATGCCTTGCTATGCGCTGGATATAGCGTGAAGCTACAAAATTGTATATTTAATACATTAATATCTTTTCGAACTGTACAAACACCGCGCTCAGTCAACTTTATTATAAACAAGTAACAATACCATCTTATTTTTCAACTTCAATTAATCATTTTAAAAAGAAATTAACCACAGAGGAAAAATAAACCGATGAGTTAATTCGCGACCCCCCGCGACTCGCGAATTATAGTTGTTAATGTTTGTGACGAGAGGGGAGGACTTGTAGTGGACTGTCGCGTTAATGTATAGACATTGTATACTGTTTTAGATTTTTTTTATTATTTGTTGTTTACCTTCATGCTGTATGCCGCATGTAATGCGACAGAGGGAACCTAGTGTTAAGGCATTTTTAATTGAATGTTAATTTTAAATGTTGAGTAGTGGGATCCATTGTATTGTTATCACAGCGAAGAAATGATAAAAATTCATTTCCACAGGTGGATATTGAGTCCACAACTACAGCGTTTACGATCAGACGTTCTACTGTACCATGACGACATCTATAAATGTTTACATATTTTAAAGAAAAATCTATTTCAAAATTTAAGGCAATACTCGTTTTGTATCGCTGCTTAAAACTAGTCTAATAAAAATTTATCTAATCCTTTATTTTAAATACTCAAATACATTAAAATTTAAGCATACAATTACTGGTCCAGTGCAATTCTTCGGCGTCGCCTATGACTGTAGGAGTTCTTCTTTATGACTGTAGGACAATGGGAAGCACTAATTTTTGAATGGGATTAACTAAAAAGATACTAATAATTTCAGCTCGATATCTTTTAACTTTTAATAAAAAAGATGGACAAACGAACTACAAAGGTCTTTCCAAAACAAATCGAGTCAAATAATCTATCATCAACGAGAACATCGAAATTACAACGCAAAACGATTCAAAGCTACAATTTTTACATATTTACAACGCGGCGACGATCCGCATCTCGCTAACAACGTCATTCTAATTAATTTTATGACGCCACAATACAAAAGAAACCCTAATTGTATAATTGCTTAATCTCTTGTCCCTGTTATGTTAAAAGCAAGTGTTTTATTTCCCCTACGCATTTGTATTTTGATGGTTATTGCTAGTAGCATTGTGACGTCATAATTTTTCTTTATTAAAAGACAAAGAAATTGGTTGTTGAAAAATTTATTGTTTAACTGACGCATTTTTTTGAACGTAGCGTTTATATATGTGATATAAGAAAAACCTTTTACAAATCCTTCCGAAATGACTTTGCATCTGTAAAGGATTGCTTAACACTACAACTAGTATGTATAATTTAATTCAATATAAATACATATATAGAGGCAGTGAAACCGAATGAATTATATAATAATTTAATTTCCTCAATCTGGTAAGAAGACAATGTGCGTCGTTGATTTCCAACACTCAACAAGCTATATCTCGAAACGTCAACGCAACGTTGAATGTCTTAATCACTAATCTCTGTCTACCCTGCGTCTATATGCGGGATACAGCTTGAAACTCCTTGAACCTACAAAAAATAACACGTAAGGGAGCTCTATGTACAAATTGAGTTATCCTTAGAAGTCAAATCTACCATCGTAAAAGACAATATATCACTCCGAAGCACTTTATATAAGACATCCCCTAACATACATAAATATCAAAGTTTTCCTCAGCAGATAGTTATCTAATATCCTCCCCTTTCCCTCCTCCCTCTTCCTCCTGACATCGTCCCGACTCGAGACGAGTCGAGCGTTGTGAATCGATTTTATAGTTATAATTAAATTATTACGATCATATTATATCGATATTTTATTTAAAATTTATGTGTTTTTTATTTATGGATTCAGCTGTGTCTGATATTAATCTATTTATGTTCAAAAATCTATGCCAATATTATGAATCTGAAAAATTTGGACGAACGCGCTTGAATCTCAGGAACTACTGATTTATAGATTGAAAAATTTTATAGTGGTTTATATAGTCCATTTATTAAGGAAAAGCTCTGAAATGATGATGAAATCCTCGCTCTAACAAGACAAAGCGCTGCGTTATGTTTCGCCGCTCAATACCTAATGTCTCGAAAATTAGGTGGAAGAAGTGGTGGTGGAGTGCTAACGGAATGTTTTGACGTTTGGTGCTACTGCTGCCTACCTTGCTATATGCGAGACAAACTATTGTTAATTATTATTTAATCTCACTTAGAAATAATTAAAATATTATTTTCAAGTTTTTGTTTTTTGTTAAATTTAGTGTATAGCTATATAGGTATGGTTTTGAAAACTATCTTCGATTTTTTTCAATATTTTAATACAAATGTATCCAAAAAGAAAATTTTCGAAACTTAATAAGTGTGTAAAATACTTAACCAGACAGGCCTAAGTAATTCCTTTAATGAAAAGCTTTAAGCTCCACGAACTTAGTAATAAATTCAGTAAAAGTAAAGTATGATCGATGTTAGTTTATTCCTTCGGCCAATCAAACTGAGTGGTTGTTACGACGCGGGGACTGCGATTGCGTCACGTTATAGCCTATATTTATTATGAGACAAATAATAACTTTGTTTATTAGAGTGCGAGTTCAAATCGCTTTAGTTTATTTGTTTTTGTTAATGCATTTCCTTCCCATTCGATTCTTTTTTTAAAACATCGCGCTGTATCCCGCATATAGCAGGGTAAGGCGAAGATCAGGCTTGAGACGCTTAATTCTTTACGCAACTCCCAATTATCAAGAGGATTATCAAAGTAGGGAAATGAAATTATAAATTTTCACAAGATGGAATTGAATATATAACTCGCGCGTTTACATTCAGATGCTACGTCGTTGCGCTACGATGGCCACAATGAAACAAAATTGTAATTACGCTGTTCTGTTATATTAAGAGGATTAACATGTATGGAATTAATGTCTATTGAATGTGATGCAGGATAGCTGCCAGTTAATATCATAAAATTGAAAAGAGCAACTGTTGAGTTTCTTGCCGGCTGCTGCTGAGAAGCAGAACTGCCTTCTGAATAGGTGGTAGCTTTTTTGTTTATATGTTCATTCGATTCAAAAGTGCTTATAATATTCTATTTAAATAAAAAATATTTTGAATTTTAATTTTAACTCCAGAGCAAATTTCATGTCTCAGGTCTCAGATCTCAGGATATGTCGTGTTAACGGAACTTAACACCGCGCTTTGCTTTATAACAGTAAAGATAGTCAACGAATAATTACTACGCATTATCAGATTATATTATTATTATCTCTAAAAGCTACACTTCAAAATATAATAAAACAGTGCATGTTTTTCCCAATAGAAGTTACAGCTATCAATAAACCTATTATAGATATCTCCAAAATCTAATGACACGCGGAAGTATGGCGAATTTCCCCCGTCCCATAAGTCACAGACGGACAGATTTTATGGTTTTATTTTATATTTTATATAGATCTGATGTAGAAGTATGTATTTTTTTACAGCTTTACGCTGTATCCCGCATATAGCGTGATAGGCAGAGGTCTATATTTATTATGTAGTAATATTTTATTAGAGTGCGAGTTCAAATTTGTTTCCTTTATTTATTTTTGTACATTCATATTGAAATATTTTTGGAACACTTGTTTTGGCTTCACTCTGTATCTAGGTTATAGGACTGAATAATTCCCGAGACATTCCACGGAGTGGGAATCGAACCCACAATCGTCGCGTTTACAATCAGACGTTGAGTCGCTATGCCACGACGGCCTTATAATAATGCCTCATGTTCGGCCTCAAGAAAATTTTTCGTCAAATAAAATCGAACGTACGACAATCATTCAACATCTATGTATGTGTAAGTTAGATAGACGTATATTTTTTAACTATAAACATTTGCCTAATTTTATTTATACTCCTTAATCTTATTTTAATAGGAAAACGAGGCGAAGGAATTGTAGAAACCTGACGTTGTGGAGTGTAGTTTTATATAAATTTATGGTTTTCAGCATATAAAGACAATAAAATATTAATATTATAAAATAACAATAAGTAAAATCAACATCTAAAATATCTTAACTGGCGTACTGTTGTAACCAAACACTCCACTAATACGTGAGCAAACAACAAACACCATCGACTGACATGAGTTACACTTGACAAGTCAAGTTTCAATTAGATAAATAAATATGAGGCCGGTGTGGCGCAGTGGGATGGCGTTTGGCTGTAAATGAGATGGTTGTAGGTTTGATTTCCACTCGTGTGAATGATTAAATTATTTTCATTTTCCCGCTTTGGTAGACAATCAGGGTAAAGTATTCTGCCACTTAAGGTGCAATTTATCGAAATCGTGACAGTCGGAGTATCTTAACACTAGGTTTTCAAGCACTCATCCTACTATACGAAAAAAGCATGATGCTGTTAAAAAGACGGAACTCAACGCTGCGCTTTATTTTGTTGTCAGAAAGGAAATAAAATTATTAAATATTCCATTCCTCCGAGTGGGAATCGAACTTAAAAAAATCGCGTTTACGTTACGTCGACGTCAGTTTGACTCTTTTAAGGTTGATTTTCCTAAATTCCTTTGTTAATGCTCACTTTCGCTTTACAAATAATCTGCAAATTTTTAAGATTCTAGTTTTAGCGGTTGAGGATTGGCGCTGCTCCCGGGTTATGTAAATCACCTTACTGTTTTATTATTTTTATATATTACACTTTGCTAGCCACTTGGCGATTAGGAAAATCGAAAAATTGCTGGAAACGGCTGGGTCCGAGCTTAGGAGATTAGAGAGGCATATGTTCAGCAGTGGGTGAAGACAGGCTGATGATTATGATGACGATGGTGATGACGATGAGATATTACTGGTGTTACTTTCGGCTTCGCTCGCGTTGACAATTAGAAATAAGTAACATTTATATGTGAATTATGAGTAACATAATATACTTTCTGTCTAAGGTAACTCTGGTAACTGGCTCTAGAAAACATATCAAACAAGTTAAATTAAAATTTTAATTTAAATACCTAGTTTTGTCTATAAAAAGATAAAGTTAGACGATGGCAAGGCCCAGCGATACAATGTATGTAAACACGACGGGTCGGATTCGATTCCCAGTCGGATAAATGAATGATTTCCATTTTCCCGCGTTGTGTATGCAACAAAACAAAACATGGCGTAGAGTTGCGATAATCAATAAGGAGAAGTCTTAAAATTAGGTTTAGGTCCTGCCTTATCTACTACATGTTGAATACACTGAAGCTAAAAAAAGAAAAGGTGAAAGGTATAAGAAATAGTGTTAGAGGTAATCTTTTTATCTATAATTCATTAAGTTATATTATAGCACCTAACTGCCGAGTTACATTTTGTTAAATTCTTTCACTTACAGAAATCTCTTTGTATACGATCACCGTGTTTACTTGATATACCTATTTACTGATTATAATATACTGTATTTTAATTATCTGTAGTATGCCATAGCAAGTATTCTATGGCAACATTGTTCTTTAATAGGCAGCCATATTTTAAATAAAATTGTATAAATGGCGGTAGATATTTATTTTCATCAGGTTTAATCATTGGTTTCATCAGGTTTACTGATTGGGGCCCCCCCAATCAGTAAAGGGTTAAACCTACTCCTGTGGTCGCAAGTCCCAGGCACTGCTCCAAGCTCATCAGTATTAGTGTATTATGTTATTTTAAAATGTAATAAAATAGTTTATACAGACTGCAGTTTTCTTCATCATCTAATACAGAAGACAACAACTGAATACATATATTACCCTTACCTATACATATACAATATTTGAACTGGCAACCCTCACCATCCACACCAATGTCCAACAAAACCCTTTTAAAAAGACATCTTAGCAACAAAGCAGTCATAACTAAAGTTATTTAGACAACTATCATAAATAGAGGGTAGGGCGAGATTTCGTTCAATTCATTAAAGTACGACCATTTTGGGGGAAGCGGAGTTATGAATAATATTTTTATTGCTGGGGTCCTCGCTAATGTACCGAATCTGTTGTTATGTATTCACCACGTAGATACTGTTATTGCTCACTGCAGAAAATCTCTATATACTAGCCCTTAAATGCGGATTCTCTCGCGATTAAAGTAAGTAAACATTGTGTATGACACATTCTAAATTTTCTAAACGCACAGTACCTCACAAACCGCTTGGATACGTGGCACTCCACTACTGTAGGAACTTCCTTCACGCGCCACGCAACTGTGAAATGGTCTACCTGCAGCAGTGGTTCCAGGTCATTAAGACATAGGTGCCTTTGGTACCTTTAGCCACGTCTATTTCCACCTTAAACATGTAGCCCCTCTGATGATGCACGGAGTCGTGGGCGGCGGTGATCACTTACCATCAGATGACCCATACGTTTGTTTGCCTAGTCTAGTCTAGGGTGACAACTCTGCCCACAGGTACAGTCATGCAAAATACAGTCATTCACAATCAAAATTATCAAAATAAATAAACATATTCGTTTTTAATTAAATTTATTAACCCTCAATTTCTATTGTTCCGCCACTTCCCTTAAGATCTGGGCATTCTCTTAAGATCTGGTTCACCTGTCCTCTTATGATCTGGGCTTAAATAAAATATTTGTGCACAAAAACACAAGTAAAACACAAGTGCGGCATATATTTTATGAGAGTTTTGGGTTCATTTGAATTAGAATTAAACACATAATTTATTTGAGATATTTTATTTAACTGAAAATAACGTTCTTTTAAGTGTGATAACATTTGAAGCAATAATTTTTCATTATACATAAGTACATATTACATTTTACGTAAATGGTGCGGCGCTTCGCCGTTCATAGCTATTCCAATTCTAGTCGTCATAATTGTCCCCGTCAGATAGATGATCTATTTATAGCTTTGATTCAAGTGCTCGTAGGGAACTACGAGCACTACTACACACTACTACTACACACACGGGTCGTGAAAAATTGGTAGGTATAAATAAATAAATAATCGACACGTACAAATCTCTATTTTAGAGCTTGCCATGAGGATAATTTAATGTCCCCATCATTAATACACCAGAGAAGCGGATCAATTTGATAGAATATAATATGTACCTATATTTATCTGTGTCTGTGTTTTTTTTTTCAAAATATAATTACCGAAATAAAAGCAACGCACTAAAACAATCTAATTAAACATAAAACAATACACGTCGAATAGAAAACTGCCTTCGGTTATTCCGTCGGACAATTAAACTTTTTCCAATCATAAAAAAAATCTTACAATTAGAATTACCTTTAAATAGATATTCTAATATAATACGAGCTTGTATAAATCTATATGTCCGACTGAAGTTAAGGGTAAGACGTCGTCGTGGCGCGTGTCGACGTTTCTTTGGAGCGTGTCGGGAACAAATGCGAGCAAATATATTGAAATGTTTCGATTTAGGGGTTGACTTTATTTTATCGACATATTATGATTGAATGAGTGATATAGACTATTTTTATAATAATTGTAGAAAACAGAGAAAACTTGTGATGTGTCAGTTTTTTCCCTATTTTCGTTGAAATGCGAATTTATTATAATTTTTTATCTTGAACACGCGTTGCGTTCAGCTGTAATTATGTAACAAAATCTAAGAATATGAATTACACATACTTATAATTGTTGATTTAGTATGCAAATGGCAATATATGTAGATCAAATGTTAATATAATATTATAATATAGTAAAATCAAGCTGGTCTACTGATGGAACGGGAAGATCGCTGCTGGAACCTTGGATTGCCAGTAAACATATCGAGTTTGTGCTAATTACATTCGTCTTAATGTGTGTGTGTTCTGTTGAAAAAGTGCGTTATAAAACGATTATTTTTTGCGACTGTAAACGCGACGGCAACGGGTTCGACACCCACTCGAGGAATGATAAATTTAATATTTTCATATCTTCTTCTTCTTAGTTGCCACTCTGAAAGAAGAATGTGAAAATAATGTAATAAGCCTGAATGCGAGTAATATATAGGTTCTGAGTCATAGCTGCTCGTTTTTCCGTACACAGTGTAATGTTGATACCGAGTTACCGACGCTGTTATACTACAGCAAAACAGATGGGTATAACAGATGATGATCGAATCCGCAATGAAGATACACAAAATGGCAGGTACTAGCGAGGATGTCACGGTAAGAATGAAGAACGTGCTCAGCTGGTTTGGATACGTCAAACGAATGAGTGATGAAAAAAAAAGATTTATGATGGAAATTGAGTGGTAAAAGAGGTAGGGCTTACCCTCGTAAAAGAGGTAGGGCTTACCCCCTAAGACCTCGGTTGACTTTGGAAACACAGGATTAAAGATACTGGAGGAAGGTCACGTAAAAAGTATGAAGACCCTTCCGGCGGCAAGGGGTTGATGGCAGTGGACGAGGCGAAAGGGGTAGGTATGCTTACCGTAGCGTTTGGCGCTCCGTCCTCTCTGACTACCCCGCTGAGGATATAGCGTGAAGCTAGAATAAATTAAAATTTATTTCTTCGCTCTGGTAACGGCTCGGCGTTGAGTTCCGCCCCTCAATACGCTATGCCTTTGTGCAGGATACAGCGTGAAACTGAAAAAAACTAGAAAAAAAAACACTTTAAAATTACAAAAAATAATTTAAAACAATTTAAAATAATTCTAAACGTTTAAAAATAAATAAATAAAACGGTAACTCCATATTCAATAATATTTTCCACAACACATACAAAACGTCTATTAGTAACTGTCACCCGGCGTCACCCCGGAAGGGTCCGGGGACGAGAGCTGCAACTCACAAATATTGACAGACGAATTGATCCGCTAAGTGGCTTCACTACGGATTATAGGCTACAGTGTAGATGCATAGATGCTAGATACGATATATTTTGTAAAAAACCGGTTAAGTGCGAGGTGGATTTGTCTTCCAAAGAATCCGTACATTAATTACAGAATTGTAAGTCAACGGGAATTTCAAGTTGAAATTGAGTTGATATACTTAAGTTTACGAACGTATGCTGTCATTTTGTTTGATATTAACTACATTCATATTTCTTTAATATTTTTTTACGAAATACCTCCACGCGATTTCAAGAGCTTGTGAAGAGAGTAAGTGGTCTTCACGGACAGACAACATAGTAATCCTAGAAGGGATATTTCTTTTTGCGATATGTTTATCGCAAAAAGAAATATTCCTTCTAGGATTACTATGTACAATAGCAATCTAGACTTTACTTATTTAGAAAACGTATAAAAATTTGAACGTAACGGGACTCGAACCAGAGTCCCGCACGATACGTTATAAATATTAAAATTTTACTGACGGCTTTGTACGTATAATCAAATGGAAATAACTTATTGTGTATGAGACAATATACATTTTAAATAGCTGAGGTATTTCTAGTCTGCTACATTAAATTAAAAATCAGCTTCACTCTGTATCCCGCACACAGCAGGGTAGGCAGAAAGAACCTAGTGTTAAAACACTCCGTTCCTCACTTTCTGCCAAATTCTGGAAGCATTGCGTGTTGAGTGGCAGAACTCAACGCCGCGCTTTGCCTCGACACCAGAGTGAAGATAATGGAAACATAAATTTAAGTAAATATTTCATCTCCTCGACTGGGGATTGAACCCTCAACCAGTCGATTTACAGTCACACTTAGTGCTTCTGCGCCACGACTGGCCTCTGACTGACCTCTATATACTGTTACATCACACGTAACATAATATATAGTTTAAACCGTTTTTCGACAGACTGATGTACTATTCAACAAAAATATTTTTTAATATTGAACCAGTAGTTCCTGAGATTAAAGCGTTCAGCCAAACCAACTCTTCGACTTTAGCATATTGCTACAGATATAATTCCACATAAATGAAATAAGTGATAATAGATGCGGGGATACGAGAAGAGTAACCAACATACGAATTATATGCTGAAGCTATTTTTTAGTTCTAAATTAACACCGTTTTTTATTTTATTTTCTTAAGTGTTCAATTTAAACTTTAAAAATGTTATGTAGATATGGTGATGTTGGAAATGAAATATTTTATTTTATTTGCCATAGCTGTTTGTAGATGTAAATAAGATTTTAATACAAATGTTAGCATTGAGGCCAGTCGTGGCACAGCAGCATGAAGTGCGACTGTAAACCGACTGGTTTTGGGTTCGATCCCCACTCGAGGAGATGAAATATTTACTTAAATTTATATTTCCACTTCTTCGCTTGGGTGTAGAGGCAAAGCGCGGCGTTGAGTTCTGCCACTTAACACGCAATGCCTCCAAAATTCGGCAGGGAACGGGGTGTCTTAACACAAGGTTCCCTCTGCCTACCCTGCTGTATGCGGGATACAGCGTGAAGCTGATTTAATTTATAATGTTAGCATTTTCGAAAGATTACTTATAAATTATAATATTTAATAAAAATATTGTAATTTCATCATAATAAATAAGTTGCGATGGTAATTATATGCGGAGTCTACAACCTATCTTTGTCTTATATATTATATAGAATATTTAAGGATTTTCGTTGAGGAAAGCGAAAATATTTCAAATATTTATCATTCCCCTTAGTATGCCAATAAAAACGAACCTAGAATTGTCACGCATGGAAAGATGTTTCCAATTGGCGTATATTACACATTATTTTATAAGTAAGGTTCTTATAAGAATCTTAATATCAAGATTCTATGTGTTTTATTTAAGTTATTTACAAAATATTTCAATGTTTTAAAATTTATAATTCAATAAAATATGTTAAAAATCGCTTATACATTTAAAAAAATATATATTTGACTAAAAAATGATGTAGAAACTATACAATAACATATTATAATATATATGTATGTTATCCATAAAAAGTAGTATGCGTTAATTTCAGAATCCACGAAGCGTAATACGAAACGTTGGTAAAGACAGCATACTTCACTTCACAGTCTCTCGGTCGCGTTGCCAGGACACCCACCAACTTGTGCCCATTGTAAATTGGACCAAACTCATGGACAAAACAATCGTCGTAATCTGTCAAATCTATGCAAATCATACTCTCGTCGATATGGACACCGAAGCTCTCATAACATTTACCCGGAAACGCAATCTTTACAGCCAATTTTGTAAAATCATTTATTAAATACACCTTCCTGTCCATTGTGGCAACGGTCTTCCAAACGCTGGCCTCACAATCCGATACTAACCTATCATCAAAAGTAGAGGATTTCATGGTAAATTGATATTCTTCTATATTAAATTTGGCAACAGCTATATCATGATAAGGCATAGTGCTATTCTGATTGTATTTCTCGTTTATTCTCCAAAATATTATGGGCAAAGTCCTGCTGATGTTCCTGGCGAAATCGTTCAATAGTAACACTCGGTGTGTCGCACCTTTTTTTCGACAGTGTGCTGATGTGACCACCCATTTGACGAGAACGACGCTAGCAAAACAGGCGAAAGTCCAGGATTTTGAGGAGTTTCGAGCGATCGCTGCTACGTAAGGAAATCTTTCAGCGATTGGAAGACTTTGGTTATCATTCAATGCTATGACAGCTATAGATTTTGCTACCTGGTATACGCCCGTTCCTGGAGCATAATCTCGTTTTCTCTCCTCTACAGTGATGTCGGTTGCGAATTTAACCATCACACACACGGCCATGATGGCCACGAATATTACAATTCCTAAAATAACACACGCTGCTTTCATTTTTAAATATTTAGGGCGAATTTTGACAGCAGAGTGCTGTCTCGCCTTATGTAAAACTATGTAAAATCATTACGTTTTAAAACTATTTTTTTTGAAATGTTTTCCATTTTAATTATAATAATCAATGAAATATCATATTTATCTTTATTTTCTGTTTAAATATTTATTTTCGTGCTACTTTGTCAAATTGTAAGCTCTACGACATGGATTTATTTATTAACCTGCAAGATTTTGAAGAAACACAAGAATTACAAATTAAATAAGGCTTTTAGTAAAAAAACAGTTGACATAACAAGCACAGAGCTTATTCAATTCCATGACAATAAAAAGATAGATTTAATAACAAAATCGTTTTATAGCTTCACGCTGTTTATATAAGCACTCCGTTCTCTACTTACCACCGATATTGTACCCTTAAAGTGTAAGGGACACAATTCAACGCTGCCCTTTTTCTTGTTACCAAAGAGAGAAAATATAAATATTTAATTACCCCGTGTGGGGATTGAAACCACAACCGTCGCGATACAGCACATAGGCCGCAGCGATAGTCTCAATAAACTGTTTGTATTACATGTAGAATGTAGAATGGCGAAAAAAAAAGTAAAGAAGATAAAAAAGTAATTGTAGTATAATTTTGCTGACTGATACAAAATTGTGAATATAATAAACTTTAGATTTTTTTTATATATTTTTTTAATGTTTCAATTTGTGTATTTCACACAGTTAAATGTCGCTGTAGAAAATATTAAGGCGCTATTACACATTTTAGGTAGTTCTAGGTTCTAGCATTTTTTTTATATTAATACCTTAAATAACTTGATGAAACTATGAAGTCAGTCATGGTGCCCATAGGCACAAGATTTGGATCGACGAAACTTATTTTTACTTACACATAAAATAATTTCTTTTTTTATTTTAGTACAACACGATTTGGTTTTGGTGCCCATATATTCTGTTTCAATTGACAATAAAGTATCGATTACTGGGACCTCAATTTATCTGTAATGAAAATATTCTACTTCCTAATGTGCCCACTACTGGTGGCATTATACTCTATTTTGTTTTTTTTTTTTTTTTTTTCGATCTTGATTTTAATGCTGTTAGCCCTTATTGGCTTTTACAGCGACACCGGGTGGGTAGGGAAGAGGGTACTCTGTCCCAGAAGAAATGCAAGCACTACGTGGCTGCTTGAGGTGGAGTCGACGGCTGTAAGGACACCCCCTGCTATTTTATTTATATAGAACATACATATAGATTAAGTGACATAAGATATTTATTGCTTTACACTGTATCCGCACAAAGCAAGACAGGCAGAGGGAGCCACGTAGCACTAGTGTTAAGACACTCCGTTTTCATTAAAACACTTCCGTTCCTCATACAATGGCAATATTAAAGAAGTAGTTGTGGTTAATTAAAATATTTTTAAAATAAATTAACTGGTGTTATATTAAAAGTCCGTATATTTTTAATTTAAAGTTTTATTGTAAACTTGGGCGAGGAAAGCATTATTTTTAGAAAATATTTTTTTTACGTGACGAGACTTGAACCTGAACCCCTTGGATAGGATATATTTTATTATATAGGCGTGGACGTTAAGGTTCACTTAACAAGGTTCCATTTGCCTACTTTCCTACATGCGGCGTACAGTGTAAAGTTGATACAAAAGCAATTAAAAAAATATTTAAAGACAAACCAAATATGGCAACATAAACAACAGCCCAGTTAAACTAAAACTGTGAAATTATTTCATTCAGTATAAAAATAACTATGATTCAATCCATCTTGTTACAAATTTGCGCGAAAACCACGCCGTGAATCAGCTGCTTCTAAAAAATCAATACTTGTACCCTGCATGCAGTCATAACCCTACTGCGACACGTTCTTGCTTAGAAAAACTTTAAATAAGGTATATTTATTAATTATACTATAGCAGAGGCCCTGTTTTATTGTATTTTAGTATTAATTAACACTGTAAGAAATAATTCGAGTGGCAAAAATTGAATTAAAAAACCATTGTGAAGCTAGCCACAGGTCCACGTGATATGAACTCCCACCAGATGTCGCAGTGTACCCGTCATGTTGTTACATACTGTAAGGGCGTGTGAGTGCTTGTGTAAAAAATTAAGTGTTTCGTTATATTACAAGCCACAAATGGACTTATAAACGGTGAGTTATTAATTATTGTAGTCTCAGTGATTAAATAAAGTATTAATGTATTTCGCTTCTTAAGAGGAATAGGTAAAAAGTACATCTGTCTGTACAGACGTATAACCCGGCTAAATGTGGGTGGTACGATTAGTACAGCGCTACCTATTACTACCGACCAACGTAATTTAGTCGGGTTATTCCCGCCATCTTGTTAGCTGAGCTTTCAGGATTTAGTATAAATATATTTATCGATTGACGCTGTAACCTAAATTTTATGTTACATACGTTTTACCTTAAACAGTCGTCCAGGAAAATTGTTACAAATAATTGTATAGACTCAATTCATTCATAATTAGCTATATATGAGTCATGGCTTTGTTGACATTACGAAACTTGCAGACCGATCAATTTTTCAGGTGTTTTCCCTATTTAAATAGCTCTCTCTCTTTATTTTAATTTTTACTTACTAAACATTATATGAACAAATAGTCATTGTTTGGTCTTTTCCCGTAAAATTACAGTCGCGACCTCGGCGTTAGCACCTATATAGTCATAGAAGTGACATCACAAATTTAAAATAGAATTGTATTATGGTAAATGAGTTTTGAGAGAAACACTGTTAGCGTAAAACTTATTTGTTTTGAGTAAATATCTCGAGGGAAAAATATTTATGTACTCATTCATAAAAAAAAAATTATGTTATGTGTAATTAAAATTTCCAATAAGTTTTTTTTCTAATTTATCTCCTATATTTATTGATTGCTGTATGATTTATTTATTTAAATTATCTATGTAAATAATTAATATATTACTTGTATTATAATAATTATATCCTAAAGCTTCAAAGTTATTATGTCATTGCCACCTACTATGTAAATTTAAAAAGAGGCCAGCCACAATAAACATTGATTTGGACTTGTTTAGTTTATCTATTTAACAATATTTCTTTTTATTTATATAATAGAGCTGAAGAGTTTGCTTGATTGATTAAAAAAATATATATTGATTAAAAATATATATATTGTAGTCCATTTAACAATGATGTAGCTAACTGTGCTTGCAGTCAGAGTGACCTCCTCCAGTTAGAATACACAACATATGGTTATTTTTATCAACATTAAAGCTATTTTTTAAATAAATTTCTAAACATAATATATCATAATATCTGTTTTTTTAATACATATATTAAAAAAACAGATAACCATTTTTATATTACGAGTAAACATGTCGCAGAACCTCTGACAAGTTCTTATTAGGTAATGATAACAATGTAAACAGCTTATGACCATATATGGTTGTATACACAGAACAACTATTTAAACAACCTACATACAAATGTGAGATTATAATGTTTTATTATTGAAAATGAAAATATTCTTTAGTTGAATAATTATTGAGGCAATTGTGGTGATGTGATTGTGTCTTTCAGACAAGGAAATAGTTGTTGGTCCCCAATGAATGCAATATATTATTTTTTATTCCTTGCTCTTATTAGACAGAATTGCAGCTTTGAGTTGTGCCACTGAACTGCTTTTAGGTAGAAATGAAAATATTAATAAATATAATTCATTCTTTTATATGGGTATCAAATCAAAAAGTGTCAGATTAAAGTCGCACAATTGTGCGTACATATTCTATTATATTTTTAATTAAAAAGTATACTATATATAAAAAACTTCAATTCTTATAAGTTGATATTTTATAGGTTTTAGGTTTCTTTATATTATAATATTATAACACATTTTTTATTTTCATATATCACAAACCAAGTTTAATTCATTAGAGGTTTCTTATATTTCTGTTTCATTTAAACAAGTAACCATATAAAAATAACAGTAGAACACATTTAATAGCTTCTTATTCTAATACTATTCAAAATGTTTTGTGTAAATTATGTACATAACTAACAATCAATTGAACATGTTATTTTTAAAGATATATAAATAATTGAGTAAAATATAAAACTTATAAGGTCCCAACCACTCTATGTCATTAAAATCCTATTAAAATATTTTCTATGTCAGCTTCCTGTCAGTACAAATAATGATTATTAAATAGTGCTCATATAACATTTTTATTTAGACTAAACATTTCTATAAAGATATCATATGACCAACTCAAAATGATCTTGTAAATATTATTTCATGGTGTGCCTTGCAATTTCTATACATTTGATTAGAAATTGGAGAATGGAGTGATTTTTCACTGTTTCAATTTCGATAATAAAAAAGATAAAAATACAATTTTATCACCAGGGATGTTATATTTGCTGTAAAAAAATATTTGAGATAAAAATCTTTGCTACTCTAATATTTACTATATTACTACTAAAAGCCTATATTATAAAAAAATTATGGCGCAGCGCCATATTGCCTGACGTATCGTGATTCTAAAGACGAAAGTTGTTTGTTCGATTCTCACTAGTAATAATTAATTATTTTCATTTGCTTTCTATGGTAACAAGATAAAGCGCGACCCTGAGTTTCGGCACTCAACACAACGTCTCAAATTTTAGGCTGTGGCTAACATAACTTAACCTATCCTATGTACGGGATAGAGCGTGAAGCTAAAAATAAAAAATATATAATAGAAAAACAGCAATAATTATGTATTTAAATACACATAAACCATCAATATGATGTCCTATTTAAAAGTAATTTTGACAGGTATACCTTAAAAAATTTTTTCTTATTATTACTGGACGTAGAATATAAAGCTGCAGGAAGGTCCATTATGAAACTGGCGCATTATGCTAAAAATAACCACCGTCTGTACATTGTTTCACGTTGTTCTTTATAAATGCCCTGAATATCGTGTTTATTTCTATTTTTTAGCTTCACACTGTATCTCTAACATAGCAGAATAGACAGATGATCTAGTGTAAAGATTCTCCGTTCGTCACTTTGCCGATTTCCTCATTTATAGATGAAGAGTTGCGCCCCTATGCCACAACTGCCTCGTATATTTGATTTTATAATTGCTTACAAATTTTTTTACTCATCAGTGAGAAGATTCATTTCTCCGCTCGTCTTATATACCTTATAATAATACATTTTCTAGAAAATTACAGCTTCGCGCTCCAGCACACAGCAAGGCAGGCAGAGGAAAATCACTCCGTTCCCCACTTACCGTTGAATCGCGTCGCTGAATGAAGTCGCGTTTACAGTCACATTTTGTACCCCTGCGCCACAACTGGCCTCAAAATACACCTATAAGACAAAGAGCGGCGTTAAGTTCCGCCACTCGACATGAAATATCTCGAAAATTTGGCTGTTTACGGGGAATGGAGTATCTTAACACTATATGTGGGATACAGCGTGAAGTTAAAAAATGTTGTTACTGTGTATGAATGTGTGACTCAAAGATCAAGCATTATATTATAATATAGTTTTAAATTAAATATATAACTTTTAAGTTATTAATTACTATCAGATTATTAAGTAATTAAACAATAAGTATATTATGTACAGCATAGCAATATTTTTGGTGGCATGTTCGATCAAAAGCAACTAGGATGTGCTTCACTACTAAGACTATAAAGAGGGCCTAGACTCCTCTAGGCTCTTACTCTTACTCTTACTTGTGTTACATTTTTTTACGAACAGTAACAACTTATTCAAAAAACCGGCCAAGTGTTAGTCGCACGAAGGGTCCCGTGCTATCTATAAAACATCAAAAAATCACGTTGGAATTAATTATATATATTAAAGAAAAAACATGGAATTTTATACTTTTACAAACATTTTTTCTTTAGTATATCAAAGAAAAAAATAAAAAAACAGAAAATAATGTTCCTGCTTTTGGTGGCGGCTCCGGTCTTATTATTTTAAATTTTGCGATTTATACATCGATATAAATAACTAAAACACATATATATTAAATGTAAAATTGTGTTCAAAAACATGTAGTACTTTGTTTGGCACTGTCATGTATGAAGTCATTCGCTTTTTTAATCGCCTAATCGCAATTAGGTCAAGAGCGAGTCAAATTAAAAGCTGAATAAGATTTTGCGATTCTTTAGTAATCATCTTGTTATATTTAAAAAAAAGCCGTATTTGTTGGTTGTCTTTTATGTATACATATTTCTTTTAGTTGTGTTTGTTGTAAAAATTGTTGTACTTATATGTGATATAGCCTTTCCATGACTATGACCTAATAATAAAGTCGCTTTTAGTTTACATCTCGCGCGCTATTCAAAGCGTGCCTAACAAGATTGCAAAACGGCAGCTCAGTTTTTTTCTTAGCCTTGTTAGACAATTCTCGGAATGTAAAAAAACCTATGCATTCCTCGAGACGGCTCTGCTTACAAGTTACAGTATAGTACCGGGTAATGTCTGACAGGTTGCTGCGTCTATGGAATTGTGTAATGCCCATGTTTATATGATTAATTAGATTTTTTGGGTATCAGTAGGCGTCGTCGTATTTTTTTTGTACTGCCAGTATTGGTAAATTTTTATTAACGTAAAGGTGTTTTTTTTTTATTTTTATACATTCAATTTTTGTTTTTGATTTTATGGAATGTAAGAAAAACTAAAATTTTCTAGTCGACTCTGCTTACAATAGGGTACCGGATAATACCGAGACGTCGCAGAAGTATGCGTGAGCGATGCTGTGGCGTCTCATTTTGGTGGAGAGGGTCTCCGCTAGGTTTTAGTGGGTAGGATCGGTTTCACCGGTGAGTCCCACAGTACCGCTCATTCATAAGGTTCTGGCCTTATGAGTGGTTCAGTATGAGCGGTCTGCCTAAATGCGTTTCCGAGATAAAACAAAAGGGTACCGGTCTGTCCGTAATGTCTGACATGCTATTGCGTCCATTGTGGTGAAATGTCCAACTATTAGAATTGTTGATAATTCCAATGTTTTTATGATTAACGAAATTTTTAGGGTATTAGTGTTTTTCGATCAACCAGGCTGTTGTGTACTACTACAGACAGACAGACTATATATAGGCACACGTGTTTTTAAAATCTATACTTAAAAATTACAGCAAACGAAAATATTCTTTGTGTTTAGTTACTTTAGTTAGATTACAATTACATTTAAATCGTCAAGTTACGAAAAAAAATCAGTAGTGTCAGTCCTATAGGAAGCTACCATCGACTCGGAATTCAGTTCCGCTAAGAGCCGGGAAGTAACAATTAAATTGTAAGCAAGTAATATGTGGTCCTATAAATATGGCGTAAAATAAAAAAACTCGTAAAAGTATACCAACTAATCACCAAATTATCTAGCTTTTTTTTTGTAAAATGTAGCTTTATTGAACTTTATTGGTATTCTAATATTAGGATCATTTACAAAACTTTCTTGTCCATTTAACTCCCAACGTTTCGGAAACTATTACTTGAGATAGAATATATAAATGGGCACCATCACCAACGGGAAACACTAACCGAGTCTTGCCGTAAATCTTCATCCGATGTTGGTAGGGACATTATGTAATTCAGCCTCTTTTGTAGTCAATAGGCTTTGGAGTTTCTTTTGCTTAACAGCCTGGCACCGTGCCCAGTTTTTCAGTAATAGATCAAGTGCTAATTGGCCGTGGCGCCAACCATTTTTGCCGAAAGACCGAGTTGTTTTTTTTTCCTCTTATTATTTTACATGCATTTTTTTTTGGTATTTTGATTGAGTAATTTTGGGAATGATTTGTTTTAATTAATCTTAAATAGTTGGATGTGCTATATTTTGGGGCATTTATTTTGTATACAGTGAACTGAGTAATAAACGTGTGTTATGTATTGTCATTTTTTGATTTTAGGTACAGTTTTATCTTCCTAAAAACTATATTTTTTATTAATTAAATGATATTGTTTTATATATTGGTTCTCCAATGTATAAACAAATATCAAATAATAGGATTTTTTTTTTCTATTAAATAGTAAACTCGTTAAGTCGATTTTCCAGCACTCACACAGCTCAGCCTGACTAAACCTCGAGTGGGTACTTCAATATCTGAATGGGTTGTTCTTCAAACAGCTTACACAAGAGTTGACTATGATCTTGGTCTAACTTTTTTTTTGTAAGCATAATAACAAACATGTTTTTTTGGATGTACGGTAAATAGAAAGACTGGAAATCTAGTATCAAGACATACCGTTCTCCAATTTTCACCTGAATCGAGACATTGCGTGTTGTCTTTCCAAAGCGAACAAATAGAAATAACCCATATCCCCCGAGTGAGAATTGAACGCACAATCATCGCATTTACAGTCCAACGCTGTGACACTGCGCAACAATACACAACCAATACCTAATTAGAAAACGTATACGTTTTCTAAACGTATACGTTTTCTAATTAAGTATTTATCTTTCCTAAGTGTGGATTAACACTTTAAAAATGTTTAAAAATACACAACCATATGTTGTATTTTTAATGATATATAGAAAATCTTACTATATTTTTCACATAAAAACAATAAAAACACATAAAAATCAAATACTGAAGTCAATGTTTATATATTTTTTAACTTATGTGTTATTAAATATTTTGCTATGTTTCCTTGAACGCGGTTTGTAATTGCGTGAATAATAGTATTTTCTATATAAAATTATAATAGGTTTTTTTATAGTAAACGTGTTTTTGTCATCGTATCACGTAGTCAGCGGCGTTTGGCCGTGGTTAGCCATTTGTGGGCGCTGAGCGTTATTCAATGAGATCCACTAGCGCCTAGCTACTTAACTATATTTATATATTTAATGGAAATAACTTACTACAATCTCTTCTTTGACGTTCCTTGTAAGCGTATGTTTAGCAAGCTCAATTTGACCAACTTCCCAGTGTCCGATTGAGTTGAAATTTGGATTACACCTTCAGTTCTGATGTCCATGAAATTGCATATAATAAATATTGTTGTAAGTACAAAATGACCGCCGTAATAAAATCGTGGATTACAATTTTTTTCATTAACACCCTTGATTTGTAAAATACAATACACCATAAAAAAATCAAGAATACTTGTTTTTTTTGTGAATATTTTATTTATGTAAAGTATACTATACTATTATTAACTATACTCTACTTCTGTATTATAAATTTGAGGAGTTTGTTTCGTTGAACGCGCTAATCTCAGCTTCACTCAGGAAGATTCGAATTCTAGTTTGGACCAAATCGGCGTTGATATTTTAAATTGACTATCTCCGAATGTGTAATATATTATTATGAAGATATCAATGAAGTAAAAAATATCTTAAATTATACACATATTTTTGAACGAAGAATTTTACCACCGTGGCGCAGTGTAAGTGTCTGACTGTACATATGATGGTTGTGGGTTCGATCCCAAACTCACAACAACAAGGTCGGTTAGCAGTATGCATGATAGCGTGAAGTTGAAAAGAAAACAAAACGATATTGCAAGTTGTTTCACGCATATGTTATTTTTTTATTCCTTTGAGCTGACTGCAAAACTATTTACGAAAACCGGTTGACAAGGACTTCTTCGAACTTGACCCACATCTTTGAATGAATGTTAGATCAATACTTTATTATTAACAAATGAATTCATTCATTCATCATAATATAAGGAAAAATAATAATAATATTGGATACTGAGGATTGTTTGTGTGTGATTTTGTTTGGTTAGTAGTACGGTTTGGTTGCTTTGGTGCACTCGTAATTAGGTTGTTATGCAAGTTTATATTTGGTGTAAATTTTTTAGAGGTTATTTTTTTCTTTCTTTGTTACCTTTTTTTATATAAAAAAAAGTTTTGTGCAAGTATTTTTTTTTTGGTAGTGAGGAATAAATAATTTCGCGTGAAACGAAGTGCTGCTGTAAGTGTTTAGTGTTATTATATTTTATTGTCTTACTTTTAGGCCCGTGTTTATAAACCGCTCTTAACTCTGAGATTCATCTTGAGATGCGGTTTTTTTTATGTTATAATTTATGAATGAAACTAGGTTTATAATTATTTGTTATAACCAGCTAACCCTCGAGTAAAATAGATTTATATTTTTTTATAATTTCACGATGTATCCCACACATAACAGGTTAGGCATAAGGAACCGGGTGTTAAGATGTTCCGCTCCCCATTTTTCAGCCAATTTTTGATACGCGATTTGCCTTGTTACCAGAACGAGAAAATAAAAACCAACATTCTCCACAATTAATATCGAACCTGTAATCGTCGCCTTTACTGTGCCGATGTGCCACGACGACCTTATCTCTTTATTAATTTATTTATAATTATAAAAGTTGCCATCTAGTATCTAAATCTCAATAATCTCATCATCAGAACACTGATGTTTAATGATTTATCATACCGTTATTGCATTACGCGACAATTCCGATTTTGGTGTTAATAGTTATTATACCATAATATTGCGTGTTCAGTGGTAATAGGACCAACAACCGCCGTGTTTGCTCCTGCGCCACATCGATATCAAAAAAGTTCAATACATCTAAAGTTTATTTTATATAAGCCAAATAACAAACATATTTTTATATATATATATATATATAAAGGTATATTATAGTTGCCATATCCGGTGGTGGGCGCGACGCCTACACCACAACTAAAGGGCTTCTTGGGAGAAAGTTGTTGTGGACGCTTCGATCAGGGTCAGGCTAACCTGAGGAATTAAGAAACTGAGTAATTTGGGCGGAGCTTTGATATTATTCTGAAATATATATTGCTATTATTGCTGACCGTTTCGCATTCATCGCTGGATATTTGTTGAGGTGAAAAATCACGCAGGTTGTCTGTGCTACTATACTAATATTATAAAATAGAAGAACTAGTTTGGTTGAAATGGCAAATCCCAAGAACTATTGGGTCAAATTGTAATTTTTTTTTTTTTGTGTCTATCTATCGAAGAGGAATGATTATAAAAAATGTTGTGAAATCGTTTCTACTGTTCTTTACTATTTTAGAAGGCACTATATGTGCGCTACAAAAATATAGATAATAAAACATAAAAACACAAGGGAGCTTATTAAATAAAAAAAAAGTAGTTCATACGAGAAAGAGAGACAGAAAGAGAGGCGTGACGCTAATATTACATATTTAATCAGTATAAATAAACATTTTAATAGACACAATATTGTGAAAAATAAACATCGATTGACTTAGTCATTGGTTAATTGATGCAAGTATGACGTCATATACGTCGCACGTGACGTAATTTGGTCATATCGGTCTTATGTCACCGTTTGAAATTCATTCATACGCCTACAAACAAATTGCCTTTGCCGCCTTTGTGGTTGCTTAAAACTATTGGTCGTTTTATTTCTATGTTGATTATTGATTCACGAAACTTAACGCCGTGCTTTGTCTGTCCGTAACCGTGATCGGTACATATAAATATTTTATAATATTATTTTGTGTACAGTGATTAACTGTTTTAGCGTGACTAAACACAAATTACGCGTTCTCCACTTTCTCAGAAATTTTCTCACGGCATTGCGTGATGAGTGGCGGAACTCAACGCCGGACTTTTTAAATGCTGAAATAAAATTATTAATAAACAATAATTAATTCCCCCATGTAGTGATCATCAAACGCTACGGTCCCTGAATATCACTGTCACTCAAACGGCGGCAGTTTAAAATAATCACTTTTGATCTATCTTCTTTAAAATGATATATTAAAAGTGCCTACCGATGTAACCTTAATGTGATTTAATACCTTTATATATGCCTCTATATAACACTGTGTATATACGACTTTGTTATCTTCACTTTAATTGGTGTAGTGGTTAAAGGTTGATTGCTGTGCTAAAGGTCGCGTGTTCCATAATTATCGAGGACAGATTTTTGTAATGATAGCATTAATTATAATTATTGCATACTGTTTGTAAGCTTCACGCTGTATCCCGCACACAGCAGGGTAGGTAGAGGGAACCTAGTGCTAAAACACTCCGTTTTGCCATTTTCTGCAGAATTCCGGAGGTATTGCGTGTTGAGACACTTTTAAAACATATACATACAAATAACATTAATTATTTACGATCTTTATATCGATAAACAAAATCAGTTCGTAATATATACATTACGAACTGTATGTATTATTATTTTTAAATATAAAATTTACATATAAATATAATAAACAAAACACCGCGTTAAAAAAACACAAACAATATAATAATAATAATAAAAAAATATTACAGTGGCTTAATGTTTGAATAGAATTTGTTTTATAATAGATACACACGTAAACAACATGCATGATAAGTACTTTGTAAAACAGAAAGATTATAAGCTGAGATCCGCTTAAATTTTACTGGGTTTAATACATGATATAAGAATTGGGGGGAATCTTAGTGTTAAGACATTCCGTTCACATCAAGATCCATTCCTCACTTTCTGCCGATTTCTGGATGTTTTGCATGTTGAATAGCGGAACTCAACGCGTACATGCCTTGCCTATGCTAAAATCGCGGCTTCCTACTCTTTTTGGGATGACAAGGTAGGCAGAGGGAACCTAATATTAAGACACTATTACTCACAATGCGCTCAATTGTCGACCCATTACGTGTTGATTGACACAAGTCAATATCGCGTCGCGGCTTCGTCTACCAGAGAGAAAAAAAGAAAAGTATCTATGCTTACGATAAAATCTTACAGGATTGGTCGCTGTACATGGAAGATATATAATAAAAATGTTATTAGTAGCGTTGAATAACGTAATAGATCCAAAAATAATATTTTTTTAAATTTTTGTGTTTGCCTGTGCTCTGTAAGAGCGCTTGTACAGTTTCCAAGAGGCGCGGGTTCAAATCCCATTCAATTTTTTATATGTTTTCTAAAAAGTATTTTTCTTTTCTACATGTGGAATAATACTTAAAAATATTTGTGTGTTCCCGCTAATCTCAGAACCGGTTTAACCGATTAATTGCAATTATAACTATTGTATTTTGGCAAGCTTTCCTTAACATTTAGAGCTTGTTTTATGTCAATAACAATTATTAAAAAGTTATACCACTTTAAATAAAGTTGGTCGACAAATTTGTTATAAATAACTTTTATTGAATTGGTTGAAATGTTACCTTTCAATATAGACACCTATAGATATTGATTTTAAAATTATATTTTTATTAGAAAACAAATGTAATGCAGATTAGTTAATTAATTATTATATAGTTCAAGCAAGCGAACCCACGAAACCGCGGATCGCTAGAATTCCATATAATCATTCCCTCGAATGGGGACCAAACCCACAACTATCGAATTTAACGACGCCGTTCCACTGCACCACAACGGCCTCAATAGCGTCCGAAATTAACTTTGAGTTAAAAATTTAATTTAGGAAGTTGTGAGCGGAAACGGGAAAGTCCAGTAATCCGTTGCAACTCCAGAACGAGGGCGAGCCGTAAATATAGGTAACCCACATGCAGACCAGGTGTTTTGTAACGTATCTTTATGTTTGTACGTAACAATATTAGATGAGATTATTTAGTGCGTCTTTCGTCATGTATATAATAATTAACTTTTACACGTGGCTTCGGTCGCGTTGATGCCCTAAATAAATTCAATAATATAATTTTCTTTATTTTTGAGAAAGAAAAAGCTAAATTTTGTCATAAGTCCCAACTATTAGTAATATTTTAATATGTTTTCATTAATATATATATATATTTTAAGAGTTCTATGCTCTTGGCTGTAGCCTGTAACGAAGTGTCTTAACTCTATCTCTCTCTGTTTGTCTTTATTATCATATTATCGTCCTTCAGCGCCATGACGGCGGCGTCTACTACTATTACAATAGATATAGCTTCACAATTTATCTTTCATAGTAGGGTATACAGAAAGAAACTTGTATTAAGCTATTAGTAGTTAGCTAGTTAGCTACTTCGTTCAATTCGGGCGTTGAGTGGCGAAACTCAACCCTGTACTTTAGTTAATCCGAGCCATCATCATCCCATCCTTGTGCGCTACAGTAACCCAAAAATATTTAAAAAAGATTATATTAACGCAACTCTGGCTTAGTAATCACAATACTAAACTGAATAAATTAAATACAATAGAACACCATTAGTCATCATCATCATTATCATCATTTAATTTAAAATATGAATCACGATCGTATTAATATTTATAGCGAAACTATTTTAATTTACTTATTTCATAGTTTATCTCCCGTTTAATGATGAAAAGAGTATCTAAGTGTTGGATTGATATATAATTCATTTTTCTCATTTATTTGTATCATCGTGTTACAGTTGCACGCTTGTGCCATGACTGGCTTCAAAGAAAATTTTCAGGTTTTTTTAAACCTTATTAAAGATAATGTTGTATAGATACAAATTATTATTTATATATAAGAAACTGGTGGCAATGCCGCATACCGTATCACCGCATTTGATAACGCGTCCGCCATCATAATGGCGATGATTTACATATTGTAATTAGTTTTGTGTAAAGTGGCCTATCTTAATATTTTTTTGTTTTAAAATGAATATTTAGGTGGTTATATCGTTTGTTTGCTTGTTAGATGAGTTAACTTAACGCAGCCTTTTATGCATTCAGATTCATATTGAAAACAGATTTATTTATTAAGAATAAAATAAGTAAAGAGATGTGATTGATATGATATTGATGTGTGATGATTGAAAATATTAAATGTTAAAATTTATTAATTCTCGTAACAAACTGACGTTATATAGACAAAAAAAAATCTTTTAAATGAATAAAAGTAGAAGCTTGTTTTTAGGTCATGAAATATTTTGTTTTTATCATTTTCATTTTATTTACATTTTTATGGTTGTCGTGTGGGAGTGAGAAACCATCACGACTGTCAACGCGACGGGTACGATTCCCACTTGGCAAAATGATAAAATTTAATCAGTCTAATTTAATTAAAAAATAATAATTTTCCCGCTCTGATAGACATAGTGCGACGTTGAGTTCTGTCACTCAAGACCCTATGCCTCTAATCCAGAGGGAAAGTGGCGAACGAAGTCCTTTAACACTATTTTGATCTTTCTAACCCACCACGCGGGAAAAAGCGGAAGCTGCTTATTTTTTTAATTAAAATTTTGCTTATACCACTTTCGTACTTTATACACGTGACATACTGCTGTCCGTAAATGGCGTCTTTAATAAGGATCTACTTAGAAATATTATGTAATGAAAAATATTGAATGAACGTCTGTTACGTTGATTGTTAATTGTACTATTGTCATACAAAAACTACTCGTATAATTTTGTATTGTTACACTGTTCTAACGGTTTCGGTTCCCTTTATTCGACCTGAATAAAGAATATGCTAGTGAGGAGATATAACAAAAAAGTTGGAAATGCAGGTATTTGACACATCAATCAAATACCGTATCATATTGTATATCTTAATACGGGATGAAATGGGTTTTCAATCGGATAGGTACAAATGGATGTCGTGTGAGGAAAAGAGATGGAATTTAAAAAAAATCTTGCGTCTAACATTTTTATAGAATTAGACTGCACACAAAACAAAATCTTAAGCTTTTACGATGTTTCACTTTTTAATAATCCCCCAACCAAGTGAAATTGAGTGATTTGAAAAGTGTTCGAAACGTCGGCTTTGTGTAAACACTATGAATTTCCACTACGATTCACGGAAAACAAAAATTAATATACCTCTACATTATCATTCATCATCATCATCATCTGAAAGTTACTCTTAACCTCACTGTTTAAAGTAGCGCCCGTATAAATCATTGGCACTCATTTTCCCGGTAGCTGACCTATATCTATCCAGGCCCTGTTCGGTTGTGTAATGCGGCGCCGGGACGCCTGGCGCCTGGGGAGACGTGGCGCCCAATGTGGGGCCCGTCTGCGGGATTTAACTTTTAGCAAATAGGCTGTTTCTTTTTAATGCATTCGATTCGATGGTTATATGCTTGTTTGTTATGTTTGTATATATTATGTCGTTTTGTGGTGGCTGTATATGTTGGTGTTATTTAAATACTTATTGATAGCAAGTATATATTTTTTATATTGGGATTTATTGACAATTTTATTGCAAAGAAATTATATTTTCTAAGTACTTTTAATTCGTAATAATTTCAGTTATTCTTGTTTCAACTCTTGACTTAAATCAAATTGCTGTCACACGAGTCATGTCAGTTTGTTCACATAAATGACTACTTTAGTTATTTAATGACATAATGATAGGGATCCGATCGTCGGATTTTGCCGTATAGAATCGACGTATCAGTGATGTACTAGGTAAATATCAGATACCTAAATCTAACGCAACGCTTTATCTTAATAAAGCACCAAAATAATCCTATCTTAATTTCTAATCTAAATAAAATGAGCTTCACATAAAGAATGTTACGAATGTGACATCTCGGATCTGGATACGGACAAGAACAATATGTACTACATAAGTTTGATTTACAAATGTGAAATTATTTCGAATTATTCGTTTGTTTCGGATAATTTCGTTTAGGTATTAAGATTATCGAGAAATTTATATCCTAACGGATCTAGATTGGTAAAATCATATTAAGTTAAGCTGTCAGGCAAAATAAAAAACCTTATTCATATGATGATGGCTGACCATAAAAACTATCATTTTAGACTCCGTATATATTCAAAATTATTTCAAAATTTTACCTACATTGGACTTGGTTACGGTTGCGGATACTTTTTTTAAGGATGTTTTATTTCGGATACTCGACACATGAGATCCCTGTTTCACATATTTGCAAAAAAATATTTTCTTCATTATATTATTGTTTCAGGTATTAGAGTTGAAATGTGAAGGATATAGGACAAACACACGCCGGACAGTGCCTTAGTTAGAACATAGAAAATTATCATATACCTAGTAAATATATATAGAAACGAACGAACAAAAACGAAAACGAATTTGATTTGGTAAGTTATTAGTATTGTTTTAATTTAAATGTATATATTTTAGATAGTTAATATTTAAGAAGCCATTTTGGCGCAAAGGAGCAGCATCCAACTGTAAGTACGATGGTAGTTCGATTTCTACGCGGGAATTTTTTTTTAGAAAAGTAACGACCGCACGTGTCACCTGATAGTAAGTGATCAACGTTGCCTACGACCCTGTGTAACACAAGAGGAACTATAGATGCGTTGCTGGCCTTTAAAGTAAAGGCAGATGTGGTTTTCGAAGATATGTAGGACTTTTGTCATGTTGGAAATGGAGAGTTTTGACACTGGGTTCCCTGTACCTACCCCGTTATATGTGGCATACAGAGTAAAATTCAATCACATTTTAATAAAAATTAAATTCATATTTACTATTATTTTTACAACAGAAAATTCACCCGATTGATTTATATTTTATACCCATAAATCAGAATTATGAATAACTAGTAAAACCACTCGAAAGCTGCACAGCGGGATGTGTGTCGCGATACTTGATAAAAATTCCAATGACGTGTGGCGCAGTGGCTGCATTGAATTATTGTTTTGTTTTGTCGAGGGTGTTCTAAGATACTATTTATATATCGTTGTCTAGCATCAAATTTATATGTACTATGTGTTGAATATTTTTTTTTTGTTTGAACTTTCTAATCTAAGGAAATATTGGCTTGAATTGAAGTTCTTTTACACGATAGATTATACGATTCAAACCCATAACCAAATTAAAAATCTTATTTATTTTATTAAATTAATTTAAAAAATGAAAATAGCTTCAAGCTGTATTCCGCATACAGTAGGGTAAGCAGATGGAACCTAGTGTCCTAAGACACTCCGTTCTCCACTTTCGCCGAATTATCAAGGCATTACGTGTTGAGTGGCGGAACTCAACGCAGGCCTTGGTGCCAGAACGAAGATATGAAAATATTAGTAAATAATAATTCATTCCCTCGAGTTGAGATCGAACCCACAACCGTCACGTTACAGTCACATCCTTGTGCCTTTGCGCCACAGTGGCCTCATATAATATAAATATGACGGTTTATAAGAATAGATGTTTGTGCTACTCTCACGCAAAAACGAAAATGAAACATAGATCAAGCTTGGCTATAATATAACAATAAGTTTAAGCTAACGAAGACTCATTTATGTCGCTAGTAATACACTTTACAATATAAACAACACATCCAACACTCGTGTTGTTAACAATATATCAAAAGCAGCAAGCACTCAGCTGCATCACACTCGCAGCGGGACGCGTGGGCGTCACAAAGTTGATAAAAAACGATACTGTCGATACTGTACCGCTATACCTCATCATTTGGCTGGCGGTAGGTGGTGAATGGGACTTTGACGGTTTACATATATTTCAATTTAGTATGTATTTTCCAAATTTCTTTGCCTTTTTCGACCTTTTGGTCTTTGACTACGTGAAACCAGTTTTTTTGACTTGTCATTGTATACATCAAACAGCAGGGTTGTCTGTGACAATTTAGAGTTTAAGTACTACATTCTATATTTTCCACAGAATTTGCAAAGCATTGTGCAAATCAACGCTCCGTTTGTCTTGTTGCTATAGTGGGAATTTAAAATAATTTATCCCCTGATTGGATGGAGATTGAACCCACAACCATCGCCTTTGCAACCAGATGCTGTCCCACTGCCACGATGGCCTCGTACTATATAACAAAAACTTACTATTTTACTTCAAAACTTTTACACATTACAAGTTTCCATGATAAAATTGAGCTAATGAGAAACAGTTGCGTTGAGTGCTAAATTGACTCGACGAGAACAACCCGATTAATCGAACTAGTACCTTACCCAATACAAATTAAAGTCCATTACAGCTTCCATATGGTATGTGGAACACGTAATTACTCAGGCACTATTGCTTCAGCAAAGTAGCAATATGCAAAGTAAACTCAGAAGCTCACTTGTATATGAAAATATTTTGAATTTGATATTGTATCGTCATGTCTTTGATGATTTTGATGGATATCCTTATAGTGTTTAGATAGTATATTGTTGTTACTTAGAAGACTGTTTGGTTATTGAAGGGTTGGTTTAGTTCATGGTTACTCCCATCGTTCTAGTAGCAATGGAGGCGTGTGTATGTTAAATTCAAAGTAATTGAACAAATGTATCGATTTTGATAAAACTCAGATTAAAATGTGAAAGGCCGTCGCGGAGCAGCGACACGCGACTTTAAACACGACGATTGTGGGTTCGATTGCCACTTAGGATAAGCGTTTAAAACGTTTTGTCGTTTTACCACAATATATGTATAAGATACCTAATGCGAGAACATAGAAGCATTGCTTTGCAATGATTGACAATAGTGAATTTAAATAAATAATGTGATTTTCGGCTCCAAATACGTTTTTCCGCAAATTGAAAAAAAAAGAAGTTTAAATCCAGAATGTAAAATTAGTGAAGTTCCATATTATGTTTAACAATTGGTCAGTAATTGTGTATTTTGTTAGAGTTCATCATCGGAATAATTTGTAATTTTAATTCTTAACATGTGGTTGAATCTCATCTCGGGAAGGGCTCTTATCTGCGAAACATCAAATTGCTGCAATCTAACTGTCAACTGGCAAAACACCCTCCCGTCTACACCCATTACTTCTGAGCCGCCGCACGCTGTGTAAATAACCAAATATGCATAATTGTTGAACCGTTGTGTCATCTTATTATTCTACTCCTTTTTTGCACCCAGCAAGTGCTTTCAATGGAGCGTCGTTGCTTTTTTTATTGAGTGTCAATTTGCGGTCTTTTGTACCACGGAAAGGGGTTAAAAGAACAACATTGTAAGAATCGCTACCCTTTTTTAATGAAGTTAATGTTAAATAATATGTTTTTATGGGTAAATGTCATATCTGACACAAATTTTGTACAGATAAGATCGTACAAATTTATTGCCCTATACAGGGAACACTACAAAATTAATGATGTATTTTTTTATTGGTCACTAGCCAAAGTTCGTCGACTGTAAATCTACTCGTGACATGATAAGGGGATTAATAACTCCCGCGGCCCCAAAAAGCCTCGCGTCTTCGCTTCGATACGAATCAATAAACAAAATCACGGGCGCCGGAAATCCGAGCGGAGTCCGAGATGCATTTCCATCTTTCACCGTCTTTTCACCCTCCGAATATCATCCCCATGTAGCTCCCTCTCAGTGCGAGTGCGAGCGGGACGGCGGGCGGGCACAGCGCGTGCGCGAGCCGACCCCTCATGAGCGTTGGAGAAGGTTGATAGTGGTGAACAAGAGATCCTGGCGTGTTGCCGGGGTCGAGGAACATTCCTCCGTGGATCGTCCGCGGCGGCGGAGGTCCCGCTCTCTCAGACCCTGGGATAGCACCTCACACTGCATCCAGACACAGCACAACAAGTACTTGGTGTGCTGCAAGCCTGTACTCCAGTATCTAAATCTGTTCGTAACTTCAAACTGTTCATTCCTTCTATTCACTTCGCCGTATTCGGAACGTTTTCCGAATTTACCTCAATATTTGCCAAAAGCTTATCATAAAACAAAGCTAGTTGGAGGGTAACCAGGGTGTGAGAGAGCGAGAAGGGTTGTAGTATTTTTTTAAAGTGGGAACGAGACGGCGCGATGTGTCGCCGCTGCCGCACGAGGTAAGTGCCACTTGTAAGCCACGTGTTCGAACTTTAGTTCTGGCCTCAGATTGTTCACAGTTGTTCCTTTCAATTTTGTTTGTTTCGCCGCTGTGCGATAAATTTCGTTTAGCAGAAAGTTACTCGTCTGTATAATACGCACATTTTCAATATGTGTGCTCTCAGAAAAAAAAATATTTTTATCGTTACAATGTTGTAAATATAAAACCAAAGCTACAATTTCTTGATAAATTTTGTAAATTCTGCTATACTTCTGTACGTTTCCGATCTAAATGGACTCTTCCTTTTTTGCACCTGAAAATATATATTTTTTATTAGTACGAGTATTTATGCTCTTATATTATAACTAGGAGGTGGTCTTCGTTTACGTTAACTATGAAATCATGTTTATTTCTTGTACCCGAAGGAATTTCGATAAATCCTTTAAATGCTTCTCTGCATTCCCCTAAGAACTTTTTTATTTAGCTTCACGCTGTATTGGAACTTAGTAAGGTAGGCATAGTGACCCTGAGAACTTAGTGTGATGACACTCCGTTCTCATTGAGATTCTGCCGTTTCCCACTATCCGCCAAAATCTAAAGTCGGAGTGGAGAATGAAAATATTAAATATTTAATTTCGACAGGTTGTGGGAGTCCAGCCCACAACCGTTTCTCGAGGTTATAGTCACTCTCATGCTTCTGGTCATCAATAGGCCAAGGAAAGTACTTCCGAAATTTCCGCGTTCTACCCCGCGTATTTTCTTTACGCTTCATCTGTGCGTAGTCTGCCAGTCACTCAGTAGCGGAAGAGAAGCAAACACCTTAACGTTCGTTTTTATATATTTTATAATCTTTCGAATGCGATTTCGAATAAATAATTAAATTTCTTTCAAAATTTATCAATAAATTTATACTAAATAAACAAAATATCCCCGCTGTATACTCAAACATTACCCCCATCTGAATGGAGTTCTTTAATTTAATCAATCACGAGTCCTTTATTAGTTGTTCCCTCGTCAGAATTAGTATAATCTGTTGATGCGCAAACTGCATCCTGTCATTATACTTCGTTAGATCTTCTTTAGAGTATTAACGTGGACACCCGCAGGGATGGTTTTTATATTAAAATCTTATGGAAAGATATCCTGAATTTAATTAAATATACATATTTTTATAGATTCACGCTGTATTCTGCATATAGCAGACAAGACATGTTAAGACACTTCGTTCCTCACTTTTTAAAAAAAAATTAGTTAGAACCACCACGGTTTCATTTAGTATTTTTTATATAGAATCATATTTAGTTTTCCTAAATGCATTTATTATCATTAGAATTAATGGGCGTTTGGGCGTCAGGCAGAGCTGACTTGGCCCACGACTATCGTGTAGCTAGCCTTTATACAACGTGTCAGTTAACGTTACCATGGTTTAATTTACCTATTTTACTATCTAAAAGAAATAATTTGTTGTTTTATTTAGCCCATGATAGAAATCGTAAGAGGTCTTCAATTCAAGGTTTAAATTATTATATTTTCTGCTTCGCAGTAAAAGTCTTCTTCCTTCTCTTTTTCTTATTATTACTGTATATTCTAACTTAAATTAATTAGTACCTTTATATCGTATATTTGTTGCGCCCCCGCAGCGATGATCGCTTCAAATACCTAATTGATTAACTATACTCCCTTTTCAGTTTGCACTATAATTATTTACTGTTAATCTCTTATTTAATTAGGCAGGCATTGAAGCTATCGAGGCTGTGCTGCGTATGACTTTGAACGTGACGGTTATGAGTTCGAATACCACTCGCGGTAGTGAATTATTTATATTTTCTTGCTCAGGTAATTAGACGAAGCGCAGCGTTAAGTTACACTTAACAAGCAACGTCTCGATAATTACGCGGAAGTTAGGGATAGGAAGTTTCTTAGTACTGAGTTTTCCCCACTTACCCCATTACATGGTGAATACAACGTGCAGACAAAAATTCAACTCATTCATTAGCTCGTATTCTGTTCTATGTAAGGGGTCCGTGGGAACCCCCACCGTGATGATCTCTTTAAATGTTGGTTATGTAGATTGATTAACATCAGATAGACCCCATTGGATTAATGCAATTTGGCATCATGGCTTGTTTGTTTGACAAATAATGTCTTAATTTGAAAAAGTTGTCACAAAGATCTTTCAAACGTGTCATTAGATTATATTGTGAGGTGGAGATAAAAGCGATAGTAGTGAGTGCAATTCCCACTGGGGGTAATATAAAAAATTAGAGGATATGATTCTTGTTATTGACACATCGTAGCGTTGAGTTATACTCAATAAGAACTATGGGTTGAATAATTGAACGTAAAGTGAGGAACTGAGTGTCTTAACAGTAGGTTCGCTCTGCCTACATTCCTATGTTGGAATTTTTTATCTTATTTCTTTATATCCTAGCTCGAGTATTGTAATCGATGTGATCATAGCACGCCATTAAATATATCAGTCAACGTACATCATAATCACCCTAATATTATATTAAAATCACATATAACTTTCCTCCGTCCTCCCTTTGTGCACACGCGTCCCCTAATTCGCTAATAGAAAACAGACTAGTCGACATCCCGCGTCGGACAGCGTGACGACTTCCGGCGGCGACCGGATGTACCAATATGGTGGATTATATATTTTTTGTATTTATTTATTTATTTATGTTATACATACATTCTTAGATATCCCCCTTCGCTGAGAGCTTAGCTTTCCGTTATCTGAGATTTTGTTTGTAGGTACATGTTTCTATTGTTTCTATTGGAAACAGGATTTTCTTATTTTTTTATATATAATTTTCAATTCATTTTTTATATTTTTATGATATTTATAAATGATTGTTAAACTATTCATCTTAATTTTTGTATCAGCTCGAAGTTTCTATATGTTATATGACATTGTATTGTACATCGCATTGTGTCTTCTGGTCGACCACAACGTGTAAGACTGAAAATAATATATAAGCCTTGTGGGTTCGATTCCAATCGGGTGCAATGAATTACTTAATATTTCCATTTCATTTCTCTAGTTACAAAACAAAGTGCGGCATTGAGTTCACCTTTTGAACATGCTATCTCGAAAATTCAACAGTGCGTAGGGAACCTTATCACTAGGTTCCCTATACCTACCCTTCTATGTGCGAGATACAGCGTGAAACTAATAAAAAATAAGGTATATAAAAATATTGCATACCCTTTATTTTCGCCTCAGCCCATCATCCTGGCGCCAGACTCGTCGGCGCCTGAGTGTATCGATTCAATAAGGCGCATGCGCTCTTACTTGTTTATGTCTTAAGTCATTTATCTCCTATCACGTACGTACTATGTGTGGGAATTTATTAGTTTATTATTATTTACTTCGGCTGTTATGTTTGATTGCTTTGATATTTTATAAGATTATCGTTCTTTATTTTTATTTCTTTTCTATTAATGAAATCGTATTAAGTCGAAGACGATTAATCCATTTCTTTTTTTTTAGCTATATAGATAATGATTTGATTTATTTTAAATATTTGCACGTACGATTCCATTCCATTCTATAATTTATTCAATAAAATTTGCATCAATATATACCGTACCGTTTCCGAACCAAAACATTAAACAAATAAACTTATCTTATCCTAGTTTACTTATCTGATATTTCACACGGATTTCGCTTTTAGTACTAAAAATGTAAGCAAACCGTGATTGAATTTCGTTTATATTAAGCCCTAGCTTTCACCTAAGGTGGTACCTCCGTCGGTCGAATGAAATCAACTAAAAGTTGACACATGACATCTTCAGCAGAAATATAATAATAAAGTTACATGTAAAATAGCTATATACTCCTATATGCTATCATACAATTTTATTTTTTTCTAGATACATGAATTATCCAACTCAAAATGAATGGTTCTACTAAAATCAGTACATTTTTTTTTTGGAAGGGAAGAGAGGTTCTGTTCCGTTTCTGAGATTATCGTGATGTATACACGGACAAACAGACAAACAGCCACCTTTTTTTAAAAAAATCATTGCTTATAGGGTTCCATTATATTGATAAAACGCCACTTTTTTCCACGCCACGAGATTTTCTCATATATCTTCCATATATTCGCTAGCAGTACACAACTACAATACAATAGTACAATTTTACTATTATTATATATAGATATTGAAACCAAAGTCCACATCAAAAATAATCAGGACAATATCCACTTTTATACTGTATAAGAAAAATACAAAGGAACGTGTCACACGTCGAATTAAACAAAAGGGGTTGGGCAAGTGTTACTGAAATGTATTAACGGTTTATGTTACTGTTACTGTTTATTCTTATTTGTCATGTCGTCATGTCATCCGTGTCAATGGAGGGTAACGTGATAGTTTCCTATTGAAACTATAAGATTTACCTAAATATGTACTTATAGTGCCTTACTTAACTAATGGACTGCCCAACACAAAAATATTTTGTCAATTGGAACCATTAGTTCCTGAGATTAGCTCACCTAAACTCTTTAGATTTGCAATGTAATCATAGATTATTATAAAGTTAATTGCAATTTTCATAACTAATATACCATTACGAACAGACAAGCGCTCGTTCTACACAGTCTGCGATTCATCTACCTATGTAGGTATAGGTGTACCTCTATACAGTACGGTCGTCGAGTCGTGGTCGCCATGAAGCTAGCTGTAGATCTAGTGCGCAGATTTAATTTTAGGATTTTTCTTTCTTTTGATTATTTTCCACTCGAGTGTACAATGTGCAATAGTTCAGACACCTAACTTCAGGGCGGCCACTACTCGTCGACCGTACTGTACTGTACCTCCATAATTGTATATCTACATCCGTGCCCTACTTCCGTCGCCTAGCAACGCCGGCGACGCCGCGCCGCGACTCGGATGCTGGGGAGGTCATTGACTGATAATATTTTTGAATAGGATTAGTGACAAAGAGATAACATGATATAAGTGTCCGGTGTTTGTGTTGCGATTTTTGTGTGGATGCAGCGTTTTTGTTTATGGACGGTTTTGTTTTATTTCCTAGTTAACGCCGTACTTTGTCTGCCAAAGCGGGAGACTAAAAATTATTTAAACAAATTATCCCCACGAGTCTACGATAAATCGAACCTACGATCGTCGTGTTAACTGTTATTGGTTTATAAAATAGAAAAAAACTCATGATTTATATAATTTCTAAAACGTTTCAAAATTGTATAGAATTTGATATATTGTTTTTAAATGCAATTTAAATGGATAATGGATAAGCCCATTAACTTAACTAATGTCATACTTACTTCATTTAACCTCAAAATTAAATGCTGTCGATTACATCATAGTAAAACTCCTAGCGCTCGTTTTGGTCTCAGTAAAGGTTAAAGCATACACTATTAGTAGGATAATAATGTTATTTTTGCAGCTTCGCGCTGTATTCCGCTCACATCAGGGTAGGCAGAGGGAACCCAAGTGTTGAGACACTCCGTTCCCCACTTTCCACCAAATTCTGTAGACTTTGTGTGTTGAGTGACGGAACTCAACTTTTTTTTTTTTATGGAAAAGACACGGCAAACCAGCGTGCGGGTCACCTGATGGTAAGTGATTACCGCCGCCCACGACCCCGTGCAACCCCAGAGGAGTTACGGGTGCGTTGCCGGCCTTTAAGATGGGTTTGGCGCCGGGGCCCGGCATTACCTGATGCGAAACGCAGTGGCATAAAGCCACTACTTCACGCCGGTTTTAAATGCCTGGACACCAGATCGAAGAAATCGAAATATAAATTTTAATAAATATTCCATTGCCTCTATAATTAGAATCGTTTGGAAATTTTATCACTAAAATTAAACATATTTTTCGAAATTCTAAATTGCTTTATAAATAAGTTGCTTTATAGTAAGTTAAAGAATTTGGTTGGACATGTTTATTTCAAGAACTACTGGTTAGAACTAGTCTAATAATCTTTTTTTGTTGATTAGCCATTTATTGATGAAAGCTTAGGCTTTAAGGATGAGAAGGAGTTAATTTGATCTCATATTTATTTTCATTTTTTAATTTTTTTTTAGTGTTATTCCACACTTAGGAAAGACAAATACTTATTTAGAAAACGTATAAAAATTTGAACGTAGCTGGTTTCCAAAGAGCGCTTCTTCGTGCGAGCGGGTTCAAATCCCGCTACGTTCAATTTTTTAATTTCTAAATAAATATTTTATTTTCGTTTGATAATGGGGCAAAGCTCTAAGTAAAAGCTAGTGGTGTATAAAATACATGAGCGACTCGGATCATAAAGCAACGGAGGCGGCAGCACGATTCAAACTCCGGCTCATATACCTTGCGAGTGTACGTTCAACTGGAAACAATGTTTTATATTATACCTCTATAATATGCATAGATATTACATCCATGTATTAAAGTTTTGTGTTGAACGATACTTTAGTAATAGAATCGATATTTAATTTATGATAATAAGCGGCGTTGATTTCCGCATACGCAATATATCAAATTCATGTAGAAAGGAGAGAAATAGGCGTCTTGTGATTTAGTTCTATTTGTTTATACCCTTATAGGTATGTGGCATAATTTCTCTAGTCTAGCAATACGAAGAACAAAATGAAGATGTTCCATTATACTGTTGTTTTCTCAATTAACACTGAGAAATGAGAAAGGAGAAAGGTCAGCTTCGCGCGTTTTCTCGCATACCAGAGAAAGCAGAGAAAAAACCTGGCATCCTTTTCTTTAATTTCTGGTCAATTTTCAAGATATAATAATGTTTAAAAATGAAAATAATTTCAATTAAGTGAATATAGAAAAATGAGAAAGGAGAATAATAATAAAAAAAAAACAATTAATAGACGTGAAGGCATGCGCTTAGATGTTATTAAAGGTCCTTCATTTTAACCACTACTCATAGGATATAACCGTTTAAAATTTCACATAGACCTATTAAAATTCTTTCCAAGGGTCGAAACTACCCTTTTATGCAAAATGTGTGCAATATCTTGAGTCGTATCGAGGGTGTGTTAATAGTTGCGCAGTTACGCTCGAACCGATCGTTCGACACGTCTACTGTCTGGGCGTGCTTAATTTTTTTTATTGTTATTGTCTCTTTTTTATGTTCACGCATCTCATATTGTCGTGTGGAGTAGGTGGGGAGAATTTAATGGGATTTTTTTTTAGCTTCACTCTGTATCCCGCACATAACGGGGTAGGCAGAGAGTAATTAAAGTTATTAAAAAAATACAATAAAAAATCCCTTGAATTGTTTTTTTTTTATTTTACGCTATATCTCGCATAAGGCAAGAGAGACAAATGGAGCCTGATATTTAAATGCTTTCGCTCACATTTATTTATCATTACATCAAGTATTCTTAACAGTGAGAAAATTAAAAAAAAATTATTCCCCTAAGTAGGAATCGAACCTACAACCATCGCTTTACTACGTTTTACATTGGGCTTCTGATCCGCCAAGATACCATTTCAATTTTATTGTTAATACCAATTTAAGATATTTTTGTAAAATTTTAAAACAAATAAACATTATAAACTAATACATACCTAGAGCGGTTCCTAATAATTAAATAATTGTAAGAGATCCCTCTCAATCTCAATGTTCGTGGCCTCTTGTATTTCGTTAGGCCGTTTTTATCAGCCTCTCCCTTCAAGTGCAACAGTTTTATTACTATTTTGATGGCGCGTCCAGATGGACGATCGTTTCGGGTTTAAATCCGTTTTATGGGTTGTAAAATATTTTAAAATATCCCTTATAGTTCAATGGTTGAGGTAGATTTATGTATGTGGATTATTAGTTAGTAATATAATTATAATTTTAAAATGACTATCGGAGGAAATATGATGTATTTCTTTTTTATTTTAAGCTGAATATGTGTATTAAATATATTTTGTAGTATACCTACTTAAGTCTTCATTATTTACTAATATGAAGTTGTTTGGTTCAGTCTGTGTGGTTGAAGGCACTATTCTCAGGAATTACTGCGTCGAATTCAAATAATATTTCGTTTATCGACGAAGGCTTTAAAGTAGGCTATATGGCATCACGTTAATCGTTTAGGTATAACCCATCTTACCTACAGTAAGAATTACCTCCCGGATTTAGAACCTGTGTCCTGTGTACACAAATCTAGGCTATTTTAATTGGAAAACGGAGGGAAAGTCGCAACTAAGAACTAGTTCCATATAAAACGTAACTAAAACTAGCTATAGTTTGGCAATGCTTACAATATTGTTTAAGACGCACATTCCTTCATACTATGGAAATAGAGTGAACACTAAACGGTCCGGTCAATAACCGTGGTTCAACTAATTTGTACAATGGCTGCAGCGTGCGGCTCGAGTAGGCTAGAAAATGTAACGATTGTATGTGAAATACTATAGAACCATATAAAAATGGATATGTAAATTAATAATTAATTATTCTTCGTCTTGACAATATGGATCTCTCCGATGACGTATTGAGTGTAAGAAGTGTAGGTTGATATCTTGTTACATTTAACTTTATTGTGCCAAGACATTTTTTGTTTTCGAGACATTGCGCGTCTATGGATGAATGGGTATTCATGAGTAAGAATTTAACCCACAGCCGTCACTACTATGACGGCCTGAATTATTATTATTGTCATTATAATAATAATAATTATTAATTATAATTATTGTCAAATATGTTTCATTTGATCCCAGGCTATATAGATAATCTATTTTCTATGTAACTCCACGACGACGTCCATTAAAACGTAGTAATGGGTGATGGTTGGTCTAAAAATAAATTATTGATTTTGGCAGGTGACTCATCGCCATGTGTCTTACGCCTTGTCTATCGTTCGTGGTACACAAATATTATTATAATAAAGCTTTTTATTATCATTTCTATAATAATAATGCCTGAGGCCGTCGTGGCACAGCTTCTGACTGTCAACGCGAGGGTTGCAGCCACAATTCCTATATGGGGGAACAAATTGTACCTATACGTTTGTTACTTCTAAAAACTATTGTGAAATTTAACGCCGTAAAAGTACGGAATGGAATCTCATATTATAAAAGATATTCAACTAATTAGTTCAACATGTAAAATAGTTCCCACACACAATATAAATAGAAATAAATGCACCAGAAGGGGTTACGTATTAAAAATAGCTTAGAGGATATGAATTAAGTGTAGTTTAGTTCTTTTTGTTGTTTTGAGGTCTTTAATCTCAACTCTTGACAGTATAAGATATAATTTCGATTCGGTTGTTTGTTATTCAATGATGGGACAGTAAAAGTTTGTGTAATATTTTACATTTTTTATTCTTTGTTTTTTTTAGCTTCAAGCTGTATCCTACCCATAGAGCGTAGCAGAAGGAACCTGGGAATCTAATGTTAAGACACTTCATTTCTATCAAAATACGTTGCTCAAGTTACACTGAATTCTGGAGGCATTGCGTGTTAAGTGAACTAAACATGCAATGCCTCCAGAATTCAGTGTAACGTCGTGCGTAACGCTGCGCTTTGGCCTTGTTACCAAAGAGTGAGGAAATTAAAATATTACATATTTCACACTCTGAATGGAAATCGAACTCACAACCTGTCCTGTCTAAATATTTAGCGTTTTCTTTGATCGATAGTGCTTATTGTATTACACATTAAATAACAGTTATAATAAAGGTCCTTCTAAGTGTAATAGCGGTCCTTATACATGGAGTCTTCACTGTACAAAGCACAGCGTAGAGTTTTGCCACGTAACATACAATGTCTCGAAAATTTGGCGGAAAGTGGGGAACGCAGTGTCTTGACCCTAGGTTATCTCTGCCTACTTATAATGCATATAATAAGATAGTATACTGAACTATTTTTTTTGTTTTGTCTGCAGCAATCAGACGAGCGCACATCGGAAGCATCGGGCGCGTGACGCCTGCGCGAGCGCATCGAGCTCGCGCTACGGGACGGCTGGAGGCGGGTGACTGCGCGACCTGTAAGTAGTGGACTACTTATAGTACTTTCAATATCTTCTATTTGGTAGATTCTGTTAATTTTGAGTGTTTTTCGTTTTTTTTTAAGTTTATTTTTTCTACTTTCACGCTGTATCCCATATACCTAAAGTAGGGCCAGAGGTAACTTAAGACCTTACAACCGCGTCGTACTTACAATAAGATTTTCTCATTTAGATTCAGTAGTTCCTGAGATACCACGTTCACCCTAACAAACACTTTAGCTCCATAATGTTATACGTTGTTGTTATACTTTAGCTCCATCTGATGCTTGATGTTTTTGTTATTTGTGACAATCCATTATATTTATTAAGATTGATATTTATGTTTTTAAACGATGACAAACCCTTTTATATTGTAATTGTATTAAACGTTTTACGGAGGTCCATTTTTGCGTCCATTCCGAGTCATGGCCGCAAATTTAGGTTACAGAACGTTTTTACCTTATTTAGTAATAGCGTGGGTTTTTAACACTGTAGACTCTAAAAGGCTAAGTAGAGAAAGGAAAGATGTGTCACTAAACCTTTGTAAATATTATCTTTAGTCAATTCCCATATTGTTGTACAAGCACATCTTATTTATTACAATAGAAACTGAGACTTCTAATCTGTAAATAGACACATACATAAGATGTCTTCGTTATTATAAAAAGAAAATACCCGATTGCTTTAAAATAATAAAGTAAAGGGAAAATCAAGTTAATTAAATACATTGGGGTGCCGCGTACAATGATAGACGTAGTATTGGATGACGAGAAAAACATTATCCTTCTGTTTCATTATGTTCTGCAGTTCAGTATATTTTTGCTTCCCTCTGTATTCCGCATGTAGCAAAGTAGGCAAAGGGGACCTAATGTGACGATCGGTTCTCCAGTTTTCACCCAGTTTACGAGATATTGCTTTTTTGCCACTTGCCACAATTGCCTCAAATAAATATTGTTTAATTTGTTTTTTCCAGGGTTCATTCCAAAGCCGGCCACGGCATCGATCATTCAGCCACGAGAGACAAAAATCAAGAAACAATTACACCGAAAAGAGAAGGAGTAGTGCCCATTCACTAGACCTCAACACAAATAACGATCAACATATTGCCACTATACAAAAGTGAGTATTAATACTGAATATACTTTTGTAGAAAATGTTAAAAAGAATCCTGAGTGTGGTATGTGGTAACACTAAAAATTTCAAAAACATGTAAAAATTATATACTTATATTTTCTTAGCTTCACGCTGTATCTCTCGTTGGTAGTTATTTATACAGTTTACATTTTATCCACCAGAACACGTTCCCTATCAAAAATGGCAACGCTGTCCCTCAAGATATCCCTCGAGGGCGGTAAGGTGGTGAAGACCATACAGTTCGAGCCCTCCACCGCCGTGTACGACGCGTGCCGCATCATACGCGAGAAGATACTCGAGGCCAGTCATAATGATCGTGAGTAGCCCTTTTTTTTTCTTGTTAAAGTCTTCAGTCTTCCTGTAACCACGGACTACGGCAAAGTGTTCAAAACGTGGGGTTTCCAAAAATATATAATTCTAAATATACGCGATTAATCCGGTCTAAGAGTTTGTTTCAAAAACGAATTATTGCCTCAGTCCTGAAAAGAAACTTAAGGACAAACGTAATACATAAAAATATACACAAAAAATAAATATTACATTACTAATCTATCCATAGTTTCAAAATTACATAATATAGTGCCATATAAAAAAAAACATTATAGTAACTTCCAATTCCTCCCAACAGCAAAAGAATACGGTCTATTCCTCGCTTCTGAAGAAGACAACAAAAAGGGCATCTGGCTTGAGGCTTCCCGCAGCTTGGACTACTACATGCTCAGGAACGGCGACCTGCTCGAGTACAACAAGAAGACCAGAAACTTGAGAGTCAGAATGTTGGACGGTAGGTTTCTTTCTTATAGTTTGGCTTATTATTATTGTAAATAATCGATATGTTTGAGTGTGTGCGGCGTTGGGTTCCCGCCACGCATAGACTTGAATTCGGGCAGTCTTGAATAACGCAGTCTTGAAACACGATGTCTTTTCACCCCAATATATGCGGAATTTAGCGTGAAACTGTGTGAAACCGTTTTTGTGTTTCTATAATTTATATGAACTTGTGGCCTTTTTAGTGCAATAGTATATGGTGTGACTCTGAATGTATAGGTAATATTTACATTTTACCATTTTTGATAAAGAAATGCGGCGCTAAGGTCTGCCAATTAACATGCAGTGTCTTGAGGTATTACTGAAAAGAAGCGATGAGCTTAAACCTTTTAATATAATTTTTTAGTTTATAACAAACGAGTATGTATGTATCTTTTTTATAGTTTTTGTAAGATAATAAATAGTGGTCGTTATTTATTTTAAGAGCATTATACCATATTCGTCCTCTCGGAACCGTATGAACAAATGTTATTATTTTTTTATTTTTTACTTGTAATTTAATATTTATATATAAATTTTTCTATTCCCAGGTACTGTGAAAACCCTCTTAGTAGACGACAGTCAGATTGTAGCGAACCTTATGGTGGTGATTTGCACTAAGATTGGCATCACTAACTATGATGAATATGGTTTGGTAAGTGTCTTGTCACTATATTTTACTATTTTAATAATATATATATTACTATTTTTTACTATGCTTTCATAATAAATATCCGTGTTAGTAAAATTTTAACTATCGATTTTAAAATAATATTCTTATAATACCATAAGATAAATATATACGCTTACTATTATGGATATAACGTGAGACTGTAAGTGATGCACTTGTAAGCTAAACTTCTTTGTACTGTCTTACACAAAGTACGGCGTTAAGTTCTGCGTTTTAATACACAATTTTTATGAGAATGGACAAACAGAATTTATTAACACTAGGTTTTACCGGCCTATTCTGTTATATGTGAGAGAAGTTACCAGTTACCAGAATTACAGTACGATTTCAGAGTCGTGGCTGTCCTCAAGTTAGATGTAGATACCAGCTAAGATTTGAACTTACTTTTACTTATTATCTTCATACCGTGCGCGAGTGTAAAATGCTCAAAAATCAGAAAACAACTTTCGTTGTGCCCACGACTCTTCGTCCTGTAATAGATCACTTATTTATTTGTTTTTTTTTTTACTATTTCTGTTATCCATCAGGTCCGTGAAGAACAGAAAGAAGAAGCTGATCCATGCGAGAAGCCGAACTATGGAACCCTCACTCTGAAACGACGTCATCAAGAGAAAGAGCGTGATGCTAAAATGGAACAGCTGAGGAAGAAATTGAGGACCGATGATGAAGGTATCCTACCTAGCTTAATTAGTAAAAGTTTTTTTTTTATTTGAACCTGTTGCCATTTCGGTATTGAAACAAAGTTCAACCTTTTTTTTCTTTTCTTTGCCAATTTATTTTTATTTATTTTCGATTGATAATCACATATATTTTATGAGCGAGAGCATGATGTTATTTATTTAGATGAGGCCGCGACATTTTTTGCTCTTGATCACTTCCTATCTGAATGTACTATGCGCGAAAGTTCAGAATGTCTTATTTCAGAGCGGCTTCAACTCGTCGACTATATTGTGTAATATGTATTATAATATTTACCATGGTTCACAGTTAATTGGGTGGAAGGCAGTAAAACACTTCGCGAGCAAGGCGTAGAGAGCGGAGAGACACTCCTCCTTCGTCGAAGACTGTTCTTCTCCGACCGTAACGTGGATTCAAGAGATCCGGTACAATTGACTCTGCTATACGTGCAAGCAAGAGATGCTATATTAGATGGAGCTCATCCCATCACTCAGGAGAAAGGTATGTGCTATCCCATTTTGTAGAGATGTGACATTAGGTTAGCCAAAAATATTCCATTCAATATGTATCTGAAAAACTTAATATTAATCTTTTAAAACTAAGTTAACTAATAAAAAAATTAAAATTCTAATAATATAAAAAATACAGACTTCTTAGACTTTTACACAAATATGTTCTTATAATTTTTTACTAACTCATGTTTCTGCTCCTTATTATATTTATTATGTTACAGCTTGCGAATTTGCCGGTATTCAGTGTCAAATACAATTCGGTGACCATAAAGAAGACAAACATACGCCTGGCTTTTTAGAGTAAGTATATACAATCTAGTCTAATAAATAGTAAAATAAATCGAGCGGCCAGTCCTGGCGCAGTGGTACAAAGTGTGACTGTAACCGCGACGTGTTATGGGTTCGTATCCCATTCAAGGAAATGAAATATTTAATGTTTCGATCAAACACATAGGGAGTGTGTTAACACTATATTCTTTCTGCCTACCCCGCCACTTGTAGGATACAGACTAATGGTAAAAAAATAGATACAGCATTTAAAGAAAATTTTCTTCTTATTACAGTCTTAAAGAATTCCTGCCAGCTTCTTACGTTAAAGTGAAAGGTATAGAAAAGAAAATATTTCGGGAACATCGTAAGCACGCCGGCCTCAGTGAGCTCGACGCCAAAGTGCTTTATACTAAAAGTGCAAGGGACTTGAAGACTTATGGTGTGGCTTTCTTTTTGGTGAAGGTAAGAGGGGACTAAGAAAATGTTGAAATTCTTGGAAATCTTGTTTTATCTTTCAAAAATGTAGTTTCTGAAAAATTCAAAAAATTTGGTAGTAGTAATAGTAACTTGTAATTGTTTTTTTTATTATTTTGTGAGGACTATGGCTAGATTGTTCTTATTAATATAGTATTTGACATACTTATATTCATAGCTTTTTTGATAAAAAAGTGTAGTAAAATTTGTTCTTAATTTTATAATTTACGCTTGCATTGCTTGTTGTTTGAGTAAACTACGTTGGGTTCTATAATGTTTCAAAAATACGCAGAAAGTGAATATGAATAGTATAATTCTAGAAAATATTCACCAAAGGTAATTCTAAACTGCCATTTTACACAGGAAAAAATGAAAGGCAAGAACAAGCTAGTGCCGCGTCTACTCGGAGTGACCAAAGATTCCGTTCTCCGTCTTGATGAGAAGACTAAAGAAGTATTGCAGACTTGGCCGCTCACCACTGTGCGCAGATGGTGCGCCTCGCCCAATACTTTCACACTGGACTTCGGGGATTATAGCGATCAGTATTACAGCGTGCAGACCACGGAGGCGGAGCATATATTGCAGGTGGGTAATTTTGCAAAGTATAAAAAAATATATTATTTTACAGTATAGCAGTGTTGGAAAAGAAAATGTAGTATTAAAGCTGTTTCCTGTATTTTCCGGTTTTTGATTTTGAGACATTGCAAGTCGACTGGCGGGACTTTACGCCGCAATTTATTTTAATAGGCAAATGAAACCAATTAAAATGTATTGCCGTGAATGGATATCGAACCACAACCACACGATCTAAAAATATACCAATTGATTTTGTTTTCAATATTATATTATAATTGGTTTTATTTTTATTAACATTTTTTTATTATCTTTCTCCAGGTGATAGCCGGTTATATAGATATCATAGTGAGGCGTCGTCGTGCCAAGGACAGGATCGGTTTGGACGGTGATGAGGGTTCCGCCATGTTGGAAGATTCCGTCTCACCTTCTAAGTAAGTTTTATATTGAAAAATGTAGCAAATATGCTTAAAATTTGGTGTAAATTATTTAATTTTACTTGTATACAAGTACATGTATATTTCTAGAGAAATTAAATAATATTTGATAAAAAAAATATGTATGAGCATAAGTTTTAAATACACCTAACATTTGACACACATCAGGTAAGTGATAATATAACAATAATATTTATAATTTTTATTTCTTTCCATCCAGAGCCAATATTATCCAACACGACACATTCAAATCGGGCAAAGTGAACACCGAGTCTGTAGCGAAACCCGCGGTGATGAGACCCGGCGCTGAAGGTAAATTATTATTTATGTATGTATGCATGTAGGTCGATAACGGAGTGTTTTGACACTAGGTACTCTGTCTATCTTGCTATGTACTACACGGTCGACTAGTTGTGGCCACCCTGAAGTTAAGTTTTCTGAACTTTTCTTCATTGGTCACTCAGAAAATAAATAAACAAAAGTAAGAAAAATACTTAAAGTAAAAGAAAGTAAAGAAAAATACTTACTTTAATTTAGTCTCTATTCTATACCTATTTACTACTGTATATAATATTTTATGTCCCTTGAGAATAAGTGTAGATAAAAATTGTATATTCCATATTTTATTTGCACAATCATATAAATCTTTGTATTGTTCTGAAATGGCTGCTTTTAGTTTTAGATCATTATGTCATTATTATTAAGATCATTTTAACAATTATTTTGCAAAATATAGTTCTTTTTTTATTATTTCTGGCAGTAATTTGTAAATTGAACAAATAAGCTATTTTATATATTTTTTACTCGTGTAGGCGAGATATTTTTTACATTTTATTTTGCAGCTTTAATTTTTTTTTATACTCTGTGCCCCATTACTACAATAAATAATGTATATTAATTTTTTTACTCACGGAGTTATAAATTCATTTAGTATATTTCATTACTTAGTAACAAATTTCAGCTTAATTTAGAATATAATTAGAAAAAAAAAGTTAAATAATTCTTTCTATATCCACTACTATCACTGGCACTAGTAGTAAAACACAAATTGGACAACTGCTACTGACTGTAGACATTCGGGGAAATGTAAAATTCAATATTTGTTTTTCCTTACTCTGGTAACAAAAAGCAGCGTTAATTTCCACCACTTAACATTCAATTCGGCGGAAAGTAGAAAACGGGAGTGTTCTAACAGTAGATTCCATCTGCCTATAAGCAGGGAATACATTGTGAATCTAAAAAAAAATAGAAGAACTAGTGATAGTAATGTCGCACATTTATATTACCACTAGTGATGGGGCACATATTTGCTATTACACATTGTGGGGCACAGAGTATGTATTATTAAGTGGGGCATATATCCCCTATATTGCATTAGGTGCGAAGTCGTTCGCGGTGGGGCAGGTGGCGGGCGCGCAGCAGACCACACTCTCGGGGCAGGTCGTTACTGGACACTCGGCGCCGGCTGTTAGTATTTATGTGTTTATTTATATACACGTACATGTACATTGTACATACACACATACAAATGTACATGTGAGTCATAGAAGCAAAAACAAACTAACCTTTTTTTTTTAAATAAACTGTAATTCGAATAATAATAACCTATAACTTTTGCGATGTTAATACGTGATGTAAGTGGTTATATTACTAACTATCTTATAGTTCTCATTTTAGTAATACTCCTTCAAAAGCTTCAGAAAATATTACGAAAATATGTATTTTTATTTTTTTTAAATATTATAATATATATAGTTATTGGAGGTTGTTTTATTTGCTTTTTATGTATCACACTATGTTTTATATTGTACATAATGTATTATGTATGTATATATGTATGATTTTTTTTCTTTTGGAGGGAAGAGGTGGATTTGGGTGATCTAGTCGGATGATATGAATTATATTAATATGATTTAAATAACCATTAATTATATTAAATTGTTCTTTCTGTGACTTTTTGCATGGTATAAAAATTTCAAAGAGTGTGATAATGCTATCAAAATATATTTATCGTTAGTAAAGAAAAGATATGTTACTTTAATTATAACTCCACTTATACTCTAATCTTGCTTCTTTTTTTTGTTTTATTTTATTAGTCTGATGAACTAATTGTACAATATAATATTTTCGTAAATATTCGCTTTTTGTTTATACTTTTATATTAACTTACATATTTTGTGCATGTTATATATATTAAAAATATACAAAAATTCTTTTGTAAATTAGAATATTGTGGAAACGATGATTTTAAATGCGAAGATTATTGTTGTTTTGTTTCACGCTATCTAACGGATGCAGCCTACGATATTGGTTGTGTAGGTAACTCTAATTATATAACAAAATATATAACACATACTTATGTATATATATATTGTCTCTAAAAATACTAACATAAAAAAATATATACAAATGACTTATGAACTCATGACTTGTATAGACAAATCTTGTATAGACAATAATATTGCAATAACTTTAAATTTTATAATAATTGTAACAATATTATAGTATTTTTTAGCACAGATAATAAATAAACTCTAAATAATAATTACAGACTACACAAGTGCAGCAAACCAAAGTGACGTCCATTCTGACGGAACCGCAACGCGCCTTGCTTTCAACTATTACAAGTGGAAAGGAAATTATTAAACAAACTGAAGAGGGATTGACTAGAGTGAGTATCATTTTTATGTATTGCGTGGCGAACGTCGGAACTCAACGTCTTGTCATTACCAGTGCGAGAAAATAAAAATATTAAATTCCCACCTAATGGGAATCGAACCCACAATCATAATTTTTTCTGTCGCACACTTGTGCCCATACGCTACGACGACCCCAACGTCCATTATTTATATAAATAAATAAAGAATTTTGAAAAACAAACAGTCACCATGTCCCATTTATTTTACGGTGTCTGTTGTCATTTCTCTCTAACACTCTGTCATGTTCTCAGGCACATCTACCTGAAGAAGGTGCAGGTTCAGGTCCCAGTGCGGTGCAATGGCGTCGCGTGCGTCTCGAAGGCAGCAAGCAGGTGGTGACGTCACATATTGCGGCGATGAACGCCGCCACTGCGCAGGTTGTTACGTTGACTGCGGGTGAGAAATTATTTATTAATTCAATAAGTAATACATTTTATATTATAAAGGACGCAAACTTTTAGAGAATACAGTTTTGATTACTATATAATATTATGTTTTCAATTAAATTTAAAAGAGTTACGAAGATAAACAAGTTATGATACATGTAGTAGAATGATATTAGTATAATACTATTCATTTTAAAATACAATTGTTATAAATTTACTTTAATATTTATTATCCTAACTAGTATTTTTGTCATATAAAATCAGGTTCAATAGAAGAAGTAGACCATACAGCAGTGGGGGCCGCCATCACTACCATCACAACTAACTTACCTGAGATGACTAAAGGTACTATATATACAATTGTTAACTATAGTTTAATATATAAAGTGAACAGGCTGATGATAATGATATAAAACTTTGAAGTATCATATACAGTATATATCATATACCTAACAAAAGAACTTTTTAAAATTTATATTCTTTTCTTATTATTGAAATGCTTATCAACTTAATATAACAACAAAATATTCTTATGGCGCAGTGAGACAGCGTCTGAATGGTGAGAGGGTTAATGATCCAACCCACACTTAAAACAAAACACTATACATAATGGTCAACTCTTATAATAATAACTTTAATTCTGCTGATATTACGGCGTCTTAGCAGTTTCAAAAAAGCAATACATTCACTGCTTAAATAATGTTGTGTTTGGCGTACTTACGTATATATTATGTTACATTTATATATTTTGTTATGCTGTTCTTTTATTTGAATGTATGTCCCAGGTGTACAAATGATAGCAGCATTGATGGAGGACACACCAGGCGGAGATAAATTATTGGACGCGACTCGAGCACTTTGTTGTGCTTTCTCAGATTTGCTGAAAGCTGCTGAACCGCATACTAAAGAGGTATTTGTTTTTATTTTTAAAATGTACAGGAATAAAACGGTTAGACTTAGTATCTGAACTCGAGACTGTTTGAATATCGCTTAAGTATTAACAGTTAAATTATATATAATAAGTCCCTTGACTATAAGCACCTTTCCTCTTACCAATGGTAATTTTCTATTGTGATATGTATTATAGACACTTGAAATCAAATTAAAATTTTGTGTATTGAATATTTTTTTTCTGTAAAAACAATTAGAGATTTCAACCGACAAGTCAATATTATACAAGTACAGTAAATTAATCTTTAAGTATTTTTTTTTTCATATCATTTTGTTAATTTCAATATTATTAAATGTACAGCCTCGTCAAAACCTCTTGAACGCAGCCTCCCGAGTCGGAGAGGCTTCTACATCAGTCCTCCACACAATCGGTGAAGAAACCGAAGAGGACAAGGAGACACAGGTAACACACAAACAAACACATAAAAAATCATTCATATACAGAAAACTTAACTTTTGCTATGACAATTTCTATAAGGTTTTCTTCGGTAACAATGAATACGGATCTGACTTCGACCGGAAATATGACGATGAAGGGATATATGAAGACATTGATACAACTGCGCCATGGGGCCGATTAGATGTCATAAAAGAAGAAACTGATAGCGAGTATTATAGAGGATTGGAATATTGTAACGCTATACTCAAAGCTAGTCACAAAAATGTAGCCCAAAATGATAATAGAAATGGCGATTATGAAACTATTTTACTTAATTGTGAAGATTATTTAGATAAAAAAGTTACAGATAGTTCAGATGAAGGTAGTCCAAAATTGTATCCAAAAACAATATCTGATAAAATTTATAATTTTAAAAAAGATTATTCCAATCATGATTATGTTAATGTTAGTTTAAATAAACAAAAAGAACCTGACTACGCGAATATTAATTTAGACAGGCGGACCAAAAATGAAATTTTGAGACAGCAATTCTTTCTATCCAATGAAAATAATGATAACAATAAAGTTAATGACAAATTCAATCGATACACCGACAAAAATGATATTAATGATAAATTTAATAAGTTTAATGATAAAAAAATTGAATGTCACACTATTAGGAATGACGTAACTAAAATTGGTTCAGACGTTAAGGTTTCGGGTGCACTAAATATGAAATTGTTTAATTTAGACAAATATAACCCAGTTTTGACCACAACGGAAACATTTGTTGAAAAAGCTGAAGCTAGTTTTACTAAAAAGGATTTAAATATAAAACGTGATGATTTCGAAAGTTTCGTGAAACGCAGCGAAAAGTATTATACGAGCGAAAACACAGACAGACAGACAACTGTACATCTTAATAACTCCACAACACCACCCCCAAAAGGAAAAACGGAAATTAGAATCGTATACAATCCGACATTTTTAGCCACACAAGAAAATGTCAAAGGATTTTGCCAATTTTGTAAGAAACGCTGTTGTTCTTCTTTAAAATGTTGTCCGAATTGCATATGTCTGGAATTAGAACTGAAAGATATCTGGAAAGACAATTGGTTAAATATTTTACTTATTTTAGCCCTAGTTTTTGTATTACTTGCTATAGTTATTCAATGGTTATTGATAAATTTGGGTTGCCATGACAATGATGATGAAACATGCTTTGAAATGTCGTCGTGAGGTCTTTAGTAGTCTAACTTTTTACACTCGGAGTTTATATCGAAAAAATACACAAATTCCTTAATTAAGAACGAGTCTTTTGTTTGAGTCTTAAACTTGGGTGTTATCCCTGTTAATATTTTTTTAGTTTTTTACGGTGCATGGGTTACTATAAATCTTTTTGAGATTTTTTGGATAAGTAAGTAATTTAAACAGTTCAATATAACTTAAATTCTGCAAATACTGACAGTAAATAAACAATTTAAAAACCATCTAATAATATGTGTTCTTGAAAGCTGAACGTTTAAATAAACTTACTAACTACTAACTTAATTTAAATTGAAGTCAAACAAAACATAACTTAATTTCAATTTAATAAACACGTGTACAAGGAATTTCATAAAAATCGTTATATAATAATATTTTAATAATAAAGTGATAACTTCTATTAATTTTTATAAGGAAATTTTCTTAAAAACCAAAATATACTGACAAACTGATAATCGGTTTAATGAATCTTAATGTTTTCTCTTTATCTGGTCTTAGGATAGCGTTAGGGACTAAAAATATATTACCAACTATTAACGAAAATTCATGTAACAAAATGTCATATACACTTGCCATATATTATTTACTGACTGTGTAACTTTGTCATATAATTTAAAAAAAAACATTGGAAGTAAAACAATATTAACAACTAGATTGTGCCAAAATCATTATACCAAAATTATCTTTTCATACTAAAATACCCAAAAGTTACTAAAATGAATCTCAAGTTTTTTTTTAATCTCTTTTTATCTCATTAGACATTAAGGTGTAGGTATTATTATTAATAAGGGTGCGGGTTTTTATTTTAATATTCTTATATGGACTTTTGAAGGGCTGTCTTTGCATTACATCGCTTTATTATAACTATTTTTAATACGTTTAACAGATAATAAAATAAATGACAGATGTCATGTTTTGACAATGACTCTTAAAAACATTTTATTCTTTTATTTTTTATTTATGTTGTTTTGTTTGTAATTTTAATCTTTTGTTAAGATTTAAAAAGACTCTTTTGGCTATGACTTAATATAAATTAAATTCGGGAAAGACGAAAGCATAAGGAAAAAGACTGCAAATATTTTTATTTTGTTTAGTTTTTTAACTAACTTAATTTTTGGCAGTTATGAAAAATAGAAAGACTAATTTTGTTTACTAAATTATTATTTATTTTAATAAATTAATTTTATGAATCTCACAACTGCTCTCTTCAAACATATTTTATTTTTAATTTTGCGGACGTCCATATTATAGTTGAAATCTAGTCCAATTTTTTTTTTCATAATTTTAAGATTATAATTGGCATTTAAATTGTATTTTGGTTTGTATTTTTTACACTGGTCGTATTTTGAATTTCTTTTTACTTAGGTTTATTGGCAGCTATTTTGTCTTGGTTGTGGAATTCCAATATAATATTGTGTGTATGGTTATATGTATAAGTGTCATATTAAGACTAAATATACGTTTCTTTTTTGTGCCACTTTTGTATACTTTATGTAAATAGTGTTGTATTTTGTTTTTGAGCTTTTTGGTGAATATTATAAAATATTTTTTATTTGTTTACTGTTGTGTTATTTTTATTTATCATAGCAATTACCTTAAGTAAGACGTCATATATTTTTGCTTATTTTTTTCTCCAATGATGTACAAAAATAACAAGCCGATAATAATTTTGACATAATAAAACTATTATATATTGTAATACAATATATTACCACACTAAATTTTAATTCGTAAGTTTTTGTTAAACTATCTGACAGATCGCTTAACAAAGCTAATATCTGTTAAATTAACAGAGACTTATCAAATGGTAACACAACTAAAATAAATTCGACAGATAATATATAATAATTATGTCGGATTTTATTATACTGTAAACATTAATGGGGGTTAATATACTTACTAATATTTATTAATGACAACATTGTTTTTACTTATTACTGATTTTTAATAATATATCTTGGTGTGTGAGCCCCCAATCTTTATATATCGTGTCGTACTTTTATTTCAAAACTTTTGCTAAAAAAAGTATTTTTTAACGATCTCATTTGTTTAATTGTCATCTTTTATTTTTTTATGTTGTTATGTACTTATTTTTTAATTTTACAATGAAACGTGACATTTTCGAAAAAATAGTACGATACTATAAAATATTTATTAAGCAGTATAAAGAATTATTTAAATAACTTACAGTACAGTTATCTGCAATTTTTATTTGCTATAATAAAAAAATAATACCTAGAATTTCTCTGGATTTTAATCAATCAAAATCAGTTTTTACAACTCTTGTGATATAACATTTAAAACGGGTAAAAACGAATATATTTAATTGCAGTTAAGTGTACTGAAATTACTTTAACAACATAATTTGTAACAAATATGTATATAGAAATTTGAATATAGCGGGATATGAACATATGCTTAAATGGTTTGCAAGGGATACAGGTTCAAATCTAGCTACATTCAACATGTTGTATTCAATTTCAAGTACATTTTAATCGGTTTCGGCTCTTGCCATAATGCGCCATATTATTTATTTTTGTTAATACATTTGCTTTTTTATATAAAAATGAGGTTTTATTTACGACTAACTGTCTACCAAAGTGAATGTAGTGACAAAAATAACTAAACTGACTAATTTTTACTAATATGCCCCTTTGTTTATTACAGTATTTTAGGCGATGGAGCTAGCAGATCCAAATTTATTTGTTTGAAATTCTATTTTTACTAAAATTTTAAAGTATTAGGTGTTAATTGTAACATTTATTAATCCTAATATATTAAACCAAAAGGAGGGTAGTTGTAAAAATAAAATACCTATTCATTAACATATACGCAATCTGTGCCCAAATAATTTATAACCATAATAGTTTATTTTAAAAAAAGGAACTACTTCGGATTTTAACAATACAATATATAATGGAGTCTAATATCGTCGTCGTCTTCTAATTTAGAGCAAAAATACATTAATTAAACATAAGATGCTATTGAATTAAGTACAAGTCATTAAATAAAAAATATATGCGATGTATATTAATATAACCATAGAATTACCAAAACTGTATCGAAAGTATTGTAAATAAAAAATGTATATATAATTAATACACATGAATAAGTTATCTTTAATTAAGGACAACCTCAGAATGATGGTTATGGATTCGATCCTAAATTGGGCGAATAAATTATTTTAAGTTTTCTCTGCCTAGCTTGCTATATGCAGAATAAAGTAGTTTTTGAGCTTCGCTCCATTCCCATTAAGACACTTCGTTTCCCCACACTCACCAAATTCTGAAGCATTTGATGCATTCAATGCATGTGGTGGAAGTCAACCCTTTGCCTCGTTACCAGAGCGAGTAGCGAGGATCAAACCCGCCACCGTCGCGTTTACAATCACGCGCATGAGCCCTTGCGCCACGACTGCCTCAAGTTCTTATTAAAGGTTTAAAAAATACACGAACATATGTAAAGTTCATGTAAGCAATAATGGAGGTCAAAGAGTAATAAGATTTCAAATCTAATATAGGATAATATAACAGCCATTTTTTATTCTCTCAGCCATTGTTACCGTGATTATTTTTTTTTTACTGTAAAGATTATCATATTTCAAAAAAAACATTTATAAATTATTTAAAGAATAGATAGGCTTGCCAAAAAATGTTTATTACTAATAATTGTAAGTTGAGTTAAAAATCCTTAAAAATGAAAAGAAATATTATTGGGCTTAGACTAAATAAGGATGTCACAGTTTCATTGATTAACTTACACAACTAAGATTAAATATCCACCAATTACACTAAAACGCTATATCATTCCAATATTTCTCCAAACAGGACATCCTTTTATCTCTGGCCAAGGCGGTGGCCAACACCACAGCGGCCCTCGTCCTCAAGGCAAAAAACGTCGCGGCGATGTGCAAAGAGGAGCAGCCCTTACAGAACACCATTATAGCGGCCGCCACGCACTGTGCGCTCGCTACCAGCCAGCTTGTTGCGTGCGCTAAGGTGAGGGAATGACGGAACTGACATGGCTGACATGTAAAAGAGCGAGAGAGAGAGAGAGAGAGAGCTTAGTGTTAAGACACTGTTTGTTCACATTTGTTTTCCACTTTGGGAGAAAACGATATGTTTTTTTTTGTAATATAGTTCTTTGAATGAAGATTAAACTTACAACTATCGAGTGTTTAATGTACGGCGTAGCTGTCAAAGATTTAGATTAATTGGATAGCTTACTGTTGAGATTTCATGCAGTGAATTGTGACGTCACATTTTTGTAACTAAGGCAGTACAAATTATGAAATGATTTGTTATTAGGCGTACTTGAGATGTAGTGGATACGATTCGCTCTGGCTACAGAGTTATCTATTTTTGAAAAGAAATTAACAAAACTTTAGAAGATGTTAACAAAAAGAAAAGAAGTTAACAAAACTTTTCTTCAGGTGGTAGCCCCTACTCTTCACAACCCAGCATGTAGGGAACAGTTAACCAGCGCGGCCCGTCAGGTCGCCCAGGCAGTTGAGAAATTGGTATCTGCGTGTCAACAAGCTCCGGAGAGTGCGGCCACCGGCGTTGAACACTTGACTGTGGCTGCGCAAAGAGTGTCCGAGGAACTGGAGAGATTGTTGGCGCATTGTGATTTGGGTGAGAAACGTTTATTTTTCCAAAATCTCACCACATGAAGGCCAACAAATATGATATCAAATAAAATCCATAGGATATATATATATTTTATATAAAAGCGATTGTTGTTTCTTAGATCGTCGTGTCCAACCAACAGTCATGGAGCAATCAGTAGAAACCGTGATGTGTGCAAGTGAAAGAGTGACCGATGCACCAGATGCACCGGAAATGGTCCGGCGAGCTCGTCTTCTAGGACAGGCTACTGCACGGCTCATAGCCGATATTAAGGTTAGTGCTGGTTGACCTCGTGTTCTTGGCCTGTGATAAATAAATGGTAGTGAAAGGGAAGATAAGAAATGGAAATAATTCATTATTTTTAGATGCTTTTTTTACACTAAATAATAATTTATTTTGTAATATTAATTTTTTTTTTAAATATCGGTATCGGTACACAATAATTTTGATTGTGAGTCTTGTATAGCAAAATTTTAAAATTTAACTAAAAGTAAACTTCATTTAGATGGAAAATCAAGAATAGATTGATGTATATAATGTTTCTATTCGTTTGAAATGTAGTAGAATTAAATAATCTTATACATTAAGTCCCATAAATGAAAACACTCAACAGACGGAAGCTGAAAAGCAACCATCGGATTCCCAACGTAAGCTCCTCGCAGCGGCCAAACTGCTCGCGGACGCCACAGCCCGCATGGTGGAGGCGGCCCGGCTGTGCGCCTCAGAGCCACAGGACCGGTCCCGCCAAGACGCTCTGCGCCGCGCCGCCGACGACCTGCGACTGATCACTGCTGACTACGCACATTACACGCACGTGGCGCACGCCCGTGACGTCACGAGCTCGTATTTGGTGAGATTAACGGTAAGCGGAGTTAGTTTATATTAATTCATTAAATTCTCCTATAGATAATAAAGCAATATTCTTTAATATATTATTTGTTACACAGGAGAGTGCTCGTCAAGCGGCTTCAAGTGCTACACAATTAATAACTTCGGCGCAGAACGCCGCGCAGTACAACAGCAATAAATATTCACAGGTTAGTTAAGTATTTTTTTTACTTCGTACTTCACTTACCAAGACATTGTTTGCTCTATGTGGCAAAGCTCAACGCTACGTTTTGTCTTGCAGGATGGGGAAAGAATATATTATTTTGTTATTATTTACATTCAATTCTATTTAATATACACAAATAATTAAATTATTTGTATTCAGTTGCGTGTGCATTTTTTAGATTATACATTTTATTAATTTATTTTAAGAACTTAATGCTTAAATAGCTCATTTGTAAATAAAACGTGAGTATATTTTTTCCTGTCCTAGTAAGACTAAGTGCGACGTTGAAGTCCGCTATTCAATACACAATGTATCCGACGCAATTCAGCCCACCCTGCTATGTAAGGGATACATCGTGAAGTTAAAAAAAAAACTTTTATATCTGTAGGGATACAACGTGAAGCTAGAGAAATAAATTTTGGTATTCCCACAGGAGACACTAACATCGGAGTGTGAAGGGCTGCGCGCGCGCACCCCGCGCCTGTCCGCGGCGGCCAGCGCCGTCGCGGCGCGGCCCGCCGACCCCGCCGTGCAGATCGACTTGATCACGGAGGCCGAGGGCTTCTTGCAGGTTTGTCGTACTCACACTACACTAGCGACCCCAACACGTCCTTGTTGTTACATTATAGTCTAATTATACAAATTGTCAGCTATTTGTAGCTCTGTCCTCCACATTTTATGACAGTGGACGAGGCGAAAGAGGTATGTAGAGATCGTAGCGTTGGGCGCTCCGTTCTCTCTGACTATCCCGCTGAGGATAAAGCGTGGAGCTAGTATAGTAAAGTATAGTACATACAAAGTGTTCACATAAATTGTAGCCTATGTGTTATTCTCATGTATCAGCTATATTACTGGTATATTTTTATCTAAATTTGTCCAGTACTTTTAGCTGAAAGTGAAAAAAATACCTATCCCCGTAAACTTTCACATTTATAATATAAGGTATATTACTACTGTGAAACTATTAAAGTGAATAAATAAATTATCCAAGATATAAACATTTTGTCATTGTGTGTTGAATGTCAGAGGTAAATGCCTCCTGCTTTTTACGAAAAAAATTAAAGTAATTAAATTCGTTGAGTAGGAGTCGAACATACAGCCGCCGTTTAGAGTTGTGTCATTTAATATTGTAATTTAAATTAATAACATATATTTGTATTTTTGCATTATAACAGACAAGCGGACATGTAGTTAGTGCGTCGCGTTCGGCGTTGCCTGCTGTTCGAGATGCAACCGCCGCCAAACAACTATCAGACAGCACACATCGTTTAACGACTGACTGCGCGGAGCTCCGCGCCGCCACAGAGCGTGCACGTGCAGCTGGACGTGGCGCGGAGTTGAACGCTGCGGCTGATATAATTCGAGCGTTGCAGACGGAGCTTAATGAGGTGGAGGAGGCAGCGAGGGCGTTTGAGTTGAAACCTATGGGGGAGAGTGTTAGTATATAATAGTCAATTTATTTGATTTTTGCTTTAAATAGATTATTTGTTTATTGTACTTTTTGGTCGGTTTAGTTAGACTCGGTGATGATATTTTAAAATGTTTCCATTAAAAAAAATAGAGTGTTTTACAGAATAAATGATTTAAAATATTAGTTATGTGTATGCAATCTAATGAAAAGTTTGACCAGTCGGAGTACACGGGGCGCCTGCACCGCGCGTCGCGCGCGGCGGCGTCGCACGCGGCGCAGCTGGCGGGCAGCGCGCGGCGCGGCGACGCGGCGCACTGCGCGCGCGCGGCGCACGACCTGGCGGCCGGCCTGCGCGCCGTGGTGCCGCCGCTGTGCGGCGCCGCCGCCGCCGCGCCGCCGCGCTACCAGATCAAGTGAGGGGCCACTTGCTTCCAATTACTTTTGTTCTCAAATATCCTGAACATTTGCTGTTGTTTGTTTTGATATGTCAGTAGGTTCTGATATTAACATCGAAGTTTGTCCCTATTTTTCAAGAAATCCAATGCTTCGAAAACTTCGACGGAGTGTCTTAACACTTGGTTCCTTCTGCCTAACCTGCTATATGCGGTATACAGTGCGAAGCTGATAAACGAAAATTAAAAATATATAAAAAGATCCCAACCAAATCTTTAATTATACAACACAAACATAAAAATATTTATTAAATATTAAAACTAACAACAAATATTTCTCCCTCACAGAGTGATATCATCGGGACAGCAATTGCTACATTCGTCGTTGCAACTAGTAGAAGCAGTGCGTACACAATTAGACGGACCAGACAATGATCCGACACAAGTGCTCGCTTTAGCTAAAGAAGTTTCACAGGTGAGAGACCACTTTGCCCATGACGTCAGCAATAATCAAAGAATTTATTAAGATGAAAAGGTTTTTCTTTTATCTTATAAAAAATCTATTTAAATTAAAAAAATACTATAACTTTCCAATTTGTACCTTAACAGAGGATCGAACAGACGGTCGAAGCGGTGCCCTCCCACGCGGAGTTAGACGCCGCAATGGACAGTCTCAACCAGACCCTTGATGTACTAGATATGGGTGAATTCCCGCAAACTGATAAAAATTATGGGTATGTTAAATGTGCTATTTTTCATACAAAAAGAGAAATAACTAAGAGCTAACCATACACCACATACATTTTTAATTAATTTTGAAATTATAAAATACAATATTTTAAAATAAAATATAAAAGAAACTTAATTTCAAAAGAAAAAACAACATCAATAAATATATACATTAAAGTGTTTTTAAAATAGTAACAGTAATATACATCAAATGAAATGTAGAAGAAGCCAGTCTTGGCACCGGGGCACAGGTGTGCGATTGTAAACGCGGCAGGCTATGAGCTCAATTCCCACTCTAGGAAAATGAAATATTTAATATTTTCGTTTCCTCACATAACAAGGTGTTGAGTTTCACCACTCAGTACGCAATGCCTCTAGAATTTTGTGGAAATTGGGAAACGGAAGTGTCTTAACATTGTTATGAAGCTAAAAATAAAGCAGATGTTGTTCAAATATTCGAATCCAATTAATAAAAATATTTCCAAAAATTAAAAATGGATAATTTTGCTATAGCGAGCTCCAAACGGAGCTTAACTCCGCAGCCGTAGAGCTAAACACGGCAGCATCAGGCGTAGTGACTGGGGTGGTGGGCGAGGATAGTGGAGACACAGCTCAAGGAGGAGAACTTCCCACCCGAGCTGCGGAGTTCCACGCTGCGTTTGATCGCCTCGCCGGCGTTTGTCTGGAGATGGCTGGATTCACTGAGGTTGGTAACTTTAGTTATAATGACTGACATCATACCTTGCTTTCACTTATTGGTAAAAGATTCAGTCTACTTTAGAATCTGATTATCTGATAAGTAATTAATAAGAAAAATTGAGACAAAAAAAAAATGGTTTAGGTATTCCCAGAAAGTGCAATATGGCTGAAGATTCTTCTTTGCACATTAATCAAAAGTGAAAAATTTCCTAAAATCGAATATGATAGAATCTTATACTAGTTAGTTAAAGATATTTGCTTGAAATATATATATTTTTTATTTGTATCCTGATTTAAGTAACCATTATTTAACTAGACTTTATAAAAAATAAAATTGTTACAGGAGATTGAGAGTAGAACTCAAATGGTTAACTCTCTGAAGACTGTTACGGTCAACTCGTCTAAGTTGCTTGGTACCGCAAAATCAGTTAGCCAGGTAAAGTAAAATAAAATATTTTTGCATTTCTTTAGAACAATATAAAACAAATAGTGGTGTGTCACTATGTTATTTCTATTTCTTCGTAATAAATATGTAGATATGGAACAAAAATATATTTTTTTATAATTACAATAGTAAATTAATAATAAAGTGTTTTATTTTATTTGTAGGACTTAACTCAACCAAACGCTAAGAATCAATTAACAGCAGCTGCGCGCGCCGTCACTGAAAGTATCAATGATTTGGTATGTATATGGACTTTCTTTCTAAATTCATACTTTTACGCATTTTTACACCTCAAATTCATCAGATTCAGGTTACAGCTTAAAAAAATCTTGATAGATTTCTTATTTAAAAAATCACGATGTAAATTATTATTATTCAACAATTTATTCCACAGGTGGATGTATGTACTCTAGCTGCGCCCGGACAGAAGGAGTGCAGCGCCGCCCTCCTCCGCATGAGTGCCGCCCGCCCTCTCCTCACGGCGCCCTCGCAGCCTCTCAACGAACTTGGCTATTTCGCCTGCCTCGACGCCGTCATCACGCACAGCAGACTCCTCAGTGAGGGCATGGCTGGTCTCGCCGGGGCCGTCAAGCAAGGGCAGCCCGCTGGCCTTGCGCGCGCTGTCACTGGCCTCGCCTCCGCCGTCTGTGGCCTCGCTGAAAGCGCCGCTCAGGCGGCTTACCTAGTAGCTGCCTCAGATCCGACCTCTACCACCGCTCGCCCAGGTCTCGCAGACCAGACCGCGCTGGCCCGAGCCGCATCAGCAATAGATGCGGCGTGTAGGGAACTCTGCGCGCCACAGGCCACAGAGCCGCGTGTCCTAGCTGCTGCCACGGCTGTGGCTCGCCACACTAGTGCTTTATGCCATGCATGTCGCGAGGCTTCCGCTCGTGCAGCCGCACCACAAGCCAAGAGACATTTCGTACAAGCGGCCAAGGACGTAGCAAGCTGTACGTCAGTACTAGTGCGTGCGATTAAGGCCTTAGACCATTCAGATACCGGACCAGGAGGGGAAGAGGCTAGGGCCAAGCTGATAGAGGCCACAGGGCCTCTTCGCGAGGCTGTAAGAGGTGTGCGCGAGTTCGCAGATAGTCCGGAGTTCGCAGCCGTGCCTGCCCGCCTCTCACAACAGGCTCGTGATAGTCAAGAAGCTGTGTTGTATTGTGGACGGTATGATTGTCACTATCACTTAACACTTATACGATCTATGATTTATTTTCTTTATCTCTTTGTGGAAAATGGAAATAACTATAAAATTGTTTTTTGTTCCACAGTAACATAATAACGGAATCGTGTTCAATGGTGGAGGCCGCGCAAGTATTGGCGTTAAACAGCGCAGACCGCTCACAATGGCAGGCCTTAGCGCAGCATAGCAAAGCCGTGTCCGACACTATCAAGAGTCTCGTTACTAATATACGGTATGAAGATATTCTAAAATTTGTATTTAAAGGTGCTAAAGTATTGTTTTTATGAAAAATATATATTTTGAATTTTGTAACATATATATCTTTAAAAAACTGTTATGTAATGGCTATTGTTTTTCTTTTATTTATTTCATGTTTAAAATAACATTTTTTTCCGTATTAAATAAAATGTTTCTCTTTAACTAAAAAAAATATACGCACCGTTTTTAAATAAATAAATAATTTTATAATATAAAAAATTAAAAATAAAATTACACAATAGAATCAATAATCAATAATGTATATATTATACAGTGAAAAAGCCCCTGGCCAACGTGAATGCACGGAAGCCCTGGACACACTCAACAAGCAACTGCGCACGCTCGACCAGGTAGCTCTTCAGGCAGTTAGCCAAGAGTTGGAGCCACGTCACGCTAATACATTGCAAGGTGAGGGAGTTTTAAACCTCATGACCTATTGCAGACTTTTTAGATCTTTTGACTTCATATAGAAATGTGCAACTGTTGAATTTTTTGGGGGTTCTTCTCAGAGGAACTTCTGCTTTTTTTTTAAAGGTAGGGGATACGTTCATTCGACACTATAAAAGTGCCAGCAAAAGTCTATTTAAATCATAGTATTTTGACCATGACCTTTTGACTCTTATTAGGAATAACAATCATATAATTATGTTTCTGATATTTAAAATGCCTCTAATGGGTCTAAGCGTTGACTCTAATAAGTATATATTGTTTTTATCAGGCTACTCAGAACAAATAGAAAACAGTGCGGCGGAGATGTCGGAGAGATTAGAGCCATTGCGTGTGGCTGCGCGCAGTGAGGCGGAGAACTTAGGCCATGCTGTTACGCAACTTGTATGTGGTTTTCTTACTTCTTATTCATTTAGAATTATATTTTTTTAACATTATGTTTTTTTAAGCTGTATATTGAATAGATTTATCTATTCAATATATTGTTACACACACATACAAATACATATTATATATACGTATATCCCCTTGCACGCAGGTATCGTACTCAGAGCCCCTAGTGTCAGCAGCAGCGGGAGCAGCATCACACACGACAGCAGCACCGGTACAGACGGCGCTCCTCCAGCACGCGCGCACAGTGCTCGAGACGCTGGCGCTGCTCGTGCACGCGGCGCGGGATGCTGCCGGCAACCCGAGGGTAGGTAGCGGAGTTGAGCTACACGATGTTAGGGGGGCTTAGAGGAATGTTGACATGTGTGCTGTAGTATAATATGAAAAATGTATAGGAATTTTGTTTAGGCTCGATAAAAGCGTACTGCTTGATTAGTTAGAGCGCTTGGAAAGTGACTAAGAGGCATGGATTTAAGTCCTACTATATTAAATTTAATACAAAAAAAATGTGTCACTTTATTGAGATTTGCACTTGCAATAATATAATTATTATAAACTACTTTATTTTACCTTGTGTTATATATCCATCCTCCGTTCCCACGAACACAATTCCGTTCACCGCTTTCCGCCAAATTCTGGAGGCAATGCGTGTTGAGTGGCGGAACTCAACGCCGCGCAAGGTACTTTTTTTCACTACATCAAACAAATGATCATTTCACATTACCAGGCTACCAACGCGCACGCGGAGGTGGACTCCCAAGCGCAGCTGGCACGCGACGCCCTGCGCGAGCTGAGCGCGCACGTGCGCGAGCTGAGCACCCAGCGCGGCGCCGTCGGGCCGCTGCTGGACAGCGTGGCGCGCGCGGTCGCACGCCTCACCGAGCACAGGTGCGTGTGGTGTCGGACAGCCGGCTGAGTGAGCAACGAGCTACCCAGCACCGCGCTATTAGCGAAAGTGACCATCTCACTTTCAATCATCTCGCGTTCACGCAGGAAAGAGAGTGAACCATGTGCATAAGTTCACAAAGCCTAACTTCAGGGGAGTCGCAACTTGTCGGCCGCGCTGTACGAGATGGTGGTGTGCTGGTAGCAGTAATTTTGGAAATTTTTGAAACTCCATAACTCCATGTAACTGGTTGTTTGACCTTTTCCCCCAGTTCCTTAACTGTAATCGTTCCATTACACACATGTGAAGTTATAACTGTCATGTTTTTTTATCATTTTCATAAAAAGTCTGAATCGTAGGAGCTATTGGTTCGAGTGGAGAAATTATTTTTTGTTAAATACATAGTTTCTTTAACTAAGTTATACCACTTCCATATGATTACAGGGTCGAAGTCGCAAGTAATATATAAAAAGTACATTTTCGATAAAAATACGAAAATTATAAATCAGTCAATCAAAATACACACAAATAATGCAGACGCAACAAAACTGTGTTAGCTAACGTTATAGCGCTTAGGTCATCGCCGCGAGTCGAGTATCAGCCCGAGCTGGATATGAGCCAAAATGTATCTAAAACACTAGTTGTGACGCCAGTCTCTTCTTGTAATTTTTTAGTATGATGGTGTGGGTTCGAATCACTCTTGGGGAATCTTCCCGCTTTGGTCATACATACTACTTGTTTTCTTTCACAACTAATTTGCAATGTATGTGCTGTATGTTATGAGAAAGTGTAAAACGAAGTCTTCTAAGCGGTTATTTCCCGCTTATAAGCAAACAAACACGATGATCTCTAATAAAATATTTTTACTAAGAGGATGGTAAACGGACAGACACTCATTACTGTTTGTTATTATTAGTAAACATTTAAGCAAAACTAAAAATAAACTAAAGGTTAATAGTACGTAAGAACAGACCAAATCCTAACTATAATTAACTTGTATAGAAATAAATCGATGGTAATTCAATGAAATATACGGATTTGGAGATATAGTCTGGAGTTAAGGCATAAAACATACGTACATAGACTATTTATTCAAATTAATTTAATTTGGTTTTTTAAATTGCATTTTTTTTAATTATTAATAATTTTGAACCTGTGGATCTATTAGTGTAAAATATAGATCAAAATGATATTGGACTTTTGCCATGAGAGAAGTGTTGACGAGTAATTTTCAGTTTACATAGGGAATGTATAAACTATGTCCAAAACATGCTTTTGTTTTTTTTTATTAAATAATTTCTTGAATATTGAAAATAGGAGGAAATAATAAATTTGAAATAGGTTGTAGGTCATTCTCATATATACATTTTTTTTAAATTACATAAAACGCTTTTTTAAAGTAAGTTTGTATTTTTTATTCCTCGTCAATATTTTTTTTATTATTATTTATTAATGTTTATTTTCTTAAATAAAATGGATTTTAAGCTGTAATAGATCAAAAACTTTATTATACTCAACCATGAACGAATCTGTTACAATTAGTACAAGTGACCTCATTGGCCGCGCATCTCGCGCATCGCGTCACTACGCTAATACACAGTGTTTCTTAAAAGTAATACTCTTTTTTTTCAAACATTTACATTTAAAAAATAGGTAAAAATATATTAATTTATAAATATAATAGATAATATCTAAAAGAAGCAGTGTCTATAGGGTTTTCTTATAAATTTAGATAGTATTGGTGGTTATTTGTGCGAAAAGTTATGTATTTGTGTAATATTTTGTTTATTAGATGTGAATTGTGTTTATTTATCTATGGTTTTGCGTTTGTTTTTGTATTATCACAATAACAATTGTTTTTGCAAATATATAAAGCAATAAGGTATTTATAAATTGAAACGTGCTATAAACGGTGGATTGGATGTTTATGACTCGGTTGTTATTAGTAACTTTATATTTTAAAAGTACGGTAGTGAGTTCAAATCACCGATATTTTTTATTATTTTTTCTATTCTGTCTGTGTCCTTGACTTTTGCCTTTAAGCAATTTATCATTTTGACTGAAATAGGAAAATGGGAACATATAATTTTAACACTTACGATGGTAAAGAATAATTTATGAGAATATATTTAATATTAAAGATTACAATAGCAGTGATACAATATTATTGTACTTTTTCAGTATCCCGTATAAGCAGGTAAGGCAGAAGGAACTTAGTTTTAAGATATTCGTTCGCCACGCACCGTTGTAATCAGAGCGAGGAAATAAATATATTTAATAATTCATATCCCCAAGTTGGAATCGAACACAACCGTCGTGTTGACGATCACACGCTGCGCCACTGGGCTTCTATGACGCTTTTTAAATACGTTTTTTTTACTGATAAATAATTTACCTCTATTTGTTATACAGAATGTCGCTAATCGGTTCGTACGATGAGGCGGACTCATTCGTCGACTACCAGACAAGGATGGTGGGTCTAGCCAAGGACATCGCTAGGTTGGCCACAGATATGGTGAGATTTTTTTAATATAATAGTCTTATTAATGAACCAAAGTCGTGGATTCCTTATTAACATATTTCTTAATATATAATTCTATATTATATATTGTATTATAATTTGAAGTAACAACAGATTGTTCATTCAGTTTCAGTTACCATGTTTAAAGTAGAAATTAGTTACGCTAATCACTCTGTTGATCAAAAAGTGAAATCTTTTTTTATTTTCTCTCAAAAAATAGACGGCCAAATCTGCCACCGAGCCCTCCAAGCTAGTAGAAGTGGGCAACGAGATGTGCAACAAGTATGAAAAATTAGCAGCGGACAGTGTAGGCGCGTCAGCCACCACCCCTAACGCTGATATCGCCAACAGGTATTATATATAGTACTAACGACCAAAATACGGCTTCGCCTGCTTAAACTTATCATTATAATGTAGACAAATTATAGTTATTCTGATTAACAACCATAGTGAAATTTAAAAATGACAATAAGAAAAACAAAACGACACAACGTTACATTACAGGATCCGCGTAGCAGCCGTAGAACTAGGCGAGGCTGTCTCATCCGCGGTCAGAGCAGCGGGCCACTGTCGCTTGTCGTCCATAGCCCAAAACCAGAAGGCCGTAGCGGAAGCGTCACGGCGAGTTAACGAGCGCGCCGTGGCAGTGCTGGCCGCCTTGCAGGCCGGCTCGAGGGGGACTCAGGCTTGCATAGACGCGGCGGCCACCATTGCTACCATCTTGGGCGATTTGGACACGACCATCTTGTTTGCCAGTGCGGGTAAGAAAGCTAGGAATACTATTATTTTTTTCTTTTACCTTCCTGTAGTCCGCATATTGCTGGATAGAGTGATGAGTGGCGGAACTCAACGCCGCACTTTTTCTTGTAACCAGAGCGAGGAAATGAAAATATTAAATTATTTATTCGCCCAAGTGGAAATCGAATCCACAAGGGTCGCGTTTACAGTCCTACGCTGTGCCGCTGAGCGACGATAGCAAGAGGAGATCAAGGAGATATATAGATTTGTGCATATATTTCAATCTAAAAACCTTAAATATTAACAAATGAAGCTTACAAGAACAAGCTGGTTTAACAAAGTTTAAACACCACTCTTATCTATGACCTTCAAATTATTTTTTGTCTTACCTTACTTAAATTTCCTATAACAGGAACCCTACAATCCGACAAAGAAGGTGACACGTTCTCCAACCATCGTGAGAATATCCTAAAAACGGCTAAAACCCTGGTGGAAGACACTAAAACTTTAGTAGGAGGTGCTGCCGGAAGCCAAGATCAGTTGGCTGCTGCTGCTCAAAGTGCAGTGTCTACTATTGGTGAGGGATTTTTATTTGATTTAATTTAGGATTTTCTTGGCGTAAAATATTAATACAAGATCTACAATCTTAAATGATTTTTTTAAAAGTTGGTGATAACGAGCCTATTCTAAAATTCTTTAATTTTCATTTTAAAAATTAAAAATAAAAAGACTAGCGCCTATCTGACTATGAATGCATTTAAATGAACTTAGAGTAATTCTAATTTATTAAGAATGACGATTCTAATTTCATTTGAATATATGATAAATTCCTGTTATAATAATTGACAATTCACATCCACATTTACATATCATATATACAATATAAAATATCTGTCCCGCAGTGCAACTCTGCGAAGTGGTAAAACAAGGCGCCACATCGCTGTCGTCCGGCGGCGCTGAGCCCCAAGTGCTGGTGCTGCACGCGGCGCGCGACGCCGCCGCCGCTCTACGAGACCTCGCCGCTGCTACAGCTGCCGCTAGTGGCAAACATGTCGCTCATCCTGATATGCAGAGATTGAAACATGCTGCTAAGGTAAGTTACGTGAAAGTTCAAATGGGTGACCTGATCTCATTTTATTTGAACTACTACACTAATGCTAGGTAACTATAGCCCTATAACTTGTCTCCGATCTAATTTGACCTAAAATTGAACTTGTCACCAGAGTATGTTACTATGTCCCTATATCTTTATGTCAATTATATTACAACAATATTTAGTGTGACCATAAACACACTTGACCTACAAACTAATCTGCCGTACTAGGTGACCACCGCTTATAATTTTGCCGGTATAATATAAATACTATACTTGCTCGGGAAAAAGAAATTATAATTAAAAAAAATATTTTTCTTACATGCGTAAAATATTACAAATTCTAAAATGCTAGCGCTTTTCACGTCTGGTTGGGGAAGAAAGTACAGGCAAACTGACTTCACCTGTCTCACGATCGAGATCATCATGAAACCATCATTTATTTTATGAAATTAGTATGTTCCCACTTGTCCTAACGTCAGCTTTTACTTGTTTTCTTTTGTACCATTTCCTCCCCTTTTTCTTTACAATGTAATTGTTGTCTCTGGTTATCTTTGACTCTGACTGATTAGCTCATATAAACTTTTTATGTATGCGTAAGGTACTAATTTGATACATAACTATTACTGGTATCAAATTTAAAATCGTTTCGAGTAAGTAATTATGTATTTATTAAGTTTCTATTAATTATTATTTTTTTACTAAAAATTTGAAATTAATTATCTGTTACTTATATTATTCATATATCTTGTTTTTATTTTAGATTTTTTACCACTATTCACTATATATACACATGTGCTCATTTGTGTCTGTCTGTACATGTCAATATTGGACTTTTTTTTGCTATAGCGTTTGTCCGACCCGAAGCGGTGGAGTCTGCCTATAAAGACTAACACTTTGCCGAAAAGCAAGAGGCGATCTATAAACGTACGTGATTATAATTCATGCGATTCAGAAACTGATATATTCCAATCTGACCAAGAAGACGAATTGATCAAACTTCTAGATTACTCCAGCCATGATGATGATGTCTCACCAACTATTTTCCATGACAGTTGTGAAGAAATGATTACTTATATAGAAAGTAAAATGTTGAAACCCCCAGCTAGAGTGCAGAATGATGATGTCAATACTAGATATAACTTGGCTTCAAGGAATAGTCTCTTTGATATGGATTGGCGTGTTGTCAAATATGGGGAGACAATATTTTTGGGAGAACTTCGTAAATTGATCGATTTATGTCTCGATAGTTTAGATAAAGCTGATAATCGAAAGAGACGACACGCTGAAGCAAAAGAGAAAGTTAATTCTGAATTAAAAAGTGAAATGAAAAGATTATCTCAGGTAATGGATGATTTGGATTGGCAAGATGTCGTCAATGAAAATATTAAAACTACTATCGCAACGACAACATATATACACAGTGTGAATAAAAAACCAAAGTTAGATAAGGAGAAATCTAAACTAAAAAGTCCTGTATTCAAAGTCAAAAAAGTCAAGCCTATCAATTTAATCGTTAATTTAGAACTCAAAAATTCAGAAGCTAGTGAGGTAAAATCACCTAAAGATAAAATAGACATAAAAGATGTTGTTCCTGTCAAAAATGATAAAGACTTAAATAGTGATGTAGCTAAAGAACATACTGTTCAATTCTGGAATTTGTTTAAAGATGATACAGAATGGTGGAAAGCTTTAGCTAAGCGTAATTTAGAAAAAATGGAGGAAACTAGACGTGAACTGGAACGATTTAGTGGCCACGAATTGGTATTAGGTGAAATAAAATCAGAAATGGACAAGTATGACAAAGAAAAGGAGACACTACAAAGTTTTATTGAAGAAGTTGATAGATCACAAGCAATTAAAAAAGATTTGGAATACGACCAAAAATATGAAGATATGGTTTTAAAATTAATAGAATTTGCCAAAACAGATTTTATTATATATAAAGGTTTTGATCCTCTCATCGTACAACTGAAACAACTATCAAACCTACATTTTGAAGGACGAAAGAAAAAAAATGTTAATATCGAGGATATTCTAAACGTTTATACTAAAATAGATATTTCCAAATATACATATGAAGAGTTGTGTTTATTGGAGAAATATTATAAAGAAATAATCAGGAAGTATAAAAGCGAGACGAGGAGAAAGGAGAACGTCAGAGAGAATAATATACAGTCAGCTCCACCTATGTATCATAGAAATGTTATACAGAACTTAAACTCCCAACAGAATTGGTCGAAAAATATTAATCGCTACAGCACGTCAACTATTTCAAAAGACAATATAGAAATATTCGACCTAACCCGAACATATCCAATGGAATATTACGCAAACAATTGGTGGCAGATCTACGAAGATATTCTTAAAAATAGGGAACAGCAGTTCGGAAGTATTGACAACTGGTGGAAGTTCTACGAAGCTGTCCTCAATAAGGAAGACACTAGCGAAGAAACGATAAGAAGAATTCGATTTATTTTAGAAGACAGATCAAAAAGACGTCCAAATAGCAGAATGGAGGAGCAATTAAAGATGTTAGATGAGGTCCAAAATTCGCGTTTCCGTGAATCTGAAGAAGCAAGCCAAGGAAACAACGAATCGGTCAGAACCATTTATTAATGAAAATGTCGATCTAATCCGAAGCACGCGATGGCATGGTGTTCGATAGCTTCCATCGTATCGTATCAATTAACTCGTGGTGAATATTATTGCCTGTTTAAGTCCCAATTTTGATTTTGTAATCTATTTGTTCTTGTGTGTCTTAATTTACGTATTTAGCTTTTTTTCATATATATAGCTTGCCAATCTTATATAAAAGACGGTAGCTGACTTATATAATTACAGATCATTTTGTGTACTATACATATTATTGTCATTTACAGATTGAAAATTACTTAAGCAAAAGCCACAACTGTCAAAATTATTCAATAAAGTAAATATAGCGGTCAAGTTCGATTTTTCTTTAACCTATTATAATTGGTACTTAAACAGTATTTGTTACATTCAAAATTCACGAGCTTGAACCATTTTCAGCACTTCATTTTGAGTTATAAATATATATATAAGATCATGCGATGTCAGAAATGTGTTTAGTTGTCTCTCCGTCTGTGTGCGAGTCAGTTTGTTTGTTTCTTCTGCCAACTTGTACATTGTTCTTTAAATATTAACATTAATAAAGCAGAGATACAAAACATTTTGTCGTAAATAAAAAAAACTTAATAGTAAAATAGTGTCGCAATCTATTGTATTATTGTTATAATTACAAACTAATATATAGTCTAAGTTATTTTGGCTATTTTTAATAATGACTGGTACTTGCGAATAAAATGTATACATGTAGAATTTTAATCCTCCCTAAACACATTTCGCCTTTCATTCATATCACATTTGGTTACAACCATCGTGTGTATAACCAAAAACCAAAAGCTTTCTAATAACCAACTTCGAAAGAGGTGGTTCACAGCGGGAGCTTTGAAGTCCAATATTGACATTACATATATTAAGACGAGCTTTTTATCTATATATGTATTTTATGGTTGAAAGCTTATGGGTTTCCTGCTATGGCATGAGCTTTCTCGCACTGGGTGTTGTTTTTTTTATTTTAATGTCGTCTCCTGTTCATCGTTTGCCCTAACTTAGTTGGCAACCCTAAGCTTTTGTTTTTTTAATTAGTTACTCTTATAACTAAAAATATTTGGTTTCGTTTCAATTTAGGTTCTGAATTGGGAAATAAAGATTTATTTATAATGTTTATAGGTGATGGTGACAAATGTGACGTCATTATTAAAGACAGTGAAGGCAGTAGAGGATGAACACACACGTGGCTACAGAGCATTGGAGTCGACTATTGAGGCTATTTCTCAAGAGATTGAGGTATGGTATTTTTACGGTCGATTTTGTATTTGCTATCTATAATTAATAATTAGTAATCCGCTAAGTACGCAACCCCTATGGATAATCAATCTTTCTATTATCTTTTATATATTGTTTTATGTTCATTAAAATGAACAATAAATAGGTGAATTATAATAATAATACGCGGCCAGTGGTGCCGCAAGTGGCGTGGCGCAACAACTGTAAACGCGACTGGTTTTAAATTCGATCGCCACTTGAGGAAATGAAATTTTTATTTTAATTTATGTTTTCATTTCGAATCGAGATAAAATGCAGCGTTGAGTTCCGCTACTCAATGCGCAATGCAGAATCCATCCAGAATTCGTTGAAAAATAGAGAACGGAGTATTAACACACAACAGAGGGAACTCTGCCTCTGTGTGAGATACAGTGTGAAGCTAAATTCTTTCAGTTTATTTCTTAAAATGTAATACTATTCAACCACAATTGCTTATATTATCTCTATAATGAAATTAGGTGGTAAAGAATGTCTTAACACTAAGTGTCTGTTCCCAGGTGTTAATGTCTCCCACTCCCCCTAAATCTACTGCCTCTGTTGAGGAGCTCATGCGTTGTACGCGCCTCATGACGGCGGCCACCGCTCGCGCCGTCGCTGCCTCTGGACAGGACCAACTCGTGGCAGCTGCCAACTTGGGCAGGAGAACTGTTCTGGACATGCTGGTTGCGGCCAAGGTATGAATTTGCTTAAGACAATTAAAACATGTATCTGTTGATAATATTAGGTATATTTTTAGTTAAAGTTTTAATCGAGTATCTCAAAATTTTATTATATAATTTAAAAGAAAAGGTAAAGTAAAACACACTTTATAGTAGACCCTATAAATTACATAGATACAATGTTAATATATATAAAACAGTACTATGTTATATAATAAATGTGACAAATGTTGTCAATTACGGGCTTCATGATTTCGTTTTAAAAAATGTTTGTATAGTTGGCTCGAAGGACCGTACATTACATACCCGATAATATTTTGTTTTCCTCTTGAACTTAATAAAAAATATTAAATAGTTAAATATTACTATTATTAACATACATTGTGAGTTAATAATAGTAATAGTATAATGTAATTGATACATTTAACCATATATATTACTTATCACATCGTTGTCTGTTCCTCCAGGGTGCCGCCCACACAGCAGAAACAGAAGAACTAAAAACACGTACTATAGAAACGACACGGTCAACCGCTCTCGCCTACAGTGCCCTACTAACAGCTCTATTGGGTAACGCGAGAGCTCAGCTACCAGAACTCTCGAGAAAAGTGGCCTTGGCCGTAGCTGATATGCTTGCTGTTGCTGATTTACTTAAAGGCGAGAATTTTTTGTATGATATAGGATATATATTTAATTATTACATCAGCATTTTCCTCACAATTTCCACTAACTGACATCCGGTTAGTGAAAATTATGCCCTTTATTCGTATGCCATTATTACAATAAAAAGTCCAGCTAATCGAGTTTCACTTGTAGTGTTAATCTTTAAGACGAAATTCGCAGGCCAGTCGTGGCGGAAGGGCACAAGCGTGAGACTGTAAACGCAACTGGTTGTGTGTTCGATCCCCACTCGAGGAAATGAAATATTTATTTAAATGTATGTTTTCATTTCTTCGCTCTTGTGTCGAGGCAAAGCGCGGCGTTGAGTTCCGCCACTCAACACGCAATGCATACAGAACTTGTCGAAAAGTTTAGAACAGAGTTTCTTAACACTAGTTTTCCTTTGCCTACTCTGCTGTATGCGGGATGCAGCGTGAAGCTGATTTGATTTAATTGTAATATTAACTTCAATTATTATTGCCATAGGTTCAGAATGGGTAGACCCGGCGGATCCAACAGTTATTGCGGAACAAGAGTTATTGGGTGCAGCCGCCTCAATAGACGCTGCTGCTCGCAAGTTAGACGCTTTAAGACCACGTGTTACACCGAAAACTGTGAGTTTGATTATATTATAAATATTTTAATATTATTTAATTTACAATCCAGGAAAGGAAAATATTCGAAACTGTTTAAACAAAAGTAATTTAATATACATATATGCATGCATAAGAGCATATGTATGGCCTTATTGGCAACAAACAAACGGATGGAGAACAAGATCCCTGCAGCATTCGATTACCGCTACGTTTAAAATTTTTGTACATTTCTGAATAATTTGATTTTTAAATTATTTCTTGTTAAATCGAAAATCTAATGGAAAAAAGAAAATAAAAGAAGAAAGAAGACCAACTATCTATATAACAATGCCGCGTGTCGGTAAGATATGTTTGATATTCTTGGTTGTTTTCGTATCACCCAGGAATCAAACATATTACCTATCGACCGTGGTCCATTCATCGATTGAAAAAGAATAGTACTTTCTAGAACATATTTTGGTGAAGAATTTATGTTTTTAGCAGAAAATCCAATGAATAAATGAGAACGTTTTTTGCATTTTAACTTTGTGTAAAAATCATAAAATTAAAATATTTTATTATGATTAATAATAAGCTTTTTTTATATTTTCTATTTACAGGAGACAGATGATAACTTAAACTTTGACGAGATGATCCTTGAAGCTGCTAAGTCTATAATAGCAGCAACGTCCGCGTTAGTGAGGGCTGCGTCAGCCGCTCAGAGAGAACTCATTGATCAGGTATATTTAGTGCTTGTTTTTTTTTTATTTAATGTAGACCCGCCGTCATTTGGACCCAGTGTAATTTAACACGTTGATTGTAAATAAGAAATCGGCATGTTTCACTTATATGATGTGCGATTGGACAGATTGTAACTTTTACGCGTTTGATCTACAGTTTATGAAATAATTTGTAAGATGACTAGGTGCCTAATCTTATTCGAAAAATTCAGGACAGTCTTAGACGCTTTACTTTTATTTAATCCCTCATATCGTCTATCTCCAGGGTAAAGTAGCCCGTCGACCCACCTCCTCATCAGACGACGGCCAATGGTCCGAGGGTCTCGTATCAGCAGCACGGCTAGTTGCAGCAGCAGCACATGCACTTGTAGAGGCCGCTAACGCACTCGTACAGGGTGCAGCGTCGGAAGAACGCCTTATATCCAGTGCTAGGCAGGTGGCATCGTCGACTGCGCAGCTGTTGGTAGCTTGTAAGGTGAGTTTTGAGGTTGGCCAACATTTTGATGTCTAATACTTTCCCTACTTAATATTCTCAATTAAAATTAAATTTGTCCAGGTGAAAGCCGACCCATCATCAGAGTCGACGCGTCGTCTCCAATCAGCCGGAGCTGAAGTTATTCGCTCCACAGACAACCTGGTGCGCGCCGCGAGAGACGCCATCACCTGTGATGATGAACGGAGCTTGGTGCTCAATAGACGTATGGTGGGAGGGATAGCTCAGGAGATTGATGCCAGGTAAGAGGAGCTATATATATTTAGAGAGAAGAGGAGTCGAGGGGTCTCAAATGTTCAGCTTTTGAATTTCTACACAATAAAAGGGGTTATATTTATTAGAGCGATAATAATAATCAGACAAAATTCTCGATTTGAGACAGTTATATACTGTTACTTATATCACCATTTGTTTCTATTTAGCATTTCGTGTAGACGATATTACATATACTAGAATAAGTGCTCATGGTTTAAGAAAAAATGTAAATATCTGTTATTAGTACTTAAGTTATACTTTAGCCACAAAAAAGAGTAAAATACTTTTATATTCTGTAAGGAACTCTTTGGTTTCCAGATTTTTTTGTACCCGAAAATTGTTAAAGGGGAACATTACACATGCACGCAAAAACTATTATTATATACTAAAAAAAACATTCTCCCAACAGATCGGAAGTTCTCCGAATAGAGAAAGAGTTGGAAGAAGCCAGAGGACGTCTAACCGCCATCAGACAGGCGAAGTACAAACTGAGAGACACTTCGGGAGCTTCCGGAGCTTCGGGAGATGAGACAGACACAGATCACATGGGCTATTCCAGTGATGCATCGCATACGCAAACGCATACGGTGCACAGGTGATAATCTTGTTAATTTTTCTATAACTCTTTCTTTTATTAATATTTTATGTTAGAATTGGCCAATCGTGGCGCAGGGGCACAAATTATGACTGCAAAATCGGTTGGTTGTGGATTCGATCCCCACTCAAGGAAATGAAATATTTATATAAATTTTCATTTCTTCGCTCTGATGTCGAGGCAGCGGACTACTCCACTAGGAATAAAGCGTGAAGTTAAGTAAGTAACTTAAACAAAATTAAAAAAATACATTATGTTTGGTTAGAGGATAAAATATTTTTGAACTAAAAAAAATATGGATAGCGTAACAATTACTATTTTGATACTAATTTCAATCAAACTAAAGTAAAAAACGCCATTTTCAGATTCAAAACACCAAATAGCAGTTTCGCAAACACAACATACAGTCCAAACAGTACATACACAACACAACATACCACACAAAATACCACCAACATGAGCCATCATACGACCAACATAAGTCAACACGTTTCCAATCTTAGCCAATCTATACACGGAACACCAACATCACCAACTACGCCAACATTTGCCCAAAGTAACCAACATACGCCAACATATGTGCAAAATAACCAACATACTCCAACATATGGACAAAATGGATTCCAACGTGAGGAAAAAGATCCACAAAGTCCTTCTTTCTCCAGTTTCAGACCTCAGGAGGATCAAAAACAGAATTATGAAGGATTTACTACACGGTAACTTTTTTTATTAATCATTAAATTATCATTAAGTTTCATTTTAGACTGATTTTAATGATTAACAATTTGCCATTATAAAATACAACTCATATTTTTTTTAAAATAAATAAGGCATGATATAATAATTGAACAAATTAAAAATGACTTAATAATCGATTTTCATTTTGAATATAATAATAACATTTAATCTATGCTTTTCTTCCACGCTGCGGGACCAGACGTTAACATCGCCTGTAAAAAGTGCCTTCAAACTCATACGTGCCTTAGTTTTAAGTTAATTAAGATATATTATCTATGTTTATAAAAAATATATAACCAATAAAAGATTACAAATGTTTAAAAAAATTACAAAATTCTAAATTATCTATGACTATGCCCGAATTGGATTGTTCTTTGTTGTTTATTTAAAAAAAATGAGATACCATATTTAAAAAAAAGTTATTCTTATCTATATATGGTGTTTTTTATTCTAATTATAAGCATGAGCTTTTATTTCAAATCTGTACAGACCAGACCGAAGTAAGAACTAAATTTAGACTGAAAATTATTTTATACTTATTACTACATTTGTATTACAGATTTTTAGTAAGCATATATTAAAGCATTATACAAGATAGTCTTTGTCTATTTAAATTTGTAAAAAAATGAAAATTTACTAAGAATCTGTGAAAATTCTTCTGTAATCATCTTTTATAATAGTTTCTTCTATACAATGCTTTATTAACATATTTGCTTATACTCGTTGAGCCAATAAAAACATATATTAGCAGGTTAAAAAGAAATTTCTTTTCCTTTTAATCTAGCATTACTTTCAATCAAAATGAAAGTAAAAGGTTCTTTATTTGTTAATATTTTATTTTATGACAATCTGTATACTAATATGAACTATCACACATAGTAACTGACGTAAAAGAAAATCAACGTGACGCCATTAACAACTAATTTTGTAATTATAGAACGGATTCAAATCTGGCGTTATGAGTTTATTGTGTTTTTTTTTTATTAAAAATTGGCCCAACGCGTAAACTTAAGCATTTATGTTGATACCCAAAATTTCATTTCCAGAGATAAAACCGTCAATGACAGAACGATGACAGATAAGTAAGTGCTTTATTTTAAATAAAGCTTCCCATTCACGAATGAATGAATGTTTTGACTTCCGTGTTTTATATAATCTGTATTATATACTCGCTTGTCGCGTTGTCTATATAATTTTTTTATAAAGCACATCGTTCTGTACATATATAATTTAAATTGTATTTTTGTATTTTCTTATCTGTGTATTTTCCCCGCTATTGTCTATGTCGCTTTTTTTATGACATAGTGTGATACTTAACTGACTGTTTTAAAATATAGCTTTTTTGAGTAATTATTAAAATTAATAATATATAATAAGCATGTACTTAGACCTTTTTATTAACAGGGTAATAGACTTGACTTCCGCTTATTTATTTTAGTTTACAACTAAAACAGAATTAAAAAATCCCCTGATAACTAAATTTGCTTTGTTTTTTTTTAAATAAGTAGTCTATTTACATGCCAGAAATTAGCTAATAGTTTTTCTCTAACTGCATGCGGTAATAACAATAGGGCAAGCATGAGCGAGGAGACGGTTGTCGTCAAATCATTACAACTGCCGCAAGTGAGGACCGCGTATTTGGTAGGAAGCGAAGCGGAGAGAATATACTACAAGCGGGAAAGAACGGAGAAGCCTCCGCCGCCGCCGAGACGCGCCTCCCTACTTAGAAACGAGAAGATGTAACTGGTTCGTTCGTCTATTTATTTAACACTGAGGGGTAGTTTTGAAAGTCATTTTTTGTCAAAGAACACGTAGGAGTTAATAAAATAGTGGTTAAATTTGTGTATTTTTGGATTTTTATGTTCATTGGTTTAAACTTAGTTTCTTAAATGTGGCAGCACTGTTTCATTAATTTGTCGGTTTATATGTATATAGTCCATTTGTGAAGACGTTGCAAATAAAAAATAAATTTAATGTGCTGTCTTGAGGGTTCACATATTTACAGATCACTAAGGTTTTTTTGTTATTGTCTCTTAAAATCGCGGCTATTTTTAATGAGAGCACTTTATTTTAAATACGCACATTTGTCTAAAAACTTCGATTCAAATTATCATCTTTCAAAAATCGGCTCAATTGTTTTCAAATTTAAAATAATTTGATTGTTAGTATGACGACAATCAGGGTTTTTCTTTTTGTGCTAATAATCAATAATCATTTGTGTTAACGTCGCGCATGGCATGGGTGGTGGCTAACAGTGGGTGGGGGTTCAGTAATTTGCTAACGACAATAATCAACAGCTCTGGTATTTCAGCTACGAGACCCGCTTATACGACACGCCGCGTCCCATCAACGAATATTACACCAAAACCGACGAGCAAAGACATTTCGAGTCATCCTCCAACCAACATTACTCTAAAGAACAGAAATATGGATACGATTCCCCAAAAGTGCCGCCGTTGAGTCCTAAATTCAATGCGCGAGAACTCAAATTCGATGAGAAGCCAGAACCTATTTACTCCACGTTGAAGAAACCCACTTCCTCGATAGACGGAGTTGGACAAAGTTTTTCGGAACACCAAAAGTCTACGGAAGCCATTCCTGGTGGAACCAAACATTCGGAGTACACCATAAAGAGCGAATCGTATCAGAGTTACCCTAAAACAGAGTTCTTTAAAACTGAAACTCGACAAGAAGTAAAGTCACCGTTCGCGACATCCACTCCGTCTAAATTTGAAAAGACGGATTACGCAGACTTAAAAAGCATGGATATGGTAAAAGTCCCCACTCCTGATTATGATAGGATTTCGTCACCTTACGGCAAAGATGTCCACAGCTATGGTGGACCGAATTTTTTTGAAGAAACTACAACAGAAGTAAAAGAAATACCCAACGGAACCCAAAAGATTACCACAACTAAAGTATATTCCTCCTCTCCTGTCAACCTGACGAGTACCAACACGAAATACGAACCGATCAAACTCGAAGGAATAGATGAACTATCGAAATTCGATAACGATTCTCGCTACAGTACTCTCGATTCTCGATTTAATACGTTAGAATCAAAATTGAGTTCGGATACGAGTCGCTCTTTCATGAGACCTTCAGAATTTCAAGATTACCAAGCAACTACAAGCGTGACCAAAGTGAAAAAACCCTCGGACTTGATGAAGGAAATGGATAGTTTGGATAAGAAATTCTCCAAACAGACCATAACCTCGGAAACTATTGAGAGGAAGTCGGTGATGACCAGCTCCCACAAGTCGGAGACCAGCTCGACAGTCACCAAGAAATTTGGGAACTTCTAAAGGTTTGACAAGTCTTAGATTTTAGTGTTGTCAGCTTTTTGAGTGTGATTGTCGTTGTAGATACTGATTGCACGATAAATGATTTTGTTTTAATTGGTTTTTATAGATAATATGCATGATCTGACTTTTTTTTTTTTTATATTGACAATGTATTTTTTTGTGTTAGATATTACTTTTTATATCCATAACCAAGTTGCCAACCAACCTTGTTTACTATGGTTTTGTCAATGTTTTTGCAGATTAAATATGAAAATTGATTTTAAAGTTAGACTTAAGATAAACTTCGGTGCTCTTAGTATAGCAGATGCTGTGCCTCGTCTGGCCTTATTGTATTTATTATGATATATTTGGAAATTATTGAATACCGGGAGCTAAATGAAATAAACAAAAGAGAAAATGGCACTACGTTGACTTCTGAATACTTTATAGTAAGCTGTTTTTGATGAGACTTTATATATATATATATAATAAATCGTAGCTCTCGGTTAAGTCGAATTCACAAAGTGCTAGCCCATCGGGCACCTTACATTGATAATGCCTTTTTAAAATTATACTAAAAAAAATACTAAGAATGCTTAAATTAAAATGTATTTCAAGACTTTTAATAATATTATTTATATGCGATTACTGGTGCTGAAAAACTGTTTGTATTTTCCAAATTATATATAAAATGTACCTAACGCAGTTTGTAGACGAGCGACCGACGGGCAGTGCCTTTGCCGACGGATTATATAGGAATTAAAATGTAAAAAAAAAACAAAAATATTCGGGCAATTACTCTACGTCTCTACCTCAAACAATAAAATATATTGAGAAACCAAAAAAATTATGCGATCTGTTTTAATAAAAGAATGAAGTAGCAAAGACCCGAAATGTAAGTGCCATAGAAATATACAAAAATGTATATAAAATATTCTTAGCGTAGTGTTTAGCGCGATGTGTCCCATTAATGTACTAACTAAGATAGTCGTTATTAACTAATTATAATTAATATTGTTAGCGAAGAGGTTTCATAAGCGACTAAATTGGTTCGGTTCACGAACTCATTTAGTTATTTGTGTACAAAATTTAATAATATTTGTAATAATATATTATTATTAAAATGTACATTAAAATTAGATTTTTTTTCATTCACGCAGCTAAGTTAAATAAAAATAAAATAGTCTTATGAAATCGCTTAAATTTACTTAACAGCACGTTTAATTGGCATTATTTATGAATGTAACGAATATTTTATATTTTTTATAGCATTGTAGCGACAATGACGTCGACGTGAACGAGTTTTATAACGTGAAAAGGTGCCTTACACTCAACATCTTATTAATTTTATATATATCTTATTTTTTTATATGTATAACTTTAGTATAGCGATGCCCGCGAAAGCGACACGTCCACTGAAGGTAAAATAACACCAATTCTGATAGATCTAATAAATTATACTATATTATACTGTAGATTAATATTATATACATTATATATAGCCTTGATTGTTATTGTTTTTCGTATCAAGAAATAATCTTTAAAAAATGCAGCTATATATGAACTAAATTTGAGTTTGTTACAATCCAGTTGTTGCTTAAATATTATATAGATGCATATATATACAAAATATAATATTATAGCTCTGAGAGTGTGAGAATATTTTTATTTTGTGCACAAATGTATGTTAACAGTCTAAACAATAACTGGATAGTTTACATCACGACTAATCGGCTGCTGTTTTTATTTTATTTTTTTTGATGCAAAGAACTCTTATATTTAAGGATATATTTAATAGGTTACACTAAGTTTTAATGTTAAATACTAACATAAGCATTTATGATGTATAACAACAATCTGTTTACAATTATATTCTTTTTAGTAAATTTCCAATAATGAAGCGATTTAGAGAAGATTCTGTTAAATAAGTATTTAAGTTAAATCATGTTTGGCAACTATTCAAATGGAACCTAAAAAAATTTAACTAATTACGTTCTATATATTTCTAATATATTATATTATGCATATATAAAATAGTTTCGTATTACTCATTTACTCTTAGTAGATGTATTTAGATGTAGTATGTGTAACTTTTATATGTAATACGTCGATTATTAATGAAAAAAATATAACTAATTGAAAATTATCTTTGAAAATAATCAAATCAAATAACCTTTGAGACTTATTATTTGAATGTTGCATTTTTTGTATTTTTCTGCCCTTAATACGGTATAAAAGGGATTTTTAAAATTTTTATCATGCCGCAGTGGAACGGCGTTTGAGTAAATACGATGATTACGGATTCGACACCCACTCAAGAAGGCAGGATAAAGAATAACATTTAAAAAATAACTAATCCACCAAATAACGTCTTAAAGATAATTTTCTATTAAAAAACATTTTTTTTTGTTTTTACAAACATATTTAACTACAGTATGAAAAAGCCAAATGAATTTTAACTTTCATTTATTAGTATTAATCGGATTGATTTTTTGACTAAAATATATTATTTTTTTGTTAATATTTGTGTTGAGATTTTATTATATTCGATATATGGAGAGTAGTGGCTGGGGCATTGTAACACTTACACTGTGTAATAAACATTCACTAATTATAATTTTTGTTTTTCTTCTATAAACCCTTTTTATCATTTATTTAAAGCGTAGTGCCTTGAAAATTAGGAGAATTGTAGACAACGGAATGTCTTGTCACTACGTTCTGTGTGTCTGGGATAAAGCGAAAATACAATTCCCCACATTATCGTTTAAATTTACATAAAGGATCTTTAAGTTATCTGAAGGATCCTTATAGAAATCATAGAACATTTTTTTTAAGTAAAATAATGTCTATGTGTTTTATATAACATTATTAAAATGGAAAATATAAACAATAAAACAGGCATACTTTTTTAAGATGTATATTTGGAAACATTTTTAATTATCAATTGTAACACTTATGACCTTTTTATTATTCAATACTTCTAGATACTGGCTCAATAAAAAAACGCCCGCGTTAATTTTTGTTCATAATTGTTGCAACAATTTAAAATTAATAGTTCTAAAAATTTAGGTATGTTTTCATTAAATACTTGGATAAGTTATATAGATACTCAATCTTTTATTAAATACGAGGTAAATTTCATGACAAAACCAAAAAAACAATTTAATTTTGTAGATTTAAATAATCTATTCAGTAATTTTATCACCTCCCAATATAGTAATTATAACAAAATATTTAAAGATGGTTCTAAGGATAAGGAGGGATCGGAGGCTTCCTTTTATGACTATGAACAAAAGATAGCCGTAACATTTCAGATAGACTCCAATATGTGTATAATGGATGCTAAACTAATAACTATAGCAGAAGCTCTGTCATACTTAGAATCAACCGATCATATTAATACAGTAGTATTGACAGACTCTAAAAGTTCGCTTCAACATGTGGCTCAGTGTACCTTTACATTTCGAGCAACTTCGATAGCCTATACTATATTGGACAATGTCTTGAGATTGCGATCTTTGGGAAAGAATGTAGTTTTGCAGTGGATATCGTCTCATGTAGGTCTGGAAGGCAATGACATTGCTGATTTATTAGCCAAGCAAGCAATATCGGATGGAATTCCCATTACTAATTCTTCTTTTTATACTAATTTTATACCAAAAATCAAACAAATTTGTTATAAATTTTAAGCAGAGTATTTTGATAAAAGGTCGTTAGAAAAAGGTATCTGGTATAAAACGACCAACCCCATCCCTTAACGTCACCATGGATAAATAATCAAGTTTTAAATAGGAAAAAGACAATTGTAGCGCTTAGACTTCGCGCTGGGCACATACCAGGCAATAATTTTTTGTGTTTAATGGCTAGCTACCGCTAGCTGCTTTTTTTGCCATTCTAATTCAGTTGATGATGTCTACCATACATTGATGGAATGTGTCCAGAATGAAGCGCTTAGAAAAGAAATAAGCTGTTGATCACTAGAAATAGGTTATTATAATACAATTTTGGCTTCACCTCTTTCAGATGGAGGCAAAATGATATATGAGTTAGCAATAAATCGCTTAACTTAAGTTATGTTATATTGTAATTATATTGTATTTATGTAAAACTTACCAGGGCGACATGTTCGCATAAGCGACAAAGCCCACTTGACACTCATTACTTTTTTTACCACACACTCCATAAACCTAAGTTCACGATTTTTTTAATAGAAATTTCCCTTGAAATAAATTGCAAGTAGTTAACTAGCAATTTTTCTATAGTATGATATCTTATTCTTATTTAGCACAACAATTATTTATTATTTCAAAAAATACAGTCGAATCGATAATTTCCTTTTCATACAGAAGTTGGTTAAACAAACTTAGTTCGTCATGCCATATTTTAGTGCGTAGTATTATTCTAAATAGAGTACGTTATAATCCGTCACAAAAAACGTTTATACTGGACCCAAATTGTTGCGTCTTGATACTAGCGACAGCATTGAGTGTCCCTTGTATCTAGTCGAGGCGAGATCGCCGAAACACGGTCTTGCGTGTTGACCTTATGTACCTGACGAACCTCAAAATCGCGCGACTTGCGTTTGAAACGCCTCATCTCGACCACACTCGAGGAAATTATTTCTCTCGTATAAAAGAAAAAAAATAACGACAAATTCAGTAGTTGACAATAGTTAATATTTTTTTATATAAATCTGATATTAAACTCTTTAGAATATCCCTACCTATTTTTCTTTATTTTATTCACATTAAAGTACATTGAATAAAATAATTTGTGCTCAAACTATCTTGTTTAAATCCCACTATTAAATATAAGTAGATAATAACTCTTTCGTTACTACACGACTGGTAGACAAAGACACGAAACTACAGAACTTAGTTAATATTTGTAATGCAGGTGTACGTTGAGAGTGTAGGGGAGTACTGCTAAATTACAACGGGAACGAGAAAAACGAGACTACACAAACGACGTTGGCAGCTCATTTAATTCATTAAATTGAAACACAAAATATGCCTGAACATTGCCCTGAAACGCTATGCCTGATCTCTTTAAGAAGAATAAGTTGAAATCCTATAAAAAATTATTCAACCTTTCTCAATATTTTTTTATAACAAAAATCTTTTGTAAATAAAAAAATGGGGAATAAATAAAATAAAAGAAATCAATCACATAATACCGGTTTATTTTTATTTTTCACACATAATTTTAATTATTTATTTGGTCTTCTCTTTTGTATGGATAAAGTGACGATTCTTAATAGGTACAACGGAATGTATTTTATAGACAAATTACAAAACAAAAAAATGTTTGCAATACAGAAAATACTTTTGTAAAAACAATGGTTAACCGAATTAATATATAATTTATTGTACAGTGCGGTCGCCGAGTCGTGGTCGCTGTAGAGCTAAATATGCTAAATAATGTACTAAAATTAATCAGTTTCAAGTTTCATTTAAAAAGTAACAAAAATCCTAAAATCAACTCTGCTCGCGCAACCATCTACACTTTACCTTTAAGACGGCCACGACTTCGAGACCGTACTGTACCATTTACAAATCAATTATGGACAAATTATGGAGTGTGCTAACACTAGGTTCTAGGTTCCTATTCCGCTATACGCAGGACCTAGCGTGAGGTTTAATAAAAAAGCATTTTTTTATATATATGAAAGACGATTAACCATATTTTTTTCATCAAATAAGCAACCAAATATTATTATTATTATTACTTTCATTCAAACACATTCCTACACACGTGACGTCTATATTTTTAATATATTTTTAATCTAATTATTTATTATTTTTCATAAGATGAAAATTAATATAATATGCATGAACTTTTTTACTATTTAGTTAGCCTTTTTGAAACGTTAACTTCAGTTAACGAGATGAGCAGTTATGCTCAATGGATGTTTTAAATAAATTATAGAATACCTTTTTTACTTCTTTCGAATACCAAAAAAAAACATATTTATATCTTCTTTAAATGTTTACACAAAACTGAAAAGATTGCAACCACCAACATGTCTCCAAGTACAATAATTAATGACGTCACTTTCTCGCAAAAATATTCAACACATCTATATAATATGTATATATTGATAAATATATGCATTAAAAATGAATAGAAATTAATCAATTGTATAAAGTTAAAATATTTGTGTTAAAGTCTATTAAAACATAACAATAGCGGTAACGATACTGATTATGCTATATAGCTCGATTCAAAAGTGCTTGTTATTACCTAATTAAATAAAGAATATTTAAGATTTTTATGGAATCCATTTAAACTATGATTTTTTAATTTTAATTTAGTATTCAGCCATACATTTACCAATATACACTAAATATTTATACACACGATGCGGTATGACTTACTTTAATATAAAATAAAACAAAGAAAAAGAAAAATAAAATGGAAAATCATTCTGCTGTATAAACAAATAAGAGAACATTAATTACAAAAAACATATATATTGAAATTTCACATTAAAAAAAAATAGAACATTTATTTATGTTTCAATCATAAACAATATTATCAAATGGACCCTAAAAAAGGGGAATGTACTGAAAATTATTATAAAAACACTATTAATACCAAGCAATTATATTATAATTGTGCTGTTTTCTTTAATGTGAGAGTATTTTTTTAATAGACAGAGATAAATTACAGTTAAGACAATCCATTTCCCACTCTCCTGATAAGTTACGAGACTTTACAAGTTGAATGGCGGAACTCAACGCCACTGTTCGTCTTTCTAGAACGGGAATTTTTAACATTTTATTATAATCATTAATTAAAAAAAAATCCGAGACAATTGCTTACAATCATACATATATATAAATCTATTAAAAACATTCAACTAACTATTCAGTTATTTATTTATATTCTATGTAAAGCCTGTGCATTATTTTTAACATATTTAATACATTTAGAATCTTCTCATATAAATATATAAAAAAACAAGTATTTAATTTAATTTAATTATTTATTAATTTAAATTAAATATGACAAGATTCTAAATGAAACAATCATATGACTTATTATTCAAAATTAAGTTTAGGTACAAAGTAGATATGAATTAACAAATTAAAAATATAGCACAAATAAGTCGTCGCCATTACAAAAAGAAAAAAAAATAAAATTTTATTAATAATATTAGAAAAAAAATAGATAATACTTTATTCCAGATCTATTTAAATTAAATTACAAAAAACAATAGGCACAATTTAGGCGAAACTATGACAAGAAAAAATTAAAAAGGGCTATTATTTTAAATTTAATCTTATTCTAAAATACCTATAAATAAGAAAGATTCACATGTATAACATATATTTATTATTTTTTTATTGCTATCAATATTTTTTTTTTATTTTAAAACATTCTAAATACTCTTTCGTTGCTCAAATAAAAAAAATAATATCAAAAAATAAATTATTTACATTTTATTCACGATATGGCAACACTGGGATAAGAAAAAATGTCATGCCACAGAAGAAAATATTTTTTTTAATGAGAAGAAACTTACTATATAGTATTCCTTTAATCAATCCCTTTAATGTGTTGAAAATTACAAAAAAAATGGATAATTATTAAAAAATCTGATGACATGACAAATACAATATATTTTTTCTTTTTTTTTTACAATAAAAAAAATATTTTTTTAATTATTTAGGAAAAATAGAGATTCTGGACGTTATCTATATCGAAAATTTTGGCTTAAAATGGCTTTATTGATACAATGTTGACGTAAGTTTCATTATTATTAGATAATATAAAAAAAAACCGTTTATTAAATATAAAAATTACACCAAAATGATAAGGTGGGCAAAAAGTATTTGTCTATGATTCACTTTTTTTTTATTTCTTTTACGAACAGGAACAATACAGAATAATATATTAGAAAAGCATGTTCTCCTAATTTTAATTTAACTGAGAATTAAACTGACCATCCTTATACATTTAAAATAATTAATTATAAAACGTGTATTAAATCATGATGATCATCATCAGATTACTTGTATGAAATTCATTAAAAAAGTCTAAAAAAGGTGCACTTCTCTTTAATCCGTTATAAAAATTGTACTTTATGCTGTATTTTACTAATTCTAGTTTAAACTATTGAAAAATTGTGCAAAATACTATAAAAAGCTATTGTATTCGTTTTTTATATATATATAAACTAACGCCATCAAACGTTTAAAATCGTTGTTTTCGTTTGACACTTACAAAAAAAGAAAAAAACTTAAAATAAAAGAAATATCTACTTATTGACTATAATTATAAAAAAATAAGACAAAAAAAAAACATTTTTTTATTCCATTTTCATAACTAAATGCCCAAATTTATGTACAATATCACACAAAATGTTAAAAATACTTTTAAAAATGTAAAGAAAAATCTTTAAAACTACACAAAAACTAAATCAACTAAATATCTTAATTTTGTGTAACATTAAAGCTCTATTTAATATTATGTGCGTTGACTTAACGCCATCTAGCGGTGATTTTTTTTCTAATCACTTAGATTATTAATATACATAGGAAAAAAAAAAACAAAAAATAAATAAGTCTGGCATTGCGTATAAAAAAAACATACTTAAATTAAAAAAAATTGTGTAAAAAAATGTTTTTGAATATCCTGATCCTCCAAATAATAGGTCAGGGCAAAAGTATTTTCGTATTTTGAATGTATTATTAGTAATCAAACCTCACTGTGACGTTAAATCGAATGCCATTAGGTTGAGTTTACACAGTATATAATAAATTATATTTTTTTCTATGTATATTAATAATGTATATATAAATAAATAAAATATTAATATCTATTTATTATTATCGTCTATGCTCATCGTATTGTTTCACTATTTCTGGTATAGCATTCGGTTCGACCGGCACTTTCTCTAGCAGTTCCTTTAAACTTTTAACGTATGTTAATTTTCTGAAGAATTTTGAACTGGAATAAAAAAGAAAATTATTAATTTTCTAGCTTCACCTTGTATCCCGCAAATAGCAGGATAGGTGTAGAGGGAACCTGGAAACCTAGTATTAACACTCAGGTTCCCATTCAGACGTTTCGGCTCCTCAATGTCCGCCGAATTCGCGACGCATTTCTTACCAGATCGAGGATATTGAAAATATTAAATATTTCAATCCCTCGAATGGTTATAAAATAATGAATTAAAACATTAATTATCCCAAATAGATAACACAATATTATATAGCCTTAAAATATTATTTTTCAAAAATGCATTTAAAAATCCCATAAAAATATTCTTCAATACAGCAAATAAAGATTGACAATTTATAGTTTTTTCATGCATACGTATTCATATTTTTCCCATATTCATAACTTAAAAAATGCTTACCTCACAAATGGCTTAGTGACAATGACGAATGACTTCAACCAAAATGTAGGATGTACCAGATACAAATGTTTCAGACTTTTTCTTAATCTGTAATAAACACATACAAATATTTAATTATAGAATTATTTCATATCAATTTGAGGCCGTACCGGTGCAGGAGCACAAGAGTGTGACTGAAACGCGACGGCTGTGGATTCGATCTGCACTCGGGGGAATGAATTATTATTTATTTATATTTGAATATCTACGCTCCGGCATCAAGGCAAAAAAGCCGGCGTTAAGTCCCGCCACTTAAATACCAAAATTGGCGGAGAGTGGGAGTTTCTTATATATTTTTCTATCTCCCCTATCCAATTTTCGTCTACCTTGTCCCCACCAAATTCCCGCCTCTCCATTGTGGACCAAAAAAAAGTATCGCATGATGGTAATGGTCTGTCATGTCTCACTTTATATATTCCCTCCCTCTGACCTAGTGCGGGATACAAGGTGAAGCTAGACCTTACCGTGTGATCCCGGCCTAGAATAGGATCATCCTGGTACTGGTGGTGTCGTAGGAGGCGACTAAAGTACGTGTGGTAGAGTCACGTCGCCAGCAATGGCAACACGCATGGGCAGACTCGACCGGATCATTACCACCCCCGGCATTTAAAACCGGCGTGAAGTAGTGGCTTTATGCCACTGCGTTTCGCATCAGGTAATGCCGGGCCCCGGCGCCCAACCCACCTTAAAGGCCGGCAACGCACCTGTAGCCCCTCTGGGGTTGCACGGGGCCGTGGGCGGCGGTAGTCACTTACCATCAGGTGACCCGCACGCTCGTTTGCCGTGTCTTTTCCATAAAAAAAAAAAAGTCTCTCCTCTCTCATTTCTTTTCTCTTCCCTCCTCCACGATTCCTCCCTTATCCTTATCCATTAAAAGGAGGGGACCTCCTGTGTTCTGACGTGCGCCCACTATACTCCAAAACCTCATCTTTCCCCCCTTCTCTCTCACCACTTCCTTCACTCTCTCCCTCACCTTCTGTCCAGCAACTTGTAGCACTCGTGCAGCCACGACATGCTGGGCATTCGCCTCCGGCCCGCGCTGCCGTGCAGGTACACCAGGATGTACTCATCAGTCACCAGACGCAAATGTAAGTGCCATAGAAATATACAAAAATGTATATAAAATATTCTTAGCGTAGTGTTTAGCGCGATGTGTCCCATTAATGTACTAACTAAGATAGTCGTTATTAACTAATTATAATTAATATTGTTAGCGAAGAGGTTTCATAAGCGACTAAATTGGTTCGGTTCACGAACTCATTTAGTTATTTGTGTACAAAATTTAATAATATTTGTAATAATATATTATTATTAAAATGTACATTAAAATTAGATTTTTTTTTCATTCACGCAGCTAAGTTAAATAAAAATAAAATAGTCTTATGAAATCGCTTAAATTTACTTAACAGCACGTTTAATTGGCATTATTTATGAATGTAACGATATTTTATATTTTTTATAGCGTTGTAGCGACAATGACGTCGACGTGAACGAGTTTTATAACGTGAAAAGGTGCCTTACACTCAACATCTTATTCATTTTATATATATCTTATTTTTTTATATGTATAACTTTAGTATAGCGATGCCCGCGAAAGCGACACGTCCACTGAAGGTAAAATAACACCAATTCTGATAGATCTAATAAATTATACTATATTATACTGTAGATTAATATTATATACATTATATATAGCCTTGATTGTTATTGTTTTTCGTATCAAGAAATAATCTTTAAAAAATGCAGCTATATATGAACTAAATTTGAGTTTGTTACAATCCAGTTGTTGCTTAAATATTATATAGATGCATATATATACAAAATATAATATTATAGCTCTGAGAGTGTGAGAATATTTTTATTTTGTGCACAAATGTATGTTAACAGTCTAAACAATAACTGGATAGTTTACATCACGACTAATCGGCTGCTGTTTTTATTTTATTTTTTTTTGATGCAAAGAACTCTTATATGTAAGGATATATTTAATAGGTTACACTAAGTTTTAATGTTAAATACTAACATAAGCATTTATGATGTATAACAACAATCTGTTTACAATTATATTCTTTTTAGTAAATTTCCAATAATGAAGCGATTTAGAGAAGATTCTGTTAAATAAGTATTTAAGTTAAATCATGTTTGGCAACTATTCAAATGGAACCTAAAAAAAAAAAATTAACTAATTACGTTCTATATATTTCTAATATATTATATTATGCATATATAAAATAGTTTCGTATTACTCATTTACTCTTAGTAGATGTATTTAGATGTAGTATGTGTAACTTTTATATGTAATACGTCGATTATTAATGAAAAAAATATAACTAATTGAAAATTATCTTTGAAAATAATCAAATCAAATAACCTTTGAGACTTATTATTTGAATGTTGCATTTTTTGTATTTTTCTGCCCTTAATACGGTATAAAAGGGATTTTTAAAATTTTTATCATGCCGCAGTGGAACGGCGTTTGAGTAAATACGATGATTACGGATTCGACACCCACTCAAGAAGGCAGGATAAAGAATAACATTTAAAAAATAACTAATCCACCAAATAACGTCTTAAAGATAATTTTCTATTAAAAAACATTTTTTTTTGTTTTTACAAACATATTTAACTACAGTATGAAAAAGCCAAATGAATTTTAACTTTCATTTATTAGTATTAATCGGATTGATTTTTTGACTAAAATATATTATTTTTTTGTTAATATTTGTGTTGAGATTTTATTATATTCGATATATGGAGAGTAGTGGCTGGGGCATTGTAACACTTACACTGTGTAATAAACATTCACTAATTATAATTTTTGTTTTTCTTCTATAAACCCTTTTTATCATTTATTTAAAGCGTAGTGCCTTGAAAATTAGGAGAATTGTAGACAACGGAATGTCTTGTCACTACGTTCTGTGTGTCTGGGATAAAGCGAAAATACAATTCCCCACATTATCGTTTAAATTTACATAAAGGATCTTTAAGTTATCTGAAGGATCCTTATAGAAATCATAGAACATTTTTTTTAAGTAAAATAATGTCTATGTGTTTTATATAACATTATTAAAATGGAAAATATAAACAATAAAACAGGCATACTTTTTTAAGATGTATATTTGGAAACATTTTTAATTATCAATTGTAACACTTATGACCTTTTTATTATTCAATACTTCTAGATACTGGCTCAATAAAAAAACGCCCGCGTTAATTTTTGTTCATAATTGTTGCAACAATTTAAAATTAATAGTTCTAAAAATTTAGGTATGTTTTCATTAAATACTTGGATAAGTTATATAGATACTCAATCTTTTATTAAATACGAGGTAAATTTCATGACAAAACCAAAAAAACAATTTAATTTTGTAGATTTAAATAATCTATTCAGTAATTTTATCACCTCCCAATATAGTAATTATAACAAAATATTTAAAGATGGTTCTAAGGATAAAGAGGGATCGGAGGCTTCCTTTTATGACTATGAACAAAAGATAGCCGTAACATTTCAGATAGACTCCAATATGTGTATAATGGATGCTGAACTAATAGCTATAGCAGAAGCTCTGTCATACTTAGAATCAACCGATCATATTAATACAGTAGTATTGACAGACTCTAAAAGTTCGCTTCAACATGTGGCTCGGTGTACCTCGGCATTTCGAGCACCTTCGATAGCCTATACTATATTGGACAATGTCTTGAGATTGCGATCTTTGGGAAAGAATGTAGTTTTGCAGTGGATACCGTCTCATGTAGGTCTGGAAGGCAATGACATTGCTGATTTATTAGCCAAGCAAGCAATATCGGATGGAATTCCCATTACTAATTCTTCTTTTTTATACTAATTTTATACCAAAAATCAAACAAATTTGTTATAAATTTTAAGCAGAGTATTTTGATAAAAGGTCGTTAGAAAAAGGTATCTGGTATAAAACGACCAACCCCATCCCTTAACGTCACCATGGATAAATAATCAAGTTTAAAATAGGAAAAAGACAATTGTAGCGCTTAGACTTCGCGCTGGGCACATACCAGGCAATAATTTTTTGTGTTTAATGGCTAGCTACCGCTAGCTGCTTTTTTTGCCATTCTAATTCAGTTGATGATGTCTACCATACATTGATGGAATGTGTCCAGAATGAAGCGCTTAGAAAAGAAATAAGCTGTTGATCACTAGAAATAGGTTATTATAATACAATTTTGGCTTCACCTCTTTCAGATGGAGGCAAAATGATATATGAGTTAGCAATAAATCGCTTAACTTAAGTTATGTTATATTGTAATTATATTGTATTTATGTAAAACTTACCAGGGCGACATGTTCGCATAAGCGACAAAGCCCACTTGACACTCATTACTTTTTTTACCACACACTCCATAAACCTAAGTTCACGATTTTTTTAATATAAATTTCCCTTGAAATAAATTGCAAGTAGTTAACTAGCAATTTTTCTATAGTATGATATCTTATTCTTATTTAGCACAACAATTATTTATTATTTCAAAAAATACAGTCGAATCGATAATTTCCTTTTCATACAGAAGTTGGTTAAACAGACTTAGTTCGTCATGTCATATTTTAGTGCGTAATATTATTCTAAATACGAGTACGTTATAATTCGTCACAAAAAAAGTTTATACTGGACCCAAATTGTTGCGACTTGATACTAGCGACAGCATTGAGTGTCCCTTGTATCTAGTCGAGGCGAGATCGCCGAAACACGGTCTTGCGCGTTGACCTTATGTACCTTACGAACCTCAAAATCGCGCGACTTGCGTCCAAAACGCCTCATCTGGACTGGCCTTAGCGAAATGACCACACTCGAGGAAATTATTTCTCTCGTATAAAAGAAAAAAAAATAACGACAAATTCAGTAGTTGACAATAGTTAATATTTTTTTATATAAATCTGATATTAAACTCTTTCGAATATCCCTACCTATTTTTTTTTATTTTATTCACATTAAAGTACATTGAATAAAATAATTTGTGCTCAAATTATCTTGTTTAAATCCCACTATTAAATATAAGTAGATAATAACTCTTTCGTTACTACACGACTGGTAGACAAAGACACGAAACTACTGAACTTAGTTAATATTTGTAATGCAGGTGTACGTTGAGAGCGTAGCAGCAGTACTCCCCGTACTGCTAAATTACAACGGGAACGTGAAAAACGAGACTACACAAACGACGTTGGCAGCTCATTTAATTCATTAAATTAAAACACAAAAGATGCCTGAACATTGCCCTGAAACGCCATGCCTGATCTCTTTAAGAAGAATAAGTTGAAATCCTATAAAAATTATTCAACCTTTCTCAATATTTTTTATATAACAAAAATCTTTTGTAAATAAAAAAATGGGGAATAAATAAAATAAAAGAAATCAATCACATAATACCGGTTTATTTTTATTTTTCACACATAATTTTAATTATTTATTTGGTCTTTCTCTTTTGTATGGATAAAGTGACAATTCTTAATAGGTACAACGGAATGTATTTTATAGACAAATTACAAAACAAAAAAATGTTTGCAATACAGAAAATACTTGTAAAAACAATGGTTAACCGAATTAATATATAATTTATTGTACAGTGCGGTCGCCGAGTCGTGGTCGCTGTAGAGCTAAATATGCTAAATAATGTACTAAAATTAATCAGTTTCAAGTTTCATTTAAAAAGTAACAAAAATCCTAAAATCAACTCTGCTCGCGCAACCATCTACACTTTACCTTTAAGACGGCCACGACTTCGAGACCGTACTGTACCATTTACAAATCAATTATGGACAAATTATGGAGTGTGCTAACACTAGGTTCTAGGTTCCTTCCTATCCCGCTATACGCAGGACCTAGCGTGAGGTTTAATAAAAAAGCATTTTTTTATATATATGAAAGACGATTAACCATATTTTTTTCATCAAATAAGCAACCATATATTATTATTATTATTACTTTCATTCAAACACATTCCTACACACGTGACGTCTATATTTTTAATATATATATTTTTAATCTAATTATTTATTATTTTTCATAAAATTAAAATTAATATAATATGCATGAACTTTTTTACTATTTAGTTAGCCTTTTTGAAACGTTCTTATCTCGGCCGTAACTAAAATTCCGTTAACGAGATGAGCAGTTATGCTCAATGGATTTTTTAAATGAATTATAGAATACCTTTTTTACTTCTTTCGAATACCAAAAAAAAACATATTTATATCTTCTTTAAATGTTTACACAAAACTGAAAAAATTGCAACCACCAACATGTCTCCAAGTACAATAATTAATGACGTCACTTTCTCGCAAAAATATTCAACACACATCTATATAATATGCGTATATATTGATAAATATATGCATTAAAAATGAATAGAAATTAATCAATTGTATAAAGTTAAAATGTTTGTGTTAAAGTCTATTAAAACATAACAATAGCGGTAACGATATTGACTATTCTATATAGCTCGATTCAAAAGTGCTTGTTATTACCTAATTAAATAAAGAATATTTAAGATTTTTATGGAATCCATTTAAACTATGATTTTTTTTAATATCAATTTAGTATTCAGCCATACATTTACCAATATACACTAAATATTTATACACACTCACGATGCGGTATGACTTACTTTAATATAAAATAAAACAAAGAAAAAGAAAATGGAAAATCATTCTGCTGTATAAACAAATAAGAGAACATTAATTACAAAAAACATATATATTGAAATTTTCACACAAAAAAAAATAATATAGAACATTTATTTATGTTTAAATCATAATCAATATTATCAAAAGGACCCTAAAAAAGGGGAATGTACTGAAAATTATTATAAAAACACTATTAATACCAAGCAATTATATTATAATTGTGCTGTTTTGTTTAATGTGAGAGTATTTTTTTAATAGACAGAGAGATTTTTTTAATATAAATTACAGTTAAGACAACCATTTCCCACTCTCCTGATAAGTTACGAGACTTTACAAGTTGAATGGCGTACCTCAACGCCACTGTTCGTCTTTCTAGGACGGGAATTTTTAACATTTTATTATAAAAAAAAAATCCGAGACAATTGTTTACAATCATACATACATATAAATCTACTAAAAACATTCAACTAACTATTCAGTTATTTATTTATATTCTATGTAAAGCCTGTGCATTATTTTTAACATATTTAATACATTTAGAATCTTCTCATATAAATATATAAAAAAACAAGTATTTAATTTAATTATTTATTAACTTAAATTAAATATGACAAGATTCTAAATGAAACAATCATATGACTTATTATTCAAAATTACGTTTAGGTACAAAGTAGATATGAATTAACAAATTAAAAATATAGCACAAATAAGTCGTCGCCATTACAAAAAGAAAAAAAAAAAAATTTATTACTAACATTAGAAAAAAATAGATAATACTTTATTCCAGATCTATTTAAATTAAATTACAAAAAACAATAGGCACAATTTAGGCGAAACTATGACAAGAAAAAATTAAAAAGGGACTATTATTTTAAATTTAATCTTATTCTAAAATACCTATAAATAAGAGAGATTCACATGTATAACATATATTTATTATTTTTTTATTGCTATCAATATTTCTTTTTATTTTAAAACATTCTAAATACTCTTTCGTTGCTCAAATAAAAAAAATAATATCAAAAAATAAATTATTTACATTTTATTCACGATATGGCCACACTGGGATAAGAAAAAATGTCATGCCACAGAAGAAAATATTTTTTTAATGAGAAGAAACTTACTATATAGTATTCCTTTAATTTGTTCTATATAGTATTCCTTTAATCAATTCCTTTAATGTGTTGAAAATTACAAAAAAAAACTAGATAATTATTAAAAAATCTGATGACATGACAAATACAATATATTTTTTCTTTTTTTTTTACAATAAAAAATTTAATTTTTTAATTATTTAGGAAAAATAGAGATTCTGGACGTTATCTATATCGAAAATTTTGGCTTAAAATGGCTTTATTGATACAATGTTGACGTAAGTTTCATTATTATTAGATAATATTAAAAAAAAAAACCGTTTATTAAATATAAAAATAACACCAAAATAATTAGGTGGGCAAAAAGTATTTGTCTATGATTCACTTTTTTTTTATTTCTTTTACGAACAGGAACAATACAGAATAATATATTAGAAAAGCATGTTCTCCTAATTTTAATTTAACTGAGAATTAAACTGACAATCCTTATACATTTAAAATAATTAATTATAAAACGTGTATTAAATCATGATGATCATCATAAGATTACTTGTATGAAATTCATTAAAAAAGTCTAAAAAAGGTGCACTTCTCTTTAATCCGTTATAAAAATTGTACTTTATGCTGTATTTTACTAATTCTAGTTTAAACTATTGAAAAATTGTGCAAAATACTATAAAAAGCTATTGTATTAGTTTTTTATATATATATAAACTAACGCCATCAAACGTTTTAAATCGTTGTTTTTATTTGACACCTCCAAAAAAAGAAAAAAACTTAAAATAAAAGAAATATCTACTTATTGACTATAATTATAAAAAAATAAGAAAAAAAAACATTTTTTTATTCCATTTTCATAACTAAATGCCCAAATTTATGTACAATATCACACAAAATGTTAAAAATACTTTTAAAAATGTAAAGAAAAATCTTTAAAAGTACACAAAAACTAAATCAACTAAATATCTTAATTTTGTGTAACATTAAAGCTCTATTTAATATTATGTGCGTTGACTTAACGCCATCTAGCGGTGATTTTTTTTCTAATCACTTAGATTATTAATATACATAGGAAAAAAAAAAAACAAAAAATAAATAAGTCTGGCATTGCGTATAAAAAAAACATACTTAAATAAAAAAAATGTGTAAAAAAATGTTTTTGAATATCCTGATCCTCAAAATAATAGGTCAGGGCAAAAGTATTTTCGTATTTTGAACGTATTATTAGTAATTAAACCTCACTGTGACGTTAAATCGAATGCCATTAGGTAGAGTTTACACAGTATATAATAAATTATATTTTTTTCTATGTATATTAATAATGTATATATAAATAAATAAAATATTAATATCTATTTATTATTATCGTCTATGCTCATCGTATTGTTTCACAATTTCTGGTATAGCATTCGGTTCGACCGGCACTTTCTCTAGCAGTTCCTTTAAACTTTTAACGTATGTTAATTTTCTGAAGAATTTTGAACTGGAATAAAAAAGAAAATTATTAATTTTCTAGCTTCACCTTGTATCCCGCAAATAGCAGGATAGGTGTAGAGGGAAACCTAGTAATAACACTCAGTTTCTCATTCAGACGTTTCGGCTCCTCAATGTCCGCCGAATTCTCGACGCATTTCTTACCAGATCGAGGATATTGAAAATATTAAATATTTCAATCCCTCGAATGGCCGATGGCGAAATAACACAAATTGGCCTTAAAATATTATTTTTCAAAAATGCATTTAAAAATCCCATAAAAATATTCTTCAATACAGCAAAAACATAAAAATTGACAATGTATAGTTTTTTCATGCATACGTATTCATATTTTTTCCATGTTCATAACTTAAAAAATGCTTACCTCACAAATGGCTTAGTGACAATGACGAATGACTTCAACCAAAACGTAGGATGTACCAGATACAAATGTTTCAGACTTTTTCTTAATCTGTAATAAACACATACAAATATTAAATTATATAATTTTGCATATCTACGCTCCGGCATCAAGGCAAAAGCCGGCGTTGAGTCCTGCCACTTAAATACCAAAATTGGCGTAGAGTGGGAGTTTCTTATATATTTTTCTATCTCCCCTATCCAATTTTCGTCTACCTTGTCTCCACCAAATTCCCGCCTCTCCATTGTGGACCAAAAAATGGTATCGCATGATGATAATGGTCTATCATGTCTCACTCTATATATTCCCTCCCTCTCACCTATTCTCTCCTCTCTCATTTCTTTTCTCTTCCCTCCTCCACGATTCCTCCCTTATCCTTATCCATTAAAAGGAAGGGACCTCCTTTTTTCTGACGTGCGCCCAGGTAGTCCATCCCATCTTCCTCCTTCACTATACTCCAACACCTCATCTTTCCCCCTTCTCTCTCACCACTTCCTTCACTCTCTCCCTCACCTTCTGTCCAGCAACTTGTAGCACTCGTGCAGCCACGACATGCTGGGCATTCGCCTCCGGCCCGCGCTGCCGTGCAGGTACACCAGGATGTACTCATCAGTCACCAGACGCTCCAAGCTCCACATCACGTATCTGTTCAATATAAGGAAGAAAATAATTATATGATGACAATGTTGTGGGTTCGATTCCCAATCGAGGAAATGAAATATTTAAGATTTTCATTTTCTTGCTCTGGTGACGAGGCAAAGCACGGCATTGTGTTCAGTCACCTCACACGCAATGGCTTTAGAATTTGTGAACAGTGGGGAACGCAAGTGTCATAATGGGAACAGAGTATCTTAACACTAGGTTTCTGCTTTGTGCAGAAAACAGCCTGAAGCTAAAAAATATTATATAAAACAGTATAATTTATGTGCGATTTTATCTGTGTGGTCAAATTAAAACTAGGAGTTGTGTATGACATACGACACGCACTGACAGTGAGTTACGTCTACATAATTAACATAATGTATCAAATGGCCTTCTTCAATTTTCTAATATGAAGAATTTCATTTTGAAACATTGGAATTCGAACCAGTAGTTCCTGAGATTAGCGCGCCCGACCAAACAAATTATCTGTTTTATTATATTAGTATAGATAAAAAAATAAAGACAATTCTTAGAGTTTGTGGGTTTGTTGAGTGTTGCTGTAAGCGGGTGGATGCAGTGGGTTTTGCTATGAGCTAGTGAGTGCTTAGAGTTTTGCGATAAGTGGGTGGATGCAGTAAGTTTGGAGATTGGATACGTTGATTTTTTTCAGTAAGTGGGTTTTTAGATGAGTAGGTAAACGCAATAACGATGCGGATTGCGGTGAATTGCGGAGGGTTCATGCAGTGAGTGTGTCGTGTGCGGTGGGTACTCACTCACAGGAACAAGTTGTCCATGACGTATCTGTAGTCGGCGCGCGCGTTGTCGGGCAGGTGGCACGCGCTGAACACTATGAGCGCCGCGCCGCCGCACTCGTACCCGCCATGCGACACCACCCGCTTGAATGGCTCTATTACCTGCACAGACATATTGTTGTAACTTCTTTTATCTTCACGGAGTGTCCGCCGTATTGAATGGTAGGCAAAGGAAACCTTGTGGTAATATATAAAATAATTTATTAACGTTAAATGTTTCCAGGCAGTAAGAACATTTAATTGCTTATTTAGCTAGTCATTTAGCTACGAGTTCCGCTATTCAACAAGCAATGTCTCGGATATTGGGCGGTGCGTGGAAAACGGAATATCTTACCACTAGCCCTCTCTTTCTCTCTGCTTACCGTGTTATATAGGAAAATGAAAATATCTATGTGGATGAATTACTATATTAACTTTTTTATATGTTTCTTTCTTAAGTGGGGAATAACACTTTAAACATGTTAAAGATACGGTATATTTTGATTTTAATCCCGTACCTTCATATCGCACACAGCTTTCCCACCACCATGTTGAACGGTCAACCATGACCTTTCATCCTTGAACTCTTCAGCCGCCGAATATTCTGGAATTGGGTCACTGCATTCACTCACTGTATTTGTTGATTTTGATCTGGAATTAATATAAAAGAGTAAATATAAAATTGAGACCAGCCATGGCGTAGGTGGGTACACGGATGCGATTGTAAACGCGACAGGTTATGGGTTCGCTTCTCACTCAAAGAAATAAAATATTTAATATTTTTATTAACTGACTTCTAAGCTCGCGCGCTACGCTCCCTCTGCCTATCCTACTCTGTGCGGGATACAACGTGAAGTAAATAAAGAATATACATATACCTAAGAGGCTAGCACAGACGATATAATCTAAATGTAAGTGCGAAGGGTTTGGGTACAATTCCTACTTGCAAGAATTAATTATTTTCATTTCATCGAAAATTGGGTGGAGCATGGGGAACGGAGCATGACTTTTATGTCACTAGGTTCCCTCTGTCTATACTGCAATATGAGGATACAGCGAAGACCTACACAAAAACACATATTTATAATATCAAATTCAAAAAAAATTATATCAAAATATAAAAAAATATTCAATTCCAATGCACAACCTCTTAGTATCATCCTCCTCGCTATTCTCCTGTGCCGGTGGCAGTGGTGGAGGAGGTTCCTCCTCGGACTCCATGGAACAGCCGCTGACGCTGTCCAAGCTGCATCTATCATCTTCTTCTGGAGGCTGAAGAACAAGGAAGTAGGGTGCTCATGAATGACATAGAGATTTGACGATTTTTAACTTAGGTTAGGTAATTCCTTTCTCACTTTATTATGCATCACAGTAAACCAAGTACTAAAACACTCCGGTCCTTACTCAACGCTGCGTTTTATCTTGTTACTAGACGGAGGCAAATAAAATATTAAGCATTCCCTCGAGTGGGAATCGAACCCATAACGGTCGCGTTAACAGTTTCACGCTGCGCCACTCCGACAGGGAGCTCACAAGGCCTTCATAGTTTACTAATCTAAAATGCACTTAAAAACCGCAAATACAGGGGCAAGTCTTCAAAAATTTTAAACAATTATTGAAAACAAAAAACCCGACAGCATAAAAAACAAAGAGAAAAAAACAAGCCGTTCATTAGGAATTAGGAGGATAGTCCGTACCCATTTATATGGGTCTTATATACGGAGCTCCTTATGAAGATTTTATTGATTGAAGAATTATAGCTCCCGAGTATTAATCCTAATAAACTAAATCAGCTTGACGCTGTGCACACAATAGGACAGGCAGAGGGAACCTAGTGTTAAGACACTCCGTTCTCCACTTTCTGCTGAATTCTGGAAGCATTGCCTGTTGAGTGGCAGAACTCAACGCAGCGCTTTTGCCTCGACAGCAGAGCGAAGAAATGAAAATATACGTTTAAGTAAATATTCATTTCTCTCTGTTTGTGGATTCGATTTCCTCGAGTGAGGAGAGAAAAACAGTCGGTTTTGCAGTCACACTGTGCCCCCGCGCCACGGCCTATCCTCTGGCTGAATAAACTATTGGGCGATATATAGTTTTATGCGATCGAATCTTTAGTTTTTAATATTTTTTTATTACAATTACGGTAATGAACATAATTTTATATATTTTCTATATCTACAAGGATGAAAGAGCTTACTTAATACAAATTAAGTGAATTTTTTTTAGCCGCCATGTTAATTTTATTTATCGTCAATTATCTATGAATAGTTATTTTAAGACAAACAGACACGCACATCTATGCCTAACTGCGTCACACGAAATACAGGCATGGATAAAAATCGTGAAATGAAAAAAAAATCCTACGTCTAAACTGTAGAGATATCTTGATTAATTTCTTTAGGTTTAAAATATTTTACCCTATATGCTGTTCCCGTAATAGGAGCGGAGCTGACACTTGCACCTTGTATATAGAGTTAGGCGTAGTTGTGTCCCGCATTGATTTCGAATTCGGACGAAATGTAAGTTGGTATATCAAGATTGATATAAGTTTCTACCCTATATTAGTCGATGTATGGACATACAAAATTGTGTGCACACTACCAAAAAGGGGAACAGGTTTAAATCCCACCATATTCGTTTTCTAATCTTAAATATGAAATTTTAATACGAAGCGATTTAACTAGCATTTAAAATATACAAAATTGCATATAAGCTGTTTCATTATAACAATCGTCATCTTACGAACAATACTATCAAAAATGTTATAGGCAAGTATTTTTATTAGGTTTACACTTAAATTTTACTACCAAAGTAGAGAATTAAATTGATTTACTTTTCACTTTCACGTTTTATGTCGTGCCATATACGGTCCAATGGTCTACAAAGAAAATCTAGTGCCAAGACACAGAATCAATTCCCCCGAATGGGGATCGAACCCGCAACCATCGTATTTACAGCCAGGTGAGGTCCCACTAAGCGACAATGGGTCAGATTAAATAGATTTTTTAATGTATAATTGAGGTTAAGTTACTTGCAATATAATATCCTTTTATATATTTTGAGAGTAATCAATCTTTGTATACAAATGCCGCAATACAATTGAGTCTCATGTGAAAAGACGCTGAGTTGCGAGTTCGATTCCTGCTTTGGGAAATTATTACACAAAATGCGCCGCCGGAATTTGTAAAATGCTAAAAGTAAATTCAAAAATTAAAATAAGTAAACAATTAAATACATTTTATCGTATAATAGCCTTGCGCTATATAAAAACGTCAGGTATTAAGAAAACCTGTTCTACACATGCAACATGCATGTACGTAATTACAATTTGGCCGTAAATGTCGAATATAGCATACGAGTATGTAAACGGAACTTATCGCTGTGACGTAATTTATAGGTCCTTGAAACGACTTTAACGAAATATATATATATTTCGTTTTAATCAGCTTCACGCTGTATCCCGCTTATATATCTCATGACTTAAGCAGTTAAAAAAATTAAAGGACACTGAGTGTTGAGTGGCGGAACTCTACGCAACACTTTGTCTACCACAACGAGGATATGAAAGGAATTTAAATGAAATCATTCCTTTGAGTTTGAGTTCAAAACCACGATCATCGTGTTTACGGTCAGGCACTGCCCTATTGTGTCATGTCAGGATATAAAAGTAATTTAAATATAATAATTCCTTTGAGTTTGAATTGGAATCGAACCTACGATCATCGTGTTTATGGTCAGTCACTGCCCTATTGTGTCATGTCGGGATATGATAGTAATTTAAATAAAATCATTCCATTGAGTTTGAGTTCAAATCGAACCCACGATCACCGTGTTTACGTTCAGGCACTGCCCTATTGTGCCATGATACTGTGATTGTGCTTATACATCTTTATATTGAAATGACATATAGGCACTTTATACGAAAATAATTATTTTGTAGGTTCATACAAAAATTTTCCATTTTGTACAGTAGGCAGAGAGAATCTAGTGTTTAGAGTTTTATACACTGTTTTCCATATAGAAGTTAGCGTTATTTTTTATACAATATGAGTTTTAAAGGTATAGCCGTAAGGTAGAAAACAGTGTTCAACTACGTTCCTAAATTACCACCTGTTCTAAAAACATTGTGTTTTATAATTGCGGAACCTAACGTTGCATTTAACATAACAATTTTAACAATATATTTATTTATATTTTATTGTACATAATTGAAACAAAAATATGCACAAAAGGTGGACTATTTTGTGGAAAAAGACAACGCAAACGAGCGTACGGGTCTCCTGATGGTAAGTGATCACCGCCGCCCACGACCCTGTGCAACACCAGAGGAGCTACAGGTGCGTTGCCGGCCTTTAAACGGCTTAAGCAATTTCTAGAAGCCAGCTTCAACTCAAACTTAAAAAAAACACAAAACCACTAAAAACATAATCTCTAAACACTCACCAACACAACTTTCCGTCTCGGCGGGTTACATTTCGGGGTAGTGTGTCTCAATGCCACTGAACCGGTGTAGGGGTCCACAAGCGCCTGGTATTGAGATCTGTCCTCTTGTGTCGATGAGGATATAACGTCTGGGGAGTCGAGGTCCTGGAGAGAAATGTGGATTTCAAGACGCTTTTATGCTGTTAAGTTCTAACACCACATTTTATTTATATATAACCACGAAATTAAATAAGTTTGAACTAACAACCATTATGGCAAATTGTGGCCGCTCTTTACGGCGATACCACAGCGAGAAAATCAAAATATTAAATATTTCAACAACATAATAAATAGAAATAATCTATATAAGTTTTTCTGCTTATTTTTACCCAGTTTTAAAAAAATATTGAAATAGCAAAAATATTCGTAAATAAAACTATTTCAAACAGTTTTTTTGGGTTAAATATCAATTAAATAGGTAATGTAATAAGTCAAAACTCAACCTAAAAAAAATTGCCCTTTAAAAAATATATCGTCTTAAATTATATACAATATTAAAATTATAGAAATACATATAATAAGTATGTATGTCAACTTACGTTATGCATACCGATGCTACTAGACATTTCGATGGGCAGATCAAAATTGGGCATAGCGCGGAGATGTGACGGCGATTCACACCATTCCGCGACCTATGGAATTTTTTAAATTATAAGTTATCTTCTTATCTGCTCCCGCATGGCAGAGGAAACCTAGAGTTAAGATACTTTGTTCGCCACGCAATTCACCATTTTCGAGACATTGTGTGTTGAATGGCAAAATTCATCGCCGTGGTTTGTCTCGTTACTAACTGAGAATTAAAATTTTTCATTTCTCTGAGTGAAACTGAGCGAAAAACCGTCGTGTTGACAGCCGTGCCACTGCGCCACTACGGCCTTAGATGAGATATGGGATTCGCTTCGCTTAAAAGACATTGCGTGCTCAGTGAAGGAATTTACCGCCAGCGGCTTATATATATAGTAGGCCGTGGAAAAGAAATTAATTTATACTAACCAGACGGGAAAAGCAGTTTTTTATAAAAATAAATATTCCCACAAATGCAATTTGAACCGGAAACTATCAGGTCGCGACTATCATTAACTTTTAGTAATAATTTCTTGCTTCCTACGTTATATAATTTGCACTCCCATCTCACAACTAATGGAGTAAACGTTGCATAACCAAAATCAATTATTATTATGTAAAAACAATAATCTAAGATAATATACAATATTATAAAACATAGTTATTTTATTTATTACGGAGAAAAGTCATTCGATTGGTGGAACCCAACGCCGAACTGTCTTATCAGAGCAAAGAAATGAAAATAGTTTAAAATTTAAATATAACTAGTTAATTCTATCCCCAATGGGGCCAATCAATTATTGCCATTTTCTCACTTTACTAGCGGCAAACCGCGGCGTTGAGTTCCGCCATTCACCACGCTATGTCTCGAAAATAGAGGAAAGAAAAGGAAAGAGTAAAATGCAGTGTCTTTACACTATATTACCTTTCGCCTACCTTACTAGGTAGGGCGGGATACAGCGTGAAATAAAAAAATAATTATTCTCCTAAGTGGGGATTGAACCCACAACAATCGCGTGTACAGTCTAACTTACTTTCTAACTGTGCCACGAGCGTATCAATTAGAAAAGTAATTAAATAGAAAGTACAAATTATTACTTTCTATTACAACATTCAATAAATCATCTAAGGAGTAACATAAAATCATGTTTTGTATAGTCCGAGATGCTTTAAGCACGATAGTCAGAAACCGTTGTAGGGCAGGGGCACAAGCGTGAGACTGCAAACGCCACGGTTGTGGGTTCGAGTCCCATTTGGGGGAATGAAATATTTAATATTTTTATGAATCAATGCCTCAAGAATTTGGCGGAAAGTAGTGTGTCTTAGCACTACGTTCCCTAATTACTCAGCCTACCCAGCTATGTGCAGGATATAGCGTTAAACCTTAAATATTTGTTTTACTTAGTTTTTTCAATATTTTCGTTATGCCGGCAACAGAAATACATCATCATTATTATTAGACCTATCATGGTATAAAAAATATTCACGTCGCATACACCTTTCTTTTTTATCTAGGACATTCCAATTTTGGAGGGTAATAGAATAGAATTTTATTCTGTACAGTCAATCTGGGTAACTTAGATTCGTTCGAGTTCGGGATTATATATATATATATATATATATATATATATATATATATATATATATATATATAATCAATTATCTAGATTATATCAGTTCTAAACAAATAAAAAAATTGTAAATTAAAAGACATTCAAAACAAAAAAAACTTACTCCAGTATGAAACTCTTCAACCTCAGGTATATCAATTCCAAGTGTTTTAGGTGTACTTTGACTAGATATTTTATTCTCACACTTTTTTATGGCACTATCGGGAAAACCTAAATAGTCTTTTTGAGATGTAGAAATATCCGTCTTGGGAGATTCTACGAAACGCGGAATAATTTTCCTTCTTTCTTTCTGTTCCACTCTGGCCACATCCGGTGTAAAATTCAAGGAATCGTTTAAAATCTGGCTCTCCGCCGTCGCAAAATTGTCCCAAAAATATAAGTTATTTTTCGATGTGTTTCTTAAGGGGGTGTATAATTCGTATCCGTTTGTAGTCCCCCTGTCATCCTCTATACTGGATAGACTTAAATCCTTATCCTCATCATTTCGGGTCACTTTTTTAGGGATAACATCAGGGAAGTTCTCGTCGGGACTGCCCAAACCCATCAATGGATGATTAGTGGTCAATGTCAACGTGGAACTTAGCTTAGGCGGACTAATTCCCAAATTTCTGGGTCTCTTTTCTGCGGAATCTATCTTTAAATTAGACATTCTCGATATTAAACTGTCATTTAATTCTGATTTGATTGAATGTTTATTATCTAACTTTTCAGGTTCGGACAGTCTAAGGACATTAGGATTTTGGAGCCTCAGGACTTCTGTTTCTCTTTCTTCTGAATCGGACAATATGGAGTTAGGTGTGTCTTGAGTAGATCTAAGAGATTCGGATGCTGTGTCCATTTTTTCATCTGAGGACGGGGAACTGAGTAGGTCGTCCTCGCTTAGCCTTGACCTCTGGAGGCTACTGTAACAATTAAAAATGTCTTTTTATATCCACCTGTTATATACTGGTTGATTGTAAACGCAACGGTTGTAGCTTCCATTCCTATTAGATTAAATGAGTAATTTTTATTTCGTTGCTCTGGCAATAAGACAAAGCGCAGAATTAGGTTCCACCTGCACAATGTCTTCGAAAAATTCGACGGAGAGTTGATACCCTCTCTCTAGCCTGCAATATACGGGATACAGGTTACAGAATTCAATTTCATAATTGATTCTGCTAGCTTAGCAACAGATTCTCGAGTTAAGCATTCCCTAAGCGAGAATAGAAATCAAAGTACCTAATCCATACAATTCTTTGTAGCTTGAGCGAAAAATACTTAATTAATTAATGCTGATTAACGAGATAATTATATAGTAATTATATCGTTAGCTTGATTCGATTACAACTAATTATAACGGATCAGTACGTTCGACAATAGATTTATATTCGATTTATATATATATATATATATATATATATATATATATATATATATATATATATATATATATATATATATATATATATATATATATATATATATATATAGATTATATATATATATATATATATATATATATACATATGTAAATACGTATATATGAACATTATTTTGAATTTAGTTTGAAGACTCAAAAAAATAACAAAAATCCGTCTCATTCTAGTATAGGGGAAAGAGATATTATAAATTTGAACCTAAAACAAATATTTTTGCCGTCTCAGTTCAGTTATAAATACATGACGGCTTATTTTAATGCAATAAAGGCATTATTGCTTTTAGGTATAGGAAATATTAAGTTATAATTGCATAAGTTTTAATTTCTTTTTATATAGAAAACATCGTTAAAAATATATATTAGTACTTTAATTTGATTACAACATGATACATTACCAAAAAAAAACATATAATTTTAATTTAGCATGATATAATAAGGAAAGACTGTTATTGCTCTTAATTTGATGTTCTTCCAAAAATTCTATCCTACTATATTGTAAAGATAATTTAAAAAAAACCTGAAATAAAAAAAAACAATAATAAAGAAACTATTAAAAAGGTAAACTTTTATATAGACTATTAGGTTTCACCTTGACTTTTTACATTAAATTCAGTTTTCAAATGCTTACCTGCGATCAAAGGTCAAAGGTTGGTTAATACATTATAACTTATAAATTATTTGTTACCTAATGGCTTGTATAAAGCTATGGTGGTGCATTAGAAAAGACTGACTGTGAAAACGATGGTTGTTGGTTCAATCTCCACTAAGTGGAATATATATAAACGAAAATCGTACGTACGCACCATGTAACCATGTGAGTATTCACATGGTTACATGGTGCTTGCTATTAGACTTTCGTTGATAGTGTCTGTGGACGCGTTGGTTGCGGGTTCAATCTCCATTGAAAGGATTGACGAATGATTATATTAAAAAAATGTTTCATTTTTACGGTCTGATAAGACAAAGCATGGTACTGGTAGTTGACATAAAAATGCAATGTCTCGAAATTTGACTGAAAAAGGTGAATGAAGTGTAAAAAGGTGAATGACGTGTAAAAAGGTGAATGAAGTGTAACACACAAAATTTTTGTATGATTTCAATCAAATCTTTATCAAATAACTCAAGTTAACTTAAATTAACTCATCCATTAAACTTTAACTTTAATTGAGTTCAACTTTACTGTCCCCTACTATTAAAAGAAAAAGCCCAACTTCACTTTTTGTCTAGTCTTATCTGTCTGAAATAAACAAAAAATGTTGCATCCAAGTTGGTTATTTTTAAATAGTTTTTTACATTTTCCCATATATGTATATAAAAACTGCAAACAAATTGTATTCGATAAACTAAAACTGTGAGTCATTTAATACATGTTATGTGCTTTATCTGCAAATGCGACAAAATACAATCTGAAACTTTACACTGTGTACTCATATTATTGTAATTGTATTATGCATTATTTTACCTATACTATATCCTGTATCCCGCACATAGCAGCCTAGAAAAGATCCAGTGTTAAGACACTCTATTTCATAGCTAACATGTGCAGCGGAACAGTCTTTCAGTCTGATGGTGATGGTTCAATCCTCACTCTTTGATCAATGAATTATATTAATTTTCCTTCTTTGTTAAGATGTGGTACAGAGTTGAATTCCACAAATCAACATACAATGTATCAAATTTAGAAAAGAAAGAAAGAAGAGAGTGGAGTGGTTTTTAGCTTTACACACATCTTGCATATATATGGGTAGATAGACACACATCTTGCATATAACTTAGTGTCTAGATTCTAGACAAAGAAATTAAGCACATCATTGCTTTTCATTCAGTTTACATTTATTTAGCATTACTTATTTTTATATGTAACTACTGACACTATATGTAATATATAAGGGTGAATATATATGTTATTGGTATTTTATTTCTTCATAATAAAAAGATGTGTCAAATTAAATTTATCAATATACATGTATATTTAAGCAATAAAGGATATCACCTTTTAATGGGCCCCGATTGATTCTCTAAACTTTTTAAGTTAAGGTATGTATTGCTTATAAATGTTACACATGTATGTATATTGTTGCTGGCACTATTTCCAAGATTTTATGTTTTTATGACATAATGCTTTAAATATTTATCAATATTATATATTTATCGATATTATATTTATTTAGTATAATCTTATGCTCAAATAAACAAAAGTGTATTATATTGAAATATGGTATAAAATAGTTATTAATATTAAAGATATATAAACAGAATGGGAAAGAAACAGCAAAACACAAAAATATATGGATTCATAAGCTTGATCCAAATGAATGTGTAAAGGAGTTGTTAGAAACGGGCATCCTCCACTAGTTCACAAGAAAGAATATAGAAATGAATTGATGAAAGTTATAAAAGATCTTTTAGTAAGCTATAGAAAGATATCTCTGTCATAATTCACATTCCTTTTTCTACTGCATACAAATTAACTTTAAACCTATTTCTGGTTAATGCATTGGTTCACAGCTTCACACTTTATCCAGCATACAGCAGAGAGAGGTAAGGCAGAGTGAACCTAGTGTTATGATACTCTATTCATCATTTTTCACTGAATTCTGGAAACATTCCATGTTGTGTTTAGCTCAACACCAGAGCAAAGAGATGAAAATATAAATTTTAATAAATATTTCCTTCATGTTAATGCTTAAACATTAACATGATTATAAAACAAGGCTGCAGGTCCATTGAAAAAATTTATACTATATATTTTTGGGTATATTTAAAATAAAAAAAATCTATAGTTACATTTATTTACTCTTACCTTACCATTTTTCTGTGGCTATTAATAATTAGTTAGTGTCAAATTAAATTTATTTCATAAAATTATTGATAATTAATTAAACAAAAACAGATTTTAAAATAATATTGCTTACAGTCACGCCTATTTTCGTAATACACAAATGCTTTAATATTTGCTTATGTTGCATTATTATAAATTAAATGAGGGTGGGAACCAATTACTAAATACTTTACGATTTAAAGAAAGCATTAAAGAAACAACATGTAGAAGATTATACTAAATGTTATTTTAAATAATCAATTTAGCAAATCAAAAGTGTAATAAGAACAAATAAAAAAGACATTAAAATAAATAATATATTAATAAAGCATACTTACTTCATTTGTATTTTATTTGTATATTTAAATGAAACTAGACACTTATATTTAATTTATTAAAGTTAATTATTAAAAAAAATAAAAACAAATTCTTTGTTTTTATTTTTTTTATTTTATTTTTTTCATAAAATTTTTTAAAGTGGCAAATGATAAGCGTCTGACTGACGCATTCTGTTTCTGTCGTATATCAAACATTTTGTAAACGATCTGGCATTCGCCATTTTTTATTGCTGCGTTCTCGTTAGAGTATAAAAAATAGTATCGTGTTGAATAAAATAACTAGAATTAAAATAAGCTAGAGGTTGTTTTTTTATTTAATAATATAGTTTGAGTATTAATAACTTAGATTCAATATTTTTTCTTGTATCAATATTCCCCAACATAAATAAATAAATTCAAAACAATTTAAATAACTTATCATACAAAATATTATCTAGAATTTAAACATGCACGATTTTGTACTTTCTTGTCATTTAATATATTTAGTGCTGGTTCTCGTTCTCCCAAGTCAAAGTCAAAATTCAATAATTTTATTCCAAACAAGAAGTTAAATGCTCACTAAAGTTAATACTTCAGAGCTGAGAAGAATCGGCGCAAGAAACTCAGCGGGACTTTTTTTGCTAAATGAATTTTATACAAAAACATATTTAATTACTTGTGACAAATATACCTTTGAAACAGACTGTTTCCACACCAGTTAATCTCATAGTCTTTTTGACCGCGGAAGCCGCTGAGCTAAGTCTTTTCGCCAATCCATCAATATGAAATCCCCACTGTAGGGATACCAATGAAACCGACAGACCGACATAATACATTTAGTTTTTTTGCTATTCAATAGTAAGTTAACACCAAACCAATGTACTACTTTCGAAAGAGCATTGTTTACATCGTCATATACGATTTGTCAGCTTTTTATTTTAAAAATCAATGAAGTTCATGAGCAAACAATACTATCTTATGGTTTTTTTTCAACGAGATATGGTAAATCATTTACATATATTAAAAGAAAAAAGGAAGAATAGACCCTCCATGCTGATTATTATAACCAGAAGATTTTTTGCCATTTACGTCAACCCTCTGTCAGCTAAATGAGGGGTCAGAAGTTTGAGTGCATGTCCTCTTATGCCGTACGTACAAGACTTCATTGTCATGGATCTTATGGCCATTGCTATGTACTTGTTACTTTATTTTGTTTCCCTCCTGATTATTGTATGCAGGGCATTCTCCTGCAATCGCTGCTCCCTTATGAGCGTCCATTAAAGCTCGTACTTTTCCTTCAAGGGCGAGCTATCCAGTACTTTCAAATAAATAAAAACACAAATATTTATAAAATAAAATACTAATAGTATATAAAACTAACAAGAGGTTGTTATTTTTAAGAGTATTTTTAAATATTCTTTCATAGTTTTTTTATATCATTGATGTACATACCTACACTTTTTTTTTACATTTAATTTAAGTATAAAATACAATACCTACTATATTAAATTTTAATATTTTTTCTACAAATGATCTTATATGCTAATATTAGTGTTATTAGAAAATGAATTGCCATGGAATTGTATAATTTCTTAGAATTTACATTCAAGGAAAATAATCCGCAAACACCATTTTTTAAGCTCTTTGTTCAGTTCTTTTATTGATTCCAACTGAATTTACTGTTGTGCTACTAGTAATTAGTTAGAATTTTGTGAGTACACGAAAATATATTTTTTTCTTTTTATTTTCAATCGTGTTGTGATCTTTCTAATTTGAATATTAGTAAATAAATATCAAATATTTTACTTACATCAAATTCTTGCACATGCTATGAGAGTTCAATGCGGCTAAATAATAAGGAAAAAAATAAACGGAGAGAAAACAAGCGACTCGATTTTCACACGATCCATTAGCACTATGATTATATTGAAATTTAGAAAGTGATTGATTTTCAACAAGTAATTTTAAGTTCTCAATAATTATGTAGACGTTCCCATTTTAGGTAATTTCTTACATATTTTCTCAGTATATAATGTTACTTAAATATTTGATGGGAAATCCTCAACTATAGCAAAATATTTAACAATATTTTTTAAACTATCGCTTCATTGTAATAGAATGTTTTCAAAATAAACTGTCTTCGAAAAGTGTATTTCTTGGTTGAAAAATATATCACAATTTCAAATTACTTTAAGAAGTGAACAATACAGTTTCGATTTTATTTCAGTTGTTTGAAATTAAAATGAATTTCATCGTCAGTTTCCTAATACTTCCATTATATACTACAATATCCTCAACAGTTGCTGAAGATGTTAGCTGTAAGTATTGCATACCCTATTTTTTTGCTTTGTTCATGTCAAAAAAATATCTGTGATTATAAAACAAAAGATAAATAGATAATTAACTACAATTTTTGTAGATCAAGCTTGTGTCGACAAATACTCCAGAAAAGGCTACCAACCTTGGCAGGAGTGGTCAGACCACTACACTTGCCATCGATACCGATGTGAAATACGAGATGGAAAGTATTTCATAGCTGCTGTAGGGTAAATATTATATCATTACTTTCATGGTAGATTACATTTGATGTTAGATCTATATATATACAAAAATTAATTACATTTATACTATTCTGTTTAAAATTACAGATGTCGTAAACCCAAAATACCAGAAAACGCATTAGAATGCCATGAATATATAGAGGATGAGAATGTTGGTATGTAGAACTGCTGTTAATAGTTAGTTGAATAGTTTTAACCCATTTATATTAACGAAAAATTAATTGTGAATTTATGATCAACAACATATTTTGTAATAATATTATTATTACAGAATTTCCAACGTGTTGTGCTCGACTGCGATGCGTCGTAGAAGTAAACGGTGAACGTATTGTCCAAACTAGAGGACAGCCTGGTGAATTGTTTCCTGATAAGTATGTGTTATTATTTTATATGAAACTTGTCTGAATTTTTTCATTTCATATACATTTAAAATATATTCTTTGTTAGACCATGGAAAGGACAGCAAAGTGAACCGAACCCTGTAGTTGGAATGCCTAATATCCAACAGAACACGGTGAGCAGTGAACCTCAATCGCAACCAGCTGGTATATTCTCCGGCAGGGGAGCAGGCAAGCCAAGTAATTATTAATTTATAAAAAGCTCCTGAAAAAGCTATATGAAGCTCATTTAAATAGAATGCAAATAATATGCATTATATAAACAATTAAATAACTAAAATATCACAGATTTTACAAATTTCACGGCCATGATTTTGTAATTTTTAATAAAACAAAAGTCCCTAACATTTTATCTAGCCAACAATATTCCCGACAGCGGATGGCAAGGATATTAACTCAAGGAGATTTGTCGACCCTTACCCGAACCAGCAGGAACAGAACAGCCCAAGAAGAAGAAGATCAGCAACACATCCCTCATTTAACAAAAAAAGCCCAAAACCAGGCAAAGTCCACGGTTATTCGCCAGAAAAATACACTTCATATTTTCCTAGCGTGAAGATTAACAGTCCTAAATTAATCAATACGTCATAAAAACAATAATTCATATGTTGATAGAGTTAGTAATATAAATTATATTTATATAGAAATATCAATGCAATTTTTAAACTATTTCCAGTAATTTAATTAATTTATACTATTTATATGTTTAATACAATGTAGTTATATTTAATTAATTTTTTTTTATTTATGAAGCGCAAGTAACTATTTTATATTATAGCCACTATTATTAAAGGCTGAAAAAAAAATTACTCAATTGTTTATCGTAAAAATAAAGGATATATTAAAAGAAGAAATCTGCGTTTTAGTTATAATTAAAATATTTTATATATATAGTACCTTACTTTAAGTAATAACACGTCTAGCGTTTGCTTAACAGGTGATGAAGGTAAAAGATTCCTTTCTTCAGTTATTTCCTTAAACAAAAGCATTGAACTTTTTTTACTTCACTTCATACTTCTTATTATGGCGGTTCGAGCGTGTCAATGTAGTATGAAATAATTTTACCAATGTCACACGTAAAAAATTATCCAGTAAAAAATCATTTTCACCACCTTTTATATTATAAGAAAAGAAGAGAAAGAGATTTTGAACGCATTCATATTAATAGCCATCAAAGTCAATTATTTATTATTGACAATGACAATGACATTGACAATATATAATAAATAATTAATTTAGTATTTGTATTGATAACAGATATTAAAATTTTCTTTTGAAATATATATATGTATATAAAAAATCTAGTATTATGTGTAAATATTTACAATTTTCTGTAAAATCTTTACTACTGTTTCAATTGTACTATTGATTTAACTAGTATTGTAGTATACTGTCATAATAACTTGTTATTGAATTAAAATGGAAATCAAGATTAGGATATCCCCAGATATTTAACAGTTTTAATTAATAAACATGTCCTATTATCATTTTTATAGACGTTACGTGTTACGTGGAATGGCTAACTATGTAAATAAATACGAAAATAATACTTCAAGAAAATAATCATTAATATTATAGTTGTGATTTTAAAAGTTGTGATTTTTGTTAGAATTAGTCCAAAATTTAAAAGAAATCCAATATGGAGCCAGAAAAACCTTTCGCCTGTACTTTGCCTGATTGTGGAATGACTTTTACTAATGAAGATCACTTGCATGTACATACTAAGAAACATGACATGGTACTTCAACTAGGAATGGAACAGAAAGCTGCTTTTGTAGGTAGGTTAAAAGATACAAGATAACCATAAATTTACCGTGATATCAATTTATCAAGTAAACCATAACATCAATTTCATAATCAATATTATAATATTCAATTTGAATAAAATACATATATTTTTTCTTTATATAAATATTATTATGTTTTTTTTATATTTATCAAGCATATCATGTCTTGTCTTAATGAATGGTATGTATTAACACTAGGCTCAGGTGGTAGTTGGAGTATGTGGAACAAATGACAGATGCTTTCATTTGTTCCACATACTCCTTTATTGCAATTCTTTAATTGCAATAAAGATTTATGAACAAAAAGTGAGTGTAAGAGACATAAGGGCAGACCATGGTTAAGATGTATGCAGAGGATTCTCTCTAGTTACCCAGCCAAGGCTGCAATATAATGCTAAAAAATGGCAAATTCTTGCTAGTCTGCTTGGTAAAATAAATAGTTTCATTTCTCTGCTCTGCTTGACTGAGTCCAAAACAGATAAAACTAGTAAACTAAGCAAAGTTAAAATTAGGTTCTCTCTGCCTACTCTATCCATGTCCACACAAATGGATATATATCAAGAATGACGAATCAATGAATCAATGTTTGAAAATTTTGATGGCATGCATGTACACAATACATTCCTTTTTACAAGTTATCTTATTAGATTAAAATGAATTAAATATTATTCATTTACATATTTCGTGTTTTGTAATAAAATTAGTCAATTTTATATCAGCACAAACACTAAATAAATAAAAAATTCAGGAATTGTCAAACAAAGTCAACTCATTGTACAATAGCTTAGTTTTGTACAATAATGTATGCTATTTAAAACTGTGGTAAAGTTAGTCAATCCCTAATGTATGAATTTTCTGCAAAATTTACTCAGTTTAATTAATTTTAAGAACCCTTAAATTTTATTTCATATCCTGATTCTATATCATTTTAAAAATTACATTTAAGACTTCTTAAGTGGTTAAATTTTAATAAATTAGAAATTGATTTTGAGGCCAGTTGTGGCACAGATACACAAAGTGTGACTTAAAATTGACTGGTTTTATTAATTTCTTCGCTCTGGTACGAGGTAAAGCGCGGCGTTGAGTTCCGCCACTTAACAAGCAATGCCTCCAGATTTCGGTAGAAAGTGGGGAATGGAGTGTTTTAACACTAGGTTCCCTCTGCCTGCTGTGTGCGGAATATGGTTTTTTGTATGTTTCACCACGCTAATATTTTGAACGAAATTTTATTGTGCCACACTACCTATTTAAAAAGATTTTTACGACTTTGTGGCACAGACATCAAAAAAGGTGCACCATCCCTGGTATTTATCTATCAATTACACTTTAAAGATTATAAATGTATGTTATATTAGAATATTTAATTGTTATAATAATATTATATTTTAGCTGATCAAACACCAACACCAACTCGGTTTATTAGAAATTGTGAAGAGGTTGGCTTATTCCAAGACTTACAGAGTGTCAATCCCTTTGATGAAGGCTTCAAAAGAGCTATGGAAACCAAGTGAGTGAACAAATTCATATCAGATTGTTTTGTTAGATTTAATATTTTTTTTAGAAAATATATAAAAATTTGCACCTGCACCTTTCAAAAACCACCGCATTTTGACCACTTAGCCATTTGTTTTTGAATATAATAAAATTACTTGAAATGAATTAATGATTTACACTTCAACATTTATATGTAGGTATTAAAATATTTTTTTCTATATTATTATCGAAGTTTTATCATTTTAGGCATAACATTCTGCCCCTAGAAGGTATTACTACAGAAGATGCCTTACACACACCGCACTTAGTGTTCCCGGAGAGTGGTGATTGTACATTATATACAAATAATCAAAGGAATATTACTATTAGCAGGTGAAAGTTTTGGTTCAGTATTTGTCAGTGAGTGTAGGTTCAATTTTGATTTAAAATGTTGCTATGGGAGATATTCTTTTTCAAAAACACACGCACCGCTAAATTAACAAGACATTGCTTGTTGAGTGGCGGAACTCCACGTGAGGCTCAACCCCACCGGTCTTACCAGAGTGGTAAATTGAAAATAATTCATTGCCTAATAAGAAGGAGGATCAAAGCCATGACCATTCCGTTAATAGTCAGAAACTATCTCTCCTAATATGATCGTTATGTAGGAAATAATACATGTAAAAATATTGAAACGTGACGCCTATTGTAGTTACTATTCCCATACCCGCTTTAGTATGAATACAAAGCGTGAGGTTGTTCCGTACCTCGAAATGAAAATTAAAAAACGGAATTTTTATAGGATCACTTTGTTGTTCGTCCGTCTATGAAGACCCTGTTTCCTAGGAACTCATGGAGCTATTTATAGCAAAAGACAGCCGTTTATTCCGCAAATTTCTGCAAATTTTCGAAACACACAAGGAAATCAAAACCTACAGATTATTTCCCATGGACCTACCGTTATGATATTTGGCACGAAGTGACTACTTATACTTTCGTGCCGTGTGATCCCGGCCTAGAATAGGATCATCCTGGTACTGGTGGTGTCGTAAGAGGCGACTAAAGTACGTGTGGTAGAGTCACGTCGCCAGCAATGGCAACACGCATGGGCAGACTCGACCGGATCATTACCACCCCCGGCATTTAAAACCGGCGTGAAGTAGTAGCTTTATGCCACTGCGTTTCGCATCAGGTAATGCCGGGCCCCGGCGCCCAACCCATCTTAAAGGCCGGCAACGCACCTGTAGCTCCTCTGGGGTTGCACGGGGCCGTGGGCGGCGGTAATCACTTACCATCAGGTGACCCGCACGCTCGTTTGCCGTGTCTCTTCCATAAAAAAAAAAAAAATACAAATAAAATTAAAAAGAAAAAAATCCGTAAATGAAAATTTATAGGTATTTCACAGAAAAAAAATGAAACAAAACTTATAAATGAAATTAACTACAAAATGAGTGCATAGGGACGTATATTTATATATTTATTTTATAAGTAGTACTATGACCTGAAATTGTTAAGTAAGCCTCGGTGGGTGACTCCGACTCGCACTTAACCGGATTTTTTCATGTATTTTAATTATAAAATTTTAGATCATCCAGTGACGAATCAGGCGCTGTCAAAGAATACGAAACTACAACAATATCTAAGCTAACAAACGAAGTCACAATTAGTAGAATAGTTAAAGACATTCCAGATCGACATGACGATGAAAAATCAAGACACAAAGATAGGGTGAACGAAACAGTTTCATATAAGAATAACGTTATCAAAATACATAGTAACGTTGAAAGAAGGAAAGAAAATAATTTAATTAGCACTGATCATATAAAAATACCGCCTATAATGAGTCAACAATCGTTAGATTTTGTAGTCGATAGTTTAACTTGCGACGCCCACGACGACAAAGATAGCAAAAACGCTAAGACTAAAGACGAATCATCCGTTTTAATTGAAATTAAAACAGAAGATTTGAAAGATAAATCGAAAATTGATGATTATGAAGTAACGATTAAATTACCGAATGGTAAACGTGTTAAAATGAAAGCCATGGAGGATGACAAAGTCCAAGCAAATACTAAGGAAAAATTGAAAAAAGTCATTAAAACTAAATCTGAGAAGGTCAATAACGCGACAGTGGTACAAAATATATTACCGATAACCACCGGTACGTTAATACCGGTAACCTTGGTACGTCCACCTGTCCCTATACAGAATTTGATGAAAATACCTATAGCGGCATTGCCGACGGTTAAGAACGATTTAAAAATTGATAAAAGAAAGAAAATGGTTGACAATAGTGATAATAACAATAAGAATAGCTCAAGACAGAATTTAGATAGTCGAAGTGCAGCAAGTAAGAGATATAGGTAAGTTAGTGAATTGTGACATTTTATTCACATTGCCGGAATTTAACGCCACGCCTTGTCTGAGCAGATTTTTGTAATATATGTTTAGCTGCACGCTTTATCCTGCACACATAGCCAGATAGGCAGACGGAACTAGGGAACCTAGTGTTAAGACACTTAGTTCCCATTAAGACACCTCCGCTCCCCACTTTCCTCGGAATTTTATTTGTGTGTTGAGTGGCGGATCTCAACGACACACTTTGCCTCAATACCAGAGCTAGGAAATGAAAATATTTTTTTTTTCTTGAGTCTTTTTTTCTGGGAATCGAACTCTTCTTTGTGTGTATCACTACCAATTGCGTTTACAATATCACATTAGCGCCTATATGTCACGACTGGCCACAATGTAAATAGATAACAGTGTTATAAATATTTTTTTGAAAGATTTTTTTAAAATATATTATTGTACTAAAACATTTAGTCTCCTCTCCAAATATCCTATTTTACACAGGTCGACAAATGTCAAGGAAATTATTTCATTCGTTTTTTCTTAATTTTTTTTTTCACAGACAAAAATTAAAAGAACTTATGAGAATACAGAACGAAGATAACAAAAGGCTTCGTGAACTGAATGAAAATTTAAACGCAGAAATAGCAATACTAAAACTAATAATTACTAAACATTTAAAGAAATGTCCCATTGGAGATGATCTAAGTGAGTATTTTTCACTCTCACGCTTTATGCTGCATACAAAAGAAAAACCGTGGGTGCATGGTTAAGATATTCCGATACCCACTTTTTGATTTTTCGGGACAGCCCTCTTTATTAAAAAAGGGATCTGGACACTCATACAGTTACCTCAGCTTAGTAAAAACGCAATTTGCTACTCTTAAGAGTAAGTTTAAATCCAATCATTCTTTTGTATGTTTTAGGAGACATTCAACAAAAACTACTCCACGCAAGTCAATCTTTAGAAGAAGAAAGAGATGATACGTGAAAAAAAAAACCATTTTAATAAACAAATTTATGAAAAAATATTTATTACAGGGTTCCATATTTATAAAATTATTTATTTAAAAAATAAATATTGGATACAAATGTGAAATATTTTGGTGAAAATTTAATAAAATATATTACTTTCAGTTATTTTTTTTAACGCTGTATGTCAATTTTTACATAAAGCTTTCGTTTCTCGAGACATTGTGTTCTGGGTGGCGGAACTCAACGCCGCGCTTTGTCCTTGCGTCACGACGGCCTCCAATGTTAATATCCCAATTATAAATATGTAAATAGTATAATTGTGAGATGTTATTTAAAACTCTTTCAATTAAACCTTAAGCAGCAGCGGCTCAGCGTGTGACTGTAAACACGAAGACTGTGGGTCGAATAACATTTGTTTCATAATAAATGTTATAATATATAAATATATTTGTTCATGTATAATAACAATGTAATTGAAAATTATATTTTAATTTATTATTAAAGTTTAATTGAATTTGTATATTTGTAAATTTAAATAAAATAAATGTATTATATAAATATATCTAATTTCTTTTTTATAAGACTACAACCCCTATTCGTTTCGCCCGCCAAACTTCGCTTCGCTTATTGTAATAATAAAAAAGGTGTTCTATGCCAATGACACTAGTCATCTTTTATATGCCTGACTGTACTCCACATAGTCAATTATGTTTATTCCAATAATTGCAATAAACGACGAATATCATTTTTGTCTACGTGTACGTGTACGAAGTGTTCAAAACGTCACTTCACCAGAAATCGTCAAGACCACCAAGTTTCATTTAAAAACGGGTATAGGTATAATAAGATACTTTAAAATATGGTTTTTTTAGCTTCACGCTGTATCTCACAAATAGCAGAGTACGTAGAAAGATTATATAAGTCAAGATGTTTTCACAAGCAAATTAAGTCAATAAGGCATAATTAATAATGCTTGTTGTGACGCAGAGGCATAAAGTGTAACTATAAACGCGACTGGTTATGGGTTCGATCCCCACTCGAGGAAATGAAATATTTTACCTTTATATGATATGCTCTTACCTTGCTCTGGTAATTTGCCACTTAAAGAACCAAGATGCTCGGTTATACTTCCTCTTTGAGGCTTTCATCTTCGGATCCTTAGTAACCAGTGCCTCGGCCCAGATTTGATACGGCTATTTGCTAAAGGCAGCAAGCTTGTAAGACGTATCAAACCAAGGCTATTACGTGCCACCGATTGGCACCATAGAGCTAGGAATATAAAGTTCCCTATAGACCAACGTCGGCAACAATAGCGGCACAGGTACTAGGATCATTGGAAGAGAAGCAAACCGGGCGCTAGGGATAAGATGAGTAAAATGTACGCATCTCATCCCAATCTGATGACTTAAAGTGGCAAACGCTACGAGTTGCGGGTGAAAGCTATGAACGCAACCATAAACAAATATTAGAACTTAGCACGCAATGTAATATCTTAACACTAGGTTCCCTCTGCCTACCCTGTTGTGTGCGGGATACAGCGCGAAGCTGATTTTTGCTAAAGTGTAAGTGGGAATCGAACCGACAACCTGTCGCACGCTTTACAGTTTATTGAATATTTATTTTTTCTCTGCTAAGCATGGCAAAATACTGGCACATAAATACAACCAGGCATTTAGTTGGAAAACGAAGAACAGAGAGTTCTGTTTCTACTCTATATGGGAGAAATATTTTTTTTATATAATTCTTTGTATCCAAACAATAATTGAAAATATCAAAGCAACTATTTTAATGTATTGGAACTGGTACTTTTATACTCTCGTACCTACTTCTTATGTCAAAAAGTAACTTAAGTACTTAGACGACGTGAATGAATTTCATTCCATAATTTACTCTAGTATTCCGCATAGCGGCAAGGCGCACACTGCCGGCGTTTGTGTGCTGCCAGCTTACGAAATATGCTTTAGTTTTGGGGAGTTTAAATTATTATTTTTTTAATTATACTATTTATTTATAAAAAAAAACACTTTTCCGTTACCGAATGTCTGACAGATATCATACAGATGAAACTAAGCAGCGTAAAATACTTGAACATTTGATATGTCGGGTATTCGGGACTTTCAAGGGAACACAAGAACGACGATAATGAAAATAGTAAATATTTAATTTCTTCTAGTAGGAATCGAACCCAAAACCTTTCGTGCTTACAAGCGTGTGATTGACGCGTGTGCCCCTGCCTCAGTGGTGGTTATTGTTTAATTTTCACATAATATAAAGAAAGAATCGTATACAGTTGTACGCAGTACTTGGCCAGAGTACAGATCAATAGATATTATATTAACTACAAGATGACGGGTGAAATATTGATAAATTTCTGTCACAGCCATCATCATTTTCCAAGATTCAAACATTATTAATATGCATAAACATTTTCAATTTGATTCGAGTTTATTACCTAGTATATTATTCTTGTTACATAATATATTTTGGACAAGAATAACGTATACTAGAATTTATATATGTGATAAAAAATACTTTTTATATAGATATATTTCTATAACCACAAATCATTTTAAAACCTTGGCAAAATATATAATAAAAGTGTCACAAAAACGCAATTTTCATAATGAAACGAAATATTATTTTAAAGCGACACGAGATCAAAAATAGATATATGTATTTACGCAATACGTGGGTAAATTTAGTCGGTGTGTATAGCAATACAAGCTCAGTGTGATACTATCGCGGCTGCCAGTAGGTTCGTCCCGAAAAATGGGCATCGAAAGAAATAATAACGAAAAAATATTATGAAACAATAAAATAAACTAAATTTATAATTAAATTAGTATGTTAGTGGCATTATAACAGTCGGTGCGTACTTAGATAATGTAGATAGTGATTATTCGACGCTGTAGTATGATAGTTTGCGGTAAGGTTTTAAACCTTTATTTTGTATTAAATAAAAAAAAAACATAGGCTGTGAAATAACAAGTCACAGCATATTATGTGTTCATTATTTAAAAAAATATATAATCTTTAAAATATTGAAATCGCGTAAGTAACGAAACTATGTTTAAAATATATATTATATATTAAAATATAAAGTGAATAGATTTAAAATATGTGTTTGTTCATAATTATTATGTAGTAAACAAAACTCGGTTGACTGGTACGAGTCTTTCTTAAAATCAATAAAGCCTTGCGCAGCTTTGGTACGTCGTTTACGCTATACACGTTACGGCAATAGAAAATTTCGCATTGTCCCCGCTTGAATTTATATCATCTTTTTATATATTTAAAATGATATATCAGTTTTTTAAATATTTTAACTATTAAAGTATAGTAATACGATGTTATTTGAGGTTAGGTGGGAATACGCATGTGATGCAAGACTGCAGAAAGAAAATATAAAAAATAAACTCACTTGAAAAAATATCAAATAAACTTTTAAAATCATAATATATAATAAAATTTATTACAGTGATTATAAATAAATGGCGCAGTGAAAAAATTATGGCGCTTCCCGCCATTTCATCTGTCAAGTGTAAACTGTAAAGTTGTGCTTTGATAAAAATTAGGCATGAGGTGTTATCGATAATATCTTTTAGATGTTTTGTGTTAATTCTAATTAAATTTTTAAAATTATTTTTATTTACTTAAATTTAGGAATAAATAAAACACAACATAGCGTATAATTACATGTACATAAAATATTTAATACGTACTATTACAAAACAATGTAGTATAACATATTTTTCTTCTAATACAAATACTATAACCGCTAATTAAATAGACACCTATAGTCTTAACTGTTATGTAATTTTGACATGCCTTATCCGGGCTTCAGTACGTAACTGTTCAACGTATGATACATATTTGGTATATATATATATATATATATATATATATATATATATATATGTATATGTGTGTTATTCATATTGGTTTGGATTTCAAGATAAGTTAATTCACAGCCGGCTATACATAATAACAGGATGTGTTAATGAAGTCGAACGATGGATCAGCAGTCGAGCTGAAGCCTCTGGACGGTTGACATCGGTGAGAACTGAAAAGACAAAAATGCGCTGGATATTTCCCGTTCCAGGTATGTATTTATATATTTTTTAAAATTCTTTTATTTGAAAAAGTAAAAAAAAAAAAATTGACATAAATTGATTCAATAAACATTGATAGTCTATTTAATAATGTTCATATTTATGCAAAACAGTCTTGATTGTCTCTATGATGGCAATAAAATGCACAATGTAATTTTTTTAAATTGTTCCTTTTTTTCTAAATGAATATTGTAAATTGAATGGAATGTATTTCTTCCGTTTCGTAGTTTCATATACATCAAAATATGTTTTTATAAGGATTTTTATAGCGTTTGGTTAAACCTGCGCATTTTTTACGTAAAAATATTCATTTTTAAGAGTAAAGTTGGGTTGGGTAAAGCGTAGAGATAGCTAGATGTATGAATGTAAATTTTATTTTATTACATTGTAGGTTGATAGGGCAATCAAGTAATAAATCAGTTTCTTTTAAACTTTTTTTAAACTAGCAGATTATACAGATGTAAATTTTATTTTAACTTTTAGGCTACATTGTAGGTTGATAGGGCAAGAGATCATAGTGATGAATCAGTTTATTTTAAACTAGTTTAGGTTTTTTAAACTAGCAGAATCTGCTAGTTTTTGCTGCACCAAAATGACTAAGAGCGAAAAGGAACTGTTATACGTGTTCAAAAACAATATATTCCTGGAGATTTAGCAAGCATATCACTATCAATAGTATTACTCAGAATACAAAAGTGGAACTACCAATATCAGTTTTGGCCAAAATTAGAATATAGTTTTATTATTGTAAATAATATACAATCAGAGATACGGATAAATAAAATCGTCGAGTACCGACACGAAATATACAAGCGATGTCTCGTATTAAGAACAGTTTGTCCAGACACTAGGTTCCCACTTCATGTAACGTACATGATTATCTTTTTGTAGTGGATTCTGTCAATTAAGCATACATCGTATTTTCTATGAAGCGATCGCATTTTTACATCATTTATCTGTTGTACATTCTTCTCCCATGCCCTCATTTTTCGCAAATCAATGTCCGTATAAGTAATGCATTATTATATTTTATACATCAAATATATTAGAAATTATTAATGCTGTTATTTAGATGTAATAATGCTGTTATTTGAAATTAGTAACGCTGTTATATAACCTCTTATGTCACTTATATATTCTAATTGTAGTTGTATTGCAGCATTGCACCAAGATGGTTTATTGTAATTTGAAGGACTTATAATTAGATTAATTGTCAAGCATATGATAACGCGTTATCCTTAGGTGATAAGCGTAGTGTTGTGTAAATTGCAAATGAAGATAGACTGAATGTCAGAGAAAATGATTGTAATAGGTACTACTACAATAATTAAAAGAAGATCTATCTCGAATAACCATTCAAATGGATTTAAAATTTTTACGCATATCTCGTACTTTGTAGGTCCCGCCGACCTACACTATTTTCTACTTTATGTTCATTCATTGAAGGATAACTCTAGTTAATCATAGTCGCGTCTAGTTAAACATGTTTAATTAAAATACTTAACGTATTTTAACGTCTATGTATACAATTTTTTATTCAACACAATATTTTTTAGTGGTTGTATTGGTTAACTAATTTCTAGTTTCTTTTATTACTGTATTCTACGATTGTATTCTACGATTTAAAATTATAAGCTTTTGTTTTTTTCTTTTATTATGTTATAAATTATTTTATAAATTATAATTTAATTTTGGAACAAAATCACAGCGGAAGTTGTGCCGATAGCTACTAATATTATAGCCCTAATATTAAAAGAAATAGACCAGATAATAAATTCCCAACTGCTCAGTTTGTCAACCTTGACGAACATCAGCTTGCAAGTGATCGCCAATATGGCCTTTGCCATAGTTGATAAACTGCTGATCTTCTTATGTACCTATCTAATCGCTGGGTAGAAGCTATAGATTATAAGACGGAGGCTCTGGCTGTAAGCTTTGATATATTCAAGGCTTTTGATCGGATTTGGCATTGAACACTCCTTTCGAAGCTACCATCTCATGGATTTCCGGACAAACTTTGCAAATGGGTCATGATAGCTTTCTTGATGACTGTAACATCGGTTCTTGTTCAAAACCTAAGCCCATGACTTGTTGCTTAATAACTCCATTTATTGGTATACCGATGACAGTACTGTTTAACTGGAAGAGTGCCGGTTAAAACTTTATGCTGAAATGGTAGCTTGCCTAATGTCCCGGATCGGAATACACAAAATGTAAAATTTTATGCTTAAAGAATGCATGCGTTTGCATTTACCACAAAACAGACTAGATATCTTCGGTATCCACGTTTCTAACGGCGACCTGTTCCGCCATCATTTCAGATCAATAAACTTTTTTAAAGTTTATGGGCACCGGCGATCACGCAACAGCAGGTGATCTTGTTTGCCTAGTCTTTATAAAAATTAATAATTACGTATATTTATTAATATATAGTTATTATTTAACAGATATCTAAAACACAGTAGAGAATATCTCTTTTCATCGACCTTAATATAAAATATATCACACATCACTCAACCCTATTAAAATCTTCATGTCGCAGTTATCAAATGAATTGGAGGCGTCTATAAAAATTTGGAGAGAAGCCAAATTCATTCTACATGTAAAATGTCGATTCAGGACTGTGTTAATGCTAAAATGCTCAACATCCTCTTATAATAAGAGTCAGATAACGCGTGGAGAGCATAGTTAAAATGTTTAACGTTTTACATTCGTGTTTCTGTTTCTATATTGAATATGTATGAATATGTATATTTCCCACATTTGCACGGTACGTAGAGATAATGTAGTGGTAGATCTCTCATTAAAGTTTTCGGTATTTCTTGTCGGAATATGTCAGCACTCTTCGTCACCATAAATTAGGAAACATCTTAATTTTATATAAGCATTCCTTCTCGAATGTTATTTGAGTCGTTACGTACGATCATTGTAAAGATGAAAATGCTATCCTTCAAAACTTATCGAGTATTGTACCCATAATAAATGAAAGTGGTAACCTCCTTTATTGAAACTGGATTAACAATTTAATATTATTACCAACAACTAATACTTTGAACGTTTTATTTATATTTAATATCCAAATTTTAAAAGGCCAAAAAATATTGTATAAATAAAAAAAATGTACATTTGTTAACGTATACCATGTATGCCATGTATTTTGACTTCAGCAGTTTTGTTTGCTTGTTCCATTTCTTTGGCTTATTTAAACATCTTCATATACTTCATATATATATATATATATATATATATATACTTCATGTTTCAAAATGAAAGATCCCTAGTACACAAGAAAAATATTGCAAGAAATGCTAATGTAAACTCAGCAGCCAGAAAATGACAATGTCTTATACTGATATTTATTAAGAAAAAACATATGCTCTCATAAGTAATGGAAGTTTTCTTTATATGTGCATATTTGGGCCGAGAAAGTATTGTCTTTGCTTTTGCATTGTATTAAATTATCTTTTGTACTACAATTATCATCAAGATATTCTGGTATAAAATTGTCGTGGAGACTTAATTCAATATAGAGAATTATAGTTCTGTATTCCTATCGGAGCCCCAGATTAACTAAATGCAAGTTAAGATTTGAATCCTGATTGTATGAAAAAAAATATTAGTATTAAAATATTAGTGTTAATATTATATAGTTAGTTTCTGGTCAAGCTGACCAAATAAAGTGCATCGTTGAATATCCATGTCATTTAAAAAGGAAAACAAGGACATTTCTCTTACGCACTATTAATAGTATCTATTTATGAATAAATTAACCCACTTAGCTTTAGTTTTAAGAGTAAATACTTAGTATAAATAAATAAAAATTATATAAATTTATGGAGAAAAAAAGGCTTGAACCGATTATGTGTACAGTTTAAAAAAAACTTACTATTAATGTAAAACCAAAACTAAAATTGTTGTATAAAATTATCAAACAGTAGCTGTTTAATAAATGTCATAACTGTCTTTTGTTGAATTTGTATGAAAATCTAAATATTTCAATACTCTGGCTACCGCTCACGACTCTGGGGATAACGCGTGAAGCTGAAATAAAGAATAATTATATAATAGTTCGCGTTGTTATGCTTATTTAATATCTTGAGGTGGAACTTAAACTGTCAGCGATCACAATAAGTTAGATGTGAACTCACAACAACTTCGCTACAATACCGTCGTACTCGTATACATTTCTGTAATGTATTGTTGTTATGATAATGACTTTTTATTATGAATGGCACTATATTTGTTTTGGGACAAGCGTAGTTCTGAGTTGCGGTTCCTGTATGCTGATGACACACTTACCATAAACTCTTACATACATTTCTACATAAGAATTTATAATATTATTATACATATTTCCACATGTATAAAGATACAAGTAATTTATCTAGATGAGTGTACGTCCAGAAGTGATATGGTTTCTATTTTTTTATTTGAAAGTTACAGTATAGAAACTATAATATACTATATTCACTCCCTTGCTCATATAGAAGTATCTAATATTTATGATACATTCTGATTAACGTGATGTAATATAACTTCATCCTGCATCAATAAATGGACTATCCAGTATCAAAATATATTTTTGTAATTTGAACTAGTAGTTCCTGAGAGTTACACTTACAACCAAACAAATTCTTCAGCTATATATTTATTATAAGTATATATAAGTAGAACAAATATTATAAATACATAAATAACGTGACATATTATAATTGACCTTTACGTTTCCAGTACAAATAATCATGCTGACATTATCTGTTTCTCACTTTATGTGATTTATTTATAACTAGATATACTGTAAGCTAACGCACAAACAAACAGACAAAAATTTTAATAATCATTGTTTGGCTATTACACTAATGCTATATCTTCCATGTACAGACATCGATTGTTCAGAGTTTAGAGTTATAAATGAAGCTGTTTCCCAAACTATTTTGACTAAATGTAGTATTCCTTTTCACCGTCTAACCAATATGGAATAATCTTATAGAAAGAAGGTCTCTCTTGCCAAATAATAGTTCTGAACAATTATATTTGGGCAACGGACTTTACAATTTATTTATGTTGTTAGCATCTCTATGCTAACAACATAAATAAATTGTAAAAAGATAAGAATTTCGACGAAGCTTGATGCTTGATGTAGAGCGCTTGGGCGGTTTCCAACAGGCGCGCGTTCAAATCTCGCTACGTTCATTTTTTTGTAGTGTAACGCAATACGCAAATAAACGACAGTACACCAAAGATAAAGGTTTCGTAGACTTCAATGTAAGTTAGTGTATAAGTTAATGAAGTAAATTGCGTGACATACATTAAAAATGATCTCATATATTTTTTTCTAGAGATAAATAAATATGATTATAAATTGTTAGATGTAAAAATTTTCTTTTTAGATGTAGAGACTATCTGGTGATATATCAATTTTGGATGATATAATTCAGTCCTGCTCTATCTATAGCTTTACTATTTTCCATTTATTGGTATTTTAATCTGAGTGCAGCACTGTTTTTCTTTACAGGCAATACAATTTATTAAGACGGGAAAATAAAAAAAATACTTTTTAATATGATATGATTAAAAAAAATGTTATTCCTAATATGAATATTTTAAGCAGAATTTTTATTATAATTATATATTTTATGTTTCAAAAGCTTCGTTGTTTATATAAAAAATATCATATATGTGTAATGTTTATACTATAAGCAATGATTTTTAGAATCACATTAAACAGAAGTTAAGGTTGAAGTAAACAGAAGTCCTACGTCGAATAAATCTATTTTATGGCAGTTATTATGTCTATCAGCAACTATACCAAAATAATATTACTGGCTATTAACACGCGTATTTACTACTACTTTTAACCTACGACTTTGTCTGCGTTACATCAAAGCGATTAACGTAATGTAATATAGTTTAACTTACTATATTCTTCGATAAATGGACTATCAAATACAAAAATATTTTTCTAGTAGTAGAAACTCTTCAGCTTTATAATATTAGATTCGCTGTTTCACTGATTTCCATTACACATCTAATAGTAGAGTTGATTTTTAACCGATTTCTTTAAAAGGAGGAGGTTATCAACTCGACTGTAAAAACAAAAAATACTCAACACTTGTACTTGCACTCTTTTTTTAAGTGTAAGCTTAAAAAGTCTCATTTGTCTGTAATATATTTTTTATAAAATATACAACATTAAAAATTGTATATAAACCTTATTGTTTAGATATTCTGCAAAATTATTACGAAATAAATCTTGTTTAAATTGTAAATATTTATATAATAAAATTGTATATATAAATTGAAACAATTTTATGTAATTATTTGATGTATATGAAACAATAACGGAAAATATTACTAAATAAAAAATTAGTGACATTTTCACCGTTCGATTTTTTTACTTAATTTATTAAATGAATTGAATTTATCGATACAGATTTGTGCCAACACTATGGTACAATTTGCCGCCATTCGTTAACCGTCAGTCTGTCACATATTAGCTTGATGTTTTTAAAAGACTGTGGCCGAATTTTTTAACATAAATCTATTTTTAGTTTGCGAGTGAAGAAAACATTATAAAATATATGAATTTGTTTATTTCTTTATATTATTTGAATACTACTTAAGGCTGTTGAAGCTCAGTGGTGGCTCGTGACACAGCGGCAGATTGTAAATGCTTGTAGGTTCGATCACCACTAGAGGTGATGAATACATTTAAACACTTTACATTTTCCAGCTGTGATAGACAAAGAGCCGCGTTGACATCGCTCGAAACATATCTCGAAAATTGGGCGGAGGGTGGAGAACGATATGTCTTAGCACTAGTTTCCCTTTGCATACCCTACAATATGCGGGAAAAGCGTGCAGTTGCATGTTTGTATCCACAACCACCGCATGTTAATATTTGAAAAGTCACAAGTACGCTTTGATAATATAAAATATACTGTATTTAATTAAAATAGATGCATATTATTTTTACATAATTTTCACCAACAAAGGTTTTTAAGTAACTTTTAGTACTAAACGCCTTGACGTGTTAAACTATAATTATTATTATATGTAAAGCTTTGAAACATTAACACTTAAATATTTATTAGGTACCAAAACTAGCTTTCTCATACAAATCTATCTACATGACTATGTATTAAGAATCATTTATTCTATTATCACGCTGTATCCCTTACACAGCAGGGTAGGCAAAGGGAACCTGAAAATCTGATATTAAGATATTCGGTTCGGATTCGCGTTAACGGTCGCACGGTTTGTTTAAAAAAAATAGCTTCATAGTTTTCCCGTATAGCACAGCACATCGTCCCCATCACACAACTCAATTGGAGACATTAAATTTAAACGTAATGATGTCCCCATGTGGGTATCGAACTCCCAACCGTCACGTTTGCAGTCAGGCCCTGTGTCGCTGCGCCACAACGGCCTCAATTTGTGGTAATAAAGTAATTTAGCGCCAAAATTAATTGCCGTTAAATCAGCAATTAGTTCACAGAAATTCATAGTTACGAAAGGCTTGTTTTAAACACTTACTGGTTTCGAATTGTGGTTAATATTTTGTTTACCTATGTAACGCTGTAGTAAAGCATTATACATATGCAGGTACGTTATAGTTTGGAGTTCGATTTTATTACAAAAACACGTTCACAATGCGGTGGTTGCGTGTTTGATCCCCACACGGGAGAGTCAATAAACTGAATTTTAATTTCTCCGCTCAGGTTGAAAGTACGGCTTTAAGTTTCGCCAATCATTACGCAATGTCTTAAAAATTTGGCGGGAGACGGAATGATCTAACAATATTTTCCCTCTGAATCTACTGGTATACGGGAAATAATGTTAAAATAAAGGTGATTTTCTTTTTACCACATTATCATAAATATGACCATAAATATTTAGTAGATTATATTTACTGTTAGAAATCGGAAGCGGTTAGCGGTCAGAAAAACACGATAAAAACACATATTGTCTATATGTTTCCAAATTATTCGAAGAGTTTCTATATAATGGCAATAAGTGTTGTGTATCACCTAATAAAAATACTTCATACGAGTTTCCATCCGATAAGAGCAGTTGCTTGTAGCAACTGCCCCGGTAGACTTTTTTTTCCAATGGATTTAATGCTGTTGACCTGGACTGGTCTTGACAGCGTCACCGGGCTGGGAGGGGCGAGAGTAGCTCGCCCCTGATATAGTACTGGCCTCGCCGCCTCTTACGCCGGCGGAGAGTGTGTCGAAAGACTGAGGAGTGAATCCTCCCTATGTATTGGACGTTAGCGACAGTAATTGGATCGTCGGGAAACAATTGTGTCAATTCCCCCCGATTGACACAATTCCACTGCTTTATAGTGTTTTCTCCTACATCTACCCTCTTTTACATGAGTTAGCTAACAGTACATATATTTGTGGTATTTATCTGCGGCTTCGTCCTTATGGTCAGCCAGGCATAAAAGTTTTGTATGACACATGAGTGATGACACCTTATAAGTGCCTCAAGTCGGGCCGCAGGAACAGTGGGTTATATCGAAATAAACAACGAGATGTAATAATTGCCTATTACCTCGATAAATCCAAGATAAAAAGAAACTATTTCAATTTTTTTCTCATATATTAAACTGTTCAACCTCATAATATTAGTATATTGATATTTATTTATGAACATAATATGTGAAGTACATTTCTACACTTCTCCAGATAAACCATAAATTTCTAGAGGCTGGCCGTGTTCTAGCTTAAGTCTGTGGAATATTTGAGTTGCGGTCAAGAATGACTAAAGAATTTAAACATTCAAATATGTAAATTTGATAATGCTGTTGGGGATACCAGTACAAATCCAGCGTTAAGTAACTTTTGTAAGAGTATATCAGAAACGACAGATTCGAATGGAAAAAATGTTTTTTTGGGCAGCATAGTCCATTTATGAGGCCGGCCGTGGCGCAGTGGCACGAAGTGTGACTGTAAAACCGACTGGTTGTGGGTTCGATCCCCACTCGAGGAGATGAAATATTTACTTAAATTTATATTTCCATTTCATCGCTCTAGTGTCAAGGCAAAGCGTTGAGTTCTGCCACTCAACACGCAATGCCTCCAAAATTCGGCAGAAAGTGGGGAACGGAGTGTCTTAACACTAGGTTCCCTCTGCCTACCCTACTGTGTGCGGGATATAGCGTGAAGCTATTTTAATTTAATTTAGTTTTAATAGTCCATTTATCGAGAAGGGTTATAGGTTTCGATGAAGGCTTGTATTACGTCATGCTAATAAACTGCACTTGCGTTCTGTTTAGTCTATTTGACCACGGGAGCGAAAACGTTCTATAACTTCTACTATAATATAATGACGGTAACGGTAACAAGGTAGCTAGTGTAATACTCTGTTCCCACTCTACCTCGACTTTTCCGCCGAATTTTGGAGGCATTGCGTGTTGGAGTGCCGGAATTGAACACCGCGCTTTACCTCGTTACCAGAGTGAGGAAATGGATATATTTATTAAATATTTCATTTCCTCGAGGGAGAATTTCACCCACAACCTCTCTCGTTTACAGTCGCACGCTGGTGCCCCTGCGCCGCGATGAACTTGGTCTCGTATATTTTTGTCAATTTCACAAAACAACTTGTCGCTATCTATTGTGGATCAATATGAATCAGTCAGTCAGTATTGTTTTAATTAAGTAAGCAGATAAAAAAGGTTTTTGTTTCCGAATGTAGCCACATTGTTCATTAATTGGTCTTGCTTCAATTGTTCCTGTGTTATTGTAAAGAGAATTGTTTGTACGGTTTTAATAATTACCTCTCCCTTGACTTTTTATGGACTACTACGTATTAAAAAAAATCATGAAAATAATTTATTTTTCGAAAAGAAAAAAAGGCAGCTTCACGTCTTTTCCCGCATAGCAGGGTAAGCAGAGGGTTCCTAGTGTTCTTATTTTTTTTATTTAAACCATTACAATGAGATCACATGTGATCTGTTCCTTTTTTGAGCATTTTTCAAAATTATCAGCTTCAATTGTATTTTGTCATTATCTGTTATTTGAACAAACAATTAGTAGAGTGTCTTAACACTCTCTGAGGTGTGCGGGATACTGCGTGAAAATATAAATATTACATAAACTAGGCTTATACCTAGGCATAAACTATTTCTAGGTATTTAATTCCTAAGAGGGCCAGATATTTCGATTGTCAGGTATAAAAATAAATATTAATCATATTTTTTCTCCAATTTTTCCAGTTCTCCTCATGTCCTGGTTCGGAGTGGAGCAAGTAAAGGCCAACTCGTGCATCAGGACTGGTAATGCATCAAACCACATACCACGTGGACGTTAGATGTCGATATGTTTTAGTGGTGCGCGTTAAACATCGATATCGATGAATTAATATTTATTTTTGGTCATATTGGATAAAATTTAGAAGTATTTGATTGTTTTCTTTTGTAATCTTTGTGTTGAGTTCCTTTTGTGATTTTAGAACAGTGTTATGTGATTTTGTGTAGAAATCGTTTTATAGTGTAACTTTGTCCGTAATGATTTCATTATGAATCATATATATAAAGTATAAAGTAGAAAAATAAGATTAATTTTTAAAGTATATAATCGTAGAAAAGATTCATTTGTCCCATAGATACATCATATGCAAATAAAAAGACCACATAGAAAAAAAAAACAAAAAAAGAATAAGCAATAGTAGTTCTTATTTTTTCACGTTAGACGAAACAAGATATTTATCGATATCGATGTTCACCAACGCGCTGTTCGTTTTTGTGTTTGAGTGTCCGTAGGAATGTGTGTTTATTGTTAAATATTAGTTGTGTTTAAAATTTTGTGTGCATGACGTATTTACTCTTCCAAATTTACGAACACTTCCACGAGAGTATTGTGAAACACTCAAACATATTTCCTGTGAATAACTGACTTAAGAACTAAAATAAAAGGAAAAAAATGCCTTTTTATAAATTATTTAAACTTATGGTAAGATATGGATAAAAAACTATTTTTTTGTTATAATTTTAGATCTTTTTCTTATCTATTTTTTATTTTATCAGCCCAGTCTACGGTTACAATATCAGTTATTTACAGGACTATCTATTGCCCTTCTAACTTTCTGTTAGAAAAACTGTGTAGAAAGTGTCTTCTTTTTTTTTGTTTTTTTTTTTCTTTTTTACTAATTACAGCATGGATTTTCAGCATTGTGGACACTAAGTCTGAGTCCCCTTGTTCAGGCGGAATGCCAGAGTAAGTATTTTTTTTTTTTTAAATACAGAAAAAAAAACTACAAAAGCCTAAGCTAAAATCACTGGAGCTATAAAGAATTTGCTTAAGAAAATCGCTTAGCGGATATTAAATGAAATGTCACATACCATGCCGTAGACTGGGGACGAGGTTTTGATTTTATATATTTATCCTTCACAGCTTTTTTTTATTTTCTTCTATTAAAACTTAATTATTTTTATATAACCAAATTGTGATTCTCTTTTTTCATATTAAACATAAGTGTTAATCAACTTAAGTGTTAATGTATCAAGTTAATATCATCGAAATTTATTTTAATCATAACTCAATATTAAATATATTTTAACTATTGAGGCCAGTCGTGGCGCAGGGGCACAAAGCGTGACTGTAAAACCGAATATTTGTGGGTTCGATCTCCACTCGTGGAAATGAAATATTAACTTAAATTTATATCTCCATTTCTTCCCTCTTGTGTCGAAGCTAACCGCGGCGTTGAGTTCTGCCACTCAACACGCAATGCCTCCAGAATGTGGCAGAAAGTGGGGAACGGAGTGTCTTAACACTAGGTTCCCTCTGCATACACTGCTTTGTGCGGGTTGCAGCGTGGATCTGATTTATTTTTTTATTATGACCGTAAATAGAAATAAAAACAACCGGTGCGAGAGATTGGAACTCACTGCCGGCGTATTTCCTATGTCATACAATCCTCAAGAGTAGAGTGAATAGGTACTTACTAGGCAAGCGTGTACCACCGTAGACCGCATTAACGCTCATCAGGCTTGATGCGGTAAAACGCAAGGCTATATCAATATTAAAAAAGTTAGACTCGCCCACCGAGGCTTCCCTACCAATTTCAGGTCAAATTATTGATTATAACATTTTACAAACTTAAGTTTGCGGGCATGTGTACTCATTTTATATGAAATTAACTACAAATATAAGTTTGTATTTTTTTTGTGAAATATGTACCTATAAATTATAATATTTCGGATTTTACCTTTATTTGTATTATAAGTTCTTACTTTGTGATAAATTTAATAACTATAGGGGAAGTACCCTATAGGTTTTGATAACGCGACGAATTGAATACAAACTGCAGCAAAATCTATGCATAAATATTAAATACCGTATCTTTTGATATAAAATACCGTATCTTTTGATATTAAATACCGTATCTTCTGATTGCGATAGACCTAGAAGCTCTGTGGTTTTAAGGGACCATAGACCTGAATATTTAGTAATAATTTCACGTTAATACCTCCACGCGATCTCAAGATAAATGGTCTTGACAGACGGACTCAAAAACGGACAGCAAAATGTCTTATTAGGACACCGTTTTTAACTTTTGAGGCACGGTACCCTAAAAACAAAACAAAAATCGTCAAAATAATGTTTTGCTAATTACATATGTAATAAACTTTAGTTTACAAATATTTACAAATAACTTTGAATCATTGTTGTAATCTGTGTTTGTTCCCACTCTATTATATATATTGTATTATATGTATAATTATGTATTTATAGAATAAAAATGTATGTATATGTATGTATTCCGTACACCTATATACTTATTATCACACATGACAAGGTTGGCTGGCACGAGAATGCTATTTAGCGTTAAGTCCGCGTTTTGTACATCTTTCTTTTTTGTAATTTGTGCAATAAAGTATATATAAATAAATAAATAAACTTACAAATACCCCACTTTTGCCAAATTTGCTAACAAAATATACAATTACTAAATATATTAATGTTCACACATAATAAAAAAAATGTAATCATGGGGCCGGTCGTGGCGCAGGAGCACGAACGTGCGACAGTTAAGGCGAAGTCAGTGGGTTCGATTCGTATTGCTAAGGCGCTCTGGCCACTGAGCCATACCATTGAACGTATGGCTTAGTGGTCTGAGCGCCTGTTCGGAAGCGCCTGAGTGTGGAATAACAATTTAAAAATTTTAAAAAATATAATAAGCCTTTACTTATAAAAAATGTCAGATAAAAATTAGCTTGAATTTAACTTGGCACTCAGTCTATATTTATTTTTTTGATGGATTTTTGTATAAACAAAATAAAATTATTCTGCTCGTGCGTAGTTACTTCTAGCAATTCCCACTTGCGACCAATACTAGGTTTATTCTCTAATAGGGTTATAGCAATAATCCAATTATCGACCAAGATTATTAGATATATTTCACACCATCGCTTGTGCTAAATATATTTAAATGGCTTAAATCGAATCGTACGAAAGTAAAATAGTTTCAGGGTCAGCAGAGAGAACTTAATGTTAAAAGATTCCGTTCCCCACCTACTAAATACTTGCTAAATACCTAAATAAAATTCAGCTTCACTTTGTATCCCTCTTATAGTATAGAAGGCTGAAGGAACCTAATAACCTATTTTAAAGACCTCCCGTTCACTTTAAGACACTCCCGTTCCCCACTTTGGAAATGCCTCAAAAAATTCGAACAAATTCCAAAAGAGGGGAACGGACTGTCTTAATACTAGGTTCCCTCTGCCTACCGTGCTGTGTGCGTGATAGCGTGAAGCTGATTTAATTTCATTATAAATTATTATTTAAAGAAAAAGCAGCATCAACTTTACCCTTATTCAGCAGAGGTAACAGAGAGAATCTAGTGTTAGGCCACTCCGCACTAAAAAATAATTTGCAATACAAATGTAACCTTAAATATAACCTTAACCTTGCTACAAAACTACCCTCGTATTTATAATAATTTCCATACAAATTTCACCCATTTTAAATATAAATCACAAAAAATATTAAATACCTAGATTGTAAAGAAGCCGTCGCGTGACTAGGTCACCTAGGTTTCGCATGACGGTCATAATAAACGTTCTAAGAATGTTACACAAAAGGGGTCGTGTAATGCATGATTACATACACATTTTTTGTATGTAGGCCTTAAATTAATCTAAAAGGTTCAAAATTATGTTGAAAATGGATGAACTAAGAAACATATTTAAAAACCTTTATAAATTAGCTGCAGCGGGTTTCGAACCCGCTACTCGATACTCTTGAAAAGAACAACAATTTTTCGAGATATCCTGATATCGTTCTACCCTAGTAGACGAATAGAGTTGAGACACTCCGTTCCTTACTTTCCGTCGAATTTTAAAGACAGCGTAAAGTGTGTTATAACTCAACTTATATCAATTTCACCGTAGCGGGATTCCAACACGCGACCTTTGGAAATTTAACCTTAAAGCACTTAATGAATAGCATTTTCACTTGTCAAAAATCATACAAAGAAATAATCTTATTGAGTATATCTAGAGTATTGGAAATTTGTAAAACTTTCCATACAGAGATTTCGACATACTTTGATGAGAACATGTGGCCTAATTGGCAGCAGGAGCGTGGACAGTCAATAAGAGGTGTAGGTTCGAGTCCCGCTACGTGTGAAATGACTTTGAGCACATTTATCATTTTATTGGTTAAACAGGGAGATTTATCTATTTTATTTATTTATCAATACTAATTTTAATTGAATTTTTGGCGGAATTCAACGCCGTGCTTTGTGTCATTATATAGTTAAAAATATTTTAGAATGGGTATTCTAAAAGTTTTAGCTTACAGATACTTCGAATACGTCATGTTTAAATTTTCTTTTTGACATAATTTTTAAGTTGATTAATTTTGAATATTTATTCATATGTAATAATAGTTGTTCTTAAACAGAATATAAGGAAATAAAAAGGTTTAAACAAATAATTATAATCGTTTGAAATTTCGAATACATTAATTTTGGGGATTTTAAATACCTATAGCAAAGTAAAAATTATAGTGTGTAGAAGCCGTCGCAGCTCAGCGCCAAGGTTGTGAATTCGATTTCGACTCGTGGGTATTCATTATTTTCAATTCTTCGCTCTGACAACAAGATAAAGCGCAACATTGAGTTCCGCCACTTAACATGCAGCCTCGAAAATTGGACGGTGCGTGGGTAACGGGGAATCTTGATACTATCCTGCTAAATGCGGGATACAGCGTGAACCAGAACTAAATAGATAAATTATAACTTGTAAAAAAAATAGGCCAAAATTTACAGAAGATGGAACGTTGCGAAAAGCCTTAGAACAATGGGACAAAACGTGCCCCAAATAACGAGGTCTAGTTCTTGGCTTTGCCTTTCTTGACATTATTTTCATAGAAAACGCTAAAATCTTCAAATATTCATAGATATTTATAGTTATTTATAGCATTTTAGACGTTCGTTACAGTGTTTCTTTAAATATGCTTTCGCTAGGCTTTTGTAAATTTAGTGTACCTTTAAATAATAGCTTGCTTTATACGCCTATATTGACTTGATTGTTGAGGCTTCCACGAGGTAATTTTTATTTTATTATATATATATTCCTTCCACTTAAAAACTATTGAATCGGATAGTTTTCCTATATAAATAAAAGTTTTATGAAAATATGTTTATTCAAAGGGATTTTGTAGAGATATTGCAAGGAATTGGGGTAGAATGGCCTAATCTGGACATTGTTGTTCATTTAGTAAAAAAAGATTTGTAAAATATTTTTTAAGAAAACGTATAAAGATATGAACGTAGTGCGATCAGAGCCCGCGCCTTCGGACGATTCCAAAAGGCGCGGATTCAAATCCCGCTACGTAAAAATTTTTAAAACGTTTTCTTAAAAACTATTTTTCTTTCCCAAATTTGAAAGACTTTAAAAATGTTGAAAAACATATGATATTCCTAACAGCTCGCACTATATACTGTTACGAGTGCGACAGTTGGACGGACGCGCGGTGCAAGGATCCGTTCAACTACACCGCATTGCCGCGAGATCAACCTCCCCTCCAGACGTGCAACGGATGCTGCGTCAAGATGGTGCGCTATTCTAAGAGCCGTAAGTATTTTTTAATACTTTTATATTCTTAAAATCTAAAGTCAAACAAATTTATTCAAAACAAGTACCATGTTCAATACACACATCTCAAAACAAGTACCATGTTCAATACACACATCGTCTATATGTTTTAAAACTATTTGGAAAGGAATACCACGTAATTGCAATAATTGATATGTATCACCTACTAACAATACTTCACACTGTTTTTCTTTCCAATAAGGGCCGTTGCCAACAAGCAATTTCCCCCGATTGACACAATTCCACTGCTTTTATCATCTTTTTCACCTAAATCTACCCTCTTTTACACGAGTACGCTCACAATACCTAATTTTTATTTCAAAATGTATAAAAAAAAGTCATAAAATTGATATTTTGATATTAAGAAGATATGACATATTTTAAAAACGCTGGCGAAACAAAACTCCATTCTTTTTGATTATGCAGTCAAAAGAGTTATTTAAAAAGCTCTTGACCTCTTTACCTGCAGGGGAGGTTTTCAGAGATTTCCCACACCAACCAAGAACTGCTTGTTTCTTTATGAAGTTCTATTATAATAGTACGTAGTTTGCATTTAATAAAAATAAATGGAATCTTAAGTCTCAGAATATAATTGGATTATATATGCTACATTATAATGCTACCATGGAAGTAGGCGTACCTTATAAAAGAGATTACGTATATTGTTAAGGCCATGCGTGGCGCAGGGGCACAAAGTGTGACTGTAAAATCGATGGTTGTGGGTTCGGTCCTCACTCGAGGAAATTAAACATTTATTTACATTTATATTTTCATTTTCTTAGCTCTGGTGACGAGGCTAAGCGCCACTCAACACGCAATGCCTCCAGAACTTAGCGGAAAATGGGGAACGGAGTGTCTTAACACTCCCCTTTGCCTACCCTGCTGTGTGCGGGATACAGCGTGAAGCTGATTTTGATTTAATTTTGATTTAATATTGTTATTGTTTTATTTTACAAAATAACTTTTATTTTCAATGATAAAAATATATATTACTTAACATTTTTGGATGCACTTTTGAAGAACATAATAAGAACGACAACATTACCATAACCATCGAATTTAGTCTAAGATATTTTAAATGCACTACGTATACACAAAAAAATATAGCTTCATGCTAAAACTAATGTAATACTAGATAATTATAGGCCGTCGTAGTGCAGTGACAAAGCGCCAAACAATAAACGCGGCGGTTGTGGATTCAATAACCCACTCAGGTTAACAAATTATTTCCTCGCTGTGGTTAAACAACAAAGCGTGGCGTTGAGTTCCACTTATTACTCAGTACGCAATGTCTCATCAATTAGTCGTTGCATTAGGTCGATGTGTATAAACATTATGAGTATATACTAAAGTTCTATATATCTTCTTTTCCAGCATACGAGGTCGTCCGCCGAACATGCACCTCCCAATTACAAATAAATTTGTTCATGGTGGACCACGTTTGCATGATGGAAAGTACAGGCACAGGTCACATGTGTTTCTGCGAAGAGGACATGTGCAACGGCGCATCGACACTCGATAGAGTCTATCGACTAGCGTTGACGGCACTAGTGTTGCTAGCATGTGCATGTTGCAGGTGAAGTAGAACTAGCTGCCCCGGTCTATCGATAGGTCATTTTGGTGACGTCCATAGTTCTATTGGTAGATCGTTTTGGTTGTGTCGATTGGTTTATCGATAAATCGTTAAAGAGTTTCGGTTGTATAGATTGATCTATCGATAGATTCTATCTTATAGCTGAAACGTTCGTATAATTGATCGATGTAACCAAAATGATTTATCGATAGACAACAAACAGATCGATCAATGCTTCCATTGATCCATCTTTATATCGATTGTTTTGATCCCACCACTTGATCTATCGATAGATAATTTCGGTTTTATCAATCGATCTATCGATTATTACGATTATATCGATCGATTGATGGCGTAGCTTAATTACATTTTTCGTCCAATTGTAGTAAAGTAGCTAAGAGGTGATTAGTTTTCACAGCGACGTTATTTTAACTATAACAGCCTAACCCAGTCTGATCACAGCCATTGACATTAAAGCATGTGTAGTTAAAAAAAAAACAAAGTAAATATTCAAAAATTAATCATGTCATCTCTTGTCTCCTCAAAAATTGGCAGCTTACTAAAAACGCGCATGAAAACTAAACGCTTAATAAAACCAAATTTTGATTTAAAATTCATATCTTCATATAAAATTTTACATTTTCTAAAAAATAATTTACTATATAATAAATAGTTAGTTTATCAAAATCGAATGATTTCTAGCGTGTACATTGCGTGGAATAGGGAGTGGTGGGTGACGTATTTAAAACGATATCGCTCGAACGTCGCTTCTAAATAAAATTACTGGCCCAATTTTGACCAAATTTGAATTTGCTCATAGACTTGCACTTAAAAAATAGATGTGAAGCACATTAGGTAGAAAAAAAAATGACAGACTAGCGTGAACTGCCGCATAATAGATGGAATAAGATTAAGTAGTCGATAGTGGGGGGTCGTTGTAAACGTGATATTCGTAGAAATTATAAATTTCTTAAATAAGGATTTTTGATAAAAAAAAATACTGTGAATGTGTTGATGAAGATGTGCTCAGTTGGTTGGCAGTGCTAATGTAGAAATAGAACGCAGAATTTGTTCTCCTCTTCTTTTCTGAGAAACTATTTAGAATATCAATATTTCCTTGAAGTTTTATATCGCGAAAGAGTGGCGTCTCAGCGTAAAAAAATCGAAAATACCTTTTTTTATTCTTTTAAAATATATAAAGCTCTTAATTAAAACGGTTGTAAAGACGACGGCTAAACTGTTAAATTTTTAATGTGCGTATCATGTTTTACGATCTATAAAATGATAGTATCACACCTCTTAATAGTTAAATCGTAAAAGTTTATAAAATATATAAAAAAATTGTTTTAGCAATTTTTTTGGTCGATTCTTCTATTCTTAGACATTTGCTCGTAATTCTGACTGACAGATTATCTATAATCTAATGATCAGTTATAAAATTTCACACTCATCGCTCGAACAAAGAAATTTTTGATCATGATTTGAGATCATGTTTCTAACGATTTTTGGACATAAATCCTACGTACATTGTCCCAAATACATAAAAACAAGCATACCAACCAAATCTAGTAGCAATACTTATTCATAATGTCAGAAATGGCTCTCACACAGACTCTTGATTACTCTCAATATGAAATTTCTATAGAGATAAAGAACTGAGCACATCTCATTCACTCACAAAAACGAGTGAGATGCAGAATTTTTGATCAGTTTCGCCGCATTTTGTACCTAATAAAGTACAAAATATAAAATATTGAATAAGTGTTACGACTAAGACAATCGAAATCTGATCGTGATAACGTGATGTTGTATTTAAATAAAAAAAAAATGTTTCCTAGACGCAATAAAGCATGTTTTTGTATTTAAAATTTAGGGCCCACTTCGGCGATCAGTTGGCAAATAAAAAAAATTGACAGCTCAGGAATCTTAATTAGCGTTTAACTCGCATTAAATCTGTTAAAATCAGGATATATATATATAGTGATTAATGCGATTTAGGCGCCGATTATTATCCCTGGATGCCAAAGTTTCGAATGTCTATCCTCAATATTTAAGCAGAAAATTATATGGGATACGTTTTATCCTTATAAAATTTAGTATATCGCTAGAATAATTAGAAAATCGCAATGGCTTCGTGTTGGACGTCAGCTGGTCGCCAGTTCGTTACGGGCCTTAGCTGTGACAAGTGTGAAATAGCTCTAGATATTTAAAAAAAAGCTAGACATAGTCGAGTTGCATCGCTCGTTTAGACTTAACTAAGTTAGGAACATTAACACCAAATAAATATAACGCGTTAATATCGTATGTAGATAATTTAAATGTAAGTTTTCATTTAATTTTCATTTTATATATGAAGTATATTGTAATATAATATAAGTATATTCAAAATAATCTTATTATAAATATATTTTCATTTAAAACTAAGCTGAATTTTCGCGTACTTTGAAATATAAAGACATTTTTTTATTGAACTCTAAAATGCCTTACGCTTTGTACTATAAGATGCAATGTGCGTTTTATTTAATTTACTTCTAAATATAAACATAGAAAATTGTATATATTAATTTACAGGTTAATTATTAGGACATTTACTAAATTTACATGTTCAACGAAATGAAGTTATTGTGTGAACTGCTTTTTTCAACTTTCATTAAAAAAAAAAATCAAGTTGGATTTCATAACTTGATGCTTCTCTCATTTTATTTTTAATATTTAGTAGAATTACACAGGTCATTCAAAAAGTTCCTTTTTGAGCATAAATTTCAAAACCAAAATTTTATTTCACTTGCTAATTCATTACTTTTTGTTTTGTACCTGTTATGTTTCATCCCTGTTTACAAAAAAAGCACATTCCGCTATAAAATTTACCAAATTACTTTAAAAACAGCTAGCCCAACTAAGTCACTAAATAACAAAAGCAGTTGATTCTATAACGTCTCAATAAGTTATTAAAAAAATCAATAGCATTGTATTTACATATCGTTAAATTTTACCATAAAAAAAAAAAGTATTTTTTTACCATTTATAAGCATCGCATGATCAATAACTTGTATGTAAAGGTCCTAGCATGAACACTGCACTGTAGTTGGGCCTCCAGCACTTATAATGTAAGTAGGACTGCCATTTGGGATACTGCCATAAACCAAAAAAACGGCAAAAGAAAAGATATAACTTTATCAAAAAATGGTAAAATATTTGTTTTTTACAATTTTGACATTGGCAGCCCTACATTTATTACAACTAATTTTCTTTAATAGTTATCCACTGTAAAGTATCTTTAAGAACATAAATGTTTCTTATTATGTGTTTTAAATGAACTACTGCTTTTTTTCATAAAAAAAATATCTAATATATAGATGTAGAAAATATATTACACACTTTTTAAAAATAATTCATTAACAAAGAACACCATTTACTAATATATAATAAAACACATAATATGAAACGTTCATGTCTAAAATTTATTTTATATATAATAGTAATTTTAATATTGTTAACAGTAATTAAAGTTAATTCGCTTTAATTTTTAACTAAATAGTGTAAGAATTGTATACACTATTGTTGAAATATATTTTTCAAAAGATTAAGCATCAATTAAAAGAAACAATTGATAATATATTTTTTTTAATTGTTATTCCACGCATAGAAAAGAAAAATGCTTTCTTTTTTCATATTTGTAGAATAACAAAAAAATATTTTATTGTACAAAACAAAAGAAAAAATCCAGTTGCAACCAAATTTTTTTTACAAGATAATACTTTTTTAAAAATATATTTCAACATATTATGTATATACAAAAACAATATTTTAATATATCCTCCTCACGTTGCGATTGCATATCACGCGTAGTAAAATTAGCTATTCTTGTATAGGCTATTAGAATTTTCTTACATATCGCGTTCCTTGCGAATGACCTAAGATTTTAGATAACTAAGCATGTAATTTGACGATTCAATAACTAACACAGCCATAAATATAAATAGTCCAATTCTTTATTTATTTGTTCCCAATTTTTAATATATCTGTGGGAATATTTTTGTGAAAAGGCACGCGGTCATAAAATAAAATCTTATTAATAATTTCCTCTCAATTGTTTAATATATTATCTGTATCACGCGGTTACAAAAGAATAACTTCTCCAATTTCTTCTATGCATTATCTGTGGAAAGGCACTCGGTCCTTTTCTAACGCTAAGATCGTCATAAGTTAGAAAGAGACAAATATATTTGTAACTAGATTATTTACTACCAAAGTAATATTTATACAATTTAGTTTTTATTCAATAAATTCGTATATAGAACTTTGAATAAGGATAACAAATATGGCTTCCGTTACTGTTTAACCAATTTTAAAGTATATTAAAAATAACGTATTTAAACAGTTGTTATTGAATTGTTTTTAACAGAATGAAAATGCACTTTTAATATCGCTTGAATAACCACCAGTTGTGTCGACGTTGTGGTTGATAATTCGGAATGTACGTTAGTGTCCATTTAATTTAGTGGCAAATCACTATTTTCTTCCACTCATAAAAGCGTGTTGGGTGATATAACCAAACGCTATATTCATACATAATTCATTTCTGAAACGTATATTCCGAAGCTGAAAATAAAACACAGTGTGACCTGTCTGTTTATTTTTCACATGTTCATTCGATGGTTCGATGTAATTTATGACCAAATGTTTGGAAGTGTTATGAAAAATAGGTTATAAAACCGTTTAAAAAATGGCGCCCAATGTGGGACTATCTAGTTAGGTAATATGGGCTTTCTAAATTGTTATCTTCTATTCTTGTTCTTTACTATATAGAAAATTATTAAGAAATAGACAGTTTTGGAACAAAATCGTAAGTGCTTATGGAGTTTAACCCACCGTGCTTATACAAATTCATCGCATCTTCTAAATATTTGGTATATTTCAGTTTGAAAAGTTATAATATTTTATCTTAAAAGAAGTTTTTATACAATTAATAATTGTGTAAAAACTTTTTAATATTTGTTTCATTTAGTATTCATAAAATATTATATCATTTTAAACTAATAAGTGTATTTTTTTATTTTTATTGTGAAATATGTATATGACTTCTGTCAATAGAAACCAATCCTCATAAAAGAGACCATAGCTTAAATGAAAGAAAGGAAAAGTAGATTTTCTTTTACTTTTGGACTATTCAGGAAATAGTCTAAATTTAAGCAAAAATACTCAGTTTTTTCAACAATTAAAAGTTTTTAATATGTGAAGTTTAAGAACACATTCAACAAACAATGTGTTATCTATTTATTTTTTAAAAAAATATTGTGAATAATTTTATTCATTTCCAGTGAATAAAATAATGCGGATTAGTTATTATTTGCAGAAGTATTATTATGTGTTTCAAATTAATAAATATATGTATATGTTTATTTATGCAATTAATTCTATCATTGTTATAAAATAGATGTGTTTATTCAATATTTGTGTATAATTTGACAAAAACGTCTGTACGTCTCAGATTAGTTTCGATGTATCTTATCTCTTACGAAATCTACTTTATTCTATTACTTCCAAAAAATTGTAAAAATACATAAAAATAGAAAATATCTGGGACTAAATTGTAATATTTAGTTATTTCAACATTATATCCAACAAATATAGTCTTATTTATATGTTGATTTTTATATTAAAAAAAAGAATACTTTAGTTTAATACAAATTCCAAAATTAATCCAAGATCCATTGTGATATATAGACTACACTTTCATAGAAACAGTTAAAAAAACGGTACAAAGTGTTTAAGTATAATTAGGCCCCGCATATATACGTGCATAAATATTTGTGGCAGATTGTCGCTGACAATAAAACGAAGCAGTATTATTTAAAACGCATATCACCTTAGCAGTAAAAATAAAAAAAAAAAAAGAAATTCAAGCTGACCGAAATATTTATTTTTACTTAGCTTCACGCTTTATCCCTCAAATAACAGGTTAGGCAGATGGGACCTAGTGTTAAATCACTATTCTCGACCATATACAAAATATGAAAATACAGAATTGTTATAAGGAATTTTTGTCTTTTTTGTGTGTGTTTTTTTGTCACATCGTAGAATAATGTCGTAACTTATGTTCGACAAACTATTACCATAGAACAGAAATTTAAAAAATGTCTTATATTAAATTATAGAAAAAAATATATGTTTGTATATACAAAAATTTAAACCAAAAAATATTACATTAGACTATTATTATAAACAAATTTTGTGAAATAAAAAACAATTTTGAAGCAGGATAACCTACAGCTTAGTAGACTAGAACGATTGGACGACATCCAAGAGTTAATAGTTCAAATACGCTACATATCATTGAAATTCTTATACATACATTGTTATTATGTATGTATACTGTAACTTAACACAAAACCAAAATTCATCATGTTATTTATAATTAACAATAATAATTTTATCAAAATTGTATGTATGTTATATAATATATAAATATTGTAATTTCCATTATATATGGTGTATAAAATAAGTGAAATAAAATTTTAATTAATATATTGCGAATCGACCTCATACTTGCTAAGGTGATGCATAATAAAAGCGATTTTCGATTATTAAAAGTGCCATATTTATAGATATTGTTATTGATATTTGTTTTATTTCTTTCCCTTCATATTTTTAACGAAAAAAAATAGATAGTTCATACCTTTTTTATAAATGAACGTATTTAAAGGAATAATAAGGAATAATTAAATATAATTCTAGTACTAGTTGAAAAAATATATCTGTTTCTGTAGATCCACTCCGTTACCCATATAATTTTTGACTTTGACATTGCGGTGAAATAACGCCGCTTTGTTTAATAGTGGGAAGATATGAAAATAATTAAAATATAATCATTCCCCTGAGTTTGAACCTAACCCACAACCGTCGCGGTAGCTGTCGGACGCTGTCCCACTGCACCTTGAAGACTTCATAAGGTAACCTAACCTATCTTCACTAAGTTCTAATACTTATACCTGACTCCACTAATTATATGAAGGCCAAAATTAAGTAACAATGAATTATATTCATTACTTCTTCTTATAATAATTAAACCTATATACAGGGTGTAAAAAAAAGAAGTTTCTCGTACAAGTATTTTAATGATACATGAAAATATTTATCTATTTTTTTTTAATAACATTAGTAACTACACTCACTGTATATACTTATTTATGAGGGCAGAGAGAACTATCTCTATCCTTATAAATAAACAATAGGGACTTGGAAGGAAAGTCTATTTAATTCGTTTACTATTGAACAGATTTTACTATTAAATGCGTATATTAGAAATATACAAATATTTTATATGCGAAAAGGACAACATTTGGTTGTTTTTTTTTTAAGTTTAACGAAAAATATATATTATTGATTTAAAAGATAATTTCAGCCGTGACTATGAACCATTAAGGCAGAGGTCGCTATTTTTAAGAATACACGCATTTAATGTTTAATTATAGATTAGATCAAAATATTAGTCTATTTTTACTTCTAAGACATAAGATATATGTAGGTTTTAGGCAATGTTACAACTTTATAAGTTTATATTGATGCTGTTAAAAGTCACTGAAAATATAAAAATGTTTAGAAATAAAAAGGCAATTGATTACGCATAATGAATGTTAGTTAATAAGTTCGACAAATTTAGCGTTGATTTTTAAAACTCAACAAGGAAGAGCCCACGGAAAGAGTATGATTACGGAATGAACTCCTTTTAAATAAAATAGGTTCACATTTCCACCAACAAAGAGTCATATTTTAATTAATATATTATAGGACTATCATATTTTGTAATTATTTGGCTTTGTACCATAGAACTGAGCGAGTTCATTTTAACTGTTTCTGCTCGCTCGGTCCTGTGAACTCTCTTTTTATTAGGGTAAAGACAAGGCAAACGAGACTATGGGTCACCTGACGGTAAGTGATCACCGCCTCTCACGACCGCGTACAACACCAGAAGAGATGCAGGTGCGTTAACGTTGCCGCCTCTAAGGTGGAGATGGACGCGCTTTTTAAAGGTCCCAACCCAAGTCGTATTGATCTGTAAACACTCCCATAGGTAGGCCATTCCAAAGTTGCGTGGCGCGTAGAAGTTCCTACGACACCGCACAGTATTGGAGTGTTAGTATCCAGATGGTGTGGATGGTATTTGAGTGTGTGTGACGTACTGCGAGAACGCTCCTCATCATAAATGCGATAGAGAACCAACAGCGAGGTGACGTCTCTACGCAAAGCCAAAGTACTTGATACTTTGGCTTTCACAGATCATTGGGAACCCAATGATTCGAACTGCTCTTCTTTGTATACGATCAAATGAGTCAAGCTGATACTGAGGAGCACCACCTTAGAGATGAGAACAGTACTCCATGAGGCGGACCCGTAAAGTGAATTATGAAAATATTTTTTCACAACCGCAGACAGTTTTGAATACTTTCAGTGATTTTTAGCCGGTTATACCAATTTTATTGGTTACATATAATAATTATTTAGTACTATTACATTTCGAACGTCTAGTGAACAATGAACACGCAGTGTGGTTACTTAAATCTAAGTTGGACATGAAAAAAACATTAATTTACGATTAATAAAATAAAAAATTAGTAGAGAAAAAAAATGGTGTGTAAAAACTCGCTCATTACTTTAGCGAACTTAGTAAATACACTCATCAAGTCAATGAAACACTCAAATTCACACCAAAGGTTATTGTAAAAGAAAGGGTAATTTGAAAAGCTTTAACTTGACATCATTCTATGAAAAAAAAATATTTTATGCGGAAATTGAAGCTGTAAACTCCGTGATATTATCAAAATAATCATAACAATTATAAAACACTTTGTGGATAAGATATAAAAAAAAACAACGAAAAGGAAAAAAAAAGAAAAACAAAATAATAATAAAAATATACATTTATTTAATGTAAGTTGTTATTTCTATTTTATATCCAAAAAATGACACAAATATATGCATATATACATACCTTTATAAAAGCAAAGTAAGGGGGTGGAGTTTCTTAACACTAAGTTCCCTCTGGCTACCCCGCTATACGCGGGATATAACGTGAAGCTGTAATTTTGTGTCTTAACAATAAGTAACAAAAAAGCAAACATACAGAACATCGCTTAAATATTAAATATTTATGTACCAAAAATATATCATATTTAAAACATAATATGGCGTAACATATTACTATCACAATTAAAAAATATTAGTAACTAATAAAAAATCTTATAATTAAGTTAAAAAAAAAAACATTTTTTACTATTATTATTTACTGTTAACCCTTTTTTATAATAAAAATAGAAACCTAGTAATATATCTATTGAAAAGAATGGACGAATGTTAGAGAAACAAATATTATACAGTTCGATTGGAATTATTATAATTATTTTAATATATTTTATGAACATTTAGTTGTTAGAACATGCTGTATATGTTTCTTAAAAAAATATTTTAATACAGTGCATAAGTTAAGTAAAATAATCAATTTAAAAAAGACAAATAAAAAAATACTAAACGAAAATTATTAATTATTTAATCAAAAAATGATATATATTTGAAAATTTAATGTTCATTATAATATATTCATTAAAAATAAATTTGTATTATTGGCTCAAAGGAAACAATCCTAACTAAAAGGGATGGTAGTGATTTCAAATTTCATATTCAGAAATCATATTTTAAATATTGTCATTTTCTTTGTTGGAAAAAGCTAGTAAGTGGAGAACGGAGTCGGATTTTAAAACTAGTTTCCCTTTGCTCGTTTTTTAAAAAAAATAGTTTTAAAAAAAAATAACGCTGTATCTACTTATGTATGTACCTTCTACGAAATCATACATACATAAACATATGTATATATTCCTAAATATTAGTAGTTTGGTGAAGTTTGAATATGACGTTTTTTTTCAAATATCGTTATTAATAACCGTTAAGTAAAGAAAAGAGTGTCTTAACACTAGGTTGCTTCCGTCTTTCCTGCTATTTGCGTGATACAACGTGAAGTTGCTATAAAATTAAGAATGGCTGCAACATTTGAACTCGCTCTAAAACGTTTAATAAGATTCATGCTTAAAAATCATTAATTTAATTATTGATGATTTAATTACTGTTAAAAAAAAACTTTGTATTACTATGTGGACTTGTACTATTGAAATAAAAGTAAGACTGCTACCGTATTGTTTGACACTTTTCGCTGAGTTAAGAAACATATAAAGCTTTAAAAAATGGAAATATAAGCATTAATAATCGAGGATTTGAATCTACTGCCACTAATATACATCATTATTTTATATCTTTTAGTCCAGTCATTGCGCAGGGGCACAAGAGTGACTGTAAATGCGACAGGAGTCGCTCTGCTACAGAAGTAAAGCGCGGCGTAATGGGAATGCAGCGGAAAATGGGGAATTAAAATGTCTTAATGGGAACGGAGTGTCTAAACAAGCGGTTCTCAGGTTCCCTCTACTGACCCTGCTATGTGATACATGACCTTGCATCGCGAGGCTAAATATATATAAGTGATAATTATTTATCGATCACATTTACTCTTTAAATAAACATGACTGTCGGTTTGTCGAAAGCTAATTCAGGGCAAAAACATTATATTAAAAAAGATTTTTTTTATATTCTACCAAAAAGTTAAAATATTCAATTATTTAATTACTGAAATTTAGTGAAAAAATAAATAATAGCTTCACTTCATTTTTTTTCAATAACAGTAGGCCAAAAAATAAAAAAAAAACAAAAAAAAAAGATTTTTTTATTAAAAATCACATTCAATCTTCACCACAAATATGTATATTATGTTATATTGTCTTATAAACCCTATAATTATTACTAAATTTAAAGCATTGTTACAATTACAAAAAATATTTATTAATTACATATTATTAATGATTTTATATATCTATTGTTAGTTACGACTAAATATTTTCTTTGTATGCAACATTAATATAGGGGATGTTCCTTTTTGTGAAAAGATAAACTTTTAGTATGTCTGCCTATATGTTTATATTTCATTATAAATTATTTAATAATTTTAGGATTTGTTTACTACTTAAGGTATTTTTAAGCCGGTAATATTTAACTACTCATTATGTAATTTACAACTTGATAGAGAAATTGTGAATATTGTTTTTTTTTAAAGGTAAATAATAAAAAAGACACAACATAACAATACAAATACAAAAAAAAATCAAAGATAAAAAAATATTCAGCCTCATGCAAAAAAATTGCGATAATTTTTTTGCCCATAATACACAAAGGATTATACAGATTAAATAATTATTTATACATATTATATTAATAAAAAATATATAAAAATACTCCACACTACATTATTACAACATCTACATTACTTAGATCAAATGACACTGCTTTAAGCAAAAAAAAAAACAACTTACAATACACATTGAGACCAAAAGTAAAAAAAAAAGGTAAAGATAAAAAACTATTTAACCTCATGAAAAAATTTTTTTTCCTAATTTTTTTATACAATATTACAGATAATAAATATACATTATAAATATGATAATATAGTACTATTCATATAATATTACAACATCTACAGTACCTAGGTCGGGCGCCGCTACTTGTAACTGGAGGGGTTACTGGGGCAAAGTAGGCATGTACTCGAATATTTGGAAGGTGATTCTGGAAAAAAAAAATATTGTTAGAATCATGATATTTCTTTATCAGTTTTTTGGTTTTTTGGGTAGAGAGACGATGGAATAGAATTCAAATCAAATGAAAAAAAATATATAAATTGTTATCATTGTAAACAGTTTCAATATATAACAATTAGCTTCGAAATATTTTTTAGAATAATAAAAAGATTTTTCTAGATTCTATTTTTGTAAGGCGTTCTTTTCTTTATTACCCACATACCCACAACCAAAGAATATCATAAGAGAAAAACCGCTTTTTCTTTTCAGATCTATACGAGGTGTTCTTTTTTTTAAACTATCTAAAAAAAGAAAGGCAAAAAAGGATTTCTTCATAAAGTCGACGCTCATCCTAAGCCTCTGTATACCGTCTAACCAAAGAAAAAAATGGAAATTTACTCCAATCAAATTGTTCTTCAGGTTGCTTTTTTTTTTCAAATATAAAGATACATGGTGTATTTTTTCTTTCTACTTATACAGCATTATCAATTTTTTAAAACTTACGTGGACATTTTTGCAACAATTCTAGATGTTTCTTTACAAAATCGAAGCCACACTCACCCTTAGCTTGCGTATAGCGTTCCTTGTTACCATCTGACAGTCATACAGCTCTATCAGCTGCAGGTTGTGACACGAGATGAGGTGTTCTAGTGCACCATCTGTTACTAGCGGACAGTTATCTAAACCTGGAAAATAAAAATAAAAAATACTAACAAACGAATGAGGGGAAAATATAATATTAGCTTCACGCGATAGCCCTATAGCCATAAGCTAGGTCGGCAGAAAGACTATTTGTATTTAAAAAAATGTCTCACCAAGCACAGTGAGGTGTTCAGCGGCACACGGCGACATCGACAGCTGCTTGATACCGTAGTCCGTTATCAGTTCACAGTGCGAGAGCGTCTGAGAACAGATAACATGAAGATGTAATGTATACATTTGCTTAGATTTAGGGATAATTATGTGGATTTTGGCCAATAATCCAAACTAAAATACAGAATATTCTGTTATAATTTGTACTTAAGTTCACTTGACGGCTGAGGTAAAATAGATATGATATATTTTTAGCATTTTTGTAAATTTCAAGTATTTAGCATTTAAACATAGTTTTTTTAAGAAAACTTATAAAAATTTTAAACGTAGCGGGATTTGAACTCACACTCTCACCCTTGAGACAATTCATTCTCATCAAGCTACCTTGACATTTTTATAAAGTATAAAAGTAGTAAGTGCACGTAAAGGAATTTCTTAAAAGCTTGATGAGAACATATGAGTTAGTGGTAAGAGCGTTTGGATAGTGTGAAAGGCGCGGGTTCAAAACCTCTAAAAAGTATAGATATAATATACCCAATCAAAGGCATATGTCGTAGATTCAAATCGTAATAAGATTTTTTTATATATTTAATATATGGAGTGAGTTAAGAACAAATCTTTTATCTAACACTCATATACAGCAAGAGATAGATAAAAATTAATAAATATACAACACAGGATTTCAACCCGTACTTTTGGATTTAATGTTTAAATATCTAAGCGTTAAGAACGTAATCTGCAATGTAATGTAGTATTTTATATTATATGGCAAATAAACAATAATAGTCCTCGTTTTTCACTCGAAAAAATGACCTTTTTTCATTTCTTCGCTCTGGTAACAAGACAAAGCGCGGCTGCTATATGCGGGATATATAGTAAAAATTATGCTCTTATGGCAATAAACTCAGCGGGTAATAGAGACTTTAGTTCAAAATATATATATATATATATATATATATATATATATATATATATATATATATATATATATATATATATATATATATATATATATATTTATATATATAATTTATTTGTTACCAGTTTCTCAAGCCGCGGGCATCCCATGGCCAAATGAACGAGAGTAGTATCCGTTATAAGAACACACTCTTCTAAATCCATTCGTTCTAGCATTCTGCAACTCTGGAAAAAAATACAAAATCTATATTACTTTGAAATTTTGAGGTTGCGAGTTCAAATTTGAATTTGGGCGAAAATGTTGTTCATGTATAGACTATATACAATTGATGGGTTCTGTTGATCAAATTTGGCTAAGATTTTATTTCAAATCGAAAATTTGTAGGTTCCCAAAATCATATTCCTCATTTTTACGTACGTTTTTAGCCTGGCCGGATCTTAAAAGGCAGGTGTGAGCTTACTAACCCACCTTGTACTTTAAATCGCCAAAGAGATCGTCAATTTCAGTTGAGAATGATTATGTAATATTTAAATGTAATATACAAGTGCTAACAATAAAAGAATTATATTTTCAACAAGGTTCTTAAAATATAACTTCACTATAAACACGGAATATAACTTCTAAAATAAAAAGCTAAGAACGATGAACGAAGTTTAATTTTCTTAATAGTAAAAAAAAAACTCAAAATGAAAATTTCTAGTATCACAACAAAGTATCTTAGGTTCCCAAAATAAAAAACCAAGGTTCCCAACCTGAAATTCTTCCTAAATTCTCATACACTCACCCTAGCCAAAGCCTGGAATCCAGCATCAGTGAGGTGGGCGCACTGCGCCAGCTCGAGGGTCACTAGTTCGGGGCAGTGTGCCGCGACGGCGCTCAACGCCGCGTCTGTGAGCCGTGAGCATCCCGATACGCATAGGCGACGCATGGAGGGGCCGAGTTTTGATATTGATTCGTCTGTTAGGTTCTGAAAAGGCAGTGGGTTTAATTTCTGAGATATAGTTAAGAAGTAAGAGATAGAGCGAAAAATGGAAAACGAATGTTTTTACACTTAAGTTCTTAATTTGCTGTATGCAAAGTAGGTTACACAAAAAATATTCTTAGTTAGTTTCTTTGGTTAAACAAGTTAATCTCAGGAAGACTGTAGGTAATAATATATTATCCCGCAGGATGGGCAGAGGTAACATGGAAGCAACCCACGACTGGCCTCACGGTCAGAAGCCAGTTGAGGTGCATGGACACAAACGCATCGACTGGCTTCTGACCTCGAAAGGTTCGAATGGTTCGATATCCAAGGGGGAATAAAATATTAAATATTTTTATTCCTTTACCCTAGTTACAAGGTAAAAGTTATGTTACGGCATTAAAAGTAAGTACGCTTACATCACATCCCTGTACATTAAGGACTTCTAAGTCTGGGCAATATGTGGCTAAGCAGGAAACTGCCTTGTCGTTTACATTTTTACATCCTAAAAAAAACATATATTATTATTAACAAAAACATATATTATTATTAACATATACTATTATTAACATATGGTGGTGGCTGCGGGTTCTAAAAATAAAAAAATATATTAACAGGGTTCTGAGTTAAGTAAATTAAAAGGAAAGTCATATGACACTAATACTCAAAAAAAAATTACAATTACCCTCCAAAATAAAAAAATACCTTACAATTTTTCCCTAACTCATATTCGAACCCACTGTCCTCAAGTTACAAGTAACATACCTCTACATATAAAACTCTTCAGTTTAGGACACCCGCGGGCTAACGCTTCGACGCCATTTTCCGTTATAGATTGACACCAAGATACGTTCACGTGTGTAAGAAGCTGAAATAGAAAAAAAAAATAAAAAAAAATAAAAACAGCTTTATTCACAAAAAATTTTTTTTACAAGTTGAGTCGCTGAGTCTTCCCAGTAAGTAATCGAAGATACTTGTGTTGGGAATGACTCGCTTCTTCGTTTGGTACATTTAAACTTAAAAAATAAAATAATTAAATAATATTAAAATAAATAAAAACTAAGGGGGCCATAAATGGCTGAATTTGTACGTGCATGTGTGCGTGTGTGTGTATGTGCGTGAGTGTGTGTGCGTGTGTGAGTGTGTGAGAGAGAAGCGTTGCCCATGCATGTCTTGTTTAGTATATTACTAAATTATAATTATCCGTGCACTGTATGTAAAACATAGAAGTAATATTATAGAAGTAAAGTTTCAATTTCTGTATATGTAAGTTTGTCTAACCAATTAGTCACAGCTTTCTTGCATGAGTACTTTTGCATAGGATATATTTGAAGGAGACGATTTATCTTATTGTACAAAGTAGACGATTGGAAACCGAATTGACGTTTTGCAAAGCTAGAGCGCACATTACTTCTTGGGGCAACAAGATCATTTCGTCGTTTACTTAATTTATGTTTTTCAAAATGTATAATTTCGTGACACTTTAAGGTTACATTTAAGATAAAGAGTTTTCTCACAGATAATATACCGCTGATTTCATATAAGGTATTTGTTGGAAATCTGTATGACTTAAAGTACATCACCTTAATAAGAGCTCTTTGTGCTCTTTCTAAACTAAGAAAATGGGATTTTGCAGAGCCACCCCAAATCGGGATGCAGTACGTGATTACTGACTGCACAAGTGCAATGTAAATTCGCTTTAATAATTCCTTTTCCATCACATGCCTGAGAGATTTAAAGACCCATATTAGCTTTCTAATACGAGTCATCAGGAGTTCAATGTGAGCTGTCCAACACAGCCTTTGGTCCACCATAATCCCAAGGTACTTTGTGCTTACCACTTTCTGCAAAATGGGACAGTGACAAGTGCCAGGAGTAGAGTTGTCCTGTTGACAATTGTGAATCTTCAGGGAAAAATCAAGAGAAGGTTGTGTATTCGCATACTTTGAGAAGCATATATAGCTAGTCTTTTGTATGTTTAATGTTAATAAGTTATCACACAACCACTTCGATACTTTAGCTAAACCGGTTTCTGCCTTATTTTTTACATCTAACCAGGACTTGCCAGTAAAAACGACGGCAGTGTCATCAGCATAGGAAACAATATCCCCTCCAACATCCTGAAGCTTATACAGATCATTTATGTAAATAAGAAACAGCGTTGGTCCGAGAACACTTCCCTGTGGTATGCCATAAGTGCTACATTCTTCACCACTTATATGTTCTCCAATCCTAACCATTTGCTTTCTATCCCTAAGATAGCTCCTGAATAGACTAAGAGCTTTATCTCTTACGCCTATTTGCTCCAGTCGGCGTTCAAGCGTGACCACAGAGACCGTATCGAAGGCCTTTTTTAGGTCTAGGAAGACTGTGAGACATTTGTTACCCTTATCCACTTCTTGCACTATAAGAGATGTAAGTGCTAAGATAGCATCTTGTGTAGAGAGCCCCTTCCTAAAACCGTATTGTGAACTGGATAAGATATTAAAGTTGTTCAAGTATCCCATCAGTCGATTATTCAAGAGCTTCTCCACAATCTTAGAGATAGAAGTCAAAACAGATATAGGCCTATAGTTATTAACATCGGTCTTGTCCCCACTCTTGAACACAGGTGTAACTATAGACCGTTTAAGTGCTTTTGGAAATATACCCTCTTGAAAGCATAAATTAACCAACGAGCAGATCAACGGAACTACAACTGTTCTAGCTAACTTCAGAAATTTGGTGGAAATACCGTCCCAACCCGGAGCGCTGTTTCCGTCAAGACCAATGAGTATTCTGTCCACTTCTGTGGGATCGGTGTCAAGCAAAACAAAGGATGATAAATTAGAATATTGGCTGTGTGATGTCACGGATGAGTTTTGAAATTGTTTTGAACTGTAGATGCCCTCTGCCAAACTTTTTCCAATACTGACAAAATACTTGTTCACAAAGTTTACTGACGCTTGAGGAGTAGAAAAAAATCTTAATTCATATAAAAAAAAATTATGTAAATCTTTGTATTGGCTATGCGACTGCAAATGTGATGGGGATGTTGTGGGTTCGATTTCCACTCGGGGATTGAAATAATTGCATTTTCGCGCTCTGGCAATAAGACAAAGCGCGGCGTTGACTCGAGTGGAAGGCCGTAACAATAAGTTCGCACTACGCCTACTCTGATACATACGGGATAGTGCGTGGCTTTTTTAATAGATTTAAAAAGCTACTGTAGTGTAGTGGAAAAGTGACTGATTGTAAAAACAATGGTTATGAGTTCAATCTATAGAAAAAAAAATATATTTAATTATTCACGTTTCGATAAAGTTATTTTAAATTCGGCGTAGAGTATCGCCATTCTACAGCTCAATATAGATGCAAATATTTCTACAGGCCTGACTTGAACCCACTGTCGTCTTATATGATTAAAAGTTTTTTTGTTATAAGCATTTTTAGATGAGTCTTATTTTTAAATTATTAAAAAAATATATAAGTACTTACTGGGCATCCATCTGATAAGGCTTTTAACGAAATATCCGTTATACTCGGACACGAGTCGAGGTTTATTCTGCAAATAAGAATTAGTTACATTTTCTATATGAAAAAAAAAATAAAATACAAGCAACACGTCTATTTATTGTTATAACCTTACATTCAAATTATACATATTTTTTACATAAATTGATGTGTAAATTTTATCTCAATCCGTTCAGTAGTTTTTGTGTCAAAGAGAAACAAACATTTATTCTCACAAACGTATAAGTAAGGAAAAGTTTTAAAAATAAAAGAAAAATCGGTCTTAATTCTAAACAAAAATATATATATATATATATATATATATATAATATGTATATAAGGTTTGATAACGCAATGGTTGTCCGTTCGATCCTTCTCAGGAAAATAAATGATTTTCACTTCCTCACTCTGGCCAGATAAAGCGCGGCGTTAAAGAAGAATGGAGTTCCATGTTCCTGCCCGATTTGCGGGTTTAAAAGTGAAGCTGATAAAAGAAATAGGAGAAATACTTATTTAAAAAACGTATAAAAATTTGAACGTCGCAGGACTCGAACCCGCGCCTCCTGGAAACCGACCAGGCGCTCTGACCGCGTATAAAAAGTTCGACGTAGCTTGATGAGAATGATGGCTTAGCGGTCAGAGCGCCTGGTCGGTTTCCTGGAGGAAAGCTCGCTAAATGTTCAATATACTTCTCTGCCTCGGGAGTGAAAACGGCCCTGACGTTAGCTGTAGCTGTCGGGCAGATTTGATTTTAGGATTTTCCTTATTTTTGAATATGTTGTTCCTAGGTGCGAGTGCACAAGGCGCAACGGTTCAGAAAACCTATACTCAGGGCGGCCACGAAACGTCGAACGTACTTTAAAGTATATATTAAAAAATAATAAATTATACATACTTTTGTAATTTCCCACACTTCCTGCCGAGCGCTTGACAAGCTTGGTCTGTTAGTTTCTTACATTTGTTTAAGTTCAAATCCTCTACATTCGGACAAGACTGTAAAGGAAATATAAAAAACCTTAAAAAAAATAACATTTTGTACAACTTATGTTAGTTGTTTTTTACCTTTATACTGTATCTTATACAAAACAGACGCTTTCCACCCAAATTAGAGACACTGATAAACAGATAATAAAAAATATCTCAGCGCATATTTTTTATTATCTGATCGGGGAAATTAAAATAATTCAGACACGTGAGTTAGAATCGAACCCACAACTTTCGTAAGGACATACACACCATACATACTGTCATCAGTTTAAAAAATAGATTGTATACAAGTAAAAAAAAAGCAATACTCTCCGGCAAATAGAGGAGTAGGCAGAGGGAACCTAGTGTTAAGACACTCCACTCTCATTGTGACATTTCTGTTCCTCACTTTTCAAGGAATTTTGAATAAAAAAAATACAAAACAGCAGGAATTGAACCGGTTACCTGCGCCAAGGACTTTATCGAACCGTCACCGATACTCTCACATCCTCTCAATGATAGCTGTCTGAGAAAACCACCGCAACGTTGCGATATATTTTCTATTACAGGACCCTGCAAATAAAAGACAAATACTTTTTTTAGCTTCACGCTCTATCGCACAAACAGCAGAATAGGCAGAGAGAACCTGGGAACCTAGTGTTAAGCTGTTACTTACCGCCGCAGTACTCAAAGCCGCGCTTTACCACGTTACCAGAGTGAATGAATACTAAATATATGACCAAAGGATTTATTATATAACAACATTCCTCACCTCTACATCTCTTTGGAAGTCAAACAAATCTATTCTTTGCCAATTAGAGCCATCAAGGGCTAATATATTCCATAGTTTTGATACCTGCAGAATAAATTTAAAAAAACATTTATATTAAAAGAAATTAAATATGAAACTATATTGAAAAAAAAAATGCTTAACGTTCAATAATTTTAAAAGGTTAGCCAAAATGGAAACTAGTGTAAAATATCCTGCTGATTTTTAGAGTAGAGGTTGAAGCCACTAGCAATTCCAAAAGAAATACACCACAATTAAACACCACAATTGAACAAATAAAAAATAAAACCAAAAAAAAACTTTAAAATAACTTTTATATTTTGATTACAAAATTATTACAATATAGTGAAATTCAACACCAAGGTCTAAATTTGTCTATATCGTAATTGTGCCGTAAATTATTGTCTATTGAAGAAATACATAATACTAAAGAAAAATTCTTTATCCTTTCTCTTTCGACTCTGGTTTTGTCTTTCGTTCTTTCTTCAAGATACTCTCTTGCGGATTCTCTTGCCAATGAAAATATTAAAAATAATAATTTATTCACCTGAGTAGGAATCGAACCCACAACTGTCACATTACAGTTACATGCTTGTGCCCCTACTCTACAACGGCCACAACTTTTACTACATACTTAGTTATTGTGTGATAAATATATTGATTAAATGTAGATAAAAGTAATTAAGTACAAAATTAAATGAGGCTATTGATCTAAAATAAACAAATACATTCTATAATTCAATTTACTACAGTGAATAGAGAAAACTATGAGATTCATTACTAATTTTTTTTCTGTAAAAAGATTTTTATTAACAGCTTCAGATTTTTAATCACAAGACTGAGAGCATCTAATGTCAACAGACTTTTGCTTGTATTAGAGACATTGTATGTCTCTAATACAGGTAAAAAGTGTTAGTTTAAGCTCACAGTCGGGACTGAACACCACACTTTCATGCTATAATATTAATAGAATTAATTCATTTCCCAAACTGAGGATTGAGTCCTGTCCCACTTCATCATAGCAGCATCTATTTTAAGCTTGTTAACAACATTTATAGGATATAGGATTATGCATGAAGCTAGATAAAACAGTAATTTTTTATACCTGAGCACATCTGCATAGTGAAACCACATCCAAATAGGATAATATGCGTAGCAATAACTCTTTGGGCAGCTTTTTGTTTATGTGATTCTCATCCTCATGGGAGAACCGAGAAATCTGAAATTACAACCAAAATAGGTATTATTGAACACGTTATTAAATATATTTTTTAAATTACCAATGACAATTTGATGTGAGAAGATGTTACGTAATTTGAAATACAAGAATATAATTTGGTGTTTTTTATTACTTTTAGGAACATAACACACTAAAATTGCACTAATTCCTATTAATATTATTTGAGTAAGTAAACATATAATACAAGAATATAACTGAATGGCTTTTTTTATCTCTTATGAACATGGACATAATGAACTAAAGTATGTTAATCAGAATGCAATCCTCTTAAAAAAAATGTAATAAAAATTCAATATTCTTGACACTAGCAGTTTTTACTTTTCTGTAGAAAAAAATTATATACTGTTTCTAATAACAAATTGTTATCCTACAATCCTACCTAAGTAGGTACCTATTGTAACAAACATTAATCATTAACTAATCACTTATAATCATCATATAATTTATAATAAAAAAGAAAATAATGTATATAACTAATTATTATAACATAAACTAATTATAAAATCGTAATTACTAGATACATTACAAACGGCTATAAAACATAAATCACAAACCATTTAATATAAATAAACACACTAAATCTATATAAAATTATCGTACTAAAAGTATGTTTAGATAGAAACATTGTATTATATATATTTTAATCATTTTTAAATCTAAATGAGCAATGTCTTCACATAACGGTAATAAGTCTAGCGAACTTACAGGGTGACTGAACTTCATGATTACAATAAATATCCAATTTAAATTTATCATCGCATGTGATAAACAAAAGAAGAAATAAATGGGTTTTATAAATAGATTGTCTGTTATGTTATTTGAAGCAAATATTAAACGAGTTAAAAGTAAATAAGGATTGTAAATTAGCGTTTGTGAACAAAGAAAATTGTTATAGGTATATAATATATCTATAATATAATGTCAGCTGTTATACAAAACGAAAACACAAACAAAAACGCAAATACATATCTCACCTCGAATTTGTTCCTACCGGAATAAGTCATAATCGGGAACGGCGTCACCTTAGCCACAGTGTCTAATTTCTATTATCGTCGTTTTATATTTAAAATTATAAATAACTACTATAAAATAGCAAATATGGTGGATATTTGATTTTTGTAGCCGATGCGCTTTACTCCGTTGTTCGACTAATGTGTCGTTCTTTAATTTTATTGACAGACATTTTAAATGTTAATGATTACCTTTTTTTGTATTAGTAAGATTGATAAGCAATTTATATTATTGTTTATTTATACTGTTATTAGTTTATTTCATTAAAAGATAATATATTGTTTAGATATAGCATTTTTTATTCATAGCCACAAATTAAGTAATTTGATAATTTCTGAACTTATCTCTTTTGACCTTTCTGTTTCAACAACAGATTAAATATATTAATGTCAAACATGACGGTTGAATAAGGCAATTTCATATGAGATAATATTTATTATAAGATACGTTTATTTTAAGTCTCAAGATTAACGTTATTCTTATTTGGTGAGTTGTGTAGTTTTATATTCGTTGTTTTATTATCTTAAGGGAATTAAATAAAATTAGGTAATTAAATAAATGACTATTATCTTAGGTACGAAATCTTTATTGCTCTATTATAAATATATATTTTTTAATAATAATATTTTCTTAACAATATTTAATAACATATCAGTCTTGATTTCAATAAAAATAAAGATTGGGTTACTAAGTCAATGTAACCACAATAAAACATTAACTTCTCAATTTTAAAATTCTAATATACTAATAACTCGAGCAAATACTCGCTGATGTAAGCTGTAATCATTATTGATACATTACAATAAGACTCTTAACTATTAAACAAATAGAAAAAATAAACATACATTTTTAATTATTACGGAATTTTGACAAATGGATCCGCTATGGGATTTTCTACTTTTTCAAATGGATAATATGGATGTGTTTGCCAAAAGGATGGGAACGTATATCTTTTATGCGTTTCAAATTTATTTATAGTCTGGATCTCTTCTGGTGTGAGCTCGAAGTCAAAAATATCGATGTTTTCTTTCAAACGTGAGTATTTGACCGTTTTGGGTATAGGTACTATATTTCTATCCACCTGTGAAATTAAGTAAATATATTAATTAATAATTTGAAAGCCTAATCGGAAAATTTTATATATAGTTACAGGTAATATAAATACAGAATATTTATAGGCACATAATAGCTCATAAATAATGATTAACATGCTTAAAAATATTATACTGCAAAATTTGGATATTGAATTTGTAAAACATGAGATTTAAGATTTTTCAAGGTTGTAAATACCTTGCATAAAAACTCACTTCACTAATATTGCGAGTATTAATCAGATCAGAGAACCACTTATAAGCTGTGACAAGATTTTAAATACAACGGGTAAAATGACTACTATTGGTCAAACACTAAAAAAGGGTAGATATTAATATAAAATGTTTTTTAATAGAAAAACGGCACCTCACCCCTATTATATAGGTACAGGTATATAGATGAAAGTAAAGGTATCTTTATATTACAGGTACAGGTACTTAGTTACTTATGAAAACCGATATGAATTAAAAGAGACAGGCAAGTTTTAATTTCAGTTCCTTTTGTTAATGGCGAAAAATGGAAAGAACATAGCGATTAGAAAAATGTCTAAGGTAAAGGTCTTTAACATTTGTCTGTAACATAGACTTTGAAGCTATAATTTATTTATTTAGTGACAATTAAAAATTAATATACGCTTATACTATTCACACTTACCAGCCATCTCAGTACCACTTGGGGCGTAGTTTTTTTATATTTTTTAGCAATTTCCGTAAGCATTGGATTATCGATCTTTGGTCCAGGGAACAATATGCCAAATCTCATTACCAAAGAACCAAATGGACTATAACCCATTACTACAACGCCTTGAGATTGAGCGTAACTTACTAGCTCTAATTGAATCATTTGTGGGTGAACCTGACGTTAATAAAGACAAAAAATGTGAATACTTAAGTAATATAAAAGAGCAGCCCTTGTGGCGTAGTCAACTGTGACATAATTGTGATGATTGTGGGTGCGACACATATTCGAGAAAATTATTAAATTCAAATTATTTTAATTTTCCTGCTCTGGTAACGAAAGTGTTGCGTTGAATCTCAGCCACTTAAAATCTATGTTTTAAAAATTATAATAGATGGAAAGTAGGAAATGAATAATCCCCTCTATTCTCCCTGTGCTATGTGGGCACGCACAAAACAGCTACTTATGAAAAAAAAAATACTGCACTCGCATACATTATAATTTTGTTTAGCACTTATACCTCAATTTGTAACGCTGAAGGCTTTATATTACTCTCCTTGATAACGCGCTCCAGTTGATCCTTATTAAAATTGGAAACTCCAATAGATTCGACAAGACCCAACTGTACAGTGTCTTCCATGCCCCGCCAAGTTTCCATATAATCAGTTTGACAATGAGTGTAGTCGTCCTGATTATAGTGAGAAAAAAATGTTTGTTACTGAACAGTATTTTTATACAAATTATATTAAATCGATTTATATATTTTTAAATTGATTTATAGATATAAGATACAATAATACTAATAGGACATATTAATAATTAGCTAACCTTTTTAGACCTTACCCTTAGAAACAAAAAATGTAAGGCATAGACATAATATCAATAAAAGCAAATTTTAAATAATGAAATCGACTTAAAATTTTTGTCAATTAACTAGTTACTTATACTCGACATCCCCACTCTAGAATTGTGGTGAATATCTAACTATTGAACCTATTTTAATTAACTTTTACTGTTCCCTAAATTGGAATATATTTAATTAAAGTCAAAAAAGATCATCATGTATGACTCTATGACTTATCATTTCCGAGAAATTAGTAGACAAATTTTACGTTTACTGCCAAATTGCAATTCCCAAATGCAAATTCCAATGTCATAGACGTATGTCAAACTATTAACGTGCTTTTTAAAGTTGATTAATAAACTATTCTAAATTAAATAAACTATTATTATTCGAAACACTTAAATAGTAAAGCATATCTTAGCTGTAAATAAAATATAATTATTCATTTAAATGCTCACATTTAACCCCATAGGCCAGTGCATAAGAAATAAATCGACATGGTTTAGTCCCATTTTATGAAGTGAGTCCCTGATTGATTGTACAACCTGCTCTCGTTTATGGGAAGTGTTCCATAGCTATAACATATTAAAATGGTACGTCATTTAATTCATTCAACAACCACAGTATATAGAAAGAAATAAGATTAGCTGAAAATTTAATACTAAATCAGTGAGCATAGTTCTCATTTTTCTTATATACATATTACACTTGCAACAAATTCATAAAAAAAATGTCTACAACATTATTATTATTATTACCTTAGTTGTAATAAACACATCTTCTCGTTTAACGACGCCTTGGTCCATTTTAATTCTCACAGCCTCTCCTATTTCTTCCTCAGTGCCATATATAAAGGCTGTATCAAAATGTCTATAGCCTACATCTATACCGTTCATGATTACATCTCGAAGTTTTTTATTATGTGATTTTACCATGCCATTCTGTAATTGTATGAAAAAATAAATGTATACATATAAATAAAATAATTGAAAAGAAAAACTTATAATGTGTCTTATTCAATTAAATATTTTTAAAGAAATTACTTAAAAATACTGTAAAATAAAGTATTAGAAATAAGGCTCCATCCGCACTAAGCTCTTATGGCGCGAATTCTATATGTCAAAACGCCGAATGTCAAAAAAAATGTTCCTCCTGCAACTTTACAATTTTTTCGTATATTTGTATTACATAAATAATTTGCACGTGACATCACAGTAACACTGAAAGAAGAGAATTTAGATACCACAGCAAGTAACTAATACGATATTAATTAGATACATATATTAGATACACAAATTATATTCAGTAATTATAATTAAATGTCTCTTTCGAACTCTTTCAAATTCTGTGTATGCAATGAGGGCCCAATATGCAAAACATGTTTTTATTATTTTAAACCTATATGGTAAATTTGCTTCTTAACTTTTGTTATTGAAATGCAAGGATTTCGGAAGAAAATATTTCAAAGAACATTTCAATTTGAAGCGAACGATGTATTATAATTTCTTTTCTCGAATAGGACGTACCGTGATGTGGACTTCTGTTACTCAACGAAATATCTGGAAAATTAGTCGGTGGTTGGGACACGGATTGTATTATCTATTACTAGTTTCCTTTGCCTACTCTGTTATATGCAGGACACAGCTAAAAATGTTTACAAACAGACGAAAATACGAAATAATATATTATGTAAATTAATTTGACTTACCCGATCAAATCCAAGATATGTTCCAAGAGCGATAGCAGGCATTTCTTTTCCATTATTCAACTTATATTTAGGCACATTTGCCCAAACCGTGCACATCTAAAATTTGAGTGCCAAAAATAATCGAATTAAACAAAAAACGAAAACTAATTATTATTACAATAGAAAAAACTAATGATCACTTTACAGTACAGATGTCCATCACTTTTCAGTGTGAGGAGCTCAGAGCTGTGCCTGAGGTTTGTAACCATATATTTTGGTAGGCGACACATTAACATTCGCCTCGACTGTTGAGCTCCTTTTTCTATCTAACAACAATTTTTCACATTTTTATCGCGTATAATTTAGTTATTTTAGTATTTAAAATATTTTTTTTTAAACGTATTATGGAATTCCATGGTCACACATATTTTCTTAAATACTAACTTTGCTATAATAAAAGTTATACTTCACAAGTGAGGCTTATGCCTCATAATTATAAGAAAGCGTATAATTTTAAATGAAATTACCCTCTGTATACAAATAACTGTCAATTGACGAGGTAGCAAATTGAATGTCGATTATAATTATAGATGGTCGTCGTTCATTCAATAATGTACATATAATGATTACGAATTTAAGGTTGTTGTGGCACAGCGGCACAGTGCTTGTCCGTAAACAAGAGGTTTGTAGGTTCAATTTCCATTTGGAAATATAGATTATTTTCATATTCCCCGTCTGCTAATCTCGAAAATTAGGCTATGTGTGGGGAACGGTGCGTGGTAAACATTCGGGTTTCCTTAGCCTACTCTGCCATAGTGAAAATGCGAAACTGTTTTGGTTCTTCTATAACAAGTTACTAAACTTGTTTTTTTTTATAATCTATATCTATATATACTTATAATAAATCTGTGGAAAAGTCGTTTCTGTACATTGAATATATTTAAAAAAAAATTAGCCAGGGTGTTAAAGGATAACTAACAGAATCCATTTCTAACATTTTTGGAATTTTGTCTGTTTGTCTGTTTATCTGTTTATGGTAACACGTATCACGTAAAAAGTACACAATAAATTTAAGCAACTTTTATACCTACATAAAAATTACAAGTAAATCAGAGTAACTTTTAGTGTTTATTTCATTGCAATCGCTTCACTCTATCATCAAAAGATATAAGGTTTTTAATTTTATATTTGAGATAGTAGAAATCGATACAAGTAACGTATTGACAACAACTAGTAGGTACTAACGAATCGTGATAACGCATGAAACATTCTGTGGAGTTGAACATGCTAATTACGACGGGAGGGCATTAATCATTTTAATACTTTAGCACAACACATCGTTTTCGGTTAATATAATTTTATGTTAGGTGAAATTTTACATATAAACAGCATTTTTAAACTTTTAAATCTTTAATAGATGGCGCTGTGCATAAAAGACTTTATATTTTTATAGTTTGAAAAGGTTACCGCTACACTCTATCAAAAAATAATGTACTTAAAGTTTTTAAGATATTTATATTTAAAAAAAAATTGAAACGTACGCAACGATATCTATTGACTAATGTATAGTAACGTTCGAATGGTTATAGTTTAATTGTAAGTCCAATAGATGGCCGTGTGCATAAAACGTCGTTTTCTGAATCGCGTTGGCAAGATTCTGGGCAAAAGAATGACTTTAGAAACGTCTTATTTATTTGATTTTTATTGCCCGTAACTTCTTCTTCAGGGGCGAGCTACACTCGTCCCTCCCAGTCCGGTGACGCTGTTAAGACCATTCCAGGTCAACAGCAGTAAGTCCATCAGAAAAAAAAAAATATTTGACTGTTGATGCTTTTAAAGTACAATTTTTCATAGTACTAACTACAAAGTAAACTAAATTGAATTGTTGGTGAAGATTACCTTCGTAACAGTCTAGCTTAATTCGTAATTATTAAACACAGTGATAAAGAATGACTTAATATTAAAAGAAATATTTTGAATAGATTCTTCAGTCCGTTCGGTCGTTTCTGTTATTAATATTTTTTTAAGAAACGTATAAAATAATTAACTTTTGGGAGCAACCTCTAAAAAATTATGTCTCAAGAAAAAAATGCTCTTACACTGTTTATAAAAATATCACAATTGCATTAGACTAGACATTGCACTATTGCACCTATATGTTGCATGTATGTATGTGCCAAGGACATTTTAGGGTGCAGACATCAAAATCCTTATAAGATAACTTTGTGGTTTGTCCGTCTGTCCGTCTGTCAAGACTATTTTGTACAAGATCGGTTAAAGGTTAGATACCTCAATCTTCAAGTCTATATTCCCTTAGAGCACAAAAGATATATCTTCTAAATCATTGCAATCAAATGACGATGAAATATGAGGGTATATTATTAAGGGTACTTCCCATTGACATACAATTACGAAATTTGTTAAGAAGTTAAAACTTACGGCACGTATAAAGGAAACTTTCCAAAATAATTTTTCAAAATTTGACTGCTTATCGTATTTTAATCTGTACTTAATTTGATACAAAATAACAACTTAATTAGTTATTCTTTTGGTGTATCTCCATTCATGAAACTGGTACAAATCTCTCGGGTCATGAGTACGACTTGAACTTGACCGAAAATGTTGATTATTGTATAGATTATATAAAAATGCCTAAAAACGTGCTTTCTATGTATATTCTGTATACCAATTATATATTAACTAATAATATATGTTACTAATTTCAAAACTGTACAGGAGCTAATGTAAGTTATTTTACAAAGAATGCATATCCAAATCAATTAATTAATAATTAAGGCTGTTTGTAATATCTATATATATTTCTTAAATGAATAGTCATGTAATTCAAGCGGGTAAAGCCGCGAGCAGGCCGCTAGTAAGGTAATAAAAAAATGGCTTTTCATTTTATCCTGCACTAAGTAGGGTAGGCAGAGTGATCCTATTGTTAAGACACTCCATTCCATTTTTCATCAATTTTTGGACACATTGCATTATGAGGCGTAACTCAACGCCGCACTTCTGTTACCAGAAGAAGAGGAGGAAATTAAAAGAGCTTGAGTAGTCATTCTCAAGACTTGGGTTCAAATAATTAATATAATGAATGTTTAACTTACCAAAAACATGAAAATAATATTTCGTAGCTTCCATTTTGTACAAACGTCCATTTTGTATTCCAAAAGCTGTCTAACTGTGGTCCCGAACCGCCCACTGTATTTATTCACGCGTTATCTCGTACAAAATATTATAATGAACTTTATATTTCAAAATTTGCCTCTTATCAATTATGATTGACTGTCTAGTTGCGCGGGCACGATGATTGTGGATTCGATTCCAACGTGAAGGATTTTTTGCATATAAGTATATAGATATATATGTTACCGTTGTTATGTTAGACTAATTAATATCTCTTATAGATTAGGCGGGTTGGTAAGTTTTCATATCAATTATTCAATTTATTTCAAAGATACTGAGGACTTACTCAGATCTTTGAAATAAATTATCTCGTATTAGGTATGTACCTTGCCGAGAACTAATAGTAATGATACAACAAGAAAACATCAAAATCTGTCCATTAATTTGTAGGTTTTGCGTGGAAAACGAACTACAAACAGACAGACGACAAATTCAAAAAAATATATTTTGGACTGTTACTCCTATAAAGCTATTTAATTATTACAAAACCAAGGAGCGTTTCTTTTTTCATGACCAACCATTTAAGAGAAATTATAAAGGTCAGACTGAACACAATAAACGGTCGTGAGTATGGGCGTAAGAATGGAGAGAGAGTGAGAGTGTCGTTTATTCATTGATTCACATGATAGGGGAGAACAGAGTGTCTTGACACTGTGTTCTTTTAGTTCTGCTATATGTGTTGTATACGAGATAAGAGTATCAAAGGTTAACTTAAAAGCTTTTATAATTATTAATGAATTATCTAAATATAAATTCTTTTTTTTAAAAAGTCGGTTATATCATTTGAACTTGATATAATATAACAACTTGGATACATTATAATTGATAAGAAAGTCAATGTAATGAAGATTAGGTACTCCGATAGACTATACTATATTAAAATAAGAAAGTCATTCTGTCTATCATTCTGTATACCTCAAAATTTGTTTCAACAATTTTTTAAGTACAGCCTATATTATAATATATTTGCAAGTTAGTATGAATTTCACATCTTACAAGTCGACAAGTCGTGGCTTCCACGAAGTTAGTTGTATATGGCTGCGCATATTTGATTTTAGGATTATTCTTACTTTTGATTATTTTTGTCCCGAATGTATAATGTACAAAAGTTCAGAAAACCTAACTTCATGGTGACCATGACTCGTCGACAGTAGGTACTCATTTTGTGCTGGACTTATATTATTAGATTGATTTTTAATATATGTAGGTAGATATTTGGTTTGGTGGCAAAAACGAAAATATTTCTTTCTCGCTCCGATCTGGTTCGCTTCGACTTAGACAAGAGCGGAAAGTGAAAAAAAAAGTTGCAAGTCACATGCTTCATAATTACAATACAAACTACAGATGCACACACTGCAAAAAATATGTATCTAATACAAATACAAATTTTACTTTTTACGATATGACTATCTACGATATGACTATCAGTTTAATAAATTCTGTTGTTTACTCACAAGCTATGGTCAAATAATCACTTAATGATAAAAAGTAACGGTTTATGACCTCAAGCCTATAGCTATCCTATAGGAAGATGAAGTAGACAGTAAAATAGCATATATTTTTTAATATTTTAAAGTGTTTTTCCTACGTATAAAAAAGTTAATGTGCTGAGATTTGAGTTTAATAGATGCGCTGGTCTAAGTACCGCTACGTTAAATTTTCTTGCCAAATGATAATCTTAATTCTAATCTTTGTAACAGAGATGCTAACATTATAACAATAATTACAATTTTTAACAAATGAAATAAATCGACTTCCACCCGATCCCATAATTAAAACCTTCTCATTGTCAAAAATAGACAGAATTAAAATGGGATCACACGAGAAGCACCAGCTTTCAAATAAAAAAAGAACCATCAAAATCGGTTCACCTAGTCAAAAATTCTGACATACAAAAAAAAAATACTGTCGAATTGATAACCTCCTCTTTCGTTTAATAAGTAAGTTGTAAGCACGTGTATAAAAATAAGAACATTAGAGCGCTTTAACTGTAACTGTAACTGTAAATAAAATAAATTAAAGGCTTGGATTCAAATCCCGCTGTGTAATAATATTATTATATATTTTTAACTTCACCCTAAGAAGCTAGTGTTAGTACGCTTCTCTCCCATCGAGTCACTTATTTTCTCCACTTGCTGCCGAATCCTAGAGGCCTTTGATTTATTCTTATGATTTCTTAAAAACTAGTAAATAAATATTGTATACCAGTGGGCGCGCGCAGCTTTGCCCGGTGAATTAAAAAAAACACGAAACACGTGTTCAATAAACTATTTTAAACAGTCTGAATTAATTTTTTCTATACAAATCACCTTTTTTTTATACAATTTTTTTATATGGCGGCTTATATAAAAAAATTGTATAAAAAAAAGGTGATTTGTATAAAAAAAATTAATTCAGACTGTTTAAAATAGTTTATTGAACACGTGTTTCGTGTTTTTAAATCTTAAAGATTTTTCCACATAATCTTCAACCCCTTATTAGAACCTTTAGGGTTGTGAATTCTAAAATACCATGAAACACGTGTTCAATGAAATACTTTTAAGTCTCAATTTAAAATTTTATAAAAATCGGTGCCGATTTAAATTTTTTTCCATACAAACTTTGAACCCCTAAAAATTTTTCAAAATCCCTTCTTAGTGGATGTCCAGATTATGAAAATAAACATCTGTCCAAATTTCCCGTTGCTACCATCAGCGGTTACGGCTGTGCGTGCGTCTTACCTCAGTCAGTTAGGTACATGTCCTTTTATATATAGAAGATTATTATAATGGTGCAGTAAGACTGTTGTGGGTTCGATTCCCAATCGGAAGAATGAATTATTTTCATTTTATAGCACTAGAACCAAGGCAAAATGAGGAATGAAGTGACTTCACAACTTTGTACCCTCTGCCTAGATATATGCGGGATACAGCGTGAAGCTGAAAGAAAAGCAATATGTGTTAATTTTTTTAAACGATTTCAGTAAACATTTTTTTAAGTAAATCGCCGGATACAAAGTTTGTGGTTTGTTTTTAAACAAGGCGGTTTAGTGATTTTTAGATAGTGCGTACATGCGAGTAGAAACTTAATAAGTACAAAGAATATTTGTTTTCTATAAAAGCAATAGGTATCTATTATATGATATCAGCGTTTGCCTGTAAACGTGAAGGCCGTAAGTACGATTCCCATATTTGTTTTTTTTTAAGTTCCCATAGCAGAAATGGTAGAGAAAACCTGACACTCTAGTGTTAAAACACTCTGTTCCCAATTTCTTTCTTTTCTGCCGAATTCTCGAGGCATTGCGTGTTGAGTAGCGGAACTTAACACCGCGCTTCGCTTCGTTACCAAAGTAGGATAATTTAAATATTAAATCTTTCATTTCCTCGAGTGGGAATCGAAACCAGTCGCTTTTACAGTCACACGTTTGTGCTCCTGCGCCACGATTGGCCTTATAAGAATTATGTAAGATTTATTTTCTTTTAATTCTATTTTGTTATTTAATCATTCCTTGTCTCGAAACTTGTAATATGTGAATATACTCTCCGAGTGTCTTTACAATAAAAACTATAGCTCACGTTCTAAACACTTTTTTCCTCAAGAGTACTACGGATTACTACTTCAATAGCTCTCAAAATTCACCATTTCAATACAAATCTGAATGAAACTCAGAAGGGATAGCTACTAAATAATGTTCTTAAATTAATAATAATTTTGTTTAAACTGAAACTAAAAATGTTTATTTTGGTGTTATTATTCATTGCCGTGGCAAAATCGTCTCCTGTTACGGAATCCTATAAGAATCAATGTAAGTAGAATCAAAGTAACTTGAAGCGATCATTGATTTGAGTTGAAAACATTTTTATATTTGATAAATCTATGTCTATATTCGATCTAAGATATAAAACTGAAGAGTACGTTTGGTTGGACGCGCTAATCTCAGGAACTACTTGTTCGAATTAAATCGAATAGTCCATTTATCGAGGAAGGCTGGAGGAGGTGACTATATTACATCATGTAAACCATTTCGATGTAACGAACAGTGGGTTGCATTCAGTTACTGAATTTGTGTTAAGACTAACCACAGCAATTTCCACCAGAGGACCAAGACTTCCATTCTTACAAATCTTATGTTTAGTTAATTCGTTCTAAGTATACTTTTTACCAACTATATGGAATCCAAAAATTTTTTAAAATCCAATGATAGATAGCAACTAAAATATACTAATATACATTTTTGTTATTCCACCACAGATTGCACCGATCCCCGCACGATGAACAAACACGCGGCCTACACAGAATGGGCGGATGCCTATTCCTGTACAAGACACCGATGCCAACCTGGTGGAAGAAATCTGGCTATTTACAGTGTTGGGTAAGATTATGTATCATTTATTATAATGTCAAAATCGCATTTTCTTTTTAATAATTCAAATGTCACAGGACTTGTCTAAGCGCCTCTTCAATACGATTCAAGGTTTTATTTGTATGAACTATACAAGCATATCGAATTACCTACATCGAAGTTCTTTTATAGTTTCTCATAAGTCTATAAGATCTCTTGCAATAGAAAAAAACGATTTAAAGACGATCCATTTTTTTCTAATTAATTTTAGCGACATTGAGTGTAAAGAGATATAAAAATATCTACAATTTTTATAAAATAATCACCCAGAGTAGAATCCAAACTAACAACCATCCCGTGTACAGTCAGAAATCAGCACTGTTCCACGAGTGTCATCGACCAACCTTACTTACTTAGAAATAATTATGTTGCCCATCCAGTTGCAAACGAGTGGAAGCTCCAGAATCTGCCATCGAATGTGAAGAAGTAGTTGAAGATACTAACATGCAATTCCCCTTCTGCTGTACTAGACTTAGGTATTTATAAACAATTTGTGTATATTATTATTACTCTTGATACCCGTGAAATGTGTTTTGCTTTCGTGAAATTATTTTATTTTTTTAGCTTCAAGCTGTATTTATTCCGTGCATAGCGGGAGGATCCTGAGAACCGAGTCTTAAGATATTTCGTTCTCCAGTTTCCGCACTTAACTTGTTGTTGTATTCTATTCTAAACATCTTTATTATATTCCATAGGTGTAATATTTTAAATATAAACATTTTTTATAATTGGTATTCAATATACAACCAACAATCTTCATAAATCACTGCCAAATCGGCTTATTGTGGTTTTAAATGTCCTGTAGGGACATTTTGGGTATATCGAGGGAATAAATGACATACCTAAGAATGGCAAAAAAGGTTTATGAAGCAAGAGTGAGTGGTATAAGATACCATCGAAAACAAGTTATCGTTGTGCCGAAGGAAGGTCACCTAAAAAACGTGAGGATTCCCCGGAAGACATGTATGAAGAGATAGATGACAATGAACGAGACGAGAGAGTAGCGTTTGACGCTTCGTTCGCTCTGGTTACCCTGTCATTCATGAAGGAACACAAATTGTCCTTATATTCAAAAAAACACACACAAAATAATAATAATTTTTCCATTAGGTGCTTAGTAGTAGTCCGTGGGGAAGTATGGACACGTGTTCTGGGCCAACCCTGGGAGACGCTACCAGCAGCGCCCTGGAGTCACATGTACAAGATGAAGCGACCACCACCCGTTGATGAGCACATTGGACCCAAGTAAGTTGGTGGTACAGTACCATCGACGAGTCGTGGCCGCTCTGATGTAAAGTTTTATGAACTTTTGGGCATATTAGGGTTTTAAGGTGGCCACGACTCGTGGACTTTATACTTCAAAAAAAAAAAAAATCAGCTTCACGCTGTATCCCGCACACTGCAGGGTAGGCAGAGGGAACGTAGTGAAAGACACTCCGTTCCCCACTTTCTGCCGAATTCCGGAGGCATTGCGTGTTAAGTGGCAGAACCCAACGCCGCGCTTTGCCTCGACACCAGAGCGAAGAAATGGAAATATAAATTTAAGTAAATATTTCATCTCCTCGAGTGGGGATCGAACCCACAACCAGTCGGTTTACAGTCACACAGACTTTATACTTAGTATCAAAATTGGGATATAACATTAACGATAAAATATTGAAGACAATTTTCAATCAATAAAATTTTTTACATTTATTTACCTTTTGAACTTTGTGCATCTTCCCTATTTAAATAAAGGAGCTCTGAGACTTACATACAATTATATATTGTACATACAATTACTATTATATAATTTGTTATTATAAATGTAATAAAAAACATACTTATCTAAATATAAGTGGACGGAAATTAAGACATTGTATTGACTCCATTTTATTTGTATATTTCTTTTTCTTTTACTTAGAGACATAGGCTCTGGCCCAGTATATGAAATCGAAAATGCAAACGAGCCCCACGAAAAAATATTAAGATCATCAAAGTCCACACCAGCCCCCGATTGCAATGACAACGTGCCCCGCGCTGCGCCCGCACCTGATATTGTTGTAAGTATATAAATATAAATGTGGAAATAAAATAAAATCCCGAATATATTCAATTCTTTTATTTCAATTCTTTTATTATATTCGTGGCGTTGAGTTCTACCACACAACATGCAATGCCTCTGAAATTCGGCAGAAAGTGGAGAGTGTCTTAACAGTAAGTTCCCTCTGCCTATCCTGCTATGTGCGGGATAGAACGTGAAGCTTTTATTTCTTCTTTCGTTTTCACTTTAATTCGCGCGCAATGATTGTTCTGGATTACACCATTTTTTTTTTCACGTTCGTCCGGTTATTTTATATCAATTATTCATAATCATTTTTTCATTCTAAATATCATTCACTCTCATCTTAGGTTCACTTCCACCTTAACTATTAATTCAGAAAATGATAAATACTTGTATAATATATGCACATGTATGTAAAAAGTAATCAATACATTGAAAGAAAAATTTGAGGAGTGCTCGGGAAATCATTATATATATTTTTTTTTTAACCGCTCTGGTAGAGGAAGCGCGTCGTTTGAGTTCCACCACAACCCCCAATGACTTGAAAATTAGTCGGTGGTAAACGGAGTGTTCTAACATTAGTCATTAGATTGGCTTTGTCATGTTACCAGAGCGAGGAACCAAAATATTAAATATTTCATATCCTTGAATAGAAATTGAACCCACAACCTATTGTGTTTAAAACTAATTAAACCCAATATATTTATTTTGTTTACAGATTGCGTTAGCGACGTCAAATGATGAAAAGGAAAAAATTACTGATAAGTAAGTAAGAATCAGTAAGTTTTAATATTTCTACAGAATAACATAATTTAATAACAAAATTTACATTTCTTTAATAAATTAATATATTATATTAATAAATTGTTTCTTTTTTAGGCGTAAACGAGTAAGTAAGCCTAATTTCAATGCTAAAGAGGACGATACAGACAGAGAACATAATGAAGTTGATTTTGAAGATACTGCCGTTAATGAACAGGTATTTTATAATTTTTATAGCCTTCACACTGTATCCTACGTAGCATGGTGGCAGTGGGAACCTAATGTTAAGACACTCAGGCGATAAGCCCCACTTTCTAAATTTTCCAGCCATTGTATGTTGAGTAGAGAAACTTACCGTCACGCTTTGCCGAGGGCGAAAAAAATAAGATTAAGATTTTTCTCCGAGGGGGATCAAACCCACAAGCGTCACGCTTACGTCAGACGCCCAACTGCTGCCGCACAATGGCCTTAATTAATTCGTTTTTTATTTATTATCTACATTAAAATATATTTCATAACGTAGTACGGATGTCATGATGCTTTATATAGTAAAATATCACTCTATTTTCTTATAATTAAATATATATTTTCCTCTCAAAGAACATCGAACTTAAAATTACACTTTCTGTTTAGATGTCAATGAATGTTATATGATTAATATTAATATTGTACCATTTTCTTTCAGATACCAGAAACATCTGATGAAAAATTGCCCACAAATCGTTTTGGCGTCACTCAAAAAGGACAAACGAATGTAATGCTTATAAATTATTATTTTAAAATGAAATATAATAAAAGTTTGACACATAAATTTTAATTGAATTGTCGTATGAAGTAAAGATAACCTAGTGTTAGAAATCGGAAGCGGTTATAGTTTTTAAAACACACGATAAATACACACATCGTCTATATGTTATCTAACAATACACACTCTAACTCACTCTCACACTAGTTTCCTTCCAATAAGGGCCGTTGCCAACAGACGATTCCCCTAAATCTCTCTTACACCTGAATCTCTTTTACACGAGTACGTTAACACTAGAGATACTATGCTTTTCTCTTATATAAACTAATATTTTTTTACGTATTTTGTGGCGAAACCTCGCGGCCATGTGGGGTTCACTAGGTACTTGTTGCTAGGAAATAATTTAAACATTATGAGTCGTGGCGCAGGGACACAAGCGTGCGAATATAAGCGCGATAGGTTGAGGATTCAATTCCTACTCGAGTAAATTTAATATTTAATATTTTCATTTCCTCGCTTTGATAACGAGGCGAGGAATGCGTGGCGTTGAGTTCCGCCAATCAACACGAAATGAAGTGTCTTAATGGGAACGGAGCATTAACACTTGAACAGATTCTCAGGTTCACTCTGCCTACCCTGCTATGAGCGGAATACAGCGTGAAGTTAAAAAAAATAATAATCATTGCACAGACAGCGGTTTAAACCCACAGTCATCGCGTTTATAATCAGACACTACCCTACCGCTTCATGGTGTATAAATATTTTTACAGAACACATGGACAGATATACCACTAAGTCAATGGAATGAACATGATCCTTCGACAGATGTTGAAAATTCACCTGTAAGTCCTGTGTATTAATTCATATATGTTTTTTTTTATTTAAAAAAGTGACAAATCCTGTCATCTACTTAAAAAAAAACAATAAAAAATATGTGGAGATCTCGATTTGACAAAAAAAATCATTCATTCAATAATATTAATCATTGATCATTTTATCGTACTATTTTTTTGTACCTTAAAACTTAACTAACTTAAAACTTAATTTTACGTTAAACTCTTTTATATAAATATTCTTTGTTGTGTTTGAACGTGCAATCGTCGTGCTTAATTAACTCAACTGCCCCTACTATACATTTGGTTAACTTTTTAGCCTGTAAAAGAAAAAACAGAAAAACCGTCTGGTCTTCAAGCCCTAGTAGATGCGATTGGCAACAGGATGAGAGACATAGAGAGTGTTGTGCAGAGAATGAGCGAGAAAGTCCATAAAGAAAATGATATAGAGGAGAAATTGTAAGACCATGTTTTAATTATAATCTAGTTATTGTAAAGTTAACTTTATACAAAAAAAAAAAAATTGATAAAATAAATAATTTAAATTTTTAAATTATTTAAAGAAATAAGAGCTAATTTCTAATTGTCATTAAATTAATACAAACAAGGTAATATTATGCGAATTAAATATGTTTTTTGATACTACACTATTGATTCAATTGATATCAATGAGAATATATTCAATTTACTTTTTAATTTTTCAGAGCTGATAATGAAATAGCTAACCCTATAAAACCGAATAAAAGTAAAAAACGCGATAAAGATGAAATAAAGAGTCCTAAAAAAGTAAAGAATAAAAATGAACTTTATAAAAGGTAAATATTCAAATGTAAAATCTCATCATATTTTTATAACAATTTTAAAAATATAAAATTGTTAATTAAGATATTTTAAGTGTAATAATATAATGCTGTATATAATTAGGTAAGTGTGACGTTGGGTTTTTTTTATCGAACTTACAAGAGGCTAAAAGTCAAATACTTACTGAGTTACCAGTAAATAAAAACAATATCATCGTAATGATTGAAGTCTCATATAGATTCTTTAAATAACAAATATCCTTATTATTTTAAGATTTCCATCAAAAAGTCGGGGCAGTAAATATCTACATACAGACACGAACAAACAGTCGTATGAGATAGACAACACGAATGGTTATTTTAGTGATGCCAGCAATACTTTCAGAAGAAGTAATGGACCGAAGGTATTTTCTTTGTTTCGGGAAATTTCTTTCTATTATGACATACTCATTGATAGAAACACCGTTCTAGAAAATGGTGCAAATTCAACTAATATTAATAATTTATATTCAGTAAACTATTTAGTTAATATAAAATAGTCTAAAAGAATAATCACATTGTCTCTTGGTTTATTTAAGTACTTTATTTACTTGAGTGTGAAATAGATTCAGAATTATTTATGACGTAAAAAAACTAAAGTTTAAATTTGAAATATTAATAAAATAATGCCTCATTCAACCACCTTGACAAAATGAAGGTGGTGATTTTTTCAATAATTTACTGAATCGTAGCTAACTAAAAATGTACTATTCACACTTTTAGAAAATAAATATAATAAATAACATCTTATTTATTCTTTTTCTTTTCAATTGTATACTTTAGTTGATAATTTAAAAATCCCCCTCCTCTTATGTCCCTCCAGGGGCACAAGAGTCCGTAATTTCGCATGCACAACTAAAATATAAAAATTGATCAATTTTGAATAATTTAAGGAACCCGCACCAACCTACATAGCACCAGTGGAAACTCATCATAAAGAAAAATCAGACGTTTCAGAAGAAGGAGAAAAGAAACACAAAAAGCATAGTCATAAAAAGAAGCGAAAGGTAATAAAATTTAAGCATATTTTTAAGTGTTATTCCACACTTAAAAATATATAATAGAAATAAAGTTAAAAAAAACAAAACCGAAACTCTACACTTAAAAAAATGCAAACCATTTAGAGATTAGGCCAGTGGAATTTGTAGTTTCACGCGGTATCTAGTCAGATCGCAGTGTAGGTAGTGGGACCCTGGAGACCTAGTGTTAACATTTCGTTACCATTAAGGCACTTCCGCTCCCCATTTTCCACTGAATAAATGAGGCATTGCGTATTGAGTTGAGTGGCAGTACTCAAAGCCGCGATGTTCGAAAACCTGTTACATTTACAGACGTACGTTTGTGCCATCACCCCAGAACTGACTTCAATTTTCCATCAACAAACACAGTATACAATACCAGTCTCACTACTTTCTCTACAAAAGAAAGCTCAACTAATAAAAAAAATAGAAATTCTATTAAAATATCTAATATATTACTATTTGAATCCGCACTCTCTTCAATAATGCTGGTTCAACTTTTTATATAATTTATTTTAATTTTTTACAGAATAAAGGTCACAAGAAGCACCATAAAGATGAAAAAAGGAAACATTTAAATAAATTATCTTCCATAGAATTAGATAAAAATGTTGTTTCTTTGGAGGACAGTGATACTGTAAATAAATAGATTAATATTGAAATTGAAATAATACTTATTATTTATTAATTTTAAGTTTGTATATTAAAAAATTTTGCTAAAATACTTTGTTTTTTAATAAAAATATTCCACGTTTATCGGGATAGTCATCTAATACCAGACATTCCATTTCCCACTTTCTCCTGAAATTCGAGACATTGCGTGCAGAATAGCGGAACTCAACGCTGCACTTCTCCTAACCTAAGAGGAGAAATGAATACGCGGTTCTCTACTAACTGCGTCCGTGTTTCCAGGGCAAAACGACATTATTATGGTTAGCGGTTATCACTTACTGTCACGTGACCTGTACGGTAGTTTGCTTGTATTGGCTTAAAATTATAAAAATACATTATTTATTTCCACATGTGGTAACTGAACCCACAACCGTAGTGTTTACAGTATGACCATGCCTGCGCCACGGCATCCTCATTTAAATATATTCACTATTAATATTTTATCTGTGTTCTATTAAGCATGCAAAAAAGCCATTAAGCCACAATTATAATAATTGAAAAACAAAACAATATTTTTAATTTATTTATTTATAACAAAAAACAATACAATATTTACATTTAGAAGGAAATGCGTTATAATACATAACATTTTTTCAATCTAAACTTAATTATCTAAAATTTTTATAATCTATATGGAAAAAAAAGCTTTTATAATTCTTTTATAACTTCAAGCTTGTGCATTAAGAAAACAATATATTTTTTTGTTTAAATTGAGTATAGATTATAAATGCAATTATATACTATTTATTTAAAACAAACCTATTTAATATCATAATTGACAGACATATTGCTGTCTCTTTCTATTTATGTAAAGAAAAAAAAGACAACAATATATATCTTTAAACATATGTAGTTGAGAGCTTTTCTAATATTATTGTAGCCAATATCTCCTAAGCAAAAAGAAAAAATATAGTACAGTTGTACACATAAAGGAAATATAATATAAATAAATAAAAAAACCAGTTTCACTGGTTCACACTCAACCACTGTATCTGGCACACAGCAGGGTAGGCAGAAGGAACCTAACATAAAAAAATTCCATTCCCCACTTTCTACCAAATTCTGGAGGCATTGCGTGCTGAGTTCTAGCGTGACACCAGAGAGAAGAAATGAAAATATATATATATATATATATATATATATTTTTATGATAGATAATACTTTGTAAGTTTATAAGATGATATAAGTTGTTGTATATGTTTGTTTTTTTTTTTATGGAAAGGACAAGGAAAACGAGAGTGTGAGTCACCACAACCCCATACAACACCAGAGGAGCAGGTGAAAATCTCAATCACTTCAAAAACATGTTTTTATGTATTGTACATTATCCTGTTAGTAGCTAAATAGGCATTGGTAGCCTTGTGTCAAGATACTCCATTTTCTAATTTAAGTGGTGGGACACCAGACTTAGGTTACCAGAACAGGATAAAGACTCAAATAGAAATGGAATAATCGCAATTGCAGTCAGAACATGGTCCAATGCAAATTATAATTTATTAATTAAGATTCATACATATCTAATAACAAATATGAATTAAACTTTTTCTGTATTTTCTTTCTATATGCAATTTTAACATATTATAAATTATTTTTTTATTATAATTTATATTTTTTTATTTAAACACATACATCAGAATTAAAAAAAGGAATATTTAACCTCTCTTCTCAGTTTTTCTATTTCTTTTTATGTCTGTGGTGTTAAATTCATTTTAACCTTCTTTATTGAATATTTTCAATAACAAGCTTCTCAGTTTTGTAAATGTCACCTATAATCACCTACAAACATATTAAATATTATAGTAATATTATAAGTGTGGCAATCAATGAGAATGAATATTTGATCCGCTTTCATGCAAAAATTACCGAATGGAACTAGATGAAACTTGACAGTAATATAGCTTATCCATCAGAATAATACATAGGCTACAATTACTCAAAACAGTATGTTTGAGTGGATGCAGCTATACTTTAGTCGCTAGCTATAATGATCTTTTTATTAAGACACATTCATTCCTTACTTTCCACTGAATTGTGGTGGAAATATGTGTTGAGTGGTGAATCTCAACAGCACTTTGCTTCAAAACCAGAACAAGAAAATGAAAATATCAAATATTTCATTTCCTTGAGTAGGAATCCCTACCCACAACCTGTCGGGCTTATAGTTGCATGTTTATGCCCCTGCACCACAACTGTTCAATTATTATAACTACTTATTATTACTTACAAGATGATTTTAAAAGACACAATATGCATTCATAATGAGCTATAATAAGTCAAGTTGTTAGTTATAATAGTTTCTTTCTTAAATGTATCCTTGAAGTGTATAATAATAATAAGTGTAATATTTTAAAACTGTTGCAAAGTGAAGTGGTTGTGAGACAATTTCCATGAAGTTAAAACCACCACTCAAAATGTAATGCCTCAAATTTAGGAAGAAAGTGTTGTAACATTAATATCTTACTACCTACCCTGCTATCTGTTAAATAAAGAGAAAAAGCTAAAAAACTTAATAAATAAATTATGTACCTGCCGTTTAATGATTTCCAAATTTTCTTTGCCATATTCAAATTCTTTTCTAATAGCTTTAGGGTCTGAAAGGGACTTGCTCTCTTTGAATGCATCTTTAACTCTTCTCAAGGCATAAGATCTGTAATATACAAAAATAATTCTGGTAATGAGACAGAGCAGCACTGAGTTGTACAACACCACACAGCATGCCTAAAAAATTAAGTCTCTCTGGGTATTGTGAAAATAATAAGTTACATTGCATTTAAAAAGAGCAACTGCTGATCTTTTTGTGGCTTTTATGGCAGAAATAACTTCCGATCCTGTGGTAGCTTCCGGAAGAACCTCACTACCGAAATTGTGATGTAATTTGATGATGCAAGCGTTTGTAATGGCCTAATTAAAGAAAGAATATTTTAATTTGGATCTTATTGTATACAATTTAGTATATATAACTTGAGTGGTAAAACTCCACTTTGGGATTTTTATAAGAATTAGTAAACTCAAAATATTATGTTGATATACAAAGCATCACGCATACGAACTACAGTCATTATGAATTGTCAAATGTATTATCACAGGCTCACTATATCATATAAAAATTTGAAAATAGTTCAAAATTGAATTCAATATTTTTGAGGTTATATAATACGGTTATATTATGAAACATTACCTGAAATTGTAGTTTGTAAATTTCTGAGATTCCTTCATAAGCGCTTTATATAATGATAAAATTTGGTTCCTAGAAACATTAGCGGCCATTTTTTTTTATTTTTATGTTACACAAATACAAAGATTTTATTTTACTGATGAAAAATGTAAATAAAGAAACATTCCAAATCACGCTGATTACTTGACAGTTATATATCATAAAATTATACAATCTCTTCAGAAACTATCAAATTATATTAATTTTATTTGTGTATTGCATAGTTATTTATTAATAAGAATTAATATGAATAACTAATTAAAAATAAGTATTTAATATGTTCATTGTTTTAATATTTGCACATGTAAAAGAAACGAAACGTCTATTGTTGCGTGCTACCCTGTGAAAAAAATACTCTAATTTGTACTAAAATATGCTCAATGATAAATTCGAAATATTAATTACTATGCAAATTATATTAATATATTGACGATATGAATAAAAGACATGTAACTAAAAAGTTATAATAAAACAATTCATTAATATAGCACTTGATGTTGAAGTTATTTATTTAAAAATTGTACTTGTTTTATTAAAAAATACTTAATAAACAATTTATAAAAGAGAAATATTTAATCTAATAACCCTCATTCAAACTACATTCATTACTGAAAAGTTATTTGTTAGTTTTTCTGTGAATTAGAATGAGTTAATGATTAATAATAAATTAATAATAGATTCTCTACTAAGTTATAATTATTTTTACTGACGTTATCGAAGTTTATGTTTCATATACTTTATAAGTGGGTTACATCGAAACGAATTACGTAATATAATATAGCCTATACCACATAAACGGACTATGCAACGCAAAATAATTTTTCATTTTAAGCAACGCAACGCAAAATAAATTTTCACAGTAATTCCGAAACAGGAACAACCTCAAGATTAGTGCGTTCGACCAAACAAAATGATTAGCTTTTGTATATTTTTTAAATTTAAAATATAATCTGGTCAAAATAAAGGTTAATATCGAAAGGTTAAAAAACACGTATAAATCTTAACAAGTCCTGTGTCAGCAAAAGTAAACTTGCTGAGCGTTTTTAATTACGCTTTCCTGAATAGGTCTATTCCAATACATTTTGTCTACGTTTAATTTAATAGTGATAGGACACTCCGTTCCCCACTTTCTGCCGAATTCTGGAGGCATTGCGTGTTAAGTGGCGGAACTCAACGCTGCGCTTTGCCTAGATACCAGAGCGAAGAAATTAAAATACAAATTTAAATAAATATTTCAACTCCTCGAGTGGGAATCGAGCCCCAAAACCACTTGATTCATGCTTTGTGCCCCTGCGTGAAGCCGATGTGTTTATTAATATTGCGTTATTTTTTTAAATTTATAATTGTGTGTCGTAAAGAATAAGTGTCTAATTATTCTTTACTTTACATTATTGTTTCCTGGCTCTTTAATCTTAAAGTTATTAAAAAATCTAAAACATAACTTGTGCGATGCCTTGAAGCCTTGTTAAATTAGAAGTATATGACAGCGACAATAATTAAAAAAAACATAACAAAATAATATTTAAATTCCTTTCGTTCATTCATCTTAAAGCAATTGAATTTAAAAAAAATACTAGGAAAGGCTACTGTCATTCAAAAGCATGACAACACTAAAATGGCCGCAGTGGCCACCCCACTATGAAACCGCAGTAGCAAATATAATTCCCAACGTACGCCCGTCGTTCATTTTAAATGTAAATATTTATAATATATTATGTTTATAACGCACTTAACAAACAAGTTATGAATTAATTCTAGGTGAAACTTTTGTTTTGTGTTACTTTATATAGAAGCCTTCATAAATGTAAGTATTTGAATATGTAATAAGTGTTTACATTATGCGTCTTCGTTTCGCTCGTGAGAAACATATTATTTTCGCAATAATTTCTTAATGTAGCCTAAACAATATGTCATTTATTTACTGCATTTCCTAGTAATATATAATGAATATGTATCCTACTACGCTTATTGTAATTTTCTGAAATATTTTATAGTTGTCCTTGACTTTGAGTTCAGAGGTTCATAGAAGAGTCGTGTATATTTATACTGGTTGACACATTTTTTTTGTGTTTAATTAGCATCTGCTGAGATTTGAGTGTTACTCTGCTTGGGAATAAGGCTTTTAAGTGTCAAAAGTATAATTTGAAATGGAAAATAAAATATTTTCTTTTTATAAACAATGTTTTTTTTTAAAATGTTATAGAATTATTTAAATAAAGGAAGAGGTAATCACTGATTTATCAACCCACATCTTCCTATATCAGTTAAGAAATAATCTTTGTAAAATAAAAATAGAAGTTTTATATCATGAATAGACTTTTATCTTTTTTTATCGATATAGATATCTTTTTTTTACTTTACAACACAAGATTTTTATAATTTAATATATTTAGAAGACTTTTATAGTAGTCAATCAAGACAGAATTATGTCCTGACATAGAAAGAAACTTTTTCACAAATATTTTTTTTATTTAGGTGTAAAGCTTGAGTTTACAAAATATTGTTTCAGGTTAAACATCTTGGAATTTGTATAAAATTACTTTCAGAAAAAAATATACAAAAAGACATTGTCTGTTTTGAGGCAGAGCATTTTTTTCCAGAGTGTGGAAAATGTAAATAATTGATATTTGTCAATTAGAGATTGTACCCAGTACCATCATATTTACAATCAAAACATACTCACTGTGCCACAATGCTGCCTCCAGTTAAAAAATATATATACGAATACTATATTTAAAATATATTCCAATTATTTTTTATTCTAATATTATAAACCTTAAGAGTTTATTGGATAGAACTAACTTCAGGAACATAGAAATGTTGCATAAGAATTTGCACCTAGCTCGATGAGGATGGGTGGCTCCATGTTCAGAGCACTGGGACAGTTTGCAGGTTCATTCAAATAATGCTGACATTCAAATTTTTATGTTTTAAAAAATATATATAACTCTTATAAATTTTCATTTAACATCATTAGAGAAGTTACAGATAAAACCTAGTTGCAATATAAATCTAAATATGGTAGTAAGAATAAGAAATGAAACAATACACACAATTAGAGAAAATTATACCATTGTTTCCATGCATGTAAGAAAAAATTAATTAATATGATAATACAAAGGACTGGAATTGTCTGCGCTCCTTTTAGGGAAGCAGTGTATAGGATAAAATATTTCCAATTCATACTAAAAAAAAAATAATCAAGATTCGTCAACTGTTCAAATCCTATGTCTATAAGATTTGTTTTAGATAACAATAACGTAAACTCAAAATAATACTACAAAAATACTATTAAGCGTTGCCAATATTTCAATTTCATTCTCAAAACGAGAAAGGGATGTCTCTCGTTCTATTTCACGTAATTACGTATATTTTATAATAATCCTAAACAACGTTCAACTTCACCGCCAATACCTACGACACGATTTCTTGAATGAGGCGTGTGCGGCGTTGTTCCTTTGATAGGTTAATATTTGTGTGCGTCATTCTTAACAAATGTATTGTTTGAAAAAATATTTTTTTAATTTTTGGCAAAATCTCTTTTGTTTTAATAGTATTCGGCTTTTACAGAGTAGTTAAATCTGTGATTTCATTTAAAGTGGTGACCACAAAAACACTGTATATGCGGCGTTGTGTTTCGCCATCATATAATCATACCGTGTAATTAGTTTTAATATGTATAATATTTAACATTCTTATACGCCTAAATTTCGTTACTAATATTATGTTTAAAGCTTTGGCTTTGGCTTGTTAACAATTTTACTTGAAAATAGTCTACTAGTAGTAACTACTACTAGTCAGTGGGCGAGTTCGACTCGCACTTGACCGGTTTTTTATATAAAACTCCTTTGTTTTTTGATAACATATCCAAGTCCTATTCAATTAAATTACTTGACTATACACAGAGTATACAAGTACATATGTTTTTCCTTCTTCCGTTTTACATTTTGATTACAAAACAATAATTTTCTCATTATATGCATAGTTAATTATTATTAGTCATTTTATTTATAGCAAAAGTTAAAAGTCAGCTCTCTTTTGGAATTTCTGCATAATGTTAACGTATTTGGCGGAACTCAACGCCGCGCTCTATGTACCCGGAGCAATACATATAATTTGAATATTTTTTGAGTTATTATGCAGGAGCGTCGCCATTGTTGACTCTAAAAAGTTGATGTTTGGGATTTAGGTACGTTAGTTTAGATGTAGAGGAGCCCTGGAAACCTGAAACGGGAACGGTAAAACAACGAAATTTTCTTTTTTACTTCTTAAAGTCCGCACAACACAAAAGTTGCCTGCGACGACAATATTTTTTACAATATTCTAAAGTGTTCTTTCTATACATACCGTTTATATATGAAGTCATTTCTATTTATAATTGAGTATAATGTAAATTATTATATGTATATTCCTTGGTACATACTACAATATACATTTGAAGCTAACTGGTGCAGAATACTATAGTTGTGGGTTCGATTCTTCCTCGGGCAAAAGGAAGGCACGGCGTCTTTATTCCCACTTCGGAAAGTGAAGGACGGAGTATCTTAAAACTAGGTTCTCCAGGCTCGACGGCATGTTTTTTTTCTGTCATAATTATAAAAAAAAATATCTCGATTACATATAATTAAAAAGTAAAAAAGCAAGCATATTGGGCTTGCTTTTTAACTTTTTAATTATTAAGATTAACTGACTGTCGGGACCCATTTAAAATTTTACAATGCCCGCGAATGTTAACTATTGGGCTTGTTTTTTTCTCTTTAGTTTTATAAAGTCGGCTTTTTTTGTTGTTCTTTTTAATAAATATTTTTTATTTTTAATAAATATGTATTTATTGTTTATACATACATAGATAATTGGATAAACACATTACCATTGGTTGCGTCGTGTAATCTGGTAATAAAGGTTATATTATTATTATTTAAATATATTTTTTTTCCTGTCAAGTCATCGATCTGTTTATAAACGGAATTTTTATGATGAAATCTTAAATCCTACCCTATTACCCTAAGCAATACATTACTTGTGTTAGCAGGATGGGCAGAGAAAACATGGGAACTCAGTGTTAAGACACTACCATTCTTTACTTTCCGCCAATTTCTGGAGGCATTGTTTGTTGAGTAGCGGAACTCAACGCCGCGCTCTTGCCTCGTTACCAGAGCTAGAATGTAAATCGAACCCACAGCCTGTCGCAGTTACAGTCACACGCTTGTGCTCCTGCGCCACGACTGGCCTGTGCGTCGCCTGTAAGTTACTTAGAGTTAAGGATACCTCGAAATTCCAACGAGAACGGGATAGACGGGAATGTATGTTTTGCAGTTCATGCAAACAAATTTGCTAGCTGTAACTCGTTTGTCATAATTATTTTGACACTCGAGAGTTTGATATCTCGCGTATAGCATGCAGGCAGAGGGAACCTAGTGTACTCAATGTACGACACTCCGTTCCCCACGCACCGCCTAATTTTCGATACATAGTATGTTAAAGCAAGGATGGAAATAAAAATAATGAATTACCAATAGTGGGGCGCTGTGCCTAGTTAGTGTTATCAGTTCTAAAGATTTCTCGAAATCCCAACGGGAACGGGAAAACGAAATTTAATATTTTGTATTCCATGCAAACGAAGTTGCCAGCTGTTTATTAGTCATATTTAATTTGATACTTAAAATAATTTATATTTATTAAACTAAAGTCTTACGCTGTATCCCGCGTATAGCAGGCAGAGGGAACATTTTTTTTAAAACACATGGTTTCACGCGCATCACCCAATTTAAGAAACATTATATCAATGCCGGAACATAACTCCGCTCTATTTTCTGTTACCAGAGCGAGGAAATAAAAATATTTCTTTTACCAAATGGAGTCGAACCCACAACCGTCGCGTTTCCAGTCACACACTGCGCCACGATGGCCTCATCTCATTACAATGACCTTGTGTTTTTAAAATTGAGCTCTAAAATTAAGTGTGAAAGTGAAACTGGTTTACAATAATGTGTAATACACTTGAAACAATGTAAACTTATGTATAAATGTTACGTCACATTTAAAAGTGGCTTAATCAATTTTTTTATGTATTTTCCTTTATAAAAATATAGTATTCATTCTATTATCTGTATGTATTACAGATTATTGTTAATATGTGGCTTTTGCTGTATACCACGTGAGGTTCTCCTCTTTTCGAACCCACAACCGTTGTTTACAGTCAAATGCTGGTCTGTGACAATAGTTGTTGGTTCAATTTCTAGTCGGTTGGAATATTTAAACAAATATGGTAAGTGAATGATGAATAATTAAAATTATTTATGCATATATGAATATTATATGGCTATAGTAACCTTATTGATTCATCTTTCCGAGAACACATCATTTTACAATACTATCGCGTACATTATAACACGCCTATGTACCACCATGTCTCGACGGCGTCATTTTAAACTATAAAGTATGTAGTTATAAAATAAATTCTGGATCTTAATCGATAACAATTTAATATTTTCATAGTATGAATCTGATATTATGGCCAGCAAGACCTCGTGTTATATATATAACCTAGTGTTAAGATACTTTGTTCCTCACTTATCGCCAAAAAATCTGGAGGCATTGCTTGGTGAGTGCGCTGACCCAGAGCGAGAGAAATAAATGTATAAATTTAAATAAATATTTCATTTCCTCAAGTGGGGATCGAATCCACAACCAGTCGATTTTATAGTCACACTTGTCACTGCGCCACGATTGGCCTTACTATACACGAAGGAACTTCTAAGTATACATAAAGTATTTCGTACTGAGTTATTAACTTTTTCGTAGTTCGAACGTAGATTGGAGAGTGTAGTCGCACTAAAAAAGGTTTCTGATATGATAATGATTATGAGGGAAAAACGAGATTTTTACTTAATTTTACATTCCCAAGTCGACCACTATAATCATTAATAATTGTACTATATTTTTTATTATTTCAAAAATTAATTATAGTCATAAAGGTGCTTTCTTTTATAAAATATTATTTTTTATCATTATGTAGAGCTAAGCTAATAAAGTAACTAGAAATTCCATGTAGGTATTATTAAATATAAAAAAATATTTTTTGATAAATTATTTGATTAGGCCTCTTTGACTGACTACTGTTTAATTAAAGTGAGAGTTATGACAATACATTTTGAAAGGTCGCCTGAACAAATGTTCAAGGGAAACGACTTGCAACTTAATTTTTTAAATGAAAAGGATTTTGTTTTACAGTTTTATAATATTGGTCTCCATTTAGATTGTTTTGATTTTAAAGCAAAAGATCAAGGTACTGTCTGTCGATGAGACGGGGTTCGATTCCTAGACAGTAGTAAAAGTATTTCGTATTATATATTTTTATTGTTTACACACTATGCCAAATTATAAAATTGACTTTGACTTTTATGGTTTAACGAATGTGACCCATTTGCTTTGTTAATTAACCTAAGAGTGCCGCGAGTTTTGTGAAAAATGTCACTCGTGTCTCTCTCATAGCTTGCATTATTACTGATTATTTTTGATATCATAGTTTGTTGGTTTGGTTGTTAGGTCTTAAACGATGATTGTGGCTTCATATCCATTACTAGTTATTTTTTTAATAAGATTTTTACGCTGTATCCCGCAGACAGCAAGGTAGGTAGAGGGAACCTAGTGTTAAGATAATCCCCACTTTACGAGTGGCGGAACTCAACACCGCGCTTTGTCTCGATCACGAAGCGTGGAATTGAAAATAGTCAATATTTAATTTTTTCGTTTGGGAATCGAACCCACAACCCTTCGCACTTACAGTCGCAAGCTAGTCAAATTGTCTTGACGTCTCAATTTTGCCAATATATAATAAATACATCAGCTCCACGCCGTATCTCAAAAAAGCAGTGTAGGCAGAGGGAACCTAGTGTCAAGACACTCCATTTCCAAGCACCGCCCACTTAACGTAGATATTGCAATATGAATGTTGCGTGGTGGAATTATATACGTAACCTAACCAGACCAATCAAATGTAAATAAATTCCTCCGAGTGGAAATCGAACCCACAACCGTCGCGTTTCCATTTCAAAGATGTCCCACTGCGACACGCTCATAGACGTGAGTGTATTTAACAAAAGAAGCCCTGAAATGTGCCGGAAGCCACGTACATACTGTGGATACTATAGTAGTATATGAATACTGATGTATGTATTATGATTTTATGTTTATTTTTAACTTTTGTTAAATGGATTATTAGTAAGTAGTATGATACTGTAAAATGTTATTAACATTGTAATGTAATTAAATTTATTAATATATCGAAATTTATTTTTTTGATGTCTAAAGAAATTATTTTCTTCTTATGCCATTATTTGAGCCTTAGGACAATGTAAACGCAATGATCTGCGCTCTGGTAAGAATAAGACAAACGTGACGTTGAGATCTGCTAGTCAACATGCAATTTCTCGGAAATTGGGCGGGAAACGAAATGTCTTAACACTAGGTTCAAACTGTATATATTGCAGGGCTACATGCGCGTTACAGCGTGTAGCGAAAAAACATACAAAATACATTAAACATATTAAAAGACATTTTTTCTTACATGGTGTACTGATATATAAAGCAAACTAATTCTCTCGAATGTATGCTTAGATCTAACTAGCTATGTAACGGATTTTAACGCGGTGTACATATATTTGTACTTATAGTAGTTGCAGTTGCAGGCGCAGCGGCACAAGCGGGCGACTGTAAACGCTACGATTGTTGATTTGATTTCCACTCGGGGGTAAGAAAACATTTAATACTTTCATTTTCTCGCCATAGTTAAAGCAAGTCGTGGCGTTGAGTTCCGCCACTCAACACGCAATACCATGCAATTATGAATTTGGCGTAAAGTGGAGAACGGAAGTGTATTTTTTTTATAACAAAAGGAAAAATAACAAAAGGTACGGACCATAAGCCTGTAGTGTAGTAAATTCTTAATTTAAAAAAAAAGTGTATTAATGGAGAATAGTAGGTTCCCAGGTTCCCTGTGCCTTCGCTGCTATTTGTGGTATAGCAGGGTGTTAAAAAAATAAATAAACATTTTAGTCTACGCGGGCAGATCCATATCTATAAGCGGAACACTATATTATATAATGAATATAACCTCAACATCTATTTAGTAGTCTGTTAGTACGACTAACGTCTATGACTCAGTTGTTGTATGTTAATCATAGTCTCGGCAAGAGGATCACACGTTCAACTTACTAATATTATATAGTTTACAATTTGATACATTCATTCTGTCTACTCTGCTGTGGGATAAAAAGTGAAAGTGAAGAAACAGAAATTTCTAAAAATCTCCCTACTGGGATGCTGACTTTAATAAGTTATAAGCGCGCTTATAAGAATTTCGAAATAGATTGATAAGATCGTATGGCTATTAGGTCAGAGAGTTGGACTGATATTCAAGAGGCGCGGATTCGAATCCGGCTTACAAAAATACTTATGCATATATTTTATCTACATGAACTTTCCCTTAAATTAGATTGAATAAAAACAATCGCATACATTTAGAATTTTGACGATTTTGCCAATTTTGTACTTTATAATTGCGCTTATTAAATTCTTACCACATACTCGTCCCACATACGTAGTGGTTATTGTTATTTCAGCCTAATTAATATGAATAAGAGTTATTTTTATACTGTAATAAAACACAATAGTAAAAAGTACATTTAAATCGGATATAATCTTAATAGAGTTCAGTCGTGGTGCAGGGGCACAAAGCGTGACTGTAAAATCGACTGGTTGTGGGTTCGATCCATACTCGAGCAGATTAAATATTTACTTAAATTTTTCGCTCTGGTTTCGAAGCAAAGCGGGGCGTTGAATTCTGCAACTCAACACGCAATGCCTCCGGAATTCATAAAGTAGGGAACGGAGTGTCTTCACACTAGGTTCCCTTTACCTGTGCGGGATACAGCGTGAAGCTGACTTTTAAATCGGTTAAGAAACGACTGCCCATTTATTCGCTCAGTTGTCCATGCAAAGGGCGGCGTTAAGCTCCGCTACTCAATACGCAAAAGCCTCCTAAATTCCACGGAAAGTGGAAAACGGAGCGCACTAGGTACCCTCTGCCTACCATGCTGCGAGATACAACGTGAAGCTGATTAGTCGTTCCTAAGATTAACGTGCACAACCGACTAACAGAAATATTTAAAATTGAAGGTTTTTGGTTTTATTACAATTACATGGAGTGTCCCCAAAAACAAATTTTCTCTAATATCTTTATTTATTACATAGCATACATGCAGAGATCATTTATTTATTACATATATAAAATCAAAAATTTAAAAAAATCAGCTTCACGCTGTATCCCGCATACAGCAGGGTAGGCAGAGGGAACCTACTGTTAAGTCACTTCGTGCTCCACTTTCTGCCGAATTCTGGAGGCATTGCGTGTTAAGTGGCAGAACTTAACACCGCGCTTTGCCTCGACACCAGAGCGAAGAAATGGAAATATAAATTTAAGTAAATATTACATATATAGATTTTTATATAAATAGAATATGTATTAACAATAGCTGTGGGTCCGCAAGTGTTAAATGGAGGACTTCCTTTGAATTCAATTAATTTCACCGCGAGCCAATTTTAGTATTCAATTTGGTTTAGGTGTACCTACTTATAGAAACAATAGTTCACGTTTGGTGCCACAATGACGTTTTTGCACTTTTTGAAATATTGCAAGAGACTCAATCATTATTTGTAATTTATTTTTCTGTAATACTTTTATGATTGATTATATTTATTTTGCTGCAATATTTTTTTTAGCTTTACGTTGTACCGTGCACATAGCGGAGTTGGGCAGAAGGAACCCGGGGACCTAATATTAAGACTCCGTTAGCCATTATGTCACTTGCGTTTCCCACTTTCCGCTGTTTTCGAGGTGTGTTGTTTGGTTATCGCATTCGATTTGCATTTTTAAATAGAACCCACAAAATAGCATGAAACAAAATTGCGTTTTCTCTAAAAAAGTAAAGTGTTTCGAGAGAAGGTTGAGAAACCCACAACCTCTAAATTTTGCAGTCACACTTTGTGCCCCTGCGCCACGACTGGCCACAAGTATTATCAGTAACATGATAATAAAAAAAATCCTAGAATAGGATATAACGATAATAACCCTAATTATGAAGATCACGTGACCATAATCGCGAGCGGAATGCTGGTTCTAAATATACACAACATAATAGATCCGGGTTGAAATTGTCATGTTTACTACTAAAAAGGCGATAGTTGTATGTTCAAATACCGCTTATACAATTTTTTTTATATAATAGGTACTTCGCTTCGCTTGATAAAAAAGCGAAAAGTTTGAAGGACAACGATGTATTTTTGAAATTATAACTTTTACAATAGTGCTTCTTCATAATCAATATTCTGCACACCGCTATACAATAATCATTAGCAATTCATTTTTATACAATACATATATTCCCTACAGCGAGATTTAAACCCACACCCTCAGTTAGCAAATAGCTAGTGTTCACACAGCGGTGGGTATTCTTTTTAATTAACTTTAGCATGGAACCTTATAAAAAGTAATGTCATTTCCTGTAGATGCATTTTTAACATTCGGGAGGTCGTATCGACCCAATTTTCTTGGAATACAAAGGTTTTATTAAGTAGAAAATTTTACATTCTTTTATCCTTACAGGGCTAATACTGGTGTAAGAAAAATATAGTATTCAAAGAAATAATAATACGACTTTTATATAACAGGGTAGGCAGAGGGAACTTAATGTTGAGACACTCCGTTCTTGTTTTCCAAGAAACGCCCAATTTTCGTGTGGTTGCGTATTGAGTGGAGAAACTCAACGTCCCGCTTTGTCGTATAACTAGAACACGGAAAAGAAAATAATTCTTTCGCTCAAGTGGAAATCGAAGCTATAACGGTCTCGCTTATAGTCGGACGCTGTGCCGTTGCGCCACCACCAAATTTGTGATCTTAAAAAACAAAATCACATTTTTTTTAATTTCTGGCGCAGTGGAACAGTGTCTTACTATATACGTGATGAATGTAGGTTCGATCGCTGCTTTGGGAGTAAGTTGTTTTTATGCTCCTCCCTTTGAAAAAACAAAACGCGGTGTTGATTTCCCGTTTCCGCCACTCAACCCCCAGTTTCTCGAATTTTGGTGGAAGGCTAAGAAGTATATATATAAAGAAGACATTCAATTTTTTTGAGATTCTCAATACCTCGGCGTTAAGTTCTTGTCTGTCCGTGTATATGACATCATATATGAAATATATGATTATTTATATACACGGTTTATCTTTAATTTACTAGATACTAGGTTTACTACTAATACTAGGTTTTAGTTATATTTCTAACCACTATTCTCCTCTTTTCAGTACAAATACATGGCACGCGATGTCCACCAGCAATGGGATGACGATGGTTACTCCGATCGAGACAGCGATGATAGTAGTTACAGGTTGGTAACCTTTCTTTTGTGGCCGTAAAACATCAGGCCTTGACTCCATCATCAGACCACTTCGATGATGTCATATGTATGTCCCCGTCTATAAACATGATGTGAACATATTTAAATCATTTTCATTTCCATGGTCTCGTAGACAACGCGGTGTTGAGTTCCGGCGGTCAACACCGCGTTGTATACTCCGTCCGTCTCTAGTAGTGTCTTGAATTCGGGCTAAAACCAGATGATAGAGTGTCTTGAAAGTAAGCTTTCCGTGCTATCCGGTAATATGCGGAATTCAGCTTGAACCGAAAAAATATCAAAACTAAAATATTTTTCATTAAAAATTATTCAAAATCACGAAGTTCGCGCGAGATGTTCACTGAATATCTCGCGCCATTGTTCTTTGATATTTGGGTAACATTGTTTTGTTCCTGCAGTAGAATCGAAACCGCGACCCAATTCATAATAAGCTGTGCCAATAATACACGTAGGTACTTCGTCGTTTCTAATAACGTCATGTATGACAAAAATAGAGCAGTAATTTATAGATGTGTGGAACAATGATATTGCTAGTAAGTAGATAGTATGTAATAAAAGAATTAGTTATTAATATTTGCTGCATTTTGTTCAGTTATTCTAGTGTCAGGACACTCTGTTTATCATTTATAATTTGTTTAAGAGACATTGCATACCTCATCAGACAAAGCGCGGCGTTAAGTTCTGCCATTGACCACGCAATTTTACTAATATTAGGCAGTAAAGTGGGGAACGGAGTATTTTAACACGAGATTCCCATGTTCTTTCTGCTTATATATATCACACGTTCAGCCTAAAAACATATAGAGCATATCAAAAATATATTCGTGCGTTAAATTTCATTTGGATCCACTCAACCGTTACGGGATTGACTAATGTCTAACCTAATATGCTTGTTTCATACGTAACTTACGTTACCGGTTGGTTATTATTATTACTTTTTTCTCATATATGTATGTGTATTTATTTCTCGACGTCTCGTCTCGTCTCGTCTCGAATCTCGTTAACACTTCCCGACGTGACGCTGTTTAACAAAATATATATGATTTGTTTTAATTGCGTCTATCTATAACAATAGTAATAGCGCTAATCAGTCAGATATTCTATTTTTCGAGGAAGTCTATCGACTATATTAAATCATGTTATGTTATATAGGCGCGTCTGTGTGTCTGTCAAGAGCCTTTATCTAGGTACTCTTGGAGTACCTACTACTAGTTCAGGAAAAAAATTGAAAATTATACATTTATGGTTAAATTCTAAAAAATAATAGCCTTAATAGTAAAAATTCAACAATATCATAAATTGAATCAAAATCGCCTAGGCCGGGATCACACGGCACAAAAGTTGCTGTTGTCAACATAAGTCTATTATAAGTTTGACGTGTTTGTGTATTTGTGTATTTTCTTTATGTACGTCTTTGGCATTGTAGCTTCAAAATGGATGAACCGGTTTTGATTTAGTTTCCTTTATTTGAAAGGTGACTTAATTAAGATTGTTCTTAGCCATCATTCAAGAGAATATGTTCTGCCGTTTGAAGGTTATCAGTTATTTTTTAATGTTTGTTTTCTTTTTAAAGTGTTCTTGTTATTTCTTACGTAGTAGTAGGGTTTTTTGGGTTGATAATTTTTATCTATATTTTTTTATTAAAACAGAGCAAGGATCGTCTTTATACATCCAACGTGGATTAAATACATGCGGGCGATTTGCAAGGCTTTATAAACAATTATCTTTAACTACTTCTATACATTAGAATATAATGAGCAATGATGATGTAAAAAATAGATAAAAATTCTAATATAATATTGGAATTTTTATCTATTTTTTACAAAAACGAGAGTATTTTTTTATTTTGCTTGGAACAATTATTGGTATTACTATGAACGCTGTGGATGTCGCTTCGACTTTCAGTTGTCGGATATATATTATTATTTCCATTATTTGGCTGTACAACAAGACAAGGAGCGGCGTCGAGTTCCGCCAATTACCAGGCAAATTTGAAAGTTGAGCGGAGCGTGGGAAACGCAGATTTATTATTAGCTTACTCTGGTATATATATGAAGCTAAATCCCACGCTGTATCCCTGGTGGAGTAATCAGAGAGGACGGAGCGCCAAACCCTATGATCCTTATATACCTTTTTCGCCTTGTCCACTGTCATCTTCATACATGGCCTCCGGGGTCCTTATGCTTTTTCCGTGACCTTCCTCGAGTATCTATGATACTATATTTTCGAAGGTCAACTGGGGTCTCCCCTCTCACCTCTGTTACCGCCCACTTTTCTATCATAAATATTTTCACCATAATCATAAATATTTTGAACCAGCTGCGCACGTTCTTCTTCTTTTTTACCCTGATATCCTCGCTAGTACCTGCCATTCTGTTTATCTATTGAGCATCTCCACATCATTAATCTTTCTTTCATTCTTCTCTGTAATACCCACGTTTCGCTGCCGTATAACAGTGTCGATACCAACATTGTGTTGATGTCCTGATGTTTCGCTGTCTCTTTAATGCGGCTAAGGCACCGTTTACCCTGTTACCGGCAGCAATATGCCTTTTCGCATCCATCTCGTGTCTTCCATCTCTACTGAACTTACTTCCCAAATAAACCACTTCATTCACTTGTGCTGATATCTTACCATTTACACTGATCTTCCATTCCGTCCTTTCGTGAAGCTAAAAATAGTATCAACCCGCAAAAATCAAAGGTCATATTAAATTTAACCCTTTCCTTAATCAAATCTTCCTTCCGGGTGTCGTGGCGCAATGTGACAGCATTTGGCTGTAAACGCGATGATTGTGAGTTTGATTTCTCAGAGAACCTCAGGGCAATGAATTAATATCAATCTCTCATTCTACTTCCATAGATTAAGCGCGGCGTTGAGGGTAACGCATTATCTCAGAAATTAAAAGCTAAAAAAATTTAAGGGGCACAAAATGTGACTGTAAAGGCGACTGGTTGTGGGTTCGATCTCCACTTCGAGAAATAAAAAATATACTTAAATTTATATTTTTATTTGATGTACAGGCAACGCGGCGTTGAGTTGCGCCACTAAACATGAGATGCTTCCAAAATTTGGCGGAAAGTGGGTAAAGGAGTGCTTGTGTGAGTGTGTGTCACACAATAGGACTGAGGGTCCTCTGGTTACCCTTCTCTGTGTGATGCAGCTTAAAGCTGTTTTTTTTATTTAAAAAATGTTCCAGATACGATCAACATCGTCGGCTTCTACCGAGCGAGGTCAAGCTACAAAAAGAGAAGCGGTGGGCGGTGACGCTAGTGGCAAAATTCTCCTTGATAAGCACAGCTATGATACTGTTCTGTGTGCTCCTCTACATACCTGTGTATAATAGGGCCAACGATCAAGTATCTAAAGGTGAGTTATAACTATATGAATTATTATAGTAATTACTGTTATATTTTAAAAAACTAGAAAGATATCGTTTATTCGTCACTTATAACTAACTGTTCTCCACGAATTATTTTCGATACATTTAGCGTTGAGTGGCGAAACTGAACGCTATGTTTTTTTTTCATATTTATACACGATAATTATGGGTTCGATTCTCACTGAGGAAAATGTTCATGTAAATTGTTTTCGGTACGGAAACTCTCCTTATAATATTAAATACATACATAGCAGCTGTTTTGCAGAAGACTTGTCTTAAGTAATACATATATGTTTACATAATATGTAAGAACTACGCGGTTATAATATTACATAAGTGACCTTTGAACACAGTTAAACTTGTTGCTAGTTGAGTAGTGTTGAGTGATGTTACTCTCCAAAAAATCTTTAGAGCAGGGCACTAAATGTTTCTCGTTCTGGTAGACAAAGCGCGTATTTGAGTGCCATCACTCAATATTTTGAAAGTTGGAAACTGAGTTTTAGTAGGTTTCTAATGCCTATTATGCTATACGGCAAATACAGCGTGAGCTAAAAAAATAACAAAATAGTGATAAGACACTACACCCTATACTTTACACTCGATTTCGAAATATTTTGTGTTAATTCTCTTTATTGAAATTTTTACTTCATTTATTTTTTTTATTTAAACATTGGATTTTTAACGTCTTTGTTGTTAAAGCAATGACAGAATACCATAAAATAATAAAAAAGTAATATAATGTCTAAATGACGTCTAGGACTAAATCAAATTTAGTAAACGATTACATACATAATAAATAAATAAATATTCTACAGCATAAAAAACTTAAACTTGAAATCGAACCAATGACCTCCGCCTAAGCAGGCAATCTTCACTAAAGAAAAAAGGATCAAAACAGGTGCTATAATATATCGAAATAGTTATTATTCACTTCATTCTAAGCATTGCTTCCAAATGGCTTAAACCAAAATTAGTAAGTAAAAACTAGTTGCCCGATAAGGTATCTTTGAAAATACAAATTTTTATTGGCAATTTAGCACCTAACGTCATAACAAATTCGATTGCTAACCAAAATTTTAATCGAACATTAAAATAATATCTCATTAAATTTTTACTGTTAAAAATATAAAAGGAAAAAATCAATTTTGACCAACGTTAAACGACGAAAGGAAACAGTCTATGATGTCATATATGTCTATGATGTCATATAAATGTATATATTTTAATATTATTTTTAGTTTGTTTGCTTGTACGAATCTCAAGAACTATTGATTTTTGACTTCCTTTAGTAAGGAAGACTGACTATAGGGAAGTACACCACGTTATCATTTTTAATCGTTTTAATTTGACTACACCTCAAACTCTTATGCACATAACTCTTTATTTATTTACACAAGTATAAGGCCTCAGGTAAATATTGAAAAGGTATTAATTTTAAAAAGAATTTATAAATATGTGTAAATTTGCAAAAATCACAGGCTAAGAATTCGAAAAGAATGAAACAATAAAGAAAAAGCAACCGTCTTGTATTCCTCAATGTAAATTTTGACCGTATTTCTACTATTAAAGATAAACAATTCAATTTCAATATTATAAAACGAGTCTAACCATTATCTATGAAACTATGGATCACGAGTTTGAACCCGGTATCTTAGAGAAATCGTGATTACCATAAATTTGGCGAAAGTGAAATGACAACTGACATATTAAACTTGTCAAGTCATTTTTTTTTAAACTTTGACTTGTGACTCATTTTAAAGTATGTTTGTTGCTGTTTTATTATTATTTAAATTTTGTGTTTTGATATTTATACGCTATAAAACAATAGTGGATAATAATTTCACAAATTTAGGGCACTGATATAGCGTGTTTACAATTGATATTTGTAAATAATATTAATACTTGTGCAATACTCTTATATAAATGGTTTATCTAACAAATTAATGTTTTTTTTTCATTTTAAACCAGTTGTTCTTGAGATTAGCGCGTTGAACCAAACAAATTCTTCAGCTTTATAATATTAGTATAGATTTCGTCAGTGGCAGAGCTCTCAGCTGTCTTAAGGACTTAATCAACTCTTCGTTTAGGAGCCAACCTTTAAATATTTTTGTTATCCTTTTACTTAAATAGATGTTTCTCCTCGTATGGCTTTTATTATTACATACTATATTTTCCTTCTTTATTTCTAGATTTATCCTATAATAATCATATATGATAATAGAGTATTTCTATAGCATCACGAAAAATCTAGGCAACTTAGTTTTTTATTATTAATAAGTTTGTGTTAGTTTAAAAAATATTTTCAAAGAAATGTGAAAATTAGCAAATGGAACAAGCAGGTTAAAATGGTTTTTTATTATACGATTTTAAAATAGAAAAACAAAAGTAATATATACAGCACGATGACAAACTTATTAACAAATTACAAATATAAAGTAAAGAAATATATATGGAACTAAAAAATCGAATATACATATAAACAAACTAAATAAAACAGTGATTTTTTTCTTTACAGTCGCAGTAGCTGGTTGGTCAGTCCACACAAATAGGGACACAAAAATTTACGTTCAACCAGACAATGTCACAACACTCCACGAACCAAAAAATATATGTCCAAAAAGTAAAAGAAACTTGAAACATAACCTATTCTTGCTTATAGTGGTCTGTTCTTCCACAAGTAACTTTGCCCAAAGGTTAGCCATACGAGAAACTTGGGGCAATTATCAGAATTATCTAAATACTTCAAAAGTTTTTAATTTAGTTCGAGCGAAATATAAAAATTATAATTATACGTACGATTTATTTCAAGAGGTTAATACAAAGAATGTTAATTTAAGTGTAAATAGAGTAGATAGGCCAAAACGAGATATATCTGGCATCGGTCAGTTCTTACCGAAACTAGCTAAAGTGTTAGAAAGTAATTTGGTCAACGCTGAAAGTGAGACTCCAGTAGAAAAGAGGTTTGAAGATGAAGATGAAAAAGAACAAGAAATGTTGCCAGAATTTGATATGAATAAAGAATTAAATGAGCAAGACAATGATTTAGACATGGATTACGATTATCAGTCGAATATTATGAAAATTCCACCAAAAGGCTACGATGATGAAAGTCCAGATTTGGAAAAAATATTGACAATGCTTAGAAAATCCAAAGATTTGGCAAAAGAGGACCTAATTGAAAAAGAACCGACGATAACTGGAGTAGATTATAAAGTTGTTTTTTTATTAGGTTTGCCATCTCAAGAAAATGACACTGAAGTTCAGGATAAAATTGAGGAGGAAGTAGAAAAATATGGAGATATTATACAAGAGGGTTTCATTGATTCATACAATAATTTGACATTAAAATCTATTATGATGTTGAAATGGGTCGCCAATAATTGTAATGAAAGTGGTAAGTGTTGACATTTTATTTTACTTAATTTTATGATTTTTTTACAGTTTCACTATGTATGCCACTGCGTTAAGGTGTTGTTGGTGTTGGGTGTATGGTTTTGTTTTGGTGTGTTGGGTGGCGGAAATCAAATAATAACTTTATAATATACTAACTTTTACCCTTTATCCACGGTCTCACCTGTTTGGTTAAATGGAAATAACTGAGGCTTGTGTATGACCATTGACCATGACATTCACTGCCGACATGTCTCTGACCGCAAGTACAGTGACTTACACCAAAACGATTAAAGTAGTGTAACTTATAGTAGACGTAATATACATAGTAATAATAAACGCTTTATTTTACACTCAAACAAAAAAAGGAAATACAAGTTTATGTAAAAAACAACAATTTATGTAAAAAATTATGTACAATAGGCGAACTTATTGCTGAAATAGCGATTTCTTTCAGACAATCTTAAGGCGTTGGAAATAGAAAAATAAATAGTATATTACTATCCGACAGAAAAATATTATTTTTCAATTCGAGCCAATAGTTCCTAAGATTGGCTAAAACGACCAAAAAAGACGAAGACGTTGTTATATTATAGTATAGATTTTATTCCATGTCCATATAAATGCGTACTTTAAATAATAATTCTTAACCATATGTACAATTGAAACTCATTAGATAACATTGACTTCAATTTTGCCTGTTTTGCTATTTAAGCAATATAATTGATTGTTGTGACGTAATGGCAGTTTGAAGGTTTTTTCCGCTGTAAATGCTTGAAAAACCAATATCAGATCGCGTTTCCGTGATTTTCGTTTGTTTTTGTAGATTTGAATCCCGTTTGGAGTTATTATTTTGATAAATTTTACTCGTCTTAGATAAAAATCGGTGTTAAGTTCCGCAATCCAGTTAACAATGGATGTGTTTATGTGTGTGTGTTTATACCACAAAATATGTGACAATAAAAAATTCTAAATAAAAATCTTTTCACAATTTTACAAATTTGCTTCCTAAGTTCCGATAAATCCTAAATGTAGGTTTAGGTTTTTCAAAGGATAAATTTGTTATAATGAGATTTTCACTCAATGATACAGTATTTCAAGGTTAGCGAAGGCGATACTTGTAACTTTTAAAATGTGAATAAAATACATATATAAATTATTCTCTTACACGACACGGAGAGTTTGTATTAAATCTCTTTATTTTTCACGTATATTGTTATATAATAGTTTTATTTAAACAAAGACAAGCTGTTACTTGTCCATAAAATCTCATATTTAACAAATTGAACCCACAACCTTTTGTAAAACTTAAAAGGAAATCTCTTTTCAGTCCGCTACATCCTAAAGACTGACGATGATATGTATGTAAATGTGCCAAATTTGGTCCAAAATTTGAAGAACAGGTCCAGGATCCACGACAGGACAAGACCTCAGGAGTTGGAGTATCTCCTGATAGGTGATCTGATATGTGGAGCTCGTCCAGTCCAAGATGTTGGGAGTAAATGGTAAGATGTGAGAAGATAGTAGAAAAAAACTTTTTGTTTTCACGCTCTTCTCGGCTCGGCAGAGAATATGCTGTTTGAGTCGCAGAATTCAACCTTGTGTTTTGTATACTGGGGAGAAAATTGTTTATATTCTTTATAATTTTGCTTAAAACTGCGACTCATACATAAATGTATCAAAGATTCTTTTTCCTTATTAAACAAATTAAAAAACTACTTAATTACTTCCGTTTTATTTCTTTGTTGTAATGCAGTGAAGTATTTTTTTTGCAATGCATAATTAAGTATGCCTATTTCTAAGTGTGGGAGGTGACCCTGACCGCAGGAACTACCGGGTACTTCGATAATAGTCTTATCGACGTGATTAAATATCGTATAGCCTTCTATATATATAATATAGCCTTCCTAAATAAGTGGACTATCCAATACAAAAATATTTTTATTTTAATTCATACCTAGTAGTAGGAGTAGTTCTTGAAATTACCGCATCCGATTAAACAAACTCTTCAGATTTTTAAAGTTAGTATAGACTATAGAGACAGAAAATATGGCTTAAAAAATGTCATGTCGAAGCTCTGCTCATTTCCTTGTTCTGGTAACAACAACAAAACTCGGCGTTGGTTTCCGTAACTCAACGCGAAAATGGGAGGGTGCGTGGAGAACATAGTCTTAACGCTAGAAGGTTCCCTCGGCCTACCAATTAGCAATTTTTTTAGCTGCACGCTGTATTCCGCATATGGCAACATATGCGGAATACAGCGTGAAGCTAAAAAAAATTGCTTAATATTTACCTATCCAGCTTCACGCTGTATCCCGCACACTGCAGGGTAGGCAGAGGGAACGTAGTGAAAGACACTGCGTTCCCCACTTTCTGCCGAATTTCGGAGGCATTGCGTGTTAAGTGGCAGAACTCAACGCCGCGCTTATCCTCGAATCCTACCTATCCGCAGGTTAATTTTGTGTTCTTATCCTCAGGTACAGTCCACGTTACATGTACGGTGCCAGAGTATATCCTAGGTATCTGTCCGGTACAGGATACGCCCTATCCGCGCCCACTGCCAAGGCGCTGTATAAAGCAGCTCTAACTACTGCATATTTTCATTTGGAAGACATCTATATTACTGGTAAATTTGTTAAATTTTTTTAAGGTAGTTGAGTGATGGAACTCAACAACAACACAACAACAAACAACTTTTTTTTTAAATTATTAACTTTGAAATTATCTTTTTTTTACTTTAAATTTGGATATTATAGAAGGTGGAATAAATGACGTGAAAAGAATGAGAGAGCGATAGCTATTTACAATGACATTTTTTGTTCATATTTTACATTTTAGTATTAAATTTAAGTATAAATTTTAGATATGCTGTTATACAAGATATGTTGTTGTAAGGGTTGTATTTTTTAATATCGTACAAATATCTCGCGTTATTTTGCTTTGTCACACGTGAATTAGTGTTGGGATGTCCCGTTGTCAATGGTTTGCTTTGTAACCGGCTAAGACACCGCCCTACATTTTTTCTTTATTTAAAATGGATTTGAACCCAAAAGTATCATATCTGTATTATCGATGTTTCCAGGCATCTGTTCAGTCAGAGCGCACCCGCGTATAACGCCGCGCGACGAGCCGGGCTTCTCTTACACGGCAGTGGGCGACGACGCGTGCGCCGCGCACTCGCACTTCACCGCGCATCGCGTCCTCCCGCAGCACATGCGCAGCGTTGAATTACGCTTAGGAAATGTGGACGAGGTTGATGTGTGAGTTGGACTTACATTTGTAATTTTTATGTGTGAAAGTCAAATAATTTTGTAAAGAACTAGCGTCCCGCCCGCGGCTTCGCCCGCTAGAAGTACACAAGTATTTATTTACTAATCTGAATTACTAGTTATTTTAAAGACAATATCCGTATCCGTTCTAAAGTTAAAATAAAATTATTTTATAGCAATTTTGTCAAACCAAATGCTTTATATTGATGTAACTATTTTATTTATGAATCGATTTATTTATAGTATTGTTTTAAATAATAAAATTAGAACCGCCTAAGTCGGTGTATACGAGACGGGTGGTGTCTTGGGCGAAAATAATCAAAAGTTAAAAAAAAATCTTAATTAAATCTGTAGAGCTTCTAGGTTTGCCACGACTCGTCGATCATACTGTATGGTGGCGGCGACATTTTTCTTCGACGATTAAAAATTACTTGACTCAAAAGTCTATTTTAACTTATAGTGTTTTGAATTTTATTTTGCTTATGTCAAATGCCTTTATTCTATTGTTTTTTATTTTATAACTAACATAATTTTGTCCACAGATGCGAAAGAAAACGCTTAACTCAGGTAAGAAAGGAACGATTAAAATCGAAAAAACCGATCAAGAAACCTCTACGACAATCCCTTACGTAACTAAGGACCTGTTTTAGTAAAAAATGATTTCTTTTGCCAAAAAACTATTTTATGTATAAGTAGTTTTTTTGGCTTAGCCGGTTAGATTTCATCTTTTTTTCGTTCATTTTTGAGTTTTATTTGAGTTCATTTGAGCTTTCATTTTCATTCATTCAATTATAATTATGTAAGGAAACTTCAATTTATTTAATGAAATTAATAATATTGCTGTAATTTTATTACATTTTTGCTTCTTCTTTATGGAATTTGTTGATGTTTGACCATTTCTTTACTATTCATTCGGTTAGTGAGAGTGACATCATTTACTTAATATTTAAAAGTATTTCTTTTATACCACAAAGAATATTATTTTATTTTACTTATAGTTTTGAAAAACTAGTAATACCAGTGTTATATTATTGCATAGATCTGATTTTTAAACGTTAATAAGATAATGCAGATTAAATAAAAGTATAGATTAAATTGAAGAACAAATTTATATATGACAAATAAATGTCACTTTTAAAAATTGACAATTTATATTGAATTTAAAATAAAGATCTGATTTTTATTATTATTCTTTTAATAAATGGGTCCTTAGGATTAATAGGCTTGTGATTAGATTTAACATTAACATAGATTATAAATTATTAACTTGTTCTACTTTTTTTTTATATTTGGATGTAAATTGTTAGACAAGTGCTATAGTTGTGACAATTTATCGAAATTTAAAAATATAATACGTCATATATTAAATTGTTATAATATATAGAAATTATATAGTGTTTGTAAGAAAGCGCATAATTTTGATCGATTGTTACTTAATTGCCTTCTATAAAGTAATATTGTAATGTCAATAATTAACTTATTATTATATACATATATAAAAAGTTGTGGTCTAACTAAAAAAGATTTTTTTGGTTTTTTTAATCTAATAACGGAATTTTTGATAGTAAAATTAATATGTGGAATTTCCTTCTTGCCCTGGTAAATAAGATAAATCGCGGCGTTGAATTCCGTTGATAATTGGGCGGAAATCGGAAAAAGGAATATCAAGACACTAAATTTTCTCTGCGTAACCTGTGTTGGATTTTTTTTTGTTTACTATGCGTGTGCCAAAATTTGTTTTTTTATGCAATTTTTTAGTAAAAAAAATATTTTTTTAGTTAGACCTTAACACAGTAACGCATGTAATATAAAATAATAAAACTTCAATAGCATAAGTTTCAATTTAGCTTCTAAGACGGTGTGATAGTACTCCTGCCAAGGGTAATAGTGAGGGTGCCTTTCTAACTCGATTTTTGTTAAGGATTTAAAATAAAATATACGGTGTTATGCGGTATGTTCTTGTTGCTTTCGAGTATATCTTTAATATGATTGGGTAAGAGTGGTTAAAAGCAAGTGCTAGGAAAAAAAATAACTAACAAAACGCTACGCTGTGTATCGCTGTTACTATATTTCATGATTTTAAAGGCGAAAAGTGACGGAATTACACAATTGTCACAATTCTCAAATGTAGAAACAATTATTTCGCAACATGCGTTTCAATCAAATCCGACGACAGTATAATATTTTCATACCATGATTCCTGCCCCGATCTTAGCCAGTAAGAGTATTTTTATTTTTTTTGGTTAAGCTTAAAATTACAACTTTATATACTTTACAGTACATTTGTACTAGTACTGTTTATTTTAATAGTATTTTATTTGAGGCTCTCTGACGAGAGAAAGAGCGGCCTGCAGCGTTAGGTTCCCGTACTCAATGTCCCGAATTCAGGCATCATTCCGGCGGAATTCGTCTTGATATTAAGTTCTCTTTGCCTTTCTTATAATGAAGGAAAAAGCGTGTGTCTGCCTTTATATTTATTACCACCTAAAAATAATAATAAATCAAATTTTATATTAAACCGCATTAAATTTTGAAAAATAATACTGAAACTGTTTAAATCCTTAACAAATCGCACGATGCATATTATTCATAATTAATAATAATTTAAAATTATTATTACTAAAATTGTATTTTTAAAATGCTATAATAATAATATTTATATTACTAATATATATTTTTTGGCCACACAGCTTATTATCTCACTAGTCATTTTTGTAAATAGTACAAAAAATCATTTATTTTTCTATTTTTTGTTTTTTTTTGTACATTTTCATTTGCTTTTTCTAAATTACAGATGAAAAAACCTAGTGGAATATACGTTGTATACAAGTATCTGCGATTACTCGTCACGAATCATTGCTAAGGATCGACTCCTTACAGCCAAAACCAGGTAAAAAGGTTGTTTATTTTTTTTAAATTGCAATTTATTGTAATCTGTAATTTTACATATAAACTCAATTTATATTATGATTGTTTTATATTATTTATGTAATATCAATTCATTTTTTTAAGATTTTAAATTTCGATTTCTTTTTATTTTTGTAATATGATTTTGTATTTTTTTTTTTATTTTTAAGGGGTTACCTGGCTTTGATTGTAAATAGTTGATAATATAATTAATTATTAATTAATTATTTATAATTTAAAAAGGAAATTATAAACATAATAATTAAAGAACGTGTGATCTTTTAAATATTAATTTGTATAATCAGATTTTTGATCCAATTTTAGATCCAATTTGTATAAAGATTTATAAACCATTTCAGATACGTTCTTCCCGTTTATATTTTGACATTTTGAAATAAGATGTATTTTTTATAAAAAAATTTTATTTCTACAAATCTCAGTGTCTTAAGTATTTATTATAAGACTTAATAGGATAAGTATAAAATTAATATTTTTTTGTTAATTACAATTATTTATTTACATTACATTGTCTTCTTTGAAGTCAGGGACTTAGCAATTATTCAGCCTAGTGTTTTTTTTTTAATATTTTACGAAAAAAAAAAATTGGACAATTCCCCTTGTGAAGACTTTAGTTATTAGTTGCTAAAGTATATTAATAGTTTTTCTGGAAATAAAATTGAAATGCCCTATTTCATATTGAACAAATAAAAATATGTTTTTTTATAAGCTAACTCTTGATGGTTTGCTCAATTTTCATCTTTTCATACTTTTAATTCCATTAAAAAAGTATTGTATGTAAGAAAAAACTAATACCTCAGTGACTTTTAGTATGTTTTTCTTAGGAACCGTAGTTGTTATAGAAATAACTATTTATTTTTTATAGCAACTGCAATAAACTGAATCTGTTCTTTTTTCGAATAAATTTTTACCTATTATATAATATAAGTGACAGCAATGAATTTTATATGTCATTATTGTATTTTTACTTATATAAAAAACAAAACAGTGATGGATGAATCTCCCAAGTCTACGAGTCGTATACTTGTATTCTATACGCGCCCTTTTTTTGCTTTTTTTGAGCCATATTTAAGCTGTGACTTTACGCAAGATTTTTTTAATAATTTTAATTAATCAAATAAGGCGTAACAACACCTGTATACAACTATATTCCATTATATTTTGTATGAGAAGAATGAATGAATTTTTATATTTAACACTCGTTCATTAGTGTTAGTAGTAGTGTCCTTGCCGACAATATAAAAAACGAATAAATTTAAGTTTAAATAATTATATATTATATTAATTTTCATGAAATTTTCTAACATGAAAATATTTTTTTTACAAAAATAATATCATGTTTTTCGAAAAAATATTAGAAATTGTAAAGCCATTGCATGCATCGATGTCTCTAATTTTGACAGTTTTTCGCCATTATTAGAAATTTGTGTTATTTTTAAAGAAATATGATATAATTAATTTATATTTTTCTTAACGCAATCAAGTAGTTGTGCTATAATTACAGTATATTTTTACATACTTATTTGATACATTGACAGAATGCTATATTATTATATGACAGATTTTTTTTCGCACGTTTGTATATTTCTCCATATTTAATTGTTATAATAGAAACAAAGTTTCTTAACTATGTATGGGACCTGAAGAGTGTGAAATATCATAGAATATATTAAAAAATGCCATTTTAGATTTATTAATCGATTAATCGAAATATTGATTTAGGTAGTCGTTTTTAGAAGCCATCGTGGTGTATTATTTGACTGTACAGGCGAGTGTTATGGATTCGAAGCCTATTTGGGCAATGCTTAAATTTAAAATGTTGAAACGAGTGCAGTATATTTAAAGTTATCGATTACTTGATTCGATATAAGAATAATCGATTTAAACGTGTTGTGTATTATTATAAAGAAAATTATATATTCAGCTTTTTATTATGTTAATTATGAATTTAGAATCTCATATATTGGTTGTTCAAGAAATTTCTGTCATTATTAAATGTATTTGAAGATTTATATTTAAACGATTAGTTTTAATATTGTGTTGTCTTTATAATTGATTTTATTTAATTTAAGTTGTATATGTAATAAATTAATTAATTATTATTATCAGCTTCACGCTGTATCCCGCACACAGCAGGGTAGGCAGAGGGAACCTAGTGTTAAGACACTCCGTTCCCCACTTTCTGCCGAATTCTGGAGGCATTAAGAGGCATATGTAATAAATAGTGACAGATAATATATATAAATAATTAAATATTGTGTATCGCCATAGATAAAATATTATTCTATCAAATATGTCTTTTATGGATAAAGGTACTTAATTTTGAGAAAATGTATGATATGTTTTCTTATTTTATGTGTAGTAAATGTAAGAGATAATATGAATAATTATATTAAAAAATATTTATATGATTCTTGTTTTCTTAGCTGTAATAGACATATCTGAAGGATTTTATTTCATTTGCATGTTTATTGTTGAGAGAGAACATTGACATTTCAAAGCTTATTAAATTGATATAGCAATATTTTAACTGAATGTCTTTTTAAAATGCAATCTTTTATTTTGTAACATTATTTCTTTTTTACCGTACAACCTCCTTTGTGGATTCTCTATAAAAGAAAAAATATGTATTATAATATCTTATATGTATAAAAATATCTTATTTTGTAACATTATCTCTTTTTTACCGTACAACCAACCTCCTTTGTGGATTCTCCATACAACGCGAATTCATTAGCGAAGTGATTAACTGTGGCAACGCCATAATAAGAGAAAAAAATATGTATATAAAATGACAACGCATTAAAACATGAAGGAGAACATTTGGATGTAAATTATGTTTTAAGCATTATAAATAAGAATTTGATGATTCTATCAATTTAGTTAGGAAAGTTTAAAGGTTTTAACAAATGATCCATAATGTCCGATAATTTTGGTCAATGGTCTCTCTCTACATACGTATATCGTCTCTTTAGTGGTGAAGCGAGTCAACTAAAATATTACAAGTTTTAAGAGAACATATTTGCATAAAAAACCCAAATCCAATAAGAAATTGACTTATGGTCTTATAGAAAAATTATATGATTATTGTTTTTCCACGTTTATAGTTAATTGTCTCTCAATTTGTTATAAATAAATTGACTCTTCAACGCCAAAGGGCTGGGTTATCTAATAATATAATATTGTTCACTCAAAATGAAAGCGAAGTGATTCAAAAATTTGCACATTGCAAATCAAAGCTATTTGCTTTTATTTGTAATGCAAGCTTGCGTAATTTCTGATTTTGTTAAAAACTGACCACAAAATACATATATGAAGTTTTTATGGTCCTTTCTGTGACTAAATAATCAATTTTACTGAGAAACCGAGTAACGTTCACGTCATCACCATAGCTTAATTATAAAAAACACAGTAAAAAAGCACGGACGATCAGTCAGTGGCGTACAATAACTTAAAAAATAATCAGAAATTAAGTTTTAAGCTAGGTCACTTTTTACCTAATATGTAACATTATTATATATTTTTTCATGCATATAATATAATAAGAAAATAAAATATTGCTGTTAAGCTTCGCCTCTCCCCATAATGTCCCGACGCATAGTGTTCTAACTTGTGATGATTTTTATGAAATAAAACAGAGAATAATGTTTCTTTATATTATTTTTTTCTCCTTAAATTATTCCCACTGGCGATGTTAAGATCCTCTACTTGTCTCTGGCACAGTGGCCGAATTACATATTTTCGGGCTACAGCCTGTTTAGTTTTTAGCGCCCTTGTACATGCTGAATTGTAGAAGAAATCGCTTTTCGGCACATTCTAAGCTTATCAAAGCAGGGTAATGTTCTTATCCCCGTAACATACATATGATTAATATATTTAATCTATACAAATACTTATAAGTAATCAATTTGTCAAAATTGTTAGCAAAATCATCGATGGCATCGACATAAGCTATTATTATTATCAACATTCTGCAAAGTCACCTTCACAGAAACGAAGACAGAGAATAACGATATAGATCACATGTGTAAATGTGAAATGATATGTGCGGATGTGACATCACATGTGGGCGAGTGATCATATGTGTGGATGTGATATTACAAGTTCGGATGTGAGATCATATGTGTGGATGTGAGATGACATGTTTGAATGTGGGATCACATGTGTGGTTTTATGTGTAATGATTTTTAAAAGAAAGAAAACAATAATTAATAATCAAAATGACTTTAATAAAACTTTTGCACAGATTTGTATTAGCATTTAAAAGTTACACTAAAATATGCCAAAAAATACCTTTTTCTTGTTTTGTTAATTTAGAACGTAATAATAATTTTCATACTTGTTTACTATTTTTCAAAGAAATTTTAAAAATTACATCCAAAATCACATAAAATAGAATTAATAAAGTACCGAGCGAGCTGGTTCGCGCGGTAGAAGAATGTCTCGCGCTCGTATATGTTTAGCAAAGTCAGATCTGTTGCTAAGTAATTCGCTGTTTTACGATCTGGAAATAAAATGAAATAAATATACATTTAAAATTATTTTAAGGTCGTCGTAGCGCAGGGACACAAGCATGTCACTGTAAACACGATGGTTGTGGGTTTCCTATAATGATTTAAGACCGTTATGGACCGTTACGAGCGTTAGGGTCACCTGATGGTAAGTGATCACCGCCGCCCCCTGCCCCGTGCAACACCGTTTTTGTATAAAACTGTTAGTAACTAATTTAAAAAATATAATATAATTTAAAAACTTTTACTACGTACGTTTTACCACGTAAAGTAATTTCTTTTACCTTAAAAGATAAATATAAAAGTTTTCTCACAGTACGTGGAGACTGGAGTAGTGGAATAATTGGTGGAAAGCGGGACTATGTCCCGGTCGGTTATTAATTTTAGGCTAAAATCGGGACGTCCTACCAAAATATATTTGTGTGTTCATATCAAAGATCTATTAAAATTATTTTCAATTCCCATCTGTAATGATAAGTAATTATACAAGTAAGTCAAATAGTGACATTAAGTCTCGTACTCAGACAAAGTGAAGAACGGAGTGTCCTAACACTAGGTTTCCTCTTTTTATTAAAATAAAATAATAAAAAAAATATATTACCATTTGGATTGATGTTAAAGATAGGTAAAGCGGTGACATCAGCAAACGCAAACGACGTGCAGAGGTCGAGAGCGTTGGCGTGCGGCAAGTTGACAGTAATACGGACCAGAGCTAAATTATAAAATTCACATGTTTTTAATTAAAATAGACTATTATTATAATGGGCTTTTACTTATAATTTTTATAAAAATATCCTATAGTACTGCAATAAACTGAATGTTTATATTAGTAGACGCAAGAGTTCCGTTCGAAAGATCAGATCTCGTCTCTCATATTTAATTCAGATTTTTAGATTTTATTACATACTAACTCAGTTACAGCTCGACCTAAAAAAGGTGTAACAAAATTATTTACAAATACATACGATAAGTCCCCTTATAGCTGTAGCTGTATTTGGTGTCCTCCCGCAGCGACTTGTGTTGTATTAAGCTCCTCGTGGATTCGAACTCCAGGTAGGGGCAGTCCAGCGCTATCACCGCCACGTCAGATGCCATGTTGAAGCTAGAATATATTTTTTTGTTGATTTTTCATATTTTTAAAATGTCATTTCCACAATTCGATTTTTTATATTGTAAAGCACTTCAAAGAATGTAAAATATGAAGCAAGTACCGATTTTTTTAGCTTCACGCTCGTTCACTTTTTCCGTTCCCCACTTTCCGTCGATTTCTTGAAGCATTGTGTCCGATTCAATCAATCTCAATGCCGAGCTTTCGGCCTCGTTATTAGAGCGAAGAAATGAAAATAATAAATATTTCATTTCCCTGAGTGGCAATCGCAGCCACAAACATCGCGTTTACAGTCGCACGTTTGTACCGCTGCGCTACGACAGCCTTTACATACCAAATACGTAGTACCAAGTTTGTTGGCGGTACTATAAAATATCTTTTTTTTAAATAATAGAATAGTATATTTAGTTGAACTTAATCTCAGAAACTACAGCTCAATTTGATTTTTTCTTTGTGTTCCACGTTCATCGAGGAAGTCTATACGTTACATCACATCATGTAATCATTTCGATGTAGCCGACTCTACCTGCGGTCAGAGTTACCTCAGACACTTAAAATGTTTAATGTCCACAAATACACAACTTTTAGTTATTTGACAAAGAAGGAAAAATTGGATAATAAAAGGTAGTGGTGCTAAGGTAAAGGTGGATGGGAAAAAGTCAGAAAATCAATGCAAATTCTTATTTTTTAGACTTATAAAAAAGAAAAAAAAGTAGAGATTTCCGATTGTGCAAAACATATTATTAAAAATACAAAATACCCCAAAAAGAAATTCGAAAGTTTTTTTTCCCTTTTTTTATATAAAGAAATACTTACAAAAATTCCGACACAGAACATTTATTATGATTCCTTATGATCAGATTTTCATCAATGTACGTGGCATTGAAGTACGGCGTGTCGAACTGGAATTTTGGTATTTTGTACACGCTGGGAACGAATCCGCGTACCTTCGGGTTGCATCGCGAATTGATCGCGAGGTTCTCGCGAATGCACTCTTTGTAGCCTAGCTTGCATGGACGGATGATGTTCGAAGGCTCTGTGATAAGGGAAGAAAGATATAGGTAGGTTTGTTATTACACGGCTTAATGAATAAATTCATGGTAAAAATTGTAATTTTCAAAAGACTCCGTCTTTGTGTTATACAAAATAATAATAATTCAGTGATAATATTTAAATTCAGTTCATAAAAATATGCAATTTTTCATCAATGTTTTCGCCGTAAACCGATTTTACTGTAAACCAATTATTTTTTAACCAAAACTACTCACCAGCCAGACACGCTGCAACCACCAAAACCAAAGTTACAACTTTGGTTATCATTTTAACCGACCTCGTCTACACCAAGCTCGAAGTCACCTGAGCTGCAATTACAAGCAGTTAAACAAAAACAATTGATTATCTTTTGTTTGAAAACTAACAAAAGAGATATAATTATTATTTGTTTTTGGAAACACTTGAATAAATTCATGACGATAGGCTATTTTCTGGATTTTTTGATTGTATAACATTGTTGTGGGTTTGCTTAAGTTTTATATAATGTACTACAAAATATAAATAGTAATTTTAAAACACGTTAATTTATTTATGAATTTAAAAAAATTGGTTCAAGTAATCAATTCACGCTGTATCTCGCACACAGCAGGACAGGAAGGGGGAATCTAGTATTAAGACACTAAGGCCCCAACTTTCCGCCGAATTCTGGAGGCTCTGAGTGGCGAAACTCAACGCCGCGCTTTGCCTTGATACCAGAGCGAAGAAATGAAAACATACATTTAAATAAATATTTAATTTCTCGAGAAGGTATTGAACTCTCAACCAGTCGATTTTACTGTCACATTTTTTGCCCATGCACCACGACTGGCCTCTTAAAAAAATTAAAATTAATATAATTTCGATTATATATTTGCTTGTTACGCTTCATTTTAATTCTGTGTAGCATGTGTCTTTGTTGTATGTACTACTCCTCCTGGAAACCGACCTGGTTGGTTTCCAGAAGGCGCAGGTTCGAGTCCCGCTACGTTCAAATTTTTATACGTTTCCTAAATAAGTAATATAGATATTTTTTATACTAAATGTTAATAGATATAATAAATAACAGACAAAAAAAATATCAATTAAAATTACATACAAAAAATTACACATATGTTATGTAATGTTCTCTTTCAACAACAGATGTTGTTTTTGGTATAAATAAAATTTACAAGCATTAATGACGTTATTATTTACAAATGTATATATTAATTGTAATGAAATATATACTTATTTGTAAGATTTTTGATAGATTTTCATGAGTCAATAGTAAGTAATGGAAATCCTTTTAAAATACGTGTCCCCAATATACAGAAACGTCTCTAGTGATCTGAATTATTATATACTAACACATTTACAACATTTATCAGTCATGATGGCCAAAATTAAGTTCATTCGAAACAGTCCTGTAGATAACAAACAGGTTCCCGCGTTTCCCACGTGGCACGGTAGCCCCGACGCAAATGATGATGGAAGTAAAAATAGGTGTTAAAGTTGGGTTAAAGGCATGTGTCTGTATGTGGCATCTAAACGGAGGAGTTGATTTTGATCTTGTGTGTGTTTTAGGGTTCCGTACCCTTTAAACAAAAAAGGAACCCTTATTCTTTCATCACGATGGATCACGATAATTGTTGTTTTTTTGTCGCTTTTATGTTAAGAACGCTTGGAGATATCGAGTTGAAATGCAAACCATGTATCCATATCTACGGTCCCATTATTCCCTGAAAAAATAGTGTTTCTACATTTACTTAAAATAAAAGATATGACCGTGTATATCGCATAAAAGGCGTATTTTGACCCCAAAGGGAATCCAAATTAATTTCAGGATTTTCATATTTCAAACTTTCGGTTGAAATAAGGCAGTTAGCATCTATAGGTAGTACAAGTTCAGGACAAAAATTATAGCCTTTTTTAAGGTGCCTTTTTAAATGTGTCTTAAAAAGATGAAAATAGCAAGCTAAGCTTGAATATAAGAAAAACGAGTCGAGACCTCCAACTTTTATACAAAACCCTCTGTGGGCGAGTCCGACTCACGCTTAATCGAGTGTTTTATTCTAAAAGTAGGATTAGAATCTACGATCTTTCCGTTTTATTGTAATTTATTCTCTCCCAATATTGAGTCCCGCTAAGCCTACTTTTAAGCTCTACTTTTCCGATCCTCTCTATTTCTAAGATAAAATGTGAATTGTAAACTTTTTTATACTTATGTTAAAAAATGTTCTAATACCATCGTCGGTATTTTTAAAGTATATGCAATCTTTTTTTTAAAAAAATTCAAACAATGTAACCCGAAACTATCTCGAACTGAGAATAACACGCGATGCCATAACACCGTGTATGTATACTAAAATGATTATGTATAGTAATATGTGCTTTACTTATTGTATTGATTTAATGTGTTATTTATACATAATTTTAAATTTTTTAGCATTCTGCACTACTTTTAAGCGCAAGTTTCGTAAAACGGGATCCAAAGTTGCTTCACGTATTAATATGTATACAAATATAAGATTATTAAAAATAATTACAACTAAGGAGGGTAAACATAAAAAAAAAGCATAGCTTAAAAATCTTTTTTAATCGTAACTATTTTACATTAATAATAATAATAATCAATAGAATTAATCGTTTAAATATTTACTGTCGACAGCGAACACACGCACGCACCAAGCGTTACTTATAATAAATGCGAAAATTAACACGCTGTATAACATAACAGTAATTTATACAGAGGTTTGGAAAAGTACAATTTAAGATAAGAACGTGTAAATGCAAGCTAACTTCCGAGTGTACGTTAGTAAAATGAATAAATGCATCTGTATAAAAAGAAAGCATTTTACCGAAACAAAAAAGATTTGGTATAGAAGTAAAAAAAATATAAATTTTTAATGAAATAACAACCCTCTGTACAAAGGATGTGTAAAATATCTTTGGTGTATTCATATTTTTACAGGCATTAAAGTTAAAATTTATTATTTAATTTTCTTACTTTATAACTGGGATTATGTGAGTTTTAAATTAAAATTATAAAAAACAGAGTGATTGGTACACAATTAAGTAGATATGAAAAAAAAACATTATTAAATATTGAGAAGAAAAATACATAATCATTTTAACTTATCTTGTAACATCCTTAGTACAAGATTATTTATACAGCGTGTTAGAATTTGCCAAACATTTTATGTCACAGAATAAAAAAACATTAAAATGTAATTTTAAACATCAGTTGGTAACCACATTTTTTATCTGTATCATAAAACATATGACAAAATCGGTAGACAGATTTCAATTTCCTGTTACCAACATCGAAACACTAAGAATAATAAAAAAGGAAAAAAAGCACAGCAAAAAAGCACAACTTAAAAAAACCTAGAACATAAGTAAAAAAAAACGACATTTTGTGATGCTTCCATAATTTCAAAGTACCAAAGTTAGCATAAAAATAATATATAAAGAGGATATGAGATTCGATTTTTCATTGAAATCTGTCTACTTTGCTATCTCTAGTCAACATATATCTGTCTCCTTCTTACAGTGAATATTTATTTTTGTCTGTCTCATATTTATATGTAATCGTGAGTTAGAAAGAGACAGATATATAGAGCAGGGCACTGAATATAAAATGTAGATAAAAATATTAGTCACTAATAGTATTAAAGCGTTACAAATGACAATTAAAAAAAAATAGTAGATTATGAGTGATTTTCGTATAAGTTTGAGAAACATTACATAAATTTAATTTAGATATCGAATATCAGATTTAATTTTTTTGTTCTCTAATTTCCAACCAAAATGGGACTATAGTTAAATTTATACAGCATGTTACAAAAACTACAATTACAGTAAGTATAATAATATAATTTAACACAATTCGTATGTAATTACACATCAACGTCGCGACACACCAACGCGCACACAAGTTACATAGATCGAGAAAAGATTAAAAAAAAAGACAAAAAGAAACAAATATATGCAAAAACCACGAAAAAACTACATAATATGTACCCACATCGGTGTGTCATACAAAAAAAACACAAACTTTAAACATTTTCAAACCAATTGGTTCCAACCACACGCCAAGCGTTGCGAAATATATTTATCAAATATGTATATATAGCAAAAAAAACAAATACAATACAATGTACATACAAACAACCGTGGCCAAGGGCTAGACAGCACGACGCTAGAAAGAAAGAGAGAGAGAGAGGGATAGATATTATAGCTCTCTTTTTTCTTCTTGTTTAGCCCTTTTAGCCCAACGAGTATTAAACAATGCAACGACAAAGGCACCAAGACTCTTCAATCAAGATATAATGTATCAATTGGAATGAATCTTCAATTAAGGGAGAAAGAGACAGCTATGTCTCTTAGTATAATTTTTTGTCGTAACTTGTATTACACCATATATATAGCAAAACGTATCATTATTTCCATTTTTTTCAATACATAAAGTGTACTATGTAATCAATTATTATTATAAAGAATGTTCTACAAAAGTAAAACAACTTTTAAAGTAGTTTTATTTCTTATTCCTTTTGGTAAAAATAGGATGAGAATCGTTCTAGCCTTAACATAACAAAACTGTTCAACTACGAGTCTACTACAACTGTTTTTATATAAATATTAAACTTGATCGCCAAGTTTCTTAATATCTTATAGTCTCTATTTGAAATTGACCAAATAAATTAGTCAAGCATTTTATATTTGCGTTTCTTATATTTAAATGCAACCTTTCCAAGTCCAAGTTTTACTCACTCATTGCAAATTTAATAATTTTAGAGCAAACTTGGCGAAATTTTACTAGTCTTTTCTGAATTTCTGTATAGTAAAACCTTAGCCAATATTAATGAAATTTGGCTTAATTTATACTGAAGTAAGATATCTCAGAGCAAACTTGGCGAAACTTTCAATACAAAATATAACAACAGTGTATCATATATTATATATACATTAAATATATACCTTAATGTGCTTCAGTTAAACAAATTCGTTAATATTTCGATGAAAACAAAAGAAAACAGTTGCAAATTGTTAAAAAAGTATAAGAAGTAAGAACTACTAATTATAACGCCTTGAAAAATCTATTTTAAAGACATTTAGAATAAAATTTTATTTTTAATGTATTTTTGTATACAGACGCAAAAATTAAGTTAACATATTGACAGATTTCTTATTATATATTTAGGAATATTTTGCAACATTTTCTTTTATCTTATCTTTCCTTCACATCAAAAGCTTCGAGCAAAGCTATATTCTTTATATATTGTAAGCTATTTCAACAGATAAAAAGTTACAAAACGAAAAATTTACTTTATTATCTGTATTGATAGTACGAAAATAAAATAAAAAACCTGTTTAAACAGCTTACTATATATATTTATTCCTAATAAAAGTGGGCTTAAGATATTAAGTGTCAAGACACTACAAAATCTCCATTCGAATTCGAGACAAAATAAAATAAACAGAAATATATTTCATTTTAGTTGAATGAAAATCGAACCTATACTCACTTTCTTTAGAAATAAAACATTTCTATTGAACTTAAGTTTTCAATGTATAGAAACAAATTACGTTTTTTTTTATTCTAAAGCATTATTTATTGGTGCTGTGATTATTTTGTAATTATTTAAAAGTTATATAATAAATACAAAATTCTTAATTAATTTTAAACGAAGCTTGGATTTGAATTTGTGCCTGTAATTGATTTTCTGTGGGTAAAGTGAAACAATACTTAAACACGAATTAATAATATAATAATGTATTTAATAAATGAGTGTATGTATGTCCTTGAGTAGGGATCGAGCCCACAACTAGTCGATTTTACAATCACACTTTGTGCCGATGCGCCACGACTGACGTAGTTTTGAATAAAAAAAATTAAGAAACCTCGGTACAATACGAAATATGAAATCGATCAGACCAGCGAAAGTTGATAACATCTTTACATGAACTAGAAAAGAGCTCACGATTTTCAAACGGCTAAACATATTTTTTTGAATCATGGCTAAGAAACGCTCTCGAGTCAGACAAAAAAAATTACAACAAAATCGGTTCATCCGTTTGGGAGCTATGATGCCACAGACTTACATACATACACATACAAATATACGGTAAATATATTAAAAACACCAAATTTATTAACAAATAAAGTCTTTTTACGCCAAAAAATAAGATTCAATATATTTTTTATATCACAAATTAATCACACACACCTTGTCAATATATGTACACGATTTATATGAAGTTTTACATACCTCTGTTTATCAACGATTATCAATTTTTTATTCAATTGTAATCGCCAGTTAGTATTTAAAAGACATTAAAACAATAAGCATAAGATTGATTTAATATTAGTTAAATACTAATTGAAGTCTTTGGGTGCATGTTGTTAAGTATTAGGGAAATTGAATAATTTTTGTATTTTATATGTATCATTTTGAACTCGATGCCTAAAAAGGCAGTCAATCAAAAAAAAGTAGTTATTATATAAATTTGATTAAGATATACCTAGTTTCCTTCTGATTTATTATACAACAAATAAATATGTAAGTATAAATATATGTATGTATATATGAAAGAAAATATTTACTAAAATCTTTCAATTTCCTTAACAACTAACGTCTTTCACATCAATATTTTTTAAAATAAAAAAACAATACTAATAATCTATCATTGTTCTAGCATTTCCCAAATAATAGTTCAAAATTGTTTAATGTATCATTAATTTCATTAAAAAAAAGCCTATTTTAATTTAATGTTAAATGTCTAAATACCCTATTTTATTATTTATTGTATGTATGTTTGTTTGTTTATGACTAAACACATATCTGAAAAACTTTAGGTACAGAAATTAATGATACATTAAGCAAAACTATACAACTACTTGTACAATCGCAGTTCAAAATGTACAGTCAGAAAAAAAAGTTATCTAAAAAGTAACGGTAGAATATTTTTTTACCTATTTTATAGTTTTTTGTAGCTTTCATTTTTTCTTCTGACTGTACTCACAAGGCATGATTTGAATTATCTTATATACTAACAATTTTTAAAATGGTTTTTTTTGTGAACCATACATAAAAAGTAATAATGTTGTATTAAATGAAAATTAAAAAATATATATATTTTCAGATCAGATCAGATCTGTAATAAAAAAAATATATTTTTAATATATTTTTTTGTATTATGATGTCATGGTACAGTTAAACACGACTTTATATATAAAAGGGATTATTGACGAAAATTTACTGGGAACCAATAGAAGATTTATTTCTTTCAATATATTAAGCCGGCGGTACAGGTTCAAATCTTAAATTAAAAAAAAAACAATTTTAATTTAATACAACACTATTTACTAATAGCATATTAAATTTGGCGTACATCTTTCTAAATATATACATTTAATGACAAAAAATTCTTTCATTTAAAAAAATATCGTCACGCTCACGAGCGTTGCGCAAAACCGACATTTAGATTTTTTGTATGTATTTTGTTTGTATATATGACACATAATTATATATAAATTAATATATAAGCATTATTATTAAGCCTATACCGATTTGAATTGGATTATACGCGTTATACAGGGTGTTTCGAAGACATTACCTATAATATACATATGTATGCCAACATATACCTAATACTTCGTTAATTATTTTTAAACAATAAATACTTGTCAGATTCTGTAATAAAAATAACCTGTGTCAACCAAAACGAACATCAACGAAGCCAATAAATGAAGATATTTTTTAAATAATTTTTTAGTCCAATAAAAAAATATAAAAACAGATTAAGCATTTAAGCAATGGGGGTATAAGTTATTTTAATTTAGTTACAGTAGAATTCAAATGAATTTTACCATACAGTGTTATGTTACCAAATTATCAATAAATTGTTCTTGCGTTACCGATTCACTGATATGTATGTGCTATATTGCAAAAAAATATTGTTGTCAAACGATTGAATTGTTACTGAATAGCTATTAGAAACATTTGCAATATGATATAAAAAGATTTTTTAAATATCTGTTCAACATTGTATTGTTTGACGTTACTAATTCGCTGTTACTAAAGTATACCAATGTTATCAAATTACTGATGGTTTGTAACATCACAAAGCAGAAACGTTATCATTTTAAATTTCTTATTAAGGTTGTTGCTTTTAACACCTGCTAGTGACGTCACATCTACATACAGGAAGTTACCAGGTGTACTTGCATCTATCCTACTTATTAATATAAATGTAAAAAAATTTTAAAACTGGACTTTTTTATACAAAAACCACTGAACGGATAGAAATGAATACTTATAAAACGAAAATATAGCTTATACATCAAAATAACACATGAGCTACAATTTATGTAAAGATTTTGTATAATTGGACTATAATTTAACAATAATGTTAAGCGGGCCGCGCCGCGTTTATGTTTCTACTTTTGCGTATTTGTTGGCATACCTAGATACAAGATGTTTAACTTTAATCAGTAGAATCATTTTTATATTTCAACTGATAATTACGACAGTAACGTCTCCATTTAATATATTTGTTCGCATACCGATATACAGGGTGTTTCTTATAACTCTTATAAGTTCTAATAGTGTTATCAGTAGTGTCATATCTATGCGCAGGATGTTTGTAAGTCCTGCAGGTGTCAGTGTAACTGTCAGTAGTGTGAGTGTTGTCAGTCGGTCTGCGTGCTGCGCGTGGCGCGGCGCGGTCGCCGCTACGAAGGTGGTTGTGGGACGCCCTTTGCAGCTTCCTCGCGTTGTTTGCTTATGTATACCTGTTTATTTTTAAAAAATATATTTAGTATATAGTTGGATTTTTAAGAAAAGAATAAAAGATAAGGATATTGATAGCTTTTTTTTTGTATAAGAAATATTAGCGTTATGTGAGAAAGTTTTATGTTACCAAATATTTACATGAGGTTTCAAGTATATTATGTAAATTTCTTAAGTAATTAAGGCAAGATTTAAATGATTTAGTTTAAATAAACATAGTCTAATTATTTTTTATATGTGTAGGGAATGTGAAGATAAGTCGGATTATTTGTTTTTATAGTATCACATAAACATTTTTCTCTTTTCCTAATATTACTTCATAAAATATTAATTTCATAAACAAAACAAATCAAAAACATATTTTTGAAAACTCTACCAAAATTCATCAAAACCCACCTGCAATAATCTATACTTGCTCACTGAGAGGTGCTTCAAATGGGGTTGCATACGTTCTTCTCCTAACGCAAATGTGAATGCAACCATACAGAACACAGCTGCTTTGCGCACCGCTGAGTTTTGATGGTCAGCGAGCTGTGGATATTATTAATATTTGTTATAAATAAATTTAGTATTTATATAGGGTGTTAGCTTCACGCTATATCTCTTATATATTAGGGTAGACAGAGGGAGCCTAGTGATAAGTCTATCCGGGCGTAACTCAGCCGTCCCGTTTAGTCTAGCGCTGTCATGCCAGGCCACAAAGTTTTTAAATTTGTAGTTTAGATGTATATTTCTCTTTTTAAATGTATATTTCTTTCACAGGGTTCGTCCGCGTAGCCAAATTAATATAACTTTAATATAATTTATAAATTAAAACGGCATTCTAAGATCGATTTCAGAGTTGAGAACGCTTAATAGTATAAAAGCCTAAAAGTTGTATATGACATGGGATATATTCTAGGCGCAGGAAGTAAGTATTACTGCAGTGACTCAGAAACTATGTAAAATAGCTTGCTTATAGCTTTCTCCTTTCCTCGACGAATGTCTATTAAACTCAATCTCACAAAATCTATAAAAAATCCTCCCCACCTGTCCCACTCCCTCCATGAGCTGAGCAACAATGTCATCAGTAAGTTCTGGTGCCCTCGCTTTGGCCACTTCAGCTGCAAGTTTGAGAGCGCAGAGTGATGTCGGGTACCCGCGGGTACGGATGACAGGTTTGAGAAGCGCTAGCACCTAGAAATAATGAAAAATAAGTTAAAATTTATAAAAAAAATATTAATAATACTTTTTTGCATACTCATATAACAGGTTAGGTAGAAAAAAATCAGTATCAAGACACGCAGTTTCTCGATTTTCACCTGATTGCAAAATGGTCGAGTTCTTTCAGTAAACTCGCAATGCGTGTTGACTGAAAGAACTCAACACCGCACTTCGTATTATCAGAATGTGCAAATTGAAATTGATTAATTTGTCTTACACGTTTATTCGGGAATCGAATCCTTAATCATCTTGTTTACAGTCAGTCCTTACGCAATGATGGCCTAAATGATTGAGGTAGAAGACGGAACAAACAAGTTATTTATTTGCACAGAACTTAATCGAACCTCTTGCAATGGCAAAGTCCTCGTTATGTGCAGCATCCCAGTTACTACAAATCCGTCAAAATCAATTCACTAACCTGATGGGCTGGTAAAGCCCTAGCTATATGCGGCATCCCAGCGTCCACCGCCCTCATCACCTCCTTACTGAGGGAGTACGCGTTGATGACCTTAAGCAGGATCAGGTCGAAATACTCGAGCCAGTGCGGCCTGGTCTCTGGGCGGCGGCACAGCCACACGAGCACCTTAATTGACTCGGATGCTGATCGTTCATGTGCTGTTCCCCAACCTGGTGAAGTGGCAACAAGTTTAGTGGTTAAAAAATCTTTTTACAGGCTCACGGTGTAACCTGCATTTAGCAAGGCAGGGAGAGGCAACTTAGTGTTAAGACACTGTGTTCCCCATGTATCGCACAATTATAGAGACACTTTGAGTGAAGGAACTCTTTTTCTTGTTACACACGGGTACACATGACACACTTATTAACAGTACTTCTTTAAGACATACAATTTGAATTACATACGTAATTTTACAACAAAAACAACATATACATATATTTACCAGAGGACTGTGCGTTCGTTGCGTTTTCGGCATTTTCTTTATCCGCTGCATTCTCTTCTACGGATAGAGCTGCCAACGCCACTCGTACTATGTTCCTAGAAATAATCATAAAGTAAGTTAGTTATTAGTTTATTGTTAATTTTTGATTATATGACATATTCATATTCCATTCACGTTTAGTTACTCTGAATAAATTATTACGATTATTAAAAATTTATTCAGAGTAAAAAAAAAATTTTAGACAGTCAAATTTCACATAAAACTTATTGGTTTAGGACGTCATGGTGCAGCAGTATAACGCTGGATTGTAAACATTATGGTTGTAAATTATTTCCAATGTGCAATACAACACATAATTTCTAGAAATTTGGACGATGTTATAAAATGTAGTGTCTTAGCACTGGATTCCCTCTGCCTACCCTTTTATATGCGAAATACATCGTAAAGCTAAATAAAAAAAGCCAACTCGCTAGTATCATTCAATATTTCATAAATACAAAAAACTAACAGAAAATAAAAAAAATCATACTTAAAATACTCCTTAGGTTTATTACAATCGCCATATTTGAGTATTTCATGAGTGCTGAGCAAGAGTCGCTCAGTTTGCTCGGGTGTCGCCGTCGTCACGTCCAATTTGCTCAACGCTTCTAACACTTCCGTTTCGCGGAGACCCGCTAAAAGATAGGAAAATTAGTTATTATATAAATATATATTAAGCACAGTAAAACATTTTAATTTCCGTTCAGTAGAGTTATTTTAATTTATTTGCTTGGGTAACACAACACCACGTAAAACAAGGTTCCCTTGGTCTATTCTCCTATATGCGGGAAACAGCACAAAACTAAATACATTTGAAAATTAGATAAACCTATTGCTATCTTGGGTGATTGTCCTTGTTGTTTCCATTAAAAAAATGTTATCATTACACTATTTTTAATTAATAATACGAAGTTTAAATCCAATCTATAATTTTTTAGCAAATTTAATAATAAAATAAAAAACAATACATACATTTGGTTATGATCAATCCATTCTCATCCACCTCGTACGGTTTCACCTTGTCCCGACCCAAATGTGCTGAGTTGTAATCACTGAAAATAATATATTTATTATTTATTATGTCTATACTTTAATACTAATGTTTTAAAGCTAAAGAGTTTATGTGGTCTAACGAGCTAGTCTCGCAAACTAGTAGTTCAAATTGATGAAATAATTCAATAGATAGTCCATTCATTGAACAAGGTTCGTTTAAAAAATAAGAAATCTTTTAATTTATTCTTAAAAACTTCAAATTCTTCCCATTTCAATTTTAACACTCGACGCTAAAAGAGTAATGTTATAAGTTTGAACTGTATGTCTGTGATACGATAGCCCTTGAAAGCATGAACTGAATACAGTTCTTATCCTCCTCATGGCAATTGAACCCTAGAACTATGCTATGCCTGTCCCTGGAGTGTGACCTTTCAGTCGCCCAAGGAAGCGCTGGTTGGATGTCGAAACACAAAACATGAGAGCCAATGGACTAACTATGCAAAGTAACCTTGCATGGTTACTGGATGAGCAAGAAGGCAGGCCCTGACAATATACGCCGGGATTAATGTCAACAAGAGAAAAGCCAAAGCCTTTGAACCCACAACCATAACAATCAAACGGCAACCCAAGATGTATTCTGGCAACAATCACATACAGTACGATCAGTCGTGGTCGCCCTGGAGTTAGCTTTTCTGAAGTTTTGTGCATCACTCGGCAAGATCGACTTTAAGGCGGCCGCGACTCTTTGACCGTACTGTACATACATTATAAAAATAGCAAACTCAACGAAATTGAACCCCTTACCCATGTGGTCCGTAATCAAGACGTCCATGGGGTATCGGGGACGACTCTTTAGTACTGCTCGCTTCTTCAGAACTATCCGCTGAGGCGGCGCGGGCTATTATGTCACTGGAAATATGAAAAAATCATTATATATTAATAGACAATATATAATTATTAAAACTAGAAACCCGTCCGCGGCTTCACTCGTTTAAGCTTATTACATAAATTGTAGCATGTGTTATTCTATTTATTGTTAGTTTCATTATTAATTGATCTAAATAGGTAGAAATTAAGCGAAATGAGAAATTATCTATGTTGAACAATATATGTAGGTTATAATGTAGGACATGTTACTGTGGCCCATGAAACTTAACTTATTACAAAAAAAACAAAAATTTTTTTAATTGTTACCAATATTAACTGCTTACTTCTAAATCAAAAATAGTAATCATCAATTCTAACAACATTCAAGCACACTATACGACTTTCCTTATATGTTTAAAATAATAATTTGAATACTAACGCATTATAATGTCCGTTTGGTACGTTCGCGCCATTTTGTCCTCTCGACAGCGTCGCATCTGACATTTGACTTATACCAGAGTCTTTGCTAGACATGTGATTGCCGCATTCCGCTAAAATTTCAAAATTAAATTATTTTCATGCCAAATAAAAATACAGTAGTTATTGGAAATCTAATTTCTAAATTGTAGGGAACGGCTTTTTTTTGTAGCTTCACGCTGTATCCCGCACATATCAGGGTAAGCAATGTCCCATATTCTAATGGATTCTCGAGAAATTGCGTGTTCAGTGCGTGTTTAATGAGGGAACACCACGCTTAGTCTCGTTATTGAAGCGAGGAAATGAAAATATTCAATCTCTTAAAAATTTAAAGGTTTGTGCCCCTGTGCCACAAAAACATTGAATTAAATTTAATTTAATTCGCTAAGTTAAATAACAATTTTAATGGGAAACAATAAGGTTTATACCTAGTGACAGAGGGAACCTAGTAGTTTAAGACATTGTGTTCCCCAATAGGACCCTTCTGTTTCGCACTTTCCACTGATACGTTTTAAAAAAAAGTAATAATCATGGTAGCTATTGTATGTATATATTATCAACAAATATTTTTATTTATTTTCAACCTACCATTAGAATGCTGAGCGGTATAAGTGTGTATTTCGTTTGTTGTTTTTCTTATACGTGAATAGACATCTTCTGCGTTACTCGAATTGGACGTTGACGTCCTTAGTGGACTATCGCTTCCGGCTGAGAAAATTAAAGATTTATTTTTCAACTTGACGCGGCATCCCGTTACATACGGTCACCACGGTAGACAGAGGGAGCCAATAAGACACTCCGCTCTCCACTTTCCACCGGATTCTGAAGGCATTGCGTGTTGAGTGGCGTGACTTAACGCCGAACTCTGCATCGACATCATAGTGAAGAAATAAAATAATAATATCCTCAATTGGCAATCGAACCCACAACCTGTCACGTTTTATTGACACACTTGTGCCCCTGCACCACGGCTGACCGCATTAATATAATTTGCAACAAAATAATGTAATTTTTAAAACATTGGCTGAATTTGAAGATTCAATTTAAAAAAATTGAATATTCAAATTCAGCCAATGCAAAATTCGCTAATTGTATAAAGCTTTAGCACATATTAATCCTATATTTCTTTGATGAAACAAAATATAAATCTTAACATAATCGCCAGGATTGTTACGGATGTATGTATTTCGAGCCTGGATGAGGAAATGGATATAAAAATAATATATACCGTAATATACCTGTTATTCGTTAAGTGTCATTTACTTTTCCTTTGCCTAATATTATTGACAAGATCTCATAAAAATTAAAAGAAGCAATCTTACTACTGGAAGTTCGTCTAACATGCTGTTGAACGACACCGTTGACCAGCGCTTGAGTTTCAGCTGGAAGTTCCGACATGAGGGCTGTGAACTGGAAATAAGTATTTATATTTTGTAATGTCTTGTAAAATGTATATATTTTGTTATAGGATAAATAAAAAAAATCTTAAATTTTCGTCGTCATCTTTTATTTTATATCCAATGAATTTAGTATTAAAAATTTAGTTTTTTGCACGTCCCAATATTTTTTGTTAGTATGTTTAATTACATATAAAGAAACAGATTTGATATATATTTTTATATTATCTAAAAACTGAAAATATATTTTCCTAATTTCAAAACTATTTCACATTTAGTATAAAAAAATTTACATGGTCGTCCTCGTCCGTCATTCACATACAATAGGGCCGCAGTGGTAGTGGCGCCATTGGAGTTAGGTTTTCTCCTTCTGTGCATTGGCGCTCGGTAACAAACAAATCAAAAGTAATAATACCACCACCACAGCTTCACACACGTACCGGCACAGGGTTGCAGTCGTACAGACAGGCGAGAGCGCGCCGAGCGCCGTGACGCACGTCCGCCGCGCGCGGGTCCGATGCCAGACTGGACACCTTGCTGAGGGCGCGACCCGCCACGCCGCTGGCGCCGCCTGTAAGGATGGCAAAAAAATTACATGCGAGAGAACGAGATCGGGATTTATGTATCTGTGGTGATACCATTACGGCGTAGTGTTGGAAGGAGAGGGAAATAGAGGAAGGGTAGGGGGAACAGAGAAAGAGGGAGAAGCTGTAAACATGAGATGGAGAGGGACGGAGATACACAGTGGCGTATGAGGAAGTGTCCATGGCGTAACGTAGTATCGGAGAAAGAACATATAATATTGTATGAGCGAAAGAGATGGACAATATTGGGGTGTAGGGAAAATAAATGGTCTGAAGTGTGAAGCTAAAATAAAACAAAAAAAAAAACAACTCACCATGTAAAGCCACGGCTAAACTATTAGGCGTGCAATAATCGTGCGCCAAATCAGCTAAAAACCTTAACGCCGCTACCTTCGTCTTGGGAGTGGGCGCCGTCGCGCCGTCTGCTAGGAATCTAGGGGAACAAGCAAAAAGAATATCTTTAACTAATTATTTATATTATTGCCAAATTATAAAAAGTATTGACATAAACTGTAGCCTATGTAATATGTTATTCTTAAGTATAAGCTATATTACTGTAAAGTTTCATCTAAATCCGTACAGTATTTTTTGCGTGAACCTCTAACAAACATTCAACTTCACAAATTTTCAATAATAGTTGTTTATAGTACATTACATTATGGTTAAAACTTGGATTTTATTTGAATTTGACATCTATTAAGCCGATATAGTCTCATCAAGCTAAGTCAAAATTCTTATACACTTGTTACAATTTACTTTTATAATATTTTTAGCATTTCTCCTAGATGTAGAATAATATTTTAAAAGATTGGTCGTGTTATATTTCTAATTTTCTCGTTCTTTAAAAGCGATAATCTAAAAATATGTACATTTAATTACTTTTATTTTATATATTTACCTAAATATATTATGTAACTGTAACTCAGCGGGGAAGCACTCGTGTATCACGTCTAATGTCTTCATAATTTTACTTTGCACAGAGCCCAGTATGTCCGTGCCTAGTTTCATTAATAGTCTGAAAGCAATAATATTAATTAAATAAATAAATCAAAAAAATATTAAATGAACAATAACGATGTAATGTTTCTTATGTAAATAAGTTTAATGTATATTTATTGCAATTTTTAATCATTTAATTTTTCCTTTTTTGAAGCTAATATTATATTTTTTAGCTCACGCTGTCCTGTTTAGGCGGAGGGAACCTAGTATTACGACACTACGATTCCCATTTTACGTCAAATTCTGGATTCAATGAATATTTCATTTCCTCGAATTGGAATCGAACCAACACACTTGTGCCCATGCGCCACTGGCCGCACACTAAACCAAGCTCCCACTCTAAACTAGTTCTAAACCGCTTATAACCAATTATAACCGGTTCAAACCGACACAAACCTGAACATAAGCTGATATAACCAGTCCCGTAGCTGATGCCAGTGTACAAGCAGCAGTTCGCACACGGCATCCAATAGAAGCGAGAACACTTTTGTGTGCGCGTCCACGAACATCTTGTTCAGGAGATCCGTTAGACGTCTCAGTTGATCCTCGGTGAGGAGACGACCGCTGTTCAAGTAGTTGGCCTGTTGGTTATGATTATTGCAAGTTAAAATCAGCTTCACGCTGTGTCCCGCACACAACAAGGTAAGCAGAGAGAACGTAGTGTTAGGACACTCTGTTCTCCATTATTTTACTTTTTCTATTATTTTTATTATTTTTATTATATATATATTTGTTATTACTTATACTCTTACATTAGGGCCGAAAAGCAATATTATATACAAACATTTTTCGAACGTCTATACAAATTTTATAAAGCTGAAGACATCTATATACTTTAGCCGTCTTGAAGGGCAGTGGTATAGCTACTTTAAAGGCGATGGTTATAGGTTCAATTTCCAATTACAATAAACTGTTCATTTTAATTTTTTGCTCTGGTAACAAAACAACCACCTTAAATTTCACCACTTTACACGCTAAATCTCAAAAATTGTGCCGAGACATTGAGTTCCCTTTGCCTACCTTTATATGCGGAAAGCGTAAAGAAAAATTTATAATTTATAATTTGTCAGGATGGATGTTTCGCTTTCACTTTACTTTACTTACAACTTATGTATAAATAATAGCAATTTATGTATAATTTGGTTATAATATAACATTTACTTTAAGAGGGCCAAGCTCCGTTTTGGTCTACATCAGTATCTTACCAAATGTGTAAGGCCATCTTTTCTTTCAGTCCAATGTGTGCACGCACAGAGTGCTATAATATCATCAGGGGGAGGTGGAGGAGGAGGGGAGCTCTCCCACCCCAGACGAGATCCTGAACCGGACCAGGATACACTCTGAAAAAGAAATAATCTGTTAACATGTTTTTTTTTATATTGTTCTTTCATTCTATAGTTACTGCATAGAATGCGGTCGACGAGTCATGGCCGCCCCGAAGTGAGGCTTTTTGAACTTTTGCACACATTTTTGATGACAATGAACAAGAATTAGAAATTTCCTAAAATCTAGTCTTCGAAGTAATCTATGCCTAAATTCAGGGCTATGACTTGCAACACACACTTGAGGAAAAAGACTGGCTTTACTGTAAATACTGTGAGAGTATGGACCAAGTGTCTGTAATGTTACAGACACTTGGTCCATACTCTCATTCTTATCTTATTATTATTTTGATTTGTTATCATTAAAATTAATAAAATTAATAATATTTATAATTAATATTATTAATTGACATCACACTATTATCTTTTATCTTTATGTAACATTTATAGGTTTTAACTTATCGTTGAGGATAGGCAAGATTTTTAAGTTTTAAATATTAACACAATAAATCCCTTGCAATTAACTATATCTTGATAATATCAATAAATTACTATTTAAATAATGTTACATATCATAACATAGTTTTCTTACATCATGTCGTCGATACGAGTCAAGGCTTCGTTCTGAACACACGCTGGATGCCTCAGAGTCGTCGTCTCTTCTGCCGTCGCACGCTGAACTATCTTCTGGGCTCTGGTAGGGAAAGAAGAAAGCTCTTACTACATTATTCTACAAAATAATATTTTTCAATTGCAATTCAGTAGTCCGTAAGATAATAACGTCGAACCAAACAAACTGTTCAGACGCACCCTCAAAGCGGCCTCCGCGTCGCGGCTCTGCTGCAGCAGGCGCAGCGAGGCGGCGGGCGCGCGCTGCGGCCGCTCCATGGACTCGCGGCGCCGCACGCTCACCGCGCCCGCCACGCTGCTCGACCGGCCCGTCCTGCACACACCACACATTTATGTCTAAGCGATCACTTAAGGGTTACACGGATATATGTTTATGTAGTTGGTAATAAATAAGAAATATTCAAAGAAAAAAAAGAAGCTTTTCGGTTGTATCTCGCACAGCAGAATAGGCTGAAAGAACCTGGAAATCTAGTATAGAAAATACTTCTCCAATCAGAAACTTCCCATCCCCATTTCTGCCGAATTCGTAGGGCATTGCGTGTTGACTAGCGGAACTCAACGCCGCATTTTGCCTGATATCTTTGCCCAGAGCGAAAAAATAAAATTATTAATCGATTTATTTCCTCCAATAAAACCCACAACCCTAGCGTTTACAGTCGCACGCTTGTGTTCCTGGGCCACGACGGCATCGGAATTGTTTTAAAAAAATAAATAGAAAAAAAAAACACATTAAAAATTAACTCAATTTTTTTATTGATTATCCCCTTTACCTAGTCGGACTAGTCTCCCTGGAACCCGCCAAAGATCTTGGTATACCGGAAGGTCGTCTCCTCGCACTGGAAAGTGACACTGGACCACTGCGCGATGACGGTGATGAAGAACGGGAAGTTGCTATAAAAATCGAAAAGTAGTTTTTCTCTTTATAATTTATAGCAGGGTAGACAGAGGTCGGTTAAGTGACAGAACTCTACGCCGCCATATTTTTATTAACAGAGTGAGAAAATAAAAGTAAATATTACAATTTTAATATTCTTACTGATAGACATATAATCCACAAATATAGCTATTACAATCAACTGAATTGTCTGACATACATAAATACACAATTTAAATTAAAAATAAAGGTATATATATATATATATATATATATATATATATATATATATATATATATATATATATTATCAAACAATACAACAAAAAAAATGTCGAACTAAAAACCTCTTTCCTTGAAGTCGGTTATAAAGTACATATAAAATTGTCAAACAAAATTGGAACTGACATTTAATAAAGTTATTATTTACATAAATATTTATGAGTTATGTTTGTTTACTTACGTTGTGATTGCGACACACCAGGTCGAGATCTGGACCTCCCCACCACCCTTTCTGGACTCGGTGGTACCGCAGCACTCACTGGGGAACGCTTGGCACGAGCTAGAGGGTTTAGATATATTATATAGATATTATGGCAATATGATATTTTTATTATTTTTGTATTAAAATTTAAAATTATCTCAAAAATGTTATTTGTTTGTTACAAAATTGTATTTTTATTATAATTATTTATTGAATATGGGACACATTCAGTAGACACGTGGATCGTTCCACCACACTTTCCGATTTGGTTGTACTGACGCACTTACTACTTACTTAATATACGTATATTTAAAAATGTTTAAATATATTGTATATGTCTCGTTCGGATGTTATGGACGAGAATGTTTCAATGAAATTTTAATTTGCTATTTTACATACTGCGGCATTATAGCTTAATATTTAATTATTATGGACACAACCAATTAAGATCTGGACCACTCACGCTTTTTACAAACCATAGTGGTATAAACTCCTGACGCAAAAAAGAGGTGAGTTATAATTTTGACGGGACTGTATGTCTGTCTGAGGCACCGTAGCTCCTGAATTAATGAATCGCTTTGAGTGTTTTTTTTAATGGAAAATTGTACATAGCGATGGTCCTCAGCTACGTTGTTTGAAAGTAGCTTAAATTAAAGCACTGTCTTTTTAAATAGATACAGGCATAAAATGTATAAAGAATTACAGGCATAAAATGTATAAACAATTACAATTAGAAACAATATTTTTTAACATATAAATTATTTTATGGTAAAAATATTTTACGATATTCTGTTAAAATTTCTAATTTTAAAAGAAAGGCGTGCCACTTAATTAACTAGAGTGCTTGAATATATTAAAAAAAATGTATAGATTCAAATATTTTTAATCATATTGAATATTAATTAAATGACATATATACCTTGTTGAGCCACTTCACCCTCTTCAAGATAGCATATAAAATAGTACAGTTATTTAAAAAAATATAAAAGTAATTACATAATTACTTTTTTATCATAAAACTAAATAATTTATTTAAATAACATAAAATGATGAAAAAGGACATGAGACAATACTTTACTAGAATGTAACAGGTTCAAAGATATCTTAGGACAAAACATTATATTATTAAAAACATAATTTGTACTGTATAGTTTAGGGAAGATAGGTTTTATGAACTTTTGAGAATTGTTCACTCAGGAAGCAAATAATCAAAAGTAACAATAATTCTAAAATCACCTGAATATAAACAAACAAAAGGCACTCACGTAAGCTGGCGGTGCCGGCGGACACCTTGGACCTGGCGAGGTGCGAGTAGAGCGCGCGCGCGCGCGCCCGCTGCGCCGCCGCCGCGTCCAGCGCCGACACCGACCGCGCCGTGCTGCTCGCGCCGGGCGAGCGCTCTGGGCGGACAAATGCACTTTGTTTCACAAACGGTCATAGTCGAATAGTATTATTTTACAAAGTAAATAATATATGTATATACATATTTTTATATTTGATACATTTGTGTGCTCTTGTGATGACTTGTTAAAAGACTGACAATATAATGTATTTTAATGGTCTATTAAAATAAAATTATTAATATTTTGATTATATTTACTATATGGTAATGTAATTTAATATACGACTAAAAGGGGGAGAAAAGTGTTAGTATAAGAGTTAGTGTTTAACTTAAAACTGGCAGAAAATAAGTTAATATTGCGACACTTGATTCAATTATCTCAAAAATAAATATAATGTAAAGAACGGATTGCTCTGATACAACGTAAAAAAAAATCGTCTAAACCTAACTTGGCCTTTGTTTTATATGAAATATTTTAAATTCTAAAGTTTGGCAATATGAAAGAAAGTAAAGAAATTCCTGAAATCTTATAAAGATTTTCTATTCACTTTTCTGCATTATATGCCAGAAAAACATACTATCGGAGAAAATAAATAATAATAAACCTCTCATAGCCACAGGTATATGAGATATCGGGGGTCTCTCCTGAGACGCGCGCCGTCTTCTCAAAGAGTTAGTTCTGTTTACACCGGACACTAAATTTTCAGTTGAAGCTTATTATATTTAAAATATACAGGTGGGTTATTTTTACCAAAATCCAGGAGAAGCGTGTAAAAAGACAATTGTCTTATTAGAAAATATATTCTACATCTTTACAAACAATAGAGAAAATGTGAATTATAAGTACTTTATCATTTAATTTCAATTTCCAAAATTTATCAAAATTTGAGAAAATATCCATATAAGTGTTATTATTAATTTAACACCACTTATCAATAATTACATCACAGATAAAAAAAATTTCTCACCAGAAACACTAGCGGATGGACTTCTGGGACTCGTTATATTTCTTCTTTCTGAGAAAACAAACAAAATTAATAATTTTAGTATCACAAGTTTTAAGAGTTAATTCTCATGTATTTGACTTGTACAAAAAATAAAAATACACATATATATATATATATATATATATATATATATGTTTGTATATATTTTTATATTAACTTAAAACTGGGTTTTACTTTTGTGGTTAAATACATGACACATTCACACACAAATTGCCCGTGGTTTAGTACTGACCTCAATAATTAACGAAATTATTAATTCATGAATGCACTATCGAATACAAAAATATATTTTTAATTTAAATAAGTAGTAGTAAGTTGTTTCTAAATAATAAACATATATATTGTTTTATCTCTACAAAAAAAAAATAATTAGCGCATATAAAATACGTTACCATAGCGCTACATGTATGTCAATTTATAAATAAATGAATAATGTCAAACACTCGGTAGTGTTCTTTATGTTTATTTAATCAGTTTAATGTATAATAAAAAATATATATTAACATAACATTCAGCATTCCTTTTTTCAATATAAACTATAGCTATGCCAAATCTAATACTGTCCGTCCTAACAATAATAGACATTAATATACACACCAGAGGACAGCGTATGCAAAGTGTGCAAGCTATCGAGGCTGCCGAGCCGCTCCCGTTCTATCTGCTTCTGCACCGCCGCGTCCAGTCTGTTGAACAGGCTCTCCGCGTCCTCCGGGAACTGCCGCTTGTACGCGAGGAACGCTCTGTGCACGAGACGCAAGTAGTAGTACTGTGGAGTGCGGTAGACGAGTCGTGGCCGCCTTACTCGTGACAAACACATCTACAGCTGACTCAGTAAGGTAGCGACAACTTCGAGACCGTACTATAGATACCTAGGAGTTTGTTAATCTAGGATGTTTTTATTTTATTTATTTTTTGTATAGAGTAGAGAATTAAGCAATAACTTCTGTTAGTTTCTACTTATTTCAAAATTATGTCTTAATATAGAAGGGAGTGGAACTCAATCTCGCATTTTATGAGATCAGAGCAAAATATAATGCGATAAATAAAATGGCTATACATTATAAAATTGTAGTTTCTTCTGCATGCAGTTACATGCATGCATTTTTCCCAAAAAGTATTTGACTCAATTCTAAATGTAAACGCTCCTCAAAAAAAAAAATACCCCCTAATCCAATATTTGAACTTACTTCCTAGCATGATTCCTGGCGGTGCTGTCAGCGTCGGCACATGCTCGTCTTATAGCATCTCGTACTACAGCTTGCTGTCGTTCAATGGCCGCTGGGTTCCAACGTTCGAGCAGAAGGACTAGGACTTCACTGGAATGAGAAAAAATATGTTAGTTTTAAATATACATTTATATATTGTGTATTATTCACTTGTATATGATTTTTTAATAAGTCATTGTATCACTGAGTGACAAGCCACTGACCTCAGCGTGGACCGGATCTCCTTGCTCTTGTTGGTGGTGAGGTTGGTGACGAGCGCGGGGATGAGGCGCGGCGCGTGCACGTGCACCACGATGTAGCGCACGCACACCGTGCCGGCCGACGACACCACCTGGCAAGTACGACATTTGCAGAAGTTAGTGATGAATCACTATGTTTTTTGTTAGTTAAGATTAATACGCCTGACAACGAATAGAAAATATTATTACGTTAACGAATAAAAAAAGCGCTCAGGAAGAAAAGAAGAACAATAACAATAAGAACATACTAAAATCAGCGCATACGTTTACAGCAAATTTCATAACGGCCACGACTCCTACACCACACTATACAAATGACCGTACTATGAATACATAATAGATTAAACAAACCTTAGCAGCATTTTGTATGAGATTGATCAATTCCTGTAGAATATATAAACTGAATTGTTCCAGTTTGTTTCGGAGCACTTTAGCCATGTGAGCTATTGTGATACAGGCTTCACGCACCACCTAAGAAAAATAAGGCATTAAAATGAAACATTTCATCGTTTTTACAGTGAATTAATAAGAATTTATTAAAAGATGGAAAAAAAATATACAAAATTAAGCTTATGTAATGTAAGATAGGAAAAAAACGAATCTACGAGTTTCTGAAAAGAAATAAATATTTTTTATTAAAGACATTATAATTAAAGACATTGCGTTGTAGATGCAAAGAAAATCATAATACAAACAAGAATCGGACCCACAACGCCAACTGTACGCCAGTCAAATCTTATAAAAAAATCACTCTAACATACCTGACTCCTCAAATCCTTTATGACCACTAGGAAAGGTACGGAAAGGTCCTTCAAATGCGCCGCAAATTCCGTTGGATACTGAGTATGAGCATTTGCTGTTAGCAACGAACGTATTTTCTTTAGCTGTTGACGAAAAGAATTATATTAATAATTTTAAATTCAATATTCGCAATTCGGCGGATACGGAAGTATCCTTAATGGGAAACAAATGGGTTTCCCTGCTATGTGCGGGATCCATCGTGAAGATAAAAAAAATATTCTTAAATATCATTCTATTCGATAAAATCTTAATAAGTTATCATTTAGATTTGTATAATTTAGGTCCACGCTGGACCTTGCACCCCAGTACTCACGGCGTCCACCCTCTTCTCCCAGTCGGCGGCGCGGTCGCCCAGCACGGCGGCGGCGTGCCGGCAGAGGTCGTCGAGGCCCCGCGCGCCGTATATGGCGGCGGGCGCGGTGCTCGCGAACGCCGCCTCGAACGCCTCGCTGGACACCGCCCCGGCCTCGCCCGCGGCGCTCGCGGCGCTTGACGCTGTGGAATACAGAGGGTAAATAAGGACATTACCAATTTTGAGTTTCATTTTGAGATAAAATTTCATATTTTTTTTTAATTTTCGCATCTTTGTCCCGCATATAGCAAGATAGGCAGAAGGAGGGTATTGTTAAGATACTAATTATTCACTTTAACAGCGCCACGAAATGAAAGTACTAAATAATTCATTTTCCTGAATGGAAATCAAACCTACAACCATAGTGTTTCCAATCACACACTTGTGCCATTGTTTTTATTTATTCATTTATTAGCCATCTAAAGTTACATTCTTAGAATACAACGGTGTACAATAAATAAGTAAAAGGAAACCGTCATGGCCCGGCACAAGGGTGTGACTGTAAACGCAACGGTTGTGAGTTCGATTTGCACTCAAAGGAACTAAGTACTTAAAACTTTCATTTCCTCACTCTGGTATTGAACACCCAATACGTTCAGGATTCGGCGATGTGGGAAAATGAGTGTCTTAGCACTATGTTGTCTCTACCCCGCTATACGCGGGATTTGACGTGAAGCTTTAAAAAAAACCACTAAATAATAGAACTACACTTAATACTTACCACTAGCAGAACTAGTTAGTTTAGTGGGCGGCGGTGGTTTCCTGCTCGCTGAGGGTAGGCTGTACAAACCCGCCACTGTACGCTTTGGGGGGTCACACGCTGTTGTTTTATGTGTATTTGTGTATATTTTATGTGAAATTTGAGTGTTCAATTGTCCAGAATTGTGTGTTTTTTGTAGACATTTGTGTGTGTGAGTATATAGAGATGTGTTATTGTGTAGAAGTTATGAAAAAATATTTTTGTTTGTATGTTTATTGCGCAAATTTTCAGCCATCATATGTGCAAATGTGTATAGCAATAAAACCATTGTGTATATTGGAAAATGAAATTATTTGCATAGTGAAATGAAATAAAATTAATGATAAATGACAAGTGTTCATTAATTTTCATTAAATAATGGCAATAATGATTTAGGACGAGAGACAATGCGTGTTACCAGTGCATGAGACCCGGATGTACATGTGAAGAAGAGAGAAAAAATTATATTTAATATTTATTATAGTATATGAAGAAGTTGGTTATTGACATGTAATTAAATATAGATTTTTTTTTCTTTCATTTATTCAATGCTGGTTCCTATTCATAGAATTAAAAAAAACATGTCAACAATCAAAATCAAAATGTTTGAAGAGAGAGGAAATATCTAGGTTAGTTTCTAAATTATAAAATTTAAAGAAAATTTTTTTAGGAAACGTATAAATCACAAGTGTGGAATAACACTTAAATTTATTAATTTATTAGTTCAATGGGATTCAAATAATATGCGATAATTTTCTAAGTATACTGAATATAAGAAATACTTCATATATTAAAACTAAATTCTTTTTCATCCCAATCCCATAAAAAAATCAATCACATTTAAATTTATAGTGAATTAAAAAAAAAGTATTACAATAATATAAAATAATAATGGTTGCAAAGTTTATTTTGCAATCATAAATATCAGGAAAAGTGACTATTTTCATTTAATTATTTCATTAGTTAATTATTTGCCAATCCCAAAGGAGATAGTATTTTAATGTGATTTCAAAAATTTTATCCCACGGGATGCCGTCGTTCAAGTTAATAAAACATAAAAAAATGCCTTTTATCAACATTTAGTAATCTGTGGCATATATATGTATTATTTTATCTGCGACTTAATCTAAGCTTATCTTTATCTTTTGGTATGTATGCTAAGTGACTTTTAGTAATGAGTTAAGATTGATTGCCATTTTTTTAATAAATTAAGAACATTTTTCACTATCTTACCGGGTGTAGAAGCACCAGAGCTGTCACCATCCCGAGATCTGGCTGAAGTTGGGATTGTCATAGTTCGTTTAACTGTCCGGGATACGAAATCCGCTTCGTCTTGGCCTTGGTTTGCTGTGTATATAAAAAAAAAAATTATAGATCTTCTTTTTTTAGAATTATAGATCTTATTCAAAGTGATAGAAATAACAAAGTGAGTAATGTTTCATTATACAACCAAAGGACATTTTCTATTAAATGCTTTAAAATAAAAGCAATTACATTTAAACAAATTTAACCTACCTAGCAAAATGTCAGTCAAGTCAGTCATGTGACTTTTAAGTTACTTCCAATGGGTCTCACCGGAAAGCAATACAGCCCAGTCTCTCTCACTTCGTCGAACTTCTTTTGCAAAAGTACTGATTTGGGCTAATAAATAAAAGGTCAGTCAAGTCAGTCACACTCCTGTTAATGAGACTTACAGTTACTCTCACCAGAAGGAAATAACAGCCCAGCCTCACTTCGACGAATTTCTATTCCATAAGATATAATTTTGAATGATTAACAAACTGTCAGTCAAGTTACAGTCTCTGTCAATTAAGACTTACAGTGTGTCTCACCGGAAGGCAACAGTAGTCCGGCTTCTCTCGCTTCGTCGAACTTCTGTTCTAGGAGTGCGAACTTCTGCGCTGGTACTAACTCCTTCTTTTTAAGATCTTGTCTTAATCTTTCACCTGGAACAATAAAATAATCATTTTAATAATTTGGATTAATTATGAACATTTAATTGTCTATCTAAATAAATGTTGAGGTTACCAGAGCAAGGAAATAAAAATATTAATTATTCCCAATCCACAACCGTCGCGTTTACAGTCGCTCACTTGTGCTACTGCGCCATAACGGCTTCATTATATAAATTAATTAATATTTATATATTATCTTTTATGTTGGTGTAGTGCTTTCTGGATATTATACAATTACATTACAGTGCGTTGTCTGTCACTTAGTTTAAAGCGGAACAGTTCTAAGAACCTAATAGAGATTGTGTGACAATGGAACAGCGACTGTCAATTCAATGGCTATGAGTTTGATTCCCACTCGTGGCAGTCAATAATTTTTATTTCCCTTTTTCAAATTCGAGAAGAATGAAGCTGTGAACGGATATGAGAGAAAAGGCGTGAATCTGTTTTTAAATTTTCAATTATCTTTTATGTTATTGATCACGATAGTTTTAAATTTAATGGAAAATAACCATTTCCGTGTTGGAGATGTAAGATCTTAATTTTTTTGGGAAATTTATACTTATATTTAAAAATTAATTGACTATAAGGCTTCGAAAAAAACTTGAAGTAAAAACCTAACAAGTTACTTTCCCCCTGTTTCCTCCCTCCCTAAAACGTTTTCAAACCTACTAACCAACATGTCTATAGACGTCCACCAGCAGCTGCACGGCCGCGTCGCGCACCGCGCCGTTGGGGTCCGCGACGAGCGCGGCTAAGCTCGGCACCGCCGATCTTAGCTGGAGTTCTGCCGCACCGTGACTGGGGATGGCACGAGGGCGAAGCAATTGTAAAGGATGAAATAATTATTTAAAAAAGTATACATGATTAATAATGAAAAGTTAAATTCAGATTTGTATAATGTATTTAATAAAGAATAACATTTTCATCTTCTGTAGTCAGATATGAACTAAAATTTACTCAAAATACATACATTGTAGTAGACATACAAAACCATTAACGAAAAAAAAATTCCTAATATAGCAAAAATATAATAATATTAATTACTGTTCACAACTATCAACGATTACAAATTCCACATATCAGGCAAAGAAAAATAAGTACAAAAAATATATACTCACGAATGCAACAACGCCGCGATACACCTGAGCGTCTCCTCGCGCGCGTGCGCCGCCTTGTGCTGCAGCGCGGGCGTGAGGCGCGCGAGCAGCGGGCGCGCGGGCGCCGCGCGGCTGTCCGACAGGCACGAGATGCACGCGCGCGCCGACACGCGCACGCCCTCCTTCGTGTCTGCCAGCCTGGCAGGGGAAACAGACGTCTCTCGCGTTTATTATGGATAGAAGTCGACATCGATCTAATCAAATTAGTATTAAGCTATTTTGTTTTTTTTCAGCTTCACGCTGTATCCCGCAGGTAGGAGAAGGTAGCCTAGTGACACTCCGAAATCTGGAAGCATTACGTATTGAGTGTCGGAACAGTCACACGCTTGTGCCCGTGCTGTGTTTAAAATAAAAGGTAAATTTGTTTCGTTTTTAACTATACATTTATTTAGATTCACAGGCTATCCATAACCTCCATATATGATAGTCGAGAAATGATTCGTATGTAATTCTATTATTTTGAATACTATAGGATAGTTGAAAAGAAATTATCGTTTCATTTTGTTTAAACAGGATATAAAATTATTTTAATTTGTAGTAAAATATTCTATTGCGATTATGCGATAGAATATTTTTTTTCAAATGGAAATCAAATCATGTCAAAAATATGCGCACACGCATGTAGCAGATGCAAGTTGTAAATAAAGACATTTACAAACGTAACCTAATATAAAATCGCTACTTATAAATGTCTTCCAACCGCAATTTAAATTGTTATGAAACCAAATACTTCATTATTTTTATGGATATTATTTATTATCATTCAGGCAATCAGGACGCAGATGGTACAGTGACTTAATTTACACGCGATGACTTTGAGTTCGACCTCCACAGAAGAAAGATTTTTTTCTTTTCCCCCACTTTGATAAGACAAAAAGTGGCGTTATCTACCGCAATACACTACACAGTAAAGTTAAGATATTCTATACCTATAATAATAATATCTTTTAGGCATATAGTAGGGAAACTATATGTTATAGGTATCGATAACATATTAAGTGTGTATATAAAGAAAACAAAAATCTTAAAACAATAGGCAGTTGCATCATCAGTCACATCTGAATAAGCATGAAGTATCTAACATTACTTCCTTTAGAGCTCATAGACATACAAATAATATTATTAAAAATTAATATTTTTTTGTCTTTGTTTGATATACCACCAAAGATTTTTGAGGTATTCTGAAGAACATAACTAAAGATTAACTAAAGAGCTGAAGTGTTTATACAGTTTTATCAAAACTTAATTTGTGCAGTTCATTTACTTAATTAGTGATAAAACACTACCTTACTGGATTTAATGGCTTATTATAATTAAAAGTAGTGAATTTTGGTATTTATAACTATCGTTTCAACTTTATAAGTAATGTAAAGTCAAATCAATCTAAATTTGTAACATAATAAAAATCGACTATAAAAACTTAATTATTTCCGTAAAAACTCTATTGCGGAAACAGAGTGACCGCTATCTCTTTCTCATTCACTTACCTATCAATAATATGTGGCAGTACAGTTGGTACGTAGTGTGAGAAATCTGGGCCCATACGCTCGGCGAGCGCGCCTATAACTTCTAGACCATTTTGGGCAACCTGGAAACGGGAAAAAAAAAATATATAGTTTATAGTATACTACAAATCTAAACGTGGCTTTACCCGTAAAAATATTGTTATATTATAGCCAAATTATTTGTTTTTACATAAATTATATCCTATGTTATTCTAAATCCTTGTATCCTCGTTATTATAAAGTTTCGTCTAAGTCCATACAGAAGTTTTTCTTTTGCCTGGTTATCAGAGCGAAGAAGTCGAATTAATATTTTATTCCCACGAGTGGGAATCGAATCCATTAGAATGTATGTAGCGTTTACTGTCACACGCTAATGTTCCTGTGCCACGACGTCCTCAATCTCTATTTTCTAATCTTAATCAATATTTTGATTCCGTGAAATTATTTTATTTTCCATAATCTACCAAAAAAAAAATTATAAAATCAAAAATAACTTACACATTAAATTAAAATGTTTTTTTTTCCGTAATTACACAACAAAAACACAAAATCTCGACCAAAATCTATTAAAAACGCAAAGTTAAATCAGATACCGTCCAGTATTAGAACTAAACTGCAATCTATCCCACACAGCCTAACAATTGAAATGAGATTAAGGTACGCCCATATGACCAAGACGTAGGGAGACTTATTCTGTGAAATTATTTATCATCATGACCTAATTGCTGTCTTATAGACTTAGCTACTATTTAGAATTTTTTTTCAGCTTCACGCTGTATTCCCGCACACAGCAGGGTAGGCAGAGGGAACCTAGTGTTTTAGACACTCCGTTCCCCACTTTCTGCCGAATTCTTGAGGCATTGCGTGTTGAGTGGCAGAACTCAACGCCGCGCTTTGCCTCGGCACCAGAGCGAAGAAATGGAAATATAAATTTAAGTAAATATTTAAATATTTCATCTCCTCGAGTGGGGATCGAACCCACAACCAGTTTTACAGTCACATTTCACAACTTCTTCACTTCGTGCCGCTGCGCTACGACTAGCGTCAATTAAGAATTCAATTTAGAATTTATTATTCTAATATAACTTCACGTTTTATCCTGCCTACAGCAAGATAGTCTCTGTCTATGCTGCTATAACTAGTGTTAAGACACTGTTCTCTACTTTTCCTCAAAAATTCGAGACGTTGCCTGTAAACTTTATATTTACATTTTCTTTTTCTGATTAGTATTACCATTTATACCTAAAAACAGATAAAAGAGTTCCCAAAGCGTCTGCCTACTTTAAAAAGTTCAGGAGATATAATGTAATAGAATTGTGTATCCATTGGACTAGTAGAGCAGAATTAAAAAATTAAAGTAATTTGAACTCATTTTAGACATTGTCATCAATATCTAACCTACAGCTAACCAGTATTACCTAAATAATAATAGTAGTTTTTAATAAATATTACAAAAAATTAGAAATCTAAGAATATTTTCGTAGATTCCGTCCAGAATAACCACGCTAGGCGATCAACCGTGGAAGTAATCAGAGTGTGTGATGCTTCCTACCGTTTGAGATTAGCCGACTGCGGCAAAAACTACGGTGTTTTCGTATATTTTTAACCGACTTTCAAAAACCATAAATGTTAGAACTTCCATAATATGTAACGTTTAGGGCATTTGGATTCATAACCAAAGAAATATGAGTTCTGAAAAAATAAATTGAATAAAGAATTAATATTACACTAAAACTCATCCAACAAATGTAGGTGAAAATTGCAAAAATTGTCTACACAAACCTTGGAAACGAAAGCGTTGTGGTACGGAACCACCGCGGCGCAGCGTAAATGCAAGGTACTCGGGTCGATTCCCATTAGGGAGAATTAATTATTTTCATTTCCTCGATATAGTAACAAAATAGATTGCGGCGCAGAGGTTCAACATTCAACACACATAGTCTCCTACTCTGCTACAGTCTGTGGGACTTCTTAAATAAAAAACGACGTCATCATATTTGCTGTTATATCTTCACTCTTAGTAAATTAGTAAGAGACTTGAATATTAGCAACAATGTTACTTCCTAATTTATAGACGATTAGCTGTTTTCTGTGGCCACCGTGGTCAAATCTAAATAAATAAGGATTGTGTATGACACATGACACACGCATAGTGTCCGAGGTCATTTTTAGTTATGCCACAAGTACCGTAGGTTACAGCGAAATTATTAACGTGATGTAATATAGCACATAGCCTTCCTTGATAAATTGGTTATACAACACAGTGTTTCCCATTTCGAAACAATAGTTCCCGACATTAGCCTGCTCAACCAAACAAAACATTCAGCTCTATAATACTAGTATAGAAGTATAGATGAGAAACAATCAAGACCACATTCACATAATTTCCAAAAACCAGAGAGATTAAACACAAAATTTTCTCCCAAAACACTACAGAGGTCACTTATTCACATACAGAATCGGGTCACGCACGGGTCACTCGCAATAAACAAATCTAGATAAGCGTTGGCATAGCAGGCTATTTTCTTATTAAGACCTACGACTATACCTACATACGTTGGCAAGGTTATAAATTTATAATGTACTGAACAAAGTGTTTCGAAGTATATTTTAACTGCATTTTATGATAGTGATGTCAGAAGTGGGTTGTTGGTGGTTGCGGTTTTAAAAGCGATTTAATTTAACAGGTGTTTGTGAAACTTTATTAGTTTCCTTGAATTACATATATATATACTTTTATGTATATATATATATATATATATATATATATATATATATATATATATATATATATATATATATATATATATATATATATACATAAAAGTAAAGAATTTTTCATATTAAATAATAAAAATACCAAATTTGAACCGCAGTATTGAGTTCCGCTACCTACTAAGCAATATTTTTAAATTAATAAACGTAAAATGAAGACCAGTGTGTCTTAGCACAATTTCCTTCTTCTTATCCTGCAAAAAATGGCAAATATATAAAGTAAATCCGAAAACATACCTTAAAATTCCCCCCGTTCAGCCAACCGACCATCGCATCAACCAACTGAGGAGCTGTCTCATGATTAACGTCTTCCCGTCTCACCAGCGCCGCGAGACGCTCCCCGAGCTGCTGGCGGAGGCGAGGGTCCGGGCGGGAGAGGAGCGGGATGGCCGCTTCGAGGGTAGCCGGCTGGGAGTAATGCGCCATCTGTTCTGGAGTTATGGATGAGATGAATTCTTTTTCACTATTTTTGTGAAACTGACCGACAGTTTTTTATAGCTTCACACTGTATCCCGCATGTACCCATAGTGAGGAACAATCGGTTTCTCACTTTCCGTCGAATTTTCCATACATGGAGTATTGAGTGGTGGAGCTCAAAATCGAGTTTTGTTTTGTCGACCATAGCGAGGAAATCAAAATATTAAATAATTGCTTTCGGAGAATGAGAATAGAACTTACAACCGTCGCGTTTACGTCATTTACTGCTACGACAACCTCTGACCAAATTTTACATAAATAGTGATAACTATGGGTGCATTATATATAAAATAAATAATGATAACTATGGGTGCATTTATTATAAATCAAGTTCTTTATTTTATTTATCTTGCACAGAATGGTTGAGATTAAGAGAACAAATTAATAATATTAATTTTGTGAAACGAAATTGAAGCGTCACTATGAAAACAAACGGGAAAATGTATTTTTATACATAATTATGACACATTTACATATTTGGAAGAAACATTAATAAATTGAATGAAAATGTGTGGTAAATGTGTAAATTTTACAATAAAAAAAAAAAACAAAAAAAAAATACTAACCGTTTACAAAACCTGTGCACTAGTAAAAAAAATCAAAATGCCCTGTCTCTTATCACAAAGTGTCCGAGTCCATGTAACAGTCATTGCACAATCGCCACTAGCACTGATAGCACAGTCCGAGCACAGTATAGCACAATTTAGCACAAAGTAGCACCGGAGCACTTGTCACATTACTGGTATTTTGTTGTCATGATGACACTGAAAATAAAAATTATAACATTAGATATTATTGAAATTTATTTTGGAAACATTGATGTGCTGGGTTTTGTTCAGACCACTGTCTTTCTTGTTTAGGCGTTGACCATTCAAATCATCTGATTTATCTAACGTGAATTTCAGTAGGACAAGCATTGAAGCTTTTTTAAATCTTAATAATATAATTTTTGTATAATGTGATAAGTATCCATGAATTCAAAATTCAAATCCTGTTACGGTAATACAGTCGAATTGAGAACCTCCTCCTTTTACAGCAGTCGTTTAAAATTTATATGATTTTTGTGCCTCTAGAACTATGGCAGTTCATTATTAGATACGAGGCATTCGTAGGTTCATTTTAAATTTGATTAAAGATATATAGATAAATACATATTAAAGTTGAGAACCCTTTGTAGTAATGTATATATCTCTACGTAATCCCATAGTAATCTATATATAGTCCTTGACACTGCAGTGAGCTCTTCTCTCTGCAACGCTTGACACTCTAAAGATATTTAGATACGTATAAGATGCGTATAATAAGGATATATAAATAAATACAAAAGTAAGTTTAACATTTACAAAAATAAATATTTTCCTCTAGTGGGATTTGAACATATAACCATTGCGTTAAATCGGGCATCTATCGATTGAGATCGAATGGCTTACTTTCCTCCATAAAGTATTTCCGCAACGTGCCAAATAACCTAACCTACTTCTATCGTTTTGACTGAATTCTGTCTAGTTTTAGAAATCAATATTATATAACCAGTCTTATTCTACAGTAATGAAAAAGCCCGTAACCGAGATAGTTGTGGGTTCAATCCTCGCCCAGCGGAGCCAATTCTTTTACTTTTTTCTCCTTGGTAAAGCAAAGTGTGGCGTTGAGTTCTGCCACCTAACACATACCCTGCGTTATGCACGACAAAGCGTGAACAGAACATACCAGTCTACGAAAGTTAAAAAAATAAATATCATAATTCTCGCAGTATTTATAATCAATTGTTTCGGTATTAGCACGTCAAATAATATACGAAGCACCTATAATGAGAATAACTTATACAAAATAGTATAGATAATTTAAATAAGGCTATGAGTAGAAAGAAAACTAAATACGTAGTTTCGTGTGTGTTGTCTGTAAAATCACTCAGTAAATGAAGAGCTTTAAATATATTATATAGATAGAACAAAAAAGAAAGCGTGTATAAGATTTCGTATTAATTAACTGATGACAGCATGTTGTCCAAGTTTGTATATTCACCCATATATAAGCTTTACATGTGGGTCAATGTTATCAGCAGCCTCGACCTTGGCAATGAGTGTAGGTTCAATTCGATAATAACGTGACATGGCCGAGTCGATTAAACAAAGTCTATCGTTTAGTCACGCCTAGATACCTAGACCTTATTTTGTAGTATTATAGATTTTCTTTTTGTTTCTAACAATTTTAGTACATCCTCCCTGTCTCTTTGAAATACCATATCGGGTAATAAGAAACAACTATTTCCCAGTGATTGGCGGAACTCAACGCCGCGCTTTGTCGAGATTCGAACTCGCATCCATTGCACCTAAACCAACTGCACCACAACGAAATCAATATACGTATGTAAAGGTAAGTAACATAAGAATGTCTAAAACAATGTAATCTCACGATTAATAAGTGTGAAAGCCATGTGAAACTGACATTAAGCCATCGCGCGTCGTTTTGACGATCAAGGCTCTTTTTGAAATCTGGGTCGAGCCGATGATATAGAATAGATCACTTTGCTATACTTTCTTTAGAGAAGATAGTGGGTTCGATTTTCAATAAGAGAATATACTAAGAGTGAATTAGCATAGATAATTTTTTCCAAGAACAACGTTTCTTTTTCATTATCATAAGAAGCGAAGCAAGGGACGGTGGGGGAGCGAATCGGACGAAGCCCTATATAAATTATGTACATAAACGTAAGTATAGCAGAATAATCTGAGGGAACCCTAAAGTTGTGTACCTATAATATGTAGTCACCAATACAAAAATGGAGAACGGATTGATCACTATCAAAACAAGTCGAATCGTAGGTATTAAAGAATAAATTTTGTATTTATTTGACCGATTGCGACAATCTTTAAGCATTTTGTCTATCAGAGAGTCTAATGTCATGTCATTCGCTTGCCCATACGCCACCCAATTTTCAAGGCGTTTGAAAGGCGGAACTCAACACCGCGTCTTATCTTCTTACCAGAGCGAGGATATGAAAATATTTCATTCACCGAGTGGGAGTCGAGCCTAACGAAAATAACCGTAGCGAATATAATTTAAAATAAATGAATATTATGTTTAGTCATCAATACGATAATAATTTATTCCTTACAACATACAGCTTTTGACCCTTATTTAAATTACTCAATAAAAAAAACTATTGCAACGCGAATCGAATCCGCGACCTTAATGAAACAAGTAGCGTCAGACAGACAGTCAATTATGGTTATAATTAACATTCATTTTAAAGGCTGTTTCTTAAGGCTAACATCATATTTCATCATTCATTTTGTCATTTCATCTTATTCAAGTTTTTTATTCCTTGCATATAACAAGTAGGTAAAGAAGACCTAGTGTTATGACACTCTATTTTTCACTTTCCTGTAAATTTCAAGACGTTGCGTGTAGAGATCTATATAAGTGATAGACGTGAAGACAAAAAACTGTTTATGCAACATTTCAAGTGTCATTATATAAGAAGCAAAGCGTATTTCCGCCATTAAACACGCAATGCTAGGGGATTAAATTTGACTAAAAAGTAGAGTATGGAGTGTTGTAACACTCAATTCTGCTCTGCCTAACACGGTATATGCCAGGTGTAAATGAAATTAAAATAAGAACAACAACAACAAACAGCTCGAGTGTAAGTCGGACTTGCCTACAAAGGGTTCCGCATGTGAGGAAAGTAAAGTTTATAAAAATTTGCAAGCCTCAATTTGTACTTAAATTACATTTTTTTTTATTTCAACGGGAACTGCTGTATAGGTTTTAATTACATAACTAACTTAATATAATATGCAATAAAAAGTAAAGTAAATCATTCAGTTTGTTACCTCCACACGTTTTTGACACAAATAGTCTTGAACAGACAAATAGAACAACAAACTGACTGACTTATAAAAATTCCGTTTTTTTTTCTTTTAAGGTACTTACGGAACCCTAAAAAATAGAAAAATCAAGGTTATTGTTCGTAATTTGCCATTTCATTGTATTACAAGACAAATTTATTGATACACTCTTCACTAAATGTCAGATAGACATTAAAAGCATAGCTAAGTTAATAATAAAAGTTAAAATAACAAGGCACCGTTTCTTTCCTTCGTCTTTGCCTGTTCTTAAGATAATGTTTCACCCCTTTTACTGTTTTTATCCTTTCACCCCTTATATTAATATCTGTTGACCGTTTCTGCCTATTCGTATCAGATAACCAGTTTAGTTTAGACTTGTTTTTACTTGCAGCTTCATATGCATGGTGCAATGAAAATAACTAAGACTTTTTTAAGTTATTACCATATTTTTATGAAAAAAACTTATTAATATTGTGTTATACATTATATGTGTTATACCTTTCTACAAAATTTAATTATATCTACAAGATAGATATAAAATATGATTTTCTATAACGCTAACTCATTCACTTTATATGTATAACTAACCATATACCTAATGACAATTAAATTTAAATATATTTATATATACTTTTTTTACATGTTGTATTCTGCATTCAGTAGACATTTTTTCATGATGAATTTTGTAACATACTTGTTACAGAGCAGTTTCATGGTCAGAATGAGAAAATGTAACTAATTTATTTACCCAACTAAGAATCAAACCCCCAAATATAGTTTAAGTCAGCCTCAAAATAAATTCACAGATATATATAAAATTAAACGTAATAACTACTCAATAAAATTGTTCATCAGACAGCATAACACCCACATTGTAAATCCATTATGGTCTGCATAACAATCGAGTTCTTTAATTATAGTTAATGTGCATATATAATAGTTAAATTATGTATCGATAATAACTTTAGTGCGTTTATAGCCACTCTCCGAGATGATCATTATGTTTTAACTTTTTTTTTTTTTTTTTTTTTTTTTTTTTTTATGGAAAAGACACGGCAAACGAGCGTGCGGGTCACCTGATGGTAAGTGATTACCGCCGCCCACGGCCCCGTGCAACCCCAGAGGAGCTACAGGTGCGTTGCCGGCCTTTAAGGTGGGCTGGGCGCCGGGGCCCGGCATTACCTGATGCGAAACGCAGTGGCATAAAGCCACCACTTCACGCCGGTTTTAAATGCCGGGGGTGGTAATGATCCGGTCGAGTCTGCCCATGCGTGTTGCCATTGCTGGCGACGTGACTCTACCACACGTACTTTAGTCGCCTCTTACGACACCAGCAGTACCAGGATGATCCTATTCTAGGCCGGGATCACACGGCACAAATAATACTAATAACTTACATTAAGTTGGTATAAATTTAGTTTCCTTTATATTTTTTTATATAATAGAAACTCTCATATAATTGACTTACAAATTGTTTGCTGAATTTATCGAAAATAAACTATATTCCAATTAAAAGTTATTGAATTGGAATAGACAATAGATTTTACATAACTATAATAAAAACCTGCACTTTTTTTCTAATTCTACTGTACAAAATATTATTAAAATCAAACTATCTAAGTAGAATATATATTCATAATCATCAAGCAACATAAAGTTGATACTAATATAATAGTTGATGTTAATATTGACAAATTCAATTTAAAAATCCTTAATTATAAAAAGAACATCACTCATACATGAGTCACACATTTAAAAAGATGGATGCAGAACAACTAAAACCAAAATCTCTTATAAAAGAACATATTCAACCAACACTGTTCCGAAGCTTAGTCATACACATACAAACATACATATACAAAAACCTATACAAACCAACTGTCAACTATTAGTAATCATTCTTAACATTGAGTTAAATATTTAATGAGGCTATTATGACTAAAAAGGTTTAAGTAACATAAAAGCTTTATTTATTATGTTAATCTATACTAAGATTATAAAGTCAAGTTGTCTGTTTCAACAGAGTAATCTCAGGAACTTCTGGTTCCAATTGAAAATATATCTTCATGTTGGATAGTATATATTAAGTAGTTTATGTTAATAATTTTTATGTAACCCACTGCACCTGCAGTCTAATTTACCCCTAAAAACCACATCAAATGAATCATTAATATTTTCATTTCATCTCTCGTGGTGTCGACGTTAAGCACAATGTTGAGTTCCACCGCTCAACATAGGATGCCTCCAGAATTCAGCAGAAAGTAGGGAACGGAGTGTCTTAACACAAGATTTTCTCTGCCTACACTGCTGTGTGCGGGATACAGTGTGAAACTGATTTAATTTTTTTTAAAGGAATCATGTATCATGATATAACTTTTGGTTACTTTCATTTCACCATTTAAGTGAATAGTACAGTAAGGGATAAAAGTTATAGTCAACCACTGTCTCGCTTTGGCCCAACTACCAATCAATTCGTATTTTACTGACTCAGCTAAATTTTTCTTTTTTTTTAGTTTCACACTGTATGCCACACAAGAGATAGGCAGAGAGAATCTTGGGCGCTAATGTTAAGACACTCTGTTCTCCATCAAAATAGCCACTTCTACTGTTACATACTTTTGTTACTCAGTTTCTGCCGAATTCTTAAGGCAAGTGGTTGATTTCAATGCCATGCTATGCCTTTATTATTTATACACCCAAATTTAATATTTATACACCCAAGTTTGAACCCATAACCGTTGTTACAGTTAAATACTTGTTCTATTTAATTTTTAAATGCTTAACAGGATAAAGGTAGCAGGATAAACATTTTAAAATTGCACAAACACTTAATCAATTGTTTTCAACTGGCTTATATTGTTTTTCCTATAAAATAGTGATATACTTAATTTCTGTTGTTAACTTTTACTATAAGCAAGTTTCTTTTTTTTATAATTTTTAGTAATCATTAGACATGTTGCATGTCATGCATATTCTTTTCAGTATTTCTAAATTATAATTATTATTTAATTAATTAGTACTTTTTAAATCTCCTACTAAATATTTTTTTCTATATCTATTAAAGTCTATGGGGTTTTCATGTCTAGCAGGCTAGACTCTTTACAATATAAGTTTCAAGCCATTGATGTTTGTGGGGTTCGAGAGGATAAATTCATATTATCATTTTCATTCTTTTTTAAGTAACTAGACCTTGAGATTGAGGTCCACAATTCAACTTACAATGTCATAAAAAATGGGCAGTATGTGAAGAATGGAATATCTTAACACTTCAAAATTAGAAGAATTCACTAAGCCTACCTTCCATAATGCAGGATATAGTGTGAAAATAAGAAAAAAATGGATTATATGACTAAAAATAGTTTTTTGATAAAGCTATTTTTAGTCATTCTAAAAGAGAAAGTTTTAAATGCTGTTACATATTGTAACAATTAAGACAGCTATAAAAATAAAATTGATTTTGAATGATTATTTAAATATAAGACGTGTATGATAAACTAGTTTTTTATATCTTTTTAAGTAATAGAAATAGTTATATAAAAGATTTTTTTTAAGTGTCACAATTTTAATAGTCAAAAATAAGTATTAGCTTTCGAGATACAAGACAATGTCCTTAAATGAAAAAAATGGAGAACAGAGTGTCTAAGTACTAATTTCTCTCCACAAATCAGCAAATGCACGTAAATAAAGTACAAGACAACATAATTGTACATTGTAACTTTAATAACATTGATAAGTAAATCTATATTTTAGGAGTTAATATAAATCCTTTTATCCATACACTTGTAATATTTATACTCCATTCGTCATGATGTCATCGTATCCTACCAATTGAGGATAGCAAGTCTATGTATACGATTTATATATTTATACATATAGTGAAACCTACTTTCTTTTTGTTTATAGCTTATTATTACTAACATTAGATATTATATCTCCGGTTAGAAGTTAAAATTGTATCCGCATTATGTATTATTTGTTATCTGACACAATATTTAACAATGCAGTGTCAAATTCTTAACAAAGTTGGCGACATTTTGCATAAGAAAATGAGTTTATTACGTTTATATTAATAAGATTGTTTTACCTTTTAGTAGATCCAATCAGAGTAAAAATAACACATAAGTTTTGTTAGTCGATAATAAAATGCGAACAGACATTGCCTTGTAAAGGCTTTTGATTGACCTTTATTCTCAAACACTTAGCACTACAGTACACTGTCACATTCAATTTAAAAAGTTAAAAAACACCTTTCCCAAACAAAAAAGTCAATTTAAAATGGAGTTATTTCGAGATAATCTTGCCGTTTCAAAATCACTGAGAAAATATTCGGTAGTCGCGCATGCCCAACAAAAATTTACATCACGTGACCTGTCATGGCGTCATAATATTTGTTTTATAAATATTTCTGTTGAGCAAAGGTAGCAATACGTTCTACCAAAAACTTACAATAAAATATCATTTTAAAAATTAAAACGTTAAATATTTAAAAAACGTTAAATAAATTACAATAATAACTTTATCTTATCTTTGAAATCTTATATCTTTGAAAATATAATAAGTTGCTTTTAATTTTTTTTTATTACAAAAAATATGCTTTTAGCTTCCTATGTAGGAATAGGGGTATGCGTTTATTCCTTAATTTTTTTTGCTACATTTTTTGGTATTTACACTAAAAATAATGAATAAGAATTATTGCTTCACTTTTTTATTTAACAATATTATTAAAAGTAATAATATAATAAAAAATTGTTAATAGTAACATTTAGCATAATTAAGCATTCTACAATCAAAAGGATGTACTCTATTACAAAATTTGCAATATTTACGTATATCTATAGACCAATTTGTTTTACACTTTCCTTTTTTTGCACATCTACACAAAATTTTATCGTCATATTTCTTGTCACATCTACACTCTATTTTATCTTCATCTTTCTTATCACATTTACAGTCAATTTTATCTTCTTCTTTTTTTTCACATCTACAATCAATCTTTACTTTATCTCCTTCTAAACATTTTTTGGATTTACATTTTCCATTTTCTATTGTTTCTTGACTTTTATTTGGCTCTAAATAAGAAGGACTAAAAATAGTTACAGATGGCCTTCTACAAATACGTCTTTGTAAAGAACCTTGACTTGAAAGTGTCTTATCACGTTGCAACTGCCGAGCATTAGAATGATTTTGGATGTCAACTGCTGGCATCCACCTCTCTTGTGTAACAGAAACGTTCCTGGTTAATGAATTTTTATAAGGTTCGTCATTTGCCTCTTGATCCACACCTGGCAATTGCTCAAATGAATTATCTTCAAACTGATTATGCCGAGAATATCTATTCGATGGTTTATCGTTTTGAAAGTAAGGATTTGTATTTGTATATTTTTCCTTAGTATCTTGATAAGGTGTGTATTGTTGACTAGAATCTGGATATAATGGAGGCTGATATTGCAGTGAACTTGTTTTTTGTTTGTTATGTGTATTTTGGTTTTGTAAATGATTAGAATTAGTCAAATCAGAAATTCCTGATACTCGATCTTGTGACATATTGTTTTGATACGGTCTTTTAGGATTTATAGTGCTCGGATGTGGTGTATTTTGATCATTGTTATATAAATATCTACTATAGTTGGGCTCCAGTATTTGCTTGGATTGATCTTTTCCTACAGAAGATAATGCTTTGGGTCCAGTTCCAAATGTTCTGTAACTCGATGAGGTATCGTTCGAAGTATAATAATTATCATGATTATTTTGCATATTTTTATCTTTTGGAGTTGCTGGTAAAAGAGAAAGCCATTGCTTACTACCAGTATTTGCTGAAAAATCTGCTTCCCCTACTGCTATTGATATTTCTACCTTGGTATTTTCATTGGTGTCATTTAATTGTGGTACAGTGTGAGAAAGTGACATTCTTTTAGGGCAAGTTTTTTGTAATGTTCCTATGAATTGATCTACTTTTTTTGTATCAATTTCATTGTCAACTATTTTTCTTATATATTTTATTACTTCTTTTTTCATTTTAAAACAATTCTCTTCTGTATACCCCAATTTTTCTAAATCACTAAGGCGCTTGGCCAAAGTTGATTTTACTTGATTTTTGTTAAATAATTTATCAAAATCTTCAGGCAAGGAAATTTTATCAAAAAATTTAGCAATTTCAAATTTGATGTCTATTTCTTTTAGTTCTTCTAAAATTACAAATTCGCTAGGGACAGAAATATTACGTAATTCACAAATCAACTGATTCGTCAAAATAAGTGGCTTAAACGAGGATTCCTTGTTCTCATTACTTAATTCTAAAAAGTTTTGAACCCGTTGATATATTTTATCTTTTAGTTGTGAGTTGTCTTGTGAATTATCTTGCACCTGAAACTCAAATACAATAAAGTCATCGGCAATCTCATCTCGCAAAGAGGCCAACGCTGTTGTAGTTTTACTATTTTTAGCTTTAGGTACATTAAGAGTATTGTCTATAATAGTTTTTAACTCATGTTTGTATTCATACCTTAACTTTTCTTCTTTTATAAGAGGTTTGACAGTTTCAAGTGCCTTAATTAGTTTTCTTTTTGCATCTAATTTATTAAATTCTAAATTTGTTGGTAATTTTGCTAATTGGGTATCCAGTTCATCCTCAAGTAGGCCACTATATAAAAAATCATCTTCAAATATTTCAGGATTCATATTCATTTCACTTATTTTCATAATAATTTTAATAGCTATGTTCTCTTTCATAACTTTCGCCTTTTCTTGTGGGGTCTTTATTGACAAAGGTAGTCTTTGACACCAGGTTTCTACGATTTTAATAATAATGTCAGCAGGATTTTTTGAGTCTTCAGGTGGTAGTGACTGCGGTGGTTTTGAGGGTAGTGAAGTCTGACGACATGCCGACAAGGATATTGACGAGGGAGTGACTTTGTTAATATGAGATCCAGGTGGTTTAACATTCTTAGAGTTTTCTTGATTTCCATCGCTATTATTTAAGCTATATTGATCAGTTCTATTTACGTCATGTATTAAACATTTCCTATTCTGTTGTGTCGTTTTAAGTCTACTTTGTAAATCGGTAGCAAAATAGTCAATGTTATTCTTTTGACATGACATAAGAGGTAGTCTCAAAAGCCATTTAGTAATTTCATTGTGCATTTTGGTCTCACGACCACATTCAATTTTTTCCATTTTATGGAGCCTCTTAGCGAGCATAGCTAGAATTTGATCCCATTCTAAAAGTTCTCCCACACCAGCAGCTTCATTTAGTGGCAAAGTCTCAAACCAGATGTCAATTTCACACCTAGTTTTTATTTCCTCGATCTCTTCAATAATAGAAGATTCATTTGGAAGCGGAACGCTGAAAAGGGCGCTGTAAATCTGGTTATAGATTTGATCTTTACTAAGTGAAATCGAATTTCGAACTCTAACATCTTCAAAATATTTATCTATTTCGATTTGTAATCTTTCTTCATATTTTTGTTTTACAGAATCGTTACCATGATCAAAGTTTTCTAAAATAAACATTGATGCTAAGCGATCTTTATATATTTTAAAATCTGGACTTTCTTTTAGATATGTTGATATAGGATTTGGCATAGATATATCAATCGTTTTTTCTAAGTCATGTCTATATTCTATTGCTGATGATTTTTCCCTGATTTCATTTCGCTTCTCCATTATACCGTTTAACAATTGTTTTTTCAACACATCTTTAAGACTTTGTAACTTAGAGTTTGGAGGAAGATTATCGAGTAGTCTTTCAATTTCCGAATTTAATAATTCTCGATAAAGCAAATCATCGTTAAAATATTCAGGATTCATATTTAACTCTCTTATCTTTTGATAAAGCTTTGTAGCTACATTTTGTTTTAATGTATTATTATTATCATTTTCAGATTCTAAAGGCAAGCTACTACACCAGGTTTCAATTTCATTAATAACAGTAGATCCAAGACAATCATCTTCTTGGTTACTACAACACGCATGAGACTTACTAATCACATGAATATTACTCAGTACATCTTTTTCTCTTTTGCTATATATTAGATATTTATCTATATCGACACGTTCTAGTCTGTTGAGTAATTGTTGCACTGCAACTGGTAAATCGATGTTTTTAACGGGATCTAAAGGAAGCGCAGCTATCCAATTATTAATATAATCAATTAGGTCATTTTCATTTTGTGACAATTCCTTATTTTCAATTTGTTTTTCAAAAACTTTTTCAGCTAACGAGCTTACCATATTCCCCACTTGAGTTCTTGATTGTTCATCAATAAGAGGTGTTAACGGTAAATTTTTAAGCCATTGAGAAATTTCATTTGCGTATCCTAATTCAAAACTAAATCTTTTTGCTGTTTCATTGCTTTTTAACTCTCTAAGATTGTTATCGTTGTGAAGTGCAAACGATTTGCTTGATTGTACATGTTCTGTTTCCTTTTGGTCTATTTCATCAAAAAATCTTAAAATGCAAGCTTCTAGTTTTAAATCATCTTGAGATATTTCCTCACTATTGTTACGAATATACTCTTCAATAAAATTGCTTATGTCATGTTCAGTTTCACTTTGCTTTCTAGCACTCGAATCTGTCTGACAAGCAGGCAATTGACAACATGTTCCCTGAGACATCTTAATATTAGTTACTTTGGTAGCCAAATCATTAATAATAATAGATGCATTTTTTCTGTTTTGGGGTAATATCGGTAATTGTTCTAAAAAAATCTCAATTTCAGATGCAATATCTCTATCACGGTTCTCGTTGGACGACAATTTTTTTTCAATTTCATATATGTCTTTAGCTAGTTTATTTATAGATCGTGCAAGAATGTTATGATCTATAGTATTAAATGATTCTTCTAAAGGCAATGACTTTAACCAATCTATAATAATGTTAATATATTCTAATTCCTTGGACAGTTTGTCAATAAGGAATTCTTCTTGCTTGTAGTCCATAGTCGAGTCATGTAGATGTCTTACAGGTGTACTGAGACTATCAAGTTCATTTTTTAGTAACTGAGTAAATGCAACTCTTGCTATTGAATCTTCTGGATCAAATCGATGATCTAAGTATTTCAATATATAATTCTTTAAAATTCCTTCAGATGCTTTAACCTTGTTATCCATATTCGTTTGGTGAGTAGTGTCTAAATGTATATTTTGTAAATATTTCGTTACTTCCTTTTTGATTTTGACAATTATTTGCTTTTGATCTGAATTGATTATTTGGGTAATGTAATTATTAATAACATTTGATATTTCATCTATTGATTGCTTCTCAGTTATTAACCTTTGGATTTGTAATAGCAAATCGTCAATAATTTTATTTCTCTTAACTTTATCTTTAATTTTTATGTTCTTTGGCGATAAACCATTAAATAAGTTAATAATTTTATCTTTAAGCTTTAAGAATTCTCCTGTAGTGTTTGATCTATGTTGATCATTAAGAAGTCCGTTTTTGTAAGTTATATCTTTAGTTTCTTCATTTTTTATAGGCTCTGGAATATCGGTTATTTCCTTTAGTAATTGGTCAACAAATGGCTTAGCTTCATCTATTTTTTCAACTAATTCATATCTATTTAACCATCTATATATAAAAAATACAATGTATCTATCCTTTTCACTGTTTTCTTTTATTAATGAATGTAATTTTACTTGATCTAAAATATCACTGGTAAGATTTTGCACAAAATTTTGTTTGTTTTTCTTACTTTTAGCTTTACGCGATCCTATTGGTAAAACCTCTAACCATGACGTTATTGCAGCTGATATTTTATTCATATAATTAATTTCTTCAGGATTTAGTTTACTATTTTTATTTTTTACAATACTTGATTTTCGCCTAGTCATAGATGAATTAGTATTATTCGATTGTGCCATTAAGTCAACCTCGGACTTATAAACCGATATAACATTATTGCACCATGACTCATTTGAGTTTTCAGATAAATCTAAATTATAATTCAATTTACTTATTTCTTTTGTGATATTACTTATAATATTAGTAATATCAGTTTCAGACAAGCCCGTATAATTTTTTAAGCAATTTGACAGTTTAGTATTTAGATTTTCGTTTTGATATACACCGGTTAAATTGATATTGTTTATTATACATTCTATTATATTATTGATTAATCGATCTGAATAAATACCATTGCATACTAAAGAGTTAACGACAACATCATTAATCAATCTTAAGACATCATAATCTTCTTTGTTATATGATTCTATAAGTTTGTGAACTTGATTTGTTGAATATTTATTTTGGGTCACATAATCATTTTTGTTTAAGAGGTTTATTGCTAAAGTATTCGCTAATTTACTTAAATTTACCATGTCATTTGCATTTAAAGACATGTTTATGTATTTCAAGGTGAAATTAAATATTTCGTCTTTAAGAAGGTTATTTTTGTCAAATCTATAAGATTTCAAATTAAAAATAGGTTTCAAACTATTAAATAAATCTTCCATAATGCTATCATAATACATATCATCTTGGTCAAAGTTTAAAAAACCCTCTTTATTTAATTTAAGCAACCAATCAAAAATACTTTGTTTTTGAACTTTATCTTCCTTAGTTTCGTCAGGGTTCTGTTTCTTCAACACAGTATTAGTATTTATATTTGCATAGAAAGGAAAAACATTACTTAAGGTATACTGAACCTGATTATCGATATATACTTTGGTGTTATTTTTATTGGACTCATCGATGGCAAAATCTTCAATTGAGGAATCGTTTAAAGAGTTTTGAGTGCTTGTATCTCTATATTCCTTACTTGATTCTTCAACTTTGCGTTTAAAAGCGGTTTTGAGAGTATTAACTGCAATATCTTTAGTTTCATTATTGTCTTCTAAATTATTTTTAAATTTTGTAATGTTATCTTCCATATTTTTGATTTTATTATTTAATTCTTGTATTTCAGTGACGAGATTTTCTTTTAAAGTGTTTATTGTAATTTCATCTACAGTTTGAGAAAGCATTGAACTCAAAAATTCATCTATACCTTCCCTTAGTTTCGATTCATAATATATTTTATTTATTTCTGTATATAATTCATATATTTTTTCTATAAGTTCATTGGTCTTATTTTGTATTGTGTTTTCAGAATCTTCAAAACTATACGGAATATCATTAGACCACTCTGAAATAATCTGTTTTAAGTTCTGTTTATAATTATTTGTGTTGTTACTTTTCTTTTTGAATTCTTCTTGACTAAAATCTGATGTAGATGTACTGTCGTCTAATTTTACAATGGAAATTTTACTTCCAGTAGATAATTGAGGCTTAGACTGAAAAAAATAACAAACAAATAAATCAAAATCAGCTTCACGCTGTATTCCGCACACTGCAGGGTAGGCAGAGGGAACGTAGTGAAAGACACTCCGTTCCCCACTTCCTGCCGAATTCCGGAGGCATTGCGTGTTAAGTGGCAGAACTCAACGCCGCGCTTTACCTCGACACCAGAGCGAAGAAATGGAAATATAAATTTAAGTAAATATTTCATCTCCTCGAGTGGGGATCGAACCCACAACCAGTCGGTTTACAGTCACACTTTGTGCCACTGCGCCACGACCGGCCTCATGAAAAAAATAACAGAAATCAAATAAAAATCAAATAAACCTTTGAGACTACTTTGACTAATACTCGTATATAGCTATTAAGTTTTTACATCATTAAGGATACCATATATTTAATAAAAACCCAAAATAAAAAAAAAACAGTATGAAACGATCGCAAAAGATAAATTTTAAAAGAAAACAATAATTTTTGCTAAAGTTTTTTACCATAAAACTAAAAATATTATCAATTTATCATAAAAAAAAGGGTTAGCAAAAGCGCCTGCGGATTGTATCTAAAAAAAGCAGATACGATGTTTGCTACGTTATTTATATACCATATCAATAGAATAAAAATTTCCTTCCTTTCTCCTGCTTCTAATAGTAAGTAGACTTTTTTTCGACAAGTGAAAGATTATTTGGCTTATTAGTGATACCGTCCATACCTAAGTATATTAGATATAAATATACATATCACATATCTATGTTATTTTATGTCTATGTTACTTTTATGTTTTGTTGGTAATAAAAATATTCTATTCTATTCTAATCGTAAGAATGATTATAATAATACTATTTTCCCTGGTAAAAATTTAAAAAGTTGAAAAAGGAGTTCTTAAGCTTAACAATATAAAAGGAAGGAAAATACTCTAGGTATTTTCCTATTTTTGGAAAATGCTTAATACAACAGAAATTATGATATCATTACCTACCTGGTTTTGATTAAGTTTCTGATTACTGTACGAGTGAGAAGCAGAGGAGTGATGGGACATTATATGTTGATCGAGACGCTGTTTAATTATTGGACATTGTTGTACATCACATGACTAAAATAAAAATTATTTTGTTATGTTTAAAAAAAACAATTTTTACACACGGCAACGTTGCTTTATTTACAAGCTGTTTTCATCTTAGCAATAACGTTGTTTTTCTAGATTTGACCATTTTGAAAAAAAACTATATTCCACGTAACATAACCAACCTACATACATATATATCAAACTCTTCCCTTGCTAAGGGGATGACAGACAACGCAAAGAAAAAAAATCGCGGCGTATAACGCTGAAATTTTATAAAGTAGGAACATTGGTCGTTATTTTGTAAAAAAAAGTTATCACAGAGCAAAATTTGTGATTTGTAAGTTAGTAGAAAACATCTTTCAGAGATGTATTTTCAGATTCTAGACTAACATTGAAAAGCTACAAGGCTTAGCGGCACAACGTCTAACTGTAATCGCGACGACTGTGGATTCAATTACCGTTCGATGGACTGAATTATCCCTCGCCGCTCTGAAGGCAAACCGCGGCGTAAAGTTCCGCCACTAGGTTCCATCTACCTACCCTGTCATATGCAGGATACAATGTAAAGCGATTAGATAAGATAGTTGTAGAAATGAAACTTTTCCTTACAATACAAGACTTTATTCTCTCTTTTATCACACTCCGTATGTTCTCCATTTATCAGATGGATATTTTTCTGAGTTCTGAAGTTAAAAAATCATTGCTTACACTATTAAGAGCCTTATTTTTTATTTGGTTCTTTCATTTTTCAATCTTCTGGGAAAATATTGATGTAAAAAAAGAAAACAAAAAATATAAAAAATATATAATTTAAAATAAATATATTGACTGATAATTTTTCCTAATGTAGGTAATAAAATTAAAATTGACAGGTTACATTTTTTTAATAATAGTGATGGTTACAGAATGGTAGTATTACAGTAAATTAATACTGATGAGAAAAAGTTATTAAAACATAAGAATGATAAGACAGCGACAGCCCCATGAATTTATATTTTTAGACTTAATTTAAAAATAAATCTATGCAACCGCAATTTTATTTAGCATTTTTTATACTTCACAATGCACTGTCGAGGATTAAAAGTAAAGATTTTGCTTTTTGAGGCCGTCGTGGTGCAGCGTCTAAATGTAAATGTTGTGAGTTCGATTCCTTCTAAGAAGAATGAATTAATGTTGCTCAGTTAGCAAGACAAAGCGCGACGTTTAGTTCCACCATTCAACACGCAATACCTCAAAATCTAGACCGAAAGTGGAGACGAAGTTTCTTTTGCCCATAATGCTGTGCAGCCGTGCTATTTGTTTTTATTTAACAAGTTATTCAAATGAAGCTACGATGTACAATATGTAGCTTGTATAAATAAAAAGTAAACAAAAAGACCGCCGTTTTGCTGTAAGTGTACTTATATGTGATGCGACACGAACTCACTATTATCATGTTTAGTAAATCTTCTCCATTGGGCCAAAGGGGCCTCGCGGGGCACATGCCTTCTATAAAACTGGCTTTTTAAGTTTTTCATACAGTTTAGAAAAACATCACTGACTCATGCCAGAATTTGAAAGAAGATGACAGTTGTAGGGCACTAAATTTTCGTTGTAACAAAATTTCGCGTAGTATATAAATTATACATACATTTTTGTTTCGGGAAATGTAAGTATTTATTTGAAATTGTCTTTATATTCTTTATTTAATTAACTCGAGTTTTTTCTGAAATTCAGACTTAACTTAGCCAGTGCCCTTTCATCTGATACCTCACTTCAACTAGCGACTTTAGTATTAACGCCGTGCTTTGCCACAACGCTAGAGCGAAGAAATGTATATAGTAAACATTTCATTTCCTCGAGTGAGAATCGAACCTATAACTTGTTCCGTTTATAATCTCACGCTTATGCCCCTGAGCCACGAGTCATGACTGATATTTGAATAATTTTATACTTTCAGGACTGTACCCTAACGGCGAGCTGTGGCAGGGCTTCTATAGACCTGATTTGTGCTATTCTTCTTCACGTGTTCTTAAAATGACAGTTAGTATCAAATTCGACCAATATATTTGGCAAACTAGTCGCCCGCAATTTTGTTTGTATAGATTTTAAAACGTTAAACGCAGGCAGGGGCACAAGCTTGCGACTGTAAACGCGACAGGTTGTGGGTTTGATTCCCACTCGTGGAAAGGATATAAATAATATTTTCATTTCCTCGCCATGGTAACAAAGACAAACGCGGCGTTGAGTTCCGTCACTCGGCACGCAATTCTTCAGAATTCGGTGGAAAGTGGGGCGGTGTCTTAATCGTAACGGAGAGTCTTAACACTAGATACAAAATAATGATAATGGTCATTTTAAAGATTTAAGTTTTAATAATCAATCATTGTCAATAGTTAAATTATTTAAATTTATACCTTGATTTCAACAATGGCCATTCGAACCCACATCCCACCAGTTAACAGTTCCACTGCGCTTAGTCTAAGTATAGTCTTTATAATATAGTTTATAATTTATATTTAACAGTACATCCCCCTAAATTAGCGCACTAGCACTAATGGATCCCGACGGCACAGTGGCAGTGGTGCGAGGTTTAGGGGGCGCCGGGCTGACGGTAACGCTGTTCGATTCCGGGCGACAGTATACACTTGCGCCAGGGAACTGTAATAATAGTAAATATTATCTTTAAGAAATACTCTTAATTTAATTATGTATGTACTTTATAATGAAAAAAAATTAAAGTAGCTGGAGTTGAACCCTCTTATTTAGCATCCAAGCGCTGGTCACCAATTAAATCATACGTCCTTATTGATCTCCATCGAAATTCTGGTTGTAGTCTATTTTTATTTTTAGTCAAAAAGTTATTCCTAAGAATAGTTATTTAGTAAGAGATTATTTATTGAATATTTTATGTTTAATTGGTTATTTTTTCATTTTATTTTACATGGCATTAGTCCCTGGTGTTATTGCCAGGGTCTATCGATTCAACCACCCACGACTCCGTGTAACTTTTCTTAATGGTTAGATTTAGGATAGGGGTTTAATTGAAACAGGATCCTTTTACCCCATAAACATTCCCCAGTGATGCCTCAACATAAGAAACTAATTTATTTTGGCACTAGTTACCATTTTTCCAAGAAAAATCGGAATAACAAATAAGCTACAATTTATGTAAAAATATTGTATAAAACTATTAAAATAACATTAACTTTAAGCGAACGAAGCCTCGTTTGGGATAAAAACAGCATACAGATTAAAACTTACGTAAAAAAATATATGTATAATTTGACTATAATATATAATATAAATATAATATTAATTTAAAGCACGTCCAGCCGCGTTAAGGTCACTAGATACAAATAGTAAAATAAATAAAAGGACACTCGGAATTTTCCCAGGTACCCATCCGATATCGAACTCCACACCCGTCGCGTGTCACACGAAGACATCGCAATGTGACAACGTCGTATCGCGAAGAGAGAGCAGCGTGCAGGCAACTGACGGTCGATACGCTAGCACTTATAAGGTAAACTATACAAGTTAGTAATTAGCAACCAGCCCAACGCCTCTCCTACTTAAACTTATTGTTATATTAGAGTCAAAACTTATATTATCTTCACATATGTTTCAATTTACATCTTGATGTAAATTTCGATGCATAAGCTATATAACTGTAAAGTTTCATCTAAATCAGTTCAGTACTTTTTGCGTAAAAATGGAACAAACACCTATCCTTACAAATATTCTCATTTATCTTATATTATTGAATAAGAAATTAGGATACTAACAATACTGATACTATTGGTAGTATAAAGATTATGGTACACATTCCGTACACCATAATCTTGAAATCGAGTTAGAGAACTATGTCATTAAAAGAAAAAGCTATGGGTTTTGTCTGTTGTTGTATGGAATGCTGGCACTATTAGCCTTCCTCTATAGTTTGTATTTTGTTTGTGGGTTTGATTCAAACTCTAGGAAACTAAATAATTCATATTTTTTGGTAACGAGGCAAAGCGAGGCGTTGACTTCCGCCACTGATGACGCAATGCCTTTTTTTTTATGGAAAAGACACGGCAGACGAGCGTGCGGGTCACCTGATGGTAAGTGATTACCGCAGCCCACGACCCCGTGCAACCCCAGAGGAGCTACAGGTGCGTTGCCGGCCTTTAAGACGGATTGTGCGCCGGGGCCCGGCATTACCTGATGCGAAACGCAGTGGCATAAAGCCACTAATTCACGCCGGTTTTAAATGCCGGGGGTGGTAATGATCCGGTCGAGTCTGCCCATGCGTGTTGCCATGCCTACAGAATTCCGCAGAAAGTAGAAACTGGAAGTGTTTTAATGGATTTAAAAAATACTTCTTTTGAAGAAAAAATACAATTATAATTTTTTGAACAATCAGATGATGCACTGTCACGTATACCCGACATCCCCGCCGGACCAAGTGACGGAGTTCCCCCCGCAGAGAGCTGAAATATATCCAGGTACAATACATAACGTATGTTAAGCATTTAAGAAAGAAAAAAAAAATATTTTTTTACTAATTATAATTTTTTTAACGTAAGTCAAAATCAAAATCAGCTTCACGCTGTATCCTGCACACAGCAGGAGCAGCAAAGTAAACCTAGTGTTAAGATACCCCATTTCTCATTTTCCGCTGAGTTCTGTTAACGTATTTAGAGTTAGGATTCCGACGTAGCTTGATGAAAAGTTATGGCTCAGTGGTCAGATCGCTTGGACGGTACGCAAGGGGCGGTCGTTTTCGAAAAAAATAAATACATTGCATAGTTAAAGACGACTTATATGTATATAATATTATCGAAATTGTATAATATTTAGATATGCTTATCTATTTAGGATACTAAGCACGTGTATTTAGTAAAAGTATGTATACGTATATTTTTGCGTCAACTTAACGTTTTATTTGCAGGTTACGGTAATTTCGAAGTGGGTGGTCCTGGGAGTGGTGAGAGATGCTATCACCCGCCGAGATGCGATACATATAGGAAAAGACTGTACTCTCCGGATAGAGGTATCTAATAGATTTAAAGAAATACTTTTCTATGTATTGAGGAAATTTTATTGCCAAGCTGTTAGTTAGAGCAGGGTAGATAGAGGGAACCTAGTGTTAATATACTCCGTTCTCGTCCATTCAAAAATGAAAACATTGCGTATTGAGTGGTGGAACTCAACGCCTGACTTTGTGCTGTTACTAGAGCGATACTCATTCCCCCGAGTGGGATTCGGACCTACAACCGATGTATTTACAGTCAGATGCTGTGCCGCGGCGCTCGACGACGCTCTCTATATTTTTTGTAATTTGTAAGTTTATTGTAAATACAATATTGTCATTAATTTTATTTATAACATTCTTAAAGATTGATGATTGAGATATTCTACTCTAAGGAGAGAAACCTAACTTTTTTAGAAAACGTCTAAACATTAAAGCGTAGATGGATTTCAACCTGCTTAACATGAATAAGTTGTAACAAGCGTCGAATTTCGTCAAGGCGTGATAAGAACGTTTGGCTCAGTGCTCAAAGCACTTGGACTATAAGCAAAATGCATGATTTTGGTTGTGGGATTTTTATACGTTTTCTAAAGAAGTATCTTATTCATAATTTAAATGTTTTCTTTTAACTTTTCTTTTCTTTAAAATATTTTCAATAATTTTATTACATTTTTCACAGTTAATCATTCCAATTCGTCACCATCAGGATCATTCTTCAGTCCCAGGGCCTCAATCCAGCAGGATTCATTCGCGACTTCCCTTCGGAAGTACCCTAACCTGGGAAGAGATAGATCTTCGGAAGTCGTGGAGAAACTTATTAATTTTGTTCAAGCTAAAAATTGTAAGTTGTTTGTAACAATAGGTTCTCTCTGCCTTCCCAATATAATCAATATTTGGGATGAAGCTGATAACCACAAACCCATATTTTCTTTTATTTCCTTTTTCGATTTTTAAGATTCCACTTCTAGTTTAAAATGTTTTCAAATAGGTAAAAAAGTGAAAAAAGTTAATTGTTATATTTACGTATTCCAGCATCAAAGAACACATCGCCAACGCGTCATAAAGATATAGATATGTCTAAACATACCTTCTGTGTAGACGAGAGCTCCTCCCATGGGACCGTGCGAGGATATCTACCAGAAGTGCATTTGAAGCCTAAAAGGCAAGTACAGATTGATTTCTTTCAGCCTGATCGATTTCCCCCATGGAGGGGTAGTCAAAAATGGCTGAGTGTCACAGTACTACGATTTGAGGTTTCTACCTGAAATAAAAATATCGAAAAATAATTCTTTCCCTTGAATGAGGATTGAACCTACAACCATTGCTTCTTACACAACCACGACGACCACAAAGTATTTTTTGTATGCAACGCGAAAGACATACAAGCAAGACTAAAATTGACATCTTATAGATATTAAACTTTTTACGAATCGTACAGAATCTTAGAACAAAGTACTGATAAATAAAAAACAAAATCCCAGAAGTTAGCGTACTCCAAAAGTACTGGTAGAACTTACAGTTCCTTGGGAAAATATTCCTAAAAATTCATAAAATAAACGTAGTACGTAAACGTAAAGTACTTCAAACTTTTCAACGAACTGATTAGGAATGGATTTAGAATTAATTTTATCGTAGTAAAAGTAGGAGCGAAAGGTATAACAATGAATTCTTTCTATAATTTCCTTAAAGGCATCACCAGCCTATAAATTCTTTTCAATTTAGGATATTATAACTAAAAAGAGACCCTTGAGACTAAATTTGGCTGGTAAGTACCAGGCACTGCACAAAGCCCTTCTCCCACAACGCGATGGGTGATTTCAAGAAATGCTAATGAGTTTTGTCTCTTAAATCTTATAGATCAGGAAATTAAATCATGCATTCACTTTAAAATTAATGAAAAACTGAAAATCAACGTTCATGTAATTAAATACTCTCTCTACCCATGAAATGTGAATAAAATAGACCTAACATTACAGGACGGAAGATTCTCCGACACGAGAAAGACAGCGAGATCTATCTCCTTATGAAGAAATAGAACCATGGCAAAGGTCGACATTCTGTAAGACGAATGACGTCCGGTATTTGAGAGACGTGTCGAGGAAAGTGAGACAGGAGATAAGGAACTTATCAGCTCAAGTAAAGGAAATAGTTTAATTTTCAAAGCTATGAATATTAAGCTATTTAAGAATATTATTATTTGATTTGTTTATATTGTATAACAATATTTGTAAATATATAAAATATTTTTACATTAATAAAATCATATAATTGAAATATGTCGTCGCGCAAGGGCACACGCGTGCACATGTAAACGCAAATGGTTGTATGTGCGATTGAATATTTAATGTATTAATTTCCTCGCCTTGCTAAGGTGGCAAAGCGCGGCGTTGTATACGGCCAATAAATTTAATATATATTTATTTTTACACGAACAGGCTAATAACCAACCAGAACGGCTTTATCCGAGAGACAGAGATTATGCGCTTAATAGGAATGAAAGGAAACCTGCCTCACAATGGGTTAGCTATAACTTATGTATAAAATTATATTTTACTTCCTCTTTCATATGCACTGACTTGAGAATTTTGGGGACTTATTATTAACTTTTTGAAAAGACGTGAACAAAGTTATAGAGCAATTGGAAAGTCTCTGATTTAAATATGTTTGAAGCTGGCTTATTATTATTAGTCAGGGTTATATTTACATCTAAAATATGTAATATAAAATATGTATGTTGGTTATATTATTTAAAATGGTTTAATTTTTTATGATGTACATTGTTAGTCTATTTTTCTACAGTTTTCGTATAATAACATTTGTGTCTTCATATTCACCTAAAAATACATGCTCAAGATTAACTCCCGTGTTCTCTTTACAGAGTACGAATTCGGTGAATATGGAAATACAAGGTAAAGTTTATCACTTTAAATATACATAAAAAAAATTAAATGACTTCCAAAATTTTATCGATTTTTATAACCATTTATCAGAAATTTTGAAATCATTTTTTAACTTCAAGTAATCTTTTTTTTTCAATATCTTTAAAATAATTAACATAGTTTCACGCTGCATCCCCCATTGCTGGGTATGCAGAGGAACCTCGTGTATAAATAGATATGCATTATTCTTTCAGTACACGCATATCATGATTAATTTTATACTTACAGCGGCCGTACAGATGATATCGAGGGAAGTAGTAACAGTACCAAGAGCAGTCCCATCACAAAAAACTGTAAGGGCTTGCTAAATTTGACGTTAAAACCATAAGATAAGTTCTTAGAATTATAATTAACAAAAAACTACTTTAGTCCTTACTTTTGTCATAGATTTATTTGCACTTCTTTTTATATATTTAATTATGTTAATGTTACTTAACACCAATTTTAAAGACGATATACAATCAAATGAAATACCTGTAAATACAAGCTTATTTTGTTATGAGTTGAATAAGGTGAAAATAAGGGAGAAAAAGCATGAAAGATAAAAAGTTATGGGCTTTTTTATAAAGCGTAAATTCAATAATTTTCACTTCACTTACATACTCACAGGGAATGTTCTCAGAATTTAGATATAATATCTGATATAAAAATTGAAAATATGAATTGGCGTTACTTGTATTTCAGATAGCTGTACCAGTCACACCATCGTCATCTACGATCAAACTATCAATGGAAAGTAAACATCATCTAGATATATTCCAAAAGAACGATATAAATATTTCTATAGTAGAAACTCATTTAGACTTTACAGATATGAACGTTCAGACAACAATTAGCAATACAGTAATTGAGAATCAAAATAGAGATAACATTTTAAGTAAAAGGCGTAGTAAATCTGAACAAAAACTGAAACATTTAACTCATTGTAAAACTACATTAGATAATAATGAAGCTAGTTGTCCTAAAGCTACAGATAGATATCGAAAGTTTCACAAAAGTAACAAATCTTTTAGAGAATTACTGAAGTTAGCAAGGAGATCAAAAAAATCTAAGCAAGACCATACGAAAAACTTAGCTGTTGCTAATATTTTTAAATGTATATCGATTTCTAAAATATGCTATGCTGAAGTTGCCAAGGAAAAAAATATGGATGAAAATATTCTCAAAGAAGTTTTACAAAATTGGATAGATCGGCTTCCTTTAAAGATTACAAATTATTATGAAAGACGGATTGTGAAGGAATATTTGCTAAGTGATTTGTTTGAGTTATCAAAAAATGTTTATTCTTATAAACAATTTGACAACGGTTATAAATTAGATAAACTAAGAACTGGCATAATAAATACGTTGGAGGTAATGCCGTTAGACTTAAGAGGAAATAAAAAAAATGTCTTACGGAATCTGGCTGATAGTATATTGACTGCAATAAAACAAAATGGATTTAGAAATAAAAATAAATATAACATTTTAAAGAATACTTACAATCAATATGATTACATATTTCAAAGATACATTGCGCCGACAGAAAGTGAAATAAGAAAATTTATATCTAGAGAAATTCGATATATAGCTGAAAGTTTTAAACTTAATTTAGATAAAGATTCTTATAAAAACTTAGAAGATGATGTTGTGGATGTTGCTGTTCTTGGGATAGAAGCCCTGCACTCTGGCGGAGAAAATAATGTAAAAAATGATTTATCAGATATATTTACTGATTATGGACTATCGAAGAAATATGCTAATTTCTGTGCTAACATTTTAGTGCGTCATTTAAAAGGTATGTTTCTGAATGATTTACTACCTCATAAAGTTAAATCAGAGACATTTTTCCCACTTCACAAATATAAATTGTATCACGAGCAAAAAAATCATGAGCCTAAACATACAGTGTTAAGCAATAAAGATAAAATAATATCGAACATAGATATTTACATAAATGAACTATGCAAAGAGATTGGTTCATGGATTTCAACTTTACATATACAATTATCGGAAGACACAGAACTTAGGCAAGCAGTTGTGCATGATTTGGCATGCGATATAAGTGACAGACACAAATATCTAAACCTAAATCCTGATCAGGAAATATCACATGAAAGAGAACTTGAACATTTAAAATATCAGATATTTAAATGGATGAATAGACATGTGGAAGAAAGTAATTTAAAACCATTAGAACATGCTATGGATCTAATGAATCGAATTAAGAAAATACCTGTGCCTCAAAATATTTTTTCCCCTAAATTATATGATAATATAAATAAAGATCAGACACAATGTAATCATATAATATGCAATACTAGCTTGGTAAAAGGTAATCCACAAAGTAACAGTGAAATTAATTCAACACAATACCCGAATCTTTCTTTGCCCGAATACAAACGCAAGAACAATGATGACCTGAACACAAGTACATGTTGCCATGGTAATAAAACTGTTTCACAAAAAACTGTAGAGCAACTTGAAGCTGAATATGAACAATTCGTAGAAGACTGGGTGAAAAGAATACCTATTGAATTATCTAGTACAGACGAAACGGATGTGGCAGAAAAAGCGCGGTTGGGTATCAATAATGGCTTATGGAAAGTTATTTCAAAATTTAATTGTGATCCTGCCACTTATTATAATAGGTTTTTATACGAAGATCTATTGGATGATGCAATTGATGATCTTTTGAATTGCTTACCCCAAACACAATTATTACAGTCCAGAAGACATGTATTGAAAGTTGAATTTATTGAGAAAACCATTGAAATTAATGGTAAAATAAAGGAAATAGAAGATGCTTCTTTTAAAACAAAACTAATGAAGAATCTTGCAACAAGTTTGCGTAAACAAGGTATAACCAAAAGTCGAGACGACGACCCTATAAAATTGTATGAAGATCTACAAATAATGAAAATAATTGAGAACTACCTTTTATCGACAAGATTCAGAGAAGAGGATAAAATAAAAAGTGAAGTATACAGGAGAAAGTTACTAAAGCAGGTTGAAGATTTCGTCAACAACTTAAAGAAAAATCACGCAAAAGAACTGAGAGATATTGACATTTCTTCATATAAAACAGATATAGTTAACGTTTTACAAAAAGTACCAATGCCAAATGAAAATACGTTAGTACAGGAAGCTGATGACGTCCTTATGGGAATGGAAATAGAGCAGTGGTACAGTGACTTACCTGTTGTTCAAAATTTAGATTACACTGAACAGTATCAACGTCGCAGACAAAGAGATATTTTGGCGAAGAAAATAAAGGAATTAGAAACGACCAACGACACAGAAAATTTAGAAAATGCCATGAAACATGAAGTTTCAAGATTTTTAGAAAGAACACCTTTAAAAGAAGGCGAGAGCCTTAACATAAATTTCATGATAGATGAATTAGTAAATAGGTTAAAAAATAGATACGACACAAATCAAAGCACCAAAAATGCAATATCTCACCCATTTGATAATTATGAAAACTTCAGCAAAAATATACCATTGTGCTCGAGTCCAATATCACAATCGACGAAAAAGGATGACACTTATAAAAATCTTAATGAAATCTCTCAATGTGACGAATCTTGTGGAGGACAAACATTAAAGAAGAAGGATGACTCACAATTAAATCAAAATCGTGTTAGTATAAAAGAGCCGGCAAGTTATAGATTATTTGAAGAAGAACGCCCAATTACTTCTACATATAAAGAACCACCAAATTTACAGTGGCATACTTTAGAAGAGAGTCAAGCACTGCCCAATCGCAGAGAATATATGAGTATGCAAAGCCTACCACCATTTGTTATCCCTATACCAAATGATAATTTGGATATCCCCGATGAAGAAAATAAAAAACCAGATTGTTGTAAGTTGAATCAATTCTTCTCAGGAAATAATGCGGACACATCAAATCCACGTACTTCGAAGATAAAAACAGATAGGGGAATTTTAGGAACGAGCCAAGTTGCGGGACCAAGTGGCAACATACACAGTTTCTCTAAAAATAATATATCTCATCCAAATATGCCTCAGATGCGTCCATCAAGCCCTGATAAGCTTCGGTATCCCAATAACAAGTCTCATCAAAGTCAACGTTTTAGAGAAAATGAATCATACGATGAACCTAAATGTTCCATAGAATGTCAAACTCAAGAGCCACATCGTAACGCACAATATCCATATGAAATAGATTATCCTTTGCAGAACAAAGTAAGTCGAGCTATAAATACTACAGACTTTGGAAATTATGACCCTAACCTCATGTCCACGCCTCATGAAACTAATTCTATAAATATACCATCGGTTCCAAGTAAAAAGAAGACTAGATTATCAGTTCAAGATAAAGATAGTGCCAGAAGGCGATTAAACTTTGAAGATTCGGATGACGAGGATGAAGACGATGTTCCTTGCCGATGTCTTGAGAAATATTTGAAAAAACAATACAATATAAAACAGTATCCATGCGAGGATTACCGATGTCCACCATATTTGCCCGTATTCTTCCCTTATCCTTACCCTTTTCTTTGAAAAGTAATTGTCAATGTCCAAAATATTATTTAGTTAGTACATATATTAATTTGTTATATTTTTTTTATAATAAAAAAATTTAACACAAACAAAGTTTTTTTTATTTATAGTAAGACATGACTAAACACCACCAAAGTTCACATATCTTTGGGAATGAACATGGGATAAGCAGAGATAACCTCGTGGGTAGGCACCCAATTGGTCTTATTGACCGGAAAAATTAAATGCATATGCGTTCGTAGCTAAACGCTTTTATGCATGCAGTCGAAATTAATGAATAATATTGCTTATCGCCATAAACAATCTTACTTATATATAATAAACAATCTTATATATTGATAATTTTGCTAACAATACAAAAAACGCGTCTATCTCCATTTCAAAGACCGGCAACGCACCTGTAGCTCATCTGGTGTTACACGGGGTCGTAGGTGGCGGTAATCACTTTCCATCAGGTGACCCATACTTCCCTTTCTTATAAAAAAAAATTAACACAAAATAAGTCAAACGCACTGAAATGAGATTTTTTTTTTCATTTAATACAAGCTGAGGCAGATATTGATCTCGAGCAGTTTAGGGTCCGGTTCTGGTCCGTTCTGCAACGGGAGGAGTTCTGCTACATTAGTCGGTAATACAAATAAATGGACGTCAATTAAACTTTTCATCTCAAATACTTATTTGGGAGTTAATAATCCTTTTTTCATAAAACTACGATCTACCTTTATATACCTCTAGATCAAAATAAAACTGTTTCCTATTATAATTTACAATTAATTGACTAGTGTCGGAAAATATTGAAAGATCATTTATATATTCATTCAACGAAGAAAATTAACAAATTATTGCGCAAAATATTACAAAAATATACACTAAGTAATTACATTTTAAATACAAGTAGGAATTGGTAAAGTTATCGTATCTTTGATATAATAAAATTTGTATAAAGGGCAATATCAATTTCACAAATGACTGTAAGCTATAGGGCTATAAGTATGATTAGCTTCAGTAGTAAAATTTATGCTATTAAATATTAGAAAGAAGAATAGAAGAGAAACCCGAAAGGCTGTTTTGGGAAGTCTATGGAGGATTAAGAGATTTAACTACGTAGATGTATACAATACATAAATTATTCATAAAAAAAGCAATGAAAAAAAAACTAACAAAACTTCTTGGCATTACGGAAGTACTTCAAGAAGATAAATGACACTGTCACTGTCTTAATATTTGACAAAATTATGATATTATATTTATTTACTTTATTGTAAAATTTATTGTGACTTCAATAAAAATAGAATGTAAGTGCTAGTAGTAAAGTGCTCATTCATTTAATTAGTTTTTTATTATTCTGAAATTTGAGGGAGAAGTAGCAAAGCCGACTGTAGACACTACGATTGTGGGTTCGATTTCTGATTGACTTATTTTCATTTTCTCGCTCAGGTAACAAGAAGAACAACTTGTACTGTTCCGCTTCAGCAAACTTCATTCCGCACGCACCGCCCATATTTCGAGACATTGCGTGTCGAGTGGCGGAACTCGTGCCACCCTTTATGAAATCAGGCCGTCGTGGTACAGAGGCACAAGAGTGCGACTTTAAACGGGACGGTTGTAGGTTCGCTAGTCGCTACACGCTCAAGGAAATTAAATGTTTAAAATTTTCATTTCTTCGCTGCTTCTTGATAGTGAGACTTGGTTGAGTTTCACCACTTAACACGTAGGGATGTAGTGAGAAGCTAAAAAATAAAATCCTCTGAGTGGGGCTCCCACTGCGCCAAGACACACTCGATACTTTCGAAAAGTACATTCTTTAATTTTACAGGCTCATAGAACTTGAAAAAAATTCAAGGGTCTGCTATAGACCTGATTTAGGTGGGATTGTTCTACTTCTGCTAAAAAATAATGTAAGTTATGAAATAATCGGTAATTATTCTCAACTCCACTATACTACAAATAACCTAGTGCCAAGACACTCCGTTGTCGGCTTTCTATCTGATATTGAAACATTGAACAGATAGTTTGTGTGTTTTAGTACTGGTGGTGGTAATGGACGGTGATGGTATAGTAGCGGTAGTACGAGGTACAAAATGCGCCGGACTATCAGTAACATTAATGCCTAATGCATATTTTAAAGGAGATACGCAGAAATTTAATATGAATAATGGTATGATTTTATTTGGACTATTTAGTGGAAAAGGGCAGCTTTACCGCTGGAGGTTGTGAGCTTTGGATAGAAGTAAACACAAATACCAAATCAATTACCAGACCAAATTGGATGCATATTCCCACATACGAGCGGCGGAATGTAGGGAACCGAGTATCTTAATAATAGGTTCCCTCTGCGTACCCTGCTATGTTTAGGAGACAGCTGAATAAATAAATAATTTTGTCTGTAAAAGCATTATAAATATATTTTTTTTGATATTTCGAAAATAAAGGACGATTTTGTTTATTTTTTACATTTTTAATGTATATAACAAAAAATCTAAAAACTAATTTAGAGGGTTTACAATCTAATTTTTTTCTATAAATGTAGATTCAATATATGCACGAGTTACTCAATCCAACGCACAAACAAGCACTGAAAGAATACCACAAAACATTCGAAGATATAACGTCACTTATCAGGTAATATTGCTTAATTTTATTTTTATTTATGAAATCCTCTCATTTTGGCGGTATTGGTGGAAAGACACTAGTCGCTATTCTCTCCATTCTCCGATTACATTTATATACATTTCGCAAGGGCGTAGCACCGAGAAAGGTCAAAAACAAACCAATTCTTTTCATCTTCAAACTTCAAAATAGGCAAGGTAGGCTGAGATAATCAAATATCAGGTTTTGCGTTTCTCAATTTCTTCCCTATTATCAGAAATGATTATTGATGGATCTCAACGCCGCGCTTCTTTCACAGCAGGAACATGAGTGTGATAATAATGTTTATTATTATAACAATTTCTTCAAAGAATCGCATTCACGAGTACCGCGTTCGTCAGTCGATGGATCTCTATGTAGTCTAGTAAGATTATTATTTGCTTGAACAATTAAAATTTTTTAATAAATTATTTTCAAAATAGACATCTTCAAATGCGAAATTATGCGTGATAAAATAAATCTTATTTAAATAAGGTATAAAAATAAATCTTATTTAAATAATCTAAATAAGGGATTATTTAACATAAGTATATTATATTTCAGTTAACAAATTATTACAAGCCATCGGTCAACTATATACTGCCGTTTCCTCACCAAATGAGTTAGTTGTTCAATATTGTTTTTAAATAATCACCTTCACGCTTTTAACGGCATTTACCAGGGTAGGCAGAGAAGCCAGTATTAAAACTCTTTGTTCCCAATGCACCGTCCAATTTTCGAGACATTGGATGTTGAGTGTCAGAACTTGACGCCGCGCTTCGTCTTCCAGAGCTTGAAGTGAAGGTTTTACCACTAAAAGCGCCAACCTGCACGAAAAATTACAGAGGATATTTATATAAATAATTATATGTAATTGAAAGAAACTAGTAATAAATATTTTTCCCTATCTGTGATTTACTTTTTGATTGACAATTTTCTCAGGTTTGTCAATCTAGATTCTAGATAGTCATATTGTCGATCGCAAGCAGGTTTTTATCTGCGATCAACAATGATTAATATTGTACTCGGTCAACAACTTCTTAGACAAGTTTCATTATGGTACAGCAGACCTAAAAAAGAATATTGAGTAAAAGAGAGAGAGAGTGAGAGTTATTAAGAGATTAGGGACAAATGATAATTAATAATCCATAACCCATGATCTAAGTGATCCGTGATCCTTGATCTTTGATTCTTGATCTTTGTTCCTTATTTGTTAGTCTTTAATTGTCAGTTATAATTCCTTAGTTCTTAATACTTAGTTTATAATTCCTTAATCCTTAGACTATAGGACTATATATATTCGACTACATAAAATAACAAACTCAATAGTTATTAGTATCAGTAGCCGCAATCTATTCTTCAAATGATAAAATGTACTTTTCATACAGTCAAGTATTTTGTTTCTTTTTATGAAAAGCTATCTTATATTGAGTTGCTTACTTAGAGTATGTAAAAAAAATATATTAGAACCGCATAAAAAATTTAAATCCATATTTATTGTTTATCGTCCAAGCGATTAAGCTATTTTTTACCTAAAACTGTTTCTGTTTTAAAACTAATAATTTTTTTCAGCTAAAAGGATACATATGAAAAATTTGCGCGCTCATCCAAAATTTAAAAAGCAACACACCTACAGACACAATGGAAATGAATATAATAAGACAAATGATGCAAATCAAGAAGTAAATTGTACTATTAATAGTTCTGTGAATCATTCATTGACCTCAGTAGAAGCAACGTCTTCAAGGTGAGAAAGAAATTCACATTTATGTATATTTTTAATTTTTATCTTTAAAAGCAAGAATCAATACTCACCGTTATCAGGGCGTATATTGTGTTATTAGAGAGGAGAAATAAAAATAATCATACACCAGTGGGAGTCAATCACACAATCACGATAATTACACCTAATCGTTAAAGCGCTGCACCACACAGACACTGTGGCGTAGCGTACTTATTCATATTATAATCTTTATAGCATATTTACTTTTTTATAAGCTTCACGCTGTATCCCGCACACAGTGGGGAAGGTAGAAGGAACCTAGTGTTAACACACTGCGCCACGACTGCATATTAATTGAAAATATAGTTTAATGAAATATACATCAAATTTCCTATAAACGCTTTATTCAATTGTCTTTTTTTAATCAAGCGTACGTAGTTCCTGATAAGAAGGTATACTCGTACATTAAATGCCTGAGATCGCTCAGAGCCTTAGACCGTTAACAAGAGCCGCGGGTTCGAATTTTGCTACTTTACTACGCATTTTTTTATACATTTCTATATATGTTTATTATGTGTATTGTTTCATATTTCAGTCAAAAAGAATTTACAAAGTACATGTATGATTATCTTAAGAGTGAATCGTTGGTGCCGAAAGTCAATGTTCGATATTTCACTGAAATCAAGAAAGCGCTACGAAACGGATTAAGAAGAATTACAGATAGAAATATTGTAAAGTATTTTTTCTAATGTTATATATTTTTATTTTTTTCAACTTCACGCCGTACTGAATAGACAGAAAAAGAGCCCAGTGTTAAGTCACCTACCTGGTTCCTTTTGCCTAATACAAGTTTGTGAAAATATTTTTTAAGAAATTGTTACTGGGACAAGCATAAAAAATCTTTTAAAACTCTAGGTTACGTTCTTCTAACTCACAGATAGAAATATTATAAAATTTATTTTAAGTTGTTCTACTGACACACTCTCCTACCTTATAAATTAAATGTCCCCTTGATGAAAATAATTTGCCATTCAAAAAAGATAAAAATTTCCATGTAAGAACAACTTATCCAAAATCATAATGTTCATTAGAAAACTATTCATTGAATGACCAAGTTTTTTTTAAACTTTTAGCCTTGTCCAGTGAAAAGGAGTCGATATTATCAACACAAACGTTATGGAAATTGTTCGAAACACTCGTTAACTGATTCTGTGTCTCCTGGGACAAAAGTTGTTAAACATACTATGTCGTCTAATGTGAGAAAGTTTTTGTTAATTGACCTAATCTAACTATCTATTGGGGTAAATAACGTAATAAATAAATCCAAGTGCTTTGCCTAGAGTTTTTAGCGGTAGGCTAAAATTGATTATGTTAAAGAATTTCTGTAATTTTTTTCTTAAAGTTGATGCTGGAAAAAAAATATGTAAATAGAGTCTATGGTCTGGTTGGACAACATCTTACATAAGGTTTCTTTACTATGAGCAAAATGGTTTTATATCATTGAAATGCGGAGAACGGAATACGGTGGCTGTATCCTGCAGTGTGGGCTACAGTATATTTCACAATACAGTGTGAAGCTGATTTTTTTTATTAAAATATACTTTTTTTCAGATATCAAAGCGTAAATGTTTCTGTCATCAACCCTTGACTTGTGAATGTCATACAACAAAGGAAACAGTAACTACTGGGTACATATCTCGAAATTATTTGGATGTATCAAATAAAAAGAGCTATTCTAAAAGTCAACTGGAGCAGAATATATTTGATGCCTGTGCGCCTGGAGATTTTACAGACTCAAAATATCAAAAGATATTTGATGTAATAAGCAAATGGGTGAAAGATATTCCAAAAGATCCCAATTTTAATGAAAACGATAAGTCTAAGATTATAGGAAAATTAGCTGAAACCTTACAAGAAATATTTAATACCGAAGACTTTCTTATAAGAGCTAAACCGGAAATAGTGAAATGTCTTAATACTTTACCAATGTTACGACTGGATGACGCTACAGATAAAGCCCGTTTCATAGAAGAACTGATTAATGATCTTATTAGAAGATTTGTAGATTTGGCAGAATCCGATTTTGTTCAGTGTATTTCTAGTGAAGTAAAAAAAATTACGATTGAAAATAATCCTAGTGTTGATAATATGCCATGTAAAATAAACCATTTCGTGGATGAATTAATACCCATTGCACTTAAAAGACCAACGAATAATGAAACTTATAAAGAAATTTTGAAAACAAAACTGATAGAATTATTTAAAAGACATAACTTAATAGACGATGTAAAAGATAGTGATAATATTAATATATTAGGTGAAAAGTTTGCAGATCGCTTATGTCACATATATCTTTATAATTTTAGTAATGAAGGTGAGATTAACCAAGATAATATTGAGGAAAGTAAATTTTTAGATTGGTTAAAAGACACACCTGAACTTTCTACTATAAATTTAAAACAGTGCTTAAAAATAATAAAATCATTAATAAGCAAATATAGCCACTATAAGCAAGAGGATTATAAAAATAAAGAAACAGAAATAAATTTAGAAGATGATGTAAAAAATTTTTTGGATTTAATAGAAAATAAATTACATATAAGCTTTAGTACAAGAAGGAAAGAAGAATTAATAAAGCAACTAAAGTGGCTACTGTCTGGAATTGAAAAAACTGTCAAGGATGAGGATGATACTTCTATTGGTACTGTGAAGGAATGGCTTTTAACTATACCTGGCTTATCTGAACAAAATATTATGAAAAATGTCGAAGAGATAAAAAAGTATGCTATTTTGGTGAAAGATGTTCAAACCCACATGAACAATAAATTGCCCAATGTAAAAAAAGTTATCTCTAATTGGCTTCAGAATTTTCTCAGAAAAAACAATATACGCTTGGATCCAAAAGCTTATGATAATTTAATTAATAAACTTATATACAAAGTCAATGACTTATCCAATCCAACATCGGTCGATATTAAGCCGAGAAGACGTTGGGATGATCCAGAAAATCCGTCCAAATATTCAAATATTAGGAATATTGTGGATGTATGTTTCAGTGACTTTGGTATTAATGTAAAAGAAGTTACAAAACGTAAAATGGTTGAAGAAATTTTAAGGAATATTGCCGATAATAATATATTATGGGATAAAGTTCATAAAAACCTTATTTTAATAATGTCAAAAGATACCTCGTTGCAACAAAATACTATTAAAAAGCTCAGCAATGATATTATTCATCGAGTAAAGAACCTGTTCATACCTAATAAAGGAAACGGACGTAATTATATGACTCCACAACAACATAAATTTATAAGTGATAGTAGTCATCAAGAAGAACCTCTTCTAGTCAATTTAAGTCTAAACAGCCAATCAATGGATAGGAGTAATAAGGTTAACAGAAAGATTCAAACACAACAAGGTGAAAAGGAAACAAAACAAGCACACACTTCTGAGGGAGATCTAAAAGAAAAAAATATTAAACAAGTTGATATAAGCCAAATATCGCAAAATAAGACAAGTGCAAACAATACGTTAGATGTCGCTGAATCAAAAATTAGTAGAGATTTTTTGGGTCCAAATGATGGTAATAATTTTAGCAGTACCGAAAATAACAATGATAAAATGATTTCTATGAAAGAATATTATAGTGAAAGCAGCTCAATTTTAGAAAATATAAAAGCTGTATCTAATAACTTAGTAGATCAAAAAATTGAGAAATTAAAAAAATTGAAAGAAAATGATCAATGCCATATTAGAAAAGTAAATAACAGTACACAATATACAGAGCAAGAAAATTTATCATTTGATAATAATTTTACAACATCAACGCCATATGACTATTCACAAAAAAATATATCTATAAGTAATAAGCTATCTACCGAAAACAATCAAACAGATAAAAAAGATTTATTTAAAAAAGAGTTATCAGAACATTCTCAATATCTTAATGATGCTAGATCTGCTATTTACAATTGGCTAAAATTGTTCAATATCGATGTTGCTTCACTAGTAAAGAATAATTTAACTGAAATAATCTTATCTGATTATCTTGAGAGGCAAAAATACTTGCAACTCTCTGGTATAACGACTAAAGAGAATGATGAGATAGAACAACTAAAATATCAAATATACAGACAAATGTACAAATTGACTAACTCTGAAATGTTACAAATAGTTATGGCAAAAGTAACCGATTTATATGAAAACCTCAAAAATCTAAAACATTACAAAACTTTGGAGGAAGAACAGATATCAGATGCCAAATTAAACACTTTAAGTACCGAAGATTTTTATGAATTCACTCATAAAATAAGATTATGGCTAAATTCAATTTCGTCGCATTTTCAGGTATTAAGTGTTAAAAATGGCGAAGAAAATATGATTCAAGACTTAAGTAAGAGCTTATATTTGCTTAAAAAAGAGGATAATTACAAAACTCACGGTAAAAATATTATAACTACCTGGCTGCAAAATGTTTTAAATGTATCAGATATAAACGAATTAAATGATTTATCCGAAAGCTTAATGATATACATGGAAAATGATTCCCTAAGAGATACACAAATTCCTATACAAGATATTAGTGAATTTTTAATTGAAAATTTAAAAGGGAGGCATTCTAGATTGGTTACGAGAAATCAAGCTCTTTCCTAGAAATACAATGTCAAATCTACCATTCTTAGAAGATTTTGCATCCTTGTTAGCAAATGACTTAAAAAGGGTGTTTGAAAATAATTCAAATATATGGTCCAATGATTTTGAGAATTTACTTACTCAAGAAATTGTTAAAAATTTCAAAAATATATTAAGTCCTGATGACAAGGATTCAACATTCTATCAAAAACTTGCCAAAAATCTCTTAACCTACATAAAACAACTACGCATATTTCACAGTATATCAGATAGATTAACTATGGACACAGTGTATGGAAAAGATCTAGCAAATGAATATAAATATGGTTACAAAATTAAACAAGCTATTATTTTATGGTCTAAAAATTTAGCTTTAGAAACAGGAAAATCTTATGACGATATTGAAGAATTAATACGGGGTTTTGTAGAAAAAATATTTACTTATTTAAGAGAAGATATTGATAGCATAGAAAATCGTTTAAAACAAGATGCTCTAAAATTATTAAAAATAATACCTTTAAAAATTCATCAGGAACGGAATAATGTATTACAAAACTATATAAAATCATTAATAAATACTATCAAAGATAATATTGATTTGCATGACAGCCTTGAACTTGTTAAAGAAATAAATGATAAAATAGATTCCCACGCTAATAAAATCAAGTCTCACTTAAGAAATATAGACGAATATATCCATGATATTATCAAAAATTGGTGTGATATTCTTCCTTTTCATGGAGATAGTACAGAAAAAAATAAAGAAATAAAGCATAATCTAGTAAGCAAAATTTTACGATTTATCCATAATTTAAATTCTAATGATGATGTACCGAAAAAGAACGTATATAAATTATTACATGACCATATTAAAGAGCAAGTGAAAACATTATGTACTACTCCCGACTTAGAGAATTGTATGGATCTATTAATTGACGTGTTGATTGAAAGACTTAAAGATGCTAAATGTTTGAATATAAAAGAATCCATTGGGTCTATTTACAGCCTTTTGCTTTACGAAACTATAAATAAAACCTTATCCCTTATTACTAATCCCTCAGGTGATGATCAAATTTCCTTAGATTTGCTCAAAGAAAAGTTAGCTAACGCTTTTATAGAACTGCATCATCCCACTGACAATGTTGATATTCTTAGCAAGTATAAAGACAAACTTTACAATGCGATAAGTAAATTTTGTGAAGAATATTTAAACCAAAGTTTTATCATACCTAAAGACAGAGAAAAAGTTAAAGAAGACTTAGACGAAGCATTAAAGAACGTATCAATACCAAAATTAAACATTTCAAAAGAAATTTCAGTCAATACTAAAGAAATGGTTGTAACAAAACGGCATATTTCAACACAATGCGATTTAAATGTAACACCGTCCATATTGAGTATTGAAGACATAGATTTATTAAATAATATACGATCTAGATCTAGATATTTAGTAAGATCTAATGCCCGACAGGATAGTATAAAAATAGTTCACAAAGACGTTTCTATAAACGCTATGCCTGTAGATGCTGACACACAAACAGAAAGTACAGTTCAACAAAAATATAACGGATGGAATTACTCAAACTTCTAGGCATTCATTTAATGAAAGAGTAAGTTTACGAAAAGAAATATCACCACAAATGGTCATCAAGGAATACTACTGGGATACTTCTGGATCCAACCAAAGTTTACGTATGTCAATTTTATCTGAAGTCTCTCAAAAAATCGATCGTGTACCTTCAGTACTAGCGCAGACGGAAGATTTTGTTAAAAATAACTTTATAAGTAGTAATCAACCATCTAAGACCATAGAAACAGATGTAAGTACAAAGAAAAAAGAAACTGTACACACGCAAACTAACGTTCCTACAAATCATCCTAAAAATAGTTCCCAACAGACTTCAAATACTTTCGAGTCCATCCAAAATTTTACCATCTACATCTCACTTAGAAGTAAATCAAAACGAAATAGAAAATTTTGTTAATGATGAAGATAATAGAATAGATATAGATCCAATATCTAAACGGACAGTGATACCAAGTGATGTAATACCCTCAAGGCATAAGCTTAATATAGAAGGTGATGGAGATATACATATTAAAACTAGTAATAGACATAAACATGTAACCAACGATATGTCCAAGATGATGTCGAAAAATCGAGAAATGGAAAGCTATAAGCACATGTTTAAATTTAATAAAGGAGGTAAAAATTGCAATTGTAAAGATTATATATTCTCAAAGTGTAGAAATAGGATGAATATTAGTGATCGTCAGTCTAATTTGAAACATTGTGCTAAAGGTTACGGCTGTTTCTGTCCTTACCCTAGTAATGTCTTTTTTAAAAAAGAATGTTAGTTTTGTTTCTTCTTATTTATGCGAGTCTATTTTATAAAATTTTAAATGTTGTTTTTTTATTAGTAAATGTTTTTAAAGCTTTTTTTTGTTTTTCTTTAGTACAACACGAAATAATAATAAAAGGGAGCATTATGTGTAGAGCAGTATGCACATTTATATTTAACATGTAAATTAGAAAGGAACTTGTTTAGAAAGGAGCTGAATTAAAAAAATCTTAATTGGATCGAAGTATTTTATCAGAAAAATAAAATATCCCATGGTTTCTATGATAAACATGCCTAAGTTTATTATATAAGAATTTTTCCGGGCTCCTTGGAAGAAACGCTCTTATTAAGTTGATGTGGAGAATTTTTAGTTTAGTTCAGTTTCTTAAGTATCGCGTTTCGAATTTTGAATTATTGACATGTCTTTATCGGACACTTGCAAGATTAAGACGAATCGATTAACGTAATTACCAAAATTGGTCGACTAATTTGGTCACGCCAAATAGGAGCTATTAATATACACATACATATTTGATAAATATTTATAGACTTATATTAAGATATCTAAGTTTTATTTAAATTGTTTTATAGAAAGTATAAATGTTTTGCAATTTTACAAACCGCAAACTCCTGAACTAGATGCCAAGCATTGACATCTGACGTAAAAAATGGTGGAAATTTCGCAATATAGCCTGTAAACTAGGTGCCATTTGTTGTGCTTATAGATTAGAAAAAGTATATTTATGGTATATTTGAGGCCAGTCGTGGCGCAGGGGCACAAAGTGTGACTGTAAAACCGACTGGTTGTGGGTTCGATCCCCACTCGACTCCTCGAGTGGGGATCGAACCCACAACCAGTCGGTCGGTCGAAAATATTTACTTAAATTAATATTTCCATTTTTCTGGTGTCGAGGCAAAGCGCGGCGTTGAGTTCTGCCACTCAACACGCAATGCCTCCAAAATTCAGCAGAAAATGGGGAACGGAGTGTTTTAAGACTAGGTTCCTTCGGCCTACGCTGCTGTGTGCGAGATACAGCGTGAAGCTAATTTATTTATTTATTTTTATATATGGTATTGGTATTAAAGCCGCTAGTTCAAGTGAGGTATTAGTTTAAAGAACTCTGGCTAAACTGAGCTTGACCTTCAGAAAAAGCTACGGAACCATCGATGGGCCAGCCCGACTCGCGCTTGTCCGATTTTTTTTACTTCATATAAATCGATGTCAACAAGAACAAAGAGTTCGTTATTAATAAACAAATGTCAGGCAAATAGAAGGAAGCGACCGTTGCAAATTGTGTGCTGTAACACTTTAGATACGCTCAGAATAATCAGTCAATTAGAAAATAGCCGTTTGCAATGTTTTAGTTTGGTTTATTTATATCTATATTTCTATATTAGTATTATAAAGATGAAGAGTTTGATTATTGTGCTCTTACTAGACTAAACCTTAACGTAGTGTCTGATTGTAACAGCTATTCAGCTCTCGAAGGAGAAAGTGAACCATTGAGATTGCTATGTCCGGGATACAGCGTAAAGCTAAGAACAAATTAAAATTAAACTTGCTATTCTTTTAGCAACACGTTTAAGTCCCCCAAAGTCATAAATGTTTCAATAAAATATTTATTAAACTTATTGTTAGACATTAAAAAAAATACATAAAAACCTTTTTCTAAACAAATGTTCCTAATTCATACCCGAGTCACGTATATTTTGTAGGTTATGAGTTTTTTGCTAATTAAAATTTAAAATAGTCTATTGAGGCCGACCCGCAGTAAACGTAATGGCGTGGGTTCAATTCCCACTCTGGGGCAGTTCCATTTTTATTTCATTTTCGCTTCTTCGCAATAAGACATAGCGTGGCGTTGAATTACGTCACACAACACGCAATGTTTCGAAAATTTAGTGGAAAGTAACAAAAAAGGAAAATTAGTAAGAAAAAAGGAGAATTTCAACGTAGCTGGATTTGAAGGCGCAATTACCTTTAAGATAACATATTTTTTGTCTTTTGTTTGATGAATGTAAAAAAAGGTAATTGAAGCAAGATTGCTGTTTTTTCTACCATAAAAACTAAGAACATGCCGAACATTGACCTAAACTACAATGCGAGGAAAATCTGATAGAAGATGAATCAATTTTAACAAAAAACCTATACAATTACAATTTAAAAGGTTTTTTTTTATTTTGTATTTTTTTTTAAATTTCATGATTTTTCCCGGAGTAGGGTAGGTAAAGTACACCCAGTGTAAAAACACTTCGTTCCCCATTTTCAAGATATTGTGTGTCTGTAGCGCCATAACAGAACATAAGAACAGAACAGAACAGAACAGAATTTGTTTAGTAATGAAACTCAGCGCCTTCCATTAACTCTGTAGGTACATATTACATTTATTTTTTCATTTTTCAATTATATTTAATAACAAAACTTTAATTTGGACTAACAACCACTGCTAACGGCTAAGTAACTCTAAAAGCATGTGATTGAACCTCGATGGTGTAATTTCTTATTAATTTCACAAGATTTAGCTTAACCTGATAAATAAAATTGCGTCCTTGAAATGCTAATCGTGACTGATTTTGATACGGTTTTCACCATTATTTCGATATTAAAATATAATTGTTTCCATACCATTGACTCTAAGTAGTTGTGGGTTTAATCATCACCGTATCTGGGGAAAAAAAATATTTCTCCCCTTATGAAGGCAAAGAGCGGGGTTGTATTCTTCCATTCAATACGTAATATTTCGAAAAGTGGCAAAAAAGTGAGTGAGGAACAATGTCTTAAATACTTAACACAAGATTCCCTCTGCCTTCCTTGCTATATACGGGGTACAAACATAAAAATAAATAAAAAGATCTAGTGTTCTCTAATAAAATCCTTAAGAATTGGAAGCTACGTCCATTGCTACTATAAAACAAGCTGAACAACTGTACCGCAAGGTTGTTTTGTAATATTACACTCTCATATAAAGTAATAATGATACAATATACGCAATGAAGCAAAGACATCAAGGTAACGTACAAGGTTGGCCACTTAGCTTCATTTAAACCTAACGAGCTAACACTGGTATTACCAAATATTGATTGGCATCGTTTTTTTTATCAATTTCACGCATATTTTACAATTTATAGAATACTAGCGATTGGGTCTCGCGCACTCGATTTCGCTGAAGCTCTTTATTATATCATAGCCAAATAAATCAAAATATTTACATAATTTTTAGCCTATGTGTTATTCTGATGTATAAACTATAAAACTGCAAAGTTTAATTTAAATCCGATCACTTGCTTTTGCGTGAAAGTCGAACAAACATCAGTCCTCATATTTATTATAATTTAATTGATAATCCTCACATTTGTCTTGATAGCAATCCTGACTGGGAACTGAAAACCATAACAATACAAAGTATCTCACTAAAAAATTTAAATAACCCAGTGGGAAAAACTGTTGATGGTCAGGTTAAATTTAGCTGTTAAATTTCAATAATATTCATGACAAATATATTTTAATTGTTAATCAAATCCATGCCACAATCTCTTGAGAGATAGAGAGAGAAGAGATTGTTGGGCATTATTCTTAAGAATTCGAATTTAAAAACAGTTTTTATGTTGCAAAGTGTATTTACTAAGGAAAATTTTAGGTTAAAGGCTATATAAAAAGATGTCACCAAATGAAGTCACTTTACATGCGGTCAGAGTTAACTTAATTCCATTTTACTACGGGAGTTAAACTTCAAGTTAAATAGATTATAAAAAAATCTATATTCTAAATAACATATAATTTTTATATTATAAAAATGTTTTGTAAATATACATTAAACATATAGATAATAGAGCTATTGTTAAAACAGTGGTTTTTATAGTCTGATTGACAATTTATATTATCATGTTCAATTTAAAAAAAACTGATAATGAATTCAACATTCAACGATTGTATATGCAACTACATTGCTCAAAGTAAAAATATTGGAATAAATATATAATTTAACCCTTAATTTTATATGCTATAAAGCCTATTTTAGCGTAATGAAATATCTTTTTTATTAATGATTAAATATACATTTTATTAAACTGTTTATGTTTATCGCAGTAAGGTTGAAAATCAGATAACATTTACTATTGGTAACGGTGAAGTCGTTTTTTATTTCATATTCTTGTAATTGATAATGTTGCTAGTTGGATTGATACCCTAGAAGTTAGATTATCTATTAAATATTTAGTTTATCATATCAAATGTGTGGCATAACACGAATGCAATAATTGAAATGGCTAAAACTCATTTAACTTTAAGAATTCGTTACTACTACTACTACTTATACGTTAAATTATTTATGTAGCATGTAGCAAGTGTCTTAATGGGAACGGAGTGTCTTAACACTAGATGCCTAGTTCTCTTTGCCTACCACTCTGAGTGCGGGATAAGAGGAGTGCGTGAAGCATCAAAAAAACCAAAGATTCGCTCGCTTGGTCATGGCGAGATATAATGTATAGTATGTATAGCAGTAGTTCTTGAGAATTCAAGCAAACTGTATAACTTCAAATATTAGTATAGGTTAAAGGAAAATCATATAATATGGCAGCACCGCAACCAGCTGTCATTTGTCAGTGTGTGAACTAATGTCATGCGTAAGAGCCGTTTACCAATCGATCTTATCACAATTTAGAAAAAAAGACGTTATAACTTCAAAAAGTCCTTGACATGTTTTTTGTTTACTTTAAAAACAATCTAATAAACGATTTTATTAACGCGTTTTAGTGTAAATTGTGCCAAATAGATACAAAAGAAAGAACGAAATGGAGGACGTTTATACAATAAAAGTGAAAACTAAGCCCGATACAAGGAACTTATATCCATCTGAGAGGAGGTATTCAGCTTCCACTGTCTCTGGCTTAGCTTGGGTGCATATAGCCTTAGCAGCCACTTCATTTTTACTAGCCTGCCTTGCTGTAGTCAATCCAAATGGGGAAAACAATATAAAAACTGATAATACAACGAATATATTAAACGAAGCTAACAATAACTTCTACATACTAGTTTCTAGCGCCTACTCTTCTTACAATATGTGCTCTTGCTGCAGGCATTGCATCTATTTTTGCATCAATCAAGTGGTACATAGATAGAAATATAACATGGCTATTTATAATGTCGATATTATCAACAATTATTGCGTTTGTTTCTTTCATTATGATATTAGTATGGTTGGTGACGAGTGAAGATAATTTATCCGAGTTTTACAAAGAAAAAATTCCTTTTAAGGACATTATAATTATAAAACATAGTGATATTATAGACAGGAATGAATCTCATTTTATTATACCAAAGAATTCCACTGAAGTTAAGGAGGAAGACTCGAAAGTTTTTACTAAAAAGGTTTTGTCTATTAATATATTGATAGCTTCATTCATTGAGTTGTTATGGTCAATTTTAAGTATTAAAATAGCCTATAAGGGTATGAAGAATAATTATAAAGAAATCGATGATAGAAGAGGTAATTGCATATCAGTTGTTACTACAATCAAAGGGAATAATACAAAGAAAAAACCTAGAAATGGTAAATTGAGCAAACCAGACTTAATAGACAATTATCCAAATAGAAAAATAAAAAAAATATTCCTAGCTCAAAATGATAATGGATTTTATATGAAAAATCAAAATAATAAACTAAAACCGAATACAGAAACTAGTTCTGAGTTTTATAAGGAAAGAATGATGAATTTCTTAAATAAATGTGCAGAAGGTGTATCTAATGCAGATATGAGGACACCATCAGTTCAATCTGAGGGCAGTACTGAATTCAATTCCGGAAGTTTCAAATGATATCAACACTTCAGTTCAAGAAAATCAAACAAAAGAATCAAGAGTAACTCCAATCAGTTGGGGTGACTCCCCCAATCATACTATTTATAATCAAAATACAATAAATTTTGAAAAAATATTCAGCTTTAAAAAGAAACTGGATACACCAAAAGAAAGTGAAAACACTCATATGTAATTTACCGTGAAAAGACTTAGTAAGTGAAAACAAAGAAGTAATTTTTTTGTGTAAATACATATGTAAATATATGTAAGCCTATTGTGTAATGTTTTTTTTTTGTTATTTGTAAGTGGTAAAAGAATGTAAAGAATATTCTTTTTCTTATATTTGAGATTTTTTTTATGCAAGTTGTAAAAAAAGGAACAATACTGTTTTTTATATATAAGATGTTTTTCTTGATATAAGAAAATATCAGAACCAAAGTGGGGTAACTCAATATATTTTTTTATTTATTATCGGAAAAAATCTAATTATTTTTATCTGAGAGTGTAAATAGAAAAAATAATGTATACCAATTATAAACTGCTATATAAAAATGATTGTCTGTCAAGTTTTTGGATGTTAATTGTACAGATGACATCATAAAAAAATATTGATAAAAAATTGCAATTGCATTTATTTAGAATTGAATGATTATCATCACATAGTTTTTATTTGTATGACACAAAAAAAAGAGTTAACTAAGTTTTTTTTAACACAAATTATACAGATTAATTACAAGTAACAATGTGCTATTTACTTATTTTTAGAAAACATATGTGTGGAAACCTGTTCGGTTTTCAGGACGCGCAGGTTCGAGTCCCGTTACATTCAAATTTTTATACGTTTTCTAAATAAGTTCTTTTTTTTCCTAAGTGGAATAACACTTTAAACAAATATGCTATTTCCTTGCAAATGTCAATGAATGGATAAATGCGTCTCAACTCGAACCCGAAGCTGATTGTGTCTCTCTCTGATGTGTTCCACGCTCTCGCTTATACGTTCGACCTAGACGGAACGTGACAGCAAACGTTCATCAATTCATGTAACATTATCACGTCAAAAACATTATACTTTAGTACTGTAGTTATGTACTGTACAATGAGATGTTAGAACAAAAGTGGCCTAACTTGAAAAAAGAATAATTAATAAATAAGAACATGTGACTTTAAGGAAAATACTTATGATAAATATAAAAATATTTATGTTAAAAAAAAACTTTGTACTTTAATTATTTAGTATTGTTAATTAAATTTATATAATAAATTGTTAAATAAAATCTTACGATTATTTCATATATAGGCAGCTCTCTTTTAACTATAGTGAGTTAGTCAATAGTTAATTGTTAAGTTAAATTTTTCTTATAAATATTAATATATTACAAGGCTATTTTTATAAGGATTTCATTTAAAAGTAAATTAACTTCTTTTTAAACGTTATACAAATATTATAAAAACTGATTATTCATAAATGCTGGTTCAATCCATACTTATTGTACATACATATCAATTAAATTAATCTCGTATTTATGAATTTGTTAATATTTATGCTATGCCATAATTATATTTTACAATAATTATCCAATTTATTAACAGAATCTAGAACATCATGTATGCTGTTTATGAAAAGTTATTTTTTGATTTGTTAAATGTTATTTTCATGGGTCATCCCTTTTAACTTAAAATCGATTTCAACATTATTAACATTTTAGAACGATGGATAAACGCAAATAAAACTTTACGTTACCTGTGCAGAAATTTAGATGGCAGGTGAATTAGAACTGATTTTTTATCTTAAGGCTCTCTAACTATACTACTATGTTAAATAAGATTAATATTTCATTACGGAATAAAAGGATTTCATGGTGTTGCCCAAATTAAATGTCGTTCTTTTCATAATTTGAAGTAATGACACATTTTAAATCTAATTTTACTGCACTTAAGTCCGATTGTTGATTTTGATTTATATTTTATATTTACGTTTATTATTCTCTTATATATTGTCCGCCAATTAACTTTTTTCTTATCAAGAAAATTAAGTAAGTCAAACAATATTTGCTAATCGTACCCATCTTTCAAAAAATTGCAGTTGTCCCTAATATAAATAATCCCCCAAGTGAAATTGGTACCTACAACCATCACTTAGTCAGTCTGTTTAACCTGATTATTAATTATGTTTAACCTGATTATTAATTATGTTTAACCTGATTATTAATTACAAGTTGACAAGAAAATAAATAAGTATAGTGTCAGCAAACGAAATATAGATTTTGTTATATTATTACTCCTAATGATTAACGGTTTTATAATAAATAAATAATAAATTGCAAATCAATAAGATATAATGTATATGTAAAATAGTTTTTTTTATTTAAGTTTACATAAAATATAAAATTTATGTTATAACACATTGGCTGCAGACTGTTAGTGTACTCTTTTGTATAATTTTATACTTTTATAATAAATATTGAATAAATATATATTTTTTATTTTTCTTAAATAATCACAATTCTATTTATTAGTATTTGTAGTATAGTTTAGAAAACCAATCGTTTTTTTTTCTTTTTTGTTAGCCTCACGCTTTGTCACTGAGTAGCCAGGGAGAACGGAGCGCCAAACGCAAACTTTTTATAATAGACTTTTTTAGGGATCGAACTCACGATCTCTTGTTAATTTTTAAGCAAACCATTTCTTCTTTTAGAAAAGAACACGCTCATATCGTATTCACCAATTTCACAAAAAGCAAAAAACTCAAAATAGATATTTTATTACCTATTAAGTACGTAGATGAAAGTAAAACAGAATTATTTACATTAATTAAAATCAGCTTCATCCCGCAGCTGTATCTCGCATACAGCAGGGTAGGCAGAGGGAACATAGAGTTAAGACACTCCGTTCCTCACTTTTTGCTGAATTTTTGAGGAATTGCTTGTTGAGTGGCAGAACTCAACGCCGCGCTTTGCCTCGACACCAGAGCGAGGAAATGAAAATATAAATGTAAATATTTCATCTCCTCGAGTGGGGATCGAACCCACAACCAGTCGATTTTGCAGTCACACATTGTGCCCCTGCGCCACGACCGGCCTTATTTACATTAATTTGTAACGACTTCTTTTAATTGATTCTCACGCTTGAGCTGTAACGACAAACCACTTATCCACGAGACACTCCATTACTGTATGATTTTGTAGACACTTCCTTCCCCGCGCCACGCAACTGGAATAGCCTACCTGAGGTATGATACCTCCAGGTCGATACGACCTTATAAAAGTGCGTGCGTCGTCAAGGTGGAGGACCTTGACGACCTGTACCTCCTCTGGTGTCGCACGGGGTCGTGTCCGGCGTTTATCTCTCACTATCAGGTAACTTCTACGCTCGTTTGTTTGATTTTTTGATTAAAAAGTACGGTACGGTTAGACGCACAATAAGAAAACTAGATCTATCAAATAGCATCTGAATGTAAAACCTATTTTTAAGATTTTGCTTTACTAAATTTCTGTAACCAATACATAGTTGGATACACTAGGCACGAATCACTTGTTGTTTTAAGACACTACCTCTTCTATTCTCGCTCGAATTTGAGAAAGAGAGTGTAGAGTGGGAAAATTGCAATACAATTTCTCCATTGAAGATTAAACTCCAACCATTGCGTTTCACACAAAAGTAGACTGCTCTATGAAAATATTGTTAAATACAACCCGTACTTCAAATAACAAGGATTGAGATATCCAGTCCAATCTGAACCAATTATTACCACAATAGTGTGTAAAGAACGTATTGTTTCGATCTTAACGTCATGATTAAAGTGACATTGTCTGCATTCGAGGTTAATGTACGATATAGTGTAATTATATTCGTCTGAGCACAGGCTTTTTTTCTCATATTTTTTTGTATTAATTTTGTAGAGATTTGGGAAGTGGATAAATGTAAATAAAAGACTGCTTACGCTGTATTCTGGTAGACGGAACATATTGTCAAAGTCCAAGAAAAATATTTTTATTCAATATAATAAGTTACAAACCTTATTACTTGAACTTGAACTAGGTTCCCTCTGCCTACCTTTCTGCCTAATTTATTTATAAATTAATTTTTTATTTATTTCTATATTTTTAAAAAAGATTTCAGTCGTCATTTTTAAATTCATTGATACTTCCTTTAATACTTCTTTTTAATTGTGGTATACTTAGATCATTTTTTGCGCTGGATATTTTCTGGGATTCTATTATAAAAGCGAACATTTTATCTTAAAAAAAAACTACAGACTCGATGCAATGGAATTACAAGTGAGTTAAACTTAAGCCTATTTCTAGTAAGTATAGGTATTATGTACATCACCGATTTTAAATCATTAATACTTTTCTTAATATAAATGGATGGCATTTTCAAATGTATTGACACGCAAAATTATAGATAACGTAATCAATCAATGAATTATCATAAAAAAAATTAAAATAAATCAACTTCACGCTGTATCCCGCACACAGCCGGGTAGGCAGAATTTCTGCCGAATTATGGTATTGCATGTTGAGTGGCAGAACTCAACGCCGCGCTTTGCTTCGAGACCAGAGCGAAAAAATGGAAATATAAATTAAAGCAAATATTTCGTCTCCTCGAGTGGGGACGAACCCACAACCAGTCGATTTTACAGTCACACTTTGTGCCCCTGTACCACGACTGGCCTCAAATCATCAGCAATAAAATAATTATCATCAGGAAACAATACTGTTTCACGCTTCTTTCCAACTAGATTCGATAAGTCATTAATAAATATTAAGAAGAACAAGAAGACACCTGTGGGGAAGACACATGAGGGTCATGCTGAGAAGCTAAGATACTCGACTAACTCACTCCAATTTCCATATTTTTCGCGCTTTATATTGCTACCAGAACGAGGAAATAAAAGAATGCATTACAATCTATCCCACAACTGTCACATTTACAGCCAGTCGGTGTGCCTTTGCGGCACGAGATATTTTATTACCTATTAAGTACGTAGATGAAAGTAAAACAGAATTATTTACATTAATTAAAATCAGCTTCATCCCGCAGCTGTATCTCGCATACAGCAGGGTAGGCAGAGGGAACATAGAGTTAAGACACTCCGTTCCTCACGTTCTGCTGAATTTTTGAGGAATTGCTTGTTGAGTGGCAGAACTCAACGCCGCGCTTTGCCTCGACACCAGAGCGAGGAAATGGAAATATAAATTTAAGTAAATATTTCACCTACTCGAGTGGGGATCGAACCCACAACCAGTCGGTTTTACAGTCACAACTTGTGCCACTGCGCCACGACTAGCCTCAAATGGATATTAATATTAGTTAACGATATTTTTAGTTTCTCTTAAATTCTTATGATTTTTTAATGGTTAAATTTTGAAAAATACGGTTATAGTCATGTTTTTAAACTATATGAAGAGATTGTGTGGATGAACTCTGATCTCAGGAACTACAGGTTCAAACCTAAAAAATATGTTTCTTACTTCGATCACTTTTAGTTATTATTATTTGATTGTAGGGACGAAGCCGTGAGTAAAAGCAGTAAGGAATTAAATAACATGAAATTAAAAAAAACTAATGATTATATATATAGGGTTAAAATAAAACAAAAGAATAAAAAAAAATCATTACGTATTTAATTTATTAATAAATTCTAGCTTATTTTATAAATTTTAAACTTACAAAAAGGAACCTGAGTTTTTTCTTAATAAAAGAAAACAAAATACTAAAACTCTTATAATTAATTATAAAACAAAAAAAAGCACTTCTAAAAGTACCTGCAGTCCGGTCTCGAAGTGGTGGCCGCCCTGAAATTAGCTTTTGATTATTTACTTTCTGAGCGCAAATGAGCAATGTGTATAAATTTGGTAAACCTAACTTCAAAGTGGCCACGACTAGTCGACCGTACTATATTTGGTTAGACAAAAAGTCCATATTTTAAAAGAATGTTTTGAATTTTTGAAAAAGATTTTTTGATCTAAATAGGCTTTTTCTAGTTACAAGTAGAAATTTTTTTTCATATATAAATGTTTGCTTTTATTCTATTATTTGGTTTTATTTAGATTCTGTTTTCTTTTTTGTAAATTAAGTTTTTTAATCATATATATTTATTTCTTTATATAATTAAAATTGAAATTGTCTAATATATTGAACTATACTAACCAATAATTTATACTATATGTTGAAATTAATTTGGATTTTTAGATAAAGATTTTAATTATTTTTTTAATGGAATTGAACCCATTACTAAGTAAGGAATGGGCTATACTTATATAAAAAATAGTATGTATTTTTTAAATATAAAATTAAATTGTTTTTTAAACTTCTTTTCTTAAAACGGTGGTTAAGCTTAATAGTTACAATATAAAAAAATAGGTGGGCTTATTAAAAATATATGTCTAAAAATAAGCAAAATTGTTAAAAAAAAATGCTGTCTAAAATGACAAATTGAAAAAATATAAAAAAATATAAAATAAAAAACATATTTTATGTATATTTTAAAACATCTATGTATCAAACGATTTAGTTGAAACTAGATTTATAAAATTTCATTGATTTTCATTTTTCTTTTTTATTATTTTTAATTCAATCCTTTTTATTTTATCTTTCCTTTGTTTTTTAATATTATTTTTATTTAAAAACCTGATACATTTAAAATCACTTTGAAGTTTATTTTTGATCAATTTTTTATTTTTTTTTTCCAATGGTGTTTTGTACTCTAATGTACTTTTTTTATTATGTAAGCGGTTCTTCTGTGAAATACGGATGTTCGAGACAATCTAAGGCGGTGAGACGTTTTGCCGGATCGAAAATCAACATACCCTAAAAAAAATAAAAGAATGTTAGAAGAATATTTTGTTTTCAATAATATATCAAATATTTCCAATAATATATATATATATATATATATATACATATACATATATATACATATATATATATATATATATATATATATATATATATATATATATATATATATATATATATATATATATATATATATATATATATATATATATATATACTTCCCATTTTTACTTCCCTTCATTATGCTGCCATCAATACCTACTTGGCATATCTCTAAATAAACGCGATGGTTGTGGTTTTGAATGTCTCTTTTTTAGCTCCATGCTGTATGTGCGGGCACACAGCAGGCTGTCTGAGGGAACCTAGTATTAAGACACGTTTCTCAAGCACCGCAGCAATCTCGATTGTCTGTTAAGTGCTAGAACTCAACGACGCGGAAATAAAAAATATGAAATATTTAATTCCATCGAGTGGGAATCGACTGTGCCACTGTACCACGACGACCTCGTTTTAATTAAAAATAACGAGCTTTTTTTAAAACTGTTGTACATTTTTTATATTAACTAATTTATGCAATTATCTGTTACGATTACTTGCTGCTAGCTTGATGCTAAAATAATTGGTATTTTTACCTTCCCTGCCATATTAAAAATACAGCAAGGTAGATGGAGAGAATCTAATGTTAAGATACTACGTTGCCCATAAACCGCCCAATTTCCAAGATATTTTGCGTTGAATGGAAACAAAACTCAAAAAGAGAATTTTGAGGACAGTAAGAAACAGTGTCTTAATGTTAGTTTCCCACTGCATACAATGCTGTGCGGTTTTTTATACGACTACGACGGCGACTTTTTTATTTAAGGCGCCGAAATAATATTATCAAATGTTCTTCTTAAAATCACACATAACATAAACAAAGGAAACAAATAAATCCACAAAAAAACTTACTTTAATCATATCCAAAGCATGTGGGTGGCATCTGGGCAGGATGTCCGCTAAATCCTGGGCGGGATAGTCCGGGAAACTATCCGGTACTATTGATACGTTTTCCGGCCATTCGTGGCGAGGTGGGCGACCTATTAACCTGGATAGGGGTAAAATATTGGGGTTGAACCTGCACGTATTTATAAGATAGTAATTAAAAAAATAGTAATTGATTGGAGAAAACATATCACATTTTAAACATTGTTAAAGACTTAACCCACGTTTAGAAAAGAAAAATACTATTTAAAAAAATCTTCTAAAAATTTTAACGTAGCGGGATTTGAACCCGCGCCCCTTGGAAATTCAAAGACTTAAGCGTAGCAGGACAGGAAAATATAATCTATTTAGAGCAATTCAACTATAACTTGAATTGCTCTAAGTAAATTATATTGATTATGTTTATGTAATTTTTTTTTAAACATAAACAATATAATTTATAGTATTTAAATACATTAATTAATTTCATACAAAGATATAAAACAGATTTAAATCGGTCGATCAGGGATCGAACCCTCAACCTGTTGTGTTTACAGTCACACAGTATCTGTGCCCCTATGCCACGACTGGCCACAGCAAAGAAAATATAAACATATAAAACAATTTAAGAAGCAAAGATTCTATTCACCATTATACTCACCTAAAAATGCAATGCAATTGTTCAGAATCACATGAGCCCTGCAACAATGGTGCTCTAGTGTGCAACTGTGCGAGTACACAGCCGCTGGACCACACGTCCACCGCGGTGTTATACGACGCGCCCAGCAACACCTCCGGGGGGCGGTACCAGAGAGTCACTACCTGGAGGCAGAAAGATCTGTGTAGAGTGGTCGAGAGATAAAACGAACTGCTATGAATAAGGTTAGAGTGAGACAGAACGATCTATTGGAGTCAGTTGCGGACAAGAGAGATGGAAACACCTAAATAGAGTGATAGAAAGAGATAGTCTGATCTACAATAAAGAAGGTGAGAGCGAGACAGAACTCTTTATAAAAGAGAGATAAAGAGCGAACTAAATAGTTATCGGTGAAGATAAACCAACCTCATCAAGTAAGGTTAGAGAGAGACAAAACTATCAATAGGAGTCACTGCCTGACAAGAGAGATAGAAACATCTAAATAGAGGGATAGAAAGAAATAGTCTGATCTAAAATAAAAAAAGGTGAGATGAGACAGAACTCTCTATAAAAGAGATACAAAGAGCGTACTAAATAGTTATCGGTGAAGATAAACCAACCTAATCAGGTAAGGTTAGAAAGAGATAAAACCACCTGTAATTATGTGACAGAACTACTTACAATATGAGCCGATACTTGGCGAGCGAGAGAGATAGAAAGAAATATGAAATAGAATGATAAAGAGAGGAAGAGCTATCTACAATGAGACAAAACGATTTGTAGGTCAACCTATTGGTTTTTTTGTTAGGTGGCTCTATCTCGCTCCTAACTTCATTTGGAATTGTTGGCTATTGTAATAGGGATAGAGTGGCGTAAATAGCTATCCATAAAGATATAGCGGTCTTAGCAAATGATATTAGGATGGAAATAGAGCCACCTAACAATATAGTGTTCAGAATTGCAGAAATTATGCAATAAGGGGACTCTAGCATGCAACTATATGATGCGCCTAGAAGTATAGTACGGTCGACGAGTCGTGGCTGCCCTGAAGTTAGGTTTTTAGACCTACAACTTAGCTTAGGACGAATGTACTGCACATTCAGGTATCAGTACCATAGAGCTACTACCCAGGTAAAAACTAGATGTCATAATAAAACAGAACAGTGTTTCGTATCTTGGAAATAAATAATAAAAAGTTATATTAAAAAGTGAATAATTTAATAACGTTACATTCTTTTTATTTATTTTTTCCATTATTGTCTCTTTTAGAAATCCGGAATTGGAATCAAACCCACATACACCATGTACAAGAACTATCAAATACATACCACACTTGTTAGTTTCATTTCGGTATCGTAAGTCTTAGCCAAACCAAAATCAGCTAACTTCACGCGTCCCATAGACGTAACTAACAGGTTGTGCGGCTTCAAATCCCGGTGAACTATTCTGTGAGAGTGGAGAAAGTCCACACCGGAGAGAATATCGTAGGACATACTCTGGAAATAAGAGATATATTACGATTTTGATATATTATATTTTTGAAGGCAGTCGTGGAGCAGGGACACGAAGTGTGACTGTAAAACCGACTGGTTGTGGGTTCGATCCCCACACCCCACATCGAGGAGATGAAATATTTACTTAAATTTATTTCCATTTCTTCGCTCTGGTGTCGAGGCCACTTAACACGCAATGCCTCCAGAATTTGGCAGAAATTGGGGAACGCAGTGTCGGAACGGATATAAATGGACACGGTAACAGTGTCTGTCTCTATTAGCTTTAATAGAGTAGCTTAAGCATAAGTAATATCTTAAATAAACAAGAGGTGCAAATTCAAATCCCGCTATTAACACATTATTCTTTTTCGAAAAAAACTAACTTTTATATTATACTAGCGGGCGCGCGCAGCTTCGCTTGCTTATTTGCACCCTTAGGGGTAAATTCTAAAAAACCCACAAAACACATGTTTAATAAAATAGTTTTAACAGTCTGAATTTTTTTTTATAAAAATCGGTGGCGATTTAAAGATTTTCCCTTATAAACTTTCAAACCCTTATTTGAACGCTTAGGGGGTGAATTCTAAAAAACCATGAAACACGTGTTCAATTAAATATTTTAAAGTCTGAATTTCGAATTTTATAAAAATCGGTGCTTTTTCGTTTTTAAAAAAAAACCATACAAACTTTCAACCCCTATTTCATCCCTTTAGGGTTAAAATTTCTCAAAATTCTTTCTTAGTGGATGTCCAGATTATAAAAATAAACATCTGTCCAAATTTCATGTTTCTACGCACAGCGGTTACGGCTGTGCGTGCGTCTTACCTCAGTCAGTCAGATCAAGTCCTTTTGTATATATAGATAAAATATTTAAAAAAACCTACCCTAATCCTGTTTTCAGATAGCGGTCCAGGAGCTCTCTTCAAATATGAGTCTAAATCTTGTTCTACATGTTCAAATACTAGAAATAGTACTAACTGGTGATCCCTTTCCATGGACTGACCACCATGGCATACGTCTAGAAGTCTGAAATTATAAAAAAAAATATTTTTTACTCTCCAGGGTATATAGAGGGAATTAATTTTATAGACATTGCGTGTCGAGAGACGGAACACAATGCCGCGCTTTGTCTTGTCACTAGAACAATGAAATAAAAAAATCATTCATCACTCGCGAACTCATAATCGTTGCGATTTCAGTAGCATGTCTGTGCCCCTGCTCCACGACTGATTCGAAAATAATTTCGAAAAGGGATCGAATCCACAACCAGCATCCACTGCGATGTGATTACCTCTGAAATATACATTTTTAATATTTACAGTTTAAAAAATATACATACCTTTCAAAGTCCTTTAATGCAGCAAAACATACATTTACATTAATATATATTTTATAGTAGATATTTAAGATCAATTTAATTCTCATAATTATACATATACTGTTATATAAATACATTTTAAAGAAAAAAAATCGGTTACATGCTGTATCCCGCACTCAGCATGGTAGTCAGAGGGAACATAATGTCAAGAAACTCCATTTTAGACTTTACGCCAATTTTTTTGGGGCATTGCGTGTAAATTGGCGGAACTCAACGCCGGGTTTTTCCTCGATACCGAGCAAAGAAATAAAAATATGAATGTAAATAAATATTTCATTCCCTCGAGTGGAGTCAATTTTACTGTCACACACAGTGCCCCTGCGCCACAACTGGCTAGGCTAGCTGGCTGGGTGGGTGGCATAACATATCTATTTAAATATACTTACCTAACAATATTAGGATGTCTGTATGCCTCCAATTGTCTTAATAATGCAATTTCTCGTAAAGTTGACAATGGTATGCCATCTTCTGTCAATGCTACTTTGACTTTTTTCATAGCAACTATTTGCCCGCCATTGTGAAGATCCCTGGCTTTATACACCGTTCCATATGCTCCTGTAAGAACCGACATAAATATGTAATTTTTTTTCTTTACACTATATTGCATTAGCAGGATAGACAGAGAGAACTTGGGAACCTTGGTTTGGTAGAGGAAACGCCATTCCCATTAAGATACTTTGGTTCCCCACTTTCTGCCAAATTCAGGAAGCATTGTGTCGAGTGGTGGATCTGTGGCAGAACCCCGTATTTTAAAGGGGATATGAAAATATAAAATAATCGATTTTCTGAGTATGAGGCAAACCTTCAGCATTTACAGTAACATGCTGGGCCAGAGGCCATCTTTACGAAGCATTTGACTATTAACATGAGTATCATGTGTTCAATAACACTTGGGAGAGTAAATTATTAAATTTTTGTCACTATGATAATGGATAAATGTGTCACTCAACATATAATGTGTCAAAAACTTTACCACATAATATGTATTAATTTGTACATGTAAATATTTTATGATAAAAAGCAAATAATATTATTATCATATGAGTTAAGAACAAAAATTCTAATAATAAATTGTTATTATATAATTCACTAACTAGATTGATATAATTTACATTAATATGATAAGTCATATTTTTTATTTATCTATTATATACTTATCTATATTACTGGAGTTTGGTTGAACATGTTAATCTCAGAAATTACTTGTTTGAATTGAAGATGAAGAATCTTTTTGTGTTGGATAGTCCAATTTTTGAGGAATGCTAAAGACATCATGTTTATCATTTCAATGTAACCCACTGCACCTGCAGTCAGAGTTACCAGCACCTTTTTCAATGTGTCATGTGTCGTACAGTTATTTCCATCTGACAATGTTGGTGAAGCCAAATGTAAAAGCTATTTATAATTTATTTGTTGTATAAAAAAGACATTTACAATCTAGTCAGTTTCATATACCTTACAGGCAATTAATTTATTTAATATTGTTTTTTTATTCATATCATAACAATATTTTTTTTATTTCAGATTAGAAATAGTAAGCTTCTTTGTCAATTATTTAATAATTTTGTATGATACAAAGAAAGTTATAAATATTATTCAACATAAACCTTATTACTATAATATTTAAAATATATATATATTAAATATGCTATAGACAAAAATACTTTAATAAATAACAATTTATAATGAGAATTTCACTTGAAGCTTTTAAAAAACATGCCATAAGTAATGTAAAAATCTGATAAACTTAAAATACAAACAAAATTAAACTTTATAAAGAGAAAAATAAAGATTGAAGTTAAGCAAAGCTGTATAAAACATAGCAAATGCGTGAACCATAAAAAAATGTAAGGATGAGGCAGATATATTGTTAACATCGTTCTATCTCAGTCATTCACGGACTAATTAACTTAGGTCCGGTTTAAAATGCATTTAATATAACATGTAAAGTATGTTTTTTTAAATAATTTTATAGATTATATTAATTAAGTCAGAAAATAATAAAAAATAAAGAATTAGTTCTTATCTTCAGTATAATGGATCAGGCATAGAAAACTTTGTGTTTGGACACTTCGTTTTTCATTTGTTTCATGTCTGATTTCTGGATCCTGCGGGTTGATTTGGGAATGATTCAAAGAAATATAATAAAAGTTACAAGAATATAAAGTTTATAATTAAAAGAACGATTTATTTATACAATTACGTTAGTAAAAAGCAACAAAAATGCGCGAGAACGCTTCAACCGGCACATGGTGTATTTAGGTTATTATTTGCTTATAAACTAAAATTTACCTGTCCCTATAACATTGAGTTCTTCATATTTCTTTGCCGTTTGAAATAAAGCACTAACATCACTTATAGACGCCATAGCAGGTGGACTTTGCGAGGAGCCGCTTCCATCAGACATTTTTTGTTTTTTACTATTCTTATTTTAATTAAAAGGTTTTTGTTATTTAAACACAATAAAACACTCAATGAAAGATTGATTATTAACTAGAAGGTAGTATTTTTATACAATTTCTTCATTTCTCTATTAAATGTTAGTAAAAGTTTAACTTTAGTGAACTTTTGTAATCGTTTGCTTATTAGTACTGTCTGAACACCTGTTGTGCTATGCGACTAAATTAAAAATAATAAAAATATAGAGATTTCATTGTAACATAATGACATTTGTTATTTTGTCGGTTAAGCTTTTATTTGTTTGGCTGTCAAAGCCATCTTTTTAAAAGAAGAAAAAGAAAAAAAAAGGTTTTTTACGTGTACACTAGATGGCGTAACACCTAAAAATAATTTTTAATCTGTTTCAAATTATTAAATTAAAACTGATTAATGATTAATATTTATAAAAATTAAATTATTTATATAAGTCAATTAAAACATAAATAATTGTTATTATTATTATATCAAAAGAAGAAATACAATAAAAAAAGCTTGCAAGGTAACCTCATGGCATAAGTAATAGAAATTCAGGTGTTAATTGATTAGGCGCATAGATAGGGCGCAAATTGTACATACTATTCAATTATAAAATAAAATTTTATTGCAAAAGCTTTTTTTTACAATCAATCAAAGGACTTTTATTTGTAACGCTAGATGGCAGTATATTATTAATAAATGAATATTTTATAATAGGTTTCTTATTAAAAAATGTATAATTAAAAAAAAATATATGTCAAACCTATTAATTTATTTTTTATATCTTTTAAAAAATAGATATTAAAACCAAACAACACATTTTTTTAGTAAAAAAACACTAAATATGTAGGATAATCTTTTAAATTTACTTTTTTAAAAGTAGATTTTAAAAAAATATTTTTAAATTGATATTAAAAACATGAAACATTCAATAATTGGATTGCAGTAAATAAATCAATTATATTAAATATAAATAAAAAAGTGTTTACTAGCGTATAATATAAAAAAGTGTTTTACTGGGCTCGTCCGGGATTTGAACCCGGGACCTCTCGCACCCGAAGCGAGAATCATACCCCTAGACCAACGAGCCATGTCAATTTCAGTCGAATTTATAAATCTAATTTTAAATCATGCAGTTTCTTGTTTGATGTCATATTACAGAACGATAAGAGAGAAAGAAATATTAAAACATTCCGTTCTCAACTTTCCGCTCAATTTTCCTGACATTACGTGGTGAGTTACATATTCAACTGCGATGAAAATAATGAATTTAATTTTATTTGATGTGAAATAGTATATCAAATTGTACTATTATTTTTATGCCAAAAGTTCAAAAATAAAGAAATAAGTAATGATAAAGGCTGGTGTGTTGTAGTGGTAACGTCTGAATGTAAACGTGACAGTTGTGAGTTCGATTCAGAGTCCGATTATTTCCACGGTCGGTAACAAAAAACAATAAGCATTCATGTAACAAGACAAATAATGAATGCTGAATGCCTCATTCGTTCCGGTACTTAGCACGCAATGTTTAAAAAAATGGCAGTGAGCGATGAACGGAGTGTCTTAACACTAGGATTCCTCTACCTAACCTGTATATAAAAAAATATCATTAAGAGCATCCACCAATTTAATAGACCACAATCAATGATTTTTAAATTTTTTAACAATGTGTCGGTTTGTCTGTTGTTGTTGTTGTTTATATGAACTGTCGAAATCTGGAGGCGTGATGGATGGCGGAACTCACGCTTTACCAGAGCGAGGACATGAAAATATACATTTTTCCGTTCTCCCGAGTGGAAATTTGTGCCCCTTGAAGTTAATATTCAGTAATATAGATACATTAATTATTTTTATTTAACAAAATCAAAGTACGTTTAACTCTATTTTAAGTAAATTAATTTTTCAGTTTAAGTGTATTTTTTGAAGTCGGTTTTTTTTTGCTAAAAATTAATTTATTATTCAATAGCTGTTGTATTTTTTTTAATGAATAAACGTACTGGTCACCTGATGGAATGTGATCACCGCCGCCCACGACCACAAATTTAAATTGTTTGTGTACAAATTTTAATTGTTTCTTGTTAAATGGGCTATGGGATAAAAAAAAGTATTTTTAAATTTGTACCGTATGTAGCAAATGAGCGTATCTAGATATATTTTCAGAGGAGAGCTGGATTATATTATGCTTGCTTCTGAGATTAGCCCGTTCAGCCAAACAAATTCTTCATATTTATAATATGTAATTCCGTATGTACATTTAACTATATGTATGAAATATACATATAGTTAAATGTACAATATTTAATGATTTCACTTACTCTATTCATCAGTCTCCGCCCATTTTTAGAGAATTCATATAAGAAAAAAATTATAATATATTAACCTATTAAGTCATTATCGTCGTTTTACTTTATTATTTTATTGAGGAACATATTACTGATTGAAATATGAGACTGTCGTGGCGCAGGGGCACAAGCGTGCGACTGTAAGCGCTACGATTGTGGGTTCGATTTCTACTCGCGAGAATAAAATATTTAATATTTTCCTTTCCTCCACTGTTCGGGAACCTCGAGAATTCGGCGGAAAGTTGAAAATGGTAGTGTCATAACACTAGGTCCCCAGGTTCACTCTGCCTACCCTACAAAGCCGATGTAGGGAAGCTAAATAAATATAAAAACATAAAAACGAGAGATTTTTGAGAAATGAAAAAAAAAAATTCTTTTTTCTGTGACTGTAACACGACAGTAGTGGGTTCGACCCCTATTCGAGGGAACGAATTAATGTTCATTAATATTTTTATTTCTTCGCTCTAGCACCAAAGCAAAAACCCGGCGTTGAAACCCGCCCCTCAACACGCAAAAGCTTCGGCAGAAAGTGGAGAATGAAGTGTCTTAATACTAGGTTTCCTCTACCCACCCTGCTGCAGTGTTTAACTGTATAACAGCGTTTAACAGCGTAATTTAGTTTTTAACTATATACCTATCTAGACTTGTTTTACAGGTAGGTATTCTAAAGAAAAAATGCGAAATTAATTTTTAAATGTCAAATATATTCACCATTTTGGTTATCAATTTGGTGAACTGCCACCAAATTGATAACCAAAGAAACATACCACACCACCAAATTGATTGTTTTTTTTTGAGACATTCTTTAGGAAGAAACAGTACAAGAAAATCAGTTAGTCAATTTTTCGGCCGAGGCCGTTGTGGCGCAGCAATACAGCGTATGGCTGTAAACGCGACGGTTGTGGGCTCGATTCCTAATCGTAGAAATGAATTATTTGTTGAGCTCCGCGACTCCACGAACATCTTAACATTGGGTTCCCTTCGCCTAGTCTACTATATGCGGAATATGGAGCTAAAATATATTTCTGAAGGATATAAATATATTCCTTATTGCCTTTATTTTGATTTCTAATAAGAATCCAATAAGAAAAAGTAGACAATAACTTTCTACTCATGTTCATTTAAACGTTATGAACCTTAGAAACAAATAGGATAACAAATAGAATATAGAAACAGAAACGAATAATTTTTTCATACTCAAAAATACCGAAAAATATTTGATATTATTAATAATAATAAATTAATTGGCATTTAATTTTTATTTATTTTAGCTTCAAAAGCGAATCTCAACGCCGCGATTTGCCTAATTACCAGAGCTAGGGTATGAATATATTCATTTCACACTATGGAAATCGAACTCATAACCCCCTTGTTTACCTTGCCTACGCCTTTATCACAAGCTTATGCTCTCCAACACGACGCTCTCGTTGCTTAAGATTTTTGTCATGTAATATATGACTTCTACATTGCAGTTTTAGTTAATATTATAAATTAGCAGCATTGCCCGTATTATTAAACGATTAACATGAATAAGGACGGACTGTGTTATAAGGACTTCTTTAATAAATTATCTATATAAGAAATACGTAATTTTTCAATTTGAACCAGTACTTCAATAAAACAATTAATAAATTCTTCAGCTTTTAAATATAAATGTATATGAATATAAAATATTATAATTTATAATACTATAGATACGTACCATTATCAATTTTGAGATTAAATCATATAACGCGTCCTTTATGTGTGGCTGCTGTCGCGTGGCAATTATTTCCAACACCATTTTATAATCTTAACTTGTTAAAAATTGTGTTTAAGACCAAGAAAACTGTTAAAACTCTAACAATTTAACTTAAAACAAGTAAAAATTAAAATATTATTATAAAAATGTGGATGTTAAATAAGAAATCATTGCCTATTTTAGAAAGTTGAGCGCGAAAGGAGAAAAAAATTACCGCTACACGACACTATATAGCTATCTTGCTCATACGTATGAAATATACGTCACGCATCCTTGTCTAACACACATTGACTGTAAAACGTCAGTCAACTTTAAGCCGTCGCGACGAGTGTACGTTGTAAAATAAAAAGGAAAATTATAAACGAAACTTTTTAAAATATATCAAATTGTATTTAATTATAGTTCAATTTGTTTCACTATTTCGTTTAAGAATTAAATAAAGTGTGTTATAGTGTTGTAGTTTTAAATAACAAGTGAAGCGGAACTAGTGTTATGCGGTGAAAGTTTACGTGATATTCTTATAAGTGCTTTTTCGCTACTTACAAAAATAAATTATAAACAGACTTTTTCAACTATAAATAGTAAGTATTGTTATATTTCATTCATAATATAAAGCTTTAAAGTATAAAATAAACATGAAAGCGTTCTAGAAACTACTATTTCTACACAGGAATATTCTAAGAGATTGTTGATTGATTGTGTTGAATTCATAATTGTATCTCCATGTTATTTTACAATATTCTTGAAAAAGTAGTATTATTTATTGATCTAATTAATTTACTTCGCCTCAGCTTGTTGCCCATCATATATGTAACTAGGTGAGACTGAGGAAAGCGGTTGTACAAGATATGAATCTTTTTTGTATAATTAACTATTTATAATATCTTAAATTTAGTGACCTAAATACTTAAAGAATACCAGATTCACGCTATATCCCGCATATAACAGGTTAGGCAGAGGAAACTGAATGTAAGGACAGATGTATGCATGTACACGCTGTTCTGTACCCCGAACGGATTGTATACTTGTACCCCGAACGGTACGCAGAGGGAACTTGGTAGTCTCGTTAAAACACTCCTTTCTCCATTACGACACTACCATTCCCCACTTTACGCTGAATTCTTAAGGCATTGCGTGTAGAGCGATGGAACTGAACGCCGTGCGTTACTTCGTTACCAGAGCGAAGAAATAAAAATATTAAATAGTTCGTACCCCCGATAAGGAATCGAGTCCACTACCGTCGCATTTACAAGTGCACGCCTGTGGCCCTGCACCACGACAGCTTCAGTATCTATATTTCCAAGTTCTTTATGTTATATGGTAGGGGTTTTCAAACTTTTCTTGATCAAGGACCACTTTTATATCATTCTTGGTAGCAGGGACCACTATGCATGTAGGTATAATAAAAAATACCTGCTTTTCCGGCCACTCGTGGCGCAGTGGCACGAACTGAGACTGTAAAACCGACTGGTTTCGATCCCCACTCGAGGATATGAAATATTTACCTAAATTTATATTTCCATTTCTTCGCTCTGCGCGCACTCAACACGCAATGCCTCCAGAATTCGGCAGAAAGTAGGAAACGGAGTGTCTTAACACTAGGTTTCCTCTGCCTACCCTGCTGTGTGCGGAATACAGCGTGAAGCTGATCTCAACATCTCGTGTCATAATTAAAATCGTTCGCGGACAATATTTAGGCTTCTGCGGACCACTGGTGTCTACAGCCTTCCTCGATAATTGGACTAACACAAATAAATCGTTAATTCGAGCTAGTAGTTTTTGAGATTAGTGCGTTCAACCAAACAAACTCTGGTAAGTTTGCTTTATAATATTAGTATAGAAAGTATACAGGCCAGATGTAGGAAGGATATATAAGGATATATAGTGTGCAATTTGACTTTTGAGCTTTTAGAGAACTTCCTTCCTTGGTGGTGGTAGCTTGGTAGATTTTGTAAGTTACTATTGCGTTTTTTTAAAGTTTTAAATGTAATTGTACTTGTTTGCATGTTTCGTGAAAATCAAACTTCAATGATTATTTATCGTTTATCTATACGTTTATCTATGGGGAGCGGAGTGTCTAAAACACTAGGTTCCCTCTGCCTACCCTGCTGTGTGCGGGATAGAGCGTGAAGCTGAAGCTATACGTCTATACTAATAATATATATTTAAGCAGTTTGTTTGGTTATACACTAATCTCGGGAACTAAAATATTATGCAGATAAATACTTATACTGATTTAAAAAATATATTACCTTTTATCAGGCTTTTATTATGTCGTGTGACTATATAATTGAATCAAAGAAACCTATTTTGATCCATTTGTATCATCATGTTGATATATCATTATAGGATATTTTCGGATTGATCTGATGATGGAACCAGCACTTGAATAGTGGAACTCTATAATCTATAGCTCCGAGGACTTATAGCAATCTGTATAAAAAAGCGTTTTTTATTCTTTTATGAACTATAATAATGTTAAGTTACGTTAAGTGCATCTTTAATTTACAAGATGTGGCTATAAATGATGGGAAAGTTTGAAATATAGTGACGAGTCACTCAACTATTAATCCAAACCAAACCACAAAATGCCAAATAATAATATTTTCTGTTATAAATTACTTCTAACACTATACAAAATTTTAATTGCTAGCGATCTCAATGGTTAACCAAGCGGTTTGAGAATATTCTTTAGAATTTTAATTTTTCGAGCTTAACTTCACTTATTATTCGGTAGGTAAGCAAAGGGGAACTAGGGTTAAGATACTCCGTTCCTACCTCCAATGTTCAAAACGAAAGTCAACCTCACGCCTTGTCTTGTTACCAGAGCGGAGAAATAAGAATAATTCTTTGGCCTAAATGGAAGAAAAACCCACAACTGTTTTTTTACTCTGAAAAAAGAAATTCATCAATACTCATACATCCTTGATGCTGTAGAATGCGATAAAAGAAGAGTCTTGTTTCACGCATTCTGTCCAAATTCAAGACATTGCGTGTTGAGAGGAGTAACGTAGTCTGAGATTTTAGACCAACAAAGCAATTACACGCTTTTTACCGCATGGCTTTCTACCTACGCACCGCACAATTTCCTACGTGCCGCAACTCAACGCTGCGTTTTGTGGACCGGGAGCGGGAAAATGAAAATAATTTGTATTATATTCATTTCCACGAGAGGAGATTGAATCCACAATCATCTCGTTTACATAGGATTACCAGATCTGGTTTCCAGTTTATCATTTCCGAGACATTCCTGGGGCCACGGACGGAATCTTTGTTTTAGTGTTCGATGCAAGTTAAAAATACATGTTGGTTAACATATTTTTTTGTAATTACGTAAACTATCTATCTTACATAAATTTAATTCCATTTTATAACCGACTTTAGCCAAAATATTTCGCAGCTTCTTTTTCGAAAGTATACAATACAAGGAGAGTTTGATGAAAATTTGGTTAAGTTTTGATTGTAGGATCCGGTGGAAGCCGTTTTTTTTTGTTAAAAATTATAATTAATAAATATCTCTTTAAGGCTTAAATAATAAACTTTGATCTAATATAACTAGTATTATTTATACTAGTACTAGTATTTACGAATCTCGGGACAGCAGAGTGGAATTACTGAACACGGGACAACAAGAAAAATTTCGGAACAATCACGTATTTTCCCGGCCCTCTATCTGGAAAATCTACAGTCATACATTTCAAGGACGCCCTCTAAACTTAACAACATACTATCGTCTTCTTTTATAGTAGGATTTCATTTGAATTCGATGTATTAATTTTCATATCATAATTACTTAAACAGGAAAATATTTACAATATTAACGTGGAATATATAATATTACTTATTAACCAACAATTAATCTATAATTATTAGTTATAAATAACATGTATTGAGACCTGGCGCAGGGGCAAGCGTGTGACTTTAAACACGACAGGTTGTGGTTTGATCCCCGTTAAGAGAAATGAAATATTTAATATTTTAATTCCCCATTCACATAATGAGGCAAATCGCGGCGTTGAGTTACTCAACACGCATTACCTCAAGAATTTAGCGGAAGTTGAACGGGAATGTCTTAATGAAGATCGGATTATCGAGATTATCTTATCACAATGATCTCAGGATCTCTTTACTACTCTGCTATGATCGGCATACAGAGCGAAGATAAAAATGCATGAATTGAAGGCAACGTAGAGACACAGACAGATAGAGTTAGACAGATTGTAAGCGCGGTGGTTATCTGTTCGATTCATCTTCTCACTGCCGACACTACACTTGAATTAATATTCAATTATTTAACTTTGCAACACGGAACAAGGTTTATTGTCTTGCGACTACTTTTATATTAAAAGTCAACAGTGTCTTAACACTATGTTCCTCTGCCTATCCTGCTATAAGCGGGATACAGCGTGAAGCTATAAATAAATTTAACAAGCTACGAATAACTGGCAAGTTTCATTTCTTTAAACTCAGTTTCTTAGATGTTATTACATAGTTACAACTCGATATCTATCGCGCGGAAACATAATTAATTTAAGATTTCCATTTATAACGTTTGTAAACACGTATTTAATTTGTAATTACATTTCCTTGTTATTGTTCTAATTATTATTTTAATATTAAAAGAAGCTTGTGGTTAAGTTTCGTAAAATCTGAAATGGAATATCTTATTATTTGTCGTACTTACTAAATAAAATAAATAAATTTATTAATTTTGATTTAAAATTAATAAATGAGCTGCACACTGTATCCATACAGGGTAGGCAGAGGGAACCTAGTGTTAAGACACTCCGTTCCCCACTTTCCACCGTATTCTGGAGGCATTGCGTGATGAGTGGCGGAACTCAACGCCGCGCTTTGCCTCGACACCAGAGCGTAGGAATTGAAATATACATTTAATAAACATTTCATCTCCTCGATTGGGGATCGAACCCACAACCAGTCGCTTTTACAGTCACACTTTGTGTCCCTGCGCCACGAATGGCCTAAACTAAATACTAAATAATGTGACGCCATACTTGCGCATGTGTTTTATGAATTTCTTCTTAGCTTCACGCTGTATCCCGCATATATGGGTGTAGGCGGAGTGTCTTGACTCTAGGTGCTAAGATATCCCGATCGCCAAGCAATGGGGCGGCCATTTCGAGACGTTGCTTGTTGAGTGTCGGAACTCAACACCGCGTTCGTCTTGTTAGTTAGAACAAGGAAATGGAAATAATTAATTCATAATTTTCTTATTCGTCGAATAGTCAACGATATACATTGTATTGATAATTGAACCGACTGCATCGTGTACAATATATGTCCGTTCCTATTGTGTCATAGCGGTATTTGTGTTTATATTTCATTATTTATAAATATTTTAAACATAAGATTATTCAAGATTACGAGTACTGAGAACACATTGGTTTTACCGAAGGCACGTAACATTAATAATGGGTAGTATCTTTTAATTAGAATAATTGTTGCGCACTATTATCCATATATTATATATAAAAAAGAGACCAGCCGGGGCGAAGAGGTACAGCGTGCGACTGTAAACGCGATGGTAGTGGTTGCGATTCCCACTCGAGGGAGTTAAATATTTATCTATACCTATCTCGATAAAAAAATATCTCGAGAATTCGGCGGAAAGTAGAGAGGGGAAGTCTTTATGAGAACTAAGTGTCTTAATACTAGGTTTCCAGGTTCCCTCTGCCTACTTTGCTTTGTGTGGGGTAAAGCATAAAACTAACAAAAAACCTAAACCGGACAAATTAATGATATTAGGTATAAATGTACATTTAGAAAATATTTTCTTTTCATCTATTCTCGCAGGATAAGGCTTATTAGATGAGATATCTTTCTAAAAATAAAAACTTAATAAAAAGATATAAATTCTTCGTTATCATGACGTATTTAGTACCTACGTGTCGAACTGCACGCAACTCTTGTATTTACATTAATGTATATATTTCACTGTGTCTCATTTTAATAAGATAATATTGATTACGTTAAAACGCGATGTTTCTAAAAAACTGCTTAACTTTACAGACGGTTATAGTTGGTTGAGGCTTCGATTTCTACTCAGCCTCAATTTCCACTTTATTATCCTCAGCCTCATAATAATACAATTCGTGGCGTTGAGCTCCGTCAGTCGAAAATGTCTTGATAATTGGCCACAAACGAAAGTATCTTAACACTAGGTTCCCACTTCTTACGGCTACGTAGGTATATTATGAGATACAGCGAGAAGCTACCAAATAAACGGTTAGTGAATACGTAAACAAATGAAACTAAAAAGAGTAGAATACCGTAACTTAACGCCGTGCTTATATCATAATACAGGTATCTAGCCTTTACATATGATATACATGTAATAATTTTATTTTAGAGGCGGCCAGTCTTGGCGCAGCGGCAAAAGCGGGTAACTATAAATGCGACAGGTAATGGTAAATATTCGATTTCGATGAAATCTCGATGAAATGAAATATTTAATATTTTCATTTGTATGCCTGATGTCCAGAATTTCGGAAAAGTGAGTTCCCTCTACTTACCCTGCTACATGCGGGATACAACATGAAGCTGAAAATAAAATATATTTTAAAATAACTTAAACATTCTATCAACGACGTCTACAATTTTCTATTCAACCGCTAATGACTCAAAGGGTCAGTTCCCTTCTTATTAATGACGGTAGACCGACCGGTTTACACTCGATGGTATTTAGGTTACTGGCACTACCTGTTTACGTTATAATCCCAGCTTGAGGTCATTGTAGCCCAGTGGAACAGCGTTCCACGCTGAGGCAATTGCGGGTTCGATTCTGATTCGAGGTGAATGGTTATATAAAGAAATATCGAGGCCATCTTGGGGTAGGGCAACAAGCGAGTAATCTATGAACGTTATGGTTATAGATTCAATTTACATTCGGAGGTATAAAATATTTAATATATTAATTTCCTCGTTCTGCTAACAAGGTGCGGTTTTGAGTTCCGATACTCAATGTCTCAAAACTTTGGCGGAACGTGGGGAATGGAAGTGCCTTAATGAGGAACGGAGTATTTTAAAACTGAGGCAGGGCAAAAGTAAAGAAAATTTATAAAAAAATGTGTTTTACTTCAAATTATTTGATCTAGTAGTTCTTCCAAAGCGCGGCGTTGAGATCTGCCACTCAACACGCAAGGCCTTCAAAATTTGGCAGAAAGTGGGGAACGGAGTGTCTTAATACTAGGTTCCCTCTGCCTACCCTGCTGTGTGCGGGATATAGCGTGAAGCAAATTTTTTTTTAGTAGTTCTTTACTCTAAATAACGTGCTCTACGTGTAGAGTACATAATATTAGTATAAATTAATTACTGTAAATACAAAATTAAATAGGAACCATTTGCATTTCTAATTAAAAGGGAAAAAAATAAGCTTCACGCTGTATCCCCACGCACCACCCAATCTTCCAAATATGGCGGTGTTTATTGTTACCAGAGCGAGAAAATAAAAAAAATCTTCAATCCATGAGCGGAAATTGAAGACACAACCGTCGTGTTACATACGCGATAGCATAAATATAGGAGATGCATAAAGATAACAAACCATATTTTATTTGCATGTAAACGTATGAGTAAAATTGGCACGCCGCTCGCTACCGACGCGAGGTGTATGACCGATGACTCCTTATCATTTATTATCAGACCAGCTGATGTAATCTATTGCATTTAATTGTTAATTGTTAATCGAGTTCATATTATTCCTTCTACGGAAACTTAGACAATTGAATTATATAAAAAAAATATTTCACAATGTAATATTATAAAATAGCCTATATAGTTTTCCTTGACTACATAACACAAAATATTTTTCTAAATTGATACAGTAGTTCGTGATATTAGAGCTTTCAACCAACTAAATCATTTAGTTAGCAAAAAAAATCATTTAGTTTTATAATATTAGTATAGAGTATACAAAATATAGACTTTCTCTCGATATGAAGTTCCGATGTTCACCACTCGTCGAAGAATTAACAATAAGTGAACTATCACTATCTTAACATTCATAATTTCATTATAAAGAATATGTTTAAAAATAACAGAAAAAAGTAATAATTAAAAAAGTCGAATTTACACCTAAATAAAACATATTCGATTGAATTGAAAACCTCTTGCGGGTTTTCCGTCGATTAATAATATACTTTATAGTAACTCAAATTGCAAGTATAGTACAGTCGCTGAGTTATGGTCGCCCTGCATTAAACATAGAAAGATGGCCGCGTAGATTAAATTTTAGGACTTTTTTCTTTAAACAAAATCAAATCAGCTACTAGCTGTTTCTCGCACCACAGAAGGATAGGCAGAGAGGACCTATCGATAAGACACTTCGTTCCTCAAAGTCTGGAAGCATTGTGAATTAAATAGCGGAACTCAACGCCTTGCTTTGTCTCGACACGCAAAGAAATGAAAATATAAATAAATATTTCATTTCTCCGAGTTGGGATCGAACCCACAACCAGTTGATTTTACAGTCTTAACTGGACTTTCTCTTTTCTTTCATTATTGTGTTCCCTATTAAACAATTCGCAAAAAGGCCACGACTCTTCGATCGTACTATAACCGCAAGTAAAATTGGCACGTCGGCCGTCGCGCGCCGTATGACAGCATCACGCGACGCTTGGTTCGACCGAGCGATGAGACTTATAGTACCTATTCTTATCAGATACGGTATTTTAGTGCATTTTCAATTATTGTATGATTTTAGATTGCTTTTCTTGGTGGCCTTGAATATTAAAATATGTTTATTTATTAACGTTAGGTTAAAAATTTAGATTTTCTTTGGCTTCTCGTAATCTTGCTGTATCCATGTATGTACATAGTGGGGTAGGCGGACGGAACTTCTGAAACTCATGTTAAGGTACTCCGTTCCGAAATTTAAAAGTATAAAATTTTATTATAAAGTAATTTATAGGTATATAAAAAGTATAATTCTTGGAACGACGATGGTATTCTATGATATTATCTGTAAATTGTCGAAATTAGCATTTTTTTCTTAAAACTATTGGTAGCGACATATAAAGATAAAACATATATATTTTACTATACATCATATAGTGCTAGGCGCCGCCCACTACTTGTTTGCGTAGACTTTAAAGACAGAAAAAATGAAATATCGACCAAATTTCAGATAAATAAGTTTTTAATTATTTTTGTTTAACAAAATCACGCTTTACTTTGTGTAAAATTATATTTTACTTTTTACTTAGTTTAAAATTTTTAGTTTGTTCGTAAAATTTATTTTATCAATATTGAGATTGCGAACTCATTGCTTAAAACAAGGATACATCGGTAGGTATTCTGCAGGAAATGCGAATGAACTTAATTGAAAACATTTTTATTTTTTCAAATATTTTTGGATATTATAATAAAAAAGCTTTCCCAATAAACATTGTTTTTGCAGTTACTTTAAATTTCTTTAAAAGCAAATTTAAAATACATCGTAGAATACTATTATAGACACGTTCACAGCTGTTACAAGATGTTACAAATTTGTCTTTTTTTCTCGTCCCTATCGGTTCTCTGTCACTGTTTTTAGTATAAATTTCATATTGCAAGACAATTGTAAGAATATTTGTATCTCTAAAAACTTCTCGCAGAGATACACGTCGTATACAGCGTTTCGTGCGCCGGCGCAGCGACAGGTGATTCACGTCGCCCGCAACCGACAGCGTTTCTCCTTATAGGTGCGCTAAGCATCTTTTTTAATGTTTCATGCTGTATTATATTTATATGTCTATAACGTCAGTGTCTTAACATTTAGTTCTTTACTTTATGCTTAATTTTAGAGACATTGTGTGTTGAGTGGCTGACCTCTATATGACATCTTTAAATTATCGGAATTTTAATGATTCCTGAATACTCTGTGCATTTTTTGTAAAATAAAATAAAATATATTATAAATAATAATTTTGATTTATACAGGTTATCCTAGCGTAGGTTAGTTATTAAGTTACTACAATTATTTATTTTACTGTAGAATTGCGAGTAAACGTAAGTAAAATTTGCACGTCGAACGTAGCGTCTCATGCGCCGGCGTTCGCGGGTGACTCACGTCGCCCGCGAACGACAGCGTTCTAATTGTAACTATGCTAAGTTGGTTTTATTATTATTGCAATTTTTTTGGAAACGTCGTGGCGCAGGGGTACAAGTGTGCAACTGTAAACGCGACAGTTTATGGGTTCGATTCCCACTCGAGGAAATAAAATATTTAGTATTTTTATTTCTTCGCTCTGGTAACTAGGTGAAGCTAGCGAGTTCTGCCACGTAATGCCTCCAGAAATCAGCGGAAACTGGGTAACGGAAATGCAATAGGAACGGAGTATCTTAACACTAGATTCCCAGGTTTCCTCTGCCTACCCTGCTGCATATATACGTGACACAGTATGAAGCCAAAAAAATAATTGAAACTATCCAAAACGGTTTTCCAGAGGAACCAGGTTTAAATCCTGCTAAGTATGTTTTTATATGATTAGTGAAATCCAATAACAAATCTAAGGCTAGCGTTAAGTTCTGCCTCTCGAGCCAACACACAATGTCACTCGAAAATTGAGCGGGACTGCTTACCTTTCTGTGCAAAAAACGTAAAGCCCTTTTTAATTTGCAATTCCTCGATGGCAATACATCGTGCGCTGGCGCAGGATTACCCGTTTATTTACATCGGTCGCTGTCGGCGTTCGATGTTCGTAGGACGCGTAAAGCTTATCAATGTTATTATGGAACAAGTTCATGTATTTTGGTACATTTTAACTGACTTTTATTAGGTTGAGCTGTAAATAATTTAATAAGTAATAAAACCTGTAAATCTGAATTTGAACCACTTATAAAAATGGAATCCTGCTTATATAAAGTTTAGGGGACAATACAATATTATGGTGTTAACGAGCTAGTGTAGTGATCAAGCCATGACCTGAATATTGGATTTGTTTAGAGGGTAGTAAGCCATTCGAGTTTAGGCTCATACTACTTATAACTCCGAGCACATTCTACGGCACTTGTATCACTTAGAGGGTTGAAATAGTGTTTTTTAGTTTTTATAAAAGTATATATTTGCATATCGCATATTTAGTTGCGTTTAACTCAAGCCGACCACTCAAGACGACACGCAATGCCTCGAAAATTCAGCGGACAATGGGGAATGGAGTGTCTTAACACCAGGTTCCCTTAGCCTTCCCTGCTATGTGCAGTCGTCCACAACGTCCACAACGTCTAAGCTTTTACTACAACATCTGAGCGAAAAGGGCTCTCTGCGCTCAGATGCTATCGTCAAAGCGAGGCTTTGCTTAGTGCTTATTGTGGACTTACATCAATTTAACCTGATGTTTATAGATAAATAATGTCTATTAAATATTAGAGTGGCCGAGCATCAGGCTGTAAACGCTTAGGCAGTCTGTTCGATTCCCACTCGGAGAATGATTATATTATTTAATTTATTTCGGCGTGGCGAAACGTAGCGTATGTTTAAATATTGCTTTGTTAAATATTTTATACGTATTCTAAAAAACACTACTAAAATATATTTCATAAAAATATGATAAACCTAATATGCACTTAGCGTACTTAGTTACAAGTAGGAACGTTGTCGGTCGCGGGCGGCGTGCGTCACCTATCGTTGCGCGGGCGCATGAAACGCAGCGAGCGACGTGCCAATTTTACTTTTATCTTCTTTATTTAAATTAATTACGAATCATCGTGTGTTGAGTGGCGGAACTGAACGCCGCTTCTTTTGCGTGCCAAAGCGAAAAAATAATAATAATACGTTCCACGCGTTGGAACCGAATCCACAGCCATCCATACATTGTTCGTTAAGTTCCATCAGTATGTTGCGTCGCGACAGCCCCTTATTACTCAGTTTTAAACGTACCGTATATATTTTTTACGAGGACTGATTTCTCACTAAGAAGCCTTTCCTGGAAATTGTTACATATGAATTTCTTCCTCCCTTCCGACCTCCCTATCCATTGCGGTTAACTGTATACGAGTTGAAATTCGTGAAACATAACACCGCAAATTTATTTAGTTAAACTGGTAAAATCAGGATTTTAAAGTTTATATTATATACATTTACTTCTCATAATAAGCTACTTGCATCATTTTATACGTCGGTCTTAAATAGTTGTTTTACAATATTACAGTATTATTGTTACTCTTCAATAAATTACAATTAAATTTTTCAAACTTAGACTTATTGTCTATGCTCTGACAGCTGAGGAGTTCTCTCTGTTTTTTTTTAAAAAATCCTCATGCGGTCAAAAATGCGGGTGGGCAGGTCGGGTAATATATTATAAAGTAAATTTTTACGTAGCACAAAATTGGAACTCACGACTAACAACCCTTATGATTAACAAATTAATAGTAACTTCAAGGTTACGTGAAACGTAAAACCCATATTGTGAAAGTCGGTAAATCCGTTTCAAAGTAGTAGTTATGTAATCCGAGTTGACTCATACGGATGACCAGTTTTGACTACTTGGGTAAGATAGTTTTGTGTAATACCATTCTAGATTAGTGACCAATCTTGTACTTTAACAGTTTATTATTCAATCAACCAATTTTTTTTTAAATTTTAATCCACCACTTAGGAAAGAAATATAGTTATTTAGAATAGAACCATGCCTCCTGGAAACCGTCCTGGTCAGTTTCCAGAAGGCGCGGGTTCGAGTTCCGCTACGTTCATATTTTTTATTTTATACGTTTCTCTAAATAACCATAATTTTCCTGATCATCGATGATCGATCCATCGTCGTGGGTTCGATTCCCACGTGGAGAATTATTTTCATTTACTCATTTTACACACATACATATATATGTGCCAGAAGTAACACTGACCACAGCAAAACTGCTTGTCGTGGGGGGAGGTTACCGTGGTGTAAGCATTTCTTGATGTAACAATCATACGAGTTTCGATATAGCTTGATGAGAGCTTATGGTTTAGTGGTCATAGCGCTTGAATTTGAAGATAGAAGCACACACAGTCTTGCAGTGCACACATTGAAAACCTTTTGGCGACTTGGCTAGCACCAAAAAAATTCGAGGATTTTCGCTGCGTATTGTTTTATTACTATAATTAATTGAGTTTGAATCGAACTACAACTGTCGCGTTTACGGTCAGGCGCTCAGTATCCAGTGTGCCACGACGGACCATAGGACTATTGTGTAAAACAAACAAATGAATAAGACGTAGATTTCACATCGGGTTCATCGTCATACGAAATATGGCGGATGTTACTTACAACATTACAGTCATTGTGCGACGGAAATGTATATGAAATATGAAGTTTAGTTACCCTGCTACATGCAACCTGCATGTAGACAGAGAGAGAGTAAAGAGAGAGCGAGTTCCATCACTCAATACGCAATGCCTCCGGAATTCGACAGAAAGTGGGGAACGGAGTGTCTTAACACTAGGTTCCCTCTGCATACACTGATATGTGCGAGATACAGCGTGGAGCTGAATTTAATTTAATATGTATAGATAACACAGAGTCGGTCGTAGTGTAGCGGGACTGCCCCTACCTGTTTAGTGTTGTAGGTACGATTTCATTAGAAGGTATGAAATATTTTCATTTACTCGCTGTAGTAACAAGAAAAGAACGTCTCGAAATCTGGACAGTGCGTGTGAAACGGAGTATCTTAACACTGGGTTCCCCCTACCCTGCTATATAAGAGATACAGCGTGAAGCATAGTCAAATAATATTATACTAAAAACCTAAATAAACAAGTAAGCTGTAGGTAGGTTGGTAATTAAAATAAAACAACGGTTCTTACATAGTTCAGTCACGCGTGTACAACGAACGCGTCAAACTTGAATGGAGCTAAGTGTGTCACACTCCACCTGTCACACCGTTATATGATACAGAGACATCCTATAGCCATGTTTTACTATAGGAAAATGATGAAAAATATTTTTAAATTAAGTTTAAAATAACTATGTTTGGTGGCCTTAAGACATAAAATGGTGAATCCCGTTAATGGCAACTGTTCAATTTATAGCAAATGTAAATATTTTTACCCTAGGTTTTAATGAGCCCTTTACGATGTTCTAACACTCGCATTTACTGCTCGAGTTCAGCTATAGCTATAGCTTAGTATATAAACAAATACGTACTGACTTTTATACAATTTACTTCTAAACATAGCTACCATTTGTCAAATCAAAGTACAGTGTTGCCATAGCAAGCTAAAACAGATTATTATTATTTATTATTATCGGTATATATTACCGATAATAATGTACCGTGTGATCCCGGCCTAGAATAGGATCATCCTGGTACTGGTGGTGTCGTAAGAGACGACTAAAGTACGTGTGGTAGAGTCACGTCACCAGCAATGGAACACGCATGAGCAGACTCGACCGGATCATTACCACCACCGGCATTTAAAACTTTAAGGCTTTATGCCACTGCGTTTCGCATCAGGTAATGCCGGGCTCCGGCGCCCAACCCACCTTAAAGGCCGGCAACGCACCTGTGGCTCCTCTGGTATTGCAGAATATTCTGACGTGCACTTATTTTTTTTGTACAATCTTAATTTTGTAACTGACAAATAAAATGTTACATAGAAAGATCCATGAAAGAAGAGAAGAGAAAATTGAGATCGTGTGGAGCAGTGGCTTATTTAATATTTTCATTTCCTAACTCCGGTAACAAGACAAAGCACGACGGTAAGTTTCGCAACTGAACACGCAATGCCCCAAAAATTAGGCGGGCGGTATGCGGGATACTGCGTGAAGGCAGAAAATTTAAGTTTCCTGACTTTAAATTTTGCGTTTTTACCGTAATGATAAATTAAATAATTATTTCTGATTTACATTGATATAATAACAAACTACGTGGAAAAGGTTAAAATATATGAGTCAATTTTAAGAATCGAATATTACGATGTACTAAATACCTGTTTGTCTGGTAAGCTGTGTGCGGGATACAGCGTGAAGCTGAAATAAAAATATAAGACACTGACTGACAATTATCTGCGGTTAGACTTACCTCGGGCACTTGTAATAGGTAAAATGCCATAGCCCATACACTATTATTATTTATTTTCATTTAACCACACAGTTGAAGCAGACCGACAAGTATGGGCGATAATAAAGTGATTAGATATACAATTTTTTTTTTAACTTCACGCTGTATCTCGTACACCGTACTCGCATGCACGTACTCCGTAGCTCGTACTCCGTTCTCATTAAGATCCTTTGTTCCTCCGTATTGCGTGTTTTCGTGGCGGAACTGAACACCGCGCTGTGCCTTGTTACCAGTGTGAGGAAATGTAAAAAAAATATTTCATTTCTGCTAGTGCTAGTGGGAATTGAACCGATAATCGTTGCGGTTACAGTCACTGTCCCTTATTTTACCAGGCCACGATATAATGCGGGATAATAGAAGAAAGAACGCTATGTAAATTGTGAAATTCTTGTTTAGCATATTTTATCACGGTATGCGGGTATGAGAAAGCTTATTGACCTACTTGATAACTATTTAATATAATAAATAATGAAAATAGTTTTAAATATGTACTGAAACTGAGGAGTTCGTCGTGGCGCAATGGGACAGCATCTGATTGTAAATGTGACGGTTGTGGGTTTGATCCACATTTGGGGGTAATAAATTATTTTACCATTCTCTTAGAATTCGGCGGAAAGAGGGTGACAAACAGAGTGTTTTAATACTAGGTTCCCATGTTCCCTTTGCCTACCCTGCGGTCTGCGGGATACAGCGTGAAGCTAAAAAATATCCTGAAAGTTCTATTCCATCTATGGGAGTTAAAAACACAATTTGGGAAATTAACTAATAATATTTATTACATACAGTTTCACAAAATGCGGCGTTGAGTTCCGTCACTCCTTACATGACTAGAAATTGAGCGGAAATTGGGAAATATATTGTCTTAACACAATATTTTTCTAGGATACCCTACTGTACACTGTAAATATTTGCACAACATCAACGTCCACATAGCGGTTACGTTATAATACATATTACACATACAAACAAACGTCCTGGTATGCACGACCTACAAACGTGAAGGACATTCTAGACTTGCTAATTGTGGACTGGTTTATTGAACCGAAGTGTAAATACGGTTATTTTGAACCTTTATAAGTAATACAAATAACCTAGCCCGTTATATATACTAATCTCGACAACATTGTATATTTATAGGAACTAATGTTATAAAGCTGAAGAGTATGTTTAGTTGAACGCTTCTATCTCAAGAACTGAAAAAAAAAAATTGTTTCGGACAGTCTTTTTGTCGTAAAGGTATAGGCGTATTATACTTCATCACGTTAACCATTTTGCTGTAACCAACTGTACGTTCTATCGGAGTTACTTAGATTGTGCAATATGTAATATATAACTCTTAGTTATTTTCATATGAACACAAGAATGAGAAATTTATATTTCATTTCCTTGATTGAGAACCGAACCCATAACCTGTCACGTCTATAGTCGCACGCTTCCCTGCGCCACGACTGATTTCAAAATTTTAACCGCTTAACAATAATGTATTTATCTAAACAAAATATTTAGCTTTACATCATTACTTATCATACAGTCTATCATATAATCCTAAGGACCCCAGATCTACGTCAATTTAGCATAGCTGACATTTTGAGGATTAATAGTTTAATATGTAGTTTACCTTACCTTTATTTAGCGGTACCTCTGAAAGGGCCCCAAATCAAGTCAGTGAGTATGCATGCAGTCTTAACTACATATTAGACAGATAGTCATCAAAATTTCAGCTTTGCTGAAATGACGTATCTCTGGGGGCCGTGGGATCTTAGGTTTTTATTATTTAATTAAACTTAGATACTTCCCCAACAAAAATTTGAAGCCGCATCAACTGTCCGTAAATTATTGTAACACACATGCCATCTGAGTCACGATTTGTTTCAACGTAATGTTTCGAAATTCGCAATAATAACAGGATATTGTTATTGATGCCATAAAAAGATCTAGGACATGCGTTATGTTGAATAACAAAATATTATTAAGAATCATATAGGTAGGTACCTATTTCCCATGGAGGCCGTCGAAGCGCAGGGGCACAGGCGTGCAATTGTAATGTAGTTTGATTCTCATTCGGGGCGAATGAAATATTTAATTTATTTGTTTTCATTTCCTTACCAAACTGGTAATAAGACAAAGCGCAGCGTTGAGTGCCGCCTCTCAGCATACAATGTTTCGAGAATATGGCGGTTTGTGGTAGACGGAAAAAACACTGGGTGCCCGTTGCCTACACTTGTAAATGCGGAATAATATTAAATAAGAAAATAAATCAACTTCACATTGTATTTCGCATATAGCAGGGTGCCTACCCTGCTATATGCGAGAGGGAACCTAGTGTTAAGACACTTCATTCCCCAGTAGGGATCGAACCCGTAACCGTTACGGTACAGTGACGCCATTGTGCGCCTGCGGCACGACGCCTTTACATATTATATTAAAAATAAAGATGTTTTCGTTGGTTCAAATTCAACGAGGCGTTTAGTTACGTGTTTTATCTCATAAATAATCTTTTTGGTGGAAAAATGAATAAGACTATACAATAAACTTGTTTAACAGTTCTATAGTTTTTTTATTCAAAAGCCTTAAAAATATTGGTGTCAAAACATTTACATTATATATTCGGTGCCAACGTCCGTATAATTCGTTTGGTTGTACGCCAAATATGTGAAAGTAGCGTTTTACTGTGGATTTACTTGAGTTTTCATTGATTTTTGAGTAATTTTAAGTAAAAAAGGTAGTGTCTAGACACTAGGTGAACTTTGCTTGCTGAATGAGTATACATAAGGTTGTGGGTTCGAAAATTTTAATATATTCATTTCCTTAATCTGGCAACGAGGCAAAGTGTGACCTTGAGTTCCGTCGCTCAACATGAATACCATCAAGAGTTCGGCAGAAATTGACACAGGTTTTCTCTTCCTAAGCGGTGTGGAGAATGCAGCTTAAAGCTTATAAAAACTAATGTAATGATTATTTTTATATATTTTTTTTTACTTTTAATAATATAGCTTATATATCAGAACACATAGACAGCAATTTATGTAAACATTTTGTATAACTTGAATACAATATAAACAACAAGTTTAAGCGGGCGAAGCCGCGTTTGGGTCATTACTTAAAAATATCTTTCGTTTGTTCCAGATTCCAAATGTGATAACAATTTATAAGAAGTGATGTAGCTGAATGTACAGAGCAGGTGTTTCCAACATGACGGTGGGGTGGCGGGCGAGCCTCGTCGTGGCTCTCTTAACGCATCTTGTGAATGGTGGGTAATAACCTTATGTATTTTATTATATTATTACTAGTTTTTAAGTTATCGACCGTTCTTTGATCATTGCATTTTGAACGTGCTAGTTGAGCATTAATTTCTTCGTCAATATCATATTGTATCAGTGTTGCTAGATTTATTCTCAATGATATAAACCAGGACTTCTTAAACATACTTTTTGTACATTTTAGATAAAATAGCCGGATTCTTTCGCCAAAGGCGGCAAAAAACAATGTGAGTAGGCAGAGGGAACCTAGTTTTAACTGTTACCTATCCATTTTTTTAGACATTGCATGTTGAGTTTCGGAATTTAACGCCGTGCTTAAAAAAAGTAAATAATTATTAGCAATCTCTTCATACAAAAAAATAACCTCAAAAACGACCTTAAAACCATCTTTAATTCTACATATGTCTTAGAAACTACGTCCACAATATTGTATGGAACCATTAGCCTACATGTTTACTCTTTAAGAAAATAATTGCTGCTGTGAAGTAAAAAGTCCATACAAAATGGCTAAGGAATTTAAATAGAAGTAAAACTAATAAGATATATTAATGAGGCCGTTGTGGCATCGGGGCACGAGGATGTGACTACAAAGCGACGATTGTGGTTTCGATCCTCAGTCGAAGGAATTAATAATTATTTATTTTTTCTTGTCTTCGCTCTGGTAACAAAGCAAAAACCCGGCGTTGAGTTCCGCCACTCGAGATGAAATGCTTCGAAAAAAAAACAGCGGAAAGTAGTAATATGTGTTTCGGTTGAGAAATGATTGTAAACAAAAACTCAGCTGCTGCCTCAGCTTCTGAGACAAAATTCATATTCACCTGAATGCTTTATTATGCTTGCTTAATAGCCCGGCTGTAGATTCGATTCCGGTGTTGGTGAAATAAATTATTTTCATGTACTTCGCTCTTATTACAAGACAGAGCGCAGCGTAGATATCCGCCACTGAATACTCAATGTCTCTAAAACTGGCCGGTACGTGGCAAACGTAGTATCTTAACACTAGTATCTTATCCCTTTACTTATCCTGCTATATACGAAATGCTGAAAAATGAAAAAAACAAAAAATACATACCAAAACTATAAAATCCATGGTGGGTAGATGCATCATGATAGCCATCATATTGTTACAAATCATTTGGACACACCACGTTGACGCTGTGAGTAATTATTTTGTAACACTCAACTGAGATGATTTCAAGGATAAAAGGTCGCTAACCAATTTTCTCCGGTAGCTCCGTAGTGTGAGTCATATTTATTTGAATAAAAGAAGAACGAAAGATATTTACATTCGTGGAAATGCTGTATGTTTCTTCGCTCTGGTAGGACAGAACGCGGCGTTGAATTCCGCCACTCAAAGACAGAATGTGTGACTACATAAGTCATGTTGTATTGTGTTTTGATTAAATATATCTTAGAAACATGTAAAATCACATCTCAAAACGTGAATTACATTTTTTACCTACATTTTTTGTGCCAAAAGTTTCTTATGACTAATTTTCAAGTTCCATGCTAAGCTTTGTTGTAAAAACAATAAAACCTTTAACTGTTAAATGAGTTTTATTTATTAAATGTAATGTTCTAATTGCCATAATTATGAACAAAAAAAACGTGAATACACATTCTTAGGTCCGTATATTTAAATCGTTCTCAAGTCTGAGATCGATCTCTCGATCGATACCGTTTTTATTCATATAATTTATGAATTAAAACGGCATCTCAAGATCGATCTTAGACTTGACAGCAATTTATAAATACTGGCCTTAATCTTATTAGATCAGTGGTTCCCAACTAGTGGTCCGCGAAGCCTAAATATGGTCTGCGAGCTTTTTTAGTTTTATGACTTTTATGATTAGCCAGTTAGTTAAATAAATAAACAGAGCACTTTTATTTTTATGATATTACTCCAAATTTCTCCTTCGTTGCCCAAAGATATGATTAATACAACAACGATATCTTCTTACTATATATATAATATATCATAATGTCTTTCTATATAAAATCTATAGTTTAAATTAAACTTAAAAACATCTTCATTATTCTATAAGCTCCTGTAAATAGTATATTTGTATTGTTATTTTGGTGTGAAATAAAGAGTTTTTATTTATTATTTATTTATCTTCTTCTATACCGAGTGCTACGATTGCTATAGAATGTATTTGGAGCTTTCAATAGTATGAGCCTAAGCTAGAGTGGTTTACTAGTAACCTCTGAAGAGGTTTACTAGTAACCTCTAACCTATTCAGGATCTGGCTCCAGCAGATCAGCTCGACGTACCATATTATTGTATTGTCACAATTATTACAAGTGTTTCGAATTCCGTTTCTTATATTTTAAAAATAATTTATTTCTCTGAGTGCGAATTGATCCCAAAACGGTTGCGCTTACACTCAGGCGCTACGCCGCTGCGCCCCAATGGTGTATGCTTAAATCTTCCTACACATTTTATTAATAAAAATTGTAACAATTGTATAAGAATTTTGATATAACTCGATAATAACGGTACTTAATCGACTGTAGCTCTTGGACGGATTCATATATTTTATACTGCACGTAAAAGTAAACTAAAAAGAGAAGCGGGTTCAGACCACATATTCTACTGATTTCTAAAACAAATTTTAACGTTTATTAAATCTATAACGTATATATAATATAACGTATATATATCTGGCATGCGTTTCGTCTAAATTATATTTAGTAAGAAAATGATGTACGTATAAAGTAAAAGTATCCATAATTGAAAATAATAAGCATAATAGACTAAGACATCACAGGATATTTAGTATCGAATATTCAGCAGAGATTCAGATTCAGATTCAACAGAGATTCATATTGTCTTATGATAAACGTTTTGTTCCCATATATATTTTTAAATAACTCAATTTCTATTTAAATCAAGCTTGAACGATACTTAAAAGTCAAGAATTGCAACCTTTAGCTACATATTTAAAGAAACGAAACAAAAACATAATTATTTAATATTGTTTATTTACACATCTTCATTTGGCCTGCATTATTGTTAGTTAGTTATATCTACTTGCTTACGCTAAAATAGCGTAAGACAAAACGGGGGATGGGTGGACTTGGGACAAGCTTTGGACAGAAACTGATTTGGATTCTACACCAGCGACACCAGGCACCAAGGGTACGGAGTAAGCCAGGGGAGAAACTACAGAGCGGACTGATGGTACTGAGTAAGCCAGGGGAGAAACTACAGAGGGGACTGATGGTACAGAGTAAGACACAGCGGAAACTGGTAATCCTGAGGAGACTACGACAGGAGCGTTGCCAACTACAGCACGAGCAGCAACGGGTGACACAGCAGCAGCAGCACCGTCTACTTGAGCTGCAGCAACTTGGGCAGCGTTGACAGCTTGCCAGGCGTGGTCTTCTGCTGCGTTAAGTGCTCTACCCTGGATTTCGGCAGCTTGATCGTTGATTTCACGGACAGCGTCTACAGCTTCGACTTGGGCGTCGATGGCGGCGGCTTGCAAGTCTCCTGAGTTAACGGGACTGATGATGGAGTGGGCGACAGGCACTGCTCCGTAAGCTAAGATGCCATTGGCAAGCAGGGCTGATGGTGCCGCTGCTGCGCAGGCGAAGATGGCGGTGGCTACAATCTGAGAAATTAATATTTTGTTCTTAGGAATGAATAGTCTGTTTAGCTACTTACTGTATATTGCATATGATTGAGGGGACCTAGTGTTCAGACCATCCTCTCTACCGGTCAATTTTCGAGACATTGCGTGTTGAGGTAGGAGGTAGGAGGAGGCTCAATGCCGCATTAATAAAGGGAAGAAATGAAAATACGTTTTTGACCCGTGTATAGATAGTATAGAATCATATATTTTAGTATAGAATCATATATTTTATACTGCACGTCAAGGTAAACGAAAATGCGATTATAACTTGTAATGTATGGAATAGACTAATAAGCAATTCCGATGACAAATTGCATCAGATAAAATCTAGTTTGAAAAAAAAGTTATTCCATATTTGAAAAAATAAAATAAGCAATAATAGTAATGATAAGTAACTTAAAAGCATCATTATATAAAAGCTGAGTGGCAGAACTCAACACATAAATAAACACATAAAGATATAAAATATTAAATATTTTCATTTCTATATCATAGAAATCGAACCCGCAACCTGTCAGGGGACAGATGCCACTATAGTTTGTTTTAAAGTGATTATTTTAAACCGAATGATAAAATAACAGTTTTTAATTAATTCTACGATCAACGTACCAGAAATCTCATCGTGCACTTCTTTTAGACTGCTCGTAAGCTACTGATTGATTTTGTCATGTCGCAAACGTCTTTTATACTTAATATTTTTTGTGACGCGATCGGAATTTGAACATGCTGTCAAGGGCATAGGGTACAGGAAGTATGGCGAATTTGAAGTTTTATATATGATCCGTATATTCATATGTACAAACATATATATGTAAATCAAAATTCTTACGTCGCCCGTTGAGTGACTGATAGAGAACGAACAGACGAAACTTAAAAAGAAAATTTAAAATTTCGATAGATTAAAAGTTTTCTTGTTTGTAGATTAGGGAGTGAGATATAGTAAGGTCTTAAAGATAAATTCTCGAAATTCCTGTGAGAATGATAAAAACCATTTTACGCCTCCAAAGTCCGCACAAACCTAGTTGCAGGCAACGACTAGTATATTATATACATATATAAAATTCTTCCCTTACTTAGTGATTGATACTTTCCTTGGGATTCACTTAGAAAGAATTTGCTGAAATTCTTACAGCTACGGATAAAACGGGATCTTGGGCTTAATAATAAACCCAATATCCCGCTTTGCCCGTTTTTTTTCCCTAAAGCTACGGCAGATGAAATGGAAATATTATGGCAAGGAATATAATGTCGAACGAGAAAAAAAAAACCTTGCTCTGATAACAAGACATAGTGCGGCGAGGAAAATGTGCCGCACATGGAGAACCTGGTCTAGGGGCAGAGAGAACCTAGTATCTTAACACTACGTTCTAACTGCCTGTCCTGCTATATGCGGGATACAGCGTGAAGCTAAACAAAAAAGAACGTAACTTCTATGCAAACAAAGTTCTAGTTTAGAACTAGTATAATATAATAAATATTTTTGGCAACGGAATGCGGTCAATGTTGATTACTATGTAATTATAGATAATTTTTTTTTATATGTAATGTCTTTGAAATTCAAATATTTAGGTGTGGGTTTGACATTTGAAAAAAAATGTGGCTTAGTGTCTTGACTGTAAATGTGACGATTATAACGTTTTCGTTTTCGCGCTCTGGTAAGAAATAATGCCGGGCATTGTGTCCCGTCATATTAGGTTTCCTCTGTTTACCCTGCTATATGCGGGATACAGCGTGAAGCTAACCTAAGATTACCTTTGTGATTACTATTTTTGCAGGACAGGCAGAGGGAACCGAGCGTTTAAACTCTATTTGAATTATGTATAAAGTTATACCTTTATTTTATATAATTAAATACTTTTAAATTTTGCAAGTCTTCTCACAATACGGTGGATCGCAGAGCTGCATTTTATAAATTCAGAGAATTCCTGCACGCGTGCTGTACATGAATAAAAATTCCCTTCCTTGGAATGAACCTACAACCATCGCCTTCATTCAGAAATCCTTCCCACACATTTACTTACTACTAATTTTCGTTTGAATATGCATATATGCTAATTGACATAATTTTAACCCACGCTTACATTTTCTTAGATATTCTATAGTTTAGATAGTAGTTTACATTGAATTTTAATATGCCCATAGCTCGACAATGATTGAATTCTAATAAAATTTGCAAAAACACATCTAACATTTAGTAAGTGATCGAAGTAACTGTGACTGCAGATATTAAGAATTTTGTAGGTTTCGAAATTATAAATAGTGGATATGGGTTTACATCGAAACGTGATGTAATTCATTCCAGTCGTTCCTAATAAATGGACTATTCAATACAAAAGTATTTTTTCTATTCGAACCAGTAGTTTGTGAGATTAGCGCATTCAACTAGATAGACTTATCAGCTTTATATGATGAGAAGGTTGAGTTTTGATATTGGCAATAATAATTTATACGGTGCAACAATGACGCAATTGTATTTTTTTTTTATATATAGAAATATCTGGATGTAATCGAAATTATTATTTTAAAGTTTCGTTGCGTCTTTCTCAATATTTCAAAAAATGCAATTGAGTCATTGTTGCACCAAATAAACGATATGATTATCAAACTCAATACCACCGCATGCAAAATCATAGTTATTCAAATTCTTCTTAACTAAGCTGTGTAACATTGTAGCATCATCATAAAAAAATGGATTTAGTGAACAAAATACGAATTATTTTTATATTTTTGATTACGTTTATCATAATATGGTATTCCCCGTTATTTTATATACATTACATAATTAAATTATTTCAGTTTTTTTCTGAGTCCTACGCTGTATCTCGCAGCAGGGACTCTGAGATATTAAGACATTTCCTTTTTCCACTTTCTGCTGAATTTTTGAAGCCTCGCCAAAGCGTGAAAATGAAAATAATTCATTCTCTTCAAAAAAAAATGACTGCATAAACTAAATAAATATATCCAGTAACACTCGTGTCACCAAGACAAATCTAACGAGTAATCTTTTATCAAAATCGGTTGACTGATTTAACAGTTCCGAGGGAACAAAGGACCGTTCCTTTGTATGTACATACATACACGCTAACACATAACCCTTCTTTTAAGCTTCGCCGCAATCAGTTAATAAGACATCTTTATTAAACACTGTGATAACGTGTTACGTCTTTTCTTCATAAAAACAAACAAACAAAAATACGGAAGTAATTAATATTAATTTTGTTTAATAATTAGTTAATTATATGGGACTTTGTACTGTTAGTTATAATATAAGTTTGGATTTGATTGCCGGTTCACTATTTAATATTATGTATATAAATTAAGAACGTAATTATTAGAGCTGGCGTTTAGCGCAGAGATACAAGTGTGCGACTGTAAGCACTACGAATGAAATATTTAATAATTTAACTTCTTTACTTTGGTATCAGTAAAATTAAAATATGAAACAAAACGCGGCGTTGACTTGCGCCACCTAGCACCAGATATCCGAAAACAAGGCTGTGGGTGGGAGACGGAGTGTTTTAAGACCATGTTCGTATTCCCTTATTTATCCCTGATACAGAGTAATACTATATTATTCTACGTATAAAATCAAAAAAATGGTTACAAATTAGCTTACGGAATATCTTACAACTACGTTCTTTTTTCCTGAGTTTGTAATAAATGGCCTAGTTTATTTTATAAGCTAGTTAAGAAACTCCGTCGCCCACTTCCAGTCGAATTTTCGAGACGTTGAGTGTTAAGTGGTGGAACTCATCGCCGCGCTTTACCAAGGCAAAAAGCGGTAACAAGTTACCAGGGCAAAAAACGAAAATGTAAAATAATTCATTTATCTCACTTGGAATCGAACCCATTACCTGTCGTTTTCAGCTGTGCCACTGCGCCACAACAGTCTGAATACATGACAGACGGCCTGTTACAATATTTTGATTCAAAAATTAATTTCATTTGATCTCAATCTAACAATACGCTGAACGTCATTTCCAAACAAAAGTGATTCGGACTTGTTTTCACTGACGCAATACCTACTTGTTACTTTACTTTCACCGCTGCGGTGATGTGCTTTCGTTTTTTGTATGGATTTTGTCGTTTTTTTTGTTGGAATTGTAGTTCCTCTTTGTGTTTTTGTGTGTGATCGATGTTTTTTTTTTATTTTATCATCACGCTGTTTTTACACGACTGCACATTGTAAAGGAGGGTAATGTGTTTCAATCTATGTATGTATATTGAGGCCGTCGTCGCGTAAGGGCGGGCACACGTGTGCGACTGTAAATGCTACAGTTGTGGTTTCGATTTCCGTTCGGAGGTATGAAATATTTAATATTTTCAATTTCAACTTAATAAGAATAGTGCGGCGTTAAGTACCGCCTCACAACACGCAATGTCTTTGGAATTAGGGTGGGAAACGGAAGTGTCTTAATGGGAAGGGAGTGTCTTAACACTATATTCCCCGGTTCCCTATGTCTACCCTGCGATGTGTGGGATACAGTGTGAAGCTGAAAAAAAAATACCACAACCACATAAAAAATAAAGTTCGACGAACTTTTATAAATTTTATCCTACTATAGATATAGTTTATCGATTTATATTTAACAGTCGGGACCTATTCTTTAACAAATTAATTCTTCTCATAAATCCCTGTAATATCAAATGGGCCCCTGTAAACTGTAAACTGTAAACATATTGTTTTCCGCTTAAAAACAAATAAAAAAGAATACGAAAATCTAATCCACAGCTTCGTCTTAAATATCAGATATTAGGTCAGTCGTGGCACAGAGGAGCAAAATGTGACTGGTTGTGGGTTCGATCCCGATCGAGGCAATGAAATGTTTATTTAAAAATTTTATTTTCATTTCTTCGCTCTGGTGTCGAGGCAAATCGCGGCGTTGAGGTCCGCCACTCAACATTCTATGCTTCCAGAATTCGGCAGAAAGTGGGAAACGGAGTGTCTTAAGACTAGATTCCCTCTGCCTACCCTGCTGTTTGCGGGATACAGCGTGAAGCTGATATATCATCTTACATATCTAAACTCTTATAACTTCATTATCGCCACGAACTCATACTCGTATATGTGTACTTTACAAAGTAACTGTAAGATACAAATGCGGCGATTCCGTTATAGAAACGTGAAGCTTATACAAAGTGTTATGTATCGAGTTTTTTTATTATAAACTAGTTTTTTACCTGGTTTTGCTTGTTAGAGTGTAGGTACAAATTTGAAGGAAAAAGTATGTAAATATTTTTGTTCTTTATTTGTTTCACGCTATATCCCGTATATAGCGGAGTAGGCATTTCGAACCTAGTGTAAACACACTCTTTTCGAGATGCCGCATTTAGTGTTGCGTTAGATTGAAGAAATGATAATAATTCATTTCCCCAATTGGAAATTTGGGAACTGATAACCGTCGCGCTTATAGTCGGTCGGTATAATTTTTGATAAATTAATTAATACTTTAATGAAAAACTAAAAACGCACTTTATTCAAAAGAACACATTGATACGACTAATGTAATGATCACAAACTCGATGTTTCCAAGGTTCCAGGAGCTATCCTCCAAATCCATCATCAGACCAGCTCGATGTCGTCGACCAGTCGACCATCCATAAGGATGCTCTCAACTTATCTATATATATTTGCCAAGTTTCATAATGAAAAAAATAATTAAACTATTAATAACATCTATTTCAAATAAAATATTATTTGGTAGGTCGTTTAATCCGTTACCTTAACTCGAGGAAATTAAATATTTAATATTTTCATTTTTGTTACTCTAATAAATAACAAGACAAAGCGCGACGTTGAGTTCTGCCATTCAACACCTTAACACTAGGTTCCCTCTGTCCACCCTTCTATGTGCGGGATAAAGCGTGAAGCAAAAAAGAAATCAATCACCAAGTACATATTGAATACGTTGGTACAATACACACATGTACAATGCAATGCCTTTGCTATTACCGTTCAGATTAACGGTTGTTACCACTTATGGTGTAATTATGTGCAAATTCCATGAGTTTTTCTGTGTTTTGTTGTGTATTTAATTTATTGACATGTTAGAAAGCGATGATTGCAATACATTCATATGTTTCTCGTGTAAATTTATTAGGGTTATATAGGATTTCGTACTTCCGTATCAAGCTGAAATTAATATCAAATATCCATGTCTACAGTAGGTCGAGGTCATTCGTGGCGCAGGGGCAAAAGCGTGCGCCTGTGAACTCGACGGTTGGGGGATCGATTCACTCGGGAGAATACATATTTAATATTATTATTTTCTGGTTTTGGTAACGAGACAAAGCGTGGCGTTTATTTCCGCCACTTAAGACGCAATGCCTCAAGAATTCGTTGGAATGGGAATGCTCTTCATATACGGAATACAGAGCGAAGCTAAAAAAATATTATCAATATATAAATACATACATAAATAGATAATCATTTACAGTCAGCTGTCCACTGCATCACGACGGCCTTAAGGGCATGATTATATATAAATTATAGCGCGTAAAATTCGCAAAAGAAGTTTTAACACTATATTCCCTCTGTGTATCCTGCTATATGCGGGATACTGCGTGAAAAGTCATAGGCTGGTACTGGTGACAGTGACATAACAACTGTCACAGTGAAAGTGCAACACGACGGTATTGTTACGTTTATGTCACCTTATATCATTCATTGTCATATAATTTTGTTGTCGCATACGATTTTGGGTCGAGTGGTATTGTATTCAATTCGTTGTTACTTTCACTTTAGTGTTATATATATGTTATATATTATATAATATTGATATAATTTTAAATATTGAATATAAAAGTATATACAAAAGTTTTATTTTGAGACCGAAATGGCGTGACGGCAAAGTGGCTAATTGTATACGCGACGGTTGTGAGTTTGATTGCCACTTACTAGAGAATTATTTATTTCCTCGCTTGAGTAAGATGACAATGAGCGGTGTTGAGTTTCGTCTACGATGCGTTGAGAACGGATTGTCTTAACAGAGTTTCTGTAGAGAAAATGTGTTAAGACAATCCGTTCTCAACGTTTTGTTGTTCCCTAGTTAGTGGTCAGAGTAGTATGATATATGCGGGATGCAGCGTGAAGTTGGTAAAAACGGTTAAGTGTAAGTCAGACTCGCCCACCGAGGCTTCCGTTTAATTACAGTAATTAGAAGTAGGGGAAGTACAACTTAAAAATGTTGACAACAAGTTTGTCGTTTACGGTCATGTACATATGTTCTCCTTTTACTTGAAATTAATTACAAATATAAGCTTGTAATTGTCTTTTTTTATGAAATATCTATAAACTTTATCTATAAACTTAAGTATATACTTTTACAGAACCTCAAAGATACAGAACCCTAAAAACACGTATAAACTTTGTAATTCCTAATAAAAAACGCTCGCTCTCTTAAAGGAATTTAAACAAATTTACACTTCTAAGCAGAAGGTGTCTCGTTGGCTCCTCTGAGCTGAACTGCCTTCGTCGCCGGTGGTATGAGTAGGATTGACACCACTGCCATATTGTGCAACTTGATAATTATAGCACTTGTAATTGCATAGTCAATCTTTTGCTTTTGGATTGAGAATTACATTAAAATGCTACAGAATTATGATCTTTATTAATTCTATTTATTCTATCTTTTCAGGTTATGAAGAAACCTTCACTATATCTCAACTGTCACCAAAGTCAGTCATCAATGAGAGGTTGCAGTCAGATGTATTATTAGAAACCAGTCAATTAGCAAACCTAGCTTTTAGTGTAGAACCTAGTGATAAATATTATGACATCGAATTTGAGCCAGAAGACTTACAAGATGATCGAGAAACTGAAAATCATGTGATCGTTGAGAGATCGGTAGAGCCATATAGAGGATCCCGATCGATCAACGCAGAGGAAATACCCTCATCGAATAACAACGAAATCGACAACGAATTAGAAATACATAACAAAAGAAAATATTACGATATCGTTCCAACGAAAACTTTTGCCTTTTTAAATAACGACGAAGCTATTGTAATGTCCACCGGCTTCGGTGACAAATTAGATTTTAAGTTTCCGGGGGAAGGCAAAAGGGCTCCGAAGGGGCGTGCACTCGCACCTCCGGGGCCCAAAATCCGGCCGACTGCAGTGCATCCGCCGATCTTCGCGACTACGGACTTTAAAGATCAGGGACGCCAGAATTCTGAAATACAAAACATAATAACTGGTATAGTCAAACTTTTGAACGGCAATGTCAATGTACAAGCTAATACACAGTTATTGAATGGAAGACCTCGGCCTATGGCGTCGAGAATAAATAACAGAGGGCCACCACGTATTACTGAAATCCCATCAGTATCCGATTATGATAAGCCAATCACGCCACCGTCTTTGCCGTTTCATCCAACTAAGATACCTCCACCTTACCCTTTCGACAGACCTCATGGTGTCAATTTACCTGAGCAAATTGTTCCACCTATGAATAATCGACCACTCATTCGACCTATCCCACCCTGGCAACGGCCTAGGCCAAGACCAAATCCAAATCGAAGACCTAATCCTGGACTTCCTATTTACAAACCCACCTTAATACCACCCCCGGATATTCCCGAGGATGAGAAATATGAAATTGTTATGAATGAAAACGAAACTCACTCTGAAAATAATATACATCATGATGAAGTTATACCCTTTTTAATGCCTGAGTCTACAACCGAAGCGAAGAACGTTACAGAGATTGATAAAGAAGTGACAACTGAATCAACCACAACATCAACTGACGCAACCACAACAACAACAACTACGAAAAAACCAGAAACCACAACCGAAAAACCAACAGAGCCAACCACGCACAAAACAACAGAGAAACCTAAGACTGAAAAACCTTTTAAACCAGAAAAGGATAAGAAAAAGGAAACCAGTTCAGAGAAAGACAAATCTAGGGACAAATATAAAGTAGACGGAATAGAAAAGATCAGAAATGACACGCCTATTATCGAAATTGAACCTTCTATAGTCGACGTCTTGCCTACGACTGTCCTGTCAGATCCAACTCCTACTGATGGTTTAGAACCTACTTTCATAACTTACACTACTTTTGTAAGGACTTCCACTGAAAAAGTTATTGAAACATCGTCAATTAATAAGGAACCTTTACAAAGTGAGTATTTTTTTGAGTTTTTAACATTTAAAATGTGATATTCCACATTTACAAAAGACAATTATGTTATTTTAAAACTTGATGACTTAGTGGTCGAGCGCTTGCTTTAAAAAGGTGCGTGTTCAAATTCTATTAAGTTTAAATTTTTGTGCGTAAAAAAGTAATTTTGTAGTCTGAATAAAATCAGTTGTAGTATTACTTAATCTATGTCCTGGGTTCGATTCCCACTCATAGACATAATTATTCTTCTATTTCCACTTTACACTTTACTTTTCTGAAACGAGAGGAAAGTGAAGAACAATGTATAAATGTCTCTAATTTTGCATGTACTTCATTGACAGAATAAACTAAGTAGCTTAAAATATAGTAAAAATCTTAGAAGTGATTAATTTCTCAGACAAATGGAAGCTGGAGACGTAAAGAAAATTTGTTCCCCACTCTCCGCCCAATTATCGTGGCATTGCGTATTCAGTGGCGGTGCTCAACGCCGCGCTTTTAAAGTACATATTACATAACAGCATCTAGTAGATATAAGATTTTAACTTTCTAGAAAGTGTTATCGAAAGTAGCAAGTAATAGATATGACTTAAGCATTTTGCTTTGAACTTTCGTTTCATTAGTAACTATAAATATTTATTTATACACTAATTTTTTTTATAAAATTTTATTAAATCCATATAACGTATCTTTATACATAATTCATAGTTGTGGGTTTGATTCCCACTCAGTGAAGTATGCTTTCTTTCAAGTCACCTATCTATCGAGACGGATTGGCATTGAGTCACACATCAAAAGCTTACTTCCCACCTCAACCTTTATAACTTATCTATGAAAAGTATTTCTGGCGCAGCGGCATAACGTCTGATTGTAAAAGCGACGATAGTAGGTTCGATTCCAACTCGGGGAATGAATATTGTAATTTCACCATTTAAGACAAGGAAGCTTATCGTTCGAGAATGTAAAGAACAGAATGTTTTTATACTAGGTTCCCTCAGCCCATCCTCATATATGCGGGATACAGTGTGAGAAAATATAAATAATTTTAATATAATTATCATTAATTTATAAGTAATCTCCACTTCACAGCTTCTCAACCTTCACCCCATCTACCGTACCGACCTCGTCCTGGCATAGTATTAGACGACACAGACTTCAAGCCACACGGTACAAGATACAGGCCTGATGCACCAATTATAACTGCTGCGGAGACCAGGTTGCCAGGATATGGAGAAATATTTGATGTGACGGTGTCAGCTATTCAGGGTCCTGGCGAGAAGGGGGCGTCCGGTAAGTTCTTTTCGTTTGTTTGGATCTTTCTTTTAGTGAATAGAGAAAAGTGAAAAATTGTGAGATAGTGAATATACTATAAAAAATGTTTTAGGCAGCGGTTTTTCGCCTGAATGTTTCATACGCGGTGGTTGTAGGTTCGGTTCCCACTCGAAGGAATGATATGTTTCATTTTCTAGAAGAAGACATAGTGCGATGTTGAGTTTCACCACTATCCTACAGCGTAAAGTTAAAAAATAAATAACAAGAAAGCTTATTAAAATGTAAATTCAGAATTCAAATTTTCCTGTGGTGAATACACTATTATTTTCATCTTGCTTTCCCTAAAATAGGCGAAACATATGAACGTAACCAGTCGTGGGACCGGGGCACAAGCGTATTATTGTAAAGGCGATATGTTGCAGGTTCGATTCCCACTTGGGGAAATGAAATAGTTTATACTTACATGCTCTGGTAACGAGGCAAAGCGAAGCGTTGAGTTCCGCCATTCAACACGCAATGTAAGAGAGTGAAAAAATATGAAACCGAGGGTTATATCCAAACTCTCCGCCTTGACTGAAAGAAGACTGAAGGAAGTGTACATAAAAAAGCGAACAAACCTACATGTTCAGTCAAATACATATTTTATTTAATATTAGATTTTTACATTTTTTTACTATTACTTCAATGAATTATTTATCATAGACAAAAAAAGAATCAATTAGGAAATATAATTTCTAAAATTAGCGTTTTACCAAATAAACATATGTAGGTATATATACAAATAACCGTCTAACTTAATCCTTTCCAGTCCATATAGAGAACGTAAACATACACCACCACAACGAACACGACATCATAGTAACAGCGTCCGGTGACCAAGGTTTCGTGTCCATAGACGGGAAGAGAACCTACCTCAACCTGTTTGATACGTCCACCTCCGTCGCGGCGCCCAGTATTGCACCTACGAGAGTGCAGAATACACCGGCGAAGACTGGTAAGCTTAAATATACGTTAGTGTTTAGCCTAATCGCTTTAAATTAATTTCATTTTCTCGTTCTGTTTCATTATTGAAATCTATCACACACCACACAATGTCTCGAAAATTAAGCAGAGAATTAAACCTACCCTGTCATATGTATAATATAGCAATTACGTATGATGATTTCCTCCTTCTATTAGACAAAGTGCAGTGATGAGTTTCAGCACTCACTATGCAGTGACTGAAAAAATTGGGGAATGGGGAGAATCATCATCATCAGGATTATTTTTTAATACATTTTCTAACTATTGCTATATACCGCACACAGCAGGGTAGGCAGAGGGAACCTAGTGTTAGGACACTCCGTTCCCCACTTTCTGCCGAATTTCGGAGGCATTGCGTGTTGAGTGGCAGAACTGAACGCCGCGCTTTGCCTCGACACTAGAGCGAAGAAATGGAAATATAAATTTAAGTAAATATTTCATCTCCTCGAGTGGGGATGGAACCCACAACCAGTCGGTTTTGCAGTCACACTTTGTACCACTGCGCCACGACTGGCCTCTTTTTTTTTTAATTTCTTCCTATTGCAGTGCCACCAACCCTGGGCCCAGCGCTAGGCACAGGTGTAGCCATACCAGCGGACGAAGTATCTGTGCCACCGCGACGTCACCGCCCACACTCCTATAGACGACCACAGCCTACTGTGCGGTGAGTTAGTCAGATAACTTTTATCTATAACTTCGCCCGCGTGGTTAAATGGAAATAACTACCTGAGGTTTATGTCTCCAATGCTTAAAGCATTTTTTTATGGTAAAGACACGGCAAACGAGCGTTTGGATCATCTGATGGTAAGTGATTACCGTCGCCCACGGCCCCGTGCAACACCAGATTGGGTTGGGCGCCGGAGCCCGGTATTACCTGATGCGAAACGCAGTGGCATAAGGCCACTACTTCACGCCGGTTTTAAATGCCGGGGGTGGTAATGATCCGGTCGAGTCTGCCCATGCGTGTTGCCATTGCTGGCGACGTGACTCTACCACACGTACTTTAGTCGCCTCTTACGACACCACCAGTACTAGGATGATCCTATTCTGGGCCGGGATCACACGGCAATAATCTGTACTGCCTTTTTCAGTAAAAGTTTTTTTTACATATTTACCTTACTTTTTTTACAGAATCGACACTTGCATCGTGGGTGACGACTCCACTTGTGATGTCGCTCAAAATGAAAAATGTAGGACTGAAGCAGGTGAATATTATTTATTGTTATTATATATTACTTAAGTTGACTAATCTTATACTTACTAATATAAATGTAGATTTTTTTAGCATCCCCAGTGTATAAGAGGGAATCTGGGAACCTAGTGTTAGTACATTTCCGTTTGCCACTTTCCGCCGAATCCCGGTTTTTCGATGGCGGAATTCATCGTCAGGCTTTGCCTCGTTACCAGCGCGAGGAAATAAAAATATTAAATTGACTACATAAAATAATTAAAATAAAAAACAGTATATTATGGCCAGTATATTTTAGAATTCACCCCCTAAGCGTTCAAATAAGGGGTTGAAAGTTTATATGGAAAAATCTTTAAATAGCCACCGATTTTTATAAAAAAATGAATTCAGACTATTAAAAATATTTTATTGAACACGAATTTCGTGGTTTTTTTTTGAATTCACGCCTAAGGGTGCAAATAAGCGGGCGAAGCCGCGCGCGCCCACTAGTTATTAATATTAGTATTCCCTCTTTTTAAAGGTATTTCAAGCTGTCAGTGTAGACCAGGCTACGCGAGACGAGTACACAGAGATCCATGCAGGAGAGTTGTGTCACTCATACTTAATTTGCGTGTCGATAGGATATATGATAGAAAGGTACATTTTCAATTTTTTTTAACTTCGCGCTACAGCGCGATACATCCTTCACATAGTAGGATAGCCAGAGGAAACCTGGAAACCTAGTGCATAATCGGAGTATCTTATACTCCGTTCCCACCTTACTGCCGAATTTTTGATTCTCTCCCATTTTTGAGATTAGCGTTTACAAATGCACAGATAAACAGAGACATTGTTTTGAATTCTACTACATTGACAAATGCATACAATAAGCGATTTTCTCATTTATCTTCCATGTACAGAAGCCTTTCAGTTACAATTTTATTATATTTATAGCTTAAAATCCTCCAACTAGGAATCGATCCCATAACCATCACCTTTATAGTAGCACGCATTTATACACCTTTTTATATTCTTTTTTTTCATAAATTTCAGGTGGCTTGGGACACTAAACTATCAGATAGAGAGTCAGAACCATATCAACAGATGAGCTACGAAGCAGTAAGAGCTGTAAGTCTATCTTTATTACTGTGGAGTGTAGGTTCAAATATAAAAAAGGAGAAAAAAATGTTTTGGTTGAATTATGAATTAGAATTAATAAAATTATAAATTGAGCTTATACATAAAATTCATAGGAAGTTTTTTAATATCGGTTATAGTAAAAATTTGTTATATTTTATAAATGTTTGGCTTTCAATAAGGAATGAGAATGGTGAGTTGGGTTTTATTCTATACACTTTTTTAGTAGACACACGCACATAGTAAAATAGGCAGAGGGAACTTGGGAACCTAATTTTAAGACACTCCGTTCTCATTAATACAATGCCGTTTGCCACTTTCCGCCGAATTCTGGAGGCAGTGTGTGAACCATATAAAATACAATTTATAGTAATTATTTTTGTATGATGTTTATTGTATTATATTTCTTATTATTTTCTTTTCCAGATTGACTCAGCATTCTCGATGACGCCCTTCTCTGACGATTTCGTGAGTGGTTCAGTCAACTCAATACACAACGGTGTCGACGACCATAGTGGTGTTTACGTCAATTATACCGTTTTAGTGAGTATTTAGATATTACTATAATAATTCCCCCGAATAGGAATCGGACTCTCAACCATCATATTGATAGATACAAATTACATATGTGCATCGCCTCTCTACTCATTCACGGCTTAAATTTTAAATAGAAAATACTTTAAAAAAATATGTTAAACTACATAAGGGGAGGAATTATAATAACGGGAAGTCCTATCTTACTTCCCAACACTTCCCAAGGATTTATAAATTAAACTTCCGTAACGTTTCCATAAGAGAATCTTCCGTAAACGTTTTATATAATAATATATAGTTTGTATATAACACCAGTACAAATTCTCCACTCTCATCAACTACAAGATACAGTAGAGACACTCCATCCGTCCATATCAATGGACATACCAACGCAAACTGGGTGTTATACGTCGTCTTTGACACAACACGGGCTCTTCCGCTTTGAAGCTCGATTCTTCTAAAAAAACAAAGCTTTTTAGTAATAATTGAATAACGAGCTGTAAACGTGAAATCCCGTTTTCTCACGTTCCCGTAGGAATTTCGGGGAATCCCGTCTTACTGCTTCCTTACACATTTTGTCCAGAATTTGTCTACATGTCAAATTTCAGCGTTCTACGCCGCGTAGTTTCTTTTTGTTGTCTACTAGTCACTCGGTAACGGAAGAGTTATAAATATTATTTAGATTCAACTTTCATAACTTTTCAGTAACTGAATTATTTCTTAAGTAAGACATTTATATACATACATCAATGTATGTAACTTTTCCCTTTCAGCTACAAGAGACGGCTGAAATACTTCGCCCCTCAATATCAACGGATATACACAAACACATACTGGGCGTTATACGGCGTCGATCGAACAACGTGGGCTCTTCTGCATTATGGGTGGACTCTCCTAACGGTGCCGTACTACCGGTTAGAGGTTAGTGGGTTTGATTTTATTGTATATACATGGGCCAAATAGAGAAACCTAAGAGTTTCGAATGATATATGATTATGGTCAAGTGTGAGAGGTAACTCTGACCGCAGGTACTATAGATAATATCGAGACGTGTATATTATCGTAGTCTTCGTTAATGGTCATGTACTGTCAATAAAATAGTAAGCCTTCTTCATACATTATGCAATATGTCAAATTAGAAGTAAACTCACTCATTTTTATGATATTTTATTAATAGATTTTTTATATTATTTTCAGATTTGGATGAATGCGCGTCTCCGGATCTAAACGATTGTCATTCTTTGGCGATCTGCACCAACGTCTGGGGGACCTTTAAGTGAGTATATAACATTTATTCAGGAGGGAAGTGGAGAATCGAGAGTTTTGACATTAGGAACTAACAATTAACAGAAAATAGAATAACTTAAAAATATCTTATTACTACTTCGATTATCCGACATTGATCAGCCGAACGACGATTCATTATGTCCGTCCAACTCGCGAATATTCTGCTTTGTAATAGACGAATAGATAAAAATGTATGATTTTAGATTTTCTTTAAAGATTTTAATTATTTATGTACCTTGTGAATAAAATGTGTATGGCTGAATGAAAAATGAAAAGGATATTACCGAACCTATATCCCAATCAGTTCGAATAATCAATCGCCTACTGTATCACCATTTTAGTCTATTGAAAAACAATTTGTAAGTGACTAAAACGACTAATCATTAAATATTTTCCAGATGTGCCTGCCCAGATACTACATTGGATGAGTCGTCTACTTCAGCTACCGCGGTCGGTGCAGGTTCATTTCCGGGACGGCGTTGTACACCGTGTTCCGCTTCGCAGTGTAGCGATCGCGGCGTTTGTAGATATGCACAGGGACGGCCGTATTGCACGTGAGTTATAATTTTAATATATAGTACGGCCGACTAGTCATGGCCGCCTTAGAGTTAGTTTTCTGTGTGTTTATGAAATCTGCGCAACCATCTAAAGTTAACTTTAGGCCGGCCACGACTCATGCACTGCACTGTACGTTGTATAGAAACTTTACAGTATTACAGATAGAGTCTAGTATTATAAACCTCGTGGCCAATAGTAGCGTAAAGGCGCAAACCGTACGGCTGTAAACACGTCAGGGTGTGAGTTCGATTTCTACTTGAAGAAATGATTTTTTTTATTTTCATTATTAGTTCATTATTTTGATTTTCCTTGCTCTGGTAACGAAGCGTGGAGCTGAGTTCCGCTTCTCAACGCGTAGTCCCTCCAGAATTCGGCGGAAAGAGGGAAACGGAATTGTTTTAACAATAACGTAGTGTCTTAATACTAGTTTTCCAAATGTAATAACTATTTTACTCCAATGTTATAGGTGTTCATCGGGCTACTACGGCTCTACATGCGAGATGGATGGCGAAGTGATAGGCGTGTCAGTGGGCGCGTGTTTGGCCGCCGCGCTCGTTATAGGACTCACGCTGGCTGTTCTCATGTCTTGGAGGTTGGTAGCGGGTTCTTTTTTGTTTTGAAAGTTATATATAATTTGGAAATATTTCGTTGTTGTGACTTTTTTCTATTTAATGAAATTAATTCCTTCCTTCGAGTGTGGTCGCGTCGCTTGGAAATTTTTTATAAGTATAAGCACATAAAAATCTTTTAACATTGTATAATTAATTAGAAAACAATATGTTAAAACAGAAAAGTATAGATAGTTTTTGTATGAAAAGGGTAAAGGTAAAAATCTAAAAAAAAAAAGATTATTTATTTAATATTTTAGTCGCAAATGGTCACGCGAACAAAAAGCAGTGGGCATGGGGTCTCCTGTGTTCAACTACATGGCGTCCAACACCATAAAGACGCCGCCGGTCGGCCAGCCTCCTTATCAGGTTAGTACAGGTTCGATTTCATTTTCCTTTGAATATTTGGGTACCCTCTCGTTACTCTGCTATGAGCGGGATGTAGCGTCAACCAAAAAAAGTTAATATTAAAAAGTAAGTAATAAAGGAAGTTTTAATTTTATTACATTTACTTATATTTTTTTAATTATATTCCTATATATATTTTTTGATCTCAGGTGACGCTTGAAGAGAGGATGCGATGGGCGCAACTCGCTGAGGCGATGGCGCAAGCGAGTCACTACGCGGTATGAGTCACTAATTTTGTCACTATAGTACGCTCTGCACTGGCTTGATTTTATGATTTTTCTTACTTAAGTTTAGGACGGCCACGACTCCCCGATCGTACTGTATGTAATCTTTTAATGCGACTGAATTTTTTTATTAGGCCGTCGTGACGAAGCGGCACAGAGTGTGACTAAACGTGACAGTTATGAGTTTGATTCCCACTCGGTGGAATAAGTTTTATATTTTGCTCCACAATCTTTCAGTCATAGTCCCAAAAAATCGTTATCTGTTCCGTAGATTAGCCCGGACTAACAGAAAGACAGACAAACATAAAAAATTTAAATCGTTTGTTTGTGTTTTAGTTAAGTATAAGTAACTATATTTTTATATATATCGCTTGGAAAAACACAATTATGTTGAAATAACTGGCAGACTTCGGTTTTATTTATATGTATAGATTTGAATTTAGGTCAGTCTTTTGAGGCCAGTCGCGCCTCAGGGCACAGTGTGATTCTAAACGCAATTAATTGTGGGTTCGATTCCTACTCGAGGATATGAAACATTCATTTAAATTTATTTTTCTGTTTCTTTGCTCCAGTATCGAGGGAAGGCGCGGTGTAGTTCAACATGCAATGTTTCCAGAGTTCGGCGGAAAGTCCCTCTTTGCCTACCCTGCTGTGTGCGGGATACAGCGTGAAGCGGGACTTTTATTATTTATTTCTTTTAAGACACTCCGTTCCCACTAAGACATTTTCGATATCCACTATCCACCGAATTCTGGAAGCATTGTGACCAGAGCGAGAAAATGAAAATATTAAATATTTCATTAACTAGAGTGCAAATCTATCGCTTTTACGTTTGTGTCGCCACAAATTTTAGTGAATTTAATTAACTTCATTTTATTTATTTTTCTTTTAATTTCCAGTCCACAGATCCTATCCAAACTATGGCGACGCGTCCATCGTCCGCCATGTTTGGTGGTTACCCTACTTTACCTCCAGTACCCTTACCTAGGTAAGTATTATCTGTATTATACTACTAATGTTCCTACAATTTATAAAAATTATAAATGTAAAAAATTTTGAGGATGAATGCTTACTAAACTTTCACGCAAAAACTACTGAACGGATTTAGATGAAACTTTCCAATAATATAGCTTATACATCAAAATCAAACGCATATGTTGCAACTTGTGTAAAGAATTTTTATAATTTCCCTATAATATAACGATAAGTTTATGTGGGTGAAGCCGCGGGTACGTCGTTTGTTTTTTTAGAAATATATCTATATTTCTAAAAAACAAACGACGTACCCGCGGCGTATTCGCGAAACAATACATTGTTTTTATAAAGAAAAAATTACAGAATAGCCAACTTAATGCATAATTTTATTTAGCTTCACGCTGTATCCCGCACGTAGCAGAATAGGCAGACGCACCTTTGGAATCTAGTGTTAAGACACTCTGTTATTTATTACGACACTTCCATTCCTCACTTTCTGCCGAATTCTTGAGGCATTCAGTCTTGAGTGGCGAAAGTCAACGCCGCGCTTTGCCCTTTTACCACAGCAAAGAAATCATTCTTTCCCCAGAGTGGAAATTGAACACGTCACCGTCGCGCTTACAGTCACACGCTTGTGCCACTGCGCCACGACGGCATTTTGTATAGAATTAATATTAATAATATATGTCTTATTATTAATTATTAATAATATATCCCTTTCTTTTACAGGTTGGGCATGCACGGTCCTCACACGGGGACGTTGAACACTGTGACAAGCAGGGCGAATACAAATTCACATCATAACTTATATGGTAAGTGGAGTGATTCTTTTACATTTTTTTTGTAAAGTAAACAAAGGGAACCTACTGCTAAGACACCCCTTTCCCCACGCACACGCACATCCCAATATTCAAGACAGCGTCTTTAAATTCAATAACGTGCTTTTTACGTTCGTTCGTTCTTATCAGAGTGAGGAAATGAAAATATTTTGGTCTCCCGATTGGGTATCGAACTCACGACCGTCACCATTATAAACATTTTTTTTAAATCAGCTTCAAGCTGTATCAAGCTGTATCAGCAGGGTGGATAGAGGGAACCTAATACACTCCGTCCCGCACTTTCCACCGAGTTTTGGAGGCATTGCATGTTGAGTGGCGGAACTCAACGCCCCGCTGTGTCTTGATACCAGAGCGAAGAAATGGAAATATAAATGTAAATAAATATTTAATTTCCTCGCACAACCAATCGATATTACATTCTTACTTTGTGCTCCTGCGCCACGACTGGCCTCACATATAAACATTTTTAATCGTTTTTCCACTAGTTACACAATATGTACATATATATATTTACGTATGTTCCACCTCCAGGTTACTCAAACCACGCGATAGGCACGGAGTCGACCAGCTCCGACGCGTCCAGCCACGTGCAGGACCGCGCCGACCTGCTCGTGCCGCGCCCCAAGTCGAGGGCGAGGAGCATGCATGTAATTATTATTATATATTTATATATACATACTTAAAATTGCTCAAAACAGGAAGCGTTGGTAAGCATTGGAGGAGGGTTTCACCTGAAAAGTGGTTCGTGCAAACTAAATAATGTTGTTAATAAAAAAAAGGCTACATTTATATTTTCTTTTCTTCGCTCTGGCGTCGAGGCAAAGCGCGGCGTTGAGTTCTGCCACTTAACACGCAATGCCTCCAGAATTCGGCAGAAAGGGCCCACGCTCCTGTGTGTGGAATACAACGTGAAGCTGATTTAGATTTTTTTTATAATATTATTATTTACATCGTAATTTTAATCAAATTTTTTTTTTACAGAATCAAACCGGTATATATTATGACGTGGACTATGAAAATGCTGAACCTATATATGGCACGAAGGGAATTCCCCTTTCAACGTACACAGTCAGTCGCGGCCCACCATTTTATAGATAAAAATAAATAACAACAAAAATATATTTATAAGTATTTATGGATTTATGACAGATGATGAAGTATTATAATGAATCATAAATCAAATATTTGTGCATCAATTGAAAATGAAATACTAAGGACGTTGGATATTTTTGTAAATGTCTATGTTTTTTTTGTGAATTTTTGAAAGTGTATTTTTTATTATAATTATACAATATTATTAATGCTTTAAACTTATTCTTTACTTTGATTTGATATATGAATCAATAAATTATTATTGATTTGCATAATAATTTTATGAATTTGACGTAATGTCTCGTGTGGTACTGAGATACGATTGGTAGCTGGTTCGTTTTACACTTTAAAATTAAAATTATATATTATTTTTATTTTTCCGGCTTATAAAACGTATAGTGAAGATAATATACTATTCTTTTTTTTTTAAATAAGTATATTAATTTCCAAAAAATAAAAACATTCCACCTTTATGAAAGCGATTTATGTTTGAAAATCTCTCGTTGTTTTAAAAAAAATATAAGCATATGTAATGTTTACAATATGTTTTGTAAAGAAATGTTGTAGCTATTAAAATATATCCTTTATTTGTAAAATATATATAACTATTAATAAGAAGTGACTGTTTTTTCTTCATCTTTCTTCCTTATATTTCTGTACATTTATTTTAAGTCTTTTACATATGTATGAATTATATATTGATATCAATATGTAATTCATAAATCATGTCATAATAACTAAGAATCAAGCAAAATCTTTGTTGAATCAAATGAGATATTGAACAAAATTACATATTTTTATATCGAGCGCATAGCTTTATTTACTTAGATTTTATATTTTTTTTTAATAAAAAATAAAATAGTAATATAACCTCTAGAATATACGTTACATTACGTTTTCGCATTTTTAAAGGCAGGTATTTTTTATATTATACTTCAAAACTAGTGAATAATAATCTGGTAACTATAGTACTGACATTATACATGTCAAAATTGGTGAGGATCGATGTTTGTTTCACTTACATAAAAAAACTTTTAAATAAATCTTCATACGAATTAATAGCATTTTTTAACATCTAACAAATGATGAAATAAGAGTGCTATTGTATTCTAAATATAATCGGTAACGTACATATAAAAATATATATTTTTCATTGATTCAAAAACAATATCTGTAACTTTATATATTTGCGTAGTCACTGAGTAAAGTAGTGATTTTAATGAATCATGACAATAATAAATTTAATGAATTTAAGATTTCTTTGAATTATACATTCTAAAAAAAATATATAATGAATTAATATCATCATTACTTATTTTAAAATTATTTACTTTTTTTTTATTATCACCACATTTTAGTGAGTAAATATTTATAAAGAAATTAAAATTTGCTCAAATATCAAAATTATTTTTATGAATCAAGTCATAATATTTACGAATCACAAAGAATGATAAAATATAAATTATCGACTATTTTGACAAGATCATCGAAAATATGGAACGAATTCCTTTAGTTTTTTTTATATATTAGTCATTTTAAAGCCTGTATTATTTATAAGTACGAATGTAAATAATCCATATTTGTATTTTGATAAAATTTATGTCGTAGTTATTTTTATAAAAACATAAATTTTATAATTTTTACATGATTTTATTTAAGTACAAGCCTATAAATATTTGTAAACATAAATGAAATATGAATTTATTATAATTATGACATAAAGTACATTTCCTATTTTGAATTAAGTTTTAAGTAAAATCATGAAATTAACTGGTAAACTACGACATTAAAGTATAAAAATGCATTTATTTATGTTGTTTTTTTAGTTCATCTATACAAATAAAAGTTTTATATTATAAACAATACGTTTTTTGTGATTGTTTCCTATTTTTTGTGTTTGATAAATAGTTGGAGGCCAATTGTGGGCAGGGTCACAAGCGTGCAACAATCGGAATCCATCAACACGATAGGTTGTGGGATACGATTTCCAGACGAGGAAATAAAATTATATTTAATATTTTCACGTTCACGTTCTGGTAATAAGGCAAGAGCGCGGCGTTGAGTTCTACCATTTAACACGCAATGCCCTCCAGAATTCGACGGAAATTGGGGAACGGAAATGACTTAATGGGAAGGGTTTTTCTCTTTTATGTTGTTACGATTTCAAATAAATGATTATTATAATGATTATATTCATACAAAAGATAATATATCAATAGGTAAGTACATTTTTAATATGATTGAAATGATTTAATACTTAAGGCAAGTACACATTTAAGGTTAAGGGAAATTAAAATGCATAGCTCATTATAATAATTTATTTCATAAAAATGCACACCTGGTATAAATTAGTTTATATAAGTATCTTACAATATTTAAATAGATCAGTCTGTTTATATTTGTTATAATAAATAATTAATATTAATTCAAGTAGGAATAAAATTAAAGCATTTTAAGAAATAAAAAAACTGGCCATTAAGTGCTTGAAATAAATAAGAAATATCTAATGTGATTTAAAAAAATCATCTAAAAGATCTAAACCAGTTTTAGACTGATTTATGGAAACGTTTTAAGTTGATTCATAAATCTATATTAAATCACATTATTTCTTTAAATAACAGTTGTTTAATACATTATAATTGAAACGGTATCCAGCTTCGTTAACGTCTTTCGTCACTAAATTGTCACTCTTGAAGTACACGTAGAGTGGACCAGGAGGAGTAGCTGTTAAAAAATATTAATTATTTTTATTAAAGTGATAGTTTCTTATTGAAATTACAATTTTTTTATGTTTACAAACGTATCACAACTATGACTTGTGCAGTTAATCTAAAAAATATAAGTTTATATTACTAGCAACTTCACGTTTTCCAGCTTTCTTTCAGCGGAGTAGGTGGCAGAGAGAACATATCAGCAAGTAGTCCCATTCTTGACTTATCGAATTAATTCGATACATTGAATGTTGGGTAGCAGAATTTAACGCCGACACTATTCATAGGATAATAAAACAAAATCGCAACTTACAAGCAATGATCTGGTTAGCAGCACTAGTACCGCAGAACTTAGATCCTCGTAGCCCATCAGCAGTCTCCGCTTCAGGCACGAACAGGTAGTCCTCTGATTGCGCGAACCCTTGCGTCACGGGGTTCAGTTGACAATCCGTGTCGAGGTACAAATTGGTGTCGGCGTGATATGCCATATCAAAACTAGCTGCTGTCAATCTGTTTAATTTATTAATGTAAATTAATCAATAACGTTTTAGTATGATGCAGTTGTATTAATTGATTTATTGTTTTCAATTGATTCATGTTTTATAAATCATTACGGCTTACGAACATCACCATCACGAAACTGTACTTCAAGTTAAGATTAGCTTCACGCTTCATCCCACACACAGCAACCCTGCTGTGCAGACAAAGGGAACCTAGTGTTAAAACACTCCGTTCCCCACTTTTCGCCGAATTTAGGAAGTCTCGACACCAGAGCAAAAAATAGAAATATAAATTTAAATAAATATTTCATTGCCTCGAGTGGCGATCGAACCCACAACCGACGCGCTACAGTCACACCCTTACGTCCTTGGGCCACGACGGCCTCACGTGATGACGACGGCTGAATGTGTAATTGTGTGGAAATATATAAATATAACTTACTTAATTCCACAAACATCAGATGTTCGCTTGAAGCACGTCGCATAAGCCATATTTGCGATGTATGGTCCCGCACCACGGTTGTAATTAAATGACTCAAAGAAACCAGCTCGATCCGGGTAGTACTGGAGACAACCGGGAGGAGCTGGAAAAACGTACTAGGTATTAAGAAAGAGAATAAAAAGAGCATGAAGAATTTATTAACAATTAACTAATTGAGTGTCAAAACGTATTTTTTGGATATTTTTTTTAATATCTTAATCAATAAAGCTTTTAATATGTGTGTTGTGTTTATAAGCCGAAGTAAATATTACATTTTAATTGTGTTTATTTATTTTTGTAGTATCTTAATGTGTAATATAAAAATATTTTTAATTATTTACTCATTATCCCAACCATATTGAATGTATAATGATTTTTACTATAAAAAAAAGTTAAACAAAAATCATATTATTTGTGAAATTCTAGGTAATTTCTCAAAAAATGTATTGTTATAAGTTATGTCATTTTTATTGTGACCGTTCAAAAAGAATACCATATATTTTATTGTTCTAATTCTTTATTATAACTTACCTATTAAATATTCGTCTCTATCAGCGGTAGAAGTGAAGGGTGTCGAAGGAAGAGACGCTGTGATAGCATCCAATAAACCATCGCGGTATTTTCTATAAAACAATAGTAAATATTCATTTTTTTAATATAATCAATTATTAAAAAGAATCCGATCCGATCTCTCCTAGTGCGATCCACTAGGAGAGAAGGATTTTATTTAATTATTTTTATTTTACTATTCCAGCAGACAAAATGTAAAGGTGAGTTCCGTCTCTCAACACGCAGTGTAAAGAAAATTGGACAGTGGCGTAGAGAACGGAGTGTGTTAACACTCCTCTTTCTGCCTACCCAGCTATGCCTTAAAAATATAATTATTATTGTAATTATTTTACAACGTGATTGAATCTGGCCCCAAATAAATAAAGTATGTAGGATAATCGGGTGATTCAAAAGTAACAAGCACTACGAGTGCATGTATCTAATTCTAGTATCTATATTTCTACATTAATATTATAAAGCTGAAGAATGAACATTTCGTTTGGTTGAATAAGCTTATCTTAGGAACTACTGATTCTAATTGAATAAATAATTTTGTATACTTTATTCATAGAGGAATAATGCCTTCCTTAATATAGCCTATTATAGCACGTTAATAGTTTAAATGTACGTGTAATGTCAGAGTGAGTCAGAGTTTAGGTTAGTCCTTTTATTATGGCATTCAGACTAAGCCAGTACCTCTGACTGAGTTACCTCTCACACTTATAATGTGTCAGGTGTCATGTGGCATATGTATTGTGTCATGTGTCATACATAACTTTTAGTTATTTCATTTTGATCTTGCGAGCAACGTCACGGGTGAAGGCTAGGCTATCTGATATAATAAAAGTAAACTTACCCTAGAGTGTTGAAACACTCCAGCTGTGTAACTTTAATCTTCCAGGTGGCTTGCGGCAAGTTTGGTTGAGACACCCGATCTGCCAACTTGAAGTTGAGACGTATGGACCTGCTGTTCGTTGTTGCGTTCACTCGGACGTAAACTGTAATATAAAATATAGATTTAAAAAAAATTGACAGTAGGTATATGAAATGATTGCGGCTTCGATTCCCGAAAGAACAAATATAGAGTGCATTTTTTAGTTAAATTATTAAATGGAATGGTCTGTGAACGCGAGGTCTGGTAATAAGACAAAACGCAGCGTTGATTTCTACCACTCATCGATCAATGTTTCAAATATTGAGCGATGCGTGAGAACCAGAATGTCATATTTCTAGGTTCCCTCTCTTTCCCTGTGTGGAGTTAAAAAATGTAATGATATGTAGATTAATCAGAAGAAGAAATAAAATATGTATATAATAAATTAGATTTCCTACCACTGAATTTTAAAAATTCACGTTAAACCTAAGGCTAAATAATGCCAAAACGGGTTTTGTATCTAAGGCTTATACTAGGGCATGTATGTAGAGGTTGATGACAGTAGACGAGGCAAAAGAGGTATGTAGAGACCGTACCTCTTGAACCTTTTTTCTCTCTGACTACCTCGTTAGGGGTAGAGCGTGTAAGTTAGTTAAATTTTATATATAACATATTAGAGGAATTTTACATACATATACGTATTTGTTAATTGTAATTAAATTGACAGTATCACTATGTAGAGGCTTCTTTGTTCCGGTCGTTCACGCCCATCTGTGAATTGTGCTCTACAATATCAATATCAATTGAATACGTATCTAAATACGTTTAAATTCGAATTTGCTATCCAAATAACAAAATTCCACTTCACTTACTATGCTGTCCGCTGTTATCACCGCAGAGGGAAGGTAGGAAGTCCGAGTTAGCATGTAGATTGGTTACTTGGAATATATCGTTCTTGCAGATGTAGCCGGGTCGGTGCGTCACGTTTTCTACTTCGTCGATCTAGAATTAGGATAAATATAGAAATAGTACAAGCGCAAGTCGGGTTCGCCCACCGAGGGTTCCGTACAAAAAATGTAGACTTCGAACTTTTTTTTTTTTTTAACTTCGTCTTACTGTAAACACGACGATTGTAGATTCGATTCCCATTCAGGGAAAGACTTATCTATATATATAAAAGGACTTGTTCTGACTGACTGAGGTAAGACGCACGCACAGCCGTAACCGCCGATGGTAGAAACGTGAAATTTGGACAGAAAATTATTTTTATAATCTGGACATCCACTAAGAAGGGATTTTGAAAAATTTTGGTTGAAAGTTTGTGTGGATTTTTTTTAAAACAGCACCGATTTTTATAAAATTCAAAATTCAGACTCTTTAAAATATTTCATTGAACACGAACACGAAAAATTTTAACCCTAGAGGGATGAAATAGAAGTTGCAAGTTTGTATGGAAAAAAAATTAAATCGGTACTGATTTTTATAAAATTTGAAATTCAAAGTCTTAAAAATATTTAATTGAACACGTGTTTCATGGTTTTTTAAAATTCACCCCCTAAGCTTTAAATGAGGGGTTGAAAGTATATGGAAAAATCTTTAAATCGCCACCGATTTTTATAAAAAATTAAATTCAAACTATTTAAAATATTTTATTGAACACGTGTTTTGTGGTTTTTTTTGGAATTCCCCCTAAGGGTGCAAATAAGCGGGTAAATCCGCGCGCGCCCACTAGTTTAGTATAAACATTCAAAGGTGTCTTAAAACTAGGTTCTCATCTATCTATCGTGCTAAAAGCGCTATACAGCACGAAGCCAATAAAGTGAGAAATCACTAAATTTTTTTACCGTAAGCACAACATATAAAAACAATAACTTAAACTTACTGTCGTAGGTGGTGCCAAGTTAAACGTTTCGAATTCAATTTTCATTTGGCACACATTGTTATTATTTATTTCAATATTGTATGAACATTCTAAACCTGATGACTCCCTGTTGAGTGGTGGATTTATGAACACCGCTACTTTAGTGTTGGTTCTTATATCACAGGCGTTTACTGAAATTGGTAAAAAAATCATTTACTATAATAAAACATACTGTATATAAGGTTTTTTAAGACATATTGCGCCTTCGGTGGCGGAACTCAACGTCTCGTCTTGTTTACTACAGCAAGAATATAAAAATAAATAATTTGCATATACATTATTACTTCTAGTAGGAATCGAACCCATAACATAACATTGTCAATTGACTGGCGTAGTAGCCTACTCTACTTAACAAGATTTCGAAATTAGACGTACAACGCAGAAGAGAGTATGTTAACACTAGATTATTTTTCTTACTCTGTTATATGCAGGAAATATATGAAGTAAATTAAAAAAAATATAAAAAATATATTTCCTATTATAATACTTATTTCTGGTCTCTCACTGTATTTTAATATGAGACACAAGTACAATATCTGATTTTCTTACCACAAACGTGATAGATGCAAATTCCTCCAAAAACACGTTCATTTAAGACTAAAGTCGCAGTAAAAATGTAAAAATTAAAGTAAACATTAGTAAAATCAATACGAAAATATGTTTTATTCAATTCGGCAATTAAAAGCACTTGAATCGTCAAGTTAGTCAAGTCGTGTTTTCAACTTTGTATTAGTTTTTTTTTTTTTGTTATGGAAAAGACACGGCAAACGAGCGTGCGGGTCACCTGATGGTAAGTGATTACCGCCGCCCACGGCCCCGTGTGACACCAGAGGAGCTACAGGTGTGTTGCCGGCCTTTAAGATGGGTTGGGCGCCGGGGCCCGGCATTACCTGATGCGAAACGCAGTGGCATAAAGCCACTACTTCACGCCGGTTTTAAATGCCGGGGGTGGTAATGATCCGGTCGAGTCTGCCCATGCGTGTTGCCATTGCTGGCGACGTGACTCTACCACACGTACTTTAGTCGCCTCTTACGACACCACCAGTACCAGGATGATCCTATTCTAGGCCGGGATCACACGGCACAAAAGTTCTACCTACCATCGGCTCGGGATGCGGTTCTAGAGATATATATTTTTTATTGTTTTTAGTCACGTTGTATCTATGTGTTTTGGGGTATTGCGTGTTATTGGGTGGAATCCAACACCGCGATATATCTTGCTGTTCGGGCGAAGTAACGAAAACATCTATTAGAATTACTACATACAAATTAAAATTCACTATCACAGCATCTATGATGATAGCGGACGAAGAGAAGAAGATATGTGAAGATATGAGAGGAGGTACCCTTATCACTGGCAAAGAAACTACTTACAAGAACAACAGGTAGCAAATACACCACAAAATCCTATAGCCTTGCCGCCTTGTGTGTTACATTGGTTTCTTGATAAGCAAACTCCTCCCGTTGAACGATCAGCGCCCAAGCACTGTTCCCCGTTGCCTACCGTGAATATGCTGCCCGGGCCAGATTGACGTTTTGCTGAGGAAAAAAGAGGAAAATTGGGTAAATTAGACTATTTTATTTTTTAATTTATATATTTTTTTGCTACATATATTAATAAAGTCTATGCTTCTATACTAATAATATAAATATGGAGAGTTTGTTTCCTTGAATGAGCTAAATTTAAATTTTTAACAAATTATTTTATTATTTGAGATTATTGAAGAAGGTTTTGGGCTTTATATAAATAACATCTCGTTAATCATTTCGATGTAGCCGACTGTACCTGCGGTCAGAGTTACCTATATAGGTATGTCCCTCACTTAAAATGGGTCATGTTTCATTTACAAATTGTAGTTATTACCATTTGACACAGCCGCAGGTGAAATTTAGTGAAGAAATAAAATTATAATCGCTTCAACTAATACATAAGATTTTGAGTGTCACTCATATGTTTTCTATCAAAAAACTAATAAATAAATCAAATTATAAACGTAAACTATAATATTGTTTATTGACAACATAATATTTTTACAATATTGAGTATATAATACTTATTGAAATATAAATATAAAAATAAATCTGTAAGATCCAACATCTTACCGCTGATACAAAGTGCTATAGTTTGTAAGCTAAATATTTTAGTTAGGCCATCTCGTATGCAATAGCATAACTATATGCCTTATAGGAAAGTGCCATCTATTGTAATTTAAGTGATTTTGTGTTAACTGTCTAAAGATGGCGGCAGTGCCGCTTTTAGTACATTTTTAATATAATATAGATCTTAAGATATTGTTTGATTGAACGCTCTAATCTATAATATATCAAGAACGTATGACTGATTAAAATAAAAAATAAAATTTTGTATGTTTAAAAAATTATTGTATGAATTATACAAAAAATACCATTTCGGTGCAGGGGCACAAGGGTTTGACTTTAACGCGGCGGTTGTGGTTGCAACTCTTACTAGAGGCAATTAATTATTTTTTGTTAATATTTTCATTTTTTCGTTTTGGCGTTAAAGCAAAAGCCCGGCGTTGAGTTCTGTCATTGAGGGAGCGTATTGAGTACGCTCCCCACTAAATGTCTTAACACCAGATTCTCTCTGCCTACCCTGCTGTGTACGGAATACAGCGTGAAGCTGATTTTTATTTATTTTAAAGATAAATAAAATAATAAAATTAATGCTACCTTCTTAAAAATATAATTAACAAAGTAATACAAGAATTAATTATAAGCTGTGAATGAATTTGTGGTAAGATATGGAAATATTTGCGTTGCTAGCGCTATAATACTAATCAACCGTTTTATAGCTCTCGTGCATTGAATATGCATACGAATAATTAGTATTCCACCAAAAAAAAAAATTGAACTTACTTCTTAAAAGATCCGTTGCTGCCACACACTGAGCTACAGCGAGCACTAGTAACAGTCTACTATAGTTGATTAGCGCCATCTCTTGTGGAATAGCTGAAACAAAGTCATAATTAAATTTCATATTATATGTAAAGCTGGAGAGTTTGATTGGTTGAATATGCGAATCTCAGAAACTGCTGTTTCTAATTAAAAAAATATTTTTGTTCATTTATCGAGGATAGACTATTTTATATCACATTAGTCGTTATGATGTAAATTGTTGTACCGTCATTTGGAGTTATTTAGTTTGTGACATATTACATCTATTATTTTGTAGCTATTTCAATTTTAAAACGTGAGCAAACACGTAAGTTAAACCTAGTTTTATAATTATTGTAGGTAATAAAATGATTTTGATAATATCAATCCTGTTTCTTTAATTTATATGAAGGTTGTGGGTTTAAGTTCCAGTTAAGATTGTATAGCATAATCGGCGCAGTTAAAAATGTCTGAAACGATGGTAGTGGATTCCATTCGTTCAGGGGGATAATTATATTTAAATAGTTTTTATTTTGCGTACCTGCGGCTTCAACAGCTTGGAAATAGTTAAGAATAGTGTACGACAAATGATATAATTAAATGTACCAGAGGTAACTCTCACTGTAGTTAACTTATGGGCTTTCTTGTTATGTGAAATAACAATTACGAAATATTTCTTCGATTTAAATCAGCAATTCCAGAGATGATTGCGTACCAAGTAAACTCTTCCATTTTATTTACATATATACTTATATATAAAATCAGTTATACAAAACCATATTAACAATAAAATAGAAAGATATAATTAACAAAATAATTAACCATTTTTAAATTAAGATATGAACTCGAAACCATCACTTAATAACTGAATCCCCATAGGGTATATCTAACGTTATTATGCATCGATCAATCTCTTCAAAACTAGTTTCAACGGAATTTAACGGGAATGGTACTTCTAATGATGGCACTAAAATGCATAAAATGCATTCAACGCAATAAAATTATCGTAAAATGTTTTAATATTCAGTATACAGCACTATATATAGGGACAACCTAGTGTTAAGACAGTCCATTCTTCATTTTCTGAATAATTTAATAAAAATATATATTAATATATATTTTTTTCTTTAGATATTGCGTGTAAAGCAGTGGAACCTAACGCCGCGCTTTGTTTCACCAGACCGGGAAAATAGAAATATTTTATTTATGTTTATATATTAAATATTTCTAAATTCTCAATTCAGATTTAGTAAGACTATTGCATAAACAAATATTATTTTAAATAACATTCAATAGTAATTTTAAATATAAGTAAAACAAATGTTTTTTTTGCTTTCTATCCTTGGCCACTAAATTCCATTCGTTCTGCCTTATGCCGTTTCTCACTTTTGTTATTTATTTATCTTCACGTTTTATCCCGTAAATAACAGGATAGGCAGTTGTAACTTAGTTCTAAAACACTGTTCTCTACACACGAAAAAAATCCAGACATTGCATGTAGAGTGGCGAAACTCGATGCGATGCATCGTATTGTTACCGAAGCGAGAAAAATATAAAAACAACAGCAGAAGAAATAGATGGTTTTGGAAGTTCAATTTATTTTCCCGCTCACTTATAAAATACAAAACGGCAAGATAAAGCGCGATGTTGAGTTCCATCACATAACACACAATGTCTCGAATTTGACCGGAAAGTGGGGAACGGAGTCTTATGAGAAAGTATTCTCTAAAAAGTAAAAAACGGAAAGGTGAAGAATATTATGTATAGAATTGTATGGAACAAAAGTTGCGTGAAAAATAACTATCTAAATAGTGGCAAAATTTCAAATCAACTAATAAAAACAAACAAAAACGTAAATCAAGATAAATATATAAAAAAAAGTTGGTCTTTCGTCGTTCGGCACAGCGTCTCACTGTAAGCACAACAGCTGTAGGTTGGGTTCCCGCTCGGTAAAATTCATTGTTTTCATGTTCTAAGTGTGATATAAAAGCAAAGCGTGGCGTCGACTTCCAAAATTCAACACGTGCGGAATGGAGTGTCCCAACACTAGATTTTCTTTCCCTGTCCTATTTTATGCGGGATACGCCGTGAGCTATGTATTTATATATTTATATAAAAAAAGCAATACGTACGTCTATCCGTCAACTCAGCTACCACTAATATGAAAGTTCTTGAAAATTTCTCCAATATATATAGACCTTGACTTTGACTTTAGTAGGAGGGGCAGTTAGTAAATATATTAAGTAAACATAAGTAGTTAATATTTATATTTGGTATCCCATTATTGTGGTATATATGGCGTTGTAGTCTATTGCAATGGTCATGGTCATAGGATTCATTTTCGAGATAAAATACTTATAAATATAATATTTTGGCTTACCAAGGGGGCTAGATAAAGGGAGACGTTGAGTTTTGCATCTTAATTCGATATCAAAATAATGCTCAGAATTTCGCTATATACGATACTATGAAATTAAAATTAATAGAGTATTTTTGGTTGACTTAAAATTATGAAATATAGGTATTAAATGAAAGTGTTCTGATTAAGTGTAGCCTCAATTTCAGAAAAAACCTGAGACCTCCAATTTTAGTATGGAACCCTCGGTGGGCGAGGCCGACACGAGCTTGTCCGGTTATTATAACCAATAATATTAACACTTTAAAACAATATAAAATAATTTTATCGCCCCATCTCCTGCACTATAATAGCTATTCTAATCTTCCGAGATGCGTTCTTGTACATGAATTTAATAGAGATACAGTTACGTCCTATATACGTAGTAGCTTTATGTAATATACAACGTACATTTGCCTTTTCCCTTATACACTCATTCATATGTGGGTTCGATTCCCACTCGAAGAAATCAAATATTTTATATTTTAATTTTCTCGCTTTGGCAACGAGGCAAAGCGACATTGACTTCAGCCACTCAACACGCGCTACTTCGAGAGTTCAGCGGAAAGTTTCCCCAATTTACTATACACAGAAATTTCTTAATAACAACGGAGTGTCTTAACTCTAGATTCCCAGGGTCCCTCTGTCTACCCTGCTTTGTGCGGGATACAGCGTAAAGCCAAAAAAATACTAGTTACAACTTGCAGTTTCACCTGCATCATTAAATGAAAATAGTTGTATGTGTATGACATGATAATAATTTGAAAGTAGCCCACTATATGTAGGATACTTTTAAATTAATAACGCAATGAAATTTAGCTTATAGCCTTCTTCGATAAATGAACAATCCGATAAAAAAAATCTTCAAATCGAAGTAGCTCCTGAGATTAACGCGTCCAACCAGTTATATAGTATAGAGCTAACGGCTTTATAATATTAGTACACATATAGATGTACGTTAATTATTTAAATATAGTACAATGTCAATATAATGTCTTTGATAAAAAAGGAAATTTTATTTTCTTTAAAATTACTTAATAGTTTAAATAACGTGAGAATATCATTTCAATTTATTTAAACTATTTGATACAATTCTACATACTTGCATTATAGACGCTTCTCGGTTTAATTAGATATAGGGCGGCGTTGAATTCCGTAATTTAACATACAATATATTTATTTGGATAAAAGTAGGAAATGGAGTGTCTTAACACTACGTTCGTTCTGCGTTTTAGAACTATAATTTCTATCAACTGATATCTTTCACTTTTTAACAGTTTGGCGCTTTTTTCTGGTAAAGCGGGGATAAATAAATGAAATATTAATTTACTAAAGCTATTAAATATATTAATATTTTTTGGTACTCGGGTGAATGCAATATTTTTTCCTCGCTCTGAGTAACGAGATAAACCGAGCCGTTGAGTTTCGCCACCCTACACACAAGAATTCCGTGGAAAGTGGGAACGCAAGTGTCTTAATGGGATCGGAGTATGGACACTAGGTTCCCAGGTCCTCCATGCCTGCTATGTGCGGGATACAGCGTGAAGCTAAAACATAAAAAAACAAAAATCAATATCCTGAGTCACCACGGCCTACCAAAATATTACCCAAAAATACCCATCAACTTGAAATCTATTCAATATTTGCTCACTCATTTAAAAACCGCTGTAGAGTTTTTTTTAAAGTAGGCACTTCGCCTATTACTTCAATTCATTAGAATAATATATATTTAACTGTGCTTTATCTATACTAATATTATAATGAATTTGTTTGGTTGAAGGCGCCTTTCTCGGAAACTACTGCTTTGAATTGAATAATATTTTTTATATTGAATCGTCTACCAATTATCAAGGCAGGCTATATTAGGCTACATTTCCTATATTACGCTGATGTAACTCTATTTTCAATGTAACACCTACCTTAGAGTTACTGCGGACACTTAGAATGCCATACAAAACTTTTTTATTAGACCACGCGGGCGAAGCCGTAGGTAAAGGCTAGTTTGTTAAATTCCGAATAAAATATAATGGTTGTTGATTGAATTCTTTTCATACAAATACTTTTTGTTCGGTCGATCAACCTGTATACACGTTTTTTTTATATTTTTGAGTATTTATCGTATATTAGATCAGGCTTGAGTAATCTGATAATAGGACAGTCTATTTTCAATTTATCGGTGGTAAGAGTAAATAGAAATGATGCGGAAAGTAAAGAAATAAAAAGAATAGTTTGGTTAAGTTTTCGTCTTATTTACGCAGTAACATTTTTAAAATAACATAAATATACTGAGTGGAATCGAAGCCGTAGTTATTGTGCTTAGAGATACTACTTCAGATACAGTACTTTGCCTTCATCTACATTCCCCTAGGTGGGATTAAACTGACGACTATCGCGTTTACAGTCAGATACCATTCCAATGCGCCATGGTAGTGTTAAAATATATATGTGCGTTTCATATTTTTTTAAGCTACACGTCTTCCCTCTGTTCCCCTCACAACGCTCAATTTTTGTGACATTGCGTATTGAGTGGCGGGATAGTGCAAATAATATAATCCTCTTATAATTCTTCCTTGAGGCTTGAGTCGTGGCGCAGGGGTACAAAGTGTGACTGTATAGTCGATTGGTTGTGGGTTCGATCCCAACTGGAGGTAATGTAATATTTACGCAATGCCTCCAGAATTCGGTGAAAAGAAATTGTTCGTATAATTCTTGAAATATACGTGTTGAGTGGCGAAACTAACGCCCAGTTTTTTCATATTACACGTGTGGTAGTCGAACCTATAACCGTCGTGGTTTCAATCACACGCTGTGACTCTGCTCCAGGACGGCCTCTAGTAATTAGTATGCATAGGTATATAAGTAACGTCTAAAGAGATATCGAATCTACGGCCTTCAGCCTACAAATCAATTGGCATTGATTTGTAGGCTGAAGGCTGCATATAATTGCTCTTTACGGCGAATGCAACCAAAATTATAAAATATTAGATAAATCAATTAAGCATTGCGTAAGCGCATGTCGATGTAACGGTAGTGCCGACCGGTTGTAGGAGCTATTGGATAAGCGATTTTTGTGGAATTTTGTGAAAGACAAAGGGTGGCGTTTAGTTCCCCATTTTTATCAATTTCTGCAATTTTATTAACTATTTTTTATTAAGTTTTAATAATAATATTTTTTGGACGTCAAACAGTTTACCTCCAGTTCACTAAAGTTATAATGCCTCAAACCTGAGAAGAATGCGCAACAAACTCAGCGGGACTTATTTTTTTTAAATCAATTTTATTTAAATACATATGTAATTATTTGTGACAATGATATCTTTGAAAGAGACTGAAGCGAGCATTTCTGTCCCAAGGCGTGTTGTCATTTATAAGATAATAATAATAATAACGATCTAATTTTTTAATAATTTAAAATTAATTTAGTATTAACTTCTAACGCACAAACCTTTAAGCCTATTTTTGCATTAATATAGAATACATTGACCAATTTCAGTAAAATCATTAATGTTTTTCTTAACATCTATAGAATTTTCAAAAATGTATTGAAATGCAAATGTCAATATTCATTTCTTTAAACTTTTTTTTGACGCGGTATAACTGCTGAACTAAGTCTATTCGGCAATCCATCAATATAACGTCCCCATTGTAACTTAGAGTCAATGGCGATATCGAGAAATACAAGAAAAATCAACAGGATCCACGGTTTCACCATTCAAGAGTACATCAGCGTTTACAATTTTTGTGTTTTCTAAAAATCATATATTTACTTTTTTTACCATTCAATAGTAAGTTATTAACATTGAACCAATACTACTTTCGAGAGAGCATTGTTTACATCGTCATATACAATTTGTCGTCTTTTCATTTTAAAAATCAATAAATTGTAATCAGCAAACAATACTATCTCATGATTCTTTTCAACTAGATACGGTTAATCATTTAGATATAACAAAAAAAAGAAAAGGACCAAGAATAGACCCCAGTCAATCCCTTATAACCTTAATAACATACATACGTTATACAGTAAACGTAATAGTGGGCTTGATGGTAACGCCACGAATCGCGGCGTTAAGTTCCATCAATCAATACACAATGTCTCGAAAATTAAGCGAAAATTGCAGAATGGAACATTTACCTACTCAGCTATATAGCAGAGATACAATGAAGCCAAAATAAAGCGAAGAGAAAATGATAAAAATATTTTCCAATAACTTATCCGCTATATTAATGACCACATCTCAACCGTAGGTTCTGAGTGGAGTTTTCATTCGGTCATTGACATGTTTCACCATACATAATGATGGGTACCTGTGGAGTATTTACTATTTATAAGTATATATAAGTATGTATTGTATGTATGTAAATACGTATGAATAGAATTGAAGTATTTCTAAATAACTGTCTTTTTGTTAGAAGAAATTTGTATAAGCCATATTCGGCGTCGAATGTTTTTCAAGAATTCCTGTAAAATTAAAATGGATCTCGACTGTCAGTGATACTAATTAACTAGTTAAATTAGGAGACAAGCATTTAAAAATATGTTAAGCTGAGAAATCCTAAATCCTAATCCTAAATAATAAGTTTAGTGCAACTATGTAAAAATCCATCACCCAACGTTTGGTATCTAAATAACGTAAAAAAGATAGTGTTTTATCAAAAGGTACACTAACCATTTAATACTTGTCCCTACAATAGGCAGAAATTAAAGAACAGAGAGTCACATCACTAGGTTCTAATTCAATTTTAACTTCACGCTGTATTCCGCATATATTTGCATGCAGTCCAATAAATAGCGCTTTGTCCTGTTAACGGAGCGAGAAATAAAAATAATTCATACCCTCGATTGGGAAACGAACCTCGAACCTCGTTCACAGTTAGAGATTAGGTTCTGCCTATAAAATATCGATCTATATTTATATTATATACCTATGAGATTTCATCTTATCCAGCTCGAACCAATGACCTGAGATCAAGTAAGGAGTGTTTCAAAAGAATCGCATATCTACGAATGCAAATTTTAATCCTAAATTATTACTATGAAGTTGTGTTTGAGAGTTATTATTACCACCTTCATGTGTTTTTTGTCTGCGGCTTTTTTGTGGTATCGAACATTTAAATTTGGGTAGCCTATGTTGGTTTTGATAAGGAAAAATGGATTTTGATTTTAAATAAACTATAAAATGTGGGAAATAGGGGAAATATATTTGAAAAAAATTTACTAAAGACTGTCTAAGAATTTTTATCTACAATTTCTATGGTATTTTTGGATAATTTCGTTTTATTATTATTATCATCCCGACCTTATGTACTCCCACTGGTACACCCACGGCTCCCCTAAGACCTTGACCAGGTCGTCCGTTCACCGGATAGGGGACTTCCCATTGACACACATTTATCGTATTGCTTTTTCATTAATATTAAACATATATACTTTACAAACTAATATATTTTTTGGGCGAAGGACATTGGGAACTGACTATATACCAATACAATTAGTTCTTGATCGTGATGATAGTTGGGGGATAGTTTTCTACTCGGGGAAACGATTTTATATCATTTTATTTCCTTATTTATCGTCAAGTGAAGAACATTTAGGGATTCATTCATTTAGGGAGGGGAACATCTGGAATTAGGACAGAAGACCTTCTCAACTATTGGCGAGAAATACTTGAAGTTAATGAAGTTAATAAATATATTTTTAAGCTTTATGTTAGTGTTTTGGACCTCCGTTTCTAAACACTATTCAATTTTAAGGACATTGCATGTTAAGTGCTAGAATTCAAAGTGCGCTTTGTTTACCGTGCAGTGTATTTGCGTTAATTTTCAGAGCAAGGAAATGAAAATAATTTATTCAGCCGATATGGAATCCAATTAACAAGCCGTCGTGGTTGACAATGTGACTCTGTGAACAATATAAACATGCCTATTGTATTATTATATGTAAAAAAGTCTAAATTGATTTTCATATTTGAAACATTCGTGCTTAGAAAACGTTAAACAGTGATTCGAACTGGTCTGTCTCTATATAAAATAAAGAAATATATAAACTTTGTCTCTATTTGACAATCAAAGGTGTACCAAAAGTAAATAATGGAGTGTCTATTGAGAGCTACTCTTCTCTATTATTTTATACACAAAAAATAAAAATGTTAAGGTGGTAATATCAACTCAAGTGAATCGCTGTATGCACTCGCGAGTGATTCGCGCTCGCCGTCATCCCGCAATAAGTCTGGATTTACGACTAGCTCTGTTACAGTTTAGGTTTAATATTATGATAATTTGCAAAATGTCTAAGTTTTGTTTATACATATTATTTTAAGTTAGGCAAAGCAGTACTATTAATTATAAGATATAGTTTATTTATATTTATGTGTAAAAATATTGAGTAACATTTAACAAAAAAAAATGATAAAATTTCATTTTTATAATTAGGCATTTTGTCTAATATTGCTGTATCACCGCAGTGTTGGTAGTTCGTTTTTTTTTCTGAATCCCGTATATCGTTGGCTTAACGGAGGAAATCTAATGTTAAGGCAATCTACCAATTTCCGAGACATTGGGAGTATCCGGGGCATAATGCCGCGCTTTTTTTTAGCGAAAAAATAAAAATAATTAATTTCCTGATTAAGAACCGAACGCACTACTGATACTTTTGCAGTGAGGCGCTTTGCTGATCCGCTACAGTGCTGTCGAACTGAGGAAGACACATGTAGTAAAAATAATTTGTATTTAATAAAACCAGTAGAATAATAGATTGGTGCAAAAAAATAAAAAAAAAAATAAAGCAAAAAAAGACACATTGCACCAATTTACTTTATAGAGTATGTAAAATGAAAATAAATTTTGAGGAAAGAAATAATGACATACATAGTTTAACGTTTATCTATGCCTTTTATAGTTTAGACCTTTGGGGGGTAACCTATACATGAATGTAACCCACATTGAAGCAAATAAGATTCTATAATATAGCCTTTAGCCTTCTAACTTTTTAAATCTTTCTTATGTTTTTCAGTAGTAAGAATAAAATTATTAAATAGACTTTAAAACAAAAAAAATCAATTCAAGCTAATAATTTTGTGATTAGAGCTTCCAATCTAATAAATTCTTCGGTTTTATATTATTGGTATAGAAAAATAAACAAAAAATATAATTTCATTATTTCATATCTCATATATATATATATATATATATATATATATATATATATATATATATATATATATATATATATATATATATATATATATATGTATTCTTCATGGTTAGTATATTTGGAAAACACAATATAATACAATGCCGCAATTATTCAATAAGATCAAATAAAATCATCTACACGGATAATTTCATCAATAACTCATCCCATTAATGGAGAATATGTACTAATTTATATATTCTTTATTCAAATATACCACCACCACTAAAGGTCCGAAAAGACAGAAGTCCGTACAGTTCTGTAAAGAAGAGCCGCCAAGAAACTTAATAGTTGCTCTTTTATATCCATGTCTCAATTTTTATTTCACTTACCTAGCTTTTATATTACTTATCTTGGATTATTATTAATTCCATACTTTTCTATCTGTTTAACCCTCAACAAACCAAACCAAAACTAAAAATCAGCTATTTTACAATCAACCCTAACAAAAACAACTGAAACAGCATATTAATAGCCATGAACCATGGTCCAAGTATCATTGGAACTTACAAAAATTGCGTTTTCGCTTTTTTATTGTATTCGGAATATGACAGACTGTATAAGCCAAAAACAGTTATTCAATTAGATTAGATCGACAAAACATAGGAAGGGAACCACTAAAACCTTACTAAACTAAACCAAAACCACCAAAAACTAAAAACCAGCTATTTCACAATTAGCCCCAACATCAGCAGCTTCAACAGCATATCCATTAATAGCCATGATCCAAGTATTATTGAAACGTACAACAATTGCCCCTTCGCGTTCTCATTGTATTCAAAATATCTTTCATCCCCCCACATTTTTGCATGAATGTTTTAATTCCAACCCCATCTTGTTTGTTCTTTCTTTCTTTTTTTTAATTGTGCGGTAGGCGGAGAGAGGGCTGCCACACTCTGTCCTCCATTTTTTGCTTATTTTATTATATTATTATCGAGGCCGTCGTGGCGCAGGGGCACAGGATGTACTATAAACGCGATGGTCGTGAGCTCGATTGACAATTGGATAGGTCACTTTAACCTAGATAGAGGAAATTTAAGCAATCTCAAGAAATCAAAAGCTAAAAATCTGAGAGTTCTGTCACTCAACATACAACATATCAGAAGTTGGGCAGTGCGTGGAGAACAGAATATCTTACCAGTACGTTCTTTTTTCCTATATTCCGTATAAAAGCGTTCCGTGCAAAAGTAGACAAATTAAGTATATACAGGCAGAAAAAAATCCTTCACACATAAATTAAATAAGCCGCTCTTCACTAGTGGGAATCGAACTCACAACCATCAAGCATTCAGCCGCTTTGTCACTACGGAATTGTTTTACATATTTATATAAAAACGCTGTAAAAATCAATGTCTCGCATCACAACCGTGTAAACTAATTTGTACGTGAAAATTGCGAAGCGTGAATTTCCTATTTTTAAAATGACATGTTCCGTATAAAAATGAATATAATAGGTAAGGCAGGTAAAAGGGAACTTAATATTAAAACATTACAATTTTTCGAAACATTGCGTATTGAGTAGCGGAACTCAACGCCAGGTTCTGTCTTTTTACCAGAATAAAGAAATCAATATAAATTATTCTCCGGGTTGAAATCAAATCCACAACCGTCGCTTTTACAGTCAGATGGTGAATAAATTTAAAGGTATTACAATATTTATTATTTACATTCAAAACCCAATATCTTCAATATTTCAAAAACACCGAACGGAGTGTCTTAACTCTTGGTTCCCTCTGCCTACTGTTATATGCAAGAAGAAAAAAAACCGTTGTTATACACTTTGTTAAGGAACCAAAACTTTTTCACCACACAATTGAGCACGTATCATATGCAAGGGCACGTATGAAGTACTTTTAGGCTTCTAGATATAAATTTAGTAATAGTATTTTTGTTATCAAAATTGTATTTTACCAAATGTAATTTACCAAAAGGTGGTTAACTAGTGGTTGTAGGTTCGATAGCTATTTGCTTTTTTTTGTCTTCAAGGTGCCAGCCAGAGAAGCTATAGTGAAGAGAATTCGTTCTTTACTTGCCACCGCCTCTCGCTTACCTCTTTTAGAGATACTACAAATGGCAGAACTTAACTTCGTGATTTCTTTATATTTAGTGGTCGTCAAAGTGGGGATCAAGTGTGCGATTCTAAACGCGACGAATGTGGATTCGATTCCCCATCGGAGGAATAAAATTTATCAATTTAATTTTATGGTAACGAGGCAAAACACGGCGTTGAGTTCCCCTACTCAACACTCAATGCTCCAAAAGTTCCCTGGAAAATGAGAAACGAAAGTGTATGAGATAAGAACGGAGTGTCTTATCACTAGCTTGCCAGTCTCACTTACCTTGTTATACCTAATTTGCTATGTGCGGAATCGCTAAACATATATATTTCTTAGTACCTAAAGTAGCCACTAGAGTACCCAGTGTCAAGACACTGCGTTTCCGTTAATTATATGTAGAAACCATTTAAGTTTTTTATTACCATTAAAATGTTTATATTTTAGTTAATTTACAATTAATTAATTGCATTAATAAATATCGTGGTCTTAAGTGGGGTGAACTTTTTCCATTCTGGCGGCCGCTGTCATTTTGTTGGTGGCTCACACCATTATTTTGTTGTATGGTTAACTTACGTATTGAAGCTTATTATACTTCCTTTTAGCTTTATATTAGTCCTTCCTTTTAGATTATATCCCGCATGTGTTATTATTGGACTTAGAAAGTCAAAACTTGACATGTTGGTAGCTTAGAAAGTGTTGGGGAGCACTATGAGGATAGCTCGGAAGTGTTACGGGAAAGATAGAATTTTCCATTTTGCATCTTAAAATTCACGTAAAGAAAATTAACTTTGACGATGTCTCTCTACTCTGACAAAAAAAAAATACATATATATATCTTGGACTCCGTTTAGGAATGAATACCTAAAGATAATAATTTATTATTTCTCACCCTGATTAAGAGTAGTAGAAAAAAAATAACTAAATTTGTAGCTAATAATTAAGAAAACCTACTGGTTCTGTTTCAAACGATTCGTTTTTGTTTACCGATTAGAAGAAAAATTAGATAAAAAACTTGAGACAAGTATTAATTTTGGTTTATTGCCCAAAAAAAAGCCGCCATGGCATAGCAGGATAGCGTTAGTGTGTAAATGCCATAGTTGTGAGTTCGATTGCTACTCGAGGGAATTCCAATAACACTGTCTATCCGACTACGAGTGAACCTCCTTCCTTTTTTAAAAGAAAATGAAAATTAAAAATTATAAACCATTAGTTAAACTTTAGTTTAGCGATCATTTGAACCGGCAGTCTCAGGTGTTCCGGTAATACCGGCAGAGTGACTCTCAGTTTAATGGAAGATAAAGTAAATGTAGTGATAAGTTATTTTATATTTATATATATAACGAAAAATGTTAATTATATTGAAAGCAGGCCGTTGTGGCACAATGGTACAGTATCTGATTGAAAACGTGACGGATGTGTGTTCGACACCCACTCGGCGAAACAACAAAGCGCGGCGTTAAGTTGCGCCACTTAACACGCTACACCTCGAATTCTGGTAAGAACTGAAGTTTCTTTCACTTCACTTAAATAAAACCTTTTAAAAACATCGAGATGTCACGTTGGATCTACAACTCTCCAGGCCCAGAAAAAGACGTGAAAGCCTGTAATAACGAAGAAGTCGATGTAGCGAAGTGGCAGAAAAAGTCAAAGAAAGCCAATTCCATAATAGAATGGGAGTTATAATGAGTAAGAGAGAAATAGAATTTAAACTATCTATATTTCTTTAAACTCTTACCAATGCTTATCTACTCAAATACATAAATCGAAACTCCAATACATTCAATGAAACTCATGCAGTGTTGAGTTACGCTACTTAATACACAATGTCTCGAGTTCTGATGCAGAACTGGAGAGGCTTGACATTAATATCTCTCTATCTACTCATTAGTGCTATACAGCGAAGCTACAAATAACCTAATAAGCTAGAAAAAGACTAGTAATTGATAGAGAACGGCAAAGTAGAAAAAAAAACCGTAATTATCTAAATTTCTTGGACATTTCGTAGCAGGCTTAAATCTTGCTCATGAATATAGCATACATACATATGTTTGTTTTTTTTAATATTTATGCCTTATGCCTTTCTTAACTTCCATAGCTTCCTAAGTTCCCTCTGCCTTGGGAGAGAGAGGGAGACTCCTGCGCCATTAAAATGCACTGTCACCCTACTTCTGGTGGAATTGCGAGCTGATCAACGCCGCATTTTGTCTTTTTCCTCGAACTTGAATCGAACCCACAGTCTGTCGCGTTTACAGTAGCACAAGTCCCTGCGCCACGACTGGTCACGCCTATATACTTTTTATTTGTTGTATTACATACAAAAGTTCAATACATTCAACGAAGCTCACTCACAAATTTTTACTTAAAACTCATCTAAAAAGTTTTTTTTCATACATCAAAACTATCCATACACCTTTTCAGTATTTATTTTAAACTATAATATGAATTTCGATGCTAAATACGAATCTAGTATCTACAAATATTCATACAAACTTTTAAAGTTTACCTTCATTAGAGTAGTGATGTGTCGCGTGTTTAGTTGTCGATATATTATTGATTTTTACTATTGTGATTTAGAATTTTATTGAATCAATCTTTATCTATATTTCAAAAGATATATACATTTACTAGCAAAATATGAACTAAAAACAAATTTTGTAGATTTTTTTATTGTGTGTTCTAAATTATAAGTCAAGCCTTTTAATTTGATAGCTATAATTAGAAGAGTATAAAAATTATAATCCGTAATTATATCGCGGCGGCCATTTTGGATGAACACTATTAACATATTGATTATATTTAATTCCATTGTCATCAGAACTAATACTCAATCGGATACCGGAAAGAGGGTTAAATTGAAAGAGAATGTAAAAAAGAATGTAAAAAATACATTTAAAAATGTAAAAAAAAATCTCTCCCTACGGTGGGAGAAGAGTCCAGTTCATAGACAGTCAGGCCTCCAGAGGCACCTTACAATACGCGTCGTGTCAATTAATATTGCGTTCTATATTTTGTTCTTAATTCTACAGCTAAACGATAACCTTTTAAGAAAAAAGTTAACTGATAGTGGTTACTATCGGCCCAATGACAGTTGCATTGGCATCCCACATTAGATAATCATCTATTCTTCTATATTTATATAAAGGTAAAGAGTTTGTTTGGTTGTCGTGTCAGAATTATTTTGGACCTTAACAATGTGTCCCAACTTTTAGGTACTACTTTCATTCATGTAATAGCTTTTCTTTTTTGTAGCTTTAGGCTGTATCCCGCACTAAATGGAAGCCTTACATTAAGATACTCCTTCATAGATACTTGGCTGTTCTATTTGTATTTCATTGTCTCCAAGAAATGAAACAAGATGACATGAGTGTAAAAATAATAGATCTGAGGCTAAATTGTCTCTTATATACCGAAGATGCAGTGCTCATTGTATCTTCAGAATGGGAGTAGCCCGTATTAGTCAATGGACTCTTAAAGATAAAATTTAAAAAAAAAACAGTTTCACGCTGTATCCCACACACAGCAGGGTAGGCAGAGGGAACCTAGTATTAAGACATTCCGTTCCCAAATTTCCGCTGAGTTTTGGAGGCATTGCGTGTTTAGTGGCTGAACACAATGTCGCGCTAAAGCGACATTTCTGGTGTCGAGGTAAACCTCGATACCAGAAATGAAAATATAAATGTAAATGAAATAAATATTTGATATCCTCAAAAGGGGATCGAAACTACAATCTGTCGATTTTACAATCACACTTTGTGCCCCTGCGCCTCTCTTAAAAGTTAGAGTGAAAATAATCTTAAAAAATGCGAGTAAGACAAATGTATTTGAAAAAAATAAAAAAAATCGGGACGATCGGTATAAATGGAAATATATTAGAAAAAAATTAGCATCATGGCAAAGTACAAGCGTGTAAACGCTACAAGTGTCGCTCTGGTAAGCTCTGGCAAGAGTGCGGCGTTGGGTTCTGCCTATTCAGCATGCATTGTTTCGAAAATTTTATGGTGCCTGGGGAACGCAGTGTTACTACTAGGTTCCTTCTACCTACCTTGCAATGTGCTGGATACAATAATTATTTTATCGACAGATCCCATCCCGTGGTCTGTTTTGGGCCTCTCATCGCTGTACGAAATAACGCAGTGAAAAGGTAACAGCCAAATATGTATAGTACTTCTGTATTCATTTATGAAAAATGTTTATATTATTTATTTTTTGTATATATGTATGTATTTATATCATAGTTTTTATGAACTTTGTTTTAGACCTAATTATGTTTCAATTAAAATTGAAACTAAATTTATTATACAGATTGTTAAAATAATGTTTATTTTTTTAAAAAAACATTCGTAGTACAATAAAATCACATATTTCTACACTGCGTGTTACTAATTCTATAGAACGTGCTCGGAGCTTACTAACCTAACCTAACCTCTAAAGAGTAACCTCTGAAGAGTTGTGCTGTTCAGATCCTGGCTCCATCATCAGACCCGCTATTCTTGTATTGTCACTTAAAACGTATAACTGCCGACTTTCTTCACAAGACAATTATAACAGATGGGTCACATTCGGTTTCTTTTTATGTTTTATATTTTTTGCAGTTTACGCTGTATTATGTATATAGCAGGATAGGCAGAAGGAGAATCGTGTTAAGATACTACGCTCCGCACTAACCGCCAAATTGGAGGAACGAACTGCAGGCATTGCGCGTTGAATGGCAATACTGGACGCCGCGTTTGCCACGACACCAAAGCAAAGAAATGAAAATATTTAATTTCTTTGAGTGGGAATTGAACCCAAAACCTGTCGCGTTTACAATCACACCCTTTTGTTCCTGCGCAAAGACTGTTCAGTTTCTTACATTTGCGACGATGGTTCAAAGAATTAATTTGTTATACGTTATTAAATACTGGCCACGGCCTCTAAAAATACTTACTATTTTCCTTCTAAAATCATAAAAAATTGAAACGGTATTGTAAGCAGTCTATGACACGACAACCCTGGAATCTCAGAGCATTCCTAACTACCACTGTACCATTGAATACCTTTCATTAGGGAAGGCCAATATTTCAAATTCTTGATTAAAGATTTGCACCAAACCAAGTATTCTATCAAGATCTAAAATATTTCGTTCGATTCTCAAATTTAGATCTAGACTTCTAGATATTACTGTATAGATCTATACCTTGTTTAAATATAGAAATCTATACTTATATAAGGTAATGTAGATTTCTGTTTTGTAAAGTAAAAATATTTTGGTACTTCATTACTATAGACTGTCTAATTGTAAATTCGACGGTTGTGGGTTCGATGCCCACTCAGGATGATGATTGTATTTATATAGATTATTTATATAACATTTCTGATTTTCGCAATTATTACTCATTTTAAATGAAACTTTAAACGGATTAATTGTACATATTTATGTAGACTGAGGTGGAATTCGTCTGTGGTATGGTGGGTCAGCTCATTCTACAAGAATCCAAGGCAGTACGCGAGGCTATAAAGAAATCGGTGATAATTTGATATAATAATAAAGTCAACTGACAGACGGTTGAGAAGATTATAACAAGAAGAGTGTCTATTTCTATTTACGGAGGCATGCGATAAAAGGTAAACAAATCGAAAAAAGGTTATTTATAGGTCACGCTTGATAGAGCTTAATATAGTATATTAAGTTGAAAAATATCTATGGATTTATGGAAATAAATAATATTATTGAACGATGTCTATAGAACTTAGGTATTAGGTAATAATAATTGATTTAAATTAATTAATTATTTATTTTATTTTATTTTTTTAGATTAATATTGGTTGCTGAATGTCGTAACTCAACGCCGCGCTTCGTTTTAATACCAGAGCGTGGAAATAGTAATTATTCCAATGAGTGGGAATCGATGCAACAATTATGTGTGTACACTCCGCTGTTCCACTACACCACGTTGGTTTTAAATTTTATATAACATAAAAAATATGAAAGATAAAACGCAACTACAGTAGTAGCGTACGAGCTCAACAGCACTCGTCTAAAGTATTAATTACTTCAATATGTAAAATTTAAAAAGATATACTGTATTTCGGATTTATTCGTTACTTGTTTCGCGTTTCGCAACACAGAATCCCTCATTAAGAGAACAGTTTTATAAAGAAATATTATTTTTTTAATAAAAAAATGTAGATACAAAGATACTTGTAACCATGAGGTTACTTGTAACCATGAGGTTACAAGTATCTTGTAGGTCAAGAGTGTGGGTTCGATTCCCGGTCTAATTTTATTTCTCACGCTGCATCGTTCATTTAACAACGTAGGCAGAGGGAACCTAGTGTTGAGACACACAGTTGAATAGCGGATCTGGACGCTACGCTTTGTCGTGACAACATAGCCAGAAAATAACAATAATTTATTTCGCGGAGTGGAAATTGAACATACAGAAGTGGTGGATTATAAAATTTTGGTGATATCGACAATCTATTGAAGACTTACCGTATTTATAAATAAAGGCACCTCAAGATCGATCTCAGATTTGAGAACGGTTAATAAATACGGTATAATTAGTGACCAAATCACATACAGCGTAACTGAGTCACTAGTTTGTACCTAGTGACTAACTAGAATAATTTTAGCTTGCAATCAACATTTTTAAGTCTTTTGTCTTATTATTCCCCTTTCTTTATATTTTAATAATCAGTCGTCACTCAATACGTATAGTATCTGTTGTTGTAACGATAACAGAAATACATCAACGGTGAAAATTTTAACCGGCTAACTACCACGGCCCATTAGATACAGCCTGGTGACAAACGAACTGACAGCGACGTCTTCGTATGTTTATTTTAGGATTCTGAGCTCAAACAAAACGGGACCCTGTTTAACCCTATGAGTTTAGAATCATAAAACAAAAACAGTCTGAAAAATCGATTTAAGTATCAAAATCTTAAAACAACAAAAAATCTAGCTAAAATCATTATAATCTAGACTCAGTAAAGTATATAGGGTTTATAAATTAGGCGACTACCATATTTACTATGTTCCACCCTAAAAGTCATTGTTCGTTGGGAGCTTTGCATCGGAACTCACTAATTGGTACGGCCGCAGGCGCTCTGGGTTAACGGAAGTGCTGGATACAGGCGTGGAGTAGATGAAAATGTATGGAAAAACGGGAAAAGGAGAAGATTTTCACTCTTTATTCCGCTTATAGCAATGCAGGCAGAGAGAATCTGGTGTTAAGACACTCCTGTTCCCCATAAGGACAAAAATTCGATACATTCGATATTAGGAGCTTAACGGTGCAATTTGTCTACTAATATAAGAAAATAAGAACAAATGAATAACTTTTTTCATTTGTTCTTATTCCCTCGCTTCCCACACAATAATAAAATGGATGGAAAATTTATTGTTCTAATGTGGTGTTATTTGGTAGTTGGCTAGTTGGTTGATTGCAGTTACACGCCTCTCTTGTATGCCTTTAGCTGTCAGAAACTAAAACGAAAAGTTTGTCCGCTAGCTTTCGATAATTTTAGACATGATTTTGGATATGGATGGTGGAACCCAACGCTGTACTTTGTTAAGCTAGAACACAAGCAGATAAAATACATAAAAGAACAATATAGAAAACATTATTAAAGTATGTTCTAGGAGAAAAGGGGCCGACGCTGTCGTAGCGCAATGGCGCAATGTCTGATTGTAAACGCGACAATTGTGGGTTCCATTCCCTCTCGGGGTCATTAATTAATTTTCAAGTTCAAGTTCTGTCACTCAACATATAATGTGTGGAAAATTATGCGGTACGAGGAGAATGGAATATTCTAACACTTTAATGACGCTGGTAACGGAGATTTATTAAAAATGTACGAAAAATTATAAAATACTAGAAAAGCAAAGCGCGATGTTCAGTTCCATTCAACCTTGACAATTAGATAAAATTTGGAGAACTGAATTATCTTAATGGGAACGAACGGTTAGGTTTAGTGTTAAGAAACACTAGGTTCCCTGGTTCCCTCGGCCTACTCTGTTCTCTATGGAATACAACGTGAAGAAAAATGTATGACATATGACAAATTCTAATTGTTACATTGAAACAACTAACTTGATGTAGCCTTCCCCGCTTGAAATACTCCTTGTTATACTCGTATATAGTACTTGAAATAAACGTTATAGGAATACACGTGATATAACCTAACACCTTTCGCGATAAATAGGCTGTACAATATAAAAAGATTATTTCAATTTAATCTGTTCTTGAGATTAGCGTTATTCTTCAAACAAATAAGGCGTCAGTTATTATGAAAAAATATTTTTATAACGAGTCAACTCTACCCCTCTGCTGTCCCGCTCAAGTTTACAGTATGTTTTTCTTTGGAAAAATATTCAAATAATATCTATTCATATATAAATATTTACGCAAAAAACTTATTCTTGTTAGATAGTTTTTTTTTAATATGTACGCAGTTTTGAATGAATAGAATGTATGACTGTATACGGTAGGTATAGGTTCAACCCTTATTAGGACAAGTTAAGACACTCCATTCTTTACTTTCCGCTTAAATTCGAATGTTGCGTATTTTAGTTGACGTCATAGCGCAGAGATACAAGCGTACGACTGTAGACTCGACAATTATGAATTGGATTCCCACTCGGGGGTATGAAATATTTTATTTCACTATATTTAAAGTGTTATTTCATACTTAGGAAAGAAACTCGGACTTGGTTTTCAAGAAGCGCGGGTTCAAATCCCGATACGTTTAAATTTTTATACCTACGTTTTCTAAATAAATATTTTTATGTTCCGTGAAAAATGGGGAACGGAAAGTGACGGAATAGGAAATGTTGTGTCTTAACTCTGAATTCTCTCTCCCTACCCTGCTACGTTCAGGATACGGAGTGATACTAAAAAATATATTGAAATGCGCCTGTCGAAATGTTAAGAGCAAATCATTATATTTATTAAATAAGTACAATATTTGAATGAAGGTTTTTATTTCAGAATAAATTAACTTATAAAAACGAAAAAAATAAATGTAGGTAAACATTTTCCCTCATAGCGTTTTTATCGAATGTTCAGTTTTTTATTGTTCAATTGTTCATCTTTCTTCTTACTTCACGCTGTACAGTATAGTTTTACTAAAGACAGATCTACAATTGATGCTGGTGTTGCCCTCCTTAAGGAAAAGTCATAGAGTCGGAGCCAGAGGCAGTATTCGTTATCTCTTTGGTTCAGCAGAGGCAGAGCGAGTCTGGGAACCTAGTGTTAAGATACTCCGTTCCCCTCTTAAGACCTTTTGGTTTCCCACTTTCCGTCAAACTTAACAGGATGGAATAAAAATATTAAACATTTCAATACTTTTCGAGACTTAAGTTTTCATACAAAAAATATTTTCAATTTAAATTGATTTGATGTAGGCGTGTATCAATTTTTTAACATGCTTATCCTACCAGAGATAATTTCCCTTTCCGCTCTAATTAAGACATTATGTGTTATGTGGCGGAACTTAACGCCGCACTCTTTCTTTTCAGAGCGGTTAATCGACAATAATTTATATATAACCAATCCAGTATTAAAGATCAAAGTCACAACCATCGCGTTTATAGTTAGCCGCTGTGCCACTGCGAAACAGTGGCTTCCTTAATAATAGTAATACCCGCATATATCAGAGTAGGCTTGGGTAACTTAGTGTGAATACACACTCTAGTTCTTACGTACCGCAAAATTTTCGAATCGAGAGTTTAACTCAACACCATGCTTTGTCTTGTTACCAGAGCGAAAAAGGAAAAACAAATAATTTCACCAAGTTGGAATCGAATCCATAACCGTCGCGTCTTCAATTATAATTTTCTCATTTTAAATTCGATCCTGTATACATTACCTATCAATTAGTTAACACATATTGATAATTGATAAATGATGTTACCAAATAACGCCTGGGGTTAAAGTAGTTGCAACTAAAGTGCATCGATATTGATGCGATTTTAATGTTTTAACAGCGTTTCGGGATGTACCTGTTACTGGTTTTATCCTATATGTATTTAATGATAGTAGTCAGTTCGATATTTTATTACTTACGGTAAATAGTTCATTAAAGAAAGCGATGGCCAGATCTTGTGATATAGGAAATTGAGAGCCAATTGACTATTATCGAAGATGTTGAAGGCCGTGTAAAGGGGAGTAGTTTCAGTCGTGAGGCAGACCCTGGCATCAAAAGCTGGGTTTAGTGCCTAGAAATTCTTGTATGATGACTTTTGTATTCATATGTATACAACAAGTTTTGTCAACAACCAGTCGCCATATTGTCAAAATGAAGCATTAAAACGTTTACGAACTATGTTGTGTGGGATATCTTTGAATACGTGTTTAATTTTTTTTTACACTATGGAAGCCAGTGTCAAGACACTCCGTCCCCAATCTTGGAGAGGTGGGTACTCAACGCCACGTTTTGCCTCGTTACAACAGCGAGAAAATGGAAGTATTAAATATTTCACTCCCCTGTGTGGCAATCTATTACTGCGATGTCATCGATCATTTTGATAACAATTGACACAGTAATTTTTTTAAAGCTCAATAATCTTAGCACTGTTTATATTATTGTGTAAGGCCAGTTGTGGCCTGGGACTATTGTAGGACTAATGCTTAATTGCTTTTGCTTTTTTGCTATAATGTTTTAACCTTAAAAATGAAATGCTTGCCCAGTCTGTTTCAAACTTATTAAAAAAAAAAAAACAAAAAAGAAAAACAAACTAACAAAAAAAACAAACAAACAAACTTACAAACTTATTATTGTCACAAATAATTCTATATGTATTTGTATAAAATTGATCTAAAAAAAGTCGCGATGAGTTTATTACGCCGGTTCTTCTCAAGTATGAGACATTAACTTTAGTGAACTAACTTCTTATTTCGAATAAAATGGTTTCATTTGACTTTTTATCATTTAGGTCTCTCCCTATATCTCTTACCGATCACTTTTCCATCATAAATCTTTGTTGCCATTCTTTCATTACTCATTCGTCCGACGTGTCCCAAACCAGCTGAGCATGTTCATCCTTATTCTCACCCTGACATCCTCGCTAGTAGCTGCCATTCTGTGTATCTCTTTATTGCGGATTCGATCAGCTGAGGTCCGTACTCCGTATATCCTACGAATAGATTGCATCACCACAGCATTCATCTTTCTTTCATTCTTCTTCTGACCCACGTTTCGCTGCCGTATAACAGGGTCGGTACCAAAACTGCATTGTGTACGGCAAAACGCGCAGCTGTGTTGACGTTTCGCCGTCTCATCAATGCAGCTAAGGCACCGTTAACCCAGTAACCGGCAGAAATACACCTTTCCACATCCATCTCTACTGAACAATCTTCCTAAATATAGTGAAATTTTTAATACATACATAATGAAGATAAACGAAATAGTTTCACGCTGTATCCCGCATCTAGTAGGGTACGAATGTTAAGACTAGCTGTACGCCTTTTCCCGCCCAATTTTCGAGACATTGTGTGCTACGTGTTATACCTCAACGCTTTCTATTTTTATCTGAGCTAGGTTTTAAAAGTTATTAATTTCCTTGAGTGGGAATGGAACCACTCACGTTTAGTCAGACGCTGTGCTGCTGCGCTAAGAAGGATATTTAAGGAAAATTATAAAAGAATTATAAATTGTACAAAGGTAACGCCATCTATCGGAATATTTATTAATTCGAGTTGATAACTTCAGTTATAATTTTATGACATATATTTTCTTATAATGTAATGTAGAACCTTTTACAGATGGATTTTTTTTTATAATAAATATATATTTCTTTAAATTTTTCGAGTGAGAATCGAACCCACAACAATCAGTATCAGCCATAACTATCGTTTTATTTTAAAATATTTAAAAAATATATATTTGGATACAGCATGTATATTTCTTATAATCAATAAGATCAACCATGCTTTTTTTTCATCCTAAGCAATTTTCAAAAGGAGGAAAGAGTCCAATAATATCTTATATTTCAATCAATTTTGAAACCTGGCTTGTCTAACACAGTAAGTACTTAGACGAACTTCAGGCGGATAAATTATATTTATATAATTATTTTAATATCGAGTAAAATTCGAACCCACAACCATTGTTATTAAACGAAGCTTATTTTATTTATATATTTTAGAAAAAATATTGTATAAAGAAAATATTATATTATGACAAAAAGAGGACACAGTGGATAAATAAAACCACAAATTAAATAAGAAATTGTTTATTTCATCATATATTTTTTGAAATACATTCATAATATAAATATTACAAATTACATAAAAATCTTAATAAATTATGATAAAATTATTACAGACATAGAAAATTTAAGATCTACAACTATTTATAGTAATAAAATAGCTTCACGCTGCATCGCATATAATAAGATAGACAGACTCCTTTTTTATCTTCACGCTGTATCCTGCTCATAGCACACATGGAGCGCCTGGGAACCTAGTGTCAAGACACTTCCGTTTCTCACATTTCGCCGTATTCAGAAGGTATTGCGTGTTAAGGGGCAGAGCTCAACGCCGCAAGAACGTTTTTTTTTTTTTATTACAAGCACAGGTAATCGAAGCCGAAGCACCACCTGATGGTCAGCGGAATCTTCGTCCACCAACATCCACATCCTGAGCGGATTGCGGATGCTGGTTACCTTCGAGGGTAAAAGTGCAAAAGACACTTGAAAGCCCTCAGATTATAGCGTTCAAGAAACACCTCAGGAGAAAGACCATTCTACTACTATAGAATTTAAAGTGGCGTTCTTTTGTTACCAGAACGAGGAAATTAAAATAATTTATTATCCAGTGGGAATCGAACCCACGACCATCGCGTTTACATTGAAATTAATTTACGCCCTGTAAGTTATATTTTATTTCAAAAGAATAGGTTATATATGAAAAATGTCCATTTAAATTACGTTCATTTAATTGACTAAGTATATATAATTTAGGTGTCACATAAAATTTTATAAATATATAGTATATATTTACAGACTGTTTTTAATTATAACACACACACAAAATATGAAATAAATTATAATCTTATTTCTATCAACATTTTTTGTTTAACTTCACACTCGCACATAGCAGGGTAGTCAAAGGGAACCTGTGAACCTAGTGTTAAGATACTCAGTTAATATTAAGACACTTGTATTATCCACTTTTCTCTCAACTTATGAGGCATTACAAGTTGAGTCGCGGATCTCAAAGCCGCGCTTTTCCTCCTTACAAGACCGAGGAAAAGCAAATATTAAATATTTCATTTCGTCAAGTGGGAATCGAACCCACAACCTGTTACGTTAACAGTCACATGCTTGTGTCCCTGCTCCACCAAGACCAAGTTTTCTCGCAACATAGTATAAGAAAATATTTTTTCTGCTTATAATGATAAATCAAATGAAAAATAAATTATTCACATTGAAAGTAATATATTTTATTTATTGCAATTTAATCAAAAATTCTTAAAAAATATATATAAAACTAATCTTCTCGATAACCATTCTTCTCCAGCAGATAAGACACAACACATGCCCTTATCAGTTCTCCGTCCAGTAGTGATAAACACCGGGCAAGAAGAATGACAAGGGCGTGTATACGTATCATTATTCTTCTTGTAATTTCTTCATTTTTTGAATATATAAAAATAAATATATTTGCAAATATAACACAACCATACCAAAATATGAATAATATAACTTTATATAATTTATAAAATATCTTAAAGAAATATTACTATATACTTCTAGGTATTATTAAGTTCTTCTTGTGGTAGTTGATTTTCATTTGCCTGCGTTTTACAACTATACTGTTGAACTAGTAGTAAAACGCAAGAAATGATGCCATAATACCTCTGCTATAAAAATATGTATGTGTAAAAGAATATAATTTATAATCTCGCAAGGAATATTTTTCCACCTTCACGCTATATCCTGCTTATAGTAGAGTAGGCAGAGGGAACCCAGAAGTAAGACACTCCGGGTTGAAATTTTTAAATTATTAGCATACAATTGATTGGGAATCGAACCCACAACTAACGCATGTACTGGTAAATTAGAAGTAAAATTAGAAGCAACGTAACGGTAAATTTTAAACGAAAAAAATATATTTTCGAGAAAAAAACGAAACAATATTCTTGACAAGCTTATTGTTCTCTGTTCTTCTATACTTAGCCTATTATAACACATTACACACTAACATAATATCTACAACTAAAAATATACACAAAATGACTAAAATATTACACAAAACCTTAAAAGACTAAAATTTGCCAAAAATCACGATCATCCAATCTTCATTCTTCTCCAAGCCGCAATACTGTAACAAACGAAAGGCAAAAAGATAAATAAAAGGTATCAACAAAAAACTGACGCCCGACGTGGTACTCTTAATTACCAATCAAAATGTAAGAGATGGTTTCAAGAGTTGATATTTGTTCACTCTCTGGTTGTTATTGCGGGTATGTTAACTTCAATAATTTGAAATTTTGGGATTGGTAGAGAAAAAAATACAGTTTACACGCTGCACCCCGCATATAGCAGGGTAAGCAGAGGGAATCAAATGTTGAGATACTCCATTCCCCACGTATCGTCGTACACCGTCGGGCGGCGGAACTCAACGCCGCGCTGTGTCTACCAGAGCGGGGAAATAAAAATAATACATTTTTCCCAATACTATCGGTATTAGACCCCACTGCACCACGACGGTATCATACAAAATTTAATTGATATATAACGATAGTGTTGATATTAATTAGAATTCTCCGTCAGAAAATGGATATATTTATAAACTATATTTTTAAGCATTACATATAAATATAATGCTAACCACCCAATACGTTGGTTGTATTTCTGAAAAGCCGAATATAAAAGATAGATAAATAAAATTCTTTTCTGCAGTAATTCTGATAAAAGAAAAAAAATAACATAACCATAATTCTTTTTAATGCAAAATGATAACCAAAATAAGTGAACAACGAAATAGTATTAAAAATCCTATACTTAAAACATCTAAATTACTATTACGCAAAGTAACGACGCGGAGCCGGAGGATTAAAAATTATTACGTCAGATTTAAATAGCATTCGAGATTTTATTTTAAGATGTATAATATAAAATATAAATTGAATTTATAATTATATATTATTTAGTTATTTCCACAGTTTATATAACAAAGAGTGACTAATGTTTCTGTTCTTCTAGAAAAGACTATTATTACAAAAAAAACGTCTAAAACAATCACTTTTGGTATAACAAATTAATTAAACGCGCATAATGTGAGAACACATCTGTATAACTAATCAAGATTATATGAGACATCTGCCAAGTCCCCTCACAATTACATCTTTTATCGAAATTTATAATAGCTTTACGCTATATCCCGTATACAGCGAGCGAATGTAACCTAATGTTAAGACACTCCGTTCTCTACATTCGAGTCGGCTCAGCCAGTGGCGGAACTCAACGCCGCTCTAAACTTACAAAAATTAGATACACTTACATTTGACATTTGGTACCACTGCAAAAATCACTTTTTCAAGAGAAATCACATACAACAGAGCTGTCAAATACAGGACTTTCGGTGTATAATCTATTACTGTTCAAACGTAATGGGTCGTAGATACATTTCTCAGGACACGCCCGATTAGATCGAAGGCACGGTGAGGTCTGAGCGTGTAATGGAGTCGACAGTCGACTTGCGTTTGTTGCGCTATTTGGCGCTAGGTGGCGCTCGCAGAAAAGGTTGGAAATTTCTCATGTTAATTTTAATCTCGGGGGTGGTTCCTTGAGATTTTTTTTTTGTCGAAAAGTTACATTTTGATCACTTATGAATTTTGGCGTTTTTAAATTTATATATTTAAATATTTGAGATGAAGAGCGATAGTTATCAGTTCGATTATCCCGCATAGTGCACGGCGGGTAAAAGAAATCTATTTTCATTTAGTGTCCCGTTTTCCAGAATTTTTATAGTGATTATTTTTTTATAGCATCTTTGAGCCACCAGGTACACCAATGTACCTGCGCTCAGAGTATCCATCCCTCCTGCGTTGAGAATGTGTCATATACAACTATTAATTATTTTTTTTAACCATAATTATATATTGTAGTGAAAGTAAATTTTCTATAGAGCGATAAAATAAAATACAATGATGTACTTAAAAACCCGCGAACTACAAAACGAAAACTAAATAAAAAATAATATGAAAATTATCCGAAATTCCGCTGAAAATAACGTATTTTTGCAACGTAGGCCGTACTGTATCATTAATTTATTTGGGCACATCACCGAGAGCCACTGCTCTATACGACCCACTCAGACATAGTCGAGAGCTACAATTAGTTCACAACATAATTCGGATAACAACAAAACGACACTACTGGTTGCTTTTGTTGAGTGTTTATTCACGCTTTATCTCGCATACAGCAGGATAGGCCGGAATCTAGTTATATGTCATTTATTTAATTGTATGTCCATAAATAAGAGGACAGTCGTGGCGCAAGGGCACAAAGTGTGACTGTTTACAGTCACACTTAGTGCCCCTGAGACGACGATCGACTGGTTGTGGGTTCAATCCCAACTCGAGGAGATAAAATATTTACTTACATTTATATTTCATTTTTTCACTCTGGTGCCCGTTAAGTTCCAGCACTGAACACGCAATGCCTCCAGGACTCGGCGGACATTGGGGAACGGTGTGTCTTAACACTAGGTTCCCTGCTATGTGCGTGATACAGCGTGTAGCTGATTGATTTTATGTCCATACCGTTCTCCACACACCGCGTAGTACATTAGACATTGCGTGTTAAGTGGTGAAACTCAACGTCTCGCTTTGCTCTTCGCAGTAAAGCGATATTTTGAGTGAAAAATGAAGCTTTTAACTTTTCTATTTTAAATAAAATCATTTAACTTCGACCTCTACCAAATGAAAATGGAAATCGAACTTACAACCTTTAACAACAACGGCCTAAATGCCTAACGAGACATCACTTCATTACGTTGTTTGTCGAACAAAAACAATAAAAAGACAACATTTCAGCACTAACAGTTTCTAACGTTCTGTATACATCAAGGCTCGTTATACTATATGGTAAAAGTCAAACGTCCCGTTAAATTATGTTTGAAAGGGCAACCCCCGCATTTAACTGTACTACGATATGAAATAACAAGATGTGATATTTTTTGTTTTATTTTATTCTATATTTTTATATTCTTTATGCATTACTTTACTTTAGTTTTTAAGGGCGTCGAGTAAGTTTTAGGCTTGATTTTAGGGAGAATGGATTATTTTCGTTTGTTCGCTCTCAGGACAAGACGAAGCACTTTAAATTCCACTATAACATATTGTGTCGAAAATTGGGGAATAAAATGACTTGATACTTATTTTGAAGATTTAAAAAAAACTAGCCTTCACCTGCATCTCCCCGTAGTGAACGGACACTACTCTAAGTGGGGGAGGGAACTCGGTTTGCAGGTACTGTGGGTTTTACATCGACACTGTTAAAGTAACGTAGCTTTTAGTCCACATTTCGATAATAAAAAACAAAAACTATTCCCTGAATTCAGGATGAACTCAACAAATTCAAAATGGAATATATTTAAAACACAAAAATATAGAGAATATTAAAACAATTATCAACTAGTCTGTCCTCATATATTTACAGTACAGTCAAACCCCATAAACAAAACAAACACAAACGTTCACAAAAAAAAATACGACATAAAAAAAAATTCCATTCAATTCAATTCGCATTTCGGTTCCAACAAACTCGATTAGACCTAATAGTTGGTCAGATCGTAAATCTGTTGTGGTCGATTTGAGCCAGCTGTCGTTGCACGGCTATAGAGTTGTTCACCGTTTATACTAGTATAAGGTCCAATAGATTTTTGCTATATTATAAATGCTATATAATATAGTGATATAAGAGAGCCATTAGTGGCGAAGGGGCATAAAGTGTGACTGTAAACGCAACAGTTATGGGTTCGATCCCCACTCAGGAGAATTAATTTTTATTTATAAATATTTTCATCTCTTCGCTCTGGCACCTAGGAAAACTTTGGCAACCCGTTCCCCATTTTCCGGTGAATTCTAGAGAATTTATAGCGTGTTGAGGACCTATGCCACATAAGTCCAATAGAGGACCTTTGCCTTGGTGCCTATGACGATCAGATCAACTCATTATCGCATTATTTTTATTATGTATTAAAATAAAAATTGAATTAATAACATTTTAACTCTAGATTTATCTAGAGTTAAAATGTTGTCTTTAGACAACCTCTGCAGATGAATCTATTTAATAGTATATTTAGGTCCACGCTGTATCCCACATATAACAACAAGATAGTCAGAGGGAACCTAGTGTTGAGATATTCCGTTTCTCCCATATTTAATAGTTGCGAGTCGATTACAATACAAAAGTGAAACTTGATCCATCAGCGTTGAGCTCAAAGAATTGAATAGAAGTTGAAATCTAGGTAAGATCACTCGACGCGAACAAAGCCGCAGATAAAAGTGTCATTAATATAAATGCTGGAGATTGTTTCTGAAGTTGTAAGCATAGTATATACAGACTAGTTGTCGCCGGCGACTTTCGTTGCGTGAAAGTGTTAAAGCGTGAAGTTTCGTTTTTACCGTTTTTCTCTGTACTTTCCAAGGAACTCACCGGAATTCGGTTAAAAGAATTCACCGGAAAATGGGGAACGAAGTGCCAAAGGAAGTGAGTTGTCTTTTAGTCACTCAGCAACGAAAGAGTTTTATAATTTTTAAAGCTTTATGCTCTATTCTGCACATAGAAGGGTAGCAAGAAGGAATGTAGTGCTAAGAGAGGAGGGTTGAGAACCTAGTGTTAAGATACCCCGTTCCCATTATGACTCATTCGTTCTTCATTCTCCGCCGAATTCTGAAGGTATTGCGTGTTACCAGAGCGAGAAAATGAAAATGTTTTCTGTGCAAGACTGGCTACAATTCAACGTTGTTGAACCCACAAACATATTTTAGGCTGGAAAAGCGCTATCTGTATATCTTAAAATATAGTGGCGTATCACAAGGTTGTATTCTATGCCACGTAAATATCCTCATTTATGAATGTACCAACACCAATATATTCCCATAATAAAATATGATATATGTAGCAGTTCACAATTTAAAAAAATCTTATATAACATTAAGCATATATAAATCAAAAACTAAATGAAATAAAGCGGTTATATCAAATTGAATCCATAATTGCTGGTAGCGTTGTGGTGGCTGTGGTCATTCTATTTTATATATCAATTTAACAATACGTTATGATTAAAACTATTATTGGTATACGCGAATCAGTGAATCCAATATGATAATTTATCCAGGCCGTCGTAGCGCAGGAGCACACTGTCTGTAGTCACGTTGGTGGTGTGTTTGATTCACATGTAGTAATTAACTGTTATCATTTCCCCGATCTAGTGATCTCTAGTGATCTAGTCTATCCAAAGCGGCGTTGACTTTTGCCAATCAACTCGTAATGCCTTAAGAATTCGGAAGAAAATGGAGAATGGAGTTTCTTTACACTAGGTTTCCAGGTTCCCTCTGCCTACTTTTCTATTTGGGATATACAGCATGAAGCTAAAAAATATTAATAATTCATTTTTTTCGCATCCCACAAAATTACATTCAAAAAAAAGAAAGAAATAAATGTAAAAAATGCTAAAAATAAAAAATATGTTAATACAATCTACACATTACATATTTCTTTTGTCAAAAATGGTAATTTACTTCCTTGTGCTGATTCCATTCTCATTTAGAAAGAATTATTAGTGAATCACGACAGAATCAATTTTATTATACTAATATTATAAGGCTGTAGAGTTTGTTTGGTTGAGCACGCTAATATTTTATACAGTACCTATACATACCTATATTGATAAAAATATGGGTAAATAACGAAAATAACGAAAGTAACAAGGGAAAATCCCTTCATAACGATCACTATTTATAACGTAAAATGGTTAACGGCGACAGAAAGAGGTCATAAGAGGTCGTTAATAAGACGGAATGACCCTCAGAGGTCATTACGGCGGTATCGGTGTGAAGTTTAAATCAATTTATATTTCACACCAATTTGTGTTAGCCCCTCTTTATAGTAATTTATTGAGTATTATATTATTACACTACCAACCCAAACGCGGCTTCGCCCGCTTAAACTTGTATTATAAAAATCTTATATATTTTCTTAGCTTCACGCTGAATCCCGTAAGCTAAAGGAGCTAGAGTCTAAGACTCTCAAGACAAGGCAAGTTTCTGTTTTGGAGTAAAATACGTCACTTTTAAGGTAAAAAAGATCTAGATATTTTAAAAACCAAGAATGGGCTTTCAATATTTTATGTGTAATAAAGACAAGTTTCTAAGGGAGACTTGCCGAAAAACGTCATTTACATGTAAACTGTGGTGTGACAATGGCGAAAGGGCGATAGAACATTTTATATACTCGTATACTACTAGCGATCGACACGCGGCTTCGTCCGTATAAAGTAATTTTTACATTATAGCCAAATTATACAAAATGTATATATATATATATATATATAGTCATGAAAAATAACTAGTGGGATTATATATATATATATATATATATATATATATATATATATATATATATATATATATATATATATATATATATATATATATATATATATATATATACGGTTATATTACTATACGGTTTTATCGAAATTCGTTTAATATTTTTTGCAAGAATGAGGAATAAACACCTATCGTCACACAACATAAAACATTATTCTTCTTTGCATCGTGCAATCTAGTAAAAAAGGGTAAGCCCCTTTACTAAATGTTAACAACTTTGATTCCCAAAACATTTATCTGACAAAGATAACAAAATAAACAGCCATCAAATTTATTTTAAATGTCATTTTGACATTTGCAAAATCATTATACACCGTAAATTCGCGTCCCCTTATTATGTAGGGCGTCTATTTATTATGGGCTTTCACTCTAAATTGATAAAATGCCTGCAAAATAAATGCTACGTTCAATTTTCATCATTAAAACGAGTTGTAGGCAACTGTCACAAGTTATTTTCCATATTAACTAATAACAAAAAGGTTAATAGGTCGACTTTATTCGTATATTTTGTAATTAAATAATATAATAAACTGATGAAAAATCTCAATCTTGGATGGAGGAGGGTGTGCTAAGCTGTATTTTTTGTATAAAATAAATAATATTTATATTTATCTAAAAAGTATTTAAAAAGTAATATTTATGTTATATACATAAATTTTCTTTTATTGGAATAGACTTACATCCCATAGGTGGTCTAGTCATGAAAAATAACTAGTGGGAAAGTGGAGAACGGAGGGTATCAACAGTAGGTTGCCTTTGGCTATATGCAGGATACAGCGTGAAGTTTAAATAAAAAATGAACGCCTTACTACTTTTTATAGCCGGCAAAGCTTAAATCAGCATATCTCATATAAAATTGAAAAGCAAAGGCATGAAACGGCGAACAGAAAGTTACACATACACGCTTTTACAGTATCCCCGTAAGAAATCAAAGTTTAATTTATATGTTTCGTATGTTATATAATTACTGACTTAGCTTCACGTTTCATTCCGCAAATAGCATGGTAGGTAGAGGGAACCCGTGGACCCTAGTGTTTAGACACTCCTTTCCCGTAAGACATTTCTGTTCGACATTTTCCGCCGAATTGTACAAACATTGCGTTTTGAATATCGAAACTCAACGCCACCCTTTGCCTCTTTACCAAAACGAGGAAATGAAAATATTATATATTTAACTTCCTCGAGTCCATTTTTTGGGTAATATAAAGCATATAAAGAAAATAAGTATATATAAGTACAAAACAATTATTGTACACTTTTTGGGGTCCCACGTTGGGCGCCAATGACATAGCATTCATACCCTCGTCAAGGCTCCGTGCTCGGAATTAACACGGCCTTTCTCATTAGTTGGTTTAGTTGTTAATATGCTATATTACTTGACTTAGACTAAGCGTCTGTCATATAACGGCACAATAACTATTGGAACTTGTTGTATTATTGAAAACTGTCAGTTTGTTTGTGCTGTCAATGTTGGAAATATACGATACGAGAATAGGATGATTTTAAATTTTAGTGGTACAGCGACAGAATGTGATGGTTGTCGGTTCGATACCAAGTAGGAGGAACGATTCTTTTCAAAAAAACGTTCACTTTTTATGAGTCGAATGGTATGCCATTCGACTCAACGCCGCTCTTTGTCTTGAAATGAAAATATCTAAAAATTGAAAACTCTTTCAAAAGTAAAGATGAAAACAACAATTTGTCTAAAATATTTTTAAATAACGTATAAGACTTACAACGTAGCGGAACTCAAATAAATCTTAAATACTTGAATATATTTAACATTAACTGGCACCACTGGCACCGACAATCCCCAGACGTATAGCACACATCACATCACTCTAGTTTACACTAAATTAGGCCCAAGCTTAGATTAAATCCGACAATTTTTGGCGTTTACACAAAACAATTCACCGAGGTACTTAAAATTTCATAGAGCATCAAATAACTAAATGTACGTACAAAGGTTTAATTTTAACTATTTTTGTTACAGGATTAAGTGTATAATACAAAAAGAGGTTTAACGTATTCATTTCATGTTAAGGTTGGATACGTTTATTAACTGAACTATGATATTTTATTTAAGAATACTGTAGTGAAGTTTTTTTTAGCTTCACGCGTTATCCCGCAAGGCATGGTAGGGAAAATTACCTAGTGTGAAGACACTCCGTTCCCCACTCACCACATGGTGCGTGGGGAACGGAGTGTCTTATGTAATTTTTGTAAATTATGTAATTTTTGAGATAAAGCGTGTCGATTGTCGGAACTTCAGGTTCTTTACCATATTACTCTATAAAGAAAATGTAAATAATTCATTCCCTCGAGTGGAAATCGAAGTTATAACCATACAGCTATATGATGTAAAATCTGGTTCAATCTAAATAATAAAACAGAGATAATAGTTATAGAAACAATTGTTTCATTTTTTCATTTAGTATTAGCATTTCAACAATGTATTGTTATACAAAATACAAAGATGAATCGTTCATTCTCTTCCACCCATAATTCTTGATTAAACTGTTTGTAATATTAGAAGGTGGACTTTATTGTTACTAATTCCAGCTACGGTAAGCTTTCGGATTAATCTTATTATTATAAATGGAGAAAATACTCTGGTAGACAAAGCGAGGCGTTAAGCTCCGCCACTTAAAATGTAATGAATGGAGAAATTTTGATAGAAATTGAGAAAAAAAGAACAGTAAACCTGCTAAAAAATCAGTCATACCACTGTGGGTTCACAGTGATCAGACCGACTGACTGACTCTCTATGATTTTATTCCTGATTTTAGTTATGATGATTATGATTTTATTCCTAATTGAAGCTATTTCATTCCGAATTGGAATTGATCCTATTACCGTCGCGCAAACAATCAGACGGCCTATTCCACTTAATCCCAAAAATTGAACCCTGAGCCACAAATTCTGGGCCATCTGTAAGTTTTAAGTACTCAAACCAGTTCAGACTTCAGAGCAATAAACCGCATAGAGCAAAGCATGTGGAGGACAGATGAATTGATGCCCACTACAGAATAGTATTAACATGCATACTACCCTAATTTATGGCCATGTATTATGTTGATATTAGGAACTGTGCCTAATTGTTCGGGTCTAGCGGTTGATGACCTGCTTCATATTGTTCTGAAAAACGCTCAATAGAATTGTAAATGGAAACAGAGTTATTTGCCACTTATTTGTTGTATCAAAATAATAATAACACCGAAACTCTTTATGTAAGAGAATCTAATTTAAAATTGATCCTAATATATTACTTCAATAGTAAATACAATAATAAAAAAACACTTTACTCAATCAAATTAGAAACGAAAAACAAAAACGATTACCAACCCCCCATAAAACAGATCTCAGCATCCCTTAGAGAATGAAAATTAACCAACAATATAACATAACGTGGTAAATAATAAATATAATTCGACCGTACCAAGTTCATCATATCAAAACAAAAGCTGTTATAAACCCTGTGAATATTTTACGAGCCATTCCGGGTTCACGTGTGTAGCAATCTGATGGGTTCTCTCAGGGAGGTATTTTGGTGCCGTTTTAATAAACTATGCATGCGAGTTTGTATTGACGTAGCTGTATGGTGCCATCTGGGTGGCGTTTAGTTACGCTATTTGGTGGAACATGGCGTTATTATATGAAATGTTGAGCGAGGCTTGCATTGGTCGTATGTAAAAATCGATAGTCGAACGATTGTAATGGGAGTAGATGTAAAACTCTATGGATATTAAAGGGCCACTTCCAAGAATATACTTTAATGAAACATTGATATGATATGTAAGTCTATCTTACTTAGATCCTAATAACATTATTTAATTTGATGAGTGTGAGAATGAGATCACAATTTCCCAAGACGCTAACTGTGTTATAAATTTAGACAAGTTTAGTGTAGAACTGAATCTAGATCTAATAACTTAGTCATAAGTTTATGACTCATTTGAAATACGGAGAATATGTTCGTTTTTTATTGTATATTAAATAAAAATTAGAATAATACAGTTGCAACGGTTAGTTCTCAATGGCCGACTTATCTATAAAAAAATCTCTTCAAGCCAACTAGTGGAATCGGAATAAGGCCACAGCATAAAGAAATAAGAATTAAAAGTAAAAATACAGTTACTTACAAAATAGTAATGTAGACGGGCAACAAAGAGAAAGAATTTAATGATGCGCCACACCGTTTTCCAATTTTCAAACATTTCAGAGAAATGGTGCGCTAAACAACGCACTTAAATGAAACTCAATGCATTACAATGTAATATATTATAACTTTATTGTTTATCATATTTGTGTAATAAAACATTATATTATTATATACTAAAGAAAATTAAACTAAACCCAAGACTAAACTGAACATCTATAACAACACAAATTTGTTAAGAACAGAAAAAGAACCAACAACCACTTCACAATGCCTCTGGACAAATCAACTTTAGGGTCAATCAACCAACAGAATTACAACAACGTAACAGCTAATTTGATTCTCCGTTCTGGCAATCAGGTGAATACTCACTGGGATAGGCTATGATGAGGTTAATAAAGTATTCATGGGTGTTTATATTGACTTGGCTGATTGTGGCGCTATCTATGTTCTTTATATGGGAGAGTTTTTTGTCAAGTTAATACTACTCGACGATAGATGGCGTTAGATATTAGTGAAGTATTACCTCATTAATATCACATTGTGATTTGTACTATATTTTATACGTTTTAATGTGATGTTTTGCTGTTTATTAATATATATAAATAATATATTGCAAATGTTATGCCTATAATATAAATTACGAATGCATTTGCCAATATATAAAATTTCACGTGGACTTTAACGCGTAAAATCAATAATCTCGTATTTGCGGTACTGTTGGAATTTTGGGAAAATCCTCCCTTATAAATTTTATCTATAATTCACAATTTTTTTTTATGCCTCACTACAGTGTGATGTGGCAACACATAACAGGATAGGGTGAGAGGACCTGGGAACCTAGCGTAAAGACATTCTGTACCCATTAAGACACTTCCTTTTCCCACTATGTCTTACAGAGTGGTGGAATTTAGCACCGCTGAATTCCTAAGCCTAGCTTTGCCTAATTTAACTATGTGTAATTTAGTCTGTCTGTAATTTAATCTGCCTATGCCAGTAAAATAACAGAGAACAAACAGACGGAAACTATTAAAGTTGAAATTAGGCACGTGTAGGGAAACACTAAGAGAGAATTTCTCGAAAAATTTTTACAAAAATGGAAAACAACGATATTTTCCAGTTTCCAAAGTCAACAAAAACGTACGTGCTTGCGAGGACTACTACATCAATTTTTGATTCCATATTAATATACAAACTATAACAGCTACAGTTATCGTACAAACGCGCCTACTACTGTTTCAGTGTCATGGTACGGGCACACAGCATCCACGCCCCATCTCATCTCATTACATCTCATCTCATGTAATCTCATTAGTGAATGTACCTACGAAGTAGAAGTGGAAACAATACAAAACGATTCGCAGATGATAAAAGGGGGTTTGAAAAACTTCAATATGAATTTCTCATTGCGAAAATAAAAAAAATAATGCTTTATAGAGCGTTATGGTTGTGTTGTTCTAAGTTGTTTTTAATTTATATGATAGAGTTCTTTAAGTTTAGGTAATTGCTTTTATTTTAGGAATTCTGATAGAATTAGGTAAAAGGAGAAATCGCTGAATTTTTAGCTTCACGTTGTATCTCGCAGACAGTAGTATATGCCAAGGGAATATAGTGTTAAGTCACTGTGTACCCCACTTTGCGCTCAATTTTTTTTCTTCTCATTGCGTTTTGAGGTACAGAACTCAACGGCGTTCTTTCTTGTAATCAGAACTCATTCAACGTGGAAATGAAAAATTCGTCATTATCCCGAGTGGGAATCAAACTCATAACCGTTGTATTTACAGCCAGACACAATGTTGCCGACCAAAAACGACATTTTGTAATATATTTACGGAAAAAAAATCAACAAATAATATTTTCTAAATATAACCTAAATAATTTCTTAAATTCGTTTAAAAATTTCTCGCATCAAATGTCAGTTATACATCATTACGTTTAAAATTCTAACCCCTTTTTGGATGTACAATTTTTGAAGTGTCAAAATGGCCCGAGGCGATTTGGGGTGATATTGAATTAAAAATTTTGCATTGACACTGTTTCAGCTCAGTGGAACGGTTTTCCGTTGGTAATAGGTTCGATATATCATCTCTTCTTCGATATACCCTAAACCCTCGGGGTATTGTGTATTTAAATTTTGTCCGGTTTAGTTTTATACAACACGGAGTTAGGTTCCGCCTTCATATTCGCAATTACTTTAAAATTTCAGTTTGATACCTCCACGCGATCTTGATATACATGGTTGTGACAAACGAACATCAAAGTGATCTTTATAAGGGTTCAGTTTTTTGTTTTGAGGTGCAGAATCCTAAAAACCCCTTCCCCTCTTTTTAGCGAAAAAGGGTTGAAAAATTCGGAAGCGGATCAGAGGGTTGGCCGAGTTCCGAAGTTCATTTGGTTAATACTTTTGTTATTATATTTAATTACTGAAGGTGGCTGATTTTATGTAGATATATATTAATATTATCTGTGTTTATCTCACTTTATAATGTTATAAATATGACATAAAATAAAGAAATAATCTATATATTTAGAACCACCTCTAAGTAAGTAAGACCTACATATATGTATAAGATTCGATATTGGGAAAGGAGAGCTTGTGAACAAACATACTAAACATACATTATCGTAGCGTTAAACAAAATTACTATTGGCCCTATATTTAGTTCTCTACAATCTATGTATATCAATACTATACTAAGATGACGAAGTGTGTTTGACTGAACGCACTAATCTCAGAAACTGTTGGTTTGAATTGAAATACTCTTTTTGCGTTGGCTAATACATTTATAGAGGAAGTCTATAGGCTATAGGTACTATTCATAAAGTAACCTACTGTATTTGAGGTAAATTTTACCTCAGGTGTTCAGAATGTCTTATGTCTTATTACTCTTAGTTATTTCCATTTAAAACTGAAGCTGTATATTGGAAAAAAATACTGCATCACGCTGTATCCCGAATATTAAGCGTTGTGGAACTACGAGGAAATGGAAATATTTAATGACTTATTCCCTCGACTTGGAATCGAACTCACAACCGTTACTGTCACACGCTCTTCCACTGCGCCTCAATTTCTTCTATAATACTATACAATTTGGTAAATATAATAAAATGTCCATTTGCAGCCCCTTGCAACCGCTAAAATTTAACAAGAATTTAGTTTGTTTAGGATCACAGGAGAACGTAATTAGCGTGTTTGTTTGTTTGTCCCACCCTTTGAGGTGCAATCGTTTTGTATGCGGTCGGCACTTTGCCACGTTCGAGTAAATGCCCGTATCAGGAGACGTGAATGTAATTATATTTTTACTTTTATATACATATATAATAGCGACCCGCTCATGACTTCGCCCGCTTAAGCTTATTGTTATAATTAAAATAAATAAATCCGCTTCACGCTGTATTCTGCACACAGCAGGGTAAGCAGAGAGAAACTAGTGTTAGGACACTTCATTCCTCACTTTCTGGCGAATTCTGGAGCCATTGTGTGTTGAGTGGCAGACGCGCTTTGTCTCGACACCAGAGCGAAGGAATGGAAATATAAATGTAAGTAAATATTTCATCTCGTCGAGTGGGGATCCAACCCAAAACCAGTCGGTTTTACAGTCACACGTTGTGCCCCTGCGCCACGTCTGTCCTCAATTATATTTAGGTTTGGACAATTTAAAATAAAAAATATATAAATTTACGTAAAAAGTAGCCTTTGTGTTATTCTGATGTATAATATATTGTAAAGATTCTAAATTATTGTAAAGATTCATCTAAACCCGTTCTGTAATTTTGTATGAAAGTGGAACAAGAATCCATTGTCACAAACTTTGACATTTATAATATTAGCAGGACGTTTTGGCCGTTCCATTATACGAATAATGGAATTAACCAAGATCCTTAGTGCCTGATTCTGTCTCGATAAGGGGGAACCAAAAATATTTTTTTTCAAGTCGAATCTATAGTTCCTGAATATTTCTTCAGCGTTGTGATATTAGTATAGAAGTATACTTGTTTATTTATTGACTATTTTTTTTTTCTCGGATAAAAATAAAGGATAGTACTCGTCTATTTTCGAGAAAAAGACAATTTTAAACTAGAGTTATTAGTTAATTGTATTAAATTGATTGGACTCCATTAACAACATATAGTACAAAGTTATTAATGAAAAAAAACCCACTTCTGTCCTTTTCCTTATAGCAGGATGGTCAGAGAAAACTCCGTTACCAAATCAATTTTTAAGATATTACGCTTTGAGTGGCGGTACTCAACACTGCTGTTTGTCTATTACAAGAGCAACGAAATAATTTGAACACTGCAAAGTGTTCTCAGTGCGCCTTCGCCAATTATGCTACATTCGGGGTACAGCATGAAGCTATATAAACATTAAAAAAATGTTTATAATTCAATTAATAGCATGCGTATTAGTAATTAAAATAAAACATATGGTAAAGCATTGCGTCATTATTTAAATAGAAAAATAAAAAAAAACACCTATAAACACTATTAAGAATCATGACGCACCACAAAAATAACACAAAAAAAATATACTAAGACCCTTAAAATGCACACAACCGGAAGTGAACTCTGTACGGGATAAGATATTAAAAGTAGTTATCATTTGATCATATGTTTTGTGGGTGTAACCTTATATCGAGACATAGTTAATTCAATTATGAGGAAATTAGAAATTTCCTTTTTTTTAACACATTAAAATTCGCAATTTTAAACTTATAAAGAGCATTTTTGCACTTTTCCATTTTAAATCAAAATTTAATTTAATTTCTTCGCTTTAGTATACATAGCGCGGCGTTGAGTTCCGCCACTTAATACGCAATGTCTCGAAAAATGCCCGTTAGTACCAAAGCGTGGTTATCAGAGCGAGTAACTGGAAATATTAAATATTTTCATTATCCCGAGTGGGAATCGAACCCACAACCGTCACGCTTAGCCACACGCCAGAGGTCTACGACGGCCTCTTATTTTATTATTATGAAAGAAATAAAAAAATAATATTCACAGTAAAAAATCCAGTGCTTGTTCCAGTGCTATTCATTGCGGCGTATTGTTGAGCTTTCTTAGAGTTGTAATTAAAATTTTACAGAATAGCGAGAAAAAAAGATATTTTACTGTTTTATAATATACTAGTCGTCGCCCGTGACTTTGTTTGCGCGGGCTTCAAGTTTTTAGCGTTTTCTGTCAGTCACAAAATTGTAGTACGAATTGAAAAAATATTTTTAAAGAGTACCTACTAGCGAACCACACGCGGTTTCGCCTTCTAAGCTTGTTATTGTCTAGTTAAATTATGAAATATCTTTACATGAATTGTGTAGCCTATGTGTTATTCCGATATACATATTTCTGCTATAATATTAATAAGCTTCATCGCATGAAAGTGAAACATACATCCATCTTAATATATAAAGGTTTATAGTCCTTAACCCAGAAAGGCTATATTATATAGGCTATATGCGGAAGATAACTGATACATACAGACACACCTATACATATAAAATATTCATTGATACCTATATATACCTTAATACCTATATAACAAAGGTATCAAACACTGGGGGGTGTCGGTCAAGGCGCCAATTTATACAGTTTATTGAGCGACAAAGTCGTTTCCTACCCCTCATTTATGACGTGTTTGTTACGGATGTTAGGATTAACTGGATGTGGCCATGCACTTTATGTATCTATATATTTATATAACGAGATTTTAAATATAAATAAGAGGAAATTAGAAAATAAATCAAAGGGAAAGTAGTTACTGAGTAGAACGAGTATCTTAACTCTAGGTTCCCTCTGCCTACCCTGCTACATGCGGGATGCAGTGCGTAGCTGAAAACAAAAAATCTATAACACTAGCCCAATCCCGGCTTTGCTTGCTCGAAGTATACAACTATTACAGATGATGCCGATGTGGTAATGGAACAGCGTCTGTTTGTAAACGAAATGGTCGTAACTCCGATCTATATTGGAAAAATTATAATATTTATTTTTATTTTCATTTTCCACTCAGTTTCACCGTTCAACACGAAATCTCACGAAAGTTGGGCAGAAAGTGGTTTACAGCGCCTTAGCACTAGGTTCCTTCCCTGGTATAAATGGGATACAGCATGAAGCTGATACAAAAAAAAAGAAAAAGAAGGCAGGAATTAATTCTTGGTCAACCGCACCCCTAGTTCGTACTAGGGCGTTGTTAAGACCTTATCAATTCGGTAATCAATTGTGTTAACTAAATAAACGTATTAAGTGATATTAAATAAACTGTTGAATTTCTACTATTAGTTGCAACTGTCAATAGTGGGTTCACTTCCGATTGAAGTCGATTTTTATAGATTCACGTTTTATCTCAAATAAAATTGGACGGAAAGTAGAGAACGGAATATTATTCACTGCACTCACATAGGATACAAAGTGAAGATCAAAAAATCCAGTAAGATGTTTTATTTTTATCTTCTTGCTGTATCTCGCACATTGCGGCGTAGGCAGAGGTAACCTGAAAACCTAATGTTAACTCACTCCGTTTCTATTAAGATATTCCCGATCCCCACTTTCCGTCGTCATGAACATTGCACGTCACGTAGCGGAACTCAACGCTGCGCTGTGCTCCGTTACCAGAGCGAGGAAAATGAAAATATATAATATTTCATTTCCTCGACCTTATTTAAATTAAATTTGCGTACAAAGGTCTAAAGATAAACAATATTCATTGACGTTGACTAATGGCAGCTCTAATGAGCCAATAATTTTCGTTTATTTGTTTTATAGCCTTTCTCGATGAATACAAAAATAATTATATTAAACAATTATATTCCAACGAGTACTTTCTGGGTTAAGTGCAATCAACCGAACAAACTCTTCAGCTTTACAATTTTTTCAATAGTTTAGATATAAATAGATATCTTCAATCAACTCAAAAATCCCACCCATCCAAATAACTAACTAAGGTAAGTGTCACTTAACCAAAACTATTATATAAATTTGCAATTTCACGGTGAGGAAGGAAAATTATCGTCTTTCGATTAGATCACAGGATGTCATTAAATATTTCGTTCAGGCGAAACCCTTATTATAAGTAATTAAGATTGAGGGTAGCTTGGTTCAGTTTATTAAGGTTAGTTGTTAGTTAGTTTTAGGTAGCCAGTTTGATAATCGCTTGGGGTAGATTTATTCAAAAGTAAGTAACACTTTAATAGAAAATCGATATTATTGGATGTCAAGAATAATATAAGTACCTACTTATTTTATTTTAGAAATATAATTTCTCTACAAGGAATAGTCAATGGCCTGGACGGCTTCCAGGAGGCACGGGTTCGATCCCCGCTATTCTTTGACTAAAAAAATAGCTATAAATAATACTCACTTCATCCTCCGTATATGTATTTCTTTAGAAGAGAAGACGTCAGAATCCCACCAGTGATAGATCTGGAAAGAAGAAACAACATAGGATAAATATACATGTCTTTTTTTAGCTTCGCACTGTATGCGAAAGGTAGGTTAAGACAGACCGTTTACCACTCTCCGCCAGAATTCGAGACATGACTTGTTGAGTGGTGGAACTCAAAAGCACGCTCTGCACACCTATTGAGTGTAAATATAATCATTATCACAAACGAAAACGGGAATCGAACCCACAACCGTCGCGCTTACAGTCGCCGACTCCTACACAATAACCAGTGAATTTAATTTTTTTCTACCAAAAAAAATGCGATCTATTTCAGATAGCGTTGGGACGAGGCATTATCATAAACGACAAACGCAAAGCTTACTTTTAAGCACAATACAAAATACCTACAATGGGGGAAAAAAGGTTTTTTTTTTCAATCTGACGTCTGTATAATTACAGGGCACCTAAATAAAGAACAAACGATGTACAAAGAGCGATCTTATCTCACAATTTGCATAAATAAAAATAGAAATGGCAATATCTCTTAAGAAGGTTAGAATGGGTTCCTATTTAGTATAATTTTTCTTTCTTTTTTTTAATTCACACTAAATATCTCGCACACAACAGAGGAGGTATAAGGAAGCTAGTGTTATGACTCTCTGGTACCCAAGCACCGCCGAATTTTCAAGACATTGCGTGGTAAGTGGCGGAACTCCAAGCCGAGCTTTGTCTTGTTATGGAAACGAGGAAATGGAAATGATTCGTTGCCTTTAATGAGAATCGAAGCTACAACCATCACGATTATAGTCAGACAATAATAATAATTAGAACTAACATGGAGCAAACATGACTTATGCAGAATGCAACGTGAAGCTGAAACAAAAAGGAATCTGGAAGATAAGAAGGGAGAGTCTAGTTGAAAAGAAATCTGAAGGAAAAGAAGACAGAATCTAGTGTTCGTTCCACTTTCCGTCTGAATATGAGATATTGCCTATGACATTAACCATAATTTCATAACATAAAATTTTGCTTGTATGACATCGGTATATGATATATTTATAGATACTAAATGACTTGACTTAACTGCAACGTTCAATAACTCAAAGTCAACTCTAAATGTATCGAAAGTCAATAAAGAAAATTAAATGTGGTAGAATGGAAAGTTTTCATATTAAATTTAATAGATCATAAATAGCTTATTAAAACATAATTTAAAAAAAAATACACAAAAATATAGATTTTTACTTACACAAAAAGATAGGCAAAATGTAGTGTGTCAAAACCATAAAAAAAACATTCAAAACCACGTGTACCCAAGAAAAATTGAAAAAAAAGACAACAAAATAACACGAAACACAAAATACGCAAATATACACAAGCAGCACAAGAAACTAAATAAATATAACAGCCAGCTATTTCGATATTATTTCAACTGCAAATCCGATATAAAACTACATAAGAGCATCGCGCACGACGGACGTCCGCGTATTGTAATTTAGGGCAGGATGCTACCAATCGTTTGTTCCCGCTGCCGTGTGACGCACGCCCCCCTCGCGTTAATACTAGTTCACTATGGGAAGACCACTTGAGCCTGTTGCTGGGGTATGGATTGAATAACTGGAGTTTATTCATTTATATTGTAGGTAGTGATGGGACACTACGTCCGGAATATTATTATTAATACAATGTAAGAATTATAATTCTTTTGTGGAGTTTAAAGTTTGTTTGGTGTGAGAAAAACACTTTAGCTGGTTTCAGGTTTAAATTGAATGTAACTAAAGTTTATTCATTTTTAATGACAGTAGTGATGGGACTCTACGTCCGGATATTATTGTTGCTTGTTGTTAAGAAAGTATTATGAATTAATAATAAAAATATAATTGAAGATTTTTGTTAGTTGATGTTATTTTCTATGGAATACTACTTAATCCTGTTTCTAGGGTTTTAAATTGAATGTAACTGAAGTTATTTCATTTTTATTGGTGGCAGTGATGGGACACTGCGTTTAGAATATTGTTACCAGGAAAAAAAATGAGCTTCTGTTCCTCCTGACAATATGGAAAGACCACATAAATTTATACCCCAGCAATGGACTTACCATTGCTGGGGTATAAATTTATTAAAACTGTATTTTATTAATTTATATTTAAGATAGTGACGGGATATTACGTCGCGAATAGGTAATTACTAATAAAAAAAACATTTTAAGTGTTATTGTGCCCTTCTTAGGTTGGTTTGTTATCACAAGACTATTTGAACTTGTTACTGTTGTTTCATGTAAATATTATATATAGTCATTAATTTTATTGATAGTGACTAGTCACTACGATTGCAATATTATTACTAAGGAAAAAAGTATATATTTAAAATGTAAACTTTCAAATTTCCATATAAAATTCCGACCTATACAAAAATATAAGCAAGTAGACGAGTCATATAAAATAGGGTGTAATACACAAGAGCAAGGGAGATGTGAAATTAAAAAGCATACACAAGGGTGAAGTTATTTGTATGATTGAAATGTATGAATGTGTATGAGTCTAAATGACAAGGGTACAAAGTTCGATTCCCATTTGGGTAAAATTACAATTGGATTTAATTAACCAATAGAATTTTAGTTTTAGACAATCAGTGTGGGAAAGTAATGTAGAATGTTTATTTCAGATATGTTATTGTTGTTTTTATACTGTAAATGTACATGTTAGACGAATAAAGTATTTTTTTTATTATTAAAATAGTACAATTTAATAGAAAAATCAATATTTAATAACTTTATGCCGTAGTGACCACTACGTGTCAAGACACTCCGTTCTTCGCTTTTCCTACGAATTCAAGACAATGTCTTGAGTGACGGAACTCGATGTCGCAACTTGTGGGAAAATAAATATATAGTTAATACCAGTGAATTAAGTTCCACTACTCGACAGGCAATGCTCCGAGAGTTCGGCGGAAATTGAGAAACGGAAGTGTCTTAACACTAGTTTTTTTCTGCCTACCCCGCTATGTGCGGAATCCAGCGTGACACTTAAAAACATAGCCCTACCAGAGATGGAAACTCACTACTTCTAAAACTCTATAATTCTAGGATCAACAGTTCAGATTTCTTAATTTGTGTAACAAAATTCTTTCGTCAATTGTTTTGGGAAACTGTGAGAAAACAAACAAATAAAATGTATGTAAATTTATACCCACGACCCTTGAGCAACTATTTTATTCAAAACCTATTGAACAATAAAGTAAAAAATCTGGAACACACGTGGTGTCTGATATGAATATGATCCTTATCGATGGAGATCGGCTATTCAATTTCCGTTTTGGGTAATTTATTTATTTATTTAATTTCATTTAGGTATATGGCCTGCATAAAACTGTGTTTTATAAGTAAATATTTTTGTTTTCGTTTTTGTCCGTTTGAATTATTGATGTAATGTAATGTAAGTACTGTCAGTCTAAAGGGAACCAATATAGATTTTGGATGCAGTTCTAAAAAAAATAGCACGTAAAATAAGTAATATTAATAAAATATTTTAAGCAGTTCTTCAGCCGCCTTTTCCAGCATAGCAAAGAAGGCAGAAGAAACCCAGTGTTAAGTCACTCCAATTGTCACTTTCTGCTGAAATTGCGAGATAATAATATAATATAAGTAGGGCTACAAATTTATGAAATTCTTAAATAATAATTAATAAACTGATGAAATTCGATTCGGAAAGGGTTGCGTAAATTATATATAAAGACAGCAAAAAAAATCACGTTCGTTGTATGGGCCCCTGTAGCGGCAACAGAAATACATCATCTGTAAAAATTTCAAATATCTAACTATCACGGTTCATGAGATATAGTCTGGGTTCAGACGGACAGACAGTGAAGTCTTGTTAAAACTGTCACGTTTACAGTTCAGGTACTATCTTATCTATCGAATAATCTATCTAAGCTATCGTATCCGTTACTATGCATCCATAACATACAGCCACTGTGCCACTACGATCATGTTGACGATACACTGTTTATCGGTGTCTAAATCAATTTTGAAATTTGAAATTTAAATCTTAACTATTCAACAACTGCATTACGCTAGCATAATGTCATATAGAGAGATAGGGTTGCCACTTTTAAATATATTAAAAACAGGGTATTTAACACCAAAAAGTTTTTAAGTTGCGATTATTCACCGTTGTTCACTTTTTATATATTATGTGGTGGAACTGAACGCCACTATGTACCTAAATAATCCAAGGAAACTAAATATACGAGTTTTTTTTTAAACATTTTTAAAGTGTTAATCCACACTTAGGAGGATTATTTTTATACGTTTTCTAAATAAGTATTTAAATATACGAGTTTTTTTTAAACATAAGCAGTATATTTATTAACATCTATTTTACAATCATCATCGAATAATTGTTACATCTTATCATTTACTTTTTGCTATAAAATAAAAAGCTCCTTTTCGTTTAGTTTTATATTTTTTTATATATATTACTGCAAGAAAACTATTTCCAAAGTTAATTTGTATCTACAGATTTGATCCTAGACTCACAAACAGCATCCAAATTCCAAACTTTCTCTAAACTAGGACGCTTCCAAGTTAACTAGGAATTGTTAACCCTAGTCATAGACCGAGAGGCGAACGTTGAAAATGTATCGTATATATGAATAATTTGTTTTGTATTGATAGTCTTGGCCATAGTGGCACAGTTGACACATATGTGAAATTCCGTGATGGTTGTCTATTTAGTCTTTTTTGAAAGGGTTCACATTTAAAATAGTAATACATCTTTTTAAATTAAAATAATACATTTTAAGGAGAATGCATGAATTATTTTCACTTCCCTTCCCCGGTCTGGTAACAGGACGAAATGCGGCGTTGGTTTCCTCGGCTTTAGAGGAACGCAGTGTCTTAACACTAAGTTCCTTCTGCCTACCTTTCTATACGTTTGACATAGCATGAATGTAAAAAAAAAACACACACCCAACTGACTTCTATCAGTTCCTTATCACGTTTAAAGTTCAATATGAATGAGTTTCGTAATTTTTTATTCGATTTAGACGATTTTGGGCCTAATTTCAATGGAATTAAGACACATTTTCACATATTGGTGATAAATCTGTGTCACAAATGAATGCTGCGATTGTGACTGCCCCTTATCTGTATACGATTCGATAAATCGCCATACATTATGTATATAACAGACGTTTTATTCAACTTTGGGATTCGTGATTTACAAGATTTGAGTATCTCTTTGTATGACCTACATATGATTAAAAAGGCAGTTCTGCATTGAGAAATATGTTGCACTAGCTTTAGCCTACAGCTTCGCTTGATATGATACATGACAAATTCTAAATGTTATGTCCGCAGGTTCCGCAGGAAACGGTACTATTAGAAACCGAAAGCGGTTATCGTTTTTAAAAAAACACGATAAAACACATATCGTCTCCATGATTCTAAGCTATTTGGAAAGAGATACTATGTAATTGCAATAAATGATATGTATCACCTCCTAACAATACTAAATACTAGTTTCCTTCCAATAAGGGACGTTGCCTACAAGCAACTGATTGACACAATTCCACTGCTTTTATAGTTATTTTCACCTAAGTCCACCCTCTGTTACACGAGTTCACTAACAATACGTTAAAAAGATTGACGACATCTAATATGCCTATAGCTTCTTTCGAAAAATGGATTATCCAACATAAAAAGAACAAAATTTTAACCAGTAATTCCTAAGATAAGCGTGTTCAACCAAACACATTCTTCAACTTCATAATATTGTAGTACATGTAAATTTAAAATAAGTGAAAACGTATGTATATAGTTTTTTTTATTGTTATCCTAGAGAACGTAGATTCAATGTCCGGTACGTAAACATATCTAATTTATGTTTACAATTCAAAGATAATAAGACATATAGAAAATAATTTTGCTCATTCGTCTTAAATTTAAATCTTTACAATGAAGAAAAAGACCGGCTATATAATACCTTCTTGGAAATTAAAATTTTTCAACACCTCGGTGTAGAGAAAAGCACTCTTGTAACAAAAGGCGCCTCTCACCCTACTTCTTATTTTTCGGTCGTTTTAAAAATACATTTTACATATAGCTATGTCATTAGGCCCGTATTTATAAATCGCTCTCAAGCCTGAGATCGATCTTGAGATATCGTTTTCATTATAGATATGTAATTTATGTATGTAAACGGCATCTCAAGATCAATCGCAGACTTGAGTGCCTAAATGTACTTATTTATTCAAAACAAGAAATTTTGAGAGAATTATGAAAAAACTAGTGCATTCCCCACTTTCTGTCAAATTTTTGATATAATTTGTGTTGAAAGGCAGAACACTGCGCCGTGCAAGTTTACACCGAATTATGATAAAATTTTGACTTAGATAAAATTTGGAATGTAGATAGTTTACACTTGGAGTGAGCATAATGGGATTATTTTTATGATATACATATATATTATATTACTTAAGAAGGAACCTAGTGTCACATCACAGAGATAGAGAGAGAGAGAGAGAGAGGAAGAGAGTGAGATCACTATTAGACATGTAACCATCCAACCAATCAGCACAGTCTAATTCGAAATCGCCCACCCATCTAAAGTCATAACAGTTTCATTGCTTGATCTTGCTGCTTCACCGATCATAGGTGGTAATTGGATTCGTATAATTGCTATTCTGTTTGTGCTTGTTCTAGACAGAGGTTACCTACGCTGAAAGATAAAGACCTAAGTACCGTAGAATGTTTCCTGTAAATTGCAAAAAATATTATTCCTATCTCCGACTTCTATTATTTCTTTAATAATGTTAAATTTCCCACCATTTTGACAAGAAGCTTTTATTATTATATTTAAAATTTGACGAGAATATTTTATCCGTCAACAATTGCATGTAAAAATACAAAATCCTATTAAACGGCCATCCAAAATAAAATACACAAACAAACATACATAACCATACCACCTAAACAAATACTAAACACAGAATTGACTAAGGCCAATTCTTATAATGCCACAATCAATGTACACAGATAAAATATAACCGCCATGTTTACAAGATGGCGTCGCAATTTGAATTTCGAATGTTATCGCGCCGGGGTCAGCGCTTCCTATCGCATTTATCGGCGTCACTTCCGCTTGGATGTTTGAAATATTGAATTTTTTTCTTTAAATGTCGTTCGTTGGATTTTTTTTAATTTCTGACCATTTCGTGTGTATCAATGGGCTTATCGGTTTACGTGGAAATAATGCAAAAATATTTGGGTAGTATTTTTCGTGCTGTCAAACAGTTTAATATTTTATTTTTGTTTCCCAGTTGTGTGAAAAATCGTTCAGAGCTTTTAGTTAAATTCACTTAGATAATTACGATTTTAGATTAAAAATATTAAGTATACCTCAAATTTTACCGCGCGTATCGCCAATTCAATTATCACTCAGGCAATACTACGAATTACTATGGGAACAAGGTAAACTTAGAACATTTGCGGTGTGGAACAGGGTGTTTGTTACAACAGGTTCCCTCAGGTTCCCCTGCTATATGCGGGAGACAGCATAAAGCTATTTATTTTACTAAATTCCACAGTGTGGAAAACGTGGAGAGAGAGAAAGTCACTACCTTAATACTATACGTATATTAAATGTTAGAACTCTTAGCAACTGTAGAACCAAAAACAAAATGTAAAATTTAAATAAGCAAGTGAACTTTTGACTTTAGAATTTAATTAAGAAATGATTTACTGTTATAATATATAAATGTGTCCGGTTCCCTTACAAATAAAAAAATAAGGCCCATTTTGGTTTTTATTCGAAATATTTAAAGCGGTCGGCACAGCATGTGATTGTAAATGAGACAGTTGAAGATTCAATTCTCACATTAAATATTTTCATTTAATTGCTCTGTCCAAAATAACAAATATAAATAACAAATGATTTCCGTAAATCAAAACGCAAAAGAAATCTTAAATATACATCAATAAGTATGAAAGAAGCCACAATTATATAAATCTTATAATATCCTTCTAATATGAGGCCAATCGTAGCGCAGTGGCACGAAGTGTGACTGCAAAACCGACTGGTTGTGGGTTCGATCCTCACTCGAAGAGATGAAATATTTACTTAAATTTACATTTCCATTTCTTCGCTCTGGTGTCGAGGCAAAGCGCGGCGTTGAGTTCTGCAACTCAACACGCAATGCCTCCAGAATTCGGCAGAAAGTGGGAAACGGAGTGTCTAAAACACTAGGTTTCCTCTGCCTACCCTGCTGTGTGCGGGATACAGCGTGAACCTGATTTTTTTTCGAATATTTCATTAGCTTTTGATTTCTAAACGTATTTATAAGTCTCTTACACATCAAAATTCATCTTATTCGGTTTCAAATTCATACTCATCAACTTAAAATTCAATTTTTTTATCAACAGACAAACGTATCGCAATGCTTATCTAGCCCTTCAGCTACTATGTTTCAGAATTCAGGTAACTAAAGTTGAGGACCATTGATCTAGTTTAAGCAACTCTACGCGGAAGTGGTAAAAATTCATCATCTTTCCAATGGGAACTACCATATTGGGAATATAGAAGGTTTGTTAGCCTTGTCATTTAAAGTATATATATATATATATATATATATAGCTTTTCCCTGTGAATTCGCCCGCATTTTTAAATGGAACGTGACCCAACTGACTGGTCAAAAAACAACAACTGGATATTTTTTTTCGTTTTTTTTTTCTTCTAATATTATAACACATATTCAACGGTACTATGCAAAAAAATTATACACCATTCAACTCAACTTTGATTCAACTCAAAAGACACACCCATCCACTAACATTTTATATAATTACACCAATTACACCCAAATACATAAAAGAAAAAGAAAAAAAGATAATGGAATGATTAATCAGCGTACAGTTCTCGCTGCACAGCGAATGGCGAGAAAACAAAAGGTCTAAAGGACCTCTAAGAAAAGATTTTTAACAATTCACCCCCTAAGAACGCAAAATGAGGGTTGGAATTATATGTTTTCTTACTAAAATTCTTTATAAGAAAAATCTAGTAATTTAATTCTTGATAGGTACTTTACAAAATTTAAATATATCCTAAATTTAAGAAAGCATTATTAAAATATTAGGGTTAAAATTATTGTGGTCCGAAAACGAATGAGTTATTTTTGTTTCCCTGTTCAGCAAAGAAAGACAAAACGCGGCGTTGATTTTCGCAACTCTCAACAGTAAAGTTTCGAATTCGGTTGAAAAGCGGATAACTCAGTCTCTTAACACTGCTAAATGAGTGATACAACTTGAAGCTAGAAGCAAAATCAAGTACCCTAACACTAATAGGAGAAACATGTACGTAAAGAAAGGCATCATAGTCGAAACCCAACATCTAATACTAACCATACTGAATTATAGGGCTGTGAAATTAATATATATTATGTATCAAAACGTATATAAGCACTCACTGTACAGCTGTATAAGTGGCAACCCTGTAATGTAGTCGGAGAGCGGCCATTAGTTGTGAATTGGGGTCAATTGTTGTTTGTCCATTCTGCTCGTTACGGCGGCCATATTTGAAATAATTTGGAAATGGAACGCGTTTTGGCGGGAATGGTCGTTGGCTGATTAGGTGTTTTTTATTTATTTATTTGCTAAAAAGAGAAAATATAGAGTCGCGTCTTTTTCAAGATATTTTTTTCTAAATATTGTAATTAAAAGTTGTTACTTTAAGCGAAGAACGAAAAAAAGTATTGTTCGCTTCGCTTGTTACGGCAGCCATATTGCAGATTGTCTACACCTATCCTGTAATGCTGGTTAATTAATGTTTTCTTTTTTATTTCTCTGTATTACACTATTTCTACATTTACAGAAAGAGTAATATTCATTATTCATTTAAAAGTTTTCAATTGATCGGCAAACATTTTTAAATAAAATGTACATATATATAGACGCGTATAGGCGGGAATGGTTGTTGGGACGATTTCCTTCTTTTTATTTCATATTATATATAGAACAATACATTTGATATTAAATTACTAACATTAAAAAACAGACACATATCAGGCTAGCCTTCTTGTAAAAGCATGGTATGAAGATATGTGTGGACTAACCACGAGATAGAGAAATATAAATTACAAAGAGGCTGTCGTGGCATCTGTCTATAAACTCGAGTTCCATTCAGAGGAATGAACTATTTTCATTTCTTCGCTCTGATAGGGACAGATGAACTTTGGGGGGGGTCCGCGGTAAGCGGAGTGTCTTAACACTAGGTTCTCTGCCTAACCTGCTATATACAGTGTACAGCCTGAAGCTAAAAAAATACATATTTTATAGATATTTAGAAATTGCTACCAAAAATGGTGTAGCCAGTATGAAATCTCAATGTAACAGTTACAGTAAATCGCTTCAGGACCTTTTCGCTCATAATTACGTTTTGCCTTGTTTTATTTATATACGGTACGGGAGGAAGATTGGTTTTTGCTATTAAGTGAGAAAATGTTGCCAATTTAGGTTATTTATTTTGTTATTTACCTACTTTTTGCTAGTAATTGCTTGAATTGAACTTTACTTATTTGTTTCATTGTCTTAGCTACCGTATCTCCTGTTTTGCAATATTTTTCCAATTTTTGAATCACGGAACCCAACGCCGTTCTTACTTAATGCCAAAGTAGTTATGTATTTATTATTCGTAACAACCTTTCAGTCAGTGTAAAGAAGTTGATTCTTTGTACCTGCGAATAAATAATATTATTTATAACGGTATCAAATATAAATTAATTTTACCAACTCGTAATAACGAGTGAGAAATGTGGTTTCAAAATAGTTTTATATATATTTCGAGACAAATGATGAGAGTTACAGCGTTAAGTTCCGCTATTTATATCGCGGTGTCTATCGAAAAGTTAAAGTAAATCTAATTTAATTTACCACAAATTTTCTTTATACCCAATTAGTTTTTTAATTATAAAAAAACATAAATAATACTAAATTTTCAAATAGAAATAATATGTATATATAAGTTGATATATGTATGTTATCAGTTAACGGAAGCGGTTTGAACCGGATTTGATAAAAAAAAATGTTATGTATAACGTTGTTAAAAAAATATTATAGGCGCAAGATTTCATTGTAACCTTTCTTTTGTCTTATGATGTCTCCTACGAATATATAGATAGGGTCGGCAGAGGGAACCTAGTATTAAGACGTTCTGTTCCTCACTTCCCTCTGATGAGTTTGAGACAGTAAGAACTCGACGTCGCGCTTTGTTTTGTTATAAGAGTGCGAAAAGGAAATTATTAATTCCGTCGAGTGGGTACCGAAGCCACAACCGTCGCCTTTACAGTAAAATGCTGTACTGCTGCGCCACGATGGTCCCTTATTATATATACAATTTTCCTCATATACTACTAATTATAGACATATAATCTAATTTACTATATTATATTAACATTTTCCTTGATATACCTTTGTTAAAATATATGTTTAAATACTTAATAATAATTAAACTTTAAAAAACTAGAGACCTGTCGTTTCACAATGATACAAGCGTGCGACTAGGAAATGTGACATGTTGAGGGTTCAATTCCCATTGAGGAAATGAAATATTTAATTTCCAAAACGCAGTTTTGAGTTCCGCCACTCAATGAATTCAGAATTAAGCGGAAAGTTGGGAACGGAAGTACGTTAATAGAAACGGAATAGCTTAACCCTAGGTTCCCAGATTCTCTCTGCTTACCCCGCCATGTGCGTGTTGCAGCTTCAAACTAAAAAAAACCACTAACTTTTGCCTGCATCTTCGTCCGTATGGTCAAATTTAACTATCTAAGAATTCTGTGTGACACATGACGCATTCTATGTGAGGGAGGTATCTCTGTCAGCAGTGAAATTAGGTTATATTGAAACAATTAACGTGATTGTAGGCTGAAGTTTACTTCCATAAATGGACTACAAAACATGAATAGTTCCTGAGATTAGCGTGTTCAACTTAAACAAACTCTCCAGATTTAATACTAATATGAAACTATAGATACACGTGGAGTACGGCGGCGGCGTTAGGTACCGTTTAAAGCAGCAACAATAGTGAAAGAAGATATTTTAAAAACACATAAAAACAATTCTTACTCACATTTCTCAGAAACTTGGCTATTTATTGTAACGTGATCTTATTCACACTGACTCATCTATTTCATTTAAAAAATTCTTTACTACAGAACCAATGATTAAACCATTGGTTTCTTAGTAAACAAATTTATTTATGTTATTCTAAATATTTTCTGTTTAGGGTAAGTTGTAAGTTCATATTTTATACATAGAAATGTTTCTATGATAAAAGACACACGATTTTTCCCGGATGCATGGCAGAAGGAACTAGTGGTAAGACACTTTATTCTTCACGCAACGCCTAATTTACGAGACATTGTATTATTTGGTAAAACTAAACGCCACATCTTATCTTTTAACTAAGTCGAAGAAATAAAAATTCTTTCTACCGAGTGGATATCGAATCCACAACCGCCACGTTTGCAGCCAGATGATGTGTCGTTGCGCCACATTCTTATTATAAAAATAAAAACCCTATTGCTGAAAATAAGTAAGCTAGAGGAAAATAACTTAAACTGACTGATTTTGACTTTTTTAGTAACTCTTTTATTAAGTGGAGTTTACATAGTTATGTAACTATGTAATAAAATGTTAAAAAAACTGAATTTGTATCATTATGAAACTTCACACATATACAGCTGAGTTATATGTAACAATACAATAATATGTTACTATCGAGCTGATCTGATGATGGAGCCAGCATCTGAACTCTTCAGAGGTCACTACTAAAGCACTCGAGCTTTAGTTCATATAATTTATAGCTTCGAGCACATTCTGTAGCACTTGTAGCACTTGGTGTAGAAAAGCATTTTTTTTAATTTCCCATATGCAGTACGCTTATACTAACCACTAAAAAACCGCTTGGCAACCGAGTAATAAATAATAATAAATAATTTAAAAAAAAACTAACCAAATAGAAAAGCGCTAAACTTCACGAAACACCGTTACCGGCATTGTGAGTGAAATTTCAAATGAATTACGTACCTTTTGTCCTGATTTCATTGTTATACTACAGCTGCTTGGATCAACTTAAGGGGCGTGAGTTGTCATTTTGGAAATTCAACCCTAAAGGTTCAAAACTAGGGGCTATTTTTAAATAGGGGTTGTAAGTTTAAAAAAAATGATGAAATCAAAGTATAGAGTGGGTACACATGTTTTGGAGATTTCGCGTAACAAAAGGGCAAGCATAGTCAGTCAATTTGCAATAGGTTTGTATGGAACATGAATTGTAATAATAATATATATTACTTATTATTGTTAACCGATTTCAAAAGAAATAAATGCCGATTTTGATTATTTCGTTATCGTCATATTTCGTATACGCTTTATTTAATGCCTTCTGATTGTCGACGTGGCGTGTGTGGGTTCGATTCACACTCGGTGTAACGAACTGTTTTTCATTTTTAACTAAGTTAATTCACCACTTGCCAACAAAATTTGAAACATGCCGTGTCGAATGGCGAAACCTAACGCCGCGCTTTACTTACCACGACGAATGCGGAAATATTGAATAAAATCATTTCCCTGATCGAGAATCGATCTACATGATCGTCCTATCGTACCTTCGTATATTTATATATTATTATTTTAAATACAGTCTTTTACTACAAAGTTCCATATTACAGAGTAGAAAGTTATTTTTAACTATACCTACTACGAGTATAGGCATGCAATGAACTGTATTTAATTTTTATGAAGTAGAAAATTGTTCGAGCTTAGACGTAAGGGGTGGGAATATGTTTCTCTATATACGTATGTACATAGTGTTAGCACCCTTGTAGCTTAGTTATTAATTATCTGAGTCCACGTGATGAGTGTGGATTCTACATAATAGAAGGATAAAAGCTGAGAGTATCGTGGCTCAGTGGCATTAGCGTATGACTGTAAACGCGACGGTTTTGGGTTTGATTACCACTCGGGGTAGTGAATTGAAGTCAACACCCTTGTAGCGCAGCTAGCAGCTCTTATTAAGAATCTGACTGGACGACAGTCATAGGTTCAACAGAATAGAAGCAATGTTAATGTATATATATGTATGTATATGTGTCGTGATAGAACGATTAACGGAATGATGTTATACAGCCTACCTTGGATATAGACTTTTAAAAACAAAAAGGAAATTTCAATTCGAAGCAGTAGTTCTTGAGATTACCGCGTGCAACCATACAAACTAAAGGCTAAAAAGCCTAAATATATTTATATAAATATTTTTTCCTCATATATGTTATAGCTCAAATATATATTATTTAAAATTTACGAAGCAATATATTTTATTCATAACATATATTAATATATAAATAGATAGCATATCTATCAATCTTTTATCTTATCGTTATTTTACTATACTTTTACATACAAAATGCCGCTGAAGTTTGGAAATCACATCCACAACCGCCTGTTTACAATCAGAAACAGCGCCACGACTGGCCTCAATAATTATAATCTACATACAAACATAGAACCGGAACAGAGGATAAAATCTTTAGAGATTTCACGACGAATCGCTCAAGAAATCCGTTAAAAACTTTTGTACGTTGGAATTGATTTTTTCTTGAGAGCTACTATACTACACTACCCCTATTTCTTGTCGTGAAGGGGTGTGTTTCGTATGGTGTCAAAGGAAAGATTTTGACCGCTAAACCTCCTTATAGAAGACGAGAGGAATTGAAGATTTTCAGTTTCAGTACAAGTTTTAGATCAAAAAATGTGTTTCAGTATTGAGAATTGTAGTTTGTAAGTCGGGCTGGCTATTTATGGATTTCTTTAGTTTGGCGTGTCTATGTATTTATGTCTGTAGTATTGTAACTTCCAAGTGAATAAATCAATTTTGATTCTGTAGTTAGCCATGATTTAAAAAGTATGGTCAGCAATTTAAAGATTATCAGCTCTTTTTTCGTCCTTAGTTTACTTTCAAGACCTGTTTGTGTTGGGAGCTTTAAAGGCTGTGCTGCGACAGTCTCAATAATGATCCTACTAAAAATAATAATTATTATATATTTATATTATATGTATTAATCAATAATTAGCTAAATAATAAAATTTTACTAATACTCTTATTATAAATGTGAAAGTTTGTTCCAATTTCAAAAAGTACTGTACAGATTTGGATGAAACTTAACAGAAAAATAGCATATACATCAAAATAACACAGTCTTCAATTTATGTGTCACATATGTAGCAGGGTACACATTTTGTATTGTTTGGCTTAAGTATAAAAAAAGTTTTAACGAAGTAAAAAACAGAGTATTTTCTCTCTGCCTACACTGCTGTGTGCGGGATACAGCGTGAAGCTGATTTAATTTTTTAGTTCAAGAGAGTGAAGCCACATGTGGTTCACTAGTTATTCACATAGGTATATAAGAGTTGAATAATGCTGGATTATATTATTAATATCAAGTAACGCATTTCTTAGAACATTAGTACAAAGTTATATTGAATTTCAATAAAAGGCGCGGTCAGCTAAATCTTGATGTTTATAAAACAACCAATCGGTTATGTCTAGAATGAATGCTTAGATTTCTGTTGGACTGATTATTTAATAGTTGTTACGGCTTCGATTCCCAAAAATCCTGTCAAATCCTGTCAAAAGCTCTATCAAATATCTATATTCAATAGAGAACGTAGAAATTAACCACTGTTATAAATAAGTTATAAGTGACCATTCATTACTTTAGCGATAGTAAATTTAAATTGCTATAGAATAAAAAAAACAGCTTCATGCATCCCGCATATAGCAGTGTAGGCAGAGGGAACCTAGTGTTGGAACACTTCGTTTCCCATTTTTCGCAGAATTCATTGCGTGTTGAGTGCCGGAAACCAATGTGCCTCGACACCAGAGCGAAGAACTGAAAATATGAAATATATCATTTCCTCAAGTACGAATCGAACCCACAATTGTTTTCGGTCAGACGCTGTGCCACTAAGCCACGAGGGCCTCAGACGACGGATTTATAGGACAAAATCGCCTTCTCTAAAGCCCTCTTCTTCTAATGGACTATACTACACAAAAAAACTTTTTGTATAAGATAATCCATTCTTAAAGGAAGTATATAGGGCTACATACACGTATATCACATATCGTCAATAGTATGTATTTGTTTTACGGAAACATTAAAATTTAAACTTAACAGCGACATCGGCGCTGTCCTCGATGATTATCACTTATCAAAATTATCAGTGAACGAAGGCCACGTTATCAACACTATGTGGCGTTATACAATTAATACAATTCTTATTCTATGTTTACAAAAAATAAAAAAAAGGAAGTTAAATCTTAAATTAATTAATATGAAGCCGTCGCGGCGCAGCGACACAGTTCATATCCTCATTCTAGTAACAAGACAAAGCGCGGCGTTAAGTACCGTCACTCAACACGCAATATTTCAAAATTCGGCGAAAAGTGAAAATCATGAATTGAAAGTCTTATTCGGGACAAAAAATTAAGCTAAAAAAATGTAATTCATTTCGCGTATATTTAAGATTTTACATTTTGGAAACCCGACGTTTCGAACACTTTACAGTAGTCCGTGGTCACGGGTAGACTGCCCTGCGAAACGTCGGGTTTCCAAAATGTAAAATCTTAAATATACGCGATTAATCCGGTTAAATTAGTTTCATTTAATATGTGTAATAATTTAAATTCTTATAGTTTACCTCAATAAGAAAATTGAACCCACTACCGTATATAGCAACATAGCCCAATGATTGAATTATACACAGCCAAGGTTATTGATCATACATTGTTTTAATATCTGCTTTACACGACGATGACGCAATACACATCTGTTATGTCTCTTTAAATTAATACGTTATAAACACAAGTATGTATGAAACTAACTGACGCTATCTAAAAAAGTTTGGTTGAACGCGGTAATCTCAAGAACCACTCACTACTGTGATACTAGTGTCAAGGCAATCTCTTTTTTCCACTTTCCAGCCATCACAGAGACATAATGAACAACAAGCAATGAATTGTACCTATACTTATTCTGTTCCATCGCTGTGAATTAGAAATAACTAGTCACAAAATCTGACTTGGTTATAATAAAAAAAAAATACTATCGCCGCTACGTATATATAATACGTCGCTATGCTAAATATATAATAAAATCTATTATTAAGGGCATTTATCATGAAGTAGAATTCCAAAAAGATAATATTGCAATTTTTTGTTTATTTGTCTGTTCGCCATTTGTACGCGCTTATCTTGAAACGGCTTAATCGTTTTAAATGTAATTTTCACTATTGTATTTTGGTAAATTTCTCTTTATAGTGCCCGTTTTGTTTTAGTTACTTCATAAATTAAAGTTATATCGCGCAATATATACCTACACACAGAAAAAGAAATAGAAAAAAGTCACTACGCATCCCCTTTTCATGCAAATAACAAATATTACATACACGTTCATACAACGATTGAATACTCTCCGGACGTGTATGTCTGTATGTATGTACATAAGTAGGTACATCTGTTAATCCATTTGGGCCCGCAATAGTCATGTATTTGTAGGGCGGATATGATTTTGTATATAAAATAGGATATTTTTTGTCTAGTCTCACTTTTTTTTAAAGTTTACCGTTATTGTTACTTGTGCACATAAGCATCATATTTGTTACAATATTGTAGATTTAACTAGGAATATCATTATAATAATATTGTACGATATAAAAAAATATATTGAATCACAATTATTATCAAAAACGCATTAACGTTACATGTAAATGCCGAATTCATCTTTATCTAACCAAAGTGGGCATTATTTACCATTCAAAACTATTCCATTGACAAAAATCGAATGTGTATTCGAACACAATATAACCGCTTTAATTCTCTTTAACAAAAATAATTTTTATATATGCATATAAAAAAGTAGCTTTTCCCTCTTAGCAGGGTAGAAAGAAAGGGGTAGTGTTTAGACGATAAGTTTTCCACTTTATGCCTAATTTTAAAGACATTTTTTCTTGTTGAGTAGCGGAACTCAATGCCGTGCTTCATCTTCAAATGATCGTCAAACCTAAAACCATTGCGTTTACAGTCAGACGTTGTCTCATTGAGATTGATTGTATACTAATAATCAAGAAAAAGAATAATATTATAAAGTCATTTGGTGGAACGTACTAATCTCAGAAACTACTGATAAGAATTGAATCACTCTCCTATATTAAATCACGTTAATCTTTATTTATTTTTATTTGATCATTTGGGTAAATACAGGGCAGGTAGAAACTAGTGGTTATATAAATCCTTATACATTTTACACCAATAGATATCAAGCTTCGCAATAAAACCAGCCATGTCTAGGGAAATACAGTACAAGTTCTAGGAGTTTCAATCTTAAAGTTAAAGAATACTTTTATAGAAAGAACTTTTTCCTAGCAATTAGATAAGTTTAATTACAGTACAGTCTCCGAAGGCTAGGAGTTTGCAAATTAGAAAAAAAAATGCATTTTTTTTCTATTTTACTCTAGTTTGGGAATAGATAGGCTTCTTCTTCTATTCTTAGTAGAACTGCCTTGGTGGTAGCTTCCTGTAGGACTGACACTAATATTTTTTTTCCAATAGCGATTCAAGTGCTTGTAAATGATTAATTGAATAAAGAATATTTTATTTGTGATAGTGACATAGACACTTTGCGTCTATGTCACTACAGCCAGCCGACAGATTCTATTCAAAGTCACATCTGACATATAAATTTATCAATTAATATTTTTTGACTCGACGTCATCAGCGGCAGCAGCAGCAGCTGTATTGTTTTTAAATAGTAATTTTACTTGTAATTAATTAAAGTTAAAAATATTGAAGTTAACGAATGCATATAAATGTTAATTTCATTCCTCTCGTATGGGAATCCAACCCACAACCTGACCTGCGTTTACAGTCACATGCTTGTGCCTCTGCGATACGACTGGCATCGATATAATTTTAAGCATAAGTATAGAGCTGCAATAACGCGAGAAAAAATAGCTATTCCTCGACTGACAAAAAATTGTTGGAACATGAAAACATGGAATGAAACTAAAATTATATATAAATATTTTCCTAACTATAGTAGACGCAAAGAATAAAAATAAAGAAACGAGCCACGCACTCTACTTTCTACATTTTTATATTGAAATTGATTATAAATCGAGTCGATTGAGTTACCAAAAAAAAAACGCTACTAACAAAAATTATAAAAACAGAAAATTATCAACGATATATTCAACATTATCAGTATGTTTGCTTAGGCGAATAATAACCAAAACTAAGGTCTAAGCTAAGCCAAACAAAAAACTCATGGTCATCCTACCAAAAAAATCGACTCCCGCGCATCTGCCACGCACGTGGTTAGGATTTTGACAATATGGCATGAGAATGCGGGCTTTCAATGGGGCCCGATGCTTTGTCGTATAGGGGTGGCTATTATGGGACCAAGGTTCAATTCTGATCGCATTGTGTGTTACTGATTGTAGTTTGATAAAAAAATGTCTATTGCGTTTATTTGTATGAATTAATTGACTGTTTGGCTTAAAATTGGTATACCGATGTACTCTTAAATATTTCAAATAATTTTTTAATACAGTTTTCTTTAATACAGACAGAGTGATCCAAGATAAGGTTTAAATTTATTATACTTTATGTTCGTTTAGTTTTAACACGCGTTTTAGTCATTTAAGAATGATTAACTGTACGCAATGGATGCATGTTAGAATTTCTTCCAAGGGTGTTCTTTTATATTTTATGGTTAGATAATGTCTTGTTGAAACGGTGTTAAGTTCTGGAGATTAAAACGCAAAATCTCTATTTAAAGCCATTGTGGGTTACGGCAGCGTGACGACAAGTATTGTGAAAGACACCATTTTAAAATTTTTATATGAATTAAATGTATCCAATATTTTATATGATAAATGCTTATATGAACAAATTACAAAATTTAAGAGAACATAGCTTATTCTTTTTAATTTACTTGTAAAAAAACCTAAAGTATGCGTCTCACTCGTCTTTCTTATCCTTCTTTATTAATATTATTAACATGAAAGTGATGTTGACGTGAGTGAGGGAGTTGACACGCTTTAACGCGTTAACTATTCAAATGTACATGATGAAATTCTGTATATCTACATATTTTCAAAAGTATTAAAAATACTGATATAAGCATTATGACAATTGTTGTTCGAGTTGACCAATAATATAACCTATTGCCTTACTCGATACAAGGACTATGCAATACTAAAATATTTTTTCAATTTAAAATTGTAGTTCCTGAGATAAGCGCGTTCAATCAAACAAACTCTATAATATTAGAACAGATGACATGCACAGCTTAGAGATTACTAGTAAAAAATCCCATACGAACTAAAAAAAATCGCTTCAAAGCTAAAATCGTACAGAACTATGTTGAAACAGTGAATTCTATAGAACAAAGTTGAAAGAAATAGTACCAACGTTTTTACTCACAGCGGTGTTCAATTGATTACACGTTTTAAATGAAACGTGAACTTTTAAATGAAGGCTCTTCTATTTTCCGAATATCCATACATTTCTACATATATACATATATATAATAAATTTAAACATTATAAAATCGTAACTGATTGGTCTGGCCATAGATATCTCTCATACTCATTTCTATATGAGAAAAAAATTATAGGGTATTTCTCAATGTAAAAAAAGCCAAAACATATAGTTTTTGGGCAAGCCAAGTTCAAAAACGGATTTAAATATAGTTTTCTCTATTTTATTGGCAAGCTTTCCTTCACCTTTAGTGTATGTTTTATTTCAAACGGTTCATAAATAAAGAAGTTATTTTAATATTAAGAATTTTGTTCAACAAAATTGCTACATAATAACTAGTTATTTTTTTCTCGAAATATTTTATCCCTTCCATAATAAATATTAGAACCAATCATCTATATTATATACTGTGTCATTACATTCGTCACTAAAAAATGGAGTGTCTCTCTCTAGCGACCTGCTATGCAGTATGCAGTGGATAATTGAATTTAAAAAAACATACATAGCCACATACACACTTACATATATATGTTATATATAGATATATATTAAACACAAAGAGCGCAGCTGACACAATTTTTAGAGTTTCTAACGAATACCTGACGTTCTCACTTTTATATTAAAACCCTTTGAACTATTCCATTCGGGGGATGACGATTTTTTAAATTAAAAGGCCGTAGCGTACGCATTTTGAATTGTTTGAATTATTTTTGTTATGTGGTAGTCTTACAGGGCTGACAGTATTGACAATTTTATATAGAGAATCCTGCAAATAGCAGGGTAAGTAAAGAGCCTAGTGTTAAAACACTCCGTTACGGACACTTCCTAGTTTTTTAGATATTGCAGAACTCAACGCCGCACTTTATATTGTTGTCAGAGCGAGGTAATGTTGCAATGTTTTATTTCCCCGAGTGGGAACTAAATATTTTATTACAACATTTTGTAATTACGAACATCGTGTATGAGAAAGCATTGCATTTATCCTTAATTTTCTTTTTATCAAGCGAAGCGAACGAGACTATATTTTTTGTATATATATAAATATCAGTTTCACTATCACTATGACTGTCTGTCCATCCTATTGAGTGTAAGTTACGTCACTTTATGTAGCTCTATTAATTCATTTACTATTTCTATTTTTAACTATGAATTGTTACAACTATTGGCCTTTATTACATACCTACCTAGTTTAGTTCTCTCAATAAACAAGAGATAGATGCGGGTTCAAAATTCAAATCCTTTTTGATGGGAATTCTTCAGGTAGTCAACTTAAGACTGGACTTTTATAAACTGTTGTTTGCTAAAATATTGATTTACTAATGCAATAGCAGTGTGGGTAGAGGTAAACTAATGTAAGATACTCCAGCATTGTGTATTGAGCGGCGGAATTCAACGCCGCGATGCGAAAAGTGAGGGAATAAAAATAATTCATGGCCCCGACTCCACCCGCCCCGATACCACTGCGCCACAGCCTCAACACAAACTTATTATTATTTTACTAAACAGAGAACGGAGTGTCTTAATTCGTAACTCTAACCCTCTGCTTACTACATGCGGTAAATAGTTTTTTTTTATTCCCAGTACTCGTGCCATATTGTGTAAGGATTCAATTGATAAGAAGATATATAATAATAAGTTTCTAACTGATAAGAAATTAGAACAATGTGTTTTACAACGTGTTAGTAATTACGTTTAGTTGATATAAACTATATATAACATGTAAGTATTTTAGATATTGAGGGCTCTGGTAGACGCATCGAGGCGTTATGTTCCTACACTGAACAAGCAGTGTCTCGGAAATGAGGTGGTCCGTGAGGAACGGGGTGTATTGATATTGTATAAACAGTGCAAGCAGAGGGGGGCCCCCGTCTGATACACAGTAGACACTGACACTAGGTTATTTGGTTGCTATGTAAAAAATCATAAATGTGTAAATGTTTTTATCTTCTTTTATATATTTTACAAATTTCTTTTATTTAACAGTTTTAGTTTCCGTAAGAAACAGATTTATGTGTTTTAACAATTTTATTTTCCTTAAGAAAATAAAATTGTTTTCTTACGGAAAATAAAATTGTTAAAACACATAAATCTCAATTGTAGGCCTGTTGAGTAGTGGAACTCAACGCCGCAAGTTTCTACTTAAAGTTAAAACAAGATATCTATCAAAAAATAAAAGTTAATACAATATTACTTTACATAACAGATAGCTTTAATGGAATGGGAGCGGTTGGGGTGTGGAGCTCTATAACTTAGCTAACGTATTTAAGGAAATTATTAAATTTCATTCAAAAATTGTGTCGTGAGTTCGGTTCCTAGTCGGGGGAATAATATTAATTTCATTTTCTCGTTCTGGTACACAATGCGTGGCGTTAAATTTTCTCACTGACCACGCTGTCTCGAAAATTTTGCGGAAAGTGGGGAAGAGAGTGCTTCTGAAACCCAGGACACAGCGTAAAACTAGTTATATAAATATTTGTAGTTTTATAAGCTATAATTAATATAAACAGAAGCAAATTGTATATTATTTAAGGATTATGTAAAATAAAGATTTATATAATAAATTAAAACTCACCGTTCATACTCGATGCTTCAGTTTCACAAAAATATTAAAAAGACAAAAAATCCGCCATCATGAAATTATTATTTATAGATCCCGCCAAAACCTTGACACTGACTTGACATTTACAATTTTTCTATCATTTTTATAACTTTAAACACTTATTTTATTGAATATATAACGTTTAATATAAACGTTTTGTTATTTATTAACTTATTTTTAAAAATATATGTGCTTTTAGCTTGATTTTTTTTGTAAAATAAAGACATGTTACACGTTTTTCGCTCAGAACGAAACTGACGATCTGAATGAGTGACAGAAATAGAAGGGAGGTATTTGGTTCTAGCAATAAAGCGCTTGCAGCGCTCTGTGATTTATTAGTTTTATTATGTGTATTTTCCTTAAATGTATGGCTTGTATTTGAAATTTAAAATTTATTTATTTATTTATTTTAAATTAATTATAATGTTTTTATGGCAATTATTTATATTGATCATAAGAAATATTCTAGGATTATTCATTTATCATGTATTTTCTTTCAAAATTTAAAACATGATGAATTTATTTAAATGAAATAATAATAAAAGAGTACTCTTGAAACGCCATAAGCAGATTAACAGAACTATTCCAAACTGCCGTTTTTTTTATGTAAAAATTCATTTAATTGTAAAAAAAAATTGTTTAAAAATAGTAATACGATAAAGCGCTCCAGCGCTTATACATATATTAACTAGGCGTTATTAACCAATAGTGTTCTTTTTTCAGCTTCCAATAAAATGGTCACTGGCTTCGAAACTATTATCGCTAATTAAATAAATACTATTTAATAATGAGGAAAAATTAAATAATATATGTGTATATACATAGTTTCGTACACTAATTACAACAAGATAAGAGTTATGGAATGGTCACATGTTGATAAAAACAGCTGCTCAATTGCTTAATAAATATTTAAAGTTTGATATAAATATTTTAGAGATTACCAGTTTTGTATGTCTCGGTAAAAGGAGTACAGGCGCTTTTCAACCGGGTGGACCGACGATCTACGCTTTTCAACCGGGTGGACCGACGATAAGACAGCGGGAATCCGCAGAAATCATAGGGAGCAGGACAGGACGGAGTGGCGAGGAATGTTGATGAATGGATTAAACAACAAACAAACAACAAACTCTTCAATGTTTTATTAAAGATAGATGATTAGAAATATTTAAATAACAGTGTTAGTACTTTAAAAACTTTTTACTTATTTAAAAATATTATAATTAAATTCTATGTTTATTCACAAATATAAATTAATAGATAATTTTATATACTGCAATGTAAATTTGAGTTATGTTAAAAATTAAATCAAAGTAAATTAAGTATGGCTTTCCCTTATCTCTAAATTTCATTTTGTAAACATCAAAACGTGACAGTGATGTTGGTGAAATAATTCGCTATTCGCGAGATTCTGTTTGATGTATACTAATAAAATATTTAGGTTAAAATTCCTCAGAGAAAAATGTTGTTATTTAAGATGTTGAAATTTTGAACATTGTTATTTAATCAAATCAAAGGAATAATATACTGCTAGTAGACTAATATTGTTTTGATATCACGTAATTTATGTATGCATTATACTTATAAGGGTATACTTAGCTTATAGAAAATAAAATTGAAAGATAAATCTTTAGAATTATCTAAGATAAAAAAAATATCGAGTTAGAAATGCCATTGCCACTAACAGAGGAAGACACTTAAATGTTTCTAAAACACGACAAAGTTTTTGCACAATGAGGCGTATAAAAGTTGTAGATATTTTTTGTGTTTCCTATAAACTTTTCGAAAACATTTAAATTGTGAAATTTTATTTTTTGCTATTAAAAATAGAGAGGCCTTCTAAATAAACATATAATTTTAAATTCAAGTTGAATCTGATCTTTACAATAAGAACATTATCAGATCGTATAAACATCTTCATTATTTATCAGTGTAAAAAAATAAATGAAAAATATCTGATAGTACTTATAAAACCGATATAATATTACATTTTAAAAACCACAAGAACTTGTTCAGAAACGAATAAATTAAAAGCAAGAAATCATAGACTGAATTTTAAATGAATACCTAGCAATGCTACAGTGCTTAATAGATAAGTTTTTGGTTTATATTTTAGCACAGTTTCCGTACTAATTAACTTAGTCGAACTTTGTTACGATTTCCTTTAATTAACATTTCGTGAACAACCTAAAAAAATATCGTCCACTTCAAACCTTACTGTAATATCAAACGTCAAATTAATAATCACTCAAAACTCCGACGTAGCCAGCGCACCGTAAACCACGTAAACGGCTTGAAAACGTAATTTTTTTTCAGTTTCAGCATTGTGACTTGGAAATTTCAACGTGAAGTAATGCAAATACTGTGTTGGCAGGCAAAAGCGACTATAATTACGCTCTTGGGGGAATCATGGCGTGGGGTCTGAAATTTTAGTAACAGCGGAAAGCGTAGCTAGCTTTTAGCACAATGAATCTAGGAAAGAACGTAACTTTGACAATAGTAAATATAAATAAATTTTCTAAACATTCAAGACCAGAACTTTCAAGAAGTTCAAAATCCACAGTTGCTCTCGTATCCAAAAAACAATTAAACTACATCAATATACCCATATGTAAGTGTGGATTACGTTTTTTAATATAATAACCTAGAAATACATTAAAAGTTGACTTATGAAGAAATTGCATCACTGTAATTTATTTTTGCACATAGCATAAAAAATATCCAACACTATTATTTAAAATAAGTATATGAATCAATGTTGGTGTCAGTTAAAAAAAAATTAGTATAACATTTGTCAAGCAAGTGAGACTCTGCACTTTTAATTTAAATGAAACATCTAAACGCTATAATACACATATTACACCACACATCTCGACCCAGATCCCATCACAACGAGTATGATCTTTTAATGCGTCACTTTGTTCCAGCCGGTGTTTTGTAACTCATAAGGCGTAATGTACCCTCATGGATATGGAACTTCAGGAAATAAAACTATTTTTAGTGCCTTTTACCTCATTTGTTAATTTTAGTTTACTGTTGACCGCAGAGTAAAACGGCATAAGAGTGGATGGTTTAATTACTAACAAAATTACTGTAGGTAAAGAGGTTTGAAACGATATAATGATATAGAAATAGCAATTGTAAATTATATATTTATTTTTGAATTATACTATGTTGGGGTTATTGTGGAATTAATACTAAAAGCATCATTAATAGGATCTGTATTTTATTAATAGATGATGATTAATATAATTTGCCGTATTAGGTTAAAGTAAATATTTTAAATTTAATTGTTTTTGGGTTTTAATTAATAGAGTGAAAAATAATATCTAAAAATATTATGAGATTAACGTTTTCATTTGTATTTTGTGGTAACAGATTAAACTGGACTCATAATACATTATTTTTTGACTTTGTACATCTAGCTAGCTCATTTTGTACTAGATTATAAAATTAAATTGCTTAATATAACAACATTGAAGTCATAAATTGGTGCTAAACTGAAAAATTACATTTTTAATAACGCCAAAACCTACTGGACGCACCGACAGGATTGGAAGGATACATAATACAGATTTATATACCACATAATTTAGCAAATATATATATACAGTGTTCATTTCGTTATTTTATAAATACCTTTATATATAAAGTGGCTATATAAAGTGTTATTAATTACGTTTCGATATCAAACTGAATGTAATCTAATATCCTATCTAAAATAAAAATGTAAAGCTTTCTCCTATAATCAAATTCTAGTACATATTACATACAAAATTCATCAACACAAACTTGATACATCAATATGCAACGACATTGTAACGCAATAACCTAAAATTACTAAAAATATTTCATTCAAGAGGCCTAAGACAATCATAATTGCATAACTCAAGCGAAAATATGTCTAGTCGGCCGTGTGTAGTCACTCTAAGGTGAATGTTTTCACTTTAATGAAATTCTCATAGTACCTGTTAGGTAAGTGAATTTGTAACATAATAACGCATAGTTTGGGAACGTGTGTGCCCTTTGTGCTTTGATACGTAATGAAAATGGTGGATCGAATAATTATTATGTTGTCTTTAGATGTAATAATGTATGTATATTTGCTTAATATATGGTTTAAGGCCTTACTTTTACGTAACAACCCACGATTTTGGAGTACAGAAAAAGTAATTTTATTTTAATGTTTGACGTGACCTTGATAAGATTACATGTTAGTGTGTTAAATATTTTAAGGTAACTTAATTCTAGATACAGTACACATATTGACATCAGTTAATATAGTTATATGTTATATTTTTTAACTTTTTTAATGTTACGATGACATCGACTTATGTTGTATACTATATTAAAAATAAAGTGTATTGTATTAAAACATTCACTGTCATTATTATATTAAAAGTTGGCCAACATCAACATTGGCTACAACGCGCAAACTAAAATATAAGGAGTTGAACACTGAAAATTGGCATAGGGAATATATGTGGGTCGGTCCCAATTCCTATTGGGACGAGAGAAACGAGATTTTCCATTTATGTTTAAAGTCCGCGAAAACAAAATATGTGGCGAGAACTAGTACAGAATAAAGTGACATAGACCTTTCCTTAACTACAAAATTCAGGAAGTGGCACAGATAAAAGACTACCCCGTTAAAATTCATTATATATTTAGAACAAAATCCCCCAAAATGTGGGTTAAAATAACAATATTACATGTAAATCTGTTAAACCTTTCCGTTAATGAAACAAAATCTTAATGCTTAAACCGCTTTTATTAAAGAGCGTTTTAACTGTTATTACGGTAGCTGTAATAGTAGGACAGGATACGACCGGACGGACGGACCGACACGTGTAATGATACTGATAAGTAGTGAAATAAAGATTTTATATATACACACTGAATTTAAAGGATTTTAGATGGAATAAATTATTTTTTTACTTTTTCTCTTATCTTTATGTATTCTTTATAGAGAAAGTAACATGAACTGAAAAAAAATCTAATGACCAATAACATTTATAAAGGTAAATATGTTGCTCCTAGTATATAAAAAAATATTATATAGTAGGAGAAACCTAATGCCATACTTAAAATGAAGGAATAAGTTATTTATATATTCTCTTAAGTAAGATTTCATTTTACACTTACCGTAATTGATTTACATATAAGACAATTGTTATATAATATTTTATAAAATTAAACATGATATTTATATGAAAGCAAATTTAAATCAGTAGTAATATAGAGAAAAACGTCAAGTAACTTCTGAATAAGGGTAGTTAGAGAAGATTAGGGGATGAAATTTCTACCACAAAATCTTTCATTCATTATGATATATTCATATGTAATATTGGGGTACGGTTTGTCTTTCTTTGAATTTCTTTGGAAATATATGGAAATATTTTTATTTTTTTTGTAACTGTGAATATTATTATTGAATGAATGATTATTTTTTCTTTGCTCTGGCACCAAGGTAAAAACACGGCGTCGAGTTCTGCCACTCAACTCGCAATGTTCCGAAAAATTCGGTGAAAAGAGGGAAACGGAGTGTCTTTACACTAGGTTCCTTCTGCCTACCCTTTTGTATGCGGGATACAGTGTGAAGCTGATTTATTTTTAAATTTTTGATGATTTAATTTTCTTTGCGTGGACTATAAAACGTAAAATCCTGTTTTTTCCTAGTCCCGTAATATACTCTCGAAAAATAGTGGTCCTCTATAATACTCAAGCAACTTACATGTTGAATTTCAGCGTTCTAAGACACCAAGTTCTGGTTGTGCGTTGTCTGTCAGTCACTCAGTAAAAGAAGAGTTGATTGTACGAGTATATACATGACTTTAAAGATTTTTCTTCTAAGAGTTAGTTACTTCTGGCAATAAATCTCTTAATTTCGGTAATTTTATAATTTTTAGTAGATTTTAATATATCCTTCATTCGAATTTGTTTAAAAGTTTTAAAAATATATTTATTAAAGAAAAAATAATTTGAAACAATTTAACTAAAAGTAATTAATATAATATTTATTTAAATGTTGAGAGCCACTGCTACATTTGCGAAACGGTAAAGATATAACCATCTCTTTCTCTCTAACGATTATTTTCAACGAGTGAAAGAGACAAAACACAGACCCTTGCCCAAAGTGTTTGCTAAAACTACAAGGGGTCGTGAATGCGCAGTGAATATTTTAGAAATTACTTCACTTGAAATTTTGCGTTGATTTTGTTATATGATTGTAGCAAGTTCAAGTTCATTTTTTTAGTTTCACTCTGTATCCCGCATAAATCACAATAGGCAGAGGTAGTGTTAGGACACTTATTTTCCTATTTTCCATAACATTGCAAGCAATGAAATTTGATTGAGTGGAGGACCTCAATACCGAGCTTTGTCTTGTTGTCAGAGCTTGGAAATGAAAATAATTCATTCCTTACAGTGGAAATCAAATCCACCACTTAACTATCCACAACCTAACCTTTAACCCTGTGCCAATATAATAATTTATATTATTTGAAGTTTTTCATACCGTTCATTAAAGCTTAAATCGACTCTGATAACATTATCTACATTCTAGAACAAGTGATCTTATAATAGGTATAAATATAATAAATTAATAATACTTACAGGCATCAGGATCATAATTATTATTGTAGATATATAATCTGTAACAAAATAAAAAAGCATATAAGGATTATATTCATTTAAAAAAAATGACTTCAAGTTAAAAGTTTCGATGCAACCCACTGTACCTGCGGTCAGAGCTACTTGCATTTAGAACGCGTTACGCTATTTACATTTGAATATTAAAGAAAGTAAATGTGACAAAGCGCGACATATATAAAATAGTTCGACAAAAAACTGACACATTTCCTTTAATAATTAAATTTTTATTTTTTCGTTGGCAATGAACAGAACGCGGCGTTGAGATACGCCACTCAACATACAGTGTCTCGAAAATTAAACGGAAAGTGGCCGATGGAGTACCTTCCCCAGGTTCCTTCCTATTCTGCAACATGCGGTATACAGCGCGAATCTGCTAATTTGAAGCAGATTTTAGTAGAAAATATTAATTTAAATCAACAACCAAAAAAAAAAAACAAGCAGCTCAACCGGTTATAACCAGTTCTGAAAGCACTTAGTTTTTGGTTTGAAACTTTAAGTGGCTTGTTAAACCGCGGTTAAGGTTTCATCGGTTTACTTCTACAAGTTGAAATAGAGCTTTTTTTAAATTTTTAACCACAGATTTGTAACGACGAAGTTTAATATCTTAATTATTAATTTCGAGTTAGAAAAGCATTTCATTTTATATTATTTTTTGTTGGTTCTGCGCTTACTTTAAGCACGACGCTTGTATGTAGGTATGAATTGTATTCATTTTCTCACCCTGGTAACAAGACGAAGCGCAGCGTTGACCTCCGCCACTTAACACGATAAAAAAACTAAAGCCACGGAAAGTCTCGATTATTTAGCGGTGCGTGAGTGTCTTAATGCTAGAACAATAATGTAGCTCCGCTATAATAAGACACGTTATGACGTTATAAGATAAACAGGCGAGTATTTTTTTTTTAAAACACAAAAATTTTTACTATCTACCCCACAAAAAAGATAAAGCGTGAAGATAAACAAAAAAACATTTTTTAAACCTAAAAGTTAAATATCAGATTTCTCCACTACAAAGGTAGGATATAGCGGCTTCAAATCTAAATAGCTTTATCGTTCTCGTCTCCACTTCGCTTTTGACTATAAAACTATAGGGATTAAAAAATATCAAAATCGGCTTATTTCGTTCGCGGCCGGATTACCAAGGGATTTGTGGCAAGCGCGATTTTTCATCACATCGATGGTTCCGTACTGTCCTTTTATATAGGTAAATATATATATACAAGATATTTAGAGATATTTAGTCTTATATATTGAAAATGGCTGTAGAAAGGACAATAGAATAGATAGGATCAATTGTTGAAAAAAGATAATAAAATGTTTAAAGAAAAAGCTAACTGTCAGACTACCATATCAATTCAATAAGAGTCCATAACTAGTACAGCTCGCCTTCAAACAATACAATCAAACACAAAGCTAAATCAACCCGGAATTGAACACGCTACCGCCAACAAAAGAGCTATCGGATCGTATTTTTCTATATTAAAAATAGATATGTATTAATCATTCGTCTACCGTTGAAACAAAAGGAAGCCATTGTTTTCAATATTTCAATTATTATTGCAAACAAACGAAAAAAAGGCTTTTTATCTCGAGTTTACTTCAAAAATATAAATAATATGCGCAATTCCTTGATTATTATTCACATTTCATGTACTTGTATTGAAATGGATATGAATCTGTTATCTATTGATGTTGGTGATCGATATTTTCTTAATTAAAATATTCTATATTATTTTATAGAGCTGTGAAAGTTTTTATATAGGTTTATTTTTGTTTAGTCTTAAACTGTATCCCGCATATAGCAGATAGGTCGACGGAAGCTAGTGTTAATACACTCCATTTCCACGCACCGCTCTATTTTTAAGATGGTGGCGGAAGTCAACTTCGTGTTTTTTCCTTCTTACTAGTACTAAAATAATTACTCTGCGCGGGAATTAAATTTATAATGCGTTAACAGCCATAAGCTGTGCTTTTTTGTAACATATAAAAACAATTTTTAATACAAATAATCTGCTATCAATACTTATTAATATTATTTGAATAGTGTATGTATCATATATACATATCGCTTAAAATGAGCCTAAAGTTAAAACTTGCCATTTATTTGTTACCTTGGCGGAACTTAACGCTTAATAGGCAATCTATTATAAAATGTATGTACTATATAATAATGATAATGAATATATTATTAAAGTCATATATCAATCAAGAATCGCAATTAATAAATTTCATACAAAAATATTGGGTTTTAACGGATCCCCAAAAACTCTTAAGCTAATTGGCGTCATTGAGAATCGAGACATTTTAATTAACTCATAATTTTGAAAAATTGCACAAAATACGTCGTACTTATATTATATTTTTTTTCTATATAACTTCTTTGTCTCTTTTTTACGGTTATAGTTATATTATACATTGGTTTGCATGGATCTGAAAAATTTCATTTTGAACCTGCTCCTTTGGGAATTTTGATAAATTAAATTAATTAATAAATTCTTATTGCTCCCCTGCACTCTCCAATCTAAATAAATGTTATATTTCAACTTTCTAAGTCCCCACTTTCCGCAAAAAATTCTCGAGGCACTTAAAGCAATTTGTTGTTTTTTTTTTCAAAAACCTGCCTCTCTAAGCTGTAAATGGTTAACTTAAGTCACCAATTAATAGTTCGAGAACTTTCCAATAAACGACGAATATTTTACCATTTAGCTATTTCTCCATGAATTTCCCTAAATTTCCCTGCATTTTTTCATCCAATTCAATTTTTTTGTATAAAAAATTGTATTTTCAAGTGCTTCTGGTTAATTAAGAAGTTTGCTCTGCTGCGAGCTACTCAGACTGCAATGAAGTGGATTCTAAATGACACTTGATGTATCTTTAATGACAGACTAACGATACTATTGTTGTGCGATGGTAGCGAGTTCGCTTCGATTTTTTTTTGTGTTTGTGAACTATGGTCTATGGACTAGCTGCTACATTCAGCTTCGCCTGTTCAAATGGAAATAACTGATAGTTGTGTATGACATATGACTCTTCGTTTTCAAAGTGCCCGAAGACAATCAATATGATTAACGTCATTTAATCTGTATAATATAGCCTTCCTCGACAAATGGTTCATCCACTATAAAAATGTTAATTCAATTTGAAAAGGTAATTCCTAAAATAAGAAGGTCAGACAAAAGTATTTTTTAGCTTTATAATATAGAAAAAAATGAATTTTGATGTCATTTATGATATTTAGTCTATTAGAATACAATATGTGAAAGATGTTTTAAGTACATATACTTATCGAGTATAAACGGACAAAAAATGTCCGTTTATCCTCGATATCTATATAATGAACTATCCAATCCAATATATACAATAATTTATATCAGTCATGAGTAAATATTGTCTATATTACATCATATCATTTAGTCGGTGTAATATATTCTACGTGTGGTCAGAGTTAGCGCAAACGGTGTCATTAATATACAACTAAATCTAATATATATATATAATAGTAACATAGAATTATAATAGTTATTTTTTTAATAATGAAAACCAAATAATAAATATATAATTCGTAAAAATTTTATATTTATTGGTTTGGCAGAATGTATTTTACCAATGCCACAGCCGCCCGATAATGACATTTACACACGTCAACTGTCACTTTTCCCGCCACACGAAATCCGTTCACAGTTAATCTAGCGTAAAAGCTTTCAAATCTGATATAAAAAATAAATAAAAATATAATTTATATGTGTTTTTAGAGATATATATTGATATTTTCTATAATCCTACTTAAGAGAATGAAATATTCAAATTTTCTCGTTCTGGTAGAAGTATTCTGCACACGGAGAGGGGACCTGGGAACCTAATGCTAAGACACTCGACTTCGTTCCTATTAAGACACCTCTCTTTCCCACTTTCTGCAGAATTTGGAGCAATGCCCTCATACTTGTTAAGAACTCAACGCCTTTCCTCGTTACCAGAGCGAAGAATTTTTTTTTTTAATATTTATTCGAGTGGAAATCGAACTCACAATCCGTCGCGTTTACAGTACGCTTGTTAAGCCACGACTGGCCTTTGTCCTTATTGCCTATGTACTCGTACAAAATCAACCTTTATTTTATTTTATATAGTAGATAGAATAGAATACAAATCAATTTCTGAAATTGTAAGAACCTTCTGATATTATACGTATATTCATAAATTAAAAAAAAGTACTGTGCCTCTTATGATAATGTGCTTAATAAGCTGTTAGTAAGATTACACTCTAAGCAGACATTATATTTCTTATAAAAATAGCTCAAATATAACAAAACTTGGTAAAGACCAACCAAAAATCCTACCACAGGATTAAGGCTTATTTATTCTACATCAAAGGAAACCACAAAGACAATAGAGTGACTTTAATCTTAACTTCCCAAACTTTGGATCCAAACATCTATATAAATATATAATATATCTATTAGTATAACAATTTTGGGAAACACTCTAAGTATGCGGGAATAGTTTGAAAAACGCCATCTAGTGGTGGATAGAATGCAAAATTGTATGGAAACATATTTTCAGTTTTAAAACCTTTGTAGCTCAGTGGTATTGTGGATGGTTGTGGACTCATTTGTTAGAAATATAAATATTAATCAATCATACAAAAAATAAGAATAAACTATCTGTTATATGGAAGGTTTTTTTTATATATACAAAGGCTAAGTTTTTTTATTATAAAAATGTTATATGACTCTTAACGTAGTGTCTTTTACTATATTTAATTTTTTGACACTCTACTACTACTATGTTACTCATGTATAATTTACAATACAAAAACATATTTAATCCGAGGGAATTCGTATGAGGACGGGAAAAATAAATAATAAGGTAAGTACATAATTTGCTAAAAATAAACAAATACCGCCCGCCGACATTTTGTAAAGATCAATTTCGACAAAATGGCCGTCTTAAATGTCAAGCGCTTTGGGATTAATTCATTATACTCATAGCTTTTATAATACATTGTATAGAAATAATGATTAATTTATTTAACTTTAAATATTTTTGTATGATTTTAAATGTAATTCTTTGAGTATAATATCTATGAAGTAGACGTGACGGTGGCATGGTGGGTCGGTAACCACGACGTTCGTGTGTCGGATTTTCACTTGCGCTGGGAGAATGATGAACTAGTAGGAAGACAAAGCGCGGCGTTAAGTTTAACTGTAAAAATTGGGCGGAAAGTAGCAACAAAGTGTCTCAATGGAAACGGATTGTCTGCATGCTTCACAGAGAGAAGCTGCAAAAAAATCTACAAGAAAAACAAAATAATCTACACAATAAATTTAAAATGTTCTTAAATTCATAATAATAATAATTCAAAAAATTTAAAAGATTTGTTTAACGCATTAAAAAATTATAACAAATCATTGTATACCAATAGCCTATACAAATACAAATTCAAACGCATAATAATCGTCAAATAATACATTTCTTAGCGATGATTGATTTCCTTACAAGTATAATGTATAGACGGCGAGTATAATGCCATCGATTATCAAATTATTACGCTTTTCGCACCTTTTGTGGGGAAATTTGGTTAAATTTAAAGGTTTATTTGAAAAGATTTTACGTTTTTGTTAAGATTTTTGTGTAAATACCGTCGTGACACAACCTCTGATTGTCAACGTGGCGATTAAGGGTTCGATTCTCATTAGGAGGAATATTTTTTTTTATTTCGTTGCTTCTGATTCCCTACCCAGCTATATAGCTGTATAGTAAAGCTTGCATTCCTACGTAATTCCCTATTCCTCCTATTCCTCCAACGTAATTTTAAAGACGAGGTTGTCAGTTTGACCTGCATATACATATGTGATATGATCATGTGACACGATCTATTTAGGCTTTCAAGGATGTGAGCTATGTTTTGGTAAGTGTAAGTAATGCTTGTAGCAAAAGTTATGTTCTAAAAGTTAGAGGCCAGTCGTGGCGCAGAGGCACAAAGCGTGACTGTAAAATCGACTAGTTGTGGGTTCGATCTCCACTCAGCAGGGAAGTGAAATATTTATTTACATTTATATTTTCATTTCTTCGCATCGGGTGTCGAGGCTGGGCTCGGCGTTGAGTTCCGCCACTCGGTACGCAATGCCTCCAGAATTCGGCGAAAAGTGGGAAACGGAGTGTCTTAACACTAGGTTTCCTCTGCCTGCCCTGCTGTGTGCGGAATACAGCGTGAAGCTGATAAAAGTAGTTCATTTTCAATTATTTAATTAGGAATAGTCCAAGTTGCATCAAAATGGGTTCAGTAATTTGGAGATATGAATATGCACGTATTTTTGGAGGTCCTGTCCCATTTAATACCAAACCGAATACCGAATACCCGCTAGGTACTGCGCCATGACGAACTTAACACGTACTTATATAGAACGATGTGTACTAATACATACATATTATAAGAATTGAAGACGTTTTTATTAAACACGCTGCTCTCAGGATATCTGGTTGAGATTGTAAAATTATTTCTATTTTTCGTTGTCTATTTATCAAGTAACTATAGGATATACGGTTGAGTTCCGCCACTCATTTAGTGAAAAGTGAGGAACGGTAGTGTATTTATGGCAACGGAGTATCTTAACATTAAGTTACTAGGTTCCTAGGTTCTTTGTATCTACGTTTCTACGTGCGGGATACAGCTTGAAGCAAATAAAAGTATAGGCTATATATATTACATCAAATTAATCGTTCCAATTGGAATGTGTCAGCTCTTAGTTATTCTCATTTCACCTCAAGTCATAAGTAAAAATCTAGTAAACTAATAATAAGAGTATAGGAATCGAACCTACAACCTCTCGCTAATTTATCATAACCACAAAACCAACAGGTAAAGTACTTTATAAGATCCATATCCTATTGTAGAAGAACAAACAATATTAAAACGTTTAAACTTAGTTTTTATTAGGGACTGTAATAACCGAGATAAGAGAAGGTCTTCTTTATTACCCGAGTGTGGACTAGAAGCGTAATTTACTTCAACATAATGGATTTTCCGGCTTTTACAAGAGAGGTAGAGTTAAATCACTCCATTTTTCTCTCTTCCAGGGTGGGATATCATCCCGGGTGCGATTATTCTCCCTATGGTGAAAATTGAACTTACAACCGTTGTTTAGAAACTTTGTTCGTTAAATGGTGCAGTTTAACACTGCAATTTGAAATTAGTCATCCCCTGTAACTTTTTTGCGCTTACTTTAAGATCTCCTGCTTTCAGCTTAACACAGTATCCTGCCTATAGCAGGGTAGGCAGGAGGAACCTGAGAACCTAGTAAGACCTTAAAGTAAGATTTAATAAATTAAAATAAAATCATTTCCCCAACCAAAAATGGAATTCACAACCGTCGTTTGCAGTCACACGTTGTGTCACTGCGCCACGACGACCTCAATAGCAAAAAGTAATCAAGCATTTAGCATAATCAGTGATACCAAGCCCCAACGAGACAAGACTATTGTTCGAAACAACGCGTACACAAAAAAAACTGTATACAACTGTATACAACTGTATACATCTGTATACTGTATACAGTAATTAAAAAAAATCGATCTTTTCTTACTTAGGGGTAGGTAAAGTTAGGTTATATGAAAAATGTGTGGTGAGAAAGCCTACCCCTATAATCATTCTAAAACGCGTGTTGAAGGGTCGATGGTGATGGTGTTGTTTGATGTCGATAGTTTATTTTTAAGATGATTATTTATTGCTTACATGATGTGATTGAGTAGCCAATAGAGACCTAATATAAGTATATATTGTTTTACTGAAATAATTATAATGTTGTTAAGGGAACCGCAAAACAAAAAAAACATGTATACAGAAAGTATCAGAAAATTAATTAGAAAAAAAATGATACCATCTCGTTTGTGCTAACTCAAAACCTTTTAAAATAAATATTATGCAACTATTATTAACTTCTGTATTATATATAGTAAAATTACATTATAATAGATACAAATAATTTAAATACAGTGATAACCTATATGGATGAAATTGCCTTAAAAAGAAAGAAAATTTGAAATTGAACTATATAACCTCATAAAATATATAACTAAAATTGATTGAGGATCGTATTAGCTATACATACGTATAAGACAACATAACATACATGACAAGTAAATAATTTTGTTTTTAAGATTCTTCTTTAGAAGAAGTGATGGCAAAATAAATTTAGCAAAGATTAGCGACTGACATTAATTTTATCATACTCAAAAAGTTAAAGCTAATGTAACGAGGAGATGTAGGATTTATCAATATTATAAGATTTATTTTATTAATTGAATACTCCGCACAGTAGGATCATTACCACCCCCGGCATTTAAAACCGGCGTGAAGTAGTGGCTTTATGCCACTGCGTTTCGCATCAGTTAATGCCGGGCTCCGGCGCCCAACCTATCTTAAAGGCCGGCGACGCACCTGTAGCTCCTCTGGGGTTGCACGGGGCCGTGGGCGGCGGTAGTCACTTACCATCAGGTGACCCGCACGCTCGTTTGCCGTGTCTTTTCCATAAAAAAAAAAATAGTAGGAGAGACAGAGAGAATTCAGTGAATTCGAGTCATAGAGCTCACGCTACGCTTTCTCTTGATAGCATAATAATGGCATTAAAAAAAACATATCTCCAACTGAAACTCGAATCCATAAAGATATTCTACTACACCATGTTGTTTTTTTAAAAATTTAACATATTTTTCTGCAGTAAAATTATTGTGAAATTATTTTACTTACATTTTTTAGCTTACAAAAAACAGGTTAGAATCATATTTTCATCCGTTTCCTATATAAGATCTGGTCCAGACGCTCATAATTGATCGTAAAACCTTAGAAAATCTCATTTGTTTGGTAAACGAAGTGAAAATTCATCATCTTGAACTAAATTAGGGTGGTGCCCTTTAATTATTGAGAGAACTCTATACAACTTGTACAGTGTTACAAATTTCTTCTATTATGAAAATTTACGATAAAACTTTTTGATATTTGACACTAAAGTGGTGTTGCTATGTGATTAAACGGTTGCACGTAAATTTCTACTGTGAATTGTGTATATATAAATATAGATACGTCATCTTTTGACCCAGTTAGGCGAATAGCGAAAAACAAATTATAGGAAGATTTTTACCGTTTATTCACAGATTTGCCATTAAATCCTTTAGTATATATTTTTAGCTCAACGATGTATCCCGCACATAGCACAGTAGCAGAGAGAACCTGGGAACCTAATGGTAAGACAATTCTGTTACCCACTTTAAATAAATACAATCTATTTAAGAATACAAATTTAAATAAATACAATCTATCGATAAATCTCGAAGCGCATCACTATACGCTCAGACGGTCCCTATCGATCCAGCATCCACCTTCCCACAATCACGAGAAACTATTGACCTTATATTTTTAGTTTTACCATAGAGAATGCTAATATTAGAATAGGAATAGAGTACCTATGTAGTGTATACAATGGTCGTGAGTTCGATTCTGGGAGAGGATTAAAATAAAAGCACCTATACGAACATACTTTTTGTCATATATTGATTTATACTTTTACAAGTGTAAGAAATATCTTTATATAGTGCCTATTACCTATGACTTCACTGTGGTCGTCAAATAACTGAGTTAAATTAGAATTATTAATGTAACGTATACGTATCGGTAGACTTGATAAATGGAGTGCCCAATACAAAATTATTTTTTCAATTTGAACTAGTACCTACTTTCTGAGATTAGCAAGTTCAAGCAAATAAAATATTCAGCTTCGTATTTTCAGCTTCACGCTGTATCCGGCACACAACAGGGTAGGCAGAGGGAACCTAGTGTTTAGACACTCCGTTCCCCACATTCTGGCGAATTCTGGAGGCATTGTGTGGCAGAACTCAAGGCCGCCTCGACAGTAGAGCGAAGAAATGGAAATATACATTTAAATAAATATTTCATATCCTCGAGTGGGGATTGAACCCACAACCAGGACCACGACTGGACTCTGGACTGGACTCAACTATATAGTTTAATAATATAATTATAGATAGTATAGATGAAATGTAAATTTCGATCTTTTAAACAACGCAGCGGATTTTAATGCTGTTTTCACCAGTATACTATTGATAGTGATTTAAGAGGAAGCTTTATATATGATATATGCATAATATATTAAAGTAAAGTCGATAATATCGAAGTTTCGTAATTTAATATAAAATTTATATATTTACTAATTAATACCTCAAGGTATTTAAGGTTGTAGGGGAAAAGTGGGATAGATGTCCCACTGGAATAAGTGTCGTATTCTCTACAAAATAAAAACTTAGATACCACCAAATTCTTTTAGCAAACCCACTTTTTTGACATATAATGTGTCATTTACTTTGCGAAAAGTATAAAACTAAAATATACATTTATTTATTAAAATTGAATTTATAATAAATTCTGTGTATTTAACTATACAATAAAATTCAGGAATATATAAATACACAATTCAGGAATAATATTTGTATGAACACAAAAACTAGAACACATTACTACTTCTATAGTACCCATATGCATTGTATAGCTTTATTTTTGTCTATTTTCCAACGTTCACGTTTTTAAGAACCTAAATACCAATTAAATCTACACGATCATTACATTTTCAGATAACAGCAAAACATAAATAGCAAAGATAACGAAAAACATAATTTAATTTGTCTTAAACGACAAATCCGTGAAACTAAAATCATCGAATCTCCACTAACCTCAATAGTAAATTCTAAACCAAATAAATAGAATAGGCAGATTGAAACACAGAAATATATAAATACACTAGCAAAAGCAAGTACGTTTCATAATTGAAGTGTTGCTTTGTCATATAAAGCAATGCATAATGAGATGTCGGGCTCTCGTGTAGCGCTGACGGTATACTTTTTTTCAGAAGTGCTCTCTTATTATATGAATCATAAAATATTACTACTATGTTGCCTTGTGTGGGATCGATTGATGTATAGTAAGATAATTGATGTTATATGTATTTTTAGGTGTGTGTAGGTTTTAATAAGTTTTTTTTGTAGACAGTTCTAGGGGAGGCTCGGGTTGACTAGGTGTTATATTTATATTCAAAATAATGTTTTTCTTTATTTTATGTTATAGTTTTAATTGGGCATTGTACAAATAGATTGTAGCTATGGTTGCATACACTACTAAATAGTATGATAACATACTCTCTATACGTCTGTCTGTCTTTGAAGTATTTTGTAAAAAATCTTATTCTAATGTTTTTCTAATAACAAATATTATTTTATTATTTTGTACCTGTAATTAAGAATAAAATGCGAGAAGAAAAAAATATATTGACTTAGATTCATTGATTATCCGATCATATTTCTCAGATTTTTTTACTAAACATAATTGTATGATTTTACACACATTATTTGCTTGCAATCTAAAAAGTTGAGTATTTTATAAATAAATAATAAATAAAGATTTTAAATTCGTCCATATGAGAGAAAATATAGACAAGTATATTTAATACTCTCAAACGTCTGATTATATTTTCTATAATAATGGCTAAAAACTCTCTTGATTAAAACCTTTTCACCTTTTAAACAAAAAAATATTCGTTTGTGAGCTATGATGTCGCAGACATTCAGATACACACGCACACAGACAAGTTAAACTCTATAAGAACTATATAGAACTGTCTATTCTAGAACTGTAAATTCTATATAGAACTGTCTACAAAAAAAACACTCCTTTTTCATCGTCGTGGTATAAAAGCAGAATAATTCATCACTAAGCTCTCCATAAAAACAAAACTTAGGCATATTTAAAGCAGACAACGTCACTGTCTACAGTATAGTGACACAAGTGCGTACTAGAGAATTAAAACTTGCATTTTACACAGAAAACCTCAGTGAAGTTGAATTTTTGAATACATGAATAATAATTGATAACTTTCCAGGGTTTCTAGTGACAAAAAATGTTTTAAAAAGGTTTAAAATATTTTTTAAAACACATTTACGTATTTATGTATATGTATGTAGCAAATGCTTTGTGAAAACTGTAGATTATTATTGTTTTTTTAACAAAAAAAAAAAACTATTTCTCTCTATCTATTTGAAATGATGCCTTTTAAGGCAATTTTTAAATAATTGTAAGTTTTTATGTTTTATAATAGAATTTGTAATAAATTATTGTTATTTTGTTTGTTTCATTATTGAACGGCAAATAAATAAAATTAATTATTCTTTTGATTTAAGTTAATTTCCCATACAATTTTATCAAAATCTATCTAATTGAGGCCAGTCTTGACGCAGGGGAACAAGCACAGTTGCAAACTGTAAGCATAATAGGCTGTGGATTCGATTCCAACTCAAAGATATTAATTACCATACTCCAAAATTTGGCCGAAAGCGGAGAACGGAAGTGTCTTAACACTAGCTCCCGATTCCCTCTGCCTACCCGGCTATGTGCGGGATACAGCGTGAAAAAAAATCTGTGTAATCAAACTGAAGTATACATATTATAGCTAAATATTAAAAGCTGACTGAATGATTTAATAAATCCAATTTGTATTCAAGCTTGTATGGCCATAAAAAATATTTATATAAAAATATTTAATAGATGTATAGTAGCCATATACAATATACAAGCATATACAATATGCTCATTATAGTAGAGAATGTACAGATAGAGATAGATTTTTGTGAACCTACCCAAACGCATAAAGAAATAGCTATACGTATGTAGCCCACGTGGGTTAAGCCACGAGTCGAACACTCAGGTATTATATATAATTATAAAGATAAAAAAAGCTTTACTTTTTCCGCATAATCGAGTCAAGGACGGAGTGTCTTAACACTAGATAGCACCCACGCATCACAAAAACTCATGTTGAGTGGTGGAACTGAACACCGCACTTTTATGTAGATTTATGCATAAGGAAAAAAAGTATAAACAAAAAAACTAACACTTTATAAGATATTCTCTCTATTCCATAGAAATCTTATTTGGACAAAGCGAAATTATTATAGAAAATGTATACATGTATGGAAATTGAATAAACTTACAACGATGGAATCTCATAGGGAGACCCTTATGTGAATATATAATGTTAAAAGGCAGTGCTTTTATACGACAATAGTAGTCCATTCAATTTCAAAGATTTTTTTTATAAAATCGGCCAAGTGCGAGTTGGACTCGAGCACGGAGGACTCTCTTAAAATGACAAAAAAAATATTTTTGGGGAATGGGAGTCCACATAAATATTAATTATACGATCAGATAGAATCATGATGTCAACTTTAAGATTAGAGAGGAATAGAATCATTAAAAGATTTTGCTCCCTCATATGCAATGTGTCTACGCATGTAAGTATAAAGGGGAGAATGGGGTATAAGTAGACTTAGTATTAATATTATTATTTTACAGGTGAATATCTATTGATTCATTTAATAAAAGAAAAAATGATAATTATAAAAATATACTTGTTTTCGTTTCGTTAAATTAAGACAAATGTTTTGTAAGTTAGTATGGAATTTATGGAATACTTTCCTCTTTATATAATTACTTTTGTAATATATTGGCGCCAATGTTAATGGCATGAGCCAAACTTGACCAAAATGCGAATTCTAATAAATTATGATGAAATAAGATACGGCGTTATATTTATTAACCCGACTAACGCCTCACTTATGTTTGCAAATGCAGAAAGAGTAGAAAGGGAGAGGAAAGAGAAAGTGAATTTAAAAATATTTTCCAAAGTGGTCTTTAACCTAAGCTTTGCAGTTTTGGGTAAAGGCTCTATTTTAATTTTTCAGACTTAGTTTTCCTTATAAAAAAATCATAGGCACTGTGGGCACCAGATTATCTACTGGTAGGCACGGTCCAACCGACTCCTCTATTCCCTCGCCTATCGGAAAGAGTGTGGAGTGCCATAGCAGCAATAATAAGAGAAATAAAAATAAAAATTGTGCTTTTGAAATTTACAAGAGAGAATACGCAATTAATACAATTACATTGAAACCACGACTGTTGAATTATTGGTTGTTCATTCGTTCATTCGCACATACAAAAAAAAATTCATAAAAGATTATTGAAGAGTATCAAGCCCTTATTAATTTTTGACTTCGAATATATTTTCATATATTCCTTTATAAGCCTTTGCAGTGCAGTTGGTATGATTGTACACGTGATAGTTGTGAGTTTTTAGAGTCTTATTCGGAGAAGATTCATATCAAAATAATTTAAAATATCAAGAGCATATAAGTAATTTTACGTCGTTTTCAAAATGCGAAAAGATCAAAATTCTGTGAATTGAATAGAATGTGAAAAATAACGTGTACTAGTTTCTAAAGATTCTCTGTCTGCTACGCTAATACAAGCGAATCTTCATCTTTCATTTATGATATATTTCTTATTTTATTTCTTTGAGACCAAATAACTAGAACAGAAGCGTATGACAATTATCGTGTGTTTATAAAGAAGTGCAGGTTTGATTCCCGCTACGGTAAAATTTAAACGTTTCCTAAAATATTTGTTATACTTAGTGTAGAAATCAATACTTGTAAGTACATAAAGACGATTTAATTAAGCGAAATCTACTCTTAATAGTGACCAAGAAGTATATTCACGGCGTATTCCATAAAACAAATTCACCAAAAGCAGAGAGCGGAGTGACTTCTACTTATTTTATGTTTACTCTATGTGATCGGTTAGGTTAGAAAAGATCTCTAAAATATTATATATCTAAATGTGTGTTTTAAAATAGATCTTTTGCAGAAATGACTACAATAGCAAAAATATTGACGTCAACGGGTTGTTGAAACATGAAAAATATAAATATAACATTAAAAAAGTACTGTTTCCACGCTCTGATTACACAAATTATAAAGTTGGACGAAACAACACCCAACATAGCGGTAGGAAATTGAGCGTAAAGTTGAGATCTGAGTAAAAACTGAGTGAAAATATAGATAAAATAACTTTCATTTTGTATTATACATTATAAAAACTGTTGATATGGTAAATTAAATATTACTTGATTTTTATTATTATAAAAATAGATTTTTATTCAACTAAAATAAAATTAGCTTGTAAGCACATCTTAATATAACCGAAAAAAATCTCACATTATTAATTATGTTAAAATTATGGCATTGATTGATACCAATATGAGATTAAATTTTTAATGACGGAAATATTATATTTGGATTTAATGAAAATCTCAAGATCAAATAGAACTTCTCTATCTACCGAAAACAGTTTTATATTTTAGTGTACTATTTTATACTAAGTTAATTGATAAATATTTCATTTCACGCCGTATTCCGTTTCCGTTCGATTCCCGCGTTTTGATTGAAAATGTAATAATTAGTTAAATTGACTTGGTACACGTTTCCCCTTTTCTTTAGTCTAGCTGTCAAATTATACATTTCATCTAAATACGTTAAGAAAGTATCGACACTATCTTAAGCAAGCGCTTTTAACGGATTTCAATAAAATTGTAATTGAACATATGAGGTTTTAAATTTTGTTCAACATTTTACTTCCCTGTTGCTTATTTTGTAATAAGCAAACGGTGAGAAGAGAAAAAATACCGCGAAAATTATTAGATTTTAAAATTATTAGTAAGTACCTACTCATCGCTCGTAACTTTATCTTATCAGATCTTTACGACGTAAAATTAAAAATCTAGTTCTTCCAGTTCTTATAGGAATTCGAGAAATCCACTCTTATTGCTCCCTGATCCTCCTTAACTTAGATGCAAAGTTGAAAATTTTTGGTCTAACATTTTGGTATGTCTGTCAGTCACAAAGTAATGAAAGAGTTTTATAAATATATATAGCAGATTTACTTTAAAAATCGAAAAAAAAAACCGCTTGTATGTTCAATGCACAATTTAAAAGAGAAATTCTAGAACGCAACAGGTAAAATTCATAGATTTATGTAGAAAAATTACAAAACGAATAGACTTTATACCTATATTTAATATTCTACTCTGTATTAAATAATTGAAAATATGCAAAACCTCCCCTTTCTCCCTATTTTACCCTCCCGGGACGCACTTAGAGGAATCTTAACGCATTATATAGGAATCTATAATATTTATAAAGCAACCCCTAACGCAAGGGAGTAAAGACGAAAATAGTACAGATATTTTTAAATGTCCGATGTAAAAATCGATACGAAATAATCTTACCTGTCTCCTGCCGGCACCACACAAGACAATTAAAATCAAAATAAGGAGAAAATAATAAAGAGTAACGAAAAAAAAACCAACGAAAATGTGAAAAAATAAAAATTTATTCAAACGGAAACGGAAGTGAAGGTGGGTTTTAAAAAAATGTAACGAAGATTTTCGCTTCTTGAGACGCGATACGTGATGCCTTAACAAATGGTACTGGCGCTCTGGATGCTGCAGGCCTGGCACGCGGTTATATACCCGTGAGGGGAGGGGAGGGAGTGGCGGCCATTTTGATTTGGTTGCCATGGATACCGGGAGATGGCCTATTACGGGAGGGTGGCGGAGATTAGGTGTAGGGATAGCAGAAATGACATTTTTCATTTTAATATTCTAGATTTATAAATTGAATTTTTTAATGTTCAATATAACTTTATGGAGTGATATATAATTTTTGTCTATCTTATAAGTTTTTCTTATAAAAAATCAGATAACTTACTAAGTTATACTTACATTAATGATTTATATCTTTTAATTAACATAGCATTATAAAACAAATGTTCCACAATCGCAAATAAGCTTATGGTGTGTAAAATTGGACAAGCATGTCAAATTTAAGAAGAAAATTAATATAAAAAATCAATAAATTAATTTGTTTGCTAGCCATACATACCTAGCGTCTGCTTCAATCGTTTACAGCACACTAGTATACAGGCACGCACACTAATATATGAGTTTTGGAAAAATAAATATAGATGGCGTTAAGACTTCGAAATTTTAAGCGGAGTAAATCGATAGTTTGCTATAATGTAAAATATTGACATAACTTCTATGCCCGGCTTTGCCTGGTAAATATCGTTATCATTTGAGAAATGTATGAAATAATGATAAAATGTCCAAAAATCCTTCTTGGAAAACGGTTTTAATATATTTGTGCTGACTTGCTGACACAAATGAATTGACATTTTTATTAATTTAGATTATAATTTTGATCTAATTTTGGTTATTTTTGAGTATTTTCGTGTTAAATTGTAAAGATATTTGTTGAAGTAATTAAATAAATTCACTATATACGGCAAGTGATACACCTATATCAAGTCTGTCTCGGTTAATATTTCAAGAGCTTTCCTTTGGATAAGATGATTTATTTGAAAAACAACTTTATCATAAGTATATAAGACGTATTTTTACTATAAACAGCAAATTATTCACAGCCCTGTAACTTTCTGACTTTATGCATATTTCATGCAGTGCTAACATAACCTTGCTCTCAATAGATGGCGCTAGTTTTATCAAAAATATTTTTTTTATAATAAATTAAAATTACAATTTATTTATGTTTATAAATATGTATGTATTTGTATACAGATGTACTATGTTTTTCTTATAAAAATATAATTTTGCTGGTTGGCTACTCGATAACAGATGGCCCTGTGTACGATGATAATTATTTTTAAAGATTTGACATTCTCAGCTTTACTTAATATATTAACGTTCCTCTTAAATTACTGTGTATTTTAGTGAAAACTGCATTAAAATCCGTTACATAGTTTGATAGACCTAAGCGTACATCGATGGAAAGTGACTTTGTTAAAACTATATAAGGAAAAGACGATATAGATACACTATGACATTTCGAAAACATGCAATTAAAAACAATTTACTTACAAGATTTGAATAATAATGGTATTTTTTAAACTTTCTCGCTGAAGTCCCGAATATAGCAGAGTAGGCAGAGCAAACCTAGTGTTCAGGCACTCCGTTCCGGTTAGCTCTCGAGAAATTGCGTATTTAGTAGCGGTAACTCAACGCTGCGCTTTATCTTGCAGACCAGTGCCAGAACAAGGAAAATAAACAATTTATTCTCTCGAGGAGCAGTCGAACCCACGACCATTACGTTTACAGTCAGACGAACTGAACTGAACTGAACTCAACCACGCTTTGCCTCAATAGCTGAGCGAAGAAATGAAAATATTAAATCTTTCATTTCCTCGAATGAGTGTCGAACCTACTACCGGTCGCGTTTAAAATCACACTACCCCTTGGCCACGCCTGGTCTTAACAATGATTACGTTATAGTGAAAAAAAAGTCCTTAGCATTCTATGGATTAATGTTATGTATACCCCTAGCGTAGCAGGTTGAGGAGCTCAGAGCGGAACTTGGGTCTTGTAATCCAAGTCCAAGGTCTAATGTTTTTTTTAAAATTCGAGCTGTCTTTTCAATCGACACTAAATTAAAACTAATGTAATTTTCAAAGTACATTCCAGAAATACGTCCCATTACGATACGTTCTAGAATGAATGATCGAGAGAAGCAACTATTTAGCATTTCATGGTTTAACCGTGCTCTTCACGTTGTAAGATGAGGAGCTCAGAGGAGTATACGCTTTGCTCGTTAATAAATAAAATTGAGATTTTGTCAAATTCCCTCAGAAATTTTGAGAAATCCTTGCCTAGTGCGCTTCTACACTACAGAAGGATTCTAAATTACAATATCAGTCATTAAAATGAAGTTGAATGAATATTTAAATTAAAAATAATTCTATTTTCTATTCTATATATTGTTGAAAGAGCGCAAAGAAATTAGGCTCCAGGATCACTCAAATAGTGAGCATTATAGAATATAAAAAAGAATCGTCTAAGAAAATACGCATAGCAGTGGTACAAAAAGTTTTTGTTTGACTTAAAACTTCATTTTAAAACTCTTCCCTATATACATATATTTCAGTAACGTAGAGGGAAGCAATTGACGAGTTTCTCATATTTAAGATATTGTTGGATTGTAGTATATAATAGCAATGAAAGGGGAAAAAATTGTTGTTGAAATGTGGTTTATACAACCATGTCTAAAACGCCATGTCTAAAAAATTCCGCTAAAAGTTGGGAACAGAGTGTCTTAATATTAGGTTCCCTGCTACGCGCCGCATACAGTCTGAAACCGCTTTTTAGAAAGTAAATCTTCTAAGTTTCACAAACTTTTAAAAATCATTCTAGAAAGATCTATATAGTAATTTACCAAGACTTTCATACATGCACATACAAACATACACACATACAAAATATGTATGAAAACAAACAAAGCGATAGAGCCTTATATTTGCTTTCTCTTTGGAACGTTATTAAAAAACTTGCGCTTTAAAAATGTAATTAACATACACTACGTGTTTAGTACAGTGAGCCACAGATTGTAGATGCAAAATATAAAAAATATGAACGAGACAGTTGTGGGTTTGATTTATGGAAAAAAATATATTGATTTACTAGTCCTGGTTAAAAGACTAAGCGTGGCGTTATGCTTGCCAATCGGAACGCAATGTATATTTGTGAGCGATCAATATTAAAGGAAAATGTGATTTGGGATCATGTAATATGTTTAATTTTCAATTAGGTAAATTAATTATTTTCGTTTGGCTCACTCTGGCAACAAGCTAGAACGTAGCGTTAGGATCCGCCATTAATCACGCAATGTCTCATTAAAACCCACACATGCACTAATCAACACGTAATATCTCGAAAATAGTTCAGTAGGTCGAGCACGAAAAATTATCGAGTCCGTATTGTAAACGTTTCGAGGTAACGATACGATTACAAAGTTCGAAGCACGAACCTTAGTGTATCGACTATCGAGGACTCGATATGATTAAGTTGGTGACGTCATGCTAACGAGACTTAGAGACGTTACTGAGCGAATGAAATGGACGTTCAAAAACCAAATAAAATAGTGAATGTTAAAACATTCAATCAAAATGTTTATTTATCTTAATTTACATTACAGTTTACGTTGAAAATGAAGAAAAATCTATGAAAATATTACGAAATCTATAAGTAAGGTATTAAGATTGGAAGAAATTCAATCCTTTTGTATATTTAAAACAATATATATCTCGCGGTTTCTAAACGAATCCACTTGACGCCCAGCCAATTATAGCTAAGTTTGTATTTGTTTTGTAATCATTAAGAGTAAATTTTATTTCTTTATTATTAAAAAGGTCGTGGCGCAGTGGCACAAGGTGTGACTGTAAAACCGACTGGTTGTGGGTTCGATCCCCACTCGAGGAGATGAAATATTTACTTAAATTTATATTTCCATTTCTTCACTCTGGTTTCGAGGCAAAGCGTGGCGTTGAGTTCTGCCACTCAACACGCAATGCCTCCAGAATTCCGCAGAAAGTGGGGAACGGAGTGTCTTAACACTAGGTTCCCTCTGCCTACCTTGCTGTGTGCGGGATACAGCGTGAAGCTTTTATTTTTTTTTAAATTATTAAACAATATTATTAAGCAATAATAATGAAAATGAGCTACCTACAATATTTATTGATGGTGGAATTAATGGAAGCGTGAGTATAAATTTAGTATGAATTAATTTTATATTTGAATAAGTAGTATTTAAAGTCTTAAAAATAAAAACATCTAATAATCTAGTAAGGTATTATGAAATTCGTATTTTAGAAATGGTGATTTATCTAAACCCTCAGGAGGTCCACGAGGTCGCCATTTTATTCAAAGGAAGTGAAACGAATTAATGAATAAATTAAATAGTGGTGATTCGTATAGCGGCTGTCTTTGCATAGTGGACGTTATTTAATTATTGCTAAAATTACTAAACAATATTCTAAAAACATGTACAAGTAAAAAAAAATCTAAAGAATCCCCAATAACACTACAAATATTTTTAAAACTGTGATTTACTATGTAACGAAAGTGTTCTCACGGACAAATATTAACCGAATAAAATCCCGACGTACTCGATGACCAATCTTCGACGTTTTCGTTAGCGTATGTCAAAATGGGCATTCGTGCTACCAATTTTTGTTTACTGCGTTCAAGTATCGCGAAATTCGAACGTAAGACGATACAAAAAATTATTAAAATAGTTCGTGCTGCCATAAGCTAGTTCCTTTTACGCACGGTAGGGGCGGTGTTCAATTCCTATACAAATTGTTCTCGATAACGATACGAATACTTTTTCGATAGTTTTTCGTGCTTGAGCCACAGTACGTGGACAATGCAGTGTCATAATATCAGGATACAGTGTTAAACTAAAAAAATAAAAATAAAATCCGTCTTCCATACAAAACATACGTAGCTGAGTGTACGGCATTATAGTGATCGTTTTGCTTCTAACAGTAACAGTTACTGTAGCTGGGAGTGGATGAATATTTTTCTGAATACCGCGACGTACATACAAAGGGGGTGCTGGTTGTTAAATTATTATTTCATTATTTTGGCTTCATATTCCTGTAAAGCACGGTTTCCATAGGGATCCTAATGTTCAGTAACTTCGCTCCCCATTTTTGAAGGCGATGCAAGCCTAAGTAAATAAAATTTAATATAATAAGCAGTTTAAATTAATACAATGATTTCTTATATTCTTATCAATATAACGATTTTTTTTATATTCTTATTTATACTTTCAATGGCCATCTTAAGTCAAAGACTAGTTAGTGCACCTGAAACTATTTATGACCTCTGAGAATGGACCACCAAACGCTACGGTCTCTGTATATCTGTTTCGCCTTGTCCACTGTCCTGTTGCCCAGTATCTATGCCGTTGTCCACTGTTGTCCAGTATCATCGATACTGTCAAGCAAAGAAACTTTGTATTTAAATATGTTTATAATCCTAATTGTGTGTAACAAGCAGTAAGAAAATTATTGTTTAATATTCCTGTACAATATACATATCATGGCGTTAAATTTCACTTACCAAAATGCTGTCGTATTATATAATCGCGTATATTTAAAATTAAACATTTTCTCTCCCTCTTCGTACTTTGAAGGAATATTAAATGACAAAAAACACAAATGTACATCTTACCGTAATATATCATCTTAAATTTCAATATTTTTTATTCTTTAGAAATAAAAGCTTCACGCTATATCACTATATAGCAGGTTAGGTAGAGTAAAATGTTGTGTTATAGCACTCCGTCCCTCATGTACTTTCCAATTCTTGTAGACATTGCGTGTTGGTGGTAGGAACCCAACACCGCCTTTTCTGTGGAACCAGAGTGACTATTAAAAATACTTAATTCTCTCGAGTGGGAATCGAACCGACAACCTTCGCGTTTACAGTCAGACACTGTGCTACTATTAAAAATAAAAAGAAACACTACGATCCTATTTCCCCTTTGCCTGTACCACGTAATGAAGAGCTCCAGTCATTTGTCAGTTAGTCTGCTAAAATCTGTTTGGAAACAATTTCGTTATTACCGTTCACGTTTAACGTGTACAGAATAAGCTTGGTCAGTTTACTTAAACTATACATGTACGTATATTCGAGTGTTAAAACACTCCGTTTTCCGCTTTCCGACTTAACGCCGTGCTTTTTTAGGAGAATTGGGTAATGGTAATAAATTAAATATAACAATCCAGAGAGGAAATTTTTAGCAAGGAAATGAAAATATTCAATATTTCATTCCCCAAATGGGAATCGGACCCTAAACCGTCACGGTTACAGTTGTAATGGTACAACGACGGTTGTGTTGCGACCCCTGCGCCTCGTAATATATAAAATGATACACTTAAGTAGAGATTTTTCTGGCTTACACACTCTCTGTTTCTGCCTGCATTCGCGATATGGCGGATTTAAGTGGCAGAACTCAACGCCGCGCTTTGGTCAACCAGAGTCCTCCAGCCAGATCCCTTCTCCATCCCGCCACGATGGCATCCTAAATAAAAATATAGCTGATATTTAACCTTTTTTAATCTCAGTTAATTAGTTATCCCTTTAATATTTCGTTATTAAAAAACATAAATTAATTTGTCTATTCCATTTGAGTTTCATTAATTAAGCATAAATATGTATTTGGGCATAAGATACAGAGTTTAAGGCTTTGTTTGTTGTTGTTTTTTCTTTATCCGGTAAAAATATGAAGCTGAATATAAAAGAAAAACAAAATTAAAAATTGAAGTCTTCGTGACGCACTGTTACAGCGTCTGACTCTAAATGCGATGATTGTGAGCTCGATTCGTACTTAGGGGAATGAATTAACTGATAACCGCGGTTCAACATAATGATGCAATGTCTCGAAACACTTGGGTGACAGAGTGTCTTAACACTAGATTTTCTCTATCTAGCCTGATATATCCTGATATATTTATAGCGGGAAACCGAAGAAAAAATTACAATATTGTCATTATATTTATGAGTTTTAACCACCAGTGAAAACGAATTATTCATATTTCTGTGCTCTCGCTAAATAAAACGCGGCGTTGACTTTCGTCAATCAATATTCAAGCGAGAACGGAGCGTCTTGACACTACATTGTCTCAACGGCAGGGTAGACAGAGGGAACCAGGGAACCTAGTGTCAAGACAATGTTCTCCGTTAAGACATTTACATTCTGCACTTTCCACCGATTTCTTAAGGCATTACGCGTCGAGTAGTGCAATTTAACGTCTGTTTGTTACTAAAATTAGGAAATGAAAATATAAAATATCTAATTCTTCCTAGTGGGAATCGAGCCCGCAATCGTCGCATTTACAGTCACACGCTTGTAATACGGCGCCACGGCGGTATTTCATTATGGTAACCCAAAAAATCAAGCAAGATTATCAAGGAGAATGGAAAGCAGAGCTTTTCTCGGTTCTCTTTCTTGGTTTCTCTTTAGGCTAAAAGAACGCTGGGAAAGTATTATAAAAATAAGAAACTTATCTTAACAGATCGTTGATGTGGAAAAATATATCGAATAATCTGTAATAGGCTTGTCGTCTACAGATTTGGAAACGCGCCAACAGTTGGTTGGAACGCTTGATATCAATGTACTGTAAATATTATTACTATTTTTTTTACTAGCGTCTCGCTTTATGCCGCATATTGCAAGCAAAACTTAGTGTTAGGACACTTCGTTCTCCACTTTTCGTTATTTTCATAGGACTGTGTGGCTGAAGCTTCTTCCTAATAGATCTTACTTTCAAGCTGCTGTTAAATTTATGATCATTTGACGTTTCAAAAGTGTTCGCATAACTCAACAAAAAATATTTTAATTTTGAATCTGTATGGTAATTCTATTTCCTTCCATACAATAAAGATACAAGGAGCCCCCGCCTGAGGCTACCGACAGTATAGAAATCTCGACAATTCAATTTTCAATGAAAAAAAAATGATTTCTTGTTCATTTTATTTATTTTGTTTGATTTATTAACTTATACGTCCTTACGACGGCGACGACGACACGACGTCTTAGTTTTAACATAGTGTCTTGTTGTTCTATACTGAGAAATAAAAAAAAAAACAAAATAATCTTTGAGTTCAAGAATCATGTAAATAGGAAACAGTGATCACTTATCATTTTCATTTAGTTTTTTTATTATTATTATTTAATCTGTGGATTTAACGGGAAAATTTGACATTTGTATATAAAAATAACCTTCATACCTGTAATAGACGAAAATATCGTAATAAAAATGAAAGATTATTGAATAAATAAATATAAGCTAAATTGTAATTTATTTCTATAATTACAACTACATTTAATCGAATTTCTAGTTGTAATGTGCCTAAATTTCTGTGAATTTTGGACATGGAGGATATCGTGTTGTGTGATTGCATTAGTTTGTATATTGATTGGATTTTTATATGGGCCATATCATACAGTTATGTATTTTACAGGTTAGCATGGATTTAGTTATTTTACACTACCTATTTTTATAACTTTTAGTTTGAAAATGGAGTCTCCCATCTACTAATTTTGCTATAGTAATAAAAATCTTTAAAAAAACACTAGTGTTAAGACCCTCCGTTCCTTGCTTGGAGGAATGAGAGACAAGGCTGATATCATTTCGTTAATGACATTCTGTATAATGTCTTTATGATAAAATCTTAGACTATTTCAGTCTTCTCTCATATTTATATGTTATATAATTTTTTTAGCTTCACCCGGTATCCCGTACATAGCAGGCAGCTGGGAACCTAGTGTTAAGACAATTCGTTTCCCATTTTTGCGAGGTCGTCGTGGCACAGTAGGCAAGCACAACATCTAACTGTAGATACGAAAGTTGTAGGTTTGAATTTTACTCTAAGGCATGAATTATTTTTATTTCACCGTGCTCATATCAATATAAAACGCGGCATTGATTTCTGCAAGTCACACTCAATAATCACTTAACACCAGCCCTTGCTTCCCATCTATATGTTGGATACAGCGTAAGGCTAAAAAATAAAAATAACCATTCTTCTAATTCAGAAAATCGTCCAGAAATATCTAATCTTCTGGAGAAAGAAGAACCGCTAGCCGTATTCCTGTGGTCGCTGACTGGCTTTATGTGGTACATACTTATAACGAACCTGTTTCTGCTTCTAGCATCTACCAGAAGAAGCGTATTTCTTTTAAATCTTTATATAATCTTAACAATGGCAAAACTGATTGCTTTAATAATATTTTGTGCGGGTTTCTTCATTTTTTGTTTAGCTTTTGATAGGCATTGTTTTGACCATAGTAAGGTTGGGCAAGATCTTGGTGCTGCTATAGGCCTGATGGTGAGCTGTGTGTTGTATGTAAGTGTTTGGATTGTTATTTTGTTCGTTGTGTGCAGTTATAAATTGAGTTTGCAACGTTTTATGTGTTTTATTTTAATAATTAAACTAGTTTCCTCCTACAGCTTCGTCTTCGTTTAAATGGAAATAGCTACTCTGACCTGGGGTACAGTGGGTCACATCGTGTGACGTAGTGTTTACTTTTCTTTCCTCGATAAATTGGCTATTAAAAATAAGAGACGGTCGTATCGCAAGGCCACATACGTGCGAGTGTAAAGACGATGGTTGTGAGTTCCGTTTTTTTGGGTGGAAGAAATATTTAATACTTTCTTTTCCTCGCTTTGGAAACAGGCAAAACACAGCGTTGAGTTCCGATACTCACTACGTAATGCCTCTGTAATGTAATAGTTTCTTAATGGGAAGGTAGGTCTGCTACCTTCGTATATGCGGAATACAGCGTGAAGCTAAAAATAAAAATAACCTGTTTCTGAGATAAGCGCGCTTGACCAAACAAACTATTCAGTTTTATAATTTTAGCATATATTAACAAATACTAAGAAGATACAGTGCCACAAAAGGATCGATCGCTACTCAAAGAATGGTAAATTACAGAACATTATTATTTTTTCGCCATGTAAAAACAAATTGCGGGGTTGAGTACCGTTCTACTATCACGTGTCAGCTGCCAGTGCAAATTTCTAAGCAACACTGACATTTATACATATATAATTTCGAAGTCAGTCCGGTCAGGGCCATAGCATAAATAAATAATGGGCGCACGGTCGTCTAAACGCCAAGTCCCCCTGTTGACGGTCAACACAATAAAACGTATTGTGTCGAAAATGTTATCACTCTGCTGTTTGGTTCCTTATATTGCTTCGGGTGTAGGTGTAGATGTGTTTCGATGTTTTGTTTGGGTAGCTGGTTCGAATTTTAGAGGGTTGAGTGATTTTTTGCGAGTAATATGCTTATGTAACTATAACAAATAGTTGCACAAATTGCTTGGTATTGGTTACGGTTTTGCAGTCACAAGTTGTGCCCCGGCGCTTTGACTGGCCTCAACTTAACTAAATATTTTTTAAAATGAGATATGAATACACAACCATGGGTTTGATAGGCACGTTTCAGTTAAGACACAATAGCGTTTTAATATATAGTGGTAGTATTCTTCGTTATTAATTTAGTACTATTTTTTTTTATTCATGCATAAATTAATATCAAATTAAACGTCACTTATCTATACAACCGCTAATAATAAATATACACAAAATAGTAGTTTTCGAATTAAATTTTTAAGAAATTTGGTGTTTCTATTATTCTAGTCTACTATAGTTTTTCTTTTAGTAGGAAAATATAAAAAGTTAATACCGAGGTAATGTTCCCCGAACTCAAAAAAAAAGAAATTAATACTAATTTTAAATAAAATAATAAATTTAATTCATAACCTCCTATATTTATAATAACAAATAACAATATTTAATATCGTTAGAAATATACTCCATAAAACACTAAAACACACCATACAAATCAACAAGTATCTACGCGTAAAGTGAACAATGACAGTGTAACACACACCTATCCATTTATTAATTTAACTCACTGTCGCTTTACCTTTATACATGTCATACACGAGATAAAACAATATTCTCACACAATGTACATACATACATACATACATACATTGAAATAACGACTAGATATCGCTACAATAGCGACCGTGACAATAGAAGGGAAATTAAAATTTGCTTTATGCTGAACTGAGTTATTTAGTTGTGTTTGAACTTGGCGAATTTAGGTAATACTTTTTTTTCTTTATTTTTTTATATTTTTTAAGATAAAATTTCCGATGGTAATAATATTTTGATATTTGGCGGACAGAATGTACTTTGAAGTTTAAAGCACTTGAAGCACTCCTAGTGAAGGAGAGCACTAAGAAAAGATTTCTCAAAATTCCATTGGAAAGGGAATACACCAACAATTTCCTAATCTCCGCTGGCTGCTAACAATATTTTTAATAAAATTATGGAGTTATTTTTTTTTATAATTTTAATAACGTTTATGTCACTGCTTGAAATCGCTAAATACTAAACTTTAGAACGTAATTAACGTAACGAACGTAAATTATTAATGTTTAAAATTGAGTTTATCTTAAGAGTCGTTTAATTTATAAAATATTTTTCATTCGATGGTACCTATCCCAGATGACTATAAAAATACCATTTTTTAATATAATATTGAAAAATAATGTTTTATTTACGTTAAGTCCATTGTTTAAGTGGCCATAAGTGAGCTGTCACTAAGTTTTACACAATAGGTGTAACTTTCGAGTTATAAGTTCAATTGAATTTTCAGTTTTACCATTGTTATGATAGATTTAGTTATTTCACAGCGTCTGGGTCTAGATTTTAAATTATATTTGTATGAATTGTATATTAAATAATAAGCTAATTAAAATTCTATTTTCATATTTGATATTTTACAACCGACAGACTCAATGGTATGCTGCATGAAATTTAGACGATTTTTATTTCATAAATTTTTATCCATTAAATACTCCCGAATTAAGTAATATCCTTATTTTTTCATATTGTTTTAAGAATTACTTAGTTTTTTAGCTCTAGGCTGTATTCCGCTTCTCCGTTGCTCATGCACTACTCCAATTTTAAAACAGTGCGTTTAGCCGCGTATCTCAACGCGGCGCTTTGTCTGGCCTAACGGCCTAATTCAAAATTTTTGTAGTGGCAAAGCTACACGTTATATCCCGCATGTAGCACAGTAGGCAGGGAGAGCATAGTGTTAACACACTCTGTTCCCCAGTTACCGTTGAATTCTGGAGGCATTGGGAGTTGAATGGTGAAACTCAACGCCGCGCTTTTTCTCTACACCGGGCCGAAAAAATTAAAATATTAAATATTTAATTTTTAGATATATAAAAAATACCTATTTGTATAAATAGGTAGGTATATGCTAGTTATTACAGGTTAAGCGATCTACAAACTACGAAATAGTGGAATAGGTTCAAATCACTATCTCTAAATAAGGTATACCAAGTCATTCAGAAAGTCATTAATTTCCGCAGGCGACCGTCTACAACAGAGTCCAAACGCAAACTGAGATAAACGTTCCAAATTCAAATTTCACGGCTGACCGGAGACATGACCGACTTCCGGTGATGGCTGGAATGTTATCTACAAATGTTTACAAAATTTCAAGGGATAAGTTTTAGAATAGATAAACAATTGCTATTTTATCTGTGTTTAAGTTATCTTTGCCTGTTATAAGTATATACCTAGTAACGAGAATAATAGTATAAAAACAAGGTATAGTTGAGAGAGCTGTTAGATAGAGTGAGTGACTAAAAGATATTATTCCCGGCAATTAGAACATTGCTACTTGATGTTATGTAAGATTCTTGGCGAGTGTACGGGAGCTATAATAGAGGATTTCTCAAAATCCAAAAATGGGCTGTATGGCTAATGTTTGACTGTTATGGGTTCGATTTCCACTCGAGAGAAAGAACTATTTTCATTTCTTCTGTCTGGTGTGAAAAAGTTCGTTGAATTTCGTCACATAACCAATGTCTTGAAAATTGGTTTGAAAATGAAAGAGAGTACTGAGAGTGCGTATACACGATGATGAAGTGAAGGTAAAAAAATCAAGATAATGAAGAACAGAGAGAGTGACTTGATAATTATCTATTATAATAGTTTCCATCTGTCAAATTAAAAAATCGACAGATGCGACAGATAAAAAAACCCAGACATACACACACAAAAAATATATATTTTTTTCAGGAATATTGAACGGAACTTTGAAGGATGCGTCAAATCTAATTGAAATTTAAAATATTATGTCTAAAATTATTGAGTATGTTTCCATTGTAAAATAATGAACGTTAAACAATATAGCTACTTACTTTAGCGTATATTTCTGTAACAAAAGCAGAGAAACGTAGAGCCGTTCGACTCATTGGGGACCCAATGATCTGTAAATGGCTTGACACTTTGGATTTGCGTAGAGACGTCTCCTCGCTGTGCGTTCTCTACCGCATTTATCATGAGGAGTGTTCTGGTGTTTGACCTGTTACCTGCCGCCGAATTTTCTAACCGCACAGTACGTCAAAAGCTAAAATATCATCCTCACTACCTGGATACGTAGCACTCCACTACTGTATGGTTTCGTAAGAACTTCTTTCCACATTAATCTACGCGATGGCTACGGGCTTGATCCTGCAGAGGGGAAAATAATTATATTTTAAATTATTTTCAAGTTCCCGGGATATGGTAAGAAGACAAAACGCGCCGTGGAATTCCACCCCTCAATACGCAATGTCTCGAAAATTGGGCAGTGCGTGGTGAACGAAACACTGCAATGTGCAGAAATCACGCAAACCAAACCGGCACTATCATAGTTAAGGAAATATTTTCCCCTTGTATTATGGATACAAGCCCTGATATCAGGATAAGGCACGCCGCCGCCATCGTTGAAAATCGTTTCGCGCGCAAACTGCTGTCATCTGTCAAACTGGCGCTACAAAACAAACATGGCGGTTAAAGGCAACGGGTATAATCTTAACAGCCAGACTAGCAGACTAACTATTACTTTCTTTATTAGTTTAGACTTTATTAATTTTATTATTGAATTCTTTCATGTTTTAAGGCTTACGCTTTAGTCAGTGAAAATACTGATAGTGACATACGGTGGACATCTAGTGGCCGTGAACAATAATTTTCGTGAACGTAAAATATTTATTTTCATTTTCGTAGTATTTTCAGTTAGAGAGATTATATAGATAGAAAGTTCCCCAAGGAACTTGTTTTTTTAGCCTCACGTTGTATTCCGCACATACTCGTAGCAAAATAGAACCTCCCGCACATAGAAAAGGGAACCTGGCATTGTAATTTTAAGACGGAATGTTCCCACAAAGACACTTCCATTCCGGACTTACCGCTGAATTCTGAAATCATTGGTTCAGAATTCAGCGGAAAGTCAGGTTTAGTGGCGGAATACAGTCCCGTGCTTCGCCTCGTTATCAAAGCAAGGAAAGGAAAATACTAAATATTTCATTTCCTCGAGTGGGAATCGAACCCACAACCTGTTTCGTTTACAGTCGCACGTTTATACTGCTTGGTAACGGCTGGCCTCGAACTTATGTATTATATGAAATATGAGAATTCTACACTGCGTAGTTTTGGCTGTGCGTTATCCTTCAGTCACTCAGAACGAGTAGTTAGTTCAGACGAGGAATTTTGACTCAACGAAAGAGTTATATTTATATATGTGTATAGATAATGTCGGTAGTAGGTTTGTATATCAAAAAGTTAAAGTTACTTATCTGACAATTACATTATAAATTAAAATTAAATTAAATTAGCTTTACGCTATATCCCGCACACAGCAGGGTAGGCGAGGAAACCTAGTATTAAGACACTCCGTTCCCCACTTTCTGCCGAATTTTGGAGGCATTACGTGTTGAGTGGCAGAACTCAACGCCGCGCTTTGCCTCTACACCACAGCGAAGAAATGGAAATATACATTAAAGTTTCCATTCGGTTTTACAGTCACACTTTGTGTCACTGCATCACGACTAGTCTCAATTATAAATTACATATATAACATATAATACATTATAAATAAGATATAATTTATTAAAAGCTTTATAATGTATCCCGCAAAAGCTTTATGATGTATCCCGCATCCCGGCGTCGTGACGCGCTGTCCTACGCGAATTTGAGGTATTGCGTGTGGAGGGGCGGAAATCAATCTCTATGTCTTGCCAGAATGGGGAAATGAAGCTATTTCATCCCTCCATATGGGAATAGATCCCACTACGATTGCGTTTGTAGACGTCGCTTGACCACTGACTCAATGGAAAAAAAAACTAATGCTTTTTTTCATTTGAAGAAGAATAAAGAAACTGAAGATTTTATTTTCTCCGTTAATTCTAAACTTCAATCGAGTCCCAGCTGCACACCAAAACTAATTTTCCTTCATAATCCATACAAAATGTATTAACTAAAGTTATCTCGTAAAAATGGAACTTGGATTATCCCAAGTTTTGATACGAAATACGAAATACAAGCGTATTGTATGATTTGTATGGAAATAAACTTAAATAAAATATTCTTAGACGTGTAAATAATTGGTATATTATACAGAAACGCTTGAATCTGTACGAAATTTTTGTATGGACATGTCGATGTAGAAATTCTTGTTTTTTTCCATACTCACACGAGTAAATTAAATATTCAACATTTTAATTTCCTCGCTCTAGTAAGGAGGCAAATCCGTCTCATTTCAGCGTTGAGTTCCGCCACTCAACAATCAATTCCTCTAGAATTGGTGGAAGCGGGGAACGAAAGAAATCATAATGGGAACGGTGTCTTCCCATTATGATTTCTTTCGTTCCCTGCTTCCACATTCCATTAAGGGTACATAGGGAACTGTTACCTGTGTCTATCCTGCTATGAGCGGGACACAGCGTGAAGTAAAAATTTATTTTTTTGTGGAGTCCATTTCTTTGCACTATTTTCAATTTTTTATTTTGAAATTAATAATTATTTGAAGTAAATGTATTCGTATGTATTTTTATGTATCCTTAATTACATGAGTAAGCAGAGGGAACCTAGAGTTAACACATTTCATTTCCCTGGCACCGTCGAGATATCACGTCGCGTGTGTTGTGGAATATTAATATTCTTGTTGTCCTCGGTCTGGTAAGAGATTATATTTGGTAACATATAATAGAGACGTTCCCCCGAGTTGGACCCCTGACTTCCTACAATGACCCGTAAAATAAAAATAAATAATCAAATCCACAATTACAGTCGTATCAACATTATTACTTAAAAAGTCCATGTAATATTTAACCGGCGGGTAGATTCTTATTCAAATGAGTTTGGATCGTATATTTTTACTTGTTGCTCTTCATAAAGGGGACAGGAAGTTATTAGGCGGTCTACGCTAGTTGGTGACAGGAAGTGAGTTCGTATCCAATTTTGCGGATAGCATAATAGCGAGGTAAGTGCAGGTTTGATTTAATAAAAATGTAAAATAAAAAAATGGTGTATTTTAATTATTTTTTTTATTTCTTCCTTTAAAATTAAGCAAATTTCAAATTTAAAAGCTCTTATAAGATAGATGCGGGGTTAAGTACTTCAACATTACTCGATATCTTTAATTCGGACGGAAACAAGAAGACGTAATGTATTAACAGAAAGTTTTTAGGAGCCTGCCATGTTGTGCGGGATAAAGCGTGAAAGTGAGTGATAGATTTTTTTAATGATTTTTTATTTGATGAATTCATTGGTTCTGCACAAAATGTATGTATTACTAACTTTCTGTAGCGTGGTCAAATGGAGGCTAAGATGATATATAACACAGGACAAACTGACGCTTTCTGGCACACAGTGGGTAACACCGAAACAATGATGGAAAATATCAGATAATATTCTATATAGTCTTCCTCAATAAATGAAAATTCCGATATAAAAAATATATAATTCGAGGCGGTAGTTTCGGAGATTAGTGCGTTCAACTTAACAAACTGTTCAGCGTTATAATATTAGTATAGAGCATATTGTGATTTGTATTAATCTAATTACAGAAATCGATGCTGAGGATTCAACCCAACATGCATTTTCTCTAATAGAAGAGATAACGTTCGTCCTTTATTCCACAACTAATTGAATGTAAAGGTTAAAAAAAGTACTATTAATATTTTTTTCTAAAGGCGAAGAGAGGAAAAGAAGAGTAAGTTTCCATTAGCTCGTTGCAAGGATCAGGTTTGAGTTCAAATATGTAGATAGCACAAAACGGGTAAGTGTAAATTTAATGCTATTTGTCTCGTTACTTAAGTTATGAAAATAAATAAAGTTTGGGCATATAATTATTCCCTCGAGTGGGAATCGATCCCATAATCGTTGTATTTACAATTAGACGCTGTACCGCTACGCTACGGCGGCCTATATAGAATTAGAATAATAAAATAACTTGTCGTCAACTTTTATTATAACTACGAAAGCTTTAAGAATACTAATAAGGTTTTAAAAAATATTTTTTTATGACATACCTATAGAGAATTGTGCAGGGTCCTGTATATTTTTTTTGGAGGCCGGTCATAGTGCAGGGGCACTACAGTGCGATAGATTGCGGGCTCGATTCCCACTCGAGAAAATTACATATTTAATATATTCATTTCTTCACTGTGGTATCGAGGAAAAGAGCGGCGTTGAGTTCGTATCTCAACACACAATGCCTCAAAAGTTTGCCTAAAAGTGGCGAACGATATAACCAAATAGGAAAGCGCGTCTATCTCCACCTGAAAGACCGACAATGCTCCTCTGTGGTTGCACGGGGTTGCTTGCCTTGTCTTTTCCATAAAAAAATTCACACTGTCATATGCAGGATACAACGTGATATGTTACAAAAATGCTTTGTAAAACCAGCCAAAGAACCCTAAAAATTAAGACGCGATTAATTTTTAGTTTGTTACCCACCCCTTGTTTTTAATGGACATTATGTCTGAACGGCAGATTTCATTGTTCTTAAATTTAAATGCAGTTTTATAGTAACTACGTCTTGTTCCGACGGTATAGACTGTATACGTGTTTATAATTTTAAAAATGTTGTTTGCACTCGGGGAAATGAATATATACGAAAAGAAAACGAAAAAAAATATCGAAGTGAGTTGTTTTTAAAAATACATATATTTTGTCAAATAACATTTTAGAAACGTTTAAGTTTCTTTGTTTTGAATTCAGATTCACCCAATTCCTATGTCCAAGATGTTATTGTAAAACTTAATCAGGCCTATCATTAAGTGAATAGTATGCTCGTTGGTCTTGTCTTTTGCATAAAAGAAGGAAAAATCCCACTGTGTGTGGTGGTAAAGTTACAAATAGTTTTAGAAACAAATATTCCCTTGAGTGAGATACGAATTCATAATAATAGTTTAGATAAAATATTATCTATCTGTATAATATAGTGTGTTGAAGATAGGCTTCGAGGCAGACGCCATGCGATGGACCGAACAAGTTAGGGCTGGGTTTAATGATTTTTTCTAGGAGTGCACCAGACAGGCAGCTATCAACAAAGATTGGTGAAAGTACACCACCAACCCTTAAAACGAAGAGTACGACCTAAATTAGATTTATATTATTATTACGGTTATTTTCATTTACAAAAATTTTGTTCCATGAAAAAATATATATACATCCGTAAAAATTATAATTTTTAAAGTAAACAAGTACTTCGAATTGATCGATTAAAGTTAATTTGTACGTAGCAGAAGCAGGGACGAGAGCTATAACAACGAAATCCATTTACTAAAAAATATTAGCTTATCTAGAACTGTTATCACTTAATATCTAAAACGTATTTAGCAAGTGCCAAATCGAATAATGAGATACAGACGATAAATTACTTTAATTTCTTCTTAAACAAAAGTTTTTAGATTAAGACACCGATAAATGTTCCAAATAGAACGTTATTTACGAAAATATTTTTTTTTTCTTACAAAATTACAGATTTTTCTGACAAAATTATTTAAAATATCTAAAGTAAGAACATTATATTCTAGAATTTATAACAAAATATATTTTTGTTTGTCTCTAACATTGTAAGTACCTGCTACTTTACGTGTCTCTTAATTGTGAATTTGGTCATCTAAACTGACTCCGCATATCTAACGAAGACATTGTATCTTCACAGCATTCCTCTTTCTTTCATTCTTCTTCTGATGTTTTTTTCAACTACGCGCTGTATCCCGCAGGTAGTGTTACCATTAGGCTTTATCTACCAATAACATATGTTAATAATTTCAAGCACATATTATAGATATGTATCGGACAGTCGTATCGGTGGCATAAACGTGCGAAATAATAATGCATACAATCAGACGCTGTTGTAAAGAAATTACAATTTTAAGAAATTTCTGTAATACAAAACACTAACTGCCTACACCTGTAAACGAACGGTGGCTTCGAATCGCACTACTCGTTCTGGTAACAAGTCAAGGCACAGCGTTGAGTTCCGCAACTCAACACGCAATGACTCGAGAAGTCGGTAGTGCTTGTGTATATAATATTTTCATTTCCTTACGAACGAAGTTTTTTAAACCTAGTTTCTCTTTGTCTGTCCTGATGTAATATAAAGTATACAGCGTGAAGCTTAAAAATATAACTACTTAACTCTATCTCTATATATCTATACAGGATGTGTTTTATAATAAAAAATATATGTTTAGTTTCTCTTATATTCATAATATAGAGCGAATGGTGGGTATTATTGATTTTTCTTAAGCCAATTGGGTGGTACCACGCCCACTGTTGTGGGAGGGATTAGTTGGGATGTGCTCATACCGATTCGGATAAGGCATTTTGAAGTGAGCACTTGCTTTTTTTGGTTTCTGTATAGTTAATCTAGGAAATCTAGCGCAGCTTATGTACATATGTACCTTTCTTGATTTAATTCTTATATTATATGATAGAACTATAGACGTGTCGTGCGGCCGCGGTGGCGCAGTGGCACCAACTGTAAACGTGACGGTCCTGGGTTCTATGCTCAATGGGGGTAATGAATTATTATTTATTAGAGCAAAGACATGACAATCATGTCTTTGCTCTGGTAACAAGAGATAAAAAAATAAAGTACAACACTAGATGTTTAGCGTACGATTGTAAATGCGAGGGTTGTGGATGAAATGTTCAATATATTCATTGTCTCCCTCTGGTAACGAGGTAAAAGCTAGATGTTTTATATTAAACCTACACTTGTGTGGCAATTCCAACTCACTTCTCCGAGTTTCTTATCCAAGGAATATCATGAATCCAGTTCCCTTACAATATATTCACGAAATGCTAAGTTTCTAAAATTATCTCCATTTTATGCGGTGGTTTAATTCGACGGTGACATTTGACGGTTCGAGAGTGACGTTTGAATTTTCCTTAGGCCAAAAACCGTCTACAATCCATCTGTCTACCCATCTCTTATCAGGCTGTATCTTATGAATTGTTTTGATTTCTTTGCTGTTATATAAAGACAAAGACCGGTGTTAAGTTCTGTCACTTGACATGCCATGTTTGAAAATAAGACAGAATATGAAGATGAAATATCTTAAGATTAAGCTCCTTTTAAGGTCTATTCTGCTATTCGCTAGATACAATGTGAAGGTTAAAAAAATGCCTCGTATAGAGATCAAACTCAGAACCAACACCTGCACATTCCACACCAATATGTTCAATTACCCCAAAACATAGTACCCTATCCATTTTTCAAACATTTTAGTGAACTAAAGGCACGCCTACCGCAAATCCCGCCTTCATGAGTGGGCGTAACACTGCAGTCTGTCTGTTCTTAGCAACTGTTGTTTTACTTCTGCCGTGATGTCCATTGTTTACGAGATATATATGGAAAATTGAATAGATATAAAACTTCCTTTATATTTCTTTTGTATTTAAAGCGGCATAGCGTCCGACTGTAAACGCGACGGTTGTGAGTTTGATTCCAATTCAAAATAATTAATATCAGTGTCTTTGCTCTGGTATACAAAAGGAGGTTTTGAGTTCCGTCATTCAACTTTCAGTCAACACGCAATGTCTCAAATATGGGCAACGAAGTGTCTTAGCATTAGGTTTCCTTTACCAACCTTACTGTATGTGGGATACAGCGTGAAGTTAATAGAAAAATAATTTTTTTATTCCACGCTACCGTTCCTCTCGCGGCAATATCCGCGTGGTTTTCGATTTTACTATGACATACCTTAAGGTAAAAAGTTGCCCACGATTTCATTTACTCAACTAAAACTGCATGTTCCTCTATATGAAGTTGACAATATTTCATATAAAATCTTCTCTATCTATCCTCTGATACCTTCTTAGATTTTTCAAAATTCCATTGGTCACTTACGCTCTACAATAATTTTATGTGCTGTGCGTAAATTTTTGGATTTGTCAATTACCTTTACCTAAAATTTACAAGTAAATATAAAGAAGACTACTCGATACTCGCAACTTTCCTTTCGTGGATTTTAAGACGGAAAATTTAAATTTTCCTGTTCTTATAGGAATTTCGAGGACTCATCTCTTATTGCTCTTATACACTCTCTAACCTACCTACATTTCAAATTTCAACTATCTAAATTCAGTAGTTTTGTTTGTGCGATGTCTGTTAATCACTCAGTAACGGAAGAGGTTATTTATATATAAATACATAGATTATACAAGATATAAAGATTAACTCTAACCACGATCATTATTTATTTACCATATATTTAGAGACATTATGGCAGAATCTAACGCCAAAAAACATTTTTAAAAAACCATAGATTTTTTTTATGGAGAAAGACAAGGCGAACGAGCGTACGGGTGGTCTGATGGTAAGTGATCACCGTCACCTACGTGCGTTGGCGGCCTTTAAGGAGACATACGCGCTTTTTGAAGATACCCAGTTCGTATCGACCTGGAAACACTGCCGCAAGTAGGTGGAAGGAAGTTCCTACGAAACCGTAGTGGAGTATCACGTATTCAGGTGGTGTGGATTATATTTGAGTTTGTGACGTACTATGCGGTTAAAAATTCGGCGGCAGGTCAAGCAGTTCTCCAGAACACTCTCCATGATAGGTGCGGTAAAGAACGCACAGCGATGACACATCTCTACGCAAAGCCAATGTGTCAAGCCCTCCATAGATCATTGCGCCTCCAACGATTTGAACGGCTCTACGTTGTATGCGATCAAATGAGTCAAGCTAAGGTCAAGCATGTCGCTTTTCAACCTTTATCTTACGTATTCAATAATATAACACTTGGGTCTCTACAAAATCAATTGCAGTAGTAGGTATTTTATGACAAAAATATTTTTTTATCACAAAACGTACGTACGTAACGTACGTTAACTGAAGACAGTAACAGAATTAAATCTTATTTGCAGCTTCATTCTTTTTCCTACTAGCACACATAGCAAGGGAAGCAGGGGAAATCTAGTGTTAATGCACTCCGGTCGCCACTCTTTCTAACATTTTCAACGGAGAGTTATGTTGTTGAGTGGCGGAGGTCAACGCTGCACTTCTACTGACGGGGCGGAGAAATATAAACAAATTAATTTCGTCATATCCTCGGGCAGGGATAATGTATCTTCAGAAAGTCAAGAACTGAGTGTCTTGAGCCGGCGTCATAGATGCTGGGTCATAATGCGTTTTGGATTACCCTATAATTAATGGTTCCCTCTGCCTACCCTGCTGTGAAACAATATTTTATTTTATGGTTCTTGAAGAATCGAACCCACCCGAGTGAGATATTACGTTGTTATATCTGGATAAGATAAGAGCCGTAAGAGTAGACGTAGACAACGAAAACCGATATACAAAAAGATATTTCAGACGATGGTGAAGTTGACAAGAGTTTTTGCATAATGTAATCTGTAACTTTTTAAGCCACGTTGAACATAACCAGAGGATCTTTGTTTTTTTAGCATCACGCTTTAACCCGCATTTAGCACGGTAGCCAGAGGGAATCTAGTGTCAAGACACTACGTGGCGCTTTTGATATATAGGACATAAACATATTGTCCTTTCACATTTTGTTTTATAGCTTGACGCTGTATACAGTATTTAGTGATGTACATTCTAAAGTATTTAGTGTAAGTACACGTGGTATTACACACATAGCAGGGTAGGCAGAGGGAACTTGGAAACCTAGTGTTCAGACTCACCGTTTCACACTTTCCGCCGAATTCTGAAAGTGGTGGTGGAGTGGTCAACTTTGCGCTTTGCCTACATATCAGAGCGAGGAAACGAATCTATTCAATATGTAATTTCGTCGAGAACGAATTATAATCTCAACGTGTCGCGTTTAATCGTTAATCGTTCACTCGTGCCTTTTTGGCCACAGTAAATTAATGCAATTAACAAATACTATTAATATCTTCAAATAGATACTGATCTGAGTTTGTTGTATCACCAATCTGGGTAATACTGACTAGACTGTCACTTCTATATAACAATTTTCTACCCCCATGCCGTCGGGTTAACACTAGGTTCCCTCTTCTTACCCTACTATATGCGCGATACAGCGCGAAACTTGTTTTTTGTACAGAATTCAATAACCAAGTGTGGTATCGATTTACTATAAAATTGTCTTGATCAAATATTTACGAATACCGACCCTCGGTCAGTTCAAGTTGTATACCTTTAGGTATAGTAGTTAAATTATACAGGTAAGGCGTTCGAATCTATTCAGCTATTAGTTTTTTTTAACTGTGACGAAATGAAAAACCTCCGAAGTATACTAAGTATATAGGTGCTATAATATATTTCTTATATTATTAATGAGTGCGTTTGAGACCAACTTGGTGTAGCGCCACACTGTCTGTCTGTGCGAGCGACGGTTGCAGGTTCAAGTCCCATTCAGGGGCATAAATTTAATTCATTTTCTCGCTCTGGTAAGAAGACAAAGTGTGCGACTAACTCCTATGATGTTCTCCTATGATGTTGGGTGGTGTGTGGAAATCGAAGTACCTTAACTCTAAAATCCCTTTGCCCCTTGTTTTGTCTTTGTTACCCTGGTATGCGGAAAAAAGTTTGAAGCTGTATATAATGTGTGGATGCTTTTATTGTGCAGTGTACGTGCAGTCCAGTCTTGTAGTGAACACGATGGGTATGGGTTCGTTTCTTATTTTGGGAAATTTATTAAGGTATTTATATTATATAGGGAATAGGCTATTTCTATAATTCTTTTTATGTTTTCACGCTGTATCCCATATATAGCAGTATAGGCAGGGATAACTTAATGTTAAGATACTCTGTTCCCAGCCCCCCGATTTTGAAATCATGGAGTGTTAAGTGACGAAGCTCAACGCCGCGCTTTGTCTTTTTAGTAAAGCAAGGAAATACAAATCATTAATTCCCCACAGGTATCGTATCCAGTGGGACACAGCCCACTGCGTTAAAGCCTTTAGTTATAAACTCATATTCATATATCAATGCAAAATATACATTTATTCGAGAAATCTCCTAAATAATGCAAACATTCTAAAGTATTTAGTGATGTACAATAATGTTACATCGATATTGTAATTAGCGTCGTACATTATCGATGTTATGACGTCGAGACTGCACTCAGCTATTAGGGATGGGTATATATCGATATTTCAGTAAATTGTTATATTTTTTTATATCTCCGCTCTGAAAAAATGTGATGTTGAGGTAGCCAGTCAACAAAACTAAACAAAATAAAATTATTTACTTTAATAAGCAAATCATAAGAATAATTAAGAATATTTTTATTTAATATTTTTAAGCATTTTTTTTCTCTCTTACTCTTTACATGCGAAAATGTAAAGAAAAACAAAATATTTCAATCAAGCAGTGTGAATGGAACCCTCAACCGCCGCGATTGCAATCTCACACTGTATCGCTGCGCAACTATGGCTTCAAATATAATTCTTACACCAATAATATAATACATTATTAAAATATGTCATAAATAAAATTAATTATTTATATCACAAATCGACGCTAGCCACCCCTAGCTGGGAGCTCTGCAATAATTTCTGTACAAAATACAGCACTTACCGCGTCTGTTACTTTCGATACTCTACTGTTATACAGAGTGCTTATATTTGTGTAAAGGCGTGTTTAAGTGTATAGTAGTTTCTAATATGAGTAGATAAAATTTGTAATTTGATATTACAAATTTAATCTAGACTATAGCTATCACAAAAGTAACGGTCGTGGATTTGATTTCCTTTCAGGAGTATGAAATATTAAATATTTACATTTTCTCTTGCTGGCCAGTAGGCAAAACGCGCCATTAAATCCGCCATTTCCCGTGCAAGGACTGTAGAATTCAGTAAAAATGGGAACCGGAAGTGTCTTAATCGGAAAGGAGTGATCTTAGCACTAAATTTCCCTCCCCCTACTCTGCTACCCTGCAAAAGGAAAAGAAAAAAAAAGAAAAAGAAAATACTAATTAAATTACAAAACGCGTATAAGTTCGTGAACATGCTTGTTCATGAACATGATCATTGATCATGAACATGCATGAATGTTTCGGATTCGAACGGAAATTGAAGAACTGAATGTCTTGATGATGAAAAATTATGCTGAAAATGGGAAAGAGAATGTTTTAGCAATAAATTTCCTTTCCCTACCTTGGTATACCGGGTATCTTCTTTTTCACCAATGTAAGAAAATAAGCCTCGAAAGAAAAAAATATATATGAAGAAAAAGGGTAAGGATTGAATATCTTAAGAGTTAGTTAGAATTAAATAAAGATATATATTTTTTAACTTCATTTTCAAACAAAATTAAAAAATAAACAAAATATGTCATTTCTAATCAACCTGTATACAATAATGAGTGAGCACGTACAACGATATATATTTAAATTTGATGCCGACTGGAGAACGAAAATGTACGAAATGTTTGTATGTATGTATGTACTTTAGGTGATTTCTACGCTTTAAGCAAAGTGTTTTCATATTTAAAGGGAAAACTTGTGAGATATCACTACTTCTTTTACTTTGAGGCCAGTCGTGGAGCATCGGCAGAAAGTGTGGATGTAAAATCGACTAGTAGTGGGTTCGATATCCACTCGAAGAAATGAAATATTTATTTACATTTTCATTTCTTCGCTCTGGTGTCGAGGCAAAGCGCGGCGTTGAGTTCCGCTACTCAACACGCAATGCCTCCAGAACTCGGCGGAATGAGGGGAACGAAATGTCTCAACACTAGGTTCTCTCTGCCTACCTTGCTGTGTGCGGGATATAGCGTGAAACTGATTTATTTAGTCTTTACGTAACAACAGGTACCGTGGGATATGTCAAAAAAATTAACTTGATATAGCCCCGATAAAAAAAACACACACAAATTACGTTTTAAGTTCGAACCTACAGTTCCTGAGATTAGCGCATTCAATCAAAGAAACTATTTAGGCTTATAATATAACAAACATCAATTATTACATTTGTTGCCAATTTTTTCCTAGCGTCTTCGTGGCGGAACATATCACATCGCCTCTCCACGAATTCTGCTCAGGAAATGAAATATGGAAATATTTCGCCGCTTGTCAATCAACACGCAATGACTTGAATTCCGACTGAAAGAGTCTTGAGTCTTGACACCAGGCGCATTTCTCTCTCTCTCTCCTTCTCTCTCTGTTAAGAGGCAGGATAGTTTTATGAAGGATGAAGCTTAAAAAAACACAAAGGGAAAACGGGAACGGGAAAGGGAACGTGTACAAGAAATAAAATTCTGAACATAATGTTCCACAGAAATTGAATCGAGTTAACGACCAATAAAAGTGTTAAGAACAAGATGAGTTGTATTGTACTTTTTATTGCCTCTATTTTGAAATTAAATGTAAATAATAGAATAGATGATCGTTAAGTAGTAGCGAGTTCGTTTCAGCTTCAAACTGTATCCCGCATATAGCAGGGTAGAAAGATGGATTCTAGTGTTAAGACACTTGGGGAACCCAATTAACGCCCAACTTTCAAGATATTGTATGTTGGATGGCGGAATGCTACGCTGCGCTTTGTCTTGTTGCCAGAGCGAGTAAATGTAAATATTAAACATTTGATTTCTTAGAGTGGGTAGTCTAGCAACCTGTACTTACTGACTGGCCTTATAATTTACATGAAATCATATTATTTTCTTATATTATGAGAGAAAGAATGTTCTTTTTTAGATTTAAATTTTGACGTATTAAATCCTGCATAACATATTATTTTCGCCTTTCACCTGTATTCGTGGCATTGCTGAAGCACTTACTTACTCCAAATTTTGTCTTCTAGTAGCGGAGAAATGAAATCCATTCCCCCGTCCCGGTACTGAATCTATAACTATCATGCGTACAAGACGCTGTTCCACTGTGCTATGAGGTCCTAAATAATATTGTTCAGAACAAAGTTCGAGACACAATCGTTAATATTACAATACGCCTGCATTTTATTGCATGCAGACGTTGTTATACTGAAAAGATTGTTTTAGTTTAGTACCGTAAGGTCTATTATTTTCTTATCATATACGTATACTAATATTATAAAGCTTAATAAGTTTGTTTGCTTGAACGCGCTAATCTCAGAAACTATGTTCTAGAAACGGTACTTGAGAGGTTTCGAGAGTTTTTACATTTGAAAACAATTTTTATTACAAAAATCAAGTTGTGGCCGTCATGGCGCAATGGCAGTGTCTGTATTTATATGCGATGTTCGTGAGTTCAACACAACTCGGGGGAATGTATTATTTTCATTTCCCAGCTTTGAGTAAATAAAGAGCGCGTAGTGTGGGAATAAGAGTGTCTTAATACTAGGTTCCCTTTGCCTACCTTGTTATCTGCGGAATTCGTCGAGAAACCTAAAAAAAATACTATAACAAAAATTATATCCATATCAGTTAAAGACGTTTTTTATTTATATCAATCATTATAAAGAATGAAGCCAAAAGGAGCAAAGCGAAGAAATAATTAAACAAAAAGAAATTAATACAAATATATTTATTTTAGTTATTTTATAAACCTAATAATACATAAAATTATAAAATTAAAGTTATATTAAATTATATAATTCATATGATAACAAACGTAGAAATGATTAAAAAATACTGATTTATTTAATGATAATCTAATAGTAAATTAATAAGTAAATGCTTGGACGGCATCTAAGGGACGAGGATTCAAATGCTGATTTGGTCAACTATACTATATATAAATAATAATATATAAATAAAAAGTAAATTGGTTCACATTCTTTCCCGCAAAGCAGGGTAGGCAAGGAACCTAGTGTCAATACACTCTGTTCTGTGTTCTGTCTGTGTCAAGACACAGTCAATTTATTGAAACGTTGAGTAGTCGGGTTTTATTTTGTTACGAATCCAAAAATTAAATTAAATCAGCTTCACACTATCCTGCACGCAGCAGTGTAGGCAGAGGGAACCTAGTGCTAAGACACTCCGTTCCCCACTTTCCGGCGAGTTCTGGCGGTATTGGGTGTGGAGTGGCGGAACTCAACGCCCACGTTAATAAATATTTCATTTTCTCGTGTGGGGATCGAACCCACAACCAGTCGATTTTAAAGTCACACTTTGTGCCCCTGCGCCACGACTGGCCTCACTTTTGTTATGAGGGAGAGAGGAAAATTGAGTTTCAAAACTTCTAAATGGGCCATACAGCGTAAAGATAAAACAAAAAAACTAATTTAATATATTATGTTCAAAACTAGAAAATAAATGGGCATTATCTGCATTTTTATTCTCATTTTTCTTTTTAAGTTTAGTTATGGTGACACCGTCGTAAGTGTGTGGAGTCGACTTAGTATGTTTCTTCCCGAAGGGTCGTATAAATTTATTTATTTTGTTGTTTCTATGGTTTTTGTTGTTCCATACAAATCTCGTGTTGCGTGAGATTTGCCTTTTGTCGTAGCTTTTGTGTGCCTAAAAAATATTAAGAGATATTAATTACACATACTTTTTATTTATAGTTTTTTTAGCTTCAGGCTGTACCCCGCACACTCCAAGGTAAGCGGAGGGAACCTAGTGTTATGACATATTGTTCTCTATTTTCCGCCGAATTCTGGAGGCATTGTGGGTTGAGTTGCGAAACTCAAACTCAACGCCACACTTTGCCGCGTCACCATAGCGAAAAATTAAAATATTAAATATTTCATTTCCTTGACGACTCTTTATACATAGTGTAAAAAATATACTTACATTATAATCACTGATAATACCAAGTTTAGTATTTAAAAATTCCAATTGATTTTCTAAATACTCTCTTACTCCTGTCATTTTGCTCTGTAAAAAGAGATTCTTTTAAATTTTGGCTTCTCATGGTCACTTAATCTCTATTGGTTGGTACTTAATAAAGAATCATCATCTGATGAAAATAAATACTATGTAATTAATTTACTAAGTAGTTAATGTTTTTAGGGATCGCGGGTTTAAATCCTTCTTCGTTAAAATTTTAAAACCTTTTCAAAAACAAAAATTAAACGAAATATTTTGAGGTGTTTTTAAAGCCTATTTAATACAGATACTACTATATAAGGTAAAATTAGATCAGTTTGATTGCTTGCGGCGCATTGAAGTAAGTTTAACTTATTTTTTCCTTTATTTACAGTTTATGGCAACGACTCATCGACTGTATTCATCAAATTCGAACAAAAAAATTGAAATGCAATCTCATTTAAGGCGACCTATAAATAATTTAATATAGAATTAAAAGTGGGGAACGGAGTGTCTTAACACTAGGTTCCCTCTGCCTACTCTGCTGTGAGCGGGATACAGCGTGAAGCTGATTTAATTTAATATAGAAATATTTAATAAATATTTTGTTTAATATTTTTAAAAAATCTAATAAACTATAATTATAACGATGATGATCTTAGGGAAAGTTGTGTTAAGTTTAAATACCTAATAGTTTTCTTTACTAACTTTATCCTCATCTGTCATTTCTTCGTAACGCTGTATCAAGTCTTGCACAGATTTTATAATACCCAAGCACTCAGTCCTATCGTCTTGATGTGTGTCTTCGTTGTACGTAGGTAGGTCTAGTGTGGGATCAGTCGATTTTCCTATAGTAAAAATTATAATTTAGTTTCAATTATCACTCGCATATCAATGACTCGCATATCAATGCTTACTATCCAATGGAAAAGCGGTATAAAGCCGTATCCTGTATTTAGTAAGGAAGGTAGAGTGAACCTAGTATAACCTAGTGTCTAATTATCGAGATATTGTGCGTATAGTGGCAACATTCAACGTCTCCACAATCTCTTGTTACCAAAGCAAGAAAATTATAATAATTAATTCTCTTCATGTGGAAATAGAATCTACAATGATCGCGTTTATGCCAGCTAGTCTCACACAACTTGATAATGAATAACTATACAAACATAAATATAGTAAAAAGAATTTCTAGAAAAAAGTTTATCACCATATCTGCCACTATCGTCTACAGTAGCGTATTCAAAGAGTCCAGGGTTCGTTTCCAGGTTGTCTACTACGACATTGTTATCAGTTGGTACCGTCAACCATTCTAAGAAATCACGTAGATCTGACGGCAATTCTGGAAAAAATGTTAAATTAAAAAAAAAATGTTTTTTCGTATTTTTTTTATAAAAAAGTATTTTGTATAAGTTGAGTCGTTGTTCGGATACAAAAAGGAACGGGATGCTTTAATAATATCTCCTCCAACTACCCAGGCTATGCGGAAAGAAGCATGAAGCAGCTTTTTTAACTTACTCGCACAGGTCTTCTGTTGTACTTGAATATCAACTAAATCTGTCATGAGACGCACTAAATGCTGCATGAGAGATGTGGCTGCCTTGTCTTCTTTGTTTTCTTCTCGAACTATAGAAAAAAATTATTACTTTATAGGAATTATAGTATTGTATCTTATCAAATCGAGGCAAAGCGCGGCGTTGAGTTCCACCATTCAACACGCAATGCCTCCAGAACTCGGTGGAAGCGGAACGGAGTGTCTTAACAGTAGGTTCCCTCTGCCTATCCTGTTGTGTGCGGGATACAGCGTGAAGCTATGAATTATAATTTAAAAGCTATTAGTAACGTTATGTAAAAAGGAATGTTATATGTATTACCACCAACATGCTTTGTGTTCTCAATGTCTCGTGCCGCCTTCTGACAAATTTTCTTCATATTAGCAGTTAGTTTTTCAAATGTTTTCTTAATATCATAGTTTTCATTCTGCAAAATTGCTATTTATTTTAAATTAAAAAATTAAATTAGTTTCACGCTATATCCCGCACACAGCAGGGCAGACAGAGGGAACCTAGTGTTAAGACACTCCGTTCCCCACTCTCTGCCGAATTTTTGAGGCATTGCTTGTTGAGTGGCAGAACTCAACGCCGCGCTTTGCCTCTACACCAGAGCGAAGAAATGGAAATATAAATTTAAGTAAATATTTACATCTCCTCGAGTGGGGATCGAACCCACAACCAGTCGGTTTTACAGTCACACTTTGTGCCACTGCGCCACGACTGGCCTCTAATGCTCATTTTTTAATTTAATTAATTTACATTATTACTTATTATTTAATTTATTTACATTTTTTTTAGTTTCACGTTCCATTCCTTCAGATAGGTTAGATTCCCTCTGAATCTAGTGTAGGAAATATAAATTATTATTTTCCCAAGAGGAAATTGAATCCACGACTATCGTGTTAACAGTCAGACATGATGCAATCGAATGAGTTCACAGCACAGTTTGTATGTTTGTGCAGCATGGAATGGTAATTCAAATGTAGGATTCAATGGTCGAAGGGTTTTACACTACGTCCCGTTTCTATCATTAAAGGCAGAGGAAACCTACTGCTAAAGCACTCGATATGCAAGCATGCATCGTCCAATTTTTGGGTACGACGCGTTGAGTGGCGGATTCCAATTCCCAACGCTACGCTTTGTCGTATAAACAATAATGTTACCTGAGTAAGGAAACTTTCTACCGAGTGGGAGTCGAACTCACTAATTGTTTGCGGGCTTATAGATTTTAATTCTAGATGGAAATATTTATAAATTTAAACTTTCCGATTTTAATGGATTTTTTATTTGCTAATATTAAAAAAATATATATACTTACATCGTCAGATTGTCTGACAGGTCGTTTCTTTGTAGCACAAGTCGTTGTAGTCTTATCCAATTTTTGTTCTTTTTTCTTATTTCTAAATCTATCTTTTACCTTATGAAGCTTCTTTTTTACCCAATCTTTAGATCTTTGTACCACATTTTTGTTAACACAGTGTTTACTTCTAACACCGTCTAAATAATCAATCTGAACCCCATATTCATCATTATCGTATAAATCATTCCAAAAAACCTTTTCAGGACTTCTTTTTACAATAATTTTATTAGTAATATTTGATTTTTCTTTTGAAAAATCTTTAGAAGCATTTTCCATATCTTTTGCTATAATCAACGCAATAGGTACTGTATCGTCTAAGTCTAAAATAAATAAAATAAAAGTGGGAAACGGAGTGTCTTAACACTAGATTCCCTCTGCCTATCCTGCTAAGTGCAGGTTATAGCGGGAAGCTTATATATCTAAAAAAAAATTATATTATTGTTTCTATTTTTACTACATCGTAGTGGGCCGTCGTGGTGAAGTGTCCCTGACTAAACGCGACGGTTCTAAGTTTGGCACGGGTCGAATGAATATTTTTATTTCCTCGATGCCGTAACAAGACAAACCAAGGTATCCCGCTATAGTCCCGCCAAGTAGTGCGTAAAGTACGGAGTGTTTTAACACTAGGTTCCCTTTCCTATCTTGCTTTATTCAGAGTATAATGTAAAATTAGCTTTACGTAAAAAGTTAAAAAAGGTAAAACTCATTTTCACAAATTACCCGTATTTTTATTACTTTTTTCAACATTATTATTATTTATTTTATTTAATTTGAAATCTTCCTTCAATTTAGAGTTATCTTCTGTCGACATTAATACTCTTGATTTACGATTACCATTATCAATATTGTATGAAGAATTTGTCATATCTTTTAAGGTGCGGTTGTTAATGCGAGTAATGTTTGGTCTACAAAATAGATAATTATAATTATTTTTACATAAATACGTTTTCCTGCTTTTTTTTAGTTTTAACCTTAATCCCGCATACATCAGGGAAGAAGAGAACCTAGTATAGAAACATTCTGTTCTGCATTTTCTTTATAAATAAGCGTGTTGCTTGGTAAGCTGCAATGCTGCGTTTTCTTATACTCAGAAAATGTTCTAGACAACAAATGCTTGAAATTTGGTAAGCAGGTTATTTGAAGAGTCTGAAATCACTAAGAGAGATGTTCTCAAAATTACTACGAGGACGGGGCAAAACGGTATTTTACGTTTTATAGTTGACGCAAAAAGAGTTGCAAGCGGCCACAAGTCTACCACAGCTTCACGCTACAGAGTGAAGATACGCTTAGCGTGAAGTTGAGGTAGATTAACACTAGATGCGGAATACATCCCACGTCTAGTGTTAAAACACTCCGTTCCCTACTTTCCGCCGAAATCCGGAAGAACTGCGTGTTAAGTGGCGGAACTCAATGCCACGATTTCTCGATAGCAGAGCGTAGATATAAAATATAAATATATAAATATAATATAAATATATATAAAAATAATATAATATAATGTCCTCGAGTGGGGATCGAATCCGCAACCAGTCAATTTTACAGTCACACTTTGTGCCCCTGCGCCACGACTGGCTTCACAAATGTACCTGTATATGTGTATATAAACGTTCTATATATGGTATATTACATACTTACTAATGGCGATAGAAAAAATAACTTACTTGATATGATTCGTACTTATGAAAAGATTTTTAATTTTTTTAAATTTCTTTTCCAAAATAATAGCCCATACTCTTAAACCAATTAGATATTATTAAAAAAATATGACCTAAGATAGGTTTGGAGGTGTCCTTAGATTTTTTAATAGATTTGGCGGTATTCTTAGAAGCTTTTTTTTTCAACTCCATTAAAAGTTTCATCAAAATCAACAAACATAAGTGATCTTGAACCAGATTTTACTCTCAAATTGTTCATAATGGGCTTTTCAGAAGGGACTAAATCAGTGAAAGTTTCAAAATTGATTATAGAAGTAGCCTTTTCATAATCCTGGCTCAATGGAAATGTGTTTAGGTTTTCTAACGGATTATTCAATATTTTTATGTGCTTCTCAATCCCTTTGGCGTGGTGGTTGTGTTCCGTTGGTACGTTACCTGGTTTGAATTCGATTTTTATGCCGTCCTTCATAAAACCTATAAGTAGATGTAGAAGTTTAACATCCAATCATGATATATATTTATTAAATATAGCTTCACGTTTTATCCCGCATATGTAGGCAGAGGGAAATCTAATATTAAGACAATTCATTATCAACTATTCGCTCGAAGCCAAGACATTGCGTGTTGTCAAAACTCAGCGCTGCGCTTTGTCTTGCTACCAGAAAGAGGAAATGAAAATTTAACATTTTTGTGAGCGTTCTTCTGAGTGATAATCAAACCCACAATAATTGCGTTAACAGCCAAATGCTAACCTAAAAATTAATAACACTTTAAAATTTGATACAAAACCTCGATCTAGTTTCCTAAAAAATCGATTTACAAGATTCTGTTTATCAAACAGCAGTTTCAATTTAAGATCTTCTTGCTCTTTTGATTTAAATTTATTATTTACATTATTATTATTATTGTTATCACTTTTGCCATAAACAACTCCATAATCACTGTATGCTTGTGCCATTTTCACCATTTTATTATATTTATTATCTAGATAATCTTCTATATACTCTGTATCACTGATATCTTTTTCTTCTTTTTCTTTTTCTATTTTAATATCTTTTGTGTTTACTGGTATCTGAATGTTTAGATTTTGTATGGCCGCTTGTTTGATCATAGCGTTGAGTTCGTCTGATCTTAAGGACATTGGTCTCTTCCAATTAATTCTTTTTAACTCATTGAATTGTCGTTCCTGAATAGCAGAAGAAATATTTTTAAGTTCGCTATATAAAAAAAAAAATCAAAAATCCACTTCACGCTGTATCGGAATCCAGCGTGAGGTGGGTTTTTTTTATTTTTATCACATAGCCGTGCCAGAACGATGAAATGAAAATATTAATAAACAATAATGTATTAAACCTCGTTTAGAAAATTAGCTTCACGCTTATTCGTTTCATTCAAGACACTCCGTTCCCCATATTCCACCAATTTTTGAGACATAACATATTAAGTGGCGGAATCAATGTCGCCTTGTCTACTAAAGCACGAAAATGAAAATAAAATGAATTTACAATCAAACGATAACCCATTGCATTACAACGGCCTTAAATATGCTAGAAGATTCACGCTTTATAATGAAGCGCCGAACGCTGCGGTCTCTACAACTCTTTCGCCTCAAATATGTTTCTAGATTATAGTAAATATAAAATAGTATTTAACCCCATCTCTTTTGATTCTTTCCATTTCTTTATTTATATCATCACGGTCCTGATGCTCGTCATTAAGAATTTCTTTGATATTTTCATAATTAAATTCTTCTTTGTCTTCCTCTATTTGCATCAGTTTACGTTGCCCAGGTTGAAAGTTTCGAATATTAGCTTCTTTATATTGGGGAGTACTAAGAGTATATTTTTCTTATGTGAGATAAAAAATTAATGTAAATAAGGTCTCTTCACAGTTTCCCAACTGTGAAGAGACCTTATATTTTCTACCCATTGGATTGTCTTAGGGGGCAGGAACTAGTCACGTTTAGTAATTTTCCTCAAACATGATACAGCATAAATATGGCTAACAAAAATCAAGTAATTCATACCTTCAAATAACATTAGAAAAAATGCTGAATTTTAAAATATTATCGTCTTGTTTTCATTTGGGTTGGCTGACGTTACTACCCATCGTTTGCTTACTCAGACCCGATCATTATAATAAAATTCGAAAATAATAAAGAAGACAAACTATAAATAAGGAAGAAGTTGAAGATAAAAAAATTTTTAGCACTACTTTCCGCGACTTACATTTAAGCATAGTAACAGAAACTCAAGGACTCACCTAAATGATATATTTGAAATTTCATCGTGTGTCGACATCAATAGCAATTTTTTTATATCATAATCTAAGTTATTTATAATATTCGTTACTTTATCTTTTGAAGTTTTTTCTTTATTATCTTCATACATTTTATAATCTGTAAAAATAAAATCATCTTTTGCTTCTTTTACTTTTCTTTCACCCTCTCTATTATATTTGGAAGCAATAAGCATGTTTTTGTTTGTTGTTACGATATACTTTCTTGTTGTCATAATATTTTTATTTGTTGTAGCAATATTTTGTTGTTTTTTTTTCATCATGTCTAGTATATTTTGTTTCATTTTAAAAAATGATTGGTGTAATTTATTTTCATAGGCTTTCATTTCATGTGTGTTGAGATTTTTCCAAAACTTCTCTTTATAAGGTTCATATTGTACCATGATTTTTTCATTCTTAACAATAATGCCCGTTACATTGTTGTTGTTTGGTGACCTTTTACTTTTATTTGTTTTTGTACTATTTTGAGCTTTATTTGAAATGTTTGTAATATTGTTTTTATTATTGTTTTTATTTGATATTTTATTAAATTTCAGTTTATCTCTCAACGATCGTTTAAATCTGTCTGCAAAAGATTTATCGTATTGATAATAATTATTATTCATAGCTTCTTTTAGTCTTCTGATCTGAGCGTCCGTCTGAATGAGGTGTTTGTAAAAATCTAAAAATACAATAAAATAATAATAAAAAACATTTTATCCGCATAATAAAGTAGGCAAAGGGAACCTAGTATTAAGACACCCACCATCGAGTTTTCGAGACGCTGCGTGTTGAGTAGCGCTCAAAACGGCGCTTTGTTTATGGGGCGGGAAAATGACAATAAATGAAATGCAACTATTCCTCCAAGTTGGGATCGAACACACAGCCGTCACGTACATAGTCCCACACTATCCCATTGCGCCTATGTATTTGTAATACAATAATAGTATTATTTTGTAATTGTTAATATACACTTTATTTGTTCGTGATGGCCTTGTCCGCAAGAAACGAGACTAAAAAAATTAAGTAAATAAAATTTAAATAAGCCCACCCCGAATGAATGACAAAATCGAAAACGAAAATATGGCAAAGTAAAAATGGCAGTTTTCAAGAGTTGTGGCCTTAGATTTCAACTCAGGACTGAAATATTTTCATTTAAACGCTCTGGTGGATTAGATTGCCATCAAGTTCTCTCGCTCAGCGTGAAGTTTAACGAATTAGGCAAAGCATAGAAAAGGGTGTGAGAGAGATTCCTGACATTTCTTTCTGTAGAGTATGTATGGAAAGTATGGAAAAATAATTTATTATAATTAATCATATAAAGCTATAAAAAATATTTATACAGCTTTACATAATTAATTATAATAAATTAATCCGACGTGTCTGACTCTAAATACATCAAATTAAATTATTTTGTAGGTACTAGCTCTAGTAAAAAAGCGTACCGTAGAGTTGCGCTTCACATCACGCAAGGGCAAAGGGGCGGTCGTGGCGAAAGAGCACAAGCGTGCAACTGTAAGTGCGACAGTTGTGGGCTCGATTCTCATTCGGCGAAATGAAATATTTAACATTTTCATTTCGTCGCTGTGATAGCAAATTCATAGGAAGTGTCACCGTCACTAAACACGCAATGTCTCAAGAATTCGAAAGAGGAAACAAAAGTGTCTTAATTGGTAATGGAGTATCTTAATATTAAGTTCCCAGGTTCCCTCTGCCTACCCCTTTATATATGGCATACAAAGTGAAGCTATAAGTTAACTTAATTTATATCAATTTTTTTTTACCTCGAAGTCTCTCACTACTTTGAGCTTCGAAAATCTTATCGTTGTTCAACGCACTGGCCAGGTCTCCGCTTATTCCGCTCTCCATAACGTCCAAGAAGTTCTTGAATTAGAAAAAGTAGTAAATTAACAGTCTATAGATACATCTATATTATTATAATAAAACGTTTGTTTGGTCGAACGTGATAAGCACTAGTGGTTTGATTTGAACTGGTGGTTTGATTTGAATATTTATTTTTGTATTGTATAGTGTGTTACTTCAGGCAATGATAATGTGTCGTACGTCAAATATAATTCCACCATTAGAGAATGCAAGTTAAGCCGCATGTAGAAGTTAGTATTTAATTTCAAAATATTTTAAAAGTGTTTATTTTTCCGAATTTTTTAATTAGTTCAATAGAGGGCCACTATAGGCTGAAGGTGGATTAAATTAAGAGAAAAACCAAACATGATAAATAATCCTAACTAAACTAGTCCACCAGCTTTTTCTGGTCATGAGTTTAAAAACTGTATTAAAAATCAGTTTCACGCTCTATCCCACACACAGCAGGGTAGACAGAGGTAACCCAGTATTAAGGCACTTTTCGTCGAGTTGTCGAGGCATTGCGTGTTGAGTGGCGGAACTCGACGCCGCGCTTTGCCTTGCCTCGAGATTACAGCGAAGAAATGAAAATATAGATGTAAGTAAATATTTCATTTCCCCGAGTGGGGATCGAACCCACAACCAGTCGATTTTACAATCACACTTTGTGCCCCTGATGTTGTTTATTTAAATTATTTTCAACTAATAACTAAATCGACGCCATACTAACTACGTTTACAGTGTGTCGCCATTCCACTGCTCACATTATGGTTTCTACGTTCGTAATAATTATGCGTACATATGAAGGTAATTACCAAGTTCCGTCACTTAACGTGCATTTTCTCTATATACACAGCTTCAGCTTCACGCTGTATCCCGCACACAGCAGGGTATGCAGAAAGAACCTATTGTGACAACTCCGTTCCCCACTTTCTGCCGAATTCCGGAGGTATTGCGTGTTGAGTGGCAGAACTCAACGTTAATATTTCATCTCATCGAGTGGGGATCGAACCCACAACCAGTCGGTTTTACAGTCACACTTTGTGACCCTGCGCCACGACTGGCCTCCTCTACGATGTCTCTATATACAAACTAATTAGAAAACCACAATCACCATCCTCACTTTTTCTATTCAATATATAAACTTTTCCTCCAAAGCATATGCAAACCTAGAGAATTGGATTGAGTGTCCAAACAATACGAATATAAAATATTTTAGAACAGAATGTCTTAACACTATGTTCCCTCTGCCTACCATACGTATATAGCATTGTGGGAAACAGGGTGAAGCCATAAAAAAGGGATAAATAACATAACAAATGAGGCTGTAAAATTAAAACATAATTTAAAACTAAATAGCTGCATAACTCGCGCCTGAACACACCTGGATACTTTTAAATAAAACGTCGGACATATTTATTGTGAAGGGTTAATATAGAAAATGCGAGGGTCTTTAAGAGTTTTGTGTTGGTACATTGTAATGGCGTTAGCGGGCTTAAAATAATTGTCAATTTATATTATATAATTATACACACTTCCCTTTGTCTACTCTGCTATATGTAGGATAGGAGATATATATATTTAAAATTAAAATTTAAAAAAATATCCTATCCTACATATAGCAGAGTAGGCAAAGGGAAGTGTGTTTAAACATTTGGTTCCTTTCACTATTTAAGTCGCATACGTGGCGTTAAATTTCGCTAAAGTATCTTTCTATGACTAGTAACTTATAGTGAAAATTTATTTAACATTTCTCTTTCTTTAACTGTTTTAAGTGACGAACATTTGAATCATAATACCATATCTATATTCTGCGTATAAAAAATTACCTAAAATGCATTTCTAACTGAATATAATAACCAAAAAGCAACTTTTTTTATACAAAAAAAACTCAAACGCTACCTCCTATGTCCTATGACAATATCCTCATCGCCCTATTAGACTGGGATATTTATGTAATTTCAACTTTCTCAGTTAAGTCACCTGTTTACCTATCTAGCTAAGTGGTCAGTGAATTACTGGTTGATGGTAGTCAGTTCGATTAAAAACTCATAGTTGTAGTTAATAAGAGAACTTTCTTTGTATATTTCAATGAAAAAAAAATAAAAGTTATAAGCGCAGGCCTATGAGAATACAGTATCAATGATTGTTAAGAAAGATCACGTAAAAATATGACTTCGAAAGTATTTGTGAAGCGGTTGATGATAGTGAATGAAATACGACGAAAATTATTGTAAAGACTGTAGAATTTGGTGCTTCGTTTTGCCTGGTTTCCTGCCTGGGTAAAGATTGAAGCTAAATAAAAACAAAAAGTCTAGTGACATAACACTCCGTCGTATAGTGTCCTAGTCTATTCATAACTTTAGCTTTCTGACAAATTTTAGAATTTATTTTGACATCCTACATTCATTATATGTGAATTTTACAAAAAGTCTATCTTGAAAATAACAAGATTCTGAAAAATATGGCGTTTTATCACTGGTTATGTCAATCACTTTAACGTGTGTAATATTTATACAAATTTTTACTTGCGGCTTCGTACTTGTGGTCAAGTCGAAATAAAACTGAGAGATGTATGACACATGACACATTCGAGCACTTGCCCGAAGGAACTTATACCGCAGGTGCATCGTAGCGATGAACGTGATGTAATATAGACGAAGCCTACCTCGATAAATGGGCTATCCAATTCAAAACGAATTATTGAATTCGAACCTGTAGTTTCTGAGATTAGAGCCTTAAGTCAAACAAACTTCTTAGCCTTATCTAATCAGCTAAAGGAAAGAGATCTTAAATATAACTATTTACTCAATAATAAATTGATCTCATTCATACGTCAAATACAATGTTTCATATTAATATGAAAATTGATATTTGAAAGGCAGTGGGTTCAATTCCATAGTAATAAATTAGCTACAATTGTCGTATTGAACTAAATACATTGTAGTATAACGAAGTTAGAAGATTTTAAGGACAAGTTAAGGGCAGGGCGTTTAATAATATTTATTATTTATAATTAACGCTGCTTCAACGGAGTAGGCAAAGGGAAGCTAAGAGGAGCCTGTTAAGACATTCCGTTTCCTACTTTCCACCGCATTATTAAGACATTGCAGAACTCAACACCGCGATTAGTCTCATTAACAGAGCGAGAAAATTAAAAAATAAAATATTTCACTCCCTCGAGTGGTAACCAAACCTACAATCGTCGCGTTTACAGTTATACATTAAACCTTGCGCCACAACAACCTAAACTAGGACAGTATAAAATATTATTGCAATGATTAAAAGTTCCTTATAAAGCTTCTCCTTAACAATTTTCAAATTAAGCCATCATTACTAACATGTGACGTACGCAGCCATTAAATCATCGCGTCTCACTCACACACAATATGTTAGAAAGAAATAGCAACATAGCATTTAAATGTATGTTGTTTATTGTTTTTGGATAAATTGTATTAATTGTTGTTGTTTGAGAGTATATAAGAAAATTTGGTGAGTGAAAATTGAACCTACTACCTTCAGGACTACTATACATATTTAGGAACAGCTTGTTCCAGCTTCAAGCTTTTTGAGAGAACCTAGATTAAGACACTCCATTCCACCCAAATTCGAGACAATGGTTGTTGAGGTAGCAGAATTTAGCGCCGGGTTTTGTTTTGTTACAGCGGGAAAATTAAAATAATTCGATGCCACCAGTGGGAATCGAACTTATAACCGTCGCTCTTACAATGTCACTGCGCTACGATGGCTCCAAGAGATGGATTTAAATAAATCTTTGTAAACAAAGATGATTTTGATATTATGATGTTAGTACACAAATTTAAGAGGATAACCAGGTCACATTCGCTTTCTTGAAAGGGAACGACTAAGCCTGTTAGAATTCCGCACACAGAAGGACCAAGGAACCGAGTGTTAAGACACTCCGTTTACCATTCTCCCAAGCCTTTTTAGATACTGATTGGCGGGACGACGCTCTTAGTCTTATTAGCAAAGTCAAGATATTAAGATATATAAACCCACATCGCTACAAATTTACAGGACGTTTGAATGAAACGATTCTATTTAAGTAATTAATCTCGACTCGAATCGCAATTTCAGAACAATTGTTGAATACATAAATATGCACGTGTTTAGGGGGTTTAGGGTGTAGACGGATAGATACACAGATGTGAATGGTTTTGTTTTGTAACTAACCTTTATAAATGACCGTTTACGAAAAGTGAATAAAATGATAAAATAGAAATCAAATATGGAAAATAAAAATTTGAGGTTGACGCAGCGTAACAGCACTGGGTGTGACTGTAAACGCGATTGTTGTGAGTTCCATTTCTACTTGGGGGAATTGATTATTATCATTTCTTCGCTCTAGTAAGACTGGCAATGTTCGATTTTTCCATACAACGCACTATGTTTATAAATTAGGGCAGATTCGGCAGAACAGAGTGTCTTAACAGGTTCTCTCTATCTATTCTGCTGGAATAAAAAAAAAAGTAACTTAAAAATAGTGTAAGCACAGCCTTACTTAGATACCTTCTAGCAAGTAGCAGGTGGTTAATGGATGCACAGTGTAATTACTAATTAATTTATAGCCTAAATATAGATTTTACCCAAAAATTGGTAAATATATGCAATATTTACTTTAAATATGAATATATTTTAATTATTTGTATACCCAGTGACACAGCGGCACAACGTTCAAGTGTAAACTGTTAGTTGTGGTTACAATTCCCATTCGAGAGAATTAATTAGTTACTTTTACTCGCTCTTGTTAGACGACAAAACGCGGCGTTAAGTTCTGCCGCTCAATACACAATGTCTCAAAAGCTATAAGAAAAGGGGAAACGGTGTTTTAACACTAGCTATCCCTACTAAAATAATATGTGGCTTATATTATGGAGCTAAAAATAATAAGTTTTATATTTAAAAACATTTTAAAGAGACCTGAAAGGCAATTAAATAAAATATCTTGTGAAAGCATAAGCCATACGTTGTGCGCATGGCTTAGTGGTCAAAGCGCGTGGACGGTTTACAAGAAGTGCGGGTTCAAATCCCGTTATGTTTAAATTTTTATAGGTTTTATTAATATATAAAGAGTAATTTTTTCTTAAGTGTGGAATAACACGTTAAAAATGTAAAAAATATTTTTGTTGTTTATCTTTATGTTTACAATAAAAAAAAACATTTATAGTCATTTAAAAATCTATTCAGCTATCTCAAAAGTGCATCACAAGTTAGCGTCTGGTACAATAATACCAGTACTTTAATGTACCAACGTCTGTAGGAAGGTACATATTTTTGTAGTCTTCATTATGATATAGCCTAGGGGGCTGATTCTTTAATATTTTTAAATATAATTTTTGACTAAACGCTTTTGTCGCATATTAAGGTAGAGAGAATTTTATGATAAAACATTTTCCTATTTTACTTACTGTCACTTAATATACACTTTCATTTAGCACTGCGTTCGGAGACAAAATTTAGTTCGAAACAATGTTTAGTTTTCACAAATCACAAAAAATAAAGTAATAAAAGTTCATGCTTTTTTCTATACATTAGGATAGACAAAAGGGAACCTAGTGTTAACTTAGTGTTAAATCATTCTGTTCCCTATGAATTTTCCAATTTCAGAGACATTGAATCAACGCCATGCTTTGTCTTGACAAGGGAGTAACGAAATAAAAATTTTAAATTTAAATATATATATCAACTTCACGCTGTATTCTGCACACAGCAGGGTTGAGCAGAGGGCAGAGGGAACCTAGTAAGATACTCCGTTCCCCACTTTCTGCCGAATTCTGGAGGCATTGCGTGTTGAATGGCAGAACTCAACAGAAGCAATCAAGAGTAATAAATTATAAGCCATTAAATAATAAGCATTCACATGTTTCGTGTTGAGTGAGATGGTGGAGCCCAATGTCCCCCTTCAAAATCCTTATTATAGTGAAAAATTAAACTAATTCAAACCAAATGATGAATGAACCTCCAGTGAGAAATGAACCTACAAATGTCTACATTTTCAGTGAGCCACGATCCTTTTTAAGGTAAAATTAACTCCATTTTTCAGCTTTCATTAATATATCAATTGTTTAAATTCTTAATACGTTACCCCATCATGTAACTATCAATGTCATATAGCCATCAATGCCTTTTAAGGTTCACTGGATAAGAAAAAATCGCAATGCAGGAATATTTTATGCTTTAAGCATTCCGTATATTTTGAAATGATTTAAACTCATAGTAAATGTAAAAAAATATGTAATAGTAGTAAGTTACGTTAAATTACGCTTATGAGAAGTACCTATGTTTATATATATGTTTGTCAGTAGAAGTAGACAAAAAACGGACGACATAGAAAACATAATTCAAGTAACCCGTAAAGTATCGTAGGCGTAAAATCGGGAAAATCTCTCGCAGGTGGCTCTCGTATTAATGACAGAGTGCGCACGAGATTGTGTTTATCCGTTTACACTAGTCAATATTTGTATGAATGAGTGACTGTATCAAATGAGCGAATGTATGAAGGATGAGTTTAGAAGTGAATCTGCGTGCGGAATACTAAAAATAAACAATAAAACATATTACCAACCGCCACACAATATTACCAACCAGCCCCTGTACCACAATAAGAAGGTAGGCAAGTCTGTAAGAGTGAAATGAATAGACTATTTTTTATGGACCGTCGAATCTTTTGTTGGTGCCAGCAATATTTTTATTTAAAAAAATATTTCAATAGAGATATTTATATTACAAATTGAAGGTTCTGTTCAAAGTTGACCTTTCACTGTACTCTAGACTGTATTGTGGTAGGGGCAGTGAGTGAGGGAACCGTGGCACAGCGACTGATTGTAAATGCAATGGTTGCGGCTTCAATTCCATATTATTAAAACTCTCGTCGAGGAAATTAGTTATCATTTCCCCGCTCCTATAGTATGACAAAGAGAAGCGATGATATGTCGTACGTATTAACAGAAGGTTCCTTGTGTCTACGCTGTTATAACGTAAATGTAAAAACACCAATATATAAACTTCTTATTTTTATATTTACATATTCCCCGTACATTTCACTATATAGGATAAGAACCTTATGGCCATTATGGGCAGTTTACGACCACAATATACTTTTTAATCAATAATTCATTATAAACTCATGTCAATTTCTCTAAAACAAATTAGAACTGACAACCATCACTTTAACTTTTTGAACTTTTAAAACATAATATTCGATATCTAACATAAAAGTATTCTTAAGACTGATGTTGCCCAGCGGTACAACATCTAACTTTAAACGCGATGGTAGGTGGATGACAGGTTGGATACCCACTCTGGGGTACTAACTAATATTTAATAATTTTAACTACTTAATTATTTTCATTTCCTAGAAAAAGGTAGGACTCTTTGTACAAGAGTGACGTTGAGCATTGTCACTCAACACGCATCCTCTCGAATAGTAACTTGAAAGGAAAGCGCAGAACGGAGAATTTTGACTCTAGATTTCCACTGCAGAGAGTACAGTCATTTGCAGGATAAATGGTAAAAATGAAATAAGATAACTAAAATTAACCATACAAAATTCTTTATCCCGGATAATCAAACGTTTCCCGTAGGACAGTCGTTAAAAGTTAGTACGAGAGTTTTAACAATATTTTATTTAGACTAAAAAAAATGTTAGAATAACTTCTTAATAAAATGACAATAAAATTTTCTATACATGGCCGTAGTGGCACAGTGAGAGAGTGTCTGTCTACCTATAAACGAGAGTTGTGGGTTGGATTCTATTTGGGGGTATAATTACTAACTCTTTCGCTGTGCGTGAAGAACCAATTAAGCTAACTGATCTTATCTAATCTTGCAGCCTGTATTTATTTCTTTTTTTTGGTTAGTTTTAGCTTCACACTGTATCCTGCACATAGCAGGGCCGGCACAGTGGGCCTGGGAACCTAATGTAATGACATTGCCTTCATATTTAGACAGTGTGGAACAACGATTCCCCACTTTCAACCGAATTCTAAGGCATTGTGTGTTGAGTGGCAGAACTGCCTGCAAAGAACATGTTAAATATTTTTGAGCATTTTTAAAGTGTTATTCCATCCACACTAAGGAAACAAAAATATTTATTGAGAAAACGTATAAAAATATGAACGTAGGGGTATTTGAACCCACTCCTCTTTGGAAACCGTCCAAGTGCTCTGACCAACTAAGCTATACGTTCTCATCGAGCTACGTCGAAACTCTTTTACGCTTGTAAAAACTTATTTATGTTGTTAGCATGTAAGCAACTGCAAATTTTATACGTTTTCTTAATAAGTATTTTTCTTTGCTAAGTGTGGAATAACACTGAAATATGTTGTATCAAGCGAATAAGAAGTTTGACGTATCTCAATGAGAACGTATAGCGTAGTTGGTCAGAGCGCTTGGACGGTTTCCAAAGAGGCGCGGGTTCAAATCCCGTTACGTTAAAAATGTTACACCTTTTCCTAATAAGCATTTAACCGTGTTGCGTTACCAGAACGAGTAAATAAAAATATTTACTTTTCTCGAGTGGGATCGAATCGCCACAACCGCAGCGTCACACTTGTGTGCGACCGGGCCAAAACGAAATCTATATACGCATATATCACGTAAATAAATGCTCAAAACAAATTCACAAACAATATACGCAGCTTCGAATCCGTGGATTCCTTCATTTTTTTAATAATAAAAAAAAACTTCCACCCTAGCTCTCAGTAACCAACCCTAGGCAGTATTTTAATCTACACGGCGCCCGCGGCCTGCATTGTCGCGGCCGTGGACGGTGGTCTTTTTGTAGTCTTTGTGTTGTTAAAGGCAACGCGACGCTCTCCAATCAAGAGAGTACCTATTAAAACTAATAACTGGATAGTTTTACGAGAATAAGGGATGGAAGGGGTTGGAATAGGGACACTATCTTGGCGCAATGGGACTGGCTAATTACAAACGTGATGGTCGTAGGTTTGTTGTGTTTGTTGATTATAACTTACATTGTTTTCCGCACATAGCAGCAATAATAATAACTCTGGAGGCATTACGTGTTGAGTGGTGAAAATAAACGCCGCGCTTTTTTTCGCTTAGTACCAGAGCGAAAAATTGTAAAAATTAATAATTATTTCCCTCGAGTGGGGGTCGAACACACAACCGTCACGTTACACACGCCACACGTTCGTGCCCCTGCGACACGACGGCCTCGATATCGTGAAATGATTATAGAATTAAATATTTTCCTTTTTGATTCAGGTAAAACACGCGCGGCGAACGCGGCGTTCGATTTCGTCAACCAATCAATCCACCAATATCTCGAAATGGAATAGAAAGTGGAGGTCCTCGCTCTTTACTGTATTACATACACGAGATTCTTGATTAATATTCAGAGTTCCATTTCAATGGAAATACATAGTATGTGTAAAAAATATTTTGAAGTCGTCTCAAGCAAAATGTCTCTTCCCAGAGCTTATTTTCCGATTTATTCAAAAGTAACCATTCCTTTACTTTCCTACGAGGAGTGGCGAAGTCGTGATAATTTAAATAGTTTAGTACTAGCGACCCAAACCCGCTTAAACGTTTTGGTATAATAGCGGCCCCGCGCGGCTTCGTCCGCTTGGTAATTAATAAATATATTAATTATTTTCAGTTTTCAATAGAATCAGTAAGAAAATATAAGCCTTAATAATCAAAATAAGCCGAAAAAGAATAATAAGTAGAGAAAAATTTTATTATGAGAAAAAATATCTGAGTTATTGAAATGAACAAACAAAATAAGTAAAAGTAACTAAAGGAAATTCTTAATGTTAGAAAAAATAGATAACTAATTAAAATTAACGGAAACAATAAGTAAACGTAACCAAAGAAAAATATTAATAAAAAGAAAAACTAGAAAAATCCAGCTATATTATCAACATAAAATAAATATTTAAAAGCATTAAAATTAAAAGTAACACGAAATATATTCTATACTATAATAAAACAGTAAAAGAAAACATAACGCTATACGAAAACATATACTATCGCTGAGTTTTTTTTAGATTTTTTAAAGGATCGATGAAGAAGGATGTTCGTTACAATATATGATTTGACGTAACCTTAAACGTTTACGTAGCGCCTGACCGTTCTACTCCCCATATTTAAAAACTTTTATATCTTCTAAAATATCTATTTCTGTGGTATGCTGTATAAGCCAATTTTAATTTGTATAAAGCGCACAATGTATCCAATATAATCGGATTAATCGGATAAGGTATAACACTGCACTGATGAAAATAGTATCTTTATTATTAAACAAAAAAATTTTACTGTGAGTTATCCTTAAGAGATAGATATATTATGTGCTATAGGCTATATAACATTACGGTGTATTCCTAGAGTTAGCGTTACATAGCCAAATAATAAGAATAATGAACGCAATCGAACCGCAGCCGCAAATTTCAAATTTCAATTCTTATAAACAAGCCACAATAAGATATTTTGTGACAAAAAATAATTGGTAACTACAATGTTTCCGTAACATTGATCGTTTCTTATAAATAAAATTGAAATTGTCGGTCTATGATTTCAAAATAACTGTGTTGTTGCAAAGTGATTTAACTAATCTACTAATCGAATAAAGGAAATGAACCAAATAAAAATATAATTTAATAATAAACAACACATAACCACGTAATAAAAGTAACAGCTTCACGCTGTATCCCGCACACAGCAGGGTAGGCAGAGGGAACCTAGAGTTAAGACACTCCGTTCCCCACTTTCTGCGGAATTCTGGAGGCATTGCGTGTTGAGTGGCAGATCTCAACGCCGCGCTTAGCCTCGACACCAGAGCGAAGAAATGGAAATATAAATTTAAGTAAATATTTCATCTCCTCGAGTGGGGATAAAATCGTCATACAGTAAACTATCATTTCAAATACATTAACAGTAACCTGATAAATTTAAATTTAAATTAAATATATTAAGACGCTTACTGTTGCTCAAATTTCAAAGATAAACATATAACATCGCGGGCTTTTTAGTAGTTTTCTTTAAAAAAAGTAGCTTCACGCTGTATCCTGCACACAGAAGGGTAGAACTCAACCAGAGGGCACCTAATGTCAAGACACTCCGTTCCTCACTTTCTGCCGAATTCTAATAATAGTAGTTTTCTTAAAGGACAATATTTTTGTAAAATATTGTTTTATGTGTCTCAAATGGTTAAGTTAGCGCACGCCATATAAGCGTTCAGGAAGCTCATTTTGGGCGACCTTTTCTAAAAACAACAAAATTCTTTTTTGTTTAACGACAGTTGTAATTAAGATGGCAAAATATTTTGCATTGCAATGACCATCCTATTCCTTGAGGGTCCTCAAGTATCTTTATGTATGAAATTTTATCATAGTCGAATCAGCGGTTTGGCCCTGATTGCGTCACAGACAGATAGACAGACAGACAGACAGAGCTACTTTCTATTAAATATAATTTATAATATAGATATGGAATAAAGCATTTTTTTTAACCATTACATAATCTGTAGCCCATGTGGTATTCTAATATATTTAGTATTTTTGCGTGAAAGTGTAACAAACGTTCATCGTCACAAACTTTTACGTTTATAATATTAGTAGATTAAAATAGGATTACCCCGACTGGAAATCAACCCACAGCCATCATAATTTACAGTCAGCCGCTATACCACTGCGACATTATATCATAATTTTCAATACAAATACACAGTGGATTCGCTTTGTAATGGGTTTTCTTCTACAATCTGTCACCTTACGCCGCGAGACCTATAAAGTATACGGGGTATAAATCACTTTCATTTCGTAATCCAGTGAGAGGGCTATGCTATTGTTTTACGTAAGCTAGTCAGTTAAAAATAGTTTATTTTTACTCTATACATACATATATATATATATATATATATATATATATATATATATATATATATATATATATATATATATATATATATATATATATATATATATAATGATGTTTACTTAGGATAAAGTTGACATAGAATAAAATTCACTCTTTGGAAGTAAAATAAGAATTTAATACAGAACCTTTTAAATTCTAAATTGGAGTAGGAAGTCAATCCATAAAATTTTATTTTGTGAAGTCTACGCTAAATTCGAGACATTGTGTGTGAACTCAACGGCGATATATAAAATCTTCATTACCACTCAGAATAGCTGACAAAATGCATTTAGTTTATCTAAAGTAGATAATCTCAAAATATGGAAAATCGTAATTAAAATGTATGTCTGTTTGTCATATGAATTTAATATTTAAAGATAAGAACAAATCACATCTTACAAAATTGATTTAAAAGCTATAGATTTATGATATATTAAAGCTATATAATCGCTACATTAGGAACACAATCCCAACTCCATCTTATTGAAAAACGTACAGCAGCTAAGTGAGAGTTTAGTGAGACTTGCGGGAGAAAGACCGTTATCAATATATGATATTATTAGACATGTTCCGTATACAAAAATAATAAAAATGATACTATATAACTTATAGGTCGTCACTCGTCATCCGACAACAACATATGTTGGAAAATTGGAAATAAAGTTCTTGTAAGAATTTCGAATAATCTTCTCCTATTTTCCCTATACACCACCTAACGTACCGACATGCCAAATTTCAACTTAATAAGCCGAGTAGTTTCATCTGTGCGTTATCTGTCAATCACTTAGTAATTTAAGAGTCTTACTTATATATATGATTTTATATACAAGAAAAATCAATAATACCATATATATTCATAATAATATTCAGTACTAGCGTGACATCCAATGTTGTAACACTCAAGGGAACTCTAAAAAAGGAGTTCCTTCGTACAACAAATCACGCAAAGTCGGGTGAGTTTACAAGCTAAGACTTAGTATGATTTGTTACTGTTCCTTAGGGCATATAGGGTGTTTTAATTTAATATTTGAGAGGGACCGTATCTGATTGCACTTGATGATTGTTAGATAGTACGATGCTGCTTCGAAATAATGATTATATTTAAAATATAAGCTTATTCGTTTACAAATCGCGGCGATGTGAGAAAAGAGTGTATTACCACCAGGATTTGGTCCACCTAACTTATTATTTATTAATACCTAAGGGAAAATAAAATATTGACAAACATTAAAAAAATAAGTCAAAAGACCGCAGTGGAACACATTCTGACTAAATTGTGATAATTGCGGATTCAATCTTTACTCGAGTGGGTGCGGCGTTGAAGTCGACGTAAATAGCAACGGAGTGTTTGAACACTAGGTTTTCTCTATCTCTGTTAAATGCATGTAAAAGCTTAAAGATAAAAAATATATAATTTTGAATTAAAAAATATTCACACATCCTGTATAAAAGCGTATACATTTCAATTGATTCTTGTAACCCCATTGGAACAATATATTAATATTTATAATACGCACCTACCCTTGGACTGTATTTTAAATTTTACCTAATGGTTTATTTGTCTATGACGGTAGTCAAAGGTTCTATTGTCACCCGGGTGTGTACTTTATCGCGATGATCGCGGGTTCAAAATTATGTAAAAATATATATACAAAGTTATGTTTAAATTATAAGTATGGCTGACTGTGGTCGTGACCTTGCTTTCCCTTTCTGTTTTGATATCCTTATTCAGATGTTAAAAAAAGCGCCGTTAAGCTAAGTTACACCATTCAAACGCATTGTTGAGAATTTGGGCGAGGAACGTTGGATACTGTGTGTATATAGCTTCACGCTGTATCCCGCATATAGCATGTAGCCAGAAGTAAGGTATGGAACCTGGGAACCTATTGTTTTCCATTAGGACACTTGCGTTCCCCACTTTCCGCGTGCATTGCGTGTTGAGTGGCGGGACTTAACGCCGCGCTTTGTCTCGTTACTAGAGCGAGAAAATGAAAATATTAAATATTCCATTCCCCTGTAGGAATTGAACCCACAACCGTCGCGTTTTTAGTTGCTCAAGTGTCAGAGGCACACGCGTCTCGGTCTCCACGAGTTTCGGCCTCAGTATGTAGGTGATAAAAATCGATTTATTTAAGTTTCAACAGTATATACCTATATACTAGTTACTCCGCTCACCGCCTTCTGTTAAAATACATTAAATTGTATGTTAGTAACACGAAAAAAAATGCAACAAAAACCTAACGCCGCGCTTTAGTCTTAACAAGATAGGGAAAATGAGAGAGTGGAAAATGAACCCACAACTCCATGTCCCCATATATCTACTACCTAATTAAACTAAGATATTGCGTGTTGAGTGGAGAAACCTAATACCGCGGTTTATTAATAATTCTTTCCCACAATAATTTCTTGAGTGGAAATCAAATCCACAACCGCCGCGTTTTCACTCTCGCTTTGCACACTAGTCTAACCGATTGTTAAATTAAAAACGAAACACACTAATCTCTACACATCTACATACAAATAGATATACGTATGTATGTATGTATACAATTACAAAAAACCCACAAACAATAATAACAACAAACAAAAAGCAAAAAATAAAAAAAAATTAAAAACTTCAAAATTCTACCCCGACTAATACATCAGTGAACAAAGGCCGGTTGTGATGAGAAAAAAAAGGCAACTAAAATTTATACTCTGTAGCTCGGTCTGTCTGAAAAAAAAAATATTATAAAGCTGCGTATTAGGTACCCAGTTGTACAATTATTTAGCTGAAATGCGGGAAAGGTTCGGGATGGGAAGGAGTTCGGGAAAGGGAGTTCTTGGCTTCACGCTTCATCCCGCAAATAGCTGGGGATGTGGAGGGAACCATTAGGTTCCCTATTCATAAATTGTTTTAATACTATTTAAGACACTGTTCTCCCCACGCACCTTCCAAGTTTGAAACGAGAACTTCTATACCTATTGTCAGTGAGAGTCACCACCGCGAGTCTTATTGGAGTAGAAAAACGTTGCTATAAATATGATAGCATTTACTTAAATATATTGAGGCCAATCATGTCGCAGGGGTACAAGCGTGCTACAGTAATGTTCTTTGAGTCTAATCAGAATGTAGGGCGATGGTTGTGAGTTCGATTCCATAAAATACACCTTAACCAAAAGGTAAAGAACAAAATATATTATGACACTAGGATCTTTTTACCTACCCCAAAAATTAAGCTGCTGTGAACTGTAAACACCACTGTAAACATCATGGTTTTGATTTTACAACGCAATCAGTGGATAAAATATTTTCATTTGTCTGATCTGGTAGACAGTACACGGCCTTAACTTTCGCCTTTCATCCTGAAATGTCTTGAAAATAGAAAAGAAAAGGGAAAATAGTGTCTAAACACTTGATTATTTTTCTGCTTAATTGCTATATGAGGGATGTATCCCCGCTGTAGCGTGAGGCTGAGAAACAATTTTTACCTATAAGCAATAAATCAAGAGATAAGACGAAGGTATTTCGTAACCGACAATAAAGTTATATCCTCTAAAGTGGACGTAATGAGAAGTAACTACTTTGTTTGAAAGAAAAATGCGCTCCCAAAAGGGGTTTCAATTCGAAAATTTATTACGATTTTTGTTTCCTAAGAGATTTTCTTTTTATTTAGGTTGAGAGGGAAGTTAATGTTAAGACACTCGGTTCCCCAAGCAAAGCCAAATTTTCGAGATTTTGCGTGAATTAGTGCGGAATTCGATACCGCGCTTTGTCTTGTCACCAGAGCGAAGAAATTAAAATATTAAAAAAGCCTAGATTTCCAAGCTCCTTCTGCCTATACTGCTGTGTGAGGGCTACAGCGTGAAAGTAAAACAATAATAATATGTAACCTATCACTTACCGATCTTTGCAATTCAGCGCCTACGTATTCTGAAAAGAAAATATTAAGTTTCAAGCTCTGGTTTAAGAGCTGTTATTGTATTGTGTATATTTTATAGGGTTCCATAACACAAAAGAAAAAACTAAGTCTTGTAAGAGAGAAGAAACTTCGTTGTCTATGTGTCTGTCTGTTGCAATTTTTTTTTGAAGAATACATAGCATAAGCTGAATTTTTTAGCTTCACGCTATATCCCGCACATAGCAGGAACCTGGAATCATCATTTTTAGACCCTCGGCTCTCAATAATACACTTCCGTTCCCCACATTCAGCCGGATTGTAGAGGAATGGCTATGTCCCTGCGCCAAGACTGGTTTCATCAAGCTGAATTGAATATCAAATAAGTCTGCAGTCCCTTGGAGGTTGAAGTACAGAATATATCTCACTTCTTAGTCAACACAATCAAAATATACGGCCGTTTATGCCGTACATTTTAAATATGTAGCGTAATTAAAACTTAAAGTGTAGATTCTTTTCGTCCAATTAAAGGAAAAGATCGATTTATAGGAACATCATAAAACAAAAACCAGTATAATCTTTTGTTTCATACGGAAAGAGTACAACGGCTGTAAATCATTCAAATTTTTCAAATTATACGAGATATACTTCCCGTTGACCTACAATCATGAAACTGATACAAATTCGGTTGCACACCTTGATCGATTTTTTTAACTTTATGCTTCATTCCCGTATATAGCAGGTAGGTAGAGGAAGCCTAGTGTTAAGACACTCCGCTCTCCACCTTCCGTCGAATTCTGGAGACAATGCGTGTTGAGTGCCATATCTCAACGCAACGTTTTACCTTAAACCCACAGCGAGGGAAATGAAAATATTTAATATGACCGATTTTGTATTATGTAATTAGTTACTAACCTGATGGTAAATCGTTGTAATTCATACTACTTGTAACTCCACTATCCCATTTATTTCTGGAAAGAAAAACATAAATTTTAAACCTAAGAGAAGAACACTACTTAGAAAATTTAATAATTTTAAAATTTTAATGTAGCTTGGACGGTGTCGAAGAGGTGCGGGTTCAAATCCCGCTACGCTAATATTATTTCATTTATACCATACACTGAAGAATCAAAAGTGTAAACAATATTTAGTTCTCAAAACATTGCGTATTTACACTTTTGAATCGTTCATTTCATTACCTTTCAGTATACATTGGATATCCATAACTCTCCGTAAGCTGTCTCTTCTCTTTTACCTGTACACTCTTTTCATCGCAACTCGAGTCCGGTATCTTGAATACCATAATAAATATCACCACAACCGAAATAGAGAATAGAAGGAGTAGGCAAATGATGCATGTGTATTCAGATGTTATTATCTTCTTTAACCTGAAATGTATGAAAACAAAAAAAATATGTGCATATAATAAAATTGTAACTGATCGATGTCTGTACCTACATGGAAGGTATATAAGAAAGTAACAGAACACAAAACAACGTTTTTTTTAATATTTGTCTGTTTGTTGGTTTGTTTGTTTGTGGATTGTGTGTGGATTTAAGTACTGTTTACACTATTGCTTTCGCTGTCGCTGCATATTTTTTCTGCCTCTACCACTATTCACTATCCACTAGATCATTACAAGCACGTTTAGTGTTTGATGTAGTGGCCAGAGCCTTTGGATGGCTTTCAAGAGGCGCATGCTCGATTCCCGTTACATTCAGATATTTACACTTTTTTTATATATGTTTTAATAGAATAATATAAAATTAATAAAAAAAATAAAAACACTCACGCGCAAGATACACACGAGCAGGTGTCGTCAGTTTTCTTTTTCTTTGGATTATCTCCCTGTAATTTGTATAATTCATAAATTAATGAAAATCTCCTAATTTTGTATAGTAGAGTATATTTTTTTAGCTTCACGTCGTACCCCGCATATGGCAGGATAGGCATAGGAAATTTATTTAAGATAAACCCTATTTTCAAGACATTGATTAACAAACACACAATGTCTCGAAAATAGTAGCGGAAACTCTACGCCGCGTTTTGTCGTGTTGGACGAGCGAGGAAACAGAAATAATTTATACCACCAGGTGGAATTAAACCCACAATTGTCACGTTAAATGTCTGAATAAACAGATCCCACAAATAGTAGCCAGAGTATACCTAGTGCTGACACTCCAATATATGATTTCTGTTAAAAATTAGGCCATTATGTGTTGAATTCGGTGGAGCGTGGGGAACGGAATGTCTTGGAACTTTTGTCCCTCTGCCTTCCCTGCTAAGCAAGAGTGTGACGTGAATTTAAAAAAATAAACTCATAACATACTTACCCAAAGCCACCAACTTTCCCTTTTCTCATTTTGATAGGGCTGAAAGTATAAAGTTTTAAATATTAATAACAAATAAACAAAAATATAAAAAGAAAAAAAGTGTGGATGCTACATTATGGATAAAAAAAAATATTTAAGATAACGTTTAGCGTCAAGTTCTTTGTTAAATTACAAATAAATATTGCTGGTGAGTTACAAAGCCTATCATGCAATGATAGTAGAAAGGCTTAAATATGGAGAGTGGAGTAATGAATCATTCTTACTTTTTTTAGCTTCACGTTGTATCCTGAATATAGCACGATAATTAGAGGGATTCTAGTGTTAAAACACTCCGTTTTCTCCCGAAATTATTAAGATGAGAGGGGCCGAACTCAACGACCCCTCTTTGTCTTATTACCAGAGCTAGGAAATGAAAATAATTAATTCGACAAAATATTTTTTTTTTGCAAAATTGTAGCCTCACGCCTCTGCTGCATATAGACAGTTCCCTCCGTTCTCCACATTCTACCCAAGAGACATTACGTGTTGAGTAATGTAACTTAACGCCGTATTTTACACAAATTATACAGCAATTACCTATTTGCCAGCTTTAAAATGTTATTTTTAATATTTCCAAACACTAACTTTCCCTATATTCCTATCCAGCCCCTCATTTCTGTCCTCCTGTATATCCTGTACAGTAATCTTAGTTGGTCTCGCTCTGTATATGTCTGTACTACTCGAATCGTAGGATTTCTAAAAAATAAATAATTTGAAAGTGTGAAAATCTCTGGTATCAAGATAAAGCACGGTGTTGAGTTTTGCTACTCAGCACGCAATATCTCCAAAATTAGGCGGAAAGCCAATCAAAAAAATCATTTATAAGTAGTTTCTACACTATATATGTTTCTTAAAGGGAGTTATTGAGTTCAAACATAAGATTCGCAATGTTTCGAAAGTGGAGAATTAAGTGTCTAAACACTAGGTAGCCTCCGCTTTTCTACCCTCATAGCTAAAGGCGCGATACAGCGTGAAGTTATTGGTCAATTAAGGATCTAATAAATACAACATTGTCCAAATAGATCAAGGAAACGTTTATACTAATATTATAATGCTGAAGAGTTAGTTTGCTGTGCTAATCTCAGGAACTACTGGTTTAAGATGAAAGGAATTTGTTTTTATTTCGGGAAGTTTATTTATCGGGGCTATAGGCTATATTACATCCTGTTTAAAAATTTTCATGAACGAAAACGAAGTTGCAAGAAAAAGTTATACAATAAGAAATCATCTGTTTGGTACTTTTACATAACCATGGGATTAAGGCAAGTGGTGGCGCAGGGCCACAAGCGTGCGATTATAAACGCGACGGTTGTGGGTTCAATTCCACTCCTGGAAATGAAACATTTAATATTTTCATATTTTCGCTGTAGTAACGAGGCAAGACGCTCTTCTAAGTTCTAGAACTTAACACACAATGGCTCTAGAATTCGGCTGAAAGTGGGGAACGGAAGAATCTTAATGGGAACGGAGTGTCTTAATTAAAGGTTTTCATACAGCGTGAAGCTAAAAAATTACGGATTCATCCAGACGTTCAATACCTTGAAGTCTAGTAAAACTTTCACATACATATGTTTAAACAAAATTCGACAAATCTTGTCTGAAACGCACTCAACTAAGTGCACACAGATAGATAGAATACAGACAGGATGCGTTTCATCCCGTATATGTTTACTATAAGAATTGATGTTTGATTTACTTTTAAAGAAATAATAATGTGTAATATAGGGTGTAATAATAGTGTGTCAAAAAATATATAATAATATATCAATTTAAAATATTAAGTACAACAATATGCTTGCTACATTCTCTTTATTATTTTTGTTATGCAAGGGAAGCTTGCGAGCGGGTTAGTGGCTAGTTTTAAATAAAATTATTCTGTCTAATCAGGGATCCAACCCACAACGCAACGCATGCTTGTGCTCCTACGCCACCCTACGACCTGGAAACATTTCGAATCACGAACTACTGCAAAGTGTTAAAAACGTTGAGTTTCCTAAAATGTATAACACTAGATATACGTTATTAATCAGGTTAAACAGTTTTATTTTAAATGTGTAATAATTACGAAAATCTAAGATCTAATTAATATAACAATTATATTTACTTGATCTGATTTAGAACGTGATTCAGAATATGATTTTCTCCGCTTCTCTTTCTGCTTTTTGTCTTTTAATAGAGTAACTTTTTCTGGATCACTGAAATCAATATCTGGTATTTTATTCGAATTCAAAGAAAATATATTTTTTAATATTGTGTTTTATCAAATTAATATAAAGGCGCCATCGTTTATAATAAAAAAAATGGCAACACTACAAATGTTACATTTAACCGGAGTCGTTTGGATATGAAATAACGAGTAGCTTGAATATTTTGATTACCTTCACGCTGTATTCTACATAGGGCAGGGTGGCCGAGGTAACCTAGTGTTAAGACAGTCCATTCTTCCAGAGACATCCCCATGTTTCGCTGAATTTTCCGAGACATTGCGCGCTTAGTAGAGCAACTCAATGCCTAGATATTTAATTTCCTCTATTGGGAATCGAACCCACATTTTTTAGCGTTTACAGTCGGTCACTTTGTGCGTAACATGCCATAAATGGTACGTAATTTGCCAAAAAAAAGTTTATGGCAAATTACGTGCTTCCTTATAAAACGAAATCTCTTACGTTTTTTCCTTCTGCATTATATCTTTGAAGATCTTCAGCACTGGTGACTGGGTTTCTTTGTCAGATTTTTTGTTATGGCTGAAACATAAAAAAAAATGCTATTAAAATAATATCTAGGAAGTAGGCGGAGGGGGCTCGATGATTAAGCAATTTATTCTTCCTTTCGAGATATTGTTCATTAAGAGGCGGAGTTAAACGTCGCATTTCATATAACCAACTTAGAAAAATTAAAGAAATATGTTTGATTCAACTGTCATAGATTCTTTGCACTTTTCGGCAAAATGGGCTACTCTTTATTTGGTTGGTTAGTCGGCCTTGGTAGTGTAGTGTCACAATATTTGACTGTGTAAGCGCGACGTTTGTGGGTTTCTTATTAGCTTCACGCAGTATACTGCACATAGCAGGGTAGGCAGAGGGATCCTGGGAACCTAGTGTTAATACATTTGATACCCATTTAGGCACCTCTGTTCCCCATTATTTTATTATTATTTTCCTTTAATATAAACGGATACAGGGATCTATTCCAAGTAGGTGAAGTCGTGAACGGTATACTAGTTTTTATATAATAAAGAGATTTACCTTTTACGCCCTACTCCCATAATAAGCAAATATAAAAATATATACACATGACAAAAATATTCTCTGAACTGACATAGCTCACGGATTTCTGAGATGTCAGTGTCAAGAATCTTCTTTGTTAAAAATATATTTTTATTTGCACCTTTTTAGTATAAAAAATCGATTTTATTGTATTAGTCCAACAGAAAATATAATTTATAGAAATCGATAATCCCATCATAAAAAATCTCGCCCAAAACTCCACGTTTCCAACTCCAGTTTTATTTTTTTTCCTATTTTGTATTGTATCTAAGTTCTCACTTCTAGCCAAAATTCATAGTTGTTTTCGGGAATTACCCTATATGCATTCATTACGCTGTCATTTTCGTACAAAATATGGTTTAAATTATCTCTAATATCTCTGTTGCGTTGACTGAGAAGGTTAAGCTTTTCTTTGCTTCGAGGGACTCTAGACTTGGATATTTGTTGCCGCGGTTTTTTGATAACATACCAAATAATGAAAATCCGAGTAGAGTACCGTCGCTGCATTAATTATGTCAATTTTATCATGGGGGGACGCTCAGTTTCCCATTATTCGAGACATCGCTTATGTAGAGGCGGAACTCAACGCCACCAAAAGGGCATTTTTTTGAGCTTCATGCTGAAACCTACGCATAGTAAATTAGACAGTGTTAAGACACTCCGTTCCCAATAAAACACTTCCGTTTCCCACTTTCCCCCGCATTTTGGAGGTATTGCGTATTGCGTATTGAGTGGTTTAGCTCCATTCCCGAGCGAGGAAAATTAAAACATTAAATATTTTATTTCCCCGAGTGGGAATCAAACCCACAACCTGTCGACCCACAGCTTGTGCCCCTGCATCACGACTGACCTAAAGGGGAAGTATAATTTAAAGATATAATTTCATTACTCCAACTGGGAATCGAACTCGCTGCCATAGCTTCTATACTGAGACTGCTACTGTGCCACGATAGTACCAAATATTTGATATAGCATGTTTTATATATTATATTGCGATTTTTATTGCGCTGTAATGTTGCTACCTTACTCTCAATTTCCTAGAGTGATGCTCGTTTCGTTTAGAGATCCGTAAAGTGTAGGAATATTTATTTTTAAATTATTTGCACGCTGTATCCCGCATGTAACAGAGAAGCAAGAGGGAACCTAGTGTCAAACACCCCGTTCTTTGAATTCCGTCCAAACTCGAAACTTTTAAGTACCTCTTGATTAGCGAAACCCATCTACTTGCATGAAAAATTGTCACTCGATTGCTTAAATCCTAATATATTACTCTTAATTTTTACATTAAGTTTTTTTACATTTGTTATAAAACAAATCACGGCGTTAAATTTAATTCTACAACACGCAATGTCTTAAAGGCGTTAAACTAAGAACGGAGTGTGTTAACATTATCCAACCAATATAGTAAATGGATTAAGATAATAAATTGATTTGTAGGTTCACGCTGTATCCGATTAAGATAATAAATTGATTTGTAGGTTCACGTTGCTTATAGCAACTTTCTATTAGCGGGATACAATGTGAAGGGTAGGGAACAGAGTATCAAGAATACTTTCTTATTACATGTTGTTGGTAGAACGAGAAAAGGAACGTATATCATTCCTTTTTCCCTTCTGTACGGCAGAGCGCCAATATATATATCTTTAGACGGAACGCTCTACCTTATATAAAGTTCCAACATGTCTACTCTTATTGCATTTTATAGTACGTTGTATTTGAAGTACGGCGATACTAAACATATAATAAACTGTTTAACCCAAAACTTGCTCTTTTATTCACCCACCGTTACCACTTAAATTTGTTTTATTGGTGTTAGACACGATATGTTAGGGAAGACATTAAAATACCATATCGGGGATCTTGTATTCGAGCCCCGTGTAAAATGTAAAATTTTCAATTATTGATAGTAAACTATCTAATCATATCAAAATATTTAAAAAAATATGCAAGTACCTTCTAATATCTTTTTATTAAAAGGTTCTTATATATTTTTCATACTAATAAAATATAAAATATTTCATATCCTCGAGTGGGGATCGAACCCACAACGAATCGCATTTACACGACCCACATCACAATGGCCTCTTCCATTTTTTATGGAAAACAAGGCAATCGGGTGTACAGGTCACCCAATGCAGAGTGATCGCTGCCCACGACCCCATTTAAGACCAGAGGAGCTGCAGGCGCTGGCTGGCCTTTAAAATGAAGATAGAAGCTCATTTTGAAGGTACCTAAGAGTAGTGTTGACATGGAAACACTGCCGCAGGTAGGGTAGGTAGGTTAATTTGTATGAAAGTTTCTGTATACATTTTGAAAAACTAGGTCATTTGTAAAGTATTAAGTAAGACCGGCATCTTTAAAAAAAACACTTACAAAATGTAATATTTATATATTTTTTCTCGTAGATTTGAACTTGTGATCCACGATTTCAGATACCCATTGATTCACGTACCACAAACAAAATTCTAGATACACCTAAAGGGTCTTAGGGGTCTTTACGGCCCCCACGAGTATTACTCGAGTTACGTACGGGCAGAGTGAAATTGTTAGTTTATTTTATTATATTATAGCATTTATATGGTTTTTTCGGTATTTTTCTTGATGTTGAGCTAAGTTTGATTGAATAGGTTAGTTCTAGGTTCGAATTTAATTTAGGGTATGTTTTTCTTTATTTTCATAAATTTGATGCTTTTTAGTATAAAAACGTTTTTATACTAAAAACAATTTTTTTATGAACCTATAGTGTGGTTTTATTCGCACTAGAGAACACAGATTGAAGCGTACAATACTTTGCTTTGCCATGGCAAGGATAGAAATATTTCATATGTTCATTTCCTCGATAGCGTTACCATAGGGTAACGAGGCAAATTGATTGAAAATTCGGCGGAATATAGGGAAAGGACTATCTTAACACTAGTCTCTTCTGACAGGTGAAACTAAAAAAAAACTAAAATTAAAGTATAAGTTGTATCAATCAAACAAATTATAGACCTTTTCAGTCATTCTCGGTTAAAAATATAATATATAAATGATGATAGATACCTATTCATACAGTAAAGTGTCTTGCAACTGTTGGAAGGAAAAAGGTACTGGCATGTCATTAGTGGTACTGATTATAAAAGTAAAATTAATGAAATGATTAAGACTTTTTTTTTTATTTTTATTATTATTTTTTAATATTTTACTGACATTTTACAGTTTGTATGCATGAGACATTTTCGGAGGTAAAACTGACCGCAGGTATATTATTGAGTTATATTGAATTTGTTATCGTGATCTAATAAAGCCTATAAAACATTTCGATCAGAACCTATAGTACTTGAGATTAGGGTGTTCGAACAAACAAACAAACAAACAGCTTCATTGTATAAGTATAGATTCCAAGAAGTTACCTAGTGTTAAAACACTACTTCCAGCATTTTACAACCAATTTTCGAGACAATTACTTGATAATTGATAGAGTTAAGCGCCGCGCTTCGTCAATCCAAGTCGGGGAATTGAAAATAGCTTTTATACTCTCGATTAAAGTTTGAGCCCAAAATATTGCGTTTACAGTCACACGTTTGTGCGCCACGACTGCCTCTTATATTATTATCGATCTAAAAAGAATTTGAACTAGCTACCCAGTTCAAGTGAAATCCATTAATTTTTCCTAAATATTTGACTCGCAATATTTGCGGAGAGCAACGCGGTGTAGTTACGTATTCTGAATGTAGATGCTGAATTCTGATAAATAAAGGAAGAGGTAAGGTGAAACGTAAACATCGGGCAGGGTTGTGCGAGGGCTTAAAAATAATATTATACATTTTTTTTTGGGGTGACGGCGATTAAAGGTAAAAAAACAACCAGTTAAATGCAATTCGGATTCGACCATTGTAGTTCAAAGAGAAGTGTATCTTATAAAATTGGAAAAAAAAATGTATGTGCCAAGGGACCATAGACTTGAATATTTGAAATTAATTTCAGCTTGATAACTCTACCTATTAGGGTTTTGCTATTACCTTTTGAGGTACGAGAGCCTAAAAAGAAATAGATCCGCTACATAACACGCTATGCCAGCAGAATTTAGCAGAAAGTGGAGAATGAAAGTGTCTTACAACTAGGTTCCCAGGTTCTCTCTGACCACTCTCTTATATGCAGGATATAGTGTGAAGGTAAAAGAAGGTGCAACTCGGTAAAATAATTAGGTAAAATTTTTTAATAATATAAAATGTGAACTAGAACTCACAGAAACTGTAATATACAAATTGATCGATTTCGAAATATTGTGAGAATCCTTATTATTTCCAATATGTCAAATGCTTGTTGAGTGGCGGTTCAACGCTGCTCTTTGTCTCGTTACCTATGTTATGGAACGAAAATAATGTATTTCCTGAGTAGGAATCGAATCCACCTGTCGCGTTTACCGTCAGAAGCTGTGCCCCAACGGTTTCATTGTTTTACTATCTCATAAAACACAAAAAAATATATTCATTCAAAATAGCAAAAAAATCCACAGTCACCACCCCTACCAGCTAATATGTGAGTGACAGACGGACGTAAATTACATACGTCGCATGATGCCCCCGGGTGTGGGTTCGATACCCATTTTATTACCAAAGTCAACTATAACTCCGCCAAATTACTGCTAGGGCCATGCTTTATATTATAATGTATGAAAACATATAAAAATAACATATAAATGACATCGTGGTACAGTACAACTGTCTTAATTTTAACACGATGGTTGTCTATTCGATTTCGCATTGAAAGAATGATTTTTTTAACTTCACGCATATGGCAGGGCAGCTCGAGGGAACTTGGGAACCTGGAGTATTATGGCACTTAATTTCCAATATGGCACTTCCGTTACCCACTTTGCACTGAATTCCTGAGGCTTTAAGTGTGGAATGACGAAACTCATCGACGCGGTTTGTCTCCTTACTAGAGCTAATAAATGAAAATATTAAATATTTAATTGTTTTGAATGGGAATCGAACCATTATCCTGCGTGCTTACAGTTAGAAGCTTGTGCTTCTGCGCCACGTCGGTATTATGTTGTAATAAAAAAAATCAGCTTCATGTATTCGACACACCGCAGAGTAGGCAGAGGGAACCTAGTGTTAAGATTTGCCTCGACACCAGAGCGAAGAAATGAAAAAATAAATTTATTTGAATATTTAATTTCCTCCAAAATTATACCTGTTATAAGTATAATTTAAATTATTTTCATTTTTCCAGTCCCGTAATGCAAAAGAGCGGCGTTCAGCTCCGCCGCCCAACAAATCAAATGCTTAAACTTAACTATAAGCAGAGAGTAGCGAAGTTTAGTTTAAAAATTAGCATAATGTATAGAATTTCATTGACTCTATCTTGGCGTAGTTGCAAATTTTTGCAAATAAATGTAACGGTGACAGTCTTAAATTTTCAAAAAAGGAATGTTTTTAAATAATAAAAAAGAATATTTAAAAATCGATCGACGGATGACGGATGACGGACGACCTGTCGTTCCGCAGAGCTCCTTCCTACTCAAGAGAATGTTTTATTTTCATTTCTTCGCTCTGATAACAAGACAAAGCGCGGCTTTGAATTCTGCTAGTCAACGTCAACAAAAGTAGGTGAGAAGGTTTCCTTGCCTACATTTCCATATGCGGGATACAGCGTGAAGCAAACAAAAAAACTGCTTCTAAGAATAAAAAAGTCTATTCTATTCTCAATAATATTACAAGATCAAAAGATCCTAGTAATCCTAGCGGAATGACAAAACCTAGTATTCAATTACAGATTCGAAAAACAACCCAATATTGTGTCACCTTAATTCTATCGTAAAATGTTAACTTAGAGGGGCCATCTATGCTTAGTCCAAGGTACTAGAAATAAGCGATTTTATATTTTAATAAGTTTGTTTATATTATGATGTTTTTTTATTAAAATTTGAAATAATTAAATAAATAATTATTGCAACAATTTCTATAGTGATTACGTCTTCTAATATTTCTTGCTTATAATACTTATATTTTGTAGACAGATATTTACATAAATGTTTGTAACCTTAGTCTGGGATTTTTTTTCAATAAGAAATAACAAACTATATATGCAATGTTCGTATTATATCAAAAGAAAATGTCTTTACTGGGCAGAGAGGGTTGGGAATGGTGTGTCTTAACACTATGTTCCCTCTGCCTACCCTGCTGTGTGCGGGATACAGCGTGAAGCTGAAAATGTAATTATTGTTTAGCGATGATTTTTTGTTATGGAAAAGACACGGTAAACGAGCGTTCAGGTCACCTAATGGTAAGTGATTACCGCCGCCCACGGCCCCGTGCAACCCCACAGGAGCTACAGGTGCGTTGCAGACCTTTAAGCTGGGTTGGGCTCCGGAGCCTGGCATTACCTGATGTGAAACGCAGTGGCATAAAGCCACTACTTCACGCCGGTTTTGAATGCCGGGGGTGGTAATGATCCGGTCGAGTCTGCCCGTGCATGTTGCCATGATTTTGATCACTTTTAGAAATACATACATATACTTAGAGGCAGCTCCAAGTTAAATTCCGCCAACCAAAGCTGAATTTGATCTCTTAATACAAGGTACTCTCTGTTTACCCCTGCTATATGTTACTCCATTCTCCGCTGTTCACGGAATTTTGGAGAAAATGCGTGCTGAGTGGTAGAACTCAACGCCGCGCTTTCTCTCTACACCAGAGTGAAGAAATAGAAATAAAAATTTAAATAAACATTTTATTTCCCCGAGAGGGCATCGAACCCACAACCAGTCACCTTTACAGTCACACTTTGTGCCTCTGCGCCACGACTGGCCTCAATATGTGGAAGATGTACGAAGTAAAAAATAATGTTAAAATCGCTGTCTCTTATAAATTGTAACAATTTCCAATGTATCGATAGGTGACACAAAGTGAGAGAGCGCTGTTTTTACGATTGTGGTTTTTTATACTATCGTCGAGTATTGGTGAGAATTGGTCACTAGAGATTTTGTTTATTTTGTAAAAACTACTATATATATATACATACTTGTATATATATATACTTGTATAAATATGATTTTAATTAAATTAAATGATGTAAAACTTTTGATGGCTAAAAATGAAATTTATTAGATTAGACATGGTGCAGGGGCACAAGTCTGAGACTGTAAACGCAACTGGTTGGTTCAACGTTCACTCGAAAAAATTGAATATTTATTTAAATTTATATTTTCATTTTTGTGCTCTGATGCCGAGGCAAAGCGCAGCGTTGAGTTCCGCCACTCAACACACAATGACTCCGGAATTCGGTCCGGAAATCGGCGCGAAATGGAGAACGGAGTGTCTTAACACTGGGGTTCCTCTACCTACCCTGATGTGTGCGGGATACAGCGTGAAGTTAATTTAAATTTAATATAAAATAAAAAAATAAAAATAAAAAAACTATTTTTGAAGTGATAACTTCATAAGAGAGGATAATCCGCTTTTTTATGTATAGTATATATTATTAGTATTAATACGCTTAAAAGTATTTTTTGGTAATTATAGAGTTATTGACGTGGTCATCAGGTTTATGATATAGTTATTAAAAGAAATAAAAAGTGGTGTTAAAAAGCATTGCAAGATATTCCTACATTTGTACGTATATCTATAGACAACGTGACACATTTCGAAAATAAAAACACTCAATTCTTATTTGCAGTGAGATTTGATGCTGTAAATTATTTACAGCATCAAATGATATTTTGCAATAGATTTTTTTTTCATTTAGTAGTAATTCCAGAGATTAACGAGTTTAAATAAACACACGAACATTTCTGTTTTATTATATTAGTATAGAGCACTCTTTTTGCCGCACAATAGTCAGAGGAAACCAAGTTCTAAAACTATGTAAAATTTTTGATGGTAATCTCAAAAACTGAGCGGACATTGGAGAACCATCTCGAATTACCAATTTCTCCAATCTCCAATTTTTCTTTCAAATCACCAATTTCCGCCCAGTTATTGAGACATTACATGTTGAGTTAGAGAAAAAAATCGAACCTATAAACATCGCTTATACAAACAAACACCCTCCTAATTTATTTGTAAAGAAAAATACTCATATACCATTCCATTACAAGCGTCTTATACCCAAATCTTCTTATTTGCAATGAGATCACCCTTTACAGCATCCCAGGACGCGAGAGCAACGAAATGTCGACTATAATTTCCATAATTACCTATAAACCTGGTCATACAGAGCTTACTTTACGACCACATCCATACATATATGTTTATTGATTTATTATATTTTAGATTCACGCTGTATCCCGCATATAGCAGGATAGGCAGAGGGATCTTTGTGTTAAGGTACTCCGTTCCCCACACACCACCTGACATTGCACGTTGGATAGCGGAACTTAACACCGCGCTTAGGGTGTGACAATGAAAATGTTAAAAATTGGAATCAGTAAGACCTGATTTGGTTTTACTAGAGTTGGAAAATGGAAATCATATCAATTTGTTTTATTGTAATCCTTAGGGGATGGAACTCACAATCATAACAATAAACCATATGGCATATGTACTCGTATACCTTACATATAATAACTTTTTTTAGATTTAGACGCGAAACAGATAGACAGAGCAAAATTAATGTTCAGACACTCCGTTCCTATTAAGATACTTCCGTTCCTCGCTTTCCGCCGAATTCTGATAGCATTACGTGTTGATTGGAACTCAACGCCGAACTTTGCCTCGACACGAGAACGAAGAAATGAATATGTAAATTTAAATAATTTCCTTGACAGGGTATCGAATCCACAACCGGTCGCGTTTACAGTCTCATTTTGTGCCCCTATAATGAATTAATAAATAGATAGAGGTCGCGACTGGCCTCTATCTATTTATTAATTCATTAATGGATAAAATCATTCCATTGTAATATTGTCTTGTTCTGTCACTCTAATATGACATATCACTACATTTTTAAAGTACTGTACATTTAAAAAGTTGTTATTTCAAAGCAATCATTTGCATCTAATCTGATGAAAATAAATAATTTCATAAGAAAAGATCCGACGTCGAGATACTTTTGATAAGTAATATTTGACAATCTTGAAATATCAAATATTGATAATGTTAGTTTTAATTTTTAATTGAAGATAAGTTTGTTTCTCTGATCATTTTATATAGATATAAAGATTAGTGAAACCATTTTAATATTTGTATGTGCGGTAGGTATGTATACAGACTTCAAATATCCGTCGTTAATTTGCTTAGGTACCCATATCTCAGAAACTATTGTATGAATTTGGATGAAAATCTGCCTATTATACAAGTCAGAATATATCTACTTGATTTAAATCTAAGTTATCATTTCTATTATGAATAAATAAAAAAAATATAATGGCTAAATTAAAAAAATACTCAAATATTATCCATTTCCAACAGCACCACATTCACGCTATATCCCGCACACAGCAGGGTAGGCAGAGGGAACCTAGTGTTAAGACACTCCGTTCCCCAAATTAAAATAGCATCTTTTAATATAATAATATGTTTTTGATTGAAGCTCGACTGAAGTTTGAAATAAATGTTTTATTTAGGTTCCATCAGTCAATTGTATCGCAGTAGCTTGAAAAGTAAAGTACAAAGTGCCTTGACACTATGCTCTCTCCTATTCTGCTATATGCGTAAGATGTAAAAAATAGGGTAACTGTACTTAATAATGCATTTATATGCAGAAATAAGAGTAAATGCATGTTTACTCATATTTCTGGATATCAATGCATCAGTAATTTAATTAAATATATTTAAAACATAAATTGATAGTAAAATAATTTAGGCCGTAGTGACGGAGGAGAACAAGCGTATGAATGTAATGTAACGGTTGTCGGTTCAATTTCCACTAGAAAGAATGAATTATTAATATTTTCATTTCTTCGCTTTGGTACCAAAGCGCAGCGTTGAGTTCCGCGACTCAACAACCAAAGCCTCTAAATATTCGGTGATAAGTCGCGATTGGAGTATCTTAATATTAGATTCCCTTGCTTAACCTGCTATACGCGGAATACAACGTAAAGTTGAAAACAAGAAAAAATTATAAATATAATATCAATCTGAAATTTGAATTTGAATTCCTTCGTAATTTTTACTTTATCGATCGTTTTTATATTTTTTAATTTTACGTTGTATCCCATCATAGCAGAGTAAATAGCAATCGGTCACCAACATTGCATATTGAGTGGCGAAATACAACGCCACGCTTTATCATGTTACCTGAAAATGCAACCTACCTATCCATGTAAACAAAAAATATTTTTTTTAACTTTCTTAACATCGTCGTCCTTAGAATCTATCTATATATCTTTTAAAACAAAAGTTATATCATAATCGCATTATGACACTAAAAATAAGTTAAAATCTCCTATCGTTGTACGGAACCTATCCCCAAACGCAGTCACGCTCTAATTGCGGAGGGACGTCGGAACACTGGACGGTTTTATTCAATATTTTAAAATGTACATTTTTACGATCTTTTTAATATTAATAAGCTAAGGAATTTCTTCAGTGGGGAACGGAGTGTCTAAAAAACACTAGGTTCCCTCTGCCTACCCCGCGGTGTGCGGGATACAGCGTGAAGCTGATTATTAAGGAATTTCTTGATTACAATAAAATTTAGGAAGTATTTAATTTAAATGGCATATTTAATATTTTTATTTTCTTGCTCTGGTAACGATGTAAAGCGCGGCGTTGATTTCCGTCTTTCAACACGCAATACCTCGAAATTTGGTGGCAAGTGTGGAACAATTGAAGTATCTTAATAGGAATGGAATGAAAAAAAAAAAACAAAAAAAAATACTATATCCATCATGGAAGGCTATTTTCTATTACGTTAATGAAACATTCCTCGATAAAGCGATAGTCCATTTATCAAAGAAGGTCCACACAGAAAAAAAATCGAACCAATAGTTTCTGAGATAAGCGCTACCAACGTTATAAGCTATTCAGTTTTAGTATAGATAAAAATATATTCTAATTAATAGCATAGCCGATAGTATCTAAAAGTAACCTTTTATATTTCTATTTAAACACAAAACAAAAAATTGAATGATTTGTGATTATTATTTTTTTGATCACAAATATTAATATAATTAACAGAGGGTATATAGAGAAAGATAAGTTTTTAAAAATAAAACTTTAATCGTGTATATTTAAGTAAGTATTATATATTTTTTGAAATCTCACGTTTAGAAAATCTTGCAGTAGTCCGTGGTCACGAGTAGACTATCCTAAATGTATGTGATTTATCCAGTTAAAAAGTCTTATTTGTAACTGGTTATAATATTAAAACTACGCAATTATTTATTTGCTAATCTAAATTCTTGTTCTAACAATATTATAATATTTTTTTTTTTTTTTTTTTTTTTTTTTTTTTTTTTTTTTTTTTTTTTTTTTTTTTAATATCTATATATTGAAAAGTAAAGTTTCAGCTAATTCTATGAAATAGTTATTTTGTCGAATTAAATACTTTATATTGATACAAGATTTTTATTTTTTAAACCGATTGAAATACACCAAGCACTAAATACTGTGTTAAGTTTATTAAAATACAGTATTGAAGACTGTATTTTGATTGGTCAAGCTCTTTCTAGGATTAGCGTGCACAAGCACATAGACAAACAGACAAACCAAAAAGCAGACAAAAAAATAAAAAAATATTATTTTGAGTCTATTGATTATAAATGTTGGCACCGCATAACGTAAAAATTGATTTTCATGTATCTTCCATGTATAGGCAGGTAACGAGGCAAAGCGCGGCGTTGAGTTCTGCCACTCCATACTCTATGTCTTCAGAATTCGGCGGAAAGTGGGAATCGGAGTGCCTTAACACTAGGTTTCCAGGTTCCTTCTGTTTGTTGTAATATGTTTTTAATATTTCTTTATACTGCCACATTCAGCATAACGCCATACAAAAAGCATCGAGAATTGTTAAAGCTTTTAAATTCCATTTAGCGTAAAGAACGATTGTGGAGCGAATATAAATAATGTGTGTTTGTAAATACGGGTACCGATGACGATGTCTTTTTGCCCAAAAAAATGCAGAAAAATGCACTTTTTCGTACAAAAATACATTTTTCAGTTCGAAAAAATTGGATATGGGTAGGGAAATTTTTCACCCTTTTAGCTTTACTCTGTTATGAGCGGGATACAGCATCCCGCTTATAAGACCAGACAAAAGGAACACTCCGTTTCTTCACTTTCTGTCAAAATTCAGAACATTGTGTGTACTTAATGTGTTAAAATAAGCGTGTTTCGGCATGTTTCATAAAATAAAATAAATAAATCAGCTTGACGCTGTATCCCGCACACTGCAAGGTAGGCAGAGGGAACGTAGTGAAAGACACTCCGTTCCCCACTTTCTGCCGAATTCCGGAGGCATTGCGTGTTAAGTGGCATGTTTCATAGATTAAGTATATGAAGTTTAAATAATAAATTATATACTTACTTTCTTAACTTCCATTTAATCTTGATCTAGATAAATATTTTACCTTAGATACGCAGGCGAGATAAAAAAATATCTTTTAGATTGTCTGAATAGAGTAATAAAGAAGAAATTGCAAGTATATAACAAATGACGATTGCAGGTTTAACCACATCCGTGGGAATAAATTACTGTCATTTCCCCACTCTGGGGCAGAAGAAGACAAATAAAAAACAACTTTGTTCTGTGTTTTTTTTTCATCTTCACGTTTCATCACCACACATAGCAGGGTAAGCAGAGGGAACCTGAGAATCTAGAATTTAGACAAGTACTCACACACACCCACATTTGATACTCCATTTACCGAGTGGGACCTGCACCAAATCAAGCTAGCTTTGTTGATAATATTTTTAAACACTTTGTTATACATAGGAAAATTATTTATTAAATATATTTTAACATAGCAGCGGTGCAGCTGAACTAAATTGGACTAACCACGATGGTTATGGATTGAAATCTTCTGGTCTTATGATTTTTTTTTAGTTTTACATCTTATAAAAGCAGGGTAGACACAGGATCGGTCACGGTTCGTTCTCTTTCCGATATCAGCCATGCAAAATATTCTTATACAAGATATATTCCTATATGCGTTATGGGACTGGAACTTGACCACATTGATAGTATGAATGCCTTCATACTTTCTTATATAAGAATATTGTAAAAGACTGAGCTCGAACCGACAACGAACCGTGATCCGCAATATAGTGTGGATTTGGCCCTAACACGTATATAAAAAAATCGGCGTTTAACGATGCATGATTTTGTCTATATGTTATCTTACAGTTAGTAGCGGAAGCATTTTACATATAATTAATAAAACACAAATAAGCATTTAAAACTGTAGTGACTGAATGTGTACTTAAATTGTTAATTTCCCAATGGACATAACATTATTTTTATTTCTTTGCTCTACCAGAGACAAGACAAAGCGCGTCTTTGCTACCTACCACCACTACCAGAGACAAGTCAAAGCGCGGCGTTGAGTTACAAGCATGCTGTGTGAGATTTTATACAAGTAAATAAAGATAAATTTCACAATCTATTCTCCGAAATTGAAATACAAACATAAGAACATAATAAAATTAACAAAAGTCGTGTGCTCTACCAAATTATGAATATTTATACTGAAAAAAAATAAACTTTAAACGTAAACAAAGAAACGATTGCAATTCAAGACGGCGCTGTGTCACCGAGTGGAATAATATTTTAATCCAATCCGAGACAGATGTTTACGGGAATTTCATTATAGTATAAATGTAGGGTAAAAGAGACTATTCATTATGAAAACATTTTGTGTAATTTTTTAATCATATTTGTTTATTATTATTAAATTATTAATTAATCTAAAACTATAACAAACTATTCTTGTCTGGAACATTCAGATTTCATTTCTATGACCCTTATCCTTAACAGTGTTGTTTTTTTTAGTGACCAAAGTATTTGATGTAATGACATTATGTATACACGAGTATGTATAGAATTTTTTTGTTTTTTTTTCAATTTTTAGTATTGTGTTTCTGGTTTTATAAATCGCTATGATTTATTTTTTTTAAGTTTTTGAATCTTAAAAATGTTTGGGATGGAAAGATCTTCTGGTAGCGATGCCCGCCGGCTTGTCTCTTATATTAATTCACTAAAATTTGTAAACTAAAATAAAAATAAAGTAGACTAATATTGAAATGATTAAATACGATTATTTATATTTTTATCCAATCATTCTAGAGATACATATTTTTAATATAGCAGACGCTAAAACGTGAAACGGTAATTCATAATAAAAAAATGCATATTGAATAACATACTACATATGTTATTTGTAATGTAAAAATTAAAATTCTTTGATCTTTTTAATGGTAAGGGTTGCCTGGAAGAGATCACCTGTGGTGATAAGGCCGCCTTTACACCATACTTTTCCATTGTTTTCTTTGTATATTTTTATTATTAAGTTGGTGTAATAAAGTATTAAATAAATAAATAAATAAATAAATTAGCAATATTTTTCAAAGGCTATCTGGTTTAAATTTTATTGGATCAAGATCAAATAATCTACCCGCCGATAATATCTTTCATGTTTCACTAATTATTTGCATTAAATACATGAATATTAATCAAGGTTAAGGTAGGAAAATTTAAGCGCGCCTACAAGATAAGCGAATGATACACGATAGCATAAACAATTGTACACATGTAAGACACTGAAATACAATATTAAAATTATACATACACAAAATTAGGCAGAAGAAATAGCAAATTAAGATAAAGATAGGATGAAAATAGTATACATAAGGTAAAAAATAAATATTAACGTTAACTGAAATCCCTATCAGAATATGAATAGTTACAGTTAAAGTGAATAATTGAACCAACCAGTACTAAATATATTTCAGAATAGACAAAAATATTAGAACATAGTAATGATAGGTTCTCTCTGTATTCACCACAGAATAAAGCTTAGAAATGAAAAATATTATATTGTTAGAAATCGGAAGGGGTTAACGTTTTTAAAAACAAGTTTAAAGCACATATCGTCTAAATGTTTCTTAATTGTTCAGAAAGAGATTCTACGTTATTGCAATAAGTAATCTGTATCACTCAATAACAATACTTCACACGAGTTTTCGAGACTTTCAATAAGGATCTTAGTACGTACGTCCGTACGTAGGCTTTATTGCTGTTGGCCTGGGCGTGTCTTATCAGCAGGAGTGACTCAATCAGGAGTAAAATTCATTTATAAAAATTGTAAAGATACCTTACTCTCAAAGATGCTGCACTGACTGACTAACTTCAATGGCTACTGATAAATTAATGAAAATATATTTCAATATTAGACAAAAATAGACACATATTTACAATTTTGTAACTGTTAAGGATTATAAAACAGTAAAAATTTAAAGAAATATTTTTTTGTTTGTCACTCGTTAAACTTATAAAGTCACTGTAAAAGTAAGTAGTAAGTCACGTTAAAATTAATGTTTATAAAATATGAGGATGCTGAGTACTCAAGTGCTAATCATGCACTTAAAATTATATTAAGATATACTTCATAGTCCTGTTTACCCTACTCTAAGATCTACTTCTGTTTTGAAAGGGAGTGGATTATAATCGTTTTAATTCTTTGAACAAATCTATAAGAATATATAAATAAGACAGCAAATTGTTTACTAATTTCATAATAACAATGTCCATATTTTATTTTCTATATATTTAGTGACGTTGATAGAACTTATTGCAACACTTATGCGTTTAGTTTCGCCACTCAACACGCAATGTCTCGAATTCAATGTGTTTCCAATAATGAGAAAAAAATTAAGTGTAAAATGGTATCTTAAGCACTAAGAAAACACTCTGTAACACACTTACGAAGAAACGTAGTTTTTTAGTTTATTTATTGAAGTGCGGTGCTAAATTTCCAAATTCAGTCAACTGAATTCTCTCAAGAGAACTGTGAACAGACATAGGAGAAAAAAGAGAACGATATTTAACATTTGTTCTGTTAAATAAATAAAAGACATACAAAAACGATAATGTGACCAAAAACTTTATTGTAATCGTATTATTGAAGGTTATTTTCGAGCACTTCCTGATGTTTTGCAACGTAGAGTGATTAGGATATTGAAAATGTATTTACATTCCATTATTTATTTTGTCACGAAACCGTCGTGGCGCAGGGGCATAGCGATTGACTGGAACGCGACAGTTGTGGATTCGACTCCCACTCGGGAAAATGAATTATACTTTCATTTCCTCGTTCTGATAAATAAGGTGCAACATTCCTCAACACTCAATATCTCGACAATTTTAGGGCAAGTGGGTAGCAGAATGTCTTAGCGCTAAGTTTCCTTTGCCAAATGCGGGTAACTTAGAAAGATATAGAAAGATATTTTCTAATTTTATAAAGTTATTGTGTGTTGTATTTAAGATTGTTAGGTTTATTTTATAATAAATTGGGAAACCTTGCTCTTATCGCTTCGTTCACCAACCTTCGATCGCTTCGCTCGCTACAATATTTTTAAAAAATCTTTGAACGACAATGACGTAAGTTTTTGGCAATTACTACGGTGGTTTCATAAGGTGCTTAATATCCCACTGCTATATAAATTATGAAATTAATTCATTCACAGATCAGATGATTATAACCGATTTAGATTCCGTCCTAAATTACTTCGTGTAGAAAAAGATGTACAGTTAGAAGGATAAGCAATTTACCATTTTATCGATGAAATGAGATTTATTTTAGAAACTATAATTATTAGATTAAATCATATTAAAATTATATTAAAATATTTTAAATAATATGAATAAAAATAAAATACTGTGTATGGCGCACAGAGCATGCTATCCAAAATTAAATGAAATTTGGCAGTTATGTGTAGCTCAGGTGACAATATAACTATATGGTATCATCGAGCTGATCTGATGATGGAGCCAGAACCCATATAGTGGAACTTTTTAAAGGTTAGTCCCTCGTGTTTAGGCTCATATAATAGCGCTTGTAGCACTTATATTATTATAGTCAAAGACATGTGATAAGTAGCCTTACAATATATAAAAATATAAAATACATTTCTTACTACATTTTTTATAATATTATATAATAATAAAATACATAGAATGGTCAAGCTGGCGTCATCTAGCGGTGGGTAGCTCTTTCAAACCCTAATTTTTTCTTTAACATTTTTAAAATTATTATGGGCGTCTGACTGTAAACATGGCGTTAGTGGATTCTCTGGTAACGAGGCAAAGGCCGGCGTAGAGTTCTGCCACTTAACATGCAATGCCTTCAAAATTCTGCGGCAAATGGGGAACGAAGTGTCATAACACTATGATCCCTGTGCTTAAACTGCTATGTGCGGGCTCCAGCGTGAAACTAATAAATATTGATATTAAAAAAATAATAATTGCTTTGAAAAAAGATCAGCATGGCATGCATGTCATTTCTAAGATAATTCCCGCGAATAGCAGTCAGCAGCAGCAGGTGGTAGAGGGAACCCATTGCTTAGATATTTTATGTCAAGAAAAAAAAGGATTTTTTTATGGAACAGACCAGACAAACGAGTGTATGGCAAGTAACGACCGCCGTCCACCACCCCGTATAATATCAGAAGAGCTGAAAGTGCTTTGCAGGCTTTTGAGATGGAGATAGACAGTTCCCCAGAAGGGGAGACGTCTCTAGGCAAAGTCAAAGTGTAAATAATTAACAGTGTACTTTTAACACATTATTAATTAAATATCCAATATAAAAAACTGCAGTTCCTGAGATAAGCGCATTCAATCCAACAAATACTTTATAATATTAACGCATAAGTATACATAGATGATTGATTTTATTTAATCTAATAATAAGAATTATCTATATAATTTGTTTTTAAGACAGACGTCATAGATATCTGTTATCTATAAAACAATGATATTGATTATTTAAAAATAGAACTTTGTGTCCAGACTTTCCGTTCTCCTTTTACTCCTACGCTCTTTATAATTTTTTTGGAAAGTGTAATAAACTTTAAAATGGCGTACATATTGCCATCTACAAGATTTAAAGTCTATCTTTTATGTTTAACTATATCAAAAGATGGCGCTGATCAAAATATTACATTACCATTTTTTATTTAATATATTTTGTTGCCTTTAAAATATAGACAATCTACTATCTCTTATCAAAATGACAGAGGGATAAGGTCCGAGGTGTCCATATATGTGTGTATGTTTGTATCTGTTTGTCTGCCTGTGGCATCGTAGCCCCCGTAACATAAGCGGATGAAACGATTTTGATTTAGTTTTTTTTTTGTTTAAAATGTGACTTAATCGAGGGTATTTTTAGCCAACTTACCAAGCCAAGTAAATAGTTGCATTCTTTTCACATTTTCTTCAGGTTGTCTATTTGTTTGTGTTTATTGTTGAAAGCAATAATAAACACAAACAAACAGATTGCATTTGCATGCTTTGTATTAGTTTTTAAAAGCTTGTGTATTTTTTGTTACATTTGTTTTGTATGCAATTTTTTTTTTCTATTTATCTATCTACGAGTACATAATATTATAATAATGAATTTTAGAAAATATTGTCTTTTCTTTATAATATCACGTGTAAAAATTTGTAAACAAAGGAAACTGAACCGATTCCATACATTTTTGAAATCTCCCTGAAATCTATATAAATTTTGGCAATCTGAGAACTGAGTTATTAGAAATTTGATAAAAGATCTTCTTCATCTTTACATTGTATAAAATAAAGTAATTTTCCACCGACGACATTGCGCACTTACTTCTTAAGCTTTCACTCATACATATAGTGATTAAGAGGAACATCTACATGTGTTATAAAAATCCCACTTTTAGGCGAATGACAGAGTTCAACACCAACCTCAAGAAGAGATGTTTCCTATAACCGTCGCGTTACAGTCACAACTTTGTGCCCCTGTGCCACGACGGCCGGATGTTATAGAGAAACGGATGTTATAGAGAAAATGTCAGTCATCACTCTTATCACTTAAAGGCTAACTAACTTAACCTGTACTGCATAGATTTTTTTTCAGCTACACTCTGTATCCTGCATATAGCAGGGTCGGCAAAAGAAACCTAGTGTTGAGACACTCCGTTCCAATTTTTTATTGGGAATTGAATCCACAATCGTCACATTTACAGTAGCGCGCGTGGGCCCCAGCACCGCAGCGGCCAAATTTTTGGTATTCTATGAATAAACAAAAATATGAAGATTTAGGATATTAGTAGATACCTAGTAATATTGAAACAACACTTGATATAGAACCACAATAGATAAATTTCAAAACCACTATTTTAAGTAATGAATGACATTTTAAAAAATCGCAAAAGTTTTTACCATATTGAGCATCTCCATGGGCCCTGCCGCTGGGCCGCCGTAACCGGCGCTATAAGTACGAACAAGTCGAGATACTCGCTTCTGCATTATGTGCCCAAATTAGAGACAATTTGAACGTGAAGTTTAACACAACACGTTGTCCAACTAGAGCGGAGAAATGAAAATAATTAAAATTCAACTATTTCAATTAGCTGAAACCGTGCCCACGACTCTCGTGTATACTTTTTATACTTTTATATATGAATCATCCACTTATTCAATTTTATCGGTTATTTATTGTACCTTAGAAACAATACTATTTGTCTTTGTCAGTGAAACGGACTGATAATTTTCTAGCGATTGTCGCCGCTGCATTTATGCGGAATTAAACAAACAAAATGAATTCTTATTTGTGTTTTTAAAAGGCTCTTTAAATTCGTAGAACTTTATTAATTTGCAAAATCCCATTAACCTTTCTGTCTTTTGTTGCCAAATTAGTATTTCATTTGTATTTTTTTAACAAAATCCCGGTTCAGTGCGATAAGGATTCGCTCACTGAGAATTCTGTGCCTACTATGTACTACTGTACTTACTAACTAAGTAACCTAACTTATGTATGAACTACAAATATAATTTTTTAATGGATTTCTTATATGATATATATAATTTATAGAAATTATCAATTTTTTAATGTTTTCGTTTATTTTTTCTATACTTTTTTACCCGTAGTATAGGTTTTGATTACGTAAAGAATTTCATATAAAATGCGGAAAAAACGAAGATAACTTCCTGTATCTTTTAATTGCTTTGACTGAGAACTTTATTTAATTCTGAGCTCTAAAAAAATGTAGACTTAGCGTTTAATGTTAATTTTAATTTCAGGTTAACCTCCACGAAATCTTCAGAAGAATGGCCTGACGGACAGACCGACAAACAAATTGTAACCAATCCAACAAAATGGGACTATAATGTTATTTACTTGAAAAATATATATATATCTAGATGAGTGTTTTATACAGAATACAAGCCGATCAATACGAAATCGGACTCGTCCGCCGACGGTTCCGTACCAATTTCATTATTAAAAATACCATTGACAACTACAACCGTAAATCAACGGGAATTATAATTTAACTCACTTATTGCGATATTTTATAATTCTAGATCCACGGGAAGTAAGTACCCTATGGGTTTTGAATACGCGGCAAATTTCATAGAAATTGCAGCAAATACGATCAAATATCGCTCGTATCTATATATTACGTTTACATAGAATGGATGGACTATGGACCGTAGGTCTAAATATTTGATAGTAATTTAAGCTTAATACGATCCATACGATCTCGAAATAAGTGATTTTTACAATTGGACAACAAAGTGATCCTATAAGAGTTTCATTTTTTTTATTTTCCGATACAGAACCCGATTCCATAATTATTTCGTGATTTAAATCCCTTAAATGAGCGCTACCGTTACAAAAGACAACTCGTCTGCTTTATATGTTTGTTTATCCTGTACTTAAGTCCCATTTCTGCGTATCTCCAAAACATTAAGATTTTATCAAAAATATCATAAAATCCTTAGTTATTACGAAAAAATCACATGATTAGTTTTTTTTTTTATAAGGAAAAAATAATTTTATTTCACCTCCCTGGTGACAACGGCGTGAAACGGAGTGTCTCAATACTACGTTCTAGTCACCTAATCTGCTATATGCAGGAACACAGCATGATCGTTATAAAAAAAACATACTTTTTGTTAACATAATGGTTGGAGAAACAGTAGAAAATCCCTGAAATTAACATAATGGTTGGAGAAACAGTAAAAAATTATATATTATATAATTTTTAATTATATACCAATATATTGTATATAATCCAGATCAGATATTCAAATTCAAAATATAACTTATACACTTCTGCAAACGCTTTTCTCGAATAAATTAACTTTTGTGAATCGTCGAATGAACATAAAACTACTGCTGTACATTGCTCTTTTCAGCGTCATGTTAAAATTTTATTATTACATAGTCAGCTATCCCGCACGCAATAGCGAGGAAAATAATATCAATTGAATACAATTGATATTATTTTCATACATTGCTATCCTGTAAATATTTCTGAAAGTGTATCTTTCCATACTCTAAAAGCCGTGGTGTAATACTGATTGGACTTACAGTCCTTTGGTAAACAAATATCCCAAAACGTCGTAACTTCAGTACTTTTACAAAATTGCGAACTACCTTATTAAGAATACATAGGTTTAGAGTTAATTTGTAAGCGATAGAAGTAAGAGCAAGAGTCATAGCGAAATCTCTTTATAGCTGGCTGAAAGATATCGGCTGGTCTAGAACTAGCATCAATTCATTTCTGGGGCGTACTTCATCAATCCTTTCAAACTTGAGGAGCTCGGACAGTGGAGGTGACCGACGACCGTTAATGTTAATTTCTAAACGAATATCTTCTGATTGGTTGTGTCGCAAGGGAACAGGAACAGTGAATGTTTTTAATTCATAGTAGTTTCTTTTCATAACTAATAGGTAATCATGGAGTCCACACGAGCGAGGCCGCATGCTAAACACTATATTATAATAGCCTTCAGCTTTAGTTTCCGCGTCTCCTAGGTAATACTGAGTAAAATAACGAATTTCGTTAATTACATTTTTTTGTATATTTTTTTTAGAATACGGGGTTTTCTAAAAAATTAAAATGGCAGGGTAGGCAGAGGAAACCTGGAAACTTAGTGTTAATTCTGAAGGCATTGAGTGTAGAGTGGCAATTGTGAAAAACATTTATTTCCTAGTCAAAATCAATCCCACAACACGCGTTTACAGTCGATGCTGTGCCCCTTTGCCATAGCAGCCCCTCGATTCATTTACTTAATCTCATCACCTTTTATACGATCATATAAAAGGAAATATGGACGTAAACATTTAAGCAATTAAATATTTTTAAAGAAATTATCTAGGACCATATTATGTATGATACGCAACTATAGTTTTATGAGATAATCAGTAGATATATATTTTTTTATCATTATACATAGAAACATTATTGCACTGATTTGTTTGGTATCAATACCCGTTGGCATTGACTAAAATTAATCGAAAATACTGTATCTTGTTTACGAAATGCGGAAACTACTGTAAAGTTCACACAAAAAAAGTTGCGGGTGATTTCTAGTAAATAACCATTAAAATGAGTCCAAAATGTCATAAAATAATTAATATTTGTTATAGAGCATATGTATTTAATAAAAATATTAAATATTTCATTTCCTTCCGAAAATTCCATTTCGGCCCCACAACCTATCGTATCATTTACAGTCCTGCACTTGTGCCCCTGCACCACGACTAGCCTCGTGCATGGCAATTTTAATTATAGATATAAACAAATAGATATAGATGTAATAAAAACATTTACAACTATAGTATATATATATACATATAGATACATATATATATATATATATATATATATATATATATAAATATATATATATATATATATATATATATATATATATATATATATATATATATATATATATATATATATATATATATATATATATATATATATATATATATATGTATATGATGTAACGCGATCGATGGATCAACGGTAGGTAGGTACCTCTTTCTGACCTATAAACATTTTAATAAGATTTTCTTTCCTCAAGGTAGCTCAATTATAATGCTTTCATAACTTATAATAGCTAATAGCTAGACTGTCGGTCTATAAATTGAGGAAATAAGATCGAATGAAAAGTAGTTTAGTTAGTAATTTTACCCAGAACTTTGAAGTGCTGTAAAAATTACTGGTGATCATTTTCTACAAGTAATTTTAAAAACTACTGGTGATTATGTAGAATAATCCCCAAAAACATTCGTAAGGCTAGCTGAAAGATAACATGTTAAAACATTTATTTGAATTATGAAACAGCAAAAAATTGTTATTCTCATTACCAGAATTGTATAAAACTATCTTTAAATCCCCTTCTTTAGATATTTATCGTAGTGCTTGCGTTTTTCACCAGTCAACTATTGTCAAACAATGTTTGTAATTTTTTAATATTACTTCCAGAGATTAGAAGTATTTATTGTACAGGCCACCTTAAAAATTATTAGATAATATTGATGAAAATATATTCTTTAAAATTTGAAAATATTATTTCAGATAGCACAACGGGATAATATTAAACTGTACTTAAATCAAAAAGCAGATATATATATAGGAGTGAAACGGATAGGTACTGAGTTCCCCTACCAATGCCTACCCATACCTTTCGCACGAAATTCTGGAGGTATGGCGTGTTGAATGACGGAACTCAATGCCGCGCTTTGCCTCGTTACCAGACATAAATTGCGCAGGGACATGAAAATATTTCATCGAGTGGGAATCGATCTCAGAACCAGTCGCATTTAAACGTGGCACACGTGTGGAACTGTGCCACGACTGGCCTCAAAAATCAATTTGTAATTATAAGAAAAACTGTTTCAATTCTGGCTCTTAAATCTGTAATTACATTAAAAGAAAACAATTAATGTAATATTTCAATTAAGATTGATTATCAGTGCGGTGTTATAAATTATTAGCGATTTAATATATTGTGATAAACATATTTCTGAGAACACCCATAAAGAAGCTTATATTTAAGTGCTATCGGACTTTCAAGAGATATAAGATAAAAAAATGATTTTATATTTTAGCTAGATAAAAAAAAAGATTTAATATTTATTTTTAAGGTAAAAACAGAACCATTATAGAAAAATTTTGTAGTCCGTCTGTCAAGAATAATAATCTCTAAACTCCGTGGAGGTGAAATTAATATCATATATTTATGTCTACAGTCCCTTAAAGCACAGAAAAAATCAAGCTTCTAAGTCGATGCAATCAAAAGATACGAGCATTTATACATAGTTTTTGCCGAATTTTGTACGAAATTTGCCGCGTAATTAAAATCTATAGAATACTTCCCGTGGATTTACAGTTATTAAATTTGGCAACCAGTGAGAATTTATAATACAAATAAAAAAAATAAAAAAGTGAAAATTTATTGGTATTTCATAAAAAAAACTTTTTTTCCCAACTTGAGGTTAATGCTGTTAGTCCTACTGGACTTTACAGCGACACTGGGTGAATAGGGAAGAAAGTTCTCTGTCCCTGAAAAATTGCAACCACTATGTGGCTGCTTGTGAGGATTGTCCCCCTGTGAGACTCGAACCTCGGCTTGCGGCCGTCGAGCGGACTGTAAAAAAATCGGACAAGCGCGAGCTCGGGCTCGCCCACCAAGAGTTCTGTACGTAAATTGGAGGTCTTCAGCTATTACTGAAATTCAAGCTTCGCTTAGCCAGAGCCCTTTCATCTGATACCTCACTCGAACTTGGCTTTAATACCACGTTTTGCCTCTCTTTTAAGGCTATCATTTTTAAGGATTTAATCACAAATGTATGTAATGTAGCTCCCATTGACCTACATTCCCGAAATTGGTACGGGCGAGTCTGATTCACGCTTAGCCGGATTTTTTAGCTTCACGCTGTATTCCGCACACAGCTAAAATAGCCATAGGGAACCTAGTACTTAGACACTCTTCTACTTTCCGCTGAATTTTTGAGGCATTGCGTGTTAAATGGTCAAGCTCATCGCCGGGTTTCTGCCTTGATGCCAAATCGAAAATCTGAAAATATTAATTAATATCTATATAATTCTAAAATATATCCGAAAATATTCATTCCCCCGAGTAGGGGTCGAACCCACAACAAGTACGTTACAGTCACACCCTTGTGCCCCTGCGCCACGACGGCCTTTCGAGGGAATGAAATACTTAATATTTTCATTTCCTCGCTCTGGTAACGCTAATTTAAAGCTCGGCGTTGAGTTTCGCCACTCAACACGCAGTACCTCCGGAATTCGTCTATAAGCGAGGAATTAATTATTAAATATTTTCAGGCCGGCCGTGGCGCAGTGGCACGAAGTGTGACTGTAAAACCGACTGGTTGTGGGTTCGATCCCCACTCAAAGAGATAAAATATTTACTTAAATTTATATTTCCATTTCTTCGCTCTGGTGTCAAGGCAAAGCGCGGCGTTGACTTCTGCCACTCAACACGCAAGGCCTTCAAAATCGGCAGAAAGTGGGGAACGGAGTGTCTTAACACTAGGTTCCCTCTGCCTACCCTGCTGTGTGCGGGATATAGCGTGAAGCTAATTTAATTTAATTTAAATTTTATTTTCACTTAATAAATGACAGTCATAAATATGCGTAATACAGAAGTTGTAAATTTATATATCGATAAGCAAATGCAGGGAAACAAAATTATAAACACTGTGGTGAGTCGATAGCTTAAAGATAAAGGATTGTAAAAATATTTTAAAATGTTTTTTTTTTGCCTCAAGCTGTAGCTCTCGATTAGCAGGACGGGCAGAGTGTATCTAAGAACTTAACTTAACAACAGAACCTTCGAGGCCTTCCCAACACAAGTCTTCATAGACGATTTACTGAGATGCCCTATAAAACTGCTTGTATATTGCAAGGAAATATTTATATAAAAATAATTCATTAATCCTTGATCACCTGACGTGGTTTTACGTTCGTCTTTGAGTTGAAAACATGTTCATTTCCTCGCTCTCACTTGAATTCGTGAGGATAAGAATAATAAAGAACTATACGTTGTATCTGTACGATCAACTATATAACTGAAAATAAATCACAAGAGTTAGTTGTAGAGAAAAAGAAAGCAGCTTCACAGTGTATCCCGCATGCTATATGCGGGATACACTGTGAAGAAGCTGGGTAGGAAAAGGGAACCTAGTGACAAGACACTCTGTTCAATTACTTTTAGTATTTTATCAAAACATATTGACGTTGCTAAGCGTTTAAACGGGGAATTTTCAGTTACCGCTTATCTACAAAGATTATTTTGCCACTCGGCTAAAAGTTCTGTGAACTGTACCGACTACTTTATACCTACTAACTAACAAGAAGCCATTGTAAATGATAACGATATTTGATAACAATGGATGATTAAAACTTTAATTTTAAACGATTACCTATAGATATGAAATATAACGCAAATCTAGTAATTGAAATTTGGCTTCCTTCCTATGGGACGAATTGTTTCGATTCTTACCCGATTGTACAATACAAAAGAGGTTAATGTCTTTATCAGTCCGTGTATGAACAAATGTAAGAATGATTGTTTCTTTCTATGTCGCGTTGTAGAGAATTTCTTAAGAAAATTTATTCTATTTTTTCAATTCTAAAATATCTTGCTGAGTAAATATCTTGGTGCGTAGTATTTAATATTTATCCGGAAACAGCATATAGCTTATTGTTACAAAAAATAGATAACATTAAATGTCGTTAGCATTATGTTTTGTTATATATTTAAGCCGATTAGGCGATGATTAAAATGACACTATCACAAATACAATTTTAGTTGAGTTCATTTGGTTTGACAATGAAATAATTTGATTACACAAAGAGAAATGTTATGTTAAATAAATAATTGACTAAAACTCAATACTATGACTCAATACTTGAGGCCGGTCGTGGCGCAGCGGCACAAAGTGTGACTGTAAACCGACTGGCTGTGGGTTCGATCCCCACTCGAGGAGATGAAATATTTACTTAAATTTATATTTCCATTTCTTCGCTCTGGTGTCGAGGCAAAGCGCGGCGTTGAGTTCTGCCACTTAACACGCAATGCCTCCGAAATTCGGCAGAAAGTGGGGAACGGAGTGTCTTTCACTACTTTCCCTCTGCCTACCCTGCAGTGTGCGGGATACAGCGTGAAGCTGAATACTAATACTAAGCTAATCAATACCAAAATTATAAAAAAAAAATCAATACTAATACTAAGTATATTTAATAATAAGCCTTTTATTAGACACATCTCTTTTTTTGAAAGTGGGAAACTGTAAAACCGACTGGTTGTGGGTGCAATCCCCACTCGAGGAGATGAAATATTTACTTAAATTTATATTTCCATTTTCTTCGCTCTTGTGTCGAGGCGAAGCGCGGCCTCGAGGTCTGAAACTCAACAAGCAACGCCTCCAGAATTCGGCAGATAGTGGGGAACGGAGTGTCTTAACACTAGGTTCCCTCTGCCTATCCTTTGGTGTGCGGGATAGAGCGTGAAGCTGATTTATTTACTTATTTTATATCTTCTTTTCTCACAAATAGTGTTACTACCACTAGGTAGCAAAATACATGTAAAATTACATTTTGTTTTTGCTGTAGATACCATTTTCTGGGGTATATTTTACCTCCATTTCATTTCACAATTTTCTGTTTCCCCCTTAGGATTATACAATATTATCTAGAATTTTTTGGTTGATTGATCTACCAACATGTCTATTCCCGATTGAATCCTCCCATCTCGTTGTTTGTCCATCTCTTATCACTATTACGTTATATTTATCAAACCCACCACTTTTTTAATATCAGCGTTTGAGTAAGAGCGCATCCAATATTTTAGTTTTTGTCTAATCTTATGACAATTTTTTATAGAAACAAGGAAAAAAGGAATCCTTATAAACGATCACTTTGGTGTCCGTCCGACCGTCTGTCTGTTTCCCTATCTATCCGTCCGTATTTCTGTCTATCAAGAGCCTTTATCTCAAGAATGTTTGGACAACGACGACGACGACTTTGAAGAACGACTAATGCATACCATATACTCAGACAGACCTGACACTGTATCACAATTATCATACCATCACGACTCTTCGTAAGTGCCTGTAACGGTCTATATGAATAAAGAATATTTTTAATTTGAATTTGAACTTATTTTACAGTAAAACAGCTACTTTGCTTACTTCACACACTGTGCTTGTATACCACAGTGCTTGAGAAATATAAATTGTTTTATTTATTGAATAACGTAAGACTTTTCTTTAATTAGTTTTAATTATATATTTTTATCTTATGAAAAATGTTCTTGCTTACTTATTGTATGACGTCAAATCATGATTTGACCATGGCCATTGGTATTTTTTTAAAAGTTTGATATTTAAATTAGTCTTGCCTTACGTTTAATCATAGTTAAAAACTATATATTTTGTTTATTTATGTCACATACTACAGGGAATACTTATTTAATGTATAAATTTACGTTCGTAATTCCAATAAAATTGTTTTATTGTACCAATTGTAGACGGAACGGCGGCAAAAATCTGGTTGTCTTAATTTTGAAAATGTGTTGGTACGTCATGATTTCACTTTACTCAAAACAGACACAAACAAACATATCATAGTTATGAGAATCCAATGTATTTTCATTAATTTCATTAATCGTGGTATTTATCGTTTTAATTTATCGAAAAACAAAATGATTTAGTTGTAATTTTACTTGTGACAGATAATAAAGTATGTAATTAAAAATAAAATATTTGTCTGTCAGTCTGCGCACGAGTATTAATGAATATGAAAAATTGTTTTTTAATTGTGTTGTTGAAGTATATGTAAGGTGAAACCGGGATCGACGCTTAATTTAAAGAGAGAACGGAGTGGCAAGTGCTACTGTCTCTTTATTCGTCTTTCGATCCGTCGCTCTTCTTATTCACTCTTGCTACATAAATCGGAAGCTTAAATGTGCTTATAATCTAACATATTTTTAACTAAGATGCGTTTAGGGCGGTGAGTTCTACCAAATAGTATGCATTGTTCTGCTTTATGTTGTGATCCTATCCTGCGGAATAAGCCGTGATGGCTATGAAAAAACCAATTAAGTGGGAGTTGGACTCGCCCATCGAGGAGTCCGTACCATTTTTAGCATGGTAGACTCACTGTAGAATTTACAAAACTTGACATAATTAAGTTTGAGGGCATATGCACTCATTTTGTTTAAATGAACTACTAATATATCTTTGTGATGATTTTTTCTATGTAATGTCTATAAATTTTCATTTTTCGGAATTTTTCCTTTATTTACTTTCTAAGTTCTCACTTCGTTCCAAGTTTCATAACTGTAGGTCCACGGGGTCCACCCTGTTGGTGTTGTTTACGTGGCGAATTTGATACAAATAACAGCAAAATTGATACAGAAATGCTCGTATCTTTTGACTGCGTAACGTTAGAAACTTGATTTTTTTCTGTTCTTCAAGGGGCCACCTGAATATTTTTTTTTAATTTGAGACATTCACGCGATCTGGAGATAAATGGTCTTGACATACGACAGAAGCACAACAACATGATTATATAAGGTATTTGTTTTTACTTTTTAAGGTGCGGAACTCTAAAAACAAGAAAAGCATTTTTGAAAAATAAGAAAAGCATATAAAATTAAACTTTTAATCCGGACTAATTGAATATTTATATTTAGGTATTATAAACTCCTTTGAAAACCGACGTTAGTCTATCCGTGACCGCGGGCTATTTCGAACTGTGAGGCCCAAAAATATATGACTATCAAAAATATACTCTATTAATCCTGTTAAATTATTTAATTTAAAAAGAAAATAGTCTCAACAGACCATTACTATCCGCTGATATCTTTTGATCATAAAATAATACAAACAGAAACCACGATTTCTTTTAAATATTCGAAACTGCAATAAATCCCGGAACTGTTGTTAGTTTTAGAATTAGATATATTAAAGGTAACAATTAATCCCTACACGATAACATTGATAGCTTTTTCTTATCACTGCCTTTTGTTATTATATAAATTGGATATATCTAAAATAAATTCAGTGCGTGCAATAGAAGTTCATAAAATATATTAATTGTTGCTCATTCACGTCGATATATCTCGTGTCATTTCCGACGCAATGTTAGGTACGTTGCTTAAAGTGAAATAAAGTGAAATTGAAAGTGTTTTCAGAATTTTCGGCACCTCATCATCCATTTACCATTTTTTTGTGTTTATTGATATATTATAAATGGATTTTATGATATGATGTTGAAGATGATCATTGTGTATGTGTGTATACGTGTCCTGTTAAATGTGTTGTTGTTCAAAGATTGAGTCCCATTTAAAGTACCAATTAGGTACAATATCTTAGGAAGTATGGCTATAATTTATGAACTATTCTCATTAACTAATTTTAATGTTATAAATACGTATTTTTATAGAAACCTTCAGTTTCTCTTTACCATACTTAAGGAGCATGAATCGACAACGCTATTTTAAAACTGCTTTTCCTATTTGTTTCATATTTAAGCGAGAACGACCCTGTTAACATTGAAATTAATAACATAGAAACGTTTTTGAAAATGTTTTACCGGAAAGTTTGCTTTCGGTACCTAAAAAAGCTTCGATAGAATAGTTATTAAGAAGTCCTAAGTATGAAATAACTTTCGTAGCCCAAACCAAGCCGTATTTCACTAATTTCGATCACGCCTTTTACCATTTCAATTATTTAGTATGTACACGGTCTGTCACAGCTTGATAAAATTGAAAAATTATTCGATATGAAAGTACAAAACATACATTTCCGTGATTGAAACAATAGGGGCCTACGGAGCGTGGACCATCTGCCATCCCCTTTATAGTTAGCCGGTATAGTCGATAGGTTGTCTCTTCATATAATCTATGTAAGTCGTTAGGAGTAACCTCCTTGTAATGTTGTTTAGGTGGTTTAGGTTATTTCATTAAATTATTTTATGACATTTTTTCATCACTACTACTACTATTACTACTACTAGCTTTACGCTGAATCCCTATCGGGGTAGTCTGACAAACGGGCAAATAAATGCGGATGCCGTCGTGGCGCAGGGCACAAAGATGTGACTGTAACGCGATTTGTGGGTTCAATCCCCATTCTTGGAAATGAATTATTAGGCAAGGTAAAAAGCAAGCAAGGAAAAAGGCAGAATTCGGCAGAAAGTGGGGAACGGAGTATTTTAACACTAGGTTTTCTCTGCATTAAATAAGCATTTAATTTTTTTTATTTAAATAAGTGCTAAATAAATAATGCTCGATAGCATAAAACATACATCATATTAACATATTGATAAAATTTCAATTCATTAGATATTATCGAAGGATTAAAAATATTACAATAAATATCATGTAATCTGTTATCACATTACAAATCTGTGTACATGCAATTATTGAAACTACTTTGTTCTTTTTTTATAGTACTTTTTGTTATAAGAATATTTTATATAATCGATTTTAGATTTAAATCCATAACTTCCAAACAGTTATGGCTTATGATAGCAATTGATGAAATCGATGCATAAGTCTTCTTGGATTGGTAATATGTGATCTTAGATTAAAAAAACTGGTCATGATTGATTCAGTCTCACCCATCTAGGTCTCTGTTACAATTTCAGCATACATATAATAATTTCGCGGGCACTTATTTTAAATGAAATTTGTAAAAATCTCCTAACACATTCGGTCGGTTTCCAGGAGGAAACCGACCAGGTGTCTTAATAAATATGTTAGCTTCGTTTTTACAGGTGCATTTCATCCATGGCTATATTATCGAAGGATAGAACACTTTCAAACAAATTTCATGAAATACATTTTTTTTTCACAACCGTCATGTTACACTCAGCCGCTGTGCCACTGCGCCACGGCAGCCTCAAATACAAAACTTAATTGATTTACAAATATATTAAAAAAAAAATCTTTTTAGGGAGGTCACTTTTATTATGCCTAAGCGTAGGCTTGGCATATGCTTTACCGTCTGGGAAGAATAGTCTAACAGTAACAGACGACAGATGTCCCGTAAATTTTTTACATCATTTACTAGAGCACGAGTATGATTGCTCAAAATATTACTATTGTGAATGGGGACAAAGATTCATAGAACCACGCGACTGTGCACCAGGAACTCATTTCAATTATGATCAGCAGGTAAGTCTTATTATTTGTATATTATATACATATATGTACATCATACGTACCTTCACCCTGAATCCCGCACATAGCAGGATAGGCAGAGGTAACCTACGTTCCTAGTGTTAAGATACTCCGTTCCTATTAAGACATATCAGTTCCTATTTACTGGAGCGAGGAAATGAAATATTTAATATTTTCATTACCTTACTCTGGTAAATGGTGAAAATCGGGAGAAGAATAAACCCACAACCTGTTGCGTTTACAGACGAACGCCTTCTTAACTTTTCAATATAAATATGAATATGTGGTGATGGAGAATTTTATTCCCACTTGCCAAAATGTAGAATTTTTTTATTACCACGGTTTAAATACAAATAACGTTTTAATTAGAAATACTTTGTCAAATCATAAACAAAAAAACTGAAAACTAGTGTTATTGTATTTCGTAATTGAACGAAAAGATTTAAATTACACGGATATGTATTATTCAAAAGTAGCCAAGGCAAAAAATACTTTTACAAGCGAGCTATTCGTACAATCTATAACTTAGGCCCTAAAAATTCATTAAAGCAAAAGTTTAAAGAAATTAATATATTGAAAGTTGCATCTCAATAAGATTTTTGAAAATATTATGTATGTTAAAAAAAACATAAATGATTTTACCAAAATTGGTGATGTTAATAATACTAAAAAAGGAATAGCCTTAATCTTAGTGCACCTGTAACTCGGTTGCATCGAATCCGCAATTCTTTCATGGGACAAAGTGTACTCTTTTACAATAGGATCCAGAAAACTTCAGAGAATTTTCTATACCACGATTTAAAAAAAAAAATGTGAAAAGACGTTTGTGTGTTAAAGGTTATTACCAAATTAATGATTTTATAAATGATAACACGCCTTGGAATGAAATGCTCTTTCCAGTCCGTTTCAAAGGTACCATTGCCACCAATAATTTAATACGTATATTTTATAAAGTTGATTAAATAAAAAATGTCCCGCTGAGTTTCTTGCGCTTGAACTGATGATAAATTATTTGACGTTCAAAAAATGAAGCATGTAACTTCTTATTTTAAATGAAATTATTTGAATTAGAATTTTAATGTACACTCTTTTGAAGGCAGAGAGTCCTTGGTAATAAAACTTTTCATTTTTCAATATATCCAGAAGTGTTGTGTTTACTATGAAATCTTTTTTCTAACATTTCTTTCTAAACAAATATTTGGTTACCGTTAAAAATCTTTCTACGTGAATAATAATAGCAAGAACAATATATGGTATTTATCGTACATAATTGTCTGCGTAGATCGATAAGCAAAATATATCATAACTGATAGCACTGGTTGGCATTGCAGCACAAATCCAGTGGCCAAATTTTTATATTTTGTTATCATAAGAGTTCAAACCCCAATGAAAAACTGAACATATATTTTTTAATTTATATTTTCATTCATCTAATATTGTGAGTAAATCTGAATGCCGAATATCGGGTATTTGTCCTAGGATATACATATTTGCTTATCAATTACATTACATTACATTAAGCCTGTTATCCTGAGCTTTAGAGCGATAAATTTGTTAGTAATATAGTCATAGTATATCTCTGAGGTCAGTGTGCCTGTTGGCAAAGGGTTGCTAGAGACAGAAAACGTGAATTAAATGTTATTTTAAATGAAAGAAAATGTTAATTTTCCAATGTTTTCTGTCCCTAGCAACACTTCTCCAATGGGGACCTGCTGTTAATTTTATCTCATGCTCCCACCTTCTGTGCTGGCTCCCCCTTCTTCTTTTACCGTCTCTTGGATACCAATCCATTATAATTTTGCTCCATTTTTCTTGTTTACTTTTTATTATATGCCCCGTCCATCTCCACTTTAGTAGGTCTATTTTTGTAAGGATATCTGTTACTTGAGTTTTATTCTTATAGTTGTATTTCTTATTCTTTCTTGTTTTCTTATACTCATAATGCTCCTTTCCATTGTCCTTTGACAGTGTCTGAGCATGTCTCTGTGGCGTTTTGTGAGTGACCAGGTTTCGCATCCATATGTAAGACAGGGTAAAATGCAGGTGTTGAACACTCTTCGCTTGATTGCTATTGTGAATTCGGTAGATTTCATCACTTCTTTCACCGACCAGTACCTTTTCCAACCAGCTGTTATTCGTTTTTTAATTTCTATTGTAGTTTGATCTGAGTGAGATATAATTTGTCCAAGGTAAGTGTATTCATTGACATATGCGAGGAGTGAGTTAACAATTTTTATGTCTCGGTGTGCAAAGTTTGGGAGTAATTTGGTTTTACTTATATTCGTAGCAAGTCCAACTTTACTACTTTCACATTTTAGCTCTGTAATCATTCTCTGTAGCTTGCTAGAATTTTTCACAAACAGAATTATCATCGGCAAATCTCAGATGGTTAAGGTGTTTCCTATCAATACATAGCTTATAACATTCCCAGTGCAAACTTCTGAATATGTTTTCTAATATCACAGAAAATAATTTTAGGGATGGGTCCCCCTGCCGGGCTCCTCTTTCTATTTTGAATATTTTGCTCAATGATTCTAATTTAATTCTTGCTTTGCTGTTATTATATATGTTTTGAATTATTTTTTATGTAAAGTGTAGAGATCCCCTGAGTTTTAAAACTGTCCCATATTGCCTCATGGGTAATACTGTCAAATGCTTTGGAGTAGTCAATGCAGGCCATGTACAAAGGTTTATTGTATTCATTGTATTTTTCCACTATCTGTCTAGCTGTGTGTATGTGGTCTGTTTTAGCAAAATTTTTTCTAAAGCCGGCCTGTTCCGTGGGTTGATTTTCGTCCAATGTTGTGCTTATTCGATTTAAAATTCTTTTGGAGAAAACTTTATAGATGTTAGTTATGAGGCTTATTGGCCGGTAGTTCCTTATATGTTCTTTGGGGCCTTTTTTGCTTATCAATAATGCATCGTAAATATAATAATCTAAATATAAATAGGATGCATGTTATTATATTTACGATTATACAAATAAAGGTAATAAAATATTTATATTTACAACATATACAAATATAATATGTCTTCATCCTATAGGTATGCATACATATAGCACTTGCTAACTGTAGGCTGCCGGGACCGCCACCTACAGCAGAACCCGTTACTACAGTTGCACCAAATACACCTGCGCCAACTACTACACCCTGCCCACCATGTACCACAGCCGCTCCTACAACCACATTAACACCAAACACTACACTTGCACCAGAAACTACTTTTTCACCAACCACTACACTTGCACCAAACACTACACTTGCACCAAACACTACGCTTGCACCAAACACTACGCTTGCACCAAACACTACACTTGCACCAAACACTACAATTGCACCAAACACTACGCTTGCACCAACCACTACACTTGCACCAAACACTACACTTGCACCAAACACTACATTAACACCAACACCTACTGCACCAGTGACAACAGCTGCACCAAATATCACTGAAATTCCCCTCACAACACTTTCACCAGATCAATTGCGTCCAAACGGTTGCCCCAATGATATTGATATTCACCACCTTTTGCCACATGAATCAAACTGTAGCAGATTCTATCAATGTGTACATGGAGAGAAGGTAGAAAAAGAATGTGCGCCAGGAACTCATTTCTCATTCCCTATTCAGGTGAGATGCCCATTATTTTTATTATTATATTATTTATTGAGGCTAGTTATAAGCTGAGGGCAGGAGAATAAGCGCGGGACTTTAAAGCCACAGGTTGCGGGTTCGATTTTCACCCGAGAAAATGATATAATTATTAATTCCATTTCTTCGCTCTGTTGTCGAAGGCAAAGCGCGTTTCTGAGTTCGATGATTATAATATCAATAGAAAAGTACGCCTTTCCAAACAAATAATATTTTTTTAAAAACAGTCCACAAATGAGAATAATAAAAAATATATTCTTAACAAATATAAAATCTCCTCCCAGATAAATGATTATAAAATATAATTATAGGACTGTACATGGCCTCATGAAGCAAAATGTGAAGCTGGCGCCGGAGGCAATGCTTCAACAACTGCTCCTGGTGGTCCTTCATCTGTTGCGCCGGATGGCTCCTCAACTGCTACTCCTGGCTCAACTGAAAGTCCCTTCACAACACTTTCACCAGATCAATTGCGTCCAAACGGTTGCCCTAATGATATTCATATTCACCACCTTTTGCCACATGAATCAAACTGTAGCAGATTCTATCAATGTGTACATGGAGAGAAGGTAGAAAAAGAATGTGCGCCAGGAACTCATTTCTCATTCCCTATTCAGGTGAGATGTCCATTATTTTTATTATTATATTATTCATTGAGCCTAGTCATAGGCTGAGGGCGGAGGAACAAGCGCGGGACTTTAACGCCACAGGTTGTGGGTTCGATTTTCACCCGAGAAAATGATATAATTAATAATTCCATTTCCTCGCTCTGTTGTCGAAGACAAAGCGCGTTGCTGAGTTCCATGATAAAATAATATCAATAGAAAAGTACGCCTTTTCTAACAAATAAATCATTTTTAAAAACAGTCAAAAAATGAGAATAATAATAAATGTATACTTAACAAATATAAAGTCTGCTCCCAGATGAAATGATTGTAAAATATAATTACAGGTCTGTACATGGCCTCATGAAGCAAAATGTGAAGCTGGCGCCGGAGGCAATGCTTCAACAACTGCTCCTGGTGGTCCTTCATCTGTTGCGCCGGATGGCTCCTCAACTGCTACTCCTGGCTCAACTGAAAGTCCCTTCACAACACTTTCACCAGATCAATTGCGTCCAAACGGTTGCCCTAATGATATTCATATTCACCACCTTTTGCCACATGAATCAAACTGTAGCAGATTCTATCAATGTGTACATGGAGAGAAGGTAGAAAAAGAATGTGCGCCAGGAACTCATTTCTCATTCCCTATTCAGGTGAGATGTCCATTATTTTTATTATTATATTATTCATTGTGGCTAGTCATAGGCTGAGGGCGGAGGAACAAGCGCGGGACTTTAACGCCACAGGTTGTGAGTTCGATTTTCACCCGAGAAAATGATATAATTAATAATTCCATTTCCTCGCTCTGTTGTCGAAGGCAAAGCGCGTTGCTGAGTTCCATGATAAAATAATATCAATAGAAAAGTACGCCTTTTCTAACAAATAAATCATTTTTAAAAACAGTCAACAAATGAGAATAATAATAAATGTATACTTAACAAATATAAAGTCTGCTCCCAGATGAAATGATTGTAAAATATAATTACAGGTCTGTACATGGCCTCATGAAGCAAAATGTGAAGCTGGCGCCGGAGGCAATGCTTCAACAACTGCTCCTGGTGGTCCTTCATCTGTTGCGCCGGATGGCTCCTCAACTGCTACTCCTGGCTCAACTGAAAGTCCCTTCACAACACTTTCACCAGATCAATTGCGTCCAAACGGTTGCCCTAATGATATTCATATTCACCACCTTTTGCCACATGAATCAAACTGTAGCAGATTCTATCAATGTGTACATGGAGAGAAGGTAGAAAAAGAATGTGCGCCAGGAACTCATTTCTCATTCCCTATTCAGGTGAGATGTCCATTATTTTTATTATTATATTATTCATTGTGGCTAGTCATAGGCTGAGGGCGGGGGAATAAGTGCGGGACTTTAACGCCACAGGTTGTGGGTTCGATTTTTACCTGAGGAAATGATATTATTAATAATTCGATTTCTTCGTTCTGTTGTCGAAGGCAAAGCGCGTTGCTGAGTTCCATGTTTATAATATCAATAGAAAAGTACGCGTTTTCAAACAAATAAATCATTTTTAAAAACAGTCCACAAATGAGAATAATAGAAAATATATACTTAACAACTATAAAGTCTCCTCCCAGATGTAATGATTATAAAATATAATTACAGGTCTGTACATGGCCTCATGAAGCTCAATGTGAACTTGAGATTGGTAGCTCTACAGCTTCACCTGGAACAACTGGTGCACCAATCCCAACAAATCCATCGAGCACCTTAGCTCCACCTGGAACAACTGGTGCACCAATCCCAACAAATCCATCAAGCACCTTAGCTCCACCTGGAACAACTGCTGTTCCAATAACTACTGATGCACCTAGCACCGTAGCTCCACCTGGAACAACTGCTGTTCCAATAACTACTGATGCACCTAGCACCACAGCACCACCTGGAACCACTGCTGTTCCAATAACTACTGATGCACCTAGCACTGTAGCACCACCTGGAACAACTGCTGTTCCAATAACTACTGATGCACCTAGCACCGTAGCACCACCTGGAACAACTCCGGCGCCTGAAGTAACAACACAATCCCCGTCAACAATTCCCGATGGAAATGATCCTTGCGCCTCACAATGTCACGTCCCTCATTGGGCCCACGAAACTGATTGTGACAAATTCTGGCGTTGTGAAGGCAATAAAAAAGTACTAGGTGTTTGCGCTGAAGGTTTGCATTTTAATGCAAATACACAGACCTGTGACTTTATGTGCAATGCTGGATGCGTCAGAGAGACTGTTCAATCCACAGCTGAAAGAGACGGTTTGAAACTTTTCCTCCCATGGGAAAAAGTAGACAGATTAATCAAACTTACGAAACGTAATGAAATAAACCAATTCAATTATAATTCAGTGCTTAATATGTTATAAAATTGAATATGAGAATTTAAAAAAATAGAAAAGAATATAATTAAGTATTAATGTATACAGATATTAATAACTTCTGTATTTAGTTACAGATATACAGATTAACTTTTGTAGCCTTGATTAGTAGTTGATATACAAAATTGGAACTGAACAGAATCTAAAAAAAAAACAAAATATGTAAGGTATTTATTTGTAAATATTTATTATAATAAAGCAAATATAAAATATATACTTGCGTTGCGTTGTTTATTCAGCTTAAATTAAAATCTGCAAGAAATAATTACTACATACACTTTTATCAAGACACTCTTTTTTGAGAAAAAAAAATTAATACAATCATTAGTATTCAGTCAATATTAATACATACATCAAACAAATATATTTAAAATATATATATTAATACAATTGTTGTAAATAAGTTATAATTTACTTACAAAATGTAACTAGACAAAAAATATTCAACTTTCTAATTTGCTGGTCTCTTATTTCTATGGTATCAGAGGTTTCTGTTTATATGGTGAGAGTTGTAAGGTGTTGAACTGTATGCCACGTATTTAATTTAAATTTAAATTAATTATGCATGTTTAGTCTGTAATCTAGTAGATGCGAATCACTTATGCGAATGTGCCACCCTGGTAAGTTTTACATGATCATAACCATTGATAATCCATAGCTCATAATATCCAGATTTAACAAATTCTTTCTAATTCCTAAACAATGTTTTTCAAATCTAGTAGTAAGCCTGTGTCTCCGGTGCGGGAGATGGATCGTTCTTTGATTTAAAAAAGCCCAGGTACTCTATCTTTGTAGATGATTAATTCGTGGTTTCCGGAGATCTGAAAACAATGATAACGTTCGACTACGTCATCTTTATTAAGGCTTAGCCTCATTATGTCTACACTTATGACTCTTAGAGTGCTTCCAGTTTCGCTTTCACCTGATCTCAGGAGCAACGAGCTCGAACAACTGAATCGGCTGAACTTTGTTCGGCGACCACTGTAATCTATAGGGATAGATCTTCCCGTGTAAAGAATTAGTACATTTATCTTCTCTCCCTTTGATCTTGTTGCACTTGCGCTTTCTTTGAGCAGCGAGGCGAGTCCTGGTGATATTAATAAAAATATTTGGGCCTTTTGAGTGAAGAAAACCTATTTCCGAATGCCGTCCCTTAGGAAAGTCTTTATATTTCTATTTTTATTTAGGTTTGTTTCAATTAATCTTTTTTCAATTAAGTATGTGGTTTATACCTACAAACTGACTCTTCAAGTATAGGTTAAGGTAAAGGACGATAGACTACTACCGCCATATGTATGGTTTTCATAATTTCGCCATTTAGACCCCATATAGATACATGCAGTTAGTTAACAATAATAACAATATTTTTTTTACAAACCTTGGTCTTAACAACAAAATATTTTACAAAGGAACCATTGGCGAAAGAAAAGCTAACGTCCCTCACATTCACTGTTGTCCACACTGCGTATACAACTGTTACAGCTCACAGGGCTTCTTTCCTTTAATAAATTTTAATATAATAAAACAGTGTCAGAGATACACTAGAACTAACTGAGTGCTGGACATGTGAATTTACAAGATGTCAAATTTGTAGTAGTAGTTAGAGGGTAAGAAAAGTTTCATGGGTTACCAATACCAACACAAAAGAAAAAAAAAGAAGAAGCAGAAAAGAAAAAGAAAAAGCAGAATAGAAAAAGCATATGCATCAGCAATATGTGAATCAGTGATACAATTCCTTTTTATGAAAACAGGAATTTATATGAAAAAAATATGTAGTTAACTGTCTATACCATAGACGAAAGGAGAAAATAATAATAAAATCTCACCAGAAACCAATAGGTAAATTTCTTAAAGAATAAATCAGCTTCACATTGTATCCCGCAAACAGCCATTTACCGCCGAATTCTGGAGGCATTGCGTATTATTTTCTTTTTTTTTTTTTTCCTACTCCCACTTACTACTCTGAAGTGCCCTCGCGATTTTATACGGGCGACACAACAGTATGTCAGTTATTTGTTCAATTCTTTAGTTTTTAAGTTAAGCATTTGAGTTATATATTATTTTGGTATTACTAGTAAGTTTAGTACTGAGTATTTTATTTATGTATTCTTATTATTGGTTTTTTATTTTAAGATTCATTAGTGTTAAATTCTTTCAGCGTTTGAATTATATTTGAAATTAGCTGTACAAAAGATTTGAAACAGGTATCATTGTTTAATAAACTAGTGATGTTAAAGGGTGTATCAATTTCGGACACATTGCATAAAACTTTGTGTTTAATCCTTAGGGCTTCGTAACGAGTGCAATCCTGCAGAAGATGCTGCAGGGTTTGGCTTGTAATGTTATTACATGGGCATAAATTGCTATTTTTAATTTTAATCTGTTTAAATATTCAAGGTGGAAACCATGGCCAGTTAAATATTGGGTTAAATGGAATAGACTAGTCACCGGTAAAATTTTAATTTTGCTATTTAAAAGTTGTATAGTTTCGGTGCTAGGTAACAGAGTTTTTGTATGTTGTCCGGTTTTTGCAGTAACATATTCATCATTGGCTTTTGTTAATATATAACATAGCTAATGGGGAAATTAGTGTAATCATACGAGTATATAGAGTGAGATCTGCAGCCTCATTTCCATCTATTCCGACATGAGATTTCACCCAGACGAAATTGATACTACCGACGATATTTAACTTATGAATTTTAGAATGAATTGAAGCTATTTGAGGGTTTGTGTTTTCAAAATCATTTGAAATATGTATAAATAAAAAACGAGTTAATATCGACCACCAAAAAATACATGTATCTGAACACATTCCATTGCTGCAGTGTTTCAAGTGCCTCCAGTTTGGACACACCACGAAGTACTGCAGAAATTCTGAGCAAAACTGTTCCCACTGTGCAGCACGCGACCATACATATCGAGCATGTGTACACAAAAATGATCCATCCAAAACAGTCTGTCTGAATTGCAAGTCTCATAATATAAAATATAACTTAAAAAATAACACTATGCACTCCTCTACCTCAGCACTGTGCCCTTGTAAAGTAGCGGCGGCTGAAAAGACTAAACTCAACATTCATTATGAACACTAAACAAAACTCAATAGTAGACACAATTAACTCAAATTCAAATAAAAATGTAAGAATTGCATCACAAATTCCAATTAATATCATTCAAGCAAATTTAGATAGAAGCAACAAAACACAACACGAATTCATGCAATATTTTGTTAGCAGACAGTGCGATGTCGCATTGGTCTCGGAACCATATACCGGCAATACTGGAGTAATTAGAAGTACTGCAGGCAGACTTTATGACAACAAAAAACAATATCTAAAATTAAATGTACAGAATGAAAAAAAACGTGAGCTTGCAGCTGTTTTCTTTAATAGTTGATTCATTGTATCGTTCGCAATTATAGCAAAATAAAATACTATCAACTAAAATAAAAAAAGAGACTAGAATATTGTGGTAGCAAATACCATAAGTGATTAATTTTTATTCTATTTTTTACACTTTACCATATTTTTGTGCTCATAAATTATACAATGTCACTATGTATACTAACATAAAAAAGCAGAAGAGTATGTTTGTTGTTTGTTAAACGCTAAGAACGGAGAAGGAACGATCCATCGAATTGCTTTAATCGCGTGCACTGCAAAAATAATTAATTATTTTTATGTACGTTGTATGAAAAAAATATTCAATTTTATTGGTTCTAAAAAAAATCAAAAACATTTTTTTGTTCCAAAAATATATTTGAAATTTACTTTATTATTATATATTTCTTAGAATTATATTATATTAAATTAAATAACTTTTCTTGAATCTTCACGTAATATATATAAAATTTAAAGGAAGTAGATCAATTATATACGACGAAATTAAAGAATATAAATGTAAAACAATGCTTACTGTAAAACAATCGCAAAATAAATTTTCCATTTTGTTTCTAAATATCAAAAATAAAAAAGAACACCGCTGTTACTTTCAATGATATAACAAATATACTTCCTAATTTATAAATAAAGGAAACATTGGATGAATTGACACATTACGTCAAAATAAACATTAGAAAATATATGTACATGTATGTTAAAATAGAACATACAGATAAAAAATTGAGTAAGACATTATTATATCCTAAGTATTACTCCTTACTCATCTTCAATTGCTCTTAACTGTCAGCTGGATTAGCTTCTAAGACCTGGAACGTAAAATTAAAAATATAACATTTAAAATTAAAGAGGCATTCGCTTAATGGGATATAATAGCTGCCGTATAAAATAATGAAAGTTCCCAAGCTATTAGAGGTCACATCGAAAATAGAAACATGGCGGCTCGGTTGGCTTTGCCGTGTTAAATAAGAATTCTTTGCCTTATTTTTTGCAGGAAATTTGTTTGCCTAGATATACATAGATATCCAAGTATTCACTTAGGTATGACTGGTAGATTGCTACCTTATTACCATTGTCTGTTTAGAATAACCAAATATATATATATATATCAAGTTCAAAGCAGGCACTCAACACTCGTGGAAATTATAAACGTGGATATATATATATAAATATATACATATTTCCACGTGTGCCGGTAGCCGGTACTGCTTTGAACTTGACAGTAATTTTTTTTGTAAAAAATTGTAGCAGAATTTGTGTGTCCCTTCGAATTTGTTTTTGTATGGATCATAAATTATGTATGGATGTTATGTATGGATGATAGCTCTTTTTATGCTTCCAGAAGTAGTTCAATGTTTTTCAATAATTTTCTCATTCAATCCTTATAAACAAACAAAAGGAAGTTGGCATACATGGTGATCTACTTAGGTGGCTATGTTCGTATCTTCAAAACCGTAGTCAAGGGGTTGCAGTCAAGGGTCATTGCTCATCTTTCGTTTCTGTTACATCAGGTGTACCCCAGGGATCTCATCTGGTCCTTTACTATTTAATTTATATATAAATGATTTCATCCACATATAAATAAGTATTTAGTTATTCTTCAACACACGATACGAAAAATTGGAAAAGGAAACTATATCTAATTGCTTACATTTACAGAAAAATTTTAAAATGCTGAGATAATTCGAATGTCTGAGTTTTGATACCTGAGTTTATAACATACATGTCAACCGGAAGTACTACTTATAATAGTTGACAATTTTCAGTTTGCGGGAACATACACTAATTTAGTATGAAATGAAGTACAAATATTAGTTTGTAATTATTTTTTTCTATAAACATCAACTTTTCGGATTTTTTCCTTTATTTGTATTATTCTAATTGTATAAGTTCTTTTACTGTGTGCCAAATATATATCTAACTTTCGGGAAGTACCCTATAGGTTTTGATTATGCTGCGAATTTCATACAAACAGCAGTAAAATCAATGCATAGATGCTTGCATCTTTTAATTGCGTTGGCTTAGAAGCTTGATTTTTCTGTGTTTCAGGGGACCATAGATGATACGACCTCACAATTTCGATATGGATGATCTTGACAGATGCACGGACAGTTGTCGAAAGGTGACGGACAACAAAGTGATCTTACAAGGTTTCCGTTTTTACCTTTTAAAGTATGGAACATTGAAATTAATAATAGATAATATAAGTTACCTTTTTAATCTTTTTTCCATACATAGACCAGAACATAACTTGGACTTCGGTCGGTTTACCCGTACGGGAATCGAATACCCGACAACTGTCGAAAGGTGGACAGTACAGGTGTAATGATACAGCGCCATCAACATGCGATGGGTTCTCCATTCTATGTAAGCCGAGGGCATCTGTGAAAATATTTTTTAAAATTGAAAATTGTATAATATTTTAAATCAGTGATACAGCGCCTTACTGTTAACGCGACTGCTGGGGGTTCGATTTCAGCTCGGAGGAATTAATTATTAATAATTTTAATTTCTTTGCTTTGGTAACAAGACTAAGCGCTTCGTTGATCTGCGCCACTCAACACGCATGCGACCACGCATTGTCTTAATAACTCAACTAAAAGTGGGCAACGGAGTTTTTTACCACTAAGTTTTCTCTGCATAGCCGGTTAGCTATATGTGAGAAAGCGTGAGGTGAACAAAAAGTCTGAGGTTACTTGCCAACTACATGTTCGCGGGCGTGGACTTTATGTTGAGTGGCGAAATTCAACGCTGCGCTTTATCTTGGTACCACAGCGATATAATAAAAATAATTCATTCCCCGAGGAAAAATTAAATCCACAGAACATCAGTCCGAAACTGGGTCTCATACAATATAAAATAAAAAATGAGCTTCACGCTGTATCCCACACACAGCAGGGTAGGCAGAGGGAACCTAGTGTTAAGACACCCCGTTCCCCACTTTCTGTCGAATTCAATACAATATAATATTTAAAATATACCCATTATATGATTGAGTTAACCACCCCCCTTCGTTCGGGGCGCTTACTTTCATTATCTATTTTATCTAAGCAAACCTAGAAGGAAAAAGTTTTATAAGAAATATGTATTCCCCAATTTGGAATAGAACGTGTAATAATCGTGTGCAGGACAAACCATTAACTGTACTAAGATGGCGTCATCATTTATAATAACTATAATGATAATATTTGTCATGTAGAGTGTTTACAAGAAAGTTTATTTACTCCACTTATCGGATACCTAACCTTCACCTTAAAGTTAAATAACTTGAGAAACGACAGGGATTTTGTTGAACACTATATAAGTCTAGTAATATACATATTTCTTTTAGCTTCACGCTGTATCCCGCACTTAGCAGGATAGGCCGAGGGAATCTGGGAACCTAGTGCTAAGATACTTTGTCCCCATTAAGATTATTCCGTTCCACATTTTCCGCCAAAATGCGTGTTGAGTGGTGGAACTAAATCGAATCCACAACCTGTCACGTTTAGAATCGCATATTTGTGCCCCTGCGCCACGACCGGTCTCTGGATATATATTAATATGTATTTATACATAATTCCTTCTCCGATTTTTTTCCTTTACTCTTATATAGTGGGATAAGCTGGGATCTGCAATTGAATTTGCTGGACAAACGTTAGAGAGCTTCTAATAAATTATTTTTAATATGATTGTATTGTTTTTCAAACAATATTAAGCGACTCGAAAGGTGTGGCAAGGGCAACGTTATATGTGATCTAAGGAGACTCACTGTGCCACTATGGTAACGATGGAAAGAATATTTTGATATCCTAAAGCTAGTGGAGAACGGAGTGTCTTATGATTAGACTTTCTCTGCCCACCCTACATATACCCTGCGAATATAGCGTGCAGCTATAAAAATTAATGCATGTAATATGTATTGAACTTACCATTAATATAACAAACATCATCCACTTCTAAACGAGTCCTGCCAATTTCTTGCATACTCTGTGCATCGTAACCGTCTTCGCAGTATTTATCGCCATTTTTATATTCCTTTTGACATTTGTGACAGTTATTTCGACGGTTTTTCGGACAATCATCGTTTAATTCCAGTTCTTCTATATTTCCATTTATTTCATCACTCTCTGAACAGCATCGTCGTGTTGGGCGTGTCTTAAGTTTTTTTAATACCTCCGGTTCGACGTTGTTCGGCCATTCATATCTGTAATAGATAAAAAACATATTAATATAATTTTGAATTATAAACATACTTTACTTTGAATGTTTTTCACTTCACCTTTGCAAGATATATCAAGAAGAAGAACAATTAAGAATCATAAAAAAATTAGCGTGGTAAAGCCATTTCCTTTAAATTCTTCCATAATCCTTTATATTCCTCCATATTCCTTTAAATTAATTTTAAATCTACTATTCCAAAAATTATAACAGTATCAAAAATCGGTAGGAAATTTGCAATAGAAGCGATATTTAATAGAAACGGAATGTCTTAACACAAGGTTTCCTCTTTCTACTCTGCTACGTGCGGAATACAACGTGAAGCTAAAAAAATTTAATATAAAATGTGATGTGTTACAAAAAAAAATGTGCTTACCTAATATTGATATAAATTTGATAATTATAACTTAAGTGTAAGAAAATAATTTTAAAATATGAATTTATATTTGTAATTTTTTTTTTATAATTTATTACCATTTAAAAATTAATAAAAGGACGACAGTACATATAACATCTAAAAAACCAAAAAGGTTTGTAATGATGTTAAAAAATGTTCTTAAATTAAACAAATCTAATTTGCAATAAAGTTAAATAATAAATAATATTTCACAGTAAATTTAGAAAAAAGTTAATTATTAAAATAAATAAAGTTAAATACTATTTAAAAAATATTTTTATATTTTCTTTATTGATAACATTACAATACTACATTATTATTCATACATTAATTAATAAAAACATATTGTGATAATTTATTTACTGCCAACATTAACTGCATAGTGATAACAGCTATTAATATAAGAGATGAGCAAAACTGTTATTGTCAAGATAACATGTTATTAAGTGCCTTCAAATAAACAGCCTTGTTGAGAGATTTTTACTATCTTAGATATTATTGATGTTTCGGTTCGAAGAGACAGACAGTGACGAGGCTAAGCACGGCGTTGAGTTCTGCCACTCAACACGCAATGCCTCTAGAATTCGGCAGAAAGTGAGGAACGAGCGTCTTAACACTAGATTCCTTCTGCCTACCCTGCTGTGTGCGGGATACAGCGTGAAGCTGATTTCTAATGTTTTCATTCATTCGCTCTAGTAACGAGGCAGTGGCTCTAGAATTCAGCTGAAAGTGAGGAACAAGTGTCTTAACACTAGGTTCCCAGGTTTCCCTTGCCTACCATGCTACGTGCGGAATACAGCGTGAAGCTATAAAAATATCTTAAAATCAAGTGGAAGGTGGAGGACGAAATCTTGACATTAAGTTCTACATAACTATCATATAAAAAAAGCGTTGAGTAAAAAAAAATCTTACCTAACTTCTTCTAAGCTGCCACTAAGGAGTTTCATAAAGCAATGAGAATCTGCGTGATCGTGGATAGCAGAAGCATGTCCTGGACCCCAACAGAGGATCATAATGTTGAAAGCTCCGTTGCCAGCGTCCACCAAATTGCGGGTATACCTGAAAAAATATTATGATTTTTTGTATAACGCATATCGCCGTATGTAGTGACGCGAGCCACCATTCAATATACAATGCCTCCAAAATTGCACGGAAAAAAGAGTGTCTTAACACTAAGTTCCTAGGTTTCCTATACCTACTTTAAAAATAAATAATTTCTATGACTGAGCTTACTCGTACTTTCTTAACACTATACACTTTCTCAAAATAAAAACAAAATCTTTCATCCCTCTCAAAATCTCTCTAACTTAACAACAAAATAAATTTAAATCACGCGATGTTATGACAAAATTTAAAAGCATTCGCGATAAGATATACTGAGGCTGGCGTACTTACTATCATCATTGTTTATAATGTACACCGTACATAACATGTGAGTATGACGTCTTTTATTTTTTTAAAACAGCCACTATCAGATCGACATTTGTCAATTTAATAAAAAACAAAGCAGTTCTTTCATTTTCAACATCACCCTGTAATTTCTAATACTAGGGTTGGCAGAGAAAAACAAGTCTCTCCACTTTCTTGATTTCGAGACATTAGGTATTTTAAACTGTCGTATTTGTAAAAAAATACTTATTGTTAATAATTCTCTTGTCGATGTTAACATTGTTGGATGTGAAAAACGACCGTGGTTAATAAAAATCTATATATGAAAAATCTATCTATCAAAAATCTATTATAAGTTCTGTCGATTTTCATATTAAAACCTTTGTAAATGTTCATTAACCACGGTCATATATACACATCCGACAAGGTTAATAAGGACAGGCGATTATATAGTTTTATAAATATTGATTTTAATTTTATACCGATATTTTAGATATCTTTTTAACTTAAATGATAAAAGTCTTATAAATCGATGAACTCTGAACCGATGACAAAACGTGATATTTTAATGTAAAATATTTGCAGGAACAGTGTTTTATAATGATCCATATTAAAATGCGATTGTAATTTGAAAATCAAGTGATTTTTGGGTGTTTTTACGAGTACATGTAAACTATTTAATAAATATATATTTTTTTAATAAAACAAAATAATTTAAGGCGTTTATAATAAGCGATTTCTATCAAGTCTGAAAGGGTGTCATAAGTTCTGTAGATACAAGTTAACAGTATTATTTACACTGCTATCAGCGAATGGCTTCTATCATTATTTCTCAATCGGCTTCCGTAAGGAGGTTATCAATTCGACTGTTTTTTTTATATTTGTTACTTCAGAGCTTTAGACTTTTTTATTTGAAAGCTGGTGTCTCCTGTGTGGTCCATTTTAATTTAATCCATTCTGACAATGTTAACCATGAGAAGATCACATAAGTCTCAAATTTCCATTAAGTCTGTGGGTAACAAATGGACAAATAACTAAATACCACGCCAACCGTTTTCGATGATTCTTTTTTTATTGGAAAGGAAATCAAGGGTAATTTGACAAAAGTTTGGTTAAGTTCTGATTATGGGATCCGGTCGAAGTCGGTTTTTTTCGTTAAAAATTATAATATAAAATATATGAACTCCATCAATGACTAGTAAAGTTTTTTTTTCTGGTTTGTTTACCTTTTATCTCACGGCTGCGTGAATGGATATAGGTATTTACTGGTGGAACCTAACAACGCACTTAGTATTACCACGAAAGGAAAAAAAAATTTAATTTGCTCGAGTAAGATTGAATTAATTATCATCTCGTTTTCAGCCGAGGAAACACAGTGGCTACCCGAATTCTAGGCATTGCGTGTAAAGTGGTGGACCTCAACCTCTAAAAAATATATTGTTTATATGTTTTTTATTACATTACCTGAAACGATCAAACTTTGCGTATTTCTTCCAATGCTTTGGATCTGATTTGTAAGCCGACATTAGTTTTTGGACTTCTTGTACATTAACGTGGCTCTTTGAGAACACCCTGTGTAGCTCTACTAGAAGTGTTTCTAATGCGTCGATTTGCCTGTATAAGTAAATAAATATATAACAACACTAGTTTTTACTTTCGCCCCTCAAATGAGGGTAATTAAGAGTATGAGTATCTCACTACTACATATACATTATAAGATAAATTATAATATAAAATATATGAACTCCAACTATCAACACAAAAACATTTTTTCAATACAGACCAGTAGTTGAGATTAAAGAGTCCTACGAAAGGAATTCCTTAAGCTCTAATATTAATTAAATATTTTAGTTTCGGGAACGGTGGGAAGTATCTTAATGGGAACGAACGATCTTAATATTATTTTCCCAGGTTCCCTCTGCTCACTCTGCTAATACAGCGTGAACTAAGGCAAATAGGGTTTTTTTTAATTACGACAACATGATCACAATTAGGCATATAAGAGCCTGGATATACTCGTACTTCAACAGTGCAGGTGTAATTTTTAACCACATAAAAAAATATTTTATTTTCTACTCAGAAGTTTGGTAGGTTTACATTTTATTTAAGCTTTCTGGAAAAAGTTTTTAGTATTTTCGTATTTTTTTTCCTTTATGCTGGTCCGTTCCTATTCACGGCACATTCGACTTACAGCTGCAGTATACAAGCAGAAAGAATGTAGAATGCAGGAAGTTTCAAGACATTCAGTTTAAAATAGAATTCACCCGTTCGTTTCATTGTAACAAAATCAGTAAAATAAAAAAAAATCGTTACTGATCAAACGAATTCAGATATATTTCAACTAGGTATATTTACATACTGGTCAATTTTCAACGGTCGTTCCACTGTCAGCTGCTCTAAATCCGTACATTCTGAAACACGATGCTTGCAATTTGCGGTCTCTATATCCATTTTTTATCTGTAACAAAATTTATTTATTACTTTCTTTATTTTAAGAAGAAGGAACCTGGGAACCTATTAGTACACTCCGTTATCATTTAGACTACCGTTATACATTTAAGCCGAATTCTGGGCTTAAACTGGTATATAGAGTAACTATATTATATTAATATATTATTAACTAAAATATTAACTTATTATCCAAAGTCAAGCGTTGCTTTGTAGTTGGAAGGGTACAATTTGACTTACAAGATTTGATTACAGAAAAAGACATTAGAACAGGCTAAATTAATCAAAAGCTTGCACAATATAAAGTGGGTAAGGAGGCTTAACACTAGTTTTCTCTATTAAATGCGGGATACCCTGCTATATGCGGGATACATCGTGAAGCTGTAAAATAAAGTGATTTTATTGTACTAGCAATATATTTATGCGTATTATTTTATATATATTTTATTTAGTGGAGTCACATGCGTCACCGTCAAAGGCGAAAGGTTAAAAGCAGATAATTTTATAATGTTATAATAAACTCGAAATATACTGGAGAAATGCGGTGGGCTTACAGTAATAATATAAATATACATAATTAAATTATTATTTGAAGTTGCTTTTTTTTCAACTTCACGCTGAATCCCGCATGTAGCAAGGTAGTCAGAAGGGAACCTGGGAACCTAATATTAAGACACTCTGGTCTTATTAAGACAAGTGTCTGTCCGTTTCCCCACTTTGAGCCGCGCTTATAAATTTAAAATACTTCATCCCTCGAATGGACTTAGAACCCACAACAACGCTTATGCCTCGATGCTTTGCTTTAAGCGTTTTATCTACCGAAGCGGGGAAACAAAAGTAATATAAATATATAATTAGTTATTTCAATTTCTCTACTCTAGTATTGTTGGATATTGTATATAAATGACCTTATTATATATAATTATTATTATATAATATATGTAGATATATATTATTATTTTGATTTAAATAAGCAAAGGCTCGAGCGGCCTTTATTTGCCTGTTAAATATAACAGGTAAATAAAGGCAGTTCGAGCATTATAACTAAAATAAATGTATATTTAAGTTTACATTTTAGTTTAAGAGTATGTTTCGTGAGAACTGGTACATTAACGTAGAGGAATATTATTTATACAATGAAAGTCAAATATTACTTTCATAGATACACAAATTTATATAATTGTAGGGTTCCGTACTTCATAAGAAAAAATTGGTCAAGTGCGAGTCAGACTCGCACACAATGGGTTCCATAAAATTATCGATAAAAACGGCAAAAAAAACATTTGCTGTATTTGATGCTGTTTTAGTATTTTTTGTATGGCGAGTCTGACTCGCACACAATGGGTTCCATAAAATTATCGATAAAAACGGCAAAAAAAACATTGCTGTATTTGATGCTGTTTTGGTATTTTTTGTATGGCCGCAACAAAAATACAGTATCTCTGAAAACATCAATGGTATAACTATTACAGTTCATGACATACAGCCTGGTCACAGACGGACAGACAGACAGATGTCTGTCTCAGTAACGGAGTCCCGTTTTACATTTTGGATAAGGAATTCTAAAAAAATGTTATACCACTACTACTTTGTGGTCCGTCTATCTGTCAGAACTATTTTCTCTCGAAAACGTTGGAAGGAGTGAAGCTGAAATCTTCTAGGTCAACTCAATTAAAAGCCCCAAGCATTTATTCATCATTTTGCCGGATTTTGCGTGAAATTTGCCGCTTAATCTAAACATACATAGTACCGTTATCCTTAAATAGTAAAATTTGACAATAAGTATAAGTAAAAGTATACAAATTAGTAATTTATACATATATCGCAAAAAACGCATTTGAGGTCTTTCGTGGCGCAGGGGACAAGTGTACGATTGCTAGAGCGACTAGTAGTGAGTTCGATTCTCACTCGAGGAAATGAAAAAATGTTTCGGCACTTAACGTGCAATGCTTTCACAATTCAAAGGAAAATGGGGAATGGAGTGTCTTAACACCAGGTTCCTAGGTTCCCTCTGTCTACTAAGATACAGCGTGAAGCTAAAATTAAATTATCCTAAGCGAGAATTGTACCTACTAACTCCTTATATATAAAAAAATTGTATCACATACTTATAGTATATGAGAAAAATGTGACTGCATTTTTAACCTTTTATTGAATATAGCTACAATCTAAAGGCCTTTGCCTTATTTATATTCAAAAGTACATGAAAAAAAGATAATTTAGTGATGTGTATGTTTTAAAAGTTATCTGTTTTCATTAAAAATTTTAGTGTATTTAATTCAGTGTCGTATCTTAGTACATTTTAAATTAATACCTGTTTAAGCAGTTTAACATAATATATATATATATATATATATATATATATATATATATATATATATATATATATATATATATATATATATATATATATATATATATATATATATATATATATAGATATATATATATATATATATCTATATAATATATCTATATATATATATATATATATATATATATATATATATATTTGTGACTGCAAACGCGATGGTTACGAGTTCGATCACTGGCTCCTGTACACAAAACGCGGCATTGAATTTCGCCACTCAACACGTTGGCCGTATATCACAGTTATAATATATCTATGATATATAATTTATGAATAAAAACGGCCTTTCAAGATCGATTTCGGACTTGAAAGCGGCTTAGAAATTAAACCAGCCTTGCCTTAGTGTCTCTTAACACTTGTGTTGTCTGTGTTTACCCAGTTATAGCTACTTTTTTTGCTTTACACTGTATCCCGCACTAAGCAGGGTAGGCAAAGGGACCCGGGGAACGTAGTGTTAAGACACTACGTTCCCATTAAGATAAAGAAACTCTTTCGTTCATTTTATGTCTTAAAGCTCACGCAGTTGTCGTTAATGCTTAAATAAATTACAATAACAAATCAGTCAGTTATGTTATTACGCTAAACCCTCGCCATAATCAACTTGAAACTAATACAACCTGTTTTAGTCCTTTACATTTATAGATACTCACCGAAGTTTCTAGAAAACGCACTATAATAAAATTAAAAAAAACTACCACTTATTTATTTATAATAAAATTCTAAATTTAACTTATTTTTTACACTGTTCAAACACTACAATGTTGGTCTTTGTTTGATTTTCTTCTAAAAAAAAGTAAAGACAGGACTGTCTTGGCGCGTTGTGAAATAAGAAGTGACAACAGTTTTCCCGCGCATTTATCTTTATCGCTTAGGTATATTATTTAGATTTTATGTGATGAAAGTTTAAGTATATTTTAAGTTATTTTTTGTTGCTTTCATTTAAATGTATGCTTGAATGGATTTTTTTAAATTTGTAATAGGTATGTAATTTTAGAGTTATTGTTTTAAATGTTTAATTACATAATGTAGCCTACGTTATGAAACGTGACTACGTATTTAAAATTTTAGAGTGCACAACTAATAATTATTGCTTTACTAATAATATATAAAATAATAATTATAAGCCTAATATGGAATAACATAAATATTTTACGGGGCTGCAATACAACAAATTGCTCGATATTAATCAATTTAGCAATTAATAGCCTAATTTATAATCTGTAATAATATAATAAAGCGGAAGAGTTTGTTTATTTGTTTATTTAAGCGCTAATATCTCTGAGTCGACTGGTTCGATCTACTTTCTTTTTGCTTTGTACGAAAGCTACATTCTTCAGAAGTGCTATAGGCTACATAACAACAATAAGGAACGTCATCGGATTGCCTTAGGCGCGTGCGCTGCAAAAATAGTTAATTATATGACAGTACGTTGTATGAGAAAAAAGAATAATTTTATTAGTAATAAAACGTCCGGGACACTTTATACATATCTACCTCTTATGAATAAGTCATAATAAGGCATTTTGTGACAATAATTAATTAAAAATAATAATAATAAAATTAATTAAAAATTGTAAGGTTTTTTATTTCATCGATTTTTATTTTACATGTATATTGAACATTACGAGCAAAAGTTATTTCATCATCAAGGAAATTTAAAGAAGATAATCTTCAGTTTTTATAGCATGTAATTTGAATGTATTTTTTCGAGAAAATGTAAAATTGAAATATTCAACGCTCTGTTTACGGCCGCAAGCCTAGGCCGTCTTGCCTTGCCGCCGATGACGTCCTATCATAAACCCGCGTAGTGTCCATGATTGAATGTACCAACCTGTTGGCAGCATAATAAAAGTATGATACGAGGTGGTATGCGAGCGAAGCCGCTAATAGCTTCGATATATGGACTATACAACACAAACATAAATTTTCAATTTAAACGAATACTTCCTTGAGGCCAGTCGTGGCGCAGGAGTAAAATCGACTGTGGGTTCAATCCCCACTCGACGAAATGAAATATTTATGTACATTTATATTTTCATTTCTTCGCTTTGGTGTCGTGGCAAAGCGCGGTGTTGAGTTCTCTGCCTACCCTGCTGTGTGCGAGATACAGCGAGAAGCTGATTTATTTAGTTTATATTTTGCCAATACTTCCTGAAATAAGCGAGTTCAACCAAACAGACTCTTCAGCTTTATAATATTATACGTTAGTATATAGATAATTTAGATAATAGCAAAGTAAGCAAACTGGAAAATTTTAACTGTTATCATTTTGTTTGACTAACATTCACCTTATATCAATATAATGTGTTACATAATATAAAAAAAATGGCATAACCTTTACTTTAAAGATTTTTTGTCTATTTTTGCGGTTAAAATGTTTTCTGGGCTAGGGACAGAAATCGTTTATATATTTCTAAATTATTCGGAATTCTACGTAATTGCAATAAGTGATATGTATCACCTAATAACAATATTTTACCCGAGTTTCCTTTCAATCAGGGCCGTTGTCTACAAGCAGCTGCCTTGATAGACAATTCCATTGCTGTTTTAGTCGTTTTCACGTATATCTTCCTTCTTTTACACGGATTTATTAATAATATATTTTTAAGTAAAGTAAAACAAGTTATCTCGTCGAGGCCAAGAGCGGCGTTAAGTTCCGTCACTCAACACGCAATGCTGAAATCAGTGAAAAATGGCGTACGTAGTTTCTTAACACTTGATTTCTCCTTCCTCCTCACCTCCTCCTCCACCATCCTCACTTTCGGCCTACTCTGCTACATGCGGAATACAGCGTAAAATTAAAAAAAAACTAATCTCGTTGATCCATAAACGTATGTTCAAACGGATCCTGTATAAGGACAATAAAATATAATAAGAATAGTATTTTTTTTAAGATTAAATTCTCATAAATATACGAAAAATATAGGGTTTTCCTGGTTTGTTAGACACTTTTCACCGAACTCCGAATTCCGTGTGAACGCCGCGGTTTACCTCGATACCAGATTAATCAAAATGAACGTTTCCTTGCTTTAGCATCGAGATAAAACGCGGCGTTGAGTTTCGCCACTCAACGCGTATTCTCTCTCTCATCGAGAATTGGGCGGAAAGTGAGGAAGGTCTCTGTCCTACCCTACCGTATGCGAGAAACAGCGTACACTGCGACACGATAGCTTTAATTTTTAAATTAGATATATTATTCTTAGTGTTGAATCAATCAATCAAATATGCCTGTCCGGGTTCCCTTGCTGGACATAGGCCTGCGAAAGAGATCCTCTGCCTCCCACATTGTCGAAGCAACAACTTTCTTCCGGTCATCCGTCCAACCATCCAGCTGGATGGCGCTCTACGCTACGCTTGCCAATCGGCAGTTTCCACTCAAAGACTCGTCTGCTTCAACAGCGATCGGTTCTTAGGGAGGAAAAAAAGGAAGATATATTTATTTTGGTTTAACGTTAGTTAAATAAAATTCAAATTCATTATCCTGATAGCCGAAGATCCCAGGGCCTCCAAACCTACGTAATTTAAAAAAAATTGAACGTGTAAATTTAGTTGGCGCTACCTCTGAAAGGGCCCCATATTAAAATGACGTAGGTGTGGGGGCCCTGGGATCCCGTCTACGAGTACTAAGATTGATCGACTTCTTCTACCGACCAAGGGATGATTGAGCCATTGGATTGATTTGGATTTTAATTTAATTTAATTGATTAACTTTATTATTACATCTGAAAAGGCCATTGTGGCGCAGTGGTACACGCAATGATGGTGAGTTTGATCCCAATTCGGAAGAATGAAATAATTCATTTACCCGCTCTGACAAAATAGAAACGCAGCGTATACTTGCGCCACTTAAGGCGAAAATGATAAAAAGAGGGTCATGACACTAGGTTCTCTCTCTTGAAGCTTCTTTTTTTGAATATTTTCAACGATGTATTGACTGTTAACCTACAATTTAACTCAAGTTTTCATCGGAAGGTCTTTTTTGAGCTTACATGTAAGAAAAATAAATTATGAAATCATTTATTGTATGTAACACAGTTCATAGGGCAAAGGTTAAGCTTGTTTAATACATAAAATCCCGATATCTTTGATTGTTGTGACGGGCGTATAGAGTTCGATATATACCTACCTATATTTAGACATCTATTTAGTTTAGAAAATGCCTAAGATAACTTAGAGCTAGGCTTGGAAGGCCCACGGCATCTCACTAGTACAGACCTCTCGAGACCATAATTATTACGCAATATACAAACAAATATTTTGACAAATTGGTATTTTTATTTAAATATTACTGTTCTTAATAAGGTGAGAATCTCCTATGGAGAATAGTTACCAAATGTTAAAACGCTTAAATTAGTCTCCGCTCTTAATTATATGATATTTTGAGTATCGTCGCATTTTGCTAACCAGTTTATAGAAACAAAGACATCATTTTACAGTAAACGCAATTGTTTTGCACTCACTCGAGCGAATGATTAAATAAAAAAAAATAAAGAGACCGTAGTGGCGCAGGGGCACAAATGTAGGACTGTAAATAAATATTTTAATATACGCGAAACGCGTAAATATACGCGAAATAAATATTTTGTATTTTCATTTCTTCGCTCTGGTAACGAGGCAAATGCGGCGTTGAGTTTTACCACTCTAAATGTAATGCTTCGTAAATTGTACGTAAAGTAAAGAACGTAGCATAAAGCGTGGCGCTAAGTTCCGCCACTCAACACGCATTATTTTGAATTTGCACGAAGAAACAACATAGTGTATTAACACTAGGTTCTATATTTTGTCTTGTTAAGTATAAAATCGCCTTACCACAAGTAGGAGTAGCACCTATAACCAATTAACAATCAGATTAGCCACATATGTACTGAAAAGGAAAGATAATATTATTTTATTATTATTATTTTTTATTAGTAGAGAATATTGTGAATGTAATTGTAGGCTTACGGGTAGTACAAGACATAAAAGTTGGTAAGTGGTTGTCCGTCTGTCAAGACCATTTATTTCGAGATCACGTGGAGGTATCAAGGTGAAAATACAAAAAATTCTTCGGTCCCTTAAAGCACAAAAAAATGTAAGACAAACCCAATCAAAAGAGATCATTTATGTATGCATTTCTTGATGCATTGTATATGAAATTTTCCGCATAATCAAAACACATGGGGCATTTCTCGTGTGCAGTTATGAAATTTGGCACTCAGTGAAATCTAAAGGAAAATTTATAGGTATTTTACAAAACAATAATTACAAACCTGCAAAATAGGCAGACTTAAGAAATTGGTACGTCACTTTGGCCGACGAGTCTAACTCATACTTACTTAACCTTTTTTTTAACTTTTACATTACTTCTAGATATAAATCATATTGAATAATATTTGCATTCTTTCTATATATGGTCATTTTTTTCCATTTTTTATTATCTATCTGTTATGTTCTATTTATCTATTTAGTTATTTTCCGTTTTGATGGATAAGCCGCACAATCATAGGTTATTTACGAGATCACATTACAAATTCTTTGATATTTTTTGTTATTCCTCCATTATCACGAATCAGTCTCTCTATTACTACAAACCACATTATAATCAAGTACAAAACAAATTCGCTTTCAATCGATGTATGCTTAGGCCTTACAAACAACGCAATAGATTTTAATCTCGTTTACACTAATAAGTAGAACGGTTGGAGTGGAAGGTTTATATATATAATACTTAAATATTATAGTATAGACCGAACAGAGCCGCGAGCTAGAAGTAGACCAATTGCTATATAAAAACAAAATGCATTCCACAAAATCAAATGCACCTACTTTAAAAAACAACATTAACCCATTCAACTCATTTTCTATCTCATTTAAAATATACTTGAGTGTGAAGAAAAATTAAAAATTGGTACCTCGTCAAAGAAAGCATTGACTTTCCAATATGGCATATTCGCAAAAAGGCATTTTTTGCGATAATCTCTTTAAGACATAAGCCCGTCTGGTTTTGAGTCTATGAAAGTGGTATACCATTTTTAAACCAGATCAAAAATCCAACAAAATCAAATAGACTTATCCTAATATGAAGATTATAAGCACTTACGACGTTTTAACTCGAATACGTTTAGTTAAAAAAGTAGTATACTATTTAAAACATTTATTTAGCAAAAGGACGTAAGTGTATACGACTAAATGAATATAGTCTTAAAACGCGACTTGTTCTGTGAATAAATAAAATTTCCTTTTTGTACAGTGGTATAATATTTACTAAGTTAAATGCAGATTCGATATCCGTCTAGACTCTAGAGTATATATTTTTGAAGGGCTGAGGGTATGAGGTCTCCGTTTCGACATGTTAGTGACAACTTGCGTTATACGTAATAAACGCCGTTTAATTTTGTAACGAAAATTTTATTATTATTGTTACATTTGGATTTACATTTTTAAAGTGTTACACCACACTTAAGAAAGATAAAACATTTTACAGAGATTTTTACAAATTAGATTAGAATTATTAGAGATGCTAGCAACAAAAATAAGTTATATCAAGCAAATAAGAATTTCTAGATAGCCCGATGAGAACGTATGGCTTAGTTGATCAGAGCGTTTGGACTGTTTCCGAAGACCCGCCGGCCCAAATCCCGCTACGTTCAAAATTTTTATTAATTTTTTTATATATTTTCTAAAACTAACTTATAGCCTTCTTAGATAAATGGACTATTTAGCACAAAGATATTTCAATTCTAAGTAGTTCCTGAGATTAGAGCGTTCGATCAAACAAACTCTTCAATTTTATAATACTGAGTATAGATTACACATTTAACATACTACCTTTTAAAATTGCTTACAAAATTTTATTGGTATTACGTATTCCGTACTTGTAACCAAATATAGGTGAAGTTGGAGTATAGAATAACTTAACATTAATTTTCTTTTTTGAATTTCTTACATCTCAATAAGAAGGCTTAGTGGTCAGAGCGCCTGATCAGTTTCCAGGAGGCGCGGGTTCGAGTCCGCTGCGTTCAAATTTTTATACGTTTTCTAAATAAGTATTTCCTAAGTGTGGAATAACACTTTAAAAATGTTAAAAAAAGTGTTTCTTTATATTATTAAATGTATTCTTTTCAACAATTGATATTTAAAAATATAAATTTGCTTGATCTTGTATAATATAAGTATATATTGTAAGGTCTTACAATATTTCTCTCGCGTATATTGATTTAGGTCTCTTTTTTTATTTTGCATAGACTATAAAGACTATAAAGACATTTCCATTTTCTACCCTTCTACGCACGGGATATAACAACATGAAGCTCAAATAAAGAAATAAATATATAATAATTTTGTGTCAAAAACTAGAGCTAATTTGGCAAATTTTATAATATTCATCTAAGTAGTCTTATACAGAATTGACTTCTACTGCGCCGCAAAATGACTGTCATAGTTATTTCTTTAAATTTTACGCATTTATACTTTGTTCTCTTTCATTTGTCACCAAATCAGTTTTCAACTCTACATTTTAAGATTGGGATGTTTGAGGCTAGTCGTGGCGCAGCAGCACGAACTGCAACTGTAAAACCGACTGGTTGTGGGTTCGATCCCCACTCGAGGAGATGAAATATTAACTTAAATTTATATTTCCATTTTCTTCGCTCTGGTGTCGAGGTTAAGCGCGGCATTGAGTTCTGCCACTCAACACGCAATGCCTCCAGAATTCGGCCGAAAGTGAGGAACGGGGTGTCTTAACACTAGGTTTCCTCTGCCTACCCTGCTATGTGCGGGATACAGCGTGAAGCTGATTTATTTTTACATTTTAAGATATTACATAATTAACCTCAATGTTATAAAATCCTATCTCCGTAGATCTATCTAGTATGATCTATTTCTCTAGTTAGATTTGGGGAGATCTGAAAAAAAAAAATAAACAAACAAAATATTTTTGGAATCTCATAAAAATTTGGACGTATGTATGGCTTAGTGGTGAAAGCGCTTGAGTGGTTTTTAATAGGCGCGGGTTCGAAATTCGCTAGGTTAAAAAAAAATCTATCCTTAGCTTAAAATAATATTTAAAAAAGGAAAAAATAAATACATAAGTTTTGATTTTCAGATATTGTGTAGCGTATCACATGAATGATAATAGGATTCTCAAATTAATATCTGAGAAACCTTTTGTTCAAACAATTATTAATTCTTACTCCTATTATCTCCGAAGTTATAGATACCCTATGAAAAGAAAATGAATTATCTTTTTCTTAATACAAACAAAATTAATTTAAGCTTATGTTGGGATCTAGAATGTAATTACTCAACCACGAAATCTTCTCCGCTCAAGATTAACCCACATTTGTAATGAATAATTTTATGTTTATAATTAGGAATTAATAAACTGTCTTTACTACTCGTGAACCACAAAAATTTGCAGTGACTCCCTAACAAGTATTTAGTGTCGGCACGGCCTAAGGTTCGTTCATTTCGATTTCGAAATCGAAACCGAAACCAAATATTCAAATTTTAGTACAATCGGACAATTGTAAACAACATATTTAAAACACATTAATTGCTACTAATCGCTTTATTCCTTACGTCATTGATTATCTTGCTACATAATTATTACCGATAATAAATACCGCTGCCACTTGCAATAGGCTATACAGTATATACAGCCCAATGCCAGACCTTTCACATCTTTAATATGTATATTAAATCATATTGATTGGTTTTAAATACACACATGCGCATAGGAAGAGAGGAGGAGAGGGTGTGTGAGAGAGAATACACCAATGATTGCACAACTTACATTCCTTATTTATTTACAAAAGAAACAATTTCATAATTGTCAATACAAGTAACAAAGGATCTACTATACTATAAATAATAATAACTTTTTATAATATGCATCCACGACTGGTCTAGTACCGGGCCGTCAAAATAAAATACCGAGTAGCAAAACTAGACCAAGAACCAGATCTTAGGATAAAATTTTTGCCATTTTCCGCGAACTTAAATTCTTTACTAAAAAATAAACTGCAGTTTCATACTTGGCACAAAAATTTTGTGACTCAAGTATGTAATATTATAATAATAAAATCATTTTACTATTTAATATTTATAAATGTATATTATTTTGCCTAATAGAACCAACTTGGGCTTTAAAGTTTCAAGTATATCTCAATGGTGGCACTGTAGAAATAACCGTGACATGGCTGAACAATGTTTGGAAAATACTGGTAAAGCTAAAAAAACATAATTATAAGTAAATTTACAAATACCTATATGATAGGTGAAATATCCATAGTAAATTAAAATTACATAAGATTTTATCAAACAGTATTTTTTTAGTTAAGTTACGATACTAATGATCTACTAAAAGTAAGCAGTTATTTTTTTTCGTATTTGAATAAGCAAAATATTAAATTTATTCCTTTTACTAAGATTAATCAAAATTTATTTACTTAATTTTTGTGGTTGTTGCTTTTCATGTTCAAAATAAAATTTATGTTCATAGTACATAAAATTGGAAATTCCAATATGTACACATATATTTTATAATATCGAGTGACTTTATTAGCATTATTTGATAAAAAAAATTGTAATATCATCTGTTGTTTTAAAAGTAATTAGTATAATATATTTAATTCAAGCAGGATATTAATGTTATACTATAATTATTCGCAGCATTTGTTAAAATCGATAGCATATTAAATCGATTTGTCACTTATAAAATATTTTTGTACAACTATCTGAACATAACCTACTATAAAATGTTTGACGTTTAGTAAATTAAATCGTAAACAAAAATATATTATATTAGTGTATTATTTTATTATAAAATAAATAATTTGTTACTGTTAAGTTGTATTTCTTAAATATAATTTAAAAAATATGTCTGACGCAGAAGTAGAAGTGTCTTCAACATTTAAGAAACGAGTTTTAAAGAGTAGAGGCGGGAGAAAACGTAAAGCGTCTAGTTCAGAAGGTTATTAATTAAAATAATTAAATAATGTTTGGACGATTAACACTAATTAATAGCCTTTTATTATTTCTTATATTAAATATGCTATACGTAATTGATGTAGAGTAATTTGAAAATTTTAAATAAAAAATATCCTGTTCATAAATTTTACAACAATATTATGTTATTAACATAATATTCAGCGATAGTTGGCTCTAATTGCTCAAAAAACACACAACAGAACCCATATTTGTGTAATTGTTATTCATGCTCTATAAATGAAATAATGGAATATTTAGTTTCTGTATTTTGCTTATGTATGTTATTTGCTTATATATTTAGAAAAATAGAAATTTTATACTAAGACTAGCTTCTACCTACAGCTACGCTCGCAACAGCAGGAAAAAGCTACTCTATAATACTTTTTAGCTTCTCGTTGTGTCCTACATAGGGTACTCAGAGGGAACCTAGTGTTAAGACAATCCATTCCCCACTCCATTGAATTTTCTAGACATTGAATGTTGAGTGGCAGAACCCAATACTGCACTTTGTCTTCTTTACCAGAGCAAAGAAATGGAAATAAGTCTCTGATTCCTAAGTGTTGCATTTACAATTAAATGCTGTGCCACCCTAGCATTAATAATACTTATAATCTGACAATCTTTATTTCAGTTCTTAATATTGATATTACATATAAACAAATTTCAGAAAAAAATAGTTCAGACTCTGATGAACCAACAGTAGTGTTACCTTCTAAAAGAACACAGAAGTTGAATCCAAATATACAGACAACTGGTGGGGAAAGGAGAAACATTGAAATTGATAACAATGATAATAGCAGTGATGATGAAATTGTAAGAAGTTGTCTTTTACTTTAGGCACATAGTTAAGTTCTGCCACAGTGTCTTGCAAGAAGGACAATCTGTGGAGAACAGAGTATCTTAGTATAATATTCCCTCTGTGTATTCTGTTATATACAGTATGAGGTGCAAAAAGTAAATTGATTAGTTTATATGGGCAAAGTTATTATTTTATTTTCTGTCCAGCCTACCAGTGTTTCCTTGCAATACTTGTTTTTTTATATTAATAAATGCTTCTTATTATAACAAATTGTCTCCCTAAAAAAATGCTAAAATCCCAACAGAGTATTTTTAACCCTAGAATCCTAGGTTCCCTCTGCCTACCCTGCTATATGCAGGAACCGGCATTAAGCTAAAAAAATATTCTTACCCTACTCATTATGCCATAAGACAAAATGAAATCATATTTCTCAATTATTTTTTGCAATTTCTATTTAATTTTTATATATATAATATAAAATATGTCTAACTTTTCTACAATACAAATTAATGCAATTTGATCGACGACATTCAAACATAACATACTTTTTGTATTATTTTAGCTTTCCTAACCATATTTCGAAATTTACTATAGAAAACACCTGGATATTATAGTGTAAAACAAAAATTCCCCTCCTTACCATTATTCCATATCTATAATAAGATAATATTATAATAAATTTAATAAATTTATTATTATTTTTCTCTCAGTGTATTACTTCCATAATTTTTAAAAATTAATATAGTAACTCTGTGATGACCAGTAAATAAACCTTTTTTGATGTGTTTTTCTTTTATATCATGCCTTTGTGAATAGGGCATAGTACAAATAATGAGTTTTTATGAGATAAATTTTCGTTATTTTCTGATATAAGAATACTGCTATTTGTATGATAATACATGAAGTGTACAAAAAAATTTAATATATAATTTTTTTTTATCTTATCTTATTTAAATTTCAGAGTAAACCAAACATGACATTATCAGCACAACAACAAAAAGAAAACGCAACGGCCACATATGAACTAGATACAGAGAAAGACAGGGACGCTCAAGCAATATTTGAGAAAGCACAGAAAATTAATGAAGAGTTACAAGGACAGGCGGATGATAAAGTAATTTCGAATTCAATTTATGTTTTTTTTTATCCACCACCAAAAAACCACGGTCAACGTATCTTGACCGTGGTTTTATGAAGTTTTACATATTTTTCACCTGGAAAGAAAATAATAAAAATATTTTTTTGAGCCAAAGAGATATATTGTTAAGCTCCTTCTGAAAAGTTTCTGATGCTACAATAGGGTCGATATAAAAAAAGAGATTATGGTATGGTATGGTATCATCAGCAAATGTACCAGCGCTTAAAGATTGGGACGTAGATAAAAAATAATTAAAGAATGGGTCCTAGAACGCTGTTCTGGGGGACTCCCGCTTTTATAGGTCATAAATCAGATATAACTTCTCCATTCTTTACAAAAAAGTGCAATTACAAACAAATAGTTGAGTAGAGCGTTTTTAATTTTTAACAATAGGCCATCAACACATGATCAAAAGCTTGCGATATATTCAGGAAAGTGCTGGTGCAGTAGGTTTTTGCCTCGAAGGATTCAGTAATCTTTTTAGTAATTTTATGGACTTGGTCGATAGTGAGTGCATGCTTAATTCGAAATCCAAACTGATGGTCAGGAATCTTTTTTTTCTTTTGAGATAGCATTTTGTGCCGTGTGATCCCGGCCTAGAATAGGATCATCCTGGTACTGGTGGTGTCGTAAGAGGCGACTAAAGTACGTGTGGTAGAGTCACGTCGCCAGCAATGGCAACACGCATGGGCAGACTCGACCGGATCATTACCACCCCCGGCATTTAAAACCGGCGTGAAGTAGTGGCTTTATGCCACTGCGTTTCGCATCAGGTAATGCCGGGCCCCGGCGCCCAACCCACCTTAAAGGCCGGCAACGCACCTGTAGCTCCTCTGGGGTTGCACGGGGCCGTGGGCGGCGGTAATCACTTACCATCAGGTGACCCGCACGCTCGTTTGCCGTGTCTTTTCCATAAAATAAAAAAAAAATAAGACTCTTTTTTCCCCAGGTCTACCGTGGTATAAATAATTATGCTCAATATTATAAAAAACGTGACACAGCCGCCGGCAATGCGAGTTCGGGATTAGTAAGAAAAGGGCCGATACGAGCTCCCGCCAACTTAAGAGCCACTGTACGGTAAGTGTAGTGATTTAGCTCTCCGTTTTTTTGTGTTTTATCGTCACATATACATCAAATTTACACACATATTCACATATTCAATCAATTTAGTTTATATACATCAAAAGATGACACGCAAACCGTATATATAAGAGCAATTTGCTGTCTGTCTGTGTAGGTGTCACAGAGTCTACTTAGCTAGATCTATGGTCCCTTGTACAAATAAAAATATAAGCTTCTGAATCAACACAATCAAAAAATACGAGTGTTTCCATCTTTTAGATGAAATTCGCCGCGTAATCAAAACTTAGAATCCTGGAATTTTGCAAGAAGCAAGAACTTATAGTAAAAATAGATTAAATAAACGAAAATGATAGGTATATCACAGCGAGAACGCATTACAAATTTATATTGGTAGTTCATCTCCAACAAAATAAGTACATGCGCCGGCAAACATAAGTTTATCGATAGTTATAATTTGTACTTACTATTGACCTACTATCGGGAAATTGGTACTTATGGAACCCTGGGTGGACGAGTCCGACTCGCACTTGACTTGTTTCAATATAAATATGATTAATATGTATTTACATAATTTTGGTTTTTTATAGATGGGACTACCAACCGGACATATGTAAAGATTACAAAGAAACTGGTTTTTGTGGTTTTGGAGGTATGAATATTTTTTTATTTAATAAAAAAAACATTACAGAATGTTGTATCATTTATTTAGACTACCAAGTTACTTCATGCTCCACTAATTGCAAATATATTAAAATATTTTAAATTGTATCTTTTCTTTATCGTTTTAATGATTCCATCACTATATCATATTACTGTGCGAAAATAAATATAATTCATTTCCCGTCATGGCAATCGAACCAATCCACAACCTTCAGACGCTTTTTCATTTTAATACTATTAACCAAATTGTAACATGTTTAGATTATCATATGCATTCTGCTAAAGGTCAGACAGAGGTAACTGGGGAACCTAATCTTAAGACATTCCGTTCTTCAGTAACACACTTCCGTACCCCACTTTTCGCCGAATTCCCGAGGCATTGCGTGTTGAGTAGTGGAACTTAACACTTGGAAATATTAAATATGTCATTCCCCTCGAGTGGAAATCAAACCCACAACCGTCACATTTAGCGTCGCATCGACGCGACCTCCTTTATTTAACCTACAATTACCATTGATTAACCTTTTATTTCCCTCAGATTCCTGTAAATTTCCTCCACGACCGATCAGATTATAAACACGGCTGGCAATTGGAGAGGGAGGAGGTGAAGAATAATAATTCCGACTCCGATTACGAGATACATAGCGACGATGAGTTGCCTTTCAAATGTTTTATTTGCAGAGACAGTTTTAAAGATCCAGTAGTTACTAGGTAGTTGTTGTATTCATGTATTTTAATAGTTATTGTCCTTAATTGTTTTTAACTTTACGCTTTATTCCGCACATGGTAGGGTACGCAGAAAGTAGCTGGAAACCTAGTGTTAAGACACTCCATTCTCATTAAGGCACTTCTACTCATTGCGTTTGTAGTGACACCGCGCCATGCCTCGATACCAGAAAAGTGAGTCTAGTGAAGAAATGTGAAGAACATATCAAATATTTATTTTTCTCGAGTGATTCATTATTTCTTTTTAACTATGAAAATTGAAGTAACTAATATTTTTTCAATTTTGTACTGTAGAGTGTCTTAAGATCCATCTACCTACCCTGCTACATATGCGGAATAGAGCTTGAAGCTATATATAGTGCACTTACATCAATTAGTGTTTTATTGACATTAATAGTCTTTAATAAAAAATATATGGCAATTTATGTTTGTTTTCATTTTTAAGTAACTTACTAATATCATTAATTTAACATCAATTGAATACTAATTGCCATCTCTTACATAACCACAAAATATATATTTTTTTATTCTTTTCAGATGTAAACACTATTTCTGTGAGAAATGCGCTTTACAAAATTATAAAAAAACAACAAGATGTTTTATATGTAACGCACAAACTAGCGGTGTGTTTAATCCTGCTAAAGAATTAGAGGCGAAATTTAAAAATGATGAAAGTAACGATGATGATAGTGAAGCTAATGATGATGATGAAAATAATGATGATTGATTAAATAAAATTTATATTTATATAAATATGTTTTTTGCTCTATTTTTATAAATTATGCCAACATCCTTAGTTTAATTTTTAGTTATAAGATTTTTTTAGTTATTTAGAATGAAATGAAACTGACTGACGTTTATATATAATTATTACTCTGCTATATGCGGAAAACAACGTGAAGCTTTTTTCTCCGAGATAAATTACGTTTTTTCGAGATATGCGAGATACTGCGGGCATGGTGACAATTAAACACTGGTTTGTCTTATCAGAGCGGGCAAACGAAAATAATTTCCCTGAATTAGAACGAACCTACAACCCCCGCATCGCATGTGTGTGTGTGTGCCAGTGGAGTAAGTGTCAGGATACCTAATAAAAAGAAAATTAACGTTCAACGTTAAAGTACGGAAAAACAATATTACAAATGTGAAAGTTTCTTTTGATGTTTGTTCCACTTTCACGCAAAAACTATTTAACGTATTTAGTAATATATATTTACAGTTATATATCTTATATGTGTATATACTTCAAAATAACAAATAGACTACTATTTATTAAAACATTTTGTATAACTTAGCTATAGTATAAGAAATAAAGAGGCTAGCCGTGGCGCAGCGGCGCAAAGTGTGACTAAAACCGACTGGTTGTGGATTCGATACCCACTATAGGAGAAGTATTTACTTAAATTTATATTTCCATTTCTTCGCTGTGGTGTCGAGGCAAAGCGTGGTGTTGAGTTCTACCACTCAACACGCAATACCTCCAGCATTCGGCAGAAAGCGAGGAACGGAGTGTCCTAACACCAGGTTCTCTCTGCCTACCCTGATGTGAGCGGGATACAGCGTGAAGCTGATTTTGATTGATTTATAAGAACGATGAAAATGAAAAGATGCATACACTTGTATGCAGACGAACGTACCACGTTTGGATTTCTAGTACATAATATATCTATATCTATATGCAAGTATTTCATTACGTCATCGTTGAAAGCTATTTTAGATTGTGACGAAAAAACTATTGCTTATTCAAATAAAAATTGGTTTCGCCTTTTGTGTTGAGATCATTACTTAGAATAAATAATAGAGGTAATATAATGGTTACTTGATTTATTTTTATATTTTTGTGTTATTTAAAGAAAGTTTTGAGTAAGTTTTTCTTTAAAGCCGGGGAAAAAAGAAATGAGGTCACAACGTCTGACTGTAAACTCGACGGTTGTAGCTTCGATTCTCTCTGGGGTACTTCATTTTCAAAGGTACTTTGAAATTGAAATAAAACGATGACTTTTTGAAAAATGAAAAACTTGTGAGTGGCACGAGAAGCTATCGAAGACCTTAGTTGACCTTCACAGTATCGATGATACTATAGGAAGGTCATATAAACAGCATGAAGGTCCTCATGCTGTTGCCCGGAAAGCATTTGGAAGGTATGTATGAAGAGATTAATGATAGTGGACGGGGTCCTCTCTGTCGGACTCGACGCTCCGTGTTTCCTGGCTACCCCGCTAGGCACGACGCTTGAAACTAAATGAAACATTAAAATTATTGAAGAGATTTTGTATTTTTCAGTTTCTTAATACCATTTTTATAACACATTTCAAGATTTCAAACGTACGTACGTATAACTCTATCCTTTATCAGTAATAAGAATCGATTATTTCGGTTATTACCACTGTATTATAGTAATTAGCTTAATTTTGTTTTGTTCTTTTAACAGTAACGAATTAAACGTAATGGACATGTAACTTTTCTTCATCATATTATAAATTATTAGACAACAGGTTTTTTTCAAAATGAAAAGTTACAAGAGAAAAGGTGAGTCATTTTATTAAAATAAGTGACAATTTTAACAAAATGCCAACTGTACCAGATAATGGTGGAAAAATTGGGTATTTTTATAAAAAAATGTATTAAAATTAAAATATATTTTTCATTTTAATATCATTTTTATTATTATTTAATTACTTTTTTTATAGTAATATTTTTCCCCTCTCTGGTAACGCACGTGATAGAGTTCCGCTACTTAACACGCAATACCTCCAGAATTCGGAGAAAGTATCTTAATTGGAACGGAGTGTCTTAATTTAGTCTGTTCCTTTTTTTGAACTGCTTATACACGTCTTAAGGTAGATCCTTATCTATCCTTATTTTATTACCTTATCATGGCGATCAACTAACTAATAAACTTACATAATGCCGCAGCATAACAAGGTAGGCAGAGGAAACCTAATGTAAATTTTTGAGGTATTGCATGTAAACTGGAGGGACTCAACGCCTCGCTTATTGCCTTGGTACAAGAGAGGAGAAATGGATACATAATAAATAATAATTAATTTCCCCGAGTGGGATCGAATCCATGACCGTCGCGTTACTACGTGACGCTTGTGCCCCTGTACCACGACGACCTTATAATATGTCTAATGAAAAACAATAATGAAAAAATACACGGTGACATCTATTTTCTTTCAGAATATATCTTGATTTTGATTCTATTGTACACATCAGTCACGCTATGTAATCCTTGTGTGAATCAAACGTTAAATGCTATCCCCTATCCAAATGATTGTCAAACCTTTATACTGTGTTGGTTGTCTCACGCATATCTACAGACATGTCCCAATGGTCTCTTCTTCGACATCAAAACTAATGTAAGTTTTATACTATTACCACAGGCGTATCCAGAGATATACTTATTTAGAAAACGTATAAAAATTTGAACGTAGCGGGACTCGAACTCGGCGCCTCCTGGAAACCGACCAGGTGTTCTGACCATTATGTCATACGTTCGTTTAGTGGTCAGAGCACCTGGTCGAAGTATTTTTCTTTCCCAAGTGTGAAATAACTATTTAAAAATGTATTAAAAGTATCTATAGATATTTTTCAGTTGGATTGAAAGGGTGGAGTGGGGGAAAAAGGGAGGTGTTGCTTTGTGGGTTTTATTTCTCCGTGGTTTGCATAGCTCAATGACGAAATTTCAATATTATGTTTATTTGCAGATCTAACTACTTTTAAATTCAAAGTAGGGCTGGGTGTCACAAGTGTGCGCGGTTTAGAAATAGTACTATATAAATAAAATACTAACGCTTTCATTATAAACTCAAAATGTTTATTTCTATATATGACCAACTAATCAACTGTTATGAAAAATATGATTTTTCGATTCTTTGTTTTTGGCCTTCTAGGTAGTTTTTTTTTTGTTTTGTCGAATTTCTTGGCTATTTTACTCTTACGAGCTTATTCTTAGGAGAGTACGCATGCGCACTGTTGCGGCACGCACATTGGCACATTACAATAACATTTTTACAATTCACCAGCAATGACATGTTAAAATTATAAAAATGTGGCCATTGCTTACATGCATATGCTTCATTTAAAACTGCCAAATTATATTACAAAAACACCAAAATATCTTTTGCCTCCAAAATTATTTTTTTTTGCGAAATTTCTATAACAGCATCCTATTAGGGTAGCACACAAAACATAACTGAACTTAGTGTGATTCGCTATAAATCTTTACAAATATTAGATCTGAGTACTCTTGGGAACCTCGTACACTTGGGGCACCCTACCCTAAGATTAAATATGATAATTCAGTAAAAACATTACCAAACTAAGTGACAATAAGTGACAACTTTAGTTTAGATTTGATACTTTTGCATAGTGTGTTAAAATTTTTAAGTCATAAATAAATAAATGTGCTTTAAGCTGTATCCCACATACACAGCAGGGTTGGCAGAGGGAACCTAGTGTTAAGACACTCCGCTCCCCACTTTCCACAGAATTCTGGAGGTGTCGCGTGTTGAATGGCGAAACTCAACGCCGCGCTTTGCTTCGAATCCAGAGCAAACAAATGAAAATATAAATTTAAATAAACATTTAATTTCCTTGAGTGGGGATCAAACCCACAACCAGTCGATTTTACAGTCACACTTTGTGACATGCCTTAACCCGCCATTGGCTTCGGAGACAAGTAACTGCGGGGGACGTAGAATGAGCCAGGTACTCGAACTCGCAACACATTCACTGTCGCTGATTGCGGGTCAAAAACTAAATTTTCAAGCTTTATTTTTTTTTCATAGTAGACCCGGCCACTCCCCTCTCTCACCCAACTTTACATCCATGATTATTATCCATGATAATTTTAATGATTAATTGAGTTTTTAAATCAAAACATTTTTTCATTAATAGCTACTAATAATGCCAGTCTTATTTCAGAACTGCCAACCACTAGTTACAGCAACATGTTGCAACATGACACTTCCTATATTAATTATTCCTGTACCCATTTACCAAGTATCCACTCCTCCTCCTATCAATAAAACAAACACATGGCCAGCTACATATAAAGCCACGCAACCAACAAATAGCAGTAGTACAACTCCAATGTTACCAACTTTAGAACCAAACTCAACTTTTATCACCTCAAGAAATCAACCTGAAGGTTCTACTTCAACAATGTCTACATTATGGACTGAGTCGTCCGATTCGAGTCAGTCATCCGAACTTACTTTACACGTAACGGAACGAACAGAAATTACTAAGCGTTTAGAACCAGCAAGTATAGATATGGATGTAACAGAATCAACTAAATCTGTGAACTCTAGTCAACTAAATGTATATGCAACCTCTTCAATTACATCTTCTATGGAATTTTATAATAAAAAACCAAATTCAACATTAATTGTGCCAACGGATATATCTAAGACTACTACTCCGATACAATCTAAATTGTGGACTAGTATAAAGCTAATTTTACTATCAGGATTTACTTTAAACACAACAGAACAAACAGAAATTGTAATTACTACACCACGAACAAGCACATATGTTTTAGAATTAACAAAATCTGAAGAATCAAGACAGACTGAAAGTCAAACTTATGTACCAACAAGTCCTGCATTTGTCACTTCTACAGAGTCTAGCAAAAAAATGCCAACCTCGACATTAATGTTCCCTACGAGTCCATCTCAACTTACCATGCCCATAATATTTACCTTGTGGAGTAACTCAATAGATTCAAATGAAACCTCATCAACAACAGATTATAATTTAAACGTCACAGAAAAAACAGTATTACCTACTACTCCATTAGAAACATCAAGTACATATATTACTACAACAAAATTTATAAAATCTAGTCAACCAAATGTATATACGAATCCTACAATTGTATCTTCTACAGATTCTAATATTAATAATCCAAGTACAATGGCATCTAATCCACCTGAGGCTATCACGTCGATAATATCTACACGGTGGACTGATTTAATTGATACAAGTCAAAGCTATCTCACACCAGGATTTAACTTAAACGTCACTGATTCAACTAAAACAGAAATCTCTTCATCACAAACGACAAGCGTATATAAATATTTAACTAAATCTGTTGAATCTACTACATACACAGCATTTTCAATCGAACCTGCTAAATGGCTTAGTAGTAATAAATCAAGTACAACGTTACTCACCCCACAGAATCCACCTAAAACTACTATTTCGATAATTCCTATATCGTGGACTCAACTGAGTGATTCAAATCAAAGCTTATCATCATCAGAGCATACTTATACCGTGACTGAACAAACAGAAGCAGAAACAACAGTACCAGAAACCAATAGCATAGACATCAACATAACTAAACCTGTAGCATCTAGTAAAACTAATGTATATTCGACTTCTCCAATTATATCATCTACGGAGTATAGTTTACCTACAACATCAACCACAAATCTGTTATCTATAGCAATATCTAATTCAACACTAAATCCATTAAATACAGAAATATATGCAACTGCAATGACTACGATTACTGCTGATACACCAATATCTTCTAAGATTTTTCAAACTATAACGTCGGACTCATTTGGAACTGATCCGCAAACATTTACTGAATCTTCAACTTGGCAACCGTCATTTTATTCTACAATAAATATACCTTCCTCTTTAAATGGTTCATTTTTTCCAACAATATATTCTACTACGGAACTCGATGGAATACCGGAAACGATTATTCCCACTACAGAACTTGGAGAACCATCTACAATAACACAATACTCTGTAGGCAATACTTTAACTAAGCCTTCATCTTATTTCAACGAGGCTACAACACAGAAACATGTTTTGAACACGACCACAGAATATATACCAACTTCAATTTCATCCTCACCCTCACAATTTGAAACAACTAATATAAATTTTATTTTATCTAGTATGACAATATCTTCTAATATTTCTCCGACAGTGACGATAGATGCTCTACAAACTGAACCACAAATATTTACTGGTAACTCAACGTTAATACCGATATTTTCCTCAACAACAAATATACCATACAATTCACAAACTTCATCCCATTTAACATTATCTCGAACAACAGAAGTCGATGGATTGTCTATAATACCACAACATACTGAAAATTCCTCAGAATTCTTGAGTACAACACAAGATTTTTTTTCAACTTTAGAAACATTTTCTAAAACAGAATTATTAACTACCTCGGAGCATAAACTTAGTGCAGTAATATCCGAGTCTTCACCATCACAATTAATATCAAGTACAAATGAACCAAAATCAGAAACAACAGTAGTGTTATCTTCTTCATCGGAGTCTACAGAAGCCACAAACAATATATCAATAGCACCTGAAACAACCGTTGTACCATTCTTAACGGCGATCTATTCTTCTTCTCCAATAATACTTACGAATACTACAAATAGTACATGGGATCCTGTATCGGTTACATTAGCATCATCGCCATCAAATTTAAAATCAACACCAGATTATACAACAACTATCCCCGTTACGACAGTCTCAATATCATATCCTTTAGAACTTAATGTAAGTAATAATTCACATTTGACGTCAACGTTATCCACACTATTAACGTTTCAACCAAAAATTACAGAAACTACAAAATACGACGTGGAAAGTCCTTCTACAACACTAGAGACTTTTCCAACAAACACAGAGAATAAATATATATCAGCTGTGACAATGGAGCCTTCCATATCAAACAAACAAAACAATTTGCAAACAGATTCCGAGACATATACAATACAATCTACTGTACCCGAATCAACACACTCTTCATTATCACCTAACACAATGCTGTTTACTGGTAAATCTATAACTTTACCAACAGATACAGCAACAGCAAAGCCAATTGTGACTCAAACGCGCACTTTACCGCCTTTACCCTACTCTCCTCCACCTTGTGTGCTTGCTACAACCACACAAGAATCAACAATATCTTTAAAAACTTTACCCACAATCCAACCAGTTGTTACTTCTACATATATATCTCCAAAAACTTCTACTCATCCGTCACTTTCTAAGCAAGTGTGTGGATTTTGGGATAAATTTGTATTTCCCGATGGAAGTGATTGTAAATATTACTATAAGTGCTTATTTGGAGGTATCAGAAAAGCTAGCTGTCGATATGGATACGAATTCAATCCTTACGCTCTGGTGAGCATAATATGTTTAAACATTTTATTTTAGCTTCACGCTTTACTCTCCTTCCTATAGCAAGGAAGACAAAGAGTACTTATTTTTAACACTCTTCACATGCTCCACTTGCATTCTATACATTGTGTATTAGGTTAAGGAACTAAATGGTGCACTTTGTCGGAAATAAAACATGTTTTACTCTGGAGAAATGAAAATAATAAAACATAAAAACCAAACCTAGGCATGGACATAAAACTCACATCAAGTTTGCAGTCAGACGCTGTCTGTCTGTAAGCAAACTTGTGGAGAGCAGAGGGACTTATCACTAAAGTCTTCTAAGCTTATTTATGAAATTTGAGAATCTATCTAAGACTATTCAATTAACTTTAACAACTAACACTCATTGTTTTTATATTACAGAAATGCATGCCACATTTAGAAGCGAATTGTCAAAGACGCAAATCTCCTAAAGAGGTTTTGGATTTTTTATATGTTATGAAATTGAATGACCTTAGTGCAAGAGGTCGAACTGAAAACAAGGAAAATCGTCTGGATAGTGGTCAGCAAAATGAATACGATGAAACAAAGTGAGATAATTAAAAATATGGCTAATAATTGCTGATTATAAATAGGAAATAAAAGATTAATATTATTGCTGAATGTTAATAGGAAAGAAAATAGTTAGTCTGTTATTAAAAATTATATTTTTGTATATTTTATGTTTGTGCCGTGTGATCCCGGCCTAGAATAGGATCATCCTGGTACTGGTGGTGTCGTAAGAGGCGACTAAAGTACGTGTGGTAGAGTCACGTCGCCAGCAATGGCAACACGCATGGGCAGACTCGACCGGATTATTACCACCCCCGGCATTTAAAACCGGCGTGAAGTAGTGGCTTTATGCCACTGTGTTTCGCATCACGTAATGCCGAGCTCCGGCGCCCAACCCAGCTTAAAGGCCGGCAACGCACCTGTAGCTCCTCTGGGATCGCACGGGGCCGTGGGCGGCGGTAATCACTTACCATCAGGTGACCCACACGCTCGTTTGCCGTGGCTTTTCCATAAAAAAAAATAACTATAAATTCGATCTATCGATTGCAACTTGCAGCATAAAATGTATGGCGTACGAAGAGGGAAGCAATGTTAGCCACTGGCTAGCCAGTTACTACCCCTTTACTAGCAAATGATTAAAAATAAAGAATAAAAAAGCTTTCCTTGGAAAAAATCCATAATATAATCTATACCATATTCACAAAGGCCTGAGATAAAAGGTAATGCGTCAAAAAAAGATTGTTTAACTGGTTGATAGAATTACTATATGAATTTAAAATATATATATATATATATATATCTATGGCTCTATTTAAGTAATACCTGACAGCACTGTAAATAATATTCAATTATATTATAACATAATATTATCATTATAATACACACAAATAAATTCACAAATTTCGTTTTACACTATAATATCCGATTATTTTCATAAGTAAATTTCGAAATACAGTTAGGGAAAGGCAAAATAAAATAAAACGTATGTCACGTCTGAAAGTTGTCGCTTATGTTGCATTAATCTATACCATAGAAATCTTATGTTATAAACATTTATATTATAAACATTTTTTATGTTATAAACGTGTTCAGTGACAAGAAACTACTTTTACTTTGAATTTTATAGAATTAATTAAGTAAAAAGAAACGAATACAATAATAAAAAATAAAGATTGTTTTCATATTAAGAGCCAGGAATATTTTAACTTAAAATTTAATAAAAATGTTTCTATTCTCTCCGTTTTACGGTACTAACACTTTAAATTATTCTATTCATTCTCATCTTCATTATTAATAATGTTCTAAATACTTGATTAGTAAAAACACCCAAAGGCCTCTTAAAAACTTAACTTAAACTTCTTCTTAATTCTCACTCACTCACGACTCATTTTAAGAATATAAAAATGTATTTTATACTTTTATTATAACTACTGTCATTCGACGACGGGCGAATATTTTACAATAAAATATTTTATTTTTCTATTCTTAACAGCCCTTTTTGAGAGAAGTAGGCTATCAAATCGACAGATTTTTTTTTGTTTTTTGATTTTTTTTTTTGGTTTTTTTTTTAATTGAAAGTTAGTGCTTCCCGTGTGGTCCTATTTTATTTAGGTCCATTTCTGACAATGGTATCTATGAGCAAATCACATATCTTAAATATGCCTTTGTGCCGTGTGATCCCGGGCTAGAATAGGATCGTCCTGGTACTGGTGGTGTCGTAAGAGGCGACTAAAGTACGTGTGGAGAGTTACGTCGCCAGCAATGGCAACACGCATGGGCAGACTCGACCGGATCATTATCACCCCCGGCATTTAAAACCGGCGTGAAGTAGTGGCTTTATGCCACTGCGTTTCGCATCAGGTAATGCCGGGCTCCGGAGCCCAACCCAACCCAACGCACCTGTAGCTCCTCTGGGGTTGCACGGGGTCGTGGGCGGCGGTAATCACTTACCAACAGGTGACCCGCACGCTCGTTTCTTTTCCATAAAAAAAATGTGCGCGACAAATGGACGAATAACTCAATATCACGCCATCAGATGATTTTTATTTGAATGGATATACTTCAAGGATAGTTTCCTGAAAGTTTGTTTAAATTTTGATTATGGGATCCAGTTGAATTGAACAAGTTTGTTTTTTTTTGGTAAAAATATATTAATACTGTAACAGTTACAAGAAAAAACTTTGTTAAAATTGGTATCAGAAGTGAAATTCTTTATTTCTTTTCAACCAACTTCAAAAAAGAGGATGTTCTCATATATTTAAGTTACAGATTAGTAACGTATATATTTTTTACAAAAAAAGTATATGATGTTAAGCATATCATAGTGAATGATATTATTTTATAATAATAAAATGTTTTATGTAGATTCATAGTCGTTTGAATTATCTTATAAGTAAGCCAATGTAAATAGTTATAAAACTATCTTTTACTTTGATATTTTTTTCCATTGAAAATTATTAATATATTTACTACAGACTATTATTTGCTATATGGTAGTATATTTTTTTTTTTTAATCTTAAATTTTTATTCCTGGGAGTTTTGTCAAACATTGACTATGCCACTCCCGTAAAAACATTATAGATATTAACTTACAATTTAAAATCACACAAAATCTTATCTATTAATTTTTGCTAACTGTAATGCATCAGTAGACAGAGGGTCTGCCAATATACTGTTACAAGCCCCTACGTTATAAGATCTAAGCCCATGTGGCCTGAACAGTTCACTCCGCACACACTCCATCAGCAAATGGTATACGTCATCAATCTTGTTACAAAGAGCACACTGTTCTGTGTTAGAAACACCCATTAAGAATTTAAATTTATTACATAAAATATGTCCTGTACGAAGCCTAAGTAGTGACACTATGTATTCTCTATTCATTTTGGATGCATAGAACCACGGGTAAAGAGGAAGACCGCTTATCACTGTATTATACCAAATGCCTTTATATCTAGATCGTTCATCAAAATACTCTTGCCAGTCTTGTCTACACAATTTCTTAACTTCACTCAATATTTCACTATATACCGGGACACAAGCAGAAGGAACACCTTCATGTATAGCCTCCTTTGCAGCTTTGTCGACTGCCTCATTACCCGTGATTCCAATGTGCGAGGGACTTAACTTAACTTAACTTACCTTCACGCTTTATCCCTAGCGGGGTAGTCAGAGAGAACGGAGCGCCAAACGCTACGGTCTCTACATACCTCTTTCGCCTCGTCCACTGTCATCAACCTCTTCATACATGCCCTCCGGGGGACCCTCATGCTTTTTACGTGACCTTCCTCCAGTATCTTTGATACTGTGTTTTCGAAGGTCAACCGAGGTCTCCCCCTACCTCTCTTACCACTCACTTTTCCATCATAAATCTTTTTTGCCATTCTTTCCTCGCTCATTCGTTCGACGTGGCCCAAACCAGCTGAGCACGTTCTTCTTCATTCTCACCGTGACATCCTCGCTGGTACCTGCCATTCTGTGTACCTCTTCATTGCGGATTCGATCAGCTAGGCTGACTCCGCATATCCTACGAAGAGATCGCATCTCCACAGCATTCATCTTTCTTTCATTCTTCTCTGTAATACCCACGTTTCGCTGCCGTATAACAGGGTCGGTACCAAAACTGCATTGTGTACGGCCAAACGCGCAGCTGTGCTGACGTTTCGCCGTCTCATCAATGCAGCCAAGGCTCCGTTAACCTTGTTACCGGCAGCAATACGCCTTTCCACATCCATCTCGTATCTTCCATCTCTACTGAACATACGTCCCAAATATACCACTTCATTCACCTGTTCTAATATCTTATCATTTACACTGATCTTGCATTCCGTCCTTTCTTCATCTCGTTCAAAAATCAGAACCTTTGTCTTATTCGCATTGAGGCTTAGACCATTATATTCACACTCTTCTTTAGAGTGGTGACCAATGCCTGCAACTCGCACTCTGATGATGCAATAAGCACTGCATCATCTGCGTACAGCAGGCAATTCACATTCAGGTCACCTACTTTCACTCCCATTTCACTTTTTTTCACTCCTTGGAGACAGCTATCCAATACAAATTGAACAACCCAGCTGACATGGCGCAACCCTGTTTAACACCCTATCGGATGTCAAACCAGGGCGACATGCCAGCTCCTACTCGCACGCAGGCTGAGTGGTCTCTATAAAGAGACTTTACAGCCTGCAACAAGGGTCCACTCACATTGTACCGGGGTATATCTCCCATAATTTCGCTCTGACAACTCTATCAACGCCTTTTCCAAGTCCACAAAAGCACAGAAACTTTTTGGTTAACGGCCAAAACTTTTCCGTGATCATGCGGAGGGAAAGATCTGATCCATACACCCTCTTCCAGGTCTAAAGCCTCTTGGGCCTCCCATAACAGCCTTTCAGATCTCTCTTGCATTCTTCTCGCTAAAACTTTAGCATAAACTTTACTACCTAAGCTAATCAAACTGATAGCCCTATGGTTTGCGCAGTCTATCTGTGAACCTTTGCCTTTATACAAAGGCATTTGGTTAAATTTTGATTATGGGACCCCGTTTTAAATGAACGAGTTTGATTTTTTTTTGTAAAAATATATTAAACTAAAATTACAAAAAAAAACATTTTAAAATTGTTCGAAGTAAATTTTTTTTAACCAAATTCAAAAAAGAGGATTTTCTCATATATTAAGTACAATTTGTTGCAGAACGATATATTTTTTTACAAAAAAAATTAATTATGTCAGCTATCAATGAATGATTTATTTTTAAAAATAAAAGTTTAATGTAGATTCATAGTCGTTTGAATTATCTTTAACTTAACTTAACTTACACTTCACGCTTTATCCCTAGCGGGGTAGTCAGAGAGAACGGAGCGCCAAACGCTACGGTCTCTAACATACCTCTTTCGCCTCGTCCACTGTCATCAACCTCTTCATACATGCCCTCCGGGGACCCTCATGCTTTTTACGTGACCTTCCTCCAGTATCTTTGATACTGTGTTTTCGAAGGTCAACCGAGGTCTCCCCCTACCTCTCTTACCACTCACTTTTCCATCATAAATCTTTTTTGCCATTCTTCCTCGCTCATTCGTTCGACGTGCCCAAACCAGCTGAGCACGTTCTTCTTCATTCTCACCGTGACATCCTCGCTGGTACCTGCCATTCTGTGTACCTCTTCATTGCGGATTCGATCAGCTAGGCTGACTCCGCATATCCTACGAAGAGATCGCATCTCCACAGCATTCATCTTTCTTTCATTCTTCTTCTGTAATACCCACGTTTCGCTGCCGTATAACAGGGTCGGTACCAAAACTGCATTGTGTACGGCCAAACGCGCAGCTTGTGCTGACGTTTCGCCGTCTCATCAATGCAGCCAAGGCTCCGTTAACCTTGTTACCGGCAGCAATACGCCTTTCCACATCCATCTCGTATCTTCCATCTCTACTGAACATACTTCCCAAATATACCACTTCATTCACCTGTTCTAATATCTTATCATTTACACTGATCTTGCATTCCGTCCTTTCTTCATCTCGTTCAAAAATCAGAACCTTTGTCTTATTCGCATTGAGGCTTAGACCATTATATTCACACTCTTCTTTCAGAGTGGTGACCAATGCCTGCAACTCGCACTCTGATGATGCAATAAGCACTGCATCATCTGCGTACAGCAGGCAATTCACATTCAGGTCACCTACTTTCACTCCTATATCACTTTGTTTCACTCCTTGGAGACAGCTATCCAAATACAAATTGAACAACCAAGCTGACATGGCGCAACCCTGTTTAACACCCGATCGGATGTCAAACCAGGGCGACATGCCAGCTCCTACTCGCACGCAGGCTGAGTGGTCTCTATAAAGAGACTTTACAGCCTGCAACAAGGGTCCACTCACATTGTACCGGGGTAGTATCTCCCATAATTTCGCTCTGACAACTCTATCAAACGCCTTTTCCAAGTCCACAAAAGCACAGAAAACTTTTTGGTTAACGGCCAAAACTTTTTCCGTGATCATGCGGAGGGAAAAGATCTGATCCATACACCCTCTTCCAGGTCTAAAGCCTCCTTGGGCCTCCCATAACAGCCTTTCAGATCTCTCTTGCATTCTTCTCGCTAAAACTTTAGCATAAACTTTACTACCTAAGCTAATCAAACTGATAGCCCTATGGTTTGCGCAGTCTATCTGTGAACCTTTGCCTTTATACAAAGGCACGATGACCGCACCTCGCCAATCGTCTGGGACCTCCCCTGATTTCCAGCATAAATTGCACAAAAACCAGAACAAGTCCAAGACGCGTGGCCCACCATATTTGATCATCTCGGCAGTAACTCCATCTGCTCCCGCTGACTTATGTGGAGGACGGAGCTACAAATGTGCGAGGGAATCCACTGAATTATAATATTTTTACTTTCAGCTTCAATTCGACATATACATTCTAATATATCATAGGCTATCGGATAGCCTCGACTTAACGAGGTAAGCTGAGCCAAATGTTTAAGCGCACTTTTTGAATCAGATAATATAACATATTTTTTTTTGTTGCCCGATAAAATATATAGAAGTGATTGATAAATGGCAATTAATTCAATATGCATTATAGAAATGTTTAAATGACTTTTGAATTTTAAAGTTATATTTCTCTGAGGATCAAAAACAGCTGCCCCTCCTCCAAATTCATTTTTAGAACCATCAGTGTACAATTTATCAAATGAAGCATATTTGATATCTAAAAATTTGTTGCATTGATTATGTAATTCAAATTTATTCCATGACAACTTGTTTCCGGAAACCCCTTCAATGGACGTTGAAATATTCTTAGTAATATCTAATGAACTTATCCAAACAGGCAAAGAAAACATAGGCAATTTCTTTTCTGCGGCAATGGAATGATGTCGTAAAGGTCTATGAACAGAAATGAGCAAAGGCAATTTCTTTTTTCTCCAATATAGACTATCACACGAACTATTAAGATTTCTTATTACATTCAAAGATACATTATTAAAAAAAGATTTACATTTCAACCAAAATTTACCTGCCAAATATTTCCTACGTATCTGTAATGGTTAAAGACACAGTTAACTCTCCATCGCATGTATTGGTGTAGTCTTAATAAAACCCCCAATAATTCGCATACATTGATTTTGTATTTTATCTAATTTATCTAAATTACCCTTTGAACTATTAGCATAAAAAAAACTCCCATAATCCAATCTACTACGAATCAAAGATATATATAATAATCTTAAATGCTTAGGATGAACACCCCATTTACTTCCAGCTAATATTTTAAATATATTTAAAAATTTAAAAATTTTATCTTTTAATTCTATTATATGCTTACCCCATCTTAAACTGCTGTCTAACCACATACCCAAATATTTTATGGAATTAACATGTTGTATAGAATAATTATTAGTACCCACAAAATCATCACGAGGCTTACGCCTATAAAATATACATATTTTACTTTTATTTGTTGATATTTTTGCTATATGGTAGTAAGTATTTTGATTAATTCTGTGACTAAACAATTTAAGTTGTTTTTATTAAAAATGAAATTTGTTTTGTAACTTCTCTTTTATTTATGTATTTATAAAGCTCTTAAGGCTAGTTATTTTCTAAAGTAACCTGTTGCTTACTTTTCATTGTATCATGTATCATGTACAACAAAACAAGATAAACGAGCCTTTTCAAACAGAAGGATAGTAATTGTGATTTCCTGAATCATAGTACCGTATTCCCTTCCCACCTGGAGTCGATGTAAAAGAAGTAAGGCTAACAGCATTAACTTAACATAAAAAATATCCAAAATATAGGTAGCTTATACAATGTTTTTTTTAGCTTCACACTGTATTCCGTAACAAGCAGAGTAGGCAGATGAATCCTAGTAATCTAGTATTAAGACTCTCCATGTCCATTAAGATACTTTACGTTCTCCACTTTCTGCCGAATTCCAGACGCAATGCGTGTTGAGTATCAATGCGTTTAATTAATAATATAAAAATAAATTACATACATAAAAAACACTATTCATATAGTATATATTTAATTTTTTACGAATGAATCCTAGCAGACCCAATACTTATTAACCTGCTAAGAAAAGAAGCTCAACAAAAGATGTAGATATTCGCGAAGACGCGCCCCACTCTTCCTATTCGCTTAAAAGTATGCAATACTATACAAGAGTGAAATATTTCGACAATGATAAAAATTTGTTGTGACGCAATAATTATGTAAGTCCCACACACACTATGATTATTTATTGAAATTTAATAAAAAGAAAGCATTACGTTAAACATGTAAGATACTCAAAGATACGCAAAGAGGCTACCCTCTTATATATAGATAAAAAGACTAAAAAAGCAATAGAATTGTGTGAACTGGGAACAGTGACTTGTAGGCAACGGCTTTTATTGGAAAGAAACTTGTGTGATGTATTGTTATTGGCTGATACATATCACTTATTGCAATTACGTAGAATCTCTTTCCTAATAGTTTAGGAAATATTTAGATGTTTTTTTTTAAAACGTTAGTCGCTTCTTATTTCTATAACTATTATAATTCTATATAATTCATTTGGGTTGCTCGATGCGAGTATTTCATAAGTTAATATCAGAGTACAAACTAAACAAATTTTGTAAATAAGCAATGAAAGCGCATATAACATAATAATAATAATTTGTTGATATGAATATTAAAGAATATTAATATTACATTGTACATGTTATTGTTTCACATTACTATGAATTAGCAAGTTTTCTAAAATCTTGCACGATTATATATATTTTGTTTTGCTAGGAACATCCGCTGAATAATTTTTGTATATGGGCTATTTTTTTTCCTGATTTCTTAGAGTTTATGTAATCTATTTCAATACAAACCAAATACAGCGCCGCCTATTGTGTCTAGTTATGTTTTAAGATATCCAATGGATTCCCATTGAAATAAACAAAATAAAATTTTATCTGAATCGCTCCAGCCCGTTATAAGAAATAAGACAAACACAAATAAGGCAGTTATATACATCCAACAGACAAATCTAAATTGAAACAAAATTATCATAAAATGCATTTATTACAAATGTATGTCTAAAATAAATAACTTACATTGCTGTAAACATCACAGAGGCTCCTCTTATTACAAAATTCTTTAAAAAATAGAAAAATAAAAAGAATCTATGACTATCTCTCAATAGGTGAGGATATTTTTAATTTATGTATGTGTAATCAACAGATTTTAAACGTTCTTACAACATTTGTATAACATGACGTTCAATATTTACAATCTGCCTTATTACCAAAGTCCTTTTTCGTTTCCAAATTGTTCATATTTTAGACGCTGTGCAGCCGTTATCTGATACCGGGACGCATTTCTAGAAAAAAATATATTATTAATTAGTAATGTTTTTTTCACAAGTTTATAAAAGAAAGAATTAGATTACTCATATTTAATGTACATCAATAATTCATAAAATGATCAGAATTTGAGGAATCAGTCATTTTGAATTAAATATCTATTCATTTTAAATAGGAACAATCACCGAAACATAACGAAAATCTGCTTAAAAGTTTAGTGGGACAGAATCTAATTGTAAACGCGATGATTGTGGATTCAATCCTTATTTGGTAAATTATTCTAATTTTCTTACGTTGAGAGGCAAAGTGGAACATTAGTTTAATAAAATTATATCTAAATTGTCATTTACTTACACTTAAATTAGTATCGTATTCGTGGTTGGGCAAGCAATACAGTGTTATAATTAATCCTCCAGAACACATATAGAATTTATCACATCTTTCGGGATCGGCGATGTGCCCATTAAGTCCCGGTGGACAAACTACTTCAGAGTTTTCATTTTTTACAGTAGCTGCTTCTTCTTCTACTTCTTCGTGTTTTGTACTCTTTTCCTGATCTTCTAAAGTAACATACTCAGTTGTAGGTAATGCCGAGGCTTCAGTCTTATTTTTCATTGCTAAGCAACCGTTTTCTGATATTACAACACATTGCTAAAAAATATTTTATAATAGATTAAAAAATTACTTATTAGTGAACATATGTTGTAAGTTTTAACTGTAAAGTCATATCAAGATATCTTTCTTATTCGAATATATCATATTCCAAAGGAACAGTCCAAGTTTCATAATAACATTAGTTTTTGAGATATGAATGCACACAACGCACTGGATAATATAGGTACGTAGGTAATAGGATATTTTTAAAAAATAAAATGAAAATAAATCAGCTTCATGCTGTATCCCGCACATAGCAGGGTAGGCAGAGAGAACCTAGACGCTCAGTTCCCCACTTTCTGCCGAATTCTGGAGGTATTGCGTGTTGAGTAGCAGAACTCAACCTCGCGCTTAACCTTGATACCAGAGCGAAGAAATGGAAATATAAATTTAAGTAAATATTTCATCTCCTCGAGATCGAACCCACAACCAGTCGGCTTTAAAGTCACACTTCGTTCTGCTGCGCCACGACTAGCCTCAGTGATATTTTTAAGTCAATTTATTTATTTAAATTACTGTTTTATGAGTTACGTCCAGTGACAAAAATATTTTCTTTTCTAATTTTTGTCCGTTTCATTTAAATTTTCCATTTTAACTAATTTATTTAAAAAAAAACCAAAATGGTTTGACAATGCACAATGACTATTGAATATTTTAGGCTTTTGTGGTAAAGTCATGTAAGCAAATTTGTAATTTATATTTTATAAGCAAACGGTATGAATCACGTGAACATAGTGTATAAAATAATAACAAAATACCACAAAGAAAAAATGGTAATATCAAATGAACTCACTCACCCTACTCACTAAATCAAATTCGTATCCCAAATTACACTGCAAGGATATAGCCATACCGGCAGAGCATAGATAATACTTAGTACAATCCATCGGATCTGGGATATTTCCAAAATCAGTAGGTGAACATATCGTTGGTGTAGTTACTTCAATTTTAAATGAAGTGGACTCTATATCCGTGTCAAATTCGTTTTCATCGTTTTTATTAGTTTCAGTAATAGATTCACTTGCTAATTTCGCAGTACATCCATTGTCAGATATGGGTGCACATTGCTAAAAACGTACATAAAATATAATTATTATATGACTAGCTGAACTGCAACTTCGACCTGTGATTAAATGGAAAAAAAGTAACAGTAAGAGTGGTGTATGACTCATTATATGAGCTTAAGGTAGGCTCATTGTATTTCATTGTCCCCGCGTGTCGCGGCCAGTGGCGGTCGAGGTGGAGCACCGTGAGGTTTAGTTGATATTCGGACGGCCTACATCTGCCAGTCCGCGAGCCCCACATAACCCGTTCGAGTAGAGCCCCACTCGGGCCGGTATCCGTAATAGGATTTCCTCACGTTAAAAAAAAAAAGAAAAAGGCTCATTGTATTTCATGACATACATTGCCGAAACGGTTAACGTTAGCCTTATGTGATAAATAAAGTATGTAAAAAAAATAAGTTATTTTTCAGTTTATAATTGCTAAGATCAGCGCGTTTAACCTAACAATCATATTATAAGCTTTAAAATCTTAATATAAATGATAAACTGTAGCCAAATAAAACACTTACTCGAATTATTGGATCAAATTCGTGTCCAAGATTACATGACAGAGATATGGCAACACCAGCAGAGCACAGGTAAAATTTACTACAATTCTCGGGATCTGGGACATTTCCGACATCGCTAGATGAACATATTGTAGGTGTCGTGACTTCAATTTTTGCTGAAGTAGACTCTGTTTTTAGATCGCTATTATCAGATTTATTGTTTTCTGTTGTTATTTGATCTATATTAGTTGAATTTTCTTCACTTTTCGATGCATAACAACCATTTTCCGATATTGGTTGACATGCCTGTAAAATATATTTAAAAAGTTTGATAATATATACAAACTTATTATACGCTTTATTGGCGAACATAAATAATACACAAATTTTTAAATATTTTAAAATATAATTACAGTCCCAAAGGAAAAACATTGTGTTTTGGCACCATACTTGCATATTATAACATAATATATGAAAGGTAAAAATATCTTTATCGAAAAGATTTGCTTAAAAACTATTATTATGAATGGAGTCCCAGGAACTTCATAACGGTCAGTCTTTCGCTAAAGTATTTGGCGGCTTTTGTAGACCTTAACAAGATTATCACAAGCATATAATATTATAAGCGTCTTGACGGTTCTTCTCAGCAGAACTGCCTTCCGAACCGGTGGTACCTCTTTTGTTTATATGTTCATTCGACGATTCAAAACTGCTAATAATAGTATTTTTTAAGAAAGACTTTTGAATTTTAATTTTTATTTAAGCCTAGTTAAGAAAGTAGGAATAAAAATGTGCCTGTAATGATCAGAAAATCGTAACAAGAAACTTAATAATACCTTATGTTTTCTAAAAAAATGTTGTTGTTACCACATCGTCAATTAAGATCTTACCCTAGTATCTGGATCGAATTCATCACCTGGTGTACATCTTAGTATAGTCTCAAACCCTGCGATGCAATGATAATATTCTTGGCAGTTTTCTGGATGTGGGAAATTTCCAGACACACCAGGAGGGCAAATACTTGGTGGTGTTATTTTAGACTCTGTTGTCGTTTCTTCTACTTTCGTAGATACCTCATGGAGATTGGTTGAAAGAGATTCTTTCGTCGAATTGTTGGAGTCAAGAGTTGTTTCTTTCTCTATACTATTTTCAGTTGTTGCAATAGATATGATTTGCTCTGATTTAGTAGAAGTCAATAAACCTTTCGACGCATAGCATCCGTCTTCAGAAATGGCAACGCAATTCTGTAAAGTTTAAGATATTCTTAGTTAATTAGAAATTTCGAACATATATTATTTGTGTATATATTACGTTATATTGAATTAATATTGTAAAAAATTTGTGATAAAAATTATTCATAATAAAAAAAGAAAAATATATATTTTTATTAATTTAGCAGGACTTGAACCTGCGTTTTATTTATTTTCTCTTTCCAAATGATAATAATTCTCAAAAATAATGTGAAAAATTTATTAGAATTATGCCATAGTTCGATGAGAACGTGTGGCTTAATTTGTGACGAGCCCCTAGAATGGCTTCCACGAGATGCCGGTATAATTAACCAGTTGCACTCCGTTGTCGCCGTGTTAGCGATACTAAAAACGTAAAAGTAAATCCGCTGGAGTGCAAAGGGTTAATAAATATTTAAAAACAAAATATCTCGTACACAAAAAGTACTCACTGCAACTTTACTGTCAAATTCATGGCCAGCTAAACAATATAGTGTCGTCACTCGACCAAGTGAGCAATGGTAAAACTTATCACATCTTTCATTGTCTCCAATGATGCCAACAAAGTCGGGTGGGCATATAACGCTACCACCATCTATGTCCGCCATGTTTGTTGTTGGCAAAGTTATTTCGACAGGATCTTGGGAAGTGGATATTGGTAAACGATCAGTTGAAGAATTCTGTTTGTTTTCAGAAGAATCTGTTGTTGTTTCATCATTGTTAGAATCGACTGTTGTTTTATTAACGTTAGAATCTTTAGTCGTTAAATGTCTTTCTGTTACATAGACATTTTCAGTATCTTCGAATTCAGTTGTTGCTATGTGTATTGTTGAGCCATGGATTGGGTTTTGGGATGAAGATAGCGGTAAGTCTGAATCGGTAGTTGTAGAACTGTCTGTTATTTTATCAAAATCTGTTGTTTTATCTGAACTGTAAGTGGTAGGGTTTTTGTCATTACCAGAATGGTCTGTTACATTGCTTATATAAATTGTAGTGTAATCGTTACTGGATTCGTTATTAGCAGCAGCGGTCGATCCTGTTTCAGTATAGATGTCATTAATATCAGACGTTTTTTCGCCTGAATTTATAGTTGTAATCTCCTTCCCTGTTGTTATTTCAGTCTTACTCGTCGAACTATCTTGATTTTTGGATGCAAAACAGCCATTTTCTGATATCGGCTGACAACTCTACAAAGAATGTTTATTAAAAACATATGTAGGCATTGCATTACTTAACCCTATATAATTAATAAATATAAAGTAATGTAGTATGTAATTAATATACAACAAAGGCCAGTCGTGGCACAAGGGTATAAAATGTGACTGTAAACGCGATAGGTTGTAGGTTCGATTCCCTGTTGTGGTAATGAGATATTTAATGCTTTAATTTCTTCATTGTCTACATTTCCTGACAAATTCGGCCTTAATTTGTCAGCCGAAATTTTTTATAAATAATAATTAAAATTATCCATTGTACAATTAACACTCATATGTTTAATAGTAACTCCAAACGAATAATAAACTCATAGGGTGCTTGTAGTTTTTAATTATGAAAGGACATATTATATGTATAAATTTGCTAAAATTATACAATCATAAAATAGTTAATAGTTTCGATAAGAAACAAATAATGTTCATACCCTAGTTTGCGTATCAAATTCATCTCCTGGTCTACATCTGAGTATAGTTACAAATCCTGCGATGCAATGATAGTATTCCTGGCAATTTTCTGGATGTGGGAAATTTCCAGACACCCCAGGAGGACAAACACTTGGTGTTGTAGTTCTAGACTCTGTTGTCGTTTCTACTACTTTCTCAGATATATCATCAAAACGAGCAGAAGTTGATTCTTGCGTTGTGCTACTAAAGTTATCTATAGTTTCTGTATTGTCATTACTATTTTCTGTTGTTTCAGCAGTACTTTGTGCTGATTTGGTTGAAGTAAATAACTCTTTTAATGCATAGCATCCACTATCAGAAATCGGAACACAATCCTGTAAAGTGAATGAAAGTGATGATGATAATAAAAGACACCTATCCAATAATAAAATAAAACTAATAACTTTTATATATATTTTTTTGTTCCTAGTTTTTTTTAGTTACTTACGGAATGTGTAATATCAAATTCGTATCCAGGTGGACAATGTAATGTTATAACTTGACCTATAATACAATGGAAAAATCTGTCACATCTCTCTGGATCGGGAATGACGCCAATAAAATTAGGTGGACATATTGTACTTGGATTTAAGGGATCTTCGACATTTATTGAAGTGCTAGTCATTTCATTAGGATTTTCAGTAGATATTGGTACATCTGAAGTGTAATTTGAAGAATTATCATCGTTTTCAGATGAATCTGTTGATACATTGTTTATATCAGTACTACTGTAAGTGTCTGACTCATTATATCTTGTCGTTGTTGTTGCTACTATTTCTGATGTTAAAACACTATTATCTGTTGTTATTCTGTTCTTACTCGTTGAACTTCCTTCATCTTTGGACGCAAAACAACCATTTTCCGATATAGGTTTGCATTTCTACAAAAGAGAAATAATAATTTATTGAAAGTTAAAATCAATAAATATATTATGATTGAATAATGGCCTATTTTAATATCTCTTGATTTATTATACATTAAGTTTAATATCTCCAGAAAAGTTACTAAGTTTACAAGTATGTTTACAATTTATAAATATAATACTTTTTTGAGTATTATATAATACCAGTCGTGGCGCAGTGACACGAAGTGTGAAACCTGTTGTGGGTTCAATCTTTATTCGAGGAGATGAAATATTTACTGAAATTTATATTTTCATTTCTTCGCTCTGGTGTCGAGGCTAAGCGCGGCATTGAGTTTTTTTTTTATGGAAAAGACACGGCAAACGAGCATTCGGGTCACCTGATGGTAAGTGATTACCGCCGCCCACGGCCCCGTGCAACACCAGAGGAGCTACAGGTGCGTTGCCGGCCTTTAAGGTGTGTTGGGCGCCGGAGCCCGGCATTATGTGATGCGAAACGCACTACTTCTCGCCGATTTTAAATGCCGGGGGTGGTAATGATCCGGTTGAGTCTGCCCATGTGTGTTGCCATTGCTGGCGACGTGACTCTACCACACGTACTTTAGTCGCCTCTTACGACACCACCAGTACTAGGATGATCCAATTCTAGGCCGGGATCACACGGCGAAACGAGTTGTGGCACTCAACACGCAATGAATCCATGTGGGGAACGTAGTGTTTTAACACTAGGTTCCCTCTGCCTACCCTGCTGTGTGCGAGATACAGCATGAAGCTGATTTATTTTTATTTTTTATTTATATTATTTATAAATTTATATAACAATTACAATACTCTTAGGCAGTAAGTATTATAATTATTGTATATAGTACTCAAATAGAGCGATAAAAAAATATAACTAATGTTTGTATAGAGTGATGTTCTTTAGTTTCAATTTACCTCTCACATACAGTAGAGACATGACCTAGAGCTAAAACACCGTTCAATTTCCGGCTACATTCGTGACATTTATCGTCGAGTGGCATAAATAAACCGGAACAGGGAAATGGCGATAACTCATTCCTTCAAGCGGTGATCGAACTTACAATCATCGCGTTTATAATCAGATCCTACAACATCCTAGTATATGTATATTTTTTTAACTTCACATTGTACCCCCATAGAGATAGGAAGATGGAACGTGGGCACCTAGTTAAGATACTCCATTCCCCAATAAGATGTCTGTTTCACTTATCCCCGAAATTCTAAGACATTTGCTTCATTACCAGAATTAAATGTATTCCCCCGAATGAGAATCACACCCACAACTGCCGCGATTACGGTCGCACGCTTGTACTATTCCCCGCAATAGCCTCATGTTTCTAAATATATATTTATTCACATCATACCTTGCTCTCTGGATCAAATTCATATCCAGGTGTACACGTTAGTACCGTTTCAAATCCTGCTATGCAATAATAGTATTGATTACAATTTTCAGGATGTGGGAAACTTCCGGTTACACCAGGGTAACAAATGCTTGGTATTGTTGTTTTAAAATCGGTTGTTGTTTCCGAAAATTCTGTATGTATTGCATCGGTGTCACTATATGTAGAACTTAATTCTTGTGTCGAAATGTTAGCGTCTATAGTTGTTTTTGTATTTTCTTTATTAGTTTCAGTAGTTTCAACAGATTTAGTTGAAGTTAGTAAGCCTCTTGATGCAAAACATCCATCTTCCGATATGGGAACACATCGCTGAAAAATAGAGTATATATTATTTAATAATAACCAAACAAGTAACTTAAAAGAAGTCTTCTTCCTCCTCCTGGCATTATCACGGCTTTTGCCAGGGTCTGTCTTCCTACTCAACCTACTTTACTTTGCACGGCCTTTAACGCCCCCGATGGTTAGATTACTGGCTCTCATGTCCTGTAACCAGCGCTTTCTTGGGAGTCCTATATATTTAATTTATTCAGATTTTTGAACGAGATGAAGAAAAGACGGAATGCAAGATCAGTGTAAATGGTAAGATATTAGAACAAGTGAATGAAGTGGTATGCTTGGGAAGTATGTTCAGTAGGGATGGAAGATACGAGATGGATGTGGCAAGGCGTATTGCTGCTGGTAACAGGGTTAACGGAGCCTTAGCTGCATTGAAACGTCAGCACAGGTGCGCGTGTGGCCGTATCTAGAGACCGTAGCGTTTGGCGCTCCGTTCTCTCTGACTACCCCGCCAGGGATAAAGCGTGAAGCTAGTTTAGTTTAGTTTTATCATGTCGTCTAATAGACAAAGTTTGTTCCAACATACACAATGTTTCAAAATTCGGCAAAATGGGGAACAAATCGTTTTAACGCTTGATCAGTTTTGTCTCCCTGCCAAACCGGGAAAGCGTGAACCTCCGTATTTTAAAATAAAATCAGCTGACAAGGCCGAATACTAAATATTAGCAATATTTATTACAAATGTAATATGTATTTTATACTTTTTTGACATACGCAGAGGAAACATAGTGTTAAGACATTCCGTTCGTCGACTGTTCCGTTATCCATTTGCTGCCGAATTTTGGGCGCAATACGAACTCTATGCTGTGCTTTGCCAGAGCGAGAAAATGAATATATTAAATATTTAATTTCCTCGAGTAGGATTTTTGAGTTAAATTTTATATTAAAACGATCGTTAATAGATATCCAATAATTGTATAACTTTTCTAAATAGACTCTGCAAAATGGAGTAGATCAGGTCAGTACGCAGTCCCTGGAAAAAAACCGCGACTTATGCCAGGAAGGGGGACACAGTCACAAGCGAAACGGTACATCTTATACAATCTTAAATATATAAAAGCATATATTATGAAAGCTTATGACAAAATTTACCGAAAGGTCACTATCAAATTCATATCCAGGGGCACAGTACAATATAACTAGCCGACCAACTGTGCAATAAAAGAATCTATCACAAGCTTCAGGGTCCGGAATAACTCCGACAATATTAGGTGGGCATAAATTATTATTATCTGTATCATCCACGTTAGCTGTAGACGAAGTTATTTCTGTAGGATTTTGAGAAGTAGATATTGATATATCTAAATTATCAGTGACTGTTGCTGTTTCATTGCCATTATTAGTGGTACTTTCGGAATTTGGCATCGTTACATCAGTACTCATCTTACTTTCAGAACTATCCGTTGTACTTTGATTTCTTATTGCAGAACAGCCGTTATCTGATATAGGCATGCAACCCTAGAATTTTTAAATTGTTAACATAATTTATTTCAACCATCTAACTGACCAAAGCAAACATAAGTAGAAAATGTAAAAAGAAATATAGAAATTACAAGTATAACGTTATTACAAGTATACGTTCAACCCCGTATATAACTCTCGGTACAACTCGGGTATAATAATCAGCGTGAAGCTGTTATATTCGGGGGTATAATTATATTTAAATAGTTTAGTAGTTTATATTGAATATCCGCGACTTACCGAGCGTTCAACATCGAATTCGTATCCAGGTGCACAGTATAATGCTATAACTTGACCAACAACACAGTGGAAAAATCTATCACATTTTTCAGGATCAGGGGCAAGACCGACAAAATCAGGCGGACACACAGTATTTGGGTTTATCGTAGGATCCTCTATACTAATTGAAGGAGTAGTTACTTCAGAAGGTTCATTAGTCCCTGTATATGTCGGCGAGCTCTGTTCGGTTTCTAACGAGTGAGTTGATACATCATTCTCATCAGTTGTAGTATTGGAGGATATATTATCGTCATTATTTTTGGTTGTTAATTCTATTTCAGTAATTACGCTATGTGCAGAATCTGATGTGATATCGTTTCCTGTTGTTATTTTTTCCTTATTGGTCGTTGTTTCTGTATTTTTGGAGGCGAAACACCCGTTTTCAGAAATTGGCTTACATTCCTAAAAAGAAAAAATATATTTTAAAAGTCGATTAATATAAAATTTAAGCAGGGACGTTGTAAAAAAAGCGACCCATTAAAATATTTGTCAACGGCAATAATATTCTTTGTCCTATTAAACACCTAGAAAATATTTATTACAAAATTAAATAAATAGCTTTATTGTTAAATAAATAAATAAATTGTTAATATGATTATGAACACAAAAACACATTATATACTTTTACTTTAAGTTATTATATTAACAAAATATAATTACTGTAGTAAGTAAAATTTTCGGAGTGAGCACAAGACTATTCAGAGGTGCTTACAGCCAACCCGGCTAACAATGCAACAAATATAATGGTAGCTAAACATACTATCGATTTTTTTTTAATTCGACACATTTTTATTATTGATACATTTTAGAAGATAAAAAGCTAGTTTATAAATTAATAATTATTTTGAAATCATGTAATAGCAACATTTTAAAGACATCCCTTTAACTTACCAATTCTACTTTATCAAATTCATATCCGGGTGCACAGTGTAGCTGTATAGGATGACCGACGGCACAGTGGATGAATCTGTCACACTTATCAGGATCAGGAATGACACCAATAAATTCTGGTGGACATATAATGATGAAAGATTCAGTATTCATTGTCGAAATAGTTGATTCACTAAAATTTTCCGATGTATTATCAATTATAGTGCTGTGTTCATTGCCGGATGAATCTGTTGTTACTTCGTTTACGCTAGTTCCTTTATTGTTAGTGCTAGATTCAATTTCGCTTGTCGTTTTCACTACTGCACCAGTAGTGTTCTCATCCACACCAGACGTATGATCACTAAAATTTAATGTCGTTATTTCATCTTCTAATGTTGTTTCGTCTATATGTTTCGTAGTTTCTTGATTTTTAGATGCAAAACAACCATTTTCAGAAATTGGTTTGCATTCCTGCAAATTTTCAATTTATACAATTTAATAAAGAATAATACAATTCAATTTATTTTATTAATAATTTAAAAATGTAGTCAGTAATTTTACAATTTTTTTTAATTATTTAATTAATTACATCAGTCACTTATTTTTTTAGATTTATGTGCAAAAAATAAGCAAATGGTAGCCACACTCATATTGTTATAATTCATAATATAACTAAGAAAATGAAAAAACTGTTTGTAAATTCCTACCAAATCTACGCTATCAAATTCGTATCCTGGGCCACAGTAAAGTGGCAGTGTCTGACCCATGATGCAATGGTAGAATCTATCACACCGTTCAGGGTCCGGGATAACACCAACGAAATTAGGCGGACAAACGTGCATAGTTGTTGTTTCAATGGGTACTGTAGTAATTTGACCGTCTGTTGTTTGTATTACATCTGATGTTACTTCAATGTCGTCAACAGGTGTTGTTTTATGATGTGTAGTTTGTTCAATGTTTGTATTATTTTCTGTAGGCTCTGTTAATTCTGTTCTTGGAAATGTAGAGGTCTCTTGGTTACCATTTTCTTTAGAAGCTAAGCAACCATCTTCAGATATCGGAACGCATTGCTGAAAACGTAATAATATGTAGCTTATTTTATAAGCTTGCAATGAGAAATATGTATAAATAAGAATAGTATAAATAGTAAATAATAAACAAAGAATAGTACAAATAGTAAATAATAAATAAGAATAGTACAAATAATAAATAGTAAATACTTTATCCCACAAGAAAAAAATACAATTATGATAGCTTATTTAATAAGCTATTAAAACTATTTCCGTTCAATGTTTAGATTTTTTTATCTGTATATTTACATATGCGTAACATCTGCTACTATATGGCGGCTGGCTTATAAGACCATATTGAGGTCTTGCAAACAAAGAATCAATGCAACCTTCGCTCATAGGCAATAATCAATATCAGTGCATCAGTTTACGTGTCACAAGCACACGAATGCGACTATAAACGCGACAGGTTTCGAATTCCATTACAGCTTTGGGAAACGAAATATTTAATATGTTTAATTCAACATGCAAACGCCACTATTAACTCCATTATTCCACATACAAACTCTCAAAAATTCTTCGGAAAGTATGGAAAGACAATATTTTCTTTACCTATTGTGCTAAAAAACGGCAATAATAAAATGTTGTGGAAATTAAATTTAAACATAAAACTAATTACCAACTATTAATGCATGTATATATACCTGACTGACTGGGTCGAACTCAGAATTTATTGTACATTCCAGAGATATTATTGATTCGAATCCACTCATGCACATGTAGTATTTACGGCAATCTTCCGGATGTGGAACGTTTCCACTAAATCCTGGTGGACATATAGAAGCTGGTGTAGTTAAAACTGGTGATTCAGTAGTAATATGCCTAGTAGTAGTTTCTTGTGAAACTGTCGATGATAATGATGGATCAGTAGAAACAATATCATGTACTGTTGTGGATGATACTGATAGATCAGTTGAAATATTTTCTTCATAATCGGTAGTTCCTTGAGTTGTTGTACGCCCATTGTCTGTTGTATTTTCACTAATTGTCGTTGAAGTTGAAGAGGAATATGTAGACGCTTCAATCGTAGTAGTCTTTACGTCTGATAATGAGGTTTCTGGCCAAGCCGTGGACGTCACTGACGACTCAGTTGTCACTTTCTGAGTACTGCTATCATACTCTGAGCTCGTTGTGTGTCTGGCGGTCGTCGGCGTTTCAACATTATCTGTGGATGCTTTACTTGTAGTAGTCTTTACATCTGGCATTGAGGTTTCCGGCCAGTTCGTGGAGATCGCTGAAGAGTCGGTTGTCACGTTCTGAGTGGTGCTATTGTACTCTGGGCCCGTTGTGTCTATTGCGGTCGGTTGTGTTTCAGGATAATCGGTAGATGCTTTAATAGTAGTAATCTCTACGTCTGGTATTGAGGTTTCTGGCCAAGCCGTGGACGTCACTGACGACTCGGTTGTCACTTTCTGAGTAGTGCTGTCATACTCTGAGCTCGTTGTGTGTCTTGCAGTCGTCGGCGTTTCAACATTATCTGTAGATGCTTTACTTGTCGTAGTCTTTACATCTGGCATTGAAGTTTCTGGCCAGTTCGTGGAGATCGCTGAAGAGTCGGTTGTCACTTTCTGAGTAGTGCTGTCATACTCTGGACTCGTTGTGTCTCTCACGGTCGTTGGTGTTTCAGGGTAATCGGTAAATGCTTCAATTGTAGTAGTCTCTACGTCCGGTATTGAGGTTTCTGGCCAAGCCGTGGACGTCACTGACGATTCGGTTGTCACTTTCTGAGTAGTGCTGTCATACTCTGAGCTCGTGGTGTGTCTTGTGGTCGTCGGCGTTTCAACATTATCTGTAGATGTATTACTTGTAGTAGTCTTTACATCTGGCATTGAAGTTTCTGGCCAGTTCGTGGAGATCGCTGAAGAGTCGGTTGTCGCTTTTTGAGTGGTGCTGTCATATTCTGGGCTCGTCATGCCTCTTGCGGTCGTAGGTGTTTCAGGATTTTCGGTGGATGCTTCAATTGTTGTAGTCTTTACATCTGGCATTGAGGTTTCCGGCCAGTTCGTGGACGTTGCTGAAGAGTCGGTTGTCTCTTTCTGAGTGGTGCTGTCATACTCTGGGCTCGTTGTGTCTATTGCGGTCGTTGGTGTTTCAGGATAATCGGTAGATGCTTCAATTGTAGTAGACTCTACGTCTGGTATTGAGGTTTCTGGCAAAGCCGTGGACGTCACTGACGACTCGGTTGTCACTTTCTGAGTAGTGCTGTCATACTCTGAGCTCGTTGTGTGTCTTTCGGTCGTCGGCGTTTCAACATTATCTGTAGATGCATTACTTGTAGTAGTGCTTACATCTGGCATTAAAGTTTCCGGCCAGTTCGTGGAGATCGCTGAAGAGTCGGTTGTCACTTTGTGAGTGGTGCTGTCATACTCTGGACTCGTTGTGTCTCTCGCAGTCGTTGGTGTTTCAGGATAATCGGTAGATGCTTCAATTGTAGTAGTCTCTACGTCCGGTATTGAGGTTTCTGGCCAAGCCGTGGACGTCACTGACGAGTCGGTTGTCGCTTTCTGAGTGGTGCTGTCATATTCTGGGCTCATCGTGCCTCTTGCGGTCGTAGGTGTTTCAGGATTTTCGGTGGATGCTTCAATTGTTGTAGTCTTTACATCTGGCATTGAGGTTTCCGGCCAGTTCGTGGACGTTGCTGAAGAGTCGGTTGTCTCTTTCTGAGTGGTGCTGTCATACTCTGGGCTCGTTGTGTCTATTGCAGTCGTTGGTGTTTCAGAATTATCGGTAGATGCTTCAATTGTAGTAGTCTTAACATCTGGCACTGAGGTTTCCGGCCAGTTCGTGGACGTTGCTGAAGAGTCGGTTGCCACTTTTTGAGTGGTGCTGTCATACTCTGGACTCGTTGTGTCTCTTGCGGTAGTTGGTGTTTCAGGATAATCGGTAGATGCTTTAATTGTAGTAATCTCTACGTCTGGTATTGAGGTTTCTGGCCAAGCCGTGGACGTCACTGACGACTCGGTTGTCACTTTCTGAGTAGTGCTGTCCAACTCTGAGCTCGTTGTGTGTCTTGCAGTCGTCGGCGTTTCAACATTATCTGTAGATGCTTTACTTGTCGTAGTCTTTACATCTGGCATTGAAGTTTCTGGCCAGTTCGTGGAGATCGCTGAAGAGTCGGTTGTCACTTTCTGAGTAGTGCTGTCATACTCTGGACTCGTTGTGTCTCTCGCGGTCGTTGGTGTTTCAGGATAATCGGTAGATGATTCAATTGTAGTAGTCTCTACGTCCGGTATTGAGGTTTCTGGCCAAGCCGTGGACGTCACTGACGATTCGGTTGTCACTTTCTGAGTAGTGCTGTCATACTCTGAGCTCGTGGTGTGTCTTGTGGTCGTCGGCGTTTCAACATTATCTGTAGATGTATTACTTGTAGTAGTCTTTACATCTGGCATTGAAGTTTCTGGCCAGTTCGTGGAGATCGCTGAAGAGTCGGTTGTCGCTTTCTGAGTGGTGCTGTCATATTCTGGGCTCGTCGTGCCTCTTGCGGTCGTAGGTGTTTCAGGATTTTCGGTGGATGCTTCAATTGTTGTAGTCTTTACATCTGGCATTGAGGTTTCCGGCCAGTTCGTGGACGTTACTGAAGAGTCGGTTGTCACTTTCTGCGTAGTGCTGTCATACTCTGGGCTCGTTGTATCTCTTGCGGTCGTTGGTGTTTCAGGATAATTGGTAGATGCTTCAATTGTAGTAGTCTTTATATCTGGCATTGAGGTTTCCGGCCAGTTCGTGGACGTCGCTGAAGAGTCAGTTGTCACTTTCTGAGTGGTGCTATCATACTCTGGGCTCGTTGTATTTCTTTCGGTCGTTTGTGTTTCAGGATAATCGGTGGATGCTTCAAATGTAGTAGTCTCTACGTCTGGTATTGAAGTTTCTGGCCAAGCCGTGGACGTCACTGACGACTCGGTTGTCACTTTCTGAGTAGTGCTGTCATACTCTGAGCTCGTTGTGTGTCTTGTGGTCATCGGCGTTTCAACATTATCTGTAGATGCATTACTTGTAGTAGTGTGTACATCTGGCATTGAAGTTTCTGGCCAGTTCGTGGAGATCGCTGAAGAGTCGGTTGTCACTTTCTGAGTGGTGCTGTCATATTCTGGGCTCGTCGTGCCTCTTGCGGTCGTAGGTGTTTCAGGATTTTCGGTGGATGCTTCAATTGTTGTAGTCTTTACATCTGGCATTGAGGTTTCCGGCCAGTTCGTGGACGTTGCTGAAGAGTCGGTTGTCTCTTTCTGAGTGGTGCTGTCATACTCTGGGCTCGTTGTGTCTATTGCAGTCGTTGGTGTTTCAGGATAATCGGTAGATGCTTCAATTGTAGTAGACTCTACGTCTGGTATTGAAGTTTCTGGCGAAGCCGTGGACGTCACTGACGACTCGGTTGTCACTTTCTGAGTAGTGCTATCATACTCTGAGCTCGTTGTGTGTCTTGTGGTCATCGGCGTTTCAACATTATCTGTTGATGCATTACTTGTAGTAGTGTTTACATCTGGCATTGAAGTTTCCGGCCAGTTCGTAGAGATCGCTGAAGAGTCGGTTGTCACTTTCTGAGTGGTGCTGTCGTACTCTGGGCTCGTTGTGCCTCTTGCGGTCGTGGGAGTTTGAGGATTTTCGGTAGATGCTTCAATTGTTGTAGTCTTTAGATCTGGCATTGAGGTTTCCGGCCAGTTCGTGGACATTGCTGAGGAGTCAGTTGTCACTTTATGAGTGGTGCTATCATACTCTGGGCTCATTGTGCCTCTTGCGGTCGTAGGTGTTTCAGGATTTTCGGTGGATGCTTCAATTGTTGTAGTCTTTACATCTGGCATTGAGGTTTCCGGCCAGTTCGTGGACGTTGCTGAAGAGTCGGTTGTCTCTTTCTGAGTGGTGCTGTCATACTCTGGGCTCGTTGTGTCTATTGCAGTCGTTGGTGTTTCAGGATAATCGGTAGATGCTTCAATTGTAGTAGACTCTACGTCTGGTATTGAAGTTTCTGGCGAAGCCGTGGACGTCACTGACGACTCGGTTGTCACTTTCTGAGTAGTGGTGTCATACTCTGAGCTCGTTGTGTGTCTTTCGGTCGTCGGCGTTTCAACATTATCTGTAGATGCATTACTTGTAGTAGTGTTTACATCTGGCATTGAAGTTTCCGGCCAGTTCGTGGAGATCGCTGAAGAGTCGGTTGTCACTTTGTGAGTGGTGCTGTCATACTCTGGACTCGTTGTGTCTCTCGCAGTCGTTGGTGTTTCAGGATAATCGGTAGATGCTTCAATTGTAGTAGTCTCTACGTCCGGTATTGAGGTTTCTGGCCAAGCCGTGGGCGTCACTGACGAGTCGGTTGTTGCTTTCTGAGTGGTGCTGTCATATTCTGGGCTCATCGTGCCTCTTGCGGTCGTAGGTGTTTCAGGATTTTCGGTGGATGCTTCAATTGTTGTAGTCTTTACATCTGGCATTGAGGTTTCCGGCCAGTTCGTGGACGTTGCTGAAGAGTCGGTTGTCTCTTTCTGAGTGGTGCTGTCATACTCTGGGCTCGTTGTGTCTATTGCAGTCGTTGGTGTTTCAGGATAATCGGTAGATGCTTCAATTGTAGTAGACTCTACGTCTGGTATTGAAGTTTCTGGCGAAGCCGTGGACGTCACTGACGACTCGGTTGTCACTTTCTGAGTAGTGCTATCATACTCTGAGCTCGTTGTGTGTCTTGTGGTCATCGGCGTTTCAACATTATCTGTTGATGCATTACTTGTAGTAGTGTTTACATCTGGCATTGAAGTTTCCGGCCAGTTCGTGGAGATCGCTGAAGAGTCGGTTGTCACTTTCTGAGTGGTGCTGTCGTACTCTGGGCTCGTTGTGTCTCTTGCGGTTGTGGGTGTTTCAGGATTTTCGGTAGATGCTTCAATTGTTGTAGTCTTTACATCTGGCGTTGAGGTTTCCGGCCAGTTCGTGGACGTTGCTGAAGAGTCGGTTGTCACTTTCTGAGTGGTGCTGTCATACTCTGGGCTCATTGTGTATATTGCGGTCGTTGGTGTTTCAGGATAATCCGTAGATGCTTCAATTGTAGTAGACTCTACGTCTGGTATTGAGGTTTCTGGCCAAGCCGTGGACGTCACTGACGACTCGGTGGTCACTTTCGGAGTAGAGCTATCAAACTCTGAGCTTGTTGTGTGTCTTGCGGTCGTCGGCGTTTCAACATTATCTGTAGATTGTTTACTTGTAGTAGTCTTTACATCTGGCATTGAAGTTTCAGGCCAGTTCGTGGAGGTCGCTGAAGAGTCAGTTGTCACTTTCTGAGTGGTGCTGTCATACTCTGGACTCGTCGTGTCTCTTGCGGTCGTTGGTGTTTCAGGATAATCAGTAGAAGCTTTTCTGGTCGTAGTTTCAACGTCTGGTGTTGAGGTTTCTGGCCATATTGTGGACATTGCTGATGAATCTGTTGTCACTTTTTGAGTGTTGAGTTCTGTAGTCGTGGTTTTAATGCTATCGCTTGTTGTGGTCAATGGCAATTTTGTTGAATTTTGCTGAGTTCCACATTGAACTGCATTTGCCCAATTGCAAACCTATTTTGTAAAACAAAATCAGTGTTTCAGTAATATATCGATATTTATAAATATCGATGGCGATTTAAAGATTTTTCCATATAAACTTTCAAGTCAAGTATAATTTACTATATAGGTAGGTATAGTATATGCATAAAAAAATCGATGTAAAGTAGTTAATTCTCGTAAAGACAAAAACAATGTTTTAGTGGTTTATGTTTCCAGTACATTTTTAACATCGTCTTTGAGCTAGCCTGATGAAAGTTTTCGAGATTATTTTGCATAAGCAGTAGTATTTTATAAATTTACTTCTAGAACAAAATCACTTATTATTTTTCCTGCTACAGCTCTTGAAAGATTTTGCTAAAATTTTTTTTAATATTTTGAATTTATATCTAACATTTATAGACTGACAGTTTTAACGGAGCTGTAATTGCCAAATTTAACCAATTTGGCAAATACAGCAGCGTTTACATATATAATTAAATCTTTTAACTACGCCTCCTATACAAGTTTCTTAATTTTCTAAAGATAGATCGTAAAAATAAAATATTATATGCTAATAATATGTATGTATCTATTAGTAGACAGTTCTAAGCCTGTAATTCAAAACTAGAAAGGGGGGATTTTATTTATTTTAATATGCGAGATTAATATATACGTGTAGATAGTATATATGATTTTCACTAAAAGTTAAGTTCACGACCAGTTAGAATAAAGAAAACCACGTCCTTTTAAAAATATTTGCATATGATAATAGCCTGTAATCGATACTCTTAAAAGAAACCAACTTAGTTGCGTTCAATAAAATTAAACGATTTTAAACCATATTTATAAAAAATAAACAATACGGAATAGTTTAGAACCCTTACTGATACTGATAAATACTTATCAGTATTTTTAAGCCCTGGTTTTCGACCTTGCTATATTTTGAACATGTACTAGGAAGCCCTGATATTGAATTTTGAAAATACGTCTTATTCTTCACAAAAACAAACAGCAAAAACTATTTAATCGATCTGAAATAGTATTGCTTAAAGTTAATTTTATATAAATATAATTAGGCTGTAAATCAAAAGTAATTACGGTATTATAATACTAAAGTTTTCAAAACGTTCAAAATGAAATTTTATATTAGAACTCACTATGAGTACACTGTAGCATAAAATCTTAGAACACGAAAGTAATTCAGTGTATTAAGTAAATATCGTTTAAGCAGATGAAGCCGCATGTGGGTTGCCAGTATAAAATATATGTCAAATTAACAATTTCGCACATGTCGGATTAATAACCTCTTTTTATTAAATCGATTACAAGCTAAAAACAAAATAAAATCATACCTGTAATTTTGGATCAAAATATAGCCCAGGATTGCAATTACGTTCCACTTTTTGTCCGTGTACACAGTAATAAAATTTATTACAGTCAGTTTCATGTGGAAGTAGGTGATGAATATGGAAATCTGACGGACATCCGTTTGGTAAAGTTTCAAAGTCTGGTTGATTATCAGGTTGAGCTTCAGTGCTTGTTTCAATAGTAGTAAATCTTTCTGTACTTATTCCAGCAGTACTTTTAGTACTTCCTTCAGTAGGTATTACAGTACTTCCTTGAGTAGTTTTTACAGTGTTTATATTGCAATCAACATTGTGAGGCCAATCACAAACCTAGAATACACAATTATTTTATTTATTTAACATTTTTCAACACTTTCACTAGCTTATATCGGACCCCCGCGCTAGTTTTCTTCATCCGCACCAGCTGGTGCAGTCGAAGAAAACTAAAGCGGAAAAAATTTATGTCTCTCCTGTTTGTAACTGTTTGTGAAAGTTTTGCAGAGTCAAAAATATATATTAACTTATGATCAACATTATAAATATTTCCCATCAAAACATCACGGCAAACCCTTTTTTACCTAACACGCACTGGCAGTGAAAATCATCAACTTAGTATGCCGCTTCCTCCCCATCAACCGATCAGCACAGAGTGCGCGCGCCAATATTTAGTATTGTACTGTCGACTAGCTCGATATAAACAATGATGGCCAGCAATGAAAGAAAAATATAAAAGGGTGCGAGTAATATTGATATATCTCACTTTTCTCATCAGTTTTTGGTTCTCCTTACATTATGGCCTGTACCTATTGCTACTTCAGCTTGTACATTTTGAGAACTACGTCCGTAACCTTCGTTAGTCTACGAATTTCATCGCTTCTGATGTTGTCGCTTAGAAAATACCAAATATAGCTCTCTCCATCGCTCGCCTAGCGACTTTGAGCTTTTGGAAAATGCTTACTAATAAAAGTACCCGGTCCAGTGTTCAGGCATTGATGTAAATTGAACTAACAGGTACTTCATGGCTTCCCGAACGCTGCTCTATCTTAGAGGTTACTCGTCGGCGTTTCACGAGTGACCTTTCTCTCTCTAAGTTATATTTACTAGTTTGGATGACTTGTCCAAAATCGGTGTACTCGTCAACAACTTTCAGACGGTATGGGTGTGACGTTCCTGACGTTAGATCTATATCTTGTCCATGTTCATCTTAAGATCCACCCGCGGTGTGGTATTATCTAGGTGCTAGCTGTGTAGTGCAAAGCTCTTCCAGAAACGCAGCCAAGATTACTATATCACCACCTTTTATATTGATGTCCGTTTCACTCTGTCAACTTAAACACGCCTTCAGGAGGGGGAGTTTAAAGTTAAAAGCGGAGATTCGAAGATAAAACTCCGTGGTGGAGTGCGACAAGGGGACAAAACGACTCTATGTAACACCAAAGGAACTACAGGTACTTTGCCGGCTTTTAAGGTGAAGATAGGTGCGCGTTTAGAAAGTTCATATATCATATCTACCTGAAACCAGGCTCCTTGCTATTCTGCAGCAGCGTATGCATGTGATCCATGCGTGTTGCTCTGAAGATTTATCCAAACCGGCTTATTTGGGAGGTCATCTGGCTTGCCCACAATACTATTAGGTATCAAATAGTTTTTGATGCGTCGCTGCAGAAAGAGGTTCGTTCCAGTTTTTATTAGCTCTGTGAAACTGTCATCTCTACCACCTACTTGCCCTTTAATCGAATATACAGATCACGCCTTTCTTTCATAGGATAACAACTCTTGCTGAAAGTTTTCGGAGCCCTAGAATTAGGAAGGTATTTGACGTAGAATTCAGATTTTCATATTTAACGTACTATTGTTACAATCCGGTGAGACATTAATAAATATGTACCGTCTCATATCTGTCAGAATTAAATCTATCTCGCTTTTTATGGAAACACAAGGGTTTATCAAAACCCACTTGCACTGTGACTTCTTGATGAAGGAGTTTATTTATCCCTAGATCTACCTTTTACCTATTACATTGGACACCATACGACACACCCTAAATAGTACCCAAACAAAAAGTGAAAAAATAAATAGACATTGCAATCTAAATATTTGTGTGACATTAGACATAATAACAGGTATTAAAAACATAAGTTTTATTTTTCACTTCTCTTACACTAATATGTAGTTTTGTATATTAATTAAAATTCGCTTATTTTTATCTGTTCCATCACTACTGAAAATATTTTCTAGTGCGAGTCAGGCTATGATATCGGTCCGCGGTCGGTTTCCTGAAAATCTATGCGCAAAACAAACCTCTGGATTGGATTCATGGCTCTTCTGGGTTGGCCAAAAATTGGGATTACATTATGTGAAGAAGACCGTGTCGCAGGTGAATGAATACGGAACGTAATTTTTATTTGAATTTTGTTTATGGAAAAAGACAAAAACTTCGGTGTATTCAGAGGATGCCAGCATTGTCAGTTGTCAATCGTCAGCTGTTAGAATAGTAGAGTGAACGAGCATGGACCGCCCAAGAGGAGGAGGAAGACAGTGTTGCACCACACCACACAGGAAGACAGTGTTGTAGTGGAGAAGAAGGAGCTCGAAAAGTCTGTATGCCGATCTAGGCACAAGAGCACCGCCCCGGGCTTGGATGGCATCCTCGGTCGGGCGCTAACTCTGACCCTGAATAGACTGGCACCCAGAGTGCGAGGACTGTTCACTGCCTGTCTAGCTCAAGCCATAATTCCGTAGCGGTGAAAGACAGGCAGGCTAGTCCCCATTAAAAAAGAAGGGTCGCCCAACGAATTCATCCCGACGGGGCCTCCGCCAACAATATCATAGTGCTCTTGAGCGAAATCGCTAAGCTCTTCGAGCGTTTTGTGGCGAGGAGGCTACAACAACATTTGGAGAGGGCAGGTCCGGACCTCTCGGACGATCAATATAGTTTCCGCAGTGCTCGTTCGTCTGTGGATGCCATACTCAAGGTCAATTCCCATGCGCAGGGCCCGGTGGCCCGGAGCAAAGGAATCTCGGCGGTGTTTTTAGACATTGCCAACGCATTCAACTCCCTGCCCTGGCCCTGCATTAAGGAGACACTTATATATCACGGTGTGCCTCCATACCTGCGCCGCCGCCGTCATAAGGACTTACCTGTCCATGGAGAGCCTGTCCTGTGACCTTTCCCGCTCCTGGAGGAGGATGTGAGGAGTACAATATGTCGGCTGGTGTACAGAATCAAAAAAGAATCGGTGCTGGGTCCGATACTCTGGATTATCAGGTACGACTGGGTGCTGTGAGGCGGCACCATAAGGGGGATAAAGGTCCTCTATTACGTCGACGATACGCTGGTCTTGGCGAAATAGAGGTTCTATCGATAGGCGGCGGTCCTTGCGACAGCTGGGGTGGCCGAAGTCATCAGTTTTGCATCATGCCACTCGGGTTAAAAGTCGTCCTGAACAAATCCGAGGAACTCTATTTTCATGCTCCTCGAAAGGGCCCACCATCCGGTGCCCACATCATCATCGGTGGCATCAAAATTGATTCACGAGGATCATGAAATAGACCGGACTAGTTCTGGACGGTCGGTGGAGTTTCCGGGGTCACTTAACATCCTTGGCTCCGAAATTGTTTGAAGTCAGCGGCGACATTGGTGCGCCTTTTGCTCAATGTCGGTGGGCCGAGCGCCTCTAGTCGTTGGTTGTACACCGGAGTGGTCAGGTCGATAGCCGACCAAGTATGGGCGGACGTCCTGGATTGGCACAACATCACCCTGCTGCGACGTGCGCAGAGAGTCCAAAGATCGGCCTCAAGGGAGTGACATTCAAATTTAAGACCTATAGCAAGTAGTGGATGATAATAGATAATGATGACAATTATAATTACAGTAGTGATAATGAAATTATAATAAAAATAATATTACAAACCTGTTTTTTATAGTTAAATAATGTCCCAAGAGCACAATTCTCTTCAACTTTTCTTCCATGTACACAATTATAAAATTTACTACAGTCAGTTTCATGAGGAAGAAGGCGATGTATATGGAAATCTAACGGACATCCATTTGGTAAAGTTTCAAAGTCTGGTTTATTATCAGGTTGAGCTTCAGTAAAGAATCCAGTAGTAGTGCTCATTCCAGCGGTATTTTTAGTACTTCCCTCAGTACTAATTTCAGTACTCAATTGAGTAGTTTTTTCAGTATTTACTGAACATTCAACATTATGAGGCCAATCACAAACCTGGTTTAAAAATTATTTAAATTTTATTGACTTATATATCAGGTAGCCTGTAATGGCAAATATTATTTTACCAGAATATGTATATAACAAATAATATAAAAAACTCTAATCTTAATAAGACCAAATAAGGAAATTGCATTTAGTCAATTTAATTTAAAAAAATTGCAAACCTGTATTTTGAAATTAAATAATGTTCCAAGAGGACAATTTTCTTCAACTTTTCTTCCATGTACACAATTATAAAATTTACTACAGTCACTTTCGTGAGGAAGTAGGTGATGTATATGGAAATCTGACGGACATCCATTTGGTAAAGATTCGAAGTCTGGTTGATTACTATTTTCAGTTTCTTTTTGGGTGATTCCTACAGTGCTTTCTTCGGTACTTTTTTCGGTAGTGTTTTCAGGGGTTGCTTCTGTAGTTTTTGTGACACTTCCTTCAGTACTCACTCCATTGCTGCTCTTACATTCAACATTTTGTGGCGAGTCACAATCCTGAGGTCAAAATTTAAATATATGTTTTATACACGCATTTTGTGGAGATAGTGAGAACGATATTGGATTGAGATTGGATTGGATGAGAGATTAAATTCTATTTGTTTAATTAGCTTCGCGCTCTATCGAATGAATGGCTAGGTAAGTATTTTTCGAGACATTATTGCTTAGTGGTGAAACTCAACGACACGCTTTGTCTTGTTGCTAGAGAGAGAAAAGGAAAACAATTAATTCCTCATGAACTGATAACAGTCGCTTACAGCTATGTCGCTTCATACGTAGTGCCACAGTGTCGCGATGGCCTGTATATGTTTTTTCCCACATAACAGGGCAGGCAGAGAAAACTTTCAAGATACTACTACACTGAGAGGTGAAACATAATGCAAATGAAAATAATTTAAATATCATTAATCTGCGAATTAAAATATATATTCGAATCTATAAAATCGACATGTTATAGATTAGAACATATTTATTTTAATTACAACCTGTTACCAATTGTTACCTGTTTTTGTTCATTAAACAGCATGCCATTAAAACATCTCCTGTCTAGTTTCATGCCGAACGCACATTCATAGTACCGACCACAATCGCTCTCGTGGGGCAAGAATTGGCGTACTTGAAAATCAACTGGACAACCATTAGGCAAAACCTGTACTACTTCCTTTTGCGAGCATTTTACATTAGCTGGCCAATCACAAACCTGAAACATGTGAGCATATAGACTGCTGATAATAATTAGCGAGACGGATAATTGTGGGCCAAAATGTTGAGGCCAGTCGTGGCGCAGGGGCACAAAGTGTGACTGTAAAATCGACTGATCAATGACCGGTGGTAATCGATCGATCTTCATTCGAGGAAGTGAAATATTTATTTATATTTATATTTTCAATTCTTCGCTCTGGTGTAGAGGCAAAGCGCGGCGCTGAGATCCGCTACTCAACACCCAATGCCCCCATAACTCGGTGGAAAGTGGATGACGGAGTGTCTTAACACTAGGTTCCCTTTGCCTATCCTGCTGTGTGCGAATACAGCGCGCTAATAAAAAAAATGTAAAGGTTTGAGATATAGTTCTAAAAAAATTTTTTTTTTAAGCTACCAAAAATCAGCTCAATTGTCATTCTGAAAGCGAAGAAAAATGAGAATAATATAAGAGATCCTTAATCGATATAAATAATCCAATACAGTAACTATGTACTACGAAAATAAAATATTTCTTATATATTGTCTAATTCATTCTTTTTATTCATTTCGATGCATTTTGAGTGCTTTCCCATTTGTTTTGTAGATTAGTACTAAAGAGTTCTGCAATGACCGAAACAGGTGGAAAACCGATGAGGCAAGGTCAGGGACATACGGAGGATGCATGAACACATTTCAGCCCAGCTCTCTGAATTTTTGCTGCGTGGCTATACATGAGTGCGGTCTGGCGTTGTCATGGTGGAACACTACGCCCTTCCTATTCACTAGCTCTGGGCGGTTTTCTTAATAGATTTTATAACCCCATTAGTTGCTGACAGAAGAGGTCAGAATCGATAAATTTCCTCGGTGGCAAGAACTCATAGTATACAATTTCTTTCCTATCCCACCATACACATAGCATCATCTTTTACACTAAAATTTTTAAACTTGAAACGCTTGCACCACATTTGTACTACTCTTGTACTGCATTAGGTCCTTAAACCGCACAAATTTCATTCGCGACGTTCATCACATTTTACCTTTTTTGTAAAAAAAACTTTAAAAGGTACCGAATTTCTTTGTCACCTACATTTATTTTGCTTGCTTGAAAAACAATTGAAAAATGAAGCGAAGTAGTTCTTTTTATTCATTGGAACTTCAGAATGTCACATTTTATGGCAGCCAGTTACATTCAGTACAGCTAACGAGGTTTGATTACTAATAATACATTCAAAATACGAAAATACTTTTGCCCCGACCTATTACATAAAAAAAAATCATAAATTTGTGAAAGTGCAAGTACTGTGGCTGCATGAGAGGATATCATCGGCGGCAAGGGCGACCCCCGCGATCTCAAGCCTAGGCTTGCGGCCGTAAACTGAATGTTGAATTATTTTAATTTTTCATTTTCTCGAAAATTATACGTCCTAATTACATGCTATAAAAACCAAAGATTATCTTCATAAAGTTTCCTTGATGATAGATGGAATCTTTTACTTATAAGTTTCAATATTATCAAATAAAAAACGGCGAAATATCACCTCGGAATTTACAATTATATTGTGTCACAAAATGCCTTATTATGACTTTTTTATAAATATACGGTGTAGCGTACTTCATTTTAGAACTAATGAAATTGAATGTTTTTGTAGTACAATAATACTTACATACATTCAATTATTTTTAAAGCGGACGCGCTCGAAGCAATTCGATAATGTTCATTGTTGTTGTTATTTCATTATTTAAGGCTAACTAAGAATTACACTCTGATATTATATAACCTATGGCACTCCTGGGAAATGCAACTTTCATACAAAATAAAAAAAGATATGAATCCGACCAGTAGTTCCAGAAACTTAGCATTTAAACAAACAAACAAACTCTTCCGCTTTATTATATTAGTATAGATGTGGTTATAGCTGTTTGCTTAATTATTCATATTTTCGTTTGGTTCTCTTCGCTTATTCAAGTAGTAGATTAGTTCGATTTTTTTTATTTAAGGAAATTTATTAGGTTAAGGATTTGTTTTATTTTATTTTGGTTTACTTTTATTTTACTTAATATTTTTTGATCATTTTATTTTTTTAATTAGTTAGGTATTTTTTTCTGATATAAAGACTTTCCCTTAATTACTTTTACTGATTGAAATGTACAAACATATTGTATATTTCAATCTACTTCCCTCTTCCTGAAATTAATCTCGGCGTATATTGCCAGAGTCTGTTTTAGTTTATTTATTCATTTTAATAACTAAGGTATTTCTATAATTAAGAATTTTATTTCCCTTACATATATCTACTTATTTTCGGTTCAAAAATTAATTGTATATAATTTATTCCGATGAAGATTAATATAAAAGTATGGATAACATGATGTAATTAACATATAAAAAAATAATTGTCTTGTCAAATCTACAATAGTGGGACATTTGGTGATGCAAAGTTTTTGTGTTGATATGTATATCATCTTAAGAAAAACTTAAGAAGAACCGAAGCGTCTTAATGAGAACGGTGTATTTTTACACTATGTTACCAGGTTCTCATCACACGTGAACTGAAATTTATGGGAGATAGGACGGACTTCTATTGTTAGTGAGTCTATCTTCCCCCTAATTTTAGAGATATTGCTTATTGAGGGGCTGAGCTCAACTCCATGCTTTTGCTATCAGAGATAGGAAAATTTATTATAGACACAAAAGCTTGTCTATGTTTAACTTTTAAAAACCGAGTATAAAAGTAAATGTATTCCAATGATATTAAAGAATAAAACTAAATATTATCATCATTTATTTTATTTTTTGGTAAATATTGATAAATACATAGGGTATTACATCTTCAATTGCTATCACTTTAATTTTTTAGCTCAACGCCGTATCCCTCATATAATAATAGGATAATAATATAAACCGTGATGTTTTCTATCTAGGTTCCCTCTATTTAAATAACCTACTCTCTTATATGCGGAAAACAGCGTGAAGCTTTTACAAGTTTTAGTAGACTAAGCCAACCAATCCAAATAATGTATACAATAATTATTGATTAAATGTAATACCGGTACCATCAAATAATTTTGGTTCATTTGTAATTAAAAACTACATTTTGGACATTATATTATTTACACTAATTACAATGTAGATAAGACAAAATTCAATGATAAAAATCAGCTTTTTTGTTCGGTCTTTTTGTTACATCCTTTGAAAAATTACAAATTATAATACTTTAGATTTTTTTACTTTAGATTTGATTTTTTGATAAGATTTAGATATATCTTTGAAATGTATCGACAGTTCTGCGTGTAATGTGCCAGATAATGTGTGTACGTACATGGAATATTGATTTTGATACATTAGTTTATCGGGACGACCGCAATTTTTTTTAATTTATATAGCGTTCATCGATTTTAAAATTTGAACCCGCTATTGTTGAATATAGTTAATCTATAAAATAAGGTAAAAAATAATCTCTAATAAAGTAAACTTAATGTTCATGATGTTACATGGGTGAAGGACCTGGTGGTCTGAAACACAAAGAATTCCAGTTCAAGCGTCAGCTTCTATTCTATTTAAGTAAATGTCGCCGGGTTAGAATATAAGTCACACTCTTGTTGACTTGACCTTATAGTCCATGCACTGGGGCCAAAAATTTTTTTTCGTCAACTTTTAGTATGTAAAAACTTAAATTAAAAATTCGTTGCTATTCCGTTTTACTGTTAATTGTTTTTTACATTATGAATCAAATTTTAAATTACGAAAATAAATATGATATGATATGATGATTTTATTTTCTCAAGTAAAGTATTTTTATAATAATAAGGCCTTGTCTCAACCTATGTTTATTAACATTCTGATAAAATTTCTATTGAATCTAATACGAGATAGCAGGTTAAATTTTATTGCTGATAAGTTAAATATATTAATATAAGTCAAAAAATATATTATTTAAAACATCACGGACAAGTTAAAAAAAATTGTCAACTTTTAATATGCTTTTCTTTTAAGCAATTTGCTAACTAAAACTTCCACATTTATATTTAAATGACTACCCTTAATTGGACAATTCATAAAAATCTTAACACCATCGCTACAATTGATGTACTTATCACAATCTATTTCATTTGGTATTTTCAAAATAATGTCAAAATCTGATGGACAATCAGATATGGATTTTTGTGTAGTTGATAATATTTGTGTTGTTGATTCTTGTGTTGTCGGAGCTAGTGTTGATGTTGTTGATGTCATCCTTATTGTTGTTGGTCGAGGGCATTCAACAGTGTTAGGCCAAGCGCATGACTGTGGAAGAATATATCTAGTGTTTTATGTTGTTTTGAACTGAATGATAGTCTCTCAATGATTTCTCTACATTTATCGATCATGTATTAGACTAATTACTATAATTTATCATTAATATATTTTTTTTGTCAAACTAAAAAACAAAAACACAGCTTCACGCTGTATTCTGCAGATAGCGGGTAGGCAGAGGTCATCTAGGGTTAAGACACTGCGTTCCCCATTTTCTGCCGAATTCCGAGGGTAATGCGTGCTGAGTGGCGGAACACAACGCCGCGCTTAGCCTCGACACCAGAGCGAAGAAATGAAAATGTACCTTTAAATAAATATTTCATTTCCTCGAGTGGGGATCGAACCTACAACCGTTACAATCACACCCTTGTGCTCCTGGGCCACGACGGCCTCAAAGTTTGTTACATCAAAGTCTATTAATCTTATTTATAAGAGGGTATTGCGAAATATTAAATATTTGATTGAATAGATGACGATTGGCCATTGTTTATGTTGGCAATAGCTAGGTGATTTTTAAATTTATAGATTTACGCGTTAACTAAAGAAGTTTCATTAAATAAATAAGTCATCAATAAATTTATTTAAGGCTATATTTCTACACTCTTTTGAATTCATTTAGAGACCTTAGTTCCTGTTTACGATGTATAGCATTTTTTGTAGTTCAATGTTGATACAACAGTTGTGTACTCTTTTTTATTTCAACATTCTGCCTAATTCGTAAGTAACTAATTTCGTCTCATTCAATATTATAAATCTGTCGCTTCAAAACGAAGAACAATCAACTAACTCTCGCAGTCTTGATTATTTTAGAAGGTTTTTTGGAGAAAGGATAACTGCATTACTTAAGTCTTACTAGTAACAGAAGCTAAGGATCTTGCGAAACTCCTCATATTCCCTTTGGGTGATTTATATAACAATATTTTTTTATTAAATTTGCAATATTTTTAATGTATTTAAATACCAATTTGAACCCACTGTCAACATTTAAATTTTCCGAATTTATTGACGTCAATTCGTTGGTATAATTTATTTTTAAACGTGCATAAATATTCAAATTCCGTATAAAAGTATGGAATACCTTTAACCTTTTGTAAAATTTTCCATGGATGGAAATGGTTTCTTTCAGAAGCTAAATAACGTAAATGAGGATTTGGACTAGAACTTATCATATAAAACAATTTCGTTTTAATTTTTTAAATAATCCACGTTTCATCATAGCAGATATTGGACTTGTTCTTAACTTCACGCTTTTTTTAACTTCACACTGTATCCCGCACATAGATTCTCATCAAGATACTTCCATTTTCAAATTTTCCGCCTAATTCTTAAAACATCTCTTGTTGAGTGGCGGAACTCAACGTCGCTCTATGCTGGTAAAGAGACCAGAGCTAGGAAATGAATATATTGAATATTCCATTCTCCCGAGTGGGAATCGAACCCGCAACCGTCGCATATATTGTACGCCCCTGCGCCACGACGCCGTCTAAAACAGTTTGAGTTTTTATTTAGATATTTAGAAAATTAGTTTGAGTTTTTATTTAGATATATAGAATTTTAACAAATCTTACCTGTTTTCCTTCATTAAAGAGGGTCCCTCCCGGACAGTCCATAAGGACTTTGTTTCCATGGACGCACTGGTAGTATTTATCGCAGTCGGTCTCATGAGAAAGGAGCATGTGGACATGAGAGTTCGATGGACAGCCGTTGGGCAAAATGCTTGCCCAACCGTACCCGAGCAGCAGCAAGAATATAAGTATTGTCATATCTGAAATACACATAGTCATTTTTAATGTTTTTTATTTTTAATTTATTTAAAAAAAATATTGTTGGTATTTTATTTAAAAAACCGGACAAGCGCGAATTGGTCTCGCCTCACGAAGATTCTGTAAAAAATTGGAGATATTTGGCTTTCTCTGAAATTCAGAGTTAGCTTAACCCCTTTAAGATTTTTTCTTAAACTAGTACTACCTGTGGATGCCAAATTTCATAATTCTACGTCAACTGGAAGTACCCTATTCACTTTGTAGTGTCGAAATATACGGAGATTAGGACAAAAATTAAAAACTATACATTTGTGGTTAAATTTAAAAAAATATAGTCGTAAAAGGGCGGCAAAATTTGGTATTAAAAGCCACTAGTTCAAGTGAGAGGAAAGGACTTTTTATAAGCAAAGCTTGAATTTCGCTTGTCCCTTGTCCAGTTTTTTTACAATGTGTAAATGAGACGCACGTTCGAACTCCGTTATGTTTAATTTTGTTCGTTTTCAATTTTTTTTTAGCTTCACGCTGTATATTATCCTTAACAGGGTAAGCAGAGGGAGCCCGGGAACCTGGTGACGAGATACTTCGTTCCCATTAAGAGTAGAGAGACTTGTCAAATAAAATACCTTTTTATTGTTATATCTTTTTATTTATGACCTTACCATATAAAAAGCGCTAAATGTTTATTATATGTGTACATATTAAAATATATTTATGTTACGCTTTTAGATTTCGTTTTTAGCTAAAAAACACTCAAAAAGTAGTTAATCCAAAAATATTAAAACATCACTATTAAAGAAGTATGAATAACTAAATATAATGAGAATCTTTACCTTGATATTATCTGTGATTATAAATTTCTTTGAATCAAATACGTCATGTACCTACTATGATAATGTTTTGTACTTACATTAATTTCGATGTTAAATTAAAAGATTATATATCGATAGATCTACATCGTTTTAGTTTCAATTACTTACATTAGTAAATTATTTGTTTTCATTTAGAAATTCATATTGTTTATCATTACGTGTGATGTCTATCAACATGTTAGGTACATTATGTTGAGTTGCCTGAATGCGAATAATACTAAAGTTCTGATAATTCAAAGAAATCGCAAAGAGAATGGAAGATCAATGTATATAGAAAGATATTAGAAAAAGTAAATGAAATATATCGGGAAATTATATTTTGTGGAAGAAAGGCCTATTGCTACTGGCCTTAATTGCATTGATGAGACGGGTTAACCCGTCCCGTCAGCATAGTTGCCGTACACAAAGCAGTTTGACACAGTTTGGCAGTGTCGAAACGTGGACATTATAGAAGAAGAAGAATGAAAGACAAATGAATACTCTGGAAATGCGATATCTTCGTAGGATATGCGGAGACAGTTCAGATGATTGAATCCGCATTAAAGAAGTGAGCAGAATGGCATGGTACTAGTGATTACGTCATGGTGTGAATGAAAAAGAACATGCTCTGGTGGTTTTTGTTTGACAGTTTAAGAAACAAAAAAGGTATGCGTTTGGCACTCCGTTTTCCCTATCTACCCCACTAGAGTCAAAGTGTGAAGCTAAAAAAAATAGGCTTCTTTATTTTAGTTGTTTCTTAGGTGAAAAGCTCTAGTGGAACTGGGTAACATGGAGAATCTGGTAACCTAGTTTTAAGACACTTTTTCTCTATATTTTCGTTAATGCACAATCGTGCGATTATAAACGCGAATCGTTATGCTCTTTATTTCCACTTAAGAAGAAGGAATATTGAATACAATTAAATATTGAATATTTCATGCCCGCGCTCAAGTAATAACACAAAGCGCGACGTTGAGTTCCGCCACTCTACACACAATGACTCTAGAATTCGTCGGAGAGTGGAGAATAGAAAAGTGTGTTAAATGAAACGAGGTACCTTAACACTAGGTTTTCTCTCTGTCTACCCTGCTATGTGAAGGATACAGCGTGAAGCATATATATTTTGTATCATAATGAGATACTTCCACTGCCCACTGTGCGTACTATGCTAAGTACGTGATACAGCGTGGAGAAAAAAAACAAAACTTTAATATAAACTTTAGTGGTCGCTTTCAGCATAAATCGTGATTCAGCCTTTTAAAAACATACTCAATAAACATAGATTAATGTAAACATAAACAATTAAATAATCTACTTAGAAATATCTACCATAGATTAATAATTACTAAATAATCAAATAAACAACTATAATAGGCTAATTTAAAACAAAATTTTCGCCTTTTCATCTTTCAAGCTCCACCCACAATGTAAGCAGCCATTACTATCTATACGTGAGACATATACAAATATAACGTCATTTAAATATGTATGTATACATACAATAAAAAAGTGACTCGTTGCACATGAAAAATATATTTTTGGACAAATTTAACATTTATCAACGTAATAGAACCTAAAACAATTATTTTATTATGTTTTGTCTGCTTGTCTGTTTGTTTGTCTGTAGGCTTGTTCAAGCTAATCTTAGAACCGGCTTAACCGATTTAAATGCAGTTTTAAATGTTGTATTTGGCAAAATACCTTTAAAATTTAATATTGGTTTTAATGAAATCGGTTTATAAATGTAAAAAAGTTATGTCAATACTAAGTATTGCATGTGACAATATTGTTACACAATAGATGGTTTGTTGAACAGGTTTTATTCTCATATTTATGCACTACAAGATTCCTGTATTTTTGAATGCTTATGCTTAAGGTTATCTTTAAGAGATAACTAATAGTGATAGGCGACCTTCGCCTTTGCATTCTACGGTTATAATTCTACAAAAGTATTGTTGATTCTTTGTTTTAATTTACTGGTGATCTTGAGGTACCTACGTAATAAATAATTTTATTAATCTATTTTACGATAAGGGTTCTACGCTCTAATACATTTGAGTGGCGGAATTCAATATCGCGCTATGTATTGCCAAAGTCATTCTCTCGAGCAGGGATTCAAATTTAACTTCAAAATATTTATTCAAATAGACTTTTACAAGCACTTTTGAATCATCGAAATGAACATAAAGCTTGTTGTTGCCACCGGCTTGGAAGGCAGTTCTGCTGAAAAGAACCAGCTTAATTTTATTTGAAGTCGTGGTACAATATGTTGTTGTCTAATCAGACGTAGAAGCGGAAGCTTTTAATTTTTTTCTCATAAATATCTATTAAGTAACTCGTTCCTTACCGTCATTTACTCCGGAAGTAGATCTATATTAAAAAAATATGTTGACAGATCCAAATATAACTTAACTACTGAAAATTATTAAAATGTTTAAAAGCCTTACTTTGAAAATAAAATGATGATTTATGACATATATCTGTTAAATCGCTTGGTGGCTTGGTAATTATACATAAGATGGCATTGCGTCCCGCCTTTATTTTTAATAGATGTGTAGAAACTGATACTTTTCCAGAGCTAGTTAAATATAGTAAAATAATAATACCGTGGAGATAGATTAAACCCTGGAAACTACAGACCAATCTCTGTAATACCATAATTGAGCAAAATATTTGATAGTGTAGACCATGAAATTTTATTATTAAAACTATATTGCTATAGCATGCAGGATGTGGCTCTTGCCTCAAAATTCAAGAATCCAGTAGGTTAGGATAAATAAAATAATATTTTCTGGATCTCCTCTAAGTATTCCACAAGCATCTAATTCTCCCCTTTTATTTCTTCATTATACTAACAATCTACCTTTTTATGCAAAAAAATTACAAACAAAGTCAATTATGACCAAGTGAATAGTGCATTGTCGCATATAATTAAAAATGAAAACCTTAACGTTACAAATTCAATAATAATATATTAAGTATTATGTATATAAGCAATTCAACAGACATATGCCATAAAACTATTAGTTTTCTTTCTTTCAAATTAAGGCTTTTAAACACATAAAACACATGCTTAAATACAAATTTTATTTTATTTTATTTTTTTTATGGAAAAGACACGGCAAACGAGCGTGCGGGTCACCTGATGGTAAGTGATTACCGCCGCCCACGACTCCGTGCAACCCCAGAGGAGCTACAGGTGCGTTGCCGGCCTTTAAGATGGGTTGGGCGCCGGGGCCCGGCATTACCTGATGCGAAACGCAGTGGCATAGAGCCACTACTTCACGCCGGTTTTAAATGCCGGGGGTGGTAATGATCCGGTCGAGTCTGCCCATGCGTGTTGCCATTGCTGGCGACGTGACTCTACCACACGTACTTTAGTCGCCTCTTACGACACCACCAGTACCAGGATGATCCTATTCTAGGCCGGGATCACACGGCACGGCGATCTGTTTACATATATTTTAGTATATGTACTCGAGGTACTCTGATTCTCTGATCTGATTAGACCAACTACCACATAATTGCATGACGCATCACGACTTCGAATGAAATTAAGGAAATTATTTTTGCAGTATTCGCTGTAGTGCCTATCGCTTAATCTTTTTTGTACGTATCAGACAGCACGGCGGCAATGATACCATTAGATTTTACGTGTAGATAATCAATTTGTAAATAATTAAATATATTCGATTATTGAGGCGTGTATTGTAAACGACGGGTTGTGGGTTCGATTTCATTCGAGGAAATTAAATATTTATTATTTAACTCTTTGGTGCCGCGCTTTGCCTCATTAAATAATAAATAAATATTTATTATTTAATGAGGCAAAGCGCGGCTTTGAGTTACACCACTCAACATGCAATGTTTCTAGAATTCGGCGGAAAGTGAAGCATTTTTTGATATATCTCTGTAATAGTATATATCTGAGCTCAGTGTGCTTGTTGGCAAAATCCTCTTCTAACATTTATTTTCTATCCTAAGCGACCCTTCCCCGGTTGGGACGTTCTGTTAATTTGATTGCATCTTTCCATCTTCTCCGTTATCGTCCCATACTCATTTTAGGTATTAATAGGTTACAATTTTGCTCCATTTGTCCCGTGTACTTATAAGTGTATGCCTCTACTTTAGTTAGTCTTTTTTTGTAAGGATGTCTGTTGCTGGAGCTTTGTTCGTTATGGTTATATTTCTGATACTCTGATATAGTGATGGTTTGAAAGTGACCAGGTTAGACATCAATAAGTCAGATAGGGTAAAAATTTTTGTAAGGACGAGGTGGACTAGTGGACGAGCCCGACTCGCAATTGCCCATTTTTTTAGTTCTGCTTATAATTATATTCCACCCGAAAAACAAAACATAAGATGTTGGACAGCAGAGCTAAACTAAATATAACTAGAAATAGAATTGCTCTCATTCGCCTTAGTGCTGCATAGGTATATGCCTAAACCTGGGTAGGCAGACGGAACCTTATGTTAGGACTCCATTTCCCACAATCCTACAATTTCGAGACATAGCGTATTGAATAGCAGAACTCAACGCCACTCTTTCCCTTATCACTAGACCAAGGAAATAAATAAAAAATAATTACTTTACATGGGATTCAAAGCCGTCAACCGTCGTCTTTACAGTCAGACGCTACGTATCTGGACCACGACCGTCTTTTAATATATTAATTTTATATGTTTTTTTTATTCTTTTAATCTATATTAACGATACGCTGTGCTAACTATAAACAATATTTAGAAAAACATCATAAAATATCACACTACTATACTAAAACAAGAGAATATTTGCTTCAACCAGAAATGGAACTGCACAGCCGTGACTCAGTTACCAATGTACAAAAACAAAAAAGACTATTACTTTATAATTAATTCTTTTTATCTATTAAAATATACAACATGTAATTAAAACACCTTGTACATACAAGTTGTAACGTTACACACTTAAGATTAAAATCGTTGATAAGATTTATATAAAAAATATTCTTAGAAACAATATGATTGTTATTAACAAAATTATATTAAACCAATAGATAGATACCTATCATAGAGGCCGTCGTGGCGCACGAGAAACTGCGAACACGACGGCTGTGGATTCGATTCCCATTCGAGGGAATGAAAGATTTATTTTGCAACTAGGCACAGCGCGGCATTAAGTTATGTTATTAAACACGCAATGCCTCGAGAATTCGTCGGAAAGTGTGGTACGGAGATGTCTTAACACTAGGTTTCCTCTGCCTACCCTCCTATGTGCAGGTCACTATTGTTTGAGGGCGTCGTGGTGTGGAATTGCGTTTGAATGTAAACGCAATGGTTATGGATTCGATTACCATTTGGGTAATGATTGTTATATACATTAAGTCTTCATCATCAGAGAAGCTCGATAATACATACCATTTTATGGTATTGTTACTTCTTAGATGTTATATTTGTATACAAGTTGAAATTGACACCCAAAAAATTATGGGTTATAATATTTTCGTTTTCAAACATTTTGAAATATTTGACTTCGTGTCTTTTTAGTAATATACACACGTAAATGCATATCGAAAACTTGGGCTCTTTAAAAAAATTTAAATTAAATCAGCTTCACGCTGTATTCCGCACACAGCAGGGTAGGCACAAGGAACGTAGTGTCTCCGTTCGTCCCATTTTCCACCGAATTCCGGAGAAATTTGCGTGTTGAGCAGCGAAACTCAACGCCGCGCTTTGCCTCGATACCAAAGCGAAGAAATGACAATGTAAATTTGAATAAATATTTCTTCGAGTGGGGCTAGAACTCACAACCAGTCGCGTTTACAGTCACACACCTATGCCTACGTCACGACTGGCCTCAGTGGGTTCTTTCCCGTCTGATTATACATATCTGCTACAGCAATAAATTTATAGTTATCAACATTGCACTCTCTATAACATAATTATGACTTACTAATATTTTTCTTCGTATTTGTTTATGTACAATTCTATAAACAAAAATAATTAATTATATTCAAATGTTTAATTTGTTTTCGTTTTCCATCTCTAATAGACAAGCTGCGGCGTTGTGTTCCGCTGTCCAACTTGCAAAGTCTCGAGAATAATGCTAGGCGTTGGAAACAGAGTGTCTTAACACTAGATTCCTTCTGGCTCTCCTGCTGCTGGATACCGCATGAAGCTAAAAAAAACTTGAATACTCTTTTGTAAATGTTAAAAATTATATCTTTTTAATATCTATCTTATAAATGTTTAGACATTTTAAGCATTATTTTTTTATAAAGAGAATCCAAGTTTAAGTTAACTTAATAATATAGAAAATATTAAGAAGTAGCTGAGGATCCCCCGGAGGGCATGTATGAAGAGGTTGATGACAGTGGACGAGGCGAAAGAGGTATGTAGAGACCGTAGCGTTTGGCGCTCCGTTCTCTCTGACTACCCCGCTAGGAATAAAGCGTGAAGTTAAGTTAAGTTAAGAAGTAGCTTTCTGGGAATATTTTTATAGTATAAAATAACTATTATAACTTCGACAAATTTCAACGTAACACAATAAGACCTTATAGTCTAATTCTAGTTAGTTGAGAGAGATCCCGAGTTCAAATCCCCCTTTCGTTAAAATATTTGTACCAATATTTTTAGCTCCATACCGCACATAGCAGGGTAGACAAAGAAAACTTGGCAACCTAGTAGTAAGACACTCCTTTCCCCTTAAGACATTTACGTTTTGCCCTTCTGTCGAGTTTACAAGTGATTGCGTTAAATATTAAATGGCGGAACTCAACGCAGCGCTTTACCTTGTTACCCCCCCTAGAATAAGGAAATGAAAAATATTAAATATTTAATTCATTCGAGTGGCAATCGAACTCACAATCGTCGCGTTTATATTCACACTTCCATGTTACTCCGAATTTAAATACATATATTCAAAAGGAAAACTTACAATAATCATTCGATAACTAATTCGCAGTCTTAGTCGCAAAATTCAAAGGTATCCGAAAAGATAAGGCAGTGGGCGGCACGTTACTAAAAGTTAAGATTATCAAACAAGATTGCATGTTTGTGTCATGTTTCAGAAATGCCTATAATATACTATCGGAATTAACAATCATTGTTAATGCCTTTTTTTTTTGGAAAATATTATTCTAAGCATAAGACCCAAATTCGAGACGTTGCGTGTAGAGTTGCGCGACTCAACACCGCGAAGCGTATGGTTGTGGGGAAATACATACTTCCTGAGACTTGCCATGTATATTTTGACTATTTTCATGCCTTCGATTGGGGCCTTTATCTATAAAGGGCAAAGTGTTGCAACCAAAATTATGGTGTCTCCATTTTTTTATTGTAGCTTCACGATGTATCCCGCACATGGCAGGGTAGAAAGAGGGAACGTTGAAACGTAGTATTACACTACGTTTCAATAATTTAATAACTTTTTGACTTCCGCCCTCCTTCCCTTTGCCTTTGCCTACCCTGCTGTGGGCGAGATACAGCGTGACACTAATTGTATAAATAATGACTGATTATAAACGAGACGGTTGGGGGCTCGATTGCCACTTACAGGGATTAATTATTTTCATTTTCTTGATATGGTAATGAAACTATGCGTCTAGGTATCTCAAAAATTAAATGGTGCTTGGAGAACAAAGTATTTTAATAGTTGATTTCATCTACTTACGCTGCTATATGCGGGATACCACGTAAAGCTAGCAAACAAGATTTAAATATCAACACCAAAATTATTTATTTTGAAAACTGTGCTCAGGAGAATAGAACTAGCTTGTTATACAGCATTAAACTCCAACCGGAATAGAGAGATGCTATAAGTGTGTCACGCTTCATTCATAAATGTAGTATCTTTTGATTGCGTTGACTTAGAAGCTTGATTTTTCTGTGCTTCAAGGGACTGTACATTAAATATTCAATATTTGATACTAATTTCAACTTGATTCCTCCACGCGATCTCGAGATACGAGTAATGATCTTGACAGGCGGACAGACGAATAACAAATCCGAATAAAAAATGTCCGTGTTTATCTTTTAAGGTACGGAACCCTAAAAAGGTCTTCACGATTTTCCTCTTTACCCACTTTTTGATATATTGCATGGTGGAACTTAGCGTTCGACTTTGTCTACCACAGCGTGGAAAAAAAGATTAAATTATCGTACGTAAAATTAATAACTATTCAAGTGGGAATCTAAAGCAAAATCACTCTACGCCATGGCAAATATATATTTTTTAAATAAATTCAAATTCCAATAACTGAAAAGAATGCCTAGAAATATATATATATACTGTCACCTTGAACTCGGCCTTTAGGAGGCCATAATATCAAGCATTTTTTTAAAGATACGTAACGATTTTTCCACAACACGGATTATTGTACGAAAATTATCTTTTAATCCACAAAATACTTTATCTATGATATTAAATGGATAATAACCTTGTCAACAGAAATGCGTAGTGATCTATACTATTTTTTTTAATTTCACGCTGTACTCGCATATGGCCGGAGGTAGCGGGAGCCTAGTGTTAAGACACTCCTTTCTTCACGCATTATCCAATGTTTGAAACAATGTGTGTTGAGTGGCAGTATTTAACTCCGTACTTTTTCTCCAGAACGGAGAAATCATTTTAAATATAATTATTTCCCGAAGTCGGATTGAGCATCCGAACACTGTGGGCCTACAGTCAGTTATTCACGCCACGTCTAGATTTTTTTTATCTTCTCATAGCAGGATAGACAGAGAGCACCTGGAAACACAGTGTTAAGTAAGACACTTTCATTTGCCACTTTCCGCCGAATTCTCGAGGTATTGCGTGAAATGGAAATATTAAATACAATCGGTGCCGATTTAAAGTTTTTTCCATATAAACTTTCAACCTCTTATTAGGAGACCCTTAGGAGGTAAGTTTTAAAAAATCATGAAACACGTGAAATATTTTTAAGAGTCTGAATTTTATTTTTTTTAAAATCGGTGCCAATTTAAATTAAATTGGATAGTGGATATCTGAAATACACAACTACAACCAATTTTGAAGAAACTTGACTGTTCTCTAACTTTGAAATATTAATACAATATTAAAAAAAAGATCATCATCACGATATAACGAAAAATTAAGGAGAAATTTGTGGACAAACAAAACCTTGACTCTTTGCTTAACATACATGCTTAAAAGATTAAAAAGATCTTTTCTTAGGGTCCATGCGTCGAAAATACAAAAAACCGAACACTTATAGATTCTTGTCTGTCCATCCGTCCAACAATCAAACTTCTAAACTAGCAATCAAAGCAATCAAAAGATACAACAAACACTAGATACAGAAAAGATATAGAATAAGACAAAAGATACAGAAATTTTTAAAACTCACAAGGGAATCAAAAACCTACAGGGTCCGTGGACCTACAGTTATAAAATTGCAATATTTATAAAGTAAAAAAAAAGGTGAAATTTATACGTAGTTCGTAGAAAAAAGACAAACGTAAGTCGGGCTCGCCCATCAAAGGTTCCGTAGAAAAATTGACGATCTCGAGTTTTTTCTGAATTTCAGGCTTATCTTAGTCAGAGCCCTTTTATCTGATACCTCATTTGAACTAGAACGGCTTTAATGCTAAATTTTGCCGCCCTTTTAAGGGTATTTTTTTTTCGTGAAGATTCTATAGATACTACCTGTAAATTCTAGCTGCCAAATTTCCGGGAAAAACTAATATTCCCGGTTAACCTAGATCGGGAATACTAGTTTTTCCCGGAAGTACTAAAGTAAATATAGAAATTAGATTTTTCTGGAAATCAAGGGACGATTCTACGCTCTGAGTCATCTGAATATATGATTTGAAGTTCAACTCCATATCTCCTAGCGTTCCTAAGATAAAGGCTTTTGACAGACAGACTGGTGAGCGGACAACAAAGTATGCGCTAAAAAATAAATAACGAGGCAACTGTACGCCGGCGGCTAAAGCTTTGCACTATGCCTAGTATCAACGAGGATATTGTCTTTGATTATTCTTCTGGTTCGTCTCTCAATCGACTCCAAAGCCTGTAATTGGTACTTGGCAGAGCTATCCCATATGTGAGAGCAGTACTCAATATCCGTGTATCGAGTATCTTATTTGTGCATTATAAAATGTGAAAAGATATTGAGGTGTAAAGTACTATATCATTTTGGAGACGATGTGAAGTTTTTTAGCATTTAATTGACCTTTGGATCTAAAGTAAGAGACAAAATTTAGAAGTCGATGAGAAGTAATACCAATAAGTTCAAGTTGATCAAGTGACGGAACATTTCAGATAGAGGGGACAATTCGAACGACCTTCTCTTCGTGATGAACAGTCACGTCTAAATCTTAGTGCCATTAAATTTGACCAGATTGGCATCTCCTCAATCGCATACTGCCTTGAGGTTGAAATTACGACGTTCTCAATGATATTATCCCTGTGGTTTTATTCCTAAGACACTAGATATTTAGAGAGCCTTTTTTCTATATAATTAAGTTAATGTTATATTGATAACTATTTCAATTATTCCCTTTTTTCGATTTACTATAATTATACTAAATAATCTTTAGAGATCATCCACATTAAAGATATTCCCTCACATATTCATAGATTTTCTCTCTCCTCCTCTTAGACTCCTATTTACTTATTCCCGACTGTGAAGGAAGGGTGATGTTTTTCACGCGTATCTTGTATGTATGTAATATTCTTTATTACCTCATATCTCCAGAACTGCTAAACGGATTTACTTCAATCAATAAAATCTTCAATCAATCAATAAAATCTTTACCAGGAGCCCCGCATAATTTAAAGAGGTCCCGACTGTTAATCCTAATAAACTATTGGGCTTGTTTATTTTCTTTTTAGTTTTATGCAGTCTGGGTTTTTGTTTTTTTAGAAAACATTTAAAAGTATAAAATATTTTTTTTTCCTAAATGTGAAATAACAGTTTAAAAATATTAAAAATATCTACTCCAATTTTTTATTTGGTCTAAGTTACAAAATGTTCTCTACAAAATGGACACTTCTTTCGATAAATAAAGATAATACTTATAATTTTCCATTTCCGTATTATCAAGACAAGGTCGGTCGGAGAGCCTCTATTCAAGGTACGTAATATTATATTATAGATATGTTGATATGTACACAACCGTAAAGAAAATTCGATAATTAATTGGCTAAAGATTTCTGTATCCTAAAAATCGTGATCAAGTTAGCTAATTCTAATTTTTTAAGAGATTTCAGTTTGTTCATAATAGTAGGGTACCTAGGCGAAAATCATCTTAAGGTCCAGGTTAAGTCGCTCTCAACTCTGAAATCGACCTCAAAGTGTTTTATAAATGCGTGTTTAAATCATTATGAAATAGTAACTTGTACTTGCAACTTCACTTAAATATATGTTATGAAAATCTAAACAACTTACCTAATCATTAATCGATGCGAAAGTATTTTGTATTTTTTTTTCACTCACTATTTCAACATCACAACACTTTCGTAACTGTCGTAAATAATGTAACATCACAAATATAAATTATATCGAATCTGCGATTTTTGCCCAAGATATCAATATACGACATATGTTAATTTCGTTAATTAATATCTATTGATTATTTATATATTTTTCTTTGATAACACGTCACTGTATATACCTATGTATAATGTTGTACGAAAATTCTTATCATTTAGTGTATTTAGCTAGCTATTAGCACCATAATATTTTTGTATTGATTTTTAATTTGAATTGTCTTTTTTTAGGGTTCCGTTGGCGAATGGTGACTAAAACTTAAAAAATATTTCGAAACTTTTAACAGTGCACAGTAAAATCAGTACCGTGATTTTTATACAAACATAGAAATAAAAAATAACGAGGTATCCTTTAAGCATCCATTTAACCGAAACTAAAAACTGATTGTTACAAAGTTAAATATTCTTTAAATAGAAAACATTAAGGAATCCATAATATATATAAATTATTCGCCACTTCGTTGACTGAAATGTGAAATTATCTCTTCATTTCTTGAGTTTACGAGCTAAACTTTTTATTATATGTTTTCACTTCACACTATAACACCTAAACTGTTCTCTATATAATTAACTACAACTACAATGTACCCCAAGATATGAAAAAATGTTTTTCAGCGAATAGCAGTCTCATTTCGTCACGCCTATTGTTACACATATGAATATCGGTAATAAATTATACACTTCAAATACAGATTATGGGATATTAAGGAATTTGTTCCGTATTTAAGACTAGCTTCTGTATGTTTGCCTGTGACAAGCATTTATGGGTAGTGGCTTCAAATTTTACTGACAGAATCGCTAATATATTTCAGGGTTCCGTGCGTCAAAATAAAAAACGAAACCCTTATATCACTTTATTACGTCACTATTTTTCTCCTGAGGACATGTTCACATTAGTACCTTCAGATATCAAATTTAATTAATATTATCATAATGATATAACAACGTCCGTCGTGCCGCATATAACCATATGCAAGTTACTGTAAACGTGAGGGTTGTAGGTTCGATTTCGACTTGGAAGAATGAAATCTATACTTATGATAAAATCGCAACTGATCGTTTTCTGTATATGGAAGGTATATCAGAAAAACTATTGCTGGTGGATATTTACTAGTGTTTTATCGGGATTAGTTAGAGCTGGCGATGTATACGAAAATAATAAAAACAAAGGTGTTCGAAGTAAATGGAAAGTCAGCTCATATACTACTATGATATGTACGTTGTACATTTGTAATACAAACTGTACTGTACGTTGTACAGTTAGTTATCAGCTTCACGCTGTATCCCGCACACCGCAGTAGTAGTAGGAAGACCTAGTGTAGTGTAGACCTAGTGTTAAGACACTCCGTTCCCCACTTTCTCCCGAATTCTGGAGGCATTGCGTGTTAAGTGGCAGTCGTAATAAAGTATATCCCATTGCATAAATCTGCATGTGACTGTTTTTTTTATTAACTTTTTTTTACGAATGATATATGATAGTAAAATGTATTACCCCAGGGTTGCCTAGAAAAATTGTTCCGCAATCATCTTCAATTAAATTTATGGTAATTAGTTTTTGTTGATCAATTGCTCACTTAGGTGTTTTTTATGTGAATCCAGCATTATATAAAAGAAAATCGCACAAGAAATTTAAAAAAAAGCCTTACAGTCAGCAGCGACCCCTGTGTTACAAAATGTAATCAACATTTTCCACTCAGGTGTTTCTCAAATGAATTATATATGAAATTAAAAAATTTCTCAACACTATAACAAATAGTTACCTTTAAAATAATTGTCATCATTTCGAGCAATTTTTACCATTTCGGTTGAATATGCTTAAAATCATAATTTCACAGATAGACAATTAAAATAAAAATTGACTTTAGATCTATTACATGATATTTTTCTTTAAAACTCAAATCATTCCGTCTTCTATTCTCACAGTTAAGCAGGATGGGAAAAAATACTGCAAATAATGACAACCTCTGCTTGCGACAGTTATTTTGCAGGCAAACATGTGTTATAGATTTGAGAAAAAAAAACTTTAATTTGATAAATAATTTACTTAAAGTATACTTAAATATACTTACTTAAATAATCTACTTAAATAATCAACATGTTGTGACCTGTTTAAACCTGGTCACAATAAATAAAAAAATAGGTAGGTAATTTTTTTTTATATTCCTTATGCAATTTTCTTCTGTGTTTACATATAATAAAAAAAACATGTAAGTGCTCACCAACAAAAACTAATTACCATAAATTTAACTAAAGGTAATTGCGACATTTTTTTTCAGGCCTTAATATATTCTACTACCATGTATCATTCTTAAAAAAATAAGATTCATAAAAAAATACCTTTAAATTTATGCAATGGCCAATACCTTTTAATTTTTGGCACCATAGCACGGCCTATACTTTACCACGCCCACAATGCATGTCAAATGTCATTGCATTCTTGTGATCGTTCCAATAACCTGTAATTTTTTTTGAGAGGCTGTTGCTTTATTAGTAACAATCTTGTTCACCCTCTCCGACAACTTTAAACCGACTGTTATTTGTACTGATTATTAAGCTGCATATTGGCTATATATATTGGAAAATCTAATTCGTAGTAAATTAGTATTCGTGAAGAAATATACTCATGGAGAAATATACTCGTGAAGAAATCACTCCCTTTAGGTTACTAAAGGGATTCCAGGGCATTCTGCAACCAGTGGTAATGAATCTGTAGACTCTTGGGCTAAATTAGCTATCTAGTGTGGCACTTTAGATAACTTTTCTATTTCATTTGAAATGATAATATTATTAGATCACTAAAGCAATTCAAATGAGAAAATAAATAATATTGTAGTATATGTCCGTATCGGACTAATTAAAATACTATTTACTAACTTTTGTATAAGTTTGAGCATAATAAAAAGTAAAGTTTGATATCAGTTTTATTTTTGTTCAAAAATATGTTTTGCTTGTTGTATGAAATTTTATAGGTATAATATTACAAAACAAAAAACATAATTGTGAAAAATTACGTACTATTTTTTTCTAAGAATCTGTTTATCAAAAAGATTATCTTTTTTAAAGGTAGATATATAAATGTATGATTGACATTTTTAAAATGACTTTTATTTATTATCTATACATAATATTATTAGAGCACATAGCTTCTGTTAGTATTCAACAAAGCTTAATAATACTAATAAAAATAACGTTTTTCTACACAAAGTATGTGGACAGAGCTATAAATCATATTAATTCTTTCCGAAACTCGAGTTTTTTCACTTGAAACCTCTTTTATTTATAGAATGTAAAATTATTTTTCTTTTTCGTTGTGATTCTTTGTCCTGGATAATGTCATCTTTAAGCTCGAATATAATTTAGTGACTAGACAAAGTGAAAGATGAGATTAGGATTTTAGGATTTGTATTGCGTGTATTAAAATATTTTAAACGGACTGAAACCCTTATGACATTGATTAGGGTCGTTCCACCTTTTCGTACAAAAAGGCTAACCTCTTGTCAACTTATGATTTGCTTTTAATTATTTACACGGCAAAACTTAGTGTAATAGAGGTGCATCTTTTATAGTACATAATTATGAAATATATTTTTCAGGAAAATAAAGAAACTATGCTAATATTCACCATCCCTTTCCAAGCACGGACCTCAGCAATAATGTTCTTATTTACGTGCATTCAAAATAACTGCTTTAATTAATATATAATGTTAAAGTTTAAGTTCTAGGCTAGCGATTAAATAATCTGACTAAACAATTTAATTCATTCAGCATTATCAGAATAAAAGGTTATTTACAAATTGTTACTACGCTTAGATTATTTTTTGTATAAGAGTAAAAATTTATGAGATTCCTCATCGTTGCATTTCTTTTCAACCAACTTCAAAAAAGGGCGGGGTTCCATTTGGAACCCTAAAAATTCGTTCGAATATTTTTTGCTTGTCACTATGCCAAAATGTTAGTTTACGCAAAAATAATGCCTAATTAAGATTGAAGTTTTACATGAGACAATTACTACCTAGTCGTTTGAGAAGCATTCTTTTAAGGGTATAGACCTTTACCATTAACAAAAAAACTCGACTTCAAGTAAACAAAATCGTATAAAGTGGTGCTGACACTTCTATCCTGTACATATTTTTTATACTTTCACGCTGAATACTGCACACCGCAACAAAAGTAGACAATGTAGTGTTGAGACACTCCGTTACTCACTTGCCGCCGCAGTATTTTGAGTTTGAGTGGCACATAGTATTTTGTGGCAGTTGTTTATTTTGTTACCAGAGCGAGGAAACGAAAATATTACATACATAATTCGTTTCCCCCAGTGGGAATCGAGCCTTTGTTTTAGCATTGTGCCTAATTATATTTTTGTTTATCATTTCAAATTCAAACCAAATGCCGATTTGTCTATTAGATAATATAACGCTTATTCGATTTGCGTTAGATTTCCAAGTAATTACAAATAGTACCAATGTTTTAGATTATTATCTTCTAACAAATTATACCTATTTAAAAAAATATATATCGGACCCTGATTACTTTACTCATAAGTATATTTTTTTTATCCTTCACTCGGGAAATTATAAAATATAATTTATTTTAATTTCGTCACCTCTAATAGACAAAGCGTGGCGTTAAGCTCCGCTACTACCTACATGCTGATCGATTGCAATTTAAGAGATTTCAATTTTCATCCAGTTTCTCGTACGCTCGTAGGATGCGACAGGTGGGTGGGTGGTGTGGGTCTGAATACCGCTGGAGCGCGCATAAGCCACCAGAATTTGGTGAAAAGTGGAGCACAGAAGTGTCTTATTGAGAACCTAGTGTCTTAACACTATGTTCGAGTTTCTCCTAACTACCTTGCTATGTGTGGTCGGAGGATATAGCGTCGAAATACCCTGTACACCGTTTTGAACCTTAAATTGCTATATTACGTTTTGAGTGGCTACAAGCAACACCACGCATCTCCCAAATTAGGAAAACGAAAATAAGGCACGAAAGGGAACAAAGTAATACAAGGTAGAGACAACCCTTCCCCCGAGTGAAGATCGCAATTATCGCTTTTATACACAGAACTAGTCCTACATTAGTTATTACTGTGCTAAGACGGACCTAAGTTAAATGAAAAATTTTCACATATGGGAAAAATAAAAGACATATTCACAGATTTATTTAATAAAACATGGCAACAATCTTATTTAACTACTAATTACATCTGTTTAGGCATTTTGATTTTATTCTTTGCTATTTTTTTCTTCATATATAAAAGAAAATATATATATATATATACGAGCATATAGTATAAAATCTTGTTTTTTTTTGTATTAATTAAAAAAGCATATATACTATCTATAATAACTTATTGAATTTTAGACTATAATATACGTATATATTTCATCATCATAAAGCAATGTTTTTAAAAATGAGAGTCGATAAATTATCAACATAAAAAATAAGATGTTACAAATATAGTGTAATTAGTAACTTAATATTTATATTGATACCAAAAGTGTTGATTTTAAAAACTTTTATATAGTAATTTTCACTTAAAAAGAAGTAAGTATACATTAATGAAATATTTAAAAATGTTTTCTTCTGGTACACAATTATAATATTTAGACACGTATAAAAATTAGAAAGTGACGGGATTCAAATCTATGCATCTTGTTGACCATCCAAGTGCCATCCAAGTTACGACATACTTTTTTATCGAACTGCATTAAATTAATTCTTACATGCTCGATTACAATATATTTTTTGTTAAACGGTTTCCAAAAAGTGCGAGGTCAAATCCTGCTACGTTAAGTTTTATATTTTTAAATATTTATTTACGTCATTTACTTTAATACATCTATACACAGAAATATATATAAAATATTTATTAACAAAAGACAATTACTGTTATTACTTAATATATTGTATTTTTTCAAGCCCTTTCATTTGATACTATATTAGGTGGATTATTGAATTAACAACAATATTAATTATTTTTAATTTCGTTATAATCAGAATTGAAGTCATAATCCAAATGTCAGCTCAATCAGACACTAAAAATAGGGCTTGCTAGATTTCACAAATACATACTAACACGGCAAGTCAAATAAAATGTTGTTAAAACAATATCTAATAATTACACACAGTATGCACTAATAAAAAACTGACATTTCAATATATTTTTTTTATTATTTTCAAGCAACAAATGTAAACATAAAAAATAAAAGTCAGAACTTAATGATTCATAAAAAAATCCTCCAATTATAATATTATAAGAAAAAAAAGGTAATTAAATAAAATAATATTTATTGAATAACAAAAATATTCGAATATCTGCGATAAAACAAAAATAACAATAATATCACACACTATTACTATTACTTTCTTAAATACAAAAAAACTAAGCTATGATTACGCCTGACATTAATTAATTTAAAAAAATTAAAATTTTATAAAAAAACTAAAATTGCGAGTTTTCCTGTTATTTCATACCTTATTATAAATTATATTAGCATTTGTACGGAATCAAATAAATATATGTATATTATATAGAATGGTAAGCAGACGGAACCTAGAATGAACCTAGAACGTGAATGGGATGTTTTTAACATCCCATTCACGTTCCCACGAGTGAGTATTGAACCCACACCATTGCCTTTTCAATCAGACTATTCCACTGCAATGCAATGGTCCCATATTATATTATTGAGAACTTACTAAAATAAAAATAAATAACACAATCACAATCATCAATTATAAAAAAAATATATGATTAAATAAAATATGACATCTTTTACTTTGTCACATAATTACGAAAAGCGTAGCAAGCGTAGGAGAATGATGTGTTCTGATATTCATTATATATATCAAACATATATAAAAATTAATAACAAAATAATTTTACTATTAATATATTGATAATAATAAAATCAAATTCATAATATTATATTATTTGTAGCAGAAAAATATAATTCCATTCTTTAAAAAATACATATCTTTAAATGCACTTGCGACTAAAAAATAATAATACGGTAATTACCAAAAATGTTTTTGCCAAAAATATGATATATATCTTTAGTTATATGTTTAGTTTGTCTATATAATGTTTAGACAAAAAAAAATGGTTCCTTCATAATAATAAAAACAATATTACCTGTAATTATAATGATATATACATACAAATAAAAATAACACCTAACAATTTACAACTACAAGCATTAATAATACAGTAACTGACAAAATAAAAAAAATATCATTATACAAACATACAGTAAAGTCTCGGAGTCGTGGCCGCCCTGTGGCCAGATGGCTGCGCGGATATGATTTTAGAATTTTTTTTACTCTTGATTATATTCTTTCTAAGCCATAGCCTAATTAAAGGGCGTCCACAACTCGTCAACCATACTATATAAGTCTAAGCTTTTCCACTAAAAAGCTGCCGAATTTTCGGCCTAAATTCAAGGCTAGTATCTGTAATAGTTAGGTTTGAACGGCCCTACTTTGTTGAGACCTAAGTATTTAGCCTGCTCGTCGGTTAGTTCAGTCAAATGTGCGTCGAAAGTGGGCAAGTGTAAGCTTGCTACGTATTCGTCCATTTTCTTTGGTAGTAGGTAAACGTCGGCCTGAAAAAAAATAGAAACAAATTTATATTATTATTATTTTTCCACTATAAAAATATACATAAGATATTTATTATACTGCAACTGTATACTACATATTATTACACAATACTAGGTACATATTGTCCAATTAGAGCAAACGTGGATAGGACACAAAAAAGTTATAAACATTGCCCGATTCGATGCATCATATAAAAGAAAAAAAAAAGAAAATTGTTGATTTTTTTTTATTTTCTGATTTTATAAAATATATTGTGACTAATTTCACGCGTCTCCTGCAACACTATACGTACATATACTTAAAAAGAATTGTGTTTAAATCATACACACAATCATTACTGATACCCCTCATCTTAACATATATCGAAATATCTTACTCTGACACACAGTCTTTCTCCCTGACACACACACAGAGACAAACTCTTTAACTCTCACCTTATACCGATGTTGCGGTGCATTATAGAGCTCGATGAGCGCGAGCGCCTGCGTGGCCGCCGTCACGGACACCACGAACGAGGGCAGCGACGAGCAGCAGAGGTTGGCGAGGCGGCCCTCGGCCAGGAGCACTATACGTTTACCGTTACCCCATATTATGTGGTCCACCTATTTAAGTACACCGTATATATATATATATATATATGTTGATTTTTTTTTAAATGGCATTTTTTTTTACATTGATTCATGCAAAAGTATTTTTTATCATATATCTTTAACAATATGTAGCATTTTTTTTTAATAAAATGAATACTGGAAGTAGGAAACATTATTGAAAAAAAATGTTAATGTGTGTTTATTGACACGCCTTGTTTAACTTTTGTGAAAATTGGTTTCCACCTTCTAATATTTATTTATAAGTGATTATAGTATTCATATCAACTTTTGTAAGTTGTATTAGTTATAGTGTTATTTAAAAATTTTCTATAGCGAAAATAATAACAGTAATTTTAAACCATTTAAACATATATATGTATATAATTTTTTTTTATAATACATAATTAAAAGCTTTCATGCATACATACATATATACACATTTCTATATATATATATTTTTTTAATTAAAATCTAAGTTTCACATTTTCACATATTTGAAGTGCGTTAAGCAAAAACATTTTGTTTGAAGAGGGTAGCTACCAGAAAGTTAATGGAAAATCATAATACAATTAAATAATATTCAGATATTTTAAATGGCTGCGCGAATATAAGAAGAACATGCTACAACGTATGCCATAGTTTATTTATAAAAAAAAACATTTACTACGTTCTGACTTACAACTGCCGGTGTGTCCAGCTTAATATAAATTATAAATAAATAAATAAAATAAATAAATCAGTTTCACGCTGTATCCCGCACACTGCAGGGTAGGCAGAGGGAACGTAATGAAAGACACTCCGTTCCCCGCTTTCTGCCGAATTTCGGAGGCATTGCGTGTTAAGTGGCAGAACTCAACGCCGCGCTTTTGCCTCGACACCAGAGCGAAGAAATGGAAATATAAATTTAAGTAAATATTTCATCTCCTCGAGTGGGGATCGAACCCACAACCAGTCGGTTGACAGTCACACTTTGTGCCGCTGCGCCACGACCGGCCTCAAATTATAAATATTACTTATATAAATATTACTTAAATTATAAATATTACTTATATAATAAAATCTTTAAAAATCAGATTGTAATAAATACATATATTTTTAAATAGAAATATTCTTTTTTTTATTACACTTGCATATAAGAATTTAATGTTTTGGACTGTAAAAGGTGTTTTATTATGAGTGATAAATTAATGCACATAAAAAAATGATTTTATATATATCTATATATATAAAAGGACTTGTTCTGACTGATTGAGGTAAGACGCACGCACAGCCGTAACTGACGGCAGAAACGTGAAATTTGGACAGATGTTTATTTTTATAATCTGAACATCCATTAAGATTTTGAAAAATTTTGGTTGAAAGTTGTATGGATTTTTTTTAAAACAGCACCGATTTTTATAAAGTTCGAAATTCACTCTTTAAAATATTTCATTGAACACATGTTTCGTGGTTTTTTAGAATTCACCCCCTAAGCGTTCAAATAAGGGGTTGAAAGTTTATATAGAAAAATCTTTAAATCGCCACCGATTTTTATAAAAATTTAAATTCAGATTATTAAAAATATTTCATTGAACACGTGTTTCGTGGTTTTTTTAGAATTCACCCCTAAGGGTGCAAATAAGCGGGCGAAGCCGGGCGCGCCCGCTAGTAATATATATTTTTTTAGGTATGTCGAGACCGTAGCGTTTGGCGCTCCGTTCTCTCTCACTACCCAGCTAGGGATAAAGCGTGAAGCTAGTTATAGTTATAATTTTTATATTATTATCCTTTTTTGTACGGCAGAAACAAAAAAATTAAATCAAACTGTTTTGTCATGACTCATTAGACATGTGAAAAGTTTGACAAGCACCTGTCAAGTTGAGAGCTTATGTCATATTTATATTATTTTTTAAATATATTAAGCAGGAACACTGCAACTATAGAACTGAACTAAAATAGTTTAGTTAGGAAAAACTGGATTTGAATTTGCAGTTCCAGATGCTCCAAACAATAAGATATATTTTTCTGATTTCCTATTTTTTTTATTATTTAAATTTTGTTTTATATGATGTATAAAAGTAAAAATATAAATAACAAATAAAAATATAAATAAACATATAAAGTATTTGTTTATTTATATTTTTACCTATACAATTGGTAGTTTCATAAATAAACATATGGTTTAATGAAAAATGTTTTAATTATAATATAAAAATCTTAGTTACCTGATTTCTAACTCTCTCCCACAACAGGTCGGGAGTTCGAAGCGAGTGCACGTCGATCTCAGTGTTACTGTGTCCCATGTTGCACACGACGCAGCCATTTTTCATTCTTTCCATATGTTCCCGCGTTACTACACCTTTGTTACCGGTAGCTGTTATCACTAAGTCGACTTGACGAATTACCTTTAAGGAGAAATATTTAAATGATTTTGTTTCTAAATAATTCGATCTATATTAAAAATATAAAAAAAAAATAGTTTCTACCAATGGCTTTCCTTGAATGGTTAAATTTAAATAAATACTGCTTGTCTATAACACATCACATGTTTATATACTAGCCACCTACGTCTACACGCGGCGTTGCCAACTTACTTTGAATAAATTGTAGCCTGTATTTTTCTGATGTATAAGCCATAGTAATGTAAAGTTTCATCTTAACCCATTCAGTAGTTTCTGTGTGAAAGTGGAAAAAGCAACAATCCTCACAACTTTTCATATTTATTATATATTTAAAATTTAAAATAACAATTATAATAATAACAATATATAATAAAGTAAGTGTAATATAATATAATAAAATAATATTTACCTCATTTAACTTGACAACTCTAAAGCCATCCATGGCGGCTTGTAATGCGCATATTGGATCGATTTCTGTTACATATACCTGAAAATGTATGTATAATATTTAATTTTTCCTTTTTCATGTTGTATCAGAGGCAATTAGGTGTCTAGATCTGTTTCTCACTTCCCGCACAATTGTAGAGGCATTACAGTATTGTAGAGGCATTACACAGGGTAACTCAACGCTCTAGTTTGACAAGAGCGAAGAAATTTTAATAAATAATAAATTCCCGCGAGTAGGAATCGAACCCACAGAAATTCAACGAAACACAATTACCTATTTTATGATGTAGGTTCAAATTGAAATCCTCATAAAATGATGAAAAGAGATATTTTTTTGTTTTTTTTTTTTTTTCAAAATTAAAAATACATTATTAAAAACCTATTTAAATGACAAAAAAAACGAAACAACACATACAACACATCCCAACGCCTTCAACGCTTGACAACATCCCTTGCCGACTTCGCCGTAGCCGCATACAACTAACTGTTTCCCGCCGAACATTAGATCGGTACTGCGTTTTAGAGCATCTATTATACTTTCCCTGGAAAAGATGGAAAAAAATAGATCATTGTTTATTTTTATTAACTGGACACTGTGTCCCGCAAAAATAAGTCACACGAAGTAAAAAAACACTCCGTTCTTCATCCACCGCATAATTCTTAAGCCTAATTAATTAAACTTAATTCATGTGTTGAAAAACGGATAATTCATTCTCCCAAATGGGAATTGCATCTGCCACCAACAACCAACGTTTACAGTCACCCTTGGCTTAGCCCAAGGGCACTGAGCCAACAAGATATCTTTTTATTTAAATTTGATCAATTACAGTTAAGTAGAGTATTTAACAGTAGAGGCCCGCGGCCATGACCCCCACCGCATTGTATTATTTAAGTTAAAATTTCACGACAGTAGTAAACAGTAAGAAGGTAGAAATATAAAAGTTTTGGTATACAAGTAGATGCATGTCCTTAAGTCGGAGAGTGTTATTTGAACAATAAAATCGGACACTACGAACTAAATAATTTAATTTTCAATAAAATTTGGGCTGTAATAGTACGCATGGCATAAACAATATCGGAAAAATATCATTTTTAAGTATGTAATTTAAGATTTTGTGGAAAAAGGGGACAACCTAATAATAAATCACGATTTTGTCAACTTCAATTAAAATTATCTTCTAGAAATTATAAAATATTTATTTTAAAAAATATTTCATATATTAAATCAAAATATAAAAAATTGGAACTCACTCACCTACAAGAATAAAAATTATCAAATTTAGTTTTAGTTACAGAGTCGTTGACGTTCATTGCTGGTACGCATAATTTACCAGCTTTACTTAGTTGATATAGTCTGTGAACTCCCGTTTCGCTTTCTTCTACAATACCTATAAATAATATTATTAACATATAGTTTTTTATTTTGTTTCTAATTTCAGCTTCACTCAGATGATACCCCTAATGTTAAGACATTTAGGTTCTCACTTTCCGCTCAATTCTCAACAGAAATAGCGAGGCAACGAAAATATTAAATATATCATTTTCCCGAGTGGAAATAGAAATAAGCAATCGCCGTAATAAACTGACGCTTGTGGCCCTGCGCCACGACGGCCTCAAATAATTACAATAAATACATAGTATAAAAAGAATTGTAATGATTTAAAAATTATTGTCATTTTTTTCTTTATACTGTATCATACATTTAGGTAAACAGAAGCAACCTAGTCTACCTACAGTCTACATTCCCCACGCACTGGCCAATTTTTATTTTTTTTAATAAATTCAAAAGAAAACATAAAATAAATAAATCAGCTTCACGCTGTATCTCACACACAGCAGGGAAGGCAGAGGGAACCTACTTTCCGCCGATGTTTCATCCGCAAATACGCTCCACATACGTGGCATCGCCACCGATAAATGAAACAAATCAATCCAAATCCATTAAAATCAATGAATTAATAACTCAAATCAACAAAAACTTTCTATAATTTGTTAAAATTAGATTGGATGTTTCTTCAGTATCAAACGTGTCACGTCGTCGTCATTGAATATCATATTTGTTTGCAAAGTATCAAAGAGAGTATACCATTGGTCGTCCACTATTCAATTAAATTCAACTCAATTCAACTCAAATCAATCAAAATGAATTCAAATGAAACAAAATTCAACAACAAAAATCAACAAAACAAAGACTAGTACAAGTACCTTTAATCTGTTTGAACGTATTAGGATGTTTCTTCAGCATCAGATGCGTTGCATCACCACCGTCATCTAGTATCATATTTGGTTGCCATGTCCCAGTCGGGGTGCAGCATTGGTCTATGCACCACCAGAAAGCTTCTTCGCTTTCGCCACGCCACGCGAAAATGGCGTAACCTGGAGAGAAATGGAAAACAATTAAATAGATATTTTAATAAAAATATGTTTGGTTTTAGTTTATTTTTTTATTGATAGTCTATGATTATGAATGTACTACAAAACATCATTATTAATAGAGGCATAGGGGTACGAGCGTGCGACTGTTAACGCGACAGATTGTGGGTTTGATTCCCATTCGCGAAAATGCATTATTTTCTTATTTCCTCACTATGACAAGGAGGCAAAGCACGGCGATGAATTCCGTCACTCAACAAGCAATGCCTCAAAAATTCGACAGAAAGCGGGGAACGGAAGTGTCTTAATGGGAACGGAGTATCTTAACACTTGGCCCCCAGGTTTCCACTGCCTATGTTAACGCGATATTAACCACATACCACGATGTTTTTGCCTGCCTTCTGAATTTTTACTTACCAGCATGCGCTAAAGCTGCAGCAACTTCATTCTGTGTACTGTAAATGTTACATGCGGCCCAACGCACAGTAGCGCCTAGAGCAGCTAATGTCTCTATTAGTACCGCAGTTTGAGCGTTTATGTGTGTGCAGCCTACGATCTGGGAAAAAAATGTGTTTATAAATTTTTCATTTAAAATGTGATCGTAGACGCGATAATTGATGGATTCGATTCCAATCCAAGGATAGGGGGTTACATTTAATTTATTCCATGCTACATCTTAAATTCGGACGGAAAGCAAAAAACGAAGTGTTTTGAAATCAGGTTCGTTCCTCCTACTCGGTCATTTGGGAAAAAGCGTAAAGCTGATAAATAGTACAAATAAATATTGAAAAAATGATTGAATCAGTCATAACGCAGGGCCGCAAAGGCTTACTGACTGTATACGCAACAGGATTAGTCGCACGCCTATGGCCCTGCGCCATGGTTGCGTTCGATTCCTACACATATCCGGATACGAAATATTTAATATATTTATATCCGTGCTCTGGCACGGACGTGGCAAAGCGCATCGTTGTGGTTCTGCCACTTCTAACGCAATGAGTAATTCAGAATTCATCGGAAAGTAGGTAACGGAATAGTCTTAATAGGAACGGAAGTGTGTTAACACTACGTTCCCAGGTTCCCTTCACTTCCAAATTACTGTAATGCTTACCATAAAAATATTGTTAAGACATTGTAGACAAAATTTATACGCTATATTTAAATACTATTTCTATTCTTATCAACAAAATTTCTATCAAATTCTAGTTTAACTAGTATCAAAGGTACATCCATTACATCCATCCATAGAACAACGTGGCTACAAATCACGCAACAAAAATATCATTTTGATCGATTTCATTCTATATTCGTTACAAAGAGTGAAGGTTTTGAATGGATGACCTAAATCTGTAATTTTGAAAGGTTTCCCTTTTTTCGGACATTTTTGTTGATAGCGAAAATAAAAATTGATAATACACTCCTATTTGTGAATGATATGTCTTTTAATTGTTGTCTCTGTTGGAACCATAAAAACGTATCTAAAATCTTAGTACTTGTGGTCACAGGTTAATTTTTTATTTTTTTTAGTTCTATGCTGTATCCTGCAAATAGCAGGGTGGATAGAGGAAACTTGAAAACGTAGGTGACCTCCGTTCTTCATTAAGATACTTCCGCCTACCTTTCGCCCACTTCCCACTTTTCACCCAATTCTTGAGGAGTGTGTTAACACAGCCGTGCCGTGCCGTGTGATCCCGGCCTAGAATAGGATCATCCTGGTACTGGTGGTGTCGTAAGAGGCGACTGAAGTACGTGTGGTAGAGTCACATCGCCAGCAATGGCAACACGCATGGGCAGACACGACCGGATTACCACCCCCGGCATTTAAAACCGGCGTAAAGTAGTGGCTTTATGCCACTGCGTTTCGCATCAGGTAATGCCGGGCCCCGGCGCCCAACCCATCTTAAAGGCCGGCAACGCACCTGTAGCTCCTCTGGGGTTGCACGGGGTCGTGGGCGGCGGTAATCACTTACCATCAGGTGACCCACACGCTCGATTGCCGTGTCTTTTCCATAAAAAAAAACACTAGGTTCCCTATACCTACCCTGCGCGATATTTAGATAGGCTAGATTCTGAAAAAAAAAAATAGTATTCAATCGCCAAAATTACCTTGGCATCCTTCAAAGGTTTATCATCCTTGGCACGGGCTCTCAAAGCCATGATTCCCGGCATTTCTTGTTCAGCGATCTCTATCTCCCGTCTCCCGAAGGCATGCTGGTCGACGTTACGAACACAGTGTGGTGGATTTGGTTGTCCCGCTGCTATTGCCTTTTCGTGGGGCTGAACACCTTCGTCTTCGTCGGAGGACGACCCTGAAAGAGATTAGTTCCTTCATTGAATAATTGAAAATATATATAAAAGTAAATATCTATACTAATATTGTAGGTCCTGTTTATCATTTTGATGTAAGTCACTATATCTCAGTTACATCTAGCACTTAGCTTGTGTCATAAATAATTATTAGTTATTTCCAATATGCTAGAGGTGAAGCCGTAGGTAAATGCTAGTCTTTAATAAACGTATAGGTAAAGAATTGAAATTGTTTACAAATTGAATCCATATGAAGGTAAAGAATAATGTCCTCGAAAGCTTTCATTTTTTTTGGATGTAGAGTTTATATGTAAATAACAATATATAAGAAATAATTGGTTCTATTCCCACTCGGGGTAGTGAACTATTTTTATTTTCCCATTCTAGTAAAACAAAGCGCGGCGTTGAGTTTCGCCACTCAATAAACAATGTCTCTACACGAACTTGTACGGTATACTAAAGGTACTCAATATTAAAGGTACCTTTCCTTATCTTGTCTTAATTAATCTTAAAGTAGAATCTTAACAGTAGGTTCCCTTTGCCTATCCCACTGCATGCACGAGGCAACGCAAAAAAACAGGCAGCCGAAACGAAAATAATTTAAAATATAAGCAATTTTTTATGTTGAAAATGAAATGAAATGAAATGAAAGAATATTACATTTACAATCTTGTTTACCTAACATTTTACTCACGTTATAAAATAAATAAACTTACAAAAATCACTCCTCCCAGATATAACGGAGTGTCGTTTTCTCAAGGATGCGCTGGTCTCCTCCATGATGGTGGGTTGTTTCAGTATTCCGGTGGAAGGCATTTAGATCGCGTTTTGTGCACGTTTTATTTTACTTAAAAAAACATTTTGACAGTGACATTTCTGTTTTTTTTATTAACTTAGTTTTATTAAAGACAATGATCTCAATGTTATGTCAACGTTAGTTTGAGCTTTGGAAATACGAATTTATAAGTTTTATTATATTTAATTATGGTAATTTTTAATTTAAATGAATGTAACCTTGAATTTAATTTTGATATAAAAATTATCTCATTTTTTTAAAAAATTACATGTTGTATTGTAATGATATTGTCTATACAATATGGTTAATTTTTATTTTAATATTTTTTTATTTATTAAATGGATAACATCATCAGCATACCTATACCATTCACATGATGATAAAATACACGTTAGCTACCCATAGCAAATCTAAGTAGTTCTATAAAGCAGCACGTTTCATATTTGCACGTGAACACTCAAAGTCAAAGTATCTGTGAGATTATCGGTAATACCTACTTCTATATCAATAAATATGTAGTAGAAGAAAGTATTTATCTGAAGTAATAGTTTTTTTTTAGCTTCACGCTAAAACCCTTACGGGATCCTAGTGTTAAAATAATCCGTTCCCACTAAGACATTTTTGTTTTTCACTTTGCGCCGAATTCTGGAGGCATTGCGTTTTGAGTGGCAAAGCTCAACGTCGCGCTTTTCCTCGTTCCCAGAATAAGGAAATGAAAATATTAAATAGCTGTAGTAGTTGCTGGTTCAAATACCATTTGGAGTTACTAGATCTAAAAATATTATTCAAAGACTGTTGGTTTTCGTATGAAAAATAAAATTAGGTTGTGTTAACTTTCCTATACAAGAAACATAACATTCATAAGCAATTTAAACTAAATACGAGTCTTTTGGAGTTGGTTGCATTCGTGGGAGTGATATTATTATATATTTTTTTATTCATCTCTGGTAAGACGAAGCGTGGAACCAGAACAAGCTATGTCTCGATATAGTCCATAAATAAAGAGCGAAATATCTCAACACTACATTGTCTTTGCCCAACTGAAACGTGTAAATTAAAAAAATTAATGAAATTATTGAATGACTTTCAAAGGGCAAATATTACAAAGTACGAAGAAACATACTACGCATATCCAGTAAATCACGCGCTGGATTTCCCAATATCTAAATATAGATCACATGCTATTAGTACCATCTAATACACATGGTAAGGGCTATTTATTATTTTATGCACTTCTTATTTAAAGCAAGGACGTGAATAAATAAATAAATAAATTCATATTCCATTTGAAATATCTTTTATCTTTGCACGTTCGCAAAGACTTTCAAACCACGCAACGGATTTTAATGCTATTTTAAGTAATAGACAGTGATACAACGGGTAAGTTATGTACAAGACGCATTTATTATTTTTAAGTAAAGGCAAAAATACCAAGGATGTCAAACAGTAAAAACACATTTTGACGCGCTGAACTATCAAAAAGCTAAATAAGTAAGTAGCCATAAAAATCATTGTTTTGGGTTCTTCTACATTAATAAAGGTCCCCAATAACATTTTTTCCTATATATCTCCCAAGTACCGACACCGTTACAATTTTATCATAAGTATAGGCAATAGTTGACTAGTTCCAGCCGAAATTAGCCTATCCGATTTGAGGAAGTTTGGCACAAGCAAAGTTCGTGGGATGTTATTTATCAATATTATTATAAACTGTATTAAAATCTATATTTAAATTAACGTTGCATATATATTTTTTATGATATAAAAACGACTCTTTTTTAGTTTTCCTTACGCGAATTACATGTTCATGGTCATATCTGTTGTTCGTTACATTAAAAATACTTAGAAAATTTTGATGAATTTTGTGCAATTAACCACCAATCCTGGACATCATATATCTGATGATTGCTACTACAGAACCCTTCGATTCCGACTCAAAGTTGGATACTTATTTGGCAGATAGGAAAAAAGGAAATCAAGTATGTATAAAAAAAATACTTAAGTGCTATAGTAAAAAAATTTAACGCTGTCTTTCAAATTGTTTTTATGTGTGCTGACGAAGAATAATTAAAATATAAAAAAGATTTTATTAAATGAGAATCGTGCCTACAGACAGATGTAACTACATGTTAAATAATTGTCCTAAGAACTAAATATCAGTTCTATATACATACATAGGTAAATTAACTTGGACGTCGCTGACCTAAATACGCTTGATAGAATGATAATGAAACGTACTCTGTAGCTACTATCATTTATCAAAGCATAGAATATCTTTGATAGATTGAAACTAGACCATCACAACTTATGCCTGCTACACACGTAAAGATATATCTTAACGATAAATGTAAGAAAACCATATTGATATATTTATTTGTCGTGTGTATGAAAAATTGATAAAACCTATCGGTCATCGGCGGCAGTTATAATTTTCATGAAATTAATCCGTCTCCATTGCGGTTGCACAATTTATAGGAGCGTGTGGATGGCGATCGTTCGATTCGGCAGTACCTCACGTGACTCTTGGAAGTGCGGCCGTGTGTCAATGCAATATGTCGGAAGAGGGAAGAGGTGGACTTGGCGAACAATTACAAGACTTATTTGTTGGTACACTAACTTAAACATATTGTGGGTTCGATTCCCACTAGAAATAAATAAATAAAATGATAAGAAAATTTGAGGTCAGTCGTGGCGCAGGGGCACGAAGTGTAACTGTGAACGCGACAGGTTGTAGGTTCGATCCCACCCCAGAAAAATAATTAATTCTCTCACTCAAATAATAATGCCAATGTTTCAGAGCGAATTTTCGGGAAAATTCAACCAAGCCTATTATCGCAATTGCGTCATTATTTTCTATTCTAGGCGACGTGTATCCTGTGTAAGCTTCTGTGGAGAACTGATAATTGAGGTCGATATCAGAGTCGTGTGAAGGCACTACGAACGTTTGATTCATGATATGTCATTACGTGTGTAGCAGGCATTAGTATCAGAAAATTTTACAATTAAAACAAAAATAAACAAATTCAGATTCTTCTATTTTATTACATAGTTACTTAGTTACAACTCGACCTAATAAAAGCATCTTAAATAAGCTCATTCAATAAAACTAAACAAAAGAAAGACGAACGCTAAGTCTTTGGATTGCAATAACTCGATAAGTGTATATTTAACAGTTTTCAACTGCTATTCTGCACTTAGGAAAGAAAATTCCCCAAGCGTCTTGAAAACCGTCCAAGAGGTGTCTTTTAAGGAGACGACGATTTGTAAAAGGCGTGAGTGTCTTAACACTAGTTTCTCTTTGCCTACAAAAAGTCTAGGGTCGCACGTTCAAATTCTGCTAAGTCTACAACTTTGTTTCATTTTTTCGTAAATTTCTAATAGTAATGTTTTCTTTATGTGATAACAGAAAAAGGGATATTTTGTTCTATCTGAACACGCAATGAATCTAAAATGGACGAAAATACGATTACTTCAAAGATAATGCGTTTTTTGCTATAGAACACTTTTATTTCTTCTATAATTGGGTGAGTTACTTAGATTGTTTGCTCAGCTGGGCACGTAGAGGGAACCCAGAATAAAGACACACTGTTCCTCTCTCGCCACGTTTTGTCTCCTTGGAGTGGAAATATAAAAACAATTTAAATATTATCACTTTTACTAGAATATATCGAATCTGTAATTTTGATGTTTACAACGAGACGCTATCCATAGCGCTACAGAACATGGCATTGTTGTTCAAAGAAGAAATAGAAATAAAATATAGCATAAAAATTAATTTATGAAAATATTAACAACATACATAATATTAACGTTAGCCTTTTTTTTAAATTGGACAAACTTATTTATCAAGAACGCAGTGTTTTAACACAAGTTTCTATCAGCCTTTTCTACATTAAAGCAGAAAATGTGTACTGTATAGATAAAAAAGCCTGCGCATTAGAATATGTTAAACCTATCGATATTTCAGGAAGACTCGTCGGATTCGATACTAAAAGGCCATTTTGATAAAATCCCTCAATAATATATTACGTGGAGTTAGGGTTGTGGACCTAAAAGATTGTAGAAGAATAAGATGATAGTAGTAGTAGGTAGTAGTGTTAAGATACTCCATTCTCCGCTTTCCATCCGAATTCAGGTTGTAGTGTATTAATTAAACTCAACGACGCGAACTGTTTTATAAGGGCGGAGAAATAATAATAATCATTTCCTTTGTAAAAATGACACCCACTATCGTCACGTCAGATCAGTCCTAGTGCGCAACGATAGATCTACTATAAATACGAAATTTCTGTCAAATTAAATGCGAACTCACTACCAGCACGATCAAAATACTACTGACAACTAGGTACCTACATAAATTCTTCACTAAGCTATATCATGGCATAAAGACAATATATATCATTATCTAATTTTAAATATAATTAATTAATTAATTTCGCGGCGTTGTGTTCTGCCACTCAACACGCAATGCCTCCAGAATTCGACAGAAATTGGGAACGGAGTGTCTTAACACTAGGTTCCCTTTTCGTACCCTGCAGTATGAGGGGTGCAGCTAATTAAATATAATTCATGTATTTGCTGGCAAACAATGTTCTGGAAAATCTAAATACGGCATTGAATTCCGCTATTCAACACGCAATGTCCTCATCTTGACACTTGTGACTAGGTTCTGTCGCTTACCTTGCTATACGCAGTATGTAGCGTTAGGTATATTTGGTATTATATATTTCTGGAAATCCTTCGTTTCGTACACTTTACTGACTGAGGTGGCCATCAGTCAGTTGACATTATTATTTTGTATATCAAAGTATCGCCAATGATTTCTTAAATTCTCCAATAATCGCATAATTCAAATATCTTATTATTTTCAATAAACTCGAACAGCTTCCGATTGAAATCCACTTGGGGGAGCATCATATATTTATTAGGTGAAAAAGCGAAAATACTTTATCTTCGCTTTTTCACCTTGTATTTTAACATAAGATTCATTCTATTTATCAACACCAACACTGCTGTGTTAAGAAAAAAAATCTGCAGTGGGTAATCTGATTATTTATAACTTACATAGGTACTATATATGGAGGTTGGAACCAATTTCAACCGACCTGCGCGCAGTGAAAATAAATATTTCTATCGATTTTTAACCCATTCGCAAAAAGGGTAGCTGATAAATTTTGTTTTCTTATTTTTTTAGCTTTACACTGTATACCGCAAATAGCAGAGTACACTTCGTTCCCATTACGACACATCCATTCTCCACTTTTCGCCGAACTTTGGGGGCATTGCGTGTTGAGTGACGGAACTCAACGCCGTGTTACCAGAGCAAAAAACTGCAAATATTTAATATTTTATTTCCTAGAGGTAGGAATCAAACCTACAACCTGTCGCGTTTATACTTCACAGTCGCATGCTTGTGCCCCTTCGCTACCACTACCTTCGTTACAATTATACATTTTATACGAATTTATCGTAATTCTATTAATTAAAGCCAGGTGTAAACCGAACCCACGACCTATAAATGCCATCAAATGTTACAAACCATAGACAAACATAAATATAGCATCCTGCTATAAGCGGAAACTTCATAGCATAACTACTGAGTGGACACTAAATTGCATTTCTGATAGGAACGCTATACTACCACTAACATTATCTGTTTACGGAAGTGTAAATGGAGGTATTAATAGTGCCTTCAGAGTTAATGAAAGTCACTTATGATGAAATGTTATTGTTAAGATTTATACTTCTATACTAGGTACTTTAGTTTCACGTTGCGTCATCTAAAGTACCTAGTATAGAAGTATAAATCTTAACAGTTGCGTAGTATTAGGGTCATCTGGATCCTATAAGAAAGATATTCTTTTTCTTTTCATTTTAGGGTATGCGACGTTTATAATAGGGTGAGGGGTTAAACAATGTGATCTTGTTCCTAAGTGACATTTGAATCCATTCCGATTAGACAAAGTTCCACTTTACTATGTGAATCAAAACAAAAAAAAATATTATAAAATGAAAATAATACATTCACAAGAATGCTAATCGAACCTACAACCGCCCGTTTACAGTCAGACGCTGTGCCACTACGCCACGACGATCTCTTAGCTTAAATTCCAATCAAAATAAATTGTATATATATATAGGTTAGTTTCTGCATATCAATCATTCATCAATAGACAATCACGGTTGACTAGCCAGCTGTAACTCGTTTAGCTCTAGCTTTAATAGAAGCCTAACTCACTGTACTTGTATAGAATAAAGGGCTTTTAAAATGTAGAGCGTAGGGTTTTAATTATAAGAGTAATTTCTTCATGTGGCTGTCGCGCTGCAATGTTACAACGTATGACTGGTTGTTGGTTTCATCTCCACTCAGGTGAATGATTACTATATTTCTAGTTTTTTATTTTTATTTTCCCGCTCTGGTACATAAAGTACGGCGTTGAATTCCGCAATTTAGCACGCAATGTCTTATAAATTTGGTATTGAGTGCGATAACAGAGTGCATTAACACTAGGTTCTCCTGCCTACTGCGCTATATGCGAGATACAGCTTATATTTAAGCCTCGTATTTCTCCAAATGTCTTATTCATATGTTCGATTATCCGGATATGCATTGTTCAAAATTTTTAGGCACATTAGTCCAGCTAATCAGGGTTCTTACTGCAATATACACTTCCCATTAAGACATTTCTGTACCAGACTTTCCGCCGAATTCTGGAGGCATTGCGTCTGAAGTAGCGAAAGCGCTTTGCCTCGTTACAAGGGCGACAAAATTGAAAATATTAAATATCTCATTTCCTCGAGTGAGAATCGAACCCACAACCGGTCGCCTTTATATTCGCCCGCTTGTGACCCTGCCTACCAGCCTTAATAAAAATGAATTTTTCCGTAATAGCTTAGTACATGTATTTGCACGCGAAACCGCCATTAAATTACATTTTAATATATCAATTTATAAATGTAAAAAAAATTTTGCTATTATTTCATAATTTAAAAAATAAAAACCTTTTTTCCTTCCGTACTTATTGCTACCTGGTGCTAAGATTCTCCGTTCCCCACTCTCCAAGCACTTTTATTTTCAATCAAAGCCGATTCGACTGTGCCACCTCAACGTGGAAAATTGAATGGAAATGGAAAAGAGCAATGTCTCATAAAGCTTCAAGCTGTAGAAAATTTTGTAAGTAGCCACTTACAATTTTAAACTCTTATACTTTTTTTTCCCGGCTGTTTAAATAAAATTATTTAAAAGGACCGTTTAAACGACCGACGTTTCGAAAACTTTGCAATGGCGTCCGTAAGTGTACCGTGTTTTACCGTGGTCGCGGGTAGACTGAGATGGCATTCGTTTGTCAATTGACATAATTATTATATCAAACTACCGCCAAAGATTTCTTATTTGCTTTTCTCGATGTTTAAGTCATAAGAAATCCGATTGGCACACTAGATCACAGAGTATATAGGAAACCCACACACCAATAGATACCTCAATGGTGAATCTCACCAACACCTTAAACAAAAGACCACCACCTCTGCGCCGCTGAACACCTAGGTGACGTACTTCGAGAGGTGAAGAATACACTTCATTCCCACGGACTACTGCAGTGTTCGAAGCTTCGGGTTTTCAAAAATGAATAATACTACATATACGCAATTCATGCGGTTAAATAGTTTCATTTAAAATGTGTAATAAGCGTGAAAAATCAAAGATTCTTATGCTTCTTACAAAGTGTACTATAAAAACGGTGGTAAATCGAAGGCTACAATACGGTATGCGTAAAAATCAATTGGTTCTCAAATTATTCACGGAAGAACGCATTTTACAGAATTTTATTATTAGAATATTGTTAACTCCTGCTTTCAGAAATCGATTAGGAACTAGAAAGGCAAATAGTGATACATGGAAAATTTGTTTTTGGACCGTCGTGGCGGTTGTGGGTTCGATTCTCACTTGGGTGAATGAATTACTTTCATTTCATAGTTCTGGTAACAAGGCAAAGCCCGTGCGTGACCTTTAACCTTTCCCAAAAATGCACTATGCAAATATTTTTTATACTAGCAGTTCCTGAGATTATCGCGTTCAACCAAATAAACTCTTCAGTATAAGTAAAGATACTAGGACTACGTAAGGCCTATAGATGTCGTTACAATATATTTACAATTTCATATAATATGACGTTCTACGAAAAATTATCGACTTGGCGATATCCCACAAAAGTTTAATTCTTCGAACAATGAAAGTAAACAATGTGTTTCAAGTTTCAATGACGTGGGCGATGCGATTTATTATTCACTTATTTTAAAAAAATGAGTTTTACGAGCTTTATGCAAAAAAAACCGGTAAAGTGCGAGTTGGTCTCGCCCACGTAGACTTCCGTACCATTTTCAGGATTACCACTTGGGTATATAGATTTATTTTGCATGAAATGAACCCTACCCTGGGCAAATATACATTTTTAACGATTTTTTTCTATGCAATAATTATAAATATTCACTTCTCGGTTATTTTTTCTTTGTTTGCATTAGGAAAATTTCAAACTTCGTACCAAATTTCATAGCTGTTGGTGTACGAAAAGTATCCTATAGGTTTTGATTCGGGCGAAAAACAATACATGCATAAATGCTCGTATGTTGTGCATAAATGCACCTACCTTTTGATAGCGTTAGACCTCAAAACTTGATATTAATTTCAGCTTGATCAGCGATCTCAAATTAAATTGTCTTAAAATAAGGGCAGACGGACAACAAAGTGATCCTATAAGGGTTAAGAAAGCCGCCGGGGAAGCAACGTAGATGCATTTTGTTTTACTTTGCTTTTTTTAGCTTCACCCTGTACCCCGCATATGGCAGAGTAGCGTAAGGTAGAGTGCACTTCATTTTTCTTTCCTTTCCGTCCTTACCTCATTTTTCGGGCAATTTCTGAAACATTGCGTGTTGAGTGACGAAATTCAACACCACGCCTTTGATTTGTTACCGGAGCGAGAGAACGAAAATAATTTAATCTACGAGTGTGAATCAAATCCACAACCGTCGCATACATACAGACAATGTGTTGGCCTTTTTATATAACAATAAATCTATATATTTTATGGAATCTAGAAACCCGTGGTATTCTCTAGTTTTGGAATGTAAGGCATCTATGACATTTAATAGAAATTCACTTGTTATCAGTTACTGTTTAGGTAGGTATTGAAACCATCGTTAGTATCCTCACAATTATAATGTTTTTATTTATATAAAAACATTTTTCATTTTTGTTGCTTAAGTATATATAGTAGTCTGAAAAGATACATCTTTATCCTGTAAACAGTTTTCATTTTATGTTTGTTTAGTTATTATAAAGAGCGAAGCGAAAGGGCAACGAAACGGCGAGCGAAGCCCCGTTGTAATATTATAGTAAGAGATGTAACAAAAAAATATTTATAATATTACAATTATTTTTCCCTAACACGATTCGAACAGGTCTTTAGAAACTAGGAACCATTAAAATATTAACACGTGTTGGGATATAACGAGAGATATTAAAAGAACCGGTGAAATAAGAATCAGACTCGCCCACCGAGGGTTCCGTACCAATTTCAGGATTGTAGGTCAACGGCAATACCGCTTATAAAACGAAGTAGCCAACTCTAGTTTGCGAACATATGCACTCATTTTGTTTGAAATTAATTTCAAATATAATTTTATAATAACAAGTTCTTTGATTTTCACGATTATTACAAATTTTAAATGAAACTATTCTAACCACATTAATCGCGTATATTTAAAATTATAAATTTTTGGATACCTGAAGTTTCGAATACTTGGCAGTACCTACTCACGGGTCACGGGTAGACTGAGTCAGTTGACATAAGTTTTAGTCATAAAAGTTACTAATGGTACAATAAGCCACACAGTATATAGGAAACCCACGCACACCAATAGATACCTCAATGGTGAATCGCATCACCACCCAAAACAGTTATCTACCGTTGGCAAATCACCTGGATAGAGGACGAGCTTCAACAGGTGAAGCTCGTCCTCTATCCAGCTGCTAGTTTCCCGTCAGCGCTGTCAGAAGACCAACAAGCCACTCACAGTAGTGAGACAGCCGGCATTTCTATCATAACATATTAAGAAAAAGTTCCATATAAACCATATTCAAGCCTAACAAGAAAGTGAGCCAATTCCTGAGACCACTGAAAAGTGACATTCCTTTACAGTGTGCAGGTGTAGACAAACTAGATTGTGACTGTGGCTTATCATACATAGATCAAACAAAGAGAAGCATCGGTGTTAGGGTGAAGGAGCACATCTCCGATATCAAGAATGATATAGAAATACTGCCTGTCCCCGGCGTATTATGACCATCATAGTTTTTATTTTCTGTAGCGAAACGTGTATAAAATAGAAACGCAATACACAATTTAAAATTGCCTTTTAAGCAATGAACGTGTTTTATATCCGTATATAATACTTTTTAAAAGTTTTAACTACGTATGTAGTAGATCACTCCTAGAAATATCGTATAACGAAATATATTATTGTTAAGCAAAATGATATTTGTGTGGAAAGTGTGAAAGAAACGAAGTGTCGTAACACTAGGTTCTTTCTGCCAACCCATCTATTCTAGGGGTACATCGTGTTAACTATAAGAATGAGAATATAAATTTACAGGTTCATTTATGATGAAAACATTTTCACATCTAAATTAATTATGATATCCTTATCCAAATAATTAATTATAATTAAAATAAAATGTACTTAAATAACCAGTTTCACTTTTCAAACAGAAATTACGGGCAAAGGCCAATCTATGTCCACAGCCAAATAGCATACACTTAAGAACCGGCAATAAATCAATAACAAACAGCCGCAGTCACATCACTAGAGATTTAAAAAGCCGCATTAAATGTAGCCAATATAATAAAACGCGCGAAATTATACCCAATTAAAAATTCAATAGGTTAATTTAATTTTAATTAAAAATTCTATTTTTTTCACACAATTCAACACTTTCTAATATTTTTCTGATATTTAAATCACACACACGATAACACGATATACGGATTACAAATAACACAAATTAAAAAAAAATCTGTCACTTCAAAAAAATTGCAATGTATATTCTACCAACTTATGCTGTTACTTGCCAAGAACATTTAAAAAAAAATACAGATTAAATAAACAAAACAGAATATATATAGATTTTTCTTGTACTCAACAAGGGAGCACTGCATAGGTCGGTATCACGCGAGAGACTAGCAATGTAACAATGGGAGCTGATGCACATCTGTGTTCTGTCGTATAAATATAAAAAATAAAACCTAGGTCATCTGGATCACAACTGATTAATTAACTACCCTATATAGGTTTAAAGGTCTATATTATTAATAATATCTTCTTTATGACGCAAATTATTTTATTATAAAGTTTATTATAATATTTTTATTTATAATCATGATTTGAAAAAGAATAATGTTTGAAACTATTATTACAATAGTTTATAGTAAAATTTACAGGCAAGCGTTGCGATTTACTCAGCCAAAACAAAACCATTTGAAAATAAAAAGATTTGACATTATCTTTTTTTAAATAATGAAATACTCACAGAAAACCAGTAGAGTGACATAAAACTGACACAAAATTTAAAAAAATCCTCACTTTACAGAATTTAATTAGAACAAAATGGCCGCGACAATTTAGATATATTAACGGTAACTAATCGGCCTTGACCAATTAAAATATTAAAAATTTAAATGGTATGTATGTACTAAGTACGTGTTGCGTTCGCGAACTGCACTCGATGTGTGAGCGAAATCTTGCAGAATTTAGTTCAACAGGGAGGGAGTTTTATTAAAAGTTAAGTTTTTTAAAATATATCCACTGAAAATTAAATATATCATTGTTATTTTTCTCTTTTTTTAATATTTATTCGTTAATTATATTCAATTCATAATTTGTTTTTCAAGACCTACCTAAGTAATTGGAATATTTTTTTGATGTTAGGTACTTGTTTTGTTAGAAATGACATACTTTTAAACGCTGTTTCCGGAGTTAAACGCATTTTAACAAACTGATTGAAGTAATGACAATATTTTAAAAGTAAACGTTACCACGATTTGCGCAGAATTCACAACCCTGACACACTCCAAGTAACTTACACGCTGCGTCAGTGTTAATTTAAACATAGGTACTGTTGACCATCAATTTAATATATACTAGCATTTAATAAATTTCAAGTTTAAGCTTGAAGGTGCTGATCTCAGGACTACTGGTTCCAATTGAAAAATATTTTTGGTATTAGATATAATACAAATACATTTTTTTCTAATCGGATCTATTTATTTAGGACGGCTAGATAATAAAGGCTATATATATAAATTACATTACGATCAAAGTCACCTCCACAGAACCCTCAGTTATTCTCATTCGACCACGCAGGCCGAGCCGCAGGTAAAGATTGTTTCATAATAATTTCATATAATTGCATACCTGTATTTTTTATCTACGCGTATAACATTGCACTGAGCGTATGACATTTCGTAATAATATCAAATTATGTTCACATGATTATGACGTGTTATTTTTTTTTACGTACAATTTAAGGTCGTTGGCAGCATCTGGCTATAACGCGATGATTGTGGGCTCTATTCTCACTTGGGGGAAAGAAATTATGTATTTTCATTTCTTCGCTCTATTAACAAGACTAAACATCAACCGAATAATACAGTAAAAGCTGGAAGTATATTAACTTGCAAATATAATGGATTTAGATCCAAACCAACCATTTTTCCTTAAATACACTTTAATAACATTAAATTTAAAAAAGCGGGCAAAGCCGCGAAAGGGCCACTCGGGGGGTAATAAATATTATATGTGATTGTTTTCTTAATATAAATAAATTATTTTCTTTTATTATATCTTCAAGCCTTCAGAAGAAACCTAGACACTTTATTAATTCATAATTTGTATGTTGAGTGAAAAGTCAACATCGCAACACCGCATTGGCGTATGTCTACCAGAGCGGGAAAATGAAAATTATTCAAATATTATCGACCCCGAGTGGGGTTCGTAATCTTAACCACAACTATCGCGTTTGAAATCAGACGCTGTGCCACTGCGCCACGATGGTCTCATTCTCTACTTTCCGTTATTTTATAAATCAACAGAGTTTTATTTATATTGCAAGCGGCCACAGGAAACTAAATTGTTGTAGAAACAGTAAACTTTGAGTTATGCACTGAATATTCAACCGCGTTGTTTTAGTGCCAACTGTTGTTAAACATTTTAAATGGAGGTTTTAAATAGACAAACACTGTTATTTACTATTATTTCCTCAAATTTTGAGGAGGCCAATCGTGGCGGAGCGGCACGAAGTGTGACTGTAAAACCGACTGGTTGTGGGTTCGATCCCCACTCGAGGAGATGAATTCAGCACTCAACACTCAATGCCTGCAGAATTTGGGGAAAGTGGGAACAGAGTCTCTTAATACTAGGTTCCCAGGTTCCCTCTGCCTACCCTTTTGTGTGCTGGATACAGCGTGAACTTAAAAAAAACTATACGTAATAAATACATGAGCCACTGCCCACTAATAAATTGTAAGCTGCCCTTGAACGTTTACCCTCGGCCTTCAATGTCATATCAGCAAATACATCTTTACATGAAACTTGACCGAAAGACAACCAAGGCAAAATACGCTTGTAAAATGTTATTTAGAATCTATTAATATAATATGTAAACTTTGTTACTTCATTAAAATAGCGGAACTAGCAATTTCACCATTTTTCTACATCGCCGAGTAGACAGCCCCCTGTCTACTCTGCGATGTAGAAAAATGCCTAGTGTTAAGACACTCCGTCTCCGTTTTCCGATCAACTTTAGATCGATCGTGTTGAAAGGAACTTATCGCCGCTTTTGTGTGCCTGTCAAATGCGGAGTCGGACTCGTGTACCGAGGGCTCCGTGATAATTTCAGGATTGTATGCCAACGGGAAGTACATAAAAGTTGACAAACCCAAATTTGCGGACGTATGTATTCATTTTGTATGATATGAACTACAATTAAGTTTGAAAAGTTTATTTTTAAGAAATATATATTTATTTTTAGATTTATTCCTTTATTTATACTGCAAGTTACCACTTCTTGCCAAGATTTTAGGTTTACGCGGCCAATTTCAAAATGCAAGTAATAACAATCCATACACGCTCATATATTTTTATGCGTTGACTTAGAAGCTGATTTTTTGCTATTCTCTAAGGGACCGTGGTCTAAGATATTTGTCATTAATTTCAGCTTGATGCCTCCACGGGATCTCGAGAGAAAAAGTCTTGACCGACGGACAACAAAAAAATTCTATAAGAATTTCATTTATTTGTTTTGATGTACGGGATCTCAAAAAAAAACAATTGAAAGTAGTATTATAATAAATAATTGTGTATATTTTTATATTTAATTTTAATTAGGCTCACTCTAGTGTTAAGACACTCCGCTTCTCCACTTGCCACTCGGAAATAAACATTACAATTTTTGGTTATTAGCAATATCACAAATTTATACAAAATGATAAACATTTATTACACACTTGGCAAACTTCAGTAACGGGAACGAATATCCAAACTTCGTTACTTTAATAACCGTTGGCTTCAACTCTGAATAGTTATTACTGATTTTATATTAACAAGCTTGTTAAAATTATAGTTTACTTTGATATTAGAAGTTAGTCGATATTTGTTGATAGGTTAAGTAAAGTTTTATAATATTAACCGGCTATTATCGTTGAATTCAGCCGCGTGGTCAAATAACTAACTACTCGTGGTGTACACATGGCATGACATTTTAAGTGCAGGAAATGATTATCCGCAAGTACAGTGGGTTTTATCGAAACGATTAACGTGATACAATATAGCCGAGAGTCTTTCTCGATAATAGTACTGTCTAAAACCAAAAAAAAACCCCATTTGATATCGAACCAGTAGTTCCTAAAATAAGCGCCTCCAACCAAACAATTTTCAAAAACAATTTAAATTAGTATAGAAGTATGTACACAAAAAAAACATACAATACACACATACACAAGAAATATTTCTAATTGACATCAAACCGACGACCTTTGACCTAATATTAAAGTAACCAACCATTCCACTAGCAGGCATATCTATCATTCTATTTTCAGCAAGCCATACATAATTTCAGGGGCACGTCAGCTTCCATCATTTAGTAGCTTTCTACACGTTTGTATGTAAATGAAATTCGTTACAGTCTTAAATCCTAATAATATGTTTCTGTCTACTGAAACAACTGAGTCGTGTTTTCTATGGTATATGAGGAATACTCAATAATACGATTTTGTTACAGGAGTTTTCATGATAATTATAGGAAAATGTCATAATAAAGTAACACTTGGAAAAAATATTCATTGCCTTACCCAATTAATATCTTACGCGCGTAGGACAGGGGCACAAAGCGTGATAGCAAACGACTGGTTGTAGGTTAGATCCCCACTCGAGGAAATGAAATATTTTGATATTTCAAATTATATTTTCATTTTTTCGCTCTGCTCGCAATGCTTCCCTCTATCTACTCCGCATACCTACTCCGTTGTGTGCGGAATACAGCGTGAAGCTGACCTTTTAAATATCTTACAAATTTTTACTAATATTAGAAATATTAAAGATTGTGACGTGACTAGCAAATACTATTGAATCGGATTTAAATCAAACTCTACAATATGTAATATGTAATCTAATATACAATACTAATATAGCTTATATATCAGAGTAACACATAGCGACTTTATGTAAATATTGTGTATAATTAGGCTATAATATTATTACAATTAAACAATTACGATAGAAATTATCGCGGGCGAATCGCTAGTAAAAACCGTTTGTTCTCTATGAAATTGAAGTGACCAACAAAAATTTGCGCTTATTAATGTTATGCCTAATTAAAAAAGACTGTCGTCTTTAAAGGCCAGCGGAGGGGAGGGACACAAGTGATTGTAAACGCGAGAGGTTGTGGGTTCGATTCCAATTCGACGAAATTAAATATTGAATTATTATCAAGTTCCTGTTTTGGCAAGACAAAAGCGTGGCATTAAATTTCACCACTCAACACGCCATGTCTCGAACTCTAGCAAACTGTTTTGACAGTAGGTTCTCTTTGGCTATCCTGGGCTATTCGGGCAAAAGCGTAAAGCTACTTTTCTTGTTTAACATCTTCGTTTTCCGAAACTTTTTGGGTAAAGCATGGCGTTCCTTATTACCATCCATCACTACGAAAAAAATGTGAACAGAGTATCTTTATAACATTAGTTTTTTAATAACTTTCTGCCAAATAAGATATCTAAGTTTTTACAAATTTAAAATGAAATTGTTTAATCAGTTTAGTCGCGTTAATTCTAGATATTTAGAACTACAAGTTCTTGTAAACCTACGCGTCGAACACTGTCAGTAGTCCGTGTGATCACGGATCACTATTGGACTAAAATCAGCTTCACGCTGTATCCTGTAAACAGCAGGGTAGTGTTAACACACTCCGTTCTCCAACAAGTACTTCACTAGTGGACTGTTTGCCTCCAAAAAAAATAGAGATGTGTTAAAATAAAGAGAAGTAATAATAAAATAAATAAATCAGCTTCACGCTGTGTCCCGCACACTGCAGGGTAGGCAGAGGGAACCTAGTGTTAAGACACTCCGTTACCACTTTCTATTGAATACTGGAGGCATCGCGTGTTGAGTGGCAGAACTCAACGCCGCGGTTTACGTCGACACCAGAGCGAAAAAATGGAAATATAAATTAAAGTAAATCTTTCATATCTTCGAGTGTGGTTCGAAACCACAACCAGTCTCTTTTACAGTCACACTTTGTGCCCCTGCGCCACGACTGGGTATGTGGTCCGAAGTAATAATGCTTTTATAATTTATTCTTTGATGCAGAGGTATAAATATAATTAAGACGAAAAAAACGTCTTAAAATTTCTAAGATATAGGTACATTATACTAACCTTGAATTTTAATAACTTATCCATTTATAATATACGGAACCTCGACCTTGCTACTTCAACAGTGTCTTGTCTTTATTTCGCTACATCAGTCTCTTGACTAAGTTCTTTAATGAATTACATTAATTGAGAGGCGGCTAGCTGGCGCGGTGCCAACGAGGGTCGTGAGTTCAATAGGAACTTTGTAATAACATTGTAATATTGTAGAGCATTTGAAAGAGGCTTAGAGCCTACAGGATAGTTGTGGGTTGGAGACTGACTTGGGGGTATGAATTTATTTTCATTTGCTCGATTTTCGCAGTCTTAAATTCTAAAAAAACAAAGTGTTCTGACATTAGTTACTCTCTGGATTCAATGCTATGGAGGACATCGTGAGAAACTTTAAAAAAAATATTTTGCATCGAATTATCATATTTTAAAAATAACGAATGATTGAATGAACTATTTAATATTTTCATTTCCTCGCTCTCGTAAAAAGGCAAAGCGCAGCATTGAGTTCCGCTCGCAACGCGTCAAGATTTCGACAGAAAATTTGGAATGGAATAAGAGATACTCCGTTTGCCATTTTCCGGTTCATTAGGTTCCCTCTGCCCAATCCTGCTAGAGCGTAAAAAAGAACAAGAAATATTATCATTTTAGATGATGTAGATATTAAAACTACTGTATGTTACAAGTATTAATCAACCTCGTAAAAGCGTCTATATGCTACCTGGAATTTTGTAATTATTAATTTGCAGCAGCATTATGAGCCATTTACTGCGTAGTATATAAATACTTTCTCCAAAATAATATATTAAAGGCTTATAGCTTAAATTTTTCAATACTAATAAAAATGTATAAAAGAGAGAATATAGTGCCAAGACACTGATCTTATTTTCTTATATATTATAGTATATGATTTTAAAAGGTGGTTATCATTTTGAGCTCTAGGCATGTCATGTTATTGGAATTGGATAATCAGTCTGATGATCTATTTTGGCTTACACGCACGTGTGTATTTGTCCACAAATTTCTAGGAAAAAGTTATATCGAGATAATCTTCTTTTGATTTAGATAAGGTATATTCCACCTAAAGGAATAGTCGATTCAGAAGAAAGAAGAAAGTACAGAGCGGAGTGACTTTTCAATTATAACTATGTTAATATTATATATTTTTTTGTTAACCATAATAGCTACCTTTGAAAAAAATAATACACGACTTACGTATTATTTTGACCTACGTATTATATATAGAACAAAGCAAACTACAAAACTACTAACGTCGGTCTAGTTAAGCACAAAACCCTTTGTTTACACCAACTTATTATAGCATTCTAGAATTACTTTTAATAACTCTGGAAAAACGTTCTATTCAATACTTTTTAACCATTCCAAAACTAGGAAAAATGTAGAAATTTTTCCCATTTTTTCTCTTTTTAAGTTAACAAGAACTACTAAATATGCTGTGGCCGCCGTGGCGCAGTCAAACAGCGTGTGAGTGTAAATACGATGGTTGTTGGTTCGATTCCCACTCGTGAGAACAAATTATTGACATTTTTCAGTTCCTCCAATTGATAATAAGGTAGTAAAGCGAAACGTTCAATTCATCCACACAAGACTCTATGTTGAGACATACTCCTGTGTGGATGAATTGTTTGAAATGAATGGAATGTCTCGAAATTGGGCAACAATTGGGAAACTAGGCTCCCTCAGGGTAGACCCTGCAATATGCAGGATACACAGTGGAGCTATATTTTTATTATCTTAAAAATAAATATGAACGCATATAATATATATTCATTAAGTTAAATAATTAAAATTTTATTTTAATTTTTAATTTATATACATATTCATGAAAATTATTAGATTTAGTTACCCAATAGAACACTTACGTATGGAGTGACCTAGCATTTCAAATCAAGCAAGGACTGATAACTTTGTAACAAGTTGATCCCATATCAAAATCTTTTGACATATTATTAAGAAACAAATATTTATATAAATGATAGTAGATTTTTAAAAATATATATATATAAGTTTTAAATATAAAAATCAAAATAAGCGTGTGACTGACTGTAAACATTCCATTCCCACTCGAGGAAATTAAATATTTAACATTTTTATTTCCTCGCTCTGGAAGAAAGGCAAAGGCAAAAAAACTTGACCTGAGATGGTCTTTACAACGTCACCGGGCGGGGAAGGCGAGAGTAGCTCGCCCCTGAAAAATATATATATATTTTCGGGATATAGCGTAAAGCTATATATAGACAGATAGCGGCGGAGCGGCGCAGCGTTCGATTCTCATCTTCAAAAATCTTTAACTACGTACCTGTATATGTTCATATGGAATCCTCAACCATGATATTATATTTTCAAATACCTAGCAAATGCGACACAATAGTTTGATTTAAGTCAATCATGAATATGAAGCCATCACAGCGCAGTGGTATAACAGTGTAAACGCGACGTTTGTGGACTCCACTCCCATTTGAGTGTATGAGTTATTTAATACCTTCATTTCCTCGCCTAGAGAGCGACGCGAGCTAGATACGTAGAATTTACCTGTAAAGACGCAATGTCTCGAAAAATTCAACGGAAAGTGGGGAGAGGATTGTCTTAACACTATTTTCCACTACCGTTACTCAGTGACAACACGGACGAATTTTAAATGAATCTCTTTAATTGGATTAATCGCGTATATTTAGCATTATACATTATTGAAGACCCGACGTTTCAAACACATTGCAGTAGTACCTAAAGTAACGCAGAATAAGCAAATGGACTTGATAGTAAAACTTGAAAGTGAAAATAGCCAGGCAGCCTACCTAAGGTTAGGGAGTATAGGAGAACACTAAGAAATATGCTCGAATTTCTAATAAGGGATAAAAAGGGAATAATGCGAAAAAAAGAGATTTTCTAATTGACGTCTTTAAGTTAGAGGTTGGGTGGGACGATTAGTACAAAATAAAAAATATAATTTAACTTTACAACAGAAAATGCAGTCGCTTTTCCATCTTTGTTGATGTTTGCAATCGTTAGCAGTTCTACACGCGTCAATAAATAACGGACTTCAAACAAAAGTAGGTCCCCATTACTTTGTACTAGCGTCGTTTTTATTTTCTTGTATTAAGTTTTAACCGACTTCTGTAAGAGGAGGAGGTTTACTGAAGATAGTAAAGGAAATACACATACAATAGAGATTCACGCTATATCCCGCACATAGCAGGTCCCGCAGATAGTGGGACCTGGGAACCTTATGTTAAGACCTACCCATTAAGACACTTCCTTTCCCCACTTACCTCTGAATTCTGGAGAAATTGCATGTTGAGTGGCGGAACTCAACGTCTCTCAACGGCTGAATATTTATAAGTCCAACACGCAAGACATTTTCGTAAACTTTCAGTTAGCGTAACGCGGTGCACGAAGTTAATGTTAGGACGTTATAAACTTTGTAAAGAAACAATAGGATAACTTCGACATCAAAAAATGATGTATTTCAAATTACTTCTTAATGACGAATTTTATTCTGGACTTGACAAAACTGTACTTAGCTATTCCAGGCGTTAATGAGAATGTTGAAGGAGTTTTCTCAATAACAAACACCCGGTGGACCAAGAAACGTAATACACGCAAACAGAAACCCCTCACACAAGTGAACATCGTCTTATAACATTGTGTAATTTCTGTTCTTTAAGTTTGATTTCTAAAGAAAATGATAAACAACAACGTATAGAAAACACCGTTTCAAAGAAGAAAAACAAAGAAAACAAAGCGCGGCATCGAGATCCACCACTAAACAAGGAATGTCTCAAGCGTGAAGAACGGAGTGTCTTAACACTAAGATCCTCGTGCTTCGTGACGATACAATACGAGATACAACGTGAATCTAAAAAAAAAGAAAAATTAATAAATATATTGTTGTTATTAAACGAGTTAATATGGAATTTATAAGCACTTTTTACATTGTAGTTTTTGACATTTTATTACTATGTAAAAGGTTTAAAAATTAATTATGTCTCGCCTTTAAAGCTAAATGTCCGGCCTAATATAGTCCAATTTTAGTTTTTTTTTTTATTTTAGAAGATGGCAACTCTATCTCCGCAAGATATTGCGCAGTGTTGATTTACGCCACTCAACACATAATATCACGCAAATTGATTGAAAAATGAGAACAGTGGGTGGAATGAAGTGTCTTAGCACTAGGTTACATGCCTATCTCTCGATTAACATAAGTGGATAAAACATTAATTGCTATATGTACTTTACAATTTACATACATACATATAAAATAAATAAATCAGCTTAACGCTGTATCCCGCACACAGCAGGGTAGGCAGAGGGAACCTAGTGTTAAGACACTCCGTTCCCCACTTTCTGCCGGAATCTGGAGGCATTGCGTGTTGAGTGGCAGATTCAACGCCGCTCTTTGCCTCGACACCAGAGCAAAGAAATGGAAATATAAATTTATGTAAATATTTCATCTCCTCGAGTGGGGATCGAACTCACAACCGGTTTTACAGACACAATTCGTGCCGCTGCGCCACAACTGGCCTCAACATATAAGTATATATAAATGTACACATTTACAAACAATAAACATCATTAGTATTGGAAAAATAATAAATGAGCTACACTACAAAAACAAAAGGAAATCTAATAACCATAGATAATTTGTTTTTTTTTTACTTTAACAAAAACATTTCAGCCATAATAGACAATATGAATGCTGTTTATCATAATAAAAGTATTATTAAAATAAATGCTAAAACATTCAAGAAAAATATGCTTTGGAGAAGAGAAAGACTTTAATAAAATGGCTTAGGGAATGTTTATTACTTTATTAAGATGTTTTGCAAATAAGGCAAATATTTGTATGATTGAGGCCGTTGCGCAGGGGCACAACCGCGCGACTATAAACACGACGTTTGTGGGTTTGATTCGCATTGGGGGGAATGAAATATTTAATTATATTATTTTTTTTTATGGAAAAGACACGGCAAACGAGCGTGCGGGTCACCTGATGGTAAGTGATTACCGCCGCCCACAGACCCCGTGCAACCCCAAAGGAGCTACAGGTGCGTTGCCGGCCTTTAAGATGGGTCGGGCGCCGGAGCCCGGTATTACCTGATGCGAAACGCAGTGGCATAAAGCCACTACTTCACGCCGGTTTTAAATGCCGGGGGTGGTACTGATGCGGTCGAGTCTGCTCATGCGTGTTGCCATTGCTGGCGACGTGACTCTACCACACGTACTTTAGTCGCCTCTTACGACACCACCAGTACCAGGATGATCCTATTCGAGGCCGGGATCACACGGCACATACTTTCACTTCCTCGCTCTCGCAATGAGGTAAATCGCGGCGTTGAGTTACGCCACTCAGAACGCAATGGTTCCAAGATTTGGGGAACAGAGTGTCTTAACATTCCAGATGATTGTTTCGGAACAGTTCCGGCTACCAAAATTGCTGTAAGTATTCCAGAAATTAGTCATCCCAAGTTTAAAATAATTCTGGTTAATTAAGTCATTTATGAATAATTTTTATTTGTGCACTAAAAAAAATAGACAACCCACTTGCATCAGAGGGTATTAAGTAGATGGAACTTGGAACCATGTTTAAATATTTGTTGTAGTCCCCAGCCATTTTTTCTGTCAAATTCCTGAGGCATTGCGTGTTGAGTGGCAGAACTTAATGCAAGAACCAGAGCGAAGAGATGGAAATACAAATTTAAGTAAATATAAAATTAAGTAAATTATTCATCTCCTTGAGTGGGGATTGAACCCACAACCAGTCGGTTTTACAGTCACACTTTGTGCTCCTGCGCCATGACTGCTATGCTAAATGGTGTTAATTACTCATGTCACAAGGATAGTAATAATTTAATTGAATATATATATATCTGTATATATTTTAATGTAAACAGGACTGGTTTTACTTAAGTTTATAAAAAAACACAGTCACAATGATAATTTAAATTTAAGAAAGACTAGCTTTTACCAACAGCTTTGCTTGCATAATCAAATGGATAAAATTGAAGTGGTTAATGCTATAATTACATTGGTAACAAGATGAAGGTATAGTCTTCACATATATTATATTATATATTTTTATTTAAACACTAACCACAATACACTAACCACACTAACTAATTGTTGTAACCTGTAACCAAAAAAACAGTAACTATGTATATAAAAACAGAACAAACACTTACCAGTATATGATGTAGAGCTGTACGAATCAGCTGAGGATGCTGAGAGGGATCTACTTCTGTATCTAGCAGACTTCTTTAATGCACCAGATTTTCCTCGTTGCCCTTCGAATTTTCCTGCTGAACCATCAGGATTTCCACCACGGACCTGGCCAGGGTCTGTCACTGGACTATCACTGGGTACATTAGCCGCTGCTACACTCTCTTTCCTCTGCTGGTTTATTTCTATATGACCGTCAGACATCTTGCTATCTTTTATTAGATATTAATATATGTTGTATACAAAAGTTATTAATTAGAAATCTCACTATAGCAATGGTTATTCACTTAATAAAGCTAATATTACGTTTAAGTGCGGTTTTTAAATTTTTATATGGAAAATTTAGGCAACCATTTTCGTTTGTGAATCCAAAATAGAAAATATCAATAATAAAAACAATTATCAGAAGCGCAGTGTCGATAATTTAAGATGCGATGGACTTTAAACCCGATATATCCAATTAAAATCGTTTAATGATGAATATAAATTCATAAAATACTATTAGGAATAGTTAAATGAAGTAAATTATAAGATAAATACGTTTCACAAATTACATTATATTTGAAAAATCTGCGAAATTGATACTCCTACTGTACGACCGAAACACGCTCCCCTCCACACTTTGTCGCACAGAACACATATACCCAAAGGGCTTTGTCGTATAAAAAACGGAAATGTCAATTTCTGTTGCGTCGATCGAAATATTCTGTATAAATTTGTTTCTTTCTTTTTTAATTAATAAATAAATTTATTTTTACATATAATATAATAAATTAAGTTAAAGGTTTTATGTTATTAAAACATTATTAATTATAATATTTCACTTTAATTGCTTTTATGATTTAGAGACATTGTTACTCATTAATTTTAATTAGAAGTCTTATTAGTATTAATACGAATATTTCATTTCTAAAATGAACATTTAATATTATCAAAAAATATTTTGATCATAAATTTAATTTGAGCAAATGTTGTACAAAATTTCTTTAATAATGCTGTTGAAGATGTATTGATATATTTATTTTATTTTTATCATAATAATAAATGATGTTTCATTAATTTATGAAATTATATAAAATATATATCAACTCTTTTTACAAATTGTTATTTTATTTTTTTTATACATATCATTGCAAATTAAGCTATCTGTGGCAACAGTTTCCAATCACTAGCGTCGCCAATATGGAAATGAAATGCATGACAACCGCTACGCTACGTGAAACAACCAGGAAATAAATAACTAACAAAAACTGTTTTTAAATATAAATTACTGGTGAGTTAACTCAATTGAATACATTTATTATAATATAAGTATTTTATCTTATATATAAGTTTTAATTTACAATGGCGTGGTAATCAATAAAGAAACCTTATTTTTCGAAATTCGTCATCAAACCACCGGTGGATAGTGTGAATTAATTTTAAATATCTCCAGCGTGTTAGGATTTATTGAAGACAATATAAATTAAACATGAAGTGGATTACCTTAAAATTTTCATTTATGCCTGTGTCATTTTTAAATGCGTCGTTCGTCGTAAATAACTTTGTTTTTCAGTGATAAAAAAGCGTTGACATATAGTGTCAGTTTTATGGTATATCATCATTCACGGTTATTTTATAAAATTAAATAAGTAAATATTTCTTTATTCACGACGGGTAAATATGATAATTGAACTTAAATTACTGTATAAACAGTCGACAATAGTGTGAAGTTACACATGACCTTAAAAAGTATTGTGAAAATATCTAAGAAATGTCAACTGCTGTTATCTTAAACAAATATTTTCGATTGTAAGATTATAGCAGGACAGCTACACTTAAAAAAAATTATAATTTATATTTAAAATTTATAGATTAAGGTTATTTACAGAGTGCATACGTATTTTGATGTATCTGTAGGGATAACTGTTGTTTCTAGCATTCATTTTAAACAACCAAAACCACAAAGGCAATAGTTGATTATCACAATGTACCAAACTTAAAATTTACATTATTAACATAAATATGGCAATTCTCAGTTAAAACATTAACAAACCTTATATTTTTTATGCTTAAGCTATAAATTTAGTTATTAACATGGTATTGGACATGTGGAATAATTTATGTGTAACATTATTAATATGGTGGTGATTTAAGTGAATTTTGTGTATTAATAATTGTTTTAATAATTGACAGTTTCTATTATGAAATAGTGTTTGCTCATTGGTCTATATCTTGTACATAAAGTCTTGTACATAAAAATATAGTATATAAATAACAAATTCTGTGTTTATTAAAAAGTCTTAGTCCTATCTCTTACCTTTGTTGTTCTTTGTAAAATTAAATTACATTGTTAATTGCATGTGTTCCCACTTATCAGAATACACAGAGTAAAACTGATGTCAAATCAATTTATTATTTACTTTCATTCTACATTCAAGATATTGCTTGTGGAGTGGCTGAATTTAATGCTGTGTTTTGTCTTGCTAGAGCAGGGATAATGAAAACTATTGACATGAGGTTGTGTGGTAGCAGCACAGTGTCTATCTGAAAGCACAATAGTTGGGGGTTCAATTCTCAATCTAGGGAATTAATTATTTTCATTTCCTTGTGTTGGTAATTGGACTATTCATTTCATTCATTTTCATCTGACATTGTGTGGTGAGTGTAATCACAACATTGAGGATTCACAACTCACAAACATTGTGAGGATGGATATTTCTTCCAATTTCACAGGAAGAGGAAACTTTACAATTATAAGATTATTATACATCAAAATAACACAAAGGCTACACAATTTGGCTACAATATAACAAAAACTTTAAATGTGCAAAGCCATATTTGAATATATAGATAATTTTATTTTCATATTATAGAAATAGAAATAACAGTTTTTATTAAAATAATTCCAGTACAAAATGTCCTCCGGACGCGGTCGCGGGTACACAGGGCGTCATCACCTACCACCACCAACTCGAGAGACCCGTCCAGGTGACGATTATGAGGAAATCAACGCGGCAAGAACACTAGCAGAGCTTAGTCCCAGGGCTACAGGTTAGTGAATAAATAATAGAATATAAAAAAGTAATGTTAATAATTGGTAGTTTTTTGTCATTAGATTATTTCTTACAATTTAACTTTATTGTAGTGTACAGTATGGTTGACAACCATAGCCACCCTTAATTTAAAACTTCTACGCATTGTTCATTTGGTAAGAAAATAATGGAAAATTAAGAAAAATACTGAAGACAAATCTGCTCAGGCATGCTACAACAAACTTGAAGGTGGCAACGATATGTCAAGTGTACTGTATGCGTTTTTATACTCATCTTTCATATTATTACTACACTACTACATACTAGTAAGAATTAACAAACACTATCTTGCTCACCACGTCGTTATTACGAGAGCCACCAATGACCGAGGAGACAAGACGAATTGGTAGTCTGTCTGTTGGGTGTACTGTCATGATGTTTTTTTTCTGTGGCCGAGTGTTTTTTTTTTTATATGTGTATCAAAAAAAGTACGTGAACACACAAAAACTAACACATATACACACTTACACTCATTCATTTTTTTCACCTCAAACTTGGTACAAGTTCATATACACAAGTACATTCCTTGATACCCAATAAAAAGCAACAATGAACTTCACGCTTTATCCGTATAGCAAGGAATAATCGTTGCCAGATTTTGTCTCGGACAAAAGTGGAATTATTATCTCTGGAATTATTAGAAACTCATTTAAACATTGTATAATTAAGAAAGAATTTCCAAAGTCGGGAACATTTTAGTTTTGGGCCTGCCAGAATCAAAAGATCTGGCGGCGCTGCAGGGTAAGCAAAGGAAATCTAGAGTTAAGACATTCCATGAGCCACTGTATGTTAAGACATAGACTCTTCCAACTTCATTAAAAATCACTTTACGAAATGAGTTCGGAGTCGCGGCCGTCTTGAAGTTAACACTATTAATTTTAAGATGCATTTCATTAATAATAAAAAGGCAGAAAACTCTCTGAATGCGCAAAAAGTCAAAAAGCCAACTTTCGGGTGGTTACGGCCCATCAACCGTACTATTCTATCATAATGTTAAATACAGTACGGTCGAGAAGTCGTGGTTGCCCTTTCGACTTTCTGAAATTTTGCGTCAAAAAAAATAATCAAAAGTAACAACAATCCAGCTAACTTCATAGTGGCCATCGACTCATAGACCATACTGTACCATTATTATATAAGCATAGAATAAATTAATCCATCGTAAATAGTCAAACACGTTTTTCCAGAGACAAGAGTGGAGAATGATGATGAAGAACCTGTCAAAGATGAGAAGAAAGAAGATGATTGCCTCGCTGAACTTCTGCATGTGGATGAGCAATTTGCACCGTTGTTGGTTTTGGTAGGTTTATTTTCTTTTAACTTTTAACATAACAGAGTAGGCAAATGGAACCAACTGTTAAGATATTTTGTTCTCCACTTTCCATCGAATACTTAAGACATTGTGGTTTGAGTGGTGGAAGTCATCGCCGCGCTTTGCCTTGTTGAAAGAGTGAGGAAATTAAAATATCAAATATTTCATTCCTCCGATTGGGAATCGAACCCACAACCATCGCACTCACATTCACATGCTTGTGCCCCTACGCTACGACGACCTCAGACTGGAGAATGAGGTAGAAAATGAGAAAAAAGAAGATGATTCCCTTACAGAATTTTTGCATGTGTATGAGCAATTTGCACCAACATTATTTTATTTGCTTTAACTTTTGAAGTATTTTAGGCAAACCAAATATAGTGTTAAAATATTCCCTTCTCTATTTTTAGGAAACTCAACGAAATATTTTATTGAATTAGACCGGGAATCTGAAAATAATAATTTCAATGAGATTGAACCCACAAAAGTCTATTTTATTTTAATTTCATACTGTATCCCGCTCTTGTAACGATGCAGGCAGAGAAAACCTGGTTATATATTTCATTTCCTCGAGTGGGAGTCGAACCCCGTCTACTCGTCCCGTTTACAGTCGCACGCTTGTGCCTCTGCGCCACGACTGGTCGCAAGACGCAATGTCTCAAAAAATTTACAGAAAATGGTAATCGGAGTATCACAACACTAGGTTCGCTGTGTCTACCCTGCCACGCGTAAGATAGTGTAAAGCTAAAAATGCGTCGCTTTTCAACTCGCTTTCAATTGGTTAATCAAAATGACACATTTTACAGTATGGTATTTAAGACGTTTATTATTTTTTTTTATTTTAATGATTTTACAGTTGGAACAATTCTCGCCGGGCGAAGACGGTATACAGTTTAACAGGAAACTAAGACACTTTGAAACCACAGTCACAAACATGTGTCCCGATGAAACGAGATTACAGTAAGTATTTTTTAGGTTTTGTATAAATATATGTATATGTCCCTTGATTGAATTAAAAATTGTGTAAAAGTTATTGTCAAATTACTTTGTACTACTCAGCATATGTATGTATGTATACATACATATATATATATATATATATATATATATATATATATATATATATATCACAGTCACAAACATGTGTCCTGATGAAACGAGATTACAGTAAGTATTTTTTAGGTTTTGTATAAATATATGTATATGTCCCTTGATTGAATTAAAAATTGTGTAAAAGTTATTGTCAAATTACTTTGTACTACTCAGCATATGTATGTATGTATATATATATATATATATATATATATATATATATATATATATATATATATATATATAATAAAACTAACTAACTGTCTGTACATGGTGCATGGCAGGGGCATTCATAGTAGAATGCAGTTTTTACTTTTGTATTTTGGTAAACTTCCCTTATTAACATTTAGTGTTAGTTTTAATTCATTTATTTGGTTCATAAAACAAGAAGATATTTCAATACAAAGCGATTCAAATTCAATTAAATAATAAAAATATCTGTAAATTAACTGTTTTATTGTAACTTCAGGTTTTAAGATTCCGTACCCAAAGGCTAAAATGAGTGAAGGGTAAAAATATATATAGAATATGCTAAAATAGATAATTTATCAGTGTTTTTAATACCTATATTATTTTTCTCATCCTTCTCTCTCACACGTAAACTTTCCTTTTATTTATATACTGCTTTCATTATACTATTGTCAATTTTTCTTAAAACAGCATTAATGAGTATTAATGGTGTTTTAAGAAAAATTTACAATTAACAAAGATAGAAAAAATTAACAAAGACTTAATCATAAAATATTTTTGCTTTCAAATGTTTCACTAATCTTCTGAAAACCACATCAGTATATCCGTCGGTAATCCTCAACCATAATATACAAATATGAACCTGCACCCCTCAGCCAGGCGTTCGCCAGTTTTCGCGCGGCGGCGTTGCAGAGCTCAGTTACGTCACGCAAGATGGCCGCCGTCGGTGCCTCCTTCACGCGTCAACAGAGGCAACAGTTGTTAAGGGCTGCATTGTTGAATGTTGTTATGCAGGGAACTTTTACTAGTGAGTTGCTTGTTTGATTTTTAACCATCAAAAAGATTGACATGTTAGTGGATATGGTCTGTGGCGTGGTAGCTCCCAACCGGTAGAACCGATTTTGATTTCGTTTTTTTTTAAATGACTTAAACCAGAGTTTTCTTAGCCATGATTCGAGAAAAGCCATGATTAAAGATTATTAGCTTTTCCTAATTGTTTATTTACTTTTTAAAGCTTTTTGTGTTCGGGTATTTAATATAAGTTTAATTCGTGCTTATTAAAAAAATATAAAAAATTTAACGATTTGAACCTGCACCTCGTTGGAACCCGTCCAAGCGCTCTGACCAACTAAGCAATACATATATTTTCTTAATAAGTATTCTTTCCTAAGTGTGGAATAACACTATAAAAATTAAAAAAAAATTAAGTTTAATTCTCTTGGACTGCATTATTTACATACATATTAAGCCATCCATGACATCCACTATGCACTGGGCGGATCTTGTATTTTTAAAAGTTATTTACTTTTTTATTGGAAGTAAAAAATATTTTAATCTTTAATAATAAACAAAGTGCGACGTGACGATTGTGTGTTTTATTTCCGCTGGAGTAAATTAAATATTTATGGTAACGAGGCAAAGCGCAGCGTTGAATTCCGCCACTCAACGCGTAGTCCTTTAAGAAATCAGCATAAAGTGGAAAATTGGAGTGTACACTTAACATTAGGATCCCAGGTAAAAAAAAAGAATATTAATAAAATAAATTTGTTTACAGAATTGGATGTGTTAGAGCGATCAAATCCAATATATTTGATTAATGCAGCCAACCTGATGGGTGATTATTTTGCAGGTAATAAAAAAATATTTTAAATCTAATTGAACACTTTATTTGCTACATCAACTTAATATAAATATATATATATATATATATATTTAGAACAAAGATTTGTATACAAAGTGAACTTGGATGCCGTTGTGGTTCAGTGGCGCAAACGGATTGTAAGCCCGACTGAAATTTCTCCCTACTTTACCGTATTCTATTTCTATAATAAGATAATTGTGATATAATAAGGTAATAACTTATTGATCAAAAGTGGGTTTTGTTGTAATGCTACTCCTAGACCGTTAAACCTACAGCTCTGAAATTTAGCGGGAACGTCGTGGACGACACGGTCATTCCAGCGAACGTAGTTTGGTGATCATTGTAATAGTAGTTTATAAGAAAATCGTGAAAATGTGTCCCATAGAGTTAAGTGACTAACCTAACCAAGTGCGTGCGGACTCCAACCGCCGTGCACATGCGGCGGATTCTCGTATTGTACTTATTCATTTAGTGTATTACGTCCGTAAATCCATAGATGTATATTTTTTATAAATACTATAGGAGTTACTACATATCAAACGTGACATATAAAACAATTTTTTTTAAGTGTTCACTGTATAGGGTATAGATCCTATAAAATTAATAATATACTTTCAATATATCCTCGTTGTCTTCGAGTTTGTAAGCGTATTGCTATGGATTGGATAAAAGGCATCACATATGCAACGCAACTAAAAATCTTCGTTTATAATACCTACACAAACGTATATGTGTATGTGTATTATATGAGACACACGCGCATACACATAAAATTATAATAAATTTAATAAGTAAAGTTTATTTTTATATATTTTTATATATTTTTTTTGTCGACGTTGACACAAAACAGTTCTGAACTAAAGTAATTATTCGTCAGTATCGAACTTTAACTTTATATATTATATAATTGTTTTAAGTTAAAAAAAAAGAATTATACATCAGAATGACACATAGCATATATGTATACATTATATATAATTTGGCAAAGTAGAATTTGTGTCGCAGTTTTAATTACATACTTGAGGCCGTCGTAGCGTAAGGGCACAATGACACGTGGGAAAAGTAGTGTTTCCCTCTGTTTTTCCCTGCAAAGCGAGAAAAACATGAAACTTTTTTTTAAATAAACTTAATTTAATTGTGTATTTTTTATAATTTTCAGAGGCCCGACTATGCAATGGCAACAAAGTGCACATTTTAGCAAACCCACTACTACAATATATGAGAGCTCTATTGGCAAGTGATGATCTGAGAGCTCATAGAAGTCTTGCTACTCAGGTGAGAGATAACGTTAATGTATATAGAGTGGAGTATCGCAACGCGGCGCTGTGTGTTTTGATTTATTTATTTCGTTGTGAAAATCCTGTACATAGCAGCGTAGAATAGACAGAGGGAACCTGGGAACGACTAATATTGTTTTAACAGTCGCACGCTTGTGCTCCTGCACCACAACTAGCCTTAATTATAATGAGCTTGCATTATTATGAGAAGCTTACTTAATTCATAATTTATTAAAAAAAATCATTTTTAATACTCAGTATTTACAAAGAAATTTCAATGAATATATATGCTAATGGCAGCTACTACAACTGGATACATTTTTGTATATATCAAATACAAATATCACAGATATCACAGATTCGTTGTATGCTACACGTACATATATTAATTTTTTTTTCTTTACAGCTCATGCAAAATGGTCGGGAACTCCTATCAGTGTTAGCTCAAGAACTGGATGACCTATCAATATCAATTAGATTGCGTCTCCTAACACCACCACCTGTCAGCATTATTTGGCTTTTACTATCCGCGGATCTATGTTTGAACAAATTTCTGCCGTTACCGAACACTTTGCAGCAGTTCTATGCAGCTCATTTAGATTTGACATCAGATGATAATTTTAGTGAGGTTTCATATGGGTCGTGGAAAAAAAAAAGAAGAAACAGATGTAGGACAGAATCTGTCTCAAATTAACTTAAATCAAGATGAGGATGCCAAGCCTAAGCTAAGACCCATATTAGGGGCTGGAGCTGGACTATTAAGACAGGAGCAGTTGTCGCAAGAGAGCTTTGATACTTGGACTATAAAAAGTAATCTAAATAAGAGATACGATTTAAATTCGTGGAGGCAGGAAGAGAAAAAAGAGGAAGGTGAGGTCTTCAATCCTACAGTAATGCCTCCGAATTATCCGCCGCCAAATTATAATTACCAAGAACCATATGTTAACTATTTGCAACAAGGTGATGGAGCGTATATACAAAGTTTTCAAACACCCAACTATAATGCTCCAGAATTCATTCCACAGTATACAGAGCCAAGGCCAAATATGCCGGAAAGAGTGAATAATGAAGTCCAAAAAACCTCAAACACAAGAAAACCAGTAGAGAACTGGAGGAAAGATAAAAATGAGATCAAAGAAGATGCAAATAAGAACAAAAAAAGTTGGACTCGATCTAAAGATAGTTTAAATGAGGAAGAAAAAGAGCGTGAGGTTAGATCGGCCTCAAGAAGTTCTAGGGAGTCCAGGCAATCGAATCCAGGCAGAGCAAATAGAAGGAATAGTGGGGAAGATTCAAAAACTCCACCGAGAAGGCACGTTGCGGAAGTTCCTCGGAATCAGAAATATTGGGATCATGATGACAGATGTGATAAGGACTATAATAGTTAGTGTTAGTGACAGTAGATGTGATGTTGATCAGTGATCGGACTATAGACAAGAGTGCGTTTGATTAGGAAATTTTCAATATCTTTGGTCTTCTTCTTAAATGTTATTTGGACGTAAATTTGTTGTTTTTTGAAGGTATTTGGATATTGAAAATTTATGGACTTACAATTTTTGTACGTATATAGCACAAATGTATAAATTAAGTAATGTAATGTCTAATCCTAATATATAGATTTAGATCTGTCAAATGAAATTTTGATACAGATTAAAAATTTAATATTGATTATGAGATTATATTGGCCAAATTGGCTTTGAATGATGTGACAATGATACCATTATAAAGAGAATTTAAAAAAAATTTAATACTAACCAATAATAAGTGTTTCACATTTTATTTTAGTCTTCCTAATATGTATAATATAAAAATGAAAATTACTGGTTGACATTTTATAATTTTTCATAAAGAGACTCAAAATATAATATAAATTTCGTTGTGAATAATAAAATATGCATAATATAAGCATTTTATAAACTAAATTACGGAATGTGAAAAACGTAAAGTTGTTAAGAAAAAGATCATTTTTAGGAAACAAAAGAACCCATGCTTCATCGAAAACTTATTTAGGCTTTCAAGCTAGTCAAACCACAGATAGAACATAATCAGATTCCAAGAGGCATGAAATCGTTTTTTTTTTTATAACCTTTAAAATATTTTTCTTTCTGTGTGAAAGACCATAATATATATATTTTTTAATTATAGCAAAGTTTCGGACTTCGAAATTGTTTAATAATATTGTGAAAGATAGAATAAAAAATTTTGAGTGCCTTTGCAAACTTACAGATAAAAAGAAACAAGCATAATATAAATTAATTATAAAACAACATTTTATAATAATATTTTAGTTGGGAAATTTTAAATAAAAAAATATACTATAGATAATTTTCTTTTTAACACTTTTGCTCAATTTATTATAAATACATGACATATAGATTTAATAGAAAGTTCTTAATAATGGACAAAATTACATTCATATTAATTACACTTTATGGTTAAAAAAAACTTTGACAGATTAATTGTTGACAGAAAATTGAATGACTTAAATAGTTGACATAATATGTCAAACTTGGCCAAAGAACCGCCAAATAATAAAAATGAGGATATAACAACTATCAAATAAAACGGACTATGTATATAAACTCACACAAAATGAGTTATAATCATGATTGACATTAAAAAAACAATTAAGTCTTAGTAAATGCCTCTTGCTATGTGCAAGTTCGATTCTTGCAAATGAAACCTGGCAAGTTGCGAATAATAGTGACTTAAAATTGCTATTTAAGCTTTCTATGTACAGACTGATGATCTTACCGCTGGCGGTGGGGTAAAGCATAATAATGAAAATTTGTATCTTGACAATATCTGTATATGAAATGTTATTAACTTCTTTTATGTGTTTTGCGTAATTTAACGCCGCGCTTTTTGCTACAAGGGCAAGAAGTTAGAAATAATCTTTTTGCCAGGAAATAATCTTATTTAGGGAATGAACCCACAACCATTGCATTTACAGTCTATAGACATTTATTGAAAAGTTAAAGATTTGCATTTTAAAACATTTTATTTACAGATATTGTTGATTATAGATACTTTTAATTATATTAATAGATTTATAATATTAATATGGAATAAGCTTCTTTAGTTAATTGGCGGCATGGCGCTCAAATTGGGTTGTCAGTACTAATATAGAAACTCTTTTAAATAATATGTATATGACAGAAATGAAAATAAAAAAATACAGTTGAAGTATTTTTTTTTGTGGTACTTTAAAAAATATGTAAAAAATGTCTTAATTTACTTTTTAACCAACTTCTGTAAGAAAAAGAGGTTATCAATTTGACTGTATTTTATTTTATTTTAACTATTTTTGTGCTGAAAACAAGAAGAATGTAGTATTATATGTATTTAGTCCAGTACTTTAAGGTTATTACCTTCTTTTATTTAAAAATAAAAAAGTTAATCCTAAAAAAATGAATCAAAAGTTTAATTAACAATTAGGGGAGAATGTTTTCTCCTAATAAAGAAAAACTTTTTAATTCGTTTTTTATATCTTTTTGTACTGGCAACCCTTTTGCTAAAACGTTATTAAGAAATGGTGCATAAATAATTTAATTTGTAAATATTATAAATATGATTTGATTGGTTTTTATGTATTTGGTAATACTTTTCATAGTATAGAGTATTTTGCGATTATTAAAATGTGACACATTTTTGATTCCCTTAAATATATATGTTTTATTGATATGAAGCCAGTCGTGGCGCAGGGGCACAAAATGTAACTGTGGTGTGACATGTGTGACATGGCTGGTTGTGGGTTCATTTCTCAATATTTAATATATATTGCAACATGCAATGAATCTAGAATTCGGCGGACAGTGGGGAACGGAGTGTCTTAACACAAGGTTCCCTCTGCCTACCCTTCTGTGTGCGGGATACAGCGTGAGAGTAAACGCGACGGTTGTGAGTTCGATTCCTACTTGTGGGAATGAAATATGTAATATTTCCATTTCCTCGCTCTAGTAACGAGGGAAAGCTCTGCGTTGAGTTCCGTCAATAAATTTGGCGGAAAGTAGGGAACTTCTGGGTTAAATTTTTATTATTAAAGCAAAAAGAAAACCAGGAATGAACGATCACCAAGTTATTTTTTTGTCTTTAATATAAATTTTATATTTAGTTTTATTAATACTCTGTCTAGGAAAAGGTTTTTGCAGTCTTGTGTTTTTTTTGTTTCTTTATATATATATTTATATGTAAATGCTTCAAATATATTTGTCTCGATAATGTATATTTTTAGTATAAATAACTTAATATTAAGTTATTTAGGAAAAATTTTATAAGATTATGAATGAACAACCATGTTAGTTTTGACGGTAGTGGATTCTCTTCCGTTAATTTTCATACAACCCAGACTGATGTGTTATTTGTACCTGTATAGAAAAATATGCACAATATCTTTTAACTTTGCAAACTCAACTGTAGATTTTTTTTTACTGTCTTATGACGATAGATTGGTTGTTAGGAATTCGGTATATTTTTTTTATTTACACCCTATATCCCGCATTGAATAAGGTGCAGAGGGAACTTAGTGTTAAGACGCCCTGTTTCCCACGCGCTTACCCATTTTTCTAGATATTGTACGTGTTTTGTTACTTCAAGGAAATTAACATTACTCGTCCCCTCGAGTGGAAATTGCGAATAAAATCGTCACGTACGATTTGTTAAGTGCATATATCTTATTTATCTTATTCTAATTTAAAAGAAAAGGTAAAAAAAACCTGATGTTATGACACTCTGTTCAATTAAAGTAATAAAAATATTAAATTTTTCACAAAATAATGAATATTTCCTTTGATCATTTTGGATGTCTTTCTTAACAACCAAGCTACTGTTAAAAGATATAAGCCATAGTATAGAGAAGTAGTGAGAATGTTATAATATTGTGAATATAGTAATATGTTGATACGTTTTTTAAAACAAGTGATAAGCGTTGCTTAGACATTTTGGATTTTTAATTTATTGGACACTATTTTTTGTTTTGTTTGTAAAAGGATTTATATTATAACCTGCGCCTTCTTACTGTCCAAAGCACTCGAAAGAATTAAACTATTTATTGTCTTTCAATTATATTATATATTTTTTTAATTAAAATATTGCATTCTTTCATAGGAAACTAAAAATATTAATTTACTAGAGTACTAGGTTATGCCAGAAGGATGTGGGTTCTAATCCAGCTTAAACCGCAAGTTTCTTTAAATAAATGAAACTTGACGCGAGGGAGACGAAACCTAGTACTAAGACAGTTTTCTGCTTAGAATGTTCTATATTCACATTATGCGACATCTTCTTAATAGTTTTTAATAGATCATTTTGTACCTTCATTTTTATGATAAATACCTAGATAATTGCCTTAAAAAGTTGTCGAAGTAAGTAAGTAAGTTTTAAGTTGGCATCATATTTTTGATTAGAAAATGTAATGTCTCGAAAACAAGAAAAAGGTGTTTGGAAGTGATTGAAATAAAAGGCCCCTACCAAATTAAGTTAAATTTTCAACTTCATTAGAAAATTAGCGTAATGCACATGTCTAATAATAATATTATATTATATATATATGATGCTATTTTAATGCAGCTTAAATACGTATATATTACTGAACATCGAATTTGACTTAAAAAATATATTTTTATATAAATATTTGCTACTACCCACCTTTGCCTGCTTAAACCTATTGTTTTTTCATAACAATAATTGTTTTTATTACTTAAAATAGTTTTAATATTATAGCCAAATTATACGAATATTTTACATACACATAGGCTACTGTTATATAATTGTAGTCTTTGTGTTATTCTGATGTATAAGCCATATCCATGTAAAGTTACTACATAAGGTTACTAGTCTACTTAAACGCGTTCAAGTAGTTTTTGCGTAAAAGTGAACCAAACATACATCCTCACACAATAACAATTATTATATTGTTAGGATTTGGTTCTCTTCAATTGTTATTCAATGGGTAGAAAATGGAGAATCGAGTGTCTTAGGTCTACGTTTTCTCTGCCTAATTGTGCAATTTATATAAAAAATAACTAATACAACATTAAACATTTTAATATGGTGGGTTTCTTTTTTTAAATATGATGCCAACTAAACACGTATATAATAATAGAATAAATAAATGTATATAATAATTAAGTTAGTTTAATACTAGAGCGCGGCTTTGGTCGGAATTTTTGTATGGCGGAGGTGATTTTTGCTTGGAATTTTAATAAATTTAATTAGAGAAATATTTCTTATAACTTATGAAAGACATTTTTCAAGTTTCATTTAACTTTTTCGGATATTCACATTGTTTTTGGTATTTTTTCAAGTAATTAATTTGTTAAATCCAAAGTTAATGTTTAAAATTTGATAAAGTAATGAAACTAAATGAATGATAAACTACTTTTTTTTTCATTTTTATATATTTTTTTTAGTTTTTATATCTCCCATGCATAATATTTGTTTATAATATACATAATACAACCCATCTGTTGCCATAAGTTATTTATTTTAAAGCATTTTTTTTATTTTAACTCAGCACATTGAAAAATAAGAGTGCGGGTTTGAATCTACTGGATCATTAAGTGCATTTTATACTATTCAAATGCTTTCAAATTCTTTTGAATTCTTTCAAAGTTGGAATCGAATTTGCTATTCCCTCCGCCGCTAGCTAATGTAAATTAATGATTAAAGTAGATTTTGTATATTTAAGAAGGTTATTTTGTTTGTCAAAACATTATGGAGAATTCATTTTGTTAATATTTAACAGAAAAAAATGAATAGTTCTTTATTTCTTCTAATATTATGATTTTGTGAAAGAAATTATGTAATCTCGCAAATAAAATTGAAATTTAATTTCTGTTTATTGTTTTATTTACATTTATAAAGTGATTCTCACATTGTAAGAAAAGAAAAGTGGGGAACAGAGTGTCTTAACACTAGGTTCCCTCTGCCTAACCTTACTGTATGCGGCATACAGGTGAGCTGATGTATTTATTTTTCTGTTTTCTTTTGCTCAAAAATCTTAAACGTAACCATATTTGATCGTGTAACTTTTTAGATAGTAGGTCTTAATAAAGTTGAGTAGCGTAATTAATATATATAGGTTGAAATCGCATTTACGGATCTTTTCTTCCATTATTTGTAAATGAATATACAGGTTAATAAAAAATATGATAAATAATATGAAAATATGATAAATGTTAAAAAAATTGTATGTTTTCGACTGTAAAGGCGACGGTTGTGGGTTCGAGTGTGAGGCAAAGAGCGGTTTTGAGTTCGGCCACTAATCAATATATTAAGAATTCAGAGGAAAATGGGGAATGGAGTATCTTAACACTAGATGCCCAAGTTTGCTTTGACTAAATTGCTAGCGGGATAAAACGTCAAGATAAAAAAATACAGCACAATTTACTCTCAGTTTATAAATATTAATGCATCATAAGAAAAAGAACGGTTTCACTTTAAATTGTTTATTATTTTCAATTTTCCAATAAACTAAGCACTTCATATGCCTAAAAATAATGCTTGATTTTAAAACATTGATAATTTGTTATCACATTTGCTGTATATTATTTTTTTATCTACAACAATATATATAAAATATGTAAATAGTTAATAATTATAAAGGAACATTAGGAGATATATTTGTATTACAGTACAACTGGCGTTTAATTATTGATATATTCGTTGCTTACGTTTATTACTAAAAGTTTAAATAACAGCGAAATAAAAAACCAAACAATTTTACGATGTATCAAGATCGGTTGGCTGGCTTAAGTGGTACTAATGTACATACGAGCTAAAACATAACCCTTCTTTTAGGCGTCGCCGCAGGTACAAAAATAATTAAAACTACTTATTATTTATAGGAACAATTAAATAAGTCCAAAGAAATTATCATATGTTTTTTATGATATCTCCATATATCGCACCTTTAGAATTATTGTGACCTGATCAAAAAAACCATGACTGAGTTTTTGTCAGAAATTGACCTTGTTCCCCACTTATGTGAAGTGAAACAAGTGTCTTAATACTAAGTTCTCTCTGCCTACCCTGCTGTGTACAGCGTCGTTAGGGGTCGTCGTTTTAGGTCAATTCCGACAAAAACTCAAAATAATGGTTTTTTGATTAGGTCACTATAATTCTAAAGGTGCGATATGTATATATTTTTGTTGTGTTATGTAAAGAAATAGATTATTAAATTTGCAATATACATATTAAATATATATATAGAGTGATTAAATTAACATAGGACGTTTTTGTGTACAGTCTATTTTGTCTAAAATTAATGACAGTCAGTTAGGTTAATTGTTACAAAAAAACCTGGATTTTTAATTATCTAAATTTCATGAAGTTGGATTCAAATTCTTAATGTTCTTTTTTTTTTAGATAAAAATTTGCAAGTATTTTTTAATAACTATCTATCGAAGTCGGATTGAAGATATAAAATAAATTATTAAACAAACAAAATCAACTGTAACAGTTTCATTTTTTTATAATAATTACTTATAACATGAAAGATATATCGTATGAGAAAAACGATTACTAGTGGCATGTGCGTTTGTGCACGGTTCACAAATTTCAGAAACGGCTTAACCGATTAAAATGCAGTTTCAAAACTGCATTTTAAACTATAGCATTTAGATAAACTTACCATAACGTTTAGTGTTTATTTTTTAAATTTGTTTATTTTATATATATATATATATATATATATATATATATATATATATATATATATATATATATATATATATATATATATATATATATATATGACCACTGGCTTAGTACAAAAATACTTATCTGACTAATCACAATTAAAATGATTATAAATATTTATTATAATGAAATATTTAGAATTTTCAAAGCGTTTTTGGTATTGGTGATAAACTTTAAGCTTACTCTTATAACTAATTAGTAATTTTTTGCTTGCAGGAGCTATGAATATATATTTTTTAAATCACATATAAATGCATGTTACATGTGTACATCATATATAATGAGATAAAATTATAAAAAATCCAATGACTTAGCTGATAATTAAACAATATTTGTACAAAAACATTAGATTAGAAGACTTAAGGATTTTGAGTTGCCGTGACATGATTATTTTCAACTAATTGAAAAAAATCTATGTAGTGAATAATTCAAATATTAATTTAATTATCTATTTTGTACTCTTCTATAATCACAGCCACACTCAGAGCCATAAAATAGCATTTAAATCCATAATTCGAAATAATAATTGTAATCTATTAATTAAATTCAACATTTTAAATAATAATTATACATTTTTAAACTGTTATTCTACACATTAAAAACATTAAAAACTAAAACATTTTTGCAAATACAAATTAAATAAAATAATTTTATATTTAATTTCAATTAAAATGAATAATTCACTCTGAGTACGGTGTTTTCTTATATTAATACTTAATAGTAAGTGTAAATGCGGGTAGCAATTATTCTATATAATTATATAGCAAATGTGCGAGTGAGACAGCAATAGCGATACTAATAAGCGTGAAAGTGACATACTTATATTTGTATTTTTAATACTATAATATTATTATAGTTAACATAATATTATTTTTATATTATTAGTGTTTGTGCTAGTAAGCTTTTATTTTTTTTTAGCTTCACGCTGTATCCCGCATATAGCACGGTAAGCAAAGGGAACCTAGTGCTAATACACCCCGTGTTCCACTTTCCGTCTGAGTTTCGAAATATTATGTGTTGAGTGGCGCTTTTAATCTTGTTAAAAGAGCGATGGAATTTAAATATTAATATAATAATAAAAATAAATATTTCATTCCCTCAAGCGTGATTCAAACTCACAAGCATCGCCGTTACACTCACACGCTGTGCCACTGCGCCAAGACTGCCTCAGTACATATGTTTTAGCGAGTAATAATAAAAAAATGGACGGTTCATTGTAAGACGCAGGAAAAAGGATGATATAATAATATATTGAACATGGCTGAGGTACTGGCAGCTACTTCCATTTGTAATTGTTTATCTTCTTCAGTTTCTTCTTCTTGAGGTTGTTCCTCTTGTTCTTCTTCAAGAAGGAGATCAGTGGAGGTGTTATCATTCTCTTCTGGAGACTCTAAGAATACCTGTAAATTGAATATAAAATATATTTTTTTTAAATAATAGATAATTATAATTTAAACTTCTAAATAATATTAAATAAAATATTTACATATTTATTTAAAAACTATTATGTAAATATGTATGGAATAACACTTTTAAAACAAATTTATAAAAAAATATTATATAAAATAAAAGATATTTCCTTGATCTACTTATTAATATATAGAATTCAAAGTATCAAAATATGCAAAAGTGAAGAATAGAGTATCACAGTAAGTTTTGTCTCATTCTCCTGCTTTATGAGCCAGGCGGGAAATCAAAGAAATCAAATGAGAGAAAGGAGAAAAAGAAAAGAATAGAAGAATTAATGCTCACGTCATCATCTAATTCATCAGCTGCCGCTTGACTTTCCTCGTGAACACTGTACGGTGATAAATCATTATCGGAGCTGTAATCATCACTCTCTTCCCCACATTCGAAGTAGCGACTCTGTAAATAATTACAAAAACTATTATTCCATCAGTGTTAAGTCACTAAGTTTCTAAATATGCTTCATTATATAATAGAAGATTGCTTGTTGTTTGAATGGTGGAATCCATCGTGATGTTTTATCAGATGGGACTGAAGAAAATATGAATGCTATTGAATATATAAATAAAACAATTATTATAGGTTCAAGTAATGTTGGAGTTCTTTTTTTAGCTTCAAATTGTATCCCACACATTAAACAATGTAGGCTCTGGAAACTTAGGAACCAAGTTTTAAGACATTTCCGTTGCCCACTAGCCGCCGGACTTTCAAGCCGCGCTTTGCTTCGTTAACCAGGGCGAAGAAATAAAAATCAAAAAATTCACTTCCCCCGATTGATATATCAAATATACCTACTATGTGTTTCGGTCCGGATTTTTAATAAAATTAATATTACTAGCAGCACACTCGAAGAAGACGCTATCAGCGGCGAGGGCGCACCCCGCCAAACCTTATCTTTTCAAAATTTTCTTGGTGATGAAATAAGTTTCTCTCGTAAATTTCCATATCGTTATCATAAAATAAAAAATGGTGAATTATGAATATTTTTTTATTGTCATATAATACCTTAGTGTGATTTATTTATAAAAGAAAGAGATATGGTATCGCGTATTTTATTTTAGAACTAATGAAACTGAATGTTTTTATAGTACAACTAGGTGACCACTCACGGCTTCGCCCGTATATTCCACCTATAATTATTTCATTAGGCTGCATTTTGCAATCATTTTTTATAATTTTGAGAAAATACAAGCACTACGTCGCTGTTTGCAAGGAGGAAATTGTCAGTAAGAGCTCCCACCGCGTGATTCGAGCCTATGCTTGCAGCCGTAATTATTTTTTAATATTACATTTTCTCGAAAATTATAAGTCTAATTTACATGCTATAAAAGCCAAAGCTTATCTTCATTAAATTTCCTTAATGATGGAATAACTTTCGCTCGTAATTTTAATATCTTCGTCAAATAAAAAACGTTGAAATATCATCTTGCAATTTACAATGATTTTTTGTCACAAAATGCTTTATTATGGCTTTATTTGGCATTAATAAAAGATATGGTGCAGCGGACTTTATTTTATAACTAATGAAACTGAATGTTTTTGTAGTACTGGCTATACTTACGTATATTTAAAATTTCTGCAGCGCACGCGGTTAAAGTAAAACGGTGGCGTTCCTATTATTTCGTTAGCTAAGTAGATTCAAACTGTAATGTTATGTAAACTATGCACTCCACTCCAGCACTACTGATAAATGTAGTTTTCATACAAAATAAAAACAAATGTAAATCCGACCAGTAGTTCCAGAGATCCTAGTGTTTAAACAAACAAACTCTTCCACTTTATTATATTATTACAGATGTGTATATTCTACAATTATATATCAATGTTTTAATAAGAGTTCATTTGATTAACCGCGTTAATCTCAGGAACTGTTGGTTCTAATTGAAAAAATATTTTTATATCCACGTATAAAGAGGAAGGCTATTATGTACTTAGGCTATATAACATCATGCTATGACCAATATGAGTGGAGTAATATTTAAAAAAATGCCAAAGCAGAATATGCTAATAAGCTATGCAAATTTATGAATTACATAATTTAAAAAGATAAAGATCTTTAAAAGTTCTAAATAAGAGTCGACAAAAGCATATATACATCTCGTATAAGGATAACCTACGGTAATAATTATTATGTTTTAAAAATTACAAGAATATTAAGGAGCCTGATTACGTAGCTCCCGCACTTAGCAAATTAAATTCGTTTTACAATTACTAACGACAAAAATTTTAAGTTCTTGGACTTGGTGTCCCGAAATTTTATATCATCATCAGCCTGTCCTCGTTTACTGCTGGAAATATACCTCTCCAATGGCACTTCACTGATCTCGATCTTTAGCTAAAAGACTGTTATAAAACTAGAAAAAATTGTTACTTAAATTTGTTGTTTAAATTTGTAATTAAAACATTGCTATTATTTAATTTATTTATCTATTTGGTTAATGATCACTTACATATAAGTTATTAACTCATCGTCCATTTAATAATGTAATTAAGCAATCTATATAGCACGCGTTAATTAGCCAATATAGATTGGTTTGCAGTTTAGAGGATAAAGAAATAATAAATATAAGGTCAGCAAGTTTTAAGGTCAAAGCCTACTTAATATGCAATTAGAATGTATCACTATAAGCCATCGTGTATAGTTTATAATTAGTAAAAATAAAAAATAATATTAGGTTGGTACTCCCTACATTTATTTAAGTTGTAAATAATATAAAAAAACATATTACTGCGAAATATAAATCTTCTGGCATTTTTTTTCCCTTTTACACATAAATTGTACAAAAGTTTACACATTCTTTTTAAATTAAAATATCTGGCGGCGGATCTCAGCGCCGCTCTTTGCCTCAACACCAGAGCGAGGAAATTTCAAACATTAAATACCTATTTCATTTCCTCGAGTGGGAATTAAGCCCACAACCTGTCGCATTTACGATCACACGCCTGCGCCTCTGCGTCCCGATATGTATCATTTAAGTATATTTTTTTAAAGCTTACATAAAGCCTTTTTAATATATTATAATTATATTTTAATGAAGTAACTGTAAAATTATTAATTTTTTATTTAATGACCTGATTTTGCGAAGACAGACGCAAAATAATCTGCCAGTGTCACGAATAGTAGAAAAAACACGAATGTTATGAAGCAGTAAATTTTGAGAGATATTATGAACTGATATAGATATGCTAGTGGATGTACTGATTCAAACACTAAAGCAAACAAACAAACGCTATATTAGAAATGTACAAATGAAAATAAATAACAAAAAATTGTGTGTGACATTGAGAACAACTTTAACTTAATGTCATTATCTACAATAAATCTCATTAACATTTATTTGCGTAAAACAAATCATAGCTACATAGTGCCAACATAATAAAAATCGTTACATAAACGTCAAACATAGGCGGTATAACTGTCAAAGCAGTCGTGTTATTATTACATTACTCATCACTCGTTATATCGAAAACAAAGGAAACCATGAAATTTAACACGACGTAAAACCAAAAAGACGCATTTTATTGATAAGATTATAATAGTTCGTAGTAAAATATAAAAAAATTGTATTTGGGGTGATGTTTCAGTAATTTCTTAGTTTTTAATTAGAAATTACGTGTTTAAGCCATGGCCGCGGCCCTCGCGAATGATTCTCCCAGATATAAGAACAGTTTAATCTGCTGTAGCCCTAGAAGTGCTGACCTTGTTTCTAGATCTTCTTCATCCACCTCAGGATGTGTCTCCGCTGACGAGAGCCTCGACTCGAACTACATCCCAAAGTCGATAGCCAATAAAAAACTAAAAATTCACAGCTCAGCCACACGAGAAGAAATAGAAAAAGCAATTAATCAATGCAAGGAGCTAGTTTTAAGCAGCCCCCAGTGTTCAGACGAGCGTAAGTGGCTAGTACGTTATTTAGTGGAACTACGACTCAGGTTAGAAGATCTAAAGGAGAACGATGGACAAATAAAATCAAAAGTTGCTATAAAAGGACACCATTTCGAACAACAAGTTAATACGGGTAATAGGAAACAGTATTGTGACCATTGCAGTGGAGTAATATGGAGTATTGTTCAAAGTTCTTACATTTGCGCGGACTGTAGCTACGTCTGTCATTATAAATGTGTAGAAGATATATGCAGGGTGTGTGCTCATGTAGTAATGACTGAACGAGGTTCATTTGAAATGAATATATGCCCAGAAAAGGGTTTAGCCGCTCAAGACTATAAATGTGCAGAATGTAGCACAGCATTAACTTTCAAAGACGCATGGAATGAACCACGACTTTGCGATTACACTGGAATGTATTTTTGTGGAACATGCCATTGGAATGATTTAGCTGCCATTCCAGCTCGAGTTGTTCACAACTGGGACTGGGAGAAACGACATATATCCAGATTAGCCTATCAAATGCTAACATTATCTTGGACTAGACCATATATAGATGTTGAGAGTGTTAATTCAAGACTTTTTAACTTTATTGCTGAATTAGAATGGGTCCATAAAATGCGGAAAGACCTAGAATGGATGAGACGGTACCTATGTGCTTGTACTGAAGGATCAAACTTGGTTTCCCCTTTATTTATACAACTAGGAGATGTTAATAAGAAATATAGTATGGCACATTTGCAAGCAATAAACGATGGTAGTTTAGAAACACAACTGACCGAAATAACTGAAATTTGTCGAGCACATATAACTAATTGTGATTTGTGTTCTGGGAAAGGATATATTTGCGAGATTTGTAAGAATAAAGAGGTTTTATATCCTTTTGATAGTGGAGCTATAATGTGTGATAAATGCAACTCAATGTATCACAGAGGATGCTGGCTTCGGAAAGGTCAAATATGCTTGAAATGTCAGCGATTGATTGAAAGAAAAAAGGTAACGGAAACAGAAGAAAATAATATTGATACACATTTAGAATATGATATAGATAAATTTGTTGAATAATTATTATTTACGTGGCTAAAAAATAAATGAATAAGAATCATTATTTACTAATTCACTAAATTAATAAAAAGCTTAAACATTAATGGAATTTAAAAGATTGTTTTTTTTGCTATTTTTCTATTATAATTGGCATTGAATGTTGAGAATGGCTTTTCACACAAAATAAAAACAAGAATAACACATTAAAAATATAAGTGACCAATGTGAAAGGAGGATAAATTTCAATTTATAATAATAATTTGGTGCTTTTAAATAAAATAAATGTAGCTTTAATGTGATATAAGGATATGCTCCAATATTTTGTGATTGAAATCTTGTTTGGCAACAAATAAATAAGTAATAGTTATTTTTTTATTTATAAATATCTGCTTTTCTTACTTTCTAACGATTAATTAAACTTTTCAAGTATTATATAGGTAAGTATAATTGTTAACGATAGGTTGAAAAAATAATTTAATATTTGAATTTTCTCGCTCTGGTAATCACTGATTTCCACGCTACTAAACAAGCAATGCCTCCAAAATCGGCCAAAAGTGGGAGATGGAACGATGTCTTAATGTTCTTAAATTTATATTTCCATTTCTTCGCTCTGGTGTCGAGAATAAGCGCGGCATTGAGTTCTGCCACTCAACACGCAATACCTCCAGAATTCGGCAGAAAGCGGCGAACGGAGTGTCTTAACACTAGGTTCCCTCTACTTACTTTGCTAATTGCGGGATACAGCGTGAAGCTATGTGATTATAAGCCGATTATTTAAGTTGATTAAATTACTCCCAACGCCTACTGTGTAAATGATTACAAGTATTTCTTAACAATTTTAAAAGACAATTAGGCTCATTGCTCATCGCTCGCTAAAATCCAATCGCTTTGCACTCGGTAATATTTACTGAAACTGAACGTAGGTACGGTTGTGGGTTCGATTCCTAATCGGGGCAATGAATGCAAGGAAAATCCTTGCCCTGGTAATATGACAAATCGCAAAGTTGGGCTGAAACGGAAAATTGTCTAGGCGCTAGTTGCCCTCTGCGTAACGCGGATATGCGGGATACAGCGTGAAGATTGAAAAAAGGAAATCTCACCTGACAATCCAAGCATCTGCACGACTCTCTAAAGGTACAGTTGTTGAGCACCGACTCTATCTGCCTCAGATATTGCACGTTTGAATCCAGACGTTTTTTGCGTCTCGTTAAAGATGATAGAAGGGACATTAAAGTACTTTTGGGTTTATGTTCTTCGCTGTAAATATTTAATTTTTTTTTCAAATATACAGCTATATTTGCTTGTATTAGTATAATAATAAGATATTTATAGTTATATTTATTATGGCGCAGTGGAACAGTCTCACTGTAAACGTGATGGTGATGGATGGTGGTGACATAAAAAATTTAATGTGGCGGTATAAGAACTCGCGCCTGTCGGAAAGGGAAAGCCTCAGGTTCTCTGAGCATTAATCTACAAAGAGCAGAATAACATTTTAAAAAATGTTAAAAAAGAATAAAACTCACTTTTTACTATCATTTTTACCATGATTCAACACAGCGGGTTTCATATCACAGAGTGGCGCTTCACTCGACCGTCGTTTCACGCGATGTTTCACGTCAATATTGCCGTTTTCACTAACTGTTGAAAAAAAATTAATACATTTTCTACTTTAAATAAGTGGTAAATGATTTACTTTAAATTGTGTGATTGTATAGAGAAATAGCAGCATTGCGCTTATCCTGCATAGTTTCGTAGGCAAAGGGAAACTACTGTTAAGACACTCCGTTCTGTAGTTTCTGTCTAATTTTCGAGACATTGCGTGTTGTATGGCAGAACTTAACGCGATTCGTATTGTTAACAAAGCGTGGAAATGATAATAATTTATTCCCTTGAATGAGAATCGAACCCACAACCGTCCTCTTCACAGTCCTTGTATCACAGCGCCATGACGGCCTCCAGATAAAGGAACAGAGTGTTGACTATCTGTTTCGCTTTAGTTTGTTTTTTTTTTCAGCTTTTACACTTTTATTTTAGATAAATATCTATATAAATATAGATTTACCGCAAAATCCCCAAAATCATACTGATAATTTTTTTTTAAACATATGTAGCGAAATTTTGCCTTCTACTCGCAACGCACAGATGGTATTTTTTTATATGACAAGAATTATTTTCAATAATTTTAAAATTGTTTTTAAATTTCACGCTGTATCTCTCCTTTCTTTCGTATGTACGTTCGTTCGTGCGTACATATCAGGAGCTTCCGTATGCCATACGCAGAAATTTGTTTAGCTTGGCCCCTCTGTAGGATGTCTATCTTAGTGTCTGAAGGAGGATTGTGAGGGTAAGCAAAGGGAACTTGTGAACTTAGTGTTACAGCACTCCATTCCTGTTACTAAGATACTTCCGTTCCCCACTTTCCGCCGAATCCTTGAGGCATATCGTGTTGAGTGAAAGAACTCAATTCCGCGCTATGCCTCATTACCAGAGCGAGGAAATGAAAATAATAAATATTTCATTTCCAAGTCGCGTTTACAGCCGCATGCTAATATCCGTGCCCCACGAACTTTACGAACGTTGTTCAAACAGTAAAGTGAGAATGGAAAAAAATATCACTCAGAAAAATGTATGTGTAGAAAAAAATATCATTATTTTGTCCTATAAAATATAGTAAATTCATAATACTAATTAGAAATTACCACTATTATTTTGTTCAGTTGGACGCCATTTCAGATCTGGATTGTAATTTGCATCTACTTCCTTATTCCTTTGCTCTTCCGGCCATAACTCCTCAACAGAGCGATTCTGGTATATCGTTTCTGTCGATGTATTACCGTTTTCTGCGTCGCAATGATTTGGTGGTTCTAATACCTATAAAATATTATTACGCTGACAGCATAGTAATTAGTAACTTAATATACAGAATGTAAAACAGCCTTTATATAACTAACCACTAGAATGATATTGAGGTATCCACAAATGATAGTGCATTGAATAAGCTTATATATGGTAGCTTCACGCTGTGCCCCGCACATAGAAGGGTAGGGAAAGGGAACATAGGAACCTAGAGTTAAGACACTCCGTTCCAATTAACGCAATTTCGTTTCTCACTATCCGCCTAATTCTGGATGCATTGAGTGTTGAGTGGCGGATCTCAGCATCGCACACAAGCGAGGTAGTGAAAATAATTATGGTTTTGTATAATCGAGACCATGTTACCTGGTAATGTGCTCTGCTACCCAAAAAGAAAACAGCGCCAGTACCACTTGTAGCCATTTTCCTTTAAAACATATGATAATTTACAATTATTGGTAAACAGGGTATAAAATGTATGTTGTTCTATGTATGTTATTTACAAAAATATTATAAATTTATTGATTTTTAAATAAATATTAATTGACTTTCGGAGCAGCCTGTATAATTTTCGCCTGTAATCTTATATAATAAAAAAATCTGCAAGGAACACCATCGGAATAACAAAAAAAATCTTTTAATGGTGTTATTTAGCTTACAATATTTTTTGTACTCATTTAAAAGTCCACTTTTATTTTTAAAAATGTCAAAAATACTTTATAAAATTTATACATATTATAATACGTATGTAAAAATTTAATTGGTAAACCGTTTAAATTAAAAATAAAACTAAGGACGAAGTATAATTGTTTAAATAATGTGAATTAAATGCTTATAAAAATATAAATATCTTCTCAATAAAAATAATTATGTATTAAGCTATTTAGATTATTATAGGTATTTATATTATATTATAAATAATCTTAAGAAAATTTAAAATATTTATAGAGTCTATTGTAGGCAAAAAAAAACATTTTAATGTCTATTAAATAAATAAGAAATATTTATCCTCGCATTTTATTTTAAAAAATTAAGATTTAACTAATCTAACCTATTTTAGCCAATGACAAATCACAACAAAAACATTAGACATATGTAATAATTGTTACTTTTTAATTTCACTTTATATTTTATGACTTTGATTATAATTAACAAGTATAGACGTACCTTGAAATATGTTGTAATTTAATATTAAATATATATATTTATCATATTACGCGTGTTTCTCTTGTCTTGTTGGTCGCAACTGACGTATTTTGACCTTGCGCAGTGTATAATATAAGGGTTGCTATACAGCTGTACAGGGGTGCGCTTGATACATCAATAAAAGCATCACAACAGGCTGAAAGATGATTATTTAATATTTATAGAATTAAAAATATTTACATTGTATAATTAAATTGTATAATATTTATTTTATTGTTGAAATATAAGTAAATAATACTTGTGAATATATTTTCTCAATGCATTTTTGATTAACTGAAAATACTAAGAACTACGGAATGACAGAGTGTTCACTGCGTTCTAAAAGATGGCGTTTAATAATAATTTTTCGTTGATGGGACTTAATCTGTAAGTTGATGACTGTTAATTAGATGGTTGTGAATTCGATTCCCACAACTCTATCAAGATTAAACACAGTACTTAATTCCTTTCACTTAACATATAATGTGTTAAGTATTGGCACTTATCTGGCTGTGAGCAACACAAGGAATGTTTTCCTTTTACTGGATTATTTTTGGCTAGCCTGCTGACAGCGGGATAAATTGTAAAAATGTTATAGTGGAGTTTTTTTGCATTAATCTTAAAAACTAAACCAATTACCATAAGTATGTATAGATTTTCATGACGGCATTTTGCATTAAATATGAAGAATATTGTGTTAGAAAACAATAACAAATTGTAATAGTATTGTTCTCCAATATATATTTTTCAATAAAGTAAGCGATGAAAGCATGGTTTAGAAAGCAAGGCCTTACTTTGTTATCAAGTATTATATTATATTTGATCAGTTCCGCAACACTAAGTTCGTCCTGTGTATCTACGAACTGTAATAAATAAATTCAAAATGTGTATGTAATGTAAAATGTAACGTTATACAATAATAAATTCAAAATAAGTATCTGTGTAGTAAGTATATAATAAAAGCTGATCATATTTAATATTTTAGAATAGTGTTACATTATACTTCTCCAATAACATCTCCAATAACTATAACCAATGTAGATTGGAATGACTCTACATTCAATTCCATCAATTCACTCAAAATTCAATTCAATCTGTATTTTAATATTGAAAAATAATTTAAATAACTATAGTATATACAGGTTGATTATAAATAATAAATTTTTAAACATTTTTTAAAGTGCTATTCCACACTTAGGAAAGAAAAGAAATTTTTAAACGTTTTCTAAATAAGTATAAATAATAAATTATTATATCTATTTTTCTTGAAGATGATAACTACAAATTGTATAAATAAAAATAAATAAAAAGTATAACAAATAAAAAATATACAAAATCTTTTCATAAATCAAATCAAGTTAGGTATGTCATTTAGTCTGAGTCAAATTTTTTGTCAAATTTCTGTCTGTAAAATTCATTCACATTATTTAAAAAATAATATTTCGTTCTTACTTAAATGGTTAATCTAGACTTTTTGGGCATGTTAGGATTTTTCTTAATATTATGAATTAAAAAACTGCTAACTAAGTTATTAAGGGTGATTAATAAGACTGATACATAAACAAAAACATAAAAGTGTAAGGAAATTATAGAAAAAAACTATTTTTAGTTTAAAATAGAGGCGCAAAAGAGGAGTCAAATCTACCACGTAGGGTCTGTAATTCAGTCTGAGTCCAATCATTCGTCATTCTTCGGCGTCTGTACATAGTACTTCTAGCGATTGAATCTAGTGACAGAATGGCAAATGTTGAAATTTTTGGTCTTGTGGATGATTGTCTTGTAACATTGTTTGTGGGCGCTGCACTTGGTGTGGTGGGTGCGAACAGGTGTGGTGTGTGCATTCACCATCTTACCTCGTGGCAACGGACTCCCTATAGTGTACATTAAACAAATTTCTTATATAGTTATTGTGAGAAAAACTTCGATAGCGCGTTTCAGGATAACAGTGTAACTGAGATGTAGAGGCTGCGATCGATAAAGCTTTTAGTTTCTCTTATTTGAGGTCTAGTCTGTAGAGCTTTGCACTATTGACGTTTTATTTGGTCTGAATTTGTTCTAAGTATACATACATATTCTGACTGACTTCCTAAATTGATTTTTGCATACTCAAAAATCTGTTATTGTTTATATACATATGTTATAAAAAAACTCTAAATTGATTTAAAAGGGCCTAATACTTTTGCGTAAAAAGTATATTGTACGTTTCATCCTCATAAATATATTGATAAGTTATTTATTGATACTATTAACACTTAGGATTCTAATTTTAAATATATTGATAAGTTATTTATTGATACTATTAACACTTAGGATTCTACTTTTATAATTGTTCAAATAAGCTCTTATTTTTTTCAGCTAATTTTATTGGACTTCTATGTCACGTATATCATAATATATTTATAAATTGTATTTTTTTTCTAACTCTAACTCCTTGAGGACATCAAGGATCTGAGTGTAAACGTGATGGTTGTGGGTTCAATTCTCTTTCAGAGAAATGAAATATTTATTATTTTTATTTTCTCACTCTGGTAAGGAGGCCAACCCCGGCGTTGAGTTCCACCACACAACACTCAATGCTTCAGAATTCGGCGTAAAGTGGGGAACAGAGTGTGTTAACACTAATTTCCCAGGTTTCCTCTGCTTACCCTGCTGTGTGCGTAATACAGGGTAAAATTAAATTAAAATATACTAAATTATTATGTTAAATGTTATATGTATATTATGTATGTAATAAAAAATATTTCTACATACAGACAGACAAATTATAATAATAAAAATGTCTATAAGCACAGTACTCTATGTTACTTAAAGTGGAGGGGTAAAAGCAGGTTTCTTTATACTTCACAATGTCTTAGAATGCGTTCATATAAAGTACTACCATTAGAAATTGCACCGTATTGTAGAACATAACGGTTTCCTTTCATAAAGCTACATATACTCTACATTTCTTATGCTGAATTGTTTTTTTCTTAATACGTATCATAAAAATGAACAAAATTAATAATAATAATAATAATAGGTATACCTTATATATATATATATATATATATATATATATATATATATATATATATATATATATATATATATATATATATATATATATTATTTCACATTAATTTTGTGTAATACTATAGTATTATACAAATATTATAATTGCTTTTAACAAATAAATAGTAACACAAAAAATTTGGCGGACAATGAGGAACGAAAGTATTAATGCGAAAAGAGTGCCCTAACAATTTGTATGATTTTTGCGTAACTTTAAACCTTTACGCAGGGCACGACCGTTGCACTCTCGTCTTTTAAAATTTTGATATCTTCTAAGATATCCATTTCTGGTATATGCTGTAAAAGCCAATACAAAGCGCACAATGTATCCAATATATTTAATCAAATAAGGAATAATATTGAGCTTTTGAAAATAGTTTCGCAATTATCCCTTGTTTATTTTTATACAAATAAATCGTAACTATGGATTATCTTTAAAAGATCGACATATTATGTACTTTAGTTAGTCTTATATAACCAAATAACAATAATAATGAACGCCATCGAACCGCGGCCGCTGCAGCAATAATAAAATATATGCAAGTACATCGTACCACAAAAATATTCAATTTCATCCGTTCTAATAGAAGTCCTCGACACCATATCTCTTATTATATTATAAGTCACAATAAGGCATTTTGTAACTAAAAAATTGATAAATGCGAGATTTCCTTTGCATTGACCGTTTTTTATAAATAAAATTGCAGTATTTGTTTGTGATTTAAAAATAACTGTATTTTTGCAAGTGCATGTGGTTATTTACATGATACATAAATAAAAAAAACAATTTTATATTTTTTGTCTCTTTCTGTCTGTCATAATTAGCTATTATAAGCTTAATTCATTTTTATAGGACTTTCAGTGACCGATAGAAGGGGTTTTGCAACACCACATAGGTTACTTTTTATCTCGAAATTTCCAAAAGCGAACTCAACGCCGCGCATAGCCTCGTAACCAGAGCGAAGAAATGAAAATTTAAATTTAAGTAAATATTTTATAATATTGTATATCTAATTTCTAACTATAAAAAATAGTAATCAAATACCCTTGATTGTTTCTAAAAATGCCACTCTATATTTCACACGTTTTTTTTTAAGTTTTAAAATGAATATTTCTTAGTATAAAAATATTGCAAATAACTGTAATATAACAATACTAATATAAAAAGATCTATTATATTACTGTTAAAATATAGTACAGCCTAATATAATGATGCCGTCGTCTCGTGGCACAGTGGATCATCGTCTGACTGTAAATGCGGTGGAATAAACTATTATAATATCTGTGCTCTGACAAGATAAACTTCGGAGATGAGTTCCATCATTCTACATTATCTCAAATTATAAATCTATGATTGAGAATAGGATTTCAAGATTGATCTCAGACTTGAGAGCGTTTAATTAGTACGCCTTGGTCTCTACCTACCCTGTTATATGCGCGACATAGCTTGCCGTTAGACGCGATGAAAGAGAATAAAAACATTCTCTTAAATGTTTTTGAACTATGACAAATATACATTTTTTTTTTAAATTGTTATTTTTATTTTTTTTAAGTAAAAATATCTAGTGCCATGAAATATTTAGTGACATATATTTTATTAAAGCCAAGGGAAGAGTAACTGCTATGCACAATTTTATTGTAACCATTTTTTTATAATTTTATCATTTACAACGCACGTCTTAATAAATCGAAATTTTGTTATTTATATGCAGTAGAAAGTAGGCATTAAAAGCTGCTGTTCAAAGCTAACAAGAGATACATTAGAAGAGATAAATTAAAAAACAAGCTATTGTCTATTAAAAACATTTGACTAAAGAGCTTAGACTACGTACAAAAACTGCACTTTTTATGTCTTAAAATCATTTAGCTCGGAAAGTACGAAACTCAGATACTTCCTATGTGTGTCACAATAGCATCACTGCTGGCGATCCGATTGTCATTTTAATATGATTCTTATGTTCGTCGTGTTAAAGATGACGATTGCGTTACTCGCCATGACATAATTTTCCAATTAGAATCAAACGTAGCCAAACTAGTAAGACTGTAGAGTCGTGAAAAGTTTATATTAATAATTTTGAATAATTAAAAACAAAGTTTATATTTATAAAATATTTTCGTTGCCCCATATTTAATTAATTAGTTAAAATTGCAACCCTAGATTTCTCTATCAAGCATATATAACGCATTCTTATAAAACAAAAATGCAAAAGCAAATGTACATAGAGCTACGTAAATCTTTAAGAAGCTTTAAAATCTATTTTTAGAAATACATTATCTACAAACAACACTAAATAAATCACAAATACTGCTAAAATCCACAGCAAAAATAATCTCAATCCGATACAAGAACAAAAAAAATTACGACTCTACCATACAATTTGTAAAGATCTACGCAACACTACGTCAACTACACCTAACCAATCAGAAACATTGGCCTGTATCGCGCTATAGAAGTTACTTTATACTAGAAGTATAAATACTTGGTCGACGTGAATAACAGAGGGGAGTCCGATGCTACTCAGTAAGCCGGTCGTGGCGGAGGGCCGGTGTAAACCTCCGCCATCTGAATATGTCGCTATAAGTCGTCATGTATGGATAATAATGATATAATACTTATGAAAAAGTCAAAACAATTTCTGTAAAAGGAAAATTTGAGAACTCTTCTCACAGACACCGTAGTAGCTGCTTTGACTTCCTTTTTTGTTTTTATTTTTGCTTTAAATTAAAATTTGTTATACTAATAAGGCAGTGTCAATCTGTGTAATTTCAGAGATGCAATTTTTAAAAATAGACAATTTGTTTTCAGTGCTGTATGAAGGACAGTGTGCAGCTAAAAAAATATATTCAAATGTCATTAAATGTTTTATTGGAAAACATATCAACTATTATCACTTTATTATAGTTTTCAATATTATACAGCAATAGAAATTATGTCGTCAAATAATTGTTTTTCTAATAATACAAATAGAAAAACATTTTTAGTGCTTAGAATAGAATCATCCTGGTACTGATGGTGTCGTAAGAGGCGACTAAAATGCGTATGGTAGAGTCACGTCGCCAGCAATGGCAACACGCATGGGCAGACTCGACCGGATCATTACCACCCCCGGCATTTAAAACCGGCGTGAAGTAGTGGCTTTATGCAACTGCGTTCCGCATCAGGTAATGCCGGGTCCCAGCGCCCAACCCACCTTAACGGCCGGCAACGCACCTGTAGCTCCTCTGGTGTTGCACGGGGCCGTGGGCGGCGGTAATCACTTACCTCGTTTTTTACGAACGCTCGTTTGCCGTGTCTTTTCCATAAAAAAAAAGAAAAACATTTATTTCTAACAAGACTAAGATAAAATTCATACAAGAATTATTTATTAAAACCTGAACTCGTATCGGTATCGATAACCATTGCGTTCAATATGTTGCGTTTCAACTACGTCTAACATTAATTGAAATTTTTCAATTTCCAAAAATTTTTTTTAGCTACATATATTTTCTTTCCTAACTGGAATAACTAAATATGTCAAAAAATACATACATGTTCTTCTTCTTCTTACATAGCAGGGTAGGCAGAAATCTATGTACCTGTATATAATGAATAATTTAAAAATAAATATGTTGTATTAGATAGTCTGTTCAAGGAGGCTACTGCTTTCCCTAAAAACGCAAGAACAAAACACGAAAGAAAAAATAAAAAAAAAACTAAATCTTATTTCTCTATATCTTTATATTTAGATACACAGATACCTGCTAAATATATAAAAATACAGATACACAGCCATCGCATTTACACTTATATAAGTGTAAATGCGATGGCTGTGTATCTGTGTGTGTGTTTTTCCACTCGAGGAATAAATTATATTGCTTTCCCCACTCTGGTAGACAAAGTGCGGTTTTCAGTTTTGTCACTCAACCCTTAGTATAACAAATTCGGGCGGAAATCCGGGCGGATTAGCCGTTGCGCCACGAAAACCAAATAATTATTTTTAGCCAACCAACCAAAATATTAGCCAACCATAGGCCAGTCGTGGCGCAGGGGCACAAAGTATGACTGCAAAATCGACTGGTTGAGGGTTTGACCCCCACTCGAGGAAATTAAATATTTATTTAAATTTATATTTCCATTTCTTCAAAAGCGGGGAATGGAGTGTCCACACTAGGTTCCTTCTGCTTATTCTGGTGGGTGTGGAATACAGCGTGAAGCTGACTTTTTTTTATAACCATATTACTTTAGCTTCACCCTGTAACCCGCATATGGCAGAGTAGGAAACCTGGGAACTTAGTGTTATGACACTTCAAGTCCTCTTCCAAGTGGAAATCGAACCGACAACCGTCTCCAGCCATACTATATTATAGTCTGAAAAGTATGAACCTATACCGTCTCTACATCTTTTAACTTAATAGTATTAGGAGGAAAACGATATTATTAACTTAAAAATATAATTAGTAACATTGTTTTATATGTTATTAAGTGAGATCAATTTTTATGTCAATTTTTTATAGTTTTGATGCCCAAAATAATATTTATGGACTACTTAATTCGTGTACATAAAATAAATTTCAAAGAAATAAATGTACATCAGCGTTGTAAGCGACTCTACATATTTTTTTAAAAATCAAATCATAATTATAAATATGTCAAAAAAAAACATTTTTTTTTTGAAAAATAATTAGAATCGATAAAATTATTGTTCAAAATTAAACGCTTCTTTTAACGAAAAAATCAGCAAAAGAAGGTCAAATTAGCTACTAAAGTATGGATGAGACATACGCCTCTCTTTATCATTTTTCTTGACATATTTGACATTTAGTTTACCACATATGATTGCTTTATAACGCTTCAACATATCTGTTGGCAGGGAAGTAGACCGGCTCCCTGCCATCACCGGTTAACTCAGTAGCTACGGACCCTCCGATAGATCTAACTTAAATGTAATCTTATATACTCATTCTTTGAAAAAATTTCGATAGCGTGATGTAGAACTCTATTTTTGGTATCAAATAATTTTTAAATGACCGTCTGAAATGATAAATTTGATTGACTATAGAGTCTTTTATTTTATATAGTATCTTTTGTTGACTCTACATTTTAACTTGATGTTTGTTTTGAAGGGTTATTTAGAGTTTTTTGTTTTTAGTTGTCGCTTATGGAGGTTTCTATGTGTATAAAAGAGATAGTATAGCGATAGTATCTCTCACTCGTCCTGCTTTTAATTTTTAGATCTTGGCTCTACATTGGCTTTGTCGTTGGATTTGTAAGCGATAGAGTAATAAGCTTAAAGCGATAAAATACAAAAATAGAATAATATTATTAGTAATATATTTATAATTTTACTTTTATATATATCTCTATATTTTAATTTAAGTGAACTTACTATTTTGCCTCATATCTTAAAATAAAAAAAAACATTAACAATTTTACTAACCTATTGTCATGTTTACATTTTCGCAACAGAATATAGAAAAATAAATATTTACATAAAGCGGCCAATTATTTTAGTATGTCAAATCAATATTTTATCATACTTTATTTAGTAAGGAGTTACCAAGAAAAAAATCTAATTATATTTAATTGTTTATTTTATATTTTTATGTAATAAATGTTAATGACTTTTTGCTTAAATTATTATTTTTTAAATAATTTTAATTAAATTTTATTATTTCTTATAAATATTATTTTTATATGGCAACTTTGGACGTTGTTATGATTATCTTTGCCTAACAAAATGAGGAACTTGTAAAGAAACATGATAGAAACTAAAATGGCGAAACTTGAAACATATTACGTGGTTGTCTTACTGTAAATATATTTATTAACAGTGATATTATAAACATATTGCTTTCAGTGTTGTTACTTTGTTAAATATACGATTGATTGTTGCCATTAAAGCAAGTAAGTGATTGTTGCAATAATCATAAAAAGTATATATAAGTAGAAACACCGAAAACTATGGTGTTGCAAGAAATGGTCGATTATTATGACATTTTTAATTTTACGTTCAGAATTTGAAAATGTTAAGTTTCGCTTTTAAATTTACGGCAAAATTGATATTTACAGACATTTACAATAAGAATTTGAAGACCTTTACGCTTTTATACAAATACTTATATCAGTATTTAATAAAATAAATTGAGGTTAAGTACTATTTGTTTATAAAACATTATTGAAATTCTATTTATAATGTTTCTTCATAAATAATTAAACCGAACCCAGCTCTTTTATAACTAAAAACATGTCTTAATCATAAGATAAGTACATAATATTGCTTACAAACGAACAAGTAGTTAATTTGCATTATTATATTATTTTAGATAAATAAATCATGTCTGACGAAGAACAAGGTACAAGTTCAGGGGAGTCCGCAACTCGTATGTTGACAGCGGAGTATAAAGATGGTAAGTACGTTTGGCTACAGATTGGTTATGAAGCCATTCTAATACATTTGTTACTTTTTGAGATATAATCATTTAAAAATAATATGGGCTTTGACCCACTGTGTCCATAGGTGGGTCGGGTGGGTCTACAATGAGGGCACAGTGAATCAGGAGAGTATTACAACATAAAAAGATAGATAATTTTAAATATTTTTAATATTTCTCATCAAATCTCACACATAATATATAATAATACTTTAATGATTAAACAAAAACAAATCTTAGATTTTTCCCAATTTAATTTTTAAAGGTGCTTTTTAATCTCTTTTTTGATGTAGTTATCAATTATCCTTCATACAGAACAGAGAGAGAGAATATAGACAATACAAAATTAATTCACTGTGCCCACTTGACCCACTATATACCTTAAATAATGTAATGTTTCTAGAATTAGTTGGAAAGTGGGAAATGAAATCTTAATGAGAATGGAACGTCGTAACACGAGGTTACTATGTTCCTTTAGCATACCCTGCTATGTAGCATGTGAAGTTTTTTTAAAAGAATTCTTTTATCTTATTTTTTTTATATATTTCAGGTCAATTAGAAATTGTTGAAGTCACACCTTACGATAAACATGAGAAGGTAAATAAAAATGTATATTGAATATAAAAAAAAGAAAGTGAAAAATGGAATTGGAATGGAAAAGGCTTTGTAGACACTAGGTTCTCTATGCCTATCTTGCTATGTTTTGGGTCAATGTATATATTAACATTACAGATACAAAGTTTACAAGGACACATTATAGAAGACACAGATGGACACTCCGGAGTTAAATACATGCAAGTGCTCGATGGCAAGAACGTGGTTGTTGATTTACTCAATTTGACATTAGTTAAGTGAGTATAATTTTATTTCTATATGCTTTTTGTATTTGATTGTTAATTTTTTTTGTTATATTTAATTTTTAATATTTACACCTTTTTGTGTAAGAAACATAAAAAAGCAAAATCTGACTTGCATCAAATTTTCCAACTTTTGCCTGACTGTATAACGTGATGGTGGCGATAGCGTGTGGGTTCAATTCAAACTCAGGAAAGAACTAATATTCATTTCCACAATCTGGCAACAAGATAAAGTGCAGCATTGGGTTCTGCCACTCAACACACAATGAGCCAAAATTTGGATTTTGGATTTTTATATGCAAGTATAGTGTGAAGATAAAATTAAAACAAAATGTTTTCTCAGATGTGAGGACGGCCAAGAAACTTATAGACTGGTGGGGGGAGAGGGTGATGATACCACTGTTACTTGTGTATTAGCGAATGAAGACGAGGATGGTATGATTTTTTATATATATATATTAGTGATGACAAGATAAATTTTAAATAATATATATTATGAATTTTTTAGAGTACCATATCTCAATTGAAAAAATAGAACCCTGACATGATTATCTATCATGTATGTCCATCGATGCCATTATTTATTTTATAGAAAATAACTGTGTTTACTCAAAACAAATATATATATTTTCTATTTTTAGAACAAGAAAGTCAAGATAATCAAGAGTCATATGTAGTGATAGAGGGTGATCAAGGGGAACCAGTGGTTTTTCTTCAATCTGCTCTACAACAAACTAATCATAATAAAATTGAAGCTAAAAAGGTTATTTATTTTTCATAAATTAATGATATTGCAGTAGTTTTTGATAATTAATAAAACTTAAATGAAACTAGCTTGACACTGTATCCCACACAGCAGGGTAGGTAGGTTAACCCAATGTTAAGACAGATCCTGTCTAAGCGTGTTTTTAGTTTTTTTTTTCATATTAATTTATTTTAAATAATTTAACAGGAAAAAAAACCAATGTCACCATCAGAAATTTTGGAAAAGGCGAAAGCGCTGCAGAAAGCTAAGTGAGTATTAAGTTTTAATATTGATATAGGGTAGAAGGCTTACTTTAAAAAAAAACAGTTTCACACTGTATACCCCATATGATAGGATATACAGAGGGAACCTTGTGTTAAGACATTCCGTTCTTCACTTTCACACTCCGCCCAGATAATGCCCGTAAAAATAAAAACAAGAAGCAGAGTAGAGAAATGAAAATGATTCTAATGTTATCATTAATACACATAGTGGGAATAGAGCCCACAACCGGCGCGCTTACAGTCTACATAGGCTGTCAAATGCGATACGACGACCTGAAAAATATAACATTTATTTTTAATTACTTTCTTAACTTTGGCTCATATTTTTAAGTTCAATTATTACGTCGATAAATGTCGTTGGTTGCTTAAAAATTTACTAACGTTTTGTTTTTTTTTCATTGAATAAACTTATTCGATAGTAAATTATTTATTAAATCTTTTTATTTAGTATATTATATATTGAAATGTATTTATACCTTTACACCAAAATTTATACCTTTACAATTCGTTTTTGTCTCTACATATGTCGGCCAGTTTTGAAAGTTAGCTGTAAAATATGTCCTTTTCATTAATAGACAAGTTTTATTTTTTTATACGTTTTTTATTTTAAATTTTATATTTTTATTTCAAAAACTGTAAAATTATACTACTACTAAAATTACGTTGTATTAACGCGATTTAAATCGCGTTAATACAGGAATTTTCAATACAAATTTAATTTCACAGACAATTGGGTTAAAAGTTAGATTTATTTACGTATAAAGGTTGTTTGTTTAAATTTTTTATATCTCAATATGCTTATACAATAGTGGCGTTAAGTTACGTCAACCGACGCTCTATCTACCTTACATAATACCCGAAAAAAATGGCAGAAATAAAGGAAAACAATAAATATATCTCCTGAAGAACTGTAAAAATTAATACGAAAATCTGTAACAAGATGGCGTTTGGAGTACTATAAATCGCGCTATCGTTTAGTTTATACTTTCAGTACAAGAATTTTCAGTCTGACCGTCTGTCACACGCACAATTAGGTTTAAGTTAGGTTTATTAGATAGAAAGGTGATGTTATTATTCAAATAGCACCAATATACCTAACTTGAGTAGGCCTAACCATTTTACCTTACTGAATTTTTAGAACGCGCGCCGAAACGCCTTATTTAAATAGGCGCGCGTAAGATACTTCACTAAAATAGGGGGGGAAAGTGTAGAACGTAGTGTTTTGTCTCTCTTATTCTTTGATCGAAAATGTTATTAGTGATTCGTCCATATCCAAATAAATATTGATAGAATATATTAGCATCACTTTTCTTTAGATCCATTCTTTTTGTCATAAAATTTGGCTATTGACTTGTTCCTGAGTCGCAAATATATGTAGATAAAATATATTAGACGAGCACTCAAGGTGTCATATTTAGACTGCGCGCATGGGCGCGGGCGACGACCAGAGCTGCTGTTGACCCGTCCTCGTCCCGTTTTTAACTTCACAAGATCTTACTTACTGTTAACGTCTTATAGTCGAGTCTGTACCGTCTGTCGTAAAGTCAATTTGTACACTTTTTTTATCTTCACCCTGTACCCTGCAACTAGCATGGTACCTGAGAACCTAATGTTAAGACACTCCTTGTTGAGCTCAACGCCGCGTTTGCCTCGTCACCAGAGCAGAGGAATGGAAATATGTAATACTAGTACTATCTGTAGATGCTAGCTAAGTAAGTACTCTATGAATTTTGATACCCTCCATATGTTTATATCGAAAAAAAGCGTATTTCGACACTATCGTTTCGGCTATATATTTTTTTTAAGTAAATGTGGGTTTCTTTTTCAAGAAATCATAGGGCCATAGATCTGAGTATATCGTTTGAATTTCAACTCGATAACTCCCAAGTGTTCCTGAGATCATAGCTCTTGATAGACAGACAGACAGACAGGCATACAGACATCAATGTTATCTTTTAAGGATTCCTTTTTTTCCTTAAAAGGTACGGAACCATAAAAAGAGCACTGAATTATCCGAAAACATAGAACAAGTTATTGCATATGGATGTATCTGCTTTTTATATGATTATTTTATCATTTTAGAAGTCTTCTTTTTTACTGACCTGGCATGGCCTTTTTTTAATTATTTAAATAGAATGAATTTAAAAAAGGGCTGAAATAAACGTTTCGATTCGACATTAAAACCCACAAATATCGCTTCAAGTCTCTCTTCTCAACTGTAGTGACTTCTAATGGTCTAAATCGCAGGATGCATTGAGACCAGTTCTTTTTGGTTATAAATTTTTATACACATTGAACAACAAATAAGTAAAATAATATGAAATATGTATAAATAAAACACTATTTAGGTATATACATAGTTATTTAATATTAAAAAAAGTAATACTATAAACATATTTACAAATATCCCCATTGCACAAAATCTTCGACAACGCCACGCAGTCTTTTGTTGACGTCTTCATTAAAATCAGTCGGTATTTCTGATAATTTGAGTACTCTCAAGTCTAAGCCACTTTCAGGCGCGAACAAAAACACTGCGACATGAACGACTACCATAAAGCCATAATCTAACCATTCATAGTAAATTTTATCGAAATATTGTCTAGGAAAAACGTTTTCTACGTCGATCTCAAAATATTTGAGATATTGTGTAAGAGTCTCAAAATAAAGATCTTTTAGGTTATTAAGATGTTGCCGTCTAAATTCTTGGTCTGTGCTCGTAAAGATGAAGTATACGAAATCTCGTATTGGACATCCATAGTCGATTAGCTGATAGTCTACTACTACTACTTCTGCCGGACTGCCATCCTACGTTAAATGAATAAAAACATATATATTTTTTCACATAGGAACTTAGTGTTAAGTGGTGACGCTTTGTATCAAATTAAGTCACTCCATTCCCCACTTTCCTCCAAATTCTGAAGGCATTGCATTTTCATTCATCAAAGCGAGAAAACGAAATTAAATATCTCACTGCCTCGAGTGGGAATCGAACCCACAACTGTTTAATTATAGTCCCACGCTTGTATCCTTGCGCGACGACGACCTAATTTTTTACCCATATTAGGTAAATTTTTGTGAAACACTTGTGAATGCACTGTTGACTGGTATTACGTAGTTATGTTTGAAAAATGTTCAACGATTGTTCGATCGGTTTGGCTTTACCTAGAGATTTCATTACATTTTATAGAAAAACAAACTGTTTTATCGAAACTTGGCTGGTTTTTACAGGATATTTCTGGTGGGATTGTGTTTATATCCCAAGTCTCAATTTTTTTTTAATAATATATAAAATTAATAAATTATTAAAATACTCACTTCCTCTCTCACTAAAACATTGTTCATCCTATAATCCATATGAGATAGAACACACTTAACCGACGCTTGGTCCCTATTAAGTCTAGGAAACTTTTCTATAATAACAGGTAAGCTGTTCTCCACTTTACGTTTAATTTCACCTTCGAAGAGATTAGCCATGTATGTGCAGGAATTCTTCATCAATCCTTTCCAATCATCATCATAATTGAACACGTGCTCTAAAGTTTTTATTTTTTTCTCAAAGTACTCAGGCATTTTTTGTTCTATCACAAAGGAAAGGCCGTGGAATTTAGCCATTTCTATGACACTCAATTCTGCATATTTTAATGGTATGCTTCTCATTCTGTCATACGTTTTAAATCCTTTTTTATCTAAATTCTCAAGTATAATAGCGTTGTCGTCAGTTTCGTCATACGACTTGGGCATTCTGAACCTCTCACTTATAGGCACGTTGGCTTGGTCTTGCAAAAATGTAAAAATTTTAGATAATTTACTATACATAAACTCCTCATTATAATATGCTTCGTTTATAGAAAGGAATTGTAGATTTTCTAATACAATTTTCTGTTTGACAAATATATTGTTTTCTTTCTCACATTTAGCTGTTTCTCCTTTTATGTTTATTTCGTATAATTCAGCAAGAAAATTTCCACCTCCAGAATTTAAATCTTTAACTTCAACGTTACATAGAATATATCCTTCACTTCTTATAATTTTTTTAAGTGAATTCTGTAATTGTGGTGAAAGATCTTGAAATGCTTTTGACGAATCGCCTGAATCACACGAGCAACAATTAATAGCAGACTGCATTTTGATTATCAGGTAGAATCAAATCGATGCACTGAGTTCAGTAATTAGTATTCCGTTTTATACTAATATAATTATTGTAAAGGCTTGTTTACAAAAAATAAAATATATTTGTTTGTCCTTTTATTTATCTTTTAATCTCTTACATATGGCTACACACAACAACACACAACATAAACACACTGTGTTCTTTGCTAATACATAACGTAATAAATATAACATAATATATAAATGTCATAACACTGGATAGCCAGAGTCTACTCTGCTACACAGGTGAAGCTGTATAATGTGTGGCGGTATACAGGATTTGTTTGTTATTTAAAACAATAAAATTAAATTTAATATAAAGTGGGATTAAAACATTGAATATAATTTAATAATTACACAGAAAAATACCTCATGGATACATCTTTACCAATGTAAATTTAACTCAAATCCTGCAATTCATACATAATAGTCGAATAGGACTGTTTATTCACAAATATCAGTAATATCTTCATTTTGTTTGCTTGTTTGTTTAATTGCTATAATATATTATTTATATAACTAAATATAAAAGTGAAATACAAAGGAATGAATGAAAGGAAGTCAACACCTGTGTTGGTTCAAAATATTTGTTTTGATAACTGCGTCGAAGTAAAAGGCTTACAGTTTGCGAGTAGAAAATTTCCATGACTTTTACATTATTATAGTAATAGCTGCCAGATAATGTAATATAATAATACCATTGACTTTGAAAAGAGCAACTGTTGAGTTTCTTGCCGGCTCTTCTCAGCAGAACTGCTTTCCGAACCGGTGGTAGCTTTTTTTGTCTATTTTTTCATTTGACGATTCAAAAGTGCCTGTAAGAGTTTATTTGAATAAAGAATATTTTCAATTTGAATTTGAACTAGTGAGCGCGCGCGGCTTCGCCCGCTTATATGCACCCTTAGGGGTGAATTCTGAAAAAACCACAAAACACGTGTTCAATAAAATATTTTTAATAGTTTGTATTTCAATTTTTATAAAAATCGGTGGCGATTTAAAGATTTTTCCATATAAACTGTCAACCCCTTATTTGAACGCTTAGGAGGTGAATTCAAAAACACCATGAAACACGTGTTCAGTGAAATATTTTAAAGAGTCTGAATTTCGAATTTTATAAAAATCGGTGCTGTTTTAAAAAAAAAACCATACAAACTCCCTATTTCATCCCTTTAGGGTTAAAATTTTTCAAAATCCCTTCTTAGTGGATGTCCAGATTATAAAAATAAACTTATGCCAAATTTCACATTTGCGGCTGTGCGTGCTCTTACCTCAGTCAGACAGAACAAGTCCTTTTATATATATAGATTTTGTTCCCCAAGTGGAAATTGAACCCACAGCTGTCACGCTTACACGCACCCTTGTGCCCATGCACAACGTCGGCCTCTGGCTTCCTTCTAAATTAATACATTTACATGTTATACAGTTTATTCTTTTATTTCACTATAATTTACGTGGTGGGCCGTTATCCCGAATGGGCACAAGCCATTGTTCCCTATGTCGATAAGATCAATTTAATTCCGCCGATGCGTAGAGCTTAAACTCGAAGAACCATATGCTTGCAGTATTCGAAAGACCATCTACTTCAGGATTTTTTGAAGGATGAATCCAAATCAAATACTAACTGTTTGGCTTACAGTACATTTTCTTGATTCATTACGTGGATAGCGTTTGATTAATAAGCACAGTTGAAAGTGAAATGAAGACGCGTGAACCGCTGCTCTGGCGTTTTCATATCTAGTTTTGGTTTCTCCACCCGAAGCATGACAACCACTGACAACGACCAGTGGTATCGGTGGTGGTAGTGGTTACTACAAAGTTTCCATTATTATTTGTACAGTATGGTCGACGACTCGACCCTGAAGTTAGGCTTTAACTTTTTCATATTGATCGTACTGTACATGTTATTTATATTTTCTACCACCAGAGCTCTCCTAACCCCGCGTACCAGCAGCGGTATTGGCGGTGGTGGTCGTAAACGTCTTGCAGCCCTACCGCCCCCGCACGAGCTGCTCGCGTCGCCCCAGTTCAAGCTGTACCTCTACTCCTGCAAGCTGTGCTCCTTCAAGTGTAATGCTATCAAAGAGCTCACTGCTCATAAGGTTAGTATTAAGAATTAGTTATTTATTTTAGCTATTTGTAGAAAATTAGATTTAATCTATTTAAAAATGATCTAAATGTGTATAGTGGGTTGCTTAAACACATCCATAAACGTGATGTACCTATATATCGAGCAACCCAGAAAATATTTTTCAATTCGTCCCTGGAGTCCCTGATATTAGTGCGTTCTAACAAAGGAAGTGTGTAACATATTGTCCCGCGCGCAGGCGGCGGAGCACGCGGCGGGCGGCGGCGGCGCGGGGCGCTGGCGCGGCGCGGGGCGCGGCGCCGCCATCACGCTGCAGTGCGCGCGCTGCCCCTACCGCGGCGCCACGCACAACCAGGTGACGACCACTCGATAAATACGTGACAAGGAGTTTACTCCTCTCTCCCCCTCCTTGTCAAATTTAACCTCTCTACTTTCCTATTGTGATGACACAAGTGTAGATTTTTTAATACTTACATACTATATATTATTTTGTTTGTATGTTTGATAATAATTGTCGAATATTGTTGTAATGAACTGGTTGAATTTTTTTTCGGTGACTACTTTAGAATTGGAAGAAAAAAATATGCTTCATTTTAATAATAATTTTCTAAAAATTTTATTATATCTTCGCCATCAAATTTTTCACATAACATATTTTCAATAACATAAAGTATGATTAATTTATCTCCAAAAAATGGAATATATGAGTGAAACTAAAATATTTTAATTTTATTTCAGTTAATGAAGCACGTGAAAGATAAACACGTTGAAAACATTGCCACTAGTAAGTATTTTATCATTTATACAGGATACAAGGTAGAACCATCTGCGCCCCTTTTACGAGAGCAGTATATAGGGTAGAATATTACATAAAATAAAACCCACCCATAAAATAAAATATTAAAGATTTAAAGATTCCTCATCGATTTAGACGTAGATTTTTTTTCATTTCACGATTTTTATCCTTAACGTATTGACGCAACTACGGATAGATACCAAAATGTAAGCACCTACTGTTACAAAAATACTACTAAACGTAACTGACCTGCCACTTTCATTTTATTATAATTACAATGTGTAATTTTATAAAATTTGAAGTGAAGAGAAACGAATATTTTAATATTTAAAGCCAGAAACATTAAAAAAATCTAATTTCAAATCTAAAAATGTTTCTATTCATCTATTGGACTGTATAATAAATACGGTCATAATTGACATATAAAAACAGCTAATGGCCAACTTGTTTCAAACGAGAGACACATTTTAATACGATAAAAAAAAATAAACAAAGTACTATAGTAAATTATACAGTGCAGGTTGTGTGGATATTTTGTGCTTTTTGTCATCGCTCAGATTATGTCCGCAATTTTTACTATCGGTCATCCTATTGATAAGACAGAACTTTTGTAATGCCGTTTATTAAGTTAATATTATTGTTTTTTTTATTAAGTTTCTTGCTTTGTTAAGTGTAAATTTGTTTTCTGATATTATTTTTTTTGTTATATTGAATTGGTCATATTTTAAAACATCTGCAAGCTTGGGCCAAATTAAATAAAAATTAAAAAGTGACATGAAATTTATAGAAACAGTATTACTTTGTTTACATTTTATCTCATGTCAAAATGAAATCGTAGCCGTCATTTGGAGTCGTGGCCATTCTTAAGTTAACTAACTGTACATGCAATTGCTGCGCATATTTAATTATAGTATTTTTATTATTTTCTTATAGTATTATAGTACAATGGTTCAGAAAGACTAACCCCAGATAGGCCACGACTCGTCAACTGTACTGTATTGCCACTCAATGACGTGGACTAAACAATAGATTAGTGATATAGAAAATATCTGTTTGTTCACAGCAAAAATATACCTAGATAGCCCAGAAGCGGCCGAAGCGGATGTTCTTGTGTGCGGCGCGTGCGGGTTCGAAGCCAGCGAGCGGGAGGCCTTCCGTGTACATGTTATCAACGAACACAGTCATTGACGCGACGTGACTTAACAATTACTTGTAACGCGGCGTGACGTGGTGATAGAATGTGACGTGGCTGCTACTTATGACGTGGTGATGGTTGTAGCGTGACAGACAGCTGTGACATGATCGTAGTGACAGCTATTCGTGACATAAGGTGGTCTTAAATTGTGACCTGGCGTGACAGCTACTTATGCCGTGACTCACGCTTGTACTCTTGCGTCACACGACGGCTCCAATCAATCATTTAAATTTATGTATTAAGGTTTGTTTTAAAAAACTAGTTAGTGTCAACTATATGTAATTCTGACCTGTCACGTCATGTTACAATGTTTAACGTGACGTAAGCCGGCATAATCAACTCTAAACAAATTCTATCATGTGTTAATAGATAAAAATAAAATTACTAATATTAAAAAGACCGAAAATTTATTAATACATATGCCATTTCTATGTCACGTCACTATGTTATGACAGCATTTTGTGGCATTTCGGAGTATTGAGAAGTCATTGTCATTATGAGTCAAAAGTGCGTGGACTTTGTATCTTATTTAAATAAGCTATGTTATTTTAGTGTCATCGTGTTTATTATTAAGAAATAAATATATTATTTAAATGTTTTTGAAGTTGTTTTCCTTTTTTTTCTATTTATTGTTATAGAAAGTGAATTAATTTGATAGTAACTAAGTTGTGGTTGTAGTACTATAGTGTTTTTATCAGTATTTTAACATTTTTTTTTATATTCATTGAAATTTTAATACTATTGTAAAACAGACACCCTCTGACTGAAAACGAGACGATTGGGGATATCATTCTCACTCGGGAGAATGAAATATTCAATATTTTCATTTGCTCACTCTGGTATCGAGGCTTAAGTTCCACCAGTCAAGATGCAATGTCTCTAGAATTCGGCAGAAAGTGTGGAAAATACCGCGTGAATCTTAACAATCACAAGAATTGTATAGTCTTTTCTTTATGTTTAAATAGATTATTAATAACATATTTATTAGTATTAGCTCAAAAGTGTACAATAATCCTATTTACTTTTCGTCGCATAGAAAATAAAAGCTTAATATGGATTATTTCATTCGAAAACATATAATTTGAATATATAACGTGGCGCGAGTTCATATACTTTTACGTTAATTTTTAATATGATTTTTTTAAAAAAATATTTCTCTTTCCAAGTGGAACAACACTAGGATGTTAAAAATAATATACATAATTATTGAGAAGGAATTTAGTAAGAAAAGTTTGTGTAGATTATTTCAGTATGTCCTTATTCTGCCTCACATGAGGCATAAAGTTAGTCATAGTTTATGCTGTTGTTGTGTATGAATCTGAAAGATACTCTACGTCACGTCTCTCCGCGAATATCGCGTTACGTCATTGTCAAAATATAACTGAATGTATAGGCCACGAAAAACGAAAGCACTCAAAATTATAGTCAATTGACTACAATTTTGTATATGTAAAAAATGCTATATGATGAGGTGATCCGTGGCCCAAGGGCACAAAGTGTGACTGTAAAATCGACTGGTTGTGGGTTCGATCCCCACTCGAAGAAGTGAAATATTTACTAATATATTTTCATTTCTTCGCTCTGATATCCAAAACAAAGAGCGGTCACGTTACGTATGACATTGACAGTAGAAGTGAAATTTACGGGAATGAAGAAAATGCGGCAAAATATTTGCCGTCAAAGAAATAAAATAAATCCTACATAATCTTTCCTAAGTGTGGATTAATACTTTAAAAATGTTTAAAAAAAATCTTACATTGATTTTACTTATTTTGTTTCTTATTATATTTTTTTTAACGTCTGTATGCGGTACACAGCAGAGTAGGCAGAGAGAAACTTTTGTTAAGACGATCCGTTCCCCACTTTCCTCAAAATTTTTCGAGGCATTCCGTTTTGGGTGGCAAAACTCAACGCAGAGCTTTTTTTTAGTGCCAGAACGAAGAAATAATAATTAATTTCCTCGAATGGGGATCGAAGTAACAACCGTCACGTTACAGTCATTCCCTAGCCTTTGCTCTACGCCCTCATTATAAACTTTGTTTTATTTATATCAAATAAAAAAAAAATACTTTCTAAATAGACTACTGTAAGCATTTTTTCTTTCTAAATAGACTACTACGCTACTGTAAGCACTTTTTATTTACTAATTTTCGGACTTAAGTAAATAGTATAAAATGTCAAATTTTAGTACTGTTTGTGTGAAAGTGAAAATGACAATTGGCGGGAATGTAAAAAAGTGCAGATTTTTTCTTAGAAAGAAATCTCGTAGATTATATATCCAAATATTATCATATTGTTAAATATTGCAACGCAATAGTATTTTCGGATATACCTTTTGTAAAAAAAACAACAAAGACGTGTAATATTAAATTTATTTCAATATAAATAGTTATGGGCATTTCCTCTCGAGCTGTCCCTTCCCGCCCTCGTCGTACTCCTGTGAGGATATCCACATCTGCTGGAAGGAACCTATGGACGCCAATATAGAGCCACCTGGAACAATAATTTTCATTAATTAATAAAAAGAAGGAATAAAGACAATGTAATTCAAAACGATTTATAAAACACACGGAGCGCACTCACCGATCCAGGCGGCGAACCTCCTCTCGGGGCCGGCGGGCGGCGCGGCCAGCTTGAGGCGGTGCGCGGAGGGCGCGCGCGCGGCCAGCTCGCGGCCGAGGCGCTCCAGCCAGCCGGCGGCGCAGGCGCAGCCCCCGCAGGCCACGGCGGCGCCCCACAGCGCGGCGCGCACGTCGGCGTCGCAGGCGCCGGCCGCGGCGGCCGCCATGTGCGCGGCGCCCAGGCTCTGCTCGAAGAGGCACTCGGCCAGCTTGAAGCGCTCGGGGCCGAAGTCCTGGTGGTAGCCGCCGGGGAACTCGTAGTGCAGGCCCGGCACGGCCGCCGCCGCGCGCTCGTCGTAGGCCTGCTCCGACACGTGCGCCACGCAGTGCACGAAGTCGGCGTACTGGCGGCGCAGCATGTACTGCTGCCACGACTGCGTGAGGCCCGACGGCAGGCTCTTCAGCGTGTAGCGCGCCCGCTCGCGCTCGCGTATCACCTCCTTGCTCTGTGGATGACAAACTAGAATAGAAAAGACCATACTTTTTGTTTTCCAACTTTTGTTTATATTTATTTTGTATTTATTTTTATTTTAACCAAAACTACTCTTGTTATATAGCGCTCGGTGTCACAGGCGTTATTTAATATTATAATAAAACTTATTTAATATTATAATGTGTCCGTCTGATAGGCGGCCGAGTGCAACAAAATGCTAACAAATGAGAGATCGGGTGAACAGCGCCGGTGGGAAAGGAATTTCTTCTGTTCCCACACTCAATATTCCATCGTGGAGTAATTAAGTCGTAGGTTAAGTTAGATTAATTTAGGTTTAAGCAGATTACTGTTTTTCCAACATAGAAGGCAGTAATCTTAGATATAGTTTAGTTTTAGAATTAATTTGTATTTTAAATTTATATTTTTTATTAATATAAGCTTAAGATATAAAAATCGTATTTTCTTAACCCTCCAATTGCAGCCTACGTAACTCTCTTACAATGAAAAATGTATTAAATAATGTTCACGTTTTCAATATTTGAAAAAAAAAACCAACAACTCCCTAAGTTTATATGTAAAATAAAAATTTTACAAACATTATTAAATGTTATTAAAATACATTAATAAATACAAAAATTATTAAGTTAGCACTTTACTTGAATAACACAGGAGATAAATTTTAATAATAAAAAAATTCGACATTAAATGTCCAATTTCAATCACAAAAAAAAACAACACAAATTTAAGCCTCTGCTTGTGAGAACTGACCAGTGACAGACCAAGCTGATAAATATGACACTCAAAACACAAACTTCTCAAACACTGACAAATAATAAAAATTCACCCTTAAAAACACAATAACAACAACAGGTAACGGGTAACAAGATACAGGTAACATGTTAAAAGCAGCAGGTAACAGGTAACAAAAGACAGATAACATGTAAACTTACCTGTATACTATATATAGGCAGCATCTGTATGTGCATGTTGTTCAACATGTGCTTGGCCTGAGCCACCAAATGGTCACCGCCCACTGGTGACCGCACTGCAGCACTCACTAACGCATATCTGTAAGAAATATTAAAAACATATAATATTTATTAGTCAAAATCATATAAAAAATATTAAAAACGATATTTCAATTAGTAGGTATATCGAGGTAATTTTGTGACTGTAAAGGAGTGAGATGGCGGGTTCGATTCCCACTCGAATAAAATATTTGATATTTTCTTATCTGGTGTCCAAAGCGCGGCGTAGAGGTCCACCACTCAAAACACAATGCCTCTAATTCAGCGGAAAGCGGACTACCACTACATGCGGGAAACAGCGTGAAAATATATAATTTAATTTTTTTAGTTTGAATTAGGGCAGAAAATACAATAAGGAGAGGGGTTTTGGCGCTATGTTTCACTGCCTACTCTGTAATACGGGATAAAGAATAACATAACTAAAAAAAATCCTTAAAAAAAATCTGTTTTGGAAAAAAAAAAAACTATCAATTACTTTTTGACATAAGAAAATAAAGGCTTAAAAATCATATTTTTAGTACATACTTAATCTTGAACATACATCACTATGTTATCATGAAAAAACAACAATTATTATTCTAAAGAAAAATTTAAGTATTTCCTAACTAGGTAACAGTAAGTCGATAGTACAATTTAAAAAAAAACAAAATAATCAATAATAAATAGAATAAATAAGTAAAGTAATGTAAAAAAAAATATTTAAGGAGAAAATGAAATGAAAATATAGGAAAAACAGTACCGACATTCGTTTAGATGTCTCTAGTGTTTGTTTTGTTGAGTAAATACAAAACTAAATGCCACATTTTGTCTTGTTACTACAGCAAGCAAATGAAAATTGTTCATTTCACTAAGTCTCAATATTTATACTGTTTTTTATTCAGTTTTACATTATATCCAGCACATTGCAGGGTCAGCAGAGGGAACCAGGGAACCTAATGTTAAGGTATTCCATTCCCTATTAAGATACATTCGTTCCCCACTTTCCGCCCAATTTCGGAGGAGCTGCGTGATAGTCAAAGTGGTGATTTGCCTCCACCACCAGTGTAAGGAAATGAAAATGTTAAATTTTTCATTTTCGTCGATTGAGAATCGAACCCACAATCTGCCATATTTATACTCGCATGCTTACAGGTCTGCGCTACGACTGGCTTCAAATAATAGTAGTATTATATAAAATTTTAATTAAAAAAATGTTGCCTGCATCGTTGCCTCTTACCCATCAACCACAGGCACAGCTGAGGTCTGACTGGCACCAGCGTCTATCACTAACGCCGTGGACTTGCCGTTCGCGAACGCCGCCAACACCGCGTTCTTTACTAGGAAGAACGCAGGAGCCTGGTACTTCTCAAAGAGCAGTTCTGCTAATTTCTCTCGAGCTGGCCTGCTTGTCCATACTGCTTCTGTGAATAATGCTGGGTGGTGTTCCGATGGTGATCTTATTACCTGAAATTTTCTGTTTATCAGAATTCATTTCGAAAAGACAATAAAAAGAACTTATATCATTTAAAAATGACAATAAACCTAATGTAATATGCAAAACATTTTTTTGTTAAAGGTTTTGGTAAATTGAAAAACATATTTTTTTTACTTTCACACTGTATCTCGTATATAACAGGGTAGGCAAATGGAACCTGGGAATCTAGTGTTAAGACACTCTGTTCCTATTAAGAAACTTGTGTTTCCCACTTTCTGTAGAATTCTGCAGGCATTGTGTGTTACGTGGCGAAATAAAACGCCACGTGCGTTACCAGAGCGAGAAAATTAAAATATTGAATATTTAATTTCCCCGAGAGTTTCCCCTCAAATATTATGTACAGCTAAATTTCAAAAATTATATATTTCTATCAATTACAAATGTATTTCGTTAATATTTTTAGCACCTCAGCAGCACAGCGACTAACTATAACTACAACATTCATGGAATTGATAATCACTTGGTAGAATCAATTATTTTCATCTCCCTCTAAGAACAAGATAAAAGTGTGGCATTGAGTTCCATCATCCATTCAAAATTAAGCAATGTATGGGGAACATGCTATCTTATTACTAGGTACTTTTCCTGCCCTGCTGGTGGCGCGATATGGTGTGAAGCTGAGAGAAAAAAAAACAAATAATAATCACTAACCTTAGAGTAACAATAGTCTAACATTTTCTCAAACAAATCCCAGTTCTCCACTTGTCCATCTTTCATATATGTCTGCACTTCCATGTGAGGTCTTGGCACATGCAGTTCCGTCACATCTATGTAATAGCGGAGGTCATCTTTTTTTGTAGCTAGAACAAATTGAAAATAATTTAACACAATATATTATTGTTTATATGCTGATTAAACCATTCTCCTGGTAACATCGAACAGACTCTCTGTCTGTTCCAGAGACTCAAGTCAGAAAGTAGATTCATCAGAATCACAGTGAACAGAGTTAAAGTTGAGGTAATGATAGAAGACTGAGCCAGGAAACTATCAAATATAACCTGTTAACATTCCAGGTAATAATATTGTTGACCACTATGTGTACTTGGGCTTCCAAATAGCGGTAGCTGTGTCCCTGAGATAAAAAGACGAATTAGAATGGCAAAAGAAGCTGTGATCCATCTAAATAACATATGGAAGAAAAGAGGAATTGGCATCGAAATAAAAAAAAATCGTTGCTACAAGCACTGATATTCCCTATCTTTTTGTATAGAGTATGGATGTGGATAATCATGGCAAGAAAGACCCAGAATTGATGCATTTGAGATGTGGTGCTGGAGATGTAAGTTTAAAATAACCAGGACTGCAAAATGCACCACTGAAATGATTGTAATACAGCTCTAAATAAAAACTAGCTTGCCACTTGTTGTGCACACAATGCATTTAATTATGTTTCAGCCATACAATGCACAAATGTGATGAAAGACTTGAAAATCTAATTGAGGTTGGAAACACTCAAGGCAAAAGATTGCATGGTTGTTCACTTGGTTGTTCACCATCACAATGGACCAATTAAGTTATGGAATCATCATCTTACATTCTAGACAGTTATGAAAGACACACATTATGAAACCGTGGAGGCAGATCATCTGCTCCAAATCCAATCCTAATGCTGATCACAATCCTCAGACATGAAGAACTGACTACAAAGAAGGAGATCTAACATTTGTATTAAACATTATATTTTCGTGTCTTCCTTTACAAGCTTGTTTTTCTTTAAAAGCATTGAAATCAACTTTTTTTTAATTGCATTTAATTGAAAGAAAAGACAGATTAACGAGTCACACTTGATTTATTGTACATTGGGGGGTAATTTTTAATTAGTTTCAGTTTAGAAAAACTTCTCTAGCATCATGCAACCAAAATGCAAACGGTTAATAAGTATAAACTATGTTAAGCATACAGGTTAAGCATTTGGTAAAGTCCCATTTTAGGTAACACAGACAAGCTTGTGGTATCTTTGTATTTCTTGTAAAATTTGATCCTTCTAATTTCAATTAAAATAATGTAAGCTATCCCAACAGGCTGGTCATGTACCTCCAACCAACCTCAAATTTCCTCTTTAGTAGTTATTAAGCATTTTATTCAAGACTTGTATAGGATTGTAGGTGCACCACAATGGAGGTGATGGAGGGTTGGCAAGAGCCAACCCTCCACTGTGTTTCCATTAGGACATTTCTGTTTCTCACTTTTCCCCAATTTGTGGAGAAATTGTGAGTTAAGCTGGTTGGCGCACTTTGCTTTGTTATCAAAAGAAGAGATTTGTTATCAGAAGAAATAAAAATATTCAATATTTAATTTCCTCAAGTAGGAATCAAACCCACAATCTGTGGCTTTAATGGATAAGTAAAGACTTCTTAGTTTAGTAATTAGTAATTACAAAATTTGGCAATAATAATTAGTAAGCAAATGTTTCAAAAAAAACAAAATTTTCATTTTTTTAACGAAGTACCTAAAATTTCTTCGTATGCAATTGCAATGCAATTTCTAAATATGCTAAATAAATAAGTAAAGACTTATATAAAAATAACAAATGTATATTAAATACAGTTAAAAGTCGTTAAATAAAATGTTCTACATACCTGTCTGTGTAATATTTCCATCTGGAACCTTCTCTTCAGCGTCAGGTATATGTGTAGCTGGTCCAACACCGATAACTGCTGGGATATCAGCTTTTGGAGTATCCTCTTGTGCATATCCAACTCTTAACGAATGATGGCCAGGGTCAAACACTAACGCACCTATTTCATCTCCACCATACAACATACCGTTAGGTCCACTCATTTTGTAATTAAATTATTTTAAAACACATCAAAGTATTATATATTATTATTAATATCATTGAGTCAAATCGGCGCGTTACTTGTTTTATGAAATGAAGTATATCGCTTTCTGATATTGACATTATCAAATAAGGTAGAGTAAAAAGGAACGTTGTTAACATTTTATTATTTCCTTTTTATTAATTAAATTGTAATTGAACTAATTTAATTTTAATATTTCGTTTAAAAAATAAATATGGTTAATTAACTTAACTTATAAAAATATATGATCAATTTTTGTAAAACATGTTCAAATATCATCAACGTTTCTTTACACGAGTAAAGAAACGGTATTGCTTGTTTCATAGACAACATCAATAACATCTACTGTGACACAGATGCCTAATTTTGCTTATTTATTATATTTACGGTAGGTATTGACATAAATAAAATAGGTTGGTTTATTTTTTAATTATTGTGTCCACAAAATTTATGCAAAGTGATTATTATGATCAAGCAAATATGTGAAATGAGATTTATAGATAATTTAATATAATAATAATATAATTGGATACAACAACATATTAAAATTTACTTTTTCCTACGTATGAGGCCGTCGTAGCGCAACAACCTGCAACCAACTGTAAACGTGATGGTGTTTCCTTTGATTTTCACACAGGGGATTGAATTATTTTCATTTTCTCGCTATGGTACCAATACGTGTACCTATTCTAAGTAGAATAAAAGCGTGAAGCTATCCTAAGTAGAATAAGAATTATGTTGCTATTGATTGGATATGACGATTACGTAAAAAAATACTTAACGAATTCTGATCTGTTCATAATTTAAGACATGATTTAAAAAATCGGTTATTTTTAAAAAATTGTATGAATTATTTATATCAAAAAATATATTTGCTAAAATTATTAGTTTATACTCGAAGGACATATCTACTATCCATACATACATTTACATCCTTTTTATTCAATAATAATAGTAAATCACATATTTTTTCCGCTGAATGCTTATCTTATAGATATAACAAATATGGATGAACCTTAATCCGAATCCACAGCTATTATTATTAGTTAATAACTTTCCAAGTAAGCCACTATTAGCTAGAATAATAGTATTTTTTTGTATTTATATACTTAGTTATCAAGGAAAAAAAAACAAATAAAACACTGAATTTCCTTTTGTATATTTAATGTACCACAAATGATTAATGCCACCAATTACCAATACGTTCAACTACACATCGAAGACACAAACTATCACGAAATATACTACGTAACACATATTAAATAGACACAAAACATACATAGCACTCAGAGACGTTAATTATTGTACCTATAACTAGCATTATATTGGCATAACTGTTAAATACATTAATTTAACATTAGTCAAATCAATTATTATCTCTGAGAGTGAGTTTAAAGTCTACAAAATATTCTTGTGAAATAAACAACTTTTGAAGATTTTGTTATATATATATTTCAAATATTGTGTTTTTGAAGATAAACGTATTATTATAAGTAATTTCTATGTTATATAATGCTAGGTATTTTTACGGACATTTTAAAAGTATACATAACTATTAAGGTTGATAAATAAAAAAGTAATATAAATTACTGTTTTACGTACGTTTGCATTTTTTTAAAGAAAACTTTTGTAGATAGAACAATTAAAGTTTTATATCAAAATATTCCCAAAAAACCTATATCTTTGAGTAAGTCTTACAAAAATATCAGTGTCATTTTGCTCAGAACTATATCAGAATGTGTGCTAAGAATGTGTAAAATAATAAATATAATTTTAAGAAAAAAGTTATGAATGATCGTGCTTATAGAAAGTATATAGGAACTTTACTCTAGAGGTTTCAGTTCGTGTACATCAAATAGTATAAAATACAATACGAAATTATACACCGTATTAGAAGGTATATTTAGATATCTATAGAAGGCATAATTACTAAATGTCTATATGTTATATATACTCGTAATGTCTAATTGATACTTAATGTAGCGTAAAACAAACGTTGGACAAACATTTATTAAATAATACATATTTATCCTCAAAAAAGGATTTAATATACAACAAATATAATAAAAATAATAAGGAAATTGAGTTAATATTTGACTAGAAAAGACAATGTCTTTTAAATAGCAGTTGGTAAAAGATATAGTAAACAACCACAGTCTATGCTTACAAAAGTACCTACATATTCGAAATTTCTTAACGTGTATGACATTGATATATAATTTCTGCTACAATTAGTATTATAAAGCGTAGACACAAAAAAGTATGAATAAATATATTCAAAATTCTGTCAGAAATGTACAGTTTGTAATTCTGTTACGTTCTAATATTTTTACAGATTTTTTTCACTTTCAAAACACACGGGCAAATTAAAAATAATTAATTCAAATGAAATTCTAATATGTCTAAACTAGAAAAATTTAGTTAAAATGTATATATACTAATTCTCTCCATAGTTCATATGTTATTTGCTTGTATAATATACATTAATATTTAATTATACGTCAAAACCGCCATATTTGCATATGTTAGCGGAATAAATGACATTCCGAATCAGTCTTAGAAACAACATCGAGGCCTCCACTTTTCATAATTTAGTGCAAATTTCTTATTTTAATGATCATTTAGTGTAGGTTCAAATACCATTCATATAAAACTTCTATACAAAAGCAGGGTTAGATGTAAAAAAATGTATATACTCGTACATGAATATAACGCCGCCTTCGTGGTGAAGAGTCCACCCTCACATATGTACCCAACGTGGCATGAACAGTAAATAAACCCAATTCAATTAAACTATATTTATAGAGACCTTATACGTATTTTTTAAGCTGCACGTTGTATACCGTATATAGGGTAGGCAGACGAAACTTGAGAGTGTTGAAACACTATGTTTTTCACGCGCCGTTCAATTTTCAAAGAATATAATCGTTAGGGGCCGAACATAATGCAGCTTGTTATATCAATAATTCATTGCTCCAAGTGGGAAAAGAATCCATAACAGTCTCGTGTACAATCACACACTGTGCCAATGCGCGGCTACAACAATTTATATTCTTTCACGTTTATTGTACATTGTCTCAAAAATGTAATGACATCTTGACACGACTTCGTTTTAGTAAGAGGAACGAAAAATATATAAGTACATATATATTTAAAACAATACTTCGCGTGTTAAGTAACAGTTACAATTTGCATTAAGCCAGTGTTATTTGTAACGCGGTGAATATTTTAAAAAAGTACAAAAGAAATAAATATTTTTTCTAATTAAGATTATTAGAAAAAAAAAATATTTTTAATATGGTTACGAACCTTTTTAAATTGTGAACACAGATTACGACCATTGACAATACACTTTGTTCTACTATGTATATAGCCATCGCCTAACCTATAGAATAATTGAAATAAAATACTTTAAATCGATCGAAAGTTTAGTAGATAATCGACTAATTACTACATTAGGCCGCATATTTAAGTTCATAATTTTTTGAAATACAGTTGTAATACACATTATATGTATTTACCTATATTATTATACTTAAAACTAGGAAATATTATCTATTGTAGTGATATAAATTAATGTGACTTTTATACTGAAATTATAAAAAAAGATTAAATCTACTACGTTTATCTACTAGAATAAAATAAAACTGTGAATAATAATAAAAATCGTATAAAAAGTAGCAATATTGTAACCAAAATTAAAAAGTTCCATTTATAATTTCGGCCAACAGTATTAACAACTAAGTAATGGAAGGGCCCATACACATACACAAAAACATTTAATATTTACTCTACACATAGATATTATCTAAAAATCCAGTATAAGAACTAGTTTAAAAGTGTGCCAAAAATAGTTTATTTTTTATACAATATACATACTTTTTTTTTATATTTTAGAACAACAGATATTTTTTGGCTTTTTCTTTGACGAACATATGTTTAAGGTAGAAAAGTGCTTCCTTTTATATAAAATTGCCTGTATTTTCTCATTTAAGTATATTATATTTTTATATTGTGATACTCCAGTATTGCATTAAGTGCCATAAAATGGTGCTAAACTTATTACAGGAGTCTTAGTACATTTATTACAGGAGTATATCATGTTATATTTATCCAAGACACAGATAACTAAAATCATGATCACAATTCGCAAATTCATTAAGTTAGAGCCCAATAACGATTTAAAATGTATTCTTATTTTTTTATGCAATACTTTTCAGATAAGATTTAAACCAGATATTCTTGGACATTTATAACTTTCGTAATATTTTAGAAATAACCATCAGTTAATGTCCAAAATAAGACTTCCTATTATTCCTTAATTATTACCCCAAATAAAAATTCACAGATAATCGATAATTTATCGAAAAACACCCAAAAACCTTATTCCACTCTTATCCATGTTCACTGAATCTGACACCCTAATTACCCAATTTATAGCGCTAAAGAGGAAAAAATCCACAATATTCCGCGAACTACCCCAAAAATTGGCTGAGAACTCCAAAAAATTATTCTCTTTGCTATATTCACTGAACCTGACAACCCACATTGATAGCACTGAAGAGTGGCGCAGCGCCGAGCCCCGCGTCGCCCTCCCCGATGCCCGCCAGGTACTTCGCCCCCGTACAGTCGTCGCAAGTACAACTGTCTGTTAGTGTACAGAGTCCCCGGGACGTGGCTATGGCCTCCCATTTAATCTGTTCGTCCAAAGTCCCCGAACGAGTTAGGAGTTTCTGTTGATGATGGTGGATATTTTATTTTTCGTAGTGAAACATCTTTACAATTCTTCCTTCACAAGAAGATTAATCAAACACAATGTAATATGTCATAAGACGATTTTTCAAGAATCCTTAATCCCTAAATAATTATATGATACTATTATAAGATAAAATTGAGCTTCACGCTGAACCTCAAATATAGCAGAGTAGACAGAAAGATCCTAGTGTTAAAATTCCCAATTTTCCGTCCGAGTCGAGACATTATCGAGGCTTTAACCACCAGGGCCGAGAAATTGAAATGGCTTCAGTACAATATAATAAAAATAAAATATAAAAAAATATTTACACTTTAGAAGCCCACTTTAGAACTATAATTATAACTTATGAAGCAACTTATTATAAGCTCAAGTGACACTTTGACTAACGGTGAAGAAAATTGACGTAACTCTTACTTAACTTCAACTCTTTAAACTTTAAGCTTACCTTAGGAACCGTTTCATAGTTTCAAGATTATTAGTGTAAGATTTTTGATTTTCGCAATTATTACACATTTTAAATGAAACGAATTAACTAGATTAATCTCGTATATTTTGTATTATACATGTTTATGTATTAGTAATTTTACGTCTTACTAAATAGGCTGTAGTGTTGCAATGGGGCAGCGTTTAACTTTACATGCTGGATGTTGGTTCGATTGCCCATTTGTGCGAATTTTTTTAGCTTTATGTTAAAGCCAGGAAATTAAAATATTAAGTAGTTCGTTCTAAAAAAGCAAAAATAGAAAAAAAACCGGTCACGCGGTTTGCCCACCGAGGGTTCTGAACAAAAATTGGAGATCGGCGGAAAGTGGGGAATGGAGTGTCTTAACACTAGGACCCTCTGCCTACCCTGTCGTGTGCGGGATACAGCGCGAAGCTGATTTGATTTGATTTAACCACAAATATATATATTTTAGTACCATCTGTAGATGCTAGTTTGCCGGAAGTACCCTATTAATTTTGACCGTACCCACCGACCGTGACCGTAGATCTGAGTATATGGTTTGAATAAAAATAAGCGTAGCTGAAATAAAAGCCAAAGGACAGCCAGACAGACAGACCCCTAAAAGACGAAAAACAAAAAAAAAATGCTATCTTTCTAACCTTCATGACTTGAACATCGCTGGCTTGCCACATATCAAAATCAGTCAACTGCTGTTCCTTAGACCTGCTTTTCTTAGGTTTTTTCAACATGGCGCAGTACATTGAAATATCTTCACTCGTAGCGATCGACGGATCGTCGAATTGTAACGAATTAGCGTCGTACGATGTAGAATCGTCGTCTAATGTCAAAGTCTTGTCAGGTTCGTCGTGAACTTGAATTTCGTCCAAGTCCTCCAATGTCATTGTAGATGTGCCGGTGGATTCGTTTTGTAGATTTTCGTATAATACCTGAAAATTTTATTTCTCTTAAAATAGGTGTCAATTTCTTATAGTGTAAGGAGGTCAATGACTTTTTTTTAGTTTCATGCTATATCCCGCACATAGCAGGGTAGGCAGATTGAAACTGGGGAGCTCAACGCCGCGCTTTTTTTCCTTATCAAAATTAGGAAGAAAAGAAAATATTGATATTAATATTTAATTTCGTTTATAATATATTAAATTATAATAAATTAAATATAAAAGTGGACAAAAGCTATTGTTTTTTTTATCAGCTTCACGCTGGATCCCCAGCCAGTGTCTTAACACTAGATTCCCTCTGCCTACCCACAGCAGGGTAGGTAGAGGGAATCTAGTGTTAAGACACTCCGTCCCCCACTTTTCACCGAGTTCTGGAGGCATTGCGTGTTGAGTGGAAATGAAAATATAAATGTAAATAAATATTTTATTTCCTCGGGTGGGGATTGAGCCACAACCAATCGATTTTACAAATACACTTTGTGCGTCTGTGCTACGACTGACCAAAAGCTATTGTGGAACAAGTTATATAAAAAAATACGTAATTATTTATATACAGTACCTGTTGCTCTTCAATCTTGCTACTTAAGCTAGCTCGTCTCGATGGTGGATCATCACCTATAATCTAAAAAAAATATATATTTTCTCCAACATCATATTTTTTTTGCGACTGCAAAAACAACATGTTGTGGGTTCGATTTACACTCGAGAAAACGAAATATTTAATATTTTCATTTCCTTGCACTGGTAACGAGGCAAAACATGGCGTTAATGACATGGTTTGATGAAAATTGGGGAACGGAAGTGTCTTATTGAGAACGGAGCATCCTAGCATTAGGTTCTTAGGTTTCCTTTACTGACCTTGTTATATGTGAGATACAGTATGAAAGAAAAAAAACACGTAAAATTTCACGTTATATCGATATAAATTTCTTATTTCCATCCCGATCCAAGCATAACGACATATTCAAGATGCTCTCAAGTCAAAAGAACGGAAATACTGTATTATATTTCTATACAACACTCGCTCTCGCTTCAATCGTTGAGCTAACAAAGATTCTTAAGTTTCATCTTCAATATTTTTCATTGGCTTTAACTTCAATATATTTAAAATTACAATAATATTTTTAAAGTATTACGTATTTTTTTTCTTATTTCTTTTAAATTTATCCAAAAACTAAAAAAGGCTAAATAAAACAGATGTAAGAAATATATGTATGTATTTTTCGAATTATCACGTTATATACATACGTATACCGCGACTAGACGAAGATAACCTTTAAACATATATATATTTTTTAATTTATTAAGCTATACGAAATGTATTAACTCTTTAAATACCTAATTAAAGAACTTCAGAACTTCGTTCAAAAATTTCACTTTCTGTCCGGGTTCGAGAAACGATGATAATTAATATATAAAATCGAAAATAAAGTGAACTATAATTTTTGTGCCATCTTTAGACTATATTTTTTCTTAAATATTGGAGGCGAGCAGAACTAACTCTGAATTCGCGACAAGACAAATGGCGGAACTCAACGCTGCCTTTTGTCTGTGTAGATCAGTGGTTCCCAACCAGTGGTCGGCAGAGGCCTAAATATGGTACACGAACGATATATTGAACGATTATCAGTAGTAGCCGACTTGGATCTAGGATTAGTTGGAACTCAGTACCTCCTGTACTGTACTCTGGATTTCAAATTCCATATTACGACAGAGTTAGAAATTTAGGTCTAATTTTCGACAACAATATGACTTGGGCACCCCATATTAATGATCTTAGTAAGCGTATGCATTTCTCTTATCATTCTCTAAAGCGTCTCCAATACTTCCTCCCTCATAAAACAAAAATTATGCTGGCGCAATCTCTTCTACTGCCAATTCTTGACTACGCCGACGTCTGCTATTTGGATGTGACCGAGGAGCTACTCAACAAGCTGGAGCGTCTTCAAAATCTCGCCATACGCTTCATTTATGGTCTTCGTAAGTACGATCACGTTTCCCAATTTCGAGCTCAGCTTGATTGGCTCCCAATTCGCCTTCGCCGAGATATGCACATCCTTTCACTGCTTTTTAAAATCCTTAATTATCCAAATTTCCCCTTCTATCTTCGCTCCAGGTTTAATATACTTCCCAATCCCACACGCTCCAGGCGGTCTTGTGTCATACCGACACTTGACATACCGAAAAGTAACACGAAATTCTTCCAGAAATCCTTTTCGGTTTATGCCGCATCCCTTTGGAACAAACTTCCTAAATCTATCCAGAGAAGTCCTTCTATAGTTTCCTTTAAATCACAATTAAAAAAATATCTACTTGCAACCTTAAACTCGTAAACTTCAGATAGTAATTACTTTCACATTTTCATCTCATATATCTATGTATTTTTTTATATATGTTTAATATTTATTGTATATATATATAAGTGTATGTGTGTGTATATGTATGTATATATGTATTATACAGATGTTATATTATATTATATATATGTATATCGTCCTACATATATATTTTTTTATTATATATTTACATATTATAATATATTAGGTGTATTTTGTTTTGTTGTTGTTGTAATTGTTTAACTAAATAATTTAAGTAATAACATACTTGTACTATGTTCTTACCCGCTACTTGTAACTCATCCACTTCCACTGGTTGGCTGGAAGAGATCTCTTATAGAGATAAGTCCACCTTTGTGAACTTAATGTTTTATTGTTGTTTTTCTTATTTATATTTTAGTACAATAAAGAATATTAAAAAAAATTGTGAATCGAATCCACAACCGTCGCGTATGCAGACACACGATTGTGACACTGCATTACAGAAGTTTCTCGTAAACAAACAGAAACTTTAACACAATTAATTTTTATTATACCTACATAGTGGTGCTGCTAGCAAGAATGATAAAAAAATGGTCCTTGATCAAGAAAAAGTTGGGAACTACTGGTCTAGATAATAAATTTAGATTAATAAGACTGACTGACTGATGTAGTTAACTGACTACGGTGGCATCAAATGGTAGTCGTTTTTTATTAACTTATTAGAACCTAATAAAAACATAAAACAATATGGCACATCATTAAATAATGAAAACAATCTAAAATCTTTCTACTCTACTAGTCTTACTACTCTACTAACTAGTCATTCTTACCTCATCATCATCATCATCGATGTTTAGCACGGATAGTATATCCAGAGGTGACATGTCGTGCGACACAATTCCCTTACTCGTCGAGGGTACCGGCGATTCGGGTGAATTCACTGTTTTTCAAACAGATGGTTTTTTTTAAGATGTTTTCTAAGATATTTGAGTAACATATAGATTACCATAGCGGGATTTGAACCTGTGTTCTTTAAGTAAGTGACATAATAAGTTTAAACAAATAGCTTAGTTGGTGGGTTGGCACTTGGTAAAATAAAAGACTAAAAGAGAATTAACATATTTTTGCCAACGGAAAGTAGATCAAATGACGCTACATTTGTAGAAAAAACAAGGCTTTCCTTTTAAAATGGAAATGACTAAAAGTAAAAGTATAAATAGTTTTATCCAAAATAAGAAGATATATGCTCCATTATTTTAGCATTATTACTCAGGCCTGCCAAGAACCGGCATACAGCGGGACTTTTTGTGTTAGTCTTGTGATAATTGTGTATTCACATATGCCACGTTAAGCATGGCTTTTATACAAACGATTAACGTAATATAATGTATATACAATAAGCTATAGTCAACCTCAATATTTGTTAAATCAAAATAAAAATTTTTATTCAAAAATATTAAAATTTAATGGTAGCAAATGATAGCTGGTAGCGAGGCAAAAAACGCGGCGTTCACACCTCAACGGCCTCAACACACAATTCGTCCAGAATTAGACGTAAAATGGGAAACGATATTGTCTTAATGGGAACAGATTGTTTTAACACAAGGTTCCCGGGTTCCCTCTGCCTATCATGCAATGTGGAATATAGCGTAAAGCTAAAAATAATTAACACTTAAAAAATTTTTTTTTAGGCTTCTTACTGTGTTTATATTACCTCAATAAATCTATCAACCAATATAAGGAAATTTTTCAACACTATCTTTCTGTTGTTCCATTTACACTGTTTTGAATCCAATGACAATACAATATTTCATAGCATTAATATGTATTAAAACTAACGCGCGAGCTACTTAGCTCGCGAATTAGTTTAAATATATATTTCTTTGAGAATATAAATATCGATATACCGATTTCGTTCAATTTTATGGCTTGATTGTGTATTTGAACCTACAAAAATATTATAAAAAACTTACTTTGTTCAGTGCTAGAGTTGTTCTGTAAAAGATTCTCGGTTGACGGTGGTTCAGGATTTTCTCTACTTCGTCCTTTGAATATACCAAATTTTGTTGGAGCCATATTCTAAAAGAAAGTATTTTATTTTGGTTTGCTCGATGGAAATGTGAAGTCCAATAATCGTGCATTAATATCAAATATCTAAGTTCTTATCAGTTCTTTGGTGTACAGAAAAAAAAAAATTAACTAATTAAAACTGTTATTCCACACTTAGGAATTCCTATAGGATTAGGATATCCCGCTACGTTCAATTTTTTATAAATGTTCGAAGAAAAATCAAATAAAAAAAGAATATTAATATTTTTATATAAGCTTTCAAATCAACCCAATCAAAAAATTATGATTACATTATAAGTGCGAGTATATACATAGGTATAAGCACTGTAGTGCTTATACCTATATACGTTTTGTATTTCATTTACTTTTTAAATGTTGCTTGTTGAGTAGAGCGATCTTGATGTTTGTTTCATTTATTAATATAATAATTTATTTATTAAAAATAATATGAAATATATCATTCATAAGATATAAATGTACTTTTTTATAAATAAAATAAATTTAAATTCCTTACGATCGATAACTTTTTAATATACTTGAATATTAATTAATTGAATATTATAATTAAACAAAAAGAACTAAAAATAAAAACAAAGAATTATTCTAGATATTAAATAAAAATGAAGAGATGTAGGTCCAAAAAGGTCTTATTATATATTATTCTTTATTAAATTACTATCTATAATTCAAAATATGTTACTTACCAAAAATGACGACTCAAAACCAAAATATTATTTACATTAAAAGAAAACACATTCAGATCATGTTAGATACGTATAATTCCGTTTTTTATCAAATCTAACATAAATTATATATGTATTTGATCCCTAAAATAAGTAAATATGTTTATAAAAATGTATTTTTCTTAGCAAAATCTGATTTTTAGATAACACTGTTATGTCCGTCAATACAACACAGACTGGAACTGAAAAGGTCTTTTACAGTACGCAATACATCCGATCCAAGCGGAAAACTCCCACAGACTGTATATTCCTAAATATAACAAGGTTTTGTCTGCATTTTAACGAAATAAATGTAACTTATTGAATATTTTTTATACAATACTAAATTTACAACATTTACATTTAGAACATTATACTTTTTATATGCTATGAAATAAACTCGTCAAGAAAATAGAGCTTACGATTGAAAGCTAGAGCTTTCATCTGAATGTAAAGACTGCTTTAGAATAATAACCTTTTAAATCTAATAAAATTAATTTTTCGTAACTATTGACAAAGTATATATTTTTTTTGTAGATTCACAATAGATGAGCCTCTACTTAATTTTATTAAAATAAATTTTGACTTTTAATAGGGAGTTAGGTGCATATATATAAAAAACTTTATATCATAGACTAATATAATAATCTATTCATAATTTATATTTTTAGTAAATGCAACAATTATGTTACTTATAACCTAAATTGTCTGTCGATAAATAAGAACCTTGTCGGGGTTTGCTTTGTACTCGGAAGATGCGCGCGCATACTATTTGCCATCTTACGATTGTAATAAAAAAACATAATATTTTTAAAGTAATTTAAACTTTATTGCGTCAAAAATAAGAATACAATTTACGTATATAAAACACATTGCTCATTTACTTTGTAAAAATCTTATTTGTTTGACGACGCCGTTGATATAATTATAATATAAGAGTGAGTTTAATTAATATTTCTATTTTAGCTTCACATTTTATTATTTTCTCACATAGCAGGGAGGGCAAAGAGAACCTGATGTTAAGAAATTCTTCTCTGTCTGATTTTGAGACATTGGCTGAGCTTAACGCCGATCCTTGTCAGAGTAAGTTAGGTATGTACTCTAAATTCGGGTCATTCAGGTATATATAAATCATTTTCTCCTTCCCTGGTATAAAACACAGAAAGAAAAATGTCATATATCACTATACTTATGAATACTCTAAGTTTGTACTACTATATTATGTAAATTCTACCTGCTGCTGTTATAGATAGAGAAATTATAATTCTTGTTTTAAGACACAATATTGTATAAATATTTTTTAACTTCATGTATCCCGCAGATAGCAGGGTAGGCGGAGGGAATCTAGTGTTAAGACACTCCGTTTTCCATGCACTGCCCAAATTTCACGACATTGTGTGTTGGGTTGTGGAACTCAACTATCGCTTTGTCTTTTTAGGAGAACGAGGAAACACATGCACAGAAACGATAAATATGATGACTATAGCCTTTCTTGACAAATAGTTTATATAATACAAAAAATAGTTTTCAATTCGAGCTTATAGTTCCTGAGATTAGGGAATTTACATTGAAATTGAAATAATATTTTGACGCGAGTAGGATTTGAACGAGTAGGGTTCACAATCAAATCTTGTACTTTATAGCTTATTTTCAAATTTAATAAATTAATTTTGGGAGTTATGTTGAAAAATGACTATACTTCTCACTAGATTTTTTTATGAATTTTTTTATACTGTAAGGTAATAGGTGTTATAAATAAAACAGTTAAATAAATAACCAATGTTTCGGTTATAATGCTTTAATTCCTACAATAATAAAGTTAACGCAGAAACAAAATTGAACAGTTACCTTAGTTAACAGAGGAAATCACCAAAAATATGTTTTGCCCAGCCCGAAATATATTTTTGGGATTTAATAGATAAAAACATTAAAACAATAGTAATTGACTAGAGTATAGACGGATGTACTTTCGATTGACTAGATCATTGAAGATTTTTTTAAATTATAACTTTTAAAATCCAATTTTATTAAATATAATTAAAATAAATAACATATAAACATTGAAATCAAGAAAATATATGTTACCCTAAATTTGGCATTTCAATTTTGGCGGGAATATTTGATATAGTAAAAAAAATTAATACAGATTAAACAAAAATAAGACATAGATAAGAAATAGTTATTTACAGTAAAATTAATATAAATTACATGGTTATTACTTATTTCATTATTGTTTAATATAAATAAATTGGGTCATTGGTTAAATCGCAATTTAGGAAGTCCATTTTACTTGTAGCCGAGGTTTTTAAACATATCGTCGTTTAGAGTGTGCTCGAAAAATGGCACATCTCTGAAGATGACGGACGCGTCCGCTATGTGCATCTGCCTTTTGCCGTATCTGAAAACATAATATTCAATAAGTTGTTTCTCGGTATGAAACAAAAAATTGCATTGAATTTATTAATGTAGATAATCATCAAATAGATAGATGAGGCACTGTCTGTCTGTAAAGACGTCGGTTGTGGGTTCAGTTCGCAACTCGGGAAATAAATTATTTTAACTTCTCTGGTATCGAGCCACTCAACACGCAATGCCTCCAGAATTCGGCAGAAACCCTGCTGTATGCGGGATACAGCGTGAACCTGATTTTCTTTCTAATGAATTACTTGAGTTACACCAATAATCAATATTATATTTTTAATATAACAAAAAACAATATTATAAGGCATCCTACAGTTATATAAATAGATAGAATTCTTAATCTTGTATTAAAAAGTGCTATCTCTATTCTATCAAAATACTAATACCGTTACCGCTTTTTTTTGGTACGACAAAAAATAATATATAAATAAATAGATAACTTACAAATAAATACGAACATTAAGTTCAAAAGTGCCATCTAGTGTCCAATAGATGAACAATTAAACAACATCATTCATAGTTCATATTTACCAATTATTATTTTCTATGCTTATTACTGGTTAGTAGTAGTAATAATAATAAAAACAGAAATAATCTTCTCAATTGTATATTTTCTTAAGGAAATATGACGTTACTATAAGGAATAAGTTAGGTTTAGAGTATAAACAAAATGCGTTCAGTACTAAGAGTTACCTTCCTCGTCCATGTACAGAATAATATTCTTGCAGTTCCTTCAAATAATTGGATATCTGTTCAGCGGTGTCGAAACGTTCGGGGCGGCGGGGGCGCGGGTACTGAGCTTGCGTCGCGCACGACAAGATGGCGGATAGCACCAAAATGGCGGAGAGAATGGCACGCATGGCTGAAAACAAATATTTAATAGATATTTATGGGTAACGGGATTCATAACATCACAGTAATTGTGATTGGTTATTGCACAATTTTAAACAAAAAATTACTTCTTAATATTTTGATTTTATAGGTTATATATCAATAAAATTAAAATGAAATGAATCGCAGGCTTGAGGGAACCTTGTCATTTTAATTTCATAGATAATATATAATCTATACGCGACCGATTGTGGGTTCGACTCCCACTCAAGGAACTGAAATATTTAATATTATCATTTCTTCGCTTTGGTAACCAGGCAAAGCGCGACGTTGATTTCCGCCACTTAACACGCAATCAAGAAAGTGAGGAACGGAAGTGTCTGAATATGTATATAGTACCTACCTATGACGAGGCAAAACGAGTGACAGTTCAAGTACATTTTTTAAAAATAATTATGCTCGTTTCATGCTCAAAAATGAAATCAAATAATTATGCTTATTTATTATTATATATGACCAGCAGATCATGCTACAATGCTAGAAAAACAAACTATTTATTATTAAAATACTTGAGACCGTAGTGGCACACAGGTTCAAGCGTGACGGTTGTGTGTTTGATTCCCTCTCAATGGGAACGAAATATTTTATATTTTAATTAATTCCAGGAGGTAAAGCGCGGCGTTGAGCTCTGCCACTCAACATGCAATTCCTCGAAACTAGGGAGCGGAAGTGTTTTGATGGGAACGAAACGTCTTAACACAAAATTTTCAGGTTCCCTCTGTCGGTATATGCGGGTAGTTCGCGAAGGTAAAAAAAAAATTCAGATTCAATTCCATTCACTCATATTCGATGTATATGTATATATGCATCGCATCTACTATGTTATATTAATTAGAAATTTTGCTTTGTAAGGCACTTAAGTGCTTCGATACGTTAAATAAGACCGCGGAATAGTAACGATCGATTATACAATTAAAAACATATCTAGGGATTTGATAGATACCGCTGAACTAATACATTGTGATAGACGAAATTTGTGCAATACATGTATATTATAAATAGAATAGAATTTAATATATTTATATTTAGCATACTATAATCTGCCTATACTTAGCAACTTATGAAAAATGTTGTACTTAGTCACTGTACATGCTGTATCTCAATAAATTTTTTTGAAAAAAAATAATGATTTTAACAAAATCGGAGATGTACCTACATAATATTAATGATTGTCTTGTTGAACGCGCAAATCGCGAAAACAAGTGGTTCAATTGATGTTTTTATGCTGTCGCATTTTTTATTTTTTAAATTAAATTATTAAATTATTTTTATTTACATTCATTTTAGGTTCACATTGCGCTTAGTAGGTATGTACATAGCAGGGTAGTCCGTGGACGTGAAGTTCCGTTCTTTTTCTAGACTTGGAATCGAACTTACAACCTGTTTCGTTTACAGGCTTTCAGGTTTGTGCTCCTGCACCAAGACTAGCCTCTACGTATACAACATTACAATTTACGTATCGATGCAACCCAGGGCGCTGTCCCTTTCGTCACAGTTACTTCGGGCTCTTAGAATATGTCATATATATTATATATAACTCTAGTTATTTACTTCCATTTAAATACAGGGCAAAACCGCGCATAAATAAGCTATTGTGAGGTTATTATAATTGAATATACATTACATTTTGAATACAGCCAGGACTTATGTTATATCCGTGGATTAGCTATATAAACTGCGTTTACGTCAAATCAGAGCGCAATCTAGCGCAAATCGCTAACGATGATTGCACGTACGTTTGAATCTTAGCAGGAAAATGCTTGTATATGAAATATTTTTTGTTTAAGCTTCGTTTGAAATGTACATTTGTGTCTTTTCTTCGGCTTATTCGGACGTATTTCACTTTGTAGAAAAACCGAGGTTGTCTGTCGTCTATGAAGGGAGAACGAAATATTTAATATTTTCATTTCCTCACTCTAGCAACAAGGCAAAGTGCGGCGTTGTGTTTCGCCACTTAACGTAATATTGCAGAGAATAAATAAATATATTTCATGATTGTGTCCAGCGGGCGGCAAATTTTGAATTTGATAAACTTTCAGAAGGATGGTATTGCTACCTCATGGAGATAAAAATTTCTAAATGATTTTGCCGTTTATTTTTCGTCTTACTTGTCATTTGTACATTTTATAGTTCTATCTATTACATTCTACAATAAAATTTCGCTCCTAACAGTAATTTCGCTAAGCCCTCTTTACTTCGCATAGTGTCGTCATTTATTTATTGGTCAGTCACTCAGAAAGTCGAGAGTTTCAAATGTGTAAGTACAGTTACAATAAACACGTAACTGATCGCTGTCTGTAAGAAGATATACGAGAAAACCTTTTATTTGGGGCTTCAGCCATTTCTAGAGCCGAAAACAGTGTTTTTTTATATTGTCTGTTTGTCTGAGTTTTTACGTGCTTTAATCTTGGTAACAGCTTAACAGATTTAAATACTATTTTTGCTATAATATTTTTGTAAGCTTCTCATTAAAAAAATATATATATAAAATATGTTAATCTGACTGTTTCCATGATGGAGGTGTTAGTATGTAAGGTCGAGTGCGTCAGATTTCTTGCGGAATGTTAAGTGAAACTAAAAAAAAACTCTTTTATAATAATCAGCCCATCTGGATATGATGGAAGCTCGCAGCCATTGTTAGTAAGTATAAAAACAATTTCGTAATTTTGATATATGACATATATATGAGGCTCGTACAAGGAATCCCCCAGTAAAATAGTGTGCCGCGCTTTAGTTAGTACAGAAGTCTCCGCTTCGGCTCCCCTACCATAAAGTATTTCGTATTATTGAATTAGCTAGAATTTAATTTTTCATTGTATAAATATTATATTTAAAATGTTATTGTTAATAGGACACGAAAGCCGTATAGATAATAAATAAAGAATTGCGTAGTTCAATTGGGCGAAGCGTCGTACGAGCCACTAGTATACCTATAGAATGTGACTGAATTTTTTAGCAGCTACACATCATCCCACACATTGTTGGGTAGGTAAGGGGAACTAGGAAACCTAATGTTAATACAATTCGATCCTATTAAGACACCTGACGCTTTCGTTGCCCACTTTTCTTTTTTTTGTATTGAGTGGTGGAACTCAACGCTGCGCTTTGACAACAATTGAAATTAAATTTATAATTCAAAACCTTTACATATTCTTGTCTAAAATACACAGCTAAAACCTAAATATACATAATATTCAAAGATATTTAACGAATCAAAAGGATTAACGCCAGTAATATTAGATTATAATTAACTATTATATTAAACATTTGTTAAAATTTTAGCTAGAACACTTTAAATCTTAATTTAAAGATACAATTTATTATAATATTCAATTATACGATTTGAAATTTTAATTTGACTCTAGTCGCTCAGTCGCGCAGCAATTGACTGAGCGCGATGATAATGGGTTTAGGTTCGGTTACATAAGAAGAAATGTCTAAAGATGGGTAGTAAATGAAAATTAAGTGACGTGTCACTATGTCCTCTATTGTTATAGTTTTGCGATGTATTCACCGTAGGAATAGAGGTAGTGCGTATCCACACAAGTTATACTAATAAAAAATTAATTCTCAAAAATTAAAAAAGAAACCTGTATAGGTTTCTCTTTTAGACGTCCCGATTTTGACGGGACGTCCTGATTTTTAGACCAAAAATTAAATGTCACTCCCTTATTTTTTTTTAAAGACTTATAATTTTTTTCAATAAGTTATTAACAATTCCAACGAAAAATGTCCCGACAAAATCTGGCAACGATGATAGGAAGTGACCCCCTCTATATTATAAATAGAAGCAATCGTGTAAACAGTATTTAAAGCCCCTATTATTGTGTCCAATAATGCGTCCTATTGCTATTGCAATAAATAAAAAGAAAGTATATTTTCTTAAAATAATTTAACTGGACGTAAACTATGAAATGATTTATGAGGCAATAATAGTGGTGTACCTGAGGTGTATTATTGGAAAAACTATTATTTATAACGTTCAATTTATACATTAATAAAACTGTGGACAAAGTAAATCTTTATAATCTGTACAAGGTACGTATTATAAAGCTGAAGTGTTTGTTTGATAGAACGTGCTGAACTCAGGAACTACTGGTTTGAATTGAAGAAATATTTTTTTCTTTGATAGTGCATTTGTTATTCAATCGTTTTGTCGTACGTCAAAAAACTTGCAGTAGGAAACACCTCCTTAGAGTGTATCATCTGTTAGCTTTAATAATTTGATCCTGGGCCGGCTGTAAACGCGGCGATAGTGAGTTTGATTCCAAATCGGAAGAATCAGTAATTCCTATTTTCATGTCCACACATGTACACTAGTAATAAGGCAAAGCGCCATGTTGAGTACGGGATACAGTGTGTAACAAAAAAAAATCTAATTATATCGATATCAAATAAATAACCATTAGATAGATAACCTAAGCCTCACTAGTGAGTCATATCGGCCTCACAAAGCCGACCTAAGCTCAAGTGTTTGTAAAATTTTACAATGCACTTCAAAATGAATGCATTACGCAAATTAGTTTGCCATTCTTGCCATAAATAACTTAAGAGTCTAAGAGGAGGGTAAACATACTTTGTTTAACAGTTTGATTAGTGATAAAATGGGATTTATAATTTAAAAGCGTGGGTTAGATGCTATCGATGGTGGTGGGATGTGTCATGTGGCTGACAGGTGTAGGTAATCAATTCGATTTGCATTCTAAGCGTGGAAATTAAAATAATTTGTTGCTCCGAATGGGTATCGGTCCCACATTTATAGAATAATATAAGAATAATACAAGATTGATATAAGAAAATCAACATTTAGTAATAAAAAATATTTTTGTGCTATACATGCAAAGACACGAGCGGAACGCGACTAAATAAATAAACTTCACACTCCTTTCCTCTCGCACCGCCCAATTTTCCAGACACTGCGTGTTGTGTAGTAGAAAGTTTGTGCCATGTGATCCCGGCCTAGAATAGGATCATACTGGTGGTGTCGTAAGAGGCGACTAAAGTACGTGTGGTAGAGTCACGTCGCCAGCAATGGCAACACGCATGATCAGACTCGACCGGATCATTACCACCCCCAGCATTTAAAACCGGCGTGAAGTAGTGGCTTTATGCCACTGCGTTTCGCATCAGGTAATGCCGGGCCCCGGCGCCCAACCCATATTAAAGGCCGGCAACGCGCCTGTAGCTCCTCTGGTGCTGCACGGTGCCGTGGGCGGCGGTAATCACTTACCATCAGGTGACCCGCACGCTCGTTTGCCATGTCTTTTCCATAAAAAAAAAACCGGAAGGAGGAAATGGAAATGAGCATAATCATTTCTTCGAATCCCCATTCGAACTCATAATCATAGGTAACCGTAGGCAAGTGGACCGTGGCAACGCCAATGTCCAGAATCATCGCGTTACCAGTCAGCAGCTGTCTCTCTAAACCACGACGGCCTTTATCTCAACATAAACATAACCTATTTTAAAAGAAGGATAATTGCAATGTATTTTTATCTCGTTGAGAGGAAATTCTGCACTATTGAAGGGTATTTAAGCGAAAAATTACCAAGCCAATATTGGATCTTAATGAAACTATTGTTTGTGGTCATTTCCATAGAATACCTACATAGAAACATTGATTAAACATGATGTTGATGAAAGATTGATAATATGGTGAAGTCATTGAAAAGTATTTGATTACAAGCGTGATGGTTGTAGATTTGATTCCTACTCTACTTAAAAAAATGTTGTCTATCGATTTAGATGAGAGGCCAGTCGTGGCGCAGAGGCACAAAGTGTGACTGTAAAATCGACTGGTTGTGGGTTCGAAGTGAAATATTTATTAACATTTATATTTGCATTTCTTCGATCTAGTGTCGAGGCAAAGCGCGGCTCTGAGTTCCGCCACTGAACACGCAATGCCTCCAGAACTCGGCGGTAATTGGGGAACAGAGTGTCTTAACACTAGGGGCCCTCTGCCTACCCTGCTGTGTGCGGGATACAGCGTGAAGTTAATAAAGAAACAAAAAGATTTAGTATGATTACAAAGCACAATATTTAGAAACATCTAAATTTTTTATGTTATAAGTCCGGTCCTAAATATATCAATCAACGGAGGGTTCACACTATATCCCGTAGATATTTTTTTGAGTGCCACGTTTCGCGTTTATGCCAATGATAGGTAACATTCACCCCATCAAACGATCATTGAAGTCGGATAATGCCTACGTGTCGGATAATGCTCTGTTGACTAATTGGGATTTAGAGCTTTCAGAATAAATACGGTTTTTTTTGTTTGTTAAAATATTGGTCTATTGTAAAAATTTTCTCATCTGTAAACAATTCGTTTCAATGACCTCTCTTTGCGTGCGGTACGCAAGTCGGTCAGTAGATTTAACCACTCTATTCTTTTTTAATAATCATTTAAGAAATGAAGAAATGTTATCTTTTAAAATTTACAACATGGTTCAAATATGGACATCTCCATCTTCAAATATAAAACTTTATGCTTTCGGAAAGGGTATCTGCGAATTCTGTACCTTGCTTCTCTGAACCCCTTTTTCGTATGAACGTCTTATGAATGGCTAGATCTTTTTATGTCACAGACAGAAGTGGTTTCATTATACCTATTAATAATCCGCTACTAAAACATTTGGTATACCAAGCGTATGAAGGATTTTTAAAAATTGTATTTGGCTCCTTCTATTGCATTACATAATGTAGGTATGAACCTACTTTATGTAATGCAATCATTCATAATCGGTTCTCTTTATCACCCCGCTCTATTTTAATATCACAAAATATTTTACAATATATAGGCGCGAAAATAAGTAAATACCATCAACAATCATATAAAGATTACAGATTCCAAATTCAAAAGTAATGTTTTCTTTATTTTTAACTGTAGTATTTTTAATAGTATTTTTAATTGTAATTGTGTGTAATTGTAAAAAGTATTTATGGCCAGACTAAGTATAATAATGACTAAAGAATCAAACACAAATGATACAGAATAAACTTTATTTTACATATAGCCAACGAATACAAACGCGGCAAATTTTAATTTGAACAAACATATATATAGGCTTAAGGCGCAATGTAAGCCCTTTGATTTAATTGCCAGGACCAAGAGTAATTGAAGATTTCGATAATTAATTACCCCCCTCAGTATCTAAAGATACGATTAGATCAAACGAATTGGTTGTTAAAACGAAAACGTAAAAGTTAAGCTGGTTAGGCGTGAGTTAATTGTTATTTAAGTGTAACCTTTATTCGTCTTTTGCAAATTGATCTGAGTTTCAAGGTTTGAGGTCGTCGTGACGCAGTAAAACATCGTCTGTTTGTAAGCGCGACGGTTGTGGGTTCAATTCCCAATTCAGGGAATGAATTGTCTACCTATTTACCTACCTACTCTGGTAGCAAGACGAAGCGCCACGCTTCATCGTTCGTTGGGTTTCGCCGCTCGGTGTTTCGAAAATTCGGCGAACAGAGGAGAAGCAGTGTCTTATTACTATCTTCTATCTGCTTACCCTGTTATATATGCGGGATACAGCTTAGGAGGTCAGTCGTGGCGCAGGGGCACAAAGTGTGACTATAATATCGACTGATTGTGGGTTTGATCTCCACTCGAGAAAGTGAAATATTTATATTCATTTATATTTTTGTTTCTTTGCTCTGGTATCAACAAACACATTTTCTGCGTGGGAATCGAATCCTAAACCGTCACCTCTACAGTGAGACGTTGTGCTACTGTAGGTTCCACGACGGCTTCATATATTATGAAATAATATAAAATTATCTTGCAATCTAATTTACATATTATAACATTTTCAAAGGAATTTAACGGAATGTTATGCAAAAGACGCGTTCCCGCCATTACGCTCACGTCTTATATTGTAGTGTTGCCAGGCGTGAAAATAAAATGGGACGAGGTGAGAATTCCTTTGACTGGTAACAATTTACTCGTAGCTAAATTATGATTAGCGCCATTTTGTAATTTAAATTACAAAACTAGTCACCTACGCGAGGCTTTTCACGCTTAAACTTATTATTATACTATAGCTAATTTCTACTAAAAATTAATAAAAATTGTGACATGTATTATATTAGTATAATTCTCCTACTAATATAATAAATGTAAAAGTTTGTGAGGATGGATATTTGTTCCAGTTTTACGCAAAAATTACTAAACGGATTTAGCTGAAGAAACCGGGCGAGCGGGGACCAGTGGGCGAAGCCACGAGCAGTATTCGCTAGTATATAATCTATCATTAAATTACCTTCGACGTGCCTTTATGTGAATTTTTTTATTTAAATATTTCCCAAAACAACCAACCAACTGTAAACACGTTGGTAGTGTATTCGATTTTTCGCTTTTCTACTACCAACGTCTTAACAGACGTCTGTCTGTACTGACTCATCAGTAGCGTATTTAAAGGATTATATTAAAAAAAAATTGATATAACCCTTTCTCTATTTTCATAAAATAAGTTACAAAAGGCGTATAAGAATTTCCACATATCTCGATAAGAACATACCTAGGTATAGCTTGAAGACGACGAGCTCTTTGATGACAATCAAGCCGGTTCCAATCTCGTAACGTTCAAGTTATACGTTTATCTTATACGTTTTTAAATAATAAACAATTCATATTAATATATATTTTTTTATTTAAAAAATAACAAACATATAATAGAAATTGTGCACAGTTATAAAATCAGTAGACATCACTAGATATAAAAAAAAAGGTATTCCTACTCAAGTATATTTTATAAAAGGGTTATTTTGAAATCGTTCGTTTCAATATCAACCTTTTCTTATAATAATATTACGCGTAAAGCTAACGAAGATAACAATTGCCCTTTGTTATTGATAATGGTAGAAAGAAATTTATTATAATGTTTCTATAGAAAAAATCATAAAAGTCCTATTTACTATTATTATTTGGAATTATGAAAGGCTTAAAATATTATTTTGTTGTTCAGTAAACGCCTATGCGGAATGGTTCTCCTTTTCATAGGTAGAATCACTGGTTTGTGGGTTTATATTCGCTATATATAATTTGTGTACAATATAATAATGGCGGTATATTTATAGTTATTAGTTAAGCGTTTTATAGTTTAAAAGTAGCAAATTATCTGTATCCCGCATATAGCAGGGTAGGCAGCGGGAACCTGGGAACCTAGCGTAAGGAAACTCCGTTCCTATTCAGGCACTTCCGTTCCTCACTTTCTGCCGAATTCTGGAGACATTGCGTGTTAAATGGTAGAACTCAACGCCGCGATTTGCCTCGTTATCAGAGCGCGGAAATGAAAATATCAGATATTTCATTTCCTCGAGTTAGAATGGAACCCACAACCTGTCACTTTTACAGTCGTACACTTGTATCCCTGCGCCACGACTAAGCGTGATAACGTCATAAAAGTAAAAAAAAATATATAAGGATAATTATAACATCGAGACAAGAATATTAAGTTATAAGAAAATATATATCAAATTTGCTATGAGAAGGACGTCTTTAAAACACACTGTGTATGATAAAAGTTACATAGACATTTTTTACTCTTACTCTTTTTTACATAGTATAATTGATAATTGAGGCCGTCGTGGCGTAGGGGCACAATCGTGCGCAAAACGCGACAGTTGTGGGGGGTATTCTTCCCGCTCGGGAGAATTTTTTATGAAATATACGAGTATAATATTTTCATTACTACGCCCTGGTAAGGTAATGCGCGGCGTTGAGTTCCGCCACTCAATACGTAATGCCACATGAACTCGCCGGAAGGTCGAAAACGGAATAGAATAGAATAATCTTTTTTGCGCACACAAAACAAAACAAATAAAATAAAAAAACATGACATAAAAAACGTATGCAAAGGTGGTCTCATTGCTTTCGAAAGTGTCTGAATGTGAACAGAGAGTCTTGCCACTGGGTTCCCAGGTTCCCTCTGCCTACGCTGCTATATGCGAGATACAACATGTAGCTAATAAGCAATAAAAAACGTCGTATAAAAAATATGTTCAAAAATTTTAATAACGCGGACAAAAATTATTTCTTAAATTCCTTTTTTTTCACTGATAGATCGGAATCTTAAGAGTTTTTTGTATATAGGTACCTACTTCGGTACAATTCATGCAAAGTATGTTTGGTAGAATATCAGGAAAAATTGTTTTTTTTTTTGTGTTGGATAATACTTTACTTACACTTAAAATTATTGTTATAATGTAACTCACAAAATGACGCTTGTCACTGGAATCGCAGTCATCGTTGATTTTCAGAAAATAGGACATAAAATAATCAAATCAAAATCTGCTTCCTGAGACGTAAACCGGGTTTTCATTCACCACCCAGTGTATTTACGCAGGATTAAAGTTATTATATTGGGTATTAATGTTTTATTACAAGCGTCGCGCTTAAATTGACACGCACACTTGAACCCTTACGCCATGACGGCCTCAGCAAAGAAAATAAAAAAACAAAACCGCACATAATTAACAGAAAATAAAACGTCAAACAAAGACGTTCTCTCTCAACTACATTTCGTATAAAGTACATCACTAAATAAATCACTCTACGTCAAATATGACATTTGTAACAACGGCAAGCTTTATTTAGAGTGTTTTTTTAAGGGATTTTAAATATTGTTTAATTTGTATTCATATATAATTCGGGGCCCGTCGTGGCACAAAGTATGACTGTAAATTCGACTGGTTGTGGGGTCGATCCTCATTCGAAATATTTATTTAAATTTATGTTTCCATTTCTTCGCGCTGGTGTCGAGACAAAGCGCGGCGTTGAGTTCCACCTCTCAACACGCAATGCCTTCAGAATTCGGCAGAAAGTGCGTAACGGGATGTTTTAACACTAAGTTTCCTCTGCCTACCCTGCTGTGTGCGGGATACAAGTGAAGCTGATTTATTTATTTTATTTATATATTTAATTTCTAATTTTCCGAATTATTCCGCACGGCAGGGTAGCCAGAGAGAATTTGGCGGCAAGTCACTACACTCCACTTTCGGCCTAAGTTCTATGTACATTGCTTGTTGAGTCTCAATGCCTCGCTCGTCTTTCTAGCACGGGAAAATTAATATAATTATATCCCCCAAGTGGAAATCGTACACACAAATATCACATACAGTCAAATGTTGGCCCACTGGGTCATAATGGCCTCCAATTCGTTTATGAAAGACATTATCGTTACAAATTTTAAAAATCTTCCTAGTAAAAGGTGTTAACATAAATAAAGACACTATGGCAACTGAGCGTTGTGTCCAAAATATACTTTGGTGAAGAATGATTGATAATACTTTACCCGCAAGGGTAATACAAAAATTTCACTTATCATTTCTAAGTTTATTGACGTGATACGTCTTATAAAACGAAAGAGCGCTGGCTGCACGTAGGAGAAAGCAAAAATCATTGCCACGTTCCACCTGAGCCGAGCGTGTATGCGATAGAGAGGCACGATCAGCCACACTACCTCTTGTTAGAGAAGAGAATTTAGTATTTAAAAAAATGCAACGGAAAACGAAAACGACTGAATTTTGGTACAAGTGTGATAGATAGAAGTGTAAGAGAGGCCAGTCGTGGCGCAGGAGCACAAAGTGTGACTATAAACCTACTGGCTGTGGGTTCGATTCCCGGTAGAGGAAATTAAATATTTAATTATATTTCCATTTTTTTGCTCTGATGTCGAGGCAAAGGCCGGCGTTGAGTTCGGCCACTCAACACGCAATGCCTCCAGCGATGTAGTGTGAAGCTGATTTACAACGTGTGTTAGTTAAAATGTAATAAATGTATCTAAATATGAAAGAAATTAAAAAAAAAATAATACCAAATTCAAATACCACTCGAAGATTCATTCTGTCTACCACGAATATATTGTTCTTAAGACGTAATAAACTGCCTTGCTTTACATAGTGCTTTATTTCTTTATAACTATAGCATGTTAAGCAAAAAACCCAGTGTTAAGACATTCAATTCTCTACTATTTTCAAGAGAAGGGATGTACCTAAGTCTTAATAGTCGGAGCACAATCACTACTGGTTCAAATTGAAAATTCTTTCTGTTTTGTCTAGTCTAGGAAGATTATAGGCTATGTTGATTCACGTTAAATGTTTTCATGTAACATTAACTGAATCTGTAGTCACCTCAGGTGTAAAGTTACCTCAGGCATCTGACATATGTCATGTCTAGGTTTTCCAGGTCGAAGTTTATCATTTCCGGGACATTTGGCGGGCCACGAACGGAATCAGGATTTGGTGTCCAATCAGTCTGTTGTTTAATATTTTTTTTTGTGAAAATAATTTAACGTAATTACGTAAATGGTAATACATAAATGTAAAATGTTTTAAGTATCGTTTTAAGGCTTATATTCTAAACTTTGATTGAATAAAACTAGTATTTATGAAGTCCAGGACAGCAAAGAGAAATTAATGGACGCGGGATAAGAAGCGAAATTCTGGACTTCGCGACCATCTGGCAAATCTAGCCATATCTTAAAAACAACTACAGGTATTTCTATACACCATAACTATATAACAGACAAGTGAAGCTTCGGATAAAAAGCTAGTTTAAAATATAATAATTTCTTGCAGTTGAATATCTAATCACTAAGTCACGACGGAAAGTAAAAAAAATCAGACCATTTCCCTGGCCCCTTGGAATAATATTGAAACGTTCATATTCAAAATTATGATACTTGTTAAATTTTAGGTGGCATTTAGGTTAATTATGCAAATATTGATTATAACATGGAGTGAATAAAATTATTAACTAGCGAACGAATTTTATAGCTAAAATTTCCTAAGAACCGAAGATGGTCACTCGATGACCAAGATGGGGGATAGAGACAGAGACAGGGTACGCGACACATAGAACAACATAACACAGCCACAAGATGGACCGATGATTGTCAGAATCACACACACACACAGAAAACAAACGAATCGATTGGAAGTTCAATGTGGATATATAAAAAAATTAAACACCATTCACGTTTGTGCACGGTGACACACGTCACATTTTATACATTTTATATATATTCGAATGAATAAATCACACACACACAGGGGGACAATCAATGTAAACGACTGTGGGTTCGATTCCCTCTCGGAGGAATGAAATTTTTAATATTTGTTATTTGTTTAATACTGTGAAAACGAAACAAAATGCTTCGTTGAGTTCTGTCCCTCAACAATTCGGCGGAAGGTGTAGAACAGAAGTGTCTTAATAGGAACGGAGTATCTTAATACTAGGTTCCCAGGTTCTATGGTATTTATTTTTAGGTTCACGCTATAACCCACACAAAGCAAGCTAGGCAGAAATAATCTGGAATCCATGAACTAAAATTTATAATCTTTTGCGCAAAAGTAATAAATAACACCAAATGTGTGTAAGATAAAAAGAATCACGTAGTAATTTTAATGGATAATTTGAAAAATGCCTAGAATTTTTTTAGAGAAAAATGACAAAATATAACAAATATCTTGCGCGATTAATTTCAATATTTAAATTATGTGAAAAATTTATAAAAAAGTGACGACATCGTTTCGAGACGAAATTTTTATTCACCTGATTTAGAAATGAGAGATTTTAGTAGTGAGTTCAAATTTCAAATATATATATTTAAAACAAAAGTAATGTTTATATAAAAATATTTTTTAATTCAAACCACTGGACAGTGGTTGAGGCTAGTCGTGGCTAAGGGGCATGAGTGGAAATCGAACTCACAACCTGTCGTGTTTACAGTCACACGCTTGAGCCCCTGCGCAACGACCTCAAAGGCTATAAAGTATATGAGAACGTTAAAAAAATATTACATTTTATTTGGCAACGCAATGACGGAATTTCCAATTGAATAAATAAAATAAACATTTACGTTTCCCCTACTGGCTATAGGAAAAGCGAGGTTAAGTTACGTCTAACTCCCTAAAACTGTAGAGCAAATGACATTATCTTCAAATTTACAATTTTTTCTTTTTATACTTTGTTCTATGATATCAAAAGCCCATATGGCCCATAATAAGCATAGAACTTAAACTTAACTTATTCAAAACTTTTGAAGGGTTGAATTTCCTCAGTGCGTTATACGTTATAAAAGGGTGAAATGTCAAGATTAGCTGAATTATTCAAGTATACTTTTTTATTTGTGTATATTTAGAAGGCACCGAAAAGTGATACAACAGTCAGTTCTCCACTTTTAAGGTTCTGTACGTCGAAAGAAAAAATATCTTCTAAGATCACTTGTGTTGTCACTTTATCAGTCTGTTTTCAGTCCGTTTGTCAAGTCCATTGTTAAAAAAAATAGGAAGATATCAAGAAGGTATGAAATTAATATCAAATACTCGGGTCCCTTGAAGCTCAGACAAATTAAGTTTCTTTTTTTCACGCTCCTTCATGCTATATTCCGCATACAGCAGGGTAGGCGAAGGGAACCTAGTGTTGAGACGCTCTGTTCCCCACTTGTCGTCCAATTTTCGAGGCATTGTATGTTGAGTGGTGGAAGTCAACTTCGCGCTTTCGTTTTGGAACCAGAGCGAAGGGAAGAGAAAACATAATTAGTCCCCCGAGTGGGAATCACCACACATTGTATAAAATTCGCCACAAAGTAAAAGTAGTTAAAGTAAACATAAAGAAAAAAATACGAATAATATAAATGTTAAAAAGAAACAATTTATAATTAATTCTATTTTAGTTTATTTGTAAAATTAATGCAATATGTATACAAGCTTGAGTTACTAAATTATTATAATATGTACTTTCCGTTCCGTATCACACAATCATTGACGCATTTTCGTTATTAAAAAAACTAAACTAAACTAACGCTAGCGCCAAACGCTACGGTGTTAATTATAATCAAATTACATACAATCTTTGGATAAATTGTAGCCTATGTATTATTATAATGTTTTAGCTATATTATTGTGAAATTCCATCTAAATCCGTTCTGTAGTTTTTGCGCGATATTGGAACACACTTCCATCCTCGGGATTTATAATTTCATTGCCAATTTTACATTTTTCTCATATAGACAAGTAACGTAGGCATAGAGAAAACACTTTGTTCTGCTCCAATTTAAAGATATATTAAGTGTAGATGGGCGAAAGTCAACGCCCCCTTTTTCTCACCAGTGCAGGGAAACGCCCTTTTTTCACTTTCACACATATCTCGAACGCAGGGTAAGTAGAGGATAACTTGGACATTTGAACCCGCCACTCCACACGCAATGCCTCAAAAAATTGTCAGAAATTAGGGATGGAAGTGAGGATAGGATAGACAAAGGGACCCTGGTCCTATCCTACTATGTGCAGGATACAGCGTAAAGTTCCCTAGAGTAGCGCCTTTAACCATATAAACTCTACAGCTTTATAATATTAGAATATATATGTTTTGAATTCGATAAAATTCTTGATTGGATTAATCATTTATTGGCATTATACATAATATATAGTAGAGTTTGGCGATCCGTTCTCTCCGACTACCTCGCTAGGGATAAAGCGGGAAGCTAAGTTAAGTTAAATATATACCAGTTTTTAAGTAGGTATGCTTATAAAAGGTATTTCTGCTGAGAAGTTCCGACGAGAACTCAACAGGTGGTTTAAAATATAATTTTACTATATGTTTATTACAGTTTTATAGCCGTGTCTGTTCCCTTGTGAACATTACAGTATTTAATTGTGCATAGTAACATTGCTGTAGTATTCTTAAATAGAATAAAAATTCTTTGTTTATAAAATTATATTGTTTGATAAAATTTTACTGTGATATATATGTAATATTTAATTAGAGGCCGCCTAACTATTTATGTGATGGTTGTGGGCTCGATTCCCATTCGGGTCAAAAAAATATTTTCATCTCCTTGCTCTGGTAAAAGAACAAAGGACGACGTTTAGTTCCGCTACTCAACATGCTATGTCACGAAAATTTGGTGGAAAAAGTCGCGTCTTAACACTAGGTTTCCTCTGTCTACCGGTGTATCCTGCTATATGCGGGATACAGCGTGAAGCTATATCATCAACTAGAGTTAAATTTAATATAAGTTTCATAATAAACTCTATACGAAGCAGCTTCGACCTCTATTAGACTATGAGGAAAATGTTATTAACATTTAAATTATACACTCAAGTTTGTCCAGTACTGCCATACGCAACTCTAAATAGCATAGAGTAAAATTAATACGTTTGAAATGAAATTTCATATGATTTGAACGTACCGGGATTTGAATACGCGTCTCTCGCTACTTTTCAAGTGGCTCGAGCACAAGGGACAATGACACTGTACAAAAGCTATACGAAACTATACAAATTATCAAATAATAAATAAATAAATCAGCTTCACGCTGTGAAGCAGGCATACAGCAGGGTCAGTAGAGGGAACCTAGTGCTTAGACACTCCGTAAAATTTTTCGAGTCATTGCGCGTTGAGTAGCGGAACTCAACGCTGGGCGATTATATAAATTGTCGATTTTTTTATACGATTATTGGAGCTTTATAGTAAGATTTATATATGATTGAGTTACTAAATGAGATATATGTGTAAAAATTGGAAGATAGAGTACGCTGACTTTTATATAAGTACCTTTTCAGGTAAAAGTTTTGGCTTTCTGGATAAATAACATCTTTTTGGTTTTGTAGATGTTATATGTATTGTTGTTCTTTTATTAATTTTTAAATGGTAATAAATTGAAAAAAAAAACAATAACTAAAAGTTATATTTTTTACTCTGTATCCCGCACATGACAGGGTAGGCAGAGCCTGGGGATTTACCGAGGGTTACGTCGAAACGATCAACGTGATGTGAACATGTTCGATGACGGATTACCTACAAAAAAAAAACCTTCAAACATTCTTGAAATTAGCGCGGTCAACCAAACTTTGTCGATCCTCGGGTGATCGTCGCTCAACAAGTGGTCCCTTAAATTTTAGAAATAACGAGAACGTAGTGATTGATTACATTGTACCTACTAGGGGTTCGTTTTTCTCGTATGGTTTGCGGTGGGCAAAAAGACATGTTTTTACGCAATTGCATCAAATATTATGATTATGATTATTATAATTATAGCCGAGAATATCAAATATTTAATCCTAATAATAAATGATTATTAGGATTAAATATTTGATATTCTCGGCTTCACTATAAAAAAATATGCATGTATTGCACATAAACGTTCCTCTTGAACACTTATTGTAGAATCACTTGCCTGATATTACTACGTTGAAATCCGATGTGTAATATAAATGATTTATGCGTAAATCGATATATTTTAATTTAAAAAAATCTGCATGCCAAGCAGAGGGAACCTAGTTTTAAAACATTAGGGACTGTTTATATTATGTTTTAACATAATAATATACCTACATATACATATAGTACCTTTAGAATTATAGTGACCTGATAAAAAAAACCATGACTGAGTTTTAGCAGAAATTGACCTTATTCCACACTTATGTGAAGTGAACCAAGTGTCTTAATTCTACGTTCTCTCTGCCGACCCTGCTGTGTACAGCGTCGTTTTAGGTCAATTCCGCCAAAAACTCGAAAGCATGGTTTTATTGGTCTGGCTGTAAACGCGAATGTTGTGAGTTCGATTCCCAATTATTTACATTTACCCAATTTTTGTTAAGAATTATGAGAAAAGTAAGAAACAGAGTGTCTAACTGGTCACCTTTGCCTATCCTTCTATGCAGGAAAAAGCAAGTAGTTGAAAGTAATATATGTATTAATATATGTAATCCGCTTATTCAACAACAGTTTTATATTCCACACGGGCGTACGACATGCCGTAATAGAAAGTAAGACAATTTGAAGTTTTTAAAGGCGTATTTAAACGTTTATTAAACCGTCGAATCTGAGCTCTTGTCAAAGAGGACCCGCTTTAATTAACTTCTTAATGGTTCCAGCGGAGTTAAGAAGTTTGCAAACAAAATATGTGGAAATTATACACTTTTGAAGATTATAAATGACTAAAATCAAAACAAAATTAATCAGCTTCACGCTGTATCCCGCACACAGCAGGTAGGCAGAGGGAACCTAGTGTTAAGACACTCCGTTCCCCGCTTTCTGCCGAATTCTGGAGGCATTGCGTGTTGAGTAGTAAAACTCAACGCCGCGCTTTGCCTCGACACCAGAGCGAAGAAATGGACATATATATTTAAATAAATATTTCATCTCCTCGAGTGTGGACCGAACCAAGAACCAGTCGGTTTTACGTCACACTTTGGGCCCCTGCGCCACGACTGGCCTATATATGACTAGGTATAATAAATCGTTGTATTGTAATGGTGGTGTAGAATGTTTTGTTTTACATTTATGCTTATTTTGCAGGATAGGGAGAGTACATAGTGTTAATACATTTCGCTCTCCACTTTCAACTTTTTTTGCTCAGGACTACATTTGAGTTCAAAAAGTAAATAAATATATCACAACAACTGAATAAATGGCTTGAAATGGACATAAAATTGTGCAGCTTATTCCATATTTTTGGAATGCAAATTGAATTTTTATTTTAAGGTGTTTTTACGTCGTTCTTTGCTTTCCCTCAATACAAATACTGCACATGGATTAACAATATAAATTCGAAATTTAATTATTTTCTGTTTTTGTAAATAAATAAGTAATGTAATATTTAATATTTGAATAATAATAAAAAAGAGAAAAAATGTATTGCATAACAAACAAAGGACCACGATTATAAATAATATAAGTTTTAAAAAACTAATTAAAATGATGTAAAAAAAATATTTAAGTTACGAGACATCGAGACATTTTAGTTTAGAATTTTAGTGACGTTTTGACGATATTCTGTGTCTATTACTGAAATTTAATAAACATATGTATGTAGGTAACATATGGGAGTTAAGTAAAATTATTATAATAATGTTCAAAAATCAGGCGAATCATATAAAATATTTGAAAATGTCTTGATAAGTTCCTTTATTTTGTCATATGTTTATACTTTATTTTCTTATATTTTCTCTATATACATTAATACCAATAGACAAAGTGTAAATAGTATTACGGCCGTAAAAGGGTGAAATTCGGCCCCAATTTCAATTTATATGCAATTTAAAAGTAGTCTAAATTATATATTACGCTATTAATCTTCAAAATATCAGCTTTGCTAAAATAAACGTCAAAAAATGACGTACGTCTCGGGCTCCTGAGATCTCGGTCTATTAGTATTGTTTTCCAGTTTCCGCCTTTGATCCATTTATTCATCCTTTCATATATTTTATATTTACACATGCCAACGAAACATATTCTCCACATTTACGATTAAAATCCTATTTCTTTCAAAGAAAATTTTTATCTTAATAAACACCTTCTGCGTTAGATACTAGATAATATTAGTTTTGAAAAGTAAAATCTCAGGAGCTTAAATCAAATGTTGGTAAAGATCGTTAATTAACTTTCTACCATAATGAAATTGCTTTATGCAATTTAAAAGTAGTTTTTTATAACTAGAATGCATCTACGACCATCTATGACCTATATATTTTTTTCTTTTAGTTTTGGCGAAGAATAATTTTTGTTTATAGCTAATAAAATATTTGTAAAAGCTATTTTTAATAAAAGATCATACATTAATAAAAAGAACATTAAACATAAACATATACATATTTTTTACTTCAAGACGAATCTTTCTTTTTAAATCAAAACAATATTGTATTTATTTTTTTAAATAAGCCCTATAATTTTTTTATATTTTGTGTAATATTTATTTTGTTAAATAGTTCAATAAATTATAAATTTCAGTCAATTTAATAATTCATTAATAATATTTTTCTATACTCTACAGTTAAAAATTTTATCTATTCATTTTAGTCTATAAAAAACATTAGTAAACATTAAAGATAAAAAACATTATAACATTAAATTAATAATTTTTAAAATATAGTTACTTGTTTTAAATTTAATATTTAACCAAAGTATTTCATAGACATTAAATTAAATATTATTTATTAAATAAATTCATAATTTGATAAATAAAATTAAATAAATAATTTGTTTAATATTTATATATTAAATATCGATTATAATGGTAATAAATAATAGTAATAACTTACCTGGTTATCTGACGGTGTTTCGTAGTTAGCGGTTGCCAGCGAAATGCCGCGCTAAGTCGACGTCGGGCCTTTTATTGCTGCATATGAGGGCAGAAATGGCCGAGTTTACAGGTGGGCGGAAAAAGACAGGAGAGATGTAGAGAGTATTATATGTATAACATTTTAAATGGAAACCTTTGAATATTATGCAATTATCGAGACTGGTAGAGCTGTTTTTAATTTTTGTTTTCGTTTTGGCACTTTTGATTTAGTGTATTGGGTATTTGATGGTGATGTCATTCTTCATAGCTTAGCATAAGTCTTTTCCAGCGAGTCACCAAAGCTTTTTTGGCTTCCACTGCATTTAATTTCCTTTTGTTACATTTTCAAAAATAAAATATTCTTTATTTTTATAAATATATAGAACAGAGCAGGGTAGGCATAGGGAACCTGGAAACCTAGTGTTAAGACACTCTGTTACCGTTAGGACTCTTCCGTTATCCACTTTCCGCCGAATTTCGAGACATTGCGTGAATGCGTGCGGCGGTCTTGCTACCAGAGTGAGGAAATGAAAATATTATCCTCCAAGTTGGAATCCTATCGATTCGTCGCGTTTCCAGTCGCACATTTGCGTCCCTGCGCCACGACGGTCACATTACATCTGGTTTTATGGACAAAACATCATCAATAGAAATGCAGCAACTATCTTCCTCTTCTCTCTTTTAAAATGCTTCATACACAAATTGAGTAAAGATGAATAATTAAACGACTAACGGCTCCATACAACTCCTGTGCTATCACCGTGATATCGCGAGCGCAGCCACGCGTCGATTTTTATAATTAAACCGCCAAAGATCGCTTGAGACCAAGCTTAATGAACTTACACGTAGTTACGTTTCAATTGTATCGACTAGCTCGTTGACATGGCTTTGCGTGCTTTAGATTATATTATTCTTCATGCTTCATCCTGCATATTTAAATTAAAAAAAATCTGTTTCAAATAGACTTTTACAAGTGCTTTTGAATCGTAGAATGAACATAAAACTACTATTGGCTTGAAAGGCAGTTCTGCTGAGAAGAGTCGGCGAGAAACTAAACAGTTTTCAATATTGAGGTAATGTTCTCGCTCTATGCTCTGTCATTCGATACGCAAAGCAACGAAAAAAATCGGTGGCACGCGAGGAACGGAGTGTCTTAACACTATGTTTACTCAGCCTACCCTTGTATATGCGGGATACTGCGTGAAGCTGATAAGAGGTTACAAATTTATTACTTAGTGCAATTATACAATAGTTATTTTCCCTTCTGGAGTCAAGATTAAACCTATCCCGCTGCATCTTATAAAAAAATATTAAATAATAAAATTACAACGTATCGTTTTAAATTTTCAAGGCAGTCAATCTTATACAAATGCTTTAGGTTCTGTCACAGATCATACTATCTATCTACTAGCCTTTTGGACAAAATATGAGGAATAGAGAGGCCAGTCGTTTCAGGGCACAAGCGTACGACTGTAAACGCGACAGGTTGTGAACTCGATTGCCACGAGGAAATGAAATATTTAATATTTTCATTTCGATATATGAGTACTCCAGAATTTGACGAATAGTGGGCGATAGAAGTGACTTAATGACAACAGAGTGTCTAAATGTGCGGGATACAGCGTGAAGCTGATTCGCTTTTGAATTACGGAATTTTATAAATTTAAGTTTAATTCAAATTCGGGAGCAAGCAAGACTACATGCCAACCTGCCCAATGGTGGATTACACGTTTAAAAATCCTAATAATTTCTCAGATTTCTTAATTTTACAGTTTGACAAGGTGCTGAGAAAAGCTACGAGATATACTATCACGAATTCAGTCCTCATGGAATTACACTGAGAATGCGACTTGCATTCCACAAATGTGTACACACATAATAAATATTGGTGTCACCTTTATGCGCAGTTGTCATGTTCCTACTTAGTCATGATTGTAAGTTCGATTTACAGTCGAAAAAAAGATTTAAAAATTAATTATATCCAGGGTTTAGTACTTTCAATATTCTTGTAATCCTTTAAATAGCGACAAGTATTTGATTGGATGGCAAAACTTGGGCGTCCAGGGGAATAATCCCAGGGACAGATACATAGGGCAGAAGCGTCTGCGCTCCTCTTACTGGAGCAGCATATATGATATAATATTTCAAACGCATACCTAAAGAAGTTAATAAAGATACCTGAACAGTTTAGATTTAGACGTATGATTTTTTTTTCATTTCACGATGTTTATCCATACTGTATTTCGCATTTCGTGTGGCGCAGTTACGAATAAATTCCAATAACGTAAACACCTGCTACTACAAAAATACTACTAAGCGATGCCGATTTCATTCTCAAAAAACATACTAGAACGAGACAGGGATATTTCTCGTTCTGTTTTACGCAATTCAACATCACCGCCATTACCTACGACTCGATTTCGTGAATGAGGCGTGTGCGGCGTTATGGCTTTGATAGGTTTGTGTCTGTGTGCGTCATTCTTAACCAATTGCGTTAGATTTTACAACGATAGTTTTATCAATTGTTTTGTTTGAAAAAATCACTTTATCATTTTTGAAAAAATCTCTTTTGTCTTAATTGTATTAGGTTTTTATAGAGTAGTTAAAACTGGTGTTAAAACATTTAAATTGGTGATGAATGAAACACTCAGTAGAAATACATGTATGAAATATTATTATTATTAAGGATCCTATATTATTAAGCAGTATTTTCCACTAAATTTTGAATGTCTAAGAATTTTTAGCTTCATGGTGCCGCCTCATCACAGCGGGGCTGCAGTCTCCACTTTCCGACAAATTTTAGTAGAGTGGAGTATCTGTTCTCCAAGTGTTACCCAAACGAGAAAATGAAAATATTAATAAATAATTCTTCCTCATGGGAATCAAATCCACAACCGTTGGGTTTACAGTAACTAGCTGTGCCACTGCGCTACGACATCATCTATTGTTATTAATGAAATAATAAACGTTAAATAAAAACGTTTATATAACACCATCTTTACGCTATGGCAAGGTAAATTGGACGATGTTATAACGCATTGGGCCAAGATCAAAAAATATATATATATATTTTACTATCATCCGCATAGGTATGCAAAAAAAGTGTCAAGTCACAACTTTTTATATTTTAAAAATAGAATAATAGAAAACTAAGTTATCCAGTAAATTACCTAAGCTATATCCAATTATGTTATTATAAATATGGAAACTTTTGCAGAAAGCCGACAGTAAACTTGTTTTTGGGTACAAATCCCACTTGGAGTAACGTATAATTTTCATATTCTCGCTCTGGCACTAAGACAAGGCGCGGCGTTAAGTTTAGCCACTCTACACAAAAACTACGAAAAAATCAGCGGTGTTTCGGTAACAGAATGTCTTAACTTTATGTTCCTCTGCCTAAGATGCTATATGCGGGATATAATATTAAGCTCAACGAAAACAGTGTGCGTGTCGATGTTTAAAAGTATTTACAAAAAGTGTAAAGTTTTTAGTGGTGACGAGGCAAAGCGCGGCGTTGAGATCCGCCATTCAACACGCAATGCCTCCAGAATTCGGCAAAAAGTGGGGAATGGAGTCTTAACACTAGGTTCCCTCTGCTTACCCTGCTGTGTACGGGATACAGCATGAAGCTGATTATTTTTTTTTATTTGAACATTTTACTTCTATTACGTTTTCAGTCACACCCCAATTGCACCGCGGCTTTACCTATACTAATTTCATAAAGCTGAAGAGTTTTTTTGGTGGCACGGATTAATCTCAAGAATTACTGAACGAAATACTATTAATAGCTGCCTATATTACACAAGTTCATCGATTCGATGTACCACTTCTGTACATGCGTGCGAAACCGCAGGAAAAAAGCTAGTATACGATTAGACAATCTATATACCATCAATATACCATCAATAATATTATTTTCATAAAAGAATATTCTCTATAGGAATATTGGAAATGTACTCTTGCATAACGCAAACGCAGTATTGAAACACTTTGTAATATAAACTGATGGTTTCGTTCAGGATTTATTACTTTTGCTAAGTAATATTAGATATTTCTTTAATATTTCTATTTATTCTATGCGCTATTTTAAAAACCTATTATTCTTGGTGGAACAGTGCATCTATCTGGCAGGAAATGTAGTGGATGTGGGTTCGATATTCGCTTATGGAGAATAATTAAGTTCTTCACTGTTCTTTTGAACGTTTGAACATAGTTTGTTGATAACGGAACTCAACTTTGCTCTGTTATAGATAAAAAATTCTAAGCAACACTAGCTTCACGCTGTATCCCGTATATATTAGGTAGGTAGAGGGAATGTTGAGCTTTAAGACACTTCGTTCCCCTCGCACTGCCAATTCTGTAGACATTCAGTATAATTCATATATTTATGAGTGTAGGAAAAAAAGGGGGCTGGTGATACAGTCTTACTCCGGAACAGTATTTTGCCCACCATATAAATTGGAAAATATTTCTAGTTACGCTCATGTGCATATCCTCATATGAACTAATTAAAACAAATCATTTCACATCCTATTCAAGAAATATTTTAATAACATTCTTACTGTTTTCAAAATAAATGTTAGTCGTGAATAGGTGCTTTAATATAGAAATTGAGTCAGTTCTAGAAAGGCATCGTGATGTGCGGCTTACGGGGAAAAATCGTATTTCTACTTTTAATTTTAAATATAAATATTAGTGATGCGAGTTATAAAGAACAATATCGAGGTAATCTTTAAGATGACTTATAAAAACGTGAACAAAATAAAAATCTTTTTTACATAACTAATAAAAATCTAAACGAGACTGGATTTGAACTCACGAATCTTGGAAACCGTCAAAGAGGTTCTACCACTAAGCCATACGCTACTCTCTGGCTACGTCGAACGCATCGCTTATTATTCAGAACACTTGGACGATTACCAGCTCATATTCCTCTGAATAGCTCTAATCTTTTTTTTATCTTCCCGCTATATCCCACACATAAAAGGGTAGGCAGAGGAAAATAGGGCTAAGACACTATGTTTTCTACTTCCCTTCGATTTCTTAAAGCGTTGCCTGATGGAACTCGACACCGCGCTTTATCTTGTAACGAGAGAGAAGGAATGAAAATACTTCAATCCCTCGAGTAGCAAGCGAACCCACAATCGTTAAACCTGGAACAGATGATGTGTCGTGTCGTCGCGCAGCATCTACGCCACTACACTATGATGACCTCGGTGGGGATAATTTATTTAAAAATTAAGTGCATAAATTTACTGACTCATGAAACTTTGTATTTTAGTTCCGTATAATGCATCAGATCGATGGGAAACATACGTCTTCAACGATAAGGAGTATCTCATACAAAATTTACCTGTGACTTGGGAAAATGCAAAAATATTGTGCGGGTAAGTCTTTTATTTTTACAACTAGTGTTGTGAAAATAATCTTTTCTGTTAAGAAATCTTTACTAAAGTTCTTGTTTTTTTTTCATGTTCGATCTTCGGTAGTCTAAAATGATATGCATTATGCATATCATATTAGGCTACCGAAGCTCAGAACGCAAGAGAGATCCGAAGGCTTTAGACCTGGAAAAGGGTGTATGGATCAGATCTTTTCTCTCTGCCTTATGGAAAAATTCTTGGCTGTTAACCAGTTTTCTGTGATTTTGTGGACTTGGAAATGGCGTTTGACCGAGTTGTGTGCGGACCCTTGCTGCGGGCTCTAAAGTCTCTTTACAGATATTACTTAGTCCGCTTGCGAGTAGGAGCTGGCATGTCGCCTTGGTTCAATTTGTATTTGGAAAGCTGCCTCCAAGGAGTGTAACAAAGTAATATGGGAGTAAATATGAAGTGAGTGGTGACTTGTTTTTTTTATCCGCAATGAAGAGAAGGGAATAGCAGGTCTAGTACCTGGGTTTCCGACCGACCGAGGGTTTCACGTGATAATGAAGAAGAACGTGCTGAGAAGAATGATGAAAGAATGGAAAAAAGATTTATGATGGAAAAGTGAGCGGTAAGAAAGGTAAGAGGAGACTTCGGTTGACCTTCGAAAACTCAGTATCAAAGATATTGGAAAAAGGCACGTAATGCCTTCCGGGGGGTTTTCGTATAAAGCACGGAGGAGTGTCATGAAGAGGTTGATGACAGTAGACGAGGCGAAAAAGGTATGTAGAGACTGAAGCGCTTGAAGCTCCGTTCTCTCTGATTACCCTACTAGCATACAGCATGAAGCTAAGTAAGTAAAAAAATAACATTTGGAAAAATATTTTTACTAGAGTTACTCTCATAGTAACTTTTAAATAGATTTCTTTGGATATTTTCACTATTCACACCTTTTTTATGCATTTGTTGTTTCACCAGTCAACTATAGTCATATAATGTTTGTTGGAAATGAATATTTTTATTTTGTAGAAACGGTGTAAAAGACAGATAGATGGAGAAACACCCCGATAAGTTATGATGAGTTGTCCATTATTTTAACTATTGTTTCTGTAAGCAATTAGGTTTATTTTTGATAAAATTCAAATTGATTATTGGTAATTACGGTACTGTGTTGTGAAAATACATAAATCTATTATTTAATTGGTTTTTTAAAACTTTTGATATATTGAATACAGTATTAATATTGGACTACTTATATATATCCGGGAAAACGCGTTTTGATAGATATGTATAAAATATACGCATGAGAGCGAAATACCACATGCAATAGTAGTGGCTCTGACCACAGGCATAATAAACTGCACCGAAATAAATGTTTAGCGTGATGTCATATAGCTTATACTCTACAACTTTTCTAATAATATTAACATATGGACTATCCTTTAACATTTGTTTCAATTTCAATCAGTAGTTCCTGTGATCAGAGTGGTATCTACCAAACAAACTGTCTAGCTTCATAATATTAGTATAAAAATAATTTTACTGTTACAGAGGTCATCACAAAGGCATCTTAGCAGTGCTCGATACTAGAGAAAAAGCTGAATTTATGGCTGAAGCTTTGTCGGAACTTCAATTTGGTAATTTGTGTCTAAGTGTACCTAATCTACTTATTTAGAAAATTTATAAAAATATGAACGTAGCAGGACTCAAGCCCGCTCCTTCTGGAAACCGACCAGGCTAAGCCATACGTTCTCGCCGAGCTAGTTGAAATTTTTATACGCTTGTTACAACTTATTTATGTTGTTAGCGTCTCTGTAGGGAGATTTTTACAAATTTCTGCTACCCAAAGATAATTACTGAAAATTATCGTCTGGCAAGAGAGTCTGCTATTTACTAAATATTTTTAACGTTTTTTAAAGTGTTAATTCACACTTAGGAAAGAAAAATACTTATTTAGAAAACGTATAAAAATTTGAACGTAGCGGGACTCGAACCCGCGCCTCCGGACAATTCAATTCTATTTTATTAGAAATCGAGTCAGTATGGGTAGGGGCAAGGAGAGATTCGGCTGACGATCCTGAAGGATACAGATGGAGTAAAGGTGTGGAACTTCGGAGAACATCATCTGACGTCCTCCCTAAGGAGGATGATGAAAATACACATTTTCCATTGGTAAGTAAGTGTTGAGATACTCCGTTTCCTGTGGTGGAACTGTCGTCGTGCTTTGTCTTGCTTGTTACTATAGAGGGGAATGACGGCCTCAAGTATAGCTAAGTCAATAATTAATTGTCTTATTATAAGTGCGGTGTTGTGATATAAATGTCCCATCATTCGGGTGGAAGATAGAGAATGGACTGCCTTGAAATGTCTAACGCTTCTTGCGGGAGACAGTGTGAAGCTGAAATCAATGTCATATAAAATGAAATTATATACACAGGCTAGTTGTGGCACAAAATGTAACTGTAAACGCGACTGGTCGCGGGTTCGATCTTCATTCGATGAAATAAAATATTTATTTAAATTTATATTTACATTTCTTCGCTCTGGTGTCGAGGCAAACACGTCGTTAAGTTTCCTCTGCCTACCCTGTTGCGTACGGTATATAGCTTGAATGACTGATTTTGCTGATAAAATGGATTGTAGCGGAACTTTAACCTGAACTTCTTGGAATACATTCAAGTCATTTAAGTTATACTTTCTAAGCGCGCTGAGTAGAAAGTTTTTACCATTTTTATTATAATTACTCCATTCCCAAAAAAAAACTTGCGTTCCCCATTTTCCGCTAAATTCGAGACATATTGCGTGATGAGTAGTGGAAATCAACGCCGCCCTTTGCGATACCACGATACCAGGGCGAGAAAATGAAAATATTAAATATTTCATTTCCTCGAGTGAGAATCCAACCCACAACATGCCGCGATTACAATCGCATGTTTTCGCCACTAACGATTTAAAAATAAACATAATTTTTTGTCTCATCAGTGGCTAAATCGAACCCACATCCCAGTACCAGAAGGTGGAGCTGATTGCGTAGCGCTGGAGCGAGTGCGTCACGACAAGCCTGTGTTCTTAGATTTGCCGTGTCATTTGGAAAGGCCGTTTGTTTGCGAAAGAGGTATGTACTCGTAAGTGTATTCACGTCTAGTTTCACGCTATGTCCCTTGTATAACAGGTAGGGCGAAAAAACCTAGTGTCACCGCTCCCCACTTTTCGCTATATTTTCGAAACATATGTACATATAACTAAAAACAATCGCAAACCCAAAATATTTCCAGAATTGTGTCTTAAGCATAAAAATCGCGAAGCGAATTTTTCGACCGTGAGGTTAATGCTGTTACTGGGGCTTGAGTACCGACACTGATTGCATAGATAGGGTACTCTCTGTTTTCTCTCTCAATAATTAATTGACTGTTTCTCTTTCTCAATAATTAATTAACACTTGCGAAATCGTGGGCGACAAGGACGTTCCTTCGGGACTACGATAATTATTTTCATTTCCTCGCTTTTAAAAGGAGAACGCTACTTTGAGTTCCGACACTTGCTAATTGGGGGTACACAATATCCTTAATTAGGGAGGGAAGTGGAGAATGAAGTGTTGAGACTTGGTTCCATCTGTCTAAACTACTAAAGGATACAGTGTGAAGCAAAAAAAATATTTAAGATGCGGAACACCCAAAAATTATTTTTAAACATTTTTTAAGGTGTTATTAGCCACACTTAGGAAAGAAAAATACTTATTTGGAAAACGTATAAAAATTTGAACGTAGCGAGACTCGAACCCGCGCTCCTGGAAACCGACCAGGCGCTCTGACCGCTAAGACGGTTTCCAGGGGGCGCGGGTTCGAGTTCCGCTACGTTCAAATTTTTATACGTTTTCTAAATAAGGACCAAAAAATTAGTTAATTCTAGAATAATTAAAGGATAGGTACCATCAACTTCTATACCTTGAAGTAACTCTTAATGGAGAATAGTTGTGAAGTTTAATTACTGGTATGTTAATACTGTGATAGATATGCTGCGCCCGTGGGTAGTCGGTTTGTGAAATTTGCATCTTAATTAGGACGAATTTGTACGTAATTTTGAAGATTTTGCTTTTAGGTCGGTTGTATGGAGTTCGATTTCCGTTTCGGACAAATGATCAGAAGTCGTTTTTACTTAGAAGCTTTTTTAACTATTTTGTTCAACTTGTTTCGCTTTTTGTCATTGTTTGGTTCAATCTAGCAAACTAAATGACAAAATAGAGTTGGTCCACGACATGCTTTCATTCTATAGATTTGAAATATTCAAATTAATTTACATGATTACTTATCTTGACCTCGGATGGACCCAGGTGATAACTCTGTAACAGTTAACAGCTCACTGAGTCAGTTTTCTTTAACCTCACCTTGTATTCCGAATAAAATACAAAAGCCAGAGAAGACCTTTGTCTTACCAGAACGGGGAAACGAAAAAATATAATTTAAATAATTAGGACAGTCATGAAGAAGAGGCACACGCGTGTGACTGTAAACCTGAGGATGTGGGTTCGACTCCCACTCCAGGAAGAGAAACTTTTAATATTTCCATTTTCCTCGCTCTGGTAACGCGCCGTTGAGTTTCGCTACTCAACATGGTGAAGAATTCAGCTCCAGAATTCAGCTCCGTGGAGAATGGGGAACCGAAATGTAACGTAATGGGAACGGAGTATCTTAACATATCTTAACATAGGTTCCCAGGATTTTTCTGTCTACTCTGCTAGGCGAATGACTTATTTCTTTTATATGTAATATTACAAAATAAATATTGATATTTTGAAAGATGCAAGCATAGAAGTACAAGTCCAGGAAATAAGAACGGTGAGATGTCGCACTGGATTATATCACTTGTTCGATGGAAGGCTCGATTGGCATCAAGCAGCTGCGCATTGCGTTTTGAAGAAAATGGCGTTAGTATTCTATTAATATATTAGTTATTAAAACTTAATAGTCAATAGGCTTAGTTTGTTAGGATGAATGTTTGTACCACTTTCAGGCAAAAAAAAACCTTAACAATTTAAGCTTACAGAAATATAGCTTCTACGAGTATACCAGAATAACATATTGGCCACAATTTTTGTAATAATTTTGTATCTATAATTTGGCTACAATATAAAAATAAAGTTAAGCGGGCGAAGCCGCTGTTGGTCGCTAGTCCAACTATGGGACATGTCAGAATAATTCTACGGATTTAAAATTATTTTGTGTACGATAGCTACATCTACACATCCTCTTGTGTACGATACTACATTAATAGGAAAAGCGATAGGGTATCACTTTTACACAAAAGTTCACGGTTAGCTACAAATATTTTTATGAGTCAAGTACGCCAAATTATATGACAAAAAGTCAACCTATACGAAATTGGGACGATAGTTGTAACTTATATGCCTAGATGTTACCCCTTGAATGTCTTAAGTGTTGCTTAATAAAGTACGGCGTTGGATTCCGCAACTTAATACATATATACAGAAAACGAAAATAAACTAAATTTTATATCATAAGCTTCTTACGTTGTTCTATGTATAAATATAAAGTAAAGATAATAAAACTAATATTCTTCATAAAAAAATCGTATGTGAACTTATGCCAAATATGAATATGCTATTGTTCCACAGACTTGCAAATATAAACACTATGAAGTGCCTAAGGAAACTTGGACTTACGATGTTGAAATCTAGACCGAGTAAGTATTAATTTAAGCAAAATATATTCGTTATTATCATTTTTGAAGTGTTAGTCTACACTTAGGTTCCCCCTTTCTACCATACGCGGGATACAGTCTAAAGCTACAAAATGTAAATATTTCAGTAAGGGGTTGAAAAAATGCATTCTCTTTAAAATTATATTTAATATGATCTTGATTGATCTTTAAAAATCACAACTGATCCTACAAATGCGTAAAATATGAAATAATAAAAAAATATTACTTTTATATAAATAAAATTTAAAAAATTAATTTATAATAGAAAACGGGAAGGTAGAATTGCATTTATATTTTCTGATACAGGTATAGAAAGTGCCTGGATAGGCGCCAGGGGCAGGTTGGGGCAGTGGTCATGGATTGACACCGGAGTCAGCATATTCAACCCTAGTTCTTTTACAGAAACGGCAATATGGCCGCCGATGAGGTAATCACAATAATAAATATTAACCTATTTACTTATATATAACTACATAAATATATACCTACATAAATATGATTTTTAAAATTTGAAAATATAAGTGCATGAAATGCATTGAAAATTTAACTCAACTTATTGTAAGTAATGATTGAGGATTCAAGTTAGAGGTCCTTCTTGCTCGTAGTACACGTAAATGCGACAGGTTGTGGGTTCAATTGCCGCTCGAGGAAATGAAATATTTTATATTTTCATTTCGTCGCCCTGCTAACGACTCAAAGCGCGGCGCAGAGTTTCGCCACTCAACAAGCAATGCCTTTAGAATTCGACGGAAACTAGGAGACGGGAGTTTCTTAAGTTGTGAGAACGGAGTGTTTGACGACTAGGTTCCCTCAAATGCCTCAAATCCTTACTTAATTTTTTTTTCCATTTTTATTGGACAATTTATAGAAAATGTTTATATCTGAAAATACTTTTTTTAGTGTGATAGTTACAACAAAATGCTGTCACCAACACATAAAATCTCTAAAATTCACAAAATAAAGTATCCTATACTTAGTTTTTCTTGTCTATATGTTGTTGGAAATAGTGACTACAAGAGATGTGTATTCTAATATTTTTTTCATCGACTTTATTTTTGATACTATTCTATATATAGAGACAGGTCGTCAATCAAACAAAATGGCTGCCTCCAAATAGACAGACACACAGCCCGCACCCCCGTCTTCATGGAGGCGAGATGCGACAGGAAAATGCAGTTTATATGTTACAAAGGTAATTATATGTAGATCCATTATTTAGAAAATCGCACTAATGCCTTCAGAATTTAGCGGAAAATGGGGCACGGAGTGTCTTAACACTAGGTTCCCTCCCTAGGCCTGCTGTGTGCGGGATACAGTGTGAAGCTGGAAAAAAAGAAAAAAGTAACTCGATAAGAACCTTCATATGACTCAGCATCGGTTGTGACGCAGGAAACCGGGCGTGTAATTGTAAATGCGACAGATTGTAGGTTCGATTCCCACTCGGAAGAATGTAATATTTAATATTTTCATTTTCTCGTTTCGGTAACGAGGCAAAAGCGCGGCGGTGAGTTCCGCCACTCAGCACGCAATGCCTCTAGAATTTAGCAGAAAATGGGAAACGGAGTGTCTTAACACTAGGTTCCGAGGATTTCTCTGTTGCTATCAATAAGTATTTGTAAAAAAAACATTTTAAGCCTAAGAGATATTTCTATGAGATAGCCGTATTACCTTAATATCCAAATACCGCACCCAAATAATTTCTTTTAACATCTCCAACCTGGAGTTAAGATTTTATTATGTTTTTTTTTATTATTACTGTATTACGTAAGTCAGCATTCATTTGTTTTATTTTAATACAAAATTTTACTACAATATCCTATTTATAACTGATACATTATTTTTTTAAAACTTTCAGGTCTTCTATCTCTAAGTACTCTAGCGCCGCCTAGCGACGACTACTATTACTATATACTAGTTAAACAACGTTTATACTGGCAACATGCCTTTGAAAATTGCCAAAAAATGAACGGAACTTTGGCAAGTGTTGAAAATAATGATGTTCTTATACAATTATTGCTATTGATGGGAGAAACAAAGGATGAACGTATGTATTATTTCAATTTTTTTCAGTGGTACAGCGCCATCCAGTGGGTAGTAGCAAACTAAAAGATTATTTATATTTTTTAATTATAAAAAAATAATTCAACTTCACGCTCTATCCCACACGCAGCAGGGTAGGCAGAGGGAACCTATTGTTAAGACACTCCGTTCTTCACTTTCCAACAAATTCTGAAGATGTTGCTTGCTGAATAGAGGGAGTTAACGCCGCGCTTTGCCTCGACACCAGAGCGAAGAAATTTAAATAAACATTTCATTTCCTCGAGTGGGTATCGAACCAGTTGCGTTTAGTCACGCTTTGTGTCCGAGCGCCACGACCGGCCTCGTGTTATAATTTTGTACATATGTATTTCGCTCATTTATAAATTAAAATTAAAAATATATTAGAGACTCTGTTTTTCATAATCTTACCTTTTACATCAATAAGACATTTTTCTTTCATCACTCTCAAATTAAATGCAAACATAAAAGCAAATGCATGCATATATTTATTGTAAATTTTTAATATAATACCAATGTATCAAAACTTAAAACATTTCTTTCCAGCGGTCGAACATATATGGATATCTGGTCGTCTAAACATGACGAGGGATACTGTAAATGACATAATATCGTATACTTGGTACAATCCCTCTAGCGGGAAGAGAATCCCGGATCCTAAAACCGGAGATCTTTCCATGGGGCTATATGTAAGTTTGAAATAAAAAACATAGACCTATTTGTACTTTAGACGTCCTTACTCTCCGCCATTATTCGAGACAATGCGTGTTGGGCGGAACCGAACACCGCGCTTTTTACCAGAGAGCGAGAGGATATAAAAATATCTATCCCCCTTAATGGGATTCAAACAGTTGGTGCCGCTATGCCTAATAAATATGATATTAATAGGAGAACGTGCGTAAGTGTGTTAACATTTGGTTCCATCTGTCTATCTGCTATATAGAGATATATGAGAGATGTGTGCACTATTAGGTACTGTAAATATGACACACAGTCTCAAATCCGTGCCAAAATTAAAGAACAAAGTGTCTTAATACTAGGTTCACTCTGCCTACCCTGTATGGAATATAGACTTAAACTAAATAGATTTATTTAAAATAATTAATGAATTACTCTTAATATTAAATATTTGTTGTGAGTTCAATTCCCAATGGGGTTGGGAACGAAATGTTTAATATTTTTATTTTCTCGCTGTGGTAGCGAGGCAAAAGCGCGGCGTTGATTGGAAAAGGAAAAATGAAGAACGGAAGTGACTGAATAGGAACGGAGTGTCTTAACGCTACTTCCTATGTTCCCTTTGCAAACCCTGGTACATGAGGGATACAGTTTGAAGATAAATAAAAAATAATAAGAAATATTGAATAATGTCAATGGTTCTAGATGCCACCATGGCTGAACGAAGATTTTACAGTGGACAGTTCCTGTTTAAACTTGGACAGACAGGATCACCTCCTAGGGTTGGTGTACGGTCTACCTTGCGATACACCACAGTACTCTGTATGTATGATTGGTAAGTCTAAGGGGAAAATATTTTGTTTTATTTGAGAAAATTTAAACCAATTGTAGCACAACAGTACCTTACTTCAATTTAATTCAATTACTATTACAATTTTTCGATTCCCATTAGAGGAAAAACGGATATAATCTTTTTCCTGCTCTGACCAGACATAGCGGGTATTGAGTTCAATACGCAGTATTTGAAATTCGGGTGGAAACATAACGTACAGCCTGAAACATAAAAAAAATATTTAGATAAACTCTCCATTATATAATAATTTACTATATTTTCATTTTCTTTTCTATAAATAAAAGTATATATTTATATTACAGAGAAATCAACACGAGTTCGAGTAAGCGAAAGTGATCCAACAGAAGGATATGTCACATCATAATACATTTTGAAAACTAATCATTTAAAAAAAATATATAACTAATATTTAAGATAATTCTTGAAAAAATATAAGTATATTAAAGTGTTTAAAAAGTTGTTAGTTATTATTTTATAGTAATTAAGAATCAATAAATTACATTAAAAATTATTATTGTTTTATCAGTTGTTGAAATCCTGCTACATTAAAATTATTATACATTTTGTAAAAAGTATATTTCTTTCTTATGTGTAGAATAATAATTTAAAACTGATTAAAATAGATATTTCTGTATGCATTAAGCTGTTTAAAATTATATGCTCTTCACTTCCACTAGAACTTGAACATGAACATTACATACTAAATACTAACTAATAAATAAAATGAAATACATATATATCTTTGTGTCTTTTATTTTGTATCCAATTCAGGCGGTGGGCAGTGAGCAGTGTCCTAACACACTAGTGTCAATACAATACTTATAATATGGATTTTCAAGTCTTTATATTTACAAAATTATTTAGAAAAATAAAAAAAAATATATAGCACAACTTAACATTCACAATGTTTGAAAACTGTCTAAGAAGTGCAAGTCCAGTCCTCCAACATTCAAATTTTGATATGTTTCTAAATATTTTTTTTTGCAAAACTGTAATTAGCGCAAACTATTATAAAAGATTTTCTGTTATATTAATATTTACAAGATGCTAAAACAAATTTTTAAAATTATTAATTATTTACAGTATTAGCAATATCAATCCATTGCACATTGACTTTTTTCAATTGCTCACAATTATCATTCACATCTTTCAAACTTCTTCTGAATACTCTTAAATGTTCTAAATATTCTTGTAAAGTTTTCACTAATCTTCTAGCAGCTTCTAATTCTTGTACTAGCTCTGCTGATCCTGATGCCGACTGTGAAAATTAATCAAATCCATTAATTTCCTAAATTGTATAAAAATTTAATTGTAGCAAGATTTGAACTAAGAGATTTTTTTTTCACTCACAAGATTTTGAGATTTTTACAAATTTCAACTAGCCAAAGAATACATTTAAGGAAAATATATGTATATTAATCTATTTTTAAATACAAGTATTTCGCCAAGACACGTCTACTGCATAATATATTAAGTTATATATTAAGTTTTATTTAAGATCTAATGTTTTAATTTAGTAGTATTGTCGTTATCGTGTAAAAATTAAAATGAAATTACTCTCAAACAAAATTGACCTAAATTAAATGAAACTTTTAAGTAATATTTTGGTATATATTGAATTATTTTTAAAAAACAATCAGAGGTAGAGATAAATTAACAATTCACAACTAAAATAAACATTAGTACCTCTTGTTTCGATGAAGTAACTGAAGCACTAGACATAATTGACATAAAATCTCAAATCTTAGATAAAGATATAAATTTTATAGTAATTTAGTAACTTCAGTCCAAATATAATTAATTTTATAATGTGAAATGCTGTTACTCTAGGGATGCCCGATGATCACCGATTTTCAATGAACATCGATGTTAGCAGTTAAAGTATCGATGTTTTAACATCGATGTTGCATTAAATAAAACATCGTAACGTCGATGTCAGCAGGGACACATAATAAATATTTAAACGCGTACGTGCTTTCAAAATTGACATTTTTACAGTCGATTAACAAAAAATATTATTTAGACATATAAAATGTTTTTAAGCCCTAATATTTTTAAATTTTCAATAATTTTTTGATTTTTGTTTTAATTAAAATATGTGATATTGTAGTTGTTAGAGTTCCGTACCTTCTAGGTAAAAAAGGAAACCTTATAAGATCACTTTGTTGTCCGTCCGTCTGACTGTCTGTCTGTCAAAAGCCTTTTTCTCAAGAACGCTTGGAGATATTGAATTGAAATTTAAACCATATAGATAGATCTACGACCGTAAATCTATGTATCTGAATTAAATTTATGGGGTATTTCTGAACAAAACGTATTTCTACATTAACTTAAAAAGAGATTACGTATTAATCGCGCTACCAAATTTAATAAGATACTTTGCTTCGATGTTTTTCTAACGTCGGGTGTCCCTATGAAACTCCAGAACTGTCAAAATATTTTTTTTTTTTATACTCATTTCTGGCATTTCAGATATTATTTTTTTAGGGTTATAAATATATAGATATGGTAAATATTTACCGTATCGTACGCTACTTAATTATGTAAATAAAATTTATCTCTATTTCCTGACTATTATTTCTTGTATTATTGAAAGTATTATATAAAAAGAAGCTTTTATAAATGTTATTTAATTGAATTCATAGTTTATAATTGACACAAAATAATCTTGGAAATTATAAATTTATGAAAGTTATTTAGAATATATTTTAACGTTTCTTCATATATCCAAAATTATTTCTAAAAGTATTAAATCCTTAAATTGTGTATATTTTCAGTTAATCTTTCCTTGTATAATATCGACTTTTATAGCATTATTAAAACGCATGCGCAATTCCGCAACGCCATCTGAAGAAAAAATACTTCACTAGCCGAAGAAACGCCGCCATTTTGACATTTGTTTGGCTTTGTGTTTTTCAAATCTTAAATTACCTATTAATTATGTGATACGAGCGTCGTGCGCTCATATTTTAGTAATATATTTGTTCTAATAAATTATCGAATTGGAATAATAGTATATCTCAGTAAGAATTGTTTCCGGTTACTGGCGCATAAATCAATAATGTGCTAGCGCCGCTTTTTTCTTTTTCGCAATAGTTATTTTACATTTATTTCTATAGTGTAATCGCTTTTATTGAATTTTTATCTCTATTATTAAGTTAAAATGTTTATTTAAGTGATATTCCAACAGATAAAATTAGAAAACTATTAAATATAGTAGTAAAAAAAGGCGCGAAGTGATTTGCCGCGCCGATTTTCCTATATCAAAATTATTTGTTTCAAGGAAGGATATCTTACATACAATTGATAATAATTTTATTAAATACTAAATATTTTGCAATGTGCAATTATAGACTGTTACAACATTTAAATGTCTGGAGTAAAACTTAACTTTCTAATGCTATAGAGTCATGTAAGTATGTAACACTTACGTATAATTGTTTATAGTTTACTATAAAATATATTCTATTTATATATAACATCATAGCTTCTATGATAAGATAATACAATTACAATAATATTTGAACGATTTTCACTTAAACTAACAATCAAATAATAAATATTTTGCGGATATTTTTTTATATTTAACTTAAAAAAACATTTTATAGTTTAAGCATCTCCTAATATTGCGATGCGGCTAAGAAGTAGGAAGAGAGAGCGACCGCTCTCAGCGAAAAGTACAAAAATTGTGACAAATTTAAAGCCTAAACTCAAAAAACCCTTAATAAAAACCAAGTCAACTTGGAAAAAAATTTTGGCTGGAGAAAATGGTCTGGGAACATCCAGCCTCCTTTGCATCACTCGGTCACAAAAGAACATAGATCATAAAACGCGACCTGTTAGAATTAAACCAGTCAAAAGTATGGAGAAACCTATCGAAATAAAGAAATCTAAGCTTAAAGAAGAACCTAAAAAGCCCATTTTCCAGACTGTTGTACGTAACACAACCATGGTGTCTTCAACAACCAAGCCTAAAATAGAGAAAATAACATCAAAGAACAAATTAAAAGAAGTTCGTACAACCAAAAGTGCTCAATTAAGGCAGAGTTCACTAAACAGAGAGCTACGTAAGACCGAATCAGTATCATCAGCATTGAGTTCACCCCGCAAAACCCGCAGAATGGACAAACCTGATAAATCTGCTTCTCTTAACAGTTCACCTATAAGAAAAGTGCGTCAGCTAGGTGTGCCAACTTTAAAACTGAGCAAAATAGCAGTTAGCTCAACAAACGAAAGTCCCAAAAAGAAAATAAGATCCAAAGAACCAATAGTTCCAGAACAATCTGCTTGTTTTTCTGATGACAATGATATAACAATGTACGAACCGCACACAACATTTGTGGACTTTCCAAAACCTAATGCAGAGGAATCTGATTCAGATGGGCAAGTGGAATCGTCTGAGTTGTGTTTACCTAATGATTGTCTTAATGATTTAATGGCGATAGCAGAATGTGCTAGAATCATTAATAATGATTTATCACAAGATGATGACATCAATCTTCTAGCAGATAAAACAGCTAAAGTTATGACAACAGATAAAGATGATAAAAAAATTAAGAAAGACAAGAAAGTGAAAAGGAGGAAATCATCTAATGATCTAGAAATGTATCAGCCGACATCCACAACTGATGATTTGGATGTATGCAGTGATTTTCTGAATGAAGATAAATATGTTCAGGTTAGTATTATTCTATCAAAGTATGTAAGGCTTTTGGACAGTAAGTGACATGGAAGTAGATCCAATTCCCACTCAGGGTATTATTATTTTTGGTATTAAAAAAATAATTTCCAAAAGTTACATCTAAAAATTTTACTACAAATATGAATGTTTTGACACTTTGTGTCCTTGTGACACGACTGGCTTCTAAATAAATTAAATTTCATTTATATTACTTTCACAGCCAGATTTTATAACAATGCTAGAACAAGACAGCTATGTAAGAGATCCAGAATGTGAAATATCATCAACCTGCGGAGATACACAAGGGACAGCCATTGAAAGCCTTGAAGCCTTATCGGCAAGGAGCCCCAGCTCCGGGTTCTTGGCAGAGATCAGTCAGAGTTTAGCTGCCGAAGCTGCTGGATGGGTGTGTTTTATTTGTTTTATTATGAAATATATATATATGATTGATGCAGTTGTAGCTGCATCTGATTGTAAATGCGGGAGTTGTGGGTTCAATTTCCTCTTGGGAAACTTAATTACTTTACTCTTGTTCGGGTGAAATGGCGAAGCCCAACATTAGAGTTCTGACATTTGACAATCGCAATCTCTGAAAATTAAGGTGAGCATGGGGAACAGAGTGTCTTAACACTAAAGTTTCCTCTGCCTGCCTGTTTTATGCGGGGATTAGTATGAGGCTGAAAAAAAAAACTAAATGCTCATTTATTAAGTGAAACTGAATGATGTTGATTAATTAACGTTATAATTATTTATATTTAAATAAAAAGTGTATACAATTTAAAGATTTTTCTTTTAAATTGTACAACTAATATTTCAAAATGTAGGCAAATTAGAAATAAATAAGAATTGTTAAGTGATTTCTTAAAGTAATATAATTCATGCAATTTTTGTTATTTTATAGAATGCTTCAGATGTGGTTGATGAGAATTCATTACACTGCCATGATGAACCTACACCAGATGTTGAGGTACGTTTTTCAATAAACATTTTTTAATTGACATTTGTCTGTACGTGGAAGATATGTAAGAAAAAATATTATTGGGGGCATTTAATAATGTAATTGAACCAAAAAGAAATTAATTTTAAAACTTGTATGTTTGTCTGTGCGTTTGTTCACACTCATCTCAGAAATGGCAGAACACACAATGCCTCTAGAACTCAGCGGAAAGTGGGGAATGGAGTGCCTTAACACTGGGTTCTCTCTTCCTGTCTTGTTATATACGGGATACAGCGTGAAGCTATTTAAAAAAACAATTATTAAATTCAGCGGGAGATGCTGCGTGCGTGTCTCTAGTTATTTATATTTTAGATTTTTTGTTTGTGGATAGGAGGAGGCTGCAGCAGTAATATCTTCATGTAGTACCCGAGTGGACTGTGAACAACTTTCATCATGGGCAGATGCTTTTGACCCATATTTGTTTATTAAACAGGTATTATTATGTTATTATATATATAAAACAATATTAATCGCTTTTATAAGAAACAATAAGTAGAAAATATAAAAAGTAATATAACTGTTTTTGAAATTTTAATTTGCCATTAGATTGACATTAGAATTGTAATTTATATATGAAGGCAAAGATTTTTTATAAAAAAACCAATTAAAATACAAAAGATTTATCACAAAATCACAAAGAATATGCTAAACATAATGCAGGCTCTCCCATTTTGTCTCCGACTTTATTCTATTTGAACAATTTTTTCAATTCGAATTTATAGTTCCGAAATTTATTGCGTTCAACCAAACTCTTCACTTTTATAATGAAAACATAGATTTGTATAATAATTTATTCATTTTTATAGTTGCCACCATTGGAGTCCGTAGCAACGGGAGCGTTGCGGGCGCGGTATCCTGCTCTGCCGTTGAAAACTAGAACCAGCCCAGATTTTAGCCTGGTACTTAATATTATAATATTTATATTGTTAGCTAGCTACAAACATAACAGGGTAAGTAGAGGGAACCTAGTGTTAGGACAATCTATTCCCCTCACTAATCAATTGTTGCAACATTGTGATTCGAGTGGCGGAATTCAACGTCGAGCTTTGTCATGTAAAATCATTATTTATTTAATTGTTAAATATAAATGCAAATAAAATATAATAATTATTTTATTTCCTTAGGTATTAGATCTGGACGAAACATTAGTCCACTGTTCATTACAAGAGTTGCCTGACGCGAGCTTCCATTTTCCAGTTTTGTTCCAGGATTGTCGGTATACTGTAAGTTTTTAATATTTTTTATTAATTTATTAAATAAAAAAAAAATGTGTGTGTGTAAATATTATAGTACCTTAAAAATTTCACCATTTTATAATTTTTTTATTTTCAGGTATTTGTACGTACTCGCCCGCATTTCGCAGAGTTTCTGTCACGTGTGTCCCGTCTCTACGAGGTTATATTATTCACCGCAAGCAAGAGGGTGTATGCAGATCGATTACTTAACTTGTTAGATCCAGCACGACGATGGATTAAATATAGGTAGATTGATTAGATTGTTTCACGCTTAATCCCGCATATAGAGTGGGAAGCGGAGGGAATCTAGTGTTGAGATATTACGTTCCCCATGTATTTTTTTTGAATATAAAGAACAAGGGTAGACAGAAAGAGGCTATATATATATAATTAGTTATCACATGTTTATAAATATTTTCAATACTAAAAATAATAATTTTTCCAGATTGTTCCGTGAGCATTGTCTTTTGGTAAACGGAAATTATGTTAAAGATTTATCGATTTTGGGACGTGATTTGAGGAAAACCGTTATAGTGGATAATAGCCCGCAGGTATGCAATAGTTTTGTTACGTTTACTTGTCGTCGTCTGCAACTTTGTTTGCGTGGATTCATGAGACTTGAAACTGAAAATCCCGTATTTTCCCGTTCTCATAGGAATTTCGAGAGTTCCTCTTTTTGATCTTCCCTAAATTTCCTTATCTACCTAGATGGCATACTTATTAAGGTATGCCATCATCAGTTTTTAATATTAAGTCCAGTAGTTTGGTTTGTTCGATGTCTGTCAGTCACTTTACTTTAATATATCGGTTTACCATTTATCGGCTTTAAAAAGCGGCCAGAAATCTTGCATAAAGAAAAATATTTTGTTGCAGGCGTTTGGCTATCAACTAGAAAATGGCATCCCTATAGACAGTTGGTTTGTGGACAGAAGTGATAACGAGCTCTTAAAATTATTGCCTTTCTTAGAAAATTTGGCTACAGTAAGTGTTTATTTATATATAATAATAATTCTTCTGTATGTGTGTGTGTATCCTTTTAAACAGTTGAACCAATTTAGATGTCCCCATAATCCTTTTAAACAGTTGAACCAATTTAGATGTGCAGTGGCGTAGTGTTTGACTAATTGCAACGGTTGTTGGTTCGATTCCCGTTCATTTCCTCGCTCTGGTACCAACAAATTGCGGCGTAGATTTTCGCCACTCAACACGCAATGTGTCGAAATTTGGCAATACATGTCAAGCAAGAAAGAGCATAGGTAGTATTTAAAAAATGTTTATTGTTATTTCAGAAAGATGATGTACGACCGTACATAAGGGATAAGTACAAGCTCTTCAGTTATCTTCCACCAGATTAAAATATTAAAAACAAACTCCGCAAATTCAAATATCCGCAGATATTCATAAAATTTGAAAATGACAACTGTCATTCTTGTTTTTTTATTATTTCGTAACTCTATAGTCCGTTAATGGCCTAATTTTTTTCATATTATTTTAGTGTGTGTATTTTTTTATTATTATTTACAGAATTTTATATAACTTTAATTAATTAATTTGGAATTGTGAAATGCTTTTTTTATATTTTTAATAAATATCTTTAAGGTAATTATTTCAGAATATGTCATAGAGGGGGTTTTTTTATGATTCAATATTTTTATTTATAATGAAATTAGGTTTGCCTAATAAAAATCTAAGTTTTCCAACTTAGTCTAATTTATTAAGATTGGCAGTTATAGATATATATGAAAAAAAAGTATTATGTATTTAAGTTAGATTGTAAGGGAAATCCATTTTTACCTATATTTTTGTTAATCTGTGATTGTTTTTTTTTTCACAAATTTTAATGGCAGAGTACGTCGACATTTTTATCCATATTTTTTTTATATTATTTAATTAATATTTTTGTTGTATTTTTCGAATTTTTGCTTTATTATGACTATTGGTATAAAGATACTATTAAATTAGAAATATTATATATTTATAATTTAAACATGGATATTACGTAAAGAACAAAACTAATACTCATTTTTTTCGTAATTTTTTTTTTCTTACAAAATGGCGGCTGTTTAATCTAAAGTCGTAAGTATAACAATTAAAATTTATCACATATTTTTAATTTTTATGCAAATGACTTTAAAATATCATCATAGAGAAATATTATATTATAATTGTTTGTTTTTTATAATAAAAATATAAATCTCTTAACAAAGTGTACTCGATGTTATTGGGGTGCTATATTTTAATTTAAATATTAGATAAGATGCATCTATTTTGTGAATTGAATAGCATTTTTTTTTAAAAAGAAAAGTAAATGTCAAAATGACGATACTTCTAAATTTAGTAGTATGAAGAAAATTTAAAATCAGACGGAATGTAAATGACGTAATGTATTGAATATATTCCGGTTATTTGTTTTGATTGTGTTAATTGTCATTGATTTTAAAAATATGTTAATATAGAATAAAAAAAATCGTTGTTTATATGTAGATTCAATTAATAACGCAATTTGGTCAAATTTACAATATGCTATTCATTTCATAAACTTGTAAATTATAAGATTTTTTACTTTTCGGTTACATTTGAAAAAATAATAACTTTCATAGTTTCTATATGTAACTTGTGTGTTATAAAATGATTGGTTTTTTTACATTTATTTTTTATATGTATAGTATGGTTTTATTTCATTTGTATTTTTAAATCTATTTATATATGCAATTTGAAAATAATTTTCAATGAAATATTAGAACGACGAAAATGCTATATATATATAGCATTTTCGTCTTTCTAATATTTCAATATGGCAAAAAAAATATTTCACAACCATACTATTCATAACAAAATAATAAAATTTGACAAAAAAAAATATCAAAATATTTGATCATACATTTGTCAATTTATTATTTAATCTGTTTATGTATTTTTTTTACTAAACAGACTTAATAAATAATTCATAATTATAATTACTAATAAATGAAACCAGTGTACATTATAAAAAAAAGTATATTTCGTTGCGAAAATTTGTTGTTTCATAGATTTATATTTATTTATAGATCGATCGTAAGTAAATAGTTTAAATAGTCCACGAGGTTGTCTATTTGTGTTATTTTTATAGAGAGATGGTTGTAATTTTTTTCATTAGATTTTTTAAAGTGCACTTTAGGTATGTTTTAGTGAACATTATGAAATGTAATCAATAATTGTTTCGAAAGCGGATTACTGGATTACTGCTTTATTTTTTAAATTATACTTTTTGTCCTAAAAAGTCTTATTTTTGTACAAAATTAGATAATTATACATAGTTTAACCAATTATCTATTAGTATAACTGTAGTCCCATCTTCAATTTCAACTTGATGACTTTTTTTTAATTAAAGTAAATATTTGATTCTATTTCTGGCTGCTTCTTATATAATTTATATAATTTAGTATTTTTTATAAAAGTATTTTGATGTGACAGTAATCATATAGTTTAAGGGATGGTTGGTATTATATGATTTCTTTTTATTATTTATTTCATTTATTTACGATCGATTTGTCCATCAATTCAAATTTGAAATTTATTAATTTCAAATTACAGGAATATGGGAAAATATATTTATTTTCCTGTAATAAGTATTATTTTTTGGAAACGAGAAGGTCTCAATGATTGGATCACCGCCTATTTATTGTTTTTTTTAAATTGTTATTTTAAAATTTTACTAATAATAGACTTAAGATTTAGATACTGTTTACGTAGCATTTGAATATAGTAGGGTTGGCAAAGAGATAACCTAGTGTTATAGTCCGTCAAAACTCTTATTGACAATCGGAGGTACTCGCGTAAAATTGCGCAGAATACCTATACGCAGAAAACGTTCGATCAGTGTTACCCTGTTATGTTGTTTTACCCAACGCTTAGCAAATCATTATTAAAAGGTAATTGAAATATCTGATCATCTTTATGTTCTTATAATTATACAAAACGAAAATTTTATGAGGATATCTATAAAATTAGCAATTCCATACATCGTTGTCGAGAATAAAATTTAAGAGAAAAGTATTTTTTTTTAGTAATGAACAGGAGTCATTTCAAACTAAACTAAAATAAACTTCTGCTTACATAACTAATGAAACATGATATTTATTTATATACTATATACACCTATGTACAATATAAATATTCAGTATGCGTATTATACAGTACTATACAATATGGACAAAGAAAGATCTGGCAATATTTAAACTTCTTAAAGATTATATTAAAAAAAATATATTGGGTAAATTATAAAAATTAATTTTGAGATACAAAAAATAACAGTCTGGTATCCCTTTGCCTTATCATGTTACTTGCGTTAGTGTGACCGCTACGTCTTTACAGAAAATTCGTACCCACACATCTTTATAAGTACAATCGAGCTCACAATATATATGTACATATGGTTCAAACAAAAATATAATTAATTGTAAACAAAAATGCCTTTTATCGTTTTCATTGCTTGCTTTTTATAAATGTTTTAATTAAAACGGTAATAAATATTTTGCAATTTTACTTTTTTATTGAACTTGAATTGATGAGGACTTTGATGTGGCCCCATTATAATAATTACAATTCAGTACTTAATTTAATTTTTAAATTTGCTTATCCATAACTTGATTTTGCATGTCGTTTAATCAAACACGCTAATAATTATAATATTACTAGACAAATATGCTTTACGCCATTTTGTATATATGCCACTATCATATATAATATATTCATATTTCACAGTAATTAACTGACAGCGTTGCGCTCGACTGTACCGTAGTGATGTGACCGCCCGCGCTCACGCCGCACCGATCCCCCGCGAGCCCTCGCGGAGAATCGGTGCGGCGTGAGAGGGCGTCTATGTGCAGATATCGAAATACGCTTTGTGCGCAATTCTACCGCGCGTGCTTCCCATACGCAATAACGATAGTGTCGGACTATACGACACTCCATTCTGTAGGTACTTAGCACTCGTTGTTTTTATAAATAAATTATATGCCGTTCTTACGTTTTGGTGCATTTAATAATAATAAGTATTTGGACTAAACTGTTTTTATCATTTTAGTAAATATTCTTTTTTATTATGCAAAAGCTACGTAAACAGTTTAGATAGGTTTCAAAATGAAGGAATTATTTAAATTTGTATGAAGCAATAACTGTTTATATTTACAAACAAATAAAATATCACGTTAATTTAATAAATTTAAGTATTTTTTAAGAGAAATATTAATTGAATCACATAACAAAGTAAAAATCAAGGCATGTTTAAAATTTTATTTATGTAGAATATCAAAATATTCTGTGACTTGTTTTAAGTATTTTGAAAATTTTGAAACTGAACATTTTGAAAATGAAAACAGAATCATATTTTGGACACATTTATTTTTAATAGATTTTTTTAGTTTCACATTGTGTCAGCAGGGTGTGTAGAGGAACCTCCTGTTAAGACACTCCGGTTTCCCATGCACCGCCCAGATTTTGAGACATAGCGTGTTGAGTGGCGGAAGTGCACGCCGCGCTTTGTCTTGTTACCAGAGCGAGGAAATGATAATATTAAACAATTCATTCCCCCCGAGTGGAAATTGAACTTAAAACCGTTGCATCTTCGATTCCCTTTCTTTATTTTTGAACAGTTTAATTTAATTGACATAAGTATTGGTATATAATAATGTTGATAATTTCTCCGTTTTGAAACATCATAAATAGTGATATAATAAATGATATTTTGTGTTTCTAACCCTTAGATAAGTGAATTGAAATTGTTTATTATTATTATGACTAGTTAGTGTGTAGTGTAGCGGCCGTGCCCGTATGTAACCTAACAATTACGTTTTAATGTCAGTATTTGTGTTTTATTTATCCCTGCGCGTCAAGAGATTCACGCTTCTATCTATAGTCAATTATTAAAAATGTATTCAGAGGAGATAAGCAATAACAAGTCTTGAGTAAACCAAATAAACATTCAAATATTTGATTGCACATCCAAGCTTGATCAAACATCCGCACATGTGACTACATCCACACATGTGACTACATCCACACACGTGACTACATCCACACACGTGACTACATCCACACATGTGACTACATCCACACATGTGACTACATCCACACATGTGACTACATCCACACATGTGACTACATCCACACATGTGACTACATCCACACATGTGACTACATCCACACATGTGACTACATCCACACATGTGACTACATCCACACATGTGATTACATCCACACATGTGACTACATCCACACATGTGACTACATCCACACACGTGACTACATCCACACACGTGACTACATCCACACATGTGACTACATCCACACATGTGACTACATACACACATGTGACTACATCCACACATGTGACTACATCCACACATGTGACTACATCCACACACGTGACTACATCCACACACGTGACTACATCCACACACGTGACTACATCCACACATGTGACTACATCCACACATGTGACTACATCCACACATGTGACTACATCCACACATGTGACTACATCCACACATGTGACTACATCCACACATGTGACTACATCCACACATGTGACTACACCCACACATGCAACTACATCCACACATGTGACTACATCCACACATGTGACTACATCCACACATGTGACTACATCCACACATGTGACTACATCCACACGTGACTACATCCTCACATGTGACTACATCCACACATGTGATATCACCTCACGTGATCTCACATCCAGTGTTATTGAAGGAAGGAACTAGTATTAAGATGTCATGAATAAATCTTTGACTTTTCTTTTTGTCTTCTGGTGTCGTTACCATTATTTCCCTTTTGTCGCTTCGTCAACTCTTAAGGTAGTTTTTAAGCTATAACGTCTCTATAGAATCGACGCACTAAATGGCGTTTGCTGCTATGAATGCTTTAGGTTTTGTAACCTAAAATAAGATATTTAATAAATTGTAAATCAAACCTTTTTATCGCAACAAAAATATACTGAACGCGTCTTACCACCGTAAAATTAGACAACGGCTCTCGCTTACAACGAACGCTCGGTGCCACCCCATGAAAAAAAATATCGCTGTTTTGCATTACAACAAAACAGTTATTATGTGTATGAAGAAACACACAGCGTTGATTGAAGAAGCAGTCTCCTAATTTCGCCTATTTTCATATATAAATGGTTTAACTTACCAAATAGTCTTCGATATACTTTCCTCTTTCACTTCTGCAGAGACGTACGTCATCTATTCTCTGTGGCGACGTGCTGTCATCTATCACTCATAGAAGTCTTCATAACTCACCAGCAAGAACCTTGCTGCAACGCTGTGTGTTTCTTCATACACATAATAACTGTTTTGTTGTAATGCAAAACAGCGATATTATGTTACTTCGAAACACACAGCGTTGATTGAAGACCTGTTTGTTTACTGCTGGTGAAAGAGAATGTATGCAGACAACGGATGCAGACGCTATGTGATCTTCAAGACAATTAAAATTATATACATATGTTAAAAGTGAATTTTTTAATTTACCTATAAAACATTAAAATGTTTCAAATAACCCACTAACACTGTTCACCCTAATAAGACATTTCTTACCATCCTGTTTAATAAAATTTTACTGGTGATTTTTCTTTAATTATTTCATCATAAACCCTTTATTTAATGGTATAAGCTTGTCTCTAAGTTACAACAAAGTATTGTATAATAATATCAAAATATCCTCTCAATTAATTTAGGATGTTTATATAATAAACCATACTGTATCAATTTAATAATATCTATTATTAAATCTATTATTATTAAACATAATTATTACATTTAAATCTAAAATATCTATTATTATTAAACATAATCATTATATATTAGAAAAATTATTTTACAAAAAATCTCTTTTGAAATTATTAACTTTTGAAATTTTCAATTCTTTCAATAAGTTTCTTACTGTTTACTTATGTGAAACTTTTAGTTCTTGCAGTATACCTGAAATATATCATTATTACATCTCTTAAAAATCTTATTTTATTGTCAAAGTAGTTGTCTCTTTGACTCTGTAGCCCATCATTTAATAAATAAATTTATTTAATCATTATTATTATCAAATGCTGCTGCTGCTTTCTTGCTGACAAGAGAAAAATGTCTCTTTCAAAATTAAGACCATTTAAGTGGTTGAATGTGGTTGGTTTAATAAAATTCAATTTTGATACAAAAATGCCCACATAAAATTCAACTGATTGGTCCTTCAAACATTTGAACCTAAAAATAAAATGATTACTGACTGATATATTAGATGTTCTGATACATCACAATGTGAGAGTACAACAAAATAATATTATGTTGTAGCACAATTTACTTTTGCTTTGGTTCCAGAAAATTATAATTACAATGTATAGTAACCACTGTCATGTTCAGCCTGTCACATTAGCACCCTGCCATCATGTTATAATACATATACATTCAGTTTTACTTGTCTATATCAAGTCTGGTTTCTTTTCCAATTTCTGTTTTAATAACAATCAAATATGGTATTTCTTTCAATTCCTAATATTTATTTATTATTTCAATTTCTGTTTAAATAATACCATTACAGCCACAAGTGTATCTTGATCAACTCACCTTCAGTTTTTGTTTTATTGTATCTTTCTGATTTTTCTAATCTTTAAGGGACTTGTTTCATGGTCCTTTTATTTTAATGCCTAGCCTACAGCTAGGTTCTCAATATGTAAGTCCCTTATATAGTGCCCTAGTGATCCGTGACTAAGTATCTATAGTACAAAGTTTGTCCTCTGTTATGTTTTTGGTTTTGATAATTAGCTATGAATTATTAAGATACCCACAACTTGTGTCACCTTTATAATAAAAGTAATATTAAAGTCGGGTAAGTTGATATAATGTCATGAACTTATTGTTATTAAAGTTATTGAAAATAAATAATGATGTGTATAAATATCATATCCTCTTGGATCTGGAACAACAGATGTTATTCAGACATGTCCTCCTTGAAAATTGTATGTCAGTCTTTGGTGTCTCATATCCATTTTGGAAATAAAGCTAAAGCTGTAAGTCCTTAGTGACGTTTAGTCGCACACTGGCCGACCATTTGTACAGAGAAAAATCCACGTCTAGGACGCTCCATATTAAATAAGGCCTCCGGAGCCTGGAGCAACAGATGTTATTTGGACATGACTTCCTTGAATAGTGCATCTCAGTCTCTTGCATCTCACCCATTTTTTGGAAATATAAGCTGTAAGTCCTTAGTGACGTTTAGTCGCACAGCGGCCGACCATTTGGACAGAGAAAAACGTCTAGGACGCTCCATATTAAATAAGGCCCCCGGAGCCTGGAGCAACAGATGCCATTACGGCATGTAAATGGTGGTCAGCTTTGTATCTCTCGATAGCTCTAACACTGTCAGAGTGATGATCAGACGATCTGCCAACTTGCAGATATATCATCAACTTTAATAGTTAATACCTGGGTCTGTTCCTTAATTTTCGAGTATACCATAAAATAAAATTACTTTGACACTTTTATATAGTACCATATTCACACTCTGAAAGCTTATTTTCCTTGTGCATACTGTTATATAAATATTGAACTTTTCTATTAATCTGCATGCCACCTATCACATCTGATTTATCCAGAACCTGCTTTCCTGAGGTAAAGCACATTCAGGTGGACTACTCAACCTACATACACTGCAGTTTCGTTGAGAAATAGAATTACAGGTGTTGTATAGAGACTAAGAATACAATTCTTATGATTTGACTTCCTACTAAGTCTATTATTGGGCAGTTGCCCAGTTCTGTCAAGTCAACTACTTAACTCACATGTGCTGTGGTCTATTTGAGACAATTTGACTTTCTACTAAGTCAGTTAGTGGCCCACTGTGACTATTGGCTAATATAAGTATTGGTTAATATGCATAAAGATCCACTTTTCCAACCTCTGCCTTAACAATCAAAGGCAATCGCAGAAGAATTTGTGATCCATAACAACCTGCACACTTCTTTTCTTTAGAAGTTAGGTACACAACATAATTTCACACACAATTTAATTTTGAGTGCTTCATTAAACAACCAATAATACATAATCTCATATATTTTATATGAATTTTGTCTACTGAAAGCAATTTCAGTTTTGTAGCTGTATCAAAGACATTTCAATGTTTAATGATTAACTCAACAGCCAAAATGTAGTATTAGTTTACTATTTCCGAAATATTAATTGTTAATGTCAAATCTGTCCTGATCAATTGCCAGCATAAATCTGTTGGGATACACAACAACATATAAATGCCAGGTGATATGCCCGTGTTTTTCTAAGACAATCTACAGTTCGTAAACATTGTAACTGTCTGGGAAGCTCCCAGCAGGTCAAAGAAGATGAATATATACTAAAGAGTCTCCTGGTTTTTAATGATCCTCTGGGTGCAGTATAACAATAAACATAAATTGTGTATTATAATAATAATAATAATATATATATATATATATATATATATATATATATATATATATATATATTCTTTTTTTTTTTTTTTAATAGAGTATTATTATTAATAAACATAGAAGTGAGCCTATGTCTACCTTTCTTCGACCAAGACGGTATAATTTGCAACTATGCATTCTTTCAATTGCAATAATAATAATTTTTATTAATATATTTATTTCTTTATTCTATTCATTTCTATCCAATGGAGTTTCCTTTTCTGTTCTATCATCTTCTTTATTTATTATTATTTTTGTATTTAAATTAATATCTTATATGATCTATTTCCTTTACTTATATGTTATACCTTTTTTATGTATGAAAAAATACATACACTACATGTATTACTGTCACTTTAATTATTATAAACTTTGATCAAAACTCTGTTAATTTCACCTATTACACTTAAGACACAAAATCACACACTTTATAATTACATGACTTCATTCTTCTGAAGACCTGGATCCAAGTAATGTAGTATAGTCACAGTCAGCCCAAGCAAACAATTTTATTTAATATTAGATATCTCTCACAGCATTTATTTAGCTTCATTTTTATTAAAGTTACACAACTCCATGTTAACTACTAATTTCAAAAGCTGGAGTAAATCTGCAAAACCATTACAGACTGGTTCCTGTAGTCTTTAGTCACTTATTGACAGTAGTCAACCTTTGTCTGTTTATCGCAATACTACCATTCTTATTCAAACACATTTTTTAGCGACTAGTTACATTCTTTTATGTCACTAAGCTGTAGCTCTGTTATAGATAACACAGAATTATCACAAAAAATTCCTATAAGAAATAAAATTAACACCAAATCGTTGTGTTCTTACACAATAATTGATAATAAAATCCAAATTCGAATATACTTCATTCAAGTAGTAAATAGACATTTATTGTCAACTGAATATAGAGCCACCACCGGCCCAAGGAGCAGTTCTGTTGCCTAAGATCTAAAAAACGGCGCTCTTTTAAATAAAAGTTACAATTTTAAAACAATGTAATTGCAGCTATGCTCCAAATTATTATTTACATAGGTACATGTTATTATTACACTCTGTAATGCAAGTAATTATACATAGAATATATAGAAGCTTTAATATAACTTTTTTATAGTTATCATAAACATTCTAGATCTGTTTGTATATTATGTACAGTAAAGTAACTTAATAAGTGTAAGGTAACCAAGCCTATGTTAAATAGAATGTTTTACAAGACATTATCGAAATAATATCGAGCGTTGACTTTTAATGTATAATATTTCATCAAAATATCGTATAGAATATCTCTAATAACATTCAGTAGCTGTGTAATAGCTTATATGCTGAAATATAACTTACCAGTCTCAATTAGACTACTGTTATAATCTAAGTATCAGAAGTTTGTACCTTGCCTTTTGAACTCTTATATAGTAAAGGGGGCTTACTTTTTTTCTTCTCATTTTTCGTAAGTTAGGAAAAAATTGCTAAAAACTTTAAGGGCCTGTTGGCCATTTTGAATTCTGAAAACAGCAACTTTCCTTTTCCTGTACTTCTGAATTATATATATTCATTTTGCGAGACACAACACAAATATAAACTAAACTGCGTAATATAAAAATATTTTACACAAAATTTGTCATTAATATTAAATCTATCAAAGATAAATTTTGTTATTTATAATTTTTGCATCCGATCGCGGCAAAATTATAAGACGCTATGAGTGATAGATGACAGCACGTCGCCACAGAGAATAGATGACGTACGTCTCTGCAGAAGTGAAAGAGGAAAGTATATCGAAGACTATTTGGTAAGTTAAACCATTTATATATGAAAATAGGCGAAATTAGGAGACTGCTTCTTCAATCAACGCTGTGTGTTTCGAAGTAACATAATATGTTTATTTTACGAAACGCAGTAGAATTGATGCTTTGATTTTTCTTAGGGACAAAATATAAGAAAATATATAAAGGTACGTACTAGATTGTAATGTACTGATTATTCTCATATGTAAGCTTACACTATTAAAAACATATCGCGAAATAATTAAGACAAAAAAAATCACAAGAGATCGGTGATATAGCTCGATAAGATAGATAAGAGCGGGGCTTGGGGACATAGTGCTTTTGTATGAAAATTGTAATGTCCAATTATATATATATAATAATAATCACCTGCGTTATTATAAAAAAAAAGATTAACTATTTAGTAAGTTGTTCATACAAACATAATAACATAACAAGATCCAATTCCGTAAAGTATCTACAAAATTTATAAAATACTCTTTATTAATGCTGTTCTTTAGTTTTTATTTCTTAGGCAAACGAAAGGAGTACTTTTAAAGTTGATTGAACCATATATTATTTATACTTAGACAAGCAGTGGCATGGGCACAAGCGCGTGAATGTAAACGCGACGGCTTGCGTTCGATTCCAACTGGAGGTATGAAATATTTTCATTTTCTCACTCTGGTAACGAGACAGAGCGCGGCGTTGAGGCCACCCAACACGCAATGCTCAATAATTCAGCGGATTGTGGACAACGGTAGTGATTTAATATGGAACGGAGTGTCTTAACATTCCTACATTCGGTTCCCTCTGCCTACTCTATGTGCGGGATATAACGTGAACAGAAAAAATATATATGCCTACAAATTAAATTGTCGGTATACTCGGCATTTCATAAGATATTTAAAGCGTATTAAATGCGATGTATTAAAAGTTTTAGATAATTATATAGTCGACTAGGATTATGAGACAGTTTTATATTAGTATAAATCTTTTGATTGTGATAAACTTTGTACAAATCATAAGAATACAAGATACCTATATGTATATACCTACCTTTTCCAATACCTACCATTACTTCTGTAACTTATTATAAGACATACCGTTCGCCACTACTAATGAGACATTTTGTGTTCAGTGACGAAACTCAGCGCCGCGTTTTATCTTCTTACAACCTTCCCGTGTATGGACTGTGTCTATTAATATTATTATTATGACGCAATTTATAGAAGACTCGTGAACGCAATATTTTTTTATATTATATTTGCCTAATTAGTTTATGTGTTAGTGAACCTATGTGAAATCTTGCAAGCTCTATTTGAACCCCTTCCCAAAGAATGTTTTGTTTAAGTTAAAACTTGGATTATGACTTCAAATTCTGATGACAACGAATGTCATCAGAAGTTGAAGTAAAAAAAATCCCGTTATAACACAATGGCGGCTTAGCGACACAAAGGGTGGATACCAAATGAAATGGCTAGATTTATAAAATACAATACACTATAAATAATAATGTACTAATTTTTTTATTCAGTTTTACGCTTTACCCGACATAGAAATGTGTAAAACTGAAAATGTATCCGTAAAATATATACGCAGAGAAAACCTAGTGTCAAAGCGTTGAGTTTACATGTATGTCTCGAAAATTCGGCAGAATGTAGGAGACGGAGTGTCTTAACAATGGGTACTCTCTGCCTATCCTCCAGACGCTGCCTTTTCATAATAGTATTTAAGAAGATCGATACCAGCCGACGTAAAATGTTTTATTCTACTGAAAAAATTAAAATATATTTTTTTTTAATATTTTAATTTGTCCGAAAAGATGAGGTATTTATTACAACAAACGTGAAAAAAAGGTAGGTACTCCCCAGAATAGAAAAATTAAACTTTTTACAAAGTAACTATTAAATATTTTTACAAAGATGCAGATAAGATATTAATGAATAGATAACTAATTAATATACATATTTAAAAATGTCTGACTCAACAGATAACAAGCAACACCTAAAATACTCACATATTTACAAGAAAGCACCGCCTTTTAAAATATCAATATTTATTATAAAACACTTCAAAATCTAATAATAAATTGTAAAAATTTTATGACTTATACTATAAAAAACAATAGCTATTATAATATAATTTTATTAATATTTTTTACAATGGCGGTGAAATGTTTAATTTGATTTTTATTAGTATAATGACATTGATAGGTGCATTCTAGAAATCACTTTATTGCGACGGTTATGGGTTCAAACCAATTTCTTCTATATAACAACATTACGTTTGCAATATATAAAAACACAAACTTTTGGCGGCATATCGAAAGTGAAAAATTGCAAAACTTTTTATTGCTCTTTCTTTATTTTGTAGTTCACAAAGAAGGATAATTTAAATGGATTGTCGTTTCAAAACGTGTATGTACCTAATTAAAAAACTACCCTTATTAATAGATCAAAACATCAATAAAATAAATTTGTAATTTTGCATTATCGTTACAGCAGAGAATTTAGAAAAACAAAACTAAAACATAACGGGAGGCCGCCGTGGCGTAAGGCAAGCTTACGACTGTAAGTGCGACGGTTGTGGGTTCGATTTCCACTCGGGCGAATGAAATATTTGATATTTGCATTTCTTCGTTCTGGTGTCAAGGCAGAGCGCGGCGTTATGTTTCCTCCAGAATTCGGTGGAAACGCTAGTTTCCCTCTGCCTACCCTGCTGTGTGCGAGAATCTCGTTCCGCGCTTACGCTTGTACGCTTGGCTCATGTGGAACGTTACAAAGAGTCATACTCTACAGCGTGCTCTCGGCGTTCATCATTATCACGTCAAAAAAATAACATAGGAGGGGAGGTCCAAATTTTCGTGGAATGAAAGGGTTCTAAATTAAATGAAACAGTAAATCTATTTTTTCTTTTCAATATAATCACCCTTAAGCTGAATACATTTATTGGATCTATGAATAAATTTTTCTAAACCGCCGAAATAATTTTTTTTTCTTTCGCCTCAAAATGGGCTAAAATGGCCTCCTTCACCTTATTGTCGTCGGAATATTTCCTTCGCCTTAAGTTAACCTTTTTTTAAATTTGGGACCAAATGAAAATCACTAGGTGGACTAGTGAGTGTTTCGAAGCCGTGCGTGTGCAGAGCAACCATTGTAACTCTGCTCTTGTGAACTGGTGCGTTGTCCCGCAAAAGCAACACGCGTTTGGTCAACTTTCCTCGACGTTTTTGTTTGATTGCCTTCTTTAATTTGTTTAGTATCGATGCGTAGTATTGTCCGGTTATGTTTCTTCCCTTTTCTTTGTAATCAATCAGCATTATCCCCTCACAATCCCAAAAAACAATAGCCATCAACTTTCCAGCCGATTGTGACACCTTGAATTTCTTTGGGGGTGGTGTGCCCTTTTTATGCCATTGCATGGACTCCTGTTTTGACTCAGGCTCGAAGTGGTGGACCCATGTTTCATCTCCAGTAACAATCCGTTCCAAAATCTGTGCTGGTTAATGATGAGTCCCCAAGTAGTATGACATTAAGCGAGTGCCCCTATCCCCACTCCATCCCCTCCATTCCACGAACTTTTGGACCTCCCCGTGTATTAAATACTAAATACTAACGTGAAGCCGTCGGGGCACAGTGGCACAGTGAGCGATTGTAATCGCGACGGTTGTGAGTTCAATTGAAATAAAAAAGGGTATTAATTGAAGTTTTTAAATTCATCCACTTAACACGCAATGTTAAGTGGATGAATTTAAAATCTTGAAATTATGCAAATATTAAGGAACGAAGTGTCTTAACACTAGATTTCCGTTGTCTACCCAACAATATGCAGGATCCAGCGTGAAGCTAAAAATATATCCTAATAATAAGTACTAAGCAGGAAATACAATCCATCTAATAACGGTCGCAGATTCATATCTCAAAAAAAACTTTATAATTCAAAACAATTATTCGTAACTCCATTAGCTGACATCGGTTCGACTGTAATCTCAGATTTCGCATTTTGATTACAATATTTTAATTATATTATATTTAAATGTTATTTTCATTTAGTTTCCGTCCTTTCCACACTAATTCGAGATATTACGTGGTTAAGTGGAGGAATTCAACATTGCGCTTTGTTAGTTAGCGTAGAAATTCCCTAAGTGGATTCGAACTCACAACCGCCTCCGGTCCTTAGAAGTGAGCGAGTTCATTTCAACTTTTTCTGCTCACTCGATACCTTCGCTCGATTATTTATTGACATGGTAGAAAGAAGGAGGGCCGGATGGTCCGTGCCCACCCTAGAATATACTGATGGTGTACATTTTTCTAGCAATATATCTAGCATACTTATAAAAACAATTTTTATTAGTGAAAATACAATACAAGTTCGCAGCTCATTCTTGGTAGTTCAATGTAGTTTTTAATGCGTAGGTACGCTATGCTCGCAGTGGAAATGGGCTTTACGGTTAAACAGACTTAATAAAAATCTGCTTCACGCTGTATCCCGCACACGACAGGGTAGGCAGAGGGAACCTAATGTTAAAACACTATATATACTAACAATAGACATTTCAAATATTGATAACTTACGAGTAAGTCTTAATATATTAACTAACGTTATTTATGACATTGTGATAAAAAAAATCCTATTTCCTTATTAATATTGTTTACTTTACTTTATCTTATATGATTCAACGAAGTCTATGTATCGTAACATTATGGCCGAGTGGGACAGCATGGGACTGTAAACGCGACGGTTGTGTGTTCGATCCACAGTTCGGGTAATTAAATATTTATATAAGATGGTAAGGCAATTCACGGCGTTGAATTTCTCCACTGTACCTACTGGCTCGAATTCGAGTGGAAAGAGGAAAACGGAGTATCTTAACATAGTCCTTTCTGTTTGCCCATTTAAAATTGATTCGATGTGGACTCGCCGTGCTTGCACTGGCGTACAACTTTAATAATGTGGACGAATGCAAAAAACTGTTTTTCCTATTCTTGTAAAAATTTTGAGCTCTCCTCTTTCAGTGCTGCTCTACCTTTAACCTACGTATAAGTTTATTGATTTATTTTTTTTAGTTTCACATTTCACATGTATCCCGCACATAACAGGTTAGGCAGAGGGATCCTGGAAACCTACTGTTAAGACACTGTGTTCCCGTTAAGACACTTCCTTTTCCCACTTTTCGCCGAATACTGGAGGATTGCATTGAGTGGCAGAACTTAATGACGCGTTTTTACTCATTACCAGAGTAAGATCTCATTACACAAATGAAATATATTTAATATATATTTTTCTCAGGTGGAAATCGAACTTATAACCTGTCGAGCTTACAATCACACGTTTGTGCCTCTGTGCCATGACTGGCCCAATAAAATACTAATCATGGTTTATAGAATAATATTAAGCAATAAAATAATATACGAATAACGTGAAATTAAATAGCTTACAAGCAAATATCTATCTACTTAACTAGATATCGATAAAAAATAGTCGCATTAATTATTTTTTCGAGAAATTAGAGATTAGAGCCGGTGTTAGGGTGTTATTATAAGATTATAATCATATATCTACATATTAATACGCGAAGCAAACACTTTGGACCCCTTTTTACAAAAAATGCACGGACAGAGCCGTATGAAATTTGGTACTTATAGTTTATATGTAGGAGATGTGCAGAACAATAATATTTTTCAATAATAATGCTTATAAAGTACATTAAATCAATAAATAAAACATTACACATACTACCATGCATTTGACAATATTTAGATCGTCCCTAGGTAAAGTATCGAAAGCGAAAACTCGCAATGTTTTTTTTTTTTTTCAAAATAAAAAAAATATATTAAGAAGTTTATTAAACGTGTTTATTTCGAACTGGTCGGCTGGTCTTGACAGCTTCTTCAGGGGCGAGAGTAGGTCGTCCCTGAAGAAAAATTGCTTTGATTGGATTGTGACCGATGAGCCGCGTCGCGCCGAGGCGCGGACGTGAGATAGGACTGGTCTCGCCGCCTCTTACAACGGCGGAGAGTATGATATGAGACTCAGGAATGAATCCTACCCATGTTCTGGGCGTTTGTGGCAGTAATTCGATCGTCGGTTTCTAGAAGGACACTGCGAGGACGTCGGACGTCGACGTCGAAGAAGGAAATGCATGGGGAGCGTACTTACACACTTCGACAATGAGTGGAGTCTGCGCGCTCGTAGTAGCGCTTGGCTGGGCGCTTCCAAAATTCCTTTAAGGATTCTAATCCAAAATCTTTATGTAAGTCCACGTTGCGTACGTACCATGAGCACCCGGATGCCATGCGTAGGAATTTCTTTTGGACCCTCTGATGGAGGTCTATCTTGGTGTGTGTTTTTTACATTTTTAATTTTTATAAAGTAGCAGCCATAGCAACGTGTATTGCTATGGTACCGCTAACGCGTATTATAATACGCGTCAATTGGTTCTCCAGTTTTTTCCAGTTTTTAGTTTCCAGCAGATAGTTCTGGGTTCGATTCGTTGTTTTGCCCAATGACTTCAATTTCTTATTTATTTTTTTAATAAAGGAAGTATATAGTTACATAAATATATTTTATGTTATGACGAGTTTTCGGAGGATAGACTCGTTTATAAAAGTAGAAGTATAGACTTTCTTACAGAGAAAATGTATTTAAAGTTTCTAAGATTTTATAATGAGATTAAAATTCTTTGAAAACCGATCATGATCGTCTTCGGACTAGACCAAAATATATTTTTTAATTTAAAAAATCACAGCCGAAATTATTTATATCGCGGTTCATTTATTGACAGCTAGTGTTAATATAATATAATTTAACGTGTTATAATGCTAATAATGAAAATAATACTAATTATTTATTCACATGTAGCGGAGTAAAATTACCAACCGTTCAAAAACTGAGATATTGTGTGCTTAGTGGCGGAACTCAACGCTGAGCTTATTTCTTCTTGTAAGAGGGAAGAAATTAAAATAATTCGTTCCCCCCAGTGTATATCCGGCGCTATGCCGCTATAACATTAAAAAAAATCATTAGGTAGGTACTCTATGTACACAACAGCCTGGAACTGTCGGACAAGTCTTAAACTCGACTGTGTCGTTGATGTAATTCTAAGCACCCTGAAAAAATATTTTAATAAAAAAAAATAGGCGCCTGGCAGATGTAAACCTCATGTTAAAAGACAAGATAAACCTATTACGAATTTCTTAATTAAAATGGTGATTTTATTAAATGAACATTTATTTACTTTTCATAAATCACTTCAAAATTAAGTGGATTTGAAATATCTCTCCACTACTAGATAGTTATATGTAATGTTGATGGCACTTAAAGAAATAAATAGATATTCATATCTAAAAAGTACTATACCAATGCTGTAAACGCACAGTTGTGGGATCGTTTCCTACTTGAAAAAAATATATATTTTTTTTCATTTCCTCTGGTAATGAGGCAATGCCTCTAGAATTCAGCGGAAAGTGGGGAATAGAAGTTCTTAATGGAAACGGAGTGTCCTAACACTAGGTTCCCAGGTTCCCCCTGCCTCTTCTATGCGCGGAATACAGCGTGAAGCTAAAAAAAATGTCCTAGTCGCGGGCTAGTTTTTTACATTGACTGATATTATTAGTTTAAACGTTATTTTGCAGTTGGCTAAAAAGAAATATATTTTTTATGAAATAACATTACAACTGTTAAACAGGTTCATATCATAATTTTTTTTTAATATTAATTTTTTTTCGAGCTATCTTTTTATAACACAGATTATGCGATAGGATACTTTTATCCCATTATATCAAGTGGCTTAATAATTTATCTTTTTGTAATTTATAGTTATTGTTAATCTCCTTTGGTTTTAATTCTAAACTCCACATTGAACCACATCAAAATAGAAAGAAAAAAAATCACATACATGGCGGAGTCGGGAGTAAAACGAGTCACTCATACAAGAAAGTAGAGGATTTTTTCGTATCTAGTTCATTTGAGCCAAGATGAGCACACATAGACAATTAATATTGGTGTGTACTTGGGAGCTTCATAATTTTTTTTTCGATGTTTTGATTACTGCATTTTGTTCAACGAATTGAAACGGCAACAGCAGGAAAGAACTAGTGTTAAGACACGCGGTTCTCTATTTTCCGAAATATTACGTTTCGAATGGCAGCACTCAATTCTGTTTTCTGTCCGAAAATAATACTTTGCCCCGAGTGGGAATCGAACCTATACACTGTAATGTTTACAATCAGATGATATTCATACTTGTATGAGACTAGTTAATAATTCCGTATATCTTTAATCTTCATATTGATTAATTGTATATTGACTTGTGATTGTGATGATATCTACTTATCATGATTTTTGAAATATATAAATAAATTTGAAACAATTTTTTATTGCAAAATTTATAATAATGGAACAATATGCGTCTGCCTAATCTGCCTTTTATTTGGAGACTTGAACATCTGATGTGGAACTTTAAAAGGCTTTGCAGTTAAACTATAAATAAAATGGAAATGGCACCTTAACAAAAATAATTCAGCATGACAGGCTTAAGTCTTTGCCAGCTGCTTTATAACGTACGAAAAACTCGAGTTTAGAGAAACTAGTATCTGTAGTCATATAGTATCTGTTATAAACAACAAAACGAGTCTATTAGAACGATTGGCCATTCCACAGTCATGCGGCAGTTCCCGGGCCGATACGATATTGGTACAATCGCGTCTATCTCCAATTTAAGACCTGCTGTAATTTTCTGCTCTTTCGTTACATGGGGTCGTGGAAGGCGGTGGTGAAACTTACCTTTGGGTGATCCGTCCGTTCGTTTGTCTAGTTCTATTATAAAATAAAAATGTGTACGTCGTAGCGAGTAAAGATGTGGACACCCTAGATTTAAATTATACTACTCTTATGCGAATGTAAACCATTGAATTGACTTTTCTATAGATATAATAAAAATGACCTGAAGGAAAAGAATGTCATACATGCGTTTATGAAAGTAAATTATAGTTTTTAAATATTGTTTTATTTTACACGTGTTTAAAAGTATATTTAAGAAATAATAAGAAATATTAAGGTCGTGCTTGTTGATCGGTGGAACATTACACTTACCTTCAATCCAATTGAAAATTGAAATAATTCAAAACGAATCTAGAACTCGCAATGCCTTCATAATTTAAGGGAAACTGGGGAACAGAAGTGTCTTTACATTAGTAGATTCTCTCTGCTCACCCTGATAAGTGCGGGAACCAGCTAAAAAAATAATAGAAATTCTTGTATATATACACGCTACAAATTAAATAGAGACCAGTCGTGGCGCAACGGCACAAAGTGTGACTGTAAACCGACTCGTTGTGGGTTCGATCCCCACTCGAGGAGATGAAATATTTACTTAAATTTATATTTCCATTTCTTCGCTCTGGTGTCGAGGCAAAGCGCGGCGTGTTAAGTGGCAGAACTCAACGTTCTGCCACTTAACACGCAATGCCTCCGGAATTCGGCAGAAAGTGGGGAACGGAGTGTCTTTCATTTGTCGTAAGAATGGGAGATCCGTGCCCACCCCAGAAATACTAGGAAAACAGATCAGTTCAAAAATAAAGTCAAAGTTCCTCCCGGAGAAATATTTCTACATACGCACATACTCTAGACCATTAGTTCCCAACCAGTGGTCCGCAGAAGCCTAAATATGGTCCGCGAACGATTTTAATTTTATGACTGGCGAAGTTTTTGTTATATTATCACAGTTAATTTCTATTTTACCGACATTCATAGTGGCCCCCGCTACCAAGAATGATATAAAGTGGTCCTTCATCAAGAAAAGATTGGGAACCCCTGCTCTAGACTAACTTGTAGCCCCTACATTGAAAAATTGTTGAGTCAGACAACCAATTTTTCCACAATTTAAATAAACAAAATATACATATTTCAAAACAAAAGAAAAATAAATGATTAATTTTCGCCGGAATCAATTTCACAAAAGAACATGGCAATGACATTTAGAGTTAGACGAATGATAACTAATCTTTAATGAGGAAATTCTTCCTTGCGAATTATCTATACTAGAGTAGGGTTTTATCAAAATCGATTAAATTATTGCGTGTATATAAAATATATTTTGTATTAATTTTATTAGATTATTATCTTTTTAGTGTTATGTTAAAATAAATGTGTTTGTATATTTGTTCGTTTTTCCCGTTTTTATATTTGTTTATCATTTTATTCTACATAGCAAGGTAGACGGAGGGAACCCAGACTGTTAACATTCTGTTCCCCACGCACCATTCAAATTCCGGGACATTATGTGTGAGCCTTATGAGAGAGAACATTTTCTCAAGTGGGAATCAAATCCACAACTGGTGTTGTTCACACTTTGTGCCCCTACGCCACGACTGGCCTCAAACATTTTTTTACAATTCATAATTTCTTTAATATGGACTTTAAAGGTGTACATGGTGTAAATAATTACACTATCATTTGTGGGAACAAGATCGGAATCAACAGCTGATCCCGATATTAACAAAATATGACGTAATCAATATAAAGATAGTGCTAATAAAATAGTAACGAATTCAAATAAGATTCAAAATAGCAACACCGTTATGTTTATTTTATATATAAAAATACCGTTTCATGGTGTATTCATATTAAATGCTTCTTGACTACAGCCAGTATGAAATGGCTTGAAATTGTATTTTTTATATATTTCAAAGGTGGCATCTGTAAGATTATTTTATATTAGACCGAAACTTGGGTCACGTGTCTTTGGAACTGTTCTGAGCTCCTCTACAACGCGACGCAAGAAATATCTCACTTGTCAATTTCTCATTCTTTGCACTAATCTTAGTAAGTGGAAGTTTGTAAATAAAATCTCATTAAAGTTATGCTAACAACATAAATAAGATGTAACAGACGTATAAAAATGTCCTCGTAGCATGATAAGAATGTATGGCTTAGTGGTAAGGTCGCTTAACTTTTGCCAAGAGACGCGGGTTCAAATTCTTTAAAAAAATACGTTTCCTAAGAATTTTTATTCTATCCTTAGTGTGAAATAAGATTAAAAAAGGAATAATTAGACATAAGACAGAAAATTAAGAACGGAGTGATAAATCATTTTTTTATACTAATAGTATACACAAAGCAGAAGTGACGATTATAAAAAATATCTAAATATTCTACAAAAAAAATACAAAGTAAAGTCAGGTGTGAAAGATGTCTTAATAAGCTCTAATATATAAGATAAAGTATAGCAAAAAAATTTAACAGTAAGTGAACGGTAGACGGTAGTGTAGTGATGATAGTGCTCTGTGCTAGCCCAAAAATGTTCGGTGCGTATTTGTTTACAGAATAATAAATAATATTTACCTACATATCACATAAAGGAATTGAGATCGGAAAAAAGAACACTATTTTTTTTCGTATTCTCATGGTTTTACATATACATTCATGCAGTTGTAGTGTAGACAGATTAGCCCAGGGTTAGAAATTTATGACATCTTATTCCCCATTATCAGTCCAATTTTCGAGACATTGCGTATAGCGGAAATCAACGCTGTTTTCTTACCAGAGTGAGGAAAAGAAAATAATTCATTCTCTCTATTCGAATCCACAACCGCCACGTTAGCAGACCGACGCTGTGCCGCTGCGCCACAAGGGCCACTATTTTTGTCCCATAGACAAAAGAGTTTATGGCATAAATATTGCCATAATTATAAATGTTCATATATTTTTGTAAACTTTTATTTAGCTAACCATAAAAAGCTAACTAAATTTGAATTAAGAATAGTGTAAATAAAAAAATGTATTGTAATTCAAAAAATCGTGAAGTTGCATGGTGTAATGTTTCATTTTTTTAATTCAAAATCAAAAGGATCACAAAACAGATTTACAATAAATCTTAAATCTAAGGTATAATTACAAAGTTAATAATTTTAGACCCAATATCAGTGATCATATACGATCAGAAGCGCAGCGTAGATAAAACACAAGAAAATTAAAATAAACTATAAAATTTGAAATTTTATAAAATTTATGTGACTGTAAAACCGACTGGTTGTGGGTTCGATCCCCACTCGAGGAGATGAAATATTTACTTAAATTTATATGTCCACTTCTTCGATCTGGTGTCGAGGCTAAGCGCGGCGTCGAATTCTGCCACTCAACACGCAATGCCTCCAGAATTCGGCAGAAAGTGGGGAACGGAGTGTCTTAACTCTAGGTTCCCTCTGCCTACCCTGCTGTGTGCGGGATACAGCGTGAAGCTGATATATACGTATAATTTATAACCTTTACATAAGCAATTCTATCAGCTTACTATATTAAATTTCAAATTAAATTCATATCTCGACAGACTTGTCCAATCTTTGGTAAGACAGTTATTATTCTTTGGCGTTCAGTATTCAGTAATATAAACATTGCTGTTTGCCACTCTTGTTTTAAAGTTCGCACTGGCTGATAAAAGAAAAACCTGAGATCAATATTTTTTTTAACCTTTCTAAAACGAACCGTAGACCATCCTAACCTCTCTTTAACGAACCTCATTGTTTCAAATTACTATAAGATAATATTTTCTGATTCCCTCCAGTATAGTTAAATCGGGGTTGCCCTCTATATGCACGATACATTGTGAAGCTAGTTAATTTTTGCAAAAGAATCGCAGGATTTTCTTCGTTTATCCTACTTAACGGGGAACAAAGAAAAAAAAGCTAAAAAAAAATCACAAAATAAACCAATTGTGTCTGTGACGCAATTAGGAAGTATGTTATTACAGTGTGAAAATTACATAATTTATAAATTACCTAATATTCATCGAATAATCTCTCAATAATCTTCAAAAATGTTATTTTTGATAAATACATTAGATAGATAGCGAGATAAAGTATCAAATACAGAAAACTAAAGCAAAACTATAATCTAATAATTAACAGTTTTCAATGACTCATCAAATGTTTTTTATTAAACAGCATTATTTACACACTTAAGTAGTAGTGGAAATTTCCAATGGCAGATGTTTTTTATTTCTTCGTTCTGTGAGATCGATGGTGGCGTTGAACGGTGGCCGCCACACAACATTCAATGTCTATAATTTGCCCAGTGAATGTATAACGGAGTCTCGCCTTCTCATTAGGTTCTCTCGGCCGACCCTTCTATGTGAGATACAGCGTGAAGTGAATAAATTTCCAATAGGTCTAAGTTAAAATGGTTTGAACCTGTACCTCCTAAATTTCACGTTCAAACGTAGCCTAATAAACTGTATGGGTGTATCTTGCATGAATGATACTTTGAAAATATCGATCATTATTCTGTTTCATTTAATTATATTAGAACTTAGGACTTACTTAAAAAAATCGATTTCACAGAAAGTAAACTGATAAATTAATTTTTTACAAAAAGAAAAAACAACGAACTATAAAGTAAAAAATAATTTTACATAATCTCTAATTACTAAGCTTGTTTGTTTTACTTGGCGCTGACTTTAAAATTATAAAACCTTTTTTATTATTTTTGTTTAACAAAATCAATGTAGGTACGTATGCTAACATTTTTGCATATTGACAAGAAGATACATAAAAAATATTCGGCTGAGTTGGGAATCTCCCCCTTTTTTGACGTCGGTTGAAAATGAGAACATTCTTTTTTTTTTGAAGTTGGTTAAAAAGAAATGCAACGATGAGAAATATCACTTCTGACATTAACAATGTTTTTCCTTGTAATTATTATAGAAAATTTCATTTTTTTATTAAAAAAAACCTTGTTCAATTTCAACCGGATCCCATAGTCGGAACCTAACCAAATTTTCACCACACTATCATTGAAGTGGATCCTTTAAATAAAAAAAGTCAGAGCAATCGGTTAACGAGATATTGAGTTATTCATCCATTTGCGCGCACATATCTGATGTTCAAATTTAACATTTACGTGATTTTCTCATGGATATCATTATCAGATATAAATCAAATTAAAATGGGACCACACGAAAAGCACTAGCTTTCAAATCAAAAAAGAATCATCGAAATCGGTTCACCCAGACCAAAAAGTTCTGAGCTAACAAACATAAAAAAAAACACGATCGGATTGATAACCTCCTTCTTTTTGAAGTCGGTTAAAAAGTAAAAAATAATTTTACTTAGCATAAACTAATGCATATTTTGGTTTAGTTAAACAAAAATAGTTAAATAAGTATTTTATATTTTTGAAGTGGGTGTCAAACTAATAAACAACAACCTTACAATTTGGCACTGACTGCAAAATGTGAAATCGGGTTTTTTTTGTTCATATTTTACAACTAAAATGGCGGGCCATAATTGTTCAAATGTATTAACGACAGTTATGGGTTTGATTCCTACTCGAGGTAATATAACACCTCGGAGGATGCTAACACTAGGTCCCCTGGTATCCTCTACCTACACTGCTATGTGCAGGATACAGTTTAAAGCTAAAAAAAACTAATGTGGTAATAAGCCAACTATTTTCTTTCCCAAATTATGAAATAAAACAAAATTTAAAATAATCAATATAATATATTTCCATTATTATATAGTTCAATTAATAATTTTAACATCTATACATTCTCCACCTTCCAAATCTAAATCATTTGGAGTTTGTTTACCTGCAAATAAAAAAGAATAAGATTAAAATCTAAACTTATATAATAAAGCTGAATGTTTGTTTCATTGAAAGCACTAATCTCAGGAACTATACATAGAAGTTGAAATCACTTTTAATGATAGATTTCATTTCAATTGTTTCAATATAATGATTGTACACAGTTTGTAACATTTGCTTTGCAAATAAAGTCTCATGTAAAAACTATTACTTATAAAACAAAACTATAATATAATTTGTTGTTATTAATTGAATTGAAATGAATAAATAATTGAAAATGCCGGTGAAAATTGTAAAAAAAAACATATACATCATATATAATTATTTATATAGTTAGTTGTCTGGTGGTTATATACCACCAGAAACTATGTAACTGAAAAACTAATTGTGATTTGTATGAAAGGGGAAAAAAGATTATTTTTAAATTATTTTAATTTTTTTCCTGCTGGCAGAGAACTTTACCACTTCACTTGTCTTAAGTACAGGGGTAAGAATCTCTACAATATATCAAAAAAAAGGGTAGGGGATGTCTGGAATGGAATGTCTTGGTATGTAGTAGAAATGGTGAAGCTGCTTTCAATGTTATAAAGTGTGGAATTTTTGGGCAGTTCAAAAGAAAATGTGAAATGTAACTTAATTTTAATAATAATAAATATTGGTATTTATTTATAAGTACCACCACAGCTAGAGATTGGTTTTTAAACCACCAGATCTGTGGCTGTACAGCCTAACCTAAACAAACATAATGGCCCAACCATTATGTTTGGTTAGGTTAGGCTGTACAGAAACAGTAAAACTAAAAAATAATAAAAATCAGTATCACTCTGTATCCTTCACACAGGCAGGGTAAGCGGAGGGTATCTGTGTCAAGACACTCTGTTCCCCACTTTTCGACAAGTTCTAGAGGCATTGCATGTTGAGTGGCAGAACTCAATGCCGCCCTTTGCCTCACCACCAGAGCGAAGAAATTAAAATATAAAATTAAATAAATATTTCACCTCCTCGAGTGGGGATTGAATCCAACCAGTCGATTTTACAGTCACACTTTGTGCCCCTGTGCCACAACTGGACTTCAATAATAATAGTATCTAAATATTTCTTACCAGAAACTATATCACCATCAAATTCAAATTTTAGTTTGTTTATAGGTACTTCTAGTTTTTCTGCACACTTCATCATTGCTAATGATAATTTATCATTTTTTTCCACATATACTATAAAAGGATGTTTTGAATTTTTATATTGGAATTTAATTTGAATGCCTAATTCAACTTTTTCTACATTTTCTATATTTTTTGATATTTTCATTTTGTTTTTATATATAATTCCACCATCTATTAACTTTGATTCTCGATAACCTATAGTGTCAGGAGTGTCATCTGGCTGTAGTATCTTATTATCATACATAAATAACAAATTGTCTTTCTCAACATTATATTTATAACTGAAAAAATCAAATATAAGTTTCAAATTTTGAAATTTTCTAATAGTGAATTTAAACATTTCCACACTCTGCCATTCAATTTTGACAGACAATTCTTCATTTTCAATATCTACACTGTCATCTAGTTCTATTACATCATCACATTGTGTATTAAAGATAGGTACATTTTCTAACTCATCTGGATATTCTAGTGTATTTCCAATATTATAAGTTATAATTGAGTTATTTGCCATCGACCTCTGTCTTCTAGATCCCCTACCTCTGCCTCTTTGTCTCATATTGCCTCTACCTCTGCCTCTAGAAACTCTGGGTGGTGTAATTATGTCTATTATACTATTGTCATTATTCGATTCTTTAGACTTCTTTAAACGTTTGATGGTTCTACGTTTTCTGGCGCTGTAACATATATTTATAGTATCATCAGGTTCATAATTACTATCATCATCATTTAAATTCGAAAGTTTCTTTTTCTGTATACGTTTTGGTTTTGGTTTCTTTTTATTCTTTTCAGTATCATCAAGTTCATAATTAATATCATCATCATCTACGTTGGGAAGTTTATTTTTCTGTATACGTTTTGGTTTTGGTTTCTTTTTATTCTTTCCATGATTTTCTTCTCCTTCAGATATAGGAATGGATCTTAAGTGTTCAAATTCTTGAGGTGTTTCATAGATATCAATATCTGGTGTAAATTGAAATGTTCCTAAACTATTGAATGTTTCTTTCACGTTACCAAAAATATCATTATAATCTACAGACATTATATATTAATATAAGGAAATTATTAATTTAGTCTCGTAAATAGATTTTATAAGTAAATTATAATCTTAAATATTGATATTTATCAAAATACACAACACATAACACATGTCATTTAAAAACTTATCTGATGAGCACAGAATACATATACCCAAAGGGTTGCTGAAAACTGACGGAACGCTGACGTTTATTTATAACTCTATAATATTGTCCTTGTCTATGATATCGTTCGTAAAAAAAAATATTTTTATTATATTATATATATTAAAATTGGTTGTCCACATATGTATAAAAATGATATAATTTTATTTTTGTTATTTTCAATGTTATTTCACGCTTAGGAAAAAAAATTACTTTTTAGAAATCGTATAAAAAATTACAAAAATGCTGCCGATACGTTCAAATTTTTAAACGTTTTCTACAAAATATGATAATATTATATTTTATAGTATACTAGATTTTTAAATTTATGCTAGAATTTCATAGACAACTAACAATAGTAATTGTGTCTACTTTACGCCATTCTATGCCGAAAAGTGGCATTCAGTATTGTGTTTTTTAACTTCAAATTTACAATTAAAATTGACAATCTTATAAAATCGATTCTTACGCATCGGCACTGGTGCGCCGTGTGTACCAACATACATAATACAAATCTGCATACAGATATTAAAATAGATTCAGTAAAAAAGTCTGTCTTTCGTAAACTCTTTAGTAGTTAAATAAAGCCGATACCCATCCCACCCGGTGGGGTCTCCGGAGACCCCCGGATATATTAACCGATGATGTTGACCCTATCACTAAAGCGATCCTAAATATGTAGATATGGCTACAAACAATCGCAGATTCACACGCTACACACCATCTCTGTCGGTGGAGACGTTTTTCCGTGTCCTGGTTTTTTCGTGACATCATGAGCCCTACCCAGTAGGCCTAGTTCGGTTTTCATTTGTACCTTCCACGGTAACCAAGCCAAGGTCAGGGCTGTTCTAACTCGGTCTTCCAAAGCCCGGTAACGCTATAGAGGCCATAAGGGTCAACATTATATTGCCTATTCCAAAAACGAAAACTATTAAATAAAAAACATAAAAAATAAATCAGCTTCACGCTGTATCCCGCACACAGCAGGGTAGGCAGAGGGAACCTAGTGTTAAGACACTCCGTTCCCCACTTTCCGCCGAATTATGGAGGCATTGCGTGTTGAGTGGCAGAACTCAACGCCGCGCTTTGTCTCGACACCAGAGCGAAGAAATGGAAATATAAATGTAAGTAAATATTTCATCTCCTCGAGTGGTGATCGAACCCACAATCATTCGATTTACAGTCACACTGTGACCCTGCGTTTGAATCTTTAAATATTTTTCTACATAATAGGTTAGGCAGAAGTAACCTAGTGTTAAGACACTCCTTCATCCTATTTTTGAGACAATACGTGTTGGCTGGACTTAAAGCCACACCTTGCCTACAAGAGCGGAAAAAAGGAAAACGATTTTAAAATAATTATTCTTCCGAACAAGGACCAAAACCAAAGTCATTGCACCATGATAGTCTCTTTTATCATTCATATAACATCTTGTTTGATACACAATCAAACAAGAATTAAACTTCTATACACCTAACCCCACTATTTCATCATTATTTCATTAAAGACAATTTTACTAAATTTTTCTATTTATTTTGCGGAACAGCGTCTGACTTTAGACGTGATGGTTGTGAATTCGATTCAAACGCTGGAGATTGAATTACTAGAAAACACGGTGTTGTGCTCCGCCACCTATCACTAGGTTCCCTCTGCTTACCCTGAAATATATGTGGTACAGGGTGAAGCTTTAACATTAATTAACTTCTTACATATTTGTATTTCCTGCAATCTCATAAATATAAAGTCTATGAGTCAAGAAATATTCTAAAGATAATAACATCAAATAAATCTACCGACTATTAACGTCATAATATTGAAATGCGCCGACATACTACCGCCTTGATAAGATTTTAATATTAACTGATAACAATCTACTACATATGTTTCAAAATTAATATAATTAAAAAATCTAAATTAGCTTGACGCACACGGCAGGTATCCCGCACACAACGGGGTAGGAAGAGAGAAACTAGCGTTTTTCGCTGAATTCTGGAGTTATTGCGTGTTGATTGGCAGAACTCAACGCCGCGTCTTGCCTCGACACCAGAGTAAAAAAAATGAAAGTATTAAATATGTATAATATTAATATAATTTATTAATTTCTTAATATAAATGAGTAATATATTAATTTCTCGAGTTTGAACGTAACCCACACACGCTCGTGCCCCTGCACCACTGGTACCAAAAATCTAATAATTGAAAGCCAATGGTATGATGCCATTTGATATTCATTTTATGTTCCTGCCTCCAAACAATCTTGAGATAAATGGCCTTGACAGACACAGAAACAGGTGGGCAACAAAGTGATCCTAGAAGGGTTCCGTTTCTTTTCTTTTGGATTAGATAGTGATTAGATCTTTTTTAGAGTTTTTTTAACTCTAAAAAATTTCTAATCACAAAAATATTTGTTTAAAATTAATGTCAAAAGTCGCTTTGAAAATATCTCCAGGCGGCTTGCCTGGAGATATTTGGAGACGGGACAGCTGGTTCACTGCATTTACTGAAAGCTGTACAAGTATAGGTGAATAGGTTTATAATAATTATAAAAATAGTGACAAATCAATCAATGGCGTCGCATTCATGCACTATCGTGCAAAAACATCGAACTTACATTATTTTTTTTATGTTTATTACTTTAGATAGCATCGTGTGACATGATAATCAAAATCGGTGATCATCAAGATTATAAATTCTTCAGATATTCGACTTTTATGATTGAGATAGTCTCGCGTTGTTATTAATTTCTTATCTTTTTTAATTTCCGTTTGAATAAATACTTAAATGGTTAAATGGCGGCTTAGCTGAAGGTCTCATTTCTCTAATATAGGTTATTATAGGTTAGTCTCTTGGCTATCCGATCAATGAAAATTTATTTGCAAAAATAAATATACCTATAATAAAAAAAAAATTGGATACATACCAATTTATTCTTTTAAATAAATAAATAAATAAAATAAAATGTTTATTAATCGGACAACCAATGATCCAAAAATGTTAGTAAATTGCAATAAAGCTTAATATCTAGTGTTAGTACTTAATAACTAATAGTGACTTGGTAATGTCACACATATGCCAGATCAGCGGACAGTCCCCACTGTCGGCGATAGCCTTCAAGATACTGTTGTTGTTGTTTTAAAACTGATACTTACGAGCCTACATAAGGCATCACAAAAACAAAGGCGCCATTCTTTACGGTTCTACCACCGTCGCCGTTTTTTCATCAGATGATAAAAATCTTAGACCAATAATATTTTAATAGTAATTAATTTTATTAAGGTGATAATATTTTCTTCCTAAAACAGCAGAAAATACAAATATATTGATAGTTATGTTTACGCTTTTATGCGTTAACATTTTAATCAATCTATTTTTTTTTTTGAAAAATCTTAAGAGCCATGACAATGAAAATTATATTGTATATTTTATAATTGAACGGAATCGCTGGACCCCACGTTGTGTCAATTGGTATTGTGAGCAAATGTACTGATGAACAAATAAATATATAAATCAGCTTTACGTTGTATTCTGCACACAGCAGGCAGAGGGAACCGAATGTTAAGACACTCCGTTCCCCACTTTCCGCCGAATAGGAGGCATTACGTGCCGAGTGGCGTAACGCTCAACGCCGCGTTTTGACACTGGACACCAGAGCGAAGATAAGAAAATATACATTTAAATAAATATTTCATTTCCTCGAGTGTGGATCGAACCCACAACCAGTCGCGTTTACAGTCACACATTTATACCCTTGCGCCACGACTGGCCCCAAACTACGAACCAACTTTGCGTTAATCACTTGAAACATTTACGAGACCCTAAGACGTCGTATCATGGCGGCTGGTATTTCCTGAATTAAAAATTCAGATTATAATAAAGTTTTAAATTATTTTGTTTTTTTAATGAACTATATCGAAAATTTTCTCTTTGCTTTTTACTTAAACTACCTTATTTGTACATTTTTAGATTCTTCCTTATATAAGGTAAAACCATTTTTTCATGTTCCAGCCTCAATCATTCTGTTTTTCGCTCTTGTCGGCACCATTTCATCGTTTACTCCAGAAGAACTGGAGCACGTAGATCCGAATACAATGTCATGTGATCCACACGGACAGGTTTGTATATTTTTCTTTTAACCGACTTCTGTAAAAAAAGGAGGTCATCCATTCGACTGTATTTTTTTTAATGTTTGTTTCTCAGAACTTTTGAATGGATGAACCGAATTTCATTTTTTTCCAAGGTCAAGCTAATGTTATAACCTTACTACAATATCAAATCACTAAATTTGTCTGTTTTACATGGCACCGACTTCAATTTTTTTTTTTAATTATTTTTGTTTAACAAGTTCGATGTGGGTTCGATTCCTACTCGGGGGAAATACTTTTTTATTTCTTTGCTCTACTGGCTAGACAAAGTACTTCATTGCCATTCATTTATGCCACTTCATTCATTTATGCCACTCAACACGCACTGTATTTAATAATAGGCGGAACGTGAAGAATAGAGTGCCTTAACACTAGGTTCCGTCTACTCAGCTATATGTAGAATGTAACGTGAAGCTAAAAAAGTAAATAGAACAATAGTTTATAATAAATAATAACAACTATGTTTTTAAATATCTTAATTTGTATTTTTGGATGTATGTTGGATAATTACACAAAAACGGCTAAACACATTCACAATTAGAACACCTTTTATATCCATATACAATCAAGACAAATGATGATTAAATCCATCTTTTAAATTGACATAAAATTAACATTTGGGAACCCATAATCACCGTGTACATATATATTTACTTTCCACTTATACTGTGTTTTCTATTGCTCCTTTTTCTATCTAAATATTATGTTTTTTTTTCAGATTTCCCTCTTGCTACCACATTTTACAGATTGTACGCGGTTCTACATGTGCGCGCACGGTATAGAAGTGGAGCGTTATTGTCCTGCAAGTCTTTACTTTGACTTTGTTCTACAGGTACCTACATTTAAGTTTGAGGAAATGATACTTTTAAAATGTTAATTATATTTAATAAATAGCGATCTCTGGCCAAGTGATAATAACTCTAAGCAATTCTAATATTTAGGTAGCTGAAATTTGTCATCTCAAAAATCTCCATATAAACATTTTCCGAAAATATATGCGGTACAAAGTATATGCGGTTAATCCAGTTTCTTCGGTTCGGTGTAGTGGTTCAAGCGTGTGACTGTAACAGGTCGATTCTCACTCTGGTAACGAGGCATAGCGCGGCGTTGAGCTCCACCAATGCCTTTACAATTCGGCGTGAAGTATCTTAACATTTATTCCTGCCGCCCATCCTGTAATGTGCGGGATTCGCGATTTACAGCGTGAAGCTGTAAATCGCGAAATCAAAATATTCTTACACTAGCGGCCCACTCGCGGCTTCGCCTGTTTAAAATACATGATTATTCATTTAATAAACAGAATTGATTGACAACCTTAATAACTTCTAATATGATTTTTTTACTACATTATTGTAATTTCTATAAGATTTTTTTATTTCTTTTGAATTAAAAAATACGACCAATGTTGATATTTGATATTTATAAAATATACATGAAGCTATTTTTTATTTTTGTAACATTAAGTTCTTTTTACCTATGTAATGTACGTCTCATCATGATTTTAAATGTTAAATTATTGATTAGAAGGGTTCATAATATTCTTTGTAAAATAACTGTAATGATTGCATATTAACTTCTGTGTATTTTTTAAATTAGTTAAATGTACAATTGATAAATATGTAGTTATTACAAAATACAAGTAGAAAGGATGTTTTTAGGCATTTTGATATAGATTTATTTCAAACGAACGAACAAACCAAACAATCTTTGTATTTCCTTGATATTTCCTTGTAGATCAAATCGTTGTTTATCTTTGTGTTGAATTAATTACGACTTAAACTTAACTGTTATGATTTATAAAGGTAATCTCTATTAACGATTCAATTTTGTTTATTTTATTGTATAAAATATTGTGTAATAGTGCTTCAACAATATATAATTTTATCAACAGTCATATCACCAAGACGTTTTGAATGTCATTCTTTAGCCAGGAATTGCTATATAACATTCGCAGGCAAACTAATGCCTTGAGTTCATTTAAATGGCGATAACTTTATTTTCATGAACCGATTTTGGATGAACCAAACTTAAGAAGTTAAGTTGAGTTAAAACAAAGCAATTGGTGAAACTTTTAAGTAAATCGGTTCAGTACTTTCAGAGAAAAATGTGGACAAAAACATCGACAGACAGACAGACAAGAAATTCAAAAAAAATATTTGTGCTTTCTAATATTCTTTTTAAGTGTCACTCTATCTCTATCCATTTTAGTCAAAATTACTAAATGTACAGACAAAATATTTTTACTGTCTTATTATATATAGAGATGAACGAACCAACCAAACAATCTATGTATTTCCTTGATATTTCCTTGTAGATCAAATCGTTCTTTATCTCTGTTGAATTGAATTAATTACGACTTAAACTTAACTGTTATGATTTATAAAGGTAATCTCCATTAACGATTCAATTTTGTTTACTACATTGTATAAAATATCATATAATAGTGCTTTAAAATTGTATATTTTTATCTACAGTCATATAACCCTGACGTTTCGAATGTCATTCTTTAGCCAAGAATCTTACTTAAGCTAATGCCTTTAGTTCATTCAAATGACGATAACTTTTTTTTAATGAACCGATTTTGATGAACTAAACTTTATTAGTTAAGTTGAGTTAAAACAAAGCAATTAGTAAATTTTCAAGTAAATTGGTTCAGTACTTTTAGAGAAAAATGTGGACAAAAAAATATCGACAGAGAGACAGACAGACAAGAAATTCACAAAACATATTTTTGCTTTCTATTATTCTATTCAAGTGTACAGACAAAATATTTTTACTGTCTTATTATATATAGAGATAAATTTAAATGAACTTTGAATTAAGTATCTAATTTCGACTATTTACAGACATGTAATTGGCCTCGTGATACTAAATGCTACCTACGTACGCACCCTGATGAGCTGGAGGAAGGTTCCGGCGATGAAGAATTCAACTTCCTCTTTGATAAAGCATCTGATGGTAATAACTACAATTTTTAAAAACTGTTGTTTTGAAAAAAGCTTTACGGATATACAATTTATACCTACAACTTTTTAAAACTTCACTCAGTATTCTGTTTATGTTAGGGTAGTAAAAGGTAACGTGGTGTTAAGGCAATTCGTGGCGGCTGTTGGCGCCCGTTGTCTTGTTTCTAGAGAGAGAAAATGAAAATCATTCATTTCCCCGATTTGGAATCGCTAATCTGTCAAAGCTCTGCCGCTGCACAAGAAGAAGTGAGGTCGAATCACAGTTAGGGGAATGAATTAATTTCAATTCCTCGTTCTGGTAACAAGACAAATCGTGGCGTTGAGTTTCTTCACTCAATACTCTAAATTCTAGAAATTTTGAATGGAAAATAGGAAATGGAGTGAATTTACACTGGGTACTACCGCGTATAGTACAAAATACATAGGGATACGTATTTCCTGCTATATGCGGGATATAGCTTAAAGCTGAAAGAAAACCATATGAAAGTTTAATATTTATTCTAATATATGGAGTTTATCATTTGATTTTACAGGTATAGAAAGTGCTTTAACAGCAGATCGCGTTTCAAACAGCGTGCGACCTCTTAGCATTGAAGAACCGGAGAAAACACCCAGTTTTAATATCGCACTTAAATGCTCAAGGGCTGACTCCGCATCTCATCATATTCCGTACAAGTAAGTATTATTTTTTTTAGTTTCACGCTGTACCCCGCATATAGAAGAGTAGGCAGAGGGAACCTAGTGAAGATACTCTGTTCCCCATGCGCCATCCAATTTTGGTAACATTGCGTGTTGGGTAGCAAAATTGACCAACGCGCTTTATCTTTTTAGCAGAATGATGAAATGAAAATATTTCATTCCTTCTAGTGGCAATCGAACCTTCAAGCGTCGCATTTACAGTAAGGACTCAGTGCCATTGCACTACGACGGCTTCAGACGGATTTTTGTCTAAATGGTCCAAAATACATGCAGTCTATCCAGAATAACCACTAACCCATCTTTTTTAAAATAAGAGATCAGCATCACGCTGTATCCCGCACACAGCAGGGTACCTAGTGTTAAGGACACTACGTTCCCGTTTGGTTGAAATGTTGACCTAAACTATCTTTGTTTAATAGAAAAAAACGTATTTTTACTTTACAGGGGTGACTGCCAACGCTTCTGGCGTTGTGTGAAAGGTTTGCCACAAGTGATGTTCTGCAATGATGGTCTCTACTTCAATGAACGCACAGAACAATGTGACTTCGAAGCGAATGTAAAATGCTTGGACAAACATGTGGACGAGTTGAATAGTGAATTTATTATATATAAATAATAAATAAATTATATATCTAGATAGACACTATTATTTAATATTTATTGATACTAAATCTAGAAGATCTTAAAAAATTCTTTGCATGCCTATAAAAAAATAAAATATAAATTATTGTACTTAAAATTGAATTAAATTGTAAAAAAATCTTTTTAATATAAAAAAAAGAAAACAATATTATAAATTTGTATATGTTTAATCATTCACTAAAATTGAATATATAAGGTAAATTTAATATTTTTAATATTTTATTTATAATCATTAATTATATGCATTTATTATCATACATTATATGCATTTTTATTTTATTTATTCGATTATATCTTTATTGAAAATTTACGTTAAAATAAACCGTTTTGCATATGTACGGGTATTTTAAAAACACTTATCAAGTAAGAAATAAATTGTACAATATTTATTACGTATATAAATTACAAATGAATTATATAAAAATAGTTGCGTTGTTATTTTTCTATTCCATTTAATTATAATATAATTATTTTAAATTAGGTTAAATAGCATTAAGTAAAGATATGATTTAAATAAAATTATCATTTTTTATTTATACGCCTCAATTGAAACTTGCCTCGTTACTTTGCGCAGTAGTATATTACTTCACTAAACTAATCACTACTAACTAAGAATAAGGATACGTACACGTACTAAGAATAAGGTTTCTCTCGTTTGTAGAAATTTTCCATGACCATTTTTTCATAAATGTGGCTGAATTTAGGCGATGCAGCGTTGAATTCATCCTTTAACGCGTGGGTGGTTGTGGGCCTGTTGACAAATACCTGTGATTTCAAATATTTAAAAATAAATCTAATTGTGGTAAGTCACACGATCTAGGGCCATCGAAACGAGCGATTACACAACCTGGAAACTTCTCACGCAGTAGTTGAATTGTCCCCAATTTTAGTGACAAAGCCATGAAGGTGAAAATGTACTTTATAGCTAAGGATGAATATTTTCGAAAATTTAGCATCCAATTTTAGATGTTCAATAACCCATTCAACTAACTCTCTTCGTTGTGGTAAAAGGAATTTAAAAATTTTTTGAACTGCGGCTGCCAATTCAAATTTTTCAAGCTTAATTTATTGTTATTAAAAAATTACAATGGCCACCATACCTTGTGGGATGGGCGGACACTAAACTAATTATTGTGCTTATTTGATACCACCACTCATTATCACAAATTCTTAAAGAAAGAAAAGTATATAGTTTTAACAATAAGTTATCATTGCCAACCTTTTTAATTCTACACGCGGAGAATACAAAAAAAAATTAATACAACATAGGTGGGTGAGTGAAATCGTGCGTCTATGTCGACCTTCAAGGCCAGCAACGCACCTATAGCGTTTGCCTTTTTTCCATAAAAAAAAGATATAAGAAAATATGAACCAGGGGTATTACAACTAGAAGAAATAATTATTACAATAATGGGTGAAAGATTTAAAAACACTAAAGAAGATTGATATAGAATATAAAAAGTACTACAATATGATTATTTAATAATTCCATTAGAGTGGTCATCGTGATAATCCGAAAAACGTATTGAAGGATGATATCGGATTATCGAATTTGACTATCAGTACAGTATCGATATGTTCTATTTGATACCTTGTCCCTACTGATGAGTACAGTATCCATACTTTCTATTCGATACCGTGTTCCTCCCTAGCTATTGCTAGGGGCGCAGGATTAGAAAGAGAGAAAGAGAGCAAGAGGGGTCCGGCAATCCAATTTCCTGATTGATGATGATAATTTACTTTACGTGTCGCGTGTCACTTTGTTACCAGTGTTTCGCGTCCAAAATTTCAGAGTAATTTGTCACTAGGTGCGTTCGAGAACGCTTTAGCTTAAATGAGTAACACCCACAAATTTTCATATAGAATCAATGTGAACGAAACGCCAGCGCGATTCAGAATGCTTCAACGCCATCTCTTATGGTTTCTATAATAGTTAAATGTAGAGAAATTGTAGAAACTTACTTGTACCTGATGATGAGGTGTTAGCTTTATTTTTGGGGTACATTCAAGTTTTTATATGAATGAGAATAAGAAAAGTAGTATTACTTACAAAATTAATTCAATTTCATTTCACAATAATTCCCACTAGAAAATTTATTTATTTAGAAATGAGACCCTCCAGATCCTTTTCATTGTAGATGTGAGGGTCTTGAGTTCGTTTCCCATTCGGCAGAATGAATTATATTCATTTCTTCACTTCGATAATAAGACAATGCTCGGCCCAGCATATCACCACTAAACACAGTCTCATGGGCATAAGAATATCATGAAAATAAAAAATTAAATTATCGTTGTAAAATACGAGTGGATTCATCCACCGAGAATTCTGTATTAATTTCCGGTATTCTTACTTTTCAGATTTTTATTCTTTTTTTGTATCTTTTTTTTATATAATTAGTATAAAATGAAGCAAAAACGAAAAAAAAAGTTCTATTAAAAGCTAAATTTCTGAGCTCCAAAGAATTGTAAACCTGAATATCTGATTTTAATTTCAGCTTGATTATGATGATGAGAGCTTAACAGAGCAGACGGATAACAGAGTGTTACTATAAGGGCTCCGTTATTTTTCCTTTGAGGTACAGAACCCCTAAAACTTAATTAATTGTTTTAGTTTGGTTATTTATATGTCTTGATTTGATTTTGAAAAAATGTCGAATTTAATAGAAATATGTTTAGTTATATCATATCCCAACTTTTTCTTGATCGAGGACCACTTTTATATCATTCTTTGTAGCAGGGACCACTATGTTATATGTATAATAAAAATTAGCTGTGACAATTAAACAAAACCTTCGCCTCACCTTCGCCGAAAAAATGTCGAATTTAATAGAAAAATGTTTAGTTATATCATATCCCAACTTTTTCTTGATCGAGGATCACTTTTATATCATTCTTTGTAGCAGGGACCACTATGTTATAGGTATAATAAAAATTAGCTGTGACAATTAAACAAAAACTTCACCTCACCATCCTCAGTCATAAAATTAAAATCGTTCGTGGACCATATTTAGACGTCTGCGGACCACTGGTACTGGTGATTCCCGGTCCACTGGTTGGGAACCACTGGTCTAGGTAAACCGTAGCTGCGCGCGCACTTCAGGCGTAGTTTTTCCAACATAAATTCGGATTCCACAAAAATTCCTGGTTAAAACATAGATTATATAGTTTCACAAAACTCTATCTATCATTGAGAAATTAAGGTATAATAATAGTAGGGAGTGGAATAATATCACATAAAAAAGTTTATTAAATGATAAACTGTTTTGGCAATCCTAGCAAGTCTAATATCCAGTGGCGTAGCTGGGGGGGTGCGAGCGGCGAGCGGTGCAGTCGCACCCGGCATCAAAAAGAAAGGGGCATCGAAGTCTACGATCAATTTTTCTATTTTTTTTCAATCAACAATCAAGAAATGTATAAGAAAAATGAGAGAATGAAAATGAATAATACAATCTCGCTATCATGTCACTATTATTAGTCGATACTATTAATTTTGAAAATGCGATTAATGATAAACTAGCGAAGCGAATAAATTAACTTCGCTAGTCAAAAAGCGTGTAATGTCCGTTTTTAAATTTTTGCGATATTTTTTACCAAAATCTAATGTTATAACTTATATATAATTATTATAGTTTTGAAGCAATAAAAAATTATATGTCTACTCGACTGTGTTTTGGAAACTGAAATTATTTTGACCATTTTAAAGGGCATCAAGTCCTAAGCTGCACCAGGCAGCAAATACTCTGGCTACGCCACTGCTAATATCCTTTAACATTTTTAAAACGTGTACATTTTACTGCACTTAACATTTTTTTAATTTATAAATTAATAAAGTTCATTTTTACAAGATGTAGCGTTGACAGCAACACGCTTGTGCCTCTACGCCAAGACTGACCTCACATAATTATCGACAATTCGATCAAATTATAAGATTTATATATATAATATATATTTCGATATGTATATTAAGACACTTCGTTGTAACCTTAAAAGTTATAGGTAATTAGACATTCACAAATAATAAAATTAAAAATCATGTTAAACGTTTTATTTTTGTTACAAAAATGCCTTAATTAATATCCTCAATCTATATCCAAATTGGCTCCATTCTTCCATTTTAACAACCACTCAGGTATTTGCTGTATATCACCTTCCACTTTATCGAATGGATAGTTTTGAACGTGTTGCAAGGATAATGGGGCGACCGTTCTGTGATTGATATCAAATTTTTGTAAGATTGATACATCTTCAGAATCTAATTGGAAATCGAAGATAGATGCGTTTTCCAAAACTCGGCTTTTAGTTAGAGTTTTCGGTATGAAGGCTATTCCACGTTGGTACTAGAAAGAAAGTGGTATGTAAGTAATTTAATTAATGGTAGTGGGTTCGACTCCCACTAATGAAAATGAAATATTTAATGTTTTCATTTCCTCGTTTTGGTAACGAGGCAAAGCGCGACGTTGAGATTCGCAACTCAAGACGCAATGTTTTTAGAGTTTGGAAAGTGTCTTAATGGGAACAGATAGTCTTAACTCTAGCCTCCCAGGCTCCCTCTGCCTACTATGCTATTTACGGGATGCACCGTAGTATTTACGGGATACACTGAAGGTAAAAAAAAACCCTCTAACCAATCTGTTTATATTTGAACATTGATGGCAGAAAAAGGACTGACTACTAAGCCATACGTTCTCATCGCCCTATGTCGAAATTTTTATACGCTTGTTGGGTTTATAACTTATTTTGTCAGCATCTCAAATTTAAGTAATATCCGCTACCCAAAAATAATTGTTTAAAATTACAATTTGGCAAGAGAGAATTCAATTTATTTAATAATATTTGTTTACATTTTCAAAGCTTTATTCCACACCCAGGATAGAAAAATATTTATTTAGAAAATATATGAATATTTTTTTCTTAATTATTTTTTTTAATATATTAAATAACAGTTTAAAAAATATCTACTAGTTACAAAATAGACAAAAAAAAACAAAAATAATGTTTTATCACTACCATTTCTCCTGAAAGATAAAGAAAATACTCGTCTACACTCACCAAGTATCTCAGAGCTATTTGTGTAACAGTCTTCCCGTGTTTCTTAGCGATGCCAGTAACTATTGGATCATCGTATTTGACCGCTGGACTGTCGTCGTTGCGACTCGGCACCATTTTACCGAAGGGTGTGTATGCTACCACTAGTATGTTGTTCTTTTTGCAGAAATCTACTAAATCGTTCTGGCCTAGATTTAGGTTAATCTGTAAGTTTATTTGGTTTATTAGGTCAAAGCGAATTAAAAATATGTTCTTGTTTGATATAATAATAAGTTTACAACTTTACCGCTATTATTGTATTTAAAACACAAAGTCAATACATTTGATCACTGTATAATGGAGTATGAGGACACAGTCTTATAGTGGTACAACGATAGTTAAGGGTTTGATTCCAACTTGGATTCAAGATTTCTTTTGACGAAGAAATTAAAAAGATAAAAAAAAGTTTGTAAGGATGATTGTTCCATTTTCAAGCAAAAATACTAACTACTAACTAATAGGCTACAATTTATGGACGATTATAATATGTGATTTATACTATGTATGTGCCGTTTTGATCGATGACTAGTTGCCATGGGTAGTGTCATAATCCCATTCCTGTAGAATTTTTGAGATTTTTGATTTAAAAAATCTGACAGATGGTGTTCACAGTATTCTTTTGAAGACTTATGCGTCCTAAATAGTTCTGCGATGAACGGAGCCAGGTCACGGCTATACGGGGGATGCATCAACACATCCCAGCCAAGCTCTCACAATTTTTGCTGCGTGGCTATAGATGAATGCGGTCTGGCATTGTCATGGCGGAACACCACGCCCTTCTTATTCACCAGCTCCGGCCGGTTTGTCTCAATACCATTTTTTTACCTCATCAGTTGCTGATAGTAGAGGTAGTTTTACCCGATGGCAAAAGCTCATAGTGGACGATTCCTTCTCAATCTCACCTTACATATAGAAGCACATTCTTCCGAGTCAGGCTGGGCTTTGCCACGGTCTGTGGGCCTTGTCCATGCTTCGACCATAATCTTTTTCGCATATTCTTATCGTTACTCATTTTTCATTAACCGTCAATTGTTTAAGAAATGGTTCGAAATTTGTCCGATCTTCGTTGTTGTGAAACACGTTGCATTAGGTTTCTCTCAGTGAGATCATGTGATACCCAAATGTCAAGTTATTTCTGGTACCTAAACCTCGTAAACGACGTAAACTGTTTTATAATCAAAATCCAGTTCTTCAGCAATGTCGTAGCTACTAATATGGCGATCTTGTTCTACTTTCTCAAAGATGGCACTGATTATATCTGTGACAGACTGTGCTCTCTGGACAGGGCTGTCCAGAGCGAACCTCATTTTTCACACTAAAATTTAGAAATTTGAAACGCTTCAACCGCATTTGTGCTACTCTTGTTGATACCGCATTAGGTCCGTAAACCTCACAAATTTTATTCGCGGCGTTCGTCGCATTTTTACCTTTTTTGTAATAAAAGTTTTCTTATTAAAATATACCGAATTTCTTCGTCACTTACGTTCATTTTGCTTGCTTGAAAAACAATAGAAATATGGCGGGAACCAGTTTTTTTTTATTTATTGCACCTTCAGAATGTCACATTTAATGGTATTAAAACCAGCCAGTTACATTCAGTACATCGCTTAAAGATATTATTAGTAAACAAAGAGGTTTGTTTACTAATATCTTTAAGCGGGCGAAGCCACTTTACGTACATAATAGTTAAATATATTAGAATGACATCTATCCATTATAAACAGTAAAATAATAAGATATGGTTAGCAATGTCTCAATCTATAACAAATATGTAGATAACATAAAATGGATAAAAATTGACTCTAGAGTAGAAAAAAGAACTTTTAACTTACTTCAACTTGATTAACAGCAGGAACAACTTTACAATTCGCCAACAACCTCGACAATTGGTTCACAGTGAAATTAGACACGCCTATGGACTTGACGAGACCTTGTTCCAGCACGGCTTCAAACCCACGCCATGTGTCTAAGTAGTCTATCTTTTCATCTACGCCGTCTTGCTGTGGATAACATTTTTTATATATAAAGAGACAGTGAGATTCTCAGCGTATATTATGTTTCTTTCAGCTTAACCAGCACCTTCAGCTATGCAGAGGGAACCCAATGTCATTACGTATCTAGAGATATTTTTTAGGGGGAGCCTGGACTTTAACGTTGAACAGATATGTTCGTCTAAATGTTATTTTTTTAATTTTTCGGGGCAAATTTTGTTGTAAGTAAAAATGTTTGGGGTGAGTATAGCCCACCCGGCTCCCTCTCTTTTACTCCCATGGTCAATGTTAAGAAAGTCCCGTTCCCTTCGCACCATTCCATTTTCGAGACATTGCGCGTAGATATGATACCAGAAGGAGGAAATGAAAATATTAAATAGTTCATTTCTCTGAATAAGAGAGAATGGAACCCATAGCCGTCGCGTCTACAGTTTCACGCTTGTGTGCCTCTGGGTCATAACGATCTCAATGCTATGTATTATGTAGTAGGTATATTATATGTATAAGATATAATTGTATTAATAAAATTAATTTAAAAAATTATTCTTAAAATAAAATATTTTGGTACTCACGCTGATTGACATGGGCCAGTGAACTAACACTAGATCGAGATATTCCAAGCCCATTCTTCTTAAAGAGCCCTTCACTGATTCCACGACATCTTCAGGGCGATGGTTTTGGTTCCATACCTGAAATTGTAAATTAAATTAATCAATATTAGTTTAACTGTAGATGTCAGATGTGTCTTTGAAGACTGTCTGTTTAGGTACACGCTGTATACCGCATATAGGGTGGAAGAAACTTAGTTCGTATTGTACGTTTCCCACTTTTCATCGAAATATGGAGGCAATGTGTATTGATTGGCGGAACTCAACACCGCGTTTTGTCTTATTGCCAGAGGGAAGAAATGGAAATATCAATAATTTCATTTTACCGAGTGGGATTAAACCCACAATCACTACTACCAACCTGCTATCACTAAAAACGCTTCTCGCTCGCTTAAACAATAGAGAAACTTAAGTTTGCTAAAAGTTTTTGAAATTAATATAAAATATCCATCATTTTCAGCTTCACTAATAACAAATAATTTTATAATGATTTCATTTATCTTTGGAGGTACAGTTATCATAAATAAGGAATAACTTATCACTAAATACTTAAATATAAGTAAAAACCTAACCTTAGTGGTTATGAACAAATCTTCTCTTTTTACAACTCCTTCTTCTATCTTCTTCTTCACCACTAAACCTACTTCCGGCTCTATTCTATAAAAGTGGGCAGTGTCTATATGACGGTAACCGACATCTATTGCGTAAGACATCGCCTCTATTAGCTTTGGTGCATCTTGTATGAGGAATTCCGACTGAAATGACAAAATAACGAGGTAGTCAGTTCAAATTTTTTGAGGTGATTTTTTTGTGTATTACAATAAAAAACGGTAAATGCGAGTCGGGAAGTATAACTTATAAAGGTTGACAAACTTAACTGTGTCTTAAGTTTATATATTTCGTATGAAATAACTTATAGTTGATTTTATGCGAAATATATGTATGTTAGTAATCACTTTTTTTATTATTTATTTTATTTATTTAACTTCACGCTTTATCCCTAGCGGGGTAGTCAGAGAGAACGGAGCGTCAAACGCTACAGTACCTCTTTCGCCTCGTCCACTGGCATCAACCTCTTCATGCCCTCCGGGGGATCCTCATGCTTTTTACGTGACCTTCCTCCAGTATCTTTGATACTGTGTTTTCGAAGGTCAACTGAGGTCTCCCCCTACCTCTCTTACCACTCACTTTTCCATCATAAATCTTTTTTGCCATTCTTTCCTCGCTCATTCGTTCGACGTGCAAAAACCACTTTTTTTAATAAATACCTTTAAATTTTCACTTTTCGGTTTTTTTTCTTTATTTGTATTGTAAGTTTTCACTTCATGGCAAATTTTTATAAATATAAGTAGAAAATGCAGCAAATGGTTGCATAAATGCTAGTATCTTTTGATTGCGTTGACTTAGAACATAATCAGCTTCACACTGTATCCTGCGCACAGCAGGGTAGACAGAGGGAACCTAGTGTTAAGACACTCCGTTTCCCACTTTTCCCCGAGTTCTGGAGGCATTGCGTGTTGTGATGATTGTTGCCATGAAAATGGCGGAATTCAACACCGCGCTTTGCCCCGACACTAGAGCGAAGAAATAAAAATATAAATGTAAATAAATATTTCATTTCCTCAAGTGAGGATCGAACCCACAGCCCGTTGATTTTATAGTCACACTTCGATCTCCTGAGATCTGGATATTTGATATTAATTTGTAATTTGGTATGTGAAAGTTACATAATATCATTAATAATTAGACATTGGCCTCGTAATATTCCACCTAATAGTATTCTGCAATGAGCCTTAGCAGTCCAGTACGACCAGGCTATCGAGTACAGTCAATCTTTGGAATATAGTTAAGCCCAGATCAGTAGACTGAATAAATACAGTTTCTAATAATGTTTACCTTACAGTGGCGAAGCGGGCGTAACTCGCGCCCGGTGCAAAATACCTATTCAGCGCCCCCCAGACGAGCATCATATAATTGTATATATAAAATATACTCCCAATTTAATATATTTAAATAGTTTTGCAGACCTTTTGGCGCCCCTTTGTGTGTAGCAAAGGGGACATGATACCCCCTTTACCCCCCCAACCAGCACCCAACCCCCCTCCACCCCTCACTAAGCCACTGTTACCTTATCATTTATTCCAAGCCATGTTCCATAGCCCAAGGCAGGAACTTCCAGCCCATTGTTCAGTTTGAAGTTTGGAATATTGACCTGTAATAATAATATGGATAAAATAATATGTTTAAAAATTTATTTATGAGAAGAATCCTAGAAAAAAAGCACAAACAGTTATATGAATATAGGTATATAATGATTTTTAAAGAATGTTTATCAAAAGATGCTGCAGCCCAGACATAGCAGGGTAGGCAGAGGGAACCTGGAAACATAGTGTCAGCATACTTCGTCCCCGTTAAGACTCTTGCGTTTCCCACTTTCCGCCGAAATCTGGAGGAAAATGACATGAAAGCTATGTAGGTTTCAAACAAAACAAAAAATAGTTAATCGGACCAGTAGATCCAGAAATCTTGCATTTAACTAATATACAAACAAACTCTTTCGCTTTATTATATTGTGAGCTTAATATTGTGAACAACGTGCGACTGAATATCCTGCGCGCGAGGAGGACCCTTCCTGCGTTAGAGAGTATCGATACCCACCACCAGCACCACCACCGCACTCATACTTATAAAATCTAGTGCGCATTCGGGTTTTCTCGCTCTCTCAGGCCATTCCCCTGCTCGTAACTTTTCTTAGGGGGCGAGCTACTCTGGCCTCTCCCAGCCCGGTGACGCTGCCAAGACCAGTCCAGGTCAACAGCAATAAAGTCCATTCGAAAAAAAATCGGGCTCTCTCTCGTTTGGCGGATCGGTAATCGTGCGTAAGGGTGGTTGGCGTTAATACTTGTCTACTGCGCTAATCAATGTAATAGAACCTAAATATGAATATAAATTTTCATACCTCGGATTTTTTCATGATTGTTGGTCTACACTACAGGAAATACTCTATTGCGGCTAGCAGTAGAGTAGCCATTACTATCGTTCAATATTATTGTAAATTTTTAGACTAATACTGTGATTGTCAGCACGGCAATATTGGGGGGAGTCAAGGTTGTTTTCATTGTTTATAAATATATGGTAGATATATTATAAACATTGAAAATATGATATACATCTTATCCAGAGCTATGGAATACATCTATTGAAGTATATCGTGATAAAGTTAAAATAAATAATACGCTGGGCCGAGTCCGGCCCAGCGTATTATTTATTTAGAGAGTGAGGCCGGTCGTGGCGCAGTGCACAAGGTGTGACTGTAAACCGACTGGTTGTGGGTTCGATCCCCACTCGAGGAGATGAAATATTTACTTAAATTTATATTTCCTCTGGTGTCGAGGCAAAGCGCGGCGTTGAGTTCTGCCACTTATCACGCAATGCCTCCGGAATTCGGCAGAAAGTGGGGAACGGAGTGTCTTTCACTACGTTCCCTCTGCCTACCCTGCAGTGTGCGGGATACAGCGTGAAGCTGATTTAAATAATACGCTAAGAAAGCTGCTCGATGTAATCTGGGATCAAGCCACTCCGTTCCACCGAATACTGGCGGCATTGCGTGTTAAGCCGCGCTTTGCCTCGTTCGAATCGACCCCAAAACCTTTCGCATTTACAATTGCACGCTAGTACCCCTGCGCCACGATAGGCCTTATTTACTTACTGACTTTAGATCATTGTTTCTAAAATGTTTTATTTTAATAATCTTTTATGTTATTAATGTTTAACCCTCGATTCATAAACATACATCTCTCATACACCCTCCACTAAAACAACTCGTATAGCTCATGGCGTGGAACAGATGAAATGGGTCTCAGTACTTTCTTAGTACGACGAAAGCTCCATCTGGCGTCAAGTCTTAGCGCGTACACGAAATATTTGGTATATACTGAGTTCGAGGTGCTTGAGATTCTTATGTTTATGATTAATGTAACAACTTAACTTTGACTTTTTTAAGTACATTTAACAATAATTCTATAAAAACTGTAGTTATCTGTGTCTCTAAGACTTTATATTATAGAAAAATAATTTATTACTAGAAATATAGGAAAAAGTACAAAAATAAATTGAATCTGGCAACCTTCTTTTCTCTATCCTACTATTATAATTAAAAAAAAACTCTGATGAGATGAAAATTTATCAAATAAATGTCAGATAAAATGATAGAGCCTTGTTTACGACGTCGCTGTGGAACACTAACTTTGTTTCGCTGCCTAAAAAGGAATAACGATATCATTTTTGGTGATACTTCGCCTGATATGTGAGTCAATCATGATGATCATACCAAGAAATTATGTAACTTCTGCTATTTAAAAAAAAAACGTGTGACAAGATTTATACTCGTATACACCTTCTGCTAACGTCACATATGCATGGAACATCGCGGTAGATTCTGCCTAGAATGCTCAAATAAAACTTGTGGTAACCTTAAAAGTAAGGTGTATAAAAGACGTATGTTTATGAACAAGTGATAGTAAATATAGTTTATAAATCTAGGGTTAAAATTCAGACGTTTCATCAATTTTAAAAACACCCAATGAAGAATACGCAAGTAACGTAATGTAGATACACTATCGTTTTTACTTTTTAAAATTTAATCCAAACATATTATCTTATTTTGTCAACAAAACTACACCATTTTGCAATAAAAGAATACCTTTTAATATACATATTAAATTTAAATTTGCTTCGATAGTTTCGTTATAAGTTAAATAATGTTTTGATGATAGAACAAGTGTGAATTTATAAATAGCTGACCTTGGTCATCGTGTGTCGCTCCAAACGCAGCGTTGTACTGACTACTGAGTAACCGACTGAGCTGAGGCTATACTAATATAAGCATGTTGTAGTGCCATAGACTACAAAACATTTAGATTTGTTTTTTATTAAGGTTTCCGTACCTCGTTTTCCCGTAAAATAAAAAATTGAACCCTTATAGTATGACTTTGCTGACAGTTCTTTTGTTAAGAACATTTATCTCGTGTTTGAGTGGAGGTGCATCTTTTACAGTTTTTGCTTGATTTTAGAGCATACTTCCCGTGGACCCACAGTTATAAAATTTTGCACAAAATGAACACTTACAAATGAAATTAATAAAAAAGATCGAAAAAGTGTAATTTTGTAGATATTTCAAAAGAAAATAAACCATTACGGACCTATAGATACTCTATCTTTGAAAATATATGTTCGTGTAAATGTCGTTTTTTTTTAAATTTTGACATGAATACATCTAATTTGCTACCATACGAGAGATATCCAAAAACTTAATGCGTTTGAGGCATACAGTTTATCTCAGTTGTTTCAAAACTATGCGCTACATTTGGGGATACAAAATATAATTATATCACTGGACAACTAAAGAATCAAAGATTTTATTGAACGAGAACAGTGACGCATCGTGCGCGGTGGAGGCGAAAGACCGACTACCGACCGACTCTATTTTGAGATTATATTGCTGCGTATATTTGACTCAAGGAACCTACAAAAGTAATTTAAATTTCGATCAACACCTATAGTCAAAATCTACTAATTGTATATAAAAAATAGTTTAAGATAGTGACTGAATATTTTAATAAAAAATAATATCAGAAGGGCTTTTCAAGAACAATAAAATGGTAGTAATAAGACACCATCTGGCCGAAAAAACAGTGGCGGGAACTTAGAACAATGAATGCGGTCGAGCTGATCATCGACGGTGCCAGTACATCCGCAGCTATGGCGGTTAGAAACAACTAGAAGTTGTAATAACTTTTACATCGACCACTATATAGCATGAGGCCGGTCGTGGCGCAGCGGCACAAAGTGTAACTGTAAACCAACTGGTTGTGGGTTCCCCACTCGAGGAGATGAAATATTTACTTAAATTTATATTTCGATTTCTTCGCTCTGGTGTCGAGGCAAAGCGCGGCGTTGAGTTCTACCACTTAACATGTAATGCCTCCGGAATTCGGCAGAAAATGGGGAACGGAGAGTCTTTCACTACGTTCCCTCTGCCTACACTGCATTGTACGGGATACAGCGTGAAGCTGATTTATTTTATTTTTTTACTAAATAATAGCAAAGACGAATACGACGTTTGCTGACAATCCATTAGGTAATAAATATATCGTCAACAAGACAACTTACCACTGCTTAAAAATATGTTCCATGAAGAGCCAATAGGGAACTTTAAGCTGAACGGTGTAAAATAAGTCGCCACACATCGTTGAATGTCCTTTATATGACAAATACCCGATAAGATTTCAAGTTTTATCAATGTTTGATCAGAAGTCCACTACAGTTATAGGTGAGTACCAAAGCATCTGTTGCTGGCATTAATTATCAAAGTGAAGTACATTTATAATAGTGTTCCTGATCAGCACTGTATTATATGCATTGTCGCCATTAATGTACGAAAGCTTTGTCGCGCACTCAGAAGACGTCTTTCGGCAATCAGCGAAACTTGGATGGAAAATTCCATGAAAGTGAGTGTGCCAGGCTTTTATCTGAGATAAATGATCTGATAATACCATTTAGCACGTACAAATTGCAAATATGGAGTCGCAGTAGCGGTATCATCATAATCAAGTCACAAGGCCAATAGAGCCGCCATATATCGAAACATCAATAGCTTCACGGATTGTAATAGAGTTAACGTTGACGTGGGAATTGATGTCAGAATTTTTTTTGTAAATGAAAGACTCAAAAGCTGGTGATATCTGTTTAGTAAACGTAAAGGCTAATGTCATCTTCAATTTCGTTCTCGGATGTGTGTACATCCGCCCGGGCATGTTCCGATTGTGGTTAAAATATTCCAAGATCATCGCTAAAATCTTCTTTCTGATCTTACTTCAACAGCAATGTAGTTGGAGGAGGAGGAGATGTTGATGTCTCACAAAACAGCTCACTGCCCGACTTCATGCTCAGCGAGTTCGATTGTTGTTGTTGTTCTCCAACTACATTGTTGTTGGAGAAGCTTCAATATAAAACAAAACGAACTCGCTGCCTATCTAGGTAAAATATCTGTATTGATGTAAATTTTACAAGAAATGTATCTTGTATGTTATTTGTGTGTTGTATCTTGTATGTCATTTTTGTCTTGTATGTCAAATAAATAAACTCACGCTGTTATCCGCACACAGCAGGGCAGGCAGAGTAAGCCTAGTGTTACCTATAAGTAAATTTCCAACCAATAAAATCTTTACATGACTTAAAAAGGTCCCGATTGTTAATCCTAATAAACTATTGGGCTTCTTTATTTTCTTTTTAGTTTTATGCAGTCGGGATTTTTCTGGATTCTCACTCAGAGTTATAAATTATTATTTATTTATATTGTAATTTCTTCTCTCTTGTACCAAGGCAATAAGCATTTGTCACACTCAATGTCTCGAAATTAGGCGTATTGATAGCATCTTCTCTTCACTTTTCTCGCTATGTTAGAAAATGAGCTGTATAATAAATAAATATTTTTCTATTGCATTTCAAAGTAAGTACATTTAAAATTTTAATATTAAACTGTCAACTCTATACATTTTATAGTCATTAAATATCTCAATTGAAGATAGCTGAATGTTGTAACTAAATTGTTTGTTATTTCGTTATTGATTAAAGTCTGGTTTGCTAAATGTGATAAGCGATGATTATTATTTAAATAATATCACCTTATGTAAGCGACAATTGGCGAGCTTAAAATTGTATGAAGTTTTGTTTTCAGATTTGTACTCAATCTTCCTGTCATGGTTTGGAGAGAATAGAACGAGATTTGAAATATTAAAAAGAAATAATTAATAAAAGTTAAACCGATTTCAAATACCTAATAATAATTATGTAGGTAAAAAATTAATGAATAACAAAAACTATTGGTAGGTTATATACTTGATTGAAATCAAAACTTTCCTTTGGATATAACTTTTATTTTCCGAGAAATTTGAACAAAAATTGAAACATTTACACTATACATATACACTTAAGAAATAAAAAATATTTTTGTAAGTCTAAATAGATCATTTAAATATAGATACGCAAATATTAAATCGTTTGATGTTCTAATAATATAAGTAATATTAAAAAAGCTTTAAATTAGCAGTAGCGACATCTGGGAATGTATAAGATAGTTGTACTAATTAGTTGTGAGTTTCAAAATTTATTTCATAGATGACGTAACCAGTAGAAAGTATCAATGGTCATTGTTAGATGGCATTTTAAAACATTTTATCTAATATACAGCTATAACAGTAAATAATAATATTGTAAATTGACGAATTATATGTTTTTAATATAAATCTATAATTAGTAATAACATATACATAAATACCAATAAAAATGGTAATGAACATTATTTTTTGTCATTCGATACATTTTCAATAAAAATACAATATCATAATTTGAATTTTATTTAAGACAAAATTTCAAAGAGTATTTTTTTACGCTTCATGGAAAAAATTACAAGAATAAAAAAGATAATGTTAATTAAATCAATTAAAAACGTTTAATTTATTACAAAAATAAGAAATACCAAAAATATATAGACAGTTATGGCCTGCACGCCGTCCGGTTATAATCGCGACGGTTGTGGGTTCCTTCAATTATGGGTTCACGTGTATCCCGCACATAGCATGGTAGGCAGATGGAACCTGGGGACCTAGTGTTAAGTCACTCCATTCCCATTAAGATACTTCTGTTGGAAATAGTAAATATTTTATTTCTACGCGCTACGCCCCACTACTAGCCTGAATACCAACCTGGCTTCATACAATGGCAAATGATATATTTCCTGGTAATATCCTGGTAAATGCGGGAAGCCAAAAAATAAAATAAAATTTAAAATAGCTTCTGCTATTCAATGTCAGATGGCGTTAGCTATATATTCAAATTTATACTCTTTTAAATGATTATAATCGTGACAGTGGCTTTACTCATTTACGTGAGAAATTTAATTAGATTTGGACAAAAAAAAATAGCCAAATGGTGATAATTCAAAAACAGATTCGGGGCAATCAATTGACTTTATGTCTCCTCTCTGAAAGGACAGAGTGCGGCGTTAAGGTCTGCCCTTTAACAAGTATTACCTTTATTAATTGCTACTCAACGCTAGATGGCGCTAGCTGCGTCATAAAATTATTAACGATAATTAAATACGAGTTGGTACGTACTGATTATGATGTATGATTTTATCTTGTGATATCATTGTTGGCTGTTCTTATCTCTTATCTTATCACTTGTCAATTATTCATACTTGACACTCAACGGAAGACAGAAGGTAAAGAAAGGCCTGGGTGAAAAAAAAAATATACCTAATGAGACTTCTATAAATAGAACTAGTAGGTATTATTGTTTATTTTTATTTCCAAATTATGTATTAAATAATTTTATATTTAATATTTTGTTTTTATTTTTTATGATTTTACAGTTACACATTTCACAATCTCCTATCCTCCTATCTAAAGGTTTTTATATCTATCTATAAAGAAAATTTTATAATTAATTTTATTATTTTTGTTTTTACACGCACTAATATACATAGTGATTTAAGAGCAAAGGTAAAGGAATGGCGGGGCTCAACGCCGAGCTTTGTCTCATTACCTATTATTAGAGCGGGAAAATGGGAATATGAACTATTTTATTTTCTCAAATGGTAATCGAACCCACAACCAGTCGCGTTTACAGCCGTACGCTTATGCCCCTGCGCCACATTTGACCTAACATTATCAGTCGAAAACAGTATTTGAAAATTTAAGCTTCAGCTAATTCAATAAATACCTACCTATATAATATTTTGTAGCAATTTTGTCGAATAATTCATAATAATACTCTATATTGACATAACGTCTACAAGCTCACAGACAAACGACAAACAGACAAAAAATATTATTTTATGTTAAATAAAAATTTGAACGCAGCGGGAATTTTTTTTTAAATTTTCATACGTTTTCTTAATAAGTATATTTCTTTCCTAAGTGTGGAATAACCTTTAAAAGTGTGCAAAAAAATATTATTTTATGTTCTTTTACATTGATAAATACCTCCAATATTAAATTATATTTTTTGAGATACCTTCCTTGTACAGACAGGGATCAGTTACAATTTTATTATATGTATAAATATATTTTTCATATTATTTTGAGTTGGATCGACCACTAATGTGTTCATTTATGAGAGAGGTCCCACTGTCAATGTTACCTGAAGAATCCCAGAAAGATACCTAGATTGACTGTTTTTTTACTAAGCTTTTTCAATCCTAGTAATACCTATATATTTTTTACTTTTTATTTATTTCAAAATGTTGAAAACAATCCTTTCATACTTTTACTATTTTGATAAGAAAAGAGTGTAGGTACTCTCTGTTTACCCTCTAATGTGTGCGAAGTTAAATAAAAATTGGCAGGATATATCTTTCCTGAGCCCATCGTTGCCCAATAGCACAGCGGGTAACTGTTATCTCTATAGTTGGGTGTTCGATTTCTTTTGCAAGCAACGTATTATCATCATTTTCTCTACCTAATACAGCAAATTTTGGAGATAAATTCCGCCTCTCAATATATCTGTAAGGACTCTCTGCCTACCCAGCTATACCTATATACTCGTAGTAAATGGAATACATCGTGACCTAAACACAAAATCTTTCTCGGGAATTGAACCTATGTCCCACTGAGCAAATTAAGTAATCAACCACAAGACTATCCTACATTGTAATAGTAATATAAATTACACATCATTATGATATAATATGCTAGATAGTAGTTTTTCAATTAAGTTACGTACAAATTTATATAATTTATGATCGTTATTTACTTAGCGAGATGATTTTGCTTAGTATAAGTAGGTGCTTGCAATCAATTACTTGTAAGGAAATGCTCGTAAATGCCACACAGAGATATCAATTAGGGTCTAACTAACATTAAGTTATTTAAAATATAAAAATTATGCATTTTTTAATAATAGTTAAAAATCTTAGTAACCTTTTGACAATGAAAAATTAAAAATATAGTTATATATTATTAGATATAAATTAAATAGCCGACTATTTGGATATTATTACAATTTGAAACTTTAAAAAAAATGGGAATTTAAAAATTGCATTAGTATAATATAAATTATAATCTATATCTCTACTAATATTATAAAGCTGAAGAGTTTCTTTAGTCGGACGCGTTAATCTCAGGAACAGCTAGCTCGAGTTCTTTAATTCTTTTTGTGTTGGATCGTACCTAGACTATATATATTGTCATCTTTCGAAGTAACCATCTGTACCTTCCCCCTAAAACACTTGTGTGATGGGACATACACAACCAGTAGTTGCTTCTATTTGATCACGCGGGCGAAGCCGCAGCCAAGAGCTTGTTAAAGACAATATTATTAACTTAAATTATATTGACGCTGCCTCAACACAAACAATAATGGCACATCGAGAATCCTTTGCTAAATATATCCTTTGCGAGAACGGAGTGTCTTAACACCGGTTATCTTTGCCTACCCCGCTACAATGCTATATGCGGGATACAGCGTGAAGCTATAGGTAAGTAGGTATACTAAATAATTCTTATATTTCAAATGTTAATGTTACTCTAAAAAGTCGTTTAGAGAAGTGACTTGTAAAAAAGTTTAATTAAAAAAGCCCTCAGCGCTATATAGTAAATATTTTCAAGATCATTTTGCTTTACGAGGATTTTTTTACATCTTAGGTGTTCTGTGCTCTGTTTGGACGCTGTTTGTATTTTTTTTTTTATAATATCACCTTAAAATTAAAGTAATCTTAATCACTTAAAGGCTATTTCTGTTTGTTTTAGTTTCACGCTTAAAGAAACAGAAATGACATTTTCCGCATATAGCAGGGTATATAGGGAGCGTAGTGTTAAGACACTGTTCTCCACACATGGTTTAATTTTCGGAATATTGCGTGATGAGTGGCGGAATTTAAAGCAGCTCTTTGTCTTCGTATCAGAACGAGGAAATTAAATTAAGTAATTACTCAGGTGTAGGTACCCACGGCTGTGCTACGACATTTCTATGAGTTTGTGAGAGCGAATTTCACGCTAGGTACCTTATTGCACAGTGAAATCCCATATTAAAAAAAATATATGAAAATCTACGTTTTAAAAATAAAACATACCTACACAAGAACTTTATAACAATAGAATCACATATATATTCTTTTCATACCATATTCAAATTCTCATATTGTCTATTGATATATTTATATATATACCTAATTGTCAGTACCGAATAAAATAAAATAAAAATAAATAGAATAAATAGAAACAAAAATATTTTACATTTTTGTTTCTATTTTAAATCGAGGACTTCCATTTATAGAATAATTCTTTATAATTATACCAAAAAATATTAGTAGACAGGTACTAGCTATAAAACAATAGATAATAACTATATCTAGAAAAAAAATTATTCAAGCTAACTTGCCTTATAAAACGAAGCACCGTACGGAAGAAAGGTGACTAATTAAAAAACTCCCCTTGAAAAGAAGCAAACGTTATAATTGCTCTAAAGAATTTAATGAAAAAATTTGGTATCACCTTACTATATCTTCACAGTAAGAGGGTTGACGGAGAATGGAGAAAAAAAATACAATAAATAATATATAATGTATACCCTAGCGGCCCGCTAAGCAATGCAGAGTAGGCAGAGGGAACCTATTGTTCTCATTCCACTCCGTCCTTCACTTTCCGCTGAATTTTGGGAGCATTGCATATATATTGAGTGGTGGAACGGAACACCGTGCCTTGCCTGGACACCAGAGCGAAGAAATGGCAATATACATTTAAATAAATATTTCATTTCCTCGAATGGAGATTGAACCTACAACGAGTCGTGTTTACAGTCAGCTTCTGCGCCACGACTCGCCTATGTAAATATAGATATCTTAATTTGAGTAAAGAGCAATGGTTGTGTGCTTGATTTTGCTGCTAAAATAAAGCGCGGCGTTGTGTTCCGTCACAAAACACATTGTCTTTAAAAAGTGGAAAAATATTTACTGGACTGTATTGGACATGCACGAATCGAACAAATATAGGATGTATGTAAGAAGCAAAACTATTTAATATTCCATTGATACACCGCGAGGGTGCCCTTCGCATTGCAGAGTGAGGAACTCGGAGCAGTGCGTGGGATTTACGACACACGTGTAGGTTCAAGGGATTGCTTCAAATTCGAAATGATATAATTATATCTAATGGATTTTTTTTCAGTACACATTATAAATAAGAGTAATTTCAAAGTAAATAATCACATACACATACTTATATGTAGGTATGTATTTTAAACTATTGATCTAATTATTGTTTTTGACTTTTTTAAAATCACTGTTACTTAAATTACAAATTCCTTTTTTTTGGACTAATTAGAATGTTCAACATGCAATGTCTTAAAATGAAACAGAGAGTGGAGAACCGAGTGCCCAAACACTAGTAAACGAGTTACCAAGCCAGCTGTATCTATTAATAATTACTACTTAGGTATATTACATTTATTCTAATTTTCATCATTTATAATATAATAATGAATATGATTACTAATATACAAAACATTTTTGTTTAAACAAAAACGTTAATATAAATAAACAGTTATGTTTATTAATATAGACTATAGGTATATTTTTTAAATTAATTTTTAATTATGACACAGACTATTATTTCTTGAAATATAACTTAATTACAACAATTTAAAACTTAATTATTTCTGATTATAATTTTATGATAACACATTTATTTGAATATTAATTTTAACTATGTAAATAATACATCAGTCTATTAATAGGAAGCCAACGTAGCGCAGTGGGATAGCTTCTGATTGTAAGCGCGATGGTTGGAGGTTTGATTCCAATCTGGGATAGAAATAATTATTTATATTTTCCCATTCTGGTAAGACAAACCGCGGCGTTCAGTACCGGCACTCACAATACAATGTCTTATATTTTGGCGGAACGTAAAGAACGGAGTATCTTAACACTAGGTTCTATTTGCCTGCCCTGCTGTAGGCCGGATACAGCGTGAAGCTTAAAAAAAAATACAGAAGATAAGTAACGTTATATAGAATAAGTTACTTTTACCTGATAGGTATTATTTGTGATATTTTATTAGCTTAGCTTAGAATGTGTTCGTTCAATTAATATCTGCATCACAAATTTATAAGAAATTATAATAACTGGAAGCCAAAGTTTTAAAATGGAAAATATAAAATTGAAAAAAAAATTTAAAATCTAGATACTAAATCAAGTAACCCTTTTAAATATTTAATTGTAACCTTTGAAACTAAAATCAATAAAAATATTGAAATCGATTGTTTATTTTGTGACTTTTGTCTCTACCATAGAGTTATTGTTGTTGCTGTTCTAATATTAAAATAAAATATTTACAAACCATAAAGAAAAGACAACCAAAATTATAAATAAATATTTAATAATTAACTACTTTGTTAAACAAATAACACGTTCATTTACAACACTAATAAAAAATCTATAATCAAAATATAAATAACTAAAATTAAGATGGCACACAGTACACGCTGACAGAATATATCCATACATAAATAAATAAATAAATAAAAATAAAAAGAACGCCTGTCAATCCACAATCATTTAAAGCGTACAAACAAACCTACAATATAATAAGTGATATAGAAATAAAAGTGTAAGGAAAAAATGGCTCCGCCTACCGTCAAACCACGCCTATGCTTGGTGGGGATTCGGTCTTATTCGCCAGTCTATACTCGCTTTCGCAGTTCACACAACGTTCGTATTAAACCAATTTTGATTGAACTATTATTAATTTATAGCCAAATAATATGTAATAATTGTATTTTTGTATGTACATAGAAAAAAATTGATTGTTTCGTGTCACATCTGACATTTCTGACTGTGTTTGTGAGTGGGTTCTTTTTGATGTACATGTTATAGTATAGTTTTAATTAAAAGGTTCTTTATAATGTGTTGAGTGTTGTTTCGCTGGATTTTTGTGTGAGGTATGTAAAATTATATATCATTTTATATAGTATAAATACACAATACATTTATTATTATTTCTAATTATGTTATTTCGTCAAAATTTTCTATATAAACAAAAAAGAAAATAATTATAATATTATGCTAAAAACTTAAAACAGGTATAAAATGTCAGTATTTATTATAAAAAAAGTAGTTGGCTGTCAAATTAGTGATAAAATTTTATCGATCGTATCCATTGCACGTAATATTTTAGTATGAAACTTTTATAACATCCATAAAAGATGTTTTTATGGTACTATGAAATTAATATCGGGAAGCTATTTAGCTCCACAAAAGGGCTTAAAATGACAAATGTATATTTTTATATTAATGTTACAAAGCTGAGGAGTTTGTTTGGTTGAAAGCGTAACGTCAGGAACTATGTCAAATCGAAAATCTCCTTTTTTAACTTCATACTCTATTTATTAGGGAAATATCACGTAAATCTTTTCGATAATGAAATTTTTTTTGGTCTAAGCGTAGGCAATGCCGCTGCCGCAAATTTTTTGCATACATACAATTAATTGTAAGTAAATAATTGTAATAATTGTAGTTGATATAAAACGACGATATGATAGACTATTTAAAACTTGTTCAATCATCACACGCGTGTGAAGCACTAGGTTCTCAGGTTCCGTCTAGTTATGCTGACATGTGATGGATACAGCATGAAACTAAAAAAAATATTACTACGAAATAAATACACGTTAAATTAAATAATTACTTAATATAATGCTATCTTATCTTTAATAAATATTATTGCTATACTCTATCTTAATCCTACTAGATATCCAGCAAACTTCTTGTAATCCTACATGATCAAAATAATATTGAAATAAATTAAATATTGTGACGGTCGTGGCGGGCGTAGTGGATTCGATTCCCAGTTGGGGATTACAAGATAACAAAGCGCGGTGTTGAATCCCTCCACTTTATACGCAATGCCTCGAAAATTGGTCGGAAAGTGGGGAACAGGAGTGCCTTAACATTAGGTTCCCTCTGCCTACCCTGCTAAAAAAGTTATATTTACTCAAGCATATATATATATTTACTTTAGGATATCCAATATGATAATCGTAACAATATCGCTTCAAACATAATAAACTAAGAGATTTTTTCGATTTTTAAACTTTTTAAATGAATGTCTTTAACCGGATTAATCGACTATATTTAGTAGTAAAATAGAAAAAAATCAGCTTTACGCTGTATCCTGCACACAGCAGGGTAGACAGAGAGAACCTAGTGTTAAGACACTCCGTTCCCCACTTTCTGCCGAATTCTGGAGGTACTGCGTGTTGAGTGGCAAAACTCAACGCCGCGCTTAGCCTCATATATTAGTAGCCTCCTATATTTAGTAGTAGGTATAGATATATTTTTGAGAAAATCCAGTCTTCACAGCCCACCCGACACCCCCTCTTCCTACGTCCATGGGGCCTAGGAGATTCATTTAAGATAGATACATATATTTGAAACTAAACATAAGTTATAACGAATATCTGATGATGTTAAAACGCTAAAAACCGTCGAACGCATATGTTTTCGTGCATTATAAATAAAACTATTATTAATAATGATGATTATTCATTATTAGTATTTATGATCATTATAAATGATCATTATTATTTTTTTTAAATATCATTAATTGGTGCTGTCATGAGCCTGTTTCTTGTCTCATACTAGCTGAAATGCCGTTTTCTATCATAATGACATCTCAAGACTGATCTCAAACTTGAGAGCTGTTTGTAAATGCGGGTCTAGGAGTTTTAGTTAATATATATTTGAACTTAACTTAAGTTCTAACGAATATCTGATCGTATTAAATACCCTTTATAAATAGGACTCATATAGCTTCACGCATTATAAAATAAATTATTATTATTATGATGATTATTCGTTATTAATATTTATGACTATTATAAATGATTATTATATTTTTTTGAAATATGAGACTTGTTATATAGCTTTATTTTTTTATAATAATAGGTATATAAAGTATTACAATTTTTTGATAGATTAGGTTTATTAAAAAATATATATTTAAAAAATATTATCCTCTTAGAGTCTCTAGTGGTAGGTACAAGTAGGTATTAATACTATAAATGTGAAAGTTTGTGAAGATGCATATTTATTTCTGTTTTAAGCAAAAACAACTTATACATAAGTTACAATTTTGAAAAAGATTTTCTATAATTCAGCCTATTATATATCATAAAATATTGTAGTTACGTAAAATACGACGGTTGGTTCCTTAATTTTTTACGAACAATTGACAAATTCTCTCGAAGTTCTATCTGAAAAAAAAATCAGCTTCACGCTGTATCCCTCGAACAGCAGGGTAGGCAGAGGGAACCCAGGGTTAAGACACTCCGTTCCCCACGCGACGTTCCAAAAAGTTCTATCTGCGGTTCAACAATAAGTGATTTAATATTGTATGGCTGTTTTTTTATAAAGAAACGTGGTAACTGTAGTGATAAATTAATATAAACTTGATGCAGCAGAAGCACGACCGCATGACTGTAAAAGCAACAGCTTTGGGTTCGAATCCTACTTGGGATAATGGAGAATTTAATATTACAATTATCTGGTAATAAGGCAAAGTGTCGTAAAGTTCTGCCACTCACCACAACACGTGTGAAAGAATTCGGTGAAAAATTGGTAACAAAAATGTATTAATAGGAACGGAGTAAGTATCTGAACAATAGGTTTCCATGCTCCCTCAGCCTGCCCCTGTATTGATATATGCAGGATACACCGTGAAGCTATAGAGTGATATAAAACTCTACTGTTACTGAGTGTACAATCGACCGAAGCCCAAGCTCCAATACGGGAACATGGCAAAAGCTTAAATAAAAGAAATAAATCCTGAATACATATTTTACTTTGAACGGTTATTCTACATTATTATTATCTGATAATGTACATTTCTAAAATGAAAACTTATTTTATATTTAAAAAATGCTGTCATAAGGCTGCGCTGTACACCGTTTAGATTTTAAAAGGTGAGTTCAAATAAAATTTCCAACTCGATAAAGGGCCGTAAGCCCAGATTGGAGCCCCGCAAGGGGCGCCCTAGCCGCCGACGACATCCTCTCAAGCCATGTGCTTGCACATTTCCATGGACAGAGTACCTTTTCTCTATCCAACAACATAAACAAGAAAATAATGTCAAATATAATTTACCAGAATGTAAAAAATCACCTAAAATGCGGCGTTAGGTTCCTCAACGTAACTCGCAATAACTTCAGAAAAGAAAATAATATTATTCATAAAATAAAAACAAAATACGTAATTATAATTGCAAATATTGATTCAATCATAATTAATCATATATAGCATAATTAATATGTTTGCGCTGTTCAATATATTAGACATTATACAAGTGTGTCATTGTGTGGAGCTATACGCCGTTTCTAGTTCAAATATTTTTCTTTTTTTCTTTTTTTATAAATAAGTGTTATTTAAATACTAGTTTTCACCCGAGGCTTCGTCCGCGTCGTCAAATAGAATTAAATATAAGTTGTATGTATGATTTTTTGAATATTTTGATTTATGTATGACACGATTTAAGCACAGTGGGTTATATCGTAAGAATAAACGTTAGATATAATAGGTATCCTAATAGTCTAAAACCTTCCTCGACAATTGGACCATATAAATCAGCTTCTCGCATTATCCCGCAAACAGCAGGATAGGCAGAGGGAACCTAGTATTAAGACATTCCGTTCCTCATTTTCCGTTAAATTCGAAGCCTGAAAAGTGTTGAGGGGACGAACTCACCGCCGCGCTTTGTCTCGACAGTAGAGCGAAGAAATTTTATTTGTCAGCAATCTTAAATGTTAAATAAAAAGTGCCTTAATTATTTCAAGAGGAGCAAATTAAAAGATGAATTTAAAAATGTATATTTATTTATATATGATAAAATGATTCGCTAATCTATTAATTGAACAAGCTTACACACTACAATTTTTTTAATATTCTGTGTTGTATGGCGGAATTTAATGCCGCACTATGTTGCGCTATCGAAAATAATCAGCTACAGTTACTTATACAAGGTTAGAAAATACATGAAATGAAAATTAACATAGATATTTTAAGAAATAAATAGTTATATAAGAAAATATAATATAAATATGTAATTTTTTTATGTATATATAATTTTAAACTGTCATCTATTTATCAATTATAACGTCGCTTATTTAACAAAACAAATATAATTAATTTATCGTAATAATACCTATATTACTCATCTAACATATTATTTGACAATTCTACAAATGATAAAATAAAATAATTTATACAATATTGGATACACTTGTTTAAATAGCTTTAAAATTAATTACTCACCTTCTGACTATATTGTTTAATAAATAAATATAATGAACTTAGTGTATGATCTCTCCGTTCTTTATGTTTTTCTTTATATTGACTCTTTTATCGACACTGGTCGTGGCGCAGTGGCACAACCGTGCGACTGTAAACGCTATAGTTTGTGGGTTCGATTCCTACTCGGTGAAATATTTAATATTTTTAATTCTTCGCTTTGGTACGAGGCAAAGCGCGGCTTTGAGTCCCGCCACTCAACGTGTAACGCCTCCAGAATTCGTCGGTTAGTTGGAAACGGAGTGCCTTAACGCTAGGTTCTCAGGTTCGCTCTAGCTACTCTGCTAGAGAGAGCTACGTGCGAGATATAGTGTGAAGCAAAAAATAAAAATCTGCTGCTTCGTCCGTGTGTCATGCATGTGTCATGGGATCAACTATATATATGACATATGATACTTTCTAAGTGAAGGAGCTCTGACCGCACATACAGTGGGAATATTGATTAACGTATAGCCTATACAGCATCAAGGAAGGCTTATATAGGCTCAAGGATCTATAGCCTCCCTTGATGTTGGACTATTCAACACAAAAATAATATGTAAATTCAAAGTAATAGTAAATTCGCTTCTTGAGAAGAGAAAGTGCGTTCAATGAAAAATGCTTTACTGTTTATAATTTTAGTATAGAAGTATAGATATAAATTGTGTGTTGGGTGATACAACTGATGAATTTTGTCGAATTTAAAAAAACATATCAATTTTAAGCCTATTATAAATTGGAAGTACTCGCCTATAACTTTGTGTGGATTTTAAGATGGAAAATGGAAAATCCACTTTTCTCCGTTCCGTTCCGTTCCGTTTCCGTATGAATTTCGAAAAACCTCCCCTTAGCCCTCCCCCACACTTCCTAACTTACCAAATTTTAACTTTCAAGTCCTCTCCGCTAAAGTCCAGCAGTTACATCTGTGCGGTGTCTGTCAGTCACTCGGTAACGGAATAGTTTTATATTACAAGTATGTACATCGATCTTTATTTAAGTATCTATTCGATTGTACTGTTTGTTATATATATTTTTTTCTAGGTTAAGAAATCTGTTCTGTTTTTTTTTCTTATATACCCTTTTTTGACATCATGGAATAGAAAGAGATAGCAAAGAAATAAATAGTTCTGTTTTACATAATCTTAAAAGGTTTTTTACATAATCGTAAACAATAATTGTCCTAAAATTTGCCCAAAACCGGAACCAAATATAGGACCCCTTGGAATAAATTCAAATAATGCGATGGAAAAACCAATAATTATTCTATTTTACTGGAAATAAAGTAAATATAGCACCGTATTATGAGTTAAACGTGAAAATCGTAAAAAACAATGTAACATAAGTGACGCGTTAAATACGTCTTAAAAATAGTAGTTAGTGTCATCGAACATTATTTAAAACAAAACTATTTCACGCTCTTTCCCGCAGAGCAGGATAAATAGATAGAACCTAGTGTCAAGACACTCCGTTTTCCTTAATACTTTGTAATAAAATAATATAAAAACTGTTATTCGCAAAAGAAAAATAAATAATATCATTAATTTGAGGTTTTATCTCTCTATGTCAGATCCGAGGGAATGAATTATTATTATTTTCACGTTCTGATGACAAGACATAGCGCGGTGTTGAGTTCCGCCACTTAACGCAACGCAATGTCTCTAAAATTGGGAGATCTGTGCGGAACGAAATGTCTATACATTAATTTCCTTCTGTCTGCCCTCTGCTATATGCAGGATACAGCGTGAAGCTAAAAAGAAAAAGTAAGATTTTCCTAGCGAGGTGCTAACTGCAAAAGTTGTTACAGCCTTATAAGGATTTTGTGATGCACGATGAGGTGGTATAACCTAATTGGTTAGAATTCTTGAATGGTATACAAGGGACACAGGTTCAAATCTGATCACGCTTAAATTGTTATATAAACTTCGTAGTAGTACTATCCATTAGAAAAAAATTTGCAAACATAACTCGTAACGTAAGTACTAATCTGTTGAATAGCGACTCAACGCCACGTTTTGTCTTGTTACCAGAGCGATGAAAGGAAAAGAATGAATTCCCTGATTAAGACCCCACAACTGTCAAGCTAACACTCGGACATTGTGCCGCTAGGCCACGACGAACTCCAATAATAATAATATATACTATATTTTTAAATGTAATATATATTTATATATTAAATAAAAAAAAATCATATTTTCATTTCATTGCGCTGCGTTAAGTTCCTCTACTCAACACGCTATGCCTCCAGAATTCGACGGAAAGTGGAGAGTTTTAATACTAGGCTCCCTCTTCTTACCTTGCTGTGTGCGGGATATAGCGTAAAATTGAAAAACAAAACCTATTTAAAAGAAAATAAAATGAATAATTTTTCCCTCTGTTTATTTACTAACATACAATTATACGTAGCATTTTAATGTAGATTATATTCGAAATTAAATTATACGTTCCTTAAAGTATAATTAATTTTAATTAATAAATAATTAAAGTCGTTAATTACGAACGTAATTATAATGTGTATATAGAATGAAGGTGCCATTAAAATTACTACAATTGTACAGTGACCAATTATTATTTTATATAATTAGAATATATATTGAAACTTGAGAACAATGACTAATGTTATAAAACTGAAGAGTTTGTTTGGTTGAACGCGCTTATCTCAAGAACTACTGGTTCAAATTGAAAATATATTTTTGTGTTGTATAGTCAATTTATTGAGAAAAGCTATAATAGGTTGCCAGAGGGAACGTAGGTTCCCAGGTGTATGGAAAATCCCTCAGTTCAGAAAGAAATATGAAAGCTATACATTTGTGGGTAAATCCTAAAAAATAATAGCCTTAAAACCTTTTAAGGCTGTTATGTTAATTTTGTTATTAAAGCTGTTAGCTCAAGTGAGGTATTAGATGAAAGGACTCTGGTTAAACTAAGCTTAGATTTCAACAAAAGGTGGAGGTCTCGAGACCTCCAATTTTTGGTAAATTTTTGACTAGTAAGGATTAGGTATATGTGGTGTAGGTTATCCTACTCGTGACGGTATTTCCCCGCCCCGATAAATAAAACGCGGTGTTGAGTACAGCTACTCAACACAAAAATATCTCGAAAAATGAGCAGAAACTGGGGAACGGAATGTTAGAAATTTCTCTCTGTTCTTATAGTGTTGCTAAGTAGGAAAAAGCTTTATTTTTAAAGATATTGTTTATTTGATATAGCCACTAAGCTCGATTCGTTTGTTTTGAAAGAAAAAACAGAAAATTACTAAGTCACTTTATAGAGTATCTTAGCACTAGGTTCCCGCAGGATATTTTCCTATATACGAGTTACAACGCGAAACTAATAATATATATAAAAGTATATACTACCTAAAACAGAAAGTAAATGTTAATTCTTTTAATAGGCAGTTATTCTTTGACGTGAAAATAATAAAAAATAATAATTAAATGCTTATGTAGCCATTAAGGCGACGGATGTAGCAGGTTGGAATCCTGTGTCGTTAATACAAATAACTGTAGAGTAGAGAGAGGTTACGTGAGCATAGTAAAGTTGGACAAGCGAAATATCTTGTAAACATTATTTCAAACAAGAAAAAATTCTAACAAAAAAATATTCTAATTCTAGGTTTTCCCTCCGCCTGTGTATATGCGGGATACAGCGTGAAGCTGAAAAGAACAATAGTCACTTTTAAAGTTTTAAATGTTACTTATTGCAAATAAATTGGCTTGATAAAGTTGTAATAGTCGTTGAGGTGCTATTATGATGTAAATAAAAAAAACCTGTCCAATAAGCCCTATCCTAGTTTAACTTAAAACTAGAAATAACGTGAAAACTAGAGTGAAAAAGGAAAATATTCTCTTCATCTTCTCTTATCTAATGCTTTCGTATCAAAATGAGACAGTCACTGTGAGGGTGTTGTGATATAAAATATTCTATGCCCTATTCTATTGCTATGTGGGATAAGCTATTTCGGAAATCGGAAAAAAATGGAGTGTCTTGACACTAAGTTCACTATGTCTATCCTGCTATATGCGAAATGCAGGGTTAAGCCCATTGTTTTAGCTAGTTCCAATAGTTCTTAATAGATGGCGCTAGTATACATATGGATCACCGATATTAATATTATCATAACTACAGTTGTAGCACGGGAGTGTGACTGCAAATATGACTGGCTATGGGATCGACTCCCAATGGAGATAATTAAATATTTAAAATAATATTTTCATTTCCTCGCTCTGGTGTCGAGGCAAAGTCGCCAAAATTCGGCGGAAAGTGGGCAACGGAGTGTCTTAACACTAGGTTCCCTCTGCCTACCCAGTTGTGTGCGGGATGTAGCCTGATTTATTTGATTTATTTTTGTAACACATTATTTCAGCTGATATAACATATTTCAATTGATGTAATACATTAAATGGAATTATTTTCCGTTATCTCATTGAGAAGTTATATATGAATACATATTGAGTGATTTAATCCGTTGACAGCAATAATTTATTAACAATAAATAGTATTTTCACAAAAAAAAAAACTAATCCTTAAATAGGTCACTTTTATTCAAGCAAACAAAGATTGGAACAGAGTTACATATACTAGATATTTCGCTATATAACTAGCATATGTTAATCTGCTAACTAGTTGATGACAGTGGACGAGGCGAAAGAGGTATGTAGAGACCGTAGCGTTTGGCGCTCCGTTCTCTCTGACTACCCCGCTAGGGGTAAAGCGTGAAGCTAAGTTAAGTTAAGTTAAGTTATGTTAATCTGTTTGAAAATGTGTATGCTTGAATCATATAAAATCTTATGTCCCATTTTTCCCGTGTCCGTAAGAATTTCGAGAAATTTTCACTAAGTGGAGAGCACTTATTAAAAAATTCTGACACTCCTTAACCTGCCTACTTGACGAAATTTCAAATATCAAAGTTCAGTAAATTAGTCTCTACGTCATCTATCAGTCACACGGTATTTTTTTTTTAATTTACATTTTTTTCAGTTTCACGCTGTATCCCGCATATAAGCAGGGTATGTGGAAGGAACCTGGTTTTAGGACATTCCGTTACCATTAAGATACTTACGTTCCCCACTTTCAGCCAAATTTTCTCTATATATTACATAGATAATATATACTTTAAATAATTAACCCACCAAGCGAATTAAGCCTATCTATAAATAGTATTATTAGCGTCACTAATCCACTCTACACCCGCATGCGAGTAATAAAATATGTACTTCCATATAATTCAATAATAATGAAGAAGGGTATTAACTAATAGGTTATAGGGTCGTGGTGAAGTGGGATAGTGAACAATGGTTATGGGTTCCATTCCCACTCAAATATGTGATAATTTTTTAATTGATTAATTTCTACGGCTGGCAATGCGAGTTGTTGATAACGGTAGAAAGTTTTTTTTTATTTCATTCGGTATGCTTGATTTATATTATAGCTGCACATTGCTATATGCAGCTATAATATACAGGGAGACAGAAAGAATCTGGGAACCTAGCGTTAAGACACTTTGTTGCCATTAAAGACCTTGTGTGTGTATGTGTGCACGGCATTGTGTATTGAGTGGCGGTACTCCACGCCGCGCTTTGGTTCGTGACCAGAACGAGGAAATAAAAATATTAAATATTTCATTTCTCTGAGTGGGTATCGAACCCACAACTGTCGCGCTTACAGTCTGAACTTATAAAGAAAAGAAATATTTTCCTATATTTCTTTTGACTATTATAAAATTGGTTATAGGGTCGTGGTGAAGTGGGATAGTGAAGAATGGTTGTGGGTTGCATTACTACTTGAATACGCGATAATTTTTTAATTGATTAATTTCCACAGTTGGCAAGGCGAGAAGTTGTTGATAGCGGTAAAAAGTTTTTTTTAGATTCATACTGTATGCTTGAATTATGTTATAGCTGCACATAGCAGGGATACAAAGAGAATCTGGGAACCTAACGTTAAGGCCCTCCGATCTAATTAAAGCAATTGCATTATCCACCTCCTGGCGTTGAGATCCGCTACTCAACTCGCAATGAATAAGAATTGCGCGGAAAGTTGGAAACGGAAGAGTCTTGATAGGAACGGAGTGCCTTAACAGTAAGTTTTCAGTTTGCCTTAGCCTACTCTGCTATATGGAATACAGCGTGAAGTCAAGAAAAGGTTATTTTCACCATTATACAAATAACAGTTTGTTTTGGTTGCAATATAGGTTTCCGTTTAGTTATATAAAACACAGCGTGGAGTTACGCTGTTCATTTTTATACAACATGATATCTTTCTCAATGGACATAAGCGGAAAAAAAGGAGAGTTAGGTCACAAGATAAAAGAAAATATAATAAAGACAGTAGACTCCACTCTACATTTTGTTAACAGATTTTTTTTAATAGATTATTTTTTTTTAAATACCACCAAGGCCACACAACGAACTGGCTAACACGAATCTATTGCTTATAATAAATCCGTACGTAGCGATTCTTCACGCGTTAAAGCGAAACATAATTTATACTTTAATTAAACGATAAAACACTTTTAGATATTTTATAACATTTTAGGTTTTTAGCACACTGCGGTGCACTGGTTGGAAATTTTATAGCTTTTTTTGTCTTTTTTTTTTGTTTTTGTGCGTCCTGTATATAGCAGGGTAGGCAAGGGTAACTTGGGAACCTAGTGTGAAGACACTCCGTTATGCTTTAAGGACTTATCCTATAGTATTATCCGTGAAAAAAAAATAGTTTATCGAATATAGAGATAGGAATAAATGTTCTTTCTGTCTAAAAAAAACACATTTTTATATTTAAGTTTTAACGTATTACTTATGAACTATACTAAATTGGCACGCTACTTAATAGAGTTTGAATCAATAACACAATTTATTTTTCATCTCACTACCGCATAGCAAGGTGGACGTGACGTCAGTCGTAAAATTGGAAACATGAAGCTGCAAACAAAAAACAAAACATAGCAACAAACGCCGTACACCACAATCCTAAAACACATTTTATCACAACATGTTTTTGTAGGTGCTAAAACACAAGTATTACCGTTTTACCTACTTTAGTTGAATTTTTATATGAAATTATTTTTATTGCATACTACTAAAGTTATAATAAATTCAATGGCTCTATAAAATAGTGTTCGTATTCGTGAATTGAAATAAATCATGTATTTGTACGAAAAAAATTTTTATGTGGATGGTAATTATTTAATGGAATGGAGGTAGTTTATTCTATTTCTATGTATACATGTATGCACGTGACAAGGAATGTAGGTTCTATTCCCACTCCACGAAATAAAATGTTTTGTATTTTCATTTCGTCGCTTAGGTAAACAAGGTAAAGCACGGCGTTGAGTTTCGCCTCTCAACACGCAATGTCTCGAAAAGTGAAGGAATGTCTTAACACTAAGTTCACTCTGCTATATATTAAAAAAAACAGATTTTGGAATTAATTAACACAATAAACTCAGTATTTATAGCGTATCTTAGCTAAGTAATTTTGAAGAGAAAAGAGGAATTTTCGTCGCGCATTGTCTTGTTACAGAGCGAGGAAATGAAGAGAAAATTTTGTTTAAGTGAGAATCGAACCACACACAACTGTATGTGGAAGACGCTGTGCCGCTGCGTCATGACGGCTTTAATAATTATTACATAACTTTACGTATTTTTTTTTATTTCTATATAATTTGAAGACGATATTAAAGTCATATCCGATCAGATATGGACTAGACTAGCAAAGGATAGGGATGTTTGGAGGAAATTGTAGGAGGCCATTGTCAAATTAGGTTAAGGGGGTAATAGAACTAGAATTCTAACAACATTCATATATGAAAATCGTATTACTACAACTGTATTCTAACTCCTAAGACATTAGAATAAGAGCATATTATTATATTGCTTAATTTGAACCGGAAAATCGAACTCACTATCTCAATCCCGTATCCGTACAACACACAAACACAGTCAACCGTAAAACTGTTAAAGTAAAAATATAAAAACAACCATGAATTTACTTTATATAAACAGTTTATGAATCAATAAAAGTCAACGTGTGTTATTGTTCGCTTATCAGAGCGGAGTAAACGCATTGTAAATTATTAGCTTTTACATACAGCTTTGCCTTCGTTGGCTTCGTTGTGTATGACATATGACATATGACACATCGAACATAATAATCGGCTGCTTGTGGGTTCGATGCCCATTCGAGTAAATAGAACATTTTATATTAGAGGAGATAAACCTCGCTATGTTACGAAGCAAAGCGCAACTTAAGTTTCGCCACTCAACTCACAATGTCTCCAGAATTCGGTGGTAAGTGGGGAACAGAAGTATCTTAATGGGAAGGGAGCGTTGTAGAACTAGATTTCCAGTTTTTTTTCCAGTTTATACGTAGCTTAGGTGACAATGCTATATCATGGTATAAACGAGCTGGTGTGATTATAGAACCAGAATCTGAGAAGAACTCTTCCTAGGTTACTAGAAAACTACTGCACTTGTAGAACTTGATGTAGAAAAACGTGTTATTATCATTTAACAACTATATATGTACTATTATAGCACAAACTTTTCTTTTTCCATTTCCTTGAGGTCAGTCGTGGCGCAGCGGCACAAATTGTGATTGCAAAATCGACTGGTTGTGGGTTCGATCCCCACTCGAAAAAATTAAATTTCACTATTTTCATTTAACTATTTTCATTTCTTCTAGTGCCAAAGCAAATTGCAGCGTTGAGTTCCGCCACTCAATACGCATTGCCTTCAGAATTCGGCATTGCATGGTAATAGCAGTGTCGTAACACAAGGTTCCCTTACTACCCTGCTATATATGGGATACAGCGTGAAGCTAAAAATTACACTATAATTTAATTTACATATGTCCCGTCTCTACCATCATTTACATGAATGAAAGGGATACATATAGCTACATTTAAAGTAGCTAATATGTACTGTCTGTCATTTAACAGTACTATTTGAACTCAATTATCACATGATATGCAATTTCAAACAATTTTGAAATCAAAAGTAATAATCATTCATTATAGTCATTCATTTGGTGAATTATTGTACGGGAAGCGAAGTGATGATGAAAATATGTATAGATCTTACAATTCTATTGGGAAACGTATTCAAATTTGATCGTACCAGTATTCGAACCCGAATCTCTTGGACGCCGAAACAATGCCACGACGGTCGGACGGTCGGAAAAAATATTTATTTTTCTTTTACATTATTCACGTTATACCAGGGTAGGCAAAAACAACCTAATGTAGAGGCACTTCGTTGCATGTGTGTAGGAATAGGGGAGACGGGGCAACGATACAATCGTCTTGCGGTCTCTCCAAAAGTGTTAGAATTACCAACAAAATTAGCTAAAAAAATACACAAAAAACAAAAAATAACTTTTCCACCAACAGATTTTAAACACTAGGCCACCTTACGCTCTTTCGGTGGATTGAACTTAGATGGAAAATAAAAATAAAATAATCATTTTTCTTTAGAGACTGTCAATACACACAAAGTATCTGACTGTAAATTCGATGGTTGCGGGTTCCATTCCCACTCAGGGACAAGAGTTATTTTATTTTTTTCGCTCTTGTACCAGTTCTGTCCATCCTGTGAGCCTAAAAAAATCGCTTAGCTTTGACTGTTTTGTAGTGAAAGTTATATTTTTTTAGGCTTTTTACAATATGTAATTAGGTTTGAAAAGTAAATGCTATACTAATAGTACAGTTATTATGTATTATTGCATATATTTATAGTAATTATATCGTTCCATAATATAAATGGTCTTGTTAGGATTACTAGTGTTGGGCTGTTGCTTTACCTATATAAACCTTTCAGGAATGACACAAAGTGACATTGGAGTAAAAGTAGGTGACTTGAGTGTAAATTGCCTGCTGTATGCAGATTAAAAAAACAGTGTGAAAATAATGGTGAGACAAAGGTTCTGATATTTGAATGAAAGGACGGAATGCAAAATCAGTGTAAATAGTATGTTATTAGAACTATTGAATGAAGTGGTATATATGAGAAGTACATTCAGTAGAGATGATACGAGATGGATGTGGAAAGGCGTATTGCTGCCGGTACAAGGGTTAATGATGCTTTGCTTGATGATACCCGTTTAACCGTATACAAGGCAGCGAAAATTAGGTATTACAGAAGAAGAATCAAAGTAGGATATTCGAAATCAGCTTAGCTGATCGAATCCGCTATGAAGAAATACGCAGAATGGCAGGTACTACCGAGGATGTCACGGTGAGAATGAAGAAGAATGTACTCAGTAGGTTTTGGCGCGTCGAACGAATGAGTGATAAAAGAATGGTAAAAACGATTTATGAAGGTAAAATGAGCAGTAAGAGATGTAAGAGGAGACCTCGTTGATCTTCAAACACGGTATCAAAGATACTGGAGGAAGGTCACGTAAAAAGCATGAAAACCCCCCGGAGAGCATGTATGAATAAGTTGATGACACGAGGCAAAAGAAGTATGCAGAGCTTTTGGTACTCCGTTCTCTTTGACTGTCTTTTTAGGGATACAGTATGAAGCTAGATAACATCAGATTATTATTTTTTCACTCAATTCTACATAAAAAGATACCTTCACGCTTTTTCCTGCATAGCAGCGTTAACAGAGGAAACCTTCCGTTAAGACACTTTGTTTAATGTTTTGCCAAATTTTCGGGAATTTTTTTATTGAATAGCGCGCCCAACGCCGGACTTTGAGTACTAGAGCGGGAAGTTAAAAAATAATTAAAAGTACAATCATTTTTATAAATAGGAATTGAATCCACAAGAACCGCGTTAAAATTCATACTCTGCCCCACTGTACTACGACGGCATGATTAATGAAATTCGAAGCTATAATTATTAAAAGATGCCATATACTTATACTTTAACGTACGTAGTTGTCACAAAATGGTGAAAAAAGGCCAGTTGTGGCGCAGGGGTACAAAGTGTGACCGTGAACGCGACTGGTTGTAGCCTTTGGGTTCAAACCCCCCCTTGAGGAAAAGAAATATTTATTTAAACCTATATTTCTATTTTCTCGCTCTGATTTAGAGGTAAAACACGGCGTTGAATTTCGCCACTCAACACGCAATGCTTCTAGAATTCGGCAGAACGTGGGGAACGGAGTGTCCTAACACTAGGTTCCCTCTACTTACCCTGCTGTGTTCGGGATACAGCGTAAAGCCGATTAAATAAAAACGGGTTTTAGTCAAGCTATATGCAATATTTTTTAAAAAACGTAATTTCATTAAAAAATTATGTATTTCTATCACAAAAAGTAACCTGGTTCGAATCTAACGTTACATTGTTTAATTGATAGAAAAAATCACTTAAAAAGTCGTCATAGCGTGTGTGAGTTGGTTCATTACAATTTTTACAATATGCCAGCGGCTCCCAAATTGTAGGTCGCCACGAACTAAATAGAATCGGCCCTAAAACTAGAAAAATATATTGGTGTTTCATTGATAGTATTATATTTGGATCTTCATTTATAAGAATGTTAAGCAGCTTCATGCTAAGGTAGGCAGTACGAATCAAGTGTTAAGACTTAAGACATTCCGTCCCCATGTACCTGAAGATTTTCGCGATAATGCGCGCGGATCCGCATCCCATTTAAATTATTGTAATGTAAAATATAATTATACCCGCGAGTGGAAATACTTCTTTCATTATCATCAGTCTGCATATACTTCCAGTATCATCAATAATGTCAATCGCTATCTCGCCCTGCCACTACCAGTTACCATTTTTTATTTCAGTATAATATACAAAGGAGAGAAAACTGTCAACTTTGGGAACCACTGCAATTTTCTATTGACCCAGCTCGGCCAAGTGTAAAAATTTCGATTGAAAACATGATATTTTAATTACAAATAATTACAGTATACGCTTAAAGTGAACAAAAACTAAACGTATGTTAACATTAGGCACGATTTTTAATCGGTTTAATTGTTTTATTGCCATAATCTAATAATTATTGTGATAATCGCTTAATATCGATGTTTTTGGGTGAGATTTTTAAACTGTATTATTTTGTATTGTTAACTCTTTGATGACAGTGGATTCTATTCCTGATTAATGGATTGTTAGGGTTCCGTACCCAAAGAGTCTAACTGTACACCTTATATTACTTAAGCACCGCTGTCCGTCTGTACCTCTAGCTGTTTTTATTATTAAAAAACGATTCAATACACAAACTTTGAACCGTCACTTGTGGATTTTGTAAGGTTCCTTTCTTTAGAGCTCATTTATGATCTAAAAATAATCAATATAATAGGATCCGCAGTGTATTTATGTATTTGTATTTCAATCCTTCGTTTTATATGTATCGACGAACTGCGGTTCCGCTGCGTGATCCAATGGAAATGACTAAGAAAATAACTGCCCGATGTAACTCACAGTGGTTATTGATTTATTTATACAATATTTTAATAAAACTGTTACTACTACTACTACTCGGCACTATTGTATGACTGTACATGCGACTGTTTGTGGGTTCGATCCCCGCTCGAAGAAATTTAATATTTAACATTTTCATTTCCTTGCTCCAATGTCGAGAATGCGGAAATGTCGAGAATGCGGAAAATGGGTAAAGGAGTGTTTTAACATTTAGTTCCCTCTGCCTAACTTGCTGTGTGCGGAATATAGCTTGAAGTTAAAAAAATAATAATAAAATAACAACAAAAAAATGGTGTGAAGGCTTTCTCAATAAACGGACTATCCAACAAAAACAAGATTATTTAAACCAAACAAATCAGTAGCTCTTCTGTACGTTTAACCAAAACAAATTCTTTAGCTCTATAATATTAAATTAAATATTAGTATTATCTTCATCCTGTATTCCGCATAAAGCAGGGTAGATAGAAGGACCCTATTGCTAACACACTCCGTCCCCCGTTCCATATAAGTTTTCCTCAGACAGGAAATCGAATTCGTTACCATCGTGAGTCTAAAATAATTGAGATTGTGTGATGATGAGGAAACAGTATTTTTTGCGCACAATTAAGTCCATCCTAATATAGAAATATTAATGATGTAAACATACGTACATATATGGGCATACCTATTGTACGAGATAGTTCTGTAAGCATAAAGATAATAAACACTTTTTTGCCATTATATACATATGTATGTATCATGTAGAGACATTGCGGGATTTGAAGCCGTGCCTTCTGGCTCGTGTACCACAATGTTTAATTTTTATATGTTTCCTGCGTATATTGAACTATTAATTTTTTTTTAATAAGCAAACAAAATTTGACATTGAGTAGTTTTTCAGACGCGACGTTTATTAGACACTTGTGAAGACTTGATTTTTTTTATTTATAACATTAATTATTCTACAGTTCCTTAAAGATGTATAATGTGTATCATTCTGTTTTTTTTTACTTGTGCTATATTTTATTTATAAAAAATCTAACATCTCTATGAAATTTGTAATAATAAAAATATATTCCTCATATATATATAAAAAAATGCTACTAAAATTTTACAATTTATTCGTCTAGACGTCAATTAACTAGAATGCAATGCATAAATTGACCAAAAAAAAATATTCAACACATATTTTCATTTACACAACGCTAAAGGTGTGAAAATTATAATAAAAAGTCACTATATTTTTATTTTAATTAAACATTTTATATACAAACATTAATAAATAATTCAATTTAAATTCAAATTGAAACTAAAATATTTTTCGTTTATCTTTCGCGATCTAACTGCAGCATGTTAGAGTTTATTCACGCAATGTCACTTAAACAATTTAAAAAGAACTTTATTTGTATAAAAATAGGGTGAATTTTTAAAACATAATAATTTTTCTTTTAAAAAGTTGCTGAAATTGTCAAATTTTTGCATAATTAAGAAAAATGTCACTATTTAAGAAATATATGATTATGTGAAATTATTTTTCATCCGCGGCTTTGCCATCGTAAGCAAAAGTAAATAACTAAGACTTGTGACACATATGACATGACACAATGTAAGTAAGTACCGTAACCGTGAGTTAATTAGGTGTTTTTTATAAGAATAGAACATTAAAAATAAGCTATTTTTTTATATTTTTAAAGATTTATTTCACACTTATGAGAGAAAAATATTTATTTAGAAAACATATAAAAAATTTAACGTATTGCTTAGTGGTCAGAGCGCTTGGACGGTTTCCAAGAGGCGCGGGTTCAAATCCCGCTACGTTTATTTTTTTATACGTTTTCTAAATAAGTATTACAAAATATATTTTTTAAGAAATCGTCGCACGTCGCATCCTCTGTACGTTTTCTGTCAGTCACTGAGTAATGGTAGTTTTATTTATAAAGATAAAATTTACAATATAAGTTTATATTTTTATTTATATTTTATACAATAAACTAAATAAGGAAAAATGATAAATTAATATTAATATACAGCAGTATTTTAAATTTAATGTGTTTGTTACCTTATTTTGCTGTGCGAGGTGTCGACAGTGACAGTCGTAACATTTTATTATTATTTGTTATTTATAAGTAAACTAGTATTTTTATCTGTTTTGATCTGGATTTCTGGATGACCTATTTTTGTTTATATATGCTACTTTGTACTGAGCCCGCTGTGGTTCGGTGGAACTGCGTATGACTGACCTACTCTTAGGGGGTCGTCCTATTTCCCCTGACGTTAGTAGGTGTTGAATGGTGGAACTTGTATTTGGAGTTGCCTAATATTTGACTATGGCAATTTATTTAGATTTCTAAAAATGTATGTAAAATTTCGCGTGCGTAAATTATACATGTATAATAAATATTATTAAAAGTAATGTCGAGAACTCTTTTGTTTTATATGTACCTAGTAGGTATATTTACGTAGTTTACACTTAAGGTAACAATTCAAATTACATCAAAAATATGTTATGAGCATATTTTCGTTGTAAACATATCGTTTCAGAGACATTTGCATTTTTGGAATACTCAACATGTACTTATTTGAAGTAACTTAATTTTTATTACTAATACATTATTTTTCTATGGTCTACCCAAAAAAAAAGTAATGAACAGACAGACAAAAAAACCAAGCAACATACATATATGTAATTTAATAGGATACACAAATATAATAAATTTTTACGACCGTTTGTCTTCTATTGATGATTGACACCTCACTTCACACTTTTGTAATACATTCCTAACGATGGAACGAGGTAATCATACCATACATGTACTTACAAATAATAATTAATATTCATTCTATAATAGTATAATTACCGTGACTCATTGAAGGTAGTAGATTCGAGCTTCAGCAATCAGGGGATAACTTTTTCTTTCATCTTCATGTATTTTTTGAAGCCAGTCGTGGCCCAGGAGTACAAGTGTGCGACTGTAAACGCCACAGGTCGTGGGTTCAATTTGTACTCGAGAAAAAAAAATAGTATTTTCATTTCCTCGGTCTGGTAAACAGACAAAGTGCTGAGTTGAGTTCCGCCACTAAACACGAACTGCCTCCAGAATTCGATGGAACGTGGGAAACTTAGTGTTTTAATAGGAATGGTGTCCTAGCATTTGGTGCCCAGGTTTCACCTGCCTACCTTGCTATATACTCGTTAAAGCGTAAAAAAATTGCTTTAATTTTCATCGGGAGGCCAAATAATTGCTCAAGATATTTTATGAGAAAATAGGAGGGTTACTTTAATAGGGACATTAAGGGTTTAGCATACCTCTATAAATCGACTATTCTACATAAAAATATTTTCTCAACTTGAACCAATAGTTGCTGAGATTATTATTATAGTTTGTTTGTTTGTTTAAGTACTACTAAATAATCGATTCAGCTTTAAATTAAAAGTATCTATAGAAATATAAATTTGATTCTAGATACAAAATTTTATATATTTTCTATTTAATAAATTTAAATAAAAAAATAATAATTCTATTTAATATTTTTGATTAATAAAAACTATAGAAAAAATCTTTTTTTCTTTAACTATATTATAAATAAATAAATAAAAAACTTTTTATCAAGGAAGTAACAAAAAAATCTATAAAACATAGATAAAATTATGTACGTAGATCACACCAGAACTATGAAACCTTTTAAGTTATGTAGATTCTTATCTCCTGGAACAAAGTTGATTGTGAACCACAATGTGTTAGTGCAGTACATATAAGAGTTTATCTTAATCTAGCCTTGTCTTATATATGTATAGGACTACATACTATTCGATGCTCGCAACTATGCTTGCGTTTATTTTAAAAATCTAAGTTTTCCTTAAAGAAATTTCAAGTAATCCTCTCATGGTACTTACTTCCCTACACTCCCTAACCTATCTACATGACAAATTTCAACTTTATTAATCCAGAAGTTTAGTTTGAACGTTGCTTCTGTTACTGAGTAACGGACAAATATATATATATATACGTGTATATATATATATATATATATATATATATATATATATATATATATATATATATATATATATATATATATATATATATATATAGTAGGTATAAATAATACATATCTTTATATGTACAATGCGTCTGTTTGTTAAAGATTCTGTTTTAAAAAATCCGTAAACGTCAGAGAGAATGAATGTAAGAATGTAAGACACTCCGTACACTACTATAGATCAAGAAGAATATATGAATAAAATCCACCGAAGAAGATTTCCATTTGATAGTAAAGTTTTTAAAAACATCGAGTAATCCACTCGATATTTTTACGAAATGGTTAAAATGGAGAAGCTTCTTTGTCTTAGCTGTAAAGTGAGTACCTAACTACCTAAAAATTTGAGATTAAACCGTCGCGGCATAGCGGTGCACCCTTTTACAGTCGATGTGACAGTTATGGGTTCGATTTTCAATCTGGGTGATAAATTATTTCCATTTCTTCGCATTGTAACAAGACCTCAAGAAGAAGGTTCTGTTTGCCTAATTTGCTTGATTATATATTAAGCCTAGAACATATTAATATTTTGCAGAGATTTAAATCCACGACCATTCTTTAAAGTTAGCTTAACTTGCGCTTTTAATTGCGTCACTACGACATTATTTATGACTTTCTTTATTCATTCATTTTAGCTCATTCTTTACCCCGCCTATACCAGAATAGGCAAAGAATACCTAGTTTTGAGACACTCCGTTCTCCATACAAATCTTAATTTTCGAAACACTACGTGTTAAGCAACACTGGGTTCCCTCTGCCTACCCTGGTGTGTGCGGGATATAGCGTGAAGCTAATTTAATTTACGTGTTAAACGCCAGGCCTTGTATTGTTGATAGAGCATAGAAATGCTCCACGACGGCCTCAATATGTGATTTAGATGTTTTTATGTGACGAACACACATATAAGGCGATATTACACTTCTCATTAATATTTATAAATAGAACCAAGTTTGGATATCTAATAAAATATAACATTATTAACTTTATATAATATAGCTGAAGAGTTTATATGGTTGAACGCACTAATCTCATTAACTGGTTCCAATTAAAAAAAATGTGTTGGATAGTTCAATTTGCAAGGAAGGCTAAATATATTCCTAAATCGTTTAAGTCGTTTCGTTGTTCTATCTACTGTGTTGTAGAGAAGACAATTATTATGTGTCAAGTGACATAGCGGATCTATATAACTATTAGATAATTGTATTTGGTCAAGAGAGAAGTAAAAAATATAGTATAAACAAAACAAGTATCTGTAATTATTGCTTTTAAAATATATTACAATTGTGCGGGCGCATTGGCCCAAGTAGGGTTGTATACGACGGTAGTGAATTGAATTCCCATTTGGGGGAATGAAATATTTAATTAATATTTTCATTTCAGGGTGGGCTAGGTGGGCACAGACCATTCTCCTCCTTCCTACACCTATGCTAATCCTGTCATATGCAGGAAAAAAATTGTATCTGTTTTTTTCTATATCGTAGATATCTTTACTTTTTATATAAAACCGAGAAAACACGAATGTGTTGTAATTTTCTAACGACCTCATAATATTTAATGGAATACGTGTTACATGTAAGCCTGAACGTTAATACGTCGTTTGCTCATCTTATAGTTACAAAAACAAACAATCTATCAACTTGACATATAACACTAACTCTATTCTATAACTGATAGGTCCAAATTGCAAACTGAAAAAATACTTATTTTTAATATTTGTTTAAAAATTCCCAAATTTCCTCCATATCTAAATAGGAATCACATCGCCAATCTGATATATGGATATTTTCTAATTAAGCCACGACGGGGTCTTGAATTTTTATACACATATTGTAACTGACATCCCACCCTACACTCAATAAAATAATGAAATAAAAATATTTAAATCATAATTTTAATATTTTAGTATGGCTCGTGATACGTTTAATATAGTTAGAACCCTTTCGTAGTGATCGTTAGTAATCCAAGACCTTTTAGAGATTCAGAGGTAACAGTATTAATATGAAATGTACCATAAATTTAATATAAGTATAAATAAAATATATTATGATAAATAAAATGTCATAGTCTGTCCCTCTCGTCAATCCCTCGTGACATTTCCTAAGTATATCGAAGACGTCTTATCCTCCTCTTTGTTACAATATGTAGGTATCTGTGCTACTATAACGCAAAAATCAACCTTGTTTTAGCTTCACGCTGTATCCCGTATATAAGACGGGAGGTACATAGAACGTAGTGTTACATTTTACACTTCGTACACCAATTCTGTGGAGACAGAATGTGTTGAGTAGCAGAATTCAACGCCGCGGTTTTGTTGCTGGAGCACAAAATAATAAACTCATTCCTTTGAGTGAAAATCGAACCAACAACCGTCGCGTTTACGCGCCTCAATATTATGAATATAACACGTATACATAAAAAAATCATGATAAATTAATAAAACAATTCGCGTACAAGCCATTGATTTATATTATTAATAGCACAATTACAGATTTTCGAAAACAAAATCAAAAATCGCTATATAGATGCATAAATCTGCGAACACTTGAAAATTACTTTATTGGAAAACGATTGATTCTCAATTCCAAGTTGCACTTTAATTATATATAAATAGAGTGCAAAATTGCACTTGGAATCTCTTAAAATTACCTTTGGGAGAGTTATTTGGATATTTTTTGAATAAGAACTTTATTTTGTATAGCAAAAGGTTTAATTTTCATAGTTTTATGCTTGGAACAGTCAAATTTTCTTTTGCGTTAATAAATATCTGTATTTTTAAGGAGATAGAGTTGATTTTCGTTTGTTCAATGGGATAGTTTAAGTTTGTATATAAATTGATTTTGTACCGGCGCGTGCGCAACGTGTGTGGTCCTCGGTGGAAGTATGCTCGACTTGGCTAATGATTTCTTAGTATAATGAATCGATATTTTTCATCTATTGTCGAGTTTTGGAGGGAAAATTGTGGACATGTGTTTAAGAATTTATTAAAAATAAATTTGAATTGTTTTTAATATTTTGAAAAAGAGCTGGGCTTATATTTCATTTGGTAAAATGTAATATGAAAAAATGACATTTATTATGAATTTATAATACTTTTAATAAATGATCATCAATCAAATTATTTAAAGTATTATATTTATGTAAGGATAGAAAAATATTTCTTTGAAAATAATATTTTAAAGGAAAAAAAATAATTAATATTTTCTATTCATCATACGGCGTTGAGTTAATTTCGCAATGCCTCCAGAATTCGGCAGGAAATGGAGAACGGAAGTGTTTTAATGGAAACGATAAGTCTTAACCCAAGGTTCCCCCGTCCTACCTTGCTATGTGCAGAATACAGCGTGAGGCTGCGTGAATACAATAAGTTTTTTTAACCGTAGTTGATTACTTAAATAACAAAACTTTTTTTTTCACATAACGAGTACCCGACAACATATCAAGTTTAAATGCAAATGAAGTGCCAAAACAAAAAAACTATTAGCCACAACCAGACACCTGCGGTTGCGAGCGTATCCACCAATTATTGGCAAGTAGAGCATACGTCATACGAGTATGTATGGACATTATAACTTGTTTTGTAAGCAACCGCAGTTACCACAACCATAGTGGTTAACTTGTTAGGTTTTCATAAACAATATCACGGTGCAACCATTCGCATTTATTTTATCGTTTCCGATTCAATTCAATTTAAACATTTAGAAGCTGGTTGTTTGAGTAAATGATGGTTGTAGGTTCGATACCCATTTATGGTAAATCGCGATGTTTAGTTCCGCCAACACGCTATGTGTCAAAAATTGGACGGAAAGTATGAAATGAAGTGTCCTAACACTACCTTCCCTTTGCCTACGCTGCTTTTGGTATACCACATGAAGTTGCTTTAAGTATAAGTTGATTTAAATGACTGTGTGTGAGATATATTGTTTTTATTAAGGAAATTGATATGAAATTAAGAGTAATATTACTGGTTCAGGAATATTGTAATTAAAGATTTATTTTAGTAATCGCACCAATTTGGATATTGATAATATTTCTGTTCGATAAATACGACCATCGTGGTACTTTGATACACTTTTGTGAATGTATTGTAATGGTTGTGGATTTAAACAAAAGTCGGGGAATATGATTATTATTATTTCTCCGTACTGGTAATATACAGCGGAGAAGTGAGTGAATGGAGTAGTTTATAAGGGAGACAACTTGTTAAGTTTAGCTTTGCCACACATTGCACAATACTTATGTTTAGACAGCAAATAGATATTGGAATTATAAATTAATATGTCACTGGGTCATCCGTGCCTAACTTACGTCGAAAATAATGGCTATGCTCTTTTGTACAACATCTCCATATTACATAAAATTATACAAATTCATATTTTGTGACTTTGTCTCTAGTATGTTTATTTGAAAAAGAAAGGAAATTAAAATATATTTAAAATAAAATAAAATAATCTGCATTCTAGATGGCGTAAAACCACTCAAAAATATGGCGGCGGTCTCCTCCGTTCATTTGCAAGATCAGATCAAAATTCAGGACAACAGCGATGATGAAACGGAACCTTATTCACCCAACACCAGAGACACAATCAGTCCATACCACGAACCTGAAAAACACGAAGAAAGACCAATACATACATCTTCTTTTTCAATTCACAATGTTTTAAAGAAGGAAAGAGAGAGTAATAGTCCTGAAAATGTTTTTTCTACAGATAAGCTATTGCAGAATACTCCAAATTTCGAGGAAGGTTCGAGGAATTCGGAAAGCGTCAGTCCTAGATTGGACGACGATCACACAGACAGGGCTGATATAAGTGTAGATGATAACTCATGCTGTAGTGATGATACAGTGCTATCAGTAGGAAACGAGGCTCCAGCTTACAACCAGCACGAGAAAAATGATCCGCAGCTCACCTCTTTTAAACACATTCAAACGCACCTTAACGCGATATCGCAGCTTAGTCAAAACTTAAACATAAACCAACCGATTCTCTTACGGCCGAATCCGATAACACCTAATCCATTAATGTTCCTCAATCAGCCGTTGCTTTTTCAAAATCCTCTGATAAATCAAGTGGATCTCAAATCGGGAATGCCAAGAATGTCGATACCACAAAACAGTTTGAACATAAATCAACAATTTAATATGAATTTTGTGAGAAAAAATCAAGAACCGTTACACAGAATCGACGAAAATCGACGGCAAAATCAAAATTATTCACCTAAATCCCCAGAAAATGAATCCGAAAGGGATTTTATTAATCAGAGTTGTTTGAAATTTAGCATAGACAATATATTGAAAGCAGACTTCGGTAGGCGAATCACAGATCCGTTGACGAAACGGAAAACATTGAAGTCTAGGCAGTGTGATGTGAAGCCTGCGCCTGTTAAGGAAGTGGCGTCACCACCTAAGGATTTAGAAGCAAGGGTACCGGAAGTAAAGCCTTCAGATAAAGGTGCAATTGACCTTTCTAAGGGTGACGATAGTGGTAGTAATGCATCTTCTACTCCAGGTAAGAAATGAATTCAGGTATATATTAAACATAAATAATACTAATATAAAAAGCGTGAAACCGATTTTTTTAAAATAATTACGATCTACTAATTTAATCTTACGATTCTAAAGACAATATTAAGCATCGCAAGATTAAATGAGTAGATCGTAGTTATTTTAAATATTATTATTAATTAGGTTGTTGAGAACTATTAAAACATATTTTAATTCTTTTTAGAATCTCTATAGCCACAAGATAGTAATTTAATTGAATCATTACCTGGACTTCATTTGCTTTGAATTTATTATTTATTTTCCATTTTTTTTGAGATAAACATAAAGAATAGAAGTTTCTTTGCTATTCATCCTTCTCATACAGATGATACATTATTTGAGTGATCTTTTATCTGTTATCAGAACTCATAACCACTGCGCGTAGGAAAATTATTATGTGTTTTTACAGGAACAACCAGCGACGGTCCAATGGTGTGGCCAGCGTGGGTGTACTGTACGAGGTACAGCGATCGACCTAGTTCCGGTAAGTTTATACTATTAAATTTTTAGGGTAATTTATGTCAACATTGTTCCCATCATTTCACTAACTAGCTATTTTACATGTAAACGATTAAGGTGTAATATAGCCTATAGCCTTCCTCGATAAATGAATCATTTAAAACAAAAATAATTGTTCAAATCGAACCTGTAACTCCTGAGATAAACGTGTTCAACCAAACAAACTCTTCAGCTTTATAATATAAGTATAGATTCATATCCCCATAATATCTCAGCAAGCCCCATACATTTATGAACACTCAAATGATTTCATATTACACGGTGTTTACAGAGCTTATCGCCGTTCCCGGGTTACACCGCCCCTTATCTCGAGACCCCTTAAAGACAGTTACCAAATTATGAACCAGTTAAACGTTAGGCTGTTTGATCATAGGCGAGATATAATATTTTTATTTTTCGTATTTTTTTTATTATTTTGTTATTGTATGATATATTTTGATAGTGTCGATGTTGTATTAGTTTTAATTGTTGATTAGATATTGTAAATTTAGTTTAGATTGAATCTATATTATATATTTATAATTATCTATATTTTTAGAGTTGAATGAGTGACAAATATACGGAAACTACGCGGCGTAGAACGCTAAAATTTGGCATGTAGGTCACTTCAAGAGTGAAGGAAGGCACTAATAAAGTATTTCTTGAGATTACTACGAGAAGAAATTGATTTTTGCTTTTTTTTAAATACATAGACTGATAAACCCATAACCCTCCTCCGTGTTACGCAATCCTGCAAAAATACATTTGATCCCAAAGTATATATTTTTTAAATTATTTAATGACTTATTACACCTACAGTATGTAATACAAATACAGTATTTATCTCGTAGTATATAGCATGTTATAGCATCTCCAAATTATATCTTTGATTATAACGTGAAGGGATAGCTTTACTTTTATAAGGGTAGTCCTCGTTTTTATTAATACAAATGATTTTCAGATTTTTTCTTTCATTCTTCTAAGAGCTTGGGGTTGTTAATGTACCGTATACTGAATAAAGTTTGTTTACTTGTTTCTTTTTATTTGTTTTGAGTTTTCTTTTTGAAATCGACTTTGTTTTTGGATTCAATTTAGAAAAGTTATAACTTACAAAATTACGAATTAAGCAATTTTAAGACAATGCACTGCGTTCAGTTCCGTCTCTAAAATTTTAAAACAGACTGTCTTATCCCTAGGTTTTTAGTTCTTAGGTATGCTTAGGCATATAATAGACGAATCTCAAGGCTGACTTCCACTACTCATAGATCAAAACATGAGCAGAAATTGTGGAAGCTAGTGTATTAACACTAATAAATAAAAAATAAATGTTGAATAAAAAAAATGTGTTAAACAAAGCGCGGTGTTGACTTTCGCCAATCAACATACTACGTCCCGAAAATTGGTTGTAATGTAGGTAACAGAATCTTGCTAACACTAAGTACTTATAGTCTACACCGCTATATATCTTATACAGTGTGAAAATAAATAAAAAAACATTATGTTTACACTTTAAAAATACATAAACTTACAAAACCACAACTGTTACGCAATAAATTGTCAGACTAAACCCCTCGTTGAAGGGATCATAATTTAATAGGGGTCCCTCTGGGATGCGCCCTGGCTCCTGTGTTTAAAGATATAGGGGGCGTGACTGTATACAGGGTGTTTGAGATAACACCGTGGTAGGGTATTTAATGGGGCTTGTATGGTGTTTTATGGCATTTTCATTGATATAAGGTATTATTTGTTAAATTTGTAATATATACCTAATGTTTATTTTAAAGAGGTGACTTATAACATTATTATATAGCTTTTTAAAGTAGGTTAGATACATTTTTTTAACTCTCCGCTTATCTCAGATGTGATAGAGTAATAGACGGAATCTTGTATTAATATACTCCTTTCCTCACTTCATGTCTCTCTTTGAGATATTGTTGTATCTGATGAGTGACGGAACTCAACGACGCGATTTGCCGTATTACCATAGCGAGAAGAAAAGTCATTCTTCGAGTGGGAATTGAACTCTCAACCGTCGCTTTTATATTACCTATATGACTATTATTTTTTCCTTTCAATTTTATTATAAAAGTTGTTTAAATTATTATATTGCAATACTTTTATAATAAAATATTTTTATTAAATCTTAGAATAAGAAAAGGTGATAAAAATGGTAGCTTCATTCAGCCAGAGATATCAATTTGCTAACACTATAACGAATTGCATTAGTTTCTGGAAATTATGAAATATAAAATTTAATATAGGTATAGTTTTTTTTGCATTTTATCTTACTGTGAATAATTCGATTAGTGTAATTATGTCTTTTGTATGTATGTATGTATGTATGTATGTATGTATGTATGTATTGATGTATGTTTGTATGTATGTACGTCAGAAACAGGATGTTAAGAATTGCTGTTTGCAATTCTGTCTGGCTTTGCATTGTTTAATTTAAAATATCTCTCTCTCTCTATATATATATATATATATATATATATATATATATATATATATATATATATATATATGTGTGTATAGATAGGGATCCCAGCGTGAGATTGTGTGTTTAATGTTTCAGTGGTGGAACTCAACGCCACACATTGTCTTGTCACAGCAGGGATATGAAAATAGTTCATTCTGTCATTTCATTTCAAAACCAGAATCATCGTGGTTACAGTATACGCTGTATATATAGCTAAAAAGGCCTCTATATTATAAAAATACATCTTTTTAGCTTTACAATGTATCGTACACATAGCAGGTTAAGCAGAGGAGATCTGGGAAACTAGTGTTAACAAGAGGTTCTCCGATCCCCATTAAGAAAATTCCATTTCCCAATTTCCACCGAATTCTCGAAATATAACGTTAACCAGTAGTCCCTGAGATTCGCGTATTCAATTCAAACAAATTTTTCAGGTTTATTAATAATATAAACACAAACATTAACGAACCAAATGAACACATATCGCAACTACCTTATAAATAATTCAATTTTTGTTTTACAAATATTAAAGTAAACATATCATATGCAATGTTAATCGAGTGTCTGTTGAATTATTTATAGTTTTATTTGAATTATTACCTATATTTGTAAGCTTACTTTGTTTTAAACACGCGAGGACAGCGGGAAGTGATATTTTTTTGTACAAGAATTACTTTAAGTGACTGTTGACGCGTAGCGTGTGACTATAAGCGCCACGGTTGTGGGTTCGATTTAATTTTTTTTAATGTAAAACAGACAAGGCAAGCATATCATGGCCACGACTCCGTGTCATACTCGAGGAGATACAGGTGCGTTGCCGGCCTTTGAGGTGGAGATATACGCTCTTTTTGTAGGTACACTCATTTTGTAGGTATCGAGTGGTGATCGTCCGGGTAGTGAAAATCGATTTTTCCGTTAACGATTCTTATCGATGTTAAAAGTAACTTATAATCCAAAGATAGATCAAAAATATAAAAAAACATTTAATTTTTAAGTAAGATTATATATATTAACTAAGATTATTATAATAACATGTTTCTATATAAGAAAACGGCGACATTTGATAGAGCTTTTAACCCCTATATTATTCTTTCATTGGAGAATTATCTTTGCACATAGCAACAGGCTATGTGGGTTCGATGCCCATTCGAAGAGATGAATCACTTGTAATTTTCATTTTCTTCGCAATTTCCCTAAACAAGACATAGCGTGGCGTTGAGTTCCGTCACTCAACACGCAATGCCTCCAAAGACCGGCAGAAAGTGGGAAACGACGTGTCTTAACGCTAACTTCACTCTGCCTACCCTGCTGTATGCATGATGCAGCGTAAAGCTAAAAAAAAAACAAAAAAAAAACAGCGTAGATCAGCGCTGCATGTCGTCTTAAGACTTCGAACCCACAACCCCCACATGTACCATTGAACCACGAGGTCACTTACAAAAGGCCCAAGCTATAATTTTGAAATAATGAATACTAATAAGGAAACCATCGCGTCGTGTTAATTACAGGTTAGTGTAACAATTAATAGTGAGTTCTACGTTCTACTGGTTTTTTTTTGTTTGAAGTGTGAAATAATTGTGTTGTAAAGCTTGTTTAATGTTGAAACTATGCTAGGCGAAGATAAATTACTATATTATTTAGTGATATATTATTTAGTTTGAATAAATTTGTAGGAAGGCTTTTAGCTGACGCTCACTTCACGCACATAGCAGAGAGAGTAGAGGAATCTTAATGTTAAAACACTCAGTTCCAATACGACACTTTCATTCCCTACCTTCGGCCGAATTCTCGAGGTTTTGCGTGTTGTGGCCAAACTCAACGCCGCCCTTTGCCTCGTTACCAGAGCGAGGAAATGAAAATATTTTATATCTCCTGAGCGGGAATTGAACTCATAACCTGTCGCTTGTGACGCTTGTGCCCCTGCACCACATTGGCTGCTTAATTTTACACAGCTATAAAAAAATATTCACAAAAAATGGTTTTTTAGAGTTTTTTTTAAAAATAGTATGAAATATAAAAAAAATGTTACCATACAAGAAACGTGACTTTTTTGTTCGTTTTTAAAGATAATGGTACGGAACCGATTCGCACTTGGCAGATTTTATTATTCAAAAATAAAGATTGCGTTTTGACTGATTCATTATCAAATTACGCCTAGGAAGTGATTTTTTTATTCAGTTTCGCGATAAGTATAACGCAAAAGGCAAAGAAATTAATATCTTAACACTACGTACTCTCTGCCTATATTATAACTTTTTGTATCGCTCATTATGTGGATAACAAGGCATAAAATCAATACAATTGTCAACAGAAAAATAGAAAATGATGAAAAAATCAAACTTCCCAACATTAAATACTCCATATATGTTTATAAAGAATAACGAGCAGATGGCGTGTATAAAAACGTTATACCATGTGAAGTTACGGGACCTACGTAACGTTTTGTAAATACTTAATAATTAAAAATAATCAGCAACATTTGATCGTACCGGGAATAGAACCCGCGCTCCTCGACCTTCAGCATGTGTTCTATTAAGCTTCTTCTTATCCGCGTCGAAATTGTTGTGCGCTTGTTTATTTACGTTTTTATAGTAGTATTAACATTTATTAGTTATAAGTATAGTATTATTTTAGCTTCATACTGTCTCTTTCAGGTGGCAGGGCATGAATAGGGTACCTATTGTTAAATCACTCCGTTACCCTGATGCCGTTCAGTTGCGAAACTCAACGATGCATTTACAGTCACACAATGCCAGTGCGCCACGAGGCATGTGCTGTTTTTAATCTTTATGCAAAAAAAAAATATTACTTTGATTTCGGTTCAACCTGTATTGAACCCATGGCCTCTACTTCAAACACATAGCCTCTTACCAATTTTGTATTAAATGTTAACAGAAATGTCCGCCCCTTCTAAAATTTCAATTGTAAGTAACTTTGCTAATTAAAAGTCAGTCAAACGTCACGGTGACGTGCAAACGCTATATTATTATTCTATAGATAGACATACCTACCTTTTTCATTTTTTTTGTAGTTTTTCTATATTTACATATGGAATGATATTTAGCTATGTATATATTTCTTACAGTTTAAAATAATAAAAATGAAGTCTAAAAGTTGTTTTGATTCCAGTATTATATTATTGAATATAGTAAATTTGGCGTCCGAATTCGAGACATAATTGTTGGCAGAATTGAATGTTACGATGTCTGTCGAGTGTCTTAATACTAGTTTCCCAGGTTCCCTCTACCTACCCTGATAAATGCGGGATACAGCGTGATGATTAAAATGTATGATTTAAGTCCACAAACCTTTCATTAAAAACTATCGTAACTCTGATCGTGGCGCAGTGGCACAAAGTGTGACTGTAAAACCGACTGGCTGTGGGTTCGATTCCCACTCGAGAAGATGAAATATTTATTTAAATTTATATTCCCATTTTCTTCGCTATGATGTCGAGGCAAAGCGCGGCGTTGAGTTCTGCCACTCAACATGCAATGCCTCCATAATTCAGCAGAAAGTGGGGAGCGGAGTGTCCAAACACTAGGTTCCCTCTGCCTACCCTGCTGTGTGCGGGATACAACGTGAAGCTTACTTAATTTTATTTATCGTAACTCTGTCGCAAATAATGATTATAAGTAATTTAAAAAATATTTTACGCACACGTTAGCGAGAATCGAAATATATCTACATATTCTATGGTATAGTAGACGCAGACACTGAACCGGTCGACGATTCGTTTCGACAACTATTTCAATTATAATACTTTTGCGATCACTTCGTTTAAATGTAGGACAAATTAAAAGACATAGCGATTTGTTAGAAAGATATTCATATTATTTGTTTATTTTTATGTTCCCGCTGTATCCCGCTTATAAAATCTTAGACAGAGGGAACCTGGTGTTAAGACACTCTATTCCTCACGTATAGTCAACATTTTAAGGCTGTACGTTGAGTGATTGCACTGAACTCCGTGACTTCTCTACTTACCAGAGCGGGAAAATAAACATAGAACATTCTGGTGTGGGAATTGAACCCATAACTGTACAGTCAGAAATGATGCTACTGTTCCACGACAACCTTATTACAGCCTTATTTCTCTATTAATCTTAATTACATTGAGGCTATCGCAGCGCAGCGGGACAATGTCTTTAACCGTGATGGCCGTGGGTTCTATTTTTACTAAGGAAAGTAAATTATTTGTATTTCCCTGCTTTGGTAAGTCAAAGTGTAGCGTAAAGTTTCCCTATTTAACGCGCAATATCTAGATTGAACTTATTATGCGTCAAAAGGCATGAACATGAAAAGCTATTTATACTTATTTAGAAAATGTATAAAAATGTGAACGTAGCGGGACTCGAACCAGCGCCTCCTGGAAACTGACTAGGAGGCACGGGTTCGAGTCCCGGTGCGTTTAAATTTTTGTAAGTTTTCTAAATAAGTATTTTTCTTTCCTAGGTGTGAAATAATACTTTAAAAATGTTGAAAATAGCTATTTATCTTATGTCATTGTGTGGTATATGATTTCGTACACACTGCGAAATATCTTGAAAAGAGAGTTGTTTTTCGATGTCCATTTAATCGAATAAGAGATCAAGACCTTTTTAATATCATTAAAACAAGATACTTATATTCAGCGAGAAGGTTATATAAATTCAAATATATGTTTTTTTTTTGTTTTACTTATTATGTTTAGTTGTTTGTAAGTACAAACTGTAGCTAGCAATGTATATATTTATAATAAAGAACATTGAAAAACATTAACCATTGGAGACATTACGACATAAAAAGATTTTTTATTTAAACCACTAGTTCCTGAGATTATCGTGTGCAACCAAACAAAATCTTCATCTTTATAATATTATTAAAAATATCTATTTTATATTTAAACGCCATCGCTGCTAATTTAAGCCACTGTCATTGATGTTAAACAAATTTTCCGTCTATCTCGTAGAATCCGTCTAAAGGTTAACGCTTTATAGCACCTATATTAATACTTTATTAAATATATATATATATATATATATATAATTATTAAATTTAATCTGATTTTGCTAATATTATTTTAAAAAAATAAACATTTTTTTCAGCTTCACGCTATATCCCGTATATATCAGATAGGCAGAGAGAACTTAATGTTCACACACTCCGTTCCTCACTTTCACATGTTGAGTGCGGAATTCCACGCCGCGCTTTGCCTTTGTGAGCGAGGAGATGCGAGGAAACGAAAATGACGAGTGGGAATTATTGCATTTATAGTAATACGCTTGTACCACTGCACGGCGACCTCGCTTCTTTTAACAATTTTAACTATGAATAAAATATGGGCCAATACTGGCCTCAATGGCGCAGTCGTTGCGCAGGGGACACAAAGTGTGACTGTAAAATCGACTGGTTGTGGGTTCGATCCCCACTCGAGGAAATAAAATATTTATTTACATTTATATTTTCATTTCTTCGCTCTGGTGACGAGGCAAAGGGGCGGCGTTGAGTTTCGCCACTCAACACGCAATGCCTCCAGAATACGGCAGAAAGTGGGGGACGGAGTGTCTCAAAACTAGGTTCCCTCTGCCCATCTTGCTGTGGGCGGGATACAGCGTGAATTCGATTTAATTTATTTAAAAAAAATGGGGAAACCATCGTCGTAGGAGAGTCTGACTCATTTTCATTATCTCGCTGAAAAAAAAATGTGACGGTGAGTTTCGCCGACCGCCATTTATCACGTAATGCATCTAAAATTAAATCAGAAAGTGAGGAATGGAGAGTTGTAAGCCTAGCTCCCTTCTACCTACCCTTCTTAACGAGAATAATCGTGAAGCTACACAATCCATGAATATTGTCCAAGCATTTTATAAAATAAAGCTCTTTATAGTTGAAATGCAACTTAGAACACTCCGTTTCCCACTTTCCAATTTTCGAGACATTTGAGCGCGTCAAGTGGAGGAATTTAATACTGTGCTTTGTCTAACAGAGCGGGGAAATGAAAATAATTTAAATATTATTTTAATTTAATGCTATGTAATAACTGTAACTATATTGTAAATGTCTGACGGAGAGTTGTAGCACTACGTTATCTCAACCTTACCTATAAAAAATTTAGATATTACACAAAAGTAATTAGTAAACGACTACAATTAACTTATCTAAGTCTAGGGCGAAATAAGAGCGGACTTCTATAGAATTTATTGACTCGTTTGAAGCAATTAAAACATAAACTTTATGGGGACCACCCACGAACAATTATGTATGGGATTAAACGTAATATTACTTAACTAATTGTTGGTACGTAGACCTTGATATAGCTAGTAGCGGCAATATTGATTTAACATAGTTAAATACCCGGCGTTGCTTGTATTTTAAAATATTTAGTTTAATGGTACAAAACTTTACCATCAAATTAACTTTTATCTATACTAAGATGAAGAGTTTGTTTGAACGCGTTGATCTCGGGAACTTGTAAAATAATTTTAGTTACGTTTCCATTTTTCAAGAAATTTATTCCATTTTTCGAGATTCAATTGACCCACTGTAACTGCTGAATACGTCATATATTATAAACACGCGAGAAGACGGAGGTAAGAGCTAGTTTTTTTACCGCGCGAGTGGAGATGGAAGTAAGGGCTATCTGGATGATTAAAATTTAATATTAAAATCAGCTTCACGATGTATTCCGCACACAACAGAGTAGGCAGAGGGAACCTGTTAAGACACTCCGTTTCCCACTTGTGTATATATACTCATCTGTGTGATAAGTAAAGAAAAAAAATATTTATATGGGATTTCAACTTATAATTCGTTATGTGATAAGTACCATTATTATTTTTTAAACAAAAAATATTGTATATTGGCAGAATAACTTAGTAAAACGGTTGGAAAAACAAAATGCTAACTTACAAATAAAAATTTAGTATTAAGGCATTTTCTTATCTTATGCCTATGCAGAAATGTTTAGCCTAAAAAAATTGTCAAGCAAAACCGCGTGCTTCATCTAGCAACTAACTAAGTAAACCGTAAAGTGCTTAAGTAAATTCTAAGACAGTTCGGGTCATTTAGAAACGAGTAATAAGTAACGGAGAACGCGATAATTAACGGCCGTTTAAGACTTTAGGAGGGCTCCGGGTGGCAGTCACACCGATGTCTATTTAGACGTTTAAATAATAATATATATACTAGTGCGTATCCCGCCCATTTGCGGCTTCGTCCGCTTAAACTTATGGTTATACTAGAGCTTAATTATACAAATTCTTTATATAATATATAGGCTGTTAAATTGTTAAGTTTCATCTAAATTCGTTGAGTAGTTTTTGCGTGAAAGTGGAACAGACATCCATCCTCACAAATTTTCACGTTTATAATATTTGCAAGGTTTTTTTTGTATCTTAACACACTTAGCGGGATAGGCAGCGGGAACCTGGCAATCTAGTTTTAAGTTACTTTGTTTCGTTTGAGACACTTCGGTTCCCCATTTACCACAATATTTTTGAAATATTGCGCGTTGAGTGAGAGATTCTTGAGGCCTATAGCCAGATGTGGGCGTCGAATGGCTCATGTGATGATGTAACATAATAATTCCCCCTCATTTGAATCAAACCCAAGACCATCGTGCTTAGTATCGTGTAAGAGAAAATATAATATTTTCTTTAGAAAAATAACAAAATTACACGTCATTGTAAATACGTAAACGTCTCTAGCAGTTTGACTAATCGTCTAAGTAATTATTGAGGTCCTTGTGAGATGGCGTCCGTCGGTTGTCAGTTTGTTAAGTCAAACTTAAAATCAATATGTAATAGACTAGCGACCTACCCGCGGCTTCGACTGCTTCAACTTATTTTTATATTATAACCAAATGATTCAAAATCTCAACTTAACTTGTAGACTATGTATTATTCTTATATAGATTACTATAAAGTTTCATCGACTTTTATTCAGCAGTTTTTACGTGAAGATTGTATCTACAAATATTAGTAGGATGATATCGCCAATTTGAATAATAATTTTAGTTATTGTTAAAATTGAAAATGTTGTATTGATCTGGATGAGATTCATACATTTAGGTATCAAAGCTATCGAAATTCTGAATACGTTGGGTTAAGATTGACATATAACCGGATAGGCAGTCAACGTTGTATTAAGACACTCTGTTCTCTAATTTCCGTCCAATTTCCAAAATATTACGTGTTAAGTAGCGGATCTTAACAGGTCTTATTTGTCTGTCGGAACAGAGGAATGAAAATTATTTAAATATAATATTCCCCAGAGTGGGCTTCGAACCCACGATTGATTACAGTCAAATGCCAATATTATAAATATAAAATTTGTGATTTACTGAACGGATTTTGATGAAAATTTACAGTAATATGGATCAGAATTTCACATACTGTCTATATAAACATTTTGTATAACTTGGCTATAATATAACAATAAGAGGTTAAAGCCGCGTTTAGGTCCCTAGTTTATAATATGAAAAGCATAGGAAAATGGAACTATCATTGATTGGGAATCGAACTCATAACCACAATGAAGAGTCGTTTAAGCGTAACACCAGTCCCATTATAAAATTTTCACACCCCATCTCAATAAAACCGATGAAGTATCCTACCCTCTGCTGTACCGAAATTGATTAAAATACTTGCAAGGTGTAGATAAAGCGAATTCATTCCGTGTCATTTGTTACGATCTGTTTTGTATGGGGAACGGGGAACGTACTGTTCGGAGTTTTTTTTTAATCGTACTGTTATTTTAACCGATTTTTTTAAAAATAGAGGTGTTGTTCTTTTTTATTTTTTTAAGTTTAAAGTATTCAATTAAATTAAGTCTATCAATTTACTTTAATAAAGTATTAAAAAAATAATTTAAATTTAAGCATTGTTTTAATGCGGAATTTTAAATATTAGTATAATTTTTCGCGCACATATGGCACATATCGTGGCGCAGCGGCACAAAGTGTGACTGTAAACCGACTGGTTGTGGGTTCGATTCCCACACGAGGAGATGAAATATTTACTTAAATTTATACTTCTATTTTTTCGCTCTGGTATCCAGGCAAAGCGCGGCGTTGAGTTCTGCCACGTTAACACGCAATGCCTCCGGAATTCGGCAAAAAGTGAGGAACGGAGTGTCTTTCACTACGTTCCCACTGCCTACCCTGCCTACCCACAGCGTGAAGCTGATTTATTTATTTATTTTTACATATATACAGTGTATAATTAACTCATTCGGACACTTTTTTGCTTATTGTTTTTTTACCCTATTCTACTTAATACGCAATCTCTCGAAAATGATGTACCCTCTGCTTATCCCTCTATATGCGGGATATAGCGTGAATCTAAAAAAAGACGAATTTTAATCCAACACTATAATATTAAATCGATATTTTCAGTCTTTGCTCCTAGAAGTACTAAAGGATCTATAATTAAAAATTCTAAAAACGTTGCTTAAAGTACTAAATTCAGCTTTATTAATAGTTAAATAGAGTATATTTTCAAGTGCTACAATAACGTGTATGACAGGGAGATCCGATTTATAGTATAGGTTTGTCTCGCTCTAGCATCTTTGTTTTGTTTTGCTGCCACGGTATCAGACGTATAGGCCACCCAGAGGGTTCGTTAGGGTTGTAATATTTCGGAAATTTTATTTTATTATTTTAAATATTAATAATTAGTGTTATAATTGAATGTTAAAATTATAAATTATAAAACTAATATTTAATTGAAAAAATAACTAAATAATGCTTTATAAGGTTATGTAATAACAAAACCAATTGACATGCAAAAAAATAATGTATAGCGGGTTATTTATTATTGAACTTTGCTAAATTTTACTTACAGCTCTAAAATTTTGTCCTACTTTTTATGGTGGGCAGTGGGTTGGTTGTTGTGAGTTCGATTCCCATTACGAGGAATGAACTATTTCTGTTTTCCTGTGTCATCAAGGTAAAGCACGGCGTTGAGCACCATCGATCACAGACGCAACCTTTAAATTGGAGAGGACAACGGAGCACTATCACCGTTAATATTATATTTTCTTTGTAAAACTAAAAAATATATATATACAAAATTTATAACTAGCATCCTTGCCACAAAGTATAATTAACAATATCATGGCTGCAAAATGAATTTGTCAAAACACGCGCTTAGCGAGTCGCGTCAAATGAATCGATGGATGATTCGATCTTAGCCTCCCACGTATAAAAAATATACCTGATAAAAAAGTAAGTTCACGCTGTATTCCGTATATATTAGGCAAGGAAAGTAGTGTTAAAACCCTCCGTTCCCCATAGCTCAATTTTCAAGATATTGTGTGTTGCGTGGTGGAAATTGACTCCGCACTTTGATATAATTATTAATACGTGTGGGAATCGAACTCTCAATCATCGCGGATACTGTCGGATACTGACCCACAACGCCATTTGACATTTAGTATTTTCCCTATATTTGTACTCGTAATCTCAGGAATTGAGAACTGAGATTTTGAAGTTTTTTTCATAAAGACTATATAACTCTTTATTATATTACGTTAATCATTTCGATGTCCCCTGCGGTCATAGTTACCAGACTATGTCACAACGGGTAAGAATCAAATTAAACTCAAATCTAATTAGTTTCACGCTCTATCCCTCACACAGCAAGGTAGGCAGAGGGAACCAAGTTCCAGAGTAAGACACTCCGTTCCCCACTTTCTGTCGGATTCTGGAGGCATTGCGCATTGAGTGGCGGAACTCAACGCGCTTTGCACAAAGAGTACCTACTTCTATTTGACGACGCGGGCGAAGCCGCAGGTAAAAATTATACTAGCTTCAATATTGTTCAACTAAAATAACGCACGAATTGATTACTTATAAATAAGCGTAAAATTTAATACACGAACATGTAAATTTTTTGTTTTCGTTTTTGTTTTTTGTTAATATAATATCAAAAACAAGTTTAATATTTTAATTTCAACTTTTTTGATTTAGTGGAGGACATCATGCGATAGGTGTCGGTTCAAATGACCTGCGTTTTAATCATTTTATCTAAGAAGAGGGAAGTCAGGGTTATGACACTCAGTTCCATGCTTGGTGCCAGATTTTCGAGTCCCCATTAACACGCTTCTGTTTCCTATTTTTCGCCTAATTCTGAAGGCATTGCGTGTTGTTCAGCGAATTGCCTCTTTACTCTGGTAACTTTAAATGAAAATATTAAATACTCATCAAATAATCATTTCTTGTAATGCAAAAAAAAGAAAATAACTTTCTAAGTGACACGGGTTTAAATCTTGCGCTACATAGGTACGTACTACAAAGTTACGTTCATAGACTTTTTTCGTAAGTATATTTTATAAAAAAAATTCAACTGCATTTATGGTATTTTAAATACATTTCTAATACTTCAAAAGTAATATGTAAATGTTATTGAATCGACACGTAAACCGCGGTGTGAGGTCCACCCACGCACTATACAATCTTTACAATGTACCATATGATTTGTTATATTATAACACCTTTTATAACATAAGACCTTTATGGTACAGTGTCTAACAGTATGGAATTATAGATGACCATGTGTTCGAGTTTCATTCGGGGGCCATACGGTTATATTTAAATTATTTTCGAGGCCAGTTGTGGCGCAGGGTCACAAGGTTGTGGGTTCTATTCGCACTCTATGATATGAAATATTTACTATTTTCATTTTTTCGCTCCGGTACCGGAAGGAAGAAGAGTTCCACCACTCAAGTTCCACTATCTCGAATTCAAGTGTCTAAGCATTAGGTTCCGTCCTAGTATTTATGCTGTGCGGGACAAAACATTAAGCTGCCTGATAAAAATAACTAAAATCCATTTTTATGAGCGCTAATATAATACAAATAATATCAAAACGTCCTTGCAAATTTGTAAATATCTGTATGAAACTCTTCCGTTACTGAGTAACTGATAGATAACTTCTAGACGAACCTTCTGAACTTATAATTTTGAAATTTGGCATATAGGTATTTTATAAAATATAGAAGAGCACTAAGAGAAATCCCAAAATTCCCAAAAAGACGGGGAAAGTCTCGGGATTTTCCATTTTAAGTCTTAAAGTCCACTCAAATAAAACTTTATTTGAGTGGAGTAGCGGGCGATGACTAGTTCAAATGTAAAAAATGTACATATTTGTCATACAAAATACGTGATCATTTGTCAAGCGTTTGATTGATTCATTCAATTATTCATTTCCCGGAACCTATAAATTAAATGTTTTAGAGTTCCTCACTCTGAAAGTAAAGATTTTTTTTAATTTCTATAATATAGCCATATTTTAAGTGCCCAAAGTAACTATTTGTGCAGATACAGTAGGTTAATCGAACCGCGAATTACATATATTATACATGCTTGTCCATACCTAAATCTACTATCCAATTTTTTTTTTCAATATGTACCATTAGTTCCTTAGAATAGTGGGTTCAACCAAACAAACTCAAAAATTGTGGGCGGCGGTAATCACTTACCATCAGGTGACCCGCACGCTCGTTTGCCGTGTCTTTTCCATAAAAAAAAACTCTACAGCTTTGTCATATTTTAGTAAATATAAATAACTACCAGGATATGCGGAACCATAATAACAGAATCAAAACAACCTTTGTACGTCATCCTTATACGAACCATCTGTTAGAATTAACAGATAGAATTACATTTTTTATACCCATACAAAATAAAATCAAAATAAATCAGCTTCACGCTGTATCCCGCACACAGCAGGGTAGGCTGTAGTAGGAATCTAGTGTTAACTGTTAGGACAATCCGTTTTCTACTTTCCGACGACTTCTAGAGACTTTGCGTGTTAAGTGGCAGAACTCAACGCCGCCCTTTGCCTCGACAAAAGAGAGGAGATAAATATATATTTCATCTCCTCGAATGGGGATGGAATCCACAATCAGTTGGTTTTACAGTCACACTTTGTGCCCCTGCGCCACGACTGGCCTCATACCCATACCTAAGTATATTTTATAAGTGTTATGAAGTGTAAATTATATGACCAATGATCTTCTCCTTCTTAAGAAAATATTAATAGTAGATTCCCTCTATTCCGTGATAAACATGTTTAGTAACGGACCTCAATGCAATGGATGTGGATTTGATTCCACTGAAGATATATATAATCTTAATATCTTATTTAAATTATTTTTGTCATCCCACCACGTAATACGCAATATTTGGAAATCAAACAATCAATCAAAAGTGAATAATGACGTGATGTGTGATTCTTCTATGTTGTAACCTTTACTTCTATATGTGGTAAAAGCATGAAACTAAAAAATATAACTTTGTCAATCAAGTAAAAAAAAATTTTATTGTATTTATTTTTAAAAAAGAATCATGTTTAATTAAAATAATATATCTATAGGTATGCGTCCTCCATAAATTTAACATCAAGATCTTTGACGTGGCGATAAATTAGAAAAGTAAAAAACGTCATTTTGTATAATCTGTGAAATCATTAGAGTGAACGATTTAGATTGATAACGCAGGGTGCCATTGAGAGAACTAAATATTTATATTTTAAGCTTTAGTTATCTTTAAGTTATCCAAATTGAATGACTTTAAATGAGAAGATGATTTGTCTTAAGCGATATGGATAAATAAAACTAAAGATTTTTAATCTATTTCGATTTATTTACTAAAAGAGAGAACAGAGCTACCTACCAATTTAAAATATTTTTATTAATCAATAGACTAAAAAATGTCCTCTGCAACTTTGCAGTGTCGAAATTTCTCTATAGTTTGCCAACAAACCTCAGCCTGTTTAAAATGTATCAATTCATTTCTAGAACTTACTTCGAAGGCGGCTCTAATAGTATCATTTCAGTGTCGGTACTCTGTAGAGATTGGAGCCAAGTAAGAGGAGGAGAAAGATGATTTCTAATGAGAATTTAAAGAGGCCTTTCAGCCGTTACTTGAGGCACAAGTTCCAGGCATTAGTTTGGTAGCAGTGAGTGGCACATTACGTATTGAGTAACTGACCTCAACGCCGCGCTTACATACGAGTATATCGTTTTACTAGTTAAAATCAAACTCAGAACCGTCGCGGTTATAGTCAGACGTTGTGACTCATCCTCAATTTTATTTTACCTTTTATCTCAATTATAAATCCAATGGACGTATTAAAAGTGCTAATTATTTCTCATCAAAACTCAATTTAGATGCTCAAAGAAAACAACACGAAAATAAGATATTATAAACCAGTTACCGAGCACATTGCTATTATATTTTTTTTAAATTCCAACAACGAAATCGATGACTAATGACTATAAAGCCACAATTATCATGCGCCTTACAATTTGCAATAATTGGTCATTATTACTTTAATATACGATAGAAACAAATAATACAGAAGTCTGTAAGTAACTTTAATGGTATACTATTAAATATAAATATAGACCATTTGAAAATCGTTCAAAAACAATAACTTTAATTTGTTGACAGCGCCCGCCAATTAACGAATACAGAACATAAAAAAATACCATCTCTCTAATGGGGAGTGAAACGGGCAATAACAGTGTTCCTGAGGTTTCAAGACGAAAATATACAAACATTTTGTCGCATAAATACGTTCACGGAGCAATTAATTTAGCTAATCACGTATTAAATGTGTCCAAAATTAACGTGGAACGGAACGGGATTGACAGCAGTTGCCGCCAAATTCGCTGTCACTTTGACATTTATGATTTACACCAACCAGGCTGAAATAAATACGAAACGATTATGAGAATGATAAAAAATGGTGTGAATTAATATTTTTTTTATTACAACGACCACACAACGTGAGGCGACAACTTAGAGAGTTCTTGAGGAGTAATCAGTTATTTTTATATTATTAAGTGGTTTATAAATGGAAGGTGATTTGATATGATGTGTATTTGCTTATGGAAAAGGGAACCGCGGGGTCGATTTCTACCTAAAAACATAAATGATGTGATAGGCACCCGTCATTTTATATAATTTATAGTTTTAAATACGTACTTTAATAACTACATACTGACTTACTAAAGAGTTCAAAATTAGATAAATTACGTGTCACTGTTTTCTCTGTATTAATTCGTATCGAGACAATTTAATGGTAGACTTTAACTAATATATAAGTTTAAGTTATCGCAATAAATCTATAATAATAAAAATAAAAAAATGTTTGAGAATAAATTTTATGATTTATTGCCTTAATTGCTTAAATTAAAGCCATAAAATTGACGGTTAAAGGAAGTCAGTAGTAACGTCAAGCACTCACAAAAAACTATGTATAATCTATTAAAACGATTAACAGATAAATAATGTCGACATCATCAATCATGGTAGGTTAAATGTTATTTTGACAGCTGTCAAATTAACGTCAAAATGGCGGGCGGCGCCTTTGAAGTGGCACAGGTTTTGATGTTTAAGCCATTGAATAGCTAATGTGTTTAGTGTATTGAAGTCACTTTCGAATATATATATTATTGTTGTTTACTTTTACTTTTAAATGTGATATATTAAATTAAATTGAATTTAAAGTAGGTACCTATAGGAAGGTTGTAGGTAGGTAAGGTATAAGTGGTTGGTGCTACTTATTGCAACTACTTTTTATCAGCGACACCGTACCCGTGTCTTAATGGAAAGAACTACTCGTCTTGTATGATACATGTTACATTACACATTCTTGATGCGGTAGTGAACCCCGACCGTAGTTAGAGCGGGATAAATGTTTGTCTTATGGCCTTTTTTGGTTAATAATCGATTGAACACAAAAATTAAATTTCAATTCAATGTTCAATTCATTTTTCAATTCAGTACTTTCTGAGACTAACGCTGACAACCAAATTAACTCCTTGACTTTATAAAATTAGAACCACTTTCTATTGATCTCTTAATTTGATCCATCAATTTGAAAAATTACATGGCTGAGTCTACTCTAACAATATGCAATTTTCCTTTATGTTCCTGTGAACCTTCATCACGTTTATAGTCAGACGATGTGACGTTGCGCTACGACGGCCTCTCTAAAATTCTTTATACTTCACTTGAAATTGCTTGACTTGAAATGGAAATCGAACCCACAACTATCGTGTCTACGGTTGTAGACGCTTACATACGCTTGTGCCGCTGCGCCACGACTGGCCTCAATACCTTTATAAGTTTTCTGATGCCATCTTTAAAAAAAGAACGAATGTTTTTAATTAAAACAGATTAAAAATAGTAATGCCATCTGAAAGCGTGAACCGACATACATACGTGAATATAAAACTCCCCGCGTAATTAATATTAAAAACAAAGTATAATAACAGTATCCGATGTCGTCTGTCTCGATACCATATATCACTTGTGGGTTTTTGATGTACAGACACAGGCGAAAATTTAAGATTATTAGATTATATAAACTTTAATTTTTTTCTTATTATGTTGGTTGTCGCCACGTCTATATTGGACGTGTGGGTTCGATTCCTAGTCTAGAAAATATCTATTTTCATTTTACCGCACTGGTAAGGTCTTGGCTCCCGCCAGTCAACACACAACAACACAAATCCATAAAAAAGAAACATGTGGATCTCTGTGAGTGATGGCTTCATTTTACGGAGGCTTGCAATATCTTAACACTAGGTTCGCTCTGCCTACCCTGTTATGAAGCTAAAAAAGTCAAAAAATAAATTGAACTGTGATGAAATGATACGGATGTGACGAAATAATGGACTAAAAGAAGGGACTTTTACTACAACAGTTAAATCGACATTGTCATTCATTACGCACGTTAGCACAATACGTTTCTAAGCATATAGGTATATTTTCAACGAAATTTTGTTATTGCTAAATTGCAATGATCACACATCATTCATCATGATCATCTTCACATAAAGAAATAAAACCAAAATATTTTGCATGAGATTCGAAACTTGCTTTGACGACTAAGCGTAGAGCTTATCAAGCTACGTTGAGATGATTATACACTTTTTACAATTTATTTATAATTTAGTTAGTTTCTTTCTAGTCTCCACAGTCTCCTGCGTCTGTACACAGTCTCCGGTTACTTCGCGGTGGTTCTAAAAATTAAGTCATCACTCACAGAGATCCAACTGTTTCTTTTTTTACATACCAACTTGGATGATAGTATGCGCTGTGTGGATTAACGTTAGTATAAACTTGTATTAGAAGGTAATAGATTCGATTTAATAGATATTGATTGAGTAAAGGTTATCAGCATTTTGAGTTAATATTTGTTATATTATTAAAGCAAATCGTTATATATAGATTTTTTTTAAATAACAAAAACTGACCTGCCATATATATGCCATACTATTCCCATACCTATATAGGTACAGGTAGATACTAGAATAGTATTGAGGCCAGTTTTGAGGAGGAGACTATTATAAAAACTAAATTCCACCAAATAATATTTTAATCATTTCAATTTAGAGATAGAAATTAAGGATCAATTGACTTATATACTACTTTTATATATATTACTTTTATATATATTACTTTATTATATATATTACTTTTTAAATTCCATTTTTTCACTCTATATCTCTCATTGCAGGGTAAATATAGAGAATCTCACCTATTTCTCAGTAGTTTCATAGATTATCGCGTTCAACCATACAAGCATTTCAGCTGGATATGAGTAAAGATTTTATGTAGTTAAATTTCACTATAAAAGTAACATTTATATTTGCCTTTTAGGGAAGTGTAGTATTAGTACGTAGTAGTAAATAGATTAGAAAGAGAATTATAAAATTATTTCTTTTTAAATTATTATATTTTTACGCAACTTACATATATTTTAAATTAATAAACAAAAGAAAATCGATTTTAATTCGAATGAAAATCACGAACGATCTCGAATAAAATCATCCACGAGCTTTTATAATCCTTATTTTGACAGCAAACTTCAATGGAGATAAAAAAAAGTGTGCGGGCGAGAAAGCGCTATACGAAGGAGAGAGACAGAGAACGTAACTCTTTGGGTGGCATTATGAGTCATGGTAGCGGGAGGAGAGTGACGGATTAAAAGTTTAAAAATTTGGATTATTTATAAATACCTAAATTATAAAAAACTTAACTTAGAAGCAAGTTCTTTGGATTGTTTCGTTGGTTTAGTTGATTTTGAATATGTAAATTTTTAATAAAATAAAATAAATTAAATTAGTTTCACGCTATATCCCGCACACAGCAGGGTAAGCAGAGGGAACCTAGTGTTAAGACACACCGTTCCCCACTTTCTGCGGAATTCTGGAGGCATTGCGTGTTAAGTGGCAGAACTCAACGCCGCGCTAAGCCTCGACACCAGAGCAAAGAAACGGAAATATTATATATATAGATAAATTTAAGTAAATATTTCGTCTCCTCGAGTGGTGATCGAACCCACAACCAGTCGGTTTTACAGTCACACCTCGTGCCGCTGCGCCACTACTGGCCTCTAAATTTTTGTCTAATACGATTGTAAGAATATAAATAAAAATAGTTCATGAAATATTTAGCGTAAAATAACTGAACTAATAAATGCGACAACACTATATTAAATTGCTGCGAAAATTATATTTGTTTAGTATAAAGCATAGCTTATTTTTATCATGTTTTTTTTTATATTTAATTAAAATGTATCAATCATAGAAAACGAAATTAAATATGACTTACTGTTTTGAAATTCCCATCTGTGGCGAAAATTTTTCTTCTTGTCTAAGGAACCATTCAGACAGTTTTGACAACAGCCTTAAACTTTAAGATTAAGACTATTATTTAAAAGCATCTTGGTAGCGTTTCAGTGTATAATATTGAAAATATATCATAATTGAAAAAATATACGAGGCCAGTCGTGGCGCAGCGGCACGAGGTGTGACTGCAAAATCGACTGGTTGTGGGTTCGATCCCCGCTCCATGAGATGAAATATTTACTTAAATTTATATTTCAATTTCTTCGCTCTGGTGTCGAGGCTAAGCACGGCGTTGAGTTCTGCCACTCAACACGCAATGTCTCCAGAATTCGGCAGAAAGTGGGGAACTGAGTTTCTTAACACTAGGTTCCCTCTGCCTACCTTGCTGTGTGCGGGATACAGCGTGAAGCTAATTTAATTTAATTTAATGAAAAAATATATATAAAACAGATAAATAAATCTTGCTTAATAAAATAAAATAAATAAATAAATTCTTGCTTATAAGCTTGTCATTGAAAATAACGTTATCTGTCTCAATCAACAAACTATTGTTCTGTAAATAAAACACATTCTTCTCATAACTGATTTATGGTATTTGTAAAATTGACATCTATTTTCACAGGTTTACGTTGAGCGGCGAAACTCAACGCAGCACTTGGGTTTGTTAGTAGAGCGATGAAATGAAAATGTTAAATATTATTTTCCTCTGAGTCGGAATCGAACTCGCAACCGTTTACAGTCACTGCGCTACGAAGACCTCAATAAAAATTGATATTTTTTTATGTATTTCTATATATGTAGATAAATATCGTATCTCACATGACGTTTTGAGACAGATTTATTCCAAGTTTCTACTTCAGAAAGTATTTTTAAAATAAATACTTACAAATAAAGCCTATTTTACTGCCCATACTTTATATTAATTGGATAAAAATGTTTAGAATTAATATCAATCGAATCTCAACGTGGATGCTAAGCTGTTAGCCTTAGTAATAATTAAATTGTGACTTTGACATCAAAAAAGGCCCTTCCAAGCTGAACTGTCTTCCTAGCTGGTGTACGGTGGTAGCAACATGTTCAACCGACGATACAAAACGTGAAAGCAAAAGTCTTTATTAATAAACAATATTTATTTGGAATTTGAATTTAAAAACGAAATAAAAAAAATTAGGCGTAAAATCTGAATTATTTTTTTCCATATCACACGCTGCTAAGATACACTGCGGCGTTGAGCTCTGACTCTCTGCATATAATGTGTTGAATTCTGGCCTAGTGAGAGCTGCTCAGATTTTTTCCTTTTATCATTATCCTAATGATTGAGGCCAATCATGGCGCAGAGGCACAAGCGTGCGACGTAATCGTGACAGATTGTAAGTTCTATTCCCACTCGTGGAATTGAAATATTTAATATTTCCATTTCTCGCTCTTTCAGTTTCACAATCAGCAGAAACGGGAAAGAGATTTTTTTTAAATACTTAATTAGAAAACGTATAAAAAATTGAATTCCTAAGTGTGGATTAACATTTTAAAAATGTTTAAAAAATATTTAAAAAGATTTTTTTTAATAGGACAGGAGTTTCTTAAGACTAGGTTCACAGATTCCCTCTGTCCATCCTGTCATTTGTGGGATACAGTGTGTCACTAAAAAAAACTGTAATTCGGGATTTGAACCTTTAAAAGCTTTAAAAGCTTAGTAGCTTCCCACAATAACAGCCATTAAGGAGCTATAATCCACGATTTTATTAAGATATCACGAATTTAATAAAATACCTCGTAAATCACCTACGATTGTGGAGTTAACAAAAAAAGTGGTTTGAAGGTGTTTCGTGTTCATATATTATGTTAAACTTATGATATGCTATGTACATGCATACTTAGATTTCTTTTTTATTTTAATATTTTTTTTATGTAAAGACAATGATATATATTATAGCGTGAAATTATTTTTTTAGCTTTACGCTATATCCCGCACTTCACGGGGTAGGCTGAGGGAACCTTGGAACGTAGTGTTAAAACTTAATATTCCTTCGCCTTGAAGGAATCGAACCCACAACCTGTCGCATGCTTGTGAAGTACAAGCCACGACTAGCCTTAGCCTCGGCCTCAGCCTCAGCCAGGTTTTCTGAATATCAACAAATAATAAAGTAGAAGCCCGCCGTGACGCAGCGGAACAGCGTCTGACTGCTGTGGGTTCGATTCTCACTCAGGGAGAGTAAAATATGACGTCAAGTGCGGCGCTGAGATCCGCTAGTCAGTACGTAAAGCCTGAAGAATTTGGCGGAATGTCTTAACATTAGGTCATCCAGGTTCCTTTTGCCTACACTGCTATGTGCGTGATAAAGCATGATACTAAAAAACATATTATATATTTGAACTGGCAACCTAAGATAACAATCTAACGAACTCACTAACTTTAGCGTGACAGACAACCTAAAGTGACTCGATAGTCAATTTTATTCTTTCGTAACCATTAAATACATGCAATAAAATTTATGAAGCACGAAGGATTTATCAAAGATCGTAACCATCCACAAAAATCATTAATACCAAACTCGTAACAGACAGACAGACATACAAAAAAACTAAAACGGAAGACAACTCAATTACATTACACAAATATATACTGTAAATATTGTCGCAATTTTTTTATGAAAATGTCCTTTAAATAATCATGCATAGGGTTCATTTTAGAATGTTGAGAAAATAGCTGAAATTCCAAAGGATATTGACAATTTTATCGAATAGTCTAAGAAAGAGGTTCGTTTTTATTGTTATCAAAATAAAGACGATTTTTCAACAGATTTTTTAATAATTTTAAGCAATTTTGAACTCTACTCCAAAAACAATAAGACTAAAAATCTTTACTAAAACAGCAACTAAACGCGTAATCCTTAAGCTATATTTGTATAATAAAAATCTACGTACTAAATTCAGCTTTATTATTCCAAATATAAGATTCAATTTTCATTGATTAAATGTCAAAAGTAGAGCCAATTGAAGATATATTGATATGTAAATTAGTACTTTATTACAATAACCTAAAGTTTACTTTTAATTGTTTAATTCCATACAAGTTGTAGCTCCAACTTGAAATGTTTTGGTGACAAGAGCATACGACGCGTGGATTTAGAATCCATGGAGGTTGTATTAACCATTAAAAAATGTTTTTTTTAGTTTCAATATTTTTTTCAAATAAAAATAATAAGACAGTAGCTTCACGCTTTTTCCCTCATAGCAGGGTGCCTTCCATGTCGTTCCGCTGAAAGAGGGATTCCCCAATTCCTCCCCAAGCATAGCTTAATTGAGGCATTGCGTGTTGAAGACTGAAACTCAACGCCGCGCCTGCCTTTGTCTAATAGAACGCAAAAATAATTGCCATAGGAATTATCATTACATCTATTATTTTTCTCTTTTCCTGCCTCTAGTGGACAAAAGGCGGCATTAAGTTCCCCCACTCAAGACACAATGTCTCAAAACTTCAGAAGACAGTGTAGAACGAAATGTTTTAACACTGGCCTTCCTTTAAACTAAGAGGGAATAAAATATAGAGATTAGGTCGAGTAACCTAATACGTAGTCGAGCTTTAATTATGTAGTCGAGCTATATTAAAATAATATGAAACGTATTTTCAACTAGGAATCGAACCTGCAACTATGAAAGCACCAGAAATAATCAAAAAACTAAGAAATTCCCATACAAAATCCTATACAAAGTTTGAACGACTCTACAGTTTCGCGCCGCACTGGGTGGTCGACCACCCAGGCCTGCATTTGAACGAGAATTAGGCGCCGCTACACAAACTGTACTGCAGTACAGGAACAGTGCAGTAATGCATAATATTTACTGTAATATATACACATATACTGGAGGCTGTCTGACTGTAAATGCGACGGTTGTGGGTTCAGATCCGCTTCGGGAGAATGAATTTTCGTTTCATCGCGTTTCATTCTCTGGTAACAAGATAGTAACGGGACGCTGTTTCGCTATCCGACATGTATCAAAAATTAGACGAAAAGTAGGAAAAGGAGTGACTTTAGCTTCATAGGAATTTTAGGTTCCCTCTACCAATACCGTTTTAAGCGGGATATAGTACGCTATATCCCAACAAGGCGCAATTAGAAAGAGAAATATCTCTAGATACGTTAATAAGGATGAATTCCTTTAGACAATTATTTACTTAAAATGAGTGTGTGTTTTATTAGTCTTATTATTTTTACAAAATAGAATTGAAGGAATGTTCCCCTTTCCGCCACATTGCGTGTTGAGTGGCGGAATTCAACACTGCGCTTGAGAGGTAGTGAAAATATTCAATATATTTTCTCCGGAGTAGGAATCGAACACACAACCGTCATGTATGTTTCCCACTCTATAAGCCACTGCTATTAGAGGACGTCATCTTAACAATCATTTAGCATATAAATAGACGTCTTTATAATACGTTCGTGCCTAACTACTCATTCTGTTTTAGCTCGAAAGCTTTTTAGTTCTACGCGTAATACTGTGTTACTGTTTTAACTTGGATGGTAAATTATATTATTAACGAAAGCAGCTACACGCTGTATCCCATGTGTAGCGGGGAAGGCAGAGGGAACCTAGTATTATGATACTTCATTCTCCACGCACCGCCCAATTTTCGTGACATTTTGTGTTGTTTGGCGGAATTCTACACTGCGTTTTGCTTATCAGAGCGGGTTTTATAAATAGATATATTACCTGTAATTTTTATTTAATTCAAAGGGGGTTAATGACAAAAAATTTAATGATTTTTTAGCTTAATGCTGTATTCAGTATATGGTAGGGTCACTTTCGTTCTCCATTTTCAGCCGAATTCTGTAGTGTAAATTCATTGTGTGTTGCAACGGAACTCAACGCTACGCTTTGCCTTGTAACTAGAGCGTAAAAATGAAAATATAAAATATTTAATTTTCTAAAGTGAGAATCGAATTCACAACTTGTCGGGTTTATAGTCGCACGCTTGTGTCGATGCGCCACGACTGGCCTCTCTAAATAATTAATGGCACCAATAATAAATTTAGGGTAAAAACTAACTAAGCCAAATAACTTAGAGCTAATTACACCAAATGATATGCTAATATAATGCAAAATAACCAAATATTATTCAAACAGTTAAATTTAACTGAAAAAATTAACGGTTTAACGTTAAAGTTAATTAACTAACTATCAAAGAAGGCCGCAAGACGCATGCCTCACACAGTTATGTTGAATAAATACAAGGAATTTCATCATTATTAGCTCAGCATTTCTATTGATTGCTCCATAATTAACTTCTAGCGAATTTTACTCGGTCTTATAAAGAAATTTTCATGCTATATGAATTTATGTTATGTATATACTAGCTTTTACATCCAGTTTCACCCTCATGATCGATGTATAAAATAATGTTAGTAAGTATAGCCTTCGTCGATTAATAGAGTATCCAAAACATAAGGATTTTTCAATTCGAACCAGTAGTTTCTGAGATTAAGTCGTTCAATCAAACGAATTGTTTAGCTGTATAATATTAGGTACCTATAGAATAGTATAATTTAGATAGATATATAGATATTCACGAAAAGTAGAGAGAATTTAGTGTTGACACTCCCTTTTGCTGATAACTATAAAACTATGAAAGTATTCAACACCACACTTTATTTAACTTACTTTACAAGGGTCAGAAAGTATTTTTTTTTAAATACAACATTAAATCAAAGCGCAGCTTAAAGTTCCTTAGGGTTCCTGCTAAAGGTGCTGGGGAACAGAGAGTCTTAACATTAGGTTCCTCCCGCCTACTCTGCTATACGGCGGTAAGTTAAAAAAATGAAGTAACCAATTTAACGTATAAATGATAAACATACCTTTAATATTACACAAGAATATTCACATAACTATTACTTATGAGAAAACGACAAAATAAATCTATAAACCAATATGGCTGTTCATTTAAAGATAATAAAGCGATAAACGTCAAAATGATTTAATTTATTACAAGCCTAGATTATTAGCATAACTAATAGTTTATTATTTTGTGTTTCCAGCGAGTTTTCTTGTTTTTTTTTGTGCTTCACGCTGTATACCTAACTAAACGCGGTAGGCAGAGGGAACCTGGGAACCTAGCGAAAAGTCACTCAGATCCCATAAAAAACTCCGTTGCCTATTTTTCGTCTAATTCTGGAATGTGGCGGCGTCTGCATTTTTTTATTAGTTTCATTTTTTTATTAGTTAGGTTTTTAGAAAAAAACTAGTGTTAAGCCACTCTGGGGGCATAATTCAAATTGTTTTGATTGCTCCGCTTTTATAACATAAAGCGCGGTGTTGAGTGCCGCCAATCAACTTCCCTTGCTCTCCCTTTACCTCCTTCCCTCCTTAGCTTTAGGATAACTTGGAAACTTGAAAAAAAATATTCAAAACAACACAAGAAAGTGTTTGATTTTTTTAAAGAAGTAGTAGTAGTAAGCAAATATTATTAAACTGTTGATTTTTATATTTCCAGATGTAAATTTTTCGCTTTTTTTCCATTTTATTTATAACCGGAAACGCATCGGCTACCACCCTTTGATCCTTAATAGACTATAAATACCTCTTAATTGCTCATTTTATTTATTATCTGTAATCAATAATTATGTTGATGGAATTCCTCACTTATATCAATGTAATAAGGCTCATAATGGCTTGAATAAGATATAAAGAGATAATAATTTCTAATAGTAATTACCCATAATTGCGTACTTACGAAGTATTGGACTGTAGGTAGTAGTGAATTCGATTTCCACTCTGGTCAATGTTTATATTTGTTAAAAATATATTTATTTTAACGCCGTCGCGTCGAGGCATTTTGGCGGCGTCTGGTTCCTATAATAAATAGAGCTCCCAATAATTATTTCTTTTTTCTTTCATTTCATCGCTCTGATCGACAAAGTACGGCGTTGTGTTCCGCCGAATGGACTCTTGGTTGGTTTGTTTACTCTGCTATGAGAAAAAAAACGTAAATGTATTATTATTTTCTTTGATTAATTAATGGAAAATAATGGAAATACAAAAAGGCATTAAGACAATTACTCTGTTGTTTCAATGTTTTAAAACTTATTACTTTTTACAAAAATATTACAAAACTTTAAAAGTAAGACAAATCTTATTCTAATTATTATTAAGCACAAAGTTGCCATTTTAAGTAAGTAAAGTTGCCTTTTAATAATTTTTTAACGATTTAAAACAACCCTTAAAATTAACACTCTAAAGTTCAAATTCAAATAAATTCCTAACTACCCTCCATTTTTCATACATAGTTTATGATTGGTACTAATCATTATACTTAACATTTATTCATTAACGCAAAATAAACTTAATATATATAAGAAAAAGGTACATTTTAAGTTAACACAATAGTGATTATAGCAGAAATGTCTTCATTAAGCATCGTTGGTGGCATCTTATACAGCTGTTCGAAGAATTTAAGACTTATTATGGGATTATTACAGTGTAGATAAGTTTTATCGATAATTACTAATAGAAAATGTTCAATAGCTATTAATAATTCGGACGGTAAGTAAAAAATTTAGTGTCTTGACACTAGGTTCCCTTTGCCTACCATCTCCTCATCCTCATCATCCTGCTATCTAAATTTATTTAAAAAGTTCTTCTGTTACTGATTGACTGACAGAAAAGGCACAGACGAAACTATTCATATTAGAAAATTGAAATTTACTATTTAGGTAAGTTAGGGAGTGTAGGGGAGCGCAGAGAGAAGATTCCTCGAAATTACAATTGGAACGAGAAAAAACTGGATATTTCATTTTACAACGTGAACGTGATGTGTGATGCTCCATAGTACTTTTTTATATAGATCATAGTACTTTTTTGAGGCCGGTCGTGGCGCAGCGACACGAAGTGTGACTGTAAAACCGACTGGTTGTGGGTTCGATCCCCACTCGAGGAGATGAAATATTTACTTGAATTTATAATTCCATTTCTCCCATTTCTGGTGTCGAGGCTAAGCGCGGCGTTGAGTTCTGCCACTCAACATGCAATGCCTCCAGAATTCGGCAGAAAGCGGGGAACGGAGTGTCTAAAACACTAGGTTCCCTCTGCCTACCCTGCTGGGTACGGGATATAGCGTGATATTATATAGGATTTTTTTAATATATATAGGTACATTTTTTTTCAATTTCTATACGATTCAAGACAACGTGGTAAGCAGCGGAACTAACAGAGCAGAGAAACAAAAATAATTGTGCCTCCCGCATATCGAACCCAGAACAGTCATACAAGTATACAATCAGCTATAGTACTGTACCCATGATATCTTTTGTTCCATTTTCCCGTAGTATGTCCACTTTGCCCCACGTCACTCCGGACCTCCCACGAGCACGCTAATTAAGCCATTATTATACCGCTTGGATTTCAAATGTAATAATTCGATAAGTTATCTCAATTCTATACTAATTGTTGATTTTGGTTTTGTTCGCTTTTTTACCGTTATATGTTTAATTTAATTTATTTTTTAATATATGTAAAAATTTGTGAATAAGAGCGTTTAACAGCTGAACGAATTTAGATGAGACTTCATAGGAATAAGCTTATACACCAGAATAACACATAGACTACTAATAATTGGACCCACAACCATATATTTACAGTCCGACTCTATGCCGCTGGAATGACGGTCATATTTTTAATTTAATTACTAAAAATAATTAAAATCTTAACAAATATTAATAATATATAATATTACTTTATTAAAATATTTACTGAACAATTATTAATAATGTTTTCTCTTTTGTTTCAGGACGAAGTAAGTACGGGACGCGCTCACGGAATGACTGTGAGAAACAATGAATTAATAACATATTTAATTTATTAAAAAAAATACTGTCAGGAACTTAGAATTTAATGGGAAAATAGTGTGTGAAATCTCTTTATATTCTTTAATTTGGAAAATTCATAAAACAAATATGATCATATCTTTATAGTAATTTATTTGCATGTTTTTTAGCTTCAGCCTTACCACGAAGGCCCATTTGCAAGTGCTTTTATATTAATTAAATATATATAAATATAATAGAATTATATTTATTTTACACAAATTATTATTTAGGAGTTATAATCCTTATTTATTATAATAAACATACCTACTTATAAAAATATATTTGTTTGTGTGGATGTATTGAAAAAAAGTAGTAAGTAACCACGCTTTTTAAAAAAATCATTGTATTTAATATTACAACGACGACATAGTTCACTTATTTGGTGCAACAAAGACGTAATAGAGAAACAAAAAAATAGTTAAATATGTGAATGTACACGGAAAGACTATACATCAAATTTGATTGAGTCTCCTCTGCAATATTTCTAAATAATGCAAATACGTCGTTGTTTCACCAAATGAGTGACATGACATATATATTGTTTACTTAAGATTTTTAAATAACACTATCAATATACAGGGTGATTGGCAGATTGGTCAATAAATTGGAACAGCTGTTAGAGGATGCTCAACAATGTTTACTCTAAAAGGCAAAGGCCGAAGTTTTATCGTTTTAAAGATATTGGTCATTTAAATTTGTTTTTCTTGTATTCTCTGAGGCCTTATTTAAAATCATGTAACATGAAGCCTCCTGATTATTGTAGTTATTTGGTTATTGGGTTATAAAAAAAATTGGAATTTAATCACAACACAACAATTTAATTTTTAATTTATGTTTTGAAAATTTTTGAACTGTTTTATAAAATGCTTAAAAACATCCTCACTTCTTTATCTTACAATGAATACCAAATAAATGTTACTCTAAGCATTTTTTTTTAATACGCATTTTATAAAATTCACTCAAGACTGCCAATCTATCTGTAGAAAGAAATTAATTTTTTTATGATAAAAACATACACAAAATGCTTGGTTTTTGACTTTTTATTTAGTGGTTGGTGCCTATTTAGCTCACATTTTTATTTCAGCTTGGTTTTTTGTTATTATGTATGTGTAAAGTAACTAAAGTGATTTCATTTGTAACAAATTTTAAGTAATGTAATGTAAAAATTTTTTAACTTCACACTGTATCCCGCATGTAGTAGGAGTAGGTAGAGGGAATCTAGCGTTAAGAAACTGCATTCCCGTTTTCCAGCAAATGTTCTAAACATTGTGTTTGAGTGGCGGAGCTAAGCGCTGCGTTTTGACTCATTATCAGAATAAAAAAATGAAATAGCTCATTCGCCCGAGTTGTAATCGAACCCTCAACTCTCACGCTTATAGTCAGTCAATGTGTACTGAGGCCAGCCGTGGCGCAAGGGCACACAGTGTGACTGTAAAATCGACGGGTTGTGGGTTCGATCCCTACTCGAGGAAGTGAAATATTTATTTAATCTTATATTTTCATTTCTTCGCTCTGGTGTATAGGCAAAGCGCGGCGTTGAGTTCCGCCACTCAATACGCGATGCCTCCAGAACTCGGCGGAAAGTGGGGAACGGAGTATCTTAACCCTGCTGTGTGCGGGATACAGCGTGAAGCTGATTTGATTTGATGTTTTTTTAATTAATTCAAATTATTAAAAATTGTGCCTGCTTGCTATGTGTGGTATATACCGTGAAGATACACAAAATAATATTAAAATTTACATAAAAATGAGCAGGACTTGAACCCCTTAAATCCTAGACACATATTAATATGTTACCATTTAACTACAACCTTGTATAAACGGCTCTTAAAAAATGTAATAAAAGATTTTAAAAATATTTTTTTGTGACGCAATGGAGCGTGACTCGAAAAAAAGATATAAAATTAAGCACCTATAATAGATTTAAGAAACGTCACCTAAAAAAAGTGTGAGGCCATCGACCCCGTAATCAATCATCAGGTTAAAAGGAAAGAATTTTAAAAGGTTAGAAGTAAAGTTGTAGTTAAATGGTTAATATCTTTTAGCTTTTACGTGATGGTAGCCAGGAGTTCGAATTTCTTAAGAACACTTTAAAAAACGTTATAAATGTGAAATAAATTAGGAAAAGAAAATTAATAAACATATAATAATTGCATGTGTTTGTTATGTGTTGTCATTGTTTTGTGTGTTTTTCTTTTGTGTGCCCTATATTTTTTAATTTTCAGGTAAATTTCGGAGTACCCGTGAGGCGGTCGGTGCAATATTTTGACCAATTTTAAAATGACACAGTAATGTATGAATTGGTTAAGATATTGCATCGTCCGCTTGACGGGAATGCCTACGGACTACTTTGCATCTGTTTTTGTTTGTGCTTTTTGTGTGTTTTGTGTTCCTTTTGTGTGTATAAACTAATTATATGTGTATTGTCTTATTTTTGTGTTCTTTTTTGTTGATAACTTTATGTAAAATACATCCAGACACACATATTTTTTTTAAATACTCACTCTAATTTTAACCAAAAAAGGTTTTTTTATATTATAATATTATTATAATATATATGTTTTTTTTATTATAATACTCTTTATTTTATATTCACTGTATAAAATATGATTATTGAAGGTTGTATAAAATACTAAACTTAACTTGAACAAATTTCTTGATATAATCAAAATTAGATAGTGTTTCTGATCGTCTCATTAGGAAACTGGACACTATAAGTAATGTCTTCGTATATGATTCCAATTGAAAAAAATGTATAATTATACTTCAACAAACTACTTCTATCATCGTGGATCAACTAACACCCGATACTATACATTAACCTTAGTTTTCCTTCTTAAGCATGAAAAATTACAATTTTATATAAATATTATTTTTTGTAGTAAGAAGAAAAGTCTTTATTTAAAATTTTGTTTCATCTTAGGTCCTCGCACCAGACGCCCTAAAAAGCCACCAGGAGATGGAGGTTCGGCGGATGAGAAAAGACCCTAGAACTGCATTCTCTGGTCCTCAACTAGCTAGATTAAAGGTTTGTTTATAATTTTGTGTCTTTATTGTAAAGTTTCTTTAAATCACAAATTAAATATACATACATACTTGGAATTGACCAGTTACCGCATATTTTATATGAAATTTTATGTATAATAACACCGTATAGTACAGCACATTAAACACATATACTACATAATATATTAATCTAAAATCACAAATATTGTCAACAGCACGAATTCGCAGAAAATCGCTATCTAACAGAAAGGAGAAGACAGTCCCTAGCTGCGGAGCTAGGTCTGGCTGAAGCCCAAATAAAAATATGGTTCCAGAATAAACGAGCAAAGATCAAAAAGGCATCTGGACAAAGAAACCCATTGGCCTTACAACTTATGGCTCAAGGCCTTTACAATCACAGTACAATACCGTTGACGAAGGAAGAAGAAGAACTAGAAATGAAAGCAAGAGAAAGAGAACAAAGTCGGCAGTAAAGCGCGTACTTGGTTCGTTCTTTTGTTTGTTTGACTGATATCTGAGAGGTGAAGTGAAGTTGAAGTTTTTTTGTATAGTAATAGAACTTATTTTAGAGTTTGAATTAAATGAAACTCATTTTGTATATAATCAACTTATTGTTATACAAAAAAGTTTTATTAAAATTAATTTACATACAAAAAGATACAATAAATTTGTAAACAATCTCTCTCAGCATAATATAAGACAAACAAACATAATTTAAAAAATGTCTAGATTCTAGTGTAGTTGGAAATTCGAATCTATATCTAGATATTAGTCCAACATAAAAACTAAATGGTAGATTGTAGGCAACCTCTACAAAACAATATGATATAATTGTGGTTATACAATTATATATTCATGACAATTCTAGATATTTCATATTTCAAGGAGGCTATTATACTTAATGTACTAAACACGAAAATAAAAGAAAAAAAATACATCATTTGACAGATCTGACGTTTGACAAATTTTAGACTTATTTTTTTTAAAATAAATAACTTATGATGTTGATGTTGTACATAGGACTTATTAAAGAGTTTGATCAATATTGGTATATTAAAAAAATGGTAATATATGTATGTATGTATGTAAAATAAATTGCTTATTTTATTCGTACATTTTCCCAAAATTACTTGTTATTGTTATATGTATAAGATAAAGGACTCAATGCTTGTGCATCAATTTTTACATTGTTATGTGCTACACAAAATTTATATACTGTATAAGATATACACAAATAACTGAAGACATAAGTCTTTAGAAAAAGCAATAATAAAATATTTTCTACTGAAATATTTTATTATTGCTTTTTCTAAAACATTTATTATTAATAAAAGATTTCTCTACCTAAAAAAAAATATCCTTGTCTTTAAATAAAATTACTTTCTATTGTTTAATTTTAAAATTAAGTCCTTTTTCTTGTAAATCAATAAACGATTTGCCAAAAAAATAATAATTAAAAATATGCAACATTTGCTATTAATGATAACGACATCAATAAGGTATTTTATTGGTCTGTCTTAATGATTTAATGACAAAATTATGTCGTTCACTTTATAATAACGTGTTAATTTCAGATATTTTATGTAAATATGTATTAGTTTTTACATTCATTGTCTTTTAATGAATATTTATTGTTTTACCATCAACTTGCAATCTTGCCATCATTAAAATAAAAAAAAGTTAATATAAATAATTAATAAGTATTTCTTTATTTTCATTGTCTTGACAAGTGTTTGTCATGAAACTATTGTGGGTTTAAATGACACTTTGTTTTATACTTTATGAGTATAGTGATTTATCTCTACTTTTCAAGGAAAGATGAAATTATTAAAAAAAAAAATAACGCATTTCATTTGTAAAATAACAATTTTCATATGTAAATATTTAATTAATCAGTTGTAGTGATAATTATTTTTAAGTTATTTATTGTGCAATTTAGCAGTATTAGTTGGAAAGACGTATTGACAGTATTTTTAGGTGTCATGTTTTTTTTTCCTTTTTTTTTTTACTAACCTGATACAAATAAATACAATATTATGTGGTCTTAAAAATATTGTCGATATATGAAACTTAGTAGCGATTTATAAAAAAAGTATTAAAAACAAATTACAAAATGAGCTTGTTTTGTTTTATTTTTTTTTTCAATATACTTTTTAAAACTAAGTATTTTAAAATTCGTCTTAATAAAATTGTAGTTAATTTTAACTTGAAAACTGTTGATTTAATTTCTGGCTCTTCTCAGCAGAAGTTTCTTCCTAATCGATATACGATGATAGGGAAATGTTATTAATTACGGCGTTTAGCTCCACCGTTTAGCACTGTATTATATTGTTTCATATATGCGTAGATGTGGAAAAATAAACAAATGTAAATGTGAAATACATGAAAAATAAAAGTAAGTATAAAAAATATATCGAGTTGTAACGAGGTAAAGTAGCTTGGATTTCCACCATTTGTCATGTCTTCAGAATTCGAAAGTGGGGAGCAGGAATGTCTTAATGAAAACGGAGTGTCTTAAAACAAGATCTGCCTACCCTACTATGAGCGGGATACAGATTTAAACTTAAATAACTTGACGCAAAACATGCAGCATAATTATGCTTGCATGTTTTGCGTCAAGTTATAAAAATTATACCAAAATAATAGTATTTCAGTGATATGTTAATAGTTTTTATAACTTTCACAATAGAGATAGAGGAGCTTACCAATATATAATCCTCTCTGAGTTTCAAAAGAATCGAATCGACAATCCTTTAAAATGTAATACGCAAAATTCAAATTACATTCCTACCCCTTGTTCTAGAGGGGTGTGGACAATTTTATTTGAAATTTTCGGTATTTTTTATTGAAATTCTTGCGGCGGCGTGACGAATCGGGTTTTATCAATGTTTTAAAAAGGGTGCCCCTTGAACTTTATTAAAGATAGGCATTGAGAGGGGTGTGGAAACACTTGCAATGGGTGAATTGAGTTTGTTTTTAGTTTTAATTGGGATTTGAACCTGCGATCTAACAAAATAATTATAACGAAAATATACATGTTGGTTTTAAATATTTTATTATTTTGTTGTTGTTATTTATTTTTTACGTATACTTAACAACCAATGTTACCGATATGGATAACTATTTGACATTCAAAAAATTGAGCATATAATTATAAAAATAAACAAAATTACATTTAAAAAATATAATTTACCTCAATTTCTAATATCGCAACACACTAGTATCTCAAATTGATATTGTTTATTTTTTTTAATTCAATGTCTGTGTAAAGATGTAGACATTAAGTTAAATACATATTTAAATAACGTATAAAAATTTGAATGTAGTGGGACTAGAACCCGCTCCTCCTGGAAACCGACCAGGTCTTCTAAATAAGTATATTTTTTTCCTAAGTGTGGGATAACACTTGAAAAATGTTAAAAAAACATTAAGTTAACAACATTAAGTACCACTCTATCTCAATTTCGAATAGAGTTAATAAGGATATATATTAACTTTAAAATAGACATCGATTATTATTTGTCGTATCATTGAAAGATAATACGATATAGTGAGCTAGCGTTAAGTTCCACCAAATATCAAATTCCATTAGAGTTAACAATTAAAATTTAAATTTGTCATTGTTTAATATTAAAAAAATATTATCTTACAAAGTAATGATTAGACGATAGCAGATAATAAGATATAGTGCGGCGTTAAATTCTACCACACTTCAATTTTCTATAGAGCTAGGTAAAAATAATTCAAATTAATTTTTTTTATTGTTATCTATAATTTTTTTTTTTGTTTGATTGAATTAAAAAGAGATCTATGTTAACGGCGTTAAGTTCCAAGCACGCAGTGCCGCAGTAACGAGTGGAAAGCAGCAAAGATATAAGAATAGGAGTTAAGTGAAACAGAAACTCAATTTAACAATTGGAATGGCATCGCGAATCGATCCAACGAAATTGCCTGTAAGAAAAAAACAGTTAATTTAAGCTGTAGGGCGTTAGAAATACCTCTTGTAAGGGTTGGTTTATATAGACTTATAAGAAATTTAGCTTCACGCTGTATCACGCATTTAGCAGGGTAGGCAGAGATAAACTAGTGTTAAGACACTCCGTTCATCCCTACATGTCACCCAATTTTCAGACATTGAGTGTTGAGTGGCCGAATACAACGCCACGCATTGTCTTGTTAGAATAACATGGAAAATTAAAATATTAAATAATCCTTTCCCCCAAGTGAGAATCGAACCCACAGCCGTTACGTTTACAGTCACACGCAAATTTCCTTTAGGCCGTTGTCGGTTTATAATTAAGGCTTTGTCATAATTAGAATCCTTTTATATATTCTCTATAGGTAATTAGTTAATAGTTTTTTAAAATAAAAAAAAAAAACATTAATTATATAAAAAATACTTTTCGGATAATATATAGTAATTTCAGCATTGTGAATCTTATAGTAAATCTAGCCGAGCGAGTGGTGTGTTGGCTGTGGGTAAATGGAGTATCTTAACACCAGGTTCCCTCAGCCTACAATGATAAAAGAAAAAAACAAATAAACTATTATAATATGCAGTAAATTCAACAAGGTTTTGTTTTTATTTTAAGGATATTAAGGAGTACCTAGTGCTAAGATATTCAGTTTTCCGTTTTCCACCTGAATGCAAGACGCTATTAGTTAACTGTTGGAACTTAACACCGGTAATCGAACTCACAACCATCGTATTTATAGCTAAAATTGTCTAATTATATTAAACGCGACATGTAAACCCGTTCAGAGATTCCCTTAACATTCCTCGACGGGAGTGGCCCCGTCTACACTCTATATTCCGTAAGGGTTCTACGGGAGTAAAAAACGGGATTTTTCAATCGGTTTCTTATTTAACATGTTGATAGAGGTGCAAGGTTCAAATCCAATCCATACTGGTGCAAAAGTTAAAGATTTTGTTTATTTGATCACGATAATCTCGGGAACTTCTGGTTTAAATTGAAATCTTATTTTAGGTTGCTTGAAAACGATTAACATGATGGAACATGGTCTAAAGCCTTCCTCGATTAATGAACTATCTAACAAAAATATTTTCTCAATTAGTTCGTTTAATTAAGGACACTATTCAGCTTTATAATATTAGTATTGACTATAGTTGTAGGTTTAAGAGCTATGGCATATGAGTCTTTTGAGAATAAGATCATCAAAGGATACATATGTAGGTACACCAAAATATTACCACCATATTTACATATGCTACACGAAAAGCTGAAATTGCTTTCATTTTTTAAAAAAATATGAATTATGATGATACCGGGACTATTTTTAACTTTGGCTGCAGCGCTACACTGCACGTGCCTGACTGTAAACGAGGCGATTGTGGATTCGATTTCCGCTTGAGGGAGGGAATTCTTTTTATGTCTTCGCTCTGGTAAGAAAAGAAAACTCAGCTTTGAGTTTCGTTACTGGTACAACACGTACGATTGTATCTAGAAATATATTATAGCTTTGCCTTTAGTTTCCGGCTAATGTTTTTGTGTTGCCCATACTGCTATACCTATGCGTGATACAGCCTGAAACTAATATAAAAACGAAACGAATGAATTTTACAAACGAACAAGCGCGTGTCGGGCTCTCCTACTGAGGGTCCCGTACAGTTAATACGTCATTAAAATTAAATAAAATATGTATTTGAATATGCAAACCAAACCCTAACATCTAAATTCTAATACCTCACTTGAATAAGCGGCTTTTTATCCCTCTTTTTATTATTTTATAGGATTATTCTATAGGAACCACATGTATAAATTATGTATTTTTTTCTGTACTAGTCCTACTTGTAGATGCTAGCTGCCAAATTTCATAATTCTAGGTCAACCGAAACTACTCTTTTAATTTTGATTCCCTTTATCGTGTCGGTTTTTGCGATATAAACGGTCATATCTTTTTTTTTTCTTCAGCAAATCAAGGGACCGTAGATCTGAGTCTGAGGCTCTTGACCGACAGACAGACAGATATACAGATGGACATCAAAGTGATCTTATAAGGGTTCCTTTTCTCCTTAAACGACACGGAACCCTACAAAGTAAGAAAAGAGAAGATAAATACCCTCACCGTTTACCGATCGGTACTTATTGCCTTTACCGTTAAGATTTATATCAACAAGTTAAAGCAAACCCTAATCAACATTTATATTACGCAATTTAAATTAAACCTAGGTTTAATTAAAGTGAGCTAATTAAGAAAGAGCACTCTTGAAGATTGAACTTTTATATTATTATAATACCTTTAGAGGCGGACGTGGCTCAGTGGCACAAGCGCGTAACTGTAAGCGCGACGATTGTGAGTTCGATTCACAAACGGAACGGTGTGTCTTAACATTAGGTTTCCAGGATCCCACTGCCTGTCCTGTTATGTGCGTGTTACAGCGTGAAGCTAAAATAAATATTTTTTACATATTTTACAAAAACATTGTACAAAATATAACTTCAAATTAATGTTGCAATTTAATGTTGTTGATTCACGTAACTTAACGCCGAAAAACATCGTGGACTTAGTCTTAAAATTAAACTATAATGAAATAAAATAAATGCTGCCTGATCGATTCGCCCATCAATCCTCGATCACTTCGCTTGAAATAAAAAAAAAAGCTATTTCACAAAAAATATTTTTATTTCTATTTACACTTACTATAGACTGTTAAAAAAAAGTATTTTTTTTATTATGAAAGGATAAATTACTTTAAAAAAATCGTACTGTACACTATCGTTCTTGTTAGAACTGATCCAGCGGCGTATACGAAGATCATTTATTATAGTTAGAATGACTAATAATTCAAAGTAAAGTTGAGCTTTCCACTCAAACAAAATATATGGAATCAGAGACCAATACTAAACGGTCGTTTTACAGAGATCGCTTCGTGGGTGGTCAACCATTTTTATTCCGTCAAAAGATCATTCACCTTATGCACCTGTAGTTAGCTTTTTTATATATGAAAAAGTATTTTTACAGATGTTTTATTGTAAATATAATATATAAAATAATATTGACATTGCTTGACTGTCAATGCGATGGTTGTGGGTTCGATTGATGCTCAAATTTCAGTTGATTTGTGTCATTTCCCCGGTGGTAGACAAAGCGCGTTGAGTTCCACCACTCATTGCAATGTCTTGAAAATTGACGCTTCAACGGAGTGTCGTAACACTAGGTTAATTGTAAAGAAAATATTAGGTAAATGCTTTTAGCCTAATGGAGTTTACAACGACAAAGGGTGGATAGGGAAGGGGGTACTGTCTCTGAGAGAGTGTAAGTACTACATGGCTGCTTGAGAGGGGCGTAGGAACAAAACAAGTGTAGGTTTAAGGGACCCTTTAAATACGCTCATTTTCAGAATAAAATAGTATCATTTAAAATATATCTAAATATGTCGCGAAAAGCATACCAAATCTTATTAACACTAGGTTCCCTCAGTACACCGTACTGCTTATTAAAACAGAATATTTTAATGCTAGATTTACACTGTATATCCTTTTTACACTGCATTCCTCTGACATTCCTCTCATAACAGGGTATGCAGAATGAACCTAATATTAAGACTCGTACTGCCCAATTATCAAAACTTGGTTGTTTTACGAAAGCGAAGAAATAAACATAATTCATTTACTAAAACGGGATTGGAACCAACAAGCATCGCGCTTACAAACACACACACACTGTGCCTAATCCTATAAATCAATAATTTTCACGCTTTAACATACAAACATCTCCTTTATACATAACTAGTAAAGAAATAAACAAATTTTAATCATGGCGCCATGTCAATACGGGAACTATAAAAGAAAAATAAATGATATTATTATTTTTAATCTTACATCCTTTATTTTAAAACCCATTTTCCTTTATCTTCCCTTTGTTTTGAACTATAAATAATTATAATTAGTTAAAAGCTATCGATCGCGATCAATACGTAATACGTTTTTGTAAATAGCTCACGCGCGTGTAGGGTTGTCAACTTTGATATAAAATTAGACAGGGTGTTAAAAATAGGGAGCCGTGGCCACCCCAAGATAATCTGGTGTCTGCTGGACTAACAAAAAAAATTTTAAAATATATATATTTAGATACTGTCATGTATTTTGTAATTTTCCGCTGTATCGTGAATGTACCAGGGTAGATAAGGAGATCATAGTGTCAAGATACCTCGTTCTGCGCCTTCGACTCAGTACGGAGTAAATAGAAGTAGTTAGGTAAATGGCGAAATCAAGGGAGCGTTCTCTTTTGCCAGAGTCGAGAAATGATAGTAATTCATTTCTCTGAGTAAACTTTGAACCCACTAACGTCGCGTTTGCGAAAAAAATATACAACCTGTAAGGGATCTACTTTTTTTCATTTTGAGGTACGAAATTTTAAAATGATTCTTATTTCTAATCAACCAAAAGGTCACAAGACAAAGCGAGGATTGAGTTCCTCCACTCACGATGAAATGTCTCTATGTCCCAGAAGCTGGGCGATACATAGTATCCTTGGTTCCTTCTGCCTCCTCCAAGTACATACATACATACGACGAAACGAAAGTTAAAATACGAAATTAAATTAAAACTTACTACCGCCAACCCTATTCAAAGAGAGAGCGTCCGCGCAATCTATCAACAGCACACATAACAAGCAAACAAAAACAAACACCACCGCCGCGTGGGTGGTCGACGCTCGCGAATATATCAATTTACAATTTTGATCATTATAATATGGCCAATCGTGGTATGTGTAAACTAGCGAACTAAACGCGGCGTCGCTTGTGATTTTTTTCAACAGCTTCGTTGTATCCCGCACATTATAGAGTAGACGGAGAGAACTTAATGTTAAGACACTCCGGTGCCCATTTTCCGCCGAATTCTGCGTCTTTCGATTGCAGAGCGAAGAAACGAACATATAAATTTATATAAATATTTTATTTCGTCGTGTGGAGATCAAACTCACAACCACTCACACACTTATGCCCCTGTGCCACGACTGGTCTCTCGCTGTAGCTTAAAGTTATTCTTATATTATATCTAAATTATACAAACTGCTTAAATAAATTGTAGCATATGTCTTATTCTGATGTGTAAGCTATACTACTGTAAAGTTTCACCTCAATCCGTTTTGTACTTTTTGCGTGAAAGTGGAACGAACAAAATCCATGCTCACATACTTTTCGAGAAGGTAAAGTATCAAAAGTGAGAAATTGCAATTTTTATTTCTGTTTTGAATTACGAACAAGGGTAGTTTTCAATTACAAACACATTTAAAATTATTATATTTTTTTTTATTTTGAAAGATTATTTTGAAAGATTAAAAAATTAATTTTTTCGCATTGGATAGTTTGCCTAAAGGCCATCGTTGTAGAGGATGGCCTCTAGGTAAAATATACGTTCCCAAATTTCCGCCGAATTCTGGAGACATTGTGTGCTGAGTGGCAGAACTCAACGCCGTGATTTGCACTCGACAACAGAGCGTAGAAATGAATATTTATATATATAAAGGAGTTTGTATTTCATCAATTTAAATAAATATTTCACTTTCTCAAGTGGAGATCGAACCCACAACCAGTCGCGTTTCAGTCACACTTTCTGCCCCTGCACCAATGCACCAAAACTGGCTTTATCTTGTTACCAGATAAATTAAATAATTCATTTCCCCGAGTAAGAATCGAACACAAAACCGTCGCGTTTACACTTACACGCTGTTCCACTCATCCACGATGGCCTCTAGCAAAAAATGTAAGTGAAGTTAAATAGTGTTTTAAAAGCATCATCTAAAAAATTGGCACCGTATTAATAATAAAGAACCGTATCAAAATCGTCTCAACAGTTTTTGCTTAACGCCACAGTATGGAGAAATTGATTAAAATTTAATTACTTTCGACGTGATTGACGTGAAAAATTCAATTGGGTTGTTTTTCTTTTCTTATGAGAAACATTTTCCTTATTATGAATAATGAGGCGAATTTTCTCATTTGTTTGTATATAAAAAAATTAGGTACCAAAACACGGATTTGTCTCCATAAACTTATTGCTATTTTATAGCAAAATTATACAAAATGTTTATATAAATTGATATGTTTACATAAATTTTGAGGCGTCGTGGCGCAGGGGAACAAGTGTGTGACTGTGAACGTGAGTGGTTGTGGGTTCGATCCTAACTCGAGGAAATTATATATTTATTTAAATTTATATTTTCATTTCTTCTCTCTAATGTCGAGATAAAGGGTGTCGTTGAATTTAGCCACTCAACACTCTATGCGGAAAAATAGGGAGCGGAGTCTTGTAACACCAGATTCCCTCTGCCTATTCTGTGTGCGGGATATAACGTCAACTTGAAGCTGATTTATATAAATTGAAGCCTATGTGTTATTCTAATCTATATATAAACTATATTACTGTAAAATGTATTTCATATCCGATTAGTAGTTGCAGCATGAAATTGAAACCTACATCCATCAAATTGCGTAACTCAACGCCGCGCCGCAATTTCCTCCAACATCCAATCGTTGTGTCTAAACTCAACCCAATTATGAATTAAAAGTTCAGTTGAGAGCAAATACACATATTTTTCTAGTTCTAGTGACCTTTTAATATATAAGCTGTCACGACACCTGTCAAAATGAGACATCTGTCAAACTATCTCGGTAATTGATCTAACACAGATACAATCTACGGTTATTCAACGATATTCGTTGTTCTGTACAGATACTGATGAGCTTATTTAGATCATAACTTTTTATAGGTTCACGCATTTCTGGAATAATTCCGCTGAGGCTTCGCCTTCTTACATTTGTTGTGTTAACAGAGGAAAGAAATTAAAAAAAAAACAATGTCTCGATTGAGAATAGAACCTACAATCGCCGCTTTTAAAGCCAGATACTATGTCGACGACGGCGACGGCGGCCATTATTTAGTTTTTATGAGACACATGCGTCTCATTACATGCAAGTGGCTCATTACCGGGTCACAGTGTAATCAAGACAACCGTTCCCCACACCGTCTAACTTTCGAGATATTGAATGGTAAGTGGCGACGCCACGTTTAGTCTTGGGTGCAGAATGAAAATCGAACCCACGAACGTCGCGATTATAGTCACATAACACAATTTTACGGATACAAACCCACAACCTATAACTCAAATTAGTTTTGACAACTGAACCACAAGGGCGTGTTAATTAAAACACATACACAGTATCAAATGACCAAATTAAAAATTCTCATACATTATAAGCAACTAAATCAAAATGCGATCTGACAAAATCACTTTGAGACCGTAAAGCGGAATGACCTTAGATCATTGATCGATTAAAAAGTTAATAAAAAAAAATCATTTTTTTTATTAGCTTGTATGTGTGTGTGTGTGTGTGTTTTTTTATATTATGACAGGTTACTGCGTTTGTCAATGAAATCTTTATTAACAGAACGTCCCAGGTTTGATTTAGTTTCAATAATTTTTTAGTATAAAGTCTTTTGACTTTTTTGTATTTGTACCTTATCCATGAGATAAATTCTTAATAAAGGCACTATTGACTTTATTAATAAGACAGTTATTATTAATTTATGTGTTTTTGAAAAAGTTATATATGTTTTACATTATATTTGGACGCAGAAAGATTTCTTTTGCTTTATTTTAGCTTCACGTTTTATCCCGCATACAGTTTTATCCCGCATATATACTTCATTCCCCATGCACCGCCTTGTTCTCGAGTTATTACATGTTAAGTTGCGGTACTCAACGCCACACATTGTCTTGTTACACCAGTAGGTAACGAAAATTAGTCATTGTTCCCAAATAGAATCGAACTAACAAACAAAAATTAACCTTTTAAAACCGATATAATACAGAAATAACAAATAGCTATGTAGCAATACCTAGGTACAAAATGAAACGGAGGACGGAGTGTATTGATACTAGGTTACTTTTACCTTTCCTGCTGCGAGGTAAAGAGTGAAGTAAACAAAGAAAATAATCAATCTTAACACGATTAAATGATAAGTAAGTATAATATTTCCCTGCTAAAAACGCAGTGTTGAGTTCCACCACCACGCAATGGCTCGAAAAGCGGTCGTTGTGTGGAGTAAGAAGTGTCACTTGGTGCCCTCTCTCTCCACCCATTTTTTTTGTTCCTTTCTTCTTCTCCTCCTTTTACGGGTACGTCTCCCGTAAAAGGAACTTCAGCGGGTTATGTGGGGCTCATGGACCGGCAGATGACGGTCGTCCACACTACCCACTAAAATCTTACGGTGCCCTTGGGCGTATCTAGAAAATTTTTTTTTGAGAGCTGGATTTTAAGCATTAAACTTAACAAAGCAGATATGTTCGTTTAAAGGTTATTTTTTTACTTTTTTTCAATGTTGAAATTTGAGATTATTCTGTGGTGGGCATGGCCTACCTCTCCCCCTATTCTTACGCCTATGACCGTGCTCCTTCCTCCTCGATCGCCACAGGCCGTGAATACCGGAGCGGACGAATTCCTCTTTAACTCAGGACTATCTTTAGCAAAGAAAAAGTGATTTTTTTTATTAAAATGGAGATTATACACTTAATTATGTACACTTAAATTTCCATATAGGTTTTTAGCATTTATGTTTATTATCTATAAATAATAATAATAGGATAAGGTACATCATATATAAGGTATAATACATATTTATAATAATAACAATAAAAATATAATTTTCCATAATAATTAAATCAGGTTTTTTGGCGGGAAAAGAAATCACAATATATGCATGTACTACGTTATAGTGCTGGACCACACACGACGCTGACGTTAGCTTAATATGGATTTACCTAAATGTATATAAAATATATTGAATTTTCTTTTTGTACTTTCTATCACATATTGACAGAGGGTGCGTAGTGTTAAGGCACTCTCTGTTTCTGTTTTCCACCTGATTTCGAGATATTGTGTGTTGAGTGATGGAACTTAATGTGTTTTGTTCAAGTGTTGTCGTGCCTCAGAAGGAAGTTAATTTTTATTTTTATTTAAAAAAACAAATATTTTTATTCTGTTTATTTTAATCAATTAAATGGATAAATTACAATGTAAAGTAGTTATTATGTTTCACAATACAAAATAGTAATTATCTTTTTTAATTACATTTAATAGAAAGCTATTAAATTGAAATATTTTCCTTATTTTTATTTTGTATTAAAATCTATGAAGAACAAACAGATTATAAAATATAAAATTATAATATAATTGTTAATGTTTTTCTAATTAAAAAAAAAACACCTAATAATACATAAATATATAAGGACGAATATAACCAAAAAATACTTATAGCTAAAAAAAAATAATTCTATTTTTTTTTCTTATGATATTATAAGAAAAAAAAACAGAATTATTTTTTTTAAATCACTTACGGGTACATCCACTCATCGCTACGGGTGCTTTAAGAGGCATTATTAATAACACTTATTTTTGAACCCGGCGTTGTACGCTATAAATACATATATAACATATGACGTACAGCCTCTAACTGTGAAGGATGGTTGTAGGTTCGTTGCCCACTCGAGGGAAAGAAAAAAATCATAGTCTTACTCTGGTAGGTAAGTAACGAGTTGTGATGAGTGCCTGCCTCTTTATACTCGCGATACGGTGCTAAGCTATTATATAGTACGTAAGTGTAGCTATGGTTGCGCAGTGTCAATGTCTTGACTCTAGAAGCATTGGTTGTGGGTTAGATCTAAATTCAAAAAGTATGAATTGTAAATGAAACTATTTTAACCGGATTAATCGCGTATATTTTGTATTTTTATACATTTTTGTTTATATAGTTTTATACATTAATCTGGTTAAAATTTTCATTTAAAATGTGTAATAATTGTGAAAATCAAAGAACTGTGTAGTATGAATTGTGTTGTCGTCGACTATAAAGTAAAAATCTCGTTTTTCCTCATTCTTATAGGAATTTCGAGAAATAGTATCTATTCCAAAAGGAACCTATATATATTTAATATCAGCGTTCTGCGCTGTATAGTTTTAGCTATACGATGTGAATCTAACATTTAGTATGAAAAAGTTTTAATCACATATCAGTTTGCCGCCAGCACTTAATATGTAATTAAAGCTCTCCGACTCTCCCGCCGCTCTCCCTAACGACGTTTTTTTAACTTCCCGCTGGCTTTAGCAGGGTAGCTACAGGGAACCTGGGACCCTAATGTTAAGACAATCTGTTAATTATTTTGTTTTTAGTTTGTAAACTTGGCTTCACCGTTCTGCGGTCAGAGTTACCGGCACTTTTCTTTTTTTCCCCTCTATTCTATACTTTTCGCCTGTTCACGTCCCTATTTATATATCTACTGACCAGATCAGTTACTAGGAAACCGACTGAAAATTCATTTTGATAAAAGATAAAGATATCTTGAAACTAAACTCGATCGTTTAAACGGAGTGTCTCTACCTACCCCGCTTGATACGATATGATCTAAAACGCACGCACAGACCTAAAACTATCAAATATTGATCCATTATGAATATAGGTCCTATTACGATCCTAAATGCTACTAACCAAAATATGTTCTTTTCCGTTATTTGTGGAAATAAAAAAAAACAAAAAAATACTGCACTTTTTTTATTAGTAGTAAGCATGGATTGTTTGTTAATTTTTAATTTTCTGCCTGAGGTATTAATGCTGCGTAGAGATATTGATTTTTAATTTGAGAGTGAACCTGATGGACGTTCTCTACCAGAACGTGGAAATGAAAATAACTCACGAGTGGGAATCTATCTGGCATCCATGGCGTATGAAGTCAGACCCTGTCCCGATGGGTGACTATGAACTTGCATTTTAAATATTGTAATAAAATAATAAGAGATAATAGAAGACAGTCGTGGCGCAGACGTGTGACTGTAAAAGCGACTGGTTCTAGGTTCGATCCCCACTTAAGGAGATAAAATATTTTCTTACATTTATATTTTCATTTCTTCGCTCTGGTGTCGAGGTAAAGCGCGGCACTTAACACGCCACTAAACAAGCAATGCTTTCAGAGCTCGGCGGTAAGTGGGTAATGGTGTGTCTTGACATTAGGGTCCCTCTGCCTACCTTGCTTTATGCGGGATTCGGAGTGAAGCTGATAAAAAAATAATAAAAATATGTCCTAAACTTAATTTTTTCGCTATTCCAGTCTTCTTTTTGCTGATATGTTATTATTAATTAACAATATTTTTAATTTGAATTTATAACAATATTATATTATACAAAGATGATTAAGTTTTCAAGTAAAGATGACAAGAAAATCAGAATAGCTTTGAAAGATTTACTTTCATTGATAGATTGATACTTTTTTAGTTTCACGCTGTATCCTGTACATAGCAAGGTAGGCAGAGGAAACTTGGGAACCTAGTGTTAAGAGGCCTACATCCCATTAAGAAGTTGCAGGTCCTCACTTTCCGCCGAATTCTAGAGGCATTGCGTAGTTGAGTTTGTCTCGTTACCAGATCGAGGCCAGAGCGGCGTGATTACAGTCACACGATTGTGCCCCTGTGCCACTACTGGCCTCAACTAGATTTAGTTAATCTAATAGAAGTTCGAAAATATAATATATGAAGCCAAAACATTTTTTTTATAACACTGTGACGCTGCGCCACTAAATATTTCAAATTGAAATAGAAACCAGTTTTTTATATATTTTTTTATATTAATTTTCACGCTCTATCCCGCACACATTTTGCAGAAAAAGCAATGCAAAATAGTGTTAAGACTCTTACCGCCTGACACTCGAGACATTTTAATAATATCTTATAATAGTACCCAGTAATAGTAGTATCTAGTAATATCTACTATATGTATAGTCTCTAAACTAAACTGTAACTCATCGCTGTCTATACATGAAAGATATATGAGAAGATCAATTGGGAACATTTATTAATAATATGAAAGAACCCAAAATAATATTTTTTTAAAAAATCTCTATTTACCTACACGTTTGTTCACGCTAATCTTAGAATTTTTTTTAAAAAAAATTACATGCAGTATTTATTTTATTGTATTTCTTTTTTTTATTTTTTTTTTATTGTTATTTCTTAACACTACAGACACTTGGTCCGTACACTTTTTAAATTTATTATTATATCTAATATCCTTATCATATATATTAATTACATTGTCGTTTACATACAATCAATATCTATAATAAGCAAATTATATTTTTAATCTTACATTATTTTACAAAATTTACTTAGATCTAAGGTTAAGCGAGTGTTTATATATATATATATATATATATATTTAACAATTTTACATATTACAATATATATTTAATTACATAATTATAAGTACATGCTAAACTTTTATCGTAATTGATTTGGATGTGAGGAATTTTGCACTAGGATAAGGTTTTTTTTTTTTTATTGTATTTCGAGAAACTTCTTTTAACATTTTGTGTTTTTTTTTTAATTCAGTCGGTTTATAAATAAAAAAAAATATGTCAATATAAAGAATTGCATGCAACAATATTACAACACAATGAGTGTTTTACTGAAGTGACTGAATCTTTAGCTATCAAGATACGAATGTTGTTTTTAAAATAAGACCTGGTTGTAGGTTTGATGCCCACTGGAGGAAATAATTTCAGTTCGTCGGCTTGGTGTGGAGGCATTAGCGGCGCTGAGTTCCGCCTGAAGTCGCCGGAAAGATGAAAACAGAATGTCCTAACAGTTAACACTAGATTTCCTCTGCCTACCCTGCTGTATGCGGGATACAGCGTGAAATTAAAAAAAAAAAGTGTAGCTCACGCGGGTGAAGCCGCGAACGGGTCGCTAGTCAAACATATTATTAAAACATAAACAAATAATTCTTTATAAAACATTTCTATATAACAACAACACTTACCAGACATCACTCAAATTATACGACGAGGCGTTAAACTAACACCGATACTGATGATTGTATGATGTTGGATTTGTATGGATTACTATTGTGAGAGAATGGGTGATTATTTAGTGTCTCAGTGACCTAGTGCCCCAGGCTTGTGCTCTGTATTTAATAATCAAGGCTTGTAGATACTGTTTGTTATATTTTTTGTTAGCTTCACGCTGTATCCCGCATATAGAACCTCACTTCACGCAGTGAGAACAGTGCCCTCCGTTCCCCACTGTACGCCGAATTTTCAAGACATTGCATGTTGAGTGGAGCGGAACTGGGCGCCACGCTGTCTCGCTATCAGAGCGAGTTAACGAAAATAACCATATACGGATCGAACCAACAATAGTCGCGATTACTATTCCACTTATCACAGTATCACAGTACGGCCTAAACGAAAGTTAAAGTAAAAAAATACATAGATATAAAAGAAAACTTAGTGTTAAGATCTTTCTCCATTCTATGTTGAGTGGTGGAACTTAACACCGCTTTATCTTGTTACCAAAGCATTGTGTGGGAATCGAACCCACAACCATAATGTTTATTGATTAATAAATAATGTATTTAATAATAAATATAATTTTATAACGTAATCTCCTCCCGTATGTTTTCAATTAAAATAAGTCAAGTACAATCGTATCGAAAAATGTATTACTTGTGTAGCGCAATGTGATAGATTGATACTTGGTGTGGTTGTTTTGATACTTTAGTAATTGTTTTTTTAATTATTTATTTTAACATTCAATTTGTTTTATATGTAAGTATTACGATATTTTGGAATGGTTACTACATGTTATTAGTACACTATTATTTTATATTATTGGTAACAATTTATTTTATTGGAAAAATGACAATACATTTTTTTTATTAAATTATAAAATATATTTAAAGAAATATCTAAATTTGAAATTCATAAAGTAAAGAATAATTTTCGATTTATAGCTTTTTAATATTGATCAAAATATATCACAGTAGTACTATAGATAAACCAAAAATTTTACAAAAAACAAACCAAAGTTATTTATTTATCCATTAAATAAAACACAATTTCTAAGAATCATCCAATCTAGCTTATCAATCATCAACTTATCAATCATTAAAATATTAAAAACTAAAACCTAGATCTCAATTAAAAAATAAACAAAATAAAAAAAAAATAACTAAACGATCAAGACTAATAATGAGTCAAAAGAACATGAATACCGCTTCAACTTGGGTGGTCCTAGCTATTGCTGTTTCACTCTAACATATGACTTCTGAATATATCAGTCTCACTCGCACATACCAAAGATTATGCAAATAAGATGCGACAATATCTAATATTGATAATTTAGATATATCAAATGGTTGTTGTATTAGATTAAAATTAAATTGTTGTAAAGTGAGCTGATAATATTTTGAAATGATTTTGTTGCGTTTATATGTACTTTCTGGTGGTGTCGTTTGAATTAAAGTGAAAATTTATATATTTAAATAGAAAAAGAAGTACATTGTGGTGTATATGGTTGATTGACATTAGTTGATTGAATTTAAATTGTATGTAAAAGAAAATAGTTCACATCGGTTCTTTCCCTATAACCGAGCATTCTGAACGTGCTAATTGAGCACAACACACATCGCCAATGGTATATTGTATGTAGATAAAAGAGAAAATTGGCTGGTATACAAAAAAAACACAATTAAAGAAAACTTGTAAAAGCATGCATGAGTTATAAATAAACCATTAAATATAAAGAAATAAAATATGACATTTTTGTAAAGGATGCAAAGGAAAAAATTGTCAAAAAGTAATTGTCATCCTTTTGATTTTAAAAATTGTACAAAAGTTAGTTAAAAATAATAATGTTAAATAGAAGGCAAATATATAAAATATATTCCCAAGCGCCTTATCAACATATTTTTTATAAACTTATTCCGCCCATCACATCTACGCATTTAGTCTGTGCATTTCACCTTTTATCGTTAGCCTTTTTATGTATCTGTCCCGTTCTCACCTATAAAATTGGTATATTGGCATCTCTTTCGCACACGTGACGTCATTAGCGAATTTTTCAACACTATTAATATGAAAAATATTTGTAATAAAAGGTTTTTTTTATATTATTATAAGATTATTTATTATATATGTAGGTTCGATTTCCACTCGGGGAAATTAAGTATTATTATTCCTTCGCTCTAGTGAAAAGATAATACGCGGTGTTAAGTCCCGCCAGAGCATAATATCTTGAAAATTGTGCGGTGCGTAAGGAACAGTGGTTAAGGGGCAAAAACAAAATGTGTCACTACGTTCCGTACTTTCTGCCTGAATTCGAAACATTGCGACATTGCAACAAGCGTGTTAAGTGGCTGAAGTCAACGCCGCGCTTCGTCTCGTGCAGAGCGGGAAAATTAAAATCCTATTTTTTGATATATTTCTTCAGTTACAAGCTCAAAACGACTGTTTTTGTAATAAATTTCTTACTTATTAAAAATATCTAATTATTTTAATACTCTATAATGAGAAAAACGGTTATCAAAATTTTGTTTTCTTCAGTCTGGGGAATGCACTGTTTTCATTTAAGTTAAACTATCTAGTGTCTAGAAATTTGGACGATGCGTGGAGTACAGTGACTCAGCACTACCCTACCCTATCCTGCTATTTTCGAAATACAGCAGGAAAAAGAAAGAACATATGGGAAAAAGAAAAATAAAAGTTTTAGGCTTTTATATTCAGGGAATTTATATTTTCACCGTACTCATATTTTCTAAGAAATTTGAAGGTACCAGAGGACTCTATCAGTACCTAATGGATACCTACCTACACAATTCCAAATATTTTTTAATATTTACCTTTAGTAGAGTGTTCTCTTAAAGGTATCGTAATATTATTTAAGTTTTAGCCTATGTGTTGTTATTCTGATTTAAATATAATGTTTAGTAGTTTTTGCTTGTAAGTGGAACAAACAATCCACCCCCCAAAAATTGTCACATTTATAATATTAATAAATAAGTATAGTAATGGCAATGTGTTCAGTTCTGCCACTCAACACTAGGTTCCCAGGTTCCCTCTACCTACCTATGTATACCTATGCAAAAAAAATGTATAGAAAGATCACGATAGTATCAAGTGTAAGTAGGTACACACTAATTGCTACTAATTTACTAACTGTAGCATGTATGTTTTAGCTTTTAACGTTCAAAACTATTTTTGAATCCTGTAACTTTTTATTGAGGCCAGTCGTAGCGCAGCGGCACGAAGTGTGACTGCAAAACCGACTGGTTGTGGGTTCGATCCCCACTCAAATAGATGATATATTTACTTGAATTTATATTTCCATTTCTTCGCCCTGGTGCCGAGGCAAAGCGCGGCGTTGAGTTTTGCCACTCAACACGCAATGCCTCCAGAATTCGGCAGAAAATGGGGAACGGAGTGTCTAAAACACTAGGTTCCCTCTGCGTACCCTGTTGTGTGCGGGATACAGCGTGAAGCTGATTTAATTTTTTAATTTTTTATTTTAACTTCGGGGGGAATCTAGCGGAGAACGAAGTGTCTCAACTCTAAACTTTGATAAATCTTTGGCAATACCGCTATATGCGGGACACAGCGTGAAGCTAACAAAAGAAAGAATTGGAGGAAGAACTAGTAATCACTAGTTCCTTTTTCAGACCGAAAAAAATAAATAATCAAATCTGATTAATTTTTTTCGGTCGATTTTGGAGAAAAAATGGGATAGAATGGAATGGGAATGGGAACTACGTTCATACAATATTATGAATTATTTTCATTTCCTCGTTAAGGAAAATTGCAGCACCGAAACCCAAAATGCGATGCCATGAATTCGGGCAAAAATTCAGAAACAAAGTCTATTAACCCTATATATGCGGGATACAGCGTGAAGCTACAAAAAGCGTGAATAAGCGAGAAAACGATGTAGCTTTCATCTAAATTTGTATAACAGGCACCACGTCTAATATTGTAGTGAATGATTTAAAACTTAGTTATGAAAGATTTATTTGGGATACATCATCGGTACTTTTACAGTAGGTGCGGTCGACGAGTCGTGGCCGCCCTGAAAATAGATGGCTACGTACTTTATTATTTTTATTTTCTATTAGAGTGCCAAATGAGCGAAAGTTCACAGAGCCTAACTTCAGGACGGCCACTACTCGTCGACCACACTTACAACTTTTCGTTTCATTCCCGTTATTGATTCTACTGAATAGGACTACCAAATCTGACATTAATAAGCACTAACGCTATAAAGCTGAAGATTTTTTTTTTCGTTGACTGTGCTTATCTCAGGAACTGCTGCTTCAAATTGAAGAACTGTTTTTGTTTATCGACGTAGGTCATCATTAATCTATATCTGTACGAATTGTTAAGTGATAGAATTTGTTTGGTTGTACGCGCATATCTCAGAAGTGACTTATTTGAATTGAAAAAATATTTTTATTTTCAATAGTTTATATATCGCGGAAGCTTACATATATCAAACATAACTTTTAATTAGGAACTAATATAACTGATTTATTTATTGTTTAAATGAAGAAGCCTAGTGCTTAGAGAATCAAGATATTATTATATCTATTTATAAATATATATTTTTAGCGGCAAGCTCTTGCTAGTTTATCTTTACGTAGCAGCTATTTATGATATTAAAACAAAAAAGGGAGTCATGGCCCGGTGGCACAAGGGTATAACTGTAAGCGCGACGGTTGTGTCTTCGGTTCTCATTCACAGGGATATTATTATTTTTTTCATCTCTTACAGTGGTAACGAGGCAAATCGCCTCGCCTCGAGAATTCGGTGGAAAGTGGGGAATGGAAGTTACCACTAGGTTCCTATGGTCCCAATTTTTATTGGAACAAACGCATTAAATCGCAAAAATCCTTGGTTTTTATGTAGGTATAATATTTTCTTTATAAATTTATATTTTCTATTATGTTTCCTTCACATGGTAAGCATGCTCCTATTAACATCCGGTCAAATACCAAAAAAAAGGTTAGATATTTACGAAAACCCTTTGTAGTTACAATGATAAAAGTAAATTTGAAGAACAATATTTTATCAACTAATGTAGCGCATTGAGCATCACTTATTACAATTACGGAGTTATGTGAGAATGTGATGAACAAACATACGATCACGATGATTGACTTAAATGTTACATCAGCTTGCATAAAAATTTTGAAAGTGTAGTAGTTATAGATCCTTGCCGCGAGAGTGTGTAGATATTACATTTTTCAAATGTATTTAGCTTCACGCTGTATCAGAGTATAGCAGGATAAACAGAAATCGAGTGTTAAGACACTCTATTCCCCATATACAGCCTTATTCTTGGGATATTGTATATCGGCGGAGCTCATTCTCGCGCTTTATCTTGTTACCAGAGCAAGGAAGTAAAAATAAACATACACTCTAGTGGGAATCGAACCCACAACAGTGGCGTCGCTACAACGACTTCAAATTTTAAGTAAACTTCCATAGTTAACTACTCCAATTAACTAATCCAATCATTATGGGTTAAATTATTAAACGGAATGTCTTAACGTTCCCTCTATCTTAATGAAATGCCAAGAATGCTTTAAAATAATATAAATATAAACAAAACTTTAAATTTAATTTTAGAACATTCACTGACTTCGAGTCGAGACTGTCGACACTCAAATTTTGTACTCTGACAACATCTGTCAAGTGTTAATCTATAATCTGTATTATATACATTATATAAATTTTTAAGCTGTCATCGGCAGTTATTAGTTTCGAGATAACCTTATAATTGAACATTAAAACTATTTGCTATATTTATACCTTTCAAAAATATATTTATCTATATTAATAATATAAAACTAAAGAGTTTGTTTGGTTAAGCGCGCTAACCTCAGATATTATTGGTTTGAATTGAAAAAAATATTTTTGTGTTAGCTAGTGAATTTTGATCGTGGGCTGCTACATGTTACGTTTCACCAAATAAACCCACTCTATAATAAATAAGTTGTAAAAAGCATATAAGAATTTCGATGTACCTTGACGTGAACCTTTGGCTCATTGGTCAGACCGTTTGGACGGTTTCCAAAGGGAGCAGGTGTCTTAACACTAAATTCTTTCTCTGGGCCTACCCTGCTATGTGCCGTATACAGCGCGAAGCTGACATATAGCTAACAAGAAAATACTTAAGTAGGTACCTATAGGTAGCCTTGCGTACTAGAAGTACAAGAATTATTATGCAAACAAAGAAAAATATAACCTAAACGTAATTAGTTAAATATTTGCATCGACCATTTAAAGTTAATTTACTTTCAGTTTGTTTCAGTGATATACGAGTCTCGCTTGCGTCCGCTAATTGGACCAATTATAGTTGTCGTTGTAACAAATATAGTGCTATACAGAGTGTTCATCTTTATATAACTGTCAAATCAAAATATTTAAGGCCCGTTTTTATGAGCCGTTCTCAAGTCTTTGAAGATTTGCGAGAAGAGTCAGAAATTTTGAAATACCATTTTCATTCATAAAAAACATTTTCACGTTAAAATTTTTAATATATTTTCTAAATAAATAATAATACATCTATTGATGAAAATTGAATTTCAAGATTAATCTCAGGCTTGAGAGCGATTATTATGAGCCTAAGAGTTGTGTTACATTTTAAGTGTCCGGTAACTCTGACCGTAGGTATTTAAGCTATTAACATTTAGCAAAATATTAGTAGTAGTAGGATAGCATATGTTACTGGTTCTTGACCAGTTCTTGAGATTAACGCGCTCAAATAAACAAACTATTCCGCTTCAATAGTATAGATTTTTTTTAATTAGATATTTAATGAAAGATGTTTCCATCTTATTTTTCTGGTTATAATGACGCAATCATATATTAAATATATTTTTTCCAAGAGCATAGCAGCAGATTATCTTACTATAATCGCAATGGTTGTAGGCTCGATCTTAACTTGAAAATGTATTATTTTCATTTCTTTGCTCCTGCAACTGAATTTTCCGCTTTACAAGCTACGTCTTAATAATTTTCCGTAATGTGAGGAACTTGTTTTCGTACCCTACCCAACTATATACTGGATAACTTTATCCAGTATATAGTAGTAGTGGAGGTAAAAAAGTCTTTACAGACGAAAGAAGGTCACTTTGTTTCGTAGCCCAATCAGAATAGAAACCTAGAAAAGAAACTAAGCGAGACAATTTCTTTAAAAAATTGTTTTTTAATATATAAATCGTGAATTATTACATGGTCTGGCTGTAATAATCGTGGCGCTGCAATTATTTGAGATTCATAATATTTTGTTTATCTTATATACTTAAACAAAACGCAGTTTACTTTTAGATTATTTTTTTTCACACAATGTTTACTGGCCAGCCAGCAATAGAGCCAGCTAGCTTACTATCCAACAAAAATTTCTTTTTTAACATTGATTTGTGAATATTCAATCACACTGTATGAACATAAATCAAGTAACAAACTAAGAACCGACATAAGAACTTGGCGCTTCTCAATATTCACCTATTAAATTGTGAAAGCATTATGAAAATTAACCTTCAGCAATTTTCTAAAGAGATTCTTCCTACTTAGGTATATTGAAACGGTGACTGCGGGTTCGAATATCCTGCATTTTTTTATAAGCACCATAACTTTAGTACTCTATTAAATAAAGTGAATTCATTAGATATTTATATTTATTCATTTATTTTTACTTTGACACGGTATCTCGTACATAGCAGGGCATAGTGATCATAGGCCCAGTGTTAAGACAACCTATTCACCATTCAGACACTTCTGTTCGCCACTTTTCGCCGATCTCGGTATTGTGTGCTGAGCGACAAAACTCAACGCTGCGCTTTACCAAAGCAAGAATAACAAATTTATTTTTCATTCTCTCGAGTGAGAATCGAATCCACAACCATTGCTTTTACATTTGCACGCTTATGCCCCAGCGCCACGACGGGAATCAAATACGCTTCAAAAAATGTGTTTTCACGTAATTAAATAATAAAATTTATTTGTATGTAATAAAATATTTGGAATGCACATAAAAACAATACTTTTTCTCATTTTTAAATTATTTTTTGAACTAGTTAGCGTATTTTTAACGATAGACGAGACGACGAGTGTGACACTGGTCACACGTTACGATGTCACATACAAACATACAGATACACACAATACACAGTCACTGCAAACTTGTAACAAGCCTCTCTTTGCGTCGGGATTTAATAAAACAGAAACAAGAATACATCAAACGTAAAAGCTCAGACACTGAACAATTAGTAGCGCATTCGATTCCGAGTAGAGCTAAATTACGCGTGATTTAGTGTTGTATGATTTATTTGACAGTTAGTCTAATTTATTATATAGAAGAAGAAAAAATAACTAAATCAATCGTCGTCGTATCTAAGTACAGTTAAGCATTCCTTTAGAAAAAAACCAGAGAAGCTTAAAATGGTTTCTGTTTTGTAAAAGCCACCTATTATTTCTTGATATATGTAGGTATATACTTTTAGCTAAGGGAAAGGGGCATGGAAAATGTAGAGCTAAGACACTCCGTTCATCACTTCATTTATTGTTTTCATCTTTGTGCCGTGTAATCCCGGCCTAGAATAGGATCATCCTGGTACTGGTGGTGTCGTAAGAAGCGACTAAAGCACGTGTGCTAGAGTCACGTCGCCAGCAATGGCAACACGCATGGGCAGACTCGACCGGATACCATCGGCGTGAAGTAGTGGCTTATGCCACTGCATTTCAAAAAAAAATTCACTTACCATCAGGTGACCCGAACGCTCGTTTGCCTAGTCTTTTCCATAAAAAAAAAATTGTTAGCTTTACCTGCTTTGCCTGCATGATACGATGGGCAATTATATATTGCGGCCTATTACTCGTATATAGGCTTATGCCTGTTCATATTAGTCGCACAATCTTGTGGTCGTGACAAAAGAATAGTCATTTATCCCTTCATACTGTATCCTCAGCAGTGTGTGTGCAGTTGTTAATGAAACTACAATCAATAGTTGCAGGACTTTATCAGGTCCCTTTTGTATTTAACGTGCCTATAGCCTTATAGCTTATAGTTATCTAAAAATGGACTATTCAAAATTTTTTTTTTTATTGGAACACTTAGTTTCCGAGATAGAGTATCTAAGTTACTACTTACATTTTAGCTTGTTTTTAACTAAATTAAAATGTATGTCCAATTTTTTATAATTATCTGTAATAGTAATCATTTAGAATTTTACAAAAAAAATGGTATTTAGAATATTTTTTAAAATATTTTAAAATTGTAACCTGCAAGGGTTAATGAAACATCCACGGGGATATATTCTAAGGTCTATTTTTATTAAAATTAAATACTAATATTGTGTAATCTCTCATTGTAAGTTCTCATAGTAATGTGCTTATAATTAATACATTTTATCGCACATATACTAATATAGGCAGAGAGAACCTAGTGTCATGATTCCGGCCCGAATGCGAGTGAGCGGCGTAACTTTACGCCAGGTACTTTACAATATAAATAGTAGAAATATAAAGAAACAACAAATAAATTTCAAAAAACCATATAATTTATTCATGAACGTATCCTACACAGTCTATAACACAATTTAAAATACTATTTACAATGAACAAAATTAATGGAAGAAAATTCGACTAAATCTTAATTTAACACAATTTTTATTATTATAAATATGACTTTTCTTTTTTAAAATATTTACAATTTTTACAGATTATATACACAATTTGTATTAAAAACATAGATATAAAAAAGCAATCTCCACACTTAATCACATAACAGGATAGGCGAAGGGAACATAAATTAAGACACTCCGTTCTCCACTTTCCGCCTGTTCGAGACGTTGTGTCTTGAATGGTGGAATTTAAAGCTGCGATCCGTTTCCCAGAGTGAGGAATTAATAAGTTCCCCTGAAACGAACCTATAATCACCGTGTATACAGTCGCTGCCTAACCACCACAATGGCCTGGATGGAGTTATAATGATATTATTAAAAAAAATGATAGATGAAGTCCATATATTTGCATTATCAATTTGCATTATCAACCTTAAAAATATCAGTAGGATCAGTCCTAAAGAGTTACAACCACACCGACTCGAAAAGCAGTTCTGTTGAGAAGAGCCGGCAACAAACTCAAAAGCTGCTCTCTTTAAAATATAATTTTAAAAGTGTAAAACAATCATTTATTAATTAATAAAAAAATAAATTTTTTATACCATTTTTTTTATAATCTATGTTTTTAATAATATTAAAAAATAAGCCTCTACATATATAAAATTTTAATTAACTTACACTAATTGGTTATTATCGCATCTTTTTGGGTTGAATATGTATTTAATAAATATTGCATAAATGAATTTAATAATTAAATGACAGTTTTTTAAATCCCAATATATATATTAGCAATCGCCTTAATCATAATATTAAATATATATACTCTTTGATTAAGGCGATTGCTAACAGAATATCAATAAGAAGTGACATGGATGTTGTTTTTTATTTATTCAAAATTTAAAAAGTGTCAAAGATATCAAAATAAACGATAAAATCAACAATGTGCATACAACAATATTGAAAATACATGTTTATTTTAATTACTATTGTAATTTGTTTCTTAACTCCATAAATAAACTTTTAATAAAGACGAATCGAATCAAATCAAAACGATTTTTATCGATATTTTTAATGTATAATTAGATAATTTTTTATTGCCAAAGATTTTTTATTTATATAATTCAGTTAAAAAGATATAGCTATATTTTTTAATTTATTTAACAAGTCCTCATACATTTCAAGGACGGCATTATATTTAATAGCTGTCAAAATTTTGACAAAATTGTGTAAGACACACAGACTGACATACATATAAATGTATTTAATTTATGTTCATAATAAATTAAATTAATGATAGTTTTAATATAATTTACAATAGAGGAACAATTTAGTTTATAATACTTATATAAATGTATTTATCTAATTATAATAATACAGAAACAGACCATATTAAATCCTTATTATTATTTTTTCTTGTTTAAACATTCTTATTTTGTATTTCTCTGTCTATAAATTTTAAATAGTATAATTACTATCAAAAATTTTAAGCACAATTCATAATTTTAAAATGTTCTAATTACAAAACTATCTTTCCGACAAAAACTCAAAAACTTTACGTAACACTAATCTCTTCCTCTTCATCACTCTCTGTCGCAGTACGATGATTATAGAGACCTTGGGCCATAAGCTGTAAGGCCAATGGGTTCCTTTGACCAGTAGCCTTCTTGATTTTAGCCCGCTTATTTTGGAACCAGATCTTGATCTGGGCTTCAGCGAGACCTAGCTCTGCAGCCAGGGCCTGTCTTCTACGTTCTGTTAGATAGCGGTTTTCCGCAAACTCGTGCTGTTGACAAAATTTTTAGATTAAAAATAACTAAATTAAATAGGAGTCTTAAGAAGACGTTGTTTAAGTTGCTCATTTAGTGGAATATAATATAATTTCCCTTTTTTAAAAACTAGTTATATATATGAATGTATTCTACAATTACTACAATTTATTTACAAACGTTGATTGCGTCTCCTACAATATTTTAAAACGAAGTGCAGTCTATCCAACCAGGAGCAGTTTTTAATAAAGTCTAAATTTGATAAACGTAGAATGATAACTTCAATATGCCTTTTCCCCCAGCTGTCTAGTTTGCATTCATTAAATAATAACTTATTTTTAACGATTTTGTATCATAAAAAAAAAAGACACAAGAAAAATCCTTTTTTAGTAAATCGTATCAATATTTAATCATAAGCAGGAATTGAACTCGTGTCTGTTGTTATCGTCCAAGCGTTCTGACCACTGGACCATATAGCTTCTAATTGAGCTACGTCGTAATTCTTAAACGATTGTAACAACTTATTTATGTCAGCATTTGCAAGAGGAGTGGATTCAAATCATGCTACGTTTAGATATTTATATGTTTTTTAAATAATTACATTAGAACTAGCTTTGCGTTATGTAAGTAATAGTAGAGTGTCTAATGTCTAGATGAATTGGGATGATGATGATGATTAATATAATATTTTGTTTCATTGTAAAATGTAAAATTATTAATGATATACTTATATTCACCTTTAGTCTAGCAAGTTGCGCTGCGCTAAACGCCGTTCTTGGCCTCTTCTCTTCTGGATTCATTTTCTTCTTTAGCCTTCTGCTTCTTGGACCTGTTGACAAAGAAAAATAGGGTTAAATAAAGTATTAAATTAATCAAAGACCGGCACACCGCAGCGGCTAAAAGTGACTGCAAACGCGACTGTTGTGGGTTCGATTCCCACTCTTGAGAAATAAAATATTTTTATTTCCTTCGCTCTGGCAATATAGCAAAACATGGCTTTGAGTTACGCACTCAATACGCAATGTCACGAGAGTTGGATATTAAGGAATGTGTCTTAATCTTAACACTAGATTCCCTAAGCCTACTCTGTATATGCGGAATACAGTTTCGCCACTCAACACTCTGCCTATCCTGCTGTGTGAGGACTGCAGCGTGAAGCTGTTTTTTTCTGATGGACTTACTGCTGTTGACCTGGTATGGTCTTAACAACGTCACCGGACTCGGAGGGGCGAGTGTAGCTCGCCCCTGAAGTAGCGTGAAGCTGATTTGATTTCATTTTTATATAGCTTACAATGGTACCAACATTATATACTTAATTATAACAACTTACAATTCAAAACAACTGAATATTACAGGAAAGAAAATAATATACAGACACTTTCAATAAAACGCTTAATATAATTAAACGCCCATTCATACAAAAGGGGTTTAATTAAGAATCAAAATATATTTAATTACTAATAATTATCTATTACAGTTTTGTAGGGATATTTAAGTGGCATTTAAAATTAACGAACGGAACGAAGGAGTTTCATTGTCTATACAATATACAAAACTCTTCTCTAACTGACTGATTGACAAACAACGCACAGAGTGAACGATGCGAGGTTCGATGCATACTCTAGGAAATTTATTTACTTTTTTTATTTTGTCGCTCTCGTAAGCAAGGAAATTGAGGTGTTGAGTTCCAACATAACAGAAAGTGGAGAACGGTAGTGTCTTAATGGGATCGGAGTGTCTTAACACAAAGGTTTCCCTCTGCTTACCCTGTTAAGTGCTGGATACAGCGTTAAGTAAAAAAGTAGATTATAAAGCCCTTCGCTTTATAGCGAAACTATAAACTACGAAATTTTATACTACTAAAATTAAAAAATTAACGCATGGGACGTAAATTTATAGCATTTTTTAATAAATAAATTTATTTCTAAATAGACACAGTAAATAAAATTATTCAATATGGCGTCATTGTGCAATTTATAAATAAGAAATCTTTTATTTTTCATAAAACTACAATTTCTTTATTTCTAGTACATAATTTTAATTCAATACGTTGAACAAAATTAATATAGATTAGATATAGGCCAACGACTACCGAGTAAGACCGACCCCACACGCGGCACCCCAAAATTACAGATAATTAAAGTATATACGACGTAATTTGAGAATACATATTGTTACTACACGTGTTGATTTAATTAGGTTTTGTAGTGAAACTTGTTTATAAGTTATATTTAATATATTATCATAGTTTTAATTGTATTGTAATGCCAATTAATATTAAGGCCGTAAGGAGCAGTGGTGGAATTATTTACATTTCTCTGCTATAGGTGCGATGGAGGACGGCGTTAATTCCGCGGCTCTACACGCAATGCTAGGAAAATTGCGCGGACCGTGGGGATGCATCTTAGCAATAGATTCTCTGTACCTACCATATTTTTTTCATACTACGTAAAGAGTAGAATAGAGACCATGTTAATTAATAATAGACAAGATTGAATATATATATATATATATAATTTACTCATATTTCTTACTGGTCTGGCAAAATCCGTCATATGACATCTTTTTAAAAATAACATTAAATTAAATATATATTTCGTAAAGTTTCATTTATTTATGACATGCGCGATAAACAACCTTACAATTTCATTATATCGTATGCAAATAAAACCGGTTAGGCAAAAAAAAAAACCATTTTCACAACAAAGTTCTTATCGTATCCATAAATAATTCAATTTAAATTATTACCATAATTGTAATTGAGTTGTTATTATTACACTTTTAATATTATTTAATTGCCGTCTTAAATCTTGAGTAAATGTGTTGAAATAATAAAAAAACGCAACAGATTAATTATATATGCTACAACATAATATTTTTTGATTAACATTGTAAAAGAACTAATTTAAAGTATTTTTTGTCTCTAGTATAGAAAGAAGAAAAATAAAATAAATATTCTTGTCATAATATTGATATAACTAATGAATATAAAATAAATACATTAAGCATTATTATAAATATATTTTATCAACATAAACTCATAAGTCGTTATTGTAAACGAGACAGTCGTGAGTTTGAGTTCCACTCGAGGAAAAACGATAAAGCGCGGCGTTGAGTTCCGCTTCTCATGTCGAAAATTAGGCAGTGTGCGAGAAATGGAATGATCTTAATACTAGCTTACTCCTTTTTGCCTCTCCTGGTGAATACAGCGTGAAACTAGCAAAAAATAGTATTTCAGTAATTATAGATTATCTAATGATTAAGAAAAATATATGAATAATATTAGATATATATTACAAATAATAAATTAACTTTTTACTAAACATTTATAACAAAATAAAAAACTTCCTTGCCCCCACAAGTCACATGTAAGCCGAACGCGGCCATTGTAAATTTTGTTTTATCTGTGGCGAGGGATCGTTTAGCGTGTCTGCAGTCTGTATGTAGTCTGTATTAATAAATCTTTGCGCGGGAAACCCCTATCAGCGGTATACAGTAACACTTTTACGCTTTCCGTGAGATTAATTGTATCAATTTTATTTATTTTGTTCCATAATATTGTGAATGGTCGTTTTGTTGAAAAAGAAATGTGTAGTTTTTGCTTATTTAAAATATGTGAGTAAAAGTATATTGTTTTTCAGCTTCACTGTATTCCGCATATAGCAGGATCGATAAAGTAATACGTGCCTAATGTTAAGAAACTCCATCTTCCACGCACCTTCAACTATTCGAGACATTCTAATAAGTGAATAGCGGATTTCAACGCCTAGTTTTGTCTACCAGAGATAATTTGAAATATAGGTACGGAAATGATTATAGGCCTCAAAAACTCATTCTAAATTATATCTTTTTACGCTACCTCTATTCAATTTATTGAAATTTAAAATGTATCTATATAAAATATGCTTATTTTTTTCGATTAATGACGATAACAAATTTGCGTTAAACAAACGGATGTCCGACATAAACCTGATTTACAATTTTATAACTTTTCATTAGAGCGTGCCTATAAGTTTTAATTGCGTCTCTAGCTAGTCTCTATTTTTCTAGCTTCCCGCTATATCTTGCTTATGGATAGGCCGAGGTTCCTTGGGAACCTAATGTTAAAACACTCCATTCCACATTTTTCACCGAATTATGGAAGTATTGCGTGTTGAGTGCTGCAACTCAACGCGGCGCTTTGCCTCAGTACCATAGCGAGGAAATGAAAATATTAAATATTTCATTTGACACAGTGAGAATCCAACCCACAACCTTTACGTTTACAATCGCACATTTGCGCTCGTGCGCCTCGACTGACGTCAAATACGTAATTGTTGCACCAAATGAGCAATTTAAAAAGTTTTTTCAAATTTTTCATAACACAAACATAAAAAACATTGAATACATAAGGAACATTTCAGAAAAAAAAAACGAAAGATCTACAGTATTTTTACACGTCGAGAACAACGCCTCGTTACGGAAAATCCTCTATATTCCAAGTTTGTTTAATTAAAAGAGCTGAATAAAAAAAAATCCTACAGCCCGCTTTATCGAGTGATGAATAGCCCTGGAACTTTCACGTGAAAAGAAAAACTGAAAAAGAATCCGTATTTTCAGGCAACAAGGTGGGATTTTAAGCAAACACAAGTTTTAAAATGAATAAAAGAACGAAAATAAACGTTATCCCAAAGGCGTATAACACATTTTTATGGCGAGGATGGAAAGCATTTTTCTTAAATCACTCCATTTCCTGTTCTATTGCTAAGGTAATAAAGTCAGAATTAATTAAAAGACTACAAAATGGTGTAAAAAGGTGTAAAAACCAAAATTACAAATAAAATTGTTTTAAAAGCGTATTCGTACATGTATATTTCTAGAAATTACGTTCTAGAAGCTATTTTTAAGATTGGTATCGTTTGATGAATTTGCTGTGGCATTAACAGGATTGACGTTTATTTATTATGCAAATTTTTTGATAAGAAGAAAAATTGAATATATTAATAATTAATGAATATTTTAATATTATATTTAGCTTCACGCTATATCAGGGTATTTATAACAGGGTAGGCAGAAGGAAACTGGTGTTAAGACACTTTATTGAAAGGCGGCCGCCATAAATTCGAGATTGTCGTGTTAACCAGATCAAGGAAATGAGAAAAAATTACTCCCCCGCTATAAGTGGCAATCGAACCTACAACCGTCGCGTTCACTGTCAATTGATACTTTAAATTTATATAAGCGAACAAATATTAACCTTAAGACAAAGTGCCGCGTTAAGCTCCGCCATTAAGGATTACATTGTATTGTAAATGAAAAATATATAGCTATTTATTAATAAAGATCAAATTATACCTACTGCCCACAATAGGTATTTCTGTATCAAGAATACCTAATATGATATAACCACCATACTAGGTATTACTAGGTATTACTAGGTATATTTAAAGTTATTATTATAACATAATAATTCATTAACCCGAGACCCCGGGCGTGCATCGAACCCACAACCCTACCCTTACATATTAAAGCTATAATATTTTAAACCACAATCACTTAATACAGATTAAAACGGCCATTACGTCTGTCTGTATATCACAAAACAATTAGTGGATAAAAAGACAGAGTGTGCAACTTTATATATTAACATTCCAATGCCATCGTTAGGGCAGTAGCGTAACAATTTATGTGTTGGTAGGTAAAATCCCAATTATACTACAAATATGAAAGTGTGGGATGGATGTTTGTTACACTTTAACTCAGAAACTGTTAAAATCATTTAGATTATTAGATTTTATAGTAATATAGCTTATACATCAGAAAAATGCAACTATAGGCTACAATTTCTTCTTCTTTCAATTCAAAAAAATCGTATAATTTTGCATTAATATAACAATAAGTTTAACGGGCGAAGCCGCGTGATTTTTATGATTAAATACATTTATGTTACTTTTCATATTAATAGTATCGATTGCGGGTTCGCTTCGCATTTGTGGTAATAAAATTATTACCATATCCTCGCACAGGTAACAAGATAAAGCGAGGCGTTGGGTTCTGCTATTCAACCAACAGTATCTCAAAGGGACAACGAAATTGTCTTAACTCTACATTCCCCCTGCCTACCCTGCTATATGCGGGATATCAGCGTAAAGCTAAAAAAAAGTAAATAGACAGTTTATTTGTAATTATATAGTAAGTATTTAGAAATCATCTCATATATAGGATAGGCTATAGGAGGTACGTGAGTTGCATACGAATGTACCCTCGTCACATCCTCGTATAAACCAATTAATTGATTACTGCGGTAGGTAATTAAGTGATTTTATGTACTTTAATTGTCTCTAACTATGTTATTATCCTGTGTTTAGTTGTAATTAGTTGTTTTTTTGAGGTATGACAGTATGCGCGGTTGTTGTTTGTACGATTTCCGCTCGTAGTTATTCATATTTACCACCCACTCTGGTGGATATAATGCGGCGTTGAGTTCCACAGCTCCACAGCACACGGGATGTTTTGATAATAAGCTCTCTCCGCCTACTTTGCTATATGCCTAAGAAGTAAAAAATGAAATTTTATATACATTAGTTGGCTGTAACATGTTACTATCCTTATTTACAATTACATTTTTTTTATAATAAAAAAATATATACATAAATTAATCTTAAAATACCTATTTACCGTTAAAAGGTATTTCGAGGTCGTTTATGGTAGCGAGTTAATTAAGAATTAATTATATATTATATCGAATGGTTATAAAGCACCATATTATATATTTTTTTATTAATGATATATGTTTTAATAATTACATGCTCTACGCCCATTATAAATTATGTATTTTTTATAATAACAACACTATTAAAATTTATAAATAGGTACGATGGAAATACGCGAGACAAAAGAGTCATCTTTTTTATAAAATATTTTTACCTAAGAAGAAAAGAACAAGGCCAATCGAGGCGCAGGGAGACAAGCGCTACAGGTCGTGGGTTCGATTCGCACTCGAGGAGATGAAATACTTTATATTTTCATTTTTTGCTTTGTTGTCGGGGCAAAATGTGACGTTGATTTCCGCCACTCAGCATGCAATGTCTCCAGGAATTAAAAAAGAGATATGGTTATGTAAAAAGATATTTTTGAAAAACTTGTGACTGCACACCAGAGTACATATTGAAAGTTAATTTAAGCTTGATATGCCCACGTGTTTTTGAGTAGTCATGATACACGGACAGACAGATGGACAGTAAAGTTATCCTAAGAAACCAAAGTGATTTAACACAAATTCTAACCAATTATATTTATAATTATATAGACTTTCTATATTTATCATAAAATATTTTAAAAAAAATTAAATTACTTTAGCTTCACGCTCACAGCAGGGTAAGCAGAGGGAACCTAGTGTTAAGGCACTCCGTTAGTCACTTTCTGCCGAATTTTTGAGGCATTGCGTGTTGAGAGGCTGAACTCAACGCCGCGCTTTGCCTCGACACTGGAGCGAAGAAATGGAAATATACATTTAAGTAAATATTTCATCTCCTCGATTGGGATTGAACCAACAACCAGTCGGTTTTACAGTCACACTTTGTGCCACTGCGCCACGACTGGCCTCACACATAAACTATATATATATGTTTATAAATATAAAAATAAAAATTATACAATTTTTTTGATATAGCTCAAGCCCGTGCCCAAATACATAAAAGGAATACAAAAAATCTGAAATATTTTCAAGACCTGCAACCTTTTATAACGATGTGACGATTATGCCTTTTTAATTTTATGTCTTACTCAGAATTTGTGAGCGGTCGAATTAAAATACTTATATCTGCCCACACTTATTATTATGATTTGACAATGCGAAATATTTGAAATATAATAACAATTCTTTCTTTTTATAAAGAAGTCTTCAACTTGCGAGATTTGGAAATGAATGCGAGTATTTTCCAGAAAATGGGTAGTAATTTGAACAGCGGAATTCAAACATGCGCCTTGTTAAGACCATTCAAGCCCTCTGACCACTAAGCCATAGGTTCTAATAAATCAATTTGTTGAAGTTCTTATACGCGCAACAATTTAAATTTTATTACAATTAAAATAAGTGGTAATATCGTGATGTGGTCTAATATAGCCTTAGCCTTTCTCGATAAATGGACAATCCAAAACAGAAATATATTTTTTTCGAACTAGTAGTTCCTGAGATATATATATTAAAAAAAATATTCATATTAGATATTTGTAGTAAATAATTAAAAAAATAAATAACAATTTTTTCCTTTGAACGGTTATTGAACCGTCCATGAAGGGTCGGTTCAAATCCTGTTACATTCAAATTTTTATATGTTTTTTTCTTAAAAAAGTAAAAATAATCCTGCCGAAGTAACAATAAAAATTTACTAGTCGATTCGTAGGTTTATAAGTATAATGACCATACCATTTTGATCCTGAATAATTTGATGATAAAGTCGGTTTTGGTGTGAACGTAAGAAATTGATTTTATTCAATACAACGATTAGGGTGCGTTGCGTAATGTGCGTGATTTTCAAGAATTTCCTTTAATAATGCCTAGATTTTTTGCCTTTTTTTCTTTAGTTGTATATATATAAATATCTATATTGAACTGGTATAAACCATATTTAACACTAGTTTTCCCTACGAATTCACCTCAATGATATAATGGAGATAATTAAAAATTGAGTACGATACTTGATTTAAGTAGATCCCTGTAGTGCCTCAAACCTCCTTCTCCTGAGGATCTTCTGACCGCAGGCAGCTTGTTAACATCTAAACGATTAAAGTCACATAATCAATACATTTAAAAAAGACGATCTAACACAAAAAAGCCCTTCAATGTGACCCAGTAGTTCCTGAGATCAACATATTAAACCACAGAAACTCTTCTGCCTTATAACATAGAGTTGGAATCAAAGTCAAAAACGACGCGTTCTAAATCGGATAGTGACGGTGAAATTTTGAACCCACAGTCATCGTTGTACAGCGACATGTTGATATTGGCAACTAAGTAACAACATACCGACAGAATATTTTATATCAAAAAAGGCTATATAAATATTTAATCAATACCAAATTCGCAGCACATTAGTAAATACCAAAACTGTACAAGTGAATTTATTAAAAACTTGCTTTAGCTTGAAATATTTTTATGTATGTATGTGTAACACGGATTTTCTCTTTTGCGGAAAGGAAAATAGTGTCTGGACACTATGTCAGTGGCCTTCCCCATTTTAGTTGTACTGATAAGTCATGTCATTATTTTTATCTGTATAGATTAAAAAATATCTTTAAAAATTAAAAGTAAATTTATTTCTTTATTTTTTTTATTAAGTGAACTTTTAATGAGTTTAAAAAGTACAGGCACTCTTCTCCACATTATATTTGAATGGCGGAATTTAAGGCTGCACATTTTCTAAGTGGGATAGAGAATAAAAAGAACCCATTCTCCCGAACGAGAATCGAATTGCCATCACGCCATAACAGTCCAGTTGACTGTTAAACTGGACTGCAATGGCCTTAAATACAATGTATGTAGTTGTGGAGATATATACACATATATACATACGCGTCCGGTACAAAAACTCTGAAACTTCTACACTATAGAGATCAAGTTATTAGCGAATATCTTAAATGAAAAACCGTGAAACTTGGTGGCCGATTCCTGGTAGATAGTTATGTGCTTTGTCGTAGCCGTTTATCGATATAAAATATATAAAACTTAATATGTTATTAATAAAGACGATTTATACTTTTAAATCTGTGACATAGTAAGACAGAGTGCGGCGTTTAATTCCGACACTTGACAGAAGATTAAAAAACAAAATGTCTAAAGTACGTGTTCTCAGAAAAAAACTATTCAACATAAATAACCGATTATACTTAGACTGCCATAAATAAAAATACTTAAGATTTGACTGCAAAAGTGAAGTCACATGTGACAGCTAGTGTTAATATAAAAACAAATACAAATCTTTGATTAATTATAACAACAATGCTAAAAACGTAAGAAATTTAAAAGCTGAACTAATATACGCTCTTCCATTTCAGTTGTTGTGAGAAAAATCATTTAATGTATTCAATATATTTATTTATACAAGAATTTTAATTTATTATATTTTTTTTACAATTTTATAATATAAGGCCGAATATCTTTCCTAACTTGATGTATTACAACACTATCCAATAGTGATGTGCCTGCAAATTATCGATATTTGGCCACTAATGAAATAACTAAACTATTTCTAACAATTCATTATACATATAAAATTAAAGTCAAGATCAACAAAACGTCCACAAGAAATCGAAGCCACAACCTTAACCAAAAAACTATTGCAATATTACAACGATTCACTAACCATAGTTAATTGGATGAAATTCCGTTTTAATATAAAACCTAGAATTCATTTACTGTAGTATGTACGTATGAATGCTATTCAAATAGTCGACCATATTTGGTTGTATGAAGGAAATAACGATTTACAATAATTATGTAATTATTCGATTATGGCTGCTACGTGGAAATAAAATCGATGTTTTAATTGTTCTGTTGTTGCGCTGTGAGAATATGTTTGATAGAGATGTACTTTTTTGTCCATTGAGAAAATATTTTAGTAGCTTAGGCTTAATGTGCCTGACCTAAAGTATTTTAAAGGCATTGCGTATTGGACGGCGGGAACTAAAGAAGTATTTTAAATATTAAACTAAGTGAACCATCGTAGCACAGTGTCTGTCGGTAACCGCAACAGTTGTGGGTTGATTCCTACCCGGCGGAATTAATTACTTTCTTTTCCTCGCTCTCGTAACAAGACGAAGCGGGGCATTGAGTTCCGTCATTCAAGACGTCTCTTAAATTGGGCGGACAGTGAGGAACGGAATGCCTTTTATACTTGATTCCCTCCATTGACCTTATGTGGAATACAACAGCGTTAATAAAAAATGTATATTCATGCTGTTATATTTTACATATAACAAGTGAATATTAAAATCACGACAAAAAATGCAATAATTAAAAGCTTTCTTACAATATTATCCAACAAACGTTTATTATGAAAAAAGTAATGTGTTTTTTTTAAGTTATTATGAAAAATATATATTAGAGTCTCGTAAGGAAAAGTAACACATTTGATTCCCGTGTTAACATTGTAAAAATATATACTAAAGTATCGATACTCAAATATCCAACACTAGGTACACTTCTCAAAAGTAATCGTTACAGTTGGCCGAAGGATGCTAATTAAAATTAACTAAATACTTTAAAGTACAGTCGGATATAAACTATTTATAATAGCTAAATTATATCTATAGCTAAGGCCGACATTACACAGTGTTGTGTGTAACCACGGCGATTTTAGGTTCGATTTCCACTTGGGAGAATGAATTACTTTCATTTTCTCTTTTCTCTCTTTTCTCACTCTTTTAAAAGAATATAGCGCGGCGTTGAGTTCCAAACTCCATGTCTTTAAAGGACGAATGGAGAAACTCGGAAAATAATTTGTGAAAAAATGAGCTTATATCGACCTTGCTGTTGCGGTAGAACTCACAATCCTTTGTTTTAGTTTCACGCTGTATCCTTGATATAGCAGGGTAAGCAGATGGAACCTACTCTTCTAACACAGTTTCCCTACACATTGCCCAATTTTTTGAGACATTTTGTGTTAAGACGAAGTTCAACTCCGCATTTTATCTGTGCGAGCAGAAAACCCCCGTGTGGGAATCGAACTCATAGCCGTCGAGTTTACATTCCACAGTATTATAAAGTCGGTAAATCAATTACAACACCACACCGTGGAATCCCGCAATTCTATATATAGCTTAATTACATAATAACTACATATATAGTGTCTATCCGTTTATGTAGCTTAATGGTTTGTTTATTATTTATCAGCTTTCTATAATTTTGTATGTGTGTATTTGTATTTAATAGGCCCGTACTGGTTCTGTTTACTTAATAAGAAGACGTAGCTTCGATTCCCACTTAAAAAGACAGACTGAAACTTTAAAGTATTAAAAAAAGAATAAACGTTACAGACGTACAGATAGTAGAGACGCAAATGACGAAGACATTCCTGTTTCGAATCCGAGATAGCATATTAGTGATGGAATAAAAAAAAATTAATTAGATTTTTTAACGCCGCGTTATCTTTGCCAGAGCGAGAAAATAAAATAATTTTTTCCTCAGATGGGGATAACCATATCTATTTTCTTCAACAGAAAGCTAGTGTTAAGACGCTCATTTTTTTTTTTTTTTTTTCGTTTTTCGTTTCTCATTTTTCCAAATCAAATCCCCAATTATCGCGTTTACAGCCACATAATTAAAAAAAAACAAATCCACATAAGCTTTTCTCGACGACTGTCCACAATTTTTCGGACAAAGACCAAATTAAGTCGGTAGTTATACGATGATCGTTCCTCAATTGCACCAGTTTTTGTACGAGCGGTATCACCACCTGGGCCTTAATGAAAAAATTATCCACCTCGGTGGTATATTATAGTATTATTGTAGCAACAATTTTAACTTGTTTTCTTTAGCTTCACGCTGTATCCTGCTATAGCGGGGTAGCCAGTCTACGCGCTGCGTCACTGCGCCACGACGGTTTCGATTTTTACCTTGTGGTTGAGTAGTTGCACTGGACTGACCTTTAGTAGTGGGGCCGTATATCATCTTATATCATCACAACTCAACTCAACGAATTGGGATGCAATCTAAGAACATATTCTGCTATGTGGAAAAAAAATGTAGGCTCAGGGGCACAAGTGTGATGTCGAGGCAAAGCGTGGTGTTGAGTTCCACCACTCAACACGCAATGTCTCCAGAATTCAGTGGAAAATAGGGAACGGAGTATCTTAACACAAAGTTCCCTCCGCCTACCTCGCTGTGTGCGGGATACAGCGTGAAGCTGATAGACGTTACAATGATACGCCGAGAACAATATTTATATATCTTACATATAATTACTTAATTGAAATTAAAACACGTTTGTTTAACATAAAAATCTTGTTTGTAAAAACGTAAATTACACATAAAAGGCAATACCTAGTAGGTACTGTGTGTACTTATCCTTTCAAGACCGTGGACAGTAAAAAACATTTTTGTTTACTTTTCTTCGTAATTCACACGCTCTTTTACGAAAGAAAAGAAAGAAATTGACCACTCTTTCCCCCAAATATCGTATTAATTTCATATTTATTAAAATTAATTAATACGAGTAAATAAATAAATAAATAAATACCTCAAGCGTAACATATCGCGTCGTCGTGGTGCAATAGTACTGTTACCGCGATGGTTGCGGGTTCGATCTCCACTTGTAGACAAACTGCGGCGTTCAGCTTCACCACTTAACTGCCTACCCTACTGTGCGAGAGACGGCGTGAAGCAGTTTTTTTTTACTTTATGTCAATTCTTGAGTTAGGCCATTTTTCCTTAGACTGATATTATATAACTATATCTACTTATATGCTATGTGTATATATAAAGGCAGATGTTTTAAGCTCTTTATACAATTATAATTTAAGTGACAATTGTTTTTTTTTTGCGCCGCCATTTTCCATTCTACATTAAACGGCCACACCCTTACGTGTCTGCTTGTAGAAATAATATACATTTTTTTTACTTTACCCCCATTCTGTATATAGTGTCTGTATACAGTTATTTTACTCATCGCTAATGTTTAAATAAAGACTTTGTGGACGCTTCAATAATCACTTAAATAATCCATTTTTTAGTCTACTAATAATATTATATTTCTTTGTCTCGCTTCCCTGATCTCCATTCCCTATTTTTCACCGCGTGTTCAATGACGGAACACAGCGCCGCGTTTTACCTTCTTACCATAACTATGAAATAAAAATAACGTTCATAATGAGAATTAAACATAAAATAGTCGCGTCAACAGTTACAACAAACAGCCTATCTACTTTATTAATAAAAGAAATCGAACCCACAACCACTTTAAGAAAAAATGTTAACAGTCAAATATGGTTGTTAACTAAACTTGTTTTTCAAACAAGTTGGGAGATGATTCAAAATTGTAACGTAGCGAGGACTCGAGAGTAATTATGTTGTCATTGTGAGATCCGCTACATCTTTACATTAAAAACGGGAATTAAAAATACCGTTGTGGTTCAGTGGAAAGCTTTCAATGTAGAATATTTAAAATTATTATAAGTTCGATTTTTTAACTTCAGGCATATCCCACATATAGCATAAGGAGTGTGTTGAGACATCCCTGTTCTTAATTTTTGAGACAGTGCGTGTTTATGGGCGGAATTGAACTGCCGCGCTTTCCTTCAAAAGCGCAACGCTTTTTTTTAAGTTCAATTCCGTCGGAGGTAATCAAATCCACAACCTTTTCGTGTGCAGTCATATATACTCTATTTAATAATAAAATAGTTTAGGCATAGTACCTACTGACTAAGTGATTATGTTAAGATAAAGATGAAATGTAGAAAAAAAGATTACAACTATGACTTTATATTTTTTTATAAAAATTCAGGATTTCATATATTTTTTATTAGTTTTTGTGCCGTGTGATCCTGGCCTAGAATAGGATCATCCTGGTACTGGTGGTGTCGTAAGAGGCGACAAAGTACGAGTGGTAGAGTCACGTCGCAAGCAACGCCGGCGTGAAGTAGTGGCTTTATGCCACTGCGTTTCGCATTAGGTCAATCAATGCCGGGCCCCGGCGCCCAATCCACGTTAAAGGCTGGCAACGCACCTGTAGCTCCTCTGAGGCTGCACGGGGCCGTGGGCGGCGGTAGTCACTTACCATCAGATGACCCGAACCCTCGTTTCTTCCATAAAAAAAAATAGTTTACAAAATAAAAACACGACTTACGACCCTTGTAACTGCAGTCAATCTGTGATGTAAATATTAAAATTATATGTAAATATTTATACATGAAACAGGTATCAAACCTAGGACCTACCACGTAACTAATTAGCCCGCCTTGCTATTTTAATAAAGAAAAAAAATGCGTAACAAAAACTGACTTTGTTCCAGTCTTTGCCATACTAGTATTGTCTATACCCACTGTTTTATTTTTATTATCTTGCTTTATGCTTTAAAGTTAAAATGTTAAAGTTTACTTGGTGGTTTCAGCTTCAAATATCACTTAGCATATATTTTTTTAAATATTTTTTAACTAGTGTCATACTCGCGGTTTCGCCCGCTTGAACTATTCTAATATAAAATGTTCAAGCGTTTTCCCGCGAAATAGTAATACTGAGGAAATCTAGTGTCAAAATACTCAGCCCGCCATTTTTAGACAAATTTTCGAGGTATTGCATATTGAGTGGCGAATCTAAATTCCATATTTTGTCTTTCTCTTATCAAGGACAGATCTTATTGGAATTAAAATTAAAAATATATATATCTATAAACAGAACCAGCTATTTGTTACATAGTAAGTAATGCCTTGTTTCCATAATACAACTATTATACTTTATTTATGTTCATACAAACCATTAATTCAAAATTACAAAGTTAAACATTAATCTATTTCTGTAATAGGAAATATATTTTATTGAAGACGATCCTGTTGTCATGTCACGTTGACAGCTGTCATTGCCGCACCATCTTGTAGTTAGCATAGACTAAAAAAACTTTTATACTTCTTTAATTATAATATAGGTAGGTGTCATTGTATTTGTAATATACAAAAAATATTATGTATGTTTATTATTCTCATACACAGTTTTACTTCATGAATGTTTTTATCTCCTTATGTATAAAACTCCTCCGTTACTAAGTGACTGACAGACAACGCAACATACGAAACTATTCTACTTAGAAACTTGAAACTTGACATGTAGTATATTAAGACAGGAGCTCAACCGCGAGCGGAGCGGACCCATTAAGGACCACGTTGAGCTCGCAAGAGTAAACTGCATATTTGTGTTCGTATCTAAAATACAAACAAACAAATATACCTACGTCATATTTAAAAAAATCATAAATATTTATTACGAAAAAGAATTGTTTAGACCATTTACTTAAAACCGCCGTTAATTTGAGGTCAGAGCGATTTCCGGTTGTAAGCGAAGAATTAACCTGAATATAATATTTACGGTGGCAAGTCTCGTTTATAATGATTGTTATAGCTACATAATTATTAATAGTAGATATGGTTCAGTTTTGAAACCTAAGAATGAAAATGAAAACAATTCAAATATTGCCTTCGTGTTTACAGTGATACTTTGCACTACAATAATCTCGAAAAAGAAAAAGATATTGGAACACATTCTTTAAGAAAATGTATAAAAATTTGAATGTAGCGGTACTTGAACCCGCATCCTTTATTTACCTTACAAGCACTCTGACCACTAAGCCATACGATTTGGCGAGCTAGGTCAAAATAATTATACACTTTTTTTAGCTTCACGCTGTATCCCACGCGGATAGATGGAACATTCCAGGTGCCTCAGTGTTAAGATACGTAGTATCTCATTAAGACACTTCCATTGCGTGTTGAGTGGCGGAACCAAATACCGCGCTTTGCCTTGTACTTTGCCAACTTATTTTTCTTTCCTGACTATTCTACCCTTGAGGCCAGTCGTGGCACAGCGGCACAAAGTGCGACTGTAAAACCTGGTTGTGAACCGGTTGTGGGGATTGAACCCACTCGAGGAGATTAAATATTTACTTAAATTTATATATTTATATTTATTTTTATATTTATATTTCTTTGCTCTAGTGTCCAGGCAAAAGCGCGGCGTTGAATTCTATCACTGAACACGCAATGCCTCCTGAATTCGGCAGAAAGTGGGGAACGGAATGTCTTAACGATAGGTTCCCTGTTCCTACCTTGCTGTGTGCGGGATACAGCGCTGAATTAATTTACTTTTAACTATTCTACCCAAAGAATCAAACCCACTACCTACCTCCAAAAAACACACAACCCACACAAACGATCAAACAATATTGAGATGTAATTTGTGTATGAATAATACATAAAACACAATGTAAAGCAAACTTTAGTGTATTACACTAGTCTGTCGTCACGAGCCATTTGAATACGCCTCGATACGTCCCTTTGAATGTATAATACCCAAAATATACATATATTAAAATTGAATTTACTATTAGTTTTGAGAAATACGGGCCGTTCTGGCGCAGTGGGATGTCTGACTGTAAAAGAAATGGACGGTAGACAACGCGCAGTGTTGAGTACCGCCACTTAACACGCAATGTATTATAAATTGAGCAGAAAATGGTGAGCGTTGTATCTGAACCATACGTCATTTCTTATGTACCTAAAATATATGTGCAAAATAATTATATTAAAAAGAACCGTCGCGTAGCTGACTAAACGCGACAGTAGTGGATTCGATTCCTGGTACTGAATTGTTTAATAACTTCATTTCTATGTTCTGGTTACAAGACAAAGAGCGGCGTTGAGATCCGCCACTCTACACATAATGTCTCGAAAATTCGCCGGTTTATGGGGAACAGTCTGTCTCAACCTTAGTTTCCCTTCGTTTCCCTTAGTGTCCCTACGCCTTTTTATTATTTTGTAAGACATTATACAAACAGGTCGCACGAACTATTCTCGATGTAAATATTTGTAAATATTTGTATTCATAAGTCGATTGAAAGAACTAACGTTATCTCTTATCTGGAAAATGTCTTTTTTTATTATTTGACATTCCTTATGGTTCTAAAAATATACATTTTTTTTTTTGCTTTGATAGAAACAATTACTACTATCCCGCTTCACGCTATATCCCGCTTATAGCAGTGCCCTGCTGCAGGAGAGATAGTACAAAAAATCATTTATTTTTTTAAAATCTAATAGGAATTTTACTAATATAAAAATATATTTATTATTATAGATATTCAACAATGAGAATGTTTCAAAATTATGAAATGGGAATCGAACCCATAACTATAACGTTTAGTCAGACACTCCTGTATCCCGCATATAGTAAGGAAGGCAGAGGGCACCTAGTTTTAATATGAGACATTGCGTGTTCAGCGGCGGAACTTAACGCCACGTAAAGAATAATATAAAGAAAAACATATTTTAATATTCTTTAAAACTCTATTTTGTATTTTGTACAGAAAACTGAATGGATTCTTTCTTTAACTATCTATTTAACTAAATACAAATAATAAAGTAATCAAAATATACGTAATTGATACTAAAAACAACATCATAATTTGCTTAGCCAGTTAAGCGAAAACGATTGTTGAGAGATTATTCTATGATTATGAAGAAATGTAGCGACAATGGTTTTTATGGATTTCAACCCACACCCACTGAGTAGTTTTTATTGTACTTAGTATTCTTTTTTGTATTAAATGTATTAGTAATTAGAATGTAGTTCTAAGAAATAGTCAGTGTTATAGCTGATTCATGAAATAATTATTGCAAAATAAAAGTAAAAAGTGGGCGTAAGAGGTCGTTGTAGGTAGATTCCCATTCAAGAAAATGAATTATTCTGATTCTATATCTTGATCTGGTATAAAACAAAGCGCGGCGTTGAGTTCCGCAACTTGATTAATTGGACGATGTGGAGGGAATGGGTTGTCTTAACATTAGGTTCCCTCATATATCATTCGCTTAACATAAATAAAGCGAATGAAAGAAAATTAATAGATAGACTTTGAACCTTTATAATAATATAATAATATAAAAAGATTGTTTAAAATAAGCTATGTACATATGTGTGCATAGCTTATTTATACACATAGTTCAGACATAGAACTAAGAGTTTTAATAAAGCAATCACGATTTTTTTTTTTTTTTTTCACTCAAATAAATTCAATGCAAATATGCACATCAGCGATCTCACACTACAGCAACTTTCGTAAAAATCTACTAAAAATAGAAAATCAGTCATATCCACGAGTGAGAATCGAACCCACAACCGTCGCGCTTACAATTCACGATATGCCGTTGCTTAAGTAAAAAAACTGTAACGTATTACCCAAATTATTACCCAAATGTACAGACAGAATGCTTTAAGAATCTCACAGGTATATTTGTAGTTAATTAGAACCAAATTATAGTGTTAATTGCTCGATAATTGCGTTTCGTTACACTTTGTGCTTCCTGCTAAATGTGGCCATCGTGGTGCAGTGCCACAGCGAGTGACTGTAGAGGCTACAATAGTAGGTTCCATTCTCATTCTTGTTCCGCTAATAAGGAAAAGCACAGTGTTGAGCTCCGGCAGACAACTATTCAATGAAACGTAGGGACCGAAGTGTCTTAACACTTCTTTTCCTCTGCTATATGCGATATATGTACATAGTGAAGCAAAAAAAATAATAAAAAACGAACTGAGCCTAGTTTTTATATCTCTATTATATATATAAAACTTGATAAGTAAAAAAAAACAAAAGTTCAGCTGGTTAACTGAATCGGTATACGATTCAGTTAACCAGCGATTTGAAAGGAACTGGCGTTTAGTTCCGTTATTTACGCGCGTTCAAAATCCTTGAATAAAATAAGAAATAAAAAGTTGATAGAAAAATGTCCTTTTCTTCTATACATAATTATATTGTAGAGTATTCCAAGATTATCCATTTTTTGTTATTTTTATTACACGCAAACTAAAATCTACTGAAAGAAAAATAAAAAGCAAATGCTAATAATAAACCAATTTAATCATTTCTAATTTACCTAAAAAAACTAACTAAAACCAATAAGAAACTCTACAAAATACTGTAATATTACAAAATACATTAATCATTAGTCACTAAATCACTTGTAACTTTAAAAGGAATGTCAAAATATATTAACTAACTTACCAGAACTTGGACGATCACTATATCTGGTGCAGTAGACCCACGCCGGCCATAAAGAACTATTGCCTTGTGAAGTCTGGCTATTCGTATCCGTACTCCCACAAGTGGATAGCCCGCTGGACGTCGAAGAAACTATAGAACTGGCTGAATCTGGTCGTTTCTGTACTTCCTGGATCTTTGGTATCTCCTTCTCCTTTTGAACTTCCCCAATATTTGAGACCGTCTGCCGTAAACCACCCAGCGGCGGCAAAGCACTAAAGTCATCTTTGGATTTTATATAATCGAAGTTAAACTTTGAATATTCCTTCGACAGATCGTATGGTTTGTACAAGATACTGTGATTAGGTCCAACTGATTTGGGGCCTTCAATTTTGCTTGTTTTCTTTATGGCATTCAACCCAAATTCAGGGTGGAGGATGTTAGTTATAGAAAACGCGATCGACGGAGCCGCTTGTTGTCGACTTCGCTTGTCCAAATCGAATTTGTCATCATGGATAACCGGTTTCACGTCAGGTGTTTCTGGGCGGTAGTAGTTTTGGTAGTCCATCTCGTTTTGGCTGTGATCAGGGCTCGGTGGTGGCGAATTAGGCTGAACCTTAACCACCGTCATGTTCGATCTGTCAAACCGTGAATCAATAGTCGTGCAAGTGTACTGGTTTTGCGTGTACAAAGTCATATTTGCAGAGCTCGCGTGCGGCGCGGGGACTCTACCAGCGACTGGGCCAGGGCTTGTCGCTTGACTCGGACTGCAGCGGTCTTCGAACGCCATAACGATAACGAACACAACAAAACGTCAACCGTTGTACATGTCCCAGTTGCACTATCAAGTCGTGACAGCTGTCAGATGGAAACGTCAAACCGTCGCAAGTTGCGCTCGCGGCGGCGGCCACGGATCGACTGCGCCCCACGCGCCTCCACCAGACACGCCCCAGCGCAAACAAGGTACTCCCCCCACTCTAGTATTCTAGTAGGCGTCACTTTCGCCCTGATTGCCCAACGACATCAACCGGGGGCTTCCCCTTCCCTCTTATCAGTAACTTCTGTTATCGGACAAGGATAGAGTACCGACAATTGATTTAACGTGATTGTGTATTTAGGGGCATGGAGATTTGTAATTCAGTTGTAAATTGCTATGGCTCTCTTCGGGACCATAATGTATCAATAATACTGCGGGCCGCTTTGAGCCCGGCGCAGAATTTCAATTAAACTTTGACAGAATTATTATATTGATAGATAGGACGCCATCTTGTACTGCATTTTTAGTGTTTGGACAATTTTTCCAAATGATGATAGAGTATGTAATTAAGTTTTGGGCTTGTGCGACTATTTCTGGGGTGGTTTTTGCTGGCTCCTGTAGATTTTGATTTCTCGCTTTAAAGTTAATGCCAAATTAGTTTATTTTTTTATATTCATTTTTTTTAATACGTATATTTATAATTTTATATCACTAAACTTTAAACTAGAACTCTATATGTTTACTTATAACAGTTTAAATGTTTTATTATGAAATAGGTTCAGATTCAAATAGAGCCTTAATTTTTTTTATTTTTAATAAAATCAAATAATCGTTTTATTTTTATATTGTGGGTTAATTAGGCTAGGTTAAATTACTAGAAACGGTTAAATTTAATTTATTGTATTTGGATGGTTACGGACTCTTAATAAGAAATTATATTTTTTATAGCACGGCACAAAAATCTAGTGTCGAGACACTTCGTTTCTTTAAAATTTTCGAGATATTGCGGGTCGATTAGCGAAACTCAACGCCGTGCTATGTCTTGTTACCAGAACGAAGAAATCACAATAATTCGTTTTCCCAGATATACAATTGAACAAATGCAGTGCAGCTGCACCACCACAATTTCTCTAAGTTAGAGCTAAAATAAGATAATGTTTTAAAAAAATTGAAATAAAAATTTAAAAACTAACTTGAAGTGTTATAAATTGGATAGTAGGTAAATATTTTTACAGGTAAAGTTAATGACATTATTTCCAAAATAAAATAATCTTTAATACAGATGTTTTTTTTAATTATTTATTAAAATTTATATTTTAATTTCATCGCTCTGGTATCGAGGAAAGCGCGGCGTTGAGTTCCACCAGTCAGCACTCAATGCCTCCAGAATTCGGCGAAAAGTGGGGAATGGAGAGTCTTAATACAAGGTTGCCTCTGCCTACCCTACCGAGTGCGGGATACGGCGCGAAGCAAATTTTTTTTTCTTAATACAGATGATCACAATAATTAGCGCAGGAAATACCTCCGACGTTCAACATGGCTATTGTAAGTTCAATTCCGGTCCGATGGAACGAAATATTTTCATTACCTCGCTCTTTTAACAAGACAAAACCCGTCGCTGTATTTTCACGCAGCACGTTTCAAAAATTTGGGTAGTGCGTGGGTAACGAAGCCTACTACTAAAGAATCCTATACTTATATATCATGAAATACTAAAAAATATAAATGCTAAGTTTTATCCAAATCAATGCCTCCAGAATTCGGAGGAAAATGGGAAACGAAAGTGTCTTATCACTAGGTTCCCACGTTCCCTCTGCCTACCATGCTATGTGCGGGATACAGCGTGAAATTAGATTTTTTTCATCCAAATTGGCTCACCCGTTACTATCTTATAAGTAACAAACAAACACATATTCTTTTATATACCTATTCAAAGATTTAACGCGATGTTAATCACAAGCTACTATTATGCCAATTAAAGTTACCGAGATTAAGTTAAATCTCTATACCCAATCTCGATAGATAGATAACATTCAATTTAAAATAGGAAAATGGATACAAAATTATTTAATACGAATAAAATATTATTATTGTAGATTGTAAATGAGATGGGTGTAGGTTCGTTTCCCACTAAAAAATTATTAATAGTAGATAGTACTAGGGTAGTAGGGTAATAATTATGAAGAAAAGCATCCTTACGTTTCTTCCCTCCCTAGGTTCCCTCAGCCTATCCTGCTGTGTGCGACATCCTATGAGGTAAGGTAATATCTAATAGTTCTCATTTATTATAAGCAGGTAGGTACTAGTCGTCGATCGCAACTTTGGGTGAACTTTCAGGAACTGGGACAGAAATGGAGAATTCCGTTTTTTTCCGTTCCCATAGGAATTGTGAGAATTTTACCTGAATTCTTTTCACTTATTTATTTTTCATCCCTCATACAACAGGGTAAATAGAGAAAGCCTATTGTTAAAACACAGCTCTTCCTGCGGAACTTAACGCCTCGGCTCTTATAGCTTAATCTTAGATTTCTAATATAGCATTTTGAGCTATTTATTTGGGTGAAATCAATACTTTTAAACATGTCAATAAAACATGTGCCCTCTTAGTCTCTAATACTTTATTAAAAAACTGGTGTTCTGATGACAAAAGTTGGCGTTGGGCTTTGCCATGTGATCTATTATATATAATGTATATACTAATATACACATTCCTCTGTTACCTAGTGACTGATAGACAACGTATACGTAAAACTATAAGATTTAACACTGTAGAAATGTAATATGTTGGCAGTTTCTTGAGTGTAGGCGGTATGTATAATCGAACTCACAACCTCACCATGCTATTTCTCCTAAAATACGGCGGCAGTCAACACTAGGTTCACTCTGCCTACCCTGCTATAACCGGCATACAGTGAAGTTAAAAAAAACCTTATCTACATTTTCAAAAAATTATGTTAATTTAAAATTTAATTCAAACAGCTAAAACAAGGTGTCAAATATTGAAGAAAAAATCTAAAATATTCTTAGTTTATATCTTTATACGGGCAAAATACATTACATCGAACGACATTTATATACTTATAAATCTATGGAACCTAAAATTAACATACTTAAGTTCAGACTTCATTGTTTTTTTTAACTCTCAATTATATGGACACCTTTACTCGACTATTATCTACTAGCTACTACTATAGTAGTTACTGTAATATAGAATAACAAGAAGTAATTGTATAATAAAGCAATTATGAGCATCTGTCGTTTCAAGATGTTTTTAAATTATTAATTCTGAAAATGTTATTGGAAAACTTTAAATAGGGTAACAAGTTCAATTTTCAAGTCTTTCAGTATTAAAACTGAGTTCGGGAATTGTTTTCTGGGGCAGGCTAAATGATTTTGTGTTTTTCGGTTCTGCTCTTACTAAGAAAAAGCGCGGCGTTTAGTTCAACCAAGCTAATTTTATTTTATTTAAAAGCACGTTTTATCCCGCTTTTACCATGGACAAATATAACATAGGCAAAGAGAAAGAACCTAGTGTCAATATATTTTATATAACGCTTAGAATAGATTAAAAATATAAAGATTTGCAACTTTTTTTTTATGCCGCTCTTTAATTACCAGTGCGAAGAAGTTACTATAACTCATTGCCTCGAATGGGAATCGAACCCACAATAGTTGTTATCCACAAATCTATTTAGAACAAAAATAGAAAAATTTAAATAGCAATAACTCTTATTTTACGTTCAATTGTTTAATTTTACAAATTTAATCTGTTTTATTGTTAGTCGTTAATTGCTAAAAAACAAACTGTACAATTTATATATCGCAATAAAATCGGACGAAACCGCAGGCGGGGGCTATGTTTACAAATTTACAGCGCGGCGTGTTAAGGCGAAGTCAATATCTTAAAAAAAAATTAAAATTAAATTAGCTTCACGCTATATCCCGCACACAGCAGGGTAGGCAGAGGGAACCTAGTGTTAAGACACTCCGTTCCCCACTTTCTGCCGAATTTTGGAGGCATTGCGTGTTGAGTGGCAGAACTCAACGCCGCGCTTTGCCTTGACACCAGAGCGAAGAAATGGAAATATAAATTTAAGTAAATATTTCATCTCCTCGAGTGGGGATCGAACCCACAACCAGTCGGTTTTACAGTCACACTTCGTGCCACTGCGCCACGGCCGGCCTCAAGTCAATATCTTTTGAGTGAGAATTATATTGGGATATTTTTTTTGTGGTGGTTCCCTATTTATTTATTTTAAAGAGAGATGTTTTTAGAATTTTTTTTGAGACGTTTTAATTATTTTTAGTTTACAACCTAATTTACACCTCGAACGTTGCGTAGTTAATAGCGGAACTTAATGCTGCGCTTTGCTTATCATGTCGGGGAAACGACGAAGATATAATTCACGAGGATTGAACCCTTTACCATTATGTTTATAGACATGCAGTATGCCACTGCGCCACATTAATTTCTGATAATAAAATCAGATTATGGTAGGAGAGCCGAAGAGATTTACTAAAGCGCGACAGATTAATATACTGGGGGTGTCCAGGGGGTGCACTCGGTTAAATACTTCCACTAAATATGAGCCCCATATATATGGCTGCTAGTCTAGGATAAAGGGTCAGATTAATAAAAAAAACCATCATCTGAATTTCTCGAGCGCGTCAGATTAAGGTAGAGTGCTAGCTAGTTACCTGCTTAATAAACCACATATATATTTGCATCTGAAGTACTTGAGTATTTAAAAATTACGAAATCTTTTTGCACATTCTAACAATGGCTGTGTATTTGCGTCACATCCAAATCGTCAGATTATTATATTTTGTTTTTCACTTAGTTCACTTGGCATTCCCTTAGAAAATCTGATGAGCTCGATCAATTTTTTTTTTCATTTTTAACGTACGACTACCTCCATCATTAAAGATACAGATTAACATATTATCTTTTACATTTTTGAAAATCTATAGCCACTCACACACCGATTAAAAGATATATATGACATTTTTTTCTATTTATCATCTAAGCTTCGCAACAGGCGCTCTCTCTACGATGCTTAAATAAATCCCGATTTTGCATCGTGGTCTCCCCTACTATTATAAACTTATAGTTTAACTAGCGACCCGCTCGCGGCTTCGCCCGCTTTAACCACAGAATTATTTACTTAAAACACTGAAATTATATTCACATTTTAATATACCTATAATGTCTGTCAATATATTAATTTCTTTAAACTTTTGCCTTAAGGAGTCTAGGGCCTAAGTTATGGTTATAGCTATATAGTTATATCAATACTTACAATAAAATCCTAACTCACTGGTGTCTGGACATGGAAGATATATTAGAAAAATTGTTATTACGGACATTTAAAAATGTAATAGAACTTGGTCAGTTTGTCTGTTTATCTGTGCGTTCACGATAATCTCAGAAAGGGTTTAACCGATTTAAGTGCAGTTTTGTAATTTGCCTAACTTCCTTTAAATATTTAGTATTAGATTTATTGGTTCACAAAAAATTAAAACCACATTCACGCTGTATCCAGCCTATAGCAGGGTAGGTAGAGGGAACTTAAGTGTTAAGATACTGCGTTTGATATATGACTGACGTGCGAAATGAAAATATGATTAAATTACAATTCAATCCTCCAAGTGGGAATCAAACCCATAACGTCACGTTACAGGCACAATTTTGTGCCCCTACGCCACGACGGCCTTCAATATTTATACAGAATGGAAGCGTCAGCGCTTCTTTTACGGGGGCAGTATATAGGATAAAATATTTTAAACCCATACCTAAAGAAATTAATCAAGATACCTCAACAGTTTAGACGTAGGATTTTTACGCATAGATACCAATAACGTTAACACATACTACTACAAAATATTACTAAAGGCTAAGCAACTTTGAACTTTGTCGCCAATACCTACGACTCGAATGCGGCGGTTTCCCTTTGATAGGCCTGTCTGTTTGCGTCTTTAATGACAAATAGCGTTTTATTTTAATATCAACGATAATATATAATTTATTTTGTATAAAAAAATAACTTTTTCGTTTTTGGGATTTTTTAAATTGTATTAGGCTTTTATAGAGTAGTTAAAACTATGGTTTCATTTAAAGCGGCGCTGACAAAAATACTATATAATTGAGCATATTTAATATCTATAGTGATTTTTTAGTGATTGGTTGTAACCAATAGTTATTACAACACTTGCGAAGCATATTTTAGGCATTTTTTAAATTCTTATACCTTTTGAGAAACTACCAACATTCTTATCGTTCATAAATGATGTTTTTCAAAATAAAAATTTTTTGAATATTTTGAAAATTTTTGCGCCATTATGACTAAAAAAATAGGCAAAATAATCTAAATTTTTCGTTCAATTCAAAATGTTCAAAATTAAAAGTTAAAAAATATTGATCGTAAATAATTATACTGTAGGAGTATTATATATCCTGTTTAAACTTGTTTTTTATGATATTATGTAGAATAATATATTCTATAGAGGAATCACACATTCCTCTTCACACTTTTTACTTTTTAACTATAATACGTAAATATATTATAGAGGTTACTCTATAATATATTTACGTATTATATATTTTAGAGGTTACTCTGTACTAAGATGGCAGCTCTGTTCCCGCATTTACGTCCCTGATATATCGATATAAATAGTAGAAATATAAATCATTGGAAAGAAAAGGGGAAACGCAATTATATTGCATTTTTTCTTTTTTTCATACTTGAAATGTATTAACAAATTTACATATAATTCATTTGTTTTGAATATAACATTAAGGTTGATTCATAAAATATATTTGGTACTTCCTTAACATGATTATTTCATGTATTTTTTTTTATATAAAAAGTTTTGATTAAGTTCTCCTGAGAAATATATGTACTGTGACTCGCTTAAATTTGTGAATTATTTGTTTGTTTGGTACGGTTCCATGTACATGGAATTACGTTCCTGTTTTAATAAATAATGTATGCTTGCAGCGCACTTATGATTTCTAATGTGAAAATTATTAAAACAAAAAAATATTATTGGGAGCAATTAACAAAGTAATAGAACCAGAAACAATAATATTTGTAAATTTTGTTTGTTTGTTGGTTTTTCTGTTAGTCGACACTTGTCTCAGAAACGATTTAAGCGATTTAAAGAGCTTAGACGTGAGCGCGGTGCGGGAGCGGTAAAATCGGTTTAATTGTTTTTATTGTAACATTCGTCATGTATGAATGGTGTAATGATTAAAAAACTGACCTTTATGACTATTTATTTATATCCTCATAGAGAAATGATAGCTTTTTTGGGCACTGTTAATTTTTTAAGAAAATAAATTTGATCAAAATACACTTATTTATCTATTTATCTATATATATAAAAGGACATGTACCTGACTGACTGAGGTAAGACACACGCAGAGCCGTAACCGCTGATGGGAGAAACGTGAAGTTTGGACAGATGTTTATTTTAATAATTTGGACATCCACTAATAAGGGATTTTGAAAATTTTTAACCAAAAACGGATGAAATAGGGGTTGAAAGTTTGTATGGTTTTTTTTAAGACAGCACCGATGTTCATGAAATTTAAAAGTCAGCAGACTCTTTAAAATATTTCATTGAACACGTGTTTCATGGTTTTTAGAAAAAGAATCCTCTTAGTGATGAATTCTAAGAACAATGGACGGGATTGAAAGTTAATATGAAAAAATCTTTAAATCGCCACCGATTTTTATAAAACATTAAATTCAGACTGTTAAAAATATTTTATTGAACACACGTTTCGTGGTTTTTTTAGAATTTACCCCTAAGGGTGATAATAAGCAGGCGAAATAAAATATATAAAAATTTAAATAATATATAATATCTTATATATTATATTGTTATACTGTAATAACATATATTTATCAAAATGAGAATGTATTGTTTTGTTTAATAGCTCCTGATAGTTATTACAACACATGCAAGGAAATATCATTTTAGAAAGTTGTTTAATTATATTAGAATTATAAAAACTACTAACATTTTTATGGTGAATAAAATATTGTCTGTGTTTTCCACCGGAAAAACACTAAGGGGATAAAAAATATTAAATATATATAAAAATATAGATACCACATTAGTATCGATACTGTTGTACCCGTAATAATAAATGAAAAAAATGATAAACTACGTACAGGATACCTTTGTATGCAAAGTTTAAAGCTATTCATTATGACAGAATATAAAATATATATATTTTAGATGTCCCTCTGTACCACGATGGCGGCTCTGTTCTAGTTTGCACATTTTCCTTTTAAAAATTAGTTACTGTAACATAACTCTAACAGTTGCACATGGCATCGTCAACTTTTTGTAGATATTGATGTCTTCTATGAAATTATAGTACATCACTTTGCTCTATTGTCAATAATTTCCACAGCGTACGCGATATAAGGTTTTTTTTGTATTGTTTTACACCTTAATCGTCTAATTGTAAAAGAATTTTCCAAATTGGTCTCGTAGTTTCGGGGCCTATTCAAATCACATTAGGAAACAAAAAATCTAATCGATTGTCTAAATAATTTTAGTGATATCGATGCACCTCCCCCTCACCCCCGCAGAGTTACTCGCCACGGTGCGCGAGGCCACACGACACACACTCCGCATTTTTTATTATTACATGATTTTCTTTAGATTGATATTTTTAAATTCGTTATATCTTTTGAATGGGATATCCGATTTTATTAATTTAAAAAGTACTTTACAGGTATTGAAATTATCTTTAATAAAATATCATTTAATAGGATAAGGATTATTGCAGAGGTATGAATAATATGGGTTGATTATTGTCGGCACTTTTGTTAACTTATAAAATATAAAAAAAAGGTTATATTGTCATAACTACAGTAGTTAAACATATGCTATCGCGGACTTTTATATAGATATTGATGCGCTCTACAATACTGTAGAGCATTGTTTTGTTCTATCATCAATAGTTTTCACAGCGCACGCGATGATAGAATTGTTAAGATCATTTTATTCTCACCTTGAGTTACATTATTGCATTTTTATTAGGGATACCTATTTTTTTTGAAAATGTAATATAGCCTATGCTGGTCAGTGAAGATGCAGCTTTCTAATAGTGAAAAAAATATTGAAATCGGTCCAGTAGTTTTTATGTGAAAACTCTACAAACATACACACATACATACATACGTACATACATACATACAAAAATACAAATCTTACCTCTTTATAATATTAGTATAGATAGGTACAGTTAACGCAATCGTTCTGGGTTCAAGGAAGGTTATTATTTTCACGCTCTAATAACAAACATGCAACTAAGCACGGCGTTGAGTTTCGCCACTCAAAACTTTGCATGTCTTAAAATAAAAAAAATTGTGTTTAGTGAACCTAACACCGCCATTTAAAAAGGCTTAAACTAAATTTAAAGAAAACCTTAATTTTAAATACCAAGTGTTACAAGTGCAAGGGGCTACTAATTTACTAGTAGTCTCTAAAGAGTTCCACAAATCAGATCCTGGATCATCATCAGACCAGCTCAATGGTACCATAATTATTACTATATTACCACCAGGGCTAGGTTCACCTACCAAATTGAATGATGATGATTGAATTACAAGGGTTAAAATTCAGTTCATTTAAAAATTATTAATTCGCCAAAAACCAAATGTTATCACAAAGACAAAAATGGTAATGAGTCTGCCGTGGCATAGCATGTGAATGTAAACGCCACGGTTGTAGATTCAATTCTCACTCGAAGAAATGAAATATTGAATAATTTCATTTCCTGGCTTTGGAACAAAGTACGGCGCGGCGCTTTGTTCCAACACTCAGCACGGAATGCCTCGAGAGTTCTTGGGAAAGTTTCTTTTGAGATCCCGAGGTTCCCTGTGCCTACCCTGTCACGTGCTGAATATCACGTAAAGTTACAAAAATTAAACTTTTAGAAACACATCTTCCCCTTAACCCCGCATTAGCCCATAAATCCGGACCACACACGTCGAATATACTTCCGTACTATGAAACTATACTACAGCTTCTACATTCTATAACACGCGTGTATTTTCAGAGAAATCATATTTATAATCTATATTTAGGTGTATATATTATGTTTACTGTAAAAACGCAACGATTGTGAGTTCGATTCTCGCTCGGGAGAATGAATTATGCTCATTTTCCTTACTCTGTTAACAAGACAAAGCAAGGCGTTGAGTTTCATCACTCAACGGATGATGCAATGTCTTGAAAATTGAATTATGCGTGGGGATCAGAGAGTCTCAGTACTAGGTTCCCTTGTCTCTAGCTTACGTTATGCTGAATACACTGGGAAGCTATAACCACAAAACTGTTAATAAGTGCCGTAGTTACCGTAGGGTTTGGCGATCCGTTCTCTCTGACTACCCCTCTAGGGATAAAGCGTGAAGCTAAGTTAAGTTAACTTATTTCCATTTCGCTATTCTAATAGACAAGGTGTGGTCTTGATTTCCTCCACGTAACACGTAATGTTTCAATAATTGGGAGGTGCGTGGAAAACGAAGTGTCTTAACACTAAGTTCCCTCTGCCTGCCCTGTTATATGCGGGATTCAGCGTACAAGATACTATAAGACTTGAGTCTCAAGATAATGTAGTAATTTTGACGTGTTCAGTTTTTATCTCAACAACACAAAAAGTGTAGTAAATGTTTTCTAAACTAAACTTTTGACCTTAGAAAGGAAGTGAATCTATGAATGTTTTGACACTTCAGTCAAAGTCATATGGTGATTGGTTTGACACGTTAACGACACTGTATTCAATGCTGCTTGTATCCAATTATTATTTTAGAGTGCTTTTTACTTTAGAAATATGGAAAAAGTTATCTAGAGGTTTATATTTTCAAAAAATTCAGTATACTTCACCTACATACTTTCTTGCAAATAAAGATTTTGTGTGTTTCACGCTGTATCCTGCATCGGGATACGGAAATGGAGCTTAGTGTCATGAAACACTATTATACCCTCTTTCCGCCCAAAGCTGGACATTGCTTGTTAAATGGTGACACTCAACGCTGCATTACTAAAGCGATAAATAAAAAAAATATTACTTTGTGTGGGAGTCGAACATAAAACCGTCACGTTTACAATCAGACGGTGTGTCGGTGTGTCAACTTCCTCTGTAAAGCAACTTTTTTAATTTTTATAGGTGCTTTAACAATAAGGCAAATAAAAGTTGATTGAACAATTAGTAATTAGTGATTTCAACTGCCATATCAAAAGTCGTAGATTCGAACTGAATCTACCTAGTTTAAACAATTTTTTAAATATAAATAAACCATAATACCATTTTTTTTTATAATTTATGCAAAACCGTCCACTTGTACGTGACAACTTTATTATTAATCTTGTCTAAGATTGATCTTGCCGAAATGAAGAAGAAATATCGGAGAGCATCAGTAAATTAATAAAAAAAAACACAAATAAGCATGATAATAACTATTTTAAATGAGAAACACCTTTCAATTTATTCACAATTTCTCTAAGAATAGTTCCGTCTATAGTCATGGTAGGTATATTTTTTATTTATTTTTAAATATTCAATCTATAAAAACGTATCCAAACGATCAACAGCAACAGCCTAGAGGTTGTTAATAAAGGAAAAAAAAGGAACATGGCGTCGCTAACGAGCCGACGGCTGTCACTCTTTCCCGCCTAAATAGCTGTCAAGTGTCAATCCGCGACGCCATTGTTGTATATAATTGTTGGACAATTTTTGTTTATTTAGAGCGTGTATTGTGTGTTATTTCAGATTGATGTTGATTTTTTATTTAATTTTGATTGTAATATCTTTTTTTATATGTGATCGGGACACCAAAACTGAACTACGGAGGCACACAGCTTCTGGGTGTAAACGCGAAGGTTGTATGTTCGATTTACACTAGAGGGAATTAATTATTTTCCCTACCTCGCTCTGATGACATAAAAAATTGCGCAGTAGAGTTTAGTTACAACAAGCAATTTTTCAAAAATTTTGCGGTGCATGGGTAGCGGAGTCTTAACACTAGGTCCCCCTGCCTGCTGTGCTATTTGCGGAATACTGTATACAGCATGAGGCTTTAATCAAAAATCAGTATTTTTTTACCATTAACATAATACTAGATGGCAATTTTAATCATTTAATAAGAAATACTCATAAATAGTCTATTAATTTGTGAAATGGCACCAAACATGGTTTAACCATAGCATAAAAAAATATTAAAGATGCCCTTCGTAGAAATTTAACCAACATTCATCGCTACTAGCCAACCGCTTCTCTTAATAAACAGAAAACTAAACTAAACTAAACTAGCCTCACGCTTTATCCCTAGCGGGGTGGTCAGAGAGAACGGAGCGCCCAAACGCCCTACGGTCTCTACGGTCTAGCCCTACGGTCTCTACATACCTCTTTCGCCTCGTCCACTGTCATCAATCTCTTCATACATTCCGGGGGATCCTCATGCTTTTTACGTGCCCTTTCTCCAGTATCTTTGATACTGTGTTTTCGAAGGTCAACCGAGGTTTCCCCCTACCTCTCTTACCAGTGGAAATAAGTTAAATATAACTATTGCATGAAGTGGATATCGAACCTACAACCATAGTGTTTACAATTTTACAATTAGATGCAATCCCACTACGCCACGATATCCGCTATGACAGTAAAATATCCATCAATTCAGTTTCATAGATTATTTAAAAATAAGGTTGTGGGTTCGATTCTCACTCAGGAATTACTTGATTTTATTTTCTGTCTCTGATAACAAGACTAAGTGCAGTGCTCTAGTTTCAACATGCCATGTCTAAAAAATTTGACGGTGAGTAGGGAATGGAGTGTCTTGACACTAGGTTCCTTCTGCTTGCTCCTCTATATGTGGGATACGGCGTAAACTAAAAAAACTCTTGCACACTTATAGACGTTCATCCATGAATTATTCATAAGAACATAAAATCAATGAAACGTAAAAATAATTATTCGTCGTGAGAAATATCTTAATTAATACAATATATTTATAAAATAGAAAAGAAAAACATAAATATACAGTAAAAATTATCTTGTCATAGTAGTCCTTATATTTGATTAATTTCACACATTTTACTGAAAGTAATCTAAATTAATTTAGATTAATTTCAGTAAAATGTCTTAACACAACTTTATGTTACCATACTTTTTTCTTTCAGCTTCACGCGTTATCCCGCAAATAACAGAGTAAATATTACTTAATAAAGACATTCAGTACTCCGATTTCTCGTTTAGAGTGGTGAAACTAAACGCCGCGCTTTGGTTTGTCTAAGCGAAAAAAATATTTTTTTCTATTATATATTGGATCCTCATGACACAGGCCCTATTAAAAATCTGTTTAGAAAACGATCATGATCTCATTCTATAATTAATAAATATTAGAGATTAATGGCTGAACGTGGAAGTGACAGTTATGAGTTCGTTCCCACTCGATAAATTAAATTATTTTTATTTCTCCAACAATACAAGTCGCGGCGTTGAGTTGCGCCATTCGTCCGAATCCGAAACCGAATCGAAACACTACGGATAGAGGGGAAAGTACTATCTTAATACTAGGTTTCCTCTGTATACCCAGCAATATGCACGATACAATGAAACTAAAAATAACCTATAGGTAGGTACTTACCTATCGATGTGCCAATTGTCATTATATTATAATCGAAGTATATATTTTAAAAAACTACTCTTTGTTTTCCTTAGCTAACTAAAAAAAACAAATAATTAAAAAAAAGTCAAACAATACAATAATGCATATAAAATAATACAACGATAGTCACGGGGAGGCGTGATGAATAATTGAGTCGTAAAATTGAGTGAAGCAACCAGTTGTGACTGTAGTGACAATGGTTTATAAGTTTTTTTTTTCATATATATATATATACAGTTTTTATTGTCATGAAGCCGTCGTGGGTCAGTGGACAGTGTTTGACTGTGGACGCGGTGGTTGTGGCTTCGACTCTTAGTAGTGTAATGTAATGAATTAGTTTAATTTCTTCGTTTTGGTAAGAAGATAAATCAGGCGTCGAGTTCCGCCACTCAGTATGTAATATTTCGAAAGAAGGAATGTGAGTAGGGCATGGAATGTCATACACTGGGTCGGGTAGGTTTCCTTTGCCTATCCTAGCTTTGTTTTAGCGAAATGCTCACAATTATATTTAAGCTTCAGATTTTCTTCATATAAAAAATTGTCATATAATTTCACTGAATAATAAAAATTATATAAGTATTTTTATATCATGACTTATTTTTAATTAGAAATCATATTTCCACTGTGGCGCAGTAGGATAATTTTTGACACTAAACGCCACGCTTATGATCAAATATCCTCACTCGAGGTAATAAATAGTGTTCATTTCCCCGCTCAGAAAAGACAAAACACGGCGATCAGTTCCACAACTTGTCACTCATATCTCGAAATCAGCGAAAGTTAAACACTAAAACGTCTAGACACTATACTCTTTCCGCCTACCCGCATTACGAGATAAACCTTAAAAGAAAATATATTAAAAAAGATTATATAAAAGCGAATCCTTTATCCTATCCACGATTTTACCAACATGAGTTACAACCTACATCATTTTGCACTAAACAACTCATACCCGACTTGATTATAGAGCGCTTTGAGCAAATAAATCGTTATTCACGTAATTGTAGAATAATGACTTTCTCATTATATTCTATTCTATACTTGGAATTTATGTTTTGTTATTTTCTTTTTATGTAATATTTTATAATGCTAGCGAAGTTCACGCGGCTTCGCTTGCTTAAACTTATTGTTAATTTATAACCAAATTATACAAAAGCTTTATGTAATTTAGGGATAGGGTATGACGACGGACGGACTGTAATGTGTAGTTATTAATATTTTCATTTTCTTCACCCTGGCACCAAGGCAAAAAAATCAGCTTGTACGCTGTATCCCACACACAGCAGGGTAGCCAGGGTACCTAGTATTAAGACTCTCACTCCTTTCATAATTTTTTTGTGCTACGAGTAGCCTCTGAATTAGCCTTTCTCAATAAATATATTATGCAATACAAAGCGAATTATTCAATTTAATGAGTTTCTGAGATTAGTGCGATCAACCAAACAAACTCTTCAGCTTTATAATATTAGTTTAGATATACAGACTAGGAAATTACGTCTTGTTATTTATTTTTTATTATTTAAAATAGATATATTGTATATTATATTATATAATGGTTATTGCAAATTGATGTTATGTTGTGGTTATGTGCACGCGATGATTGTAGATTCAAATTTGTTAAGGAGGCATGTCTATTTTACTTTATCTTTTCTAGGTACGGTACTCACGCTTTTTACTACTTCTTTTTTGCTAATATCTCTGTAGGGAGATTTTTATATAATATTAGCGATATATTCCGACACGAATATTATATAATATAAGCGATATATTCCAGGGGGATCTAGTCCCCCAGTGGTTTACATGGTTTATATGTTTTTTTTTATTAAATTAATTTGACAATGTGGTATAATGTTTATACATTATTAGTGATCGACCGAAGGTTGGTTTGGTTGGTTTTGGTTTCGGCCTGTTTCGGTCAATGATTCTAGCTTCGGCCATACTTTCGGTTTCGGCCAAAAAAAGGCCAAACCTTCAGCTAAACTACTTACTAGGTACTTGTCAGGCGTTTATTAATTCCAAATTATAAAAATAAAATGATATATAACAAATACATGTATCTTGCGGTATATTTAAAAGGTTTTCATAGTTCTAAGAGTATCTACGTCCCTAAAATAGTTTCAATTTCATTTGTTTGTAGTAATCATTTTTTTTTATATAATATCTAAACGCTTTCACCATTAAGCCATACGTTCTTAAAGAGGATAAAGTGAGAACGTTTTTAAAATACTATCAACATTTTTATATGTAAAATTTTGAAAATAACATTGGAGAATAGTTATTTTGCAGTATGGCAGCTGGAGGTCAATTCCGTATAAGAATAGTGTAACTGAGTACCTACTAGAAAGTTATTAGATTCGCCAAACTGGCTCTAGTTAATGACGCAAATTCTTTTAGCAATTTAACTTAAAAAATCCAAATAAAAGTAGATACTAATATAGATTGAAAAATCTATTCTTATTTTATATTATCGTTTGTAAGGACGATATGAAAACAAACACTGTGTGTACTGTTCAACCAAAAAATATATTTATTAAATATCTTATTCTATAAGTTTTTCAGTCGTGAACATTAATAAAGGATTGTCCTGAGCAATCAGGACAATCCTTTATTAAAGTTCAATAGTAGTCTGCTCAGATTATTCGGAAATCTGTCCAAATGATCAGGTTATAAATATATAGTATGATCTATGGTTGTTCACGATTATTACACATTTTAATGAAACAATTTCTCAGTAGTCACGGATGGACTACCTGTGAACACGCACTACTACAAACTGTTCGAAATGTCGGCTTTCCGCAGTTTGTGACACTTTGTAGTCCTAATTACCTTGACTGCAGTATAGTAAAGATTCTATACAAGATTTACAGACGATGATTGGCACCCAATTCATTCTTTTATGTAAAAATCACCTAAATTTGCGACATATATAACATAAGTGTTGGAGATGTTGACACATGATTTCCGAAAAGAACTTATATTTTTTAAAATACAAAGCATATATGCATACTTTGTGTGTCTTATATAAGTGTTTTCAAAAACCAATAACAAAATAAATACCGTATCTAAGTAGGTACCGTAGTACCGTATATAGTAATATTCGTAGAGTAATCAATTGAAATTTACGACTTGAGACAAAATGTTAACGTATTCAAACTTTGTAACCTTATAAATAATAACTATAATTGGGCATAAACGTAATCAAGAGTAAAAAATCTCGCAAAATAATTTTTCTTTACTCTTTTATTGCTTTAAAAAAAACATTTTGTATAGCTTATATTTCGAAAATGGTAAAAAACTACGGACCATGCAGTATAGGGTAAAAATAGTTGGTAATGTCCACTTCTATTGATTATGTCAGTTTGTCTTTAACTATACTGTATATTAAAAAAGTAGTCTCAGCCGAAACTGAGACCGAAGCCGAAGGTTGAAAATCTTGTTTCAGTCGCACACTGAACGAACATTTTATGAAAGAAATTTGATTCCCTGATGAGAAAATGAAATATTTAATATTTTTATTTCCTCGCTCTGGTATCAAAGCAAAGTGCGACGTTGAGTTCAATTACTCAAGACTTAGATCTTCGATAATTCAGTGGCAAATGGGGAACCAAAGTATCCTAATTATAACGGAGTATCTTAGCACTAGATTTGTGCGGGATACAACGTGAAGTTAAAAATGAACACGCGATTATCTGCGTTCATAAAATTGTAATTGAGGCCAGTCGTGGCGCAGCGGCACAAAATGTGACTGTTAAATCGACTGGATGTGGGTTCGATCCCCACTCGAGGAGATGAAATATTTACTTAAATTTATATTTCCATTTCTTTGCTCTGGTGTCGAGGCAAAGCGCGGCGTTAAGTTCTGCCACTTAACACGTAATGCCTCCAGAATTCGGCAGAAAGTGGAGGACAGAGCGTCTCTTACACTAGGTTCCCTCTGCCTACCCTGCTGTGTGCGGGATACAGCGTGAAGCTGATTATTTGATTAAAATTGTAATTAAGAGAAGCAAACAAAGTTGTTAAGTTATTGTCTAACTTATTCCTAATCTATTGTCTAATCCGGATACTGTCAACGTATCCGTATGCTACAAATGAGAGCTGTTTTAACTCATTTTCTAATTTCTACTTCTTTTAGAAATATTGTATTGCATTACTTGGCTATTACACAAATAATAACAAAATAATGTCAAATAATTTTCATTGTTTCTTTCTTTATGACTTTTAGGCGTTAAAATTGAGCTTAAGACTATTATTTTGTTACCGTAAGCCGTAGTTAGCACGATGGGCTCACAACCCTGAATTTTGACGACACGCCTTCAGATATTCTGAGGTCGAAAACAGAAAGCATTTTTAAGACACTCTGATCCTCAGGCAACATTGAGATATTGCGTGATGGGTGGCGAAATTCAACCACTCTTTGTCTTCCATATCTCGGGAAAAAGCCTTCAAATATTAAATAAAATAAAACACAACAATAATGAAACAAATAGGCCCACTTCGGCACAAGTCAAAACATAAACAATGATCGTCAAATATTCTAAATCGTAATAAAAGTATTAGTATAATCGTCGTCGGGCGCGATCAATTCCCATGACAGCTGTCAAAGTTCCCGCCATTATCAAATCTAAACAGATTAAATATAACTACAATGATAGGTGTGAGGCCGTCGTGGCGCCATGGCACAAGCGTGTGATTGACACGAGGGCTGTGGGTTCGATTCCCGGTCGTGGGAATAATTTATTAATTTTCATTTCTTTGCTCTGGTAACAAGACAAAGTGAGGCGTTGAGTTACCTCACTCAGAATGCAATGTCTCGAAAATGGCTTAACACAGGTCACCTTAATCTGCACTCCTGTTGCGGGATATAGCGTGAAGCTAAAATAAATTAGTTATTTTGTTATACGTAGTGGCAATATTTTAATTTAATTTATTTTTATTCTCTTTTTTGAATATATCTTTTAAATAGCCAAGGACATTAGTAGCCAAGGACTTAGTCCTTGGCTACCTTGGCTGTTTGCGAATTAAAAAACGAAATGTTTATTGAGAATTCACAAAATTATTAAGAAGATTATTTGCTTTGTAAAATCAAAGTAAAATTGAAACAACTTTAGTGAATAACATACAAATTTCTACTAAAACGTGTCGAAAGCTGATCTTTTATAAGTATTTACTCAGTTATGTAAACTTGTGTATGGAATGGGGAGGTAGAGAATAGATTAAGAAAAATGTTCACTGGGTTATGAAATATGATGATTGGCCCGGTTTTTGGGGTTCCGTGTAGAGGGTGTACGAATTCTGAAATTGTGGGATACGTTGTATAGTAAAACACGGAATATATGGTGATATTCCGCGTACAGCAGAGTAGGTGGAGGCAACCTTGGGGTAAGATACTCCGTTCCCCCTAAACTGCTTAATTTTCAAGACATTGGATTGGATTATGATGGATATCAAATATATATATCGGTGAGTATTTTCAAGATGCGCAGCAGTTCTGATAATTGAGGCCACCGTGGCGTAATGGCACAACATGTAACTTTACAGGTGACGGTTGTAGGTTAGATTTCCACCACCCAATAAGCAAAGTCTCGAAAATTGCTCTGCTATATGCGGGATAAAGCGTGAAGATAAAAACGACAAAAGAAATAATCCATAATAAGCAAAAATAACAGTCCCCCCACATGGGATAGGCCAGGTGCGTCCACAATGGCGGCTAATGTAACACAGCTTTAATGTAAACTCTATGTTATATTATATATAAATATATTGTAGGTAGAAATGATTACTCTACTCACGCCCCCGGGTTTCGTCTGTGATTTAGGGTTGCAAATTCAATTTACTTTATTAAGATCGAGCCGTTTAAAAGTATTATTATATTGTAGCCAAATTTCCTATGTGTTATTTTGATATACATGTTATATTCCTTTAAAGTTTCATTTATAAAATGTATATTTACATTAATATTTTCATTTCTTCGCTCTGGTCTCGAGGAAATGCGCGGCGTTGAGATCCACCACTCAACACGCAGTGCCTCGTCAGTCAAAACTCGGCGGCGGAAAGTATGGACTGAAGTGTCTTAAGACTAGGTTCCCTCTGCCTACACTGCTGTGTGCGGGATACAGCGTGGAGCTGATTTAATTTTGATTTCTTTCACGTTTTATCTTAGTTATTATAATCACAGGGACTAAACTGCGGGTAAAGACTAATAATTTATAACATAATTAAACGATTTGAACCAATGCCGATATTTGCTTTCATTTTAGCATTTTTATTGCCTTTCGTCGTTATCCTTATATGGAATATGAACCTGATACCATAAAACTTTTATTAGAATTTTATTAATAAAAATGTATGTTTTTAAAGTGAGATTTTAAGAAAAACCGGTTAAGCATGAGTCGGAATCGCGCACGTAGAGACACCTTACGTACAAAAGGTTATAGGGTACCTACAAGGACATAAAATAAAAACGGCAATAAAATCAATATATGTTGGATCTCTCGTTAATATTTATTTTATTTTGTTTTTTAGTATAAGTTATTATAGCGGATACATAAATAAATCATCTGCGAAAATTACAACTACCTCACTATCACGATACATGAGATACAGCCGGGTGACAGACGTACAGAGAGACGGACGGACGAACAGTGGAATTTAGTAATAAGATCCCGTTTTACCCTTTTACGGCACGAAACCCTAAAAAAGAAATATCTTTTTACTTTGCATATAACTAACTCGCTCTTACCTACGACTCCCGTGATCAAATATAATAAGAAATAAGTGAGTTGTGTATGTTACTACACATTTTAGGCCGACATAACTCTGTGGGTACAATGGATTACATTAAAACAATTAATGTGATATAATATTGCTTATAGCTTTTCTCCATACTGAACTATCAGACGCAAAGCATTTTTTTAGGGTTCCGTACCCACAGAGTAAAACGGACCTCTACTATAAAGACCCCGTTGTCTAGTGCCTTTGTACACCCTTGTAACAAACGAACAGACCCGTTGGCTACCAAGCTGTAATAGCAATACGGAGACATTTTCTTATACATTAACTTATGATGCTGCTACAGCAACAAACACAAAAAACCAGGATAAAAATATATTTAAGGGGGCTCCCATACTGCAAACGTGATATTTTGCCGTTTTTTACATATAATTCGTGTGCGAATCTGACTAGTACTTGGCTTGTTTTTTTTAGATCCAGTAATACCTGAAACTTTATTTTGTAATTAATTCGCTCTGCTCTCTAGTATTGAGCGAGTTAGTTTCAACTCTTTCTGCTCGCTCTGTCCTTTCCGTCTATTTCTTGGTGTGCAGTTAACACTCGCGATGGAAATCGGGCTTTATATATTATAAAAGCCGGTTTTATAAATAGACACCGACTTTATAAGTATATGTATATATTTCCCGCATATAATTATTCATTCGATCCAGGGGTCGAAGCTGTAAACTAGTTTAATAAACAGGCAAAGCAACCTAACATATTAAATATCCATTATAAGAAAGTTATCTTCATCCATCTATCCCGTCCTATCTCGAAAACCAATTAAGTGTTATATACCTACTTGCTATTGTAACAGCCTCTATAAAAATACATCAGCTGTCAGTCGGCACAGAGATACAAACAAAACGTTATAATCTATATAAAGTTGGTTGAAAAAGTTTGATCTCGTATTATACAGCGTGTTTTGAATTATATACATATTTTTTAAATTAATAGAGTTATATATTGTGTGCACTAATACCACATATGTCACTGCTATACAAGACAAAAGTAGTTCCTGAGATTAAAACGATCAGTCAAAAAAATGGTCAAATTTTTAATATTAGATGAGTATGAGGCGTAGAAAAAAAATATAAAGCGTGATAAGTTAGTTGAAATTGTATTCTCGATTCTGAAAAAAGTTTAAAGCCATCTTAATTTTGGTACTGCTTTCACAAGTGTTACATTTAAATAAAATGTATTATATTGTCTTCCATTTTGTAAAGCTATGTTTTCGCTATGTGGTTAATACAATTAACAATTCCAAATTAATTATCAATAGGTAAAATATAAATTTAATAGATGAGAAAACATAACAACCTGTATACTATATAAATCCAAAGACGCAATTTACTCAAATGACATTCTACCGAAAAATATAAATTTCCAAAATAAGAAAAAAATAAACTAAAATAAGGCAGCCGCATTAACTACCTTCGCTTCGAAACATTGATAATTAAAAAAAAACTAACAACATGGCCGCTTTCAACGTCCTTCGGCGTTCGATGAAAAAAATAAAAAGCTTCCAAATTCAAATCGAAAAAAGCGGGACTAATTTCATGCGCTCACGCAGTGTTCCATTTTCAAAATAACATTAGAGCGAGATATATATATTAATGGCATGCTTTAGAAAGAGACAGATATATTATAAATGTATTAATCTGGTCGTAATTTTCTTGAATATGTTGTTTATGCTGAGGTAAATTATATTTAGGGTCATTTTTTTTTTTCAAATATAAAAACTTTTTCGTTTTATTATAACATATTTTTGAAATGAAGATTCATAATTTTACCGTTAGGTATTATTCCCAATAGCAACATTTATATAAGTAATGTAAGTATTTCTCAGAGATAGTTAGATCATAAGCCTTTAAGTGACATTTAAACGTTTTAAATGAAACTATTTTAACCGGATTAATCGCGTATATCTTGTATTTTTATATTAAAATTTTTGGAAACCCGACGTTTCGAACACTTTGCAGTCGTCCGTGGTCACGGGTAGACTGAGGTGGCATTCGTCTATCAGTTGACATAGTTACAATATACCGCCAACGATTTCTTAAACGTCTTTTTTACCTTATTAATAATTTTCAAACTTTGTCATTTTACAAAAAATATGGATGTCTCTAAGCGTAGGTGTTAGTTCTAATTTGCACAAACAAGCAACATATAAATTCTTATCTAAAGACAGAATACTGATTGAAATTAAAATTTCTTTGTTTTATAGTCCATTTGTCAAGAATGGCTGTAGTTTACACACTACCAAAAGATAACCTCGGTCTCTTTGTTAGACCAAGCAAGCAAGGCCGCAGGTAAACGCTGTATTAAAGAAATGCATTTTGCATGTGTTTTGCCTCGTTACCAGGGCAAGAAAATGAAAATAATAAATATTTTATTCTCCCGCGTAGAAATCGAACCTACAACCATGGCAATTACAGACGCATGTTTGTACCCATGCGCCACGACGGCCTCCATCATAAAATAATACGCGGAGAAAATAAACTGTCCGTAACCCTAGGTTGCTTCTGTTATACGCGGAAATAGAGAGAAACTAAATAAATTGTTTAGTAAGTGTAAAAGAGTGGACTATAACACAAACAAATAATACAATAGGCGATTTATAAATAATCGTATATATATATATTATGCTGGTACTCTTCTGAATAAGGAATTAAATTATTATTTTATCTTTCCCAGCATCCCGCAGTTAGGCAGTTAGGTTAGGTCCTCGCTATGATAATGACAATGCATGGCGGAAAGTAGGACACGGTCCACGGAAGTGTCGTAATGGTAACGAAGTGTCTTAACACTAGGTTCCCAGGTTCCCTTTGCTTACCCTTCCTTATGCTGGTTACAGCATAAAGCTACAAAATAGTAATAATATTAACTAATAAGATTTACAAAAAACAATATTGTGACATAAACAGCATCTCATTAAAGCTCACCTTTTTACTTGGCATGTAACAGAAACCACGTTTCAAAACTAGTTTATTCTTATTACTATATTCCAAAAAAGATTCCCACTAACGACGTATGAAATTAAGTTTTTAAGCGCTACAAAATGGCGGATGCTTTTTATATAATTATACCTTATGTCAGTGGTGTTTAAGCTGTCGTGATTTTGGGGCGGGAGTTTTATTTTTTAATTTTTGTGCCGGCTAAGATTTATATTAAAATAATTAAATTAATAAAGATTCATCATCATCAAATCACTTCCGCCACTTAATACCTCGTATCTCGGTACGCGCTCAATACGTAAAATTGGGTGATGCATGGAAAACGGAATATCTTAACACTAAGTTTCCTCTGCCTATCTTGCTAAATGCGAAATACAGTATGAAGCTAAAAAAACAAAAAAGAAGAACATTAAAACACATAAGTCAAAATGATAAATTTTAGTTATAACTTTCCTATGACAGACCATTTCCATGTCGTTACTTATTGGGTACTTTTTATTAATGTTTAAGTTTTTTTTTCAGCTTTCTGCTGTATACTGCATATAGCAAGAAATGTAGAGGGAATTTAGTGTTAACATATTATGTTTTCCATGCACCGAGACATTACGTATTAAGTGTTAGGATACTCTGCTCCATATTTTCCTCTAAATTCTGAAGGCGTGTTAAGAGTATGAGTTGAATATCTTAAATGCAAGAATTTTTGTTCATAAGCAATATAAGATAAACATTTTATATTCATAAATCTCATAATAACTTTGTATGAGAGTCCTTTTAAAGAAAGCTTTTTATTATTAAATCAAAATATGATATGCAACAAATAATATTAAAAAATATTACACCCTTATCCTAATTATTTCATTCAAAAAATATCTTTATTATTCCAAATATTCAATACCAAGAAAAAATATTTTAATCTTTAATGCGGGCCGTTCATTGAAACGCCAATGCCTTAAAGGATCGAGGTGATTTAAAACTTTAAAATCGATTCTGAAAATTTGAGCCTTTAAAAAGTAATGATTGTCTTTGGTAGCACTCATTTTTTTCGTTTTAATGATATTTTAGTTGCATTTTGTTATGCCTTTACACGATTTCGTATTATAAATCAGAACTTTAATAAATATTTAAAGTTTATTATTTATCTTTTAATTTTTTTTGCATATATTTTCATAATTAACAAGATTAATTTTTAATTCACATATCTATCTATGTGTGAATTATATTTTATATTTGTATGGAAAAATCTAAGAAAATTTAAATATATCGTCTTAATATGTAACTTGCTAACAGCCTATTTAAGCAACATAATATAAGCAACTTATCAAGAGAAAGAAAAAATATCTAAAAAACATGAAGTAGGTTTTGTGAGGTTTTTACAATTTCGAAGATTTTATTTGTTTTTATAGATTTTTATTATTAACTATACAAAATTAAACAAAATGTCAATTTTGGATTTTTCTTGTTTTATCGAATACGCCGACAACGATATATAAATTATGTACATAAATTGAATTAAGAACTTAACTAAAATGTAATTTAATTAAAACTTGAACTATAATTGCCTAATATAATATATATATTGCAAATCTATTATAATTTAACCGTTTTTTATCAACAAAATATTTTAAAACACTTACATAAATCAAAGAATAATAATTATTTCAAAATAAATCGAATAATCTTGAAAAATGTCACTCATTTAATTCAACCGATTAATAGGATTCAAGCCCTAAACTGATAAGGGAAACCAGCTTCACCTTTAAACGAGACACCACCACCTCTCACTCTATACGAGTGACAGAGATAGCTATATATTTCACATGTCAATTCAAACTGCTGCACTGTGATTGGTCGCTTTTTGTGTGTTCAGAGGGCGTCGTCGGTTTCCCGCCATAAATTGAGTTGTTGACACATTAATAAGGTTTGAGGTTATGTTTTAATATATATATTTTTTCTCTCTCCATCTTGTTTTATTTTCGTGCGAAATTATAAACGTACGCCGTTTAATGAACAACTTGTGAGGTCTAATTAAAGTGTATACGAAACATGGCGTTGTTTTATCGCTTCAATTGTTTTTGTGATAGTTTTTAAATGGTTTGGTGGTTTTCGCAATGATTTTCTGTTTTGTTTACAGCTCGAGTCTTTTGTAGTTTTAAGTTTATTGGTTGAGCAGAAACGGTACGAAATTATGCCTTTTTACTTTAGCTTGTTTCTTGCTTTTGATATATATATTATTATATTTATTTATGGTCGAGCAGATTTTTTTATTTGTTTCACATATCAATTTTAGATTAATTTATTTATGAAATTATTGTAACCCAATATTTATTTATACTTATAAAACAAACTAAAATACTTAATGTTAATGATATAAATCTATAAGTATTTTAACTTTTAGTTAGTGGTTAAGTTACAGCTGTAAATGTTGATAAGCGAAAGCAGATTACAGGCCGTATCCCGCTTACCTTCTTCTACCTTCTTTAAGAAGGGACACACAAAGGGAATCTAGGGTAAGGACGTTCCGCCATATTCTGCCTAATTTTCAAGACTGGGTAACCGGAACTCAACACCGCGCTTGATGTTTTAAAAGAGAAAGAGAAAGAATAAATAAAAACAATTCATTTCTCTAAGTATATCAAAAATCACATTTAAACCACAGCTGCGCTGCGGCGGTATTTAAATATCAACATTATAATATAAAATCAGCTTTACGCTTTATCCTGTACACAACACGGTAGGCAGAGGGAACCTAGTGTTGAGGTATTCCTTTCCCCACTTACTGCCGAATTCGTGAGGCATTGCATGTTCGAGTGGCAGAACTCAACGCCGCGCTTTGCCTCGACACCAGAGCGAATAAATGGCAATATAAATTTAAGTAAATATTTCATCTTTGTAGGATCAGATGAACTTGATTAAAAAAGGAGCAAGCATTTAAAATATAAAAAAAACCCCTTATACAAAAATGAACCACCTACCATCGCGTCTACAGTCTAACACTATCCAAATGACATCTGAATACAACCAATTAATATTAATTAAATAAAATACCTCGTAGCCACCTGTGCATAAGTGTTCTTAGATTGAATTATTTAACACAAAAATAATTAATGCTATTACCGTTATAAATACTTAGGAGGTTAGAATTGAGAAATAAATTTTATTTTATAGCACGAAATTATGTTTTCATGGCGTGTTTGTTCAGTTTTTTTTCTCGTTATTATTACTTTAGTGATTTAATTAATAAGTCTATGATTTGTTTATAAAGTTATCTTGTGTGTTGAGGTAAAAGTGCCCTTTAAGAACCATTTGAGGAACGAACGGAATGCCCGTTTGAAAAATGCCGTTCCCAATTTCCCACCTAATTAATTTTCGAAACATTGCATGTTGAGAAGCGGAACCCAATGTCGCTCTTTTTTCTACGAGCTCAAAAAATAAAAACAGGAACCCAGTGGAATGAGTTATTTTTGCTTCCAATCGCATGTAACCAGAACACAAACATCGTTATTACTATAGACAGTATCCCACCGTGCCGTGATGGCCTGGACGGAAAACTTAAAACAATTTGAAATATTATATAGAAAATGCTTAAAAACTCCAGAATAGGTAGTAGTAATACAAGAGTTAAATAGGTAGGTACTCAATTAAATTAAATTAAAAATTAATTTGTAAGCATTTATTACTTTTATAGTTAGTTAACAAGCCACACATAGCTTCGATCGATATATCAAAGCCAAATTATATAAAATATTAACACAAACTGTAGCGTTGTATCTATTGTATAATCTACAATACTATAAAGCTTAATCTAGATCCATTTAGTATTTTTTACAGAACAAACATCCCTCTTCATAAACATTCACATTTATTATATTAGTAGGATAGGTAGGTTTTTTTTACATAGGCATTCACTCATTGCATAATTGCATTCCCGACATAATTGCACATAATTAATAACAATTAAAAGATTTGACAAGTATATAAAAAAAATATTAACCGCAAAAAACAATATAATCTAAAAAAAATTCGTCACGCTATATAACACAGATATTTTATAATAAATGAGTCTTTCATAATTTTGAAATTATTTCTTTAAGCCCAAAATAAAAATATCTTCACACTGTATCCTATATATCTTAAGTAGGCAAAGAGAACCTAGCGCCAAGACACTGCGTTTGGTCCGACGGGGCTTTACGCCGTATTATGTTTTGTGATCAGAGCGAGAAAATGAAAATAATTTATTTTTTCTAGTCGAACCTAAAACCAAAACATTTACATTCTGACATAGTACGTTACACGGCCTAAATTATTCAAGAATTATTTATTTAAGTTTAAACCAATTCTCACCTTGGCACGCGTAAAACAGTAGAAAACAGCACAAAAACTGAACAATACGATCAAAAGAAACAATAAACACAAAAGAAAAAAGCAAAAACCCCGACTTGCAATGCTGTAAACACAATTGTCTATGACCAGGTGACGTACAATTAAAATTAAAAAATGAACTGTCAAACGCCAACGTCAATATTTTGGCGCGATTCGAGACGCAGCGGGTAACGAGTTTTAGCGACAATTTTGTTAAAATAAACCATTTCGCTTTAAACATACGGTCGCTTTTAATATTTTTTCCAGTTTAACAAAATATATTTTGACAATAACAGAATGCCTAATGCGTTACGCTGGTACTAATGAAACGAACTTGTTTTGCGGGTATTCTTAGAATATTTAAAGTTGATATTTGCGGACAAACTAAGTGAGTTTATTCTTATTTTTGTTCTGTCATACATTTTTGTGGTGAATTGATTATCAGGTGTGTATGGTGTGACCGTTCCCCATCATTGTTGGTCACATCGTGCTGAGTATGAAATTGCTTAAAGTTTTGAGTTGAAGTTGTTTATTTTTGTTAAATTTTGTTTAAATTTGACATGCGCTGTTGGTGCACAGGTGTTTTGACGTTTATATGTGATAAAATACTTTTGTTATCGCATACGCTTTATGTCTAAATGAGACGTTTGTGAATTCGTATACTATTCGGAGTGTGAATAAATTTCCTTAAAGCTCAATTCCTAAGGTAAATAATAAATTATACAAGAAAAAAATACTAGGACTTCGTGGCTCACGCGCATAAGCGTGCGACTGTAAACGCTACGGTTCGAACCACGACGGACGGCGAACCGACGAATTCTTGCTCATGATAATAAAATATTTAATATTTTCAATTCCTAGCCCTGGTAACGAGGCGAAACGCGTTGAGTTCTACCACTCAACACGCAATTCCTCCAAAATTCGGGGGAAAGTCGGAAAAGGGAGTATCTTACGGGAACGCAATGCCTTAACACTAGGTTTCCAGGTGTCATCTGCCTACTCTGCTACGTCCTTTTATCGTTTTAAAGTGTCTAATTTCAAGATATTTTTAAAATATTTTCGCTTCACTTAATGTTCACCATTAAAATGGGAGTACATTGAAAAACAAAATGAATCTACGTCACTGTATCAATAGATACAGTCTACCTACTTCGAAATTAAAATGAAATAAGTTAAGATTGACAATAAAATCAAAATATTTATTCACATTTTTTTCGTAAAGTTTCAAGTTTCCAGTTTTTCTTTATAGTAGATTTAGTAGAATAGATATAGAAAAATAGACAGAAATAACCTAGTGTCAAGACACTCCGTTATCCACTTTTACACTACATACATGAATTTAACACACCCGTGGTTTTTCAAAGAATTAATTTTAACCATTTTATTGATTCACAACATGTAATGTAGCTTGTAAACAATTTTTTATACCACCGCCATGTTTTATTTATCCTGAAGTTATTGTAAACCGCCTTATTCTACTCTTAACATAGACATATTTTTTATATAAACATAAATATAATAAACAGAAGACTTTATATTTATCTTAAATATCGATCCTAAGAAGATGAAAATGATCACTATTTTCTATACTTCAATAACTACTTTAATGTTATAAAGCACGAGGCACACAAGATACACACAAGAGTTTGGTTGCTTAAACGCTCTAATATCAGGAACTGTTAGTTTGTATTGAAGAATTATTTCTATATTGAATAGTCCATTTATCGAGAAAGGCTATATATATATTTCATCAAATTAATAATTTTTATGTAATCCACTGTACCTGCGGTCAGAGTTACGTTCCGCTCTTAGAATGTTTGCTTATTCCTCAATAAATATACTATAAAAATAAAAAAAATACTTTTCAAGCTCAAAATAGTAGTTTTTAAGGCCAGTCGTGGCGCAGGGGCACAAAGTGTGACTAAAATCGACTGGTTGTGGATGTAATCCCCACTCGAGGAGATGAAATATTTACTTCCATGTCTTCGCTCTGGTGTCAATGCAAAGCGTGGCGTTAAGTTCCGCCACTCAACACACAATACCTCCAGAATTCGGCAGAAAGTGGGTGAGAGTGTCTTAACACTAGGTTCCCTCTGCCTCCCTGCTGTGTGCGGGATATAGCGTGAAGCTGATTTATTTTTGATTTATTTATATATATTCTGATATTAGAGCATACAACCAAACATAACCCAGCTTTATAATATTAGTACATATTTTATATGATTTATAAAAAATATTTCAATTTAATACGAGAATACTCCCTGAAGTGTTACGCTGTGCGCTGCATGAGGTCTGAGCGTTGTGTCTTACCAAATATCTATACTACCTCTACTTTACCTAAACATGACTTTTTGTTTTAAATATTACATGTTATATGTTATTTATTACAGCCATTTACATTTGGAATGCTCATTATTTACATGTGGTGTTCTTATTTTAAAGTGAACGCGACAGTGGTGGGTTCGATTTCCACTCGGTGGAGTGACATTTTTTCGCTCTGATAAAAAACAATACACAATGTCTGGAAAATTGGGGAGTACCTTAACACTAAGTTCCATTTACCTACCCTACTTTATGTGGGATAACGCGTAAAGCTGAAAAGAGACGAAGAAATGTTTAAAGATAAAGATTATATAAAAAAAATAACAAAATTTGTAACGAGAGACGCCTCCTTTGTAATTAAATATAACTAACACTCATAAGAAAAATTTGATTGCCTTTCTGTTTCATTTGCCAAAAGACGGGTAGGAAATGTCAAACATCAACGACATGCCACAAAAGTGTTATACCACATGACATATTTCTAGCGCCCGAGGTAACTCAGACCATTATAGGTCTGAAAATATTATTGTGATTCTTGATGAATGAACACAAAGAGGGCATGTGTGAAGAGGTTGATGACAGTGGACGAAGCGAAAGAGGTATGTAGAGACCGTAGCGTTTGGCGCTCCATTCTCTCTGACTACCCCGCTAGGGAGAAACCGTAAAGCTAGTAGTAGTACCTAAATTAGCGCGTTCTTTAACTATTGATATAAATATACATACATGTAAATTACTATACACTATAAAAATATTTCAATTAGTCTGAAACAAAATAAAAGTAAAACAAACAAAATCAGGGACAAACCTTGTAGCGCCACAAGGGGTGCGCGGCATGAGGTCTATCCAGTTATGTATATTTTCTTGGATTCAAAAATTTTAAATTCATCATAACATACCTACCATACCCTTTCATAATTTACATATTACGTATAGGTATATTACAGCTTCTATATACCTTACATATAAATAAAGCAGTTTTAGGTAAGTTCGAAAGTTACTACTTGCGATGGTCGTAAGTTCAAATGGCACTCGGGCAAAACGACAGATAGAATATATTCAATAGAAATAACCGCCGCAATTAAAAAATAGTTATAGTATAGGTATAGTACCTACATGTACCTATAGTATGTTTTGTAATGAATAGATAATAGAAAGAAACAACTTTAGATTAGCGCGCACAAACGCACGTAGCGTATACAAACAGATGAACCGACAAGCACAGACAAAAAAAAATAAAAAAAAAAAAAATAATTTTGAGTCCTATTACATTGATAAATACCCCCAACAATATATATTTTCTCAAAATCTTCAATGTACAAATTGCGATCAGTAACGTACCTAACAAATCTATTATATATAATATAAATTATAAAATTTTTGGAATACCCGACGATTCCAACCCTTTATAGTAGCCCACTATTACCAAGGAAAAACCTTTAAAATAATCTATTAGTAAAGAAACAACTAAACGTACCTACAATTTCTTGTAATGAATCTCACAAACACCAATCAAACCATATACATGCTTGCACATAACACATAAACAAGATAGAAACCTATTTATATATTTTTTTCAAATTAAGTTAAAATATATGCGTGTTAAGGTATGACATTTAATTAGCAGGTAACTTACGAGCGAGCCTTAAACGGCTCTCTCCTAATGGTATAATTACAGTGTTGCTAAGCATATCGTTGAGGATTATTGAAAGGCTAGCGGCCAGCCTTCGGCTTTGATCGCTTTTATGTATGTTTTATTTCTTCGCTCTGATGTCTAGAGGAAGCGCGGTGTTTAGTTCCGCCATTCAACACGCAATATGCGGAGCGGAGTCTTAATGCTAGGCTCCCTTTGCCTGCCCTACAACTCGCGAGATATAGCGTGAAGCTGAAATAAGAATATAACCCTACTAACATTAGAAAGTTTGTGAGGATCGAGTTTTTTACACTTTCAGACAAAAACTACTCAAGGAATCTCGACGAAACTTTACACAACAGTAATAGATTTAGCTTATTTATCAGAACGTTATTAAAGGGTATAATTTATGTAAAAATTTTGTATAATTTCTCCATAATATAACAGTAAGATTAAGGGAGCAAAGCCGATAGCTGTTTATATTATGATATTTTATTTAGATAGTTAATATTTGTTTACTGGTTTTAGATTCACACTGTATTCCACGTAAATCAGCATAGACAGGAAGCCTAGTCTTAAGACCCGCAGGAATTTCGAGACAAAAAGTACCCTATATGATAATTCATAACCTCACAAATTCCCATAAAAAACAATTCAGATATTTCGGAGCCTATCCCAAACAAACAATAAGAAAATCAGACAAAGAATTGTAATCGTTATTTTATGTTATATTACTATATGGATGTGTCTCAATTGGAACGTAGTGTCTTAACACTATGTTCCCAAATTCTCTCTGCCTACCCTGCTATGTGCGGGATACAGCGTAAAGGCGAAAAAAAATATATACACTTGAAAAAGAAACAGTTACTTTGGAAACACAGACAGATACTTCAATTTTATATCTATGTATAAGATGTATAGATGCACAATTTTCTTATTATCCAAGTAATGGCTTAGCAAGAATTTATGTTAACTAGAACTATCTATAGTTTCTTATAATTAAACTGTTATTAAGGCTGCCATTTTCTTGAAATATGTGCAAATTAAAATGTTTGTTGTTTTGTTTTTTTTGGCACTTTTCTGGTATTCTGGATACATAACCTAAAGATGATGATTGTGAGTTCAAATTCACTTAATTTTTATTTATACTTATTATGAAGGGAAGAATGTTAACATTTTTTCAACGTCACGTTTTATTTCTTATTCTGGCGAGAAATAAAGAACGGAGCGCCAAACCCTTCATACCTCTCTCACCCACGCACTGTCATCAACCCGCAAATACATGCCTTCCAGGAGGTCCTTGTGATTTTTACTTGACCTTCCTCCACTGTCATCGATACTATGATCTCAAAGATCATCCCAGGTCTCCAGACTCTTGCTTCATTAATCTTTTTTGCCATTCTAAAAAGTTTCGTGACATTAATATTTCAAATAAACAAATTCCAAGGGCATCGTAGCTTAATGGGACAGCGCCTGGCTATAAACGCAATAGTTGTAGGTTCAATTCTCACTTGGGAAAATAAATTTATTTCATTTCCACGTTCTGTTAAGACGACGAAAGTAATAACGTGAAGCTAAAAAAAAATATATTTTTTTTTACACAGGGTAGGACAGTGAACATTTATAGTTAAGACACACCGTTCCTCCTTTTCGGCGAATTTTTGAAGTTTCCTCGAATAACAATCGAATCCACAACCTGTCTCGTTATAATAACACATTTTCACGCCACAACTGGTCTTAAATAATATTAGTCTTAGTATAATATTTTCAACTTAAAAAAAAAGAGAAACTACTTACATACGACGGATTCACCGTGCGGGTGAGTTCCCGTCACGTTGCAGGATGAGGAGTTTACTGCAGTGTTTGGGACTTAGGATCTAAGTGCAAGTTTTGGAGGGCCCTTATAAAAAAAAATAATAATAAATAGAGGCCGGTCGTGGCGCAGCGGCACGAAGTGTGATTGTAAAACCGATTGGTTGTGGGTTCGATTCCCACTCGAGGAGATGAAATATTTACTTAAATTTATATTTCCATTTCTTCACTCTGGTGTCGAGGCCAAGCGCGGCGTTGAGTTCTGCCACTCAACACGCAATGCCTCCAGAATTGGGCAGAAAGTGGGGAACGGAGTGTCTTAACACTAGGTTCCCTCTGCCTACCCTGCTGTGTGCAGGATACAGCGTGAAGCTGACACATAAAAAACAATAAATAAATTTACCGTACATCTTGTTTTTAAATAGGAGGTAGGTATTATTCACCATCATATTAATATTTTTTTACGATACCCTTTTAACTAAATTCAATTATCGGCTTAATATGAATTGGCTTTTATAATATTAATTAGATTTTTTTTTCGTATTCCACGTCAAAAAAAAAATTAAAATATCTAATGATAATGCGGGGTCGAACCCGCGTCTCTCAGATATCGACCAAAATTTGCCCGTAAGTTTTAAAAAAATAATGATATATGTTTTATTCCTTGGCATTAATCAATAAGAGTACTTTGAGACTGCATTCAACGCCACGCTTAACCTCGTTGCCAGAGCTAGGAAATAATTTAATAATCAAATCATAATTCTAATTATGCACACGATAATAATAAATATAGTATTGTCTTCGTAACGCAACGGCACAATGTCTGGTTGTAAGAGCGACGAATGTGGGATGTGCATTCAACTCCCACACGAATGAACTATTTTTATTATTCTGCTCTGGTAACAACAACACAAGTAATAACGACAAAACGCGATATTGAGTTCCACCACTCATCCACAATGTCTCCTGTATGTGTTGTGTTGAGTTCCACCACTCATCCACAATGTCTCCCATATGTGTGGTGCGTAAAGAACGAAGTGCCCTATTATTAGGTTCCCTCTGCCTACAGTACTTTATGCGGGATTAAGCGTAAAGCTAAAAAAACAATATTTTTTCCTCCAGCTAATCGTTTCCAAGAAAAATTGTAAAAACCCCTCTTAACTTAATAACATTCGATCAATATAAATATATTTAAATACTTAAGTTAATGTTGTACCCATCGAAGTAGCGATTATGAAATAAGTAGTTTTATTATATATTTTTATTATAATGTAAAAGCATCAAAGACATGCGCATGCGCAGCCCATTATGTTTAATGTTAATTTATAATATGCACTTCGAGTCTTGTTATTTAAATTACTCGCTTATAAATGCAGAAATTAACTAAAATCCTTTTATTTCCATTATTATTTATAAAAATGTGAAGCTTATTTTGTGTCAAGAGCTGCAATCTCTAGATATGTAGGATAATGAGAATAAAATAATAATTAACAAAACGACACACAAACATCAATAACCTATCCAAGCCCCAATAATTAATATATAAAACAAAAATACATAATTAACACAGGCTCTACACTTTCCAGCCAATTACAAATAAAAAGAGAGAAAAATTAAAATAAAAAGAAAAAATCGGTAAACTCAAACGAAAATGGAACGTAGCAAGTTTAAATTTAAAATTCGAATTCCATATTTCGATTTTCGAACGACCGGACCACACACGTCGAGCGGTTTTGAAAAAGGAACGATACAACACAACGTTCGTTACCTCAACGGCTTTTTTAATAGTGTTAGACTGTTAGAGCAAGATAGAAGATTAAAAGTGAACGCAAAAAAGAGATGGACGTACTATATTACTATTTTAACTAGGTTTTCTTGTGGTTTCGCTCAGTTTTATAGTATATTGGAACAAATAGATTTTTTTGGTTTTTTTTTCTTTAAATATTTTATATCGATATGTTTATGTAATGGTTGTAGAATAAAAGGTTTATGAGTATATTTTATTTTGTAAAGAACTAGTTACCAAAATCAAAACGTTAATAAAATATAGGAAGGAAATAATAAAAAAATTATACAATTTTTATTTTATTCTCAATAAAGCTTTTATTATCTAAAATAATTACAAAAAGTCCAAACTAAATCCAACTAACACACAACATTTACCCCATCGTAACTTTAATTAAAAACAAAAAAAAACGAAAACCTTTTTTTATTTAAAGCACGCCTCTACATAGCACGGGTAGCCGGTTCGAAACGAGAATAATGTTGTACACTATATACACACATCGACCGAGGCATAAATTAGACCGCTTTATCGACCGCCTCTGATCGGCCGACACTAAGGTCTACCTTTTTATAGTTTTTTAAATATCCCCGAGGCCTTTGAAGATTATTTTATCAGTAATAAATAGTGGATGCCCTACAGTACGATCGTCGAATCGTGGCCGCTCTGAAGTTAGCAGTAGAGGGCTGCAAAGATAAGATTTTACGATTTTTCTTAATTCTGGTTATTTTCATCATCAAGCGCAAATGATCCATACGTAAAAGATCAGAAAAAATAACTTCACGCGGCCAAGATACGTTAACCGTACTGTACTGAGAAGGAAGAGGGTACACAAACACATATTGAAATTTTTATCACCATCATCTTACAGAGTGGACGAAAAGAAAGTAATTATCACCAGGTCTTATATCATTACACTTTTACGATGTATCCCACACAAAGAAGGGTAGTCAGAGAGAATTTATTGTTCCTCATTTTCTGTGTAATTTCTTAAGACATTGCGTGTTGAGTAGCGAAATTCAACGCCGTGCTTTGTCTATAAGAGTGGACAAATAATAAACTAGGGAACGTAGTCCCACTGCGCCACGACGTTTAGTAAGTACTTTTAACTAACTAAACGTCGTGGCTTTATGCTTAAAGCTTATATTTTACTTTAATTTTAGCTTCACGCTGTATCCCACATAAGCAGAAGGAATCTAGTGTTAAGGCACTTCGTTCCCCATGCACCCCACAAATTTCGAGACATTTCCGGAGTGAGCAAAAGAAAATATTTCTTCCCCTCGAGTAGGAATGGAACCCACAACCGTTTTCGCTACGCGGCCAATGCCTCAAGTACCTATATTGTGTTATATTTATAAAAAAAATAAGCAATCACATCAAAATCGGTTTAACGTTTTTAAAATATTCTTAAACGCCATCTTGTAATATAATCCGCTTCCAACTAACCGACAGTTGGTGCTTTTTTTTAGTAAAAAAACAACTTATATAGTTTTTTAAAGCTTTGGGAGATTATTTTGTTATCTGTGGCAATAAAGTAGGTATATTTTTCTGTTTTTTTTTTAATTCAATAGAAACCTCTTTGGTGGGAAACGGTTTTGACAGATAAAACGATTTACGCGGCAACTTTGTAAGGTTGTAAGGTTTGTGTTAAAAATATTGCATGTTAATTGCGAAATTCAACACAGCGCGGTGTCTTGTTATCAGGGAATTGAAATCACAACCGTCGCGTTTACAGTCAGACACTACGTCACGACGGCCCCACACGATATTTAAAGATATAGCCCGCCCCATATCAAATAAATCGGTACACCAAATACACTTTGATCATAACACAATAGAGAATCAGAGTAAATAAATAATGAATGATACTAATATGATCTCTGGAGGGCTATTGTTACGTTTTTGGGGGATTTGGTAAGGTACCTGTGTGTTTGATAGCGTTTTCTTCTTATTATAAAGTTTAATTAATAAAGGATAATTAAGAATAAAATGAAGAGTTCATCGTGGTGCATTACTTCTAAATATGTTATGATTCCGTTGATGATAGGTCCTGATGTGCACGATAAAAGCGTGAAGTTAAAAAAAAATCTTAGGTAGAATGAAAGATTATTGGGTTAAGTATATGAACTTATGTATGTAATAAATTTATATTTTTGCGCCAACGCGTGTTGAGAGATGAAAATCCAAGCGGTGACTTGCATCCTTACCAGAGCGAGGAAATACAAGTATTAAACATTTCACACTCCCGACTAGGAATCACAGTGTTATAATACTCCGTTCTCAACTACGAATCTAGTTGGCGCATCAGCCACTTTGACTGAATATAAGAAAGTTGTGGGTTCAATCTTGATTATTTGATCAATTTTATCGCTCGCCCTGACAACAAGACATATCGCGGAATTGAATGCTGCCACTCAACATGCAATGTTTCGAAAATTGGATGGAAAATGGAGAACAATGTTCCTTCTGTGCACACGGAGATAAGTAAAATAGAGAAAAAAAATCGCTGTCACTAGTGCCACCATATTTTTAGGTGTTTGGGCGAACGTGTATAATTTGTAGGGTAATTATTAAGACCCAGATACAACGGGATGACATTCAACATCAAAAGTATTAAAAATAGATACTTAATATATTAAATATATTATTTTTTATAGACAGACCATTGTGGCGCAGTGGGACCGTCTGGCTGTAACATAAATATTCTTTTACCTCTCTAATACTTTTTATTCCGTATGTAGCAAAACCTTTCGAATAAAACCTAGTGTAAAACACTCCGTCAATCACAACGACAGCGTTTTGAGTGGTGGAATTCAAAGTCGCTCTGTTCTGACCAGAGCGAAGAAATTGTTATTTATTAATAATTCATTCCCCCAAGTGTAATTGAACCCACAATGTCACGCTTACAGCCAGACGCTTTGATTCTGCGCCATGATATAAATCTTTCATAATTAATATCATTACAAGAAGTCTTTTATAAACAAACTGCGGCTTTGTACCTCACCTCGCATTTTATTTAAAAATAATATTATTTTATAGACAAGAAACAAACTATAGATTTTTTCTGTAAACAAAAACCATTTAAAACCAATATTAAAAAATAAAGACAAATTGTATTTCCGTTTCCCTTTGAAATGCAAATATTTCCTCTATTTCTATTCTCATATTACATTAAAGTTGGGATAGCGAAGGCATCATGTTATACAGCCTAGTGTAGTGTCGGTTGAAGTGGACTCCCGACGTGGTCCGCTTATATTTGTTGTTTTATTACAGCTAGAACTACCTAAACCTTTACATAATTTAGCCTATTTTGATGTACGTATAAGCTGTGTTTTTGTAGAGTTTCATCTAAATTGGTTCAGTATTTTTTGCTAGAAATTGCATTCACCTTCGCACACACAGAGTTCAGTTTATTCTATCTATCATCGCTTCCTGTTACGGAGCGGAGAAAATTTTATACGTTTGTAAGTATTAAACAAAGAGAAATGGGAGAGTATTCCTTCTAGGCAGATATAGTAGGGTAGGCACCCTACTATATGCGTGATAAAGCGTGAAGCTAAAAAAAGAATCTATTGACATATCATTCTTTTTTTTTTCATTTATTTAACCAAAATTCTAATGAGGAAAAATGAAAACATATATATTTAAATATAATTTTTCCCTTCGGAAATTAAGTCTACAACTTTTGCGTGTACAAGAGCGGCGATATTTTTTTTATAAGCGTTTTTTTAATCTAACGTCAGTATTAATAATTGTATCTTTATGTCAGGTCTACCGAAATTTATATAGAAGTTTTAATTACATAAGTCTAAAATAAAGAGGTCTAACCTATTTATTTAAACGTTTAATATTTAAAAAATATATATTTTAAATTTAAAAAAGGAAATTCTTTCCTTACCTTCACTGTATATAGCAGGGTAGAGGGGTATACACAGGAAACCTAGTGTTAAGGCACCTCTCTTCCTCACTTTCTGCCGGATTCTGAACGCATTGTATGTTGAGTGGACGAAATTAAACCCGTGCCGTGCTCCGTGACCAGAGCGAGGAAATGAAAATATTAAATTACTAGAAAATATTTATTTTATTGAATTAACTGCAACTTTAGGTTCCAATGAGCGGATATTGTCTTTAAAATGATGTTATTATATATATACTAAAGTAATTCAGATTAATTATACAAATTATTGTGTACTACAAGCGGGCGAAGCTGTGTGCTGGTCGCTAGTATAATATAATATATATACATATATTGAACTATTAACGCCTTTCTCAACCAATTATAAAGAAATTTGACACGCACGTAGTCTGTAGTTACCATAGGCTGAGCCATAAGCTACTTTTTACAGAGATCTATTAAGTGATTCCCGTGGGATTATATTTTTTTTATTTTTATGTATTATTTTAGCTTCACGCTGTATACTGCATAAAGTATGAAGAGATAAAGGTTACTAACTAAGTCTTAGGACACTCCGTTCCACACGCACCACTGAATTTTCTAGACATTGCTTGTTAAGTGGCTGAACTGGCCACATATGAAAATGTCTCATAAATTCATACTCGCTCAATGTCTCAACGTGTAATGTCTCATAAATTCATACTCGCTTACACACATCACGTGGCGAACGGAGTGTCTTTAGACAAGGTTCCCTTTACTTATTTTACTGTATGCAGTAAACAGTGAGAAACTGAAAAAAAAAACTATCTATGAATGAAGTCCATGAAGACCTCCTAAGAGCATGTATAAAGTAATATAAAAATAAAGGTAAAGGATACCGTGAAATAACAATTTAACCAATATTTGCCAACTATTAGAAAACCATGTGTAAAGCTAGTATATGAGCTTTCGAAGAAACGATAACGATATAACTCTTAATAGCCATCGTCTGTGCTTACGATGACTATAAGTTTGATACCCTCTTTTAATTCTATTTAATCAACAAATTGAGGAATGAGTGTCACGCTATATTCTATATATCAGACAGTACGTACTTATATTAAGATACTCCGATCTCCACAAACTGCTCAGTTTTCGCCACATTCTGTTTTTAAGTGGTGGTGATTTTAAATGATTTAAATGATGCGCAATGTATCTAAGTACATTAATTGTTAGACAATTGGAATGTAGAAAAAAATGTATGAAATTACCAAATGGGATTAGTTAGTTCAGATGTCTGCCAAAGTGTTAGCAATAAAAAATGTAACATTTTACCGACAATGAATACATATAAGTCTTACTTAATCAAAACTCTTATAGTCTAGTATCTTCTGACATAAATAAATTGTAACAAGCACATAAGAATTTAGTACTTAAATGACTTGTAACATATGGAAAAGTAATGGATTAAATTTTTCATAACGGTTACTACAATTTTGTATATATGATTCAAACTCTGCTACGTATAAAAATTAATATATATAACTAAAATTAATATAAAAAAAAGATAGCCCCTTTTGCCATGATACTAATACTATACTATAAATCGCGCTAACAGTCCTGTCTAATTCCCGCAAATTAGACGGCGTTGCGTGTTAGATGACAGTTTGTCATCCCCAAGTAACTAATATGGTGGAAAAATTTCATAAAATTCGATTTTGTTTCAGCCAAATGGTGGTAATTTGGTTAAATACGTTATTTTTTATTATTTTACTAAGCCTTAGTAGCAGGTCGGTTTTAAAAGCGTGTTTTTGATTTATTAAGAAACATATTGAGGCGACTTCGTATCGCGGTGACACACTGTGTGAGTGTACACGCGAAGGTTGTGGGTTCTACTCAGGGGCACGAACTATATAGTATTTTAATTTTATAATAACCAAATCGGGGACATTACGTTAAGAAGTAGCATTTAATCCCCAGCTCTAGATATTAAGTGGAGCTTACTCTCCAGAAGTGAGACATTGCTTTTAGTAATGGAACTTTATCCTTGAAACGAATGTCAAGTAGTGAAACTTAACCTTTAATTCAAGACATCACGATAACTAGTGAAACTGAAAACCGCGCTTTATCTTACCGGAGTAGGGAAATAAGACAGATTTTCGCATCACGAGAATGAACCCACAACCATCGCGCTTACCGACGCTTTCCTACTCCGCCACTACAGCTGCGTTCATCGTATAGTAAAATCACAAAAAGCTATAAAGCCAAAATTAACATATAAATTGTTATTTGTGTAACGCCCGAGCTCGACGTGATAAGGCACGGGGGGTTGGAGCCGCGCATATTTTGTTTATAACCTACTGCACAGGTAAGTTAAATTAATTATGTTTTAAACAGATTTATTATATTTAATGTTATTTAGTATCCGCTAGAGGTATATAGGACGACATCACCCGCTTAAACTTATTGTTTTAATATAGCTAAATTATTCGAGGCCGTCGTGGTCCAGGGGCTGAAGAGTGTGACTGAAACGCGACGGTTGAGATTTCGATCCCCACTCGAGGGAATGAATTATTATCTCTTAATATTTTAATTTCTTCGCTCTGGTACCAAGACAACAGCCCGCCGTTGAGTTCCGCTATTCAATACACATCGCCTCGAAAAATTCGGCAGAAAGTGGGGACTGAAGTGTTTTTTTCTCTATGTTCCCTCTGCCTACCCTGCTGTGTGCGGGATAGAATTTTTTTTACGTAAATTATAGCCTGTTTTATTTTGATATCTGATTGATGATGATTTCTGAATCTATTAAGTAGCTTTTTGTGGAAACGAACAAACATCAATTCTCAAAAGCTTTCACATTTATAATATTAGTAGGATTATTTTTATTGCGAAGAAACGTTAAGGCAAGCGTAGTGTAGGAATAAGGATTTTTAGACTGTAACCAAAACTATCGGATATCTGAAATTGAAAAACTACATTGTTGCCGAATGATATAAATATGTCATATAACTGAAAGCGGAATCAAAATGAGACATCTTACGACCGGTTTTTACAAAGTGTTCAATACAAAGAAGAAGTAAGAAGAAGGTTTGTAGCTAAAAAAATATAAACATTTATCACAATAGCTTATTTTTGAAAAATAAATTTCTCGAAATTATCAACAACCTACGAATGTTCTGAAAAGATATGTTATAGCCGAAATATGTCATTATATATTTTTTTAAGTCAACAACATTATCAGTAAAACCAGTGAGCAATGAAAAGAAAGTGTTATTCACATTATACACATATTTATAAAATGTGACCAAGCCAAGGTTAGAGCTCTTAGAGCTCGGCCTCCCATATAACCCGATGGCGCTAGAGACATTTTTTTTCGAACATGATTCTAATGTTGCAAGGCTGTTAGCCCTATTGGCTGTTACAGTGACACCGGATGGGGAGGAAAGAGGGTACTCTGTTCTTGACAAATTGTAACTGCTACGTGACTGTTCAAGAGGATATCGTTGGCGGCAAAAAAATCCCCAACGGGACTCAAACCTCGACTTGCAGGAATCGATCGGGCTGGGAAGCCCGAAAAAGAGAAGGAATGATGATTATGCTATAGAACCACTATAACCATATATAAAACAGATAGGCAGACAACGCACAAACGACACTACTGGACTTAGAAAGTTGAAATTGGGCATGTGAGCTAAATACACACAAGTACCTACATTAGGGAGGGTAGGGGAGCACTAAGATGGAATTTTCCAAAGTTACGATTTTTAACTTTAATGTTTTAAAGTCCGCGCAAAATAACGTGGTGTCTACAATTTTTTCTATATTTTAGAAAGGCAGAGAGGCAGAGAACGTGCATGTACACATTTGTTTTTATTATAAAACTTTCATATAACAATATCTAAAGGTATACATAACCTGTAGGTGACGTGATAAAGTTGATTTTCCGTATAAAAATTTTAATTGAGCGTCTATAAGGGCTTGTTTATAGCCGATAAAAATGTATTGATGGGCTCTCGAGAATATTTTAAATTCTTCGTAGGAAGATAAAAATTGTGGAAATATAGTTTCATAATTTGCAGTAATTATTATATTAATCTGTGATATTTATTTATAGCTTCACGTTGTATATTGTATATAGCAGGGTGGGCAGAGGAAACCGTTGTTAAGTCACGCTGTTCCCCAAGTACCACCTTATTTTCGTGATATTGAGTGTTGAGTGGTGAAGCTCAACGCCGCGCTTTATTTGGTTATTAGACAAAGAAATGCAAGAGAAATTAAACAATTTACTCCCCAGAAAACAAGTTTACATCGTAGAACATCTAGCGAAACTTTATACGTCTTACATATTGGTTCAACTTTCAATTTGTGGAATGACAAAATGCTTCCAATATTTCATCATTAAATACGCAATGTCAAAGATTTTTTGTTCTAAGATATATATGTAGGTATATTGTATATCTTTCAATAGAAAAACCGCGTCGTTGAGTTCCAGCACTCAACATGCAATGCCTTCAGCATCCGGTGGAAAGTGGGAATTGGAAGTGTCTCAAGGGGAACAGAGTGTCTTAAAACTCTGTTTCCAGGTTCCCTCTGCCTTCCCTGCTAAGCGAGACATAGCATGAAACAAACAAAAAAAACCATAAAACAATGCATAAAGAAATTCATATTAATTCACTCCGGCACAAAGATAATATAAGAAAAAAACAATTTCCGTAACACCTTACGTGACGAAAACAGATTGGAAATAACAAGTGTATATAAAGAAGAATTTAATGCCTATCAATTAATTGATGCTTTGATTTACACCATTTTATTGATACGCAACGTTCGTTATAAATACGTTAGGTATATTGCGTTACGCATATATAAAATAGACTAGCGACACACGCACGGCTTCGCCCGCTTTAACTTTTATTGTTACATTATAGCATAATTTACACATAGTTCTTAAATAAATTGTGGCCCATGTGTTATTCTAATGTACATGTAAATTATAAGAGATATTACTATAGCTTCATATAACTCTAAAAAACAAATCTAATCAACTCCGCTTCACGCTGTATGCCGCACAGAGCAGGGTAGGCAGAAAGAACCTGGTATTAAAACACTCCGTTCCCCACTTTCTAGGCATTGCGTGTTGAGTGGCGGATCTTAACGCCGGGCTATTGCTTTGGTGCCAGAGCGAAGAAATAAAAATATTACTAAACAATAATTCATTCTCCCGTGTGGGGAACGAACCCACAACCGTCGCATTACAGTCACATACTTGCACCCCTTGCGCCCACTGGCCGGTATCCGAAAAAGCTACAGTACCATGAACGACAGGTTATACAGAAGACCGAAGAGTATAATCTGCCGCTATGTGTTTCGTATGTGGACTATCAGAAAGCCTTCGTTTCTATCGAGACTTAGACAGTGCTAGTCTCTCCAGTGATGCCGGAATGACTATCAAGGTATTGAAGACAAGGGACAAGTCATCCTAATGGGTCCAATTTTCAGATAGAGATCACTCGTAGAATCCAACTCGGAAAACTACAAAATATCTTCTCGTCTAGAATCCCTCAGTGCAAGTCAAAAATTTTAAACCAGTGTGTGTTACCTATGGCGCTGAGACCGCAGGCTTATCCACAGGCTCAAAGTCGCTCAGCAAGCGATGGAGAGAGCTATGCTTGCTATTTACGCGACAGATTTTGAAATGATTAAATCCGTACACAAACGCAGGCTACTGACATAGCTCTCAAAATCTGCAAGCTGAAGTGGCAATGGGCAGGCCATATTGTCAAGAGGACAACCGATGAGGAAGAATGATCCTTGAATTACCACGTCTCAGAAAAAGCAGTACATGCCGCCCCCCAACCAAGTAGACCGACGACCTAACGAAGACAGCGGAAATCCGCTTGATTCACGCGCAGGACCGTACGGAGTAACGAGTATTTAGGGAGGCCTATATCCAGCAGCGGACTTTGAAAGGCTGGTGGATGGAGGGATGGAGAGCTTGTTTAGTTAAAAGCGCTGATCTCAAGAACCAATGGTGTGAATCCAAAAAAAAAAGAAATTATAAAAAATTGTTATATGAATTTAAAAAAATAAAAATAATGTTTAAAATACAACTCAAAAAATTTGGTTCACTTAAATATTTACTCTATTTAATTTCTTCATAGACATAAAGCGACTAGCAACCCTCCGCAACTTCGCTCGATAAACTACACGATTATCTATTTAATAAACTAAATTGTGATCGTGTTATAATATATGTTTGCAACGCACTTATATTGATTTCTAGTATTGAAAACAACGGAAGCTCTTAAATTTTATTTCCTATTGATCAATGCGTGATGTAATATACCTGTAGCTACAGCTACTTACACAATACTAATTAACCTTAATAGATGTACTATACACAATACAAAAATATGTTTTAAATTCAAACCACTAGTTTCCGAGATTAGCACGTTCAATCGAACAAACTATTCCATTTAATGACATTAGGTATAGATACACAATGACAAAACAATATATTTTTATCTATCCTAGCTTTACATAAAGATAATAAATGGCATTTCATACCACAGACAATAATATGACAATATGAAAATGACAGATGCGGTTAATGTTCCCGCCATTTTTGGCCAATGGCGGCGGGTTTTTTATCATCGACAGCTGCCGTCGCGTTATTGGGTGTTTTTACATGGGGTGGCTCTTTTCGATTTGATTGTTGTGTAAATTAACTATATTGTTTTCGGATTGAATTTTTTGCTATTTTTGAGTATATTTTTAAGTTTTAATGAGTTAGTTAATTGGTTTTTGAAGGCAGGCAAAGATAGATTTGTTTAGATTTAATTAGTTTTCTAGTTACAAGAATTTATATATAATTATAATATTACAAAGAATTTTTTTTTTTCATTAAAAAGCCTAACATACAACGACAATAAATGGCAAAGGTCTGAAATGAACAACAACAAAAAAGTCGAGAGTATATTACCGTAATAAAAATGTAAACACTTAACCAAGTAATTACTTACTCGGTAATGGATTTCATCTTGTTATTATCATCGTAAAACTATAATATACAAGATTCAATCAGGTTTTACTATCTACAAGCTTATGGAAGCTAAAACTTTAAACATTAAAATAATCATTTGATAGTTAACAGTGTGTAAAATATTTTTGCACATTTTGCTTTAAAATTCATCAAGCTAGAGCTACGATCTCTTTTTTAATGTAGTTTTGGTTTCAAAACTAATCATAATAGTTACTATATATATACTTTTGGTAGCCTCAACTGTAATTTTTTTGGCTTCTATTATATATATATATATATATATATATATATATATATATATATATATATATATATATATATATATATATATATATATATATATATATATATATATATATATATATATATATATATATACATATATATATATATATGTATATATATATATATATATATATATATATGTATATATTGGTTATACAAACCGATATATATATATATATATATATATATATATATATATATATATATATATATATATATATATATATATATATATATATATATATGAACATCTCATGTTCTTTACGCTGTTTAGAAACCTCACTCGCTTTTACAATGCCTCTAATTAAATCTATAAAAACTGTACCTGGTGACCTGGTGGTTTCTCCTATGAATCTATCCTATCTACTATATCTAGTCACTAACCTTTACTTTCTTCCGATTATCTGCATATTTCGTCTAAAGAAAGAAATAAAATAGATCAGGCAGCTGTATCCCGCAGACAACAGGTGAAGCAGAGGGGATGGAGTGTCTTAACACTACGTGCCCACTGCTTACTCCGCTGTTAACGTAGTGTTAAGACACTCCGTTCCCCACTATTCGCCGAATTCTGGACGCATTGTGTGCTAATTGGCGGAAGTCAAAGTCGCGCTTTGCCTCGACATCAGAGCGAAGAAATGGAACTATAAATTAAAATAAGTATTAATTTCCTCGGATGGAGACCGAACCTACAACCTGTAATGTACAATAAATTAATAAATAAATTTAAATAAATTATTTGTTACACATTTAAACCAAGTGACTGCCTGAAATCTTTTTCAGACTTTCTTGTTGCAGTGAGACAGCATCTGCCAGTAAACTTGACGGTTGTTCGTCGTCGTGTCGACTCCTATTCGAGGGAATGGCATATTTAAGCTTCACACATGGCAGGGTAAGCAGAACCTAGTATTTAAATACTCTGTTTCCCACTTTCTTGAGGCACTGCGTCTTAGCGGAATACAAAGCCTTCCATCGTAACCAGCGCCAATAAATGAAAATATTGAACGTTTCATTTGTAGTTTAAATTATTATACAGCGCGTGTTGAGACACCTCGTGATGAGATATTCCATTCTCTACTTCTGCCCAATTTTCGATGCGATGGAACCCCACAACTATGGTTTTTTTTTTATGGAAGACAAGTTTTTATGGAAGACATGGAGTGTACGGGTCATCTGATGGTAAGCGATCGACGCCGCCCACGACCCGTGTCACACCAGAGGAACACATTTGCGTTGCCGGCCTTTAAAGAGGAGATAGACACGCATTGGTACCCAGGATTACCCCGTATCGACCTGAAAACACTGCCGCAGGTAAGCCATTCCACAGTTAAGTGGCGCGTGGAAAGAAGTTCCTACGAAATCGCGGTAGAGAACGCACAGTGTTTACTGTCAAACAGCCCCAAATCATAAAAGCTACTAGACAAAAGCACAATATACGATCTAATATGAAAAAGTCGACTCAGCGGGGCGATGCAATAAGAGGAGGTCCAATAAAACTGAAATTTTGCGGACGCGTCATTACGTGAAGTTGTTGGAAACACATGGCGATGGCGACGCCATGTTTCCTAATATTATATGTAATAAATGCTGTAAATATCTTATGTTTGTCGTATATTGCGGTTTGGTTTTTTTATTATCATATAACTAGATAAATAGAACTTCTGTTTGTGACGTTTCTTGGGATTTCAGAAATGGTTGAATGAGACAAAATGTTAAGTGGGACTTACACGCGAGGGTTCTTGATTCAAGCAACTTCAGTCAGTGGAAATCTATCGTTAAGACACTCCGATTGCCACTTGTCGAACCAAATGCGTGTTGAGTTGTTGAATGACGTAACTCAACGCCGCTATTTGTCTACCAAAGCAGGGAAATAAACTTATTTAGCTATGTTCCTTCCCCTGAGTGGGATCGAACCTGCAACTATAGCTTTTACAGTCGCACGCTTGTTCCCCTGAGCCACAACAGCGACAACATTGTGTGGATTAAATTTAAAAATTCACTCAACTAAAAACATTCGAATAAAAGAAGTAAATAAAATCAACCGCACCATTGGCCTCGTATCAATTGCACTTAAATATTTATAAATCTACGTATTTGGCACTCACTAACAAGATGTTTACGCGATGTCAAAAAGCCCGCCAAAATTGAATGGCCATAGACGTTTTTTCTTTTTTTTCACGCTGCGGTAGGTAGCCATTGTACCTAATCTTTTTTTTTATTCTTGAATTGTGTTTAAATGTAACGGAAAATTGTTGTTTGGCTCTTAAATTGCATATTGTTGTGTTTGCACGATTTTATCAAGTTAAATGGATTTAATTTGTTGTTAAAGCAAACTGTTAATATTTTTTTTTATTTTGTGGGTTTTCGTGATAAATTTCAATCGATTTTTTAGCCTGCTCACGTGATAAGTTAATAAGGCGTTATTTTTTTATTTAATTTTTTTTTGTTAAAAGTTGTACTAGTTGGTCTCGTAACGGTTCTCATATTTTGTGCTACTTTATATTTAATTCTTGATTTTTTTGTTAATGGTCTTCTAATCAACGCCGCACGTTTGTCTTGTAAATGAAAGCAACTCATTCTCTAGAGTTAAAATCGAACCCACAACCGTCTTTTATAGTCAAACGCTGTATCCCGCGACACAATTCCTTTTTATGTTATAAGAATATTTAAAATAACAGCCGTCTTGAACAGCCATATTTATTTTATATTTTTTTATACTCATGTAAGTTAAAGCGGTACAGCCGTACATTTCAATACAATGGCCTCTAACAAATGTTATGTTATTTGGTCTGTGTCACTTTTTCAATGTAAATCGTATAATTTGTGATCTCTTTTGGTTTTCCTTTATTTATTATTTAAACTAATGTGCGATTTTTCATTCATAATGTGAAATAATACTTAACAATGCTATAAACATTAAAGATTAAATGTTTACAGTACTGTATAGGTTACATAAGTAAGACATCCACAAGGAAAAGTAGCAGGACTGTTACTGTTTAGGGCAGCTGTAGGTTCGATTCTCACTTGGAGGCATAAATTATTTTCCCACGGTCTGTTAACAAGACAAAGCGCGTTAAACTCCACCACTATTTGATGAGTGGCTACCAAATACGGAATACCGTTTAATGCTACAAAAAATAATAGTCTTAAGTACCTACTTAAAATAAGTTACGCCAAGCACCAAAACTATCAAACAAGCGAAAGCTAAATCAAAATTCATCCAGCACTTTAGCAAATTAGCCAAAATTGTTTAGAGGGTTGCTTTGTATATTACAACAGTCTATCTAACCACAGTATTATAGCACCCCCATACAGAAATTGTTTTACAAATCGCAATAAAAGATTACAATGGCACAAGACAAGGGTAGGACGAGGCTTGTTAAAATTCAATACGCATCTTGTTTTTAAGTTAGGAGCGACGAGCGATTTGAAATATATATATTTTTTTCATTATTGTATACTTTTTAAAAAAGAGAATCGATCGTTCAGGTCCCTTGATGGTAAGTAATCAATCACCAAAATCCAATTTCGCATGTAACACTAGCGCATTGCCGACCTTTAATGTGTTAATTTTAATGTAGGTAGACAAGTGACAATTGAAGTACTAAAGTTTCACGCTTTATCCTCCATGATATAGTAGGGTAGGCAGAGAGAACTAAGTGTTAAGACTTTATAATATAAATACTATTTATCTCATATTTTTAAATGTTGAATTATATAAGAATATAGATACCAAAAAAATTAATTGTCCTCGTGAAAACATAAATGATGCTAAATTATTTTATTTTATGTAAGTACAAGTCTCTAATATATAAGAGGCCGTTTTGCCTCAGTGGCACAGCTTATAACTGTAATACGATTATATTTAGTTTATTTTTATTTTCCCGCTCTTGTAAGCAAAACGCGGCATATACTAGATAATACAGGATATCTTGAAAATTGATCAGAAAGTGGGGAAGGGATAATTATAACCCAATAATAAAATAGAACACCCGAAACAAATAAAAACAGAAAACTAAAAACAAAACTTTCATAACTTGTACCAACAAAAAGGAAAATCCATTAGACGGAGGGTGGAAATCACAGACACTTAACACCCTCGCGTTTTGTATTGTAAATAACGGTTACGTTGCGGAACACCTAGCGCTATATTAACACTACTTCAATCTTTACAAATTGTATAGAATCGAGAGGTTTTATTTTTTTTATTGGTTTACGCTGTATTCTGCACATAACGTGGAAGGTAGAGGGAACCTAGTGTTAAGACACAATTTCCAATCGAGGCAATAAATTATTTTATATTCTAAAGGGAGAAAATACAATGTTAAACACCGGGCAGAAATTTTAAGTAGGGAGCTTATTGACACTAGGTTGCCTATGCATACCTTGCTGAATGCAGGGTACAGACAAAATCTGAAAAAAAAAAACAATCATATATCCCGCTATATCGAAATTCATCAATACACATTAATTATACTTATTTATGTTTAGAATTGATAAAGAATAAAACAAATAATATCATCTAAATAAAGATAGGGTTGCGTGGTCATGAATTCATTAAGTAGTTTCAAGCGAACATTACGATTCGCCATGTCAGTTTTACCAATTAGGCTCATTTCACATGGTAAGAGTATGAAAATAAATAAAATACGGCCGAATTCTATTAATTGTTGTATTTTTTTTATTAGTATATGGTAGTTAAGGCCATCATGGCGTAATGAAACGGCGTCGAACTGTAAACGCAACGGTTGTACTCGATCACCAGTCAGATAATGAATATGTAAATTAAATTTGCCACTCTGGCAGACAACGCGCCCTTGAGTTTGCCACACGACACGTAGGTATCAAATATCCTGCATTGCGACAGAAATGCAGAACAGAGTGTGTTGACACTAGGTTGTCACTGGCAATCTTACTATATGCAAAATATATATATAAGTATATGGTGTGAAACTAAAGAAAATATTAAATATTTTGTTACATTTCCAGAATAGTTTATTTATTAAAAATAAATAATTTAGAAAATCTAAAATAAATTAATTCCGTTCTTAATTTTTCGCCATGAAAAAGATATATCGTAATATGAAAAATCTTAAAATAGATACGAGTAGATCGACTTTAAAAAATGTATTTTTTTTTATTTATAGGTATGTTATCGTCTGTTATTTTAGAGTTTAGAGGGTTGTTATAGAAATAACACTACGCAACAATGTTCTAAAGTATTGTTCAAACCCGCTATATGACTAAAAGGGTTAAGAATAATCCGCTTACATCATAAAAGGATTGCGGTATATTTATTTGCTACTGCCCCTATTATTGTTTTATTATTTAACCAAGAGGGGATTTAAAAAAAACGATTATTTGTTTAGATACTCTTATCTACCACTTGAAGTTGACTGTTTCATTATTTTATTTATTCAACCTCACGCTTTATCCCTAACGCAGTCGTCATAGAGAACGGAGCGCCAATCGCTATGGTCTCTGCATACCTCTCTCGCCTCGTCCACTGTCAATAACCTTTCATACATGAGTTTAGGGGGTCCTCACGGTTTTTACGTCACCTTCCTTCAGTGTACTCGACACTGTATTCTGAAAGATCTAGATGGGGTCTCTTTTTTGTCACTAACTCTTACTTTATGGAGTTGCTTTTTTTCTTAAAAGCCCCAAAAAAAAGCTAAGTAAGTAAATATAAAAGAATTTGTACGAAAATAAATCTGTTTAAACTTTAAACACAAAAAACTATCATCCAACGGTAGCTTTTAGAATTTTGACGCGTGCTCGTTGAAGTGTACAAACATTTGACAGCTTCCGTATTTTTTCTCACTTAAGTGTGAAATTTACCTGTTCTTGCGGACTTAGGGTCGTAAATACAAATAACATTAGTTTCTCGCCGCATCTCGCCTATATCAGGTTAAGCACAGGGAACCTAGTGTTAAAACACTCCGTTCCCCACGCTCTTTCCAAAGTTTGTGTATTGAGTGGCGATGCCGCACTTCTTCTTGTTACCGAAGAAGTGATAATAATTATAATAATACCCACGAGAGTATTTGAACCCACAAGCGTAGTATTCAAACAATGTGCCGACGGACTCAATCCTACCATCTTCCTCTACATGTGATGATTTGTTTGTATAATTTGTTTTAATACATTTATCCATTTTAATATTAATTTATCCTATCACATGACTCCCTTTTATATATTTTTTAGTATTCCTCTTATAAATAAATTTAATTTTGTCGTTATCCATCATACAATGTCTAAAATATTCAACATATAAATAAATATTTATTACATGCATTCATTTAAAAGGACGAGTCAATTGATTAAATAAATTGTCATTTCGGCCATTTTAAAAACAGATAAAGCAATGTAACAATGTCAAAAAACATTTGACAAACAAAATGAACGCTGTCATCTGTAAAATTACACGAAGCCGTAGCTGCTACCGCGATTATATCTTATTTTACATTCATAGAAAATTCGACCGTTATCTTATGTAAAACAACAATATGTTCCATTCAACCGAAACTAAAATAGTTTAAATTGTAACCGGATGTTGTAAAGTGTATTAAAAATACCGTAAAAAGTAACTTCCGCCCCCGAATATGTGACTTGAATAGAAATTGTAGTATTATAGCTATTAAGCAACCGGCTGTGTGTTCTAATGCCTCTTCAAATAAAAGATTTAAACCCTATCTATGGTTGCGCTCCCGCCAACGCTAATGTCAGCGTGACATTTGGAAAAAATATTGCGGGTAATTAATCTAAATAATCTGTGTGTGTATTTCGTTCGTAATATCGTTGACATTGAATTTAATTAAAAAATTTATTAGTAGAGTTTTAGTTTAGATTTATAAAATACGGCAGAGTATTTTTAATAATAATACAACCAAGTAATAGGTTCGGGATGGAACTCTACGCCTTTGTCTTGTTACCAGAGTAAGGATATGAAAATAATTAATTCCTCTGATTGGAAACTGAACTCACAACAATCGCGTTATCAGCCTGACGCTGCGCCGCCGCGCCACAATCGCTTCAAAAATATATAAGTAACTAAAAAGTTATCTTACAAAAAGTATAACAAAAAGAGCCATAATTGTTTAACCCCCATAAATTTAACTAATAAAACCTAAATAAAATCAGCTTCACGCTGTATTCTGCACATTTGAATCGTCGAATGAATATATAAAAAATGTAAATTTTTATTAGTCAATTTACTATTAATTAATTAAATAGAAATATCTTCCTCCTTAGATTGAACCCACAACCAACGTTTGTCCAAGCAACTCAAAATTACGCCACAATAATTTCAAATTTAACATAATGTAATATCTACAGGTATCCTTAAATTTTTTTCTTCAATAAATCAAAGGACACCACAACCAACAGAAAGAAAGACAAGAAATTGCGACGAAAAACCAAACCGGTTACAAATAACCAAAAAATCAAACAACCACCGACAAAGTTTAATGACAACGCACAATATATAACATTTGCCACAAAATTTATTATCTGTGTGAATACAATTGCGAAAGTGATCCGATCGGCACACGAAAAAGTACCCAGCTGCGACGTGAAATAAACCTGCGATGTTTAAGAACCTTTTGACTTTTATGCTTTAAAAAAATATTATTAGTCGTTCTCTTTTATACGTTGGTTGGTCTTCAGGCAAAGGTTTTTACATGACAGAAATTAAATATTATTTATTTAATTAGGCGTAAAATTGTTATAAAATTAAATATTACATATTAAGACTTACATATTTTTCATATAAATAAACACAATTTTATTTTTATATTAATAAAAGTGTGTTTTCGCTACCCACTCTATATCTCTAAATAAGGTGATTTTAAACGCAACAATTACTTATATCTTTGATTCCCACTCGGGGAATGACATATTTTTATTTATTCTTGTAACAAGAAAAAATGTTTCCGTTCCCTCAACACACAATGCCCCGAGAGCAGTAATACATAAGGAACGGAGAGTCTTAACACTAGGTTCCCTACCAACTTTGCTAAATGCAGGATACAGCGTGGAACTAAAAAAAATACAGTCTTTGTCGCTCATTCTCTACACACAAAACATCAAACACTAATAGCTGAGCGGTATTCGCAAAGCCATGCCTCCAGCGTAGAGCGTTGTTATTTTGAAAATATTTTGACATTAATGGCTGCCATTGTGACGTTTGACGTATTGACTTTTTTTGGCGATAACATCAAAGTGCTGTGGGTGTTAAGGCGTTCGGATGTAAACTAGACAGATGACTTTGTAGTTTAGGATTTTAATCCCATTTATAAATGAATGTGCAATTTAATTTTACTTGTACCTTTTGAATTTTTTGTTGGTTGAAAGTGTCGGTACGTTGTTACAGTTTTGTAAAAAAAACTGTTTGTGTGTGTAAAGAAATTACACTATAGAGGTGATTCTATCTTTTTTTAATAAAAAAAATATAATGTTATATTTTTAATTAATTACATATTAATTCCTTATGAGAAATCAATCTTTCTTTATAGAAAACAACTAGCGTTTTATTACACAATATTATTTCGGGTATGGAACAAGCAGCTTATAAGAAAAATCCTGATGGGCATAAGTTTGAGATAAATTTTGGTGTAGTATATGTTAATCTTGTAAATGTAACTTTGCCCTGAAATAAAAATACCATAGATTTTTTTAATATATTGTCAGGAAGAACGATGTAGAAAAATATGTTATGAAAATAACATCCTCTCTCGCCAAACGAAAATTCTAAGTAACTGTTTTTGGGTACCGATAATTATTAATACTAGGTATTAGGTAAAAATCTCGCTACAGAGATGCTAAAAACATAAATAGTTCTTAATAAGCGTATGAGAATTTCAACTTAGTTTGATGGATAATATGGTGGTGGCTTAGTAATCAGAGCGCTTGTACGTTTTCCAACAGGCACGGGTTGAAATCCTGCCGCATTCAAATATTTAAACGTTTTCTAAAAAAATAGAAAAAGTATTAATAAGAGTTGCTGTATCAGATACACTGTATCTGATACAGTAACGTATCTGCCTTTCTGGATATCCGTTACAAAAATATTATCCAATATATATTTTTCTATCCGTATGTATAAATAAGTCCTGAGAATAGCGCTCAACCGGACAAATTCTTCATCTTATTTATATCAGTACTTATATATTCTAATTCACATTATTATAATTAAATTTAATCACTATACACAATAACCAGATACAATTTTAAGAAATATGAAAAGATCGCGTGCTGCAAAACATTAGGCTACCGAGAGCTTTAATGTAATTTTACACCTGGGAACAAAAAAAAATTTGTTTATTTTGCAACACGTGTCTAAACAATTTGTATTTACAAAGGCTGAACACTTCACGTCAAAGCCTAAGTTCGTAAAAAAAACCAAAATATAAGCAAATTAAAAAAATAAGGAAAATGGTCGACAGCTGTCAACCGCAAACTGACCAAAATAATGGCCACAGTAGTTTACAATTACGTATTGTCCGACGGTCAAACTACACTAATTTTATTTTTACTTTGTATTGATTGAATATAATATATGTCATTTATTTGGTTTTTACTCGCAAAAGATAACGAAAATCGATGGTCAACCCAAGTCCAAAAACGCTAACAGAATATACACTGCCTTACATTGAAAATAATACCTTTCACAGTAAGCACAGGGGACCTGGGAACTTTGTGTTAAGACACTACGTTCCCATTAAGAACGGAAGGGCCGTTCCCCATTTTCCGTCGAATTCTGAAGGTATTGCATGTTGAGTGGCGGGATTCAACGCCGCGCTTTTCCACAGCGAGGAAATTATGAAAGTATTGAATATTTCATTTCCGCAATGAAAATAATAAATATTTCATAATTCGAATCGAACCCACAGCCGTTCGCGTTTACAAATCCTCTTATTCTGAAATACAAATAGACTTAATTACTTACCAAACGATGCTCTAATTAAAAGCAAATTTAATTATAAGAAGACAACATCATTAAAAATTATTTTTATACAAGTTAGGTAATAAACACACGTATTACTTACACTGTTTTCTGTTTAACATTATATAGAAATTCTATGTAAAAACCATTCTATGTAAAAAAAATATAAATACTAACAATATGAATAAAATTGTCACTCTAACACATGACTCTATCATATAATCAGTAAAAAATAAACAACAAAAGAAAAACAATAAGAAAACTGTAATTAAAACCCATTAATTAAACTACAAATGATATCTTCTTATAAAGCAACTTGTAAAATCCAAGAACTATGCAATAGACAGCCTACTGTAATTAAATTAATTGAAATTAAAAATAAAAACCGGTTAAGTGCGAGTCGGACTCGCCCACCGAGGCTACCGTATCAATTTCAGGATTGTAGGTCAACGGGGAGTACAATTTATAAAAGTTGACAAACTTAAGTTTGCAAAGAACATGTGCTCATATGCAATCACTTTGTTTGAAATGAACTACAAATATAAGTTTGTAATGATTTTCTTCTCTTTCTCTTCTATGAAATATTATTATTTCAACTTTCACTTTTCAGATTTTTTATTTACTTACTTGTATTGTAAGTCCATGGGAAGTACAGGTTACTTACTATAGGTTTTGATTACGCGGCAAATTTTATACAAAATTAGAAGCTTATTTTTTTCTTCTTTAACAGACCATGGTGCTATGTATTTCTTGATATTAATTTCCAATAGATACTTAAATACGATAAAAGGTCTTGACAGACGGATAGACGGACAACAAAGTGATTCTGTAGGGGTTCCGTTTTTACCTTTTGAAGGACGGAACCCTAAATATATATATATATATATATGTGTTAACATGGCGAGATCAATTAAAATTAACGAGCAATTTGTCGTTTTCTCTTGAATAAGACGACTTTTTTTATTTCATACTTTAACTGTAGCTTTTCTTTTTTTTTCTATATTTAGTTCACTTTTATTATCTGTGTTAATTTAGAATGATATGCGTTATGTCCCTTATGTTTTATTACAGAAAATGTTGCTGAAGTGTATAATTATGAATCGTTGCATAATTATTTTCCCTAGGTCATTGGCCATGGCTGGTTAGAAATACTATGATTTTTCAGCTTCATTTCGTTATAGTAGATCCCACTACTTTCATCGGGCTGCTTAGGGCTCACTCTGGAACTGGTCTACAAGGTTTTCTTATAATATTTAATTATGTAGAGGGTAGAAAGCGGTATGCTCAGCTTCAACTCCCCTTATTCCGGAGGAGCTCATGACGAGAGTCATAGTGATCCTCTTGCAAATCGGGGCTGGTAATGTCCTATAAGAGAATGTGGGACATCTGAAGGCAACGGTGACCTGTAATTATAACCGGCTTTCCGTCCAAGGCATCGTAGTGGCAAGCGCGAGCGATCGTGCAGCTTATCATTTAGATGGAAGGGTTTCCACAGAATTTTAGTAGATAGTAATTTCACTGACCGATGCGTCAAACAGTACAATCCATCTATGGGGCACTTTTGTTTTGCGCAGAATTTTCCTTCTCTTTTTACTTTGTTCCGCACTTTCCGCCTTAAAATTAAATTATCATAACATTGCATGTAGAGTGGCGATGCTTAACGCCGGACGCTGGCTTGTTACCGAAAGAGCGAGGAGCGAAAAAATAGAATAAAATATTTGATTACCTCGGCAAGGAAGCCAACCCACAACCATGCGTGCGTTTACAGTCACACGCTTGTGCCACTGCGCCACAACGGCCTCATGGTGATGAGTAAATGCATAATAAATGCATGATGAGGATGATCTGCGTAAATGCATTTCCCAGTGACAAAAAAATAAGAATCCAATACTATATATGGCGAAGACACAGTTAATGCAAAGAAATATGAAACGTAACATCAACACTCATATAATGTGCATAATTCTTGAAAATATTTAAATGTTACATCATTATTGATACGTATAAGGTCGTTAATTTTAATTAAAACTATTGCATATTTTTCTCAGTATTGAAATTTAAAATAACTTTTAAATTTTACAAATATTTATGAATAATAATTGAATTCATAAATATTTACATTAACGGGGCATAGGCCGTCACTTTTTCAGCCTATTATAAATAAAAGAATAAATTCTATTATAATATTTCTTGAAAATAACATTCAACAATAACACATACACACATTATTCTTTTAATCAGTTTAATTAACAACTAGTAACTAGTTTGACGAAATTCACGTTGTACCCCGTACACAGCAAATTAGGCGAAGGGAACCCTGGGAACCCAATGTTAAGACAGTTCCATTCCGTACTTTCCACCGAATTCTTGAGGCATTGCATGTTAAGTGGTGACACTAAGTTGCGCTTTTTCCGTCATCTCACCAGAGCGACTAAATGAAAATATTTAATATTTCGTTACCTAGTGTGGGACTCGAACCCACAACCTGTCACGTGTACAGTCGCAGGTTTGTGTACCACCTCTATTGCTTGTTTGGCGTCTATTCTAAATATTTACTTGGTATTGAAATTTAAATAAGCTTTCATAAATTTATGACGAACAATTATAATGACATTTGCTATTATTTTTTCAGCCACGCATAATTAAAAATTCTGTTGAGGCCATCATGTTACAGTCGTATGTATGTTGAACTATAAAAGTGTTAGGTTCGATTTCCACTCGGGACGATATTTCTAATTAAATCATTTTCATGTTCTCACTATAGTAGACAATGCGCGGTGTTGAGTTCTGCCACTCAGAACTCAACACCGCGTAGTATCTAAAGCGAAACTTAAAGTTGCGTGAAACTGTATTAAAAAACTAAAAAAAATATATTTAAGTCAGCATATTCTTGAAAACTATTTTCTTTAGGGTTTTTGCAATAAAATTACACAATGTCAATCATGTCATTTAAAATCTATTTTTTTATCTATTTAAGTTTTACTTTAAGAGTTAAATTATAAATAACATGTGTTTATTTCCATTATCTCCTTCACGGTCGTAACTAGGCGATGCTCTAAAGTCATAAAACTTGCTAAATAGCGATGCTCTAAAGAAATAAAAATTATGTATTCAGCAATTTTTATGACTTTAGAGCATCTGTAAAGCAATAATTTCGCCATTTTCTATAAATGGACGTAAACTACATAACATTATCATATGACATACATTAATATGTACCTTCTTAATTATTTATATTAACCTTTATAGCTTTACATTATATCAAAATGACAGAATGTTCAGAGAGACCTAGTGTTAAGACACTCCGTTTTCCAAACACTAAGTTTCCTTTGCAAGAAACAAAAAGAAACTAACACTACACATACTACACTACACATTTAATGCAGTAATATTGCAGTTGTACTGCGCAGGAGTTGCTTGGAGATCCTTGAAGGATGATCAACAGCAGACCTCGAAAGGCTTATATGATGATTATGATTTGCAATAGGTACAATATATTTAAAATATTGAATTCTCCACTATTGAGGGGGGAAACTCAACGCTGCGTTTACTACAATGTATATAGGTATTATCACAAAAATTGGGCAATTCTATGATGTCAATCAAAATCAGTTACTTATAAATATTGTTTTACTTATAAATATTTTATTATCTGTAGCTAGGTACATTATTTAATATAATAAAACTGAAGAGTGTGGGATAGAGTATAATGCCGGAGTACTCTACAAACCCATGCCCAACGGCATACTGAACGAAACTTCAGAGAACCAAAAGATTTACTTGTTTGATCGCGGTAATCTCAGGAACTAGGTACTGATTTGAATTGGAAAAATATTTCTTAGGTCGAATAGTCCACTTATCAAAATAGGCTTTATTACATCATCAGTGACCCACTGATACATCAGCCTGCAAAACATCAGCGTTGGCAGATTTTTCTCGCGGAAAAGCGGGATTTTTGAACATTTTGAATAAAAAAGTGGGATTCTTTCCCCAGCGGGAACCAAAAGAAAATAATAAATTTCATCTATTATTGATCTATTTTTGAGTAATAAAGCTTCCAATTATGATAGATATCAATATAAAATATTTTTTTTAAATAAAAAGACGTCACTATGCCTTAACGATTTAATAAGGCAGTTAAGTTTTGTTTTCAGAATAATTATACGTAATTTATGACTATACCTAATTGTAGGTATTTCGATGAAATTATTAGTAACTAATTAAAATCTTAAAGTTATAAAAAAATATTTGTTACAGTACGTGGAATATTCCGTAAAAAGTGCCTGTACAGTGCCTGTCCCGATCGAGACATTTAAATTTTGGGCTAAAAACCGGGACGTCCCGCCAAAATCGGGACATCTGGCTACGCTGTGTGGCATACACAACGGATAGTTATTTCCATTTGATCACGCGAAGCCGCAGCTACGGCTAGTTTAAATAATAAAAAAATAAAAAATCAAATGGCGGCGTCGTTTTATACATTCTGATATATACCATCACATTCGCGACGTGTGCGGTCCGTTCGCGCCTAAACGGTATTTAAAAAAAATATAAACTTTTTAAAATTCTCCATGCTTGTTAGCAAAAAATATCAGAATATACCGCCTTTCTAGATCAAATGTAGATAAAGTTATATATTAAATAGTTTAGTAGTTTTTTATTGGTATAATACGGTAGGTAGACGTAGTGTCTACCTTAGTATTAAGACACTCCGTTCATTGCTTTCCGTCCAATTCAAAAAAATTTCGAAACATTCCGTGTTGGGTGGTGGAATTCAACGAAATGCTTTGTCTGTTTAACAGAGCGGGAAAATAATTCATTCCCATGAGTGGGAATGAACCTACGACCATTGTATTTACAGCCAGCCACGGCGGCCGCAACATAGGGGCCGTTAATGTATTACGTAAGCACTGTAGATGGGCGGGGGGGGTCTTGGGTTTGCTTATTTTTGACGTGTTCAATGAAATATTTTTAAAGGGATTGCTTATTTTTGATGACATAGGGGAGGGGGGGAGGTGCCTGGGGAGTCAATAATTGCAAAAAACTGCTTACGTAATACTTGAACGGCCCCATAGACAGAGATATATATACTAAATTTAGGACGTAAAGTAGAAAATTTCGTTTTCGTGTTCCCTTAAAAACTTGGAGGCACTCTCTACAAGTACTTCCCTACACTCCCTAGCCTACATTTAACTGTAACCACGACCATTATGATTTGAATTCCCACTCTGGGAATAAGTTATTTTCATTTAAACTCTCTGATAACAATAGCTCGACGTAGAGTTCCAGTTAGAGGGTGCATGAGGGACGGAGTGTCTTAACACTAATTTTCTTACGCCGATGCACCGTGAAGGTAAAGAAAGTTACTCTTACAATTTATTTGCTTCAATATTTTAAATTGGTAAAGTAGCTTGAGAGCTTATCAATTACGAATTAATATACAAAATAATAATAACAAAATGGTTTAATCCATTAGTGCAAATATTTTTCAATAACAATAATACATAAAGTGTTTTTAAAAACTTTCAACTTTTAAGTGCTTTTAAGGTCACTCAAATAAGTGTATTTAAAAAAATAAGACATTTTTTATATAATAGATATACAACTAATGTATTCAATATAATTTGTAGGTCGTCAGAGTCTGACTGTAATCGTTACGGTTGCGGGTTCAATTCCCATTTGGGGGTCTTAATTAATTTCATTGCCTCCTTCTAGTCTGGTGTCTGGTCGGATTCCTGCCAACATCTCAATAATTGATGAACGGCGTGTCTTAGCATTTTTAAGTTTTACAGGATAAGTTTTGGTTTTTCCTCTGTACGTATATCCGTTTACCGACGGAACATTAAAATACTAGAAACGTATCTAACAAAAAAGCTGAAAAAAAATTTAAATACTTAACAAGTAAGTACTACGAATTAAAAAACTATTCTATACATTTATTAGCTACAAATACTAGATCGGACAGATTTGAGATTAAATAATAGATCCGGATTTAAGGTTTGTAACGATCCCTTTGATGGGCAAAAATGTATTTAATTAAAAATAAAAATTCATATTATGAATATGATAAACTTCTAAATCAAAAAAAATAAAAAATGGTATGAAACAGTAATATGGTGGTTAACAGCGGATGAATAAAGGTGAATGAAGTTGGTGATCTACGAACAGCAATCCCTTACGGGAGGCTTACTTTCAGCAGTGCACAGTAATGGGCTAAAAAAAATATTAAGACCAATAGCAGCGTAGGGGCACAAGCGTGCGATTGTAAAAGCGACAGGTTCTGGGTTCGATTCCCACTAGAAGAAATTTCCTTAATCTTTTTGATTTTTTTTATTTCTTCAACGATTTTTTTATTCCTTACTCTATTTTTTATTCTTCACTCTGGTAATGAGGCAGCGCGGCGTTGAGCCTCCAGAGTTCGGCAGAAAATGGAGAACGGAAGTGTCTTAAAGAGAACGAACTGTCTAACACCAGGCTACCAGGTTCCCTCTTGCTTGCTTGCTTGCACCTTGCTGTGTGCAGGATACACCGTAAAGCTAAAAAAACATATATTTTTTATATCACATTATAGATTACATTTTAGGTGCTAAGAACATAAATAAGTTACGAATTTTGATTTAGATTAATAGGAAAGTATGGTCAGAGCGCTTTGACAGTAAACAAGTACGTTGAAATATTTGGACGTTTTCTAAAAAAATATCTTATATTAAATTACATTATAAAGATTTTTTTTAAATAGAAAGACATCGTGATGCAGTATGTGATTGTAAGCGAAATAGGTATGGGTTCGATTCACGCTCGGGAGAGTGAAATATTTACTTTTATCGGTTTTAGAAACGAGCGGAGAGTGAAGAACACGTTCTACGTCATTATATACTCTACTCAATTTTATTTTAGGGGTGCACTATAAAAAACATTGCTGAGAAATTCTCCAAAACGCGTTGCCTTTCCAAATTCAATCTGTAATCGGAATGCAGGTCTCATTTCCAAGTCGTTAGCCGCAAAAATCGACACCACGAGCGGAACCTGATAGCCCTGTTGCAGACTAAAAATGTATATATGGTTATATATACTTTTATTGTATACACTAGTTGTCAAACTCAACTTTGCTTGCGTTAACTTTAAGAATCAAAATGGAATATTCTCTTCCTTTGCATGATCCTCCTACAATCAGCGATGATGTATACTCAAAGGTCATCCGAGGCCTTCCACCGCGTCTCTTACCATTAATTCCGAAACATACTTTTGCATTTTACCATTCTTCATTACTCATCCTCTCTAAGTATCCAAGCCACTTGGGCTCGTTCTTCTTCATTCTTACCTTTACTTCCTCGCTAGTACTTACCATTCTGTGTACTTCTTCATCAAAGATGCGGTCAGCTAAACTGACTGTGCATATTCTATGAAGATACAGTACCGTTCTTACTATTAACTGCAACTTACCGGCAACAGCCGGCAACAATACGCTTTTCCACATCCATTTCGTATCCTTATCTACTAAACATATTGCCTAGATATACCACATCTTTCGACGCCAAAATAAGTAAAATCTTAATTTCAAAACTTATATTCATAAATATACAATTTAAAACAAACATTCTACACTAACCTTTAACACAACGTGGTTCTAAAACAAAAAAAATAACTACAATTGGCTCTTAGATACTTATCTACGTCTAATGGGCCATTGTTTTCGGTTCGAATCCGAACTTTTTACTATCCATGTTTAATTGCGGCAATTTTTACGGATGTCACTTGACGCCAGCCTTTTTGACTTGGCTGTTTGTATTGGTATCATCGTCTAGTTTTTTCTTAATGTGCAACTTGTTCTTTTTTCAGCTTAAATTAATTTAGTTAAAGCTAATGCTGTGACTTATACAGTCTTATCTTTTAGCACTTAACGTGATTAAATTTATAAATGTTAGTTAATACGAATGTTACGTTTTAAATATAAAATTAAAAAAAAATAGGTATAATATCTTTATTTCTTAGACCAATAAATTTACAACACAGACTAAGTATTACAGGCAAAGAAAAAAAAGCACCAGCCGTTAACAAGGCAAAGCAAATCAACCATACAGACAATAACATCAGAAATTGAACACTTTACGTTTCACGCTTAACCAAATCGGCTGTTACGAAAATGACAGATTGACTTAAACAAATTATCCACACTGAGGTAAATATAGCAGGTTCGATTTTTTTTTATTATTTTTTTTGTTGCATAAACATGTATAAAAAGTCCATTGTTGTTGACCACAATGGCAGTATGCATTGTGCCTTTGCCTTTTCCAATTATTGTGTTAGCTATTCGACGAAAATAGTTTCCATTTGGAATCCCTTGATACGATTTCTTGAATTTTGTCATCGATTATTATCGAGGCTTATTACAAAATGATAATTGGGTGTGATAAAAACGTTGTTCCCTTTTGTAATAAAATTTTGTAGTAAATATGATTTTTATTCCAATAGACAATGTATAAAACAAAAACTACATAAATGTCTCTTTCTGTTCAGTGGCTGACCCGGCTAAAAAACAAGTACCAAAGGATATATTTTTTCATTTGCTCGTTTTGATAACGAAACAAAGCGCAGCGTTAAGTTCCGCCTCTGAATAAGCAATGTTTCGGTGGAAACTGGAGAAAAGAGTGTCTTAAAACTAGGTTTCCTTTGCCTACTCTGCTTAATGTGCGATACAGCGTGAAGGTATGAAAGGAAAACCTACTTCTTATTTGATTATTATAATTCAAAGAAGCCTCCGTAAAAGTAGATTAGAGAATTGAAAATTACGGTAGGACTTTATAAATAAGTTCTTTGTCCCTCCTAAAAAAACATGGGTATTTTTTAACGTCGCGACGTTATTATTCACGATTTAGATAAGAAGTGGATACAACAAAAAACCTATATGAATGACATTTTATTATCATGTTAACGTATGAATTTAAAATTAAAGATTTATTGGCGTTGAAAATTTATTGTTTTCTCTTTTTTTTCTTTACGCATTCCCAGTATTTTGTGATAGGCAAAGATATACGACTCTCTTTTATTAAATATCATTCACTAATATTTACTTGCGGCTTCGTTCGCGTCGTCATCATCATCATATTTAGCCTTTCGTATGCCCACTGCTGGACATAGGTCTCATCCAAGGGTCTCTACAACGATCGGGCGTTATCTATGGCTATGGTCGTATTCAAATAAAAATATGTAATAGTCAACTGTCCTAGGTAACTCTTACCGTATAGTGGATTTCATAAAAATCGTGTAATATAACCTAAAGCTTTATTCGTGGTTCAAATTTGAACCAGTGAACTCTTCAGTAAGCCATAAATAATGTGTATTTGGTATTTAAACACCAATAAGATAAATTGTGAACATAAATACATACTGATTATACAACAAATTCTTGCATAAAAATAAAACAATAATTTTGTTTAAGGGCCTATAAAGTAAATTATTTATACATGTGTCGACGCGATGGCTGTGGTATCATTTCCAAGTTAGGGAAACAATTAAATAATTTCATTTTTCAGTATCTCATAAAATAAAAGCAGCAGAACTCGCGGCGTTAAGTCCCGCCAACTAACATACAATATATCTAAATTGAGTACCTAAATATACTGCATGTATAAGGTATCATTTAGTAGGATTAGAGGATGCTTGAAGGAAAAAATAGTAGGTACACCGTCATTTTACGTACAAAACTGTTTCAAAAAAAGAGCATAAATTCAAATCTCCCGCGTTTTGGTAAGTTTTTTTCTTTCGTTACAATAATTTAAGGCGACGGCGTACGATAAAGTGTTTACCGACTTATTTGCTTCCAAACTGTTATTTATTATAATGAGCTTTTAATGTTCGTTTTATGTTCTCTTAAATACTAAATAAGTATATATTTTTATATATTAATGTTTTGAAATCTTTTTATATTTTTTGTTATACTCTTATGTATATTGTATATATTAAAGCTGTGGAACAGATTCATACTGAATCTCGTTGTGGATTCGACCTACACTTAGTAGAGTAGTAGAGTTAAGACACTACGTTTCTCACGGCCGCCTTAATTTCGAAATAATGCACCGTTGACTGACGGAACTCAACGCCGCGCTTTGTCTCCTTACCAAACCTATGAAGTCAAAACTAGTCAGCCACCGCTGCGCCTATTCTATTACGTCAAAAATTTTGCGTGTTGGGTGATGGATCCTATATCTAAATTAACTAACAATTCATATTTATAATGTCTCATTTTACTATCACCCAAATTTGAGCCATTTCAAAATTATATAACAATGCCATATGGTAAAGTAATTAGACGAACAAAACTTTGAGTTTTCGGTCTCACGATAGACAGAAATATATACCTGGAAGTTTGAAGCAAGAATCTTTTTAACAAATATGGTTCCTTATATTTACCTATACTTAAATAAAGTTTTCGTTCTTTTTAATTTTAACACTACACACATTTTAGTCCGTACGTGCTTTTCCTTATTATTATGTTGTTACCCTATCATTAATATTTATTAGTAATTACTATATATACAATTAATACTTATCGTAAGAACACATTTTTATGTGTTGGCGTAGGTATGTGTTTTTTGTTCGATCATTATATTTCTACAGGTAAACCGCACCTTTAACAGCGTAACTCAACGCTGTCCGAAGCGAAAAAGCGCCTATATTTTTAAATAAACTAAATTTAAAAAACTTACTTCGCATCCTCAGATTGAAAATAATCTGACAAAATTAGCACCACGTAGAAAATTAATAGATAATGTATAATATTATTGATGCCATATTTTGCCAAATTAAAAAATAAAAAAAAATCAAGTAGGTAAATTTTATGGGACATAAAATTGTAAAATTAAATTGAAACGCAACCAAACGTCGTTTACAGTTTTTCCATAACCACAAGGGAACCCAAATAAAAACGTAGCAATAAATAATATCGTTACAGTATTCGTATCGGCGGCCGGCGCATTCGTGTGCGTCTTCTTGAAAAGAAATTATCACATTTGTTAGACTCTCCAACGATTTATATAGGCTGATTGCCGGAAATTATTAATATATTTTTTAGATTTAACTGTTTCCCGTATAAGGCAGAGTAGACAAAAGAACCCTAGTGTTAAGACACTCCGTTCTCCATTTTCAATCGGATTTCCGAGATATTGCGTATTGTTTGGCGGGACTTAACGCTGTGCTTTGATTACTTAGCAGAGCGAGCAAATGGAAATAATGATTTCTGGGGCGTTTACTATCAGTCAGTTCCGTTTTCTCACACAACGCTCGATTCCGTGTCTGTTGAATTGCGCCAGTGCCAGAACAAGGAAATGAAAATCGAACCTACGACGGTCGCGATTACTGTCACACCCTTTTGCCACCGGACCACGTTGGCTTAAAATAAAATAATGTAAATATAATGATAACCCCGAGTAATGATCGAACTTACAACCGTGGCATTTTACAGCAGAAAATCTTATTTATTTCTTATATTACTGTTACGGAACAATCTGATATTCTGATATCTTTTCCAGAATATGTCGCTTTTTAGTTTCTTGTTGTATATTTAAAAATATGTGAAATTATCGCAAACACGTTTGTTTCACGCTATATGTCGCTTATAGCAGGGAAACTGAAGACACTCTGCTTTCATTCTAATTTTCAAGACATTGCTTGTTAAGTGACAGAACTCTACGTTTTATTCTATTTTAACTTAGGACTCTCAAATACTCAATCACATTTCTTGTTACTATTATAACAATTTTAATCATTCACTTAAAATTAACACCATATATACATACAAAACAATAATCACAACGCCCCTACTGTGGCATTAAAAAAAACAAAATTAATCCTTCCTTCTCTAACACTTCTTAATAACATCATCTATCTCTTTCTAACATCAAAAATGGTGGAATAATAACTCCAGTTTCCCTTGAACTAATTTAAAATGCTTCTTTTACGATGACAGGGGTCAACACAAAATGGGTAATCTCGCCCTAGTCTAATAGAAATCATATAATTTACATGGGCACCGTAAAATAATAATTATCTTTTAGTTTTTCGGTCTTTTTTATTTTGGGGTTTCTGTCAATAGGTTGTAGAGTGTCCATGTTTTTTATTTAATATCAATATATTGATTTTTATATTTAAAATATTACTAATATTTATTTTTAATTATTTTTTTTTTCTTACATAAGGAGGTCATCGTGGCGCATAGGAATATTGTTTGATTGTATATGGACGCTCGCTCGTCGGTTTGAATTTCGCTCGCCACTCAGGGGAAGGATTATATGTATTATATTTAAATTATTCTAACCGCTATAGTAAACAAAACGTGGCACGGAATTCCGTCTCTAATTATACAATGTCGCAAAACAATGGATGGAATTAGAAAAACAGCCTAGACATGGCTACTACACAACGTAAGACTAGCATTTGATTCACTCTGCCTACCATGTAGAGGAAAAACGTGAAACTACATAAAATAGTTTTGAAGAACATTCGTAAATGTGGTGAATCGTTAAGATTACTAGTCATATTATTTAAATGTATTTATATTTTTATAGCGTCACGCTATATCCTAAAGATTACAGAATAAGCAGAGGGGACCTGGTGTAGTTTTAAAACTTTCCTTTCCCACCAAGACACTTCCGTTCGCTACTTTCCAAATTCTGTAATCACTGTGTGTTGAGCGGCGCAACTCAACGCCGTGCTTTACGTCGTTACCAGACCAAGGCTAGAGACATAAGTATGCGATAGTAAACGGGATGAATTGTGGATTTGACTCCCACTCGAGTATTTTTTTTAAATGTCTTGTAAATGATCACATTATTACTATGCAATTGTATTTAATTACTGCACGAAATGTGTTATTAATATACATATACAATAGTTATGATTATTGTGTTAATTTTCTTGGTACATCTACACAGGGAAAGATTATTAATAAAAAAACACAATCAAGATATTTTATATATATATTGCTATACATTTAGGGTCTTAGGAATATCAAAAGGCTTCTTATAAGACGTTTCTATGTAGTTAGACTTCATGAAAATATGGATGGATAAAATACTTAACCCGTTATTTGAAAGAAAAATTAATAAAAAATGTGGCACTTAATATGAGTACAACTATGTAAATGATTTTTGCTTGCACTTATGAAAATATACTCAAACAATCCTTTTATCTGAGAACAAAAGATACTTCAAGTATAAAAAATGGCATAATGAACGATAGTAAACATACAATTGCTTTTGAAAGTCAGCTTGTAAAGATTTTGCAATCATTTATAACTTTTTTATGCCACATGGTCAGTCACAGCCTTAAAATTAAAACCCGTTACCTTTAAAGTAGGTCAATCGGAATAAAGAGAAATGATTACGTATTGGCAAATGTTATGATTTAAAGAAACCACAAACTAAATATCATGTTTTATGTGTAATTTTGTCTCTGACCACTACTGGTGTAATTTGAAAAATTGAAATTATTAGTGGACAACTGACGGACAGAAGTTAGTGGTAAAACTTAATTTGTTGTTTTCTATTTAAAAGGGGAAATTATGGTGTATTTTTATTTTAAAAAAGCATAATAAGCAAATTATTTGACGAATACGCAAAATTCCAAGAAATCTGACAATTTTAACTCAATAATTACCATGATTGATTGCTAACAAGCTAGTGAATTCATTAAAAACAAATTAAATTAAAATGACATATGGCAAAAATACAAGCAATTCTAACAAGTGACATATGCGTTATACCAACCAGAGTCACGATTTTTTTATTAATCACTTATTTATTTTTGTTTTTAACTGTCACTTACAAATTACTTAATTATTGAACAAAAACAGTAAAAATACTTTATTTCTTTATTAGGAAATAACTTTATAATGATATAAAATTGTCCAGCTCTATCATCGGCCGCCTCAATATTAAAGAAATTATAACGTTTACAAATAAGTAACATGAGCTCTAAGCTTTCACATTATATAATAATAGTAATAGTATAATTTTATCTAAATAAAAAAAAATCATATAAATAAAAATAAAATCTTGTGAAAATATGTAAATAACCAAAAAATATAGCAATAAAATTTATTATATTTATGTACTATGGTCACTCTACATTTAAAATCTATCCGCCATATTGGATAGCATAATAATGGCGGCGGCTTTACCGCGGGATGACTTTATATAATCTATGCCCACAGATGACTCTATATTATCTGTGCTTTTCACACAAATTACCCGCGTTTTTGTTATGACATTTAAGAATTTATTACCAAAACTAAAATGAAATATTACAAATTTTATTATAAAATCATCATTTATTATTGTCCGTGGTAACGCAGTAAGCTTAAAATACTGACTGTAAGCGGGATGGTGGTGAGTTCGATTACCGCATGGATTAATGATTGTATTTAGATAAATTATTTTAGGCCCTCGTGGCGCACAAGCACAACAAATCATTGTAAGTTCGATTCCCACTTGGGAAAATTGAATTATTTTCATTCCGCCACTCAATACGCAACATCTCGAAAATTGGACGGAGGGAACACAGTTTCTTGACAATAATTAAACCTACAGGTTCGACCTACTCTGCCGTATGCAAAATATACTGTGTATCTATTTTATATTATCATATTCCTATATATATATTGTGAAGCCCTCGTAGCACAGGAGCACAAAGGTGGGGACTGTAAATACGAAAGTTCAGGGTTACATTCCAATTCAGGGAAAGGAATATTTAATATTTTCATTTTCTCGCTACGGTAACAAGACAAAGCGCGGCATTGGGTTCCACGGTCCAGCACTGAACACTCAATGCCTTAAGAATTGGGCGGAAAGTGGGGAACGGCTTGTTAATGGGGCCCGGCCTAAAAACTAAGTTCTAAGTTCTTAGATTCCCTCTGCTTACCCTGCTGTGTGTGCGGGATACAACGTGAAGGTGATTATTATTACTAACAGGCGTACAAAGCGTTGTTGACTTCCACTGCTAAATATATAAATCAAATCTATAAATATAATTTCTTAAAATTAGGCAAAAAAGGAAAAACGGAGCGTCTTAACTCTAGGTACTCTGCTATATACGTAGTTTAAGTAAATAAAGCTAAATCATTTTGTTTCATTACATGTGGCCGTATTTTATGTTGTTAGTCTTATAATTAATGCGAAAATTACAGTTTGCGTGCATTTGTTCTGGTTTGACGCGTTTTGAGATGATTATCGTGAAAGCATTATGTTTTGTTGTGAATCGCCATTTATAATTAGTATTTTATGTGTTTTTAAAGATTTTATTAGAGTTATTAATTAGTACATTGATGTTGGCTTAAGATATTGCCTGCTACTAAGTATATTAGATTTTTTAAAATATGTTTTTCTTTTATTTTAAGCGATATTTAATATTGAGAAACATCTAGCCTATTAATTATTATTTTTTTTATCTTCACGCTGTAAACAGAGGGAATCTAGTGCAGAGAAACTCCACTCCCCATGCACCCAATAATTTTCGAGGTATTGCGTGTTGAGTGGCGGAACTAAACGCCGCGCTAAAAAGAATATATTCCATTCCAAACTATTTTTGAATCTAATATATCCTATATATATATATATATATATATATATATATATATATATATATATATATATATATATATATATATATATATATATATATATATATATATATATATAGGATATATTAGATTCAAAAATAGTTATTAAAATAGTATAGTATATATATATATATATATATATATATATATATATATATAATATATATATATATATATATATATATATATATATATATATATATATATATATATATATATATATATATATATATATATTTTATACAGAGTCCGTCGTGACGCAATGGTACAACTGACTGTAAACACGACGATAGTGGGCTCGATTCCTATTCGGGGGAAATTTCCTCGCCTTAGTAAACGAAGTGGAACATTGAATTTTACCACTCAACACGCAATATCTTGAATATTTGGCGTTGGAGAATAATGTCTCTTAATACTAAGTTGTTTCTTCAAACTAAAAAAAATCTTTTTAATGGGTACCAATAAAAAGTATATACCATACTTAGTCAATTTAAACAAAATGACATAAACTGGAGCCTATATGTTGTTCTAATTTATAATATATTATATATTACTGAATAACTTTTCATCAATCCGTTCAACAGTTTTTGCGTCAAAGAGTAACAAACATCGATCCTTGAACTTTAGCCTTTATAATATTAATAGGATAGTAGTAGAAAATATATATATATAAATATATATATATATATATATATATATATATATATATATATATATATATATATATATAGACAATCTCTTGTACCTTTTTAATGGCTGAAACGATAAAATTTGCAATTCCAGATTTCCAATATACAGAATATGTTCACTTTAAAACCCGAACGAGTAAGTTATAAGGACCACCCATATACAAAGCACCGCCCTTGCCCAGGTAAGTGAGGAAAGAAACAGATTTTTTATAATAGTTTTTATGGAAAAAAAATATATAGAAAGGACACCGCGCCTCATAAATTTCACCTAATAGAGGAGTGGATGTCAAAATATTTTATTCTTTGGTAACAATTGTTGGTTGATTCGTTTGTCGGTTTGTTCGTTTGGTGTGTGAAGCGATTTTTGTTTTGTGTGTGGTTTGTTGGCTTGAAATTGCGAATTTTTGAGGTTTTTAGGTTTAAATTTTATGTATTTTTAGAGTTTCTATATAAAAATGTATGTGTGATATATTAACTGAAACTTATTTTGCTTGAAGGGATCGTCTTGGCGCAGGGGATCAAGCGTGCGACTGTAAACACGACGGTTGTGGGTTCAATTCCCACTCGGGGGAGCCAAATATTTAATGGTTTTATCTCCTCGCTCTGGTTACGGGGCAAAGCGTTAAATTGAACAGAAGTGTCTCAATGGGAACGGAATGTCTGAACACTAGGTTCCCTACATTGCTATATGCGGGAACAACGTGAAGAAAATAAACGCATACGTACATACATATTTATAAACTAAAAAAAAGCAATTTTAAGTAAAATAATCCGTCATTAAAGAAATGCGGTTAGCTCTTGACCGGATATCTGCTGTTGTGGTCGAATTATAAATATTTATACAAATATAATACACAATTTCATGTATTTGTATAATAATATATAAGAAGTATGAATTTTTGTTGGTTGTCCATTGTTTGGTAAACGGTTTTGCTCTAGTGTAATAAAAATATAATATTTTTTATTTCTCAGATCATTATTTTCTTTTTAGCGTCATGCTGTTGCATATAGCGGAGTGGGCAGAGGGCTTCTAGTGTTAAGACATTACCTTCCCCACGCCCCGCCGAATTTTTGAGACATTGCGTATTAAGTGGCGGAATCGAACGCTGCGCTTTGCTCTATTACCAGATCGAGGATATTATTAGGTATATTAAATATTTCGTTCCTACGTGTGCAAACTGAGCCCACAACCAATTACAGTCTCACGGTGCCACCTCATCATGAGGGCAACGTTATTATTAGATATTGTTATAGCTTTATTTAACAGATGTGGTATATTTGGGAAGTATGTTCAGTAGAGATGGCAGATACGAGATGGGTGTGGAAAGGAGTATTGCTGCCGGTAACAGAGTTAACAGAGCCTTAGCTGCATTGATGAGTCGGTAAAACGTCAACGCAGCTGCGCGTTTGGCCGTACACTATGCAGTGTTGGTACCGACGCTGTTATACGGCAGCGAAACGTGGGTATTACAGAAGAAGAATGAAAGAAACAGGAATGCCGTGGAGATGCGATATCTTTGTAGGATATGCGGAGTCAACTTAGCTGATTGAATCCGCAATGATGAGGTACACAGTACTAGCGAGGATGTCACGGTGAGAATGATGAAGAACGTGCTCAGCTGGTTTGGGCACGTCGAACGAATGAGTGATGAAAGAATGGCAAAAAAGATTTATGATGGAAAAGTGAGTGGTAAGAGAGGTTGGGGAAGATCTCGGTTAACCTTCAACATAGTATTGAAAATACTGAAAAACCCCCCGGAGGGCATGTATGACAGTGGACGAGGCGAATGGGGTATTTAGAGATCGTAGCGTTTGGCGCAGCCATCTTGCTGACTACCCCTAAGTTACTAAGTTAAGTATTATCATTAATAGGTAGGTACTAGGGTCTTATAACCATAATCATCAAGTGAAATCTTTTTATTCGATTGTTTTATTTTTAAATGTAATATGTAAATAGTAAGAGTTACCACCGATAATATCAGATCATAAATTAAAGATATCAGCGATTTTTTTTTATTTATATATTTTGTAGGTAACTTTAATAATAATTTATATCAGCTTAACATGTAGCTACCAATGCTGCCAACAGTCCGATTTAAATCGATTTTATGCGATTTCATTCGATTTTACTCTTGGTGGAACACAATTTACCACATTGAATTATCAATTAATTGTAAGTTAACAAAAGTTAGAAATATTGAGTGGACCAGCGCCATTTATTGGAAGAAATCTGAAATGAAGCTAAAAAAAATTGATGTTACTTTGCTTGATATTGTTATCATTTTAACAATACACAAAAAAATTGTTCTTTTTATTATTAATGACAATAAAATTGTCTTTTTGTAAGACAAATGTAAAGAATGGCTTCACGCTTTTCGAGGCAGAGTCTAGTGTGAAGACACTGCGTATGCCACTTTGAATACTGAGTGGCAAAATTCAACGGCACGCTTTGTTTTGCCATAGCGGGGAAATGAGGAAGATGATTTGAACCCACAACCATCGACAGTCTCTCAATGCGCTATCTAGTGTCGAGTAGCAATTGTAATATAATTGCCACTAGATGGGGTTACGAGTATAATTTTACTTTGAAAGTGACATCTATTGATATTATTTTAGTACAAAGCTACACAAGGAGATGTCGCTAAGTAGTGTCTCTATAATTTTAATTACTCTATGCGTGTTTGTATTTTTTTCCTGCGCCATTTAACGTGGGACATTGACATATGGACCGAGGAATAGAATCGAAGGAATAAGTTCTCAAACAGGGCTAGAGCAAGGCAAAATTTAAGCCAGAAATTAGAACTATTAATAAAAAGTGTTTATAGCACTATTTTATTATTTTTTTTAGTTTCTCTAATAACAGACGTCCCTAATTCATTAAATATATAATTTTATTTATTCAATATCATTTTTATTTTAATATCCAAAAGCATTAATTCCTGACACATCTTTTATTTTTAAACCGTTTGTAGAATTTAAAATTTGGTAAAGGTAAGGATACACAGAGTCGAAAAAAAATAATTAAAAAGGTAAATGAAACAAATTATCTTTTAACATTTAATATATTCCTTAATATCTAAACATAAACCATACAATTTAATTAATCAGAAACATTTTATATTGGAATGCTTATATTACCAAAAATAAACAACACTTTTGAAACTTTTTGAAAAAAGAATACACTGACTTTTTTCTGGACGCTAATAAAATGTGTATAAGTTGTAGCTTCAAATCCCACTTAACGGAATATTTATATTTTAAATGAAAATAAGAATATAAAACAACTGTGTTATTTCTACATTCTATTTACATAGCAAATGCAAAAGATTCAAGAAATTAATAATAAATATAATTTTAAAGTATTCTGTATTACAAATGTTTAGATAAAATTAAATTTGTTTAAAATCTTAAACTGCAGTGAAATAAGTACAAATTCAAAAATGAAAATAGAAATAAAGAGAAGAAATTAGTTGGACAGAGACAATATCCTATCAAATAATATCTTAGTTCCCAAACAGCTTTTTATTTCATTAAAAACCAGGTTGTTAAAACACTCCATTCTCTCCCTTAGAGTGGAAGGGTTAAGTATTTCCTAGTATTTCCTATAAGTATTTCCTAGAAATACGTAATTCTAGGAAATACTTCATTTACCCGAGTGAGAATCAAATCCACAACCAACGCGTTTAAAGTCAGATGCTACCCTACCGTGACCTAATTTAACTAATCATAATTGTTTATAGTTTGTTCTTCCATATATTTATTTTAGATTTTTTATCATTAAGACATTTTTATTATATTATTTTAATTTATACATAGTTATATAAATAACTTTTAAAAAAAGCTATTTATATACCTTTAATACATATATAAATACTCCAAATTATCATTATTTTTGTCAAATTTAGAAGGAAAACTTTAAAAATATGTATTTCATTTAAGTTTTGCTTATATCTATAGGGTTCTCTTTATCTATTACAATTATAATTAAGATAATATCTATCGTTTTCTTATTAAAATAGAAAGAAAAAGAATAAACAAGTTCAACCTTACATTTACGCAATAATAATGATGTACTCAATAACTTTATATTACTCAATAACAATGATCATGAGTTCAATTTCATTAAAAAAATATTTCCAATTTTCTGCTGAATTTAAAAAATATATATTATTGTAATTGGATAACATCAGACTACGCAAAGATAATGGGTTCAAATTCTATTGACACAAAATATATTATAACCAGGTGACTACAGATTTTTTTTATTTCAGAATGTTGTTTCATTTTTTAAAAAATATGTCTTTTCTTCTATTTCAACGCTTACCTTTCTTCTTTTTCTTTCTTTTCCTATCCAAATATTCACAATCGACCGTTCCACTCAAATCTTGATATCCATCCAATTTCTGACTTTCATAATTCGGAAAATTTATACCCTCAGTTTGTTGATAATTTTCGGTAAAAGTTTCCGAAAATTTTGCACTTAATGATTCTGAACCAAAGAATTTATTAGCGAAGTGCTCTTGCTTTTGTAGATTTTGATATTTTTCAGTGTTTGGGTATATTGTGTTTAATATGTTTGTTGCTAGAGTGACTGGGGAGGCGGGGTTCGCCTGGTTTATCGGTCAGAACTTCAGATCCTAGAAAATAAGGAAATATAAAAAGTACATATTTTAGTACTACTAAAATTGTCAGTTTTATTATATACTTGTATTGAAAATAATAAAGTATTTAAACTTTTCGAAAGAGTCAATTTTACAAAGTAGGGAAAAAAAGATATATTTAGAAATGTTGAGGTACAAGTATAAATTTCAACGTAAAGAAACCACTAAAAATCACTGGAATTTAACTTCTAATCCGCTACACAATAAGTTACCTTGATAGCCTGAGGCAGGTCCGGCAGTCTCATGTCCCGCAACTGTTGCGGCAAATTCATGCTTTTAACAGCAGACACCGCACGCGCCGGCGCCGCTGATATACCTGCCTGCAATAAAAAAAGCCGCGGCGTTTAGTTTTTCCACTCAACACGCTCTACATTCTTAAGCCATTCTCAAGAATTCGGCAGAAAGTGAGGAACGGATGTGTCTTAATGTTGAATGGAGTGTCTTCACGCTAGATTGTGAAGTTACCATATTTTTTGATTTTCCTAGTCTAGTAAGATAAAAATGCGGCGTTAGCTTTCGCCACTCAGTACATGGAATGTAAATGATATGTGACCTATTTTTTTTAGCTTCATGCTGTATACCTTATTTAGGCATATGACTGACTCTTATGACTTATAACTCTTTACTTTAACTTCTGATGACTTATAACTCTTTACTTTCACTCCTTTATTCCTAACTTTCCGTCCAATTTTCGAAACTTGCGTGTTGAGTTGCGTAACTCAACACGAAATCGAACTCAACACACTGTCGCGTTTAGTCACACGCTGTTCTTTGCGCCACGTCGGTCTCCTCTACATATTTTTTAATTCGGTAAAATTTTAAAAACATGTCAAAACCTTAAAAGCTAAAAATCTATTATTGTAATAAGACACCACATCTCAAAAGTGAGCAAAAATAGTGCCATTATAAAAAAGCACTTACTGCTTTGCTTTTTTGAATATCCCCAAATAAAATAAAAATGCATGGACTCATGGACATGGACATGAAATGCAATCAAGTCTCCCAAAAACAAACAAAAGAAAGACAACATTTTCTAACAAAGCCATTTACTCCCACTCTTCCTTCCACTCTTATTTCAGCCTACTGCATCTTGTTCTGCCCGTGCAAATTGCACAGTATATAAGTAATATCCATCCAGCAGCACCATGCCGCCCATGCGATATGCGGCATCAAGTGTTGGATAAGCTTTGAAAGCACTATCTTCACAAATTTTAACAAATTAATCCATTTTCTCAATCAATACCTCTTCTCTATTTTCATTTTCTCACTATGCATTATTATGTATATTTGCACTAAGGTGCCTTGTTGTGAAAAGATTAAGATCTTTTCAAAGTAAGATAAAAACGAAGTCAATCAATTAGGCCATATATTCCCCATTTTCGCCTCTCTATAAGCTGAAGGATTTCAGCTTTGCATTTATTAACTATGCTAATGCCATTGGACTCCAAGCTCCTCCTCTTACTTACTTGAGTATTCTGCATATTGGCAGCTAATTAAAATTCTAAAAAAATGGAAAAGAAAAAAAATTACAATCCATTTAGGCCATTTTCACCCTATTTTCTTACCTCAGCCTTCTGCATTTTGTTTCTGCTCGTGCAACCTGCATAGTATATCGGACATGTTGGTCTGCAACACCATGCCACCCATCACCAACTCATCAAGGACCTGATGTGCTGCATCAGCATGGAATATTAAGTCCAATTCACATACATTCTCAAAACATTTGTCTAATGTTTCTACAAACACCTGGAAATTTTTATTAAAAAATTAGGCTAAAAATCTTAACACAAAGATTTCTCTGCCAACTACTACTATGTATGTACACATAAATGGAAATTAGGTGAAAAAACAATAGTATCCAAGTAATAAATAATTTATTAATAGAAAATTGCAATAATTACATGTTTTTTTTTTTTTTATGGAAGAGACACGGCAAACGAGCGTGCGGGTCACCTGATGGTAAGTGATTACCGCCGCCCACGGCCCCGTGTAACCCCAGAGGAGCTACAGGTGCGTTGCCGGCCTATTAAGATGGGTTGGGCGCCGGGGCCCGGCATTACCTGATGCGAAACGCAGTGGCATAAAGCCACTACTTCACGCCGGTTTTAAATGCCGGGGGTGGTAATGATCCGGTCGAGTCTGCCCATGCGTGTTGCCATTGCTGGCGACGTGACTCTACCACACGTACTTTAGTCGCCTCTTACGACACCACTAGTACCAGGATGATCCTATTCTAGGCCGGGATCACACGGCTACATATGTAGAGTAAGAGTTGAAATCACTTCATATAATATAAATATTTTTTTAAAGGAAAATCAACTTACCTGAATTAGATCTAAAATTCCAAGTTCACTTTCAGATGAGTCCACACAAAACACAAAGTATAATGTTGCATAGTGTCTGTATATTAATTTATAGTCAGATCCACCAATGAGACTGAAAATAATTAAATAAAAAAATTATATAGTGTTGTAAAACATTTATCTGTTTATTATTGTCATATGTTTTTAACTTTATGATGTGAAAATAGTGATGGAACTTAACACCACACTGGGACTTACCAGAGTGGAAACTAAAAAAAATAATTGCCCAAATGGAGTCTACATTCATAACCAATGTGTTTACAGTTATATATTATCCTACTATTAGATATAAGAAATAAAAAGAAAAACTTATTTACTGATTAAATGATTATTTTCTTATTGCTTATTATTCAAACAAATTACATTTATAAAAGCACAATGTATTTACCCAACTACAATGCTGTGACAGTGTGATAGTGAAAATATATTTATAATAATAGTATATAAAGAAAAATATTACTAACCTTCCTCCCTCAAGAAAATTACACACGTTATCGTCTCTTTTAGATACTAATTGAAAAGTTTCTTTTATAATCTGCTGTTGCATATCTTCATTCTGCATATTAAAATTATTAATACAATATATTATTACCACATTATTATTTATGACCTACTAAATAATTACTACCATGTATTTATTTATTAATTTAATTGTATATATTTCCACTTTCACTTACAAAGTATTGATAGAATTTCGATAATCTCGGCTTGCCATGATTATTGAACACTAATATAGCTTTAATCATTGTGTACTTAAGATTATAAAAAAAAGTTTACTTAAAGTATCATAAATTTCATTTAAAAATAGCGGAATGACTTGAGAAATTTATTAAGTGTTACTAAGATACTCCCATCGATTTCTCGATATGTAAAATTTGACATTTATTTTGACAGCTGATATGTCATCTTTGCAATGTGGTTTCATTATAGCATCGGTTCCCAACCAGTGGTCCATGGGCCAGTAGTGGTCCGCAGCAGCTAAAATATGGGCCGCGAATGATTTAAAATGCTTATCAAACATAAAATATTTTGACATTTAAATTCAATATACGTTGAAATTCATTGATTTTTATTATTTACTTAAAAAATCACACACCCCATCATACAAAAAGTCTTTTTTTAAACCTTTGACTTTGAAATGATTTTTTATGTTTAATTATTAATTTATTATAAATACAAAGTGATCCCTGCTAAAAAGAATTCTATAAAAGTAGTCCCTGATTAAGAAAAGATTGGGAACCCCTGCTTTATAGCTACGGTAAATTTATTAATATATTAATTTATTTATTTCCACTACAAGCTGTATCTCACCTATGGCAGGGTAGGTAGCATTAGAAAGAACCTAGTACTAAGACACTTCATTCGCTACGCACCGCCCCATTTCTGTGTTATTGCGTGTGGAGTGATAAAACTGAACGCTGCGCTTTGTCTTGTTACGAGAGGAAATTTAAATGAAACATTCGCTTGAGGTTGAACCCACAACCACACTATGGACTGCGCCATGAATCCGACTTAAAAAAATATTACAAAATTATCAATAATTTATAATTTATTATGATTTACTTATTATTCATAAATGAAAACGTACAACCTTAATTACATCAAAAACATTACGGTACCACTACGGTACGATACAAACATATATTTTAAAATGACAAGTTATTCTAAATCCATTTAAATATTGCAATAAATATTTTGAATTTATCTGTGGCCGAATAAGTTGTGTAATTTTTTTTCTATTATCTATATGCGTCGCGCTCGAGCGGTCAGCGCAGCGATGTGCGGGTGTCACAAAAAGCAAAAAACGTGAAAAACTTAACTATTATTGTGTGAAATATACTGTATATACTGTTCCTTGTGTTTATTTATATGTAAATTATTGAATGGAATCATATAACAGCGGCGTCGGAGTAGTAATATTTTTATACAGGTCAGTGTTACTTTCATGATATTACTACACATTTGTGACTTTATTTGGACACCGGGTTCTCCAGTATCGTTGCTATAATAACGCTTTTAACTACCTCACAATATATAACGTAACACATTTTAACATAATAGTAATATACAAAAAAATTAAACCTCTCCAGCTACCTTTTAACTAGATTATTAAACAGTACAGTCATCTATTAAATTGTCCCAAGGGTAGGAAGTGAAGATATCTGTCGTTTATATTCACTAAACGGCACGGAAGCCTTTTTTATTCAATGTCGTATTTTGGCGCGTTTATAAACAATGGTGCGAAACTTTTTGTAATACTCACTTAGTTGCGCTTAGAGTTACTTTTATTTCATTTTCATCTTATTATATAAAATCTAACTGATAATATAGTTACAATATAATGAAACTCAATTATTGATTGTCGTATATAATTGTTATTGTATTTTTCTATTGTTTACTTGAGTGTTATCACTGATTTGACCTGCCAGTGTATTATCAGTTTTATCAATTCATAACAATAATATTCTTATAGTAAATATTAAATATGTTACTATGAAACATAACTACTAAATTAATTTTTATTTTATTTAAAAAAAACTAAACTATATATGTACTATACTTAAATATTAACTCAACATGCTTAATGAAAATTAATTAAAGCAATATAATTTTTTTTTATTCATAACTTAAATTTATTGTCTATATATTCTTAGTTTATATATTTATAAAAATTACATATTTTTTGATCATTTATTTAAACATACAAGTCATATCTAAAATAATCTTGTATTTGCATTCTATTTTAGCTAAGGAAAGCAGAGTGAAAGTGGGCCAGTGCATAACTGTCACATATACACATACATTTTAAAATGTAAATTTAATGTGTATATGTATAATGCTATTAATTTATTTTTATGTTTAATCATTATTATTCCCACAGATAACAGGGAAGAGAGAGCCTATTGTTAAGATACTCCACACACTGCAATTAATAAACAATGAATGTAAATTTGACATAATACTTGTACATTAAAAATTAAATACTTATTATCTGTAAAATGTTAGGTAGAAGCTAAAAAACTGTTGCAGCAGTTTGTCTTTTAGAATCAAAAAAACACAAAAATGAAAAGAATGAATTGATCAAACTCAATTCTGATCTAAACAATTTGAATCAATCTGACCTGAATTGGAATCAAACCCACATCTATTGCACTTTGCAGTCTACTTGCCCATTGCTGCACAACAACCTTTGTGAAAGTATAGAGATTATAATTATTCAACAAAAAAGTTTTCAAGAATAAAACTGAGATGCAACTTGTGACAAAAAGTATAATTGTTATCAATTTAGATAATAATGTTTACATAAATCTGGGTGTTTTTTGTTCAATGTCTTACAAATATAAATTTATTACAAAAACTTAACAGCTGTGATATAATGATTCATAGATTTGTAATAAAAAAAACCAATACCAAACTGGTTATCTTTGTAATTTAATATGAAATAAATTATTATATTAATTTAGCATTCACAAGATCACAATCTATCAGCAATCACAAGATAGTTGAAAGAAACTGGAGCATAAATACTAAATAAGTATGGATATCTCAAAAATTACTAAACTGATCTTGATGAAACTTGTACTGCTCCTTAAGTTGCTTTGAAGAATTACATTAATGTGAAATTTCTGAGAAATTAGTGGATAAAGTCACATATGGAATTTGACACACGAACAATGAAGTGGTGCAGAGGCACAAGTACTGTTAAAGTTTCAGTTGCCATTTCATGAAATTATATATTTAATATTTTTATTTCCTCGCTCTGATAATAAGGCAAAGTGCTGCGTTGAGTTCTGCTACTCAACCTGCATTGCCTCAAGAATTCAGCATAATGTAATGAACAGAAGTATCAGAATTGAAATAAAATATTTTAACATTAGGTTCCCTGGTTCCCTCAGCCTATCCAGCTATGTGTGGGATACCATGTAAAGCTACAAAAAGACAATATAATGTCTTGTCTGCTACACAGAATAAAGCTTGACCTTACAAAAAAGTGAAGAATAGAAGTAGTTTTGATATTTAATATTAATGTTAAAATTAGTATTTCAAATATAGTTTAATATTTTATAAATTCTTTAAAAGGAAATTGGAAAGTTGTTAAATTGAAGCTTACTATTTTGGTGTAGTATTACTCCACTTTCATCCTAATTTTGTCAATGTTGCCAAAATTATATAGACAAATATATTGGTAAAATTGACAAAATGAGGACAAACGTGAGGATAACAATATGTCATCTTTGAGTTTGTTATTGTGGTACACTAAATTTTTTTTCATAATTATCTCCTTATTGTATTTTGAGACACTCATGCCCAATTATTGCTGAATTTATGAGGCATTGTAATTCTACTTCTTTTTTTAAAAAAAAATAATTGAAAAAAAAATAACATACCATAAAAAAAATCTTAAACCTATTTATACTGTAAGTTTTACTTCTATACGAGATACAAAGACAGAGAGGATTTAAATGCGCTACCATAGCATTAGAAAAAAAAGCTATTTTTCTCCTTTAAGGCACTTTCAATTTGTTCCATACTATGCGTTAACGGGATTGTAATATAAATAAATATATAACTAGAGTAAAGCCAACATGGCTTTAAATGGCTTCGTTTCAATAACAGTATTTTACTCGCGTAAGTAATAAATTCTATAACGGTTATGAAATATATCTATACATCTATAATAATATAACAAAGCTGAAGAGTTTGCCGCCAGTCGTGGCGCAGGGGCACAAGCGTGTGATTGGTAACGCGGCAGGTTATAGGTTCAATTCCCAGTCGGGGAAATTAAATGTTTAATATTTTCATATCTTCGCTCTGGTGTCTAGGTAAAATCGCAGTGTTCAGTTCCGCCACTCAACCCGCAATGCCTCCAGAATTTAGCAGAAAGTGGTTAGTGGTATGTACGCTAGGCTCCCTCCGCCTACCGTGCTCCACGCGTGGAACTGCAAAAAAAATGTTTTATTGAACGCGCCATTCTAATTAACTATTTGTTCGTGTCTAATTGAAATGAAAAAAACTTTTTCTATTGAATATTAAATAGTTATCGTTTATTGAGTAAGGCATACACGTTACATACGACGCGATGTGACATGCGGTCAGAGTTACCGGGCAGTCAGAATGTGTCATGTTTATGTTATACAAAATTTTTTTATTCCAATTTGACCACGCGGTCGAAGTACACGCTAGTAAACACAAGTTTCATATAAACGAATATCAGCATCAGATATGCCATTATAGAGGGGATTAATCGAATATTTAGTATTAATATATTTTTGGGATTCCGACGTTTCGAACACTTTGCACGAACGAACGGATGCCACCTAAATCTAATAAATAGGTTAAATAGTTTTATTTAAAATGCGTAATAATCGTGAAAATCAAAGTATCTCATCTAATCTGTGTTATTTTAATATGTTCTCCGAAATCTTATATTAGTGCCAAATTTTCATCGTTATATTAGAATTTTACCTACTGTTCTTTTGGTAGACTATATATACCAATGGAGATGTCCTGGATTCGATTCTCGCGTAATACAGATGTATCTATACTTTACTATATACTATAATATAATAGAGCGGATGAGTTTGCTTGTTTGAACGCTAAGATCTCTAGATCTACTGGTCCGATTTACTTTCTTTTTGTTTTATATGAATGTTGCGTTCTTCAGAAGAGCTATAGGGTCTATCTAGTATATCCATATATATACTAAGTAGTATATACGCATATGACGCAAGTGTGTCATTAACGTATGTTTTTGTTTCTTATTTTTCGAGTTTCACGCTTTGTATCGCATATTACATTTCGCTGAGTAGACCAAAAACTGGTGTCCGTTTTCTTCTTCATCTTTATAAATTATAATGAGAGTTGAGAACAGTCGTGGCGCAGGGGCACAAACGTGCGAATGTAGCACTCGAGCAAATTATTTTTTTACATTGGTCCCTCTCGTAACGAGACAAAAGCGCAGCTTCGAACTCCATCACTCAACACGCAATTCCGGAGGCATACCTCCAGAACTCGACGGGAAGTGGGGATCGTAAGTGGGCTAATGGAAACGGAGTGTCTTAACACTAGGTACCACTAGGTAGGTATTGTAATATGTAAAATTGTTAAATATATATATATATATATATATATATATATATATATATATATAAACTTAACCTTAGATCTAAGTAAAATTTTGTAAAATAATGTGAAGTTAAAAATATAATTTGCTTATTATAGATATTGATTGTATATAAACGATAATGTAATTAATATATATGATAAGGATATTAGATATAATAATAAATTTAAAAAGTGTACGGACCAAGTGTCTGTAATTTTAAGAAATAACAATAAAAAAATAAAAAAAACACTAGGTACCCTCTGCCTACCCCGTTATATGCGTGATAAAGCGTGAAGCTATAAATAAATTTGTATAATATCTTCCTTATTGTCGCTAAAACATTCTGGAATCTAAAAAGAATTGCTAATAATACCTACTTAAATATATATCTTGTCCTTGAATAGATAACAGCATAGCAATGAGAAAATGTTTGCGTATTTTTAAATATGTTACATTATAATTTATAGCGTATTGTCGCTACACGAGTACAAATTGCGTGGTGGGCGTTACTCTCATTTGGTGTAGGTCAGTAGGGTGACACTTGCAATGTATCGCTTGATTGTTGTGGGTTCGAGTCCTACTTGGCGTAATAATGACTTGTAGTAGTGGCGGAGTCTAATGTTTCTTTTAAAATGATTATTAATACCATACCACAACAAACACTTGGTCCAAGTTAATACTTAAACACTCCGGTTTCAATCATTCGTACCACTCGTTCAAAACATTCTCAATCCCGCGCTCTGTCGTGTTACAAGAGAGTTAACACTAAGGCAATTCATAGAGTTCAGAGTGGAAATCAAACGGACATCTGTGTCTCTGCCTCACGAGGGCTTCAAGATAATATTTAGATATAATAAAATAATAAATTACAAATACTAGCAACCCATACGCGGCTTCGTCTGCTTAATATCTTGTCCTTGAATAGATTTCAACACAGCAATAATAAATAATTTGCGTATTCTTATATTACAATGTATTATCGTTACACGCGTTTAGATTGCGTAGTGGGCGTGACTCCCAATTGGTGTAGGTCAGTTGGGTGACACATGCTTGATATCTAGTGCATGTTTTTTTTTAAATATTTTCTGGCTCTGATACGTATCTTAAACGGTAAAACACTTGATATTTTTAGAGTATTATTTGTAATAAATTATTTTCTTTTTCTTTTTCTGGTAACAGGACGTAGCGTTAAGTTCCGTCAACCAACAAAAAATGAGTCGAAAATTGATATCAGTTTCAGTATACCTAAGTATCAAAAGATACAAGTATAGATTGCGTGGTAGTCGCGCCTCCCATTTGGCGTAGGTCAGTTGGACAGCAATGAAACGCGTGTTAAAATTATAAATAACTTTAGATCGTTTTATTTGAGAGAATTCATGATGTCGCAATTTTAAACGTAAATTAGCCACCTATATAAATATTTCTTTCGACGAGTGTTATATGTATATCACGTCTGGATATTTGTACGACATGACAAAGGTAGCGGGTTCAATAATCGGGCGAGATTTTTATGATATATCTATCTTTGTACAGTGGCACAGCGTGTTGCTGTTAACACGATGGTTCTGTGTTCGATTCTTACTTGGGGAATCCCCCAATAATAAATCTATTATTTCGATTTCCGCCACTCAATACGCAATATCTCTAATTCGAGTGGAATACGGATTGGAGTGGAGAACGAAGTTTCTTAACACTAAGTGGTCTGCGAACCCTGCTGATAAAACGTAGAGCTGAAAAAACGTTCTGATTGGGATAAATATTATTAAATAGTTAAGTAAAAGATACTTAAGTAAAGACTTATTCGTATGTTTCCAATTTCGTTATTTACTCCTTAATGTTTGTTTATATTTATGCTTAGATGAATATACTGGAATTAGGCCCGTATTTATAAATCGCTCTCAAGTCTGAGGTCGATCTTGAGATGCCGTTTCCATTCATAGATAGATATATAATTTATGAATTAGAATTAGAATGTTGAAATATGAAATGTAAGGAACAGAGGATTTCTCGAAATTCCTAAGGCAACGGGGAAAAAACGGTATTTTCTATTTCACATTCCACTCAAAGATGCGGGTCAAGACTAGTTTTAAATAAAATTAATAATTATAACCAAAACTAATGTACAGTCACGTTCAATATATTTCAAGTTAAAGTGCACTCTAACTTGGTCTGTTGAACTTTGTAATATGAAAACTTTGCACGATCGTTTGTTTGGACTTTGTTAGAAAATATAGCTTTAGTTTGTTTCTTTATATGTTAATATATTTCACTTTTCGCTGTATCACACATAACCTAGGGTAAGTACAGGGAACCTAGTGTTAACACACTCTGTTCCTCAATTTTCAAAATATTTGCCTGCTGAGTGGTTGATTCATCGCCACTCTGTCTGTTTACCAGAGCTAAAAATTTAGTTTTTGAAGTATGGATATCCACACATTTCTAAAGGCCCATTCATAATCATAATATAAGTACATATGTAAGTACCTAGGTAATTGAAGCCACTTATGGAGCAGGGCTACCAGCGTGTGACCGTAAACGCGACTGGTTGTTAGTTCGATTCCCATCCGAGGAAATGAAATATTTAATATTTTCATTACTCCGCTCTGGTATCAAAGCAAAAGCGCGGCGTTGAGCCGCCATTCAACACACAACGCCTCCAGAATTCGGCGAAAAATAGGAAACGGAATGTCTTAACACTGAATTCCCTCTGCTTACCCTTTTGTATGCGGGTTACTGCGTGAAGCAAAAAAAATCCTAGGTTACTTGAAGTCGGTTTAACATTTTTTAATTTACTTTCATTGCCTACAACGGTCACGGTCGCGTCAATGTCGACGTTTGTTATTCTATACGCCGCAACAGTTGATCTGTTTCTTCATTTGACGTGCCGGAAAATATATATTTAAAATATATATACGTTTATATAAGACCACACTTTCCTCCACTACTGGCAACCCTGACACAGTTTTATGATTTCCTTGCAACTACTTATGTGAATTACTGTTACAATAGTTTTGTACGTATCGGAATTCAAACTTGTTCCTTTTATAATTAGTTGTTGTTAATATGCTTTAGACAGTTTGATTTTGAAAAAATATTTTACTTAGCTTTACAATTTTTCCTGCATATAGCAGGAAAGGCAAAGGGAACCTAGGTACCTAGTGTTAAGTTAATCTGCACTTTGTCCCCATTAAGACACTCCCGTCCCACAAATTCGAGGCGTTGCGTGACGAGTGGCGAGATTCACGCTGGGCTTTGCCTCGTTATCAGACCGAGGCATTAAAAATATTAAATATATATTTTTAAAATCATTCCCTTTAGTACAGATCGAAACAGCAAACATCGTTTACAATTAAACGTTGTCCCACTGTGCCACGACGGCACGGTTTTTTAAGCAGTCTATCCCATCCATCCCAGTCCCATCTGTCTACCACAGAGGAAATAGTGTTCAGAATTTCCGTGCCCCACTTTCCGCCGAATTTGTAAAGGCGTATTGAGTGGCCTTTTGCTTTGCCGAAGAATTGAAAATATTAATAAATATTATTCATTCCCTCGAGTGGGGATCGAATCCACAACCCACCTATGCCTCTACGTCACCTCGGCATCATTTAAATAGTTGATTCACACATTTATAATTATAGAAATACTGAAACTTCACATAACTACTTTGATATAACAGAAGTTATCTCACACCTGGACGTGTTCCAAGAGGTTACGAAGCACAATTTTTAGTTAGTTACATAGTTACAATGCATGCGACGTACATTCAAAGTGTTCGGGTGTGCCTGCCCAATAGCAACAAATATTGTTAGCATTATTTGAATACAGTATGTTTATGTTTGTTGAAACGAAGAAGCCGTCATTAGAATTACAGGGATAGGTATAGGATGTGTATCGGATTATATTAGTTGTTGTTTATATTATTTTTAAACTTAGGAACTATTAGCAATTTTAAAATAAGTTGGAAACGCTCGTATAAGAATTTTGATGTAGCTTGATGTGTACGTATGGTCTAGTGATAAGAGCGCTTGGACAGTTTCCAACAGGCGCTGATTTTGGTTCAAATTTTAAATTTTTTTTTTCCAACTTCACGCTGTACCCCGCATAAAGCAGGGTAGACAGAGGAAGTTGAAAAAACAATTTAAAGTCGTATTCTATTTTTTTTTAATTATAAAAAAAGTATCTAAATCTTATATACAAATTTAACCGTAGAACGGTTAAAAGTCGCGGCTCTGGAACCAATCAAACGTGGATATTAAAACTTTTGAAAATACTGAACTTTTGCAGGTCGTAGACAGCTGGTAAACAGAGAGAGAAACCTAGTGTCCAAGACATTCCGTTCCCCGCTATCACCTCAATTTTCGAAATATTGCATGTTGAGTGACGGAACTCGCTGTGTTGCTTTTTCCTTGGTACCAGAACGACAAAATTAAAATAATTCATTGCCCCGATTTAGAACCGAAACTGCAACAGTCGTGACTACAGTCAAAAACTTTGCTCGCTGCGCCACGACGGCCTTTATTTTATTTGTCTCAAAATTATTTCAGAAATAGTGTTGGTAAGCTCGTAACATAGTCCTGCAAAAAGAATAAAATTTATTTTAATAACACAACGATTGTACATACGAGAAAAAGTAAAAAAATAAAAACACCTTTACATCGTTTTAAGATTTGACAAGTACATATGTAAATCAAAATCAAATCAGCTACACGCTGTATGTATCTACGCACGCAGCAGGGTAGGCAGAAGGAACATTCCGTTCCCCGCTTTCTGCCAAATTCTGGAGGCATTGCGTGTTGAGTGGCAGAACTAAACGCCGCGCTTTGCCTGGACACCAAAGCGAGGAAATGGAAATATAAATTTAAATAAATATTTTATCTCCTCGAGTGGGGATCGAACCCACAACCAGCCGGTTTTACAGTCACACTGTGCCCCTGCGCCATTTTTACCTATGTAAATGTTACATAATTTTTAAAAAATGTAGCCTTTCAAGATTAGATTGTATATAAAATTGATTTGTCTTGGACATTTTAAATACCGTACGACAGGTGACAGTTATTTATTATGATATCTTAATATATTATTATATTTAAAATAATCATCAAAGAGATAGTGATCTACTAGAGTGTATATGTCTGTTTTGACTCATTTCTTGTTTTTATGTGAAAGTGATTTTTTGTAACTCAAAAACCATCTTACATACGTTTAGAGTACGTTTAGTGGAAATGAACTCATAGCCCTTATTGCGCCTTAATATCTCCAAGGTATCCGACAGCGTGTGACTGTAAAATTTACTTCATTTTCCTGCTATAGCTATGATAAGGCGCCTGTAATGGATCATCCATTGCTTGGCGTCCAACGTCTTGAATTCAGCGCTAAAGCGGAGAACGGAGTGACATAACATTAGTTTCTATATAACCCCCCAAGCTGGAGATGTTATATATAAATAAATATATGTCTATACTATGCACCTTACGTAAGAAATGAATGAACAGAAAGATTCAATATTGACATTATATACCGACCCAATGGGCGAATTGCCAGGATTGGTCACTCGGTAGGTGTTCACCAGAGATTGTCAAATGTGTAGAAATTTTATAATATTGGCATTATTACTTTTCTTACTATTACATACTCTGCTACTGTACTCTGCATATAGCAGGGTAGACGGAGGGAACCTAGTGTTAAGACACTCCGTTCCCTACTTTCCGCCGAATTTTGGAGGTATTGCTTGTTGAGTGGTGGCCTGAAAGCCGGGCTTAATTAAAAGAACAAAAAAATTAAAATATTAATTAATAATAATTTATTCCCTCACGTGGGGATGAAACCCATAACCGTCGCGCTACATTCACGACAACCTCTGGTTATTAAGTTGTTTTTGAATTATAATTAATAATTTATATATAGTGACAATATGGAATAAAAAAATATAAGTAGATTCTTAGCTTTCTAACCTTTATAAAAAGTATAAAGGTTACGCTATTTACGATTTAAAGTATTTTAAGTTAACTTTTAATGATATTATCATTTTACAGTAAAATGTGGTTATATAAAAAAAAATGTTCCAACAAAGTGTCTATATAAAAAAATATATTTGATAAGATCATATTATACAATTATAATAATTAATAATATAATATTATTTTATAAATTATATTTTTTTTAATTGAAGCTGGTAGGATATTAAGAGCAAAATATTTGAGAATCTCTGACACACGGAGATACTCCAGAACAAAAAAGTATGGGAATAGTTTTATATTTTTATTTTATCGCTCGTTTTTTTAGAACCATCTCTATTCTATATTGAGATTTGAACCGATTACTGTATGGTGAAACAATTTTGCTTTTAAAACAAAAAAAAAAACGTTTTTCTTGTTCTTTTTCAGGCAGGCATGGAAACCAGGTGTTAAATATTACACTCCGATCCCGACTTGCTGTCCACTTTTTCGAGTTATTGTTTTATCTATCAGGGATTAAATTATATCAAAATAATTTAAATATAATTACCCCGTGAGGCCAGTCGTGGGGCAGAGGCACAAAGTGTGACTGTAAAATCGACTGGTTGTGAGTTCGATCCCCACCCGAGGAAGTGAAATATTTTTTACTCTGGTGTCGAGGCGGCGTTGTTTCCGCCACTCAACACGCAATGCCTCCAGAACTCGGCGGAAAGTGGAGAACGAAGAGTCTTAACACTAGGTTCCATCTTCCTACCCTGCTGAGTACTTACCACTGCGCCACAGCAACCCCTATTTTTGTTAAATAAAAATAATTTTGACACGCTTTCATTAAGTCGAGCTGTAACAATATAATCAAATCTAAGATTTCAAATTTCACCCATTTCTTATTCTTTTGTCATCATGGAACTTGGCAGTTATGTAGCAACATGGTACGTTTTATCTAATCTCACGATGGAGTTGGTAGTCAAAAGGCGAAACCCTGGGATACCCATCAATAAAAGCATCAGATTTGGGCCTTTTCATTTATCCTGGTGCCTTAATACTGTGAAATGGTTATAATGATTGGTGGTTGATGAAAACCTAAGCATGTTTTTTTTAATTGATTTGAAATAAATTTATTTTTATTTGCACATTTTTTGTACTTTAATAAAACCGTATTTATTGCATTTTTTTTAAATAAATTGAATATTTTATTAATAATAAATTTTGTAATTTAAACAGTATTATCTCTTAGTTTTTATTTATACAAATAATTTCAAAATAAAAATACTTTTACTTGGTAGTTATAACCTTTATTTAGGTAATAATGTCAAGGTACAATTTATTATTCACGTATATATTATTTTCTTATTTTCGTTGTTAATAAGAACTTGTCGTAGATTCAACTTGTTATTTATATACCTATAGAAAACTTCCATTGATGAGTGACTGACTGAAACTTGCAAATTACCACGGATACGGAAAGAGCGGGATCTTATAGATTTTTTATGTCTTGTCTATGCTAGTCCATTCAAAGACGGCGGGGTTAACGTCTAGTTTATAATATTGGTTTGTTTTAATAGTAAACTTTTCAAGTGTCAACATTTTAAGTGTATATAATAGTTATTAGCGGGAAAGTTGCGAACAGAACAATCTATTAATATAATATCCGATTCATTACTTCCCGCCCATTGCGTGAGAGACATTGCGGGTTGGGCAGCGTAATCTACGTGACGCATTGTCCCAGCTAAACTGACTAATCCCCTATATATATAAACTAGCTTTGATCTATGTCTCGCAAAGCCTCCAGAATTCGGCAGAATGTGGGGAACGGAGTGTCTTAACACTAAGTTCCCTCTGCCTACCCTGATGTGTGCGGGATACAGCGTGAAGCTTTCATCTATGACTCCGCGTGGTCAGATGGTAATAACTTAGAATTGTATATAACACAAGGTACATTCAATCGATTAACGTTATTTAATATAACCTATAGCCTTCCTCGATAAATGATCAACAACAACAATCAAACGATCCCAACAAAGATAATTGTTCTATTCGAACCACTAGTCTATTCGATTAGTAAATCAAATCAACTTCATGCTGCATTCCGTACACAGCAGGTTTAGCAGAAGGAACCTAGTGTCAAGACACTTTGTTCCCCACTTTCTGCCGAATTTTTCGATGCATTCATCGTCAGGCTTTTGCCTTGGTGTCAGAGCGAAAAAACTAAAATATTAATAAATAATAATTCGTTCTCTCCAGTGGGGATTGAACCAACAACTGTCGCTTTACAGTCAGACCATTGTGTCCCTGCGCTACAACGGCCTCTATTATATTACTACCTATAAATTATTAAAGTATGGATACGAATCGTCAGTTAAAGCCATACTTTTTGTAATTATACCGAGAAATCGATACTGTTTTAAATATAGGTAAATATTAACTCAAATGAATAACGTGGCTTCTACTATAGAGTACGAAGTAAGACACTTGTCTCTACCATTTGTACATTGAAATTATAAACAAATAGATTTTTTACTTCCCCGTTCTTCGTTTAACACTACATTCCAAACGTCGAGCCATTCTGCGTTGAATGGTGGACCTCAACTCCGTGCCTTGTCTTGGCACAGCAGAAATATTAAAATAATTAAAATGGCGTGCTGGATATCGAATCGAGAATTATCACGTTAAGATTAAGATGCTGTCCACTTCTACACGATGGTCCCAAATTGAAATGAAAATTCGAACGAAATAGGCAAAAACTAAAATATAGTTAATAATACGCTACCTTAAAGAACCTCTCGAATTCTTTTGTGTTATTCAAAAGCATCTGCCTAATTAAGAAAATAATGTACGGAACAAATATTTTAATTAAAATAACCTTTGTTTGTTTGTTGACCGATGGGCTTATTAATGCTAATAATTTTGTTTTTATTATGCAGCTAGTGTCCAGCTCGTGGTTTTGTCTGTGTGGACGTGGACCGCATTAATATAATATGTATAACTAATGTAAAACCAAATATCCCCCTATTTCCCGTTTCCGTAGGCTGCATGATTTTAAGCAATCCTCTTAGTGCTCCCCAAAACTCCCTGAACTAACTCGGAAGGCAGTTCTGCTGAGAAGAGCCAAATGAGACAAACACAACAGATTTTTTTTTCTATAAATTTACAATTTTAGTATCGATTCCTGTCACATAAAATTGGATGATTGAAAGGAACTGCTATAAAAAAGTAAAATGATACGTAATTTTACTCTCTTATAACAGTATCTAATTGCATAATAAGCAATGGAAATAATCAATTTGTTTTATTACATTATTAGTTTTACGTTAAGTACGCTATTGTTCAAAGAATCATATGGTATTTTCCATTTACTATTGTTTGCATATTCATCGATGATGTATGGTGGTAACAACCACCATAGATCATCGATCAATACATTCAAATCTATTTAAGATATTGGAAACTAGGTAGAGATTCGCCACGGAAAAATTCCTTGGCATGCTAGATGTGTGTCAGTGGCAGCACTATGATATTACAATAACCCACACGAGCGATGTACTCGTAAAAGGGTATATTCAATATAAAAAAGGGTAGAAAGATACATGTACTACGTATTCAAAGTCTAAAAATACGGAATTCAACTCCGCATTCACACCAAATCGTAGAAGTGGCACAAAAAATTAATAATTTATAACAGTCAACATTTTTTTTAATTTTACGTGCTTGAAAATTCTAGCCAGTTCAATGAGCATTTTCTTTTATTAGTAAGAAATACTATTGTATTATTACAATTAAGCGATAATTGTTTTTTTAAAGGCACAGAAGATAAATATTTTTTTACAAAATCCAATTGACAAAGAAATCACAGATCAACTTTATTCTTTGTCATTTTAATTGATTAAGTAAAAAATATATAATCCGCCGCCAAACAATTTGACTAATGGTGCGCTACAGTTAGTAGAAAAACGCATCCTTCCTACTTCCGTAAGATTTTCGTGCATTTTCCTTTATAAGCTGTTGTTTCTAATTGACTTTATTCAGTTGTGGGATGATCGTCATCCCAATAAGTTGTTTAATCAGTTCTATGTTATTTGGATTTGCTAGCGATATAGGATTTTTGTTTATTAGGTAAGTTTTGTATATTTTTGTGTAACTTGACTTCAGAAGTGCTTGTAATGGTGAGCTACGGTTAGCAGAAAAACGCATTCTTCCTACTTCCGTAAGATTTTCGTGCATTTTCCTTTATAAAGTGTTGTTTCTTGATGATTTTATTCAGTTGTTTAATGATCGTTATCGCGATAAGTTGGTTGTTAAGTTCTATATAATTTGGATTTGTTTGCGATATCGGATTTTCATATTATAGGTGAGTTATTTACACATTTATGTAACTTGTCGATTCAAAAGTGTCTGTGTGTGTTGGCTGACTAAATAAAGGATGTTTAGATGTTGAGATATTACAATACTTTCATCCATCTAATTATCGTGCATGTTTCTTTATCGTTTTACTTCTCGAGCTTCCACCAGAGCTCGTATCTTTTCACGGGGCGAGCTACTCTCGCCTCTTCTTGTGACATCGCAAGTATCATTCTAGATCAACAACAGTTTTGTCCATTCGCACGTTGTATTAATACCAGTTCCTGGATTGTTAATTTATAATCATTAATTATAATATTATTATTTATAACCATTAATTATAACAATGATTATAAATTACAATCCATATCATTTCTGATAGTCATTTTTGTGTTAAATTACGTGGTATAACATCGTTTTAGTGCTTTTTAAAATATTTATTCTGAAATTATATTTTCACCATAGGAGCGAAATATGAAATCAGCACAGACAAACTCGCATGCATTCGTTAATGTTATTGTAAATCGAATTACAAGAAACAACACGTGTTCTTTTTTACTTTTAAATGTTAAAGAGAATATACAATTTCGTCGAATCATCAGATTTTGATTCTAAGAATATGAGGAATGAAAAACAATAGTCTTTTTTTTTCAACTCAATGGCGCAGTTGAGAACTACGTCATGGGTTAGAATACCACATAATTAATTGTTTATCCATACTTTGTTAAAAATTTGAAGAGTTAGCTTCGCTGAACGCGCTAATCTCAGGAACTACTTTTTGGAATCCAAAGATAATTTCTGTGTTTAACCCAATGTACACTCAGTCACAGTTACATCGGGCACTTAAAATGTGTCATATGTTATACACAACCTTTAGGTATATATTTATTGGAACACACATTATACTAATTCACTATTAATATTATAAAATGGTATTAAAAAAACTGTATTAAAAAAACTGAAATTGCTAAAACTATCACTCACACAGCGAATCAGTTATTATATAAAAGTTTTAAGAAATTGTAACTTTTAAATGTCCAAGCTAACAATTTTTAACTAACGAAACTAAGAAATCCTGAAATAAATGATCGAAAAAAACCTATTCACGTTCATTGCCAACGGTACATTGCCCCTGACGGACGTCGAACGCACAATTATCTGCACTAGCAAGGCGACCCATCGCTGGCGTTACGCCAAAATCTTTTTAAGCATCTAGATATCTGTTATTTATCTAAACCTTTTAACTAATATTATAAAGCTAAAGAGTTCGTTTGTTTGAACGCGCTAATCTCATAAATTAAAAATAAATCAGCTTTACGCTGTATTCCTCACGCATGAGGGAGGATTGTATCTAGTATTATGACTCTCCGTACCCTCACTTTCCTGTGAATGGAAAATAAATATATTATAAATTACTAATGCATATATTATTTAGTTCTAACCGTCCATGTAAAATGGACGGTTAGAACTAAATAATATCACGTTAAACGTTTCGATGTTACCGTACCTGCTATAAGAGTTTTCTTGGACAATTAGAATGTATTATTTGTTATGCACAACTCTTGGTTATCTATCCGTTTGATAATGCGGGACAAAGCTTAAGTTTTATAGGCATTTCAAAGAAAAAAAATTACAATAATCAATTTGTAGTTCATATCGTACAAATGAGCGTATACGAGCAGATTTAAGTTAGAACTTCAGTACAAATTAAGGAAAAATTCCGAAAAAAATAAATTTATATTAAAGATAAAAGGTACTACGAACCTATACTTATGTACATACGCCCGCAAACTGAAGTTTGTCAATTTTAAGGGTTCCGTACCATTCAAGGAAAAAGCGATCCCTTATAAAATCACTTTGTTGTCCGTCCGTCTGTCTATCTGTCTGTCTGTCAAGAGCCTTTATCTCAGGAACTGTAGGTACTTTCCGGTTGACCTAGAATTATGAAATTTGGGTTCTAGCATTAACAGGTAGGTAGTTTAGGAAAAAAACAGAATACTAGACATTTGTGGTTAAATCCTAAAAAATAATAACTTTAAAACCAATGGCTACTTCGAGTGAGGTATCAGATGAAAGGGAAATGAGATGAAAGGCTCTGGCTAAACTTTGGTTGACTTTCAGAAAAAGGCCGAACCGCCAATTTTTGTACGGTACCCTCGGTGGGCGAGCCCAACTAGCGTTGGACCTACAATCCTGAAATTAGGGCGGAACCATCTGTGGACTTTTTAAGCCAAATATATTTAATAATTTTTAGAAATATCATTTCCGTTAGTTTTACCATTTAAATGTAGTAGTTAGTTAATACTTTAATAAATGTCTCGTTATCTACTGATAAAACACTGATTTTAATTGCTTATATTTATTCACGTTTAGATAAAATCAGTGATAATTTTCTTAGATAGAGTCTTTATGTAACCTCAGTTAAATAGTCTAGTTTAAATCAAATAAAGGAAAGGCCATCAACCATACACGAAGGTTGGAAGTACGATTCCCAGTCGCAAAATTAATGTTTGTTATTTAATTCCCTACACTGGCAAAATATAACTCGGCATTTAATACCAACACTCACAAAAAATGTTTCGAAGTTAGATTCGTCGTAAAGGCGTCAAAAATATAAACAGCTTCACGCTGTATCGCGCACACAGCAGCGTAGGCAGAGGAAAGCCAGAGTTAAGACATTACGTTCCCCACTTTCCTACGATTTCTAAAGGCATTGGATGTTAAGTGGCGGAACTCAAAAAATAATAATATAATGAGAGTATTAAACAAAATTATACGCTACGAAAATTTTTAACAGAACAAATTTAATTTCACGCACATTGTATTTAAACATATGTATTTTAACACATGCCTTCTATACTAACATATATTTTAATGTGTATCCCATAGTCCCTTTCAAGGTCACAACGCTAACCGGTTATGATGAAATTTTAGCTCGAATAAAATTTATAACCTTATAGAGGTGACGTTTAACAAAGACAGCCTATTAGTTTTAAAAAATACACAATTTTTATGGAATTGTATAAGTTGCACTTAATAATCAGCATTTTTAAAACTTTTTATTATCCTAAAAGGTATCTATTTTTCTATACTTTAGTAAGGGAAATTAAATATATTCGAAGTCACTACAACTGCACGATTACGTCGACATTGTGCCACGAAGTCATCGTCAACGCCCAAAATGTCAGTTCGTGTATAACCATGTTACACGGCCTGTATATTAACCCGTAGCCTCGATAGGTTTTCCTCGCGTCGTGTCGCGCGTCATGAATATTCACGTAGATACGCTAACTTAGTTATTTTGTGGAAAGGCGTTCCGTACCTCTGAGAGGTAAGTCGTGTGTTGGTCGTGAATTTATATTTTTTGTATTTTTAAATATAATTGTTTTGTATTTTTGTTTGTTGTAAAATAACTTAGCTAAAAGTAATAAATTTATCTACAACCTACTACTATGAATATTCGTGATGAAATTTAGTTTATCTTAACGAAACAGATATTTTCTGAGTACGTCATAGTTCATAGTATGAATAATTGTTATTTTACGCCACTTTTACGCCGACACACTGTACAGTCACGTAACGGTCGTTAATTTCGTAATAACGGTGACTAACACGACAGTTTTTTCCAAACACAAAATAAATTATATTACACGAAATATATCGTTCACCGGACGACGTTCTTTAGTTCTATAATTGGACCTAATGGTAGCAATGGCAAAATATAATTAGATTTTCTAGAAAAATCATTTTATACAAACTAACAAATGACTGACACTTCTGTACAGTTATAACACTCTGGCCATGCAACGATGCTCGTTAGTTCTGTACTCATGGGAGCTATCGATATAGGTTTTTTTTAGCTTCACGCTGTATGCAACGTATAGCTAGCTGGGTAGGCAAACGAGGTCAACAGCTAGCTGCGGTTAACGCGATTATATATTACTTACATGTATTCATTAAAATTAATATTTAAAATAGACAAACAGACTGAAAAAGTTAGATATAAAAATTCGTCATTCGACGCCACTTCTGCACAATCATTACGCTCTGTCCACGTAACGACGCTCGTTAGTTCCGTACTAACGGCGCGTCGGCTATCGCGATAGCTTATCGTGTTGCGCGAGCGCAGTGTTCAAGCATTTAATATTTATACATTCAATAACGCCAGCATCGACTGTGTTGTAAGTTAATTTTTGTGTTTATTTTGTGGTTTTATTGCTTTTTGTGGGTTTATTTTTGTGGCAAAGAACGTGTGTTATAGTGCATCATGTAAGTATTTTATAATGTGTTAAGTAATGTTTTGTTTTTCGTTTCGTTCGTTTGAGTTTTATTGTTTTTATTTTCATCATGTAAAATGTAGCTAGCTGTGGATAAAATTTCAAATTACACGTTTTTTTTAGTAATTATAATATATTAATATTTTTTAAATATATTTTACAGACATTTTGTTACACGGTTTTTTTAGTAATTATAATATATTACGATTTTTTAAAGATATTTTACAGACATTTTAATTAAAAACGTTGTTAAAGATTTTCTGCTAAATTTAAAAAATTAAAAAGTCTAAACTTGTGTGATTGCAAAATATATTTTTTTTATTCAACCTTTTCATGTTTTGCTTTTTGGGCCAAATAATTATTGTTACTTAACAAAAACAAGGAATCATATGCGAATTGTATACGTATGTATTTTAGTATAGGTACATAATATAAAATTCTTAAGGAAAATTTATATAATTTTCTATAATATATGCAGATTAATAAGAACAATGAAGAGGAATTAATTGTCTTTATTATTAATTAAATTATTTCAGTGAAATATATACATAACAAAAATTGAAGGTTTCATCGCGAAGCTTTTCGCAGTGGCACGATCTTTAGAATAATTTTTAACTTACAGAACTTACATAACTGACATTGTATTTAGATAATTATTTTAATAGCATTTAAAAAGTTAGTGGACAAAACGCGGCATTGAATTCTGCTTCTCAATACACAATGTGTTCGAAAATTTTGCAGAAAATATAGTGGACAGAAGTAGTTCAACGCTAGGTTCCCTATGACTACCCTGCTTTTTTATGTATAATTTTATTATAACTGTAAGTTATAATTATAATTAAATGTATTATATTAAACTTTAATTTCCCTTTTATTGTCTTGCAATTCATTTAATATGTATTTATATGTGATAGCAATAATTTGCATTGTAAATCTACACTGTACTCTGTTTTGCTCTTAACTAAATGTTTTACAGATGTTTACATTTTTATTATTATACATATACTTGCGTATGCATTCTACTTCTATGAAATTCAGAAAAATATCTCATACATTGCCTTGACGCCACAGGTATAACACATCGATATTACAATTATATATATATATATATTATAATACAAAAAAAATAATGCAACATTTTCAGTAATATCCTATCGTTAAATAATAATATTAGGTCTGAAATTTTTTTTCTTTATTTAAAACGACTTTATTGGTTACAATATAAAACGTTTATGCAAACATTTAAATATCAAATTTCGTTGCATCCGTTGGTAACGAACGGATTGTACCTCGTTATTTGTTAAAGTAAAGTAAAAGAAGACTTGTAACAACGGTACAAGATTTGATTTAGGTTGTTTATAAGTAGTAGGAAGTATGCAAAAAAACACACAGCCCCATAGCGTCTTGGTTCATCGATCGCTAGAAGGACATGCGATTTTTTGTCTGTCTGTTCATTTTGTTGCAAATTTACGATGAGGAGATTATTTGTAATTGGATTATTATATATATTATTTGATTTTTAAAATATATGATTTAATGTTGAGTATTTTTTTAAGCTTCACGTTGTATCCCACTCATTGCAGGATAGGAAGTGGGTACCTGAAAACCTAGTGTTAAAACACTCCGTTCCCCACTCAGACACTTGCGTTCACCACATTCCGCCAATTTCTTGAAATGCGAATTAAATTCGCCTGGTTACTACAACGAAAAAAATTAAATATAAAATGTGTCATTTGCAGTAGCAGGCTTGTTCCTCTGCGCCGCGGCGGACTCAGTTTCAGTAAATAAATATAAACATGTATCCCATTCAATTTCCACTGCTGGACTTAGGCCGCCATTAATGATCGCCATTCCGTCCGGTTCTGCGCCCTTTGAAGCGGATTCCCGCTGCCCGGGCGCCCTGTGCTCATTTTGCCGAGGCGTGGTCACCGTTCGAGGACCTTTCTTCCCCATTCCTGTTAGTCGGTCTTCCCGGCTATATGAAATACCAAGCATAGCACTTTCTCCATCGCTCGCAAGTCACTCGTTGTGCTACTTTGGGCCTGTGGATAAGGCTTGCGATGAAGGACTAGGACTTAGCGCTATAGGTTTTCTTTTCTTTAACTTCAAGCACTGAGATATACAAGACGAGAAGATATTTTGTAGTGTCCCGAAGACTGCCCTGAAAGATGGACTTACCCATTCGGATCACTGGTCCCATGCAGATGTACTCGTACGTTACGCCGTCAACAATGACCGGTATGGGTACGTTAGGCATGATCTTTGTCTTTTCCAAGTTCATCTTAGGACCCACCCGTGCATAGTCCAAGTTCTATAAATGTTTGCTTCATTGCCTACCCATCTATGCGCAAGATACGGCATGAAGCTAAAAGAAATTGTATATTATGTTTTCTCCGCAAAATGCTGTAAACTCGTGAAAAAGAAAGAATGGCGCTTACCTATTATATTATATGTCTTAAAATATAAAAGATATTTAACTATTTATTATAGAAAGTAGGTTAGATCCGGAATGCTATTGCAAATAGTAGGCACTGTGTGCTCAGTTCTACTAAAATCGTTACAGCTATTCAGTTAAGCAATAAATAATAGATGCATTTAAATAAAATTCTGCTAAAAGATTATTTGCTTGAACGCGCTAATCTCATGAAATATTGAAAAAATCCTTTTGTGTAAGATAGACGATTTATCGACGAAGGCTGTGTTACATCACGTTAATCGTTTCCATGCCACCCAACGTACTTGCGGTCTCGAACGTTCAGAATGTGTCACGTGCCATGGACAATTCTTAGGTTTCCTTAAAAAAGCTAACTCTTTCACGTGCAGGCGAAGCCGCTTATATAACCTTGTATGGCCTGGTGCACACAATATCACTAAAATAGTCAAAAAGCAGAGATCGGATTACCTTATCCAGAGGTTCTCAAGTAGAAAGTAAATAAAGACGTCTGTAACGTTAGTCGTTTAACGTGTTACATTTCGTTATTCGTTACATGATACCGAAATAGCTGTGGCGCAATACAATTAACTGTAGCTTTTTAATATGTACTGTATTCTGTAGGTATAGGGTTCGATTTCGACTGAAGCAAAAAATTGCATTGCTAAGTGGAGCTGACATGAGGCTTACATACAGAGATAAAATGTTTCAGAATTTTATTTTTACAGTTTTGCATTGTAATTGAGAATAACGTCTATATTTTCTACTAAGCACAACGGCGTTAAGTAATGCCACTTAATACGCAATGTTTGGAAAATTGGGCAGAAAGTAGAAAACGGAGTGTCTTAACACTAGGGTATCTCTGCCTTTGTTGAAAGAAATATACTTTATTTGGTTAATTCAGATGAAACGAACTGCTGTCTAGTCTAGACAGTCTTTATAACTTAGACGCTATTGATATCTAACTTTGTTTAATTGCTTCCAATTGAATACAAATAGCGGTACCAATTGAAATTAATACACAATCGGAAATCAAATTCACGACCTGTGACGTTCAAATTATAGCAGTCTGGTTTATATTTTAAAATAGCTAGAATATTTAAAAGTAGACCATAACTATGTAGACTTAAAGTTTAATTTCAAATGACACAACTTAAATAAGGTTTACGGCAATAAAAGCCTTATTTTAATGTATTAAAGTTCGTTTTTCAATAATTTCAATAATTTATTGCGCATTTCTGTGCTTAATTTTAAATGTACAGTCATTTGGCACTTTGTCGGTCTGTCTTGGCTCGTGTCAACAAAAAGTTAGAGCCAAATCAAAATCTGCCTAGGTTACTTACTATTCTAGAAAATTCTAGGCTATTTTATACTAATAATGTAATATATAATAAATAATAAGGTTGCGTTTCTTACAAGGAAAAAACGAAACCCTTATAGCGTCACTTGTTGTCTTTGTATCTCGAGATTCCATGGAGATATCAAGCTGAAATTGATATATTCAGGTCTACGATCCCTTGAAACAGTAAAAAATGTTCTAAATTACCACAATCAAAATTTACCAGCGTTTATGAATCGTGGACCAACAGTTATTAAATTCGATTTGATGGACGAGTCCGTCCATCCGTTTGTCTTTTTTTGCCACATATTTATATACCTAGATGTTATTAGTAAGTCCATTTACGTCACGCGGGAAGTGAACTCCCTGTCGCAAAATAAAATATCACGTGTAATAATTTTAAAAGAAGCGTGCATATTAATTTAGCGTACGACATACATTGCGTAACGACGTGACGAAGGCTTCTAGGGCGTAATTCGTTAGAATAGATATGAAACAAGATAATATAAACGTTATCAGTATACAAGTAGTATATCAGTATTATAAGATTATTTGTTTTTTTTCCTTCCTTTGTTTATTGAGAAGGCCTTAAAAAATTGAGGCCGGCGTGTGCTACGGTTCGACTGTAAGCACTATGTTTGTGTGTTCGATACCCACCTGAGAGTATGATTATATATATATATATATACATTTTCCTGCTCTAGTAGACAAAAACGCGGGGTTGAGTTCCGCAATCAACACCCATATTCTATATAATTGGGCGGTTCGTGTCAATCGTGTCGAGTGTCGTATACCATGTAGTTCAATCAAAGTATCAAAGCGTTAGTATCTATATCTACTAATATATATGTAGGTATATCTACTAGGTGTCCCAGACGTCCCGATTTTTCGCCTTGAATTCGGCGGGGAACGTGGGGAACGGAGTGTCTTAACACTAGGTTCCCTCTGTCTACCCTTCTATATACAGCATAATGCTTTTGTTTTACTAACAATTCTAAATATAGAATAGCCAAACAACGCATTTCGCTGATCTATACTAATATTAAAAGGCCTAAGAGTTTGCTCTGTTGGACATGCTAATCTCAGCAACAATAAATATTTGTATGTTGGATAGTCCATTTATCGGGAAATATATATAATATCACATTAATCATGGCGATGTTTCATGTGTCATACACAACTCTTCTAATTGACAGCACAGTCGAAGTCGTAGGTAAAAGTTAGTGTATGTATAAAGTCCACAGGCTTGCCAAAATGCCAAACGAAAACAAGTGTTTTACTATTATTCGACGTTATCATCGTGATTATCAAAAACAAGCCCAGAAAATATTGTTATTTGCCGAGTATTATTTATACTAATATTCCGTTCCAGCTTCGCTTGTGTGGGTAATGCATGACTTCACTCTAACTTTTACTTTTCTTTTACTCTTCTCTCTCTTCTCTCTCTCTCTCTCTCCTCTTCATCATACCACCATCTTTAATCATACCATCTTTAAGTAAAAACCTACATTAAAGTTCATTGCGTAACTTGAAAGATCTACGCGTACCAATTTTTTTTTATATCAATGTAAGAAACGGGCGGGATAATAAATAGAATGTAAAGTTATTAAAACATCAAAAATTTTACGTTAAGATACATATATAACAATCAATTTTAATCTTTTAATCTGTAATATCTGTGTATGATTTGACTTTATAAGGTTCCAAGCGCGTATAATTTCATAATGTATTTGTGTGTTCAAATTTCAAAGACAATAAAATACATATCGAGGTGGTATATTCCAGCTTAGTAGAGAACAGTCCAAGTTTCATCGAAATCCGCCCAGTAGTATTTTCCTGTTTCTGGTAGTAATTAGAAGTAATATCAGGAAATCCTATTCGACCATCTCGATCTTAAGTCGCTGTTTTCAATTCCTAGATTAAAATTTATGAATGAAAACGGCATTTTAAGATGAAGAAGAGCAGTATATAAATACGGGACGTATTGCTCACCAATATTCTACAAGCCAATGCCTCTCTATATTCCAAAATTTCAGCGAAAATACACCATAAAAGTGTAGGCAGTACAATTTTTTCAGCAACTCGTCGCACAGACATAACATCCTCTACCATATTTACTTAGATTGCCTAATAATACATCGAAAATAGTTTTGCAATCACTTTTATCAGTTAACAAATATTTTTTAAAATATAAATATATATTTTTGCACTCTATTTACTCAGTGATGGTGTATGTATCGTGATTACGGCAGGAAATCGATAAATTTTTGTTTGTTTGTCCTACTAAACTGCGCAAAGTGGATTTTTACACGCTTTTATATTTATGACATATGTTTGATTACAGTGCAGGTGGGAAGTATAGGGTGTTTATGTTTGTGCAATTTTTTAAAAATTAGGCTGAAAATAGGGCAATGTATAGATTGTCTCTGCCTAATCTCTGTATTGCGGTATACGAATCTCGTGGCCTATATGTTTTGTTTGCCTCTATCTATACTGCAGCAGGGTATCAGCGAAGAAATGTACATGTGTCTTGTGCCCTTGTGCCACGACGGCCTTGTGTTATGTAAAATGTTAAATTACAGAAACAAATCCTGTTGAAATTTTTGGAAAAACTTTCGTAGTGCTCCTCTGTACTGCAACAGGAACCTATGACAAATTTTAGCATTCTACGCTGCGTAGCGCATGTGCTTGTTTCTGTTAGTAACTCAGTAAAGTAAAAAGTTTATATATATATATATATATATATATATATATATATATATATATATATATATATATATATATATATATATATATATATATATATATATATCTATATATATATATATATATATATATATATATATATATAAGAAGGAAGAACTAAGGGATTTAATTTTAAAGCTAGGATGTTTCATTAAAAAATATTAAAAGAAGGTATGTTAGAATAGAGTGAGCTATTTAACTCCTATCTTCACATCCAAAAACATGTTAAGTCACGCGAGTTTATTTTTAACTAGCATCGGCGATATCGCGGTTAAGTCGAAGTTCAGAGTTCAAAATTTCACTTAACGTAGTTATCTTTTAACTTCACACTAATAGAAAAAAATACTAGGGAATTTGGAGCTCTAAATATGAATTCAACATAAATAAATAATTGTTCGAAGTATTTATGCTAAAATATTTTTTTTACAACTTCACGTTGTATCTAGCCCGTATTGAGCACTATAGGTCTAAATTCAGATACAAAGACCTCCTCTTGAGTAGGTATCAAGTAACGTAACTCAACGCCGCGCCTATTCTCAATATTATATATAATATTTTAATGGTTTAACTCACAATCGTCGCATTAATCATGTAAGAAATGTTATTTATGTACATACATTTTATTATAAAAGTTAATAACTGATAATATTTATTCGTTAATACGTAACGGGATAACGAACAGACGTTATTATGTCGCGTCAAATGGCAGTCTTTCATCAAATCAATGAATAAAACGACCAATCGTCGGGCATAAGTAATCAATTGTCGTTGGTTACATGCCACTTGGAACCTAATGAGTTTGTTTTTTTTTTTTAGGGAAATTTTTGTACGGTTTTCACAATTTTATTTGTCAGTCTGTAAAAAGATTTTTAGGTGGCTCGGCCTTGTTAAGGTACTATTTATTGATTTATTAGTATTAAGATTTTGAAGGACGTTAGAATTTGTTCATCTCGGGTAAAGTATTTCCAACAGTAATTGGATTGGTGGTACTCAAAATTTCCCAGTAAAATAAAATATACCAATATTGGGTGGAGTGTGTTACCACAAGGTTCCCCATCCTGTAATATGTTGGATAAAGCGTCAACTTACAAAAAAAATCCTTAATAATCGCTTTCACAAATGCTAAACGGAGTGTAATCTCTCCGTTGAAGAGATTCAATTCGTCACATGAATGACCAACGGTTAAGTGGCTCAAGGTTGGTATGAAAAACGTCCACTGCTAGCGCGGGTTTGATGATCTGAGTAGTTTTTTTTTACGTTATAAAAAGTAAGGTTACTTTGTTTGTTAGCTTATTTTTAATAAATAGAAATTATGTTTATGCAAATTCATTGATTTTCCTATAGATATTTCTTTTTGTCTTTGGTCTTTTTGGTGGTTTGTCTTTTTGGTGGTCGTCGGTTCAATTTCCCTACCATTTTTTTATATTCAAACTTAGTATGTGTGTACATAATTTTAAAAGAAATTATTTATCTTCGTTCTCTGGTGTGAAAACAAAGCGCGTTGTTGAGTTCCATCACTCAACACGCAATGACCCAAAAATTGAACGATGCGTGGATTAGTATCTTAGCTTACCTTGCTAAATTCTAGATACAGCGTGACGCTAAAATGAACTTTATGTACTAGCTCTCTCGAACGTTCGCCTGTTGTATTGATTATAATTAATTAAAGTAACACAAGTATGTGAAGCGGGAAAAACGAACTGATTAGTAGTTCGATGATATAATCTAACAATCAAAGGCTGACCGAGGGTCGGTACGCGGAAAACGTACGAAGAAGCAAATAACCCTGATATATGTAGACAATTACAATTTTCTTATTTAATTTAATAATTAATAAGTCCATTCGTTAGTTATCTGTGGTTCGTAGGCTGGATTACTTGGTTGTTACATCACGTTTATCTACATAGACAATGCTATAATTTGCTTTAATTTGTTGAATTTTAGCTAAGATTTTTTTTTTGTTCAATAGCGTTACCTAATTTAGCTCTAAAAATAAGTAATAATATAAAATATTTTTGGTTGTTTAAAAATTTATTTATTATTTTAATAACATAATTAAACTTAACACCCAATTAAGTTCGGTTATTTTTTTCTATGATTAAGTTAACTAAGATTCGTCTGTATGATTCTGTGATTATATATTTTTTTTTTCATTTGCCAACAGATCCAACAAGATATGAGCAAGCAATCCTGACCCTGGATAGAAATCAACAACCAATATGTCTCACCATTTGGTCACTGTGTGCATGTTTTGCCTGCTGTGTGCAGCGCATACCTGCGGCTCACACATTAACCTCAAAGAAGACATCAAATCATTTGAACCATCTCTACAAATTGACCAAATTCCTATACACCTTGAAAAACGAAGTATAGAATCGAAACTAAGATATCAGCAGAAATTACAAAAAATAAGACAGAAAAGGGAAGTCAGAAATGTAAATCCTGATGCTTATTTGGAGCAGATTTTTAGATTGTACGGTGATGCTGGGTCCATGACTATGAATTTGACAGGTTTCAATAGGATGCTAGAGGGCTTGGATCTACACAAGTTGACTGAGGGTGGTATACAGAAAATTGAGAATAAGGATTATATTTATGGCCAAAGTGGTGTTAAAGAAGATGTCGTTAATGTAAGCGTGTCTTAATAATGGAGATGTATTGATTTATGATAATAGTTTACACTACATTATTGAAATACTTATGTAGGATAACTGGAATATTATTAAATTATGCATCTATGAGTCACGAATTGTGACTGTAAAGCCGACTGGTTGTGGGTTCGATCCCAACTCGAAGGGATGAAATATTTACTTAAATTTATATTTCCATTTCTTCGCTCTGGTGTCGAAGTTAGGCGCGGCGTTGAGTTTTTATGCATGTATATGTGACCGGCGTGGCGCAATGGCACAAACATGTATTTGTAAACGCAACGATCGTGGTCGTTCGATTCGAATTGTTATTTATATTTTTTTTAATTTTTTCTGCACTCTCGAAAATTCAGTTAAAAGTCGTGAATGGAGTGTCTTAAATAGGTTCCCTCTGCCTATTCTCCTACATGCGGGACATAGTGTGAAAGCTATACCTACATGTTTCCCTGATCTTAAAGAAAATGCAGCAATGACTTAACGTGTGATATCTATTTTAACATGAACAATGCATACTCATGCCATCATGTCGTAATTATTAATATCTTTATGTTATTACTTCGATCATTTAAATCTATTTTTTAATAGCGACAAGTATTTCTACCCGTCATAGTATTAATAGCAAACTATGAATCATTTCCACAGCTATTAATTTAAATAATCATTTACATTCTTTATACTATTTTTTTATTATAAATTATTGTAAATATTTGCATTGCAGTGTGTAAGCAGCGCGGAACTTGTCACAACAGTCAATACTCGATTAAAACCTCACGATCACGGTCATGATCCTGATGATCACGATCATGACTCCGAAGGTCTCATATCACAGGGAACCTTACAAGCATTATGCCCTATCCTATTATATCAAAAATTAGCCAACACCTCAATAGAAAGAGGCGGCTGTGTAAAAGAATCATATCTACAAAGTAGAAGTATGGAAAAGTTTTCCGAAAAAGAGAATGCATACTCGAAAAATATGTTTGCCGTATGGTTATACTCGTCTTTAAGTATAACAGCAATCAGTGCGTGTGGTCTGTTGGGTGTAGCAGTCATACCAATTATGCATAAAACGTATTATAATCATTTACTACAATTTTTAGTAGCTTTAGCTGTAGGAACACTTTGTGGAGATGCCTTACTGCATCTTATGCCACATGCGATGAGCCCTTCAGAGCACGATCATGATGAAAATGCCTTAGAAGTTCGTGTATCCCATGATGATGGAATGTGGAAGGGATTAGCAGCTATGTTAGGTGTAGTATTCTTTTATTTCACGGAGAAAGGACTGACTGTAGTAGTAGAATGGCGTAAACGTCGCCAAAAGTTGGAAGATGATAAATTACCCTCAAGAGTGAGAGTTCTCAAAGACGAAACAGTTGGAGGATGCTCGGATGGGTCCAAAGCACCAATAACGAACACTACATCTAATTCTCTATTGAAAATATTCAAAAGGGACGATAAGGGCGATCCCACAACGAAAACATGTAAACATAAATATTCAGAATATCCATATTGCTATGACGAAATAGATACAGATACACATGATGATCATCACTTAAGAGATGGCCTACCACCAAGCCCTAAACCAGCCAAAAATCATAATAATTCAGTCAGTGTAGTCTCGTCAAATGCTCTTAATCGTGACGGTAAAGAAAATGAGCCGACAGCTAAAGACTGGCTTTTAAAAGCAGAATCTACACCTGCGGTTGTAGAAATGAATAATATTAAGCATAAAGATGAGAATGCGAAAGACTTGAAAGATGGTGATAGCTACACTGTTATACTTAGGTGAGTGTTTTATAACGATATATAAATAAATATAAGAAAAATCATTTATTTACATTGTTATACTAACATACAGTTTCTGACAGAACCAAATTGTACACTACTTATGAGATTTATTATCTAATCGGCCACTGATTTGGCAACTTGAAATGTATATACAATTGTTCGAGACGTGTTGAGGAACTCGTCGCCGCCCTATCGCTTTCAAAGCGGATAAATGAAAATAATTTTAATATAATCATTCTGTTCATAAGACTGGACCATTTTTGACGTTTTATTTTACATATTGTCTTCTCCAGAGTATATTCTAGAGCTCACCAGCACTCGTATGATCAAGTCCATGTAACATTGTTTCATGTTATTGCATATTTCTATATATTTTATTTTACATTTTTTTAGATTTATGATTATTTTAGGTTTTTTTTCAGCTCACCTATTGTCTCTTTATTTCCAGAGAACATTCTAGAGCACACCACGGGCACTCGCATGCGCACGGCCACGTGCACGCGCCGCCCTCCTCCATGTCGTCCGTCGCGTGGATGGTTATCATGGGCGATGGACTCCACAATTTTACTGATGGAATGGCAATTGGTGAGTGTATTTAGAAATTTTGTTGATTGTAAAACAAAAAAAAAACGGCTCATTAGCGTTAAGTTTCGCCACACAAGACGCATTGTCTCATATACTCAGCGGAAAGTAGGCAACGGAGTGTTACTAACTTATATCTGCCTAACCTATAATATACTGTATCCAGTATATTATAGGTTATCTTTAATATACTGTATCCAGTATATTATAAGATAGTAACACTCCGTAGTGTGAAGTCCAAAAATGATAGGAGAGGGAAAGGGTGTACAGAGCAAGTCCAGAGTCAATAAAGAATTCCGTCCATTTTGAAGATATTTTAATATAATATTAATATTTTTGCAACGATTTTTGCTCTATTCATCCAACCATGTCTAAGATTTAATAGATATTTGTAAACTGTACAAATAAAAAAAAATTGCGTCACGCTATATAGTAAAAAGAACCTTGTTTTAAGACTCCCCATTCTCCACTTTCCGCCTCAATTTTCGAGACATTGCGTGTGTGTTGAGAGATCCAGTTATTTAAAATGAAAAAAAAAAAACTGAACAAATAAAAAAAAAACCAAGAACTAATAATAATACAGATTATAATTGTGTTTCCATTGTATTTTTATTTTCCAGGAGCGGCTTTCGCTTCCAACCTTGCTGGTGGTTTCTCCACTGCCATCGCTGTTCTGTGTCACGAACTACCACACGAATTGGGTAAATTTAAAATATTTTAACAGTATAGTATTAATTATGGTATTTCTTTCTTTAAGAAGTATTTTAGTTTAATTATTAGGTTCTGTTATTGTTAGTATAGACCTATTTTAACTTGTTGTTGTTGTTGTTGTTGTTGGGAAATGATTTTAGAACCTTTCTAGAGTCGTGAAACCTAGTAACGTAGAACATCCCAAGTGATTGTTAGAACCTATAATTTGTAGTCAAATAATATACATACATATATTAAATTTAGATAAATACGAATTGTTTTATAATGAGTTATTAATTTTATAATAACAATTTCTTTCTTAATAATGAAATTACACAGAGGCGAATTATAATTGATATAAGAATCGTGCTGCTTACCTAATAGTCTTTTCCCAGGAAAATTCGCAAAATGCTAAATTTTCAGCGATTTAACGAAGGCTTTTGTTACAAAATGTTTTATTAAATATCACTAATCAAAATAAACCATAGTGACATTCAAAGTTATTACCTAAAATCACATGTTTTGCAGCTAATCAGAGTATTTAGAAGGTTGAGCAATAATATAAAATATTCTGGATCACCTACAAGGTTGGGTGTTCCACAAGTATCTATTCTCGGTCCTTTTCTATTTTATATTGTAAACTAATAATTCAATTTCTTAAGAATCTTATTTGTAATTATGGGATGTTTGTACATTTGGCTTCGGTACCAAACTAGCTTATGGCGTATTCTTCACCTGGTGAAGCTAAACGTGTATACACGTGTCTTCAATATAAAGATACCTTCAATTCATAAAATCAAGATTGGGCGGTGCTACTAATTCGCTATGGTGTCGAGGTAAAGCGCGGCATTGAGTTGAGTTGATAGCCACTCAACACGCATTGCCGCTAGAATTCGGCGGAAAATGGGGAACGGAGTGTTAACACCAGGTTCCCTCTGCATATCCTCCTGTATGCAGGATACAACTTGACGCGAGAAAAAAATTAACAAAAAATACGTAACTTTCAATTTTAGGAGATTTTGCGGTCCTACTAAAAGCGGGTATGTCAGTGAAACGGGCGGTCTGCTACAACGTGCTGTCCTCGGCGCTGTGCCTCGCCGGCATGGTGTGCGGCGTGCTGGCGGGCCACCTGCCCAACGCCACCAGGTGGCTCTTCGCGGCCGCCGCGGGCATGTTCCTGTATATAGCTCTGGTTGATATGGTGAGTTTCAACACTTACACTTCATTAGATACTCTATTCTCAACTCTTTTTGTCTTGTCTAGAGATATGTATTGTGTATTGAATAATGACAGCTTAAGCTGTAATTTGTGTTACGAAACTTAAGAAAAATATATGGTTATTTTTTCTTTTCTCTGGTTACAATTTACATCTCTGATATACAACTATATTGTTTACGGTAAGATTCTCTACTCCATCAAATATTGAGTGGCTCAGTTTAGCTAATTATTATTTAATGTTTTGAAAATATCTCATTCCTCCTGTTGCGAAACAAAGCACAAAACCGTATTTTGTCGTTTTATTTTTTATTTAAACATAATCACTTACCCCTCAATTTAGATCGAACCAACCACAACCATCGCGCGTACAATAGCCATAATATTAATTATTCATAAATTTTCCAGATGCCAGAACTAAGCACCTCACACAGTAAAGAAGGCACCCTGTGTCAATGTCTCCTGCAATTAATGGGCTTAGCAACGGGCATCGGCATAATGCTGGTCATAGCTCTGTACGAACACGACTTAAAAAACTTATTCGGTTAAAAAATGTGAATAGTGTTAAGTGACAAGTGCTGATGTGTCGTTAGTGAAGTGTTCAACAGTCATATTAAATGCTTACCAAGTGAACATTTAATGTTAAATAATAATATTAAAAAAAAAACAAAATAACAACAAAATATACCAACAATCATATTACTATTATATTAGAGTAATATTAATAGTGCTAATCTAAATTTACTATGTGAGTGTGTAAGACATGAATCATTTAAAAATGTATTAAAACATTATTATTATGTATAAAAGAAATGTAATGATACTTAAACAATAAACGTATAAAAGTGTTTAACAATAAACAAAGTGTTATTTAATAACAAACGGCTGGGTAACAATCACACATAAAAATCAACTATTAAAAATTTTATTACATTTAATCAAAGGAATACATTTACAAAAATGGCGAAAAGCCAAAAGCATATAAAAGTCATAAACATATTCCAAAGATCATATTAAAGTGTTATTACAAGTGGTAAAAGAAAAAGCAATGATTATTTAAAGTAAAATAAAAAGTTGTTGACACAAACTGAAAAGATAAAAAACAACAGGCATTTAAAAATATATTCCAACAATCATATTAAAAGTGTTTCTTGGAAAACAACAAAGTGTTAATGGAAAATGAAAAGTGTTATTAGACAAACGAAAGTGTAAACATAATTGGTCATATTGATCGTTTTATAATGTGATGTACTTAGGTAAAAGCTCAAATTTATTTTTTTCATATTAATAATAATTATAATAACATACATTACTTATGGTATTTTGTACTGCTATTATTAATAATATTGATAAATACGTGTCAAAGTAACTGTCAAAATTGTAGGTTAGATTATATTATTATTAATAATGATAATAATGTTGCTAGATGTATGAAATTAAATTAATTTTTGTGGTAACTTCTGTTTTTTTAAATGTACACACAGGTGCTTGAAATGCTTTAGTGTTATTTTTTTTTGGTTTTCATATAATTTATGTCTTCTGTATGTGAAATCAGTTTATGGCTATGATATACCTGTTAATATGAAATAACTGTTTTATTAATAATTTGGTCTAATTTTAAAATAACATGCATTATCTTAGATTTTTATTCTTGCTTTGATAATTATTTTTGTTATTCCACTTTCAGTACAAAATATCAAAGTACATCAAACATTATTAGTATTGAATACTTAAGAATTCCATCGAAATTAATCCAGTGCTAAGAGAGACGACTTGCTTGTTATTAATTGTTAATTTTAATTTAAACATGTTATACTTAAAGAACACTTAATTTTTGATTAGTTTTAATAGAAATTCTTAATGAATATTTTGATTATATCAAATATATGTCTAGTAAAAGTGCTATAAGTCATAAAACATAATATTACTTCCCACAATAGACTATACAGAGAGAAGCTAATGTTAAGAAATTCCGTTCTCCACTTTCGGCCCTAACTTGACTTGACGTTATGAACTCAACGTCGCGTTTTATTAAACGAGAACAAAATGCAATAAATTACTCTTCCCCCTGAGCAAGAATCGAACCCACAAACATAGTCACATCCTGTCCCGCGGTGGCTTCTGTTATATTGGTTTTCCAAATTATACAAATCCAATATGTTTATGATACATACTTAAATGTGCAAATAACATTTTCAAATACTGCTATTATTTAATATTAAACAATATTATAAAATTTTAGGTATGTCCTTGCTTTCATTATGAGATGTATATTATTGTCAGTCACCTGAATATATGAGAAAATCTTTTTTTTTTATTTAAAATATTAAAAAAATAAGGTTTTCTGATGAATAAGTTTAAAGTTTTCTTTTTAATAAGAAATTTATTTGGTTTATAACATATTATTTTAAATTTGATAATTAATTGAATCAAAATGTAATTAAAATTATTTTTAGCTACATTTTGAAATTTATTAACTAAAGTATACGCTTACAAAAAATAATACTTTACTTTTAATATATATATATGTACTTTTAATATGTATTTTTACTAATTGAATTTTCCTAAAGACCAAAAAAATGCACTAGAAACTGCTGTTCTCGATGATGTGATAAATTTACAATACAACTTCAAATCATCAACCTTGTTCGATTCCTGCTAATTTGATCCATCGCGGCAAGTTAAAAATTTTGTAAAAAAAAATTATACACTTTTGTTCAAAATTCGAAAAGGAACCAAGAAACTTATACCTAAATATCAGTTTTAAAAAAAAAGCAAAACAGAAAAACGCACCCATCTTTCATGTAAAATGTACACTATCCTGTAATCAAGTTCAAATCCAGATATTGATTTTTTTTGCGTGAAACTTCCAATATAATTTTAAAAATATCCTTATCATTTCAAAATGTTATAATATATTTTTAATCCCAGTAATTTTTAATTTATTAAATAACCTATAATACCTTGCCTTTTAATTATAAATTAAAAATCAGTATTATGATTTTTTTTTTAATTTTTAAATAAAAAAAATACACTTAAATAACAATAGGTGCTAAAATTATGTTTCTATTTAACGTATGAACCAATATTTGTAAATTGTTCCTATAATTAACTACTAATATTATAATTTTAATTTAATTGTATTTAAAAGTTTAATTACGATTAAATTTTAAATGACCTTTAATGGGAGGCTTAACGAGAATTTTTGTTTATTATTTTTTTCATTTGTAATTAATTTGATAAATATTGATTGATAATCATTTAACTATAATGTCATGTTTTTTGCAGTTAGTAATTTAGTACATGAAAAAGGTCACCCATCTTAATATATACAACAGGAACTGTCGCTTAACCTTTTTAAACTTTAAGCAATTTTTTAAATAATATTAATTATATTTAATATATTCTTGTAAATACAATTATATATGTATTAAAATAACAAATGATCACCCATCCTATTGTAGACTATTGTCATTGCTGCTTAACTTTTTTTATATACAGAATATTATTTTTGTATGTATCAATATTTATTAAGTAATTTATTGAAAAAAAAAACATTTAAGTCTCCGATTATTAAGAAAGTTGTAACTTACGAATTAAATATAAGCATTTACTTAAAAACAGGCGTTATTGTATTTAAATTGTGTTTTAAGTTAATTTTAAGTGAATATCAATGAAATTAGGTTTAAATTATTCAATTGTAATTATTATGTTCTGTGAATGATTTTGTGGGATTTGTATTATTCCTGGTAATATAAAGATAGTGGTACAAGTTCAAATTGGGGGATGTATTTAAATAAAAAGAACTTAGTGTCAAGACACTCCGTTGGCCGTTTGTCGCCTAAATTCGAGGCATTACATGTGGTATGGCAAAACTCAACGCCGTACTTTACCCTTACCAGAGCTGGGTTTTGTATATAATCTACCGAGTTATTTCATTTATTGTAAAATTTATTTTTTTTAACTTTTTTGAATAGTATTTTGTAAATAATTATTACCAGCAGTAATGTAAAGGTATCGAAAAGTAACAAGTGTGATAAAATGGACGTATGATAATATTATATTGTAATATATGAATTATTCTAATTTTTGAAGTTTTCTTTTTAACTATCTTTTACTCTCAAAATAAAATTTAGTAGGTAGTGTGTCAGATTGAAAGTATTAACGTGATGGTACATAGCCCATATAGACTTTCTCGATAAATGGACTATACAACACAAAAACAAAATTTTTATTGCGACAGTTGTTCTTGGGATTACGCGATCAACCAAACATACTCTTCAGATTCACAATATTAACTTAACTTAACTTAACTTCACGCTTTATCCCTAGCGGGGTAGTCAGAGAGAACGGAGCGCCAAACGCTACGGTCTCTACATACACCTTTCACCTTCTTCGTCCACTGTCATCAACCTCTTCATACATGCCCTCCGGGGGATCCTCATGCTTTTTACGTGACCTTCCTCCAGTATCTTTGATACTGTGTTTTCGAAGGGCAACCGAGGTCTCCCCCTACCTCTCTTACCACTCACTTTTCCATCATAAATCTTTTTTGCCATTCTTTCCTCGCTCATTCGTTCGACGTGCCCAAACCAGCTGAGCACGTTCTTCTTCATTCTCACCGTGACATCCTCGCTGGTACCTGCCATTCTGTGTACCTCTTCATTGCGGATTCGATCAGCTAGGCTGACTCCGCATATCCTACGAAGAGATCGCATCTCCACAGCATTCATTTCTTTCGTTCTTCTTCTGTAATACCCACGTTTCGCTGCCGTATAACAGGATCGGTACCAAAACTGCATTGTGTACGGCCAAACGCGCAGCTGTGCTGACGTTTCGCCGTCTCATCAATGCAGCCAAGGCTCCGTTAACCTTGTTACCGGCAGCAATACGCCTTTCCACATCCATCTCTACTGAACATACTTCCCAAGTATACCACTTCATTCACCTGTTCTAATATCTTATCATTTACACTGATCTTGCATTCCGTCCTTTCTTCATCTCGTTCAAAAATCAGAACCTTTGTCTTATTCGCATTGAGGCTTAGACCATTATATTCACACTCTTCTTTCAGAGTGGTGACCAATGCCTGCAACTCGCACTCTGATGATGCAATGAGCACTGCATCATCTGCGTACAGCAGGCAATTCACATTCAGGTCACCTACTTTCACTCCTATATCACTTTGTTTCACTCCTTGGAGACAGCTATCCAAATACAAATTGAACAACCAAGCTGACATGGCGCAACCCTGTTATAATATGGTAATAACACCCGATCGGATGTCAAACCAGGGCGACATGCCAGCTCCTACTCGCACGCAGGCTGAGTGGTCTCTATAAAGATAAATATATTAGTCTAGACTATAGAGTATAGAAACAGAGAAAATCACAATCTTAAATATATCATTCTCCAGAATGGGACTAGATTCCATTGCCGTCGCGTTGACAATCGCAAGCTCGTGCTTTTGTGCCATGACACCCTCTAATAATAATACTAGCAAAGATCCTTTAAATTGGTAAAAAAAAAAAATGAAGTTTTGGTTCATTCTGACTACCCTGCTATATAGGTTTATAAAAATTAAAAATGATATTATAAAATAAAATCAATCAAAAAAAAACTGAGCCATTGCGTCACAGTGTGACTGCGTCTGACTATGAACATGAATGTTGCGAGTTCAATTCCCTATTCAGAAAAATGAACATTATCGTTTCTTCTCACAAGTAAGACAAAACGGCAAGTCAGTGAAATAAAACACAAAATATCCAATATATTTATATTTATTATAAACCATAATATAATAAAAAAGGGCATATAATAAAAAAAATAAAATTCTTTATTTCTTAAGGAGTGATTCTTTTGGGGTCTCTCGGGAACATTGACGTTTTACGGATGTTGTCAAGACCCAAATATAGCATCACCACCCGTTCTAGACCTATGCCGCCGCCTGGAAAAAGAAAACCAACAAATATATAGAAAAATACGTTGGATTCGAATCTACACTTTAAGATCTATGCTACAATCTTCCTTCATGGAAGAATCTAACAAACATTATTAAGAAACAATTTATCATATCATATATACTCATATAGAAAAAAAAAGGATTTGAACGTGCACTTGTGTTTTATGGTATAATATAAACTGGTAATAAGAATTTAAAAAATATTAATAATAAGAAATTCTTTTATTTTTAATATAAAGAAAAATAATTGTTTATTGTGAGATTTGAATCCACATTAGCGAGACCTATTAATATTAGCGATTTGAAAATACATAATAATCTTAAATAAAAAATATATATAAAAGTATTATTACAAAAAAAATTTAAAGAAGCCTTTTTTTAGTTTATTTATATGAAATCAACACTAATTATAGTTAGTCTTAATTTAATATATAAAAAATGTTTTATCGAACCCACGACCTACCTGCATGTGGGGGACATCCCAGCCTAAACGATTCTATGTAAGCTGCTATTTTGCTTACATCTGGAAAAGAAATAAAAATTATTATAAAAATATACATACATATTCCACCTTGTGGCAAGTTGGACATCTCGCGTGTAAACGCGATGCTTAGAGATTCAAAACTAACGCGGGAGAAAGAATATATTTTAATTATATTTATTTTATGTTTACGTTGGAGCAAGCGCGGTTGAATTCCGCTACAAAATACGCATTGCGTCGAGAATTCGGCGGAAAGTGAGGAATGGAAGTGTCTTAATTGGAACAAAGTTTCTACACTTTCTCGTTTCTAGTTCAAAAATATTTAGCGTCTCCGCACTATTTTCTCACTCTCTATTTGAGGCCGGTCGTGGCGCAGCGGCACAAAGTGTGACTGTAAACCGACTGGTTGTGGGTTCGATCCCCACTCGAGGTGATGAAATATTTACTTAAATTTATATTTCCATTGCTTCGCTCTGGTATCGAGGCAAAGCGCGGCGTTGAGTTCTGCCACTCAACACGCAATGCCTCCGAAATTCGGCAGAAAGTGGGGAACGGAGTGTCTTTCACTATGTTCCCTCTGCCTACCCTGCAGTGTGCGGGATACAGCGTGAAGCTGATTTTTTTTTTTTTTTTTCTATAATAGGAGTAAAATAAAATAAAAGAAATACCAATTCCATGGTGTTTAGCTCTCTCAGTAAGAAACTCAGGGTCGTGTATTCTCTGAGCACCGCTCAATATTTCCTCACCCCTCATAAACATGTCGTAGGAATTTGACACTTTCTAGAAGAAAATAGTGGGAAAAGTTACATTACTATGTTACTATAGCATTCAGGGACCCGTGAGATAAAAGATAAACAAAACATAATAAATTTGAGACCAGTCTGCCAGTGACTATAAAACCGACTGGTCGTGGGTTCGATCCCCACTCGAGGAGATGACATATTTACTTAAATTTATATTTCCATTTCTCTGGTTTAGAGGCAAAGCTCAGCGTTGAGTTCTGCCACGCAATACCTCCAGAATTCAGCAGAAAATGGGGAACGGAGTGTATTAACACTAGGTTCCTTCTGCCTACCCTGATGTGTACGGGATAGAGCGTGAAGCTGATTTAAAAAATAATAAAGATTTCTTAACAGCACACGATTAATGGAATTGACATATTAATATATTTTTATAAAAATGACTATGGATGTAACATACTGACAGCATTGTAAATAATATATATCAATTGTCTGTAGATCTTATTTAACTCAAAAAGTCAAATATCATAAATAACTTTATCATAAATTATTATTTTTTTAATTTTAATAATTATTTATTAAATAGTTGACATGTAAACGCAAAAACAAAGCATCTTATTTTCAAATTTCGAACATATTTCGATACTAATATATTATAGAGTCAAGTTTTTTTATCATTTATGGAGTGGGGCTTTCAGTTTGTTTCTTTTGCTACAAAAATTAAAAAGATAAATAAAAGATTGAGTAATTTTATTTTCTTTGTTTACATTTCGTCTCGAGCCCAAATGAGTAGACTATAGCGACCCAAAGCGACTTCGCCCGTTTACGCTTGTTGTTATATTATATATAATTTAGCAATTATAAAAAAATGTTTATATAAATTGTAGCTTGTGTCGATTTTATTTAAATAACTATAATATTTTTTAAACAACAAAACATATTGCAAGGCACTGGCTCTCAAACAAAAAACATTTCAATTTCTTTAACTTTACTATAAGCAAAGAACTTACCGGGTTTTTAGGATCAGGCATGGTATAAAACGGACGCACAGCCAAAGGATACTTGTCTAATATATAGAAATCGGTGTCGTATTTAGCTCTGACCAGACGCCCGAGCAGTTTCTCATCGGGTGTTGATAAATCGTCTTCATCACCTACATTTACGCCTGAAAGCAAATTGAAGAAAATAGGATTTTTATAATAAAAACAATATAAAAAAATTGAAATTGAGAAAAAAATAGATTTTTTTTAAAAAAATATCAAAATAATATAAAATAAATATATAAGATATGAAGATAAAATTTATGTTAAAACCATAGGTGTTTGAACAGCGAAACTTCCAAATTTTTTTTTTAAATTATAGTTTTTTTGAACAATTCAAATTAATACTATACTAAAAAATACTATATATACTATAAATTAATTAACCATATATTATGATAAATGTTTTAAAACTAAAAAGCATAAAGCCAAAAATTTTGGCAAGAAAACAGAATATCGTATTTTAATAGTTACTCAATACCAATCAGAATCGAAATTATATTTAAAGACACAAAACAAAATCGAACCTGCTTCCCTCAACATTTGTACACCTTGCGAGAACTCAAGCCTCAGAGGCGGGTCGAGGAACTTGAACGGCTCCACTTTGTACTGTTGGCCCACTGTCGCTATTTCTGATACGAATCTATAAATAAAGAAAAAGAAAAATATACAAAAAAAATTGAATATGTAGGGGTATTGCACAACCATTCATATTATTTAGAAGTAACATTTGTAAATATAATAAATGAGTTGACTATAAGGTCTCGTCACATTAACATCGTGGCGCTGCCATAGCCCACAAATATTTAATAGGTTAAGAAACTTCTCTTACCTATTTTTTTATATTTTTATAAAGCCAATACTCCTTAAGAGTACTTCATTAATCGAACTAAAAATTATTTAATATCATAAAGTTTAATCATTCATTTTATGATTTTTTATTTCATATTTTTAAGTGCATTAAGTGCTTTCAAAAAATTCAGTCCGCTGGTTCTCAAAATTAGCATCTCAGAGCATAAGCCTCGTCTAAGTTTCAAGCAATTTATATAAAAAAGTTGCGTAATATACCTCTAATATAACTATAAATAACTATATGTTTGTCGTTGCTTAGTAAAATCTAAAACTTCATAATAATATTTTTTGTTCAAGTTAACAAATTTAATGAGATATTCAGATAAATATATTAAAATATATTTTAAACACGATACCTAAGTTCAATATCCTATATGTAATTTTCTCTTAAAATATAACTTATTCATTTTTGAAAAATTTTAGAGTCACTGCTTCTCAAAGAATGCTTTTTTTTAAAAAAAAAGCCACTACTTCGTAATTTTTTATCAGATTCTATTAATTTGGAGCTACTTACTGATCTCTTAGCCCTCTAAACATATCGGTGAATGTTTGTCCTATGGTCTCCAAAACTTCGTGGTAATGATTCTTAAAGGACATCTCGAGGTCGAGGCCGACGAACTCGGTCAGATGTCGGTGCGTGTTCGAATCCTCTGCGCGGAATACAGCACCTACTGTAAATACCTAGAGAATAAAAAATATACACTATAATATTATAATCCCAATTTCTATCGGTTTCATATGATTTGGATAGAAAAAGAAAATGGAAAATAATGATATATTTTTATATTCAGCCTTAGTTTAGTTATCTACTAGCTTACGTGATTTGTATTTTTTTGATAATTTCAATATTACTATCTTATTTTTTTTTTAAAAGTGTATTAAATTTTTAAACTTTATTAGAAAGCTAAAAAAGTCACAAAAAACAAGTTTATTAAAACAAAACCTTATCAAAATCAGCAGCTATCGCCATTTGCTTGTACAATTGCGGTGATTGAGCCAAATATGCGGACGATTTAAAATACGATACGGTGAACACATTTGCGCCTCCCTCGGAAGCCGCTGAGATAATTTTAGGAGTGTGTATTTCTACGAAACCTGAAAAATAAAAAACAAAAACAATATATATATATATATATATATATATATATATATATATATATATATATATATATATATATATATATATATATAGTTGTAAAATAAAATAAAATATTATTCATAGGGTTTGAAAGCGGTGACTTTTTAGATTTATATATATTATAATTATGGTACTGAATATTTAGTATACATTTTACATATTGAAAAATAATTGCTAACATCAAGGATAATTCATAATCTTTAATTTTTTAAAATGTTAGTTCACCCTTAAGACAACAAAAACACTTTTTAGAAAACGTATAAAAATGTAGACGTAAGCATTGAATAAACTCCTTCTCCTCTCGTATTTACTATTCAAGCGCTACGACTACAATTCTTCGCTCTGGTACTAAGACAGAGAAAAAAAAATGAGGAGTGGCAGTGTCCTAATGTGAGCGGAGTTGTTAACACTACACTCCCATAAAATATTGGATGAGTATTTATAATATTTTTAAATATTTTAAATATTTATAACATAATCTTACTGTATACCAAAATCAAAATCCATTTTTACCCTAAAATTAAATATAAAAATATATAGCAAAACTCACCACGCTGCGTAAGCAAATCTCTAAACAGGCGACACACGCCGGCTTCTATTCTAAATATGGCCTGATTTGCCGGCGTCCTAAGATCTAGGACACGATTATCCAACCTCGTGTCTTGATTCACACGAATTTTTAGTGCCTCTGGATCCTAGAGCAATAGATATATATATATTTCGTGATTTTGCTTTGGTACCACAGTAAAGAAATGAAAATAATAAATTATAATAATGAATTCCCCCAAGTGGGAATCGAACCTTTAAGAATATATTGGTTTTTATACCAGTACTATTCGTTTAAGCGCAATTACATTTGAAATGAAAAAAAAAAACAAAATTCCCGTTGTTATATATATGGAAATTATTAATATTAAAATTAAGAGTTACTCTTTTAATAATTAATAATAATAAAAGTAATATTTCTATTTTAATTGTTTAATTCTGCATGATTATTAATTATTCAAATCTGGGCGTAAAATTATTAGGAATCTACTTTGTTGTAATGTATATGTAAAATTATTGTATAAGCTAAATTGCAATATGTAATACATATTACGTTACGCAAAGAGAAATCTCGTATTAAAATATGTATTTTTTTATTCAATTTCAATTTCACGCTGTATCCCGCATCACGCCGAATTTTCGAGGCATTACGTATTGAGGGGTGGAACTCAACGCCGCGCTTTTGCTTTGGTGCCAGAGCATACAAATGAAAATATTAACTTATAATAACTAATTTTTCCGAGATGGAATCGAACCCACAACCGTAGAGTAACACTCATAAGCTTGTGCCACTATGTCCTCAACACTGAAAATTTATAAACTAAATTAATCAAATAGGTGCAAAATCCTCATGTCTTATTGTATGAAATGTTGTACTTACGTCAGTTTCAGGCCTAGCCGCATCCTCCACTTGCAAAGGCAATTGGGACTTCGCCCCCGACACGAGCCACACTTGGAGCCCTGATAGCTCCACATTTTGTATGGTGCAAGCCTCCACCGGGGAATTTGTCTTAACAACTGTCGCATTAACGTCGATTATTGATTCTTTTGTAATGCTGAAAGTTTGATTGTATAATATTATTTAGATATAAAACAAGCTCTATATGTTAACTTATTTAATTAAAATCAGTGAAGTGATTCTGAGATAACAAGCAAAGGCAAAGACAAACAGACAAAAATCTTAATCATTGTATTGGATTGTATTACATTAATAAAGGCCCCCAATAACATTTTTTCATTTATCTTTTACTTTCACACCGATCCATTATGATTTTATTATTATTTAGATATTTGTATTGTCTAGTTAATAAAATGCCATAAGCGTGTGACTTAGATTCTCATTCGGGGAATTAAAAATGTAATATTTTAATTTCCTTGCTCTGGTAACGTGTGAAGAGCGGCGTTGAGTTCCGCCACTCAACACGCAATGCCTGCAGAATTTCGCGGACAGTGGGCAATGGAAGTATCTTAACAGGGACGTAATGTCTTAATACTAGGTTCCCAAGTTCCCTCTGCATACTCTGCTATGTGCGGGAAAATGTGAAGCCATGAGTGCAAAAAGGTCTAGCCATTGATCGGTTTAAAAAAAAATTCTATCAAAATACCAAATTTATAAGCTATACGTAGATAATAATAACGACTTATTAACTAACTAATAAAAAAAACGTTCAAAATGCAATAAAAAAAATCAATGTCATAATTATTTTCGCGCCAATATATTTTCAAATATTCTGTGATAATAAATTATAAGTGATTTTTTACTTAATAATTTTACAATTAAAAACATACTCGTCCATACTGTTTGAACAGACACACCCACAAAACATAAAAAAAAACACACACACACAAAAAAAGAAAAAAAGCAGAGAGAATAACTCACTTGCCGGTAAATTTAACCATTTGCTTGCTCACATTTTCGTTGACACTGACCAGTAGCTGTACTGTGCTCGAACTCTGACGGAGGACGGCAAAGCACTGTTTACCTTTGGCTCTTGATGTTTGGAGGCGAGCTTAAGAAAAGAAAAAATATATAAAATTTTTATTTTGTATTTGTATCCAACGTAGCAGGGCAGGGGGGGAGCCTAGTGCTAAGACACTCCGTTCCCCACTTTCCGAATTTAAGACATCGCGTGGTAAGTGGCGGAACTCAACACCATGCTTTGGTGGAAGATGGAAGATGAATTTATGGATACGCGAATTTTTAGAGGTTCTGAGCAGGAAATTGACCACAATCTAGTCGTTGCTAGAATAAGGTCTTTTCGCAAGATGCCACAGGCGTCCAAAACTGGGAGCCGAATTTTCCTAGAAGCTTTAAAAGATGGCAGAATTATAAAGCAATATGAGAGAGACTAAAAAACCATAAAACAGCGAGAAGCTAAGTTAAATTTATTACGAATGGTGATTGAACTCAAAACCGTCGCGTTTACAGTCATACGGCTCAATAGACGTCGTTAGTCACGTAAATATTTCAACGACATGATAATATGTTGTAGCTTCAAGTTAGTTAAGTTAGGCATAGTAGTAGGTTAATATTAGGCGTAATATCAATAATCTCTATTCGCCTGAATTTGAGACATTTCGAGACATCATTGACAGAATTCGACGGCGCGCTTTGTTTCACCACAATATTATTAAATTTCACAAAACAAAACCAAAGATTAAGACCATCATGGCACAATAGAACAGAGTCAGACTGTAAAAGTGATTGTAGGTATGATTCCCAATAAGTCAAATAACTATTTTTTAATTATTTTCCAACGCTCTTTTATTTTCCATTCCACCAATCAAATCATAATGTCTAGAAGGTGAGAATGGAGTGTACTTTTTTCATACTATGCTATATGCAATATAAGGACTAAAGCGGGAAGAAAAAGTGAAAATATATTCCACTATACAAAAGATGGAACTCCCACTAACCTCTAACCCACACGTTCTTTCCATTTAGTTCTACACTAAGATCTTTGACATCAGTGTACACTCTCTCTCTATTCTCACCGGACGATTGTATCATTTTTAAGTTACCATATTTGCCTTCTGATATATCAGGCTCGGGTGCTTCGTTTTGTGATGAGGCTGCCTGCAAAGAAAGAACTAATTTGTTATGGTTTTGTTTTTAACAATAAACTATACAGAGTTTTGTTTATTAATAGTAAATAGTTTATATTTTATGTAAATCACATTGATACATTGGAACATTAAGAAATGTATAAAAGAAATTTTACATTTGGCTAGGCCTCCAAAAATAATGGATATTAGATCAAAGAATAGACTTTTGTCTTGTTGCCAGAGTGAAGAAATAAAATATAAAAAAATAATAATTCATGTCCTTGAGTGGGGATTGAACCCACAACCATTGCATTACTGTTACACTCTTGTGCCCTTGAGCCAGGCTGGCTTATAAAATATATACATATATAAATATATTATATCTATACTAATATTATAAAGAGGTAAGATTTGTATTTTTGTATGTTTGTATGTATGTATGTATGTATGTGTGTATGTTTGTAGAGTTTTCACACAAAAACTACCGGGCCGATTTAAATAATTTTTTCACTATTGGAAAGCTGCATCTTTACTGACCAGCATAGGCTATATTGCATTTTCAAAAAAATAGAGATCCCTAATAGAAATGCAATAATGTAAACCAAGGTGTGAAGAAATTGATCTTAATAATTCTATCATCGCGTGCGCTGCGAAAACTATTGATGATATAACAAAACAATGTTCTACAGTATTATAGAGCACATCAATATCTATAAAAAAGTCCGCGATAGCATATGTCTAACTACTGTAGTTATGACAATATAATCATTTTTTTATATTTTATACGTTAACAAAAGTGCCGACAATAATCAAACCATATTGTTCATACCTCTGCATCAATCCTTATCCCATGAAATGATATTTTATGAAAGATAATTTCAATACCTGTAAAATACTTTTTGAATTAATAAGATCGGACATCCCATTCAAAAGATATAACGAATTTAAAAATATAAATCTAAAGAAAATTATGTAATAATAAAAAATGCGTAGTGTGTGCCGTGTGGCCTCGCGCACCGTGGCGAGTACCTCTGCGGGTGTGGGGGGGATTTGTATCGATACCACTTAAATTATTAAGACAGTCCATTAGATTTTTTGTTTTTTTTTTTATGGAAAGGACAAGGCAAACGAGCGTTTGGATCACCTGATGGTAAATGACTACCGCCGCCCGCGGCCCCGTGCAACACCAGAGGAGTTACAGGTTCGTTGCCCGCCTTTAAAGTGGGTTGGGCTCCGGAGCCCGGCATTACCTGATGCGAAACGCAGTGGCATAAAGCCACTACTTCACGCCGGTTTTTAATGCTGGGGGTGGTAATGATCCAGTGGAATCTGCCCAGTCGCCTCTTACGACACCACCAGCACTAGGATTAAATAGACCCGATAAGGAAAATTCTTTTACAATTACACGATTAACGTGTAAAAAAGTACCAAAAAAACCTTATATCGCCTACGTTGTGGAAATTATTGACAATAGCGCAAAGTGATGTACTGCAATTTTATAGAAGACATCAATATCTAATATATATATTTATATTTTAGATGCCTATATATATATATATATATATATATATATATATATATATATATACTTTAGATATGTATATGTATGTATATAATTAATAGTTTTAAACTTTGCATACAAAGTTATCCCGTAAGTAGTATATAATTTTTTTCAATTATTGTTACCAGCATAGTGTATTGATACTAATGTGGTATCTATATTTTTATATATATATATTTATATTTTTTCTACCCTTAGTGTTTTTCAGGTGGAAAACATAGACACTTTTTTTTATTTGATAAAATATTTTATTCACCATAAAAATGTTGGTAGTTTTTATAATTCTAATATAATTAAACAACTTTCTAAAATGATCTTTCCTTGCATGTGTTGTAATAACTATGAGGAGCTATTAAACAAAACAATACATTCTCATTTTTATAAATATATTGTATGTTATTACATTAAAACTAGCGGTCGCGGAGCAACTTCGCCTGCTTACTAGCACCCTTAGGGGTGAATTTTAAAAAAAACCACGAAACGTGTTAATAAAAATAAATCAGCTTCACGCTGTATCCCGCACACTGCAGGGTAGGCAGAGGGAACGTAGTGAAAGACAATCCGTTCCCCACTTTCTGCCGAATTCCGGAGGCATTGCGTGTTAAGTGGCAGAACTCAACGCCGCACTTTGCCTCGACACCAGAGCGAAGAAATGGAAATATAAATTTAAGTAAATATTTCATCTCCTCGAGTGGGGATCGAACCCACAACCAGTCGGTTTACAGTCACACTTTGTGCCGCTGCGCCACGACCGGCCTCTGTTACTCTGTACGAAACGTGTTCATTACAATATTTTTAACAGTCTGAATTTAAGTTTTTATAAAAATCGGTGGCGATTTAAAGATTTTTCCATATAAACTTTCAACCCAGTATTTGAACTCTTACGGGATGAATTCTAAAAACCATGAAACACGCGTTCAATGAAATATTTTAAAGAGTCTGACTTTCAAATTTTATAAAAATCGGTGCTGTTTTAAAAAAAATTAATACAAACTTTCAAGTAATTCCCTGTATCGAAACAAACAAATAATTCACAAATGTGGTGAAGCCGCGAGTTGGTTGCTATAGTTTATAAAAGTTTATATTGGGTTTAGATGGATCACGTGGGTATATCAATACATTTTAATCATTGGCACGTAGGTACGTTACATTCATTTACAGTACATATATTTCTCAATATATATTTCTCAAGAGAACTTAATCAAAACTTTGTATATAAAAAAATAGATGAAATAATCAAGTTAAGGAAGTGCCAAATATGTTTTATGAATCAATCTTAATGTTATATTCAAAACAAATGAATACTTGAAACGTATTAATAAATTTAATTAATTTTATTAATACGTTTAATATAACGTTATAACGTTAAATATATTTACTTATTATAGTTAAAGAATAAAAAGTGTGAAGAGGAATGTGTGATTATCTATAGACTATATTATTCTACATAATATCATAAAACAACAGATTTAAACAGTACATATAAAGGTATCCTCCTACAGTATAATTATTTTCAACCAACATTTTTAAACTTTTAATTTTGAACATTTTGAATATTTTCGCGTCATTATGACGAAAAATTTAGACAAAAATTCAAATGTTTTTTTTATTTAAAAAAAAAATTATTAACGATAAGAATGTTGGTAGTTTCTCAAAAGGTATAAGAATTTAAAAAATGCCCGAAATATGCTCTCTTCGCAAGTGTTGTAATAATAATAATAATTCTATTCACTAAAAAATCACTATAGATATTATATAGTCAATTATATAATGTTTTTATCAGTACCACTTTAAATGAAACCATAGTTTTAACTATAAAAGCCTAATACAATTAAAAAGTACTATAAAAGCCTAATACAATTAAAAAAATGGAAGGAAAAAGTTATTTTTTCATACAAAGTAAATTTTAGGTATTATCGTTGATATTAAAATAAAACGCTATTTGTCATTAAAGACGCAAACATACGAGTCGTAGGTATTGGCGGCAAAGTTCAAAGTTGCTTAACTTTTAGTAATATTTTGTAGTAGTATGTGATTGCGTTATTGGTATCTGCATAGATGCGTAACTGCGTCACAGGAAATACAGGTTTAGATCCTACGTGTAAACTGCTGAGGTATCTTGATTAATTTCTTTAGGTATGGGTTTAATAAACTATTATATTTTTAATTATTTTTATATAATAATAGTTTATCCTATATACTCCCCGTAAAGGGTGCGCTGAAGCTTCCATTCTGTATGAATATTAAAGACCGTCGCGGCGTAGGGGCACAAAATTGTGCCAGTGACGTGACGTTATGGGTTCGATTCCCACTTGGAGGATTGAATTGAAATTTAATCATATATTCATTTCACGTCAGTCATATATCATACGCAGTATCTTAACACTTAAGTTCCCTCTATCTTCCCTGCTATAGGCTGGATACAGCGTGAATCTGGTTTTAATTTTGTGTGAACCGATTAAAATAAAACTAATACTAAATATTTAAAGGAAGTTAGCCAAATTACAAAACTGCACTTAAATCGGTTAAGCATCGCATCGATTATCGTGAACGCAGAGATAAACAAACAAACTGATCAAGTTCTATTAAATATTTAAATGTCCATAATAATATTTTTTCTAATATATCTTCCACGTACAGACACCGATGAGTTAGGATTTTATTGTAAGTATCGATATAACTATAACTATATAGTTATAACTACAATTTATCCTAAAGACTCCATAAGGCAAAAGTTTAAAGATATTAATATATTGACAGTTGCATCTCTCTTATGGGAGGTACGAAAATGCCACCTAAGGTTTTAATAATTTTCACATTAGAAATCTCAAGTTCATTGCAAGCATACATTATAGGTATATTGAAACATAAATATAATTTTAGTGTATTAAGTAAATCATTCTGTGGTTAAAGCGTGCGAAGCCGCGAGCGGGTCGCTAGTGTATATATAAAAATATATTGTAACCTTGTTATCAGCCTTTTTCTGTTGCTTCTCAGCAGCTTTCGCTGCTTTCTTTGCAGCTTTCTTACTTGAAGCTGCATCTCCTTCAGCTGGTGGAGGTTGATTTTCAGATACTACCATTTTGATTTGTACTGAAATTATTATATTTCAAGTGATAAATAAAATATCTTTACATAACAACATCCTCAATTTCTATTATTATAACCTAGTAAATATTTTTTTTAATATTCATATATATTATAAGTAGGGTTACTTAGTAGTTTACCTTAGGTTATAACTCTGAAAAGTTATGAATTTGAAGTTTAAAACATATAAGAGGTATCTCCTCTATGTAAGGTTGTTTATAAGCAATTATTGCAACTTGCAGAGAGATAATCATATCAGAGGTCATCAAAGTAAAAGTAAAACAAAATAGATAATTCATGCAATAAAAAAGTGTTTTAAAGAATATGTAGAGGCCGGTTGTGGTGCAGCGGCACAAAGTGTCACTGTAAAACTGACTGGTTGTGGGTTCGATCCCCACTCAAGGAGATGGAATATTTACTTAAATTTATATTTCCATTTCTTCGCTCTGGTGTCGAGGCTAAGCACGGCGTCGAGTTCTGCCACTCAACATGCAATACCTCCAGAATTCAGCAGAAAGTGGGGAACGGAGTGTCTTAACACTAGGTTCCCTCTGCCTACCCTGCTGTGTGCGGGATACAGTGTGAAGCTGATTTATTTTATTTTATTTTATGTAGAAAAACATTTAATTATTTTGCTTGAATTATAGCTTAAAACAATAGTGTCAAAATACTGTATTCTACACATCCAAATTCAAAGTATTGTGTATTATATAATAACAATACAATACAATCTCAATGCAGAGAAATGAAAATTTTAAATAATTCATTTCATTTCATCAAACTTAAAACTTTTTAACGCTGCACTGCACTACTAGGCCATTAATTATTTACTATCTTATTCAGATTAGATTTTCATCAATTTCCTATTTAACATAGATACTAATTTAAATTCAATAATATTATTATTTCTATGCAACTATCAATAAATATTGCATACATCTAACATAAACAATATAAACATAGCCTTGGTTTGCTTACGTCATCATATGCAGTTTATAAATAAGTTGTGGGTTGCATATCAATTAATTGCTCAATTGTTGACTAGGTTTATTTACACTATAGTAAATTATGAAATGTATGAAACACTTGTGAAATAATATGTTTCAGTTTCATATAAATGAAGTAATTTTAATTTACTTATTTCTATGTGGCTATTTATTTTTTTTAAATAAAAAAAATATTTTTAGATGCCACTGCAACAGAGTAGGGCAGTATCTAAAATAATAATGGTAATGTTTGGACTTATACTTAGGGAAACAAATTATTTTCATGTCTTGACTGTGGGCACAGAGCTGAGAATAGTCTGTTTTATATATTAATACTAAGTTCCTCTATTTATCCTATCTAAATGTATGTAACTCATATTACAAGTTATGAAATATAGGATATACTTATCAAATTATTTTTATACTACATTTTTGTTTATTAGAAACAAGAATTCATTATTTTTATAAGTAATATTATATTTATTTATATTTTTGATTGATACGAAAAAATGATAAGGTCTAAAAAGCCTTCATATAAAGGAGATTAACAACTCAACAACTTATAAGAAAAAATAAGTTTTCCCTATTTATAAATCAGAAATGGTGACTCAAATTCTATATACAAATGACATTTACTTTCTCTGTAATGAAACTGTGTCACTAACCGGTATCCGATAATTTTGTTATAAATAGTTTTTCACTTATACACTTTAAGTAGTTATAGCTAACTTGTAACCATAACAAATGAACAATATTTCATCATTTACACAATAATATATAAAACTTACCAGTACAGTATCTTTAATATAGATTGTTAAATTACAATTGTTATTTTATATAAATGATAAAACATAAAAGCAGTGCAAACCTTAGTTTTATTTAAATAAGAGGTTATGACTGATTAGCAATCGCAGGCCGCGATAAATAGTTTGTCCGTATTTGACAGTTTGACGTATCGATTTGACGAAATTAATATATGACATTGACGTTATGAGTAAAAATACTTTTATGAAAATTAATAAATAAATTAATAAGATTTGATGTAGCTTGTATATTTTTATATTGCTTTATAGTGTATTAATTTTCAAAGAAAAATTATAGAAATTTTGTTTTATTCAATGGAATTTAATATTTTTTTATTATTTTTGGTGAAATCTAGGTACCGTACCAATATTTTTTGTAGGTGCCGTTTGATATCTTACAATTGCTGCTTATAATTTTGAACTATTTTTATAAAACCTTTTTTTATTGTAAATATTGTACTATTGCTTTCAGTATGACGTCCTCCGGTTTTGACTTTTTATATTTCTTTGATAGCGCAAATTTTGTAACAAAAAAAAGTAAATTAGTGCTATGATTAAATTTTCTGTTCAAAATGACAAAAAATACTACTAGTCCTGACTTAAATCTTTTTAAGGCAAGGATAGATTACCATATTTACTTATTATTACAACAACATTTAAAATGCCTGTGTTTACAGCTAATATTCCAGGAATACTTAAAATTGGCGATAGAATAGAGATCGGCGGTAGAATAAAAGAAAATGCTAGGAAGTATGTCCATGATGTTAATCCATTTGTAGTATATGTTTTTTTGTACATTTATATGATGTTTAAATTATTAATAATTAATTAATAGAATTTTTTATTCTTATTTTGTTAGGATGTCAGTAAACCTCTGTGCACAAGAAGGCGAAGAACCACGAGACGTTGTGTTGCATTTTGATGTGCGTTTTCATCGAGATAATATTATATCACTTTCACGTAGAAATGGAGTCTGGATAGGAAGTGGCAATCTAGATACTAATTATAATATGTTTGTGCCTGGTTTGTCTGCACTAAATATCGTTATGTTTCTACCAATTTATTTTTTTTATTATTTATTAAACATGTATTTTTTTAAAGGCACTATATTCAGGATTATTTTCGAAGTTAAAGATACAGATGTCATCACAATTTATTGTCAAGGAAAATTTCATTCAAATTTCCTTCCTAAGATCCCATTGACAATGGCACGCTATCTTGTTGCTTGGGCAGACGTTGAAAGAATCACCCACTGCTATTTTCATATGGCTGGGAAGGTAAATTTTACTATTTTCTACGAATTAATTGATTTTATATTTTTGAATTAAAAGTCTTCTTGTGTTAGGGTGTAGGTGACGAGGCTACCGTGCCTACAGCTGTGAAGCCCTCTCAATCTCCTCGTCTTGGTGCTGCCCCTGTATTTATAGGAGAATCAAATAGATGGTAACCTCCATATTTAGGACAGGATAACTCATTTCGTTTTATATGTTTATTTTGAACTCTAACTATTAATATAATTTTATAAAATCAGTTCTAGGATTCATAAAAACTTATCTCCTGTTCCACCTCAATTTCACTCTTCAAATGAAAGTTCCGATGAAGATATGAAATCAAGAAAAGAAGGCCGCGCCGACAAATATTTTTACGACGCATTAATGTGTCAACCTCCAGAGACAAAATTTGGTTCGCCAGAAATGAAATATCGAGAAGTAAGGAGCAAACCAGAGTATAGCAGAAAATGTAAAGATAATTCAGACACAGAAAAAGATACAGATATCTCGGAGGACGTTGCATCGAAAAATATAGAGTCATCTGTGGCAGAATCGCAAGATTTCATGCCAGAACTGGGTTTAAAAAAACGTATTAACAGACGCGGGAAGTTTGCGCCGTTCGCTCAAGTTGTAAATTTTATGGGAAAAAACACGAGGAGAAATTAGTTTTATTCTATAAAGGACGTCTGTATCACAACTGGTAAACTATTATTCATATTCTAAAAACGATACGATTGAGGTCTAAGCTATATTTTAACTGGCAATCTAGCTCTATTTTATGTAAATCTGTTTTGACAATTTCGAAAAACGTAAACATCTTAAAAATTTAAGCTGTCATGCGAGACCTTGTATATTTTATTGATTTTTCGAATAAATATTATGTTAAAATGTTTTTGTGGAACAATGTGAGTGCGTAAATGATAATAATATATTATTTGATCATTGTACATTTATTTTCTTTTTTGTAAAACATTTCAATTTTAATATATACAAATATCTTACAAACTTATATTAAAAACAAAATCATATCTTAAATCGTTTTTACATTCGTATATTCACTTTTATTTGGACATACAAAAAATATTGGAAGACTACACTTCCAAAAAAATTGATACAAAATAAAAGTAATTATAAATAATTAAAAACACTTAAATTATTATTAAAAACTGGATTTCTAAGAAATCACAGTGCACGGCAGTGCTTAAGCCAAGTTTATTGAACACAGTTTATGCCTGTATAATTGCATATTAAATTAAACATATAAAAATATAGACAGATTCAGGCCTAATTTAGAAATATTTTATTCAATAATTGCTAAAAGATCTCGTCCTGCTTAGAAGAATACCTACTGAATCCATGGAATGCTAAGTAGTTTTTCAATAATGCCCAAATACAGAAAGTAACCGACAAGGCACAATTTAATTGTAATAAATAGAAGAAATTTTATACTAAAAAGTTAAAAATTGTGTTAGCTTTTAACAAATTGACATATAACATCTGCATGTTCTTCACTAACTCCTATTGTTACAAGTTGTCCTTTTGAAACCAAAAACAGGGATTCTCCATCAATTTCATGTTCTAATAATACTGAAATTGTTTCACTCCAAGCATATTGGCTTAAATGTTTTGTTAATTGTTCTGTCTGCAATAAGAAAAAAAATTGATAATAATAAAAACTATAAAAAAATTATTGTGGAGCAGCACAAGATCTAACTGTAAATATAATAGTTGAGGGTGCAGTGTCCTCTCCGATAATGTATTATTTTCAATTCCTCACTAAGGTAAAACAACAAAGTAAGGTGTTGATTACACTCAATATGCATTGTATCTAAAATTAGGCAATGTATGAGGAAAATTGTCTTAGCACTTCATTTTTTTTGCCTACCCTGCTATATGCAAATAATAGCAAATTTTTGTAATAGTAAATCTAGCAGACTTTTATAAATAAAATTTATTATCATACCGTCCATGTCTTCACAGTATCAACTTCTAGGTTTGCAAATGGATTTTCTGTAATACAAAATTTGATTATGAAATTTTTGGAACATTAAATATTAATATATAATAAGAGTTAATAAAGCTAAAGAGTTTATGTGTTGTTGATTGGTAATATCATTTTTGTGTTGAATAGTCCATTTACTATTGAAGATAATGTTAGAACATGCTATAACCAATAAATTTAAAATAACATAAAATATTGCAGAATTGAAAGTTACTAAATATTGTGTCATTTTACACATCTCAATAGTTATAGTTATTTTGAACATTTTTAAAATATGTTGTTATTCCATACTAAGGAAAGAAAAATATTTATTTAGAAAACCTATACAAAATTGAGTGTAGCGGGACTCAAACCCGCGTCTCTTGGTCGGTTTCCAGGAGGCATGGGTTTGATTCCCACTACATTCAAATTTTTATACATTTTCCAAATAAGTAGTTATATCTAGCTATGTCACAAAATTGTTAAAAATATCAAAAAATACAGAAAATTATCATACCCTTATCTAAAACTTTATCTTTGTCATCAGTTGCATCCATATTTTCAATCTCTTTTATCTGGAGATGAGATATATCTAAAATTTTGCTATTATTTCTAATATCAGTCTCTTTTTCTTCCTTGACTTCTTTTTTTATACCTGGTTCACTTATATTTATTTGTAAAGTTTTTTCTTTCAATGGTTTCCTTATCTGAAACAATAATATGTAAAACATGAAGTTTTTTTTTTAATTATTATATTTTTCAATAATCAGCTGTGGCTTCCTCATAGACTTTGATGATCATACAAAACTTAAGTCTAATTTATCTAACTATAAATGTGATGGTGGTGGGTTTAATACTCATTTGAAGTAATGACGCCTAAGCGAAGAAATGAAAATATGAATGTTAATAAATATTTCATTTTCTCGAGTGGGAATTGAATGTACAACCAGTCGGTTACAGGCACATTTTGTGCTCCTGAGCCATAACTGGCCTCTGACTGGAGTATTTAATAATGATGTACAAATATGTTATATATTAAAATAATTTTATAAAAGAATTTAGGGTTATTTTACTCACTGGAAAGGCAACATTTGATTCTTGAATTACATATCCATCCAAAACATGAGTTAAAACAAAATTTCTGTCATCTTTTAATTTTATATCTGGTGTTTTAGTATTAGTTTGTGTAATACTTGGTTTCTTTTCCTCTTTAAGAATTTTGCTATCTAAATTTTCTAGTTTCCTATCTTTAACATCTTTTTCAGTCTCTTTTTGTTTAGTTTCTTTTATTTCTTTAGTTTCTTTGATTTCTTTTATTTCTTTTGTTTCTTTTAATTGTTTAGTTTCAAGTTTAATTTCTGGATTTTGCTCTTTAACAGTCAATGCTGATGAAATTGGTTGTTTATTGTCTATTTCATTTATACTTCTTACTTCAGTACTAACTTCCTTGTCAGTTAGGACTCTACCTCTCGCTTGTGTAAATACTGTATTCCGAACTAATTTATCTTTTTCAGTTGGCAACATTGGCAACGAATTAGGAGTTGCAACATTTGCACTTCTAACAAGGTTTTGTGTTTCTAAAATTGGCATATTTCTTATAGGTTTCGCTAATTCTTCCTTAATTTTTGTATTTGGATCATGAGATTGCCTTAAGGGTGTGATTTGCATGTTATTTATTATTATTCGACCATCAGGCTTGTGAATAGGGCTCGTGTTCACACCAACGTCTGTACAACTAACATTTGATACGTTTTCTATTCGCTTTATAATAATGGGATTTTCTGAGGGATTATTAGATATTTTCCTGTGTAAATCGTCTGGTGATTCACTTTTTCTTTTTCGGTTTAAAGGTATGTTGTTTCCTTCAATTTTTCCATTACTCGATATTGATATACTATTCGTTATTGGCACATTGTTTGGTATTATTTTTCGAGGACCATTGTTTATACTAATAGTGTTTTGCGTATTTTGTGAGATTGTGCTACTTGGCTGGACGGATATTATATTTGGTCCACTTGCCCTAATTTGGTTAGTTCGAGGTTGAATGGGTCTAAACGATTGAGGTCCTTTAACGGATACTGTGGGCATATGCTGTATTCCTTTATTTGCTGTTGATGGCGTTTTTCTAACTTCTTGTACATTTTGTATTGTGTTTTGATGTGTTGGCTGTATATTTGCTATATTCTGTTGTGCTATCGGTCGTACTTGATTGCTTTGATCGTAAGGTGATGAAAATCTCGGCATACTTTGTATGTTATTAGGGACCATTGTAATAGTTGGTTGCACCTGAATTTTCTGTTCCTGTTGCATAATTTGCGGGCCAGGTTGTCTATAGGTATTCGGACCAATATTATTATTATCTTGAGGCCTTATATTATTAACCAGCTCATTTATATGAGCTATCTGATTAGGAACTACTGGTCTTTGTGTGTGTATATTTTGATTTGGCACAGCATTAATAGTTTGTGGCAGTGTAGGTGTATTTGTTAATATCCTCTGATTTTGTAAATTCGGATTTATATTACCTTGTATATTGTGAACAACGTTTGGTGGTACCATTTGCATTGGTCGCATTTGATCCTGGGGACTTTGTACGAACATTGGTTGGATATTTTGATATGCAAAGTTCTGTAAATATAGTTGATTAGGATCGATATGTTGTTGGGGAGGTTGCATATAATTGGTCGGCATATGCTGGACATATAGCACTTGATTTTGTACTGGTCTGTTCTGTATCCATGGTGGAGGATTTTGAGGATTTATCAGGATCGTTTGGTTTGGCTGCATTTGATCACCTGAAAATTTAACAAAGGTTAGTTTATGTTTGACAGCAAAATGAAAAATGTATTCATTGCTTTAAAGAGACATAATTTGTCATACCTGATTGTACCAGCATCTGTGTTTCGTAAACTACTCGTACAGGACATAATACCATTTGTTGCCCGGCTGGGTCTTGTGTTCTGTAAAAAAAATATAGCAAATTATCAGAAGTAGCCTTTAAAGATAAGAATATGTAACGATGAAATCAAAAAGACTTATATTACGAGTACTACGTCAATATTTTGCCAGATATAGTCCTAATATTAAAAAGAAATTCAATAGTGAATAAGTTTAGAAGAAAAAATTAGAGAAATCTTATTGTATATTATTATCGTACTGATTTATTATGTGTTACAAAATACTTACGAATTTGGGTCTTGTTGATAAATTTGTTGCATCTGTAACAAAATCGAATGTCAGATTAACGACGTTGATATTTGCATCAAAGATTGTTCATTTTGTTATATACAAAATTTTAATAAATAACAAATGAAATCTTTATTACTTGGGAAATATCAATTTATTAAAATAGACGACATATTTATAGGATTCTAATGAATAAAAAAAACTAATATAGACTAGTAAGAACTAATTCTTTTACGGTTGCAATTCTAGCTTTCATAAGTACATTTTAATGACTAGAAAGCAATAATTATGCTTAATGTTGGAACTCATTATTATTTGATACGGCAAAAGATGGACGGCGTTTCCCGCCAAGTGACACGTGCAAGCAATGTCAGCGTTTTAATAGTGAAGTATTTCACTCTAGAATAAAAATCTCTATGTGTTATTTATTACCAGAATATTCTATAGATTGGTCATATAAAATTTCCTTTATCTCAATTTTTTTTAAAACGTTAAATTAAATCAAATAAAAAAAAAACAATCGAAAGTAAACATCCGCCGGAACAAAGATCTTAGATAACGCATAAAACAATTTATTTATTGTATGTACATTGATTCTCCATACAATATTCTTTTGCATTTACCATTTATTTACAGTTTTATGACTTCACAGTTTTAATAACAATAAATAACTATCTCGTTCTAATGAGGTTCCTCTTCTCTCACCCTATTTTAGAAAGAAATCAACCCATTTTTATTATTATACATTATTCAATGAGCATTGAAAAAAATGTTTTAAGACAGCTTAACACTTTGTAATAAGATTCGAATTAGCTTGATTTTTTTGGCAATAGAATTGTTAGAGTTATGGTAAATTAGACCGTATATAAATATCAATAAGGTGGTTTTTGATTTCGAATGTCTTAATCTTAATAAACGCGTTCCCCTTCGGCTGATGGCGGACATTTTAGTTTGACTAGTGAAGTGTATGTGTTTATCGATGATACTTATTTATAACGTAACTATATTTTTCGTATAATTTATGTGTGTAGCTTGTCGTGTATTTTATATACACATATTGTAAACTTTTAAAGGTCAACTGATTTGTTTCCATTATTTTTTAACATCTCTTTTGAATTTGTTTATCTTTAAAGTTATTTTTAAAGATACATATATGTATATCAAACATGAATGATCTAGAAATTTGTAATAAACTCCAATTTAACAAAAACTCCTCTTTAAAAAAATTATAAGATTAAATAAACTTAAACTTCGAAGATATGATGGTAAAAATTCTTAAATATATATAAAATACGAAAAAATGTAACATTATTTTCAACGACAAAAAAGAACTAAGTGAAATCGATTTTTTTAATATTTTTTTATAATAATAGTTAAAAGTCATGTTCATTGATTTGAAAAATATATTAATTTTTATGTATTATTTATAAATTATTTAAAAGTATAAGCTATTATCCAAAATAACAATAATATATCGATATTTTTTCAAATCTGGTATATCACTACGACAAATATAGAGCGCCCCGGGGGCGCAACAAATCCCAAGCAGACTATAAATAAATTGGTGTGAAAGAGAAAACAATACACAACAAACAAAATGCGCTAGAAAGAGACAACCAACGGATCCAATTAACGTGATATGCATACTATAATGGATTTCAGGTTTTATAGCTATATTACCAATCTAAAGCCTATGTTACCTATAATGTACTTATTATGTACTTAAATAAAAAAAATCATAAAATAAAATAAAAATACTTCATCATAATAAAAACTAGGACTAGTAATTAACTGCACTCAAGTTATTTAAAAAAATAATTGTCGAAATATAAGGAAGCAAAACAAGGACGTAGCTTTAAAACAAATACATTCTAACATCATATCGGCAATACCAAACACATCCAAATGCAATCCTGTGACGTCACGACCCAAACTCAAAACTAATTTTAGTGAACACTTACATTTCAAGCTATAAATACCGAAACACAACTTAAACACACACAAAAATTATAACTAACACGTAATAATACACTAAAACACTTACCATTTTGAATTTCTGTACAAAACACAGTTTTTACACAGAAAAAACAATGCAAATTGTATCAGAACGCCCTAAATACACTCGCATCGGACATGTTTCGCGACGAAATGGCGGCTCGATACACAACACCCATTCCACGATCGACCCGACCTCTACCACGTTTCTCGTTTCCTACACAAACCGACGACACAATTCCCCAATTCCATACAAAATAACGACACAAAACATCGATTTTACTCTAAACTGACAACGTGGTACCGGTTCCATGTAACCAATGATAGTGTTGTGCACAAACTCGACTCGCATTGGACGGTACGTGGTTCGAAATTCAAACACGTGCCATGACCCCGTTTCGAACTAAAAAGAACGTGACGCGTGTATACATGTCTCTTTCGCACTAATAAACAATTTATATATAGAAAAAAGAGAGCAGCTATATGTTTTTCTTCCTCAACTAAAATGGTTGGGTAATAAACTTGTATTGTGTATTAGTTGAGTTGTATTACTACACTTAAGTTATATTATTAAGGCTTAAAATTCAATGGTGTAATGTAATTTAGAAATTTTGACGTAGAAAGAATGGCGGTTGTATGGTTATATAAATAATTCATACGATTTAACTTATCATATAGATAGTTGAGTGATATGCGAAACTACTTTTTGTTTGGGTATCGTGTCCTCTTTGTCTATGTTGTACCTGTGTATATACGAGTACATTTTTGAGCTGACAGAAAAAAAATCTAGTTGAACCTATTATTATGAAGTTTTTACTTTTTATATATTTGTTTTTAAATAATGCTAAACTAAATTTAATACATTGTGTATTAATTAATTTCAATAAAAATGAGTTCACGTAAACTCATTAAGTAAAGACGTTTTATATTGACAAAAGAATTTGTATTCTATCTTTATGGAATAATATCGTTTCCTACACAAACTTTTCATCTCTGAATGGAATTTTTCATCTGTGCCTGCCCTGCTGTGTGCGGGATACAGCGTGAAGCTGATTTTTTTTTCATCAATATTCTACTCGACTTTAATTTTAGCTTTTAATACCATTTATAAACCATTTATATGACATTATTATCAAAAGAGAGGATGAGATGATGTTCTTTAAAGCTTTATACGTTACATTTTAAATATTTTAACCTGGAACGGCAACGTTTTATAAAATTTCATATATTTAATCATTTAACTCATCGCAAGAGATTAAGATGAGTTCTTTTATTATTATTTTTTTTCTTTGTGATATTTATGTGATTCTTTGTTTTATTTTTACAGTGTTTTGTTTTGTAATTTCCTCATTGCTATAAATAACAACAATTGACAAAAAACGACAATACAAGTTCTAGTTAAGAAAAATGTGAGGTATTTTGTGATTGTATACATCGTATATACAGCGTATATAGGAGACTTATATAAAGTTAAAGTCTAATGTTATTAATATGACTTTTTATATATATTTTTTTATAACGATTAAAATTAATTGATCAAAATTTTGCTGATGATTGTTTATAAAATTACCGCCGGTAACGTGTCAATCCGAAAATTATTATTTAAAAATAAGTATATATTTTTTTTAATACGATGAACTAAATTTATTTTATTTTTTATCTACGCATCGATCCAAAGTATACATTTTGTCCTAATTAACAGACATTGGATAGCGAAACACAATGCTGGACTTCGTTTGAGCCAGATCAGTACCTAAAGCAAATAATAAATAAATTTTCAAGTTAAATTAGGTAATATTTGGGAACAGAACTTAAAACAACCTTAAATTGTTCTAATGCCTTCACAATAATCCTACACGTGTACATTTTTTTTCTTTAAACATTTTGGCATTGGGTTAACAATGCTTGTTGAGTAATGAAAAGAAAGTAAATAAAGAATAGTTTTCAAGCTTTTTTTTTTATGAATTTATTTATGAGTTACGACGAAAGAAATGTGCAAGCTTTAGGTAAATCAAAAATGATCGTTTATTATATAAAGAAAAACTGGTTTATTATGAAACAATTTAAACTGTCCGCAACCTTGTTATATAACATCTTTTTACGCAGAACTTACTTTTGTTTTTTTTATATATGACCAAGGTCATATTAAGATGGGTATTCTATAAAAAGTTCTATAAAAGTTAAGATTAGAACGACTCAAAAAAATATAAATGGAATTTTACCGGTCTCAAACCGAATGCCTAGATAGATACTCGAAAATTACTAAACCGATTTTCATAGAACTTTTTGCCTGTTGTTATTATTTAATTGATTCGTAAGTGGGAATGTGCCTGACATAAATTAAAAACAATCATCCCGTCTAGTTGCCGAGAAATCTTCTGACAAATATAATGAAACGCGAAATTAAGTACAATTTCATCAATATATTTCATCACAACCATTATTCTCGAACTGACAACTTATTTTCTTAAATCATATAATAAAATAAATTAGTCATAAAATAAAACCTTTTTAAAAATAAAATTGCCTTTTGAATAACTTAATTATTTCGATCTTGACAAACAAGGAAATGGCATCCTACGTTATTGTAAATGGCTTCGTTTTATATCTTTTGCTTGACACTGTACCGTGTTTTTTTTAGTTATAAAATATAATTTAATACTTATATAAGTTGTAAAATAATTATGAAATACGAGAAAAAAAAAGAAAGAAATTATAAAAGAAAAATTTTTCTTAAGGAATTATAATAGTTCGATAAATCGTAACATAATAACTTCCAAGACAAATTAATAGACTAGTAGAGCACATTTTATTTTACAAAGAAAATAACAATATACATATTGTATCAGGCATAAAATATTTAAATTTCAAAATAAACAAACTTTTTCATATTGAAATATGTATAATACTTAATTTTAGAGATATACTGTAAAGTAAAAAATATGGCAAATGCTTACGTATTCAGTTTCCAGCGCTTTTTATATCGTCTTCATTCAGTTAATATAAAAAATAAAACTAATAACAAAAAATAACACAAGTCTGACGTAATAAATAAATTGTCAAATTTAATTACTTTTCTAATAGAGTGCTACTAGAGGCCAGTCGTGGAGTAGGGGCAAAAGGATGTGACTGTCATCACGATAGCTTGTAGATTCGAGCAACACTCGAGGAAATGAAATATTGCATATTTTCATTTCTTCCTGTTGAATTTCGCCACTCAACACGCAACACCTCCAGAACTCTTGCGAAAAGTAGGGAGCAAATTGTCTTAAAACTAGGGACCCTGCCTTAGCTGCTGCAAGCAGGATATTATATCGAATTGATTTTTGTCTTTTCTTGGTTATTATTAGCTTAAAAATTATATTATGAAATAAAAAATATATATATCAAGTGCGTACATATTTGTTTTCCCGCGCTTTCTTAGAGCATTTAAAAAATAACATCTGTGAGGCTAACATTAATATCAATAATTTATACTAGTAATTTAGCATTTTCTTCATAGACATAACTTATGTTGAGGCACTCCTTCCTCCATTTAAAAGGTAAATAAATTATTTTAATAAACAAGAATGTATTTCAATTCGGCGGAAAGTGGGGAAACACAAGTGTCTTAATCTTCCTCTGCCTACTTTGCTGTGGGCGGGATACAGCGTGAAGCTGATTTGATTTGAAGCATGTGTTGTTTTAAATAATCGCTTAAATAATGTAAAATAAAAAAAATTACGGTAAAACATACAGCGAAAAAGCTTTACGCTTTTCTCCCCTTACCATTGGATTGGCATTTTTCCTGCCCTATCATTCATTGCATTGCATTGCAGCATCGTAGTGTTAAGATAATGGGATTCTCACTTTCCGCTTAATTTTCGAGACTTTGCTTGTCGCGTTGCGCAAACGCCGCGTTCTTTTTGTTAGAGAGAGAGAAAATGTAAATTATTTAAATTTGATCATTCTATAGTTGGGAGTCGAATCCGATGATTGTCGTTGCGATAGACGCATTTTGAACGAAAATGTCATTTTAAAGTGTGAGTTAGATCTTCTATTTCTCTCTAAATACAAGAAGAAAATTAAGTGGCTTTAACTTAAACCATAAAACCTAGGTACCTATACTAGGTATTTTTATTTTTCTTTTCTATTTAAGTAGTTATGACTATTGCAAGCAACGTAATAATATTCTCTTTAAAATTATTGATTTAAACAAAAATAAGTGATGAATTAATGACATTTTTGGTGCTTATAACTTATTTGTTTTTGTGTTTGAACCAGTCAATCCACTACCAACAGTTCATAATATTCTTCAAAATTCCCCTTTTTTCTACTATACGTGTAACTTGCAGATTAATTTGCGCCTGACGTCGCAAAGTCAGACCAATAGAAAAACAATTTAATTTTATAAAAGCGGTAATAGATTACTAATTTTTAAGTTTTACGTAAAACAATCAAACAAAGAAAACAAGTGGCAAATATTTTGTCTGTACATTTAGTAATTTGGACTGAAATGGATAGAGGGACACTTAAAAAGGATCATAGATAGCAAATAAAAAAAGGATAATATATATATATATATATATATATATATATATATATATATATATATATATATATTTAATTTCTTGTCCGTCGGTCTGTATGTATGATCACATTAATCTCCAAAAGTACTGAACCTATTTACTTAAAACTTTTACCAACTGCTTTGTTGTAACTCAGCTTAACATGACATCATCAAAGTCGGTTCATTAGAAGAAGTTATTGTCATTTGAATGAACTCAAGCGACTGTATAGCAATCTATATCTATATAATAAATGTATAATTGTTTGTAATTAATCTATATTTTTAACTGTATAATATGTATTAAGTAAAACATCGTTTTCGATTAATAATTATATATTAAGTGCAAATTAACATAAAAACAGCATCTGAACAGATACAGTTTAACTTTTAGGCTAATAGATGGCGCTGTGCATAAAGCATCATTTTCTGAATAACGCTGGTAAGATTTTTGGCTAAAGAAGCTTTTGAATCGTTTTAGTTATAAGACTGTTGATAAAAATATACATTTTAAAAGCACAAATTCATAGTACAAATAATAAAATAAACAAATTTAAATTGCTGGTGATGGGTAACCTTTATAAATTAATATATAAATTATTTAAGTCGTAATTAATTCAATCAGAAAAAAGAACAACTTGATCTTCAAAGAAATATCAAGTAAATATATAGATTCTTCGGTTTTTTTGTTCGTTTGAAATAAATCTATATAAAAATGCCTAAAACATCCTTTGTACATGTAGTTTGTAATAACTATATATTTATGTAACTAACACATGCCATCATTACACTTATTTTACAAAGAATTATTATGAATCTTTCAAATTAAAACTTTAACATTTAAGGCTGTTTCTGGAGTAAATTAAATTATTCACTGACATCAGCACATTCAACAGAGTTTTCAAACTATGATGAGATGTATATACCATAGCTAAAAAGCACGTAATGTTACAGAAATATATACATATAATAAATAATTAGCTTTATGTATATTTTATTTTAAAAATTTTATAGCAAAATTGGTCGTATTTTTTAATTCAAAAGAATCAAAAATCTTATGGAAATTACAATAATGTAGTAAAAAAATCATATTAGAAGTCATTATAGTTGTCAGTCAATTCTGTTTATTAAATCAATAATCATGTAGTTTCGGGCAAAGCCGCGGGCGAGACGTATCATTTATGAAAATCGGTTCATTGTCCTAACAAGTTACAAGGTATCAAAGGAACGTACGTACTAACGCGCTAAAAACACAAAACTCCTTTTAGGTTTCGCCTCAATCGGCTAATATTTTTTTATTTTTTGGCCATTTAACACGTATTATCTAGAAAATTGGTTGATGCGTAGGGATCGGAGTGTCTTAAAGCTAGCTTCCTCCTGCTCATTCTGCTACGTATGGCCCTGCTTTATACAGCGCGAAGATAAATAAAAAAAAATAAAGTTTTTTTTATTCGTTAAAATTTTACAAAAATATAAAATTTTAGGTAGGTACGATACTTATATATGTATAACTCTCTATGTTTATATGCTATTATGATTCAATATTTAGATATTCATTAGCTATGTGCACCCCTTCCCATTTCATTAATTCTCTCCTTTTGTATTAATTTATATGTTTCTTTCAACGTTGTGATGTTATATGTTTATGTGTACCAAAAAAGAATATTTACTTTACGATGTTGCAGTTTCAATTTTCATATTTGAATAAAAAATAAGTATTAAGCCGTTTAGCCGGTTCCTTAGTTCCACTTTAAATGTTCCACATCTCAGATTTTTGATAAACCTATCTTGCTAAACAAATCTTGCTATTTTAATATATTATAGCTGAACTATTACAGGTACATTTTTTTTTTTTCGTGAGGAAATCCCTTTACGGATACCAGCCCGAGTGAGGACTCGAGCGGGTTATGTGGGGCTCGCGGACTGGCAGATGGTAGGCCGTCCGAATACCCACTAAAACCTCACGGTGCTCCTCCTTGACCGCCACTGGCCGCGAGACGCGGGGACATTAGTCGTCCGCGAAACGTGGCGGCGGGAGCCTGCAAGGCACGTCGCGGAGTCAAGGATGTGTGGGCACCCTCGACGGCTTGCTCGGAGTAGTGCGCGGGAGCAACTACTCGGGCCAGGTCAGTAGGCGGCCAGCTTCCCCAAGCTGACCGCCCTCTGGCTCGTCAGGGCGGTAGGCGGCGATCGTGTGCCGCTCTCCGGCGACCCGGTCTCTTGCGGCGGATGGCGAGTTCGGCCGAAGCCTCCCTCGCTCGCTCCGCCGCCTCCTTCTCGAGCACCACTGCCTCGCAGAAGGAGGAGACCGCATTCCACGACGTCTCACTGCCGGCCATGGCCTTGACCACGGCCGGCAGGGAAACATCGTCCCCTACGACGTCGCGCAGAGCGCGACGTTTAGACGCCCAGGCTGAGCACACCTCCAGCGTGTGCTGGGCCGTCTCATCGAGGCAGTCGTCGCAGGGGTGGCAGCGAGCGTCGGGCTCCCTCCCAGCGATCCGTCACAGGTAGCCCCCGAAGCAGCCATTCCCCGCGAGCACCTGTGTCGTGCGGAAGGTTAGGACGCCGTGACGCCGCGCTAACCACTGGCGGAACACTGGACGAACAGCCTCGATCGTCAACTGGCCGGCAGATGGTGTCGCCAGCCGGGATTCCCACACTTCCATAGCGGCTTCCCGCTCCTCCTCGGCGCGTGCTTGGCTAGCCGGATCTCCAGACGTTTGGCCCCGACGTTGGCAATATACCGACGCTAGAGAAAGCGCGTCCAGGTCCCACGGCATGACTCCAGCCAGCACGCATGCCACCTCACCGGAGATGGTCCGATACCCCCGTATCGCCCGGATGGCCATCACCCTCTGCGCACGTCTCAGCAGGGTGACGTTATGCCGATCCAGGGCGGCCGCCCATACGGGAGCATCGTAGAGGGCCATCGACCTGACCACTCCGGTGTACAGGCGGCGGCTCGAGGCGCTCGGCCCACCCACGTTGGGCAAAAGGCGCCCCAAGGCCCCCGCCGTCTTCAATAGTTTCGGGGCCAAAGATGTGAAGTGGCCCCGAAAACCCCACCTGCCGTCCAGAACAAGTCCGAGGTACTTCATGCTCCTGCTGACGCCGATATTGACGCCACCGACACGATGATATGGGCATCTGGTGGTGAGCCCTTTCGAGGAGCATGGAAGTATAATGCCTCGGACTTGTTTAGGGCGACTTCCAGCCCTAGCCGCCTAATGCGGCCGACGACCTCAGCCACTCCGGCCGTCGCTAGGACCGCCGCTTCCCGGTAGCAGGTACATATCCTGAGTTATTATCTATAAAACAATAAAAGTTTCGCACAAATATATTGAATAGTTCACAAGATAAAAGTACGTAAACACACTGACAAACAGTCAGACAGACAAAAATTTATAAAAATATTCTATTAATGTGTCTTCATAAAAATGCTTAATGAACGAACGACAGTTCTGTTGAAAAAATTATATTACCTCGCTCTGAAAAGCTCAAAAAAGTATAATTCAAAACATTTAGAACTAGAACATTGTACATATTAAACGAAATTGTTAAAATTTGTAACTTTTTGCTTATAACTTATTCTCGAGTCTTAAATATATTCCATGTGTAAAGGTTATTATTATTATTTTATATTTTAGCTTCACGCTTTATCTCGCACACGGCAGGGTAGGCAGAGGAACCTAGTGTTAAGACAATCCGATCCCCACTTTCTGCCGAATTTTGGAGGCATTGCTTGTTGAGCTCAACGCAGCTGTGTATAGTTTATATTTTTTAGATATTTTTATACCTATTGAATATTTTATCAGTTGATACTGATTAAACTTATAATAGATATTGTTTAAGTCTAATGACTGAAACATACTTACCTATTATTATAAGCTTATAAATTCTAAAATAAAAACTTGTTTTTATAAAACGAATATCTCAAAAATTCATACCTAATGTAAGTATGCTATACGAGCAGACTTTTTTATTTTTTTTTGCCATATTATATTTTGGTCTTTATTATTCATACAGGCTAAAAAATTACAACGCACTCAACTAAATATTTAACTCTACCTACCTTAATTAAATTTGTCTACGTAAAGAATTTTTCGTAAATAAACTACCTAAATGAAACAAATTATTTTTAAACACAATGAAAGTAAAAGAAATAAAATAACAATCGTTTTTAATATAATTATTGTCCTAAATGATAAATTTACACTTATTTAAAATATTTTTCACATAATTAAGAATTTAGACTTTAGCCTTCGGCTTCATTTTGGGCGGCTTAATGATAGAACCAATACTTTTTCTTTTCATCATGGCCGCCCGCTTTTTGGATGGAGTTTTCATTGATTTAACAGATTTTTCTTTATCTTTCTTCTTCTTACTTACTTTCGATGGAGCAGATTTATCTGTTTCATCTTTATTTTTAGCATTTTTAGCGATTGCCACTTTTTTAGGTTTTTTGTCCATCTTTTTCTCTGTTTCTTTTTTCGCAGGTTTAGCTTTAGCTGGTTTCTCTTTAGATTTTTCAGTTTTATCTGTCATTTTCGTTTCTTTTTTTGGTTTTTCCTTTTTCTTTTCCAATTTATCTTTGCCAGCGGCCAGTTTAAAGGATCCTGCCGCTCCTGTACCCTTAGTTTGCACAATCGTCCCCAATTCGACACTAGTTTTTATATATTTTTTAATAAGATAATTAATTTTTTCGACATCAACTTGATATTTTTCTTCTATATACTTTTTAATGGCATACATAGACGTACCTTTACGACTTTTCAAATCAGCCAACGCTTGGTGTATCATTTCTTTTGTAGTTATTTTCTTGGGATCCTGTTTCTTCAATATTTCTGCTGTTGGGCTTTTTGGAGGTTTCTTGGTTGTTTTTTTCGGCAATGCCGACTGCATTTCAATGTCTGAGCTGTCTGACATTTTTGTTATTGAGACGAAACCGGCAGTGTTTGTTTTATTGAAGATGACAAACTAAAGCTATACAGCTATACCGTAGTGACAGCCTATTTTTATTATAGTTTTTGAGGGTAGTAGAGAAAAAAAGCACAAGTTAATAACGAAAAAACTTAATAACAAAATATTTGTAATAACTTTTATATACATAGCTATGACGTCTTCATTAGTTTATTAGTATTGTTATTCATTGTTTTTAATATTGATAATTATTACGCTTTTTTTTTAAAAATAGTTAGAAAATCTTACCAAAATTATATAAAAATGAGAATTAGTAAATCTTTCTATTAAAGTCAGTTATATAACCGATCAGTATTTTTTTTATAATTCCATTCCCATAATTTGCAGTCTTTAATAATTTTTGAACCTAAGGATTTAGTTGAATGTTGGGGTATTGTTACTATTTTTGCTTAATTAATGGAGACTATTATGGGTTATAATGAAAATTATAAAATTAGTTATAATTTTAATGTGATCCATTTAATAGAAATTAAAATTTACTAATATTATAATTTATTTTAAATTTATAATAAGAAAGTAAGTCTTATTTGAATAATTTCAAGATTTTAGCTTTGAATATTTATTTTCAGAATAATGTATGAAATAAATTGGTTTTGCGTTTTAAATAAACTATCCTATGATTATCAAAATAATTAAGATGTAGGTTTTTATATTCTTTTCATTGTCTTTTTCTTTATTTAAATTAAAGGTGATAATAAAACTAAGTAATTTAATAAATGATTTTATTATAAACCTGCCGATTTTCAGTACAAAATTTTAGAAATTCGTTCATTTTAAACTTAATTAACTAAAAGTTAAAAAATGCATGCACTGTATCTATGAAAAACGAACATAAAAGAATAATAAATAACATAATATGTTTATTTTTGAAAGGCAAAGGCATTAAAACATAATGCCTAATAAAAAAAAAATTTAAATATATATATATATATATATATATATATATATATATATATATATAATGTCATGGTTAAAAGAAAAATCGATTTATTTGTAAAATGAATATACAATAAAATTTTTCCAAAGCCAAAAAATTATTTCATAATAAAAGTACCCTTCTCAAATTTCTACCAAAACTATATATTTTTTCTTAATTTAAATGAGCAGTAGTCACATTAAATACATTTTTAGTTCAAGCATTAAATTTATATCTTATATAGTTAATTTTAACACAAGTTTATTTTTAAAAAAAGACTTGTGCTGTTTAAAAAAAGAATGTGACTTTTCTATACATTATTTCGATTATTTAATAGCAATGTGATTTTAATTTATATTAGCATTTGGTCTTCGAATATATTAACTATAAACTGAAGCAATTAAGCCAAAGTTTAGAACTTTTAAATCTTATTGGGAGTTTTTTTTATATGTATAATATTATTATATTTGTATGTATATTGTAGCATTATAAAGAGGAAGTCTTCAGAAAAATACCTATTTATTACATTAGAGATACTTTTGAGATAACATCGTAAGAAAATTACATAAAAGAAATTGTACAATAAAAAATAACAATCAAAGGAACTATTTAACCGGATTAATCGCGAATATTTCATATTATAAATTTTTGCAGGAGGAGACCAGTCTATATGTAACCAAAGACCACTGCAAAGTGTTCGAAACACCGGGTTTCCAAAAATATATAATACTAAATATACGCAATTAATCTGGTAATAAATAGTTTATGTATTACCACAAAAAAAAAGATATTTATTAAAAATTTAAACCAAATTTAAATATCTGTAACTGTGCTAATATTTGTACTCGAGAGATAAAATAATACGAAAAAAAAAAGAAAATAAAAATAATATATTGAATGTTATTATTATGAAGACAGTCCATTAAATCCAGAAATAAAATTTTCTTGAACTATAGAAAAGTATTTATAATTAAGAATATAATTTTATATAATTTAAACCTGCAACTTGAAAATAAAATTCTAAAGTAAAATCTTTTACTCTCTATTATATATAAAAACTTATTATGTAGATTTCCAAAATATCAGTTATTATAAAAAAAAAAGATTTACAACTTACTTTTAAATGAGCCAAAAGTCAATTTTGACAGTATTATTAACTGTATATATATATATATATATATATATATATATATATATATATATATATATATATATATATATATATATATATATATATATATATATATATATATATATATATATATATATATATATATATATATATATATATATATATATATATATATATATATATATATATAAAATACAATAAAAAAAAATAACCGGACTATTTTTTTCACATTGGACTAAGAAATGTTATTAATTTAAACAAATTGTCGGCTTAAAATGTAAACCTGCTAAATCTGTTTTTTTTTGTCTTCATGTATTCATACATTTTTATACAATTAACAAGTGTAGATAAAATAAAAATCTATATTTTGTTTATTCTATATATTAGAGTAAAAAAAAATGTTAAACACAAATTTTAACTTGGATTATGACATTATAAAATATATACTTTTTTAAATTCATTATTTATACTTAAATTATAAATTAAAAAATTCTATATACATATCCTACTAATATGACAAATGTGAAAGTTGTTGAGTAATAAAGCTTATACTCGTACATCAGAATAACACATAGGATTCAATTTATGTCGAATATGTTATATAATTTGGCTATATATAACAAAAAGTTTCAGCAGGCGAAGCCGCGTTTGGGTCGCCAGTAAGTATTAAAATAATCCCTTGGCTTTACATTCCGAAGCAAACTTCCTCACGTGAACTATATAATCCAACATTACAGTCGCGAAAGCCGCGTCTAACACAAATTGAGGTATTTTACCTGAAAAAATGGAAAGAATTATATAAAAAACAGTAAAGTCTTATGTTTTTATGAATTGAATTTTTGTACTAAATAATCGTTATTTTGTGTAATACAAAAATGGAGTTAAGTTTATGGAGAGACTAGTGGTTTTATTTTGTGAAAATTTGTAATATTTTTTATTAAATTTTACTATAAAGAAAGCATACATATAATATCCCGCGCCGCAGGGTTGGCAGGTTTATATTTCATATATTAAGATTATTTATATTTTCATTTTTCTATTCATGTGCGGTGGAAGAAGCGTAAAGTTACAAACAAAGACCGTTAGAACTTACCTTTTAAATCACAGCACATTAGCCACTGGAAGACAGTTTTCTGTTCAATTTTTCCATCGGAAGTTTCAACAGCTTTCGGCGTTAAACACCAACAGCCAACTTTATTGTGACCTCTGAAATTACAAAGAAATAATTAGTTATAAGATATGAAACTTATATAAAACTTTGTATGGAACACGGTTTGAGCCTCTTACTTGATAAATTGTTTCAGTTGGTAAAATTAATAAAGAGTATATTTTTCTTTATTTAAAAAAAATAATGAAGAAATATAACAAAGCAAATACATAAATAATTAACTTACAAATGAATATTGCATCGATCAGTTAGCAATTGTTACAAAACTAAGGTACGTCATAAGTGACGTCATATTATGGTGGCTGCTGTTTCGTTTGTTTATCAATATAGATAAATAATTTGGAAACATTGATAAAACTATTTAGTTATTGTATAGATTATAAACGAATATTTTTAACCAACTTCTGTAAAAGGAGGTGGTTAACAATTCGATTGTATTTTGTTATGTTTATTACCTCAGAAACGCGGTGAACCGATTTTGATGATTCTTTGTTTATTGATAATTTCTTAAGTGTTTTTAACAGAGTGAGTGAACTATCCTATTAAGGACTTAGTAGGTTTTTCTAGTTCTGCCTTATCATAAAAAGGCAAAACAAAAATGCTCTATGGTACAAAGACAAAGAGCGACATTGGTTTCCGCTATCCAACACGCATTGCTTCAAAAATAAAAAAATAGAAACGGACTGTACAAACACTAGGCTTACTTAACTACCTGTCTACCCTGCGGAATAAAAATACCCTACTAACCTGACCATATCCCGCTGCGGCGGATACCCAGGCACTTGTACACTCACACCGCTCGTGATATAACAGTGCGGGTTCGATTCCACGACGACTCCCTCGTTGGACAAGGCTGCGCTGCGACGTAATATGATGAAATCACGCGGGGCTATGATCCCGCGACCACCGCCCGCTGTTACTTGGTACGAGAGGTCTATACCGGGACCTACTTCCTAAATTAAAAATAGAGAAAAATTTATCAAAATAATCACTTATTCATTTTCCAACAGAGTTGATATCTGAGATTATAGTGCGAAACTCGACAGCGTCTGGTGACCAGAGCATAGATACCTATGAGGAATTGAACCCGTGGCGTATACAGTTAACAGTTGTGCCATAATACTACGATTTATTTAAAAAATCTATTTAAGCTTCACGCTGTATACAGCGCACTCAAGTAGGCAGATGTAACCTTAGAGGAAAAAATTGGATGTCTCCAGCATTTTTTGAGATCCAAGCTTAGCTTAACCAGAGCTCTTTCGTCATTAAAATCATCACATTTACGTTCTATCTTTAGTCAGTAATATATTCCTTACAATAAACAACACATACAAAATAATCATATATCGATAATAAATTTAAATGAATACCTTAATTAATTCACTCTTCAATATGGTGGGATTCCATTCGGGTAATTTCGTTAAGTTGTTTTTGAATTCCTCAAACAGAAATTTGGCTGGACAATCCACTATACCCTGAAAAGAAATATTAAAAAATTAATATCATCGCTTTGATGATGAAGACAATCAATCTACATACTACAAGTTTCTAGACAATTAACAATAAAAGTTAAACAAAATGTTATAATTTTAATAAAAAATCCAATTCCAACATAAATCTGGGTGTAAACAAGACGTACGTGGATTATATTTCCACTTGGTGGACTTAATTATTTTAATTTCATTACACAAGGTGTAACTTGATAGCCGATTTGCAGTGGTTCGGCGGATATTTGAAAATTTGTATTAAGACGCTTCGTTCCCCACTCCGCCGGCATTGCGTGTTCACATGCAGATTTTAACGCCGTTACTGGAGCAAGGTCCAAATAGTAATCGAACCTGCAGCAGTTTACGGCCACCCTTGCGCCAACGGGCACCGACGGCACCACGTGAAAAAAAAAAATAAAAAATGAAACCGTCTTCAAATTCCTATCAATTACTCCGGTTCGTTCATTTTACGTGTTCAGTTTTTGTTCAAAGTAGTACCTGATACCCATGTCTAAGACTACTGAACCGGTTTGACGAAACTTGAATTGTTACCAACGTTGGTATATATAATATTTAAAACAAAAAATATCATCGCGATATAACCTTATGTTTCCGAGAAATTTGTGCAACAAACAAACAAACTAATTTATACACTCAAAATTTACCATATACGTACGCTCGGAAGCCCGAATATCATCATGCTCAAATCCTAACTAATATATAAACTAACAACATTATATACACTTAGATCGAACTGATAACGCCTTTTTTTCAAAGTCGGTAAAAATATATACTCACGGAGAATCTATAGACTTTGCCGAACTGCTCGGTCTGTTTCGACTCGACTATGTCTCCTTTGTGGCTGCCTCTCTTCTCTAACTTCCAGCTCGGCAGATTGATTGTTTTGTACGCGTTCTGCAAACTCTCCTCGGCCATGTTTTTGTATTCGTCTATCTGGAAGTTTATTATATTTAAGTTATAATACGGTTTTGTATTTTCTAAAGTCTAGCTTCAAGATAATTTTGGATAACACTAATGACATGAATTGAACGGGACGTTTGGTTTAGATTCACGCTGTATCCCGCATATAGCGAGATAAGCAGAGGGAACCTAGTTATTAGAAATGCCGTTTTTCACGCATCACCGCATTGCCGAGGCATTGGATGTTGAGTGGCTGAACTTAAAGCCGCATTTTGCCTCTACCAAAGCAAGAAAAAAACAGAGATGTGGATCTCGATAGCCTATGAATTTGGGATAAATTTGATGTGTTTTTAGCGTTAGTTTGCTATTTGTATTTTCATACATTTTTATATTATTCATTCTCTATTCCCTGTCTCTTCTTAACGTTAATGCGAATAACGAACAACGTCATTAATTCGAGAGCCACCGGCCATGGTAGGTGTGTTGGTAGACAGCGCAGCCTAGAGCATGACCAATACAAATTTCTTCACAATAAAGGACTGACTTTATAATTACTTTATATTTATATTTTTTAATTTAACATAAAATTAAAACACTTAAGAATATATTAAAAAGCAATCTTCACACATTTAAAATTAATTATCCTTTATAGATAATAACAATCATAAAATATGACTTTTGAATACATTAGCCAGTCGAGATAAATACAGCAGCTGCAGTTCATTAAATTAAAGGGGCCGTGACCTTTTTATCTACATAATATGTTTTATATTGAAGACAAATAAGCATTTATGAAAAATAAAAAAAAATAGTAAATAAACCAAACTATTTGAGAATGGAGTGTTGTAACAGTAGGTTCTCTCTGCTTTTTTGTTATAGGCGGCACAGTGTGAAACAAAGTCAAAGTTAAATATTTTTATTCAAAATAATAAATTACATGCTTCATTTTTTGAACGTCAAATAATTTACCACCAGTTCATTAAAGTTAATGCATCAAGACCTAATAAGAACCGGCGCAAGAAACTCAGTGGGACGGAAAGCATAAACAATGTCAAATTAAAATTTTAAGCAACAGCCAAATGGTCATTCTTTTGTGTAAACAATATATAATTGCCTATTTATAAAGTTTCAGACGCAGCCTAAGGAAAAAGCTTAGTAGGTATATAGAAACTAAAGATATCCGTAACAGTCCAGTGGTATAGACAGAAATAGATACAATTAAAATATGTAAAAATATAATATTAATTGATAAAAAATAAAGAGCATGTATAATAATTTTTTTATACTTTTTCACAATTTTTTTTATACAAATTGTCAAAACAAACACACTTACTGTCAACCATTCAGCCTTGAACGGTTCATTGCTACTTTTATTGAATATCGACTTCATTATATTAGCTATGGAGAAACCCAGAATACTCATACTATCGAGCTTCTTCTCTAATTCTTCTTCAGTACCAACATTCTCCAGTTCTCCGATATGTTGATCTATTTCTTTATTGGAAATGGCAGGAATTTCCGCCGAGGACGCCATTTTTATAGTTTTTAAAATTTTTAGCACTGATTTAACTTTATTAGTTCTTAAGTTTGATGAATCTATATTTTATTAAAATATAAATTTATAAATTAAGATGTTGATTCTGTTATGAGGAAGAATATTTTTTTTATACTAATTATTACTTTAAATTATAATATATTAATTTAATTGTTCTAATAATATATATTTTTTATTAAAGTTTTTGTTACAATTTTCGCTTTAAACTTAAATGTATACTAAAAAAAGAAATATTATTAATTGCAATAAGCAAGATGAAGAATCAATAATTTATTATTGGTCCTTGATCTTGCTAATTTTAAAAGCTTTTTACTTTTATTAATACAACAATCAAATCATAAGAAAGGGGAAGAGAGGGTAGATAAATAATATATAATATGCTACATACATACATACAAATTGTGGTATAGGAAAGAAGGAAAATATTAAATAAATAATAATAATACAAAATAACGTGATAATATATTATCACTATGTGCATAATTATGTTTAGAACAAAATGACTCCAAAATAAATAAAAATGACATTTAGTACAAAACAATGTAGAACTGACATTTCAATATACAATAATTATCTAAACACTCAAATATTATGACACGACTCGACGACGACGTATTAAGAGTATATAAATACTAATAACCAAATTTTTTACACAATAATATATATATATATAAAACACCGTTTATAAATTAATATTTCAATAAAAAAAAACACTTTAACCAATTTAATTAAAACAAAAACACGTGTAAACGCCACGCGGTGCCGCGTCTGACTGACTCTGATGACGAATATAAATTATAAACTAGACTAGTATCGCAGAACAAATAAGGATACAGTATGGTCGACGAGTCGTGGCCGCCCTAGGCTTTTTGAACTTTTGCGCATTGTACACTCGCGGTCGGGAAGAAAATAATTAAAAGTGAGTAACTTCCTAATATCAAATCTGCACAGATATCTGCAGCTAACTTCAAGCCGGCCACCAATCGTTGACCGTACTGTATCGAAATACCGAATTTATAGTAAGCCATAGAAGAGTGGCGGAACTCAACGCTGCGCATTCTCGTGTGACCAGAGCGAGAAAATAAAAATATTAAATAGTGCATTTTTAGTAATAATTTTAGTTACAAAGATTAGACAAGGTATACCGGTCGAGTGATGACAATAACATATCTACGGACTGATATGTATAAATAGATAAAGCAACTGTGACATAGCAACGTTTAAACGAGATAAAGAAAATAATATTTGCAGACATTTTCGATCATTTCATATGATTTCTTATTGCATTTATTGTTATCTTCACGCTGTATCCCGCAAATAACAGAGGTAATGTATTGTTAAGACATCCCGTTCTCTAGACACCGGTTTTCAAAAGATTCCTGTTGACTGGCGGAATTCACCACTCTGTTTTGTGTTGCCGAAGCAGTGAAATATTTATATAATCATTATCTCGAGTGAGATTGAACTCGTAATTATCGTGTTTACCAACACCGACCGCCGACCCACTGTGCGTAAGAACGGCCCCATTTGTATAGTAATTATATACATATATGTTTCTCTATTCTTGATCTTGCCTATTTTGACGAAAACCATTTGACGTAGTTTTTTCATATAGCGGATCGAGAAGTAGCGGGTTTACTATCGGGCGTCAGTAGATACATAAACTTAACCTTTTTTATGTTAAATAGAAAATAATATGAATAAGATAATCATCATCATCCTTAAGTAATTATAAAATTATAAAATTTCACACCAAAAATCAAAGTGACGAATTAAATAAAAAAGGACAATAATGATTATGTTTGATAAAAAAATCTGACTTAACCGGATTCCATTATCAGAACCTAACCAAACACTCACCAAACTACCCTTGAAGTGTATCCTTTCCAATAAAAAAAAAGTAACAGAAATAGGTTGGCGGGATATTGCGTTATTCGTCCATTTGTCGCGTACATAATGAATGCAAATTAAAAAATAATGTGATTTTCTCATGGAAAATAGTGTCAAAAATAGACCGTATTAATATGACCGGGACCACACGGACAGCACCAGCTTCCAAATAAAAAAAGTACCATCAATTTCGGTTCATCCAGTCAAAAGTTCTGAGATAACAAACAAATAATAAAATTCAGTCGAATTGATAACGGAACTCGGTTAAAAACTAAAAGTCCAATTTCTATATTTTACAAGTTTATTATTTTATTTGTCTAGAAAATCCTATTAACCCGTGTAACGAGATCTCATAGGCCCTATGAGATCTCGTCACAAACGACATCTACGGGGAAGTCCCGAAAGTAAAAAGTAAACATAAATATTATGTATGCAATGTGCATTGTTCTTTGTAATGGCGAAATAAAACGTAATCAGAATTTTTTATGGTGTCGTAATATCATTTCTTTGAAAGCATATAATGATACACCAGGTCATGCGATGAGGTCGCACAAGGTGGAGGAGCACAAGTTGGCGAAAATTAAAATTTTTAATATTTTCGCTATACAACACGCAATGCCTTTAAAATCAGCGAAAAGTGGAGATCGGCAGTATTTTTATGGATGTAGTGTCTTAACACTAGGTTATATGTTCTCTGTGCCTACACTGCTATGTGCAGCATACAGTGAAACTAAAAACAAACAAAACATAATAAAGAGTCGACGTAGGTATATGGCGCAGTGGGACAATTTAGACAAAAACAGTAAATGCGGCGGTTCTGGGTTCGATGCCCAATCGGTCGGATGTTTATATGTAAAAAAATCTTTCAACGGTTAGACAAGACCATCGGCATGTCTCTAAAATAACGCTTAATGCCCACAGTAAATGCGGAAGATAGACAAAAATATGCAATATATATGTATATAATATACATTACGTAAATTTATGTATATTTTATACTACGGAATAAAACAGATTTGATACCTTTTAAATATATTAAAATATTATGTTCTATCTTATATCTAAGGCTTTTTCACATTATTTTATGTAGATAATAAATACGAGATTTGTATTACTTTTTTATTATTTCACCAAAAATATGAAAATAAAATTAACTGTGGTTTAAGGTTGGAACTGCCTTGGACTACACTAATACAATATATATTTATTATACATAAATAAACAAGTAAATATTCTTAAGTGTAATAACACTATAAAAATCTATACCTATATTATAAATTCAAAAGTAACTCTTTCTGTCTGTCTGTCTGTCTTTTACGCAAGATGATAGAGATGGCTTGAGGGTCTTGGAATGAAAATAGGATACTTTATCTTTCTCATGATTGTAATTTTCTCAATATATACTAATATATTAAATTATATTACAATTTGGCAAGCCATTTATTCGACCATATTCATAACAACAAGCAAGCAACCGTTACTAAGCAACAAGGAACTGTTGTTTTAACAAAAAGTTGCCCAAAATGGGTTTCCTGAACTCTTACGTGCACTGACTCAACCTTAAAAGACAATATAAAAATAAAGTATAATAAAAATATTGTCCTTATAAAAATCTAATGAAAAAGTCTGCGATAGTATTTGTTTATCCCTGAGGGTTGAGCTACAGGAACCATTTTAATATATTTAATTTAAATTTATCGGATTATTGTTAATGTGTTTTCTATAATTTGGTATTCATCCATATCAAAATAAATATAATAGTCACCTTTAGCATTTATATATAATACTCTTATCGTAATAGTGATGTGACCTTTGAACTAAAATAATGCATTTGCATAACTATATTTATTGATAAAAATTTAATATGACTAATGATTTAAAGTATGTTATTTAAATACGTCTCTCACAGTCGTTTAAATCAGATTTAGTTTTTTTTATTTTCAGCCTAAATAAGTGACGTTTGTTATCACTCATTCGAGTGAAAATTGGAATTGCTGTTTCTAATATTAAAAATATAAAAAATCACCAGAATGAGACTAGAGCCATTATGACAAAAAACATTTATGTACATATTTTTCTTTTGAATAGTCGTGTATGAATTTATCGCTTCTTTCGCTTCTCTATTATAAAATATTTTCGTGGCGTTGAGTTCCACCACTCATTGTACAATGTTCCTAAAATTGGCCAGTGCGTGTATTAATATTAGGTTCCCATCTGACTACCCTTTTTTGTTTGTCCGCATACACCATGAACTAGCTTTTTTAAAATATTTTTAAATATAACGACTTATTTTTGACATTGGCTTTAATAATTTACATTCTAACAGTATTAAAATAAAAGTAATTAACCGATAATATTTAATGATTAAATAATATTATCAATGTATTAGGTTATCTTTTTACATCATCGTAAACTAACGTAATGGTAAAGTGGTTAGTATTGGACACGAGTGATTGTGATGGTGTGGGTTCTAACTCACTAAGGGTGAACCATTTTATTTACTTTAGATTTCGCCATTTAACACGGAATTTGATGAAATAAGATGGGTGCAAATTGGATATTTATATTAAATTGCTAATAAAAAAAATTATCCTAACATAACTTTGAATTATTATTTAAAATTTCTTGGATATTTACAATAAAATATTAATTTTACAGCGATTACACCTCCATAAACAACGCCGTAAAAATAACGCCATGCAATTTAGTATTTTTTTCTGCCTCCCATGTTTACCTATACGAGATGAAAGGCGAATTAAGTTAAATATAAACCTAGACCAACCCCAACAAAAAAGAAATTACTCTACAAACATATATAATTTTAAAACGTGATTTTTTTAATAACGCGATAACAGTACAGCCAATCTTTATTAATCCTTAGTACTTATTTTAATCAAATTACAACATATTAATCGATATTTGAATTGTAATTTTATTCAGCTGAAACATTTTTATACCTGTATAAGTTAGTTAATGTTGTTTTTTTTTATGTTCATGTACCTCTTGCGTACAACGGTGTAAGCAGGGGGAACCTAATGTTAAGGCAGTCCGCTTTCGGCCCATATTCTAGATATTGTGTGTTGTGTGGCGGAACTAAACGCCGCTCTTCATCTACCAGAACGGACGAATCATCAATAATATACAGTTTAATTACATTATAATTTGCCCATATGATTTATTTTTTCCACATTCAAGAATACGGTGGAAGACATCTTCTTTATACATTATTTGTCTATACTTAATATTTTTTAATAGACTTAGCCTTATCTACTAATTATTCTGTCTTGATCTATAACCTGAAAACCCCCGGGTTATTTTTAATACCGTCTATTGATGCTTGATTCTTATTAATTACTTTGGTACATAGCTTATTGTTATTTTTTTAATTATAAGTTATTATAAAAACAAGAGATTGATTTGAATTTTAATTACTTTTTTATATTTAGTAATATTCTTTAAAGCTTTTCGTGTCTAAATACGCGAAAATCATTAATAAAATATTTTAAAATACTTAAAAGTATTGTTTTAATAAGAAATTTCATTTTTCTATATGGTTGACTTTTGGTTTCGGTTTCTACTTGCAGAAATTAATTATTTTCATTACCTCACCCTAGGAGACTAAAATCGGCGTTAAATTCCACCACCACTTAAACCAGTGTCTCCGATTCTGTTGAAACATATTTAGTAATAAAAAAATATTTTTAATTCCTTTCTTGTAATCGATATATTTGAAAAGTAAAATTTTTCCAATTCAGTAAAATTCAAAGGAACAATCAACTCCAATAAAGATCAATGACGATTGGTTAGTTATTAACCTATTTATTGAACGGGCGGCTTAATAGAAGCGCAGGTCAATGCTATCTAAATATTTAACTATTATATAGTAATGAAGCATTATTATAAGAGAATATAGAAAAAACCGGAGGAATATATATTTTTTTCATTTTAAACAAACATAGGGTAGGGTATCACACAATCTAGCCACTTATCACCCGATTTTGAGTTAATGCGAATAGAAAGGCGGATCTTAACGCTGCTCTTCTCGTTATCACTTAAATATTAATTACTTCGAGTTAGATTAAGTCCAAAAAATACGATAACATAATTACTACATACATAAAGCGTTGCGAAATTGGTAAATAGTTTTTCAGACCTTTTTGATTTTGTTTAATTTCCTGAAGGTTTTAAAAATCTTTTGACGTCAAATTGCAAGAGAGCCATTATGTAGCTTCACGCTGTATCGTAAATAGCAAAGTACGAACAGGATCGGGAATCTAGTGTTAAGATACTCCGTCCCATTACATTCATTTTCGTTCCCCGACTTTCCGCCAAATTCTCAAGTGGCGGAGTTTAACTCCGCTTATTTTCAGAGTGAAGAAATTAAAATATAAACATTTCATTTCTTCCTTCACGTGAACCTGTCACGTCTACAGTCACACGCCTCTGCCCCTGTGCCACGACTGGCCTCAAATTAATTGAAACTATTTTATACAGTCATAACCTTTTACATTATATCACTTAGCTTTTGTTTTATTTTGTTAAAATTTCACCATGGATGCCGCATAAAGAAATGTATGATTATTCAGATGAATACTACATAAGACTCACATTTTCTACTTGCCTACACAGAGTATTTTTATCAGCAAACTTGAAATGAAACCACAGTTTTAACTACTAATTAAAAAGTGATTCGTTTAAATAAAATAAATAATAAAATTTCGCTGTAAAATAAAACGCCATTCGTCAAGAACAACGCACGCTCACATAAACCTATTAAAAGGGAAACAGCCATCACATAACAACAGGCATACGCCTTATTTCGAAATCGAATATAAATATTGGCGGCATAGTTCATAAGTTGTTTAACTTTTAGTAGCATTTTTGTAGTAGTATGTGTACGTTATTGGTATCTATGCGGAACTGCGTCACACGAAATACAGGTATATAAACATCGTGAAATGAAAAAAAATCCTACGTCTAAACTGTCGAGGTATCTTGATTAATTTACAATATTTTTTACAATATTTTACCCTATATGCTGTTTTTGTAAAAATAGCGCTGACGCTTCCACCCTGTATACTCGTTACAAACAAAGGAGCAAACACTCACCAAGTCTTGCGTCAATATAACATCTCGGATCCTCGGATGTGGACTCGACTCGGGCGTGTCCACGGGGGAGAACCAGTTCACTGTGGACTCCCCGTGGGTGGAGGGCGGAGGCCTTTGGGCTAGGAGTGGTGTTCTTTCCGTTGTGTTTCTGTGTACTGTTGAATAAGGTTATATTATAGAATAGTACATTTTAGGTACAGCGTACAAGGTTGTAAATGGGATGGTTGGGTCCCCGTGTGAACCTTTACGGAAAATTGGATGAATTGTATCATTTACAAAGTTTTGCAACATGATGATAATATCTCAAATTTGGGCAGCGCAAGCGTTTTGATACTGGATTCTTTTTAGCTTCCAAAAAAAATGGAATAAACAAAATGGGTAAATAAAAGAGCTTTTTACAAACTAAAATTATTGGAATATAGTATATATAGTTACTTATTTTAAATTTTCAAAGGAGCGATGAAATTGATAGATGGTTGAAATCAGTTGACTTTTATTATTATTTAATATAATAATCAAATATTTTTTATATTTAATTGAGTAGTGGGTAGGGAACATTATATCTACTACCCAAGACTACCTACAATCCCCCCGCCGTACGTGTTGTCTCGCACGCCCGCAGTGCATTGCTGCCCTTTAAGAGTCTTGCACGTGTATCGAAAGTTCATAACATATTGAAGCTACGTATTCTTGTATGCTTTTTTCTATTACAAACGACTGAATCTAGTACTTCAAGTAATATAAAAAACGTGTCTGTATTCATCGCCAAGCACGAGAAATGGCGAACGATATCTAAGGAAAAGTGTGTTAAAGAAAAACAGAAAAATTGTTTGAATAATGCGTTTGACTGCCCGCCGTTATTGTAGTGTTTCTAAACGAACACTAGCGGGTATTAATAAAGAAGTATTTTCCTTCGTCTAAAAAAGGAAAGTCACAAAAGAACGGAAAAAAACGGGTTTCCATGGGGGGGTAACTAGTTTAAGGAAATTATTAATGGGATTTGGATTGCTAAAATACCATAATAAACGTTGAATTTTGGTGGAAAAGCCAGGCCAGTCGTGGCGCAGCGGCACGAAGTGAGATTGCAAAACTAACTGGTTGTGGGTTCGATCCTCACTCGAGGAGGTGAAATATTTACTTAAATTTATATTTCCATCTGTTCTTCGCTCTGGTGTCGAGGCTAAGCGCGGCGTTGAGTTCTGCCACTCAACACGCAATACCTCCAGAATTCGGCAAACAGTGGGGAACGGAGTGTCTTAACACAAGGTTCCATCTGTCTACCCTGTTGTGTGCGGGATACAGCGTGAAGCTGATTTATTTATTTATTTCCAAAAAATTCGTCAATATAGACATGAGGATCAATTTTTTTTCTCTCGATGAATTGCCAAAAAGATGGGCTAACGGAAGATGCCATCGACAAATTCCTGACTAAAGTCAGTCAGGGTGACACCGAGTCTGTCATTTTTGACTGTCGAATGATGTTATTTTTATTTCTGAAGGTGATTAAGTTTTTATTAAATATAAATACATTATAATCCCTTTTCTGTTTTTTTTATTTCGAGATTTGTTATATGAAATAATTCCCGTATCGATTTGGGCTTTCATGAAAATAGATTATCTATTCATCTTTGCCAGACAAATCAAATCAGCTTCACGCTGTATCCCGCACAAAGCAGGGTAGGCAGAGGGAACCTAGTCTTAAGACACTCCGTTTCCCACATTCCGCCGAGTTACAGGCAGGCTGGAGGCAGAAGTGGGGAGCAGAAGGATCCCAGGTTTCATGTGCCTATCCTGCTGTGTGCGGGATACGGCGTGAAGCTAAATATAATAGTATACGTACAAACATACCAATAGACTCCAATATCTGTCTCGCTTGCAATTCCTGAGGTAACACTCTAAAGTCAAGGAACCACGCCTCCCCCCACGATATGGTGAAAGAAGTTAATATTAAGAACACTTGAAAAACCGGCTGAGAGGCGTCTGGCCACTGGAATACAAATAAATAATATTGAATTTTATAGAGCAATATAACTTTATTTTAATTTCACGCTGTATCCCGCACGGTAGTGTAGCTGGTAACTTAGTATTAAGACACTCCTCTACCATTAAGGGAGAACCTAATGCCGCGCTTTCCCTCGTTATCAGAGGGAGGAAATTAAAATATTAAATATTTCATTTGCTCGACCGGTACTCGAACCCACAACCTATCACGTTATTACAGTAATATAGCCCATACATCCGAGTAGGCTACAATTTATGTAAAGGCTTTGAATAATTTTGAGGCCAGTCGTAGCGCAGGGACACAAAGTGTGACTGAAAACATAACAGGTTATGGGTTTGACTGCTATTCTAGCGACTAAATAAAAACCGCCTCCAGAATTTGTCGTACAATGGGGAACAGAGTTTGTTAACACTTGGTTCCTTCTACTTGGGTTGCTGTGTGCGGGATACAGCGTGACGCTAAAAACATTGAATAATTTACCAATAATATTATGATAATTTTAAGCGAATATGTTTGTAGGTAGCTAGTTATTAAATCTATCTAAAAACCTATATATTTAAGTAAGAAATTTGAACCCAGAAATATCACACAACACCCATTAATTAGTAATTAAAATATATAAGAATTTAACTTACGTCATAAACAAAAGCTTTTCCTAATATAAAGGCACTTGTCCCTCCGGTCGAGAGCTAGAAAAAAGAACAAATTACAATATACATAAATATCATTGAGATGTATAGAAAATCCGTTAACAATGTCTGACGTTGGTAATAAGAAAGTAAAATAAAAATAAAATAAATCAGCTTCACACTGTATGCATACAACGGGGTAGACAGAGGGAACCTAGCGATAAGACCCTCCGTTCCCCACTTACCGCCAAATTTTGAAAACATTGCGTGTTGAGTGACAGAACTCAACGCCGGGCTTTCCTCGACACCAGAGCAAAGAAATAGAAATAAAATTTAAATAAATACTTCATCTCCTCGAGTGGGCATCGAACCTGCAACCAGTCGGTTGTAAAACCTTCAGTCACACTTTGTGCCCCTGCGCCACGACTGGCCTCAAAGTTAATGAAAAAAAAAATGGAAGCAGAACTTCAATTAACAGCTCAGGGTAGGCCCAGGAAAGTGCTGTGTAAAATTAATATTATGAAAAAAAAATGTAGATTTCTTTTATAGAAATTACTAAGAAATTATGTAGTTTTAGATTATTCTATTTAGAAAGTATTAAGATGTTTTAATATTATTCCAGATCGATAGCCAGCCATGACGCAGCGATATAAGCGTGAGAAGACAGTAAACGCGACAGGTTGTGAGTTCGATGCACTTGAAACGAAATATTTAATATAATTTTCCTCCCTCAGGTAACCAGGCAAAGCGTTGCGTTAAATTCAGAAAGTAAAATACTAAAGTGGACAGTGGGGCATGGAATGTCTTAATGGGAACCACCATGGGTTCTACCTGCCTACTCTGCTATGTGCGGAATAGTGTGAAGCTAAAAACAACCAGGCACAAGGTGTGACGGTAAAAGCGACTGGTTGTGGGTTTGATCTCCGCTCGAAGAAATAAAATATATACTTAAATTTATATTTTTATTTCTTTGCTCTGGAGTCGAGGGAAAGAGCGCAGCGTTGAGTTCCGCCACTCAACACGCAATGCCTTCAATATTCGGCGGAAAGTGAGGAACGGTGTGTCTTAACACTAGATTCCGTTTGCCTACCCTGCTGTGTGCAGGATACAGCGTGAAAGTGATTTGATTTGATTAAAAATGCATGACCTCGAACGAGACCTCGAGTGTAGGGAATGGAATGTCTTAAAAAATATATTTAAAAAAAGACCAACTTACCGCAATAACACTCCAATTATTTATATATAGTATAGCGTAAAACAATATGAGCAGTATAAATCTTAGAAGTGCAACTATCACAATGTCGAATAACGATATTTTTATATTGTAATGGATTATTTCCCTATTAAATATTTGTATCAGTGTTTCACCTTTCATCTGTAAAAAGAAATAAAAAAATTGAGGCCACCGTGGCGCAATGGCGCAATGAATTGTAAACGAAATGTTTGTGGGTTCGGCTCATTCGGGGTAATGAATTTTTCTCATCTTGAAAATTCAGCGGAAAGTGAAGAACGCAGTCTTAACACTGACTACTTTAGTACATGCGGGTTACAGCCTTTAAAAAAAATCTTTCTATTAATATATTTTTGTTTACGCTATTTAGTAGAGAAGCCATTAAACCTAGTTTTAAGAAGTAAGGCTCCTGCACCTCTGACCTCCGACCTCATGTATGGATTCAAATTCTTGTGTTAATATTTTAAAAAAATATACTATGGTTTTATACAACTCTCTTTAACACAAAATGTGCAAATAAGACTTACTAATCAAAGAAAGAAATTCATTCCTTAATTTTGTCATAAAATTTTCAAAACTAGCTGTCAGACAAAATGCGGCGTTGTGCGGTGGAATTTGGAGATGTTCTCCATCATGAAGCATGATTTCTCGACTTTATTTCTTTCTCTTAGATCAGGTTAAAATACATCTTTTAAAAATCATAATCCTTCTACAATCCTAATTATAATAATAATTATTCAGCAATTTTATTTACTTGTAAAAGGGCCACAAGCTCAAATTCACCCATCCAAAAAAATTAAGTAAATAAAAAAAACACTTACCATAACACAAATAAGCCACATTAAACTAGTAAACAATATATCAAAAGTGACAAAAAGACAAAAGAAACGCCGAACCGACGACATCCTGCCTTCTGGCCTGTGACCAGCTATTAAATCTTCTGTTACCACATTGACCGATTGTGCTGGAATAAGAATTTAAAAAAACATTTTAAATATAGAACACTATTAATTATACAAAAATAAAAATTATACATATTTATCATACATAATATTATATAACATTATAAATAAGCAAACAAAAAAAAATATGATAAAAACCATTTTCATATAATAATTATATATAATATCTAATTCTCTGCTGAGACAAACTGCAGTTTGAAAATATTTTACATTCCTTTGTGTGTTGTTGTAATAACACTTTGTAAAAAAAAAAAATACACTACACTTTATAAATAATGTTAAAACCTTAATTTTATTCAAAAACCTTTCAAATATACATATATATTTAGTTATAACAGCTAAGTATATCATTAAACCAGTACATTATAATATATATTGTTTTCCATTTATATAAACAATCAAGCTCCCAAGGCGACAGTTGTGGGTTTGATTTTCAATAAGGGGTAATTATTTTAATTATTAAGAATAGCTTAGTACTAGGGCCCCTCCCCTACTCTGCTATACCTGGGATACAGAGTAAAGCAAAAAATATAAAACAGTGCAATCTTATTGTAGACTTACATAAATTTCTATATGGTGGGCTTGTAACACTACTCAATAGCGACTCGGCCGCCTCTCTTATGTGATAATCTGCCATGTTTCCTGAAATCATTATGATAACATTGGTATTTACTTAATGATCATTAAACTAAATTATAATTAACCTTTTGATTGTTATTTCTGCAGTTTTATAATTCATAAATTGAAATTATGAATACTAATTACTGTTGTTATTTAATGTTAATTAAATATTAATTGAGATCTCTTAGTATTAAGTAGTTAAATAATATAAAAGGTCTGGGTTGTATACTTTTTATTATATTATGCTAATATTATATTTTTTTTGTTTAAAATCAATGTGAATCTAGTTTCTAGAGCACATGCCTTATCACAGTCATTAGTCCAAGGTTAATAATATTAATATAAAATATAACACAACTATTTCAAATATATCAAACTAAAACTTAATGAGCATATTCAAATAGGGCTCGCATACTCTTTTTGATCCACTCAATTTATGAGATTTTTTGTGCTAAGCGGTGGAACTCAATGCCACACTTTGTCTTGTTACCAGAGTACAGAAATGCAAATAATTCTTTCTCCAGGCAGGAATCGAACCCACAAACATAATATTTGAAGTCTAAAAGTCAGTCAAAAGCTGCCTATTTTAGTAGACATAAAAGACAAAATTACTTTTCATAAGGTAATTATTAATTTACGAGGAGCCATTTTCGCTCAGAGAGACAGCAGAGAGTCTTAACGCTTAGTTTACAGCATTTCCAAATTAGGTGTAATAATTATTTATGAACATTAAACCGAAATAATCATAGAAATGAAACATAATTTAGCTCTACAATTAAATATAACAGATTACATGTTAGACAAAGGCATAATTTGTTTATCAGTGTTTACATTATAAACAGGAAGTAAAACTAATAAACATTTTTTAAACAACTATTTTACCCGTTTTACCTGTCATTAATAATATTTATTTTGTTAAATGAGATTTTAGTCACTTTTCCTATATTTTTTTTTACTTATTGTTGTTTTGTTGTTTACTTCTTAGTCATCAAAACAACTATGTTACGGTTTAAAATATTGGATTTAATAAGTTAGTAAATTTGATGAAAAATAGCCTATGTTTATAGAATAGAGAACTATTTATATCAATTCATGGTATTCAAATTATCAATAAAAGTATTACTCACTTCTTAGTCGAGATTCTAAAACTTAAATTAGTTAAAAATGCATTATTTGCACACAAAATGCGTTTCGGTGGTTTCGTTGTTTCTTACAAGCATTAGTTAACTATATTATGGACTTTGTTACTTTTATTATAATTTTCTATATATTTATGTATTTGTTATGAAAATAACGTAACTTCTTCACAAAAGAAATTGTAAACTGATTGACATTGACATATTGATGAAATAGACAAGTAGTGTTTTGTGTTAAGTTTAAAATTACTTGATTACTTATAATCGATTTTATTATATCGATTCGTTGTAAACAGATGTAATTTTAATGAATGGAGTTGCGTGTTGTTTTCGTATGTATTATTTATACTTAAGTATATAATATATTTCACAAAACAAAGTAAGGAAAAAAGTAATAATAAAATCAAATTGATAATAAAGTTCAATAGGTTCTCATCCCATCGGTTCCCATCCAGTGGTCCGTGGACCAGTAGTGGTCCGCAGCATATGGTAAAATATGGTCCGCGAATAATTTAAAATTTTGGTAAAACACGAAATATTTTGTCATTTAAATTCAATATACTTTGACATTCATTGATTTTTAATATTTACTTAAAAATTCACACACCCGATACAAAATGCCAGTTTTTTTTTAACTTTTGACTTTGAAATGAAAATTTTTGTTTAATTATTAATTTATTGTTATTATACCTACAAAGATTCCCTGCTAACAAGAATTCTATAAAAGTGGTCCCTGGACAAGAAAAAATTAAAGGTCAAGAAGGATAGCACAAAAGCCACAAACTAGATATTTAGTTGTATAAATTAAGTGTTTAAGCCAGCAGGACAGTAAAAAAATAGATGTGAATGTTTTGTGAATTGAAGTAAAAAAATTATAAGAATAGTGTAGGCGTCGCCAAAAAAAGACCATCCAAGTCATATTTCATCCTTTTTCGCCAGATATTGTCAGGAAATAATTAAAACAATCATATTTTGTATATTTATTTATTTCTAACGCACTAAGTCTAATTTTGATCATCCAATAAATTAAATTATTTAAAAATTAAAAATAATAATAATAATTTCGTAACTAAATTACATTTTATTAATTTCTAACAATTGAACTTAATTATCTATATATCTAATAGCAGAATTTATACATGTGATGTTGTTACTTAAAAAATATTTCCCTTATCTAAATATTTTTTTCAATAACCGTTAATCTATATTAAAAAATTGTAATTATATAATGAGTACTATATACAGTTTTTATTAATAACAAAAGGTCTTATTTAGGTCTTCAGCTATCAATAGTGTAACTACTACCACTTATGCTTAATAGAAAGCTTAAGTCAAAGTTTATACTCTTATAAGAATTTACATACACCATTATTAATAAGTTATATTAGTATAATAATGAAAGTTCCCATAAAAAATATTTATAAGCATACATTTTTTAAACTTAATTAAAATATCTTATTACAATATATAGGTACTTTTAATACCAAGCGTCTTATTATTTTATGGATTTAACTTGAATTAAATAATTATATTGTAACATAATATATATTAATTTGATTAAATATATGTATTAATAATATAAAGACTACTTTTTGGTATATTACATATAATTTTATAATTAATATTAATTGTTGATCTTAAATTATATCCTGAGTTTTATAAAGCAAAAAGATATCAGTATATTAAAACTATTGACTACCCGCGAAGTATCAATAAAATTTATAACCGCCGTATTTAATAGTTATTGCTGAGCCGTGCCACATGATAGCTTGAAGTAAATTACAACGTGGATAAATTATATGAAGAACAGCGTTAGCGTAGCGTTGAAACTGAAATGATTTACTCTAGATTTCTTAAAAAAAATTAAAAACAAAAGAAGTGCATGTAAAAAATAACTTCTTTTCAATATAATACGTAAACCTAATACCACCTAGCGGTACCCACTCTGTTATCAGGTGGATCTCTCGCACAACAATAGGAAAGAAGAATGCCAACAATAGCCAAGCAGAGAGATAATACACTGATGCTGCAAACTGCGCCAGATGTGATGTCGTTCAAAGCGGTGCCAGGTTTCGGCTCAATCATTAGTAAAGTGAATAGTCCTACAGCGCTTAGCATTGAGAACGAGGAGAGGACGATGTAACCTGTAAAAAAATGAAAATTATGAAAGTAAAACTATAAAATTGTTAATCACATACCAGGGAAAAAATAAACACTTAGAAATTTTGTATACGAATTTCGACGTAGGTCGATAAAAACATTCCGATCCTCTTATATAATATTTTTGAACATTTCTAAATATGTTTGTACACTAAAAAAACATCACTCATAATATATTTATAGTAATACCGTCTAATTTTTCACCGATTAATTAAATCGATTTTAATAACAAAATAATTTCAAACTAAATTTGCTTAAATAATGTAGGTAATTTATTAATAATAATTTCTTTAAAAAACTTTTAAGACATGACGTTTACAGCCCGCATCAGTTAACTAATAATATAAATTTCTAAGTCATGTTTCACCACATTGTGGTTTAAGACAGAGTCAACGGATACGGGCTACAATAACATTAATCATAATAGAAAGCTTTTTAATTTAATAAGAAAATTAAAATAAAAAATACTTCGTCATTTAGTTTATGCGCGGCGTTGAGTTCTGCCACTTATCACGCAAAATGCCTCCAGAATTCGGCAGAAAGTGGGAAACGGAGTGTCTTTCACTACGTTCCCTCTGCCTACCCTGCAGTGTGCGGGATACAGCGTGAAGCTGATTTTTGATTTATTTTATTTATTTAGTTTATGACTTGGAAAAATTATATATAAAAAAAAAACAATTATAGTTATTACAATTAATAGAAATTATATTTGTTAGTCCAAATAACTAATTTCTAATTACGATAGTTTCGGTTATGCTTTGTTTGTGACTCACAAAGGTTTGCAGGTTCACGATAACAAAAAAAATATTAAATAAACATCGACGATCATATCGTTGTACAATTAGTTGAACTATTTGTCATCATCAGCGCCGTGTTAATAAATGCTCTTCGGCTCTTGAGCACGTATTATTGTCTATGTATAACTAATTAACGGCTTACAAACCACCCAGAGCCCTCGTGATGTTGGAGCCTAAGGACGGTGTCCCAAATGCCAATATGGTACAGAGAACTAGCGTATTTTAAAGAGTGGACAGTTATTAATTTGCACTTTACTCGACTCGAAGAATAATTATAAATATAGCGGCACAGTGTAACGGCAACGGTTGTGAGTTCGATTCTTCACTATTGAAGGGAATCAATTATTTTCATTTCTTCGCTCTGGTAACAAGTCAAATTGCAGGGTTCAGTTCCGCTACTACCCGTAATATGTCTCTAAAAATGAACGTAAAATGTATGGCTTGGAAAATGCATGAAATAAACAAAATAATGAAACGGTCCTTACCTGATAAATAGTTTCTATTTGGTATTAAATAAGTACGTCTAGATCTAAGGCCTAGGAGACCTAGTATGAAACATGTGAAGCCTGAGAGAACACCGAAGTCTAGGTAATAGCGTCGTCCCACCTGCAAATTAGGGTAAAATTAAAACCATATTTATATATACCATCTAAAACGTATATACTTATATTTAAACAAACTTTTTATATAGATTTTTAGCTACACAATCCATACACATGTAGAAGGGTAGGGAGAGGAAATCTAGAGTTAAAACCCTCCATGTCTCGCGCACCGCCTGTTTTTCGAGACATTGCGCATCAACTCAACGCCGCCTTTTATTTTGTCCGTCTCCGTCTCAGAGCAAAGACCTCGAGTACGTACGCAATGTTTGTGGGTTCAGTTTTAGTTAAAAAGGCTATATTATCTATATTTGAGACCGTCGTTGCGATGGGGCACAGCGACTCACTGTAAACGCGCCGATCATGGGCTCGACTCCCACTTAAGGGCATGACTTAATTTCATATCTTACCTCCAGTAACAAGACAAAACACGACTTGGAGTTCCGCCGTTCAACACGCAATGTCTTGAAAATTGGGATGGTTCGTGAAGAACGGGTGGTCAAAATTAGGTTCCCTCCGCATTCTCAATAGCTATTTAATAATACATTTATACTTACACTGTACATCATATAAAAACTCAATCCCGTTGTAACAGCGCCACACAAGGTAAGCATCAACGCGGAAACAGCGAGGACGGCGAGAGTATTCGCTGTTTTATCGCTTGAAATTGATTTGTACGTGTCCTCCGAGTACACTGAGGGCGACTGGGGCGCTACTCTGCAATAAATGAAATAAAACATTTAATGATATCGCGGGATCAAATCTAAGTCAATATGTCTAGCGTTACGGAAGTATAGTGTCTGGATGTGAATGCGATGGTTGTGGATTCGATTCTTAGTCAAGAGAATTATTATTTTTAAATTATTTTCTTTTATCCCCTCCGGTACGACAAATCGCGACGTGGGGTTCCGCCAGTCAACACGCGATAGGTAAGACAAGAAAAGTGGAGAAGGGAGTGTCTTGTCAAGTTTGCTCTGCTTACCTTATGATGCAGGATAAAGTATTGTAGGTAAAAAATTCAAAAAGTTTTTTTTGAATAGGTGCAGTGCGACAATTTCTATTTCTCGATCTCTACTTTTAATTAATTTGGGGTATGTGGATTTACGTCACGCTTTGGCGTTTTTAGGAATATTAATAAAATATACAATTATTTGCTGCTCTTATTATAACGGCGTACGAATGTAGCTGTGCAAAATATTTTTTTTTTGCTTTACACTGTAAGATGAGATAGAAGTGTTAAGAAGCTATTTTCTACGCAACGCAAATTTTTTATACGTTGCATAGGTGAGAGCGGGATCCGAATCAACAACTTTCATGTTTACTGAAAAGATAAAGGGCGGCGTTGAGTTCCGCCTGTCTCGAAGATTTAGCGAAAAGTTGAGAATAGTGTCTTGTCACTGTTGTGTCACTGTGTAGTAGCTACGCTGTATGCGGGATATAGCATAAAGCTAAAAAAATAAACGTGTTCCTTTACGAAACTTATATTATTATTTAATGCAAACAAAACTGGCAATTGGACAACGCAATCTTCTAAAAACATTGGTTTTATGATGATGATGTGACATACCTCGGCATAATGATCGCTGTAGTTTTATCCCTCCTGTTAGTGTCTATCCGTCTGTCCCCTTTACTGTCTCTGCTAGTTTCACGTCTATCCATGTCAAAACTTCTATCTCGTTTATCCCTGAAGCTAGTCACAAACACATCCTGCCTTTCAAACTCGGGCATGCCATAATTTAGTTTCTGCTGAGCTTTTGGGGAAATTGGGGAAGTAGCTCCTCGGGTTAAGGTTAGATTAGCACAGGATTTTGATGGGGTCACGCGAGTTGGTGTACTCGACACTATTTTCATAGGAGTGCCAGGATATCTTGGACTGTCTGATTTATTAGGCGTTATCCTCACAGAAGGCTGACTCGCATAACTCTTCAGCTTTCTAGGAGTAGACAGAAGCTCGTGTAATTTCTGAGTGGCAATCAAGTTCTTTTTCGACATAACAGGAGATGTGAACGTCACATTCCTTCTATCTTCATCATCAGAAGGCACTATTGCGTATCTATGAGTTTTACCGTTAACGGTTTTGACTATTTCCGTTGGTATTTCCTTAAGTTCGTTCTCATCTGGGCCATCTACATTGTATTCTTCGACTTCACTCTCATCTGCCTCAATTATTCTCTTTTTAGTGGGAGAATAATCGATTCCATCATCAATATCGATCACTTCATATCGATGACGTCTAGAATCTTCTAAATTATCGTCACTTTCAGCGTGTCTATCGTATTGCGATTGTCGTCTTTGTCTGAATTGTGCCATTTCCAAATCTTCACTTCTTGTTCTGCATCTAACGACTGGTCGTGTTGGTTTGCAAATAAGAGATGCTTGCCTTTGGAACTGTTGCTGTCTATACTTCGGTGGTTTTGGCGGCAACTCTGGCGGCTCGTCCCTCCTTCCCAAAGGCAACATTCTGAGTGCATTGTCCGAAATATCTGTCTGTAAAATTCTATTGCCTTCTATATTTTTTCTTGGTGAATTCGCGCCTAGTGGCGGCATCCGCCGGTCTGGCGATACGATTTTTGTAAGACATGACTTTTGAGCAAAAACAACTTCGCTTTGAGCGCAAAAAGCAGGGTTTGAATAATATTTGTATACGATCTTTGGCGAATCCATTTTTTAAGCGTATATTTTCCCCTTTTCTGTTAGACCATAGTTCCTGTAGGGGTCTTTACAGGCGTAACCGTTGGGGTCTACTGGTTTTCTTAAAACACGTTTTTTAGTGAAAAAATTATACACTTAGACGTTTTGTACTTAAGAAAATATTATTATAGCATTATTTAGTATATTTTTTTTATGTTTTGAATATAGTAAACACCATAACTACACTACTATAATCACTATGTATATAATTATATTAACATTAACTAACTCTTCAATATTTAAATTTCATGTAACGCTCTTAAAACCACTAAAAGCGTTAAACTATACTATATATATGTGTATACACGTGTTTATACACATGTAATATAATATTTATTATTAAATAAATTATGACTAACACAACGTCCACGTCTTTACGTGGCAACGATCAACGGTCAACTGAAGAATTTTTCGAAAAAATTTAGGGTCGAATGCGCGAGCGCACCCCCTGTAGCACGAGCCATTTCGATATTCAAGACAATGTAATTTAAACTTTAGTTTTATTGGAATACAGTAGATTTTTTATTTAATGCAGTATTTTTTATTTAACAATGAAATACTGTATATTATTTAATAATACTACTTCTAAAATCTTATTACAAGCGATATAAAGTTGAAATTTCCTTACTTTTTTTTAATAAAAATACGATTGACAATTTTAGAATGAAATTAAATAATTTTAAAGAGTTTTAGACTTTATATACTATAATATAAAGTTTATTTTAAATTAGGATAATATCTTTCGTGATATTTACTCTCTTGTGCAATTATTGAATGAGCTTCAAGCGGATGTTTTTGTGGGGTGAGAATTTAGGAGTCCGTTTTAAAATATATATTTTTTTAAAGTTTAGGAATCTTCTGCTTTGAAGGGAGAATGGAGTGTCTTAACACTGAGTTTCCTTAGCCTATCATGCTACTATATGCTGGATAGTGGATACACCGGGAAGATACCTTTTTTTGTATATTGTATAGAGAAATCCTAGTGATAAGTCACTCCGTTGTTACCTTTCAGTAATAAATAAGCTTGGCTAAGGTGAATCCAGTGCTTAAGCCAGACAAGTCAATGTATTTTTTTAAAATTTACTGACTTGAGTGAAAGTGGATATTTTATGCAAAATACTAATAACAATATCACTGTATTTTTTTTAAATATAAGGCTACCGTACACCGTCTGGCTGTAAGCCCGACGATTGTAGGTTTGATTTCCAATTGTAGAATTAATTATTTTCATTTTCTTGCTCGTGGAACAAAACAAAGCTCGGAGTTAAGTTTCGTTGCAGAACACGCAATATGTCAAAAATTCAGCTGTTCGTGGGAAACAGTGTCTTACTAGAAAACTACTGCCTACTGTGTTATTTACGGGATACAGCGTGAATCTAAAAAAGAAAGTAAAGATTTCTTTTTGGAATATTTTGCACCTGCGTTTGACAAGGAGAGTCACATTATAATCTTAATGTTTCACCTCTGTATAGTACCCCCTACCACTATGCCACGTGCTAACGACCGTTATTCACATCTGCCTGCCAGCTGCGTGCAGGGGTACATAACCTTTGAATTACATTGAAGAAACATTTTTTGTTTTCCTTTCTTAGGTACACGCTGTGTCCCGTATATGGCAGGGTAGAGAGAAATGAGAGTTCAATCTCTACTTACCTTGTTTGATATATTCCGATTATATTGATGGTTGGTGGAAGTCAACTCCGTTTAAATCCACTAGAGCAGGAAAATGAAATAAATCATTCTCTTGAGAGAATATTTTGACCATAGTATCTCAGCAAAAACAAAATTAGATATCAGTTACTAATAATAAGGTCGTTATTGGCAAACGAATATTAGATATTATCAGTCAAAGAAACTTTGTTACGGTCTTATTTTACAAAGCTGGTTATAAGAATTATAATTTTATATTTAACCTTTTTTACTATTTCAATATATATTTTATATTAGAACTAGTAAAGAAAAAAATAAAGCAAATAAAATGTTATTTATCCCGATGTCAGATGTATAGGTTCAACTTTATACCCGCTTTCGTATTATATCATTGCATTGACATTATTGTTTTGACTTTATCTAACATTGAAAATTTTTGACCTTTAAAATACCTATTTAAGACGAAGTGTCTTAACACTAAGTCTCTCTCAGCCTTACTTTATTAAACTAGCCCTAGGCGCTTCCGCGGCTTTCCTTGCTTATTTAATATTATTTAAGTGTATCTAGGGAAAATGAGTAGGTTTTAGTAGTATGGTTATCTATATCTTTTTGGATTTTCTTTGATTTTCCTCGCAAACATTGTTGTAATGTATAGAAAAATGTTTAGTTATTTTATAAAGGTATATATCTAGGTACGAGCGCACGCGTCAAATGCGGTTTTTCCGCATAAATCCCTATTCCGCAGGAATTCCGTGATAGAAACTATGTATATATGTTATTCTATTACATCTTATATCGGATAGTGAGAGTCCTATTAAAATCATTTCAGCACGAACAGATCAACTTGGTGAGAATTTGGTGGAATGTGTATAAGAAAAGTGTCTTAGTGGGGAACGGAGTGTCTTAACACTAGGTTCCCAAGTTCCCTCTGCCTCCCTGCTATGTGCGATTCAGAGTGCAGATGCAGAGTGGATTCAGTAAAAACGAAATAATAATTTTAGAACTACCTACGTATTCATTAATTTGATTTTATTTTATCTTCCCATATCACCCCACCCGCATTTTGCAATGTACGCGCTTTGTCTAATAAAGACGGCGAAATCTATTATTATCATTATTCCCATATATTATTTATAGTAGAGAGAAGCTAGTGATGGATTATTACGTTAATTATTTAGTACTACATATTGTGACGTGCTTAAGGTCTTAAAAATTCAATTAAAAAGTTTCATTTTTTATTTTTCTACAAATTACAATCTCTCATACTTATACACATTTTTTTCAGATTCATGCAGTATTTATATATGCATAAAGCAGGGTAGGCAGCGGAAACCTTATGTTAAGACATTCCATTGCCTGTTATCCGCCAAATTCTGGACACACTGTGTCTTGAGTCGTGGAACTTAACGCAGCGGTTTGACTTGGCACCAGAGCGAAGAAACGATAATATTAAATATTTCATTTCCTCGAGAGGGAATCTGTGACTTCGATTTGTCGCAACTTCGACCTTTCGCGATTACAGTCGCACATTTTGTCCTTATACCACGACAGGCCTATCAGGACACATATTTACACATTAAATAAAATAACATTAAATACTTTATACAAAACCGTTCAATTTGGTACTATAATTTATAACATTACTATTAAATATAAACAAAATCAACATGACAGGTATTAAATATACATAATCTACATCAAATATACATAATTTTACATACAATCCCCTCCAATGCTCACAGCGACAGCAAAAAGTTGCGCGTCAATAAAAAGCTATATAAACAGACACTATAACACATTTGACAAAACAACTTCAAGCAAACATGTCGAAAATAAAGAAAACTAAATCGCGGTCTTCTCGCGCCGGTCTTTACTTTCCAGTTGGCCGCATCCATAGCATCTTGAAGAAAGGAAATTATGCACCAAGAATAGGTGGAGAAGCTCCAATATATTTGGCCGCAGCTTTAGAATATCTCTCCGCTGAAATTTTGGAACTGGCAACGGAAGTAGCGAAACAGAATAATAAAACTCGAGTTATACCAAGGCATATACTTTTTGCGATAAAAAATGATGAAGAATTAAATAAAATGTTAACTGGTGTCACCATTTCCCAAGGAGGAGTTCTACCGTCTATCAACACGCAGCTGTTACCTAAGAAGACCATGAAAAGACCGCAGTAGACCGTCCTGATAAGAAGAAAAAGAAGAAGAAATTTAAATTACAGAAAAATTTATAAAATTAATATATAAGGTTTAAAGTATTATGATGTAGGTTTGAAACAAATAAACCTGAACAACAAAGTCCTTATAAGGACTACAAAATTTCTGACGTTTCTTGTACGTCTTGATATTATAATGGTTATTTTTAAATAAATATTTTAATGAATTATTTTTTTTCCTTTTTTCAACAAAATTATGAACATTATAAAAAAACATTGCCCCGGGTGAGGATCGAACTCACGACCTTAAGATTATGAGACTTACGCGCTGCCTACTGCGCTACCGAGGCTTGTATAATATACGCATATGTAAGAATTGTATTAGTGAGGCTTGGTACAACATTATTTAGTTTTATATTGTATTCAAAGGTATTACAGTATATATTACATCTACAGGATAATTTTCTTTATTCTTAATTGTGTTATGTTTTATTTACCTGCACGCTGGTATAATATACTTTTTTTTTTATATGTAGGTAGTAGATATATTTACCCATTCAAAATGTTATGCCACATAAATAATAAAATTTTAAAGTGATTACTTTTGAGATTACTAATAAAAATAAATCAGCTTCACGCTGTATCCCGTATATAGCAGGGTAGGCAGAGGGAACCTAGTGGGAGTGTCTTGAACACTTCGTTCGCCACTTTCCGCCGAATTCTGGAGGTATTGCGTGTTGAGTAGTGAAAGTTAACGCCGTGCTTTGCCTTGATACCAGAGCCAAGAAATGAAGATATTAATTTAAATAAATGTTCCATTTACTCGAGTGTGACCGAACCCACAACCAGGCAATTTTACAATCACACTTTGTGCTCCTCCGCCACGCCATTACTTTTATTATGTTTTTGATTGTATTAAAAAAAAGATTTCATTTCCAACAAATTGAGAATTTTACATTTATGTTATATATGAATATATATCCTTTTGTCATTATACAAACACTTAGAAAGACGAGTTTATCAAGAAACAAAATATTGCAGCCCTGAAAAGGGCTTTGTCAAAATTCACAGAAAATTTATTCCATTTTCTACGCTCTCTCTCCCCTGACTCTCCTCGCTAACTGAATATCCTTCGGCATAATAGTCACTCTCTTCGCGTGAATCGCACATAAGTTGGTATCCTCAAAAAGACCAACTAAATACGCTTCACTAGCTTCCTGTAGCGCCATCACTGCTGAACTTTGAAATCGTAATTCTGTTTTGAAATCTTGAGCTATTTCTCGGACCAGGCGTTGGAAAGGCAGTTTTCTTATCAGAAGCTCCGTACTTTTTTGGTATCTCCGAATTTCTCGTAAGGCTACAGTTCCCGGGCGGTACCGATGAGGTTTCTTCACGCCACCCGTGGCTGGAGCACTTTTTCTTGCCGCTTTTGTGGCCAGTTGCTTCCTTGGAGCCTTTCCTCCGGTGGATTTCCGTGCGGTCTGCTTGGTCCGAGCCATTGTGAATGATTTGGATGAGCTGTCCTCTCGTTTTTATAGCTTTAAAGCGTAATTTATTGTGTAAATACCCTCTTTTGATATTGTGAGATTACTAATTTTGTTAAATAACGAATATACATATCTTTTGTTATAAGAAACGATACTATCACATTGTAAGACAAATAGTTTTTGTTACATTAAATTAGTAGGTATAGTATAATGAGGCCGAGTCGTGGCGCAGCGGCACGAAGTGTGACTGTAAAACCGACTGATCGATCCCCATTCGAGGAGATGAAATGTTTACTTAATTTTTTTTAAACACTTTTAAAGTGTTAACCCACACTTAGGAAAGTATGTATACTTAAATTTATATTTCCATTTCTTCGCTCTGGTGTCGAGGCTTCTGCCACTCCACACGCAATGCCTTCAGAATTCGGCAGAAAGTGGGGAACGGAGTGTCTTAACACTAGGTTCCCTCTGCCTACTCTGCTATGTGCGGGATACAGCGTGAAGCTGATTTTTTAGTAGGTATAATATACTATTACTACTACATATATTTTAATTTATTTTTAAGTTTTTTCTGTCTAATTTTTAACGTATCTGCGCTGCTGCGCGATGGCCTTAAATAAACAAAAGATTTATACAAACAATAAAATTATACATACTACATGTCTTAAAAGTCCGTAAGATATATTTATGTTCCTACATGTTCAATACATGGTTTTTAATTTACTACATATATATGTTTTATAAATTCAAGGTATTGTATGTTAAGTGGCGGAACTCAACCGCGCAGCGCAGCGCCTTGGTAATGCAGTAAGAAAATGTAAATATTAAGTATGTCGTTGCCTTGAGGGGGAATCTAGCCCACAATCTGAAGATCGATTGTCGCATCTACATTCGGACGCTTGTGCCCCTGCGCCACGGCTACCATTGCCTAATACGTACTAAATTTACAATCCTATTCAATCAGCCATCATCATCAAAGGCGCTATAACCGCGGGTGGGCCTTGGCCTGGTCCAGAATACCCCTCCATTCTGCTGTAGCCAGGAAGGCTTTCTCCTTCCAATTTCTATTCAATGAGTAGGTAAATATTTTTGCGATTGCTGCGATATCTTTTTTGTTTTCTTAATATGAATATTTGAAGCCAAGGCACAGCGGTACATCGTAACAATGGAACGGTTGCAGATTCAATTGTCACTCGACATAATGCATTATTTTCATTTCCTGAGCGTTGAGTCTCAAAAAATAAGAATAATAATAATAATCTTTATTTGGAACTAAAATGCGGAAAGAGAGAAAATGACTGGACGTCCTACTATTCTTCTCTTATATGGGATACAGCGTGAAGTTATTTAATTTAATGGTTATTTGAATATTCGTTTATTTTAGCTTAATAGTATGTACTTTAAAAATATATTTAAAGTTCCATGATTTTTATGCAGAGAACACTTTTGATTGGACACTTTTTGTTAGCTCACTCAAACTCTTATAGTTGTGGGTATACAAAAAAAGTATATAAAACGATTAATTTAACTCCCGACCTAGCATAACTAAAGAAGATAAACAAAATGGTACCGAAAAAACCAGTCCCCAAAACCAGAAAAGATGTAATAGAGAAACCAATCACAAAAGTCAAGAAGTTGAAGAAGAAGAACTTCAAGAGTTTCGCCATATACATTTTCAAAGCTGCTCCGGAGCGTTGTAAAGGAAAACTTCGGTATTTCAAGACAATCTATGTTAATAATGAATAATTTTGTCAATGATATGCTGGAGAAGATAGCTGCTGAGGCTGGGAGGTTGGTAGCTCATGGGAAGAAGACGACCCTGGGCAGTAGAGAGATACATTCAGCGATAAGACTACTGATACCAGGTGAACTAGCAAAACACGCCAACATAGAAGCAATGAAAGCAATTAATTTATATGAAAAAAGTCAGCAAAAGCATGAATCATGATATATACTGTTAATTTGGCTAAGAAATGTTATTATAATAATTTATTTTATTGATTATTGGATTTTATTTAACAAAGCCCTCATGAGGGCTGATATTTGTTTGTTTTTTTCGGATGAAACATCTTCTTCTTTCTTTTTTGATTTTTACGCCATCATGGTGGGTGATTGTGGGTACTAAGTTTACTAGTAAATCCAATTATTTGTTTCTATCCCCACATAATTTACTAATCTAAGATAGAAGACATTTTTTGAGTTAAGTGGTGAAAGTCAACTCTGTATTTCGCTTAACAAGGGCATTTGAGTAAAAAAAATACTATAAATAAATTACATTTTTTTAGTTGATTTTATTTATTATTCTGTTTTTATATAAGAAAATCAAATTTAAACCAATTTTGCATATGTTTAGCAGATTTTTTTTAAAAAATTGAAATAGATTTTATTTATTTATGCCGACAATAAAATCACTATATATTTTTTTAGCTTCACGCTAAATCCCTCACGAAGCAGGCAAATCGAACCTGGGAACCTAGTGTAAAGACATTTCGTTTCTATCAAGACATTTCATTCTCCACTTTCCGCTGAATTCTAGAGGTATTTCGTGTTGAGTGGCGGAACTAAACGCTGCACTTCGCCTCGTTACCAGACCGAGGAAATGAAAATATTAAATATTTTACTTTCCTCGAATGGGAATTGAACCCACAAACTATCACGTTTGCAATCACAGGCTTGTGCCTTTATAGAAAGCCCATTTATACATATATGACTATATAAAAAAACTTATAAATATATAATACAATATATATGTATATCCATGAACTATGAAATTAAACAAATAATCTTTTACCTTCAACTAAAAACACAAACAAATAAAAAATATGCAGCTACCTTAAATATAAAACTAAAATCTTACTATAAATATCAGTCTAACCCATTACGAAAAGCAGTACTCAGAACACCTCCGATATGGCAGGACGTGGAAAAGGAAGCAAAGGATTGGGCAAAAGTGGCGCTAAACGCCACAGAAAAGTACTCAGGGACAACATCCAAGGCATCACCAAGCCAGCTATAAGAAGATTAGCAAGACGTGGCGGAGTTAAACGCATTTCAGGTTTAATTTACGAAGAAACACGTGGGGTTTTGAAGATTTTTCTAGAAAATGTAATTAGAGATGCCGTAACTTATACTGAACACGCTAAAAGGAAGACGGTTACAGCAATGGATATAGTTTACTCGTTAAAAAGACAAGGCCGCACGTTGTATGGATTTGGAGCATGATTTTTGACGGCAATTTAATAGTTAATAAAGAATTAATATAGTAATTGGTGGTTTAATTTGTTCACTAGAAAAACAAGGCCCTTTTCAGGGCCGCACACATTTTTTGGTTTCATGGTAAGACGTCTTTTTTTCACATATAGGGTAACGTGCTGAACTTTCGCTAACTTCGGAGCTAACTTCCTAATTACGGAGACGTCGCATATTGAGCTGCGGGACCCAACGCTTTGTCCAAAGCTATGAAATGAAAATATATGATTCCTTCGAGAGGAGACTACGAAGCTACACCATCGGTTATAGTCGTACGCTGTTTGACTACGATATGACATTGAGGGCCATCAAACGGTTCCTTTTTCGAGATATATTTTTGTTATGTTTTGTTTTGTACTTTTGTATGATCTTCAGTAGCAAATTTATATTTTTTTATTTTAATTTTAGCGTGTATTTAAATATCTTTGAAAACTTTGTGTTGTATTCTTAACGCATGCATGCTTCTTAAATCACAAATTTCAGGTAGTACGATAAAAAAGAAATATTGCTTACTGCTACTATATATAGTAGAATGCATGTTAAAAAGAGATCTAGTAATAAAACTACCTTCACCTTCACAATATTTACAAGAAAAACAAGAAACTTAGAATTTAGAATTTAATTAGTGGCAGTTTCAGTGATAAAAACATTTACGGAGACTAGTTCATAATGTCACGAATCACATCAATCAAAAAGAAAATAATATCTAAAAGTAAAAGTATCTTTTATATTATTAATAATTTAATAAACACCAATATTATTTAAAATGTGCGTAAGTATCATCTGGTGCACGTCTTTGAACACCGCGCGTACATTGTCGGTGTCTGTCGCGGTGGTGAAGTGGAAGTAGCATTCACGGGGGCGGCTAGCTTCTAATATGACGAATCTCTCCGCTGACGAACTAAAGTTGCGGCGTTCACGCTTCTTTATTGTTAGCTCCTGCAATTAACAATTGTATAAAGAATGGAATTATTAATTATATATTATATAGAGAATTAAACTAAATTTATAACTTTCTGCTAAATCGTGACGCTTCCAGACACTCGCAGTTGATATTTTCTTTTCTCAGCGGGGAAATGCACATAATGATAAAATAAAAGTGATTTGTTGAACCAATCAGGCTTAATTATAGTCAGACACTATACCGCTGTGCCACCACCACCACATATAGTATATATATATATTTCTTGAAAAAATATATAAAGAAATAAAATAAAAATGAACTGTCCAAAAAGGAAATTCATGATTATCTGAAGAAAAAAAATACAAAACAGTTATTTGTTATTATTGTTATTATTATTACTATAAACGCGATGGTTATCGTTTCGATTTCCACTCGGGGGAGTGAATTATCACATTCATTCCACACTAAGAGGCACCACTCAATACATCATGGCTCAAATTCAAACGGAAAGTGAAGAACGGAGTGTCTTGATACTAAAATCTCTCAGTCAGCCTACTATATACCTACGGGATAAAGTAAACTTGAAAAAAATGTAAATAAAATATATTTATATAACTATTGTCCTTAATTATTATTAACGTTTTTGTGGCACCGTTTTCGCTCGCCCACCTATACGATAAATATTAATCAAAAATGACATATAGGTATAAACATTAATAAAAAATTCACAAGGATTGTAAAAATACAAAAAAGTCACACTTACAGTAAACATGCTCTTAATAAAAAGCTTCGTGCGTGTATATTCATCGCCTTGAGAATCGAACCTGGTATATTGCGGGAAGTATGGAGCTATACTCTTGCCTTGGGCTATTTTATTTTGCAAGTAAATCTTGTTTATTTAAAAACACTATGAGACCTGCTTCTATTAAAAATCTGAAAAACATATCATCATTAGTTATATGTTTTTTTTTATTATTTTCATGGTTGGCTTGGCTTCATGGTTCAATTTCTAAAATTATTTCAGTTTTGATTAAGCGTTAAAGGCAGTGGATTCGATTCCCACTGATGAAAATACATACATTTCTTATAATTAGAAAAATTTGTTTAAAAAATTAAACGAGGTGTTGGGTACCGCCATGTTATACTCGTACCTATATCGGAATTGGGAGGTACGCGGAACCCAACGCCGCGAAGCCACAAGTGTCTTAACACTAGGTTCTAAATAAGTAATACCTGCTCTGCCAAACATCTTCGAACAGCACTAACGACTCCTTCAATCTGTTCTGTGTGTTATCTTCTCGCAAAGTTTGATCGAAATCGCTACACGCTACTACGAACCATATCGCGTGGATGCCTTCGAAGACCTGGCAGAATATGAAAAACGTGAAAACAAATATATATATATATATATATATATATATATATATATATATATATATATATATATATATTTCCATTTCTTCGCTCTGGTGTCGAGGACAAGCGCGGCGTTGAGTTCTGCCACTTAACACGCAATGCCTCCAGAATTCGGCAGAAAGTGGGGAACGGAGTGTCTTTCACTAAGTTCCCTCTGCCTACCCTGCTGTGTGCGGGATACAGCGTGAAGCTGATTTTATTTATTTTTTTTTAAATATATATATTTATATATTATAACCTTACTTTTAATTTATTTTATATAGTAAAAAAGAACGTATTCCACCATTTTAACATGATTTAAAGTACTTGAGAGAAAGACTCAAGATTAAGGTTTATATATTTCACATTTAGATTAGATAAAAATTTACTATATTTTAGATCTCTTTTTTTTAATAATTTTCAGTATATATCAATATTTTATTAAAATATTAACAGTTATTCCTATTTCTTAGTTAAAATTTAGTCCTTTATTTACCAAGGATTGCCTGTAGAGATTGCTTGAAGCAATAAGGCCGCCTTTGCATACATTTTATAAACATATATTATTATTTGTATTTTGTATTTCTTTTGTTTTCTGTGTGCAATAAAGTATTTTCTATTCTATTCTATTCTATTCTATTACATACGGATCGAATATTTTAATAATAAAAAAATACCTGTATCCATTTTTTTCTTTCCCCGCGCTGCCCTCCGACATCGAACATCCAAAATTGTTGGACACCACCGTGCATTGACTTAGGAACCTTTAAATATGAAATTATGTTAAACAAAAAAATGCCACATTTTATATTTACGTTTAAATTATAATCGTCGGTATAAACACTGTTTAATTGAAATGAAGATTAAAAAATATATTTGTTAATTTTGCTACATTTTTTTTTCTCTGTTATTTTCTATTATTTATTGTTTACTTTCCAGTTTGTTGCTCCACAACGGGGATTGAACCCACAACCATCGCGCTAATAATCAACTGTTTATGGTACAACCTCCATAGCCACTTTATACTTACTCGTCAATAAATATTACTTACTTTAACTTTAAATTCAATTTTCTGTATTCCACTAGTCTTCTGCCTACATCGAAGTATGTCTGCGTCGGACGGAATATAATTATCTTTTGCTATAAGATCTATTCTATCTAGAAAACTAAAAAAAAAGATTAAAATGTGATAGGCTAGTTTTGTTAAGGTTCTTAGGGATGATTTCGAAAATAATAAATTAATTAAATAATTAAAAATGTCTAATGTATTGTCTCTAAATATTCGATTGTACTCTCGGTTTGGTGATTGTTTACAGATAATATAAATATTTTAATTATAGTTCGGTCGATGGGTCGCGCCCTGAAGTTTTGCCCTGAAGTTAGCTTTAGACGGCTGTGCAAATTACATATTAAGATTTTTTCCTTTTTTTACCTCTTCGCTATAAGAATTTAGCCTTTGTTTCTATCAAGACAATTCAATTCTCCGTTCTGGAGGCGTGTTGCGTGTTAAGCAGCAGAACTTAAGGGAATGCTTTTTCTCGTTACTAGAGCGAAGAAATAAAAATATTAAATATTTAATTTACGTTTTTTCTTAATTTCGATTATTTCCTTTCTGAGTGAATAATTCATAAAAGTTCAGAAAACGTAACTTCAGGTCGACTTTACGATCTTTTTTTTTATGGAAAAGACACGGCAAACGAGCGTGCGGGTCACCTGATGGTAAGTGATTACCGCCGCCCACGACCCCGTGCAACCCCAGAGGAGCTACAGGTGCGTTGCCGGCCTTTAAGATGTGTTGGGCGCCGGGGCCCGGCATTACCTGATGCGAAACGCAGTGGCATAAAGCCACTACTTCACGCCGGTTTTAAATGCCGGGGGTGGTAATGATCCGGTGATTTGACATGAACCTTACTGAAAAAAGTGAAGAATAGAGTGTCTTAACTCTACTAGGTTTTATTAATACTGGTATACGGGAAGATGTATGATAAATAAAACTCACTATTCAGCACTATCTAATAGCTGATATTCGTTGGATCGTCTAAAACATTCCTTTACGCCTCCATCCCTCCATAGTGTTCTGACATGGTCGAAGTAATCCTGAAAATATACAAATATTGGGTTAAATGGTCCCAAAATGCGGAATGGAATATATTGTTAGGTTCTTTTCTAGGTATTTTACAATGTTACAAGCTATATGATACTCTGGTATCAAGACGAAGCGTGACATTGAGTCCCGCTATTTAACACATGATTGTTACGAAATTTCGCGGTTTCGCAAATAATTGCGGATGCTCCGCAATCCATTTTCACACTTAACACTAGGTTCCTGTCACATACCCTTTTAGATGAGGGATTCAGCAAGTTAAAAATATAAATACCTGCGTATATTCAGACGGACCATCTGGACCAATTTTCAATAGATATTGCTGGGATTGTATATTCTTTATATTTTGTAATGCAATACTCAAAGGAGACATATTATGTACAATGTCATATATTGATTCGTGTACGTTGTGCCTTATGTGTTTTGCTTTTTCTATTCTTTCACTGAAATAAATACAAAATATACTGGCCAGTCGTGGTGGAAGGGTACAAGCGTGGGTGAAGGCTATAAGCGCGACTGGCAGTAGATTCGATCTCCACTCGAGGAATTTTTTTTTTGAGCTCTGGCGTGGAGGCAAAGAAGGGCGTAGAGTTGAGCGTTGAGAATATTTATTTTACACTAAGGGAGGCCGTCGTGACTCCTGACCCAACTGCATATCATGGTTGTTGGTTCGACCTTCACTCTGGGGAACCAATTACTTCTATTTCCTCGATGTCGTCACAAGATAAACCGCTGCGTTGGATTCTGCCACTCAACACACCATATCTCTGAAAGTGATTCTCCAATTTCTCCTGAGTGAACCTTGCGCAAAATTTCAGAAAACCTAACCTTAACAAGGCTACAACTCGCCACCCATACTGTCATATGACTTACCTGGCAGAAAACCCTTGTATATGAAGAATTTTCATTTGTTTTATAATTGTTGTTTTACCACTTTCACCAGTACCTAGGAGTAATAATTTGATCGCCTGAAAAATATTTAAAAAAAAACTTAAAAATACTGGCTAAATTAGGTAAATGTACATATTTAGACTTCGATAGAAGACGTTCAGTCCACAATAACAGGTTCGTCGAGGCAAGTTCTTCATAACAGTTCCAAAACGCCTCATGAAATTCGCTTGAGATTATCGCATCAAGGTCGGTTCTCTGAATGGCTTCTAGAAAAAGCCATCTTCTTACCAGTGCAATTGAAGGAGCAATAAATCTTAAAGAAGTATGTCTTTTTCCAAGTTTCGAAAACGACTTTGAACTTCTTCGTATGAAGAACGAAAAGAAGAAGATGAAATTTCTGATGAAGACGAGGTACAGTCCGCTAGTCATCTAGCCAGCAGCAACATGAAGCGTACATGTTGAAACTTGTTTATGCAGCAAAATAATAAAATGGTAAGCCGAATAACGCGGTAGAATATTCTATTCGGTAAAGGTTAAACAGAATAGTATATGCAATTCGGTTAGTCAGCGCATCTCTAATCTTGATACTTATTTTTTTTTTTTTTATGGAAAAGACACGGCAACGAGCGTGCGGGTCACCTGATGGTAAGTGATTACCGCCGCCACGACTCCGTGCAACCCCAGAGGAGCTACAGGCGTGCCGGCCTTTAAGATGGGTTGGGCACTTAATTTTCTTAATTTTGCACATCCGAGCTGCATACTTTTTTTAGCTTTACACTATATCTGGCACATATCAGGATAGGCAGAGGGAACCTGGGAACCCAATGTTAACATTCAGACAGTTCCGTCCCCACTTTCCGTTTGTCCTATACTGGAAATGAAATTATAAAATACTACTTACATCGTTATAAGATTTGATCCACTGTTTAATTTCTCTGTCAATCTGTCTAGAATTATAGTCGTCTTCATTATAAGTCTTGACACATGGAAGTATACGCATTTTCCCTTTAAATCTAAAACAAATTTGTAAGCTTATTAAAAAGTTTTTAGTTAAGCATCTCACTATCATACCACCGCAGATTTTCTTTTTTTCTTAATTCCTAGCTCTGGTAACGAGCCAACGCGAGGCGTTGATTCCGCCACTGAATACGGAATCTGTAGAATCTGGCAGAATCCGATTGATTAGAACCTAGTGATAAGGCACTTCGTTTGTCCTTTATACCTAAATTATCAATACAATATATCTAAGGTTGGGTATTGAATCTGTGACATTGTTCATGTTTAGTTGGGCACACACCTACTGCACGGTGAGGGGTGGGGGAATCTAATACAGGTACTTTTAAATTATTTATATTTTAGCACATATTGAAAAAATTGATAATATTGTATGATAAGGTCAAAATTATTCACGGCTAAGATATAGTTTCTTATCTTTAAGATCAAAGATAAGAAATTTTCTATGAAAATTATAATCATTAAAAAATGTATATACCTAATTATAGCACATTTGTAATTATATGTGTTATACCTTTTTTGAACATTATTAAAGAAACCTAGTAAAAATATTTTTAATATTTTTTTCTGCTTTAAGCTTTACACCACCCCTTATCCCCATATCTTATTTATAAAAATATTTAAAAACATCGGTCTTATGCAGTGTCATTTTTTATTTTAATTCTATATACAAAGAAAAGCTTCTTAATTTATATACATTTCTAAAAAATTTTTTTTTTTCCTAAGTGAGGAATAACACTTAAAAAATGTTAAAAAATTCTTTAAGTGATTGGACTCTATGCCATTTGCCTACAGATTACTATAAATAGACTAGTGGCCCATTAGCGGCTTCGGTCGCATACCACCTATATTTTTGTTAATATGCTGCATTTGCCAACAGATTCATTATATAATTTAACATTTAATATTTTTTTATAATTTTGAGAAAGTTATAAAAAATTATTATATCCTCGAGAGGATATCATTAGCGGCAAGGGCGACGTTCGCTGAGCTTGACCCAAGGCATACTGCCGTAAACCGAGCATTGAATTATTTTAATTTTACATTTGCTCGGAAAATAAACATCCAAATGAAATATTATAAAAGCTAAAGAATATCTTTATAAAATGACCTAGACTTTCGCACGTAGATTTCAATATCTTTGTCTAATAAAAAACGTTAAGATATCACAATTTTCAATAATTTTTTTTCATAAAATAAGTAAATCGATCGGTAGTTCCAGAGATCTTAGCGTTTAAACAAACAAACAAACAAACTCTTCCGCTTTATTATATTAGTATATATAACATTTCAGCTAAGCTAGCTATAATATTTATTTTATAATTTACCTAACCTGTTATGAATCACGGCAATGTCGGCATTTGGCATCAAAGATATCACATAATGCTATAATACTTCATAATTATAATCTCTTAATTGAATAGAAACTAATAACAAATACTATTATTACAATACGACATCGTAGCGCACTGCTATTGTGGCTGATTACTATGTACTTTTACGTTGTATCCCGCTGTAAAGCACGGTAGACAGAGGGAACTTAGTGTTAAGACATTCCGTTCCCCATTTACTGCCGAAATTGTCTCAACATAGTGTGTTGATGTCGGTACTCAACCCCATGTTTTGCCTTTTACTTAAAATAATTAATTAATTATAAACAATAACTTTATTCTGTAGATTTTATATTTTCATAAAATAAATGTATGTGATGCAATGTATGTGACTACAGTTATAATAGCTTCCGATCCAATTATGGAATATAAAATATTTCAAACAGTATTTTTTATCTCTTGTTACTGTTGTTGTTATATAGCAAGAAATAAAATAAAATAAAAAAATCAATAAATAGTCTACAGTAGTAGTAGAGTAGTACATACACAGCAGGGTAAGCAGAGGGAACCTAGTGTTAAAACACTGTTCCTCACTTTCCGCTGAATATTGGCATTGCGTGCAGAGTGGTGGAACTCAACGCCGCGCTTTGCCTCGACACCAGAGCGAAGAAACGAAAATATAAAATTAAGTGAATATTACATCTCCTCGAGTGGGGATTGAACCCACAACCAGTCTAATTCACAGTCACACTTTGTGCCCCTGCGCCACGACCAGCCTCACTACAATTAGTACTTAGATCAGAGATTCTCAACCACTGTGCCGCGGCACTTTTGTGTGCCGCCAAATGTCAAAAGTGTGCTGCCAAATTTTGCAAATATATTAATGTATTAATTTTTGTATAAACTATTTATGTAGTGTATTGTAGTAAGTAAATAATTTTTATCTTTTTCTTTGTGTGCCGCCAAATTTAGAAATCGTTAAATATGTGCCGCAACAAAATAACAGTTGAGAATCACTGACTTAGATATATTACCACAGCGTTTGGCGCTCCGTTCTCTCTGATAATTAAAATCAACAATAATATATAACACAATATCAATAATAATGACAAATAAAAACAAAACCACTAACACCAAACAATTCCCAGCACAAACACAAACAATTTTGTAAAAAAACATATGAATTAAACAAAAACAATGTTACCTAATACAAGTCCAGACGTTAACAAAATATCAGTTATTAAGTTAATGTGTAATTAAATTTTACACGCTCTGATAACGTTTTATCGTTGATGATAGTGATAATTATTGAAATTGATAATATTTTTACACAGATATACGGAAAAAGGTATGCACAAAACGTCATCTATATAATAACACAAATTTTATACGCTTTAACTTTCAATCTATCAATAGATCAACCAATTAGTCAATCATTGTATATTAGGATAAGCACGTAATCTATGGACACTCTGCTCTCCACCTTTAGTCAGAAATTATTTGTAGAGTGGCGGAACTTGACAGTGGTGTTGCTTAAATTATCTCATAATAATTGAATTTGTACTTGGACATTGTAATTTATTTTTTGCGGTTATTAAATACATTATCGTATTGTCCAGATCTATAATGTTATTATTATTATTGTTTTATTAGTTTCACGCTGTATCCCTAGCGGGGTAGCCAGAGAGGACGGCGCGCCAAGCGCTACGGTCTCTGCATACCTCTTTCGCCTCGTTCACTGTTATCCCACCAATTACATACATTATATTTTTGTTGAATTCCGTTACTCAACAGGCGTACAATTCGGCGTAAATTGAGCAAAAATTAATAAAACGATAAGGTATAACAACAAAATATTTATTATCACTTATATCTACTTAACAAAATCGCCATTTTATTAATTTTTAATAAGAAACAAAACTTGACTACTTAACAAACACAAAAAATAAACAGAAGAAGGTAAAATTTATGATAAAATAAAACATTTAAATAAATGTTGCATTTCATGTTTTAGAAATTAACATATTAATAAATTTTACAATATTTTACCAATATTTTATTACTAAATCCATTAACTACAGCATAAAATAAAATAATAACTAAATAAAATTAAAGCGTAAACAGAATTTAAACAATATCATTGAAACAATTTGTAGAACGAGAAAAAAAATCTATATTTCATTATATTTTAAAAAATGATAAAAATAATATTTTTTTTTTTGCAAGCAAATAAGACGTTGAAAAACAGGCAACATTGAAACAACTTCATTTTTAAAACTTAATTATTATTTAAATAAATTTTATTTCATGAATTAAATAAAATATCTGTTATTTAAATTAATTGAACAAAGTCGTTGATGATTTTACTAAAAATGACTAACTTTATAGCAAGAACAATGCCAAAATAATAGTTTTTTTATATATATGTTTACATACACGTACACTATATATAAACTTATTCTTCCAATATTTCATCATTTATATGTAATTGTACCATTTCATTTCCGTTAACTAAATTTCCATCTTGAAGTAATAATTCCACATTGATATTTGATAAGTTTTGTAATATATTCGTTTTTTCTATTTGCATTTCAGGTATCTTTTGAAAGAAAGGACAGAAAAAAAATATAATTATTCCCAATTCTATAATTTGAAAGTATTTTTTTTGTTAAATTCAAGCTGTATCTCTCATGTCGTACGGTCGACGAGTCGTGGCCGCTCTTGCGTTAGATGCAGATGGCTGCGAAAATATTTTCATCTTAGGATTTCTCTTATTTTCAATGATTTTCTTCCGGAGTAGGCAATGTGTAAAAGTTGAGAATACATAACTTAACGGCCACAACTCGTCAACCTACCATAGGCAGAAAGAGCTTAGTGTCTTCTTACAAATAGATAAATAAAACTCTTTTTGACGTATACGAAATTCGATTTTCGAACATTTCGATTTTCATTTTATATAAAATCCGTTGAATATATATTATCAATTAATTCAAAAATAAACTTACATCATTATCATTATGTTGGTAATTATTAGAGTTATTGTCAGTTATATTTAGTTGTATCGTTTTTCCTATACCTCTGCCACGTCGGTATGTTTGACATATATCTGTATGTAAAAATATAATATAAAATATATATAAAAAAAAATGATAAATATATTTATTAAAAAAGATGCTTTGTTTTTAATTTTCAAACGCACTATATATAATGAAAATGTAGTAGTAATACAAGACATTTTTAATTTTCTGTCCATATTATAACCATTATGACCACAAAAAATGCTTAATACACATTCTTTTTCATAGGAATCGAACCCACAAGTATCACTTGGTTAAAAGATACTTCTTATAGAGCCATGACAGTAATAAAAAATAATATTAATATTATAATAATTAGAATTAGAGGCCAGTCGTGGAGCAAGGGCACAAAGTGTGACTGTAAAATCGACTGGTTGTGGGTTCGATTCCCACTAGAGGAAATGAAATATTTGTTTACATTTATACTCAAAGTGACAAAAACTCAAAATCATGGTTTTTTTTATATAATAATCACTATTATTCTAAAGGTGCGATATGTAAATAAAGAATATTTACATTATATTATTTAATTTTAATTTAAAGCAAGAACTTTTAATAATAATTACCATTTTGTTCCGTTGGTTTTGGTACCACTATATAATTTTTAGGGACATCATTCATTAGGGACAACGCTCGAATTGAGTTTGGTACTATGTTGGTAGAATTCTGTGAATAATCAATTACTTTTAACTAAACATAAATTGAGTTAATATTTTAAAATGTCATTCATACAGAAAAGGCTAAAAAATCAAATAAAATCCCGTATCACGTATATTACGTGCACGATTACTAATATATCAGTCACACGTCAGAATAAAGAAAATTTTAAATTATAAATATGAACCATTCAGCGGAATTTTAACACTAACTTCCCTCTGCCTACCCTGCTATATGCGGGATACAGCGTGAAGTTGACAGTTTGGACTCCGACCAATCACACATTTTCATCATCATCATCATCATCTTTTACAAAATCATCACCTGCAAATATAAAGATGCATCTTAAGAAAAATACAAACCTTAGTAAACGACACTGTTGAAATTTCAATAACTTTATCTCGTGTAATATTATTTGAAGCTAAATGTTGATAAATCATTTCCTGAGTGCAATTGGTGCCTTCGATCTGAAAAACAATGCGTTTTACAGTGGCTTTAGATAATTTAGAGATAGACAGAGAATAAAAACACGAGTGTTGACCAAATTTTATATGTTTTTCTTTTACCATAGGCGTCAAATTTACAGACCAAATTCTTTTTTTCTTTATAGAATCCGTCATCGTTTCTATAGCTACAGTCTACACGATGATGATATGAACTTACCTAATATGACATGTTTTTCCTGTCAGATAGAAGTAAAAAAAAAAATATTAAAGTCAATCTTAGACCAAAGGTCAAATCCAAATTTTAACTCAATCGCGTACTGCGAAGTACATTACTCTGTTTTGATTAGCATATAGTATAACCAAAAATAATTTCTTTTGCAATTTCAATGAAATTATCAGAATGTAATCAATGACTTAACAAACAAAATTGCCACTTCATTATTTACTTAATATTTAAAGAATATCCTTTTATACTTCGCTAAGAAAAATATAATAAACTCAAATTTTCCTCAGTTGTGGTTTTTATTATAGATTAATTGTAAAAAAATATCTCTAACCTCTATAACAGCCAAATGGGTTGGATGTTTCAATCGTATATGAGTCCTCAGATCGGACTTTATGCGGAACCTTTTCGGGCATCTCATACAAACCCACGGTCTTACGCCTGTGTGTATTAATCTATGGTTTTTCATGGCTGTTGACCTAGTTAATGGAGAAAATATGGGAAAATTAAAACATGTTATTCATATAATTTTTCTGTTCGGGTCTAAAACACAAAGGGTTTTCAGCCCGTTCAAAAAAATTTTAAATGTTTGTGAGATCAATTTTCACTCGAGGAAATGATGAATATTTAATATTTTCATTTCTTCGCTCTGGTGTCGATGCAAAGCGCGGCGTTGAGTTCCGCCACTCATTGTTATAATTATTAATTCTTACCTTCTAAATGCAACACCGCACACGTCACACGGGAACGGCCTCTCGCCGGTGTGCGTACGGACATGTTCGTCCAGAACGGACGAGGAACGGAATGATCGCGAACATGTCGAGCATGTGTTTGACTGTTTGTTGTCTGTGGCGTGTATTTCTCTGTTTGTGTGGAAAGGAAAAAATATTAATTGTTAATTTAGCTAATCTTATAAAAACTGTTGGTTTATTTGTTTCAATTTCATAAAATTATCATAAAAGCAAGGAGTAAAATTATGATTTTAATTCTTTTCTGTACTTCTAATTGGGGCCCAAACATTGGTGTATCTAGGGTAATTTTCTGGGAGTTTGGAGCATGTGACCTCCGCAGGCCTCTATCTTTGAACCGATATTTATTTTTTTTGCGGAGCAAATTTTTTATTAGGAAAATTCCTGCTTCTCACCCTGCCCCGTCCTCTTCCTAAGCTCATGGGCCCAAAAGGCTTATAATTAACTGGGCTCCACGTTCAAGGGATCAAGCCCTCCACGTGCCTTATTAGGGCGCTGTATAACATGCTAAAAGTTAATGTACTATATAGAAGCACATATTTTTTTTCTTGTGTGTTCGATCTAACGGTACATTATATAACACCAAAGAAAAAAGTAACACAAAAAAATTTTTGGTTAAATATTTCTTTGACCAGAAATCGAACCCGTAATCAGAGTAAACTTTAATAAAGAAGCTAGCACAGCTTTATCCTGAAAGTAATATCGTATAAAAATGACTCACCTTATATGTTTTTGTAATGCGTATACGTTGTGTAGATTATTTCCACATTGATTGCAAATTGTATTTTGACCATTGCCTGTTTATTATGAAATATATAAAATATAATATTTTATTTTGTGGTGCATCGGAACAAGCGTGCGGCTGTTTACATGCAACGTTTAAGGGTTCGATTCCCACTCGAGGAAATGAAATATTTAATATTTTAATATCTTGATTTTCGTAACGAGGCAAAGCGCGGGGTAGAGTTTCGGCACTCATCACGCAATTAATCGAGAATTCGGCGAAATGTGAGACCCTGAAAGCTCTTAATGGGAACGAAGTATCTTAACACTTTCGACTGCCTACGCTGCTTTATATAGGATACAACGTCGTGAATTATATTTTTAAGCTTAAAGCATAGGAAGAGAGGATAAACTTGTGTTTAAGCTCTCCGTCCTGCGCATACAAAAAATAATATTTACTTTACAGGCGTAGAGCTAAATAAAATATTTATGAACACAAAACAAAACTACATATAGAATACTAGGTATCTAATTAAATTGTTTTTTTTATTTTTGTTACTTAAGTTTAATCTTCTTAATTATGTCTTAATAAAAACTACATTAATTTACATTAAATAAACCTGCTATATGACATATTACTATTAAGTACATATAGAATACACTCCGTCATCCATTTTTTGCTTAAATTATAAAATATGGCGTGTTGAATTGCGGAACTTGACGCCGTTCTTTATTTTCACATAGTGAGGTAATAAAAATAATATATTTATTGACCCGAGTGTCGAGTATTGTAGTGGTAGTATAATTACATAATAAAATAAGGTTATGAGTTCGAGCCTCACTCGAGGAATTGAAGTATTTAATATTTTCAGTTTCTTCACCCTGGTGTGGCCCTTCACCGAGGCAAAAGCGTGGCGTTGTGTTACGCCACTCACCACGCAATGCCTCCAGAATTCGGTGGAAAAAAACGGAGTGTCTAACCACAAGGTTACCCTACCGTACTGTGTGCGGGATACAGTGTGGCGTTAAAAAAATAAAATAAATAAATAACTATAAATACCTGGCCTCACTATTTGCATTGATTCGTCACTGTGTTCGTTTTTTCTATGTTTGTAGAGCTCATTTTTGTTTCGCAAAATGGCGTCACAGTCGCGACATGGAATACTATTATAAAAATGTAAATAAAATATATTTTCTGACATATATTTTTTTTTTGTTAATGTTATATGTGAAATGTGAAAGTCCACGAGGTGGTGACATGCACAATGGATCGTAATCGATGTCAGATGATATCCAATCACGATCATCAGTGATGAATCATGATGGATACGACTTACAAGAGAGGGTATAATGAAATATATATTTGTTAATATTTCTTTATGTTTTTCTTTCAGTTCTTCATTTTATATTTACATTAGTTAGGAGATACGGAATTCAATCTCTAACGTTATCCAAAAATTATACTACGTTAAAAGTTTTATTCGGATTTGCAGAATTTTAAGAAAGTAAATAAAACTAGAATATAAATAAATGTTTACCGATAATTATCGCGTACGATTTTAGTAAAACCACCATTTTCATCGTTGTTGTGAGTTTTCTTTCTATGGTATGTCACACTCCAACTATAAATAATATATACTTATAATAAAATCGAAACGGATCGATGTCTGTACATGGAAGATATATAAGAAAAAATGTTATTGGATATGTTATATATGCCTTCATTAATGTAATAGAACCCGAAACCCCTTAAACAATATTTTTTTATTTTTTTTTTGTATCTTTGTCTGTTTGTTTGAGTATTTGTTCACGCTAATCTCAGAATCGGCCTAACCGATTTAAATGCAATTTTCCCTGTGGGATTTTCTCAAGTTCCTTTAACATATACAAAATTCGTTTTGTTGATCGCAGTGCTTAGCTATGTTTTATTACAATCGGTTCATAAATAATACACATTTGCTACACCAGTTATTTTATACAACTGTTTTATTGAATTGGCTGATTATTTAGCTTTCAATTTGTAAGATATAAGAAAAGCTCTAGATTTTATCTGGATTTTTTTTTAATCTCTAAGATTTCAAAATAGGATTTCGAAAACGCAGTTAACGCAGGTAACACTGCGAAAGACGTGCATTTGTTTTTCGGGACAAACCGCCATTCAACACGCAATGACCGCCAGAATTCGGTAGAGAGTGGGGAGCAGAGTGTCTTCATGTCTTCGGGATACAGCGAGAAAACTGAAAAAAACACAACATTATCACTCACCTGTTTGGAAACGTCAAGTCACACTGATTACATTTAAATATGTAATTCTCATTCGCATGTTTCATCCGTCTGTGTACTTGTAAGTACGTCCAATGTAAATAAGATCTGCCGCAGTCCTAGAAATATATATTTTCTTTTTAATTTAAGCATTTTTCTGAATAGCAGAGTTGGTATAGGTGTAACACAAAGAGTCCTTGAACCTAGGTTATATCTACAAATAGCGGAACCTTATCTGTCCAAACTACATATTTTAAAATATCAAATCGGGACGTTGAGACCTGTCGTGGCGCAGCGGCACGAAGTGTGACTGTAAAACAGACTGGTTGTGGGTTCGATCTCCACTCGAGGAGATGAAATATTTACTTAAATGTATATTTACATTTCTTCGCTCTGGTGTCGAAGCTAAGCGCGGCGTTGAGTTCTGCCACTCAACACGCAATGCCTCCGGTATTAGGTAGAAAGTGGGGAATGGAGTGTCTTAACATTAGGTTCCCTCTGTCAACTCTGCTGTGAGCAGGATAAAGCGTGAAGTAGATTTTTTTTTAATACTTTCGTCTATTTTCAACGGAATCCTTCTGACCTAGAATCCCCATTCTGGCCCGACTGGAAGTACATCTGCTCTACTTTTGATCATCTATGATAGCTACGAATAATCTATAAATATTTCAGAAGTTTGTTATAACCTCGCACAGGAAGTGCTTCACAACGGGAAATCCCCCGTAACCTAAGATCCCCGCGCTCGCCGGACCGGAAGTAGATTCACTTCTACTTTCATTCGTGTTACGCTTATAAAAACCGTGGGTTGTTTTGTGCGTAGTGCATCTAATTGGCAAAAAAAATAAACATATTAAATTATTTGACATTTTAAAAAATTAAACTTCTAATTTCTTATGTTTAACAATATAAATTTGACGAGTCTATGTGTCTGTTTGTGGCACCGTAGCTCCTGAATAATGAACCGATTTCAGTTCAGTTTTTTTAAATCGAAATCGTCGCGGTGTTTCTTAGCTATGTTTTATGAAATTCGGTTTAGTAGTTTAAGAGCTACAACCACTTTGCCACGATGAGGTAGCGATTTTTTTCTAATAAATAAAAAGCGCGTTTTTTTTTCTAATTTAGAATAAAATTATTTAACTTTGAGTTTCAGATAACATTTTAGATTGATCTATCACACTTGAAAATAAAAAAAAATACACAATAATTTCTTTTTCTAGGGATCTCACAAGCATTTCATTTATAGTCAGATATTGGCCCACTATGTACAATAAAAAAAATATAAATATACCTGTAAAATTTTGAAATAATTAATAACATTTTCTTCTCACCTCGAATACGTAGCAAAACTGACTTTACAAATGTGACATGTGAATGGATTCTTTATCCCTTTGTGTATTACTCTGTGGTTGTTTAAAGCATCTTCCAAATAAAATACACTAAAAGAAAGCAATCAATTTTTAAAATGGAGAAACCAAAAACATAAACATGTGTTATTCGTGTTGCTTAACATTTTTTTTGTCAATAAAAAAACTATTATATTATAGTATCTACATGAGAATATATAGAAATTCTGTATTAAAATTTCGACGTAGCAAAATTAAAACTAACATTTTAAAATACCGTCTAAGCGTATTATCTAAAATGCTATAGAAAAATCAAATCACAACAACAAATCCGTAACGTCTGTAACTGATTTTTATAAAAGTCATCTATACTTAAATTGAAAGCATATTTAGACAAAATCCTACAGCGATACATTATATTTTTTTAATTTCTTAAGTCTTATTTACTACCTATATTCTTAGATTAGAACATTTTGCCATTGTCCTCGAATTGTGTAGAGTTAAAAAATGACAGGGCGTCAACGGATTATAAGATTTAAATTCTGTAGAAAAAATGTTACCCAAAACATTTTTATACGTAAAAACAAAATTTTGAAAATAAAATAAAGCACTAATTAGTTACAGGAAATTAATTTAAAGAGCAATCAATCAGTATTAAATAAAAAAAACTCCTAACAAATAAAGAGCGACTCTTTATATGAGAAAAGAAAAAGATTTTATAAAAAAAGATTACAAAATACTTACTTAACCCAAACTCAAAAATACAACTTAAATCAAAATATAAGTGATACTAACTCTTCACAATATTCACAACGGAATGCCTTTTCAATGTTAACAACTCGTATAATATTTTTGGCCGCTTCGTCTAAATTAGATAGCAATTCTTCACTCATTGTGTTGTTAACTTGTCTCTCTATCCCTTGCGATAGTCGAGAACATTCTGTGTGGATTTTTTAAATATATTTCTTACGAAAAATCAGCAAATATAATGTACATATAATATTATATACATACATTACGGAACTCACCGCCGGGCTTTTGCCTTGAGAGCAGAGCGAAGAAATGAAAATATTAATAAATAATAATTCATTCTCTCGAGTGAGGATCGAACCCACAACCGTCGCGTTACAGTCACACCCTTATGTTCCTGCAACACGACTCGGAGGTTCCTGAAACGTATTTTACAATAGAGAATATTTTTTCTTTAAACAAAATAAAATATCTTGTTGTAGTTTAATTCATACGAGTTGAGTATTAAAATTATACTATAAGAAACATTAAAACCCTATATACATCTAATTCGGATGAAAACCGAATACTATGTCGGTATGCAGGAAAGTGCGTGAACTACTTTATAATTAAATATATTAAATATAAACAATTCAATGCTCTCTTAATTCTCCTTTTTAACTACTTTTATTTCTCATTCTCTTTTAACATACTCACCCGCAATCCTAACAGTATGTCTCACAATGCCGCTAGTGGGCGACAGTTGTTCACTCGCTTCCGCATCTTCTTTCAATTTTTTTGTAAATTCTGTTATACATTCCGTTGATTTAACGGAATGCTCCTAAAAAAATTTACATAATAAAAAATAAATATGCATTAATTAATTAAATAACATATGAAGTGTGAACTATTATATTTTTATTAATATTAATGATTTTACAAATCGTGAGCATTCCTATTATAAGTGTTGCTAGGTTTTGGTTTAAAAATTGCAATGTTAATTATCAAAATATATTACGTACGGTTATCGTTAGTACCTAATATGTTAGATTATCGTATTTCTAATATGGTCTATGGTTCAAATATTTTCAGTTCTTCGCTCAGGTGTGGAGGCGACATTGAGTTTACCCACTCAACACGCAATGCTTCCAGAATTCGGCGGAAAATGGGAAATGGACTTAACATTAGGTTCCCTCTGCCTACCCTGCTGTGGAATACAAAGTGAAGCTGATTCATTTATATATATATATATATATATATATATATATATATATATATATATATATATATATATATATATATATATATATATATATATATATATATATATATATATATATATATATATATATATATATATATATATATATATATATATATTTAGTAACCCATAATTACCACCAACCTGTGCGTCGTCCTGATCCCTGAAAGCTCTGCAACAAACACCGCACACTAGCACCAGCGCGGGGCACAGCTCCTCCTCGTGCGCGCGCAGGTGCATGCGCAGCCGCGAGCGCCGCGTCAGTTGTTTCAAGCAAATGTGACATTGGAATGGCTTTATCTACCAAATGTCAAACATATATGTTTATATTATATATTATATTGTTAGCGTACTCGTGTAAAAGAGGGTAGATTTAGGTGAAAAAGCAGTGGAATTGTGTCAATCGGGGGCAATTGCTTGTTGACAACGGCCCTTATTGGAAGGAAACTAGTGTGAAGTATTGTTAGTAGGTGACATATATCACTTATTGCAATTACGTGGTATCCCTTTCCAAATAGTTTAAAAACATACAGACGATGGTGCGTATTTATCGTATATTTTAAAAACTATAACCGCTTCCGATTTCTAACAATATAGATATTTAAATATTTTTTTTCTTATTATTAAGTGTAATTCCAAAGATTATTTGAACTTACGCGATGATTGTTAGTTTGATCCCCACTAGGAGAAATGATGATAAATTATTTTTTTATTTTCCCAGTCTGGTAATATAAAGCGCCCTACTTAGGTTACGTAAATTGGTATACATTATAGGAAGGAGAATCTTATTGAGAAGACTGTTTTCCAAAAATAAAAATATTCTATACAAAAGCTTCTAAAATATCAACATTTACCAATAACATTCGTAACAAGCCCACTAAAAATTCACTATGTATGCAAAATGTAAACACGGGTTCAAAGTCTGTTACGTCCATAATTTTCATGAGGAAATTACCACAGCACATCATCATCATCATCACATCCGCCTTTCGATGCCCACTGTTGCACATAGGTCTCTCCCCAAGGACCTCCACACCAACACTCTGACTATCCTGTACTATGTATCCAGCATCTTTCTGGCGTCTTGGCCAGGTCGTGGACCAAAGCACATAAATAAAAATAAATACCTGTAAATGAGTAACACCATGTTCGTCTAATGTCTGCTTATCCAGAAATCTTTTCCCGCAGGTCACACACACGTAACGCCTTGTGTCTGTGTGTGTTCGACTGTGTTTTGTCAGTGTTGCCCTATTTTTAAGAAAATAGAAGTATTATAGGTAGGAAATTATATATTTATTAGTATTTAATTTATATTTAATATATCGTTTAATATATAGATATCGTGCCAAAAGTGCGTCAGCGTCGGATTGTACACAAGGTAGTTTTTTTTTTTTTTTATGGAAAAGACACGGCAAACGAGCGTGCGGGTCACCTGATGGTAAGTGACTACCGCCGCCCACGACCCCGTGCAACCCCAGAGGAGCTACAGGTGCGTTGCCGGCCTTTGAGATGGGTTGGGGCCGGGACCCGACATTACCTGATGCGAAACGCAGTGGCATAAAGCCACTACTTCACGCCGGTTTTAAATGCCGGGGGTGGTAATGATCCGGACGAGTCTGCCCATGCATGTTGCCATTGCTGGCGACGTGACTCTACCACACGTACTTTAGTCGCCTCTTACAACACCACCAGTACCAGGATGATCCTATTCTAGGCCGGGATCACACGGTAGTTGTAGGTTCCTCTTTAACTCAAGAAAATGATTATGTTTAAGTATTTTTTTTATAAGACAAAGTGTAGCGTTTAATTTGATTTAATTTAATTACAATATACCATTCCTTAAAGCTACTTGTAAGTAACATTCTTTACGCACTATGAAAAAGAATTAAATCCTTTTTTTTCATAGTTACATTTTTTTAAAGCATTTTTAAATAATCTAACCGAAAAGAGTTTAGGTTTTAAAAAATAAGACTACAAAAAAAATATATAAACACAAAAAAAAACTAAGTCAATTTACATAAAAATATTCTTTTTCCAAAGTCAAAAAGTAAGATAAGTTTACCTCAAAAAGAATGTTTTCCCACACCCTTTGACAGGGCACTGCCATCGTTTCTGCTTGTCATGTTGGAAATGTACGTGATCGAATAATTCCGTTTCCGTGAAGAACTTAGCGTTCTCACACTCAATACATTTGTATTCACCGTCTGATATTAATAGATTACTCGGATCGTGGAATTGCCTTGAAAATATCAAATATCTATACATATAACATTGTTACTGATCGCGATATCAATTTGATAGAACCCAAAACAATTATTTTTATTTTTTTTGTATATTTGTCTATTTATTTTTCTGTGAACATACTTAACTTAATTCAGATTAATAAATTCATACTGGTATATGAATACAGCAGTATGAATTTACTGATCTTATAATTAATAACCAATCTTATAATAAATTGTTGAGATGAGAGCCTTATCTCACCAGTACATTAAGCGAGATAAAGCGAGAGGCAAGAAAAACGAAATACAGAATCTCACATTCTTTTTCCAAAATTATTTACTACATCTATAAAAAAAGCGCCTCAATTTAGTAAAAAATGTCTAGGTTTGGATATCATGGAAAAAGTACAACAATGACTAAGGTTCTCCTCAGCTTGCCCTGCACAATATAAGATAATGAAAAAAATACTTACATATGAAATTTTAATCTAACTTTCGAAGTAAAGGATTCGTTACAATTATCGCAGGTAACTATTTGAGCGTCGCTTGAAGCCCGACTTTTTCTCTTACGCGTTCTCTGGTTATAAAAGATTTTTTTTTATTATAAAAAGAATTTAGTTATACATTTTTGGCTATACAGATTTGAGGCCAGTCGTGGTGCAGGGACACACGTTTGTAACTGTAAACGCGACTGGTTGTGGGTTCGATCCCTCACTTGTGGAAATGAACTATGTATTTAAATGTATATTTTAATTTCTTCGCTCTGGTGTCGTAGCAAAGCGCAATGCATCCAGGATTCGTTTCACGATATTATAAGTTTTTTTTATTTAAAGTAAAATGTTACAAAAATTCCATTAAAAATAAACTGAAAAGTAACAATATATAACTCTACATATTTAGTGTAATTGAAACTAAATTAACATAATATTGGTATAATTCGTTCAAATTTTTATATTTGAGTATCTTCATTACACATCAGCGTCTGATAAAATAAAATAAAAATTTTATCTTTTTTTAAAAAGATTTCAGAAAGACTCACCTCCACTAAAAGATCATTACCACCTGACTCTTCTGTTGGGCGAGGTCTTCCCTGGGCTCTCTTAAAATTTTAATTTAAATTAAATACTTATTAATTTATCTTAGTTATTAAATTAATTTTTATCAAATATTTAGTAATTATGGTTGCTTGTTTAATAGATAAATAAAAATAAATTATTTATCAATGAAAGTATTATGCATTTACTACATTTTCTACATATTAAATAAAAATCGATTATAGAATAAAACTAAAATATGAATAAATTCGTTACCCTTATAAAGTCCTCTTCAGATGGTACTAATATAACGGCTTCGTCTTTAGCAATAACTTTCCGTTTTCTGCCTCTTTTTTTACACTTGTGAACGGACAATGTCTCCGAATTGGGAAATATTTTGCTGAAATACGATAGGTTTATATTTAATTTTCTTAGCAGATTCAGGCAAGCAAGGTAAGTAAAAGGAACCTACTGTTAAAGCACACTTCGCTCCTCACCTTTCGCTTTACTTTGGAGGAGGAAATCAACGCCGCACTTTGTCTACCAGAGCGAGGAAATGAAAATAGTTCAAAATGCTATTATTCCCTCGAATGGAGAATGGAACCCACAACCATCGTGCTTACAGCCAGACGCTGACCAACTGCGCCACAATGGCTATTTGAATCTTTACATACAACTGCAGAAATATAAAAAAATAAGTTATAGTTTATAAAACTTACCTGCATTTAAAACATTTGTGCCTCTTTAGATCATTAACGCTGGTAGTTTCATTTACCTTTAAAATGAAAATGGCTTATAACAAAAATGATTAAACTAAAAAAGTACAAATCGTGACACAAAAGAAAACGCCACAGGTTGTGGGCTCAATTCCCTCTCGAGTTAAATAATTATAAAATATTTTTTTTCTCACTCTGGTAACGAGGCAAGCGTGTCTCGTGTCTTAATGAACGGGGTGTCTTAACACTAAGTATCCAGGTTCCCTCTGCCTACTCTGCTATATGTGGGAACCGCATGAAGCTTAAAAATATATAATTCACGAAGACAGAATAAGAGAAGAGAGAATTTTACCATGACAACATTTTTACATAGCCACAAGTTACCTACAAAAATTCAAAGACGGGATAACAGGTAAGTATATAAAAATGTAAGTATATAAAAATATACTACTATTAATCTTCCCGTTTCAAGTTTCACGTGATTTAGGCCGCTTCTTCGATTATTTCAAGTACTCGTATATATATACGAGTAGTGGTTGACGAGTGGTGCCCGCCTTGAGGTTAGGTTCCTAGCTTTTGCGAATTCATCAACCGGGAAGAATTCAGCTCACTACAGGGCACTGTCACGATTCTAAGACGGTATTATATGTAATGTATAACCTTCAATAACTTCTGCAACTCGTCATCATAGTCCCCAGTTTGGACTATCCATATAGAATCGTCGCTGTCCAGACATTCTTGTTTCACTTCAGTGGTAAAAGTCATTTCATTCTAATCACCAAATATAAACATTTTCAGAATTGAACCCATAACAATTGTATATATTGTCGCTCGTTATTTTTCTTTAGCTTCACGCTTTTCCCGCATACTTATAACAGGACAGACAGAGGGGATCCAGTGTTTAGACACTCCGCCAATTTTGGAGGCCTTACTTGCCGAGTAGCGGAATTAAACACCGCGCTTTGTCTACTACAGCGACGTTCGTTATTTATTTCTGTTTTATCTAAGCACTTGTTTGAACTAAATCTGAGAAATTACTACACTTAAGTATTTTGATGAAACTTTCAAGAAGACACTAGAAATGTGTCTTCTTGAAATGGGAAACAAAACCCCGAGCAAAACCTAAACCAACAACTATTTTACAAGTCCAAAAAGTCTTACTATAGAACAATTCTAACAAAATATTGCATTAACTAACCGTTGCATTTTCATAAGTTTCTTCATTATTTTGATTTCCTTTTGTACCTTTTAAAATTATAAAATTTTGAAATTTACCTCATTTAAACATAATTTAACATTTCGGTCAAAGGTTTCGGTCAATTGGTTTTTAATTCTTATTATAAAATTTATTATAACAAAGTTCACAAATGCAGTATTTCCAGAATAACTCTTTATTTATCAGCTTCACGTTATATTTCACACAGGGGTAGTCAAAGGGAGCCTGGGAACGTAGAACGAAGACACTCCTTTCCCCACTTTCCGCCGAATTCGTCTTTGAATCGTAATTATAAAGTAATATTAAATATTTCGTTGCCCCGAGTGATCACCGAACTCACAACCGTCGCCTTTACAGTACATACTTGTACCCCTGCGCCACAACGACCATCATTTATCTTATATTGTAAGAAAAAAAGGACCAAATTAAAATAAATAATAACCATTTTCAATTTCAAGGTCACTCTTCTTCAAAGAACTTCTCGTTCTCTTTGCGACAGGAGAACTTTTGGGAGACGGAGACTTTTCTATGCACAAAAATATAGTTAAAATATTGAACAAATTATAAAAAACTGATATTGATAACAAATAAATAAAATTACGCTTTTTAGGCATCTTCTTTCTTCAGACATCGCCTATATAATGCAATACTAGACAGAGAATATCTAGAGACAATTCAAAATAAAATGCGTAATCCAACACCGCACATAATCTAACGAGATGACATCTACGTAATATGTAATATGTACCATATATTTGTTCGTATACTTATTGTAAATACAAATATTAACTCAAATTCGTTTTAATTTCTTCAACACAAAATCCTAACAAAAATATAAATATTTATTACCATCATTTTCTTTAGTCAAATTTTCTGCGATTTCTGTTTTAGTAATGTCGTGGGCCACTTTGAGGTGTCCTTTTAGCCATTTGAAGTTAGAATACCCTATTAAATTTAATATGAATAATGAAAAAGTAAGAAAGCAGTTTTGTTTGTAAATGGTTAAATAAAGATGTGTTAATATTTAAAAACGAGGCTGTCGTGGTGAAGTGACACAAGGTTTGTGGTTGTGGGTTCGACTCTCATTTGGGAATGAATGAATTATTTAATATTTTCATTACTATGCTCCAGTAACAAGGCAAAACGTGGCGTTGAAATCCGTTTGTATTTAATAACGTAATAGAATCAAAAAACATTTTTTTGTCTGCTTATCAGTGCACTTGTTCATGTTAATCTCAGAAACGGATAGATATGTATAGAAATTGTTCTTAAATAAAAAAACTAAACTAATGCAGATTAGTAAATGAGTAATTATACAGTTTAAGCTGGTGAAGCCGCGAGCGGCTAGTATTAAACATTTTAATATTCTTTGCTCTGGTAACAAGGAAAAGCGCGGCGTAGAGTTCCGTCACACGCAATGCCTCGAGAATTCGACGAAAATTAGGGAACGGAGTATCTAAGGCAAGGTTTCCAGGTTCCCTCTGCCTACCCTGCTATGTGGGGGATAAAGCAAGAATGTCGTGTCTAAAAAAATTTTTTATTCCAAAGCGTTTACACTTAAAAAGTATGGAAAATAATTATTAATATTTTATTATTAATTATTAATATTTGTAATTTATTACCATAATCACACAAAGGACAGGGAAATACTACATCTCCCTCCGCATCATGTTTGTGTTCTTCACCATGTTCTATTACTTCGAAAGTATCTTTAAACTCTTTGTTACAAAATCTAAAAGTAATAATAATAATTTTTAATAAGAAAAAATCGTTAGTTGTTTTCTAATTTTTATACGAATGGCAGTGAAAGTAAGACATTAACGACTCCGTTTTTTTTTAAATCACTATATAGAAAAGTCCCTGCGTGTATAAGACTACTAGAAATGCAGTAACTTAAGAATACTGATAAACATGAACGATTTAGAATATATATATAAAAAAAAATCAGCTTCACGCTGTATCCCGCACACCGCAGGGTAGGCAGAGGGAACCTAGTGTTTTAGACACTCCGTTCCCCACTTTCTGCCGAATTTTGGAGGCATTACGTGTTGAGTGGCAGAACTCAACGCCGCGCTTTGCCTCGACACCAGAGCGAAGAAATGGAAATATAAATTTAAGCAAATCTTTCATCTCTTCGAGTGGGGATCGAACCCACAACCAGTCGGTTTTGCAGTCACACTTCGTGCCGCTGCGCTACGACTGGCCTACATGCAATAATGTATAATAAAAAATATTTCATGCTGTTACAATTCTTAGAAGCAGTATTAAAAGTAAGAAAATTTAAAAAGTAAGTGAAAATAACGTAAAGGCTAGATAGAGCTCTAAGACTGAATCCATAACATCACTAACCTACATTTTAACTCATTTACATCACTACTGTCATTTTGGTACTTTCCCAGAAACTCTTTAACATTTTCGTCTTCATCTATATTATCTAAATCAATTTCCGGTTCCGCTTCAGGTTCTATAATCTCTACGTCACTGGAACTATCTTTTTTCTCATCTTTTATTATTATTAGATCATCAGGCTTAATATTGCATACTGGTTTAGTTATAATTTCACCGTCGGGACCGATTTCTACGTTTACAAACTCTGATCTCTCTTTAATATCATTATCATTTAAAATATTAGATTTATAAGTATGTTTGAACGTAATCAAACTTGTTTTCTTAAAAATAAACTGTTGATTATTTTTAATAACCAAAAAATCATCATTTTTTAATGCTTCTTCAGGGCCTTTAAGTCGACTGGCCACAAAATTTTCGGTTAAACAAATTTCACAAATAACTTTAAGTTGGGTATATTTCTTTTGTTCACATCTGTGTAAAATTTGATCCTCTTTGTCGAAAATATATGATTTTTCATTGTTATCCACGATTTTACCACATATATAGCAAATATGTTTGTCTTTAACATCTATATCTGTTAAAGGTTTGGTGTTCCAATTCCTACCAAGTCTTGATGGATCAGTTTTTCGTACATGCCTACGCTTATCATAATTTTGATTATCATACGGAAGGAAAGTTACTGGAGAATTTTTAAACATATCGAGAATATCCTCTCGAGTATAAACATTACGATTTGCTATATCACTATTTTTATAATTTTCACTAATCAACGTTTTGGGCGATTTATTTTTATCCGCCAACTGCAAATTAGCATATGTTTTAGATTTTTCTTCGAGATATTTCGTGAATTGAGCTTCGAAACTAGCTGCATTATTAGAAACCAATTTGAACGGTAGAGTATTCGCGAAGTTATACTTAGGACTATTCTTATTTGATACTGGACTAGTAATATTAACATTTTTAATTTCACCGATCTCTGTATTGTCATCAATCGATTCATCGACATTATCTGTATGTTTAACAAAAGGTAATCTTTCTAATGTTAAATCAGTGAGGGGGTCGTCATTATCAAAATGTATTTGGGAGGCACGAATTTGAGTGCCATCGTCTAAAATGTAGACTAAGTCGTCAGTACCAGCCTGATTTGCACCTAGATCGAAACTTGTTGGGTCTAGTTGAGTAGAATCAGTAAGATTTTTTTCAGCATTTAAAAGAAATGTATAGGCATTATCGTCGAGAGACACTTGTTGGTTGCCTGTTACAGAATTAAGATCGATTTCATATCCGAGAAGTGTTCTGAAAAATAAAATACTCAATTTAACAAATCAATTTAATTAACGAAAGAGTTAATTATCTATCTCATATAAGCTATATGATTAAGATGTTACTCCGCATGAAATTTGTGATAGCAACTATAAATATATTATGGATCCAAAGCCCATTCTTTAGATTAAAAATATTTTCATATCAGGATTTTTTGTGACAAAGCAGAGAAGGCAGAAGGAACTTAGACAGTGTTAAGACAATCCGTTTCCTATTTCTGCGGAATTCTGGAGGCCTTGCATGTTGAGTAGCAGAACTCAACGCCGCGCTTTGCCTCGACACCAGAGCGAAGAAATGAAAATATAAATTTAAGTGAATATTTCATCTCCTCGAGTAGGGATCGAGCCTACAATCAGTCGGTTTTACAGTCACACTTTGTGCCCTAGCGCCAAGAATGGCCTCCAAGTTATTGTTCAAAGTATTGCACATCAACATATTTGCAAATCTACTGACATTAATGGATTTTTTTGTTCACGTTGCATCCCGCACCTAGCTCTTTCTAGATAACTGGGAACTTAGTGTTAAGACACAATGTTTCCCACTTTTCACCGTATTCTAGAGGCATTGCATGTTTAGTGCCAGGGCACCAGGGCCAGTAATCAAATGCCGCGCTTTTTTATAGAAAAATAAAAGGCAAAGGAGCGCGCGGGATACCTGATGGTAAGTGAGCGGAGTGCCATGTATCTAGATGGCGTGGATGGTAGTTGAGCTTAAACATGTCAAACAGTAGTCCAGAACTCTCCCCATGATAAATGCGGTAGAGGACGCATAGCGAGGAGATATCCAATCCAACCAAAGCCACACTGGCTTAAGCCATTTACAGATAATTAGGTCTCCAACGATTCGAACGGCTCTTTTTTGTATGTGATCAAATGGGTCAAGCTGATATTGGAATGCACCAGCCCAGAGATGAGAACAGTACTCCTTATGAGGCCGAACCTGGGCTATATAGCGCCAATCGGTGTTTTGGCGTGAAGTACTGTCTCACTCTGTTGATAACCCTTAGTTTCTTAAAGACCGCTTAGCCTTGCTTTCCAGGTGATCGCGTTACGTTCAGTTTGTCGAAACGCTCTCAATGTGCTAATACTGGGCACGGCTATAAACGAAGTATTTTGGAAGACTGGCGATAGGACAAATGGGGTTTTTTAGTGGTTTACGCGTATAACTTGTGTCTTCTTGGGATTAAATTGAACCAAGTTTCTTTCACAACATGAGAAAATATTCACGAGGGATCTCTTAACTGAAGACACCAGTTTATTTCAGCACTAGTCTATGTTTTTTCAATAAAGACGTCCGCTGTGCTATCATCTGACTGATATGCACAAGGAACAGCGTAGGGGATAGCACGCATCCTTGGGGAACGCCAGCGTTCACGGGCATGTATTCGGAGCAAAAACCGTTGACAGCGACCTTGATGCTGCGCCCAGTAAGAAAGCTGGCGATCCACTTGCATAAATTTCCGGGAAGGTGTAGGATGGAAGGAAGTTATGCAAGAGCGCCCCATGACAAACTCGATTGAAAGTCTTCTCCACGTCCAAATTAGCTGCTAGGCAGCCCAGCGGTGGGTTAGCTACACAAGAAAATCGCCACAGCGACCATGGCGAAAGCAAAATTATACGGTCATCAATCAATAAATTACCGGAGTGCTAGTACCCTCCTGGAGTAGTGTATCTATTAGTGTCGCTATCATATTCCAGGGCATTAACTAATAAACGCAATAGGTGGTTATAATCTGGTCGAGTCTACCATGCGTGTTTCCATTTCTGGCGACTTGACTCTTCCACACGTACTTTAAGCGCCTCTTACAATACCATCAGTATCAAGGTGCCGGGAACACACCGCGGAAAACCGAGACTGCCTCATTACCAGAACAAGGAAATGAAAATATTAAACATTTAGTTTTTTTCGAGTAGGAATCGAACCCACAACCTGTCCTATTCAGATTCACACACTTGTGCCACCGTGCCATGCCTGGTCTCATATTATTTCTATAAACATGAAAAGAGAAAAATAAAAAATATATATAGTTTACGTTTAAAAGTTGTATAGTTAAATATTATAAATAGAACAAACTTGGAATTGTCAATAAAAGTTTGGAAGCTATCATTCTGTTCTATCTTCAGTTCCACTTCCTTTCCATTTATATCATCCATGCAAAGTACTAAAGGAGGTGGTGTTTCAGACATTGTTATCTTATATATAAGCACCTGAATAAGATATTCAATATAAATATATATATATAAAATTCTAATATATTTTTTGTATTATATTACAGGCATGAACATATAAATAAATTTCAATTAGACATATATACAGAATGTAACGCGATCAACTCATCAACTATTGTGTATGGATGGAGGACCTCATTACCTTTACATTTCACCCCCTACACGAAGGTGAAATAGGTAGATGTTAGCCGATTTTCAGAGGTTCGGCAGATATTAGAGAATATGTGATAATTTAAAAAAAAATTGAAATCTTGAAGAAAATTGGCAAATACAACCCGATTTTTGTGTCCGCGCTCGTGACTTTTTTTTTCAATATAGCTCAATTGTAGACCTTTTGTATAATGTAATATTTCAAAACTATAGGCTTACAAAAATCTTGGAAATAATATTGAAACATAATGGGCTGTAGCGAAAATAAAATACTGGTGGCTTTTTTCCAGTAGTCCTTTTAAAAACTACCAGTATTAGTATAGAATACTCTCTGAAAGTTTCATAGGCGCAGCGCAGCAGCTATTGAGCTTTTCATTTCTCCAATGATATTTCAGTTGTCCAATGACAACATATTAAAAAATGTACTTAAATCAAGAAACAGTAAAAAATTGTTATTCTTATTAATAGACTTGACTACATTTAAATAAATTATTTTTTCATATTTACATAAGTGTTTCATATTTAAATAATCATAACAAGTTTTTACTGTTTCATAATTTGAGTATATTTGTTGATATAAATTTCATTGAGCTGATGAAACTTACATGTTATTTCCAAGATTTATAAGCTGATAGTTTTGAAATATTACATTATACAAAAGGCCTACTATTGATCTAAATTAAGAAAAAAAATCTCAAGCATGGACTTGACAGCCAGGGCTGTATTTGTCATATTTGTTCAAGAATCCGATTATTCCAAATATTCAAATATCTACAGAACCACTATAAATCAGCTAACATACATGGGGGTCAAATAGTTAGGTACAGAAGTCCTCCCATAGAGAACCAAATATGTCTAAAACCAAATGTGCAAAATGGCATGACGTTAATAAATAAGAAAAAAAAAATATGATTTTCAATTTTTGTCCTTAAAAGCTTTCATTAACAGCATGTCATTTATTTAAAAAAAAAATTTTCTGTATTGAAACAAATTATTACTTTACATCATGGTGGAATGACCAGTATCAGTCTATAAACTATTATGGTTTGGATCCTAAATTAGTGAAATAAATTATATTAATTTCTCTGTTTGGGTAGAACAGGTACAACATTGAGTGAATTTGACATGAGTTGAGAAACATTGAGTGAATTCTTTTAATTCCATTGGAAAGTGTAGAATTTATTAATGTTGAAACTAAACATTGGAATTAAATATACCCCATAAATTTCAACTATATACTATGTCTGTGTAAATTCAAAGCTAAAAAATTATAATTCTATATTATATTTTTTTGTTCTTAACTGACTATCCAAATTGAAATTAAAATATTTAAGGGCCAATGCATTTTTATTTAGGTAAATGGAATGTATTTAAGAATACACAGCAAAATTTAAAATAACTAAAAGAACACTCAATTATAACTTAACAAATTAAATTTTCAGTAACATTAAATTATAAATGATATATGTTATCCAAAAGACTCAAATACTAAATATATAACTTCTTTTCAAATTCTTATTTTAACAAGACACATTTCAAACAAACTCATATAACAATGAAGTGAGAAGCAGAAAATACTTAAAGAATTTTTCAAAAAACAATTTACAAGGACTCCATCTAACCAGGTGTAAGCTACAAACATTATTAAAAATTAAACAACAGTAAGTCTATATATATCATCTAAATTTTGTATTATAACTTAAGTTTCATTGTATATTTCCAGCCAAGTCGTCAATAGCAAATGAAAATTCAAAGTACTGGCCAGTTTAAGTAAAAATATTTTGGCCAGTATCTTTCGATTTTGTCATAACTTTTAATCACTTGTTGTAAGTAAAAAGAACAGTGAAATAATCGCAAAATTATTATAAATAAACTAACCAGGATATTGTCATAAAGCTATAATAATTTCCTTCACAATTGGCATAATGAAATAACAATTGAATTATGAAGAAAGAAAATTGTTTTGATTTTGAAATGTTGACAACAAAAAAAACAAGAATCAATTCGTCGTAGATAGATATATCTATAAATAAGATTTTACAGATAAGTAAGAAAAATAGTAACGAAAGACAGATTATTAACTTATATAACTGATCGTACCGTATAAAAATTATTCCATTCTTGTTAAATATATAATATGTTTACTATATAATACACTCAAAATATTTTTATGAGACCAATTTTATTCAACAGCGAAACTAAAACAAAAAAAATATGTATCTTAAGTGAAATCAGTTCAATGAAAAATGTTTTATTTTATTAATGAAAACTCTCCTTTTCGTCAAGAAAGGTCAAAGGAATTATTCATTAAATAGCTGTTTAACACTCAAACAATAAAATATCTTTATAATTTAAGAATTATCAAAATGCTCTCAGTAATACAGTAACAGTAATGTTCCGAGAAAGAGACAAACAACAAATTTACTTGATTGACAGAACATATGAACCATTTGGGTATATGTGTTCTGTGATATGAACTGTCATTAATTCCCAATAATGGCCGATAGTTTATCTAAATACGGAATAACATAATCATATTGATATACATCTAATTATATTAAATGATTTTAAAGTGAAAAATTGTTTAGAAGTACTGTGGAATGTTTCCGCTTACCCCACCCGTGGTTAAGCGTTTGCTGGGATGGAAAAAAGGACCCGAGGGCTCCTCAGCAGAGGATAAATGGTCAGAAAAGGCGGTGAAAAGTTTAGTAAAGAAATTAAAAAAGAGCGGTGCAATCGAGGAGTTGGAGAAAGCGCTCTCCAACCAGAACAGCCACACCAAATGCGTTACTATACCCAGGTATTTATTTTTGTGTTAAAATGACGTTTCGTTATAATTATATTTGTGTTTAGGCATTTCCTTTTTGATTTTTACGTAATTGATTGAAGGATCATATTAATTGATAAAAAACGATACTGAGGCAATGTGGATTGCGCTTATCTTGACTAAAATTGTCTTCTGTTAAAACTTTTTGTTTCAATTTTATATTTTTTTATAAATGCATACAACAACAAAGGGATTTTTTTTGTTTGTAAATAAAGTCATTGTATTTGCGTTATAATGAATATAAAAAAAAAAACAATTCCAATATAATTCTAGTAGGCTTTTTATTTAATGTTTTTTTTTATTTAACAAAACTCAAGCATAATTTTATATCATACAATTTTTTTATAAATTTATATGCATATTATTTTTTTCTTGGTACCTAAATTTTTATATACAAACTACAATCTATTATAACATCTAATTTTTTTTTATCAGATTTTATTTATATTTAAAGAATTAAATGTTACTAGAATATATTTATATCTCATTTATATTTATAGTAAAATTTATAAAATGAAATATATTATTATAATATATTTTTTTTATCAGGCCATTGTGGTAGAATGGTATGGTGTTTCAATTCCTATTCAGGGAAAAAATATCTTTATATTTTTCCTTGTCAGTCAATAATTTTGTTATTTCGTTGTCTTCTTCCACTTAACATATTGCATCAAAATTTGGATGATATGTGAAGTGTCTCATCACAAATTCCTTTTGTCTCATAATAGTAATGTTATTAAAAAAAATCTCATCGATGGTTGCTGTTGCAAATGACATTGAATATTTCATAGAATAAATAGCTTTGTCTTAAGGGGATTTTAAATTGCTAATTAGCCAGTTTGCTTATCATAATTTTTACATTGATATATAATTTGTAAATAATAATAATGTTATTCCCATTTAAACAAACGATATTATTAATATTGATACACATTTTGTGTCCATTGGGGAGAATCTTTGATTATATGTTAGTTGCATACTGAACTCAGAGAACAAATAAAATATATAATTTATTCCCCACTCTAAAGAATTAACTATTTAATGTATATGACAATTACTTTTGTTGGTCTGGTAAAATTTTGTATGATTCTATTTTAAATTCAGGTTGAAGAGGTGTCCTCCTGTCTTTTTTTTGTCACATAAGTGTAAAGCCTATTATTTTTCTTCACACTGTATCTAACTCATAGCAAGTTAGAGAAACTAGAAACCAGTGTTAAGACCTGAATTCTGGTGTGTATTCAGTGGTGCAACTCAATACCACTCTTACTTTTCGTACCAGAGTAATTGAATAAAAATATGAAAATTTAAACTCTTCAAAAGAAATATTCTTCAATGCCTATATCCAACAAAGGTATATGAAATAGTGCTAGTGTTGATACTAGTTTTCAGACTGTTTTTTCCACCTAAATGCAAATCATGCATGTATTTCAATTTCCTGATTATTTTTATTTTAGTTTCACGCTGTCCTTCACGTAGAGGGAACTTGAAAAACTAGTGATAACATTCTTTTCCTATTAAGACAATTCTTTTCCTGATTTTCCGCCGTATTGCGTGTTGAGCGGCGAAATTCCATGCATTGCCTTGTTACCAGACCGTAGAAATGAAAATATATATTTCATTTCGTGGAAATGAAATATATATCAAACCCAAGAACCTTTCGCGCTTACAGTAAAACTCTTGTGTCCCAGCACCACTACCGTCTTCTATACTATATTGTATATTTTATATTCACTATGAAATAAAAAAAAGTCTGTTCTTATTATTTTTTTATGGAATTTGCCATATATAGTTTAATAACATATGAATGTCATAACTTACAAATTCATAAGTACTAGCTACCTATAACCTATAACTCAGTATCGCGTGTCGACGACCTCCGAAATACCAATATGTCGATCAATACAACGTACGACTAACGATGTAATTATAATAAAATTCCTATTTTTAGGCATTTTTTATTTATAAGGCATACAGTTTGTATACCTTAGTATATTGCTTTGATTTTTTTTTTAATTTAAAGACTTTTTTTATAGCTTCATGAATTCGTTTTCAAAGTTTAAGGTTTTTAAAAATTTGTAATTGCTTATATTATTAAAAAAACATTATTAGAATTAAATAAGAATAATACATTAAACGCCATTTAAATAGATATATCAACCAAACAAATGCTATACTTAAACTGACTGATTCATTGATAATATGATTTGAATCACATTTTAAAAGATTGTATCAAAAATAAATAAATAAGGATTTCATAATATAATTATACATAACACGATTCAAGGAAAAGCCGCAGTAATGAACCGAACGCATATAACCCAACCAAATTGTGTAGCACTCTAAGCTCATTAACCCCGCTCTGTCCGAATAACCTTCTCAGTTTAGTCGCATAATAGCAGACAGGACGCAAAATCGAAAAGGAAGGTCAAACTCCCCGTCAAAACAATTGATGCTTTTTGTTAATATGGCTGACTGTTTTAAAATTGTTTTTTGTACATTATTCACTCATAATCGTCTCTAATTTAATAATTATTAGTGTAACTGTAATGTATGTTTGTGTGGTGAACGTTTTTTTTGTGTTTAGGTTTTCGTTTTTGTAATTTTATTTCGTACTTATCGTACTTTAGTCATAGGAAGTGCATTAATTTGTTAAATTCTTATTGATATCCAGTTGGTTTTTTGTGTTATTTTCTTTGTCTGTTTTTAATGGAAGACGGTTAATGTGTACGATATGGTTTTGTAGTAAGTAATAGTTGTATTTTTTATGTTTTATTTAGTAAGTCTAATCAAATGTGAATTGTAAATAATCTTGTAACTAGTATTTAAAATTAAAAAGTTTTGTATTTATAATAAAAATTATAAGGTTTCAAAAAAATATATACTTTCTTTACAAATATATTGTAGGACATAATGATGAAAAAGGAAGGTCATTTTCAAAAGTTCTGAAAAAGAATTAAAAAATATAAGTGAATCATTTAATTGGAGATATATTATAAACAAGGGCTTCAAATTTTATAAACATTGTAATCTTTTTAATATGTTGAATATCATATAACTATGTAACTCAAAAAAGTATTGCTAATACATATTATATAAATATTTATAAAATGTTTCATTGAGCCTTGACAGAACAATGTTGTTAGATTTTATTACATAATTGCTTATATTGGGCATGTTAAGGAAAAATTAAAATACTAATTAATATATTTATTAACTACACTTTTTTTGTTAAGAAAATATATTTTGATAAATAATTAGAAAATAATTATGTATATGTAGTTCTAGTCTAATTTAATTTGTGTCTAAGTAATAAAGGAATTGTAATTGATATTCAAAGACCAGTATGGATAATTGAAATGGTAATATTGATGTGGTAATATATATTGATAAAAGGCAAAAGTAAATTACATTGTGGCACAAAGGCACAAATTAGCAACTCCCACTCGGAAGGAATAGAATAGTTTATTAATTTCATTCTTCGTCAGTCAATAATTTTATTTAAAAATTATTTATATTAATACAATTTTTTCTCATTTCCAGAGTGAAACCAAATGACAACGTGATAAACGGCCAATACCGAAAAGGTTTGCCGCATGTTGTTTACTGCAGGCTGTGGCGGTGGCCGCAGCTTCAGGTTAGTGACAATTTTTTTTTTTGACACTATAGTGTAGTGAATTGTTCCAACCAAGCCACTCATTGGTGTTTAGTGTTACTAGTAACAATATGTTAAAATAAATCAAATAAATCAGCTTCACGCTGTATCGCATACGCACACAGCAGGGTAGGTTGTGTTAAGACACCTTGGGTTAAGACACTCCGTTCCCCACTTTCTGCCGAATTCTGGAGGCATTGCGTGTTGAGTGGCAGAACTCAATGCCGCGCTTATCCTCGACACCAGAGCGAAGAAATGGAAATATAAATTTAAGTAAATATTAATCTCATTGAGTGGGGATCGAACCCACAACCAGTTGGTTTTACAGTCACACTTCGTGCCTATATATATATATATATATATATATATATATATATATATATATATATATATATATATATATATATATATATATATAAAACATATTGTGAGGCCAGTCATGGCGCAGTGGCGCGTATATATATGTATATATATATATATATATATATATATATAACATATTGTGAGGCCAGTCATGGCGCAGTAGCGCGTATATATATATATATACTTTGTCTAAGAAGTTTGAAGAAATGTCAATATTTAAAACAAATATATAATAGTAGCTGTCGTGGTGCAGAGTACAAGACACACAAGAGTACAACTGTAAACGCGATGGTTGTGAGTTCTATATAAGAAAATATGGCAGAAAGTGGAAAAAGAAAGTGTCCACTTGCATTAAGTTCCCAGGTTCCTTCTGCCTACCACGAAAAGCTAAATAAATCCTATTTATATTTATTGTTTATTACAGAGCCAGCATGAGCTAAAGCCCGTTGACCATTGTGAATACGCATACCAGCTGAAGAAGGACGAAGTGTGTATCAATCCTTATCATTACAATAAGATTGATTCGCCTGGTGAGTATATCTCAAGTAATGTTTTATAAAATGTGAGGCCGTCCTGGCTCGTAGGCATAAGCTTGCTGTTGTAAGCGCGGCGGTTGTGGGTTCATGTCTTAATTGTGAAAATGAAATATTTAACATTTTTATTTTTTCCTAGGCAAAGCGAGTTGTTGAGTGTCGTCATTCAATGTGGGGATTGGAGTGTCAAAACCTTTCTTTCTCTTTGATTTTTCCATGCACTTAAAGATGCCAATCATAACCCGCAGTCATAACTATCATTGTATGTAGACTCAAAACTTAATGCTTCAAATGTAAGAGACAAAATTTACGATAGCAAATGATATTTAAAGACTAAAATTATATGCAAATTTCAAAATTCCTAAGTAACTTTTCAAAAACGTACAATTTTGTTAAAAATAAATGACTAATATACTTTTTTCATAAATTCTAGCTCTCCCACCTATATTAGTGCCGCGTTGCGCGGAGGGCGAAGTCCGAGCGCCCCCGCCCTACGACTACCAGCATCACGATCACGATACGTGAGTACCACGGAACTCACATTTTATTGGAAAAAATCTCGTTTTATTGGAATTAGGCTTTTATAAAGTAGTTAAAACTGTGCTTTCATTTTTGTGATGACAACAAACACTCTGTATATACCTTTTAATACAAAAGTAGTACATATTAATGGAATAAGCAGCTTTTGAATTAATAATTCCTATTAAGGAAAATAATTTTTCTTTAATGGTTAGTTAGATAAGGTAGGTCTGTTTTGATAAGGTAAAACACTGTTCAATTCTACCAATAAAAATTAAATATATTGAGATCAGAGGATACAGTTACTTGGCACAAAATTTTCTAAGCTTCCATGACTATATGAGCATTTCAGTATGCATCTATTCCATGACCTGAACCATTAAGTCCATCAAGGTTCGAATCCTGTTGTATATAATATTTGTTTCATATTTTCCCAGCGTAATGCAGAGCGGCGTGGTGGGAGTGCTGGGTGCGGGTGTGGGCGTGGGCGTCGGAGTCGGAGGCGGTCACAGTGCTTTGTACCTAGAGGCGACCCTCGCGCAGCAGGTGCCCGGCAATACTACTGTGCAGCTGTGAGTTGTGGGGAGGGTTGGGTGTACGGTTGTGGGCATGTTAGGGAGGATGTGGAAGTGTTGGGATATGGGAGCAAGTTGTTGTGTGCAAGTTGTGAAGGTGTTGAGTAAAGTGGGGGTCTTTACTGTATCTTGTTATAATGCAAAATGCAACTGTTGTGAGTAACAGTTGTGAGCTATGGGGTTGTTTAAGGAGAGTAAGTAAGGCTTCGTTAAAACGGTCCAAGAATATTTTTGAATTTAAAAATTATAATAATTTTAAAATTTATAAGATATAAAAAATTTGTCCAGTGGTGGAATTCAATGCTGTTAAAACACTCCATTACTTCTAATGGGAAAGGATTGTCTTAACGATAAGTTGTCAGGTTCCCTTTTCCTACCCTGCTATATGCAGGATAGAGCGTGAAGGTGAAAAAGAAAAAAAGCGTACATATTCATATGCTTTATACGCATTTATAAGCTTTTATCATGTGTGTTAGTGTGTGTGTGAGATCTTGTAAACTCAATTTGCCCACTTCCCAGTGGTTCATGCCAACGATATTTTTTTAAATGAATATTTTATCTATATTTATCTTTCTTTTAAATAGAAGTTCGTCGTCAGTAGAAACCCCACCACCAGGCTACATGAGCGAGGACGGTGATCCAATGGATCATAACGACAACATGAGTGAGTTTGTTGAAAACAATTTAATATTTCTTATTAATAAATATATATTTAAATAATATCTATTTTTATTTTAAGTTTATACAAATTTAGTATAAAAAATAATATTCACTTAGTTCAAAATCAAATTAAATAATCAGAATTTCGTAATAAAAATTACGGCTAATTTTCACACTTACATACAATACGGTCGATGAGTCGTGGTTGCGGTGAGGTTGGCTGTAGATAGCTGCGCAAATATAGTCCTCAGTTTACATTGCCCAAAATAAACTTCAAAATTTTAATTTCAGGGCGGCCATGACTCGTCGATCGTACTGTGTATAGATACATATATATGTAGAGTATAATTTATATCTATATCTATTTTTCCAGACCTAACACGACTAACCCCATCCCCCAACATGGCGACCGAGGCCGCACCAGTCCTCTACCATGAGCCTGCTTTCTGGTGTAGCATCAGCTACTACGAACTAAATACGCGCGTGGGAGAGACCTTCCACGCGTCACAGCCCTCCATCACGGTGGACGGGTTCACGGACCCCAGTAATAGCGAGAGGTGAGGAATGAAAGAAATAACATATATTTTAATGACTATATAAAATAAATAAGTTGTACAAAGAAAATAGGTATGCTTCAGGTTTTATATTATTTTCATATACCTAAATATTATATACAATTGACGTCCTCATGCAACGATACAGCGTTTAAATGTGAACACAGCGGTTCTAGGTTCGATACCTTCTCAGGAGAGGGAATTATTGTAATTTTGTTCATTCTGATAACGAGACAAAGTGCGGCGTTGAGTTCCGCCAATCAACAAACAAAGTTTAAGCAAATACAACACAAATCTTGCAGCGAGCATAGCAAGCGAGATCCGGCGTGACGACCAGAAATATTACAATTAATACATTTAATTATTTCCACAGATTCTGCCTCGGCCTTCTCTCGAATGTGAATCGTAATGAAGTAGTGGAGCAAACCCGTCGGCATATAGGGAAGGGTGTCCGACTTTACTACATAGGCGGTGAGTGTAGGGTTCAATTCTTGTTTCTTTTATTTATTTGTATGTGTATAAAGATGTTTTTTTCTTTAAACTACTCTCCCACATTCAGAATAAAAGTGAAATAAATTTTAAATATTTGTCTACATATATGTATACTTTGTTTTAGGAAATAAAGACTTTGCTAATGGTAACGGATTTGTCAAAATAAAGCTCGGCGTTAAGTACCACCACTTAACATGCAATGTCTCGATTTCGTGTGAAAAATTGAGAATGTGTTGTATCCCCATCCTTTTATATAAAAAAATAAGCGTGAAGCAGAAAAAAAATAACATCTTTCCATAAAGTGAATCCTTCATCCTTCAATTCCTTCACTTTAAATAGTATTACTTCACAATTTAAATATTTTCATATGAATATTCTTTATTGTACCAAATATTTACATAAGACTACACTAATACATACATATGTATGACTTAGTGGTAAGAGCGCTTGGGCGGTGAACAACAAAAGCAATATATATGCAAGTTTTCTATAAATATTTTTATTTTTATATTACAGGAGAAGTTTTTGCAGAATGCTTAAGCGACTCTTCAATATTCGTGCAAAGTCCAAATTGTAATCAAAGATATGGATGGCATCCCGCTACAGTGTGTAAAATCCCACCAGGTTAGTTGAAATATACGAATTATTTATAAAATATCGATAAAAATCTGTATTTGTCTGAACCATCATATATCCGAAGACGATGGAGAAAAAATTCTCAGTTGTTTGAACACCAAAGCTTTTTTTTTAGTTACTGACATTCATAAACGAAAGAGTTTCCTTGAGTCTGTATTTTTTTAATGTATAAAATAAAGAAATTGATTTATCTATTTTGTAACTTAAATAATTAAGTGTCATCAAACATAATCTTATTTACATATTACAGGTTGCAATTTAAAAATCTTCAACAATCAAGAGTTCGCAGCTCTTTTGTCGCAGTCGGTGTCGCAGGGGTTTGAGGCGGTGTTTCAGTTGACACGCATGTGCACGATACGCATGAGCTTCGTCAAGGGGTGGGGGGCTGAGTACAGGTCAATATATGCTATAAATATATATATATATATATATATATATATATATATTTATTATTAAAGTATTATTCTACACTTTGGTAGTAAGATTTTTTTTAGGAAATGTATAAAAAATTTGTACATAGCGGTATTTGAACTCATATCTCTTGGTAATTGTCCAATCTCTCTGACCAGTAAGCTTTACATTCTTATTAAGCTACATCAAAATTCTTATTTATATTATCTGGATATAACGGAACGGTAATTAAGGGAAATTTTCAGAAAGTTTTGACCATAGTGGTTACAATAATGCCTCATATCATTTATAATATTGTAATTCCTTTTTCACCTATTTCAGGAGACAAACAGTGACCTCGACCCCGTGCTGGATCGAGCTACACCTGAACGGGCCGCTGCAGTGGCTGGACCGCGTGCTCACGCAGATGGGCTCGCCGCCGCTGCCCTGCTCCTCCATGTCGTAGGTACGCGGGTTTAAATACTACCGGGGGATTTCGAGAGGGTTTTAATGAGTGTAAGGAGATTTTCGGAGCTATTTTCCAACGCTTCCGAATCCAAATTTAATTATTTAGGAAACCCTGTTTATTATTATTTGCTCGCCTTTCTGGTTATATAGTACTACTTGTTATTGTAAAATGTCTTAGTTACGAAAGAGTTCAAATACAGAGGATGGAAAAAAATTGCTGTCATGTCAAACGTTTCAAAATATATGTACAAAATTGTATGATCATGGTTTCAATATTTTACGCTTAAATGCATAACAAATGAAATTACCTTTTGCCTTAATGATAATAATAATATTTTAAAAAAACAGACAAGGAGGATCTTTTAATAATTAATTTTAGTATTTATTTCATATTTTATCTATTTACATATTTTATCGATATTATGATTCTTTTCTGTTTTCAGATGAACAGAATCTTATCTAACAGTCAACAAAAAGAAACAAAGAAAAACAAAATAGCACACTAACAGAAAGAACTATGATATACTAAAAAGAACTGTAGAATTTTTAAGCGTAGCTCAAACCAATTTGAATACCTCGAGTTTAGACCATTTGATACGTTTTATTGTAATATAATATGTATGGCGCCGTACATTTATTGTGTAAAATGATTTTTTTTTCTCATCGTTTTTGAAAATTCTGTATAAAAGAAATAAGATTCTGCTTTTCTTTTACCCATACTTATAATAAACTTTAAAAAGGATTTTTTTATACGTTTGAATTGTATTATTCCATATTAAAATAAAAAAATACAAAAGTATTGAACTTCAAATATTAAATTAAAATAAATAATAATAATCGTAAGCAATTTCTCTTTATAGTTAATATTCGTAAATAGAAAATTAAAATCATTAGGTTTTTTTCTAAACTTTTGATTGCAGATTAATTTTTTTTTATGTTAAAAGAAAGGAAACATTCGTTATGTAACTAAGATTAAAGTTAAACAAAGCAACGAAATTACAAATAAGTAAAAAAAATTGTAAAAGTATTGTTATTTTTGTACTATTGTAAAAAAAAATTTTTACATAAGAAATCATTATTTGAAGAAAAAAATATATAATTGTTTTTACATAACAAATGTATGGTGCCAAATTAAATGTAACACACAGACAGACTATATACGTCCGATTTATATACGAGCGTTGTAACCGATTCGTTATCTGGTTGATGAAAATATGGTGTTTTAAGGAAATGCAGGATGAGTTTGACTCGTCTTTTGTATATAATTTGATTTTCTGTGATTTTATTTTGTTTTGAAGGTGCTTTAGAAGTACATTGGAGTTTTTTTTTTCGAAATGTATATTATTATAACTCGATTTGTTTTCTATTCTGTCTTTTTTTGCAAATTTAATGGCTTAGAGTTTTTTTTTTTGGTTGTATGAAGAAGGGGCAAATGTATCACTAAGATATAATTTTATATAATAAAAAAAATGTTATTAGTTCTAAAACACCTTGAAAACTAACAGATTGAAAATCGACTACAAAAAAAAAATGTCAAAATTCTTATAAAAAATACATTACAAAGTAATGACGTCACTGTTGTCTAAAACTATTATTAGTTATAATCTATGATTCTAGAATTGTCTTGAATTAAAAAAGTTGACGATTCAAATCGTGCGTATATTGTAAGTCTATTTTTTTATAATTGCTAATTTCTATACGTTTTATGACCGAATATATTGTTAATTCCTAAGTAGTAGGTACGATTCCCGTTCAGTGTTTTTTTTTACTATTTAATTGCTAACAGTTTGCAGTAAAAGAAATTGCTTTTTGAGTATTTTTTTTTAAATTTTAAAATATATAGTGAGTTACGTAGATATGATACGAAGTGATGTTATATGCCTTCCTCGACAAGTGAACTATCCAACACCAAAATAATTGTTCAATTCGAACCAATACTTTTTTAGATTATTGCGTTCAGACAATCTGCAGCTTCGTTATATTAGTATGATTGTGATGAGTAATTTAAAATCAAGTTATCCGAAAAGATATCTTGAACTAGCACGAATAGTGAGTGTCTTAACACTAGATTCCCATTCTGTCCATCCCGCAATACGCGGGATACAGCCATGCTGAAAAGAAGCAAAAATTTATAAGAAGGACATAAAAGTTAAAATAAGAGCATACACCTTAGTGGTCAGGTGCTTACGGTAAATAAGAATGGCGGGCGCAAATTCAACCACAGCTCAAAATATTATGCGTTTTTTTTTAAATATATTCTTTATCAATGTTAAAAAAATTAACTAAATATTCGGTCGTAGCGTTTTAGAAATGGCGTCTATATAATTAACACATAAGCTTGCAATATGTTATTTAGAATTGTTTTTTCTTTTTTGCGTGCATGTTATTATGTTTGCACTATGTACGGACGGTCGTTGGCTCGAATGTAGCTTTAGCTATAGGATTTTTGTAAATTATTGTGTTGTATGTATGGTTTGTCACTTTTTTTTCTTTAGTCCAGTACGTCAAATATGTGTTATGGTGATGTATAAGCTATATTACTATAAAATTTCATCTAAATCCGTTTAGTACTTTTTGTGTGAAAGTAGAATAGACATCCTCCTTATAAATATGGTTTTGTTGCAATTTTTAGTAGATGAGCTTGCAGGTTCTAATTTAATTCAGTGTTACTTATTGTTTATTGGAAAGTATAAATAATAAATAACAATTTAAATTTATTGTAACAAACATAATTCATGAAATATATATATGAAAAAACGCTGTAAAAATATAAGACATTGTTCTATCTTTTTCTTTCATTTATAACTTTACATATATATATATTTCTCTTTCTAACAAAAAAAAGTGACAACTGGACAGTTCATATATAACTTTTGAATAATTTTACTATATTATTTACAATATATACTTATTTTTTTTAAAAAAGTACACCCAAATGGTCATTGGGTTTGATCCCCGCCCGGAGAAATTATTATATTTAAAATATATTCATTTCCTTGATCTTAATCTTTTTTGTATAACGGAACGTGGAGTTTAAAACAACATTTGTTGAAAAAAAGTGCAATAGTTTTTCAAAATGGTGAAAATTTATTTGAAAGTTACATAGACTATTATATAATAGACCTAGTCAAGATATTATGACATACATAACATACATGTACTTGTAAAGTACAAAGAAATATTTTGAGTATATATATATGTATGTATATATAAAAAAATGACCGTCTGTACGTTTCATATAATCTATTTTGATACGAAAACTTTATATACATTGTTTTTTTTGTTCGTCATGTTTTTGATTCGATTTTTGGTTGTGTGTACGGTTATGTGTATTTGTATTTGTTTCTGGTTCTGTACTATACTTACGTGTTTTTATATTTTTTAATGAAATTTTAAATAATGTTATTTTTCTACTACCTATTTGTACTTTTTGATGGTCAAGCGTAGTTCTTATTGAACTTGAACACAATATAGAAATAAACTAACACATAAATACACGTAACCGTACAATATAACTACATGAAACTATGTTTTTGTATTGTTATGAAATGTATTTGATTTGCCATGATGCATTTAATGTTAAAGAACACATATTATAAAGCGGTGAACGGAGTGTTCTAACACACTGTTCTCTCTGCCTACCCCGCTATATGCGGGATACAGCGTGAAGCTAAAAAATACTATTATTATAACCATTTACTAATATTATTATTATTTTTAAATTTGGTGTTTTAATCATAACTATGATCGATATATAATTTTATGTGTACAGTTAATTTTTTAGAAATATAACTTAAGTGATGCGTGTTTGTTTTATTTTTTGTATACTTACTATAAATACAAAGCGCGACGTGAGTTCCACCACTCAACATGCAATGCCTCCAGAATTCGACGGAAAATGGGAAACACTAGGGGTTCCCTCTGCATACTCTGCTGCTTGCGAGATACAGCGTGAAGCTGATTTTTTTTACTATATACAGAATGTAATTGTCATCACCATTTTAAATGAACACAGTACTTTATAAAAACCTAATACAATTAAAACGAAAGAGATTTTGCCAAAAGTCAAAGTGAGTTTTTAATAAATATATATATATATAAATAATTAAATTATCGTTGTAAAATAAATCGCAATTTGTTAAGAATGAAGCACACAGTTAACCTATCAGAGACAACGCCGCAAACGCCTTCACGACATCGAGTCGTAGGTATTGGCGGTGAAATAGAACGTTGTTTTGATCTATTATAGAAAATATATAATTGCGTAAAATACAACGAGAGATATCCTTTTCTCGTTCTGATATGTTAAGAACAAAAAGCGGCAGAGCGGCAACGTTTGATAGTATTTTTGTAGTTATTGATGTCTATTAGTACTAGCGTCACACGTAATACAGTATGACGACCGTGGTCTATGGGTAGGTGACCTTAGTATCCATTTCACCCCATGTATGTTCCGCTATTAGCAGATGTCTAGTGGTGATTAATTTAAATTTACAGAAGTTTTAGAAGAAATATTTCACAAGTATTTATTGTGCTGACAGTCTTATTGTGGCTTCAATCAATGATCGTAACTTCAATTCCCATTCCGAATATTATACGTGATGATTTTTGACATAGGTGAATGGTATTATTCACATTTAAAACATCTTGCTTAATATTGTATATTAAATGGTTGTTTTTTACTAATTTAAGTATTTTATTCGTAGATATGAATATATGAAACTAAAGAATGTCAACATTTAAATGTAAGAATTAATAAAGGAATTTCTATAGTCTCTTTATATTTTATGATTAAAGTGTTTACCTAAATTACTACATTTAGCGATCGAATCCACAACCATCGAATAGGAAAATAGGTATATAAGTAAATAGATTACATATAATAAATAGTGTGCAATATCGCTTATATTCCAGAGTGGGGTTTGTGTAGAAAAACTTAAACAACTAGAAAGAAAAAAAACTCATTTTCATAACTATATTTAAAGCAAAACGTCAATAAAACAAAAACAAAGTAAGAAACAAACAAAAAAACCAATCAAACACGAATAATTTTAGTTTCCGGTTCCCATTTATATAAAAAGTTTTCATTTTGATTTTTATTATGAATACATTTTTCTAACGATTCTGTAGAAGTATAATATATAATATTTGTCGATGGATCATAAGTTAGTGTTTCATTGGAGGTGGTTGTAGGTTCGATATTGGATTTTACAGTTGAATCATCGTTGCTCCTGTTAATAATTCCAGCACAGCTGAGAAATTTTGAGAATTTCTCGTGGCATTTGTGTTCTAAATCAAGGTGTAGACTTAGTTGACGTCTGAAAATAATATATAACTATTAACTATATTAAAAGTCATCCTGGCGCAATAGCACGCCAGACAGTGTCTGCCAGTACCGCAAAGGTCTTGGGTTCGATTTAGAAATATATGTATAAAAAATATTGCAAACGTACATTATTAAATTGAGCGTAATCGGTCTCGGACCCACGCGTCTTCGAAACCACTCCGTGGTGAATTTACATTTTTTTAAATATTTGTTCTAATTAATTATAAACTAAGAAAATAAAAATACTTGTGGATTCGACTACCATTGAAATATTTAATATTTTCATTTCTTCGCTCTGGTAAAGCGTAAAGCTAAATAATATATTTATATTTTATTTTTGAAGGGTTATGGCTGACGCTGGATTTTGTCTTATCTCTGATAAGAAATGGATGAAATCAATATATATATATATATATATATATATATATATATATATATATATATATATATATATATATATATATATATATATATAGATTTCATCCATTTCTTATCAGAGATAAGACAAAATCCAGCGTCAGCCATAACCCTTCAAAATAAAACGATTTTCTTTAATTTCTCCTCTGGTACGTGACTTTTAGGTAGTTCTGGCTCCGTTTGAGTGTTTATTTCTGTTTTTATTGTAAATCTGCGGGTTAAAGTAAAATAGGAAATGCTTTGGTCGAAACTATACTACAGTGCAGTGTACAGGTTGTGTTAAATTACATTCAATAAACGGAGGCAATAAATTATTTTCGTTTCGTCACTATAGAAAAACAAAGGTAAGTTAGATATTTGTAAAAGGCTATGGATGTAAGGAACTCTATTGTACATAAAAGCAAAAATAATGAGTAGAGTTACAATTTGTTTAAAGAGCAATTTAAGGAATATTTTATGAGCGATCAATCTTTTATTGTGACTCACGACTCACGAGTTGTCATAAATTGCGGAGATAAGAAAAAAAACATGATGCACATCACAATTGCAAGGAAACGTCTATATTTATAAAATGATATCTTTTCTCTGTACCTCTGCGTAGAAGGCGATGAAATGACATTCTTATTTAACTTAGTAATGCCCAAGTGTTCGTTCTCGTGCACCGTCTTATCATACTCTGTGGAGAAACCCTCATGACAGTAATGGCAGATGTGCTTCCGGTCAGGAAAGTGGCACAGATTTAAATGGTCGTTGTAGTTAATGATTCCTGAGAAATAGAATAGATTAGAATATTATTTATTGTATAAAAAAGATAATAGCCCGAAAATAATAAAAAAATAATTTTTATTTAAGGAATACTCTTCTACAATCTGAAAAATAAAGAGTGAAGAGTAGATTTCTACGAATTCTCTGTTTTCTCTGTAAAATATATTCACTTACCATAAGAAATCATCCTACATCCAACTATGGGACAATGCCTGGGCGTAGTATCCATTAGACAACTCTTCTGGGCAGATTGTACATAAGATAATATCACTGGACTTTTCACATCTCCTAAATGTAGGTCTGAATATATCCTTTTGGGTCTTCTAATCCTTCTGAATCTTAATCCTCGTCTTCTTCTTTTTTCATATCTATTTGAAATATTATTATCGCTGTATGGATAAATTCTATCATTAGGCAAAGTGTATCCGTATTTGTCCTGCTTAATACCCAAGATCCTTTGAAGAAATATTTGAAAACGAGTCGGTCTTCTTCCTTGCTTGTAATGATGAATGGCCACACGTGATTTTTGATAGTCACTATTCTCACTAATATATGTTAAATCTTCTTTAGAATCCTGAGTGCTTTCGTCTTTTACTGATTCCTTTTTGTTTACTAACTTAAGGTCTTTTATAACAGTTTCAGCTACTGTTTCCCTTTCTACTGTCACATCGCCACTGGACTCTTCTGTTGTTCCAGCACACGCGTCGGTTTTTGTTCTGCGCGATCTTCTTCGTCTATGACACGTTTCTTGTCTTTCTTCTACAGGCGGTTCTTCTGGTTGCGGCAGTATCCCTATCACACTTGCGTCGTAAATTTGAAATAATTTCTTCAAACATTTATACTTGGCTTTCAATACCTCGTGTTTCTTTTTCGGGACCCATTTCACAACTTCGTCATCAGTTTCATCCTTTTCGGGTATACTGGTGAGAATTTTTTGTTTATTATACATGGAAATTTGTTGTGTTTTAAAAAAAATACAAAAAAATTTCGTCAGCAAATATATGAGAACCGACGCGATAATTTCGAAATTTTGACAAAGTACCATTACGTTTTGTTGTACAATTTTGTTTTTAATAACAAACGCTTAGTCGGAGAAGGCATATTTTAGTGACATTTTATATTATGACTTTCAAATATCGACGTCTTGGTCAATAAAGAAAATTTTGAGGCCAGTACATAAATTGTATTTTTGTATAAAATAAAAAAGATTTTTAATTTATTTGTATAATCTACACTTACAATAAAATCGTAACGGATCAGTGTCTGTGCGTATGGAAGGTATATGAGAAAAATGTTATGGATGGCATTTAAAAACGAAATAGAACCAAAAAAATGTTTTTTATTAAAAAAATAATTAGTATGCCCCAGACCATGCCGGAAGGCATGCAGTGGCGGAACTCAAAGCGCGGCGTTGAGTTCCGCCACTTAACACGCAATGCCTCCAAAGCTCGGCGGTAAGTGGGGAACGGTGTCTTAAAACTAGGTTCCTTTTGTCTATTCTGATGTATGCAGGAAACAGTCACGCTGTTTAGATTTGATTTTTTTTATCATTAATTTAAAACATTAGTGTTACGACACTCAATCTTTCACTTTCGTGAATTATTTATGTTAGCAAAACCTAACGACACTCTTTGTCTTTTGGACATTTTGGGATGAATACTTTAATAGATAATATTTTACGTTATTTTAGTTACTTTTTAAATAAGAAAAGAAAGAAAACATTGTATTTATTTATTTTTTTATAAATTTTCTTACAAAACTTACATAAGTAATAAACTAATCAAACGTAGTCACTGTTCCTTAATCTAATATAATAACAAAATCACATTTATTTAAGTAGAAAAAGACTCCTGTCAAACTTGATGTAGCCCGCCTTTATATGAATGAGTGGCGGGACTCAACGCCGTGCTTTGCCTCGTGAGGGAATGAAAATATGAAATAGTATATAAGGTATAGATAGTCGTTGATTACCACTCGAGGCTTTCAAAAGCCTCCAGTGGTAATGCCACGCTTATGCTCCTGCGCCACGACTGGCCTTATATTTTATCCTATAACAATATATATTCTATTGAAATCATGTTATATGAGCAAGTATTCAAAACGACCGTAGAATAAGAGTCCTTTGCATAAAAAAAATAAAAATAAAAAAAAAATAGGTTCAGGATTTTTGCCGCAATGTGAGGTAAGTAGAGGGAACATAGTGTAAGGACACTCCGTTCCCCACGCCCCGCATTAATTGCCATATATTATGAGTATAGTGGCAGAACTCAACTCCGCACTTTGTCGTTCTGTCGTCAGAGGGGAGAATTGAAAGTAATAAAAAAGTCTTTATATAATGTTTTAAAATACTTTTTAATATAATTAATATCGATTGCATTAATTTTTATCACTGATTATATAAATAATAATAATAAAAGTCTTTAGAACTCAGGGGCTGTGTTATGTCTTAATAATCTTCATTGTCTTCTTTCACCTTTATCCAAATGAGCCTTCAGGCATGAGAATACCTGGAACGCAAATAAAATATGAAATAAGTATATCAAATCGTTTTTTATATAATGGGGAACATTTTTATCACTTACCACATTATGCTTTATTATGGCGGATAATTGTAATATTATACCAGAGAGAGAGAATCGAACCCACAATTATTGCGTGTACATTTATATACTCGCCAACCACCGTCTTGGCGCTTTATACATAATAGCAGGAAAGGCATAGAAAATTTAATATTAAGACGTATATCCTTCACTCTCCTGTTCTCGTCGAGATGTGAGATATAGCGTGTAAGTGCGGAATTCAACGCCGTACTTTGTTCTACCAGATTCGGTAAACGAAGACCATAAATTCACCTGAGTGGGTATCAAACCTACAATAATCGCCTTTACAATCACAAACAGTTCAACAACGCTACGTTGGATTGAAAATGAAGATGAATCAATAATACGAAGATAAAGATAATTTGCTAAATTCGTGAGTAGAATTTGAAACACTGAGTAAAGTAAAAGAAAGGAAAGAATATACATCACCTGCCATACACGCGTTCATGAAGCATATGCCACATCCAGCGAAGAACGCTCTCACTGCCATCTGTACAATAAATTTATAATACATTAAAGTTTATAGTAGCAACTGTATCAAAAACAGAAAATGTGAAATGAGAGCCAAGTTAAATGTTAAGTAACTCGAACGACGTTCTCGACTTCACCGACATAACACCGAATAGGAGATCTATATGGGTGTCGAGATCTGTGTTCACTCGGGATAAAATTCTGTCTCTAAAGCGGTTTACAAATGTACTAAGTTTTATGTACGTAGACTAATTGGTTAATGATTCATGAACGGCTCAAAAGTATCTCGAAATGGTTGGTGTATAATACACATTGCCCGTTTTAGCTGTTTAACTTGGCTGAACACTCCGCCGCGTGTCTAGTGCATACACAGTTGCACATTTAAACCACTATTAATTATTATTTTAAATATTTATATCACAACAATAGTTCGCATAAAATATTTACCTAGCCGTTGAGGCCGTCGTAGGATAGCGTATAACTGTAAACGCAATAGTCGTAAGGTCTATCCTTACTCAGGGTCAGGGGAAAAAAAATACTAGGTTTTCTTGCCTATCCCGCACATAGCGTGAAGTGGTAAAAACTGATGTTTTGTGTAATTTGATATAGAAATACTTACACTAGATAAAGTCTCCCTCTGATTCGGAGCCATAGACGATATAGCGCCTATGAGTATACCGGCTGAGGACGGGTTGGTGAAGCCACAGAGTGAGTATGTGGCGATTAACTCCGCTCTAGGCTAGAAATCATAAAGAAAAATATGAGGTTTTGGTTTATTTTTATACAAAAAATATATTTTAATCTGTTATTAAGTTGTTTCAATCACTTAAAGTGAAACTAACTATTAAAAGATTTTTTGTTACTTCGTACTACTACTTTTTCACTTTAATCGTTGAGATGAAAAAATCATTATCATTCAAAAAGACGCCATGCTCTGCTATATAGATTATGTACGGCATTAAGTTTCATCACTAAGCACACAATCTCATCACAGAACGGAGAGTCTTGACAGTATATTTTCTCTGTATTGACACTATAATCTCTTTGTCTTGACACTATGACATAATTACCGATAGAAGACCAGCTCTTTTCATTTCTCCCATACGTTGGTATGCAACAAATTCGTTAACCACTGTCTTGAGTCCAATCAACGAGGCAACCTGCTCGCACTCCTCCCAAGGGACGCCTATGAATTAATTTAATTACTTTACTATAACAGAAATATTTAAATCAGGTCGATACAAAGATTTTGTAGCAAATGAATTAACATCTCTTGGTTACTGTGCCTATAAAAAACCCAATTGCATTTTTTTATGTATTTACAAAGAATGTTGCGTAAGCGGAGGGAATCTAGTGGTAGGACACTCTATACTTTTGGTTTTTAATTTAATTTTAAGACGCGCTTGGCCTCATTATTAACATTATTTGATATGAAATTTAAAAAGGAAATAAAAAAATACTTACCCATACACCAAGCGAGTGGTATAAATATTTTTCCAAATATCCACTCCAAGTCTATATCAGGATTGCCAAGTAATCCTCCACAATAGCTCAGAAAACCGTTTACAAAAGCCACGAAAGAAACGAAAGCAACAAGATTTGCTATAATGTTCAGTATCAAGGATATGCCGTTGGTCGCTCCTCTTGTAGCTGCCGAGAGAGCTGATTGATCTTGTCTGGAAAAAATTAAGATATGCTTCTTTAGAAACTCAGACTATGAAACAATTAAAGTCGGAATTTGTTTGAAAATTGATTGAATACATTTATAACGAATAAAAGTTCTAAAAATATAAAAATATACTCAGTTTTTGTAAACTTTTTAGAACCTTTTTTACATAAAATTTTAATCAAAAGTAATGGTAAAACCCCACATGGACAAAAACGTGTCCTAAAAATACAAAAATCCATATAAACAGATTGATAACTACAGCCACCCACCCATTACACAGTACCAAAAAAAACAGTAAAAGGTCCTTCGAGCCAGTGTATACTCACTTCTCAACACTCTGTATATTATCCACAGTAGTGAGTGATCTTTTTGTTTCTGGCAGCAAAAGCTTCGCGTAGCAAACAGCTGCCGGAGCCGACATCATACTCGCTGTTACAAGATGGATGGGTTCCGCACCAAAACCGATGTAGGCGGATAATATTGTACCTGTTAGAAGTTAAAATACTATTTATTGATCAATTAATATAAAATATTTTTAGTAGACAGCTCTACCTATTGAAAACTACCACAAGCACAATTTTTTCATCACTTTTCAATTAATTTCGAGATATCGCACGCTAAAAGATGACCTTAATCTATAAGTATAAGTATTGCCAGAGCATGAAAGAGACGTCAGATCCTACTCCACTGCGCTTGCCTTAAAATTACAATAAATATTTTATGGCGGTATTCTATGTTATAACTAACAAATTTCGCAATGCAACTTGACCATCTTACAGACAGATCCAGGGGCTATTTCATTTTTATATTTATTATGACCAATCTATAGATAATTCAGCATGCAACCATGCCATTACTCTACTTAAATTAACCGATAATTATTAATCACTATCCTTGATAAGCAAAAGGTAAATATAAAAAAATGCTCACCGGAAACTGTAGCAAAACCGGATGCCATAACCAAATGGAGCTCGGATGGCGTTAGGATCGCTAAATATGGCTTTATCAACAGGATTGATTCTGTCTAAAGAAAAGTATTAGTATAGGATTGAATAGTAAATCCGGCATATAAGGTTAATAACACGTTGACTGCGGCTTGAGGTCGAAATCGGCCTCATATAAACATCATGTCAGTGCTCATTATGTTAACTATGTAAAAAATATGAGGCCTAAAAAGACCTCACAAGAACTTTTAGTTCTCAAAATAAATCTAACAGTAAACGTGTAAATTATTTACGTTGAACATAGTTTGTCAAGGGCAATAGAGTTCACATATGAACCTATTAGATATTACCACTTATTTTTTGCTTTATTAAAAAAAAGCATTTAGGTCGTAATACACTTTGAAATGTCTGGGAACAAAGGACTTCAGATATTAAGACATCCAGACATCTAAATATCTGAAGTAGAAGTATCTAAGGAACTTACCATCCCAAGAAAAACGTTCCCTACAGCGATCACACTCTCACACACAGTGGTTGCGGCTGCATTCTGCAGTAGACGCCCCAATTTGAGGCAGAACCATTGCAGAGCACCCCAAAAGAACAACACTTCCACCAACATGCTGAAGAAAAATATTACTGGGAGAGTCTGAAAATAATACATTTTTTAAATTACTAGTAGAAGAAGTGATTACATAGGTACATTATTATTAGCCGTATCCCGCACATAGCAGGGTAAGTAGCGGGAGCCTAGAAACCTAGTGTTAAGACACTGCGTTCCCATTTTCTCTCTCCTCCTCGAATTCTGGAGGCATTATGAGTTAAGTGGCGCAACTCAATGCCGCATCTAGACAGCGAAAAAATGAATACATTAAATGTGAATATATTAAATATGTGGGTTTTGAACCCACAACCTGTCGCAGTTACATTTACATTTTCATTCTATATTTTATTAGATTCGATCAAGTATTTGTTTGTATTTTTAAACGATTTCTGTAAGAAAAAAAATCACTTACACTGAATGCAAATACTTGTTCAGTTCTCACTAACAGCTCCCCGAACACAAAAGCGGCGCCGTCGATACCGTAGGAGAGGAACGTTGCCACCTGAAATATTTAAAATATCTGTAAAAATATAACACCTAGAAATATCTTATTTATTTTGATATAACATGTATGTAGTTATAGACAAAAAAAACACAAAACCACTTTTATCGCGAGAAAGTGAGTGAACCTAGCATATGACTCTCCTCTGAAGAGCTTCACAGAGCAAATATCAAAAAATGAGCTCAGAGTCGAGTCTAAACTCGAGTGGTTTAAAAGGAACCTCCGAAGAGTTTCACTATTTAGGTCCTGGCTTTTATCCTATTACTAAAATAGTTAAAAAACCAAAATTGTTATGAAATAACTAATGTTAATGAAATCATAAATACACCTACTTTACTCGAGAAACACTGCAACGCAGCCCTGCCAGGGTCCCACCTGATCAAAACTACACCAAACAGGAATTGAATCAGCAACCCCATGGTCACGCTCCGCCAGTTTATACGACCAGGGTGGAGGGAGAAGACGAAACCTGAAATAAAGTTAAACATTAATTACAAATATTAGTAGCCGCAAATCGTTTGCAATTCATAGTTTTTTAAATACTATTTATTACTATTTATTATTAACAGACATTGACACCCATCCTAGCGCAATTAGAACAGTACCGCGTTGAATATGAGCTCAAGAGGTATATAGATTATAATTAAGTAATTTTCACTACCCTGGACCAGTAAAACAGATTGTGGATTATCCGGTTTGATCTATGTAAAAATGTTGTATAATGATACAACATTTTTGCATACATAAAACCGCGAAATATGCTAGAAATCAAGGATAATTTTAACACGCTGTACCCCACACACACAGGGAAGGCAGAGAGAACCTGAGAGACTAGTGTTAAGACATAAACACATCTGTTCCGCGGAATCTTGAAAGCATTGTGTGATGTCGTCGTTCGTTCTCGTTACCAGTGCCAGTAAAAAAACCTTTTTTTTTTTATTGTTATTTCTTAACACTACAGACACTTGGTCCGTACACTTTTTAAATTTATTATTATATCTAATATCCTTATCATATATATTAATTACATTGTCGTTTACATACAATCAATATCTATAATAAGCAAATTATATTTTTAACTTTACATTATTTTACAAAAAAACCTTTTAAATATTTCATTTCCTCGAGTGGGAATCGAACCCACAACCTAACCGAACCTAGTATTCCCGAACCGAATCTAGTAGTCCGTTCCCAACTTTACTCAATTTATTTATTTCATCCATATTTTAATTAAAATTAAATTAAATCAGCTTCACGCTGTATCCCGCACACAGCAGGGTAGGCAGAGGGAACCTAGTGTTAAGACACTCCGTTCCCCATATTTTAATTCACTAAACTTATTAATTTTACTCACCAAGTACTAGAAGGAGACATAACCCAATAAGAGAAATGAGTCTTTCTGGAGATCCTCGTGTGTCCCAATACAGGAAAAAGCCTATAGCTACTAATATAGCAATGGATAAACTCCAACGGAAGAATCTGAAAAAAATAATATTTTTAATTCAAAAAATGTACAAAATTTCAAATGTTAATAAATTATTTTATGTAAAATTATTTACAGGCACGTCGTTGGGTTATGCCACTAGACACGCAACGTCTCAAGCGTCTGACTTCCGCTACTCAACACGCAATGCGTGGAATAATTAGACGGAGAGCGGGAATCGGAGTGTCTTAACACTAGGCTCCCTCTGCCTACGCGTCCTGTATGCGTGAAACGGCGTGAAGCTGATTTCACTTCAGTTATAGAAATGCATGCAACGCAAATGTAAACACATCAGATTAACATATAAGTTACAATTCATTCATATTTCATTTTTATATAATTTTATATATTTTATATAATTTGGCTAATATTCTATTAACTTTAAACAAAGAAACTTCAAGCGGGTGAAGTCGCATTCAGGACGTAAGTTGACATAAGACTAACGTCGATAGATATCTAAACATTTGGTCGTAAAAATAAAAACCCTAACCTATTATTATTATAAACATAGAGTGTGATTTCTGATCGGAACCTTCTCGGTACGGTTATAATTAGTTTAGCAGACATCGAGACTTTGTCGGCGCTTAGTTACGCCACATAGGACGGCATTTTTCTAATGAAAAAAAAAACAAAAAATATAATACTTACATAAATTTCCAAAGTTTAAAACATATTTTTTCAATTTTTTTCCATATAGTTCTTTCAAACCATTTTCCTATTAACTTCTTCACCACAAGGAAGTAAATTACAAAGAAGTATATAATACCCAAAAATGCTATTAAACTACCAAATCCATAACACAATTCTAACGGCTTATTACCTGAAAAAGAAAAACATATGATTAAACAGAAAAACGTCGTGGGGAGTGCAACAGTATATGATTGTAAGCGCGGTGGTTTGAGGCTCTATCGCATTAGTAATTTAAGTTATTAGTTGTCTTTATTTTTCCGTTGTAAAAAAAAATATCCAGCGTTAATTTCTGCCATTCTTGCTAAGGACTTTGCTTTACTTTCACGACGTTGAGTTCTCGAAGACGGATGGCGGAGAACGGAGGGTCTTGACATTATGTTATTTTTGTCCACCCTGCTATAAACGGAATAAAGAGTAACGCTGAAGAGTGCATATAATCTTAAAACGATTGGTTATTTTGGTTTTTTTGATTTTTGTCAATACTTTTACAGACTTTGTGGGATGCAATAGAACTCAACACCACGGAGGAGAGTGAAAAAACAACTTACTGTAAGACCACCAGTAATAAAAACAGGCAAAGAAGAACCCTATCACAGCACCGTTAAGAACGAATATTGTTATAGTTTTTATTGCAGATCCATTTTTTTTTATGAAGCCCTCTGTCGAACTCCCTACCCTCGAGAGAGTCACCTCTAACCAACCGCTGGGAACGTAGTCTAAGTTTTCATGGGAACTCTGAAAATTTACATATCGTTATCGTATTAATGCAATATAATGCATGTAGCAGGGCAGAGCGAAACTAGTATTAAGACTATTTCCCACTTTTTAAATAAAAAAACAGCTTCACGCTTTCCCCCGCGCATGGCGGCATAGTGTTTGACTGCAAATGCAAAGGTTGTTGGTTCGATTTCGATTCTGGGGAATAAAGTATTTTTAGTTCACAATATTTTGGGTAAAAATTGGGTAAAAATTGCCGCACAGGTTTTTTTGTTTCATTTTCATACCCTAGGGTAGGGTAGGTAGGGTAGTGACACTTCTTCCACTTAGATCATGTCGATATGATATTAGCTTAATTTATACTTACAATATTCCCATTTTGTTCCTTTTTATGTATATTGTTCATTTCAACAGCGTTGTTTGTTTCCTGTGCCTGTGTACATACATACATAAATATATATTCTTTTAGAAAACGTATAAAAACACAGAAAGTAACTATTGTTAAGATGTTTGTCGCTTAATGGCGGAACTCAACGCCGCATTTTTTTTCAATGTTTTTTTTTGCAATTTGTGTCACAGCATCAGTGCGACGGTAATCGGTGCGATATCCACTCGGAGGAATTCACTATTTTCATTTCCCCGCTCTGGTAACAAAAAAAACGTTGTTTCTCGCCACTCAACACGCAATGTTCCAATGGTAATATAAATTCAAATAAATATTTCATTTCCTCGAGTTATACACATTAATCTTTTTTAATTAATTTTATATAACACATGTATTCTAAAACGGAAGATACTTCTATCTCTTTCACACGCTCATACTCATAAACTGTTATTATTACACTTTAAAAGATCATTTTCAAAAGGTGCTTATTGTAGTCTTCAATAATAAAACGTGTGATAATGGAGTTTAATGTTAAAAAAATAAGTAATTTCCCAGTCTTTTAATGTCTTCTGTACGTGCTGAGTAAAATAATTTAATAAAGGTCTTCTTGGCGTAGTGGCACAGGATTTAACTGTTAACGCGACGGCTGTGGATTCTATTCGCACTCGAGGAAACTGGGAAACGACGGAAAGCACGGCGTTGAGTTTCGCCACTCTACACGCAATGTCTCGTAAATTAGGCGGTGCTTGGGAAACAGAGTGTTTTAACCCTATAGGTTTTCCCTTCCCATGCAATTGTAAAAAAGGTCCACTTACCGAGTTTCTCTTGCGAACTTCCTCCATTTTGATTTAAAAATATAAAAAAAAAATCAATAAATACTTTGTTACGGTCTTCCTAACGCATACATAATTTATGAATTATTTATTCGCCATGATTGATCTGAAAACAAAAACGAAGCCTTTTAGTCATAAACACAATTTATTTAAGCTTTAGACTATAATAATATAACTGTAGAGTTTCTTTGAACGCGCTAATCTCAGGGACTATTGCCTGGTATCGAAAAATAATTTCAAAAATATAGTCTACATTATTTCTATTACTTCGGCCGTTATGGCGCAGGGACCACAAACAACGACTGTAAGTGCGGTTGTGGCTTCGATGACCACTGGAATGATATATGCTATGCAACTAACAATGCCTTGAGAATTCGGCGAAGAAGAAGAAAGTGAGGAACGGAAGCATTTCTATTGGGGAACAGAGAGTCTTAGTCTTAGTCTTAGTCAGTCTTAGTCTTAGTCTAACATTAGGTCCCCAGGTTCTCTCTGCCTAACTGCCTGCCTACTATATACGAGATACATCATATTGTTGAAAAACTACTACTAAGAGTATCTATGTCAACATGTCTTAGGTAACTTTTATTTATCTCCATTAGTTGGTATAAGCAGTCACAGATCAAAACTAATATTATGTATACTTTATTTTTTTTCGTTCATAATATGTTCAATTTGAGGCACGTCGCGGCGTAAAGGCACAAAGTGTGACTGTAAAATTGACTGGTTGTGGGTTCGATCGGAGTATCTTAACGCTACATTTCCCCTCTCTCTACACTCTCCCACTGCCTATCCTACAGTGTGCGGGATACACCGTGAAGCTGATTTCATGGTTTGATATGTTTATTTAGTATAAGTTTCTAGTATATATTTAATAGCATAAGTTTCTATACGTTACGTTACAGTAAAATTTGGATCTTAATTTTCCACGACAACTAGTGAGAAATGAGACGGCAAATGTCATAAAGTCATAAATAAAAGGAGTTGTGGGCCCAGAACGAGTATTAAATAAGTATGGACTATGACATGGACAAGGACAACCTTCTTAATAAGGTTTGTATGACCTTTTGCCTAAAAAAATATGTCGGAGTAAGGTCATCTAAAGTTCCCTACACATCGATTGTCCAGTCAGAATAAGAATAAATTATATATATCTTCCGATATTATGGAGACGGAGTAAAAAAATGCACCGTTTTATTTAAATAAAAAAAATATTACAGCGAGCAAAGTAGTAGTAGTAGTAGTAGTAGAAGGTAGTAGCAAGAAGAGTCAAGAGTCCCTTCGTGTGATAAAATAAACAGAAATCATAAATAACAAAAATCATCATCTAATATTTTTTTTTAGCCTCACACTATCCTGCACGTAGCACCGTGCTAGTTTTAAGACACTCCGATCCCACTTAGACAAGACACCCAGTTACCACCGAACTCTGGAGGCATGGCGAGTTGTGTGGCGGAACTCAACGCCGCGTTTTGCCTTGTTAACAGAGCGAGAAAATCAAAATAATTGTATGACTGTAAAATATAGATCCCATCAAAGACATGTGAAATGAGAGCCAAGTTAAATGTTAAGTAGTGCGTCGTTTTGGACACGGCGACGTTGTCTTGATACAGTTTTCTCACTAGTCATCGAACGCACAGCCATCGCCTTTAAAGTCAATATAAAACTATAGATCTCACAAGGTATCATATTGAAATAATTAGTGATTGTATGAAATATATTGGTCCCACTACAACTCCACTAGAAGGCCGCTACACATATAAATTACAAATTATCACATTCCCGCGCCATTATCTTGTCATAAAGATATAAAGAAATTTAAAATATTTATTTAATCCATTGTTTTATATCATTTTAAAGTGTTATCGATAAAGTTCTAAATTCAATATATGAACTTAATAAATATTTACTCGGAGGCCGTCGTAGCGTAGAGGGAGAGAGTTGACTGACTGTAAGCGCTACGTCTGTGGGTTCGTTTCCCACATGGAGGAACGAGTTATACTCAACACGCCATGTACCGAAAAATGGATTGAAAGAAGAGAGCGGGGTGTTTTTACCACTAGGTTCCGTCTGCCCTACCTAATAAAAACTTTGAATAATAAAAATATTCGTCATAAACCGTTTCATCTTTATTTTATATTTGGTTTTTATGCCTGCAACTACTACGTAGTGTTTTATAGCTTCACGCTGTATCCCGCACAGAGCAGGGTGGACAGAGGTAACATAATGTTGAGACACTGATCTCAAAATAAAGATATTTTCTACTTTCCCTCGAATTGTGTCCTACGTTACGCTGGTTGAGTGGTGGATTGTGGCATTTTTCTGTTCTAGAAAGGTAAAATTTGCTGAACATTAAAATAATAACTTGAAAAGTAAAAATGACATTGGAATTGTAACAAATTAATCAGCTTCACGCGGGATACAGCGTGAAGCTGATTAATTTGTTTGCACACAGCAGAATAGGAAGAGGGGACGTGGTTATAAAACACCCTGTTCCCCATTTCCCACCGAAACAAACTTTTAACAAACCTATAAAATAATATATTAAAAAAAAATATATTACTTACAAAAGCTAAGTACTGGGCGTTGTATAAAAAAGAGTCCTCGCTTAAATTATAATCACTAACACAAAATATTTTTTTTTTTCACTTTTATCTTAATAAATAAATATAATTGGTTTAATTCAATATTTTCATTTCTCACAAGTGTTGCCTCGCGCAGGTAGCTCTGTAATGTGATAAGCAATCATAAAACAAAGCTAGCGTCGGGTCGAGGTTATTAAAACGCGTCACGGCTTAGAAGAAGTAAATAATTAAATAACGATTCCAAATGCAACGTCTATAGGTTCGACTTTAATGAGATTTTTAATTAATTTAGCTTAGGCCCATCTCTCGATAGCGTCTGAGTGGGAAACTTAGTCTTTTTAGTTGTTATTAAATCACAATTGAAGGGATGACTATTTTTATTTTCTCTGCGCCCGCACAGCGTGGCGTTAAGTTCCGCCTGTCCGTTAGGAACTGCTTGCCTTCACTAATTAGGTTCTCTCTACCTACTCTACTACTATATGCAATTGTATATAAGTAAATTTATTGACTCTAACTTCTAAGCTTTAGGGGCCGTTCAAGTATTACGTAAGAAGTTTTCTTGCAATTATTGATACCTTGACTCACCAGAATCGAAACTGAATATGTTGTATATAATAAAAAGGAATCTTTAAATGTTACCCTTTTTTGTATGGCCTTAGTCTTTTTCTATTATTATATAGAAAAAGACGATAAGATATTATATTATTAATTCGCGGTAATATTTAAGCCTTAAGGTAATATAGCGTATGTCGTGGCACAGGGGCCGCGACAGTTTGTCGGTTCGATTCCCACTCGAGGAAATGAAAAGTGGTGAAAGGAAGGGTCATACATAATGGAGCGTCCTTACACGAGGTACCCAGGTTCCCTAAACATTAAACCCACATAAAAAGATTAAGCCCACAACCTTTGCGAGAATCACTCACAGCTCCATTTTGTCACGACAGTGTTATTACCTGTCATTTATTACCAAAAAACTCTTTCATTAATGACTTCTTGTGAATTCCGTTAGTTAAGTATTTACTTATATACTTTATTGCAGTAATTATATTATTACTTTACTTGCAATGATTTCAGTCATGTCAGTCGCAGAAGCCCAAGCCCATGCCACTTTCACATGGTTAGGGGTTCGAGGCCCACTCGAGGAAGTTTAATATTCAATTAAATTAATATTTCCATTTCTTCGCTCTGGTGTCGAGGCAACGCGCGGCATTGAGTTTTGCCACTAAACATGCAATGCTTCCAGAACTCGGTGGAAAAAGGGGAACGGAGTGTCTTAACACTATCGCATACCGGAATAGGCGGGGGAACCTGGTGCTAAGACACTTCATTTCTCATCTTCCGCCGAATTTTCAAGGCATTGAGCGTTGAATGGCGATATTTGACCTATTGAGTAAAATTTAGCGACGTGCTTTTGCCAGAGTGAAAATATGAAAATTTTTAATAAATACTAATTTGTTGCGCGTAAATATGCTCCCCATCCTCACCCTCTTCTTCGACACCCTCGCAGCGTCCTTCTAGACCCCTACGACCCAATTACTGCCACAAACGCCCGGATTCTTGATGATCTTAATATCTTTTCAGCATATTGTAAAGACAATAAACTTAATTTAAATTTAAATAAATGTAAGCATATCATCTTCACAAAAAAGAAAAACTTTAGCCAATTTTCGTATAGGTTATATGATGTGCAGCTTGAAACTGTAAAGTCCATCAGAGATCTTGGGGCCCTACTGGATCACAGGCTTCATCTTGACTTACACATTGAAAGCATTAAAAATAAAGCCTTTAAGATGTATGGCTTCGTTATGCGATCTACCAAAAATTTTAGGCGTCCTTCTTCTTATCTCACTCTTTATAAGCCCTTATTCGCTCCCAGGTTGAGTACGCTGTGCCTGTATGGAACCCGTTATATAATAAGTACATAGTAAGTCTTGAAAGTATTCAGATTAAATTTTTACGTGCCATGCAGTACAGATGCTATGGCAATCAAATGTCGTATATGCAATTGCTTAAAGATTATAAGCTCATTACATTAGAAGCAAGACGTAAGCAGCTTGAAGCATTATTTTTGTATAGTTACTTACATTAGTGTGGTAGAGTCACGTCGCCAGCAATGGCAACACGCATGGGCAGACTCGACCGGATCTTTACCACCCCCGGCATTTAAAACCGGCGTGAAGTAGTGGCTTTATGTCACTGCGTTTCGCATCAGGTAATGCCGGGCCCCGGCGCCTAACTCATCTTAAAGGCCGGCAACGCACCTGTAGCTCCTCTGGGGTTGCACGGGGTCGTGGGCGGCGGTAATCACTTACCATCAGGTGATCCGCACGCTCGTTTGCCGTGTCGTATCCATAAAAAAAAAAAAAAAAAAAAAAAAAAAAAAAAAAATAGTTTATGCCACAATAATTATGATTGCCCTAGTCTGGTTAATCAAATTTGTTACTGTATACCAACTAGAACACATTGCCGCAATCCTTGTCGATTATTTGCAACCAATCGATGTCGCACAAATGCCGGTAAACGTCGACCACTATACAGAATGGTCAACTCTTATAATCATCACTTTAATTCTATTGATATTGCGGCAACGCGTCCTAGCAGTTTCAAAAAAGCAATACATTCACTGCTTAAATAATGATGTGTTTGGCGTACCTCCATATATATTATGTTATATTTATGATAATCTGTGGTAAACGGTGTTGGTGTTACATTTATATATTTTGTTATGCTGTTCTTTTATTTATATGTATGTGCACTGTTCGTTTACCCCAATAAATAGAAAAAAGAAAAAAAAAACATAGTCAGGATTTATTTCTAAGTCTCACGTCGCGCTCTCCGTCGCCATAAAAAGCGACGACGGGGCTCAAGGGTCGTAATCCCTTCTAATTAGCGTACACAGGGCATTTCCCTGCGATCGCCAACTCTTCACGAGCACCCATCAAAGCTCGTACCTTTCTTCAGGGGCGAGCTACTCTCACCCCTACCCGCCCGGTGACGCCGTCAAGACTAGCCCAGTTCAACAGCAATAAAGTCCATCCAAAATAAAAAAAACGTCAATCGAGGCAGTTGCTTGTAGCCAACGGCCCCTATCGTGTTTTTTTAAAAACGTTAAACGTAATAATATCAAGAATGTAGGTAATAAAAAATAATATTACCTATTTTATCAAATATAATATAACACTGAATATAGAATCGTAGATAGCGAATACAAATAGATACCTACTGAATACTATACAAATGTGTTTGGTTGACGATACCCGATGTAAGTGGGTTCGATCCCCACTCGGGGGAATGGGTATATGTAATTTATTTTCATTAGAGGAGAACGGAGTGTGTTGACGCTAAGTCACTAGGTTTATCAGCTTGCCTCAAAGGGGCCTCATAAATTGGACTTAAGGCAGTAATACCTACTAATACATACTGCTTAAAATGAAGGGGCTTGTTACCTTTATGGCGACTTAAATATTTTCTACGAGAAGAACAGTTACTTGAATGCAGTTGTTACAATTTTTAAAGCGCTTCTTTTAGTTTCATTCAAATTTGTATCTGTATCTATGTAGGAAAATCTTGATAAGATATTTTTAATGCTTATTCTGTAAACATTAAATTGTACGCTCATGATTTAGTTCGCAAGATGCTATTCATTTTAGCGAGAGAAGCAAATATCAGAACATTTCGTTTATCGGTAGGGAAGGTTGCGAAGGTTTCGAAATAAGGGATTGAAAATGTTAACAAGTCACCTCCCTGTGTGCATGCACCATAGGATAGTTACGTCGTTATTTTTCTTTAATGTTTTATCTCCTGATAAAATAAATATCGCAACGTGCCCCCGCCGCCTCGTGGGTTTAACTTGAAGTCTTAAAATAATTTACAATTCTTATCATTAATACAGCGATTAGTGTTAAAAATCATTTGATAATTTTTGATACGATATCGACGTCATTTCAAAATAATAGTTTATTATTATTATATAGATTACATTAGATTTTTTTTTGTATGTATATACGTTTGTTCGTTTGTAACGGATGAACGGATAAACCTTTTCCTAATGTAAAGTACGTTTATAAATCAGCTTCACCCGTATCCCGCACACAGCAGGGTAGGCAGAGGGAACCTAGTGTTAAGACACTCCGTTCCCCACTTTCTGCCGGATTCTGGAGGCATTGCGTGTTGAGTGGCAAAACTCAACGCCGTGCTTAGCAACATTTAGTACATTTATCACTACAAAAATTAAAAATCGACTATAAAACAATCTTATTTTTTACCTTATACAATCATATTTAAAAAAAATAAAATGAAATTAAGATAATTTCAATTTTATGCTTGACAGCTACTTATTATCGTGTTAAATAATATATTATAACTGTTATTTTGAAAACTTTTTTTTCGTTGATCGCACTGTACTTAGTATAGTTCCAAAACGAGTTTGCAAGTCTATTTCATTAAATATATTATTGTGAATTGAAATTTAACTGAATTTGAGTACCTTTTCGCCAACCTATAGAAAGTAATGTTATCACTTATCAATTAATACCTATATCTATAGCTTAGGTTTATAAACTGTTTTGCCTTGAAAATTATTAAAATCTTTGAATATTTTTTTTAGAAAAAGTCGGGTGGGAAGAGGGACCCTGGGAACTTAGTGTAAGAACACACTTGAATAGGTATTTATAAAGAGAATTTTGTGCAAGTTTAACATTTTGTGGAGTGTGTGCAGTGAAAGTTAACATATATAGCATGTTCAGATACGAAATAGAACAATATAATACACATTGAACCAAGATGGAAATCATTGTTATTTTTTATTTAAAAGAAGACAAAATCAAGTAAACAAGTGCTTGTACATTATAAATAATATTATCTTAATATTTACACTTAAGGTCATATTGAATGTAATTAGTATTATTTATCTGACTTTGAATGAAGAAATTTTAAATTACACGTTTCGTATTTCAAAATATTTTTATTTCAGATTAGTCGCTAATAAAATCTAAATCAGTATCTTTTGGAAAATAATGTTCTATCTGAGCTGCAGTCTAAGCGCGTGCGCACAGACAGAACAGTTACTGCCCTTATTACGCTATTACGCTTTTGACGCTGACCTATTAATCGCTGTTTTGCGAATTAACATCTTTTCTCAAGCTACAGAATGCGTCAGAGGCTATTTATTTGATAGACGATAATACGTACAAGAAAATGAAAAAATAATTCTCATTTTATGGGTATTCCTCAAGGTTGTGTCCTTTCCCATCTCCTGTTCCCTATTTTTATTAATTTCTTCTCCCAAAACCTTTCTTCATCCTACCATCTATATGCTGATAACTTGCACTTACCTACGCCCTCGAGTGATATACATAGGTATTAAAAAAATAATATGAATGGCCTTACTACTGTACAGTTTGATACTGATTTCATTGTTAGACCGACTAATAAAAACCTTAGCATCTATTTAGACAGCGCACCTTGGTCAGCGCAGATAGCTGAGAGGTCAGCAAAATACTATTCGCTAATATCGTGTATCGTTCAGATTCAGATTTAGCTTCCTTGTTTCCGATTTTCCTCTAAGCCTGAAACTAAGGTCGCGAAGTTAGAGGAGGTTATCATTTGCTTGGTGAAAGTTTCTATGTACTGTGTATGAGCTTATGTATTTTTGTATAAATCAGGAGTATATTAAATATTTACTTATTATAATTTTTTTATTGCACTCTTGTCTATTTTATATTTTACGTCCTTTGTTTTTATCAAAAGTTGCCTGTAAGAGATTGCTTGAAGCAATAAAGCAGTCTTGGCTTACATGTTTTTAATTATCTGTTTACTGTGTTTTTTTTTCATACTTGTGTGCTATAAAGAATAATCTAATCTTATCTAAATTATTTAAATTGTTTTACTATTGTAAATTGCTGAATTAATATTTTCATCTTTATCTATGTAAACCTTCGATCGATCCTTAAGTAGGGATTTAACTCACAGTTAGCTACAACTTGTAACTTACAAGACAACATTATGTAATTCTGTAAGTACATACAAATAATCACATTCTCGTCATTATCTTGTCGTAAAGATATAAAGAAATGTAAAATATTTAATATCCGCCACTCAATAAGCAGTGCCTCCAGAATTCCGCAGAAAAGAACCGGAGTGTCTTAACACTAGGCTCTAGAAGCGGGATACAGTGTGAAGATGAAAAAAATCCTTCCATCGAGTGAAGATCGATCCCAAAACCATACATATTTCTACTTAGAGATCAGGGATATTTCTACTACACCACAATATAAAATGTTATATGGAATGTCACATTAAAAGTCATAACGGAATGAAATTTACTTTATTGTCAATAATAATAGATGAAGACGTCTATTATTGTGATCTATTCACTGGAAAATCCTTGAAAATTAACCGTATAATATTTCCTAGTTGTAACAGTAATGTAGACTTTGATACAATAAAGTTTAATTACAAACATAGGACCCCTTCATAATATTCTTGAGAACGTGGTTGTCGTCGTGGTTCGGTCCCAAGTCGTCGTGGGCGTATCTAATGATATTTACAGGTGTTATTGACTTTGTATATGAGCTTTCTTTTTATTTATAAATAACACCACTCGAAATTATATTATCTAAAAATGTTTGTTTCGTTAGTTAGTTTCAATTAGATATTTTTAGGCTTCCGTACCTTTTAAGGAAAAAAAGGAACACTTACAAGATCACTATCTCAGGAACGCTTGGAGATTTCGAGTTGAAATTCAAACTATATACTAAAATATACAGGGCTATGATTTTCTGAAAAAATCTAATTTCTATATTTACTTAAAAAAAAAATATGACCGTTTATATAACAAAAAACCGAAATTAAAATTGATAGGATACTTCAGGTTGACCTAGAATTATGAAATTTGGTAGGTAGCATCTACAAGTAGGTAGTAAGCTAGTTCAGGAAAAAATCTAATAACTATAAATTTGTAGTTAAATATTAAGAAATAATAGCCTTAGAAGGGAGGCCTAAGTCAGAGGAAAGGGCTCTGAATAAGCTAAGCTGGATTTTTAGAAAAAGCTCGAGACCTCCGATTTTTGTACCCCTTTTGTAACCCTCAGTGGGAGAGGTCGACTCGCGCTTGTCCGGTTTTTATTCTTTAGTTTCACGCTTTCCTCAGCAGGGTAGCCAGTCTCTTTTTACCTCTTTTGTCTCGTCCAGTGTCATTAACACTCACAAACATGCGCTCCCTATGCTGTTTACGTTTCTTTCAGTATAATCGATATAATATTTTTAGCACGCCAGCAATAAGCAGAACGTAGAAAAATGCCTTACCATATCCAGTACCTTCCATTTCATTCTCGAGCTGGCCAATTCTCGCCAAGCCTCGAGCAATTACAGTCGGTCTTCGTTATGTATAATATTGCACTCACGACGAAAAAAAAAAGATTTTCCTTCCTTATAAATTTCCACGAAATGGAATTCTATAAATTAGGTATAAGAATCATATTTTTTTTATACTTAATAGGTTTTCGTCTGTCTGTAAACGCGTGTTTTTAGCTTGAAGCACTATGTGCCCTCCGCCTACCCTGCTTTGCGGGAAAAGTATTATGTGCGGGATACAGATATATCTAAAAAACTGGCCTAATTTTAATTAAAGAAATTTGATAAAATAAAATCACGATAGAATCTTGGAGTACCTAAGCCTTTTAGTAAATAGCTTTGAAAATTTTAAATAGAATCGGAATTACAGAAATTTTCAGAAGATATTTTTTTTTCGTTTTTCGATTGAGCAGTGTGCTGTTGACTGTCTCTACAGCGTCACCGGACTTTGGAAGGTCGAGCTAGAAGTGCTCTGACCGTGGCTTGCGTATACCGTTGGACGACAAACGTTTGCTTCGTTCGATCCGAGGGCTCTCGATGCCCTTTTGGAATTTCATTTGCAGGCTCCTCTTTTGGGTTTTCCCCACAGAAAAACTGAAACCTCGTTTTCACCGACGGGATCGGTGTGTAACTGCGATTGTGATTAGCCCTATCTACTTATTAAGGGGCGTTCGTTTTAGTGAGGGGGTCGCATCAGCAATATTTCAGTAGGATATTTTACTTTTTAAGGGCGTATAAGAACTTAATGATGGCTAAATGGTACAATAGGGGAGACTGGGTACGATTAAAACAAAGGACGGTTGAAACAGAGCAAATATCTCGTAAACCGTTACGCCTGGAGTGAGGGTTGCAAGGGGAAAACGAAGCAGCCGACAGATTCGAACACGAATTCAGTGCCGTGCTGTATCCCGGGCGTTGTAATTTTGAGCAGGACGCCACATTGTTATTTATCACCTAAAAGTAAGTATTTTTCTTTTGACACTAATGCTTATACTAGCTGTTCATTTTAAGTTAATGTATTGGGTGTGCGTTCGTGATTATAATAACGCTTGAAGAATAAGGGATAGTGACTATTTTTAATGTGCTATTATTACCGACATAACTATAAAGTATTTTGTAGCTAGAGTGAGGTTGGGGACGATTGAAACATTTTTTGTGGGTACGATTGTAACAAAAAATATTAATGTTTACTTTTTTGTAGATGCCAAGAATTCGTATGAGAAAAACTTCTAGATGGGAAATTAAGTTGTTGAACTACAACAATACGTATGACGAAGTAAAAGCAGGGTGGTCACTAAGGAAATCGGCGGATAAAAATGGGATAAATCACTGTTCCCTGTTAAGATACATTCGAAAATTTCAAAAGCATTCTAAGGTTTCTCCGTCACATAGAGTGTTGCTCATATTAGATATCTCTTCCTCACATATACATAAATACACTGGACTATTGCAATAACAATGGAATTATCTAACTATCCTTTCTTCTTCTTTGCTTACACAAGTTACAACCACTCGATCGATCCAAATATGGATTTATATGGATATTTTTTTTAATTTTAGAAATGATTCTTATTTAATTTGTTTGTTAAAGTTTTTTTTTGTTTTTTAGTTATTTTTTTTAAGTTCATTTTCAAATTAACATCGTGTTTTGTATTTTTTTTAACTGTGAAAGACTGATGTTTTAGATGCATACGAATTGAAGACTGATTCATTAATCAGTGACCTATTCGACAACATTTTGTCAAATAGGGAAATAATTATTCGCATAATTATTATGAAAAATGAATAAAACATGTTTAATTAATATTTATTGTATTATTTGAAAATGTTTCAACTGACCCCATTAGCTGTTTCAACCGCCCCTGGCACGAGGACGGTTGAAACAAAAATAATTATTTTTTTAATCTCATATATTTATAAATATAGTATCCCGAGAACTAAAATAATATAGCCATATCGTAGTTAAAACTTCAAATTTTATTTTTACTTATCATAATCGTCTTTTGGTTTATAAGTTACAAAATTATAAACGGTAAAAGAGAAATTGTTTCAACCGTACTCAGTCTCCCCTACTCAATGGTTGAGATCAGTAACCAATGGTTTTGATTTTTTTTCGCGTTCAATAGGAAAGAGGTAAGCGCTTAGAAGCCTCTACTCAACTTAGAGATGTCGCTTGTTATATGATAAACCCCAATGCCCCTATATTTTCTATAATACCGTAGAAATTAAAATAAATCAAACACCCTGAGTGGGAATCGAACACGCAACTCCATAGCCTTCTCTATATGGTGTCATTATAATAGAAAAAAAATATATTTTACTTACCTGTAAATTGCTTTCACTAATTGTTAATGTTTTGTTACAATTATCATAATAAAAAGCCACGTTATGTTCGTCACGTGTTTACACTACGACAGAACACGAGTGACTGTTTGCAATTTGATAAAATAAATACTTATAAATACTGGAGTGAGATTATATCTTACTGTACACACGATGGTTGTAGGTTCGACTCCTACGTGAAAGATTTTTTAAGCTTCACGCTGTGTCCCGCATACCTATAGCAGGGTAGGCAGAGGCAATCTAGTGTTAAAACAAAAAACGATTAGAAAAACATCCCACGCATCGCCCAAATTTAGACATATTGTATGTTGTGTGGCCGTCCGTCAACGCCGCGCTTTGCCTGTTACCAGATATGAGAAAATTAAAAGAATTCCTTCTACAAAGTGGGAATCGGACTCTGACGCTCTCCCGCTGCGCCGCGGCGGCGGCACTATGCCGCCGAACGGGTATTATAACTTTTCGTTTCATTTATTGCCATAGTTAGACAAACCGCGGCGTTGAGATACGTCGTCTAAAAAGTGACGGAGACACGGAATGTCTTAATACTGAGTTCGCTTTGTCTGCTCTATAATGTTGTAAATGTTTTGTTTTAATACAGATAGACCTTGTAAATAAATCGATTATGGTATGTCTTCCAATTCAATACAAACCTCACGCTGTATCCCGCCCATAGCAAAGGCAGATAATTTCACCTTGATAACTGTATGTGATATTGGGATGATAGGTCTTGACAGACGGTCAACGTTATCCTAAAATGGGTTCCGTTTCTGCCTTTTGAGGTAAGGAAGGGTTCCTTAAAAAAGGAGAGTAGTCCAAAAAATAAAACAATCAACTAACATTATTTATTTCTGTAACTAATATAATAAATAAACTACAGAATGTAACGCTCACAGCACACAGTATAGATTTTTAGGAAAATGAAAAACAACTCACTTTCTATGAAAAAGTGAGAAAATAAAAAAATGCAACAATATATTTCTGGGTCATCAAAAATTAATTTTAATTCAAATTATTATATATTTTTCTTATAGCAACACAAATGCGTTAACAGCCAACACAAAAAACACATATTTACTTTTTTATTTGTACAGAACCTTTATATTTTTTTATATTGTATTTAATCGTGGCAAGCGGTTTTTAAATGATACTATAATAATAAATAACAAGATATGCCAATTATTGCTTAAAGTTCAACTTTAATAATATTTGCTTTCAATATTTTGAATTCAATAAAAAAAATCACTCTATATAGTATAAATAGACACAGAAAAATAAGAGAAGAAATATGAACTGTCAAATTCAAAATATCGAAAACACAGATAATAAGACAATAATATTTTTTTAAATTTTGCTAAATATTCAACATTTTTAAATATACTTTTCCGCCTTTCTTATTTAAAGCACAGATTATATTTATTAATAATATATATCTTTTTTGTTAAATTCGACTATACAAAGGCTCGATAGCGTAGGTCCTATAGGTTTTGGTATATTAATTGAATTGACAAACACATACATTTGTATGTATTTTTTCATACATTAAAAATAAGAAAAGTTTTTAAAAAAGAAGTATATGGCCATAAATCTTTTTTTTTTCTTATTTAATTTATATTTTTAGAAGACATTAATGTTCTCTTTTATATACTCTATGTTATTGTTTTTAACATATTGTTTATACAATTTTTAAATTTCACTAAATTTAATTTATTCAAACATAAATGATTTTAATATATTTTTTTTAATTTGACACACATTTTTACGACAATTTGAATGAAAATATTAATTTTCTAACCCTTAAAACATAAAAAAACAAATAATATTTCTAAATCTTACTCACGGTGTTGCTAACATTATTAGGAATAATAACATTAAGTCTTAGACAAAAACGTAGCTCTACTACATTGATTATACATCAAACGTCAAATATTATATATTTCAATATATATGTATCTTAATTAAGTTGCCAAAGCACCTATGGAATGGTAACATTTATGTTTATATAAATAAATAAATTGTATTTATATTTTAAAAGTAGCAACACCACTATACATTTATGTATATCTATATGGTAACATTTGTAAATTATGCACATTAAAATAACGATACATTTATAATCATAACTAACAATTTAACGCCATTTGTCATATTTTGGGGCCTAAATCTTAATAATGGAAGATTATAATAAGTACAGTGTGTTTTTTATAAGCAAAATCAAAACTATATAAACCAAATAAACCACTTTTAAATTATATATATTTTTAAATAATTTATAATTAACTAAATTTCAATAATAATACTTACAATTAATTAAAAAATAAATAAGAAAAATTAAGTACAAAAAGGATTTTTCTTATAATTAAGTTTCGTTGAAAACTATGGCATGGAATGAAAGATATCTATGCATTTCTTTCTAACTTATTATTCTTTATATTTCTATCTCTTTCAAAACAATATTTAAATCTAATTCGATTAACATAGTATTATTAATAACATAACTATTAATAACACAAAATAGGTGAATGATTTAATATAATGTAAAAATAATAAGTATATAAAAAATAGGAATGGATGAACACAATAAATAAAACATTTCATAAAAGTAGGAACCAAAAGATTAAGTACGAATAACTAAAAAAATAATATTATGCATATTCATAATTAATATCGTTGTCACGTAATGGATTACTTATTTACTAAAAATTTTAACAAAAAACAAAAGATATTTGCAATTTTTACTAAAAAATTGACATGATTCGACGATTGTTTATAATCTTTCTGATGCATTTATTACTTAAAATTTTATTGTCTTTAAGATTTTTTTACTACGTAACTTACAGCCATTTAATAAAATAGGCAAAAAAATATATACATAATTTTCCCCGATTGGGAATCGAACCTACAATCATTGTGGTACTTTCATTATGCGTCATTATGTAATTTATTATATATTTTTTAAATATGGACAATATATTTTTACACATACTGTATAAGAACGTTACATTGAAATTATTAAATATTTTACTATCTGAAAATCTGACAAGTTGCATCTATTATAGCATTATTTAGTTTTTACTGTGTATTATTAATAATGCATTTTTACACATGTGTATATTATATTTATAAAATAAAAATATTTTATAGGATTATAAATATTTTATAAATAAATATAAAGCGCGTAAGAATATAGTAAAATTATAAAAATAACGATAAATATACTCAGAAAAGGATTCGAAGCTGCTTAACGCAATAATGTCAATTCATAAATATTTTAATATAATATACACAAATGCAAAAATTTACGTAATTATTCTGTAATCTGTATTAAAATATATGTTATGTTACAGATAAAATATATGAGTGCATAACTATTAAATTGGTCTATTGTAAATACTATAAAGCTGTAATAAGTCGTAATTAAAGTTTTATTCGTTATTTATTCGTAATATATAGAATATAGTTCATTTTAAGATTATTAAATATATTGAGTATTTTTATTAATGCGAAAATGACCTAACTTTTTCAAATAATCCCAAAAAAAGTTAGAAGAAATCATACATTACATTACATATAAATTAATATACCCGCTCTGCTAAACAAAGCCCGTTGAGTGCCACAATACGTGGGCAATTATCCAATAAGTTATCGACAGGAATTTGAACCCACAACTATGTTTAATAAGCAGCGTAGTGCTTCAAAGTGTCTCAAAGGAGATAAATAAGCATTAAAGAAGTATAAGTTTGACTATAATTATGCTGATTGATAAAAATATATATTTATCAAAATATAAAATTGTTCAAAGCGCCATACTTTTAAACATCAAAGTTAAACCATTTGCATTATTTAAATAATTAAGAAATTTAGAATAATGATATACTGATTGATAATAAAAAAAACAAAAAGCAACTAGCTGTATAATTATGATTTAACTGTTTTTCCAAATTTTAGTTATTTAATCATATTTATAAGATTTTTTTAATTGTTTCAACAGATAGATAACAATATATTTTTTATACATAAATAATTCGATTTAATATAGATATGATTTAGAATTAAGAATTTCAATGATTTCAACAATTTATTATTCTATATATAATTTACGGAAGAATAATATGGACGTCTCTAAATAACAAAAGGCGTATCTATACAAGGATTTTAAGTGTTTTTTTTTCTTTATAGATAAGAAAATGAGCAAATATGAGCAAATATTATAAAAAGGACGTATTTTAAACCAATTGTTAAGACGAAATGGCACTACATAGTATAATAAATAAAAAAAAAATATTAAAAAATATGGCAATGTTAATAAATACATTAATCAAAACAAAAAAGAAAAGAAATGCATATAGGCATGGAATGTTTTAAATAATAATAAGAAACTTCATTTTCTTATTAAATATAAACAATTAAATAAATTATTTTTAAGTAAATAATATATTTTACTACTCATTATATTAATATATTTCAATAGTTAGCAGAATAAAAAAAATCAACTAAATCTCCAGCATCTTCAAAGAAAAAAAATCAAAATTGTAAAAATGTAAAACTTAATCATGTAAAAAAAGTTAGAACCATATCAACAAACAATGTTTACATAATATAATTAACTATTACACTTAAATATAATTAGCTAGCTTTCTTCGGGAATATAATCTTCTAACTTCTTACTTCCGAGTCTTCCAAACTAATATTTAATGAAAAACAGATATAAATAATGTTCTCAAATAAAAGATATATATAAAATAAAATATATTATTATTGTTATTAAAAAAAATATAAAATCTAATAATATTAATCAATTTAGGCCATCAGGGCGCAGTGGTACGAACATGCGACTATAAGCGCGACGGTTTTGTATTCGATTCCCACTCGGAGGAATGAAATATTTAATATTTTTATTTTTTCCCCTCTGGTAACGAGGCAAAGGCGCGGCATTAAGTCCCGCCACTCAGAACGCATTGCTTCAAGAATTGGACGGAAAGTAGAACCAAGTTCCCAGATTCACTCTGCCTACTCTGCTTTGAGAAAACAGCGAGGAGGCTTAATAAAATAATAAAGGCATTAAAAATTACCATTCAATTTATGTTTTTGTAAGAAGACCTTCCAATTCCAGAACCTCGGGCACTTCTATATCTTCCAAGCGTATCGCTGAAGGACTGTAGTTAAATTGCACTGCATATATCATTTTAGTGTCCATTAGGAGACTTTGCTGTAATTTAAAACAAAAATAATAATCTATACATCAAGTCATATATTAAAAATGTAACTTATCACTGTACATGGAAGATATATATAAGAGAAGAACAACATTTATCAATATAATAGAAATTCTATTACAAAGGAATGTTTTTTACGACTGTGCGTTTGTGTTTGTGTTTACCATTACCATTTCACTAAATTTCACTTAACATTTAATGTATATTTAAATTCAGGACTAAGTTATGGGCACGGCTAGTAGTATAAAATATTAAAAACAAATAAAGTAAAAAAAACTATATTTGGTTATAGAGATATTGCAAGAAAGAGACAGCATACTATTGTATTTCATATTTTCTATTATTATTTCAATACATACTGTAAAACATATAGATGTTATGCTTAATAACATCTATATTACATACGATACACATTTATAGTGTAAAAGGCGTCGTGGTGCAGTGGGACAACAAATGACTGTAAGTGCATCGGTAGTGGGTTCGATTAGCATTCGGATGAATGAAGGCTTGAAAATTTGCTGATACGTGGTGAACGGAGTGTCCTAGCACTAGACACCCTTCGCTTGCGCCTGATTTATGCGATTACAGTGTGAAGCTATAAAAATTTATAAATACCGGTTCTTTATTAGCATTAGGTCCGGCTCTCTCCTGCATAAGTTTCTGGATTTCGTGTATGAATTCCCTTGTCACTTTAACTTCGTATTCCTCGGCCGGGGTGTACATGTTTAATATCTGGAATGTTATTAGAAATAATTGTCGATAATTATATTATAATTTAAAATGTCGTTCGCTATGAATATTTTAAATACAAATTGAGGATATCATAGCGCAACGGCACAAAGCGTGCATGTAAATATGCGACGGTTACGGTTTCGATTCAACTCGGGGAAAAGAATTATTATTATTTTCTCGCTCTGGCAATAAAACACGGCAGCGACGTTGAGTTTCAACACTCAACGCAATCGTCAATCAACGTGGAAAATGAAGAATTCAGTATGTTATATTTGTGATACATCGTGAGGCTTTATAATTTAATTAGAATTGAACCCAGACTAACCTTACAAACTTGCATAGCGGACAGATCGGCGCACATTTCCACTGTACTATTGACGTCGGCCATGGATTTGCGAGCTTGAAGTAGTTGCACGGCTTGTGTTATCGGCTTGAGAACGCTTAGGATTTCTTCCATCTTAGAAAATAATAATTATGAAAAAAAAAGTTTAAGTTTGTCTAAATGTAAAAAAAGCATAAAAAAATGTTTTTAAATTTTATATTATAAGTAGCGAGATTTGAACGTGCGTTTATTATTTAACTATCCGTATGACCACGCAGTGTATCATAAGTAAAATATCTGTAAGCTATGTTCTATAATTGTTAATATAAAATATTAAAAACATTGTAGTAATAGAACACACTGTATAATATTTAAACTTTTTAAAATGTTACTTAGAAAGAAAAATACCTTTTTTAGAAAAACAAAATACTTTGCAGGATTTGAACCCACGACTATTATAACTTTTTTACAAGATTATTATAAATATTCTCTTTCAGAAGTACGGAGGAAACGCTATAAAATGTATTTTAAATATAAACTCACACTCTGCTGTCCATATTCAGCTAAATGTTCCTTTATCCATGTTTCCAAGTGGGATATATTGTATCGAATCTGCAACCCTTTGGCCCAGCAGCAAAGATCCTTGCGCAACAGTAGCTGGTTCAAACTGTACGCGCATATGTAATAGAAGAGCTGGAGAAAGATATATTTTATATTAATTTTTTTTTCGCATCACGCTGTGTCCCGCACGTAGCGGTGTAGGCAGAGCGAACCTATGGCTAGGACATTCCGTTCCCCACTTTCTACACAATTCTCGAGATGTTACGTGGTGAGGGCTGAACGCCGCTCAACGCCGCTTTTAGCCTCGTAATCAGAACAAGGGAATGAAAATATGACAATTTCATTACCCTGAGTGTGAATCGAGCCCGCAATCTTTGCGTTTACAGTAAGTCGCACGCTTTTGCCACTGGGCCATGACTACGTCAAATACATAGTACGATTTCTCCATTTTCTGTAAATTTTAGAGGTACTGTGTGTCAAGTGGTGGAGCTCAATGTGCTCTTATTGGTAATATAAAAAATAAAAAAAAGAACTAAAAACATGTAATATCAAAATGTACCATTAAATTTTACCTACACAATATAACGAATAGACTGATAATAAATAAAGCAAGAAAATCTAGAGAAGTCTAATATAATAGGTGTCATATTAAATTTATTTATGCGTTCAGTTTCACTTACTAACATACTCAGTCATACACACACACAAAAGAAAGAATATACCTGTCTAAGCATTCAATTTATTGGGTGACACAATCACTATTCTGGTCGTTTATTCACTGATACACTCATTACCATAATATTAATGCCACCTTAATAAATAAATAAAAATGAGGTGATTTCCGATCACTTTTACTTTCACATAAATTCTTATTCATTCATTCACTTCATGAATGAACGAATTATTCATTCATACACACACTCGACAACTAAATCAATAGCACTCACTCACACTTAACAGGACCTTGTATTCATTCGTTTCCTCACTCATGCTCTCACCTGTCTAAATATAACAACTCTGAGCGCGGGATCGACAGCGTGCACCCTGAGGTGGTCGTGGGTGGTCGCCAGTTCGTGCTTGAGTCGCGCAGGGCCGGCGGAGGGCGGTGAGGGCGCGATGCGAGGGCCCGATAGGCCGCTTATCTCCTCGTATTCCAGGATCGCGGGCATTATTAGACGCTCGAGTTGGCGTTCCAGGAGGTTTATTAGACCTGGAAATAAATTTAAGGCGTAAATGTATCTTCAGCGTAGCGGTAATTATTCTTCTAGATAGAACTTGCATGCCTCCGGAATTTTGCGGAAAATGAGGAATGGAAATGTCTTAATGGGAACGGAGTGTCTTAGCACTAGTTTCCCGATTCCCTGTGCCTGCCTATGTGTGGTAAACAGTGTGAAGTTATAAAAGACAAAACAGACGACTCAAAATCGTACTTTGTCAAGTGTCATACTGCACCACATATAATATACCACCACATAAAATACACAACCTCATACAAAATAAATATAATAAATAATAAGAGTAACCTTGATAAATCCAAATGGCTATGTCGCTCAGCACCTGTCTGTACTCGGACAGGTCGAATATCCTCAAGCTCTGTTGGTTCTGTCTCGGGGTGTTCCCCGCTTGGTATATCGCGTCGCCGCTGTACTGACGGAGGTTGTTTAATAATCTGTAAATATAAAGTAGAAATTATATTTTTTTGTTGTATCCCGCATATAGAAGAGTATGCTAAGGGAAACTATTATTACGACATTCCGTTCTCCACGCACCGTCCAATTATCGAGATATGGAGTTTTTAATAGCGGAATTCAACGCTGCGCTATATCTTGTTACCAGGGAATATTTTATTTTTAATTTTATTAATGTATTTATTTGAAGTTTAACATAAGTATATTTTAATATCATAATATTTATAATATCAATTTATTTATAATATCTAAATATGAATTATTTTTTTAGAAAAAATATGATGTTTCCTAGTAACAGACGCGATGTAAACTGTCGTAGTATGTGGCATGCACCATGAAAAATTAGCTTCACGTTGTATACCGCACACAGCAGGGTAGATAGAGGGAACCTAGTGTCAAAACACTCCGTTTCACACTTTCTGCCGAATTCTGGAGGCATTCCGTGTTGAGTGGCAGAACTCAACGCCGCGTTTAGCCTGGACACCAGAGCGAAGAAATGGAAATATAAATTTAAGTAAATATTACATCTTCTCCAGTGGGTATCGAACCCACAACCAGCCGGTTTTACAGTCCATGCCGCTGTGCCACGACTGGCCTTACCATGAAAAATATTTAAAATAATCCAAAAAGAATCAATATAAGAAAAGAATCGCTAAATAAATAAATAAATCCGCTCTCTCTCCCTCTCACCTCAGCATATTAGCCAGCCACAGCGCACTATACTCCACACTCTCTGCCCTCTTCTTCAGCGTCTTCTTGACGCCGGTTCGTATCGCCTTCATCAGTTGGTGCATTTTAGGCTCGTCGTCGACGTGGTCCGTGTGTCTGAGCATCATGAACAGTATGTAAGCTGGAAGACCTGGCAGTAGGGTTACTGCGATACGGGGTTTTAGATCTGGAATTCAAAAATGAAAAATTATTTTCATGTGTATATTTTTGATATTTAGTGTAGAGAGAACATTACAAATATTAAGTCACTACAATCTCTAATTGCTTTGTTGTCATTGTTATACAATTTTAATAATAAAAAAATGTGATAACATCAAATTTTAACTAATACATAATTTTTTTTAATATATATTTTTTTAAAATATAACATAGCATATACAAACATCATATATAATTTTTTTCTGTTAATGTATTTAAACATTTTAAAATTTAAAAATCAAAATAAAAATTTCAAACATTACTTGAAAATCAAATATTTACATACAAATACTAATATTTAGATTTAAAACAATACACTAAAATGTCACAGCTATATAGCAGACTATTGAAAATGGTTATAGATTCGAATCCAACTGAGGCTGGAAAAACATGAACTGACTTTTTGTTTGTTTCTATTTAAACAGAGTGACAGGACACTAAATTGGTTCAACTACGCTTACCAGTAACAAGTTTCTTTATAATAGTCCCTTCATCTTGCAATTTGTATTCAAACATGCCCAAATACTCTCTCTCCTTTTTACGCATTACGGGTGTTATTTCTAGAGCTGTCGACGTATTTTGTGATACGATTGTTTCTGAAAATGGCAAATAATAATTATTTTTAAATAAATAAAGCAGTTTCACTGCACATACCAGAGTAGGCAGAGTGAACCTAATATTTAGACATTAAGACGCAAAATAAATAAAATTGCCTATATAGAGAAAAGAAACTATATCAGTAATATAGTTTATATTTACGTTTCGAGCATACTCGTTTTTAGCGATAATGTTTTTAAAAATAACAACATATTTTAATTATGTACACAACAGTACAGTAGTACAGTACAGTAGTTGAAAATAAACTAAAAACACGTTCTAGTGAAAAACTTAACTAAAAAGAATTATGTAAAAATTTTATTTGAATTATGTAAAAAAGTGGGGGGTGATTTTTATAATATTTTTTTTTTACTTTTTATGTACATTTTGTAGTTTTTTTTAACAATTATTATTATATTATCGAAAGATCTTTGACAATTATGCAATTTCAAATTATTCCGACATTTCAAAGCCGGTCAAAGTCGCGTTCAAAGTTTCGATTACAAACATACATAATAAAAGTGTGTCAAAAATACATACAAAAAGGATACAAAAATAACATGATTTCCATACCATTGCCTTCGAGAATATCCTGCACATCTTCAACGCCCACCTCCTTAAGTTTATTCACCAAAAGTCTAATTTGATTTTTGTATCTGCGACAACTCTCGGACAATTTATCTACACGCTCCTAAAAAGTAAAAACAAAAACAAAACTTATTCTTTTTATGTTTATATGCCATTTAAACTATAACCGCAACAAAGAAAAAAAACAGATAATTATATTTAAGTGCCAGTGATGATTAAAATTCATTATTGAATTTTTAAAATATTTCAAAAATATTTATAATTTTCTTAGATTAGAGACAAGTCGTGGCACGGGCACTAAGTGTGCCTGTAATCGCGATTGGTTGTGGAAATATTTATTGAAATTTATATTTTCATTGTCGAAGTGTCGAAGCAAGCGCAGCGTTGAGTTCCGATATTAAACACGCAATGCCAATAACATAAGACTTATCACTAGGTTTTATATCTTGTGAAACGAAAATAAAAATATTAAATACCTGCATAGCAAGACTTTCCGATGCCAATCTAATAATTTCATTCTGTGCGTATTCCTGACTTTTGTTCTTCGGCTCCTGACTCAAATCCGCACCCAGCAACCTAAAATGAAATGGTTTTTTTTTCATATCAAACATAAAGCTTAAAAGCTGACTTAATTAGATTGAATATACGTATGATTTTTTTATTAATTAATTAATTAATATATATTACGAGTACAGGAAACCCATTTTGGGCAACTTTTTGTTAAAACAACAAAGTTCCTTGTTGCTTAACGACGGTTGTTATTATTGTGGCAGAATAAATTACTTGTCAAATTGAAATACAATTTAATATATTAGTATATATTGAGAAAATTACAACCATGAAAAAAATCAAGTAATTTATGTTCATCCCAAGACTCTCAAGTACCTCTACATGAGTATTTTATCACAATTGAATTAGCGGTTTGACTCTGATTGCGTAAAAGACAGACAGACAGATAGACAGAGTTACATTCAAATTTATAATATAGGTATGGACTATATGTACCATAAGCATAAATGTTATTTTTTATTATTGTATTTTACTTTAACAAATAATAATTAATTATACATATATAATTATTCTCTTTTATAATGCTAACATATTTTTTAACGTAATTTACAAATTATTCTTGCACACTGCAGGGTAGCAGGGTAGCAGGCAGGGTGCTCCGTTCTCCATTTTGAACCGAAATCTAGAGGCACTACGTGTTGATTAGCGGAACTCACCGCCCTTTACCTCGACACCAGAAGCAATGAAAATATTGTTTACTTGCGCCAAGAATAACATGAATATACCAATATGGCAACGTCAAATATGACATTAAGATGTCGATGATAATTACGTTGATTTATGGTTACACAATTAGTCAATGGTTGCACTGAAATGATGATTACGGTTACAATATTTTAATATTAATGGATACAAAGAGTGGTTAATAACTCGCTGATATTGAATAGCTACAACGAAGTAATGATGATATACTGACGTGTATTGACGGTTACACTGAAGGGTACACTGACGTGTGTTATTTATGGTTACACTGAAATATTTCCAATAGAGTCGAGTTTATTTCAATTTTTATATTTTTCGTAAATGGATGTCATTTATGATAACAGTGATGGTAATGATATGACGGCACTGAGGTAATATATAAATCAATAAATTTAGTGTTACATTGAAAATTTTGTCATGGATTTCCAATAGTATAATATGGCAATGGTTACAGTAATAGTCAATGATTACACTGATATTCAATGATTACACTGATAGTCAATGATTACACTGATAGTCAATGATTACACTGATAGTCAATCGTTACACCGAAGTGGTTAATGTTGCGTTAAGAATCAAAATAACTGGTTACAATGAAATGTCAATAGATGAATTGGTTACGTTTAATTTTAAATACTCCTTTGTATCTAAGTAATTATATAGGTGATGGTTACACTTATACTACTAAGGTTACTTCCACAAGGAATTAATGATTGTACTGAAATAATGAGGATAGTTAAAGCAAGATTTTTTTAATACACGAAATAAAATAGACGTTTATGGAATTTCTGATGGATATATTACGTCCGCGATGGTTCCAATATGTGGACCAACAGATAGATGCATGGAATTGACATATAAAAGTATTATTTAATTCTTTATAAATTTATTAAAGTTAACAAGTCCAAGTGAAAAAAGCCGCACAAGCCCATCAGTCAGCCAGTAAGTCCAAATAAAAACGAGTACAAAAAAGTTCACCTAAACAGATAAAAGATTGAAAATAGTTAATGACACGTTTATAAAAATATTGTCATTATACAAAAATGTTTTTAACGTCTTGCCAGATAAATAAAGACCGTCCCAATATCTTCTTTGTGATGGTATATCTTCGGCGCTGGAAAAGAATAACGTATAATATGTCCTTTTTACTTAAAAACTAATAATCTTTTAATAATCTATGAAACGATAAACATTTTTAGTTTGTCAAAGCAAATTAAAATCATGGTTTTTTTTCTCATATTTATCAATATTAAATAGCATTGAGATAAAAAGTCTTAAATATTATAGTAACAGAAAAATATAAATAATCAATAAAAATAAATCTTACTTTTGATATTTCTCATTCTCATCTCTAAGACGATCGATTTCTTGTTTCGATTTACTTATATGCTCGGAATAGAATTTCTTTTCAGCTACAAGTTCTTCTTGTAATTGTCTGTAAATTAAGTTAGAAAAATATGTTTTATTGAAACATTTTTTATAAATAAAAAAAAAACATTTCTGCATAACAGGGTGGGCAAAGGGAACTTAGTAAGCACTTCGTTCTCATTGTGACACTTCCGTTTCTCACCTTTCGCCGAAATTTGCAAGCATTGCGTGGCGGAGTGGCGGAACTCAACGCTGCGCTCGAAATCGTTACCAGAGCGAAGAAATGAAAATAGTAAATATTATATTTTCTCGAGGAATAATCGAATCCACGAGGTTGTTGAATTTTCATATTGGTTAGTATATTATAAAAAATAGTCTGACTCAACTTAATTTTTATAGGAGCGTACATAACATATACATACTATATTAGAAAATATATTCCGCTATATTTTCTAATATAGTAAGTAAATTTCAGTTAAGATGTTTTTGATATACTCGTGCCCGTACTATAAGCATGCTCAGGCAGACAAAACTTTTAAAAATTATCTTTGGGTTTTGTTACATTGATTAATGCACTGAATAATACATATAGATCCTTTTCATTATATGTGCGAGTTACTTTTCAGATTTTTTCTGCCTACCCTACATACTGCACATATGATGTTAATTGGAAAAAAAAAATCATAACTTTTTAAATAAAAAAAATACCATTTACCTATTAATGCCCTTCTGGGCTTGATAAGCAGTAGCTAATTCGCCATCTTCGTTAATGATGTCCACGTCTGAACCGTAGTTTGATGTTGCAAGCGACTTTAGATTCACCGTCTATAACCATAAAGTTTATATTAGTATCAATAGTTTTAAGTACATTTAAACTATTGAAACAAAGGTAAGTAAGTGTATGTATTCGACTTTACACTTTAATTGGGCATACTTTATTAAAATAATATATACGTACAATTTGATTTAAGTTTTTTTGTACGTAAAATGACTATATTTTTTTTATGAAGAAATATAAATAAGATAATTATTAATTACATAATCTATATAAAAATCAAATGTATACACTTACAAAAAAGAAAAACAATATAATATACCATGCAATGACACCAAAGGAAAGCATTGAAAAAAAAATTGAATAAAAATTAGTCTAAATATAAAAACAAGGTACAAAAAAAGTATAAAACTGCAACATAATAGAATTATGTACGTAACATGTATAATAAAATGATGTAGGTATATGACATAAATTAATTTTGATACAAAAAAGGTTTACAATTCAGGTCGTACATTTTTATGGAAAAAACGAAAAGCTGATTTAAATTACATAATGGTATTTTTTCATGATTTATAAATCATATAAGCTATTTATGACACATCGATATTATTTTTTACTCACGACGCTCTTCAACGCTTGGAACCATGGTTTCTGCGTGAAAGTAGTTATTTTTATTTACACATTTTATAAATTATAATATATAAACGACTAAAGAACTCTTCGAAATATTATTATTATAATCTACATGCAGTCATAATTTGCATATGTCTGGCCTTATTTCTAATTTTATCTAATATGTATCTTCAGAATTTGAGAATTTGTTTCAAATAAAACTTTATAATGTAAAGTCAATAAATAGATGATGATGAATAGATGATGTATTCCTTCTCCGCAATGACAATATGTTTAAAAATGTCGTTTATACGTGTGAGATTTTACTAAAAATCCCACACGACAATGTACATGATATTTAAAGAATAGACTTTTTAGTTCAATTCGGCAAAATGATTCGTTAATAGTATTAGTGTCTTCAAATATACAACAAAAAACAAAACAAAATTACGAACAAATAATACCTTAATATTCCTTAAATGATAAAACTCTCTTTTGGGTAAATCTTGGAATAATGTCTTTATAAAAATTCCATTCGGAAAACTTTCCATTTTTTCACATTTCACAAAAGAAAAGGTATTTTATCAAATTTTTCAAATTTTAGGCAATGAAAGTAAACATGAAATATTACTATAATAATGTGACAAAAATATATATTTTTTTTTAACCATCACTCACGTTTCGTATCAGTCAACGAGACCTAACCTCATGTTAATATTTTCTTCATAAATATTAGTTTCAAGATACGGATCACTAATAAGAAAAAGTAGTTTAGATTTCGTTCATACATAAATATCGAAAAAAGTATATATTTGTACATAAACAAAAAAACATTATTTCAGTAAGTATTTTTTCCTAATTAATTTAGAAATATGTAGAATTTCTAAGTGGTAATTGCGCCACAACGGTGTTAATATATTTAACAACGTATTTTTTATTTATAAGTTAAAAAACAGACAAGGAAAAGATCTTTTTACAACACATTTTAGTATATTTTCCTTTTTTTTATCACTACGAATAATAAAACAAAACACATAAAAAATCATCCGCTGGGCTTTTATTTAATTTTTTCACAAAACTTCGCGACGTATTTTTTATATAAATTTTATTAAAAAAACAAAACCGCATTCTTTACGTATACTTAACTTTTTATCAAGAAACCTATATCTCCACAGATATCGGTTATGATAAGAAAGAGCAAGGTAAACATGCTTCGGTACCATTTTTTTATCTTATAAAATACAGTACACATTAATAAGATGTGTAAATAAAAAATGCGGAACATTTACTTTATTACGATAATATTATGAATATATTTTTTTATTTCACATAATTTTTGCCTTTCACACATGAAGGAAAGAGAAAATATACATGTAATGAGAAAAAAGTGAACGTATAAACATATGAAGGGAAAAAACGGAGTTTTAGTATTAAGACAGTGGCTAGGTAACCAAAGGTTCTGGTGCAAAAAATAAAGTGGGGCTCAATTGAACTGTGTGGTTTTTTATCAACACAATTCAAAAAAAAAATATTTAAATATTTTAAAATGTGTTTTTTTTTAATAAGATGTCATGGTCAAAACTGGGTTACGAGACCTGGTTGCTGTCTCCCCGCCTAAAGAATAAATCTAAATAAAAAATTGACTTAATGTAGACTTTAGAATTACAAAAACTATTAGTAATATTTATTATCTGTTTAAAGAATCTGTAAAAATATATATTTTTTTATTAACTAAGAATATAAAAAAGAATCTTACCTGATGTGTCAAAACACTCTTTAGTTGTATACATTCGTCGCGTCGTCTATCTAATTCCTTTTGCATTGCGGCCAATTGTTCTAAAAAAAACATTAAATTTATGTTAAAAATAAGTAACATATAATTAATATATCATTATAAATAGATTGTGCAGAATAAAAGTTTCCTAACTAGAGAATCGAATAAATATTATAAAATCTTAAACTAGGTTTTTTATTAAATAAATCAAAAGTTATAGAATTGTTGAGTTAGGTCACTTTTATTCTAAGATTGTGTATGTACATATGTTCGTAAAAAGCTGATGAACCAAGCTTTATATAAAATATATATTATATGAGAATTGTGTCATTTTCTAAAGTGACAGCTTATAAACTTCATTGCAACAAAGCATTTTATGGCAATTTATATTGAGACGTGATACTTATTTATGATTTCAAAAAGTCTTTATCGAGAAGTTATTGAGAAGTTTATCAATAATATATTAAATACTATTGTACTCATACAGCTGTTTCTAAACTCTAAAGCAATTATTATATTTTAAGCACTTTTCTATTCTATGTATATGTACATCAATAAGCTTTGAAGAAGCTCGAAATAAGTGATATTGCTATCTTTTTCGTTTCTATGTAATTAGAAAAGGACAGCATCATCTATCAAATTGTTATATACACTAACTGTTTTCCGCGACTGTGCATGCACAAAGTAAGTTAATATGAATCATTTGTTTAATAAAATAACTAAAAGACGGCCAGTCGTGGCGCAGGGACATAAGTGTGTGTGACTGTAAACGCGACTGGTAGTGGGTTCAATCCCCACTCCTGGAAATGAAATATTTAATTTAATTTATATTTCCACTTATCCGCTCAGCAAGCAACAGCGCTGGGTGCCGCCCAAATAAATGCGCAATGTCGCCAATATTCAGCGGAAAGTGAGAAACAGGAGTGTGTTATTAATGTGAACAGAGCGTCTTCCACAACCAAGTTCCATCTGGCCTTCCACCAAGGCTCTTCACCTTCCAAGGCCTTCCTTCTGGATACAGTATGAAGTTAAAAAAGAGAACATTAGTATATTTATAAGTCCGTTGAGAATAAGAACGGGGACGAGGTCTGGCTCGATAATGCGAAAGGCAGGCAGGGCGCAGCCATTATTTAATTATTAATATACCCTCAACCAAACGTAATATTGTTAAAGTGGTTAGATAAAACACATTTATAAAACATTACAACACAATTTCAACACAATTTAAAAAATTACAACATTATCAACACAATTATAAAACATTACATGAAAAGTAAAATATTTGATTTTTCATATCAACATCTTATGGTTCTTACAAATAGATAGGTAAATAGATACTCACCGACTATTTCCTTAGATATATGAGTAGCATCTGCACCGCGAATTCTTTCTAAATGTTCCCTTAGTTTTTTATTCTCAATTTCTAGTTCTTCAACTTTGAATCTGTCCGAATCTGGGTTAGATGGTGGGGATGTCATACGATCTGTAAAAAATAAAAAATATATATTTTTTAATTTCGTGCTGTAACTTGCAGGGTAGGCAGAGGGAACCTATTGTAAAGACACTCCTTGCTTCGCCTAATATTTGAGACATTGCTTATTGAGTGGCCAAACTCAACGTCACGCTTTGTATTGTTGCCAGAGTGAGAAAATGAAAATTATTTAATATTCTTACAGGGAATCAAAAGCAATTACCGTCGGGTTTAATACAAACATTTTAATATTAGGGTAGTTCAAGCTGGCGAAGATGTGAGCGATACATTACTCTTTATAGTCATATTTTCACTTTCATAGACTATTGATATTTAAATATAGTCATTCCCCCAAGTGAGACCGAACTCACACTTATCACGAATATGCTTAGAGACTGCCACTGAATCACAATGGTAAACATAATTTATTGATTTAATACTTACTCATGAGCCTTTCTTCTAAATCAGCCGCTCTTTTGGAAGTTCTCGATAATTCCCCTTGAAGAACTGATATTCTGTTTTGCATTCGTAGAACGAGACCCGCATCCGCCATCTTTAGATAAAAGCAAATGTATATTATCATCACCACCATCATCATCAGGGGGTGGTCAAGCATCACATAAGCAGTTTTTTTGCAATTATTGATCCCCCCCTCCACCATGTCATCAAAAATAGGCAATCCTCTTAAAAATATTTCATTGAACACGTTAAAAATAAGCAAACCCAATACAGTGCTTACGTAATACTTGAACGGCCCCTCATCATTATATCAGCCTTTTTAAACACACTATATCATATAGTAATATAAGTAAATAAACCATAACTGAGTCAAATTGTGGCGCAAGGACACAAGCATGCACCTGAAAATACTCAACCGAGGATATTATATATTTATTAACTTCATATCCTTCACTGGTAAGGAGACGACAAAGCTCAGCATTGAATTCCGTCTTTTAAAAAGCAATGCTTCTAAAATTCGACGGAAGCATCTTAATCGGAACAGAGAGTGACACTAAGTTCCCTCTCCCTATCCTGTTATGTGTGAGATACAACGTGAAGCTAATAAAAAGTAAATATGTTTTTATCAATAGCTTCACAAATAAAATGTTGTTTTGCCAAGTGTATGTTTGTTTATTTGAGGTATTTTTAACAATTACTGAATTTTCATCAAAGTTCAATTCAAAGAAGAATAAATAAAGGAACTCAAAGTGATGACCATGTGGGTTCGATACCCACGTTCACTCGTCTTCAGTCAGACGCTGTACTTATAAGGGATTTGTACTTAGTCACTAGGGTTGCACGCAGTTTTATCCTGAATACAGCAGGGTAGGCAGAGGGAACTTAGTGTTAAGACACTGCGTTCCTCACTTTCCACCGTAATCTGATGGCAATGCGTGACGTGTTGAGTGTAGTATACAGGATGAAAGCGTTTGCGCTCCTTTTACGGGAGCTGGATAGGACAAAATATTTCAAAATATATTCCTAAAAAAATGTTTCCAAATTCTTCTTATATATATATATATATATATATATATATATATATATATATATATATATATATATATATATATATATATATATATATATATATATATATATATATATATATATATCTTTTCTTTACTTAAGAAATTGACAGTATTAGTTTTAGTACTAGTTTCGTGTATTGCTTTGTAACTAAAGTACCTATACGTGGCTCGGTATTCTCACTTACTTCTGTGGATGGATATTATTTTAATGTGTGTGGGCTGGTATTCATCGAAATAGAAAAAAGTTTTAAAATGAACAGTCATGCCGCTGCGTAAATGTTTAAAGTTACAAAAAAGTCATGTATTGTAACGGTTTTTTTAAAAATTTAACTCGACAGCATATATATTTTCTTTTATTATAGTATACATTATTTTAGATTTCGTGTACGTTACTTTTAATACCTTCAAATATTTATTTTACGTTGATATAGTATCAACTTAAAACGAGCTGGTTTTGTTTAGTTTTTTTTCTTAATATTTGGACTTTTTTTTCTTAATATTTTTATTTATTACTTTTGTTAATTTTAATTAGTTTTCTATTAATAAGAATTTTCTCTACTTATTAGTCTTTTTCGGCTTATTTTGAATATTTAGACTGATATTTTCTTACCAATCCTATTGAAAACTGAAAAATGATATACAATATGTATGTGTGTGACGTATGTAGTTTGCACAAGTACCGGCATGGGCCCGTTGTGCGCGCCGGCGGACCAGTTGACGGCCTCCAGCGCGGGCCGGGACGTCTCCACCGAGCGCACGGAGCCGTAGCCGAAATCCTGGAACGGAATACAATACTAAGTACTAACAATAATATTGCATGAAGATAGTTTGTACAAATTATAAAACTAGTGAATTGGTTTAGTGAGTCTAGTGAGTTTCTAAGTTTAATGTGTCTGAAGTATTTAGATATATTTTGGTTAAATAGTAAATAGATAGTATTTCGTTATATTTTTTTGGGGCCAGTCGTGGCACAGTGTGACTGTAAAGCCGACTGGTTGTGGGTTCGATCCTCACTCGAGGAGATGAAATATCAACTTAAATTTATATTTTCATTTCTTCGCTCTGGTGTCGAGGCTAAGCGCGGCGTTGAGTTCTGCCACTCAACACGCAATGCCTCCAGAATTCGACAGAAAGTGGGGAACGGAGTGTCTTAACACTAAATTTCCTCTGCCTACCCTGCTGTGTGCAGGATACAGCGTGAAGCTGTTTTTTTTGTAGGATAGTCAAGAAGAACACAGTTAAGACTGGTGTACTGGGAGGGAGAACTCATTAAATAAATCACTCACTCATAAATCAATTGATTCAATTGAGGAATCGAACCCACAACTATCGGATGTAATAATATTTGAACATAAACTTTTCATTAAAAGTTCTATGGCAATAGTTACTTTAAATAATATTCGATTTTCCTTCATATGTAAGATAAAATTTTCAAACGATCATAAAAATAATTATGTTTTTATTATTTTACAATAGAGAAAAGCCGTAGAGTTCAATCACTTAATATGTTCGAGAAATAAATTGCTTTCATTACGTAGACAAAGCGCGGCGTTGATTCCCGCCACATAACTCGCAATGTCTCAAATTCGATGTGAAAAACAAAAAAATAATGAAATAAGTGCTCTCTACCTATTCTATTATTTGAGATCAACAATGAAGTTGAACTTACATCTTCAGCAGTGATTTCTTGTTGTGAATTAGTGCTTGCGTCAGATAGAGAACGTCTATGTTCCTTTGGTCCGGGAACCCTGAATAAAAGAAATATTGTTACAAATAAAATGAAAACATTATAAATGGTTGCAAAGTGGAGCGTTGAGTTCTGCACTAAACAGAGAATGCTGTTTATATAAAAAAAGACAGGGCAACGAGCGTACGGGGCACCTGATGGTAAATGATCACTGCCGCCCACGACCCCAGGTGCAGTACAGGTGCGTCGCGCGGCCTTTAAAGTCGAGATATATGCGCTTTTTGAAGGTACCCAAGTCATATCGACCTGGAAACTCAGCAGCAGGTAATGAAAATATAAATTGAAATAAATATTTCAATTCCTCGAGTGGGGATCGAAACTACAACCAGTCGATTTTGCAGTCACACTTTGTGCCTCTGCGCCACGACTGGCCTCAAAAATTTAAAAATATATTCCCTAAAAATCCCATCAAGTAAAATGTATTCAAATTATTCATACATTTATCATAATAAACAACACATTCACAAATATTAAGCTCCATTTTTAATTAAAACAAATTCACCTCTGCATACAATCCAATCGCTCTTGCAACTCGTACTGCGACGACAATAACTTCTGCCGACTCTGCCTCTCCGACTCCAGCTCGAGGCATAACGCGCGTTTCTCGGCCTCGTGTTGTTTGTCACGTTCTATGGAGAAATACAAGTGATATAGATGCAGGTTCAAATGCCGATTGAGAAGATTTTTTATAATTACTATGAAGGTGATAGTTTTGATTTCGATCCCTGCTCGGGAAAATTATATGTAAATAATTTTCATTATCTCACTCTGGTAGACTAACCACTGCGTTGAATTCTGCCATTCAACATATAGTGTCACAAAAAAAAATGGGCAGAATGTGAAGAGCGGGTTTACCTCTACCCACCCTGCTATTTACAAGATCGTGTAAAACTGTAGAACAAAAATGGCCATAAAATTTTAGTGAGAAGTTGTATTCCGTATGCATAAGTCCAACGACCACCAAACGTATTAATTCAATTTAGTCGAATAAAATTTATATTATACTTAAACGATTTAATTCCATTTTACACAAGGTATACATTGAAAGAAAGAAGTAAATGGTATTTGAAGTATTATTTTATTTTGTTCATATCATAATAGAAAAAAAGAATGCAAGAAATGAATAATAATCCACAACAAGACAAGAAATTCACATAATAATTTACGTGATAAGTTAAAAACATAGTGATATCTTATCTGTATATTATTCTATGGTTTTTTTTTCACAAAAAATAGAATTAAAAAAAATAATGATCATATTGTATAAAATATATTATACCCTTCCAGAACTGGGCTCTCAATTCAAATTCTTTCGACCAAAACTCGTGGTTATTTTTCACTTCGTCTGCTTCGTTCACAATAATTTCAGGGGGTACTACCATTTTTGTTTAATTAATTGTTTATACAATAACAAAAAAATATATATATCGAGAATCATCTAAATATATGTAAATCGTTGCATTTTGATTAATGTGCAAAATTTATGTATATGAACGCAATACGTACGTATACGTATATGATTTTTTATTGTCACTTCACTTTATTATTAACTTAAGCAGAGATCGAACCTAAAACCATAATGTGCAATCAAACACATAAACACGCCGTCACGGCATTTAAAATTTGGATTACACAAGATATACAATGTATATAAATATTCAACACTTATTATTAATGGTCACACCAAGAAAGCACCCAAAAAACCAATTTTCCACAAAAATACACTAAAATACGAAAAATCTTGTAATTAGTAGTACTGGTAACACAAAATTAAGTAAACTAAAGCACATTTAGGTTAATTGGTAAGTGAAATAACAAACACTGCCGCGTTATCATTAGATTAGAAATCTAATCTTTGATACATGTATGTTTTATAGATATTATATTAATTCACTTTTCGATTTATATTAATGCGATTAAAAGTAAAATTTTTGACACTTGGTTAAGTGGTTAATGAAAGGTCGTGCATTCGATTTAGCTTACCATTTATTATAATACTATAAACACAACTATTTAGTCATCCTTTTTTTAGGTTTCACGCTGTACCCAGCACATAGCCAATTAGTTGAAGCCAATTTTTCGACCGCACTGTAAACACTCTATATGGAGATATATAAACATTTAAAATCTCGCCTACAAAACTTACCATAACTAGTTAATTCATAATAGTAATTTTTACTTTCAAGTTCATTCGCCAGATTGTTTATCTCTTTATATCATATACATCTTCTGTTGCTCTCTTCTACCAACTTATTTTTAGTACATTAAGTACTTAACTTAATATTCATCAATTGCTGGTAATATTTTACTATAAAAAATATCTCTTATGAGAAACAAAGAATAAGCGGTATACACATTTGCAATATCACCTAACATACATTCATACAAAAAAACCAAACAAGTGCGAGTCGGGCTAGCTCATAATTTTTTTTTAGAATTTAACCATAAATGTATAGTTTTTTCTTGAAGTGGTACTTGTAGATGCTGCTAAATTTCTTAATTCTAGATCGTCCGGTTAATTTTGATTCTCTTTATAGTGTCGAAATATGCGTTTTGTTTTAAGTAAATGTAGATATATTTTTTTCAGGAAATCATGGGGCCGTGGGATCTGGGTGTATGGTTTGAATTTAAATTCTTTGAATTGAATTTAAATTTATTACACTTGGCTCTTGACAGACAGACAGACGGACGGTGATCTTATAAGGGTTCCTTTCTTCCTTTAAAAGTACGGAACCCTAAAAACGTACCAAAAGAATTGACAAAACTTCCATTTTGAAGTCGGTTAAAAAACTAAAAAAACTTACCTTCAATAGCCAATTCATAATGTTCCTTATTACTCTTCAATTCATTTGCAAGTTTCTCGCTCTCCGCGTCATGTGCTTCTTTATTCTTCTTGTATACATCTTCTATAGCTTTCTTCTCTTCTATCAACTTCTTTTTACTTTCTTTTTCCTTTGTTATTTCTGAACGTAACTCATTTAAGAGATTGTCTTTGCTTATGATGTCCACTTTGAGAGTTTTAGCCTCCATCTCTATTAAGCGGAGTGATTCGAGTTTTGATCTGTCAATAAAAAAAAGTATTTTTCCAGAAAAAATATTTTAATTACAAATCGTCGCGTCTATACACTTGTATACGCGACGATTGTGGGTTCGATTCTTACTCGTGGGAAAGAAATATTTTTGTTTCTTTGCCCTGATAACAAAACATGCGCAGCATTCAGTTCCGCCGCTGATCAGGTTGTCTCGAAAACGCTGGGCGGTGGGGGCGGAGACGGGACCATAAATTCCCGCTGTCTATCCTGCTATGTGCATAATACCGTGGCAAATGAACTCAACTCAACATACTATTTATACACTATATCATTTGAGTCGATCTTTTCTCAAAAGAAAAAAAAATTATAGTAAAAAAAATATTGGCAAATAGAACCTTGAGAGTAGAACTCGAGTGGTGAAACTCAACAACGTGCTCTGTCTCGTTACTAGAGCGGGGAAACGGAAATATTAAATATTTCATTACTATACATATTACAGTCGCATGCTGGTGCAACTGCGCCACGGCTGGCCTAAATAAATAAAATTCTTCCGAGTGGCATTGAACGCACAACTGTCGCGAGTACAGTCAGACGCTGTGCCGACGCGGTACCGAAATTATATTTTAGGACGTACGAAATATATTCAAATTCTTAAAAGAAAAAGATATTTTAAACTCACTTCAACTCATCTATCTGCGCTTGCAACGGCTCTATCTTCCTCGCCTTGCTCTGGGCATCTTCCAATCTCTGTTGTAGACTTATAATTTTATTTTCCAAGCCTTTGTTTAAAGTTTTAACGTGATCTAAGCTGCGGGCTTCGATACGTAAACGTTTGTAGAGACGACGTGCGTGCCAGCGACGGATCTAAAAAATTAAAGAAATTTAATAATAATTAGGACCCCACGGAAGGCATGTATGAAGAGGTTGATGACGAGGCGAAAGAGGTATATATAGAGAGAGAGATGACGTAGTAGTAGAAGTAAAACAAAGTAAGACGTACCGCAGCCTGACATATAACAATTTGATGTCTCTTCATCCTGATACGTCGCCTCGCGAGGAAACCGCGGGAGTAGCGTTGTAGCCCAATAGTCTGTGCAAATATATTAAATAAATTTATTTATATAAGATAAAATGAAAATTTATTGACATACGCGGAGGGAAACGGGGAACCATGTGCTAAGACACTTCCGTTCCGTATTTTCCGCCGAATTCTGTAGACAAAGAGCGTTGAGCGTTCCGTCACTCAAAACGAGTGGCGGAACTCAACGCTTTACCTCGTTACCAGAGCGAGAAAATTAAAATATTTAACTTCCTCGAGTGGAAATCGAACCCACAACCTGTCGCGTTTACAGTGACACGCTGCGCATGAGCACGAGCCTGCGCCACAACAGGCCTTAATATTTGTTTTATTTAGATGAAAAATATATTAATATAAAGTAATTTGTTGAACAAAATTACTACTTTAGTTTAATTGAATTGACTTCAGCCAACTTCAACAAAAATATTATTAGAAGGCGGACTTACGCTTTTTTAGAAGTATTTAATTCAGATTAATAATTAAAAAATCAAGAAGGCGAAATTATAAACAAGAAATACTTACAAGTTTCAATATCTTCTTATTCTTATACAACCGCCGGGCCAAGTAGCCGCGAGCACGTGCTTGTATCGATAGGACCAGGCTTCTCAGACGAAGATAGCGAGTTCGAGCCAGCCACCTTCTTATTGTCTTCTGAATTTTAATGGCAGCTCGGTTTCGACGGATCTCTTGGACTTTTCTGTTTGAAAGCATTAAATATTAGTAAGTTTCATGATAAAATAAATATAAAAATTGTAAAATTGCTGTTGAAATGTACTTGTCTAGGAAACGTATAAAAACAACGTAAAGTTTTATAAGACGTTAATTACCTTCTCACTAAATACCCTCTGGCCCTCGCTTGCAGTCCTCTCAAGGCCGCAGTGAGTCGTTTATACCTCCGCCGGGCCAAGAACCCGCGAACACAGCTCTGGACGCGCACGCAGTATAACCTTTGCAGTTCCGCTCGCACTTTCTCTAAGTAGGCCACCTGAAATATGTAAAGTATTATACATATGTCGCCGGCCTGTACCAGGAATGAGACCTACCGGACGCTCAAGGAGGCTTGTTGAATTCCTTCTTACTTACGTTGTCGATGAAAAGCACATGTCTTTTGGGATTTAAAAGTTGGTTTACATCGTAAGTAAATTTATCTAATAGGTCTATTGTATCTCTACCGGGTTGAAATACAAGCTCATTTTTAGTAATGACGTCATTATTATGATAAAAATGATGAATACAAATATGTTTACATATATATTATAGAAATATATAGAAATTATAGAAAGAAATATAATAGGACGATAATTAGCGTAGTCATCATTCTTACCCTTTTTATAAACTGGTCTAACACAGCCTATTTACAATGTCTCAGGGTACATAGCAACCGAGAGTTCTTCGCTTATAACTTTCATTTTCTCTTAAGCTGACAAAACATAGTTAAGAACAGAAATGAACAAGGTATTCGAGTGGAATTTTAATTTTCGACAGAAATTTCGAACAAAATCAAATCTAACCGATTTGATTTTGTTCATTCCACAAACAGGTCGGACTTATAACACCCGTCCTTTTGAATCGAGAGTTAAAATAATAAGTAAATAAAATTTAAAAAAAAATACCTGTCCTGCTCTAAAAAAGATTTTGGTTGCACCAAATTGATATTTATCAGGATCTTTGACGTGTCGTTCTAATATTTTGGAGCAAGATTTCTTAATGTTCGCGCGATCGATATCTTTTGAGCGACAGAGGAGGCGATATCTGGAAAAGATAGAATAGAAAAATATAGAACAGAATATATTAAAAAAACAGAAAATAAATAAAACGTAACAAATAAATTGTATGTTAATTAATTAAAAGTCTGATTTAGCAAAATCAAAAAGGAATAAAAGTCTTTATTGGAACTTAAGAGAATTACATATATATAATTAAATTTCGAAAATGATTAGTTTCGTTGAAATCTGTGTTATAGCCATTTGGGTTTGAACAATATATAATTTAAGCCTTTTCATATATTGTAATATTCAAAAATATATATATATATTAAAATAAAGAAATTCTGTATAAATTTTAACAAAAGTAGAAAATAGGAGAACTAAAGAATTATTGTTTTTGTTTACTTATAACGTTACATTTTTGCATTAAGTTTTAGCAAAAATAAGTACAACATTTCCACCTTACGGACTGTTTTCAAGTGTGAGATTAAAAAACAACAAAACATTTTGGAAATATTAATATTAGATTTGCTTTTAAGGATAATTAATGAATTACAATTACGATTTGAATAAATCACTGACCTTTGAAAGAAGTCCTGATACAACCATCTCGATGGAAAACCGGCGGATGATATTCTTATGGTCTCTAACACACCACACGCCCTGGAAGGGAAAAATATTAATTTACTTAAAAACAAGTTATTTTTCTAGTTTAAAGGTATCATCATAAATATGACTGTTAATATATTATTTAAAATAAATAATCGCGTCTCATTTCGTGTTTCGGGTCTTTTTAGGTCTGAAAATTAAGCTTATTTTGTAACTTATTTTGTAACTCTAGTAGTTTTATAAGCCTTTTATACCATCAATTTAACATAAAGCTATCGTGGTGTCGCCGCAAAACGTCTTACTACTTACTCTTCCTGATAACACAAGGGTTGTATTGTGTTGTCTTCACACTGGAGATTGAATTATTTTAATTTTATCGGTGTAATAGTAAGACAAAGTGAAGCGTTGAATTCCGTCGTAAAATTTGGGTAGTGAGCAATACAACGAAAAGTAAAATAAAACAAAAGTGACAATGAAAAAGTAGTCCATCGTGCTAGTGACCGTGACAGTGACTTGCCTCAACTGATGCACGGCTCTGGAGGCGTCGAACTGGAAGGCCTGCTTGGTGTCGTTGGGCTTGATGCACCGGACGTAGTGCGGCGTGGTGGCGGACAGCGTGGCCATCAGCGCGGACAGCGACGCGCGGAACTGCGCGCCCACTGTCTGCTTCTGGCCCGAGGCTCGCCGGGGCGGTTGCTGGTGCACAAATTCATTACTGTCATTTTTAATATTTTTAAAATGATTTTTTTTACACTTAAGTTCGACAAATGTTTTAAAAAACGTATAATAATTTTACCGAAGCGGGATTCGGGTTTGCGCTTATTATTTAGAGGCCAGTCGTAGCGCAGCGGCACGAAGTGTGACTGCAAAACCGACTGGTTGTGGGTTCGATCCCCACTCGAAGAGATGAAATATTTACTTAAATTTATATTTCCATTTCTTCGCTCTGGTGCCGAGGCAAAAGCGCGGCGTTGAGTTCTGCTACTCAACACGCAATGCCTCCAGAATTCGGCAGAAAGTGGGGAACGGAGTGTCTAAAACACTAAGTTCCCTCTGCCTACCCTGCGGTGTGCGGGACCCAGCGTGAAGCTGCTTATTATTTACCGTCTAATTTAGTTAAGTTTTCCTAAAATTGTAACCTTATGCAAAACAAAATCTTTTTTGAGCGTGTAAAGCTGAAATTTTGCTGTGAGATATAAGCTTGGACATTATGATGCGCGTTTATTGAAGTGGCATCTTTGAACTATTTATTTACCCTTATTTATTTAAGAAAATAGGATTTGCAAAATAATTATTGATACGGACAATGATGCTGTGGTACCAACAATGATATAGTTGTATTGAATTGATATAAAATAGATGTATTGACGTAATAATAGTAAATTCATGAAGAATAATGTACATTTATTTTCTACTTTACCATTAATGACTCTAATTAAAGTAATTGTAACAAAATAGGAACATTAGTTTTATTAATAAAAATTCAGTCATAAAATTAAAAATTAATTCAACACACAACTTCTTAAAGGCTACAAATAACAAAATAAAATAATTATAGAATAATTAAACCAAAAACTGAATCGACAATCTATATACTTTGGTAACTTGACGACTATAATTTGAAAGAACACACATAAAGTAAACACACAAAAGCTACAAAAACTAAAGTAGAAGCCAAAAACCAAATCAACAATTAATAAAGCTTCGGTAAAAGAAATGAATATCTAATTAATTTAAAAATCTATAATCAATACATTCTATAATCAATAAAACAATATTTCTATAATTCGAATTCGACATGTCGTGTTTTATTGATGTTTAGTTTTCGTTTGTATTGTAAGTATTATAAAAAAAATATTATACTTTTTGATCCTATCAATCTGATATCAGTTCTGTTAGACAGTAAGAGTATGTTGATCTCGGACATTTGTTGCACTAAGTGGTACACTATTAGATACGCTTAGTTTGCTATATACGGTACACTATGCGGTATATTTTCTTTTTGTCGTAATAAAATGTATCCTAAATGGTTGCCGTATTCACAAATAATTGAAGGATCACAATCAAAACAACTGACACACACAGCACTTGATATACTGAAAACGTGCCCCTAAATGACTGTAGGTCGACTGGTAGTTTTTGTATCAGTACTTACTGGTAATTACTCTACATCTGGTAGTAACTGGTAGTTAATTGGATGGGATTTATAAAATATCTTTCTCTTCTACTTTCCTGGCAATAACCTTCAAGTTTACCATGTGTAATTCCATTATAATGTAAAATTAATCAAAAGCTTCAATATCCATTTTGTACACGACCAGACGATCTACGGTTCTCTTTAAAGCTGCACCTACACCACCTACAGCACCTTTTCCTACTTCGGAATAATTCCGAGTCACATGTTGCAATTGACTAAAGTCACGACTTAAGTGGGTAATTAAATAAAATACGTATTTATTTCTATACTGAAAAAGGCAACGTATCAATAAATTGATTTATTGTAATCCTCCTATCTCTCCTCTCCTCTATTAATCGTATTAAATGAGCCCATACGGCTGGGGCATCGTGATGTAAGCCATCACTTATTGTACACACGGAATTTGGGCTTACTTGGCCAGAGGAAAAATTGTATGTATAGACTCAGCAGTAAACATAAGGAATCTGAAATTGTGCGTTTCGGAGAACTGCCACTAATTCTCATTAATTCATCTTTTTTCTAACGTTATTATTAATCGTCCTCAATAATTTATTAGTTAAATATTAATTCATACATAGTGTGTAAATAAGTTTTTTTATCTATACTAGATAAAAACGTATAGCTTAAGGTATGGTATCAGCGCAGGTTAATCTCGCTACGTTCGCATATTTTAACTTATTTTTTAAGGTAATAAAAAATATCATACAAAATTACTTACAGTAAGACTCCCCAAAGGCATTGAAGGTGTAGTCCTCCTTCTAGAAGGCGGGGGTAGAGTCGCCGACTGATCCATAGGCGACTCCGCGAATATCACATGTATGAGACGACAGGTGGTCGCAGATTTTATACATTCCAATTGTTCTTCTAACACTGTATCTCGGTTCTTCTCTAGGAAACCACCACATTGGTACTCTACGTTATCGGCGAAATGTTTTATTATGAACGCTGAAAGGAAATATATTTATTAAGTTAATAAAACAGTTTTTCAGTCTTGTTTTTTACAGTTTGAGCTTTTAATATACAGTCATTTAATAGTATTCTACCAAATTTATTATATACTTAAGATATTTCAATCTAATCTAATCTAGCTTCACGCTGTTGGCCTAGCGGGGTTGTCAGAGAGAACAAAGCCCTTCCTCTCGACCTCCTCATACATCTCTCCCTGCAAGGGAGGGTCTCATGCTTTTTAAGTGCTCTTCCTCCTATATTTCTGACTCTGTGTTCTTTAATTTCAACCAAGGTCTCCCACTACCTTTTTTACCGCTCACTTTGCCTTCATCAATCTTCTTTGTCATTCTTTCATCACTCATTCATTCTACGTGCCCAAGCCAACTAAGCACGTCTCAGATAATCATCAACAACTAATGGATAAAAGCACATAAACAAAAAAAATAATCATTTAATAATCTACAGTCCAAAGAAATATCAAAAGTTCAAATTCATAAAAAACACAAACTCAATATTTGTCCACTAACCTGCATTCCCGAACCGGGGTTTCATAAAATGCGGGTACTTAGCACATTTATCGTGTAATTTGGCAACGAAGCCAGGATCTGAGCCTTGTGGCACACGACACTCCTCGTCTAGCAACGCTAGCACACCTAGACGGTCCTCTATGAGGTTGATGCAAGGCTGATTGTCGTAGAAATCTATCATTTTCCATGATATTTCTTCCTGGGATAGTATTATTTATGATCAATATAAGTATAATGTATAATAGCTGTACTGTTAGTGTCAATACTCGTATCTTTACTAACTATATATTTATTTTTTTAACTAACTAATAAATACACATATTTAACGAATTTTACACAGAAATAGTTTTCTTACCTTAATATACTCATCTTGTTCTAATTTGAAGACATGGGAGTTGAATTGCTGTTGTAATTTTTCATTTGCATAGTTAATACAAAACTGCTCGAATGAATTGATTTCAAACGTTTCAAATCCATAAATATCTAACACACCTGTAACGAATAAGGAATAAAAAATGTAAACGGCATCCGTCCATGTACTACCCACAATAGTACATATTACGCAAAAAATATAAAAAAGTACTACGGAAATTAATAGAAACATCGCTTTCTTTGTAAATTATTTTTTATCGGAGCCCAATGCCATATTTTGTTTGTTGTTTTTCGTTTAAAAAAATATGTAATCCAATATAAAGCTTCCTCACCCACTTTAAATCAAATTTCAACAAAACACACCAATAAAATGATTCTTCACACCTCCTTCATGTACCTAAAATACATCCAAAGGAATAAACAAAAGTACGTACCAATAAAATGTTTCTTCGCGCAGCCCGTGTCCAACGCCCGGTTGACCCCGTGCACGAGCCACGCGAACAGCTCCCCATACATGCGCTTGGCCAGCGCGTCTCTGGCGAAGGCCGCCTTCTGCACGTCCATGCGCGACAGTATGACCTCGTGCGCTGACGCTATGCGCCGGTGCGTCAGCCACCGAGATAGTTCCGGCTTCGATATCCCGAGCAGTGCACACACTGTTGTTAGGTGGGGGTCTTCTGACTGGAATAAAACATACATTAAATAATAAAAAAAACGGCAAAACTTAACTCGTGTGAAGGTGAACTTGTTAGTGTTACCCTAGTAGGGTAACCAGACAGAACTAAGCGCCTCTGCATACTTCTTTCACTGTCACTGTCATCAACCTATTCATACATGCCCTCCCATCTGACCTGACCTGACCTTCCTCCTTCCTCCTATTATATTTGATACTGTGGTTTCTATGGTCAACCAAGACCTCTCCCTACCTTTCTTACCGCTCACTTATCATTAATTAATCTTTTTTGCCATTCTTTCATCATTCATTCGTTCGACGTGCCTAAACCACCAAAATGGAAAACGCGATAATAATTATAGACATTAAGTTTCAATTTATAACATTATTATACATAATTTATAATTTATATATATGATCATAAAAACTTGTCGCAATGATCAATATTTAATTATATTATATTTATAAAAACTTTCTTTAAAAGTTTTTTTGCTATTATTTTTTTTATTACTTTTTAGTTATCGCTGGCTAGGTTTCACAGTCTATTCATCTCATTCAACGCACTATTGTTGCAAGGTCGTTTGCTGGTTAATTTCTAACAGTCCAGTTCTTCAATAAGCAGGCCTCCTAATAATTTAAACCCCACTGAAGGCCACGTATGTATGCTTCACTATCTGCAAAGAGCTCCGAGCCTAAGTATTTTGCGTACTGCACAAGCTTAACATATAACACAACTGGCAAAACTCTTCGTTCCGCGATTCCGTCACTATATTTCGCTGGAAATTGCACAGACTTGAGCGAAATTAGGTGAACACCGTCTTTACCGAAGTCTATACGAACGGATGGTATGTCAGTTTAGCTTTATTAAGTTTTAACTGTCGTCGAGTAGGTGTTTAGCTATTGTCCTGATTACGCCGTTCGTTGAGTCGAAACGTCTCCGTTAGCAAGTATTTTTCTGTAACATTCTCTTCTTTTAAAAAAAAAAATAAATCAGCTTTTCTTTTCTCTTCTTTTATATTGATATTTTTGTTTTTATCATTTTGGTCCCACGAGCACCGAAGAAATAATAGTCGACCCCCCTAGAGCTCCGCTAAGAAGGGTAAAAGCTAATATACAACAGGGTTCACCCAGGTGTCCCGGGAATGATTTATGACATTACACCCCGCTCCCACTCTGTCCATCGCACGGCCTCACCTTGGCTTGGATGTTTTGAATTTCAGCTTGAAGCTTACTTGTGCTCGACGAAACACAGTTCCAGGTGTGATTTTAGAGTTGTCCTTCTCCTAGACAGGTCATAGATGAACAGAAAAATGTTCAATAGTGCTAGGCATAATACATTGGGTTTAGAGTGTTCTCACATTATTTTTCTAATTATTCTCGGCAAGCCCTTTTTTTGATACCCATATTTCAGGAGTGCATAAATAATAGCTTTTTTTTTTTTATTTTTTTTTATGGCAAAAACACGGCAAACAAGCGTGCGGGTCACCTGATGGTAAGTGACTACCGCCGCCCACGGCCCCGTGCAACCCCAGAGGAGCTACAGGTGCGTTGCCGGCCTTTAAGACGGGTTGGGCGCCGGGCTATTCCGCCATATTAGATGTTCCTCATTATTATGTTCGAAAAACAGCACATTATTTTTCAAGTTACTCTCAACAAGCTCTCTTTCATTTGGTATCCATTTTGTAGAAGTAGACTAAAAATAACTAGTACGCTATCTTGAATGGTCCGCCATATAGATTTAGAATGGCGTCACATTATTTTGAGTTGTTCTCAACGAGTCTTTTCATTTGATACCCATATTGTAGAAATACATTAAAAATAACTATTTCGCCATCTTGGATGATCCGTCATATTAGATTTAGAATGACGTCATATAACTTATCATTGTCATCCAAACTAAACGTCTATACAAAATTTCAGCTCAATCGGTAGAAGATATTTACTTCAAAATTAAGCTCAAAGATTTCACACCAACTAACATACATACATTGCAAGGTCAATAATTTTTTTTTAAATGAAGAAAAACCAATTACTCACATCTATATAAGCCCCTTCACCATCGGTTCCATCGTCAGGGTCCGCTGTGAGCAGTACATTACCGAGATGCAAGATGGCCGCAAGCACTATGAACATGTTTTGTTGTTCCGCGTCTGTTATACCTGGGGATAAGAAATTTTCAGTTATTTACGTAATATTTGTTTAGATTAGTTCATAAGTTACATTTTTGGAAACCACGACGTTCAGCAGAAAGATATTAAAAAAAACAAACTGCAACACTGAAAAAAAAACAATTTATATCACATAAATAGTTTTTGCTAAGTTATGTTTTTTTGTTTGGTTAACATATCCATATTATTATAAAATTCTTGCAATTTAAATTTTTTATTGCTTAAAATAAATTATGGTATTTTATCACATTTACGGATGTTTTGATATTTTTTAAATGGCCATCGAAGGATAAGGAGTATTTTTATTATTCTAAATGCCATTTTTTTGAAATAAGAATTTCAAACAAAAATTGTTTCCAGTAAAATAATATAAAAAAAACAAATTTAACTCACCTAGTGTAGTAAGTGCATTTTTAGTTTCATTAAACGCTCGTAGATCATCAACGCCGTCTATCTCGGGACTGCCACCTTGATTTAAATAATGGAACGAATCTTGATGATCTGTGAACAAAAGTTATGATTAATTATTATTATTATATATTAAAATTGATAAATTTAGATACGATTTTCCATAAGGAAATACTTCTTTATGATTCGCTCTCTATCTCTTTCTCGGTCGCAATCTTTGATAGACCACTCAAAATTTATCTAGGAAGGAATATTGCCTTTTTACTACGCACGTTATCTCCTCTCTCCCTATCTTAAACACTCATGAGCATTACTTTTGACTTTTGTTAAGAAAATACTTCTCACTCACACGCTATCTCTCCCTCGCTCTTTCTTTAACTCACCTAGCTTCAGCTCGGGCATATAATCGGCGGCCGCGCATAATTGGTAGAATATGTGATAATTTCTTTCGCCAGAACTCTGATAGACCACTCTGGACTTCTCCAGAAGGTACGTCCTCATGCTGGCGCCGGATATCCTGTATTGCTGGTCGAAATGTATCTCTATGAACTTGCCGAATCTTGATGAGTTGTCGTTTCTTGTTGTTTTAGCGTTGCCTATTGCCTGAAATAGTAAGAAATAAAAACTATATACATACTCATAGTGTTTGAATGTTTATTTGAAGTTCGTGGGTTTAATTTTTATTGACGACAAATAATTATTTGTTTTATTTTTATCTACATGCATCTGTTACATATAATAGTAGAGTAAGAAAAAACAGTCCATTCTTTACTCTTGAACATCCTAAAAGACAGCTGTTAGAGGACATAAACTCACGCTACCCGATATTTTAGCAGTATGGAAAAACATAAGTAAGTCAGAGAACTGTTATTATCATATCAAGACTAAACGTCCTTTTTTGTTATAGTATTCATCAAAATTAATATAACAAAAGAAAATATTCAGTCTTTTCAAAAATACCATGGTCTTTAGATGAGAGCATCCACAAATCACTCGGAACAATCATCACATTTTTCAAATCTCTTACAAAGAAAACTATATTTACCTCCATAATAGGACTTGAAGCTAGGACTTTCCTTTCTACTTGAGTTTCACTTGCATTACCACCAACGGCTGCGAAATATCGCATTGCGTATTTCGCTGAAACTGTTTTACCTGCACCAGATTCTCCGCTTACTGAGAAAAAAAATGGAAAAAGATTAAGATAAGTACATTTCCGTTGTAGAGTTTCCACAAAACAAAACGCCGCGCTTTGCCTGATTATCAGAGCGAAAAACATTTTACTTCCCTGAGTGAGAATCGAACCCACAACCGTCGCGCTTACAGTGGCACGCTAAGAAATTGAAATAATATAATAAGATAAAAAGGATACGATGGACGACCAAGTGTTATAGTATCTTAGTATTAAGAAAATTATATTCGAAACAAAACTAACCTATAATACTCTGATCCTGCCTCTCTCTTTCCAATTTAGTGAAAGCTTCTTCGGAAACAGCAAATATATGCGGATCAAGATCACCCATGGACTGACCGCGATACGCCATGATTGTTTCGTCACCTGCAATAGGGCATTACAATAATTTTTGAAAAATGTCTCATTTCTGTCTTCCGTCTAATATTCACTCTAAAGAATACATTTTATTCAACTGATAACTTGAAGAAAAAATGTAAAGTGTAATGGGCTGTTGCTTTTATTCAACTATGTTACGTTTATACCTAAAATATTGATGTTTTTATTTATGTCGTTATCTATTTATTTATGTCGTCTGCACATAGAAACAAAGTACCGCATAAAATTTTAATATTTAATAATAATTACATAAGCCACCGCGTTGTCTATTACTTTACGTGTCCAATAATTATAAAGTGGAGAGTAGAGAGAATTATCACAAAATTATCTTAAAATACATACCATATATGGGCAAATCATAATATGGATTGATGGCAACCAGCACAATACCGCAATACGTGTATATTGCATTACGATCACAAAATCTGAAACAAAACCAATAATGCATGTTAAGAAGACCAACAATTAATAGTATCGTAGCCAAAGATAATAAATCGGGATTTACTCGAGCGTCATAGAAGGTCCTATTGGGCTGCGAAGCTTAGATAATAAAAAGAAAAAAATGTCATATAATACATATCTTTGGATCGGCGGCTATAGATTTTAAAAAATGTAAAAAAAAGTCTGTTACATGGGTATTGATATCATCCATATCCTACGTATTCTCAAAAATGGAAGTATGTTAATCTGATTGTTTCCATGATGGAAGTAGTCTTACGTAAGAGTTAAGAATGATAAAAAAATTATCGTTTCTTTAGATTCGTCAGATTTTCGACGGGGATGTTAAGTAACCCTAGAAGCTCTTATATTAAATGATTTGAATGTGTCGCAAGCTCGATGCTGTAAAAATGTAAAAATGCCAATAACGTAAAAATCTACAACTACAAAAATACTACTAAGCGTTGCCAATCTGCCTACTTCTCATTCTCAAAAAATATACTACAACAAGAAAGGGATATCTCTCGTTCTATTTTACGAATTCAACATCGCCGCCATTAGCTACGACTCGATTTTATGAATAAGGCGTGTGCGGCGTTATCTCTTTGATAGGTTTGTGTTTGAGTGCGTCATTCTTGACAAATGGTCTTTAATTCTACAACGATAATTTTATTAATTATTTTGTTTGAAAAAATCACTTTTACATTTTTAAAATCACTTTTGTTTTAATTGTATTAGGTTTTTACACAGCAGTTAAAACTGTGGTTTCATTTAAATTGGTGATGACAAAAAACACTGTATTTGGTTCATCTTCATGCTATCTCATATTTTTTTATTATTATTTTTAAATTATTGATCATAATCAATCAAAAAGGTCACGAAATACATACTACATATCATGTAAATAAAAGAGTGTATGTTTTGAAACAGAATACTTGTATTTGTAAGAAAATAACTATTAAAAAATATATTTTATTCCATTACAGAGGCACACGACTGCGTGGCGCAGTGGCACAAAGTGTGACTGTAAAACCGACTGGTTGTGGGTTCGATCTCTACTCGAGGAGATGAAATATTTACTTAAATTTATATTTCCATTTCTTCGCTCTGGTGTCGAGGCAAAGCGCGGCGTTGAGTTCTGCCACTCAACACGTAATGCCTCCAAAATTCGGCAGAAAGTGGGGAACGGAGTGTCTTAACACTAGGTTCACTCTGCCTACCCTGCCGTGTGGGGGATACAGCGTGAAGCTAATTTATTTAATATATTTATGTATTTTTTTGTTTTTATTATTTTTTTATATTATTATCTTTATCAATGAGTAAGACAGTAATAAATAAAGAAAGAGTGAGAGAAGAATATAAACACGGAGAGAGGAATATAGACAACCTATAGATGCATTAAACTTTATCGATTAATTTTTATTATTTCAGCTTGTGGAATTTGTCAGATTATATGAAAATTTAAGAAGTCTACTCGTGGTCTACCGTGGTGGTCGATGATGATTTATAAAGAAAAAAAAATATATAAACAAAAAACAATTAAAACAATTTCTTTTAACATACTTAAAAATTATAAACAAATTTGAAAATATCATTCAATAATAATATCTAAAATATATTTAAAAGAAATGCTTTTAAAAATTATTCTGTTATTGCAAGGAAAGTCAACTTTACTAATGTACTTGTAATATTGTATCACATAACTCACCGTATCACATCTGTTTGTACAAGTGTTGTAATATCTATATATATTAAAAATGTATGGTGCCTAATAAAATATTTCAAATTCTTGATAATATTTTGTAAGCTCAAATTCCAATGATTTAAATATTCGACTTAATTAAAAAATTATACACTATTATCTTTTTTTCTTTTTCAAGTGTTAAACAATATTACAAGTATATTTACAAACATGTAGATTCACTTCACACAAAACAAATTATCCTAGTAATCACACAGCAATCTATATAGGATGTAATTCGAACCTAGGGCTTCCGATAAAATGGTCCAGGCCACGTGAAATATAATAAAAATCATATTCTTTTCAGCTTCACGTGTCCCGCAAATCAGTTAGGCAAAGAGAACCTGGTGTCAAGACACTCCACATCCTATCTCCTATTTACCCCTAAATTCGTGACATTGCGTATTGATTGAAAGGACTCCACGTCGTGACTTATCTTACCTGACTTTAAGATTATGTAAAACGGCCGGTTCGTGCAGGTAAGAGAGCGACGTCAGGTCATTTTGACCGATGAGCAGTGACGGGTTACGTAGTGGCGGCAGTTTCGTTTCGTCTGTTATCTGGGAATAAATTTTACGGTAAATAAAACTCATGAGCTCATATTATCATAATTTCTATATACCCATACCTCGCTTATGGGTAGATCAAAAGCAAAACCATAATTGGAAGCAAACACTGTATTTATTTTATTAAGCTAACCGTGGGGAAAGGTTTTACTGGAGCCCCACTACTATTATTTTTTAGTCTTACTCGAACACGCTGAATACAAGCATGAGACTAAACGCGGTTTGTGGGTTCCGTTAGCACTTGAATCTACACACGCAATGCGTCCAAAAGTACCGCTGAAATTTTTTAATGGGAAAATGAGTTTGTTAACACTGGGAACCTTCCCAGGTTACCCCCTGCCTACTCTGATATGTGCGAGATCTAACGTAAAGCAAAAAAATGAACACGCTAATTATTACATTGGAAATTAGATAAAAACACAATTCCGATCAATGTCCTTAAATATACCAAATTTATATATGAACCCCTAATAATTAAGGAGAGTAATGAAGAGTAGAGAGCATCGCTTCTCTTAAATCAATCCCGAAGATTAAGAAAAACAGAATATAAGCATAGGGAATATAGTGCTAAGACATTCCGTTTTCCATTTAAAAACAATAATATTTATCAATATATCAACACATACTTTAATCTGTCTAATTTCGCCGGTCTGGTCTATTTTCACTATGAGCACGCCGGATCGGTAGTCGCTGGTAACTGTAGCACCCTCCCAGACCTTCAACGGGTGTTCCACCCAGATTCGGGCGTCCTGGAAAACAAAATATTTATTTTTATTATAAAACAGTAAGATATGTTATACAATAATTTACTACTAAAATATCAAATTACTCTTGTTTGTTTTACTTGGCGTCAACTTCAAAATTATAAAATCTTATTTTCAATATGTTTGTCTAACAAAATCAAATAATTATGTAAAATTATTATTCACTTTTTAGTTTGTTTGTTTAATGTCGGTTTTTTTTTGTTAAAAATTAATTACTTTTTAGTTCATTGTTTGAGTTCGGTTTTTTCGTTATTAAAAAATAATTTATTTTAAGTGATGGGTCTACCCAGACCTTAAGAGGATGCTTCTTTAACGACTAAGTACGTAGTGGTGGTTGTCCTAAGTAAAACTTTAATCTTAATTATTTTTGTGCCATATTGACAAGATCCTACATAACCGCCCATTTTTGCAGTCGGTTGAAAAAAAATCAGTCCCTATTTTGACACTGGTTTAAAAGAAATGCAACGATGAGGAATCTCACTTCTGACACCAATTTTAACAACCTTTTTTCCTTTTTTACCAAAAAAAAAATTACCAAACTATCCTTGAAGTGTATCCTTTGAAATAAAAAAAGAATCATCGGAATCAGTTGGCTGTAATATTGAGTTATTCATCCATTTGTCGCGCACTTACCTAATGTAAATTTAAGACTGTGATTTTCTCATAGATACTATTGTCAGCAATGGACCAAAAAATGGGACCTCCGCTACCCACTTTCTGCCGATTTCTGTAGACATTTCATATTGAGTGTCGGAACTCAACACCGCGCTTTTGTGTAATCATTTCATTTAAAATAATAAATGTTTACATGTAGAATGTGTAGGACTGATGTGGCATAACAGTCTAATGTACGATTCCCACGCGGGAAATGAAATATATAATCCATCTGGTAAGAAGACAAAATCTAGAAAATTGGGCAAACGGTTTTCCACCTTTTGTGTTACTGTTTCCCGCAGTGTTTAAACGCTAGGTTCCTTATGCATATATATATGCAGGACACAGCGTGAGGCTAAAATAAAATTAGATAAGTCCTACAGGTCAACTATTCATATTTGCTACATTTACTCTGTCTATAGCATGCAATGATTGTGGCTTCAAATCCCTTGTCATAGAATATTTCTAAATAGAGAAAGTGAACCAAACAGCCTTTAGAAATACAAATAGACAATAAAAATAAAGCATTAAAACAACTAAGTCTCACAATAGAAAAAAGTAAACGCACTTATGTACAATGGAATACTCATTAATATTGATTGTATTATGCAACGAGTAAGTTATGCAACTTAGAAGACTGCTGCAGTCAATAGGAATACTAGTTCAGTGCCCTTGTGAATGAAATAAAAAGATGACAATTACTGTTTTTAAACATTTTTTAAAGTGTTATTCCACACTTAGGAAAGAGAATATCTCATTTAGAAAACTCAACAACACTCGGACCCTGGTCGGTTTCCAGGAGGCGCGGGTTCGAATCCCGCTACCTTAAAATTTTTATACGTTTTCTAAATAAGTATATGACAATTACTAGTTTTTTTTTTTTGCGAAGAAGTGGAGCCTAATGTTAAGACACTGTACTTCTCAGTTTTCTTCAATAAAAAAAATGCGGGTTAAGTTTGTTGTTGTTTTTGGTTCACACCGCATGCCGCACACAACAGGATAGGCAGAGATAACCTAGTGTTAAGACAATCCGTTCCCCACTTTCTGCCGAATTCTGGAGGCATTGAGTGTTAAGTGGCAGAACTCAACGCCGCGTTATGCCTCGACACCAGAGCGAAGAAATGGAAATATAAATTTAAGTAATTATTTCATTTCCTCGAGTGGGGATCGAACCCACAACCAGTCGGATTTACAGTCACAATTTGTGCCGTTGCGCCACGACTGGCCTCAATAGTGTTAGTAAATAAATAGGGATTCTAAAAATAACACCACTAAAGCATTTTCTATCGACGTATTCAATCGTTCACGAGAATGCTATGTTATAAGTGAAGAAAAACTAAATTGATATAAAGTAGAATATTGACAATATATACAAAATTTAAGGTTTAGATACCATCTAAATTATACGAATAGAACTCAAATTACAAAAATGTAAAAACCTAAACTAAAATTCCCGAAACATAGAGGAAAAGAACACACATGGCAACATTACATTTCAAAAACGCCAACATACATTCATACATACTTTTAATATCCCCCTATTTTCTAACCAACCCCCTACCATAACACTACCTACTATACTACTTTCTACCATAACACAACAATATTTCTAATTAAAAGCTCACGTGTACGACACGGTGAACAAATCCTGTATTAAATACAAAGTCAAATTAGCCCATCACAGCGTCAACGGACGGTCCGTTGAGCATAAATGTATAGAATCCAATTAACGGGAATTAGCACACCCACATTGGTAAAAATTAAATAAAATTACGTTCTTTTATTGAGTTGATAAAGTTATTATTAGATTAGGCCAGCCGTGGCGCAGGGTCACAAGAGTGCGACTGTAAACGCGATTGGTTCTATCCCCACTCAAGGAATAATAAGGAAAAAGGAATAATAATAAGGAATAATAATAATAATAATAAGTTATTTTTTTCATTTCTTCGCTCTGGTGTTAAGACAAAACGCAGTGTTTAGTTCCGCCAATCAACACGTAACGTCTCCAGAATTGGACGCGTTTTAACATTAGGTTCCCTCTACGTAAGTATTTGCGGGATACTTTGACTACAAAGGAATATATAATAAGGAATAGTAGTATTTACTAAAACTAATACTGTCAATTTCTCGATAGAAGTTACAAAAACTACCATTACTATTTCCGCTAAAGGGAAAACAGGTAGATACTTAGATATATCAATTAATATTTGATTAAATCTAAAACGAAGTTTGATTCTTTAAAAATTATATTATAATAATTTTAATAATTATGCAGTTGCTGTTCTTTCATATAATAAATATGATAAAAAAAACCTAATTTGAATGACTAATAGTTAAAGTTTTGAGCTTGTAACGTTGTATCCCACATATAGCATGGTAGGCAGAGGGAACCAAGTGGTAGTTACACGTTTCCAGCACTGTGGGAAGCGGGAATTCTGCCTACAGAATTCGGCGGAAACAAGGAAACGGACGTGTCTTAACACTAGATTTTTATTTTTTTTATTATTTTTGACTAAACACTACAGACACGTGGTCCGTAATTACAACATGACGGATGGTGTCATTCCGCTACGTCGTTCGATGATCGGCCCATATTGTGTTTCGCGCCAGTGTTGCTATATCGTGCAGGAATGATTGCGTTTTAATAAAACACTACAGTTCATGATAAAAGTAGATTATTACTACTACTATAGTTTATGAACTATACTATACTATTTAGTAATAATTTCTTAATAATCATTTATTTCGTATTGAATTTTCGTAGGTTCCCGGTGTAACATTATAAGACTCGTTTCTATTTAATTTTTGTATGATTTTGTATCAAAATTGGTAAACATATGTAAATAATAATATAATATAATTTTTACTTAAAAGTAAAAAAATATGTCCAAGAAATATTTTAATTAATGGCATCATGTTCTATTAACTATTAAAATGGCTTTTAATTATCTGTAAATAACAAAACATAACTTCGCGGCTAAGTTTTATTGTGTTTACCTTATTTTTTCGACATTGAGTGACATTGAGTGTAGTGTAGAGTAGTCAATATAACTATTCTCCGATTGACGATCGATCCTCAATCAGCTCAATACATAAGATACCACCGTGACGGCGGATCTGATCATGTCAGAGATTTATAGTTGAAGATTTATTTCCATAAAATAGACAATATTACCATTAATAATACGCATGCTTTTGTATGAAAATTGTAGGGAACTCTTGGTGGGCAAGTTCTACTTCCATTTTTTTTTGTTTTTTTTTTAATATTATAGCACTTGACAATAATTCATCCTTATACACGATAATTTTGATTTCACATTACTGTATAAAACTCATACAAACTTTTTTTATAAGTTTAATAGAAGTGCACACACATAGTATATTCAAGTAGCTGAACTTAACATCACGATTACCAGAGCGGAGAAACAAAAATAATTTATTCACCCGTGATACAGTCAGATGTCTTGTCCCATTGCGCCACGATGGCTTCAAATATATTAAAAACTAATTAAGTAAAGTCCGTGTAGTAAGTAGTCGTGGCGCAGGGGCACAAAGTTGGACTGTGAAATCGACTGGTTGTGGGTTCGATTCCCACTCGAGGAAATGAATTATTATTTACAATTATATTCATTTATTTACATTTATATTCATTCATTTCTTCGCTGATTTTATATTCATTCGGTGTCGAGGCAAAGGGCGGCGTTGAGTCACTCAACACGCAATGCCTCGGCAGAAAGTGGGGAACGGAGTGTCTTGCCTACTCTGCTGTGCACGGAATACAATATGAAGCTGATTTATTTATTTGTTTGTTTAGTAATAAAGCTTAATAAAGATCATGAAGACTGGTTTTAAAGTGTACTTATGACATTTAAATAACATTTAATATACCTACTATAATTATTGCATAGGTCGGAATTTAATATAATAAATAACTTATATAAAAATATCTTTCATGTATTGTACATATACTACATACTACTACTACTACGTACTACTACGTAATGGTTGAGGCCAGTAGTGGCCAGTAGTACACAAGCGTGCGACTGTAAACGTGACAGGTGGTGGGTTCGATTCCCACTCAAGGCAACTGAATACTTTTTATTTTAATTTCCTCGCTCTACAAAATGATGCAAAGCAAACGAGGCAGGTATCTTAACACTCTGTTACTGCGTGAATCTAAAAAAAGAAGAATATTTAAAGTACTAGTATTTCAAGTTGCCTCTATTAAAATCCCATTACGTTGTTTATTTATATCACTTATTTGGTTCAATAGTGACGTTATTGCACACAGAGTTAAATATCGTCGGCTTAGCCTACTAACAGCCTATTAAACAAGTTCTCAGGATAGACAGTAAAACGATTCTACAAAACTATGACAATACATATATTATCACAAGATTTTTATAATTTCGGAAATTGATTTGCATTTTCTACTATCTATTTTTTATATATATAAAAGGACATGTACCCGACTGGTTGAGGTAAGACGCACGCACACCCGTAACTGCTAATGGTAAAAACGTGAAATTTGGACAGATGTATTTTCATAATCTGGACATCCACTAAGAAGGGATTTTAAAAAATTTTATGCGCCCACGAGTATGAAATAAAATAAAAGTCGATTTTGAATTTTTATATATTTCGAACTGTATAAAAATGTAATAGTACATAACGACAAAAACCGTATTTCGCAGGTTTGTTTACACTCTAGAGCACAATCTAAGCCGATAATATGACAATGTATTCAAAAAGATGATGTACAAATTTTGATTGTGTTTTCTGTAATTTTTTCAAAGTACTATTACGTCCTAGACGCAAGAAATGGGCGAGACCTGTGTGCATACATCCAATCCTTGTTCAGTTTAAATTAAAATATTACTATTACTAATCACTTACTATTTCGTCCAAGGTTGTTATAATTATATTAATATATGGAATTAAATGCTGTCTTTGCTCACTCGTGAAGCTAATGTATGGTGTATATTTATTGTAAAATTATATTTTAAAAACAGTTACTATTCAGTATGTTGCCGGCTCGTAACAGAATATGACTGTCAAGGTGGTGGAAGCTTCCTGTGGATCTGACAGTCTGACTACTGATATTTTTTAACTCAAATAGTGATTGCAATGGCTTAATTGAATTGAATTGAATTAATCTAATCTAATCTAGCCTCACACTGTATCTCTAGCTGGGTAGTCACTGAGAACGGAGCGCCAAACGCTACGGTCTCTGCATACTTCTTCATCAACATCTTAAATAAAGAATAATTGAATAATTTGGGGTATGCAAGAGTAACATATCAAGAATCAAAAAAAATATAGTGACACTTGACTTCAACAAGAAAATGATTCAATAACAAGCTTCGGTTTCCTATGTGTCTAACATACATAATTTTTTAATTATTTAATAGTTTGTTCAAAAGTTTTCACCTTTTTCTGAACTGTGTCCCGTATTTAGCAGGGTAGGCATAAGGAATCTCGTGTCAAGACACTCCTTTTGCCTTTCCGCCGAATTGCAGAGTCATCACATGTTAAGTGATGTAGCGCTTTGTCTAGTTCCTAGAGCGAGAAAATGGAAATAAGCCCCCGAGTGGGCACCGAACCTGGTGTTAGAAGAAGAAGATGAATATAATCCTTTTTATAGCCTTTTTTTATATAGATTTTATAGCCTTATATATTAGATATCCCGAGCGGGACAAGCATGGTCCAGCTTTTCGTGGATTATTTTACGCACTGAAAAAAACCCTTTTTTGTTTACTTTAATCGTTTTGAAAAGTAAGTAACAATTTTAGATACATAATCTCCGAAGCCTTAACTGCCTTAGGTACAGAATAAACCAAACAGGTATTGTTATAAGTATAGTGACGTTTTTCTACTTTCACACCAGGTAAAATAAGGCAACGGTGGTCTGAACACTAGAATCCCTTGGGTGCTATGTGGAAAAAGCGTATTTGCTATACTTTCGACGTTGACTCTCGGAAGATTCGATTTAAAAACTATTAACATTATGTCCTGAGCAGAGTAGACATCTAGCGATATGTCTTACTCCCTACTTAGGCCACTAACAAAACAAAATACGGAAAAAAAATCTAATACCAACTTCTTGCGGCGAGAGGCGACGATATATTTCCATTTATAACTTAATAGTCAAAAAACAATAAAAAGTCTCACATTGAAGGGAACCTCAAGCACCAAAGACAAATTATAAAAAAGTCTTAGCTCAGTTATGTATATTGATAATTTAATTAAGTTACATTCTCCTTATCATAAAGGCTAAGATTTATTTACTGTTCCTGGAGATTACTAGACTTTTATATAGAACAGAGAATTTCTGAACATTTAGTGTCTTGAAATTAAGCAGAAACTAAATAACTTTACCTAGGTTTTCTATAGTGAATAAATAAAGAAAATTCCTAAAATTAAAAGTGAGGAGAAAATGCCTATAATATTCTTTTAGCTTCCCGCTGTATTCTGCATATAGCAGGGTAGGATACTTTCGTTCACCATTTTCTGTCGAATTCTCGAGGCATTGCGTGTTCTTATTCGTTTCGTTCTTATTCGTTTGTTTACGCGAATGGGAATTACACCCACAGTCGTCGCACTTTTAACACACACACTAGTAACACACATTTGTTCCTGTGCCACAACATTCACATCCATTTTCACTTTTCATTTACAAGACTACTTATTAAGTGACTTTTTTAAAAAAAGAATAATTACTGACAAAAAAAGCTGTAATAATAACTTTGGTTAGTTAAATTTTAAATTTAAATTATTTAATGAATATTATTAAAAAATATAATAAGAAGACAAAAATAATAATTATTTTTAAGAAACATATACCCCTTTACCATACCTATAATTATAAGGTGAGTTTCTGTAAGAAATGGAAAATTTTCATTTGGTCAGTTTTAGATTTCTGCAAGAAATTTCAAGAAATTACACAATAACCTATTAAAATTATATAAATGAAAGATAACACTTATATTTAGTATGGAAATAAAAAATTATCTTATCATTATTCTAATCATTGATTGTTTCATTAATGACATTTTATATCTCCCCTAAAATACTTTCTAAGTGTCTTAGCATAGTTCGAGCATTAAAGCATTAATAATGCAATTATAACATATTAAAGATTATGATTATAACATGTAAGTAAGCTGAATAAGCTAATATTGTGAATAAGATTATGACCCTATGACCTTATTTTCATTTAAGTTCATGCTGGTGGAAGAATATAAAAAATGAATTTTAAAAAAATTTGACTGCAAGTATCTTTAAATTACCTAGTTAGTAGTAAACAGATATATTAGAAATGTCCCAGAAATACATGGATATTGATATCTCAAAAACTACTAAGCAGATTTTGATAAAACTTTAACTGTTACCTAAATTTGAATAGCACTTAATTTATATTAAAAAGGACCATATCAATGTAACAAGAAATTACAAAAAAAATTGTAAACATTCTGGAAAATATAAATAGATCACTAATGAATAATATCCAATTTCATAAATTATATTTCATACCAATAATATAAAAGTGATCAAATAAGTAAGTGTGTGTGTAAGTGTATAAGTTTTTGTTACACTTTCACACCAAAAATAATCAACTGATTATTATGTAACTTCAACATATTCTTAGAGGTATTGAAAAGACAGAGGACAAAATTAATTAAAAGTTAGCTACAGATCTGAAAACGCCACATACGGAGCTTTTCTTTTTTCTCAGTATGTCCATCAACGTTCTGAGGGCGGCAATGGCGTCAATAGTGCCCGATTCTGGCTGAAATCCATATTGAGTCAAAAGACAACACACTCCCTGTGGGACACAATGCGCTTTAAGAGCTTTGTGGTATGACTCAGCTTAATGCCCCTATAACTACCATAATCTTGAACACTTCCACTTTTCCTTGTAATAACGGCTAATAAAATCAATTTTGTGTCATTTTTTCAATCAAGTTCAAGATTCAAGTTTAAGTTCAAGATATGTTTAAGAAGGTCAGCAAGCATAAACACACCAAAAGATCTCAACGATTTCCACGCTGGGATGTCGTCAGATCAACCACCGCTTTTCCGTTCTTTATGCGTCGAAGGTAAGTTCGAGTATCGTCAAAGTTATTTTGGCAATAAGTCCAAGTTTAGGTCCAAGTTAGTTATTCATTAGGGGGTGATTGTAAGGAGGACAGCACTAAGTACTCAACAGCTTTTCCATCTTTCCTTCAAAGAGGCATGACTACAAAGCAGCGTGCCTTTGGAATCTATGGCACAAAGACAATTTGCGATTTATTGGGTCATCTTATCCCGAGCACGTCTTAGTATATATACGAGCTTTTACCTCTCTGTTTCAAGTTTATCATATAATGAATATATACTTTCGCTGCGGGCTCTGGCTACAAGCTGGCTCTTTCGATGATACATACGCAAGTTCTAGAAACGCCTAGAACTTGCTTCCTGAGCGGTCTCGATGTTAGTCGAGAGGTTTTGGCTCTTCACATCTGCCAGGAAGACGGTCTGCATCGGTCCATTCAGCAACCACCACTTGATCTTAGGCTAACGTTTTTTAGCTACTTTCTTTTTCAGAGTTTCAGTTATACATCAGTGACAAGGTGATAAGAATTACTTTGGACGAACATATTCACAATGGCCAGATCACATGCAACACAGGTTCATAGAATATGCGCGCGGGCTACATCCCCCCTATGAAGTATAGACACTACTTAAGTTTATGGTATTGGCTTCAATCAGTACCTTTAGCCGCATCAAGCGACTGTGGTGGTTTACCTCAAGGGTACCATTCTGAAGTTTTCCAGAAAGTATTACCGCCACACTGTTTACCTAAAGGTGACCCAGTGTATATAATATAATGGTAACTCCGTACGGGGTTACAGGATTTATTGCATTTCCAGCAAATTTTTTTAGAAAAAAGTGCACTGGACCCGATGTGTTATAGGTACATTTACAAGTTCTCGATATCATCCGGTATCGCAGGGGTAGTGCGATGTACATGCGCCCGTTAAGTGGCGAAGCCCTAGCTGTACCTAATCTTTTTTTTATTCGTCAATGTAATAGGAAATAATAAATTTTTATTAAAGCAATTGCCGTCTGGTCTCCACTTATTGAGAAAAATCAAAGGTAAGAAATAGGACAAGTAATACTGGAATGCTAAGACAGGTAGGGTGTAGGTTGCAAATGAAACCACAAATGATAGCCTTGCCCCAACGATTTTACTCATGCTTACCCATTGCCAAGAATCAGATATCGGCATGGTATTTGTCAGGGCACCCCTCTGACAATAAATTGTGTTCAAATCTATATACCAGAATTTAATAGGGTATGATAAACTTACTGAAGTTGTTAAATATTGTAATGATAAAAAAGGAATTAAATTACAAATAGTTTTATTTCTCTTTGCAAAAAAATTTTTAATATCATATGCTTTTCTAGCTTACATTGAATCCCACATATAGCAGGGTATTAAGACACTCCATTTTGAGACATTCCATATTAAATGCTGTCATGCTTTGTCTTGTTATTGAAGCAAAGTTTAAAGCTAAGGTGAATGAAACAGTGAAAACATTCACTATTTCATTCACCATGAGACACTTGTGACTTAGCACCATGATGGATTAAACTTAATTATTATATGTAAGTTTGTCTCTTTTTTGTAGAAAAATGTTTAATCACATATTTTATATAATTTGCATATCCTATAATTTCTATGGATAATCTAGAGACTACTTAATAATTGAATAGATTGAGAATTGAAAACATATTTTAGAATATAATTTCATGAGCGCATTATGGCACATTGAGATGAACATCTAACTATGAATGAAATGGTTTTGCACACTCTATACAATAAATTGTTGTCATTACTTTGCTCTTACAAGAGCTAAGTTGAATTGAGTTAGTGTTAGTGGTGTGGAGTTCTTCCACTCAACAAGCAATGTCTCAAAGTTAGATGTAAAACAAAAGATAAATTGTTTAACACTAGCTTTTTTCTACTTGCAGGGTACATGCAGGTTAAATATAAAATCATTTAAATTTAAAAATGCATTAGCTTTCATAGAATTATCTAAGCTTGTGTATCCATATGTAATTAAGTAAATCCTATTAATAAGCTTAAATCTAACAAGATTACTATTAGATTCAAAGTTATCGACTATTTCGTATAAAAACATAAATTTTACGTTTCTTTTTTTATTAGTGATGTAGATTTCCAAAATAACTTAGGATTTTCCTCACAATCATAATATGATATGATAACTTTTCTTGACCCAAATCACATTAACATTGTGATGCAATCTTACAATTACTGAAAATTGCAATAGCAATAAAATTATGTGTGCAAAAATTATTCATATTGTAAGAACAATATGAGTTCACGCATTTGACATAGATAGTGAAAGCTTTTATTATTACGTTAATTTACATCACTTATTATCATTTATGTCCGTCTACATTAGAATTTTAATGTAGCTTGTTATAACCATTTTTTTGATACATTTGTTATCAATATTTAAAAAAAAAACAAAATAGAAACAAACTATAAAAACTTTACCTTAGTGTACAACTCCTTCGTCGTCATATTGAATAGCTTTTCGTGGATTAACTTAAACAAAACACTTTATAATTATACCATTATTTCACTACAGGTTGGTATGTTAGAAAATTCATTTTATAAATAAGGTAGATTTGCAAAATTTTTGCGAAAATAAAAAATGCGAAACACAAAACGTCACTAGATCACTGACTGTGCTGACATATGTCACAATTAAAGATTTTTATCGGCGAAGTTTACGCGTCGCGTTTGTTGCACAATAAATTGCGTTTCCTTGAGAAAATATCATATTTTCCGGTTAGAAATCTGGTTATAATGGAATATAAAGGTAGCGGCAAAAACTAACTTTTCACGACATTAACGATTCACACGAGTGTTGCCATGTTCTATCTCACTTATATAGGTCAATTGGACGCGTCCCATTTTACGTTTATTTTTATAATATTAATGTATTAAAATGTTACTTTGATTTTTAAATAAAAATATAGCATCATTTGAACAAAATTGAAATTTAAATGAGTATTTAGTATTTGAATCATTTTGTATATTATTATTATTAGAATATAATATTCTAATAATAATAATATTAATAACTGAGTATTGATTTGGACATATGAAATAAGACGAACCGTTAATTTATAAGATTTTATTTATTGAACGCATTATTAGTCGCATAATAATCTAATTGGAAAATCTACATACTACGTTCACTACAATTATTTATAAGATATGAGTATATTGAAGCAAATTTGTTTTTTGAATGTGATTACAATTATAGAAGGTTATATAATATGGCTCCCAGATTATATGCCGTGGTCGATTATTCATTTGTTTTCTTGAGAAGGGAACCAGGTCTGGCAAGCTTCAGTTGCGATTTCACACAATGCAGTAAAAGTTTTGCCTCGGGAATCGTAATCTGGAAAGTGTAATAGTAAAGTAAAATGAACAACAAAAACTATTTTACATTTTGTTTGATTTTTGTATAAAAATGGTTTTTGGGTATTGTGATTAATAATAATTTTCCATCGTTTAAAAATTTAATATGTTAGACACTTTATCGTCGTAGACATCGTAAGCAATTTATATAATTTTATAATTATAATTAGAGCAAAAAGATTTTGAAACAATCTAAAATTGTCAAAACATATTTTATATTTACCAGAAGGTCCCCTCTTGCCGAACATAATGCCGTTCATGGGAGCGTTCTTATAATTGGCTTCACTAAGATCCATCAAGTAGAACAGGATGGTTACAAGCACCAAAGCGAAGGAAAGTTTGCTCAAAGAACCGAACATCTGTAAGAAATATAGGAAAATGAGAATTTAAAGAAAAAAAAGTTTTTGACCATTTTTTAATAATATAGTCTATTATATTTAAAATATAGCAATCTGTGTCCTCCACCTTCACAAATTTTTGATCAACGGAAATTTTATAAAAAAAAGGCAGCATATAATGAGTAAACTTTAGTAAAAAGTATATTCAGATTAAATATATTTTTAAATACACTATATGTAAAATATACAAATACACTATATATAATTATATTAATAATACATATAAAAAACACCTTTAAAGATATAATTATTTTTTTGGTACTAGTAGCACTGTAGAAGACGTGATGTCAAATGATACGGGAAGACAATTTTCCCGCCGTTTTATAGCAACAAAATTAGAACATGGCGACCGATATCCACTCACAATCAATTATAAGATTATTGGATACTGACCACATATTGACAGTGATAACGTTAAAGCCCGAAGGATCAAAACTTAGTTAGTGAATAATATTGATATAATATTATATCTTCTCCGGGATCACAATTACATTATATTTTGCTTGGAACTTTGCAGTAACAGATTAATTATTATTTTGTATTCACGATTTTTCACTTTTATTTTTAGAATAAGGAATTCAAAAATATTTTGAATTGGTCATAAAAAGCTACTAATAATTTCCCGAAAAGAAAAGAATAAAAATAAAGTACAGTTTCAGCCATCAATGAAACAATTATTTTACAGCAATTCAGTCGCACAATATATTTAATATTTATATAACTATTTTATGTGTGAAGCGATTGAAATAAACCAAACATTCATTGTTAAGATAAAGGTGATATGGTGATGGTAAATGGGTATTTTCAACGGACCGTCGACCCTCCATTACCATCAACCACAAACGAAGCTAATCGGAGTATTTAATAGACCCATTGAGATGAGTCGCTCTCTCGCGTTCCTCAAAAGTATTGAAAAGATTTTTTATCAAAATTAGAATTAATATATTTTATACATTATAATTATTAAGTTAGTAATTAGTCAATGAGAAGATAAAAGCTTTCTAATTTTCATATATTTTTTAGCGATATCCATATAAATCGTGTCATCGTCTAAAAACCTTGCTGGTGGATCCATTCCTTATTGATGTCTTTTTCACGATACAATGCACACCATACTCGTGTAACTTATATACATGTAATTGTATGGCAGCCGAAAGGAATAGTTTTTAATACATTGTCTTCCAGTTACAGTAGGATCAGTTAAAATTAGGATAAATATACTTAGCGTTAGCGAACTTATAAGAAAGAGAGTAGATGTAGATGAAAAAGATGATAAAAGCAGTGGAATTGTGTCAATTGGGGGTAGTATTTTAGGGTAGTACCTCTTTCCTAATACCTTCGAAACATAAGATGTGTGTTTATAGTTTTTTTTAAAAAAACGTGAATCGCATCCGCTTACTAACATTACATAATATTGTTTCATTCGCACATGGCGTGACTGGCTTCGGATTCTTATTCATATTTTATTTTGGAATATTTCTCAGTACCAGTAAAAATCTACAGGCTGGAAGCGTCTGCGCTCCTTTTACGGAACCAACATATACGATAAAATATTTTAAACTATACCTAAAGATACTAATCAAAATACTTCAACAGTTTAGACGTACGATTTTTTTTACTACAAAAATACTATTAAAGGTTAATCAACTTTGAACTTTGCCGCCAATACCTACGACTCGGTTTTGGAACGAGGCGTATGTGGCGGATTCCCTTTGATAGGTTTATGTGCTAGCATTGACAACTGGCGTTTTATAATACAACAAAAAAAAATATTTTTTATTTTGTTTGAAAAAATATTTTTTTTACTTTTGGGATTATTTTTTTAAAATTGTATTAGGCTTTTATAGAGAAGTTAAAATTATGGTTTCATTTTAAGTGATGCTGACACTTCCACCTTGTATAGTTTAAAAAACTTATAAACAGCTTTTATACACCTAGTGATACAACATACGACTAAAAAATATGTAGAATATAGAACGGGCTCGAAGCTAGAATTTGTATGATCCTAGGCTCGAAGAGCTTACTTATTATTTATAGATTCGATTACTACAGTTATTTTCATTTCCTGGATCTGGTAACAAGAAAAGGTGCGGTGTCGAGCTCGACATGAAGAAATGAATTATTTAATATTTTTATTTTCCTCGCTCTAGCGACAAGGCAAGGCGCGGCAATTCCTCCAGAATTCTGCTCAGAGTGGGGGACGGAAGTGACTTAATACAGCGGAAGTCTTAACACTAAGGATAATCAAAAGTAGGTTCCCAGGTTCCCCTTGCCTACCATGCTATGTGCGGATTACAGCCTGAAAATAAAAAAAAAATCAGTTTTCTATTTAAAATTCCCATCTTACCCGCGCTAAAATGGAACACTAATCGAATACATATTCGTTTAAGCAAACAATTTGTATCATAATGCAATTTTTAGATGAAATAATTTTATTTGTTCATACAGTTATTAATTTTGTACGAAGTTTGGTATAAAATGGAGGGTAGACGAAGCATCTGCATCATTTGAGAACCAGTATTTGAGATAACAAGTCCTTCTTACAAGTTTAAAAGAGAAATGTAAGTATTTTATTGTGCTACTAGAATTATATATTTATGGCAATATAAAATAGTAACAGTATTAAATTTAAAGTGACTTCTCCAATTTTAAAAAAGATGGCGTGGTATTTAATCACGTTATAACATTTTTTTTCTGAGGCCGAAGGCACAAGCGTGCATTTGTAAACACGACAGATTATGGGTTCGATTGCCACTTGAGGAAAGGAAATATGAAATATTTAATATTTTCATTTCCTCGCTCTAATACCGAAGTAAAGCGCGGCGTTGAGTTACGCTCCACACGCAATACCTCCAGAAATAGGCGGAAAATAGGGAACAGTAGTGTCTTAATGGGAACAGAGTGCATTTAAACATTTTAATTTATTTTATTTTCAGTATAAAAATGCGTGCCGCCATCATCTCTCTCCTCGTTCTTGTATGTCTTATCCAATTGAACGAAGCGAATTACAAGAAGCTACCTTTCAATGGTTCTATTTTCGGCAAAAGAAATAGCATTGGTGTGTATTTTTTATCATAGCTTTAAATATTTATAGGCACGTTTAATCAGTTATTTCGGATTTATTCTTATTTAATTTTCATTGTAGTTCCTCAGGCATATCGTGGCGCAGACACACGCGTGCGAGTGTACAGGCGACTAGTTGTGGGTTCGATCCCTACTCGAGGAAATAAAATATTTATTTAAATTTATATTTTCATTTCTTCGCTCTAGTGTCGAATGAAAGTGCCGCGTTGAGTTCCGACATGCAGCATGCAATGCCTATAGAATTCGGCGGAGAATGGGGAACGGACATACTACACATACTAGGTTCACTCTGCCTACCCTGCTATGTGCCGGATACAGCGTGATGCTGTTTTTTTATTATTTAGAGTAGAATGTATATCACTGCAATATTTTAATATTATATACTTTATTTACCTATATACAAGTGAATGGTTCCTGGAAGAACGTAGAGTAAGTTCCCTAAATATGGACTAGTCGTATAATTTGGGCCACGGGTTCATTTTTAATACCTTGTTGCAAAATTTAATACTTCGTGTGTTAACTATTAGTAAGTTTGTAAGAAAATTTGTAGCTTTACTACTGTGATATAAAATTATTATTCTTGAATACTTTATTTAATTATTTAACTAAAAGCAATTTAATTATCTTCATACATTTGGATTTTATGAAGAGAAGACGATATAATGTTCCGTATTTAGTTACCATTTTTGATAACTATCATCAGTATATTTTCTCAAATAAGCACTAACATATATTTGAAAAAGGTAAACTGCAATCAAAATGGTTTTTATAATTATGTGTTTAAACATATTTATCTAAAATCTTAAATTTATTTCAGAATATGACTCAACAGGGCGAGCATTGTCCGCTCTCTGTGAGATTGCATCCGAGACCTGCCAGGCGTGGTACCAGGCGTTAGAAAATAAGTAACTTATGGAAAAAAAACTAACATCAAAGTTATTTGTGTTTATATAAAACGCTTTAAACAAAATTATATAAAAATTTTGATAATGCTGCATTATGACAATAAACTGTTATCTTAAGTTCATTTAATGCCTGAATATCTAAATAATGTATGAATAATAAATAAAAGTGATATCTACTGAAGTTATTTTGTTCTTTTCGATAAAGCTTAATATAGTATACGGTTAGTATATGCTTACTATAAGTATAACGTTTTTATGTATGTATGTTCATATTTTCTACTTAAATATTCCAAATTCAGGATAATTTTAATCATTACTTTTGCACTTATCCACATTCCCTGAGTTCACCAATCATGTTGTTTTTGTTAAGACGCTCCGGTTTTGCTCCATGCTGTATCCTGTACACAGCAGGGTAGGCAGAGGCAAGCCAGCGTTAGGAACTGCGTTTCCATTAAGACATTTCCTTTTTTCATTTTGTGGCGAAATTCAATGCCGAGCTTTGCCTAGTTACCAGATCAGTGAAATGAAAATATTAAATATTTTACTGCCTCAAGTGGAAATGTGAACCACTACCGTCGCGCTTGCAGTCGCACACTTGTGACACTGCGACACCGCGGCCTTCAACAGTACACAGCGTGAACATGCCGTAGGACTTATTAAAAGGATATCAAACAAACGTTTCTAGTAATATAGCTACTCCCCCACTATGGCGTCAAACTAATAATCTAGCCTAATTGAATAGGATTAAAGGTCCATTTAGAAGTTTAACTAAAGTTTAGTTGAAGTTTCATATAAGGATTATATATGAAGGGTTTGCTTATCCTAAATGCATGTTAGCGTTCTAATAAGTTTGTTTTTGGATATTCAGCAAAGAGGCTATCGCGGCGCAGTGGCCACAAACGGTAAACGCAATGGTTGTACGTTTGTTCGAAATAAATACATATACATGAGTTATTTTGAATTTCTTGTTTATGAAAGACTGTGGCTTCGTGTTTCGTCAATCAATAAGTAGTATTCTGAAGAATATTAAGGAAGGTCTGTTTTTTTAGCAGCAGCAGACCCTGGCAACATACGCCGGGATTAATGTCAGGAGGAAGAAGAATGTAGAGATATATATATAGACATTCCTTTCTCCGAAAAGTTCATTGTTAATATTTTATAAATCAATTTCTTATTTTTATTCATTTTTTGTAGCAGATCCATAATTCTATATTGGAATTGGACATTATTATGTATATCAAATAGTATAAGTTTTATAAAAGTTTTGATTTATGTCAAATAATTAACCAATATTTTAATCGAATTTCATAAAAATATTAATTAAATATTAAAATGAAGAAATAAACAAAATGTACAACTTAATGAAAAAGTTAAGTAATTTTAAAATTATATATACTTATGCGTGAACCGGAGTCTTTCTAATTTAATATATCAAGGAGTCTGTTTTCCACCACACTATGTTAATAACGGCTTTGAATGTGATTGGTTAAATTATTCCATCGTATAAAATTAGCCAATCAGAAAGCGTAAAATATAATCACAGCGTCAAGATGTCAGCGATAAGCCACGTTTTGTAAAAGACAACAAATTTAATCTAATGGCTGCTTTATTTAACTAATTTGCGTCTGTCCCTTAATATAAATATAATTTCCTATTACAGAATAAAATTCCATAGAAAATTTTTGCTTTGGTGAATATTTCCACGGCATTTCAGTTTGTTGTTCCGTTGTAGAAAATTTTGTGCGTTGATCCGGTGTTGATTAAAAGGTAATTTATATATTTTTGTTTGTCTTTTATATTTCTAAGCCAATGTTACTCCAATGGAATATATAAACTACGGTTTTTGTGACACGATCTGTACTGTCTTTTTGTTATTAAATATTTTTTTCTAGTCTTATAGGAACATTATTATCATGAGAAATGTCAATAACGTAATATTTTATCATTATAACTCTTTATAAATTCAGCGGTTCTTATCTTGTGTAGTCTAGAACTTGAATAAATTTTATTTTTATTGTTATTTTTTTGCTGTGTTATTTATCATATTTTCGTACTAATTAAGTCTTTCAATCTTATAAACATCTAACCTAACATATGAGCTAGGAGAAGAATAGGATAATTTAAAAAATACAATTTTATACATAAACTTAAACTCATACTTATAATTTAAGTGATTTTCGCAAGTGCTTACATTAACACCAAAAAAAATGTGAAAGACCTCAGTGTTTTATGAAAAAGTGCTTCTGTTCTCTATTTTCAGCAAGACTCAAGAAACTGTTACAGAACGAAGATATGCATAATGAATCAAGAAATGGAACCACCAGTGAAAAAGTATAAAACTAATGACATTAATTTTTTTATTGAAACTATTGACTCTTATATACAAAAAATAAAATTATCACAAAAGTGCTTAAAAGCAGTTTTGGGTAGTGAATTTGATTTACCACTTCCATTAATAAAAGTATTTGTTGGTCAAATAGTAAATTTGAAAGATATATCCCGAGCCATACTAGTTTTAAATGACAAAATACCCTTAAAAGGACTTCAGCATTTAAAAAGAGTATGTAAAAAAGAGATAATTTTATGTCCAAGCAGTTATTTAAATGATTCAACCTTAATACAAGATTACATAAATGAGCATGTATCTGAATTGAACAATGTTTTTGATAATTTCAAGGAAATTGAAGTACCACAGTTACAACCTAAAGTAAAAAAACAATATAAAGAAGTCAATAGCATATGGCCATGCAACTTTCATCCTAATATATACTATGAAAAGTTAGTGGAAAATGAAATGTTTAAATCAGAAGAATTGATGCAGCACAAATTATATATGGATATTGTATTTGAAATTATTAAATGGTATGCCATTAATATAAATATTGATTTTTCTAAAGAAAATATATTTGAAAATATAAATGCAAGTGTGGTTGTTGATCCTTTAACTAATATAATTGTTGCTGTAGCATTTGATAATAGGATACACCATCCTATGCAACACACAGCTATGTTAAGTATAGATAATGTTGCCAAAACACAAAATGGTGGCGCTTGGTTCAGTAAATCTGAAAGTCTAAATTATTCTGGAATATCAGAGGTATTGCCATATTTAAAAGAAAAGTTTCCAACTATTAAATTTTTTCAAAAACAAGAAAAATGGCTACAAGACAATGATGATAAGAAAGAAGGCCCATATTTATGTACAGGATATTATATTTATATGTTAAGAGAACCTTGTGTTATGTGTTCAATGGCTTTAGTACATTCTCGAGTTAAAAGAGTTTTCTTTTGTATGGACAATAAAAAACTTGGTGGTCTGAAATCAAGAGTGAAATTGCAAACTATAGCTTCTTTAAATCATCATTTTGAAGTTTTTACTGATTTTTTTTAATTGATGTGTCCAATGTGTATATAATGGTACAAAAAAAATTATAATGGAATTAATTCAAAAATAATGATTCAATATTTTTATCAAAACAGAACCTGATATGTTGCTAAACACATAAGAGGTAGAGAGAAGAATTAGGATAGTATATGAGACATTAATGTTTATTATAAAGGAGCCCCTTAAACACGCACTTCCCCTGTAATTCCTAGGCTTTTACCTCAAGATCTTCACACTGCAACACAATGGACACTTTCACATTGAATACATGGAATGCTAATTGAATCCATCAAATGATAATTCTCTGTAGAATAAACAAAGACAGTATGTAAATATATTAATCAAATATATCTTATACAATAAGATTGATAATCAAACCTGCAACCCTTGGGTTTTAGCCAGCATTGATTATTCATAAATACTTATCGATTCAATTTGGAAAATTCTAAATTTGTGTATGACTTATGTTAGAAATTATTGTGTATAATGTTTTTTTTTATTTCACAAATATGCCCTTGTGTATATACACAATCCTTAAAATTGTATTTTTATTAATATATCAAAAATATATGACAAATAAAAATTTACGTTTTTTATATACATACTTGTTTTATTAAAGATTTCATCCAAATTAAAATACAAAGAATGTTTCTTACTCAAAATTAACCTACAAGTACATATAATTATGCACTTATTCTTATATAGACATGAACCATGGCGAGACTAAAAAAGCCGTAAAAAAACTAAACTTTTTATTATTATTATTTTTTTTTTTTACAGATTTTTTTAAGATCTATTACCACTATCCATTACACATTTTAAATGATAAATAAATAAATATATATATATATATGTGTGTGTGTGTGTGTATGTGTGTGTATATATATATATATACATATATGTATATATATATATATATATATATATATATATATATATATATATATATATATATATATATATAAAATCTACGATTCACAACGCTTCTAGAGTGTAGCACTGAGTCAATGAAGCTGATTAGTTATTAAGTTAGGAATATGACAGAAAATGGATGTGGTGTTAATTTATTTTATCTTTTATGTTTTCATAAATTTTATTTGTTTTTGTTTTGCATAAAATTTAAAATATACTTGTATATATAATTCTTTCGGTACTCAATGACCGACAACGCATAAACGAAACTATTAACGAACGAACTTTAGCATGTAGCGTAAGTAAGTAAGTTAGAAAGGGTAGGGGAGCACTACTAGGAAAAAATTTGGATTTTTCATTTTTACGTCTTAAGTCAACTTAAACAAATCTGCGGGCGACAATTAGTAAGATATAGGGACTACGGTTTATCAAGAATGATACTTTTTTTCATATTAGCAACATTATAAACCGAATCCATAGAATTAACTTAATTATACGTATATAATTTATACTTAATAAGGTGTGACTGTAAATAATTGCAAGAATATTTGTTCAATCGATAGAATTAGTTTGACGTGTGTGTAGTGCTTGTGAAAATGGCGAAACTAAAAAAGAAATTATCGTCTTAGTTATTAGTTTAAGTGATCGGCAATCAGAATTCTGGTTAAAAAAATCATAAAAAAACTGAATATGACATCTGATTAGTTTGGAAAATTATATTTTTGGTTTCATGCTCCTGTTTTATTTAAAAGGGTAAGCTTTTATACTCTTGGTGGTTGGTGACTTGCCGCACTTTGTTCTAGTGGACCAACGGCCGTAAATATATTTATTAAATATCTTCATTTGGAACAAACTACGACATCGAGTTTCGTTATCGAAGATAGATAATGTCTGTAATAATGAAAACTATATACATTTCTCACCTTCACTGACTTAATAGCTACAGATATTAATCGGGTATAAGTGTTTTTGTTAGTCGTCTCGAAGTATCAACGCCATCTATGAAATGATGACGCAAAATGTCGGAAAATGCCTAACTCAGAATGCTCGATCGGATCGAAAATTCGAAAGATTCAATACTACTTGGAAACATATGAAGGGAAATATCTTCTAGACGTGGATAAAGTAAAAGTGAGGAGTCTTCTTTAGTCTCACGATTTATTCTTAGGGTAGGAAAAGAGGACCTAGGCTTATTTATAAACGGCACTCAACCTCAACTTTGAGATCGATCTTCACAATGATCTTGATATGAGTTTTTTATTCATACATTATAATCTAGTAACTCAACACGCCGTATAACGCAATGTAACACAACAGACCTTTAGTCACACCGGAGCTTAGAAATAAAATGTGGAAATATCACAATGTGGTTGAAAGTTTAATTGATAAAAACCGACCAAGTATGAGTTGGACTCACGCACGAAAGATTCCGTACTAACCAAAAAATCGAGTTTGTTGCATAGGTATCATTAACTATCACGGTTTTATGAGGTACACCCTGGTCGCAGACAGACAGCGAATTCGTAGTAATAGAATCCCGTTTTATCCTTTAGGTTCGGAAAGTAATTTAAATAAATCAGCTTCATTTAGGGTAGGCATAGGGAATCTAGTGCTCGAGACACTCCGTTTCTCACTTTTTACCGAATTCACATATGCATATCTTATTAAATAAACATATCTTGTCCATATATTAGTGATCCTTGTTCCATACTTCATGTACTTCGCCTTGCGTAACGACAAGTGATCTCATAACGTTTATACGAGTATAGTGCAAATGTATCTATTTTATTACCTAGCGAAGGCATCCAGGCTTTATCTTTCTACAAATATTTCTATATAATACTGATTTTTGATTTCTAATAAATGTGTTTCTTAGAAATATCCTGAAGCCTAGAATATTGTATCGAAATTTGTTTAGCTTTTGTGATAAACAAACGTAAATACAGTTTTATTTACGAAGGCAAAAGTATGCATGGTGATGTCGCATTTTTTTATCTTTAAAAGTTCTCAATCTTAAACCTAAATTTTTACAGTATTTTTTTATAAGATAATCGTTTTTTTTAAAAACAAGATCATTCCTCTTTTCAAGAGCAACTTATTTGTTTTTGTAATAAAGTATTGTAAATAAATATTATAACAATTTCCTCTTTCATCATTACAATTTATACACCTTACACTTTATTTAAATATTTTTTTTTATTGATTTCTTACTATTAATCCTTTTTGTCTATCATTCTTATTTAATGCCACAAATGAATATTCATTGACAAACAAAAAAGTAAGAACCCTACAAGTGTTCTTTCAAATATTAGTTTAATGAGCCAAATTGATCCAAAAACGTTTTGAACTGCTTCATCGGCCATTGTATGCACCAATTGTGTCCCCTCATTGATCACATGCAATCCAGACGGTGCTCAGATTTGACGGCTCTTTGCTTTGTCAGTTTTTAGAAAAAAAAAAACATTTTGACGTTAATTTCAAAATGGACGCGGTTTTGTATTTTCGCGCGTTCGATGCTTTTTGGTGAGTGATGTTTAGAAAATTTTCTATGTTAAAAATATATAAATTTTATATTAAAAATGGTGCACAATATTTGGCTAACTTTTTATTGTATTGGATTTTTTTTAAATGCCAAATGTTAATAAATATTTAATATATTTATAATGATTTATTTCTTAAAATTAAAATAATTTATTTTCTTTTCATTTTCTTGTAATATAATTTTATTTTCAAATAAATATTTTTTTATTTAATCTTTCACACACATACAGTGATAACTTTTAATAAAATATCTCAAATTTAATAACAATTCAAAATTTAATTAAATAAAAAAAAAATATATGCAAAAAACAAATGTTCTCCTTATTCCTTAGTGCTGTCTACCTTCCATAATACATCTGCACCATACTTGCAATCACCGGTTCAAACCTACAACAATAAATACCACTTGAGCCCGTCATATACAAGTAGAATTGATGCCTGCCCCTCAAGTTTCCACTCTACGTCCATGGAATAAGTTATATTTTTAAAGTTTTAAGTACTAAATTAGTTTGTTTATCGGTAATTGTAAAATAAGTGTCTTCCCATCACGTGGTCTAAGATTTTCGCACAAGATACCGTTCTAAATGTATGTAACTTGAATCCTGACGGTCTGCCTAGTGTATGCTTATATTGTATAGGAAATTGTAAAAAGTTTTTCATATTCGTTATGAAATAAGTATAAAAGTGCCAATTAACTATTATATATTGTGTAAAATTTAAGACTTTTATAGAAACACATCCATATTTAACAAGTCTGAGTTAATGATTAAAATTCTCAATTTTTGTTACGATTTAGAACAATTTAAAAACGTATACGCATTTTGTATATATAAATAAGATATCAGGTCAATATTTGTAAATGTACATTTAAATTAATAATTAATAACAACATCCTCATCTCCCTATCATTCCAGACGGGTCTAAAATTGAATCCTGCAAGAACGAGGTAGAACTAGTGCGGACTAGCGGAAAGACAAAGACGGATATACAGCTCATCAGTTTAAGTCCGTAAATGGAAAGAATTGGTCCAGCCATTTCGGAGGTTATGAAGATATTGCCTAAACACTTGCAGTTCTGTGACTGACTATTTGCTCCAGTTCTGTAATATTAATGGTAAGCTCAGATATTATATAAGATAAAAAGATATAGCAGTGTATATTTTTTGTTCCCAATGTGTATGTTTTAATTTCGTAGTCTAAAATAATGAAGTGTTAAAATATATAAAAAATATGCCTTTGATTAAATTGATATTTCTTTGATCATACAGATACATATGGTAGTAAATAAAATACTTAAGTAATATACTTCTAACTTGACTTAAATTTATTTGAGATTAAGCTGAAAACAATATAAAAATCAAAATTGAAACATTCTTGAAATCTTTCTATTTATAAATTTGTAATTTAAACTGTTAATTTGGCGAAATTTGGCGCAGTTTTACAGCGTCTTTCTATAAACTCATTGACCATGATTTTGATCCTAATTTAGCGTAATTAACAATTTTCCCACTCTGGTAAGACTTCTCGCTGTATCCTGCTCGTGGAAGGTTGGGCAAAGGGAACCTGGGAACCTAGTGTTCAGATACTCCATTTCCGATTCTATTTTTGTTAATTATAACTAATACGAAAGCTGGAGTTTGTTGAGCTATAGTCACAAAGTACTGGTCCATTGAAAAAAGTATTTTTTCTTGTATAATAATTTATTAATTGAGAAAGGGTATTGGCTATATTGCATCACGTTAGTAGTTTAACACTCTACGTGCGGTCGGAGTTACCTCCCGCACTTAGAATGTGTCTTGTGTCATACACAACGGCTAGTTATTTCCATTTGCTGTATGGACGAATCCACATTTACAGTGATATAATAGAATTGTAACTTTTATATTTAATACAGCAACTGTTAAGTTTCTGCCCAACTCTTCACAGCGGAACTGTGGTAGCGTCGTGTTCTTTTCATCATTTAAAAACGCATGCAAAAGACTATTTAATGTAAGGAAATTTTGAATTTGTACTCTATCTTATATGCCGTCGATGATCAAAAGTATGTTTATGTGTACCAGTTCCATTTATACCATCCAAACATCAATTTGATCCCCTGGCCCTTTATTACAAGACACGCCATACTACCATTGCGACAAATCATTTAAAATTTTCCGCAAAGATAATCGACATTACGCGTGATGATTAAAATTTTTACAGAGACGGTCCCAAAGTAATTCGCTGAACCAAATCGTCGCGAACAAAGTTTAATTGTGTCCAATAAATATCAATTAAAAGAAACGACGGTTACACGCGTCTCATTACATCCGATTGCTTTTTATTGTGCTCGTCCATCTTTGAATTGACCATTGGGACAGATAAAATCAGAAGACTTTTATTTTCATACTTTCATTTTAAGGAAAGAATATGTGGTCTTTTGGATAGTTGTTTATTAAGCGTTTTTAAAAATATTAACATAAAGTATTGTTTTTATTTTAATATTTTCTTAGTACGCAACTTGACTGATGAACTTGACAACGATAACAACAACAACGAAATTAGTGAGTTCGTTATTTGGTTTTTGGAATTTGTTTTTTTTTATACTACATATTTATATTTTTTTTGCCTTCTCTTTTATAAAAAGTCTTTTTTCTTCTTCATTTATTCACTTCATTGTCGATTTTGTCAAAGAAAGAGTATTAATTTATAAATTCAAGTAAACTTGCTAACTTTGCTCCTTGTTAAGTACTACAAACGTGCTGAATATTAATTCCATCAGCTACAACATCAATTATCGTCTCCAAGGTCTCGTCATCTCGTCACCAATTTAAAGTCAAGCAAACTTCTCAAAGACTCCCCACCCCAAGAGAGCCTTGTTCCAACTACGTAGCCGTCTTGACCCGGCAATTGCATGACCCTGCCAACCAAATGGTCCACTTCTGCACATCCCAGCACGCCATTGGCCGGTGAATTAACGACAATTCACCATTTATTCATTTGACCGTCTTGCTACCAATTTAGCAATAGAGTCCCGAGGACTTCACACATCTCCTAAATAACGCTGAAAAATGGTCGATTGACATGTATTTGAGAGACGGCGGTCGGATGATGGCGATATTAAAGTGGATTTTCGCCAAAATGGCTGCCGTTAACTAATTTTGCGGTTCTGGACGCTTGTTGTGTGTGATTTGTTTTTTTTTATTGTGGACAAGGACGGTTTTCAAGGTGAGGGCTGATTAGTTCTTTGTGTATTGATCGATTTCCTGGCGTTTGTGTAGGCTCGGATTATTTGATGCAGGTGGTACAAATAATTGTTATTTTTTTATTATTATTAATATGTTGTCTATTGTCAAAGATATTTTCTATACATTTTAAAACAAATTTTATTTTAATTTTAAAATAAAACATATTTAAAAGAAAATTTGAAAACATCAATAAATATTGAGAAACATAGATTTTTATTACATTTTTCGTTTGTTTTAAACATTATATGAAGGTTTTCGTATTAAAAATTAAAAAAGGTGTTTATTTTTATAAACCTTCGTTGATTCAACAATAGTAAAACTATGTCACCGTCATATGTACTGTGACCTACTTTTTTTAGAAGATACGTTGTGGACCAAAGATTAAATAAAAATATAGATAAATAATAATATATTATAACGATTTTATATTTAAGACCAATGAAAATAGCAATTTTTTACATTGTGAATAATATACCATATGTTTTTACCTCTTCGTATAATATCAGTCTACAAATATGTAGAACAGTATAATATATTGTGGGGCGGACTAGTTCCTACTTTTTGTATTAACAATGTAGGAATATGTATTAACCATGACGGAATTTAACGTACCGCTGGGGTCTTAACTTATACAGTAATTACATTGAAATAAAATATTAGAATGATAGTTACTTTGAATATTGTGATTAGCATACGTTATAAAAAGCTTGCATAAAATTTCTTGCATTTTCCCGCACAGCACAAAGAGGGAACCTAGGGATATGCCACCATTCACCGTTTTCCGATCAATTGCTTTCCCACTTCACCACGGCGGCCTGTCTCTTTTTCTTTGATATAAAATACATACGATGTAAAAAAATATGTTGAAGCTAAATCTCAATTGCTTTCCAAATCGAAATGATTTGTTTTGTAATAATATATTAATTTCCTTGTCTCGGTAACTAAAAACGACGTTGAGATTCATCACTTTCAAATAGTGTGTCTAAAATTGGTATACTCGTATGTATGAGAACAGAGTGGTGTTACTGATTAGACTATAATAAACTTGGTTGGGATCTTTAGGTGAATAATATTAAACGGCAATTTTATTCTTTAAAGAATTGAAAAGGTTTTTGAATTACTGATAGTTTTACAGAAATAACATGCTATTTCATTCTTGTGAATTAAAGTTCTACCAATGAAAAATTTAATAAATTTGTAAATTATGTCATTTTTAGTTTCATTAATCTATGGTATTATAGGTAACAAGATCGTTAGTCTCTTGTTACGTTACGTTGTTCATCTTATTTATAGTAGTGTCTACTAAAAGGCAGACGGCGTGAGGTATAGACTTTAGTCTTAATTTGTTAGTAAAAGCATTGACTATATTTAAAAATTATTACTGGTGACTATTTTGTCAAAAATTCTTGTGTAGTCGTATTATTTACTTGGACGGTTAAATTTCAATCTCTATAAATATAAAAAAAAATATCTGGAGCTGTTCGGGGGAGACAGATAACGTAGGAGACGTAACACGAGTGTCTTGGCACTAGTTTCCCAAGTTCTCTTTGTCAATCCTGCTGTGTGCGGCATACAGCATGAAGATTACACGTGTAATTACATAAAGTATCGTGTTAACGCATACATACATATCTACGTTTTAATGAAGACCAGATCAATCAATTTGATTTAAAAAATTAAATAACAAAGCAAAGAAAAAATATATTTTTTAAGACCTTTGTTTTTATGTAACTAACGAATGTTATATTTACAGGAGCCGTAGGACCACCGCCTCACCTATTCGAGGCGTTCCACAAGAATCGACGGGAACGGTCAAAAAGAGGCCACATGGAGGCCATTCTCAACTGCCAACGAACATATTTGATCGGCAATCGTTTCACAAAGAAAATTTTCCCAGGACTAATACCGCATATACAGTATCACATCTGCAGGAGCAGCACAAACATGCTTTTGAAAATTGAGAATCAATTACTTCAACGGCACCGTCAAAGAGAGACAACCGGGATTAAGAAGTTGTATAATTCCTTTTTCGTCCTGTTCTAACCGACTCGCTGGTTTCCTTCATCATCAGATCATCCATACCATATAGTGACTTTAGTGTTGTGCGGGGCATGGCCCCTGTGTGATGGAATTTTTCGAAGACGACAAAGACTATATTATGCATGAGGGTAGAAAGGAACTGGCTTGGGAGTCGTCGGTCAGGTTGACATTAGTGGGCAGCAACGAGGACTTGGGCATGTTTCTCGAGGATAGGGACAGTAGGAAGAGGAAGTGGCAGGGCGAGGGGAAGATGATCAGGCGTGAGGAGGAGGAGAAGGAGCAGAGGAAGGTGCCCCCTAAGAAGATTATGGGTGAGTGTTTTTTTTTATTTATTTTGATTGGTTTCTTGTAACTGGACGATTTTTATATGATCGCTTGATTTTTGGTATTTTCTATTTTAGGTTTTTTCGTTATTTAAAAGTGATTAATTTTTTTATGCTGTACTTTAATACGAAATATGTATAGTATATAGAAATATAGAAAAAGGAGATAAAATAATTGTACCAGAAATTATGTAAAATCAAATGAACGAAATGTGATAATTTATGATCATAAGACTTTTTTACAAAATATTAAATAATATAAGTATGCAAACGACAATATAATTATATTTAAACTAACAATCTAAACGTATCAAGAAACAACATTGTAACGTTCAAATTTTACTTCAAATTATCACTTTATTTTAGTTGATTCAAATATATTGGAAAAGTCAACGTAACAATCGATTTGTCAAAGATTCAACAATGTCACAGACGGCCTTGATTTCTGTTTAATTAAATAAATATAACAATAAAGTAGGTAAATAATCATTATTTAATACATATCGCCCATTTGTGCAAATATTGCGGAAGACGCAATGAGAAAGTGTTAACAGTCATTCAATTCACATTGATACATTTTTTTTAAAACAATGTGCAATAACACTGTTGTTGTACCTAAGGATCGATATTGATTATATATGATACATAATTATATAATCTCATTAGATTAATTATTTTGTAGAGCTTACCACGTTTTTCCATAAAGTTCCTTAAAAAAAATCATGCACTGCGTCCTACATTTTCGGTTACTTGGTGCTAGTGCTATTTAGTTTAAACAAAACTAGGACGAATGTAAAATGTAGATAGCTGCATTTTATTTTCATTTCCATTTCAAGCCGAAGTTGCAAATAATAATGTTACTAGGTTCTCTTTGCCTGCAACATAAAATTCCGAAGATGCTGGTTATTAAAAAATATATTTTTTTAACACGACTGAAAGAAAATTGATAATTATATTTTTTATTCGATAATTATCTCGGTTTGATTACCGTATCAAGATGTGTATCGTGAAAATTAAGATAACAATATAAAAAAATGCAAACAAGTAATTACGTATAGGTGGTACTCTTATCTATTTCAACGATTAGATAATTACATGAATAACGGATGATTGATATTTTATTACTATTCTCATATACATATTTGACGTCACGAACTCTCAGAGACAGAAGGTTTTAGGAATTGATTAAATCCAATAAATGTTTTGTATAGTCATTTCTATATTGATATACGCTGATAAAAGTGACAAATAATTTAGTATTGTAAAATCAGTATATAACGACGCGTATAAGAAACGAGACGTTTACTTAAAGCCGTGTTTATTTAACCAATTCTTAAATTAGTTTATAAACTATAATTTATCAGTGAATTTTATTATGTACGTATGTGAGATAAAGTTGCATTGTGTTGTTATAGTGACAAAAATATCTCTTTTATAATTCCAAATTTATTTTTACAATGTTTTTTTTTCAAAAATTGACGCTAAATTTGGTTTATTTTTTCTTTCATCGACTCTTAAAGACTCAATTTTGAGTAAAAATTAAATATATTTTTTTAATAAGGTAACAAATCGTACAGATACTACATACAACCTAATACTTTGCCTCAGTTCCAATGTAGTTAGTTACCTCAAAAGATACAATTTTTGACATTGTTTTGAACGTACTTGTCATATAAATAAGCTTTTCTTATATTATTAAGTTAATCTGACTTGAATTGACACGCTAATCTAAGGCCATACTCGTTGAAATTTAAAAAAAAGTGTTAATAGTTTGTTACTATAGTCAGAGTACTTCAATTGTATGAGCTTCATAAACGGATCAAGAATGTCAAAGCCTAATAAAATAGTAAGCTATTCTTCAACTTAACCCGTGAACTGTAGGCGGAGGACCAAGATGTGAAAACTTTCGCCCGAAATTTCGGATACATTTGTCGTTTGGGCATTCTTAACTGACGGAACTGAACGCATCCGACTATTTCTTCCGAATACCAGAACTAAAGAAATTACCACATTAAATATTTCATTCCTTCGAAACAACAACCTGTAGCGTTTACAGTAACACGCTTGTGCCCTGTGCTACGACTGGCCTCTTATATAGCATAGTAATGGTGTTCTTTTTACCTCATCTAGACAGGAAAAATCATAGAAATGTTGACATCGAGTTTATCACATTATTTATATAGTGTGTAGCTTTGCTCATTATTTTATTATATTATATTATCTGTATTTAATTATGTACGATAAGAAGTTGAAATGAGAATAACTAAGATCCGTTAACCTTTCTTATGTTTTAAGTTAGTTAGCGGTAAGAATAACGCACATATATCACTTCGTGCTCCGCTTTTAGTTTTTTGAGCTATTGCTTGGTTTATGAACAGCGATAAACGCGGCGGTGGAGGTTCAATTCCTACAATTCGAGACATTGAAATATTTAATATTTTCATTTTTTCGCTGTGGTGACCAGAACAAGTTGAGTTGCGCCAGTGAGTGTTGAAGATTTATACAAACATTTTTAACAAAAGTTGGTTATGAGTTTTTGTCTACATATATGCTAAATCTCAAAATTATGCAGAAGCTGAAGCACTTTGTTTCTTAACACTTTGTTATTAAAACTACTTTATTAAATTCATCTCTATAAAATAATATAATACAAACATAATTATCTAAAACTATGATGCGATAAAACTAGGTACGTGTGTTCATTAATTTCAGTTATCTTTCAAAGGAACGTGTATAGATAACATTTGTGAGTGATTGAGAAAGTGTTGCTATTTGTATTAATTATATGGGAGATTTCACTCTTAGTTTTACCGCTATATCCTTTATTTCGCATACCAGGTGGGTAGGCAGAGAAGATGTAGTGTCAATACTCTCCGTCCAAATAGTTTATTACGAGTCAAAGGTTCTTGACCGCCCTAAAGTAGATGATTGAGCAGATTTGATTTTAAAATTGTTATTTGTGATTATTACCTTTTCGGAAAAACTAACCCAACGGCGGCCACAATTCGTTTGCGTATTGTATGCTGAACGTGAATGACGTCATAAACTCAACAAATTTAGTATTATTACATGTCATCTACAATTCAAATTTTATTGATTGGATTTCTTAAGCGTAATAAATGCTATCGTTGCAATAATTTTGAGATGCGAGATAAAAATTTCGCAGTATAAATTAAAATGCGCATTAAGTTGTTAAGAAAATTCTTTGGAACTTTTGGAACTTTTTTTTTAACTTCGTGCTGTATCTTAGGTCTACATTATGCTAAGACACTCCGTCGCCCGCTTTTCGCCCAAATTCGAGACATTACGTGTTAGGCAGGATTGCATGAATGCATGGCAGGAGAACGTCGCACTTTGTCTATGAAAGTGGAGAAATGAAAACAAATCATACTCGTAATTTCGCAATCATCAAATCAAACAAAACTACCAAAAAGAAGAAAACACAGTTTTTTTGGTAAAACATCATCGATACTGTCTGACTGAACATTATTAGTAATTCTATTCAGAGAACATATTTATTTTAAATATTCTCGTTTGTTTAATCTCACCAAAAGTTCAGCGTTAGTTTACGTCATCTATGTATAGAATGTCATTAAAACAGGTGAAACGTAAAGAAAGGACCCATGAAATACCCATAGTGTAGCCACTACTAAGATGCTATTAATTATTACTAAGATGCTAATATGCTATGTGGGATACTGAGTGGAGTCAATTCCGCCACTTGCAATGCCTCGAAAAGGAGGACTTCGGAGGCAATTGGGAAACAGAAGTGTCTTAATGGGAACTGAAGTAGTAGGAGTTGAATACCATATATAATGATGTCAAGTTGTAAGGTAGTTTTAGGGTCTGTTTTAAATTTCTAGCTTTCTTTGTCACATCACATATGTGACAAATAATGTGTTTTAACACTAGGTTCCCAAGTTCCCTCTGCGACCTGCTATCTGCGGGGTATAACGTTAATAATAAATATACATACATTCAAAATAAAAGCATTTAGTTTATTTACTCAAGTGTAACCTAAACAAATACCGGTTTCAACTCGTTCAAATAAATTTTACGTTGGACTAATGTGATAATAAATCATTATTTATCAATTATTTTATTTACTTATTTGTTAATAATGAAATATCATTAGTATTTGTCATCAATTTGTGGGATTTTAATTTAATTGTTTGGAGATTATTTTTTAATTTAATATTTATTACTTAGATTATACAATTCTTATTACTTTATAATATTATGATGTTTTAAAATATTCACGACGAAGTAGAACAACAGCATCAAAATTGACGCATAAACTCACGTATGTTTTATCACCCCTTAGTTAGGAGTTTAATTTTTCTATGATCACAGTTCTGGATATTTGATATTATTTTCTGCTGGATTCTATGTAATCTTTATCAAAAATTGATCTTGGCAGACGAACAGATATGCAGACAGACGGGCAAAGTGATCCTTTAAGGATTCCGTTTTTTTTTTCTGAGGTACGGAATACAAAATACAAAATAAAAACAAATTAAATTTAATAATTTTGTAAGTTATTTCAATCTCTAAGATATGAATGAAAACGGTTCTGTTTTAAATTTAATAGAACTTGAACTGGATAAAACAAAAATACAGTGCAATGAATTTTATTAATATAAATAGATGCGCTCTCTTTCTAAGATTAATAAAATGACGGACGTTCTAAATGCATGGTTGTACCATAAATATTATTTTAAAGAAAAACTTTTTTTTTTGTTCGTAACGTTTATTATTATTAATTACAGTGTGTTTGTTTAATACACTAAGAATATATATAGCTTATTCGATGTTTACATATAGCATTGGCCGCAATATTATCCTGTTAACGTTGTGGCCATATCAATAGCAGCACGCACTCTTTCTATTGGGAAATTCTTTACTGCCAATAGTAGTTTAGTGGTAAGAACAGAACTAGATGACGGCCAGTAGTCAGCTCTGATGAAGTTCGGTACGTTCGTTTCTAACCAAGATTGGGTGGATCGAGCTTTGTCTTGCTGAAAGTTCGTCAGGTATTCGCCATTACTGACGTGACTAATTGGGACTATTTCAGCATAAATACGAACACTTCGTAGATGTAGTGCCGTTTGATTCTCTTTATCACTCCACTCCATTTTGATTCAATGAACAATCACATAAAAATGACGGGTCCTAAATTCAAAAGTAACAATATTAGATTTTTACTTACCACTTTGTTAACACAAAATTGACTCCTATGTCCGTTACTTTATTTGTAATAAATTTTTTTTTAGCTCTACGCTGATAGGGTAGGGTAGGGTAGGCAGAGGTAACGTGGGTACCCACGTGTTATGTCACTTCGCTTCCCATTCAAACACTTCCGTTTCCCACTTACGAATTTTGCAGGCATGGGTGTTGAGTAGAGGAAATTATTACCAGAGCAATGAAATGCAAAATGCAAAACAAATTATATTAAATTAGCTTCACGCTGTATCCCGCTCACAGCACAGTAGGCAGAGGGAACCTACTGTTAAGACGCTCCGTCCCCCACTTTTCACCGAGTTCTGGAGGCATAGCGCGTTGAATGGCGGAACTCAACGCCTCGTCTATGCCTTAACACCAGAGCGAAGAAATGAAAAGCGTTTCCAATTGCAGGCAGTTCCTGCGCCACAACTGGCCTGAAAATTTAGATAACAAACAGTAATTTCTTCGAATTTTTTTCAGTAATAAAGATAACTGAAAGGCCGCATGTTAGCACATTTAATATATATTTGTTTGCCGCAGACACGGTGTCTCTCACTACTTACGTCAAATATGTTATCTTTTTGCTTGGTCAACATTGCAACGTTAGCCAAGTATGTAAATGTGGTTGTATTGGATGGAAATTATTTTTTAGTATATTTAGTTTTTATTTCATAGTCATCGCCGTCTGTTTATGGTGTTAAATGGAAAATACTATTTTCCCCCTACGTTCACAATTGTTTAATTATATGTATAAATTCAATGTGATTATCCCCGAATGGGGATTGTAACCACAATCATGGAATTTATAGATCCACAGCGCCAAGACGTCTTTTGATGTACTTTTAAATAATAAAAATAAAATTTATATACCAAAAGTACGGGTGAGGCCAGAGCGCAAAGGCACAAGCGGTCGACTCTAAACGTTGACGGGTTGTGAATTTAATATTTTCATTTCCTCATTCTTTCACGAACGGAGTGTCTTAACACTAGGTTAGGAGACAAAAAATTCTTTACAAACATTCCCATACATCATTCACATGGCACATTGGCCCAATATCCAAGTAGCTTTAGATATCATTATTTGTCTTGTGCTCAGCAAATGAACAATAAAACCTCGTGCAGTCAACAACTCTCGGAAATCATTCAGTTTTATCTCAAAGAAATTCTTACTGGGTATTTGGCGAAATTTAAATAATTTAAATCAACATTACACATGTGTCATATAGTTGATAGATTAATTTGATTTTCTTTGTACCGAAAAATTAGAATGTCATACAACTAGGTAGGGATTAAGTTTGGTTATTTTATCAAGATAGCCTTTAGATATGGTTTCGCCCGTGTCAGTAGTCCAATGAAAATAATTGAGACTTATGTTTGACATATGATGACATGACACAAAGTGCCCGACATTGCTCTGACCGCAAGTACACTGAATTATAAATTGAGCCGATTAACAGTATAGGCCTATAGCCCTTTTTAATAAATGGACTATACAACACATGATCGAGTTCTTAATTGGAAGCCGTAGTTTCCGAGATTAGCGTGTTCAAACTAACAAATTCATCAGCTTTACGAGTATAATATTAGTTAGTATCAATTAAGTAAATATATGAGATATTCAATACTTACAGTTTTGTAAACAAAATATTGCCAATTTTTAAATATAAAAATTAAAAAATATATTTTATTATTATATTTTTTTCAAAGAATATTTACCAAAAAAAAGAAGATTTAAATCATTTGAAATAATAAAATTCAATGTGACAAATGATGCTTTGGTTAAAAATAGAAAATAATTCAATTATCCACCCGCGTCTATTGATTTGCCGTGCCTTGAAAAATTATCATGTTTGACGTAGTATGTAGGTTCGTCGCGAAAATATATTGCATCACCAATTGACTTTATTTTGAATCAGATATTACTAAAGTATATAAATATTGAAGAGTATTTTAGTAGGGACCAGTCGTGGCGCAGGCGCACAATTGTGTGAATATAAATGCTCGAGGAAATTAAATATTTATTTAAATGTATATTTCCACTTCTTCGCTTTGGTGTCGAAATTCGGAGGTAAAAGGGGAACGGAATGTCTTAACACTAGGTTCCCTCTGGCTATTCTGCAAGTAAAATCAAATTTAGGCTCATATAATTTATAGCTTCGATTATATTCTATAACACTTGGCATATGCATTTAGCACTTGGTGTAGAAAGCGTGTTTTAGTAACTATATATTATTAATTGTTTAAATGAATTTCAACTACATTAAAAATTCTTTTGGTGAAAGTGAAAGGTGAAAACCTTGACACTCGAACTTTTTTTAACTTCAAGCTGTATCCCGCAACTAGCAGGGTCGGCAGTAGGCATCTGGGAACCTTAACGAGATTCTGTTTCCATTGAGGTACTTCCGTTTCTCACTTTCCGCTGCATGCTGGAACCGTCATTTTCCCTTAAATTCCTTCTTGCGGAAATGAAATATTTAAAAAAATATATTTCTTCGATTGGGACCTTTTCAAAGACGAATCGAACGCATGACCTGTATACGCCTGTGCCCCTGCGCCACAACTTATGTAATTGTTAGCTGGTAAAATAGGCTGTGTATTTATAAAAATAAAGGAACATAAACAAAATTTATCACTCAAAGTAATATAATTGGTAATTAATTATTTGAGAACAGAGAAAACTATAGATAAGTATAGTAAATAATATTAAAAGTACCTATATAAGGTATACAAGTTTATAATTTATATTACTCATCATCTTTACCCACGATAAGTCGACACTGTTGTATGTATAACTTTTATAATTAAATCACTATATTGGTTGGTGTTTAAGTAAGATAAACTCGAATAGTTTAAAGGCTCATACTGGTGCAGGGGCACAAGAGTGTGACTATAAACGCGGCAGTTGTGGGTTCCATTTAGACTGGGGGAATGATTTTTTTTCAATTCCTCGTTCTGATACCAAGGCAAAAAAACTGCGGCGTAGAGCCAATGTCAAAAATGCGACGGAAAGTGGAGGAACGGAGTAAACACTAGGTTCCCTTTGCCTGTGTGCTGAATACAATGTGAAACTAAAAAAATGTACAGTGTAAACGAGATGGTTGTGGGTTATATCACCACTCTGGGGAATGAATTATCTCCATTTCTTCTTTCTGGTAACAAGACATTGAGTTTCGTTACACTCCCAATATCTCCTAAATAAAGTGATGCGTGAGGAACAGAGTGTCCTAACACTAAATTCTCTCCGCTTATTCTACAAACGTACAATATACAGCGTGAAATTAAAAATATCTACTAAACTAAATCCCGTGACTTAAAACCATAAAAATGCCAAGTAAACAACTCTGCATTATAAAAAAAACATATCTCTATAACACTTTTCGCTAAATCATAAAAGTATTAACTTTTATGTAAAAGGCATCAATACAGCCAGATAACTTGTTAGAATAAATATGAATTTATATATAGTGTACACAGATGCTGATAAATTTGTGCAAATAAACGTCTTAATAAATAATCCTGGGCTGGTACATCATCCAGAAAGGTTTCAGTTTTTAGTGGAAACGCACGAATTTTCATTAAAAGTGGTTGAATTTTTATTTCTGGAGAAAATGTAAGCTCGATGCTAGTATTATTGCTTTTTTCAATTCTTTTTTTCTCTCATAAGACGCAGAGAGATGATAGTGTCGAATCATTTTGTTCATTGATTAACGATCATTTTGTTTTTCTTTCTAAATATGTATAATGTATTGAGTAAAAATTCATATTGAACTTATTAGATTGCATAGCTTTAGGTTATTTTTTTTTTAAATTGACGCTTGTAACAAATATGTTATAAAGACATTAACATTTCGTTTTGAGGCAGTCGTGGCGCAGGGGCGCACTGGGGAACGACTGTAAATGCGACAGCTGTGGATTCGATTCCCGCTTTAGGAGTTATTTTTTAAATATTTTGCTATAAAACATGGCAAAAATCACTGCCGCACTTTGTTTTAATCAAATACATATGCCATATAGTTAAATAATTTTAGATATCAATATTAAAAATATTCTATTTTAACGATTTATTTATTTACTTTTAGATGTTTCTTTACTGAATAATTTTTTTTCTTATAAGTTTGTTATCGTGATACTTTTTCTCATATACAGGATGCCCCAGTTTGATCGTATTTGTTTATCACCGTGGTATGCAGCTTTTTCACTTCCTAAACGTTAGTATTATTTTTTTTTTATTATTTACTTACCAGCAACTTGATCGCGACTTCGCCCGCTTATACTACAAAATCTTTTTTTAAATTATCTCAATTACTTTCGTGATCTAATAACATTATCATTTTGAAGACAATATATACTTATTGAAAATTTTAATCTTAGCCACGTCAATAAAAGACCTGTTGTGTACCAATATTGGCGCATGCAATATTTTATATTGACTTAGCTTTTTATTAATACATTTTAAAATAAATTTTACACTTATTGTTAAGGGGAGTTTGTCAAAATATAGTACTGAAAACTTTATTTAAATCAGTTAAGCCGTTTCTGAGGTTAGCGTGCAAAAACGCACAGACACAAATATTAGTACTAACATATGTTCAAAGTATAGACAAAAAGGGTAAAATGTATATGTCAAACAAGGTATATGTCAAATACCAAACAAATATTGTTAGGTACTATTCGTATGAATTTATATCTAAAACTCGTTTGTCCGTACGTTGATCGATTTGGATGTAAAATATCTATACTAATATTAAAAACTAATAAGATTGTTAGTCAAACGCTTTAACATCCAGAACTGTTGGTTTGAATTAAAACATTATTTTTATGTCAGATAGTCTATCTATCTATTTATTTATAGGTTATATGACGTACGCGTGTGAACGTCAAACTTATTTATATGTTTTAATAAGGCAATGCGAGGCGTTAAGTTCCAATACTCAACACGGAAACGGAAATGTCTTGATATGAATGGAATTTCTTTAACCTATTTTCCCGGATTCCATTTCTCCTGCTATACTACGCGTGGGATACAACGTGAAATGAAAAAAAGTACTTCTATTTTATTAAACAACACACGAACTCTATTTTTATATAATGAAATTGAATAAACGGTTGAAAAAAAAAAAAAATATTCCTTACTCTAATTGACTTGAAGCTTTTCATCGTGGCGCGTCTCGTTTGACTCTAAGCATTTCGGTTGTGAGTTCGTTTCCCATTCGAGGAAATGAATATATATATTAAAAAAATATTTTCTCTTCCCCACAAAGCTTTCGAATTCCTGCTCTGTAGGTGAAAAATACATACCAACGAAACGTAAAACGTGAAGTTACCTTTTTTATTTTTAGTACACTAATTTGACCATGATTTTAAATTTATTTTACTTAGGTACTTAACCACAGCAAAAGTTATGTTTTATCATGAAAATATTTATGAGCACGAGGCAGCATTTAAATAACAACATTTAATATATTTATTTACAAAGTATCCATATTTAAACACAATATATGCGAATGAATATTGACTATGAAATATTATTACCAGACATCGAATTAATTGCGAGGCAAACCATACCTTATATACATATTCGTTTCTTTTTTTGTTACCGTAAATTTTACCTGTTGAAAGATACAAAAAATAAATTCATTTTTAGTTACTCTATCCTCCACTCTGGTCTAATCATACAAGGTTGTGGATTTTTACAAGATTGTAGGTTTTTGAATCTAAAACCATCATGGTACTGTTACTAACTATATTGTGCCATAGTGGCTTCTATTTGACCTTATATTATTATGCTTAAAACTATTCATTACAATCTACTAACCAACAGCCATCCAATTCAACACAATGCAATTTCACATACAAAAATTTCCAGTGAACTTTTATTTGTCGAACTAAAATGACTTTATCGCGTGACATTTTGAAAATATTAAAAAATAAACGTACGATGACGAAGAAATATATATGGACGATAAAATGTTGCAGTGTTTTCTGACAGTGAAACATTTTTTTTTAATTAGTGTTCAATTGAATAAGATTTTCAATAATTTCTATTTTGATTATTTCCTTGTGATTTTCAAGAAGAATAACGCCAACTTTTAATTGGCAATTTTAAGCACCGATTAGCAACTCCCGACGTTGATTGGCAATTTTGGACATTGATTGCCAATTTTGAACATTGATCGGTCATTTTTGACATTAATCAACAATTGGTTGGACATTTTGGATTGGCAATTTTGGACATTACTTGGCAATTTGAAGAATAATTGTCGATTTTGGACATTAATTAAGACATTCGATCGTTGACTGGCAATTTTAATCAATTATTGTCAGTGATAATGGTAGAGGACACCACGCAGCAGTCGGACAGAGTGTCAGCAGCTGCAGTATTGCAGTTCGCTGCAAGAGAAGCGAGAGAGGGCAGGAGATTTGCAGAGTTTGGTGCACATGCCTTCGCCAGCATCACGTATAATGCTTATGGTAATTTTCGTTATTGTCGTAACCTTTTTTTTCATTAAAATATTTATGGCTTTTGTTATATGTTTTCTTCTTTATAACTTCTTACTAAACTATTTTTCAGTTACAGAGAAAACCCCACAATGGGTGCCATTTCTTTAAAGAAGAATGAAGAATTACTTCTTTTTTAAACATATTTTAAGTGTTATTCCACACTTAGGAAACACTAAACTACTAAATAGTATTCTCTCTCTTGCCAAACGATAATTCGAAGTAATTATCTTTGGGTATCGGAAATTTGTAAAAATCTCCCTACAGAGATACTAACAGCATAAATTAGTTGTAACAAGCGTACAAAAATTTCGACGTAGCTTGATGAGAACGTATGGCTTAGTGGTCAGAGCGCCTGGTCGGTTTCCAGGAGACGCGGGTTCGAGTCCCGCTACTTAAAATTTTTATACGTTTTCTTAATAAGTATTTTTCTAAATAAGATTTACTTCTGCTGTTTTTAGAATTAGTACTTAGTATTTTATTATCATTTTCATGTTATTAGTGTATATATATATATATATATATATATATATATATATATATATATATATATATATATATGCTATAGCCTATTGGCTAACGTGAGTTAGTAATATCTAGTATATTTACAGCTTGCCTCTGCCCAGATCAAAGTGTAACTGATAAGGTCGCACATTGCTTGTGTAATGTATAAATAATAAATTGATAATTTGAAAATTCTTCATACAAATATAATGGTCGTAGAGAGAAGAGAAGACTAAAAAGTACTAGTAGTATAATGCAATTATTTTAGCAGTAATTTGCCTTAAATATTGTGCAATTATTGATAATTATCAAGGAATAAAATATCTTAACTCAATTTTAATTTCTGTGTCCGTGTTCCGTTCCGTGTTCTAGGATTAAAATTAATCTAATAAATCAATATATTTTTCTAAACTAAACAAAAAAGCTTTTATTATATATTTCTCAATCGAACTCCTTATTTCTTCCAAAATGTAGGTCAGATTTACCAATTCATAATACTAACTAGTCCGCAATCCACACTTACGCCTAGTGCCCATACAGTTTATCTGGTCAGGTCATTTTATTATAATAAAGCAATTCGTCTGCCTCACTTGCTGATATCACTCACTTTATCAGTGGACAGCGGCCAATGGGACTGTGTAACCAGTTCTATTTGAGATGTACAGTTCAAAAGGGTAATTGTTGATACCGCCATGTTTTATGATTATGGTGAAATAATGTTTTTTTTTTTTTTTTATTTTTTTGTCCGCAGGGTAGGCAAACGGTATCTATAGTTAAGACGCTCCGTTTCCCATTTACCACCGAATTCTAAGAAGTACTGCGTGGTCGAGTGGCGTGACTCAACGCTGCGCTTCGCCTCGACTTGTTTATTTTGCATAGGGACATTATTTAGTGATAAATGATTATTTTTATATTGTATGTATTTTAAAAGGAGTTTTTTGATTTTTGTACATTTAATTAAAATTCAATTAACATGTCTCCAGGACAGTCATGGCGCAGGGGCACAAAGTGTGACTGTAAAATCGACTGGTTGTGGTTTCGATCTCCACTCGAGGAAAAAAAAATTATTTGCATTTATATCTTTATTTCTTCTCTTTGGTGTCGAGGCAAAGCGTGATGTTGAGTTCCGCCACTCAATGCGCAATGTCTGCAGACCCCGGTAGAACGTGGGGAACGGTGTACCTTACACTAGGTTCCCTCTGCTTACCTTGCTGTGTGCGATACGCAGCGTACAGCTTGAGATTGATTGAATGATTCATTTAAATTATTTTGTAAAATTAGGTGGCGTATAATAACGATTTATGTATATTTTCCAAATATGACGTTTCGGCCGTTACAGTGTGTGGACATGCTTAAATTGTTTACGTAATAAACGCCATTACTAAATTAAGATCCCCCATGTTTTTATAATGGTATCCATCCATATACTATCAAGGACTCTTTCTATAAGTGTTCAGAAGCCTATACAATATTAATGAAAGATCTATTGGAACTTGGAGAATTGGCCACTAAATTAATTTCTGAGATCGGGATAGTCTTGTATTTATATAATTTCTGGTACACGTTATGGTTTTCAATTTCGAAATGTTTTTTGTTTTAAATATCAAATTGAAAGCTCAAATCAAATCATTAGACTTCATTGTATAGAAAATAATAATATTGCGAGATTTTTGGTTATATACAAGGTTTCATTTATTTAACTTACATACGTTATAATTTATATTTTTTTTATCTAATATGTATAATTTCCAGCTACCCTAGGTGAGATGGGTGGCAGCGGGACGAGCTCCTCGTCGTCTCACATGTCACCCGGGTGGCCAGTCAACGACTTGGACCTGGATCTACCTGGGGAGTTGTCTATGAAGTAAGTATAGCATGTGCTTATATTCGAAATGTTCTGTTTTTGCTAAGGCAATACCTAATGATGTTTAATGTATTTTTTTGTATATTGCGATCAATTATTTGTTCATAGTACCCAATTCTGCGTCGCTGAACAAACGTGTGACTGTAAACGCGACGATCGTGTATTCGATTCCCACTCGGAGGAATTAAGTATTTTATGATTTTATTATATATTCATTTTTTCGCTCTGGAAAAGAGGCAAATCGCTGCTTTTTTCACGATTCAACTCAACACAAATACCTGGCAATACCTAGAGAATTCGAAAGAAATGGAGAAAATATGTTTTGGTGGAAACAAAGTGTCTTAATACAAGGTTGGGAACCTCTTGCTTAGTATGGGCTATGGGCGGGCATGAAAAATAAGAATTTATTTAATATTTTTAATTTGCCGTCGGGGATATTTTAATCAATGGACACGGCATGTAGCTAGTTGATTCGATCCTACTGAATCTAGGGAGTAGAGAGGCTTATATCACTCCGTCATTGATATTTCAACTACATAGAAAAAATTGTATCGGGTGACGTTCACCACCAACTTGCAATTTAACTTTAATATATATATTTAATAAAAAAACTAACAAAGAAAATGATATTTAGGTTACCGGACGGGATATCTAAGATATATATATCAGTTAAAAGAACAAAATGTTTCATGTTTGCAGTGAAGCGCTCCTAGCTCTCCCCGCCCTCACGGGCTTCAAGCAGGAGGCCCCGTCGCCGACCGGCAACGGGCTGTCGCCGCCGCGCCGCGCCTGGCAGCTGCGGCGGCCGGACGAGAGACAGGTCTCGTATTCTTTTATATTTATATCAATGAGAAGACATATTAAAATTTGTTTCAAGTTTTGGACCAAATTAAATAAATTTTGTTATAATTATTTTAATATTTAGTTTATAAGTTTTTTTTTCTAGTAATCTTCAATAATAACATAATAGTATATTGGAGCAACAATATTTAATGTAATTTATACTGAAATTATATTAAGATAAAAACGGGTTTCACCAATGGTTATACCACTCAAGCGATGCTATGTTTAAAAATAGATTAGTTGCGTTTTGTATAAAGAGTGACTGATAACTTAATAAGATTCTTTCTGCCTACTCCTCAAAATAGGGGATAAAATTTGGGGAGAAAATTTTTATTTATTCATCTATTTGCTGTTACAGTGGTCTCTTGACAATATTGAGGTAACATCATTATCGCTAACAATACATAAACAAATATTCATATACACTTCAACATCATCACGCTGTGTGTGTTTGTGTTTTTACATTAAAACACGCCGCTAAATTCTAGAGGTCCTTTGGAGGCCTTTGCCTCGAAATCAGGGTGAAATATTAAATATTTCATTTCCTCGAATGGGAATCGAATCCACAGCCTGTTGCGTTTACAGTCACACGCATGTACTCGTGCACTACGACTGGCCTCAAATAATCATCAGTTTGATTTGTCATATAATGGCTATAGATGCTCTATTCTTAGTGTTCACTTATTTATCGATCGTTTTATTGCTGATATTTCCTTCCATAACTGTTTGGTATTTATCAGTGGTGCTGGTTGTAGGTTCTATTCTTGATCAAGATAATACCAACACGTACTGTATAATTTTTATAGCTTGCAATATAGCATACCCTTTTGTACTTACCACTGTTTTTTGCAATGGTAACTCCTAATTACCCATTTTTTTGCAATCAAGCTAAGTAAACATAAACATTACTTTTAGAATAATTGAATCCGCAATTATCGTATATACAACTACAACTTCACGCTGTATCCCGCTCACCGCAGGGTAGGCAGAGGGAACCTAGTGTTTTAGACACTCCGTTCCCCACTTACTGCCGAATTCTGGAGGCATTGCGTGTTGAGTGGCAGAACTCAACGCCGCGCTTTGCCTCGGCACCAGAGCGAAGAAATGGAAATATAAATTTAAGTAAATATTTCATCTCTTCGAGTGAGGATCGAACCCACAACCAGTCGGTTTTGCAGTCACACTTCGTGCCGCTGCGCTACGACTGGCCTCAACGGCTGGCTGGCTCGTATATACAGTTATTAAATATACCACTATACTATATATATCTAAAATATATTATTTTCTCTGTAAACACAGATAACTAACATGATAGTGGACAACCGCGATGGCATGGAGGAGCCGTGCCAACAAACATCGCCTCACAATAACATGATGAATACACATTGTAAGTATTATTATTTATTCTTCTTCTTTTCTTCTGTAGCTGGACTAGAGGGCCAGCTCGCGTTAAGCAGAATAGGCGGAGATACCTATTGTTAAGATACACGGTTCTTCACTTTCAAGGCATTTTAAGGACATTGAATGTCGACTAATCTAGATACGTTAACCAAGCCGGGAAAAACAGAAACTACGAACCGTTGATGTTATAAGTTATAAGTCATGATGAAAAAATAATTAAGTTGTATAATATCTTTAGTTGCCTCGACTCTATCAACATATTTTTTTTAACATTTTGGCCCAAAAATATATATAAAACTTAAAATAATATTTTTATGCATGCAAAAAAATATATTGATTATGAAAGACCCCCCCGACACTTAAGGATCTAAAATGCAAACAAACAACTAGAAAAGAGTTGATGATCTTTAAACGGCTTATTATGTTTTCTTGAATCATAGGCTAGGAATAGGGAAATAGAAAATATAGAGAAAAATTATTATGTTTTAATTTTTTTTCTGTTAACAGCCAGTCCAGAAAACATGCAGTGCCAACCAGTGCCAGTTATGCCAATGAACGGTTACCATTCACCCAACAATCAGGAAAATAAAAGTAAGTGTTTTTCATAATTCGTTAAAAATATAAATATATTTTTACACATTTCCTTTAAAAGCAAAATTAAATTTAATTAAATAACATATAAAAAAATTAACTACATAAATAATAATATGCCTTTTAAAGAAATATTTTTTTCGTGATAATGACATTTATATCTTTTATAGAATTATAACAATATTTGTTAATAATGTGAGAAAGAAAATTATAATTCTGATCAGTTTATTGCCTAAGTATAAGTGAAAGAGAAAATCCATACTAAAAAAATTCATGTATATCACAGGTCCATAATATTTTGAAAGACATAAAGTTGTGAAACGACATATTCCAATTGCGCGAAGCAACTCTGACCGCAATATAGTATAGTGGGTTATATTGATACGATTAACGTATGATTATAGCCTATAGCCTATCTTGATATGTGGACGTGTGGTAGTGGACTATCTGACACGAAGGGACTTTTCGATTTGAACCAGCAATTGAGGCCGTTGTGGCGCAGAGGCATAAGCGTGTAACGCGACGGTTGTGGTTCGGTTCCTCCACGGTGAAGAATTATTATTTAATAATATTAAATAATTTCTTCACTCTGGTACCAAAGCACAAGCGTGGCGTTGAGTTCTACCACTCAATACGCAATTCAAATGGAATGAGAGGAGCGGATTCTCTTAACACTAGACCCCCTTCGACTACTCTTTTTTTATTTTTTGTATCACGAGGAAACCCTTTTACTGGTACGCTGCATGAGTGGGGACTCAAATGAGTTATGTGGAGCTCATGAAACGGTAGATATTGACCGTCCACACTACCCACGAAAACCTCCTCCACCGCCACCGTCCGGGCTCACGGCCAACGCCAAAGATTCTTCCATAACTCCAGCGGCGGAAGCCTACTGCCTCCCCTGCTATAGGCATGATACAGCCAGAAGCTGAAAAAAAAGCAATAGTACCTGAGTTTAACGCGTGCGACCAAACAAACTCTTCAATTTTATATAGAAGTACAAGTATAATTTAGTATTTTTATAATTCTATTACAGATGCGGGACTGCTGATGTGTTCTCCGGTCAGTTCTTTGGACAGCTTCCTGCATTCTCCATCCGGTCGACCTGACAACAGTTTCAAAGATGATACCAGGTATTATTTGTTTATTGGCAGTGATTTTGTTTATATTTCATTTTATTAGAGCATTGCGAGTTGGATTTCCATCTGATATTTTTTTTACATTTAGAAAACGTACAGAAAAAGTTTGAAGTCCTGCATTTTTTTGTTTTTTAGCTTCATACTGTATCCACCTAAGTAATCCATCCTGCTAGGTAAGTCTTAGCAGGATACGTAAAATGAACCTGGAAGGGCGAGATGCACTGTTCTTATTAAGACACTTCCGTTCCCCACTATCCGCCGAATTCTGGAGACAATGCGTGTTGTTTGGAGAAACTTAACGCTGCGCTTTGCCTCGTTATAAGAGCAAGAAAATGGAAATATGAAATAGTTCAATTCCTCGAGTGGTAATCGAACCCACAACGTTTATAGAGTCGCGCCACTACTGGTCTCTAATATATATTTAAGATAATAAATTTAACTTACCATATTTCTTACTGGCCTAGATTCCAATACGTACTGGCAGCGGCTACATCGATAGCAACCAAACAAAATGAAGAAACACTAACATATTTGAATCAAGGACAGCCATACGAAATTAAATTGAAGAAATTAGGTGATCTGTCGCATTATAAGGGAAAGATGTTGAAGGTTTGTTTTTAATTATTATTATTATTTTAAATTGTTAGAAATCCATCTTTGAGCGTCATTTATTTTATGCCATTATTAAATTTAATAAGTACAGCCTAAATTGAACTTTACATTAGTTTGCGTATGTAATGTGGCTGTGACGTCACTTTTCGCTACCAGCTTATATTGTTTTTTGACAACCGGACAGCTTTTATGGTTGTTTACAATTTATTAAGTGAAAGATAAAATAGACACTACCACGGTATAAGAATGGAAAAATGTATGTGACGAAGTAGTAAAAACGCGAAAAAAAATTGTGAACACGTTGGTTCTTAGCTATGTGTGTTCTCGTAGCGCATATCGAGGTATATTGCAATATAATTTGACATTTGTTTCATATTCCATTGTCGAGTATTCTTAAAATTTGGTATACATCTGTTAACTGGAAGATCAAACAATAATATGAAAATCCTAACATATTTTATTACAAAGCTTAGTTAGTTCGGTTAGTTACTTTTATTTCTACAAATTTGTTTTTTTAAATATATATGGGAAAATTATTGAATTGAATATTCACATCGTAGTCTCTGTATTGCAGCTAAAGCAATTTTTTCTGTTTTGTTTTATGAATACTATACTAAAACTATAAAAGGCTTGAAATAAAAGTTAGATTTGAAATTTAAATATACCCCGACCATAACATTAAAACAATAATAAATTGTCAGGACGGTAGCAGTTCCCCGGCCGCAGTTCTATTTTTGTCAGTTGTGGTTGTTTTATTTATTATCAGCTGTATCCCGCACATAGCGAGGTAGGCAGAGGGAAACTAGTGTTAAGACACTCCGTTCCTCCCTTTCGCCGAGTTTAGAAACGTAAATAAATATGGAGTGGAGGTAGAACCCACAGCCAGTCGATTTAACAGTCACACTGCACCTGGCCTCAACTGAATTATCAATTATATTAACTGAGCTATTTGGCTACCTCTAGTATATATTTATTAACGTTTTCCCCAGAGCATCATAAAGATATGCTTCCACGAGCGCCGCCTGCAGTACATGGAGCGCGAGCAGATCGCGCAGTGGCACGCCGAGCGCCCCGGGGACCGCATCGTGGAGGTACTCACTCGCGTTAGGGAACTGTGACGACCGTTTCGTAAGCAACATTTTAAGTTGTTTCTGTTTGTTTCAACACAGGTAGATGTGCCGCTGTCCTACGGTCTGATAAGGGTGGAACAACCAGCCTTCCTCAACGCTCTGCATGTGTATTGGGATCCTACTAAAGATGTTGGCGTATATATCAAGGTAGGCGGTTCAAATACAGATATTTCAAGGACTTTTATTTTTTGTTTTGCCGATCGATACGCAACGCCTCTACGATGCCTTGTGTGTTGAGTGGCTTTAGTTAACGTCGCGCTTTTGCTTTGGTGCCAGACCGAGAAATCAGAATAATAATTCATTCCCTCGATTCGTGGTGATCGAACCTACAACCGTGACGTTACAGCCACACCCTTGTGCCCATATTTTTTAGGTAAAAATTAAATATAAAAATAAAATTAATTATATATTAATTATAATAATTAATTAATTTAAAATAAAATGAATTATATATTAATTATAATAATTATTAGTTAATTTTTTATTATATTAATTAATTATATAATAATTATATATTAATTAATTATATATTAATTATATTATTTTTTTTTATTAATTTTTATTTGGTATTATTTACATTTTAGTTCGGATAATAAATTTTAAAATTTTGATTTTGAAAAAAATTTCTAACGAACGCCAAGTTAAAATAAAATGTAGAATATTAGAAATATTCTATTGTATTATAATATGTTTAGCAAAGAACATTTCTTTTATCATTTTGATTTATACATTTTTAACAAACGTATGTTTTTTTTGCAAGATAAAAACTTTGCGGGATTTGAACCCGCACCTCTTTTTTAGTCCGTCCGCGAGCTGTGACCATTAAACTATATGTTCTCATCGCACAACGTCAACATTGTTGGTATTACATTAAGGAGAATTTTTCCGACGTTCCGAATGACGAATTCCGATATTTTTTTACGTCTTCTAAAAGTGTACAAAGGAAATATTATAAAATTTAAATTAATTAATTTAAATGTAGATCTATAAATAAGTTTATTATATTAACATTTCATTTGTACACCAGCCAATATCCAAATGTTTTTTTTATCTTTTTTACGGTAAGGATCGCCTGGAAGAGATCACCTGTGGGGTGAAAGGCCACCTTTACACCATTTTTATTTGATTTATCTTGTATCTATTTTATGTTTAACTTTATAATAAAGAAATAAATAAATAAAATACGATTATATAAATTTTTTTGTTGTTCTAGGTGAACTGCATATCAACAGAGTTTACAGCTAAAAAGCACGGCGGCGAGAAGGGAGTGCCGTTCCGTATACAAGTGGAGACGTATCTCGCGACCGACGACCATAATAGACTACACGCGGCCGCTTGTCAGATCAAGGTTGGTGGGGGTTTTATTTTTAAATAATTAAATAATTTTCATATTCTGTAACGGATTATTAAATGAGCGGAAAGTTGAGATTGTGGTGACTTCTCAATATTTTTTCACTCTGTCTAAATACTGTTACACGTGTCGCCCCCCACAGGTGTTCAAGCTGAAGGGCGCGGACCGCAAGCACAAGCAGGACCGCGAGAAGGTGCTGCGCCGCCCGCGCACCGAGCTGGACAAGTACCAGCCCGGCTGCGACGCCACCGTGCTGACCACGGTGACGTTGTTATTTATGACTTTACGCGTATTTCTTATGGTTCACTTTTGTCATTTCTTTTTCATTTTTTCTTATTTATTTTCCTTTTTTAGGGTTTCCGTTTAAAGCGTAAAATTTAAATTCATTTTTTTATTTTATTTTGATGCCCACTATAGCAACAAATACTATAAAACGAAATAAAATAAATACTTGAGGGGTTCCCATACGATGAAATGATTTTTTTTTCTCGGTTTTATGGATAATCCTACAGAACACTTCATACGCGAGTCCGACTCGCACTTGGCCTGTTTTTTCATCGCATTAGAACTCTCTAGCCTCATTTTGTTCGTTTTTGTATTACCCAATTTTGTAAAAATGTTTTTATTTTTTACTTAGAACATTAAATATGATTATAACATTCTAGCAAAGTTTACAGTTTACTTTTAATTACCTCGTATACATTTTTAATAATGGAAAGTCGTATAGATTTTTTTTACATGCCTAATAATTTTCTGAATTTAAAATGGAACCCGTATGTTTTAATTTAGCTCTATAAATAATATAACCTATGTTTGCTTGTACACAGTTATCAAATGACGCTCTAATGCCACCACCGTCCCTCGTCACCACTTCACCGCCATATTCACCGGAAATGTGGTGAGTTTTAAGATTTATATTATCTTTTTTTCTTTTAATAATAGTGTACAGTACGGTCGACGACCCTTGGCTGGCCTGAATTTAAGCTTTCTGAATGTTTGTGCATTGTTCACGCGGGAGGAAAATAATCAAAATAAAAAAAAATAGAACCTGCGCTATCATCTATATCTAGCTTGAGGGCGGCCACGACTCGTCGACTGTACTGTACTCGGAGGTAAACAAGATTTTACTTATTTTTTTGCCTTGAATTTAGCAAAGTAAGCAAAGAGAAGTTACGGATGTTCTCTGAAGTTCTTCACGTTCTGGTTTTCTTTTCCTTAGGTATAGATAAAAATATAGTCCAAAACTAAACATAATGAACACACACACACAAATATAAACAAAACATACATACATTAAAATTGTTACTGCTCGCTGTCTGTACATGCGACATATAAAATATATTAGGAAATATCTCTAATGATGAATATTATAAATATATTAAGAAATATATAGATTTCTCTAAATACGCTTATGGTCACAATATGTTATGTACTGTAGAACTGTCCGTGTGTGTGTGTGTGTGTGTGTGTGTTAGTATATAACAAAGGTACTCGTAATTTAAGTGGTTTCAGAAGCTCTAAAACATAGTTGAACGCGACGTTAAGCGTCATTTACTATGCTATAGTGCATGTATACTTACCGTGATCTTTTTTCGCTTGTGTCCCGGTGTTTTTTAGAATAGCATGTAAATATGGTCGGTCAAAATAAGTTACTCCTCGATTATCGTTGTACGTTATTGTTCAAAAAACGAGATATTAATTTAATAAATATAAATAATTTGTTTATTTGAAAAGCCACCCAAAAAAATTAAAACACACCTCTAAAGAACGAAAGCCACCTTAAAATGTCTCGTTTTGAGCCGACAGAAGAATGGCCACGTTATAGTATACAGTATACTTGCTATGTTTTGAACGTCGTCATAGATTTTGCATGCCACAGTTACATGCTCGGGCACAGAGTACATTCTAATATACTATAATAGAGACCAATCTTCGTCATCAGTGGTACAATGAATCAACGCCATCTATTAGTCATATTATGAACTATATAGAACTAAATAAAAATAAATTGATCGATTTTAGAGTTATTTTATTAGCATGCGAATTAAAATTGTATCTGTAGTGTGGTCAATTAAATTATTATACTATATATTTTTACTAGATATTTTTTAGTTGTTAAATTATTTGGTTTATTGATAGTTTCAAAAATAAAGAAAGTTATTGAATGAAATCGTGTTAACATCTGAATATCACAATATAATTTTATTGTTGTTTTATCTCTTTTAATATTAATTATATCAGGATCACTATGCATACTAAAGTTATACTTATTTTAATTTGAAATAAGTTTAAGACAATGTAATTACATAACATAATATAAAGTTATATTAACTTACTTACATAAATCTCTCTTCTAAGCCTGGCCGCACATGTGCATAATATTGTCAATAAAATTTAGTATTGCCAATAATCGGCCAATTTGGACGATGTTAACAGTATAAATAGCGAAAATGATGCTGACATTACTACTCCCACGGAAAAACAATATTTAACAGAGTTAATTAAAACATGGCCAACTTATTCAGAGATATATATGATACATCAATTGAATCATATCATGATAAAGTACAAAATATTGTACGCTAAAAACACTTCTCGACATTTACAAAAAAGAAATTAATTCATAAGAGATAATATTTTTTGATTGCGCTCATCCTCATGTAATTTTTTAAATCATTCCGCCGCACACAGAAGGGTGGGCAGAGGGAACCTAAGGATATAATTTCATTAATTTCCATAATAAAGGGATTAATATTATTCACCATGGTATTAAGCAGTGGTTCGTTGAAAACAATATCTTTGCCATGTTCCTCATTCTCCACCGAATTCTGAAGGTGTTGCGTGTGGCGGTATTCAAAAAATATTAAATATTTTATTTCGTCGAGCGGGTATGTAACGAGGATAAAAAAAATTATAGCCTTTTTTAAATATTCAATTCCAAAGCCAACTCTGGACTGCTTTATGAATTTAGGCAAATATAATGTTACAAAATAAATAAAAATGTCTACAATGGTCTTAAGTCTCTACACAGCATGTACTTCTTAATTTAATAATATTATACGTCAAAAGTTTCTACTTTCGACGCGCGAGTTTGACTGGTGAGTCTTCTCAAACATTCTCCTCAACTTGCTAAGGCACATATGGAACTAAAAAAAAACGAATAAATTATATTTGACTAAATAAAAGTACCCTTACTCGCAGCTTTTATTTAAACTTCACATTAAAAATGTATGTTACAACATAATTAATAATTAATCACAAATTATATTAGATTAATTCTCTATTCAATAATACTTTTTGTGCTGTCAAATTATGTCGATATTTTATAATATATATATATATATATATATATATATATATATATATATATATATATATATATATATTTATTTAAATAAATATCATATTATATCATAATATTAATTAACGCTATTAGTACTAAAAATAATTACGAAACAAAATTAAACTTGATATGTGCATTTTCGGTCTCTTTATATAATATAGTTTGTGTTTAGGAGCTACCCCTTACTTGTACTGGTACATGCAATCAGTATGATTATTTATTCGACTTTGTGTCAAAAATTCTCAAAAAAAGAGGCTATCAAATGACATATTCTAATAATATCTTATGAAATAATTAAACACCGTTTAAAATCCTACTTATCATTCTCAATTTGCATGTGTCCGCGTCTCTGTTGTAAATTACACTAAATTGCACAAATTGAACGTCATGTGAGACGTGATTGGTAATTTAATGGGTGTTGTGTCACTTAACCTTGTCCACAAAAATCTTTATGGAAGAAAAATCTAACTGTATTGTACTGTTAATAACAACGTAGCAAAATAATATACAACTGATACTGACACGACAATTTTCTTTCTAATATCAAGCATTTTAGCTGTCACTTAAATTCTTTGGCTAGTTAACGGTCTATAATATAGAGCATTAAATTGCACCAATTTAGCGTCATTTGTGAGGGCAGGGCAGCACGAGTAATTTATACGGTCACGTCTGGAAAGCCGTCTACGTTTGTACCGAAGAAGCTTCTAGAAATTGTTTTATACTACTTCTAATAGGAACCTTTTTTACGTAAATATGAATTTTGAGAAACATATAATATTATAATTTAAATAATAAATATTATATAAGCAAAAGCTTATTGTCTATATTTTGGTATAATATAAATAGATTGTGGCGTATTTTCACTAGCATCACGGCATTAATAAAGATCAATTCCCTTTCAATTTGAACCAGTGAAGCAATTGACACACATGTGATAAGGCGGCTTCTAACCAGATATTATACGTTTACATTGTGAATTTAATATCTACATATTTGTTAGTTCAACTGTGTAAATTTGTTTTGCTGTTGTAATTGAAATATATATATGATAATGTCGAATTTTAAATTTAAAATAAATAATGGTAAACCATGGTAAATTGAATTGACTGTGTCATGAATATTTGATGTCTTTGATTCCCATTTATGTATATGTATACAGGTGTGATTGAGCAAATTCTATTTCAATTTAATTTCTTAAGCTATTTCACATAAGGATAGGTTATTAATAAACGAAACACACTCCGTCTGCTTACTAGAATCTCAGTGAAATATGTACTTAAACTAATTATCCTATAACTTAAATTATTAAATACATTGGAACCTAGTGTTAGGACACTCCGTTCCCCAGTTTCCGCCGAATTCTGGAGGCATTGCGTATTAAGTGGAGGAACTTAACGCCGCGCTTTGATTAAGATACCAGAGCGAAGGAAATGGAAATATAAATTTTAATAAATATTTCTTCTCCTCAAGTGGGGATCGAACCCACAACCAGTCGATTTTACAGTCACACTATATGCCACTGCGCCACGAATAGCCACAAATCATAACACATATTTTGAAAATTTCATTGCAAATTGTCACGCCCCTTCTCTGGCCCTGCGACATGTGTCGTCGTGTCGTATGAACATAAATTAACATACAGTTGCTCAATTGAGCCCTTGTTATTCAATTGGCATGTTTATCTCTGGTATTTTTAGCCTGCCGTTGTATATACCTTTTTCGTAAACCAATAAACCATGATTTTTTTGTTAAAAAAGTAGAATTTGTGCCTTGTATCTTTAACTTATCTATGCAGATTAATAAATATTAGTTTAAAAAAACTATTTTAAATGGATTTAAACATATGTTTAAATTTTTCTAAGACTGAAAAAGAAAAGTCTATTAAAATATAGTGTTTTAATTTGTCTAAATGAATAATATACACTGTAATTTTAAACGTCTCAACTACAAACAATTTTAAAACTGTTATTTATAAATAAACAACTTGCTTCGTTCCCATTTCCACAAATTGCGCCGCTCGCTATATTTAGAACCGCTATTTCATACTTCCGTTGTGGATTCAAACCTGTTTGCAGTGGTTCACGAGTAAATTTTGCGGATACTACAGTTTACGATGTCTTATTACTTCATGTGCATTTTATATTGTGATGTTTTTTATATATTATATGCATACAGAGTATTTTTTCTTCACCACTTAAAATGGATGCACAGTTTTAAATACTCTATAAAAGCCTCATATAATTAAAAGGAAAGAGATTTTGCCAAAAATTAAAAAGGATTTTTTTCAAACAAAATAAATAATATTATTATTTGCGTAAAATAGCGTTATGGTATGTTTTTTGAGAATGAAAAGTGGCGGATCGGCAACGTTTAGTAGTATTTTTGTAGTAGTAAGTGTTTACGTTATTGGTTATTCGTATATGCGCCACGTTATAAAGTATAGATAAAAATCATGAAATAAAAATAATAATTCTGCGTCTAAACTGTTGAGGATTCTTTTCTTGATTATTTCTTTCATTGGTAGGTCGGTAGGAAGGTAGGTATGGGTTTGAAATATTTTACCATAGGGTATATAGAGTATATAGATGCTGCTCCCGTAAAAGAAGCCCATGCGCATCCATCCTATATACAAAACATTATGATAATAAAGAAATATAATTTGCCTATGCTTAAATAAGTTTAAGCTTTGTTTAATCTAGTATTTTCTAATTTAATTACATACATAACTAAGGGCGTTGTTACCTATTCACAGTAACTAACCTTTATCCAGCGCAAGATCCATAACAGGTCGTTAACTTACTAGTAACTAGTACTGAATTTTTACCAGTTTTTTTGTCAATGCTGTAAAAATAAAGAAATTAATAAAATAATGATCTTCGTGTAAATCCTAAATAATAAACGCGAAGAATGGACAAAAAAATAACGAAGTACGATGGTTTTTCGTTATTTTTATAATTGATGGCATAATTGATTGCACTATTCAGTTATTTTTAATAAGATACAACCAAGTGTATCTTTAAAATTAAATTAAATTTCTTAGCGTGACTAACATTATCTACATCGCTTTAGTGTTTCACCGCTTTGAAAATTTATTCTTGCCTCTTATATTTGTATAGAGCAAAAATCATAAAAAAAAAACTACATACACGAATGACATCATTAATTGCTCTGCAGAGTTGCATTAAACAAGATGCAAGCAATATAAAGTACCGTTAAAATCGAATAGTGACTGACCTGTAACCGGCAAGAACCACATCGCTTCAGTGTTCACCCCGTTGAAATCACATGTTCGTTAATTTGTTCTTGACACAAGTGCTGCCAATTACTGCTATAGGTCGAGAGGTGTGGAGTAAGGGGTTCTAATTGCGTGATGATATTATAATGATATTTATCTTCTTTGACTCCAACACATTAACATTGTTTACTCTTGAAGATATAATGCATTTTTTTTCTTATTTGTGATATACGTCAAAATACATAAGCACTATATGAAATATCTATTTTAATTTGTAGGCTATTAAATTATTAGGTCAGTCGTGCAGCGGCACGAAGTGTGACTGTAAAACCGACTGGTTGTGGGATCGAACGATCCCCACTCGAGGAGATGAAATATTTACTTAAATTTATACTTCCATTTCTTCGCTCTGGTGTCGAGGCTAAGCGTGACGGTGGGTTTTGCCACTTAATACGCAATGCTTCCAGAATTCGGCAGAAAATGGGGAACGGGATGTCTTAACACTAGGTTCCCTCTGCCTAACCTGCCGTGTGTGGTATACAGCGTGAAGGTGATTGATTAATTGATTTAAATTATTAGTAAAAAATATTTTGCACAAAAAACGAGAATTGAAGTCTTAATACATCAAAATAATTTTCGTCAAGGAGTTTTATTTAAAAATCATGTTTTTATTTATATTGCAAAATTTGTTATGTGAGATTACAAGTATATAGAGTAGCTAGGATAGCAATGTAACGTTGTGTAAGGTCGCTTATTTGCTATAAAGAGATCTCAATGTAGTGATGTAAGATAATATCCACCCACCAAGAAACAAGCGTTAAAGTCGAATAAATTGTGAACCGGATCACATCAGTTAGCTACAAATTGAAGTACAATTGACCAAAACTGCATTGGGACTATTATTATATCTGCTTCGGTGCCGATACATCTAACTCTAGTCGACAATATAATAGCAAACCGCTTTGTTCTTAAAATGTCACCAACAATCCAGCAATATAATTTAATATCGCTCGTAATAATAAACGTAGAATAATAAAAGTCAAAGCCTTTAAAACAAAAGTTTTATCGACAATTAACATCACTAGCAACGTCATGACGTAGTGCAGTACACCACCGCGAGCCGGCCGCGGCCCACTATAACCGAATAGAACTGGATCGTAACCAATCAACGCGCGCGCATCACTAGCGACCAATCAGCGGCCATCACGCTCAGTCACTGGCTTTCCTTCACCCGTACCATACTCCATTGTTTCTGTTTATAACTCATTATTTACCGCTGATAAAACATAAATTTTGTAGCTCCGTTTAACCGGTGATATCTTGTATTCGCTTATATTTTAGTTATTGCGACATTTCGGCTGCGAATAGTCTAGAAATGTTAGACAAGTGAATTATTTTGACACTATTATTATTAAAGTTTCGTTGTTAAACAAAAGTTGCCCAATGGTGTCTGTGGCGTGTGTATCTAAAGCTATGTTGGTTGGATGTGGTTGTGGACGTAGTTACCGTTCAGCATCAGGCGCTTTCCTCTTCTCTAACCTGACAAGACAGGACTATAGCTGACAGGAGTATGCTCGTGCTCGAGCAGAGACTTAGTGCGAGGCAGGTTGGCGGTGTGGTCCTGCGAGCTCGTTTACTTCATAGTGTGGAGGCCCAGGGCTGGCGGATGAGGTTCTCCCTGTTGAAGACTGAGGTGGAGATTGATGCGGATCCTGAAACATACAGGGAACTGGCCGCCAGGTTGAGGAGAGCTAATGTGGTTGTTAGACGTGCACGGTCGAGGTTGAAGTAAATATTAGTTTGTTATATATTTTATTAAAATATATTAAATATAATATTGCAATTGCATTTAAAAACTAACAACTACATCTATAAAAGGAACCCTATCATTATATTTGCAATTTTTTGTCTTAAAAATATTATGTTCTTACAGCCCATTAATAATAATCTTTTGTCTTAAATATAATAATACATTTTCCTAATTTTGTGTACTGATATTATTAAGTTGAAGAGTTTGGTTTTACACAATCATTTTAGATAGTAAAATTTTTGTTAGATAGTTTATTTCTCAAGGAACTTTATAATTGTTCCAACAGTACTTGAAGTTAGATGTGGCAGAAGGGCACAAGCTTGTGACTGTAAATATGACAGATTATATTTAAAATCTTCATTTCTGAGCTCTGATAACAATGCATAGAGTGGTTTTAAAGTTTAAATGGTGGAAAGTGGGAAAACGGAGTGCCTTAATGGGAATACAATGTTAACACTAGGTTCCATCTCTCTACCTCGCTATGTCTAGAATACAGTGTGAATCTACAAAATTATAACTCGCTGTATTTTTGATCAGAGTATATTTGGATGCTTAGAATACATCAGGTATACTTGCAATTCATATTTTATTTTATATACATCATACTTCTAATGCTATAATTAACTATATAATTGTTACAACTGCCACGTTACATAATATAAAATGTTGAAGTCTCATCCTATAATGGAATTAGATGAATCCAATAACCTTTTCCATATTTGTTCATTTTGTTGATATAGGAACTGTAATCAGCATATATTTATTTGCCATTATTCTCATAATTTATTAAATTGTATCACCCTAATGTTAAAACGCTCCATTCACCTCTTTCCTCCCCAATTTGACAGCATGTGGAGTTGAGGAACTGAATGCACAATATACATTATTTACAACAGCATTGAAATTAAATTAATTTATTCTATGAGTGATGGATTGCAGTCAGAGGCTATCCCACTGTGAGCCAAATTTTCTAAATATGTTTTTATATGATCAGTAGACATAACTTGTTGAGTTGTGTCTTTCAAAATGCTTTGTCTCAACAATTAAAATTGGGTGTTGCAAAGGAAATAATATTAGCACTAGGTTTCCCTATGCTTACACAGCTGTATGTGGCATATGGTGTAAAGCTATTAAAAAATATACATATAACAATAATACTCAGGTTTTTAAACTGATAAATCTTCAGAAAATACAATAACAACAATGTTGTTAACATTATGTCACATTCTTTGGTTTTGGTGTAACTCCCATCATTGTTGTTACAGAAAGTCATGTGTTGTACATAAATATATATAATAGGCTCTTACATTTGTCAACAAATGCAAAGAAAAAAATCAAGTCCTTAGATAATTCACATACTATCTAATCTCTAAGTAGGCAGGACTATGATAACAATAACTGATTCATAAAATAACATTGCACCCTTGCAAAAACAAAACAAATCTTGATTTTGTATAGCTTTTTGTCTGACATATTTTTCTGATTGTTGGAAATTGAACCCCATAACCTTCTGCTTTTATCAATCAATGCCAGTAACCGCAAATCAAATAGGCAAAAAAATAAATAATTTGAAATCACATGTTTACTTTGCTTTTAATATCTTTCATTAGAAAATAATAAGTTTTTTTGACAATAACTTAAATAGCTATATAATATGAAGTTATATTATTTATAGCTATTTTAAAAGTCATTTATTAAAGAATATAGTTTTTAATGCACCTCAAGTACAATTGCGATGAGATAGTGTATTGGCGGAATGAGTTTAAGTGAATGATTATACATAAATGCAGCATATGAAATGATAAATACTAAATACTTTGAAGTTTGCCCCATTATTCTTAATTATTGATTTATTATATTCTTTTATTAGCATCATGCTTTAACCTGCATAACAGGTTAGGCAGAGTTAACATAGTGTTAAGACACTGTTCCCCCGCTTTCTGCCCACGTTGTTTCGAAATAATGCATGTAGAGTGGCCGAACTCCATGATGCGCTCTGAGTTGTTACCGGAGGGAGGAATTGAAAATGAATATAACTCCGATTGGGAATCCCCAACCGTCGCGCTTACAGTTAAGTAGATGTGCTGCTGCGCCACGACGGCCTCGCGATATTTTATCTACACTTATAATGTAAATGATAGTATAGTGCTGCTGATAGTAGTCTGCACATGGAGTATATGTATATTAAGATAAAAACTACTATTGGACGCATGTATATACATATGTAATAGAACCAAAAACAATGCTTTTAATATTTTTTTTGTCTGTTTGTGCCTTTGTGCACGCTAATTTCAGTTTTCAAAATGGTATTTTGGCGAACTTCCCTTAACATTTAGCATTTGATTTATTTTAATTGGCCTGTAAATAAAAAAGTTATGTCAATATTTTAACTTGGGAAACCTAGTGTTTGCACGCTCCGTTGCACACTTTTCGCCGAATTCTGGAGGCATTGCGTGTTGATTGGTGGAACTCTACACTGCGCTTTGCCCCTACACCAGATCAAAGAAATGAAAATATAAATGTAAATAAATATTTCACATACTCGATGGGGATGTGGGGATCGAACCCACGACCAGTCGATATTACAGTCACACTTTGTGCCCCTGCGCCACGACCAGCCTCAAACCGGCAAATCGGCCAACCGGCAAACTCCGGTCCTAACATAATATGCACAAAAAATTATTCATTTAGCACAGCATTATACACGTTTGGAAAATTTTTGTTATTTACTTTGAATATAGGATGATCTCAGTCGTGCGATAGCGGTTATCAGTTAGGCGTTAGTGTTAAGTTAATATATAATATATATAGATAGGTAGTCGAGTGGTCCTGTCGGTCACTTGCATTGCGGATGTTCGGGATTCGATTTAGATCTTTATTGTGTTGTAGGTTTTGCATAGAATTTTAAGCTAAGCGTAAGGTACAACAAAGCCAACTTTTAGGCTTTGTTTTTTACTTTTGGCTCAAAGAGATATATTCAGTGTGTTGTGGCGGAACTTAACGCTGCACTTTTTCAATCTCTGTAACTAGACTGAGTGGTATACGGTGATCCGGGTTTAACAATTAAAAACCTTAAATAATTATTATACAATAATGTGTTTGTACCATCAGTAGGACGTTTTTGAAATATATAAATGTATTTTTTATCTTAAATTGTATTTTTTTTTCTTCCAGTGTCACTCCGAAGGCAATTACAAGTCCAGTACTAGTGAACAAGCCAGTTTTGTCACAATCAGGTAATGTTGCTTATTTTATTTTAACATATCATCAAATTTGGTTTTTTACTTACCTCATCATCTGTTTTTTGGCGGTGCGTGTGAAACGGAGTGTCTTACATTAGGTTCCCTCTGCCTACCCTGCTATATGCGGGGTACCTACAGCGTGAAGTAATAATAAACATGTAGTGTTTTTTATGCGTGTTCTTCTAATTAGGAACTTAACGAACAAACATCGCGTGTGCCATAATTAAGATTTGTCATATGTTTAATTACTTGTAAAGAACTCCCTTTTTACATTAGTATTTTCACAAGACTCGAATTTAACAAGCAAGTAGAATCAAAAAATGTAAAACATAAAATAAAAACCTAAAGGTTTAAATTCGTTACCTGTTCGGCATATAATTCTGTCGATTTTTATCAATTAATTGATACTTATAATTAATTATAAATAATTAATTACTTTAAAATTATTTTAATAAAATTATTAACGAATAAATTAGTCTTTTTAAAAACACACTTTAAAGCTAACAAAACACTAGCTATTTTCGGTTTAAATTTGCAACATTTTGTTTGATGTGATTTTTTCCTTTGTGTTGTTGTTGTTGGTATAATTACGATTTTATAAAAAATAAATATATTTATGAATATTATTCTTTATAAATTATATTTTTTATTCCTTACAGGGATAATTGCTGCCAACAACCAAATGAAACCACTTTATTGCCAAGAGTGAGTATTGGTCTTTCCTTATTTCTTCTTCTCGTATCTCGTAGTCATTATAAACAGATATTAAAATCTGTTTCTTTTAATAGTTCAGTATTTTAACACAAGGAATAAATTATTTTAGAATATTCTGTTTTCCACTTTCTGCAACTTTAACATATATTAGCCGGTTGACATTATAATAGCCGCCATTTTATCCATATAAATAGTATAATTAAAATGGCAAAGATAGTAATTTGTACAGCCATGAGTCAAGTAACAATTCATTACAACACTAAACACATAATAATACATAATACATTTGTTTACAAACACGCACATGTTGTATAAATATATCAGATTTTAATAAACTACTTGATCATTATTTATTTTTTGCAAGGATGTTGTTGTTAATTGACTTCTGTTATTTATTTTTCTATTGTTTACTCATTGTGTATTTTAGCGTTTTGCTTACGAACTTTATGTTTACATTCTTTTTGTCTATTATATAAGAGGGTGGATGGTGGTTCTATTATATAAGAGGGTGGGTCCGGGTGCGTTGTGCCCACCCCAGCAAATTTTAATATAAAAAAAATTGTTCCTAAAACAAACTTCTTTGCAAAGATTAAAATCCCCCTCCAGAAAATATCTTTAGATTTTAGAATCTTTTTGCCCATTTCAGAAAATCATAATACGTGGTAATTTTAAATTTAATCGTTTTTTTAAATCGTTTTTTCTTAATAGCAAATCAAATCGTATTCAAATTTATTGCCTGGTCTTTATACTATACTTTTTTTTGGTACAAAACCTTAAAAATACCTCAAATAAATAACAATTAAGTGTTATAATACGTGTATGTATTTATGTTTAATTTTTAATAAAAACAGCGGCGGCGACATGAAGGCGCACAGCCCTACCTGTCACTCGCCCGGCGCCATCTTGCCCGACCTGCCGGTGCCCGCCGAGGAACCCGAAAAGGTATATTTTTTATTCGTAGTCTAGTCGACACGTATATTTTTCTTAACTTTAATGATTTGATTTTAAAGATAGTAGTATCTACTGAATGATTATACGGATTTTCTTCCCAGAAAATACTACTTAGAATTGTATTTTTTAAATTATTTACGTATAATACTTAAAAACATTTTTTTATGATTTATGTATATTCTCGATTTCCTATTTGTTTTTTTTTTCTCACGAATAAATGTATTAAAAAACAAATAAGTAATGAATATCTGATATTTTTACAGAACTACGGTCTGTCAAAAGACGCATCGTCAAATGAGACACAGCTGTGGTTGTCCCGGCATCGTTTCTCACAACATGTCGCCACGTTTGCTAACTTTTCTGGAGCTGATCTTTTAAGGTATGGAAATAATTATTTGTTTAGCTTCAGGCCGTATCCCGATATGGCGGGGTAGGCAGAGAGAAGCTAGTGTTAAAACACCATATTTCCATATTTTTCAACTAATTGTGAAGGTGTGTTGAGTGTCGGAACCGAACATGCCATGCCATGACACCAGAGCGAAGAAAATGGAAATATTAAATATTTGATTTCATTTTATTTCTTGTGTACGTATATTATATAGTTGTTTCTTTTTTATTTCAGATTATCCCGTGATGACATAATTCAGATTTGTGGGTTGGCTGATGGCATACGTCTATTTAATGCTTTACACGCTAAGTAAGTATTTTTTAAAATAAGGATATATAAAATTTTATGGCCCTCGCAGTCTTAGGGTTAATAATTTTTTTTTGGTTAATTAAACTTCACAAAAATTTAAAATAAATTAATAGTAATATAGCATAGTATTTTATTTAAAAATTATATCTTAAATTACTGATTATTAACAAATTTAATATAATATTTTTCTGTATATTCAATATAATAACAATATATTCATCTATTTTAATTGTATAATTTTTATTAGTGAGTATTTAATGAATAAACATAGTTATTTCTTTATGTTTAGTTTTTTAGGTCCTCAATGTACCTATATGTTTTTGTTCCTCCCAGGCGTATCGAACCCCGTCTAACCCTCTACGTGTGCGCGTCCAACACGCACAATGTGCACAGTGCGCTGTACCTGCACACGGCCGCTGCTGCTGAATTGCATGCCAAGTTACGTGGATTATTGAATGGGAGCGCCAAAGTAAGAAAAAAATACAATTTGAAAACAAAACAGTTATATCTTGTATGTGAATCCTAGCATAAAGCAGGGTAGACAGAGGGAACCTGGGAACCTAGTGTTGGTTGCACTCCGTTCCACGAACCATCTAATTTATGATGAAACTTAACGCCTTCGTTACCAGACCGGGAAAATGGAAATATAAAATATCTCATGGTAAGGAGGCAAAGCGCGGCGTTGAGTCCCGCAACTTAACACGCAATGCTTCCATAATTCGGCGGAAATGAGTAACGGAGGTCTTAATGAGAATCGAGTGATTTAATAATAGGTTCTCATAAGCTCTTTGCCTACCCTGCTACGTGCAGAATACAGTGTTAAGCTTAAAAAAATATTTCATTCCCCCGAGGGAATTGAATTTACAACTGTTGAATTAACAATCACACACTTTGACACTGCGCCACGGCAGCCTCGTTAAGTAGTACTAGACTAAAAATCTGTTTTTCTTCCAGGAGACTGATATAGTCCTTGTATCAGGACCTAATGGCGCTCGAGTTCGTCTGACAGACGACCTAGTTCGTCACTTACCTGACAATTCTACCTTTAGACTGGAGAGGATAGAGGATAACGCACTACTACTCAGTCCTACTGGAAACTGACAGTGAATTAACCAAAAATAGCTGGTTAGACTTGGTTAGAAGTGGCTGGAAGTCGTAGGAAGTCCATATAAATATGTAATGTTACGTCGTCCATTAAGATGTCAATATTATCTAAGTGAAAGTCGAAATTTACACCGAGTCAGTCTACTGGCAGTAAACGATTGTCAAAAACTGGTTAGAACTGTTAAGAGATGAACTGAACTGAACTGGTAGAAGCTGTTGGAAGTCAGAGGAAGATGAGAAGAGTCCATATAAATATGTAATGTTACCTCCTTCTTTAAGATGTTGATATATTCTGAATGTGAAAGTCGAAATTTAGACGTAATCCTCTAATTTACGGCAAACCTACGGACCAACTGGTTGGAGCTAGGCAAAAGTGGTTAAGAATAGTTGGAATCATCCTAAGGCTCTATATTAACATATTTTGAATTGCCTGTAAGAAATACTTTGAGGAAATCAAATTCGTATATTTTTATATACGAATATAATTGGGTAGAAAAGATGGATTTGTGGGGAACAGAGTATTTGAAAACTAGAATCTTTTTTGTCTTTCCTGCTATATGCGGGATACAGCGTGAAGCTGAAAATAAAGTAAATAGATTTTTACACATGACATTGACATTTGTGACAGTGATTGAAGGAAGATCGTTATTTTATAAGAAAAGGGGCCATGAGTTGTTTATTTCTATATGAAAATATATTGTTACTAATAATTCACCTCATTTGTCATTTTATTAACAAAAAATACTTTTTATTGATTTTTTTTTGACTATCTAGAACATCAAAGACGGTCTAAGCAAGTTATTAATTATAAAAGTATGTTTTATTAGATTTAGCAATGTAAGTTAGTAATTTAATTTATATTTTTACTTTATCATGGGACTTCTATGATAATGTAATTTTTTAAATAGTAAGTATAATTTAAGACCAATTACTATTGTTTATATGAATAAAATAAAAATAATCTATATACAGCCTGTTCGCGTTAATAAATATTAATATTTTAAATTAAAAAAAAAATTGTTAAAATGTTGAGGCTCCTCTGTTACAGTGGAACAACATCGAACTGCGATGGTTGTAGGTTTGATTCTCTCAGAGAGGGATGATTGTTTATAAATTATTTTCTTTTCTCTGTTATTTATGTAGTTAAAGAGATTTTAGCGTTGTATAATAAAATGGTTTTATTGATTATAATTCTTTTATTGGAGAAAAGACCTTGAAGATAAAAAGTTGATTTATAAAATAACTTAAAAAATCATGAAAATGTTGGGTTTGCTTTTTTCATTAAAAGATTAAGTAGCTATTCCTATTGTTATATAAATAGATTAATTAAAATTACATGTTACATTATTATAAGTGATTTAGGTTAGCTTTATTGTAATTATTATTTTATAGATCTGTTCTATAAAATTAAAAGGGACATAAATTAATAAAAAAATCGCAAATATATATGTTTTAACATGTTGTATGTTTAATTTGTTCAAATTAAAGATATTTCAATTATTTTTTTAACAATTTTTTAATTTACGTCCTGTTTTTAGTGTAAAACTGATTTTAAGTTAGTTCTACTACCCCAATATGATTATTAATTAGTATATTTAATGATGCTATTTTTTTTAAATAAATTAGATTTAAGTATTATTAATATTGATTTTGCATGTTGAGATTGTCTTTACAGGTGACTTGTAAATTGGTTACTTTATAAAATGTATAAAAAATTACCACCGTGTTGCAGTTGTAGAGCACCTGACTGAGCGACGGTAATGGGTTCGATTCCCACTCTAGAGAATAGTAATACTTCTCTGTTCAGTTTAGGATAGGGCAGCCTTATAATTAGTTAGCCAAATATAGATTTAAAATGATTTAATAAATAAATACTGTAAAAACTTATTGTAACATTTTCTTTGAATCACTTTGTAATGACGGTCTTAATCCATTTTAAATATATTGTTTGTGTATTTCACAATTTATGAGTGCAATTAATTATATTGTGTTAGTTTGTTGTATTTTTGTTTGCTCTTATAAGTAGTTTCAATTAAATTTAAAAGAGTTAAATTTTAAATTTATAATTTTTGATCATACTACTTTTATCTATATACATTTACCGAACTAAGATTATTGTTAACTATTTTTTGACATTATATTGCATATTATATAGGTATGTATACATTTTTTATAAGGATATTGGTATTTGAATATTTAAAAATATTAAATATTTTAACAACAACAAACCATTTAGCCGAACAAAACCGGCTAAATATAAATATTAAAATTTTCAATATAACAAATATTTTTGTAATTAAAATTGTCTATAATGTTAGAGGTGCCTTGAAAGTGCCTAATCACAGCGCTAGTTGCGTAATGGAGTATTAAATATATATTTTTAGGTTTTATATACAAGTTGTATTGTAGTTGTAGTGGGTTCATTCCTGCGAGTTGTAATGTTTAGTCAATAAATGTATTATAGTTTACTTGCTGTTTTATTTTTATACATATTTTTATTATTTCTTTAAATCGAATATGCAAATAAGGAATAATTAAAAAATAGGAACGTAGGGAACTTGGGACACTACTGTGTAGTTATTCCATCCCCAGTAAAACACTTGCATCAATGCGTGTTGAGTTCCAGAACTCAACGCCGCGCTTCGTCTTGATACTTCGCTTTGGAAATATAAGTAGCGTTTAGAAACGCACGCTTGTGCCCTTGCGCAACGGCGGCTCTTATTACTTTTTATTATAATTAAAATATATTTTTTCTGTGGCTTAAACTTAGCAAATACAAAGTCAATGTAGACATCTAGCGTGGCGACGTTCCAAATACATGATAAGGACGAAGACGATATCAACAAATAATAAAAAGGCGAACCCTACCCCGTGAGGGACACGGGGCGTGTGTCATATTTTCATTTCTTCCCTTGGCACTTGGTACCAAGGTAAAAAAATCGGGGCGTTGAGTTGCGCCACTTAACACTGCCTTGAAAAGATCGGCGGAAAGTGAAGAACGGAGTGGGAACGGAACGCTAGATTACCTCTACTTACCTCGACATATGCAATATTTTTTATCAATTTAAGAAGTCACTATCTCGTCTTTCTTTACCAGCGAAGTAAGTAGTCGTGAACGATAAATGATCAGAGATTATTTGATTTTTAACAGAGGGCTTAGTCGATATCGAGGCGCGGGCTCGAGTCCCGCTACTTAAATTTTTTATACGTTTTCTAAAAAAGTAAATATTTACTATTTTATGTATTTGTTTGTTTAAAGACTAAGATCTCGGGAACTACTGGTCAGATTGTTTCATTTTTTATTTTGCATGAAAGCTACATTCCTCGGGAGTGCTTTAAGCTATATAACATTGCGGTTTAATTCTTAGTTAGCCTTAAATAACGTAATAACAACAACCAGGAACGCCATCATATTACTTTAACCGCGTGCGTTGCAGAAATAGATATATATTCGGGTACGCGTAATTCGTATGTATATTGTACAAAAATATTTATGTTCATTAACTCTAAAAGAAAAACCGCGACACCGTATATTTATCTGTTGTAAATAAGTCATAATAAGATATTGTGTCAAAAAAAATTGTAAGCAGCAAGATGCAATTTCATCGTTTTTCATTTGATAAAAATATTGAAACTTACGAGCGAAAGTTCGTTTCATTATCAAGGAAATTTTACGTTTGGCGTTTAAAGAATGTAATTTAGATGTATAGTTTTGAGAAAATGTTAAATTAAAAAAATTCAACGCTCTGTTTACAGCCGCAAGCCTAGGTTCGACACGAGCAGGGGGCCCTTGCCGCCCATGACACGACTGCGGTTCTTCAAGTGTAGTGCTTGCATTTTCTCAAAATTATGAAAAAAGATGACTGACACACATAATACAGTGTGGATAACAATCGTAAAATGAAAAAAAAACAACGTCTAAACTGTTGACGAATTTTGATATTCTTTTTAAGTTGTAATTTTTTTGGGTTTGAAAAGTAAAAAGTGGAATCGCCTGATGCGCTAATTTTCTTTATTTTATTTTTATTCTACTTACCACAACGAGGTTGATTCTCGTATAAAATTCAACATATATTGTAAAAAATAAAACAACACAAATATGCTTAAAATTTATTAAATATTACAAAGGCACTGTAACATCGGGTCGGCTCTATATAATACTCTACAAAGACTTCATAAAAAAAAGGAAAACAAAAGGCACTGCCTAGTATAGTTTATTGCTTTAAAAAAAGTTAATTAATGAAATTGATGTTAAAAATAACTATAGAAGTAGTAATAGATGATGATAAAAATTAAAATTCATACAAAACAACAATATATTAGAAATTGATTATAATTAAGTTATTGTCATAATCATTATAACTACTTCTATAATCGTGACACAGTTATAATAAAATCAATTCGACATATTCTGGTAAATATTTGTGATGCTTACAAATAACAACAAAAAAAATCGGCTAAAATCGCCATTTTGGGATTTAAAATGAATATTAAACATTTAAATTCCCATTTTAAGTAATAAATAAAGAAAAAAGTGACTAAATCTAACCGTTCTAACATTAGTATAAGCTTTACTATCTAACTAATTGGCAATATTTAGATATGGTATTTATATGTAATCAAAATGTATTCTATGAAATAAAAAAAATAAATGGATAATACATACATACAATAAAAAACATGAAAAATTGTTAAAAAACGAAGTTTTTCTTCTTAATTATATCGAAAAACAAGTGAATTTAAAACGGAATGTGAACAACATATTATGCTTTTATAGAGTTTATGCTTATTTCTACAAATATATAAAAAATATGGTCTCCCACCACAATAATATATATTAATATATAAAATAGTGCAAAATATATAATACCTTAGTATCAAAGATAATTTTATATATATAAAGGAAAGTTAACATGTTGATTTTTTGTCGTTTTTTTAGATATATATTTAAAAAAAGGCATGCTTTTGATAAAAAAAATAACAAAAATCAACATTGAAAATATCACTTCCATTTATTTATATATTTAAAAATGTATATATAAACTATTTACATTGTAAAAAAATTGCGACCTGCAGTGTGACCAGGTACAACAATGTTAAAATAAAATATTAAACAAAAATAATCTCAAGTAAAAGAAATGTGTCAAATGCAATTAAAAACGGAATGGCTGCATTAAATTTGTTTTTAAAATCTAAACTGAAATTTAAAATACTGTGACAAATTTAATAATAATTTATTTAATTTATAAGCGATTATGTCAAATAATGACAAAAATGCTAATAGTCTTTATGTGGACGTTAAAAGTATTTTAGGCGTGAATTACTAAGCTTACTTTTTTAAAAAGCAGTACTTTTAAGTATTAAAAATGAACTTTTTATTATATAAGTTTACAGTCATTTTTTGACAAAATAGTGATGTTGTGACAAATAGTGTGAAACTTTCACTAGTGTTGTTCATTAATTATTTGACATAATATTGATTACAAAATACTGTCGTTATAGTTTACTGTGTACAATTTAAAGCGAACAATAAATAAGAATTATAGTTTTGGATTTTTTTTATATTTAATTTAATTAAAACAGAAAATTGTGTTATCAAATCAATATTATATCAAATTATCTAATCATATGTTTAATAGTATGTCCGCGTGTGTATCTATATAATAGTTAAGCCGTCTATATATTAATGGGTCTGTCTATATTTGTATGTGTCTGTGTGTCTCAGTTATACGTCTGTTCCGGAGCTAGCTCGACATAGTTAGCGGGCAGCATGCCGGTGCGTCCTGTGCGCAACACTTGACCCGTCATCCATCCCTCGTCGATGGACGTCACGTTTGATATGTAATCGCCTTCGCGGAATGATACCTGGGAAGGGTGAAAATTGTCATTATACTCATTCATCTGTGTAGTTAATAAATAAAAATTAACACATGTATTTCTTTTGTAATTAAGTAATAACTTTCAGATATGTAAATAGTATATGAGAATTATGTAAAAATAAAAAATAATGTATATAATGTAATTTTATTTATTCCTCAATAGTGTAATATGCAAAAAATATGATCATGTCAATAAGAAATAAATTACAAGAAGATACCGTCTAATCCGAATCCAAATGAAAATTATTCTATATTCTTAAAAAAATAATACAAGTGGTGTTTTTTTTATATTAATACTCACTTCATCACTGTCGTTCGCTTCGTAATCGTACATGGCGATGAACACTCTCTGAAAATATTAATTAAAATATAATTTAGAAAGAGTAAAAAAGAAATTAGATCCTTATACATTCATAATTCTCTTACTATATAAAATTACACTATTTTCTATTAAAAAATTTAATTTTTTCGCTAAAATGTCTTTAAAAAAATTCTTTTTCTTTTTGCCAAATTACAATGTGTTGGGCGTGGGTCAAAATTGCACGGAGGTAATATGCATACATAATTTTTTAATTATGGGTATAGTTATATTTAGATTATCTTCACTTCCCCGTCTCGAGAGACAATGCGCAGCGCCAAATTGTGTCATCACAAATTTTCTTTACAATTTACAAAAAATAGCCCTTCAACCTTCCATATACGAGAAGAAAGGTGAAACTGCAAACATAGTTTGGCACTCATAATGCAATACTTTGAAAGTCAATTAACAAATGAATGTCACTATATATTCAAATTTTCACAAACACCCTACAATTAACTCACGTTATAATATCACTATAATCGCCGTCATAGATGACAGAGACTAAGGGCCAGAGTTCATCGGTGAGAGGATCTGAGCACTCTATTCGTTTTATTTAAAACACCATCTGAATTCCGTCATTCAAGATGCAAAGAAAGTGTAGAACGGAGTTAGCTAGAACCTAGTGTAGGTTCCCGCTGCCTGTCTTACTGAATGCGAGATACAGCGTGGAGCTAATGAAACATTTTCATAATATCTCCATAATAATATAATTACCTGATTATGGGCAGGAGGGCGATGATTAGGAGGTTGTTCATTGGCAAGAGGGTCGAGGTCGGTCACGCGACCGATGTGCCGACTGCTCTGCTGGGATTGGTGTGCTCCTGCTTAAAAACGTACGTATTGTTGGTAATCACTTTGAAGATATTCAGGATGTTTATTTTAAATGAAAGAACACCTCTAAAAATTAACTCGTCGTTTTCTTTGTCTTTGAACTAATGTGAATTCAACAGAATGTGATTCATAAATAAAAACACTTATTATTACAATATTTTATATAATTAATTTATTATACGGTTTGGATAAATAGTTATCTTTCTCAATTATTAAACAAATCTTTATATAATATTTTTTAGAAAAGTGAATGAGCCAATAATGATTGGATAACCAGCACCACACACACAAAAGCTTATAGCATGAAATTATAAAAAAAAAGAAGTCAGATATCATGAACCTGAAAAACAAAATGGCGATGTGGACCTACCTCTTTTCCCTTCACTGGAGTAAATCAACGTAGCCGACGCCCTTTGAACATTTAAAGGAGCTCTTGGAGCATCGATTAGGGGATCATAATCTTGAATCCTTCCAATCTTTTGGTTTCCGTAATGAAAATTCGCATTTTTTGGATATTCCTCGTATTTTGGCTGTTGATAATATTCCTCTTGTTGACGATATTCCGGATACTGACGATGACTTTGGGCGACAGGTGTCTGATAATGATTTTTGGGTGGCAAGTTTGGGGGTGGTACGTTTGGCGGTAGCATTTCCGTCGCGTAGTTCTCTATTTGTTGATGGTAGTTATCGTTCGTCGCTACGTCTAGCAACAATTATGATGGACAGTTAAACACACGACGGTTGATTGACAAGGATTTCTTATTTCTAAGTTGGTTTTCTCAATTATAAAATATTTATACTATTAATCGGATAAGTTGCAAGTGACTATTTTATCGCCAGTAATTATAATATTTATTAAATACTCTTATTAGTTATTTAGCTGAACCTAGATTCAAATGTTTTAATAATTTTTTCGAATATATTATTTTTAAGTACAAATAATTTCTCAATTCTTTTATAATTATTAGATAAAATATTTTTTTAGGAAAATTGCCTATTACATAAGAAAACTAACAAAAAATAAATAACACCCCAATCAAAACATAAAAGAAATCATTTTTTTCACTCTTTAATGAAGAATTTAACTAAGAAATCATTGTCAATCAATCATCAAAACACAAAAATGTACCATTAGTCATAAAGCCGAGTCCCACGACCCATCCCAGTACAATGGATATGTGCGAAACAGTGAGAGCTCGTGTCACAACATAAACTGTGAGTGATGGAAGTGTTGTGAATGTGTGTATGTATTGGGTGAATATAACTCAAGAATAAGAATCTATAATATGAAAAATAACTTGTAACTAACATCTATATCACAGTCAAAGTTATAATGAAAAGTGACTCCATTTTTCGCAATTAGGTGCTTATATGTATTTGGTTGTGATTTTAAATATTACATGGGATAATGATATTTTTTTAAAAAGGGCATAAAACAGTCTTGTTTCTCCCTTAATACGATTAGACTTAATATTTAAATATAGAGATCGATAGATTTTATTACTAGGTTATGATCTATTTCATTAAAATGAGTGTTTGCATGAAGATTATTAAATATAGTCAATCAAAAATAGGTACTTATTATAAAATTTTATGACAAAATAATAAATATAAATCTTTACAATTTTGAAACTTTACTTATAAAAAAATAAACTCTGAAATTAGCAAAATACCGAAAATTTCCAAAGATATGTAATATTAATCGAGTGCAAGATGATAATATCCATAGCATGTTAAGCAATATGTGCATGTTACTGACCCACTATCTCTCCGTTCTCGTTAATTTGTCTCTGTTTCTCCATTTGAGCCTTCTTCTCCAAGTCACCATGGTAAGCAACATTGCTTATAATTTTTGTGTTTGCTTTAATTCTGAGTGTTTCTGGATCATCTGCGACCTGTCGAAGTGAATACATACGTATCGTGAAATTTATTCTTAATTACCTAAATATTTTTTTGTACATAGTTGCAGAAATTTTAACTTTATTGTTAATTTTTTTTTAAATATTCGGGACAACGTGTCTAGGTGGGAAAATTTAAAAAACATTATGTCTTACAAGATCAGGGCGTGGAAAATAATTTAGATATAAACATTCTCCCGAATGCACCACAATAACAATTTTGATAATAATTGTAAAGCTATTTCTTTACTTTTTACCTCTTTTGTCATAAATTACGCCAAAGAAAATAGAAGTAATATGAAATAAATCACAATAACCCTACCTGTGTAAACTTGCCTTTGCTCTTCTCGAAGTCGGCGTGATACTTCACGTTGCTCTGTAGTTTCGTGTTTTCCGCTATCCGTTTCAGTTCTGGCGTTTCGGCCATTGTGGTGTGCTTCGCTTTTGGCACGTGCCTGGAAAATTTTGTAGAAGATTATTATTTGCAGGAAGACATCACATCTTTTTACAGCTTCACGTTTTTCTCCCGCGTAAGAGAGTAGATTAAGGTAGATGCAGACCAGTGTAAAAACACTCCGTTCGTCAGTTTTTGGGACATTACGTGTTGCGTGGCGGAACACAACACCACGCTTTGTATACAAGAGCGAGGAAATAAAAATAATTTCCTCGAGTGGGGAACATATGTATGTCACAGAGTATGAATACGGAACCTTGTTTGACTTGGGTGTATTCAGAGGATGGCAGCACTGTCAGTTGTCAATGTCAGATGTCAGCTTTTAGGGAAGTGGAGTGAATCACGCGTCGTTGTTATAATAGTGGGAATGAGCCATGCGGATTTTTTCGAGTGGCATACTGAACGGTCGTACTAAGTCGTCATCTGTCTTCACCGCGTTAGTATGATGGAAGACCTATTGAGTCTGGACTGCCTGCCCAGGCCCTTGCGCCCCGCTTCGTTGTGTATATAAATCTTTATCAAAATATTTTTTTTCTTTGATTTTGTTTGTTGTATGTTGGTCTAATATTAATTTAAGCGTTTTGTACATACCTAAGATAAAGATTATAGTATAAATAATGTCTGAAACGACACGTATTAATTCAGAATATTAAGTAACTAAAAAACTAAGAATAAAAAAAATAAAAAAATTGAGCCTTTTGCGTTATAATAACATAGATAACAATTAACTTTCTTGACCAAGTCCAGACTCGAACCTAGACCCTCCCTGGAAAAATGTCTAAATAACAACTAAAACTAAATTGGTATTGAAATATTATTGTTTTGTTATTCATCATGCATTATACGTTGCGTCAAAGGTTAAAAACATTGATTCGTGTAATGATCGACCGCAGCTCCTATTGTGTAATGAAACATCGTATGACATTAAGCCCATCGTCGCGCAGCAGAACATTGTAGCTTTGCCTGTAAACGCGACGATTGTGGGTTCGATTTCCACTCGGAGGACAACTTATATTATTTTCAATTCAATTATATCATCTCCCTCGTGTTAACAAGACAAAGCGAAACGAAAATCGGTAAATTAGGCGGAAATTGGGAACGGAGTATTTTACCACTTAGTTTTTTCTTCTTACCTTGAAAAAAAGAGTGTGAACCTGCTTTCTTACTTTTTTAACAAGTAACTAGACTACACAAAGAATACTTATTGTTAATAAAAATATGATGGCGTAAAGAAAAAGAAAGAACCAAACGAGGAGAAATTATTGTATTTAAATTATTTTCATTTTGACGTTAAGCGACGCTCGATTTCTAAGACACGCTGTTTAATTATGCCAATTAACACGCAAGGTATCTTAGCTCTTAACAATAGCTAACTCTTAACGGGAAAAAGCGTGAAGTTGCGTGTTAGATGAAAAATTCTAGAAAAATTGTAAGATTTTTTTTATGCTTTCAATTTATAAAAATTCAAAAAACAAGCCAAAACAGGACTGGATTTTTATTTAACGGCTTTTAAAATCTAGACAATAGCATATTTTCCACGAAAAAAGATAAAACAAAAAATATTATTTAAAAATTCTATTTACAAATTCTATTTAAGAATTACTTACTAAACACTCGAGTACGTTTACAGTTAACTTTGAAAGTCTAATTAACAATTGACTGTACCATGTACTTTAAATTCATATATGTAGCCAATAATGTTATTTTATTTTAAATAATTTTGTAATCATTAATCCTCTGTGACAGACAAAGCGCAGTGTTGAGTTCCGCCACTCAATACGCACATCTCAAAAGATACGAAAAACGAAATATCTTAACACTAGATTTCACTTCTATTCAGCTTACCCTGCAATGCGGGAATAAGGCTTTCCACACAAAATGAATAGTCCAAATCTGGATTCGAGCCCACAATCATTGCGTTAAACCATTCTTATACCGACTTTGCCACGACGGTTTCAACATAATACACAAGTAAGTATATATACATATAAATTCATACACGATTACAATAATTTTCAATATAATCAACTCATTAGAAACTCCATCATTATGGGAACATGGTCACTTAGAAACTTTGTGAAAACACAACTTCAGAGTTCATTTTCTATACGCAACAAGCATCTTATGAGAACGATTAAAACGAAATGTGAAGTGAAATACTTTTTATTACACAAAATGACATACAAACCACTGACCCAACTAATGGACTTGGAAAGTTGAAATTTGTCATTTGTGAGTAGGTTAGGAGGTGTAGGGGGACAACATGAAAGGATTTCTTGAATTTTCTACGGAAACGGGAAAAAAGAGGTCTTAAGGTTTCCACCGCGAAAGAAAAATGAGTAGGTTTGCCACTACTAGTACAAAGCAATTTTGTTCATCTTTAAGCGTTTACCGCAGATGAAAAGTGAGTCCGAGTGTTAAAGCACTCCGTCCTCCACATGCCGTTAGTGACGTTTACGTGTGTAAATTCAAATTACGGTATATTTTTTAGATTTACGCCTTTTTCAGTATCTAGAGGGAGAAAAACATTGCCCGAATGTGTCCAAAATTGTGTACTGACAAACTATACTACAATGAGACGACTACCTCTAACGTCATAATAACTTATGAAGATAATAATAATAATATACACTAGCAACTCGCTCGCGGCTTCGCCCGCTTATATACTAAACAATCTTTTTTCTTCTCACTTGAATGTTTTTAGTGAAAAATTTAATTTTAATTATCAATTTAAAGACAATATCTATATACTGGAAGCTTAAATTTTAATAAAATAATTATATTATTTCTATTATTGCTGTACCGCTGCGCTACGACCTCAGCAATATTATAAATGTGAAAATTGTGAAGATGGATGTTTGTTCCAGTTTCACACAAGAATTACGATTATATTATATAAAGTAGGTAAATTTTACAATAATATATTTAATACAAAATAGATCACAGAGTTCCCAGATCTACGCCATTTTCAGGCTAGTAAATAGGCATGTCGTCTTAATTACAAAGCAGACTAATAATCCAGGTAGGTTTGGGGGCCCTGGGATCTTTTACTATAAGAATAATATATAGGCTATAATTTATATAATATTTTTGTATAATTTGGTATATTATAACAATAAGTTTATGTGGGCGAAACCGTATTTTGACAATGTGATTCTTAAATTATACTACAACACGTGATATTTCCAAGACAAGCTAGGGGCAGAGAATAAAACAAGATGCCATATTTGATAAAAGAACAATGCTTGCCAAATGATTATTAAGTATACTTAGTAACATCAGTGTGTAGCGTATCCTATCAATGCAAAAATCTTCTTAAAGAGGTGCTAACAATGAAAGTTGTAACTACAGTATAAGAACTTGATGTGGTGCAATTATAATGCAAAAATAAAATAGTTTCGCTATAGTGTCGACCAGTGTCGACCTATGACGCTGAGACGTGGTTCTTCACCGCAAGCCTTATCCACAGGCTCAAAGTCTGTGGTGGTATTTCTCTACGCGACGTCTACGTACTCGTACTACGACGACGATCAGTAGACGAACGCAGGTTACCGAAATAGCTTTCAAAATCTGCAAGCTACAGTGGCAATGGGCAGACCATATTGTCAGGAAAATCGCCAACCGATAGGGAAGAAACGTCAGGTGGAAGACCACCTTATGAAAACCTGTGGACTTTGAAAGGCTGATGGGTGGATGGATTGTGAATTCTTTCTTCATTGCGTAGGCAGAAAGTGTCAAGACACTCTGTTCGTTCCGTCCGTTCTACTTCATAATCTTCTCCGTCTGTCTGTCTGTCTGTCTCCCTGTCGAGAGCCTTTATAATCCGAAACGCTTAGAGATATCGAGTTGAAATTCAAAACATAACTATGGTCCCTTGATTTAACATTCGTTTATACATTCGTATTTTTATATTTCTTTAAACAAAAAAAGATATAACCGTCTATATCGCAAAAAATGCGTATTTCGACACTATCAAGAAAATAAAAATTAAGAGCGTATTCCCGGTTGACCTAGAATTATTAAATTTAGGACCTATTTACAGGTAGTACTAGTTCAGGAAAAAATCTACAGCTTACAGTCACACGCCTGTGCCCCTGCGGCACGAATTTAATCTTAATATGACAATTTTCTATACATTTCAAAATCCTACAGAATCAGTGACGAATTACAATTTATCACACTTTTACTCTACAGTGTGAGCTAAGAGCCCGATTCTGTCGTAACTTTCTTAAACCGCTCTAAATCCGTACTTCCTGGTATAGTGACATACATGTATGTATATGACGTAATTGGAACGATTTGACTGCGATAGGTATAGGTTGGAATTCCACTTTGATGATTTGATGTATGATAAACGTGTAATAAAAGCAGTGTACAATTTTGAATGCAAATGGCCAAAAATATTATTATTGATAATGGCGTAAGAATACACAAGCGTGCCACTGTAAAGTCAACGATTGTGGGTTCTGTCTCCATTTGGGGAAAAGAAATATATTATATTAATTTCTTCGCTCTGGTAACTAGGCAAAATCGCGGCGTTGAGTTCCACCACGCAATTCGGCGGAATATGGGCAACGGAGTGACTTAATACCAGGTTCCCTCTGTATCCTATAACGTGACGTTAAAAAAAATTAATTGACCAACTCTCGCTAGTGGTACTATATATAGTATAGACATTTCATCACCGGATCAAACATGACCTAGATATTATATTGTCATGACATAATAACCGCGCGCGGATGCAGAACATTAACGATGCGCGTACGCACTGTGCATGTTAATCAATTTACTATGCAAAAATGATGTTTAGAGGAGTTTATGCTTTAAATTTATTTATAGAACAGAAAGTCTGATGATAGTGATGATGTTGACGTTAATGATGATAGTGACAGAAAACCTGGCTCATGTTCACTTCGTTCTATACAACCTTCTAAGGAGCACAGACAAAAAATTATTGCAAAAAGCAAAAAAATTGACTGAACCATGGCCTGTTTCATAAAAAAAATATCTAAATCCAGTAATAATCGACCTAATAATTGCGTAACAAAACAAAAAAAACATACAGTCAAATTATAATTCTTTTTGAAGTCTAGTCTATAATTACTATTAAGCTTAAGCTTAGACATATGTATAAACAGACAAAACACAACATTTATCTTATAATATAGAGGGCATATAAGACCAACTAACAACTACCATTGTACGTAATGGAGCGTGCTTCCCTTCAAAGACACAAAGCTATCAAAAATACAATTATGTACATTATCACGTGGAGATAAGATTCAAATTCACACTTTAAAATACTTTATATAACTAAGTGCATATACATAGTAACACGGCTCTATTACAATGGTATAAGATTCGATTTCTGTCAGAGACATTAACGGATATCATTACATAAAATACTTACATCGGAAACTTTCATTTTTACTTGCGATTACATATATTTTGTTTTTTGATATCGTTATATACTTGCTTTAGGACGTGATTATTTTTAATTCTATTGAAAAGATTTCTTTAAATATTGTGATTCGTCATGTCGTTCCTCATAGATTCACGTCTTTACTCGCGCAGTAGATAGACGAAATCTAGTGTTAAGAGTCTTAAACCACTCCGTCACTCCGATTTTCGGGATTTTGCGTGCTGAGTGGCGGCACTCAACGCCGAGCTTTGTCTTGTTACATCGAAGAAATTAAAATTAACCATTCCCTCGTGTAAAAATTGCACCCAAAAGCTACGCGTCTGTCTGGTTACTTTCAGAAACTGTATAATTGTGCAATAACTTATTATTTATAGCGTTAAATTTTATATTTATTGTTAAAAACACTAACGAGTGAATCATGTAGCAGATTGTTAGACGCACCCACCATTCATGCGAACTATGTACGGTCGGCATACAAATCACACAGATTATTTGGATTCTCGGAGTGTGATAATAACAGCTACAGAAATATTTTTAATATTCCTCTAAAAAAATATTAACATTTTAAAATATATCTATTAATACTCGTTTTATTTACTTAAATTTATATTTCCTTCCTTCGCTCCGGTGTCCAGGAACAAGCGCGGCGTTGCGTTCTGCCATTCACCACGAAATGCCTCCAGAATTCGGCAGAACGTGAGGAACGGAGTGTCTTAACACTCCCTCTGCCTACCCTGCTATGTGCGGGATAAAGCGTGAAGCTGATAAAAAAACTCGTTTTTCAAAATTTAAAAAATGTCAATTACAATTCAGAAGAATTAAATAAACGTCAATATTCATACTAGTTAATTGCTTATTTAGAAAAATACGCTTTTTCCCGCATAGCAGGATAGACAAAGGAAACATATTGTTAAAATGTTCTGTTCACGCCAATTCACCAGACATTGAGTTTGTATGTTGCGTTAAAAACGCCGAGTTTGTACCGCTGCAGAAAATGAAATAATTCAAATATAGTCTCCAACCACTACTACGAGTGAGAATCGAACTCAAAACGACGTAAATTACATACCGATGCTCCTACTGCGCTATGACGGCCTCAAATTTTATTTATTTTTACAACAAATTGATTCGGTTGAAAGACAAAATATGAAAGTTGGGTAAAAGTTATACTTAATAGCTTATATCAATATTATTCACATTTCTAGTACTCATTAAGTTTAGTACATAAATATTATATTATAAATGAAAAAACACATTAAAAGTATTTTATGGTCTATGGTTCAAAGAAAATATTTTTGAAAATTTGAAAAACACGCATTTTCACGCCTATATCCTCGAGACTAAGATTACCATAACGGAGAAATTAAAAAAAAAAGATTTGTCATACATTTACTAAATTAATCTCCTGATTTTTTTTTGCTGACCGTATTTTTAATTGAATGTGACTCAAGTATCTGACAGCATTTAATGACATGAGATGAATTATACATAAAATGCATATTAATTGATTATTCATATTGGCGTACTGCTGACTGGATTTACAAAAATAACTTACTTACATAGCATTTACTGTATACGTTCTAGTTATTATTATTATTATATTGATTCATTTACTTGAAGGTACTTACTTTTATTGCAGATAAAAATTCTGTATAAACTTTTTAATTGAAGTAACAGAATTTGGACCTGCGTATAAGAAATAGCCCTGGTATAAAAATAGCTTCCAGTTATAAGGCTATGCGCATATTATATTAAAATACATAATCAAAATGATAATTTGTAAGGTTTCATGTGCAATAAAGTGTAATCATGTGGAAAATACCACTTGATTCCTTGGCTTCCCATGTCTTTGGGATAAGTTATTGGAACACTATAATTCCTTCAATAAACATACATACATACTACATTATCCATATACGACCTTCCTATGATGCAACAGCTTAAGATTTTGTATGGTTGAACGCGATAATCTCAGGAACTGACTGACTTGAACTTACTTTTGTGTTGCATAGTCCATTTATCGAGAACGACTGAAGGTTTTATTATATCAAAATAACCGTTTTTAGCTAGCCTCTAACCTAACCTAACCTGCGGTCTAAGTTACCCTGAACAATGAACGCCGAATGTGTTAAAAAAAAGACAAAAATACAAAAAAAAAAACTAAAACTTACGCTTCACAGTACGGCAGCTTGCCGTAGCCCTTGTACGTCCTCATGTTGAGTGTCATTCCGCATTCCTGGCATTTGAAACAGCCTTTGTGCCACACCTGTAATTAAGCGACATGGGCGCGTTATTCGTGACGTACAATATGTTAAAATTTTCTCACCCAGACTGGGTTTTAATTATAAAAAAAATTGCAGAATTTTAGAAAATGTAGGTTTATAGAAGGTCTTGGCGCGAAGTCAGAACGTTAGGCTATCGTGTTTCTGGCTAGAGATTGTATCTGGATAGAGATTGTAAACGTTATGAATGTGAGTACGATTCCAACCCAGGGGGAATGATTTTTTTTATTTCCTTAATCTTGCACAAAATGCAGTGTCTTGCTCTGGTACAAAGCACGGTGTAGATATTCGCAACACAATATTCGGCATACCTATATCGTATAGCTAAAAAAAAGAAGAAGAAAAAAAACTAATAATCACAATACAAATAAAAAATACGTAAGATAATCCCCGTACGGGACAAGAAAGAAGACTTTCTTACAAGCTAATAGTCCAAAACCATGGCCAGCACTGTCCAAGATCAATTCAAACAGACAGACTAATGAATGGCTCTGTAATATTACAGTATAATAAGGTCACGAGTATCCATTTATGAGCAGAACAAAGGGATAAATACATACTTTGTATTTATATAGTTTTGTTTACATAAGTATTAATAAGTGAATATATTAATATAAAAATATATGCTAGCGACCCCGAGTAGGGATACAACCCACAACCCTACTCGGGGTTGAATTACTTTAAATTCCTTGATTTGGTATAGTCGTCAAAGTGAGACGTTGAGTTCCGCACTTCACCAGGCGACGTCTCAAATTCGGGCGGAAATTTGAAAACGGAGTGTCTACACAAGAGTAATCGCTGCCCTATTCTATACTCTGCTCTTCGCTCTGTACCTCTTTAGGATATACTGTCTATGGAGTATAAGAAACATTTAACGTTGCCTCTAATGCAGCTTATAGATGGAAAACAAAAATGAAGATATTTTTTCTTTTTTTTAGCTTCACGCTGTATCCCCCACATAGGAAGACTGATCTTGATATGCCGTTTTCATTCACAAAATTATAATCTGTAATGAAAACGACATCTTAAGACCGCTCTTAAGATGAATTTCAGAGTTGAGAACGGTTTCTAAATACAGTCCACGTAAACGAGGACGCGTGCAGGAACTAGTATGTGTATAAAGTGTTTTCGTAAACAGCCCAGTTGCAGTGGTCCAGTTCGCAGGCGCTAACAATATAATAATTAGGCAAGAACGTCTTACCACGAATGGAAAGTTACGAATGGATTGTAATGATGAAATCTTTTTATTTGTAATTTAATTTAAATGAAAAAGTAGATAACTGGGCGAGATGGTTTTCGGTTCGAATACCTTTCAACTTTCATATGACAACTCGTCTTGGGAAACTGAAAGGAGACTAGGAAGTAATATCACACTAAAATTATTTCTTTCTACGCAGTTCGTTCAAAATAAGCAAAAAATAATAAATCTCTTAGGATTGTTTTTAAAAAATATGCATTTTTTATGACGTACAAAATTTTTATTTCACCTACTAAATCTATAGAAATAACTAACAAGTGCGAGTAGGACTCTCACCCACCGAGGGTTCCGTACCAATTTCGCGACTATAAGTCAACGCGAACGTGACTTGTCACATAAACTTAAGTTTGCGGATGTATGCATTTATTTTGTATGAAATGAACTAAAAATATAAGAGTGTGGTGATATTTTTCTGAAATATAATATATAAGTTTTCTTTTTGGCCAAATTAAATTTGTGATGGACTTCTACCCGAATAATTTCATATTTTGGCCATATAGCTCGAAGACAGTCTGGTAATCCCGACAAACTTATTGTTGTGGATCTAAAAGTAGATAGTAGAAGACCAAGAGGTCGATCACCATGCCGATAGTCTGATGCGTCAAAGAAATTACTGGACTCTTCATGATTGGCGCACTAAGGCAAGCAGAGGAGAGGGAGGCATGGAAGCATCTCGTTTGTTCTTTCACCAAGACCTACCAGAACGGGCACGACCTTCAGTAATGAAGAACACGTTAAAGAAGAAGAAGACTTCTACTCGATCTTGACAATAATGGTCTTGGACGCACGGACACATAGCCAAAAAGACAGTTCAACAATAAAGTGATCCTATAAAGATTCCGTTTTCATTAAGAAGTACATGCGGAACCCTAGAACTATTACGAATTTAACCTCTACACGGCCATAATTATAAACATTTCAGTTTTACAGTAGTTCCCTATAAACTGAGTGAGTCAGGAGGAAGAAATAGATTTGCCACATTACACACTTGAGTAAAACGAGTGCTGAACGAAGTAAACAGGATGAACGTAGAACATATGAACGTAGAACATTTTGTAATTGAGTGGTAAACAACATTGTTAATAGGCTAATTGTTTGTTTTTTTAGTCTAGTCTCCTAGCCGCGGAACCTAACGCCGCCTTATGCCTTATAAAGGAGAGGACTACATTCATTAGTAGTGTATACGTACTAATTTATTTGAATTTCTGTATGAAATATTTTTTATACCAAAGTGCACCCTCCAGGTATCTTATTAATATTATAAAACTATGACTTTGTTATGTTTGAACACACTTATCTCAGAAACTAACTACTAGCTCAAATACAAAAAAAAATGTTGTTAAATATTTATTTATCAAGGAAATGTAATTTATATTTAATCGTGATGATGTAATGCCAGCTTACTTTCTTCGGACACTTAGAAGTTAGAATTGTGTCATACAGAGAGTTGTTCTCAGTTATATCCACTTGAACACGAGGACGCAGCCGCAGGTTACAATTAGTAACAAATATTTCCGCAAATCGTTACCATAATGCTACCACAATTTTATCATAAAATATCAAAAATATGCAAAGCATTCAATTATAATCATACAAAAATATTTCACTTTTACATATCGCTAGTACCTATAGGCTGTTAATTCGAGATATTGAGTGTCTGCATTGCGGTTGTATGATTTAGTGCCAATATTGTTATAGGTATTGGCAGTATTGACCTAAAAATCTAAAATACGGAGAGCATGACCTAGGTGAATAAGAATGATTTTTTTGAGACAAAATAAAAGGAAACAATTTTTGTTTCCTTTAAAATTTAAAGTTATTAAGTCTGTAAAGTCACTGTGTGAGAAAATTATTATTGAATATATTGAAATATTTTATATATTGTCGCATTATTGCGGTAAAATTGGTTTTTTAGCTTCATGCTTTATCCATAACGACTCCGTTATTGAGAAAAAATACACATTGATAACTTGATTGATAATATTAAACATTTCATTCACCCAAGTGGGAACCGAGCCTACAACTGTCACGTTTAAAGTCGCACGATTGTGCCATTACGCCACGACGGCCTCAAAAAAATTTCATGTATGTCTTATATTTAAACATAAGAATTTTTTTTATGTGTAATGTATTAAAATCACTAGTCTACAGTAAATTTGCATTATATATACATTAATACATAAGTACCAAACACATCACTCCCATTTAATATAATCGGTAAAGAACACAACGGAGGCATAAATCTAGAAAGTCAAGCCACGTTTTGACCTGATTTAAAGCGCAGATGGCGCCTAAGGTCGCTCTCAGTTACACTGTGTTCAAATTTTAATCGTCAGTTAAATAATGTTACAAGTTTAGATTTAGGTATGAACTCCATTTTAAGTTATGTTCGGGGCAGAGCAGTTGTGCTTTTACAGCAGTTTTCCTTCGAATTTATATTACATTCATATTACTAATTCTAGTAAATATATATATATATATGTGTATCTATCTATCAGCCTTTCGAAGTCCACTGCTGGACATAGGCCTCCCCTAATGCTCGCCACTCCGTCCGGTCCTGCGCCCTCTGAATCCAGCGGATTCCCGCTGTCTTCTTTAGGTCGTCGGTCCACCTGGCTGGAGGGCGGCCTGTGCTCCTTTTGCCGAGACGTGGTCGCCATTCGAGAACTTTTCTTCCCCATCGGTTGTCGGTCCTCCTTACAATATGGCCTGCCCATTGCCACTTCAGCTTGCAGATTTTGAGAGCTATGTCGGTAACCTGCGTTCGTCTACGGATTTCATCGTTTCGAATTCTGTCGCGTAGAGAAATACCAAGCATAGCTCTCTCCATCGCTCGCTGAGCGACTTTGAGCCTGTGGATAAGGCTTGCGGTGAAGGACCACGTCTCAGCGCCATAGGTCAACACTGGCAACACACACTGGTTGAAAATTTTGGACTTCAAGCACTGAGGGATATCAGACGAGAAGATATTTTGTAGTTTCCCAAACGCTGCCCAGCCGAGTTGGATTCTACGAGTGACCTCTCTCTGAAAGTTTGACTTACCCATTCGGATTACTTGTCCTAAGTAGATGTACTCGTCAACCACTTCCAGAGGTACGCCTTCGACAACGACCGGTATGGGTGTGACATGGACGTTAGACATGATCTTTGTCTTGTCCATGTTCATCTTAAGACCCACCCGTTGTGAGGCGCTATGGAGGTCCCCTAGCAAAGCGCCTAGTTCCTCCAGGGACTCAGCCAAGATTACTACGTCATCGGCAAATCGAAGGTGTGTTAGGTATTCTCCGTTAATGTTAATACCACGCCTGTTCCACTCCATCAACTTAAACACGTCTTCCAGTGCAGCATTGAAAAGTTTCGGGGATATTACATCCCCTTGTCGCACTCCGCGCTGCATTGGAATAGGTGCTGTTCTTCCGTCGTGGACGCGGACTGACATGGTCGCGGCTTTGTACACACACTTCAATACCTCGATGTATCGATAGTCAATCTGGCATCGTTGGAGAGACTCGAGCACTGCCCAGGTCTCGATAGAATCAAAGGCTTTCTCATAGTCCACATACGCAACACATAGCGGCAGATTATACTCCTCGGTCTTCTGTATAACCTGACGCAGCGTATGTATGTGGTCCATGGTACTGTAGCCTTTACGGAAACCGGCTTGTTCGGGAGGCTGGAAGTCGTCTAGCCTGCGCGCAATACGATTAGTAAGGACCCTTGAAAAAAGCTTATATATGTGGCTTAGAAGCGCGATAGGTCTGTAGTTCTTCAATAGAGCTCTATCGCCCTTTTTGAAGAACAACACCACCACGCTCCTGCTCCACTCTTTCGGAACAGTTCCGCTACTGATGACGGCATCAAACATTTTTTGCAGTGCCAATAGTAGTGGCTTGCCTCCGGCTTTTAGTAGCTCTACTGTGATACCGTCATCACCCGGTGCTTTGTTGTTCTTAAGCTGATTAAGGGCTCCTCTAATTTCGTACAGGCTGACGTCCGGAATATCTTCGGTATAGTGTCTGGTCAATTTGGCTCTTTTGTCATTCAACAAATTCGGAACGAGAGGTTTCGAGGATGTATATAAGCGTCCGTAATACCTCTCAATTTCTCTCTGAATTTCAGGCTTAGATGAAACTGTAGCACCAGACTCCGTCCTCAACATCGTTAGCTGGCTTTGCCCAATACTCAGATTCTTTGTGAACACCTTGGAGCCTTGGTTCCGCTCGATTATGGTCTTGACGCGCCTTACGTTATGAGCACGCAGATCACGTCGTCTGCTGCAAGAGATCTGTTTATTGAGCTGCCTGTACTTAAACATTGAAGACGGGGACCGAATACACAGTTCACGCCTTTCCTTCATAAGGCCAAGGGTATGTTCGGAGAGCTCCTGAGGTTTACCACTGGACCTGGACGATCGTGGACGATTTGTACCACCCTCGTGTTGATGCTGTCCACAGACGTGCATAATTCTAGGTCTGCGAAACGATTTTGCAAGTCTAGCTGAAAGTTTTCGGAGCCCTGGATTTGGACAGGTGTCGGTCGGAGTGTAGACTTCATTAAGCGTGACCGTTCCAGCTTAATATTAATATTTAACGTGCCTCTTACCATCCGGTGATCGCTACCCGTTTTAACCCTATTGATCACTGAGACATCGTTAAATATGTGCCGTTTGTCCGTCAGAATGAAGTCTATTTCGCTTTTTGTGAAGCCACTAGGGCTTACCCAAGTCCACCTGCGCTGTGGCTTCTTTTTGAAGAAGGAGTTCATCATAAAGAGGTTCTCCCTTTCCAAGAAGTCAGCGAGTAAGTGGCCTCGGTGGTTTCGTTGCCATAACCCAAAGGGCCCCACTTTCTGCTCGTCGCCGTCTCGCTTTCCCAGTCTTGCGTTAAAGTCCCCCATCACCACCGTGAAATGAGTCTTCGAGGTGTGTATGGCTCTACTGACGTCCTCATACATAACCTCGACCTCATCGTCTGGGTGTGCTGACGTCGGAGCATACACCTGTATAACCTTAAGCGAATACCGTTCTGATATTCTGAGTACAAGGTACGCTACCCTTGCTGACACACTTCCGACTTGTGTCACGTTGTTGACGAGGGACCTATGGACGAAAAACCCTACACCACCTTGGGACAGATGTTCGCCCTCCCGATGATAGAACAAGTTACCGGACTTAAGAACTACCGTGTCCTCCCCCTGTCTTCGGACTTCGGACAGTCCTATGATGTCCCACTTTAACTTGCCTATCTCTTCTTCCAGCTCTTTTATCCTCTCGTCGGTTCTCAGAGTCCTGGTGTTATATGTTGCCAGGTGCAGAGGTCGTTTTGATTTTTGACAGCCAAATCTCTGCCGGAGATTCTTAGCACCCCCTGCCCCGCCGTGACCAAGGCCGCTGTCGTAGCCGGGAATAGCGGGGCCGCCGGGGACTGGGGGCCGGGGTATTTTTGTGCCTTTCATAGGGGGTTAATGCCATAGTCACCGCGCTTGGCACTGCGTGTTGGTGACCGCAGTAGATATTATCATGCACAGGAAGACGCTGCTGCCCATCTCCTGGTATTTATCCCTCGATCGCCTCCTACGATCTCCACAGGAAGAGTGGGAGTATGTATAATATATATATATATATATATATATATATATATATATATATATATATATATATATATATATATATATATATATATATATATATATATATATCTATATATATATATATATATATATATATATCTATATCTATATATATATATATATATCTATATATATATATATACAATTTAAAGAAGCAAAGTAAAGAAGCAAAAAAAAGCAAAATGTATAAATATATGTATATATATATATATATATATATATATATATATATATATATATATATATACAATTTAAAGAAGCAAAGTAAAGAAGCAAAAAAGCAAAATGTATAAATATATGTATATATATATATATATATATATATATATATATATATATATATATATATATATATATATATATACATATATTTATACATTTTGCTTTTTTGCTTCTTTACTTTGCTTCTTTAAATTGTATTTTTTTTGTTGCTTCTACACTACTACTAGCATTCAAGTTTAAATCCGCTTAGCCAATATCACCATTCAGAGTACGTGTAAAAATCAGCCGTACCAACACTACGTTCCCCGGTTCTCTCTGCCTACCCTATGCGCCTACCATGTGTTTAAAAAGAATGTAGCTTCCCTTGAGATGCACTAATATAAGAAAATATTAAAATCTTTTTTTTTTAATCTCTTTTAAAAGGCCATAACCTTATTTGCTATACTATTGTAAATCCCAAACATATTAAATCTTACCTTGGTGGGTACATAACCAAAAAAAAGTGTCACATTTAATACAATGTAAAACTCTTTAAAGATTATCCTTATAAGGATAACCAAGGTTTAACGTGTGCTGTGCGATCGGCCTTCCTTTAGTAATATGGACTACTTAATTTACCAAGAGAAGTCTTATCTTAGTGATAACTCTAGGGAATTGTAAAATTAAATCGTTCTAATTGAGGCTATAATGGCTAACGGATCTAGTAGCTTCGATTTACAGCGGGGGTGGACTATTCTATAATTCCTTTGAGTGAAAATGGAAACCACAACCACCGCGTTTGCGTTCAGATGCTATCCCACTGCGCCACAATGGCCTCGATAAAAAAAAGCCATGCAGTTATTTTAACAATTTTTCAGAATTTCCTTTAAAATATGCATACCTAGTTATTATTTAATCGTCAGTAACATTCGATTTATATTTAATATTAATTTATGCAGTTGTAACAACAACCACTTTGCATCATTATGCTAATAATATGTGACATTGACCCATTTCCTTAACGAGTCAATTGAGTGCATTATTAAATTACTTACATCACTGTATTTTAACATCTTCTAATCTGTTAATTCACACAAAGGGAAGAAAAATGATTTATAAAACGTATGAACATTTATACCTAGCGGGACTCGAACCCATAGGGATACCAAGAAACGTATTAGTAAGACGAAGCTTAGCTTCACGCTACCACCGTACACAGCAGTGTTGGCCGAGGGAACCACGGAACCTAGTATTAAGAGACTCCGTCCCCATTAAGACACTTCCGTTTCCCATTTTTCGCTGAATTCTCGACGGATTGTGTTTTGAGTGGCGCAACTCTACGCCGCTCTTCCCTTTGTTACGAGAATTAGAAAATGAAAATATTTCATTATGTCGAATGGAAATCGAACCAACATCCGCTGCGTTTACAGTCCGCTTGTGCCTAGTTACCAGAGTGGATGAAATGAAATTAATTTGCTCCTCCATTATGAATGCGTCATAACCTCTTTATGATTTTTAATAAATAGATTAAAAGTTATTTAATTATAAAATTAATATGGCGAACAATTAACAATTAAAATTTAATTAAATTCGATATCGTGGGTGACCCCGTTTAGTTATATGAAAACATTTATAACAATTAGTATATTTTATTAATAATACCTACAATTCAATTCAGACATTATAAAAAATATATTATAGGAAATTTTCTTTTATTAACCGATTCTGTAAAGTGTTTTTTGTTTGTTATCTCAGAGCTTTGGACTGGGTGGAATTGGAAAGCTTTCTATTTGGATTTAATTTCGTCCAGTTCTAACAATGTTATCCATTAGAAAATCAAAAATCTTAAATTTGGTTCAGTTCTTTTTTTTTAATATTATTGTGATCCAGAATCACTCGTTTTTAAGCTTAAGAAACGTGGTATAACGGAGCTAAAGCCGCATTTTATCCAAATGAAAGATTAGCTTAAATTAAATTCGGCCAAGAGCGAATCGAAATTGATTTGAACTACGAAGTGTTCCGTATTACAGCAAACAAAAAAATTATATTACCACCACTAACATTATATTATTCTTCATATGCTATTTTTTAACAACTTCAAAAAGAAGGAGGTTCTTAGGTTCTTAAACTACAAAATCAAATTTGGTCAACGAATTTTCACCTCTGTGGTTGCACTAAACAATGCGTAAACGTTCATAATAACTTTCTCTAAGGTGATCACGAGCCACGACACATCGACCGTACTGTACAAAAATTTTGAGATTGATTACTTTCATTTTAAGGGTGCTTTATATAGGTACAACCCCTTGTAGTATCCTCCCCTTGCTACTGTAGAATAATAAAGACATCTTTCACATTTATTGATACTGTAAATCTACCCTAGTTGTATAGAACAGAGATGGATGGTTTTTCCCCAACAATAGATATAATTGTATAAAAATCCAGAATAGGGGCTACAATTTAATTTTCATTTATTACTACATTGAGGCCGTCGTGACGCAAAAGCACATGGGTGTGAGTATAACGCGACGGTAGTGGGTTCGATCCCGACTCCAGGAAATGAATAGATCTAAATCAGTTCATTCGTTTGCGATCTATTAAATATTTCACAGTCGCACGCTTTTGCGCCTGCGTCTCTAACTAGCAATAGATGCTGTTTTTTCTTAACAAGACATTCTTTTACGCAGTGAAAAAATAAAATGAATTGACTTGCAAAGGAATCCATACTAAAATACTAGTATCTAACAACAAATAGGTACATAACTGATGTTGCGTATAAAAACGCGACCTCAAGTAAACAATGGAGTCAATTACCATTGATTACCGTAATGTTTAATGTAGGTTGGGGTTACGCGGTAATCATGGGGGTACACACAATGATACAATCCTTTTTGGTTTTATTATACGTATTTCCCCGATTTTAGATTTGTTTTGATAATTTGATTGATTTATTTCCTCATTTCTTTTTAAGGCCAGTCGGCGGAATTCGGCCGAAAGTGGGGCGCGGAGTGTCTGAACACTAGGCTCCCTCTACCTAACCATGCGGGATACAGCGTGAAGCGCGAAAAAAAAACACTACTCCTTGTAGCTCTTAAATCGCAACTTAAAGTGTCAAATTCTAGTATCCGTGATCTATGAGGAAATGGTTCCGCCCCAAAAACCTTGTCGTTAGAGAGGCTGTTATGGACCACTGACGCTCCGCCGCGTACGGTACATTTCGTATTGAAATTGATTCGAGATTATTTTGAAATACTTATGTAATGGTAATAATGTTTAAAGTTAGTAGAGAAATGTTACTGATTTATTGTAAACGTTTCTTATTTATTATTGTATGTGCTTTGCTTTATTGTTTTTTATATAGCTGAGAGCTGTCAAGCTTATTCGAAATCCGTTCTTTATTTCTGTGAAAGTGGAACAGACATCCTTACAAACTTACAATTATAATATTAGGATAGGATATTATATCATTCGTACTAACGTATAATGATATAATATATAACTGCAAATGGCAGAAGGAACCTAGTATTGCGACAATTCGGTTTCCATTTTCCGTAGAATTTTCGAGATATTGCGTTTTGAACTGTCGGAATTAAGGCTAAGCTTTATCCTGTTATGAGAGCGAAAAAAAATTTATTATTCATTTCCCCGAGTGGGGATCGAACCCACAAACGCAGTATTAGACACTGTGCCGCTGCGTCAAGACGTGAAAAGTCTGAATAAAATAAAATTACCAAGAACGAAGAAGTGTCACCTTCAACGACAATTGAAGTTTATCTTACCATTGAGCTATAACATAAAAATGACCAAACGAAACTTTCAAACCAAAAGACTGACAAATTATTAAACGAGGACGTTTATATCAAATTATATCGTAACTGAGGCGGAAAGTCGGTTTTGATATTGAAATTTCCCGTTAGATTTCTAATAATAACTAAGTAATTAGTTTATATAAGACGATTTTAAGCGTTTTACCTTATAATTAAATGATTACTTGATCAAGTATGACGGCGTTAAGTTCCACTAGTCAACACGTTATGTCTACAATTCGGATGGAAAGTAGAGAAATGTCGAACGGGAACGGGAACTATGCGGGATAAAGCGTGAAAGCAGAACTATTATATTGTAGAAATTAGTGTAATTTAAAATACGATGACATTACAAAATAATCATTCTTCATAATAATATTATTTAGAAAGTTACGAACAAAAATTGTAACAAATATGTTAAAATTTAGTGGTTTCGAGAAGTAAATGTATATATAAGTGAGCTGTAGTAGTGGTCGTAGAAGTAGATATCATGTAAATGTCGCCTATGCTTAGTAGTTTTACCGTGTAGAGAACGCAGATTCACATTTTACTATGTCGAAATTTTGGTACTTTATTGTTTAAAAGAACTATCATAGTCTACAACTTTGACTACGTGGATTATTTGTTAGTTTCACGTTTTATAACGTGAAACTAATAAATAATTTTACAATGAAATTGAAACCGCAATTTTTCAAAGAGCCGAGTTTGTTGCCCGCTCTTCTCAACAGAACTGTCTCCCGATCCGGTGTAGTTTTATGTTATATTTCAAAAATACGTTACAAAAGTGCTCGCAAAAATGTATTTGAATATATTACATAAAGAATATTTCGAATTATATATAATTATAATTCAATAAACTTATTTTTCCAGTTTCTATAATATTTTCGATAATCCTCTCCTCTCTCAGTACTCCTACACTTCCAGGGGACCTACGTGACAATAAAACTAAATCTTTCTACGCTGCGTAGTTTCAGTTATTTGTCAGTCATTCGGTAACGGGACGGAATGAACCTTGTTATTATATTTTATATATCAAACTGTATCCTGCATATGATAGGGAATAGGCTGCCGATCCCAGTGGTAAGACACTCCGATGTCCACGCACCGCCCAATATTCACCGAACATAATGCCGCGCTCTTATTACCAAAGCGAAAAAATTTAAATATTAAATAAATCCTCCCAGGAATTGAACCCACAAACGTCAACCGCTGCTTGCAACACAGCGCCACGACTGGATCAATAGTAATTAAATCCTAATTAATAATTAACGTTTCAGAGAGCCTTATATATTGATAATACATAAAAAGAAAGAAAAAAACATTCCCACACGGCATACGTGCATTAAACACAGATTGATTGTAAATTGTAATAGATTTTCTTGAATAGCCTTCCAATGTAATGTGTTATGATGATGTATGCATTCGCCTGCGTTAACATGGGATTTGCCAAAGTATTAATATATTTACGTTAGCTTGACCTCAATAACTTCCACTTTATATACTTGAATACTCTTTTAAAATGAGAGAGAGAGAGAGAGAGAAAGAGAAAGAGGGTGAGATACAGAACTATTTTACAAAAATTAAAAAAATAGATTACACAATTTGGAAAACGCATTTTTTTTTGCGTTTCCAAGTGTGAAATGGCATTTGTGAGTGACCATTTGGTTTACAAACATATGTTATTATTTGTTATTATTATAAATAAAATAATACATGCTTTTAAACGAATTTTTGGTGTAAACGATCTGAAATCTTTTGTCGTTTGTGCTTTATCTGTTTTTTATTGGGGGTTTTGTAATTTTTAAGTTTGAAATCTTCGTGTTTAGTATTTTAGAAGAGCTGGGTGCTATATCTAGGGGTTTGTTTTAGTTTTCATTATTTACTTCATTAATTAAGACTACGAATATCTTAAGGAAAAACCACTACCATTTTTTTATTCAATGTTGAATACAATTTTTTTTTCTATTTATTGGGGTATGTTTACCCCAATGTTTAACAGTGCACATACATATACATACAATCATTTATATTTCGCTATATTTTTGCGATGTAGCGTGAAGCTAATAAAAAATTAACATTTACACCATCCTCTTTCCTTCCAAAATAATAGTGAGTGGTGCAATCTTATCGCATTTATTATCACTTCAGAATTTATAATCCTCTTATGAATAACTAAAAATGTATTTTTTACTTATATAATGATAAGCTTGCTTCTGTAAACGCGATGGTTGTGGGTTCCAAATATCACTCGTGGAAATGAAAATAAATTATTGTTTTCGTTTCCTCGCTTTGGTCTAAATAGGCACAGAGTGTAAAAAAAATCCTCAATTTAGATTTGAACTCATACACAAAATGTACAGAACTCCCAACATTACTAAATTCCGTCATGTCATTGTCATCGCATGCTCAAGGCCAGTCAACCTCGCGTGATAGAAATCGTGAACAAATAAATTTATTTGATTATTTCTCGCTAAGCGGTAAAATTTCATATTTTTTTGTAAGTAATAACGGAGTTAACAAAAGTCACTTTAATTATACTTGTTTCTATAATCAATTTTTATCATTAGTAGTAGTTAGTGGGATGGAGAACAGAGAAACGAATCACTATAGACTCTATTTAATAAATATTATTGGAAAACCTGAAAAGCTTTTTACACAATGGCGCTGGGGCGTAAGCACGGTGCACTTCGATATAAAAGAACGGCTTCAAATCCGAGATAAATTATAATTATCCACGCCATGTAACAAAGAATAAGAATACTCAACGGGTTTTTAATACGAAAACAAAATATTGAACCAACTACTTTCATATAATAAATATTATCCAACATTAAAACAGTTATGCCGCAAGTACTTTTACAAAGTAAAAGTAACATCGGTTGCATACTTGAATATGAATATAAAATTCGTCGATACATACGACTGGTTCCGTGGTGTAGTGGTTATCACATCTGCTTTACACGCAGAAGGCCGCCAGTTCGATCCTGGCCGGAATCATATATTTTTTATTTTTTTAATCGTTTTTTTTATTGAATTTCTTTATATTTTTGTGTTTTTAAAAGATATGCTTTTCATCAATATTTTGTACAGAAAAATAAAAAATAGCCCCTAACAAAAAAAAATATTAAATTGAACTACTTATAAAAAAAAGGAAAATCCGAATTTCCTATATAATAAAGCTTTTCTATTGAAGTGATTCTATTCTATTAAAATTTAGAATTATAAATATTATGTGTTTTTTTGCAGCAAATCATTATTTTCAAAATAAATTAGGTATAACCAATAATTTGGTGCTACAAAGATGTATTGAAATATTGGAGAATACATCAAGTTTGTAAATAGTATTTTTGCATACATTCAATCTTATTTATTCCTAGTTATTTAAAAAAAAAGTGTAAATAAACAAATGATACATAAATCCAAATATAATTTATGTGAAAAATTTCACTCAATATTGTAAAAATATTATACAACTATATACTATTAATTATAGCTTTTAAAGTTTTTATTAGCCATAATATAAGACAGAACAGAATAAAACAATTACATAGGTATATATTTTTTATATTAGGCATTTGCTGTTTTTTGGATAATAGTTAAAAGTAAAAAATAAACACTGGGTAACGGAATTTAACGCCGCGCCCCATTTTGCCTATATTTACTCACTGATCAATTCAACTATACCAATAATAGTTATAAGATTTGTTTCATTACACAACTTATAAACGTGACCTATCCAATGTTTGGCAATACTAAGTTATTGTCCATTACCATATTGAATATAAATTACTAATTCATAATATGCATAAGATTTTTATATGATAATGATCAAAACACTAAAAAAGCACCTTTGAGTAAATATGAACGGGTGTGGGTTCAATTCGCACTATGAGAGAATGGATTATTTTCTTCTCTCTGCTAACAAAACAGAAAGTGACATTGAATTTCGTCATGCAAAAAAAATGTTTCAAAATGCATGGAGAACAGAGTATCTTAATACTAAGGATCCTCTGCCGTACCGTTCAATATTTGGATATTCAGATTCGAAATACAACAATACAAATGCAAGAGATATAATATTTACTCAAAAAAAATCTAGACTGTTACACAACAACTTTAACACAATTGAAATAAATTTGTTGACCACTGGTATAAAAATAGTACACATTTAAATGATTTCCTCTTCTCTGTTGAGGAAAAGTTGGTGTTGGGTTCCACCAACACTACTACAATTTGTGACTGCATTAATACTCTGTACTGTTGTGTTTTGTTCACTTGGGAAGAAAATAATTAAAACTAATAAATCTCTTAAAATCAAGAAGTAACGAAAAAAAAACTTGTCTTTCTGAAAATACTAGTAAATAAGCAAGCTAAGTAAAAGAGAATGTCTTAAGATCACTTAAAACACAAAATTATTACCATAATTTGAATTTAATGTGACATTACATATTAATTTATTATGAATATTATTACTTTTATTATGTACATGAATATTAATTTCAAAGAGATTCATTATATAAAGGTCAACTAGTTGTTATTTCTAGTTTTTACATTAAAAAATGTTATAAAATGTATAAGAGTTTGTTTCATGAAATACATACAGATATCATTGTGACATGGTTTGGAGCTAACATACAGTATGGATGAAGTTAATAGGTTCGAGTTCAAGTTAAAAAAATATTTTGTTTATGTAGTCCAATTATAACAAACTAAATATTTGTAACATAGATAAAAATGATGAAGTTGATATATGACTATCCCTTGTTATTTTGGGTTATTTTATAAAGTTATTCTTTTTATTCTAGCTAGCTAGTCCTAGCTATAGCTTAGGACTTCATAGCATTCAGCTATAAATATCCGTAACTACTATAAATATCCGTAACTGCCTATAACACTAAATTACTTAATACAAAACAGGTATTTCAACCATATGTTGATGACAAAAACTTCACCATTTCTCAATCCACCTGTACAACCTTGGATTATATTGAGTGTATCAAATATTTTACATGTATGTAATATGAATCATACAGCTTTATGTGGAATTTATTTATTTATTTTTTGGCTTCCCATTATTATTAATAACAACAAGTTAAACCAAAACAATTATATTCTTCTTTCCATTGTCTATGTAATTCATGAAAAATTCCCATACCAACAACCATTAGTCATAGCTATTATTACAAGACACTGACTACAGTGCATGAGACAAATAAATGACAAATAAATTGTTACAAAATATTTTCGATCTACTTCTTTTGTGATAAATTAAAACAATAAAATAATGTTTTGATAATATTTATTAATCACATTGTATCCCAATGTGTAGCAGGGTTAGGGAACCTGGGAACCGAGTATCTTTGATATTAGGTTCCCATTAAAATACTTTCATTGTTCAATTTTCAACAAGTTCTGGTGGGAGTGTGTGCTGAATGGCCCTTAACTCATGCTGTGCTATGGCTCGATACCATCAAGAGGAAGTAAAAATATTAAATATACTGTTTTTCCAAGATTGGGAATCAAACCCACAAACTGTCACATTTATATATACTATTATAATTGCACACTTGAGCAACTGTGAATGGCCTCAGATTTTATATTTCATATATAAATTATTTTTCATTCACCGAACATTCATCTAGAATATAATTATATAATATAAATAAACTTTTAACTGAACAAATAATTTTTCCCCTTTTTATTATTTATAAAGCCATCAATAGTATATCTTTATATTAATATTTATTTTAAGTTTTTATCCATTTGACTTTAAAAGATATTTAATTTATAATTTTATGAAAATATAGTCTACTAATTCTTCCAAACAAGATTAAACAAGTTTATTTCACCATTCAAATTACAATATCCATACATCTATTATAGGAAGCATAGTTAAATATTCTATTATCAGATATCCTATCTTTTATCACTTGGTGTGTTATCGCTGTGAAAATAAATAAATCGGTTATGAGTTGCGCAAACATCTTCGATAATTTTTTTTGCATTTTTAAAGCAAAATATTTTTTTAATCATATAAAAAAATAAGTACCAGGATTTGGATAGTTTCCTTAGAGACCAGGGTTCCAATCCCGCTATGGTCACATTTTTATACCTTTTTTAGAGAAGTTACTTTGATAACTTTCAAATTGACAATGTTATAATGTCAAAGTTCTTATACAAGGCCATTTGTACTATTATAAATATAGATTTTAATAAAGTAAGGAAAACGTATTATATTATAAAGAATCCATTATAGAATGATATCAGCAATAATTTTTATAATTTAATGAGTCACTCGTCCGGCTGTTTAAATTGGTTTACCGGCCGACTACAATGAAGTAAAGTTTCTTTTCATTTAGGAGCCTCTCACTAAAATAACTTTTTAATAATATTTAACTTATTAACTCACCAAATATTTAATACAATAATAAAAAGTATAATAAATTTACCTTGTCCAAACATTTCAATTCCTCAGTAGGATAAACTGTTTTTTCGCACCTCGCACAAGTTTTATTCATCGTGTAATATATTTATTAGCACAATTATTGACACAAATATATAGACACTAAGTTTCACAGAGCAACACAAGTATCACTTTACACAAATAAAGTTTAAAATTAACTTTAGTAAAGAAAACACTCACAGGCACGATTCTCGTAGCATCCCCATACGCGCATGCCAAAAAAATGACAAATGGCGGCGGTTAATGTTGCTATACTTAGCGTTAGTAAACTACTATAAATGGTTTTCTACTATTTAGTAATAATCTGTAGAATAATCAATTTATCAAATTGACAAGGAAAAATACGAATTAATTAAAAGTGCGACAGAGTTCCACCTCGTAACATGCAAGACTTCCATATTTCCATGCATAACGTAAAGCTGATAAAATGAAGTATACCATAAAAAATATAACATAACAGAAAACTCAATATAAAATTATTTGTAAATAAAATAAATATATTTCACGTATTAAAAGAAGAGTATATAAGTACTAAAAATAAAATTTTGACCACTAAGAACATTGGCACTTATCGCGTTTTAAAACAGCTAATGCTTCGTTAAATAGCTGCTTAGACGTTTGTATCATTTCGGTTAAATTTTGATAATCATCCTGTTTTTCTTCTTCAACCATTTTAAGGCGATCTTCCATTATCTTTAATTTTTCTTCAGCTAATTCTAATTTAAATTTTAATTCATCTTTTTCTAGCATATCATGTCCGGGCGGGCTTTCGGACGAGGTTGTTTCACTTGGTCTTTCCATTAAAGTGGCTATGGATGATTGTTTATTCGTTAACATTGCTGCACCCAATGTAATGTCAAATTGTTGATCTTTAACTAGCATTGACTTTGAAGATTTTGATCCTCTCTTTGAAGCGTCTTTTAACATTCTTAACTCATCTTCTAATATTGTAATTTTTTTTTCTAATCTTTTTCTTTTTTCTTTCAATTTTCTATGCGATATATCTAGTTCTTCCCATTTATGACGTTCTGCATCCAATCGTGTGTTTAGTGTTACGACTAAATCTGATAATTTCTTAATTTCATTATCCGTCGCCGTTTTCATTGGACTAAAGAAAACATTTTGTAGAGAACACTCTTCATATCTAAGAAGTTGAGCTCGCAATTCTTCGATCTTTGTCGCTTTCTCAGAAGCTTGTTGTCGTAAAGCGTCAATTTTAGCGTCAGTATTTTTGACTAGCTTTTGATTTTCAGAAATTTCGTGATGCATTTTGTTCATTTTTGAAGTATTTTCTTTTAAAATTTCTTGATAATATACTTCTAAGTTCTTAATTTGATTCTGTATAGAGATATATTTATTATTATTTTATAAGTTATAACATTTTATAGCGATTTCAAATTAACCATATCTAAAAAAACCATACCCTTTGTTCATTAATCAGAAGATCATCATGATCACTTTTTTCTATGAACGTTTGCATTTTTTGTCTTAGCGTTATGGTGTCGCATTCCAAATTTCTAATCCTGCATTTTGCCCCATCCAGTTTCTTCTTTAATTCTTGATTTTCCTCTTTTAAAAGTGCTAACTCTTTTAAAGCTTGATCTATTTCTTTTTTCTTTTTCATTTCCAAGTCACGTAGAATCTGAAATAATAATCTTTAAAAGAATGACTGAGTCACATTATAACAGCAATTTGCTTAATTTGAAGAGGTTTTCTGGAAAAAGAAACTTTAAAGAAATGTGTCTGTAACAAGGAATCTTACTTGACCTTGGTCCTTCCTTTTCGTATCAAATTTTTCTTTTTGTTTACCATTTAGTTGTTCTTCTAACTCATTTATTTTTGTTTGTAACAAAATAATTTGCTGCGCTCTCCCCTTCCATCCAGCTAAATCATTTTGTAATTCTTTTATACTAGTAAATTTATCTCCTAGCTCTTGTTGAAGAATTTTAGTCGCGACTATAATATCATTTTTTAATTCTATATTTCTATTTTTACTTTCATAAAGCTTTTTGTTTACTAAAGCAAGTTTATTGTTTAATTCCTTAAGTTCATCGGGGTTCGTATCAATTGGTTCTTCCTTGCAAAGACAAGCTTCTAATTTTTCATTTTCTTTATTAAGAAGATCAAGTTGCATAATTTTTCTTTCAAGGCATGCGTTTTTAGTTTTATATCCTTCTACCTCTGCTACCAAATGGCGGTTTTGTTTACACAGTTCAGTAATTTTAGCGCTTATTATTCCGGCAGATTTCGAAGATATCGCTGGTCCTGTACCGGATATCATATCACGAATGCGTTGTTTAAGATCTGTTATAGTTTTACCTTGCTCTTTGATCTCGCTGTCTTTGGTGAATACAAGCTTACGTAACTCATTATTTTCTCCCGTCATAATCTGAAACGAATATTTATAATAAATAAAATATGTATTTTAGTCTCATTATATTTATTGAAAACAAAAAAGGAATGATACTTTAAGTTGCTCGATTAAATGAGTGTTTAACTCCGATGGATATATTATATCATCAGGGCTTGGTTTGTCAAGTCCTGCTAGCATTTTTAGTTTCATTTCGTCCGTTTCATCTATTTTAGCCGCTAATTCTGCCACTTTTTCTTCCTTCAAATTATTTTTAGATCTTAGTTTCGTACTGGAAGTCATTCTTGTGAATACTTCCTGAATTTTAATATTAGATATAATGTAATAATAATGTCAATACAGACTTTTTTTATTTTAATTTTATAATGACGTGTTATTTGTCTTTTGAGTTCATTCATAAAGAGATTGTGTTCCTTTTTATTTCATTATTACAGTTATAGTAATTGCTGGTTGCTATCGGTATGAATTGTAAACGTAAATTATATATGTCTCGAAATATATATATTTCGATTTGTCCAGAATTTATTTACATTTGTGCTGGCAAAACTGAGCCCTGACATTTGACAGAAAAAGTGACACTTGACAGTCAGCTGTCACAGAATCATTGATTATTTCATTCATATTGCGTTAAAAAAATAGTAAATATCTGGAAATTCTTTTAAAAAGGGACAAGACACCCACCTATGTGGGTTCTTCGTGAACTCATTACACTCATATTTCAATTTTGATAAAGATAACTTAGGTCTGAAGTAAATTAATTTGTCCTTGCGTTAATTACATTGTATTTCTTATCGTTTGTTATACAAACAAAACGTTTTCACGGTGAATTATTACTATATACACTTACTTAACTCTCCTCTTATTTTAACATATAGCATATCGATTACATGTATTAATCTAATAGCTATTTATAATATGTTTCAGTTAAAATGCCCGGAACAAATCTTATAGTTCCTGTAGTGCTATGGGGGAAGCATGCCCCTACTCATTGTATATCATCAGTTTATTTATCGAGAGACCAGAAGACCTTGGTCACGGGATGCTATGATGGGCAAATATGTATATGGCAAGTGGACCCAGAGACATTGAAAATGACTCCACGATGCCTTCTTGTTGGTCATACTGCTCCTGTTACCTGTTTGTCTAGAGCGTCTATTATACAGGTATGTTATTTTAGTTATGAATTCTTATTTTTTAGTTTCTTAGATAACTAATAATTTTATTTATCTTATTGGAATCTTATTAATTTCTTTTTGAGTTTTATCATTAAGAAAAATAAAGCAGTATTTTAAGTTACATAACATTGCACTTATATAGATTATTACTTAAAATTTCTTAAAAAGTCTTGTTTGATTAAATTTTTTTCTTAGATGGACTGTTTACATTTATCATTTTGTTAAGTGACAAGAATAAACTTTATCTTTGTGTGAATTCACAACTATCTGTGGTAGATTCTAACTATTCCACAATTGAGGTAATATTTTTTATTGTTTTTTATAGGACAATAATTTCATAGTAAGCTCTTCAGAAGCAGGCGAAATGTGCACATGGGATCTTGTAGATGGGAAATGCAGGGAAAGTGTCAAATTGAGCCAAGTTCATACAAATATACAGGTATTTTTTGTTTTTTAAATTTAAATATTTAATATTAATTTTGTATGTTTTAATTAAAATTTATATCATTCAAACTAGTTAAGTAAAATATTTTTTGCAATTTTCCAAACAAAAAAATATTTATCTAAGTATGTTATTTTGTACCTTTGTAACTGTTCAACTAATCCACCCTTGTGTATAATGATCATTAAATTTGTCTTGATGGATACATTAATTTAGTTTATGCAGTCAGGTTTATTGGTTTCATTTTTTTACATTAAAATAACATTTTATTTTTTATTTCATTTAAAACTTTCTAAATAAACAATGTTTTGAATATTATTTGTAGAGTAGCAGAACATTTTTTCTTTGTCTTGCAAAACTATGAAAAGGTGAATTATATATTGTACTGTGTAACCATACAGCCACTGAACTTTCAGCAATTTACCATTAATTGCAACATTTAAAGGCTTCACACTATATCAGGCAGATAGCATGGTTGACAGAAGGAAACCAGAGCTCTAGGTGTGCTAAGATGTTTCATTCTCACGGAAATTCTGTGAAAGGGTGGAGAGTGCCATCTTGAGCAGCCACCCCGTCTCGGCGGGTGCCTCCCAGGGCAGCTCCTTGTTTCGCGTTGTACATAGTGTGCAGGACGTTGGCGCTCTATGCTGATGATCATAGTCTAAGGAAGCTAAATACTTGGGCACTATACTCGACCGAAAGATGAAGATTCCTCCGCAAGTGAAGCAAGCAAATGCCGTAAAAGTAGCCATTTATCTGTTGCGACGGATCCTGCGCTCCCGCCTCTAATAATGTTAATTATAAAATGTAATAGTTGTGCTCATAGATTTATTACTTTTTTCCTGAGATAGATAATTTATTTTTTCCAGGAAACTAGACTATATCTTTTTTCAGGAACAGGATACTGACAGGAACTAGTGATAACTCCATATCTCGAAAGTTGTATCTTTTCAGTTTTACAGTCCACATTTATATTAAAGTAATTGTTTCAAAAATTTCCTTTCCAGGCTTACCATATGTGCAATAGTGAAGACTTAAGACTTTTTTGCAATGGCTACTATGCTGAAATACTAATAATGGATCCATTCTCGTTAGAAATATTATTCTGTTTGAGTTCTAAAATGAATCCCGATTGGATATCTGCTTTACATGTGAGTATTTGAAATTGAGCACAGTGTGTGTGTGTAAGTGCTGCGTGTGGTACGTGTATGTGTGAGTAAACGCTCGTCGTTAAGAAAATCACAGTCAAAACTCATACGATATAATTATTTATGGGGATGCAAAGTTTTTGTTTCTATTAACATCAGGAATCAAAATCAGCCGGTACTAGTGTGCTTAATTAATAATACAAAATTTAGCTTTCGTTTGATCAGTCTATGTATATGAAGTATGGTGTTCGGTTTCGAGTCTTTATGTGTTATATTGCTAAAGTGCAGATTGGTAAAACTAGCTTATTTAAGTTTAAAGATATTTAAATGGATTTGAATTGTACATAATTTGTTTGTTGTTAACTTTTTATTTGCTTTTTTTATTTTAGGTACTGCGACCATCTTCTAGAAAGGATGATGTTGTGTTGGCCATATCAATTACTGGGACTGTAAAGGTAATGTTTTAATATGTTGAATATTAAAAAAAAAACTAAAATCCTTTAGTTTATTGTAATAACAATGAACATGTATAAAATAATACATTAAAATATTGATCACGCAAATGTTTCCAAAATATGAATGAACTGACTGACATTTATTTTATTCATATGAAAGCTAGTAATATGGTTTTGCACATATTTTAACAAGCTTATTTAATATGTGTACACAAAACGTCGACTATAGAAAAGACGGTTAAAATGTCAAAAAACGGCTTTTTTGTGGGCTGTTTTTGTTTTAATAATTTTTTAAAAATATCATTACAGTTTTTAAAAATATATATATTTGTTTCTTAGGTCTGGTCCCTTCTAGGACACGAAAACAAGCAATCCGAGCCAATATACGAGAACGAATCAAAACAGATACGGTGCTTGAACGCGTTATCCCTCAACTGCTGCGCATATAACCAACGCACTGTACTCATAGTGTGCGCCAAGTACTGTCAGATATATGATGCGGGTGAGTTTGACTGACATACAAGGCTATTGACTGATATTTCATTTCAGCCAAAGAAGTGATATGACTGACATAAAAATCTTTGACGGAATGTAGTATATGACAACATATTTTTTTTTGAGTTGAAAGTAAAGTACATTAATTGTACACATTATTAACTGACTCACTGACATAAGGGATCATTGGCTTTTTATATCAGCCAAAAGAGTGACATAACTATGAGACTCAAAGCCTTTGGCTGACTGTTGTGACATTTTTTATGTTAAAAGTGAAATTCATTGATTATAGAAGTTGCAAAAAGATAAAAAAAAATACGATATATGTAAATAGAATATGGAAATGAATCAAAACAAATAGGGTATTAGAACGCGCTGTACCTTAACTGCTGCACATAAAATCCGCTCCATATTCTCATTGTGTGTGTCAAGTACTATCATATACATATACGTCGCCGGTGAGCATATGGGTATCTGACTGACTAAATGGTATAAGAGTATAGTCCGTCAAAACTCTTATTGACAATCGGAGGTACTCGCGTAAAATTGCGCAGAAAACGTTCGATCAGTGTTACCCTGTTATGTTGTTTTACCCAACGCTTAGCAAATCATAATTAAAAGGTAATTGAAATATCTGATCATCTTTATGTTCTTATAATTATACAAAACGAAAATTTTATGAGGGTATCCATAAAATTTAGCAGTTCCATACATCGTTGTCGAGAATAAAATTTTAGAGAAAAGTATTTTTTTTTAGTAATGAACAGGAGTCATTTCAAACTAAACTAAAATAAACTTCTGCTTACATAACTAATGAAACATGATATTTATTTATATACAGTATACACCTACGTACAACATAAATATTAAGTATGCGTATTATACAGTACTATTTTTTTTTTTTTTTATGGAAGAGACACGGCAAACGAGCGTGCGAGTCACCTGATGGTAAGTGATTACCGCCGCCCACGACCCCGTGCAACCCCAGAGGAGCTACAGGTGCGTTGCCGGCCTTTAAGATGAGTTGGGCGCCGGGGCCCGGCATTACCTGATGCGAAACGCAGTGGCATAAACTGCCACTACTTCACGCCGGTTTTAAATGCCAGGGGTAATGATCCGGTCGAGTCTGCCCATGCATGTTGCCATTGCTGGCGACGTGACTCTACCACACGTACTTTAGTCGCCTCTTAGGACACCACCAGTACCAGGATGATCCTATTCTAGGCCGGGATCACACGGCAAAAATATACAATATGGACAAAGAAAGATCTGGCAATATTTAAACTTCTTAAAGATTATATTAAAAAAAATATTGGGTAAATTATAAAAAATAATTTTGAGATACAAAAAATAACAGTCTGGTATCCCTTTGCCTTATCGTGTTACTGTGCGTCAGTGTGACCGCTACGTCTTTACAGAAAGTTCGTACCCACACATCTTTATAAGTACAATCGAGCTCACAATATATATGTACATATGATTCAAACAAAAATATAATTAATTGTAAACAAAAATGCCTTTTTTTCTTTTTCATTGCTTGCTTTTTATAAATGTTTTCATTAAAACGGTAATAAATATTTTTTTAATTTGATTTTTTTGATTGAATTGATGAAGATATCTAATTATTTTTATAAATTAACCACTATAGCTGAACGCCATTCCTTTTAATTTTTGCTTTTATATTTAATATTTTATTTATTTAAACTTTATTTTTTACAACTTTTTGCATATATTTTATAATTAAAAAATGAAAAGATAATTTTAATATGGTTTTACATAAAATCATATTTTTTTATTATTTTACGTAAAACCATATTAAAATTACCTTTTCAATTTAACTTTTTTATTGGATTTGGATTGATGAAGACTTGTACGTGGCCCCATTATAATAATTACCATTCAGTACTTTATTTAATTTTTAAATTTGCTTATCCATAACTTGATTTTGCATGTCGTTTAATCTAACACGCTAATTATTATAATATTACTAGACAAATATGCTTTACTGCGCCATTTTGTATATATGACACTCTCATATATAATAATATATAATATATTCATATTTCATAGCAATGAACTGACAGCGTTGCGCTCGACTGTACCGTAGTGATGTGACCGCCCGCGCTCACGCCGCACCGATTCCCCGCGAGTCCTCGCGGAGAATCGGTGCGGCGTGAGAGGGTGTCTATGTGCAGATATCGAAATACGCTTTCTGCGCAATTCTACCGCGCGTGCTTCCCATACGCAATAACGATAGTGTCGGACTATATCTATGACATAGATGAGTGATAGTTGATCAAAAATATTTATTTTATGTGGTTGACGAAAAATCTATAAATCTTTAATACTATAATAGACTATATAATGTCATTTTAAGTTGCTGTTTCGCGTAATTAAAACATTTGAAAATTTTGATATGAATTTTTAAATTTAATTTATTCACTTACTAACCTAAAACTATCACTTTCTGATGGCTTTAATTTCCTGTCTTAATTATACATTTTATTTAATTTTTCATAAAGAGTAAGATAGTCTATTCTATTTCAAACAAACCCTTGAATTTAATAGCTATGATAATATTTTATTAAAATGATCAACTTTAGTTTTTATTTCCAGGCGATTTCTCAGTACTCTGCTCGATCCAAGCTCCCCAAGGCGAGCGTTGGATGTCAGGCGACTTTTTGGCCCCAGATCGGGTCCTTGTGTGGTCCACTGAAGGAAAGGGTTACCTTTATAAATTACCTGCGAAGTAAGTAAAAAAATAACCTACGTAATTAAAATAATAAAAGAATCATGGTATTAAGAATTTAAAAAGTTTAGAAACAATTAATATTTTGCTATATTTTTGGTGATTGTGTATGTCGAAAGCTAATATTAAATCGTTGAACACAAATAAATTAACAATTTTTAAACACATTTATTAATATGTTCTCGTTCTCATTAGATTATCATCAAGCACTGTTGCCTTTTAATAATTGGATGTTTTTTAAAATACAAAGAAATGATTTATTTTTTTTTGAAAATAACGAACATTTTTAAATTCAACATGAAAATCACTTTAAATGTGATTTTTTAATTGTGATTAATATTTAAATTATAAATAATGATCCTACTTCAATGCTAAGTAGGTTATGAGCTTATTGCTAAATTTGTCAATTTTTTTTTAGCAAACTTCGTGGAAAAGTTATCAGTAGGTCAGCACAAATTGTTTTACGTATATGTCGTTGGTTTTTAGCTTTGTATCATTTGTTTAGTGTATTTTATATTTTTTTGTATATTTTATGTAGAATTACTGAAAAGTTAAGAATTTTTTGTGTAATATGTCGATTGTTGTTGTTTCATTGAGAATATTATGTTGATTATTGAGGTAAAACATCTATTTCTACAAAATATTTCTTATATTTGATCAAATCATTAATTACTCCAACATTAGTCTTAATTTTTCAATAATTGCCTGTATTACATATAATTATTCAATTTTCATAAAAACAACAAGTAATTTTTCATTTGTAACATTAGAACTAGACAAAACTAGATGTTTTATCTTAATTTTTAATAACAAGTGTTTTATTAGAGTTCATTTAATTTCTAGAGATTTCTACAGATTTAGTTGCGTATAGCACATCATGTATAATCCATCTTTTGATTTTTGTTTGTTTAACAAATACACATGTACACTATTATGTATTATTGGTACTTATAAGAATTGATGCGAATTTATGTATATTTTTTTATAAATTTGCCTAAAATGTCCTTTTTTTGCCCAATTTTCAAGTGTTTTATCTCAGATCTCTTTATCATGCATTTGGTCCATTTGTTATGAACAATCTTGTCTTGATTGATTCATTGAATTTTTGTCTATTTAATTTTTGGATCGATTGATTTGGTCTGAAATCTTGCTTTGATTCCTTACTTACCTTTTTTTTCAACATTTATGTTTAATTAAGCAAATTTAATGATAAATCATTTGTCATTTAAAATTTTATAATAGTATAACTGTGACATTATATGGACCGACAGATTAAATATATATTTTAACAACATTTAAAGTATATTCATTAGTTTCTCTAGAAATTACTAATTATTTATCTACATTTGAATAGTATTTTAGGATAATATTTTAATATTACAGCTCAGTGCCAGATCATAAAGGGTTTCACGGTCCGTCTGTGGATCATGATAGTCCAGTGTTATTTAGTATTTTGGCCCATCCTGATAATAAGGTAAACTTAATTTTTTTTAAAAAAATAAGTAAGTAATAATTAAAATACTTTAATACCCATGAACAGTCAGACTAAGTGCAACGCTGATTTCATGTCACAATCTTATTCTAAATTTATTTAAAATAAATTTCTTGGAGATGAACTGCTAAATTGATAACCAATATAATTTTTTTTTCATTATAGCTTTTATCATGTCCACCGTCAATGCGTTTCATACTAACGTCAGTGGGTGGTAAGCAAAGAAGATTGCTGTTAAGAGGGGATTCTGCAGGCGTAGTATCTTTGTGGAATGTGGATGATGCGGCTGTACCACAACCCAGGAATGTTTCTTGTAAGTTTTTAGTACTCTAAGCTCCACACTGTATTCTGTATATACTAGGGTAAGCAGAGGGAACCTAGTATTAAGACACTTCGTTCCCCTTGCGCTGCACAAATTTCGAGACATAAAATGTTGAGTGGAGGACGATCTCAATAAATATTTAATATTTTTATTATTGTATAGTTGTATCTGCGAGTGCTGAACCTTATAGCATCTAGTGGATATATCTAAAATGTGTCATGAGGACGTCAAAATATAATGTAGATTTATCAAAAATAAAAATAATTTTAAGATAAAACATATGAACGATTATATCTATATTAATTTAAGTTTAATAAATTATTTTGTATAAATATTTTACAGCCCACGCGCCAATAGTGTTGACAAGCTTGGACATGGCATGGGAGGAAATGAACCCCAGTCCTGTGGGCATATTGGACCAGTTCTGTCACCCTGATGAACCGGGTATGATTGCCGAATGTAATATTTGGTAGAAATGGCAAATTGATGAAAAATATATATTTTTTATACAGAGTGAAAGTGTCAGTACCACTTTAAATGAAATCACAGTTTTAACTACTCTATAAAACCCTAATAAAAAACTTTTTTATTATTGAGAAAAAAACGTTTTCCCAATAGTAAAAAAGTCATTTTTTCAAACAAAAAATAATAAATAAAATGATTGTTGTAATATACAACGCCGTTAGCCAAGAATGACGCACGCGCGCATAAACCTATCAAAAGGTAACCGCTGCATACGCCTTATTCAGAAATCGAGTCGTAGGTATTGGCGGCATAGTTCAAAGTTGATTAACCTTTAGTAGTATTTTTGCAGTAGTATGTGTTTACGTTATTGGTATCTATCTATGCGTAACTGCGCCTTTCAAAATGCAGGTATGAATAAACATCGTGAAATAAAAAAACAATCCTACGTCTAAACTGTTGAGGTATTTTAATTAATTTCTGTAGGTAGGCTTAAAATATTTTACCCTATATGCTGTTTTTGTAAAAGGAACGCTGACACTTCCACTCTGTATTAGTCACTACGGAAAAATGATATTGCTAAAAATGTAAAATGGAGTATTTTAACATTAGTTTAACTTTGTTGTCCAAAATTAGAAACAAAATTGGGGACATTGGTCTATCTACGGACCGCCAACTATGACGTGACGTGAGGACGGATCCATAATAATAGACACAGGGAACCTAGTGTTGAGATACTTCGTTCCCCACTTTCTACCGAATTCTAGGGCCTTGCAAGTGAATGAAAATGCAAATTTAATATTAAATAAATATTTCATCTACTTGAGTAGAGATCGTACCCACAACCAATCGCGTTTACAGTCACACTCGCCCCTGCGCCACGACTGGTCTCAATAATAATTTGGTAACGTTTATCAACATATAATATATATAAAATATCTTCTTAGGTGTTTTTATAAGTTTCTACTGCGACGGCAGTTATAAGTATTCAACGGAATATTTTAACACTATGTTACCTTTGCGTAACTTAACTCATCTTTAACCTTTGTCAATAAAGATATACATTGTTTTGGAATTTAGAAACAAAATTGACGGCATCAATCTACCTACTCGCCGCCAATCGTCTCGTGGTGGGCCGCGAGGACGGGTCCATAGTGATAGTGAATGCCACACACACGGTCCAATTGCAATTGTTGCATGGTAATCATCAGCAGTTGGATGGTAAGTTCAAATATTTTTTTTCTGGCTTATGTTTTTAAAATAAATTGGAGGAAGTTCATGTAAAAAGCATAAGTCGAAGGGTATGTAGGTGCGGGCTGATGAGACTGAACGAGGACTGCAAGAGGCCATTCTGTCTTCGGCTACCCCGATGGGAATAGAGCACGAAATAAAATATATAAAACTTTAATAGCAGAAAATGGAGAAAGGGAGTGCCTAGATTCTAGGCGGCCTTTACCTGTACTTTAACGGCCTTTGTCTAATTATAGATTTGTTGTACTTATTCCTCTTATGTTGTGATTTGCTATCTTTATTTTCCCTTGTCAGATTGGCCTCCACACCAACTGCTGCTCGGCCATAATGGCAGAGTTAACTGCTTGTTGTACCCGCATCATGTTCATCAAAGGTATGTAATCTAAATTAATATTAAATGTTTTGTTGTTATTTGTACTGTAATTTTTTAACAATAATCAGTCTTTAATTATGTTTAGACATGCGGCTCCGCGCTTTTGCGCAGTATAGACACTCCGCCTAATTTTCAAGATATTACCTAATGACTGGCAACGCCGCGTTTTGTCTTTACCAGAGTTGACTAGAGAGTTTTAAAAAAATATTTATCTTTCCAAGGTGTGGAATAACCATAAAAAATGTTATAGATGACATAATACTGTTTAAATTATTTTTTTGATTTTCCTCTTAGGTATGACAGGTCCCACTTAGTGTCAGGTGGTATAGACTTCGCCGTCTGCCTCTGGGATTTGTTCAGTGGAGCCTTGTTGCACAGATTCTGTGTGCACGCCGGTGAAATTACACAACTTATTGTGCCGCCTCAAAATTGTACTGTGAGTTTTCTTTATTTATTTCAAATTACATGTTACTTGTACCTTGTTGTAGTATTTTTAATCAAAGGGACAATAACCTCTCTTTTCCTACCCTGCTATATGACAGAAATAGTGGTTAAAAAATAAAAAAATGCTTGATATGAGAAATCACAATCAAATTAAAGTATTTCTTTTCTTGCATACTAAGAAGTGCGGGTGAAACGCAGTGAGGGTTGCTAATAGACATAAGTTTGTGACAATTGTTTTTAGTTCTCAGCAAACAAATTAGGCTTCATAATTTAACGAAATTCAGATTCTATTCACTTTATTTACCTTTAACTGTTAAAATAACCTCCAACCAAACTCCATATTTCCTAATAGTAAGTTACCGTTGTAGGTATGTACCGTTGTATTCGTATGTGCACAGGAACATTCAGGTCTTATAACCCAATAAATGAATCTAAATAATAAAACAATTGATTTTCTTTTCAGCCTCGAATACAGAAATGTATCTGCTCAGTTGCTTCCGACCATAGCGTTACTTTATTGAGTGAGTCTTTTATGTTTTTTTTTATATAAATAAATAATATATACATTAAAAAAAACATAATATTAACAAATAATAGAAAGAAATATATTTTAATTTATAATTATTTTTACAATTCTCAATAGGTCTTTCCGAAAGAAAATGCGTCACATTGGCCTCTCGTCACCTATTCCCTGTGACCATAATAAAATGGCGCCCTGCGGACGATTTCATGGTGGTGGGGTGCAGTGATGGTACGGTATACGTATGGCAAATGGAAACTGGACACTTGGATAGAGTTTTACATGGTGAGTTATGTTAGTTAACAAAAATTGCAAAAAACACATTTACTTTAAATATTTTTATTAAAATTTACTTACAACTTGTGGACTGTCGTAGCCCGTTAGTACAAGGGTAAACGCGACGGTTGGGGGTTCGATTCTTACTCGAGAAAGTAAGCTATTTAATATTTTTATTCTCTCGGTCTGATAACGATGCAAAACGCGGCATTGAGTTCTGCCACTCAACACGCAATGTATCACAATACGATAGAATGTGGGAGAAAATTAGCTTCACGCTATATCCCGCATATAGCAGGTTAGGTAGAGGGAAACTAGTATGAAGACATGTCATTTTTCATTTTCTTCCCAAATTTTTGGGACATCGTCGTTCCGTATCTGAATACCAGAGCGAGAAAATTCATTCTCCTAAGTTTGAATCGAACCCATAACATCTTTAAGTATTAGTACAGATATATACGATTTTTTGCATATTTTAATCAGGTATGATAGCCGAAGAAGTATTATCGGCCTGCGATGAAACCTTGGCGGACGAGCTTGGTGGTGCCATGACGTCTGGCACCGATTTGCAGGGTTTGGCCAATCCTGCTGTTCATTTCTTTAGGTGAGCTTGGCATTAATAGTATACTATTTGTCCTACTAATATTATTCATGTGAAAGCTTGTGAGGAGGGACGTAAGAAATCGTGAATTAACACTTCGTTATTATTACGACAAAAAAAGGACATGATTTTTCTAATCTCCAGAGGTCTCCGCCACCGTAACTTAACAGCGATGCGGGCGGCCACCCAGCGGGGCTTAGCCGCGTTACAGGCGACTGACCGCAGCGGGAATGCGGGCCCGTTGGCGGAGCCGGCGAGGGCGAGACGAGCTCCGCTGACTATACAGGGGTTTAGGTCAAATCCTGCTGGTGTGTGTTTTTTATTTCTTATTTTACATTCCTCTTGTTATAAATACTTATAAGTTTTTAAGGTACCTTAATTACTGAAGTTTTATAGCAAAAAAAAACAAGATTTATTGGTATTAGAGAAGAATTAGAATTTTTTTCACTTTCTGTTTGTCCATGTCAAGACCTCAATTTTCAAGAACTCATGGAGGTATCAAGCTGAAATGAATATCCACTCCAGACTTTAGTCCGTTTCAGTACGGGAAAAAATCTTCTAAGTCAATGCAATCAAAATAGCCTGTAGTCAAAGCCTATACGGAGCGGGATACTTTCAGTTGACCTAGAGTCCTAGAATTATGAACCTTAGTTATTTTTTTTAGTTATTAAGTAAATAAATTGGCAGTGACAGGTTCTACAACACAAATGAAACGTTACAAACTCTCACTTGACTGTTTTTATGGTACAGTTTGGTTATTTATAAAGAGGATGAATGTTTCATTCATAATTATATAATCTTTCATTACACCAGAATTTAAAAAAAATTGGGCTTTTTTATATTTATTTATTTATGTCTAACGGAACTTGCAGTCTATCTTTTTATTGTAAAAGGTCATTTAAAATTCTAAAAAAACTTGACTTAAGACATTTTCTTATATTCTTTTAAAAATATTAAAATTCCGTATTAAAATATATGATTTTTTTATTTTTACATCATCGTTCGTCTTTCGTTCTTAGAATTATTGTTATCATTAAATATACTAACTTTATATAAATATACTAACTTTATATGTATTAAAAGTTTTTATTAAACGTTCTGCTTTAAATATTGCATGTCTGGAGGTTTTTTTAAAAATGTTTTGACTTATTTAATTATAAAAAATATCCGACTTTAGGCATGTCTTGCACATTAACCGATTCACTTAACACATAGATATTGCTATTATTCTAAATCTATATTGCACTTTCAATTTCTATTGATCTACTAGTTAGTTAATCGCACTACATAGGCGTGTATCGTAAGTTCGATTCCCTTTCAAATATTCTATAATTTAAGTACTTCGCGGTTAAGTAAAAATAAATATATACTTATGTTCAATCAAAGGTAAAGCGGATTGTAAAGCACGTCAGGCAATGCATGGTAATGTATGAATGTGTATGGCTTTTTGGCTTTGCAGTTTTCAGTACGGTAGGCAGAGAGAAACTAGTGCTAAGACACTCCTTTCTTCACTCTGTACCTATTTTAAAAAATTGCGTTTTAGATGGTGGAACTTACCCCCACCCATATGTAGAGATTGTCTATAGTAATTTATTGTTATATATATCCAGGGCTTAAAGTGTAAACCTGCTAAATCCGTTTTTTCTCGTTACGTCCTAGTACAATTAAAAAAAAATTAAGTTTAATGTAAAAAAAAATAACCTCTAAGCATATAAACAAAGTTTTTTGATAGTCGATTGAGTAGTTTTGGCGTGAAAGCGTAACAAACAAACTTACATTCACATTTATAATATTAGTGTGGTAGTAGAGAATACAAATTGTTTTTTGTAATTATAAAAACGTAATGATATATTTATATACTTACTCATAGTTTTTTAATATCGTTTTTTTGGCATTCCTGAGAATTTCCTTTATAGGCTAGTTAGCAGGTTTACACTCTCAGCCGACGATATAAGTCTTAGATCGCGATTTTATTATTTGTTTGTAGTTATATGTTTTTAAAATATGTCTCCTATTTTTATTTTTATAATTGTCTTCTAAAAAAAGTTATAATAAATATCTCCGTAGTATTATGTAGTGTAGTATTCAATAACAGTTTTTTTATTATTATTGGAAATTATATATAGTTTTAATAATAAATTTGTATTTTGAACATTTTTTTAGGTTAGATTAAATGTAGACAAAAGTATATTTTTTGGAGGATATAGATGATTTTAAATAGTTTCTATATGATAAATTGTAATTAAAAAATAGAACTTTTCCAATATTATTTATATAATTATTATGTATATTTATTTATATATATATAAAGGTAAATATAATTGGGTTTATTTATTATAGCAGCTTGTATACATATGTATGTATATATATATAAAGGCAATTAGACATTTTATAGCTTTTTTCAATTGCAACATATTTAAATAATTTATTTCTTCATACAGATCCTGAAAGTCATATCTTGTTCTTCGATATCGAGGGCCTAATAGTAGAATTGTTAAGTGAAGAATATTCAGCGATGAGTCCGGCAAGTTTGGAAGTAAGTGTATTGATGATTAATGTCATATTTTTTGTATAGTATTGTATAATAATATTATAAATTTATATATCGTGTTGAATACACATAGCAAGGAAACCAAAATATTAAATATTTCATTGGGAATCGAACCCACCACATGTCGCGTTTACAGTTGTACACGTGTGCTCCTGCGCCACATAATATATTATGATGTCATAGTCTCATTTATAAAGACGTATATATTATTTTTCTTAGGCTGCTGGTTTGATAACAAGTGAATATATGAAAGTGGCTGCATTGACTCAATCTGCCAGCCCGGACGCTGCGAAACGGATATCTGGTAATTCTAATAATTTAATAGAAAAATAGTCTTATATTAGATCTAATGTTGATTATTTATAATTACATAATTGTTTTACTAAATGCTAAAGTGCCGTTTGGATCATTATAATTTTGAAAGTATTAACCTCATAGTAATCAAAAATATAAATAAGAATATTATTATCATTTAAGATATCGGGATGTGAATCCGCTCATTTTGAGAACTGTCCAATTTAAATGTCATTATATAAGTAATTATAAAGCATTTTTTGACTTAGATTAACATAGCCTACTGTTGAAACACTCCGCTCTCTTTTTTCTGTACTAAAAGAGATTTAGGGAAAAAATATTATTTTAGTATTTAAACCTCTAACCACTACCATTGTTTCGTATTATTATATAATTTTTAATATAATGTCCCGTATTTTGTACATGCGTTCAATAATGGATAGATTTCTTTGGAAGAGTAAAAGATAAGGCGGGAGATATGGAACGACTTCTAAAGGAGAAAGATAAACATGGTAGGTATAATTTAAGAAGACTTCTCTTAAGATAATGGGTTTAATATCTGATTTATTTAGTGGGATTTGTGTGTAATTTATTTATTAAGGTATGAATAGAGTACGACACTATACACGGTACAACTCAGTGTATACATTGAGTGTCGCTAATTGCAAAGTTTATTGTGGCCCTATAAAATTTCCATTAAAAGCACAAACGACACTACACTTGTGTTTAATTACCAGCCTGGTGACGCTGTCGAGACCAGTCCAGGTCAACAGCATTAAGTCCATTCGAAAAAAAAGGCACTCGTGTTCATAACGTTTTAAGATATTGTCGGGGCAACTTATTGTTAGAATAAATATTGTATATATACTTATTGTATTGTATATATTGTATTGTATATATTATTATATGAAATGAATTGTGTATAACAAGAGGGAATAAAATAATTATAATAGCTGAAATTGGTATCTGATTTGTTGGTTCGTCCGACACTATGTCCAAGTGTCCAAGGTCGTTTAAAAAATGCAAATGTTTTGATATCAAAACAGCACACCGAGCACGACGAGTGCATTACATTATCACCAGTTTGCTTGGAGACAGCTCGAACACAAATAGACATTACTCACACAAAAAATCCGTTTAATGTCTGACGTTAATGTCGGAATTTCTGTCGTAGTCTATACGTACCACTAAGGGTCGCTAGTGGCTATTATATTATAAGCATAAATAATATTATATGATTTTTTTGCACATTGTAGCCGGTTGAAATCAAACTGGCAAACTGCAAGAAGTAATCAGCTTCGAGCTATATCACGCATACAGCAGGGTAGGCAGAGGGGAAACTATGCCTTTATATAATTTATTTTCTTTTATTTCTCTTTGAGTATAAGTACAATAAAAAGAGTTTTTATTGTTATTAAATATAAACAATTTTCTTAGGACTTCTCGCCAAAATGAAAGAAGGCGCTGAAACGATGCAGACCAAGTTACAAGCTAAAGCGGAACAATTAAAAGGACATATGGAACAAAAAGGTAAGTGGGTAGATGTGATTTTACTTTTTTACTTAGATTATTAGATATTTTTTAAAAGAAAAAGATGTACCTAATCGACAATTGTTATATAAATCCTTGGTAATATTTATTTATATTTGGGGAGGAAAGCGGTGAGTTCTGACTTTCTGCCTGTATTGAGAATACTGCATATTATTAGGTAGCGATATAAATGTAGTATATAAGCTTGTCCTCGAATTCCGAGTGGATTTGAACCCACCACAAGTCACATTAACAACGAGATAGAACTGCACATTGAGGAAGGCAAAAAAGGTAAGTGATGTGAAATTATAATTTTGTTAAATATACATGTATATTAAAAGCCAAGATATTTAAACGAAATGATTTATAAAATATATGTTTTTTTTTTATATTTATTATATGTATATAAAAGTTTATAGGAAAAGTTAATATTTACGTTTTTCTATCTTATATTTCGGCATCGCAGTAGTTCTGTGACTACTTATAATTAATCGCGTTTTTTTTGCTTTTCGTTCGCTTAAAAATTTTATTCGTATGTTTATTGTATACATGTCCGAATAATGATTATTAAAAATAAAAAAAAGCCAATTACAAAATTTGACCTGCATAACATATTTCTGTAGCATAACATAAACTAAACACGAAAGCTTTCGTGATCATATATATGGTCAGCTTTTTAAATAAATGATTATTTAGATTAGGTGAGTAAAGCCGCGAGCGAGATGTTGGTCTATATTATAGAAAAAATATATATAGATTTTCTCTTTAAGTATAGTTTTTCTCTTCATATTCGTAATTTCACACTTCTATTTCATAATTTTATACATCTAATTCGACCTTTCAAACCATAGATTCGTATTTAAATATCATATGTATCCCACACACAGGTAGTCCGAGAGAACCTAGTGTTAATTGCGTGTGTAAGTGAAAATATCAAATATTTCATTTAGCGGTAATCGAATACACAACCTGCTGCGTTCACAGCCACACGTTGTGCTCGTACACCACAACTGGCCTCATTCGTAAAAAGTCAATCAAGTTATATAAAATTTAAATATCCACTTGAAATTAAAATATTTACTATAAAATTAATATAAATCCAAATTATTTTTAAGTATAATATTGTAAAATTATTTTTCTAACACCTAAATACACATACATATAATATAAGCGAAACATAGTTGCATGTAGTATGCTCTCTAATGAGATCTATTAAAAAAATATTTTCTCAAATCCGCCACTGGATGGCGTTACTTGGGTTTATTACAGGTGATGTGCTTGAAAAAGTATTTTTATTTTAAAAAATATTTTTATAATCAGAGTATAATATTACTGTAAAAAATATTACATACATATTTCTTTTTACCCTGAAATGATTTTGATATAACATTTGATTTCATTATTTATATATATATTTTAACCTTTATTTAACTGATTTATTTTCATACTATATCCCGCACACAGCGGGCTATACAGAGAGTACCTAGAAGACAAGTGTTAAGACACTCCACTCTCATTAAGTTAGACAGCACTTTTTGAGTTGCATAACTTAACGCCGCGCTTTGTCTGGTCACCAGAACTAGGAAATGGTGAATCTCGTGAATAGGAATCAAATCTACTACCGTCGCGCTTACAGTTGCAGATACGGACTAATGCCATGCCGCTGTGCACGGGTGCAGCTTAAACATTATTAGGCGTTTATAAAATTGCTATATTTTTTCTTTTGAACATTTTTTTGTTTTGCTCTGTGCTTAAATTAATTGGCCAATAAAAAAAGCGGAAAAAAGAGCACCTTGTTAAGCTCCTTTATTCAACACGCGTAATTTAGTATTCGGTCTGATAGTGGAGAGCGTAATGTCTTAACATTATATTCTTATTGTCTACTAGACTATAGAGAAATTGTCAAGTTTTTTCTTAGATTGTAAACGCGACGGTAGTTGCTCAGATTCCCACTTGGATAAATAAATTATTGTTATTTGTGTGGTGTGGTGTTGATTTCCGGCACTCAGCACCCAATGTCTCCAAAACGGTATCGTAGGTGGAAAGCGGAGTATTTGAACACTAGTTTCCACCAACCTACCCTGCTATATACGATATACAGCGTGTAGTGTAGTTAAAAATAATATACTTAAAATAATTCACTTGCCCTTTATAAATACGCCACGTCAAGAAGTAAGTACTGACAGGTACAAAAACATAGTACAATAAGTTTTTAATTATTGGTCGGGTTACATTTAGTGTCCAAGGCGATCTACATTCATAAATAATTTGCTCGATTTTGTTGTGTAAAATACACGAACGGATAAAATGTTGAGCATTTACTGTATTATTGTGGTTAGTTGGACCTGTATACGCGAGTGTTGTGGGTTCGATTCCATGTCAACAAATTTTCCTTATGCGTTATTCCCACTCTTCTTCTACTCTTAAGGACATGTTTTTTTTTTTTTTATGGAAAAGACTCGGCAAACGAGCGTGCGGGTCACCTGATGGTAAGTGATTACCGCCGCCCACGACCCCGTGCAACCCCAGAGGAGTTACAGGTGCGTTGCCGGCCTTAACGACGGGTTGGGCGCCGGGGCCCGGCATTACCTGATGCGAAACGCAGTGGCATAAAGCCACTACTTCACGCCGGTTTTAAATGCCGGGGGTGGTAATGATCCGGTCGAGTCTGCCCATGCGTGTTGCCATTGCTGGCGACGTGACCCTACTACACGTACTTTAGTCGCCTCTTACGACACCACCAGTACCAGGATGATCCTATTCTAGGCCGGGATCACACGGCACGAAATACGGCATGGAATACTAAGGTTCTACATCGGACCTTCGTTTATTCTGACTAACTTTTACCAACGAGCTGCTACGATTTCACAGGATCTCATATCTGACATTCAAAACGTTAATATAATTTACATTTGTTGCTCAGCTATAACAGCTAACTAACAAAGTTTCATCAAAATCCGTTTGTTTTTTGTAAAAAGTGAACCACAGACGGACACACTAATATATAATTACAAAAATATAATCTTGACTTATAAAGATTTATATATTTATAAATATAAATATTTTTTGATATATTTATTTGTAGAAATTAAATGAATAAATTGAAAAAGTTCGCAGTTCTTTATTCCGTGTGTAATCCTGTAGTAAACCTACGCCCTCATCAAGGTAGTCTAGATACACGTAAACCAGCTATAAAAATACAAACATACAGACAAATTTCAACCGTAATCATCGTAAGTTAAAAATTAAAATAGCAAAACAAAGGATGATAATATAATAACAGCTTACTACACGTCTAGACAACAATTTTCTTTGTTCAAGTAAAATAGTAATATTGTCTTAAAAAAATAAATTAAATCACTTTCACGGTCTTACCAATAATGTTGTCTATGTGAGGCACAAATGTAAGTTCCTTATCGAAGATAATACCCAAATCTCTAATCGTTTCTACTGTATGAACAGGAGAGCCTCCTATGTAGTATTTAGTGGATGTTAGTCGTTTCTTTTTTTGTAAAAGTTATATGAAAGCATTTATTGGTATTAAGTACCATATCAATCAGCTTACACCATTTATATAGACTAGTTAATCCTCCTGTAGTAAGCGAATATCGTTGGGATTATAGATAGTTTTGAAATTTTTTTTTTGCTGATGATCTAAAAATTGTCTTGTCAATTTGTTTTGTTTGCTGATGATCTAAAAATTGATAAGACAATTTTTAGATCATCAGCAAACATAAAAGGCGTAGAGAAAAAGAATATTTGGCAAATCGTTTATAAATATATTAAATAAAAGAGGACTTAAATGTGTACCTTGGGGAACCCATATTACATTTTTTAGATTTATATCCATTAGCTACAACGTAGAACTGCCTTTCTGTAAGGTATGATTTTAGCCAGTAGACAATTTTTGAAGTAGTACGGGCGTAGGTACTAATTCAAAGGATTTTTTAAATTTACAAATACAGCCTCGAAGTCAAGTTTCTAAACAAATTATATTCTCGTATGTATATATTACTACAATTTTTTTTGTATTGTTATAATTGTTGTAATTTAATAATTGTTCACCTTGTAGTATGCTCATAATAATTGATAGATGATTCAGACACACTATTAGAAATTAATTATGAAAAGTCCGTAATGATCCGATGCTAATAATGTATATCAAAGTAAATTAAATGATAATAGAGGACATTTTTTTTTGTTTTTTATTTCGCCTTCACCCTGTATTCTGTACATAACATAACCTAGTGTTAAGACCCTCCGTTCCTCCCTCCTCCCACATTTCGCTAAATTTTTCGTATTCGTTGGTATTGCGTGTTGACTAGCGAAACTCGACGGTGGGACTTTGCCTTTCTGCCAGAGCAAAGAAATAAAATAATGTATTAACAAATAATAATTCACCCCCCTGAGTCGAATCGAAATCGAATCTACAACTGTCGCGTTACTACGCCACGGGCTCGAAACAAATTTTCGTTGTTTTTGTATTTTTTCTATTAAACGTAAGTTATATTAAGAGTTTGATAAGATAAAATTTATGTATGTATGTGTATGTATATGTTTGTATGTATCTATGTATGTATTTTTGTATGTATGTATTTGTGTATATATGTATGTATGTGTGTATTTGTGTATGTATTAATCTATATATTTATTCCATTTATTTATTAAGCTATATATGTTATTTATGTATATATCAATGTAATGAGCGTGTAGCTCGTAAAATATGTTATACGTTTGCACCGTTCTGTGTTTTTATTTCATTTATCCTGTATTGTTGGTTGCCTGTAAGAGATCGCTTTTAGCGATAAGGCCGCCATTGCACATTGATCTTACGTACTTGTGAATCAAATGTATAATCCAATTGTAGACGTGCAATAAAGTGTTATTATTATTATTATAAAAAATATCTAGAGGCCAGCTGCGGCGGTGACTGTAAATGCGACTGTTTGTGAGTTCGATCCACCCTCGAGATGAAATATTTATACTATATTTCCATTTCTTCGCTCTGGTGTCGCAGTAAATCGCGGCGTCGAGTTCCGCCACTCAACAAGCAATGCCTCCCATAATTTGGCAGAGTGAGGAACGCAGTAAGAACGGTGAAGCTGATTTTTATAAAATACCAACAACAATTGTGTATATTATCTACTTTTGTATTCTCCGGGAAACTTACTATAAAGAAAATAATTGGTTTTTATAAAAAAACAACATCCAAGGTGTCTATCCAGTTTTAAAACTTACTATCCTTGGATATTTAATTGAAGCTTTATGTGTTCATTATGTTTGCCTGTCTGTTCGTATGCATATCACAGCCACATTCCAAAACGAATAATATCCGACTATGTATAAACTGCTTAATATAAGATTTATGTATAACATTTTGGAAGTTATAAAAATGGGTTTAATAGTTAGTTGAATTCATCGTTGAATTCATCCATTACAAAAGTATCCAAAGGGGAGTCTTATGTTATTGAAGAAGATGAAAGTCTAATATTTTTGACATACTTCATATAAATAAAAATATATATGTGTATACTTTTTATTCCCTTGAAGGCACAAAGATTATCATAGGCACATCAACTTTCTTGTGCTTTGGGGTATACTCTAGTAAAATTTGCTCTTCTTCTGGAAATTCAATTGAGGCACTTATACGTATATAGTCTCTGCTATCACCCTTTGATTTCTCTGTGGTTTGGTTAGGTTTTGGTTTCTTTGTTGTTTCGGGTGGTCTTGGTTTCTTTGTTGTTTGGGGTGGTCTTGGTTTCTTTGTTGTGTGAGGTGGTCGATATGGTCTCCTTCCTCTTCCCCTCAGCACTATCATATCTTTCACAAAGTTTTTTATTTCCGAGGCACTTCTGAGTTCTCTCAATGGCCGCATTATTTTCTTATCTTTTATTTCTTGATAATAATTTTGATAGTGTCCATTATACGGCTGAAAATCTTCTGTATCGTAATCTTTAATATTCGTTAAATATTTTATATCCCCCCTTTTCAAATTATGTGAATCTTCTTCATATTCTTCTGGTAGTTTTTCAGGATGTGATAGATTTCCCTCTTCTGCGTTCTCATATTGGATCGATTGCTGCACTAAAATTGCTGCCGTCATGAAGAAAATGTCATGTTAATTCTTCGTTAAAGATTTATTTGGTTTTTTATAAATTTTTATCTATTGTAGTTGAAATGTTGTTTACTGCTATAAATTAATATGTTTAGTTGCATCATAAATCACCACGTTTTAGTAAAAAAGGGAAACGAAAATATTTTATATCTTTATCTGTCTCCGAGAGGAAATTGAACCAATAACTATAGCGTGTACACACGGCGCAGAAATCCGCCACTTAGTACTTGTGCAATATATTGAATTCAGTCGGAGAGTGGAGATTATCCACTATTTTGAGAAATTGATAAAAAATACTCACTCGAAATTATAAATAAGAAAGTCTTCATGGTTTTATAGTTTTACGTCAAGTACATTAAAATATTCTGATTAATGCTAGTCTACTATAAGGCCTTGAAGCCAAGTTTTGTAAAAATTATATAGTTTGATTAGTACTACACATTATAAATTAACTTTTCATGTCGGCTTAAGTTGATTTTATTGTATAATAATCAGAAGTCTGTTTTCGCTCACTGCTGAACATAGGCCTCTATATACTCAAGTAGATATTAATGTATAAATTAAAATCAAAAAAATTGAAAGCGATTGACAAACAAAAAACTACATATTAGTAGTAACAATGCTTTTTTTGTTTTGTTACCTCCATCAAATTGCAACACGCTTTTATTTATAAAAATATTCAGTCTGTGATAAAAACACAAATAATTAAAACATCGGGCTTGAATTATTTTTAATTTGTAATTTCTTTTTTATTATTAAGTAATAAATGCTTGTTTTTATAAAGTTTTTTTTTTATTTTGTTTTTCTTTTTTCTCGACTACTATGGAAGGGTTATGTTTTTCGCGCGTATCTTGTATGTATGTAATATTCTTTATTACCTCATATCCCCAGAACAGCTGAGCGGATTTACATATTTGAGGTATCGTTAGATTTGTATTAACAGCCCAAGTGTTCTTAGATAGGTGGCATTAAAAAACAACAATCATGGCGGCTGTGCGACGCCATTGGAACTTAGGGAAAAAAATATTTTTCGTTTCGAATACTACAATATGGGTATCAAATTCAAGAGCTCAATACGAAGATTCCAAAAAGGTATATCATTACTATCATTCTCATAATGAATCCTAACAAAAAAGTGAAAAATAAAAAAAATATTTGTATAAACAAAAACCCCGACTGCAGAAAACTAAAAAGAAAATAAACAAGCCCAATAATTTATTAGGATTAACAGTCCGCTATAACTACTTACAAAATTAAGTTTATTCGCAGTTCTTTTTTTACGTAATTATCATGAATTAAGCAGGTTATTTTGACTATTCATTTGGTTTCTTACAAATTACAATGTGAAGTAACGCGCAACTGACATTGTGATATATAGATGGTCGATATAGTATATTTAATGTTATTACTTGATTGCGTTAGAATGGTTTTTGTCTGATATTGTTATCATTTTTTCTTTTTTTTTAAAAAGCAAAAAGCAAATATATAATCATTGTACAAAATTTTATGAAACAAGTACCTAGTACGTAGTGAGGCCAGTCGTTGCGCAGGGGCACAAAGTGTGTCTGTAAACACGACTAGTTGTGGGTTCGATCCCAACTCGAAGAATTGAAATATTTATTTAAAATTTATATTTTCACTTCTTTGCTCTGTGCGAGGTAAAAGCGCGGCGTTGAGTTTTGCCACTCAACACGCAATGCCTCCAGAACTCGGTAGAAAGTAGGGAACGGAGTATCTTAATACTATGTTCCCTCTGCCTTTCATGCTGTGTGCGGGATATAGCGTGATGCTGATTGATTGACAATACGTACTTATAAAATTGTAGGAAAATCAAGGGAAAATATCGACTTCCATAGGATTTATTATCAAAAACTAACTTGGTGGCAATAAGAACAAAGTGAAAGTACGGAGTAGTCTAATAAATAAAGAAATTTTAAAATAAATTCACAAATAACGATGGCAGTACGTGAAGAGTGTAGCATCCAATGAACAAAGTAATCTATCATTATCTAGTTGGATTTTTATCTATCATTATCTAGTTGGATTATTTGGTTGAAGACACAAACCAACGTCGCACTTTGTCTAACCATATTAAATCAAAATCTTGATCGATGTCTATAGACCCTCTACATTCTTTGGCATTATTACTAAAGACTTGGAACGAGATGCGCTGCACTAAAGACTCGATGTTTGCAGTTTCGATTCATCCATCTACGGCAAATAACGTCGTAAAGTGCCGCGTCACTCCACACTTCATTCGGGCCGACAGTGCCTTGCCCTTTTTTTTATAGAACATTGTTGACTTTAATAGATCAATATAATACAGAGAAATAAAACTAATTCTCAAAAAGGGTAAAAAAATGGTAGTATATTCATGGGATATATTTAGGACCTCTATTAGGAGAGACGGCCTATAAGTATTGGAATTTTAATTAGTGTTCCAAATTGTCTATTAAATTAATAAGAGTAATTATTTCGTTGTAGTGCGTTTCTCCCAGAAGAGATCCTCGCCTCTGCCTAGAGGATAAAGAAGGTGAATTTTCTTCTAAAATTAGTTTTTCTGTTCTCTTCTCCTTCTGTTCTCACATTAGCATCAGTTTTTATTTTCTGGCAGTTATTTCTTTCTGTTCCTTCCGCTTCGTTCTCAACACATTGCATAGCATTTCCGTCTACAACTTGATTATAAACCTTAAACTCTTATACAGATGTAAACCAGAAAAAAATACTGACACTAAAATATGAATATTTTAAATTTAACTCCAAATACTAAGAACTATTCTGTTAAATAATTTGCAAATTACTGTCTGAAACTTGACTTCAAGTTTCTAAACAAATTATGTTCTCGTATGTATATATCACAACAACTTTTTTTTTCATATTGTTATAATTTAATTATTGTTCACCTTGTAGTATATTCATAATAATTGATAGAGGATTCAGACACACTATTAGAAATTAATTATCAAAAGTCCGCAGTGATCCGATGCTAATAATGTAAACCAAGTAATGATAGAGGTAAATTTTTTTTTATTTCACTTTTACGCTATATTCCGTACATAATAACCTAGTGTTAAGACCCTCCGTTCCCCACTTTACGCAAAATTTTTCGTATTCGAATTCAAATTTTAAAGCTTACTTACTATCCTTGTTTATTTAATTGAAGCTTTATGTGTTCATTATGTTTGCCTGTCTGTTCGTATGCATATCACAGCCACATTCCAAAACGAATAATATCCGACTATATGTATAAACTGCTTAATATAAGATTTATGTATAGCATTTTGGAAGTTATAAAAATGGGTTTAATAGTTAGTTGAATTCATCCATTACAAAAGTATCAAAAGGGGAGTCTTATGTTATTGAAGAAGATGAAAGTCTAATATTTTTGACATACTTCATACAAATAAAATATATATATGTGTATACTCTTTATTTGCTTGAAGGAACAAAGATTATCATAGGCACATCAACTTTCTTGTGTTTTGGGGTATACTCTAGTAAAATTTGCTCTTCTTTCGAATTAACGTCTTTATTACCTCTAATTTTAACTTTTAAATGTATATCTATAGAGTCTTTCCTATCACCCTTTGATTTCTCTGTGGTTAGGTTAGGTTTTGGTTTCTTTGTTGTTTGGGGTGGTCGATAAGGTCTCCTTCCTTTCCCACGCATCGCTATCATATCTTTTACAAAGTTCTTTATTTCTGAAGCACTTCTCAGTTCTCTCAATGGCTGCATTAATTCCTTATCTTTTAATTCGCGATAATGATTTTGATAGTGTCCATTATACGGCTGAAAATCTCCTGTATCATAATCTTTAATTTTTGTTAAATCTTTTATATCCCCCCTTCTCAAATTATGTGAATCTTCTTCATATTCTTCTGATAGTTTTTCAGGATGTAATAGATTTTCCCTCTACTGCGTTCTCATATTGGATCGATTGCTGCACTAAAATTGCTGCCGTCATGAAGAAAATGTCATGTTAATTCTTCGTTAAAGATTTATTTTTACCTATAATAGTTGAAATGTTATTTACTGCTATAAATTAACATATTTTGAATCTTTAATTGCATCATAAATCACCACGTTTTAGTACAAAAGGGAAACGAAAATATTTCATATCTTTATCTGTCTCCGACAGGAAGTTGAACCAAAAAGTATAGCGTGTACACACGGCGCAGAAATCCGCCACTTACGTGTGCAATATATTGAATTCAGTCGGAGAATGGAGATTATCCACGTTTCTGAGAATTTGATACAAATACTCACTTAAAATTATAAATAAGAAAGTCTTCATGGTTTTATAGGTTTACGTCAAGTACATTAAAATATTCTGATTAATGCTAGTCTACTATAAAGCCTATGATAGCCTTGAATAGCCTTGAAGCCAAGTTGTTTAAAATTTGTATAATTTGATTAGCACTACACATTATAAATTAACTTTTCATGTCGGCTTCAGTTGATTTTACTGTAAAATAATCAGAAGCCTGTTTTCGCTCACTGCTGAACAGAGTCCTCTATATACTCAAATAGATATTAATGTATAAAATAAAGTCAAAAGCATTGAAAGCGATTGACAAACAAAAAAATACATTCTAGGAGTTACAATGCTTTTTTTGTGTTGTTACCTCCTTCAAATTGCAACACGCTTTTATTTATAAAAAAAATCAGTCTGTGATAAAAACACAAATATTCAAAACATCGAGTTCCATCATCGGACACTGGCTACTAGACCCAAAATATTACATAAAATAAAAGTCGTCTCCCTTTCATTTATTGGGTTGGTTGAATAAAAATATGTACCCAATCCGCCATTTTATACTGGCGGCCATCTTGGATTTGTCATGGGTAATGAAGATATGTGCCAAATTTCAACAACATTTTTATGTATTGGATGAAATTTAACTTATGCAAGACTTGATTACAAACATGTAAACTAACATCAGGACAGCTGAAACTAAATAAAAGCTTGTAAAATACCGCTGCTTTTATAACTACTTACAAAATTAATTTTATGCGTAGTTCTTTTTTTACGTAGGTTTATAAGTAGGTTTATAAGTAGGTTTTGTTGATTATTCACTTGATTACTTACAAATTACAATGTGAAGTAACGCGCAACTAACATTATGGTTTTTGTCTGATACAATTATCATTTTTTCTTTTTTTTTTGTAAATAATTATGTTATTTAATTGTTTTTTTTAAATTATATTATTTACTTTTTATTTATTTACTGCAACTGACTTGAATTTGGTTTGATTTCATTGTTATTTTATATTCCTAATGTATTATCTTAATCTTTTTTTATGCAATACATATATGTTTATCAATCTATTTGTTTTTTTTATTATTTATGTATATAGTATCTATTGTTCACACCCTATCCACTATTTATTCAGCGATTTCCAACGTCTTGAGGTTGACTGAAAGAAATCGCTATTTCAGCGATAAGATCGCCTATTGTATTGTAATCTTTTATATATATTCTTGTATTTGTCTAACCATATTGAGTCATAATCTTGATCGATGTCTACAGACCCTCTACATTCTTTGGAATTATTATTAAAGATTTTGAACTCCACACTTAATTCGGGCCGACAGTGCCTTGCCCCTTTTTTATAGAACACTGTTGATTTTAATAGATCAATGTCAGCTTCACGCTGTATCCCGCACGCAGCAGGGTAGGCAGAGGGAACCAAGTGTCATGACACTCCGTTCCCCTCTTTCCGCCGAATTCTGAAGGCATTGCGTGCTGAGTTGCGGAACTAAACGCCGCGCTTTGCTTTGACACCAGAGCGAAGGATGAAAATATATATGTAAATATATATTTCACTTCTTCGAGTGGGGACCGAGCCTACAAGTCGATTTTACAGTCACACTGTGAGCCTCTGCGCCACGCCCGACCTCAATAATAATAGATTAATGTCATACAGGAAAATAAAACTAATTATTAAGGAGGGTAAAAAAAACGGTAGTATATTCATGGGATATATTTAGGAACTTCTATTAGGAGAGAAGGCCTATAAGTATTGGAATTTTAGTTAGTGTTCCAAATTGTCTATTAAATTGATAAGAGTAATTATTTCGTTGCCGTGCGTTTCTCCCACGCGGAAGAGATCCTCGCCTCTGCCTATGGGATAAAGAATCTGAATTTTCTTCTAATATTTTATTTTCTCCTTCTGCCCTAAATTTATCACCAGTTTCTATTTTCTGGTCTCTTGTTCTGCATTCATTTAATTCTGTTCCTTTCGCTTCGTTCTCAACACATCGCATAGCATTTCCATCTATAACTAGACGTGTAACTAAAGCTAGTAAATAGTAAAAATCAATTAGTGATGTTTATATTGAATTATTTGCTCTCTGAAAGAAACAAATCGCGTCGTTGAGCTCCTTTAACTAACGTAATGACTTTAAATTTGAACAAAAATACACAGTGTGTAGTAACAGTGCTTTCAATATGAGTATTATGTCTTTTATATATACATACACTACACTACTACCCTAGGAACCTTACGCAGAAACTATTAGTTGATTGAAACTATTAGAGAAGTCTTATGTGCCTTTGACGACGAAATGTTAGCAAAATTCAGTCAGCAGCAATTTCAACATAAGACAGAAGTCTATTTGTTTATTTGTTTCTAATTAACTTTACAACAACCACTTTACAACAAACAACTACTTTACACCGTGGTTTGTTACTATAGCGAGGAAATGAGAATAATTTAAATGAAATATTTTCCAGAACGGAGATCGAACCCATGATCATCGCTTGTTGTTAGATGCAGTCCTTCCTCACCACGACGGTCTCAAAGACTGCTTGTATAAAAAAAATTTTTGACTTCAAAACGCATAAGAGTATAGTTACCTAGAATTGTAAGTATAGTTCTCTTCATAACGATGTAGTATTGTGGTTTAATCCAATAATATTAAGTTAGGTCCACGTTAGTGTTAACTCAAGTAACATTTTTTCTAATTTTCTTGACATGTCTTTTTAATGATTACTATCGATATGAAAATTGAAGTCGTTGTGGCATAGCGGCACAACATTTGATTTTTAACGCGACGGTTATCGGTTCGATTCCATAGTGAGAGAAAGAATTATTATATTCCTTAGCTCCAGTAACAAAATAAAGCTTAGCCTAAAAATTCGACGTTTTCGTTAAAAACGAAGTGTTTCATACGCGACATATAGCGGGAATCGAGAAATATATATACATATGTCTTGTGTCTATTGGCAAGGTGGTATAGTAAAGTTAAGGGGTGGTCTCTGTGCCCACCCCAGAAATTTTACTAATAAAATTTGCTTCGAACAATTAAAAAACAACATTTACTCTAAAGAGTGCAGTAATATGTCATATTACTAGATATTTTTATACTTGTTTATGTTAATAATTAAATTATAAAGAGGCCGTCGTGGCTTAACTTCTAATTCTAGTATAGGCGATAATTATCGAAGGAATGTTTATTTTCATTTCCTCGCGGTGATACCAAGACAATACGCCGCGTTGAGTACTATTCTGTCTCTGTCTCAAAAATTAAGTAGGGCGTATGAAACGGAGTTTCTTGACACTAATTTTTCTCTGCCTATCTTGCTAAGTGGCGCATGTGGCGATAAAAATAATTGAATATAGAGATGATAAAAGTTGTCTAGATTTGCCTTTACAAGGCCCTGCTCTTAGTAACTTCAGCCTTCAAACTGATTTATATTAATAACTACCGAGCCACACGCAGCTTCGCTTGTTTAAACTGACTGTTATATTATAGCCAAAATTTTTGCGAGGGTGTAGCTTCTGTGTCGTTTTGATGGATAAGCAAAAAAAATATTTAAATCCGTTAAAATATTGAACCCTTAAAATATTGAATATATTTGTTACTTTTTGAGTAAAAGTGCAACAAACATCCATTTTTCACATGGAAGTAAGACGCTATAGGGTTTTTTTTATATAATTTTAAATCATGCGGAATTTGAACTTGCGATCTTTCGGATAAAAAGCCAATTATATCAAATCGATATCCGATACGAACTCCCCCCCCCCCCCCCCCACTCGGGGGAGTTATTATTTATTAATATTTTCATTTCTTCACTAACATAGAGGCAAAGCGCGGCGTTGAGTTCCGCCACTCACTGAACTAGGTATATGCGGGACACAGGGTGAAGCTTGTAAATATTTATTTTATTAGTTGTATTTCTTTTCAATATAATTGGAATTTGGATAAAATATGATTGAAAAACAATATTTTTTTTATATTATATTTAGTTTAGTATTAATATTTAGTATTTATTTTAATCTGGGCATATAAAGTGTGGCGTTAAATGTGTAAAAAGATTTTTAAACGGACGGAAAGTGATGAACGCTGTAATGAGCTACGAGAATTAGGAACGTTTCTAAGAAAACAAAAATATAATATTTCTATATTTATTTCAAATAAAATGTTCGTGGCCGAAGTAACCTTTCAAAACATTTTATACATAACTAGGCTTAACGGCGCTGCTAAAAGGAATGTATAAGAATACGGCTTTCGGATCCGTAGGGAATTTCAGAATATGGACCTCCTTGAGTTTGCTATTTGGTGGATGTCCTTTATTTCCTGAAATTATCAAATCTCAATAATAATCCTATTCAATTGGAATGGTTTCTTTTTTTTGCGTCACGCAAGAGTATATAGTAGGGTAAGTAGAGCGAAGTGATGCCGAGTGAGAAATGATGAGTGTGTCGCTTTTTCTACGCAGCATCCAATTTTCGAGACATTCCGCGTTGAGTAATTGATATTAACGCCGCGCTTGTCTTCTTGTCCAAGTGTCGAGATGACAAACGTGTATTTTCTAAAGCATCACAATGACTTTAAATAATATAATTTTAATCGTGATGGCTATGTGTTCGATCCTGACTCGGGGGAATGAAATATTTAATATTCTCTTTTCCTCGCTCTAGCAACGAGGAAAAGAGGGCGTTGAGGCTGAAAAAAAATGTTTTTGTTATATAAATTGTATTCCTTTAAAGTGTTATACAGAATGGTAATACCTGTAGACCGATCACGTGAACTTTTTGTTCTCGCTGACCTATAACCTTCATGGTAAGGAACGTCTCTGTCGATGTAATCAGCTATATCAAAATTTACATCGTAATCGTATCTCCCTCTTCTCCAATTGCCCCGTCTAAGACTTTCAGTAGTATCATCACTTCCAAATTGATTATTTTGGGGATTTCTTTCATTATTTGCGCTTTGTGACTGGGAGGATTGTAGAATAGCAATGCCAATGACTGTAATTAAATTTTGTATGCTGTATCCCAATTAAATCTTAGTGTAGGGCACTCTCTGCCGAATTCTCGAGGCATTGCGAGATGAGTGGCGGCACTGAACGCTGCGCTTTACTCTGTTATCAAAGCGAGAAAATGAAAATATAACATCATATTTGCCTGAGTGAGAAGTAGCCGTTGTGCTGACAGTTGCACGCCTGCGGCACTGCGCCATAACGGCCTCATAATAAGTGTTAATGATAAATTTAATTGATCTCTGGTAAAAGACATCAAGCTCCGCTGTTTAACTATGTCTCTAATTCGGTCAGGAACTGGGAAACGGAGTGTGTTGACACTAGTTTCCTCGTGCTGACACTGCCATACTAAATTTAATTTAAAGCTAAACAAAACATATGTTCACTTTTTTTTCTTTTCAGCAAAACTAAACTTACAAGTTTGTTTGAATATTCTTTATTCAAGAAGAATTCTAAGCCTATAAATTTTATTTTTCTTAACAAACAACAACAAATAATTGTAATAAATTTATAAAATTTCAACGCAACTCGACAAGAACGTATGGTTTAATTGCCGATGAGCACTTCATTTCCATGAGTCGTGGAAGTCGTCGTGGGTTTAAGTCTCGCTACGTTTAAATTTTTATGCGTTTCTAAATATTATTTTTTCGTTCTTATTGTAAATAACATGACAAAAATATATTGATCTCAGTGATACACAGAGTTGTAGTGAAGAAGTGCTCGGGCGGTTCGAGCATGTCAAGAGAATGAGTGACACAAATGGCAAAAAAAATTATGTAGCAAAAGTCAGATAAGAGAGGTAGTGAGAAACTTTGATTGACCTTCGACACACAGTAAGAATGGTACTGGAGGAACGTCACGTGAAAAGTATGAGAACCCCCGAAGGACACGTATGAGGAGGTTGTGGGTGAGGAGAAAGAGATATACATAAGCGTTAGGCGCTTCATTCTCTCTCATTTGAAGTAAAGGTAAATAAAAAATCTTACCTAAAAATACTAACTTCATGTTTGTGCAGTTATGTATACTTTTACAGTTCTAAAGTCTTTCATAGTAAAAACGAATTGTACAGTGGCATTTTGAAGTGTATAAACTAATTGAACATGACAAAAGTAATTTATACAGAAATCGGCCGTTCAATTAATTATTGTACATAGAAATTACATTAAGAATAAAATTTTCGTGACTCAGTAGGGTAGAGTCTGACTGTAAAAGCGATAGTTATGGGTTCAAATCCCCACAATGAAGTATCTGGTAAGGCTATCGTTCTGGTAAGGCAACCAGCAGCGTTCCGTGCCAGTACTCAATATACATTATATCAAATTCAAACGGAAAGCGGGAAATGAAATATTCAATACTGGTAGCTATCTCCCATAAGATATATATATATATATATATATATATATATATATATATATATATATATATATATATATATATATATATATATATATATATATATATATATATTGTTAGAAATCGGAAGCAGTTATAGTTTTTAAAATACACACACATCTACTTTCTTTTACACGAGTACGCTAACAATATATATTTTATGTACGAATATTTCATTCCCCCAAGTGAGAATCGAACCCACAACAGTCGTACCACAGCGTGTGCATGTAAACGCAACATTTGGGCATTTTCAATCATTTCTGGTACTAGTAACAATACAAATAGCGCTGAGTTCCGGCACTCAACACTTAATATGTTGACAATTAGGAAAGTGGGAAACAGTGTCTTCATACGAGATGACTCTCTGCTTACCCTACTTTATTCAGGTAAAAACGTAAAGTTTTTCAATATTATTTAGTTATTTTGCTCATGACATGTAGTTATCGTTTCTTTTGACTTAACGAAAATTAACGAAATAAAGAGGGACAAATGGCGTAAATAAATATACATATTTTATTTACCAAGTATGTATTATATAATTTATTTAAAGAAATCTTGTATAAAATAATACAATTCGTGTCATTGGCCTTCAATTGAATCTATTGCAACCGATTGGAAAATGTATGCAAATATTAATGGCAAATTTTTTTTATTAAATATGTTATTGTCTACCGACCGGACTATTGTTTTGGGGGAAATTCCGAATATATTTGAAAGGTTTATATTCTCATCACTGTCAGATATGTCCGGTAATCGGTAAGATTAAGTTACTTTTTAGGACTTTTGTAGCTTACGTCTTCTACGTTTTTGTGTAGAAAATTACTAAATTATGTATGGTTTTCAAATTATCTAGATCTTCCGATATATTTCGAAGACCTTCATAGCTGGCAGTTACATTTTAGTCTTGTATACTTGTAGAACAATGCATTCTTTCTGAATAATCTATAGGATTAATAAAGTGCCCTGTGCCATCTGCTCACAGTTTTTTTATAAATACATGCTACTCATTTTTTTCCATCTAGATAACGTTCGGTCGGTATAGACGGTTGTAGTGAGTTAAGAACTATTTACGACAAAAATTGGTATTATATTATTATAAAATCTATTTAAATTATATGTTTTACCAATTTTTTATTAAGGAACTCTCTTAGAAGATTTTAAATGAATTTATTACTACTAAATTAGAAATTAACTTTTGAATTCTTACCGATTGCTAATTATCATTACTAATTTCATTATAAAGTCTGAAATTGAGTGCGCGTGAAACTATTGAAAAATAATTAATTTCGTATGTTGTTAAAATAGTTGATTATGATTAGTTTATTGACTTATTGAGATCCAAGTGTTACGAATTCATTACTTAAAATATGAGATGACCTTGTACCGCTAAGTTGAAATCTTCAAAACGCTCATAAATCTTTGATGACTTTGACATATACAAAATAATTTTTGGTTTTGTTTCAGATACTTCAATTTTTATACAGTCGCTGTCTATATATATTTAGTATATTCGAGTAAATATCCAATAAAATTTATCAAATTTAAAATCCTAATTAGTAATATTTAATACTTTATTTAAATAGACATAATATAAGTACTTTTGAATCGTCGAATGAACATATAAAAAAGGTATCACCGGTTCGAAAGGCAGGGCACCGGTTCTGCTGAGAAGAGCCAGTAAGAAACTCAAAAGTTACTCTCTTTAATGTCAATGGTATAGTTTTATTATTATTTAAACTAGCAGCTATCCTGCATGACAGAATCGTATACAATTTTTTATGCGCCTGCTCGTAGTCCAGACTAACTAAACATGAATTTTGATGTCAGTAATGGCATCAAAATTCTAGAAACTAAATTTATGTATGTATGATATGATGTATGTATGGTTTGATGACTTTCTTGTCCAAGGTATACTTGGACAAGAAAGTCGTGTGCAACATACTAACTTTACAGTTCCAAATAATTATAAGTGAAAATATTGTCTTTTTCTGAATTTAGATACTTTTTTCCGTATGGAAGGATAGGAGAGAAGTATATACATTTCTTATTTTGTAATTATTGTATTATATTTGTAGTAATATTAAATAGAACATTATTTTTTTAATGTTTATAAATACGTCGTTATTTTTAATGAATAGTCAATTATTTTTTTCTACAAGCTTGCCAATACCAGTCTTGTATGCTGCTCTACCAACAACGTTTAATATATCTTCTACAAATTCGTTTCCTATATTAGGTTTCATAAAATTCCATTGATTCTTCTCAAGTCGACTCCTTATGCTTTCATAACTCTCATATTTAACAGTGTCTTTATTTTTTGTGTGGATATTGCGAAGATATTTAAAAGGCTGAAATTCTGATTCACTATCAGAAATATCTGTTGATTCGTGTAAAAAATAACGTTGGCTTTCAGGACTTTTGTAGCTTATGTTTTCTTCGTTATCCACTGCTAATGACACATCCCTTCGGTTTTCGGAACTTTTAAATCTGACGTTTTTGTGATTTTGAAATTTATCATCTTGGTATTGAAAATTGTGAAGATATTTAGTTCTTACTTCGTCTAAGGTCTTAATATTATTTATTTTTCCTGGTACATTTCGAATACCTTCACTTTTATTTTCTATACTTAAAAGATCATGCATCCATGCTGGATAATTTTGAAAAGCCTTAGACTTACTAAAACGTAACTCCTTCTCCCCACTTTCTGATATGTCTATAGTTTTTTTGTGTTCGGTGTTGATAAAAACTTGTAGTGACTTTTGAATGGCCAGGGTTACAACTATCAACAAAATACAGAAATATAAATATGTATGAATTGTTAAATGTGGTAAAAAAACCGTGGTATATATTTTGTCGTATCATTTAAGAACGAGATTATAATTTATGTTACTCTAAATGTTACTCTCTTCCCCGTTAATCGCCGTTTTTCATTAAATTTATTAATATAACTAGCGACCCGCTCGCGGCTTTGCCCGCTTAGACTGCTATTTGTTTTATTTAATACACAGCATTGAGTTCCCGTTTTAATATGTAATGTATGTTTGCAAAGCACTTAAGACTTCTAATGTGAATATAATTAAAACCTTAGGTTGCACCTAAGGTTACATATAAGCTTATGTAATATACCTGTAGATATTCAATTGTTTTTTCTGTCTGTCTGTGCGTTTGTTCACGCTAATCTCTGAAACGGCTTAACCGATTTAAGTGCACAGATTGCCTTTTGTATTGTATTGTATTTTGGCAAAGTTTTTTTACATTTAGTACTTGTTTTATTTCAATGGGTTCATAAATTAAAAAAAAATGGTTAATATAAATTATTTTGTAAATTGCTGTACAACTACCGTTTTATTAAATTTTCTGTAATTTAATACACCGCAGACACGGAAGGTGGACGGAACCTAGTTTTAAGACACTCCGTTCTCCACTTTCCGCCGTATTCTGAAGGCATTGCGTATGGAGTGGCGGAACTCAACGCTGCGTTTTGCCTTAACAACAGAGCGAAGAAATGGAAATATTAATTTATATAAATTTACAGTCACACTTTGTACCCTTGCACCACGACTAACCTGACTGGCCCAATAGTATAGATAACGCTTTAATATGATATAAGAACATGCATTACACAATTTAATGTAATAAAATTACATAAAATCCATTTGTTTTGGATCTGACCGAATCCACAATAAAGAAATACACAGAATAGCATTTACTAGCAAGCAAGTTACGGTGAGATTGGAGAAGAAAGTGCTCAGCTGGTTTGGGCAACTTGAACGAATAAGTGATGTGAGGTCGAATAAGTTATAGTAATAAAAAAAGATTTCGAGCAGCAAGTACGTGAAATAATAAAAGTGAAAAGCAGAATATTCCTATCCCGATCGAGACAATTAACTATTGGGCAAAAAATTTGTGACTGCTCCATACACTAGGCTATCACTATACAAAAAAATATCCAATTCTATCCTGACAGACAAACAAGAATACTGCTGAATGGATTTTTGCTTCAACAATCAATATGTTAACCGATTCAATTTTCTTATATATATATATGAGTGTATTTCAGAAAAAATGACCTAGCAAATTTAGACTGTCCCACAACTTTAAGCACGTTTATTTCTAATTTATTATATGGATCATGTGGAAATAAGATCTTATATGGTTAAAGTAAATGTTTTAATGTTGACTTAAATAAAAAAATACCTTACAAAGCGAATAAATATTGTTCGTGCCCAAACCGAGCACGCCGAGAGAACGATTGATGAAAGAATGGCAAAAAAAATGAGAAAGGAAGAGCAGCAGTTGGTAAGACAGGCAGGTGAAAACCTCGGTTGACCTACGAAAACACAGCATCAGTGATACTGGAAAAAAATCACGTAAAAAGCATGAGTACCCTGGAGAGCATATATGAATATGCTCTCCAGGGTACTCATGCTTTTTGATAGGGTGATGTCATTGGACAAGGTAAAAGATGTAAAAAAATAATGCTTTATTTTACTTTCAAAGTGACAGTGTGGATATTGCTTAAATTTTCCTTTTCATCACGAAGGTTTCAAATTAGTCACTGTCCGACATATAGAATTTCACAAAAATTAGTTTTTTAATATCTATTTAGCCTTTTATAGTATTTATTTTATGATTATTAATATTTTGTTACTGTCAAGAATTGCTCACGTTAAATCTTTTTTTTATTTTGTAATACGTTTAATCAGCAATGCATACTTTTCTACTGTGAATTGTCCAAGAAGTGACGAACAAGAATTTATTTCGCTAATTATTTCGTAATGTGATAAAATTAACCTACTTTTTTATTATTTTGGGAAAGAATATAAACACATCTGTTTGATAATAGGAGTTAATTTGGTTTTAATACCTGTTTTTGTTAGTTCTGGTAGATCATAGTCTGTGACATAAAGGAATACTTTTTCCCATATGTTGAAAGAAAACTTGAATATTTTTTATATTTATGGTATAATTTTAATTTCAATAGTATATTTAGGTAGTTAATAATATACTCTTTAATATCAGAGTAAATATAAGCAATTTTATGACATACCAAAATATTATTTCTTATTCGTCACAGGGTTATTTTTTCTGAAATACACACATATAGATTGCCGTAATTAAAGTATTTTTGTATCTTTCATGTACAGAATTGACTTGTCTTTCCTTTTATTCCATATAGAGATAAGATTTATTTTATTTAATGTATGTCGTAAGTACGTCATAATTCTGAATAAATTAATTCTTTAAAATTAATTGTTGTAATATTAAATTAGAAATTGTATACTTAAGCACTCACCGACTATTGTTAAAAACATGACCATTTTTATGGCGATTTTATGTGCTTAATATTTTAAGTGCGTGTCGCTTTTGAAGAACTATTCATTTTGTATATTACTGAAAGAGTTCTCAGCATAAAATTAGTTAAATTTTAAATTAACTAATCCTGGTGCTACTAATTAATTACTAGAAACATTGTGAAATACACACATGCGATAGGAAAGAAAAAAGATAAGCAAATAACTGCATACACTTTTTAGGAAAGTTAAAACTAAACTAGCTTCACGCTGTATCCCTAGCGGGTTACTCAGAGAGAACGGAGCGCCAAGCACTTTACATACCTCTGCCCTCCGGGGGTCCTCATGCTTCTTGCGTGACCTTATTTCTTTGATACTATATTTCAAAGGTCAACCAAGGTCTCATCAGAAATTTTCTTTTCCATTCTTTCATCACTTATTCGTTTGACGTGCGCAAACCAGATGAGCGCGTTCTTTCTCATTCTCACTGTGACATACTCGTACTCTCATGCCTACCATTCTGTGTTTATTTTTATTACGGATTCGGACATCTAAGCTGACTCCGTATATCCTACGAAAAGATCGCATCTCCACAGGATTCATGTTTCTATCGTTTTTCTTCTATACTATCTACCTTTCGCTGCCGTATAACAGCCAAACGTGCAGCTGTGCTGACGAAAGGCGTAGCAATACGCCTTTCCACCTCCAACTTTTATTATCCATCTCTACTAAACATATCTCTTAAATATACCACCTGTCATTTGTTTTAATATCTTACCGTTTACACTGATTTTGCATTCCGTTCTTTCTTTATTTCTTGCAAATACCAGAACTTTTGCTTTACTATTCAGGCTTAGGTTGGCGTGATATTGAGTTATTCTTATATAAAAGCACTAGTAAAGTATTTAAGACTAATTTTTAAGTAGATTAAGTTCAGTCTTGGCGCAGGGGTAAAAAGTGTGCCTGTAAACGCGAAAGGAAATGAAATATTTATTTAAATTTAGATTTTTATTTCTTCGCTCTGGAGTCGAGACAAAGCACGGCGTTGAGCACACAAAGTCTAAAGGTTAAACAACTTTGAACTTTCCCGCCAATACCTGCGACTCGTATCACAATGAGGCGTATGCGGCGGTTTCTCTTTGATAGTTTTATGTTTGTGTGCGTCGTTCTTGACAAATGGTGCTTTATTTTAGAACGTCAATATTATTATTTATTTTATTTGAAAAAAATCACTTTTTCATTTTTGGGAAAAAAAAATTGTATTACGCTTCTATAGAGTAGTTAAAACTGTGGTTTCATTTAAGTGAACAAATATACCAAATAAAACACAATTAAATAACTTTGCAGTTAAAAAACAGTTAAGTAAGATAGTTGAGATTACTACATATTTTATTTTGTATTTATGGTATTAATCTTGTAGTAGTATCAAATTCGATCATTAGTTAAAAATTTTCTCTACTAACTTGCCAACTCCAAGCTCCAACGCTAGTCTACCAGCACCCTTTATTATAGCTCCTAAAAACCTTTTTTCTGATTTAAGTGGCATAAAATGCCATTTGTTTTTGTCAAGTAGACTCCTTATATTTTCATAACTCTCATATTTAATTGAACTTCTAATTTTATTGAGGGAAGACCGAAGATGATTTAAAGCCTCCAATTCTGATTTGCTGTCAGATATATCCGTTAATTCAGAAAAATTACGTAGACTTTCAGGACTTTTGTAGCTTGCTTTTTCTTTATTCTCAGATTTATCCACCGCTTGTGAAATCCTTAAGTTTTCAGAACTATCAAAACTCTCTTTCCCGTCGCTATGATGTTCATAATTTTGATCTTGAAATTTTCGAAGATATTCAGTTCTTACTTTTCCAATGGCTTGCGAATTATCTAATTTTTCTGGAACATTTTGAATACCTTCATTACTAGCAATGACGTCTTCTGTACTTGAAGATTTATCCGTCCTTTCTGGATAATTAAAAAAGGCTTTAGGATTATTAAAACGTAAATTCTCCATGCTTTCAAATATGTCCATAGCTTCTTTACGAAGACAATTAAAAAACAAACCTCTATTGATATCTAGGCATTCCGGATTAACAGACTCTTGTAGTGAATTTTGAGTGAGCAAAGCTAGAACTGTCAGGAAATAAAATATAAGTATTATAAGATCTACTGAAATTGTACAGTATATTATATACTCGTCTAATCTGACGCATTTATTAAGATTATCATCTTTTTAAACGCGTCAGAGTAGACTATTATAAAGGATCTAGCTTGCTAAAAGGATAAGCGTGGGAACTCTGCACTGGCTTCTAATGAAAATATATTATTGCCTCACCATTTTTTTGTCTCTAACCCTATCAGTAAGAGAGTTATGGAGGTAACAACATCGGTATCTATCAAAGATCTTAATGAAATTTAAATTAAACATGGGTATTTATAAGTTTTTTTATTATATATAATTTTTGGGATATTATAAATTGTAAAAAAATTAAGTTTATTTTTTGAGCGCGCCTTTATATATTATGCACAATTTAGTTAGCAAGCTATGCTAACTAAATTGTGCATAATAACTTATAAGAAAAATCGAAGTAGTGGGACATACCTCAAAATGAAAAAAAAAAGACTTTGTTCTCTCTTGTTTTAACAAGGAATTAATAATACAAATATGAATGATAATATGACTTAAGCGCTATTTTTTGCCCTCAACGTTTTATATACATTTCGAAAAATTTAGGAAATAAATTATACTTTTGAGGCCGGTCGTGGCGCAGCGGCACAAGGTGTGACTGTAAACCGACTGGTTGTGGGTTCGATCCCCACTCGAGGAGATGAAATATTTACTTAAATTTATATTTCCATTTCTTCGCTCTGGTGTCGAGGCAAAGCGCGGCGTTGAGTTCTGCCACTTAACACGCAATGCCTCCGGAATTCGGCAGAAAGTGGGGAACGGAGTGTCTTTCACTACGTTCCCTCTGCCTACCCTGCAGTGTGCGGGATACAGCGTGAAGCTGATTTATTTTTTTTATTTTAATTATACTTTTATTTTTGTGTCAAATATCCTTTAAACATTACAATTTCGAAAATCTTAAAAAGCTATCGAATGTACTATTTAAATAAAAGTTATTTATTCATATGCTTACCGATTATTCTCATTGATATAAGCATTTTTATGAAGATTTAATGTGCTTTAGTATTTTTAATTAATATGTAAAGGTAGTGACGAATTATTCAATTATTTTATTGAAATGGTACATTATAGTTAAGTTATTGAATAAATGTTAAATTAACTTATCCAAGCGCTACCACAAAACTCATTAATTAAAACATTACGACAAACATAAGTACGTACATATGATAGGAATGAGAAAAAGAGTGAGACTAAAATTTTTGTATACAATAATTTTGTGTGTTATTAGTCTCAAAAAATTTTAAAAGTAGAATAAAGAATGTTTAGTTTGGGTAATTAACACAAAAACACTTTCACGGTAAATCTATTCACGATTAGGTGTTCTCACTTCTTATTTGAAAGAAATTTCTATTAATTCTATTCTGCGAAATGGTATTTTCCATGACTACGTGAACAGAGTATCATTTAATATATCCAATTGCCTATAGATGAGATAATAATATACAAGTACCTGGAGGGCATGTATGAAGAGGTTGATGACAGTGGACGAGGCGAAAGAGGTATGTAGAGAGCGTAGCGTTTGGCGCTCCGTTCTTTCTGACTACCCCGCTAGGGATAAAGCGTGAATTTAAGTTAAGTTAAGTACCTGGTGTAACGCGATCTATGGATCGACGGTTGTCAATGGGTAGAAGTTAGTACCTATCCATTTACCCCATGTATACATTTTTAGTGGTTAAGCAGATATTTGCAATTGTTTTTTTTAAATAGTATTCTTGAAGAAAATTAGCGAATACAGCTCGACCATTGGGTCTGCGCTCATGATTTTTATCTCAATCAAATCAGCTCAATAGTAGGCGTTTTTTTATCATCATAGTTTAAGACTATAGGTTCAAAAATATTCGAAATAATATCGAAATAGAAATAGTTATATTCTAGAAGTAATTAAAAAATATATTATATATTTTTTTCTAGAAGTATTAAAAAACTTTTAGTTTCTCTGTAAATATTTTCTAATTAGTTCACATGCGTAGTTTAGTGAAAACATGTTAAAAAATGTACTGTATGTATGTATAAATGTACATAAAAAAAAATCTCGCAATAAGAATACTTTTCTTATTGCGAGAGTTTTTTTTTTACATTTAAATCGATTTTTTTAGATATTTCCGTAAGAATTTGCATTTTTTCATCAGTCTGCTATAATCGGACATCGGACAATTCTCGTAATTAGAATAACAACTTTTACTGTGTCATGATTCGAGTACAATTTTTTACGTGGTCTGAATTTTTTTTAAAGATTATATTAATAATATTCAATATTATCACTAGTATTATTAGATCTAACACATTTTTTTTTATCAAAGTCAAACCTGACCTGAGCAGAACTGGCGCAAGAAATTTAGCGTTTTCTTCAGTTTCTGATTTGCTTACAGCTTTTTTATGAAGACAGACGATGCCTCCATTCATATCTGGACGATATTTGTATTTATAGACGGTTATAGCGAGATTTGAGTGACCAAAGCTAGAGCTATCAGAAAATATAATATTATTTTAATATCTAGGCAAATTGGTTAACATTTTTCTATATATTGTTACGTATCTTTTAAGGAACGGACTAAAATTTAGTTTTATTAGTATACAAAGAGAATCTAGGTATGTTGTCTTTCGTTCTACGGTGCTCGTTCGCTCTTGCTTTATACAAAATGTTTTAATACCATTTAGGTTCTATTTTGTATTTATTCTCGTCGCCTTTTTTTCCTAATTTAAAAAATTTAAAAAAGAAGTTTAAAATATATATATATATATATATTTACTTAACGTTAAATTAACTAATCCAAGTGTTTCTGGAAATTCATTAATTAAAACATAATCTGTGAACATAATATGAGAACTTATAACGACAAGTTGTCGCATCTAAAAACCTTATAATTTTCTGTGAGCATGGGCTAAATCACGAAAACGTATCTTTTAAGAAAATATATTATATCTTTAATATTTTACCAATCTTCTTAGTATTTTAATAACCATTTTATTTACATACATTTGTGAAAATTTTCATTAGAAAATGTTAAGCACGTAGTGGGATTTGAACGCACGCGTTTTGGAAACCGTCCAAGCGTTTACGTTCTCATGAAGCTACATCGATTTTTTAATGCGGTTGTTACAGCATATTTGTGTTGTTAGTATCGCTATCTTACTTTAAAAAGGTAAACAATAAATTTATAAGTTTTAGAATTCTAGTTCGTCTAAGTAGTATCGATGTGGTTGACAACTAGCTAGTTATAAGTATTCAGCTTCACGCTGTATCCCGCACACAGCAGGGTAGGCAGAGGGAACCTTGTGTTAAGACTCCGTTCCCCACTTTCTGGAGGTAGAGGAGGTAATTCTGGAGGTATTGCGTGTTGAGTGGCAGAACTCAACGCCGCGCTTAGCCTCGACACCAGAGCGAAGAAATGAAAATATAAATTTAAGTAAATATTTCATCTCCCCGAGTGGGAATTGAATCCACAACCAGTCGGTTTTGCAGTCACACTTCGTGCCGCTCGACTGGCCTCAGTTATAAGTATTGATTTAATATTTTCCTATTTATTTATTTTATACTAATTCATTTGTTGCCATACAACGTCGACATGATATTCCATTTAGTAAGCTACTGAAATATATGTAGGCAGGTGTATTTCTGGTAAAAAAATTCTGAATCGCGCACAGTAACTTTATTTAAAAATAATTATAATTAAATGTATATATATATATATATATATATATATATTATTTATACGAATAAAAGAGTAATATTCAATTAATATTTTCTTTTATTTTCATAATAATATCAATTTGAAAAATAACTAACTAAACTAAAACATTGTAAAAGCAGCCTTTATTTTCTAACCTTTTTTTAAAAGCTCGCCGACGCCGTAGGCGATAACATTACTTCCTATTAAATACAATATACCTGGTAATATTTTTTTATCCAAATTAGATTGTCCAGTTGGCATGAGAATCCACTTACCCTTTTCGAGTTGATTTTTTATACTTTCATAACTGTTATATTTTATTGAGTCAGGATTGTCTTTGTGGGATTTCCGAAGATGTTCAAAACCCTCAAAATCTGATTCGCTATCTGATATGTCTGTTGTTTTAAAAAAATTACGTAAACTTTCAGGTCTTTTAAAGCTTACATCTTCATTATCAGATTTATCTTGTGTGTCATGTCTTTCAAACTTAACGCTATCGTCATAAATTTCATCGTCTTGATCATCAATATTCCGAAGGTATTCAGTTTTTACTTTGTCTATGGATTTCGAATTGTCCAAATATTCTAATGCTTTTCTAATACCCTCGTAACTGTTAATTACACTTGCATCTTCTGTACTTGAAGAATCATTCGTCCTTCGTAAATAGCTTTGAGGAACATTAGGATTACGAACACGTAATCTCTCCTCACTTTTAGAAGTGCTCATAGTTTCACTATGAAGGCATTTGATGCCCTTATTTATATTTGGATGACATTCGGTATTAATAGACATTTCAAATGAATTCTGAAGGATTGTAACTAAACCTATCAACAAATATTTCATAATTATATACAATACAATAACAACTATGTTCTACGAAAATTTTATACATGTATATTCGAATTTTGAAACAATAGACTAATTGATAATAATCCTATTTATTAATTGAAATATTAAATATATGTACAGAAGAATAAACCGTATAGAATATTTCATTTAAATATATTTCTGAAACTTCAGGTTTTTTTAATACAGTTTAACGTTATCTATATCTCGCTCAAAGCAGAGTAGGCAGCGGGCAAGCTATTGTTAAGAATGTTGCCATTAAGACACTTCCGTTTCCCACTTTCTACCGAATTTTGGAGGCATTGTGTGTTGAGTAGTGGAAGTTTACGTAGGTGCTGCGTTGACTGTGCTTTTACAAGAGCGAGAAGATAAAAATATTTCATTTCCTCGAGTAGGAATCGAACCTACTACAACCTACCGCGTTTACGGTCGTATGCTTGTGCCAGACTCTGTGACTGGAGCATCGCGTTAGAAATTATAATTGAATTATATAATATAAATTCTTACCGATTATTATTAATGCTGTAACCATTTTAGAAATTTATGTTCTAAGTATTATTAATGTTTAAAATATATAATTCGTTACTAGGAATAGAGTTACAAATTTTGTGTGAATACTGAAAAAATATTTTACTTATATGTTTATTATAATTTTTTTGTTGCTCGACGTTAAATCGATGCAGATGTAAGTGTTATTATGAATGAATTATGTAAATTAATATGAGCTGTTAATTGAAACTTTAAAGTTACATATTAACCATGTTATGCGTGCAGGAGGCTGATATTTCTTATATCGTTAACTAATTCAACGCAGATTTGTCTATATTTTTTTGTATAAATTAATTTATTACGTATAATATGTTTATTTATTTATTTAATATTTCCATTTAAAACAAATTTTATGAATTCATTTTCTAGGATAAGTATTGAAAATTTTACAAATTAGTTCATTTTCTAAGACTGATTTTTTGTGATAATCTTTCGCTATGTTTTTTTTTCGTTTCGTTCGGTTCGGTTTTGTTTCATTCGGCTATTCACAAAGAGCGATCCAAACTACTTGGAATAATTTTCAAGACACAGGAATGGTATCTAAAAGACGAGGCAAAGTTAGAGCTTGGTAGCTCTAACTTTGCCTGATCCGAACAACACGACTGCTGTCTTCGCTTGACTGCGCAACAATAAGGAACAATTAGAAACCGGTTGCACGAAGACCAACAGTTCCCCAGAAGACGAGTAGTGCGAGTTCCACTAACATATCATCGTGCAAATCTTGATTTGGACATAGTGACTGAAGAACAGTGTTGTTACTGATAAGAGTCAAGTGAAGGTTTTTAGCGATGATAGGCGTATTAGAGTTTGGAGACTTGAAGGTGAATGATTTTAGTATGCTTGCATCCACAAAAGTGAGAGATTCGGGGGTTCCGATGTAATAATGTGGGGAGGCATCCATTTATTGGGTAGAACTGAGCTAGTAATAGTAAACGGGAGGCAATGTAACAGCTCAGCGATACATTGAAAAGCTTATCAGATCTCATGTGGTGCCTTTTGCTAAGAAAATTGCTGCAAGGTTCAAGTTAAAAATGGTAAAAGTCGGATAAATTCTAAGTTTTTTTTATTGTATCAATTTAAACTAAATTTTAAGTTAATTACATAAAAAATGGTAAATCTTATGGTCTTCATCATTTTCTAATACTTAAGTCCCAGACGCCCATGAGTACTTGATAATTGCAGTAGCTTTTATTTTGTTTTGAATAGTATATATATATATATATATATATATATACTATTCAAAACATAATGGGAGGATTTCAATATATTTCATAATAATCTCTATATTTTCATCGTCTTTTTTTAAATATTTCAACAGATATTTGTAAAATTGTGAGTTATTTGTGTAATTTTTTTATTATCACAAGCTATTTTTCTTTCCTAAGTGTGCAATAACACAAAAGATTATAAAATAGGATTTTCGAAGAAACAGGAAAACGCAGCTTTACTGCTGCTTTCTCACTCGTATCTTTTACCTCAAAATAGCTTAAAATAGTTACTGCTAGATAAATCTCTTGTAATCTAACATAGATAGCCACTGTAAGTTATCGCTTTATTAAAACCTAAATGACATATTTTTTATGTTAACTACAAATTATGCCGTATCATTAATATTTTATCCTAGATTTATTTTTTCATTAATAAATTTTCTTTAGTTCTCGTTGGCAAAAGTATATAAGAAAAACAAATTAATTGAAACTATAATTTCAAATTTCACACAGCAGGTATTTATTTAGAAAATTTGGAACGGGAAAGTAAAGGCAATAATTGTAAATTTCTGTGTTTATTTTACACTTTGGCAGTGATGGCATGAGATTCACTTATTTACAAAGAGAGTTACGTTGAGACCTTTGTACAAATCCATTGAGCAATCGGTTTCCATTGGAACAACTGATTGGCAATATCCACTGTTGCTGTGAACATTGCCAATGCCAGTTGTTAAGTTTGGAGGTTTCCTTGACTTCAGGGTCGAGGTAACTCCTAAACGGGTACATCACTATTTAGGGATGGGTCAGGTTGATTTACCAAGCGTGGATGCCGTGGAGACCGAGACCTCCGAGAGCGTAAGGGGCGGCATAGGGAAGGGCACCAGCGTAGGCCAATGGGGCGATGGGGGCGCCGATGACACCGCGGACGGCGGCGGCGGCTCCATCGATAGCGGCGACCTGAGATTGAGCAGCAGCTACGAGGTTTTGAGAGGCGGCGACTGATCCCCAGTAAGCGTTTTCGTGGATGTTACGGTTGTTCTCGGCGACTTGGCGGACTGCTTCAGTGTTGGCTTGGATGACGGCTTCGGCGGCGCGGGCCTGGCCTTCACCGAGGGCGCGGATGGAGTCGCGGGCGGCTACATTGGCGTCGATGACGGCGGCTTGCACGTCACCAGCGTTGGCGCCTAAGACCAGGGGTGAGATGATGGCGCTAGCCGAAGCATAGCCGAGGATGGCAACGAAAGCGATCTGTAGACGAATATGATTTATTATTAACTGTGATATTAATTGTAACTTAAATTGAATAATTAAATTGTTTTTTTTAAGTTCCTAAATGGACAAATATATGCAGTAGGGTGGAGAAGGGATCAAATTTATTTGGGTAACTCGCAATATATATTGGAATTATTAATCGAAACATCTACTGTCCATATATAAAACTCTTACTTTACGAAGTGGCTAATAGACAATAAAGGAAGAGACAAAATTACTAGACTTATAAAAACTTAAATTTTCCATGTAAATAAGCAAGTTGGGTGTACACACTCTTCTTCGACTTTAAAAAGTAATTCTAAGAAACTGGTAAGAAACAGACTCTATTTTAAGTTCACGCAAAAAGCCCGGCAACGACTAGTTAAATATATAAAAAATCGATTAATGGAAGTACCAAATATAAATTAACTTGTATAAGAGGATAAAATATTTAATATTTATTAAGAGTAGAAAATATTCTTGATATGGTTGAGTTATGCTAATTATACCTTATTAGTAGTGACTTTGCCTAAAATGAACTTGAGGTGAACTACGGTAATGTTATTGATAATCTGTAACATGAATATTATAAGAAATATTTATACTTCTTGACACAATTAATTTACTCAGACGAAAGTGGCGTTTTAATTAAAAAATGTACGTTTCGACATTGAAACGCACAGATTCATTCATTTTTAACTAGCAACCTAGCAGACACCTCGGGACCTATTTGCCATAAAATTTTTGAGACCCTGATTGTTGAGTGGCGGAAATGATAGATGCCCCAGAACGGAGATATAAAAATAAAATCCAAATACATTTTTTGTTTATATAGATATCAATTATGAGCAACTGACTCAAGAGTCTAAACAATTAAATACTGTCAATAACATTACTACTGACCTTGCCTCAGCCAAACTATATTTGTAACAAGCCTTATGAAATACTCCTAACATAGTTACATATCCTTTGAATTTAACACGCATTTTGAATACAAATTACGTACTCATTTTATATTCTATATACTCGTAGACAGTTTATAATAGTTCTGTTTGATTTTTTTGCATATTTCTACAAATAGCAGGACACAGACAAAATTGTATTCAGACACTCCGTTTTCAGGTTTATTGATTTTTTAAAATAAATATACGTTTAACATTATATTTAAGTATTATTCAGAGCGTCAAATATCTCTTTGGTTGTTTTTTTCGTCCAATAATAAAAATAAATATTTGTATCATAGTTCACATCTAATTCTTAATCTTTGTCGTTACCCTTGACCACTAAGCAGTGGTATGCCAAACGCGTAAGACCCGACCACGTATAAAGAACCCGAATGATTAATCTATGATAGGTTTTTCAACCTTATTCCCTTATAATAAGACCGGAATCGGCTTGGAATTAAAAAAAAAAATAGATATTTTTATAATGTTAGGTTAGGTTAAGTTATGCTATTACGAAAGTAAATGTGTAAAGTAAACGTGATGTGGACGAGCGTAGTAATTGTGATTTTTGAGAATGCCTGTCAATTACATTATGTAACATATTTACACGGTTTTAGAATGATTTGCTATGGATTTCTTCATTTAGGCATAGTATATAGGTTCGAATTTTATACAATTGAAAATAGATATTTGGGTAAAAATGTTACTGAGCTTGATTTTAAAAGTGGAGAATAGAGGAAGTATATGAATAGTCGTTTTCTGCTGTTGTATGAACGTTAAGATCTTTCAAGTTACTAAGAGAACTAGTTAGAGTAATTGAAGTAGAAGATTTATATATCTAATAATTATATGCTAATTATTCTTTTTGACTACCCCTGGCTAGAGGAGCGGTGTGAAGATAAGTAGTAAATAGAGTAAAATCAAATAAATGATTATAGTTCAATGTTGAAAGTGATTTTAAAAGATTTTTTAGTACTAAATCTTAAAAAAATATCGGTTAAATAAATGACCCAGGGTTTAAGATACAAAATTATACCTGTTATGTCTAAGTTGATATATATACGTTTTTAACCTATTATAACTATAACAGTAGAGGCTTTAGGGTTTAACTTTGATCCAGTTTCCATCTAGTTTGTATGATTAATTAAAATGAATGTTAGGAAGTTAAGGTAGTATCACACTTCAAATCATCAGATCGTAACTACCATTGATGGAGTGGCCATCAAACCCAGAACTATCGCAATAACATTCAAATACTATTCCATTGCAGCCACGGCTGCTATCCGTTCAGATGTAAAAATTAGAAATAGATAGCATGAATTATTATTAACTTTATGAAAACTATTATTTGAAATATTAATATTCATTATGCTTGGATTACCGCGGTTTTTCTTAAGATTAATGTGCGATCTTTTAATTTATATTATTGAGATGAAAGAATCAATATATTTAATAAAAATAAGAGAATATATGTATGTATATATATAAATAATAAACTAAAAAGTAATGATGATATAAAAATCAGTGCAAAAATAGCTTATCTCGTATTTTTTTACATTTTTTTTAATAATTTTTAATTTCTTTTTTTTTAAATAAGCGTTCATTGGAACTAAAATATTTAAAGGAAAATTTTGGAAATTCACTCGTATTAATTTCAATGCTTAAAATTGTTATTTTATGACTAGTACTGATTTTTTTTTAAATTGACCATTATCACTTATTATAATGATAAGCGTTATCACTGATAAGGTGTTCTTACCAGAAATCTCATCTTGCACTTCTTGTTAGACTGCTGGTGAGCTACTGAATGCTGTCGTCCTGCCAACCACGTCTTTTATACTAGTTGCCATTGAAAGTACACTGTACGTATATGTATGTACATACTTGTTATTATTATTAAAACACAAACGACATTTTGTATGAAATGTCAGTGTCATGTGTAATTTTTTTTTTGTTTTTTAATTTTTTTTTTATTTCTTCATTTCACTTTTTTTGTCGCTGAGACGTCGCGTCGGTTGTTTGTGGCTTAATATTTTTAAAATTTCATTTTAGTTTTGTTCTCGGATCTCGATCTTTATTTTTTGTTTCATATAATTATTTGAAAATAAATTATTTTAATATAGTATAATGAATACATTTTGTACGTTCTTTTATTAAAATGTAGTTTCGATTAATATACATTACCAACATTTTAAACTATTAGCATATTTTGATACATTGTCACATAAATTACAGTTTTTAATAACCCTTTTGCTATGTTGTAATTTATACCTTGTCTATTTGCTATCTGTCTATATTGTATTTGTCCTTCGTTTAGAAGACAGATTGAACTTAGTGTTAAGACACTCTGTTCCTCTTGAACCGTCTATTTTTTAAGATTTTCCTGTTGGTTGGCGGCTCAACGACGCGCTTTGTCTCACTACCAAGGCAAGGAATTGTGATTAATTTATTCCCTAAGTGGGAAGCAAATCCATAACTGTCGCTTCTGCAGCCGGAAGTTATGTTACAACGCCATAACACCGTCAGCAATTCCATTAGATATAGAATTGCTGACGGTATATGTATAGAGTTCAATTTTATTCAGTTTGATCGAATATTGATCAGATTCTTTTTATATTACGAAGGTGTTAAAACATGCTGTATATGTTGTATATAATAACCTGAACTCTCTTTATAGTGTTCGATTTAGTTATTTCATATATATATAATCTTGAGACAAAATACTGCGTCGAGTTCCGCTATTCAACGTGCTATGACTCGATTTAACTGGACTCGAATGAAGCTAAAGCTTTAATTTTTTTATTACAATCAGGCAACTAATAGTGCAAAGACTGTCTAGAAATAATGCATCTCTTAAATGATGCAATGAAACAAATTTTATTCTAATTACTAAAAAATTTTGCAAACGTTTGTGGGTTCGATTCTCACTTGGTGAAATAAATTACTTTCAGTTTCTCGCTCTGATAACAAGACAAAACTATATATTTCTATAGATTCGATGATATAAATCAAGAACTATCGCGTTAAAAACCTTCATTCGACGAGTTGTAATTATGCTACAGTGCGTTAAAACGTAACACACAAATGTATTACATTTCAAAGGTAAAATTAGTCTAGTATTTTAGCGGAGTTGACCTCGAAATTTTTATTTAAAATAATTAAATAATTTTGCCTGTATTTTATATGATATATTCCACCTCTATAATGAAATCTATCCTATATAATAAAAAAGCAGCATCAAGTTGTTTCCCACTCCGTTCATCATAGCGTTTTGAGTGCCAGAACTCAACGCAGCGCTTTATAATTAATTATATCCTTAACTACAAGTTTATAATTGATTTCCCAAGGGGGAATCGAACTTACGATCATCACGTTAACACTTAGGTGCGCTTAACATACGAGTAGCTTATATTAAATGCAGCAAAAATCGTGAAAAACAAATTTATCGTTACACGCACGTATGTATGTATATAGCAATATATTTATTTCTGGAATTATTATTTATTTTTTACGTAAAAAATATAAATAGATCACTTATTTAATATTATTTTTCCCCCTCTTATATTATAAGCACTAGTTATTAGTATAAAAAAACTTAAAATTATTTAATATATATTATTATCTTTTATTAAATCTAAATTGCGGCAAAAAAATACACGGTTAGTTATTTCTACATATTTCATGGGCAAACTCTGTTACGTTGAACATTGAATTACATACGTATATACATAATATATATTGAGGCTGTCTAGACTCAGTGGCATAGTGATTGGCTGGCAACCCGATGGTTATAGGTTCGGTTTCCATTACGAAAAATTATATTATTCGTTTTATTGTAACTAGTCATCGCCCGCTACTTTTTTGGTTCTGTTTTATTTCCGTTGCCATAGGACTTTCTCTCTCTTCTTTCAGTGCTCCTCTACACTCCCTGAGCTACCTACATACTAAATTTCAACTTCCTAACCTCCAGTAGTTTCGTATATCTGTCGATCGGTAACGGACTAGTTTTTTTATATAAAGTAAAGATTATGCCAGTCAGCTCTCACGGGGCACGTTGTTCTTTGAAAATGGAAATTAATGTAAAATACGTAAAACTTATATGTAAATTAGATAACGATCGGGCGTATCCATGAAGGAGAAATAAATAATGCATTGATGTTTAATAAAAGTGTGATAGTGTTATGACTGTAAACGTGACGGTTGTGGATTTGATTCCCACTCGCGTAAACAAAATATTTTTACTTCCTCCCTCTAGTAAGAAGAAAAGGCGTTCAGTTCCGCCATTCAAAATCCAAGATTGGGCTGTGGTTGGCGAACGAAGTCGTTTGACACTAGGTTTCTTTTGCCTCCCTGCTCCTCCTGCTCCCTGCATACCATGCAGTAAGATTGGAAGTTTATTTGATCGGGACATTGTTAAAATTAACGTTAGATCAATATAATAAGTGTATGTACTCGTATTCTGTTACAGTGAATATGTAACAATTTATTCCGGTTCTTGTTAAAAAAATAAAGCTTTCGAAATTAAAATTGACAGTGAAAGTTGAAATTAAAAAATTTAATTTAGTCACCAATTCGATGCAGTTTGTTTTTTTTTTACTAAATTTAAAATATTTATTGGTCAGTAAGAACCGCTCTGCCACAGGAGACGAAATAAGTAATAATACATTAGTTCAAAAGTTAGGACTAAGCGTAATGGAAAATTGTTATGTTTTTGCAAAAATTAAGACGCTTATTTTTTATTATTTATTATAAATAAAATAATGACTTTTTTTTAAGGAAAAGACACGACAAACGAGCGTGCGGGTCACCTGATGGTAAGTGACTACCGCCGCCCACGACCTCGTGCAACCCCAGAGGAGCTACAGGTGCGTTGCCGGCCTTTAAGATGGGTTGGGCGCCGAGCCCGGCATTACCTAATACGAAACGCAGTGGCATAAAGCCACTACTTCACGCCGGTTTTAAATGCCGGGGGTGGTAATGATCCGGTCGAGTTTGCCCATGCGTGTTGCCATTGCTGGCGACGTGACTCTACCACACGTACTTTAGTCGCCTCTTACGACACCACCAGTACCAGGATGATCCTATTCTAGGGAGGGATCACACGGCACAACTTTGCTTAGACCGGGCTTAACATGTGTGTGTTTCAAAGAAAAAAAAAATGTGGGTCATCAGCACTGTACGCGGAGAACGGAGTGTATTGACGCTAGGTTTTCTCCGCCTTCTTTAATATGTGTAGTATAGGGTAAAGCTGACGAGAATATAAAAAAATCGGCCAAGTGCGAGTCGGTTTCGCCCACCGAGGGTTCTGAACTAGTTCTGGATTAAACCTGAAGTACAACTTATAAAAATTGACAAACTTAAGTTTGCGAGCGTATGCATTCGGCTTATATGAAATGAACTACAAATATAAGTTTGTATTTTATTCGGTTAAATATATAGTAGTGAATATATAATTCACTTTTCGTACTTTTTGTTTTGTAAGTTCTCACTACGTGCCAAATTTCATAACGATAGGTCTACGGGAAGTACCTTATAGGTTTTTATTACCCGGCGAGTTTCATACAAAATGCAGGTAATTCTCTCGTATCTTTTAAATGCGTTGATTTACAATTATATATATTTCTGTGTTCTAATGGACCGTATACCGCTTTCGGACTCGTTCAGTGCTTTCCGTCCAAATATTTATTTTTTATTACAGTACAGTATACAGTTTATTCATGCGAGTTCAACGTATTCCTTAATGGGCTCGCTTCGCATGCGGTGGAAACCGAACTTTAAGACAGGGTGAGCGTAGTGCTCACTGCATAGTCTTCTTTTTTAAACGACTTTTAAGTAAGTGTAAGTCGACTTTAATGTAAGTTATCAATTTAACATGCACCTATGGTACATATATAACGATAGTGTATTTAGGCTTACAAGCATTACATATATGTGCTATAGCTATAGCTAAATTCCGTATGTACATATATTGTATGTTTGTCTTCAAATTTCTCGGAAACTAACGGTCATATCGAAGCGATTTTTTTTTGGTTTTGTTGCGTAAAACTATGAATTCCAATTTATGAAAGTTAAGTTATTTCCTTCAAAACGAGTTTTCGAGATATCTTTCTGCTCTAATATTAATATATTCCAAGTATTGGAAATAGGTTTATTTTTTACATTAAATATTTAACCGGATTAATCGCGTTTCGAACACTTTGCAGTAGTCTATGGTCAAAGGTAGAGATGATATTCGTCTGTCAGTTAGCATAACTATTATATCAAGCTACCGCCAATGAATGCTTCATTGCCCCGCGTACTGCCCTGGATTCCCGCAAACTGAGCTAACTGTTTCTTGCCCTCTAATATGGCGGATTTGAGACTTCAGAGATTTTATGAATATGAATTATTGCCGTATCTATAATTTTGTAAAACTTAAGATAATAATACCGAACTGTCTCTCTATGGAGCAGGAAGCTTTCCGACGTAAAAAATATATCAATTTGATATTTTAAGTCTGTCGGCTCGTTCATTTGTTACACCGTAACAAAAACAAGTATTATAGAGAAATTGTTTACAATTTTTTCATAAATAATTTGTTTTATGTAAAAAATAATATTATATTTCATTACACTTTCTAATTTCCATTCCGGATATGCAGTCAATGTCCTGTCTTTATTTCTTTGGCTTCTTATCTCTATCGATGTAGCCAGAGAGTAGGTACGGAGCGTCAAAAACGGTCTCTGCATACTTTTGTCGCCTGCTCCTTATATGTCCTCCTCATTGCGACGGACGGAGATGCTGTTTACATGACCTTCCTCTAATATCATCGATACAATGTTCCCAAAAGTCAACTGAGGTCTCTCTTCCTCTCTTGCCGCTCACTCTTGCTTCTTTGATGATTTTTCCCATTCTTTCATCACTTATTCTGTCGACGTTCTTACCACTTGGGCAAGTTCTGCTTTATTCGACATTTTTAATTAAACGCCTATTAAAACTGCTTACTACAGTTATACATATCCATACTAGTATTGGAATATGGAAATATGGCCAGCCAGTCTAACAAATACCATTTAAGTATACATTTATAAGTAAAAAAAGCGTATAATTCTAAGTTTACCTAGAAATAGCAAATCAACTAGCTGCAAAGTGACATATATGAATTATAATCTATAGCTACCTGCTCATATTGTAAAATTAATAACAGCTAACCGATAGACTAATAAGGACAGTATAGAAATCCTATTACATTGTTTAATTTGTTAATAGTATATTAAGGTGTTTATATAAATTTAAGTTGCATAAAATTTGTTAAAAAATTCAATAGTTTTTTTAAATTATATAAATATCGATATCTCAAAACCTACTTTATGTCTTCTCTTCAGTTACAAGACAAAGCGCGGCATTGATTTCCGTGACTCTACATACAATGTCTTACAAATTTTGCAGACAGTGGGAAGTAAAAAGCTAAGCTGTTATGTGCGGAATACAATGCAAATTTTTTTTTCGGAATGGGCACCACATTGAAATTATAAATTTTTGACGATCATAAAAAATATCAAAATTGCCACAATTCTCATTTATTGCAACCGCAAATATTCCGGAAATCGAAGCCGCTACCTCCAACACGTTAATTATTTATACGTAAATATAATTTTTGCACCGTTTACAATCACACGTAACCTTGTAAGTATTGACTTGACACGTATCAAATCTGTTGGTAAAGCTATCGAATTTATGAATATTATATTCATACTAATAACACTAGATTTGTTATTTTATTTACTTTTAATTAATTTGTAATAGAAGTGGTCGTGGCGCAGCGGTAAAAGTGCCTGACTGAGAACACTACTGGGTTCGATTCCCACTCACAGAGACTAATTATTTTCATTTTCTCTTCTTTCTAGTTAGAAATGCGACGTTGAGTTCCGCCTACTCGAAAATTAGGCGGTGCGTAGAGAACGGAATGCCTTAATACAAGATTCCCTCTACCTATCCTGCTATATGTGGGATAGAGCGTGAAGCTAAAAATAAACTTAACAAAACTCAAGGTGTTTCGACACCTTGACTTTCTGTTTCACAAAATGATAGAGCCACACAATTAGCTTCTCAAAAAAGACAACAGGATAGAAGTTATCCTTGAGCGGATGATTAAATGGCATTTATCCTTTTGATATACTTACTTATCTACTTTCGTTTCCTCATGCTGCTATAGTTCACTATGAAAACTAGTACCGGACTTTATATAGAGTAATTACATACTTATTGAGTACATACGTTCGTCTCTACAATGTAGATATATTGTTAAAATTCCGCTAGTTACACCGTCGCGTATTTTTACTTATTTTAATGCTTTTATTAGGTCGAGCTGTAAAAAACCATTAAATGAAATCTAAGAATTTAAATTTGAGCCACTTGTAATAATAGTGTCCTCATCAGAATGCATCCATCCACGTCACTCACTAAAGATAATGTAAAAAAAATATTATGAAGTTGTATTCGCAGATGTGAGAGAGTGACTATCAGACAGGTCGGGGAGATGATAGGAGATCCATATGAGTGTATACAAAGAGTCCTTGCGAATAAATGGCATAAAAGAAAGTTCTCCGGCCCTTGGGTGTGGAGTACGTAAACCGACAAGCAAATAAAGAACAAAGTCGACATTCTAAGAGATAATCTCGAAAAGTTCTAAGGAGACCTTTTCTTTTAACCGTTTAGTTTATTCAAACCTTTTTTTACTTTCAAACATAGAAAATAACTTGGTTGTAAATTATACAAAAAATAAACCTTCGATTTGAACTTATAATAGTCCAATATACACGAGTACATGCATGTAATAAGATAATGAAAAAAAAAGAATGATTACTCAAGGTATTGACTGTTGAGATGGAGTAAATAACAATTGAGTTGGAAACTAATTTATTTTTATAAACCCTCTGGAGTGTTGGTACTATAGTATAGTGTCAGGCTGTGTACGTGACGGTCGTTGGTTCGATTCCTACTTAAGAAAATTGTTATTACATTCTGATCAAGGCAAAACGCGGCATTAAATTCCGTTTCGCAATGCGCTTATAGAAAATGAGGTGGAAAATAGGATTTGTTCTCCGAGAGAGGACTTTATGTTAAAACACTCTATTTTCCACTTTCTGCTTAAGAGATTGCGTGTCAAGTGGCGGTGCTTAAAAAAGCACTTAGGTTCTTCACCAAAGCGAGAAAATGAAAATAATTCACTCCCACAAGTGGGAAATGTCCCGCTTCTATCAATTCTGTATGTTTTTTTAACTTTAGGTATTTTTTCTCTGAATAATGTTTTTTTTATCTATTTCAGGTAAGACTCTCTGCTGTTACGCAAGGTTTGTTCTTCTTCCTTAAATTTATTACTATTATTATAAGTACGGTATAATTTTATTTATTTGGAACCGAGATTGATATTATGTTAAAATACCAAGACTTCAATAGTTACAATCAAATTATTTTCATGCTCTGATAAACAAGAAAGAATCTGAAGACTGATTGATAGGCGCGCGGCGTTAAATACCGTCACTTCATTATTAAAAACAGATTATGTGTATCTGTAATATTTATATTTTCTTTTATAATATTTTCGCCATCAGCTTTGAACCTAAAACTATCTTACAATATACACGTGCCAACAATGTTAATAGAAAAAAAAACATATGTTACTGATATAACTGACATAACTCAACTATCATACTAAACTAAATAGACTTATTTAGAGAATTTTTATTAATCACTTGCAATGATTCCAATACATTCCAACTACATTCTGTTTATCTAAAAAGGAAAAAAGTCATATAAGAAAGCTCCTTGTCGTTTCTTGTTAAGTTTAAGCATATATTATAATGTAATTACAGTCCGTTTAAGTACAATATAATAGTAGGTATAGATTTAACTTTTTTTTTAGCTTCACACTGTATCCCGTATACAGCAGTACCCCGCTGTATGCTTAGCGGTAGAGGGATCTTACGATCTGAGTGTTACGACGTGGCGAAACTCAATGCCGCACTGTCTAATCGCCAGAGGGAGAAAATAAAAATAATTCACTCCCTCGACTGGGAATCGAACCCACCACTGTGAATTCCGGTTCTTGGCTGTCTCATTTCACTTATTTGGCTTAGTAACACATTTTACAGATAATTTAGATGGAAAAAGAGCTGTGAGACATAGAGAAACATTACTTATAGTTGTTACGAGACGAGTGGTAGAGTTAGATGTAGAATATTGGCGTCAAGATACTCCGTTTTTATTTTTAGGTAAAGAATAGTTATAATCCGAGAAAAGGAAATAATCAATTCCCTCGAAATGATATCGAACCAACAACCGTCGTGTTTACAGTCATTTAGCTATTAATATCCTAGTATACAATCTCCTAAAATATAAGTGCAACCACTGATCTATAATATCACATAAATATTCTTATAAACTAAGCGGCAACCACATTCAATTTTACATACAATTTATCATAAATTATATATAATTTTATATCGCTTTTATAAAGTGAGAATGTTTAATATTAATTTAAACATATTGCTCGGTAATACAGCGAGTAGGAAGCCACGCCCAGTTTATCGTCTATTTAAATATAAAAAACCTGAGCAAGATTTGTCTGTACATATGTAATTATGTATGGATATCTTACATATATAAAGTTGCACCGATTTTTTAAATTCTTGTATTCTAAGAGTAATACAGATTCGTTTGCGAGATTTTTCTTTTTTTTTACTTATCAAGTTTAGCTTGGCGTTGAGTTCCAGCGCTCAACACGCAGTATCGTTTTTGGGCGAAAAAAAGGGTTCAGAAAGTCTTAGTATAGGTTCCCTATGTCTCCTTGCTATGCGTAAATACGTAAAAAAGTGTTATTTTATTTAGCGGAGCATGTATGAAGAGTCAGCCACAATGCCTCTCAACACTAATCTCCCAAGTTCCCTCTGCTTACTCTACCATGCGCAGGATACAGGACGAAGCTAAAAGAAAAAAATCAAGTAGTGAATCTTAACGCCACATTTTGTCCTAATTTTTTGACTTGATATGAAATTGTTTCAAGCCTCGACTAGCATCGAAGCCACTTCCATCATTTTTAGAGGCATATGTTGGCTGATAACGCCACAATGACATAATATTACAAAATATTTATAACATTTGCTCAAAATAATATAGTAAAAGTAGTATCAATGTATATAGGTATATAGAACAATTACCGCGCCCACAATCCTCGCAACGAGCCCGGAGTATTTCATCAGAAAATTTCGTTTGCGACCTTTGCATTAAGTTAAAGCGAGTTTATGTCCATTCTGATATTGAGAAGTGAATATAACTTGATTATTATACATGTCGGTTTAGTGGTTGATTTGATAATATTACGTATAGGTAAGCATTTTTTTACGAGGCCGTCGTCGTGGCGAAGGGGCACAAGCGTGCGTGACATCGTGTCGGTTTTGGGTTTGATTCCCACAAATGAAGTAAATATATTAATATTTTTATTTCCTTGCTCTGGTTACTAGGCAAAACACGGTGTTGAGTTTAGCACGAAATGAGAATTGGCGGAATGTGGATAATGGAAGTATAATGAGTAAGAGGTTTCCTACCATTGTGTTCCCAGGTTCACTCTGCCTTTCCTGCGGGCGTTAACTTAAAAAAAATTGCAATGTGAATAAGCTTCTTGCTTTATTCCGCATTGCAGAATAGGATCTAGCCTTAATACACCCTGCTCAACACGCATCGCCGAATTTCCGAGACATTGTGTTCTAAACTTAAATTGTGGTTAAATTCTACTATAAATCAGTAATTTTGCTAAAATATTAATAAAATTAAAAATATCTAAAATCAAATTAAATCAGCTTCAGACTGTATCCCGCACACAGTAGGGTAGGCAGAGTGAACCTAGTGTTAAGACACTCCGTACCCCTCTTTCCGCCGAGTTCTGGAGGCAATGCGTGTTGCCGCGCAAAATAGGTGAGATAAGAAAATTGTGGAATCCAAATATTACATTATATTCGGGTTAGGCAGTTAGGTTTTTTAAGGTATTTTTGTTAAGCCTTCATAAGATACATTATTATTAGTTTATTTATAGAGCAGTGTCACGACATTTTCTTTCTATAACAATGGAAATGCGTTCAGTACATTCCATGAGCGTTCATAATTAATACATTATTTTAATTATTTATACGATGCCCTCGTACGTTATGTGTTGCGAGGAAACCTTTACTCTTCTATGAGAAATGGTGTGTTTGTCTGTTTGTTTTGTTTTTTGTATTTTTTGTTACTGCTTCCTTTATGTAGTCTTTAGGATTTAATTTTAAAAAATATCTGCTTTATAATAAGCGCAAGTATTAATTCATTTTAAAAATGTTATGTAGCATTTTCTTTTATATAAAAAAATCTTATTTCATCTGTAAGATTGTAAGGTAAAACTTGAATTATTTTGTCAAAAATTAAAGTCAATAACGATAAAGTTTTATAGTTACTTAAAAAATATTAAAATACTTAAATTGCAGTAGCATCTGGAAAAACATATTTTGACTTTTTTCTTAATTAAAACTTCTTTTAAAAAACCGGCAAAGTGCGACTCGGTACCGCTCACACAATAAATACCATTTTCCATGCAAATGAATCGCGTCTCTTGTATGAGAACTCCCATAAATATTTATTTCAATATTTTTTGCTTGCAATAGAAATAAGTCATCTGTGAAATTTTCAACTGTCTAAATATCACGGTTCATGAGCTACAATCTGGTGACAGACGAACAAACGCACCGACAGAAGGACGGACAGCGGAGTCTTAGTAATAAGGTCCGATTTACCCTAAAAATATACAATTTAATCTGTTATTCGAACAATTTTCTCACTGTTACTGCGCCACGGTGGCATCTACATTATATTATTTTTATACATCTTTGTTCGTATATCGTCGTGTCCAGTACAGTCTACGCTATGATGGCTGTGTATATTTAATTTTCTTCTATTTTCCTCCCGAGTGACGAATGCGTTAAAATTCAGAAAACTTAATTTTAAGGCAGCCACAACTCTTCGGCCGTACTGTTATCTCATTTAAGTGCGAAATACCCACATAATATCTGATCGAAACCAACGCAAGATTAGGAAATTATGAATTTATAGCAAGGATTCGTCGCATGCCTTCTTGCCACATTGTCCCGGTCACCCACATTTGTACGTGCCACGAATTGTTTGGTGTAGAAAGTGAATCTTATAGTTGTTTTATTTGTTAATTTATCTTTTTTCGAGATATATTTTTGTATTTTTCAGTTTTTTTTTGGTAGATAGAGAATGCAGTCGTGGCGCGAAGTCTGACTATAAACAGGATAATTGTACATTCAATTCCCTTTTGTCGGAATAAAATGAAATTATTTTGTGGGTAGACATTGGGAGCCTATAAAATACGCTAATCCCATTAAGACACTTCCGTTCCCCACTTTCCGCCAAATCCTGGAGATATAGGGTTTTAAGTGACGCAACTCTACGCCGTGCTATGACTCGTCACCAGAATAAGGAAATGAAAATATCAACTATTTCGTTACCTCGAATGAGAATCGAATCGACAACGCCACGACTGCCCTCAATTTTTGTTCTGCGAAGTATTTACAAATTATATCTAGGTACAGATCATACTAAGAAGGCGCTAGAATATCGCGTGAATGCCAACATCTGGTTATGGCCATTACTCATATCACGACGACGAGATTATTTCAAGTATGTTTCATAGAAAATATTATGAAGTTTTTTTTTCTTTAGGAATAAATTACATTATTTTTGATTTCCGTGATATTTGTATTTTTCTTGTGTCATATAAAGTATAATCTATTCTATGTCTATTTTTTTGGTTTCCCGCTGTATCTCCCATTATAGCAGGCAGGCTGAGTGAATGAGAGATCCTAGGATTTTTTTGCGGGACTCAAATCCGCGTCTTCTGGTCGGTTTTCTCCTGGGGGCGCGCAGGTTCGAGTCCCGCTACGTTCAAGTTTTATACGTTTTCTAAATTAGTAACTTAGTGTTTAGATACTCGGTGCCCCACTTCCTTCCCGAATTCGTGACATAGCGTGTTTGATGGTAGAACATAACGCTACACTTTCTTACTAGAGCGAGAACAAAAAACATTCCACCGAGTTGAAATCGAAGCGACAACTATCGTGATAACAATTTAACATAGTACCGTTGTACCTCTACAAGCAACAAACTAAAAGTTGTTATGGCCGATTAAGAATTATAACTGTAACATGACAAATTGCAATAGGAAGCTGCTACTAATATCCATTTAATACAAAATGACTTGTTATATTTTGATTGTATAATTAATTTTCCACACGACTTGTTACTGCTATTGTACATTTGATGTGGTATTTTTTAACAATTTTTATAATAAATATAAAAGGGGCCAGTCGTGGCGCAGCGGCACAAAGTGTGACTGTAAAACGGACTGGTTGTGGTTCGATCCCCACGCGAGGAGATGAAATATTTACTTAAATTGATATTTCCATTTCTTCGCTCTGGTGTCGAGGCAAAGCGCGGCGTTGAGTTCTGCCACTCAACCCGCAATGCCTCCCGAATTCGGCAGAAAGTGGGGAACAGTGTTTTAATACTAGGTTTCCTCTGCCTACCCTGCAGTGTGCGGGATACAGCGTGACGCTGTTTTTTTTTATATATATAAAAGCTTTTACATGCTTTTTACATTTTACCCTTTTAAATTTTTTATGTTCTGCCAATTTATTTGAATTTTACTGCAAAAGGTCTAAATATATATTATCCTAAGGCGTTTTGTATAAAATATACAATCCGTGTCTTAGGTTAGTTGAGTGCTTGAACTTTATCAGAACTATTCACCATTCTTTAATTGAATGTGATTGCGTTACCATAAGAGATACCTATTTATATGCAAACATGTATTAAAAAAACACTCCATATATTCTTAAATAATTTTTATTACAACTATAGTCTAATTACCACAGTTGTTTAGCGACGTTTAGACTATATGTGAATTGGGAATGATCTGTAAGCTGCTTGGTAGGAAAAAGGTGCTACCGATTGATAGCCAATGGCCGCTGCTGGTACCACCGTCAAGCCAGCAGGCACTCCAGCTACAGCTACACCGGATGGGAAAATGGCTGAATTGTATGCTTGGATAGCCAAATTTTGTGCTTTAAGGGCATCGTCGAGTGCAGACTTGGCACTAGCAAGTAAATCTTCCTTCTTTTCACTTTCAGCCTTTTCGGCAGGTTTTTCCTCAGCCGATTTTACAACAGCCTCTTTTTCTTCTTTAACTTCGGAGATAGCTTCGCTTTTTACGGCTGCTTCTGGCTTAGCTTCAGCGGCTGATGCAGATTCTACTGCGACACCTGATTCAGAATTTGACTTAATTTCAGGGACAATAGCGGCATCAGATTTGACTAATGCCTCAGCATTTCCAGCCAACAATGCAGCATTTCTAGCTTCAGCGATTTGAGCTTCGTTGACTGCTTGCCATTTCTTCTCTTCTGCGACCCAAAAGGCTTCCTCAGATTTTTCCTTGACCAAATCGATTGATTCCTCTACGCCTTCATTTTGATTTTCGGCAGCTTGTTCGGCCAATTGACGAGCCTGGTCAGCGAGTAATTGAGCTTGGTCTGCGATTTTTACCTGTTGATTTTCAAACCATGTTATTAAACATAAAGTAAAAAAAACAAAAAAAGATTAAAATATGCACTCATTTCATAAAAACTGTTCATCTGTTTTTACAAAATTAAACCAAAACAAATACTCATACCTAACGGATTTAAGCTTTCGTTTAAAATTTAGGAAAGATTCTATAGGTACCTGAGCATCAATAGCAGCAGCTTGAATGTCACCAGGTGGTATAGTTGGTACTACGACAAGACGAGGAAGGGCAACTGCGGCGAAAGGCAGTGGTGCCAAAAATGAGGGCGCGGGTGCCGCTGCCACACAAGCGAAGAGGGCGGATACAATCTGAAAAGAAAAAAAAAGTGAAATAAAAGTAAATGTTGAGTCACATCGTGTGACTAAAAGTGACGGTAGTGGATTTGATTTCCATTGGATTTTAATCCCTCGCTTTGGCAACAAGACAATGTGTGGCTTTGAGTTTCGCCACTCAAAACGGAATGTCTTGAAAATTCAGAGAAACGTGGGGAATGAAATGTCGTACACTATTTTACCTCCGCCTAACCCGTTATGTTTTTAATAACTATCAACTCTCGAAGCTACATGATTAAACTACATGATTATTGATTTGATAAACAGAATTAATTGCCAACTATAATGACTTCTAATATGATTTTTTTACTACATTATCGTAATCGTATAAAATTTTTGATTGTTTTGAATTAAAAAATACGACCAATGATGATATTTGATATTTATAAAATATACATAAAGCTAATTATTTATTATACGTATATATTTTTGTAACATTACGATCTTTTTACCCATGTTAAGTAAGTCTCATAATAATTTTAAAACTTTGTTAAATGTGCTGATGTCAGTGAATAATTTAATTTACTGCGTCAGAAACAGCCTTGAATGTAAAATGATTGATTTTGGTAATGATTCATAATAGTCTTTGTAAAATAACTGTAATGATTGCATATTAACTCCTGTACAGATTTTAAATTAGTTAAATGTACAATTGGTAAATATGTAGTTATTACAGAGTACACGTAGGAAGGATGTTTTTAGCCATTTTTATAGAGACTTATTTCAAACGAACGAATGAACCAAAAAACCTATGTATTTTCTTGATATTTCTTTGAAGATTAAATCGGTCTTTACCTCTCTGTTGCATCAATTACGACTTAAACTTAACTATTGTGATTTATGAAGGTAATTTCCACTAACGATTCAATTTTGTTTACTTTATTGTATAAAATATTGTATAATAGTGCTTCAAAAATATATATTTTTATCCACAGTCATATAACCAAGACGTTTCAAATGTAATTCTTTAGCCAGGAACTTACCTAGCGCCATTGCTATACAACATTCACAGGCAAACTAATGCCTTGAGTTTATTTAAATGAAATGAAATCGGTTCAGTACTTTCAGAGAAAAATGTGACCATACATATCGATAGACAGACAGACAAGAAAATTAAAAAATTTTTTTGCTTTTTATTATTTTTTTGTCTCCTTCTAACCATTTCAGTCAAAATTACTAAATGTACAGACAAAATATTATTACTGTCTTATTATATATAGAGATAAGTTAAAAGAAAACAAAAAAAAACGATCTGTATATAAATAAAATATTCCTCTATCAGTTCAATGATCTTTGATGGTAGATCACGATTTACAAGGCCAGTCTATTACCGATTGCTATTTAATAATACGTGCTACTGAAATAGATAGATATAAAAAATAAACCCTAGCCAAGTGCAAAAAAATATTGAATATTAGATTATTAGACCACAGTCTTAGGAATTATATGAATATCAGATCATTAAATGTTAAGAAAAATGTCTCAATCAGTCATCACGCAAAAAAACTCTTTATTTTTCGCCCATTTGAAAGATATTTTATGTTGCATAGTGTTGCACGTAGCAGGGTAGGCAGAGGGAACCCAGGAACCTAATATTTAGATACTCCTTTCCCATTAAGACACTTCCGTTCCCCACTTTCCGCCGAATTCTCAAGACATTGCGTGTTGAGTGGTGCATTTCTCCACTGCGATTTCCCTGGTAAACAGAGCAAAGAAATGAAAATATATAAATATTTTATTCCACCGAGTGGAATCGAACTCAGAACCGTCGCGTTTGAAGCTATAATCATGTGAAATTTTAATTACATAAAAAATCTAGAATTCATATTAGCAAATACACAACCTGTACACACTTCTCTTATAAAAAGCTCCGGCCGGCTGATTGTAAGTAAGTATAATAATTTTATATTTCCATTTCTTCGCTCTGGTGTCGAGACAAAGCCAGGCGTTGAGTTTTGCCACTCAACACGCAATGCCTCCAGAATTCGGCAGAAATTGGGGAACGGAGTGTCTTAACACTAGGTTCGCTCTGCCAACACTGCTGTGTGCGGGATACAGCGTGAAGACTGAATGTTACTTGTAAGTACTAATTTCCTTACAAGTAATATTCAGGTTCGTCTCACTACTTCATAAGCAGTTGAAGAAAATAAATATAGTTTGTTAATACAAAAAACTGATATAAATATATATATTTTTTATATACTTTTACCACGGCCTTTTCTACAGTTTTCAACTGCGCTACGAAAGTTTTGCTTTTCTTTATACCTGCATATAATATTCATATAGGGAAAAGTCACACTAACCTTGATCTTATTTACGATCAAATAATCAACGGCTTTAGAGCAATGCGGAATTGACAATAGCAAAAAGTGTTATTAGACTTGCTGTACGATCAAAAAAAAATGACTTGCTGTATTTACATACAATGTAAATTATCCTATTAACGACGACGACGCGACAGTTTAATGTTGTTTTGGTATTTTATTCATTGTTTTTGTCATCTTGTTGTGGTTGTGACTTTGATTCTCGCCCGGTGAAATGAATTTGAATTTCTTCGCTCGAGTAACAAAATAAAGCGCGGCGTTATGTTCCGCCCCTTAGCACACAATGTCTTGAATATTAGGTAGTGCGTGGGGACAGAACATCTCCATCATAGTGTTGAGGTATTCCTTCTGACTGTTCTGCTTGCAGGATACAGCGTCAAGTTTTAATAAAAAGCAACGACGACCACGACGTTAAGATGTTTTTCGGTGCTTTTTTGTGTTATTTCAAATTTATTTTTGGAAATGTAAATAAAGTTAAATATTCAATTATAATTATACATTCTTGAAATAGCTTTATAGATTAATATCATTAAAAAAGCATTTTATAGCTTTATTTATTTAACGAATAGAAATACTTTATTTAAAACAGTGTCAGTAAATAGTTATTAGCGAAATATTTTTATGTCTCGAATGAATGTTGACATGAAACTGATACGGAGTTTTTTATAGTAATTATTTGTAAAGGAAATCTTATTCGTATATTACTATTTAAAATTATTTGAATATAATACAAAGGCCGTCGCGATGCTGTAAGGTCTCACTATAAAAGTGACGGTTGTGGGTTTGCATTCCACACGGAGGAATTAAATATTTTTTTCATTTTCTCGCACTGGTAGACAAAACGCGGCGTTAAGTTTCGACACTCAACATACGTACTCAACATACAAGTGGGACGGAAATTAGGGGGTTTTAACAGTTTTTTTAGTTTTACGCTACGAAAACGAAATCCAAATAGAACTAGTGTTAAGACATTCCGTTCCCCACTTTCTGCCGAATTCTGGAGGCATTACGTGTTGATTGGCGAAAGTCAACGGCAGGCTTTGCATTTTTGTGTAGTCCTAATAGTCGCGGAATAAAGTGGACAGAGAGACACGTCGAATTTATAAGTGTTCCGTTTTTCGCCAATCAGCTACTGAACCCTAAACCCTAAAAGATTGGAACAATTCCGATCTTCCTTTGTGTGTTGCGTATTTACTTGATTTTTTTTTATTTTTCTCTACTTCCTACTCGTTTCTCGTCCCCAGTTTTCAACATAACGCTCATTGGTGTTACAATGACATATTTGTACTATTCCCCTCTACTTACCCTGCTGTGTGCGGGATACACCGTGAAGCTAATTTTTTTTTCATTCCTATTGTTTCCCATCCTTATTATTTGAAGCGTGATGCAATATCACCTATAGCCTTCCTCGGGAAATGAAAACAAAAAGTTTCAATATGAACCACTAGTTTTTGAGATTAGCTCTTTCAACCAAACAAGCTCGCCTATAGAAGTAGAGATATGAGTGCACAACTATTTATTATGCATTTTCTTTGTCGATAATCATGTAGGAATGCCATATAATACTAGTTTGACGTACAAGTAAGTAGTAATGTCAACTTATCACTGGTACAGAGATTTGCAATTATAATTTATTCAATAAATATGCGAAGGCTAAGCGTAATTATTCATCTATTTGTGAGATATAGATGATATTACATATATAAAAAAAATTAAAAAAATCACGGTATAATATAAAGAAAATGACACTTGAAAAATGTATAGAACCACTCTATTTTTTACTATAGACTATATCTTATTGTTGTGTTATGTTGGTAAAGCTAAGCATTAAGCTTCGCTTTTTATTCGCTTCGCACAACAAACTCGCTAACAGTAACTCTAGCTTCGCTCGCTATAATAACAAAATACAATTTGTAGAACAACGAAATATTTTTAAGGTTCCGTACCTCAACTTTGGACGTACGTCTATCCTTCCGTCCTTTAAACTAAATATTTTCTCAAGAACGCGAAGGGGCTTTAGGGGGATTAAAGAATTCACCATCAAATGTATAGGTCGATAGTCCCGTACAGTACAGAAAAATAAACTCAACGTTCTTTTTGTGCTTCGTATGAAATTAGACCTAGAAATATGAAATTTGGCAAGAAGTAAGAACATATAGAAAAAATAAAAAAAACTGAATAATGTTAGAGGTACGACTTTATAAGAAAGTTGAATAATGTTAGAGGTACGACTCTATCGCAGAAAATGTCGCTAAATTTTCAATATATTGCGTGTTGAGTGACCAATCTCAACTTTGTATACCAGAGTGAGAAAATAAAAATAGTTTCCCCTAATGGGGATCGAGTCCACAACTATCGCGAATTCAAATTCTATTGCTGCTCCTGATATAGTTATTATTATATAATCAGGGAAGTGAATTGCTACACCTACATGCGATAAGCAACAATACTCAAATTATGCAATATTGTAATATATAAATTCATATTTAATAGACGTTATTAGAAATCAAGGAGAGCTTGATCTATTTTAATAATCAATAAGATAACTATGTACTAGTCGTCGCCGCAACTTTGTATGCGTCGTATTTAAAAAATTAATATAATAAATATTTCATTTACTCGAGTGGGAATCGAAACCACAACCTGTCGCGTTTACAGTTGTACGTTTGTGCCCTCCGCCAGTACTGCCCTCAAATTTAAGGACGTAAAATGGAAAATCTCATTTATTCTAATTTTTGTTGGAATTTAGAGAAATTCTCTTAGTGTTTCTCTACACACCGCAATCTAAATTTGGAATGTAGTAGTAATTTTCTGAGTCCTGTAGTTTCGTTCTGTACGTTGTCTGTCAGTTACTAAGGTTAAATAACGATGGTAAGCTAGCGATGGTTGTGAATCAAATACGACTTAGGGAATTTTATGGTTAAACGAGTTCCCGTGGGTCATTTGGTTTCTGTTAATTTATTACCAAAGGTAAAATACTGTTATTATAATTTAATGAATAAGGTCACAGCTTTATTTGTGTGGACTATAAAACAAGGCCGACTAGAGGCCAGCATGGCGTAGTGGCATAAGGGTATGAATGTAGACGCGACGGTTATGGGTTCGATTCCCACACGTGGAAATGAAATATTTAATGTGTTGTTCATTTCATCGCTCTGATGGCAAGGCAAATCGCGCCGTTGAGTTCCGCCACTTGAGCAATGTATTGAGCAGTGGTAAGGGTGGGTGGGTGATAAGCAGGGAACGAAGTGTCTTATCACTAGGTTCCCTGTGCCTACCCTGCAATTTGCTGAATGAAGCTGAAAAAAAAACGTTACCCATTCCCATAAGTTTCGAGAAATCCTTGCTTTGTATTTATTTACACTCCATAAGGAATCCACGCGTGAAACTTGTTCACGCTTTCTACGCCGCCTAGCTTTGTCTGAGTGTTGTCTGTCAGTCAATTGTTAATGAAAGTAGTTAGAATTATAGGGTACTAAGACAAAATAATCATCTTATGTATAAATAGAATTAATAAAAAATCACTAGACTGGTAACAATATTAAGCGCGGCGTTGAGTTCCGCCACCCAACACACAATGTCTCGAAAGGTTAGTGGTGCATGGGAAACTGAGTGCGTTAACATCAGACACCCTATGCCGAAAAGGGTCGGCGTATATACGGTATAGAGCGTGATGCTTAAACAATGACTCTACCAACACCGCAAAGTAATATAAAATATAATATTAAAAAAATTACATTTTTAGAATAAGCATTTTTTTATATATTAGGCATAAGTCGAAATCCATATAAATATGTCGAAAATTCGTTTGAAAAATAAGTTAATAATTTTAATTAATGAATAAGAAAAACGTGCAAAGCACGTGCAAAAGCTAGTAAAAAAAATACTAGTATAAACGAATTAATTTTATTACTTAATTTAAAATTAGTAAGTAAAAAGACTATATTTATTTAAGTAAAATCAATCAAAAACAAAAACTCCAATTCGATCTGCCTTAATACATATAACTCAAAATAAAATAAGTTTTATTAAAATAAATATAATTAAAATCCATATCAAATTTCAATATTAAAAAAATGTATATCACCAAAAAATACCAAACGTGACCTGTCAACACAAAACAAAAGACACTTATGTCAAACAAAAGAATTTAAAAAGAACAAGCTATAACTAACCAGAACTCTCATTGTGATGTCGCGAAGGATACTGATTGCTCTCATCTCGCATACCGTTTTTATATTCTGTCCTATAATATAAGCTGAATACTGGATTTCTTAACACCTTTTATTATTTATTATTTAAAAAAAAAGTAAAACGTCAACGTCATCTACCAAGGCGGGATGGATGCAGGAAGCGCTATTTTTCATTTGATGCCATATAGAGAGGCGTCAATGTAAAGTGGCGTAACGTGTCCTTTTTTTTAAATATTTTATGTGAATCGGTTTTTATCTATTTATTATTTTTTTAGTCTCATGCTGTATATCACATGTTAAGCAGAAGAAACATAATATTAAGATACTCTTTTCTTCCTTTCCACCGAATTTTCGGGATATTGCATGTTGAATGGCGGAACTCAACGCCGCGCTTTATTTTGGCAGTAGAGTAGAAAAAAGTTAATATTAAATTATTCATTTCTCCAAGTGGAAATAGGAAAACGGGGAAAGGACTGTCTTAACAGATTATCTCAGCTATACAGGAAAAAGAGTTAGAATATTTTATTCCCCCGAGGGGGAATCGAACCCACAACTGATATATTTATAATCAGACACTGCGTCATTCTATAAATAATGATTATTTTTATTATTATTTTCTAACACCTATGTTTTTTTATATATGTAAAAACATTATTTGAATTGAAATTTGAACTCGCGATCCATCTCAATAACACATTGACCATAAAAAAAAATACATATTTTATTTAGAACTATATCCAAATATCGAATTTCATAATGTCCTTATTTAGAAGTTAGACTACTTTGGTTACCAACCGACTGCCTGATTTGATTGTGGTTTCGGTTGCGTCACGTTGGCGCCATTAAATACAAGTTTTAGTACTCGAATTTATATGTAATTAATTTATTATTAGTATTAAATATTTTATAGATAAGAAGTTTTGCATTATCGTGTAAAAAATTGACTTAACGATTTTTTATAACTTCCTGAAATGTTATTTTACACTAAGGATAGAAAAATATTCTTAAAAAACGTAGTAAAATTTGAACGGAACGGGACATAAATCTGCGCATCTTTGACGGTTTCTTTTTTCCCGTGTAGTAGTGTTGGTAGAGGTAACCTAGTCCTAAGATACTCCATTCTCAGTGTCCCGCAAGAATTTGAAATATTGCGTCTTGAGTGGTGGTACTTCACGTCAGGCTTTTTATATATACCAGAGTGAAAATATTAAAATAATTTAAATATAATCGTAGCGCGGTATTCAATGCGATACCATGGCTTATACTCCGTTTATCTATCATCAAAATTCGGCAGAAAGATGTCGTGTCATGTAAAAATGGAAAGATGGAGTGTCTTTACACTAGCTTTCCTCTGCCTACATGACACAGCGTGAAGCTGATTTAATTAAATTTTAATAAATCTATGATAAAACTATCTTGTATACTGTATTAAGTTGTATAAATTCAAATATGCACAAGGGTGTGACTGTAAACGCCACAGGTTGAAGGTTCGATGCTCACTCTCGTAAATGAAATATTTAATATTTTGACTCAACACGCAATGCTTTCAGAATTTGGCGGGAAGAGAGGAGCGGAGTGCCTTAGCACTAGGCTCCCTCAACATACCCTGCTGCATGCGGAATATAGTGTGAGGCTGAAAAAAAAAGCTCAAATATCTTTATTGAGGATTAGTCAACCTCTCGCAGCTTTGTCCGCTTGGACTACATTAAAATAGCGTATATACATATATTGTACAGGTAAAATTCGTCTTGAATCGCTAATTATTGATGAAAACGGCATTAAAATCCTATAAGTATGTTATTTAAAAGATCTAGGTGCACTTCGGTGGGCGGCAACTATCTGTTATTCTAAAGAAAGAAAATATAATAAAAAAATATATTTTTCTTTGATAAAATTTTTTTTGAGTTTCAAAGTGAACGCAATAAACAGATACGACTCAGACTTAGCCGCTTTTTTTTCAGTGTATTAGTAATTATTCTACTCTAATTGTAACATGATATAATGTGTCCCACTATCCACAAATAATGTCTGAGTAGGCGGAAAGTAAAGACTAAAGTAAAATGTCAATAGGTTCCTTGTCATTTCCTATTTGGCAAATTTTTCAGGGATGTGTGAAGTTAAAAAGTATTCCATTTTTTTGTTTCTGTTTATGGTTGTATGCGTGCATCTGTAAGTCTATCGGTGGCATTATAACACCCAGACGAATGAACTAAGTTTGATTTAGATTTTTTCTTTGGTTAGAAATATGGTGTAATCGAGTGTAAAGGAAAAAAAAAAAAGCCATTATAAAAAAAAATTAACCTGTTGAAGAATATCAGCTCTTATTTATTTACTTCTTATAGATTTCTGTGTCGGGAGCTAAAATTATCAAGTAACTTTTCATTATTTCAAAACAAAATTGTTTTATACTTTTTTAGAAAATGTATAAAAATTTGAACGTAGCGGGACTCGAACCCGCGCCGCCTGGAAAATGACCAGGCGCTCTGACCACTAAGCCTCTCATCAAGCTACAACATAGATTACTAGCATAGATTCTCATCAAGCTACGTCGAAATTTTTATAATCTATATGTTCTATGTTAACCTTCTTGTCGAAAAAAAACTTGAACTATTACAATAATCCATACAGAACCCTCAACAAAAGAACACGGTAAATCATTCACATAAAACAATTTCCCTACTTTTATTGGACAGATAACGAAATAGCCTCATTCAATATTATTAAAGTTATTAACCTTTGTAGTTATTACTTAAAATATGGACAGACAACAGGCACTACATACTTGTATGTATCGGTATATACGTAATACTATAGGGTAGAAGAGTTTGTTTGGTTGAACGCAACAATAACAATATAGTGATAGTTTGATTTTTTTACTTCACACTGTATCCCGCACGTAGATAGGACAATTCATCTCCATTAAGACGAAATGTCTTCTTTGCATGTTGGGTGACGGAACTCAACGCCGCGCTTTGCCTCCTTATCAGAGTGTGGGAATGAAAATATTAAATATATCACAACCCCGAGTAGAAATCGAATCCAAGACTTATCGTGTTTACAGCCGCATGCTTGTGCCCCTGCGCCACGCTAGTACTCTAGGTCGATTTTTTTTGTTAAATATTTCTTCATAGTGGAAGGTTTTATACTATGCATCGGTTCAATATAACCTATCGTACTTTGGGTACTAAGTTACCTCGGGCACTTAGAACGGCTCTTCAATCACACTCAACTCCATTTGACCACGCAAGCGAAGCCGCATGTGAAAACTAGTGTATACTCGTATATGTATGTACAAGTACGTGTATATAGTTAAATGGACAGTCTAAATGTCAACGTATGGACTTTTTAAGTGATATAGATTTTGAATGTCAGCAGGATTCCATGCATACTTGCCACATTCTCGTTTCGATTAATCAGATGGCAGGTTGATACTGTCTTTTATTGTTTTTAGTGTTTTTCCTCTTTTCTCTCTTGAAAGTGGGTTATTGTTTTTGTATTAAAACTGTTAACAAATGGTTAGAAATAAACAAAAAAAAATATCTGTAGACTTTTAAAGGTTTTTTTTTTATTTTATGGTAATTATAGTTCTTTGACATTTTGCAAGTTCGATCAAAGAAACGTGGCATATCTTGTGATCTCCTGATGTTTGCTCCTGAGCCTGGAACCCAACGCTGTTTTCTTTATTTAAAAACGTTGTTTTTTTATCTTCAAACTGTTTTCGCGCGTTATAACGGGATAGGATTCCACTTACAAATAAAAATATTAAATTCCCTTGGGCGCAAATCGAACCCACAATTTGCGCATTGCGCTTACAGTGCTGCTGCGTCACGATAGCCCCAATTTCTTATTAATTAACTTCCGGGATCCAATTCTCAATTGCAATTTTATAAAAAAGCATAAAATGAAAAACTTATGACCATTGGAAATCGTATAATAAAAATATAAAACAATAGAGGAGAATTCATATGAAATAATTTTTAATTAACATTTACAAATACAAAAAGTACTAGTGAACTTTTAAATCAGCAATAAAAACTCATTGCCTCGTATAGAATTTAACAAAAAGAAGAAAATATAGATAAAAAATCTATGAGGCGAATGCGTGCGTGCGAAGGACTCTTAATTAAGTGGTCAGTATAAGACGAAGTGTTTAATGTCTTTACTTTTTTTTTTTTTTATGGAAATGAAACGGCAAACGAGCGTGCGGGTCACCTGATGGTAAGTGACTACCGCCGCCCACGACCCCGTGCAACCCCAGAAGAGTTACAGGTGCGTTGCCGGCCTTTACGATGGGTTGGGCGCCGGGGCCCGGCATTACCTGTTGCGAAACGCAGTGACATAAAGCCACTACTTCACGCCGGTTTTAAATGCCGGGGGTGGTTAATGATCCGGTCGAGTCTGCCCATGCGTGTTGCCATTGCTGGCGACGTGACTCTACCACACGTACTTTAGTCGCCTCTTACGACACCACCAGTACCAGGATGATCCTATTCTAGGCCGGGATCACACGGCACAAAATTTATAGCGCTAAAGTAAATTTTATATAAAAAAATATATGCATTATGTTTAAAAAAAACTTTTTTGTTACTAAGTGACAGACCGACTAACAATAAAAACAGCGTTTGCAGCGTAGAACGCTGAAATTTGTCAAGTAACCTTGGGGAGTGTAGAGAAATACTAAGAAAATTTCCAAAAATTCTTACGGAAACAACCCTATTTACAGATTTTGTAATGAATTAGTTAATTCAGTATAAAATATATATTCGTTCTAGGTCGTGGTTTTGGTAACCGGGGCGTAAAAAATACTACTTTGTTATTTAAATAACAATAAAAATTAGATATATATAATTATATAAAATCTCTTGAACTTTTCCTGATAGTGTCACAATATGTCTGTATTTAAAAATAAAATTATTATCCTACATTGAAGATCATTCCTTCCTTTTTTTTTTTTTAATTCCTTTGCCGAAGAATATCAAAGGTGGCGTGAACTCTATCTACCCTTTAACACATAAAATACTGAAAAACAGAGTGTCTGAACACCAAATTCTTGAAGTCAACCCTGCTATATACAGGATACAGCGCAGCGTAAATAAATAACGTGTAGATGTGCATCACTACGGTCAATGACTTTTGAGCACTTGAAGAGCAAAGGTAGTGAATCTGGTTTGACTTCCTACTTTGTATTGATTTTTTATACAAATTCACGTAAATAATATGCAATAAATAATATTGATAAGCTTTAACTTTAAGCCGTCGTCATAACGTATGGGTTCACAGCGTCCGACTGAAACCGCTAAGGTAATGGGTTCGATAACTACTCGGTGTAATTATTTTTTTTATTTCATCGCTCTGGGGAGAAGACAAAACGGAGAAATTTCTCTTAGTATTAGAGACCACTCCTGCGCTCCCCAAGAACCCTACATGCAAAATTATTAGTACTCCCAGCTGTACATTGTCAGTAATTCACTTAGGCCTGTCTTTACAAATCGCTCAACTCTGAGATCGATCTTCAGATCAGTCTTGGGATGCCGTTTTCATTCCTAGATTTGCTAATGAAAACAGCATCTTAACATCGATTTCAAAGTTGAGGGCAGCCTATGAATATACAACTTAGTAACCAATTTATATATATATATATATTTTTTATTCAAAATCTGAAAACTACAGATTTTTATGTACTATTTTATTAATATTTTTTACACTTTATAAATTTCGAATACTTTACTCTAACTAAATTAATGTCTCAATCTTATACACATATATAATGTATGGGTTAATTATTAAAAGAAACACATTAATATATAACTTTACAACAATGAATTGGAATGCGGAAAACATTTTTTGTTTCAATCAAACTGTAATTCATTTGTAATTAAAGTAATAATAAAGACGGCGAGGAGATGAGTCAACGTGGTGAATGAACTTGAGAGTTCAAGATCATTTTAAGTGAATCTGGTGTCGATTGTACGATGAAAGTATATAATAACGGTGCAGTGGACCAGTGAGTGTCTGATTGTACTGATGATAGTCGTGGATTCGGTTTCCACTAGAGGGAATGATTTTTATTTTTTTTTAGTTCCTCGCTCACGCAATGCCTCGAATTTTCAGCGCTAAGTGAAATATTTTAACACTCATTTTCCTTTCTGGGTGGCAAGCCCAGCTGTATGAGAGATTTCACGGTGTTGCTATATTTGGGCAGTGGTGCAGTATCTGACTCTACTGACGATAATAGAATAATTGAGCTTTAGGTTTTCTCCGCGTAGCAGGTTAAGAGGAAACCTAGTGTTAAGGCACTCCATGCTCCGCTTTCTGACCATAACGCCTCAGCTCATAATGTATGGAATACGTTGATAAGTCTACAACGGAGTCTCCCAGTAATACTACCAGGCGAGTCTATTGTATTATGTTCTTAAGCCGAGTAAGATTTGTAGAGCTATTTATATGATTGTGAATATTGCTATTGAAATTCGATAAGGCGACAGAAGTTTGCAATTGAAAATATGACCCGTAAAATAAAGAGAAACTCTTTTTGAATGTGTAAGTACACCCTTAATTTTCTTTACCCTTCTGAGATCTTTAAAGGAACCTTAGTGGGAAAAATGGAATCTTTATAGGATCACTTTGCTACGGTCGTCCGTGGTTGAGAGTATATAACATAAAGTTAATATTTTTCTTTTGTCTGTCTTGGTTCAAATTTGAGAGTATCTCGAGTCAAGTCACTCTGATTTGAATATTTTTATGTTTGAGATTTTCTATTACATCTCATAAGGATACCAGCATGCTGGCTTATAATATCTATGTAATTAAAAATAATATTATATATTTGAGCATGCACCAGCGCTATTTCTACTCCTGTAGGTTGCAAAAAGTTTATATTGACGAACAGTTCATAAAACGAAGAATTCATATGAAATAATTTTTATTAACATTTCCAAATACAAAAAGTACTAGTGAACTTTTAAATCAATAAAAACTCTTTGCGTCGTATAGAATTGAACAAAAAAAAGATAATATAGATAAAAAATCTATGAGACGAATGTGTACTGCGAAGGTCTCTTAATTAAGTAGTCAGTATAAGACGTAGTGTTTTTAATGTCTTGTATAGCGCTAAAGTAGATTTTATATTAAAAAATATATGCATTATGTTCAAAAAAAACTCTTTTGTTACTGAGTAACAGACAGACTAACAGAAGAAACTGCAGCGTGTGCAGCGTAGAACACTGAAATTTGTCATATAAGATCCTTATTTAATAATATTTTTCCTTCGACAAATTAGGGAATAAGAGGACCAGTCACCTGACTATGGTTGCTAATTGTCTTGGTTCAAATTTGAGAGTATCTCGAGTCAAGTCACTCTGATTTGAATATTTTTATGTTTGAGATTTTCTATTGCATCTCATAAGGATACCAGCATGCTGGCTTATAATATCTATGTAATTAAAAATAATATTATATATTTGAGCATGCACCAGCGCTATTTCTACTCCTGTAGGTTGCAAAAAGTTTACATTGACGAACAGTTCGAATATGAACTTTAACACCTGCTACTGGAAAAATATTCATTCATCAGCTTCACTCTGCATCCCGCACACAGCAGGGTAGGCAGAGGGAACCTTAGGTTAAGACACTCCGTTCCCCACTTTCTGCCGAATGCTGGAGGCATTGCGTGCGTGCAGTGGCACGAAGTGTGACTGTAAAACCGACTGGTTGTGGGTTCGATCCCCACTCGAGGAAATGAAATATTTACTTAAATTTATATTTCCATTTTCTTCGCTCCGGTATCAAGGCAAAGCGGGGCGTTGAATTCTGCCACTCAACACGCAATGCCTCAAAAATTCGGCAGACATTGGGGAACGGAGTGTCTTAACACTAGGTTCCCTCTGCCTACCCTGCTGTGTGCGTGATACAGCGTGAAGCTAATTTAATTTAATTTTTAATTTTAAGTACCTAATTCATGACATGTTTTTCCAATATTGCATATATCATAAAGTACATAGTACAAAGCTGTATACGTCTGGAGGCTAAATATAGTAATTTATATTTATCTAACATCAAATCATAAGATAACTAGCTGGCTATGAGTACATTTATAATGTTGGACACATTTTTTTAAGAACTTCGTCTCTACCATTTCAACACTATTAGTATATATTTTAAATAAAGAGGATTCCAAATAGCTACGGCATATTAGAATATGCCGTTATATCTTAACTAGAGTTAAGATCTGATAAGAAATTTATATAGGTATAAATGTATAAGTTATATAGGTATAAGTACTGTAATCTTTAAAGCCATTAAATGATCTCAGAACGAAGCCATACATTTTAAACACCTTATTTCACACCTTAATGTAAAAATTAAGTTTGCCGTCAAAGGTAATTCATAAGTCTTTAATTTTTGACTCTCACGAGTAAGATGAGCCAATACGTACGTATCAATGTGACGTTTCTTTTTAGTAACTGTCCATTCAAATCATCCTGGATTTTAGCTGGACTTACGATCATTCAATTGTTCGGTATATTTTCAGGTCATCAGCAATGAAGCAGATACCAATATCATTAACGAGTATTAAAAGCGTAGCGTATGGTGCTCCTTCCTCTCTGGCTATCCCATTAGATATAAAGTGTGTGGCAAAAAAATATGAATCAATGTCTCAATTTTTTATCGCTATTTTAAACTACTTATTTTAGTACCATATTCAAATACTATGACACTACCTTTTTTTTCATAACAAAGAAACCCGATAACAATACTGGATTTACTATCCAGGATAACAAGAAAATTCGTGTAAGCGTGTTTTTTCAGTCAATAACTGATTAAAAACTGTACCGACGCGACATCGCAACTTTTAAGCCAAGGACAATGCGATAAGTCTGAGAATAAACATGTAGGTTGTGGATCCATTTCTCTTGAATTCGTGCGGATAAAAAAAATGGAGACTTGATACTAGACTTAGTTTACCCTGATATAAATGTCTAAAAATGGGATACAGCGTGAAGATAAAAAAAATATGAATTTAAAAATATATATTAAATATTAAATATTATATATATATATATATATATATATATATATATATATATATATATATATATATATATATATATATATATATATATATATATATATACACATATGTGCTTATACATTTATGTGTTGATTGATTTATATTTTATGAAATTTTCAAGGACATATTCCTTAAAGATTTATATCTGAAATCATAGTTTTTAATCAACCACGTGCTGCGATGGTTTCACAATAAAATTGCTATTATAATAATTTTAGGTCAACCGTTTAAGAAATTTTTGTGTTATTTTGTTTTTTTTTTGTTATTTTTAATAAGCTGTATATAAAATGTTTGTTAACCTTACTTTGAATTGGCAAATGTTAGAAAAATTTAATGAAAATTGTGTTACCGTTTAGATTGAATCATAATAAGAATAAATTGTTGTTTTATTCAGTTTTTTTGTCAGATCTTTTTTTATAAATATTTTTCCTTGAAAGTTCTCCCATTTTTCAAGTATTGTTGGCACATTTAGAACAAGAAAACAAATTAAAATTTGACTGTGGTGGATTACGTACCAATACTGTATAGGCGGAGTAAACCTACTATTAAGACATTTCGTTCTCTACTTTCCAACCAATTTCCAAGACATATGTATCTTGTGTAGTGGTGGTACTCAATGCTACGCTTTATCAGATAGAGGAAAATAAAACTAATTCATCTTCTGGTGGGACTCTCGGGTAAATTGATCCAAGGGTGGGAATCATTCCCACCCACAACCGTTGCTGGTTTTTCACAGTTATATTCTGCGCCGCGACGGCCTTTTTAGTTACTTGTTTTTAGGGCCAGTCGTGGCGAAGAGTAAATAAATGCGTCAGGGTGTGGTTTCGATTCTCACTCGAGGAAATAAGCGCGAGGAAATAAGGCAAAGCGCATATCTAGGTATTGTGTGTTGATGTCTGTCACTCAACACGCAATACCTCTAAAATTCAGCGAAAATTGCGGAACGGCTACCCAGGTATCCTCTGCCTAACTTTATAGGTGCAATATATTGCGTGAAGCTGAAAAAATAATTGACTTATGACGTCACTTCTACGTTCACGGTTCATTGAGATTGCTGAAAATATAATGTATACTGATACTTCAGGTCTGAGGCATTTTTTTTTGTAAACCAGTGATAAATTACCGGAAGTTCAAAAAATTAAACACGTAGTTTCTTATTTTGATTTGAATCTTTATTTGTCTTTGGTTTCGACTGCAACCATGATTACTTGTCTTCTTATAGATATAAAGTAAAGAAGCTTATTTCATTAACAAATGTAATAATCGAATTCTCTCGTCATCATCCTTATCAATATCAGCCTGTTCTCGTCCACTGCTGGACCTTTGACTCTCCAATCACTCAGCTCGAATTGTTTATTTTTCCAACATATTACCGGAATATTTAAAAAAAACCTATGAGTAATTAATACTACATTAACAATTCCTAGTGTTTGCTTTATTTTTATATTAGGAGCCAACTTATTTTATATGCCTCCTATCCCTTGGAATTTTTATTAACTGAGTGACATTTTTCTCGATTTACGCTGATTACGCTTATTTTACCTCAAATTTTTAATAGTTTCCAACTTTTTCGATATGGATTACAATCCGCTATCCGCTAGGCATAATATATATAGTCAAAAAAATTATCACTCGGCCTCGTGGTGCAGCGGGACAGTCTCAAACTGTACACATTATGGATTTTTTTTTTTCACTTGGGTATATTAATATTGGGAATATTTACATTTCCCTGCTCTGGTAAATACGACAATACGGGGCGTTAAGTTCCGCCGTTCAACACGCAATATCTCGAAAATTGCACGGTTTGCAAGGCCAGGTAGTGTATCAACACTAGGTTCTCTCGGCTGTTATATGCAAGATACAGATCCATAAAACAAAAAAAACCGTATGAAATAATATTTCAAACACCTGTTCGTATATTGTTATTACAAAATATTAAACACGCAATAAGATTAATCGTTCCAACATAATGATGGCTATCTGACGTTTGCGTGTGTCTGTACGCGCCATATTTTACTGTAATTTAACTAACTTAACAAAAAAAAAGTTAATACATAAGCTTATAAGAAAGTATTAGGTAACTTTCAATTGAGGTGTATTAATCTAATGATTGGTGTTTGTAATTATAGGTCATAAGTTGAATTCCACATAAGTTATATATATTCCACATAAGGTATATCCACATAAGGTATATATATCTTATTTTATAACATTCCATTTTGTGGAATGAAAATGTGAAAGTAGCCAGAATTAAACGCTGCGCTCTGTCTTTTATTATAAATATATAATAAAACTCATGGGTTACTAAGTTGTCACTCAGATACCGACGAACGAATTCAGCCAAAATCAATACCCGTATAAAGCTGAAATTGGGTATCAAATTCTAATGGTTATCCATTACTTGCTTATGAAAGGTCGTTTAAGGGAGAAGAGAGTTCCCGAATTTCCTAAGTAAAAGAGGAAAAAACCGCCTAAGTGAGCCTAAGCACCAAGGTGTTTAGTTCCACTCTCACTTAGGAGGAACTCTCACTTAGGCGGAACTCTTGAGTTTCGTACAATTAATTTTAATTACCATCTATAGAAACGGCATAGATATTTTAATGTCTATTATGTGAGAATAACCATATAGATATTATTTTTATGCCTTAAATATTTTAGTCTGTTCTTTACTATGTGCTGTTTTTAAAAATGTGAAAATTTTAATTGTCTAACTCTGATGTTCCTTGGTTACAGCCTAGTGACAAATTGACAGACCGACGGACAACGGATTCTCAGTAACAGAATTTCATTTAAAGTTTTGTTCGCGGAATCATAAAAATCAGATTTTACAGTAGATAAGCAAAGTATCCCGCATACCTATAGCAGAGTAGGCCTAGTGTATCTAGCGTTTAACACTCCGTTTATTGGGAGCGGAGTGTCTTACCGCTAAGTACACTTCTGTTCCCCCACATCCACGCTGAATTCTCGAGGCATTGCGTTTTGAGTGGAGGAACTCTACGCCACAAACCAATAGGTTAAAGGCATTATAACCTTGAAGTAAATATAAATCATGACTTGTAATTGTTAAACTTTTGTCACTTAACAAAAAAATAAACACGCTTCTTAAAGTTGAAATTGTAATAGTCATTTTTCCTTTTCAAATCATATTGTATTCTGCGTTTTATTTTATAACGAATTTTGTCAATTTTAAGGTTCTATAATACTTCCGGTATTTTGTATTTTTTTCTTTTTATGTGAGCGAAATATATCCTATATTCTAGAAGCTAGATCCTACATTTAGTTACAGCAAGTTAGACAAAGAGATCCCAACGTTAATACACTACGTCCCCTATAGTTATCGAGACATTTGCTTTATCTCGTTACTAGAGCGGAGAAATGAAAATAATTAATTTCATTGTATATGATTCTAATCCACACTCTCCTGTTGTTTTTATAGTCCGACGCTATGTCACAACGGCTTCTGTTCATGAAGACAGAAAAAAACTCCGTTCTACACTTGTATTTTAGTAATATTTTGTAATAGTTGGTGGAACTTACCGCTGCATTCTATAACTGTATGTACGTAATGGAAATTAATTTATATCAAATCAAAATATGTTTTTTAAGGTTTTCTATTTCAGGGTTTCTTACCCGAAGCGTAAAACGGGGACCTTATATTAAGATTCCGCTGTCCAGTCTGTCATCAAATTGTATCTCGTGAACCGTGATAGTTAGATTTCTAAAGTTATCAAAGATCGCTATAATAACAAATACTATGATCGATTACCATGCTCGCCTAACCTAATACGAGTTAAATTATTATAATATTTAAATTAGTTTATTATTTTATCACTATATTATTTTTTTAGCAGCTAGTGTTAAGACACTCCGTTCGCCACTTTCGGAATTCTGGAGGCATTGCGTGTTGAGTGGCAGAACTCAACGCCGCGCTTTTATCTGGACACCAGAGCAAATATTTCATCTCCTCGAGTGAGATCGAACCCACAACTCGTCGGTTTTAGAGTCACACTCTGTGCCCGTGCTTAATATTTTATCTATATGAAAATAATAGTTTAAGTTACCTTCTCTTATTATGGAGTATGAAACAATCACTCAATTATAGATGACCTCATAGTGAATTAACACTGTTATAAAATACAAAATCGTTTTTTTTACTTTCATTCACTCTGTACCTATGTATATCCGTTTATAACAGAGGAGGCTGAGGGAACCTATCGTTAAAGCATCCCATTCCCGACTCTCCGCCCAATTTTCGAATCACTTCGTGTTGCTGAACTCAAGGCAGCGAGTAACCAGAGCGATGGAATAAAAATAACTCATAAATTCATTAGATTCTATTCAATTTACGATTCTATTACGTTAAGAATTATATGGAAATCTTGATATCGACAGGGGAAAATTATAAGTTTGTCAGTCAGTCTGTCAGTCAAGTCAGTAAGCCTTTTGAAGGTTAACTTATAAAATGCACAGTTCAAAATGTCAACCCGACATTACCAAGAGTTCGTTGTGACATTTTAATAGTCTGGGAACTAGAACGTCGTGTGAGTATTTCGTGTATATTATATTATTATACACAATTATGCAATTGGCTATTGCTTTTTTGAGTAGAAAAAATAAAACAAGGATAAATTATAAGTTAATTCGTTTATTCACACATCCTCGCCTCCTGTCTGTACAATTTTCATTTTATACAATTAAATATACATTCCGAACATGAGTATTAAGATTTTTTGGCTAAACACCTATCACAGTTTACCATCCGTGCGCGAGACCGTGTCCGTGGGCGAGACCGCCATAGCCGAGGGCACCATGGCTGGCGTACGCGACGGGGGCGTGCACGAGGGGAGCGGGATGTACCTGCGACAGGGAGGATGAAGCTACGGAGTGGCTACCAGCGAGGGCAACACCGTGTCCGGCGAGACCGTGTCCGGCGAGACCGTGTCCGGCGAGACCGTGTCCGGCGAGACCGTGTCCGACGAGACCGTGTCCGGCGACGAGGGGACCGGCGAGACCATGGCCAGCTACGAGGGGGGCGGCGAGACCGTGACCGGCTACAGCGAGTCCGTGACCGGCGAGACCGTGACCGGCGTAGGCAACGGGGGCGACGTGTCCAGCCAACTGGCGGGCAACCACAGGGGCGACGCCAGCAGCAGCACCGTCGACGGCAGCTTTGTGGGACTGGGCAGCGTCAACCGCTTGCCAGGCATGGTCTTCAGCAGCGTTCACAGCTTGACCCTGGAGCTCGGCAGCCTGGTCATGATATTCGCGGGCGGCATCGACGGCGGCACGTGCGTGGTCGGAGGCTTCGACGTGAGCGTCGATAGCGGCACCCTGGAGATCACCTGGAGGGATGGTGGGGACAACGGCGGCATGACCGATGGCAAGAGGTGCAGCGTGACCTACAGCCAAGTGACCAGCTACGGCCAGAGGTGCGCCATGGCCTAAAGCCAAGCCATGACCATGTCCCAGCAGCCCGGAGGCGTAGGGACCAGCCAGCAGAGCGCCGGATGGCGCAGCTGCGGCGCAGGCGAGGACGGCGGCGGCAACAATCTGCGAAAATAAATCCATATTATCGACAATCCAATTTGGCACAACACTAGACAAAGCACCGCACTAGTTACGTTACACAACTGACCAGAACTCTCATCGTGCACTTCTGTTGTAGACTGCTCGAAGGCTACTGATTGCTCTGATTCCGTCGCCGCCCGTTTTTATACTAACTGGCCGCGTGGTGTGAAACAGAACGCTTGAAAAAAGTAAGTGGCCGGCCTCAAGGGCGGGAAGGGTGCAGGAAGCGCGGTCATTTTGATTTGTGCGTGTTCAAATTTTGATGTTAGCCTTAGGCGTTGTGTTCGAAGACGTTTTTAATGAGACGAACGTCGGCTCGAACCAATTCATCCTAGGGTGGCGCAATCTATCCCGATTGCACTATAATCAAACTACCGTTAGACATTGCGTAACGGAACATAAGCTAATACTCGTTGGATTCAGTATAATTTTCGCTATAAAGTATTAATCTGCATTCAATAATGTGATTCGCCTCGTACGATGGGAAGTATAAAACTTGTGTTATTGAAGCCAAGTTAATAATTACGTCCTGTGACCTGAATTCTACGTAATGGTTCGTTGAAAGGTTATTATATGCTTATAAAAAAAGGTTCTAGAATGAAATACATGGTATATTATTAAAATTAAGAAATGTAGTGTTAAATCATTCTAATTCGGTTATTTTAGTGTCAAGAAACCAAATCTTGCGCCGTTTAACAACATTGGAGCAATTAAAATAATTCAAATGTTTCTAATTCTGGTAGATTCTGGTCAGGAATTTCAGGAGATATTTATGTTTAGTTCTAAGTATTGTTTACGTAGCAGATAAAAACAAAGTAAAATTATATCATATTTGAAAGTTGAAAAAAGATATGAGTGTGTGTAGTGTTTAGTTATAAAATATTTCAATAAAAATTAAGAAATTCAACAAAAAGCATGCAAAAAGTTTTTTTTAAATTTATTATGATTAACGGGATTAATAAATTTTCTCTCACTGGTCGGGAGAAACATATTGCTACGTTAAAGTGTATCATTATAATTGTGTTACCTCTATATATTTGAAACAGTGGGTTAACAAAGTGTAATGTAATGTAGTCACTAAATACTTATTCACTTCTATTATTTTTTAGTTTCACGCTTTATTCCGCTTATAGCACTGTATGTATAGTGCCAAAACACTACGTTCTCCACTTTTTCGAGAATTCCGAACTGAGGATATTGCAAGAGGCCAATCGGGGCGCAGGGGCACAAGCATGCAACTGTAAATGCGATAGGTTGGGAGTTCGAATTCCACTCTAGGAGAGTAGTGTCTTAACACTAGGTCCCCAGGTTCCCTCTGCCTATGCTCTATGTCTATGTATAGCGTGTTGCTAAGGATATTGATCAAACGTGGTACTTTTCCCGAAGCAAGGAAAGCTAAATAACTCATTGTCCCGAGTAGAAATCGAACCCACAACCGTCGTGTTCATCTGGTACCAAAGAAAAATAACTATTGAAATAAGCTTAGTAATATGGAGAATATTTAACAACATTTTGTACAACAGACTGTCAGTCTTATATAGTATAATTTAATAATTTAATTTAGTTTTGCCTAAAACTCCTAAAGCTTTTATCCCTTTCATTCCACAGCTGTACCATAACAGGTTAAATAACCTAAATATTAAAGACAATGAAAACAAAAAGGATCTAACTTGAAAGTGAGTTGTTTTTAATAAATACTCAAAATTTACTTAAAATTTGTTTTTTTTTGTCTGTATAATATATCGTTTTGAAATTCACTTTCGTACTAAATGTTTTTTTTTGTTTTTGTTCTGTTTAATTATTTGTTACAATCAACTTAGGCCTCTTTATATTTATATTCCATTATAATGTTACAACATCAAGTATTTTAGACTGGGCGTAGGTCTATTGGCTAGGTCTCCGGAAATCTAGTTTCAACAATTACTAAACTAGACCTAAGACATGAGTCTATATCGAATATCTGCGTAATAAGAACTTGAATTGGTGTAGATTACATTAGAAGTGGTATATGCAAATATTTAGTGTACCTTTATTTTTTATTTGAATTTTTCTTTATGTATTGTTTTTGTTATATTATCGTATTTTCTCTTAATTGGTCAGACAAAGGGAGTTTAATGTTAGATCAGAGTGTTTTTTACCTTTCAATCATATAGAAACAGCACATTTATTTAGTGAGGCCAGACGAGGCGCAACGTGTGACTGTAAATCCGACAGGTTGTGGATTCGATTGCCACTCGAGTTTTTTATTAGGAGACGTATGCGTAATATTCAAGCCTAACTATGCGTAATATTCAAGCCTAACTCTCGCTTTTTTCAAAAACTTCTACGAGATTCTCGTACTTGCGTTGCTATAGTGTCAATGTAATTGTCACATAAAGGAAAAAAATTAAATAATGCAAAATATACATTTTGCTACTTGACAACAAAACTTTATATACAAAACCAGCAGAGCTAAACCAAAAATTTTCATTTTAAAATCATCACTCTTTTTTGACCCTTTAATGTTCTACTCAATTTAAGCTGTGCCATTGATCTGGGATACATTCCAACGATCTAAGGCTAAACGCCTGTGCTGTCAACGATAATATTTTTAAAATTTTACTGGTAACTTCCTAATATGTAGTTTACATATGTATAATTGTATGTATGTATTTATATTTGTGAATATGGTGTTTCTTCTATTAGTTTACTTTTATTAGTTTTGTTTCTTTTTTTTTACTGTTTATTGCATTATACTTTTCCCGCTGATTTGATAGATATCCACTTCCACTGGTTGGCTGGAAGAGATTTCTTTTAGAAATAAGCCCACCCTTGTTAACCAACTTTTCACTTTATTTTACTGTATGTTTTGGTTGATGCAATAAAGAATATATATATTTTTAATATTTTTCAGATACAAATTTTTTATTTCTTTATATTTTACTAAAAAAAATGTCGCTTGACAAGCTTATTCCTTGTTTATTAAAAAAAGGAAACCAACTGACCAGCTTACCACTTACAATTGGTTTCCATCACCCATGAACATTTCCAATATCAGAGGAGTAGAGGCTGCGTTGCCGGCTTTTAGAGCGAAGGTTTCTGAAATCACACGACGCTTAAAGATTCCAGCAATATAATCATGGGGAAACAGAACTGGCTTCCGATAAACCATTTTTACATATTTTTTTAGCTTCTAACCCTGACGTAAGGATGTTATGGGAGCTACAACCCTTAGTTAGGTATCTTTGCTATAAAAAGCTAACTTACCATTATGGGTACTGGTACCTTATCTCGCTACTCTTTTTCTTTTGAAAAAAAATTAATACGCAAATAGTGGAACATTGAAGAAGAGAGTTTAATATTTCTCTCTCTCTCATTTATTAAAAAACAAAGTATACCAAATAAAGATGAATTCACTTTATATCACTTCTAGTGTGCTTACAGTTCACCATGTAACAGTATATCTAACGCAATAATTTCAACACATGGGATAAACGACTCTAATTTAATAGTAGTTTGGCCTAATATTGCGTAAATTACCAACAATGAGTGATACATTAGACCTAAACATGGATATTAATAATGTAAATTCGACCTTAAAATGTAAGGAACTAAGGTTAATTTTATTTGCAGGCAGTTGATCTATTTTAGGTTATCACAACGTGTATGTAATAATGTACTTTATTGTTGTCAAAATAAAGACGATATTTCATCAGAAATTAAGGGTAGGGTCAATATAAACCAAAGAAACGTGGCCCGTAATGTATGAGCTGTATGTACGTTTGTTTGTACGTCACGAATTTATTGTGACATTTCTGTTAAAGTGATAGCTTTGTTTGGCTTTTATTTGTTATACACGATGCAAGTTCTGTGTCTGAGTTAGCTTTTTGTGATTTGATAATTTTGTTAGGTAAAAAAGAATGACCTAGACCTAGTGATAACAGACCCCCCTCTATCAGTCCGATGAGACTACATCAACATTTTGTCCAAAAGAAGGCAATGTTGTTGTAGGTCCAACTGTCACAACAGTTTTTTTATGAAGTAAACATAACATTTAAATAAATAGGGTAACGCAATATCCTCCCAGGGTATGCAGGGTAACCTAGCAGTACCCACTTCGTTCCCCTCACAATTTTCCCTATTTTTGAAGACATTGCTTATAAGCTTTTAATTTTATATCTAATAAATGATTAATGTTAGATAATTACTCTTTCATTTGAAATTTAAAAGGGTACGTACCTTTATATTTTCTTAAGAATATAGAGCATACATAAAAATATTATGAAAATTTAATTATGTTAGTTAAAATTTAAAAAATAAGTTGCCATAGTTGAACATAGAACTGTTCTGTTGAAAAAACGGCTTTTTTGGAAAGAAATACAACAGTTGATCTTTTTAATATACAATTCAATACTATGGTAGCTGACCTGTATATATATATATATATATATATATATATATATATATATATATATATGTGTATTTACATTCTTTACTAAACAAATCAACCATTCGTAAAAACAACAGTAAAACAAGCATATAATTTATATTTTTAATTCTTTCAAAATGGCAACCTTCCTTTGACAGCCTTGACCTAACAATTTTCAACGACTCCACCGTAAAGTTACCACGGATGATTATCTATTTAGTTATACGTATAATATACTAGTGGATGTAGTTTTGACATATGTAGGTCCGTTTGTAAATATTCCTTATGTATGTACTTTTTTTCACAGTACAGTGGAAGGTGGTTGTGAGTTCAGATTCAGGGATGTAATGCAGGAATTTTCTTGCTTTCGTTAGATATTATCCTGTGTTCCACTAGGTAGGTATGTGGAGTCTTTAATTGAGTGAAAATGCATATCTCTAAATTGTCTCTCTTTTCTTTTATATTTTTACGCTGTATCCCGCATGCAGGGTAGAAGCACTTTCTCTCTTCTTTTCTCTGTTCAGCACTTTCCGTCCAATTTTCGAGAAGTGACGGAACTCAAAATCGCGCTATAACTTGTTTCCAGCTGAGCGGAGAAATAAAACAAAAAATCTTCTGCGTGGGAATGGATCCCACAACCGTCACAATTACAGTCAGATTCTGTGCGGTTATGCTACAACAGCCTCTTTATCGATAAAACGACCTAAACCAGACCAATTTTAATTGATTTTGAAAATTTAAAGAAATGAATACGCATTCCATCGCATTCGTTAATTTCATAAAGCAAATACATCTCAGAAGTTTATTGATTAATAGTAGCCCCGCGTACCTTCGCCCGTTTGTAACCTACAATTATTTATTTTCTCATTTCAATTACTTTAGTGTCTAATGTAATAATTATCATTTTGGAGCCATTTGGATTTGGATATCCATTGTTAGCTAGTTTAGTTAAGTTAATTGAATTGATTAAAATTAAAAAGAAACACAATTTTTGTAGCAATGTCGTCGCATGCAACTTTTTATATTGACATAACTTATTTATTTGTTAACCTATTGAAATAAAACAAACACTAAATGTTAAATAAAAACTGTAGTTAAATCAGTTCAGCTGTTTCTGAGATTAGCTTTAAGAAACGGATGGACAAAAAATAACTAAAAATCTTTTTTTTTTGTTTTATTACATTAATAAAGGCCCGCATTAAGTTTTTGCTTATATATAAAATAGGTTACGATTTTATTATAAGCATAAATATAGATATTTTTGCATAGACAAGACCGTAGTATCACTAAAGTTCGATATTACCACACGTTATCTATTTTAGTTACAATACTTTATGAGGCGTGCATTCGTGTATTTTGTTTAGTTCTATTATTTGTTAATGTTATTCAATATTGTTATTGTTTTATAACCCAAAGTCCCAAAGAGATTCTGTCGGCCTATTCTGCTATCGAAGTGTATATACAGTCTGTTATAGTTCTAGATTGGATTTTCCATTTCGTAGGAAAGAATAGAATAGAAAAATATTTTCATTTTCTCATTTTGGTAACAATACAAAGCGCGGCGTTGAGTTCCGCCTCTCCATGCACAATTTATTGTGTTTTTTTATGTGTAATAGAAAAAGCTAAAAACATAATAGATATAACTTATATAATCTAGGAGACTTTTCTAAACTAAATTAAATTAATTTCATGGATATTATCAACCTCTAAGTATGCGGCTGTGAGCTCGTTGATATCTTTTATATGGACGGAAGTGTTTTTTATCGTTTATGGCAAAGTTATTGTATTTGCACAATAATTATAAGTTTTTATGCTATATCTAATATGGGATATTGTTTTTTTTTTATCAACACTGTAGTTTTTCAGTAATGTTGTTTGAGAAAATAATATGAAAGAATTTTTAATTTCAATCATTTTTGTTTGTGTTTTTGGTCGATGCTGGATAGCTTTGTATTTTAGGTCGTAGGTATGATTCAATGATTAATGAAGGCAAAATAATTCGTTTAAGAATCAATATTTATGACTTGTCTACTAATGTTATTAATACATATAGGCAAACAGATTTATAGTCAACATATTTTTTAGACTATAATATAGTTAGCAGCTTCAATACTATCTATGTCTACTAATAATATAAAGTTGAACAGTTTGTCTGAATTGAACAATTGTTTTTGTGTTATCTATTTATCGAAGAAGGCTATAGGGGCTCATTCCCCTAAGTGGGAATTGAACCTACATTCGTTGCGTTTACAATAAGACACTGTACCACTACACCACAACGGACTTTGCGTGCGTTCGTACGTATATATAACTGACATATTTATATACTAATTATTTGTTGCAAAGGCAATAGTTCCAAGTAAAGTGGTCGAACGTTCGAATTCCGAGTCGTGGCTGGCTGACCTTTCCAGTGTATTATTAGCGGTAACGAAATGTTCTGGGCGTAGAGTTGGTTTGTAGCGATTTTATGAGCGATAGCGGATTTTTTAGTATAAAATTATTAATTAAATTTATATATATTTTTAAAAATAATATATTTATTTATTTTTAATATATTTAGGTGCTTTTTCCGCATGTAATAAATTTGCGAGGTGGTTTGGAGACTGTCGTTAAGTTCCTCTATTCAACACGCATTGCCTCGATAATTTAGACGGAAAACAGGGAATGTAGTATCTTAATACTAGGTCACCTTTGCCTCTCCTACTGTCACTGTATTCACATACGAACCGTTATTGCGGAGTAGTTTCTAAGCCTAAAATCAGATTTTTTTAAAAATATTATTCTTTTTCCTAAATATAATGAATATTAAATAAATGAAAAATTAAATATAAAATCAAAAATACTTTTAAAATCACGTTTTGAATTTAATGAACATGTAGCTACTACCGGCTCAGAAGGCAGTTCTGCTGAGAAACGCCCGCATAAAACTTAACAAATCGCTAACGCTATGACAGTATCCTTATATAAAAAGCAATTATATTATAAAGTAATGGTTGTGTGCTTTACGCGACGTAACGAATGTTAGATTATCGAGTCGAGCGGCTAGAATTTTTATTGTTTACTTTTTGAAATTATTATTTCTATACTTGTTACGTTATTAACACAAGGATATGTTAGAAAAACTTGCGGCGAAACAGATTGCGGCGTTCTGTTTCGCCACTCTACATTATATGTTTGGAATTCGTATGGAAAATGAAAACGGTGTATTTGTTAGGAATAATGAAGGATATGTTAGGGAAAGCTTGCGGCGAAACAGATTGCGGCGTTCTGTTTCGCCACTCTACATTATATGTTTGGAATTCGTATGGAAAATGAAGACGGTGGATTCTATATTAAGGTCTCTACTATGCGAGGTTAAGATTGAAATAAAAGTTGAAAATATATTTTTGCGTTATAAGGATTGCGGTGTTGAGCTACTACGCCACTCTACTCTCTATATCTCGAATTCATTTTTGGCTATCTTCTTGGCTTAAGCTATCTATGTCTCTGATATGAAGCCTAGAGTTGGACAAAGTACCAACTTCTTTCATCGATACAAGACGGTTGTGAGTTCGCTTCCCATTCGAGAGATTTTTATTGTCTCGCTCTGGTACTACTAAGTTGACTTCCGCTCCTCCGACTATTGTAAGTACTTTTGAAAAATGCAATAAATGTCGCGAAGATTTGGCTGGACAGGGGGAACAAAGTGACTTAACGCTAGGTTCCATCTGCCTTCCCTGCTCTATGCAGTATGAAGCTAAAAGATCTCGTAACTTTCTTGAAATATTTGCACATGCGAAAAATAAAGAATGTTCTTTTATAATTTAATGTGCAAATTTTCGCAACAATGCTCTACATACATTTAAATGTAATGTTCATTCTAATAAATCTAATGTAAGTAATTTAATTAACATAAAAACAAGATTTCTAAAATATTTTAAAGACTTTTACGCTTGTAACCTACTTCTTTTCATTATTTTCTTAGATCATTAGCACTAGATCTTGATTCTAATTCGAAAACTGTGTGTGAATTCAATTCTCGTCTAGGGCAAATATTTGTTTGGTCAACACTGATATGTATCTTTATATAGCGCCCTCGTGGCACAGTAATCGTACTGTGCCACGAGGCTGTGGCACTCGGAGCAATGATTATATATAGATTATTTTCATCTCTTGCTCTGATAAAACAAACCGTGGCGTTGATCTCCGTTATTCCATGTCTCAATAATAGTTTCCTTCCGACTTCCTTGATGAATACGGGATACGACGTGAGGCTACTATTACACCATAGGACAAAGGATAATGCAGCATAAAGAATATTATAAAATTCTACTTATATGTGTGGGATAATCCAGTTTTTTTTTAATTATATATACATGAATAGATAATTGTACAGAAATTTAATTAATATGACTTATTGTTATTCTGTCTGTGGTAAGCCATTGTTTTATATTTGTATATTGAAATAACTCGACCTAATAACCTACCTTTAAATTAAGATTGCACATTATTTTATTTTATCTTGATATCTTAACATTAGGTCATAGTGTTGCAGTGGGGCGTCGCAAACTGTAAACGAGATGATCGCGAGTTCGATAAATATCCGAGGGGATCTGAGTTTTTTAGGGTTTCCGTACCCAAAATATAAATCCGGACCCTGTTCCTATGACTTCGTTGTCTCTCCATCTGTCAACACGCTGTATGTTATGAATCATGTTATTAAGACAGTCAAATTTTTACAGATAAATTTCTATAGTCGCTATAACAACAAATACTAAACAACCGAATAAAACAATTCAAAACATATTTCAGTATACTATTTCTATAGACAATAAAAATAATATTGGTAAAGATCTCTTCGTGAGCGAGATTCGCTCGCATTTGGCCGTTTTTTTAATATTCCTCTCGTAGTCATGCTCAGGCAAGACTATATACCGTGATAGGCTATACAACTCAACACTTAATATAACAAATTCGAGTAGAAAATGGAAAGCGGAGTGTCTTAACACGTAAAGAAAAGACCAAACTTCTTTGACAAACCATTGAACTACTATTACAATTTCTAATTAGAATCTAAGCTTAAAACGACTGTCTCTTAATTACCATAAGAACTCTAAATATTGTAATAATATACTAATTACTTGATTATGATTACAATTAAATTTTAATTAAAATTAGCATTGTATGCTCTTATTATGTCTTAATATTTTGTATTGCGCAAACTACAATTCACTCTTGCTCCAATCGGTGGTTCCGTACTTAGTAGGTATGTATTAAATAACATGTTTTACCGCAGTGAATGAAGAAATCCTGTAACTTTGAAAGTTTAACTAGTATAAATATAGGTATTATTCATATTTTTGTGCTTCCTGCATACAGCTTAAACGTATGCAAAGGGAAACAAGAGTTCAAACACCAAATCAAAGAAAAATTAATTAATTAATTCCCCGATAGGAATCAAACTCACACCTGCCGCGTTCATATTCAGAAGTTAAACATGTCTTCAAAATAAGGTTGAGATGTATTTTAAAACATTTTCGTAAATATTTGACTATTAGTAAATTAAATTGTTATGCTTCTTTAATTTATATATGACGTATATAGGAAACTGTAACACGACGGTCGTGGGTTCGATCCCCAGCTCGGCGGAATGAATTATTATTTATTAATATTTTCATTTCTTCCGGTTGAGTTCCGCCACTAAAACCCCCAACGTTTCGAAAAGTTGGACGGAAAGTGCGGAATCTTCCCCGTCTGTCCTCTGCCTACCCTCGTATACGCGGGATACAGCGTGAAGTTGATATAGAATGTATACCAACAAATGTTAATACTCTGGGATAGTTTAATTTTAAAATAATTAGTAATAATTTACCAATTTTACAATGTGCTTTCTCTTTCATCAGCTTCACGCTGTATCCCGCACACAGCAGGGTAGGCAGAGGGAACCTAGTGTTAAGACACTCCGTTCCCCACTTTCTGCCGAATTCTGGAGGCATTGCGTGTTGAGTGGCAGAACTCAACGCCGCGCTTAGCCTCGACACCAGAGCGAAGAAATGGAAATATAAATTTAAGTAAATATTTCATTTCCTCGAGTGGAGATCGAACCCACAACCAGTCGGTTTTACAGTCACAATTCGTGCCACTGCGCCACGACTGGCCTCTCTCTTTGATAAAATAATAACACATAAAAGTACAAGTACATATGTATGAACCTAGTGTCAATATTCTTCGGAATTCGAGGCACTACGTAATGAATAGACTCACGGATATTTCCAGTCTTATTATATAAAATGCGTCGTTTTTTGCGTAGAGCCATTTCTGTTTCCCATAATCCTTAAAAAATCAGAATCAATAGAATAAAGCCACAATTTCACAGGTAAGGAAATAATGTAATATATTTCTTGTCCGATTATGCAAAGAAGGATAATGTGGGTTATATATACATATATGACGGGACCTTTTCTTCAATCAATTAATTTTCCCAAGAAACCGTGTAAAAGTTAATAATTTCTGATTGTTAATCCTATGAAATAATGGGGCTTGATTTTTTTTTATTTTTGGTAAAGTCCGGTGTTTTGATTAATGTTTTTTTTTTTATTTTATCTATTTAAAAAAAACTTAATATATCCATTGTTTCAAATACGGACCCCTAAAAGTAGTATAAGGTTATCTAATCTATCGCTCACATTGAAATTTTGTATTTTTTCCTAACCTTGCTTTGTAGACAGCGTTGACTAGTTGCGAAATATTATTCATGTCTAATGCTTACTCTACATTTTTGAGTATATTTTTTTGAGTCGCTGTTCGCTACAGACTTTGATTAAGTTTTGATTCTAATAAAATATGAAGTAAACATTGATATCGATCAATAAAATTCATTAAATAGTTGTTCATAAGGGCTATAGGATCCCCTTGTTAATTGTACTCCGCTTCTCAATGGAAATTCGATGCTATGGTATTTTAAGAACTAGAAGAATCCAAAGGTCATTTCCAAAATTTGTATATCCTGGGCTTCTTCGTGTCAATACTAAACTGGGTTGAAGACCAACCATCAACCCAGTCGTCGATCATGTTGATTGTGGTGCAGTTAGTTGTTTGCTTAATATTCAAATGGCCTCTTGGATATTTTTTTAGCTCCGCAAATGCCTAGTGTGGTAGCGGCACCAAACGCTAATCCTTAGTGCGATTTTGTTGTTGGATAGTCCAATTTCAAGAATGGCTAGTGGCTGTGTACGTGATGTACGTAAAACATTTCGATGTACCCACTATACCTGTGGTCCGAGTTACAGCAGGCACTGAGGACACAGGTGTGCAACTGTTAACGCGATTAACACTCAAAGAAATGAAATATTTCATATTTTCATATCTTAACCACTGGTAACGAAGCAAAGCGCACTCAACACGCAATACCTCTAGAATTCTACGAAAAGCGGGGAAAGGAAATTACTTAATGGTAAAGGAGTGTCTTACACTATGGTCCCAGTTTCCCTCTGCCTACTGATACAGCACGAATAAGAAATATAAGATTCTAATAGAAGTGATACCGGGACTTGGGACTTATATAACTTTACCTAATGCTTGTTAGATCTATTCCTACTCGGAGTGATGGTAACGTTAAAAATATTAATTTTATCCTACATTAGTAAAAATATATAATTTTCATACGTTTCCTGACTAACTAAAATATGAAGTTTCTTCTTTTGACATGCAATGTCTCTTCCCGTCTCCTTTTCCGTTCCTAAAAAACGAGAAATCGAGACAAAATGTGAGTTGAAAGTTTTTTTAAGTTCGCCGTACTCGGGTAAACATACCAAAGCGTTTTAGCTCTATTGTCGAATTAGATATACCGCCATATTAGATATCGCCACGCCTCGTTGCTTAAGCCGTATGCCATTCACAGATAAGAAAAGATCTAACTCATAAGCGATAGCGATTTATTATATACTCAGTACCATATACGTATAAAGCCCGCAAATAAATACACCTACCAGTATTTCAACAATACATTTTTTTTAAAGTTTATGTAGTTATTTACACGGAACTAAAATACAAAATGTTTTTATAAAATGTTGGTCTGCCTATCTTTCTATTTGTCCGGGCTAATCTCTGGAACTGCTAAACCAACGAAAGTCTCATACAAATGTATGAGACTATTCTTGGAAGATAGAGGAACTTGTGTAAACATAGGCTACTTTTTATTCCGAAACTCCTGCCGTACCTGATATTACGCAGGAAAATCCGTTCATCTAACGACTACGCAGTGACGTGGTCTAAACTGTTACAGAGTAAATAAATTGTAATTTGGAAGGTCATTTACTTTTGATCAGAGAAAAGAAGAAAACTGTCTGATTATTTAATATCTATATCACTATATAGATATGTCTGATTATTTAATATCTATATCACTATACAGATATTAAATAATCAGACAGTTTTCTTCTTTTCCCTGATCAAAAGCATATTTACTTTTGATCCTTGACCTTCCAAATTACAATTTATTTACTCTGTAACAGTTTATATAAACATACTAAAATAATCTATATTATACGTGCTACCACTGTGACTGTACTAGTTATAACTCGAAACTTTGTTTGCGTAAACTATTAAACGTAAATTCCCGTTACTTTCCCTTCCCGTTGGAATTTCGGAAAGTCGACTCTTAATGGTTCACTACACTGCCCAAGGAGGAGAGATAGTGAGTATCTCTCGCTAGCCCTTATTTTTTTATGGAAAAATGCAAGGTAAACGAGCGTACACTAAGTCACCTGATGGTAAGTGATCACCGCCGCCCACGACCCCGTGCAACACCAGACGAGCTACAGGTCCGTCGCTGGCTTATAAATTGGAGATAGACGTGATTTTTGAAGGAACTCAGATCGTATCGACCTGGAAACACTGCCGCAGGTAGAGCATTCCACAGTGAAACCCTCTTTTTTCTTTAGCATTCTCAACAAATAAAACGTCAATATATTTAATATGACTATTAGATTGATTTATGTATGTGCCTGAGTCATTTAATGATAATGATAAATCAATTAATCAAAATCGTATACGCGTGGGAAAACGTTTATGCTAATAAAAAGACATGTATGTAAATGTCAAGATGTCTTTATCGAGAGTTTTACATATTAACTAGTTTGTTTGTTTATGTGAATTAAAACAGTTATTCACTTTTAAGTGACGTGAGGCCACCGTGGTGTAGGGGGGACACGACGTTCGATTGGAAACATGACGGCTGTGGGTTCGATTTTCACTCGACGGTATGGATTATTTTCATCTCTTTTCTTTGGTAACAGATAAAGCGCGGCGTTACGTTCTGCTATTCAACACACAGAGTCTTTAAGAATTGAGCGGTATGTGGAGAGCACTAGCCTACCTAGTCTAGCACTAGGTTCCCTTTACCTTCCCTGGTATATGCATGACGTGAAGACAACGTGAAGTTAATAAAATATTTTAAAAGCAATATAATTTGACCTCTGAAATAATTAAACAATCCCATTTGTTGATACATAGTATAGATATGTATATTGTTAACTTTTTGTTCTGCCTTCATATTAAATTGTAAAACTGACCACGTCATGCTTAGGCATTCTCTTGTACGAATGGTCTAAGTTATAAGCGTTTTATTCTCTTATTAAAATGTTATGTTCCAAGCCTTGATATGTAAAGTGAAAACAATTAAAAAAACAAAAGATTTAGAAAATTGCTTTGTATTCCATTACACGTTATTTTTATAACTTTGAACTCCCTACCTTCAAATATTGAGTTATTCTATGTAACAGAATTTTGTAACGTACAAACAGGACAATTTTGTTTTTTGAGAATAAGATTATTTAAATTAAGTTAAAATACCTTTAGACATATTGAGTATATTTTGATAATTAAAACACATCTTTAGATTGTACTGCATATTAAATAATTAAATTACTCATATAAAATACATTTTAATATCTAAATAAATTCCATTGTCCATTTCCAAATATTGTAATTAATGTTTTTTTTATTTACTAAAAACCGTATCCGCGTGTAACCAGAACCGCCTTTTACTACCGCACCTCGCCACGGTCATTGGATCATGATACATACTCGTAAGTTCACATAATGCGACCTCACTAGGGGCAAAAATAAATACTAATAAACTACCCTGGCTTTGTCTGTGTTTTCGCAAAGAAATATTAATTAGTTTTTAACAAATTTAAAGTGTTGACGCAGTGAGACCAGTCGCGACAAGAGTGCGACTGTTTGTGGATTCGATTCCGACTCGGGAAAATTGTTTTATTTAATATTTTCATTTCGCGGCGTTAATTCCGCCATTCAACACTCAATGCCTTCAGAATTCGGCAAAAAAGAGTGTCGTAACACTAGGTTCCCAGGTTCCCTCTGCCTACCCTGCTACGTGCTGGATACAGCGTGAAGTTGGAAAAAACTATTGTAAAGCTGAAGAGCTTATTTGGGTGAACGCACTAATCTTACTGGTTCGAATTAAAACCGCGTTGGTTGTGGCTCGATCTGAGGGCGATGAAACATTTTTAAATTTACTATCATCATAAAATAAAGTATAGCATTGAGTTCCGCCACTCAACGCACAATGTCTCGAAATAGGCAAAACGCGGAGAACAGAAAAAATAGTGTCTTAAAATGTAACCCAAAGTGATTCATTAGGCTCTTAGAAACTCTTTAAAAAGAGAAGGTTACTAAGTATTTTTTACTTTTACTTTTAACATTTCGAAGTTATGAGAACAATAAAATAACAACTGTAGAATATAAAACAACTGTATTGCGTAATTGACCTCTCTACAGCCTTAATGTCTTATATAAGTAGGTATTTGCTATTTGTTCAATTGTAACAAGGTTGTTTGTCATGAATTATAATTAAAAAGGTATTAATCAGTTCAAATCCAATTTAGGGCCGTTAGAATGGTGTGTCAAACGACTTTAACGAAAAAATATATAATTAATTAAGGGGAGGGCGAGGCCGTCATGGAATAGGGACAGCCTCTTTGATTATAAATATGTACACTTGGGGAAATAATATATTTTCATTTCCTCTGGTAGGAAGACAAAACACGGCGTCGATTTCCACGAACACGCAATAGCTGGAAAATTCGCCGGAAACTGAGAAACATCTTTAGTGTCAACACTAGGTACCATCTGCCTACCCTCAATGCGAAATACGGCCTGAAATTAGAAAAAATAGAACTACCCTTTCTCGAAGTTACGTATATACGTAAAATAAAATATTATATCTAAACCATCTAATTTAATATAATCGAGGCCAAAATCAAACGTAAAAAGCTTAAAGCTCTTATCAAGATTACTTCGCAATATTAAAAAAAGAGTTTTATAGAGTTCTGCATAATATTCATGAAATATGTATATAAAAAATTAAATATCTTATTTTCATTTCTGCGTTCTGGTAAACAAGACAAAGTGCGGCGCACGGTTTCACCACTCAACACGCCGTGTCTCAAAATTTAGGTGACTTTACACAAGGTGTAATTTGTTTAACCTGGTATAGCAAAAAAATTTTTTCGAATAAAATTATTATTTAGTGTTAAAATCGTTAGTCGAGTAAGTCTTGACCTATACTAGACTATAGTACTATGAATATATATATTTTTTTATAATGAATACTTTTTTCTATAATGAATACTTTTGTTTATATTTTTTAAAGGCTACACAGACTTTATTTATATTTTCCATCGTATTTTTAGTGATGCAAACAGTTTTTTTAAATAAACAACTAAATAAAACAATAATAGTAATAATTTTTATGTGTCAATAAAAAAAGCTTTCTTTATATATAGATAATTAACATACCAACAAAAGAGGTGTTAAACATAAAAATTCTTCATTTTTTCATAATATAACAAACAATTCATACGGAACCCTCAACATCAAAACTGTCTTTACTTTTAAATTTTATTGTTTAGATTGTATCTAGAACGTTATACTTACTCCTTAAGTGGATCTGACATTTAGTTCCTTTTAAAGTCACTCATAAGCAGAGTGCGGGTCAATGTTTTTAAGCAGCTTCACGCCTTTTACCTAGTGTTAAGGCACTCCGTTCCTAAGACACCTACAATTTTTTTCTTCTTTTCTCTCCGTGATAGGTTGTACTTTACATTTATTAAACTATAAAAATATTTAAGCAAAACAGACGACTTCTACATAATACAATTCTGTAAATCTTTCACATTAAAACAAAAAAATATTTAAAGTGGCCAACGGTAGTGTTTTAATAGGAACAGAGTGTTGTAGCACCGGGTTTCCAGATTCCCTGTTCCTAACCTGCTATCCGAATACAGTGAAATTGAAGAAAAAAATAACACAAAAAGAATTTTATCAAAATCGTATCAGCTGGTTTTGTCGACACAATTCGAGAAAAAGTATGTTAAATCGACGTATGTAGATTTATTATTAAATTAAAAAAAAAAACATTTTTGTCATCAATCAAGTCTTAATCGTAAGACAGTCTAGTTGTGTTAGACTCGTTCTAATTCTTAATTAATTAATTACATTCATTTCGTCAATGTCTTTAAGTCTTCCTACATATACGGGATACAGCGTGAAAATATGATAAATCAAAAGACAATTCAGTCTTATTCACAATTCACAGTCATAAAGTGATTTGACCTTCTGTTATAGGAAAGTTGTTATACCGGATACTATGCCCACAAATAATGTGAGTCATTGATATAATTACATACTACGTTTACCTTACATACTAACCCAGTTTTACGATTTTACTTGATTTGTATTGTTTAGCATTTTTTTTTGAAGACATGCAGACAGTGGACCTTTGTGGTATAAAGTATTTTTTTCAAATAATATTTTTTTATTACATAATTATATACTTTTATATCGAGGCCAGTCGTGGTGCAGGTGCACAAGCGTGATTGTGCCTGTAAGCCTATCGCAGGTTGTGAGTTCACGGTGACGATCAGAATTGATAAAGAGAAAATATTTTAAAACTAAAGGTTTTTTTTTAAATGGGTATCAAACTCATAACTTTAATATACTGTAAATTATAAACTGGTCCTAAACACAACAAACACAAATAAATCTTAAATATATATAAATATACAGCGGAGGCGGTCGGTCGAACCCTACTCGAGCAATCATTATATTTAACTTTTTCCATTTCCCTGCTTTGGAAAGAGAAATAGAGGTGATAAGTTTCACTTCAAACGCAATAAGACAAAGAAAGGAAGTGGACTGGAGAACTTTGTGTTTTATCACTAGGTTCCCTTGCTTGCTTTTTTTTTATTTTATCATAAATTAAGATATCTAACGACAAAAAATACTATTCTCCGTTGTCCGCTTAATTTTTCTCAGCGAATTTTACTTTTATATGTGAAGCATAAGAGTTAAACACGCGGCCTTTGTGTCCAACTAAGTATATACAACATATACAACCATTTAATTTAAGTGAGGTTATTGAAAAAAACAAACGAAGTATAACATTCAATAGTTCTACTTCCATATCCATACATAAAGCGGGTTACAATCGAGTAATTTTATTATAATTTTATAAGAAAATGATTTCTTACTTAAAACATTACTTTTCATAAGATGGGTACGTATAGCTTTTTGCATCTACCACATGCTGGAAAAGCTTGACGTTAAAAAAAATCAAAACTTTTTTTACTATAGAATTTAATCTATCTATACATCACGATTAATCAAATAAAAATGTCTTTTTTAAAAAAGATATGTTTTAGTTTCCTTAAATTTGCGTTTCACGAGATATAAGGCAACGGAAAAAACCGAAGCGACAGGTTGTGAGATCGATTCTCCTTTGAGGAAATGAATATTTAATAATATAATTTGATTGCTCCAGCATTGATTGCCGCTATTCAAAACGCAATCTCTAGAACCTCTAGAATTCGGTGGAAAGTGGGAACCGAAAGTGTCTTATTAATTGTAATACTAGATTTCCAGGTTCCCTCTGCCTAACCTGCTATGTGCAGAATGCAGCGTGAAGTTGAAAAATAAATGTAATATTGCCTATAGACTATTCAACAAAACTTATCAATTCAAACCTGGTTCCTGATATTAGCGCGTTCATCCAAACAAACTCCTCATAATATTCATACAAATAACATACTTTATAAGGAACCTTTATTTTATATGATATATCAAATTAATCCGTTTATGTAATGTATGACATTTTCAAGTGTAAGACCTAGCATTACTATTGTTTTTACAAAGCAAATTCTGCACATGACTCTATCATGGTGCAACAGGATTATAGTCACTCATTTTTCACTTGTATTACGAGATTTTTTACACTATATCCCGCATATAACAATATAGGTAGACGGAACACTAGTGTTAAACCTCTCCATTACCCGCTTTCTGATCAATTTTCAAGTTTATATATTGTTTGGCGGAACGCGGAACTATTGCTTTTCTTGTTACTAGTACGACGAAATGCAAAATAATTCATTTCCCCGAGTGGTAATCAAACCCGCAGCCGTGCAAATCAATGTGAAAATTCACTTTTTATTTTGCAATTGGTGGAATGAGGTGGAGTATGAATTATATGGCCAACAAAATCACCAGATTTTTTGCTAAAGCTACTGTTTAACAATTTCTGTTGAATGTTATTTTCGAAATTTATAGACTGTATGGTCAAATGGTCTTTTAATGAGTTATATTGAGGATTAAAAGAACACGAGAGCCCAACGGTCGGGCCGCATTTTCCAAGTTTCTTTCAAATATATTATTTTTAATATCACTAACTCCTGAATATGTGCTAAACCAGTGAAAATCTACACTTAGGAAAGATAAATACTTAATTAGAAAACGTATAAAAATTTGAACGTAGCGGGAGTCGCCATACGTTCTCACTGAGAACGTATGGCTCAGTGGTCTGAGCGCCTGGTCGGTTTCCAGGAGGCGCGGGTTCGAGTCCCGCTACGTTCAAATTTTTATACGTTTTCTAATTAATTATCTTTCCTAAGTGTGGATTAACACTTTAAAAATGTTTATAAAATCTACACTGTTAAAAATTAGTACCACCACTTAACGTGATGTGTCTCGTTAATTATTTACTTAATTCCTAAACCCATTAAGTGACGAATCTTGTTATCTCTTTATCTCTCTCTTTTCTGCCACTAGATATACAAAATAAACTACTAATAAGGTATTTAGCAGGTTTAATTCTATTCCAGAGTATTCTATAGTGCTTGCAAAATATTAAATAATATATCACGAAGCTATCACAAAATGGTTGTTAAGATAATAATATGTTGTACGTAGCAACAATGCACGGCGGCACAGTGTCTGACCGTAAAAGCGACGTTTGTAGGTTCGATTTCCACTCGATGGAATTAACTATTTCATTTCTGATGAAACATACAAAGCACGGCGTTGATTTCCATCATTCGTCAATGTCTCGAAAATTGGACGAACGGAATGTCTTAACACTAGATTCCCTCTACGTCTGCGCAATACAACATACGCTATTGTTAACTCTGATCTAAAAACCTAAGTAGGTAAACTAAATCAATGTAAGCCCAAAATAAAAAGATGTCTTAATGTAATTGTATAAAAAATGTCTAAATGAATGTCTTAATTTAATTAGACATAACCAACTGTGCCTAGATAATAGGCTGACCATTACAAGTGCTCAAGGTTGGACCACGCCCGTACATTCACTTAGCGAGCCTTGTAGAAAGCCTTTATCCTCTTACTGCCCTATATACATTGCATTATTTGTGTAATATTAGTTACTAAATATTGTTAGGACAATATATTTTGATTAACTTAGGCTAGACACTGTAAATTTGAAGGTAATTGGACCAAGTGCGGCGTTGAGTTCCGCCATAGAATTGCCTCTGCCTACCCAGCTACAAGAGTTATATACAACGTGTAGCTTTAAAACTGAAGAAAAAATATTTTTTACAGTTTTTACGGAACCGCAAATATTAAATTAAATATTATTATAACAATTTAAATAAATTACACACAAGTTAATAATCACTCACGTTTCTTTATAAGGAAATACTAAGTTCTATTGAACTGACCAATAAAATTATAGTAATACAACTAACGCACCTGTAAGGCGGAAATATTTACTTTTAACATTAAGCATTGGTTGGTAATTAAAAGTCATTATAGTCAAAAAAAATACAAAGTACTGGTGGCTAGACCGCGGCTTCGCCCGCTTCAATTCATTTTTATACTACAGCTTAATTATACAAAAATTTTACATTAATTATAGCCGTTTTGTTATTGTAACGTCTAAGCTATATTATTGTAAAGTTTCATCCAAATCTGTTTAGTATTTTTTGAACTTTTTAGATTTATAATATTAATTAGTACTGTAAAGTTAAGTTAAGTTAAGTTAGTTAATTAGTACTGTAATGTACAGTGTAATAACGTACTAACGATGCAAATCGCGGTGTTGTGTTCCGCCACTCACCTCACAATGCTTCACATTTAGCGGAAATTAAAAAAGCCGTTCCGCACTTCTCGCCTTATTTCATAGACATCGAATAAAGGAACTCAAACACCGCTTTTTCTCTTGTTACCAGAGCCAAGAATTAAAAATAAGTCATTCCCCCGAGTGAGAGTCAAACCCGCAACCGTCACGTTTTTCGCTGCGCCACGACGGTTTAAATTTAATTAGATTTACTACAATAATAATATATACCTCCAGAATTCGGCAGAAAGCGGGGAATGGAGTGTCTTAACACTAGGTTCCCTCTGCCTACCCTGCTGTGTGCGGGATACAGCGTGAAGCTGATTTTTTTTTTAATTTACTACATTTTTAAGTTTAATACATTTTTAAGTAATATTTTCATTTCTATTGTATTTTTGTTCACAGATGACCAAACGCCAACTAAAAGGCAGCGGCCGCGCGACATGTCCCTGGCGGAACCTCCGCATACGATGGAAATCGCACAAATTCTCATATCATTGTTGCACGCGTGGGGTCTAGACCCGGACCTTGATAGGGTCTGCGAGTCTAAGCTCGGGCTGCTTAGACCTATGGTACGTGTTTATTGTTTCGTGCTTTAAGAGGTTTTAAGTTTGATTTCTACTCACTTGTACGCTTTCTTACTTTTCGAAAAAAAAGTTAATGTTATAAATATAATATTACAAGGTTCAGTAGAGTGAATGAGCAATAAATACTTTATAAAGAAGCCATCGTGGCGCAGATGCACAATTGTGTGAACTGTAAACGCGACGGTTGTGGGTTCGGTTCCCACTCAGAGGAATGAGTTATTATTTATTCATATTTTCATTTTCTTCGCTCTGATACTAAAGCAAAGGGTGGCGTTTAGTTTTGTTACTCAATGCTACCAAATGTTTCGAAAATTCGGCGAAAAATGGATTCTTGACACTCTATTCTCTCTGCCTAAAAAAACGTTAACCTAAAAAAACTTTCACATAAAAACAATTTAACCGCTTTTAAATAGGTGCCAGTGTGTTTCGGGGTGGTGTCCCGTCACGGCCACATGTCAGTACAATTACCCACCAGGCTTGGTAGTTGGGCTGAGGCGTGCGCGTCCGCACCCGACGACCCCTTGCTGCTGACTTCTGATCTTCCCATAGAACTGCTGAAGCAGGAGAAGTTGACCAGGTAGGTAGACTATTATTTTTTTTTATTTTAACGTATCTTCTGCATTAAATAGGGTAGATTATTTAAATATCTTTCTCTACTTTTTAACTCCATTATAATTAAATTTGATTCTCTGTTTCCCAGTTATTGTTGACCTTCAATTGTCTTCTAATATCTTCCATTACTAACACTTTACAGAAATTGATCTAAAAAAATACTGTTTGAATCATAACTAATATTATATATGTATTAGAAAACTATAAAATCTAAATAAATTGGACGCAATTAAAACGGTTAGTGTATCAATATTAAACAACCTCAATAGTTTGTAGAGCTTGGTAATATATCGTATTGCGCATAGGTTTAAGTTAACAGTATCGAAGTTCGGTATAGTTATGAATCTTATATTAAGATTATGTTGTGTGTTCGTAAATGGATTCTTCTGTTTCAGCTTTACTTTGTATCCCGAATATACCAGGGTGGTAAAGAATACTGTGTCGGTTTTGGTTACGCGTGAAATAATATTGCCGATTATCCATTAGTTTCAGATATTTTCGGTTGCGTATATTATTTACATTTTTGAAATGTTTATTTCTTGAAAAATATGTTGTTAGCACGATTTGTGATATATTTATTTTATATCTTTTTGTAATAACAAAAGTTATTCATTCGTACTTATCCCTTTTTCATACTATGCGCTAGTGTGTCTGCTCGGTCACACAAAATGAAAAACCTGTCGTAATATATCTCTCTCTCGTATTTATTCTTTGCTCACATCCGAAATTTTTGTATCGGATTCAATTACGGATACGGCGAGGTTTTTTATTTCGAAGATTAGTTTTGGTAACGGTCACGGAGAATCAACACACCCCTCCTTATAGGGACACTCATCCATCCTTATAGGGTTAGTACATATTTACATGAAATATATTTTTGTTCAACAGGCTCTTCTCTTCCAAACTACACTGGGAGTTGAGTACTACTCTGACAACTAACCATTTGTTGTCCATCGTAGCTCTCGCTAACACTCTCATGTCAATGAGTAACGCCAGCTTTGTTCCCGAGCAGGAAGTGGCTAGGCGGTTGCACAGGTAAAAATAATTATAATTACAAATATATGTTACTGAATTTAAAAAAAAATCTGCTTCATGCGGGATACATCCCGCACAGAGCAGGGTAGGCAGAGGGAACCTAGTGTTAAGACACTCCGTTCCCCACTTTCCGCTTAATTCAAGAGACATTGCGAGGTCAGTGACAAACTCAACGCTGCGCTTTGCCACGAGACTAGACCGAAGAAATGAAAACCTAAATTAGAATAAATATTTCAAACGCGGAGGCACAAGAGTGCTCTTTGTGAATTGATATTGATGATTGATGATACATTTCTTTTAAATTCTCACGATTAGTAATATAGTAGATATCCGTTTTTAAGACATCGCGTGTCGGTTGGCGGAAACGTATGCCGCGCATTGTGTAGTCAAAGCGGATGCGTATAAATAATTTTAATATAGACATTTTCCAAGAGTGAGAATCGAATCTAGAACTATCAGATACAACTTTAGACTGTTCTTTATTACGCCTTCACGCGTCAAATGGAAATAACTAAGAGCTCTCGAAAGCTCTGAAGTTCTCCCAATTTTTGCAACATCTTTGATTGTTACATCGCTACTATTGATCATAGTGAAATGTTGTACAGCCTATAGATTTCCTTGAAGAATGGATTATATCAATTGGAATTACTATTTCCAGAGATAGACTCAATCAAAAATATATGTACGTATATATATATATATATATATATATGTAGGAGATTGTTCATCGCAAACGACTCTTACTGGACCTGTGGGCTCCATTGTGGGTTAATGCAAGCAGAAATAACGTAGCAGATTCGTGACACTAGTCCTTTCTTCTTCGAAAACATCAGCAGAATCAATCATTCTACGATCGTCAACTTCCTCCTTTTTTTTAAAAGCAAACAACGCTTCACCCTCACGCGTCACGACTCCACTCAAGGCGTAAGCCTCCACGTTATTGGTCAAATTACTCCACTGGTCAAATAAAAGTCAAAACACAATCTCTTAAAATTCTATCAGCCAATCGTAATTCTACATTAATCAACAATTAGATTCTTTTCGATCGTTTCCTCTGAAGCTGAAGGCTGTCATAGTCTTTTAGCTAGACACTATTGGTCCAAACATCTAATTGGTTATACAAAAGTCAACACATTGTCTTTTTTACATTAACATAGCCAATCATATAGTAAACAGTTGCTACTAATAATAATATTAAACAATCAATAAATATCTATGATATTATAATTTCCGTTCCAAACGCTTCCTTCGACATATATATATATATATAAATATATTCTGGTGCGTGTCTACTGTAAAGTGATGGAAACGTCCGGTTTTCCAATACTGATGTATTATTGAATACCCAACTAAATTTAGACCGGTTTGAAATCATGAAAACTAAACATCTTAGTTAGAAAACATATATCGTAACGGGATTTGAACCCGCCCTTCTTGGAAACCTCCCAAGTCCTCTTCTTTTTCAAGTAGCAATGAAATTAAAAAACTCAGCCATACTACATAAGAATGCCGACGTAGCTTGATAAGAACGTAAGGTTTAGTGGCCTAGCGTTCGGCTTTGGAGAGCTTGAATTGTATTTTTTTTATATATTTTCAAAATAAGTCGTTTTCGAACTCGAGTGTGGAGTACCTCTTTATAAATGTAAAAAAAACAAGTAACAGATATCAAATAACAAAACAGACCAACAACCCGTACATCATCTTGGGCGGGAGACGAAGAACGAGAAGAGCAACTCGCTGCTCAGCAAGCCCACATTAAACAAGGATGGTCTTTGCTAGCGACTTTACACTGTGTCCTTTTACCCGATAAGGTTGTAGCGGCTGGTAAGTGAACTTTTTAAATTTTTGTTGGAATGAAGGCATATCTCGACTTATCTTTTACATTATATAACCTTTAATGACTGAACGGAACAACACCGATTTTTATAGCTTGTCAGTTTTTGTGAGATTTAATTAAGCCGTAATTAATTTGGATACGACGTTTAGTCAAAAATAATATGACTTTTAGTTATATAACTCAACTCATATTAGAAGGGAGTCAATAGAAAACAAGTAATTTTGTTCTATTCTCTCTTTTATAGAATCCTAAATAGTGAACGCCACTCCATTGTGCTATTCTTATTTAATATCATTAGATATTCCATATACATTAAATAACCCCGTTTTTTACCAGAATCAATCAACCTGAGATTAACGCGTACAAACAACAAAATCATCAGTTTTAAAATCTTAGTAGAGATATGTGTGTATATAACTGCCTCTCGTAGTAACACTCCATATTATTTTTTAGGTGCAAAAAGTTTCAAACGTCCTCAAGTAGAGATGCTAGCGCGGAGATGGCAACACCACTGCCTTGAAGTGAGAGATGCCGCGCAAGCCCTGTTATTGGCCGAACTTGGCAGGTCAGTTATAAAATACAGACTAGCGATTTGTACACGGCTTCGCCTGCTTAAACTTATTGTTATATTATGACCAAATTGTACAAAACCTTCATTTACATAGTAGCCTGTGTGTTATTCTGATGTATAAACTCCGTTCCGTTTTGCGTGAATATGAAATAAACATACATCTTCACAAAGTAAATAGTAAGTTGAATGTCGTGTTAAAAATTAAAATTTGAAATTTTGTTTCTGTCGCGAATCAAACCGTCTTATTAAATTCTATTTAATTTTGTGTTAAAATATTCGAATTTGAGATCTTTTCGAGTTATTTAGAATCTAATACAAAAAAATCGATAATCAATGTGTTATTAAAATATTAAAACAACTCATTAACACATACATTTGCTAACAGGTTGGGTCCAAAAGGCCGTAAATCACTGGTGGACAATTGGGCACAGTTTCTCCCTCTGTACACTCATACAGAGAGTATCAATCCTCACGCGGCACAAAAGGAACCTATAGAGAAGATAGCAAGAGATGTAAGTAGAATTTAAAAAAAGATTAGATTTTACAATTTATATCCCAAGCGCCTAAGTCGGGCTGCTTTCGACTCTCCCTTCTATGGTTATCTTGATTATTATCAAAGGAATACGGAATACGGGTTAAAATATTTGTACTAAAAAAAAAGTCATATTTGTACTATTACGTAATTATTTAATTAAATTAAAAGCGGCGTTTCGTTCCGCCTCTCAACATGCAATTCCTCCTGAGTAGAACTCAACGCTGCGTTTATCTTATAACTAGAACCCCGCTGTAACTGACAATAATCATGTTGAATTTACTGGGAATCGCACCCAAAACACGCAATATGTCGAAAATCCCGCCATGCATGGAGAACGAAATGCCTTGACTCTAGGTTCCCTGTGCTATATGCGGGAAAAGACCGTCATGTTTATTATTATGTAAATTTTTTCACGATGAAATTCAAAATAATAATATTAAAGTTGAATATTGTCAATATTTCAATACATGTAAACCTTTATATTATTCATCTAGCAAGAAGAAGAATTCGAAGAAGACGAAGAAGAAGTAGTCCGCAAACCTTCTTCTTTAGCAGAATTAAAAAGAAAGCAGACCACAGCTGTCGTTCTTTTGGGAGTCATTGGGGCGGAATTCGGACAAGATATAGCGAGTGAAGGTAGTGTATTCAAATCTGGTATAAGTAAATAAAGCTATCTAAGTGGAACAGCACTTGACTATACTGCGGAACTCAACGCCGCGTTTTATCTTAACAGACTGAGATAATAAATTATTGTCATAACCTTGTTATGTCAACACGCAGCGTTGCGTATCACGTCTCAACATCCAAGCTACCGATTTTCTCTTCCAATAAAGGGTCCTCTTTATGTATTTTATCAACTTAATGAATGCCTTTTTTATATAATGATTACAAATATGGATTCAAATAGGAGGCTAAAGAGACTTGTACTTTTCTTGACTTATATACTATATAACACTTCTTAAGTTGAGTTGAGACCAGTCGTGGCGCAGGGGCACAAAGTGTGATTGTAAAATCAACTGATTGTGGGTTCGATTCCCACTAGAGGAAATTTAACTATTTATTTACATTTATATTTTGATTTCTTGGCTCTGGTGTCGAGGCAAAGCGCGGCGTTGAGTTCCGCCACTCAACAAGCAACGCCTCCAGAACTCGGCGGAAAGTGGACGATGGAGTGTCTTAACACTAGGTTCCCTCTACCTACCCTGCTGTGTGAGGGATACACCGTGAATCTGTTTTTATTTTTCTTTCTTAAGTTTTCGTTTATAACAAAATAATAAATTAAAAAAGAAACAAGAACAAACTATGATAAAATGATGTTTTAAAATTATATTTTTTGTAGGTGCTGCCGGTAATAAGAGACGCAAAGATGGAGACAGCAGAAAGAGTTCTATCGTAGAGGGTAAGAAAAATTAATAAATATTAATTTTTCTTCTTCTTCTTTTCTTTAAAACTAAAGATTCATCACTTTATTATTCGTGTTTACTTAAATCATATTTCTTTATCTCAACCAGGTTTCACATTGAGTGCGTCCAATAACTTGGCTCGTCTCACAGCCTTGGCGCTAACCCATCTCCTGCTGGCCCCGGGGAGTCCCCGGCTGCCGTCACATACGCCGCTACGACGCGCAGCAGTTGACCTATTGGGTCGTGGATTCGCTGTCTGGGAGCCTTACTTGGATGTCAGCCATGTGTTGCTTGGTAAGTTAATTTCACTAATATTAGTGATGATATAAAAAGATAAAAATCTTTATTGCACCTAGTGACTTAGTAACTATGATTTATACATATAGTAGTTTAGAATATTGTTGGCCAAGTTGGACTTATCTGTAATAGATATTTCTTCCAGTTAATCTAAGGATGTGAGAGAAAATTAAAACTTTATAGGCCTTAAAGTGCAAGAGCTGATGTCTTTGAATCTGTTATTTTTGTAATTATTCATAAGTATAGATATAAAAATGGTTATTTAGTTACGAATACAGGAAGTTTTGGAAGTAAAATTGCATAAGTATTTTAAGTTGTTATATAAACAAGAATGTAATAACTTAAATAACATAAGCTTTGCTTCACAGGATGGTAACAATAACATAACGTCGTCGTAATTTCATAAAAATATGTCAATTTTCTCACGACTATTATATATGGTCATTACACAATTGTGCTTTAATTTATAATAAATTTTTGTTAAGAAAATTACTATTAATATTATAATATAATTAGGAGACTGCCGTACTACAATATGTCAACTTTCAAATATAGTACTTCAATGTGACAGCTGTCAGTGTCAAGCTGCCAACATTTGGCTCGCGCCTTTTCATTGGTTATAAGGGTTACTGATTTAAGCCAGAAGGTTTGGCAGTTGTATTCGATGTGATTTGTTATTAGGTTGTTACTAGCTCATTGTTAGCAAGTTATAAAGTAATTTAACTAATAAATATTGTGAATTGATTAAAGGTGCTGCTATATTTAACACTGAGTAAATACCTATATAAGTTGTCAAATGTTATTGGTGTTTTATGTAATTATCTAGTCATTTAAACTGTTGTGTTGTTTTCCTTTTTTTATATTTCACTTCTGAAACCTAAGTATATATTAATAAATAGCGACCTAAACGCGTCTTCGCTCTCTTATATTTTGTTTTATAATCTTTACGTAATTTGTAGCCTATGTACTATTCTGATATTTAAGCTATGTTACTGTAATGCAATAAATTTTTGTTAAGAAAATTACTATTAATATTAAAATATATTAATAAATAGCGACCTAAACGCGTCTTCGCTCTCTTATATTTTGTTTTATAATCTTTACGTAATTTGTAGCCTATGTACTATTCTGATATTTAAGCTATATTACTGTAATGCATCATCTAAATTTGTTTAGTATTTATTACGTGTAAATGCAGCATATATTAGTAAAATATATTTGCCATGCTAAAATATTGAACAATAAATACACATAACAAAATTATTATCTTCTTTCCTGACCAGGTTTACTAGAAATGTGCTCAGATGCGGACAAACTGGTCCCCTCGATGACGTACGGGCTCCCTCTCACGCCGCAAGCGGACTCGTGCCGCACCGCGCGGCACGCGCTCACCCTCATCGCTACGGCTAGGTAAGTTGTAGGGTAACTTGGGGGAATTAGGATATATTGTACTTATTGATATTCATTAAGAATTAAATGTTTCCAAACCCCAAGACCAGCAGCATTTATATAAAGAATAGAATTTTTATACGTTCTTTAAAAAAGTACATTTCATAGCGTTTGTTATAACATATAATTGTAACGCAGGCCCGCGGCGTTCATAACGACGATGGCGCGCGAGGTGGCGCGCTGCGCTGCAGCGCCCGCGGGCGCGCCGCCGCCCGCCGCCGCGCTAGCGCTGCAGCGCGGCCGCGCCGAGGTGCTGCGCGGCATCGAGCTGCTCATCGAGAGGATGCACGGGGAAGTGGCCGAGCTGTTGGTCGAGGTGGGAGTTGTTGTTTTGCGGGTGCCGTTGGAGGCAGCAGGATCATTCTTTACATTGTCATAGTATACAATATGTAAAAGAAGACTCAAAATATTTTACGAATTTTTAATCAAAATATAAATAGCTAAATTTAAAAAAGTTTTCTGTTTTTATCTAAAATATTATTCTAAATGTACCTAATACAAATAAGCGATATCCTTATTAATCCAGGTAATGGACATCATCCTCCACTGCGTGGATCAGTCGCATCTTAAGAGCAAGGGCCTGAACGAGGTGTTCCCAGCGATATGTCGCTACAACCAAGTGTCGCACTGCCCCGCTACCAGGAGGATTGCTGGTACGTACATTAATATTTTTGATTTTAGCTTCACGCTGTATCTCGCACAGGTTCGCAGAAGAAACCCAGTATTAAGACTCTCCGTTTGCCCGTTTCCTCTTTGGCCAATTTTCGTGTCATTTCGGGCTGAGTGACGGAACCCAACGCCGCGTTCTATCTTGTCACCAGAGTGAAAATATGAACATATTTAATCATTTATCCTGAATGGAAATCAAACTTACAACTATCACAGTGCATTTTTAACTTGCAGTACATATAGATTTTTTTCTTGCAGTAAAAAGTAAGCCAATAATCTCCAAAAATAAGTGACCATCTTTTACCGAGTGCGATATAATAAATTTTCAATTATGCGTTTTTGCTTTTATAAGCTATATTTCATATTTTCAAACATTTCTTTATTACGAATTGGGGATAGCCAACTGCCAACTTAAATAACTAAATCAATATTATAATTATAGGCTTCGACTATAATTATGGGCATTTCTTCAACATTGTAATATTTAAATTCACAACCACTTATTCATATGCTTTACAAAAGGATTTCTTAATATTATTTTGTACACAGTATCTCATATTTGTTTTTAGAAAATAAGTAATATAGTGTTCTATAATGTTGCCAGTTGGCAGCCACACAGGCCAACTAGCCATCTACGAGCTAAGGGCAGGTCGTTGCCAGTCCCTGGCAGCTCACTCAGGGCCTGTCACGGCCTGCGCGTTCAGTCCTGATGGCAGATATTTAGTGTCCTACGCCACCTCTGACAACAGATTGTCGTTCTGGCAGAGCACTGCAGGTGGGTACTTTTTTTGGACATTATGGACAATACACAATTAATTAAGTTATTTCAAATATTTTTTGGCCATTAATAAATAAAGTGGATATTTTAAAATTTAATGGGCGATGATTTATATTTTTTTTTATCAAATTATTTAAATTTTTGTTTAAAATAAATAATTTAAATGAAAATTAATTTAAAATAATAGATAAATGTATGATATTTTGATTATTTTATCTTTGTATCTTGTGGAACTAATTGAAGAGCTTCTTATTTCACTCTTATTTTATACCAAAATGTGTAAAATTTCATATAACAATTTTTAATTTACTAAAACCTAACACAATTCCCTGCAGGCATGTTCGGTCTGGGCGCGGCGCAGACGCGCTGCGTCAAGTGCTACAGCACCGCGCCGATGGCAGACGTCGCCAGACTCAACCCGGCGCGTCTGGCGCGTCTGGTCTGGACCAACTCGCGCACGGTCACTCTGATGCTGGCAGACGGGTCCGAAACCAGATTCAATGTTTAAAACATAATATGTGTTGTTATCTATATTACCCTAACTCTTATCCTTTTGTTTTGCCTGTTATGTATTATTCTTACCCAAGTTACCCATGTGGTAATGTATTAATAATGTATTGGCTAGTAACGCGTACGTTACTTACATTTAAAGAGAACTGTTTTGATGGTTTCTAATAAATAACTGTTAACTTGACTAATTCCTTATATCTATGATCATATTAAAATACAGTTTTATTCTAAAAGATAAAAGATGTTGTAAAAAACATCAGTATAATAATTTTACAGTAACTTATTTGACATTAAAACTAATACAATTTAAATATTATTACATATATGTATACATTTTACATTTTAGTTTAGTTTTATTATCAAATGTATTGTTTATGTTTATTAAATGAAACAAATTTAACCGGATCAATCGCGTATATTTAAGACGGGTAGACTGACCCGTGACCACGGACTACTGCAAAGTGTTCGAAACGTCGGGTTTCCAAAATGTAAAAATCTTAAATATACGCAATTAATCCGGTTAAATTAGTTTCATTTAATATGTGTAATAATCGTGAAAATGAAAGAACCTATTATTATTTATGTTTGTTGTGTAACCTTATATTAATATGAGGCGTATGTTGAAAACGTATAAAAATTTGAACGTAGCGAGATTTGAAATAAATAAGTTATATCAAGCGTATTAGAATGTTGATATAGCTTTATGAGAACGTATTAACTTAAATTATTTAAAAATCAGATCTTTCGAACGGTCCCCGAGAGGCGCGGGTTCAAATCCTGTAATTAAATTGTACACTGTAATTAAATTTTTATGCGCTTTCTAAATAAATATTTATTTAAGTGTGGAAAATACTTTAAAAATATTAGTATTACCTTTACCCATATTCACCAACGCTTACCTTACTCGATTGAAGTTTACCTAATTATACCCAAATAATATTAACGTAATAAACATATATTCTAATAAAAATAACTATCCTTGTTTTCTAAAAGTATATTATACTTAAAGCATTTGTAAAACATTCCAGGCTTTAAAAAGATAATAAAAAGTCTTTAAAAAATATTTAAAGAAAGTTAAATATAAATAAATCAGCTTCACGCTGTATCCCGCACACAGAGAGAACCTAGTGTTAAGACATTCCGTTCCCCACTTTCTGCCGAATTCTGGAGGCATTGTGTGTAGAATGGCAGAACTCAACGCCGCGCTTTTCCTCGAGACCCGAACTAAGAAATGGAAATATAAATTTAAGTAAATATTTCATTTCCTCGAGTGGGGATCGAACCCACAACCGTCGGTTTTACAGCCACACTTTGTGCCGCTGCGCCACGACCGGCCTCAATGATTTATTTATTTATTTAAATATAAATATGACTATATTATAATTGTTGCGCTTCTTCAAACTTGTTTAAAAAGATGTGAAAAAAATATGTTGATAAAGAGACTTTAATAAATAATTTCTGGCCATATTGAGATGTATAACAAGGTTATATGTAAATATTAAACCCAAAGTTTTGTAAATATGAGTATAAATTATGATTCTTTTCGAAACGTGCTGGTTATCAAGATTCTGACGGAGTACAGAAGATAAAGGCTTTTGTTTTGATATTATGGAGGAAGGATTTTTCTATGTTGATTCAATTATTAATATAATAGTTTTAAAAAGTCTATTTTTTTATTGTCAACTAATTATGTTGTGTTATTTAATTCCAAAATTATTTTATCACAAGAATCATAAAATCAAATCAATCATGAAAGTATCGAAAAGAACTACAGAAACAAAATGCCAATCGTTTCTTTATTAAAAAAGATGTCATATATTCTACTTTATATTTGTTTTCTAGTACAATATATTATTTATATATCTAAGATATTCACAATATATTATTTATCTAAGATATTTTTTTTTTTTGCGTATAGTAAGTATTAAACTTTTCCTCAACTGGGAATTGAACTAGTGACCTATGAATAAGTTGTAATAGATATGTAAGTAGTTTGAAAAACTAACATTTTACGTTGAATGTTTATGAAAATATGAAAATTAAAAAAATATATGTTATTCACTAAATTATTATAATGTATTTAATTGTTTAATGTGTTGCTAATTTTAAATAAATGTATGAAAATATTTTACCTTGATTTTACCTTGGCAATTACCTAAGGCCCTTACCTTTAACTATATAAATTTCAATTCAATTAATTCACGCTGTATCCCGCAGGGTAGGCGGAGGCAACATAGTGTTCAGACACTTCGTTCCCCAATTTTCGCTAAATTCTGGAGGCATTAACGCTGGGAATCGAATCCACAACCAGTCACGCTTACAGTCACACTTGTGCTCTTGCACCCTGACTGGCCGCAATCATACAACCTTAAGCTTAGTTTCCTTGGTTCCTTCTACCAAATCTGCTATGTGTGGGATACAGTGAAGGTGAAATAATTATTGTATACAGGGTGGAAGACTCTGCCCTCCTTTTACGTCAGCAGCATATAGGGTAAAATATTACAAACGCATATCTAGAAAAATTAATCAAGATTCCTCAAAAGTTTAGACGTAGGATAATTATTTTCATTTAATGATTTTTATTCACACTGTATTATATTGAGGCAGTTACTGTTGTACTAATATCGTCAACATCTACTACTACAAAAATACTACGAAACATTACCTATATGATATGCCGCTTTTCCTTATCAAAAAAACATACCGGAAAGAGAAAGGGATATCTCTCGTTTTATTTGACGCAATTACCTATTTTCTATAATAAACCTAAACAACACTCAACTTCGCCTGTTGCTTTCATTCTTAACAAATGGCGTTTTATTTTACTATAATTTTATTATTTATATTGTTATACTATTTTTTAAATTTTAGTATAATCTCTTTTGTTTTAATTAATTGTATTAGGTTTATTAAAGCTCGTCTATTAAGACTAGTCAAAACAGTGATGTAATTTAAAGTGGTGAAAACAAAACATTAGATTTTTGAATAATTTTTATTTCCCCTTTCTTGTTAGTGTAGGTATTTATATTAAGCGCAAATAAAAACAAATCGGCAGAAAGTGAGGAATGGAGTCTTAACACTAGGTTCCCTCTGCCTACCCTGCTGTGTGCGGAATACAACGTGAAACTGATACTACTTTTTTTTTTAAATCAATAAAAACGTCAATTTAACATATCACCATCACTAATCGGACCTGCTGAGAACAGAAACTAAACAGTTGCTCTGTTCACTATTGTTAAAAAAATATTTTGTTATCCCTAAGTTATCCTTGTGCTTGTAATGTTTTTTAAGCTCCACACTGTCCCGCACAAAGCAGGTTATGCAGGGAAAACCTAGTGTTAAGACACTCCGTTCGCCACTTTCCACTGACTTCTGGAGGCATTGCGAACTAAGTGGCGGAACTCAACGCCGCGCTTTGCTTCGCACACCGGAGCGAAGAAATGAGAATATCAGTCCAAGTAAATATTACACTTCCTAGAGTGGGGATCGAACCCACAACCAGTCGATTTTACAGTCACACTTTGTGACCTTCTTGTCCGTGTTGTGTATATATGAAGCTATCATATGAAATTATATTCATATTTCATATTAAAGAACTGATAGCGTTGCACTCTACTGTTATTGAGTGTTGTGACCAGGCTCGCGGAGAAGCGGTGCGGTGTGAAGTGGAGGTATCAAAATATCCGGTCTGCGCAAGTCTGCAGCGCGTCCTTCTCATATGCAATATAGTGTCGAACTATAGCTATACATGGAGAAAATGCGTGGTGAAATTCCAGCAGTTTATGAGTCTCTTCATCAAGCAATTCATATAAACATACTATAATTTTGCGCCTGTCGTTGTAGTGGCACGCCACGACGGCCTCTCGATTCTGTAATGGAAACTGGGAGTGGGAGATCGAACCCGTTTAAAGTCAGACGCTATCTCCGCTGAGCCACGATGGCCTCTAGTAATAATTTAAATTCTACGTATTTTTTTAATTCTTTTGTAACAAAGTAAACCTTATGTTATAATAAGGAATTATTAAAATTTTAATTTTCATTGTTTACATTTATAAGCATTTTCAATTTTGAAATAATTTCGTCTGCATATCAAAGTATTCACTCCGCTGTATTACATTTATCAATAAATCACTACTAGACATTGCTAGTAGTGTCCAAAAGTAAAGGAGGGTAAACACAAAATAACATAACAATAGTAAGTAAAAAACAAATGTTTTTTTTATTATACACGTTGTTATAGTAGAACAACCATAGACCCAAAGTATTTATTCTAATGCAATCAAAAATTATTGAGAAAAAAAAATTAACTTAATAAAATTTCAACTTGCGACTTAAAAAAAATACTCTGGACCAAGGCGTAGCGAACGGCGACAGAAAAAATAATCCTCCAAACAGATTATAATAATATATTTAATTAATTTGATAATACTTTGCTTACTTTTTGGTCAACATTCTCTCTATGGGTTGTGGTCTTTGCCACTTTAGAAAAAAAGCAAAAAACAAAATGCCTACTTGTAATCTACTACAACCTTGATTAAACCTGTCAACTGTCATATCACATGTAGTTAAGAACCGCGGCCCTATTTTTTTTTTTCATTAATATTATACAGATAATAAATATGATAATTAAAAAAAAACATTGACCCACTTTGTTCGTATTTCAACCCGAGTTCTTTATCGATATACCCACTCGAGCCGAAACTTAATAATAAAAAAGATTTGCAATTTTTACAAAATTTACACTTATCCTATGAAAAAAAAAGAAACAATTAAAGATTGTGTTAAAATTAAAACATTTTCTAATTCTTGATATCGATTATAAAATCGATTTTATTTACTAGCAGTACATATATAACTAACATACGCTTTCAAACATACGGACAAGTTTTGTTCTATTTATTTATGATCTATTTATACATTATAACACTAAAAACTATCCTAAATCGTCCATTTATCATAAGAATACGTCTCAAAATTACTACAAAATTAAATTAGACTGTATCGTGGTCACTCACAGCCACAAAATTAATAAAAGAATTTAACTTTAATAGTCTTGGGCCTGCCAAAGACAGAAAAAAACATTTCAAGCGGGCCCCTACATTAATATTAAAACTAAGAAATTACTATTTTTTTGGTCATCTAACCATTTTTTTTATTATTTTTTTTTGGAAATTATGACCATTTCTTTTTTCAATTTAACGTCACTTAAGTAAATATATTCTACATCTATACTTAATATTCTCTCATAAAACTACGAAATGACTTATTTATAAGAAAAAACATATTTAACTTTAAGCCAAAATTAAAAGAACACTCTAGGTATAAAAAAACTTTTTCGACATAATGTATCTTTCATAGATCGAAGTCAAAATGAAAACTCTAATTGTCATTTTGACAGTCGTTCTGTTCTCTAGAACAGAACGACTAAAATTAAAATATACGGCCTTGAAATATGTGTTTGCACTTAACTCTACAAAAGATACTAAATCAACGTTTGAAAGAATAAAACCATACATTATACGATTTTTTAGACAAAATAAGTTTTTTAAGTCAAAATATCGTTGAATGTTCGTTATCTGTTTGCTATAATATACATATAATCTCAGTCTATAGCGTAGGCTATCTACAATTAAGGCTTTTTTTCTATTATTGCTATGTATTCTTTTTACATGTAAAACGTGAACATTGTGCTATAAGGCATTAAAATTTGTGAATTTCATAAACATTACTATAATAAAGGCAGAATACTTTCGGACTTAAGCCTAGCGGAGTGAAGCTAGCTCAATAATTATTTTTTATTTATATTCTTTATTTAACGGATTAGAACGGATATTCTATAAAAGCATGGTATAAGGAACTTCATCAATTACTTATTTACGTACAATCGTGAAAAGTCAAAATGACTGACGAATGACATGTTGTGACATGAACGAAATGAACTGAAAATATATTTTTTTATACATTTTTTAATTCTTGGATTACACGTTAGTTATTTAACCTTTTCACAATTAATACAATTAATTATTAATTATCACTGATTTTAAATTGAACTAAAATTCTTAAAAAAAAATTGAACAAAGCGGTCAATGTGGTCAATCAGTCAATCATTGGGCTAGTTACATTGTAAAATGCAGATAATATTAGATTATTAGAACGCAACACGATATTCAATTTTATTTTGTATATACACATTTTTTTTATCGGAAATTGATCAATTCCCCATATTTACAAACACAATTATCAATCAATCAACCAACCAACCGTGATCGCGTTCAAAATCACCGACAAGACAACAATCCGCGTCTTACTTAAGAGACAAACAAAGAAAGTGGAAGTGGGAGGAAAGGGGGGATATTCATTTAAAAAAATAAAAAAATAAACAAAAAAAATCCGTAGCAACACTACTAGTGAGGTCCGTTTGTTGATGAGGAACGTCGACACACGAAGCTGGTCGGCTAGTGGTGTCACTTGCCCGGGTGCCCGTTGCCGTACGTGTCGACCTGCAATACGAGCCGAGTTGAGTGCGCAGCCGTGTGTCGTCGTTCCTAGCGAGGCTACGCGCGGCGGTGTGTGCAATAATGTGTGCCAGATTACGAAACAAATATTGACAATCGCCAGCCAGTGGTAAGAGTGGTAGGTTTACACATTATTGCATGACGATTAGTGTGTTAACTTGTATAGAGACCAACGTGAAAACCACCGCCGCGCGTTTCCACTATCAACTAAATTTTGTTTGACGGATTGATCGATTGAATCAATCGACCAATTCCTCAAACAAGTTTATTTGATAGTTTTTTATAGCTGGGATTATTTAAAAAAAAATTAAGAGAATGTTCAAAACAATCCGAACTATAAAAAAAGCTGCCCGCCACCATTTTGAAGCGAAAAACCAACGGTTATGTAGTGAATATGTCCAGCTTTAAAAAATAACATTGTAATATTAGCAAAAAAATACAATAATATTTTTTAGCCCCACAGGACACGATGTACACAGCTGCGCGCTATTATTTCGCTGTTATTTAAAAAATTATGTGCACAGGGTAAAAATAACAGCCAAGTAATAGCAAAACAAATTAAAGAGAAAAAATATCGTGTCATAATGTAAAAAAAGAAACAGTATATGTCAAGCAACAATTCACACATGCAGACAAGTTCTCTTTATATTTATATATACATATATTATATAAATGTACATATGTATATATACATACATAAGATCAATTTTTGTTTTTTTAACGCCTCTACTATATATAAAAATATTTATATAAATGGTGTTATAAAAAATAAAATTCAAGTAATTGTAGAGCGTGATGTTTTAATTCAAAAACAGTTTTTTGCGTCTTATAATTATAAAGAGTCCAAGAATTTAGTCACATAAAAAAGGAACATAACAATTTTTCAATTATTTTATATTAAAATTTTTTATATGCACTCTTATTATTATAAATTTTCGAAGTTTAATATAAAAATCAACCATGGTGATATTTTGAGTCGCAAATTTAAAAGACACAAGCATAAATTATGTAAATCATATCATCATCAAATTTTAGTTTATTCATTAAACTTTTAAAGATAATCTCGTTTTTTATTAAGATTTACATTTGTATAATTAAATAAAACCTAAGTTAACTATATTAAATATTAAACTTAACAAATATTTAAAAATTTAAGTACTTTCCAAAAAAAAAAATTATATAAAAATAATAGTAATTCATTAGTGAATTCTAAAAGTACATGGTAACGAAAATGGCACCACTATTTAATAAAAAAAATCGTTTCACAACAAAATGTTTGTTTAGACGCTTTCCAGTCATTCTTTAGCAATAGTGTTGCTGATTGATGATGAATGATTATTTAATCTGTAGACAATGTCAATATTTTTTTTTATTTTTCCTCCGTTTTAGTATACGCGAGAATTTCTAATACTTTGTATTGGCTAGAGCAAAGCTCATAAGGAACACTACATTGACAACACCCTGTATGTTAACATTTTTTCTTCCATTTTTATTTGAGCAAGCAATTATAAATAACAAAATTAACATAAAATTAAATTAAAGCTGATATGGTAATGTATTTTTGATTATTTTGAATATCTATAAAAATTATATTTACAAGATAAAATATTAACTTAAAAAATAAAAAAAAACTAGTCATAGAAGACGATTTTAATAAATTGAATTATTGTATAATTAAATATTTTTATTTACTTTTTATCTTGTGATTAGGATATACGATGTTTTTTTTTGTATAACTGACAATATTATTGGAATGTCATGATTAAATCGTAAATGATCACTTATACATAAAAATCTAGCAACATCTAATATTCATCTAAAAATAATGAGAATATCATTATACTTTATATTTATAATAATATAACATAAAATAATAAACTGTTTTAAAAAAACCCTCATTTTTTGTTCAAATTCCAACCATCTTTTATATGTTTAAGATTTAAATAAGCTATTTATAAATCTATATTTATATATTCTCACGATATCACTTGATTTAATGATAATTACATATTAAAAAAACCATATTCATACAACAACATGAATATAAATTTATATAGTATATATAAATAATATTGTTCTATATACATAACGTATGGAGAAGAGAATTAAAATTATTAATCCTTAATATGTTTTTGAAAACCCTGAATAAATTTCAATTAAAAAAGTAAGAAATATGGATAACTACAATTTTAAATAAACCATCTCTCAGATAATTAAGTCAAATATTTAAAAAGAATATCACGTTTAGTAGGTTAATGTTGAACACCCTGTGATATTAGATATGGAATGTATTTTTTTAATGAAAGAAACACAATCAAGCAATTTAAAAATAATAATAAAAATCGAAATCAATGCATATAATAAAACAATAAAAAGAGATGAGAGAATAAAGAGAGAAAAATATTAGAGAAAACCATTTTAGAATATAGAAAAAACTAAGAATTGAAATGTTGGGAAAATAATTACAAACTTTGTAACTATTGAAAAATAAAATGAAGTGGAATATGCATCATGTAAAACGAAACGTAATTTTTTGACAACTTTTAAATTTTTAAGTTAATAATTTTTAAAAAAACGTTCAAAAGCTTATTTTTGGCACAACAATTTTATATTCGTGCTTTAAATTTCGTTAGATTCTCGTCTAATATTTTACCTACGTAAAATATTTATAATCTATATGTATAACCATAGATAACATAAATTTGTATATAGAAATATAATATTTATTTAACGTCATATTTGTATAACTATAATGTATAATTTACCAAGATATAGTTAGAAATAGATTTCTTAAGGCGTTATAAATATTATATATATTTTATCTGTTTGTAATACAATATAAAAAAAAAACTTTCTATACGTTACTTATGGCAAAAATAATGTTTCTTTTTATGGAATTCATCAACCATAAGAAAACCATAACTATATCTTAATAAATATTTTATCAATAGGTACATAGAACATTCTATAAAAGTTAAATTTTTTCTATCATATAGGAAATAGACAAATATTTTTTTTTCGTGCAATAGCAACATTCAATAGATCATATAATAGACATCAAGCAACAACCATAGATTATAAATGTATATAAAAAATTTGTACATTCAGAAACATTACAATAATAAATATGTATATGTAAAAGATTAATAAGACTAATATTTTAATAAATATATATATGTACTCGTATTATATACCACTAGCTTCCGTTTTAATTTTTTTTTTATCTGTATAAGAATTCGAAGGGCAAGCTGCCATTAGGCCTAACTTTTCTTTTGCACAAAAATTGATTATGTTAAAAAAAACGTGGAACAACTAAACAAATGAAAAGAAGACGTATTATTGAACGTAAAAGAATTATAATAAATTTTCGTATAGAAATAGTTCTATATGAAAATGTATTACAATTTTGTTAAATAATAAACAATATTTGTGTTATATAATGCAAAAGATTTTTTAGGCGACCATTTTCAACTGCAATAACAGTTAAAAGAAGAAAAATACGATTTATGCAATCAATAAAGAAAAAGAGAAAAATAGAATACGAAATAAAAAGAAAATTGTTACAAATAAAAAAATCTTTCACACCATATAAAATCCTAAGTCACCATTTAACCAAAAAATTAGAATGAGCGGGAGTCTCATTCAAAAAATACCAAAATGGTCTGTAATAAAGTCCTTAAGCTTCCCAATTTTACCCCCACCCTCTCATTCCGGGGGAGGAGGGGGTACTGGGGGAGGGGGCATAGCAGGCAGGGGTGGCTGGGGAGGAGCGAACCTCCCCATACCCATGGGGAAGAAGTAGTCCATCCCCATACCATACGGGTTGTACAATGGTGGCGGGGGTTGAACCATATAATACGGTAACGGCGGCCTGTAAGGGAACCAACCTACCTTGTTTACTGCTGGTTCGTGCCTGGCCATCTTCTGAGGGGGTCCAGGTTCGATTGCGCCTGTCCTTTTTCTCGATGTTTCTAGAACATCCTTTGAAATTTTGATTTTTAAGCCCGGATTTTGTGGAGGCGGGGGTGGTGCTGCCAATCTTTCCTTAGGTATCTTTATTTTCAGCCCGGGACTAGTAGATAACTTCTCCCTGGGTATAGTTATACGCAGGGTACCATCGTTTTCTGGAACTGGAGGTACAGGTTCAATTTTCTTTTCTTTTTCTTTATCTTTTTTGTGTTTCTTTCTTTCTTCTTTGGATTTGTCACGATCTTTGTGTTTGTGTTTGTCCTTCTTTTTCTTTTCTTTCTTATGTTTGTGATCTAGATCCTCTACTACCTGAGGTACTGTTTGGACTTGAGGTACCAATTGAGGAATAGGTTGAGGTACCTCCATCTGAGAAGGAGGAGCGGGAGGAGGTGCGGGAGTTTCTATTACAGGTTCCTTCTTGACTTCAATTGGCGATCTCTTTTCCGTTGGAACGGTTATTGGTACTGGTTTTGCTAAGCTTTCTTTTAATAGGTTTGAAACCAAAGTGGGGTCGGTTTCTATACCGTTGAGGGATCTCGGTTCCGGTTTCCGTTCCGGTTGTCTGGTTTTAATTGCGTTACCACGCTGAGAGTCTCGTATCACATTTTCATATCCAGGGGTTTCATCAATTTTTTTAACTACAGGTACTAACTCTGGTTCGGAGTTCGACGGAAGTCTTTGTCTTGATTTAATTTCTTTATTGGGGGGTGATGAGAATGGAGACAAAATTGCCGGGGGTTGCATATCCCTGACGACTGTTGAGGGATCAGGCCTCTTTTTGTGAGGACTGGGAGGTCTTTGGGGCTCTTGTGGGGTAGTTTGAGGTTGAGGTACGGGTATTGGTCTAGGTTCTTGTCTTGGTCGAGGAGGATTAGGAGGTCGTCTTGGAGCCGAAACTGCCGGAGTCGGATTTTCTGGCGAGAATAGGGACGGGGGTCTGGTTCTTTGGGGTTCAGGAGTCGGTTGAGAGGTTGAGGGTACAGGCGGTCTGTGCCTATCATGAGGTGGTTTATGATGAGGTGGTTTATGGGGCCAGGGATGGGTCTTATGGGGTGTTGGCCTGTGATGTGGAGGGGGCTGATTGGGCCTTTGATTAGGCTGATTGGGCGGAGGTCTCTGTATTTGTTGGCGTCGTTCCCTCTCTTCCCGCCTTTCTCTTTCCTCCCGCTCTCTTTTCTCCCTGTAAAGGTTATAATCTATTTTCTGTGGTTGCGGTGGGTTTGGTTGCGCAGTTGCTGGTACGTAACCACCTGGTGGTTGTTGGCGACGCCTTTCGCGTTCATATTCTACGGAAAACAAAAGAATTGAGATTAAAAATGACTATCTATAAATCTATTTTACATATTATTTTTCTGGCTTCACGTATGACCCGCATTTTTCAGGATAGAGACACGAGGAGTGATTATTTATATACGGACATACACACATACAAAAGTCTATACATATAAATAAAAATGTCTGTCATTTAAAAACAACTGTGTTTTCAAATGCAAGTACATAGTTATTTTACACGATGTTAAAACTGAGAAACTAAACAAACAATTTAAATAAAATCTGTATATTTGTCTTTCTGTTGCTCTGGGCTAATCTCGGAACAGCTGAAACAATTTTATGGGAATTTCACTCAAAGACGGAAACCGGGGGTCGTAGAACATATAGGGTACTTTTTAACGCTGAATGAGTACTGCACGTGCGTACGTATCTACCGTCTACCTTGATAGTTATGAAATAATCAAACATTTTTCTATTGATATAAAAAATATTAAATAAATAATTGTATAAAAAATTTGTATAAAATAAAATACCTTTATCAAATGACTTGTCAATCTCATCACTGGCAAGTGTGTGTTTTTTGTCGAAGGGTGAGTTCGCTACACCCGAACTGGATGGGTGGGCAGCGTTTGAATGGGGAGAACTACCACCTGTAAAAAATATATATTGAAATACTTAATATATGACACGCAATTAATAAGATCTTTTAAATATTTAATTATAAGCTTAAAACATTTAGTTGTTTATTTAGTTAATAGTGCTGCGGCGTTTCTTATTCACATGTACCAAAAAAAAATTTTTAACATTCTACAACAATTGGCGAATATATGAATTTGAATATGCATATGAATAGAACTGTTTCGTCATCATTGTTCTCTTTAATTTAGTTGAAACTAAACTAAACTAGCTTCACGCTTTATCCCTAGCGGGGTGGTCAGAGAGAACGGAGCGCCAAACGCTACGGTACATACCTCTTTCGCCTCGTCCACTGTCTACATACATCCTTTCGGGGGGGTCCACATGCTTTTTAAGCGACCTGCTTCTAGTATCTTTGATACTGTGTTTTCAAAGGTCAACTGAGATCTCCCCCTACCTCTCTTACCACTCACTTTTCCATCATAAATCTTTTTTGCCATTCTTTCATCACTCATCCGTTTGACGTGCCCAAATCAGCTGAGCACGTTCTTCTTCATTCTCACCGTGCTATCCTCGCTAGTACTAACTTAATTAAACATTTGCAAAATATAAGTCTATATAATAAATATGTGAAAACCAGTTTCGGAAATATCCAGAATATTTTATGGTAGAAACATTCAGAGCATAGAAACTTCTTTGATGTTCCAGAACATAACTACATCCACTTACTGTTAGACATAGTCATCATTTTCCGTTTCAACCGAGATGGACACTTGTCGAATATATGAAGGAACTCTGCAGTCAGTCTCTCCAGCAGTTCCGTGGTCACACTCCTGTCTACATAGGAGAACCAATGTCTGCCTTCGTGGGACTGCGGTATCTAAAATACAAAGACAATAGTGTTTAGATATAGTTAATTAAACATTTGCAAAATATAAGTCTTTATTAGATATAGTTATTACTCTGATTTATTTCATATAAATAATTGGAAGAAAGTGAATTTTAAGTTCATTTTCTAGACATTTCTTTTAGTTTGCGCTATCCCAAACTATTCCAATAAACGCTGGTTGTAAAAAGAAAAAACCTGGCAATACAACAGTGTGTTTTTCAGGCAATTCATAGTTTTGGAGATATTTAGTATGGCGGAATTAAACCCTGCGCTTTGTCTTATTACCAGAAAGAATAATTCACCTTCCCAGAGTACCCATGATCGTCGCATTTACAATCACACGGCACACTGCTGCGCCACAAAGTCCTCAAAACATTGTGTGAACTTATATGATACTTATAAACGTAGTTGCAGAATAATATTATATGGATAATAATCAATATCTATTTTTGTGTTAACAAATTTATTGTCAGAAATTTTTGAACAACAGCAACAGTCAATCGAATATATGTATAGAACCTACCCTCCATCTTCACACTGTATCCTGCATATGCAGAGGGAACCTAGTGTAAAGACACTCCATTCCCCTATACCGCCGAATTCGTTAGGCATCGCATATTGAGTGGCGAAACTCAATTATGTCCCAACACCAAGGCGAAGAAAATAGAAATATTTAATATTTCATTTCCTAGTGTGGGATATTGAAAATAAACAAAAAAAAATCACAGCTCACCGCCCAATTGCTCCATTTCGACGCTAAATGTATACAAAAACACGCAACAACCGTCGGCCTGTATTGCAAGCACATTGTCGTCAGATGGAGGCTGTTGGACGCCATGAAGTAGGATGTTTGTGCCAAGTCTTTTGGTGCTGGAACATTTAAAATTATGGGCATTCATATGTATTTAAAACTTGATTATTCAACATACAATATTTTATTATTGGAATGGATTAATGAGATTATATAATCTTTAAGCATATACAATTTTTTTCATTAATTGAGTTATTTCGCAAAAATTACATTGTTTTAAAAAGAAACATGTAAATTTATTTAAAAATCACAATATAAAATATAAAAAAAGCTTACAAAACAAAAAATAATGATAAAAAAGGCGATTTATTCGCTTTTACTGTTTCAAATTAAATAAATAGCAAAACTAATGATGTATTTATGAAAATTAGGGATGTATTTGCGAATGTGGGGAAGACACACAGACAGACAAACAAAACTAACATACCTTGTCTATATATAATTGTGTATACGGTTTCTTTCTGCACAGTTTGGGAGAATGGCTTCGATATAAACGAGCTTATGATAAAAATATATAATATATAAACAGTTACAATATATTTTTTATAATACTTCCAACATGCAACTAATGTAAAAAAATCATATTGTACTGCATATTCATATATTATAAGCTTTCAATCTCAAATTCAAAATTCTAAATGAAAAATTTCTACCAAAAATTATACAAAAAAAAACGCATCAATTAGATCGCAGCCATCCCCCACCTCCGCGCAACAAAACCGTCCGGACCGTGTGTCTAGAGCGCACTCCGCCACTGACCGCCGTCGCGTTAACATCACACAACGCTCACCTTTCACGAGGTGGCAGGTGCGCACCACGTGGGTGTGCGGATGGTCTATGGCGACATCGAAACCTAAGGTCTGTAGTAGTACGTTCTCGTTGAATACTAGGTCCTGCGCCTGGAATTTATTACAAGTATTGATATTTTTTTTGGAAAATAATATATAAAAATTATTAAAAAATACTACGCTAACATATTTAGAAATCTTAACTTTTCTAATATTAATAATGTGTTTCATTTATAAAAAAATCAATATAAATACTAAGGTTTACTTAATACCAATAATTAATTGAGTACAAATGTAACCTAGTATTTTTCGTTTCAAGCAAAAATATAGACTTAATAATTAAATTTACTTAAAGTGAATTTCTTAATTTGAAATGAATAAGACTATATAAATATAATATAAGAAGAAGATATGAATAACTTCACTCTCGCCGTATATATAGATTATTATTTATACTTTAAAAGAAACTTATTTAACGTTCGTCGGTACTGTTTAAAAAATACCACAGAGGTAATAAAAACAAATGTATGTTTCATTTTCTATATAATTTAGAGACTTACGGGCTTTAGGTACCTTTCTGCATAGAAACATGCTGCTTTGGATGCAATGGACCTTTGTTTAGAAGTACGAATAAATTTGGTATAAATTACCAGTTTTTGAATATATTTTATGTGTTATGCCACTTCAAAACCATAAATTTTCCTAATCCGAGATAGCACAAAAGAAATTTTGCAATAAGAAGATAATTACAAAGAAATTGCATTAGAAGCTGAAAATTATGAGCACAGTACCTGTGACAACGATACTCAGCAGGACGCGGTTCTAATAAAATTTGTAATATTCCTCTGTATTTTTAAAATAATAAAGAGATAATAAAATGCCAAAGTACGTGTGCAATTGTGAGAAAACTATTGGGATGATGATAATATTTTATGGACTTCTCAACGCTAGGAGTTTTCTATGCCTAAGTTATTGTCAATGTCGATAGGAACTCGAGAGCTTCGATTGGCCCAAGAAAGGACGAGTTAAAAGAATTAGTCAAATCTTTAGTTATGCCTCTTAGATATTGCACTTTCTTAATTTTTCACAGTACTTATTGGCATATTGTCTTATATCTTCATAGATAAAATCTATATCTTATATCTTTATAAATAAGTTTCTCAGGGTTTCGATCAAATCCATGCACGAAGATGGTAACTGAAGGAAAGATTGGAAAACAGAGCTTGTGATATATGTTATAAGAAAATATGCCGAAAATATACAACACCTATTTGTAGTAATTAAGTCATTTTTGATCTTCATTTACTATTAAAAAAAATCATAAAAGTTTTAATTTTTTGGTAGTTAGTACCAGTATAGGGTCCTTTTATATTATCTAATCTGATTTTGCATGTTTACTACAGAAACAAAATAAATTATTGCTAAATTTTAAATAATAAGAAATAAAAGTTGTCTCTTTGTATCTCTTTATTGCATGTGTTATTTATTTCAATAAATATTATATTTTACTATTTATTTATAGGTTATGAAAAAAAAATCAGAAAATTATAAAAAAAGAGAACATTTTAATATCAAGGTGTTCAACTTAAGAAACAATAAATAATGTGGTATTTTTTACCCAGTAGCGACTGTTTGTGGCAATTCCACAAATTGCCTAGCGACGAACCCTGGTTAATATAATCCTTTAATATTATTATAGCCACTTTAAATGTGATAATAAAAACTTGTTCTAGAAAAATCTTATCTAATCTTTTATATGAGACATATCTATGACAGCTAAATGATTCTAAATAAATATTATTTATTATAATACTATAATATACTTGCAGAAAAAAAACCAACTAAGAAAACCAGACAGCAAAAATATGGGAATCTTCTTATCTATTTTATTATTATAATATTTTTTGCGGAAAATACTACATAAGATTCAAATAGGTCACCTTCATTGATGTCAGTCAATTTACAAGGGGTCCATTTTAATATAAATTATGTCATACAGATAAAACAACAAAATTTACAGACTTAAATAATATAAAACTGTCAAAGATCTTAAATCATAAAACCACATAGATATTAAAATCATGCTATTAATATAAAAGAAAGACAACATGAAAATATATAAAACAAGCTTACCTGTTCTTGATATTGTTCAGATGTGAGTGCATTGACACCTTCACCTCTGTGGAGGCAGACGTGGGCCACTTTTATAACATATTCTAATTTTCTTGGCTGTTCCTCCACCTGGAATATATGAATTTGCTAATTTAGTGGAAAATATAATGTAAAATTAACACAAATATTTTTATATACTTTGTTTAACTTTATGCTGTATCCCGTATACGCCCAGTTTTCGTCACATGTTTTACTTGTTACCAGAGCATAAAAATATAATTAATGCTCTCGAGTGGGAATTGAACCCACAACCGTCGCAGTATCCGCTGTGTATATGTATGGTATATGTTATGCTGCTACTCCACAACTGTCTCTGTTTCATGATTCAATATTAAGATATATAATTTTAACTTTTATATTTTAGTTGGAATACAATACAATATTTTAGGAACCTGAGAACCAACATGTTTCTGTCCTAAATCTACATAAGATTTTAAATATATTTTTTTATTTTCAACAGCATTTTTTTATTGATAATATTATTACAAGATATAAATAAAATCAATTTTTTAAATTACTGAAAAATGTAAAACAAGAATAATTAAAGTACATTTCTTTAACAAGATGACATGTATGTTTATTTTAAAACGCAACCCCAAGTTCAGGCAAGACAAAGAGGGTTTTCCCCTTGAGCTAAAATTATACTTTGAACACATTCCATGGACACAATTATAAATATAAATGACACAACAATGTTTATTTAATATTCTTTAGTAAATTTATCCTTATGATTGTATGTTTTCCCCACTGTAGCAGAAGGCCGAAGAAGCATAGTGTTAAGACATTTTGCCCTACCCGCTTTCCGCCGAGTTATGGTGGCATTGCGTGTTGAGAGGCAGAACTCAACAACGCGCTTTGCCTCGACACCACGACGAAATGAAAATATAAATGTAAATAAATATTTAATTTCTTCAAGTTGGGATCGACAACCAGTCGATTTTAGAGTCACACTTTGTGTCCCTGCGCCTTGACTAGCCTCAAAAATCAAATGAAAAATTACATATATATATTTTTTTATATATATATTTTTATTTATTTTAAAAAAATACCAACCTTTGCGGCGAGGAACAGCGCAGCCGCGGCTATCGCATTCCTGTGGAACTGTGTGAACGAGTGGAATGCGTAGAACCTGTGCATATACACTATCGCCGTGTTTATACATAACTGTGAACTGTGTGTGCCGTTAAGAAAATATTTTGTAGAATATATATATATATATATATATACATATATGTATGACACATTAAATTTTATAAAAATTAAATAACATAAGATTGTTGAGTCCATGTAAATTGAAAGTGTTCAATAGTGTTTTGTTTTAATAGTTTTTTTAATAAATAAAAAAAACAGTTTAGTTACTATATTCTCATAAAATTATGTTGAAATTCTTATACGCAAGCTTATACCTTATTTATGTTATAACGATTTTTGTAGGAAAAATTTGCAAAATGTCACATTGTTTAACAACATGTGTCAATACAATACGTATGAGTCAAGTTTCCGTCAATGACTCATTTACAGTTATTCACCATTATTTTCAGCTTAGCTGTAAATTAATAATTTCTTTTTACTGTTATTTTGGTACCTAGTGATATGTTAAAATTATTCTGAATGTTTTGATTTTTCTGTTTCGTTTTGAACTTATTTTTTTTTTTCATTAAATACTGATACCGGATGTAGCAGAGTATTCCCATAGGAGCCTAGCAGTAAGCCACTGTTCCCCACTTTCCACTGAATTCTGGAGACATTGCATGTCAAATGGCAGAACACAATGCCACGCTTAACCTCTATATCAGAACGTAAGAATGAAAATATTAAATATTTAATTTCCGCAAGCACGAATATAACCCACAAAATGTTGTGTTTAGTCATATGTTTGTGGTTTTGCGCTATGACTGGCCTTGTAAAAACAATATGTTATTTTACTACAATTATTCTGAAAAATATAAATATTATTTTTTTTAAATGCAAATCAACTATGAAAGGCTGTGATAGCAATTTACGTCAAAATAATATCATGTATGAATACTTTAGAATAATATTGTTATCTTATGCATTATTGTTATTGTAAAACTTCCTCATAAATAATAACATTTTATACTATATGTATACTAAAAGAAAATAAAATCTCAAGAAAAAATAAAAAGCACCAAAAGGCACAATTCTGGGTCCAAAAAGAAAAGAAAAAAAGAATACCTGCCCAAAAAAAATGGCAGGTAGATAGAATGTCCTTGTACCCAATCTATTGTTATCAAAACAGGTGTTTGGAAAAAACTTTAAAATATTTTTGGGTCAAGTACAAAAATACAAAATGGCATTATTATTGAATTTATGGTAAAGTAATCAAATATTTACACTAATATTATAATGCTGAAGAGTTTGTTTGATTGAATATACTGATCTCAGAAACTACTACTAGTTTTTCAATTGAAAAATATGTTTTATGGTAGTTAGTTAACATAGTGGAGACGCTATAGACAAAAACATGTTAATCATTTAAACATTAAACACTGTAACTACTTCAGAAACTTAGAAAGTAGCATGTGTCATACACAACCTTTCATTATTTCCCTATTGAAAATATAATAATTAAATTAAAAGTATCAAATAGTATAATGTTAGTAATTAGTGTATTACTTTACAATAAAAAAATAAATATTCTAAACAAATTTATAAGTATCTATCATGATCTTAAAAACCATTGACATTAAAAGAGGCGGGCCTCCAAAAAAGAAAGGCAAATGATCTAGGTCAGTTACATAGCTTTCCATATTCGCAAATTGTGCAATTTTTTTTAAGATCCACGCATCTTCGACATAAGCAGGGCACCCTAAGAGTATTTAGTGTTGAGACACTCTATTTTACACTTTCCTCTCATGATAAGTTCTTTTTTTACCACAATAGAGGAACTCAAAACTAAAATATTTTAGCAGACTGTGCAAAAAAATCAAGAAAGTACCTTTTATTTTAGTATAAATATACAAAAAATAGTAATTTTCTTTTGAATATTGTATTTATAATCATATACATACAGTCAACTGAACTACAAGAGAGTAAAATATATTGAAAACAGGAAAAATATTATGAAATAACAAAAATTCTTAGAAGTCAAGCTAACTATGTATTAGTTTGTTATTGTTTTAAACATATCTAGACCTACAGCGTCAGCTACTTTATCGTTGTTAAACACTATCAACTTAAGAACGTGACTCACAAATCATAATATTGAAAAATCAAGGAATTAACAATGAAACACTATTTCTAATGAAATAAACGTATAATAACACGTGCATTCCGTTGATTTGATGTGGAATTTGCCGCGCAAATCCCATGTACCGTAATAAAATCGTGTAAATTTAGATCCCAGACGGACTATCGACGTCACAGCGCCTGCGTTCTGTACCTACTACATCTGTCAAAGAGCACTGACCTAAAAAAAATAACGCACGCGACCATAACCTAAATACAACATGATATGATAATGAAAATCTTAAATTAATATCTGAATATGACTTACCTGTAGAAACTTGAAATCACTCATGGGAATTCCCAAGCGAAAGTGAGTGGAGTGACGCCGTCGTTACAACGTTTCGTCATTACTTCCCCAAATCAAACTTTTTACACTTTTTTCACGATTTATCATGTACAATTATACTGAAACAACGTTGTTTTCACAAATAAAAACACTATTGAACACGTTAAAGCCACATGACTCGACAAAAACATTGATGTTTTATTGAAAAGGATACACTTGAAGCCGCTGGCCCATATCCTGGATGAGATTGGCGGCCTGCTGCCGATAAGCTAGCTCCTTATCTGCATCTAAGCCACATTTTCTGCTTGGAGAACTCTGTAGCTGTTCTTTTGTAAAATACCATTTTTCTTGTCCACCAGCCATCGAATGGATATACTAATGACTGAAGGCACAGAGCGAGAGAGAGTGTCTCTGTCTACACGCCTAAGTGGGAAAGAGACAGCGCTATGACAGCGGCCACCGGAAATACACCACGTTAACATTTGAACGCCTTACAATATATTAAATAACATCGTCAAGTTAACAACACCTAAAATATTCACAAAATCATATATAAATTAAATTAATGTTTTTCTCTATTAACACTTGTGTGGGCAGTTATATAAAAAATTGCGTCACTTTATGTAGAACTAGGTGGCTATAATCAAACGGTCGCCATTGTAAAATTTCGGTGGTTTCACTGTGAGGACTCCGGTGACAGAATGAAGATCTGCAACAATACGAGGTACGTAACGTGTTATCACTGAGTGTTATTTTGTTAATTAGTAATTAAACTTTCATTTGTGCATATATTTAAACAATATAATTAACTTTACATAAGAAAAAAAACTACTTTAAATATACGGACCTAAGGACTCTGTCACACGGTGCAAATGGCCGACCCACCACTGTAGCGTACAACACACTTCATTATTTCATTCATCGAAATAAATTACTTTATAACATAAAGTGCCACTAATTACCTAAAAATTAACTAATTATTTTTTTGTTCTTTTGTGTGTAATTAATTTAAGAAATAAGTCATCGCGAAGTAATTAATAAAAAATAAGAAATGTGTTTGACAATACAATGCTGATATATTTTCGCGGTCCAAATTGCGTAGTTCATTTTAAGTATTCTTAATCTGTGTACGTGTTTTTCCGCTTTCTACTAAAAAATACTTTTTGTTAAATAAATCATTGTTACGATAAAAAATTGGCTTGATTTTTGATTTTATTTATATTACAGATTAAAACTCAATTTTACTTAAATAACTAATCGTTTCCGTTACATTAAATATGTTTCCAATAAAAAGAGAAAATGTGGACCATCTGCAGTCTCATAACATTAGAGTTTCTGAGCGTAAGTAAAATGGTTGCTTTTTTATTTTAAACAGTAATGTTTATTTATGTCTTGGTACACACGTTTTATTGGATTTTCTAAATAAAAAGTTCCTTAAAATGCATATGTCGAAGCAATAAGGTTCAATTTCCAATAACATAGATTTATACGTCAACACGCCTACATACATTTTTTATTTCTTAATACTATAGTAAAGGTAAAGGTCAAAGACAGTACAGCCTATTTATATTTAACTCTTGAAAGGGTTTGGGTTGCGATTTTTTTTATTTTTCTAGGAAAAAAGCTGCGCATTTATTTTTTAAATATTAATAACATTATCTTGGAATTGTAGACCAATGTATAATGATTTAAAAAGAATAATTAAATTATTGAAATATTTTTTTAGTTAATTCGTCACCAGAAGATAAAATAAACATGTCGCAACCACGTAAAGTTATACATCTACAGAAGGTCCGAATGCTCAGTCGTGGTGGAAGGTCATCTGCATCTTCAATAAGGATAACCAATGTGAAGTCCATTAAGCCTCCGGACCCTGAACTGTTGAGAAAGCAGGAAGAAGAGAAGTTAAGGCAACAGGTATTGATTTGTTTTTAATAATTACTATTGACTTATGTGGAAAAATTACATTATTTGTTTATTGCTTAATGACCTTGTTATTAAATTAGGTCCTTCTAATTAATTATTGAGTTATTGATATCACTTTATAGAAATGAAAATGATTCAATGTCCATAATTGGAATCAAACTCACAACAATCATGTTTCCATTTAGATGCTTGCTATTCCTATAAATTTTTTACTAATCTAAATGAATTATATGTTCTGATATTGATGTTATCTAATATTTTAAAGACGATATCCATACTTTGAAAACTAAAGATTCAGCCAATAAAAAGTGTAAAACCTATCGACATAATGTTTTTATTTATAATCAGTTGATTTAAGTTAAGTAAGTATGTAAGTTGCAATTACGAAATGTTAAGATAAACCGCCAGTTGGAACAGAATGTCTATTAAGTAAAAATCTCCCGTCAGAGATGCTAACATCATAAATAAAATTTCGACGTACCTTTAAGAGAACGTATGGCTTAGTGGTCGCCTGGTCGGTTTTCAGGAGGCGGGGGTTCGAAACGCGCTACGTTCAAACTTTTATACATTTTCTAAATAAATATTTTTCTTTCCCAAGTGTGGAATAACACTGTAAAAATGTTAAAAATATGATGTAATGGATTTTAGCAATCCTTGCTAACACAACATTCCTGAGATTGATATGCATAAACAAACATACTCTTCAGCTTTTTTAACATTAGTATGAATATGGATAAATCTATAAAAAAAAATATCTTTCAGCTACAAAAAGAAATAGTACTTCGAGCAAGGACCTGTGCTCATAAAGCCTACGATTGCACCCTTCCGGTAGTGGGAGGCAGGGCATACTGCGCCCGTCACATATTAGATGATAGTACAGCACCATATAAACAATGTGCCCATTTGTCCCCGTCAGGGGTAAGGTGTTCGATGCCGGCGCCCATTGAAAAGGAACAAGGGTAAGTTGGACCTGAATAAAATTGTAAAATCTTTCCGACAAAGTGTGTCGTTGAGTCACATCACTCAACACTCCATATCTTGAAAATAGGATGATGCTTGAAGAATGTACTTCAACACTTGTTTCTCTACCTACCCTGCTAAGCGAGCAGTGAAAAACGTGTAGCTCAGTTAATCACAAGTTCTTTTGAATTATCAATAAATAGAAAAAAATATTTTCGCCGTGTGATCCCGGCCTAGAATAGGATCATCCTGGTACTGGTGGTGTCGTAAGAGGCGACTAAGGTACGTGTGGTAGAGTCACGTCGCCAGCCAATGGCAACACGCATGGGCAGACTCGACCGGATCATTACCACCCCCGGCATTTAAAACCGGCGTGAAGTAGTGGCTTTATGCCACTGCGTTTCGCATCAGGTAATGCCGGGCCCCGGCGCCCAACACATCTTAAAGGCCGGCAACGCGCCTTTAGCTCCTCTGGGGTTGCACGGGGTCGTGGGCGGCAGTAATCACTTACCATCAAGTGACCCCGAACGCTCATTTGCCGTATCTTTTTCATTAAAAAAAAATACGGAAATATATTTTTTAGGGTTTAATATATTTATTATTTTGATATAATCTAGAAACATGTGACTTTTCTTATTTTTCCTTTTTGTTCTATTATTTGTCGTAATACGCCATTAATCGTTATTGATTAATAAAACACAATATACACGATTAATATATCATTAAGTAATGTTCATTATTGTTAAACATTGAATAAATATATAGTAATTAAATAATTAGCAATTGTCGGTATTTCATTATCTGTATATATTACATGTTTTCTCATTCTGGTTAGACATAGTTCCAAGGTATTATTTTTTTTTAATATGAATTAATATTTTTTTTTCCAAGATTTAGCATTTTATTTACCATGTATCTTTCATATACAAGAGTATGCTGAAGTAACCTAGTGTTAGGGACCCTTCTCCGTTCACCGCTCAATTTTCAAGACATTTCGTGTTTAGTAGCGGAACTCAACTAAGAAATAAACATAATTCACCCCCCGAAGTGTAAATCGAACCTTTATAAACGTTGCGTAGACAGTCAGACGCTGTGCCACTGCGCCACGACGTTATTTTTTAAGGATTTTAAAAATGATATCCTTTTTTTTACTTCAGGCTCTGCTTCGAACATGCACGAGCAGCGCTGCACGCTCGTCAACACTCCACTGCTCCACCTCCACCGGTCACCACTACTGAGACGCTGTTGAATCAGTTGCAGCATTATGTTAGGTGGGTTAAATAGTAGGTTCAATATACAGGTGGAAGTCAGCGCTTCTTTTACGGGAACAGCACATAGGGAAAAATATTTTAAACCCATACCTAAAGAAATTAATTAAGATACCTCAACAGTTTAGACGTAGGTTTTTTTTTTTTATTTCACGATGTTTATCCATACCTGTATTTTGAGAGACGCAGTTACGCATAGATAGATACCGATAACGTAAACACATACTACTACAAAAATACTACTAAAGGTTAATCAACTTTGAACTTTGCCGCCAATACCTACGACTCGATTTCGGAATGAGGCGTATGCGAAGTTTTATAAAACGATAATACAACGATTGTAATATATTACAATAATAATTTTATTATTTATTTTGTTTGGAAAAATAACTTTTTCATTTTAGGGAAAAAAAATGTTTTAATTGTATTATGCTTTTATAGAGTAGTTAAAACTGTGGTTTCATTTCAAGTGGTGCTGACACTTCCACCTGACACGAGTTTAATATGGATTCTACACGATTTGTTTTAAATAATGATAATAATGAAAAAAGGTATGGTAACAACATAAATAAGTATATAAGAATTCGATGTAGCTTCATGAGAATCTATGGCTGAGTGATAAAAACGCTCTGACGAGAAACAAGAAACGCATGTTCAAATATTTAAATTTTTTAATAAGTTTTCTAAAATAGTAATTTTCGTGATATATGTGTACAATTTGCCCCTGTTTACCCTATTGATAGTGTCAATGAATCATAGCATTATTTTAGATATATGGATTCAAATCAATTAAGGTAAACAAAAATTAAAATGTTATCCTGCTATGCAACATAATATTTTAATTTATTTAAGTTTTAGTATATTATTTGTATGTGACAATACACATATGGAACTCAATTAAAATAATACAGCATTATTTGTTCGTTTTGCATTACCTTATAGCAGGGTAGGCAGAGCAACCTGCAACCTGGGAAGCTAGTGCTAAGACACTCCATTCCCATTAAGACGTTTCCGTTCCCCACCTTCCGCCAGATTCCGGAGACATCGCGTGTTAAGTGGAGGAACTCGACGCCGCTATTTCTCTCGTTACCAGAGCAAAGAGAAGAAAATATTATATATTTCGTGTCCTCGAGTGGAAATCGAACGTAAAACCTGCCGCGAACAGAGTTTAACCGATTGTACCTCTGTGCCACAACTGGCCTTTGGTATATTTTTTATAATGAATATATCTTTGCCCCTTATTTTATTTAATCTTACCAGTTGGGTCGAAAAAACTAAATTTAACTTTTTTATGCATTTATTTACAATTCAGTTATTATTTATACAAAATATTAATTAATATTCCGTTTTATCTCTAGGCCAGAAAGAACTCGTACAACTTCGTGCGCCTCCTCAGTATCGGTGGTCAGTGATCCAGCTGAGGAACAAATAAGTCCACATGCTGTTGATCCTTTTAGTAAGTTGTATTTTTTGTGTGGAATTGAACCTGCACTATGTTATATTAGTATTATAATATTATTTGTTGTATTTAAAAATAAAAAAATCTATGTATGTCGTCGTAAGATATTCAATTAAAAATCGAAAATTAAATTATTACTGAGGTTTATAAGCCAAAGAAGTTTATAAATTATTTTTTATATGATGAACCTTTCCAGCAGGACAATACGCGGCAATAAGTGTTACTACTCAACACGCAATGTTACTAGGTTCCCTCTATGTGCAGATTATAGCGTGAAGCTAAAAAACTAATAGCTGAAATTTACCAAATTGCAGAAGAAATAGACGCCACCGCCGTCAACGCGTCCGTGTCGGCCTCCATCATGGAGTACGCCAGCGCCAGCGACAGCGACGCGGACAGCGTCGTCGTCACGGAGGGCGACGCCCCCTCCGACACCGAGGACGCGCCCTGCGAGGCGCAGCCCCTCTGGTCGGTACAGCGTTTCTTAGCCAGTTCTGAAATTGTTCAACCCCCAGTTCAAATGCCATGATATTAGGTATTTATTGATAATGTGGGTAGTGACTGACAATGTGTTACGGTTTTTTTGTTGGTTAAAATCTCAGGCTTGCGTGTGTAACTCATTTATGTAATATTCAAATAGACAAAAGTATTATTAAGTTGTTATACCTAATACCATCACATGAAACATTTTGTGTTTTGTTTAAATGTACCATACATTATTACAGAAATACGTATACTATACTCTAAAGTATATTACAATCCTATCAATCTATACAATCAATCCAATCATAAGTGCATGATTAAAGAAAAATGCTTATTTTAACTTTTAGAAACAAAAAATATTCTAAAGCAAAGCAAGTTCTAAATTGTAAGAAATCGTCATTACATCAAACATTAACCTCGAGCCATTCACCAGGCGTGCAGGAGTACTGACAGCGGAGGAAGCAGTGACCACGGCCCGAGGGGTGCTCCTGGCGCTGCACGCCGCCTACAGGCGCCAGGCGGGGCGGCTGCGGCACCGCCTGAGGGGCGCGAGGGCCAAGTACCTGCGGGACCTGCGAGCCGAACGAGACATGTATTGTGAGTGAATGAATTACTCAAGAAATTAATGTGGCCAGTGCTTTAGGAAGTATTGTATTAAGCGAATGAATGAATGATATTTCTCACTTTAGTAGTGAGAAAGTGAGGGTCAAAAGAGTGACTTGCGGGACCTGTGTGCTATGAATAGAAAAAGTATTTACTGCTTTAGAGTGGAAAATGGGGAACAAGTGTCTTATTAGTAACTGAATGTTTTAACACTAGATTCGTAGTTACCCTCTATTTACCCGATCTAATCCTGAAGGCATTGCGTGTTGAGTAGCGGAACTCAACACGGCGCTTTGCCTCAAGTGCAAATTGAACCTACAAACTCTACGCGTTGACTATCGCACATTTGTGCCCCTGCGCCAACACTGGCCTCAATGTATATAAATAATATAAATAAATTTATATATTTTTAAGGTTCAATAAATTCCCAAGCGCGAAGCTGTCCCCCAACAGTAAGGGAAAGGAGACAACTAAGAAAATTAAAAGCCTATGCCGGATATCACAGGAAACATGGCGTCGATGCGGTCCTTGCGAGGAAATTACATCACAAACGGGCTAAGGTGGGTAATAATGAAGCAACATCACGCTGTATCCCGCATATATCGGGGTAGGCAGAGGGAAGCTAGTGTTAGGACAGTCAGCTCCCGATTAGCTGTTTAATTATTGCAACCTTGCAAGCTTAACTTAGCTTAACTTAACGCCGCGCCCTGTCTTGTTACTAAAAAAAATTTATTCAAGAAATAATTACTGAATATTAATTATTTAGTAAAGAAAATAATTTATTATTTGATTTCATTGTATGCCGATTTTAGAAATTAGTAGAATAAAATAAAATAATCTTCACATTGAATTAAAATTCGTTTTGCAACAAAAAAATATATGTATGAATATTTAATTCTATGTTAAAAAATAAAAACTTCTCCATTTTTCAACTTTTTATACCTAAATTTACAGGTCAACGATATATCAAGTCGTCCGACACCGTCTCAGGGTAGATGTACGTTCACTGAAGGAGGAGTCCGGTGTTCGACTCAGACGTTGCCCGCAGCTAAACACTGTTTGAAACACATACTGAGTGATGGACAACAGGTGAATACAATTTTATATAAACATACCTTTACCTTAACATGCAAATAATACCGCAGTATTTTAACTTTAACTTTTATTTCAAATAAAAAAAAATATCAAAATTTTGAAACTCAGTAGGATTTGAATCCACTTAGCTTGATATGAACTTTTGGCTTTAACTTTTCCCATTCAAGGGTTAAAAATAATTATTTAAATTTATATTTTCATTTCTTCGCATGGGTATCGAACCCACAACCATTCGCGTTTACAGTCACACTTTGTGCCCCTGTGCCACGATCTTCCTGATATTAAGTTCTTTCTTACAAAATTAATTATGATACGTTGAGGAATTGAATTATTATTAATTAATATTTGCATTTCTTCGCTCTGGTAACAAGTTAAGTTCGCCACTCGACACGCAATTATACAAAAATTCGTCGGAAAGTGCCGAACGGAGCGTCGTAATATTAGGTTCCCTCTGCCTACCTTCACTTAATCCGTTCCATTGCAATTTCAATAAAAAACTGAACCGTTTTTGATGAAATTTTCGCACACAAACTAATGCTTTTCACAATTTTTTTTATAAATAAAAAACTATACTTTCTATAAAATTCTAGGTGCTATTCACTCCGTGCGGTGACTTGCGAGGTAGTGTGGAGTGTAGGGAGGCCATACCGAAACTACCGCTACCGTCTACCGCGTGCAGGTACCACACGGGACCACCGGCTTATACTAGTTTTACATTGAAAGTAAGTTTGTCTTTTATTATTGTATTAAATATTTAACATTTTTATTTTATCGCTCTGGTAACGAGGCAAATCGCGGCGTTTAGTTCCGCCTGTCAACGCGTCAGGCCTCGAGACATGTGACATTGTGATGGAAAGTGGAAAACGGAAGTGTCTTTGCGCTAGATGCCCTTTTTCCTCTGGCTACCCTTGCTAAGTGCGGGGATATGACGTGAAGCTAAAAAATAATTAACATTTTTTTTTACAAAACTTTTTAAACACTTACTTGTCTTCTAACTAACTACTAACACCAGAGCGAGAAAAAAACCATTCAAAAAAACCAAGTGGGGCCCGAACCCTCAACCGTCGCATTTATAGTCATACTGTGCCGATGTGCCACGACGACCAGAAATACTTGTTATTTTAAATCAAGTTTTTAATTATTCTATTACAGAAAGAAGATTCCTCTTCAGACCTCTCCAGCCATTGCAGTTCAGATGTTTCTAATGAGGAACTTCCTCTACCATCTTGACACCAGTTCCTGAATATAACAGAATATAACAATAATATGTTCAGTTATGATGATTATTAAATGAATTGTGTAAATAATAATAAATATTTAAGACTTGGCGCAGTGATACAGCGTCGTGGCTACGGGTTCGGTTTTCACTCGGGCTAATATGTGAATTATGTTGATTTCACCACTCTGGAAACATGTTAGGTAGTAATATATATGGAAACCAAGTGATATATGACCAGACTCTGTCAGTTTAAAGCATTTTGTGTTAAATATAATGTAACTAAATACTAAATGTAAATGTTATTTTGTAAATTTCTACATTATTCATGTCTCTAGTGTAATTATTGCTTAACTTTGTGAAAATTGTCTTAATATTTCCAGCTAACGCGGCGTTAAGTTCCGCTACCGTCTAACAATTATTTAAGAGTAGATAATAATAATATTTCAATAATGATTGTAATTATTTTTATTGATCTCAGTATTCATAAAAACATATTTTTAAGCTTAATATTATTAATTTAATGATGATAGTGAGTACAAATCTCACTTTGCTCAAAATATCACACAAATTTAGAACAATGTATGTATGTGTATGGGAAATACCATTTTAATTCAGATTTTTTGAGCTTTTAATGGCCATTTTATAGCAAAATCAGAAGTTCTAGAATTTTTTATTTAAGCCACTTGCATTCTAAGGGCAGTGATTTTAATAAACTATGAGAACATGGGGCAGGGAACCTAGAGTTAGGACACTGCGTTCCCTTTTTTCGCCGAATTCTGGAGCGATTGAGTGTCGAGTGGTGAAACTCAACGCCGCGCTTCACACCAGAGCGAAGAAATGAAAATATTAATTATTTAATTTCCTCGAGGAGAAACTAAGCTAATCTAGGTGCATGCTACTGCATGCTACACGAGGGGCACATATAGCGTAAATATAGGTTAACTAATACATTTTACCAAAGTCTTAGGTTAAAATACTGGCTTGCAACCTTTGCTTTCTCGTACATATTGCTTATTTTCTTTAAAAAAAATGTAATTGTAAATATAAAAAATAATGAAAATTGTAATTTTTCATACTTTGAAAATAAATTCTATTGAACTTGCGTGGTTTTTTTATTTCTTTAACTTCTTTGCCATAGCATTTATTTTTTTTTCGTACTTTTTTTTAAATAAAAAGGAAGTCAGTATTATACAATATTAGTAATTTAATTAAAAGCTTGTGCGCTCATTTTAAAGAAGCAGCATATAGGGTAAAATCATTATTTTATAGGATCATTATTTTCTTTTCAGAATTTTTATCCATACTATATTACGTATGCACTTATGAACACCAATATCGTAAACACCTGTACTAGACGGAGAAAGGGATATCTCTCGTTCTATTTTACGCAACTACCTATTTTATATTTAAAATAATCTATCTAAACAACGTTTAACTTCACGACTACCTAATACCTAGGACTCGATTTCGTGAATGAGGCGCGTGCGGCGTTGTCTTTGATAGGTTAGTATCTGTGTGTGTTATTCTTAACAAATTGCGTTTTATTTGCAAGGATCATTTTATTATTTGTGTTATTTAAATAAAACATTTTTTTTATTTTTATCAAAACCTCTTTCGTTTTAAATTGTATTAGATTTCTATAGAGTTGTTAAAACTGCTTTGATTTAAATTCATGAAGATTAAAATACTCTGTAAATAAACGGCGGTCAAAATAAACATTTTAACTAACAAAAACTCGGCCACAGTTGATTTTTTTTACGTAAAAGACAAGTCAAACTCGATTACGGATCGTCGTATGGTATCTTTGGCTCACAACCCCGTGTAACACCAGGGGAGCTTCAGGTGCGTTGCCGGCCATTGAAGTAGAGATATACGCGCTTTTTGTAGGTACCCACGTCGTATCGATTTGGAAACACTGCCGCAGGTAGACGGGCTGTGCAGTTAGAAAATTTACAGAATACTCCCCATGATAAATGCGATAGGGAACGCACAGCGATCATTGGGTCCCCAACAGGTCGAACTCAGGCCTAAATACAGGATCAATCGGTATTTTGGCGTGATATTGTTAATGACTCTGGGTAAAATTACAAATTCAAAAAAAAAACAAAAGTTACTTCAGTTAGTTAAACAGCAAAAAAAGCTCGAAATGTGTGTACCTATTGATGTGTCTAGTGAACGGTAAATTATTTTAAAGAAAAATTAATGAGATAAAAATGTCGATCATAAAATTGTCTATACTAATATAATAAAGCGGGAAGAGATTGTTTGTTTAAATGCTAAGATCTCTGGAACCACTGGTCGGATTAATATTTTTTTGTTTAGTATTTGCTTTGCATTTCCCAGAAGGATTTATAGGCTATATAACGTCAGAGTGTAATTCTTCAGCTTTCAATAATGAAATAAGAATAATAATGAACATCATCGTATTGCTATAAGCGCGTGCGCCGCAAAAACAGATGAATACATGTAAGTACATTGTACTACAAAAACATTCAGTTTCATTCAGTGGCGAAGCGGGCGTAACTCGCGCCCGGTGCAAAATACCTATTCAGCGCCCCCCAGACGAACATCATATAATTGTATATATAAAATATACTCCCAATTTAATATATTTAAATAGTTTTGCAGATTTTTTGGCGCCCCTTTGTGTGAAGCGCCCGGGGCATGATGCCCTTTGCCCCCTCCCCCCCCCCCCCCCCTCACTACGCCACTCATTAGTTCTAAAATAAAGTCCGCGGCACCGTATCTTTTATAAATAAGTCACAATAAGACATTTTGTGGCAAAAAATAATTGAAAATTCCAACGTGATATATCACCGATTCTTTTTTAACGAAGATATTGAAACTTACAAGTGAAAGACTTATTACATCGTCAAGGAAATTTTATGAAAATAATCTTTGGCCTTTATACCATATTATATGGACGTATACTTCAGCTTAGTAAAGTCGACGACGGCGAATCGAGTCACTCTGCTTACGGCCGCTCGAGCCTAGGCTCGATGACATCCTCGATGCAGCCACTTAGTACTTGCACTTTCTCAAATGTATGAAAATAAGTTTTTTGTGATTGGATGTATAACTTATATAATCTATCTATTATACACTTGTTTTGTAAGAATCACCATTTCCGAGATAGTGATTCTAAATTATGACGGAGTCACACTCTGTTTAATTCTCGGGTCTAAATTTAGCATAGCTCGATAATATATCCTTAATCCTTTTTTTGTGACTGTAAAACCGATTGGTTGTGGGTTCGATCCCTACTCGAGGAGATGAAATATTTACTTAAATTTATATTTCGATTTCTTCGCTCTCGTGTCGAGGCAAAGCGCGGCGTTGAGTTCTGCCACTCAACACGCAAAATTCGGCAGAAAGTGGGGAACGGAGTGTCTTACTAGGTGTTATACTAGGTTCTCTCTGCCTACCCTGCTGTGTGCGGGATACAGCGTAAAGCTAATTTAATTTAATTTTTTTAATCCTTTTTTTTCTAGGATAACTCGAAAAACTAATATTCAGCTAAATTTGTTTTTACAAAAATAACAACTTGCCGACTACTGTAGCAAAATTATTTTAAATTTCACATTTTTTTTGCATCCAAAAAACAACAATGTTTTTTTTAGCTTCACGCTGTATCCCGCACCCACCAGGGTCGGCAAAGGAAATCTAATGTTAAGACATTTTCTTTGACATGACATTTTTTTACTTTCCGACTAATTCTGGGAGTATTGCATGTTAAGTGGCGGATAACTCAATGCCGCGCTTTGTCTCGTTACAGGACGAGGACATCAAAATATTAAATTTAATTTCTTCGTTCTTCATTGAATGGGAATCGAATCCTCAACCTATCGCGCTTAGAGTTGCACGTTTCGCAACGACTGGCGTCTGAAATTTATTTTTTAAATAAATTACTACTTTTTAAATTAACATTCACACATGAAAAAGAAGGAAAAATAAATAAAACAAAATCCACTTGAAACAGAATCGTCGCTTTATTTCAGCAATTTCCGGTTGAAAAAAAAATATAATCAACAAAAACTACACTGAAATTCTGAACATGACTATTTTACAAACAATTTACAGCAATATTATAATAATACGGTCTTTCCGAACGCTTGACGTTTTAGGAGAATAAAGGGAGAGATAAAAAAAATATTTACAATAAAAAAAAGGCAAAGCAAAGGTCGCTCCGAGAACTGCCAAGCGTCCGAGACTCGAAACTACACTAACGATCAAACTTATGAGGTACATCATCCTAACGACTTTACTAAGCGTATGTAACCAGCCCCAAAAATGAGGCCAACAAATGTTTTTTTTTTACATTTTTTTTTCAAATCTGCAGCCTTTTTGTACAGTATATGATACTTACTAACAATATATGTATAGACATAGTTAAAACCGTAATTTTTTTGGTCGCGAGGTATTTTCGACCGCGCGTCGTCGCGTGGTGAAGAAAACCCTCACATTTTCACGGCACTGCTATACAAACCCCAATTACAATTACACGTAATAAGATATATTTTTTGCGTTTTTCTGTGTTTTTTTTTCTTTAATTTTTACTAACAAGAAAGTGATACCCAAAGAAACTACCGTTAACGCCATCTTGTTACAAACAATATCAAAAACTACAATAAAAAAAATCAAATATTCTTTTATTTAATTAAATAACCCATCAAACAAAGTGTGTTAATAAACCCGAAACGAAATATAAAAAAATCAACGTATGACGTCACAGTACACAACTTCAAGGTACTAGTGGTGGTTAAATGTAGTTTCTTTGATAATTTTTTTGTTATAGTATTACATAGTAGTGATAGACGAATATTTATTTAAAAATTACAACACTTCTATGGGAAGCTCACTAAGGGATAGAGTGACCTTTTTACATTTTTTTTCTTTGTATTATTATGTATTACCATTTTTTTTCTGTAAATCTATTAAACATTTGTAGCTAAATGGCGCTTGGAACAGAACAAGCATTTGTTTTAAAGTAAAATTACACGTAAATTCGCGGTATAATTGTATTTAGTTATCGACTATAACTGAAGTAAAGGTGTGTTGTCAAAAAATCCAAGAAGTTTTATATGAAAAGAAATTTAAAAAAAAAACGCGAAACAAAACTTAAATTAAAAAAAATACCAAACATTGAAAATAGAAATCCAACACACCTCTGTTCAGCCAAATAGCATTATACACTTACAACATTTATTTGGCTATTTATTGTATTTTTTTATAGAAAATATGACATTTTTTCAATAGGGCACAGATAAAAAAATGTCTTCAATAGTACAAAACTACAGTATAATAAATACATCGCACGCGGGGGTTAGATTGCGATACTGTTATTTTTTAAAATATCAAAATCAAAATTATTCACACTGTATAATCGATTTAAAGGTAAAATTTTGAGTTACAACTCAAATTCTAAGAACTTTTACAGTGGCAGCTCAAAAACTCAAACTCAAACTTGTGTGAACAATTTTGATATATACAGAAATAACACTATAACTTCATTATATAATAGAAAGAAAAAGACAAAAGAACATAAAAATAGCGATAATACGTGCAAACTAAATAAAAAAATACCACAAGGTAACAGGTTCGATTACTGACGAGTACAGTTTTTTGTTACACAATGAAGTGTATAGTGTTTTAAAAGATTTCCTAAGCATTTTGGATCTTAACATGAAAATCTGGTCCGGCCAGTCTAAATTACAACTATTTATTTATTATTATATATAATACAGTACATACATCAAATATACACTCGACGATTTGTTATCGCAAATTAAGTATAACTTTTTTTTCAGTTTTTCCATTCGCGTAAGAAATAATAACTAGAGAATGTTTATTTCTTCTAATTAAAAAAAATCCTAAGCGCAATGCCGGCCATGTTTTTTGCCTGTTCATAGTAATATAAATACATGAAAATATATTTAAAAAAACATCCATTCAACATAGACTATGGCATTTTTTATATAAATAAATTATCACAATTTGTGATAATTTATTTATATAAAAAATGCCATTAACATATAAACAAAACCTCCAATCACATAGACCTTACATCCTTTAATATTTAAAAAAAAACGCATACATAGACACGTACATAATAAGTTATTAGTATAACAAACAGTAAGCAAAATGGCCGGCATCTCATTTGTATTTTACATACATTGTATTAACTATGTCACAGCCACTTAAATTATTTTTAACGAAGCTTGCAATTTACAAAAATGGACAAAATCGCAAAAAACAAACATGGCGACCGATTATATTATAGACACAATTATAATTATAGTACACATGCTATAATCATAATATTTTCATTTTTTAATATATAAATTTTTTTAGCTTCATGCTGTATCTCGCATATAACAGCGTAGGCAGAGGGAAAATAGTGTTAAGGAGCAATTCTCAACAAACTATGTAATTATCGACACATTATGCGTTGAGTGGCAGAACTCAACACTCCTCTATGCCATGTTATAAGAGCGAAGAAATGAAAATAATTCAGTCCCCCGAGTGGGAATCGAACCCACAACCGTCGCATTTTACAGACGCTGCCACTACGCTACGACGGCCTCATAATATTCATATTATATATAAAAAGTAATAAGTAATATTGTAACTTTTATATTATTATACACCGTGTTTGTCACATCATATGGTCACATTTAAAAAAAAATAGGTTTCTAATACGATTTTTAAACATTTATTAGCATTTACAAACTTTTGTAATGTAATATGTAATTTTTTTTATTAATTACAACAATAAAACATCAATTTTCTTTACAAGTTGGATTACACATATAATAAATGACTGTAGTAAATTCTAGAACCTACCATTGTTCAAGTAAATTTTACATTCATTTGATAAGAACATTTAAAACACATTGATGAATCATACAAATTTTAGTGTATGGTCCATACATAGTTCAAATTTTAACGTTTAGGCTTTTGCTAAAATGCTAATATAGGCAGAGTGGATGAGTCTAGGCTGTTTGAAACTAGATACAGATTTGATTGTAGCTCATTGGGTGAAACGTCAGAATCCGTTGTGGGTATGTCTGAGAAGTCATTGGACATGTCCACTTTTACAGTTACATTGATATCGTCATTGATGTAACGGACTAAATCTCCCAGATCATCTAATCCATTGTCCGTTGCTTTAATGTTAGTTTCACTTCTGTTTTCACTTTCGATAGTCTCTTCACTTTTGTTTCCACTTTCGATAGTCTCTTCACTTTTTACATGAAGTATAGATTCATCTGCTTTTGTTTTTTCTTCAATACGGCCATCAGTTGATTCATTTAATTTGTTTACTTCAAATTGACTTGTATTAGCATTTTCCACCATATTTTCTTCTATGTTAAGTAATTTATTAAAATCTACTTGTTGGCTGCCATCACCGAGCATATTTTGGCTAACACTTTTGAAAAGCTCATCAAAGCTGTTAGTCTCATCTGAACTTTTGCAAGACTGTATAACACTTTCTCTCGATTGAATATTATGAATTCTAGTTTCTATTTTTTTGTCTGCTTGTGCATCATTCCTCTTGTCATTAAGTTTTAATCTCTCACTGTAGCTCTTAAGCAGATCATCAAAACTCATTGTATAATTTCTTTCACTGCTACACTTTTGTATGACACTTTTACGGCGTTGTGATTTGCTGGTATTTTTACATTTTTCAATATCACTTCTGCTTGGTTGGTCATAAACACTTTTGCCTTCTGTACAGCTTTTTAAGAGTTCGTCAAAGCTCATACTACGATATTTGTTCTGGAATGTTCTTGTAGAATTTCTTTTGTCAATATTTTTAATAGGTTTTAGTGTTTGAGATTTGAGTTTGTTTTGAATGTTTAATTTATTTTTCTTTAACTTCTCAGTACTAAGCAAATTTGTAGAATCTTCAAGATTGTAATCGCCATCCTTGTCATGGTTTTTATTTTTATTTCCTTTTTGTTTTGGACTACTCCGTGTTGTCTTACACTTTTTATCACTTTTTGTTTCACGCTTATTTCCACTTGTGTTATTTTCGCGACACTTTTCCACACTATTGCGTTTACACTTGTTACTTTCAGTTTTTTGTTTGCTTGTTTTGCCACCACCACTCTGAGCGTCACTTTTCTTCTGACTGTTTTTACGTTTTTTAACACTTATTATATCACTTTTAACATTTGCGCTTTCACCACTAAACTGACAGTATTCGCCAGTTTTTTTGTCGACACATTTTTTAACACTCCCCTTTTTGGTTGTTTGGTTCTTGGGACCTTGCTTACGGTTTCGGTTTCGATTACTATTGCCCGGTTGTCACGTGACTTCCATGGGTAGCGTGTCGGTGGGTCGCCTGCGGACGCCGTTGGTCGTGGATTCATTCTCTTCTGGGGTAAGATCGCCGGTCATGTTGGTGTTTGTTGAGGTGGTGGGTGCAGTTGATGCTTCTACTATTTCACTGGAATTAAAAAGATAAACATTATTAAGAATTTACATTATAATTCTCTATTACTAAATTGAATATATTTTAGGAAATTTAAGAGTATAGTATTCAGAGTTTATTTTCAGTTTGTAACAATTATTACATTTATAACAGATTTTCTTCCCATATAATTAAATAAATAATGTTGAATTAAATAAAAATAAATGAAAGTAGACTGAAACATAGTTTAAGCAGTAATAGATCGTAATCTATTTTTTTTCATCACAATTACTAAAGGAAGCATTATCGAAATAAGTGACGGAAAATCTTTTAATTTATATCTCATTACGAAAATCGAAACTCACTTATTCTACATCCCACATATAACAGGGTAGGCAGATAGAACTTAGTTCCTTAACATTGCGTTCTCCACTTTCCAGTCGAATTCAACATTTATTGGGCTTGACAAATTAAGGACGTCGTAGTGAAGGCGCAAAAGGGTGCGCGACTGTAACCACGACAGTTGGAAGGTCCATTCCAATCAGGGAGAAATGATTTATTTAATACTTTCATTTCCTTACTCTAGTAACGAGGCAAGGTGCGGCGTTGAGTTCCGCCATTCAACTGGCAAACTTAGTGGGGGACGGAAGTGTTTTGATGGGAACGGAGTGTCTTAACACTAGGTTCCAAAGTACCTTGCTCTGTGCGCGATATAGCGTGAAGCTAAAAAAACAATAAAGTTTCTATAGGTGTACAGTCTCACATAGATTCAAAACAAAAATAACATATATTTTTTAGCAAATAAAAAAATTACACTTACGCAACAGGATTCGGCCTAGGCTGAGCTATCAACCTGCCCTGTCTAGCTTTCAGTTGAGCTGTCGTAATAGCTATGGCCTGCACATTAGCTGACAAGGCCTGACCACCAGGACCAGATATCGCTATCTTCTGACCTTTGGGCAAAACATTCTTCTGTAGCAAATTTGCCACTACCGAACTCGGAATGGAGGCGGTTTTCGTTTGCGCCATACTTATACTAGTTGACGGTTCAGACGAGCTTCGGGCTATAGGCGTGGTTACTTGTATGGTTCGATTTTTCAATTGAACCTGTGGAAAATGCTGTCTTAAGGGAGGTCTTACAGGTAATGCGGCTCTCACAATCTGTCTACCGTCTAAACTGACGCTAACTCGGTGTCTTGTGGTCGCCGTGACGTTCCCTTTGAGGGTACCATCAAACACCACCTGCCGTTTCTTGGCATCGAAGTCCAATCTTGCTACTGATGTTTTGACTGGAGGCGGTTGTCTCAGAACATTGACTAAATGCGGTCCTTTCGCCAGCTGTCCGCTTTTAATTTCGAAAAATTGTGCCACAGAACCTGGTGTTTTTAGTAAAGCTGGTGGTTTAGCGTCACCTAACGCCGCTAGTGAGACGACTGCTGGTAATTGGGCTATAGATCTATTTTGGGCTATTAGTTGAGCTCGCTGAGTGTGAGATAATGGATGGGCGTGGAGTACTTTTAATTTACTTGGGGTCACGTGATGCATTTGAGGTGCAACTACCACTGAAGGATGATGTATTTGTAAGGGTTTATGGGCTAAAGCGGGTGCTAATTGGACGAAGGGGGTAACTCTTCTATTGGCCACGTTTGCCATGGACACATTCGCCACGTTTGCCATGGACACGTTCGCCACGTTTGCCATGGACACATTCGCCACGTTTGCCATGGACACGTTGGGTATTTTGCCGGTGCCTGCTGTTACCACATTGGCCACACTTGCCACTGTCGCTGAACCTGAATTCGGGAAAAATATTCTTAATTAAACAAAATAGCTAAGATATAAGAGAATATTAACGGGCAGCTGCAGCTGAGGGTTAATTTTCTAACAAGCTCACTATACTATCAGTATAAGATCCGAAATATACAGGGTAGAAGAGTCAGCGCTCCTTTTACGGGAACAGCACATAGGGTAAAATATTTTAATCCCATACCTAAAGCAATTAATTAAGATACCTAACAGTTTAAATGTAGGATTTTTTTTCATTTCACGATGTTATCCATACCTGTATTTCATGTAACGCAGTTACGCATAGATATCATTAACGTAAACATACATACAAACATACTACTAAAGGTTAATCAACTTTATACTTTGCCGCCAATACCTACGACTCTATTTCAGAATCAGGCGCATGCGGCGGTTTCCCGTCGATAGGTTTATGTGTGCGTGCGTCGTTCTTGACAAATGGCGTTTTATTTTACAACGATAAATCTGTTTTCATTTGTTTGAAAAAATCACTTTCATGTTTGAGTTTTTTTTAATTGTATTAGGCTTTTATAGAGTAGTTAAAACTGTGGTTTGATTCAAAATGGTGCTGACAAAAACACTCTGTATATTGTATTGTAACCATTTTATCTACAAATTAAATACCAATATTTTATGTTAGTGGTAAAACATTTTGCTGTAAGCGCGATGGTTGTGGATGCATCTTCCACTCGAAAGGTGATAGGTTACCTTTTTATATCTTGCTATACATATAATTTTTTTATGCAACACAAGAGGTCCGTTACATTTGAATGTTTATGCCTAAGGTTAATAATAAGAGATCACTAATAGAGATGAAGTTGAATAGAATATCTATCTATATCTATCAAAATACAAAGATATAAAAACACACCAATCTCTCTATGCTGAGCATTATGAACGGGCAGAGCTACCGCTGTGAAGGGTCCATTTTGCAACAATCCCACTACAGTGCCCGCTGTCGAGCACGCATTGGCCTGCCCTTGATTTTGAAGGCGCACCTGGAAATTATTAAAAAATATAGATTTTCTATATAAATAAGTATATTTATATACATAAATTTAATTAACTGATAATATATATAGTTATTAATCTACGTAACTGTCTGAAGTCTATTATTTAATATTTATGTCAGTCAAAAAAGCTATTCTTTGTACATCATTAATTAGTATTTACTTTAATTATTCATTAGAGTGAAATAATCAGATTACAATAATAAATTTAATTATTTTTAAGATAATATTGTTTAATCTTTCTTGAACAATTTAGTTTCTTACTTTGAATAGTTTTTATTAAATGGACAGAAGGCGAAGAACAGTAGTATACAACTTTATTTACCGTAAATGCAGAAAAAAACTAACAAAAAAAACCAACCTTCAAGCTATCAGAAACAGCAACAGTAACAATATGAGGCGCTGTATGCGTCACATGTGAGCTATCTGAAGATATCACCACTTCCCTCCTCTGAGCTGATGCTATTATGTGCTTCTTTAACGGAGAATTCTTTACTACATTCTTCACAACCACAACCTCTTCATTCTTCTTCTTCTCCACTTTGACTTCATTGACCTCTTCAACAATAATCTTTGAAGTGGGGACTGGACACTTCTCAACATTCTTAAGTTTCTCCACCTTGGGCGTTTCTGGAACTAATTTGTCTATATAGACCGGTTCTTTATCCATTTGGGTAACCTGCACAGATGTCGAACCGAAACTCTCGTCTCTCCTTTGGCCAGAGGCAGTACGCCCCTCCTGACTCTGGCCGTGATATAAAAAAGAATCTGTCAAATCTTCTAAAAGGTCATCTGATAATGATAGTTTCTTATCATCCTTTGTCAAATCAACATCAACTAATGCTTTTAAATCTGTTTCTGATAGAATACTCTCAACTTGAGCTTCTGTAAGACCTAGGTTCTCTACTAATAGATCATCTCCACTGGTATCAAGGTTCTTTTCCCCATTATCCATGTCTATAGTAACATCTCCATATAAATCATTCAATGTGAACTCGGTTGTTCTGAATGTTAGTCCTTCAGAGGGCTCCGTTAGTTCAACGGTAATGGGTAGGTCGGGTGGTATGGGAAATTGATCGTTGGATGGTTTTTCTATGTATGGAGGCGATGGTGGCGGTGTTTTCGGTCGGAAGTGTAACCTGCAATTGGAATAAAAAGCAAATTGAACAATACAAATATGGGGAAAAATACTGCAAATAATGCTAATAAATCTAGAGTGGTTAACTACATTTTGAGTAATAATATGGAATTTGTAAGTTTAATACTCTACTCTACATTTAATATTTTTTTGCATATTTAATATTATACATTAATTAATAAGATAATAAGACATACTTTTTATTTTTTCATTATCATGGTTTAGGATGATAATAGGATTTGTCAATTATAAAAGTGTGCATATAATATCCAAAAATGGTGAGTTCAAAACTAACTCACTCTAGAGGAGTATTCATATTTATAAGCAACATTCACCTAATACAAACAATAGTAATTCCAATTCTTATTTTCAGAAAACTAATTAATCAAACTACCAACCATTTCTTATTAACTTCATTGATAAACTTCTCAAATTCGACTTCAACAGGCTGTAAACTGTCATCAGATTCGTAACTGTTATCACTGCATCCGGACCACGATCTCTTTCTTATCACTCTTTGCAAGTTCTCTCTCACATAACCGTCTATTGTTCTCTTATCACTGAGTTCACTATCACTGTTCAACACTTTAACACTGTCCACTTCCATTTTGACGTCTGACATATCATGTTTGACATCTGACCCATCGTGTTTGAAATCTGACATATCGTGTTTGACGTCTGACACGTCGTGTTTGACATCTGACACGTCATGTTTAACATCGTCAACGTCATTCTTGACAGGGTCTGTCCAGAGATGGGAGTGTGTAGATAGGTGTTTTCTAAAGGCATGCCTCCAGGAATATTTTCCACCACTGTGGTAATCGCGGGTGATTTCTTTTGGAGTTCTGTGTGGATTGGTCTCGAGGTCGATCTGGAAAATAATTCTTATTATAACTATGTTAACTTAAATGAAAGTACATAAGAATGAAAGAGATATACTTATTTTAATAATTGGGTTTTAATAACTTTATTTTATACCGACTTCTTTTAAAGGAGGTTATCAATTTGACTGTACTTATTTTAATGTTTGTCCCCTCAGAACTGGACTGGGTGAACCGATGTAGATTTTTTTTTGAAAGCAGTCCAGTTCTGACTATACCATCCATGAGACAATAACATTAATCTTAAATCTTTATTATATATAACATGATTCTTTTTTTTATAAAATAATATTTTTAAAGGGTACTTTGATGAGAATTAGGTTTGTTTTTGCTTAAGGGGTCCATGGCAAAGTAACGGTAATTTATATTTACAGTCAGATTTTTTTTTTGTTGAAAATTATTCAGTACGTATAATAATTGTCTATTAACCCTTAGCATTCAATAAAAAAATATAGAAGTTTTATTTATTTGTCATCCAACCCAAATTTCCCCACTGATATGCGTGCGCGTGACACTGACCTGGTCGCGGCGCGGCGGCGCGGGCAGCGCGCGCCACAGCGGGTCGAGCGGCGTGGCGCGGCGGTCGAGCGCCACGCGGCCGCCGCGTGCCACGCGCCGCCGCCCGAACCCCACGCACGCCGGGAACGGGTGCGCCACCGACGTCAGCGTGTACCTGAGTACGCAGACAAGTGACTTTACTACCCACATTTGCCACTAGTCACTATTCTATTGTAATAATGGAACATTGTGTGTAGTTGTGTAAACCTATTTCAAACGAACATTAAAAATCTTCCATGATATTATGATGCTTTTATCCATAGAAAGCAAATCATTATAAGGCAAATCGTAACACCATTTTTTTCTGTGTGAATGCCGGCTTAGGATAGAACCACTCTATCCCACACCCACATTGCCCTTGAATGTAGTAAAAGGCGACTAAGGGAACAAAGTTCGTAATGGGAAGCGTAATGTCTTAACATTACGTCACGACATTTTGTCTAGCTATCCTGCGATGTGTATCATGCGATATATTCTACTGATATTATTAACTCACCTCATCCTCTCATCGACCTCATGCTCAAATAGTCCATCTTTAGAAGGATTATCGGGGTCCAGAGGATCACCGTATAATGTCGACGTGGGCTAAAATAGATAAAAAAAATATATCAAAACGTCATAAAGAACGAATACGAATTACTTATTGCGAAGTTTATTATCGTTGTTCACTTTGATTAATATACGAATTAAGTGTATGTATGTTTAAAATTATAACCAAATATTATTACACTAAAAAAACGGTTCCCAATAGAGGGAATGAATGATACAACAAGGCAGAGCGCGGCATTGAGCTCTGCCGATTAACACGCGATGTCTTGAGAATTAGGCAGAAAGTCGGGAATGGAGTGTCTTAGCACTATTTTACTTTTCCTACAGTGCTACAAGCCGTGACGGTCTTTTTCCCACATAAGACTCGAGCCCACAAACCACAAATCATTACAAAACCCACCATTTCATAGAAACATCCGGGTTTGCGTCGGAAAGCGAACGGCCCGTCGTCTGGAGGCGCTGTCTCCTCCTCGGAAGACGTACACACACCGGAATCTGTAATTATTATAAATTGGAACATAAAAAAAATATACAACATATGTTATGTTTGTGATAGGAAAAATTATAATTAAAAAATATTGCTGAAATTTTATGCCGGGAATCGAACCCGCATTGTATACATTAAGAATACAATACCTTATTTCATTAAACTCATTGTCTACATTTAAATATTTTACCTAACCCTGGCCATTTCGACTAAATGATACAAAATCATGTCCACATACTCCTAACGTTCACGTCTACTTAATATAACAGCATCTTCACACAACACTAGCTTGTTCTTATTATAAATAAAGACATCTCCGCACTGTCCCGTCCAGGGACGTCAAAACGTGACGTCGACATAACTTCCTAATTTGATATGACGTGCGTAGTGCCGTCACGTCACGTCACGCCCCAGACTGACCCCGGTGACCCCGCCATACTGACCTCTGTGCGGGTGCGCGGGCGCGTGGTGTCGATGCTTGCGCCGCTTGTACGGTCGCTTCTCGCGCTGCAATGACAACATAATGGCGTACTACTATTGGACTTTATCATGTATATTTACATTTATTTTTTCTATATAATATGTTTTTTTATTTGACAGACTGACAGTCATTTCTTTTAATATTTTTGTTTGCTATTGAAAGTTTGCTAAGTTATATTAAAACTAATAAAGTATTTTTGTTTAAAATAAGTATGTATCATGTGTGTTGTGAATAATATTTTCAGGCCAGAAAAAATATTACACAGATATGTATATAGTAGTAACCTATAAGGTTTACCTAAAATAAGAATATATTTATTGAAAATTGAATATAGGAAAATAGATCATATTATAAAAATATCTCAGAATAAACTCTAGTTTAAAACTCACAACTCGCGGTCGTGGTCGCCCTGTTTAGCTGTGATTGACTGTACACATTTGAGTTTATGATTTTCATTTTTTTATTCCAGAAGGCGCAATGCGCAAAAGTTTATAAAGCGTAACTTGAGGGCGGCCACATCTCGTCGAAGGTGCTATAAATATTATATTAACATTAATATTAAAAGCAAAAATGTTTGTTTTCTTACAAAGACGGATGGAGGAGTATAAAACATGGAAGTCACATTTTTTATATAAAGGCATATCAGATACTAAACATGTTATTAACATAATACATAAAAATACAGTCTACAAGGTTTGAACTGAGCTTTGCATTTGCCTGAGTGTTCATATATAGTGTAGGTGTAACATACTTGGCGTCAAAATTACCAAGATACAATGTCCGGCGTAGAAGAATTGATATAGTTTTCTTATGTTAGAGTTGAAAGAATTATTAATAACAGATAATAAATATACAACTTATAATTTTTTTTCTGACTTTACTTTCATACCTTATCCACATAAATGTAAAGCTCAGTTTATGCCTAGCACACTGTAAATTGATTTAATGTAATGAATGTGACACACACAACCATATGTGAGTGTTGCGATGGCAACGTGGCATATTGCACTTGCAATTGGTCGGTCGTATAGTCTATATATAAATACACAAAAGGCCCACCTGCCGGGGCGTGTCGACGGGCGCGGCGGGCGCGCGCGGCGGGTAGTGCTGCACCGTGTACTCGCGCCGGAACGCGGGGGCTATCGGCACCGCCGTGTATTGAGGTCTGTTGGAGTTCGAATTGGGTTACAATTTATATTATGCTGTCTGCCACATATGGCCTACCATTTGTACGTATGTAAAAGGAAACTAGTGCCAACACAATCCATATTTACTATCCAATTTTCGAAACATTGCGGATTGAGAGATGAAACTGAATGCTGCATTGTAATACCCCATATAAAAAGGAAGGCTGAGGAAAATGTTCACACTTCATTCCCTATTCACCACTGAATTTACTGAGCGAGTTATTAAGTGACAGAGATCAACGCTGCGCTTTGTCTTATTCCTACAGCGAGTGACCCACAACAATTACCAACATTTTCAAAAGTATCAAAATGATCACAACAAACTGACCTCGGAGGCGGATCAGGGAGTAGCTGACTAGCGAAGTCTCCCTGCCGCGTACCTCCTCTCCGTGAGGAGCGCGGTCAGCTTCACCAGCTCGCGCTTGGAGTGCTCGCGGCGGGCGACCAGCTCTAGGAGGGTCAGGGCTCTGGCTAAGTCACGACGCAGTTTGAGCATCTTTTCGTATGAGCTTTCGTCGTTTTTCCTGGGAAAAATTATAAAAAAGGATAATTAGAAATGTTATATAAAGTTAAGTAATATTATCAGATATCTTATCATTTAAATGGAATACATATTAGTTACTCTGTTTTCACTTTAGCCTGTTGCACGAGTAGAACGAAATATAATAATTTCCAAAATTAACAATTTCACACTTTTTTCCGCGATTCACAGTAAAAGTAGGAAAGAAACCTAGTGTTACAACACTCCGTTCCCCATGTACTGTCTAATTTTTGTTGCAAGTCATTGAATGATAGTTGAACAAACAACTATCTTGCTCCGTTCAGATTCAATAAAAAAAGCTTAACATAAAAATGTAAAGATTTAAAGTGATTTCAGATTATTCTATACATTGTTTAAGCTATTTAAGAAAGACATACTACTTTACTCAATGTTTCTCCTAATATACACCAAAATATAACAATAATTATAATAAGTTTCAAGAACAGCTACATTTAAATCTCACCTATTTTTCCTAGTCTGCATTTTCTCCGTTCTCCGCCTGAACGCTAAGTAGGGGTTGTTCGCTGACTGGCCCGGTCTGCTTTCCGTTTTCACTGACAGTATGAGGGGGTGTTGCTGGAAAGTATATATTTACAATTATACAGATGTAAAAGTATGTATGTATGTATGTATGAGACCTGTCGTGGCGCAGGGGTACAAAGTGTGACTGTAAAACAGACTGGTAGTGGGTTCGATCGAGGAGATTAAATATTTACTTAAATTTATGTTTTCATTTCTTCGCTCTGGAAGTACATAAAAATTTACAAATTTGAATTTATGGATATATGCTATAATTATGAGTTTGTAAAAACGATGTAAAATATTTTGATTGTGTTGACTGACAAGCTTGATTTTTTCCACAATTGGACATTAATTTTAGCTTGATAAGTCGGAAACCTAAAAATACTTTGGTTTAAAAAGTCCCATATCCAAAATGTTAATAAGTATAATAATTTAGCATAAAAAATATTATTAAGTATTGAATTTGGACTCCGATATCAAATAAGTAAATATTTCAACTAAGGCATCATCAAATATTCAGCGTATATAAGCTTTCGTTAGTTGGTATTACCAAGAAACGTTATTTAAAAAACCTCCTATGTCAAATAACTTAATTAAAGATTAGAAAAAATATTAATTAAATAAAAAAATACGCTCAACAGTCAAAAGTTTAAATCGCAATCCTAATATAACACTAACACGTTATATCAGCTTTCACGCCACATCGCTAAATAGTCGGCGAGTCAAGACCTAAGAATTATAAGATTCTCTTCGATTTTACAAAACACAAAGACATACACCCAAAAACTCACAGTATTCAATCTCTTGTTGAGCCAGTAGTCGTAAACGGCTATGACGAGGTCGTCGTGCCTCTCGAGCAACAGCTTCGCCTCGTTCAGAGTGACGACCGTCTGTCCCGAACTCTTCTCCAGCTTGTCCATCATCTGTTCGAACTTTAGCTCTGGAAATTTAATGATGAATTTGTTTTTAAGATTTTATATTATTTAGATTTGTATCAACGACCGTTTATTCGCAATGATATCTAATATTGTGGCGTTGAGTTCCTCTATTTAACACGCAATGCCTCCAGAACACTTCGGAAAGTGGGGAACGGAGTGGCTTAACCCTAAGTTCCCTCTTCGTACCCTCCTATGTGCGGGATATAGCGCAGCTGATATCGAATATACATAACAACATTTTGAGATATAATAAAAAAAATCCAATGTAAAATTGAAGTTGCCAAAGCGAGGAAACAAAAATATTAAATATTTTATATTGTCCAGAACTACAACCGTCGTGATTACAATCGCGCGCTTGTGTCCGTGCGCCACGACGGCCTAATTTTTTTTAAGGGTAAATTATACATAATTCCTAAAGAAGTGAAGTACGTACTTGATTTTAGTATATAAAAATTAACATTTTACTCCGTGCGAAGTAACGCAGTAAGCACGCTGCTAACTACAGTATATTCAGATTAATAATATGTTTCCATACAAAATGTATTTAAATCAAAATAAGCTATTGTACAGCAAATTGTATGGAATATTTATATTAATTTAAACAATGTTCAACATTGTTTTACAGTTTCAGATATCAGAGAATATGATGAAGCTTTATAATGAAAAGTCAATAATATTGCTTAAGGTACTTAAATAAGTCAATAGACTTGTACACTAAGTCGTTTTGCCTTAAATTTTGTTTGGATGAACTGTAAAACATAAAATATTCTTTTTTTTTTGTTCCTGTACGAGTTTCGGGAAATTCTCACACAGTTTTCCACAACACTACACAAGGAAACATGCCAAAATCCGCCTGCATAAACTTAATTAATATATCAAGTGACACTTGCGCCATCCAGACAAATCCAAGGACGTATCATTTATCAAAACCGGTTTTGTGATTTAACTGTATATATATTTTTTTGCTTCACTTCGCAACGCAGGTAGTTCTCTATTTTCCGGAACTCAACACCGCACTTTTGTCTTACCACATCGAAGAAATGAAATATAGAAGTGAATATAATATTTCATTTCTTCGCTCGGATACGATACCTATGTAGTACCTATATGTAAGACACGAAAGGCTTGTTCGATATACATTGTATGATGTGGTTGTTCACCACCATTTTCAAATCGATTCATGACAAATGGTTGCGGTTTCAAATCCAAATACGAATAATAGAAATCAAAAGTTTATAAATTATGCTCCTTCATTTCATTATTTTATTCCATTGATGAGTGTATTGAGAACGAAACTCAAAAGCCGCTAATCAGTTACCAGAACGGGGAAATGAAAACAGGTAAAATTTAATTAATTCCCCGAGTTGGGATCTCATTTAAACCAGTTATTTGTTAGTCACTGGGCCACGACAAAATAAAATTATAAATAGAATGTCTTAAGGTGACCTTGAAAATCGTATCAAAATCGACTAATTCATCTACAAATAATACAATTATATTCTACACAATTCACCTGTGAGTTCAGGATGTCGCTGCTGTTTCAACCACCTCTCGTCCTCCGAGTCGATGTCGTATTCCGGCGCCTCTTGTTCCTCCCATAGCGCTGTAACAAACAAGAACAAAATTAATTATTTGAAATGTCAGTTGGGATTATTTATATTTATTTATTTATAAAACATTGTATACAATTGTTTAAAATAAAGAAAATAAAACAACAAAACAAAAATATAAATTTGAGGCACAAAGGCTTCTTATCGATAATTACTGATTTGTAATAATATGTATACATATTTAACATTCCAACGGAACATTAAAATACATGTTATGAAATTATGAATGGCTCTTGAAACAGTTTCATTTATTTCTTTATCCATAGCTCTTTACCTCTAATTATCGGAAAACCGCTAAACATATTTTTTTATACAAATAATAAAAGAATAATTTATTTTTTTTTGCTTTATATTAGCTTTTATTATAGTGAGGTAATAACTTACATATAAAATAATAACTATGAATTAAAAAATAAAATCTCGCATAATTTGTTATTCTCTCGTAAACAAATTGAGCCCACGAACCCGATTATAAATGATACACTTAGATCAACAAAAGAAATCTAGTGTTAAAATACGTCATTTCCCACTTTCTGCTGGTGCTAATTTTCGAGACATTGCGCGTTGAGTGGCGGAAATCAACGCCGCGCTTTCTCTACCAGAGCAGACAAATGGAAATAATTCTAAATATGATCATTTCTCCCCAATGAGAGTGGAATCCACATCCACCACGTGTATAGTCTATGTATTGTGTTACGACGGCGTAGATTTGATAAAAAACACCCAAGGCAAAATAGAATCCCCAAAGTCCGAAGGTGTACTTAAAAACATAACAGATTTAGAACTAGACAGGATATGGTCAACATGACTTTATCCCTGTCCACTTCCTTTATAAATGAAAACAATATAAGTATTGTATCCTGTAGCTGCACTGTGTTTATTTTAATAAATAAATGTATGCGCGTGACAAGCATTTATATAATTGTCATTTATTAGCTAAAAAAATGAAATATGTAAATTTTAATAGATTTTACAATAAAATGCATTCTTCATTTCTCGCTATTAGTCTACAAGAACGGGTAATTATTATTTTTTTAATATCACACTGTATCCCCCGCACATAGCTAGGGAGACAGAGGGAATCTGAAAACCTAGTGTTAAGACACTTCCATTCCCCACTTTCCGCGTTTTCTGGAGGCAGTGTGTCTGTGTGTGTGCAATGGCGAAATTCGATGAAAATAATGTAAATATGATTATAATCCGCAATGAGAATAGAATTCGGCCGTCACGTTTACTTAGACGCTAAAAAAACTTATACATACATATGTACATACAAATGTTTATACGTATATATTAAAATATACATGAAATGCGAATAAAGTGCGGTACAACCGCAGTGCCTTGTACGTAGAAGGCCGAGGCACTGTGTAATCGAATTACTTGTGCATACGAGATTAGACTAAGCAAGCGCCAGACATGTTCTGCGATTTCATAATATTTTAAAGTTTTAGTAATTTATTTAATATTATTATAAATTTATATAAATCGCATTACAATAAAAAATAAACTAATATGTGACCTAATTAAATTTGTCTAGTAGGAACGTAGATTCATAGAGAAAAAATCCAAAATGAAGTTTGTTAAGTATTGCAATTTGACCAAATTGATATGAATACGTAATAATTTTCGAGGCATTGCGTGTTGAATGGCGGAACTCAACGCAGCGCTTTGTGGTGTTACCGAAGGAAATGAAAATAATTTATGCCTCTGAGCGGGAATCAAATCCAAAATTGTCATGTTCACAGTCAAATGCTGTGGCGCTGCCTTGGTTTGTTGCTGCGGCCGTAAGCTGTAAATATTTGTTGCAAAGATACAAAACTCTAAATATACCAAAAAAACGAATACGATATTTAATAATTCCAAAAATATTAATACATAATACCGGGATCTGAACTCACTACCTACTACATAACGAAATCAATATACATATATTAACATACAAAACATTATATTAACGTTTTTCCAAAGGAAATGCTAATGGCTTGGCGGACTCCCAGTTGTTATTCAATGTGCCGCTGTAACGGAAGGATGCTCGTGGATCTAAAGCCGCTTTAGACGGGCAGCGGTATCCAAGCAATTTACTTGACGATTAATATTGATTTGTTGATCATTTATTTAAAAAGGTTCATTATATGTATACTTATGGTTATTGTATAGGAACTTTTAATTAGTGTGTATAGATGATAATATTAGATGAGGCTATCGTGGCACAGTGAGGAAACTTCTGACTGTGGAAACGATGGTGACGGTGACGGTGTTCACTCGGAGGAATTAATTATTCTTATGTACTCGATCTGGTCACAAAAAATGAGACGTTTGACTCCACCACTCAAGCAGCTTCGAATTCATGCGAAAAGTGAAAAAACACAAGTGTTTTAACACCAGCATATAGCAAATATGCAGGATACAGGATTAAGCTGAAAAATATAATTGTATTTGGGTAAAGGGAGAAGCTGAAAAAAAGGATGTTTGGAATTGCAAAAATTTTGCTGTACAATAGCACTTATAGAAAGAAAATAAAAATGTGACTCCTTGTTAAAATTGTAAAACTATAATCTATAAAATACAAAAAATAAAAGTTATCTAAAAAAAATAAAGATCATCACGTAATCTTGTAAATATATTACGAATATCTTTCCTTTTAGAATTCTTTATATAAAAGAATTCTTTTATTATGAAAATGCCATCTTGAAACATTGTAAACGAAGATTTTCAATTTTACTACAAAGTTTAGATCCTCTACAAAGTCTGTCAATTGCTACAATTTTAATGACACTTTTACAACTATAGTGTTGCAGGCAAAATGCATTGTATGTTGCCTGTGTTCATAGTTTAAATAACTGAATATATAATGTTATCTACTTATTTGTTTTAGATCAGTCTGTGTTATTCAACAACATCAGGATAAGACAGTTTTAATAGCCGCTTGATTAGATGGACGTCATTGATTGTGTCTCCTGGTAAATAAAAATATTGAGAGCTGTACGACACAAATTTGAAGGTTGCAGAATTAATATAAATAAATGACCTGCAAATTAATAATATGTTCATTATAAAATATCTATTACAGAATATAAAGATATGTAAATAAAACCAAATTACATTTAATCACAAGAAAAGATTAGGTTTTCTTACATTCCATTTTATTGGAACTATCTAAGATTGGCATATTTCCAGCAAGTATTTTGTATTGCATAATTTAAGACTGAACAAAGTATTATGACAAAGTGATATATTAATACTGGTGTATGGTTTTTGTTAAGGAAAAGTAAACTTATTTGCTGAGTTTATTATAATATTGGCAACTAATCGTTTTACTATTTATGAATAGTTTAAGGACAAAGCGCACTAAATTTAAACATAAACGAAACAGTTATCTAAAAACATAAAGAAATCAAATATTATAAAAAAACCTTTCCTTTGAAAGTCTTTTTTTATCTTTCTGTCTTTACAGAACAAACACTATCAACAAAAAGTACGATTCTCTCTAGAATATTATATCTAATCTTCAACAATTTTTTGTTTGCATTTTCATGTATATATGTAGGTATTTGAATGTAATAACAAGGATAATTAGCAAACTAGTGTACTCAAGAGCTCACTATCCGTTTCCACTTTTTGGAATGAAATTTTTAAGTAACAAAACAATAAACAATAATCGATTTTGATCAAATCGACACTTCTATGAAATAAATGTACTCGTCCTATAGAAATAGTAATTTATGTCAAATACAAAATAAAAATACAACAGAAGAAGGAAAAAAATAAAAATTAAAAAAAAAAACAAAAAAAAAACGCTACAAAATAAACGCCGTCGATCTGTTAACACTCGGACTCACAATAAATTCATTATAACATACCGCGCGTCTACGTACACGTCTGCGTGAAATGAGCGTAATTCCTTTTGATATTCCTACATTTTGTTTTTTCGTAAGGGAAATTGTTTCTTAAACTGTATAGAATAGCATAGAAATTGCCTTGGCTTGGATATTTAGATATATCACTATGGTAATTTATGAAATTAAAATGACAAAACATTTGAGTTAGAGACAGAAGACTTTCTGTATGTTTGACGACGACTGTTGATTGAGACACAAAGACGTGATGGTTTTAGGTTCAAGTTTCGCTGAGGAGGATATTAATTTACATAAAAAAAATTATTTTTCTAATTTAGTAGACAAAGTGTGGCATTGGTTTTTGCTACAAGCCTTCCAACGAGTATCAAACGAACGAGTACAATGGCGACATTTTTCATATTTGTGATTTCCTAAAAATATCCCATGAGCAATGACTAAAGTAAAAAACAAAAATGAAATATAAATATAAATATATATATATATATATATATATATATATATATATATATATATATATATATATATATATATATATATATATATATATATATATATATATATATATATATATATATATATAAAATAATAATATAAAAAATAGACACTTCTACCATACACGACTATATATAAAACAAACAACGATGACACAATGCATAATTAAATACACTTACTTATATAGGGATTTTCTGTACAAAAGATGCATGAGTCACTCAATTACCTTGCTAAGTGAGTAATCTACCTGTTACGAGATCACCAACTTTAAAACAGCGAGCGCTTCTTAAATCTGTCGTTTATACATACAGCGCAGGTTACATCGTTCGTAGTTATGTCATAAATATTTTAGAAATTATCAACGTTTTTTTAAATATTTATAAAAGGTCGTCTGGCTGTAAACGATGGTAGCGAGTTCGATCCTCACTTGGTAGAATAATTATATTTAATTTATTTCCATTCCCTTCCTTTCCATTCCGGGTTCAGTAGACAAAGTGCGGTAATGTCTCGGAAATTCAACAGAAAGTACGACGGAGACGGAGCGGAGTGTTTTAATATTAGAATCTCACACCAACGTCTACCTGGCCTACACTGCTATGTGGAAAAAAAACGTAAAGCTGTTAGCTACAATAACTATAGAGTTTATTGGTTATTAATATATTTCAAAATACATACAAACGCCGGCGTTGTAATGTACTTCTTCTTTTTATATCTTCCAATATTATTGATCACGCACCAGGACTGACACGCGTCTTCTCTTAGGGATATTTACTTATACGACGGCAGCTTCCCCACATCTGCCATCCATATATCCCATCTACGGGGGCTGCAAATTCGCATTATCGCGTCGTCTGCGCCCTACCCTCCTGCAGCGAATGGAACCAGGTAAAGCCTCTTTCTCTCTGATTTTTTCTGCTGCTTCCTTTTGCGACATAACGTTTTCACAAAAGGCAACCGTCTCATGCCATGTCTGCTCATTCTGAACCATAGCCTTGACTATGGTCGGTAGCGACAAGTCAACGCCAAGTGTCTTAATTAGATATTGCCTCGGTTGTTCCCACCTAGGACACGCTTGTAGAGTGTGCAAGGCACTATCTTCTGGATCCCCACATTCATGACACCGCGTCGATGTTTCACGTCGAGCAACATCGCAGAGATACTTCCCAAAACAACCGTGCCCCGAAAGGATCTGCACCAGGCGGAACGTCAGATATTTTTTTTTGTTCTCTACCCACTCTCTCAGAATTGGTTGAATCGCTAGAATCGTTTGTGCTCCAGCATTTGGATTGGCTAACCGATCTTGCCATTCTCGCATTAGGTGTTCCCAAGCAACTTGTTGCAAGTGCTTTATACTTGATAAATGACTATTTGTCCCAGAGTTCTCAGATCTAAGAAAGTAGATCGCAGCAAGGACTCTAGCATCCAAGTCCCAAGGCGGGGTACCCGCTAGGACACATGCTGCTTCGTATGAAATTGTTCGATAGCCTCGGATAATCCTTATCGCCATAACACGCTGCGGACGTCGTAATTGGGCTCTATTTTTTATATTTAGAGCATCGTACCACACTGGAGCTCCATAGAGAGCCATTGAGCGAACAACTTGTACGTAGAGGCGACGGCATTCTATGTTAGGCCCACCTATATTTGGTAGCAAGCGCCCTAATGCACTAGCTGTACCAACAATCTTAGGTGCTAGCTGTCGGAAATGTTCAACAAACGTCCATTTGCTATCCAGAATGAGACCTAGATATCGCATAGTCGATTCCACTGCAACATATACCCCATCCACAAGTAAATGTGTTCCTTGTGGAAGCCTACGCCTAGATCTATAAAAACAGAGAGCTTTTGATTTGCCCACGGATACCTCTAAGCCCAGTTGTCGAATTTTGAGTATCACATCAGAAACAGCTGCTGTAGCTGTTCTTACTGCTACGTCAACGTTTTGAGCTTGCACCAATACCAATGTGTCGTCGGCATAGCACAGAATATTTACACCTGACGGCAACTCTCCACGAAGCACCCAGTCATATGCGATGTTCCATAGGAGCGGTCCAAGTACCGACCCCTGTGGAACACCGCAAGACATTGCCAAATTTTGCAAACCAACTTGTCCCATAAACGATACTTTCCGATCGGTTAAGTAAGAACTAATAATTTGACAGAGGAAAGATGGTATCCTGTGAAATTTTAAGGCCTCTTTTATGCATTCCTTGTTCTGTAAGAGCAAATCTACACCTACATTATATGTATAAGTATAGAAAGTGACTGTACACGCGACGGTAGTGGGTTCCATTTTATAAAAATACTTTAATTGTTTAAATCTGATTAGATTAACCGCGATATTAGTTTCAATTTTTTTTATATACATTTTTAGAATATTAGAAGAGTATCTTAGGGCTACCTAACTTATCTTTGCCAACTCGTCTACGTAAAGAATAAAAAATATATATATTAAAAACAATCCAGCAATACGATACATTTTGCGTACTGGGAAATCCCCAGAGACCGTCTGTATGTATGAAAGCGGCGGTCGCGATAGTTTCTATACAATTTATGAAAAGGGGTTACACTGGGACTGTGACGCAGTGTATTTCTAGTAGAAAGCACTATTATAAAGTGAAGTCTAAGTCATCAGACATTTAAAATAAAATACGGACACTATTACGATCTATTATATATAATATTTCACATGTTATATGTAATGTAATGTGTATGTAATAAATAGATCGTAATAGTTAGTGATATTATAGGAATTTAAAGAAAATATTTGAACACAGGCGATAATCGAATAGGTCTTTACTATCCTTATAAAAATGCCTTAAATCACTCTACACATTAGGGATTGTACCCATTACCTACACTCAGTCTACAATAGCATTAAAGTAAATTAAAATGATATTATTCGGCGTTGAGTTGCGCCACATAACACGCAATGCCACAGTATTCAGCGAAAAGTGAAGAACGGAAGTGTCTTAATGGGAATGGAGTCTTAACTTAGGTTCCCAGATTATTTCCGCCTATCCTGCTATGAAGTGCATGATGAAACTACAAAAAAAGGCATACATATATATAACAAACAAAATGAAACATAAACGTCTTGTAATAACGATACCTTGCTAATTGTACTATTCATAGACCGGTTGGACCGCTTCTCAAATAAATAGATTGTGGTTTAAGGTCTTCTCTGTGAGTGCTTTTATATACTGGGATCGTATGACGAGGCGTCTTGCGTAAGTATACGGAATAGCCTTTATTTTTTATTTTAATGTGTTAATTTATTATTATTATTATTTATTAATTGGTCATTTTGACTGACTGACTGACTGTAAACGCAACAGGTTGTGGATTCGTTTCCCACTCGAGGAAAACTAATATTTAATAGCAAAGCGCGGTGTTGAGTTCCACCACTCAACACATAACTTATCTCAGATTTCCCACGGAAAGAGCGCGCGTACCTGCCGCCTATTCAAATAGAACATAGTAATAAGAGCAGCTCAGCAGCGAGCAGAATCAAATAAATACCTAAGTGTTAGAATATACCTTTATTAATTAATGTATAATAGTATAAGTTTAGAAAAACAAAATAAACCTATTTTCCCTATACTCTTTAATAATATCGATACTACAATAGTTCGAGCGGGCGAAGCAGCAGGCGCAGGTCCCGCTAGGAGACAATAAATATAGACAAAAATCTATCTATATACACGTGCATATATCTATATATGCACGTATAATACAGATGGCTATGACGTGACGTAAAGAAGCTACCTATTCCTAGGAATTATATGTACATTTAAATGCGATTGATGCAACTTCTGAGAAACGGTAACAGTAAACAAGGGCGGATAAACACGTTTTATATATAAAATTATATAAATATTTCTTTTAAATAAAAAAAATATTTTACGCTATAAATTCAAGGTAGGTACTTTAATTAACTTAAACATTTGATGACACAGACGACTGTGTCATTTAAAAAAATCTTTCTTACTAACTTTTTTAAACAACAAAAAGGATAACATTGTTTCCCAATTTGTATAGAATAAATGACGGCGTCATTAGGAAGCCTCGCTCTTGAATCAATTTTATTGATATATATATATATATATATATATATATATATATATATATATATATATATATATATATATATATATATATATATATATATATACATTTACAAACATATAGAATAGAAAGAAGACATGCAACAACGCAGTGTTAGAACACACAATAATCGCATTTTTCTTTCAATTTGTTTAACAGACACATAAACTCGGCTTAAAAGGATATAAGTATTTTTAATTATGGTTCTGTAGTCTCTGTCGTCTTAATAGCCCGATAGAGAGTAATAAAAGTTTTATTAAAGAAGGTACAATAAGAATTTATTGAATTACATACCTTGTTGTTAGATATGCTTATCTACGGTAAAAATGTCAAAATTGAAAGCTACCATGACTATGAAATAATAATGTAATAAAAATACTAATAATTAAAATATAAGGTATCAGTAGCGTCGAGGCTAACAAGACATAACTAATATTAAAAATTTCAATACTGGCAGTATTTTGAGTCCCGTAAGTCCCGTGGTATTATTATACTGACGTATTTATATCATTTAAAAAAGCTTCTAAAGGCCTTTTTGGATAAAGTAATTTCGATTTTGTTGTGTAATAAACTTCCAATTGAAGCTAACACTGATTTTCAATATCGCTTAATATTATTTCGTCGTAAGAAACGTCATAGAGTTTACAAAGTTTAATATTTTGATCTTAGTCGACATGAACTGTAAGTAATACCACAATGGCATTCATCTTCAAATCCAACAAATGGAAAATGTTTTATCGATCCTATTTCTTCTCGTCAGACGGTTCGAAACAACGCTACGTTTAAATATTTATAGGTTTAATTAATATCGTTATAAAAACCAATAAGGCCGGTTGTAATACAGAATGTGTTTTATTTGTATGCTAACATATGGTTTTTATTGTATAAATGTGAAAACATATATGTAAGACCATAGAGATATATACCTTGTTGATTCTCTCATCTTACAAAATCAAAGACGGCATCGCATTTCGCTAGGGAACCTAGTGTCAAGACAGTTCACTTTTCGCCCGAATTTGAGACAGCTCTATTTCTGATTAGATTTATTTTGACGCTAAATGGGTATCAACTATTAAGTGGATTGTTATATAGCATCCAAAATTGATATAAGTTATTAAATAGGAAAATAAACAAAAAAGTTATTCATGTATCACTGCTATATTCCGTATATCTATCATAAAAAATATTTAAAAAACGCTCGAAAAATAAATACAACAGCACTTAAATTAAAATAAAAAAAGGTCACACAAATTAACTATCTCCCACCCCACTATAAAACATACAGCAAAGGTAACAAAGTGTTATTCCATAGATTCATAATAATAACTTTGTTTTCATATCGAACGCAGGCCATACACAGTGAACGCGGCTTGATTAAAAATAAAAAAGGGGAACCCCCAAAGGGCGCAGAGTAGGGGCGCTAGCGTTTGTTAATGGCAAAAGGTTTTTTTTTTTATTATTAGTTATACACTTATGGAATAAAGTGTAATGACAATTTCAATAATGTTATTAAATAATTTATATCTCTTAAAGTTAATGACAATAATGTTATTCATGTATCACTGTATGGACCAATGCACCTGGAAATGTGGTATTTAGAATTTTAGATACTCCGTTCCCATTAAGATGTCAATTGACTAACTTTATCTCAGACAGTCTCAGTAATCCAAAGAACGCGTGTGTGTGTTTAGCTTAAAATTAAAACATATAACATAACGTTACATTGTGATGGCAGTGGAAGAGACGTGTGAGAGGTATGCAGAGACCGTAGACTTTGTGTCCGTTATCTATGGCTACTCCGCTAGGCATAGATCGGGAAGCTAAGATAAAATGTAAGTTATTTCAAATTTCTCATGCTTATGCTCAAAGCTGAAAAAATTGTCGAAATAATTACATGAGTTACTGGTACGAACTGAAACTTTTATTCGTTTTAGACAGTCAATTTATGTAGAACCACGCGGGCGATGCAGCTGGTGGAAACTAGTTACAAATAAAAACATTCATTGCCAGAATATTGTATACTCACTGTTACTAAATGAAAAATTAAAATATTGAACTCCTACCTCTAGGTATATAACAAAAATTGCATTCAAACATTTACAGCTATATCTTCTCTTACATATGTATACCTATAGTATATAGCATTAAATAATGTCTCGTGACTTCGTTCTAAGTTATTCTCCACATGACCACGCGAACAATGTCACAGTTAAAGAGTAATGTTTTATAGCAAAAAATCCTGAACATTGTATTTACCTCTCTCCACATCAGACCAATTCTAACTCAACGAACAGGAAAACTAAATAAAAAATACACATGTCCGTGTAAACAAAACCGCAACTAAATTCATACACCAAAAATGGTTTGAAATAAATAGAAATAGCATTTATCCTCACGTTGCATCCCGCATACATCACCTACTGTTACCAGGCCAATTTTCAGGACATTCTATGGCGATTAACGAAACTCAAAGCCGCGATTTGTCTTATTTACCATATCAGCTTTACAGTGTATCCCGCACACAGCAGGGTAGGCATATTGAACCTAGTATTAAGAAACTCCGTTCCCCACTTTCAGCCGATCCAGAATTCGGCATTGCGTGTTGAGTGCGTTTTGCCTCGACTCCAGAGCGAAGAAATGGAAATATAAATGTAAATAAATATTTTACCCCCTCGATTGGGGATCGAACCCACAACCAGTCGGGTCAGAATTTGTGTCCCTGTGTCACGACTGGCCTCTTATAGGAAGAAAATAAGAATTACTCGAGGTGACAAGTGGGAATCGAATCCACAACCGTTGCGTTGGCAGTCACACGCAGTGCCTACGCCACGACGACCTCACTAGGCCAAAAGTACTTTAAACAATATTTTATTACACTCCTATGACAACCCTGCGTCATGGCTGGCTGGATATCAATTCGGGTGGAGGGTGAAAAATCGTCACAACGTATTTTAAACTTAAAATAGTTTAAATATAAGGTGTATTTTTCTTTAAACGTTCGCTAATCGGATTTCCAGCGAAGCTTTATTTAGTCGGGTGTCGTATGATTTTTGTATAGTATTTTAGCTTTCAAAGTGTTTGAACAAGTTTATGTTATTAAAACGCCTGTTTCATAATAATATTTTGTAATTATAAACTGATATTATATTTGCTCCCTTTGTTCTAGTTTAATTATAAATTGTTAATAATTCCTTTTAAAAGTGAAGTGTAGAAAAAAAATTGTAATGTAAATTTTGAGAACGTTATGTCGTAGTGCGACTGCGTTTTTTAATTATCGTGATGATAATGTCTTCACTTTCCACACGGAGAAGTTATTACATTGTCATGTTCCTGCTGTGGTAATGACAAGGTGCGGTGTAGAGTTAGACCACTAAACACGTGAAGCCGAGCGGAAAGTGAACAGGCAGTTTTCTCTGTCAACCATATTATATTAGCAGCCTTGGACTATCAATATCTTATAAAAATATAACTTGCCGTTGTCGAGGTTAAAATACGTGCATGGACTTTAAATAAACGCTATAATTGTGGCTTCAAATATCATTTTCAGAAATATTTATTTTACGAAACAGATGTGTATATAAAAAAAATCAAGAAAACATATAGAACCTTTATAGCTATGTACTCAATTCGAACCCGCGTCTCTTCAACGGTTACCCCCTACCCTCCTTACCCACGAGAAAGCTACATAAGCGTGAAAAGGTAAAAATCTAAGTAATTTAAAAGAGATAAACAAAACGCTGTACACCTGTTCACATATTATATTTACAATTAACCAACGTTTTAACCAAAAAAAATATAAGATTTGATAGTTTTCTGTACAAATTTCCTTTTACCCTTAATAAAACAGCACTGGCGCGGTGCCCACGATCACACTAGCGAATTACCTACAGCGGAAAACGATAAAATAGTGCCGCTAAGTAAATAGTCTCGGAGAAGAAGCCAAGAACATGATACAGATACATAGATGAAATATTTATATTGTATGTCTCGAAATATCTCAAATAGAAGTCTTTATTCTGTTTCAAATTTCTTGTGACGGAGTTGATTAGTGTGAGTGATTTTCGCAAGTTCGATTACCACATTGGGTTTTTTTTATATGTAAAAAGATGGAAGCCGCTGCAGTGAAACCCACTCACTGTAATGATTGTGATGTCCACTCGGGAAAATAACTATATTTAAAGTTAATCGTTGAATTCCATTTTTTAAACAATAACATCTCGAATTCAGGCGAGATGTAAAAATTGGAGTGTATGCAGGTCACTTATTTCTCTCCACCTACAGTAAAAAGAATGATTCTAAAAAGGAAATCCTCTTCTAATCATATATTTTGTAGCGCTTACGAAAGATGCGTGGATAAAATATAAAAAATGTTCAATATAATATTTTGAACATTATTAATTTTTTTTTTTAATATTTTTAATTGTCATATGTATCCCTCATGTAGCAGAGTAGGTAGAGGGAGCTAGTGTTAAGGTACTCCACACTTTTTGACGAAATCTGGAGACTTGTGTATTGAGTGGCGGAACTCCAAGCGTTTCCGTTCGATTTTTTTCAGATTTGAATCAGTAAGTTAATCGAGCCGATGGTAAATTATTTGACGTTTAAAAAAACGAACGTCTAACTTCTTTTTTCTAAGTAAAACTATATGACTTTAATATATTTCTGTTTTCCCATCTTGTATGTATATATTGTACCTTTAAGCCGCCTACTTCGTACAAGCACCGATAGCGCGTTAAAAGTTCAATTAAATTAAACGTAATTAAAATACTATCGTTCCGCAGATGTCTTGCTATTTACTGTAACTCCGATATGAGTTTTCCATTACTTTTATTTCATTCAAATATAACATAAATTAACATTTTGTTCTTCGCGTGTTCTATACACATCGATGGTTGTAAATTCAATTTATGAATTAAAAGTATCGAGTGGTTTGTAAGTTTAGTTTTTATTGCCAAATTCCCGTGTTTTTTGTAAAAGCAAGACCAAATAAATAATCTGTTATTATTAAAAATGTCTTATGGAGTCATCACTTAGTCTTAAATTTTTGTTAATTAATAGTAAAAGTCTGTAGGATCTTGGTATTACAGTAGTTCAGCAGAGACACATAACAACGATATAATCCGTCATACTCTCCGCCGCTCGTTTTTGTCTCAATATACTCAATGACAAAAACGAGCTTTGAAACGAACGCTATAAAATAAATGACGTATGAATCTAACAAATATTGATCCACACTTGGCAAGGAATAATACGTTTTTTTTTTGAAAACGTATAAAAAAATCCCGATACGTTCGAATTTGTATAATTTTCTAAACAAATTAAGAATTAATTTCTTACCCCCTTAAACCCTATTCTTAGATCATACATGACACATAGCACAAATAAAACAAAAATATAAAAGACGTAATCGTGGTCTCGTCGAAGTCACATTTATTTTTAAATATTACCGTGGAAACCTAAACCTGTATTTGGACATACTACGGCATAATACATTTGAGACACGCCATTCTTTAGTCATTCGAAATAGACACAGTAGGTAAAGAACCGAAAATAGGAATGAGCTTTTACAAAGAAATATCGACTAGCCAAATACTTAACAAGCTTAAATTCTTTTTCAAAGGTGGGCACCTGGGTAATTTTGAAGCCCGTCCATTCTCAGATGTTCCTCAACCACGACATTTTCCTTTGCGTTTCCCTTTTTCTAGTAACTTAAGAAATTTAAGGATGCTGTGGCGTAAGGGCACAAGCGTGCAACTGTATGTGGTTGACTTTTGGTTATGGGTTCAATCCCACTCGGGGAATAAAATATTTAAAATTTTAATTTCCTCGTTCTGCCAACGAGGATTAGCGCGGCATTGAGTTCTGCCACTCAACACGCACGAATGCCTCAAGAATTCTTCGGAATGGAAAACGGAAATATCCTAATACTATGTGAAACTTAACAAATATATGTATACTAAAAGAGACTAGAGGATCTAAGTATATTTGATATAAGATAACGCAATCACCAATGTCGTCAGGCTCGACCTCGTGACCGTCGTGGGTGGGCGTATGTGGGAAGCCAGAAGTTTTAATTTAATTTTGAAAAATTTAAAAACACCTTAACGCGAATACTAATACATAGTAATATAACTAATAATTAAATTAATATAATTTATCGTTAATTTAATTATCATACATGAGTCATTGCAATGGTCATACACAACTAACTTATGAACTAGGTCTTTGAATATATAAAATCTTAATATATACAAAGACTAGCTTGAGCTCAATATATTAATATAATATATTCAGCTTGAGCATATAGGTCTTAAATTTATTAAAGCATAGAGATACCGTCGTGGTTGTGATTGAGGAATTATAATGTTGAAATCTAATTCAATTACGTTAATGTTATGAATACAAGCATTAAATAATTGTAAAGAATACAATATTAAAAATATGTTAAAAGATAAAAAAAATGTTAGATCAATAATTTTTTTCTTGTAAACTTGACACTTATTGCCGCAAATCAGAATTTAAGGCTTCCCCGTTTGTTACTATCAGCCCAAATTCGAGACATGGAATGGACGAGTCATGGAACTTAACAGAGTTAGTAAGCCAAAGACAATCAATCAAAATTATTCTGAGGGGAAATAAAACCCGCTATCGTGGCGTTTACATTCTATCACACCGCTACAATAGCCTCGTGAACGAAAAAATTTATATATTAATTGTAAATACCGAAAAAGTGAAAAATAAGTGTGAAAAATAACGCAAAATTATATTTTATAACAATTTTCAAAAAAATCTATGAAATAGGCAAAATAACATAGACATTTCAAACGTAATTAAACATTAAGTGGAATAGTTCTATAAATTTCATTTAGCTTAGGTTGATTTAACAAGGTCTAAGTCCTATATGGGACGGCACCGTACGTGGGGCTTACGTTGTGTAATTGAATCTGCTGAAGCATTTAGAAAATAAACAATTTCATTTAGTATATTTTTCTATTAAATTTTAAATAATAAGATGTTTTACTTATTATCCCTATATTAGATTTAGCTCCACGTTTCATCCTGGATATAGCTGGGTAATCAGAAAGTGTCCTGAACCTAGTGCCCACATGTTCCATTCTCCACTCTCAACTTGAACTAGGGACATGTTGAGAGGAAGAATTCGACGCCGCGTTTTGCCTTGCCAGAGCGAAAACGGAAATAATTCATTTCCCCGAGAAGGAAACGAACTCGGAACAATCGCGTTCATAGTTGGATACTATCCCACTACACCACGACGGGCTCGTTCATAATATTTATACCATACTTTACGAGTAAGTAAGATTTGACAGATCCTCGTGCTCTACGGAGGGCATGCACAGAGAGCTTTATTGATCGGGTCGACTCTACCTACGGCGTTTGAGCTGTGAATTAAATAGCTATACATTTCGAATATATTTCTATTTTAATATTTTGACGCAAATATTTTTATTTTAATATTTTAATAAAAAGGATCCATTTATGGAATATTTTTTTTATTTTAAAACACGTAACCACTCGTAAGTAACGCACGCACAGCTCGTAGAAACTAGTCTATAGAAGAAATAAAAGAAGTGATGTAGGTAAGTCATCTAACTCTGCTCTCTCTCGCCTAAGAAAAAGCCCAATCCATATTTTCCCAATATAAACAATTATCGACGGAAAGCGAGGAGCGGAAGTATTTTAATGGGAACCAGGTTCCCCCTGCCTGTTATGTGGGATACCGAGTGGAAACTAAAAAAATTAAATAAAAATAATAAACCATCTTTTTAGGTTTGACACATTATAATGTATGTATGTAGGACGTGGGTGGCGCGCCCTCCTCCGTCCACCCAACTAGCTAATATAATCATATCGAACAATCATTACTTATAATTCAAAATAATTGGCTTAAAGTGTTAGAGTAGAAGTTTACGAGTGCCCTTTTAGTTGTGTGATTACAACACATCGACGTTTTTTTAATCCAGAGAAAATAGGTTTGATTTTTAATCAGTACACAATTCAATGTAAAATTTCGATTTTCCTCGGCGGGATACAGCGTGAAGAAAAAATACACGTTAAAATAAAAAGTTTGCTATATCATTTCGTTTGCCGCTGTCCGCCCAACTTGTGTTCATTTTATTATGGTTTTATAAAAATAATGGCACTTAAGCATTTCACGAAGTTTTCTGCAATTAAAAACTTTCCTACATAAGCGAGTAAACAGAATTTCCTAGTGAAGTAATGTCATGTGGTCTCTTTCAAGAAAAACCTACTTCACACATTGAGATTTTATATTCATGCTTTTCTTGCGTCAAAGTAGTAGGTTCGAGGTGAAATGCAAAGTAAGAGATACTTATAGTACCTTGAAAGAATTTCATTAAATTGGAGGTAAATCCTAAATATCTAAATTATTATTTTAGAATTTACCTTGTCATATAATTTACGACTTATTTCATATAAATCGAAAAAGCACAAAGTGAGGATATTTTTTAAATAATTGCAAAAATTTTTTGCGTACCTTTAAAATTTTTAGGAAACATCATTTAAAAATTTCAGCTTGTGTGAGACTAGATTTTTAGTTTGTTTTTATGATAAATAATTAATAGGTACATCAGAGATTCAGAGAATACAAAAATATTTAATAAAATATATTTTTTGCGCACGTACACTTACTTTTTTTTTAATGCATATGCAACAAAATGCAACAATGCAACAACATATGCAACAATGCGTATGCAACAAAAATAGTTGGAGATGACCTATTCTATCACGTGTATCAGTTTGTATGTCAATCTACCAATAACTCTATATATTATAATAATTAAAAATTTTATTATACAGAAAATTACCTTGCCCAAGTTAGAAAATTATTTAGTCGTGGCACAAAGTGTGACTGTAAAATCGATTGGTTGTGGGTTCGATCCCCACTCGAGGAAATAAGATATTTACTTACATTTTTATCTTTATTTCTTCGCTCAGGTGTCGAAATTTTTGTCAGGCAAAGCGCGGCGTTGAATTCTGCCACTCTATACGCAATGCCTCTAGAACTCGGCGGAAAGTGGGGAAAAGTGTGTCTTAACATTAGGTTCCCTCTGCCTCCTGCTGTGTGCGGAATACACTGTGAGGCTGATTTATTTTTATTTATTTGTATCGAAATAGTCCAATGAATTATTTCGATAAATACACATTTGTTTTATTTTATTTGAAAGTTTCGACTTCTAGCACATAAATCGTATCGTTAGATTTAAAAGTAACTCAACATCTGATTGTATACAGCATCCTGTCAGGTCCTTTATAGAGTTGTACTTGTTGTGTTTGTTTTTATGAGCATTTCTACAACTTATGTTTGCAACTAGCTCCTTTTGTACATGTCTCACACGATGGAATTCGAAATTCGCTTTTGTCATTAACTATGTTAGTAAAAAAGGATATAATCCTTCTTTTGGCGCAAAATAGGACTTACTTTTTTTTAATGCTTTAGTTTTTTAGATATGTTTTTGTTAACATGGCGAAACGTGATTCTTCCGTTAAAAAAACATTGCAATTAGAAAAACCAAAACCTTTTTATGTCCCGGTACCGTCTTTGGGGACACCGGGACGATAGGGAGATACAGGACGTTTGGTGGTCATATTATCTTAGTACAGTAAAAAAATATACAGTATTCCTCAAAGTGGGAATCGAATACGCAACTACCCCACAATAGGATTTAATAAAAAAAAACTTTACAAGTTTCAAGAACAACACAAAAGCATGGAGCGAAATATTAAACTACGTAAATTGGTTCATAATAAATCATGTTCCTGGAATAAAATTTAATATGCTGTAGATATAAAGCATTGCAGTTTTCAATGTATTTAATTGGAATTGCTTCCTTTGTATTTTATACGAAGCCAGGCAAAGGCAAAGCTAAAAGTAAAAATATATTATTTATTTAACTCTGTTTGTAGTTTTTTTATCTGTATAATGTAATAAAGCTGAAGAATTCGTTTGATTAAGCGCGCAAATCACAGAAACTACTAGTTCAAATTGAAATATTTCTTTTGTATTGAAAAAATATTTCCCATACAGGCGGTAAGATCGATTAGTCAATTTATCACGGAGCATAGGAGATATACGCTGTATGACATTACGTCAATCGCTTCTATGTAAAACAATAAAGCTTCGGCAGAATTGTCATTGAAAAAAGGAGTGGTAGGTAACAAACAGGTAGATAGTAAAAAAATACTATTCAAGAAACTAAAAACTATTTATCTCAACTCCACGCTGAACGCTTCCTAGAATGGGAAAATAAAAAGAATTTATTTTAGTTAATAACTAAAACAATTCTTTTATGTTGTTATTCAAGGACACTGTGTAAAGTGTTATGTTTTTTGTTTATGTTGTTAATAAGTATCTCTATTAACTGGTTATGGCAGCATTATTTTCAATTAAATAGTGTAAAAGACAGAGAGGTTTTTATTTAGCTTAGACTGGCTTAGAGCAACCATATTGAGCTCGAGTAGAGGAGAATTTTTAATACGTAGTATCCTAAAGCATATACTTAGATCGCGAGTCCCAGACACTGCTCCGAGGTTTAGAAGTCTAGAGTATACGTATTTATATTTGCTCTAAATTTATAAATTTCAACTAACATGAAACGAGAGTAGTCTTCTTCAATCATTTCAATAGTGACTTACGATTACATTTTCATAACGTTGTACTAGTTAACTAACAGCTAAAAATTATAAGCTAGTATAAAGACAGATGGCCTCTAACATGTGGTTTCTGCTTATAGGGCACTTCCTGTGCGCTAAGTAAAACATAAAATACTAATAACAAAATAGCAACACGTACACGTATTTAATAATGAGATACACCAACACATCAAAATGTTGTCATAACAGTTTCTGCATTTAATGCGCGTACTCGTGCAAATAGTAGCCGTTTTTGTTTCAACAAAATCGTTTTAGGATTTTCAAAGTTACAACATTATAAAGTTTTCAATTACGGGTGATACGGTCTGTTTTTTTTAACTATTTTATTTATTCACTAAAAAAAATTGAATTTATATCAAAATCGCGAGAGCAAAAGCCAAAATATGAAGGTGTTCGCAAGCGCCGAACGGCAAGACATAGCACGTCACACGCTTTGCCGAGGAGGTCGTGTTTTAATTTTAGTATCTCGGTCGTTTTTGAAAATAGGAAAAAAAAATAAAAACATTCTCGAGCTACCTATTTTTTGTATATCGCTGATAACAAAACGTTGGTGTGACTTATTGTTTAGTTTAATGTTATATATCTTCAGTTCATATCTCATGCACCGCCAAAATTTCGAGATATTACATATTGAGTGGTAAACCTCCAAAGCGAAGAAGTGAAAATAATCCATTTCCCGAGTGGGCTTGAACCAACAACAGTCGCGTTTACAGTCAGACGATGTGTCGACGACGAAGACTTCCTCGGAATAAATAATGCAATAATAAATAAAACATCAATCGATAAAGCTAGCTAACTTGGAAAATCCTATTCTAACCCCACGGGATATACAATATGTAAATACATTATTGAATGTCGTTACGTAGTAAGTATGACTACTGAAACATTAGTTCATTGATTTAAGTAATGTAAAGGTCGTGGGTTAAAATTTTTAACCTTTGGAATAGTCATAATTGCAATATAATACAAAAACCTATTACTTTAGTTTTATTATAAATCTATCTATTAGCAACTTGCATCGAACCTATTGTATCGAACCAAAATTAAGTACTAATATAAAAATCTACACCAAACGAGAATCACACCAGTTAGTTACCTCTACAATTATCGTCACTATACGTATATTTATTAACAATTAACAATCTAGTGAAGTTTTATAATGAAATCGTAATGGATCGGTGTCTGTAGTATATATTTTTGTCTGTTTGTCTGTGCATTTATTTACGCTAATCTACCATCTTAACTGATTTAAATGCTGCTTCCATGCTGTTTTCACTATTGGATTCTCGCAAAGCTCACTTAACATTTAGTTGTTTGTTTTTATTTTAATTGGTTCACAAATAAAAAAGTAATGTCAATATACATATAGTGTCATGCGACAATATTGCTACAAAACTAAGTGTTTTATATAGAATTGGTTAAAACTGTAGCTGTCAATGTATGAATATTATCATTAAGAAGATTTTATTATTCTATCAGGAGAGTAATTGAGATGAGAAAGGAAACTAATTGTGTTCTAAAAGCGATTGAAGCCACGTGGGAGCCACTAGTACGCACGTACGTACTAATTAATATAATTTAATGTTTTTATTAACGAATTAGAATGCAAGTTTTACAGATAATAAATAAAATAAAAATTATATCAACGACTACTATTACATAAAACCAACAACACAAAGCCCAAAGTCCAAAGAAAACTACCTCCCTTTTGCGAGATTCCTTACAACTTCCCTTTATTCAATAAAACGAACAAACAAAACGCAACCCTACAACAAAAACAATAAAATATATATTACTTTATACCTAGTTTCAGCTGGTACAATCAGCTGTGACGATTCAATTATATTGACTCATTGTAAACTTGAAATCATCACAGAGCAATATACACTCTAGCTTCTTTGAAATAAGGCTTATTTTTTATTGAAAGACACCCTTAATAGTTATTACGCTGTTGCCAACTCTACACGTTAGATAATAAAGTGTTAGGTTCATTTCGGTGGGATAACGGTGAAACAATGTTTTTATCAGTAACGGTCGGAAACGGTACGTTGAGATTTTTGCGGAGTGCATTTGGACATTTTTAGTTTTTGTTCTTTTATAAATTTTGATTTAAGTAAATTATGATTTAAATGAGTCAAGTAAATGTATAAAACGTTTAGTTTAATTGAGAGGTTATTTTGTTAGCTTCACGCTGTATCCTGTACATAGCAGGGTAGACACAGAGAATCTGAGAACTTACTGTTCCCCACCATTTTCAGTCAAATGCTGGTGGCACTGCGTGTTGAGTGTCGGAACTCGACGCCGCACTCCTCTTTGCCAAATAGAAAACGATTCCACGGATTTCCCGCCTTATAATAAAATAAAATGCTTATAAAAAGTCTGCTCAAGTAGGTACAAGCTAACTAACAGTGTTATAACCTTAATATTTCAAACCAAACAAAAGGTCAAAATAAAACATTGCGTCCTTAATTCCTTTCTAATGTTACGTCACGTCAATGCCATGATTTCAGTAGGTCACGAGGCACATGTTACCTAGATTTAAGTACTAAGATAATTTAGTTGCTACATATATAATTAAACTTATTAAAATTTTAGCTAGTAAGCTAGCTTCGTCGCGGGTCAATCATTTAGTAATTGAAATTTTGCCTCCTTCCTGTTGACTGATTGACTTGAAATTATCTGTTGAAAAGTTCTTAAAAATTCTGGCGACAATACAAAATGACAGATTTTATATTCTTTTGACAAGGGTTGTCATGGTTGACAAATGTAAGGTCTTAAGCTTTTTGTACATTTATTGTATTACCAGCGGCCAACTCGCGGCTACGCCCGCTTATCATTTATAATATTTTTATTATGCTGCATTATTTTTGTCACAAAATTCCTTATTAGCATTTATTTATAAGAAGTATATGTTGTCACGCACTTTTTTTTAGAACTAATAAAAATTAATATTTTTAACATACAATGTACTGACATATATGAACTGACTATTCGACGGCGTTATTATTATTATTTCGATATTCAGGGTTAACTAAGACTTACATCGTAATGTTATACAGCCTATAGTAGTTCTGAAGAAAGCAGCTTGATATAGATTATTTACTTATTCTTCTCTACAATAATACAGTTTAAATGAAAATATATTTTCAAGTTGCTTTTTAGAAAACATAAAAAAATTGAACGTAGCGCGTAGAGCGCTAGGACGTTTTACAAGAGGTGCATTTTAATTATCACCGAATTTTGAAGACTTTTTATGGTCCCTTTTTAAACTTTCATGAATATGGAGGGGTTCCTCATCAATTTACGACACACAGAGTATCGGGTACACTATACTTATTTATTTCACATCTCTAAATATACTGGATTCAATTCATTTTATTTACTACAATAGACGCCGAAGCAGCATCCGTTAATGATTGAAGATGTTGTTCTTTGAGTCAAAACAAACACTGCGAAAGTTAAATTATATATAACTTAGGCGGTAAATGAAAAAGGGTTTAAGTTTGAGGGTTTCAGCAATTCGATATGTACTTGAATTGAACCAATAAAAACCGTGTAAATATGTTTTGTTCTTTGATTATGGCATTCCGAGCAAGCAATTTTAGCACTTCTGACTAATGACTTCGCCAAATATAAGAACGGAGTGACATGACACTATTTTCACTGTGTCTACCGTCAAAATGTGGAGTATATGAATCCCCTTTTTATATATAAAGATACCCCACAGACGTAGTAACTAAACGACATTGATTTTACTAACACTGACGTAAACATTGCTCAAGACGTTGCGTTTAATATTTATAAGGGTGACCGGTAACCTTGTTGAATAGAAATTTGAATTATATCAAGGTTACTGGAAACATCTATTTATTTAATAAAGTTACTTTCTACGAGACAATTTTGAAGTATTAATCTTGTTTAGTAGTTAAGCTTGGTAGTCACTTTTAAGGGAAGTTAAGGCGAATGTTTTCAACAACAAAAAGTCAAGAATAAAAAAATATATATATTTGTTATATTTAAATATAATATATACTTTTTTCAATATTATTGCGTTAAAAAAAATAAAAATAAATGTAATTAATATTTTCATCTAACAAAATGCGTCTGTAGTGATTATCTTACAAGAAAAAAAAATACATATTGTTTAATTTCTTAAAATATATGTTTATCATTTTCAAAAATCAATAAAAAAATTCCCTTTTAACTTCTAACTCAACCTCAATTTTTTTTCCTGATGTAGTCTGTTCTTTGCCTTAATTGGGTTTTTAACACGCCCTAGGTCGCACTCAATAGACCATCTACGTATGTATGTAATCAAAATATGTATAAATAAATGAGTGATTGTATAAAATAAGAGAATGGAAGTACACACCCATTGATTCACAATTATAAACATAGACTACAATCATCTAAAGAAACACATAAAACACACACACACAAAACACTCACGTTGCATATGTATATGCTGCTTGGGCATCTTGTAGTCGGGCGGGTAGCATCGCTCGTAGAAATCGACATCGGTGACCCGCGCGACCTCAGGCGTAGGTATTATGAGGCCCGTGCCTGATATCGCCCTTTGGAGGTGATGTTCCTGTGGACATACGGAGTAGTTGTTAGTGAGGACGAAAAAAATAAAATTTATTACCATTTCTATTTCGAAATGCTTTATAAATATGGTCGCTGCGTGCCTGCGACGTGCGAATATAGTGTAGGCCACAGAGTAGAATACTGTCTCAGCTCTCAGAATATACTTGCAGTAAACGATTAAAAAAGATGCCAGGAGGTTCAAATTGCTTTCAAATTATTTAAAATTCTAGTAATAAATCAATATTAAATATCCTTTATTTTGTTCCACTGCGAAAATATAATGTACATATACACATTTTTTAATTTATACAGTAAATATTAACATCAGAGCTAAGGGTTGCGTTGACTTCCTCCTTTTTTCCATTGCCTCGAGAATTCGTCACAAAAAAGGGGGACGGAAGTGTCTTAATTGGAGAGGAGTGTCTTAACACTAGGTTTTCAGGTTCCCTCTGCTTACCCAGCCATGTGCGGCATACAGCGTGAAGCTACTAAACGATATGTAGGTATGTAACAAATCTTAAATATACGCGACTAATCCGGTTAAAATAGTTTCATTTAAAATGTGTAATAATCGTGAAAATCAAAGAACACCAACACCAACAGATGGTCTATCGTTAACTATTCAAGCGAATATAAAAAAATTTTGTGTTTAGGCAGGTTCTGTTCCACATAGCAGGGTAGATAGAAGAAACATATTGGTAAGACATTCCGTTCTATCTGCACTGCCCAATTATATTGCGACATTGTGTGTTGAGTGGTGGAACTCAACGCCACGCACAGTCTTGTTACCAGTGCGAAGAAATAAAAATAATTCATTCCCATGTGTGGGAATTAAGCCCACAACCGCCGCTTTTGCAATCAGACGCTGTGCCGTTGCTACGACGGCCTTATATAATAATATATTTTCAGCTCTGAAAGGCAACGTTCAGTTCTGAAAGGTTCGTTTTTGTGAGTTAATTGGTACTTGGAAAGATTTTTTTACTGAGAACGCTCTCGGTTTTTAATATAATAATAATCGATATAATATTTTGCAGCTTCATGTTTATCCCCCATTTTAGCAAGGGAGGCAAAGACGACAAAGTGTCTAAACATTCCGTTCTCCGTCTTCAATCCAAATTCGAAATTATACGTATAAGGTCTTACACATCCACAAATGATTATTAAATGATTAAATTATTAAATATATTTAAACGAATAAACGAATTATTAAATATATTTAAACATTTTAGTGTTATTCCACACTTAGATTAAATAAGTATTATTAAATATAATCATTCCCCGGAGCGAGAATCGAATCCACACTCATAGATACAACGACGGTTTATATTTGCACTACTATTCCTCTTAGCCTCTTTAATATTTTATTATCAACATAATAAAAGCAATAAATTCTCAAACAACAAGAGCGAGTGTCGAACCGGTAATCAATAATCTTCATTGGCGGAGATACAGCGCATACTGTTGATATCAGCGTCTATAATTTCACGTTGACAATCATAAAATAATTTTTATATAATAACGGTATTTGAATATGTCGTAAAAATCAAGTTTTTTGACTATAAATCTAAAATCTAAACTAAAAAACTAGATTTTTGTTGCTTTTATGGTATATCGCTATTAGCTACACTCTAAAACGTCAATTTACTAGTTGCTACAGTTAGTGAAATTAAATCTTAATTTTTTTTAAAATTATATAGTTAAAACAATAATATTAAAACTAATAAAACAACATTTTGCTTATCAATGTTTATTAATGTCTTGGAGCTACAACACAGCATCTGACTGACAAGACGGTTATGAGTTCGATGTCTATTCGGGCATCAATTATTTTCATTACCTCGCTCTATTAAGGATACAAGTTACGTCCGGTAGGTACCGCCAATTCTCAAAAATTGGAAGGAAACTGGGGAACGAAGTGTCGTAACACTAAGTTCTGTCTCTTACTACTTCGCAATAATACCTACTCTGCAAATAAAAAGTGAATTAAAAAAATATATTACTTATAACAAAGTTAAGCGGTCAAAGCCCAACATATTCCCATGATAAACATTCCGCATAGTTACGTCACTAGTGTTGAGTGTACGCGGTGACGTCACTTCTAGAGTATTCTATCGATAACAGATTGAACGCATGTCGATAAGATAAATAGCAAAACAAAGAACGTTCGGGTGTGTGCGTGCGTTTCGTTTTACGACAAATTGCGTACATTTACCTGGCTTAGTTATAACAGATATTTAGCTTTGGTACATTTGATTAAATATTTATTTCGACGTCGATTTATTATTTTAGCTTCACGTTTTATACAACATAACAAGGTGGTAGAGAGAACATAGAGATTAGACTCTTCCGTTTTCCATATTACCCTCAAATTCAAGACATTACATGTATAAGCAGCAGTGTATAAGCAACTCAAAGCGGCGGTTTTGTGTCACCAGAGTAGAGAGATCAGAATATCTATACATAAACATCAGCCCGAATTCAAATCGAACCGACGACGACAGCGATAACAGGCTGTCCATTCTCTTCCATTGTTTACAACAAATGGCCATACAATGATGTACAAATTTTGAATTACATTTCAATTTAAAAACAAAAAGTCGATATTCAAAACTAATTTAAATGTAAATATTTTAAATAGGAAACGTCTGTAAATAAACGAAGGGAGGAGGTTAAGGCAAAAGGATCGCTTTCGTTCAATAAATCTTACATAAGCCTGAGTTACGTAGGGTTGCTCTACCCTTGTGGATAAATACAGCCTATATTTTATTTCACTGTTTTCATTGATTATACTATACGTAGATTACTAAGACGTACTTAATATTATAAAGCTGAAAACTTGGTTTGGTTGAAAGCACTACTCTCATTATTTCCGAAACAAATCCATTTACCGATAAAGAATACAGGCTATGTTATATACCGCATCGATCAGTAGGAGAGCAGTGACAATAAAAATTGATGCAATAACAGGAGAATCTAGAGCTTCGGACAGTACGATGTTACTCTTAGTTATTTTAAAAAAAATACCCGACGATGCTTAAATAAAATTCAATTAAAAATTGAAAATTAAAATCAAGTTACGAGGCCGGTCGTGGCGCAGCGGCACAAGGTGTGACTGTAAACCGACTGGTTGTGGGTTCGATCCCCAATCGAGGAGATGAAATATTTACTTAAATTTATATTTCCATTTCCTCGCTCTGGTGTCGAGGCAAAGCACGGCGTTGAGTTCTGCCACTCATCACGCAATGCCTCCGGAATTCGGCAGAAAGTGGGGAACGGAGTGTCTTGCACTACGTTCCCTCTGCCTACCCTGCAGTGTGCGGGATACAGCGTGAAGCTGATTTATTTATTTTAAGTTACTATCAGAAGCGTAAAAAGTATTTGAATAAGTTTAACATAAACACAATTAGAAGACTCACTAAATAAATAAAGCAGACTAATTTAATATGGTACAATGGTGGTATGGAACATAGGGTCTACAATCTGATACCACAGAGTACGTAACACACACGACAAAGCACGACGTTGAGTTCCACTACTCATCAAGTAATATTTCTAAATATATTATCATAAAGCGTAGATATGCGCTATGCGGTGAAAAGTGAGAAACGCAATTTTAACGCATCTTATTGTCATATCACTCTACTGTATTTTTATGGCTCGTAGTCACTCTACTATAACTGATGGCGACAAAATTGATATAGTCAATATGTAAGTACATTCGCCCACTTGAGATTTAGATTATAGTATTGATCATGCAGCCCTATATTATCAACCCCGAAATAACTAAATACGTTATCGTGTATGATAAAATTCAAACCACCGTGGCGCAGTGGCATAGCATCTGAATGTAAGCACGACGGTTGTGGGTTCGAGTGTCACTCGGAGGAATGATTAATTATTATTTCCTCGTTCTGGAAAGAAGACAAATAACAGCGTTGAGTTATATTTACTAAATAGGTAAGTATGTCTCATAAATAGGGCGGTGCGTGGACCGCAGTTTCTTTATACTAGGTTCCAGCAACATACGCTGCTATTTGCGGGATACAGCATATAAAAATATATAGGTAAACAAAAAAATAACATTTGTGGAAATACATAAAACATTAAATGTACAGCAATTAAATATTGATATTATATATTTAACAAACGTACTAAAATATAACTTAAATGTATAATAAAATAGCCGAGCGAATATTAAATTACGCTACAGTTCGTTCGAAGATAAACAAAGTTTAATATTATGAAGAGGTCGTCGTAGCGCAGTGGGAATGCATCCAACTGTAAACCATGATGGTCGAGGTTGCGACCGCCAGACGACAAAAAGATTTATTTTTATTACCATGACAAAATATGGCGTTGAGAACCTCAATTCAATACGAAAGTGTGGAACGGAATGTCCTAACACTACATATATAGAGCTGAAAAAAAACTACAACAATCATTGTTGCTTTGAAGCATTTCTCAAACAATAGACAAAAAGAATATGGTTCAGGCACTCAGTTCTCCACGCCTCTATAATACTTTAGACGTATTTCCACGCGGCGAATTATAAACATAACGAAGACCGTATAAATATTTCAACATGTGCGGGAGCTTATAGCTCAGTTGGCTAGAGGTTATACAAACACTGAGAATTACAAACAAATTATAAGTTAATTTTTTATTAATAATTTAATAATACGTTATACTGCCAATGCAAGAAGGGAGACTAATTATTTTATTATTTATAGCAGAACCAGGGAACTTTCCGTTCCCTGTTCCAACGACGTCCTCATGCAAACAACACTTAAATATTTTCCAAGTGTTTATTTCTTTAAGTAAAAAATATTTAATAAGACAACATAAAATCATATGTGTATAATAACTTTAGTGATTGAATATAGTAAGAATAAATCGTGGCGTTGCGTTTCGCCACTCAATAAGCAATGTCTCGAAAATTCCCGTATAACACAGAGTACACAGAGTTAACAAAAATCAGTTGTATCATATTATAACTTTAATTAATTATGTCTACAATAAAATGCGAGCGAGAAACCGCATCCACACCCATCGCTTTTACAGTCATACAATCTGCGTACATACTGCGCCACTACGTCTTCGCAATACTTTAAAACATTACAAACTGTCCATGTACATATGTAAAAAGGATATTTCCAAAACAGAAAACAGATGGCGATCGGAGCGCAATAAATCCTTTTTGTTACGCATTCGCGTACCCGGGGAGGGTACGCTATTTATCCATATCGAGTCGGGATTTCTATAGGGCGACTAGACTTTTATCGTCCAGAGCAACGTAACGTGAGTAGTAAGCGCATCAAAGCGCGGCGTTGAGTTAACAGAAAGTGGGGAAGCAAAAGTCTCTTAATTGGAACAAGGTTTCTCTTGGTGAACTGGTATTTGGGGAAATACAAGGTGAAGCTAACTGAGTGGCGACCGAACCCACAACAGTGAGATACGCCGCCCAAAATTATAAAACTACCTGCCTTTATATAAAAATAAACAAAAAAGTATTAAATTCTTAATGGATTTCATTTTATGCAGCTAGCATTTTAGTCAATATAAAAAAAAAGCAAGTAATTGAAAAGCCTCCACGCATGATTGCCGAGCGATCCGATTTGCTTAGTGCGTAAAATGTATTTTGTGTTTGTTAAAATGAACTACATAAAATACATTGAAATTATTAATATTTTGTATAAACGAAATTGATTAGGTACATTACGAAATTGCGTCATCATATCAATGTCAACTTGCAACTCTCACTCTAAAATATAATTCAGCTTTTAATTGATATTAAAATTGTAACAAAAACAAATGGTATTTGTTATTTAATAATAGTTAAATGCAAAGAAAGGTGTTTAGGTATAAGTTGTGTGTATACCGAAGAAATATATAAGAGAGAGGAAAACGTTCTACAACTATCCAGGGTTATTAGTAATTCCACCAGTTCTCTTGAGGGTGAATCTCTATATGACGTCCATCCGAACTGATATCGGTGTATATTAAATACCCTAGACGAAAATTAAACAAGCGAATAAATATACGCTAGGAATATATGCTCCAAAATTGAAAAGAAAACAAAAATCTCAACGAACAGAAAACTCAAGATTAAAACTAGGGATTTTTCCTGAACTCGTAGATAATTAATTATTATTAATAACAAAAACAATTACAGAAAAAAAGCAATTTCATTTAAAAAATCGAGCTGCCTTAACGGGAAACATTAACAAAATTTGAAACAGCATAATTAGTGGAGGCAGCCCTTTGAAAACAAAAATGTTTATACTAATCTCTCGGCGATACTTCAACCCTTATCAAGTGAGGGGTGAAAGTGCTTCAATGACATTTTATATCCTACGAAGCTGGAACCAGTTATCGTGTCGGCTTTACGTTACATGTTAATTTATTTAGAGCTGTTTTTTGTTACATATACATATGAAAACTCAGTATCTGTATTAATATGTAAAGTAAGCACGGTCAACAAGTCGTGGCTGTGGCGTGGCCCTGAAATTAGATTTTCTTAACTTATGTCGCGCTGTTCACTCGGGAAGAAAATATTCAAAAGTAAGTAAGATCCTTAAATCGTCTACAGCTAACTTCAGGACGGATCAGACTAGTTGACCATACTATAATTTTAGATATGTATATAAGTTTACCCATGGCGCCAGCCAGAATGAAGGGAACACAAAACGATACGGTCTCTGCACATCGCTATGTGTATCTATAACCTCATCCACTGTAAACATTATAACCATAAATATTCCCAGACAAGAATCGAACCTACAATCATCGTGTGTACATACTCGTATTATGTGCACTCAACTGCGCCACGATGGCAAAAGCAATGATAGATATATAATATACTTTAAATTTATGTATAATTCACATCGCTCGTCCGATGAAACAGGGAAATAATTGCGTTATTGAAAAAGCTTTTAAAAGTTTCTGATTAAAAATGTAGTATATAACCTGCGCGATTCACAGAATGAATTTATTGTGAATACTTGTGAATGCTACACACTAATTAAATAATCTAGAGGCCGTCGTGGCGCAATGCGACAGCGTTTTACGGGTTCGATTCTTTTACTTTGATTACTTTGATTTTTGAAGATGTTTTTACTTTATAATAGTTGTCGCCGTTGTAGTAGTTAAATACTATATATACTAGTGGGTAGTTTGGGCTATGTAAAGTCAAATGCAGTTATTTCTAGAAATTCTCTTAGAACTTCCTTTTGACGGAAATCTAAGGAGTCAGTAGTTTCAGTGCTGTTTTTTAGGTCAATAATTACGTTCTCGAAACTCATATATTCGAAGTTTGATGAATAAAATACAATTTACAAATTCCATATTAATGTATATCACTGGTCTATTTTCTATTAAATGACTGTGTTTTCTCCTTAAAAAGGCGGAAATAATATCATAACTGGTTTGACAACATACACATATTAAATAAATAAGCGTGAGAACCGTGTAACATATAGCAAATACGCATTTTTTTCACAATCACGCTGACACGCATAGTAGGATGCACGTAGATGGAACCTAGGGACCTAATGGTAAAACACTTCTATCCCCATTATTACACATTAATATACAACTATCATAGCTTTATACCTACATATAAAAAACCAATTGCCTCGTTTTAAAACAAGAAAAATGTTAAATAAACCTAAAAAAAAACCCTAAGCCGAAAACATTTATCTATGAAAGCTCAAAAAAATAAATTTATCTCATCAAAAATAACCATTTCATATATGTATATATGCATGTACAAACATTAAATTATTTTACTTTTAAGAGAATTTTAAAAATTCATATTAAAAATTGTATAAATGGTTTCGAGCTCGCAACTCGTTTCATAGAATCGCACTGGAGCTGCAATTTTATTTAAAATCCAATCCAAATATCCATTTGTAGGAAAAAGAAACCTTAAACATAAAATAAATACGGTTTATATTCATTCAAAATAATTTCTTATAACGGAATGGTATTTTGTGACGATTTAAAATGGATCTTAGGTAAAGGAACATAAAGTATAGCTTTAAATAAGAATTTTACACATGGGATGTTCCTGGGCGGAAAATTTTAGAGACCCAGAAAGGTCGTATATAAGCAATTTATTCGTTATGAAACTAAATTCTAATATTATATAAACTGTTATAAAGGTTAAAAAGTTCAAATAAAAAAGTGTAGTAAATATAGTTTAACAGTATTCTATCTACCGTTCATAGTAACTCAAGATACGATTATTAACGATATTTATCTCTGGTTTAAGGCCCTCGTGGATTAGCGGCTCAGCGTCTTGACTGTAAACCTGACGTTTGTGGGTTCGATTCAGACTCGGAGAACGTGCGGCGTTAATTTCCACTACTCAATGTTCAAAAATTAACCGGAGTTCTCTTACGGTTAGAGAAAATATATTTTCTAATGTAACGGGACTTAAGCTTGTCCCTCTTAAACGTTCAAATTTTTATACGTTTTACATAGCATAGTATATTTTAATCACTTTGTATGTAATACAATTCGAATGGCATTTAAAATCTAGAGTATATACAAAATGTAAACAAACACACATAATTAATGCTAAGCTACTGTAAATGTAATGGTTCGATAATCATTCTAAGCATAATATTTTTTAATTCCACCAATATTAAAAAAAAACTGAAAGTGGAGGAGCTGAATGTTTTAAAACTAAGTTTATAAGACAAAAATAAAACGACATCAATTATATGATTTAAATTTAACTATATATGCTAAAGGTAACGGTAATTAGTACTGTGCGTGATTCATGCCTCGATTGCGACATTTTAATTAACCATAAATTAGTCATTTGCTATAAAAATAACTTAACTAAACAACTTCATTAACAAAAGTGTGTTTAACATAATTGTAACTAATTCTAAGTAATTAGGACTATTACTTGCTTTTAAAAGTATAAAACTTAACTGTAGTCCAGCTTTAGTCTATTTAGCCTTAGGGTGGTGATTGTTTTTTTGGATTATTTTTTTGGATTTTACCACAATTATATAGTTTTATAGTTTTTTTCCTGAACTAGTACCACCTGTAGATGCTAGGTGCCAAATTTCTTAACCGGAAATTTCCGGTCAACCGGAAGTACTCTATGAATTTTGATTCCCTTGATAGTGTCAAAATACGTTTTTATTTTCAGGAAATCATGGGGATCGTAGATCTGAATATATGGTTTGAATTTCGACTAGATATCTCCAAGCATTTCTGAGACAAAGACTTTTGATAGACAGACAGAAAGACGGACAACAAGGTGATCTTATAGGGGTTCCTTTTTTTCTTAAAAAGTACGGAATCCTAAAAAGCAATAAAGTAGAACTGAGAGAGCCGAGTAGTCACTTATACCTATTGCAAAGAAAATGTAATTAAACAGTCTCTATGAAGTGGGCGGGAAGCTAGGCGTGGGGCGACATCTATCAAATTAGTTAGCTTAATTTTTTTTCTCTAAAAATACCTGAAACGACTAGTAAATTATATAAATAATATTTTATAAGTTCTTTGGAAAATTATAACAAACCGATTGTAACTGATGAGGCGTACGTATTCAAATAGAAATATCTACCTATAATGAATGTCACATTTTAAGCACCTAAAATAACCCTGAAACTATTAACTGGATATAATAGGAATATCGTAGACCTAGAGTCCTCCTCGATAGACGAACTACCCAAAATAAAAATAACTTTTCAATTAGAACCGGTAGTTCCTGAGATGAGCCGCTTTCAATTCAAGCCGCCAACAACCTCTTTTGCTTTTAATATTAATACAGATAGACAACGTGTTAAACAAACTTCAAACGATACTTACGTCATAAATGAATATAGGTGCTTTAAAATTGCTGTTTTCTCGAATCGATGAAAACATGCGCGGCATGTTTTTCACTCTTTGCTATAATTTTCTCTCACTCATTATTGCCTCAATATCAAAGGAAAGTAGTATCACTTAGTTAATTGTAACTGTACAATCATATTAGTTGTGAAATTTATCGGACATTTTAGTTATAAAAAAAAAGTGTAATATATATCTACGTTTCTTTAACTTAACGCCACACGTGTCTTTATATTTATAGGCCATATAAAGTGGGAGAGGCAGAGACAGCCTAGTGTCGGAACACTCCGTTCTCTATATATCGCGTTGGTTTGAGACAATGCTAGTTTAGTAGCGGAATTCAACGCCGCACTTCATCTTAAAAGGAGTAACAAAACGTCTATAACATATAAACACTGTCGATATTACAATGGCCTCACTAACTGAACTACTTTAAAATAACTAAATGAAAATTAAAAACAAAAAACTTTCATAACAAATGAAATAAGTATACATTATCAGAACTATACATTTGATTATTTTTAATTCCACGGATAAGCCTTTCCGTTGTTTCTACGCTCCGCCGGCTCACCTAATACAGACATTAGCTCGGGATTAGATACGAATGTATTTAAACATCTGGGACTTAGGAAAGCTGGTGTAGTAGACTCGGTATTGTAGAGATGTCTTTTAAAAGCCCTTTTTTTGATAAATGATAGTATTTGCAATTAACTCTATATACCATATAAAACACTGAAATTGGGCATGTAAAGTCCTTGGAGATTGTAGGGGAGAACTAAAGACAGTGCCCCTAAATACCTATGGTTGCGGGAAAAAGAATTTTACCTTTTGTACCACGAAAACGAGGTTGCGGGTTGGTTGTAACATCCTCTGATTTGTAAGTCATTTAATATAAGTCGCAATTTTTAAACTAATTTTTAGCTTCACGTTCTATCTGACCGAGCAGGGTAAGCAGAGACAGTTTAGTTTTACGACACTCCGTTTTCCACTTTCCGTCCTAATCATACATCGAGCTCTCATTCTCGCTCAAATAATTAAACTTTAAACATTTATTCCTTAGTAATTGTATCTAACGTTACATATTTTCTAGCTATAGTAGCTCAGTGAACGAACTATCAACTATGTAGACATTGTACAGCGATAATTTTCCCCCCAAACACGCATAGACTTAAAGTGGTAACTAAAGTAGTGACCCATCACTAAATTCTCTTTCTATTCTACATTTAACGACTACTTACATTCCTACTTAATTACTTCACCAGTGTTGCACAATCGGCACGCTCCTCTAAACGAACTATTCAACGTATTAACTTTGGATTAGAAACGCTATAGTTACAACTGTATCCAGTGGAGCAAAGTATTTTAATTAAAATCAACTCTAAATGATTTTTTTTGTAAAGGAACAGGCAAATAGCCTGCTCTATGAAGATAGTTGTAGGTTCACTGCTGATATGATGATACCAAATAAATTATGTATATTTGCGTACTGATAACAAAATTAATATTTTTTCGGATTGACGCTGTACCTTGCATATAGCAGGGATACAGGGAACCTGTGTGTTAAGACTACTTTTAGGTCCATGCCTTCTTTATTATAGATATAGCAAAGTATCGAACCTACTAACATCTCGTTTACGCCACCGCGTCGTGTCAGTCTAAAATATCTATAATAAATTCATAATCTATAATAAATTCATAAATATATGAACGTAAAATCATAATATTATTAAGGGCCCAGCTCAGCTAAGGATGAGGGTAAAATCACACTTGACAATTCCATAGGTACATTAGGAATAATTGAGGGCGGCCCTTCGATCGAGATTTATTACGGACGTGGTCCATTTGAAAATGTTGGTTTTAGTAACCTACCAGTTATCATGACGTAATATAAAGATGTTTAGTTTATTAGTTATGTTGATATATTACAATTAGGGTGTATGCTTCATACACAACTTCTTCAAGGTAGTTTTTCTATACCTTAAATATATATTTTGTTCTATATGTCTCGCACTCGAGGAAAAAAAATTAAAACCGTTTCCATGTTCTGGTAACATGACAAAGCGCAGTGTTGAATTCCGTTGCTCGACACGCAATGTTTCAAAAACTATGAGATGAATCCGTAATCAGAGTTGAGCTAAATTCCCAGTACCCACGCTCCTACCTACCTGCTTGTTAATCGATATATATCGTAAAACGAAAAAAAAGTTTGTGATAGGCCTGTTTCTTAATTTTTTTATATAACTAAGTAAATGAAAATATTGAAAAATACAAAATTTACGTACAAGTAACTGTTATGTTATGCCCATAAATACAGTGCTAGTCGAGACACTAATTAGCACGTGGTGCATTTACTTTACAAATGTTACACGGTATTTTGCTCTATTTTCGTCTTCTACTGTAGTAAAGGAATGCAAATATATTAAGTAATACTTCCCACTATAGGCAATTTAAAATAAAAAAAACAAAGAATTAGGGATTTTTATGAGTCTTTATATAATTTTGAGGATTGTGGATACAAATTTTAGATCATCTACATTCATGTATTAGATTCGAAGATTCTTTTAGTTACTATTTTACTTGTAGATATAGAAGACCTAGTGTTGAGACACCCTGTTCACGACTTTCCGGTTAATTAACGAATTGAGTGATGGAGGTAGACGCCACACTTTGTTTAACATAAACATTTCGTTTCCTCGAGTAAGAATCGAACCTACAACGCTGCCCCTACCGGCCCTACTACTCACACAACTTGTATAAAAATCATATTAAAACTTACAGTCATATACTATGTAACTATTATCACATTACAATACAAGAATTAACATCACTTTGCTTATCAATAGACTAAAAAAAATATATAATACTCTAACTTTCCTGTATAAATCTCCCACAAAATTACTGGGGTATTGTGTAGCGGTTTCGAGTAAAGATTTATAGTAGCACAGTGGTTGTTTAGTTTTTCTTTGTTCCGTCCGTGTACAAAGGAAATTATTAAAGGTTATTTCCGTTACGATAGATCCTTGTTATGGCCAAAGTTACTTTTAGGTCATTTTTATATTGAATGCCGGGTAAAAACGTTAAGCTGCTTTTTATTAGATTTTTCTTTAGCTTCACCTGTATCCAGCACATAGCATGGAAGGCAGTGGAAACCTGGGAACCTAGTGTTCTCACTCCGTTCCCATTAGGATACTTTTGTTATCCGTTTCCGAAGAATTCTGCACATTACATTGCATGCTGAGTGGCGTAACACCACGTCCATGTCCTTTTTTAGATATTCGTACGATACGAGGTGCAATTACGCTAATTCAGACGAAACTTTACAAAAATAACACAATATTAAAAACTTTATCAAACATACCACAGTATGACAGTAACAATTTAAAACGAATTTATTATAATTCAGTAGACAGTTATTTAAACAAATTATTTTTATTTTTTTGAGAAAACACGCAAGGCTTAACTTTTGAAGTGAAGTCAAGAATTAATTTATTTTGCTTTTTTTTATAATATTATTTTATAATCTTATTTAAATGTCTCAATCAATTGCTCTAGAAGATTTTAACGGCATCGTGATCACACTCAATTTAGCATAGTCTAAAAACAGAAGCCGAATATTGGTAAACTGAGTGTCGAAGCAGTAAGTCAAGTTTGCCTATCTACTTTTTCTGTTCTCGAACATCTATACTAACATAATTAAGTTGAAAAGTTTGTTTGGTTGAACGCGGCAGTCTCAGGAACTGTTGGTTCAAAATATACATAAAAATCTTTTTGTGTTACATGCTACTCTATTAAACGAGGAAGGTTATAAGATATATTATAATATTACATAACATTATTTATTTAGCCAGTTTACTAGCGCTATACACAACTTTTAATTAGAAAGCGAAACTGCAGATAATAACTAGTATAGCTACAAATGAGAGAATTAAAAAGCTGAAAAACTACTTGAATAATACTAAAATATGAGAAATTTTCTTACAAGATTCTATTAAACAAAACTTCCTCGTACATAAAAGAAAAATAACACTGCTGGGTGGATATCAATCAATAACGTCTTGATTGGCTTTACGTAGCTTCGTTGCATACAAATATTTGCTTTTATAAGCAACTCCCGGTAATCCACGGTTCAGTTAAAAACTTGTTTTATGAATAACATTATGTTTAGGAATATATTACTTTTCTTTCCATTTACTTTTCTTTTATATAATAAAGTTTATTTTAGCTTCGCGTTGTATACCGCATATAACAAAGTGGGCAGTGTTAAGACATCCTTTCTCCACGTACTGCCCAATTAGATATATAAACATTGTCACGTGTTCACTGGCGGAATTCAATGCCTTTGTCCTGTTACCAGAATGATTAAAAGAAAATAATTATTTATTGCGAGGGGGCATCGAACCCACAATCATCGCTTTTACGGTTAGATGCTGTGTCACGGCAGTACGAGAAGTATACTTTTATTTTTATAAATTATATACAAAGGGCAATGTCTACGCAGCTAGCACTAATGATATTTTGTTGCTAATGACTGATATTATGTTATCTATATTGGGATTCTACATAATAAATAATAGTAATTGAAAAATAGTATATGTAGATAAAAAGAGAAAAATACGTAATTTCGATGTCAGAACCAACTTTAGCGCAGTTTGGTAGTATTTGACTGCACGTAACGATTGTGGATTCGATTCTATCCTATTCCTAGACCTATATCATTTAAAATCGATTTTATTAAATATACTGTGGGGCTACGGGCTCTTATGGCGAGTGATTATTGACCAAATGGCCCGTTTTTTTTAGACTTTTTTAGAACACAACTATAGTATTTATAATTAAATTATATAATACGATATAGTTAGAAGCTACTAAACTAATATTGGCCGTTGCTCAACGTTTATGACACTCTGTGACGTTCAAAAGCTTTTAGTGCATGAAATATTCTGTGTAAGAAGAGACTGCCTGAAGTCTATATAGGGATATTCATTATATGGTGCATAAAAGGTGCAATATATGCACCATTTGATGAATACGAATATTCAGGCCGTTGTAGCGCAGAGGATCGTGGGTTCGAATCCAACTAGGGAATATTAATTATTTAATATATAAATATTTTTAATTGAATAATTAATATTCCCTCGTTTATTCAACGAGGGAATATTAATGTCACATTTGCACTGGTAAGAAATAAATGCGCAACACTCTATACATTACATATTGGGCAGAAAATAGGCAAAATGTGTCTTAAGACTAGATTACCTTAGAAGGTAGCTCTTACATGCGAAATACATCGTAAAGCTATTGATGAATATTCATCTAAATATGTGTTGGGAGTTTACAGTTTCATCACGACACAATTGACGGAGAATACGACCACTCATATTTCTCCGTACTTGTGGAGTTGTAGGAAAAAAGTTGTTGTAGGAAAGTAAAAGAAGAAGTATAATGTATAATAACGTGGGAACGGAATGTCTTAGCACTGGGTTCCCTCTGCCTACCATGCTATATAGGGGATCGGGCATGAAGCTAAAAAGGCAATACATAATATAGCAAAGCAAATTGGTTACAATTTCGCAGTTATACCAATTTATACAAATTTTATGATGCTATAATTTTTGGCATAACATAACGATCGTATAAATGTCACTACCAAGAGGATATGGATGTTCTTTAAAAAATATAAGAATATTTTCGTTTCGTTTCGTTTATCGTCGCTATGGTAAATAATTTTTATATTTACTTTATTATGGATTTACTGTATTTATTTCTTATGTACATATATGTTTTTGCATTTTAAAGAATTAGTCTACATTAAGTATAGAAAATTTTGTGTTTTGTTGTGTTGAGTATTATATATTGTCCTTCATATCGATATGTTTTATATAGGCACACATAATAGGATGGCTATGCCGGAAGCTATCTATATAAGGACTAAATCCTATTAAAACCGAAACTATTCTCGTTAAACAACGTCCCGGGAGTGGAAGTAATGATCGAATATAATAACTTACATGTTAACTGTTATCTATCAAGATATTAAGATCTAAGGCCAGTCGTGGCGCAGGGGCACAGAGTGTTACTGTAAAATCAACTGGTTGTAGGTTCGATTCCTACTCGAGGAGATAAAATATTTACTTACATTTATATTTTCATTTCTTCGCTCTGGTGTCCTGGTGGAGTTCCGCTACTTAATACGCAATGTTTCCAGAACTGGGCGGAAAATGGGCAACGGTGTGTCTTAACACTAGGTTCCCTCTGCCTACCCTGCTGTGTGCGTGATATAGCGTGAAGCCGACTTTTTTTTTATCAAGATATAGGTATAGGGTAAACAGTATCACTATTTACTTCTACTTAAGCGAATGAATATTTCGTTCTCCATATTACACTAAAAAGGGCCTATTGATCGATGCAACAATTGGGACATCTCGAGAAGTACCCATTTCAACCCCAAAATAAACTGTCCCAGTTGGAATAGACCTAGTCCTGTTTTTGACGAATTATTTAATTCATGAAAAACGATACTGTCGTTTAATATAATTTATAGAAATACATAATAAGTATTATGTATAACTACTCTGAAGAATTAATTGTCTAACATTGTTCTATTTATTACAATAGGGGATTTATATTTAAATTGAAATAAATGTATGAGTTTTCAATTAAATGCTGATTATTTTAATTTCTTTGTGTCAAGTTTTTGGCTAAAATATGTTTTTTTTTACTTAGATATATAACGTTTAAAAAATCCGCTTTTCCCCGAGATAAAATATGGCAAAACTGGTATTGATATAACCTTAAATGAAACAATCTTAGCTGGATTAGTCACGAACAAGTATATTTTGGTGCTCGAGCAAGCATTAAAAAAAACCAACGTTTTAAACAATTCACAATAACCCGTGATAAAAAGATAGTAAACATGTCCGTAAAAAAGATATTTTTACGGACCTGTTTACTATCTTTTTATCAGACGATGACGAAATATTATCCACCACAACGGATTTGTATCCAAATCTATTGTTACTACTAATCTGTCACGACCCAAAATAATGTATATAGTAGATACATAAACAAAGATGGATTAATAAAATATCACTTTGAACAATATTCAATGTTTATATAAACATCGGAATATTTAAATTCAGAAGATTTCCATCAACAAACAAATTTGCGCTGAAACTCAATTAAGTCCTTTTAATTTGCTCTACAAATTGTTTCGCGAGGCTTATATAAAATGAAACATACGTATGTAGTACTGAAGTAGAGTATTGAATTTAAACGTTATACCTATTAAAGACATACAACAGACAAAATGAGGCATATAAAATTAAGTCTTTTGCTGTATTATAGCGCTGATTAAATAAAATAATTAGGGAGCAATAAGTTTTATCATTGTAAAGAGATAGGTTTCATGTTAAAGAGATAGGTTTCATTTTATTATGTTTATTGAGTGGAAAGAGAGAAGTCATTCTCTTTTGCGCTTTCCGTTCCCCAAATTTTTAATATTGCGAATAGGTAGGTACTAGGTGACTAAGCACCATGGGGTTTTAATGGACAAGTCTGTTAGTCCACGATGACCAAGCCACACGTTATTTTAACAGACCGGACCATATCTATACAACTATACGTATTAGAGATTAAAAAAAAACTCTAGACAAAAAACATAATCACATAACAATTGCTTAGTTCAGTTACATTTAACTGAACTGCTACATAAAACGACAAACAGCCATAAAAACCACAAAAAGACCGAAAAACTAAATAACATTTAACGTTATTCATTTTTCACAAAGTCTTTTATAATTTTATTAATCTGTTAAAATTTTACTAAAAAGGAACAACCCAAAACTCTAAAACAAAAAGTATTAAGTACAAGCAACACAAATGTTAAACAAAAAAATGTGCACCCCTCGCATACTGTGGTCTGAAAAATGCGGGCAATTAACGTAAACCCCCGAGTCAGGGCACAGAATACGGTGAGTAGGCGATTTTTGCCTTTACATTTTATACCGGCTCTTTGGGTGGAATTAAGATCCGTTTTATTTGTACACGACATGATTTTAAAATTTAAATCCTAGTGGATTTAGCTGGTTGGCTAAATTACGCCTTACTTGTGTAAATAATACAAATGAACACAGATCTGAATGTTTTATGTTGGATAGACCTTTTTGTAAAGGAATTTGTTTTGCGTTAAAGTATTTTTATAAGATTATAACCATTACACTATTGGATTAGAAGCCCCCAGCGCGTGACTGCAAATGCGACAGGTTGTGGGTTCGATTCCCACTCGAGGAAATGAAATATTTAATATTTACATATCTTCGTTTTTGTGTCAAGGCACGGCGCGAAGTCGAATTCTGCCACTCAACACGCAATGCCTCCAGAACTTCCCTCAAGGTTCCCTCTACCTACACTGATATGTGCGGGAAACAGTGTAAAGCTGAAAAAAAAATATAAGATTATACAACATATATTATCGCTATAATCCACTCAGCACAGCTACAGCAAGGCTCTTCTAATTCATTTGACTACGCCAGCAAATCTTCAGGTTTGTTAACAAAATTTAACTATCCTACTAACTTAATTTGAAAAGCTCTTAACGTACACTACTACCACGATACAAAGTAGCCTTACAAACACTTACGCTCTTTATAAAACGGATGCGGACTTGCGAGACTAATCTCAGCTCCGCTATTATGGCACTCCATTAAAACTTTACGAGTCATTTTCAATTTATTAAAACGAACAAATGTTATATTAATCGCGTACTTTGCTTTACAAATAACGGTAATCTAAGTATCAAGACACTCTGTTGTCTATTCCCCACCCAAATTCGTGGTATTAGATGTTAAATTGAGTTACGCCGTGGTGGATTTATATTTTATGGCATATGCCTATCGGTTTTTTATATTTATCTACGGAATGACCCTTACTTTATTACAGTAAAGTATGGCTTAATGTTTGCTTAAATGGTAATCGAACCAACACCCACACGTTAATATTTACATTATTTATGCTAATATACAATTTATATTTGAGAAAGCAATTTTACAAGCAAAAACCTATCAACACATGATAAATGACTGCATACTTTTGAGGAAGAAAAATTTCAAGCACAAGGTCATTGCCATCGTATAAAATGTGAAACTCATGAACAACATCAATATAAATATAAGCTTAAAAGCTTTTCGTATAAAACAATGTTTTAATTGTAGTATCATTTTGTCAGCTTTTTCGTTTAGCGGTTATCAGTGTCAACTTTTTTAAAATAAATAAATATTTCATATTCTTTTTTTTGCTTCACGCTGTATAAAGCAAAAGGTATACAGAGGGTAACTTGTGCGTTGAATTATCTTAGCATTAAGCAGTATTTTTTTTCATATATAGTTTATACATAGTATATTTATATATACTATATATAAACTATATATGAAAAAATACTTAATAACAATTATTACATAAAAAGCAATAAAATATCTTTTTACACTTTTTAGTGTAATAATAAACACGCCACAAAACAAACACAAGAACACGCCATTTTTATGTTATTATTATGTAATTTTCTTATCATATATATTAATTATATTTCTATCGATATACGTACACTTATCACAACAAAGTAATATCCATATTTTTACATTAGTTTTATAGATTGTTAGTTAAAACTAAAGTGATGTCTAAACGATTTGAATTTAAAAAAATTACAACTATTACGTTGTACAATAATTTATAATAACTATTTATCTATATAATTTGGCGTAAATGGCTAAGTCTGCAAGTGTATGGGAGCACTGAGAGACGATTTATCGAAATCCCTATGGGAACGGGGAATTAGAATTTTACGTCTTAAAGTCCACGCAAAGTTACGAACGACGACTAATAGAATTCATTAAGGAAACATTTTAATAAAATATTCACAATTCGGCACTCTCAAACAGCTATTTCGGTGCTTATTTTGTATAATAAATTAGCAATAAAATTATATTAAACACCAACTAAGCAATAATAACAGTATTGCGATGCTGTGTATACTTTTTACTATTTTAATTTTATATTACTGTACAATAAATTATATAATTCATTCATACTTTATTTTTTATTTAATAAATATATTCAAATATTGAGGAAATTAAAATATTATTTTGGATTCGTTGCTTGTTTAAGTTGTAATTGACTGAACGCGATGGCTAAGGGTTCAAAAGGGGTATTCAAACGTACACATATATATAGAGATCAGAACGGAACCGACTATTCTTATTCCTTACGTAAAGAGTGTCTCTTCCCACACTCACCGCTACATATTTAAAACATTGCATGTTGTCTTTTATATATTAGACCAAGCGAACAAAAATAAATACAATTTTTGCCTCGAGTGAGAATCAAACTCACAACCGTCAAGTACTATCATTCGTTCCTCGAAGCAACATAGAGCTAGCAATACAAAATAAAACAATTATACAAAAAAAAGCAATTTTCCAAAAAAAAACGATGGCAACCCTATCGCCATGGCAATAAGCAATACAAAAATTCCTTTAATTTCGGCCGTTACGTAACGCGACAAGCGACCAAGGTGAACGACCGGGGCCCACGACGTAAGATTAGCGTGGACTCGTGAAACTTTGAAATATTTTTTGCGAGTTAGATACATACATATAACATATATTATGTACATTCGTTATAGTCGTTAGGCGGTTTGATGGGAAATAATATTCTAAACGGTTATATGGGAAAGTACTTGAACCCGTCGTGGTGCAGAGACACAAGCGTGCGACTGTAATTGTAACGATTGTAGGTTCGATGAACACTCGAGGGTATAAAATATTTAATTTTCTCATTTCTTTGCTCTGATAACAAGGCAAAGAGTGGGGCATTGAGTTCTCTTCATTAACACAATTAAGGCTATAATACCTAACCTACCTACCTCGGTTTCCTCCAACACATAGGAGTTTCGTTGGAAAAGCTAGTAGTGCTAATGAATGATAAAAAATATGTTTTATAAAAAAAAATTGGCATTAATTGACGAAAATAGTTTTCCAACGATGTTGCGGTCAAACGTAAGCTCAATAAACATTAAAAAAATATTATTTTCAAGTGGAAAAATATAACGCATAGTTTATAAATATTCTTATTGATTTAATTTAAGCGCTAATTAAATAGCATTAAATTGAATTATAATATCGTTTTTAATTATTTGAGGCCGGTCGTGGCGCAGCGGCACAAGGTGTGACTGTAAACCGACTGGTTGTGGGTTCGATCCCCGCTCGAGGAGATGAAATATTTACTTAAATTTATATTTCCATTTCTTCGCTCTGGTGTCGAGGCAAAGTGCGGCGTTGAGTTCTGCCACTTAACACGCAAGCTTCCGGAATTCGGCAGAAAGTGGGGAACGGAGTGTCTTTCACTATGTCCTCTGCCTACCCTGCAGTGTGCGGGATACAGTGTGAAGCTGATTTATTTATGAATTATTTTTAGAATGTTTAACGTTTAAATTGTTATTCCACATAGAAAAGTATATTACTAACTTCTTGCTGTATCTCACATAAGCAGTGTAGATAGAGGGAACCAAGTGTCAATACACATTTCCTAATTTAAGCCAAATTTTCGAGATATAGCGTGTTGAATGGCGGAACAGAACGCTGCCCTTAGTCTTATTTTTTATAAAGCGAGGAAAATGTTCAAAGAATAAGTTAACATAAGAAAAAAATGCCTAATGAATTAAAAATAAATAAATAAACAATCCATCACGTGAGAAACATACCTACGTACAAAATCTCAAAAGTATAGTTCGACATGACCTACTTGAAATATCTAAGTGAACATAATTAAAAAAATAAAAAAACTACGCAATAAATGACAATGGTTGTGAATACACGAGTTTGAAACAATTAAATTACAAGATTACGCATGAAATTCAATTTGCACATCAGACCATCAGACATCAGACGTGTGTAATCTATAGTTTTATTATTTATAATAATTATATAGGTTCCCTCTGCCTACCCTACTACGTGCGGCATACAGCTATCACGCACATAGTAGGTTAGACAGAAGGAACCAATTCTTAAGAAATTCCGTTCCTCATTCTGGAGGCATGGAGTGTTTAATAGCTGAATTCCACGCTTTGCCTCGACACCAGAGCAAAGAAATGAAAATGAAAACATGAAATATTTAAATATTTCAATTCCTCTAATAATACCCGCTAATTGTTATAAATGTCAAAACTTCGTCAGTAAACATTTAATTAATACACCGTATGCCTTGATTTAATATCATTTAAACGATCTTTAAGTATGATTAATTTTAATTAATCATAAATTAAAAAAAATATATCTTAAAACGTGGCATATCTCATTCTCACTTAGGTGCCATATTAAACATTCACTAAACACTATAACCTAATGAATGGCCGTAATGATAATATATCATTTAAATATTTATCATAATAAAAAAAAAATGTTCCAATTTTTTTTTCATCTTTTTATATTATAATACACTAGGTATTGTAGTCTATGGTAATTGTTATCATATGCCTAAAAATGTAAACAGATAAAATAAATAAAAAATTGAAGGCGCGAAAATTATTTTTAATAATTTTATTTGTACATTTTTACATGATATGTAATAGAACTATTTAACTGAGGAATCCTCCATTCCTCATTTTTAGATAGAACCCATTTCTTTTAAGTAGCTTTATAATACACTAGCTTTTATCCGCCACTTTGCCGCGACGGCAATTACACATTTAAGTGTACGAGGTCTCACTGCAGATATAATGGGTTATATTGATATCGCCCATACTGCCTTCGACAAATGGTCTATTCAACACTAAAGTATTTTTTAAAATTCAAAGCAGCTTGTCTTGATTGTGATTGTTATCCCAACATAGTGATATAGGTAATTATCTTTTTTTTTACCATTAGCTAGATATTATATAGTAATAGTAAAATAAATAATAAATTATTTTACTTAAGCAAAATTAAAAAAAACGTTGCTTCTTATTATCAACCCACTACAAAAAATAAACATACGACCCACAACTGAAATTCAAATGCGTCATACAAATCGATATCACAATATCGATATCTATACGGACGATGTTAATCAACGTATCGTATTTATAGCTTTTTGCGAACCGCACCTTAATAAATATAAAATATACAACGCAAAGCGCAAACCGCTTTACTAAAAACAGATAATGATATAATATAATTTGGTTATGTATATATAGGAGGCAATTGAGTGACGTGTGTGGCGTTTAGAAACGCGCAGGTTGTAGGTTCGATACCCGCTCGAGGAAATGATATGTTTAATATTTTCAATTTTTCTTTGTCCAGGCAAAGCGCGGTGTTGCCACCACGTTCCACCACTCAATACGTAAATTGGGGATGAGTGTCTTAACACTAGGGTTTATCTAACTACCCTGCTACACGCAGGATACAGCGTAAAGCTGAAGAAAAAGAAAAATAAATATAGATAGAAGGTGTATTTTGAAGGCTTTGACGCGCATTACAAAGGATCTCCTTAATATACTTGGGTTGCAAGTCCCAGGCACTGCCTCTTATCTTGTAACGCGATGGGCCCGGTGCTCGAATGGGGAATATAGGGAATGCCAAATATTTTTTGTCTGGTATAGATGGATGGTAGTTTAGTTTAAAAAATCGATCGTAGAATTTTTTCAATTGGCTAAATGTTGATAGCATCCTGTTATGACTTATCACTAACTGTTTTCTATATCACTTCAGAGTAATATTATTATTGTGTGATAACAATCACAATCAAGACAAGAACAGTTTTGATAAAACAAAATATTTTTAGGCAAATAGGAAAACAATATATTTACTTTTTTAGAAAATGCATAAAACTTTGAACGGAACAGGATTAGAACCTGCGTTTCTAGATAGCAAGATAAATAAGTTGTAACTAGCTTGACGTATGGTTTAGTAGTCAGAACGATTGGAAAGTGTCCCGCTACGTTGAAATATTTTTATGTTTTCTATAAAATAATATAGAAGTGTACAATAACACTTGAAAAATTATAAATTAAAAAAACTCTTAATTATATATACTACAGTTCACATAAAATTTAATTAGGAACATCCATATTATGCAACAGTTTCGCAGACAGCCATGTCAGGTTGTAGGTACGCTACGCGGGCGGCATTTTAACACCGCCAGCGAACCGTTACTCCCTCTAACTAGAGTAACTACTTAAAATGTATACAAACGTGTTTTTCTTAAATTTTATTGTAATTTAGATTTTGTAGCAACACAATCTAAGTAGTACTTGAGTAGGAGTAGTAGTAGGTTGTTATCATATCTTACACCTCCGTACCTATATTATATCCGCTTCACGCCGTATCCTGCACACAGCAGGGTAGCCAGAGGGAACTTAATTTCAAGACATAGTTTAATATTACAAGTAAGGAAGAGGTACGTGTGGTACAGAAATTATATTTTTTAATTAATTTATTTTCATTTTTCTGCTTCAAGCCTTATCGCACGTGGGAGGCAGTGCCAAACTCATAACTAAGACACTCCAATCTCTTTTTGCGAATTTCCATACGAATTCGAGACATTTCCTGTTGAATGACAGAACCAAGCACTGCGTTTTGTTTACTTGAGAGAAATAAAAATTATTTAAATGAGCATCAAATCCACATTTTTTTATACAGTGAAAGAGAGTTGTTGAGTGTGAGAATGCAATACCATTTCCTCGTATTTTCTAGTATAATTATAACTTTGTCTCATATTGAGTGTCTCATTTAAAAATCAACACACTACAAATAAATCACGATAGTACGTGATTATGTGTATAAACTTATAGGTCTTCTTTGTTGTAATATATTCGCAAATCATATATATCAAACGTACCTGTATCTGAAGGCTATTTGGAACATAACTTAGGTATTATTATCTAACGTGAGCCATGTTCATATTTAAAAAAAACCTAATAGCTATAAAATATGTTTTAATTGATGGAGTACTGTAGGTACTTGTTTTATAACAGTTCCACTGCGCCACAGATACCCCAATATTCTCACAAACTCTCCGCCTTCTACGCTTAACGATAAAGAGTTAATATAATAAATAAAAAAACACGGGAACACAAAACTCCTCTATAAATAGCCACCCCCTTTATTTCATAATCCAATCATGATTTTATAAGTGACAATTTAGTCCTTCGATCTCATTGTCAGCAAATTGCAGATGCAATTTGTGCAAAGGATATTACTAATTCAGTTTAGGTGTTAACGGATGTTGTTAGACAAAAGACTGCTATTAATAGTTTTTTTTTCAATTCATCTTCAACCTCAAGATTTGTGTTTTTTTTTATTTATTTATTATTATAGTATAAAGTATAATAATAAATAAATAAAAAAATATAAGTCTAAAGGAAAAAGATGTATTACATATTAAGTTATATAAAAAAATATCCTATAGAAATTACTTAGAACTACACTTATTAGACTACATAGATAGTTCCTATATTTATATATTATATCCACAAAAAGCTATTTCATTTAAGCTTAAGTTGCCAATTTGACTTCTATAATCTAAAACGGCCTATTTGTGTCAAAGACAGAGTAGAGTCAGTACAGAAATTGACGCGCCCAGAGCAGGGAAACCAAAAATTCAGCATTCAGTTTGATTTACAAGTAGTATTTATTATACGTTTAAATTAGATAGTATATTTAGCATTAGTTCGCATTTCGAACTAGGTCTAAACCAATTAATTGCATAAATAAATAATGGTTTCTTAGCAATTATTAAATAAAATTGGTCCATTAAGAATTAAAAATTGAGACGCGCAAATTAAATTTGTTTAACGCAAAATTTAAGTACATATTCCTAAGCAGAGCGTGTATGACTCACTTGGAGCATTGCCTTTTTTATTCATAAGCAAACTTGCGAGCGACAATAACTGTTTTCTTACCTAAGAATTTGAAAGATTGGAAAAATGAGATCGGATGTTTTTTTTATTGGGGAGCAGAGTGTCTTAACACTAAGTTTCCAGGTTCCCTCTGTCTACCCAGCTATGTGAAGCTAAAAATAAATATAAGTATACTATTCATGAACCGGATAACGTAGTAACAAAACAACTTAAAGGTTACCAAGAGCACAAATTCAGTTCGTAAAATTTTAATCGATTTCGAAGAAAGAAATACATACCTGTTATGAGTGCAGTTATTTTTAACGAAGGCAATGACCAAAAAACCATACCAAAACGCGCACCCCACTCGATCGCTCGATGCACATAAATGTATATTAGCATTTCAATTATTAATAACGCTATTTTTAAATTTTATTTCGCAGCTTCTATCACCGCCTAGCAAGATAGAGGAAACCGGGGAACGAGGATACAGAGGGAATCGGAGCAAGGCTATGTTTTTTTATTTACTTTTAACTGAGTTATGTACGTAAAATTTATCTCATTTTAATAATAGTTTATTTTAGTTCAATAGTAGAAGTAGTAGTAGTGTATTTGTTTTTTCAGCTTTATAAAAACTCTACATACAAAACAATTGCAAAGTTACACAAACACTGTAAAAATGACAAAAAATATAAAAGAACGAAGCAAACATACTACACTATGTATCACAAAAAGCATTTATAGTTTTGATAAAAAAAAAATTTTGCTCACACATGAAAAGGCTTATATTTCGTCCAAATATTCCCCTATTTGAAGCTCGAATGTAATCCCCGGGGCTCAGCTAGAAGATTAAGTCTGTCCTATTACTAAAGGATGTCAGTATTACGGCGAAATAAAAAAGTTATGTACGAAAAGATCTTTTTTTTAGCTTCACCTTGTATCAATCACATAGCAGAAGAGACAGAGGGTACCTGGAACCTATTATTAAGATACTTCGTTAACGTGTAAGATACTTCCGTTTCCCACATTACACCGAATTCGCGAAGCATTGCGTGACAGAATTTAACGCCGCACTTTGTCTCCACCAGAGTGAGTAAATGAAAATAATTCATTCACCCCGAGTAGTCGATTCTAATATAATACGTCAATATTTCAAACCAGGTTAAGATATCCGGTTCGACCGCGTCCTACATTTCTATCGATTTCCAGGTTACGTGTACAAAAAAGGGCATTAGATACCTAACATAGGTAAATCATCAGAATCAGAAAAAATAAATAATTAAATGACATACATAAAACGTTAACAGTAATTTCCGTATATTCATATAAGGCATTGTAATGTCTTTAAAAAAAAACCTTAGGCTTTAAGGCTTTTAAGTCGTAATGTACGGTAAAGATTGTCGTAGTTCATCAAATTCCTTTTAAAACGGAAGGTAAAAAGAAAAGATAAATATTGTGTTTAGTCACTAAAGTCATTATGTATCAGTAAAAATAATATTAAAAAAAAAGCTTAAACAATCAATCAAAATTTAAGTCCACAATCGTTGATGTTTCTGTCTATACTTTATCATAGTGTTGTATCACGAAAGAAGACACTATTCTATCCTAGTGCATATGTGAAAGTTTCTGAGGATTGATGTTTGTTCTACTTTCACACTAAAACTAATGAACAGATGAAATTTTGTAGTAATATAGCTTATATATCAAAATAACACGTATGCTACAATTTGTGTAAAGATTTTGTATAAATTGTCTTTAATATAACAATAATTTTAAGCAGGCGAAGCCGTATGTGGGCTAGTAATATATAAAGCCGAGTTATTACACCATCGAGCCTGAATTCGTCAGACGTTACCCACACAGTGCAGCGTAGTTACAACACTAGCACCTATTTTCGGACCGTCTTTTTAATATTTAGTAATAGTTGATATTGCTAAATGAATGAACAAATAGATTTTAGTGAAAATATTTTTTATACATTTAGTTTTTTTATCAAGACTAAAAAATTGACTGATTGACCACAACTAGCCTATAGTAACTATTTAAATATGTTTTAGTTTTTCTTTTATTTTTTTTCAGCTTCACGCTATACCTCGCCTACAACAGGTGAGGAAGAGGAAACCTAGTGTTAAGACACTCTGTTCCTAATAGCGGAACTATTGTCGCCTTTTTTTTCGACACCAGAGCGAAGAAATGTAAACATAAATTTAAACACATATTGAATTCCTTAACATAACAATAACAGTCACACGTCTCTAGTATTTTCTTTACGACAAAAAATATCTACAATGTTAAATAATTATGTTCCTTTGACCTTACGTGACAATAATAAATGAAAACTTTTTCTTTCAACTTTATTATGTATTACATCCATAAAAAGTTAAATATAATTTAAACTGTTATTTCTACTAACAAATATCCACAAATAATCAACCTAGACAAAATTATAAAATTTTATATCCTTCAAAATTTTACTTAATAAATAATTAAAAAAAAACAAATTCTATACAAAACCAATACATATTTAAGATTATTATCCATACAAAAACGATATTACAACAGAAGCAAAACACCAAACGAGAACTAGTTTAAATTTTCCCAGTAAATACGATCCGAAAGCTCGAGTACACGCTCAATCAATGAACGGCTCATGGACCAGACGTTATATACGCAACGAACGGCTAGTAGTATTTTAGGAAGGTATTCCGATAACTCATCTGCCAGCCCTACTGAATGTACTGTGAATATATTTTCGTGTGTAAACCTTGACGCGCTTTGTACCTAACGTTTAAATGGGTGTACTTTTAGATAAAAGATAAAGATTTTATGTTTCGTTATCAATAAAGAAAACTGTCGTATTTTACTAGAATATTGTTTGTAAAGTCGTAATGGAGAATAATTATATTTAAATTATTTTTGTAAACTCGAGGGAATGAAATGTTTAAAATTTTTTTTTTTCGCTCTGGTAACGAGACAAAGAACAGCGTTGAGTTCTGTTTTCGAAACGCATTGGCTCCAAAATTTGACGGAAAGTCGGAAATGAATGTGTGGTTTAATGGGACCGCAGTGTCTTAACAAAAGGTTCAAAGATTCTCTCTGCCTACCCTGTTATATGCGTGATACCGCGTGACGTTAAAAAAATTTTTTTGGTATGTTAGTCAAATCATATAATTCTGCCATTTAACAGCAATGTTTCAAGAAATGGACCGAGAGAGAATAATGAAATATACTTAAACACTTGGAAGATATGAAATATCTTTTGACTAGTTTCTTCTGTTTCGTCTATCTACCTCGGTATGTTTAGGTATAATGAAATAACAGATAACATAAATAACATTTTGGAGCAAAGTCTATTACGGCTTGTATTATACAAAATACAAATATTTGGCAGCAGCTAGAATGCTATCAGGCATCAACTAGCGTCCGCGGCCATGGTTGGAATTCTATGAAACGACCCAAATATGTTACGACTGACCACGACCAGCGTAATGTAAGCCGAGTGCAATGCTTGTTTATATTTTAATAGCTTTACGCTGTATCCCGTAAATAGCAGGATAAGGAACGTAGTGCTTAGACACTTCATTCTTGCTCTCCACCTAATTTTTAAAATATATGTGGATAAGTAAATATATTCCGTAAAATGGACTATCCGACACAAATCGATTTGAATTCAAAACAGTAGTTACTGGGGTTAGATCATTCAATCATACAAATCGTTTTATATATTAGTATAGAGTATAAATATATATAATATAAACATATTTATAAACATAGTTATACAAAGCTAGTACCTACAGACTGGTCCAAAGGGTACAACCATTGGTGCTTATTAATCTAATTAATCCGCTAATTGAATTAGCAGCACTCGACAAGCGGGGGATTGTTCAATATAAAGTTTAGAGCTAAAATTTTGTCAGTTATAAACAGATATTCTGGTACACATACATACAATATGATAAACATATGTATTTTTTTTTATATTTATCTCAATATAATACAAGTCCCCCTTTACCTAAAGTAGCATGGGGGGCACTAAAATCCCCAAAAAAAAACCATCAGAAACGGGAAAAACAGGATTAAATTCATTACTGACGTCATACACTAGCATATTTAATATTATTGACATAGTATGCTAGTGCCACGACCTTTTTTTATATAGAGAGTCAATTGTAAACTTCTTTTGCATACTTAAAAGACTTAATTGAAGTTGACATAGTAAAATTCAACAGATAATTATCTAAACGGGATACAGACGTATACGGGGTACTCGTGACTAAAACTCTAAAGCTCTATGGATGGTATTCAAGAGGCGCAAGTTCAATTGGAGAGGCGTACGTTATTTTAAAATATTTTTTTTTCTTTAATATAATATATATTTAAGATTATTATCCATACAAAAACGATATTACAACAGAAGCAAAACACCAAACGAGAACTAGTTTAAATTTTCCCAGTAAATACGATCCGAAAGCTCGAGTACACGCTCAATCAATGAACGGCTCATGGTCCAGACGTTATATACGCAACGAACGGCTAGTAGTATTTTAGGAAGGTATTCCGATAACTCATCTGCCAGCCCTACTGAATGTACTGTGAATATATTTTCGTGTGTAAACCTTGACGCGCTTTGTACCTAACGTTTAAATGGGTGTACTTTTAGATAAAAGATAAAGATTTTATGTTTCGTTATCAATAAAGAAAACTGTCGTATTTTACTAGAATATTGTTTGTAAAGTCGTAATGGAGAATAATTATATTTAAATTATTTTTGTAAACTCGAGGGAATGAAATGTTTAAAATTTTTTTTTTTCGCTCTGGTAACGAGGCAAAGAACAGCGTTGAGTTCTGTTTTCGAAACGCATTGGCTCCAAAATTTGACGGAAAGTCGGAAATGAATGTGTGGTTTAATGGGACCGCAGTGTCTTAACAAAAGGTTCAAAGATTCTCTCTGCCTACCCTGTTATATGCGTGATAAACGTTAAAAAATTTTTTTTGGTATGTTAGTCAAATCATATAATTCTGCCATTTAACAGCAATGTTTCAAGAAATGGACCGAGAGAAAATAATGAAATATACTTAAACACTTGGAAGATATGAAATATCTTTTGACTAGTTTCTTCTGTTTCGTCTATCTACCTCGGTATGTTTAGGTATAATGAAATAACAGATAACATACATAACATTTTGGAGCAAAGTCTATTACGGCTTGTATTATACAAAATACAAATATTTGGCAGCAGCTAGAATGCTATCAGGCATCAACTAGCGTCCGCGGCCATGGTTGGGATTCTATGAAACGACCCAAATATGTTACGACTGACCACGACCAGCGTAATGTAAGCCGAGTGCAATGCTTGTTTATATTTTAATAGCTTTACGCTGTATCCCGTAAATAGCAGGATAGGCATAAGGAACGTAGTGCTTAAACACTTCATTCATGCTCTCCACCTAATTTTCAAAATATATGTGGATAAGTAAATATATTCCGTAAAATGGACTATCCGACACAAATCGATTTGAATCCAAAACAGAAGTTACTGGGGTTAGATCATTCAATCATACAAAACGTTTTATAATATTAGTATAGAGCATAAATATATATAATATAAACATATTTATAAACATAGTTATACAAAGCTAGTACCTACAAACTGGTCCAAAGGGTACAACCATTGGTGCTTATTAATCTAATTAATCCGCTAATTGAATCAGCAGCACTCGACAAGCGGGGGATTGTTCAATATAAAGTTTAGAGCTAAAATTTTGTCCGATATTCTGGTACACATACATACAATATGATAAACATATGTATTTTTTTTATATTTATCTCAATATAATACAAGTCTCCCGTTACTAAAAGTAGCATGGGGGCACTAAGAATCCCCAAAAAAAAAAACATCAGAAACGGGAAAAACAGGATTAAATTCATTACTTGCGTCATACACTAGCATATTTAATATTATTGACATAGTATGCTAGTGTCACGACCTTTTCTTATATAGAGAGTCAATTGTATTGTGTTCTTTTGCATATTTAAAAGACTGAATTGAAGTTGACATAGTAAAATTCAACAGATAATTATCTAATGGGATACAGACGTATACGGGGTACTCGTGGCTAAAACTCTAAAGCTCTATGGATGGTATTCAAGAGGCGCAAGTTCGATTGGAGAGGCGTACGTTATTTTAAAATATTTTTCTTTCTTTAATATAATTTATATTTTCATTTATTTAAAAAAAAAATACTTGACATGTCAAAGATAAATCCCGTTTAAGTCATTATGTTGCAATGGGTACAAAAGTGTTCTTTCTTTAAAACATCAACGATCTGTGGACATTTTTAACAAAAAGACATTAAGTATTTAAAAAAAACTAAGAAACGGAAATGAACGATATTATAAAAAAAAACGGTATTCCCGTAGCTGACGCATACATAACGTGTTCGCGTGGTGTCAGAAAATTGAAAGTAATTTAGGGCGCTTTGTAACAATATATATGACTGTATGTATAACTATAGCATAAAGTAGGAATTCTAATTTAAAATAACTTTTACAAAGAAAGAAAACTTTTCTAAAGGAACAGTGGCAAAGTTTAATAAAGATTTAATAAAAATAATTTTAAGTTCTAATCTCCTAAAAGTTCCCGAGAAATTCGCAGGAAAGCATGCATACGAAATATAGAAGACGTATTTAAATATTTTCCTATTTTAAAAATAACTCATATATACAGGTCAGACTGATAGCTTCTTTTCTGAAAGCCGGTTTAAGACTAACTTGTAGACCAACGCACAATTACGATAATACACACGTACACGTATACACAGTATTCAGTATTAGAAAAACATGTGCCTTAACACTATGTTCCTTTACTATCACGCTTTATAAACGGGATAAAGCGTGAAGCCGACAATAAAAAGAAAACAATGTTTCACGTGTCTTTGTAATAGCATTTCGTGACAAGTAATGTTTTTCTCAGATTTGTATAGAAACTGTGACCTCATAGGAGATTGTGAAAAGAGTTGATCGTTAGTACTCAAGTTGTTTACTTTGATAATAATGCTATTAAAATTTTTAATGAGTCATAATAAAAAAAATAATCGCGGACGGTAATTATTATAAATGAATTTAAGATCATTATATGTTTAGAACTGGCTTTTAAATGAGTCTTTGCCCGGATCATCAAATTAAAAAAATAGTTGTTGTGTATGATACATTCTATTCGCCCAAGGTAACCATGGCCGCAAACACATGAATTACATTGAAACGATCAACTTGATATTATATTATAGCCATCCTCTTCATCTACCACAAAAATAATTGTTTAATAGGAACCACTAGTTTCCGAGATAAGCGCGTTTATCCAAACACATTAAGCTTTATAATGTATAGAAGTATAGATTATAGTATTTACTCAAGGCATACAATTTATTTTCTAAGACATATTTCATATTTATAAATCAGTTCATGCAATTAAGAAACTATATATACTATCTATGAATGAAAACGGTATCTCAAGATCGTTCTTAGACTTGAGAGCGGTGTATAAATACGAGCAGTTTATAAATATAAGTCTTATACGTCTTGTTGTTTTACCCAACAATTTAAAGTAAAGTTGCTTTATATCTACGGGAAGTATTAAAAATTGCGAATTTTAGAATTCTAAACTAACATTTTTATATTTAAGGTGAACAAAAAACATAGGCACATGTCATTCTGTGAAGTCTAAAATTCTCGAGTGGCACTTAAGGATCTCTAAATATTCATTTCAGGCACTTCAAATAAATATTAAGTACTCAGAATATTTTCTAAATACCAAACACTTATTCAATTAAAAAAACCAAAGTTATCAAGCAGCAATAATTTATAGCTCTACTTTACTATTTGACGTAAAAAAATTAACATCGATTTTAATTAAATGAGACAATAAGAAAAGAGAATTTTAAATCAGACAATATAAATTAATATTATAACATAATTAATTTTGATAATTAAAATTGTATATACAACTTTAACACACTACAATTGAACGCTGTGCACCAACAGTATATTTAAGTAAATATCTTAAACCAAACTGGAACAGAACCTGCGACCCACACCCCACCAACACACCACAGACCATACAAACCAACAAAACAAACAAACATACACAGACGCACATAGCGCTAGCAGACATGATATTCGCAGAATCATTCATTCCCAAAACAAATATGCCAATCAAAATATCTATTACATACACTGCCCGCTGCAAGTTATATTGAATTCTATTGCTTTTCGCGAAAGTTTAACTCATATGGTTGAAGTTTCATTATAACGACACGGTTCGGTATTGATTTTTGATGCTACCGTGTGCATGTGGCGTTGCTTATGTAGCGATAGAGTACCCAAAAATATACGGCACATACGTACTTGATAGAGTCGAATATGAATTCTGAGTGCAGTTGTAAATATTTATTTTAAGCAAAAACCATAATGACAGAATTATTGTTGGTTTTAATTTAAACGAGAATATCTATATAATTATATAATTGTTATGATCAATATACATACATCAATAAGAAAGACTGGCAAGACACTGGGCAGCAGCAGCATCAACATGTAATGTATAGAATTTGGGCGGAGAGCAGCAATTGGAATGGTTTAACATGAGTTTATCTCTTGCTAGCATGCTTTATGAGATAGGATTAGGGAGGATCCATACTGTAGTACCGGCCACGGTTAATTCTTAGTCCGATCTCAATCTTGTATGAGAAATATTCCTATATACGATGTTTGAAAGATCTCATCCCCCCCTATATAAAAATATTATTAACAGACAGATCGGTCTGTGACCGGCGTTATAGTGTAAATCCACCGTTAACGTAAATTAGATAGTGCGCAGAAACGAATTCCTTCTTTAAACACACAATAAAGGTAAATATATTGCGTGTTAAGTGCACGAGGAATAAAAACTGAAAGTGAAACTATTATAAACCCTACAATATCTCATTATAACGTCGAAAAAAGAAGTGATTGTTCTCTCTTAATTTCATGATTATATAATAAGATATACATCACAAGTACATATATATGTATAAATTTTTTTTTCAAGCAAGCCAATATTTATTATTATATCCCAAACCAACAATGCATTTCTATAGTTTGTAGATACTTAGACACATATCATTGTTATCACGACCCTATTCAGCTGATTTTGATAAATGGATTGTCACTTTCGTCTTCATCTTGGAAGTGAATGTATATCACATTGAATACTGAGGGCTTCTAATAAAAACTTTTTATTTGCTTTTGAAGCATTTAGATTCTTTATAATATTCAAGTATAGGTTGTGCAATAAGTAAAAAACTACTTGGTAAATGTCAAGGTTGCCTAAGAATTTAAGTTAAGAAAAGTCTTAATTTCATCAAATTCATAAAAAAAATATGAATGTAATAGCGTTGTTATATTAAGTTCGTAGAATTCCGGGAATTCCGGGCATTCGGGGCATCTTAAGCTAACATAATTAAAAAAAAAACAAATACTATCTACAGTCGAACAAATACAATAGTGGCGCAGCGGCACGAAATGTGACTGTAAAACCGACTGGTTGTGGGTTCGAGCCCCACTCGGGGAGATGAAATATTTACTTAAATTTATATTTCCATTTCTTCGCTCTGGTGTCGAGGCTAAGCGCAGCGTTGAGTTCTGCCACTCAACACGCAATGCCTCCAGTATTCGGCAGAAAGTGGGGAACGGAGTATCTAACACAAGGTTCCCTCTGCCTACCCTGCTGTGTGCGGGATACAGCGTGTAGCTGAAATACTATCTCGTTTCTTTATAAAAGTAAATATTAATATTACCATAGTAAAATATAGTACTGTAGCGAAACGACGCGGACGGTTGTGATTTATCGTGGAATAAGCGACCAATGGCTCAGTTGCAGTAACAACTACTTTAAACACTGAGTGCTAAGGTTCAAATTCGGCCAGTGGAAACAGACCCATCTGCCAAATCCAGTAACAATAGTTTGTTTGTCAGCTATTGGTGTTTTTGTTCGTTTGCAAAGCACAATATATGGATCGCGTATTGTTTGTCTGAGATTCAATTAGTAGACTGTCTAGAGTGAAAGCGTTTATGACTAACAAAAAAATACTTCTATACTAGTGATCGATGAGTACGTGTCTAGAAGAGAAGCAGTTTCACGTTTTTTAAAATTAATATAATCATTCCACCGAATAGGTATCTAGCCCACCGTCCAGAGCTATTCTACTTTGCAACTAGGGCTAAACATACTTTTAATGTTAGCGATCCTCTAGCAGCTTCGTCAGGTAGAACTACACTATTATTTATATATCAATTTGAATAAGACAGAAAACTAACGTTTTAGCCCATTTCAATAAAACAATTACTTTGTAGCAACTTATCCGGGATCACACGGCAAGAAGTACTTTTTTGCCGTGTGATCCCGGCCTAGAATAGGATCATCCTGGTACTGGTGGTGTCCTAAGAGGCGACTAAAGTACGTGTGGTAGAGTCACGTCACCAGCAATGGCAACACGCATAGGCAGACTCGACCGGATCATTACCACCCCCGGCATTTAAAACTGGCGTGAAGTAGTGGCTTTATGCCACTGCGTTTCGCATCAGGTAATGCCGGGCTCCGGCGCCCAATACATTTTAAAGGCAGGCAACGCACCATGTGCAGACAGTGATCAGTTACAATTTCATTATATATGTATAATTATATATCGGCAAACATATAAATACATGAAAACATAGATAGATATACCTTGACATGAAAACCTACATACATTGTATTCAATATACAAACTTCTATACTAAAGTTAGTTCATAATTTCAAAATCTTTTAAAGTATGAGCACTTGGAGCGCTGTGTATGGATGACGTAATCTCCCTGTGACGTTTATCAATGACAATTAAATGTCAGTGGAGTACATAATATGTATTATGCTAGAGATATAAAAATTTAACTCGCATAAAGCGGAGTAGGTAAAGAACTAGTGTCAAGGCACTAATTTATTCATTTTCCTTTCAAATTTGGCAATCAAGTCTGCCAATGTGACAATGTGTGTTAAGTTCTGAAACTCTTAGCTTCGTATTGAGAATATACTTCATTTCTCGGGGCGGGGTCGAAGGTAAAACCGCCGCAACCGGCCGATGCTTTTACACTGCATCACAATAATGTTAATTAAAATTAATTTGTCATAAACATGTCCCAAAACACTCCGCTCTCATTTTCCGCAGAATTCTCGAGACATTGCGTGTTGAGTGGGGGAAATCTATGCCACGATTTGGCTAGTGGGAATCGACCTACAGACTACAGCGTCCATCGAGAGGCTGTAGTGGCCCGGCGTTATCTCTATACATAATGGGAAACATATAACATCCAAAATAATATAAGCACTAACTAACAAACAATTTACAATAATACAAACCCTAGGGGCGAAAATTAATTAGAAATTTGAATGTAATTTCTGAACTGAATTTGAATTAAAATACATGCACCATGCAGAACTTCGAACTAACAAAACTAAATTATGTCATGTATACAGTACGAAAATTAGATTTAATATAATTAGATAAAACAGTTTTTTATGGCCGTATTAGTGTTGTGGGACATCGCGATATGGTGGGTTTGATTTCCGTTTTGTATACCATGTACAGAAGATCTTTCAAGGAAATAAGGATAATAAGGAAACAAAACGTTTACGTTTTGTTTCTTTTAAAAACAAAAAATAATTATTTTCATTTCTTAGTTCAGGTAACAAACCAAAGCCCGGCGTTGAAGACCGCCCTAAAAACGCAATATCTCGAAAATTCAGAAATCAGGAAATGAAGTGTGTTAACACTAGGTTTCCTCAGACTATCTATTAATAAAAGATAATAACAATAAACTTTCACACGAGCCAGCTATCTATGTATTTTAGCGTTGTAGCGTATTGTACACATAGCATTCACTCCAATCGACCACGCCACCCACCACGTGACGCGGACGGTGACTCAGTAAGAGTTTTGCGATAGTGCGCAGTTCAGCTGTTATCAATTTACACTATATAATGTTTGTATAGTAAGTTACAGCTGAATGGTTTTAAAATTATAGATATACAATTTTTTTTGATAATTTAGGTGATTTTAAGACTTTCATGTATAAAATGACATGTCTAAAGAGAATGTTTACAGGTATTTAGTTCAATTTTATTAAAATTATGATTTTATTTTAATTTTTAAATGCAAGACGATCATTGTTTTCATGAAAGTCTATATATTGGGTCTATCTATAAATTTATTCGTAAATATTTTATTTAATAGCGTTAAAACTCACTAACGCGTGACAAACTTTTAAACGTGCATAAATAAAAAAATATATACAATTTTAACGTTAGGCAGAGAACTCTGTATTAAGACACTCGCGTTCTCATTAAGGACACTTCCGTTCCTGACTTTCCGCCTAGTGCCGCGCTTTGCCCCGTTACCACAGCAAGGAAAAATAAATTATTAACTTTCGCAACTAGCCTTGGATCCCGATCTCGGATAAATTTACAATGTGAAAACAACAAATTAATGTATTGAATAAGTTTTAAGTTCATTTTTTTATTCCACATACAATTATAACAATCAAAGCGCCATATATAGTCCTTATAAAAACAATGATAGAATAACCAACTTAGCATAGACGACGTAAGAAGTATGCAGAGACCGGTAGCGTTTGACGCTTCATTCTCTCTGGCTATCTCGCTAGAAATAAAACATAAAACACAAAAAAAGGAAAAACAACCAACCAACTAAAAATACAACTTAAGCAGAAATCCCTTACAATATGTATAATATATATATTTTCCCAAGAGAGACCGGCAACAGTACGAGGCCGTAACTCGTAACTAGTAAGCGTAGTAGGTAGTATAACCTACTTTCCTTTATAACACTAGACAATATGGGACAGATCTTGAGTTCAAACTTTTGTGATATCATCGCTTTTGGAGCGTAAATATTTTTTTGAACGACTCTTGTAAGAGTCGATTCTGACATTTTTTTATTTAAGTTTTTTTTTTAATTTGTACAATATTGCGACGTACCTAGTTGGCTAGTAGGACTTCATCTTCCTCAAATGTATAATAACAAATAGATAAAAGACTTCTTTCGCGATCATCAGTAATTAATAATCAGAAACAAATACATAAAACCCTAGTGTCAAGACATACCGTTGCACCCATGCTGTATGGTGGAACTCAACTTATTATATATTTTCATATATATTTTGATCATCGACTCATTACAAATAATTATATCCCATAAAATATACTAAAGAAATAGCAAAAATCTAATCGTAAAAACCTAAAATGAATGACGTAAATCGATGAAACCATTTCACTAGCAAGCTTTCCCAATAGCCAATCTCTCTTCCAAAGCCTTTTGATGTACAGTTCAGTTTATAGTTTAAGTTTTAGTATACTAGAAATGCCGTAGTAAAATAGGTCATTGTGTGATATGTATGCTATTGTTCTTAAAGCTATCATAGCGCAAATTGATACTACCTCCAAGTCGTGGGTTCAACTCCTAATTGGGATATTTTTTTGTGTTGAATATAGTGGAAGAATTCTTGCACGGGCTATATCTTACATTTATTTTAATTAATATAAAATGACAAACTTGAGTGTTGCCTAGTCCATTAAAGAAATAAATCTAAAAATAAGACAGATTCCCGACATAAGACAGATTTTTCGTACAGTAGGGTACACAGAGGGAACCTTGTGCTGACGCACTGAACTGAACGCCGCGTTTTGTCTGCTAGAATAGGAAAATGAAAAACAAATCAAAAATATAATCACACTCCCAAGTTCCATTTAAAGCATCGTGTTTACAGCCAAACACGTTCCCACTACGTCACGTTACAGACTCATGCATAGATTGTGAATATATGAACACTATAACCTAAATTTAAAGTCAGATAACTAAACTGAACTACGATGCTCTTTATTAAGCAAAATGCCAAAACAGTGGAACAAAATAACAAAAAATCGATTTCTTTGATTTTCTCAAAAAAAAAACATTTCAATAAATAGCAGTAAAATTTCGTTGAGGCCAACAGACAGACAGATGTTACGCCAAATGATGAACGAGGCGGTGGCGGAAACTCGCAGTGACAGCTGCGGACGTAATTTAAAATAAATATCCTACATTATTATTCTTTATTTCAAATACATTGTCAAAAATATACCTTTAAAAGAGTGGCTGCCACAGTTAATATGCTTTATTCACTATTTTAATATTTTACACAAAAATATATAATACCATAAAAATGCGAACAAAACCGATTTACCCTGCGTCGGAGCCCTGATACGCGACATTTCGACTCACTTCATAATTCATACGAAATTACTTACCTACAGGCAAACTGATAAGAAAAATTACACTCTAAATAAAATATAATAACGTTTATATTAGAATGTACGACCTACATGACCTTGACGTTATCATAAATTTACAAAGCGCTCTATGGAATTCGGTATAGCGCTCTGATACGGACGTAGATGTTAAACAAACAGAGCTGAGAAATAAATTTCAAGCATTTATTAAAGTTCATTGATCCATTATTTATCCGTTTTCTATATATCAAAAAATTCAGGCGTTGAGTTCCGCCATTCACTCACCGCATTGCCTCCAGAATTCGGCGGAAAATAGGGAACGGACGAAAGTGTCTTAATGATAATTCGGAGTGTCCTTACACTAGGTTCCCAGTTTCCCTATACATAATCTGCTAAGTGCGGGATACAAAATACTTCTAAGCACAGGAATAATTTATTATTATTTATTTCATTTAACCTTTTCTATGTTTTTAAGAACGTTTATGCAAGGTTAGTGGTAAGGTAAAATTATTTTTATATTGCATATTATGTAAAAAACATATAGCAATGCAAATGTAATTGACAAACGTCGACAGCATTGAAAATCTGATTTGAATAAATCTAACACTAAACAAACACACACATTAAAAAAAAGGAGAGCTGAGAAAATTGTCACTAAAATTGAAATTTCTTAGCAAAAAATTGTGTCTGACATAATGTTCCACCCTATTCGAGTATCATCGAATAGTAAGCAGATTGTATTTGAATTTCAAACACACTTTTATTATTTTCTTGTCGTATTTTGTTCGTCACACGTTGTTCATTTTAACACGTATAGAAAGGATACTCTGAATAATAATGATTTAGAATCGATGTAAAAATAGAATTTAGTGTAATAAAATATTTTATTAGAAGCCATTGAGACGCAGTTATAATTATGATGGTAGTAGATTCGATTTCCGAAGTAGAAGAAATAAATTATGTTAACTTTCCTGCTCTGGTAAGATAAGGCGTGGCGTTAAATACCACCAATCCGCAAGTAATCCTTGGAGAATGGGATAAACACAGGTTTCGTATTCATAGTAAAAATCGTTTACAATGGTGTGAAAAGCTTGGACGAGACTAATTTCGAGAAAGAATATACAAGTAAACTAATTCAGGAAAATAATCAATCAAATATTTATTAGTCAATTATACTATCAATAAGCCATTCTAAGTGGATTACAACATATTTAAATATATTACAAAAATTGTGAATAAATAATTTTGTATTACCATTTTATTACAAACAACACTCATTTGTCTACAAAATATTTCCTATAGTAAAAAACTCACTCACGCATATAACCAAGGTAGACAGAGGTAACCTAGTATTAAGACACTCTATTATTCGTTTACCTTCCAATCTTTATCACATAAAAAGATGAGTGGCGGAGCTCAACGCCGCATTTTTTCTTTATACCAGAGCGAAGAAAAAAAATATTCATTCCCGATCCCACAATCGAATCGAACCCAAAATCGTTGCGTTTTACAATCAAGCGCTGTGCCGCTGCGTCACCAAGGCGTAATTTTCAATGTACAATACAATAAAAACTTTTTAATATCCACATGTCACTTATCGTATATCGCATACGAAACCTAATGGGGGCGATCGTCTGCAACAGTGCGTGCCTCCCTCCCATTAGACAATGCAGTAGGTATACTATTCGGCTTCAGAATGCGGGGACAAATCTTGGTTCATTAATAATTTAATACTTGTATACAGGTATATGAGTTATATAATGTAATGTAATATTAGACCTTCAAAAATTTTTCAATTAATTTACATACATAGTTATTATTTTGATTCTTCATATTTTTTAAATGCATCAATAACTATACTTAATATCATAAAGTTGAAGAGTTTGTTTGGTAGAACACGGCGATCTCAGAAACTCGAGGGTCGAAGTGAATTTTTTTTTTATCTTGAACTGTTCACAAACCGAAAAAGACTATATTGCATCACATCGAGCACTGCACGCAAGTCCACAGTCATGTTTCATATAAGACTCTTAGTTATATCCATTTAATAATTGAAGTTAATTATACTACTATAGCTGTAATAAAATATAATACAATTTGGGTTGTCAATGTACTAATAAAAAAAACTTCCCAGAATATGAATATAAACTTGTTATCCTACCTTTCCAAGTCAATTCAATTCTTTAAAAAAATGCTATTAAAATGTAAATGAAGTGAAGTCAAATGAAGAAATAAGTGACAAACCTCTCTTTAATTCTCTTGAATACAGAAAAATATAATTAAAACCAACATGGTATCTATCTACATTTACATATGTATCATGTATATGTACGTATGTATACACATATGTATCCTTTTTTTTTTGTATGACGTACGTAGGTAGATCATACGGAAAAACTACAGCAACTTCGTAGAAAGTCTCGCATGTTTTAACGAAAACTAATTTAACTTCGAGTATAAAAATCAAAGGCAGACGCTGCGTTCAACATTTTGAACTGAATATTGGTACCTAATGAGATCCCGTCTGGGAATAACCACCCGCCCTTACAAATGTACGAAGAATTTCTCGTATAACTCTTGTGCGTATAAATTCAATTTTGTTGATATTAATATTCTTTTATACGTCTCATCATATTAAATTAAACAGCTATTCATCATATTTTTAATATTTTAAAAGTGTTATTAGGAAAAAAATACTTATTAAGGATTAACGTATAAACCCGTAAAATTGAACCCGTGCCTCTTAGACGGGTATACAGTTCATCAGTTTGCTGAATAGCTCGCAGTAACAATAAAAAGTTATAATCACATTTTTTAGATAAGTAAAAGAATTTTGAGACGAAACACAAAGACACACTTATGTTTTTATTCTTTTTATTTTTTAAATAATAGAAATATTAAACAATTGTTATCGTTGTATATAGCTATATGTTGTTATCAAAGTTAGACTTAAGATTTACTCTTCAAATATCTTCCATACCCTTCTTCATCAATATGGTTTATAAATAAAAGTATTTTTTTAAAATCCAACTGGTAGTTCTAAAGTATATTTATACATAGTTATAGACATATCTAAATGGTATTAACTATTTTCAACGTTTTCTACGTACGTGTCTAGTATCTACGATATCGCAATATTTAATAGGGGAAACAAATAAAAACAATTTGTTTTATGAGTTCTTAGTGTTAATAATATTAATAGTAAATTACACTTCCATGTACTTCAAATATACATGTAAACTAGTGTGCAATAAAACCATTTACTAAGGCTTACCATAAGATAAATAGACCCTAAATATCTTTCTCTTTTAGTAAATAGTGATTGGAAAATGATATGAGCAAAACGAATCAATCATTTAACGATAATTTTGATTTTTTATTTTTGCTTCTCACTGCTCCGCATATGGAAATCCAAATTCGAGACACTGATTGCCACCAGTGGGCCTTTGCCTACCACAACGGGGAATTAAAAATAATTTAATCCGCTGAATGGTAATCGAACACACAACCAACGTGTCCGGAGCCAGACGCTGTCCTACTGCTCTGTAATGGCCTTAATTTTTTCCATATAGAGTTATCTATAAGTACATATCTATACGTATGTACATTTATTTTGATACCACCTGTCTGGTAGCGTCAGGACAAGTAATTAGTTTACGCATTGGCGTCAAAGGGAAAGGGGTTGTATAACGAAAGGGGGGACTGAATAATAAAATAGCTTTCCCCATGTCCGACGGTAATATGATTTTATAACGTATCGGCCTTTTAAAGTCAATATTTTTTTTTTACAAAATTGTTCATTATTATTATATTTGAATTTATTATCAAAGTTGCTTTTCAGCATCAGCAATCAGTATCACAACAATGAATTTTTCTGAAAACTTTCTGAATAGGATCTTTTTTTACGTACTTTAGTTTACAATACAATAAGAGGAAGACCTTTGATGTCTTTAAATAGAAATAGAGTCTAAGTTCGTTTGGCGTGGTTTGGTTACCATACACGCGGCTTTGCTTGCGTACACTTGTTGTTATATTATTGCCAATTTTTTTATATAATTGTAGCCTATATTACTGTAAAGTTACACAATCTCTCTATAACAATCTGTTCAGTAGGTTTTGCGTGAAAGTATCCATTCCTCTCAAACAAATTTATAATATTAGTAAGTGATATATCTATAAGACGAAATAATAAATAGCAGGAATTGTAGCAGCAAACTCCGGCCTAATAATCCATCACTAAACTAAGAGGCCAATTTAAAACGAATATTCATACGAAATCGAAATGAACTGATAAATTTAAGATAGTATAAGTGGTTTGATAACAATTAAACCTTAAACGAAGATAAGAACAACAGGTACTTAAGATTGAATGATAAAGCAATATCTTATTGTAAATATAGTATTTTAAATATTTTAATACTATGTCAAAAGATTCAATTATAAACAGGGTGGTTCTGGACTCACCTACGCTTATGCAATTCGCTTCGCTTCGATTTTTGCTATTAACACTCATAATTGTATTATGTTTAGGTGAACACGAATACGAATACGGAAAATTTTATTTGTCTGATATTAAAAAACTGATATTAAAAATATAAACCTCATTCATTATAAATCTTTATTATACAATCTTCCGAGAGAGAAAGCGCAGACGAAAATAGTTATTTTAGGGAAACATTAAAAGAGGGTTCTTCAAAATTCATATACGGACGGGATTTTTCATTATACGTCTTGTTATTTACACAAATAAAGTTGCGAGCGACAACTAGTTAATAATATATTAGTAATATATATATATTTTTAATTATATTATGTGTGGGGAACGGAGGTCTTAACACTGGGTTCCCTCTGCCTACCCAGCAGGGTAGGCAGAGGGAACCCAGTGTACGGGATACAACGTGAAGGAATTTTAATTATATTATAAATCTACAAAATAATGTTACTTTTACGAAACAGTTATACCTATTATAGTTATACCTATTATATTTTTCTTCGAAGGTCTAAACGACCTTTTTGAAACAATCACTTTTTACATTCACAATATCATTGTATTACATATTTATATTTGAATGGCCCGGTAGTAAAGTAGTTAGCGATACTGAAAGTTACGTCATAGGTCGTGACTTCAATTCCAATGTATATGTATAAAACGCTTAACAACATATTTGTAATTAAACTGTGTAACTAAATTATTATACACTGTTTTTAATTAGGAGCTATCACTCCCGTAGTCAAATAGAAATAACTAAGAAACGATGAGCATGATGTAATATAGACTGTATTATAGATCTATTTAATTCCAAAATATGTTTTAAATTCTACCTAGTAGTTCTTGAGATTGGCGCGTTCAATCAAACAAACTTTTCAGCTCTATAATATTATTAAAAAAAAATACATTTGTAACAAATACATTAAATTAAGGCAAAATCAGTTAAATGTTTTATATTTGACTAATGACGTTCTATAAGGAACTTTATAGTAACAAATATGATGACATATAAAAAAACCACAAAACAAATAAAAAATAAATAAATGACAATTCCACAACACACGCATACGAACATGTTATAAATCTAGTATTAATTAGAAACCACGTCCGGGTTTATGCGTTCCAGTTTAAAAGGCAACCTACGAGATTCTAACGAACAAAGTGACTTGAACATTTTTTATATGACGTAGTAAATTGACGTTGAATTTATTTAACTTTGTATTGTATGCGAATTAATTATTACATAGTTTCAAATTGTTAAGAATTAAAAAAAAACATACCTATCTTGTATTGATATGTTTATTATTTATAAAAAGGTATTGGTTGAGCCATTTTTAAAATGTATATAAAAAATAGCTCCACACTTTTCGTAGCATAGCAAGGTAGCGAGAAGGAATGTAATGTAAAGAAGACATTCCGTTTCCCCCTTTTCGAAAAATTGTGTACTGAGATGTGGAACTCAACGCTGTAGTATGTCAATCAGAGCGGGGAAATGAAAATACATAATAAAATATTATAATTTCCGCTAGTTTAGACCTACAACCGTTGCGATTACAGTGATCGCGACAACCTTAGTCATTTATATAGCAGTGTGAAATCAACAATATCGTATAGAAGTACAAAAAAATCGACTTTCCTTAGAAAATTACATTTATATTACAATTAAATATTTAATATTAGGGCAAGCAAACAACCAGAGGAATGAACTCTTCTAGTGTATTAATATAATAGTTTCTTTCTTAGTTTCAAGCTTTATCCCTTAGCGGGGTGGTCAGAGAGAACGGAGCGCCAAACTGTCTCCGGTCTCTGCATACCTCTTTCGTCATGCTGCATTCTATGTCAAACATTACTTTATTCTATCAATCTACTCTATATTCAAATATTATTTTATTATGAAACTAGAATATAAGAACGTGTAATTTGACACAATTGGCAATATGCTCTGATAGAAACCTTACAAAATATAATTTATTATTTTTTAATTATATTATACAAAAGGAATGGAATTTAATATGCCAAGGACACGACAGGGAAGGAAAATGAATATTTATTTCGTTTTATTTGATGATTTTTGAGGTGTAGTCGAAACGTGAAATTAGAAAATTTCCATTTAAGGAAAATATAAATTCAATTGAAAACATATTCTTTGCATTATGTATATTAGTTGAGTGTTTGAATGGTTGCTGAGATTTAAATACGACTCCCACTGCTTTAAATTTTTATACGTTAGTCTTGTCCAAAAAAAGTTTACTTAGCTTCATTTGACAACGCGGACGAACGAAGCCGCAGGTGGATGCTTGTAGTAAACTGAAGCAACATAGTAGTACTCAGCGCTCATAGTATAGAATATCTCAGTTCGTGAGACTGAACACAGCGTGATAGCTGAGAAGCAGCTGTGGTGGGATCGTAACACGAGATGCACCACAAGATCGTTTGTACTTGTTCTGTGAAAATGTTTTTAATGTGTACATGTTTTTGTATGAGAAGTTATATAAGTTTTGTATGAAATTAGATAAAAAGCATGCTTTTTCCTGCATAGCAGGGTAGGCAGAGGGAGTAAACTAGTGTAAAGGATATGATACTCTGTTTCCCAATTTCCGCTTACTTTTGAGACATTGCGTATTGACATTGTGGAACTCAATGTTGTGTGCGTGTTTTGTCTGCCTGAGCGAGGAAAGAAAATAATTCAAACATAATCAGTCTCCCTAATGAGTATCCAAACCCACAATGACGGTCTCTAATGAAATCAAATCAGATGAATGACATAATGTCAATTTACTGAAAGGTAATTAATAAGACATAAAACCAAATATTACATTTTTTTTAATGTTGCAAACTATAAAAAAAATTCAAAAACAAAAACGAGTAAAACGTTTAAAAATAACGCAAAAATGACCAGTCCTGTAACCAGAGCGAGGAGAAGATAAATCGAGAAAAATCTAAATATAAATATAAGGAAATCCCATTAATTAACTTCGATATACACCATAGTAACCTAAATCGATGTTTCACATGCATCAGTGCTCTAAGTAAATTGGTAACTGTATACACTTTTGTTCGAAGCAGGTAGACTATAGTAGAGCCATTATGATAGAAATTGTATAGGTAGGTTTACAATATCCTTGGGTGCTAAGATATTATGCAAACTAAGAAAAATAACTTTGCCTAACTTAAATGTGAGTACGGAGTTCGAATTCATTTGAAGCATATTTCAATATATTACAAGAATAAATCTATTATACTATAAATCTCTGAGTGAGTATAAAATAGTTAATTTATCAGCATCACGTTTCATTGTCTACAGACGGACAGAACCTCGAAATCGAGACGTCGTGCGTTAAGTGGCGGAGCTTAATGCCGCGCTTCGTCTACACCAGAGCAAGGCTATGAAAAAGTTCGATCGTTTTGTCAAATTAAATCGGACCTACAATCAACGCGTCCCACTGCGTCGCGGTGATCTCAATCGTACTCAATATAGACTACTAATATATAAAAACAAACAAAATACCCTAAAAATATTCAAAATCGATAAAACATCACTAATTTTTCCAGTCATGGTTTATAATTTTCTAGAAAAAATAAACATGATGCAACATATAAGCATTATAATGTAAAATAAATTAAAACGTAAAAGTACAACCATCCAATCACGTGGTGATCGCGTCACTATTACTACGCGTTGACGTCGCAGTCGTAAATAAAGAATACACAAGTATTGATTTACATGATTTATTTATTGGCGGCTTCGCTTGCGCAGTAAAAATTACCTAACTAAGAAACAATTAATGTGGTAATAGCCTTCTTCGATAAGCGGACTGTCCAATGTAAAAACATAAACAGAATTCTCTAAATAGAACCAACAGTCGCTGATGATTAACTTGTTTAACCAAACTCTTACTCTATTAGCATAGTATAAATTAATATGTTCTTTAGAGAACCAGGTGTGCTAAGATATTGTGTGTGGAGCAGCAAAAATTTGCCTTTCAAGAGTATAGAATTGTGAACGATTCATTCCCTCAAGAGAGAATTGAACCTAAATCCATGGTGTTTACATTAAGATGCAATGCCACTATGGTTGTTGTATGGTCTTATAAAAACAATTAGAACAATGTGAACCTGTTTGTTCCACCATAGTGTCAGTAGAAGCAATTAGTCACAGTTAAAAATGAGGCTCCTTAATTTTTTAAATATTTTAACATTAACAATAGCACAACCAACTTGAACAGTGTATAAGTTGACATCATAGTTGTATATAAAGAATATATTCATGAATATGATACATCACTGTAATCAACTATTTTAAAATATAAAATCATTTATCGAAGAGTAGGTGGAAAGAGACCAATAATATCATCATCATTCATTCAATATCATTATATATTTTCGGCATATTTATAGATATGAAATCTAAAGGACTGAGCAGCAATATACTAAAACACAGTACAAAGTTCCCACAGCATGAATAAAAAAATATGTAAAAGATAGTACTGTCCAAATCTACATTGTCTAGCAAAATCAAAGAAAATATCATATCTGTAGAATAAAAAGAAAATTCCCTGACACTAGCATATACTAAGGTTCAAGAAAAAGTTATAAAGAATACAAACATTTTTAGTCGTATAAAAATCTTCTATGGATAAAAATCTTCACAAGTCAATTAAAAAAATGTTTAGAATATTATTATTAGAACTGTTCATATAATATATGTGTAACAATTAAAGGATGACTAAACCATCAATATATTTCAAAATGTGATGAAAAATATATTATTATCCTATAATCATTATTAATAAAATAAATGATGAATACGACTATAAAAATATTAATAAACATTGAACAAGGAAAAATTGTTGCATATATTTTTTCATATCAATTAATGTATTTATTTGTGTGTATTTAATTACACAAATTTGCTTAAGGTAATAAATAAGAATATATAAATAAAAATAATCTATATTGTAGAAGAAAGAGAAAGAAGATACTGCAACTAAGTATAGTAAGAAAAATTGGCAACAGTCAAAAACTATTTTTATTAATATTAAAATAAAATATAACAATAATTAAATATATGCAAGTGCCAAATTTTTGTCAATAAAGAGGAAATTTAAAAGTAAATATTAACATCTATTTAATGTAAGATTGCAATATAATTCGTCAATCAACGCGTACCGGCGTACGAGTTTGTTTGTAAACAAATAACATATGATCGAGTGGCCGGCACTCAATTTTATATTTTTTATAATTTCTCAAAATATTTTACAAGCAAATTCCGAAATAATAATAATATAGCATCGATATTCATTGTAAAAACGGCATTTAAATAACCGAAAAGATCTTGGAAGGCCCGACAACAACACCATGTGCGATAATCGCGCCAAATTTTGACAACAGCTTTAGTTTGTTATCAGACCGGCGCTACTATTCCATTTCGCCAAAAACACTAATATACGCGGACAAAACAAGTATCCTATGTTTGCAATAAGCTCGTAGCAATAAATTCGCCAAAAAACCTCCGCTCTTAATAAATATACCGCCCCTAGCGGCCGGAATATGAAACTGAAACATGATGGCCGACACACAGTAGTTGTGATGACTTAATAGTTAAATGCGCAAAATACTTACACTCTCCTCCTCTTTTTCCATACCAGAGGGCATCTGAGGCACGGCGCGGTTGATCGCCGAGTAGTCCGGCAGGTCCGGGAGCTCCTCGGCGAGGTATATAGGCATCGGTTTGGTCGCATCCAGGGCCCTCGCCCTAAACGAGAGCTTCGACATTTTGTTGACAGAACAAAACACGCTAGCGTCGACACTAAAATGCACTTATAAAACACACTATAGCTCCTCTGGGAGGTCCTAAAGGACCGTAAACTGCACTTTGCACACTCTAGTTCGTTCCCATGGTTAATTTTTGCACGCACTCAGTCACAATTAATGAAAAACAATAACGAAACTTTACATATTGAGCGTACTTTACAGAAAGCCATCATGGCGGCTTTCCGTTTGGCGGACGACCATGACCAACTTCCACCGAGTGCGACGTGCGCGGGAAGGAAACACGCGGGAACTAACATCACATTTTCATTTCTTCATTACAGAAATCGATTTTAAATGTACTTTAAATTGTTTTTAATTGCTGTTAATAAATGAAAAAGAATTATTGAGGTAAATTAAACTGTAATTTAATAATTATTTTAAAATAGACAAAAATAAAAATATTAAAATGACGTCGAACGCTGGTAACTGTCAGGCCACAGACAATATATTGCCCGATTTTATCCACGTTCCTTTACACGTAATATATTTTTTATTGTCAAATTATTAAATTATGTCGTAATTTTTAAAAAATAATAAATTTTAAATTAAAGTTTTTGGTTATTTACTTATTCAAAAAAATATAAAACGTGAATTTTTTAATTAAAAAATTATAAAATATTTATAAGCAAATTTTCATAGACAAAAATCATTTTATCACATTATTGTTATAGATGAATGCAATTTGTTTATAAAATCTCTTACAAAAAACAATATTTTGTGGTTTTTATTAGTAAGTTAAATATTTAGAGTTGTATAAATTTAAAGTTTTATTTATTTAATTTTTTTCGAACATTTTTGGCTCACATTTTGTTATATAATTATAGCCTTGGGTAACGATTAATGATTATCGTAATTGAAATATTAGCTGATTAGTAATAATTATTATAATCACAATAAATTACTAAGTTATGCAATTTTGATAATTTTTAGACTACTAATTTGTATAAATAATCTTAAATCAGCTACAATTAGATTTTTTATTAAGGCTAATTAATACGGATATTTTTTAAATCATTGGATTCAGTGCTCTAAAGGGATCATAAATTAGATCCCAGATTTCGAAAATACCTTCTTTTCGGACCAGATATGTCTAAAAAATATACGTTTTATTTCTACCAGAGATCAGTCGTGGCACAGGGGCACAAATGTGTGACTGTAAATGCGACAAGTTGTGGGCTCGTTTTCCATACTTTATATTTTTATTTCATTGCAGTGCGGTATTTAGTTCCGTCACTCAATACACAAGGTATCCACAATTCAGCGGAAAGTGAAGAACGGCAATGTCAGAATGGCAACGGAGTATCTTAATTCTTAACACTAGGTTTCCAGGTTTTCTCTGCCCTGCTTGTGAAGCTGATATAGTACTGTTCAGTGATCCGTCTACTAATTAAACTTTCTTATTACCGCACAGAACATCACAAGCTTAAATATTATTTCCATCTGGATAAGTGGCACTTCACTAGTGTGCGGTTTTATAAAACCTCCCCATGCGATGGGTGTGGAATGGCCTACTTGCAGTAGTGTTTGGGATTCCTTTTAGGTTTCTTCTTCTTGTTAAACCAATAATGCACCTGTAGGTTATATGGTGTTCCACGTCTCGTCGGCTGCAGATCTTCATTTGCCTTGTCTTGTCAATAAAAAAAAGGATCAGATTGACCGGTTCCACAATATCATAAGTGCGTATATCATTTATATATTATATTATTTGTTATTCACGGTCTTCGTAGATGCATTTCCTAAAGATAAAGGCAAGAGAAAGGTTCAGCAGGTTAAGATTGGCGATTTTATTACATGTGCGATATTCCTTTTTCAAAACAAAGGAAGAAAAAGAGTCAACCAGTCAGTCGTGGCGGTTCGATCCCCACTCGAGGAAATAAAATATTTATTTTGATTTATATTTTCATTTCTTCGCTCTGGTGTCGAGGCAAACTGCGGCGTTGAATTCCACTCAACACGCAATGCCTTTGAAGGCATTGCATTGTGTCTTAACACTACCTACCACGCTGTGTGCAATTTTTATTAAGAAGTTAGCTGACGGCAGATATTATTTTATGCAAAGTGGAATATATATAATTATGACTGTCATGACGATTTGTAGCTAGGAGCTTTTTACAGTATACAAAATGAGAATGTGTATATTGTTATTTTAAATTTGTATCTTTTTACGCCTTTTCTCAAACGTCATGGGAACCAAAACCGCTTATTTTTAGCGCGCAATATTGGGACGTCCCCCGCCCTTGCACGCGACAGACACCAATGCGTCTCCATTGATGTGTAAAGTGGCGACAAATGTGGTGTTGGAGACAGTCACCCACAAGCCAGGTTCAGGACGGCGGGAAGTTAAACACAAATATTAAATTTGAAAAATTAAATAAATGGTGCTGCCGTTGTAGAAAATAGTTGCACAATTTAATTTCTGAATTCTAATAACTTGAATCAAAACAAGAAATAATATACCTTTTAGTTAATTTGTGATCCAAATTATTGCCACCGTACTTTCAAATTTAATAAATTTTTTTTTCTATTGCGCGTTACGCATGCCAAATCGCGCGAGAATGGTGTATAAGACCTATGTGAATATATATCGTGACTGCCCTGAACTTAGCTGTGGATGGCTGCTTAGATGTGATATTAGGATTTTCTTACTTTTGGTTATTTTTTCTCGAGATAACAATGCGCAAAAAATTTATGATTAACGTTCGAAAACCGGCTCTTAGAGATGAATGTAGGGACATTACTTTCTGTATATCATTTTTAACCTTTGTCATTGAACTATAATTATTTATTCAGTTACTACTTATTGCAATTTAAATTGCAGACTGTACCATCGTCATATAGGTAGACAATTTATTTTATAATTCTCAATAGTCCCATATTTTGTGACCTGCAGAAAGAACTGAATTTAAATCGATCAATCCTATATTTTTTAGCTTCTCAGTATATTTCACATATTAGAGGGTCGGCGCAGAAGTTATTCCATTCTGTAGGTTCCGCCTTATTTTCATGTCATTAGTTTGACAAAATAAAAAATATTTGTTAAGCAGGAATTGAACCCACAACCAAATACATTCAAATGCTTTCCTATTTGTTTGCTTTGAAATTAAAATGTACTCTCAAAAGGCTTAATAAAACAAAATTACAATTAAACAATAATTTAATCATTATCAATAAACAAGATATTAGTGTAAAATAAGACTTAATCAATAATTGAGTAATAAGAACAATTTTTGATTATTTAATGACCACAACGCTGAGCAATTTTAAAATTTTATGATTAAATATTATTAATATATCATAAAAAAAGATTTAACAGCGAAAAAAGTTCAAAAATTCAGTCATTTCGAAATCAACGGTCCAGCCTTATAAAAAATAATAATTGTCATCATTAAACAAAACAATTTTTCTGTCATTATTATTATTATTATTAATTTGATGTGTTTTGTATGAAAGTGCTAGAACTAATAAAACATTATATACACTCTTTGATAGTCCACCCTTAAAATAAAAATAATGTAACACAAAATTTTAGTATTTAGTGTAATTTTCCACAAATTACATTTTCATCAAATATTGCAATATATAGAACCAAAATTACATAATAGACATAAACAGACTTTATCACTCTTATATAATTGATACATTTGCTTATTTATAATTATTAAAGGGTATAAAATACGATAAATCGTGAATAAAATCATAAGATACGAAAAAGGTGTAAAAATAAACATAAGCTTTATATACACCAAATTAATAATAATAGACAAGGTCAACATTTCATTTCTTTTATTAATAAATGACAAATTGAAAATTTTGACTATCTTTTTCGGAAATTTAATAAGCCATTTCTTTAATATGTCGAAAGTTACATAAAAAACCATTAAAAAAGTTGATTTATTATAATAGTATTTTTTTTAAATGCAAGCACATATACTTTTGACGTTTTAATTGTTATTATATATATAAATATTCAAAATTATTAGGAAATGGCCATTATCTTTAAAAAATAATTGAAAGCTTTTGCTCTATAAGAGATCATATTCCATAGTGTTTGTTTATAACATAATTTTTTTTACAAATGATTTGCCTTTACTTATTAAACTGTAAATCTAGATTTTTTTTAACACTGTTGTCCGTTTCATTTTGTTATAATTACTTTATTAAATGACTGATTGAAGAAAAATATTATTAATAATTCTTCCACAGATGAAATAAAATGTAAAAAAAAGTAAAGACAAATAATTTGTATTTTATTTTTAATACAAGCCCTTATAATAAGACGGTTAACTTCATACACATACATTCTCATATTTAAATAGTGTTTCAATAATATACTTTAAATTAATATATAAATTAAAATATTAGAAAACCTGTCATCTCTATAGCTTTTTGGTCTAAAATTTAATACTATTAGTCTAATAATGGTGTCGTCAAACTATTTTTTTTTTATTTTTTTGCCTTTATTCACCTTTGACACTAATAAAAAATTTAAAAAGTTATTTTTATATTTTTTTACTTGTTTTTTTAATGATTTGTAAAGCTTCTAAGCATTATTTTGTTACTTTATATATTAATTTAAATATATGTGCATTGATTATTAACAATATTAACTATAGAGTAAATGTAAGTCTTATAGAAAACTTAACTCTACTTGCATAAGCAATAATTTGAATTTGCATTAAAATCACCAAATTAATACAGTTTTCCAATTTCTTAGACGTTTTCATCCTACTATATTTAATATTAAAATGTAAAAGTTTGTAGGGATGTATATTTGTCTCACTTTTACACAAAACTACTGAACAAATTTAGAAAAAAAATACAGTAACATAGATTATACATCCAAATAACACATAAGCTACAATTTATGTAAATTAACGTAGTTTTGTATAATTTGGTTACAATATAACAATAAGGCGGTTATGAGCGGCGTTAATCTATATTAAAAAATCATATTTTTTACTCTATAATTAATAACATTAATACTAATAACATACATACAATCGATACTAATATTCAATTAAGCAATAGTACATATAAAAAATTGTCATTTCATTTTAATTTTAGTTTTGCTATTTTGAATAAAACTATAATAAAAATAAGTTGTTTTTAAATATATATATATGTCTTTCTTATAATAATAATTCTAATTATTAATATTAGAAAGAGATACCTATATAGATATTTGTATAGAAGTTAAAGAAATTTATTAGACAAAAGTAGTTTTGATATATAATTAAGGCTGAAAGTTACAAGTGGCGTAACCCATAAAACTGAATAGATTTTTTTATAAATTAGTTTAAAATTAAGCTATTAATGCTAAAAATGTTGATAAATTTTATATATTTTTTTGATTAAATTATAAAATTATCTTTAAAAATGTTTTAAAATAACTAATCTTATTTGATATTTAAAAATTGGGGGTTATGCCACTCTTCACTTGTTATATTATTTATATACAAAATATAACACATTAATATATTATTAAAATAGAAAAAAATGATCGAGGAAACTATATCATATACAAATGTATTTTTAACTTACATTCTTGATTCAAATTTATCTGCGTTGAATTAAATGAAACAAAAAACAAATCCAAAATATATTTAATGTAAAAATAAAACAAAAACAAAGAAAACATAATTTAATAATCGAATGTCACTATCAATTTTAGATTACAATCAAAATTTATAAATGACATTTCAATCACAGATAAAAAAAACACATATTTACTGAAACTTCACAGACGAAAAATACAACACAATTTTTGACAGAATAAAAATAACCTTTTTTTTCCTTGTTCCTATTTTAAACATAGAATGCAAGTTAAAAATGCATTAAAAAAACCCTGATATATAACGGACTGTAGTTGTATATACAATATTATATTGTGAGAAATCAGCTATTATCTGTGTCCCCTTGGGGCGTTGGTTTGTTGACACTTTTGCCCACAAAAATTTCTACCTCCTGAAAATAATAGAAAATGCTATATTACTATAACTTAGTATATAGTACATTATTAATATAAAATTCTTAAAGAAAAAGCAAAGTTAAACTAAGTGTGAGTAATAAAATTATTAATTAAAGAGTTTTTTAAAATTTTATATCTTTTTATTTTTCAGTTGCTATATTTAGCATATGGCAAGGCACAGAGAACCTAGTGTTAAGACACTCCGTTACCCACTTTTACCGGATTTACAAGGTATTGCGTATTGACGATCTCTAATTTTTCTGACAAACAATATTTTTTTTAAGACTAATTTTATAAAGTAATTATTATTTTATAGACTTTGGCTTTTGTTTGATTAAACAAATACTTAAAATATCACACACGTGTAGTAAGTTACTTATATAACATGCCTTCGAAGCTGGCTACTAAATAATTAAAAAATATTTGAATAACTTCGCGCTGTATCTCACATATAGCACCTAGAGTTAAGACAACCCATTTCCCACTGTCCATTCAATTTTCATGACATTGCGTGTTCAGCGGCGGTACTCAACGCCGCGTTTTCATATGAACTATTATTACCTGGCTGCCTTCAACAGGCATATCATCTTTCTTCACCGGTGTCGATTTCGCCGCTAATTGTCTTTCACGCGCTAAACGCCTGTAAAAAAAATAAAAGAGCAAATATTAATCAAATATACATTCAATATTTCGAATTTAAGGGAAGCCTTTTAAAAACAGATGGTTAAGAAACAGGACAGATAATTGTTAAAATTATTAGTTTAAATAATTGTTTGGAAAACATGCTATTTATATATTGTAATTTTTTTTCTCTTTATGCATATTTTGGAATATTAATATAAGGAAAAATAATGGTATTAATAATAGTTAGAGAGGGCAAGAGTTGGGTCACTGTACATAGATTTTACATAATATATTTTAATTTCATGCTATGATTACGAGACAGGTCACAAGATAAATCTCAAGATTACCCAAGTCCAGATAAAGACAGCTATTTTAAAATAATTCATATTCATATTATAATATGTCATACAAAATGAAGAGGTTGAAATGGAATTTTATTATTTTTAGTATACAAGTTTTACATATTATGACTATTTTAATATTTTCTTTATACAATATATATAAATGTTACAATATATATAAATGTAACGCAATGTTAATTCAAATGTAAGATGAGTGTGCAATTTTATTCCTCATTTGAAAACATTATAACCAACAGTTTTTCCAGAATTGTCTAAATATATCATCAATAGAGGTACAGAAGTTCAAATTTTAAATATAAAAAAACTTTTTAGCTTCACACTACATGAAGAGGATAAAGAGAAACAATTTGCTCTCATTCTGTTTAGTTTAGAGGTGTTACGTATTTAGAGTGGCGGAACTCAACGCTGCGCTTTGTCAGCTCTACCTTGTAGAAGAGTTTGAACCTAATTTTATAAAGGCAGTCTTCTTTCTTAGATTTTCTTATTTCTCTTTTTGATAGTCGATATGACGTTACTATGATTTTTTAACCTTTATGCTGTATTGTTGCCAGAATAAGGAAATTAATGTTTCCCCCGAGCGGTAGTCGTGTTATGTTGGAGTTCTCACCCTCATTAATTAAGTACCTAGTGATAAGACTAAAAGTGTAAACAAGTATTTAGGTGTAAACATGTAATTAGCTTATTAGGTCTTTAGTAATCTTCCATACTTAGTTAAGTATCTTTGACACTGTAAATATAAACATTCCCACATCCCTTCCACAAACCAAAATGATCCTTTATAAGATCCCGACCTCGCTCGACGAGGCAGTCACTACCAAATCTCAACCTCGACATCACTTAAATCTTTTATACCATATTCGTAAATTTAGTTATAAATCGTATAATAAAGTATTAGTTCTTAAAAACAGTGTTTATAAATTCGCCACATAACAAATTTGGCGCAGTCGGTAGGATTGGAACAGCCGAGCTGTATAGCTAGACGACGCAAGAACGTGCCAACGGACAGCATCGCCGAGTACGGTTCCCGAAGGGATTTAAAAAGCGTCGCACGAACCATGTTCCAGTTATTGTTGCTGTGGTGAGTTGTTGAATATTGTTTGCTCATTTCCTCAATTATCTACTTACCAGTATCCATAACTCCTAATATCTAATTTCATTATTTAAACATATATCTAAAAATTATCTTTACAACCATGCCAAACACAGAGAGTGTCACTTCTTCTAGATCAGCCTTAAGCCTTGATAATTTAATCAACCTCATTCCTGTATTTAATACGGCCCTTAGTTCAGAAGTTTACAGATTTGTTCGGTCTTGCAACGCCGCTTTTGACTTAGTAAAAGAAACGGACACTAACATTTTGCTTATATATACTTTAAATCGAATAATCGGTCCATGTTCCGCAGACGTCCATGCTAGACAATTTGAAACATGGGACGAATTACGAGCATTTCTTATCGAGAAATTTTCTCAAGTAAAAACGATGTCCCACCTTTCACTAGAACTTCAATCAATGTTTCAACGTGATCGAGAAACCATTACTGATTATTATCATCGTGTCGATCTATTGAGAAGTAAAATTATTGAAAAATTGTCAGCAGAGGTCAAAGATAGTTCTTTACTAGGCAGAAAATTAAGTATCGAAGAGACTGCACTAAGCGTCTTTATCAACGGCCTTAACAGTGATCTAGGGACTATGTTACGAACAAAAGAATTCCGACAGTTATCAGATGCGGGGCGTTTTGCTATGCAAGAAGACAAAATACGTGCTATGAATAAAGATCGGCAATTGCTTTACAAAACAAGTCTCGCGATGCATAAGCCACCAAATAACATTTCAAGACTTCCGAACACACAAAACTTCAACCATCGACCCGCGAGACCTTTAAACAATTTTAATTCAAATGAACAATCATACAACACCAAAATATGTAATTATTGTAAAAATCCGGGACATCTTATTCACGAATGTCGAAAACGAGCGTACAACAATCAAAGGTTTGGTCAAAAACCACCAAGCCAACCCATGAAAGCACCACCTGAACCAAAAATAAATTCTTTAAACTCCAAGGCGGCCATCGAACAGGGCAGCTCGATGGAAACCGCTTTAGATTACTTCCCTTCGACCCAGATGCCCACAACGTCTCAATACAATTAAATCGAAAACCTACAGATAGACGATTAAATTTAACTACTACATATTCTCTTCCAAATCAAAAGTGTGATGCATCGACACAAATAAATGCAGTCTATCGCAGACAAACTTGCGATGCATCTACGCAAACTTCAGCAAATACTAAATTATCTTCAACGGCCTACGGACAGGGTAACCAGCCCCAAACTCTTGGCCATAAACTTCCTGAACCGATTTCGTTAGCCCACGAACAGGGTAACCAGCCCCAAACTCTCGGCTCTAACAAATCAAATCCTAAATCCAAGTCTAAATCCCAATTCAAAAACCGGTTCAAGAACAAATCAAAATCTCAATCCAATTCTAATTCGAACCACAATAATTCCAAATCAAAACCTAACACAACTTCTGAGCCTGAACTCGTTTCTATATCGGCATTAAATATTCCACCGGAAGATCTGCTCTACTGCAAATTTCACATAGACGGTGAACCTATTACATTACTAATAGATACAGGAGCAGCGATATCCGTTTTACAAAAAAACAAACTCGGAGCTAACCCTCTAGATGTATCGAATATAGTATCGATAGTAGGTGTGGCAGGTAAAGACAGTCCTATTCAAAGCTACGGCACAGCTAACGTTTCAATAGACAATTTCCGTAAACATAAATTCTACATAGCGGATTTAAATATCGAAGCAGACGGCATTCTAGGTTTAGATTTCATGTCTAAATCCGACGTAAATATATACATCGCATCTAAAACTATGCACGTAGGCAAACGACATTATAAACTTTTCCATAACGGCGAAAGCAAAACCAATATTAAAGACGATAAACAATTCATAGAGCATAGGACTGAAACTGTTATTACATGTACTACTCAAGATATTCAATGCGGAACAGCTATTGTCGAAAAACAAGATATCGGAAACGGACTTTCAATTCCCAACGCCCTTGTAAACATAGTTGATTATAAATTCCTAATCACATGCATTAACAAAACAACAAATTCAAATAGTTTCATCAACTATCACAAATTTCAATGAAACAATATTTAAACTATCATACGATGAATATACACTAAATGAAAATCTTGAAAGAATCGCTAATAATTTAAATAAAACCAAAAGAATAATATTTGATCTCAAAACTGCTGAAGAAATTTCATCAGTTTCTATACAAATCCTCGAAAGTGTAATTTCTCTAGAAACTGACATCGATGAAATCCTCACGTCTATACTTTTTATAAAATCAGGTGCCGTACATCCTTCTATAATATCAATTGAAAGACTCTACGAAGTTTTACTCTCGTCTTCCCACATGCGAAATGATAAAAACTTAGTTCTTCCCATCACACTTGAGAATACTCATAAAATCTTAGATTCCGCAACCCTAACGTCATACATATTCATGAACAAAATAACATATATACTTGACTTTCCCCTAGTCCGACTTAATCATTTTACTCTTTACCACCTCTATTCTATTCCTATTTCACATCATAACTCATCCCTTTACTCCGTCATCCTTCCCGAGCAAACTTATTTGGCAACAAACCCAACAAGGCAACAATACATATCCACGAGTTCCATCGACGAATGCAAGATCTTCGCGCCAGCCAGATGGGTCTGCAAGTTTCCAGTCTACAATTTCAACGCGAGGCCTATCTGTGAAATGGCCATCCTTCTACAGACCAACCGCCAACTACCTGGTTCCTGCGAGCTTACAACATTTTCTGCAGAAATTAACATGTTTCTACAAATTTCCACAAACAAATGGGTGTTCATACTCCAAAATGAAACAGCTTCTATAGTACAATGTGAAGAAACAACGAAACATATTACTCTTCCTGGAGCCGGTATTCTTAAACTCGATAGAGGTTGCAAGTTTTACTCCAGTCTCATAACTTTGGCCGCAGCAGATGAAAACTTTCTCAACATCACACATCCTATACTAACTGTGGACATCGAAGATGCCTGTGCTGATCTAAAGGACTTGCCACAATCTCCAAAATTAATCCCAATCCGCATAAACCACGTTCCGACAGACGCATTACACTCAATCAAAGAAGATCTGAAAAAGCAATCATCAAGAATCAAACAATTTAATGAAAGAACTTTTATTGAAAAGCATTCCAACAATTTATCCCTCTTCTCTTACTTAGCAGGGATAACAATATTGGTGTATATTCTGTTCAAACTATTTCAATGTCTGCCTAGAAAATTTAATCGACGCCGTAACAACAACCATGACAACGGATGCATCCAGATTTTCAATAACTGCTTCGATAAAAGGAGGCAGCGTACTTCAGCTCATGTCGCCATCCCGATGTCTACGTTGAACACTACTTCGAGCCCTGCCATCTCCGAAGACTCAGAATCTGACGACGCCACAACTTTCGACGCCGCAACGTCACATCCTCAAAGATCGGGCAAATTCGAACCCGCCCAATCTTTGTTTTAAAGGGGGGAGATGTTATGTTGGAGTTCTCACCCTCATTAATTAAGTACCTAGTGATAAGACTAAAAGTGTAAACAAGTATTTAGGTGTAAACATGTAATTAGCTTATTAGGTCTTTAGTAATCTTCCATACTTAGTTAAGTATCTTTGACACTGTAAATATAAACATTCCCACATCCCTTCCACAAACCAAAATGATCCTTTATAAGATCCCGACCTCGCTCGACGAGGCAGTCACTACCAAATCTCAACCTCGACATCACTTAAATCTTTTATACCATATTCGTAAATTTAGTTATAAATCGTATAATAAAGTATTAGTTCTTAAAAACAGTGTTTATAAATTCGCCACATAACAGTCGCACCCGCAACCGTCGCGACCACAGTCGCACATTTGTTACCCTGCGCCACGATGGCCTACATAGCTATTATGTATCGGCATCGGAATAATATTAAATACCTGCGTTGCTCCAACATAGCTTTTCTCTCTGTTTCTCGTTTCTCCGCCGCTAGTCTCATTTTCTCGTTCTTTATTGCCGGAGTGCGGGGGGTTCTACGCGCGGGGGAGGTGTGCGGCTTCAAATTCGAGACTGGGGACGCGATCTGATAATTGGAAATTAAAATAATGGTATAGTTGAAAAAAGTTTCTGTTGTAAATAAATCAGGAGCGAGTTCTAATTTTTCTAAAATGTATTATAAGAATCCCCACCTCCTGCCAATTATTCTTCTTCAGCACGTCCAAGTGTTCGTACAGAGCGTCCACATTGCGTACTTGAAGGCACACCATGTCCCAGAAACCTTGGAGATCTTCTAATGTGGTGGGGAAGGGCTCATCGCCACGCTCGTTTATGTTGTTGTAGCAGAGGCCTGGAAAAAACGGTGAAAATAGACTTCATATACAACGATTAGATAAACAGAGAGAAAGAGATTAGATTCCGTATGGGCGCAGGGTACAAGCGCGTGCCTGTAAATGCAACGATTTCCTCGCTCTGGTAATTCTCATGTTACCGCGGCGTTAAGTTCCGCGATTAGTATCTTAACGCTAAGTTTCCTTTGACTATCTACCTTGATACGTGCGGGACACAGCGTGCAACTAAAAAAAATAGCTAAACATTTTTTATTAATTTCACGCCGTATTCCCGTCATAACAGGGTAAACAAAAGGGGGAGCCTAGTGTTAAGACACATCGTTTTTCACTTTCCGTTTTTCGAAAAGTGGTGGAACTCAACGCTGTAATTTGTTTACCAGGGCAAGGAAAGTGACATTTAAATATTCGGGAATTCCCTCGACTGAGAATCGAATCCACAAACATAGCATTTGCTATATCCCGCTATGATGGCCTCTTCTAACAAGAAAAAACATAAAAAAATAAATCCTTCAAATAAATACCTTGAAATTGCTGCATCTTCTGCGTAGCCAATAGTCGCGCTTTACCCGACGCAGCGCGTAACAATCCAAGCACTTCCTCGCTTATATTCTCTTCGTTCTGGAATGTTTCAGACATAGAATATATATATATATATATATATATATATATATATATATATATATATATATATATTATAATATTTTATCTTTTTTTAGCCTTTGCTACTTAAAAATTGGGTACCTAGTTGGTAGTATTACAATATTTGAAATAATAAAATCGTAACGTAAACAAAAGAGTATAATTATTTTTATGTTTGAAAAACCCTAAAGGCAACTGCGATCCCGATTGTGTATCTTTCAATAAATCATTTACGAAGTCATGAACTACTTGCATTTATTGGTATACTGTATCCCACATATAATAGGGCAGGCAGTCTCTACCTGCCCTATTATAGCGGTAAGTCACTCTGTTCCGTTTGTTCGTTTCTCTCCGTTAACTATTTACAGAACTAGATGTACTAGAAATGGAGAGAAGTCACTCCACCAGAGACGAGAAGAAGACGTCAGACCCTGTGCCCGCTACGATGGCCTGAGATTCACCTGAGGTCTCAATTTGCATACATTAAAAAAAACCATATTTTTGTATTTAATTGCATTTAGTAGAAAGAATATAGTAGACAGTCACTCTGTTATCCTTTTTGGCGCTATATAGTTTATTTGCGTGCTAGAGCTATTCAAAAGATTTCTAGGATATAGTGTTTCATAGGATCATATTATATAGTTGTTTTCTATAAAGAATATCGAATTAACAATAAATTTTTAATTGTATGTATTACTGAAAGCTAAGTAGTGATTTAACATAAAATTGTTCTATAAGAACAAATTTTATGTGTCCTCTTTTATAAATTAAACTTTAGTTAATTATTTACAAAACACCCAATTAAAATTCTAATTTCAAACAGTACAGGATATTCTCCACTTACTTGTAAATTCTCCAATTCCTTCTCCGCCCCAACAGCGAGCGCGATCAAGCGTTCAGTCTCTTTCTTCTCCAGCTTCAAGAAATAATGTCCATCTTTAAGCACTTCACCATTCACTTTTGCGACACCGTTCACACCATTCAATTCATTCACTGAGTCATCTAAATCTATCACAGAAACACCATTTGTCACATCACTAGTAGTGTCCTCTTCAGTCTTTTTGGGTTCGGGAATGTCATCACTTTTTTGTGGGGAAAGGTCGGATTTCATACTTTTTCTTGGAGACAGTATGGGTAATTGTGCACGAAATTCGGGTCTCAAATGCCTCAAAACGGGTAAAACTGTAGGATCTTCGGGGCTGGTGGCGTCATAAATGTTTTCACTATCGAAACTCTCGTTAGATTTCCGCGGAGAAAGAATTCTCTCTGTGGGACAATTGAGAGATTTTTCCGTCAGTACTTTATATATATATATATATATATATATATATATATATATATATATATATATATATATATATATATATATATATATATATATATATATATATATATATATATATATATATATATATATATATATATATATATATATATATATATATATATATATATATATATATATATATATATATATATATATATATATATATATATATATATATATATATATATATATATATATATATATATATATATATATATATATATATATATATATATATATATATATATATATATATATATATATATATATATATATATATATATATATATATATATATATATATATATATATATATATATATATATATATATATATATATATATATATATATATATATATATATATATATATATATATATATATATATATATATATATATATATATATATATATATATATATATATATATATATATATATATATATATATATATATATATATATATATATATATATATATATATATATATATATATATATATATATATATATATATATATATATATATATATATATATATATATATATATATATATATATATATATATATATATATATATATATATATATATATATATATATATATATATATATATATATATATATATATATATATATATATATATATATATATATATATATATATATATATATATATATATATATATATATATATATATATATATATATATATATATATATATATATATATATATATATATATATATATATATATATATATATATATATATATATATATATATATATATATATATATATATATATATATATATATATATATATATATATATATATATATATATATATATATATATATATATATATATATATATATATATATATATATATATATATATATATATATATATATATATATATATATATATATATATATATATATATATATATATATATATATATATATATATATATATGAAGAATTCTCTCTGTGGGACAATTGAGAGATTTTTCCGTCAGTACTTTAAGGTCGTCATCCTCGCTGGCACTCTTCGTTTTATGACGCTTCTGGTTGAAGAATCCTTGCGCGAGCGCGCCGGGCCCGTATAGACGCTCGACGCGTTGTTGTATGAAACTCTTCATAGGACTGGTCAGCTTTTCACCATTTTCCTTTGTAATTTCTACCCGTTTTGACACTCCATTTGAAGATATAGTATAGGATTCCGATGAAAATCTTGTTTCCTTGCCATTCGTCGTAACTGATTGTCGAAAATTTGTTTCTGAATAACTCGACTTAAATGTCAATTCCTTCGCGTTATCCAATTCATCTTTTTGATGGAGCATTGACGCTGCGAAGTTCTTGCTCTCGTTAGATATATAGGGACGACTGGTAGTCGTCATGCTGGGGCCCAAAAAATCGTTTTTCAACTGCTTATTTTCAGCAGCCATATAGGCATGAATCGGGGAAGCTATTTGAGGATCTGTGTGCGCCTTGGAAGGCGCTTTTGCTGTCAAATTATTGCAAGTATCATGGGGTCCGAAGGTTGGTACCAACAGTTTGTTAGCGCTGACCGGAATAGGAACAAGAAGGGAGTTATTTTCGCTCCGATATTGATATGTATGAGTGATAGGTCTGATAGGCGACGCTTCCCGACTTTTGTTGATATCTTGGCGTAATTTTGAGTCGTATGTTGTTAGATTTGAGTAACCATTGACTGAACAAGCTAAATTTAAGTAGCTGGGTTTCTTTTGGGGTATATCGTCACGTTTCTTGTGATGACTTCTGGATCTATGACTGGAAGTGTCGATGTGGATCTTTGGTGGTGGTCTTAAAAGATTATCAGACTTCCGAGGAGTTGGAGTTGCATCATCAGGTGTCCTCGCTGGTGATATAGGCGCTTGAGGTGTTAAATTATTGGGTTGTAGGTTTGAAGCCGCCCGCTCCTGTATTCGAGACGTGAAATCTCGTATTCGACTGGTTGTGGACGAAGGCGTGAGGAGATTCAAGCTTCCGGACGTAGTATCTGTAACAATAAACAGAAATCGTTACTCAACGATAAAAATACTTACGTTCTGAAAACATATATCTAAATAAGACACAAATGGTTGACTTCCTTATTTATATCGATAATACAGCATACTTCCGCATGCAAAAATTATAAACAAAAAAATTAACACGCGTAAGTGTAACAACTTAATGTCAATAAATCTCTGACTACTCATTAAAAAAAATAGATGCAATTAACACATTTAATAGCGTCTTACATAAAAAAGCTAAAAAATAGTCGCACATGTTACACAACACAGAAAATACTGAAAGTTAGATGACATTTAAAAATAATAAAAAATGACAATTATTGATAGATTAGATATTATCACGAGGCCGATTTTTTTGTAACAGTAATTTAATATTGCTATAGGCAAAAAGGTATAAATGGTAGTTAATAGGTGAATGCTTAAATTTTTATTACTTTTATTTTTCAGGATTACACAGGACAAACAAACTTAGTGAAACTCAACGCCGCACTTTCTTTGTCTTGCCAGAGAAAGAAAATGTAAATGATGTATTTCCCCGAGTGAAGAAAAGCGAACCCAAAACCATTCATTAAATAAAATTAGCTTCACGCTGTATTCCGCACACAGCAGTGTTAAGTCACTCTGTTCCCCATTTTCTGACGATTTCTCAAGGCGTTTACAGAACGAGAAAAGTGACGGAACTTACGCTGTGCTTCGCCTCGACACCAGAGCGAAGAGATGAAAGTATATATTTAAATATATATTTCATCTCCTCGACTGACTGACATCTCTCGACACACTTGTGTCCTCCCCTCCCCTGGCACGAATAGCCTCTCTCATTAAATCAGTACAAACTTAAAAAAAATATTAAGTTGATGATAATATTATGTTAAAGTTAAATTTATGTTAATTTCAAGGTTTCTCATTTACACCAAGAAAAATCTTTTGAATACAGCCACGTTGAAAGACGAAACAAGACACTACATTGTTTGTTGAGTGGCTCAACTCAACCTCACGTTTTACTCCGACACCAGAGCGAAGACATGAAAATATTACAAATTTCGTTTCCTTAAATGGGAGTTGAGCCCAGAACCTGTCGTGTTTATACTTTGTGCCCCTGCCTCACAACTAGACTCAACCTATCTACCTATCTATTTTGTACATTTAGTTAACCAACTAAAAAACGAGGTCCTGTGTTTAGCACCTATGTATACTCTATGTCCATTGATTTCTCAATCATTTGTACAACAATTTAAAGATTTGTTTTATTATTTGAAAAGGTACACTTCCCAGGTGGTCCCATTGCCACCAAGTCGAGATTTGATACCCAATTTCAGGGAAATCAAGGGATTCTGAGAAGTTTTCAAATGTTACATAGCAATCTATATATTTTGTATGACTGCTTATAATAATTACAATATTTGCTTCTTGGTTAAGTTAATTTTAAGTTTTTGAGTGTTTCAATTACCTTAATGTTATAAACTTTTAACTTTTAAAAGTAAACATTTTCCTATCTGTATATTTCTAGATCTTGAAGGACATTTGAAAAACCATATACAAATGTTAGGTAAAAAATAGGAATGAAAATCATATTATTTTAGTTTACACTCAAGCTAGCAATTAAAAGATAATCTTTTATTTTTAATTTCTTTCCGTCATGCATGTTATAGATAAATATAAATACTAATGTATTTATAATAATAATATATATAAGTGACTCAGTCTTATAATTCGTTTTGTTGTTTTATCATTTTATTTTATTTTTGTTTTGACATATTAAATATTAAACTTTTATGTTTAAACATAAACTACCTTTTAGAAATAAATCTTATAAAATATTTGTAAGATTGAAAAAAGATTTTGTTAATTAACTATAATTCTTATTTTCTATGTTGTTTTATTCATGTATTGTATGGATAGAGAGACAATACTCAAGTTTACCAAATTTAAAGAAATAAGAGGATAAAACTTTTCCCTAAGCATGAATCAACCATTGCATTGCATTTACATTCAGTTCAATTGTTTAGCAATGTGTGACATCTACAGTGGCACAATGGCCACTTACGTTTATTTCAATAACTACACAAAAAAAGTAATTAGAAATGACAAAAGGATATTTATATTTTAATGATAAACAGTCATATAACAAATTATTTTAACTGACCATGTAAAACTTGTCTTGTCTCATATAGTAAGGATATTAGCAATCTCCCCTTGACCTTGTTGGTGCATTGCCAACGTTAAAATGTATCATATGCAATGCACTGCATTAATAAGTTGTACAGAGAAACTATAATATAAGTGGTGAACGGAAGTGTCTTAATGGGAATGGAATGTCTTAAGGGTTCCCTATGCCTACCCTGCTATGTGCGAGATACAGTGTAAAATAAAATAAAAACCATAATAATATAAAATACATTTTGTACATGTGACTTTGCCTGTGTGATCAAATGGAAATAACTAAAAGTTGTGTATATTGTTTTCGAGTTTAGTACATTCAACCAAGCAAATTTTTTAGCTTTATAGTATAAAAAGTACAAATTACAGATAAATTAAAATTACTATGTACTATAAAAATAACAGAATACTCTTTTATATAAGTAGTTTGTTATTAGAACATTTTCTACTAATACTTAATTCATTACTAATATACATTAAAACCAATCAAAGCTACATCATTAAATATAGCATACCTTAAATGGCACATGCAGATTTCAGCTATATATGGCAATATTAATATGATTTCTATATATAATATTGTTCTTTAAACTGAATCGATTTAACAAGATTTTATATTACATCACACACTACTCCCCAAGCTCACTTTTATGTACATAAAACAACTTTTTTACTTTTAATGTCGCGAATTACTTATATAAATACAAAATAAAATAACGAGTAGCGTTCCACACGCCGAACAATGACATACTACGTGCACGTTTTCAAGAGTAATCGCGTTATTCATCTTAATCGAAACAATAAATATACATTGATGACGAATATGCTACAACTGTTTAGATATTTTGAAAAGGAAAACGTAGGTAGATATCCATTTAAATACAAAATGAACATACCAAATAAAAGTTAAAGTTACTTACCGGTATTATAATTACTACAGAAAAAAATTACACAACAGTTAAAAACAATTAATTTAAATAAAATCACAATATTTATATATAAAAAAAACTTCATAAATTTTAAGGAACGATATTTCAACAAAGTTCGTCACAAATGTCACTTTTTATTTTTTTTTCTCAAGACGTCACCCTCAGGCTGGACAATTTACGGCCGGTTCCGTTCCGTTTCACGGTCAGCGAGCGTGAATCTTGTTTATTAAAACATTCAAAGAATATATTACGTAGATTTTATTATATTTAAATGTGTGTTAAATTATAATATAATATATTAAAAACAAGTATGCCAATATATACGCGCGGATCAGCAAAGTGTTTAGACGCCAATGACCGAACGAGTGAGAAGTGCGTAGGAGCAATCGAGGCCGATGTGTTAATGCGACAGCGTGTGTGTGATCTTTTGTTTGCAATATGCAATTTTCAATTTGCATTGTATGCTATTTCTATAAACGACCTAAATATTTAAATCATATATGAGTTTAATACATTGATTTATATTACCTGTTCGCGTGGCAGTTATTTAAAAAAGTAATTTGAAAATATATTTTTAGAAAGACATTATGCAATGGACCTTCAAAATCCTAAATCGGTGAAGGCTTTGCAACATATTTGCCTTTTTTCAAGTAAACATTTGCAATATTGTATGACATAATAGGTAAATTCAGTAAAAAATGTGGGCTTGACCGTTTTAAATTTTACATGATTCATCACAATTTTTTTAAACTTCACGCATCTCCCGCTTTGTAACGAAATAAGTAGAAATGACCTAGTGTTATTCTGTTCTCCACTTATAGATCATTTTAGAGATACTGAAAGCCCTTGTTTTTAAAGAACGGGGAAATTAAAATATGTTTATTTGTGAACAGTCAGTCTCCTGACGTTGAGTCGGTTTCCGTTGTGGCGCCGGCGCACAAATGTGCTACTGTAATCACGAAGCTTATGGGTTGGAAAGTGGGGAACGGAAGTGTCTTCATGGGAACGGAGTATCTTAACACTAGGTTTTCTCTGCCTACCCTGGGATACAGCGTAAAGCAAAAAAAAAAGAGAATCCTTCGAATAAAGATTGAACACACGTACCGGGGCAACTGTCGGGTATTTTCTATCTGCATAGCGTTTATACGTTAAAATTAAACGTTAATCCTTAAAACTAAAACTGATACTGATTTCTAAAACTGATACTGTTTATTTAATAAGATTTTTGATATTAAGACAAACAACCTGCCTACGAATGTTGAAACACGTTTGTTTCACAGAATAATTTAGGCGATCGTGTTCTAGATACCACTTGCGTCATCTTGCGCCTGTTCAGTGTGACATATACTGTTGGCGTTCGTTTAGGTTTAAAAATATATTAGTTTATAATTAATAAGAAGTCTTTGACTTCTGCTGCTTAACAATTAAAAATAAATAAACTACTTATCATAATGTACCTAATAATAATTAATTTATAAAAAATTGCAAGTAAAAAATTTAAGAATATTTTGAAAAAATACTTAATAGTAATGTAATAGTCAATATTTTAATTTTGGAGAACAACTGTAAAAGTAGAATTAGCGCAAAATGATAGCGTGTAAAGAAGTACATTAATTATTCTTTACGCGTGGGAGTGTTTATCATCATTCACAATTTATAATAATTATAAAGTACATTTATATTAAAATTAATTACAGAAATTGCGCTCATCAAATTAAAAGTATTTTAATGTTAAGTATTGCATTTGGGAATAAAAATTTTATATCATTGTCATAACATAGCTTTCCATACATTTCAAAGAGTAATAAAAAGATAAAAGGCCAGTCGTGGCGCAGCGGCAAAAAGTGTGACTGTAAAACTGACTGGTTGTGGGTTCGATCCCCACTCGAGGAAATGATAAATTTACTTAAATTTATATTTCCATTTCTTCGCTCTGGTGTCGAGGCTAAGCGCAGCGTTGAATTCTGCCATTCAACACGCAATGCCTCCAGTATTCGGCAGAAAGTAGGGAACGGAGTATCTAACACAAGGTTCCCTCTGCCTACCCTGCTGAGCGCGGGATACAGCGTGAAGCTGATTTTAATAAAAATATATTATGACAAAATAATGTTTAATGTTTAATAAAAATATATTATGAAAAATACCTAGGTATATTAAAAAAAACAGCCGTCGAGGATCAACGTTGTAGGTTCTATTCTCATTTGGAGAAATTAATTATTTTCATTTCCTTGCTCTGATAATACCTAAGACAAAGCGGGCCGTTGAATCCCGCCATTCGTCTCAAAAGGGAAGCGAAAAAGAAGAGAGAAAAAGAAAGAGAGGAGGGGGCGGAGGGCTCGGCTCAAAACGGGGCGAAATTGTAGAACGGAGTGTCTCAACAGTTAACACTAGGTAATCCTACTATATGAATGTGGGAAATAGCGTAAAGAGTACGAAGGGTGGAAAAGAAATTTTACTAACACAAATATTACTTACACAAACACGCCCTGAAAATATCTCTAGATACGCTAATGGTAGCATAGTTAATTCATAGTTTTTTGATTACTGACAGAAGTTTTATTGGGAACGGCGTTGAGCTCCAATATACGGCAAGAAATTGTCTCATATTTGAATCTGCTTTGACTCGAATAGGATCTCTCGACTTACACAATAAAATATAGGAGATATGTCAATATACAAATTTATTTCTTTTGTCATATAAATAGATGAGTATTGTAATTAGGTTTACAGGTTCATTTATATGATCGTTGTGAAATGTTTATACGTATTGTATAAGCTATATTATTATCGTGTGCAGTTAAAACGCTATAATGATACCCTAGAGTTAAATTGTTTAATGCGCCAAGTAACTTGTACTTTTTTTTAAAATTTAATAAGTTATTTCTAATTAAGTAGTTCTTTTACTAATAAGAATTACGGTTAAAATTATAAACAACAATTTCTAATTCAGAATATTTTTATGCGTAACTAAGGAATCAACTCTACATACTCCTTGAGCAAAGAATAGTCTATAATGATAAAAAAATACAGGATCAAAAGATAACTTCACGCTGTATCCCTCATATAGCAAGGGAGACAAAGGAAGAAAACAGAGTGTTCATCCACTCCGTTCCCCACGCACTGCCTAATTATCGATACATTTAGTGAGTGGTGGAATTTAACGCTGTTTCATCGCTTCGTCTTCTTACGAGACCGAAAATTAAAGAAAAACATTTCCTCGAGTTGGAATCGAACCCACAGCCTATATTTACAGTCAGATAGCCACACGATGCGTTTATATATGAAGAAATAGTAAACAAAATAAGTTCAAGTAAGCAAGCATAAAATCTAAAGACTTCAAATTTATAACTTAAAATAACGGATTTTTTAACTAAAAATATACCGCCCAGTTTTCGAGACATATAGTGTTCAGGAGCGAACTCAACACCGCGTATTGTCTTGCTACTAGTGTATAAAAAAATTAATAAGTCATTCCTCGGAGTGAAAATCGATTGCACAAACGTCGCGTTTACAGTCAAATGTTAAGGTCCTCCGTGAAGACTTTTGCTTTGAGAATAGTATTATTGAGTTCAAATAAAATTAGGGTAAGTGTTCCAGTACCTTACTTAATTATGGAAAAATTATCCCTTTCTTCGTCTCTTTTTTTTGTCTCTTAATTAAGTATTAATAAGAACGCAGAGTGATCCCTTTTCGTTTCATATGTATGTATGGAATATTTTATAAATGGAAAAAAAAATCTTAATTATTCATTTTCAATTTAAATGGAACAATATGTTCCTGCACAATTGAATTATTGCATAAATTATAATGTTATTACCGCTATTTAGTAGACCATACAGTTTTACCGTAACTTTTAAATACACATTTATACTACGACGTCTTGAGTCTTATTCATATCAGTGTGCTGTTTATAAACATCGTTTGTATTTATGATGTGATAGTTTTATTAGTGACTATGTTTACTCTTTAACCTTTTAGAGACATTATGTGTACTATAAACGGTTACTGCAAACGCGATTGGCTGTGGGTTCGATCCCCACTCGAGGAAATGAAATATTTATTTAAATTTATATTTTTATTTCTTCGCTCTAATGTCCAGTTAATGCGCGGCGTTGAGTTCCACCGCTCAATATGCCTCCAGAATTCGGTGGAAAGTGGGGAACGGAGTTTGCGTGAATCTGATTTATTTTTCAAACACTCTGTTCCCCATTTTTCAACAAATTTTCGACATATTGATTGACGGTAGTCATAGTCGCTCGTTTGTCTTGTTTTCAGGGCGAAGAAATAAAAAAAAATACCCCCAAGTGGGTCTATAATAAATACTACATAATATATTAGAGTAATCCAACGGCCGAAGCCACAAGCGGAACACTAGTATTATTATTTATTACATAATAATCTAGTTCTAAAAATTGGAATCTTTTAACGTTTTCAAAAAGAAGATAAAACATTTACACGACTTCGCTAACACTATATAATATACGTCTAGTATCAAAATTCATTCTAATTGATTTAGCAATTTTTTCGTGATTGATTAACGAATTATACAGACTTTCATGTTTATATTATTCAAATTAGGGAAGGCATAGACAGAAAATACGATGTTCGTGCGGAATTTACTTTAAAAGACATGCAAGGGGTGAATACCCCCGTGTGAGTGACACAAAAAAATTTTTTCTTGTTTTAGCATTTTCTTTTGGTTGGCGCATCTCTCGTGTATAGCAGAGAAGGTAGCGGTAATCCAGTGTCAACCAAGGTAGAAATGACTATAATTTATTCCCCTTAGTGAGAATCGAATCGAATAGGGCAAATTATTTTTTTTTCTTATTATTAGCTATATATAAATCCAGTCTTTTAGGTCACTGAACAATATAAAAATAGTGGTGTGCCTTATTAGCTCATATATTAAAGATATTAAAGAATTAATAGTAATCTATATCCTGATAATATGTATTATAAAAAATAAACTTATATTTTTTTATAATAAAAATAGTTTAACAGTTATTGATTGATGTATCTAAAAATGTAATTTAATTTTTTTTTTTTGTTTTATTGATTTTTATTTAAGTTAATAGTTAGGATGTACTCCACTGTACCTGCAGGCCAGAGTTACTTGGGAGTGTGTGTCACGGGCGTAGAGTAAAAGCTAATATACAAAATAATAAAAAAATATTTATCTAAACTGCTTACATATAGAGTCGACATTCTAGGCATTATTTAATACTATTATTAAAAAAAAAAACTAAATATCTATATCTGAAGGAAAACACTATATATATAACTATATAAATCAATGTAATCTACATGTGCAGCAGCACAGCGTCTTACTATAAATGAGACGATTCTGAGTGCGATTCATTCATTTTCTTATTTTGGTAACTAGATATTATATATAAAAATCAATCAAATCTCGAAAATTGGGCAGTACATGGGGAACAAAATGTCGTAACACTATGTTTCTTCTACTTATCCTGCAATACGCGGGACAAAGAATGAAACAAATCTTAAGTAATGATAAGTTATTAATATAACATCTACCAAGAAAGTTTTAATCTGTATTATTAGAAAGTAACACTGTATATTCAAGCTGTAATAATATTATAATAATAATAATAAAAAAATAGCTGACACTGAACAACCAAGAAGCATTAAAAAATGAAAGGTGAAAGTAAAATAAAATAAAAATTAAGAGACATAATATATTTTATTATGAAAATAATATGAAAAATGAAATTTCATTACAATGCGATGCAAAAGATTATACACCACTAGACAGTTAATTGTTTATTGCAGATTTTATACACTTTCAAGTATTGATATAAACTTTATTTTTATTTTAAGATTACTGCAAAACCATGAAAAAATTATGTTCAATAATAAAAAATATATTTTATGTATAAAATTTGATAGCATATACAATTTTATTGTTAAATCATAATAATAAATGAAAAATAAAAGATGTTATCTTTTCAATCTGCAATACACAAAGTCTAAGTCATGCTCACACAACACACACAAAATTACCTGAGAAATCTGTACTGGCGTCCACGTCCAGGGAACAACTGCCGATTGAGTCTACGGACTTATCCATGACTTTTACCACTAATTTCTTTGAAGAATTCTTAAGATCTGATTCTTTAACTTCAATTTCGTATGCTCCTATACTATCCAAGTCATTTGACACGTTATTTAAGGAATTAGGTAGCTTTATGTCCGTTTCGTCGGTATTTATTGTTAATATCGAATCAGGTTTTAAAGTCCCATCATCAGGTTTATCCAAAATCAACGTGCTCTGACTGGTAAAGTTACTTCGTATTGGTTCTATGTATTCAACGTCGTCGTCATATACGAACAGCTGATTGGAATGCCCGCTCGTGCCTTGTGCATCCGTCGCGTCCGCTGGTATAGCGTCAACAACCGTTCGCTTATTTAGACTTTTATAAAAATGATTCTCCAACTTCTCCAACTGCCTTTTCGTGTCGGATTGTTTTTTCCGCACGGAATCTATGATGACGGGCAGGTTCAGCAGATCTGGCGTTTTTTCGCCATTTGATCGCTTGAACAGCGGTGAGTCATCGCTTTCCAACTCGAACCGTTTGTATTTTGATGATACGTAATCGTCTACTGATGATGTATCCGATTTTTTCGAATCGAAAAACGTATCTAATGAGAAGAATGATTTTCGTTTTTTCTTTGGTTGGCTCGCTTTATCAAAATTTGACGGCAGGAAAGGGTCTCCCGATTTATATTGTACGCAAATGTTACTTGTATTCACTAAAGATTTGGGTCTGGATTCTTTTGGGATGCTCAACACGCGATTTGTTTCTATTTTCCGCGAGTCCAAACTAAGTGTTTTTCGAAATCTCTCATTGAGATCAAGTAAAAAATGTCTCCGTTCAGTTGATTTTGGGGTTACGTTGTAAGAATATTGCTTGCTGCTCGAAGGTTGGACGTCTGGAATGTGTTCTGTATATTTGAACTCTATATCATTTTCTTCTTTTTTGTTAGACCCATAAGGTTCTGATGGGCATAACGAAGATTGTCTATTTTCTGGCCGATGAAAAGAAAACGACCCTCTGTTAGACGACGATTTCTTTCTGTCGCATATGCAACTGCCTACGCAGCCTAGTTTTATACAAGGTTGGTTATCTGGTTCTAAGGATACCTCATGGCTGGTCTTTGGAATGTACGTGTCGGGTTTATGTTTGTGAACGAGTAAATCTTGTCTGATTTTCTCGAGCCTCTCATCTCCACTTAAGCCTCGAGTGTACTTCGATTTTGGGGGGCGGAAAAATCTAATTGATCCCGACGAATGTGGGTCAGTGATTCGTCGTCTAGCAAAGAACGGAGAATCGGAGATTTTGTTCACTCCCAGAAGGAGTACAGGTGACTTTGTATCCTCTTCATCTGGCAAATCGCTGTAATAAAAAAAATAATTTCATAAAATTAATTTCTGACTAATTACAAAGATATTTTGAAATTTAGAAGTAGTAGTAGTTAGTGTTAAACCTTGTTAGCCCAACAACGTGTTAAATAAAACAAAAACAAAAAAAACATAATGAACAAAAAAATCATACTTACACAAAACATAAAAGGAAGGGGTCTGTTTCACGGCCCTAGCCATTTTTTATACAGATTAAAAAGTGTTATTCACATACTCAAATTTTGTTTAAGCATTACAAAGTTTTATTTTGGTTTTAAATAACAAAACTGTATTAAGTTACAAGAAACAATCTCTGTAAAAATATAGCATATTAAAAAAGGATATAGCCATTCGTCCATTATCTTTTTTAATACCAAAGTGGCGGCCTTTAATTATTAGATTTTTATAGAAAATATTTATCAAAATCTTTTAAAACATATAAATATTATATATTTTAGCTTCATGCCGTATCCCGTGTATAGATCAGGATAGGTTGAGGGTTCCTATTGTTAAAACGTTCTGTTCACCAAGCACCGTACAATTTTCGATTAATTGTGTGTAGAGTGGCGGAGCTTAACGAAAAATTTTTTTTCTTATATATACACATATATTTACAAAGAGCAAAATGAGCGAATTCGTACCGTGAGAAAATTTCATATATAGTAGCCATTACAAAGATATCTAGTCATCTTTATGGAACACGAGTGTCGTTACATTTTATGTGCACTAAATATTGCGACTAAGAGTAGAGTTGAGAGTTCTGAATCCATTAGTAGGACAGTATTTCATTTTATACGCATTGGTTATGGGTTCAATCCCTAATATATTTAAAATACTAGTTGCAACCCGCAACTTTTATCCGTTTTTTTGCAGTTGCCATAGGAATTTTTGGAAATCCTCTTTTATTTCTCTCTTACACAACCCAAGGAATCCATATACCAAGTTTCAGCGTTCTACGCTGCGTAGTTTCAGCTGTGCGTTGTCGGACAGTCACTCGGTAATGGTAGAGTTTCATATAACTATAAAATTATATTATTATTTATTATCTCTCCAATCAAACAGTTCGCTACACTAAAATTTATATTTTAACTTAATATATTCTGTAGCCATCCTCAATAAATGGTATATCCAACACAAAAATAATTTTAAATCAGTTTCCGACCCCGTAGTTTCTGAGATTCGTGCGTTCAACCAAACCAACTCTTTAGAGTTATAGAACCAAAATAATATTCTATATTTTGTGAATATTATAGAGCTTAAACTCTATATATCTATAAAATATACATATAAAATATATATAAAAGGAAAATAAAACGTTTATAGATTTACACACATAAATGTATTTTTTATGAGCAATTAATATTTTGTATAATCAAGTTCGATGTGGTATTTAAAAAGAAAACACAGTCGCGTGCCTCCATCGATAAATAAAAAACAGTTTCTACAGGGCGTGTCAACCTGCACTAGGTAATGGTTTTTTGCTTAGAGTTCTAATTTTACATTTTCTACGCCGTTCAAATGGTTCAAAACTACGTACGTAACGATTTTTTTAAGTAATAAGATGCTAAATTTCATCTTTCTGCTCTGCTCTGCTGCACAAAGTAAGTTGTTATAGATTTTAGGCCACGAAAAAATGTATTCTTTTCTCATATTTCACAGTAACATTTAAGGTAATTTGAAATTGAGTTGAATTTAACGGTTTTTATTTTTTTTACGGGAACTACAATAAATACCGGGATAACACCCAAAAAAGATATAATTCCTCCCGCTAATACCACACCAAAATTCGACTGTCGAGTGTCCGACGAATTGACTGTCCGTTTCTGTAGTTTTTGCGTAATTCGTAAACAGATGGACAAAAATTCTGCTAAATGATTTTTATTTTATGATGATCTCCTGTTATACAACAGGATGACAAATATTATCGGATCTAATCAATATTTTATTTATATAATTTATTTAAAGAATTGACTTCTCTATCCTTTTGAGGACAAATAATGTAGGTTAATAATTCCATTTTGAAAACGTATAAAAATTTTAACGAGCCGGGATTTGAACGCAGACCCTAGGAAGCCGTCAAAGCGCTCTATCCGCTAAGCCATGTTCTCGTTCGTTTAAATGTGGAATAACACTTTAAAAATGTGTTATAAACAAAAACTACAAAATAAAATACAACAAAGAATATTTCTGTCTATCCTAAAATGCGGAATATACTTGAATATAGAAAAATAAGTAAAAAATTCATTTCATAATTGCAATATTCTTTATATGGCATACGTCACTTTGAATAATCAATACACGAACGTCTTCCGGTTTACACATATTTGTAAAGCGGAAATGCTTGGATGCAATCAGGTTTTATTTAAAACAGCTATAATTAAAATATTCTTATGAATGGTCTTTTAAAATCAAAACTGCCCCTTAAATATGTTTTATTTACAATGTAAATGATGCTATCGTGGTGCACCGGCAAAGTGGCAAAGACTTATGTGGATTGTTGGTTCGATTCCCACTCCGGGGATTTTTTTTTTTGCGCTGGTATACAAAGCACTGCGCTGAGTCTTGTCATTTAATATCCAATGTCTATAAAATTGAGTGCGTGGGAAACGGAGAATGTCCATATTGCCTACTCCACCTATAGGGGATACAGCGTAAAAAAATTAAAAGATGTTTTTTTATTATTGTTAATATAATATTCTTTAAGCAAATTCAGCAATTTAGCATAAAACATGATACGTAGAAAAAGCCTGGGGCTTTTTCTTTACACGTTTTAAGACACTTTGGTCCATTTAACAGACGACGTGGGTTAAATAGCGGAAATTAATGCCGCGATTTGATCTTAACCTATCAGACCTATAATATCAATATAGACAGGAATATATATATATATTCTTGTACAGAAATCGAAATGACGCCAATCGTGGGGCAGTGGCACAAGCGTGTGACCGTAAATACTACAGGTTGTGGGTTCGTTTCCCGGTTGAGGAAATTAAATAATTATTCAAATTTATATTTTCACTTCGTCTCTAATGTCGACGCGTAAGCGCGGCGGTGAGTTCCAACGCTCAACGCGCAATGTCTCCAGAATTCGACGGAAATTTGAAAACGGAATGCTTTACACCATAGGTTCCCTCTGCCTACCCTGCTGCGTGCGGGAAGCGGCAGCGGAAAGGTAATCTTTTTAAAGAAAATGAGTCTTTAACGGTGACGATTTGTACCCCTGCGCTTGACTGGCTTAAAATGTAAAGGGAAAAGATTACGAAACTCTTAATATAGCTATATCATGTTAACAATAAATTACATGAGGCGTAAAAAATCTTTATTAATCTCTAGAACGATCGACAGGTTATTGCATAAAACCTTCCTTAACCGTAGCTATTGGATTAGATGTGATGTTATGTGAAGTGTACCTACTGTACTGTATACATGTTTCTTCTGTGGCTTCGTTTTCTTTGAAAGAATCTTCTTGGAAGTAGAAATTACGAAAAAGGGGCCTTTGAATTGTTATGAACAAACATTTTTTTATATTAATTTTAATTTTAAATACATTTGATAATTGGGACCAGTCGTTTATGGCTGTTGTGCCCCAAACGGGCGACTGTACGCGACAGGTGGTGGCTTCGATTCGTATTTGGAAATGAAATGTTTTTATTTCCTCGCTCTAGCAATAGACTGTCTTAACACTAGGTTCCTAGATTCAAATTGCCTACTATGTGCGAGACAATAGAACAGAGTAAAAATACTATTAAAAATCCGGACAAGCGCGAGTCGGGCTCGGTCTACCGAGAGTTCCGTACATCGGAGGTCACGCGCTTTTTTTGAAATTCAAGCTTAGCTTAGCTTAGCTTAGCTAGAGCCCTTTCCTCTGATACCTCACTTGAACTAGCGGCTGTAAAACAACATTTTGGCCCATTTTAAGTCTACAATTTTATAGAATTTCACCATAAATGTATAGATTTCAGAACTTTCCTAAACTTGTACTACCTGTAGTGTTGAAATAACGAATAAGATAGTGTTGAAGTAAACGGCCATATCTTTTTTGTTTGTAAATGTAAAAATACTACCTTTTTAGGAAATCAAGGGACCGTACACCTTAATAATATAGTTTAAATTTCAATTCGATATCTTTAAGCGTTTCTGAGATAAAGGCAGACTTGACAAACAGACGAAACCCTAAAAGTCGAGGATAAAATGTAGTAAAGAAAATGTATTTAGCGCTAAGTTTCAGCACTGTAGCGGAAATTAAGCGAATGTGTAGACAAAATATGAAAATATGATCCGTAATTCGTATAACAATTTGAACGTAACGTGAATGCACCTTTTAGACCAGACACGCTGTTGTTAATCAAAAGAAGAAATTAGGAATGTTTCCAATTCTCTGTTTCGATACTTAAAATGATGAAATATAAAAGAATTACCATTTTAATAACAAAAGAAACATTAAAACCTAAAATGCAACAGTTTAGCAACAACAAAACTAAATCAAAGTTATTGCCCAGTGTAGCTATAAAAAGCTAAACACTTGCAAGTCACGAGTCAATTAAGAGTGCGAGACTTCTTTTGTGTAATAGGAATGATCGTTTAGATCAATGATCCTAGGTTCAATGCCGGTTCGAGGAAATTATTTTGAAGTAATATATAGATGTCTAAATTTTTTTTTAACTTTAGTGTTAATAAACTAAAACATCATTTTTAGAGTTTCATACAACAGACATGATGTTCTTACTGTTTTTATATATAATGGTATGAAACGCTTCGTGCGTGAGTCGGACTCTCATTTGGCCAGTTTTATTTTTTTTAATCAAACCCACAGCCGTCGCGTCTACAGTCAGACAACGCCACAACGGTCTCGTAAATATAATCACAAATTGTTGTGTTATAATATAATTATTTTTTATCTCGCAATATAAAATATAGGAACATCTTAAAAAATTTAGTCCTCTCTGTATTTACAAACCGCTCTCAAGTCTTAGATCGATCTTGAGATATCGTTTTTGATTCATAAATATGGAGTTTAGAAAAGCCCACTTAAGTTATATATAGATGTAAATAAAAAGACAAAATCCAATAGTGGTCTATTGAGTCACAAACTCAATCTTATTGTGATCAATTGAGCAAATTGCTGTTATTGTGCTTAAAATTGAATTACATCTTGACAGTCAAGGGTATAGTAAATCATTTGATGATTTGGTCGTAGCATGATTTGGCTATTGTGGCACAGTGGCAGTTAACAGAAAGGGTAGTACAAAGTTTAAATAAAAAATGAAGTAGGATTATATAGGTAACACTATAGGTTATAAATTAAATCATGTTATTGTTTATATGTATAAGTCCCATGTATTTGCGGTTAGTGTTACCTCAGCTACTTAAAATATAATATCCTGTGTTAACACAGAGTTCGTCGTGGCCCAGGCGCAGAAGGGTGTGACTGTAACACGACGGTTGTGGGTTCGATACCCAGTCCCCACTAATTTATCGCTCTGGTGTCGAGGCAAAGAGGGGCGTTGAGTTCCGCCACTCAACACGCAATATCTCCGAAATTCAGCGGAATGTGAGGAACGGTGTCTTTACACTAGGTCCTCTCTGGCTACCCTGCTGTGCGCGGGATACAACGTGAAGCTGGTTTCTATATATATATCACACAACCTCTACCTTCAAAATCGGTGTAAAATGTGGAAAAAGAAGTATCGTGAGAAAACACAAAACGTTAATAAACGTAACATAATACGAATATGTTAGAAAGTGTTTCTTTCAGTACAATCAACTGAGTGTACCATTACCGAGTTACTTTCGATATTGAATAGAAAGTATGCGTTTCTATACGTTTGTTCGCGTTCATTTAGTTTTATTTAGTTTCACTGTGTGATGCTATTTTAATTAGTTGCGTTATAATCGAAGTGGAGGGCTGTACACGCGATAGTTGTGGGTTCGAGCATCGATGGTGGGAGAGGGGAAGTATCTTTTCGGCATTTTAACTCTTATTTCTCTAATAGGCCGTTGTGGCATAGCGTCTAATCAAGCCATATGAAATATTGAGGGTTTTTTGGGTAAATATGTAATTTATATAATAGTAAATGTAAGGCATTTACTTTTAAATGATCATTATCGGTTTTTTAAAGACGAGCGAAGCCGCGAAAAAAGCTAGTCTTGTCCTATACTTATTATTAATATTATAAATATTAAAGTTTATGAGGATGGATGTTTGTTTTATTTTCAGGGAATAACCACTAAACGGATTTATATGAAACTTTTCAGTAATATAGCTTGTAACCTACATTACATGAGAATAACACACAGTCTACAATTTACGTAAATATTTGTATATGTTTTGGTCATAATATAACAATAAGTTTAAGCGAGCATAGCTGCGATTGACTCGCTTTTATATTATAAACACAAATTCTCAGGATACTTGAAAGTGATATCTTTACAAAACTTTACCCAACAATTAAACGAAGAAAGTTGTTCAAAGACAAAAGATAACTTTCGGATCGTGTGAACTGACTTTATGACTAATACTTCCCATATCACTAATTTGGTGCAACAATGACTTATTTGACGTTTTGAAATATTGCACCAGACGCTGTGTGTAAATGAGCATTCCACACGTAGTGATATATTTAATTTGTTTTTAAAAGAATGCAAAAACCTGATTATTACATAAAATGTGTTTTTAATATAATGAATATGTTTTTTTAGCTGTATTAAATGAACTCACTCAGTTCTAGGGAGCGTGTTGGTGGAATGTAAATCTATTTTATTAAAAAGGAGTCAGCTCCGCCTAAGCATTACGAGCTCATCTCTTTCGCTTTTCTTCTCTTAATGCAGTTTTCTTTTCTTTCAAACCTCGAAAATAAGAAAAAATATGTTTTCTACCGTCACAAGTCAAAAGTTCACACAAAGTCAGGGTGGAGAGCTAGTGAAACGCAATATTTTAACCGTTCACTCAATTCTAATCTCCCGTTAAAATTGTCCACAGTATTATGCGCAACGAGTAACGGAATAACGAACTGTTGTAGACGGTTATGGTTGGACATCAAAAGTTATTTTCATGTATTTTTTAGCCAAAGGAAATATATGGACATGTCATTTTGACTTTGAATTTATTTTGAGATCATGTGTCTTATGGCGGAACTCAACGCTGCAGCAATATCTCTTTCGTAATGCAAAAATGTACATAACATTATAGATAGTGTAGATCCATGGTGCATGCATAGATTCACGCCTTATCTCGCTTATAGTAGGGAAAGCGTGTTGAATGGCAGAATTCAACTCCGTGCTTTTGCCTTTATAACAGCACGTGAAAATGAAAATAACTCATTTCCCCGTACAGTATACCTACAGTCAGCTGCGATGATGTGCCACAGCCATCACAACACAGCCTCAACGATCCTAAACTATCCTGTTGAATCATAATTATTCTGAAAAGTCGATGATTCCTATTCTGAAATATTAGTCTTAATTATTTAAATTTCAAAATATGACGATTCTTTTCATTTCTTAGTACCGGTGTCGTATAAACCCATTGGGGGAATGCCTCGTGAACTTTTTCCTTGAAATCCTATAGTCACAAGGACCAGTCGCGGAGCAGAAGCTCAAACGAGCGACCATTGGCGTATCTAGAGATATTTCTGGGGTAGGCACTACACTATTCTAGGGTGGGCACGGCCCACAGGGCTGTCCCCCTTCCTACGCCCATACGTGCGACTGTAAGCACGACAAGTTGTAAATTTGATTCCCACAATCATATATTTAATATTTTCATTTCTTCGCTCTGGTAACGAGGCAAAGCGTAGAGTTGAACTTCGCCACTCAACTCGAGAAAGGATTTATCAAAATTCATACGGGAACGGAAAAAAACGATTCCATAAACTGAAGATGGCCAAGTTAACTCTAAATGAAGCAAGATACTAGGTTTAACAAGATCTTAAGTACCGACAGAAGAAATGATTATTTAACTACTGTTAACAATCTAATTGAGGAAGCTGTAATGTAATTTTTATACGAAACCGCATTCAGTTAAACGTATCCTATTTACTTTTTGTATCACCCGCAAGTTTCTAATATTGCGTGTTGGGTGCACTGTTTCAAACTCTTTTCACAAAATATTCAACATAGTTTAAAATTTTCTGGTCTGTTAATACAAAGTGCGACGTTAGTCTCCGAAACTCAACATGGAATATCTTGAAATTAGTCGGTGAGAGGTGGCCGGTGAGATTTATTTCACGTAGCGGGACTCTAATCCGCGCTTTTTTTATGCCGTCCAAAATCCGGCAAAAGGCAAAGCGTATCGTTTAGTTCCACCACTCGCAATGTCCCGAAAATGTCTGCAAAAAGTAGGGTTATCGAGAGTTTAGCTCTAGGTTCCCTCTACTTGCTAGATACAGCATGATTTCATTTAAATACGTAACTCAGCCATTCAGCCGTTATATATTTTTTTTTACTTCACATTATAAAGAGGGAAGAGAGAGAACATAGTGTTAAGATACTCCGTTTCCCTTTTTCCGCCGAATTCTGAATGTATTGCGTTTTGAGTGGCTATGTCTATTACCGTAATCAAAGTCTTTGACTCAACACCGAAACGAATGAAATGAAAATATTATATACCTATTTCATTTCCTCGAGTGGAAATCGAACCCACAACCTGTCGCGTTTACAGCAACACTTTTTGGTCCTGCGCCACACGCCTGGCCTCATTATTATTAGTACATTTTTTTTTAATATGGAAACAGATAAAAATAGATGGATGATTTTATCAACGTTACATATTATGTATTAAGATAAAAGCGATATAAAAGATATCATCAATGGCTTAATGAAAACGTTTATTAATACCTCTACGGAAGCAGAAATAAAAAAAATACACGACAACAACAACTATAGAAAAACCTTTTTTTTCGTGTTTTTGGCTAGGTGGGTAAAGTAGTGTTATTATTTTTATAAACAAAAAGATAAATGTTTACAGGGTCTGACTGTAAAGACAACAATTGTGGGATCGACTCCCATTCTGAGGAATGACTTATTTTCATTTCCTCTTTCTGGAAACAAGAGAAAGAATGACGTACATGGGGAATGGATGGGTCAGGCTTTCCCTACTTTGCCGTATGCGGGATACAGCGTGAAGCTAACAAAAAAGGAATATCCTGTCTGGTCTGCCACAAAATAGGTTTTCTTATAATAATAGAAAACAGAGAATGGAGTAATTCGTTAATTATGATTAAACTCTATATCTCCTTCAATATAAAGATAGCTTAGAATGTATGTCACATGACCAATTCTAAATGCCCGTGTTAAATAGCAACGCAGGATTTTTAAACGTGATGTATTAGTTGTAGTATTTTCTGATCACAGGACGACTATTCAACGCAAAAGTATTAAAATAATATATTTTTTTAATAGATATTTTTGTGTCGAATTATTTATTGCCTGAGATAAGAGCGATGAAGCAAACAATCTTTTCAGCTTTACAATGCTAGTACAATGTATACTGCTTACAATATAATTAAGCAAGTTCACCGTTCTAAAAATCATTCTTACGTCAAAACAGATGAAGAGTCAATGACTTTTACAATTACACACTGTCTATTACCGTAATAAAAGTCTTGAGCAAAGATTTTTGTGGGAAATTTAAAAAGATATAGTTTTTCAGATACTCCAATATTGGAGGCATAGCGTGTTGCGTGGTGGAACTCAACGCCGTGATTAGCCTCGACATCAGAGAGAAGAAATTAAAATATTAAATGGTAGGAATCGAACCCACAACCCGTCGCGTTTACTGTCATACGCTTGTGCTCTGAGCCACCACTGGTCTACTATTACTATTATCATTGCCTCGAAATCAATGTAAAAATATGAATACGTTAAAATTAAGAAATAATTATATTTCGCATTTATATATATGAAGTTAAAATTAACACAGATTATAAGATAACTTTAACAATAAACAAAGAAACTTAAAATTTGACGTAAAATTATTATTTAATATTTATGTTATTTAAATAAAAGTAAACAAACAGACGAACAATAATTGTAATATGTCGATAATCACAATACAGAAAATACTAAAACAAATCTATAGTATAAACAAAAAAGTCAAACTGAAAACAATAGAACCTTAGTCATCAAAACAAAACGAAAAAAAAAAGAAAATACTTACACATATCATTCATTTTGAACTACAACACATTTAAATCATCTTCAATTAACTAAAAAAAACACAAAAACTTCAATTTCAATTTCAGTCACGACCACTTAACCTCAAAAATAACTAAAAACTATATTTTTCTATTCAAATTTAGTTTTTAAAACCTTATTTTGTAGGATAAAACGTTTAAATTACAGGATTTGAATTGACACACGTCTATGCACTGTGGGCGTTGCGACTATATGACGTGGTCCCTTGGAATCGACTACTAAATATCCAAATACACCAAACTACCGAAATATAAAACTTTCATAACATCCATTGAAGAAATCGTTAAAAGAATTTGTCTTTAAACGGTTCCAAATCAGCGATGTATACGTATTTTATTGATATGAATGTATGATACAAGGAAAAGTTAGTGAGTGATGAATGTGAAAGAATAGGGGCCATACAGACAGTGATTATTCGATTAACTTCAACCGACTTATGAAATAAAGGTGTTATGATGTCTATATATACATTATACATATATAAAATTCTTCGGTTCTTAAGTGACCGATAGACAAGTGACTTTTGGCCTGTAATTTTCTTGAGGAGTGTAGGAGATCCGAATGAGGAAAACTCCCGATATTCCTGCGGACATGGGAAGAAATGAGATTTTCTATTCTGGTTTTAAAATCCACGCGTACAAAGTTTCGTTTAATAATTAGTGTATAATATCATTCATTTCATTAATTTTCTAGCTTCTAGTTTTTGGAATCCAACGCCGCGCCTTTCTAGAACGGAGAAATTTGATTGATTGAATTTATTATCATCATTTATTTTCTATTAATATGATCATATTAAAAAAGTTTTAAAAATAATTTAATTAATTTAAGTAATATAAAAAATAATAAAAAAGTACCTCGAAAGAAATAATTTCAAGGAGAAATTGATCGGAGACTATGACTAAATCATTTCAATACTTTCTTTCTGAATTTAATCATAGAGTAAAAGTAAAAACGAACAAATTTTCATTAATTTAAGCAAATATACAACATTTGTTTTGTATTCTTGCTATCTATAGTAATTACTTTATAAGACATTTAACGTACAAAAAGAAAAGAAAGAGAGACAGTCACTACTATTAATTATGGTTTTTTTTTCAATAATAGCCGTAGTGGCGCAGCGTGCAACTGTTAAGGCAATGGTTGTGGATTCGATTCCCATTCAGAAGAATGACATGATTTTGAAATGAAGTGACTTAACACGAGGTTCCCAGATTCCTCTGCTTACCCTCCTATATGAGGAATATAACGTGAAGCTTAAAAAAAGAGGTGTAAAAGACGGAAGAAACGATGTAAAACAGATGCGTTAATTTACTATACCTATACAATTAACAGCTAGTACGTATATTTTTAGATTATGTCTTTATTTAAGACTTACTTCTGGATTTCTAAATGGATAATAAAATGTGAACTATTTCTAAATTTTATACATCAATTACTTAACATCGTAACGTTTAGAGATACCTTCCTTAGCCTATATTGTTTTCCTTTCTAACCAACTTTAAAAAAGGAGGTTATCGATTTGTCATGTGTGTACGTGATGTTGTTGGAATTTGAAATATTTAAGTATTATGATTTTAAGGCTTCCAAGCACGTTTGCTTAATTTCGTATATTATATATTAGTATATATTTCGTATATTATATTTAGTGTGTCGACAAATATCTCCGACGCTAAATATTGTATGGTATATTAAAACTTAGAAGACAGTCCAAGTTTCATTAAAATGGGTATAATAATAGTCTTCTTTGATTTATAACTTTTTATAGTTTATATCATAAAAACTAATTTATTTATAAATTCCTATTTTAGGTAAACAAATAAACATTCCATACAATGATCCAATGTTTTTTTACAAACAAAATGTACTTGAATTACGTATTCAGTTCAATGTCAGTAGCAAGATATATATTTTTTATCAAAAGATAACAAATTCCTAATTTATATTGTACTATGTCGTAATAATACATAAAAATAGAAAACTAAGTATAATAAAATTACAAATAAATCAGTAACATTTTTACGATACAATGTATTTTTTTTATGATCTGGTGTTAGCTATTGAACACATAATACGTCTTAAACAGAACGATTAAGGAAAATAAAAAAAAATGTTGCATATTTTTATGTTGATATTAGTTATTAGATAATATTTGTATATTTTGTCAAATATTCAAAAGTATCGTCTATAAATAAATTTTCTTGTGACCTGAAATATAAGAATTCGTTTTCTTTAACATACATGTTATATGTACGTAAGCATTATTATATTTTTTTCAAAATAGTAATATTTTTATTGATTTTTCAAATAATTTCATATAATAGGCCAGTCGCGGCACAGAGGCACGAAATGTGACTGTAAAATCTGCTAGTCATGGGTTAGATCCGCACTCGAAAAAGTGCAATATTTATTTATATTTTCATTTGTCATTTTCAGGTGTCGATGCAAAGCGCGGCGTTGAGTTCCGCCACTCAACACTTAATGCCCCCAGAACTCGGCGGAAATTGGGGAACGGAGTGTCTTAATACTAGGGTCCCTCTGCCTACCCTGTTGTGTGCAGGATACAGCGTGAAGCTGATATTGATAAATTTCAAATATATTGTTTATCTATATTTCGACCGACCCGTTTACAAAGCGGCAATAATTGCGTCGTGAATGGCCGGACGTTACAATAGTCAATTATTCGCTTATGTCATAGTCATTGTTTCAATCTAATATATACTTCCGAATGCGGGAAATAAGAGAGCGTGTCGTCTATATTTTGCTCGTACTGGCTGTTTTTTAACCGACTTTATTAATAAGTGTATGGGATTTATAATTAATAACATATTTTGCAAGAGTGAGTGGTAAGAGTTGCCTCTGATACCACTCACTCTCCAAGAATAAAGTATAGATGATACTGGTGAAAGGAAAAGCATGTGAGGACTACGCGAATGACAGCGGACGAGCCGAAAGGACTATTCAAACCGTAGCGTTTGCGCTCTGTTCTTCAAGACTACCCCATTAGGAATAAAATTGGATGCCAAAATATAAAAAAAAATAACTAATATATCCTTCAAAAACTACTAAAGCTCTAATATATTAGAAAAAATAATAATTAATATTTTATCTGATGTCTAAATAGATCATAATATCCTTTTATAATTAAAAATCTTTCAAGGAACATTTTGAGACAAGTCCATTTTCAATCAATTTCAGGATCAACGGGAAGTACCTACACTGTAGAACACTATATTAACACTTATGTTATTATTACTATACTTGAGCGAGTTGACAAACTTAAACTTGCAGGCATGTGCACTCATTTTGTACGAAATGAATTACAAATGTAAGTTTCTAATAAAAAAAATTTCTATGAAATATTTTCGGTTTTTTTCCTAAATGTGTTTCATTAATTCTCATTTCGTGCCAATTTTTTTAACTGTAGGATACCACTATCCTTGAAACTTCCACGCGATATCGAGATAAGAGGTTGACAGACGAATAGAAGTGGGGAACGGAGTTTCCTAACATTAGGTTCCCTCTGCTTACGGGATACAACGTGAAGCTCGTTTAATTTCCTTAACTCGTAAAAACGCCGGGTATAATTTTAGTTTTAAGAAACTCCGTTCCTTAATGATAACGGCGGAAAGTTGGAAACTTCTTACTACCAGCGCGAGGAAATTAAAATGTTAAATATGTTATTCTCCCGGAATCAAGCCCTCAAGCTGTCGCGAATGCTTAATATAAAAGATATAATATGATGCTTTCTGATATAGTTTCGCAATTTACACATAACAAACGCAATATTGTCGTATAGGCTTAAACACGATAGTTTTGACCGTGGAATAACAAATTCCATACATGCCTTTGTTACCGCAAACCTGACAATTATGTTCAGTTAATATTATATTTCAATATTTTTTTTAACTGTGACGTATATGTACATACAGTGAGTGCATTATGGTACTAATATAATTATATGTTATATAATTAAATATCAGATGAAAAAAATATTAAAGAAATAGAGGCCAGGCCAGTCGTGGCGCAAGTGTGACTGTAAACGTGACTGGTTGTGGGTTCGATCCCCACTCGAGGAAATAAAATATTTATTAATTTATATTTCCATTTCTTCTTCACTCTGGTCTCCGGAATTCGGGGGCAAGTGGGCAATGGAGTGTCTTAACACTAGGGTACCCTCTGCCTAGCCTGCTGTGGGCTGGATACAGCGTGAAGCTGATTTATTTTATTTTTTAAAGAAGAAACAGAATAATTTCGATAAAAGTGGAAAGTATTTTTATTTTCAGTTCTGGCAAGATCGATTGCGGCGCTAAGTTTCGCTACCTAACACGCAATATTTCGCATATCGGCGAGAAGCGGAAGACTGAGTGACTTGACACTGTGTTACATATGTCTAGCCTGCTAAAGAAAAAGCTGTAAAACTAAAAACAAAAGAAATTATCGTAGAAGAAACATGTAGACAAGTATGTATATAATATTCTACAATTAGAATTGCATTAATACTTTATAATTTAGACATTGTTCCAACAAGCCAGATTAGTTTTAATAGATATGAATAATTTTCACATTTCATGGCCTGTCGTTCCGGTCAGTTTCCGGTTTAATTACGCATATAAGAATATTTTTAATACAAGAATATAAGATTTAATCGACAACGAACCGTACCGTATGGTAAACGGCAAAGACAATCATAGCTTATGCTATAGCGTTACTCATTTAAAAAACACCAAGTGTACCTACTTGAAATATTTCGTTTAAGTGACTTAACATTAGGCGTAGAAAACGTAATGAGCTGAGCAGTTAAACCTATTAGAGAATTAGGGCAAATGGATAATTTCGTCTTTGAATGAGTGAGCTGTCACATTTTTGTTAATTATTATATTGGCTTCACGTTTCGTATAGTATAGCAGGGTAGGCAGGAGGAAACCAGGGTTATTATTAAGACACTACGTTTCCCAATTTCCACTCAAGTGGTGGGGCTCAACGCGACACTTTCCACAAGACCTACATAAAAACAATACCTGAAGCCATTACAATTGCGTTTAAAGGCAGATGCTGTCCCACTGCGTATAAGTACAGAACGGTAGATGAGTTGTGGCCGGCAGGTAGGAGATCTAGATTATTACCTATGATTGAAAATGGCATCTCAAGATCACTTTCAAGAAGGGTCTTAGAGTTGAGAGCGTTTTATAAATACAGGCCTTAGTGAAGTCAAAAATTACACTTACACCTCGGTTTTTTCAATATAACTACTACCCACTTAGTAGCCACCAAACTAAATATATGATGTATCAACTTAATAGTATAAGTCAAAAAAGGTACAAATTTCAAGATATGGAGTTTTGATAGTTTCTGCAATAAAATAAAATTATCTATCAAGAGAAAGCAGATCTATAAAGAGTTTTTTTTTAAGTTTATTATATTTTTTATACTAACTTCTTAGATTCGTGCACAAATGACGATGTGACGTTTGATCACGCCAATATAATACACTAAGAGACAATCTTTGATTGTAAAGGAAAAAGGAGACCGGAGTAATGTAGTGAGTGATGCAGTACTCCCTACCTGCCATATTAATAAAACACACAAAAACAGCCATAGCAATAAAAAAATATTATATTTTATTAGTTTAATATTAATATGTAATACAATAATAAATTTTAGTTACATACAAATTAATTATTAAATCACCACACTCACTAAAAATCATGCAATACTAATTTATTAATTTTTTTTTAAAGTTAAATTTAAAACCTTTAAATATTACCTTCTTATCCAGCGAAAGAATCGATTCGCGCCATTCCGGCCATTCGGCTTCTTCTTCTTCCCCATTTTGACACTTAATACTTTGACACTTAAAAAATATATATCATTGTCTATGTTCTCAGCACACCACTTAGTTTATATATGGAATAGCACTGTTACAAATATAGAAACACTTCGATACAGGACTCTATGGTTTGGCTCTATAAAACATTTTTACTTAATTTTACATAATTATTATCACATGTAAAACTAACTTAATTTATGTCAAAATACCGATATTTTTAAAAATTTTGACAGATAAAAAATACAGATAATTATAGCTTTTGTTACGGATATCTTGCATTAATTAGTACACGGTTGGTTATTTAAAAGTAGCAAAAAAATCTTTAAATTATTGATAGAATAACCAATACAATGGTAAATAAATAAAAAAAAGGCGTTCCAACAGTAACGCGTGTTGGAAGCGCGCGCCGATACTGGCGCGTGGCCACGGACGAAATTAGAATTAAAAAAAAAACACTTGCAACGGGAATGCAGCGGGTGTTCATTTTATTTTGGTTTTACGTCTGTGAATGATTATTCATGTGACATTTGTTTTTTTTAATGTTTTTATCTTATATTATAATTTATATTAAAATAGGGAAGTGAGGCTATCGCGCCGGGCTTGGTAAATGTCTGCTTTTACACGCAATAGTTTTCAAATTCATCGATCAATAGTGCAAAATATTTTAGTGTCCTCGCATCTCTCAAATTTGTGATAAATTTAGAACGGAGAGTTTATAAACCATGAAGAAAAGAAAGTATAACGTATGGCTGTAACATACAATGCTAGATCATGGAAATCGCGCTCTTCACGTTGTACAATACAATAAGCAACATTTTTTTTAAATATTATACAATAAGTAACATTTCCGTTATAATAAATTAAAAGAAATCCAGTATAATAGTGCGTCAAAATAACATTGTTATTTTAACACAATATTATACTACCGTAAACAATTTTTACCAACCACTCAGAAAATCTATCTTTCTTTCTTTCTCAGCAAAAAGAAAGAAAGATAGATTTTATATTATAAAAGTCTTAGGAACGAAAAAATATGCAGGAAATAGGCTCAAAGAACCTAGAAGTCACTTCTTCTTCTTTCTTATTCATAAGCTAATATGCCGCTCCTCTATCATTATTTTAAAATGGACTGCAGTACTATAATAATTATTATTAAACATACATATTTTTTAATACTTGTTAAATTTTTTTAAATATAAACTATTTTTCCGTGGAAAATAAAGGGATCGTAGACAAAAATAAATAAACCTAACATTACGCGCGTGACTCACTGTCTTCTATATCTGTTCAGACGAAACGTTCGATGAAAACAATGTGCGATTTATACGTATGTATAGGTATAGACTAGCTTTTTTATTTATTTTTATATAGGTAGTATTTTTTATCGAATGACGTTTCAAGAAATTTTTATCATAGCCATATGTAGTGTTTTTTTAATTTAAAAATGTTTTTCAATTCTGTTAAATAAAATATATAATAAATATAATTGTAATAAATAAGATTTTTTGTTAAGAAAAAAAATAGGTTACAATAACCAAGTCACATAAAGTTTTATTCCATTTATAAACAGCTGACAATTCTGGGATCGATCTTGAGATACAATTTTCATTCATAATAATCTATCAATGAAAACGATATCTAACTGTAAAAACTAAACTGAAATAACTGTAAAACTCGGTAATCGCTCTTATGATCAATCTCAGAGTTTAGATCTGTATATAAACACGGACCAAAACTCGATAAACTCTTGGTTATATGTCGCCATAGTGTCTCTAAAACGAAAATAAACAATATAACGTCATAAAACTGGATGCAACGGAGACTTTGGCAAGTTACCAGTAGTGGTTTATATTTTATACCGTACACAAGGCCAGTGCCAAAATGGTATAACCTATTTAAAAAAAACAATAATTAAAATTATATAAGTTGTCAGTTTTTAAATTATTATTGTACATAAAATGTTTTTTTTGGGTTATTTTAATATTTTTAACAATGAACTATTAAAATTTTAAATAATCACGTAGTATATTAAGACCTGAAGGTCCAAATAATGGACCTTTTGAATGGAAAGAAAGCACAAACCTTTCCTTAAAACAAGACAGAATTAAGAAATTTGACACACAAAAAAAACAAATAAACAACAAATTTTACGCGTCGCGTCGGCGAACACGAAATTAATGTTAATATACCATTAAAATTTAGAGTACATACTTAGGTACCTTCCTTTATTTTTATATTATATATTTTGTTTTCAAAAAAAAAGGTCAGGTTAAAACAATTAATTATATTGCAACACCGATATACCAAATAAAAAAGAGCACATCTTGCGCGCGCGCAACATATACTCGTATTAAACATATACACACAAAATTTATGACGTAACAACCAAAATCACTTGGCGCGACTCCAGCGATACGACATTTAATGGGAATGAGGAAATACAGGAATACTTCATAATTGGCCTAAATTAAGCCTCTGACACATCTAAGTGATGAATAGACGCCATTTTGTCGAAACTTAGTCGCAAAATACCGGCTGTATTTAGTTTTATCTCATTTTTATTTATACTACTAAAAACTATAATTTTGTTATAGCAGTGTAGAGCCTGAGAACCTACTGTTAAGATACTCTATTCACATCAAGATATTATCCGTTCCCAATTTTTCCACTCAACACCGCACCGCGTTGTTACCAGGGTGAGGAAATGAAAATATAGAATATTTCATTCCTCCGAGTTGGAATCGAACCCACCGTAGCGTTCACACAGGCTTGTACGCCTGCGTCGCTATAAAAATAAAAAAAAATTATGTCCCACACATTCATGTAACGGCTTTGTATTATACTCGTACATATTTTAAATTTTATCTTATATTTAAAATAGGAAGAAAAACAAATTTAATATTAATGTTTTACTTATGTAGTCCTATTTTTTATTATTGATTATATTTTTCATGTGCATCACAATACCACTGAGGGGTAAGAGGCTTATCACTTCAAATAACTGTAATGCTAATCAAATCGCTATTGAACATAAGAAATAATTTAAAAATATTTTTTTATATATGAAAAGATTAAAAGAACATTGTTATTATTAATTTCCTTCCCTGTATTACTAAAAAAAGATAAAATTTATAAATATTTTACATTTCATTTTGATTCGTGAAGATTGACATACCCATCCCCTTTATTTGTATACATATACATTACTAACAGACAAGCAACTAAGATGTAAGTGAAAATAAAAACAATACTGGCCGTATATTCTTTGATCTTTGCGTATTTGAAATGGAAGAACAAAACATCGCGCTCCGTTTCATCGAACGCTCTTTAAAACTGACCGTTGTTGATACTGTGAGGTTTTATTTAAAAAAAATCTATACATAGAAAATGCACGTTTTATATACAGAAAGTCGTCTGCCAAGAAAAATATAGGGGAAAAGAATATATATATAAAAACATTTTTCTTTTGCACTTAGAATATTTCTAAGCACATTAAATTATATTCTTTTTTAATTTCAATATATTATTGAACACACGCATTAGCCACAACGATATCTACACTGCACAGTTTATAAATAGCACATTACACACTCTACACAGATTATATCGATCACTTTTTAAAAATTAATTAAGATAAAAATAAAAAACAAATACCATGTATACAAAGAGCACATATCACGAGTCCCGTAACGAGCGTATTTCGCTACTGGCAGTCTACAAAAACTAAAGCTTTCTGTATAGAGCTAAATATAACTCACAACATGATATATTTTGAAGTGTAAAGAAAATAAAGAAAGAAGGTGTTTACGAATAAAATGTTTAGTTAGTGTGGATGTGGCGTAGTGGACAGCAACTGACTATGAGTGCAATGGTCGAAGGTTGCCACAAAATGGGTAAATTGAGTTCCGGTCTCTGGTTCACTCAACACACAATGTCAACAGGAAAAAAAACATATTAGGTATATGTTATTTACTATACAAATGTATAGTTATTTTTAATAATCTAACTGAAATCACATTTGTTCCAGGCTAGCAGAATATGTTTCGTTTTCTTATGTAAAAATATAACTAATTAAATATATTTTTCAATAAAATTACCTACTTTTAGATATATGTGAAATCTATACTAATATTATATACTGATGAGTTTGTTTGGTCAAACGCGCTAACTCCAGGAACTATAATGGATTAAATAAAAAAATTGTCATGGATAGTCTATTTATTAAAAGATTTTTGAAGAACAAGGAACGTTTTAAACTATATTACATCACATTAAACCGTTTCTATGTAACTCACGAACTTGTTTGAATTCAAGACAGGTAAATGCGATTATATATCACAAAAAAATATTCCCTTCTATGTAGTGATATAAACTGGGAGAAATTTCACTAGGTACCTAAAAAATTGTCTGAGCAAATAGAACCCCATTGAAGTAAAAAAGTATATGAAGGTAGATAAAATAAATAATTACAGTAACATAAAAGAAAATCAAACTAAGCAAACCAACCCAACAACTTACATACATTATATTACATATATTTTAAAGTATATATTTTCTATATTTCAAACCAGTTTAACGGATGAAGAGATTTCCCTCACAATTTATACTATAATAAAATTAACACGTCTTCTTGGCGGTTATTATTAGACGCCACTTGCGCTTGCATTCGAGTCTCACTCAAAACACATTTCGCTGTGAAACAAAATGATTCCTTTAGCATTGATAAGTTAGGGCCCGCAGGTGGTGGTGAATCATCGTTTTGAATTTGTACAGCTGTAATTCCAGACTTTAGTGAAAACACTTACTTTTCGGTTGTATTTAAAAGGGTTAAGTGCGAGTCGGACTTGTCCACCGAGGCTTTCTATTAAATACCCATAAATTTTCATTTCATTTCAGTTCTCGTTTCATGCCAAATTTCATAAGTGTAGGTCCACGGGGAGTCCACTATAGATTTTGATTATTCCGAGGTTTAGTTAACGAGTAATTTTGCAAGTTGTAAGAGTCGTCGTAATAGGGAGCAGAACAGCGTCTAACAACAAGACATAACGAAGCGTTGAGTTTCCTCAACGCGTGAGTGTGTGAGTTCACTCAACATGCAATGTCTCGAAAATTGGCGTGAAGAATAATGTTACTTGTATCGTACCCTTCAATTTTATAATATACAGAAAGTATAAAATATAGATAATTCAAATGCGATTTGAAAATACTACATAATAAAAAAGCGATCTATTGTATATCCTAACGACGTCATAAGCGATGGCATAAACTTTATTTTTAATTATATGCCAATTAATTATGTAACCAAAAGCGAATAATTCGCGTCCTTGACATATTTACAATAGAAAACAATTCAGCATTATTTTCAAGGCAGTAGGTACATTTGTTACGGTAATTATCCGAATTCGAAAACAATAGTATTTTGCAAATGCATCTCTAAATCTTGTTGTGTTCCAAATTTTTTTTTATTGGTTATGTTGCGAATTAAATAATTTATCAGCTTTATTATGCACTTTTACTTAAACGCGACGGTCCCGAGTTCGATTTTCAATTAGTGAGGAAATTATTTTCACTTCCATGCTTCTGGCAACAAGGCAAAACGTGGCGTTGGGTTCTGCTCCTCAACACGCAATGTCTCCAAATTGACACTATGTATTCTCTGTATATCCTGATACTCAGGAACCAGCGTGAAGCTGCAAGAAATAATAAATTTTACCGTTTTAAAGATATCTGCATGAAGACAGAAAATAGACACGCCTTTTGTTGTTTCAATTGCATGAAATCTCAAATCCGCAATGCATATATAACGCATAAGAAAAAAAAATACGAGATCGGTCATTGAACTTGAATCTGGCGTGTATCCAAGAAATACAGTCTAGGACATCTAGACATCTAGACTTAGTATTTTGAATTTTTTTTCTTTGACGATAAGTAAACTAGGACCTATTTCACGTTAATGTTTAGAAAAACACTAAATTACATACTTATGTTGTCATATGGTATTATGTGAGCAGTTAAATGTGTTTTTTTAGCTTCACGCTATTTCCAGCATAGAGCAGGGTAAATACAGAAAAATCTCATACTAAAACCCTTCTGTCCACAATCTGTCCAATTTTCGAGATATTTTTTGTTAAGCGGTGGGACTCAACGTCTCGCTTTGATTACTACAGTGGATAAGTAAATCTTCCATTCTATCGAATGGAATGGAACGCTGTATCTGTAATAATATTTAGTCAGAAGCATTATACGAATAACATGTAAAGATACTCAGAGACAACAATTACCGGTTCAGCAACACACAACCACAACTCGATACTACCCGCTCGCCTCACTCGCACATGCTATTACGACGTCTCGGTGGGTGGGTTCAGCGTGCCTTAGAGGACCTTTAGGGGCAATCCGCAACCTCGGTGGTTTTGGGTCTTCTAGGGTAAATGGAGTAGGAGATGCGCCTACTGCGTTCTTCTACCCCTTTGTCTCTGACTGCGAAGTCGGTCAGTCTCCGGCAGTCTGCATTCGCGCTGGACTCGCGCCCCCGTCGCGCGGCCTCCTTCAATGCAGGTGCACAAAAGGAGACCATGGTAGAGCAGTTCCTCTCACTATTTGGCGAAGCTCAATCTACAATAGATAATGAGCGCTCTCTACCCATTACGGCCACTAGGGTGTGGCGTTGCTGTGCCCAAGCAGTCCAGTCGACTAGAGTACGACCAGACGAAGGTCGAGGCCGAGTCCACGGGCGAATTACACTCAGAACGCCAAAACTTTTTTGGACCTATCGATCTACGCAGGGGCGAATAGCTTCTATTGTAGCTATGCCTACCGCAGAGTAGGTACAACAAGTTTAGTTTTGTGTTTGAGTTTAGTTATAAAAGATTTCATCGCCATCATCAAAAAATATTGGTGATTATTTAATAAATATTATAGATAACTTCATAAGGTCACAGATAATTATTATTTATTTTTATTAAATGGAATTAAACTGCGATAAAATTATACATGAAAAGAGGCGAAATACAAAATAATCTGCAATTTAACTATGAACACTCTCATATAGGTAGGATTTTACTTACAACAAATCTAATTCAGTCAGAAATATCTTAACATCGTCTCCATAAAATACAAATAATAAAATATAACGAATAACATTAAACACTTAAATAAATCATTTAATAAACTGGGCACAACACCATAGAGTCTATATCAAAGCAGATTAAAAACAAGAATATTTCAAAATTAGAACTCAACCCGACGCGCGCTTCGCATTTCGCGCCATGCACTGTCAAAAGTGGCGGGAAACGATGACAGGTGGACAGAAAAGGAAAGGTATGTATATATTAATTTAATAAGCATATCTATGTTATATCAATGTTTGTTTGTTTATACATATATGGTAGATACACATATTTAATGTAGCGTGTACTTATTTCTCTAATAATTATAATATTTTTGCCAATTGTACACATTTGCGTATCTAGAGATATTTTGGGGCCTGGGCCTTAGCTTTGAACAGATATATTCGTGTAAATGTTATTGTTTCTTATTTTTTATTGTTCGTCACAAACATGTTGTAAGTAAATGTCTGGGGTTGGCACTAGACTATTCTGTGTTGGGCACGGGCCACGCGGCACCCCCTCTTCCTATGCCTATGATTGTATAATTATTTCTACCATCGCATTGAGTTGCGAGTAAATGAAAATGGGTTAAAACGGAAAACTCTTTACATATTATATAAATTGGAGGATATCTAATGGTTTTATTAAAGAGTAACATTAATAAATTATAAAATATTCCTAATTAGGTGCATTGTTGAATCATAGTTGCGTATAAATTTACGTTAATCAACGGCACAATAGACACAGTACCGATGTAAGTTAAAACTCTGTAAGTATCTCGTTTATTTAAACTCCCCTATACTTATATTAAGCTATGCCGAAGAGTTTATTTGGTTGAGCAATGCGTTAAAACTCAGGAAATGGTTCAAATCGTAAAATTATTCTTGCAATGGAAATATCATTTATCGAAGAAGGCTATAGAGAGCCGCAGTATACAGCCACTAGTATTTTAATTAGTCATTTTTTTTAAATACATCAATTACGAAATAAAATGTTTAAACGGCTCGTACAAAGCCAAACTAAAAAGCTAGTTGCACTAACACATTGAGATTCACCTCGTGCTCATTACCGATTCGGTGTAACTAATAATTTTCAGTTAAATATGGCGTTCAAACGTACGCCGGATAAATAATAGTTTACACTTACGACACTGACTCTTACCTCCGGTTTCGCGTACAGTACGGTTGACGAGTCGTGAGGCCTTAAAGTTAGGTTTTTTGAACTTTAACGGATTGTACTTGGCAAGAAAATAAAAAAAAGTAAAAAAATCCTTAACAATGATCGTTATGTAATATTCAGTTATATTTTTAGCTTCACGTTGTTGCATACATCAATGTAGACAGAGGGAGCCTAGTGTTAGGTCACTCCGTTCATCTCTTTCCACCCATATTCGAAAAAAGATAAATTTTCCAATAATGTTACTTTCTTTATAATAATTAAAACTCTATATATATAACGTATTTCTGTTGTCGCTATTATACCAAATACTGAAAACAGAATAAAATCAATATTTTAGATACAAAGTGTGAGGGGCAACGAAAAAAATTATTTCTCCTATTAGATGGAGATCTTGGAGATTGAACCCACAACATTTGCGCTTGCAATCAGACTCTGCCCCCCTGCGCCACAATAGTCACGTATTTCTGAAAATTACTAAACAACATACGACATAGCGTGTACAGCCTTTATGCGATAAAACCTGTTTAAAATCGTCGGGAAACAATTTTAACAATCAGGTACCATGCTGTATTTGCTTACTATGAGGATAAAGTATATAAAAAACACCTCTATATGTGTATTTTAATAAAAATAAGCCATTGAATTGCATGATTAGTAGGTATAGAAAAATTTTCAGCTTCACGCTATATCTCACATATAGTAGTGTTGGAGAGGTCCTGCGAACCTAGTGTTATAAAGCATTGCGTTTTGTGAGTGGCCCAACGCAACGCCACATTTGGCCTTTTTCTAGAGCGAAGAAAAGCGTGCCCCGTGCGAGTGTGAATCGAACTCACAACCGTCGCGTTTACAGTCACACTCTTGTGCCACTGTGCCACTTCCTTTAATGAAGGAGTTGTATGAGAATAAAAAAAGGTACGGTTTTTGTTATATTAAAAAACTAAATATTTCCCTGGTCTTTTGTAACACGCGATGGTAATCAACGCACTATTTACTAGCGGAACATTGAAATCATAGTGACTAAACACTCACTTTCCTTTGTATAATCATTAAAAGTATAATCATTAAAATTTTTTATTAACATATAAATTACATTTAAATGCTAAGAATTAAATATAAAATACCAAGTAACTAAACTTCTAACATTATTACCAGCATAACAAACCGGTGATGCAAAATCACTATGTAAAGGAATTTTAATGTCATATGACAACCATAAATGCATTCCGATGCATCCCACAGATAATGTAGGAATGACTATTATGTAACAGATGAATGTTAACTGCTTATGTTATTTACAAAAACTTTATTGCCTTTTGTGGAAAAAGGTTTATATTTTTAAGTGTTTTGATATTCTTTATGAAATAGACAGCAGGGTGAGCAGCAAGAAACTGGGAACTTAGTATTGAGATGCTGTTGCACAGCTTGTAAGCGCTGTGCTTTGCATCAGTACAACAGAGAAGAAATGACAATATTTTTTCTTATTTGCTCGGGTGCGAATCCAACCCACAACTTGTCACATTTACAGTCACAAGCTTTTGCCCCTACATTGCAACCAGCCTCATTATTTTTTATTTTATAATATTGAAGAAGGACATAACAGACAAAGAAAAGAACATCGGTATTCCCAGATTATGTATAATTTTTGACACATTGCATGTTGGGGGGTGGGTCTTAGTATTGCAGTTTGTCCACTAAAGTGTGGACATAGTCATGTTAACAATCTTTTTTTTATTTATTTGGCTAGTGGAAGACTATTTTATATATTATACTTGTATTTTAAGCAAATTTCAGTGGTATAAACAATAAACAAGGAAATTCAAATTTCTGAAAATAAGTGAAAGAAATTTATATCAGGTAACGTAAAATGGAGGTAACAGAAAACTTTCACCACCTTTTCCCCTATTTAAAACTATTCAAAATAAGCATTTTGCATGATATTGAAAAATATATTACAACAAATTTGCATGATATTGAAAAATATATTAAAACAATTGATTACTTGGACAAGACCAGTAAATAAGTCTTATCTTACGTCCGATTCACTCTGTTAAACAAACTGGACGGCATAAAAAAATGTTATGCATAAATTAACAGAGCAATGATGCATTACTTGTATTAGTGTTTTAGACCATATTGTTTTATAAACTTTTATATTTTCCATATGATTATATAATTATGATTTTAAATATAAACTCTTATAATATATTAAATTATTTAATTATAATATTATATGTATTACAGGGACAATTATTTTTTAAATTATGTTGTTATGTGAAACTCACTAAGACCATTGTGGAGCAGTGAGATGTGGGCTTCATACTCACTTCGGTATTTTTTTTCTTGCTCTGGTTAAGTCTCTAATGTCTCATATTCAGTTAGAAATGGAAGATCTGAGTTTTACTAATTACTTTAATTTTGTACCTCACATCCCTTCATCAGTAACTTATTAAAAAAATTACTATAACATTTTGATTTATTTTGAAATATTTTTTTATAATTTTTAACTAAATATGGTTTGTATTAAAATTATTTAAGAATTTCCTAGGTAAATAGCAGTATGAGAAAATAATTTAAAAATTGCAAAATTACATGCAAAATATTACTTTTAATTCTTAAAAATTATAGAAATATTAACAACTTAAAAAAAACTTAAATTACATATAAACATTAAACTGATTATTTATTGATGACGGTATTTATATAAATAATAGGAATTTGTTGGATTAAAAAACAACAATTTTTTCTTCAACAATTGATATTCAAAATTTAAAAGTTAGGCCATAAAAGTTCTTTGTAACAATAAATTTAAAGCAAATCTATTATACTTAAAAGATTATAAATTTTACATAAAATAAATACAATTAAATTATATTTCTTTGTTTCCTTTTAAAAGACAAAGAATTTTTAAATTCAACTAGCTATTAACGTTTTTTAAATATCGAACAAAATATAAAAACAACGCACGTACCTCTCGCATTCTGCCAAATTGAATACTTAAATATTTTTTTTCATAAACACTATATATTTTTAACTATAACTTTATTAAAACTAAAATTCACTATCTATTTAATGTAAAAATATTAATAAAAACAAACAATTATATGCGCACAAAACATCTTCGCTAGTTTCGATTGATTGATCTGTGTGGGGTTGCCAGTCTTAGCTACGATCGAATAGAATACTATAGCAAAAAAATAGAAAAAACATTCAATGTAATTATAAATATAAACATGAATGTTATACATTTGTTTAAATACAAATATTTGTTTACAGATATTATGTTTTATTTACATACAATTATTACATGACCTACATAACTTTTACATTTCGTGTATAACGGATTAAATATATTGAGAAAAATGTTATGCAATTTTAGAAACTAATAAACTAGAAATTTAGTCTTAGTATTTGAAGATTTAAAATTTGTCTGTATTCAGAAATCGCCCAGAATTATTAACAAACAAATTACGGGAGAAAATTATGAAAAAAAATATTTAGATTTTATAATGCAAATACGATATAGTATAGTCTTAAAAATAACTGATATTTTTTTCTTTTGTTGGGGCCGGACTTTAGCTTTGAAGTATCTTCGAGTTTTTTTTTTCAATTTTCGGGGCAAATTTTGTTATAAGTAACACTTCTGGGGTGGGCACAGCCTATTCGGCTCCCACCCTTCCTTCGCCCATGAATGTAACCAATTGAAATTAATATTAAATATCCACATTCAGAGTTCCTTGGAGTTCATACAAAATTTAGAACCGAAGCCCGCATATTAAATGAAATGAGACATTTAATCAAAGCCAAAGAAAATAAATAAAATATATGTACTTCTCGTTGACCTAGAATTATGAAATTTAGCAAAAAATTGTAACTGTTACGTATGACATCAATTAAAGTTTAAGTGTTTTTATTTTTTTCCTATCTTCAAAATAACTGAAATATTATACATTAATGTGCGGCCTTCACGTCAAAATCTGGCTTAGCGAGTGACTTAATGCTGCGTCTTACCAGTCGGCGCCTGGGAACAACTTCATGCTTTGGCTCATTTTGTTGGCGCGGTTTTGCTTTAAATTCAATTGTTTTTATAGTAAATAAATAAAATGGTTAAAAAAACACCCCGTATCACCCGAAATCGGACATAGCACAGGTCAAGTGACGTCACGCAGCGACTGGGCGAAGGAGCGCAAATTAAAAAAATCGGTGAAACTTTACAACGCCATAACTTTGGAAATACTGATCCGATTTTGATGAAGCAAAAACGATTGTTATTTGCACGAGTATGCGCATTAAATGCAGTTTGCAAATATTATAGTCAAATTTTGATGTGTTGGTGTGACTCATTAAGTGTATTAAGATACCACAATGCTTGAAACCAATTTCCATGACAGAGGGTAGACTTTATACTGCCCTTTGCCGTATTTTTTGTACACCGATATCTTTAAAACAATTTTTTAAAACGTACCTAGGTAATGATGGTCAGGGTCAATTTTTATTTAAAAACAATAAATAAATTTATAATTAAATAATTATTTATTAATCTATATTGCGATTTGGTACACTACTTAACTTTTACAAATAACTTATGTTAATTATAAATACTAATATTTAAAACATATCTACAGTATATTTAATAATAAAAAGAAATAACATAAAATTAAATATTATATGTACGCAATGTCTCGTATGCAGGATAATGTGAAACCAGCAAATATTTAATTATCGTATGAAAAATAGAATAAAGAATAAAGGTTCAGGAGATCTTCAGATTGATAGTAAATTAAGCTATAATATTTATTATAATATATTTATATTTTATAAGTTTTTTGCAGTTTCATAGTTTTTCCCGCATAGCCAGAGGAAACCTAGTGTAAAAAACTTCGTTCCCAACTTCGAGAAAAAGCATGTCTTGAGTGGCGGGACTCAACGCCGCGTTCTATCATTCCGAGCATTCAAATTAAAATAATTTTGCGTTAAAGTAGATATAATCATTGCCTTGTATTGAATCTACAACCGATTAGTCTACTACTGTGATACATAGGTGCTCATTTCTTTTTATTATTAAACATACAATAATACGACTATTATATTAGAGATAGGTCACTTTTTTATTTTTTTATTATATTGAAGAAAATTGTCAAATTAAAAAGTTATAATATATGTACATAATGATGTATGTGTGATGAAATATTTTTTTTATTATTAATAAAATACAAAAATACTACAGAGCTAAATTGGTACCATAGTTTATTACTATATAGATAATATATAATATAAAAATATCCAATAAGATTTTTTTTCTATTGTTAACAAAAAAAATTAAGTTAATATTATTACACTTATCGGAAGTTAGTTCGAAAACATAAACTTAAATTTTATTATGGTTTTCGTATAGTATAAATTTTCATTTGACGTTGCAATATTCAACATAGTAGTAAGTTAAAAAAATTAGAAAAAAAAGAATGTTTATCTCTTTTTGGATATTCTTCATATATAATATACGTCAGTAAATACAATTCAAAATAACTATATAAGTCTATATAGAAACACTATTACACTAATAAGACATAAAACTAAGATTTACATAGCATAGAAACAAACAGAGTTATCTGTCATACTCAAAAATATCAGTTAGCCTTTGTTATTACGTTTTAGCTTAATGTCACTTAACTGATAACAGGTATTTCTGAGTGTAATTATAATTCTGTAAAATTCACCTAAATATCTTAATATAATAATAGTGAACCCTGATTAAATAAGTTTTAAACATGACTGACGTAAATAGAGAATATATAAACTAAATTCGTTATTTTATTTTATATTAATAAATGATTAAAAGAATAATATTTTAATGTGTAATATAGAATACATTGGAATTGTTGGGTTTGAACTTGCACTTTTTGGGTTTAGAATAGCGTCTCTTTTTAAATATTTTTCTTTAGCTTCTTTGTTTAGGCAGAGGGAACCTAATGTTAAGACATTACATTACCAATTTACTAACGAATGTTGCGTGGCGAAACTTAACACCACGCTCAATCTCACGTTCGGGCGCATTAAACACAAAGCTGCCTCCTCTATAATTCTACCTTTTTAGAAGACTACCAATTTTTCCTTAATTCTCCCCTTCCTCTAAAATCTTTTGAATAAAAAACGAACACAATTAAACTCCCCTTTTATTCCTCCTTCTCCTTCACAATAAAAAACAAAAACAATTCTAAGTCTCAATACTCATATCGCGGCGCCCCCTCCCCCCTCCCCCCTCACGCGAGCAGCTCCCCTCCCGCGCGCGCCCCGCACTCGCTCGCCCAGTATATGTTCCCGCAGGCGTGCACGAGCGCCCACACGTACGGAGTGAAGAACTCCTCCGGCTTGTCCTCCTCTACGTAGCGGAACTTGAGGTCGGGGAATTTCTGAGTAAAAAAAAAAGAAAACAAAATAGCTATTAGAAAACATTATAATTATAATACACAAACTTGAATTTAATTAAAGTGAATGTTATATATATTTTTTAATTTCTCGCTTATTTAGAATCTGAGACTTTCATTCTCAAATTTCCGCAACTTTTCGTAGTTGAGTTATTTATGTGTTAGGAAATACAACGTATCGATTTTTTATAAATCAACAAGTTTTCGTACTTTTCTATACTACTGTATTGAAATTGTAAAAGCATATGACATTACCAACTCTGATGTCAAATTCAAGTTAATAGTAATAATTAGTTTTTACTAGAGACTAACAAAAAATTACTGTACCTAAGCATACATATAACTATACATATTTTTTTTTCACTTTTTATACAGAGCACAAGTAATTAAAATACATTCAAAGCTTAGGCGTAATGCACGAGAATATTTAATAAAGTTATAAAAAAATCACACGTGTGGTAGAGTCACGTCGCCAGCAATGGCAACACGCATGGACAGACTCGACCGGATCATTACCACCCCCGGCATTTAAAACCGGCGTGAAGTAGTGGCTTTATGCCACTGCGTTTCGCATCAGGTAATGCCGGGCCCCGGCGCCCAACACATCTTAAAGGCCGGCAACGCACCTGTAACTCCTCTGGGGTTGCACGGGGCCGTGGGCGGCGGTGATCACTTACCATCAGTTGACCTGAACGTTTGTTTGCCGTGTCTTTTCCATAAAAAAAATCTACTAGACCGCTCAAATATGAACCCGCAATCTTACCTTGAGCCTATCACTAGACCACTGCTCCGCTCCCTTCTTTATACACTCTAACACTTCAGTCACGCCTAAATCACCACCAACACCCTCTTGTACCCTTTTGAGTCGCGTCGAAAAATATCCTATTACCTAGAAAGCGGTAAAAAAGTCAATATAATTGTTTTTTTTTATTTTCATACACTATCTTCATATGTCAGGAGAGGCAGAGATAACCTAGTCTTGAGACATTCTGTTATCCACCCAATTAACAGATATCGACTATAAATTATTCATTACATGTTATTAAAAAAATAAATAAATTGGTTTATTTTCTTTGTACTTTCAGTTTCCTAAATCCACTATTAATACATTCTCAATGATATAATAAGAAAATACTTAACGCACACAAACCACTATGCGTACATTCTGATCTCATTTTACTAAGAGTAAACTTTCAGTACACTCAGCCTACTTTGAATGTACTCTTTATACACTCAACCGGTGGTTTGAGTAGGAGTTGAAGTAAGGGCGTACTGGCGGTGGCCAGTACACCCTTACTTCATTCATCCACTATAAGTGTATTCTTAGTGCACTCAGTCCATTATAAGTGCATTCTCAGTCCACTGTTAAAATATGATCAGTGTAGTCAGTTTAATATGAGTACACTCTGAGTGCTCAATCAGTTTTAACGCACTTAAGTATTTTTATACTAGGGTAGACAGAAAAATTCTAGTGTCAAGACACTGCGTTCTCTACTTTCCGCGCGTTTTGTTTTACCAGAACGAGAAAATGAAAACAATTTAGATATAATTATTCTCTCATATTCATAACAAACAAAAACAAACACAATGAATATTTAGTATCAGTCAAAGGCGACAATTACTATATTACAATTTATTTTTCTGAACGCTGCATCCCGCATATAGCGGGATAGGCATAGGAAACTATATTTTAAGTCACTCTGCCCGCTGCGATCATTAAAAATAATATATATTTTTTTATAAGCAATTAGACCTAAATATAAAAAAATTAAAACTCCCATGTCTCACCATTTCTATATTCTGAGCTATATGATGGTGTGCGTGCTGTTGGAACAGTTGTTTTTTGTATAGCAATGCGTATATTAAGTTCAAATTGTTCGACAGTTGGTGTGTTAGACATGAATTTATTATTTCTAGAAGCATCCTTAGAACTTCGTCTAACACCGCTATGTGTTCCATCTGCGAACGAAAGAGATAGATATATGTTAATGCGGTAAGTGGAAGCGAGAAGTACAAATAGTAGAATGAAAGAAAGGCCATCGTGGCACAGTGGAATTCTTTGATTAGAAGAATATTTAATTTAATGAGGGTTATATTAAATAATTACTTGTTAGATGAATATTTTTGAATCAAACATAATTAAAAAAAATTATAAATATTTAACTTACAATCTCTTCTGTTTTTTCTTCAGCATGATGCGGCAACTCTATACTACTTATATCATCCCCTGAAAAATCAAAATTTGTAATAATTATAATTTGAGATAATCATTCAGATAGAATAATTATTTTTTAACTTTTTTTTCTTTATTTGCTACCTTCTATTTCACTACACAGCCTTGCTCTTCTCTTGGTTAATGTTTCAAACAGTGACACTAATCTCTGCGCTACATACGGGTGAAGATTTCTGAATTCACCTATAAACATCAAATTAAATAAATAAATAACTTTCACGCTGTATATAAATATAGCAGGGTAGATAGAGGGAACCTAGCGTCAACATACACTGTTCTCATTTTCCACTGATTTTTTCGACACAATGTGTGTTGAGTGGCAGGACTCAATATTGAGCTTTTGTTTTGGTGCTAGAAAGAATATTAATAGATAAAAATTCATTCCCCCGAGTGGGGATCGAACCCACAGCGGTGGCGTTACAGTTACATCCTCGTGCCACTGCTCCACAATGGCCTTATACAATCATTAAAGTGTAATATTTATATATTGTTGAAATTTTCAAAGTGTTATTCGACACTAAGGAACTTCTAATTATACGTAGGAGGATAGGCATAAGGAACCTAGAAATATAGTGTTAAGTCAGTCGGTTCCCATTAACGTTCCACTAAATTCTGAAGGCAAATAAATAACTTACAGCTCATATTAGCGATGGCGGCCAAACAATTAGTATGTAAATATTTGTCTCTGACTCGCGCCATGTTGTATTGCAACGCGCGGACTACTACAAGAACAGTAAGACCGCCTAACGATATCTCCGATATTGATCTCTCCGTGTACCATGTTAGGTTTTTTAGCATCTGTAATTAAGAAGCAAAACGGTTTTCTTTATAACATAAAGTTTAAAAATAGTTTAAAAAAGAACGATTTTTTCTTGTCAAGAATAAAAATACTCAGACATACTAGTTTTTATATTTTTATATACTATTAGTAAAATATATAAAATTGTATAATATAGAAAAAAGTTAGAATAATGTTCATTTATATTTAATTAATTTTATGTTTATTTTCAAGATAATATTTTATTCTTAAATTGTTCTTTTAATTTTTGTCTACAGCTACGGGTTAACATTAGAAATAGCTCATCAAATAAACCCAATATAGAAAAAAATATATTTTAAAATTAAATTCCCATTGAAACTAAGTTGTTTTGACTACTTTTTTTAAAGAAAATACTCCTTTTTTATATTTTTTGTTTATCTTAGTAATATTTTATTTCATTTCATCCATCTGATTTAATCATTCTGTTGTCAATGCCCATTTTTCAATACATAAAAAAAATCAATACTTACAATTAAATGTACGTTTTTTATCAAGGCATCATCTTCGGTCAATATTAATAGTACTATAAGAGACATATAAATATGGTGGGATGTGTTTTCTGGAGCGTTGTATAAAACTTGTAGTATTGGAACCATCTGAAATAAATTATATATGATTAATATAAGATATACTCTGAGAAGAGAAACTTTGGTTAACTTTACTAGTAAGGGTTTCAAACTCTTTAATTTTAATAAATAAAAATAAATAAATCAGCTTCACGCTGTATCCCGCACACCGCAGGGTCGGCAGAGGGAACCTAGTGTCTTAGACACTCCGTTCCCCACTTTCTGCCGAATTCTGGAGGCATTGCGTGTTGAGTGGCAGAACTCAACGCCGCGCTTTGCCTCGGCACCAGAGCGAAGAAATGGAAATATAAATTTAAGTAAATATTTCATCTCTTCGAGTGGGGATCGAACCCACAACCAGTCGGTTTGGCAGTCACACTTCGTGCCGCTGCGCTACGACTGGCCTCTTTAATTAATATCAAATAAAATTAACAATAGTATAAAAAACTATTAGTATATATTTAACTTATAGTAGGGAAATTCAGTATATAATCTATCGTTGCATTAATTAGTAATACAAAATAATTAGTAAAACAAAGAGATATTTTGATTTTAAGCATTTAACTAAAATGGTTAACCCAAAATTTGATAGGTAGTCTGTTTCAACATAATTAACAAACAAAAGAAAAATTGTTTTTATTCTGCGTAAAGAAATGAGGTACATGTTTTGTTAAATTTATATGACCCGGGACTTGAAGCTATAGAAAAATTAAAATAGTAATAAATAATTATAAAAACTTACCAAATGTTCAATATTTGGACTATTACTGACAAATCGTTTATACGCCTTACAGGAATGTAGCATTAAATATAATAATAGTGTTGAATGTTCACAGCCCGCTGTCGCACAGAGTGCTTTATGTAGCTAAAAAAGTATATTTTTAAAAAATATTAGATAAAGGACTAACAATTTATGTTAAGTACTGACTTAACATACATTAATAATTAATAATTATATACTTATATATAAAATGAGAATAAAAGTGAAAATTTTTTGCTTCACGCTGTATCCCGCACATAGCAACGAAAGCAGAGGTAACCAGGGAACCTAGTGTTATAACACTCCGTTCCCATTAAGACACTTCCTTAGCCACTTTTATAATATATAAAAACACAGTTACACCCTCTTTTCCGCACAGCAAAGTAGGTAGAACCTAGTGTTACTTCTAAAACGTTGAAATGTGATTTTGTATAATTGATTTTACAAAAATAAGTCCCGCTGAGTTTCTTGCGCCGGTTCTTCTCAGGTCTGAGGCATTAACTTTAGTGAACTGGTGGTTAATTATTAGACGTTCAAAAAATGAAGCATGTAACTTCTTATTTTGAATAAAATTATTTGACTTTGACTTTGAAAATAAAAAAAAAACTAATTTAAATGACTTACCGCCGTCATGTCTATTCTGGGTGGTGTTATTTGTGTGACGCTACCATTTGTGTCTTTATGGGGAGTTGTTCCTGACGTGTCTAAAAAGGAAAAAGGCCATTTTAAGGTTATGTTCTTTTAGGTATGGAATGGAAACCTAAAAATCTCTTCTTTTATGTAGGGTAGTCAACACCTATTTAACTTTCTCCCTCTACATCTTTTAATAGGCATTAACTTTTAAGCCAGGGCTATGGCTAGAGAATATTCCAAAATGCTAAAAAAATACACAAAGCAACAGAAAAACAAGGAAAAACAATCAGTATTATTATCCTCACAGTCAATTATTTTCAATAACCAATACAATGATTGGCTAAAGCCAGCAACAGGATGCAGGATTCGGTTAGCTACAAGATGTTCTATCTATTCATTTCTATCTATTCATTCATTTAGTTGGATATATAAAAGGAAAAATTAAGAAAATGATGAAATTAAGAACAAAGAAAAGATAAAGGAACTTACTATAAACGTCAATATAATGGAAACAGCATTCTGTCACAACAAGTAAAAAACAACCAACAAAATCTTACCAGCGCTATCCTCACAATGTAATAAAGAAATCCTAAACAAGTTATCCTCGTGTATACAATGATTGGCTAAAGCCAGTAACAGGAGGCAGGATTGGTTAGCTACAGGGTGTTCGGTTTTCAATCTCTCTATTAATTCTTGTTTTGTTGTGGGTGGATTGCTGTATATAGTTTGTCTTGCCGTCGGCGCTAACGTTAGAATGTTCCAGAGGCTTGCTGAAAAAAAAATTAAATAACACAAAATTATTTCAAAAAATATCATTTAAAAAAGAAAAAATGGTATATAAATTTTAAAATTATCATGTAAAATAGTATATAATTTTTAAAACATTTTAATGAAGCTACTTTTTGTTAAAATTTATATGATAATATCTTTCACTTTTTGAGCCAATTCTGGCTTGCATAACTGCAGAAAATAATTACTATAATTTTTTCTGCCTTGTTACCGCAATTACCGTACTGGCAGTAAAGAATTCCTATAAACAAAAATAATTGGACCAAAACAATTGAATATGAGAATTAAGTGAGTCGTGGGGAACGAAGTGTTATTTATTTTATTTTATTTATTTATTTATTTTATTTATTTATCAGGCAAGCCAACGTAACATACAAAAATACAAGAACTACAAAAAAAGTACAAAAATAGAAAAATATTTTACATTGTACATCACACTTACAGGCTAGCTCAACATGATTATGATTAAAAATAAGTGTTCTAAAACTAAATCTCCTACACCTAAATTAAAAAACAATAAAAACAAACTAATAATAAACAATAAAATTTATAAACCAAATTATTTAAAAATGTTTTTAAAAATTCATAAAAATTACAAAAAAGCTGTTGTCTATTCACACTGTAACAAATATTCTTTTATTTTTCTTTTTAATAATGTGCTGGAGTCTCTAAAAATATCAATATTTGCCATGTTAAAAATTGAGTTATAATTTTTCATAGCTCGGTTTATAGGGGCACTTGTACCCAAATTAGATTTTACTTTTCTACTTAAAAAAGTGTATTTTTTCTTCGTTAACATTAAGTTCACTCTGTCAACCCTGTTATATGCAAGATACAGCGTGAAGGCAAGGAATCTTTTGAAGGACATGAACCTGCTACTTACAAGCAATGTTAATAAGAAAACTCCCAGCTCCTTGACCCCCAAATTGTGGGGGAGCTGCGGCCATTGAGGAGATGTTGTTCAATAAAGTTTTTATTAGTAACGGAGAATGCATACTGTATCTGCCTTGGAAGAGGGTTCTGGAAATAAAACAATAATATATAATTATACCTATCATGGCTTCGTCTGCGTTGTTAAATTTACATAACCATTCGTTCTAAAGCGCGGCGTTGAGTTCCGCCACTCACGCCTCCAGAATTCAGTAAATCTTTATCCAGGCAGAAAAAAGGAAAACTTAGAAAATAATAAGTAAAAACGTAAGATGCTATGGTAATTTAATTAACTTACCTATATATCAAACATGTTTCAACTAATCTCGTCTGTCCGTGGACACCGGCGAATAGATACACTGACATCAGCACGAGAAGAGTGTTCAGACACTCCAAATGTAGGTAGTATGTGTTGTCACTGGAAAATAGATAGTTTTACTTAAAAATTATTTAAAAAGAAAAAATAAAGTGAAGTTTAACAAAAAAGAAAAAAAAATTAGCCTTATGGCGCAGGGCACAAGCGTACGACTATAAGAATGGCGGTTGTGGATTCGATTCCCACTCAGAGGAATGAAATATATATTTTAAGTTGCTCGCTCTGGTAACGAGGCAAAGTGTGGCGTAGAGATCCGCCACTCCATACACAATGCCTCCAGAATGCGACGGATGATGGGGGACTGAAGTATCTCATTGGCACCACAACGTTCTCAAGTTAACTTTGCTTATACTGTTACGTGCGAAATACAGCGTACAACTAAAAAAAATTAAGAAACATATACATACGTAATAGGTACATCTATAATAAGTCCAATCAAAGCGTCCATTAGCATTTCGACCCGACTCTCCCCATTTTGTTTGGGTACTTCACTCTCTTGGGGGGACGATGGGGGCGATTGGTCTTGAGGAATTGGCGACTGGTAAATAATTTTTTTTTCATACAAATGTTATTTGAAATAAATAACTAGTATAATACGAAAATTTTATGATTAACCACTAACTAGAGATACTGATTTCTATTATTGCCTATTTAATTAAAATAAATTTAACATTTTTTGTTTTTTTTTTTATTTTCCCATATTTCATCAATTAGCATTTACTCTTTAAGAGAACAGAGTATTTAATATAAAAAAATGTAAGATGTAGTATTAAAAATTAAAAAAAAAACAAATATAAGGATTTACTTAATAAGAAGTACTCTACAAAAACAGCCAAATTATTCAAAATAATGATACCACTTCTCAATTATTATTATATAAAGCCTATCAAAAGAGAAATTAAACAGATCAAACTCACATTAACTCTCGCCTGTACATCCAAATGTTTACACACTTCGTACTCCGGCACCAACTCCACTAAATATTTAGCTACTGCTCGTATTAAAAACAAAGCATTATAGCATTGCCATGCTAGCATAACGCTGAAAAAAAAATATTTTCATTTCTAATTATATGTAAATATAAATTTAAAAAAAATTTATTCACTAATTAAATGTTACATATACACTTAAATTTTGTTGAAATGTGTAAAAACAAAACAACAATTTAGTAGAGGTGAGTATTGGCAGCCAGGAAGTAGTACTAGTGTAAACTGTGTAACAACTGACAGCATCTTTGCCCCTTAAGACAAACACTAAAATATCCATCAAATACATATTATTATAACAACATAAGCAATAATAAAGCAATAAAATAAAATAAAATAAAATATATTATAAAATAAAAATACTTTATACCTACTTATTAATATGTTAAGGTCATTTACTAAGTATTTAATTTGTATAATTTCCCTTTGCCCGTTGGGTTTATTATTATAGTATAACCAAATTATACAATAAAAAAATTACCATAAATTGTTTTTATGTTGTAAAAGCTAAATTATTGTATAGTTTGATCTGAGTTTGTTCAGTAATTTTTGCGTAAAAGTAAACATTTTGTTTTATTATCACATCTTTATATTATTAAGATAAAGTGTGAACCTTAAAAAAATACTTACTTATCACTATTAGGTGCAGCCAATAGTTCTGAGGCTCTCGTAATAAATACTTGCACTAATGATCCAAGGTTACCAGTTTGAGGGTTGTTTTGTAGAAATTCTTGCAATAACGCTTCTGAACTCGAATCTAGGATTAATTGTTCATCACTGAAAGGAAAATTGACAAACATGTAAGAGAATTAGTAGCTCCGTCCTCCAACTTCCACCGTTCGCGTGTTGGCGTGTTGGGTGACGTCCAAAACCGCACTTGTCGCACTGGTATGGGGGGACGCCCTATCAGTGTGCTCTTGCGAGTTGAATGTGGCTGATGAAACAGTGCAGCCCTCGTATGGGCTAGCAGGGGTCGCTGCAGGTAAGCCTTCCGTCGTGGACCCCCAACCGTAACCGTAGGTAGCGTTTGCCCCGCCAGGAATACAGTGTGAAGCTAGATTACATTATATGTAAGAAAATCAAATTTATTTCACTTACATCTTTTTTCAGCTTCATAATGTATCTGGCATATAGCAGGGTAGACAGAAGGCATGTAGTGTTAAGACACTTTTTTCATAATTATCCACTGAATTTTTGGAGTATTGCCAGTTGAGTGGCAAAACTCAATGCCATGCTTTGCATTGTTACCAAAGCAAGGAAATGAAAACACTTCAAACGGAAATGAATTTCATCCATAACCATTCTGTTTACAGTCACACACTTGTGCCCATTGTGCCAGGACAACCTCAATTTTTTTTTTACTTAAATAAACAAATGAATAACTTAAATAAACAAGTTTCACATTTTTTGGTTAACATTAAGACACCCTGTTACCCATGCACTGTGGAATTTTCAATACCTTGAATTTTTATATTTTATAGAGCTCAACACAATTATGAAGTGAAAATCTTTCTACTATATAGGAAGGAACTGTCATGACTATGTCAATAATACATACTTACATTACATACAAAATTACATATTTTTTTTATTTAAACCATGTTTATTTTCTACTGTGAAAACAATCTTGGTAATTAGATTGTTTAGATAAAACATTAATAATACATGAATAATAAATAAATAGAATAAGTAGTAGTAGTAGTTATGTTTAAGGCCAGTCAAAACTAAACTTGACAGGTAGTGGGTTCCATTTCCACTTGTGGCAATGAAATACATACTATTTTCATTATGTTGCTCAGGTAATGAGGCAAAGCACTGCATTGATTTTCACCACTTTACACACAGTATCCCCAATAAAATGGAAATTTCAAGGAACAGAAGTTTCCTAATCAGAACAGAGTGTCTTAACACTAAGTTATCTCTGCCTACCCTATTACTCGGATAAAGTATGAAGCAAACAAAGTAAGCAAAATGACATGGCACAGCATTTGGCTATAAATGTGGGATTTGTCAGCTCCATTCCCATTATACCATTTTAAAAAAAATACTGATAATCTAGCTTGCGGCATTGATTTCTGCCAAAGTTAAATTCGGCAGAAAGTGGGGAACAGAATGTCTTAACACTAGGTTCCCTCTGCCTACCCTGCTGTGTGCGGGATAAGTAAGAATAGTGAAGCTAATTTAATTTATTTTATTTTACTGATAATCTAGTAAGAAGAAAGAGTAAGTGAAGGGTCCACTCAACAAGCTCATACATTGGGCAGTGTGTGGGGAACAATGTACTTTAACACTGGGTGCTTCTGACTTCTTGAAATAAAATGAACTAAAAAAGAAAAAATGACAAACAAAGAGATACAAAAATTTAGACATATCTCAATAGTATGAAGAAAATATATATATATTACTTACGGATTTGTTGGTATTTGTATATTAAATGCCAAAAACTGATTCCAAAATGGATCATTGGGACAAATTATTTCATTTGAACAAAATCTAGCCACCAAATCATTTGTTGATATATCAGAATACTTGCTTACTGTTATACCCATTTCTATAGCTTATGGTTGTAACTGTAAGAAATGTAAAAAAATTATAGAACTTAAATGCAACTGTAATGCAAGTCAACAATACTTTATGATGGTTGTGGGTTTATTCTCCAGTTGTGAGTATTAGTTACTTTTACTATAATTCCCTGGTAAGATAAAGTACAACATGAAATGTCTCAAATGCAAATGAAAATTAGAGAAAGGAGTCTTTTTACGTTAAGTTTTGTTTGCTATGCTGTGTATTTGTGTATTCGATAGTATATTTGGAACATGACTCATAAAAATATATTTAAAAAGAAATTACTCTTCTAGTTAAAAATGGTAAAACGCTTACTAACAAGCAGATCCTTATTAATAAATAAAAAGAAGTAAACAGTAAAGCTACCAGCTAAATACTTATAATTGATATAAATATATTTTATTAAAATAAATATAGTAGAACATAATGCGATTAGAACTCCTTGGCCGGTAAATTGATTATAACAATTAGATACACTTGTTATAGCTTCAAAAATATATAACACTTTAAATTTTGTAATTATTTCTTACTAATCTACATATAATTTACCTTGACTTATTATTATATCGAAAATAAATAATATATATCACAGTTTTATTATAATTTTATTATAATTGTTATTCTGCGCCACGAAATCATTGCAATTGTCAATTCGCATATGTCATTTGTTGATAGATTGACGTTCTAAATTAGTATTTTTTTAATAACATATCTCTCTTTTTGTCTATGACTATTTATATTCCGAGACTTCACCGAAACATAAATTTCAAGTTCTTTATGTTTCATTCCGTATGTCATTAATAGTAAATTATTTTAAGAAGATGAACATATACTTAACTAAATAAAAAATAAGTAATCTAGACAAGTTTAATGGTTAAGTATTTACAAAATTTATATTTTTAGAAAAAACGTTCCAAAAATTTTATATTCAATTGTATTCTTAGATAATTTCTTTCATAAATATTAATTTATAATAATAAAAATGCTTATAATTTAGGTGTAGCTACACAAACATCGATCGTAAAAAAGTTTATAAAAATAATATCATTGATCTCTCAAGTTTTTGTTTTAATTATTGTCACGAAAATACGTTATCAAATGTACTGCTTATTTTGGGTTATAATAATGTAAGCATGCAGAGCTTTATTCTGCGACGGTGTATCGGACGCCACGGAAGCTTTAGCAACGCAGATATGAGTCTTAAATTACTTATAAAAACGTATAAAAATTTGTTCCGCTACGTTCAAATTTTTATACGTTTTCTAAATAAGTATTTACTTTATCCTAATTTGGGCACATCAATCGTCATTGATATTTTTATTTACTACTTTTAGATTATAAATATTTCGGTGATCGTTTATGTATACTTACTTATATATACATTAAATTTTAAGCAAAATCTGTAACCAACACATTTTATGTACTTTGAATGAGTTTTTGATAAAGTTCAAACATGTTATATATAAATACATCATTGATAGCGACGTTTTTGCCAGCAAAATAGTAAAAACACAATGACGTTGGTTGAAGACAATGATTTTATATAAAAAATTGCAAAGACAACTGGGGAGAATAATGATTATTACCTTTTATAGTAGAAGAATCAATCTGATCTTAGTAGTCCTGAATATTACACAATTTTAATAAGTTAACTCATGTATAGTTCGTATGATAAAATATTTATATTTAAATTAGTTATGACTAAAAATTTACGTAGTATCTAAATGTTGGCCGTAAACTCTTCTCGGAATCTATTATTTGAATCTTTATGCTATATAACGTCCATTGCATATACATACGATAGGAACCAGAAGCAAAGATAAACTTGTTTCACCAAGTTTTCGCCTCCAAAAAGTTAAAAAATCTTTTATGGATCTGAGTATACGTGTATATAATAAACTTCCGCAGTGTATTCTTAGTTTGCCACTACCACAATTTAAAGTGACCTTTAAGCTTATTACACTGTTCAAGAATATTTAGAAGATAAACATGTATGGAATTAATGTCTATTGAATGTAATGCAGGATAGCTGCCAGATAATGTAATATAATAATACCAGTGACTTTGAAAAGAGCAACTGTTGAGTTTCTTGCCGGCTCTTCTCAGCAGAACTGCCTTCCGAACCGGTGGTAGCTTTTTTTGTCTATATTTTCATTCAAAAGTGCTTACAAAAGTTTATTTGAATAAAGAATATTTTGAATTTGAATTGAATTTTGAATTGCATTCTGTTTCAGTATAATGATTCTTATTACTGTTTTTTCCATGTAGAGCAGTACAAAAATGAGCTACTTGAGCTTATGTAAATATAAAAACATTATAAATTTAACAAGTTCTACAAATATTCTTAAGTTGTTTTTATTTCATTATTGTTATTTTTCAATATCTCATTTTATCCTTAGCGTGGTAGTCAGAGAGAACGGATCGCCAAAAGCTCTGTTCTTTGTATATTTCACTTCCTCCATTGTCACTATGTTTTTTCGTCTTTCTCCTGTATCCGAAGCAACCAAAGTCTCCTCCTCTCTTTCTGGTGGTAAAACATTCCCCAAACATTTTCTCTACTTAAGATGTATTTCTATTTCGTTACCTTGCAAATCATTAATGGGAAACATCTGTTTTCCTTAGCGATGGTTAATGCTCTTTACCCATACGCAGCTGACTACGATACATGTCCGTTCTTGACATCAAAGATGTGTTCGTTACCCAAACACCAATGCTTCTCATTTTTTGAACAATGTATGGTAAGCCATAGTTTTCTGTTTAGTTTGTATAAAATATAGATCTCCCCTTCAAAGGAATATTACTTTTCACTGGTCTTAAGAATTGGTTCACTTCTTCACTTGTTACACTTAATTATAATTTTAATGGAATCTTTTCTTAAAATGTCGCCAATCCTGTCTTATTACCCTTTCACACATGGTAGAAGTGCCGGTTCTCTTTCTACTAGGAGTAGCTTATTAGTCTTCTGACAACGCTGAAGGGAAGCTCTGATGATGGGCATTCTTTACCTAATAAAGCTCGTCCCTTTTAAACTTTTGAAATATCTATTAGTGTTGTTATATTATATAGTACTGAATATTATAATTAATAGTATTGAGGTATTTTATGATAGACTAGAGGCCCGCGCGCGGCTTCGCCCGCTTTTTTGTACCCTTAGGAAACGCATACGAATTCAGAAAAAAAAACCACGAAACACGTGTTCATTATCAATATAAATTCATTTATTAATCAAATCAAATTTTATAAAAATCAGTGCCGATTTAATTTTTTTTCCATACACACTTTCAAACCCTATTTCATCCCTTTATAATTATTATTTTTCGAAATCCCTTCTTAGTGGATGTCCAGATTACAAAAATAAACATATGTCCAAATTTCACATTTCTACCATCAGCGGTTACGGCTGTGCGTGCGTCTTACCTCAGTCATTCAGGTACAAGTCCTTTTATATATATAGATTTTCGGCAACCCATACATCTTAAGAGGTTTTTACACAGCTAGTTACGAGAAATTTTATTTATTAAATATAATCAGCATCTTTTTTAAATGGCATCCTTAAAAAAAATAATAACTTAATAAGGTATATCAAAAAAGAAATAACACCCACGGTGCCCATCTAAGGTATTAAAACATATTTAAAATTGAAATGTTTGTCTATGGTTTGTAAACATTGACAATTTAAAATTTTATGCTTACATGTACGTACTATTTTCTATTCAAAATTTTAAATTAATGAAATTTGTAAGTATTTCTGCTTTACATATAATTTTTCAAACTTATAGAATATCATAAAATTGATTTAAAATTCATCTTTTGTATACCATGAACTGTAACGAACGAACTTTTTCTCATTTCTTAAACTTAGCGCCTACAACTACTCTTATTATATTATTAAATGTTTGTAATATTTATAAGCTTATTTTCTATTAAATTAGCATCATGTCGCTTGACATATATCCTGTAAACGTGATACATATAACCAACCCTCATCTAATATATGTCGAAGTATCAAATCCTAGTGATCAATTGACTTATGAACAAATTGGGCTATATGGTATATTACCTTTGGAAAATACTCTCGATGTGGAATATGATGAATTAATGATAAAAAAATCTGATACTTGGGTCCCAGCATCGACTAAGATATTGAGGGATATATGTGAGGAAAATTCTGAATTGTCGTTTTCTCCAACTTATATAGATCGTAGGTGAGTATATTATATAAAAATTAAAGTGTTACTTATATTTATAAATCACTCTCAAGTCAAGTCAATCATCAGTCTCTATCTAATCTCTAGTATTTATGATTTATGAATCAAAACAACTCAATATCAATGTCAGACTTGAACCCTCAAGTCTGACATTGATATTGAGTTGTTCATAAAAATAGACCAAAATTTTATGAACTGAAATTTATATATGTAAAAGTTTTTAATAAATGGATATTTATTCCTATTATATTATGCAAAAACTACTAAAAAATTTTTAGAGTAACTTTATGGAAAGGTTTTGCATAATTATAGTCAAATTATGCATATATAAGTATTTTTGCAATAATTTTAAGTAAACACAGTTTGGGACCAAATGCCAGTTATTGATTAAACAGTTCTTAATTTAGTAAGTAAAAATATTTATAACTTTTTAATTGTTTTAGATCAACAGTATTCAATGACAACATTCATAAATATGGAGAAGTGATGATTAAAAGTAAAAATGGCAAGCTAAGAGCATTGTCTAAACTGCTCATTAAAAGAAATTTGGCTTATTTAGATATAAGTGAATTTCATCAAAAACTAAGTAGTGGAAACCTAAGCACTAAACTAACATATATAAAAACTCAAGAAATTATCAAAGAAATTGAAAATTATTATTTAAAAAAGCAAAATTCAAATAAAAACTGGGCTAAGGCAGTTGAAGATCAAACTTCAGTATTTCAATTGTCACAAAAATTAGATTCCTTACTAACAGTGTCCAATGTAGAGAAACATAACAACCAAATGTTAAAAAAAATACTTGAAAATAAATGCCGTGACTTTGAATTGTGTAAAGAAATTGATGAAGACTCGGTTGGTTGTGGTATAAAACAAAGATCTCGTTTAGATAATGCATGTGCTATACAATATAGAATGGCTGAACATAAATTAAAGAATGACCAACATATTAATTTGAACAACATCAGAAAATATTTAGATGCCAATAGTAAAAGGAAAGAAGATGATAGAAGTGAAGTTTCTGAACAAGAAAGTATGTCTTCGTATGATACTATGTTAAATAAAAGGAGGCACCTTTACAATTTGTTGCAACAAACAAAACAAAATCAGTTGGAAAAAGAAACAGTAAAAAGTTTACAACAATGTGATTCTGATGAAACATTTTCTGTATGTAAGTAATATATAATGCAAAGCCATTATATTCTGAATATAGCAGGATGGGCAACCTATATGTGAAAATTCATTTAAGATACTCCTCACAACTCCTCAATATTCCAGATAGTGTATATTGAGTGGTAGTCTTCTTACCAGAGTAAGGAAATCAAAATAATATATTCACTCGAATGGGGATCACAAATCCCTAATTTTTTTATATTGTTCTTTTGAAAAGTTTTTTTAAAGAAAGAATAAAGAAATGTAAATTTAAATGTTATTATTATCCCTACAACATGAGATCAGTTGTGGCACTAGCTTGCGACTTTTAATGCAACAGCTTGTGTCACTTAACACACAAATACCAACAGAATGTCAGGAATGCAAATATCTTTATAGGAATAGAATGTCTTAACACTTGGGTTCCCTCTGCCTACCCCATAAACAACACAACCATACATGCATAGAGTAGTACAGTTAGACTATATCTTTTATTACAATCTATATCTACATTAATATTATAAAGCTGAAGAGTTTGTTTGGTTAAGCCCACTTAGATTAAAAACGACTTATTGAAATTAATTGATTATTGTAAAATTGCATTGTCCTTGTAAAATTGTAACTAAGATTTTTTATTAATTTTGGTGTAGCATCATCAAAAGAAACCTACAGAAAATCACTTGAAGATAAAAAGCCAATAAAGGGAGATCATAAACAGATATATACAAGCAGCAGTGATTCATTTGAAGATGGTAAGTTACAATAAATATCTATTGTGTTATTTTTTTGTACAAGGCTGCCGTGGTGTAGCAGCACAATGTCTGATTGTAAAGTTGAGAATGGTTTATTTTTACCTTAATAATAATAATCCTTGTCTCTGGTAACAAGATAAAGTGCAGTGTTAATTTCCGATTATCGCAAATGTCAAGTTCCTCATTTTAACATTACATTTATACATTTACTGAAAAATTAAATCAAATTTAAACTCAAAAGAAGCAAAATACAGAACATACTCATTGTTTCGATCAATATTAGTTTTTTTTATATTCACTTTTTTTTGCAGTAGACTTTCCATCAAAATCTCCAAACTTAATTACAAAGAAACCACAAAAATATGTAAATTTCAAACGAATAGCTTATGGTCCTCCTGAACTAGATCGTAAAAAATTTAAAATTGAACTGAAATCAACAGATATGCTTGTACCTGACAACAATAGTATAACAGAATATAAAAATTTGGAAGTTAACAAAAACATAGTAATAAATAGTGAACATAACATTGAAAATGCTAAAATAAATAAAAATACTAGGAACAAATCTTTGGTAAATGTCAATTTTGTGAAAGAAAAAGCGATTGATAACGATCGCTATGATACGATAAGCGATGATACTTCCAGAGATGTTGTCCAACATAAATCAGACTCAATAGAAACTACTAAAAGGATAAATTCAGTGCTACAAATGAAAATGAAGAACTTAGAAAATTATTCCAAAACCACATCATCTAATTCTAATATATCAAGTAAAAAGTCGATTAGCAACGATTCTGATGAAGATATTGATGAAATTATTAAAACTATTAATGCTAAATACAAAACAGAACAATTAGATGAGAAGAAAAATGACAATATAAGTGAAAGTGTTGAAAATGAAACAGTGATGCTACATTATAATGTGAATCCTTTTAGAAATATCGATTCTAGTATTTCAGTGTTTGTAGATAAATTAGTGTCGCCAGTGTTAATGGTACATACTAAAATAAATCGTCGGATTCAAACAATTCAAAATTTACAAGAAGTTTGTTTCAATAAACATATACATGAAGTTTTGAAGCGTATGAAAATTCATAATCCAATGATGTTACAGACGGTGTCATGGCCGATTATTTTAAGAGGTTACAGCCTTTTTATGATAAGTCCACTAAATAGTGGGAAGACCATTGGTTATTTACCGGCAGTTTGTCGTTTAGTTAGTGATTCGTCACCTATTATTGATAGTGCTGGACCCATTTCTATAATAGTTTGCGCAACGGCAAAATTAGTAGCTCATGTAGAAAAGATAGCAAAGCAATTCTTAGGACTAGACGATCGCGTGCTTGCTTGTTATGCAGGTGTAGATGAACTACATGTGACCACTACTTTATTAAATGGCTGTGATTTATTGATTTCTACACCCGTATTCTTATACAAGTTACTCCAAAAAACCGATTTTGGTGTAGATCTGAGACGATTATCGACTCTCGTATTGGATGATTGTGAGAGATTGTTCAAAATTTACGCGAATGAAGTGAAATATTTTCAATTTAAAATTAAGGAAATGCTCAAAAGGCGGGTGCAGAAAGAGTTAAAAGTCCAATACATTCTAGCATCACGCGTTTGGTGCGATTCTATGGAGTCTTTGGCTTTTAAAGCTCCAGACACGGTGATTTGTATTGGCGCCTTCCAAGAATGCGTTATGTATTCTAAGACTGATGTCTCAGTTAGTTTCATCAAAAAGGAGCCATCACTGAAATTGACTTATCTACAAGAGTTTCTGCAAAGTATTAATCAATCTAAAAAAACTGTAATAGTATGTGCTACAGATGATGAAGTGGAATGGCTAGAAGCGAGTTTAAAAAGTCCATCACAGATAATATATGCTACAAATAATAAAATGACAGTGCATGATTTATATAATTTAAGTGTTTCGTGGTCCGAGTGTGAGGTTCCTTTGGTGGGTCCTATTTTAATCTGTTGTGACGGGAATTTGACGCACATGAATGTTACAGACGCTCATAATTTAGTTCATTTCTCATTACCTCGACTCTTCTCGATGTTTAGCAAACGATTCTCGGTTTTAAACAATAATTACCCTTCGATTTTTAAAAATGACAGTAGCAATGTTAAAATTAAAATCTTTGTGGAGGAAAGTAACAATGAACATTTACCTAAACTTATTAGTTTTATAAAACGTTGTACTGACGTCCCCGACGTCCTGGAGGAAGTTTGTGAAAATATTTTAAAGGAGAAAGATGAATTTAAAGCTAAAAATTTTGTACCGATTTGCGATAGTTTACTTATGCTAGGATATTGTCCAGATCTTTTTCATTGCCATGAGCGACATAAAATTCTGAAGGAATATGATTTGCCTTTAGAATGGTTGCCTGTAAAGGGATTTGTAACATTCAAACTTTTGCATTATCATTCAGCAATATCATACTCGGGAAGGATCTTATCTAATATTAGTGACGAAAACTCCATAAAATACCCACAAACTTATAACATGCTTTCTTTGAAAATGGGTATGCATTATTCCAAAGAAATTAATAGACAGCTTCACGGATTTCCTAATGTGGGTGATAAATGCGCTGTTGCAATCAATGCTAGTCTTTACGTGAGGTGCCAAGTTGTCAAAATTCTGAGCACATATGAGAGAGGAAATCCAAACAATGTGCTTATTAAATTAATTGACGAAGAATGGTATGAAGTTACAAGGGATATTCATCTTTACTATTTGCCTGATGAGCTGAAATCAATAGAAACGTGCGTTGCCCAAATAAGACTTGTTAATATAACACCGAAAGATAATGACATTACGTTTTCTGATCTTGCCAAGGATCATATTAAGAAAATTATTGATAGCGAAGATGAACTGTACTTGAGAGCGCATATAGCTTTAACGATCGGGAATTGTATCTTCGTTGATACTTTAGAAGTTTGTCAAGATTTAACATCTTTAAATGAAGTTGTAGTCAAGCATGATATTAAACATGAATTACTGAGAAATCATGCAATACCAAATGAAAATCTTTTACCGCATCTAAAACAATTATGCATTAAAAGTGGGTTAGCTCCATACGTATTAACTACTGTACCGCTTAAACAAAACTGTATAGATACTGGAGAAAATATAAAAACAGAAAGAAACATAGAATCCAACGACTTATCAAAGGATTTGTCCGTGTCTGAAAAAATGGAGAGTTGTAACAATGAAGATCTTTTTAAAGCTTGTGATGAAGAAAAAAATATTAAAAAGTTAAGTGATAATGATGAAGTTAAGCAAATAATAGAAAAAATACCAACTCAAACGGTAGTTGAAAAATATACTCAGGGTAAATGGTCTAATTTCGATGGTGATGACTTTTTCAGAGTATATATTGCTGCTTCAAAAAATCCAGAAAATTTCTTTACGAGACTTGTCGACTTTGAATCTTCTATGGCGGTTTTGTTAGACGAAATAAGTGCATATGTTGAGAATATTGATAATATTCACGTTAATTTACGAGAAGGTGAAATAGTTTTGGCTAAATATCCTGATGATGCTACTTATGAGAGAGCTAGAATCAATGAGATCAATAAGGAAAGCGTAGAATGTTTCTTTTTAGACCAAGGTGACTGGATGGAGATACCCGTTTCCCATTTACTACCGATCACAGAAGAAATTATTACAAAATTACCTTTTCAAGCTATTGAGTGTAGATTATTAGGAGTTCGACCACCGGATGGTGGATGGACAGAATCAACTAATAAATGGTTTTTTGATTACTGTTTTGAGGGTAAAAACAGTGAGATAAAAATTTTACGTACAAAATATTTTACAAAAACGCCATCTGAATATACAGGAGATTTTAAATATGGCGTCGTTTTATATGATATAAATACAGATAGTGGGGAAGAAGTGTTAATTAATCAATTGTTAATAGATCTCGACCTCGCTCTAAAAAACACAGAAGAAACGCAATATTTTGAAACATTTAATGATAAAATAAAAGAAATGGAAATTTCAGATATTAAGACTGTAAATAATGATACCACAATTGATATACCAGCTACTTCTACGTTGTTATTACAAAAACCCATCAGAACAATGCCATTAGTTGATTCAGATGATTCTGATGATGATAAATGGGATGTAGTAATGGACTCAGATACAGTTCAAAATTTTGTCCCTATGGTGAAAAACATACCTATACGACAACTACCACTGACCTTAGAAAACATAGAAATAGGAGAAATTTCAAATGTGAAAGAAGTTTTTAGACCAATAATGGAAGATGAGAAACAAAATGTAACAGAAACGAAAGATCAAAATAAAATAACGAAACGACCAAAACTAATATGGCGACAAAATTTAACTACAGTTTTTGTCAGTATATTGATAGACGTTGAAAATTACGACTTACAAATTAAAGACAAAGGTCTTAAATTTAGTGCCGAGTTAAATAATTCGAGATATGAATTTGATATTGAACTATATGGTGTCATTTACAAAGAGAAGTCATCTCATGATAAAAAAGGTCTAATTATTTCTGTAAAATTGGAGAAGATTAATAAAATAAAATGGCTGGAACTCACTAGGGATCATATCAAAAATTGGATAACTTACGATGTAAGCGCTGATGATATTTCATCTGAGGAAGAAGATGAAGTTGATACTAAAGACTTGGAGAATTATATTAAAATAATTCGTGACGAAAATTCTGATTTTGAAGACGATGAGTTTCAGGATGATCTAAATCGTTGATCTGAAGAGTATAATTTCTCAATAGTAATAATGTTTGCATGTCTTTGTAAGTAAATGAAGATTATATTTTCATATTTTAAAGTGAACCTTCAAAGTTTTTGTTCACAGCAATCACACCACACGTTAAACGAAAGAAAGTTCGAATATAAATAATGAATTTCAGTATTATTCGTCTATAAACTTGCCTGCGAAATATCAGTTTTTAAAATGCTGTTTGTAAAATGCTGTACATATTACATTTTTAAAAATATACTCATGAACACGAGGAGCGTTAAATGTATTCTCGGTAAAGGCATGAAATAACACAAAAATTAACTCAGAAATAATTTAATTTTTCAATTTAGTCCTCCAAACCTCAATACATTTGTTACATCGTGATATTAACTTGTCAGTTTTCTGTAAAAGTAACTTTCCTCCTTGCTTGAGAAATGCTCATTCATTGCCGCCTTCAGCTTATCGTCATCGATAAATCGTTCTTAAGAAGATCTTTTTCACGTTTAGGAACAAATAATAATCACAAAGCGCTAAGTCTGGATTATAATTATCCTCTTCAAAGCCGCAAGTGCTGATAGCAGCCTTGGAAACGCTCCTTGTGAACTGAGGGGTTGTAGTAGGGAAGCAACACACCGTGATGTCAATTTACTCCTTCGTTTTTCTTTAATTGCTTTCCTTTTTAGCTTCACGCTGTATCCCGCACACAGCAGGGTAGGCAGAGGGAACCTAGTGTTAAGACACTCCGTTCCCCACTTTCTGCCGAATTTTGGAGGCATTGTGTGTTGAGTGGCAGAACTCAAGGCCGCGCTATGCCTCGACACCAGAGCGAAGAAATAGAAACATAATTTAAGTAAATATTTCATCTCCTCGAGTGGGGATCGAACCCACAACCTATCGGTTTTACAGTCACACTTTGTGCCACTGCGCCACGACTGGCCTCAATTGCTTTCCTCAAATTACATATAGTTCAAGCGTAGGATTTTGCTGAGATTGATGGTCTCACTTTTACTTTTATATTCAATCACTAAAATTCCTTTTCGGGCCAAAAAAATCGTGGCCATGACCTTGACAACGAATGGAGTGACTTTAAATTTCTTTGGAGGGGCTGTACCCTTCTTGTGCCATTGCATGGACTGTTATGCCTGTTTACTTTCAGGGCCATTGTGATAAACCTACGTTTCATCTCCAGTAACAATACTTTCGAAAATACTCACGTGTTTTGCCCTCCTTGCACTGATTTTTGAAGGGTTAGGGCAGTTATAAAGAATAGTGTGCCACGATAGAAAGATTAGTCATGCTATAATTTAATATTATAATTGGAGCAAATGACGTTGGCTAAAATGACGTAGGTCTGGCGGCTTTGGGATCTTGGTCTATAAGAAATGTATAACGTATAAATAATCAGTGTAATTATGAATGTTATTACTAAATAATATGGATACCGAGAATACATTTACAGCCGCTTGTGTAATAAAATATAGTGCAACGCCAGATAGGTATAAAAAATTTTAGAGACTGCAACAATCGGATATAGAATAATAATTCAGAAAAAATATAAGAAATAAAGAAGTGGTTCCGTAGCTAAAGTTATTTATAAGCAATTTCCAGTGACATAAAAATTAAAAGTATGTATGAAACTATTGGAATAGTCTATTAAAGGAAACATTAAACTTTTTGGGACACAGCATTGATAGGAAGGCTCTAAAGAGGAATCCTTTTGTTCCTACATATTAAATGGCGTTACAAGTGCAATTAAATTACATAAACTTTTAAACATTAGTTTTTTTTTATGGAAAAGACAAGGCAAACGAGCGTTCGGGTCACCTGATGGTAAGTGATTAACGCCGCCCACGGCCCCGTGCAACCCCAGAGGAGTTACAGGTGCGTTGCCTGCCTTTAAGGTGGATTGGGCGCCGGAGCCCAATCCACCTTAGCCGGGGTGAAGCCACTACTTCACCCCGGTTTTAAATGCCGGGGTTGTTAATGATCCGGTCGAGTCTGCCCATGCATGTTGCCATTGCTGGCGACGTGACTCTACCACACGTACTTTAGTCGCCTCTTACGACACCACCAGTACGTAGTTCGAGGCCGGGATCATACGGCAATTTCCGAATTAGTACAACCGTAACTGTCTTTTCCTTTTATACTAATCGTGAGTTACTCGTTTCTTTATAGACTGGCCGACTTGGGAATTGAGCGGTTCATTTGAGACTCATGGACATAGTGGACTCATTGATGTAGGCGTCTATACTACCCATTAAAACCCTAGCGGTGCTCTTCCTCCCCGACGGCCACTCGATCAGGGGCCTACGGGTGTCAAACTGCCAAGTAATTCTTTCGTGAACTGTGGCAATTTAATGGGATACTACTAGTTTATTCTCTACGAGCTCCTCTAAATGATATGAAATTTGGAATGGAGCCTTTAATAATGTTATTAAGAAATGTTTTTGAATACAAGGTTTTTAAATAGATAATTTATGTATTTGTTTTACTTATATTGCACCATTGTTATCTTTTGAATTTTGCAATATCGTGACCAATACTTGGACTATATTCGTTAAATATGGATCATAGTGAACAAAAAACTTAGGCACTAATTTACATTATTATCTATGCTAGTCGGATCCTTGAGTTTATCCTTTTTTTTATTTTTTTTTATGGAAAAGACACGGCAAACGAGCGTTCGGGTCACCTGATGGTAAATGACTACCGCCGCCCACGGCCCCGTGCAACACCAGAGGAGTTACAGGTGCGTTGCCGGCCTTTAAGGTGAGTTGGGCGCCGGGGCCCGGCATTACCTGATGCGAAACGCAGTGGCATAAAGCCACTACTTCACAGCGGTTTTAAATGCCGGGGGTGGTAATGATCCGGTCGAGTCTGCCCATGCGTGTTGCCATTGCTGGCGACGTGACTCTACCACACGTACTTTAGTCGCCTCTTACGACACCATCAGTACCAGGATCATCCTATTCTAGGCCGAGATCACACGGCAAGCACATAAAATATGTAAGGCTATGTTATTATAAGATTTAGTATTAGTTGATCTTCTAAGGGTACTTGAAAATCTTTTTCCTTTTACGTACTTGTAATAAGTAGGGTTTATGCATTTTTATTGTATTATAACAATCAAATTGTTAATCTATTCACCAGATGTGTTTGAAAATGAAACAGGAGTTTTTACATTTCGGAGTTGGAGTGTCCGATTGATCGATTTTTAGGCCTAAAAAATAAACAAAAGTCTAACAGAATGTGTAAACAAATTTACAAAGGCCACAAGGGCATAATATATTATATCTATTTCTATTATTAAATTCTATTTTGAAGGCTACAATTTATATAGAGCAATTACTGTTGTTTTCTAAATCGTATCGTATATTATAAAGTATGAGCTTGTAATTAGTTAAGAGTTATTGTTACGAGTTATAGTTACGCACACACACGAAGCAGTGGGCGTAGCTAGTCGTGGGCAAAACAATACTAGTAACTAACTAGGGTAACTTAACTAATAAAAAAAATATTTGTAAAAACAAAAACTCCGACTGCAGAAAACTAAAAAGAAAATAAACGAGCCCAAAAGTTTATTAGGATTAACAGTCGGGACCTTTAAGTATTTCTTCAATCAATATAATCTCTACCAGGAACTCCGCATAATTTAAAGAGGTATCTGCAGTCGGGGTTTTTGTTTTTACAAATATTTTTCACTTTTTTGTTAGGATTCATTATGGTAATGATAGTCACGATATACATTTTTAAAATCCTCGTATTGAGCTCTTGAATTTGATACCCATATTCGAAACGAATTTTTTTTCCCTAAGTCCATTGGCTTCCCACAGCCGCCATGAATGGTTTTTTTGTAACGTCACCTATCTAAGAACACTTGGGCGGCTAATACAAATCTAACTGATACCTCAAATATGTAAATCCGTTTAGCGATTTTGGAGATATGAGGTAACAAAAAATATTACATACATACAAGATACGTGCGAAAAAGATAAACCTTCCTTAGCCGTCGGGAAAAATCAAAATGGTTGGAAAAAAATCTTTTCCGAATTAGCATATTAAATATTCTCTATTGACAGTAGGCACTAAAGGAAAAAGGTCTTGTACTTAAAGAGGCAAAATCCACATAGATCATGCTATGCTACTACCCGAAAGTTAGATGATACAATTAGTTTAGAATAAATTCATTTATTCCCAATTCGTTGGTTTCTTCTAAATAGTCACCCTATTGGGTTGTATTACTTGGGTTGTTGTGTTCTAATAGTGATTTTTTCTGCCATCATTATCATCATTATCGTCGACATAGAGATGTCCTGATGTCAGAAAACATCCTTAAATGTTGACATCCATGTCAACATTTAAGCTAAATCATCGCTGTTCGATAAAAAACGAAAGAAAAACATTGATGTCAGCTAATATCGATCATCAATAAATAAAAAAACTTGACAAGCGCGAGTCGGGCTAGGCAACCGAGGGTTCCGTACAAAAATTGGAGGTCTTGGGCTTTTTCTGAAATACTAGCTTAGTGTAGCTAGAGCCTTTTCATCTAATACCTCACTTGAAGTTATAAGGCTATTATTTTTTAGGATTTAATCACAAATGTTTAGATTTTTTCTTAGCTAGTACTACCTGTAGATGCTAGCTGCCAAATTTCATAATTCTAAGGTAACTGAGAGTATCTTATTAATTTTGATTCCCTTTATAGTGTCGAAATACGCGTTTTTTGCAATATCTCTTTTTAAATAATTGTAGAAATACTTTTTTTTTTCAAGAAGTCATGGGGTCGTAGGTCTGAGTTTGAATAGAATAGAATAGTTTGAATTTCAATTCAAACACGATATTGCCAAGCGTTCTTGAGATAAAGGCTCTTAACAGACAGACATACGGACAACAAAGTAATCCTGTAAGGGTTCCTTTTTTCCTTAAAAAGGTACGGAACGCTTAAAATTATATCTGTAGTTATAAATTTAAATAAACTATGTTTATATTTGTAAGTATGAATTAGGTAAACAATTGTAAATTTATATTAAAATCCTAAAAAATAATTCTACTCGAAAAGAAATTACTAAGACTAAGAAACTCTATAATTCGTTAGTATTGAAACGTATTCGAAGTTTGAGAACAAAATGTTTTGGCTTGTATATGTCAACTATTTAATAACAAATATTTAGAGATTTATATAACTTGTCTGTGTGATTTTTTTCAATTTTAGCTATTTTTATGTATTTTAAATGTAATTTTTTAACCGACTTAATCGCATACATTTATGTCGACGTGAGGCGTGAATGAACGTACGACCATAAACTGTTGAGTGATTGATGCGTCGGTTTTTTAAAAATGTATAATATTAAATTATATAAGCAATGTATGTGGTTTCAGAGTTATATTAAAAATATAATTATATTAATACCCGCAATAGTTTGGGATGTTAATATTTGTGGTGCAAAGGCAAAATCTATTGAGCAGACTGAGAACCATATTAAAGATAAATATATTTAAAACATTAGTTCTATTTAGTTAAAAAAATCTGTGATGTCATGGAATGCATCAAGGTCCATGGGCACACGGGCCCAGTTGAAAAGTAAATCAAATGATAATACATTATTTTGTAGATGCCTCGTGACGTCAGGGTCCCTCAACCAAGGCCCAGGTGTCCCAAAATAATGATGATTCTATAAATATATAAAAATGATTGTCAAATAGATTTAAGGTCCTCTTTAAGCACTAAAAGTGTAAATTGAGGTTGTTAATTGTTTTTAAAATTTTCCTTATTTTTTTATGTTGATTTAAACTTTTAAGACTTAACCGCTTTAAATGTTACGAATTTTGATGTAAGATAATAAATGTCTACTTATAAAAAATGATTGTTTTATTTGTATGAAAGGCCGTGTGTTTGGATGTTTTATCGTTCGAGCAATGGAACATGAGACACAGGAGGATTTTGATATAATTCATGAAGCACTTTACAATGATATGAACAATAGTATATTTTAAATATTTTTAAAGAGTAATTTGAAAGGGCTAATATTTAATATATTTTTTCTATTATTTCATTACGTAAAAGTGGCAAAGGAGATAATAATAGGCTAACTGCGTCATGCGACGTACATTTTAAAGTTCAAACTTATCTTCTATAAATTTATTTTGTTTGAAATTTATTTATATGTTTCTTCTATAAATTTCTCCATAATCGTATGGAGATTTTAATATATCGGAAAATATAATTTGTTTGAGGCCAGTTGTGGCGCAGGGGCACAACGTGTGACTGTAAAACCGACTGGTTGTGGGTTCGATCCCCACTCGAGGAGATGAAATATTTACTTAAATTTATATTTCCATTTCTTCGCTCTGGTGCCGAGGCAAAGCGGGGCGTTGAGTTCTGCCACTCAACACGCAATGCCTACAGAAAAGCAAGGCAAAAAGTGGAGAACGGAGTGTCAACAATAGGTGCAGGATACAGCGTGAAGCTAATTATTTTTCAATTTATCATTTTTCTCAAGCATTGAGTTTTTCTGACTTTCGCCACAATAATAACTTTTTGTGATTATTTGAAGTATATTTATCTTAAATTAAGTGATCTGACTCTTTCAATTTTAAAATTTAAATAATTGATTAAAATTTTTTATGAGGGAATCAGAATAAATTTTTCACAAATAAAAAAAAAGGCAACGAAATAGTAAATAAACATATATTTAAACATAACAACCACACGGAATGTAGGTATTTACAATATACATACAGCTATTAATATAATTGAGAAAAAATAATTTACATTTGGCATATATCAATTATTAATTATTATCAATGTTCGATAACGGTTAAACCGTACTGATAACAGAATATTCAAAATAGGAAAATACAGAATGAAAGGTAGTGCTGTCTTTGGTCATGTCAGGGCCATGGGCGTTAGAGATCCCTTTATTCTATACTTAGTTTTAAAAAAGAAGCGAAAGTTAATAGAATATATACAGTACGCTCGACGAGTTTTGTCCGCCACAAAGTTAAGATTTCTGAGCTTTTCCGCATTGTTCACTAGCCGGAAAGAAAAATCATAAAAATCAAATAAAAAAAAACGACGACTCTTCGACCGTACTGTATATTATTATTTTTCGAATTGAAAAAAAAAAGAAAATACAATTTATTAAAAAATGTTCTGCAAAATGAAAAGTTCCTTGACTGAAGCTTTGAACTAATCTTGTTGTGTTAGGGTTTTATTTTTCAGTTTCAATTTATTGATATAAATTCTGGGATGGGCACAGTCTTTCCCCCTTCCTACGTCCATGGTCCCGATGTCTAAATTGGGCACACTTAGTGAAGAGATTCTCTCAGTTCACAGATCATTCATAGCCTCCTAAGGTGACTTAAGAGGACCTCAAGTGCTGGTATCGTAAGGACAAAACTGACATAGGTAGAAGTGTTCTATCATAAGAACAGTGATTTTTACATACGAAATTATTAAATGTACCTTCATTTATAATTCGCATTTGTTAATAGACAACATTATATTAAAAATTACGGTATAATAAGAAATAGGGGTTCAAATGTTGATTCAATAATAGTCTTGAAAGTTAGTTAAATAATAAATTACAGAAACAACCGGTTGCGTTTTTTCATTCATTATTCCGAGTTAGGATCAGTAAGACACAATGCCGACTGCGCAAAATATAGTTAATTTAGATTTTAATATACAACTTCGTCTGATCTTAGAAAATATTAGTTATACTAATATTTTCTAAGATCAGACGAGTTAGTTTTAGTTATACTAAAATGACTAGAACTTATAAAAGATAGTTTTAAAATTAAATTGACTTTGAAGACGAGATATTTGAATTATACTTAATATTTAAATAAATGTTAATATTTTTGGGAGATTAATATATAATGGAATTTCATATATAACAAATTTTATATCTATATTAATTTGAGAATATACATGAGATTTCAGTATGGCACTGTTTTATCTCTATATTATGCTATCTAGAACTTAATGTTTTTTTATAAGAAATAAAATCGTTAGAACATTAAACATCAAATTAGAACATTAAATTTTTATAGTTCTAGTCATTTCAGGCTATTTACAAATAAAAATATTAGGTTTTAGGTAATATTTCAACAAAAAATAAATATAGATTAAATATTTCTTTTAAAATGACACATTAATTATGATACTTAATAATCTACGAAATCGATATTAATAGTATATAGAAATATTTAAATGTCGAGTAAAATTGTAAATGCAAGTTGAATAAGTATAATTATATTATAATTTTTTAAAGACTCAAACTTGATTATTAAAATATATTCTTCTGAAATACAAAAAGGTCTTGTCATAAATCGAATATAAGTAACCAAAAAAAAAAATTGAATATTTAAAAATATATTTGGAATGTATCTTTGACAGATAAAAATATCTGAAATAAAAGAGTTAACAGATAATGAAAAAACAATCGTCAAGTAACTACACAATAAATAGGTTTTACTTAGTTTAGATTCTCAGTCATATTTTCATATCTGAAAAATTATTCTAATTCATAATATTTATACAGAACATTTAAAAAAACAATTATTATTATTAAAAAAAATATTTATAAAAACAGAAAAATCCCTTAAATAAAAAAAAAATATGAAAATATATATTTTTTCTGAATTAAACATATTAAAAAATACAGTATTAAAAAATAGTTAACATTTTTTGGTATCTGGGTAAATATATAAATACATAGGTAATTCCCGTCATAGAATAACTTCTCAGATACACCGTAGGTTTCGTACATTTACTTCTTTTTCTTCATTTGCTTTAACTTCTTTTTCTCTTCTCGTTTCTTTTCTTTGTCCTTTATCGATTTGTATAGTTTGTAGCCGAAAAATACTGTAAATAATTAAAAAAAGTTGTATTTTTTGTTTTACTAAGGTCTATTATAAAAACTAGACTATCATTTATTATGAAATAGTGTTAAACGCGCGGCTTTTTCATACAAAATATTAACAAAAATATCTTTGTGAAACCGTCACTAAAATTAAATCGCGATTTTTGTATATATTCATAATTCCTGTATTTTTTTCAATTGTTAATGGTTGGTGAGTTCACTCTTCATAAAAATTGTATTTAATTTATTTCCCTTTTTCTTTCTCTTTTCTCATTTCCTCTGACAATATAAAGCGTGGCGTAAGATTCTACCGATTACGACGCCTTCAATTTGGAGAAAAAAAGAGGAAAGAAAAGAGAATGGAATATCAAATGACATGACATTAGGTACTCTCTGACTACTCTGCTGTATTCGAGAGGTTAATGAAGATTAAAATCTATATCTACAAAAATATATTAAATACGTCTTCATGATCAGAGATTTTACTACTTAAGGTTATTTTTATTTAACAAAAAGAAAACATTGTCTAATAGGTAGATATATATTTCATATCCATTGTAATTATAAGAATAGTCATTTTAGTATAAAAAATATATCGTTAGACAAATTGCGTTATTGAGTTACGCCATATAATTAGAAAATTTTAAAGCGGAGAGTGGAGAACAAATTAGTATATTAATTGCTTAGCCCACACAATGCAGGAAATGGAAAAAGATAAAGTGCGTTTTTTTGTGCTTCACACTGTGCCTCGCACATAGCAGGGTAGACAGAGGGAACCTAGTTAAGACACTTCGTTCCCATTAAGACACCTCCATGCTCCACATTCCGCCGAACTCCTGCCTGCCTTGCCTGAAGCATTGCGTGTTCGGTGAGGAACTCAACACTACGCTTCGACACAAAACAATATAAATATCTAAAACGTATTTGAATATTTAATTGTAGTCTTTATTTATATGTTCGAGTTATAGTTGCTAAATTAATCTTGATTTTGTAGGAATGTGTAATAACATTGATAATATAAAAAATCAAGTAATTTGATATTTTTGATATTGATAAGAAGTTATTTTATCAATAATTGCTTTAGTTATGTTGTAATTATTAACTTATTAAATTATAGGCCATTTATAAAATAAGAATTTGAAACAAAGCATAGACTGAGGTAATAATATGTTTCATATGTCTTAATTCAAGTTAGAGGTAAGTTTGTTTTTTTAGGGGTTTCGTAGTATTAAAAAAAAAGAAGAAGAAAATATTTATTCGTCCGTCTGTAGAGACCACTGTTCTCAAGATTTGTGGAGGTATCAAGCTGAAATTAATAACGAATATCCACGAATGCCGTCTCTTGGAGAACGGAAAAAATTAAGCTTCATAAAGCAAACAAAATCAAGTTTGTATGAAACTTGCCGCGTAATGAAAACCGATAGTGTGACTTTCCCCATTACCTCAAATTATGATCAAAAGTTTCAGACAAAAAAAAACCCAAAAAAAGTAAAACCTACCCAAAACAATAACAAACAAAATAATAGCGCCTCCAGTAAAATACAATTGTGATTTGACAGCATCCTTAATGGCGTCCTCAACTCCGCTTAGATCTAAAGGCGCATCTTTCAATTTCATCGCCAACTTAGCTGCAAGTACATCTTTGACTTGTCTAACAAATTCTTCCTTTTCATTCTCTGTCAGTTCATTGTATTTAGTTAAAACGCCTTGTAATTTCTGCCTAATGTCCTCCGAATGTTCGTCCTGGGCTGTAGTTGCCACCATTTTTTGTAGTAAAGACAAAACGTCTACATTTTTAACTGATTGTGACAATTGCTCTTTGAGAGCACTGCCTATGTCCGCGCCGAGGTCGACGTCTACCATTTTCTTTATTAAACAAAAATAAAAATATATTTAATTCTATATATTATGTTAAAAGAATTATTTATGATACTTTCGAATTTTCAATAAAATACATGATGTATACGTATTGAAAAATCAATATCTTATTATAAGTTTAAACACCACAGGCAACAGATTTAATTCCACATAAATTTCCGAATAACATTGTTTTTATTAATATTTATAAGTAAATACAAATTCATATTATTTATTAGATATTAATTATTGAGAAAAAGCTTTACTTTATACATCAAGTCGATTCTAAAAAAAACCGACCTATAACTAATTTTCTTCTATTCAAATAAAGAAATAAATAAAAAAAAATCAATATTAAGCTCACCGCACGTTATTAATCAACACCTTTAGATAAACTAACCGCTGAGACTATTATCACAAGTATATTTCGTCGGCCTATCACAGAACGTGATATGATAGCAACTACACCTGTACATATACATATATATATATATATTTATTGACTATTTGTATGTTTGTTGCTATATCTTATATCAATTAATTATTTTAAAATGGTGATAAGATTAATTTGACTTTAGTAATTACGGTAGAGTCAGTAGTTGCGTTTGCTAGTTAGCTTTTGAGGTTTGAAAATTCGAAATTTTGCGCTTTACGCTGTATGTCGTAAATAGAAAGGTACACAGAGGAAACCTGAAAGTGCTAAAACAGTCCGTTCTCATTAAGTTTCCATCCTTCCGTTTCCCATTTTCCGCAGAATTCTGGAGGCATTGTGTTTTGAGTAGCGGCACTCAATTACCTCCAGAATTCGGCATTCAGAATATCGGAAAATAAGAAACGGAGTATCTTAATCCCAGGTTCCCTCTGACGTATGCGGGATAAGCGTGAAACTGATAAATATAATATCCAACACTAAAAAAATGCAATTTTGTTTTTGAGAAACAAATAAAACAAAACCATTTTGTAAAAAAAAACAATAAAATTTTCCTAAAGTACAACAAAAGTTACAACAAAAATTATAAATTCCTATCACAATACATAATTAAGACACACGCTATCAACAGTTACGCGACTGAGGAGAGGACACGTCGCGTTACACCGATTATAAATGGAGATATCATAGTGTTATATAAACTAAATTGTTGGATAAGCTGATAGGTGACCCATATTGACATTGTGGAGAAATTTTAAAGTAAAACAACATTATTATTAGAAAATACTGGTGTCGTAAGTGTTAGTCGTCTAGTGCTACTAGAAGTAGAAAATGATTTTGACAGACAGACAGACAGCAGTGATCCTATGAGGTTTTCGTTTAATTATGTTGAGGTACGGAACCCTAACGAGTTTACATGGCAACCCATGTTATAATATTTAAATAAATACAAAAAATTGCAGAAAACATTTAATGTAACAACTGAAACGTTGGTCAAAGTGATTACTGTTTACGTTATACAAAAGTTTACCATATCACTAAAAGATCATACGCAATGGAAAATATTTTTTTGTTTCAAATTTATCAAGCATCGCATGGCAGTAAAAACCTAGCATCAAGACATTCAATTTTATGCTGACGTCGGCAGCCGAGTAGAAATCGAACCCACAACTGTCGCATTAAAGTCACGCGCCATTGCGCCACAAAAGCTTCTATGTATGAGAAATATATTATGGTTTGTACTATAAATTATTTTAAGTTATTAAAAATACTAAACTCTTAATGGTTTGTTTTCAAATCATATTATTCTACCTCCGCAAATGTATAGATATTTGTTTAAACGCATTCAAAAATTTTCATAAGCCTCATAGATCGACCTATTGATCATTTTGATATACTAAAGAACGCGATGATGACATGCAAATATCTGTTTATAAAAAAAAATATTTCATAAATCAACACTAGATTATGATAATTTATAATTAAAAAAAAACATGTTAGTTTTAAATTAGGACAATATAAATTTTCATCATAACATGAAACTAGTAGACGCGCACCGAGGATTTTCGCCTCACACTACCTAAGAATTTAGTTCATTTTTTTTCAACGAAATGTAACTTAAACAGTAGCTTATTTTTAATTTGACCGCAAACAAAACAAGAAAGATAAGAACTAGCTTGTATTGAAAAACTCGAAATAACTTACAGATAATAGAAAAGATGATAACAACGAACAAGATTGCTAAAGTTGTACCGCTGCCTGTTCCACCAAAAAATTGTGGGACATCCCCAGCAAGCATACTCTTAAGACTTTGCCTCATATCTTCATCCATTTCGGCTGAATTAAGCATATCTAACAATTCTTTATTCGAAGGTACATAATTTGGATCGGCATTCATAAATTCCTCAAGTTTCTTCAAATGTTCATCGTTTTTTAATACATCCTCCATGTTTTGGAGATCTTCGGTGTTTAATTCCGACATTTTAACACTCAGTTTCGGACAGATTGCCGATAAACAACAACTGCTTGTTGCGCGGGTTATCTGAAGTGATATGTAAGCGACACGTTGGGATCCACGTTGGAAAGACTGATTGGACCAATTTATAGGAGATACGATATTTTTATCTTTTATAATATAAACAAAAAACCTGAAAAAGTGCAGTACGATCGTGCACCAAGAGGATTCCGTACCAATTTCATAACCGTAGCTTTACAAACAGAGCATAGACTTTATCCTCATATAATGGCTAATATGGTAGTTACGCTGAATACTCGTTATGAAACTGAATACGCGTTTTTTGATCTGACCCAGATCACCGTGAAAACGAAGTACCACGATATGTGGAGATAAAAAAATATATGTAAAAGAAAATAACTGTATCCGCCCCAAAAAAGTTATAGAAAGGAAAAAAAACGTAGGATCATATTGTTTGTTGTATTTAAAACAATAAAAAACCAACATGCACATGACTTGGACCGCACAACAATAACTTATTATAATAACACTTGTTTCAGTATGACAAAGCTAATTATAATATGCAACATGTTTTTGCATAATTTACATTAGTACAATAGTTAAATAAAGATATTTATTGCCATAAACTAAACTGCATGTTGCATAAGTGATTTTTTTTAATTTTCATAGCCTGCCTAGCTGGGTAGGTGGAGCAGAATTAGCTGAAGATGAAAGTGCGGAGACGCGCGGTTGGCTCGAGGCGCGGTTTGTGATTGTAACAAATAACAAGAAATTATAAAATCAAATATTCAATTTAATTTGGATTAGAATTGAATTATATAAAATTAATTTGAATGTAATTTAATTATAAGACTAAAATTACAATTGCTATCTTTTACTCCTTCACTCCTAACCCCACATATTCCCACTGGTGCATGAGGGACAAACAGACAACTGACTCAGCGACATACTACCTAATTCTAACCAGTGATAATATGGAATGTAAAACTTTCGAAGATCACTGGAGAAGTTTGTGAATGGGAATTAATATTACCCATCTAAAGTTCTGTAAACAATTATTGCTCAGCAATCAGGCTGAATGAAGTCTGCGGAACCACCTCATGAAGCCAGCTATTGGCAAGGAGTTAAGAGGGGACCATTGAAATCTATAAAAACTATTAGTTCAAACATTTTTTTTCTTAATAATAAATCATTATGCTGTATCCAGCGTAGGTAGAGGGAACCTAGTGCTAAGACAGCACCTTTCAGTAATAAAACATATTTTCATTTTACTTACCCATGCTATTTAGCTATTTTATATTTTAATTAATTTCATATTAAAAAAAAAATATATTAAAAAAAAAAGTGATGTATGTTTGAGAAGCACTGTATATTATTTCATATTTAAAAAATGTTTTAGTGATCATTAGTTTATTTGCTTATCAAAAACTACTAAATTCTACCTTGTGATATAAAATATTGGTAAAATCTATTTAGTGACCATATTTATTATTAAATTTAAATTAAATTTTAAAGGTGTCCATATATTTTTATGGTAGTAAATAATAAGAAAAATTGGATTTATTTAACAATATTTTAGGAAAAGTAATTTGATGAACATTTGTCCATTTTGGTATTAAAATAGGTACGTTTTTGGTTTTTTTGGGTCTTACACAAGTCATTTAATTTATACCTTATCACTACACACACTCACTAACCAATCAATAATAAATAAAAGGTTTCTGGCAGATTCTAGAGCACTGCATTTTGAATGGCACTACCAATGCTGCTCTTTGTCGCATCACCTGAGAGAAGAAATTAAAATATTTCGATTTCACGAGTGGGAATCCAACCTACAACCTGTTGCATTTACAGTTGCGCACTTAAGGCCCTGAAACATGACTGGCTACATAAATTTTTGTTATATTACTTTATTATGTTTGGCCATATTACGCGTTGACCAACTGTATCTGTTGCTATATCTGTTGCTATATCAGTCCCTGGAGTGAGACCTCTCGGATGCCCAAGGAAGCGTAAGTGGTTGGATGTTGTGATGCAAGACACGAAAGCCAGTGGTCTAATCACTGAGCATGTTAAAAACCATGCAAAGTGGAGTAGGTTGAGTACGAAGGCAGACCCTGGCGTTGGCTGGGATTAAAACCAGGAAGAAGAATCCATTTAATAGTTTAAGCTTCAAGCATATTGTCATTTTTCTAATAACTTGTTAATTAAAAACAAAAAGCGGGAGACTAGAAAATTATCAAATATAAACTTCAATATATACCTGTTAAACTGACGACAACAATACCAGGAACTATAAATACTGAATTGGAAAATGCATGTTCGAGGGGCCCGTCGTGACCACCGCTCAAATCCACCATTTTGATAAAAACTATGTATTAATTCAATAAAATATTGTATAAATTATTTCTATGATACGATTCAGATCGTTAAAGAGATCAAGTTTATTAATTTAAGACATTTTCATCGTAAAAACGCGATTTTTCGGCGTTTTTATTTGACGATAACAAAACAAATGTCATTGTCAAATGTCAATTTCAGTGACAGTTAGCTTTTTTTCAACATTAGGTTTGCACGCTCAGAACGCCATACTGTAAGAAACCAAACCAAACAAACATTAGGTTTAAGAATTTGCAGCGTAATTATTAAGTAAACTATAAAGATATCTTCTAGAACATATTTTTATTTTTTGTGTTGGGTGCGGCGCTTAGTTGCTACTACTCAACACTGAATGGAATAGTGAAATTCTTTTTCACCTCTGATGTGGAACCAGACTGTGCACTCCTTAGTAACAAAAATATATCTATTTTCTTAATATTTATTGATTAATACCATATCTAGGATATTATATATATATATATATATATATATATATTTATTTAACATTTAATAGTTTTATCATTTTATATTATTTAGTGTATCAAAACTATATCAAAAATTGAATGAAATGAAAAAACAGTGTATAAACATAAATTTATTATCGTAAAATACACAATTATGTATATTTTTTGGCCTTAAAATAATATTAGAGACTAAATTCCACTAATGAGACACGATACAACAGTTACAGCTAATATACACAAAAAACATTTACTTAAAATTATCAGTTATAGTTATCGAATAAAATATCTTGGAATGTTTTAATAATAAAGCAGCAATGTCATTCATGATATTTTTTTAGAAAATAAAGTAATTCAAAAATATTGTAAAAATATAGTTTTTATTTTATAAAAAATATGTTTAGTCTAATAGGCTATATAACCATTACTCTATTCATTAACTGTTTAAAAAATACTAAACAGTTTGAATTGTTATTTTTTAAGAATATAAATTCATATTTCAAAAAATGTAGTATATTTAATTAAAGTTACATTAAAATATAATATTATCGGTACATTTCCATTAATTATTACGTAAACAATTTGAAGAACCTCAATTTTAAAAGAGTTATCACAGTACAATGAGGTGATCTCCAAATTTTTCAAAATAGTTTTATCATTATTTGTATATTTATATAAAAAATATAAATCCGAATAAATTTATTTAAGGCACTGTTTGAGAATGACATCGAGCAAATATTTTTCAAAAGTTTTTGTTTCAATAAGTATAAAGACAGTGTTATAATGTTCGTCACATTACTGGTTCAAGAGATTCATATAATTTATATAAACTCATTAGAAAATATTCTAAGAACAGATCGAAAATATAACGCGAATATTATCTATTATCACGTATCTGTAACCAATAACATGGCAACATTTTTTTATTTTTATATTTTCTTACATCGACACAATTCACACAAGATTTAGGCTTAAATCTATCGTTCCAAAAAAATTGTTATTGGTATTTAATGTATTATTTTACATTGTGTGAATTAATACGATGATAAATTGAGTCTATTGTTTTGTTGTGTTATTTTTAATTCTTCTTGAGAGGATCGAGATTGTCTATTGAAAAATCGTCGTTTCCAAAGCTGATCCCTCTGCTGAATCCATCCTGTGGACAACAAAGAGTACAATTAAATAGTCATAAGTAAATGAAGTACAAATAAACTATATTATAAGTTATATGAACATAATAATAAACAGTCTTAATTTTTGTGTTAAGACACTCCGGTACCCACTTTCTGCTGAATTTTGAGGCATTGCCTCGATACCAAAGCGAAGAAATATTTAATATTTGATTCCCTGGAGTGGGAACAGAACCCACAACCTGTCGCGTTTATAGGCAGATGCTTGTTCCCCTACGCCATGGCGGCCATTCAGATTTCTATGTGAATTAATAATTATATTTATAACTTTATAATTTTATATTAGCATACAATTTAGATATTTCAATGTGCTACAGAAAAAAAAATACAATAAATAAAATGGTTCTACGTATTTATTTTTCTTGGATTCAAATCTTTTTATTCTATGTAAGTAAATTTTTACATTGTAATTAAATTATTTCCTCATTTACGTTATAGAGTATGTTATATCAAACTTATAAGATATTTAATATTGTAGACTTGTTTGTTGTTTATTTATTTAATACTTTACATAATAATTAATAATATAAGTATATTTCCATTTTTTAAATATATTTTGTTCACTTACCAACAGATCATCAATCTGTTTAGGAAAAGGAAATCTTATTTAACAATTTATTCATCTATATTTTAAAAAAAATTACATATTTTGTGGATCTTAAAATAGAAAAGGTAATATTTTCTGATAAAAAGATATAGTCATAGCTTATACATCTTTCAAGGAAATATTTTTTTTTAAAAAGGACTTCAACATTAACAACGCAAGAATGAAAATTGTCTAAATCAACATAAAAAATTTCATACCTTCATCTCCGATATAGTCTTATCCAGAAAACCATTGAAGCTGCTATCCAATTCGACCGTTTGTTTCTCGCTCAAATTTCCGAATCCGTTGAAAGTATTTCCGTACCCGTTACCAAAAATATTTCCCGCCTTCTGCGTGTCGAACGGATCGTAACCGGTCAAAGCCGTTGGTAAAGGAATTCGTGTTGAAAACCGACGTTTGCAAATTGAAGTCGCTTATGTCATAATTTGGTTTGACGTTGACATTAACGTTGACAGGAGATTGCGCGGGAAAATTGTTGACGGGGAGGGAAAATGGCGTCGATCCGAAAATGTCATTGTTGACGGGTGGAACGAATTGTTGTTGTGTTGGTTGTTGATTTTGTTGTGTTTGTTGGTTTTGTGGTGAAGATTGACGTTTTGAGGCTTTCGGTGGTGGTGCCACTGGAAAAATGATATAAAATATATAAATAGTTTTATATTTTTATTGAAACATACATATTTTTCTTAAATTATATACAAATTGAGGCCGTCGTGGCACGAGAATGTGATGGTAACGGATGGTTGTAGGTTCAATCCCCATTCGGAGGAATTATAAATTCATTCCCCTGAGTGGAGATATTTATGAATATTTACATTTCTTCTCTCTGGCACCAAAGCAAAAAGCCGTTAAGTTTAGTTAAGTTAAAAAGTAGTTAAGTTTCGTCACGCAACACGCAATCCCTCGAAAAAATCAGTGGAAAGTGAGAAATGAAGCAAATAGAAATTGAATGAAGCAAATGAAAAGGTTCCCTCTACCTACCCTCCCTGCGGATTACAGTGTAAAGCTGATTATTTTATTTATATAGGTATGTTTTAAGCAGGTCATGATATACCCATAAAATGATTGAATACTATTTTAAAAGGTGGAGTTAAGCCTTTTTGACCTAATTGGGTTTTTTCCTAGCTTTTCGATTTATCCCACACATAGCAGGGTGCAGGGCGAACCTAGTGTTAAGACACTCCGTTCCCAAAGAGACCCTTTTTGTGAGTTTGCTCTTTCTTACGCTTATTACCTTTATAGTAATATAGCGTATATATACATAAGAAGAACAGATAGGCTAAAATTGATGTAAAAATTAATTTAATTTAATCAGCTTCAACAGGGTAGGCAGAGGGCAGGGCAGAGGGCACGTAGTAATAAGACATTCCGTTTTCCACTGCGTGTTAAGTGGCGGAACTGAAATGAAAATATTAAGCAATAATAATTCAGTTCCTCGAGTGGTGATCGAATCCACAACCGTCGTGTTTCAGTCACACCCTTGTGCCACTGGGCCACGACGGCCTCCACATTTTGACCATTTAATCAAAAAATACAATTACAATTTTTACCAAACTACGTTCGCTGTGATCACCGTGTTCAGAAGTCTAGGTTTAACGGTCCAGGCGGAGTGGCATTACAGCTCAATGAAAAGAAGTTTAAGGGGGCGAAGCCGCGAGTGGGCGTGTGGCGAAGCCGGCGGACGGCTACGGCTAGTATAATAGAAATAAAAGGAATATACTTACATAGCGGCGGAGTGGGAGTAACCGTATTCTCCATAACGGGGGTGAAGCGAGTCACTGGATCTGATTCAAACGCTCGTGGATCAAAATCTAGAAAGTAAAAAATTCTAATAAAACAACTTTCTACATAAAATAGTTAACATGTAACTGTATGTCCAGTTATTGCGAGTTAATTTTTTGTAGGGCATTTTAATATTCACCTAGAATAGGTAAAGTATGTGGAAATGGACATAGAGAATGAATGACATTCTACTAGGTCAAGTTATTTTAATATACAAACAGACGGACGGACAGACAATGTCTTTTTTAAATTAGATATTAGTCTATTTTACGTTCATCGTGGCGCAGCGGCACAATGTCTAACTGTAAATGTGACAATCATGTGGGAATGAATGAATTATTTCGATTTCTTCACCTCACTGGTAACAAGATAAAAGGCAGCGTTTATTTCCGCCACTCAGCACGTAATGTCTTAAAAATTTCGCGGTTCGGCAGAAAGGGAGTTCCTTAATACTAGGTTCCCTCTATCTATTTTGTTATATGCGCGGTACAGCGTGAAGCTAAAGGCAAAACAAAATTACCACTATCGGAGTCAGAGTTCAGCAACAGTCCCTCTAATTTGGTGCCTACAACTGGATTTTTGCTTGTCATTTCGCCAAGGAATTTTCTGGAAGCAAAATGAATTCCGTAAATTATTATATCTGTAAAATTATCATTTATCATAATTTACCAGCATTTACAATAATTTACCAACATTTACAGCCGTTTACAGTCATTTACAGACTTACCCAGTCTTCCCGTTGTGCAGCGGCAGCGGCGCGTGCGGCGCGGGGGGCGTCGATAACAACAAATTGTTATCATTTGAATTGAATGTGTCAGTTGAGTTATTTGATACTGCATCTGAAATTATTACTATATTTATATCGAGCGCAGCGGCACGAAGTGTGACTATAAAACCGACTGGTTGTGGGTTTGATCCCCACTCGAGGAGATGATTCTTCTAAGATTCTTTGATAATTTACTCCAATTTTATAAGTTTTTGAGTTATCGATAATAATTTTATCTATGCCATAATATAGTAAAAAAATTAAAAATGGTCTCACCATTGTCAGATTTAGAATTGAACCCGTTAACACTGAGAGTGGACAATTGTTTCTCTAACTCCGGCGGCGGTTTGAACTCCGCTATGTCGCTCAAGTTGTTGCGGGAGAGATACGCGGAGAGATCGTCCTTGTACGTTATTTTTGATAATTCCTGTAATACGAAGCGGGTTTTTTTACGACCTTTTAAAAAATATGATAACTAAATAAGCGACGGTTGTGGGTTGGATTACCACTCAGTTCGTTTTAAAAACAAACGACGATTGTTATGATAGTCTATTTGCCATAAACAATCATAACATAATTTTAATATCACGCAAAATTAAATTGTTAAATTTTTATGAATAACGTAAAAAAAAGTGATAACAATAAACATATTCTTTCGGCACAAATAGGGGTCGTATATTTATTCAACACAATAATCAAGAAAAAATAAAAAACGGAAAGTTTTATCACTAATTAAAATCATTTCCTATAACATACCTGTAAGCGATTTTTGTACGTGTTCATTTGGAATTCGAGCCTCTTGTTCTGTAAAGTTAGTTTTTGCATTTCAATGTATTTGCCATTGTCGTTCAAGAATCGCCTGAAAATTAGGAAAAAAATTATAATATAAACCTATTTCATTTATATGATTTTCTTAATTAACTTCACATTCTGAGGATATTTTAGGTCCTCGAGTGAGGACAGTCGAAGATATAAAATATTTATTTATTTATGTATATTTTCATTTACTTCGCTCTGGTGTCGAAGCAAAAGCGCGGCGTTGAGTTCCGTCACTCAACACGCAATGCCTCCAAAAGTCGGCGGAAAGTGGGGAAAGGAGTGTCTTAACATTGGGTTCCCTCTGCCTACTCTGCCGTGTGCGGGATACAGCGTGAAGCTGATTTATTTATTTATTATAATGTATAGTTTCTTGACAAATGAACTATTCAATACAAAACGATCTTTGCAATTCAAATTTACGCTTTATAATATTTGGCATTACAACTTACACCCATATCCTATAGTTATAATGTCATAACTTCACAAAAGTAGCGTCCACAAAAAATATTTTACGCGTTTAATTTTAATAGATTTTTTAATAAATCTATAAAATTTCCATATTTTTGTGCAACTTAAGATCTATTATTAGCAAAGTAGGTTAAAGAAATTCACAATAAATACCAATTTTATTATTATATAGCAATTTTTACAAAAAAAAAAAGAAGTTATTGTAGGCAATTTTTCTCGGTCTATTGAACATAAAGAAACTACTCAAGACACAAAGAATACAATGGAAAATATTATTCTAATACTTAACTGAATACTTTCACTTAAATATAGCTTATCGTTTATGGCTGCCTTTAATTTACTTAATAGTTTATATATTTTTTTTATTCATATAAGATTTTTTATATATCATAGATAAGAACGTATGACTTATTGTTTTAATTGGTGACACGCGTTTTGCCAAAAACAGATAGAGACGCAAGTAGGTTCCTTTCCCAGTACGTCCAAAATGATATAAACATGATATACGTTGAATTTAAAAAATTGATAACGCGTGAAGCTAAGTTAAGTTATTTTATAAGACCAAGATTTTCTTTTAAATCGTCGCGTTAAGCCACAGACTTCAGGATAACACAAAAATTTTATAAATTCTTCCTACAGTTAAAGGTTAAAGGTTCATTTCCTATACTCTCCATGTATAGGTAATGGTTTTACTTATGTAGCTATGTGGTGAATTAAAAGGACAAAAAGCGGAGATATTTCTCTAAACTACGCTAAATTTGATTGATGCAGTTGTGACAGTAGGTGGAGTTATATTTAAATTATCCCATTTCCCTTCACAATTGAAATAGAGTGCGGTGTTGTGTTCCGTCACTCACCATACAATGTTGTACATAGTGTCTTAAAACTACTTACACTCTGCTTAGATAAATATTTACCTGTAAGCCAAATCGAATGCTTGACCAATAGTTAACGTGATCTCCGAAGCCAATTTAGTGGATATGAACACAAAACATTCGTGCTTCTCTACATTTCCACTGTCATGGCCGTTTACCCCATTGCCATTGACGGTGCTGCCACCTGGAAAATATTTTAGAAAGTAATTAGTAACTGTTGCCATTGTAATAATATGAAGTCACCATTCCAGCCCGGTGACGCTGTCAAGACCATACCAGGTCAACAGCATTAAGCCCATCAGAAAAAAAAATGAAGTCACCGAGAGAAGAAAACACCGTAGCGAAGAAACAAAATAATTTACTTCTTCGGGTGAGCGTCGAACCCGTCATGCCAAGCATCTTTGCGTTTACAATCGAAAAGACTCTGATATCATAGTAAATTAAAATAAAAATATTTTATCAATATAGAACTGAATTTAATTTACAAAAGCAACTTCATTATCTTATTCTAACTTATAAAAAAGCAAAACTTATCAAATTAAAAAGTTATATCCACCTTTCGCAATAAAGGAGAAGTATTTCTTTGCTCCCTTATCGTCAGCACAGTAGGATATCCGATGTAACGGGAACTGGTACATCACGTTGTTGGATCTTGGTTCCTGGAAGTGAAAGAACAAGATATGATACGATATAGACACTCAGAGATGTCAATTACAGCTTAAATTACATAAGGTATTATTTCTTTTTTTTTCGTAAATCCTGTACATTTTTAGTGCCACATTGTATTTTCCTACCACAGGGGAAAGTTGAGCATAATTCATTCCCCGAGTGGGGATCGAATCCACTAATATTGCTTTCACAGTCAGATGCTGTACGAGGATGACTTGCGGCTTCTAGTGAGCTTATTGAAAATAATAATAATAATAATGATGGCGGAATTTAACGCCGCCTTTGGTTTCATCCAAACGATTCACTCTCTTGCAGAAATAAAAAGATTTTAAGAATGAATTTAAATCTAATTTGGGCAAGTTTCACTTGCTATATAAGTAGAAAATATTTATACATTTTATCCGACGTCTCATGTATTTACTTAAATCTTTTATAATCGAAATCCTTACTCAGTATGCAAGGTCTCTCTCTCTCTGTGTGTATCTACATATCCGCAAAGAACAAAGTAAAATATCACTAACCCTCTCACCACCCAACAAGATACAATACATTAAGACAAAAGATAAAGATAAAACAAAAAAGATAATAGTATCAGAAAAACCATCAACAGCGTAAACCGCAGTGCAGTGGTAATGACGGGAAGTAATCACTGGCCGGCGGTTGCTGACGACACAAATTGCATGTTAACTAGTGTTGGGCACGCGAATATACGCGATATTTTTAATCTATATTTCCATTTCTTTTCTAACATTATGTAACGCTGAAGAGTTTGTTTGGTTGAACGCGCTAATCTCAGGAAGTACGGGTTCAAATTGATTTGATTTTTTGTTTTTTTTTTATATATTGTGTAAGACTTAAAGATAATATTTGAATATGATAATTTATTTAGTATTTCCAGCACCACAAAATTCTCCAAAACTAAAAGCTAAATCGAGTTGATCCTTGTAGATTAAAATGTGGTATATCCCAGTCTCTTCAATTTCAGTTAAGTTTTGGAGATGACGGTTTTCACGCATTATAAACCTACATAAGTTGATTACATATTTAAAGATGATGTTATTAATAAAATTAAATAATTCTGTAGATACCGTAACGCAAACACACGAAAATATTTATTTTAATTTTATATCTATATATACATCGTAACGGTAAATTGGAAACGGTAAACATATTTAGATATAAGGCTAATTTCATTATTTAACAATCTCTTACTAGATACGATTTACACGATTTCTCATTCTAACGGCCGTTATGGCACAGTGGCACGTCTCCCTAAAACGTTACAGTAGCGACTTCAATTAATACTCGGGAGAAAGAGTTATTTCCTTTATCTGTCTAGTAAGAGGACAAAATTTGATGTTAAGTTTCAGAGAACGGAGTATCTTAACAATAAGTCTCCTACTGTCCATCTATGTTTAAATTATTTACAACTACACAATATTACGTTACAACTATAGTTGTATTGTAACATAACTATTCTACAGCCGTAGTAGTTACTTAACACACGTTACAATTACAAAAGTCTTTTACTAATTGACTAACTCACGGAAGGCGAGGCAAAACGAAAGCTTTAAAAATCAACAATCCACATACAAAGTAAATATTACACAAGAAGAAAACGTGGAACCAATGTGAAGTAGGCTTGCGAAATGTTATATTATTTGTTTTATCTCGTTTTTTTTATATTTCTGGTAGGGTGGCAGACCCAGTGATAAGGTGCTCCTAAATGTCTAAATTTACTTTAAATTATAATAGACTTTGAGCGGAGGAACTCAACGCTGTAGAATACAACCCATATGACTTGTGGCACATGCCACCGCACTTTGAAGTAAGGCTTTTTGAATTATCGTATACTCGGGAAGAAAATAATCAAAAGTAAGAAAAAATCCAACAACTTCAGGCTCTCTATTTGGTTCAGCCCGCCTTTCAGCGTTTAATTACGTTTTTAAGTGATTGGAAAATATATGATAAATTGATTCATCACTAAATAACAAGATATGTTTCTACCTTTATAGGTACACCTGACAGATGTCTGTATACAACTAATAAATATACAATTAAAACATAATTCTATAAATGATTATATTTAGATTATTTATCAAGAATTCTCGATAGTGTTAAATAGCTTCACGTTATATACTGCATTACTGGAGGGTAGGCAGAGGGAACCTACTGTTAAGACATTCTTTTTTCACTTTCCGCACAATTTTCAAGATATTGCGTTTGAAATTACGAAATTTAACGTCACGCTTTACCTGGTTTTCATAGCGAGGAAAAGAAAAATTCGTTATCGAAATCGAACTCACAACCGTCGCATTTACAATCAGATGAAAAACATTGAACCTATACCTATACGATTTAATATTAAGTGACGTATGTTTACAGTAGTATGTACATAATTGTATTACAAAACACAAGCTAACGAACCTAGGCCTCAACAGTCTCTTAGGAACAAAACGTTACGTAGTCGAGGTAAAAGTGAAATTGCATATAAATGAGAAGCCATTTTTGCGTTATGCCTCCTACGTGAAGCAAATATTAATTTATTTTTATATTCTATAGTTATAGTAACTTTCTTCGGAAACCACAACCATCTGTTCATATTATTATCTTTTCAGTCTAAACGACTTTTTTTATAACTTCACTCTGTATCCCACATATTGCAGGATACTCAGCGGTAGTATAGAGTTAAGACACTCCGTTCACCATACAGCTCTTATTTTTCGAAACATTGTGTGTTGAGTATGGGAGTGCAGCATTGCGCTTTATCTTGTTTTCAGAACGAAGAATTTAAAATAGTTCATTCTCCCGAGCGAAAATAAAACACACAACCGTCGTTTTTACAGTCACGCGCTAAGCCACAGCACCATGACGACATAGACCATCTTCTATATTATAATGAATGATAAAACCAACCCGAAGACAAGGCGCAGCGGCTATAGAACTCACCAAAAAGCAAAGAACGGAGTGTCTCAACACTAGGTTCTAAGACCTACCTGTATAGCAACTCCATCGACTGACACAGTGATTTCAACTTTCTTGCATTTCGCTCCATCCTTGGTCTCAGATTTCCTTAGTTGTTGTGTAAATTGTAGTTTTTTGATAGCGTCCTTTACGACTTCGATACCTTTTGGCTGGTCCACTTGTGTGCAACCCAGGAACTGGAAATAAAAACCAAATATTGTTTTTATTATAGTAATAGTAATTATTTCGTTTTTAGCTTCACATATAATAAACAGGATAGCAACATAGTGTTTAGACACTCCATTGCCCACGTCCCGCTCAACTGTCGAGAAGTTCAACTCAACACTACGTTCGTTTTGTTACAGAAAGAAGATATAAAAATAATCCATCGACGATTTTATAAACACAATTCTAAGGAAAGCGGAGAACGGAGTATCTTGACACTAAATTCCCATAATATACTCATCATTATGCATACAACGCGTGAACATAAGCAAAATAATAAGCTCACAATAATTACAATTATTAATAATATTTACACACTATTTATTAATAATGTCAAGGAAAGTCACGTGAAGTTGCGTGTTGGGAATCGTTTATACAAACACATAATACGCTTTATGTAACTTATCATTTAAAACAATAAGGAATATCTATCTTTTGTATATAATAGTTATTAATAATTTTTCTTAGTAGTGGCCCCGATGTTATATTGTTGCGAATGTTGTAGAGTAGAGTTATAGGTTAATTTTCTCTTATCATCTCTCCGCTTTGGTATACACAAAGCACGGTTTTGAGTTCCACTATAACACTAGGTTTCCACTGCCTACCATTACTATGCGGAAAAAAAGCAGCTTCACCTTTTTTCCTTTGGACGGCGTGTGACGTTAAACGGTCCCGGGTTCGATCCTTTTTGAATAATTAAAATTTCACCGCTCTAGTAAGCAAACTTAGCGCTGAGTTCCACAACTCAATAAAAATCTTGTATATAGAGCGGAAAACAGGAAAAGGATTGGATGTATTACTATTACACGAAGTTCCCTCAACCTACCCCGTTATGCGTGAAAAGGCGTGAAGCCGATAATAAGGTATGATATGACTTGAGTTCGTCATATAATAGTTTACGTATTTAATTGTTTATTTTGTTTTATACGTAAGTAGTACAATTGATTAATGAACATCTGCAACAACGCCCCTATTGATAACGATACACGTGTTAGATAACAGTATTGTTATAAATAATTTTTTATCATATATTGACGCTATAGGGAGGCAGCTACGCTAATATCCTGGCTAAATGAAATCACTATGGGTTCAAATCTTGCTTAAAGTACTAATTTAATTTATATTTTATTTGTATTACATGAACGTGTTTATCAATTATTTAATTTAAAACTCTTGATCTAAAATGCTCTAGAACGCAAACGAACAACTAGAAAAATATTGTTATAAATATTTTTTTATCATATATTAACGTTATAGGAAGGCAATAAGGCAATAAGGAATAGGCCTGGCTAAATGAAATCGCTGTGGGTTCGAATCTTGCTTAAAGTACTAATTTAATTTATATTTTATTTGTATTACATGTACCTACGTGTTTATCAATTATTAATTTAAAACTCCTAACACAAAATGCCAACGAACAAATAAATAAAGCTGATACTTTTCTAACGGCTGAACACATTTTCTCGAATTATGTCTAAGAACATTCTAAATCAAAATCGGTTCTCTTGTTTGGGGGTTACGATGGCACAAACAGACATACAGATACAGACAAATCAAACTATAGACGTCTTATAGATAAGAAGTTATCTCTTCTCTACAACCTTTAAGATTCATGTTCTCTTTGAAAATTCTGAGTGAGTGAAAATACGGCGCTAAGTTCCGTCAGATAACATTTAATAATTTTGAAAAAAGTAGAAAAAAATATATATCATAAGTAATGGTATTATCTTTGTAAAATGGTATTATCTTTTTATAAAATGCAGCCATGCGTATCATAATAAGGAAAAATTTATATGAAAATTTAAATTGAAAACAATTCTAGTTGTGTATTGAAAAGAGGTCGTCGCTCTGTAATATATGTTTATACCAGATCGTTCGTTCTGCAACTATAAAAATTTGCATCGTTATATTATTTGTTTAATATAAACTACGTGAAATTAATAATGTCATTTTCTCGCTCTAATAAGACAAAGCACGACGTTGGTTTCCACCATTCAAAATGCTGTCTCAAAAATATAAATATGATTAAGTATGTAAAAAAAATATCCATAAAAATGTAAAAAATAATGCTTTTCATACGAGTATAAGCAATTAAATACTGGTAACATTTAATAATAAACATTCTTTCCTTTCCTAATTATTTTTTCATCTATACGCTGAATACGCCTATAACTCTTGATGTCTGGTAGGTTTTTTTTTATGGAAAAGACAAACGAGCGTGCGGGTCACCTGATGGTAAGTGATTACCGCCGCCCACGACCCCGTGCAACCCCAAAGGAGTTACAGGTGCGTTGCCGGCCTTTAAGATGGGTTGGGCGCCGGGGCCCAGCATTACCTGATGCGAAACGCAGTGGCATAAAGCCACTACTTCACGCCGGTTTTAAATGCCGGGGAGGGTATAATCCGGTCGAGTCTGCCCATGCGTGTTGCCATTGCTCGTGCACGTGACTCTACCACACGTACTTTAGTCGCCTCTTACGACACCACCAGTACCAGGATGAGCCTATTCTAGGCCGGGGTCACACGGCACAAAACTCTACGTCTTATTAGCGGGAAAGGGTAAAGTAACTATAGGGAAGATTTCCCCGCGAATATTGAACCCACAGGACTACAGGACAGAGTCAAGTCAGAGTTCAGACGCTGTCTTACTGTTCCTTTTTTTTTAGTTTTTTTAACTTCTACATACAGCAGGGTGAGCAATGGGAACCTACAGCTAAGACACTCGGTTCCCTACATCTAAACATTGCATTTTAAACGGCGGAACTTCTTTAATTATTATGAAACTTACCTTCACCAAGTACGCAACGTGTCCCTTAACCAGCGCATCGGGCGCGTGTATCCAGTTCCTGCCGTTGGGCGTGCCGTTCGCCTTGCCTTTGCCCTGCCAGAACAGCAAGGTGGACATTCTGTAACAAAGAACAATTTTTATTATTATATTATGTTGTTAAATAAGTACTACTGATAGCTTCACGCTTTCTCCCTAGCGGGGTAGTCAGAGAGAACGGAGCGCCAAACGCTACGGTCTCTACATACCTCAATGAACCTCAGTTACATACCTCAGTTAAATAAATATATTTGTTTATTTACATCACTAACACTCAGTTTCGTAGCAATCTTATATTTCTTATCTTATTTGTGCTTGCCGCAACAGGATCGTTTATAAGTAAATCCTACTCGCTCCTGACCACTTTTCCCCATCGAGACATTTCTGTTCCTCATTTCCGTTAAATTCTCGAGGCAGTCGAGTGGTGAATATTTCTCTTCGAGTGAGAATCGAAACCACAACCGTCGCGTTTACAATGGTACGCTTGTCCTCAAAAATAAAACAATTGGGTCAATGGTTGCTATAAGGATAAGGAACGGAGTGTCTTAACACTAGATTTCCCTTTTGCTATTCTCTTATATGCGGGATAAAGCGTGAACTAAAAAAAACACCGGTTAAGTCGCAGACAGAATGAAGTAAACAATTACATCACACAATACCCACGTGTGTTTGTAATTGTTCTAAAAATTCCATAACATATTATAATTAATAATAATATAATACTTATTATGCGTTCTTTTGTTAATTCATAATAATTTTCTTTTTAATACTAAAGTAAGAAAGCTGAAGAGTTTGTTTGTTTGATCTCGCTAATCTCAGGAAGTAATGGTACATAAAAAGTTTTTGTTATTCACCTAGTCAAAAGTGCTGAGGTAACAATCATAAAAAAAATAGAATACAGTCGAATAACCTCCTTTTCTTACAGAAGTCGGATAAAAATTTGTATGAAACTATAATTTTCTATAAAAAGGTGTTTGTTTTGTTCGACATTGTTTCGACATTGATTTAAAGAAATAAACAAAGAATTTTAAAACGAAAAAGTAATTTACTGTACAATAAAGTATGTCTTATTATAATATGGGATTTCCAAGTATATAATACGTTGCATTAATTACCTGCACGTGTGCGTTTCATATGAGTATGTATATTTCATATAAACTTATGTTATTACGCGATGTATGGGAGAATATATATATATATATATATATATATATATATATATATATATATATATATATATATATATATATATATATATATATATATATATAGATATATAAATAAAATGTTGAGGCCCTCGTGGTACGGTAGGTACGCAAGGTACAAGGGTACGACTGTAACGCGACGGTTGTGGGTTCCATTCCTACTCAGAAAAATGTAATATTTAATTTTTTCATTTTCTCGCTCTGGTAACGTCGCAAAACGCGACATCTGACCAGGGCATCAAAATTAAAATAATAATTCCCCCGAGTCGTCACCGAACCCACAACTATCTACACTGTGCCAATGGCCTCGCAAATGACAGAAATATGCTATCTTTTTTACTTTAACTTCACGCTGTACTCTGGACCGGACTTAGGAAATGAAAATATTGAAAATATTTATTTTCATTTACTACTATTTTTATAAGTACAAGCAAAAAATACCAAAGGAAAATCTTATTAATTCCAGTTAATATTAAGATATTTAATTAATTTATTACCGAGAAAACGCATTTCGAGCCAATTATACATGTGTATTAGTTCTCGTAGAACGAGTGTGAATAAACGATTACTATTCTATTAAAGTAATTAAAAACATATGCTATATTATAACTAGGTCCTGCCTAGGGCTTTCCTTGGATAGACTATTTTAGCTTCACGCTGTATCCCGCTTATAGCAGGGAGGGAACCCAGTGTTATGACACTACGTTCCCTATGCACTGCCCAGTTTTTGAGATATTGCGTGTAGAAGGAAACAAAAATATTTAATTTCCTCGATTTAATTTAATCCAACTATATAAAGAAAGATACCCGCATAAAGAAGAAAGGGCCTGAGTGTATCATTCTTTATATATGCGGAATGAAGGGTTAAGCTAAAAAAAATAAAATGAAAAATTGTTATGTTTTTCTTCTCTCTTCTCTTTCTTTTATCTTTTTTTTTTAAATTTTTTTTTCAGTAGTTATTTCTGTGCATGTTAAATCTTTTAAATACATTACAGCAATGAAAGTTTGAACGACCCAACAACGTAATAAACTAACGATGTATATAAAGATAGTAATGTTTATTATAAAGCTGAAGAGTATATTTGGCTGATTGCACTAATCTCAGGAACTACTAGTTCGAATTGGAAATATATATATATTTGTTAGTTTCATTTACATGAATATAATTATGGGAAGGTTAAACTGAATTACGTTAATAGCTTCGAAGTGAGCCACTTTGCCAGCAGTTAGATTTAGCTCTCATAATTCATTATTTTCAACTTCACGCCGTATCTCGAAATTACAGCAGCGTACGCTGAGGAAATCTAGTGGGAACCCATTTATTGCCAGATAAGTGTAGATTCATAATAATTGGAATCATAATAAAAAACCGGTCAAGTGCGAGTTGATCGCCCACCGAGGGTCCGCTACTAATTAAATCTGGATTGTAGGCCATACGAAAATGCAACTTATAAATATTGACAAACTTAACTTTGCGAGTGTATGCACGAGACAAAGGATCTTGACAAACTGACGGACGGCAGGACAACAAGTGACAACTTTCGAGGTACGGAATATTAAAAATAATACCTTTTAATATTTTATTCTTTTTTTTTTATGAAAAAAACACGGCAAACGACCGTGCAGGTCACTTGATGGTAAGTGATTACCGCCGCCCACGACCCCGTGCAACCCCAGAGGAGCTACAGGTGCGTTGACGGCCTTTAAGGTGGGTTTTATTCTTTCATAGTTTTAAATTAGTACTACAATTAGTATCATTAATAAATATCATTAACTGTTAAAATGATTTATTTATTTATTATTGTTTAACTGTTAAAAGCATTAAAATAAAATAAACTTATCTAACAAAGAAATGATCATAAAACCGAGGCCTTGATGATTCGTGATTGATTCGCCGATAATCATCTATTAACGTGCTAGTATAATGTGGTCACGACCGTACTTCATTTGTTGTGTACTGTGTTAATTATTATTGTAAAATATATTATAGTTTTTTTTATTTTAAAAAGCCCAGTCGTGGCGCAGTGGCACAAAGTGTGACTGTAGATATACTGGTTGTGGGTTCGATCGATAATGACGAAAAATACAATATATAAATGGAAGCGGCATCTCAAGATCGCTCTCAAAATCGATCTCAAAGTTGAGATGCCATTTTCATACATAAATTTTATATTAATGAATGATAACAGTATCTCAAGATAGATCTCAGATTTATTAAAACGGGCCTTAGTATGTAAGAGGACACACAACTTTTAGTTATTTTCAAGTGACCACGCAGGCGAAGCCGCGATTGAAAGCTAGTTTATCCTATAAATTTATTCGTGAAGATATTTGTATACACTATCTTTTGTACAACATGAAAACAGGTTGCCATACAAGGTCATTGTCGCATCAATGACGCCAACAAGAATAATAATTTTGTGGCAATGTTTGTAAACATATGGCAGTTTGACATTTTGTTTTTTATTTTAATATTATTAAGCGGCGTTGAATTCCGCCACCCAATATACAACGTTTACGGTTGAGGAGTGGCGAACGGAAGTTTTTTTATGGGAACGGAATATCTTTAGACTACGTTCCCAGGTTCCTTCCGCCTATCATGCAATGTGTGGGATACAGCGTGAAGCTATGAAAATAATTAAACGTGTACTTTTTTTATCTGGTTCAACCTTTTACGTGCTGTTTCGCCACCATGCTTCCATAGATGAATTACATATTAATTGAAAACATAGTGATAGATATTCCGTTCTACACTCTCCGTCTATTACAGTAGCTATCGTGGCGCAGTTGGATAGTATCTAAGTGAGAACACCACGATAGTGTTGAATCGTGAAAATAAATATGTTTTGTCTCCTAGACAATAGTGACGGATCTATAATCATTGCTTTAGTTGCAAATATAGAATTTAATAAATTAAATCAGCTTCAAGCTGTATCTCGCACACAGCACGGTAGGCAGAGGGAACATAGCGTTTAGACTCTCCGTTTCCCACTTTCCGCCGAATTTTTCGAGACATTTGCCTGTTGACTGGAGGAACTCAACGCCGAGCTTTTGCATTGGTGTCAAAGCGAAAAAATGGAAATATTAATAAATAATAATTCATCCCATCGAGTGGGAATCGATCCCACAACTGTCGTGTTACAGTCCCACCATTAGGTTGCACCACGACGGCCTCAAAAATAGTATATATAAATAAATTTTCTTTCATAAATGTGCGTACAAAACATGTCAGTAAGTATGAATGTATGTATGTACGTATACGTAGTGAAATAACCAGTGGCCAGTACTAAAAGGATTCCACTACACAAGTATAAATACCTTTGTATACTTTTTATAAGGCTCTTGATTTTACATACTGCGACGCAAAAACTCAAGTTAAAATTATAAAACGGGGAAAACCAACGTGGATGATAGAATTAATAATTAATAATTTATTTTTGCCTATACGATACTTAATATGTATTCAAATGTACATAATTTTATCTTCATATGAAATAGCAAATTTATTAGATAAGGTCCCGGTGATACGGTCTCGTGGATAGTTGAAGGTTTGATTCTCAATTGGGTGAATAAATTAATATAATTCCTTTAAAAAGACAAAAAAAAACGGTGTTCAGTTCTGCCAACCTGCAATGCTTCGTAAGGGAGATAAAGAACCTAAGGAACAGTGTCGTGACTCTAGGTTCCCTCTGACTACCCTGTTATATGCGGGATAAAACGTGAAACTTAAAAAACCTTTATATATTTATTTGTATGTGATTCAAACCCACGATCGTTGTATATTCTGTGGTCAGCTTTGACAAATAAATCATTGTTTTCCTTTTAAGTACAGTAAAAATTGTAATATCCACTTAAACAGTATTTAAAATCTATCACAGAATGAAACAAAAGAAAATATGATATAAACGACAATATACAATACAATTTGCCCAACTCATCTCATAACGTCGTGGCGCAGGGGCACAAGGGTGTGACTGTAACGCTACAGTCGTGGGTTCGGTCTCCACTGGAGGGAATAGATTATTATTTATTAATATCTTCATTTCCATGCTCTGGCACCAAGGCGAAAAAACCCGGCGATAAGTTTTACCACTTAACACGCAATGCGTTGAAAAGTTCAGCGGAAAATAGGGAACGGAGTCTCTTGACACAAGTTACCCTCTGCCTATCCTGCTATGTGCGGGATACAGCGTGCAGCTGATCTCATAAGCTAATATACCACAGGTGCTTAACCAACTAAGCCTAATACCTATTTAGCTTTCGCAATCGGGTCTAGATAAACGATCCCAGGAATTCAGCGGGACTATACAACTCTAGACAAATTCATTTATCCACAAACGAAAATAAACCTAATGCTTACGAAAAATAAAGCTTACATTCCCTCAAAAATATAATATTATATGACGTTTATATAATAATGGTATCGTGGAAAAATAGTTGTTATAACTAAAGATATAAGATTCAATTTAGTGTGATGCATTTGAGTATAGTGCCGTTTCGGTTTTGTGTTATACCGATCTCCGTACTTAGTACGGACTGATACGGTGAGCACACTGATGCAATGTTCATTCACACTCATAACGATAGTGCTGTGAGTGTGTCGATGATTTTTTTCTATTTATTTGTTTTTTTTTTTTTGTATATTTTTTGTGACTGTTTTTGGTTTTAAGTTCTATAAGTAATGTACTATATATAATCTATAGGTTGTATCATTGTAAGTGTATTTAAATTAACGGAAATATATGTTTTATATACTTTTCATTTCAAATATTATACTAAGATTTTCTTAAACCCAGTCAGTTAACAAAAAGTTACAGTATTCAAAAAATTTAATAACACAGTCGTGATTTTTTGAATAATCATTTTTTATTGCTTATTATTTTTGATTAATTAAAAAATCTACTTATATTTTTTAAAACAGAGAATCCAAAAATTGGAGAACTAAGTGACTATATTAATTACTACTACGACCTAAAAATATATATTTAAAGTAACACTCACCAATCAATCATAAATCATACCATTCGCAACGTGCTCATTTACCTTAAAACGACTTCCGATAAAACTTGTATTACAGTGTCGTGGGAACATCGATATCGATATATTACGTAAACTCACTAGAACACAGACGTTGGACCAGAGTTTGATCTTAAGGCAAACGAGATAAAAGTCATTTTAAATTATTATGTATACAGGAAAAATATTATTAAGGCGCTTTGTAATGTTTACTAGCATTTACTTGCGGCTTTTCCCCCGTGATCAAATGAAAATAACTAAGTACGTAGCGCGTAACATATTGTAATATAGCCCTTCCTGGATTAATGGAATATGCAACACAAAAAAATAATAATTCGACACAGTACTTCCTGAGATTAGTGCATTAAACCACCTCTCAGCTCTACACACAATATTTATATAATTAAATCCTCATAATGTACGAGTATGTCTATACAAATATGCTCGTATATGTATGTAGGTTCAATTTTAAAACTTATGTTTGTATAGAGATTTTGTTTGTCGTATATTTACTTTTTGTTTTTAGATTATATGTGTTAGATAGTTATCGTCATTGTTGCGTAGTTGGTAGGTAACAAGGTGTAAACGGAATGTTAATATTTAAATTATATATTTTTTTGTTGTCAGGCTGTTATTTTATAGCAGTACAGCGTCTGGTCCAGCGTCAGCGTGGTACGCCACGGTTGTGGCTTCGGTTCGCATTTGGGGACATGCAGTATCTCAAGTTTGAATCGAAACTGGAAAAGTAATGGTTGAGCTTAATAGTAAGTTTTCATTTCCGCATAGTAGAGGGTATCTAGTATAAAAAATATGTATTTGATGTATTACTATGTACAAGGAATGGTTGAGTGTTCGATGCCCTTTCGAGGCAACGTTTTTATTCAAAACAATTTCGTTTAATACTTTTTAAGAAAGCGTCTCACCTCAAGATTCCGTTCAACATTTTCTGCTTAACTTTTAAGATATTGCTTGTTGTGTGTCGTAACAAAAGGCCATGCATAGTCTCCCAGAGCGAGGAAATTAATACGATCATTTGCTTGAATGGGGATCGGACTCACAACTATCGCGGCTACCGTCAGACGCTGTCCCACTGTGTTACGAGTTACGACAACCATTAATGTAATATTTTAATATAACGAATATGAGAAATTCTGCTTTAAATCTAGACATTGTGAGGAGTTATCGCCATATATTGTTTTACTCGAGCGTGAAAAATGACTTATTCCCTAGAACTGAACCAAGAACCATCTCATTTGCACTGCAAAATGATCGCTCACATATAAACTAAAGTTTAATATCTAAAAGCTTACAAATAATAATAGAATCGTGAGAAATTGTTAGTAAATTGCATTCATACAACCCAAGCTCAATGTTATTCCCTGCTTTCTTTTTGTAGATATCACGATGTAATTATAATATGCAATATAATAATAACGATGTCTGTGCGAAATGCGAATGTACGGATAAAATTTTATGTATGTATTTGTATACATGACTAATTTCCTTTATAGAGTTGAATATTTCTGTATTTATTCAGTTTTTTGTTTCATTTGCTGTATCGAAGCATGTAACAAGGTAAGCATAGAAAACTTAGTGTTAAGACACTCAGTTATTCACTTTCGACGGAATTCAATATCTTTCTCCGCTTTCTTCGCTTTGTCTTGTTAACGGAGCGAAGAAATAACAATAATAACTTCCCCATAATGGGCATCGAATACATAACCGCCGCGGTGACAGTCAAACGCTGTACCGCTGTGTCATGACGATCCCCGATGTGTCAAATTATTAATTAAATTGTACCTTTAAGTGCAGATCTAACTAAAAGCGTTCTATTATTTCTACAACAATTTAGTCGTAAAGTAGAAGATTTTATTAACTCTTAAAATATATTTTTATTACTAAAAAAATAAGCTAAATAGCTTAGTTATAAATTATAAAATATATTTGATAACTTTTTATATATTTTGTAGACTAACAAGGCAGAGAGAGCCTTAAAATATATACTCTGCTCTCCACAATTCCGCGTTTAATTCCGTTAATGTCGCGTTGAAGCAAACTACTCGAAAATTAAGCAAAAAGTTGAACCCTACTATATTGTACGATATAGCAAGGAAAGTAAGCTTTCTGTTTAGATTTGATTAGAATGTAACAAAAATGTTCAAATTGTGTTTTTTGAATTTAAAAACTAAATATGTACTGTTATCTGTAATATACAATATATTATCACAAGATATAGAAATTATTTATATAACAATATTAATTAATATCTAAGCAATTTAATATTATCAATAAAACTGAAATAAGAGTTAACATCACTTTCTATTTTGTTCCTTTACCTCTTCATACAAGATGATAAAATCTTACCAATAATAAAAATTTATTCAATATACCTATACCTAGGGCAGACCTAGACTGATTTTCCAAAACACCGTATCAAAGATACTAGAGGAAGGTCAGGTAAAAAGCACGGGGACCCCCAGAGGTATGTATGAAGAGGTTGATGACAGTGGGCGAGGCGAAAGTGGTATGTAGAGACCGTAGCGTTCGGAGCTCCCTCTCTTTGACTACCCCGCTAGGGATAAAGCGTGAAGTTAAGTAAATAAGTAAGTTATTTATTCCACACTAACGAAAAAATACCGTCTATTTGATCGGTTTCTAAGAGGTGAGACGCTTTCTTAAAAAGTATTAAACGAAATTGTTTTGAATAAAAACGTTGCCTCGAAAGGGCATCGAACACTCAATCATTCCTTGTACATAGTAATACATAGTAATAATATGTATATCAAATACATATTTTTTATACTTTTATGTTTTATTCTCTATAGATAATAATGTACGAGGAAATATAAGAGCTATATTAAAAAGAGTATTCGATAAAAATCCCAAGATTAATTTCTTCGAACATATTAGTAAATAAGAAACATATGTTTAATTATTTATACATACAATAAAAATAACAGGTTAGAACTTAGTAGGAAGGAAAATACGAGAATATTGTTTTTGTGTATTATATCTTGTAAATATTACATCATATTGGGCTGTCGTGGCGAAAGGGCACCATCGTGCGATTGTAAATGCTACGGTTGTGGGTTAGATTCTTACTCTGAGGCATGAAATCTTTAATATCTCCTCGCTCTGGTAACAAGGCATAGCTCGGCGTTGAGTTCCACCACTCAACACGCAATGTCTCAAGAATTTGGTGGAAAGTGGGGAACCGAAACATCTTAAGCGTCTTGGAGAACAGAGTGTCTCAACGCATTCCAGGTTCCCTCTCGCTACTATGTCGTATGCGGCATAAGGCGGAAAGTTGAAAAAAACTACTAAATATATGTTTGAATATAAAACTCTTCAGTTACTGACGGACATACAAAACCCAGACGAAGCTCCTGGACTTAGAAAGTATAAATGGGCATGTAGGTAGGTAGGTTAGGTTAAGTAGTATACTCGTATATACAAGCACTAAGAGAGGATAAATAAACCAGAAGTTTCCATTTTAATTTAAAAGATTACAAAATAAATTGCTAGTAGTAAGAAGCTACTCACAATGGAAATTTAAGATACATGTAGTATGTATCTTTGTTTGTTTTAGGTTCACACTTGTATCCTGCATGTACAAAACCAAGATTTAAGGCAGTCACTTTATGCCTGAATTCAAGATATTATGGGTTTAGTGACGGAACTCAATGCCGCAGTCATATCTGTCTATAATTAAGATATTCAGAATTTTATACCTTAAATACCACTAGCAACAACTATATTTTTTCCTTTGTTTCATTTGCCTAGCCAAGCAGCCACATAACAAAAATATAAAACTACATTAAAAGTGTAACCAATACATATCCTCAATATCGACTTTGAACTCGTGAACCTCACGTCCAATGTTGCGTAAGTAACTCAAATGCCATAATGCTTAAGAACTGTATGACTCACTGACCATCGAAGTGGAATTTGAAGTATTTATTACAAACAATATAGAATATTGCTTTATTTTATGACTAGTTTATATCTCCGTCTTCGCCCACATGGTTAAAATAAAATAACTTAAATTAAATCAGCTTCACGCTGTATCAACAGGGTAGGAAGAGGGAATCTAGTAATGAGACACTCCGTTCCCCACTTTGTGCCGAATTTTGGAGGCATTGCGTGTTGAGTGGCATAACTCAACGCCGCACTTTACCTCGACACCAGAGCGAAGAAATGAAAATATAAATTTGAGTAAATATTTCATCTCCTCGAGTGGGGATCGAACCCACGACCAAACGGTTTTACGGTATATGGTATATGACATATACTAAATATGAGACATACATTATATACATATGATTAACGAATTATATATATTATAGCCTATATTTTCCTAAGTAGATGGAATCCAACATAAAGTTTTTTTTTTAAATTTGAACCAGTAAACAACTAAGTATCATTTTCAAGAATCAACAAACTTACTAACGTTACTTAACATTTTACTTTTTAGATTCGCTCTCATCTATAGAGTAAATTATTTTTCCTTTTTTTACTTGCTAGCTTACAACTGACATGATTAAAGAAAGCCTACACTATTGGAAGAGAATCACAGACGCACCTAATTTAATTTGTATGTATGTAATTTGCGATACTTCTAAATTGGCACAATCGTGGAGCAAATGAAAATATCAGTACGAAATGGTAATGGATTCAAATCCAGTTTGACGGGATTCTTACAATTATAAAATTGTTTTTCAGCTTTACGCTTTGTCCCCCAAATAGCAGGCATAGAGAACATAGAGTCAAGACACTCTGTTCCCTTTTCTGGTAACAATTCCTTCTTCTGGTTACAACCAAACCGCATAAACGAATGTAATTCTTTCCCTAAATAACAAATAAATGTATTTTTGAATTAATTTAATGTCAATTAAACGTAAATTTAACTCTCTGTGCTGCCGTTTCAGTTGATCAAGGACCTAGCTCAAATTCAAAAATATTTGTCTCAGAAGTGAACAGTGAAAGGTAGGTAGGTATAGGAGTTACTTTGTAACAATGAATCATAGCTAAAAATATATTTAGATCTATACGTAAATAGATTATGATGAATGCATGTAGGTGTAGCGGAGCAGTAGTGTGCTATATACTCGATTTCTTTTCCATTAAGGTTGTAGGTTCAATTATTGAAAGATTTACCTTAAGCTGCTCACGGCTTTTGATATAACAATGTCTTTATATTTTTAAAAAAGAAGAAGAGGATGATTAATGTCTTTGCAGCGTTTTCGTGGACGGTTGACTTATTTCAAATATGCAATAGAAGATGCAATAGACATTGCGACGTTGAGTTCCGCCGCTTCAGGTCTCGATTTCATGGTAATCAGTGTCTTAAAACAGGCTTCTCTATGCTCTCCTCGCTATGCGGGTATTGCTTTAATGATGCAATAATAGATTAGTTTTTCTTTCCTCATACTATACTAATCACCGCCTAAAATGCTAAAGTCAAAAAGGAATTTTTAAAAGTCCCCTTATTTCCCGTTCCTGTAGGATTTTCACGAAATCCTCTCTCAGTGCTCCACTGCTCTCCCTAACCTACTCTACATGCCAAATTTCAATTTTCTAACTCCAGTAGTTTCGTCTGTGCGTTGTTGTAGTCACTCAGTACCGGGAGTTTTATACATTATACCTGCGATAGCTTCACGCTGTATCGCGCACAGGACAGGGTATGTAGGGGGAACCTTGGGACCTAGTGTTAAGGTACACTCCTCATATCTTACTAGGACACTCACGTTTCCCATTATTATACCTAATATGTATAAATAAAGAGTAATTTAGACAAGTATGTGCATGTACTGCTGTTAATAACGATCTTACTTAAAAACAACCTTAAGATGTAGAATTTAAAGATTATTTATAATTTTAATACAAATTATGGATATTTTCTAACATGACGCATCGCGTTGCGGTTGAGCTTGAAGCATTTCAAATATTGGAGCTGAGATGTCGAAATTTTGTATGTAAACTTTAATATAATATTAAATTAAATAGACATTCCACCGTAGCCAGCGACAGTTCGGGGTTTGATTTTCCACACACGGGAACGAATTATTTTCATGGTTGCAAGCTCAACGCCGTGCTTTGTGCATAGCGTTGGATTCTGTCAGCCAACACGCAACGTCTCAAAAATTGGGCGGTGTGTGGTTACGAAGTGTCTTAACACTAGATTCTTCTCTGCCTGTTTCGTTATATGTGAGATAGAGTGTAAAGAGAAAAAAATAAAATTACTTTATACGTAAAATTACTTTAAAATAAGAACGTATGGCCTAACAATACAAGGGCTCGGACGATTTCCAAGTGACGCGGATTCGAATTCAGAGATTTTGATATATTAATAAATTCTTAAATATATATATATTTTTTCATTTCTGCTTAGAATTATCTGTCAGTACCTACAATTTGTATTGATGGTGAGTCAGTCACAAACAATTCAGTAACATGACGTGAATAACGGGGATTGTTTCATAAATATTAATGAGGATACTCTGATAACTAAACCTGTTTGTTTTAAGATTTCTTGTTTATTTTTATATATTTTTTTTAATATGAAAATACGGGATTTTAAAATTTAATCATTAATAGTTGTTTCCAAAAGCGACGCTTAGCTTCAAAGTTAATTTCACCGTTATTGTAAGTCAAGAACAACGTTCAGTTTCGCCGTTCAGCGTCTCGAAAATTGGATATTTAGTGGGGAACGAAATGTTTTAGCACAAGGTTCTCATTATGTTCCCTGGCCCAACGAGAAGAGGCGTAAAGCTAAAAAACTAATCAATCGCAGGGAAAACCATACTACAATCTACAAAGCGGTTACCAGAATGACTTTTTGTTTATTTTCGTTTTTTATCATAAAAGTAGTTATGGATTTTACCTTCAAACTTCAAATGGGTAAATCAAATAAACTCTGGAATAAAAAGGGGCAGCGTTAAGTTCCGCCACCCGATACGCATGCATTCTTTTCAATTTCACACTGTATCCCGCATGTAGTATGGTAGACACAGGTAACTCAATTGAAAAATACGTGTAAGTGACGAAACTAAAATTCGCTATATTTTGAAAAATTCGACAGGAAATGGGAAACGAAGTGACTTGCTCCATTACAAAAATACTGGAAAAAAAATATCATCAACATCTAAAACTACAAACAGCCCAATTCTCAATATATATATATATATATATATATATATATATATATATATATATATATACGATAATCATCAAAGCGATCGTGACAACAACGGGATAGGGTCCAACAAATGACAGGCATTGTCAAGACGAGGCCGGTCCGGTATGGGCCGTCAATCTGTTTAAGAGTCCGTGCCCTGGCACTGGCGGGACGGCCGGGACGGTCGGGACGGTCGGCAGCTATAAATAAATAGTCATCGTTTGTAATTTAGATATAGTAACTGCTTTGGGCCAGTCACTTGATGATATGGTCAATTTAAGGTTGGAATTGGGGCAAGTGATTGTTGGTAGTTTTTTTATAATAGCTTACTATCAAGATAGATATGGAGAGTTTAGAGTATTAGCGAATGAATTTGAGAAATGACCTAAATATTGAATAGTTAATATTGATACTGATCTCGCTTTGTCTTATTCAAGTAGGGAAATAGAAATTTTGTTTTAATTTCACCGATTGAGTATCGAACCAACAAATTCGCTCTGGCACCAACGCAAAAGCCCGGCGTTGAGTTCCGCCACATAACAGGCAATGCCTCGAAATATTCAGCGACAAGTAGGGAACAAAGTGTCTTATTAATAGATATGTTCAATCTGTCTACCCTGCTGTGTGCGGGATACAGCGTGAAGCTGATTTATATTTTTATCATGATTCATTTAAAACGAATTTGCATAATTAGAATATGTTTATTTTATTTAATTTCTTCACATAAACCTATTGTGTTTGACGCGTCAAATAAAATTTAAGTGAAAAATAACATAAATCTTTTACGTAAATAAGTAAGTATCTCTAAGACAATAATGCTTGTGGGTACCACAGATTATGTAAAAAAAACACAACTTTTTTTACCAAAATTACAAATTTCAAATGAAACTTGTAACCGGATCAATCGCGTATATTTAGTGTTATACATTTTTTAATAATCTGGTTAAAAGATTTCATTTCACCACAACGTCCATATTGTCAAATGGAGATATCTAACGTTGTTGAGTGTCGGGATTGAACGCTGCACTTTGTCTTTGGAAAAATTGAAGTAAGTAATGTAAATATAATCATTTCCTCGAGGAGAAGCCACAGCCGTTCCGTTTACAATCAAACGCTGATCCAAAGCGCCACAATAATCACACGCGTCACAAAATCAAGAAAATTTGACATGAACATATATTATTTACTCAGTAATTACGCTTAGTAAATAATACTTTATCTATGATGGCGTCGGGAATCACAATTAACGTCATGTTCCCACGTCTAGATTATCTGTACAATGGCGTCGTGTTCCCATGGTGTTTTATTATTTATCTGTGGTCTATACTGTGAATGATATATAGCAAAAAAAAAATTCTACTAATAATTCTACTCTTTTTAAAAATTACAAAAGTTTTACGTGGCGCAGCGGCTGTGTTTTATTGTATACACCACAGTTATGGGTTCGATTCCTATTCGTGGGAAAAAATGTTGTTAATTCCTCGCTCTGGCAACTAAACAAAGCATGACGTTGTGTTCCGTTCCGTTGAACCAACAGGTAATGTCTCGAAATTAAGCAGAATATGAAGTGTCGAACGGAATATCTTAAAACTAGATTCCTTCTGCTATAAACGAGATACAGCGTGATGCTGTACAAATATTAACGAATATACATTACAAAACGAACCAACAGCCCTGATTTTTCAATTACGGAAACCATTTCTTAAGGCAATTTGATTTACTCCTCAGGATGTGCCTGCTATAATCGTGTATGGAAACCTTCATTCCGTACACTCATAAGTAATTCTTATCTAGATATAATTAATTTAGCGCAATAATAACCGACCTCGGCACAAATTGCGTTTTGTAACTCTTTGAGTTTCATCTTTCTAATATAATTTATATCATATAATCGGAATGAGGCCGTCGTGGCGTGGATGCACAAGGGTGTGACTGTAACGCGACGGTTGTGGGTTTGATCCCACCGGAGGGAATGGAAGTATTTTTTTTTTAATGTTTAATTTCTGCGCTCTGGCTCCAAAGCCAGTCCAGCGTTCAGTTACGAAACTCCACATGGAATGTCTAAAAAATATTCGGTTTCTTCCTTACTCTGCGTATGCTTCGTATAGCGTGAAGCTGATAAGCTTTTTTTTATAATCGAAACACATAGAGATATTTAATTTTGTTTTGCCTAATCTATTCTATCTAAACTCAATATTATGGAGTCTGTGCCCTGAGATTTGTGCCATCACACACAAAAATCTTATTTGAATTCATTCAAATACTTTTTTTTTGTGTTGAATAGTCCATTTATTCAGTAAGGCACTATATAAGTTATATTAAATCAGGTGATTATTTTTGACTTTCGATGTAATGGGTATAATGATGAATGTGTCATGTCTCATGTCTCCTAGTTATTTTGTTTTGATCAAGCGGGCGAAGCCGCGAGAAAAAATTAAAAAATAAGCATTATTTATCTTAATCTTTTTAAGCAAGAAAAGTTTTAAAACTAAGCTAGGCATAACGACGTATAGATAGATGTCTGAAGAAAAAATTTGTGTTCTTAATAACAACTCAAGTAAGACGGTTTAGGCGTTACGCAATAACTATTGTGCAAAGTGAAATTTAAAAAAAATAGTTTATTTTTTAAATTTTCACACATATTTAATACTTTGTTAAACTCCTGGTGATATATTGTTGTTTCAATTCTTCACGTTTCGTCTCGCATACTATATCAACTATAGTAGTGCCGGGATATGGAACCTAATGTTAAAAGATTCCGTTCTCCACATACTGAACAATTTTCGAGACATTGCGTGTTGAGTGGGGGAATTCAACGCCGTGCTCTATCGTGTTATTAGAGCCAAGAAATGAAAATAATTCCTTCAATGTGTTTTCTTTTCATAGTCTTAAACTATGAAAAAAATCCACATCGTTTATATAGACAAATATATGAAGGGTATACTTAAAGAAACTAAAAGATTTATATATTTAATATTTTTACAATATAACTGAAAAATAATCAGAATCAAAAAGGTCGTTTATAACAAGATGGCGGTAACCGTTTGAGGTTAAAAGTGAAAGAAATCACGCCCGCCATTGTTAGACGGTCGGTTGTCAGTAAATTGCTGTTTATAAAACTGTAGTTTATACAATTGCGTAAAGAGAGGTTTTGTATTTATAGTATTGTCAATGGAACGACAAAGTAGCATGGGATAGATATTGGGATCAATTTCTACGCAGGTTAATATTTTTAGGACCGGGAGAATAAATTATTTTAATTTTTTCGCTCTGGTAAGAAGTAGCAAAACAAAGAACTGCATTCAGTTCGCCGTATAGCCTACAATCTCTCAAATGTGAGAAACAGAATGTCTTAAAATTAGGTTCCCTCCCTCTGCCTACCTTGATGAATGTGTGAAAGAGAGCAGTTTCACTGCTTTAATAATAAGATTTTTTTTATAGTAAACTAACACACACATAAAGTCGCAGGCCTAACTAGACCAAATTACATTATTTTACATTTACAATGATCGAGCAGGATATATTTGAAGGCCGGGCAACAACTGATATGTCAAAAACGTGCCTATGTTGGTTCTCTTACAAAAGCTTATTATTACTTTCTATTTTAAAAAGGTATGCAGGTGTATTATATTATTATATCTGGGAATTTGAACTCATAATCTACAATTATTTTTTTTAGTCATATTTATTATTTATATGTGGAAAAAAATATGTTAATAAAGACAAGGGGAGTGGTTAAGTTCCGCTACATAGCACGCAATGTTTCGAAAATTCGGCGGTTCGTGGGTTAAGGGAGTGTCTTAACACTAGATATTTTCTATGGACTCTCCTATGTTGCAGGATACAGCGTAATGCTAAAAAAATGTATCTAATTTAATATAACTTTGATTTGAACCCGTAATCAAAGCAGTTTATCAGCATGCCTTAAAGCAAAGTAATATTATTGTAGGCATAAGAGAGATTTAACGCCGTCCTGGCGAAAGGACACGAGCGAGCACGAGCTTCTGGAAACGTGACGATTGTGGGCTCGATTCCCTTAGAGGGTATGAAATATTTAATATTTTTTCAAAATTCCCTGCATGACTTTAGAGGCAAAACATGGTTTGTTATGTAATGTTCAGAGGTCAGAAGGGCCCTTGAAAATAACAACTGAGTAGCGTCACGATAAATTTATAATATTTATTACTAAGAACACTTCAGCGAGGAAGAGCTTAACTAGAACTGATGTTACAAAGGGGTTGAGGCCTATGTATAATAGCTTAATCATTATACAAACATAATTAATACATTTGGGAAAAGTAAACAAATGGGCAAAACAACATCATTAGCTTATTAACAATAAGTCTTCTTTCTCAATATAAACAATCCATCGGACTCTATCTTGGCAAACAATCATTTTCTAATGAATTGTGATTTATCTTCGAATACAAATATATTTATATCTACGTAACAAACACAATATAAAAATTATATAAAATACGAAAATATTAAAGTTACCAAATCCTATTTGAATAAATAACAGAAAAACAAAAATAAATAACCTCGATATTATCAAAAATCATAATCCATACAATTTCAATGTGAAAATCCTTACAATTTCAGTGTCAGTTTGTGACATAATTTTGAACTTGAACTATCAACCTTATATGTATATGACCTTAGAGTATATTTTCGCAAAACATTTTCTCATATTCTTTTATATAATAATATATGCAATTATGAAGCTGATGTTTATTGTAGTTGTTAATAAATGTATGGCCTAGACACAGTTAGGGGTTAACACCTAACTGCATACTAAAGATGAGCTTGTATGGTTAGTTGGCAAATAATTTTGACTTCATTTTATAAAATTTTTTTTTAGCTTTACGCTGTATTTCGCACATAGAGGGAATCTGGGAACCTAGAGTTGAGACATTTTGTTCACATTAAGATATTTTCGTTGTACAATCGAACAAAATCGATATAAATAGCAGTCATTCGCTGTCCTATTACGTCAAAACATAAATTAAACAAAAAAATCAAGACAAAAATAGCTTAAAAAAATCTCTCAAATACCTGCAATTTTGGGAATACCACAACAACAAAACCAATTCATTAACATTGTAAAACGAAAATCTTCCACAAATGGTAATTATAATAACCCATCATTAGTTCAAGTTTTTCTTAGAAAACAAAAGTTTTGTGTAAAATATGCAGTTAGGTAGATATGTAATACAAGGTTAATACGTTATACTTAAGTTGGTACCTCTTTTTTTTTTTGAATTACACAAAAACATAAAAGTTATCTTCTCGCTTTTTCCGTTTACGCAGAGGAAATCTAGTGTTAATACACTCCGTCACCCAAGCTCTACAATGTTCACCGTCTACCAGAGCAAAGAAATAAAAATAAATATAATAATAATTAACCTAGGTAGGAATCAAACCCACAACCATCGCGATTACATACGATTTCCCACTACGCTAAGACGAAACCGAAATAAATTCTTTTTTACCCGTTTGTTTCGCTTTACATAGCATAGCATAGAACAGGCAAAAAGGAACCTGGTAACCTAGTGTTAAGATATTCCGTTCCCATAAAAACACCGAAAAAAAACACTATTTTATATCAACATAGATATGTAGTGTATGCCTACTTGCCTACAATAAAGATAATTTATAACACTATAACGGATACAGCCTACCAGTTACTGTGTAAATCAATCAAACGGCGAGAAATGAGGCTCACTTTCTAGGGCGTAAGTCCGTTTGAGTGAGCCCGCTGTAGGTAATTGGGTTTCTCTATGCATTTCTCTTATAAATTTACTTCTTTATAGTTGTAAATTCTAGTAGTAATGATAAGACTTCTATAATAATTAAAAGGAAAATTTAGGTATGTTATGTTGCTATAAAGCATTCAATAACGTAATATCAATGGACTTAAAACAAAGACTAGGATTAGACTATATTATATTATTCTCATTTCCCTGCTCTGGTGATAGGGAGCGCGGCGTTAAGTTCCATCGATCAATATACGATGTCTCTAAATAGGCGAGGGGACCCTAATATCTTGGGGAAAAATACAGTGTTTCTAATATTATAATTAAAACACAATATAAACAAATCAGGCCATATATATAATATAAACAATTGATGCAAGTCGTGGCGCAGGAGCCCAAAATGTGAATGTAAAATCGACTGGTTGTGGGTTCGATCCCCACTCGTGGAAATGAGATATTTATTTACATTTATATTCTCATTATTTTCGTTAGAACTCCCTTGAAAGTGGGGAACGGAGTGTCTTAACACTAGGTTCCCTATGCCTACCCTGCTGTGTGTGGGATACAGCGTAAAGCTGATTTATCACACACAGCAATATTTGTGTATGTTTCGAAATATTCTATTTATATAACAATGTTATCGGTGAAGGCCATGTGGGATGACCGACTCTGTTGAATGGTTCTAAATTATACAATGATTAGCGTCTCCTCGTGCATTTGTTTGAGTGGACTTTGTATTCAACCTCAACAAAAAAGAGAAAAAAAAATGATTTTAAAAGATTTTTTTTGTGGATTTAACCAATCGTTATATGCAACCTTAAGATTGGAAATGTAAAAAAAAATATCGATTTTCCCGTTCCCGTGGGAGTGAGGGTAGGTAAGAGTTCTATGTAAGTAAATAGATTTACTCACCAATAAGCCATTTATAATATGTAGATTTTATTATCTAAATCAAAATCACCAATTTACCTGAAATAAAAAATACACAACATATTAATATTATGTACATTTGTGAGTTAAAATGAAATTTTATTATATTCAAAATGTTGACCATCATGAACCCAAGCATGATGTTTTTTAGAAAACTTAAAAAAAAGAAAACACGTATATAGAATACGTGTTTTTCTTTTCAGATGTAAAACAACATATTAAAAATGTTAATAATTACGAAATTAATTAAAGAATTCGACTTAACAGCTGTATAATAAATTTATTTTTGGTGACTCTTCAGAACAACATTGGCCTTCTGGCCAATGTTGTTCTGAAGTTGCAATTTCACACAATTTCTATGAATGCTTCAAATCAAATTTTTAATTCGAATATAAACGAACGTAATTTCTTTTTTTTTGTTTTGTTTGCGTACAACATAAATTACTACATAAATTTCTATTTTCTCCTTTTTCTTTTCGGAATTTACGGAAAATCCTTCCTTAATACTGTCCTACACACCGCAAGAAGCCAAAGCCACTAATTTCAGTTAGACACTCAATAACAAAAGAGCTTTATATATGTTACAGATTAATCTACTTTATTTTTTCTGAATAATTACCCAACTTGGGCATTATATGACTAAATTCAACACGAAATTCATACATATAAACGAAAAGTGGAGATAGGAATAGATTCAGTCTATATTATGTCAGCCCATGGCCATGACCAAAAACTTTTGTTGTTGGTTCCGTCTCCACTCGGATAGATTTGTATTTTTATTTTCCAGCTCCGAGACAAAGTTCGGTGTTGAGCTCTGCTTATCAACATGCACTGCGTGGTAAACGGAATGTCTTAACACTATGTTCCTTCTGCCTACCTAAATATAAGCGGGTTACAGTGTGATGTTAAAATTATTCCTAAATTTTCTCCACTTCCATTAACACGCAGGCGATGCGTGAAGACTATAATACACTACGTCTTAGTATTTATTAACTACGTAATAAAATACACTAATGTCATCACGGCGTGAAGTTTTAGAACCGGTTGTTGGCATTCATCCCATTCGTTCTGTAACTGATGATTCAAGTGGTCTCAACCTCGAGTATGTGGACAATGAGCGATCATTTGGTGCAACAATGACGTAATTGAACTTTAAAAAATTAAGAAAAAGAAAAAAAAAAAACATGTCAAATTACGTTGGATTAGTGTGTAAACCTGGTGAATCCTTTTGTTGTTGTTATAATTTTTATGTTATTCGAAAGTGTTAAAAAAACACAAAATCGACCTTTATTTTATTTCATTTAGTAAGTGGAGAATACAAATGATTTTTCTCAATTGTTGGTGCAAAAATCTTTTCATAATATACGTATTCAGAGTAAACCAGTCGTTACCTGAGTCTACCTTGCTAAGTGTGTAGTTAGCAGGGCAGAATGAGGTAACCTGGAAACTTTGTCTTAAGACACTCCGTTCTCATCAAGACACTACCGTACCATACTTTGCACTGAATTCTGGACGAGCTACTATTGATAACTTCCCAGAACAAGGAAATGAAAATATTAAATATCTCATTTCTTCTAGTGGGAACGAACCCATCACCTATCGCGTTTACAATCGCAAGTTTGTACCACTATATACTACACTATATAAAACAATTGTACAAACATATAACATATATAGAAATATGTTTATATATTATATGAGTGTGGCAAAACAGTTATCGAGACCCACTTCCAGTTCGCAAACAAAACACATTTGCCTATGAATTAAAATATTGCGAAACGTTCGTTGAACTCTAAGGTTTACATCTAAATAAACATATATATATATATATATATATATATATATATATATATATACATATAGATTATTTCTATTATTATTGTTTTAGCTTCACGCTGTGTCCTCCTGCATGTAGCAGAGAAGTCAGGCAGTGGAAATCAGGGAACCTAGTACTCGGACACTTTGCCCGTTAATATTTTAATTGACAATTTCTAAAATTTATAAATACATTCGTAAGAACTTCATAATAAACTTCATTATTAGAAACAATTAGCATATAGGCTTTCTAGATAAGTGTTTTATTGAACACAAAACATTTTTTCAATTACAACCATTCAATACTTCCCGAGATAAGCGCGTTCGACCACACAAACTCCATAATATTAGAACAAATATAGAATTCTATAGGAAGTCTCAACAAGAGTTACGCAAATAAACAATGCTAATATTCTACAAGCGTAGCTTAAAACCGGGCCTTTGTTATATACTTATTGTTGATCCAACGCGTGTGTTTAATGCGGAAATTAATATAATATACGAGTTCGTACTAATACGAATTCATATTGCCAAAATGCAATTTAAATTATCTTTGTTTTAAGGTCATTATGACTCAGTGGCTGTGGTGGTGGTTGTGAGTTTGATCAGCTTTTTTTAGCTAGGGTAACTAAAGTAGGTGCAGCACCAATTGTCTTTGTTTCTTTTGCCTCGTCTATTGTTATCAACCTCTTCATACATACCCACGTCCTGCAGTCGGACTCTTATAATTTTTACGCGACCTTCTTCCATTATTAAGTCAACCGAGCTCTCCCCTGCCTCTCTTGTCACTCACTCTTTCTTCGTCAATATGTCCCTATTATCTATTACGAAACCTTCATGCCATATGCCATAATATGTACAAGTAGTATGGACTTATTTTTCATAATCTAGCTATAATCAGCAAGAAGCTATAGTGTCAAGACACGCCGTTCTACACTTACCGCCCAAATTGGCCCAAGTACTTTATAAAATACACATTACCCTGAGTGAGCATCGATCTCACAACCAACGCGTTTACAGTCAGATGCTGATCCACTGCGACATGATGGCCTCGCTTATTATATGTATCTCGCCAGCTGTATTGAGTAACTATAAATACATTTGCTACCGTCTTGTGACTTGCTATATAATTTCATATTAAATGTTGTTAAGTTACGTATTAGATCTAATGTAAATATAAATATTATGTTCTTTTTTGTATGCTCGCACTAGCTTTTATTAATTTAGGCTCCGCTTCCGTGGTTAAATGTAAAAAAATATATAAAAAATTATCAGTGCCTCATGTAAAATCTGACCACAGCCTGTTGTCCAAAGGTCCACTCACTGTGGGTGTGGGTTACATCGAAACTCTTAACATAAAGTAAGGCCTAGGTCCTAGGCACCTGTTAAAACAAACAAAAGAGCTAGTTTGTTTTTAATCTCACCCTCAGTAAGCTGGGGGAACATAGTGTTAAAACACTCCGTTGATTAATTTCCCTCGAATTTTCGAGATATTGAGTGCCGGAGTTGGATGCGGCTCTTAGTTTTCCAGGGGGAAGAAAGGAAAATTATTTAAATATATTCCCACGAGTGGGAATCGAACCCACAGTCGTCCCGTTTACAGTCGGACGGTGTGCCCATATTTATTCCATTCCCATAATAATTTAACAAGAATAGTAGTCCATTAAATAAAATAAATGCACAGCGTAGGGTTATCAAATGTTATCGCATAAGTATTACGGTTATATGACAGGAAGTTAGGTTAGTTTCTACTTTTTCTCTCGTTTAAACAATTATCTATTTATTGTAAACTAGCACTTCAATTTGTACATAAAGCTTTTTTAAAATAAAGAATTTAATAAGGCAAAGCGCGGCGTTGAGTTCCACCACTCACCATAAATTATGGAAGTACTATTTAGTTGTCGTCTGTAAGTTTGTTTACTTGGACTTTAAGAGGTAAAATAAAAATAAAACTTTTTACCTAGGTCCCGTAGGAATTTTGGGAAACCCTCTCTTCGTGGTCTTTCCCTCTCTCTGATATATCTATATCTCTGTAGGCGTTTTAAGTTCAGTAATTTCGCCTATGTTGTCTGTCAGTCACTCAGTAATTCCGTCACATTTTTCATGCTGCATTCCAAATAGTAGAGCAACCTAATATTAATACATTCCGTTCCCATTAAACCACTTCTTTTCTCCACTTGCCGCCGAATTCATTCAAGCATTGCATGTTGAGTGGCGAACTTAATACCAGACTTTCCTTTTGAAATACAAATATTAAATATTTCCCCGAGTAGGATTCGAATTTGCGTCACATGCTTGTACCCCTCACTACCTCTGAGCCACAACTAGCCTCTGTTACTCAGTTTTATGTACCTTACTAATATTATAATTTTCAAAATTTATGAGGATAGATGCTTATTCCATTTTCACGCAAAAACTACTGAACAAGTTTAGTTAAAACAGCACTATAGCTGATACAGACTTATGATACAGAATATGACAATAAGTACAAGCGGACGAAGCCGCGTGAGGACCGTTAGTAAATAATATATTGATTATTTAATGTTGCCTTTTCATTATTTTTTATTACCTATTGATTACAACGCGTCAATGAACAATGTATGTTTCTTTGTCACAATAAATTATATTATCTCCGCAACACTATATTAAATAGTCAATCAAAATGATTTTAAGTATATTAATAAAACTTAACTATGTTATAAAAAATCGAATAATGATAATGCAAAAGGGCATTGTTTATTCAACTTTAAAAAAAGTATCAGTTTTAAGATTTTTGCATCATACGATTTTATTATGTTTCGAAATCGAATTCACAATTTGGCAACGACTAAGGTTTTTATCATGTTACATCTTATGAAGTCCACTAAAACAAAGTAGCAGGTGAAGGCTAAAATATAATCAAATCAAATCAGCTTGACTCTGTTCGCTTGTCACCGTTCACGCACATTTTAACAAGTGACAAGACACTCCATTCCCAACTTTCCGCGCAATTCTGGAGCCATTGCGTGTTAACTAAAATAACATAAATCAATTTTCTTTTTTTTGTCAATACGGGGAAATAAATTATTAGAAAAAAATATACAACTTCCACTGCAGCAATGTAGATGCGCAAGCGCATGTCCGAAGCCAAGTACAAAATAAACGATCACGTGTGGAAACTATTAAATTATTTATATAGTATTTGTACAAACATATTTATTTTGTTTTACTTAAAACTGTAAAGATGTGGTGCGTCATTTTATTATTATCTTGTTAGGTGTATTTATTTTACGAGGTATTTAAGATAGATGTTATATTTTTATTTCACAAAGACGTCGTCATAGTGCAGAGACCGTAAATGAAACGGCTGTGGGTTCGACGCCCACCCTGACAAATGGAATATTTAATATTTTCATTTCCTCGCTGACGAGGCAAAGTGCAGCGTTGAGTTTCGCCACTCAATACGCAAATCCTTCAGGATTCGGCGGAGAGTGAGGAACGGATGTGTTTTAATGGAAACGGAGTGTCTTAACACTAGCTAGAATTGTATCAACACTCGTTTAACACCTTAAATCTATGTGAAATTTGGTAAAATAATGTAAGTTAAAAATAGCGTTTTCTTATAGTAGGTATTATTTGTATGTAAAAAATCAATAATGTAATTAATATATATGAGAAGGAAATTAGATATAATAAAGATATAAACTAAAAAAACGGACCAAGTTTTTTTTTTATGGAAGAGACACGGCAAACGAGCGTGCGGGTCACCTGATGGTAAGTGATTACCGCCGCCCACGGCCCCGTGCAACCCCAGAGGAGCTACAGGTGCGTTGCCGGCCTATTAAGATGGGTTGGGCGCCGGGGCCCGGCATTACCTGATGCGAAACGCAGTGGCATAAAGCCACTACTTCACGCCGGTTTTAAATGCCGGGGGTGGTAATGATCCGGTCGAGTCTGCCCATGCGTGTTGCCATTGCTGGCGACGTGACTCTACCACACGTACTTTAGTCGCCTCTTACGACACCACCAGTACCAGGATGATCCTATTCTAGGCCGGGATCACACGGCAAGTGTCTGTAATGCTGAACTAAATAATAATTAAAAAACACTAGCTTCTGCCTACCCCGTGAAAATGTCAAATTCAAATTCTTTCTGCCTACTCTACTATATGCGGAAGATACGTAAAACAAAAGAGCCTATAGCATGTATATATAATATAAATCAGTTTTAAAAAATATATGACAATAATATTTGAAATTGCACTTGTTAGCTTAAACGGTCGCTTCTTCGTCGGAGGTCATAGCTTTGATTTTGGCCTAGGACTAATCAAGGTTTTTTAAACCACAATCACGTTATTTATACCAATATACTAAATTTATTTGTTTTCGGTCATCAACTTTTACGTCCTTCTGCTATTTTTTGGTGATATTTGAACCAAAAGAAAAAATTTAAATCTAATAAAATTAAATCTATGCACATAATTTAACTGTTTATTGTGATATTATAATTTAACTCACAGAAAATGTATGAGAAGATCGATTGGGGCATTGGTCTAAAATTAATTTTAATCAGCTTCACGCTGTATCCCGCACAGAGCAGGGTAGGCAGAGGGAACCTAGTGTTGAGACACTCCGTTCTCCACTTTCTGCCGAATTCTAGAGGCATTGCGTGTTGAATGGCAGAACTCAACGCCGCGCTTAGCCTCGACACCAGAGCGAAGAAAGGGAAATATAAATTTAAGTAAATATTTTATCTCCTCGAGTGGGGATCGAACCCACACCCAGTCGGTTTTACAGTCACACTTCGTGCCACTGCGCTACTACTGGCCTCAAAAGAAGACTAAAAGAGTACGTATATACATATATCCTTAACAAAAAAAATACTTGATACAGATAAAAAATATAATAAAGAATGACATAAAGTAAAAATATAAAATAAATGTATTTTAAAACAATAATATAAATTAAAAAAAAAACGCGCACAAATTACGAAACAGCCACGCTAGACCGACCGTGACCTGGCCCGAGTTTAGCCTACATTTGTAGATAAAGAAGCCTGTAAAGTTATTTATACATTTTTTATTAATATACGTTTTTGAAATCTTCATTTAAAAAAAAATATTGAGAAAAAAGAAACAAAAGTCATATTTTATCTTCTTTATTAGCTAATTTCAATGCTTCAATATTTATTATAAAATGAAATATATCTCTCAAATTATTCCTTATATAATTTATTATTAGTATTAAGCTTATAAATTTAACTTTAATAGTTAAATTTTGACTGTAAGTTAGTACATTATAAACTACAATATTAAAGGTGTATCTCAGCAATTAAAAGTACTAAGTAATTTATTAATATATACAACCTTCGAGTGTCTTTAAACATAAGAAACAAGCTATTTAATTTGTTCTATTATATATGATCTTTACTGTTAATTGTTTTGTATCTATTAATATGTGGATATGGCGCAGTGGTTACATAAACATTTTTTAAGAAAGTAGTGGGTTTATGCACTGCCATTAATTTGTATGATACTTCTAAAGTTCTTTTGGATTATAACGAAAATTTCATTAATAAGTTCTTAAAGAACTTTTAGAGCTTTGTGTACCTTTTAAGAAAAAAAGGAACCAAAAGTTGTCCGTCCGTCTGTCTGTCTGATCTACTCAGTCCCATACGGTTCCATAATTTTCTGAAAAAAGGTATTTCTACATTTACTTAAAAGAAAAGATATTCAAAACTATAAATCGAATCAAAATGAATAGGGTACTTCCGGTTGACCTAGTATTATGAAATTTAACAAGTTCAGGAAAAAAAATAAACTATAAAAAGTTAATATTGGTGGTTAAATCGTACAAACAATAGCCTTAAAAGGGGGTAAAATTTGGTATTAAAGCGGTTACTTTAAAGGAGGTATCAGATGTAAGGGCTCTGGCTATGCTAAGATTGAATTTCAGAAAAAGGCTCGAGACCTCCAATTTTTGTACGGAACCCTCGGTGATTGAGCCCGACTGACGCTCGAACCGGTTTTTTTTATATTACTTCACAGTGCATCCCGTATATAAGGAAATATGAAAATAAATATATTAATTTTCCCGTAATGGGCATCGAACCTACAATCGTTGCGTTTACAGTCAAAAGTCACAAGTTTTAAAGTACTTCATTAAAACATTTTTTGTTTCATTGTGTAGTGACTAAATATGCGAGAAGCTGATAAGTGATAAGACAGTTACTTTAAACAGGACTAGGAAATATTTGTACGTAAACTTTGAACCATCCTTTGACAGAGATTTGAATAGTGTTATCAAATTATATAAATAAATAAAGAAATAAAATTACAGTAAGACATTCATTTAAACTGCATCTGGTCTCACAAAAAAATTTTAAATTACCACTTTACATGAAAAATAAAAAAATATATATTTTTTAAACAGAAATACGATTTATTTTATGTAGATAAAGTATTTTTTCGAAATTGCGATATAAAAATACAAAAATGCGTTAAATTGTTTTTTATATAATATCTTAGCCTACATTCATAAAAAAGATTATCTACTACGTTTCAAGCTAAAATCACCGTTGTTCCGTTAAATTTAAAAACAAAAATGAAAAAATAAATTGTTTGTTTATTTTTTAAGAGTTAAGCACATTGAATTTTCACAGAAGTATTTCTGTTGCCGCTACAATAAAAAATCTTAAATAATAATAAAATAAGTATTTTAAGAGCACTACCATACAATAAACGTGATTTCTCGCCGGTTTTGTAGATGATGATGGAGACTGAGATTTTGTGCGCGAGTCCCATTCACATTTGGCGGGTTTTTTTTAATTGTTTTTTATTAGCACAAATTGAATTTTAAATAAAAGAAGCTACCGTTCGTCATTTAAAGTAAAAAAAAATCTAGTTAAACGACTTAACAGATTAACCGTTACCGATACAAGTTACAACAATGTATATAATAGAATTTTAACTAATCAACGATATGCCATATTTGCATAATGACCTCATTAGACATTTACATCGGGTTGCACGAGAAACGACCTTTTATGAAAATAAACTCATAAAATATTTATTTATTTTAATTTTAAAAGGTACAAATAAATAATATAAAATAATAGTAATTATTATTCCCTTTTCAAAATTGGATAAGGTGTTCGGAAAAATAGTAATTTGATATAAAATAATAAATACAATAATATTTTAAATTAGCGAGAACCGACTTTGGTTAAAAAAGACGAAATAAACAATAATAGGCTGTTATATCAGATGTACACTGTCTAAATGTAATCGTGAAAATTGTGGGTTCGGTCCCTACACAGAAGAATCAATTATTTTCACGCTTTGTAACAACACAAAGAGCGGCGTTGAGCTTCCACCACTCAACCTAATGTCTCGAAAATTGGGGAAGGATCCCTGTCCTGCTATATGCGGGATATAGCGTAAACTAAATGAAAAACAACATAATTAAGGTATAATATAAAACGTTCTACTTTCAATGAACTTTAAACTTAGACGTTAAAACCAACCTTGAATTCGTTTTTGACACTTTCCCATTCGCGCCAAAATCAACTTCGCTCCCGCCGAAACTAGTCACCAAAGGCACATCACCTTCCGCCATGTTTGTTTTTATTTTTTTAATCACTATGGCTAAGATCTAAATATGTAAGGCCGTGAAATATTGGTGTTGTTTTTTTTTAATATTTGTGTACAACCCGCGCGGTCGACGGTCTGTGTTACACTGACTGAACTGACCGATTATTTTATTGATGCTAATGATGTGCGCTCGAGCTCAGATAACATATGACGGTCTACTGTCATTGATAATGAAAAGGTTTACGCAACAGTGTTTCCGCCATTTTTTTGTGTCAAATTATTCTGTCAATGAGACGTAATTTTCGTTAATGTGCGATTAAATAGTTTTTGCTGCGGTTAAAGTAATGATCGGTTCTTCGGCTTTGCAAAGTGTTTATAAAAATAAAACAGTCAAAGATTAAAAAAGAATGATGTTAACTTCATTAATATTTGTGTTTCTGTTTATTTTTTAAAATTTAGACACAAGTCAAAGACTTGTTAATCGTGTGAACCAAAAACGAGTTAGTAACGGAACAGAAAAAAGTAATATTATGAGTTTAGAATTTAAAGCAAAAAATGTTATCTTTAATACATTAATTTTAATAATATGTTAATAAATATTTTTTATACTTAAAATGTATAAATTTCACTGCCGGTCAAAATAGATAGAAAACCATACTCAATAGATTGAGGTATAAACAAAGAACAGAAGAGAAAATGCTAAATTTATACAAATTTTTCTAATTTAACAGACATCCCACTTGAAATAATGAATCTTAAGGCCAATATCTGACCAATTACTAGAGAACCTATTAAAATACTAATATCGGAAATTTTATTATATTTTAAGCTTTTATTTGTACCCACATTCATATTTCCTTTTAGTATACTGACCGACTTAGATTGGGCTTCAAAAACGTGTTAGGTGTCATAGACAACTCTTAGATATTTTCTTACGAACGAAGCCGCGGGTAAAATCTAGTCAAATATGAACATAAATGTACAATAAATCACATGCGTGTCTAAGTTTCTTCGACGCTGCGCACGCGCACCCCGCCCCTACTACAAAATACGCAATGTATCCGCTTTAAATTTACCATTTTTCCGGATTTCTTCATTTACGTAACGCACTATGTATTTACTATTGCTGGCATTCTTTTGCCATATTTGGTATTTGTGAAGTGACATGTTTTTGAAATTAGTGAAACTTTTCGCATATTAATAGTATTTTAAATGAATGATATTATTTTTACTATCTAGATAGAGTGAAGTGAGAGGTCGTCGTGTAACAGCATCACCCTGCAAACGCGACGGTTGTGAGTTGGATCCTCACTTGGAGGGATGATTATTTTTAATTATTTTTTGTCTTTTACATTTATTATTTCTTTTCAAATTTTGAATTATAAAATAAATACAAAAGTTTCAATCAAATACTTTTGAAAATTGTTTTAGTTCATAATTATAACGAAAAAATGTAAGTTACGTTATTGGATCACAAGCCTTTTTAATTTTCTTAATAAATAATAATAATTTTAATTTCATTACCATACGAACCAAAATATATCATTTTCATGTATGTATTTGATAAATGTCTTCTTACACTCTATGTTTTTTATGTTCCCGCATATAGCAGGGTAGGCATAGGGAACCTAGTGTTAAGACACTTTGTTCCCATTACGACACTTCCGTTTCCCACTTTCGGCCAAATTCTGTATTGGGTGTTAAGTGGCGGAACTCAATACCAAGTTTTCCATTACCAGAGCGATAAAATGAAAATGTTAAATATTTCTTTAGAAATCGAACCCACAACATGTCACGTTTACAGTCACATGCTTGTGCCTCTGAGTGCGTGAAGATGTAAAGTGATATATACTACACTCTACGAAATATATATTCATTTGCATCTTCACGCGATTTCTGCATTATTTAAAACAAGTCGTTGCACACTATTACTTTTTTAATTAAAAAAAATCAGCTTCCCACTGTATCCCGTATGTAACAGCCTAGGCAGAAGGAACCTTGTATTGTTGAGTAGCGGAACTCAACACCGGGCTTTTGACAGAGCGATGAAATGTAAAAAAAATATTAAAAAATAATAATTAATTCCCACGAGAGCGGATTGAACCCACAACCATGGCGTTAGTCACACCCTTGTGCCCCTGCGCTACGGCGGCCTTATTTTTTATTTATTGGTAAGGAAAAACTTAGCGACGAAGATCTCTGCAAATCACTTCCCCATACTTTAAAACAGATTTCGTATTAGGTGACAAAATTCAACCCCGCTCTTTCCACAACATGATAGAGTAAAGTAATATTTGAATCTAAAAATATCATATCGATATTACTTTTAGTTTCCGAGAAATCGTCACACGTGTCTGAAAGCTGGACACTCAAATATTATAAGAATAATAACAATTAAAAATCAATAACCAAAGTAATAACCTTCTTTTTCGAAATCGGTACAAAATAACAAAAATTATTATCTTTCGCATAACACCGTCCCATTTCCCGTACACAGCGTCACAGCCGCCAGACAACATCGTAATATACCTACAATTCTCGAAAATTGGGGTATTCCGTAAAAACATAATTTGTCACTTCAAAACAATAATACGCCTCTAAATTGTTGATAACCTCATCATGGTGTTATCACGTGACGAGTTTGGGTTCAAATTTGTGTGGGGGAATAAAATTTTAGTGATAAGGCCGCCTGTGCATCATTTTATGCTAGAGATAAATGAATAACTGCGTTTATTTTTTTATTCGTATAAACTTGTATATCGTTTTTGATTGTTTAATAAATGATGAAGTTGTGAGTTCGATTCGATCCCACCCCAAGTTTGTTTCGGTGAGATACACTTTGGTTATACAAAGCGCGGCATTAAATTTCGCCAGGTGGGTAGCAGAACAACAGTGTAGGGTCCCTCTGAATACACAGTCAATAATATCAGATGAATCAAAATTAAAATCAGCTTCACGCTGTATTCAGCACACAGCAGAGCAGACAAAGAACCTAGTTTTTTAGACACTTTTTTTTCATTTTCCGCCGAATATTTTGAAGCATTGCGTGATGAGCGGCGGAACTCAACGCTGGACTTTTGTTTCCTTGCTCTGGCAACAGAACAAAGAAATAAAAATATTAATAAATAATAATTCATTCTCTCTAGTGGGGATCGAACCCAGAACGTTCGCGTTACTCGGATGAATCAAACATAAAAAAAACACTATTGTTATATAGGACTATAAATACTTCGCAGATAAGAAATTCTTGGGTTAAATACTAATTGTTTCCCGGAAACAGTGGGTAAGTTTTGCGGACATCAGTTTATCTAAATACAGAATGAATCACTTCCGTTTGTAGTTTATTCTTTGTTAATTATTAATTAACGAATTTTAGCAGAAACAAATTAACGATTATTAGGAGAAAATAGGAGTCTCGTTTTTTCGTCTTCGTTTCGTTTTCATCGCCCTGTTTTAAAATAACATCAAATGGTTTCCAAAAATAATTAATAGAGAAACTAGCGATGAAGAAACAAGCAAACTATTAAAGAATTATATGAAAATATAATTGTATAGATATATGTCTAAACTTTTTGTTTTGTTTAGCGTACTTAGTATCATCGATAAGGTTATCACTACATATAAAACATAGGTTATGAACTTTACCGCAAATTAAAAGAAAAAGGAAATATTTACCACAGGTCATGTTTATTGTTTAATAACAAATTTTGTGAATTCCTCAGTTGCTATCATAAAATGAAACATAATTCATAATTCCGATAAATATTTAATCTCATAATAAATAAGTTACATTTATCTATTTTGTTTTAGCTACACGCTATACCCCGTTCATAAAAGGGCGGGCAGGGCGAAGGGAACCTGGGTACTTAGGGGACTGCGTTCCCATTAAAACATTTACTTTTGCCACTCTCCGCAAAATTTATGCTAGATTAAGTAAATATTAATATTGTTATTTAATACTCAATAACTGCACACGCGATAGTTGTGGGTACGATTTTGGGAATTGAATTATTTATAATTCTCCGCTACGCTCGGGGGCCTCACTTTTTTTTTTAAATTTCTCTGGAGTGGCATTTGAGATATTTTTTGACATGCACTAATTTCTCGATCATGTAGAAGTGATCAATCTTTGTAGTAGGTATATTCCAATTTCTTTGAGTTAGAATCAGTGCAAGTTTCATTAAAATTGGTTTACTAGCTTAAAGAAATGAGTGGATACCCATGTATACACACATTTCTGGAGATATACGCATCCATTTTATTTTTTATTATTAAGTATAGATATTAAGTACCTAGGTACAGTACGGCCGATGTGTCGTGGCGTTATTACAGTTAGGTTTTTGAACTTTCGCGCATCGTGCACTCGGGAACAAAATTATCAAAGTAAGAAGAAATACCCTCAAATCAAATCTGCGCTCCCGTTACTAACTTCAGGGAGACCACGACTCGTCGATCGTACTGTAGTAGGTAGATATTTAAAGTCGGTTTATTTTTTTATTTCCAATATTTTTATATATGTGTCAAAAATCAATAAACGTATCATATCCTACAAACCAAACAAGTCACACTTTCTTCTCTACGTGAGTAGGGTTACAACCATTCTATAATTGGTCAACCATAATGTTACTTTCCCCTTTGACTTTCGTTTTGTTTTCTAATAATATAGTATAGTGTGGGACAAGCCTTATATTTCATTAGCCTGAATTTTATCGCGCCTTTGTCTATATGCGATGATGACGTTTGTGGGACAGCTGTCAAATGACACTTGTTTCTTTTAACCATTAAAGTTAGCAAAAGTAGTGATTTATAATGCCATATCTTTTTTTATAATATTTGTTTTTTTATTAATTTCCACAAAGTAAATTATACTTCTATAAGTACTATCACTACTACTACTTATTTTCATTTCCCCGTAAATGAAGGGTAAATGAAGCGTGGCGTTGAGTTAGTCTCAAAAATTTTATAGTAAGTGTGAGAAAGGAAAAAGAGTGACCCTGCTTCTTTGTTAACTACATATAATTAATTTAATCTAATTTATGAATCATTTGTTTGTTTTGTCAAACTGAATTTGAATGAAACTACCCTATTTTTAATAACTTCTTTTTGACTTTCGTTTTTAATTTTAGATTAAGTATTGGAGTCGGGCTCGCCCACCGAGAGTGCTGTACAAAATTCTGAAATCCAAGCTTAGCTTAGCCAGAACTCTTTCATCTGATACCTCACTTAATCTAGCGGCTTTAATACTTATTTTTTAGGATTTAACCACAAATTGAATTGAAATTTTAGATTTTTTCCTAAACTAGTACTACCTGTAGATGCTGCTGCCAAATTTCATAATGCTAGGTCAACCGGAAGTACCTTATTAATTTTGATTTCTTTTATAGTGTCGAAATAGTCGCGTTTTCTTCCGATATAACTGCCATATCCTTTTTTTTATAAATGAAGAAGAATTTTTTTTCAGGAAATCATTAATGTAAATCTAAGTATGTAGTGTAGTTTTAATATTTCCAAGCGTTCTTGAAATAAATGTTCTTGACAGATAGACAGAGACAACAAATAACCTTAGAAGGGTTCCTTTATTCTATAAAAGTTACAGAACCCTAAAAATGAATGTATTCCCTTTATAGATAGCAAATAAGGAACTAAGCGTAAATGTCATTACTCCAGTTGACTTTATCAAGTTCAATGATATTTGAAAGTAGCCTAAGTGAACTACTATTATTATTAAAGTCTAGTTAGTAGTCGCTCGTAACTTTGTTTGCGTGAATTTATAAAAGTAAATGAGAAGCTGTTTTTTCACTCCCTAATCCACCTAAATGCAAAAGTTTCAATTTTCTCTATAAATACTGTCTTCTCCTGTCGCGTCAAATCGCAGCGTTGGGTGCCGCCACTTCTCACTTATTAGTATTATAGGAGTAGTCAAAGCAGTAGCTTGAAAATTGAAAAAAGCAACTATTGAGTTTCTTGCCATCTCTTCTCAGTAGAACTGCCTTCCGAGTCGTTGGATTCAAAAGTGGTTGTAAAAGTCTATTTGAAAAAAGGATCTTTTTAATTTGAATTTTAGAACACCAGTGTTATTTAAATTAAATCAAAAATTGAACTCGCACCTATCGATTTATTTCTTGCTTTCATTTCATACACTAAAAGCCATCGTAGCGCAGAGCAGAGGGTTTAACTACAAGCGCGAAGATTTGTGTATTCTCTTTCCTGGGAATTAATAATTTTAATTTTCCCATTTTGACAAGACTAAGAGCGGTGTTGAGATTCGGCCACTTGTTCACTGGTAGTGTTTCTAGAATTGGGGGAGAAGCGGGAAACACTAGCTTCTACTTGCTTATCCTCACAAATTTTCACATTTTCGATGATTAGTAGGATCTAGGAAAGGATAGTGAGAATTTCAACATACCACAACATAGGAAACAAAGTCCACACACACTATCTAATTAAAGTTGTTTGTTTAACATATCATTATATTGGCTACGGCTAAAGATGGCCTTAGTTTCGATAAATGCATATCACGTCTTATATTTAATAGCGCTGGTACGCGGCAGTATTACTGATTACATTGGATCTCATGTATTGTAATGTTGGTTTGATATGAGAAGAAGACATTTGATGCACTTGTCGGGGGAGTGTCCCATATGGCAGGTAGAGTAGGTAGATGAAACCTAGTGTTAAACACTCTCTTCGCCATTTCGCCGCCGAATTCTGGAGTGAGTGGCGGAGAGAATTGAGTGGCGGAACTCAACATCACGCTTTATATTTGCATCTGTATCCCGATTGCAAAAGCAAAGCAGCGTGACAAGTAGAGACCTAAAAAATTATGTACCTAATGTTAAGATATTCCGTTTCCTACTATCTCCCGAGTTTCCAAAGCAGTGGGTGTTGAATGTTGGAACTCAACGCCACGCTTTTCCTTGTTACCAGAGCGATACATTGTAAATATTACTTAATTTAGTCCCTAGAATGGGAACCATAACCACGAAAACGGCAATTACAGTTACACGCATGTGCCACTGCACCACGACCACCACAGGGACTAATGCACTGCAATGATTTTTTTATATGAAAAAGAATTATTTGAATATATTCTCGGCAGCATAGCAGGTATTCTTAGATAGAAAGTATTTACATTATTTTACGTGATTATGAATAAATCCATAGGTTTATTTTCACCCAGGAGAGTGTTAAGATTGAAATTAATCTTAATAGATCTTAACTATTTCAACATTTTGCAATATTAGGCAAATAAAGCGAGGCGCTTATTTCCAAATCCACAAGAGAAACTCCATTAATTTCCACTATAATTCTGTATACTAGACAAAGATAAACAAAGAACGCCGAGGCCGTTGTGGCGCAGCACAGAATCTGAATGTAAGCGCGACGATTATGAGTTCAATACCTAATCGAGGAAATCAATTATTCACATTTCCTCGCTCTGGCAATAAGACAAAGCACTGAGTTGAGTTCTGGCACTCTATTTATATTTTGGAGTGTCTCAAAGATTGGGCAATACGTGGGAATCGGAATGTCTTAACATTGGGTTCCAAACCTGCGATATGCGGGATACAGCGTTAATTTGATTAAAAAACCAACAACAATCTCAAAAAGCTCTTAACTTTATTTCAACATATACCAAATCCTTTAAAAGGAACATGTCGTACCGAACTAACGGTACAATCGTGTTAAATGTGAAACAGAGAGCGTGCTATACCATTCTCATAGGAGCGAAAGAGATGAAAGACAAGGTCTCGATCACTCGCGGATGTATGGCAAGATCTCAGATTTGCATTATGTGTAAATGCAATTTATGTTAAGACTAGTGACACAAACGCGGCTTCGCTTGCTTAAACTTATTGTTATAGCCTTTATGTTATTCTGATGTATGAGCTATATTACTGCAATGTTTCTCCTAAATCCGAACAGTGACTTTTGCGTGAAAGTGGAACAAACAACCTATTTTAGAAACTTTCATAATATTAATAGGACTAACTTTTACACACAGCTTCGCCCGCTTGGCCAAATGGAAATAACTTAGAACTATGTATGACATACGTGTTACATTCTAAGTTGTGGTGGTGGTAGCTCGTTAATGTGTCGTAGCCCCTACAGCCTTCTTCAATGGATGGGCTAACCAATACAACACTTTTTTTACTTTTTTTCTGTTTTACAATATTAGTACAATAATAATACAAATAGGTTTAGATTAAGATTTTGTCAAATAAAAAACGCAGAGACTTATTATCAGTTCAGTACAGATCTTTAATTATGGTTTTGAACGTGCCAGTTGAGCACAAAATCACTTCGCCAATATCACGTTGTAGAGAACACACGAAGAAGTTTGTACGATAAAAGAAGAGGTAAAAAAGATTTAGTTTCTTTCGTAGTCATAGATAGAACACATTCACAGTTGTTTCTGCATATCAGGTTAGACAGAGATAATACAATGTCAAGACAGTTCGAATTCGAGAAAAATCCGAAATTTGAGGCATTTCGTGTTGAATGGTGGAACCCAACGCCACGCTTTGTCATATCCAGAACAGAAATTACCACAACGTAGGTACTTAAGAAACATATATTTCAAAATGTAACACTGCCAAGAGTTTCTTGAATAAGACTTTTAAAAGAAATTCATAAATTAACCACAAAAAAGGACAATTAATATTAGCTACTAAAATCCATGGAAAAGGACATTAACCTGACACATGTCATGGTCGCTTAACCAATTCACCAAGCATCTGATCGCACAAAGTTTTTGTCCATCGAAGGACACATGGAGAAGGGATCTATGATATCACTCTAAGGTAAGTCACACCCAAGATATGAAGATTACGTATTGTCGATATTAATTTAAGTTATGCGTAAATATTTTACTGCAATTCTGTTGTTAGGCAAGACATAGAATATATTACAGAATGGATTGGCTTATATGACAGTGTTTTAGGTTCAAAATCTAGTTCATATGTTTTTATTAGGTTTAAAATTTCATTTAAATTATTGAATTTATTTGAATAGTAGGAAACGACTGATTTGTATTAACACTAGGTTTTTTCTGTCTATCGTAAAATAATCTATGACAACAAATTGTTGTAAACGAAAGTATTATAAGGTAACTAGAATACAATATTTGTATACCCCTGTAATAATTATTGATAAATCGGAACTTATTATTATTTTTTACTTTGTTTTTAATATTTTAATTATTATAACATTCATTATTAATACATTTTTTTAATGTTTTCTGTTTCTTTTATTGTATAAGTTTATTTTTTTTTTTTAAGTTTAAGTCATATCAAAGAATAATTATTTGCGGTATACAATTTATGTTTACTCTTAAGATGGTTTTCGTTTTTAGCATTTAAATTATGATAAGAATTATATACAACGTTGGCTTCCTATTAAATAAATTTAAAACGAAAAATATTATCAAAACTAGTTTCAAGCAGTATCCCGTTACAACACTCAGTTCTCCACGCACCGCCCAAACTCCGTGACATTAGCAGAGCAAGGAAATGAAAATAATTCATTCCCCTGAATAGGAATCGAAGCCACAATTGATATTAAGCGTGACGTCGCAGCGCAGTGCTACATAAACAACAGACACACTAATATTATTTATAAAGTTTATATAAACAAAGTATGTCAGTAATACGCAAAAAGTGAGCAATCATCGTGGCAAATAACTTAAATGGATGAATAGAGAATTCTTATAGATACGCTTAAAAAACTGTAAATTGTCATTCTAATGGTCGTTTCCATACTTAATGAAACAAAAGAAATAACTTTATAGTGAAACTTAGAATACTAATTAGTAGGTGCTAGTAACAGTGTAGGTCGGCGTAGCGCAGTGGCACTAGCGTGTAACTCTACACACGACGGTTGTGGGTTCGATGCCCGCTCGTGGGAAATAATTATTTTTTTATTAAAATTTTCATTTCATCGCTCTGTGAAGAGTGGAATGAATGTTAACACAGTATGTTAACACAAGGTGCCCTCTGGATAACCTCGCTATATGCGGGATACAGCGGGAAGCTAAAAAAATATTATATTAGAATCGTCTTAAATATTTTTGTGTAACTTTTTTTACAAGCTTTTATTTGACCTACCGTATTAGTATGTATGTTAGTGCGTGTGAAATCTTGTGAGCTTAACTTGCTCCACTTCCCAGTTCGATTGAGAGCGAAATTTTTTATTACGAATTCAGTTCTGATGGAAAGGAAATAACATAATTATTGTTGTTAATCCAAAGTGGCAGCCGCAACAAAATGGCGGATTATACATTTTTGTACAACCAAAAAAATACAATACTATGAAAATAAAAATATCTAGAAAGCTTATTATAAACTTATAAATTAGAATTCAGCAGAGAGTGGGAAACGGAACGTCTTAACACTAGATTCCCTCTACATGTTATATTATCAGAAATGAAATAATTTTTCATCAAACTACCCTTGAAATGTATCCTTTCCAATAAGAAATTAATCATCGAAATCGGTTCGTGGGATATTGAGTTATTCGTCTATTTGTCGCACACATACTCAATGCAAATTTTTGGCATATGTATGTGATTTTCTCATTGATGGAAAATTTTTACGGGAAGCGCCAGATTTCAAATAAAAAAAAAGAATCATCAAAATCAGTTCACCCAGTTAAAAAATACCTCCTAGATAACCTCCTTCTTTTACAGATTTTGGTTAAAATCGTTTTTTAATTAAAATATTTTTAATTCACAACTATTGTGTTTACAGTCAGTTATGTATAGCATCATCTACGCTTCCTCTATGAATGGACTATCCAATAAGACAATATATTTTCAATTTGAATCAATAGTTACTGAGATTGGCGCGTTCGACCAATCAAACATTTCTTCTGTATAACAATACTTCACAATATAAATTACGTCTAAACCTAAAATCGAACCGATAACTACTGCAACAGTCATGGCCACTTGTAACCTATCAGACTATACGTAAGTCATATGATATTCTCATATTATAATAGTTTAGTTTCACGCTCTTTCACTCGTTGGGTAGACTTATGACGTCAGTGCACGCATCGTCGGCCGCGCCGTTACGGTACAGTTGCCGTGAATTTACGTTATATAAGGTTAGTGTAGGTTCAAAGTTTTTGATGTTTCTGTTTAACTATAAATGTTTGTTTGTTTTACCAAATGAATATTCTAGAGTCAGATATAACGTCTGGCCGCGCCATATCTAATTATCAAAGCGAGAGAAATCAAAATGGTCCATTCCCTCGAACGCGAATTGAACCCACAAACGTCTCGTTTACACACGCGCCGCGGAAGCCTTGACACTTAATATAATTAATATAAACGATATTATATATATATCAATATAACTATAAGTGGTTTGAAAGGAAATTGCAATTGGTAACACGTGGCTCATTGAATACGCCCTTAGACTATGTTATAGGGGGAAAGGAATAAATGTACTTTGTTAGCCATTTCGTCAATATTACAATTTATTTCAATACAATAGTAGTTAGTATACTTATTTTAAATTACCCTTTTAAGGAAGTCACATTTATAAAGAACTATTTTGAACTTTTAGTTTGAGGTCGAAAGAACAATAAGGACAGCAGTGCCAAAAACATTTATAAAGCGGTAGTGAGTGACCAGAGAGGCAGAGGGGACCTACATTGATCTTTGAGAACACAGTATACAATATAGATAATACTGAAGGATGGTCACGTAATCGGCAACAGGACCTCTCGGAAGATAAATTCCGCATAAACACCGTAGCCTTTGACGCTCCCTTTCTTCTGGTTACCCAGCCAGGAATAAAGTGTGAAACTAAATAATTTTGAACAATAAAAAACCCGACTTTAATTGGATCCCATAATCAGAAACTAATTCAACTTTCATCAACCTACCTTTGTCGCTTGGTGTACCACCATATTGAATCATTTATTGCGCGTATACTTAATGCAAATTTTAGATTTATGTGATTTTCTCATGGATAACAGTGTCAGAAACGGACCAAATTAAAATGGAAAGCATCAGCTATCAAATAAAAAAGAATTATCAAAATCACTTCGCCCAGTCAAAAGTTCTGAGGAAGCAAACATAAAAAAATACAGTGAAACTAATAACCTCCTCCTTTTACGTCAGTTAAATAATTTTAGAGATCTGTGGCGAGGAAATGTCTAAATGTCCAACAACACATAAATTAATACTTTCTATACAATTGTAACGTATCTTGTTAATGTGTTCGATGCGTATTTACGGAAAACATACGTTTAGTTTAATCAAAATTCATTCGCCAGGTGTAGTAAAGTAATGTATGACGGCGTTAAATTATATAAAACACGGAGTGTCTTAACACTTTTTTTATTCAAAAAAAACCATAAAATTGCCACGCAATCGAATACGTATCGTTGCATTTTACTTGTTTTCTTTCTGTTTTTGTTATTTATAATATACAACACATATTTTTCTATTTTCTTATCTGTTACTAATAGGTCAGTAATGTAAGTTTCGTGTCGTATACTATAAATAAATGTAAAAACCAAAACATTCACTGCTAGTATATAGTTCAAAGTAACCGTTGTTTAGCTTTCACTCGTTATGGCTTAGAACGCGGATTTCAGTAGAAACAAAGTTGAGGCCGTCGTGGCCTAGTGGGACAGCTTATAGCTGTAGACAATAGTTACGGAATCAATTAGTATTTTTTACTGTCTTAATATGATAAATTCGGCATTGGATTCCGCCACACAACATCCAATATTCCCAGTTCACAGTTGCTTTATTTTACTAAATAATTATCTTTTTATAAATCTTTAGATACATGTTGACCAGATTTGTAATATTTATTTTTGCAGAGGAAACCTTAAAAGGAGGGAGGGAACTATCAAAGACACTCCAACTCCTTTGTTTCTTCTTGTCTAAAAGATTTCTTGTGTTGAGTGGCCCTTGTGGAGCGGACAAAGCACGACGTTATATTCCGCCACTGAACGAGAAACATTTTGAAAATTGGGCTGTATAGGAGAAACGGGATGTCTTGCCACTCCTTTATTTAAAAAACAGTTTTTTTTATTATCATAAAACGTCTATGGCTCTTATTAGAATACGATAAAATAGATTTTTAGGCTAGGTTAGGTTAAAAATCTATATGTAAATATATTATATTTCTATATCTCTCAAAACCTTAATTGTATTATACATATAAGTAATTAATAGATATTTTAAAAACAATATGTAAATTAATTAACATAAGGATTTATAACCTCAGTATAAGATTTCACCATAAGAAATAAACAAATAGATGCTATAACAGTGTGTCAAAACAAGACCGCTAGTGGAATGAACGTGTTTTTAGACCCGTTGGGCTAAATACAGCGTTGAGTTCCGCTACATGTCTGACACAATATCTGTTTTTATTTTGTTATATTTCTTACTTGTAGGCATGCCAGATGAGCATCATAATTACTATGTTCAATATATTTTTTTTATTTAACACATATGCCTATGTTTATTTTCTTTCTTTCTGTCTACCCTACATTTAAAAGAAAAAGAAACGTAGAAATACACACTTTCATAAAGATAGATATAATTATAAAGATATCTTTTGTTTTAAAATTCTTATCGTTTGGGGTTACTACAAATGAGGTCACGTCATTTACACTAAACCACTAAATAACAAATATTAATGTAGTCAATTATTCGTTTAATTAAATTAAATCTAAGAATTATAATACCTAATTACATTGTTTAAGCACAAAGTTTCCTCGAGTGGATTCGAACCCACAATTTATCGCGTTTACTAGTAATATATAAATAATTTCATATTAAAAGTTGCATAAAGGCAGTTTTTACATCTTTCTACTAGCTCTGTATTGCGTTGGCAAAATAATATGGAATAGCAGACCAGTTTTACTCCCACATAACCGGTTTAGATATAACACTGTCATAATATGTATAACAATTTTCATTGTTTTCAAAATAAATGAATACAAATATTTTATTTTCTTTTTTTTTCTATATTATAATTGAGTATTAGCGAAAATAAAATAATGAAGCCATCGTTTAACTGTAAATGCTAGGGTTATGGGTTCGATTCAACTGAGAGCAAAGTATTATTTTCGTATCCTACCTTTGATCAGAAGACAAAGGACGGCGTTGTGTTCCGCCACATGCAATGTCTCGAAAATTGGGAGGGGCGTATGGCAAGGAGCTTATTAAATCCAGTTCTATCTACCTATCCTGCTACATGTGGGATACAGCGTGAAGCTAAAATAGAATATAACCTAAGGCCAATTAAAAGGAAATTAAACCAGAATGTCCACATTTGTTTATTTTTATAAGACCTACATTTACCAGTGATTTCACAACGAGTTTTCGATAAAAAGTTACATTATAAATGATACTCAACTCACTGTAAGCGATTTATAGAAATTAGTCTTTAAAATTATACTAAAATAGAAAGTAATAGTTCTCACCTGACAAAATAAAGCCGATTTCACTTCTAAAATATCACTTTTAACAACAAAAACTTAAGTTACACAAACCGCGTACCTGCGAAAGAAAAAACACCATTACGTTTTTAATGCTAACTGTAATTCGCTACAAAACTTATACAAGATCTCAATTTGTAGGTCCAAAAACTCACTTTTTATTTTATTATCTATATTAAAGTTAACATTAATAAGTCTTTTTTTAATTATTTGTAATTTTTTGTTAGTTTTGCTGATCGAAATAACTTTTTGTTTCAAGGACGTGCGTACGCGCCGGCTGAACGCTCTCGACTGTTGCTTACTTCACTACTTTATTTAAAAAGGTGAGAACGTAGTTGCCAGGCTTAAACCACATAAGGCTTTGTGTTATAACAATATTAAATCTGCAATATTTTTAACCTTCTAGAACTGTATTTCTTTGGAATAACGGTTATTTTCTATTTTTTTAGTAATCTCAATAAATTGGTATTTAAGATAAAGATTAAACAAAGGTTTATTTAAACTGATAAAGGAAAATACTTAATTGAATGCAATTGTTGCTCAGATGGAATTTCACACGTTTTGTTTTAGTGTTTGATAGTTTAGAGATTTTAATTTTGAGTGATGTCAAGAGTGTATCTGATATATCTATTTTATATTAGCTTTACTCTGTATCCAGGCTATAACAGGATAAGGTGAGGAAGGCAATTGAGTGTCATAACCACCATCTGATTTTCAGGACATTTCGAGCGAGGGAATCGGTTAACGGCTCAAACTTATAAAGTAATATGGACTTCGTATAAAGAAAAAATAACGGAAATCAGACAAATTTGTTTATTTTTTAGGGTACCGTATTGTTTAAGGAACACAGAAACCCTTATAAGGTCACCTTGTTGTCCGTCGGTCCGTCTGTAAAGATCCTTTATTTCAGAAACGCTTAGAGATGCCGAGTTGAAAATCAAATCATATACTCAGATCTACGGTCTCATGATTTCCTATAAAATCGTATTTCTATATGCACTTAAAAAGATTATATTAGAAATTACTAGAAAGATTAATTGTATTAGAAATTAATATTACATTTATTATGCAAAAAAAGCATATTTCGATCTAGAATTATAAAATTTGGCAGCTGGCATCTTTACAATTGTGGTTAAATCATAAATATATAAGTTTTAAAAGGAGGCAAAATTTGGTATTAAAGCCCCTATTTCAAGTGAGATATCAAGTGAAAGAGCTCTAGCTAAACTAAGATAGAATTTCAGAAAAAGCTCGAGACTTTTTATATTAAATACTTCTTCGAGCTGAGAATTCACTAGTCGCAATTTTAAATTATTTATTCATTAATTTCTCTAAAGTTAATACCTTTTTCTTCATTACTTTATAGATTATAAATAATTTTGACAGCAACAGAATAAAACTTGACTTTTCTGTCAGCAAGCTGTCACAAAGTCAATTACTTTTTAAAGCTTTTTTATAGGATTTCTACACAATAACATGTCTCATTGGTATGTAAAGTAGTATAATTTTTAAAAGTGAATAGTAGTGTTTTTTTTTATAAGCGAAGCACAGCGAAGAAATGGAAATATAAATTTAAGTAAATATTTCATCTCCTCGAGTGGAGATCGAACCCACAACCAGTCGGTTTTACAGTCATACTTTGTGCCGCTGCGCCATGACTGGTCTCAGAGTAACTTTATAGTTTATATAATGCCCATATATTTTATATAGTATCTTTATAGTTTATATAATGCTAATTATTTGCCTGGTTTACAACATAATAGTTTTTTTATTGTATAACATTTATTTCATTGTAACAGTAGTGTCGCTCTATTCTACATTATAGGAATTTCTGGTTTCAGAAAATGAAAATAATTTATTTCTCCGAGTGGAAATCGAACCCACGACCTTATCGTATGCATTCAGACGCTGTTTCAGCGTGCCATAATGACAAAAAAAATTGGTTTCATATACATAAACTATTTTATTGGTCCAGTTGTTCGCAATGCAGTTTCACAGCGCAATTCGAAAGCGCCCTTATAATGCATCGTCAGCTTCACCACGACCGATCCCCTAACGTGGACTGCAAATCCAATATAACTCAAGTATAGTACTATTGCATTATTATATTTCGATACACTACACAAAATAACCATTACACGAACATATCTATGCAAAGCTGAAGTCCAAAGGGCAAGCCCATTACCCCACTGTAATATAAACCCTAGATACGCGTATGAGCGTAGCGTTGAGTTCCATCGATCTACACACAATGTCTTAAACATTGTGCGGTGCGTGGGATACGAAGTGTCTTACTTCGTCGTCGTCGAAGTGTGTTACTTTCCCACTGCATACCGCCTCATTTAATAATTTACTTTCTGTACCGATCGAGGTGTCTCAGCAGTAGGTTCTCTATTAGATAGCGATAGCGTAAGATAGCGAGCTAAAAATATGTTAATGACATTCTTCTCCACAATTCCCCATTTCTTTATCAGGAAAAATCGAAGATCATCCCCACATTAGCTTTCGAAAATCTTTTTCAGAAAACACACGAAAGTAAGAGTAAATGTAAGTAATTTGAATATAATTTATATCTATTTTACTATTTTGTTGTCACGCGAACAGATCCTAGCGATGTCACGGCGGAACCTAAAAATCTGGTTTCTACCCCGAGTGGAGCGGGACCATTTGGAACTGCATTGAATTGGCAAACTAATCGAGCAGAAAGAGTTGCAAATGATCCCGCTCAGTTCTAAGGAACGAAGCGAAAAAATATCAAAATACAAAACTCTTTCTTGGTTGGGATGTTATTTAACAGGAGTCCGCCTAAATAAATACCCACCCGCTTATTCCTCTTTCGCGGTGGAAACCAGGATTAACATTGTACTTTTTCTGTCAAAACACCACAACATTTTGAAAATAACAATTCCTCAATTACCAATTTGAAGTACAGTCATATGGTCGACAGAGGTAGGGGGCTGTCGGTCGTAGGAGAATGCTGGGACTTAACGCCGGGCTTTTGTCTTGGTACCAGAGCGAATAAATTAAATAATTACGAAATAATAATTCATTCCACTCTTACAGTCACACTCTTATACGCCCCTACGCCATTTTTTTATTTAATTTTTATTGGCAATTCCTTTGTTAACTATTCCTGTAACTGTAAACTATTCCGATTAAGATGCTAATACAATATTTGCATATCATGAAATGGATGCTCTAAATAGAAAACCAGAAAAATGACATAAACATTTGTGTTAAGCAGTGGGAAGAACGTCGTCTGCTACACGTTTATTTGAAAAGTTTCGAGCGCGCATCTGTCGCAGTAAGATGTTTGTGCATCCTGAGGAGGATCATTTTAATGTTAGTTTTAAGTGCAATGTTGTATAAATGTTGTGTATCATCCATATAGCAGGGTATCCATATATCAGCCATATAGCAGGGTGGGCAGAGAAAACCTAGTGTGAAAACATTCTGTTCTTTCCTTTAAGTATATTGCAGAAAGAGATATATTTAACATTTATTAACAATTAAATTTTCAATATAAAGAAAACGCCTTACACTTAAAACGTAATACCATCTGAAATATTCTCTTAAGTTTATTTTTATCAATAATTTTAGGATTTATCAGGTCAAAGTGAGTGTACATCTAAAGCTCTTAAGGATTTAGGTTCTAGTGTCAGCGCGGGAATAGAACTTCCACATAAGGAATCAGAAATCAGTTACGGATGCCATTTGTGTTCTTTTGACGCTGATCGGTTAGTTTTTCTTTTAATTATTTTTTTACCCAGATTGTATACGTGGGATAAAAAAATTTTCGCATGCGACAGTGCAATACTTATTTGTGAAAACGTATAAAACTTTAACGTTTAATTGAAATTAGATAATATATTATATTATCTAATTTTAATTAATATATTATTTTATAATATTCAAATATTAAATAGTATTAAAAATAATTCAAGATTCTTAGTAGGCACTAAAAAATACGGGGGGTTAAAAAATTCGAAAAAATACATTACGTAATTAATGGACGGCCCCTTTGTATAATGCTTAACCTTCTTAAATGTAAAGGACTTTAGGCTACTGCATTTTAGTTAAATTGGATGTCTTCACTTTGTCAATTATGACGCATTCATGCGAAGGCTATGGACACAAATATCATTCGGAGAAACACGTATATTTATGATAAAGGCATAATTTTTTCGATTTTTTTAACTACTTTTATTTAATAATAATATACAGTTTTTTTTTAATCTAAAATCCACTAAGTGGTATAAAATGTGTTCGGAGATATAAATAGTATGAGTCTAAATTCGAATAGTTTACTAATAACCTCTGAAATCAGCTTCACGCTGTGTCCAGCACATAGTAGGGAGGCAGAGGGAACCTAGTGATAACCTCTGAAGAGCTCCAATATTCAGGTCCTGGCTCCATCGTTGCTCCAGTTCGTTGATACCATAATTCAAATAAGATACAGTATTACATGTGGTTCAATATTAGATTTTTAAATTTTATTACCAAGTTACTTTGTTACAGCTCGACTAATAAACACTTGCTAAAAACCCATAGAAATTTCGAAAAAAAATTAAATTGATATAAACATTTTAAGCGTAATGTTGGTTAATATAAGTATATTTTAAATTTTGCTTTTCAGTATAACGGTTTTAGATCGACATCTCTTAAGCGATCACAAAATCGGTTTAGAAAACCTATTGAAACTAGTGATGTCCAAAACCAAAGATGGTTTATCAGATGAAAATTCCACACAAATGTATGGTATACGAAAACCCTATTATAAGCAGATAGACGAAACTATGAAAAATGGCGAATTTATTATAGAAACTGTAGCACCAAGAATTAAAATTCTTAAACACACAGCTAGCAACACTGATTTAAAATGGACGGATATAGTAGATTCAATAAAAAATCCATTAGAGAAAGATAAAAATGCATTATTGTCTAAAATAGAAATTCTAAATGAATGTATGTGCAAATTTGTTGATTCTTCGAATACATTGAAAAAGGTTTTGAATAAGGAGTTCGATCAAAAGACGTTGAATCGATCTGATTTTGGGCTGGGCTTAGGGGAGTGAGTGCTGTTTTCATTTATGGTACCTTCATTTTTCAAGTTTCACGCTGTAGCAGGGTAGGCAGAGAGAACCTGGGAACCTAATGTTCAGACACTTCCCATTAAGGCTTGTGTTCCTCACTTTCCGCCGAATTCTGGAGGCATAAAGTGTTAAGTGGCGAAATTCAGCCGCCGCGCTTTAAATTAAATACTTCATTTCCTCGAGTGGGAGTCGAACCTACAACCTGTCACGTATATAGTGGCACGCTCGTGCCTATGCGCTATGATTAGCCTTCATATTGTAATATTATTTAATATTGTAATAAAGTTTGTTAAATTGTTTGTTTATACTTTCTTAAGATATAAAAAATAATTGTCTAGTACTTTTATTATTAAAGCATATATGTTTAATTTTATAACTATTTTGTTAGATAAAAGAATTGCTTTTATGTTTTCGTTTGAATCTAATTTGCATTTTTTTTTGATAATATCCACACTGTATTTTCACACTGCTTTTATTACATGATAAATGTAATGTTGACTAATAAATAATGATGGCGCCGCCTTAGAAATGATCTTTGATGAATATTTAATTTAAAAATAATAAAATGGTTTTATAGTCAAGATTCACCGAGAGACTGGGAGCGAGCTCATAGTGAGAAATTAGAAAGATGCAACCCAAAACACTCTGAGAATAGGTAAAATTTCTAATTATGTGTTATAGTTCTATAAATAGCCCTGAAAGAAAATTGCAAAAGGAATTGAAAAAAGAATGGTTGCCATCTCTCTGTTCTGCCATAAACCCAGGGTTGGCAGGTTTAAACCGGTCATTATTAGGTCAAACAAATTATTATTCTTTATGCGATTTTCTTTCAAATTATGTTGGATTAGTGCAATTCTTCACAAAAAATAATACCAAAAATGTTATTCAAGGCGATTGCGGCGTGATTATCTGATATAATGAAATCTACTATCATGTATCATTCTTAAGAATAAATTTCATTAATAAACTTACGGATTTATGCAACGGGATGTTAGGCCATTTCGCTTTAACATAAAAAAAATTATCATTACACTATTAATATGACATGTAACAATTTAGAATACACAAATTAATTACATTTTTTTTTAGGAGTGAAAAAGCGAAGTATTCTTCTGAAAGTTTTTATTTTTGAAGATTATTTAAACAATTATTTTAGTTAGGTATTTGAATAAAGATATTCAGATTTATTGGATTTTAATTAACATTTCCCATAGTATCCCCAAATTTTGCTTAATCTTGTGAGCCCGTTTTATATTTTCTAGTACTTCAGTGTTCGAATTTCTTACGACAATTGCTACAATATTCAACATTTAAGCGTTGCTGATAGTGGCAGCACATATGCAAGCATTCGTCATTTACACGATGGCAGCACTCGGAATCTCCACTTGACATTTTAAAATTCTGACAATTACAATTTAATGTTGCTATACCTACATTATTATCACAGAGTTTTCCAGTTTTCACGACAGGCAACACTCGAGGGCCGTTTCTTATTAAAGGCCGATTATTTTCTGCTTTATCTATTTTCTTAACATTTGCAAACATTCGATTTACTTCTTCGATAGCGTCTTTTGAAGTTGTCTTCTGTTTTAGACTATTCTTAAGTTCATCTAACTTCATTTGTGGAATCGACGATGATTTATGTTTAAGCAAAGCTACGGAAGTTTTAATTTCTGGTTGACAATTAATAATGGAGCATTTACAGTTATTACCATTTATCATATCCTCATTAATGGAATAGTAAAAAGTTTTGCTAACACTTAACTTGGGCACACTCCTCTCAGTATTTACGCAAGCGTCTTTTAGTATTATCGTATTGCTTTTATCTTTTTTTGTAACAGTTTGTTTTTTATTTTGGAATTCATTTAGGACTTCATTTAATAAGCTAAGACCTTTAGTTACATCTGATTTTGAAGTTTGAACATTCTTAGCCAAGATTGTTTCTTTTGTAGCTTTCGAAAGTTCAGGATTTTGTATACATTGAATATAATTTTTCTGACAAATGGGACAAGTGTTAGACTTTCGTCTACAGCATTCAACATATTTTGTGTCTTCTTTAGATACATTTCTGTTTAAACAAACTGAACAGATGAAGCGATTAGTGTTGTGTTTATATTTATCATTGTCCATGATGACTTTTTCGTCTTTTATAAGTTTTTCTTTTATAGGTAATTATGTCTATATAAATACTTTTATATTTGGTGTTAGATATCATGTGAGTGTTGATGATTCTGTAAATAAGTTCTTATTAGTCTTATGAAACCCGGCATGGGCACAAAGTGTGACTATACCATCGGCTTGTTTGATTCTAGTAAGTAAAAGATTTATTTACATTTATATTTTCATTTCTTCGCTCGAGTGACAAGACTAAGCGCTTTGAGTTCCGCCACTCAACACGCAGTGCCTCCTCGGCGGACAGTGGTGAACGAAATGTCTTAGCACTAGGATTCCCACTGCCTACTCTGCTGCGTGCGGGACACAGTGTTCAGCTGATTTATTTATTTTTCAAGTTTTAAATTTACTGTAGACTTAACTTTGTGGTAAATATCAGGTAAAATTTCGATTGTGTATCTGATTGCGCGCGATGGTTGTAAGCTCAAATTGGTATTAGATTTACAGCCATTAAAATATTATAAATTATTTATGAGCAATCTCGACATCGCACTACTGAGTTCAATATGAATTGCTGGTAATATTTATATAAATAAATAATTGTTTTTTTAGAAAATACTTACTAGAATCCAATTCATTATAATGTGGAATAAAAATATAAATTGTAAATTGTAAGTATATAAAATAATAGTAATCATTGGCGTAACAAAATATACTTGTCACATTGACATCGAAGAGATCCTTCTTTATTCTTCTCTCACAATATTTAATCTATTTTTGTGATTATGAAAAATACATAATAAACATGTTTATCTTTAAAAAATATATAGATATTATAATATATATATTTTAACATAATAAAATATATTTAAATGAATTTATTACAAATAAAAACTCCATATCTCACAACCTGTAAAAGTACTATCATAATTCAAAAAAGAATAATAAATTAATGTCAAAAAATTAAATTTTCGATTAAATATAAAAAATTGTAAAGAAATTTAAAGTAATTAGCAACAAAATAATTAAAAAGAGAATCAGTTAAATATGTATAAGCATTTAAAAAGAATGATAAATAAGAAGAAATGATAGATACTAAAAGTGTTAATGTAAATCGAGATATAAGATACGTTTATATACAGGATACACATAACAAAGATTGGTTTGGAGCAAGTGATTTAAGCGGTAACGATTTTGGTTGTCAATTTAATAGTAAAAAGGATAATTTGGTATGTACATGTAAAAAAACAAAAAGAAGAGAAGCTGGATACTTTGCATCTCGTCAAGTATTTAGGTCCCAGAGGTTTTTTGATACAGACGATTTCCCTGAATTACGAGTGGGTGGTATTAAAACAGTATACAGGAGGAGAGTGAAAAAAATATATTTGCCTGAAACTAAGGACAAGGGAGTAGGTTCATCTAATTTGTCCTATTTGGGCAGTAAGTTAAATTGAAATATAAATAATATTATACTCCTTTTAATGTTAATAAGTTAAATTTTAACGATTTATAAATTTTATAGGAAGAAAACGTTGGATTGATAATTATTATGAGTTAAAGAAGACATCGTCTAAGTGCGTAGGGAGTGTAATAGAAGAAATGAAAGCTTCCGTTATTAGCAAGAAATTATCTCCAATAACTCAAACAATATGTATCTCTACGAGTCCCACTAACATAAACATCGAAAAGAATGACAATACTAGTAGTTTTGACAATAGGCGAGATATTCAGTACCAAGAAAAGAATTTTTTTTCGATTCCAGAAGCCCCAACATTAATATTAAAAGCAAATAATAATACAAATGTACCATTGTCAAAAGACAATAAAATAAAATCAACAACAATAATTACGATTGATGACAGCAAAAATTATTCTTCAGATTCTTTTGAGCAGCATGTACACAATTTAGAGAATCCTAGCTATGATAAGCAAAGCAAAACATCTCTTGCTATTATAGAAAATAAATTAGAAAGGGAATATCGAAAAATATTTTCTACATGCAGTAAAACACCTGAAAAACCTGTTACTGATCGTAAAAGCTCACTTTTAAAGAGACGGTTTATGGCTTTGACTCGTTTAGGTAAAAAAGAAGATAAAAACAATTCAAATATAATGAAAATTTCGAGCAAAAGCAGTGTAACAAGTAAAAGAGATGTATCTATTGCATCAGATCCGCCATCACTAGAAGCTCGATCTTATTCCAATACTAAAATATTTAGCTCAAGCCAGTCTGATGTAAATACGTATAAGAAAGATATGACTAAAAATAAAATAACCGATAAATGGTCAACTGAGATTGTTGACAGTGATTGTCAAGATGTGAAGGACATGTTTAAATTATGGGGTAAGAAATTTAACTTAGAAGAAAGTAATAAAGAATCATCACCAGAGAATTCGACTACTATCTCAAAGAAACAAAAAAAGAAAGTAGAGCTTGTATTACCTAAAAAGGAAGAATTACAAAAAGAGAAGAAAGAAGGAAAACGGTTTTCATTTTTCCGAAGAAAAAGCAAAGACAAATCAAAGCCTTTTAAATCGAAGAAAGGAATTACAGCTGGAAGATGCGAAGTGGGTGATGGTCTAATGATAAAAATAGGTGCACAAACTGAATATAATATGAATGAATCCACAAAAAGTGTTGAAGGTGTACCAGAATATGATGTGTTAAGGAAAGCATGGTTTCGAAGATACTTACATGATAGAATTGATTCACAAAATAGTGTCCAAATCAGATGGAATAACAACATGTACGGTACTAGCAGCAGTACAGTGTTTGAGTTAATAGACTGCATTTATAAAAATACAGGCTTTATCTTTAAGTCTAGAAGTCACGTAACCACTAGAGATTCATCTCATTACTCATATGGAAACCCTCAAGTAAATTTTCAACAACAAAGTGTACAAGCTTGGATGATACCTACCATTACGGGTGGCCAACCACAGACCTTAACTAATAAAAAAAGGATCGAAGTAACTATATCTAATCAAAGATGGCTTGTAGAGAATTGTAAAGCATTATCTCAAAAAATTGAGTTTGTTTTGCATACTGATGCTCAAAATAAAGCAATAAGTTCGGAATATATTGTAATAGATATACCCGATGGTTATTTTTCGGAAAGCAGTGATGATAAAAGAGATCAAACAAGTGATGAACTAGTTTATAATGTCATTGAATATGACATGCCAAATATAAATTCATTTTCACAAAATAGGGGTCAAGGGAGAAAAATAGAAAATGGTGTTATAAAAGATATACCGGCAAAGTATGATAAAAATATAGATGCGAATGTTTTTGAAAAATCACTGAAAGGCCCGTGTCTTCAAAGAGATGTGGTTATTCAAGGAAGTGATGTTTGCTTTCCACGACGCTGTGATGTTATTGGTGTTGGAATCATCACGCAGCGAGATTTACGAAAACCTATGTAAGACGGTTTTTTATTATAATATTTATTTCTTCTTGTACACATATGTATAATAAAAATACCATTTAATGGAATCCAGCGACAATAAATCAATATGCTCATATGAAAAACCTTATGTCCTTGCAAGAAATACTAGTAAAACAAGATATCACTTTTAAGCGTGTTTATATTACTACTTACTAATTTGTCATTATTGTGATCCTTATTTGGTGTATATTTTATATACATATTATTCTTTATATTGGGGAGGCAATGAAATATTTGTTTTCTTTTGCTTTTTCAGATTAAAAATCAATAACGAACCTACAGTCATTGAATCCAAACTTCACCTGCCTCCCTCAAGAACATGTGAATTAGCTGAAAGTTTTTTACAAGAATACTATAAAAATTGCAGTCCTCTTGGTGTTGACATATTCTCTTGGTGTGTCAGTGATTCAAAATTACGTGGTTCTACAGCGAGTAACTCTATAAAAAGTTTTAATAATCAAGGCGATGGATCTAAGTCATGTCTAAATATGTATGAAGATTATTTGGCACATTCTACTATAGTGTCATCTTGTGATACTTCTTCTTGCAGCCACTGCGTTTCAGTAGAACAAGAAAGAAAAGAAGATAAAAAGACTTTGAAATTTTTCGATAGGTTTAAAAAGGCCGGTGAGTCTAATAGAGATAGAAAAAGGGTTTGGACTAAAGACTCTCTAGAAGTGTTTAAGCGGCGCAAATATTATGCTCAAATAAACAATAAATCTAAATGGTTTAATAGTGTTCCAAAGAAACTATGTAATGTGCCTAGTCTCCAAGATAAAGGTGCACAACAACCTTTAGGTGACTGTCCTAAAGTAGATGGACGCAATATAGACCCACGTTCAAAGAGTGGGAAGTGTAAGAAACACGTTTCTTTACAAGATTGTGATATTTTACATGAACAACTAAAGGAACAACTATCAGATAAAATAGTAGAAGGTATATTATCTTTTAAAGGTGCAGGCTGTGATGACTATAAAAATATATCAAGTCCACGACGTGCCAGAGTTATTCCTGATCCTTTATGTGAAATACCAAAACCACCTTGTGAACAATCATGTCTTACGGAAAAAAACCCGGCATGTTCGAAAAAGAACTCACCTACGTGTAACGTTCCAAAACCACCTCCTTGTCCCATTGACCCCAAAACATCATGTCAAAAAGTTTGTCCTCCAACACCTCCTCCATGTCGTTCGTCTCCTTGTAAAAAAACTTCTTCTCTCAGTTTTACAAAGCCATCTAAAAAACCTACATGTTCCAAGTCTTCATCACCTCGATCCTCTAGTTCTAATGTAAAAGTTATTCCACCAAAAATAAGATCGCCTCCAATTTCACCTAATCCTTCACGTCCTTGTGCCTGTCCAAAAAAAGTGTCGATTTCAAGTATACCCAATTGTCCAATTTGCAAAAGTCCCTTACAGTCGACAGCACCGTCAACTCCTCCTCCTCGTAAACTTTTTAATTGTCAATCTTGCAATTCGCCATGTAATTCATCACCATCTAAAGTGAAACAAGTTAGTAGTGAAGAATTTCTTTGGCCGCTTAAATCTCAAGTGTCTAATACACCATCTAAGGAATCAGGATTAAGTTGTAAAATAGCTTCAGAACAAAATTTGTTAAAGAAAACTTCCAGTAAATGTATGGGCGCAATCAAACGCTTAATAAAAAAATATTCGGGTTCATCTTTAAAAGATTGTCGTCCTGACTGTGCCAATAGACGCAAACTTGAAGACTGTCCACCAGCTCCACCACCTACAGCAAATATCTCAGCTAAAGCTAACAAATGTCGGCCAAAAATAACTGGATTACATTTAAAAAAGGCACCAATGCCAAAAACTTGTTCAAAAGATTGTTTACGTGCAGTTGATGATGGAGTAATACGGCTTAACTCACGAGAGGAAATAACTGTTAAACTTAGGCAAGGCTCACCGAGTACAGACGAAATAAGAGAAGGTTTAAATATAAAAGTTCAAGATGAAGATGGTCAAACACTTTATGAAAGAAAAGATTATAGAAAAACAGATAAAGGTAGGATGCAGTTTGTTAAAGATATGTACAGAAAATCGCAAATTCAAAGACTTGTCACTACAAATCCAGATATATTACCAAAAGAAACAGATTTAAAAACAAATAGTGAAAGTATTAGCGATATGAACTTATCTAATATAATTGAAATTAATTTCAATTTAAAATTTAGTCAAGAAGATAAGACAACAGAAACGAACATACAAAACTATAATAAAATAGCAACAGAAGAAAAGGAACAGCAAATATGTACGCATCATGAAGTTTCAAAGGAAGTTTTTATTTTAAGTGACCAACAAAAACAATCAAATGAGATCAATAAAAACGCAGATAGAGAAGGTGTTAATATAAATATTATTATTAAAAATTATAAAGTGCCTAGCAAGCCAACAAACAAATGTAATGAGAATATGATAACTGAGGAGTTTTCTAAGAAAATATCTGAAAAATTTCAATCAGTTTCTACAGGCTATAGTGATGTCATAGATCACCCAACATTTTCTATTCACCGAGCAACGATTGCTTTGTCTGACTGTGAAATCAACAAACCGTCCAATACATTCAGCTTCGAATTACTTAGCAATAAGTTAAAAGAAACACAATCTTCTAAATTAACTGATTCTGAAAAAACTGTGAATCTAACGGTTTCAAACAAAACCAGTTCAAATTTTGACGATATATTAATTACTCAAACCGAAAGTCGTATTAAACTTAGCAAAGATGACATATACACAACAAATGATGAAAAATCCGTTACTAGCTTTTCTATGACTGGAAACGATACTCAATCAGAAGTTAAAGATGTAGATAAAAGTATTGTACACAAAATACGCGATAAAGAGGAAAAAAAGAGAATGCTTAAGGAAATATTCGAATCGCAAAGTAATGACAAACTTAAAAACAAGGAGCGTTTGCGTCAAATGTTACATGTTGTGCTAACATCAGATAGTAGCGAATTCGATATTGATATCAAAAATCTTGCTAATAACCTCACAAATGAATCTTTAAAAGATGTATATTTAAAAAATACTAGCAGTATCACAAATTACTTAAATAATACTCTTTCGGCACAATCAGTTAGCAAAGAATTAAAAAGGATATATACTACAGAAGATGATAACAGTTATATTAGTAGTTCGGCTAAAATAGAAAACAATGGTTGCTTATGTAACAAAATGGCTCAAAAACTTAAAATGAAAGACAATATTAGAGCCTGTTGTTGTGGAAAAATTAACAAAACAGATATAGAAAGTGAATTGTAATTTAAATGAGGACACTATAACAATTAATAAAGTTGATGTTCAAACTCAAAATTGTGATAAAAAGATAAAAGGAACGAAATCGAGACAATATTTAACTAATGTTAATGTGAAGGCCTGTCAAATAAAAAAAATAAGCAAACGCACGATACTAAGTTTATCAGATGACGATCAAATAGTTCTACTTAGTTCCCAAAAATGTCGAACTTCAAAGAAAATAACGCCCATAGATATATTACAGCTACACGAGACTAAAAAAGCTGTTTTAGGAATTTATGCCGAAAAACGATTAACTAAAGAAGGCGCAAAGATCGTTTCTAAGCTGCCTAAGTTTATGTATGAAAGGGAGAGTGATATACGAAATTATCAAAAAGTAATGGCTAGATATAAAAGTTGAAAAAAAATAATTTAATGTTTTTAGGAAATCTTGTTAGCATTATTGCTTAAAAACTACATTGATTTTTGAGATTACAAGTTCTTTCTAATTTATTTGACGGATATAAAATTGCCTTTATAGTTTTATTTTTGTCATTTAATGTATAATATATATATTTTATATATAAATTTTGTGTTACTGTTTCCTGTAATTGCGAACTTATAAATAGGTATATTTTGAATTATTTGATAAATAAAAGAAAGATGTTGCAAAGAAGTATATTTTATTTTACTGTATAAAAATGAAAAAATACCACAAAAAATATCAACCCATAAGTAATTCCTTATAATCTGTGGTTTCAATATCACAAAATGAAATAAAAAAATATGAAACAAACTCCTTAGAACTAAATTACCTTTATCTTTGGTACTTAGTGATATCATATTGCTGTTATTAAATAAAGGAACCTTCACAATCGTGTCTGAAAAGAACAAAATGCTAACTGTTATTTATTTATAAAAATATATATATAATTTTTTTAACACATCTTTAACTAACACATCTTCTGTATACAGCAGGATAGGTATTGTTAAGACATTTGGCTCCTCACTTTCCTCCCAATATGAATAATTAGTAGTGGTTAGAGGTGGAGCCAAACGCCGCTCACTGTTTACTTACCAGAGCATATAAATGACATTTAAAAAAAAAATTTTTTTACAATTATGACATATAAAACCTATGGAGAGTATTGGTCGGTTACATGCGGTTACATGTATTAGGTATCACGCATGCGATGGTGCTTGCCTGGTAGCAGTAAGATACTATTTACCTCTAAAGATTTCTTACGCATATTGAAATATTTTTAAATTCCAGTATGGCAAGACAAAGCACGGCGTTGGGTTACCTAAAAAAAACGCAAAGTGAAGAACAGAGTAAGTGTTTACTAAGTCCTCCATGACCCTACTCAACATAATTTAGTAAAGTCAGTGAATGTCAGTGGGAATAGCGGTAAATATTATTATTAGAGGCCAGTCTTGGCGCAGGGGCAAATAATTACGCGACAGTTTATGGGTTTAATTCCCAATCCAGTAATTGAAATATGTAATATTTTCATTTCCTCGCTCTGGTAACGTTGAATTCCGCCAATTTACACACAATGGCTCCAGAACTGAGCGGAAAGTGAATAACGGATGTGCCTTAATGAGAACCGAGTACCCTGCTATACGGGATACGGCGTGAAGCTAAAAAAGAGTGAATATATAGAGACAAATAACAAAATCTTACCTTCCACCAAAAACCAATTGTTAGCACAAAAACAATAAAATCCAAACATGTGACACAAGAAGTGCTGACAAATGCATAATGTAGTGCAGATCTAAGAATGTGAATATTCATATAACAAGAATTTAATAAAATATCGCACCTTAAGAATTATAGTGACCTAATCAAAAAAGCCATGATTTTGAGTTTTTGTCAGTATTTGACCTAAAACGACGCTGTACACAGCAGGGTAGGCAGAGATAACTTAGAATTAAGACACTTGGTCCCCCGCTTTCCGTCGACCTTTGGAGACAGAAAGTGGGAAACAAGGTCAATTTCTGACAAAAACTCAAAATCATGTTTATTTTTATTATAATATATTTAATTTAAAATTATATTGTCATAATAACTAGTTACAATTTATCAACTTAGACGTAACTTTGGAAAATATGTATAAATATGAAAAACAATGAAAAAGGATAAGACAATGTTAGAAATATTTGTTTAAAAAAATTCAACCTACATCATTAAAATTAGATTATAGATTTAAAGAATGTGAGTAACACATAATTTCCTTACAAGGTAAGGTAATAATTATTAATACAAAAAAACAACAAAATCTTTTTAATATATTTTTATTCAAAACACGATATACAAATAAGTACGTTTTTTGCACAGATACAACACAGCTAGCGTTCAACAGATACAAAACACTGTACAAATTACAGATTAAACAACAATTATTTACGCTACATTTGAACAATTTTAATAGAATATTCTAGTAGAAATAGAAATACTGAATTATTTATATCAAAATAAATAACAAAAAAAAATATTTTTAAGTGAATGTCAAAAGCATTTTTTCATTTCTTTAGTAATTTAATGAATGAATGTCATTAATACATTAATATTTAGATATAAGATAAAAATACTTATTTAAATATTTTTTCTACTAGAACATTCTAATTTAGACTAAGCTAGGCCCATCTGTATAATATGGACCCAAAATACTTTAAAATACATTTGAAGCATGTAAATGCAGTAATAAATACATTATTCCTACAAATTCAAGTGAATATATCTTTAAATAATACTTGTTATTATAAAAATAAAAGAAGAATAATACAACTTAAAATAATGTAAGATTGGTTAAATAGATAAAAGATTAAAAAAAGATTGAGCAAAAACTTAAATATAAAATTATAAAAATATTGATTCAGGTATTAAAATCAGATCTCAATAGTAAAAAGAAAATATAAACTAAATAGTTTAAATTCAAGACACACTTTTCAAAAAGTAACGAAGGGAGTATTTTATTTATAATTTTGACTAATTTTGAACCCACTTTAAAAAGAAGTCTCATCGGTTTTACAATCATGTATTCTTCTGAACATTCTTCTGAGTCATATTTCGTAAGTACGTATATTTGTTTAAAAATTTTCAGAAAATTAATAGGGAAATCGAGATGATTGATTTAAATAAAAAAAATTAATTTAAATAAAAAATTTAAATTCCAAATTTCATCAAAATCTGTTTCGTAGTTTTTGAAATATCGGTATATAGATATAGATTGCATATAAAATACAGGCCCCTAGGTTGCTCACATGTACTCTTTAAGGTCAGTATTGATATTTTGCTATTAATTATTATGTACAAAAAATAATTCAATATATAAATTTCATTAAAGATCAGCCTCGATAGGTTTAAAATAATAATGTATTTATAAACTGACCATGATTTGCGACTAGGGAGTACAAGAAAAGCTATTTAATATTAACGCCAAAACAATTTAATTTGACAAGATCATGAAGGAGGATCAATGAGTCATAGCCTACATACATACAAACATAGCTTTACGCTTTATCCTTTGCAGGGGTATTCAGAGGCAATGGAGCGACAAACGCTACGGTCTCTACACACCTCTTTCATCTCGTCCACTGTCATCAATGCTCATGCTTTTGACGTGACCTTCCTCCAGTATCTTTGATACTGTGTTTCCGAAGGTCAACCGAGGTCTACCGATACGTCTTTTACCACTCGCTCTTTACTACTTTCACTCCCATATCACTTTGTTTCACTCCTTGGAGACAATACGAGTCATAGCCAATACAATAATAGAAAAAGAAAAATGAAAATATAATCATTTTAAAAACAATTATTTTGAAAAATATGCTATATTATACACTTAACACTAATATTTAAATCTAAAGTTTCCAATAAATAAGTTATGGCAGTTATATTCGTTCAATACTATTCTAATGGTTAATGCTCACTACAGACAGAGATACAGTTAGAGAATAGTGTATGAGAGAGATAAAAGTAACGTACATCGTATATTTTTAACCGACTTCTGCAAAAGGAGGAGGTTATCAATTCGATTGTATTTTTTTATGTTTGTTACCTTACAACTTTTGACTAGCTAGTGCTTACCGTGTAGTCCCATTTTAATTTGGTCCATTTTTGAAAATGTTCTTCATGAGAAAATCATTTAACTCTTAAATTTGCATTAAGTATGTACGCGACAAATGGACCAATAATTTAAAATCCCGCCAACTGATTTCGATTATTCTTTTTTTATTCTAAAGGATACACTTTTATTGTGTCTAATGAAGGTTTGGTTGGGATTCCTGATTTAAATTGAAGCAATCGGTTTTTTTTGTGTGTAGCAATTGTATTCATTTAGGTTCACGTTGCATCCGCATATAGTAGGATACGCAGAGGAATACCTGGGAACCATATGTTAAGACATTAAGACACTTTTTTCCCCCAAATTACGCTGTATCCTGCAGATATTGTTAGCGTTAGGCGGAAGGCTCAAGGCTGCGCTTTGCCTCTTCACCAAAACCAGAACGAGGAAATGAAATATTTAATATTTTCATTTCCTCGTTCTTGTAACATGAAGTGTCTTAATGAGAACTTTTAAGTTCTCAGGTTCCCTCTGCTGCTAATATGGACTCTGCCTGTAATATGCACTTAGTTTTTCCTAATATAATTACTTAATTATTAGACAATTGAAGAAACTAAAATGCTAGTTTTGTATTTATATAAAAGATATGAAAATAATATATAGAGAGAAGAAAAAAGATTATTTTGTCTATAGGTACATTCGTAAGCGTATTTAACTAAGATTCTGTAAAAAAGCGTTTTTTATCTTATTACGATTATATGTTCATATAAACCTATTTATACTAGACAATCATTTATATAAATATTCAACAGGTTAACACGAATGTTCTAGCATTATCTAAAACGAAAAGGACTTTATTATGACTAAGTTCAATTCAATTAAAGCGACGTTCAGATACAAAGAACTTCATTTATTTAATTTTTTTTAGTAATTACGTAAATTGGCGGAACTTAACGCAGTATTCTGTTCATTAATATTGTATAAAATTCTTATATTTGGAAAATCAATATTTGAGTAGGAATCTACAATTGTTGTGTGGAAATCCTATTGGATTGTGTTTATTATAATAACATTTATTATAAAGTTATATAAATAAAAAGCACCGAAATAATACTTAAATTGTTAAGTAAAAATGGTTCGTTGTCTCATTTAATATTTAAAGAAACGCTCTGTGATCATATTTAAATTATAGTTAGGTTAAATTTTACCCAAAAGTAGTGTTCAATTAAAAAAATAATATAGCAGCTATATTTAAGAATAACAGTTTATTAGTATTTAATCTGTGCATGAAGTGATAAGGACTTTATTGAAAAACATTCAAAAGAAAGAAAAACGTATTTTGACTTTTCAATGATATTTTTAGTGTATAATTGGTACAAGGTAAATAGTAATATGTCATACAAATCACCATATTTATCTCATTTTGAAGATAGTGTAGGAGCCATCCATAGTTGACTTCACACAAACTTTATATTTTTTTGACTCCGTCATTGTTACACAAAAAGGGGGATCCTGGGGACTTAGTGTTACGAAACTCCGTTCCCATTAACAATGAAAGTGCCGTGAAAAGCTAGGTAATGAAAATAAGTAAGTAATTAAGTATTTCATTTTCTTGAGTGGGACCCGAACCCACAGCCTCTTTGAAGACGCCCTTGTGCCCCTGCGGCACGACGCGTTTATTTTATAAATTGACACTTAAAATTGTTATTGTAACGTAGTACGTAATTTATTAATGGCTAAATATTATAAATATAATAGTTTCTTGAATAAAAGTCAAATTCAGGGCAGTGCAACTGTAAAATGGGCATAAAATTGAGAATTTCATACTCGTTACGGATGTTACATTTCGGATTTTGATACGGATTTAAGAATATCAATATAGATTTCGTAATTGTTTCGGTATATGAGTTTTGTATAATTTCGGTTACAGATGAATCTGTTAATTACAGATATCTATATATTTGCTGTTTATCTTTTTGTAATAAAAAAAGTTCTCGGACTAAGCGCCAGTGTATCAACTCGGCCAGGCAAAATAAAACAACTGTCATTACAAATTTTATTTACACTCCACCCATATCAAAAATTATCCAGAACGTTTTAATCGAATTTCGGTACGGTTATGGATTATATATTTCGAATATATGATAATTTTGCTTACGGTTACGGAGTTACGGAATCCTTAACCTTCACTTCCCCGTATATATCTCTTTTCACTTAATGCACAGAAATATTTTATTGCCTGCACTTTATAACTAATCATATTAGAAATAGGCAATTCGTATATATTTTTAGTTATGTAGCAACAACACAGCGTTAGTGGATAACTTAGCTAATTTTCTCTTCGCTCTGCATTTTTTGATGCACTTCGTACGTTGATATTGAAATGCTTGACGTTTCTGATGTCAGATGTGCTATTTCCACCTGGCGTGATAAAATAATATAAAATAAAAAAAATATATATATTTTAATACATGAAAAAATATTAAGTAATGGACTTTAACAGACATCTTAAATGTCATATTATTTGCCATATTATTAATAATTTTATTATTAACAAAAAACCAATCTCTTACCTTATTGAGTTGCTATTTAAAAATTGACTACTAAATCAACGTTTTTTATAAAACATACGATTAAAATGTCAAAATCATGCACAAAGCGCGTCAAACAATATTTGTTTTGTAGCTCAACATGCAATCTAAGACCTAAAACGCTAAAGGTAATACTTGATAGGTAATGATAATAAAGGAAATAACGTATTTATATTACTTTCAAATATTTATTCTACGCCTTAAATAGTTAACAACAACAGAATATAAAGTGTAATAATAACAACGACGTATTTCACACACCTGTGTCCTTGTAAGGGTGACTGACCATAGTAAAATTATATTAATATATGTTTTTATTACATAGATAAAATAAAATATTAGATGTTGTGAATAATAATCCAAATTTTTGTAAACAAAAAATTTAGTTTATATTTTTTTGAATATTCTGATCTGATCTTTTATCTTAACAGATTAAATATTGTGGACTTGTTGAGCCGATTAGTTATATAAAAATCCTATCTTGAGATACATTTTATTCACTTATAATGATTTGAAATGTAATATATTTCTGTAACTTAATTAAAAAAAAACATTTTTTTAACAAAAATATTTATTTATAAATAAGTAACCCTTATGAGGCTACTAAAACAAAAATATCAACCCTTACAAGGAGAGCTTTATTTTGATCTATTAGTTATTTTGAAAGTGCTTCATTATTACTCTCGAGGTAAATAAAAAAAAATAGTTAACTAACAATTGTAATTTCGTTTTTAACTATATATCTAAAAGAAAAAAAAATATTATAATAAGTTATTATATTATTTCTATTATATTTTTTTGTTGTTTTATAAACATTCAAGGCAAAATAAAAATATCCTTTTCTTATGGATACCTTAACTATTCTTCACCATTGCTTTATAACAATTGAGTCTAATATTTTTTTTAATTGTACAAACTATTTTTTTAATTTAAATTCTATGAGATTATGCTTGAAATGTCAAATGTTTATTACTATTTGTTTTTCAGAGCATAGATAATCTGTAGACTAGATAGCGGACAGCACTTTCGATTGTATAAGAAATTATAAATTCTAGTTATTTGGACTTCCTTATTTTTCAAAATTACTAACAGATCAAACGGATACATTTAATATTAAACACCCACAAGAAGCCGATTATATATATAAGCCAATATAAATTGCTTTTCGAACAACCTTTTAACTGCGATTACATATTCTAAGCTATCAACAGTAACATTGGTCATCTATATGTTGGCAACACTGAACTTGGTATGTCAAATTACACTTTTACAGACATACATAATTAATATAAATAAAAAAAAACAGGTATTTTACGCATAGAATCTACAGTAAATTTACTTTTCATTGCATTTATGTAAAATAAGTATTGCATATTATAAACGAAATAGCAAAAAGTTTCGTATATTTATATATGTCTATAAAAGCGATAACGGCAGCACAGAAATTAAGTATTAAATATTGCGATATTGAAATTTTTTTAACATTTTGCACGCTATTTATGAAACTTGAACATTTAAAATTTGCTGAATCCTAAAATAGTGATGGAATGTTATATTCTAAAATATATCGCGACGGTTTTCTCCAATTTATCCGTTTTATATACAAATAAGACTAAGTAATAACACTTTATGATTATAAATGGTTGTAAAATAGATTAAAAATTAATATTGATAAGAACTATGATTTTAAAATCTTTTTACTAATAAAAATTCTCTCTGAATTTGATTAAATGTAACGGAAACACAGAAAATGGAAGCTGTAACGTGAAAGTCACTGATTATTATTTTCTCTACTCAAGTTTTTTAAATTTTCTACGCAATGCCTTACTTTCTTTAAATAAATCAAACAACCATTTAAATATCGAAAAGTTTCAAGAAAAAATACTTTTTACTAATTATAAAAATTACACTAACGTATCCAAATTTGTACTATGCAAAATAAATGATATGAAGTAATGCCAATTTACAAAATGGCGTCGATAAATTACTACAAAATTTAAAAATTAATATCACCAACAATTTAAAAAATAAAATCTTAACGGAATCCTTTTTTTATTGGTGCTTTAAAAAAAGTTTTCTACTTTTTTTAAACTTTCAGTCGTGACGTGGTTATTTTTTATATATTTTTGCAGATACATTTTTTAATATTTACCAAAAAATAAATGTTACGAACAATATATGTAGCCAGATTCATAGTTTCGCTTGCGACGAGAAAATGTTATAGAAAAATAAATTATTCAAGTTCTAAAAGATAAAAAAAAATACAAAAATCTGCAAAAATTTACAAAAAAAGTGTCTTACAGATAATAAATAACCTATAAAGCCCTCATATAAACGAACGTTCCGTTTCTATTATTCAAAAGGTCCAACGTTTTGGCATATTATTTCACGTTACTTAAACATGGCAACATCAAATTTGTTACCCATTACAAAAATCTACACCAAAGTTTTAAAACTTAATTCGCTTCCCACAAAATGGAAGCTATTTTTGCGTTTTAAATAAATTTTGTCTAAATTTTCTAAAAAGCTAGCATCGTTCGTAAAAACGTATAAGCGATTATATATAATGAAAATAATCATTTGTAGTCGAATTCTACTCTTTGTTTTAATTGCAACTACCCACCATATAAGCAGCGTCCAAAAAAATCGTAGCATTAATTTAGAATGCATATGCTGTAGAAATTATCTATAAATACACTATATGATATACACATTTAGAATGGATAGATATAAAAAAAATCTAAATAATACATTTTGAATGTATGTATTGTAATATTCGTTTTTTTTAGCTAAAAGTGTTCAATGATAATTTAAGGTTATGGTTAAATTAAATTCATATTTCTTGTATTATTATATAATCTGTATTTTCCATTCTATATGTAAAAAAAATATTAATATGTATTATATTATGCTAAGCTTTGCTATATTGCACATTAGACAAAATTACACTAATTTATGATAAATTATTGTTTAAATACTTAGAAATAATAGGATATTATGTCTTTATAACAGTATGTATTTTTTAACATCATAGTTTTCCGTATAAAAATTGAAATAGTTTTGCATAATGTGCTTAAAGTGACTGCGTCTAGTAATAATACAGTGAGAGGTTAGTGTTAATCCTTCACCGATGTGGAAGCAAATCAATGTATAAACCGTTTATAGCCAGTCTTAACCAGTGAAAATATTAGTTTTTTAAAATAATAATAGTATACCTTTTTTAATTCAATTTTTGGTTATAATAAATGGAATACTTCATTTAAGATATATAGTTGTTAGACTATATGCATACATTACAGATAAAAAAATGGTAAAGATCGGCTTTAACGGTCATATGATAGTATTATAATGCGTTAGTATGCATCGTATTGATAGATTGACAACTTATTATAATAAAGTTACGGAATTGAAAATTAAGCTGCTTTATATAAAATACATTTATTTTAAATTATTGTACAAAATTAAATCAAGTAACATCTCAATAGTTGGCAACCCATGTCAGTTATAGCAAGCAGTGTAACCTACTATTATATGTTGAGGTTAGTGTTCTTAGTAAAGTTTACACAGATTATAAAACTTAGAAATTAAAACAGACGTCATGTGTAATAGAGATACATTACCTTTAAAAGATAAATTAATTAGAATTATTAACATTGATCATATTATTATTTTATAAATGTGATCTCAAGAAATATGTATAAATAAAATCACAACAATTAACATATTTCTAATAAAATATTTTAGTTTTTTAAAATTAATAAAATAAGGAAAGGCCCAAACGAAACAATGATAATAAAATAAAAGTTGACAATTGACTAATATGATATTTGCCTTAAGTTTTATAATCTGTGTAAATCTCTTTTGTTTCGAAATTCGACAGCTATCAACTGAGCGCTTTGTATATTCTATTCAGTTCAATACTTTGGCTAGGACATGATTAGTGTATGTATTCATAATTTGTACTCAATCACTTTGACAGCTGTCACGCACCCGTCACCTAATATAAAATGGCGGTAAACTCACCACTTCGGTAGTGAGGCAGGTGATAGGAGTAGCGCGCGGGGGCGGCGCGGGCCGCGGGGAGCGACGCCCTGAACTCGGGGTAGCTCCACGCATGGGTGTTATGGGGTAGCCTGTGGTTGAATGAACTAATCAAAATCAAAACACTCTTTCCATTAGACCACTTATCGTCGTGGTGCCACGCGACAGATGTCGATTCCCACTCGGGATGATGAAATATTTAATATTTTACATTTTCTCATTCTGGTAATAAAGCCAGGCACGGCGTTGAGATTCATCAATCGACACGCAACGCGTTAACAATACAGAAAAGAGAAGTACAGAAAGTGAAGAACGGAGTGTCTTATAACTAGATTCCTTCTGCCTGCTCTATCATCTGCGGTATACAGTGTAACGCTACACACGCACACATACAATTAGGCCCTTACAGGCATTTAAGAATTCAAGCTGCATAAAAATAGCAGCAGTGTTAGCCTTATAGGAAGCTTCTATTAATAATATTCCGTTTCGGCAAACAGTTCTGCTGAGATGAGTCGGCAAGAAACTCCACAATTGCATTTTTAAATATTATTTACAGAAGTAGTTTTTTAAAACGAACTCGGGGTGACGACATATTTAATATTTTTATTTCCTCACTCTACGCGGCGTTGAGTATAATTATATATAATGTTAAATTGTTTTTTAATAGAGATTCAGAACAGTTTTTTATCTCTCTATCGAAATGTCTGTATATAATACGTCCTTAATAAATTTAACGTTAAAAGTGGTTTGTAAGGTTTTTGTAATTAAGATAATTACACTTACCTTGTTCACTACTACTGGATTCAGTAAAACTAGGCGTGCCTTCTGTCCACGTGGGAGTCGATCCTTCTACAGAAGCCGGAGGCGTCCAACATACACTGCAAATACATATATTAATAAATAACTCATGCAATATTAGTTAAAAATATGAACATTATATAAAGCGAACAAAGTATTATATAAAGCGTTTATGTGTAACAATGTCATATACAAATCGGGGAAAAAAAAGAAAAATTGTAGCATGTATAATCTACAATAATTTTATAGTCGAATTCAAGGATATTAAATACCATTTTTATAACATACATTTTTACGAAATGAAAACTCACCTAGCTTCATTACTCCTAGCGCTGCTCAATGCAGCTGGAGTCAAAGCCAACGACGAAGCTGACGACGTCGTCATGACGCTCGCCGCGCTGGACGCTCCTCGACGTCTGCCCGACGCACTCGAAGATGTAGTGGACGAGGAGTTGGTGCGACTCGTGCGGGGCGGGAGCGCCTCTTCGAAGGGCGGCGGAGGCGTAGAGCAACAGGACAACGGCGCACCGGCTAAAAACAACTAGCGTTATGCTCTAGCTTTTGGTATGCGCACGCGCAGGACTCGAATAAAAGGGATATGATCTAGAGAATGAAGATAAACTGGTGGAAATAATGGTAGATGGTTAATGAAATGATTATAGACTAATGATTTTAACCTAATTTGTCTAAGCTAATATTGTAGTGTAAAATTAAATGACTGTAATAAAACTATCGGTACGCAACACAAAGTTATAAAGCAACTACTATGTTATATAAGAAATAGAAATACAAAAGACGTAAGATTGAATCATGCTTATAATGTAAATCACATCAAAATATATCACGAATTGGACCGTAATCACAGTACTTCTTCAAATTCCTTCCTCATTTTGAACATTACTTTGTTATCGAAGGTTTTAAATATTTCGGTTTGTTTTGCTTCGTAGTTCTTCCTCGGTGTTAGTTGTGGGCGTGGTGGATATGGCTCTGGCACGATTGTGACGGAGAATTTTCTTATTTTATCATGCACGTTGCCAGTCTTTGGCTTAAGTCCGACAGGATCAGGTGCTCTATACTTTTTTCCATAATTAGGTCTCTTTACAGGACCCCTGTTAGGCTGAGGGGGTTCAAACTTTTTCTTCGTCTCTCTAACCATGTCTCGGCTTTTAACTGTTGATAAGATGCTGTCTCGAGATGAACTTACCGAACATGTTTCAGATTCTGATTTAAGTATTTGTTTTTGGAATAAATCAATTTTCGTTTTAGCTTTTCTATGGCAAACTATTTCATCTTTGTTTTCTCTAGAATGTTCTTCTGAGTATGGTTTGATTTCAATTCTTGGTTTCGATTTTACTCGCGAGAGTCCTCGATTTTTATCTTTTCTTGACTGATTGAAGTTGAATTTTTTGGTTATACCAGACATTATGCCTTTAGAATTACTTTTTCCAGACACTTTTTCAGAATCAGAAAGTTGTATATCTTTTTGTATTGTAGGTATCTTCTTTAATGTATTAATTCTAGCAATAATACCGGACGGTTTAGATTTCGGAACTGTTAGTTTTGGTTGTGGAGGAGGAGTTGCACTATCTTCTGACGACTCACTTCTATATAAAGATGATCTATTCTTTGCAGGGCTAATGTCGTCTAACAATTGTTTCACTTTAGCTTTAGTTAGCGTATCAACTGTAACTTTGTTATTTTCACCGATTTCATGAACAACAATAACTTCGTCGCTGCTAGTATCTGTAAACGAATCGTCGTCATAGTTTCCAGTGTCCAAATGTTCTCGTACCGTTTTATCAATATTGAATTTGGCCATCATAGTCGATTGCGCAATCAAATCCTTCCCAGGGTTAGTCCTCTCAGTGATACAGTCAGCTTCCTCAGCGTAATTCAGGAAAGAATTAGACGCCACTAATTTAGTAACTTTAATAGAGTGATCAGATATAGAAGGTGGGACGCGGCATGCAATAGGTTCTCTAAATTTCATACCATGCCCATAAAAACCAAAATCATCATCACTACTTGTGATAGGAGTTTGCTGTGGTATATCGTTAACCGATACGTGCAGAGTGTGATAGTCACCTTTAGTTTCGAGGCTCGATGTTTGAGAGTTACCGCCCCCTCGCTTGGTCTTTGGGGACCCTCGGGGAGGGACTGGGGGCGGAATCCTCTGTTTTTGAGATCCTTTGAGAACTGCCGGAAAAGCTATTTCCGGTTCGGAAACGGTCGCCATTGGCGGTGCTTGGGAAACCTTTGCCGCCGTCGAGATGGGCGATGTCACTGATGTGGGTGTAATTTGAGCTGTGACATCAGTAAGGGACACTACAGGGCATTAAAAAACTCGCAATATTTGTATAGATTTATTTCAATTAAATACAGTAAAATATAATATAGAAATAACACAATAATTATATTGGCATGGAAGGAGAATGAATAAAAGCGCAGAGTAACAAATTGTTTGTGTTGGAAGCGTAATTTTTTATAATAAAGATATGGTTTAGATATCCAAAATAGCGTGTTTATATTTATATTTTTTATATTGAGCTTGACCGTGAATGTATCGTTTATTGGTGCATAAGAAGTGAAATGCATGCAAGTTGTAGAAGTAGGTTAAGAATATACCCAATAGTATTAGATCCAAAAGGTCATAGCGGCGTGGAAAGAACAGAATTATGACAATAAGTTTATTTTTTGAAAAATTTAATATTCACTTGTTTTAATAATTTAATAACTTTCTCTGTCATACAATCATACAATCCCGTTTACACTGTAATTCAGTATATAAATATATTATTTAACTATCAGTCTCACCTGCTTTTGTGGCGACACAACTAGACGTTGTAGCGCCTATCCGTTTGACAGCGTGCAAAATATATTTACATTTTTATTATATGTATAGGTTTAAGTACATATATGAATATACAAAAAATATTATATGACTCTAGTATTTATATTTCCAAGCAATAATTTTATTGTATAATAAAATGAAAAAATGTGTAATATTCCCTTCGAATTAAAGATTGCGTGTTGCGTGGCGGAACTCAACACAGCACTGGAGCAAGGAAATCAAAATAATTAATTTCTCAGAGAGAGAGAGAGAGAGAGACGTTGAGGCAATTAAGCTTCTTATTTTTTATATATTTTTTGTAGCTACTAAATTTATTGCTTGGAAACGCTTATAAGCTGTATAGTAATATGTATTAAAAAGCTGCCATTTTTGTTAGTATAAAGCAATTTTTTTTTAATTACACAAACGTAAACAAATATTATGCCTTAAGCGAATGAAGTTTATTATATTATAAATGTGCTTGGTTATAAAACAATCGCCAAAGCATCTAAACGGTGATTTTATTTTTATAATATTAATAATACATATATAAATAAAATGCCGTTTAATTTAGGAAATAAGGAGGGGAGGAATAAAAGGAGCTTGTCTAAATGTTATAATTGAATTGGTTTTTGTTCTGTCACTATCTGATAAGTTTCTGTTATTTTATTCGATAGATTGATATATGGAGATAAAAAAAAAGAATTTTATTGACTTGCTTGTTCTTAAAAGAAATGTGAACCTTTTAAATGAAATTACAACATTTTAACCGAAACTTATCAGACGCTTCTTAATATCGCTTTTAACGAATATTTTTAACTTTATTTTTACGAATAATAAAATAATAGAAACAAATAAAAAGACAATATGCATTTAATTAAGCAAGACAAATATTTACATATTATTTCATAATAATTGAAGTTAAAAAAAATTAAAACTCTTTTTAATTATTTATATACTCGGTCTCTTTCATTTTGTACTGGATATATAAATAGACATAATTTATATTTTATAAACTGTTTTTTTTTTATTAATAAGTAGAAAAAACTAACATTTTATTCTCAAGTTTTCCATTCGATTTGTTATTTATAATTTAAATAAAAAAATTGTTTATTTTAATAAACTCTATAAAAAGAAAGGCTTGTATCTTTACATATCTAGGTCAACGCATCATCGCGTAGAGGTTGTGGGTTCGATCTCATAACCAAGATGGAACTAAACTCTAACATTGTATAATAGGCATAGATCACCTAGTATGAGTGACTCAAGTCTCTTTTTCTGCTTATTTGAAGCCATATTTAATAATTTATTTTTTTAATTAATATAATTCAATAAAATCCTAAGTGAAACTTTATATATAGAAAGTCTTAAAATTAAAAAACATTATATTTAATAATTTAATTATGACTTTTATTTGATGTATTATTGAAAGGATTATAAAATAATACATTAATAAACAATTTCAATGTCTTTAATTAAAATATACAATATGAGGTAACCATTATACAGAACATTATACAATTAAACTATATTACTGATTAAAAATATATATTACATATACATATAATCAAATAAAATTAAGTAAATAACGCCTGTATATTGTACATGTCAATAAATATGAACTGAATTTAAAAAAAAAAACAAAAATATATATAGAGTTTAATATATTTTTTAAAAATCTCAGAATAATTTATGCATATTATAAGCTGAGAGAACCTAGTGTTTAGAATCTAATCTCCACTATATGCTTAATTTAGAGACATTGAGAAGAGTGACAGCGGGTGAAACATAATTTTTATATACCTCACAGTGGGGATCGAACACACAACAATTTACCATATAACCACACAATATACTAGTTATAATTTCATATATTTGTGACTATTTACTATATGTTGATTGAGTTCTATACTAAAATGTATGAAACCAAAAAATATTAATGCATTACTGTAATGTATAATTAATATTTAAATCGGCATATTTTATTTATACTTTTTAAGTTGGCTTTATTTTTTAAAACATCACATTTAAAAGAAAAAAAACTAATAATAAAGAGTAAAATAACTAATAGACATACTTAGATGTACACATATCTAAATATCATAAAAAAATATCATAAAAAAATATATATTTTTTGGTTTACAAAATTTAGTATAAGGTCACTAGATTATAACAATAATTATTAATTTTAATAAATTATATTGATAAATATATTTTATAATGCCACCTACATATTTTTTTAAACAGTTAACAATAAAAAAATATATATGCAAGATTTTTATTAAATATTATACACATACAAAGAATACCGGTGACCTAACTCAAAAATTAAAACGTAATTTGTGGGAAATTGACATAGAACTTAAAGATAAGGCTTATTTATTAATATTTTTGAGACGCGAAATATATTATTTTAACTATATTATAAGTTTTCACTTTTCATATATTGAGAGAGGTATTTTATATTGGATGGCGGAATTTGTTTAATAAAATCACTGATGACAATTTTTACTTGTTTTTTATCCAGCAGTTATTAACCAGAGTTACATACATATTCTTTAAAATGATAAAATAAATAACTAAACGAATATCTTTATTTATATTTAATATACATACAATATATTTTTATTTATATTTAAAATTACGTACACTGGACATTAGGAACGTGTTTCACTACACTTGTGATGCTAACTTGTGCTATACTGTACTATAGAATAATAATAATAATATTATTTATTAATATAAATTTGTGCTTAAATGTCTTTAAAATAGTTATAAAGCTTTATATCGATGCATATAATAAATATATATTTTTTATATTCTCGATAGAATTTTAATACAGAAACAACTACAAGAACCTGCTCGAAATGTAACCTCAAAAAAAGCCCAAAAAAAAAAATTGTAAACAGTCTTTAATAGAAAGTTATTTATATAAATAATAAATAGCTGTAATAACCCATCGATTACGCTTGCTACAGAAGCATGGACAAAGCCATATAAAATTATATAGCCTTAAATTTAAACCAGTCTAAGATATACATCTTCAATCAGCCGGTGGAACAATTATGATTGTACTTCCACTGTCTTTTCCTTTATAAATCGCTGAGTTTTCTAAGGTTTTAACATAAACCACTTCCTTGACGAACGTTTCCGACGAATCCTGTATATGTTCATCGCCGTTAAGACGAACAACTGACACGTGTTTGCTTTCATCGTTCGACAATTTAGGTGATTCTGGTTTAATGTAGACAGTTTGTGTAGATCTGACTTTTCTAAATCTCATATCTTTAGGTAAAGTTGATGCCTCACGCTCTATTATTGTAGGTGTGACACTTCTCGTTCTGTAGCTGGACGTGTGGCTTTTGGGTAACGTGTTCGAATCTCCTGTCTGTGGAGCACTATCTGCTTTAACGAAGCCTATATCCATGAAAAACTTCTTAAATTTCTCAACAAATGTTGGTGATTTTGCTCGATTTAGGCTACTTGATAATCTTTCATTGGAATGTTCTTTGGAACTGACTTCATCGATTCTTTCCGGTATGTTGGACATACTTTTGTGTTTTTCCAAGTTCGTTCGTCGCTTCCATTTTTCTTCATCATCATCGTCTATAAATGGTATGTCTTGGAGGTTTTTGTCGTTTCTCGTGTCGACTGCCGCGTCTTTTAATATCTTAATAACTGGGACGGCTTGATCTGCTATGTATATTTGAGGTACACTTGTACTTGTATTGTCTGTCTGTATACCGCTGTCTGCTAAACTCCCATTTATATGAGAACTTCCTGCACCAGTCGATAGTACTTTAGTTAGTTGATCAGACAAAGATTCCATACGATCTTGTATCGACGATCTATATACGTTATCGGCGTAAGAAGGCCCCGGATCTCTCGGATTTAGATTAGAAGTATCAAAATCGATTCGTCTTTGAAAAGGCAATGTCAGTCTATCCCTATCCATAATTTTAAGCCTGTCAGACAAAACTGAGGGATATTCCGTGGGTATTTGATGCCTTTGATTCCATGTAGATATTGTGGTATCAGTGAAATCACTCATACTAGATCTTATAGAAGACCTAGGTGATAATCTGGCCTGTCTCATATAATCCGGATTATAGTCCTTTATAGGCCGACCGATGATTTTACTCCCTGCGTGTAAAAACGCTTAGTTAATTTTCTATTGCTTATTTTTGGTACATTTCAGTTTATTTTCCACCCTGGATCGTCGTTTCACACAGTTAGCACAGATAACACAAACTTTTCTTTAATATATATTTTAAAATTTTTCGAAAATCAAAAAACCACGCAAAAATTGTGTACAGCCAATGTACCGTATAAATGTACGTAAATGTGTAAAATAATATAAAAATGCACAACAACTATAAGGACAAACAAACACCGGACAGGATAAAAGGGTGGGGGACAAAATAAACTGAAATGTATATATATTAAAAATACTGTAATGTTTTAAAGGTATTAAAAAAAATCCGCATTCACTGTTAGGAAATAGGACTACTAGCTACTTGTTAACAAAAAAAGTGTATTTTCATTGTAATACATAAATATTAATTAAATTTATATCAATATTATAATAAATATATATTTCATGCAAATATATAATATAATAATAAAAATATAAAATAATCACAATAGTACATGCGGCTCAAAAGTGAGTGTATAAATAATTATTTTTCTTATATTTATATTAAATAAAAATACACTTTTGTACATATATTAAAGTAATAAAAAAAATTGTACCTGTCGTATCGATTTCTTCTTGAGGTCTCAGTGGCTTCGCAATAGATTTTCTCTTCGACGGCGAGTGTTTCAGTGCTGTAATATAAGTTTAAATAACATGTTAACAACTTAAATTGACAGAATTTTTTTTTAGTAATTTTGTGATATTGGTATTTTTTCTCTGATGCGTATATTACAGATAAATTAGATTCAATGCAATTGAATATTAAGTGATACCACAAAAATACTTAATTATTGAGTAATTAAATAAAAAGTACAGTATTAAGCATTCGTATGAAAATAAGCACAAAAAATGTACATCAATTTAATATCCGCAAAATATAATTAGTCTTCAAGCTCTTCTAAAAAAAGAACAAAATAAATAAAGAAAGAAGAATACAAAAAATAAGAAGAATTGATGAAAATCATGCCAGAAGAGTTTAGATTTTGCCAAAGAGATCGTACGCGTTTTTTATATCAATATTTAGAATAAAAAAGTATTTAATATTAACAGAATTAAATAAAAAATTTGGAAAAGGTTGAGTAAAATGTGTAAATATGATTTTTATTCTACATGAATTCAAAATGGTATATAAATTAAACATAATGTATATTATGTATACGCTAATATACACCATAACTTATTTTTTTTTTCAAATTTAATGTGCTAATAATGTCAATTTTATAAAAAAAAAAAACAATTTTATATAGGAAAAAAGGTTTCAAGAATATTGATATGCATGCTGTGGCATTTTTAAATAGGATTATGAAACGATCTAACTACATAGGTTTAAAAAAACACAAAACAGTCTAAAGGGTTCTACGACTAGACGAAAAGAGACGTTATTTTAAAAATAAATAACTATAAAAACATGAAATTGTTATAATATAACTATAATGATTCACTATAATAAGATTTACGTCAAATAAAACGAAATTAATGATAACTACAATGACATTTTATTATTTTTTTTTAAATAATAAATTGTGTTATACTTAGTTAACATAGCATTATTCCATATAAAAAAAATATGAAAAATGAGTCATTAATGCTATTTTAACCAATTTTACGCTCGAAAGTGTATGTATACGTATAGTATAGTAAAATTGTGTTCAACTGCTTAACGACCGTCAACTTTGACATCCAATTAAGAAAACCAAAAATTATAACAATTTCTTCAATCACAGATTAAAAACGTCACAATAGAAAAAAATACGATTCAAATTGACAAATAACATGCCAGCATCTAACACGAACTTACTTAAACCTCCACGGACGCGCGCCAGTATCCAATTTCGGACAATTGTGGGGAAAAAGGGAAAACAGATATTATTCTTGCAAAAAAATATATATTAAGAATTCATAATTGACGGGGACGTGCATGACTTTCACGTTAAAAAAAATCATGCGAAATAAAACAAAAAGGAAACCAAAAATTATGTTGAAACAAAAAAAAAGATTGAACATGCCTAATTCGAAAGTGACAAAAAAATAAAAAAAAAATACTCCTTATTTAAATATAAAATTCACTAACAAGAGTGAACGCCTACACTAAAACGTTTGGGTGTTGGTGCATTACATATTATTCATTTAAAAAAATACATTTAAGCCTACTTTTTAAGTTATATTCAAACAGGTAGACATAGACTTAACCTAGCAATCTAGCTTTAACTTAAAAATTTAGATCTAATAACCATAATAGGCCTGATTAAAGAAAAATAAAAAAAAATATACAATTTTACTAACACTGGCCATAAACATATTTAAAGCATTAACACTGTCAATTACAATGCAAGTGAATAGTTCCCTAAAAAAACTAATAAAACGTAAAAAAAAATCCACGCTTTTACTTATTCTGTCCAAAAAAACAAAAGTTATCTATTTTCTACAGATAACCTAAAACACACCAACACCCTAAAAACGTGTAAACACGTATAAAAACGCGTAAACACGCATAAACACGTACAAAACCGTGTACAAAACACAATCAATACCTATATAACTGGTGACGAGCGTTCTGAACTTGCGATGGTTGCCTTTGATCTCCGGAAGGTCCACTGATAGACAATTTATGTTTTTATTTTTTTTTAGAGATTTTGTTTGTTTATGTAGGCGTGTGTGAAACGTATAAAGATATGAATTTTAATAAATTTTAATATCAAAAAAGGAAACAAAAAAGGGTACTTTATTATAATTATGTAGGTATAATGGTGCAGTCTTTAAAAGCTATAGATTTCAATTCTTTTAATAATTTAGTTTTTTTTTTATTTTATGTGTTGACTAGAGGAGGCTTATGAACAGTTTAACAATAAAAACAGAAATCATCAATCACTTTTTTTTATTAGATATGATAAAAGCCTCAAGTTTTAATGTGACAGAGTATTAAAAATTATATTAATTATGTATAAACACATAATATGTAAGTATTAACTAAGGTGGTAGTTAGAGATAGAAATACAAAACATTTATAAAAAAAAAGGAGATGCATATATCTTTTTACGTTTCACCAAATTAAGCCTTTTATCATAATTTTTAATGAAATATGTCAAAAAATATAAAAAAATCTCAACACAATGGAACTTGAAATAATAAAAAAAATGTTGATTGATTCAAAAAAAAGGTTGTGAATTTATTGTAAGTTATTATCATTTTTTGTAACATGTAAGTGTAATATATGTATATTAAATATATCTACATATTATATTAATAATAAATTTGAGGATGTTTCAACTACCGTCGAAGTTTAGCCGTACAAATGATATTGTAGCAAAATGAATACATTTAATGAAATAGTTCGAAAGAAGAACAGAGAATTTAAGAACGATATTTCATATATTTTTGCTGTCTTTCATATTTAATAGATTAGAAAAAGATATACATTAATTAATTTTATTTTTCTTCTTTTTATGTAAATTCAGTGACTTAATTACTGTTTTTCTCATATTTAGAATGTAGAAAAGAAATTTTGACATAAATGATTAATAAACACAAATGTGATAAAATATTAAAAAAAAAGGAATAAAAAAGTAATACTTACACGAAGGTATTTTCTTAAATACAGTTTTGGCCATGAAATCTAGGAACCTTTGCGCGTAAAAATTCGGTCTATGCACTGATACAGTGTCCTGAAATGTTATTATTAGAAAAAATAAATACTAAAATATAGAATTTTAGTGATGGTTACTGGTTCGTCTACCATTAGGATAAATAAAATAAATAAAAAAATAAATATTTTTACTCATTGCAACCAACAACAATTGATCTGAAACAAGGTTTAATAATAAACCTATATAATTAATAATTCTAGTTATTAAACTACAGGGTATTCTTCCCCATTTATACTTTCCTACTTTCATTATATATTGTTTATATATATTATATATCTTTGTAAAGTTATGTTTTATAACGCCTTCAAAATAATTCATTAAAAAATCGTTGATAGAGCACATTATGTATCCAGACTTCCTCTATCACTTTAATTAAGATAATTGTGTTGTTTACTCATCACTTAAACAAAAAAAATGATAAAATAAAGTGAAATATTTTTCTATATTATATATATGCGTTCATTTCCTTCCTTATATACCAGTATACCTCCAGAGTTTGACGGAAAGTGGGTATCGAAAGAGTCTCAATGTACAATGTTCCCTGATTCCCTCTGCCTACCCTGCTACGTGCGGAATACAGCGTGAAACTAAAAAAAACCAATCAAATCTATTCACCAAATAACGAAACATAACTAATTGACACTAATCTATAAGGCCATTAAAAAGTCTAGACACCCATACACTCTCACACACAAAAGTAAACAAAAACACAACTTACACCATCATGGATCATACTTTTCCACGTATGCTCGAGTTTTTTCCTAAGACGATAAGATTGCAATATATCTATAATACCAAGAAACAGTAGGAGACGTTCCCCACGCGCGTTCCTCGCTGGAATACCGCCTGGCCTATAATACAAAAAGCATCATCTTAAAACCCATATCCTGCCGGGTGCGGGACAGCGGGTTACAGCGTGAAATTCAATACAAAATCACATTACAACACATTGAGAAAAAATCATCGAGATCCCCGTCTCGACAAACAAGAATAAAAGGTTCGGTTGTTTTTTTTGGGTAAAAATATATATATCTAATTTTCACTCTGAAAGGCGGAAAGCAGGAAACGGATTATCTCAACATCAGGTTACCTTCATAAACACAGCTACAAACTAAAAAAAAATAATGACAATCAACATTCATTTAAATAATTTTAGTATAAAAATATAATAATTAAGGCCAATGGTGCAGCGGAATAGCGTGTGACCGTAAACGTAATAGTTGTGGGTTCGATTCTTAGTCACCAACTACATAATGACATAGCGCGGTGTTGATGCCTATGAATAACAATTTTTTTTAAATATATCTTCAATTTAGAGCATATGAAAAATAAAAAACATAATAAAAAATATATATACATACGGAACATCCTCCTCCTCGTCTATAGGTTCGCTTTCAGCTTGAATACTCTCCATAGCCGTGGAGTGGGCAACTAAACGCTGACGATTGATTGATCTGTTAATAAAATATAACAAAAATAAATCGAAGAACACTAAAAAAAAAGGCTCAAGTGTAATAATAAAATAATATAAAAATTTAGTAGAGGTATGAACAGAACATAATATTGATAAAACTTGACGGTTTTATATAAAAAAAAAGTTATTACAACAAAAAAGAAAACGTTTTAGCAACAGATTTTTGAAGAAATTTTTCTAATACATAGTGTGTAGTAATATAAGAATAAATTTAATTATAATTATATCCATGATTGATAAACTATAGTTTTAAATAGATTACTATCGTCTCTAAAAACTAGGGTTAAGAACAAATCCTAATGGTGAAATCACTATAATGAAGTTAAGTAAGCTACCATGCTTTTATTTCTCAAGGCAAATCAGGAAATTAGAAATATTAACATAAAATTATAAATAAAACCTTATTATTAATAGTTTTTAGTCCACAAATAAAATTATTAAATTGTATTTTTAACGTTAAATTTCAATACAAATAGTATATTTCTTATTTGAAATATTATTCTCTATCGAGGTCGTTTTATCATGGCGCAGCCGCACGTCACCTGATGGTTTCCACCGTTAGTGCGTTTGATTACCACTTGATATAATGAATTATTTTCATTTAGTTGCACTAATAACAGGACAACGCGCGGCGATGAGTTCCGCCGTTCAACATGCAGTCTCAATAATGGGACAGCGTAAGGAACAGAGTGAGATATGTTTCAACAATTTAATTAATTGTCTATATTAATGATTCTAGAAAATTCGTTAGTTTCATGCATATAGATTAGACAGACAGACAATACACGATGTTAGTGCGTTAGAGAGCGAGACAAGTACATAATTTATATGGATATATATATTAAAAAAAAAGTAATTACTGCGTCCTTTTGACTTGATTCTTAAAATCCTCTTTGCTTTGCTCTAATCTGTAAAATTTTATTAAAAAAATACCATCACCATTTGTTTTGGAAAAAAGAAACTCTAATATAATAATAATAATAAGTATATTTTACACAGAATATATGTTTGTATATTAAAAGAAAGCTGTTGCCGCGTGATAAAATCTTATAAAATACAATCTTTTGTCCTATACCATAATTTTGAATGTATAAGCCCGACGTGATTCTAATAAAATTTTTAATTTTTTTTCAATAAGAAATAAAAAATAATAATGTAGCACCATGTTATCCGCCTGTCCTATTAATATTCATATAAGTGAACTCATAATAAATATGCATTTTTATTAAATATTAAAATGTATCTATTTTTGTGCATAATCTAATTTCTATTTATAATTTGTGATTTTCGATGAAATAACAACTTACCTACGCCTTCGTTGACTAAAAACAAAAGAAATAACCTACAACGTGACGTCACAATGTACACACATACATACAAGAAATGCCCCTCAATAACTGATGATACCATAAAATACATTGTATACGTCAACATAATGATTATTTTAAATATTTATCTTATATATTTCACATTAAAATTAAAATAAAAAGAAATTACTGTTTAACTGCCAAGTTTTATGATGACACAATAGACATAAATAACAGCTAGTAAATATTATTAAAATTATTTATTTAATTAATGAAACCCTATTATTAGATAACAAAACACACAAATTTTTTATTATTAAGTATGTAATAATCATTTAAGTAAAATAAAATTAGAAAAATATGGCAAGCCGCTATGATATGCACACCAATTACAAGATGGATTACTTAGAATTGACGTCACAAGCAACGCCATCATACTTCGACGCGTTTTGATGTGAATTTATAGGTAATGAAAATGTATATGTTTATATTAAATCTATATTTTCTTAAGAAATATTTATATATCGTAATTAATATTTATTTCTCAATAAGGTTTATTACGGTTCTATAAGTCTCAAGATAGATATCTCAAGGTGAGCATATTACCTATTTATATTTTATATTCAAATTCAAAATTGTTCAAAAAATATCTTATCTATAACACCTTCGGGAATTAAACAATAGCATTAACTTAACAGAAATTCTCACGTAACGACATCGATAAGTTGTAAGCGCCCGTATAAAAATTTCATCTAAGCTTGATGAGAACGTATAGCTTAGCAGTCAGGCGCGAGTTTTAATCCCACTACAATACAAAATACTTATGAATATTATACGTTTCTTTAAAAAAAATATTTTCTTTCCAAAATATAAATATAAGTATGTACGCGGCGGCACAACGTGTGACGGTATCCGCGACGGTTATGGTTCTTGATTCCCACTCGGGAGAATGAATTATTTAATGTTTTCATTTTTTCCCTGGTAAAGCGCGGTGTTAAGCTTCACTAAACACACAATATCTCGAAAATTCGGCTAGAAAAACGGAGTGTTTTAAAACTAGATTCCCGCTACCTACACTTCGAGACAGAGCGTGAAGCTTAAAAAAATTACATGTAAATATAGCTTGAAAAAAATTATAAATAATCTCACCTAGTCCTATTAAGTCCACTTTTCTTAGGTTCACCATCTTCGTCGTCGCTTTGGCCCGAGTCGGTACGTTTTCGAGCCTCGGTTTTTTCTCTTTGAGCTTCGTCTAAGTTGTGGATGCCGACTAAAAGGGAATAATCCATGATCTGTAAGGGTAAATATTTAAATGAGTAAATGAGTGTATTAGAAGCTATGGTGGTAGCGAGTTCAAATCTTACATTGTGATATTAAATATTGGCGTGTCTATGGTAGGCTCTAAAATGTTTTTATATTGTATATATTGTATATGTTATAGTTTTTATATTGTATATATAATATTGTATATATTCTTATTGACTGTATGTAGTATTCCTTTTTTTTAAACTAATTGTAACTATTGTTCTTTTTAGAATCAATAAATACATTAAAAAATAAATAATAAAAAGGCATACACGGGACAATAGCAAATATTGAATAATAAAAATATATTTTAGAAATGTCATTTTTAAATTATATTTGGGAAGTATGTTTAGTAGAGATGGCACATACGAGATGGATATGGAGAGGCGTATTGCTGCCGGTAAAAGGGTTAACGGAGCCTTAGTTGCATTGATGAGGCGGCGAAACGTCAGCACAGCTGCGCGTTGATGAGTGATTAAAGAATGGCAAAAAAGATTTATGATGGAAAAGTGAGTGGTAAGAGAGATAGCGGGAGACCTCGGTTGACCTTCGAAAACACAATATCAAAGATACTGGAGAAAGGTCACGTAAAAAGCATGACCACCCCGCTAGGGATAAAGAGTGAAGTTAAGTTACAAATACAAATAAAATTTCCATATGGCGTCCTTCCTTGAATAAATAAATATTTATACAGATTAAATAACCGGAAGATTTAATTCACAAATTTAAAATGGATTAATAGACTTAAAATATTGTAAAAAGGTTATTAAAAAAACACAAATCAGCTTCACGCTGTATCCCGCACACAGCAGGGTAGGCAGAGGAAACAAGGTGTTAAGACTCGTGGCACAGCGTGTTACTGTAAAAGTGACAGTTGTGGGCTCGATTATCGGTCGACGAATTATTTAATATTGCTCGCTCTTATAACAAGACAAAACGCCTCGTCGAGTTCTGTCGCTCAACACGCGATATATCAAATATTCGGCGTGTTGTTCGGAGTACCTTACACTAGTTTCCCTCCAACTACCCTGGTATATGCGGAATACATCGGGAACCTATCATACAAAAGAAAAAGCATGAAAATCTACCTTAAAACTCTCCAAAACACGACAATCGCGTTGCATTGTCTTTATCAAAGCTGTATACGTGTCCGCTTCTAGGAAGATGCCCTCAGTGTGTTGCTCCATGAAGTCCAGATCTTTGTATGTCGGCGAATTCTTTTGTCTTTCTGATTTACTCGCCTGTCAGTGGAAAATAAAGTAATCTATAAACTACTATAATTGTAGTGTATGGCTTTATAAACTTTTACCTCACATTCACTCACACATTCATTCATATCATAGAATCAATCATTCATTAATTGAAACGTGTAAACATACAAACATAATCTCGTGCGCACCACGTCATAAACTCAGTATGCTTTCTTGAATAAAAAATATCGTTTACTAGAACGTCGCAAGGTAATATATTACAATAACGTTTACAAATTTAAGCTCCGCTAAATTTTAAATGTATTTCTACGATAATGTCCTAAATAAACGACAAGTAATGGTAAACTTTCTAATATATTTTTTTTTCACGTAAAAAGCCCCTGCCACCGGAGTGCGGTGTATGTGCGGGTTGATTACATTGGGCGAGGTAAAAGAGGTTTGCAGAGACCAGAGCGACTGCCGCTCCGTTCTCTCCGTCTGTCTCCCCGCAAGGGATGGAACGTGAAGCTAAATAAGCTGTAAAATTTTCGAATAGCATAAAAATGTACAACATGTACATAACGATAAAATTATTCACCAGGTTTTCACTCTAAACCGTTATAAATATGTCAAGGATACCTTACTATAATAATATTAATGTATAGAATTAAATACTTTATTAAATATTTTTTATAGATTCATTTTAAAAATATATTTTAATAAGACAAACTATTGTTGCCAGTAGAACTGAAACAACCAATATTTCCTCCATAAGCCTGATGATTCAAAAGTGGTTGTGAGGGTCTAAAATGAATAAATAACATCTTTTCCTACCTTCCTCTTGTAAGTGGACCCTTTAAGATCGTACTTCTGGTGCAACTTGACGGAGGACGGCAACAAATTGTTCATTGCTACGAGCCGCACATTCTTACTGTTGCATTGGTAGCAGTATAGACCGAAGAATTTTGGTAGCAATGTGCGGGGGTTCTGCATAAAAATCATAAATAATTATATAAATAGGGCGAAATCATATATAAAATAAATAAAAAAACATATTATTCAATAAAATGGAAAATTTAAAAGTTATACTCTTACATATGTAATTTTAGCTAGTAACTACATTTCTTCACTTCACGCCCATTTTAAAATCTTTTTTTTTTTTCATTTTACCATCCTAGCGAGTGGAAAATATGTACATCAATATTTAACACTGTTCATTTACTAGTTGGAAAAATAAATTAAATTTGTTTAAAGAATAGGTTCTGACTGGTAAAAGTAATCATTAAACAATTAAATAAAAGTGAATCTAATCAACTTCTCATTTCACATAATGGTGCGTAGCAGACCCGTACGATACGTATCAAATTCTATAAAAACAATAACTAAAAACACTCCACAAAAAAAAGTTAACAGAGAATATAGTCATTGATCTATTAGTTTACTCACTTGATCGAGGTTCAAGTAGTACCCAGGCAGTAGTTTCTGTAAGAATTCTCCTTCTTTATGTTGTACCGTTTTTATTATGAACTCATCATCGTTCGTCAGATAGAAAATGCTTCCGGACGCGCCGGGGTTGCTTAACTCGCGTAACGGGGCGCTGCACATTGACATCTGAAAAAAAATTAAAAAATTAAGCTTTTCGCTCATCCCGCATATAGGAGGGTACTCTCTGAACGGAAATCAAATCCAGAACTATCGCGTACGCACATGCACACCAGCGTTGCCAGACAAAGCGATTTTGGCACGATTAGATTTTTAGACTAAATTTAAATGTCTCGAACGTGACATTCAAAGTCTTGCTTTTCGTTGTTTATTTTTTTTCATAACTTTTCGGATTTGGTACTCCAAAGGTACAATGGCACCTTATTACTTAAACTCCGCATCCCACATGTCTGTCGGTCTGTCAATAAGCTGTATCTCATGACCCGTGATGGTTAGACACTTGAAATTTTCACAGATGATTTCTGTTGTCGCTATAACAACAAAATACTGTACAACACAGTAAAAATAAAATATTTAATGTGGCTTCTATACAATAAATGTAATTATTTTGCTTTTTTTTATAGACAATGGTACGTAACTCTTTCTGCGCAAGGCCGACTCGCACTTTTTTATTTTCTTGGTACAATTAGTCAAAACGCGGCAAGTTTGGTTCCGCAATTCAACACGCAATTGGACGCGCGGGAACCTCTAACTCTCTCTCTCTCTTATATAATATATAAGGACACGAATCTTTTCAATCAGACTCTACAATGTCATTATTCTAATCCTAACGGTGATCTCAAAACGTCAAACAAACAAACTAAAAGATTAGACCAAAACAGTTAACCAATCTGCATGACAATACTTAAGAGGTACCATTCAACAATCATGAAAACTCCCAAACAAAACAATAGACTGGCATTCGTGCGAAATAACGGCATATATTTTAAAGCGTACAGTTAATTTGAAATTATGCTGGAGGTCAAGATATCTTATTTTTTAGGTTCATGCTGTATCCCGCGTATTAGCCCTAGTGTTAAGACACTCCGCTCCCCCACTTTTACGACACGACTACCTTCTTTTATCTTATTATGATTAAAAAACCAGACAAGCGCGAGTAGGGCTTAGCCGCTTAGAGTTCCGTACAGAAATTGGAGGTCTCAAGCTTATTCTAAAAGCTTAGCTTAGCCAGAGCCCTTTCATCTGATACCTCACTTGAAACGGCGGCTTTAATACCAAATTTTACCCTCATTCTAAGGCTCTTCATAGAGTACTTTCGACTCTATGAATCTTGATTCCCTTTATAGGGTCGAAATATGCGTTTTTTGCGAATATAAACGATTTTATCTTTTAAGTAAATGTAGAAAAAATATTTTTTCAGGAAATCAAGGGATCGTAAATTCCCACATCGTTCCTGAAATAAAAGTTTATAATAGACAGAGAGACGGACAGACAACACAGTGATCTTATAAGGGTTCCTTTTTTCTTTAAAAGGTACGGAACGCTAAAACGGGTGAAAACGGGTGAAAAAATAAGAACCAAATAACTTATTAAGGTAAGCTATTTCATCCTAGCTAGGTTAATGCATATGGGCGTATAAACTAAAATGTTCCAGAGGAAGTCTGGCCTCCATTGGTCGCTTGGAAGCAATATAAATCTTAACATGAAATATTTAATGGTGTAGCGCAAGTCTACATGCCGCCCTTCCTATCGTCTAGCATAATTTTTGAATGGAACCAGGTCTCAAATACTTTTACTTTAAAAATGTTCCTTCACCTTTTTGTTCTGGTCCTCAGTCATGACCTACTTGACCTCCTCCCCTTCCTCTTACTACGTCTACATATATTACACATAACAAAGCGGCGACAACAACCAATTCTTCGATAGCCCAACGTGGTTCACTATCTATTCCATGCATTATATATCGCATGAAGAAGAAAAAAATGCGACACAAATATAAATAATAAGCCTTCATAAGCCTAAACATATTTTCTATAATATGTTACCATCATATTACGTAAAACAGAACACGATAACGATTACAGCACGCAAATCACATTATCATTAAATATACGTATTTATGGCTTCAAACAGTTTAAATAGAAAACTAGTTAAAAACGGGCTTTACTCTAAATACAACCGTCAACGGCATGACGTAAGGAAGATAACAAAATTAAATTGGAGTAACCAAAAACACAATTTCGAGGCCGCAACGGTTGTGGGTTCAATCAGTAATCGAGGGAACGAATTATTATTAATTAATATTTACATATTTCTTCGCTCTGGTCTCGAGAGATAAAGCGCGGCGTTACTTCCCACCGTTCAATACGCAGTGCCTCCAGGAGTCGAAGGAAAGTGAGGAGCGCAGTGTCTTAACACTAGACTCCCTTTGTCTACCCTGCTTCACGTGGGATACACCGTTAAGATAGGAATAATTCTCTGTAAGTCTGCTAATGATACATAAAAATTGCTTTACACTTTAAACAATCCGTAAAGTAAAACAGTACTAAACAGAAACTAGTATCAACACACTCCGTTCTCCGTCTCAGACGAAAATTTGGAAAAATCTCCCGTGAAACCAAAAAAAATCACTCATTAGATTTATACCTTCAAAAAACCGATCTAAAACATCCAGATACAGCAACCTAAACATAACACAGTGGCTTCAGCGGATTTACATCATCTACAAATACTATGTATACGTACAGTATCCACTCAAAATAAATGAACACTTTCACTTTATAAAATAATAATATTACCATCGCAATATAATTTAATCATTAGAAATCACCGTGCCCCTATGCAAATGGAGTTTTTTAATTGCTTTGCAAAAATATAACGCTAAAAGCATATATTATGTGATATAAAAGACATTATAAAATATAAAAATTGTTTTTGAAAGCCGCTGCAAATTCTGCGAATGTTGAATTTTAATTTTACAGCGGCTTCACGTTTGTTCCTATAGATATAGCAGTGTTGATACAGAGAATTCTATTGTTTATTTCAATATTTCTGGCTTGGCAAACCGCGGCGTTCAGTTCCGCCCCTCAACACACAATGCATTGAGAATACCGCGTAAAGTGGGTAGTGGAAGTGTCTTAATGGGGACGGACTGTCTCATTACGAGGTGCCCAGGTTCCCTTTGTTTATCCTGCTACGAATTATTTTATTTTATTTACATAAATTTGAAATATGCGTACTGGATAGCCCAAGACTAACTAATAGCTTTCGTGTTTTAATAACATCATCATTTTAAAGATAATATCTGTACATTGAAAACTAAAGTTACAACCAATTCTGTAAAACAGTTGTTTCATAGCAATTTAGTCGAACAAAATAATTGATATTGATATAACTTTTTTTGTTATAAACTAGGTTAAATAATATAAATGAAATTAGCTTCACGCTGTATCCCGCACACAGGGTAGGCAGAGGGAACCTAGTGTTAAGACACTCCGTTCCCCACTTTCCGCCGGATTCTGGAGGCATTGCGTGTCGAGTAGCAGAACTCAACGCCGCCCTTTGCCTCGACACCAGAACGAAGAAATGGAAATATAAATTTAAGTAAATATTTCATCTCCTCTAGTGGGGATCGAAACCACAACCAGTCGGTTTTATAATCACACTTTGTACCGCTGTGCCACGACTGGCCTCAAATATTTTCTAATATATACAGTTAATATTAAGGGAAGTTTACCAAAACACAACAATGTTTCAAAACATCAACATCAACGTCTACCGATTCCTATAAGATAAGCACAACTTAGTAATGATTTACTTATTTCATCATTAACAGTACATCATACACAGACATATGGTACAGACAAAACTGTCGTGAGTAGATCGAGTAATCAATATTCCCCTTGAACCGTATTCGAACCCCTATCTATAGATTTTAATACCCAATTTACATATTAAATATATGAAGAAAAAAGAACAATACAAAATGAACTCACAAGGAAATCATCCGGCTGTATTCCAAACAGGTCTCTAAAGTACCTGAAGGCTATGGGCGCGTACGTTTTGAACTTGAACTCGGAGTAGTGATGAGCGGGCGTGTGGTTCGAGCCTTCGGATGGAAAGTTGGTAGTCTCCACCGTCATGAAGTCCTGCATGAGAAGGTCTCTCTCCGGCTTGGATGCTAGACCACCGATCGCGTGTTGGATACCTGGAAAAGAAAAATTTGTTTTATTTAATAATGTATTAGTATGTAATGCACAATTATTTTTATTTTTCTAGAAACCTAAGATAATACGCGGCGTCGGTTTCCGCAACACAACGTATAATGTCTCAAAATTGGGTCGAATGTAAAACATTTCTGTGTTTTCTTTGTTATACTAATGCAGGATGACATAAGAAACATGATAAAAAATTACGAAACTGAATCCCAAAAAAAAAATTAACAATATTCAAAAAAGCTAAGACTTTTTTGATGACTGACTGACGGAATGACAAATATGTCACGATATTAAACATGATATTCATTATATCTTACGCCTTCTACCCTTGGGGAGAAGTGAATATCTAAAAAAGAAGCATCACACAGCCTTCGCGAATTGATCAATTACGTGAGAACTAAAAAGTAACGACCCACTAATAAGCAGGCAAATATAAAGAAAATAAAAAACTATTAGATATTATAAAAAAAATATTAGTATATATATATATATATATATATATATATATATATATATATATATATATATATATATATATATATATATATATATATATATATATATATATATATATATATATATATATATATATATATATATATATCTATATATATATATATATATATATATATATATAATGGTAGGCAGGAGAGAGTTAGTGTTCAGATACTCAAATAAAAACTTATTACAACATAACAAATATATAAGAGGCCAGTCGTAGCGCAAGGGCGCAAACGAGCAGCTGTAAACACTACAGGTTGTGGGTTCGATTTCCACTCGAAGAAATTAAATACTTAACATTTTCATTTCCTCACTTCCGCCACAACGCCCCCGGAATTCGACGAAACGTGGGGAACGGATTTGTCTTAATGGGAAAGGAGTGCCTTAACACTAGACTCCCAGATTCCCTTTGCGTACCATGCTATGTACAGCGTGAAGCTATATTAAAAAGAAACATAATTTATTTTTAAATAAATACACTATAACGACATATTTTTGCAATGATTCAAATTTAAAAATAATCTATTAACGAGTAACGAGTGCGTTGGCACTTGACATTGTTCAAGATAACGCGCGGCCTTGGATGACTTCCTCTCTAAGTCCGGAAAAGATGCTCTAAACACTCGCATTGTGTTTTTACGTAAACATCTAATGTGGGAGATTGTTTTACTAAAAAAAAATCAATTTTTCTGAATTCATGACTTAATCCTCAATTAGTCTAATGGTGGCGCAGAGTAGTGTTATATGGGCAATGGTTGTAAGTTCTATTTATACTTAAAAAGTCAAAAAAGATTTTCCCTTTCTTTGCTCTGGTGTCGGGGCAAAGTGCAGGCGTTGAATTTTGCCGTTCAACACGCAGTGCCTCCAGAATTCGGCAGAAAGTGGGGAACGGACTGTATTAAAAATAGGTTCCCTCTGCCTACCCTGCTGTGTGCGGGATACAGATTTATATTATTTAAAACATTAAAAAAAACAAGCCTTCTGGGTATACTTTCATAGTATTTCGTAAATTACAAAATATTCCATTCAAGCCACATAATAGGTGGGTAATGCGAAATTATTTAATCCGTCATTTTGTTAAAATCATAAATAAAATTTCCATATTGATGTGGTGCTCGTTTTGGGTTAGCAAAAATATTGACATGTTATTTAATTGTCATCAGAACTGAAGTCGTAGTCCACATTTCAGCTCAATCGAACACTGGGAAGTGAGTCATATTGAATTTTAAATAGAGAATAGTAGAGTCTACCCGTGACCAAGGACTATAAAGTGTTCGAAACGTCGGGTTTCCAAAAATGTATAAAAATACAAAATATACGCGATTAATCCGGTTAAAATAGTTTGTATTTAAAATGTGTAATAATAGTGAATATCAAAGAACTTATTATGAGTCATATTGAGCTTGCAAGATGTCACACAAACACACACTAAACACATATTCGAGAGATATTTAGTTTTCTCTCTTTCCAAATGACAACTCCAAACGAATAATTTTAAGTAGCGGAAAGTTGTAAATGCGTGTATAAATAAGCATTTTGACGTAGCTTGACAAGAACGTATGGGTTAGTGGTCAGAGTGCTAGGCTGGTTTTCAAGAAAATTCAAATCACAGGTTCAAATCCCGCTACGTTCAGAATTCTAAACGAACTTAATGAACAGTGAATAACGAAAAATTGGGAGCATATCAAAATATATTTTTCCCCGTTTAGATTCGACTTTGCAGATCTTTTCAGTTTTAAATGACAGCTAAGTAAGTATAGGTTCAATTCTTATACCTGTGCATATTTGAAGTGCTTTATTATTAATATAATACGTAGAGATGCACGTTTAAGTGTACGGAAAGTAGAAAACGGAATATTTTATCACCGAATTTATCTACTCCATAAAAGGAAGGAAAATCATACTAAACTGCAACCGCACAAACGGTTATAAAATCAATAAAATATTATTTAAACTATTAGATTTGCTAGCTAGAATGGAACGAGACATTGAAAAGCCGTTGGTGGTATTCATTTGTATGCGCTTTATAAATGCAGGATGACGTAAGAAAATATATAGTATCTACTAGCGACTCGCCTCGACTTTACACGGGACGAACTTTTTTTTATTTTTCATCATTTTTCTAAATGAAGGGAAGTGAATACTTATAAGCCAATTCCAACAACATCACAAACTAACATATAAAACTGATAATCTCCTTGATTGAGGTCGATGAAAATATTATAAACGTAAAGTTACTTTACAGGATTTGTTTGGTATATGAGATAAAACAGCTTCACATTTTTCTCCATATAGACAGAGATAACTAGTGTTAAGACATTTCTTTTCGCACATATCAACTAATTTACGAGAGAGACTTTGCGTGTGATATAGTAAAACTTAACGTTTTATCTTGTCACCAGAGCAAGGAATTCAAAATATTTCATTCCTCCGAATGTGAATCGAACCCACAACCGTCACCTTTATGCTGCGCCACGACAGCCTCGATTAGAATATTCTTAAATACAGTAGAAGCCGATCTTTTGGTCAAACAAAGTCATACGTAACATTTGGCACCCCGTTCTCTCTGATTACTATGCTGACCATAAAGCGTATAAAATTAATCAGTTTCACGCTGTATTCCGCACACAGCAGGGTAGTAAGAGGGAACCTAATGTTAAGACCCTTCGTTTCCTCACTAAAATAAAAAATAGCTCATTTTATATTTAAGCGCGCTGTATCCCGCACATAACAGGGTGAGCAGAGAGAAACCTGAGAAACCTGAGAACCTAGTGTTAAGATACTATGTTCCGATTAAGACAATTATATTGCCTACTTTCGAGCGGATTCGTGGCATGCCTATTGAGTGCCTCGTTTCCAGAGCTTAAAATGAAAATATTTTATTTCATCTAGTGGGAATCAAATCCACGGCCTGTCACGTTTACAGTCACATGCGTGATCCTTTGCTCCATGATAGGCATCAAATTACATATTGACTTAATTACAACATAATCATGGAATAAAAGCGGTTATCCATCCACGTTTAAAAATTGTTACTTCACATTCCAAGATTTTCCTCAAACAAACATAAGCTTTGGCTACATTTACGAGATATAAACTACTATAAACATTAAATACCGTCACCATACATAATAAACATGATTTATGGTCAAATTTAACGATTCTTGTTTCATATTCGTTCAAATGTTTAGCAAAGATCTCATACATTCTGTTGTGGGATAACTGAAAAGATGCGTTCTCAATTGATAATAACTGAAAACTCCCGGTAGAAAAAGCTCTAAAAAGTTAACAATCAACTGGAAATGACCTGATAACCTTCAAACGGGTGAATATATTTTCTTAAATCATGGCTAGGAACACTCTCGATTAAGTCACCTTTGAAACAAAAAAAAACTAAACCAAAATCGCTGCATCCATTTTGGAGCTACAATGACACAGACAGATACACAGATACACACACAGACGTGTGAGACTTAAAAATGAAGATGGTTCTCTTTATATTTTCCTTTCAAGACAATTGTGATGTTAAGATCCAACCTTATGAATATTATATGTATGACCTTACAACAGTCAGTTATTTAGAGGAAGGAAAAATCAGTCATTCTATCTTTTAAAAACCTGGAGTTTAAAAATGATATGATTAAATTTGAAATTAATTTTAATAAGTATATACAATAACAATAACAGAGGAATTTAACGATTCTTGTTTCATATTCATTCAAATGTGATTTTAGCTTGAACTATCTTGCGCATAGTAGGGTAGGCCGATTAAAACTGGGAATCAAAAGTTAAGACACTTTGGCTTCCATTGGGATCACGTTTTATATTTTTAGAAAATGAAAATACTCGGCATTGGGTTCCGCCACACAACACGCAAAACAAAGAATCCAGCAAAATGTCGGCAACTGAAGTATCTTAATGAAACGGAGCCTGCCTAACCTGCTATGTGCGGGATACAGCGTAAAGCAAAAAAAAGATATTAGCTAAGATATAGCTAAAAAAAGAAGAAGAAGAAGAGTACTTCTCAATAATTTTAAATTTTTCGATATAATATAGCACCACGACGTTGGGCTTCAGCATGCAAAACCCCATATCTCTTAATTAATGGTAAACGGAGTATTACCACTAGTTCACTTGCTACTCTAAGAATATACAAAATAAAAAATACGTACCACAAACAATCATACGATCCTGACGACAATACTTCAGCGACTTCTTATCATCAGAGTTTACTATTTTACTTAACGCCTTTTCATTTATATAATGCACGAAATATCTACCGTTGTACGTACGAACAGACATACTTGGACATCACTATGAATATTTTCAGTTCAAATAATAATAATAACACAATCTTAACACTTTACAATTTTAAACAAAACATAAAACAGAGAAACATAAAAAAATCACATTATTTAACACAAACTAGTAATTAAATTACACTAAAAATCCTAATTTACTATCATTTTACAATGTTTTATTATACACTGAACAGTCAGTTTACACTAAAATACTATCTATAGCATAAAGTTTTTTTTTAATACAAAATACTCATTTAATTACACAGAAATGATAAAAAAAGTGTTGTTTTCACAAAACTACAACGACTGTTTGAAAGAAACAGATTTCGAAATAATGTTGTACCAACATTTGTTCAGAGGTTAACTTTTGAGTATGCAAATAGGAGATAGGTAAAGGCGCCACGTTCCGTAGCGTCGCGCGATGATATGGGCTAAGTGTATATATGAGTGTATTAAGTTAAGACCAAAATGGTATAACTGAAGAAATATATGAAATAGAAAATGATTAGTGGTAATCTATATATATAAAAGGACTTGTTCCTGGCTGACTGAGGTAAGACGCATGCACAGCCGTAACCGCTGTGCGTAGAAACGTGAAATTTGGATATATGTTTATTCTTGTAATATGGACATCCACTAAGAAGGGATTTTGAAAAATTTGAACCCTAAAGGGATGAAATAGAGATTGAAAGTTTATATGGAAAAATCTTTAAATTGCCACCGATTTTTATAAAAATTTAAATTCAGACTATTAAAAATATTTTATTGAACGCGTGTTTCGTGGTTTTTTTAGAATTCACCCCTAAGGGTGCAAATAAGCGGGCGAAGCCGCGTGCGCCCACTAGTTTATTTATATAAAATTTCCTCAGTGTGAGAAGGATCGATCAGCATTCCACAGATTGATCGAGCGGATGTCTACCGTGTTGAAGATGAGGAGATCAGAGCTGTGCCTGATACTTGCAACTCAACTGTTTGAAGGTGCCTCCTTGAAATGAGCCTTAACGCTGGCTCCACTATCCAACTCCTCTTCTACGGCGAAGTCAAAAAAGAAAAAAAAAATGTTTTTTATGTATTATCAATAGCAAAATAGTTTACAATTGAATGCGATCAAAAATGTAGCACTCCTTGATGAAACGAAACAAATTGAAAGTTATGCCACTTTGAAAAGGACTAATTGATTTCATTACTTTGTTTATCAGGCGACATAAACATGATTAAAAAATATAAACGTCGTATTAATTTGAGGAAATTGTAACATATCCTTTGATAATTATTTTGTTTTTTATACTCAGTACAGAATAAGAGAAACTAGAGTAAAATCACTCTTTTAAGCCTAAACATTTTCAATATGAAAAATCATATTATTTTCAATTCGCCTTGATAAAAAGACAATGCGCGGCGCTGAGTTCCGCCACTGAACTCGGAATATTTCGAAAACTATGCAGTGCACGGGGGCTAAAGTGTCTTAACTATACACTCTTAGTCTACCTTGCTATGTGGAAAAAACTTGAAGATGTTTAAATATATTAAATTTTAAGTTCAACCATAAAAATATTCGAACTAATAACCATTCGTGTATATCTCCATCGTTGCACCATGTTACAAGGTGCTCACATCCAAGATAATTTCAGACTGAAATAATAAACTTGTATACAATTCCAAGCAATAACCAACAGACAATAAAAATCGTCAAATAAAAACAAATGAAATTGAAAATTGAACTGAAAAACGTGTCTCATCTATATTGAAATTTTATTTTATTACTTGGAGCCATGTTCGTGTATTGAACGATATCGGTTTAGAATATCTAAAGCTATAGATTTTTTTTAGCTTTTTTTCACACATTTTCATCCATAGCAGAGTAGGCCGAGGGAACCTTGGAATCCAATGTTATACACTTTGTTGACCACTATCAACGCGTCAACGCCGCGTTTATTTTAGTAATCAGCTAAGAAATAAAAATAATTCACTCCCCTAAGTGAGAATCGAGCTAACAACCGTCGCGTATACAGACAGACAGTGTGCCGCCGTGCTACGACGGCCTATACTTTCTATATCTATATTTAACTTTGTTAATGATAGAACAAATAGTTGCAGAATGTATTACGTGTTAGTTGAGGGTCAAATCTATTATAGGGTTTCTTTTATACAGCGGGGTAGACAAAGGGAACCTCATATTTAAGATACTCTTTTTGCTACTTTCTACCCAATTTTCGAGACAGAAGTCAACAGAAATTAATATAACTTGACTAGTCCCCCAAGTAAGTATCGTACCTACTGCCATCGTATTTAGTCGTACCAATACCAATGCACCATGACCACCTCAATATTATCTATATTAAAAAAATATTTTCATTTTTTATAATCTAATAAAAAAATATATGATTTTAGATTCAGTAGCTTCCGCCATATGCCATCACGAAAGAGAGATAAAAATTGCAAACATTTCTTACTTTACTGACAAGTGACAGTTCTCTACTGACAAGTACAAAAATAATGTATTTAATTCGGGTTAAGTGAACTCTCCGTACCTTACTATGCGGGATACAGCGTGAAACAAAAAAAATGGCCGCTACAATAGAAGAATGAATCATATTCATTGTGGGTCGTACAATGACATTTTGTTTACCAGAGATTAGTATAGTTGACGTATTTTAAACGAGTTGAATAAGATAATAGAATTGTCACGTTTTTTTTTATATTTTATTTTTACAGCGTCACGATCATACCAATATGATGGTGACGATTGTAGGTTCGATTCCCATTTGAGGAAATGAAGTATTGTCGCTTCCTCGCTTTAGTAACGTGGCGTTGCGATATGCCTTTCAACACACCATTCCTCAAAAATTAGGCGATGCCCCTCATAGAGTGTAGTTAGTAATTAATGTTAAAATAAAGAAAAGAATAAATTGAAAGTTTAATTATTTTTCGTTTTTAATTTTTACATTCAAATCAATTAAAAATCTTCATGTAAATTTCGATAATGTTAGTTAGGAATAAAGTCTAAAGTACAAAAACTAGCCGTAAGACAACATTTACAATGAATAAGAAGAATTAAAATTGAATGTTTTGTCGTGTCTCTTGTGTCGAGGCAAAGCGCGGCGTTGAGTACCGCAGATCAACACGGAATGCCTTCAGATATCCGCGGCAAATGATTCCGTTCCGGAGTGTTTTAGCACTAGGTTCCCTTTGCTGTGTGTGGGATACAAAAGATACATCTTTTTATATAAGCCTGGCATAACTGATAGTAATAGATACTAGTTGCTAGATAATGATCTCTAATATGAAAAATCTCAAACTACATATCAATTGCTATTTGTATTGACGCTGTAACATCATTAAGATCTATGATATATCATCACGGTATTTTTTTAACCTAAATTAGTTCATTTATGAGATATGAAGTAACACACAAATAAACAAACTTTCACATTTTTAGCACTAACTAACAGCAATAGCATAATAGATCTCCTTTGTTATAACATTATTGTATAACAATCGTTATATAGTAACATCTCATGGGACTGACGTATTGAGAGTACCGTGCATACAAATCAGTGTGACGGTCGCCCAGTGGAAGCTAGAATATGTCATAATAATAATAAAATTAAAATCAGCTTCACGCTGTATCCCGCACACAACAGGGTAGGCAGAGGGAACCTAGTGTTAAGACACTCCGTTCTCCATTTTCTGACGAATTCTGGAGGCATTGCGTGTTGAGTGGCAGAACTCAACGCCGCGCTAAGCCTCGACACCAGAGCGAAGAGATGGAAATATATATTTTTTTTAGTAAATATTTCATCTCCTCGAGTGGGGCTCGAACCCACAACTAGTCGGTTTTACGGTCACACGCTGCGCCACGACTGGCCTTGACGTTACAGACTACAGATAAAAAAAATAGGAATTCCATTGTTTCACCGTATCTTCGAAAATCATGAAAATGTATGTATGTTCGACAAACACCTTTTGATTGTTTATCTTAGGGGCCGTCCATTAATCACATGATGTTTTTTTTAACATTTTTTTAACCTGCCCCTCCTTTTTGGTTATATGTGATGAGGTTAAATATTCAACTCTCCCCCATTGTCCAAGCCTCACGTGATTTATAGCCGACCCCTTCACGCACCGCTTATGTATATATTCCTGTGAGGTTAAAATCCACAACTGTCAAATGTATTATACCTCAGGCGAATTAAATTTAATGTTTAGAGCGCTAAGAGTTACCCCACCACACTATAACTCACACGTAACTATTAGTTATTTCTAAATTACCACGCGATGAGCGAAATCGCAATTAAAAGCAAGTGTGCAAAAAATAAAGACAATACTTACTAGTGAACTTAAAGTATACAACACTATTTTAATCTAGGTTCGGCGTTGGTCGCTGCGTTATACCTTCAGTGTAATACGGTCCTTACACTTTTCCATAATAATAATGAATCAGGATATAATGACGCATTGACATTGGCGTCATTCAGTAATATGATATTTTAATATTATTAATTAAGTAGGGAATAATAATTCTACATCACTAAGTTGATCCTACATTTCCGCACAGGAAGTCCTATTCTAATGCTTGGTGACTTTTATACAACCACCTACCTATGAATCAAGTCAAATCAGCTTCACGCTGTATCCCTGTATAAAATTCGTCAGAGTTAATTTTTTTATCACTAGCAATGGCCGGCCCCGGTTTCGTACGCCTGAACGATATGATCATTAAATACTAAATATTATTTAAATATATTGAAGGAAAATTGGTTGGGTGTATTAGTATGGTTATCTATTCTGATATTCACTTAAACAATTTGTAGTTTAAAATTTTGTAATTTGCTTATTTTTTCTCAGATTCACGCATGTAGCAGTGTAGACAAACGGGACCTATGTTAGCATTTTCCGCCGAATTCTGGAGGCTGCGTGTTGAGTGGCGGACACTCGACATAACACCAGAGCGAATAAATGAAAATATAAAATATTTCATTCACCGAGTGAGAATCGAAGCCATAACCTTCGCGTTTACAGTCGCAGGTTTATGCCCCTGCGCCGCGTCTGCCTTATGAACCAGTGAATTTTAACTATACAGTAAAACGTCAACCTGACATCTAATCCCCCTACAGACAGTTCGAGTGTCACAATTACGCCATAGAGGAAGATGCCCCTTAACGAGTTTTGCTTATTGGCGTATGTGTATTGATACATTTTATATTAGAATATAACGTATTATAGATATAAATATAAAAAAACCAAAATAATGTCCATACGGTTTTTTTTATATTCAGGTACTAGAGGTACCTAAATTACTTTATTCGTATAATAAAAATTTTATTTGGTTGAAAGCGCTAATCTCAGGAACAACCGGATCGAATTGTGACTTTTTTTTGTGAAGCCCAAATTAGAGGCAATTAGACAGTTAAGATCTTTTTAATTGCGCTACAAAAGCCTTTTTAATATGGATAAATATTTTCCAAGCGGGATTCAAACGCAAACACAAACGACGTACAAATAAACTACAAAATTAGTAAAGTAGTCCCTTATAGTGAAAAAACAAAACCGTATAATAGATACATGTCACTGTTCTATAACAATCAATGACCTGAAAAATAATATAGGCATAGTAAAGCAAAAGAGCATTATTATAACAACAGAGAAAAAATATTTTTTTGTATTATTAAGAAAATTATATTACGAGATTGCCACTGTGACGTCATTAAACTACTTAATATAGGCTTGCTTTTTTTTTCTATTTTTTCTCTCTAGAGTCACGTTTCTCTTATATACAGTACGTAGGTTACGGTAGGGTAGAAATAGAGGGTAGTTCCTCTCTAAAAAAGCCTTGAATACTATATTAAAGTTACAGGAGTTTCTGAAAAATTCCATTTGTATGACAAATGCTAATTTAACCAAAAAACTATAAACTTATATTTATGGGTACGTAATCTCACACTAGGGTGTCAAGAAAGACACTCCGTTCTGGCTTCGCGCGTGTTGAGTGGCGGAACTTAACGCAGCACTTTTGTTACCAAAGCGAGAAAGTAAAATAATTCATCTCTTATATCTTTATTTGCATTTCACTATTAAATTATACCGTACTTGATAATACGCTAGCATTGGAAATGACAGGTCATTCGATTTCAATTCAACTTCCAACTACGTTAGGTTGCAAAACTTCATCGTGTAACCATTTTTCCAAAATATTATTTAATTTTTAACCATTTTTTTAGCCACGTGTTGAATCGCGGTACTCAATGCCGGTTTTTTCTTCCTACCAGACCGAGGTAATGCAAAATAGTTAATTTCCTCGAGAGGGAATCGATCCCATAACCGTCTCGTTTACATTCTGACGCTGTGCCAATGCGCCACGTCCTAATTTTAAACTTTAGTATAAAATAATACAACAGTAGTCATTAGACTAAAATAGGACACTAAATTATATTATTAAGGCTAAGATACTTAATATATAGAGTGGTTGGCAAAACCACAGAAACCTATTACGTAAATACTCGGAATATCTGCAATAATATCTATAATCGATTACTGTCGATATGTGCACTCATTTAAATTATTTGTTTATCGATTATCATGTGGGATAAGTGGAGTGGTACATTTCCAGCTTTCATAATAAAATGTACTTAGACCAAATAAATAACTATAAAATCATAAAAGATACCAAAAAATAATTTCTCTATACAAATAGGTGTTTATTTTAATTAGAATAGTTCATCTTTTGTCATCAAAAGCCCATAGCAGGCTTGTCCCATACCAGGTTACGGCCACCTAGTGGTAAGACACTACGTTTTCCATTTGCCCAATCTTGGAAATATTGAGGATCAAAGGGCCGAGATCATAATACTATACCACGGCGGCGGCACGGCGTTTAACTACAAGTATACTAATAACATAATTATTTTAAGCATAACTATCTACCTGCGTGTATGTGAATAACGCGATTAAGTCGATTGACTTGCGACCCTGCCTTCAAAATGGCTTCAGCTAAACGAAGGGCTAGGCGAGGTTGGTAAGCATTCTTCTCGGAATTAAGATATTTGATATATTAAATAAAGTGCATATATTATAAAAATACGTACTGTAGTCGTGGCTCAGTTGAACAGTGACTGACTTTCAAAGTGATGGTTGCGGGTGTCTATTCGGGGAATTTTATATTATTTTCACACTACACTATACACGCGAAGATTGTGGAATTGATTCTCAATTGAAGGGATTAAATATTTTCACTTCCTCGTTCTGGTAACGAGCGCGGCGTTGAGTTCCGCCGAATAGAAGTTACCCCTACCCTGTTATATGCAGGATACAGCGTAGAGCTAAAAGAATGAAATAAACAAAAAATATCGTTTGAATTTCATGCAAGATATCTGACATTGGTATATTAATAAAATTTAAGCCTTTATATTAAAAAGAGGACAACACATAAAGCGACTGTGTTACTATAAGATGAAGGAAAGACGATAGCTTAATATAATAAATTACAATACATAACCGTTCAGAATTGCCATATTTGGCAACATCTTAGAAAAAATTCTCGTCGGCAATTCAGGAAACGTCTTTCATTTTGGATTGTCTCCAAAAGTTCATTTAGGACTTGGTGTTATAGCTAAAATATTATGTGACTAAAATCCTTTATGTTAGAAAAGTATATATTTGGTTTTCAGGTTGTCGAACCTCAAAACAGAAGTCTAAATCTTTATAAGCCTTAAATATAAGGATGTATGAAAATGAAGAATGCAGTGACAAAAAAATAAGATTTTTTCAATTCGAACAGTAGTTCCTGAGATTAGCACGTTCAACTACACAAACACTTCAGCTTTATAATACTAGTAATTGGTAAAGACAAGTAATAAGTATAGATATTGACTTTCAGTAAATCAGGCTAAAATAAATAGAGGATTTTGTTCACATCCGAAAATTTATCATCATCATGACCATCCGATTGACAATCCATCAAAATCAAACTGTCAAATAAAGGAATAGCCCTAATCGAGTAGTCCACGCAGGTGAAGCCGGGGAATGGCAGACAAAATGGGCGGTCTTTTAAAATTGTAAAAATATCTTCTTTTTATATTTTTTTTACGATTGCAATATAAAATAGTCGTCAGTCATACGTTTATAGGTAAAAATTTATAACATTTTGCTATTGGTTTTTCCATGAAAACTCAACGGCTGTTGCTGCTATTATTCCGGAGTAACTTTAACTTTAACAAAAGTTATTTAACCAGTTAACTTATTTATCCAGTTTTTATCACGCTTTTTCCCGCTAGAGACTAGAGATAGGCAGACAGAATTTAGTGTAAACTACGTGCTGTACTCCCCGTTCGAACTATTTCCAGAGCGGGATAGCTCATATAATTAATTTTTCCGACCTGCAATTGAAGTTCAACCAAACAAACTTACAATATCAATATACATACATAAAAAATAAATAAAGATGTGTATTTCAAAAATCAAGTACGTAAATCAAATTAAAATAAAAATCTAGGTATCAATATAATATATGAACATATACTATTTTGCGTCGCATCAATTAACATCCCGGCCTTGGGTCGGCTTAGCACTATATAACTAAGTACTATACTACATATAATATATACTACTAAATATACATATAATATATATGTATGTATGTATGTCGTATGTAGGTCAGTGGATTAACAACTCCAGATCGTATAATTGCAACTGCCTTGGCGATTTTTAACCCTCGAATGTGTTTTTTTTATTTAATCAATCGTGAGAGCCACAGATGCTATTGAATATTTTATATTTTGTATAGCTTCACGCTGTATTACGCATACACATAGCAAGGTAGGAAGAAACCTAGTGTCATGTTAAGACTCTCCGTTACCCACATTTCGTGTTCTGTCTTGCTATCAGATCATAGCGATCAAATAAAATAATGAAGACCGAACTCACATCCGCCGAGTTTTTAGTAGGACGCTGTCACACAGCACCTCAACTCAGTTTTAAGAAGGCACAATCACGTCGTCAACAAAACAATTACACCATACGGCGTTAAAATCCACAAAGAATCGAAATAGACACACGTAAACATATTTGTAGAGAATCTAGCTAACCAGCGGTTATATTTAGTCACAGTTTATGTATTCAACGTTCGTGTTGTAAACACATGGACGTTATTATCGTGTATTAAACCCGGTTTACTAACATTGAACTTATTCTGTGGATGAACATATTAATTATAGATTTTGTTAATAATATTAGGTTATTGTATGAAACGGTGTACGGAGAAGATTTTGATAGTTGGCGCAGAGGCACAAGTGTGTGACTGTAAACGCGATAGGTTGTGGTTTCGATTCTCACTCGAGGAAATTATATATATATATATATATATATATATATATATATATATATATATATATATATATATATATATATATATATATATATATAAAAGCATATTTCAATTCTAACCAGTTGTCAGTCCCACGTGGGATTATCGCATTCAATCGAACAATTAATATATACTACTATAGTACAGTATAGATTTATCAATTCTAAGTTACTGTTTTTTTTTTTTATGGAAAAAACACGGCAAACGAGCGTGCGGGTCACCTGATGGTAAGTGATTACCGCCGCCCACGGCCCCGTGCAACCCCAGAGGAGCTACAGGTGCGTTGCCGGCCTTTAAGACGGGTTGGGCGCCGGGGCCCGGCATTACCTGATGCGAAACGCAGTGGCATAAAGCCACTACTTCACGCCGGTTTTAAATGCCGGGGGTGGTAAAGATCCGGTCGAGTCTGCCCATGCGTGTTGCCATTGCTGGCGACGTGACTCTACCACACGTAAAAACTACTGGAGGAGAAGGAACTTTACCGAAAATCTCAACTACGATAACCATTGTTTTGCAGAGCGAGGAGCTAAGGGGCACCTTAATGTAACAAATTTTAACATTTATTCTAACGAATTCGTTGTACGAGTACATTTCCCACTCAAAATTTTGTGACACTACGTGTTGAGTGGCGGACCTCAACACCGCTCTTGCCAGAACGAGGAAATGAAAATAATTCACTCCTCCGAATGGGGATCGAACCCACAACCATAGCGTTCACAGTCAGCCTTCATAAAAAAGTACTTAATAACCGATTATTGAGATAAAACGAATTTAAATTTAATACTAAAACATTGTGGTCAAATTTTAAATAAAAATAATTAATTTGTGATTTAAAATAGTCGCTTCGTTTAGATTACGTATTGTTTTATTTGTACTAAATATAAATATGCAGATATCATATCGAGGGTACAAGTGCTAGATTGGGTTCGATCCCCACTCGAGGAGATGAAATATTTATTTAAATTTATATTTTCATTTCTTCGCTCTGATGTGGAGGCAAAGCGCGGCGTTGATTTCTGGCACTCAACACCAGAATGCCTCCAGAATTTAGCATAAAGTGGGGAACGGAATGTCTTAACACTATGTTCCCTCTGTCTACCCCGCTGCGCGGGATAAAGCGTGAAGGTGATTTATGATTATTTTATTTAGGGGTTTTCAAATGGAAATAATATTATTAATATAGTCATTCTAACCTAAAAAGTTCCAAAAAAACCAATTTGCGGGCGACGACTAGTTCCTGTACATGATAATAATCAACAAATTGTATCAAAATCAGCATAGCCAAGCAACAAAATTACAACACAACATATTGCCACGGTATCCTGACACCCTTCCATTAATTAAAATGGAGGGTTGTCAACCCCCTTGTATAATATACAAATATACTACATACGTTATATAACCTATATTAAATTATACGAGTCCTTGAATTACTCGACTGTAGTTTTAATTAACACATCACTACGTAATTGAACAAACACTTTTTATGGCACCCAACGTGTACTTTAATATAATTCTCTCTAAAATATAAAATACTTAGCAGCCCAAACGCGGCTTCGCCCGCTTTAACTATTATGGTTATGTTCTAACTGATTTTTTTATAATAAGACTAGCGGCCCACCAATATAATATGTCCCCCAAATTTGGATCGAGCCGACAACCTCCGCGCTTACAGTCGGATTTTCACCCACTGCGCCACGGCGGCTGTCTTCCAATTTAATGCGAAAATTTCCACCACGTAGTCCATCAGTCATGTCACACATACTAACCAGTATACTACTATCACGTCAATTACAAGATTTTTGTGACCCAATGATTGAATTTTGTGGATTCGAGTTTCATTCGTGGGATTATGTTAAATTTATATCACATCCGGTTGACAAGGCGCGGCGTTGAACACAGCCTCTTAGCATGCAAGACCTTAAATTTGGTCGGAAAGTCTTTATAGAATGATCTCTTTGCTTACCCTGCTAAGCGATAATGCCTTAGCAACTAAATCGATTAATATGATATTAATACATAATGTCTATATAATATCATGCCATTATCAACGAAATTCGATATCTCGCTTTCTTGTCATACAACAAAGTTCTCGACAAACAGGGTCCTATATTTAGAATTTAATTTTGTATATACTTAGATATTCATTGAAAAAAGTCTGGAATGTTTTATTGATTTGCTTTTACAGCTTAACGATTATAGATTGTTTCGACAAACGGAGGAAGGAGTTCAAATCTCGCCTGAAATATTTGTAAGTTTATTAACTTATACAACAATACGCTTTACACCGCGTAGCGGGATAAGCATACTGCACCTAAAGTTGAGACACTGATTTTTTCATTATCCACCCAATTGTGCATTATATACAAAAAAAATAATAATTTAACTACAATTTTTATGAATCAGGTGAGGATCGAAATCACAACCATCGCGCTCACAGTCAAATGCTGTACCTACCTAAATAAATTTTAAAAAATCACCTTGCTAAAATATCTACGCAAGTATCTGCGCATACGCATTGTACAGTGTAACTACTAACTAATACTCGTATAGAAATAACATTTTCTACGAAGTTTTGCAATGTTATCTAATCATTGCATGAACCGTTCCCACGGTCCACTTGCTGTTTGTTTGCTTTTGTCTGTTATTTATATATAGAGGGAATGTACATACGTACATACATACAGACATACATAAGTAATATATGTAGAGGCCTCGCTATATTTCTGTGTATTTAATATTAATTACAATTGACATTATTAATTTGTGCATATGTGCACCTTAAGCGTTACATAAGTTCACCACTCAATTTTCGAGATTTTTTGAATGGCGGTTCTCTCCAAAATTTGTTTTGTTACCAAAGCGGAAATATGAAAATAATTCATTCTCCTGAGTAAGACACACTGAAATTAATCGAGAAAAGATAAATACTTTTAAAATATGAACATATATATGTAAAAAAAAAATTGAGGCGGTGTTTGAATCTACATCTTGTTGGATAACAATCTCTAATCAACTCAGTTATTATTGTTCGTGTCACAGTGACTTTAATACGATTGTTACCAACTTTTCTTGTTAGCGTTCTTTGTAAAATATTTTTTACAAAGTTTCTGTAACTGATGATTATTTTAATTATTGATTGTTTTTCCCATACAACAGGCAGAGTAGTAGCCAAGTGTTTATACACTCCAATCTCCACTTTCCCACTTAAATTATATTAATATGTCGTCGTGGCACAGTAGGTGTGCGTTTTGATTGTGAACACGATAGTTGTGAGTACGATTCGCATTAGAAGAAATTAACTATTTTAATATCACAGCTTTACAAAGACACAGACAGAGTCTGCTATTAAATAGGACGCAATGTTTAGACCCGTATTTATAAATCGCTCTCAACTTTGAAATCGATCTTGAGTCTTACCTTATAACGCCAGGTTCTATTTACCCTGCTGTATACATTGTATTTTTTTACGTTGCATTTTTTTCTACAATTGGCAGTATAATTATGGTCAGACCGCAGATAAATATGGTCCACGAACTATATATTGCGAATCGAACCCACAACCGTCTCGTATACTATTTTATATATTCGTATACGTCACACGATTGTGACACTGAATTACAGAAGTTTCTCGTAATATATGTAAAACAAACAGAAACTTTAACACAGTATTTTTTTATTATACCTACATAGTGGTCCCTGCTACCAAGGATGATAAAAATGTGGTCCTTGCTCAAGAAAAGGTTGGGAACCCCTGGTCTATGGGTACGAATACAGTAGTCTATCCGTACCTCCATACCTTATACTTCTAAACATACAAATACAAACAACTCACCAAGCTGTATAGATCCCATGATCTGCGACGACTGGATCTTCTTGTATGTGATCTCGCCACCCTCGCCCACTCTGCGGTGACCGATCTTCCTGTCCGACTTGTGGACTTTGCTGATAGCACCCATGGGACCGATCGCTGGCTGTAATATAAATATATATTCGGTTAAAATCACTAAAACCATCTTTATAAAGCATAGTGCGGTAGACGAGTTGTGGTCGCCCTGAATGGTGGTACCTTGGGTAGGTTTCCAAAATTTTTGCACACACTGTGAAAGTAAGAAAATAATATTGATTTTAATGTGGTTTTTAATAATAGGCTGACTAGAGCTGTTAAAGAGGAAGGATATTTTATGTGAAATATAGTCTGAAGCAAAATCTCAATTAAAAAGTTTAAATGAGATTTTTGATCTTTCCCCATCTCTAGCATTTTCTGAGATAAATAGTATATGTAGCTACGTCATTGTTTTCTTCATTCTTGGCCGATTGCTCTGCAATTATAAAGTGGAACTTAATCTTTGTTGCCGTTATATCGCAAAGACGGTTGTGAGTTCCAATCCCACTCGGGGAATTAATTATTTTCGTTTCCTCGCTCTGGTAGCCAAAATGCAGCGTTTAACCATTCAACAAGATTTTGAAAAATTCGGCAGAAAGTGGGAAATTGTGTCTTAGGACTAAATTATCCCTGTTTACCATGCTATAGCTTATACGTGATATAAATTAATAGTAAAAAATCTTAAGAGGCTATAATTCTTTATTCCCCAGAGCTGAATTCAAACCATTGTTAGGCAGGTATTAACAATGAAACTATTAATTAATAAATATAACATTCAATATAATACATAATTTATTCAAGACTCTGAGAGGAAAACCACTTTGCGCCGAATTTTGGAAGTGCGTGCATTGCGTGTGCAGAGGCGGATCTCAACGCTGACAAGAGTTCAGCTCTACACCAAAACGAATTAAAGAAAATATAAATTTAAATAAATACATTTCATTTTCCCGAATGTGGATTGAACCCACAACCAGTCACAGTTTACAGTCACACACTTGTGCCCCTGCACATATGTATATATATTTGTTTTGTATAAATTATGTATACATATATGTAGAATATATACTTTATACAAAACAAATATAGTTAAATTATACAGAATACAAGAGTCTTGGAGCAAAACCACAAAGAGATTTTACTTTAAATATTACGTTAATGGCCCCAGTACCTATAAAATGAAACACAAGGAATACCAAACGAAATGTAATATAATAACCCGCCTACGGTCGCATCTCAATGGCATGGCCAAATTTATCCAGGTCAACGACATTTACAACTAAGCTTAATTTCTATACTTATAACTTCTAAAAGGGGGTGGATAATTTGGGTCATTTGCTTAGAATTACGTTAATTTAAAGTTTATTGCCGAAATTGCCATATTGAAACTTAATGTTAGAAGTACAAATAGAATCAGATTCACGTTGTATACCGCAGAAAGAACCTAGTTTTAGACACTCCGTTTTCCTCTCTCCGCCGAAGTAAGAAGTATAATATTATTATATGCATATTTTGTGTGAAAAATAAGAGTATTTAGAATGGGATATAAACGGGAAATTTAGTGGACCTAAATGACAATGCATAAAGGTCACGTATAAAAGAGAATCCCCCTGAGAGCATGTAAGAGGGAAAGAAAAAAAATATGATAATAGATGAATAAAAAGAGAATACGCTGTTTGCGTAGAAATTAATATCCTTATTTTCTGACTCTATCTATTAATATATAAATTGAAGAGAAAGTGGAGAATGGAAAATCCCCTAAGTATAATAAATAAATTTTTCAATGAGCTATATACTTTAAATGAAATAACCTGACAACATATTAAAATTTTACCCAATCAAAACATACCGACAACAAAAAAATGCAACACACGGAAATCGAACCTACTTACTTCCGAACACATTATAAATTATAATCATTCATACCATTTACAATTTCATACAGTAACATACATAAATCGTACGAGGCAGGCCATTGTACTATGTACATATTCATGATGAATGAATCACAGTCGTGTTATGACCATTTCGGGAATCGAACTGGCATAACGCCAGGATAACTACATTCAGGGTATATATACATATAAGAAGTTTTAGAATCCGTGGTGGCGTAATGGTATATCATTCTGAATGTAAACGCGATGGTTGTGCGTTCGATTCCCACTGGCGGGAAATGACTTAATGTCATTTATTCATTCTGTTGAGTTTCATCCATCAACTTGAGAATTGGGGGAATAATTGGGAAATGGAGTCAAGGTACTTATATTGGGTTTTTTTCTGTTACAACGTAAAACTAAATAAAATTTTAGGAACTGTCTGTGTACTGTGTATTATTATTCAGTAGAGCAATATACTAGTAGAGCAATATACTAGTAGACTAGTAGACTGTAGATGCGATGGTTGTGGGTTCGATCAATATAAGTTATTTTCTACTGCTTCGCGCTTATAAACAATACCTAGAGATCTAAACAAAATTATAAATTATAACGGATCTATCTACCTACTCCAAATGACGCCGAATGATATAAACATATATTTATTTAAAACAATCAAAGATTTATACATTTAGGATATGATATATAATGTTTATGTATCACTTGCATCTGCATGCATTAAATTTAAATAAGTCTTTATTGAATCACAACTAGATTATTTAGATTAGTGTTTTTGTGTGTGTGTGTTGAAACGAAATTAAAATAATTAACTTAATAATATAAAGGCCAGTAGAGGCGCAGGGGCACAAAGTGCGACAATAAACACAACAGGTTGTGGTTTCGATTCCCACTCGAGGAAATGAAATATTGTAATGAAATATGGGGAAGCGCGGAGATGAGTTCCGCCACTCAATATGAAATACTTACAGAATTCAATAGAAAATGGGCAACGGAGTATCTTAACACAAGGTTTCCTCTGTCTACCGGACTGTGTTCAGCGATTTTTTTTTTAAATGAAATAAAAATATAAATAACAAAACCAACGATACACCAAAATATATAGAACAGAACACAATAACAAAACACACATTCATTGCATTACATCGAAACTACGCAACTTAGGATGCTGAAATTGGTGTCCAATACATACGTTGGGGAGTACATAGGAGCATTCAAAGACGATTTTCAAAAATTCTTAAGGGAACAGGAAAAATATAATTTATCATTTAATGTCACGTGGGTCGGAAGTCCACGGAAATCAAGTTAGTTGTAACCTAAGACCACAAGCGACAGACGTGGATACCGAACAATTAATTTTTTTTTTATAATAATATTAATTCATAGCCAATTTCCTGGGAGGTAGGCAAGAAACCTAGAAAAAAGACACTGTGTTGTGTGTCGAGAGTACCGGACACAACGCCGCGCCTTGTCTTGTCGAGAACAGAGACGGAAATGAGAATAATTCATTACCCGAATTTGAATCGAACTTATGATATTTATTAAATGTACTTTAAATTAAGATTTTAGCATTACGCTGTATCCTGCTTATAGCGAGTTAGGCAGAGGAAAGCTGGTAATCCAGTTTAGACACTCCCTTCCTATAAAGATTTTGTTCCGTGTGAATAGGCCTAGAATAGGATCATCCTGGTACTGGTGGTGTCGTAAGAGGCGACTAAAGTACGTGTGGTAGAGTCACGTCGCCAGTAATGGCAACACGCATGGGCAGACTCGACCAGATCATTACCACCCCCGGCATTTAAAACCGGCGTGAAGTAGTGGCTTTATGCCACTGCGTTTCGCATCAGGTAATGCCGGGCCCCGGCGCCCAATCCATCTTAAAGGCCGGCAACGCACCTGTAGCTCCTCTGGGGTTACACGGAGTCGTGGGCGGCGGTAATCACTTACCATCAGGTGACCCGCACGCTCGTTTGCCGTGTCTTTTCCATAAAAAAAAAAAAGAAAAGATATTTATGTTCCCCACTTTTCGCTGAATTATAAAGGATTTGAGTGTTGACTGGGAGTGTGAGGAAACAAAAATATTTCATTTCCTCTAACGGGAATCAACCTCACAACCAAAATGTTCATAGAAACAATATTGTTTCGATATAATGTATATTTGCGACTCTGTATAATTTTCTTTTCACAATCTTGCATTAATTGAAAGAAGAATTATTTATGTAATAACAGAAACAAAAAATATGTGTATATATATTTTTATATAATATAATTTTATTCATAGCTATTTCTTGTTTTATGAGTTTTTTTATTTTTATATAATAATAGCCTTCATAACGATAATATAAAAACACTATGTATTGTTAAAGTCAGAATAATATTAATAAATATTATAATTTTTTAGTAATACTAGCCTACCGCTCATATCTTTGCTCATGTGGTTTTTATTTTTGTTGTATTCCTAACAAATATTATGTAGATCTAAAACGTAACAACCTTATTAATCTTAAGCAATTAATAAACTTTTTTTTTACTAAATATAAAAATTTGTAAATAATTAAGTTTTTGTCTTTGACAAGTATCCTATTTCATACAAACTTTCAACACATATTTTATTTTGTGAGAGGTGATTTTTTTTTAATTTCTCTTTTAGTGCACTTTTATATCTTGGAAGAAACCTATCTGTATCGTTTTCAGCCATATCTTCATTATGTTATAAAACCTAAAAGTTTACCTAATATCGGTAAATACTAACAGAGAATGTGGAGTTTGAATGGTGGTTTTTGGCAGTTATTAGGTAAATAGAGTGCATAAAATAGTACCTAACTTTGAAATTTTGCCAAAATTAAATTATAGAGCTCCATTTTTTTAATATTTTCTTAGCAATAAATATTAAAAATGACAATATCCATTGCCAGACACTTGTCATGGTTTTAATCCCCTGCAAGACACACCTCTACATCCTAAACTACCATTTTTATTTCTTTAGTCTGCAAAATAAAAAAGGATTTTGAAATTTTAATGTATATGTCTATAGAAGCCATTTGCCTTTAATCTTAATCATTTTAAATTAACACTAAATTTAAATAATTATGAGAGGAAAAAAAAACATGCTTAATTTACCACACAAAATTGTAAGAACAATCGCTGGTCTTTGTTCAGTTGTATATTTTTTATTTAGGGCCATTGTAAAATTGTTAGTTAGACTTTGACTTAACCTTGAAATTCAGCAAGCTTGAAATGTATGTATTAGGTTTATAGCTATACTATAAAAATATGATAGTTACTATGTTAGCAAAAAATTAACTTTTATTGTCAGTAAAAATAAATATAGTATTTGGAATAGAGTGTCAAATATTAATTATGATCATAAACTTATTTTTCACTTATATTATTTTTTTTCTATTAAATAGTTTAAATTTTCCATACAATTCTTTATTATTTTTATATGGCTACAACATACAACACTCTTATTTACACAATAAGAATTTCTGCTTTAATATACTAAATTATATTTTCATAAATGAACATTTTATAATCTATGGGTCTAATAAAAAATTGTAATGGCTGAATAGTTCTATAAGTCTATAACAGATATGCTTGATTTCTTAACCTGGTTATGTATTGTAGGTGAGGAGACGGAGCATTAAGATGGTTAATTCAATTATAATTTATTAAAACATTTTTCTTTAGCTTCGTGCTGTATCACACATATAACAGGGTAGATAGAGGGAACCTAGTGTTAAAATATGCTGATCCACATTTTACACTTAGCTTTTAAGATAATGCTTGTTGTGTAGTGGCACTTAATGACACACTTTGTCTTGTCACCAAAGTAAGGAAATGAACATAATAAATTCCCGCTTGTGGGAATAGAAAACATAAGTGTGACTACATCATGAAGACCTCTTCTATTATATACTATTAAATTATTTTCTTTTATTATTTTTCATTTGTATTTAAATTATTTAAAAATGATTTGATATAAATATATATATATATATATATAAGGTAAATGTGATATAAAATATTTATGAATTAATAGTCATTCTTTATTAAATTCTAATAATCATTTAAACTTGCTACTTCTTTAGAAATAATCTAGAATGTTTAAATTATAATATAAATAAGACTGCCTATAAAAAGTTAATGTTTTCATACAATAATTAATCAATGACTAATGAGCACACAATTAGCTAGTGATGCACTTTATATTTTAATATACAAGCATAAAATAAATAATAAATAGTACATCTAAATCCATATGATATATTCAAAATGTATTTGAACATAGTATAATGAATTCATAGCAAAACCCCCAAACTTTCTCCCAATACATAACATGCACACTATGAATGAAAATTTAATAAAGCAATGACAAAAAGTAACTCACATCATAGGGAATATTTTTTTCAGCCAAAGACGCTCGATCGCGATCTGTAATGATAGAAATACATGAAATTTATACCAATGAAATTAGGTCGAGTTTTAAAACCATGGTGTGAAGGTCAGTAGTTTAAAATGTTATGTATTAAGTAATGTATATTTACCATCATCTTCGGAGCCCGACTGGCCTGCTGCTTCTTTCTTCATCACAGACATATCCATCACCTCAATATGATCACTATCTCCTGAGGCCATTTTTATTTTGCAAGTTACACCCCTATTTTAAAGTCACTTTCATATATATTAACACAATATTTTTTCGCATGGCTCATATCACATTCTTATAGCCAACACAATGATTCACAATAATTTAATTAGAAGAAATCAATTAAGTTTACGCGAAAACGCTCGCCCAAAGCATCCATCTGACACGACCGCTAATAGTAACTAAGTTGCCATTTTGCAAATGAATCTTTTCTACTTTATTGAAATTTACTGTCATTACAGCCCATTATTAAATATATAGTAAAATTGATTTGATTAATTATTATTATGTATTATTTTGTTGAGCCAATAAAAAAAATATACTATAAATAAATATGTTTATTTAACAGACATGTTTCATAAAACATAATGTGAAAAAATATTTTGAGTATGGCAATTTAATTGCAGAAGCTTAAATAATCTATAATTTTGTTATTTTTTGTTTTAAGTATACTATTTGAAAATCATAATAACGTTAATATGACATTATATTTATTTATGAACCTTATATAATATTTATAAATTTATGAACATTTATGTTTTGTCATTTTAAAAAACAAAAATACTAATTTTTTTACAATATTTCTAGTAGCAACATTACAGCACGCCATGTTTATTTCTTTTCTTTGCCGTCATTTCGTTACCGCGGTAAGAATTTTTAGGTTATACCTTATCGTAGCGTCTTTTTGAAATTACCAAACATTTACCAATTAAGGTAGATAATTAACAACAGATTGTTAAACAGTGTACTTACAATTTCTGTTCTACTATTACAGTGCCCGCGAAAAAGCGGTGATTGTTTTCTACAAGCGAATACATATTTTGATTACGGTCCCCATGAAGATGAGTAAAAAAGTCCGCGAATATAAGTCGGGGGATTTTATATTTGCGAAAGTAAAAGGATATCCAGCATGGCCTGCGAGGGTGAGTGTTAAAAACAACTAAAAATTACATAGAAAGGCTTGTTTTGATATGTAACACATCGTAGATTCTTCGCGCGGGAAGACATATTTAGTGACGCTTTGAGCTTGCCTTTTTCATATGAATGCGTTGCTTTTCATTTTTACTCTATCTTCCTACATTTATAGTCTTTTATAATATTTATAACTTCTTTTAATGTTTTAATATGATTGCATTTCAATTCTTATATGACATTCCTATAGTATAGTAGAAATGTCATTTTATTGAAACAATTTTTGGTTGTAATAAGAATAGCCTAGTACTAGTTGATAGTAAAAAAATATTCAAAATATAAATACCGGTCATATAAACATAATATGTGCTTCTTTTTGTTTGTACTAGATGATAAGATAAGGCATTTTAATTATATAATTTATTTAATAGTGGAAGGATTCTAACAAAATGGATGATAAAAAACTTATAAAAAATATTTTAAACTCATAAAATTTTGCTATAGATAATGCTGACAGTATCAAATGTAAATAAACACTAACAAAGAAAGATATATTAGACTATTATCAATATTTTTTTGCTTTTAGGTGCAAAGATTGAATGGAAAGAAATATTTTGTATATTTCTATGGTACTGGAGAAACGTGAGTAGCAAATATTTTTAGCTTTATTATTCTTTCTTATTCCACATGTATCAGGGGATACAGACAATGCCTAGTGGCAAAATACCCTGTTTTCCACCTTCTGTCAGAATTTGAAATATGTTTTGACTACCCAATACTGCAATTTGTGTAGTCGACAATAATTTAGTGCAGAGACAATAATTTATTACCCTCAGTGGAGTTTGATCTTATAACCATCTCGTTTTTTGGTTAGATTTTGATTACCATCCTTTTAATTATATGTATAATACTTACTTGAAGTAATGTATAATGTAATTTAAAATTTATCATTTATGACATAAAATATTAAAACATAAAAAAATCGGCATATATTTTCTGTAATATAAATACTGAAAAGATTTACTTAATTTTTTTCCATATATTTAAAAAAAATATATTATTAACAAAAAAGAAACCTTTAAATGCTTTATATATATATAATAATAAACTCTTTTGTTTTTCAGTGCAAATCTACCACCCAACATGATATTTGATTATGCAGAAAACAAAGATAAGTTTCTAACTAAAACAGTAAAACGTAGAGACTTCAATGATGGTGTGAAACAGATTGAATATGATTTTGCTAATAATGTACCATTGGAGCAAGTCATTGGGTTGGCAACTGATGTGAGTAGTAAATATATTTTTTTTAGTTTTACAATATATCCCACATATAGAGAGGTAGGATGAGGGAACCTAGTATTACAGCATTCTCAATGGACAATTTTCGTTGCGTTGTATACTAAGTGATGGCACATAATACTGCTAAAAGCTCAGCAGAGCACGATAGTAAGAATTTAAACAAAATCCTATATATATCCTATAATCCTATATTTATGAAAGCAGTTTGGTTTTTACTTTTAGTTAATTTTTGACAAAATGGTGGAAATGGGAAAGTTTCATAGTTAAAAATGTAAATATTTTAGTAAAGGATATATTATTATTAGATTAAAGTTACAATCATGAATTGTCACTTTGCCTAGCACCTTGCGTTCTAAAGCTCGGCATTGGGTTTCGTAATGCAAAAATTTGCTTGGTGAACTGGATTATTTTAACATTAGATGGGGATGCATATTAAATATAAACAAATTAAGTTAATAAATATAAGAATTAATGTAATATATTTATTATTATATTTTATTACAGGCTCCAGAAGCTGAGAATAATGCAAATGATACAGCCAACGACACTATAGATGATTCAACTGCGATGGATACAACCGCGGCTGACGATACTATTGCAGACGAGGTTAGGATGAATAAAATTTTATTAATTTATATTTCAGATATTTATTCTATATGTATTAAAAAAATTAATGTTAATAAAATTGTTGATTATTGAATGATTCTATGTGTATTTAGGTAGTGGGATCCTTTTTATATTATAAAATATTATAAAGCTTCTCAAACAATTTGTGTAGCAGAATATTTTGTAAAATGATTTGATATTATCAATTAATAAATTATAATGAGTCATAATTGTTTCTTGATATAAATTAAATTATTTGTTATTGTGAAAGAAATGTATTGTTAGGAAAATAAAACAACCTATGAAGAAATGATTTTTTAATATTAGATGCTAATGAATTCATTTTAATATAAAAAAAAATGAAAATCTAATCTAGTAATCTAGTGTTAAATTTACAAACAATTAATAATTATATTGTTTATTTTTTTTAATACATATTCTTACTGTTACTCTTATATTATTTATTATAGCTTTTTTTTAATCTAGAAAATATTTTAAGTTTACTAGTAATAAGCTTACTAAGAAACCTTGGGCTTGACAAATTGACAATATGGTATAGAAAGATATTTTTGGAAAATATATAAAATTTTTAACAATATGGGAATCAAACCTGCGCCTTTCGTTAACGTCCAATTTCGCTGATCACTAAGCCATACGTTATTATAAAGTTATCTCAAAATCTTTTACATTTTCTTTATTCACAGAACACAACACAAAATGATACGGGTATAGAAGATTCAGATGATACCGGAGCCTTAGTCATAGATGAAGGGAAAGCGCCAAATGTAGTAAGTTTGTTGTTATACGTTTTTGGCAGTTTCAGTATCGTGCTGTATGCGCATATATTAAAAAATAATTAAAAAATTAAAATTTATTAATTAACAAATAACATGTATTATTTTTGTTACATCTGATGGTACCTACACTAGGTATTCCTGTAATGTGGGTTCTAATATATAATTTTACAATTTGCGTTTAATGTTGACACTCGTTTTACAAGAGATAAATAATACAGTAAAAAAGAAGGTAAATAAACATAAGGTGATTTTAAAACAAAGTTAGTTTTGAAAAAAATTGAAAAATTGTCATATACACTTACAAATATCAAATATATTGCTATATACACTTTGTTTCCTACTCGAGAAACGGAATAATGAGTTACGTTTTAAGAAAGAATAAATATAAAACAATATTTTTTATATATATTTATATATTTTAATTTATACCTAAATAAATGTACATTTCTATACATTAATAATATTGTTTGTCATTTAAATATTTTTTCACATTTTATTTTTACAATTTCAGCAAAAAGGCCGCAAATCCACAGCCAAAACGCCTGCAAAAGAACTTCCAAAACCAAAAGAACCTAAAACACCGCGCAGACAAAAAAAAGAGGAAAATGAGGAAGTGAAGGAAGCAAAAGAAGATGAAAAGAAGGAAGAGGAGATCGTTAGCAGGAGCGGTAGGAAGATACGACCTAAGAGGTAGGGAAGAGATATGTTGTTTAGGCTCTTTTATTCATATGCTCTTTTACTGGTGGTGGCCCTCCTCATGATCCAAAGAAAAGTTACTAAAAACTGTATGACAGACACATTCTATGTGACCGAGGTAAGTGATCACAGATACAATTGGGTTACAAATAATTAACCTCATATAATATAGCCTTCGTCGATAACTGGATTATACAAAACAAAAACAGTTTAATAATTTGCACCAAATTAGTATGTTCGAACATAACTCTTCAGTTTTATAATATTAGTATACATTCTATTGAAAAATATTTATAAATATGTAAAAATTTGTATATTGATATCTCTAGGCTTTTTTATATTTTTGTTCAAACAGATTGTAAAAAATCTTCACTTATTAAAATAGTAATATTTGTTCTTTGGATTATAAGTAAATCAATAGTTGTTGAATAAAACTATTATTGATATTAATGATCCATACATTATTAATAAAGTCACTGCCGAAATGACATAATTAAGGTAAATGTATCATTTGCGATTATGACGTACATTTTTTTTTGCATTTGTGATATTTAGGCAGAGGGATATTAATGATTAGCGTTATAATATTTTTTTAACAAACGTCTGAAATTTTCAGACGTTTCCTAACGTTACGTTCGGTACGGACTTTGTTCAAATACTGTGACTACCAAGCCATACTTCGAAATTCTAACACGATTGTTAAAATATTATATTCCTTTAAGTGGTGGGGAATCGAACCCACAACCGAGCCCAAGCGACATGGCGTCCTCATAAACTTGGCAAAGCATTAAACTTTCTCAAATATAATGATGAAATCTTTACATTAAATTTATAATTTTTATTTAAAAAGATACATGGATGAACAGACAGAAGAGAACACAACACTACCGTCCCCAGCTCCGAAAAAACGACGAGGAGCTTCCCCCGTAGATAAAGATAAAGAAAAAGATAAAGTTGAAGTTAAGGATAAACAAGAAAAGATAATTAAACATTTTAATGCTGTGCCGCAGGTGGGTTTCATTTATTCTTAATAAAAACTTTGGGTTATTTAAAAAGGCTAGATATTAAAAATAAACTCTCTGATACTATAAGAAGTTTTGTAAAAAAGGAAGTAGAATTTTATAATGATGATTAATCTAAATCAATCAAAGCACTAAACTTTTAAAATTTATAAAAGAACGATCAATATAATGATAATTTAAAAATAGATTATTGTTATATATCAAAAGAAATACTACTAATTGTTAATTAGTTACTTTTAAATTTTATAAAAAAATAACATATTATTTTTCTTTTCAGTCTGAGCTAGAAGACCTGAAAGAACCATTCACACCAGGTATGTCTAATTTTAAAATTATACAAAATCTTTACATTAATTGTAGTCTATGTGTTGTACTGATGTATAAACTATATTACAGTAAAGTTTTATCTAAAACAGTTCAGTAGTTTTTACGTCGAAAATGGACAAACACGTAAAACATCAATCCTCACAATCTTTCATAATTACTATATTAGTACAAGATATTTTGAATTAAATTGAATTAAAATTTATTAATTAAATTTCATATGTAGGCTGCATAATGAGATCCATTTGCCTTTAACAAAAAAAAATAATATAAAACGCCAGAATAAATTTCGGCGGGAAATTATTCGAATGACAGCAATGTATTGATTTATTGAAATAAAATTTTATTTTTAGTTGATTATTAAGAAGTTGATTTGAAATTAATAAAAATATGCAAAATTTAAATCATAAATATGGTGTTTCAACTGAAGAGATTTATAGTATGTATGATGATAATTTTGCGTCAAATGCACATGAATTTGTTTATAGTCAAAGTTGTATGGAACATGCAACTACGGTTATAGGTATGGTTTTATTCAAATATTAAATAAAATATAATTAAAAAAATAAATGATTATTGATTTAATGTTATTTTAAAAAAAAATATTCAAATATTATAGTTATTGAATATTTTATTTGATATGACATTTTATAAGGTAATCAAAATTATCTATCTATAATCTAATAAAAATAATAGGAAAACTAAATCTTAATATTACACAATATAATTGTAAAAAATATATTGATTTCATTAATTTTTTTTACTTTTTGTTTTTAATACAACAATATTTCAGATGATAAACAATATAAAAGAATTCAAACAAATATAACACCAATGGAGTCAACAAACAATGTATGCAAAAATTATAAAATACAAAAACATGCGAAATTTGTTCCGCCATTAAAACCAAAACTCGATAAAGAAATATTTCGAAACTCCAATTTTACACAAAAGCCCACTGTTGAAGTAATAAATACGATTTCCTTAGATGGTTTTATATTAAAATCTTCTAATATATTAAACGACGATGATACAAAACAAATTCCATCTTTAGATATTTCTAAAGAAATGTATCAAAATATACCTCAAAATGAATCCAAAGTGCCTGTAGTTACTTTAAATAAGACATATAAAAATATGGATATGACAAGTAATGAAAATTTACAAATAAACGATGCTTTGTCATTATTTGAAAGTTATATAAATGAAGATAACTTCATAAATAACAAAACAAGTGAAGTTGAACAATTGTTTAATAATAATACAATTATTAATTTTGACAAAATGCCGGCCATGTCTATACAATACGGTGATGTAGGCTTGTACCATAATTACATAGATTATGTAAAACAAAATGCTTATTTATACCAAAATAATAATTATGTTAATAATGTGTTGGATATTTTAAAAATATATCCAAATGAAAATAATTATAATTAATTATCATTGGTTGTGATTCTTAAAAAGAAATGTTTTGGCTGCATTTTTTTTTAATTATTGGTTATGATTAGTTTTTTTGTTAAGTTAATAAATTTATTATTTTTAATATTGTTTTATTTTGTATAAATAAATTAAATACTGTATATGTTTTGTAGTCAACGGTTGATATTTAGTCTCTTCCATCATCAGTATGACTTGTTTAACCTTGATTTGACCAAAGCCTTTTGGCAAATCCTGAAATAAATTAAATTTTCTTAATATCAAAGATGTGTCCCAAGTTCAACTGTCTTTAAGTGAAATAAGCATAAACGAATCTAAATTTGGTAAATGCTTTTACAAATTGTAAATTTACGAAAATTCGTATTTAGTTAATTGTATCAATTCGACTTTATTTTTTTAATAGCGTAATGATATGTTTTAATATTATAATAGTATTGAAGCCAGTTGTGGCGCAGGGGCACAAAGTGTGACTGTAAAACCGACTGGTTGTGGGTTCGATCCACTCTCGAGGAGATGAAATATTTACTTAAATTTATATTTCCATTTCGTCGCGCTGGTGTCAAGGCAAAGCGCGGCGTTGAATTCTGCCACTCATTACGCAATGCTTCCACAATTCGTCAGAAAGTGGGGAATAGAGTGTCTTAACACTAGGCTCCCTCTACCTACCCTGCTGTGTGCGGGATTTATTTTTAAAATAATATATATTTTGAAATATGTCAATTTTTTTATATAGAGTAGGATTTTGTGTGATATATATAATTTCATAACCCCAAAAGATGAAAGAAAAAATAAATTGTTGATAAGACCGTATTTTGTGCCTCAATTATATATTTTTTCCTATTTATGATGTGTCGATTATGTTAAAATTAGTCTCTCGTAGGTTTCACAAAAAATCTTTAGTTCTTTTTTTGGTTTCATGTATATAGGGAACCTAAGAAACTGAGCATTAATTCACTCTATTTCCATTTAGATACTTCCCATCCCCGCTTTCCGCCGAATTTTGGAGGCATTTCGTGTTGAGTGGCGGAATCTAACGATGCGCGTTGCCTCGTTTCCAGAGCGATGAAAAGAAAATATTTCATTTCTTCAAGTGTGAATGAACCCACAACCTATTCCGTTAATAGTCGGACGCTAGCTCACCGGCGCTACGCGTCAATTGGTCCTATTGGATAGTAATCTCGATTCACAAAAATTTAAAATTATGTGACTTCAATTTAACCGACGATATATTGTGTTTAAGTTTTAAGATGTCGTGACACAAGCGTGTGACAGTAAATGCGAGCAGTGATGAGTTCGATTCCCGAGGGAATGAAACATAAAAAATTTGAGTACGAAGTGTTTTACCGACACCTGCGGGATACGGCGTGAAGTACTAAAAAAATATTTTCTTTTTGTTGCAGAGGACGCAGAAAAAGATAACATAATCATAGCTTATCTACCATCTGGACAATATATAGGTGTTAAACTGTTTCAATCAAGACCAAACGCCTTCAAAAATGACAACGCTCGTCTGCAATGGGATAGGCAGGCCGCTTCTAACGCTATCACATTGAAAATACAATTAGGTAATTATTTTAGTTTTTTTAAATTTATTATAAGGGTAGCGGGATTGACTCCAGATTGGGTGGGTTTAGTTTTGTATTGTGTATGTTTTAAGGTAATTCAAAATTCTTAATTTGAATTCCTTAGTTTTTTTTTGCCTCACGCTATATACCACATATAATAGGTTAGGTTAGTGTCGAGTTAACAATTGAAACCTAGTGTCATTCCGTTCGAATTAGGACATTTTCGTTCTTTCGAGAATGGTTTGAGAATTCGGACAGTGGGAACGGATTGTCTTTGCACTAGGTTCCTAGGTACCCTCTGCCTACCCTGCTATGTGTGCAGCTAAGCTGAAAAAAAACTAAAGATAACAAATTAAAATCCTCTTTAAGCATAATCTATAAAACTGTGACACATATCTGTCTGTACATAGAAGATATACGAGAAATTCTACTTTTGCCTCCCATTTTGTCGGTTTGTCAACGTTAATTTCAGAAAGGGTTTAGCCGATTTAAATGCATTTTTAAATATTGTACCGTCATGGCGTGGTGGCACAAGCGTGTGACTTCCAACGCAACAGTATGGGTTCGATTCCCACTCAAGGAATTGCAATAACAAAAAGAAATTGCCGCGAGCGGGTCGCTAGTATCATATAAGTATTGTTATCTTTTACAGAAAAAGGACAAATAACATCACAATCAGTGATAGAACAACTCGTAATGGATTTAAATTTGACAGAAGAAGAAAAGGCTACTTTGGATAAAGAAAGAGAAACAGGTAAGAATGTTTCCTTACATAGTAATTAGTGATGTTTTTTTGAAGAAGAAGTTATGGATTTTAGGTTTGATCTGGCAACATAGTAAGAAACTCTGTTCCCATTACGACACTTCTGTACTCTGTTGTGGGAATGTGGGAGTTGAACACACAACCCTCGCTTTTACAGTCGCACGCCTGTTCCCCCGAGTGGCTCAATGACAAAAGTGGAGGCATCGACGACCCAATCCCCATCCTAATTACAGTATTTTTTTATTGGTTACAGAGGAAAAAAAATCTCGCGTCCAGTTTTTGAAGACTGAAATGAAATTAATAGAACTGGACACAAAAATAAAAACTTGTTTGTGCTTGGAGAAAGCGGACACCGAGTTGTGTTTGAAATTGTTAGATGAATTGTCAGGTAAATATATATTTATACTATTTTACTTTTACATTATTGAACAATTTTTACACGATTGGCTACTGTATGTTTCTGTAAAGTTTCATTTAAATGTATTGAGTAGTTTTTGTCTAATAAAGGAACAAGCATTCATTCCCACAAAAACTTTTTACATTTATAATATTATTTATTAAGATGTTAACACTCTTTATATTAAGTCAAGCTGTAACTAAAAATCTGAGAATATGAATCCGAAACTAGATTAAATGGCAATAATAATATTTATGATACTTTCGGGCTGGTCTGTTGATGAAATTGGAAAAAGTCTGATGAAACCTTGAACTGTCTACTAGTAAACTTAGCTATTCAAGAAAATATGTTCAATCGTTTAAAAATTATCAGTTATTTTCTAGTTGATTGCTTACTTTTTGGAGATTAATGTGTCGGGAGCTATTAAGTATGAATGATGAATATTTCAGAGCTGGATTTGAAGCCGCTAATGCTGCTCAAGCACCCGACGTGCGCGGAGACGGTGAAGCGCATGCGCGCGTACGTGGGCAACGCGCCGTCGTGGGAGCTGAGCGAGCACGCCGCGCTCGTGTTCTCGCAGCACGCGCACTCCATACGCGAGCGCGCCGACCAGCTCTACAAGGGGATGAAGGTGATAGCTCAGTCCGTCTGTGGCATCCTAGCTACTAAACGGATCAACCTATTGTTATATTTGAAAAATATCTTGAACAAGAGTTCTATTAGCGACGATTCAAGAGAATACGTTCTTTTTTTAAACATTTTTAAAGTGTTAATCCACATTTAGGAAAGATAAATACTTATTTAGAAAAGGTATAAAAATTTGAACGTAGCGGGACTCGAAACTCCTGGAAACCGACCAGGCGTTCTGACCACTGAGCCATATGTTCTCGCCAAGCTACGTCGAAATTCTTATACGCTTGTTACAACTTATTTATGTATACAAGAATACGTTCAGCCGTTTGGAGACTATTAGCTCTTGTGTTTTTAAATCGGAGGTGTTAGATTGTTAATAATTTAAACCTGAATGAAGTGTAACTAAAATAAAAATTAAATCAGTTTCACGCTGTATCTCGCACACAGCAGGGTAGGTAATGGGAATCTAGTGTTAAGACCGTTCCCCACTTTTCGCCAAATTCTGGAGGCATTGCTTGTTGAGTGGCGGAACTCAACGCCGCGCTTTGCCTCGACGCCAGAGCCTAAAAAATTACCCTATATTTATTTAGATATAAATGATTTTACTGTGTTATAATCCCTATATTTATTTAAAGAATTTTATTTATATTATTTTTTAATTTAAAAATTATATTTTGTTAACAGGATCTCTTTAAAACACCAGAGGGATTGTCGTTTTGGGAATTTTTCACTGAACGCGTGAGCCATTTCAAGAAAGCGACAGCGAAATTAACGTCTGACGAACTGCTGGAGTTGGTTCATGAACCTTTAGGTATAATTAAATATATATAATTATTATACTATATAATTTATAATTTGTTATAAACTTTTTAGTAGAGGCTTTCCTGGCGTACCATAGATTTGTTCGAATAAAATGCGGTCTTGCTTTCAGTATTTTAACATAAAATTTCTTTAAAATATGCAAAGTGAAAATCTACTATTATCAGTCTTAAGAAACTGATAATATACGGTTTAGTTTTTAGTTTAGTGTGACTAAAATAAATTTAAAAAAAATAAACATAATAAGGATTATCACGATTATTACACATTTTAAATAAAACTATTTACTACCCGTGACTACGCACTACTGCAAAGTGTTCGAAACGTCGGGTTTCCAAAAATGTATAAAAATACAAATACGCGATTAATCCGGTTAAAATAGTTTTATTTAAAAAATAAACTTTTTTCTCACAGAAATGACAGTACCAACATCGACCACAATGAAAGCTGCAATTGATGCAGTAAATGAAGAAACCAATCAAGAAGAACAACCTAAAAAGAAGAACAATACACCTGGTATGAATATAACTATACTTATATTTATAAAGCTGAAAGGTTTGTTTGGCTTTACGCTCTAACCTCAGAACTATTGGTTTGAATTTGTATTTTTAGGAAAAGACGAGATACACAACACTTACACAACTTCTAATTATTTCGTTTTGACGGCGCGGGCGAAACCGGATGATAAAAGCTAGCAAGTTTCATGCTGCATCCCACACTACCTAATGTTAAGATACCACTTTTCCAATTTCTGCTGAATTCTGACTGCATTGCGTGTTGTATGGTGAAACACAACGCCGCGCTTTGTTTCGACACCAGAGCGAAGAAATGAAAATATAAATAAATATTTCATTTCAGTCACACTGTTCCCATGCACCACCACTGGCCTCGTATTGTGACGTAATTGCAATAAAAAAAACAAGTTATTGGTTCAATCCCCATTCGAGGAAATTAAATATTTATTTAAATTTATATTTCCATTGGTTCGCTTTGGTGTCCAAAACAAAAAGGTGTGCAAAACCTTAGAGTTGAGTTCCGCCACTCATCACGCAATGTCTGCAAAATTCAGCGGAAGGTGGGAAACGGAGTGTATTAACACTAGGTCCCCGCTGCCTACACTTATGTACGGGATAAGCGGGAAGCTGCTTTTACTATGCTCTAATTTTTAAATTCCTTTTATATTACAGCGAAAGCCAAAAAAGCAAATAACACTCCTGCAAAACAACCATTGAAACGACAATCGTCTAGAAGACAACAAGAAGATAAAGAAAAAGAACAAGTAGAAGAAAATGATAAGTCAGAAGTTAATGAAGAAGATAAACCAAAAGACAAAGATAATGACGTAGTAGAAGAAAAAGATAGGACTAAAGATAAGAAAGAAAACAAAAAGAAAGACAAAGAAGAAGATAATGATCAAGATGAAGTTAATAAAGATGAAAAAGATGTTTCCGATGTAACGAAAGAAAATAATGACGAAAAACAAAAATTGACAGATAATGATAACGAAAAAACACTAGATAATGATACAGAAGATAAAAGTATAGAAAATGAGAAAGATGTGGAAGACGATAAAAGTACAGGTAAAGAGAAAAATTCAGATAAAGACAAGAATGTAGAGAAAGAAAAGGAAAAAAGTGCGGAAAAAGAAAAGAACCCGGATAAAGAAAAGAGTGCGGAAAAAGAAAAGAAATCGGAAAAGGATAAAAATGCAGAAAAAGAAAAGAAATCAGAAAAGGAAAAAATTGCGGAAAAAGAAAAGAATTCTGAAAAAGAAAAAAGTTCAGATAAAGATAAGAAATTGGATAAAGACAAAAGTGCGGATAAAAATGATAGTAAAGATAAAAAGAAAGATGAGGAGAAGGAAAAAGAAAAGAGTGAAGATGAACCTAGAGCGAAGCGATCGAGAGAGGTGAGAATTCTTTAATATACTATTTTTTTTAACTTCATGTTGATACAGAATACTGTATCTAGGATGGGCAGAGGGAAGCTAGTTTTAAGTCACCCGTGTGGAGTGGCGGAACTTAACGCCGCGCTTCGTCTTGTTAACTGAACGAGGATATGAAAATTAGTAATCCTTGAGTTCAAACCCAAATCTATCGTAGTTACATTCACACAATGTTTTCTGTTTTTCTGTTATGTTTTCCAATAGCGTGAAACTATAAAATATATTAGCTAATTTTTTGTTTGATTTTTCAGAGCAAGAAGACTGAACCGCCACCCCGGTCACCGACAAAAAGAAAATCCAAACAGACATAAGAAAGTACATATTTTGTTATAAAATAGTTAATTATTACATTATTTTTTAGAGAATATGGTGGATAATTGATGTAAGGTTTATATATATATATATATATATATATATATATATATATATATATACGAGTATATATATGTGGAGCTGTCAGTAAAATGGTCTAACTCTTATATTTTTATTATAAAAATCATGTTCTTTTTATTGTGTGAACTTATAAAAAGGATGATTCGAAATTGTTATTCGAATGTCATAGATTTAGGTCGTATAAATATCTCAATTTTGAGAATATTATTGAACGTAAGGTGATTCAAAATGTTTTATTCATGATTTCTTTATGCATTTAACTAAAATTTATAAATTGTAGAAGACATACATTCGTATGTTAGTACTGTTTTATTCTGTATAAATATAAAGATAATTCTTATAATAAAGTCAATGTGAAATGGAAAGAAATGAAAAAAACTTACTATTGCTTGTCCTTAAAAGGCAATTAAAGTTAAATCCTTTTACTATTTTAATTTTTATCATAAAAAAATGCTTTAGTCAACTAAAGATTGTTCCTTATATTATAAGTCGTCATAAACATATTTTTTGATTGACGTGGCTCGATGAGAACGTTTTTTTTTATTATTTTTTAAAAATTATGTTATATAGAATAATTGGCTTAGACCATTTTTATTCTGACTGCTTCATACATGTTTATATTATATCTATATCACTTGACTTACAATGAAATAAAATCGGCTATAATAAATTAAAAAAAATAGCCAAATTAATTTTAAATTGTCACTATATTATCAAATAAACACAATAAATTGTATGAGACACATACATTTCTTTTTAAATATAATTAATATAATTATGTTAATTATTAAATAGGCATATATTTTTTTATTTGAGGCTGTTCCCGCACATAGCAGGGTAGGTAGAGGCAATCTATTGTTAAGACACTCCGTTCCCCACGTACCGTCGTATTCTCTAAGCATTGTGTGTTGAGTGCCGGAACTCAACGCCGCTCTTTACCTCGTTACCAGAACGAGTGAATGAAAATACTGTGCCTCGACGGTTTATTTGCTCTTAAAATAAGAGATCCATTATTTTAAAAGGATCTATGAAGATAAAAATATCAAGTTATTACAAAATTAAAGAAAAAAAGTCCATTTAATTTAAATTAGATTTTTTTCTAAATATATTCAAAATGCTAAACAGTTTTTTTTATTATTATTAGACCTAAAATACAAAATTTGTATATAATCTTAGTTAGACTTTAAAAAATTATGTATAAGTTTATATTTAAAAAGTTAATTTTGTCATCTTGGCTGGAAGTCATGATGATTTTTTTCCTTTTTTCCCATAAAAAAAACAAATGGTGTCACTAACATTGTTTTTAAATTGCAGCTCAAAGATCGAATCAAAAATCGTATGTAAAATAGATTAAACGCTTATTTATGAGATCAAAAAAATTATAGAATCAATTTTTATTTAAAACCATTCAATTTTGTCATTTAATATGGAAAACGTGAGAGAGAACGTGAAGGAGATTTGTTTCATTATCTTTTGTTTGTTAACAGATTCAAATAATTCTGTTGAAAGAAAATTTTCTTTTTATATTGCTTAAATACTGTAATAAATAGGTTCTTATAGTATTTTTTTTTATAATAATGAGAATTTTTATTATTTTTAGTAGTGTAATTATTGATGTCATTATTAATTTCATTTTATTTACAGATATAGCAATAATTAATTTTGTTAGATATATTTTATTAAAAAACACATGCTTTTTCTTCATTCTGTAAAAAAAAAACTTAATGTTAAAATCCTCCGTTCTCCACTTTCCACTGTTTTAGAGATATTAATCGCAACGAAATATTGTATTAATATAAAAGTTCCACCATAAGTTCAACACTAAGTTGAACCCAACAACCATAATTTTTTTCTTTACTAATTAAGTATCAAAAAAAATTATTTAGTTTATAATTAATATTATTTAGTATACGTTGACTTTTTATTAAGTAAATACTAAAGATAAAAGATATTTTGCATGAAGCAAAAATCTATCTATCTTTTTTTATTTTTAATTTAAGTTAATTAGTACATTATTAAATTGTACGGTACATTTTTGTATTTTATTAGGCGTTGTAAATAATATGTAAAGTTGGTAATAAACTTTTTTCTATATTAAAGTTGTTTAATTGTTTTATAATTTTCGACGATTTTATTATTTATTAAATACTAGCCACGCGCGGATCTGTCCGCTTTTATTTATAGAAAAATTATACAATATCTTTATATAAATTTGTAGCCATGTTATTTTACACGTATAAAGTATATAGTAAATAATTTACAAATAAATATTAAATAAAACAGCTTCACACTATCTCGCACACAGCAGGGTAGGCAAAGGGAACCTACTGTTAATACACTCGGTTCCTCACTTTCCGCCGAATTCTGGAGGCATTGCGTGTTGAGTGGTGGGACTCAATATCGAGATTTTTGCTTTGCAACTAAAGCGAAGGAATGAAAATATTAATAAATAATAATTCTTTCCCCGTGTAGGGATAGAACCCACAACCATCGCATTACAGTCACACTTGTGTCCCTGCGACACGACGGTCTCGTGGTTCTCAGCTATTATTTTAAGAAAATATGTTCAGAAGCTTGAGGATCATCATCTTTTCTATTACTAGTTGTTTGCTTGAATGAATGAATTATTAAAACCACTTAAAAATCAAACTAAATGAAGGTTTAAATAAATAAAACGATCAAATAAATAACTTTAATACATACATTTAATAATAGATACACTGTTAAATGCATTTACAGAGGCACTACGATGGCAGTGCGGTTTATTTCAAGTTCAATTATAAATTTTATGCACCATTTTATAATTTAAAAATTAAAGATTTGAATGAATGAAGGCAATATGTGATAAAGAAATTAATAGAAAAATACATGATGTATTTTTGGTACTTTATTTGGAAAAATAAACTTTTTATTGAAAGTAAATACCAGTTCACTATAGTTCTATAGTTATGGAATTTTAGACGTGACAATTATCACATAAATCAATTTGCCAATCGCACAAAATTGAGAATATAGAAAGAAATTATATTTAAAATTCAATATTTAATTATTTTTTCATTTTAGTTCTTAACACTCATAAGGAAGGAATAGTGAATTTGAGTCATGACACTTCAATCTCCACTTTCCACAATATATTGTGTATTGAATGGAACCAAAGTGGAAATAGAACCCACACTCATCATGTTGATGAGAGTTAATACACATAGTTGTATGTCAATGTTAGTACAGGCCCTTGAACTGCAATCTTTAGAACAAAAATACATAAAAATAATTGAAATGTCCCTCTAGATAGTGTTGCAATGATATATAAACTTATCCAAGAAACAGTACAATCTCAGTACTCTTTTAAAGTATTTACATCATTGCCTTATACATAGTTTCTTCTGTTTCTTTATAGTAAAGAAAAACAAACTCCTGCTCCGACACCGAAAATATGAATTAAAAATTTATTCATACCACCTTCATTCATTGAATAAAAATTGTTTAAAAAACATAGCACAGAATGAACGAAAAAAAAAAGATCCCGAAGGTTGACTTACAATAATTTTATCCTAAAATTAAATTTATATTTTGGAAATTTTGTCACTTCTTGCCCGATTTCTTTATGCCGCCACTAACTAGTGGACCTTTTTGGGAGGCCTTCGCCTTGGCTTCCTGTAAACAAAATGTATTGTATAAAATAAAATGTACATAACTATTAGTAAACATGAGGTTGTTGTGGCGTAGAGGCAGAAGCGTAAGACTTAAGCGCAACGGTTATGGGTTTGATTCGCACTTCAAAATTAAAGATTTAATATTTTTATTTCCTCGCTTTGGTAATGAGGCAAAATACAGTGTGGACTTTCACTATTCAACACGCAATGCATCGACAATTCTGCAGACACAAGGCAATGAAAGTGTCTTAAAACTAGGTTTCTACCGTACTTAGTGCAGGATACAGTGTGAACCTAGAAAAGAAACTATTTTTCTATAATATAATTAAAACAAGAATTATATTATCACATATGACAGTAATGTCAGTAACTGGTTATCAATATTAAATATAAATATAATAATACTATTACTGTTTTATTTAAACCTTCTATACTTACATCTAATGCCTTTTGTTGTTCTTTTAACTTTTGTTTTAGGGCTAGGTCATCATCGTCAAGTTCTCTCGATGCCTTCTTGGGTGCTTTCAGTGGCTTCTTTTTACCTCCATCACGGCCAGACATCTGTTGTTATATGTTTTATTTATAATCATGAAGAGCATTGATCAAACATTAATCTATTATAATACTAGCAACCCACCCTCAGCTTCACCCACTTAGTTTAATGATATATTATAGCTAAATTTTATCAAATCTTTACATAAATTGCTCCTTATGTATTATTTTCAAGAATTAGTTTGGTTGTATGCCCAACGCCGCATGGACTGGTTTAAATCGAAAATTTTTGTATGTTTATCAAAAAAGGGCTATATTACATCATATCAATAATATTTATGTAACCCACTGAACCTATAAGTTAAAATGTCTTATAATTCAAGTGCCTTACATAACTCTTAGTTATTTTCATTTCACATATAAACTGTAAGTAAATGTCACAAACATAAAAAGCATTGAATTTTGTAAACATATAAATTAAAATTTTCTTACATATTTTTACACCTAGTTATATGACTTTAAACTAACTAAGCTATTATGCTAAGATAATTTCAATACACAGATAATTTGATAAATACAAATAGATGAAATGGTATTAATGTCTTAAAAGTAATGCCAGGGCCACTATTACACGCAGATATATTTTACTTTACAACTCTTTTTTTGAGTTATGCCACTGAACATGCAATGCCTCGAAAACTATGGGATATGAAGTGATTTAATACTAGCCTACCTTTGCATACTGTAAGAAAAGCCACAAAGCAGAAAAAAAAAACGAAGCTTCTCTACCCTGCTGTACATGGGAAACATGAGTAGCAGAAAAAATATAATTAGATTTTGTACTCTTCTGGTTTGGTATTCCTAGACAGTAAAAGTATTAATACATCTATCTAGCTTCTAAGTAACTGTTTCGCCATATAGCATGTATGTCTAAAAAATCTCAATTGTATAAAAATATATTTATGTGTATACTTTATATTATACATATCATGTTTAAATGTACCAAAGTTTTAAGCATTTATATATTATTGTTTAAATTTAAAGAAATTCTAATTTTACACATATTGTAACACAAAATAATAAAATTAGGAGAAAAGTTTTCAATTATTTTAATTGTTAGATATATTTTCAAATTCATTAAATTTAATTATTTAGAAAATATATCTATTATAATATTGCATTCGGCTTTAAACGACGTAAATTGCTTTTAATACGACGGTCTGAACGAATGCTTCACAAAATAATTACGATTAATTTAACATAACCTATATAACTCTGTTAATTATGACTTTTAGAATATTTAAACCAATTTCAATAAAAGTATTTAATATTATAAATGAAAGAATAATAATAAAATATAAAATTATACTTACTTTAATAGATTTTTGTTAGATTTCGGGAAAGTAGCACACTTGAAATGACGATTGAAGATTGGCGTTTTATTTTTTTAATAATATATATTTGACGTTAGATAAATCTTGTCTATGGTTACTTTGATTTATCTATAAAATGTTATCATCGTTAAAATTGTATTATTCAATATCAACATTTCATTTTATGTAACTGAAATATGTATTATATACATAATAATAGAATAAATTCTATTAATATATATAAAATACAATATGTTACAAAAATTTACATTTAATGACATTTTAATTTAATGGTCTACGCATAATAAGTAATATGAAAACATTATAAAATCATTATTCAATTAGGCTTGTAATGACACTTTTGAATAGCCAAGTTACAAGCCAGTAGTATCAGTCCTACAGGAAGCTACCAACGCAGAAATAGAGTAGTTCGGCGAAGGCAGTTCTGAAGAGGAAGGCCGACTAGAAACTCAATAGTCTTCTCACAATATAATTTTTCAGTATATATATGTTTTTAATTTCATGCACTATAATTATAATCATAGTATTTATGGATTGATTAGTAAGTTTACTTATTTACTTTTATTATTTTAAGTGGCAAGTCTAAAATCACTTTTGTGAATTTATTAAGGACAATTTATTAAATATCAAGCCCCATTACCTCTTAGTTAGTCCAGTGGACCATACGAAAAAATCCTAAGGAAGAATCCTAGGTTCGATTCCCTCTTGTAAGAATGATTTGTTTTCATTTTCTCTCTCTAGTAAAAGAAGCCATGATGATTTGTTCCTCTACCAATCAACAAGTAATATCTCGAAGGTTCGGCGGTGTGTTGAGAATGTAGTGTCTCAACTCTCAACGCTAGGTTCCCTCTGCCCTGCTATCTGTGGACTATAGCGTCAAGCTAAAAAAAACAAAATATAAAATTACAATCATAATGATCATTTCAGATCACTTATCTTTATATCCTTAACTACTATACACCGTTGGTACTTGTACTGTATGATTTCATGTTTCAGCTACAGCACAACGTGTAATCGCTGAAACGGGGTCGCTGTGAGAGCTGTAAGCAAATTGTGTTTGAAGGCGGGTTTCCTGCATGCACTTAGCGAGTCGCTTTCACACCGTGGCGTGCCTATTACATAAAATAAAATAAATCAGCTTCACGCTGTAGTCCGCAGACAGCAGGGTAGGCAGAGAGAACCTAGTGTTAAGACACTCCGTTCCCCATTTTCCCGAATTTTGTAGGCTTTGCATGTTGAGTTGCAGAACTCAACGCCGCGCTTAGCCTCGATACCAGAGCGGAGAAATGGAAATATAAATTTAAGTAAATATTTCATCTCCTCGAGTGGGGATTGAACCCAAAACCAGTCGGTTTTACAGTCACACTTTGTACCGCAGCGCCACGACTGGCCTCGGCCTTGGACTTGGCCTATTACTTATTTTAATAAAAAAAATCAGCTCCACAACTTGCTGTATTCCTTATACAGCAAGGTAGGCAGAGAGATTCTAGTGTTAAGCCACCTTTTCTCCTCTTACCGTCGAAATTTTTGAGCTATTGCTGCCCCACTACAGCCTCTAGTTTTTTTAATTTTAGACTTTTATATTTAAGCATATTAATAAATTAATTATTTAAATCTTTTGTTTTCAATACTTTAAGATTGTTTTAACCGATTAAGATATAATGAAGATAATTGATATTTGAAATTAAGTTTGGCAGCATTAATAAACAAAATGGGGGTACTTGTGCAAGGTAAGTGGGAAGTAGGTAAGAGATATAAAAACACTAGTCTTAGGACGCAAATAAGGTAAAATGGTGCTTGGTCCACCACAAGGATGCATATTGATGTGCTGAGTATAGAAAAGTCTGCTGTGTATAGGAAGGGAGTAACTAATTGAATATTAATATTTTAAATTATTTAAACGAGTGAGATTCGATTTTTTTTTATTAAATACTTTTTAGGAATTGATTTAGGACGAGTTTAATTGTAATAAATGGTGTATTCATAGTAAACGAGAGCGGTATTAATAAGAGGAAAGTTGAGAAAAAAAGTAATATTTCAATTGATTCTCTCTGTCTAAATTAAAATTAAATATGTGGTGTGTTCGAAATTGAAAAGAAGAAAAATATCAATCGGTGTAATAGACAGCCTTCGTATGACTGGGAAAAACGTACGGTACACGTTGTTTCGTTTGATAGAGTATCGAGCTACACTAGACTAAATATGCGAGTTTGCTTTATACTTTTGTCTTAAGAAATACTTATGAGGCATAATTTGAAAATATATTCAAAATATATCACTACTTGGCGGGAGCTTCAAGATAAGAAATGGAAAATCCCGATCTTCCCTGTTCGTGTAGGAATGTCAAAAAATCTTGTCTGTCAGTCACTCAATAACGGAGTTATTACATGATGGTTTTTATTTTGGAAATATTTATGCACCTTGCTATATTTCACAAATGTTACATAGACAGACAAAAATTTGTATTTTTTTTTGTTTTTCGTGTTTTAGTAACGTGTCAATGATGTCACTGAATTGACGAGAGTGGCCAGTTGTGGGGGAAGGGCACAAATGTATGACAATAAACGCGACTGGTTATGGGTTCGATCCCCACTCGGTTAAATTTAATATTTATTTAAATTTATATTTCATTTTCTTCTTAACACGCAATGCCTTCAAAAGTTCGGCGGAAAGTGGGGAACGGAGTGTCTTAGACTAGGTTCCCTCTGCCTACCCTGCTGTGTGCGGGATACGCTGTAGTCTGAAAACGATTTTTTTTTAAATTACCGACAGGCACTTCAATTTTATTTGTATGTACAGATATTATATAAAGCAATGTGAAATCAAGAATATTGTGTACAAGGAGTGTTGTAGTAACAATAAAGTGTACAAAAGGAAGACTGTCATCTTTCAAAAAGCTATACCTATATCAGAGAGCTAAGCGAGCTGGAATTACCTGTTACATTATTAAGATATCCGTTCCCCACACTTTCGCCTAAATTTTCTAATACTGCGTGCTTAGTAGCGCAACTTAACGCTGCACTTTGCCTCGTTACCAAACCGAGGAAATGAAAATAAAACATTCCGTCGCGTTTACAGTCAGACAAACTCGATCGAGCAAATTAATGATTTTGAGTAAGCGCTTTTTCTACGTCTGTTTAATAAATATTTTGTGAAATTAAGTTATAATACTTAAGTTACCTACATAAATCAAAGTGACTGCGCGACTATCACACGGTGTAGAACACTGAAATTTTTCATGTATATACCTAGTATAATTTTTCCTAGTATCCTAGTAGATATCTCGAAATGTCTACAGGAACGGGATCAAACGGATTAAGACTTTACCTTCTACGCCCGGCTACCATTGCAAAAGAGAAATGAGGTGGTAGTGATAGGTGGAATGGATTCCTCTTTAATAAAATAGGTTTACATTCCCCCCATAACATTATTTCTCTCCGCTCTCTAGAACTGATCGAGTTCATTTCAACTCTTTTAACTCGCTCGGTCCTTTCCGCCCGACTTTTTGTTAGTCACGATTCAAGTAAAGAGTTTACTCTTGCGAGTTCAACGTAGTCATGAATGGGTCCGCTCCTCTCGTGGACACCGGACTTCATATTACTATTGCTAAAACATATAAGTACTAAGGTGAGTATACATAAGGAAAGAACCCTCTCATTAGAAAGGTCTCAATTGAAGGCGGTCACTAAAGTTATAAAAACTAACGTTGTAATTATATACGTTTGTATGTACTTGTGCTATATATGTATATATGTGTGTATGAATGTGTGTATGCAGGTACAAAGTATTTATAAGGGTTTTACTCAGCGTACGCACTTTCAAGACGGTTGCGGGTTTCCATTCTTCCATTTTTGTTGTAGGGTTTGTTAGAGTTATATTATATTGTTTATATTATTTCTAAATTAAAGTAGTCGTAGTGATTGATTGTAAACGCGACGGTTTTATATTCGATTCTATCTAGAGGAATGAATTATTTTATAAAATGATTTTACACGACTTTACGGTTCGCCCTTCAACACGAAATGCCTAAAAATTGGGAACGGACTGCCTTAACTCCCTAAGGTTAAGGTTCATATTGTGTACTACTCCCTAAGGTTCACATTGTGTACTCTGGGCTTGCACATGTTGTATATGGATACACTGGGTAGCAAAAAATATCAAAATTTACTATACTTTAAAATACTAACTTGTCAATAAGCTCTCTTGGCTGGAAAAGGATTGGAGGTGCGTGGTCATAACAGAGATAATATAAAATAATTCAGTGGTGTTTATAATATATAACATGTTTAATTTAAATTGGTTTATATGAAATTAATCTTTTTAACTAGATTGAAACATGTATATACCGACGTTTCGAATATTTTGCATTGGTATTCGTCTACTACCTCGATGGGATGGAACTCAATAGTTTATTTAGATAATAAATTGCTTTGTTAAAAGCAATTCTTAAGTCAGTCCTCCAAAGATTAAATATCTTTCAATGATTTCCTTTGCAAAAAAAAAAAAATATTAAGTCAATTTGAACTTACGATATCTAATTGTATGGAGTCGTCAGAAACAGCAACACGGTGTACTTGCAAAGAGCAAAAAATCACTTATTAGCTACGATTGACGCACCTTGGTTTGCCCGCAACGAAGAAACTCATGACTACATGAAGATGTCCAATCCAGTCGTAGCGCATGGGCAGCACTCGAAATGTAATATCTTCGTTTCTTCGCTGTGGTGTCGAGGCAAAGCGCGGACTTAAGTCCTACCACTCAACAAAGCCATGCCTCCATCTCGAACTCAACGGATAGTGATGACTAGAGTGTCTTAACACTAGCGTGAAACTAAGAGAATTACAACTTCAAGATGTCAAGCAAGGAAGTAAACAAGCATACTGGACGCTATGTCCTTGTCATCTAAATCCGTTGTATACCTAATTGCTCGACATCAGAGCCGTGGCACACCTTATGAAAAAGCACAGTGGGAAAGGCTTAATATTATAGGTTCAGTTCAGGCTGTGGCCTCCAAAATCCAAACAATAAATAAACCTCAAAAACATAAATAAATCTTGCCTAACGGATAAAGTCGTCCTAGTGCATATGGAAGAGCCTTAATATTAGGTTCCCACCTAGATTCCTCTGCTATATAGAGCGAATCTATAAAAATAATCACCCTACAATGGAAACGAGCCCACACGCACCCTTCCAACCAACACATGCAAATGCATGGAAACGCTACAATATCCTTATTTTCTAACACGTAGAGTTGAAATAACTTGAGTTTCACATTTTGTAGAGAAAATCCTTTACAAAACACACCTTTTTACTATCTTTAAAACCTTAATACAAGGGGTTAAAGTTCAAAATTGAATTACTTTTTACAATTTTGACATGCACATCTAATTTTTCTACAACAATAGTCCGTATTCTAAGGGCCTAAGGTTGAAATTGAGATGTTTTTTTAGAATTTTATAAAAAAAATGCGTTTCAAAACCGCATATCGACGTAGACATGTAAGGGCCCGCGGCTGTTGTCGCTAGCTTATTATGGAGTGCTTTTAAGTTTTTCTTTTAATAAATTATATCATATGTAGTATGAATAAATGTGGCAATGACTGAAATATATTCGGATTTTCTGTAATAATGGTAATGGGTTCGTTTTCTATTGAGGGGTCTTTATTGTGAGTTGTGGTGTCAAACCTTTAAAAAATATTCTAAAAAATATTTTTTTATTGCTTCACGCTGTATCCCGCAAATATCAGTCTTTGTGGGCAACGTTTTACAACACTGTGTTACTCACTTTCCGCCTAAATTTTCAAGATATTACATATTGTTCAACGCTATACTTCGACTTGGACGCAAGGACGTGGAAACATTTCCTTGCGTGGAGTGGAATCGAACCAATGACCATCGCGGTTACAGCCAAATGGTGTGGATCAAAGTGCTTATGCTTAGAGAAATTTAAACAAAGAAAAAAGTTTTTTTATTCTTATAAGAGCTCATTTTTTATTCTTCAATGAGGCTTTTTACTAGTTAGATAGCTATTTTTATTTAAAATTGTTTTGTTGGTTACTTTATATGGCTTCAGATTGACGTTGATTTGAATTCTGTGTTACGACAAAAAAAGGTAAAGTACTTTTTCAATTTTTTTTTTGCTTGAAACTGTATCCCGCATATAACAGGATAGGCAGAGGGCACCTGGGAACCTAGTGTTTCCCATTTACCGCCAGAGTGTGGAGGCATTGCGTGTTGAGAGGAGAAACTCAACGCCGTGGTTTGCCTCGTTACCAGAGCGTGGAAATGAAATATTTAATATTTTCGAGTGGGAATCGAATCTATAACCGGTCGCGTTTACAGTCTCATGAATGCTAGACAGTAATTAGTAAATTTTTTGTCGTCAAAAATAAAAGAATAATATGACCTATTTATTAATTAGAATAGTAACAAAAAATTTAAAAAGGAATTTCCCGTACCGGGAATCGAACCCGAGCCTCCTGGGTGAAAGCCAGGTATCCTAGCCACTAGACCATACGGGAGATACTCAAACTGATGTATATTTGCGTAATATTTTCGGTCTTATCCAATTGACAAGGCATCTTAAGATAGTGTAAAGCACAGTAGATCTTTCAAACATCTGGACCGTTTTTAATGTGGTTTTCACTAATTGATAAATTAATTCAAGTAGAATTATATTCATTTGGAAAATACTTGTATATTTTATCAGACTAAAGTCAAAATACAGTATCTTGGTTTAAGAGACAGCGTAAAACGGAGTGTCTTAATACAAGATTTTATATATATAAATGCGGAATAAAGTTAATATATTAATAAATTGAGGCCGTTTTGCCGTAGTAGCACAGAGTGAATGTAAACACGGGCTTTGAAAGTTCGATTCCAACTCGGGCGAATGGATTATATTAAAATCTTCGCTCTGGTAACAAGACAACGCGCGGCGTTGATTTCCGCCTCTCTTTGAGGCCAGATTTTCAACCCTCAAAACCCAATGTCTCGAGAAGTAGGCGGTGTATGGGAAACTGAGCGTCTTAACACTGCCTTCTGCCTACATTACGCGGGAAGCAACGCGAAGCTAATAAAAAAAATCTAGATCAATCCCATCTCCTGATAGCATAATATTTCATGATATCACACCATTGCAAATATTATCTCGCGGGTATATTAGAATATTAAAAGGGCGTTGCTCCTGAGGGACGTCGCACACTGGATGGAACTAGCTAAGTTATACAAGTTTTCACTTAAAATTATTATAATATTTCTAATGAAATGATTATATTACGTTCTATATGTGTGTTTCATATTTGATTTGGTTTCAGCTTCACGTTTGAACGGAAATGTGGGAATCTAGTGTAAAGACACTCCGTTCTCAACTTTTAGTCCGAATTCAATACATTGCAAGTTGAGTGGCGGAATACAACGCTGTAATTTTTCCTACAATAGCTGGACACCCATCATACTTACATTCAGACGCTATGTTCTACTACACCATAATGATGTATTTATAGATTAAATAATTGATTTTTTAAATTTGTTATTTATCATTTATTAATCTATTTTTTTATTTAAATCTGATATACTATCTCTACCTACAGATATTCGGTCTATAAGTTCTCACACCTTTTAAGATATACCCGTGTCTGTATCACGTTTTCTGCCTAATACCCAATTTTAGAGACATTGAGTGTATGGTCGCAAAACTCAAGACCGCACTTTGTCTTGTTACAACGGAATGTCTTAGGACTAGGTCCTTCTACTATATACGCCTACCCTACTATATACGTGGGAAGAAAATGAAAATAATTCATTCTCACGAGTGGAAATCGAACCCACTGTTACGTTGACAGTCAAAAGCTGTGCCCCTATATACAATAATAAGAAATTATTATTTTTATTACTAAAATAAGTATATACATTTTTATATTCCTTAATAATGTATTTACACGACTGAAAAGCAACCGATAATCGCCGATTCAAATCCAATTAAAAGGAAGTCAACCTTTTCATTCTCAAGACAAAGACCTTACACCAAACAGCCTTAATACAAAAGAAATTAAATATATATTTTTTAATTAATGACATCACATTGAGTTTTCCATTTATATTTCCCCATTTCTATTTCAATATAACCCTTATTCGTGATGAAATGCGTACATGTGTCGAGTGCGCGTGAAAATTCACGCCCTAGCACGGTTTCACGTTTTTTTTTTAATTACTACCCCACGGCGCTATTGTTGTACATCACTAGGGGAATCTAGGTATAGGGTTGCTATCAATGATTAGATATTAGATATATTTTTTCTCTATATATTTAATATGTACTACCACTGCGTGTTGAATGGCGGAACTCAACGCTGCGAGTTTTTTCAGTAAGAATTTCCGGGAAATATATATATATTTTTAAATGATAATATTGTCTTGAGTGGTGATCGACAACAAATAGTCACCATTTTAGGTACGATAACTCAACGCCCCAGATTATTATTATATAGGTTTCTATAGGTACATCTTGTAGATTTGAAGGCGTTTATCTCAGGAACTACTGGTTCAAAAATCATCTTTTGTTGCCACTGTTGTGTGAAATAAAATATATTGTATTGTACTGTAGATGACGATAATCCTTCCTGCGGTTAGAGTAAGGTTCTTCTGACACACACACAATCCTTATGTATCATAAAAAACTCTTTTTTTTTCACTTGTCCAAGGTCCAAAGACACTGTTTGAAATTTCAAAATATATGCTTGTAAAGTAATATGAACTAACAACCATAACAAATCTTTTATATATATATTCCGTATTTTCGTATTCTCGCCCCAATAACAAGACACCCGCAGGCGCCACTCAACACGTAACGTGTTAACGGAGTGTCTTAACTGCTGTGGCAAAGCGTAAAGCGGTTATATAAAAAAAGTAAAATAACATAGTGTCCTAGCCACTACCATCTAATGAAAAAAAAAACATTAAAATATGCGTAAAAGAGTGCGTATTTGTGTCAACCCTACACTGTATCTGGGGTGTCGTCAAACACCTCGTCATATGCGAGTAGGCACCTCTATTCTACTTTATAGGCAATGGGAAAAGTAAGTCATTAAATACACTAGGTTCTTTTATCTAGGTAGATTTAATTTGCTATCTAGACTGTCTAGGTTGTAGTGGGTTTGATTCAAAATGGAATTATAAGTTTTTATAATCTAAAAACACGCTTGGTTTCCATAAGCTACTTTTAGGAATATTATCAGGTCTTCGTCATCAGGAGAAATGAACGAAATTAACGAGTTCTAAATATGTTTTTACTAATAGACATCACAGAGTTTCACCTTTTCATCTTTGGACTTCATGAGCAGATCTGCTCGATGTTATATTGAATTACCTGATCAACGTATACTCTATAAGTTTCACGACAATAAAATGAGAGGGATCAGGGAGGGGCCGATAGGTTCATGGCCTCATAATTGTCTTATACCCATCCCAGCAAATAAAAAAAGTCCCTGAAAAATAAAAACCTAAAAATTTTTATACGAATAGATACTTAAAATTTGATAAAGAGAAACTTTAAATTTGAAGTTCAGCTCCCGAGAAATTTCTCTGGATACGCCCATGATTAAAAGTGTGTGAAATTAAAAACAAAAAACAGATCACGCTTTTTCCCGTATCGCAAGGTAGGCAGAAGGAACCTAGTGTTGGGTGTCAATATTTTTTATTCAAATACACTTTTGTAAGCATTTTTGCATCGTCGAACAAACAAAAAGCTACCAAGCTTAGAAGACAGTTCTGTTGAGGAGAACCGGCAACAAACTCCATAGTTACTGTTTTCTATATAAAAGTTACAATGTCATATATTACTTGTTATTTATCCTTTATGAAATTCAAATAATTTGATTCTACATATTTTTGGTTCGGTTTGGTTATAAGTTCGATTTGACATTTCCTAGTCCAGGTAACGAGGCAAAGTGTGGCGTTAAGTTCTGACACTCAACACGCATTGCCTTCAGTCTATAATTGCTAAAAAACTGCTAACTTAATACTTGAACGGCCCCTTAAATAGGACGTAGTGCCTTAACACATCATTCTCAGGTTTCCTCTGCCTTTCCTATAGGTGCTATGTGGGGCATATAGCCTAAAGCTAAAAACATTAGTTTTAGATTTTAAAGATATTTTCAAATTTCAATTTTAAACTTAACATAAATTAAAATTAAACCAGCTATTGCAAACAACTTCGTTAATTACGTCTTCTATTACGTGTATAAGGATCCGTTGAATTATTTTATTACTTTTATGTTCAATTAATTAATTTGAAAACTATATAATATATTTTTAACACAATATTTAATTTTCTTAAAATATATACAGGCTGTATGAAACTTAAAGAAACACAACAAATATATACGAGCATATACATATGTTTACGTCTTAAAAGTCTTACAGTTTTAACAGCCTCTTACAAACTGTTACAAAGAAAATGTAAAGAAAAGATATGTATGTCAAAGCATGACATTGTAGATTAATACCTAAAAACATTTATTTAAAAAATAAATATATCAGGTTCACGCTGTATCCTGCACACAGCAGGGTAGGGGAACCTTGTATTAAAACACTCCGTACCCTATTTTCCGCCGTATATGGCGTTGCGCTTCGCCTCGACAGGCGGAGAAATGGAAATATATATTTAAATAAATATTTTATTTCCTAGAGTGGGATCTAACCCACAACTAGTTACGTTTATAGTTACATAGTTTCGCATACCCCTGCGCCACGACTGTCCTCAAATTTGTTTAAATTATATTTTTATTAAGTAAAAATTTAGAGTAGTACATAGTTTCGCATACCCCTGCGCCACGACTGTCCTCAAATTTGTTTAAATTATATTTTTATTAAGTAAAAATTTAGAGGCCGTCGTGGTGCAGCATGACGATTGTAGGTTAGGAAACCGTTTAAGGGCTCTGACCACTAAGTCATACGTTCTCATCAGGCTACGCCAAAATTCTTATACGCTTGTTACAATTATTTGTGTTGGAAATATTTTTGTAAAGAGATTTTTACGAATTTTCGTTAGCCAAAAATAATTACTTAGAATTGTTTGGCAAGGGAGAATGCTATTAATCTAATCTTAAATTAAATTAATTTTCACTTCGTTCAATTTTTTATACGTTTTATAAATAAGTATTTTTGTTTCTTAAGTGTGGAATAACACTTTAAAAATGTCAAAAATACTCTATAGGTTCTAATTACGAGGTGAATTTCGTACAAAATACATAAAGAAAACAACACATCGTCGTCGTATCTTTTAGTGGCGTTGACTTTGAAATTTTTTCTATGCACTAAGAAGCGTAATCCTGAATATTTAAATTAATATCACTTCGAAACCTTATTTATGAATTCGACCTTATTATAAATTGTCTTGACAGACGGACAGACGGACTACAAAGTGATCCTATAAGAGTTTCGTTTTTCCTTAATACATATGGAACTCTAAAAAAGACGATAAGCTAGGATAGGATATTTAAAAGACGTTGATGTAGTTTTATGTATTTTAATTTACGACCAGTACATTAGAACAAAATCTAAAAAAAACCTACCGTATAGATAAAAAAATTCTATAGTTATGAAACTCCTCCATTTTGTTTTCATTTCACATTTATTTCAATTCACGCACTCCTCGCAGTCCTCAGGAGCGGCGCCATTTTTTCAAGAACTCCTCATATTTCTTTTTTTTTAAATATACAGACTAAAAAGGTCAAGATAGCGGTCGGATTCAGCCGAGAGGTTTCGGAAGGACATTAAAACCTCTTTAAGGGAACATAGCGAATATTTTAAAAGGAAAAATATGTTAAATAAGTGTAAGGGAATGTTGATGATGTCGTATGTTTGTTTTTTTAATCATCTATAATAGGAAAGAATATTTTTGTGCGACAGTGTGTAGCACTAGGGTTGTAGGTTCTATTTCCACAGAGTAAAAAAAGATTGGATATCTTGAGGATTTTTTTTTGTTTTTCGAATATAGCAGCGAGAAATTAAAAAAAAATCTTCAAGATATTTTGTTCTATTAATAAAATTAATTTGAGTTCCGGCGCTCCACATGCAATGTCTTCAAAATTTGGAAAAAAGTGGGGAATGAAGTGTCTTAACACTCCCTCTGTTTATAATACTGTGTGAGAAATAATATTGCTCAAACACATTATAAATCAGAAACATCATATTAATTGTGTTTTTTTAAAGCATTTCTTATAGGATCAGTTTATATTACAATATTTAAACAGAAACTGACTTCCTGAATTTCAACCTGATCCCATAGTCAGAACCCTTTTCAGTAATCATTATTCGAAATAGGTTGGCGGGATATTGAGTTATTCGTCCATTCGTCGCGCACATACTTAAGTATTATGTAATTTTCTTATGTATTATCATCACAATGGGAAGCACTGGCTTTCAAATAAAAAGAGAATCATCAAAATCGGTTGACCCAGATAAAGTTCTGAGGTAACAAACATTAAAGTAAAGTACAACTCGACTTGATAACCTTCTTATTTTACAGAAGTCGTTAGCCCTGAGCTGCTCATCCTGCCACGTGATGGGCAGCTGCACTGTGAATCCATATCGAGCTGGTCTGATGATAGCGCTCGAAGGTGGAAAAACTCTGAGTTGTCTATTGGTTGACATATTCATACAATGGAACTCAAAGGTGGCTTATGGAATCATATGCCCATTACTCCACCAAAGTAGACACAAGACGAGCGGAGAAAAAATGTTTTTTTAATAATCTATAGAAAATCAATAGAAAATTATTCACACATCTCGTCTCTAGTGGCGATCGCTAACCTTTTCTTGTAAGTCTCCGCTTTAGACCTATCCACAAATGTCCACTTTGGTGGAGACCGAATCTAAGTTTGTTTATAGTTTATTTAAAAAGAAGGGAAAAAAAGAAAGAATCGAGTATAGAATCGAATCGAGTATTGCGGTTCAAATCTCGGTTAAGTAAATATTATGAAAGCTTATTGTTTAAAGTTTAAAACCTTGTAAGTGAAAAACCTTGATCACTAATCTATAGTGATTATTGATAGAGATTTATGGAGACAAATAACTTGTTGAGTTTTTTACTGAACTTTTTGAAAGGGGAACCTAGGATGTAGTTTAAAACACTCTGTACTTCACATTCCTGTCCGAATTCGAAATAAAATAAAAAATGCCTATATATATATATATATATATATATATATATATATATATATATATATATATATATATATATATATATATATATATTTCAATATTTATAATACGAAAATAGTTTTAACACCACATGCACGCTGATATTTTAGCGAAGTAAATTGTGTTAATTGGCGTGTCAAAAATAAGTGTCAACGGATAAACGAACAAAATGTATATTTTAATTTTGAATAAAGTTTTAGTATTTAAATATATAGTATTTTTTCTAATTTCTATATTGTAGTAATTTTTAAGATATTGTTCATTGAGTGGAGGAACTCTACGTCGCAAAGGAAATAATTAAGTCCTAAATGTAGTATACATAAAAGTCTTTAATTTGACAGGAAATGTTATCAAAATCAGTTTATCCGTTTAATAAATATATATATATATATATATATATATATATATATAAATATATATATTTTTAGAAAATCTACTAAAAGGCACAGATATCATTAGTATTTTGGCATGTTAGTCAGGTACATTCTATTTGTGGATACTACAGGAGAGAGAAAAAAAAATGTACCTCTCATATAGTAATCAGAGAAGATCAGAGGAAACCTAGTGTTAAGACACTCCGCCTAATTGAAACATTGCGTGTCAAATTTAACGCCTCGTGTTATCTTCTTAAGAAAGCGAGGAAATGAAAATAATTCATACCTCTGAATGGGAATCGAACCCACAACCGTTACAATCAGATACTATGCCGTTGCGTCACGACGGCATTTGGATGATAACAAAAAAAACTAAATATTTTTCTTTAATAATAAAAATAAAGAATAATATAATATAATAAAATAAACTTTAATCAGAGAAGCTTAATAAGATTATTTAATAATAAGACATTTAACTTACATTAAGTTTACTTATTTTTTCCTTCTATATGTATACTCGTAGGCCATATACTTCGGCCTTCGGCCATATTCTTCCCACTTAAATATATCCCGACAAGTGTGGGTTGAGTTCCTGTTATTTCAAAATGAAAATATTTTGATTTCATCATATTTTGAAAACTAACGTTTATTCGCGACTACACCCTCGGGCCTAAATTATAATAACTAAAATTTTGTATGTCACATGAGACATGTTATATATATCCTATATCGTGGATAATTGGACTTTTCAATATATGTCAAAATACTTTTGTTATATAAATATATATACATACATATTCGAACCAAAGGAGCTCTTCAGTTTTATAATAGTCCTTCGTTGTAATGCTACTTCTCATAGACCTGTAGACTGTAGGTTTAATACAGTTATGAAATTTTACAAGAACGTTGTGGACGACACGGTAGTTTGGTGATAATTGTAATTGTAAATTTTGAGTAAATGGTTTAAATGTGTCCCATAGAGTTATCTGTGGAACGCTGAAAATTTCGCAAAATTTTGCGCAACATAGCTCCGCTCAGCTCTCCCCGCCGTGCACAGTATGGGGCGAATCCTAGTATTAGAAAAGATAAATAAAAAGAACGACTGTATCTCATTGTTATATGTTATAGTAAAATGGGAACCTACACTTATCTCACTAATTTAACTGATCACCTGTAGTGTTGAAGCCACAGTAGCCCAGGGACACTAGGGTGTGGCAGAAACGCGACGGCTGTGGGTTCAATCTCCTCTCGAGGGAACAAATTATTATTTCTTAATATTTTCATTTCTTCGCTCTGGCACGAATGCAAAAGCCCGGCGTTGAGTTCCGCCACTTAACCCGGAATGCCTCAAAAACTTCGGCGGAAAGTTGGGAACGGAGTGTCTTATCACTATGTTACCTCTGCCTACCCTACTGTAACGAGATACATTGAGATTTTTTTAAACTGCAGTGTTTGAAGAGTTCCAAAGTTAGTTTAAGTTCATTCAACAGTAACTCGTTTAGGTCGGATTCGGTTATATGTATTGTTATATGTGGGGTAGGTAGAGCGAACCTAGTACTTTCCATTCTCTATTTTCTGCTCATCATTTAAAACATAGCGGAGGACAACGTCGTGCTTTGTCCTGTTACTACAGCAATGAAATGAAAGTAATATATTTCTTCGTCAGGAGTCGAATCTAGAATCAGACAGATCGTTTCCTTTTTCAGTGAGTCTCTATATTTCCCTGTTACGGCGCATTTTTTTATAATCATTAGGTACATCGTTCTAATAATATTTAGTTTATCCATTCATTCAGACAAAGCATGGTATTGACTTACATTGGATGTGGAGAACAGGTAATATACATATAATTAGTATTATTTTTTTTATGTTACCTACAAGAAATATTAAAAAAATATATATCAACAACACCAATAATAATGACATCTCTACGCTTTTTAAAATCCATTTTCCATATAAAAAATACATCGACTACATGTAAAATCGAAGAATAAAAATTCACACACGACAAAAACCAAAAGCGTTCCCCCATATATTCTATTCTCATACAAATTAAATCTATTCATAATTCATAGTAGTCGTTTACTTTTTCTAGTTTCTAGGCATTCACAGTTTGTATGGCTAGATTCTTGGTTCTAACTTCTGTGGACAATGTCACCCCTAGATCCTAACCCTTATGTGCGTTTCCTATGTATTAAAGTGTATTGAACTTTTTACCCTACTTTGAAATGGTAGGAATTTTATATGGTTACTTGTTAGGTTTGGGATACACTAGCAGGCAAGTGAGGATATTTTTAAACACTCTAAAAGTATTATTTCACAGTTAGAAAAGAAAAATACTTATTTAGAAAATTTATAAGAATTTGAACGTAGCGCGACTCGAACCTGTGCCTCCTGGAAACCGACGAGGTTATAAGTGAGGATATTGTTGTTTTTTTTATACAGAAGAATGATTAGGCTTTTACTAGATCAGGAACAATATTAGAAGAAACATATTCAATATATTATATAATTTTTTATATTAAAACCAAATCTGATCAGACAAAACAAAACTTTAAGTTCCACTTCCATTAGGTAATTAACGGAATATCTATTAAAGAGGAGGGCAGAGTGAAATATCATTTCAAAAAGTATTTAAAACGTTAAAGAACATAAAAAATATATAGATAATATTACACTTGTGTACACATACCTTAGTCGTGTACTACACAAGTCGGTGCCCTATTAAATGTCTATGTAATATGGCGGTAGATAAAAAAAGGGCGGGTATCCTTTTGCCTAGGCGTGAATAAGCGTAAGTTGATTTTTTTTCTATCTTCACGCACGCAACTCCCGTATGTTGCGTGTTAGTTATTTTTCACTTACCAGCCATCTTTTTTTTTCTAAAATGGCGAACTGCCAATGCTAATGCGAGAAAATTTTCACAATTTTTTTAACTTCACGCTGTATCCCGTACATAATAGGGTAGGCAGATGGAATCTAATATTAAAATACTAGGTTTCTAATATTTTCTAAGCAATGCATGTCGAGTGGCAGAATTCTGCCAACGTCTGGTTATGTCTGGTAGACGCTGCTATACAGTGTAACTATTTTATTTATTATATTTATTAAGCAACCCTTGCGCGCTTCGCCTGCTTGAATTTTAGGAATATTTATTAATATTATTCAAGTGATCTTCTCACGTAAATGAGAAGTGGGAATTTCTGGATAAAAAGCTCTTTATATGGCGGTACAGCAGTACCACTTCCTATAAAAGTCAAAAAAAAGCTCAATCAAACAGAACAACAACAGTCAGACAGACAAAAGTGAATTTAATTGGCGTCTCGGTCCTAAAAATCAAATACAGACCCAGATTCTGCCCAAGCCTATACAAGCAAAAAAAATAATCATACAAGCAAAAAAAAAATCATTCATATTCGACTAGTAGTTCAAAGGAGTACATCCTTATGTACACAGAGACAGATAAAAAATTATTAAATTTATTACTTCGTTCTGGAGGCAAAGTCGCGGCGTTGAGCTCCGCCACTCAACTAGTAATGTCACCAGAATTCAGCGGAATGTGTGTTTTAACACTAAGATAACGATGGAGAACTGAGAGACTTAACAGTAGGTTCTCTCTGTCTACCATGATGTATGCAGAATACAGCGCGACTCTAAATTGTATAGAAAACGAACATAAAAAAATTGGGTACAGGAAATTTTTTAATAATAACTTTAATATAGCGTCACGCTAAATCCCGCAAATAGCGTACACCACCAGAATTAGAAACATTGTTTGTCTTGTTCTTCTTCTTCTTCTTTCAGCCTTTCGAAGTCCACTGCTGGACATAGGCCTCCCCTAATGCTCGCCACTCCGTCCGGTCCTGCGCCCTCTGAATCCAGCGGATTCCCGCTGTCTTCTTTAGGTCGTCGGTCCACCTGGCTGGAGGGCGGCCTGTGCTCCTTTTGCCGAGACGTGGTCGCCATTCGAGGACTTTTCTTCCCCATCGGTTGTCGGTCCTCCTTACAATATGGCCTGCCCATTGCCACTTCAGCTTGCAGATTTTGAGAGCTATGTCGGTAGCCTGCGTTCGTCTACGGATTTCATCGTTTCGAATTCTGTCGCGTAGAGAAATACCAAGCATAGCTCTCTCCATCGCTCGCTGAGCGACTTTGAGCCTGTGGATAAGGCTTGCGGTGAAGGACCACGTCTCAGCGCCATAGGTCAACACTGGCAACACACACTGGTTGAAAATTTTGGACTTCAAGCACTGAGGGATATCAGACGAGAAGATATTTTGTAGTTTCCCAAACACTGCCCAGCCGAGTTGGATTCTACGAGTGACCTCTCTCTGAAAGTTGGACTTACCCATTCGGATTACTTGTCCTAAGTAGATGTACTCGTCAACCACTTCCAGAGGTACGCCTTCGACAACGACCGGTATGGGTGTGACATGGACGTTAGACATGATCTTTGTCTTGTCCATGTTCATCTTAAGACCCACCCGTTGTGAGGCGCTATGGAGGTCCCCTAGCAAAGCGCCTAGTTCCTCCAGGGACTCAGCCAAGATTACTACGTCATCGGCAAATCGAAGGTGTGTTAGGTATTCTCCGTTAATGTTAATACCACGCCTGTTCCACTCCATCAACTTAAACACGTCTTCCAGTGCAGCATTGAAAAGTTTCGGGGATATTACATCCCCTTGTCGCACTCCGCGCTGCAGTGGAATAGGTGCTGTTCTTCCGTCGTGGACGCGGACTGACATGGTCGCGGCTTTGTACACACACTTCAATACCTCGATGTATCGATAGTCAATCTGGCATCGTTGGAGAGACTCGAGCACTGCCCAGGTCTCGATAGAATCAAAGGCTTTCTCATAGTCCACATACGCAACACATAGCGGCAGATTATACTCCTCGGTCTTCTGTATAACCTGACGCAGCGTATGTATGTGGTCCATGGTACTGTAGCCTTTACGGAAACCGGCTTGTTCGGGAGGCTGGAAGTCGTCTAGCCTGCGCGCAATACGATTAGTAAGGACCCTTGAAAAAAGCTTATATATGTGGCTTAGAAGCGCGATAGGTCTGTAGTTCTTCAATAGAGCTCTATCGCCCTTTTTGAAGAACAACACCACCACGCTCGTGCTCCACTCTTTCGGAACAGTTCCGCTACTGATGACGGTATCAAACATTTTTTGCAGTGCCAATAGTAGTGGCTTGCCTCCGGCTTTTAGTAGCTCTACTGTGATACCGTCATCACCCGGTGCTTTGTTGTTCTTAAGCTGATTAAGGGCTCCTCTAATTTCGTACAGGCTGACGTCCGGAATATCTTCGGTATAGTGTCTGGTCAATTTGGCTCTTTTGTCATTCAACAAATTCGGAACGAGAGGTTTCGAGGATGTATATAAGCGTCCGTAATACCTCTCAATTTCTCTCTGAATTTCAGGCTTAGATGAAACTGTAGCACCAGACTCCGTCCTCAACATCGTTAGCTGGCTTTGCCCGATACTCAGATTCCTTGTGAACACCTTGGAGCCTTGGTTCCGCTCGATTATGGTCTTGACGCGCCTTACGTTATGAGCACGCAGATCACGTCGTCTGCTGCAAGAGATCTGTTTATTGAGCTGCCTGTATTTAAACATTGAAGACGGGGACCGGATACACAGTTCACGCCTTTCCTTCATAAGGCCAAGGGTATGTTCGGAGAGCTCCTGAGGTTTACCACTGGAGGGGGTCTTAAAGAACTTGGACCCTGACTCGTGGACGATTTGTACCACCCTCGTGTTGATGCTGTCCACAGACGTGCATAATTCTAGGTCTGCGAAACGATTTTGCAAGTCTAGCTGAAAGTTTTCGGAGCCCTGGATTTGGACAGGTGTCGGTCGGAGTGTAGACTTCATTAAGCGTGACCGTTCCAGCTTAATATTAATATTTAACGTGCCTCTTACCATCCGGTGATCGCTACCCGTTTTAACCCTATTGATCACTGAGACATCGTTAAATATGTGCCGTTTGTCTGTCAGAATGAAGTCTATCTCGCTTTTTGTGGAGCCACTAGGGCTTACCCAAGTCCACCTGCGCTGTAGCTTCTTTTTGAAGAAGGAGTTCATCATAAAGAGGTTCTCCCTTTCCAAGAAGTCAGCGAGTAAGTGGCCTCGGTGGTTTCGTTGCCCAAACCCAAAGGGCCCCACTTTCTGCTCGTCGCCGTCTCGCTTTCCCAGTCTTGCGTTAAAGTCCCCCATCACCACCGTGAAATGAGTCTTCGAGGTGTGTATGGCTCTACTGACGTCCTCATACATAACCTCGACCTCATCGTCTGGGTGTGCTGACGTCGGAGCATACACCTGTATAACCTTAAGCGAATACCGTTCTGATATTCTGAGTACAAGGTACGCTACCCTTGCTGACACACTTCCGACTTGTGTCACGTTGTTGACGAGGGACCTATGGACGAAAAACCCTACACCACCTTGGGACAGATGTTCGCCCAAGGGAGTTGCTGGACTCCTACTGGGCGCGTCCCCAGGTGGCGGATAGGGGAAACCACTCGCACATGCGGGCGAGTGGACCGGGAATTTATTCCCGGCGCGGACCAAAACCAGTAGGCATGGGCGTGCCTTTAGTCCATTGTTATGGACACGGCCTAGGGGAGCACACCCCGACAGAAAAGCCCAGCTGTGGAACAGCAAAAACACAACATGATGGCAGCTCGTAATTTTATATTACCCCAGGAGGGTACCAGTCTCTTCGGAGCTGGAGAATCCCTCCGTGCTACGGCACGCAAGCCCCACGAATCTGGGGGGGGCAACGGTTGTCGTTGTGTTGGGGGGGAAGGGCCCGAGATGGGCGGAGTTGTTGTGGAGGCAGAGAAGGGAGGAGTTGTTGTGGCGCCTGAAGAGGGCGGTGTGAGTGCGTTGCCCGAGAAGGGTGTTGAAGATGGCGTGCCTGTCACAGGCGGAGAAAAGGCTCTTGAGCCTACGCAGAAGGAGACTGCACTTAAGTGCGCAAAAGTGGTAGTAGAACGGCTGGACCTGGCGGATGTCGCCTCCATTATCAGCGGGAGGTCCAGGTCCGTGTCTACATCATCACGGGGTCGTTTCTGGGCGGCCTCTGAATCGGAGGTGGACAGTTGCGTGTCCATGGAGTCGCAGGATGTAGCGACTCCGACAGAGACTCGCAAATATCGGAAGAGGCCGAGGAGTAAGAAGACCAACTCCGGCTCTTCCGATAACGACGACGAGAAGGAGAAACCGAAGGCCAAGAAATCCACGGCCAGGCGGGAAGAGCTTCAGCTCCAAGCGGAGGAAGAGGTGGTTGGTATCGCCCAGACGGTACAGTCCAGAGCAAGCTCCAGGCTCTCGGACGTAGCGGACTTGGTGATACCCAGAGTGGATGGACCCTTGGTGCATGATCTGCAGCACCAGGTCTCTGATAGCCTAGCTATCATTAATAAAGTCGCCTGCAGATCCGGCAACCTTAAGGGTACTTTTACAAAAGCCCTTAAGGATGCCGCCGGCGCCATCAACACGGCCGTGGCGATCCTGGCAAACAAAACCGCCAGCGAAGAAGTTACGCAGCTCCGAGCGGCAAACATCCGCTTGACACAGGAGTTGTCGGAGCTGCGAAAGGAGATGTCGCTCATGAGGACGGAGCTCGAGCGCTCCAGGAGCTCGCGACAGTCTCCCGAGGAGAAGAAGAAGGAGGACGCAATGGCGCGTACGGTGATGGTGCAGGTCGGCACATTGCTGAATACGCGCCTGGCTGCGCTGGAGGACAGGCTCCTTCCGGCAAAGCCAATGCGTCCTCCTTTGGCGGCGGACAAAAGGCGCCAGGCGGCCGTCTCAAGGGTAGTGCCAGAGCCTACCGTGACGACCCTGGTAGCGCCTGCCAACCCTGGCCCGAAGCCACGGCAAGGTACCAAGAAGGCAAAAAGCGGGAAGACGCAGAAGAAGCCCACTCAAGCTCCATCAGTGGAGCCCCGACCGCTGCCTCCTGCCCCGGCCGACTTGAGCGAGGGCTGGAATGTGGTGGTGCGCAAAGGCGCCAAGAAGAAGGCGGCAGCGCCCCAGACGCGGCAGGCGACGCAGAAGGCGAAGCCAAAGTCTGCCAAGCAGCCAAAGCTCCGTCCTCCACGGTCGGCAGCAGTGACTCTCACTCTGCAGCCGGCCGCAGCCAGCAAGGAGCTGACTTACCGCGATGTGCTGACGCAGATCAAGGAGGCGGTAAAGTTGGAGGACCTGGGGATAGCCGATCTGCGGCTCAGAGTCACCTCAACTGGTGCCAGGGTGCTGGAGCTACCTGGCGCCAATAGCGGCGAGAAGGCAGATGCCCTCGCTCAGCGGTTGAGAGGAGTGCTCGACGCTAGCGAGGTGCTGGTCGCGAGGCCGATGAAGTGCGCAGAGTTGAGGGTCAGTGGCCTAGATGACTCTGCCACTTCAGAGGAGGTGGCGCAGGCCGTGAGCCGAGTCGGCGGCTGCGAAGTCGGGTCTGTGAAGGTGGGAGAGATCCGGCAGGACCGCAGCGGGCTCGGCACGGCGTGGGTTCGCTGCCCTATCATGGCGGCGAAGAAGGTGAGCGGCACGCGGCTCCTGGTGGGCTTCGTCTCTGCGCGGGTGCAGCTGCTGCAGCAACGAAACCTACGTTGCTTCCGCTGCCACGACATTGGCCACGTGGCGGCGAAGTGCAGCAGCTCACTAGACAGGAGCCAGCAGTGCTTTAGGTGCGGCCAAGCCGGGCACAAACAAAGCCAGTGCTCGGCGGCACCTCACTGTCCGGTCTGCGAGGCAGCAGAACAGCCCGCAGACCACACAGTAGGAAGCGCTGCATGCGCCAGGGCCAGCTCCTCAAGGAAGCGGAGGGGCGGCAAAAAGGGTGGGTGGAAGAGGCCGTCGGCGGACGGGCCAAATGCCCCAGGCGGGCGTGAGAAGGTGCAACACATGGAGATCAAGTAATGGCTCTCCGTGTGTTGCAGGCGAATATAAACCACTGCGCCAGGGCCCAGGACTTATTGGTCCAAAGCCTGGCGCAGTGGTCTATTCAGGTGGCGGTTGTTGCGGAGCCTTACAGCGTTCCCGACAGAGACAACTGGGTCGCCGACAACACCGGGGTGGTAGCACTGATCACCCAGGTCGCTGCGGGCTCTCCGCCTTTCTCACGTATAGAGAAAGGTGCGGGATGCGTCGCGGCACTTGTCGGTGACGTAGTTGTCGTCGGGGTCTACTTTTCCCCCAATCGAATCCTCGCGGAGTTCGAGGAGTTCCTCATCCGATTGGGGGAAATGGTAGAACGATTTCGTCCGGCGGAGGTGTTGGTCGCGGGCGATCTCAACGCTAAGTCCAGCGTGTGGGGCTCCGCAACGACGGGTGTTCGTGGTGTGACACTGTCTGAGTGGGTAATTGCCACCGGGTTGTCTGTCCTCAATCGAGGGACGAAGAACACGTGCGTGCGAAGGCTGGGCGGATCCGTCGTGGACGTTTCGTTCGCGAGCCCGGCCCTAGCGCAGCGTGTTCGGGGTTGGCGAGTGCTGGATGATGTGGAGACTCTCTCGGATCACCTTTACATCTTTTACGAGATCTCCACACATACAGCGGCGCAACCAACCCCCAGTCCAACCTCGCGAGAGCACGGACCGCGGTGGCAATTGAGTCGCCTCGACAGGCAATTGTTGGAGGAGGCCTCGATAGTGGAATCCTGGCTGCCCCAGAGCTTGGCGTCTGCAGAAGACGCCGCATCCTGGGCGCAGAGGGCGTTGACGCGTATCTGTGACGCGTCAATGCCCCGTTCCAGGCGCCGCCCTCAGCGGCGGCAAGTGTACTGGTGGTCGTGGGAGGTCGCGCAACTGCGTTCCATCTGCGTTGACGCGAGACGCCAGTACAGCCACTATCGCAGACGGGTACAAAAGGTGCAGGAGGAGGAAGACCGTCTGTACCAGGTCTATGTCGAGGCGAGAACGCGCTTGCAGGAGGAAATCGGTCGTGTGAAAGGCGAGTCGCACGACCGGTTGATCGCGGGGATAGACCAAGACCCGTTTGGCACGCCCTACCGAATGGTACTGGGCAAGCTACGGGCTTGGGCACCACCTCTGACGCAGACACTCCAACCGGATGTCCTCCGAGGGGTTCTGTCGTCGCTATTCCCGCAGCGGGCCAACTTTACACCACCCAGTATGGCCCGCCCTGCAGCGCGTGAGGAGGAGGAGGAAGACAGTGTCGCACCACCTGTGGAGGAGGAGGAGCTCGAAGAGGCTGTACGCCGATCTCGGCTCAAGAGCACCGCCCCGGGCCTGGATGGCATCCCCGGCCGGGCGCTAACTCTGGCCCTGAACACCCTGGGGCCCAGAGTGCGAGGACTATTCACTGCCTGTCTGGCTCAAGCCATAATTCCACAGCGGTGGAAGACAGGCAGGTTAGTCCTCATCAAGAAGGAGGGTCGCCCGGCGGATTCTGCCTCCGCCTACAGGCCCATAGTGCTCGTGAGCGAGATCGCCAAGCTCTTCGAGCGTGTTGTAGCGAGGAGGCTACAACACCATTTGGAGCGGACAGGTCCGGACCTCTCGGACCACCAGTATGGCTTCCGCAGTGGCCGTTCGACTGTGGATGCCATACTCGAGGTAAAGTCCTATGCGCAGGATGCGGTGGCCCGGGGCGATGGAGTCTTGGCGGTGTCTTTAGACATCGCCAACGCTTTCAACTCCCTGCCCTGGCCCTGCATTAAGGAGGCACTTATTTACCATCGTGTGCCTCCATACCTGCGCCGCGTCATCGGGGCTTACCTGTCCGAGAGGTCTGTGACCTTTCCGGCTCCTGGAGGAGGATGGGAGGTGTTCGGCGTGTCGGCCGGTGTTCCACAAGGATCGGTGCTGGGTCCGATCCTCTGGAACATCGGCTACGACTGGGTGCTGCGAGGCGGCACCCTGAGGGGGATAAAGGTCCTCTGTTACGCCGATGATACGCTGGTCTTGGCGCAGCAGAGGACCTACCGGGAGGCGGCGGTCCTGGCGACGGCGGGAGTGGCCGAAGTCGTGGGCCGCATCAGGCGGCTCGGTCTGGAGGTCGCCCTAAACAAGTCCGAGGCATTATACTTTCATGCTCCTCGAAAGGGCCCACCATCTGGGGCCCACATTACCATCGGTGGCGTCGAAATCGGCGTCACCAGGAGCATGAAGTACCTCGGACTTGTTCTGGACGGACGGTGGAGTTTCCGGGGCCACTTTACATCCTTGGCCCCGAAACTGTTGAAGACGGCGGCGGCATTGGCGCGCCTTTTGCCCAATGTCGCTGGACCGAGCGCCTCGAGCCGTCGGCTGTACACCGGAGTGGTCCGATCGATGGCCCTCTACGGCGCCCCCGTATGGGCGGACGCTCTGGATCGGCAAAACATCGCCCTGCTGCGACGTGCGCAGAGGGTGATGGCCATCCGGGCGATACGGGGGTATCGGACCATCTCCGGTGAAGCAGCGTGTGTGCTGGCCGGAGTCGTGCCGTGGGACCTGGACGCGACGTCTCTGGCGTCGGTCTATTGCCGGCGTCGGGGCCTTGCGTCCGGGGATCCGGTAAGCCCAGCGCGCACCGAGGAGGAGCGGGAAGCCGCATTAGAAGTGTGGGAATCCCGGCTGGCGACACCATCTGCCGGCCGGTTGACGATCGAGGCTGTTCGTCCAGTCCTCCGCCAGTGGTTAGCGCGGCGTCACGGCGTCCTAACCTTCCGCACCACACAGGTACTCACGGGGCATGGCTGCTTCGGGGGTTACCTGTGTCGGATCGCTGGGAGGGAGCCCGACGCTCGCTGCCACCACTGCGACGGCTGCCTCGATGAGACGGCCCAGCACACGTTGGAGGTGTGCACAGCCTGGGCGTCTCAACTTCGCGCTCTGCGCGACGTCATAGGGGACGACCTCTCCCTGCCGGCCGTGGTCAAGGCCATGGCCGGTAGCGAGACGTCGTGGGATGCGGTCTCCTCCTTCTGCGAGGCAGTGGTGCTCGAGAAGGAGTCGGCGGAACGGGCGAGGGAGGCTATTGCCGAACTCGCCATCCGCCGTAAGAGGCCGGGTCGCCGGAGGGCGGCACACGATCGCCGCCTTCCGCCCTAATGTGCCAGAGGGCGGTCAGCTTGGGGAAGCTGGCCGCCTACTAACCTGGCCCGAGTAGTCGCGCGCAGGTTGCTCCCGCGCGCTACTCCGAGCAGGCCGTCGAGGGTGCCCACACACCCTTGACTCCGCGACGTGCCTTTGCTGGCTCCCGCCGCCGCGTTTCGCGGAAGACTATTGTCCCCGCGTCCGCGGCCAGTGGCGGTCGAGGAGGAGCACCGTGAGGTTTTAGTGGGTATTCGGACGGCCTACATCTGCCAGTCCGCGAGCCCCACATAACCCGCCCGAGTCCCCACTCGGGCCGGTATCCGTAACAGGATTTCCTCACGAAAAAAAAAAAAAAAAAAAAAAAAAAAAAGATGTTCGCCCTCCCGATGATAGAACAAGTTACCGGACTTAAGAACTACCGTGTCCTCCCCCTGTCTTCGGACTTCGGATAGTCCTATGATGTCCCACTTTAACTTGCCTATCTCTTCTTCCAGCTCTTTTATCCTCTCGTCGGTTCTCAGAGTCCTGGTGTTATATGTTGCCAGGTGCAGAGGTCGTTTTGATTTTTGACAGCCAAATCTCTGCCGGAGATTCTTAGCACCCCCTGCCCCGCCGTGACCAAGGCCGCTGTCGTAGCCGGGAATAGCGGGGCCGCCGGGGACTGGGGGCCGGGGTATTTTTGTGCCTTTCATAGGGGGTTAATGCCATAGTCACCGCGCTTGGCACTGCGTGTTGGTGACCGCAGTAGATATTATCATGCACAGGAAGACGCTGCTGCCCATCTCCTGGTATTTATCCCTCGATCGCCTCCTACGATCTCCACAGGAAGAGTGGGAGTGGTGCTATTCTAACGCCGGACACCACACGGCAAGAGAAGTCTTGTTAGAGAAGGAAAAATAAAAAAAAAGATATTCTCCAGATTGGACATCGAACCCAAAACTATCAGGTTTGCCAGACGCTATCACCCTGTACCACGACGGACATTTAGTTTTAAATGAGATAGTTACGTATTTAACTATGAACAAGTGATGATTCCTACTAAAAATTACAGAAATTTTGATTTTTTCTTTTGGTTTGCTAAAAACTGATGAGACTATCGTTGCGTAGCATCAGGATCTGGATCACGACGTATTTGGGTTTGAAACCAACACAACGAATTTCGTGGCTCTAGTAACAAGACAAAGCGCTGCGTTGAGTTCTGTAACTCAACACGCAATATCTCAAAAATTTCCTTTAGCTCTGTCTATCTTGCTATATTTGGAATACAGCGTTAAGATACAAAAAAGATTATAAAAAAAACTGACAAAAAAAAATCCATATAATACTTAATTTTATTATTTTAATAGAAAAAAAAAATTAAGAAAAAAATCTATCATTTATTCCTGTGTTAGACCTAATAGCGCACTTAAAATAGCTCTGTTGGGGCTAAGTAATGAAAAACATGAGAGTTTTCAATTTTGCAAAAAGAGGGTTCAACTCTACTAATGATTTCATTTAAAAAATATAATTAATTCCTGCCCCACAAACAATGTTTCATAATTGGACAGAAAGTAGGGAACGGATTGTCTTTTTTTTTTTTTTTTATGGAAAAGACACGGCAAACGAGCGTGCGGGTCACCTGATGGTAAGTGATTACCGCCGCCCACGACCCCGTGCAACCCCAGAGGAGCTACAGGTGCGTTGCCGGCCTTTAAGATGGGTTGGGCGCCGGGGCCCGGCATTACCTGATACGAAACGCAGTGGCACAAAGCCACTACTTCACGCCGGTTTTAAATGCCGGGGGTGGTAATGATCCGGTCGAGTCTGCCCATGCGTGTTGCCATTGCTGGCGACGTGACTCTACCACACGTACTTTAGTCGCCTCTTACGACACCACCAGTACCAGGATGATCCTATTCTAGGCCGGGATCACACGGCACAAAACATTAGGTTAACATTAGGTGTCTTAACATTAGGTTCTTTTTCGCGTAGATATCTCTGAAAAAAACTGCTTAGATGTTAAAGAAACTAAATTTAAGATCGTAATTATTATCATATTAGTAATCAGTCATACTTACAAAATAAAATTTTTACATTGGATAATAGAAGGACAGCTTCACATTTTACCCACGTAGCAGTGAAGCAGGCAAAGGGAACCTAATGTTCTCTTGAATACTAGGTTCCTTTTGCCTGTTTGTGTGAACAGTTTGTTTCCCAGTTTTTCTCTTCTTATGATATTGCGCGTTGACTGGCGGAATCGAATGCCGTGATCGAATAATAGAAACTTCACGATAAATCTACGAACCTAGAGGAAGTCACTCCATTCTTTATTTACCATATGAATTTAGATCATTGTATGTTAAAGGAACTCAACGTTGAGCTTGGTCTTGAGAGTTCTCAAAGAGAAGAAATTATTATAATTTAAAAAAAAATCAGCTTCACGCTGTATCACGCACACAGCAGGGTAGGCAGAGGGAACCTAGTGTTAAGACACTCCGTTCCCCACTTCCTACCGAATTCTGGACATGCCCACGGCTTCGCCCGCGCTATTAAAAAAAAAGAATAAAATTAAAAACGCCTCTCGCCTACACGTTATAGCTTTTCTCAATTCACTTAGGCGGTGGTTTCTTATAATTAATTGCTATTGAGATAGACGTTCTCTTCGGTCTATTTAAAACAATTCACCTATAAATATAGAGTATTTTGTTATACTATTCGCTCTTTCTTTTAAATGAAAATCCATTTATCTCTGTCCGTGTCATTGTTAGAAACCATTTAGATTTTTACATGCTATTTCTACTAATATTATAAATGTAAAGTATGTAAGGATGGAAGTATGTATGATTGTTACTCCTTTACAAAAAAAGTACTGGATAGACAGCTCAGCTTCACGCTGTATCCCGCACACAGCAGGGTAGGCAGAGGGAACCTAGTGTTAAGACACACCGTTCCCCACTTTCTGCCGAATTCTGGAGGCGTTGCGTGTTGAGTGGCAGAACTAAACGCCGCGCTTAGCCTCGACACCAGATCAAAGAAATGGAAATATAAATTTAAGTAAATATTTCATCTCCTCGAGTGGGGATCGAACCCACAACCAGTCGGTTTTACAGTCACACTTCGTGCCGCTGCGCCACGACTGGCCACAACATCCAGATTTGACAGACAGATGTGGATAAAACTTTCCATCCTGATATTGCATCAGAATAACATAGCCTATATGTTATTCTACAATATATAATGATTTTATGTAATTTTGGTCATAAAATAACTAACAATACATGTCAACTAAGTCGAAAACACAATCGGTTCTCTGAGAGCACGTGATCATCTTGGCGTATGGTACCTAAAGCATTGAAGTTACACAAATATTAACTGTATGATTGTTTGTCTTGAATAGTTCTAAATAAAAATCCGCGAGGGCATATGTCTATTGTGAACCATACATTTCAAATTGAAATTGGATAGTATTTTACAATGTATATGTTAATATACCCAAACTCTTATAAAAATCAATACATTTGCCGCTTTCAGTATTTAATGTAAATAAACTTTGCATTTCACACTAAGTAATTTGGTGGAATAGTAATTTATAATAAATTTATATATACATATATATATAAAACTGTAAATCATCGATGTCTGTACGTATATGATTATACGAGAAAATCTTTTATTATTTGGGGTATTTATAAATGTGTATGTGAGTTTGTTGTTTGTTTCAATGTATAGACTTTAAAATTATAATGTTATTAGATCACAAAAGTAATTTAGATGAACATAAATAATTGTACAAGCGGGCGAAGCCGCGAGCGGGTCGCTAGTTATTATCTAATTGCACATTTATGAAGAAAAGGAGACCATCGTGGCACAGGGCATAAGAGTGTGACTGTAACGCAACGTTTGTGGGTTCAATGGGTTTGTGGGATTTTTAAAGATTTTTATATGTTTTTTAAAAAGTACTTTTCTTTCCTAAGCGCAGAATAATACTTCCGAAATGGGAAAAAAGAATTTTTTTGTATATATACATATAGATTCATGCTGACCTGTATATATCAGGTTAAGGGAGGATTCACACTGTAGTACCATGGTGCCTTCTCGGTGCAATATCTGTCTGTTATATATTTTTATACGAGAAACAATGAAAGCATACATACTATCATTAAATTAAGTAATATTTCTCACATAAGAACATGACATCGGAGAAAGAACGTACTATACTAACAATAGTCCTTAAACCTAGTGTAAAGACTGTTCCCCGCGCCTTGTCCAACTCTTAAGACGTTGCATGTTGAGTTTCGGAACTCAACGCTGCGCTTTATCTTGTTACATAGCGAAGAAATGAAAAAAAAAAAATTTTCCTCAAAGAGAAAAGAAATATTGTCATAATAAAATGTTACTTCACACTCATCCCCATACTCCAAGGCAGCAAAATTTAAAAAACAACAAACAACAAACGTTATTTTTTTTTTCTTTTTGCAAAATGAAAGTAATCTACGCAGAGTGTATCAAGTTACCCCATTCTTGGTTGAATCATATTTTTTTTTTCCTTCACGATGTCAAGTGGCAAAGGGAGAGGAGCGACGACCATTCTTTGTAAGTATTATATTCTTTTAATGTTATAATTATGAAGAAATACTTGAGGAGTATTAGAAAAAATATATATTTTGGTACAGTTAAAACATTTTTGAGTTACACTTTTTATATATAAAAAGCGTGTTAATAATTTTAAGGGGCGAAAAGGGATCCTCTTCATTACCTCGCCCTAGTAATAAAACAAAGCGCTGCGTTAAGTTCCGTTACTGAGCACGCAGTGTCTCGAGAGTCGGCCGAAAAGTGAGGAGCGGATATGTGCGATACAGCGTGAAGCATAGCCGTGTAGGTAGAAGAAACGTAGCGGTAAGAAACCCTAGCTTAACAGGCACTACCTAATTTTAAACTGTACGCCGCACTATGTCTTGGTATCAAAGCGGGGAAATAAATATAACTCAATCTAATGGCTGGGAGTCGAACCCACAACCGCCTAGTTTACAGCTAAAACTGCATCACGACAGTAACCGAAATGATTATTGGATCATTTATAATGTATCCCGTTGTATCCCACATTAGCTAAGTAGGCAGAGGGAACCTGGGAACCTAATGTTATTTATAGTTTTCAAAATTGCCAGGTGTGGCATAAAGTGTGACTGTAAAATCGACTGGTTGTGGGTTCGATTGGGGACTCGAGGAAATGAAATATTTATTTATTATATTAATATTTTCATTTCTTCGCTCTGGTCTCGAGGCAATGCCTCCAGAATTCGGCAGAAAGTGGGGAACGGAGTGTCTTAACACTAGGTTCCCTCTACCTACCCTTGCTGTGTGCGGGACAGCGTGAAGCTTACGTGATTTTATTTTAAAATTGCCATGATAAAATACACACATATACATACACGTAAATAGTTAAAAAATCCTATAAAATAAAGCATTGCCCTAGGTTATTTATCATGTACGTACGCTCTTTATAGTATGTGTAATGTGTATGTACAATGTACAGCTGCGTCCAGTACTGAAGCACTCTTGGTACTTTATATGAGGATTGAATTATTAATTTCTTTACCCTTTTGTTTGAAGTCCAGTTTGGGCATAGATTATTTTCTATATGACTAACTTTAATGCCTATTTTTGATTTTTTTTTTTTGGGTTGCGCTTAAATATGTTGATGGTTACGGTATTCGAATTCCCGTCGAATATGTGTTGGAAAGAGTATTTTCTTTTTTTTTACGTCAATGAATATAAGACGGCGGTGGTGTTGCTAGGTGTCTTTATAATGAACAATTAGTGAAAATAAAATTTCTTGGACATTTAAAAACGAATTAAGTAAAATTGGTTAATGTCAATAAGCTATATTGTTTACTTTTTAAATATCCAAAAAAAAAAACAACTATATAACGTCGAATTGACACTTCTACGATAAAAAAATATTCGCTATTAAAAAAAGTATTTTATTAGCCTGGACGGCGGCCAGTGTGTATTTTTTCTTTATTAAAAAAAAATGTGCATTGTCTATGCCCAATTACATGGGGTTAGGTCATTCCGTATGCCAATAGGTACAATTGTTACTTTGAAAAAAAAATAAAGACTCTACGGCTATTGAAATATAGGCTAAAATTTTTACTCTTTTTTTCTTAATTTTCTTTGTTTATGGTCGGCTTTTCAACAATATGCTTATACTATGATTGTTTCAAATATAATTTTAATTTATTATAGCTAAAATTACTAACTGGTAAAAAAAATGTGTTTGTCTATTCTATTAAGATTTAATCAAAATTTTCTTCATTACGTATACCATAATAATTAGTCCGTTTTTCTTTCTAACCACATTAGTAATGAGACCGTGGTGGACATGGAGCCATGTTGGTTCAGTCGGGGAACGCTTCTACTTATTTTCATTTCCTAGCTCTGTTACCACAAATATCTCGAAAGTTGAGCATAAAGTGGGGAACGGAGTGTCTTAACACTAGATTTTCCTTGCCTTTCCTGCTATATGCGGGATAAAGCGTGACGATTTCCCCCACACAGACTAGAAAGGTATTCTATAGTAAGTAAGAGGACTTTAACAATGCTACGTAATTTCATATAAAGTTATAGAACATTTGTTTATAATTAGGGTTGGGTTTTAACTATTATTACATTATTTTTCACTCTCAACTACAAAACAATGAATCTCCTATCGTATATTTTAAATATAATAAAAGTTTGTATACACAATTCAAGTAGCTTTTTGAAGCTTGACCACTACAAGAGTGACAAGGTCTAAAGTTCGAAGGTCTTCTATTGAAATTGTTTTATATTTTCCCAAATGCGGCAACGGACTTTTAAATGAGTTTAAAGTAAAAGGCCAGGGGTGGGCTAGGTGATGGTATAAATTTTAACTTTGGAATTTAATTATCCATACACACATACACATTTGTACATGTATAATATATTGGGGCGTTCGTCTGTCTGTAAGCGCGATGGTTGTAGATTCGATTCTTACTCTACTAGTAAATTATTTTTGCCAAAGCGGACAAGTCGATTTTCGTCATTTGTTAGAAAATTCAAAAGCTAAAGAAGGTAGTCAAAGTCGATAAAAGCAATGAATTTTGAAATGTCAAACGAGGCACTTGCTTGTAGGCAATGACCCTTATTGGAAGGAAACTCGTGTGAAGTATTGTTATCGAGTGAGATATATCACTTATTGTAATTACGTAGAATATCATTTCGAATAATATAGAAACATATAGACGATATGTGTTTTTATCTTGTTTTCCGATTCCGATTTTCATGATTGTATAATCATCAGATTTATGCAGAAATATTTAAGTGTTAACGTAGGTCACGTAAAAAGTATGAGGACCACCTGGGGGACATACATATGTATATGAAGAGGTTGAAGACAGTGGACGAGACGAAAGACCATATACCGTTTCGTTTGACGTTCCGATTTCAATTTTTTACACCTTCACGATGTAGGCAGAGTGAGCTTAGGGTCCGAATCCAATTAATATAAAATTTTAGTATTTTACCATTTTAACCTCATTACTAGACAAAGTTTTACACGTACATACATGTAAGTATGTATGTATGTACCACACATCTAACGTATTCAGTTATTCATACTTACCCTATAAAGAGTGGAATAAAAAGTCAACTTTTCCGCTTTCATAATATTCCAAGGGAATTTATAACTCACGCATTTTGCAGAGATTTTTACTTGTTTCAACTCAAATGTTCTAAAGAGTGCTTGAAACGCTTTGAGCATTTACACAGGCTTGATCTCATGGATATGTATGCATATATATTATATATATGTAGAAAAGTGCTTGAGTGTAATCGCGAAGGTTGCGGGTTTGATCCAAAACAAGACAAGGTCGGCGATAAGTTCCAAAAGCCTTAGAAGGAAAGTAGGGAACGGAGTGTCTTAACTTGAGGTTTCTTTTCCTAGGTTTCCTCAAAAAACTGAATGCTCTTAAGAGCAATTGAGTGGCGAAATTTGATGACGTGCTTTGCCTTGTCATCAGTGTGTGGAATTAATATATTTTATAAGTTGGAAAAACTGACTATAGACGTGGTTTTGATTTTGGTTCGTTATTATATTTAAAATAAACAAATCAGCTTCACGCTGTATCCCGCACAGGGTAGGGTAGGCACAGGGAAAGTAGTGTGAAGACACACATTCCCCACTTTACTTTGAATTTTGGAGGCATTGCGTGTTGAGTGGCGGAACTCAACGCCACGCTTCGCCGCACCGCGCGTTTTCAGCAGAGCCAACCAACAAAATGTAAATAGAAATTTAAACAACCGGTCGCGTTTACAGTCACACTTTTCTGCCAATGAAATTATTAAATCCTATATTTATATATATATATATATATATATATATATATATATATATATATATATATATATATTTAAAATATATGAGCTAATAAAATAATTGTGTGGTAAGATAAGAATTCTGCTAACTGTTCTGCAATGTTTTGGACTTTTTATTTATATTAATTGACTTGATTTTTATTCATTCATATTATTCAGTTTGAAGTTACTGTTTTTCCATATTCTCCAAAAAAAAAGAACTCCAAAAATTAGTCTATCATAACTCAATCTGGGTCCTAAAGTCATGGGATCCAGATTGGGTCATTTCCGTCCTTTTATCAAATATAAAGAACTAAAATGTTTTGAATTTTATATTTCTAAGTGGTTCTCGGATCAGCGACGTCCACGACAACAAGGACACCCTGCGCCCTGTGGCACGAGGACTGGCGATTTAGCGAGGATCCACACTATAATGCCGGTTTCGTTCCGATCTCATATTTTCGTTTTTTTTTCAGTTTCAATCTGTGTCTCGCATAAAGCATGGTAGGCAGAGTGAACTTAGCGTTAAGACACTCTGTCCCCACTCACACCCCAGTCTCAATATTAGTGTGAATGGGTAGCGGTTGGATGTAGCGGTGAATGGAGATAGGCTGAAATAAAAATCGGAACAATATTAGTTATTGTATAGTATTCAGTCAGATTGGACAGGAAATTGAAAAATAAATTAAAAAAATACTAAGAAAAGCCCTACAAACCCTGCTAAATGCGGGATACGCCGTGAGTTATAAAAAAATGTTTTTTTTTTGTTTTTATACACAAACAGAAATATTTACACATTTTATTACTATATACATAATACAGGCTTTTTGTTAAAGGAACTAGGTTTGTCGGCATTCAAGTAAAACGGTACGTTTAAACATGGAAGAAATGAAGCTACATTCACTTTTGGTTCATTTAAACGGTTTTTTACATTTTCATTCTAATAAATGAATGAATTAATGTTTTCAGGTGTTTTTTAAGTTACTTTCTTTATTATCTATACATATCTATATGAGAAACTAAGACTAGTAGACCACCGCTTGATTGTAGACGCGAAGGTTGCGATTCGAATCCCGCTTGGGGAAGCTTTCGCATTTTAGAAAACCAAGCGCGACACTGAGTTTTCCACTCAATACGCAGTGTTTCGAATATTACGTACACTATTAATAATAGGTCATTGATCACAATGCTAAGCGGGAAAAAGCATCTGTTTCAAATCGTTTTGTTATTTATTGAAAATTTTCAACATAAAATATCAATATAAAATTTAAAGCTTTTTTTTAAGCACTAAGGATCTGACGACTGATAACAATATAAATATGTAGTTATTATACTTATTTAGATGTTAAAAATATAGTTATTGTATATATCTGAATACACACACGACATTTCAGTCTCCGCTTTTCTCTCGAATCCAATATATCAGCGTTCAGTGGTGGAACTTGAAGGCACTTGTACCTGTAGTCATTATATTATACTATATTAATTATTTTTCTTCTCTTTAGGTGTCTTTTTCCATTTAAAAAGAAAAATAATTTAGAAGCAATATTCGTTATTTTACGTTTTAACGAAAACACCAAAAAACTATTTTCATTTGTTATACAATTTTACAAACCTTAAAGAAGTCTTTAAATAACTGAAATCAGGAAAATAGTTTTTAGGGATGGGTATGTGAATGAAATATATTAGATTTTTTAAGATAAATTTCTATTTATGTAATGAGGATGAATTTGTTTGGATGAACGCCCTAATCTCAAGATTTGGTTATTATTATTTTTTTTTTTTTCTTTTGTTATAAGTCACGTCGTGTTCAATATAATAAATTCTAGGTATCTGCAGTGGGCGGCGTTATTTCAGGCGTTTAGTACGTGTCATACACAACTATACACTATACTACTATTAGTTATATTTATTTAATTACGCGGGCAAAGCCACAGTTGAAAGCTGCTTTTTTTTTAAATATACTTAAATCTAAAAATCTAAATTTATTTACTTTTTGAAGTAAAAAATTTCAAATTTTGTTGTTTCATTTCGAGATCGAGTTTCGATTTTCATATTTTCTTTTGTAGCTTCACAATGATTCTCACATATAAGAGGACAGATAGAAGGAACCTTTATAGAAGATAATTTTCAAAATTGAGTGGCGAAGTTCAACGCCTCGCTTTGTCTTCTTACCAGAGCAAAAAAATTGTTCATTAATTGCCTCGAGTGTAAACCGAATTTAAATTGCGCAATCATGCTTAGAGGTTTATTGATAAACTGTAAACAGTAATATAATTTTTTTATATTTATACGGAACTCTTTAAGTGAAAATCAAAGAACCCCCTAACTATTCACTATAAAATGGCTACGTTTCGAGTTTTCGCTATTTTACACAGTGTCAATGGACGTTTCTATTTGTTATTTTGATATTTTAAATAAGGATTTTTGTACACTAATTTGTATTTTTATTCTTAATATCAATATTTTTTAAAATTGAATTGTTTTAGCCTTAAAGGGTTCCGTACCACAAAAAAGAAAAAAACAGAACCCTTACAGGATCACTATGAGGTCCGTTTGTCCGTCTGCCAAGATAGAAAAAATCACCGCTCAAAACACAGTGTCACGAAAACTAGACGAAAAATGGGAATCGCAGTGTCTTGACACTAGTTTCCTCTATGTCTCTACCTATCCGGCTGTATAGTGTAATATAGTGAAGCTGTAAAAAGAAATGCTCTTGTACAATCTTCCTTATAATCTCTGACCTGATTCTAAATTTCGCTTCTTTTTCGCTTTGTAATAAAAAGAAATGGTTTTTCTCGTTTCAAAAACATCCTTTTATATAGATATTATTTTGTATACAATTTTTTCATTTATTTACAAAAGGTAAATGCCATAGTAGCGTAGTTAACACATTCAAGCTATGATTCTTGGTTCAATTTCTTTTATTCCTCTTTTTATTTACTTGTGTAAGCAGTGGTGCAAGCGTGTGACTGAACGCGACGGTTGTACGTACGATTTCAATGGGGGAATCAATTATTTATTATTAAAATTTTGATTTTTTTGCTGATCTTGTAACAAGGCAAAGAGTGTCGTTGAATTCCGCCACTAAACACGCAATGCATGAAGCATGCGTGTGAGCTCTGTATAAAACATATCACATTTAAGATACTCAAAATATTTCTGATCTTAGGTACAGTGGGTTTTATCGAAATTATTAACATGATGTTAGTATTTCTGTTAGCGTCACGCTGTATCCCGCATATAGCGCTAAGCAAATTTCTATCTCCACCTTAAAGGCTGGCGACGCACAGTTAGCTCTCGCACGGGGCCGTGGGAGGCGGTAATCACTTACCATCAGGTGACCCTAACGCTCGTTTGCCTTATCCTTTTCTATAAATAAAAAGCAAAGGGAACCTAATGTTAAAATTCCGCGCTTTGTGTCGACACCAGAGTGAAGAAATGAAAATATTAAATATTTTATTTCCTCCAGTGGGAATAGAATCCACAACCGGACTGGACCGGACCGGACTGGCGTTCTATGATGTTTCGATGTAACCCAATGTAACTTATGTCTGTAGCTAAAGGCTTTCACTTTTTAATTTTGAAAAGTTTAATTAGAAGGTGACCTCAGGAACTAATTAATGAGGTCACCTTCTAATATAATCTTAACAAAAAATGCCATTTTTTACAAACTGCAATTACGTCATTGTTGCATCTAATGAGCGGCAAAATTTGTATCAGAGATAAGTATTGTTGTTTATCTAAAGTTCTTCAAGCACACACTTATTTTCTAAGCAAAGAAAAATACGTAACATAAAAAAAAATATTCAACGTTAATAATAATGTTATTCTTTAGTAGTTTTCATAATAAATTGCACTCAAGGATGAAAGAAAAAAAAATAAATTATAAAAAAAAAATTTTATCTTTACTCAAGTTCTGTTCTTACAATAATATTGTCATAACAAACGCATCTAACAATCAATTATAGAATTACGCGGAAATAAAAAAATATGCACATGTATTTTTTTTTTCTAAATATTTTTTTTTAATTATCACCACCAACCAGTCCATTCTTTTTTGATCTCTTGTTTCTATCTAATGTATATAACTTAGGGTTCTTTTTAAAATGGTTAAAATTGTATGTACTGGCAGACTCTAGGTAATATTGTTTGCATTTCCGTATATAATCGTTTCCACAGCCGCATTAATGCTACCGTGTGGTCTAAATTAAGTATAAAAGTGTGTGCCTAGGCCGCCCCTAGTGTGATCAAAGAGGGGTAGGGAGTTCGGTATGAATAGATACGGCAGATTAAGAAAAAATCATAAGCTGTTTCACGATTTTTCCAGGGTATAACGGGATAGGCGGAGGGAAGAGTGAGCCAGTGTTAAAACACTCCATTCCCGTCTTTCCGCAGAATTCTGGAGGCATTGCGTGCTGAGTGGCGGAACTTAACGCCGCGCTTTGCCACGACAGCAGAGCGAGTAACGTATCCTATGTACGTACGTTTTTCATTTGTTTGTTTTTTATTTCTTTGTAATGTTCAAAATATACGTAAATATATAAATCAATCCTAAGATCATTACATATTGCCAATCGCGCAACGATTATGTCAATCTTCATGATAAACTTCATATTGTATCCTCCCCTCCATGGTTAATTTAAATTTTTATGTCCTGTCTGAACCGATGCCCTTAAAAGACATTTTAAGACATCGCACACTTTTTGACTAGATTAAATTACATTTATATTTATGGATAACTTAAAAAAAAATCAGGCAAAGCGTGATGTTAAGTTCCGCCACTCTTGTCTTAAAAACTACTACTCGCAGAGTATTAACTAGTGTAAGGATACTCCACCCTCCATCACTACTTCTCTTTACCCTGCTAAGCTTTAAAATACTCAAAAAAGCGATCTGTTTCTTTTTTTTTTTTCAAAAAAAAAATAATTAAATCCTCATTTTTTTTAACATGTCCTGTCTAAACTTCCAACAGTCCACACAAAGCGGGGTCTACGCCCTACAGAGTGGCATGCGTATAATCGGTGTTTAACGCGCGCTCGCATAATGCCGCGATCTGTCCTAGATGCGATGCGTCGCACGATGTAGGGGACTGAGGTGAGCTCTGCTGGAAAAAAATTGTAAAAACAACACCAAAAGGCTCGGTTGGTTCGTCGGAAAAAATTATCTATTTACTCATAATTCTTTATGTTTCTTAGTTGAAGGGAGTATGGTTTTTTTTAATAAGAATGTTACTATTTTTTAGCTTCGTGCTATATCTCACAGCAGCAGGGTAGGCAGAGAGTATAAAGACACTCTTCGTTTTTCGCCCAGAATTTTCGAGACTTTGGCTGTTGAGTGGGGGAATATGAACATCTCGCTTAGTTTCGTTACTATCCCCGACTGGGAATCGAACTCACAGGCATTGCGTTTACATTTACACGCTTGTGCCACTACGTCATGATGGACTTGGAACATATCACTTTGTTTTAGTGTATTTAAAGAAAGGTAGTAAATAATTAGATACTAAAGTAAGCTGTGCTGGAAAAAATTGTAAAAACTAGACCAAAGGCTTGGTTCGTCGGAAATTATCTTTTTGGTTGTAATATTGGCTATTTCTAGCTTCATAAAGGTGTGTTTTTCTGTATTTTACGTTGCTTCCTCACTTTGCACTGTAGGTAGAGCAATTTATTATAAAAGATAGATAGATTTGATTATTTTAAGATATCGTATCCTGGGCTTCTGCCCAGGATCCACTATCCTTAGTTAATAAAAATCTGTATTTTTTTTTGCAATTTTGGCCACACTGGCCATTTATGTACGTTTTCTTCTTTGTAAAGGACTGTGATAAGCACTGCTGAAAAAAATATAAAAACAAGATGAAAAGGCTTCGACTTGTCGGAAAATGAAGAGAAAAAATATTCACACTTACGTAGCATTTTGCATGTATAGATGGGGAATAGATCTTCGATACAAAACAAAAATTGTACACAAGGTACAAGCGAATTATAGACGCCGTAGCGTTTTTTGCGCCAGTTTCTCTTACTACCCCGTTAGGTAAATCGTGGATTTAAAAAGACATTTTAAATTAGAATTGTATACAGACATATATGTTAAATGAGGTGACCGATTATTCCGTCTTACCTTATCTTATCTTATCTCCGAAAAGAGAAATTGTAACTTTAAGCCATTACGGCATTTTACGTTATTGAAATAGTATCTATTTATGTATATATATACTTTGACGGAATGGTGCGGCGTCCGAATGTAAACGCAATAGTTGTGAGTTCGATTCCTACTTTGGGCCATAAAATTAATTTTCTTAATTGTGCAAGACAAAATGCATCACTGAATTCCGCCACGCATTACGCCATATCTTTAATTTATGGGGGCAGCGGTGGACATAGTGTTTCGACACTACGTTGTTTCTACCTAAGGCACAGCTGGACGTGTTAATTACGAGCTTAACTCTAACTTGGTAAATAGTCGCTTGCAATTTTGTTAAAACATGGAAACACCCTTTTTCGAGGAATTTCTCTTTTATTTGGGAATGCGGGGAGCTACTACTCCTTACTTACGTACATGCTATACTTCCACTTTCTATGTCCAGTGGAGTCATCTTCAGTCACTATGAAACGATAGAGTTTTATTCATATGGATAGAGTTTATCATTATTTACTATGCAAGTGATCAATGAAAATATAAAAAATATATATATAAAAAACAAAATTTCCCTTTATTTCCCCTTAAAGTTAAGTAAAACTGCGTCTGCTTTGTGCATCTGTCCGGTGTGTCTGCCAGAGGGGGAGGCCATTGTGCGTTCTAACTGCGAAAGACATAATAATTATTGCATTCACTAGTTTCTGTCTCTGACTTGACTTGTGTTTAAATATATACGTATAAATTGATAGAGGTACGTCTAGGTGTAGTGGTACAGTGTCTGAGTTTACTGGGGGTTGTGGATTCGATTCCCATTCAGAAGTAAGATTCTATTTGAATTGTCCTTTACATTCCTTTAGAATTGTAATATATGATAAGGCCAGTCATTGTGCAGAGGCAGTCGGCCACTGAATCAACAATTCCTTCCAGATTCGGGGAAATGTAGGGAAACTGGAGTATCTAGACATTAAGTTCCCAGGTTCCTTCCGCCTATGTGTGGTACATGTCGGTATACGGGTTGTAATGTAAGGCGTACAGTTGTAAATAGCTTCCCGTAACACTATATTTTTCCCCCACATAACATGCAAAGTTTCGCTAAAAGTTGAGAACAGTGTCTTAGAAATATAGCCCGAATGTCTGTGTAACTTGACTTGGGCATCAAACCCACAACCATCACGTTTACAGTCAAATGCTGCCACTGCGTCCCGACGGCGTTATATTACGAGATCAAATAAAATAACTTCAGCATAGAAAAATATATTTCTTTTCTTTGGATCTACTCATAATATTATAATCTGGTTATTTACAGTTATAAAATGATACGAGAATAAAAAAAACTCTTTAATACTAGAAAATACAAAAAAATCCTTCTTTCGTACCCTCCCCCATATATGTAGATACTACCTTTGAAGTCGATGTGTGTCAAGAATTTGTCTTCACCAGGGGTCTCAAGTGTAATATTTTTATAATTTTCCAAAGGAAATAGATATTTTTTTGCATTTCTTTCCATTTTTAAAAGAACCCTTGTATATTAGAGGAGGTTCTAATTGTAGTCAGTACCTAGTCTAAGAGTGGGTCTTTCCAGGGACAAACGTTGTAAGGGCTTATGTTTTTTAATGTTGTATAGAAGGAGTACGAGTGGCGTTCGCTGATGAAGGACGACTCGGTTTTCTTTTTATATTGTGGATTTCTAAGTTTTATAATTTTCTTTTATAATTTTAGTAGGCAGTAAGTAGGTTTTTGTAGGTAGTGTAGGTAAATGTAGCGTTGATTTCCGGTGTTTTTTTATATTTATTTTAAAGCTTTTGTTTGGATAATCTGTTAAGTTTTAAGCTAAGATTATTTTAATTCAGGCGGAAAATTGGAGTGTCTTGACACCAAGTATTATGTATTATATATGTAAAGGAAAAAATATTCATATAGGTTATAGTTCAAATATTCATCATCAAGTCATAGGTTTTAAAAAGTAATCAAATCAAATCAATGCAATAAGTAACTTACTTAATTTGAATTATTATATATATTTTTCTCATGCTTTATGCTTTTTTCCGCATAAGACGATAGAAAAATATCTACTTATATTATATCTTTATTAAGTATATAAATGTCTACGTTACTGCGTAACTGACAGACAATGCACAGTGTAAACAACGCGGCGTTGAACGCTGAATGTTCCATAGGGAGTTTCGGAGAGCCTTAACAGAGGATTTCTCGAAATTTCTACGGGGAGGAGAAAAATAGGATATTATGTTTTATAGTCCACTAACATAAGGGCTATGTCTTCTTTACATATGTATATAAACTGTAAGATAGCTGAAATATTCAGATCATAAATATACGAATGTTTGGAAAACTGCTTCTAGTGACTAGGAAAGCCGTTGTAACTCAACACAAGATTTTGTCGACAAGGGGAATCGAATTCACAACCGCCGCGCTTATAGTCACACGCTGTGCCACGATTGCTTTTGCTGCTACTATAGTATTAATACTAAAAAATCTAGTTAGGGAAGCTAGACAAAATAAACATTTGTTTTAGAAATCGAACCGGCTACCAATCAAAAAGGGTGTTTAATAAAATATTTACACCGCCATAGTAAATATGTGAAATCTAAAATGCTCGATGGTTTCGATGTCCAGATGACGCGTATAGTCAATTTGGATTAGATAAACAGAAATTGTTTAATTTGTTAGAAAAATATATGTTTTAATTAAAATTTTATGAAGTATTAGTCGTAAATTGTTATCAAACGTTTTTATTCTTTTTGCGCGGGCGACTATCCTGACTTTTTTTTTCAGAAATGTAATTCAATTATTATGGAGAGAAGCCAGAGGGAACCTAGTGTTAGAACACTGTGCTCCGAACTCACCACTCAATTTTTGAGACATTGCAGGTTGAGGTTGCGGAACTCAGCGTCAATTTGCTCGTTGTCAGTCAGAAGTTGCGCTGCGCAGCTGCAGCAGGTTCCAATATCACAGTGCAGTATTCTTTAACCTAAAAAATATATACATCAAATAAACTTAAACAAACCTTATGGTTCCACTACGGTTACTTTCCGGTTTCATGAGGTCCTCATCACCAAGACCAAGACATATAAACAGAATATAGAAAAAGGCATCAAACGAACTCACAGCTTATGGTTTTACTAGCAGGCAACCAAGGATTGTGCATCGTCTCATCTAGACTACCCATAATTGTCAAATTTCATGATGATAGAGCGTGTTAAAAATAACATAATATCGCTCGTTCGGTGCAACAATGACGTAATTGAACTTTTTACGATGTTAGAGGACACGCAATCAATATTTGTCTAGTCTTTCGAATATATTGACATATCAGTGAGATATATCAGTTTAGAGTGTAAATCTGCTAAAAGCCTATTTATCAAGAGAGACCAAAATCGTTTTTAAAAGAAAATTATTAGTATATTGGTGAGTACCATTTGGAAAATAGATTTGGATTTTAAGAAATATAAAAAAAATACAAAATTGTTATTTTTCTTAACTTTTTTGATAGGTATAAAAATACATAAAGAAAAAATAAAAAACTAAAAAAATCGGACAAGTGCGAGTCGGGCGCACTCACGGAGGGTTCCGTAGAAATTGTTGGTATCGAGCTTACTCTGAAATTTAAGCTTAGCATTAGCCAGAGCATCTCATCTTCCGAGCTTTTCATCTAATACCTTTCTTGAACTAGGGGCTTTAATTTCAAATTTTGTAACCCTTTTAAGGCAATTTTTTATAGAATTTAACCACAAATATATAGTTTGAACAGCTAGCTGCCAAATTTCATAATTCTAGGTCAACCGGAAGTACCCTATTACTTTTGATTCTCATTATAGTGTCGAACTACGCGTTTTTTGTGATAAATATTACAAACCATATATTTTTTCAAGTAAATGTAGAAATATGACTTATTTAGGTAATATATAGCTTGAATTTCAACTCGATATCTCCAAGCGTTTATGAGATAAAGGCTCTTGAGAGACACTGACGGACGGACAAGAAAGTGACATCTTATAAGGATTCCTTTTATCCTTAAAAGATACGGAATCTTATAAATGCTTCAGCAGATTTACATCATGTTATTCAACTGGCTTAAAAAAAACACAATTAGGTTATTGTTGTACCAAATAAAACATAACATACTTTCAACAATATTTTAACATAATTCTTCTTTAAAGTCGGTAAAATTGGCTTCTAAAATATTGATTTTTGCTATGATGATTATATGTAGCCTTATAAATGTCCCCACTTGGTAAGGCCACGCCCATTTTACCCTTGCGGAAAAAATATGCATGGGGTGAGAATTGAATCTAATGTACGGGTTCTGTAGGTTTTAAAACAAATTTCACAGTTCAAAAGTATAGAATAACAGCAGTGGAAATGTAATGGTTCCTTTTTGGACTATTTAACACATTTACATAATATGTTCTACTTGTTAAATAGTAAAAATAACCAACAAATCTGTGTAGACAAAAAATCGTAATATCCTAATTTTATAATTGTTACAGAAATTCCGAGGAATCTTCTCTTAGTAGGTACTGGTTAGAGAATCTACGTGCCATGTTTCAGCATTCTACTATGCGAAGTCATCCGTCCGTTCCGTCTGTGCGTTGGCTGTTAGGCACATAGTAATGAAAATGAAATGAAAAAGAGTGTTTATTATATAAATAAAGATTAAAAGCTTCAAGTTGTCACCGTATCCTCCGTATAGCAGGGTAGGAAACCTAGTGTTAAGACACCTCCGATCTTATAAGAGCGTGAAAATGAAAAAAAAATGTCTGGAGTGTTAATCAAACCTACACCGGTTACATCCAAATACGTAGCAATTAAAACAGAGGGTTTTTCAATTAACCAGGGATCCCTATAAACATGCAAAGTGCGTGTCGGCAAGTATATTGAGGTAGGTCTGGCTGTGTGTTTTATTTTAATACACCTCGCCTCTTGATCTGATGAAAGCAGTAAAAAAAATTGTAAACCGGTCTTTTTACACGCGTGATAGATTTAACGTTCATAATAATTATTGTGCGTGTAAACTGTATACGAGATTTTTTTTATATATTAAGTTAATATTTACAAAAATGTGTAATTTAATATACAGCGGCATGGCGTTTGACGGTTGTGGGTTCGATTGTCAAACGAGGGGAACGAATTGCTTCCAAATAACCAAAGGAATACTAGCATTAAATTCGGCCATGCAACAAAATGTGACGGAAAAAAATAAGTACTGATTAAGGACGGGGAATGGTTTGTCTCAACTTCGGGTTCCCTCCACCTAATAACGTCACGGTATTTTTGTACACTTATTAATTAATGAAAAATGACTCAGTTCTCCACTTTTATCTTACGTTTGAGATATTTCTTCGTATAACAAAGGATGCATATAGTATTCTACACATAGCAGTATAGGCAGAGGGTATTTGGGAACCTAGTATTAAGACATTCGTTTTGAACTCTTCTGTTTCCCAATTTTCTCCGAATTCTGGAGCCATTGCGTGTTAATGACAGAACGGACGGACGCCTGTGCCTCTCCACGCTACATTGTGCGCCACGACTGCCTCAGTTCTTGTTCTAGTTAGACCGACAAATTGAATATTTCATAAATAAATGGTGGCTGTCGTGGCGCATTGATAAGCGCGATGATTGTGAGATGAACTCCCCCCACTCGGAACCATGATTGATGGACTTGAAACCACGACCACGTTTACAACAGACACCATACAAATAAATAATGAGGAAAAAATACAAAAAAAAAATCAATACACTTCACACTTGAAAGATGACTTCAATAATTCAAACGCATTCAATTCAATTCACCCCACCGTATCTAGAAATAGACCAATCAACTATAGATCTATTAGAAACGAACCGAACGACCCTTGCACTTGAAACAAAGGCCCTCACAATAATAACGTGCCTTATATATTAAAAGGAAAGTACCAAAATATTTAGAACTACACTCTAGGGTAAAATGTACTGGGATTTTTGAATTGGGAGGTCGAAAATGGTGGTTGGTTAAACCGAGTACGTGTTAAAATTGTACAATGCCTATTATATTGGTATAAAGAAAGGGGCCCTCTTTCACACCTTCCTTTAATTCTTAATACTTGGATGTGAGAATTTTAGTGATTTTATTATGTTTTTTGCTCTTAGCTTCTTCACGTTTTATCCCAGATTTTGTCTTGAGAACGTAATGTTAAGATACTCCGTTATCCATTTTCAAGATGTAGGGGATTGATTGAATTCTGGTAGCATTGCGTGTTGATTGTAGAAACTTCTTCATAGCAGAGAAGATAAAGTGTGTAAATACTGTACGTTTTATATTTTCCTCCTAATATTCTAAACATTGTGGATTGAGCAGTGGAACTCAACGTTGCACTTGTTCTAAAATAACGAAAATGAAAATACTGTAAATATAAAACTTTAAATATAGGAGGATCGAAACGATACCATCTCGTGTACAGTCAGACGTTGTTGAACCACGGCACGACGGTCTCAAAACATATAAAAAAAACTACCACATTCAATTTATTATACCTCTTTACTTCACACCTTACATGTCTTCCGAGGTCTATTATACTTGAAATTCATCTAAAGATAGAAATTAATTTATGAAAGAAAAGTTTTTTAATATACATACATACATACACATCCCTTTATTAAATACAAAGCTGAGTGAAGAATTTCTTTAATGTGTTCGTGTTTAATGAGAGTAAAAAGGTGAAGTCGGATTTGATTTGATTTAAAAAGGGTTTCGTATAATTCTTAGTTAGAGATTGAGAGATTGAGATTGAGATTGAGAGACAAGATGAATTTGTGATTTCTTTAATTTTATTTAGAGAGAAACTAAAGTTATAGTAATTATTACCTTGTAAAAGTTAAAACAATTTCGATGTTTTTATACAGATTCTTGAAGTAATTGAATTATTAATTAAATATATTTAAATAAGATCATGGATGGAACAGAAGGTGAATGAATAGTTAGATGTGATCGATGATAGAGAGTGTAGAATGAGAAACATCGTGCTTAGGTGGTATGGCGCGTTGAGAGAGACTGTGTGATGAAAGAATGATAAAAAAGATTTATGAAGGAAGAATGAGACTGAGGTAAGATAGAGAAGCACGGTTCTCCTTCGAGAATACAGAATTAAAATGAAAAAATGTGATACTAGGGATGATACAAGTAAATATTATATTAGTTTATAATACTTTAGTCCAAGCGAATCAATGCGTGTAGAATTATGTTCGAGTATATTCAATTTAAAGAATAACATTAAATTCTTATAGCGTAACCCTAAAAGTGAGATATTTGACACTTTTGTCTTCACTATAGGTGTTTTATTAAGAAATTAATAATTTAAACAAAAACAGAAATGAGATGAATGGGTATAATGAGTTATGACAAATTATTATGCATATGTGTGATTATATAGAATTTTACCTTATTAGGTAGTGCAATGGGACGGCTTTTGACTGTAAAAGCGATGGTTGTGGGTTCGATTCTTAATTTCCATTTTCCTAATTTCCAGCTCGAAAATTATTTATCACAACAATTTGTTCGCTTATATAGTTATTTCATCCTTTTATATGTGTTTTTTTTATATAGAAGGACAAGGCAAACGAGCGTACGGATCACCTGATGGTAAGTGATTACCGCCGCCCACGATCCCGTGCAACACCAGAGGAGCTACAGGTGGGTTGCCGACCTTTAAGGTGGAGATAGACGCGCTTTTTGAAGGTACCCATGTCATATCGACCTGGAAACACCTTCGCGGGTATGCCATTCGTCAGTTCCGTGGCGCATGGAAGAAAGTTTCTACGAATCTGCACAGTAGTGGATTGCCACGTATCAGGGTGATGTGAATGATATTTTAGCTTGTGACGTACTGTGCGGTTAGAAAATACGGCTGCAGGTAACAGGTCAAACAGTTCTTCAGAACAAACCCCGTGATAAATGCTGTAGAGAACGCACAGCGAGGAGACGTTTCTACGGAAAGCCGAAGTGTCGAGCCTTTCACAGATCATTGGGCACCTAATGATTCGAAAGGATCTACGTTGCATATGATCAAATGGTTCAAGCTGATACTGGGGTGCACCAGCCCAGAGATAAGAACAGTATTCCATATGAGGCCGAAAATGGGCCCTATATAGGGCCATTTAGTGCTTTGGCGTGAAGTGCCGTTTCGCTCTTTTGATGACCCCCAGTTTCTTCGAGGCCAACTTGGCCTTGCTTTCCAGATGATCGCGATACTGGCCGTCACTCGAAACATAAAGGCCCAATATACTTATAGTGGACGCGGCTGTAAGGGGATTTTTTTGAGAGACTAGCGATACGATAAATAAGTTTCTTTTTTATGGAAAAGACACGGCAAACGAGCGTGCGGGTCACCTGATGGTAAGTGATTACCGGCGCCCACGACCCCGTGCAACCCTAGAGGAGTTACAGGTGCGTTGCCGGCCTTTAAGATGGGTTGGGTGCCGGGGCCCGGCATTACCTGATGCGAAACACAGTGGCATAAAGACACTACTTCACGCTGGTTTTAAATGCCGGGGGTGGTAATGATCTGGTCAAGTCTGCCCATGCGTGTTGCCATTGCTGGCGACGTGACTCTACCACACGTGCTTTAGTCGCCTCTTACGACACCACCAGTAGCAGGATGATCCTATTCTAGGCCGGGATCACACGGCACTATCATAGACCAGTTAAACTATAAAAAAAATTAAGTCAGGCTCTCTAGTTATATATAAATAATAATGTATTATAGATATTACTTTTTTACTTTACGTCGTATTGACGCAACAATGTCTTTTATAAAAGGGTTAGTACTGAGAGATTAAAAACAGAATATTTACAATGAAGTAAATTGGTATAAGACAAAAAAGATATTTTTAGGAATATTGCGTATAATATATATATAAATACTTACAGCCAAATACTTTTGGAATTAAATGTAAAGTATTTTTTCGTTTTATATTTTAATATAAAATTTACATATTACAATAACAATACTATGGTAACACAAAGCGCACACTTAAATTCCATATTATCTTGAATTTGTTTGGAATGTGAAGAGTGGGGATGCCCTGAGTGTGACTCGAACCCTATACCATCACATTTATAGTCAAACGCTGTTCCATTGTACTACTGTGCAAATCTACATATTTATAAAAAATCTTCTAAGCTGACTAACTGACAAAATAACAAAGCTATGAAAGATTGTGGACATATAAAGATTGTAGACATTGAGGACTATGTGGGCAACTAGCAAATAAATATATTTTTTCGTACCACTAAAAGATAATTCAAATTCTGGTTAGACCGTTTGTCTACAATCCTTTCGTTATTTGTTAGAGGGAGTCTAGTACTTGAGTATAGTAGGAACTCTCAAACACGAGGCATTTGTGATAGCGAGTGATGGGTGACAATTTATCATTTTTATTCACGTGATAGTGACTTAAAAAAAATAGTGATATTTTATTTTGTTTTTTTAGCTAGATTTTGAATAAAATTAAATATTATTTTATGTTGTAGTATAAAAAGATGTATTTAATATTTTTTTTAATATTTTATATAAATTAACTATTTATTATTAATTGAATATAAGAAATGAATAAAAATATGAACATAGCGTGACTCGAACGCGCGCTTCGCAAGTACTTTTAGCCGTTTAAGCCCTATATAAGGCCATCTTATCAAGTTCTATTCGAACACATTGATATTTTCTTTATTCAGTAAGCCGTGTGTTAAAATATATATATATATATATATATATATATATATATATATATTTACATATACAGAAATTATAACATTAATATTTATATCCTAAATTATACAAATATCATTGAATCAAATCATTATATTTTAAGATACCATTTTAGGTACGTTGGTAGAACATTGATTTTTTTCTTGTCTACTTGGGTACCTTCAACCTTCAATCTTCAAAAGTACGTCTATCTTCATTATGAAGACTGGCAACGCACCTGTAGCTCCTCTGGTGTTACATGAGGTCGTGGGCGGTGGTGATCACTTACCATCCGTATGCTGTTGTTGCTTTGTTTTTTTTTTCTATAAATAAAGTAAATATTAAATATTTTATTTCCTCGAGTGGGAATCGAAACCACTACCTGTCGCATTTAAAATTGCACGCATATGTAACACGATTATCCTCAAGAAGTAAAAAATGTAATAAAAAGATGATTTATTAAGATAGATCAATTAAGGTATAAAAATATGGCCGAAGAATATAAATAATACTCAAAGGAGTTTAAAATTAAAATGTTCTTATTAATCAAATACTTTAGAAATTAAGAAATCTTCTGTCAAACAAAACAAAGAAACCAAAAAATATGTCTACTACAAAATTTTAGTTTTTTTAGAAAAAATGGCCGAAAGTCCGTGAAAATAAAAAAAAATCCAATAATATAAAAATAATAATAGTGATGCTTCAAATTCAAATCTAAATAAGACTTAGAAATTAAAATAATTATCCAAAATGTTCAAGGACGATGATGGTATGTTAGTTTTTGGGTTTGTTATGCAGCTCTACGTTTTTTTTTCCGCAGAGCATAGTAAGCAGAGGGAAGCTAGTGCTAGCCCCCTCTTTTTTTTCGCTCAATTTTCGAGACTATGAGGTTGGAAATCAACGTCGCATTTTGTCTTGTCGTTTTGTTCAAGTTTACATCTTCGCGCTGTATCCCGCACACAGCAGAGTAGACCTAGAGGAACCTAGTGTAAGACACTCCATTCCCCACTTTCTGCCGAATTCTGGATGCTTTGCGTGTTAAGGGACAGAACTCAACGCCGCGCTTTGCCTCGACACCAGAGCGAAGAAATGGAAATATAAATTTTAATAAATATTTCATTTCCTCGAGTGGGGATCGAACCCACAACCAGTCGGTTTTACAGTCATACTTTGTGCCGCTGCGCCACGACTAGCCTCAAATGTGTTTTTTTTTTAAAGACGATATGAAATTAAAATATAAATCCAATTATAGAGGAGGAGGAGAATACCTTTGGGGTTACAAGGTACCCATGCATGCCATCCTTGGTGGCACTCCAGCAAATGCGGAACAGGTTGCATCTGGCTTTCCTTGGGCGGAAGCTGATGAAGTGGACCGCGTTGGCCACTGGTAGGGAGATGAGGAGGCTGGCTCAAGAATTATATGAGTAAGAATATTCATAATAAATAAAATAAAATAAAATAAAAAGCCTTTTATTTCTTGCTAAATTACAGTTTGAAAATTGAAGAGTAAACAAAAGATAAAATGTACATGTTACTTAAATATTATATAAACTATATATATGTTTTTATTTTTATAGTATTTACTTTGTTGTTTTTTATATAAATATATATATATTTTTTCATTGTTTTGCAAGAACCCCTCTCAACGGAAGGTAAAGGCCTCCTCCAGATACCTAGACATGACCATTGTTCCACATATAATGTGTTTTTATGGTAGTTTTTTCTAATGTTTACAAGTTTCTATTTCCTCTGGAGGGTTTTGGTCGTAATCTTCCACGGGGACCAGCCGGATTGGAAGATGTAGTTTTGTGATTGTTTTTTTTTTTTTTTTGTAATATACGTTTTCCGAGGGAGAAAGAATATTCATCTGTAGGAATATATTCTTAATATTATATACAATTCTTCAATTAGTACGTGAGGTACGTGAGGTACGTAGTAGTTAATTGGGCCGTCGTTGCCTGGTGGCACAAGATTTGTGGTAGCTTTGTCTCAACAAAGTGCGGCGTTGAGTTCCGAAATTCAACACGCGATACTTATTGCAAATAATTTAGTTAATACGTCATAATTATTCTCTCTGCTTTCCGTTCCCCCTGCGCTACGAGAGCTTTAAGGTCTGATGTAAGCAGTAATAATTAAATTAGAATGGTGTATAACAACTCGAGTTGTAATTACTAGATTTTCTCATATGGCATATGTAAAAAATAAAATGTTTCTCGTAGAGTGTATCAAGGGTTCGGCGAAGATATGCGCAACGCCTTCATCCTGCTTGCGAGAAGTCGATACTTTTGCCCAATGCTGAACGACATCGTCACCGAGGATATTGGTAAAAAGGTATCTTGGTTTCTATTTATTTATTGTTTAGTTTAATTTAGTACCAGCTAGCCTAGAGTACTTGTGGTGGTAAAAAGCTGAACTTTTTTCTCAGTTTCATGCGGGATACTGCATGTAGCAGGGTAGGTGGAGGGAGCCTAGTGCTAAGACACTCTGTTCTCTACTTTCCGCCGATTTCTGAAGGTATTGCGTGTTGACTGGTGGAACTCAACGCTGTGCTTTGCCTCAACACCAGATCGAAAAAATAAAAATATTAAATATTTAATTTCCCCGAGTGAGAATCGAACCCCCAACCTGCCGTGTTTACAGTTACAGTCACACGCTTATTCCCCTGCGCCACGAATGACGACGACTGGCCTCTGAAAACTGATATTGATATGAAATATTAACAGTCCTTTAGAGCACAAAAAAAATTAACATGTAAACCAACGCAATCAAAAGATACGAGCGTTTATTCTTTGTTTTTTCGGATATTGTGCCACATCGCCCCTTAATTGAAACTTATAAGAGGGTACTTTCATATATAATTTACTGAAAATTATGGAATTTTCCAAGAAGTGAGAATTACGATAGGTACTCGTACTTCCTTATCTGCCTATAAACGTACAAATGGTTCGGAATTTTCGTCGCTTAAGAATGTAAAATTAAACAACAATAACTTGTTGTTTAATAATGTGGGTCTCGCGTGGGAATCAAACCCAAACATATGTGGCGGAGTGTCTTAACACTACGTTTTCTCTGCCTGCCCTGTAGCGTGCAGCATCCGGCGTGAAGGTAAAAAGTCCTCGTTATGGTAGCGAGGCAAGGCGCATAGAGTTCCGCCGGAATTCAGCAGGAAGTAGGGAATGGAATGTTTAAATACTAGGTTCTCATGTTCCCTCTGCCTACCCTGCCATGTGCGGGATACGGCGTGAAGTTATAAATTAAAATACAATTGTGTATAAGCTAGTTGATGTTAGCTAGTTAAACTCGTCAACTACTCTCCTGATATGTTAGTAATAGTGGGTTATGTTATGGGTTATAATGTTATGGGTTATTTCACATAATGTGTCACGGCCTCCGTGGCGCAATTGGCTAGCGCGTTCGGCTGTTAACCGAAAGGTTGGTGGTTCGAGCCCACCCGGGGGCGATTTTTTTAACTTTATTTATATTTTTATATATAAATGCATTGGCTGTCGTGGCACAACTACAGAGTGTAAGGCTGTTAACGCGATAGTTGTGAGTCGATTCCCACTCGGGGGAAGCCTTTTAATATTTTTTTTTGTATTTTTATTTGTAACAGTATAGGAATGTCGTCTGACTGTAAATTTGTGGATTCGATCCTTATTCGAGAGAATGCTTATATTTAAATTATTTACATTTTACTACTCTACTTAAAGACAAAGTGCAGCGTTGAGTTACGCCATCTATGTTTAATAAACAGAATGTGGAGAATCGTATCTGAACGCTAGAAATTGTAATTAATTTAAAAAACCTAATAAACACATAGATGACTAGCGACCTGCTCGCGGCTTCGCCCGCTTGAGCCATTTAATTATTTATTTACTAAAATACATTAGTTTTTTTTATGGAAAAGACACGGCAAACGAGCGTTCACCTAATTGTTTTTTAATAATTATACTTTCAAATATAATATCTATACCTATATTATATTGAAAAGTAAAGTTTCAGCCAATTTAATAAAACAATTATTTATACCAATTTTGTCAATCAACGTTCTTTAATAATTAAAAAAAATGGTATGTTTTTTTTAGAAGCTTGCCAAAAACCAAAACTGCAATTAAATCGCTTAAACAATTTCTGAGATTAGCGTGAACAAATGCATAGACAAACAGAAAAAAAATGTTTTTGCTTCTATTACTTTATTAAATGCCACCAGTACATTTTTTCTAAAATTTCTTTTTGTACAGACATCGATCCGTTATGATTTTATTATAAATATATACCCAATAAAAGGAACATTTAAATTTGTTTTTTAAAATGAATTAGAGAAAAGGCCTATTATAAAGTATGTTGAATGGTATCTTACATTTATGTACTTATGGCTACACAGTTCGCCGTTAAGTACCGCGAACTAGGACGTAATGGCACTAAACAGAGGAACGCTGAAAATAAAATAGGAATGCGTAAAGATAAAGAATCCGGCCAAGTGAGAGTCGGACTTGCGCACGAAGGGCTCCGTACCATTATCTCTAAAAAACCGGCCGAATGCGAATCGGACTCGCATATCGAGGGTTCCATATCAATCTCAGGATTGTATGTTAACAGAAAGTATAATTAATAAAAGTTGACAAACTAAACTTTCCATACGTCTGCGTTCTATTTGTATGAAATTAACTAATATTATAAATTTGTGATGATTTTCTTCTTTGAAATACCTTTTAATTTTTACTTTTTGGGATTTTTTACTTTATCAGTAGTACAAGTTCATACTTATTAGTTAGTTCTTCTTTTTCGTTCTAAATTTCATGATTTTAGGTCCACGGGAAGTACTCCATACATAGGCTTTGATTGTACAGCGAGTTTCATACAAGATACAACAAAAATGATCCTTAAATGCTTGTATCTTTTGATTACGTTGATTCAAGCTTGATATTTTCTGTGCTTCAAATGACCGTGGATCAGAATATTGGATATTATTTTATAGACAGACGGACGCGCTTACAATATGGGAGCCCCCTTAAATATTTATTTTATTGTGTGTTTTAACATTTTTTGTTGTAGGTGGCGACGTTGTTATATCACGTTCTATCATGGTACTTTTGGTACAGCCTGACGGCAGACGGACAGACGAACGGATGGATAGCGGAGTCTTAGTAGGATATATGGTCCCTTTGGGTACGAAACTCTATAAATAAACATTATTTTTTACAGGCAGGAGTTATAGTGCAGCCATCATATAAAACGATATCTGGAGTGAAGATAGTACAATTTGAAATTTTTGAGGTAATATTTTAACCATAGTATTTACGTCTATCCAAATCTTTCACTGAAATATGGTCTATGCGATAACGTCCTCGTGTCGTGGGTTTGATCCAGCACTCGGTGTATTATGAAGTATTAGTGTAATTCTAGCTAATATACATACATATATATATATATATATATATATAGATATATATATATATATATATATATATATATATATATATATATATATATATATATATATATATATATATATATATATATATATATATATATATATATATATATATATATAATTTAGTCGTTTTTGCGTGAGAGTAGAATTACCTCCATTCTCACACGCTTTCAGTACTAGTAGTAGGATTTCAGTTTCTGAGCTGTGTAATGGGACATTTTCTCTTAGTCATTAAAAGTAACCTCCAAAAAACATTTTTTTTTACCATGCATGTTTCTAGTTTTGAGAAACACGATATGTCATACAAACTTAATACCTTTATTTTACTAGTGGATATTCCCAAATTCCTAGTATACTCTTACTACAAAAATAGCCTGTCGTATATTTCAAGATCCTAGGTTAATCGTGCTGCAGATAAAATGGATAACCCAATTGTATTTGTATTTGCTTCACGCTGTATCGAAGTTCCCAGCCGAACTTAGAAAGTGTCATGCGTTATACTTATTTCTTAGTTATTTCCATTTGACCATGCAGACAACGCCGCAGCTAAAAGTTAGTCCTATATACACTGATTGATATATTGTCCAAATAGACAGAAGTACCACCATACGCTCATCTGGGCTTAGAAAAGGGAGGCCAATCTATTCTGGAAGCGAAGAAAGCATGGTTGGACATTTTGAAACGGCTCATCATGATGATGCAGCTCCGTGCCAGCTTCTTGATGGTGGAGTTGGCGAACAAAAACGCAACCAAGTAAGTTTTTTAGTTGATTTGTATGGGACTTTGATGGAAATGCTTATGGGTTTGAGGGAAACTGATGTTTTTAAGCCAATTTCTCGTGTGAAAAATTTCATATGCAAGATATTTGTAAATGAAGATTCAAAAGTTACTAAAAGGTTACCAAAGTGAACTAAGTGTTAAAATATTGCGTATTATGTGCTGGACCCTAAAACTGCCACATTTCATCAGAGTGCGAAATAATAATAAAAAAAACAAGTTCACAATGTATGTTCACAATGTATGTGTATATTTATATCGGGGTAGGCAGAGGGAGGGAGTGTCCGTACACTAGGACAGCTGCCTTTCTTTTTTTCGAAACATTGCATGTTGAGTGGCGGAACTCAACGCCGCGCTTTGTCTTATACCAGGGGAAATAAAAATAATTTATTTTTCCATGTGGTAATCGATTCTTCCGGTATAACTATTATAAAATGAACGTCTAATTTCCTTTTAAAATTGAACCTAGTACCTACTAGTGTAGGAAGTGAACCAAATGGGAATATTAGTTCAGGCAGCCATTAAAAGCACCCTCATAAATAATTTTTATAGTTGAAGCTTTAATTTTTTTTTAAGTGAGTAGCTCTCGTTGAAACTTTACACCCCTGGTATGAGAGTAGCGTGTGATTGATTTCTAATATTATTTATTTCCACGGCACACAGTTTCACTGTAGGCGCTATGGTTATAGGTTCGATATTCACTCGAGGGAAAAAAATATTTTCATTTTCCCGCTCTGAAAATAAGACAAAGCGCTATGTTGAGTTTAGTCACTCAACAGGCAATGTCTCGAAAAGTTGCGAGATATGCGGGATACAGCGTGAATTCTATAAAACAAATTTAATATATTATTTAGTGTGTGTTGGTTTGATTACAAAACAAATGGGGCTATATTTCGAATTTACTAAATAACAAAGATTTGTTACTCAAAGCAAATTAGGGTCAAGCAAATAAACTTATATTTGTATATGAGTTGCTAACTTTTAATTACGGTTCTCGAAGATGTTCAATATACCGGATGATCTTTGCGTCTTTTTGTTAAAAGTTTTGAATAATTATATAATGATACACGATATTACTTGAACTTACTTCGAAATGTTCCTAATTATTTCATAGAATTGTAAGACCGTCGTGGAGCAACGGGTCAGCTTTTGATTGGAAACGCAATGGTTTTGGGATCTGAATGAATGAAGAATGAGCTATTTTCATTTATCCGATATGGTAGGCAAATCGGGGCGTTGAATTACGGCACTCAATACGAAATTTCGCCACTCAATATTCACATCTTGCCGAAAAGTGAGAAACGGAGTGACTTAAAACTAGGTTCCCTCTGCAAAGTACTTAGTGTTTTTCCTATTGAGATACGGAATCCTAAAAAGTATAAAAGAATTAAGGGGAATAAATATAATTCTAAGCATTTCCATTAAATTTCCTATGATTATTTTAATAGTATTATAATATTAGTTATATTATATTAGTGTATATCTTTATATATTTTTAGTACATAAATTGACACAGCACCTAACCGTAAGGACGGACATGTGGGTTTTCGCTTCTACGCTCTGGTAAGATATATGCGGGATAAAGCGTGAAGCGTGAAAAACTCTGGCAAGATTAATGCGGGAAAAAGCGTAAAGCGTGAATAGTTTGTGGCCTGAAAAAAAATCAATATTCCGATCACTTGACAAGTAAAATTAAAATCAATTTGTATTAAAAAAAGTAGCTATATTTTGGAGGCTTAGATAGTGAGTCCTTTTAGTACCTTATAAACTATTAGTAAATATAGCAATGTATAGATAAAATTATTTTAAGAAAATGATATGACAAATCCTTAATACTGAAGTATTTAAAGTTTTTGTAGGTTCACTCTGTATCATGCATATAGCAGGGTAGGCAGAGAGAATTTAGTGTTAAGACACTCCGTTTCCCACTTTTCGCCGAGACTTGGATGCATTGCGTGTTGAGTGGCAGAACTCAACGCCGCGCCTTGCCTCAACACCAGAGCAAAGAAATGGAAATATAAATTTAAATAAATATTTAATCTCCATCTCAAGTGGGAATCGAACCCACATCCAGTCGATTTTACAGTCACACTTTGCAACCATAGCTGAGCTCAAATTAGTGTTAAGATACTTGACACTACTTTCGGCATGTTGAGTGGCGAAATTTAACGACACGCTTTGTCTTGTTACCAGAACGTGGAAATAAAAAAAATCATTCCCTGAGTAGGAATCGAACCCGCAACCATAGCGCAATTGGAAGCTATGGTTTTGCAGCGCTACGACGGCCTCATGATAACATCTCACATCAAATATTGACTTATGTAGGATTTTGATATACGATAGATAACGTTAGATTAAAACTAGTTTGTTTCACTTCACTAACTTTGCCTCCTACATTAGAATAAATTAGTAGTTTTATTTACTGAGTATTGTTAGAAGTATTTAGTTAGATATTTTGTAGAATGCTGCTGACGAACTTGCCCTTCCGTCTCTTAAGGACTGGACGGAATCCTTTAAAGAAATTCTAAGCTATTACTATATTCTATTTCAGAATATATTTAACCTTTTTAACTATTTGTCTAATTTGTTTTTTTCGTCTTTTACATTTATTTTATCTTATTTTAAATATTATTTCTTGTAGGTGATTTTTACTGTGTAGGTTTTATAATTGGCTTTACAACAAAATATTAAGTCAATAATTTTTCTGTACTTATTCAGAAACTTATATGTATAGAAATGAAATGAACCAAACTTGAAAAAAAATATCGAATAACAAATTAAAATAAAATATATGTAGATTTAATATAAATTAAATAACTTATCTTTAAAATTTATATAATTTTTAGAAAGTTCAAATACATAATTATGGCTATTTCTCATTTCGGCGGTACTCAAGGCCACGTTGTGTCTTTTTCTTCTTATCTGGAAAAATTAAGTCTTATATTGTAAATATGACAAAAAAGACTTTCCTTGACAATTTAAAAACAAATAAAACACCATAGGATCACTTTATCGTACATCTGTTTGTCCGTCTGTTCAACAAATAGAGTGAGCTGAAATTCATATGACAAATCCAGGTCTATAATCCCTCAGTCAACACAATCAGAAGATACGAAATTCATCGTCTTATATAAATATAATCAAATCTGTGTATGGTCGTTCCCCACGACCTATACTTATGAAATTTGTAAATGAATCCGAAATATAGAAATCTATAGGTACATTACAAATAAAATTATTGTAAACTAATATTTGTATTTCATACAAAATGAGAGCTTTTACTTTTTATAAGTTTTACTTCCCGTCACGTCGTACGTCATACAATCGTGAAATGGTGAGGTAGGGGAGAGCGGGGCTACAAGTTCCAACCGTGCATAACTTTATTATTTATTTTGTTTGAAAAAAACACATTTTCATTTTTGGGAAAACAAAAATTAATTGTATATGGCTTTTATAGACTAGTTAAAACTGTGGTTTCATTTAAAGTGGTGCTGACATTTCCAGCCTGTATATACATATATACATATATATACTGTATATACATATATTTCACGTTTTACAAAATTTGTTGAAAATTGTTTGATATATTTAAATGTATTGAAGTAGGGTTACATATATGTGTCTCGAAAATACAAATAATTCCTTTTTTTTTTAAATTAAATGGTATATCTATATAAAATCTACATTCGGGATGGGAACCTGGTTTTAGATTTTCGGGGCCTCGGTAGGAAGCCTAATGATGCATTACTCTGCACTCGATGTTACGACTACTTTGAAACGTATTATAATATAATATATATTGCAAATTTAGTAGCGAAAGGTCGCACTACATCTATAGATTTAAGACTGTCCTAGGAAACAAAATAACTTAAAAATATAAATTACCCAATTTTTTTTCATTTGATAATGATTCGTTATTTATGAAACATTCATATATTAAATTATCTAATTAAGTCATTTGTTTGCTAATAACATTTTTTATGATGCCAGGATGATCACAAAAATCTAATCTATATTTATTTTTCAAGGAAAAAATAGAAATGGATACCGTACAGTCCTTATTTGGCAAATTAGCAGTCGTACTGTATACGAGTGATATATTTAAGCACATTCCTGATTTTCAACAGGAAAATGAACGTTTTAGCGAAAATAGTCATTCCGAAAACAAATGTTACAATGGGATACATAAATAATGAATTAGAAGAATATGCCCGAGAAGAATTTTTTAGACTGAAGAAAGTGTTAGAAATCAAAAGAAAGATGTATGGTGGGTTAGGTGGTAAAGAGGAGAAAAAAGGGGAGGATAAAACAGAAGAAGAAAATGTTGAAGGACTGGAATGTCCAGCTTGCCTGGATAATTTGGCAAAAACAGAACCTTATAGTGAACCAATTGTAGAAATTTATAAATCACCGTCAGAATTATCTAAGGATGATGGTAAGATGCGAGATGAAGAAGTTGAGAAACTTATAAAACAATTAAACGAAGTAGTTGATGTTACTAAGGAATTGGAAGGAAAAGGTATTTTAAAAACTAGCACAGATGATTTCTTAAAAACAGCCAAAGAACTCATGTCAAAATTAGAACAAACGAATGAAGAGCAGAAAGGGGAAGAGTGTATAAAAGAATGCCAAGAAGAAGAGGAACACGAACCAGTACAAAGCAAATTGAGCTTAGTGGATATAGATTTAGACAAATTATGCGATATTTGTAAAGAAAAATATTCCAAAATTAATGAAAAAGAAACTCAAACAGATCCAGTTCCTCATTCAGAGCCGATTTCTGATTCGCAAGAGAATGAATCTGCATTAAGAGATCTAGAAACTGAAGAAAATATTGATTCTACCATTCCATCCGAAATTAACATTGATAATAGTCTATCTGATTCAGAAATGGATACATTGAAAACAGAAGTCAAGGAAATAACTAAAATTATTAAAACGATCAATGAAGATGGATCTGTTTCAATAAAAAAGACCGTAATAAAGATTGAAAATGAAATAAAAACACCGCTTAGAAGTAAAGCTTCGAGTCGGATTTCAGCAAATAAATCTAATGTAACTGGTCAATCATCTAAAACTTCGTCACATTCTCCTTATTCAGGTTCAAAAACCGTAGGGATTGTCACTCTTAAACCCTTTCTTGCTAAGCACAATATACCACGATATGGCGCTCTGCTAAAAGCAAAGTCAGATATTTTGAAAACTATTTCATCAGGATCCCGTCCTACAGAAAGACTTTGTATGTCATCGATGACTCTACGTTCAGTGGATACCGATTTTGAAAATGAGATTATTAATACTGACCGCCAATATATTATCTTAAATACTGCAAATACAACAAGTTTATCGCTAAATGAATCTCCAAATAATTATTAAATGTAATGTAACTTATAGATGTTATTTATGTATATCAAATATGAGAAAAATAAGATTAAATTGTTTTTATTATACCAAGAGTCCTTAATAAAAAGGGTAAATTTATCAGCAGTAAAACAGGTTTAAGAAATTGGAGTATACTAAAATAAAAATAATTGTCTACAGGAAAATGAACGTTCTTAAAAAAATTGTCATTCCAAGATTGAATGTTACCAATACGTATATATTAATGGAGCTTGAAGAGATTGCTCGAGAAGAATTTTCTAGATTAAAGAAAGTAAAAGAAAAAAAGAAAAGAGATAAAGCTGAGTTTGAGAATATTGATAAAGTACCAGATATTAAAGACATCGATGTGGAAAGTAAAACTAGAATAATGGAAGACAATGAAAAATTATTTGTAGACACCCAAAATGCTTCGTCCAGCAAGTTTTCTACGGCAAGTTCAATTGTAGAAGAAAAACTAATTGAAGTAAAAAAATATTTTGACGAAATAACTTTACAAGCTAAAGAATTAATCAATAATGGTGACAATACTAACGATACTAGTAACTTCTTGGAAAAATATGAAAAAGCTAAGCAAATTATTAGTCAGTTGCTTGATAGAGCAAATTATAAGAAATTTGATGAGCTCATAGATGAAAAAGTAGAATATTTAAAATCGTATTTACGAGAGGCAGCGGGTATTAAGGAAAATTATGATAACAATGCCAATGTAAATGTGTCAAAAAGCGAAAACGAATTACAAAAAACATATACTAATGCAAGCAATGGAGTATATTTTCCAAAGAAAGAAAAAACATGTAAAGAATGTAACGTAGAATTGGAAGAATTCAGGGATATAGTAGCGGGAGTAGAAAAAATTACATCTGCATATATAAAACAAGGACTTTTGTCACCGAGCATGGAAAAATTTGTACAAAGTTGCAACGAAGTTAAGTTAAAATTAGATAAATGTAGTAATGTAAAAAGTACTTTTAACGTATCAAATAAATCATTAAATAAGTTAGGCGAAAATACTTCTACTAATAATGGTATACAAAATTTAAGTACAAATAATGACATAGACAATAAAAATCACTATCGTAATAAATTAAATGTAGATGAAATTATGAACTTAATTGACAACTTAAACTTAGAAGGTAATATTGATGGTCTAACGAGAACACCTAATTTAGAACCTACAAAACAAAGTGCTGAAGAAGAATGTAATTGTATTGAAAATTCTGAAAGTAAGTCTTTACATGAGTTTGAAAATAATATCCAATTCAAAAGTACATCCACTGAAACTATAAAAAATAATAATTTTAATAATATATCCTGTAGAAAAGTCTGTAAAAAAGTATGTTTTATGTGCTCGCGTTCGTTAGATAAAGATAGTTTTAAAGAAAATAGGTGTGAAATATGTAAAAACGAAATTCTCAAAAACGATGATGTTAAAATCAAGAGGAGTGAAGAGACTCAAACTTTTAAAGGACATTAAATAACATAAGAAATGATATCGATTACAATAATAAATAATTTGTAGTAATACATCTCAAAAATATTCGTGATTTTTACTTGAACGAATTTTAATTTTACATTAATTATTATTCTGTATGTTACTAAAAAAATAATATTCTTAAAATGATCTAAAGATGCAGAAGTGTACTATACTTGTAGAAATTTTATTTACTTTCGCTATCTCCTACTTTTTGATAAAATATTGGAAGGAGCTTATGAGTAAATAGCTGCATAATAGCTGAATATTTTTAAAATAAATAAAAGGAAGGGTAGTTGTCAGCAGCTTCTGATTAATGAACACAATTTTAAGTCAAGAATTTGTGTTCACAGGAAATGGAATGTTTTATCAAAACTTGTCATTCCTCGACTCAATTTAAGTTGCCACTATATACTTTCGGAATTAGAAGAAATTGAAAGAGAAGATAATTTTAGATTAAAAAGATTTAAAGAACTTAAAATAAAGAAAACCAAAGGAAAGGACGGGCCCGCTAAAGCTGGTGCGAATCCGTGCGGATGTTCACCTAATTTGAACGTAAAGGAATCCGTTGGAATGACTATTAAGCCTATTTCCGAATCTAATATATGTAATGTAATTTGCAAAGAAGATATCGAGCAAATCAAGATAGATTCATTAGAAAAAAGCTACGACGTTAAATTAAATGAAGTCTGCAGCATTTGTAAGACAGATAAAGAAGAAATGAAATCAAGTTTAGAAGTTAGCGAACGCGATAAAGATATTTGTGATATTTGTAAAAATGTAAAAGACAATGAAAAATCTGAAATGGATAATAAAATGACAGAAGGAATATGTAGCAAATGTATGATGTATCAAAATAATAAAACAGGACAATTGAACAAGTCCATAAATAATGAAAGTATATGTCCTGCTTGTACCGATGAAATGATAAATAAAGAAAAGAGTAATGATTTGGATAAAAAAGATAAAATACTTTGTAAAGAAACATTTGATCAAGGAGTATGCCTCTACTGCAAAAAGATGGATGAAAATGGAAAATCTAAGATTGAAGTATGTAAAGAATGTCAAATAACAAACGCAAAATCTCGAGATACAAATATTATAAACGACAAAAGAACAATAGATAATGATAATCTATGTCCAGCTTGCACTGGTAGGGCTGTTAGGGAAGGCAAAGATATTATGGCACAAAATTCACTAGGAAAAGAAGAATGCTTCTATTGCAAGATGAAGGAAGAAACAAGGGCTAGACCTAAATTCGAAGTCTGTCAGGGATGTCAAATAAATAATGCCAAAAAAGAAGAAATTTGTCCATTTTGTAGTAATACTAAATGGAATGTAATATATCCTACAGGAAGCACTTTGTCCACAGAAAATAAAACCGAAGAACAAAATAAGATATGTCCAAATTGTAAGAAAGATAAGTTTGATGAAAATCAAATTAATGTAAATAAAGGAAAGTGCCCCTATTGCCAAAAAGAAGAACCAACTATAAAACTTAAGCTTGTATCATGTCAAAAATGTGTAAATGCTAAATCTGCTATAAATAATACTGATAATACCACACATATTAATAAAATATGCCCTGCTTGCCCGAGTAAAGTCATGGTCAGGGATGAAGAAGAGAGAAATAAATTGTCTAAAATTACACTATATAAAGATAAATGCCTATTCTGCAGGAAGGAGGAAGTAACAAATGTCCAATCTAAAGCTGAAATATGTAAGGAATGTCAGGCTACGAATGCAATTTCTGAAAATACGAAAGATAGTAATAATAAGTGTCCTGCATGCAAAGATCGATTTATGAACAAAATGGCTACCATTACACCAAATAAAGAAGAATGCATTTATTGCAAAAAGAAGGAACAAGTAATAGATAAATCTAAAATTGAAGCATGTAGGGAGTGTCAAATAAAACATACAAAATCTGAATTAAAAAATATCAAATACGATAAAGAAAGGTGCCCATTTTGTGTTAAAAATATTGAATTTATTGACCAACGGCATATTAAATCTCCTACAGAAAGCTCTTTATCGGTACAAAATAAATCCGAAGAACAAAATAAAATGTGTACAAATTGTATAAAATATGAAAGAAATAACATTCAAACAGCAACTAGTTCAGGAATTTGTCAATTATGTGAAAAAGATAGAGCTAAATCTAATTTTAAAATAGAAGAACTTTGTTCAGAATGTAAAAGTAAAAATATTAAAAGCCATAATAATGAAGGCATTAAAAAACAAGAAATGCAAAGCTGTCCTACTTGTCAATCTCTTGCAGACAACGATCACAAATGTGATTGCAGTAATTCTGTTCAGCAAAAACCATCCGTCAAACATATTTCTAATGCATGCTCGTCTTGTGGGAAAAAGATGTCCAAAGAAGGCTTTACTACTGATACTCCTTCTTGCAGTTGTAAAAATAAAAACAAAAGTAAACAAGATATTTTAAGCGCATGTACTAACAATAATACGAGTAACGCTAGAGGGACTTTTAAAGAAATTATTAAGATTAAAAGGTTTTCGGGTACAGATGGCATTACTCATGAACATATAACTATTACTTCTAAGAAAACGCAAAAAAGAGTTCTTTCAGAACCCTCTTGTGGTAAAAATAATAATACTTTTATAAAAGAAACACAATCAGATAATACTGGCCTTAATAAACCTATTTCAGATATATGTTTATCTACATGTTCCAGTAAAAAAAATATTTCAGGAAAATCCAGCCAAAACAATTCTACTGAAATTGCATCAATTACATCACGGTCGTTCTCATGTACACCGAAAAGTTTGAATGCGTTAAAAAAGTGTGAAGCAACCTGTGTCCCAGACCTAGACACAGAATATCAAAAGAAAGAAACAAACGGTTGTGTGGCTTGCAAAAAAACTAGTTCTAGGTTGTCTTGTAGAAAAGACAAAAGTCATGATATTAGCAAAATTAAGTCATGTACTAACAATAATAGCTACAATAAAATTAAAATCATCATTAAAGATGACAAGTGTAAAGATAACAGCGATGACGACGAAATTGAACTTACCGCAAGCACTATTGTTATTTTAAAGAAAATATTATCACGTACGAGTAAATCTGCAGATAGCTGTAAATCATTTGATAAGGAAGAGAATAAAATTGCTGAATCTAAATGTAGTTGTGGGACACAAGAAAGCTCTTTAAAATGCAATTGCAAAAAAGCTAATTGTGATTGTAATTCTAAGGCAAATACTTCATTGAAAATTAAACTAATTAAATCTGAACCATGTATGAAAAAAACAGACTCTATAGACAAGAAATGTCCGAAGGATAAAAAGTTTTGTGGTAAATGTGATGAGCAAACCACTAATTCTAAACAAAATAAAAATACCAGCAACAATTGCAAAAAAGACTCACCTGAAATGTCAAAATTAAGTACACCGACGGGTAATTGTCAAGAGTGTGGCAAAAAGAAAAATAAAATTCTATCTAATTGTGATTGTAAAAAAACAGCTAAAAAAGATGAACGCACATGTTCATGTTCTAAAAAACAGACAGTTACCATACAAAAAACGTGCAGTTGCAGCAATATGAATTCAAAGCAAGCTTCTAAGAGTTCTTCAGTAGAATCTAAGTATTCACACTGTTGTAGTGGGAGTAACGAAACTTCCTCAATGGCAAACCAAACATGTTTAAGGGATAGGATTCCAGTGAGCGAAGTTGATAGTGGTACGTGTGTCTGTAATGAAAAGATATCAGCAAAAAATAAATTGAAAGACCATTGTCAATGTTCTAAGCAAATTCAACATCAAGATAAATCTGGATCTTGTAGTTGTCAGTCATTTAATAAAATTGCTTCATCAGCTAACAAGTCTGGGAACTGTAGTTGTAAATCATCAGCAAATGACAAGAAAAGTGATTGTGAAACTAAGAAAGATGTTTGCCCATGCTCAATCCAAAACCAATCCGCAGCTTAAAACCAGTACTTGTAGCTGTCAGTCGGTCAATAAAAATGCTATCTGCCCTTCGTCAAATAATTCTCAAGAGTGTAGTTTTAAATCTATGAAAAAGAAAGTTTATGGTTGTCAGTGCTCAAAGTTAAAATCGGAATCTAAAACTAGCACATGCAGTTGCCGGTCAGTTGATAAAAGTAATCAGGCTCGTGAGTGTAGTTGTAAGTTGGTACACGATGATCCAAGCCCTTGCTCTTGTCGTAAAACCAATTCAAAGGTGCAAGACATATGTGGTAAACAAGATACTAATGCGGAGACTCAGCAATGTAGCTGTAGTCAATCAGCAAAAAACTTGAAATCTAATGTTAAGTTTGACAATGAACCTCCTAAATCATTATGCCCTTGTAAATCTTCTGAAACCGGACACCGATTAAAAAAATCAAACTCTTGTAGCTGCAAAAATGACTCTGCTAAGGCTTGTAGTAATGAAGGTGTGGCATCCACTACATGCCGTTGCCAAGCATCTAAGCTACCTTCTATTTCTCCTACCCAAAGCAATCAGTCCACGACAATAGCCAGCCAAACATGTTGTTTACCAGATAATAAGCCTGAAAAATCAATCAAATTTAGCGATAAGGCCTCTTTCACTCCAAATTTCACAAAATCATCAGCTTCTATATCTCCAAAAAGTTCTTATATATCGTTAAGAAGTCGTTCAAGCCAAATTAAATCATCTCAATGTTCTTGCGGACGTAAGGACGCTTCCACGATGACTAGACGATCAGATAGATACGACGTTAGAACCCTACGACATCTTAGCTTTCCTCCAGAACCTAAAAATCTTAGTTGCCTATGCAAATCTGATTCAGCTCTTCTTCAAATTTATAAGCCCAAAAGTGTAAAATCCCTTAACAGATGCCAATCTTTAAGCGATCAATGTTGTTTAAGAAAATGATTTTTAAAATATTTATTTTCTGATATAATGATATTATTATAATTTTAGGAAATAAATCTTTTATGATACGGTTGTAAATACAGTTAAATTACAGTTTATTTGCATTTCTATACAATTTTATTGAAATTTAAATAAATATGTAGATTACAGGAATGACTTTGATTTGTTCTTTCATATTAAATTCATCCCATCAATAAATTTCTTCACATCCCGATTAAAACAACGTATACTTGCAACGTTAGACACTTGATCTATATTAATATAGTGGTTTATAATCTAACTTCATCTTATAAAATAAAGCTTAATTGTATTTTTGTTTCTCTTTATACTTAAAATAAAATAGAGAAATCAAATATTTAAATTTATATTTTCATTTCTTCGCGCTGGTGTCTAGACAAAGAGCCGTTTAAATCCGCCACTCAGTACGCAATGCCTCTAAGTCTCGGCGGAAAGTGGATAACGGAGTGTCTTAACACTAGGTTTCATCTCTTTACCTACCTTTCCTTCGTGCGGAATACAGTGTGAAGCTGTTTTTATAGAATAAGAATCCGTTACCGTAATACAATCATGCACATCTTCACTGAGCCACGACGGCGTTATTATATTGAATACAGCACAATGTCTATATTGCATTTGAATTCCAATACAAACAACAAAACGTATTCGTAGTAAATTAGTAGGGCCATTAGCTTTTTGTTTCACATTTAGAATAGTTTATTATTATGTTCAAAGTTTAAAGCGTTTGACACAGTGATTGTGGTATTTGTAGCGCCCGATTTAATTTTATAACTCTGTCTGCAAACACGAAGGTGGTAGGTTCGATTTCCATTCGGTGTGATGAGCTATTTCTCGGTGGTGTCTCGAAAATTGGTGCCGTGTGTGAGACACAAAGTGTCTTAACACTAGGTTCCCACATAAGGGATACAGCGTAAAGCCAAAAAAACTTGTTATAATTAGGGCAACAGTTTCTTGAACTAAATATTACCTCCTTTGGTTTTTGAGATATTTCTTTAAAATTATTTTTTTTGTTTTGTATTACAATATACAAGTTAAATGTACTCTTTCTTATAATAAAAGAAAAATCAGCTTCACACTGGATTCCGCACACTGCGGGATAGGAAGATGGAACCTAGTGTTAAGACACTCCGTTTGCCACTTTCTGTCGAATTCTTGAGGCATTGCGTGTTATGTGGCAGAACTCAACGCCGCGCTTGTCCCCGACACCAGAGCGAAGAAATTGAAATATAAATTTAAGTAAATATTTCATCTATTCGAGTGGAGATTGAACCCACAACCAGTCGGTTTTACAGTCACATTTTGTACCTCTGCGCCACCACTGGCCTCATAATTAGTTCAATAAAATAAAATTATTCATATTAAAAAAAAAACACATACATACGTTGTGGTGCAGCAGTGCAGTGGCTCATATTAGACAAATATTTATTTTAAAAACACAACTTATTTTTGGTTTTCATATCCGAATAATATAAGAACATACAAAGCTATGAATAAAATTTAAATCTTCAAACAATCGGTGGAACACAATCGGATCAATCGTTTCAATTCTGTCTAGACGGCGTCTGATAATAAACTTGGCGAAATAATTAGCGTCGTCTCCATACCTTGCATACGGACCGTTGTAATTGGGTCTTGTAAAATGTTCAACACGTTGTTCTCTTATTAATATTTGTATAGATTATATGCGTGTGGCTAGTACCGAATTGTATGTGAACATAGAGAGCTGTGGAGATTCTGGGATGAGAAAAAAAATATGAACGCTTCTCGTTCCCTACGCACCGCCCAATTTTCGGGACAATGCGTGTTGGATGACGGAACACAATGCCGCGGTTTGTCTCCTCGTCGTGGCGAAGATATGGAAATGATTCATTTTGCCGGCTGGGTATTGAACACGCAACCGTCACGTTCCAGTCGAACGCTGTACAGTTGCGTCACGACGGCTTTTGTTGATGTTTATTGTTTTCGTTTGGATATTTTGGGTTTCCTGGTATGGTGAAACGTATCATTGATATATCTGCTTCTATTATATATAATTTTATAAAATTAAAGAGATTCGTGATTAAAAAATATATATATTGAAAGTTAAGCAATTTATTGCCTTTTTAATATTAATTTTACACCTTATCATTATAAGAAATACAAATTATTTATATCATATAAGTTTATTCAATATTTATTTTATACATAAAGAAAATGAATTCAGTCGTGGCGCAGGAGCACAATATGTGACTGCAAGACTGACTGGTTGTGGGTTCGATCCCCACTCGAGAAGATGATGTATTTGTTTAAATTTATATTTCCATTTCTTCGCTCTGGTGTCGATTCAAAGCGCGGTATTGAGTTCTGACACTTAATTAACTTAATTCGGCAGAAAGTGGGAAACGGAGTGTCTTTACACTAAGTTTTCTCCGCCTACCCTGCTGTGTGCACGATACGGCATGAAGCTAAAGTTTATCTAATATTTATTTTGTACATTAAGAAAATTAAATCTTACATTTCTCCGCGCTTACATTTTAGCAATTTTATCGATATTTTGTTGTCGCAGCTCCAAGTTTAGCGGCTATTGTCATATACTACGCAGACGTACGACGTGCCTCGCAATCCGATGCAACTTATATTTAGATGTATAAGGTCATAGCTTGTGGATTATTTTGACGCACGTTACTATGGTTCAATACTAACTAATTGTAGACAGAAACATATTGTAGGTATAGATATCAGTAGTAGTATTTTCTCTTTTTTATTTTAAGACTGCGATTTAAGATCCTGATATGGTGTTTTAGCTTCGCGCTGCATCACGCATATAGTGGGAACCCTATATTAGGTCAGGTTATGCTCTGTTCTAGAGAACGGAAGTTAGAAGTAAGGAAAGAAGACTTTCTTCTAGAATAATCTCGCATTGCATGGTGGAGCGGAACGGAACGGAACGACACAATTGCCTTGTTACCAAAAAAAAAATAAAAAAATGATCTTCCCGCACCTGTATCCCGGACACACCAAAGTTGACAGAGGGAATCTACTGTTAAGTTCTCTCCGTCCTGCAGGTTCCCGTTTACCGCCAGAGCGAAGCGAATGAATATTTCTTTATTATCATATTATAGCTTAAGATGGCATGTAATGAACAAGAGACATCTATCTATTTTATTTCTTATACAACAACAATAAAAAAAATACAAAAAAAAAACATATTATTTTTATTCTTCCCCTTTAGTAAGACAAAGTGGGACGGTAAGTCCCGCCAGTCAGCACAGTGTTAGTAATCGAACCCACCACCTCAAAATATCAGTCTATAGGTAACTATAAATGAAGCAAACAACATAATGAGAAGATTTTTAACTCGAAGCATTTCACAATGCTGGGGGCCTGTCCGATCTGTCGGTCAACAGTGTTGGTGTACTTAATGATTAAATCGGAATTATTTTATTAGGTGCGACCAAATAGTGTCACTTATAGGGTTGTCTCGTTGATATATTATATTTTAAGAGTTTTATTATTATTTGAGATAACTGGATATTTTTTTTTAACATGCATTCTCCTGTTGTGTAACATTATCTCTTTTTTACCGTACAATCTCCTTCGTGTTTTCTCCACACAACGTGACATTGGCGAAGTGATATGTGCTCTACTGGCACGCTCGGAACGCCGTAATCAAAGAACCAAACCAAACCATTATTTAAGATTAATCACATTGGAGAGACCAACCGTAAAGCAGAGGCACAAAGTGTGTCTATAAACTCAACAGGGTGGGTTCGATTTCTACTCGAAGAAATTATATGTCGGTCGAGGCAAAGCGCGGCATCGAGTTCCGCCTTTTAACACGCAATGGGTCCTGAATTCGGCGAAAAGTAAACGGTAATGTCTTAATGGGCACAGAGTGTTCTTACATTAGGTTCCCATGTTCGCTCTAGTTACCTTGATATGTGCATATATGGCATATAGGAAGAAACAAAAAATAAATATATTTAATAATAAAATTAATTGGCAACCCTAATAGTAAAAGTCCTGACCTCATACCCTGTACCGTGTTGTAACTTCTATTGTTATGTATTCATAGTAGAGGCTACAGGACACACTATTGTTAGGCTGTTTTAGTTGATTTTAAACCGAAATGTTGGATATGTTGTACCGATATCTTTATTATATCTCTTTAATGAGTATGGGTTCGGCTCCTATTTGAGAGAAAGCTTGAATTTATTATATTTTTTGATTACTTGGTCTAGTTATATTGCCTGTTTTATATATTTGTATAGGTTGTCTAGTTTATATATATAAACCTCAATTATATAATTTGTAGATAAAACTAACCAAATACATGAGAGTGATATGGCGCAGTGGCATTGCTTCTGATCGTAAGTGCAACGGGTTGTGGGTTCAATGTTTACTTGAGCCATGCATTACTTTCATTTCCTCTCTTTGGTCAGAACCGAAAAATGGACAAACCGCTGGCGAACAGACAATGTCTTGTTTCAGAAATTGAATGGGCCATGAGAAACGGAGTGCTTGAGCACTAGGTTCCTTCCGTATACCCTGTCTGTTGCATGCGGGATAAAGCGTGAAGTTAAAAAAAACTTCACGGTCCCCCAACGCTTTAGACTAAATAAAAATAGTGATTTAAATAGTACCTATTACTTAGAGTTTGTATTGTATATATACGTATGCAAGTTGTAGCCGAACAGTTATCTGTTTAGACAACGATCGTATTGTCGACTTGATTATTACAATATTAAGGAGGCGACGGCTTCTTTTGTTTTAATTTTATTTTTAATAAGCGCAGGTTCAAATCTAATTTTATAGCTTCTTCTTGTTAACATTGTCATTAAGTACAGAGTACTACAAGTTGTTATATACTTATTTAATTTTGGAAACAGACCAGATCCTGGTTGGTTTCCAGGAGACGCAGGTTCGAGTCCCGCTACGTTCAAATTTTTATACGTTTTCTAAATAAGTATTTTTCTTTCCTAAATGTGGTATAACACTTCAAAAATTTAAAAAACAGGTTGTTATATTTGTTAATTTAAATGTTAAACGTCTTATTTTAATTTTGGCAAAATTCTATAATTTATCTCAAAAATACGAGTGCCTACGTTATTAACAACGTACTTAACGTTGACTAAGATTCATGGTATTTAGCAAAACTTGCGAATGTATAGGATATATAAAGAAAAAAAACGAAATTAAATTCTTTATTGTAAATATTGCTCTTATTTAATTTTGTGTGGCACGGTGGTAAAAGTGTGTGCCTGTAAACATGACTGGTTGTAGCTTCGATTCCCACTCGAGGAAATTAAATATTTACGCAAATTTATATTTTCATTTCTTTAATTTAGTGTTGAGGCATGCTCTGCCTGTAAAATTTGGCAAAAAATGATTAACGGGTTATCTGTACATTAGATGCAGTGTGAAGCTGATTTATTTTAGTTATTTTTTAAAGAAAAAACTTAGGTTTGCCAACCTGGAAACATAAAATTGGTCCGGCACTCTCAACGTCTACAATTCCAGCTCGCGCTTTACCGATTTTTTTAAACATATCTTGTATTAATAGTGTCACTTTAACTATACTGAACAGTCCGCATTGACCGTCTGTCTGTCCCTTAATTTACTCACGACGTTGTTTCACTGGAACTTGCGAAACACGATTCGTTTCGTTCCCAACTAACGATGTTGAGAGAATACAATAAAGTTTTATTTATATAGACACTTGGGTAAATTCACACTTAAATATTTAAGTTAGGTTTAAAAAATACAAATAAATTGATATAATAAATGTAGTTCCAATTTTTTTTCCTCATAGCAGAGTGGGTATCTAGCAAAGGAAAAGGAATCTAGTGTTAAAACACTCCATTTTCCGTGTTTCGTCTGATTTGTCTGAGATATTTGCATGTGATTCAACACCGTATTCTCTCTTGCTGAGAGGAGATATTTTTTTAAATATTATATTCAAGATAGTTTTTCTTAAATTGCCATTTTCGTCGTTATTGTGATAAAGATCGCATTTTTTGGGGTTCCTTACATCATAACCAAAAAACGGAACCCCTATACTATAACTTTGTTGCCCGTCTATCCCTCTGTCAAGACCAATTTATCTCGACATAGCTGCGAAACTGAAATTAATGTCAAATAAAAAAATCAAGGTCCTAAACCAACACATTGAAAAGCTTCGAATCGATCTATTTATCGTTATTCCGCATTTTGTACGAAATTAGCCGAGTAATCAAACCTGTCGGGTACTTCCCGTGGACCTGCAACTATGAAATTTGGCAAAAAGTGAGAACATGCAATACAAATAAAATAAAAAAATCTAAAAGAGAACATTTATAGATTTATCTTAGAAAAAAAAACATTACAAACTTATAGTTACAAATTATTTAATATTTTAAGTAAGTGTGTGTATCAACTTTTATGTACTTTTCGTTGGCATTTAATCCTGAAATTGGTACGGAGCTCTCGTTATGCGAATCCGACTTGCATTTGACCGATATTTTTTGTTATTAAAAACAAAATTTTGTTGAAAGAAATTTTAAAATAATATTTATTATTACAGCTTAATGAAAAGTATTAAAATGCTTAAATTTTTACAAGCGTAAATAATTCATTCATCCGTATGGGAATCGAAGTCGCGACTATCTCGTTTACAGTTAGACTTGCGTTCTAAAACAATATATCTAGGAAACAAAGGAAACGATCGCGACATTGTTTTAACAGAAACTCTAAGACTCGTTTTATTCTAGAAGTTACTACAATTCCACAATTAGGCCACCTTTGTAGTTAATCAACTATAGTACAGAATACTTGTAGTAGGTTTAGTATTCATAAGGGTCGTGTTTATAAGGTAGGTTTACCAGGTTCAATTTTGAGCAATAGTTTTTATAATGTTGTTGTAAGTAGTTATTAGTATTAAAATTACAATTCTTGAAATAGGTATGTTTTTAAAAAGCATAAGAATAATTAAAATCAAATCAGCTTTACGTCGTATCCTGCACACAGTAGGTAGGCAGAGGAAACCTAGTGTTAAGACACTCCGTTCCCCACAATGGCGGAACTCAACGCCGCGCTTTGCCTAAACATCAGATCGAAGAAATGAAAATATAAAGAGGACTCGGGATATATATGTATATATATCCCGAGTCGATATTTATTTATTGTATAATTTTTCATCAAGTAAAATAAAATGTATGCTGGGCTGAATCTGTTTAATTTTTATCTACAGTAATTGTTTAAGGTAGTTGTCGTACCTAACAATTGCAATATGCAATGAAATGCTACATTTCGTTGAATTGCAGCAGCCGTCTTGTTAATGCAGTCATTGTAGAGCCCTAACACAAGATTTGTTTTAATATAAATATGTAATTGGTCTGGATAGAATAGGTCTTTCAAATTGTTAAAAATATTTGCTCATTCTTACTTTAAGTGAAGCATTTCGGTGATTTTCCTAATAGCTTAGAAATATGTTCACTTAGCTCTTTTCATAATTTATACTAGATGTATAATGGATTGAGGCAAGTCGTGGTTCTGGTTGTGGGTTCAATTACCACTCGAGGAAATGATATGTTTATAAAAATTTATATTTCCGTTTCTTCGTTCTGGTGTCGAAGCAGTTGAGTTCTGTCACTCAACACGCAACGCCTCCAGAATTCGGCAGAAAGTGGGGAACGGAGTGCTTTAAAACTAGGTTCCTTCTGTCTATCCTGCTGCGTGTGGGATATAGCGTGAAACTAATTTATTTAATTAATGTTTAATGGAACTCCCGTTTTATCCCCTTTTGGTGGTAGCCAATTTGATGAGATATTAAAAATCTTAAGTGAGTTCATATTCGGACTCGCACTTGGTCGATTTAAGGTGGTAGCGCCCACATACTATATCCACTTTTACATCTTAATATATCTTATCATATCTCACTACCCAGCTATAAAATACGACACGAACCTTAAAAACTCCATACTTTCAAAAGGGCTACCACATTTAATTAATTTTTCACCAACGCGCCGCCATTATGCGATGCCAAGGTGCACTATAGTGAATCCAATTTTGTCATACATAACATTTATTGTTGCCGTGTAAATTATTTTGAATCCTACTGTATACAGATTTGCAGTTTTTGTTTCAGTTTTACACTCTTACATATAGCAGGGAGGCTGTGGGAGCCTAGAAACCTAGTGTTAGGACACTCTGTTCCCATTAAGACATTTTGTATTCCCACTTTCCGTCGAATTCTTGAGGCATTGGGTGGCGAAACTCAACACCGCGCTTTGCAATTCCTCTGACGTTAATGAAAACTTTAAATATTTTCGTTTGCTCGGCCGGAATCGAACCAACGACCTCTTGGATTTACAGTGTCACGCTGGTCTCAATATCCTTCTCTATCCTTTCTTCCCTATCCTCAATACTGCCCTTGTATAGATTTAAATATAAAAATAGTACATTAAAAATATATATATTGTTTGAAAAGTATTAATTTTGTTACACATTGTCAGAGCTCATCAGTTCAAAGCATGTTAAACAGTATTCGTCAGTAGTGGTATTCATCTTAATTTTTATTCGTTTCGAGATCTTGCTCCCGTGGACGCGGTGCAAGTATTTTTTTTTCGATTACGGTCGGTTGGAGTCGAGTCGATGCTACCATTACTAAGGATCTTAGGTTTATTAATGTAAATTAATATTAAAGGTACGTATGTATGTAGATCTTTTTAATGATTTGTCTAATATCAAATTAAATTTTGTCGTTTGAATCGGTTGTGGTTTCGATTTTTACTCAGTTTAACAAGAACGAACGCGGCGTTGAGTTATGCTATTCAAATGTTACGCATTTCACACACTTGAAATTACGCAGAAATTGCGAAAATGAGTGTCTTAACACTAGGTGGCTTATGCCAAGCCAGCTTCATGCAATAAAGGAATAAAGTGTAAAATTTAGTTTCACACCAGTGGTGTTCAAACACGTTAAGATTGACAGATAAGATTCGCCTATAACTAATGTTTCTAACCCTAACTCACTCACTCTCACGTAATTTTTTATTATTACAAAAATAAAATAAAATCAGCTTTACGCTGTATCCCGCACACAGCAGGATAGGCAGAGGGAACCTAGTGTTAAGTCACTCTGTTCCCCACTTTCTGCTGAATTCTGGAGGCATTGCGTGTTGAGTGGCAGAACTCAACACCGCGCTGCGTCTCGACACCAGAGGGAAGAAATGAAAATATATATTTAAGTAAATGTTTCATCTCCTCGAATGGGGATTGAAATTTTTGTGCCCCTGCGCCACGACCGCCTTTTATTATATTAATAATAATAATCTAAAAAACATTTTATTTTTATTCCTTTATACAGTATACCATTTATTTTTATTCCCTTATACAGTATAACCATTTGAAAAAGTTTTCTAAGCAAGGAACTCTATATTTTTCATTATTTCCTCACGCAGGAACTCGAACTCGCATACCTTTCAACCAATGGTATTTACTTCATACAGTTGACTTACCCTACTTGCGTGTAGTGTCCACCTATTTACCGCTGAACGCGTATGTCACTTTGTATCAATCATTACTTCAAGGAATTATAATGAAATGATGTAAGAGATGTAGGATTTTGTTACATGATTTGACGCTTTGGGGCCGTTGTGGCGCAGTGGTGCAGTGTCTCAAAGTAAACGCGACGGTTGAGGGTTTGATATTTTTTGTTTGTTTGATTAGCGGATGAATTTAATATAATTTATTGTCATTTTCCAGATTTTGAGGTAAGCCGTGACGTTCAGTTCCGGGATTCAATATACAATGTCAATATAGGGATAGTGGGAATCTGAATGTCATGATAATACAAGGTTTCCTCCGCTTATCCCGCTATATGTGGCAATAAAGCGTGAGACTTTGATAAAATTGCGGTGCTCAATATATTTTTTAAATGTGTAAATATTTTCTCATGTGAGAAATCCATGCATCGTGCATGAAATGGTGGCCGTGATTTGTGAAAGAGGTCGTGGGTTTGATTCTCTGCTAGAAATTCTATTTATTCTACTAATGATTATCATTATTATTCTACTAATTCTACTAATTCTACTTATGATTATCATTAACTATTCTACTAATGATTATCATTAAGTTTGTTTCAAATGTAGGTGATAATTGTTCAATTTATTTTATTCTCTTTTCACGCACAAGATGTGCAGGGCAGGAAGACCTCTGTTACCTTTTATTCATTTGAGAGTGATATCGTATGTTTCTGTAGTAGCTAATCGGTTTAGAAAATACTGTGTTAATGCCATTGTGGCGCATCGGCACAGGGTCGGACCGGTCGTTCGGTTATGGGTTCGACGCTCACTTGAGGGCATGAATTAATTTCATTTTCTCCTCCTGGTAACAAGACAAAGAGCAGCATTGAGTTCCGTCATTCATTACGGAATGTCTCAAAATGTAGGCGGAAAGTGGGGAGTCTCCCCTAACTTCCCTGCCCTATTCGGGATAGAGCAACCTTTCCACTTATAAAGCAACCTTTCCATAAAGCACAAATTTAAAATCAAAACTAAAACCAAACAAAAATATTATAAGCAGAATTGAACTCGCAACTCTCGTTTCTCCAGCATTGTATCAAAATAGATAATACAAAAAAGATTAAGAAGCATTTATCTAATTGCCTTTTAAGGGCAACCCTCGAGGGAGTTCCCGGGGACGGCAATAAGGGACTCTGCAAATTACTACTGCAAATGAAATATACTCGAGTGATATTTTATATTGATAAAAATGTGTGGAAATAACGCAGCATGGCTACTATTGTATTATTGTATCTATTATAATATAATAAAGTTTTTTTTTGGTTTATTTTTGGTTGAACGCGTTGATCTCAGGAACCGTTGGTTCACATATTGTTTTTTTTGTTTCGGATTTTCAATTTATCGAAGGAATTAATTAAATTATTCATTTTTATTATCCATTTCATACAACAGTCATATGTTACACTTGGTATTTTGATCATGCGGGCGAAGCTGTAGGTGAAAGCTAGTTAAAAATATGTAGTCTTTATATTGTAAATATAAACTGCTGAGCTTCGCTCTGGCGAGCAATTTGAAAGACGGCATTAAGTTGCGTTACCCAATAAAACAATGTCTCGAAATGGAGTAGGTTATGAAGACAACACAACAGAGTATCTTAAAATTAGATTTCCCCCGAATGGTAATTGAATACACAATCATCACATTTATAGTCAGGCGCCGATGTACTTCGCTACGAAGTCTTCAATTTCATTATGTCTAAACATAGTAAAGATACGCCGTGGTGCAGCGGCACAGAGTGTGACTGCAACTCGATGATAATTGGTTCAATTTCAACTCGGGGGAATGGTTGTATTTAAAACTAAAGTTTGGAGACTACTCGTTTGAATTGGAAAAAATATTTATCAAATATATAAATATTATATAACCTTATTTTTTCGATGTAACACATTGTACTGTCAACTACTAAATACATTTTTTTATGAAAAGAAACAAATTATTTTATCGAAAATAATAAGTTGGTCCCATACATACATAATTATAACAAATAAAGCGAAAAGAATATAAAATTTACCATCTCATTCAATTAGCCGGTCGACTTACTGATGGCTTAATCGCTCGTACACCGAGTACTGTGCGACGTGCGTGTCGATCTCTTGTTTCTTGTAACTTAACGCCGCGCCGGACGGTCGGCTACCGGCAAGCGGGGTACCTGTATCGGGAATATCGAATGAAAATGCGGTATTTTAGTTTAATTTTTTCTTTTTTGTTGTGTTGTGTTGTTCTTTTCTTTGGTCGTGTTTTGTTTTTAACGGTGTTTGCAGTTCATTTGGAGAATCGTTGTGAATTCAGGTAATGCTTAAATATATATTTGATTAGAGTCTCATCTCATGGGTTTCGCCACTCAACGTGTAATGTATTAGTGGGTGCGTGGAGAACTGGGAAAATATATGAACAATTGGTTTCCTCTGACTTGCCTTCTATGTACGGGAAACAGAATGAAGCGAAGAAAAACCGATCAAGTTCAAGTCGGACTTTCCCGCCAAGGGACAAGGGTTCGGTAGCAATTTCAGGTTTTTAGGTCAACGAGAAATGATACTTCTTTTCTTTACTATTTTCCTTTATTTGTAGTGTAACTTCTCACTTGTGCCAGACTTCGTAATTAGGTCTATGGGATGTAACTATTGATGTATAAATTCTCGTTACTTTTGATTGCGTTGTCTTATTCCGACATGTCGTTCCACACCTTCTGCCAAAATTTAAGGCAATGCGTGGTGAGTGGCGAAAGTCAATACCGCGCTTTTCTGAAGAAATAAAAATGTTAAATAAATAATTTCACCAAGCGGAAATTAAACCTGCAGCCGTTGCGCTTATAGTCACACGCTAGTGTCCCTGCGACACGAGGCCTAGTTAAAAATCCATAGCATCATCAGAGAATGATTATATTTAAATTATTATTCTTCTATTTAAATTATTCTCCGCTACAATAAATTTTAAAAGAAATAAATTTTCTCAGTTTTCTAAGTAAATTTTCTAACCCTACTAGCTCACTTCACTTACGTGAAATAAAAAAAGATAGTTTTTCTCATCCTGTAGATGTTCTGCAAAATCCTCCCCTGTACAACCTAAGGAACGTGATAAATTTCAGCGTTCTACGCCGCTTAATCACGATTGTATGTTGTCTGTTATAAGCTAAGTAACGGCGGAATTTGACATAATTATATATTGTTATAAGAGGACGTCGAGGAGTCGAGGCGCATGGCATGCGACTCTAAAAGCGACAGGTTGTGGGTTCGATTACCACTCGGGGAAATCGATTTTTTATACTTTCATTTTCTCTCTCTGTTTAAAAAGCAAAGCAAAGCTACGCTTTTGGTGGAAAGGAGGGAACAGAATGAGAACGGAGTGCTTTAACACTAGGCTCCCATAGCAAACGGGTATCCCGCTCCCATTCCCTCTTGCTTCAACTCTCTGTTCCCATGTTCCCTTTTCCTACCCTACTATGTGCCTGATATAGCTTGAAGCTAAGAAAAAAACATATATATAGATTAAATAAATTAGATACGATGTATTCAATGCTTGTCCAGGCAAAGTAGGGCGAAGCAATTAGCGATACAAATTTGTTGGGCACACACTGATCTGACTGAAAATCTCAGTTAACCCGTCACGCAAATATGCCTATAAAATCGGCTTATTTCAGTATGGTACAAGTTACGCGAGTTTTGTACGTTTGACAATATAATTTTTGTTGGTGGTGCTTGTGTATTGGATATTAATTGTTTAAAGGAAATTGGTCTATTATTATTTTTAAGCGATACCTTGTTTTTTTTTGTTGATAAGTTGGACTTTAATTTACTTACAGATATGTTAAATTTGTATGTTTTAAGAACTAATTTAATAAAATATGTAATGGGATTGTTTGAGAAAAAGATTTATAGCTTAAAATCAGCATCACGCTGTATCCCGAACACAGTAGGGTAGGCAGAAAAAACCTACTGTTATTTACTTCCCATCGTATTTTGGAAGTATTGCGTGTTGAGTGGCGGAACTCAACACCGTATTTTTGCGTAGAAATATAAATGCCAAATAAGTATTTCATTTCCTCGAGTAGGTATCGAATTCAAAACGAGTCGCGTTTAAGTCGCACTGTGCCCCTGCGCCACGACTAGCCTCAGTTTAATAGTGTATAAACTATTATTAAGTTAGAGCTTGAGAGAGTAGAAACAATTTAGAATGTAGATACTGCGGGCTCTGCTTCCCACCCAAATTTAAAACATTGCCAGTTGAGTGGCTTTGTGCCATCAGGAGAAACTCAAGAAAATCCATTCTATTAATGTTAAAATCCCAACATAGTGTTAATAATATAAAGTTACCATTGAATAATGGTTTTTTTTTGTTATAGGTTATATAGGTTATAGTATAGGTTCATTAGAAAATCGTATTCTTAAATAGTGTAAGTTCTACCGTGACTTAGTGTGTATCATAGTATACTAAAGGTAATAACGTTAGTAACTTCTCCAAAATATGTTAAAAATAATAATATTTTTTGAAATAATTAATTTAATTCCTTAATATGTAGACATTAGATATTACAGATTTTTCTGAATTCACTAGTATAAATAATTAAAAATTGAGATCTCACCCTCAACGATATATTTACGATATTCTCATATAAAGAATATCGTAAATATACGGTATTACTCTTTATAAAAGACTATTATAAACAAAATTTTAATAAGATATTACACATCAAAAAAACTAATAAATAAAGGATCGCTCTCGCCCTCATTCGCGCCACACACCAAAGCCAACCACGTCAGGTGCCCGGCTGTCATCTCGGCTGTCTGGATACCCGATAGTACGCGATCATGCGTGCAACGCCGTGTTTGCTACCGAATTTAGAGTAACAGCTTATTACATACAGATTCCAGAAAATAACATTTGGTTTGTTAATTTAATTAATCTAAATATTTTTGATTCCGTATATTAGTTTTAGTTTCACCTGTGTTTCCTTGTCTTGTAGTTTAGTGAGTTATCGTTGGGTTGTCTTTTAAATTAAGTCCTCCTCCTCACGCGGAGTGATCGAATCTAAAGCCGTCGCGTTTACTTTCAGATGCTGTTCTATGCGCTGATTTCATCTATTTTTCATAAAAAAAAATATTTAAAATACAGATTGAGGCTGTCGTGGCGGAGCGTCACAGGTATATAAATATAAAAAATAAAATTCTCATTTCCTCGTTTTTGTAAATAGACAAAGAGCGGTATAGAGTTCCACCAATCAACATTAAATGTCTCGAAAATTTTGCGGTGCGTCTAACGAAGTGTCTTAACACTAGATTCCCTCTGACTATGTCGCCATACGGGGGATACAGCGTCAAGTTAAACTCTTGCAATTAGACGATCAGACGTCCGTCTGTCGTCGATCGATGGTGTTTATAAATATCTGGGCCACGCCCACCCCCTGCCGGTCAACGACTGCACCGGGGATGCTATTTTTTTTAATTTCAACCCCCACTCCTAGCAAGGGTGGTTTTTTATCCCGCTGTGATGAAGCCAAATATGGTTGTGCTCGTTGGATAGCGTGATACCTTATATAGTTTTAGTTTTTGTCTAAGAAACTTTATACGTAGCTAGACAACAAATTCTAGATAATATGTGGCTTTGAAAATTATTACTCGACATAAAGTCCCTTTATATGGAAAAATACGTTTAAGCACCTTATGAGTTAAAAGTAAAGTTTAGTAATAATCTTAAATTTTAATGTATTAAATATTCTTCTTTTTATATATATATAATTGTTGTATTTATCTATTATTATTGATTTATGTTAAGCCCAGGGAAATTCTAGGTATAAATAAATTGTTTAATATGAGAAAATATAAATTTTGTCATTTCTTACTAAACTTTTAGAAGTACTTTTGAATTATCCAATGAAAATAATTGTGCCACCGGCTTTCAAGAGCCGGCAAGAAACAATAACCTAATAGTTTTTTTAGCTTCAAGCTGTATCCCACACATAGGAGGGAAGGTAGAGAAAACCTGGAAACCTAGTGATGAGACACTTCGTTTCGATCGAATGAACATAAAGCTACCACCGGCTCTTAAGGCAATTCAGTAGAGAAGAGCCGGCAAGAAACTCAACTTACTTTGACTGCGAACTTTTTTGTTATTTTAAATGTAGTGTAACCTTATAATGAAATAGCTATAAGTTAAATTTGATATTTATTTATTCATTAGGGAATTATTGGTAAGATTTTTTTTATTTAATTTTTTGTTATCTGTCTTTACACACTTATTGTATGGAAGACAAGATAAGATTTGGTATTTGAAACCTAACACTCCATTATTATTCTAAGCTATAAATTATTTAAATAATATAAACTGATTTTCTTTTACAAATATAATAGATACGAGTTTTTTGAATGATTTTACTTTTTGTAAATTGACTGACAGTATCAAGTTTATTTGGTACTAGCGACATAATATTATCAATTTAGTACATAATTATTAATTTACTAAGCTGCGTTATTTTTCTAATAATAATATCATTTAAAAAACAACATATATATCTATTTTGAAAAAGAATTTTTCCTGTAATTCCATAAAACGTATAAAATTTTGAGCTGTTTCTGACATTAACGTGAGCAAACGCATAAAAAAAAAACAAAAAGATTTTAAAAATTGTTTCCGTTCTATCATGTAATTAAATGCTGCCAACATTTTTTTTCTAATTTTAGATTCTTCATTCAAAATTTAAATATTCTATATAAGGACTAGACGATATTGTATAATGTATAGGTTAGGTGTAGTGATCGATATTTTGAAGCAAAACAGCTAACAAACAAGACTCGAAACTTTCATACCGACTTCATTCAGGAAATTAAGTTCCACCAAGTAATCTTGAATGTTTCTCAAACTTTACCTCGAATAGGTAGGTATATTGTTAACTTAGTAAAAGAGACAGTTCTTTTGTTTATGTATAAATATATGTTTATTGACATCGTGTATATACTACAATAATTATTTAGAAATAAGTGACGCCAGTCGTGGCGCAGGGGCACAAAGTGTGACTGTAAAATCGACTGGTTGTGAGTTTGATCCCCAATCGAGGTGATGAAATGTTTATTTAAATTTTTATTTTTGGCGTTGAGTTCTGCCACTCAACATGCATTGTTTCCAGAATTCGTCAGAAAGTGGTGGGACGGAGTGTCTTAACACTAGGTTACCTCTGCCTACCCTGCTGTGTGCGGGATACAGCGTGAAGCTGATATAAAAATAAAATATAATAAAATATCTGTCACTTAAATATTTTTTATTAAAAAATATATTTATTTAACATAAATACGTTAAATATTAACCCTTGTAACTGAATGATTCCCTTCTACTAGTAACTACCTACCAATACGCAATGCCTTCATTAAAAAAATATAAAATTATTAATTTATTAGACAGAAACTATTTTAGTACAAAGTAGTCGTATTAGACTAGCATATTTTATTTTCCTTGCTGAAAATGTACAATTTTATCAATTTTTAAAGAAAAATACACAAATTTAAATATAACCCAATAGAAAGAATCAAAGAGTTCCTAGAACAGATTAAATATTAAAAACTAAACGTCATGGCGTAATGCGAAACGGGCACAAGATGGCCGCCTTGCAATTTGCCCGCCATTTTGTCGTTATTATGTCAATTTAAATAGAAATAATATATAAGGATCAAATTACAAGACCATTGAGGAATTATTAGTATATTTTTACTGTGCGTTAGTTTGTGGTTTCTCCTATATGACGTGTATTTTTTATAGCTACATATCTTATTCCGAATTTAACAAAATGGGTAACGAAGTAGATAGGTAAGTGTTAAGATATTGTGATCTCCTCGCATTGACTGAAGACATCAAGACATAACGTGTTGAGTCTTGAAACTCAACGTCACATTTTGCCTTACGAGAGCGAGGCAGTGAAAGTGATTCCGTCTTCCGAACGAAAATCGAGCCCACAATCATCGCCTTTACAGTAAGACAGATCTCATAGCGCCACGATAGATTAAAATATTTGTCTTTCGTAGCTTCACGCTGTGTCCCCACATAGCAGGGTAGGCAGAGGGAACCTGGGAACCTAGTGTAAAAACACGATTCTGTTTAAGACACTTCTTTTTTCTGCTTTTTGCAGAGTTTTCAAGGCATTGCGTGTTGAGTGGTGGAACTCCATGCCGGGTTCGCTCCGTTATTAGAGTAAGGAAAATAAGAATATTAGATATTTCAGTCGGATTCCCGACTAGGAATCGAATCTATGACAGTCGCATACTTGTACCCCTGCGTCACGACGACTTTAGAAGCTATATAACACGTTATTGGAAATTAAGTATTTAATATTTACATTTCCTTGTCTTCATATTCTCATTTAACCATGCGAGTGATGTTGTAGTTAAAAGTTACTATAACAAAAGTCAAAAATGTCCTAAGAAGCAAAAACCATATCATATTTTCTACATATAGACAGACAAGCAAAGGTAAATCTCATATAATTTGTAAAAAGACAATAACATAATAATGGTATCTATCCATACATCATTCGCCATTTGCATAAAGAACAATGTTTCCGTACCATTTTTTCCGTTTACATTTTTACAGTGCCAAATTGATTTTCCATGTTCACAAAGAACTCTGTTAATTTCATTGTCCAGGCCTCGAATATCACACTAAATTTAATTTGGACTGCAATCCGATTAAAAGGTAGCGTTTTGTTTTAAAAAAAATCGGTTTGAATATGTAGAGGTGAAATTTATATAGGGTATACCTAGCTATTTATGTGCCTACATGAGGTATGATAGTTGTGGGTTCGATCCCCAACTTTTTCAGATTAAAGAGTTATTTGAGACGTTGAATTTATTGGAACGGGGAAGAGAGTGTTTAGACACTGGGTTCTTTTAAGTTCGTCATACAGTATAAATCCTGAAGCTAGAACATGGTGAGACGAGATTTAAATGAGAATCGAACCCACAACTATTGAGTGTATATTCAGATACTTTTTAATTGTACAACAATGAATATGATAGGCTCCAATAGAACTTTAACTTTTAAAAAGTCATTATGGGTAACGTAATGATTAGACCAGTTTCTATTATAGACAGGGAAAATAATGTTTTGAATCTAATGGAGAAATAAATCACTCTGTACAACATTATTTATTAAATCCTTTGTTAAGCTTTAAGTTGTATCCCTCTCGTAGCAAGTTAAGGATAGGGAACTTGGAGGCCTAGTGTTATAACACTCCATTCCCATTAAGATACTTCCATTCCCCAGTTTCTGCAGAATCATGGATTGCATATTAAGTGGCTCAATTGCGGAACTCATTGCCGCGTTTCGCCTCGTTACCAGAGCAAGGAAAAGAATATATAAAAAAATTAAACATATTTAATCGTTCAAACAAGCAAAATTGAAAAACAGAGTGCCACATCACTCATCCGTTTCCAATAAATGTTTTTCCTTTTGCTCTTTATAGGAAAATTTGAAAATATCCTCTGTGAAATACATTGCCTTCAGACGTTCACGTTTAGTTTGTAATTAAAACGCCTAATGACAGGCTCGATGGGTCTTGCATAATGTATACCTTTTGCCGTTCTTTCGATCGAATAGGTTCCTTTATAGATTGACGTGGACGATACGATTGTTTTTGTTTTACATGTATACTAATGTTGTGAGGCTGTATGTACGGTTTGCTTCTTTGGTTGAACGTGTTAATCTCAGGAACTGATGGCTCGAATTGATTATTTTTGTGTTTGGATACTCTTTTTGTTGGGAAAGGCTAAATAAACTGTAATGTATATTTATATAGTTTTTTTTTAAGGAAAAAGACAAGGCGAACGAGCATACGGTTGATTGCGTTGACTCAGAACCTTGACTTTTAGATTGATTCCTCCACGCGATTTTGAGATAAATGCTCTTGACAGACGGACAGACGTAGAGTAAAGTGATCCTGTAAGGTATGAGACACGGGAAAATATAAAAAAAAGAAAAAAAATGTTTTTATTATTTATGTATGTATTTGCTTGTTCTGGTTACTTGGCGAGATACTTATTAAGAAAACGTATTAAAATTTGAACGTAGCGGGCTTTGAATCCGCTCCTTTTGGAAGTCATCCAAGCGATCTGACCACTAAGCCATACGAGTATATACATGCACATAACATTATTTGAAATATCGCATACACAAAATGAATCCATGATTTTACAATTCCCTTTGGCTAAAATCTGTTGGAACCGAATATGAATATTATATGACAGTGTATATTGATTTTCAATTGTATACCAGGAAATAATAATATAATTTATATCGATGTCAAATTGGACATAATAACTAGGTTTATCTTTCGTATATTTTATTGAACGTTTTATAATTTAGTGAGTTTTAATACTTTTTAAGCGTGGCGTTTAGTTGCGCTATTCAAAATGTGAGTGTCTCTAGTTTAAGGTGAAAGCGGAGTGCCTTTGTACATTGCCTGGGTAAATACGGCATAAAGCGTTTAGCCGTCAAAAAAAAACGTATAAGCACTAGACATTTTTCACATATCATAATATGTTATGTGCTTAGGTCATCGAGGCACAGGGGCACAAGGGTTGTGGATTCGATACCCACTGGAAGTAATGAATTATTATTTCTAAATATTTTCATTTCTTCGCTCTGGCACTCAATACGCAATGCATCGAAAAATTCGACGAAGAGTGAGGAACGATGTGTTTTAACTCTACGTTCTCTCTGCCTTCTGTGGGGTATAGCTAACCTATGCTAAGATAACATGCATTCAGAAAACTGTAAATGATAATAAATAAAAATTTAATTATTTTATTATTATTATATTTATATATAAAGATTTCGTTTTCGCTAAAGTGAAATTGTTCTTTAAAAGTAGTTTCATACTTTTTCCACATGGCAGGGTAGGCGGAGAATTGGTCGAAAAAAGACGGGTGGGAATTAGAGAACAAATTGCTTGCATTATATATATAGGCCTTCTACGCTGTATAGTGAATATAAAAAATCTAGTGCGAGTTGCACTCGAATGGTTTTATGACCAATATCCTTAAAAATATCCTGTATATCCTTAAAAACGTCATGGCTATTGGATAGGAACTCTAGGAAAACATTTGATGTTTATTATATTCTTTTTTTATTTTTTTCCTGTGAAAATTTCAATTGTCTAACTCTCATGGTTTATTAGATACATGTCTGGTTCCCGATAGAGAGGCAGATAGACATACAGACAGCGGCGTTCTATTGATAATTCTCGCTCGCTCGCTCGCTCGCCCAATTTCACCCTTTGATTACGGAGTCCTAAAAAAGGATATAGGTAGACAATGTGCGGCGTTAAGTTTTGTCGTACAGGTACACCTTTTTCTAATAATACTGCAATCGTAGACGTCGTTGAAGGATAAGAAAAGAAAAAGTCTGTAAATAAGTAGCGTCGTTGATACTAAAGTGATGGACGTTTTAGATTTTCTTTTTATTTTACACTCCTTCAAGATTACTTACTTGGATTTTCTTGAAAGTCTTCTTGTTGTTAAAACTTTATATTTTTTTTGCTAAGACTTTATTTTTTTAATACATATTGAAACTCATCTTAATGACAGGGTTGAGTCCCCCTTGTTTTACAGTATTTTCTTTTTTCAATGATTTCCAAAAAAGTGAAGACTTCGGTTGACTTTCGAGAATACAGGATTGTTGATACTGGAGAAGGGTCACTTAAAAAGCAGGGTCCCCGGTGGGTATGTATGTACGTGGTATGCGGAGACCGTAGGGCGTTTCGCGCTGTTATTTGGCTGGAGATAAGGTGTGAAGCTAAAAACAACTAAAAATATATACCTTTTTTAGAAAAGGTATAAAAAAATTACATGATTTGAACACGCATCTCTTGGACACCATCGAAGCACTGTGACCACTATGACTCCTACGCCATATGTTGTCATCAAGCAACGTCGAAATTCTGTCGTTGTTTTTGTTGTTAGCATCACTGTAGGAGGAACTTTATCAATTTCCGCTATCCGAAGATATTTGCTTAGAAATATCATTAAGCAAGAGAGAATGCTTAAATATTTTTAACATTTCAGGTCAGTCGTGGCGCAGGGGCACAAAGTGTGACTGTAAAATCGACTGGTTGTGGGTTCAATTCCCACTCGAGGAGATGAAATATTTTTATTAAATGTATATTTCCATTTCTTATCGATGGAATGGAGAGTCCTTAACACTAGGTTCCCTCTCCCTACCCTGCTGTGTGCGGGATACAGCGTAAAGTTGATTTATTTTTAATTTTATAAAGTCAAATTTCATACTTCGAAGAGAGAAAAAAACATTTTTAGAAAGACACTTCCTCCCGCCCAGCTCTCGTACGCCACGCCCCATAGTTATTTACGATATAAGTACCCCTCAATAGCCCATATTAGATTTGCATAATGGCTCTAAACAAACGTTGGCCATTACAATAGGAAACGGTTGGAATGAGCTAGTAGGGCGTTGGTCGTCGGTTGTGTTCTCAAAGTAAACGTTAGACAAAAACTTATATCGACGTTAAAAGTCTGGCGAAATTATTTAATATTTTTCTTGTAAATTTGAAGGCAGTAAGTATGTTTAAATGGTAACTCATCTTACAGTCATACTTAATTACGAAATAAAAAAATCTCAAAATGTATAAAGTAGAGTTAGTAGTGGCGCAGTGGCACGAACGTGTGACTGTAAGCGCGAAGGTTTTATGTTTGAATTTTACTCCGGGAAAATAAAAATATTAAATAATATGTTTTCATTTCCTGGTTCTGGTAACAAGACAAATCGCGGCGTTGTATTTCACCAGTTCGAGCACTGAGCATCTCAACGCTAAGTTTTCTCTGCCTACCTTACTGTTTGCGAGATGCATACGTGAAGCCGTACCCAATGTGATCGGAATTTGAACATCTATAACTAATAACAACTTATTAAAACATTTTTCTTCATATTTTTTTTCTTGTTGTTACTTTAGTCTCTTGTTATAATTTCCATTACAGTAGAAAACCGTTGGAATTTATTTTATAACCGAGTTAGTAGGACGTTGGTCGTCAGTTGTGTTCTCGTTCAAGTAAATAGTATGTTGAAAGGAAGAATAAGCGCAGAAGAAGAGCAGCGCAACTGCGTTGCCTTGTGTTCGTACCCACAACCATCGCGTTGATAGTCAGATGCTGACCCACTAAACCACAACAAATTCAAAAAGAGATTGCATTATTATATTACAACCCACAACCTGGCAGGGTCAATTTACTGTGACCTGTGTATGTGATAAACTATCATTTTTTACAAAACCATAACACTAAGAAAGTTTCAGAAGGGAAACAAAAGCACTAACGATCAATATGTGTAGACTACTACTGTTTTATTTACTACTATATAGTAAATTAACAGTATCAGTTTCTCGTTGTGTACCGCATGTAGCAGGGTAGGCAGATAGAACCCAGTGTTAAAACACTCCGCTCTCCATTTTCCGCCGAATTCTGGAGGCAAAGGCTCGACATGAAGAAATATTAAACATTTCATTTCGTTGAGTGGGATTCAAACCCCGCAATCTATCGCGCTTACAGTCACATACGTTTGTGCGCTACAACTGGCCTCCAAAAAAATGATCATTAGGTCATTAAAACCGACTGGAGATGATGGTTAATCAGTCAGTTCAGTCAGTGTCTTCCCCATTCCACCAGACACTGTCATAAAACATATGAACGCTGCAAATACGCAATTAATGGGAGTAGATAATTTTAAAATCGCAAAGTTACATCTAAATCCGAGGGTACGGCTACAACTTAGGGGGTATCCATGGAAAGTTTCTAGCGGTTTCTATAGGGTTGCCCAACGCTACTTTCCGCGTGCGCTGAATTATATTTTGGTTTCAATAGAAAACTCTCAAGAAGGTCCTTTAAAACTAAATGTGGTAAATTTAAACTTGATAACGTATATTTAAAAAGAGGAAAATAAGGAATCCTTATTAGATCACTTTGTTGTTCATCTAGTCTTTTTGTCTACTATTTCTCTCGCAACCCCTCCTCCAGTGTTTGTCATTCTTTTTGTATTTTCTAATACTTCAAATTTTACAGGTAACATCTTAATTATTTTTTAACATTTTTAAAGTACTATTCCACACTTAGAAAAGAAAGATACTAAACAAAAAACCGTCCTGGTCGGTTTCTAGGAGGCGCGTTACGTTAAAATTTTTATACGTTTTTTAACTAAGTGTAATCTTAATTTTTTTTACTATACCCTATATCAGGTCGCAGTATTTCAGTGGAACCCCACTCAGAGGATGATAATTACGATATGTTACGGCATTATTAGAGCAACATGGATGGTCTTGAAAATGAAATGAAGAATGGAATATCTTAGCCACTGATATCTCTCCGTTTACTCTGCTATGGTGGAAAATGCGTAAAGGAAAGTTGTATTCAAAAGATTAAGTGCCAACCCCGATTCCAAAACTTGAAACGGTTAAATAACAGCGGTGTCACTCTTGTAGTCAATTAGCCGCGACAACTTCAGGCTATTCTAGTTTGAACTGAATATTTAATTCATGCATTACGAGACTTGCGGTTTGGAAATAACTTACAGTTGAAAATATTTTTTGGTACAGATATATGTGTTATGATAATATTGTATTGTCGTCTTTTTTTTTTTACTTTAAAAGTAAAAGGGGTTTTTTTTTGTAAGGATAGTCAGATAGTGTTAAGACACTCCATTTCATCAGATTAAGATAATGGGTTTTGAGTTTGACTGTCGGAAATCAATGCCGCATTTTGTTTTGTTCTCAAAGTGAGGAAAAAATGTTTTCTCCTGAATGGGAATTGGACCCACAACCTTCGCGTTTCTAGTCAGATGCTGTCCCGCTGACCCACGACGACCTTATCGTAGTAAATAGTATATTATACCTATTCTTATCTTATAATTAAAAAACGTTAATTTTTATTATGCTTAATTACCATCCAGCCACATCGAAATCAAAATATTAATACACACACTTGAAATATATTAATAATTAAAATATTTTAATAGTTATTCTAATAAGAAGTCTCCTCGATTTTATGTCAAAATATAATGAACACGAGTGCCGTCTCATTTGTGCTTTTATTTGAAATCCACCGGAAAAGACAGCACGATCGTTAATCGGAAACGAAATTAAATGACGTCCTCTTAATTATAGTGATATCTGCCTATAAAGAGGATATTTGGAAATAATGCTATATGCAATATAAACATAAATAGCTTATGCTAACACTATATTTTTTTTTCTTTCTGTTTCAGAAAATCCAACGTGCTAGCAAAAATAGTTATACCAAGGCTAAACGTGACATCTTATTACATACTCGCTGAACTAGAAGAGAAGGAAAGAGAAGAAGTTTTCCGTTTGAAAAGAGTCAAACAGAAGAAGGACTTTGAAAAGAAATTAGACGAAATCAAGAGGAGAAAAGCAACTGAAGACAGCCTTCGCAAAGATGATCCATCTCAAGTGCCTCCAACTCCTAGCTCTATTACAGATGTGGATAAAAGAGAAGGTTCAGCCGCTGCCAGGAGAAAAGATGATGAGGGAAGAAATTGAAAATTTATAAAGAAAATAAATAAAAAAGTTCCCTTATAATAAAATCAGCAAACTTATTTAATATAAATAATCAGCAAACTTATTTAAAAAAAACGGCTGCGGCGTTGAGTTCCGCCATCTAACACGTGGTAAATCTAATATATTTATAAAAAATAGCGTTCACAAAAGTTCTTTTTACAAACTCTTCATGATAACAATGTATCATGATAGAGATTGTAAAAAAAGGCAACGTGAGAATAATTATATTAGAGTTATTATCATGTGTCCTGCTCGGCAAAAGATAGAAAGAAAACACGGCGTTGAGTTACGCCACTCAACACGCAAAGTCTAAAATAAAAATATATAAGTACCAAAATTAACAAAATAATTGTAAGTAATCATTTAAAAATAAACACACAAGCTAATCACGCAATCGCATAAAGTATATAGAAAAAATGTCCGGCAATTATAGAAAGTTCGCCATATTTTTCTCTTTTTTTTCCATTTCAAATGTATAGGAGTGAATGGAAACTGACAAACGGTGCCATTGAATCGTTAGTACAGGATAATCCAGCTTAGAGCAAAGTTAAAAAGTTAAGCTACTATTGCCCGCAAAATGCCTTAATTGTCCTTGATTTATAATAGGAGGAAGGAGGCCGTTGTGGCGCAGTGGTTAAACGTTTGACTGTGAGCGCGATGCTTGTGGGTTCGATTCACGAATGAGGAATGAAGTATTTTCTTTTCATCGCTCTGGGGACAGGACAAATTGAGGTGTTGCATTCCGCCATTCTACTTGCAACATCTCGACATTCTGCATACAGTGAGAAGAATAGAGTGTTTCAACATTATGTTCTTTCTGCTATGTAAGAAAAGCGTGAAGCTATAATATATTTTTTATAACAAATCGTGGTGCAATTGGCACATGTTTAAGTTAACGTAATGATTATTATGGGTTGGTAGAAAATAGTATTAAGGTACTTCGCGCCAATGCATCGCCAAATTTTCGTGTGTTGACTAGCAGAACTCAGCACTGCGCCATGTTATCAGAACGAGGAATTGAAAATTATTTATTCCCCGAATGGGTATCGAACCTACAACCATCGTGTTTGCAACCAAATGCTGCGTTGTCTTAAAAAAAATATCTTAATAAGCAAAACTTTTCTATATGTAGAAAATGCGTGCAGCGTTTCGTTTTCATGAAATAAAATCGTCAAATTCGTATAATGACTTTATATTGCCACAAGTGAGATTCGAACCCCCTACTTTGTTGATTCAATGAAAATCATATCTTTTCTTATAGTTTATCTGATATTAAACCAAAATACAAAGTAGAAAATCGTATCAATAGAAAAATACTCAAGCCTTAACAATACTATTGAATCGTCATTGTGCTATTAAGAAATTACCAGATCGCCTTTTGTGGAAACTTTTAGTGATGAGCGAACAGCTATCAATAAAAAAATATTTTCTGAAGCTGTCGTCGTGCAGTGCGATGGTTTTGGCTTCGATTCCCACTCGATGGAATTTCGGGACCAATCACGTCGTTGAGTGATTCAAAATGTCTCTAAAGGTCTACGGTGCGTACGTGGAACAGGGTGTCTTAACACTAGATTAGATTTAAGATTTTTCATTTCTTTTCTATTACAATTATGCTAGATACAGTGTGAAGCTAAGAATTTACAAAAGAAATTAACATAAGAATGTCTAATAATAGTATAATTATAAAGAATATTTAGTAGAAAGCTTAGTTGAAGAAAAGCGCTGCGTTGAGTGGCGGCCCACACAACACGCAATGCCTCCGAAATTTGGCTGAAAACGGAGAGCGGAGTATCTTAACACTTAGCTCCTGGTGCCTAGCTTATTAAATGCGAGCTACAGCGTGAAGCTGAAAAATAGTCCTGGGCATTTAATGGTGTTATAGCGAATGTAATTATCGAAGGAAATTATCTATAACACTAATATTATCATTATTATCAATCAAATCAATTATAATAGAATCTTCACGCTATTTCCCGCAAAATAGAGTAGGCAAAAAAACCTCAAAACGTTCCAGAATAGCTAAATTCACAGCAAATATTTAAAAAAAATATAATCAATCAATTTATCGACATCAACGTGTAGCATCCCTACTAAGTACGCCATTAGGCATGTAGCTGTCAACTCGCATCAATCATAATCAACCTCTGTCCGGGACTTCGTATTCTTGCCGGGGGAGACTTAGAAACGATATATTAATGTTTTTTTTTTTTAATATTTACTAACTTTTATCTGTGGCTTCGCTCGCGTGATGAGATCACAGGTATGCCAGCTTCGGTAAATACCATCCACTATATTTTTTTTCAATTAAGACAAGTATTTTCTGAGATTAAGTGCGCTCAACCAAACAAATTTTTCAGCTTGATGATATTGGTATTGATATTTATATACATTATTTGTATGAACATGTAGACCTGTTGTAGTTCAGTTGATCTGTGATTTATTACATGAGATAGTTATAAGCTTGAAGCTGACTGTGGGAGAAAATCATATACATTTCCTTCATACCTGGTTATGCAGAGGGCAGCTAGAAACATTCCGTTCTCTACTTTCCGCTCAATTTTTGGGACATTCATATTAAGTAGCGGACTCAAAGCGACGCGACGTCTTGTCTTCTTACCAGAACGATAAAAAGGGGAATAGTTAATTTTTCGGAGTCATCCGCCACTCAGCAAGCAATGCCAGATTCAGGCAGCGAGTGGGGAACGGACCTACCCTACTGTGTACGGGATACAGTGTGAAGCTGATTAATATTAGACTCCACAATCGTCTGGCTTACATACTGTGTCCCTGGTGGGTGCCCATTCAGGTGAACGCATTAGATCGGGAATAGAGTTTCTTAAAACCAAATTGCATCTATGGAGCTATGCGGGAAGTTGCAACAAAATGCACTGGTACATTTGGTTTATTTTGTACCTTAACAAAACTTATAACTCGTTGACGGCATGTAAACACCAAATTACATTTTTCTTTAGTAATAAAAGACCGGTTAAGAGCAAAGCGGACTCACCCACAAAGGGTTCTGTACTAATTTCATAATTGTACGGTAGTAGTGTACGGGAAGTACAAAATGTTGAAAAACTTCAATTTGTGGGCTTTTAATCTGAATTAATTTCAAAAGAAATGAACTTTGAAATATAAGGCTGTAATGTAATGTATAATACAAAACACAAAACAATACATACAAATTATAGGCATAGTAGGCTATAAATTAACAATTTTGATTGTCATTGTCATTCAGTTAATATGGCTGACAGACTGACCAATAAACGGACGAGTTACAAAGTCACCTAATATTACCTATAGTTCCGCACTACTTGTCAAATTTCAACACGATTGTGGGTCAATGGGAAGTAAGTACCCTATAATTTCTAGCTTCTTGCCAATTTTAACAATTGTAGGTCAACGGAAAGCAGTTTATAGGTCTTGATTACGCAGCCAATTTCTATTAACATTATGCAGCAAAGACAGACACAATAACATAATGAGCGTTTTTTTTTTCTTTTAAACTACGGAACCCTTAAAAATTATAAAATACGTTTCAAATCATCTTAAAAATAGAACCAACGACCAACGCTTCGCTAAGTACAGCTTAAGGCCTTAATTTAAAATTTTACGATCAAACAAAATTGCGAGTGTTTCTCTATGCGTATTCAATAAATAGTTGAAAGACTACACAATACATTGTTTTGTATGAGTTAACTTTCGTTTTCGTAACAGAAGTCCCGTCGTAAAATGCTCGTGTTATATTGACTTGTAGTGACTGAGGTGACCGTGGTTTTGGGATTTGGTGGAAAATTATAGTAATTATTTGATAAAGTAACTGTGTATTAAAATGTTGTGTAATAAAATTAATAACTAAATATTTTTGGGTATTTCAATATTTAAATTTTATAAGTTTAATATTTAAATTCACACAATTGGAGTTAGATGTTAAAAATATAATTTTTAATAATTCAAGAAGGAATCAAAATTCACACACACACACACACACACACATACATACGGTGTAAATGCGATTTTTTCTCTAAAGTATCATAATTTTTTTATTTATAAAATGATTATTTTCTTAATTATGTTCAACTGGCACGATCGGAACGCCATATTTTTTTAATTTTAAATAGCTACTTTTTTACGCTACCTACGCTATATCTATTATTACCTACGACCAATTAGCGGTTCTTGTAATGAATGATGATTATATGAAAAAACTGTGAAGGTAGTAAAAGAAAAATCATCTAAATATTTGAGACATAGCGCATCAATTATACTATCCTTATTATGTGAATGTCGATGCAACTACCACTGTGCTGATATTTAGTTAACAGCTTAATATTTTAGTAAGGAAAGAAGATTATCGCTTAGCTGCTGGATCAAGAACTGGATGCAGAACGAATGCCTACTCTGGAAAGCATGGCTTCGAACCTTGTCTCACCATTAGATTTTTTTTATATTTTTAATATGTTTACAACGGAGTGTCATAACATTATGTTCCCTCCGCCTACCCTGCTGTGTAGGAGATACAGTGTGAAGGTATTTTTTTATATACAATAAAGAAACAAAGACCAGAGTTAATTGTTCATTTAATTATGAAATACACAATTGATATAGCATATAAAATCTCTTTATACTATGTAGAGTACGATTAGACACGAAAGCACCTAAAATATTCGACAATGTAGTGTAAGTTCAATTCCCGAGTCAGTCTTTTCTTAATCAAATCCATGGTCACACTAACAAGTAATATAAATAACTAATTCTCCTTACAATAACACAATTGTTCACACGTTTGTACGTGTCAGAGTAAAAAATAATTTAATACACACTTTACATAAACATAATATATAATGGGCAAGTTATTATTATTTTACTTTTAGAAAGACTTTTGTTATGTTTTAAATTTCAATTTGTTAGTTATTAGCTTTTAAGCTTCACGCTATATCCCGCAAATCCCGCATACACGGTAGGCAGAGGGAACCTAGCGTTAGACTACATTCCTGCCCACATTTTGGCGATATTGCGTGTTGAGTATTGAAACGGAAAATAAAAATACTTCGTTTTCTATTTCCGTCCGTCATTCCGTTCGAAATCTGCTATAAGTTTTTAGGAATAAAAGGTTGCCTTATCACTTTTAGTGTTAAGGCCGCCTTTGTAATATATTATTTTTTTTAGCTTTTCGCTGTATCCGGTGTGGGTATTTTCTGTGAAAACAGGTACGCAGAGGGAACTTAGGATCTTAGTGTTCAGACACTTTGTTCCCTAAGATACGTCCGTACCCCACTTTCTACCGTATTCTGGAAGTATTGCGTTTTGAAATAAATATTTTAAAAATGATAAGTTATATACATTTATTGGATAAATAAAAAATAAAAAAATCAGCTTCACGCTGTATCCCGCACATTGCAGGGTAGGCAGAGGGAACCTAGTGTTAAGACACTCCGATCCCCATTTTCTGCCAAATTTTGGAGGCATTGCGAGTTGAGTGGCACAACTCAACGCCGCGCTTAGCCTCGACACCAGAACGAAATATAAATTTAAGTAAATATTTCATCTCTTCATATATTCATCTCTTCGAGTGGGGATCGAACCCACAACCGGTCGGTTTTTCAGTCACACTTCGTGCCACTGCGCCACGGCTGGCCTCATATTGGACAAATAACAAATAAATTTGTTATTTCTAAAAAAAGTGCAAGTTGCAAAAATACGTTGTCCTCAAACTAGTGCAAATATGACTATTATTTACTATTCTTTCATTATACAGCAGTATTTACTTTTGTTTTCTTATTTGTCACGTATAATTACATCTGCTTTTTGCTTTGTTTTTTTCTTGGAAACGATTAAAAGATGGCATCCGGCTTTGGTAATTATATCTATTAATAACTATGGTCACCTTAATTATGTTTCATAATTTTTGTATTATGAGGCATGTCGTGGCCACAAGCGTGTGACGTGTGTGCGAAGGGTTGTTGATTCGATTTCAACATGGGGAATAAAATAAATCAAATCAAATCAGCTTCAAACATTGCGTGTTGTTGCGTGTTGAGTGGCGGAACTCAACGCTGCGCCTAGCCTTGAAAGCAGAACGAAGAAACGGAATTAAATATTTAATAGGTCTTTCACTAATTTCCCTCTGCCTACCCTGCTGTGTGCGGGATACAGCGTGAAGCTGATTTATTTATTTTATTTATATAGGATAAAAAAATTGCGATCAATATGTATGTACGTTTAGATATGATGCATATACGTTTAGATCTTTCAAACTAAGCAACGGATTCAATAGAAACAGGATACATGCATATTGTATTAAAGTTGAAATATCAAAAATTGTTTTAAATTATTATTCAAAAAATATTTTTTCTAGGCTTTCCGAAGAAAATAAATAGAATTAATAAAAGGGAAATTAACCGATTACCCATAATTGAGTAGTCTGTATAGAAGATTGATCGAAGGACAACGCACAGCGTGATCTAGGCGGCATAGAACGCTGAAATTTGTTATTTGAGATCCTTGGAGAGTGTATGCATGCACTTAGAAAGGAATGCACTTAGTATGAATGCACTTAGAAAGGATTTGCCAAAATTCCAACAGAAACGGAAAAAAACTAAATTTAACGAATTTCTTCATACGATCAACACTAACGAAGTTGTCTGAAACGACTGGTACAATAGATAATATCTTAAAACCGACCAAGTGCGAGTCGAACACGGGCACGAAGTGTCACGTATTATTTGTAAAAACGATAACAAAATCATGTTTCTTGTGTGAGAGCCTCCTTAAATATTTGTTCTATTCTGTTTTTAGTATTTCAACTATCTGAATATCTATTCTGTTTTTAGTATTTCAACTATCTGAATATCACGGTTAATGACCTATAGCCTGGTGACAGACGGATGAATAGACAGCAAATTATTAGTAATAGGGTCCCGCTTCACCCTTTGCGTATGGAACCCTAAAAAGAACAAAATCAAAAAACAACCCAAAAGAAAGTTCGGTATTATAAAATTTCTAAATAAGTAATGGTATACCATAAAATATCTGTACATTTTTTTTGTAGGCTTTCCTTTGTTTCCATACTTTATTTACGTAACGGGTTAGTCCGGCAGTCGTTAGATCGATATGTTTTTACTTATAATAATAGATCTTTAACTTTTTTTGTGTTCAAAGAAAGTTGCCGTAAGGGATTTATGTTATAAACATTTGGCTAATATGCCTATATTTTTAATTTTATATAATATTATAGGTAGCAGGAATCGAACCAATAACAAGGGGATAAGAACTAGTGATATTTAATTATTCATATTTTATACTTTTCGTCGTGGCGCAGAAGCAAAAATAGTAACTGTAAGCGCGACTGGTTGGCGGTTCGATTTTCACTCCAGAAAATAAAATAGTTATTTAAATTTATATTTCTATTTCTACGCTCTGGTGTCGAGGTAATTAACACGCAATCCCACTAGAACTCGACGGGAGGTGGGGAACGGCGTGAACATTAGGTTCCCTCTGCCTGTGTGCGGGATACAGCGTGAAGGTAAAATATTTTTTTTCTGCACATATTATATTAATGGTATTATTTTAGTTACGAATTCGGGTCGCACAAGAGAATCTCACTATTTTTGTTTCCTCGCGCTGGTAACGAGGCATAGCGTGGCCCTGGGTACTCAATACGCGATATCTCCAGAATTCAGCGGAAAGTGAGGAACGGAAGTGTCTTATTTGGAAAACAGTGTATGAACACTATGTTTCCAGGTTCCCTTTACCTACTGTTACGTTATGTGCAGGATACAACATGAATAAAAATCTGTTATATAGTTTGTATGTGACTGGTGGTGCTGTAAAACTCTTGCATATCTGACTCAAATTTAAACTACTTATAGTTATTTATTATCGTCAACAAAAAACTGAAGAAAGGAAAAGAAAGAGTAACCATAAACGGAAGTAAAATACAAATTCTTCATACTTTTCAAGCAAAATCATTTGTTTAGGCCTTTTGTTGTAAAATAACGGGTTATATAAACAAACGGACAGTTTTATTGCTAACAGTTAGAGAAAGTACGTATTAGTCATTGACGGAACGGCTAACTTCTTTTTTTTTGTTTTTAAGAAATAAATATTTAAAAAATATTGTATAATTATAAATAGAGTAAAAAAAATATAGGTTACACTAAAATAAAATGATTATATATATATATATATATATATATATATATATATATATATATATATATATATATATATATTTTTGATAACACACAATTTTTTTATACAATATAATATTAAGGTAGTGTCCCTTTCTATGTTAAAGAAAAGTAAAATAAATGGTTCGAGTTCCATTGATGAAGTTTTTGTTGAAAAATATCGTTTATACAATACGAAAAAATATATATTTGTCTTTAATTTAATTTGGTCAAAAGTGGGGAACGGAAGTGTCTGATGGGGTAACGGAGTGTGTTAACACTAGGTTCCCAGCTTTCCTCTGCTCACCCTGCCATATGCGGGTAGGGAGAAAGTAAATGTAGGTTTTTTTTTCTGTCATTAAGAAAAATAATTGAATCTCATACTTTCATTATGTATAAGATAAATTTTAAAATTGTTCTCATGTAATTTGACACATGTTTGCAGGTGAATATAAATTTTGCTTTTCTTGCAGAAACCTACGAGTAATACAATCGCGCAAATAAATATGCATACATAACTATATGAACTTAAAATTATTAATATTAGTATTGAAATTATGCGAAAATTTCGTTTCTTATTGTCGTTACAGGAAAAAATCTTATTCTCTTGTTTGTTCTACAAAAGTTGGAATTGAACCCACGGCTATTGTGGGTAATGAAGGTTGTATGTCATCTGTTCTGTTATTTGTTTATAGCGTTACAAACTTGTGAGTTGAACATTAATCACTTCACTTTATTACTTTTAAAAGTCAAAGTTTAATTTCGACATACAAAGATTTTTGTTAAGCTTCGCAGTGTATACCGTATACAGCATGGTAGGCAAAGGGAACCTGGTATGGTATAGGAGTAAAACTCACCATGGGCTCTTGGTCTTCTTAACAGCGTGAATTATTAAGAATAATGACTCTGACTCTGACTTGAACTCTGGAATTGAACCTATTATTATTAAGTTGTTATACTCAAGAAATACTAATCTTATATTTTATTATATTGTGATGTACATTGAATGAGACGGACTCCGTGAAAAAAGAAAGAGAGGGAATTGAGAGTTCTCGTTCCCTTCCATAAGAGGGATACATATTCTATGAAGATATGCTAGCTATATACAAAAGGCTGTATTTCAAAGAGGATCTCTAAAATATAAGATATTTCGCACGTCCACGGATAGCCAAACACGTAATTTTACCGCTAAAAAGCGTTAAAAGCATCGTGAGGTGGAAAGTTTGTGGTGCACCGAGATTATTTTGAAAAGTATTGAAGAAAAAGAGTGGTAACCTAGCACAATCGCAAAATATAAGTTAGATTGTCTTTGATGGTTGTAAATTCCTAATTTCGTTTCTGTACGAATGGAAATTCTCTATCTCCTAGTGCTCCTATATACTTCTCAAGGAACCTGAAATTTAATTGAATCGACTGTATATTTTCTATAACTAAAACGTTTTATATGTATATATATTTTTAAGAATAAAAAAGTACCTTAAAATAACAAAAAAAGAAAACAAATTTTAAATCATTTGCACCCACTGTACCACTAACTTAAAGCCGCCGTCAGTGCTATCAATAAAACAAACAAACAAACACACAGGTCTCACGTTACTAATGCATCAAACCCTTTGTTGTTTTGAAATGACACCGGGAATTTTAAAATGGCGTTAGCTATTGAAAATATGGACAACTAGCGACCCGAACGTGGTTTTGTCTGCTTGAAGTTAATGTTATATTATAGCCAAAAAATACAAATTTATATATAATTTGTAGCCTATGTGCTATATTGATGTATAAGGAATATTACTATAAAGTTTAATCTAAATCAGTTCGTAGTTTTTTCGTGATACCGTAACAAACAAACATACACTCATAAACTCTAATATCATTAAAAATAAGATAAGTTTTATTAACAATAAATTGGTATAATCGGGACTCACGTTGTGTTATATAATTAGTATATGCATATTTTTTGAAAGACATAAAAAAAATAATGTAACAGGAGTCGAACCCAAGCCTCTTAGATACTATAAATAAATGAATCTATAATACTTTTTTCTGTTCGTATGTGTGTTTATGCACGCTAATCTCAGAAAAGGCGCAATCGATTTAAATGTAGTTTTTTAATATTATAATTTGGTAAGCTTTCTTTAAAATGTCTCTGTTTTATATTGAAAGTCATAATAGTTCAGATTTTTGAATAAATAATTGTGTAGTTCAAGCGGGCGAAGCCGCGAGCGTTGCAGTTAAATATATATATATATTTCCATAAATATATTGGACATTTTCAATATTATTTCACATTTTAAAAAATAATGATCGATAAGTGAAAAAACAGAGTGAAAAATAAGTAGTAATTCACGAAATTGGAATTGAACCTCCACTTTCCATTCATTATAATTAACCACAGAATCAATAACACTATCAATACAATAACAATATGATAAAACGTAAATAAAATGAAGCGTATCATAATATTTGACGTGATGTCGGACGCGGGTTAGATAAACTAACTTTTGTATTTGGTTAATGTGTTTACTTATTCATTAAATGTGGAACTTGTTTATTATGGAAGTGTCTCTAGTTTTAGCTTCACGCTTTATCCCGCATAGTAGGGAAGCAGGAAGAGGTGCGCAATGTCCATTCCAGGATAGTTTTGTGCCCACCCCAATTTGTTATTGAACATTTGCAAAAACCGTTACACAAATAGATATATATAATGTAAACTCGAAAAACGTTGGCAATTTTTACTACATTGCATTTTTTAATTTAAAAGTTGAATAATTTTTTAACTCCGATATAAACATTTTATCACGTCGACACTACTTTTGAGTTGCACTATACGATAAAAAAAATCTTTTCTTAATTTTTCAAGACATATATTGAGTGGCAGAACTTAAGGCTGCGCTTTACTACCGGAGCCAGAAAAATGAAAAAGAATGTGCATATTCATTCCCCCAAAATGCGAATACAACCCACAACCTTCACGTTTACCGTCAAAGGGCTGTTCCACTTTGCCGTGACGGCTTCTAAATTCTATAGTCACATATAATATTGAAACAAAAAAAGAATAAGTACTTTGTCATAATAGCATTAACACCAACTTACTGTTGGACTATTTGAAATAGAGCGTAATGTTATGTAGAGTCACCATCAGTTTGAGAAAAAAATCAGACGTTAAATTAAAAATTATATATTTATATATGAAATTCAGTAATATTATTACATTATTCAATTTTAACTCAATTATATGTTAATTTGATATAATCATCATTACTTTATACTAATATAGACCTCCCCTAAGAATCTCTACAACGATCAGTCCCGTGATCGTTACCATACTGTCAAGAAAACCTTGTAAAAGTACGCTGCTCGAGGACCCGAGTTGGTTGCCTGGGACTTATGGACTGGCAGATGTAAGCCATCCATGATCCTCATTAAAACCGCACGGTCGTCCTCCTCAACTACCACTGCGGTTCGTAAGGGAGGCTTCTGTGCATCCCGTCGGCTTTTCTTCTTCCACTTTCTATGTGAGAAAGACCGTGAAACTGTATAAAACTCTAAGCTGCCAATACGAAAAATATCTCTTAATACATAAGCATGGTCACAAGTGAAACCGTATCGAAAAGCGGATTTATTTCATAATTAGATGAATGATAAACTAATTTTGAACAATTGTTTTGTGAATGCTCATTTTGTTTCACAATATTTATATAAGCGGTTTGTCTTTTGTATGAAAATATGTATTAATATCAAGCTACTACTATAAATAGGATTAAAAATGATACTATCGACGGTCGTAAATCGACCTCCATACGCAATATTATTACATTTGATATTTTTGGCTCCAGCGTTGAGTTCCGCCACTCAAAACGCAGACATTCTTCAAAAGGTGCTAGGTTGTCTTTGCCTGCAGCCGAGGTTTATGGAAGACTCTTAAATATCCGTAAAGACAACTGCTTTTCTTTTTTTAAAGTTATCTTTTAAGTTATCAAACAGAATATTAAAAGAACAAAAAATAACAATATGTTAAAAAAAATAAAAGATTTTTTTTAACTTCACGCTGGATCCCACATATAGCAGGGTAGGCTGAGGGTACCTGGGAACGCAGTGTTAAGACATTTATTTCCCATAAAGACAGTTCCGTTCCCTACTTTTCATCAAGTAAAAAATTTTAAAACGAATTAATTTAGATTAATTAGTGTGTAGCGGGATCATAACCCGAACCTCTTTGAATCCACCCATCGCTATGATCACTAAGCCATATGTTTTCAGATATACATATATACCAAATAAAATTGTCAACTTTTTTAATAATGGCAAACTAGTATAAAATAGATATAAAAATAAATTATACAAATTACAATTTCTAAATAAAAATTATATTGTGGGTAAATTTCCTTTTCTAACCGTTACATGCTTAACTTTCCCAGTTAAGATTCGTCACGTATTCATGGTGTAATGGCGTACCTTACATATTTTTAACATATGATGATAGATTTATGATTTGAAAGTTAAAGTGAGTGTAGATGCATTTGAAAGCTTATATTTTTACTTATTTTCAGTACTATTAATATTTATATCATAAATTGATAAAAAAAAATGAATTTAAAATATATATTTCCATTTTAAATGATCTCTACATTCATTAAAATAGTCAGTTTGATATATTATAAAGAAATAAACGAAATTTATATAGATAGAGTTATATAAGTATCACAAGATCTATTTAAATATGTAGCCCATATTGTACCGTAGACCCCATAAAGCCTTTGCTCGGGCTTCGCGAGCTTAAAGCTTGTTTGTGGCAATGCACTTTTTTACTTACGCGTCGGGTACGTTCAATATTAACATACGGTAACAACTCACAAAATATATGAATTGCACAATAATTGAACTGTAGAAATCCTTAAAATTATTAACGAATACAATAATAACATAAGATAAGTAAGTTTTGTGTGAAAATTTTAAAAGGACTCTACATTATATGAAGCTTTCGGTCTCACATAATACCAAAAGTTCGATTGGGTCTCCTATAATACAGTGAAATTCTGTCGTTAACTCGAACGCGTCGGTTAGACTAGGGGTTAGTGGGGGAGGGGCGCGGGCCGCATGCGTACCTCCAGCCCGAGCAGCATTCCAGTATTCGACCGACGGCCGCGCGGCGCCACGCAGCCACTCCGCGACGCACGATCATACAAAGAACGCCTCAGTATTGTAAAAAAATCTGTGATGTATTGATTTATTTCAACGCTTAACAAACATAGAAAACATCCAACGCAATACTAAATAACGTTACAGTGTGAATAAATAAAGTTTAAGTGATCATAGAGACGTTTAAAGCGGGCCACGTCCCATGAAATTCCACATTTATCGATGAATAGAATCTAGTGGAGACCGAACATGGTGGACTGTACGCGATGAGTGAAATTGTTCTTGTTGTTGTGTGAAACGGTTTTTTATTATGTATTTAGTGAATTTTGTTTGTTTCTAAATATGGATTGGTATATCCGGGCTGAAGCTTAGATAGAGTGGCTCGAGTCTCCTTTCGGATATGATTTTGTGAATGATAAACATACAGAATGGTGTCCTTTACTTATTTCGGATTGCGACAAGCGCCTTGGACCTTATTAGTCCTGATCTTCTTCATCGAAAGCGTCATGGGTAACTACGCTAAATCCTTCTACATACATTGGAACACAACGAACAGTATATTCAGAATAGACAACACTGACCATGTATTTGATTTGAATAAAGGCAACGCTCAGTTCGAATACGACCAAGTGAATATAATATGTCCAGTTTATGCGCCAGGAACGTTTGAGGAGGACACGGAGAAATATATAATTTATAACGTTAGTAAAGAAGAATATGATACTTGTAGGATAACCAATCCAAACCCGCGCATTATAGCGATATGCGATAAGCCGCACAAACTGATGTTTTTCACGATTACCTTCAGACCGTTCACGCCGCAGCCCGGCGGGCTAGAATTCCTTCCAGGTAAAGATTATTACTTCATATCGACGTCTAGTAAGGACGATTTGCATAGACGCATCGGGGGTCGTTGTCTCAGTAATAATATGAAGCTGGTTTTCCGGGTGTGCTGCAAGCCGGAAGACCAGCCGCCAGCACCACCCTCGCAGCCGACCCCTCCACCACCGCCTTCTCCGCCCACCATGCCGTCGACAACCACGACGACCACCACCTTCAAGCCAGTGACTAAGAAGACGCACAAATACGATAAGACGCAAAACGAGGTAGTAAAGAGCGAGGAGCTTTCGTACTCTCGCGGGGCGGCGCTAGCTTCCTCCTTGGCTTTGGCTTTGGCTGCGACCGCCGTTTTAGCGCCCCTGGCTCGGTGAATGTGCGCTAAAGCGGCGCGGCCACCGCGACCCGATCTATTGGCCAAACCCGATTCACACACAACACAAACTCTACAATCCCTACAGTCTCTAAACTATCCGGACTCTCTAGTCTTTACGTGAATCGTGGGTGTGAACAAAACTCTAGTGATTTAAATTGGAATAATTGATAGTGTTATACTGTGCTCATATAAAGGATTCTTTTGGATTTTGTAAGTACATAGTGCGGTAACGAGATTGGTGTTCGAAATGGATAAATGACTGTTGGTTGGTCGAGTTGTGCAAAATTCCTAGTTATTTCAGAAAGTTCCAATCGACAAATTGTTAGTGTGTAAGGAACATGAGCCTAATTTTACTATTAACTAAAGTATCTGGCCTACGGATAATCGAACTATTATTATAAATAAAGATCGGAAGGCAGTTGCTGCGGCGATAATTATGAAGTTATCATATACACATACATACATATATATAAATATAAAAAAAAAATCGTTAAAATGTATAATGGTAATATACATAGGTTTCTTAAACCATTAGAAATTAAATTTTTATATTTTCACTAATGCAATCGTGGATTAAGATTTAGATTCAATACTGTCTAGATGAAGTCTCTATATAGGGCGATGTAGCTAGCATTTAATTTAGTTCAAAAGACATGTTTGTTTATTTTATTTTTCCATACATTTATAATTTTATTTATACGAGAAAAAAAAATGGAACAAGAAAATCTTGTTCGGACACACTGTGATTTTGGTTTATTTAGGGTGTAATTTTTCTATATATATATATATTTTCATTTTTTTATTGTGATAAATTCCCTTTTTTGTATTTAAAAATATTGCATTTCAATTTTTGTTTGATCACACGACTGATTTGATGCTTTATTATTGCAAATTAAATATATTAACAGCTTTTAGTGGCTTTTGGTCACCTACAATAAATATTATTTTGAGTCAAAACTCAATAATGCCAAAATTACATCTCAAATCTGGCCTCCGCTTAATAAGTGTTAAGCTATTTTAAATTGATTAGAAATTAATCATGTTCATATGATACTTTATGTTTGAAACCAGAATAAAGATATAATGACTAACTTTGGTATATTTGGATAAAATAATAGAATTAACTAATAATTGTCCATAATTTTGTCAAAAATCTATAATATTAGGTCAAAGCATTTTTAATTTTGCTATAAATTTATTGAACACATTGACAATGGTTTGTTCTTATACACTGCTTAGTTAGAAACTTATGAATTACTTCATTTTAAGTAATTTTCATATCAATTTTGTTCTGGTTCCAACATATATGCGCATCTCGTGCTAAAATGTGATTTGTCATCTGTTCACAAATGAAATAGTCAAATAGTTAAATAGTAGTTGAAATAGACCGGTTTTCAGTTAGACATACGCATTTAGTGGCAGTTGGTATATTTTTAAAATAGTGCTTAAGGATACGTTTATATTTCACATTGCATTGATTACCGTAGTTTTATCAGAATTAGTTTAGTCCATAGTGTTGATAAAAATAACATAGATCAGTCTTTATAAAAATTAAGCAGAAAATTTAAATGAGAATAAATGAAATAAAAGAACAACATTAAATTCTTTAAAGATCAAAAATAACAGATAACTACTATCTTAGCAAAAAATAAGATTTATATCTTCATTAAACTAAATAAAAACTAAATTAAACTAATTGTCTGATAAAAAAATACTGTAAAAACAACATATTATTGAAGCATTACATTAATTACTTAAAACGTTTTTACACGTGACACTAATTGCTTTATTTTACACTGTAATGACCTAACCTTGTGAGACAAAAGACCACGAACGGAGCATTATGAAAATAAATTCCTCTCAGAATAGATTCTTAATGACAGATTTCACCCCAAAAAAGAAACCAAGTAGAACATCGTAATAGACGTATATCTTAAGTTTAATTTACCAAAAACAAAGTAAAAAGACATCACACGAAATGATTCAAACGAACAAATGATCTTAAAAATAAAATTTTGAATATCTATTATGCTCCATATGCTGTGCATCTATTTTAAAAAGCTTAACCGTGAAGATATACTTAACCGTTTCGTGGTACAGACTATGTTTAAAGCTTTAGTTTATTTTAAGATTACGACCCTGAAGCTCGTGAAGGGATAATCGGCCTAACCTGTTCGTAATAAGTTTAAAGCGTGTTTACTTGCTCTTAACTGGTTAAAATAATGTATGATTTGCAAACAATTAGTTTATCACACGTTTAATGGCGTGAATAAGAACTAGATAAAGGCCTAACATATTTACATTTGACAATACTGAGAATCCAAGAAAGGGGATTTAAAATGGTTGAATCATCCAAAAGTTAGTCAAAGCCTAACTTTTGTTTAAGTTTTAGATTAATACCAAAAGTTATGTAAGTGGCCTAAATATTATATGACAAAATAAGCAAAAGAACAAAGTTACATCACATGAAATTAATTAAGACAAACCAGCCTAATGGTTAAAAGATGTTGTTAATAAAAACAAATAAATGATTACATAAATTAAAAATTACTAGCGATCACTCATATTACACAAGAAACATTCTGAATCAAAGAGACAGAACAGAATGCAAGATTTAATTGATGACGCCGCATTTATTTAAATAGATGATACAAGAACTTTACTAAATCATTTTGGTTCCGAGAACAAAAAGGAAACATAAAAGATTTTAGATTAAAACTTGGAATTTGCATTGTTAGAAAGAATATTGTAAATGAGAAAGATAACAAAGATCATAAGTTGCAACATCTTTAGTCCTGTAGATTGGAGATTAACATGAGATTAAGAAAGCTAAATACCACAATGCAGTGTGAAATTTGAATGTGTAACCAACATTTTTAATAGTACTTCTCTCTCATATTAGTTTTTGTTTAGATGTGCTGTGTACTTAGAATAATTAATTGCCTATTAAATGAGATGACCTCATTTTTTAAGTCTCAAAACAAAATCAGTCCGTTAGTTATAATGATGGAAATGGTAATTTTATATTTAACTAAATCTTGGGTGATTTCCAACAACACGAAGATACGGTTGGCAGACTTTTGTGACATTAATGTCTAAATTATTTAAATGACTACTGTTCATATTGTATTAATAAGATCTATGTGAGAATGTATAGACAAAATTGTTTCTTTTTAAATATTTATAAAAACAATTGAATTTAACTCTTTCATATTCAAAATTAAAGTTTTTATAACTTTGAATTGTAGTAAATTAATTAAAGAATCAAGTAATTATTGTTTAAATTAATATGTTGTGTCATTTTAAATTCTATTGTTTTGAATTTGTACTAATGACTGTTTCGTTTAACACCTTTTTTAATGATAATAAAAGTATTAGCAAAAGTACTGATGCCAATTATATTTCAGTTGAACATTTTGTGCTAAACGGAACAATTTCAAGTCACAATTGTACATTCTCATAGATGTTTTACAATTTTTTTTATAATTATTTATGTTTTCAGTCTTTTCTTAATGAAAACCAACCGTTTTCAAACTTTAAACATCTTTATTCTGAAAGTTGTTTTAAGTTGTACTTACTTTTCCATATTATAGTATAATTAAATAACAGATCCATCACATATATTCTTTCATAATCATCATAATCCAAATAATGATTATAGAAACGTACGTACACATATTGTATTTGTGTTTGTTGGAAATCACCGTTTAATTGATAATTTGTAAGACTAATGTTTCTTTTAATGTAATGGTATTAGCTATTAAATTGAACCAGAGCGTTTCAGTGTTTCAAGGCGGATAAGTCCTCAAAATTGTGCCTCATTTTATCGTTTTACGTGAACGGCTTTATTATTATGGAATCTCATTATGTAGAAATAAGTGAATTCTTATTATTTTTAAAAAGATTCTTTAAAAAAAATGTTCTAAAGCCTACGTGAAATTTTGATGAATTTCTTTGCTCAGTGGAGGTTGTAAAATATTTTAAACTCCCTATTGTTTGAATACTTAAATATTTATTATTTTTAAGCTTTTTTTAAAAATATTATTATTATTATATTTTGTACGCGTGTTCTATGAATAAGAGCAATTATTTGAAATTATGATGTAGGTATTTTAAAAAGATTGAAATTTTTGAACAATGAAATAATCAATTTTAAAAAATTTGCCCTAAGCAATCGTGCAAAAGCATTAGTCTCCATCTTAAAAGTACCATATGCTAAAATGTATAAGTAAAAGTCATTTATCTTTTTTTGTAACGTTACATATAATATAAAATTTAATTTATTTTTTAATCTTACAAGACCAAAATCTATTTCTAAATCTTTCCATAACAACGTACGATACAATTTTTACTCAATGTTGAACTGCTTAAAATTTGTGGTTACTTATTTTTTTCTAAAGATTACAAAAAAAACTTAAAATAATCAGTTTATTGCTAAAATTTTGTTTAGAACATCAATTATATATATATTTATTTAATTGGTAACTAGCAATTTTTTCTCTCATAAAAAAATTACATAGTTAAATTACTAGCCTCTATCTCTCACCTTACCTCACATAATGCAGGACATGCGTGAGGCTTAAAATGATACTTTTTTGCAAAAAAATAATATAAAATCAGTATTAGGTATCAATAAACAAAAATATTAGAACATATAAGCGTATATTGGTCTCCCTAAATTATAGAGCATATACAAAATAAAGGTGTTATCAATAATGCTTATTGATAAAAATAACACTTTGCACTTATCATTGAATGTTAAATATTCAAAATATTTATTTGCAAGGTCTTAAGTGCAAGTTTAAGCAAAAAAATATGTAAAGCAAAAGGCAAATGACTGTAATATCTTCGAAAACACGATTTAGCCATTTTTAAAGTCATAAATTCCTTTTTTGTAATATTCGAACATTTTTATGGTTTTAAACAAATGCTCTAGCGATGCAGTTGTCAACAGATAATTGTTGGTTTAATTCTGTTTTAGCAAAGCAATATATAAAGAAGTTTTGTTAAGTTATACAAATCAAGATATCAGACAAAAAATATATTATTTAAATAGTATTTTTTACACTCATTATCAAATTTAGTTTAGAAGTTCTAAAAACTAAAGAGTATGTTCTATTAAATTTCAATCAAATTTAAACGTGTAATTAACACAAATTGCGTTTGAACAATAAAATATCTATAAAACGCTTTGTAATTAGCTGGTATCGTGATTTTAATGAAAAAAAGCCAATTCTATTGCAAATTTCATCTTTTTATGCCTTTTAATTAGTCTTTAACGCACTCTATTACATATTTTGTTAAAATTTATGAAAATTGGTTTATCTATAGATATACCTAGAAATTAAATTTTATAGGCATCTTTTAAATTCATATGGAAGTTTGTGGATTATTTTTAGGTCAGTTTAATAATGACTGCTTAAAATTTTAATATTTTTTGCAATTCGATAAATATTTTTATTTTTATTACTAAGAAATAAATACTCCAAGTAAATTATTTTTAAAAATTGCAGCTTTGACTGGTTTTCATAATTTTTTCATATGAATACTTTTAGAAATATGTTTATAAAGGTTCATTTAGAACTGATTAAGACTCAAAGTGTTATATTTTAAAACGGCCCTGACCTAAGTTTCTTATGTGCTTTGAATTTCGATGGAAATTATTTTTCTTAATAGTAATAAAAGAGAATCTAGTGACACTATTTTGCCACTTATTAACGATTAGGGGCACTTTTTTGTGAGAAATTGGAAACCAGTGTCTCTTAATATTGATATCTTCATTTTTCACATAACTATAATACGTACTTAATAATATAATTTAATAGTAAGGTAATGTAAGAAAGTAATAGTATAATTTTCGCCCTACTTCGTTTTTGAGTCTTTAAATGAAGTTTGAAGTCTGTTTATTAAATAAAATTAAAAATCTAAGCAAAAGGATATAGTAATGAATTCATCATTTTCATATATTAACTAGTTGCTCTTATTCCGAAAGAAAAAATAAAATAAAATATTTAACCACGTTGGTGCTAAAAAAGACTATCAAAATCTCATAATGTATTCAAATTAATGATATTATTTTATTTCTTTCTAAACTTTTTTTTTCCTTAAATATTCTGACGCTTAATGCTGCGTCTGCGCAAGTTTCGGCGCAGCTTCGACTTCTTTTTCTTAACTTAGCTATTTATTTTAAATGACTGATAAATTATTTCTTTAAATGTACTTAAATTTTAGCGTAGTATGCTTCAGCTACCTCTAAACTTTAAAATATTTATATATAAACTTAGATAAGGGCCTTTATACACTGAGACATTCTGGTTATTTTCCTAAAAAAAAACAATGTTCAGAAGCCTCAATTTTCCTAATGCGATTGTTGGTAATAAAAAATAGCACGTAGGTTATTCCATTTAGAATATTATGATCGTATATTTTTTGCAACTATTATTAATGCTATAATACTGTGCGGCCATAATTCTGGTTGATTCTGGATTGTTCTCGAACATTCTATAATACTCTGGGGGCGAGACATCGATATGGAATCGAATATAACATTTACTGTTTATAATTTGATTTTTTTGTGAAAATTTTAAATGTATGAATTAATGAAATGTATTGACTACTGAATTATTCGTGACATTTTGAAAACTTTTATTTCATAATGTAAAAAAAATATAGTATTTTAATTATGAAAGCATGTAACCAACACAACCATTTTGTATATTGTATTTTTTTTATAACATATCGCATAATATTTTGTAAAATTTTCATAATAAATTGTTTCATAAATTTCGACAATATTCCTCTAGGCATATAAAAAAGACTGTAAATCGTCTTATTAATAATTATAATGTCTCTTTCACACTTTGATTATAAGTTAACGTGTAAAAGAAACAGATGTTTATGTGATTTTTTTCATAATAAATTTGTATTATGAAGACGATATTTATAATATAATGTTATATTCGATTAATTATGTAAAAATTGGTATAAAAAATATTGTAATAATAACATTTATTTGTAAATTATGTATAAAATTCATCGTAAATGTCTCTGCCTCATCTAAATTGATGAGAAATGTCGAAATTTTTTTTGAAAAAGAAAAAAAACTAAAAATGATGAAAAATTGGCAACGATTGTAAAAAGGGGAGGGGATGAAAATTATTGTACCTACTAAGTAAACAATAAGGAGTTGTAAATATGTTGTTATTAAGAAGTAGACCCTGTAGGTATTTATTTTCGATTTCGGGCCTTTGTTAAAATCCAAAGTTTTTAATTTATTTTTCGACCAATAAATGTTGGAGAGAACTATTTGTTGTTTTTGTTCATTTTTACACCATACAAAATTAGATTAGTTCTAAAATTTTATGCAACAATTGTAAAAGGATTTATGTTTTAATTCTATCCAAATTAAAACTTAAATCCTTTTACAATATTAATTCTCATAAGCTCAAGATATTTTAAGAAATTATATTAAACTTCAACATGCTTATCAATTCTAGTTATAGTTATATAATTAGTTTAAACTAATTAATATTTAAGAGGGATCAATAAAAATATTTAAAAATAGTAGCCAAGTGTGAATCGAACTCTCCCATAAAAGTTTGCGTAGTAACAAGCACCATTATCTTTTTCTACTAGCAACAAAAATAGTTTTATTTTTCAAATGTGTGTATTAGTAACAAAGTTATATTTGCAGTTTTGAAAATCTTGTTCTAACCAATTATTGAGAAGTGTTCATTGAAATCTACAGGCTGCCTCTCTAAAAGGGAAGGGGGAGGGATAGTCCTCAAATAAAATATGTGTGAGGGTCATATTTAGTACTTTGCAAGTATCTAACTTCTAAATGATTTAGCTTCCTCAGCAATTTTATATTTAATGTCATTTTTTAGATCTATCTATATACACACAGCAGGTTTGTTTTATATAATAGATCTTCCTATTGAGTGTCAACTGTATAACTGTCAAAATGCAGTATGAATATGTTTAATACATAATAACGACCGTTTTATTTTCTTTGATTTTCACGATTATTACACATATTAAATGAAACTAATTTAACCGGATTAATCGCGTATATTTAAGGTTTTTACATTTATGGCATTAGACCGTGTCTACCCGTGACCACGGACTACTGTAAAGTGTTCGAAACGTCGGGTTTCCAAAAATGTAAAAACCTTAAATATACGCGATTAATCCGGTTAAATTAGTTTCATTTAATACGTTTTATTTTCTTAATTAAAAAAGTAGAGTAATAGAGTATTATAATTTATTAATAATCCCCACTCGAGGAAATGAAATATTTATTTAAATTTATTTATCCATTTCTTCGCTCTGGTGTCGAGACAGAACGTGGGATAGAGTCCCGCCACTCAACACGCATTACTTCCAAAATTCGGCGGTAAGTGGGAAACGGAGCGTCTTAACACTAGGTTCCTTTGCCTATCCTGCTGTGTGCGGGATACAGCGTGAAGCGTTTTTTTTATAAAATTTTATAGTAAGGTAATGTAAAAATTAATAATATAATTTTCGCCCTACTTCGTTATTGTGCTGTTTATTGACTGAAAATAAATAATCAATTTTATATGACATAATAATAAAATTATATAATATAGAGATATTATTAATATGTTATCACTTACTTCTCTATAACGCGAAGATAACGTTATCTTCAGGAATAATGTTATCAGCGCTTTGAGTGACCATAACCTTGCAAGGATAGGAAGCCGTTGTAGAGCAGTGGCACAACGTATGACTGTAAACGCGGCGGTCGTGGGTTCGATCACCACTCGGAATGAATTATTTAATATTTTATTTTAAGCGTCATTGCCTGTTGAGAGCCCCGCCACTCAACACTACACACAATACAACACTAGGTTTCCTTTGTCTATCCTGCTATATACGGGATAAAGCGTGAAGCTAAGAAAAAAACATAGATAAAATAAACACAAAATTTAATAAAATTAATATTTTTAATTGTTTTTTTTTTCATATAAACTGATAAAATAATTTACCAGATTATAAATATTAAATACATTAAATCATGTATTTAATATTTATAATCTGATCCGTCTCATGAATATGTCATAGTTGAATATGTCATACGTAAATAAAAATAAGCAACTAGTTAAACAAAGTGCGGCGTTTGGTTCCACTAATCAAAACGCAATGGCTTCAAATACAAAATTAGGGGGAAAGTGGAGAATTCCGATTACTCTGCATACTCTTGAAATACTCAGAAAAAAAATATTCTGTATTCTGCCATGACAGACCACAAAAAACTTATACAGTTCAATTATTTCATTAAATAAGAAAATTCAATGGAGTGTCTCGACACTAGGCTATCTCTGTCTACCATACTTTGAAAGAAATTATGAAGCTGTACTGATAAAAATCACCCTAAGCAAATCGTAGTCAAAAGTTAAAGCGGAATCGATCTCAGAACCATCACACAGCCAGACAATATTCATCTAAGTTACAACAGCTTTTGGTAAAAAATTGATACCTCTACGCTGTACCACCCTAAAGCAGAGTGGGCAGAGAGAATCTAGTGTCAAGACACTGTTTTTTCAACTTTCTGTACAATTATTTAATGGCGTGTTGATTAACGGACCTCAACGCTGTTTTGTTGCCGCTTGTTACCAGAGCTAGAGCGAGGTGATTAAAATAATTTATACCCCTGAGCGGTGATCAAACTCACAACCGTCGCGTTCACGTTAAGACACTGTGTTACTGCGCCATGGCGGCTTCAATATATATTCTAACACATACAAAGTTTTTTTATTTAATTTTTCGCTCACTTTCAGTATGAAAAAGCCCATCTGAAATACAATTTGAAACGAGATTATTTGACAATTCAAAAAATGGACGAAACAGACAAAAAAGGAAACCGATGGCACCGTGAATGCGGAATATCGATCGGTAGCGGATACGAATCCGCAATTAATGCATACCATACAATGGACTTTTTGCAAAACGACCGTACCTCATATAGCCCAGCCTATAGTCCATTTCATAGCGTTTTTCCTTTGATAACATTTTTATTATCGCTTTGACTGTATCTCTTGTTTGATAATGAAATATAACGTTTCCATTCAAATACGTTGTTTGGTTTTATATGCGGTGGTTGTGGGTTTGAATTCTGATTGTGGAAGTGATTTCGTTAAAACTATTTTGTTTATGTTAAGCACGGCGTGTGGCGGAGAGTTGACCAATTTCAACAGTATCAGGAATATGGGCTTTAATGTAGATCGTAGTATCTGGACGTTTTCCCTGCCTACTTTGCTATGCTATACTTATTTAAAAAAAAACAGCTTCACGCTGTATCCCGCACACAGCAGCCAGTGCTAAGTGTAGTGCTAAGTATAATGAAATCTGGAGGCATTGCGTGTTGAGTGGCGCCACTAGAATTTAGCGGAAAGTTGAAAACGGAAGTATCTTAATGGGAACGAAGTTTCTTAGTACTAGATTCTTAGGTGCTTTTTGCCTACCCTAATTTGTGCGGGATACAGTTTTAAGCTAAAAAAAGAAAGGATTATTAATTATATATATGGTTAAGTTAAATGTTATAGGTTATATAATGTAAGTACATTATTTTCTAATGTTTATATTGTTAATAAAGGATTATGGCGCTGACGCACAGTGTTGAATCAGTAGGTATCCACCTACTTTTTTAAAATCTAAAACTTTATTAGTACAGAAATGTATTTGTTCTCTACGTCTAGTGCAGTGTTAAACTCCATCACCAGTCACACAAGAAAGTAAAGAACAGTGCCATTCATCATAAATAACCTAAGTATTGCCTTCGCCTACAAAAGGCGGATGATAAAATAAAAAGAAATGATAAAAAAAAAAAGAATCTGAAATGAATGTCAATATAAAAAACTGACAACATATTTTTCAAGAGATATTACCACCAAATGACCTGAACTAGCGGATCGTAATTTTTTATTATACTCGTATCAAACGCAATCTTGAGATTCTTACAAATAAAAGTTGTTCATTTGACCTCAAAATCGTGAATTGTTTTCTTTTAGATTTCACCCTGTATCCTTTATTATATTAGGGTAGGCAGAGGGAACGTAGTATTAAGACACTCCGTTTCTCTCTCACTTCTCTATTTTCGAGACATTGCGTGTTGAGTTCCGTGACTCAAGAACGTGTTACAGCGTGTTTGCCTTGTTATAAGAGTGTGGAAATTAAAATATTAAAGAAACAATTCCCCTAATTGGAATCGAACTTTGAAACATTGCATTTTCAGTCGGGTGTGGCTTGACTGCCACGAAGCGGTCAAAACAACAGAAATCGCGGCGTTAAGGTCCGTGAGTCAACACAAAATGTCTCAAAAATGCCATAAGAAAAGCTAAGCTAAGAGAAAAGTGAGATATTTCAGTTTGTTTCATAGAACATCTGATACATCTGTATTATAATGAAGTTATGTACTTTTTACTCATTACTTAATTGGAGAAGAGAAAAAAATTGCATCAACCGAACCCACTACCACCAAAAAGCGTACCAATTAAAATAACAAATTAAACTAAGTAAATTTTTGTACACATATTTAAAATTGTAATTTACAAATGTAAAAAATGTATTAAAATTTAGATCTTCTTTATTTTAAATGTTTATTAATGTTCGATTTTATACTTTAACTTAAAGAGACAAGGTCTTATTTAGCTTGTATTTAGTAGATTAAAAGACCAACATATTTTAATCAATTCGTATAGAAGTTTGAGCTTTATTTACTTAGAAATAAATGTTATTTTTGTATATGTTAGTATATATTTGTGATATATTAAGGCGATGTATAGAATTGAATTTACGTAAATAACAACCTTTGGCGGTAAATGCTGTCACAGCATGAGTAAATACGAATGAAGTCCAGGGTTCTTTTCTTTTTTAGTTAAGTGCATTCATTTAACTTCTTAAGTTAATTTTAGCTTATATTAGATATTTTAGGGTTCTGTATCTTAAAAGAAATAAATGGAACTATTTTTGACTTAGCTTGTTATTCTTCTGTCTGTCTGTCTGTCAAGACCCTTTAAATTAATGCAAAATACTCATATCTTTAGTTCCTTGGAACACTTAAGACACTATATTTCTAAGTCAATGTGAAATTCGTAGTAATTAAATAAACCCTTATTATGAACCCCATTATGAAATTTGGTAAGAAGTGAAAATTTACGAAACAATTAATGAGAATTATTTGTTTCTCTTTCTCTATGGAATCTAATCTTTTAGATTATCCGTCTATCCCAGTAAAAATACACTTTAAAACCTTATATTTGTAGATCGTTTCATTGTTAATTTCTATATAATTCGTCCGCAAACTTGAGTTTATCAACTTTTATATTATGTACTTCCCGTTGACCTGCTATCATTAACTATGTACGGGACCCTCTGTTAGCGAGTTCAACTGGCACTTGATTTTTAATTTGTTTTTGGTCTAAGTTCAAAATGAAAACAACTTTCACAAGGAACGACGTAATATGACGAAAGTAAGTAAAGAAAATAAGAATTTTACTAATTTTGAATTTATTATGTGAAAATCATTCTTTATGCAATTTTTCAATAGATTTTTTTTATAAAAGTACAGTACGGGTAAAGTATAAAACAAAACATATTTCCAGGTGCATAACAGGGTAGGTAGAGAAAAATTTGTGATAAGACACTCCCCATTCTCCTAATTTTGTTAATTTGAGAAGTTACCTTATATAAGGAAACCTGATAATATTTCAATAGGTACAGGTGATATATGATCAGATTCTCTTGGTATTTGTGGCCTTCGTGCAGTCTAACAAATAAGTTATGCGTCTAGACACCCAAATGTTGAACTTTGATATGTTTAAAGGTCTTTTAATTACGTATAGCTACATTTAACTCTAATGCCTTATTATATTAGAGTTAAGTGTAGATTCGAAATTTGTAATTTAATGTGGTAATCGAAGCTACGACCCACTTCTTCTAAATTTTTTTTAAAAGAATGCCAATTTGATGAAATTCCTCAAATCTTTTGGTATTTATCTAAGATTGGCGTTAGTAAATAATTGAGGTAGGATTGTAAACGCTATATTTGTGGATTCGATTCTCACTCGGGGCAATCAATTATTTTTGTTTTCTCGCTCCGACAACAAGACAAAGCACGGCGTTGAGTATGACGGAAAGCTTATACAAAATAATATACAAATAAAAATCGAGGGCAAATATTATATATATGTTATTTTATATCCTCAATATGGTGACTAATTAGCGGCGTTAAGTTCCGCTACTCAATTAAAAGAGAGACAACTGAATGTTTTCATATTGTAAAGCAAAAACATAACAAAAAATGAAAATTACAAGATATTAGCACTTAGATAAGTGATACAGGTAAATACCTAAAGAAGGTTTCGAAAAGAATCTTCTTTAATACATTATCACTAAGCTAGAGATGTATTAAGTAAGCTGGACTAATACTATAAGCTGAAAAGCTTGTTTGATTGTACCCCATAATCTCAGGAAGTATTGTTTGAAATTGAAAAACGATACTATCAATCCTACTAATATTATATTATAAATGGGCAAATTTATGGGCATGGGTATGTGTTCCACTTTCACGCAGAAACTCCTGAACGGATTTACATGAAACTTTACAGTAATATAGCTTATACATCAAAATAACACACAGGCTATAATTCATGTAAAGATATTGTATAATTTGATTATAATATGACTAAATGCTGGCGAGGTCGCGTTTGGGTTAGTAGGCTCTATATTCATGTTAATTACGATTCACGCTGTATCCCGCACACAGAGGGAACCTAGTGTTAAGACACTCCTTTCCCCACTGTTCACCGAGTTCTGCGTGCGTGTTGAGTGGCGGAACTCAACGCCGCGCTTTGCCTCGACACTGCACAAAGAAACAAAAATATAAATGTAAATAAATGTTTCATTTCCTCGAACTCACGAGCAGTCGATTTTACAGTCACACTTTGTGCCCCTGCGCCACGACTGACCTCATAAATGTTAATAATTTATATTTTTTAAACAGGCGAAGCTGCAAGTAAGAGCTAGTGTTAAATAAATACGGATTATTTGTACAATAAATACAAAGGATATTGAACATTTTGTACATACAATAAATACATTTTGCTTTAAATGTTGTGAATTATTTCAATAAACACTTTTTCGTTTAACAAGTGATAAATGTTTGTTTAAAACGTTGTTACTCATATTCTTTTTATTGGCTTCACGCAGTATCTCGCATACAGCAGGTTAGGGCTGAGGGAATCTGGTGATAAGACACTCCGTTCTCCACTTAACACGCAGTGTCTCTAAATTAATCAGGATGTGGGTAACGGAGTGTGATATTCCTGATAACAAAAGTAAAGTATACAATAGGATATTTTTTGGGATTCATACATCCACCAAATGCCAGTTCCAGCTTCATCGCCAGGTCCTCGTCACTAGGAGCAATCAACAGAATATATCAAGCTATAGAAGTTATATGGATTAAATTGGACGTCTCTCTCTGATTAAATTTAAGGCGTCTCTTGATTTCTAGTTCCACCTTCGGACGCTATCATCAATAGAGTTCTATGGTACCACATTGGTGTAGTATAGCAGGATGGGCACTTCGTTCCCATTTAGACAATTCCGTTCTCTATTTTCTGGCAAAAACTCGAGACATTGTGTGTTAAGTAGCGGAACTCAATGTCACGCTTTGCCTTGTTACCAGAGCGAGGAAACGAGAATATTAAATATTTCATTTACCCGAGTGGAAATAGAACCCACAACCGTTGCGATTTACACTCCAAGACTTATACGACACAGGTCAACGCCCGCCCCACAATAACATTTTTTTAACTGTACCCAGTATCCTGCATACAGCAGATTGGGCAGAGGGAACCTGTAATGTTCCCTTTCATTACATTAAAAAGATGATCATTATTCAAATATATATTAGTATTTCTTCAAATAGAGTAAGTAACTAACGACTTTACCTTACTGTACCTTCGAAGATATCTTTAAGAACATATTTTTTATTTCGCATTCACAAAGCGGCGCGTGTGAAGTTTGTAACAAAACAAACATAAGGACTTATGTTTGACAGGATGTATGACCAACGTGTGGACAGAAAGACACGCTCTTTCCATATTAGTTTCTATGTATATAGATAAAATATTTCAATTATCTATAGATTTTGAGGCCAGTCGTGGCGTGGAGATAAGGGTGTGACCGTAAAATTTGTGGATTCGATTCCCACTCGACGAACTGAAATATTTAATATTTTTATTTCTTCGCCCTGGTGTCGAGGCAAAGCGCGGCGTTTAGGTACGCAAAAAAAATGACGAAAGTTGGGGAACGGAGTGAATGAAGATTAAGGTCATTATAGTTCAGCGGTACAAGGTCTGACTGTAAGCGCGACGGTTGTGGGTTGGATTCCCAATCGAGAGAATGAATTATTTTTACATAACATTTCCGTATACAGGATACGCGGAGGGAACCTACTGATAAGACATTCCATTCCCTACGCACTGCTCAAATCTTAAGACAATGCCTCTTGAGTTGCGGAACTCAACACTACACTTTGTCTTTATACCAGAACGAGAAATTGACAGCCATTCGTCCTCCTGACTGGGAATGGAACCCGAAACCGTTGCGCTTACAGCCAGATATTGTGCCACTATGCCTTACATACTGTAAGATTAAATATCACTAAGATAAGATTCTAGGAAATATAACGTACGTGCTTTTTCAATGTCTCTAATGCATCGTATTATTCTTAATATGATTAAGCTTAAGTATATATTTTTTTATCATCAAGGCGTAAACTGAGACGATCTGGTGGTTTCACACTCCGTTCACCACGCGCCGTCGAATTTGTAAGACATTACGGTCTTTAACACCGCGCTTTGCCTTGCTACCAGAAAGAAAAATATTTAATATCTAATTGCCCCGAGTCTCACGACAGCCTTAGAATATAATGAAAAATGCAATAATTGAAACCGTCATAGCGCCACGGTACAGCTTCTTATTGTAAGCGCAAGAGTTGTGGGTCTGATTTTCATTTGGCGGAACGAAGCATTGTCATTTTTTTTTAAGCATTGTCATTTCCTCGTCTTCATAATTGATTTACAAGACAATACGCCGTGTTAACTTCAAGTCATATAGCACACAATATCTTGAAAATCGAGTGGAAAGTAGCGAGTGAAATCATATCCCCAAGTGAGAATCAAATCCTTAATCGTCGCGTTTAATATCAAACGCTGGGTCGCTGCGCCATGACGTACTCTTATTAATCATTTGGTTTAGAAACCTATTATGTCCGAACATTGCAAGAACACAGCAGGAGACGCCATTTAGTATTTCAATTTGATTTTGTACTCATAATAATGTATGAGTATTAAAAAATATTATAAGTTCTAAACAAATTATGATATCATTCTTTTGAGAATAAAGTTTCATCATCAAAACGCAGTTGGGTTTTTTTCAGCGAATAGGGATAGCAGAAATAACAAGTTACATTATTAAACAAATAAGAAAGAAGGATCCTTTTGTTGAGACCATCCGTTATCCTGTCCGTAGTGGAACTCAAGGAAAGAAGGTTTCGAATACAGAATCTTCTTTAATACATTATCACTAAGCTAGAGATGTATTAAGTAAGCTGAACTATAAGCTGAAAAGCTTGTTTGATTGTACCCCATAATCTCAGGAAGTATTGTTTGAAATTGAAAAACGATACTATCAATCCTACTAATATTATATTATAAATGAGCAAATTTATGGGCATGGGTATGTGTTCCACTTTCACGCAGAAACTCCTGAACGGATTTACATGAAACTTTACAGTAATATAGCTTATACATCAAAATAACACACAGGCTATAATTCATGTAAAGATATTGTATAATTTGATTATAATATGACTAAAAGCTGGCGAGGTCGCGTTTGGGTTAGTAGGCTCTATATTCATGTTAATTACGCTTCACGCTGTATCCCGCACACAGAGGGAACCTAGTGTTAAGACACTCCGTTCCCCACTGTTCACCGAGTTCTGCGTGCGTGTTGAGTGGCGGAACTCAACGCCGCGTTTTGCCTCGACACCGCACAAAGAAACGAAAATATAAATGTAAATAAATGTTTCATTTCCTCGAACTCACGAGCAGTCGATTTGACAGTCACACTTTGTGCCCCTGCGCCACGACTGACCTCATAAATGTTAATAATTTATATTTTTTTAAACAGGCGAAGCTGCAAGTAAGAGCTAGTGTTAAATAAATACGGATTATTTGCACAATAAATACAAAGGATATTGAACATTTTGTACATACAATAAATACATTTTGCTTTAAATGTTGTGAATTATTTCAATAAACACTTTTTCGTTTAACAAGTGACAAATTTTTGTTTAAAACGTTGTTACTCATATTCTTTTTATTGGCTTCACGCAGTATCTCGCATACAGCAGGTTAGGGCTGAGGGAATCTGGTGACAAGACACTCCGTTCTCCACTTAACACGCAGTGTCTCTAAATTTGAGCAGGAAGTGGGTAACGGAGTGTGATATTCCTGATAACAAAATAAAGTATACAATAGACATCCACCAAATGCCAGTTCCAGCTTCATCGCCAGGTCCTCGTCACTAGGAGCAATCAACAGAATATATCAAGCTATTGAAGCTATATGGATTAAATTGGACGTCTCTCTCTGATTAAATTTAAGGGGTCTCTTGATTTCTAGTTCCACCTTCGGACGCTATCATCAATAGAGTTCTATGGTACCACATTGGTGTAGTATAGCAGGATGGGCACTTCGTTCCCATTTAGACAATTCCGTTCTCTATTTTCTGGCAAAAACTCGAGACATTGTGTGTTAAGTAGCGGAACTCAATGTCACGCTTTGCCTTGTTACCAGAGCGAGGAAACGAGAATATTAAATATTTCATTTACCCGAGTGGAAATAGAACCCACAACCGTTGCGATTTACACTCCAAGACTTATACGACACAGGTCAACGCCCGCCCCACAATAACATTTTTTTAACTGTACCCAGTATCCTGCATACAGCAGATTGGGCAGAGGGAACCTGTAATGTTCCCTTTCATTACATTAAAAAGATGATCATTATTCAAATATATATTAGTATTTCTTCAAATAGAGTAAGTAACTAACGACTTTACCTTACTGTACCTTCGAAGATATCTTTAAGAACATATTTTTTATTTCGCATTCACAAAGCGGCGCGTGTGAAGTTTGTAACAAAACAAACATAAGGACTTATGTTTGACAGGATGTATGACCAACGTGTGGACAGAAAGACACGCTCTTTCCATATTAGTTTCTATGTATATAGATAAAATATTTCAATTATCTATAGATTTTGAGGCCAGTCGTGGCGTGGAGATAAGGGTGTGACCGTAAAATTTGTGGATTCGATTCCCACTCGACGAACTGAAATATTTAATATTTTTATTTCTTCGCCCTGGTGTCGAGGCAAAGCGCGGCGTTTAGGTACGCAAAAAAAATGACGAAAGTTGGGGAACGGAGTGAATGAAGATTAAGGTCATTATAGTTCAGCGGTACAAGGTCTGACTGTAAGCGCGACGGTTGTGGGTTGGATTCCCAATCGAGAGAATGAATTATTTTTACATAACATTTCCGTATACAGGATACGCGGAGGGAACCTACTGATAAGACATTCCATTCCCTACGCACTGCTCAAATCTTAAGACAATGCCTCTTGAGTTGCGGAACTCAACACTACACTTTGTCTTTATACCAGAACGAGAAATTGACAGCCATTCGTCCTCCTGACTGGGAATGGAACCCGAAACCGTTGCGCTTACAGCCAGATATTGTGCCACTATGCCTTACATACTGTAAGATTAAATATCACTAAGATAAGATTCTAGGAAATATAACGTACGTGCTTTTTCAATGTCTCTAATGCATCGTATTATTCTTAATATGATTAAGCTTAAGTATATATTTTTTTATCATCAAGGCGTAAACTGAGACGATCTGGTGGTTTCACACTCCGTTCACCACGCGCTGTCGAATTTGTAAGACATTACGGTCTTTAACACCGCGCTTTGCCTTGCTACCAGAAAGAAAAATATTTAATATCTAATTGCCCCGAGTCTCACGACAGCCTTAGAATATAATGAAAAATGCAATAATTGAAACCGTCATAGCGCCACGGTACAGCTTCTTATTGTAAGCGCAAGAGTTGTGGGTCTGATTTTCATTTGGCGGAACGAAGCATTGTCATTTTTTTTTAAGCATTGTCATTTCCTCGTCTTCATAATTGATTTACAAGACAATACGCCGTGTTAACTTCAAGTCATATAGCACACAATATCTTGAAAATCGAGTGGAAAGTAGCGAGTGAAATCATATCCCCAAGTGAGAATCAAATCCTTAATCGTCGCGTTTAATATCAAACGCTGGGTCGCTGCGCCATGACGTACTCTTATTAATCATTTGGTTTAGAAACCTATTATGTCCGAACATTGCAAGAACACAGCAGGAGACGCCATTTAGTATTTCAATTTGATTTTGTACTCATAATAATGTATGAGTATTAAAAAATATTATAAGTTCTAAACAAATTATGATATCATTCTTTTGAGAATAAAGTTTCATCATCTAAACGCAGTTGGGTTTTTTTCAGCGAATAGGGATAGCAGAAATAACAAGTTACATTATTAAACAAATAAGAAAGAAGGATCCTTTTGTTGAGACCATCCGTTATCCTGTCCGTAGTGGAACTCAATGTCACTATGTTTTTCAAAGCGGATTCCCGTGCGGGAATCGAACCCACAAATATCGCGATTGCAGTCACAGGGTGTAACCTGACTGTTTCCCATTCGCAAATATCCCAAAATACCTATATTAATTAAAAATACTATAGTAATCAGCGTTGTCAAAATTTCAATTCAGAACGGAGTGGCCAATCACTAACTAGGTATATTTAGCCTAAACAATAGCGCAATGTCTTAAATTTTGCATATTAAAAGAGTGGATAAAAGCAACTACTAGCATTTTTTTCTATTTACTTCTTGTGAATGTGCAGAGCCGACCCGACCGATTCTACAATGAAGGGGGTTGTCAGGTGGTGGAGGTACCTCCGAGTGAATTGAGGAAGAATACAATGGACTCTCCGTCTTCCAAGGTTCCATCTTTTATTATTGCCATTTATAAAACAAATATTTAGGTACTCTAACACGTTCTGGTGGAAATTAGCACACCAATCTTATTTACACGTACGTAAACAAATTTTACTTAGCCAGGTAAAACCTATTAAAAGTTCGACCGCAAAACCTACATTTGTATTAAAGAAATGGATGATTCAAACAAAATGGAATAAACTTTACAGTTTATATGAAGTTCTAAATTCATGAGGTTATCATAATACGTGGAAGTAGTAAGTTCGATCTTCAATAAGGGGAAATAAATGCAAAATTAGATGTAGAGTGGTGTTTTTATTTCGTCACTCTGGATAGACAAAGCGCGCTGTTGAGTACCGCTATACAATGGACAATTTTTCGAAAGGGGACAGCAGAGAAAGTGTCTACACACTAGGTTTTCTCAACCTATGCTACAAAAAATCTTAAGGGTAAAAATATATAGGTATATAAAAAAATACATGCATTTCTACAACGAGTGTGTGCTCGTGGCTATAAATTTGATGAGGCTAAACTCGAGTGGTTTACTAGTAACGTCTGAAGAGTTCCACTACTTAGGTTCTAGTTCCATAATCCTACATAGAAGATACCCCTGCATTGTCATCTAAGCTATGTATAACTGCCAAGCTTCACAAGCATACAACTCTGTTGGGGGTTCAAATCCAGTTAAGTAGATTTTATGGCGCAAAGTTACATTTTTTTAGCCTCGAGTTATATTCCGCGTAAAGTAGGGTAGGCAAAAGGAACCTAGTATTCCATTCTCCATTTTCCGCTGAATTCCGAGACATTACAAGTTGAGTGGCGAAATACAGCCCCGCGCTTTGTCTTGTTACTAGTGTGAAGATATGAAAATATTAAGTAATTGAATCCTTTCGAGTAGGAATCGAATCCACAGTCGTCATTTACAGTCGCGCGTTGTGCAACTGCTCCATGACGGCCTGAAAGTTTAAAATATAGTAAAAAATTAGTCACCAAATAAATATTGAACTATGCCTAAGCTTGAATCATTCATTCAGTAAATTCAAGTCACGTTATTGTTTTAGAACAATAGGCTTATAACGTTTTTCTTTGGGTTTTTTTCCTATATGTATGTATGTATGTATGTATGTATGATACATACATTATACCGTGACACATAGGATGCGGTTTCAACCCGTGACAAATTTTTGATGGATGTTTCTATGGCATACTTAAAAAAATATATAAGAAAAAAAAGTGGTGCAATAATTAGGAATTTTCTTATTCTTTTTATTTACTGATCTACTATTAATGTTTTACTTATAATTTCTCTTAGGTTATAGAATTTGTTTAATGGTTTCATTCCCTAGAGTAGCGATCGAACCCACAACCGTCACGTTTTAGTCATACCCTTGTGCTCTTGGGCCACGGCGGCCTCGGATCGGATTATATTAATTGAAATAACTGTTTCCCCACGAGTCGGATCAAACCCACAATTCACAACCGTCACATTTGCAAACAGTCGTTGCGACGCTGAACCCCAACCACCTTTAAATTTTATTTTTCAAAATCCGTATTCGTCGGAAAGCAGCGGCACCGAGGCCCGTATAAGCTGCTCTCAAGTCTGAGATCGATCTTGAGATGTCGTTTTCATTCATAAATTACATTAGCCTTACATAGGCCGTAGTGTTAAGTGACGGAACCCAACACCGCGCTTCATCTTACCGGCAAAAAAATATAAATAATTCATTACTAACGAAAAGAAATCGAACCTACAACCACAACCATTGCCACCCAATGCGCCACGATAGCGTCATTAATAATAAAACATGTGTTATTAAAATGTTGCATAATAGCTCTTAATTCGTATTTAGATATCTCTGACGTATTCTAGATTATCAAGGTCAGCAAAAAAAATAATTATAAGCAAATAATATAATATATTTTTGAGGTTAAGTGCCTGCTCTGATGTATGCGGGATACAGCGTGAAGCTAAATAAAAAAATGGTTTCATATTTTTTTGTATATGGTAATATATAATTATAATTTTTTGTGTTCCGATGATACTAAATCTACTAAGAAAAGAGATTTTATATAAGTAAAATATATCTTTTATATATTTAAAAGAAATACAAAAATATATTTGTAAAATCATTTTAATATAGTCATATAAAATTGTAAGCAAAAAAGTAATTCCCGTACCGGGAATCGAACCCGAGCCTCCTGGGTGAAAGCCAGGTATCCTAGCCACTAGACCATACGGGAGATGATAATATTGAATATATAGTGAAATATAATGACAAAGTAAGACTAAAATTATATACTTCTATTTTTTATCAAGTCCTTATTCAATTTCACGCCTTGTCACATAAATAATACAGTAGGGAGAGTGAATCTAGAAATCTAGTGCCAATACTCTCCGTTTTCTACCCGAATTCGAGACGTTGCATGATAAGTGGCGGACCTGAACACTGCCGATATACTAAAACAGTATAATAAAAATGACTCGTTCCTCTGTGTAGGGACAATGATCGCATTTATAAATAGAGACTATTCCGCAACTGACAAAAACAACGTCTCCATCATTTCTGATTTTTCTCGCTACCGTAGGAATTACGTAAAATCCTCTCATAAAGCGGGGAGTACCTACTATTCGGGGTAATAATTTACATATTCCCTAAGGAACCTAGATAATAAATATCAGCGTTTAACTCCGCGTAACTGTGACGCGTAGCGTGGTTGTGCGTTGTCTGTGAGTTACACAATAATAGACATTCTTATTTCTAGAGTAGAGCTCGGTATTTTTATTTAGAGCCACTCTATCATCTCCCGTATGGTCTAGTGGCTAGGATACCTGGCTTTCACCCAGGAGGCTCGGGTTCGATTCCCGGTACGGGAAGACTCTTTTTTACTGTTTTAATTTCTTTTTTGTATTTCTTTTATATTTTTCACTTTTTTTACACAGTAGGAATCTAGTTCTAAGACAATATGTACTTTACTTTCCGCCAATTATAGAATTTTTATGACGTCACCAAAGCTGCATTATATAGATGTAGGAGATGAAAACGTGATGGAGATTAACGCCGCGCTTTGCCTTGTTACTAGAGCGAGAAAATGGAAATACCTAAATCTGTCGCACATAGAGTCGCTTATGCTGCTCCTACGACACGACTGGCTTCAAAAACTGGTGGTACTTTTCGTACAATTGCTTTTTCAGTCATGCTGCATCCCTTCCATAGCAAAATGTCAAAAGATTCTGATCTTCGATGTCCTCTTTTAACTGAAGATTGCGAGTTGAGTGGCGGAACTTAACTCCACGACTTATCTTGCTAGAGCAGAGAAATCAAAATATTTTATGCCCCAACTGTGCCTCTATGCTGTATTTCGCATGTAGCAGTGTGAACAAAGAGAACTTAGAGTTAAAGTCTCTGAATCTAGCGAAACTGAACGCCGCACTTCACCATACGAGAGACGGCAAATGTGATAAACAAACCCTCATTAAAATCGAACCAACCACCATAGTATTTACAACCAGAAGCCAGGAACCTCAATTTTCTTTTGTTTCCCATCTAAATTGGTAAAAGCGTAATATTCAGTATTGTATAATATTCTAAACAGCTGTTCTATATAACAATGGGAGCGTATCAAAACACGATCGGGTATCTTTGAAAATAAGAAAATTTACTTTCATTTGTTCTTGTGGAGTAAGGAAAATGAAATATTGATACTCCCATGACATTACGTCTAAAAATACGAGGATTCGAGTGTGGTTGACTATTGTGGGTTCGATATTTATACGGGGAAATGTATTATTTCTATTAACGGAGTGTATTAATACTATGTTCTGTCTACTCTGGTGTATGTGCGTTATACATTTTTTTAGCTTCACCCTGTATCCCACTTATAGCAGGCTAGGCGAAGAGAACGTAGTGTAAAAACAGTCCAGCTTACCGAAAAATGTTAAAAGATTATAAGTGGCGGAACTCAACGCCATGCGTAGTCTTGTCCGCAAATTCATTCCCTCGATCGGAAATCGAACTGACAACCGCCGTATTTACAGGTTTATGCCACGCCGGCCTCGAAAAAAAATAGCCTCTAACTAAAGCAATTGTCGTATAAATTAGATTTTTATAGGCCGATGTATCTAGGTTACATATTTTAAAGGCACTTATAGCTTGGTTTTTTGTAAGGAAAAATTGGTGCCACCGAGTCTATTCGACTTTTTACTACCTGCAAAATATAAAATTAAATATAATTTTAACTTTGTTTTAGTGTGTTGCTTTAAGGGTTTTCGGAAACAAATGTGTGTTTAGTGGCGGAACTCAACGCCGCGCTTTGCCTACTAGAGTGAGGAGCGAGGAAATGAAAGTAATTTACATAAATAATACTATTCCTTGAGTAGGAATCCAGCTCACTTTCCTTTTCCTTCCTTTTTTCCTTAAGACTATTAGCTAATCAGCGCGAAGCTAAAAAAATATTGTATATTTTGTACAGTAATAATGTTTTTTTTTTAAAAATAAAAATTGTCTAAGTAAATGATTGCACATGTGCAATATTTTAAAAAGCTCAAATACGTCGTTGTACCACCAAATTACATATATAAAGAATATAAATACAAAGTATATATTTTTTTTAAATTATTATTATTATAATATAATCCAATCGTAGATAAAAAAATACTAAACTTGCTCTATAATAAAATAAAAATATGAATAAAAAAATAAATATTTCCCGTACCGGGAATCGAACCCGAGCCTCCTGGGTGAAAGCCAGGTATCCTAGCCACTAGACCATACGGGAGATGATAGACTTTCTTTAAATAAAAATATAGAGCTCTACTTTTGAAATTGGAATGTATATTACCGTATGAGTCACAGATAATGCACAACACCACAGTTACGCAACGTTGAACGCTGACATATGGTATGTGCCGTGTGATCCCGGCCTAGAATAGGATCATCCTGGTACTGGTGGTGTCGTAAGAGGCGACTAAAGTACGTGTGGTAGAGTCACGTCGCCAGCAATGGCAACACGCATGGGCAGACCGGATCATTACCACCCTCGGCATTTAAAACCGGCGTGAAGTAGTGGCTTTATGCCACTGCGTTTCGCATCAGGTAATGCCGGGCCCCGGCGACCAATCCACCATTTATGGTGGATTGGGCGCCGGGGCCTTTAGGCCGGCGACGTACCTGTAGCTCCTCTGCTGTTGCACGGGGTCGTGGACGGCGGTAATCACTTACCATCAGGTGACCCGAACGCTCGTTTGCCGTGTCTTTTCCATAAAATAAAAATGTAGGTTCCTTGGGGAAGATGTACTCCTCGCTCTTATATAGGTTTTATCGTAATTATATTTGACAATATCAGCGACTTAATCATCTCCCGTATGGTCTAGTGGCTAGGATACCTGGCTTTCACCCAGGAGGCTCGGGTTCGATTCCCGGTACGGGAATTAGTTTTTGGTGTAACCAAATCTTATATGGCGATATTAAAATAATTTTACATACTATTTTTGTATTTCTTTTACATATAGATTGTGTCAAAAATTATTTTAAATTTTATTTTTATATATTATTTTTATAAGCACGACGGTTGTGAGTTCGAACCCCAGTCGTGGGAATCAACTACCTTCATATCCTCGCTCCAATAACAAGACAACAACATAGAGTTCCGCCACTTAACACAATGTCTTGAAAATTAGGCCGTAAAGCTGTTCTTTATTAAATACAGCAAAAAGAACAAATCTTCATAGAATTTTCGATAACAATAATGACAATCTGACCTTTCGTTCCCATAAAATATTTAACGTTTCGTGACCCACAATCAATAGTTACGGTCGTGACGGTGACCTGGGAAGACTAACTCTAATTAGAAAAACATTTGGAATATCTTACATTAAAGGCGGAAAATGGTGAACGGAGTATTTTGACACTAGATTCTTTCTGTCTATTATATATTTTATATAGGCAGTACTAATCGTCGGCCATAACTAGGTTTGGGTGTTCTTTATGATGTAAAATGGAAAATCACCCGTTCCCTAACCTAACTTTCAAATGTATAGATAGTTAGGTTTTTAATATTTATTTTCTCTAAAGCAAAAGGATAATACTATCTTCCTCTAAAGCAAAGAAATAAATATATCAATGTATAACGGATTCGAATCCACATTTTTTCCTCCACTAGGCCATAGGTGTGCTTTATCAATGAGATTTGATTTCTATAAAATTGGTAAAAAAATACCTTTAGTTGACCTCTAAACGTTCAATCGTGATAGTAACCTCTATAGCCTGAGAACATTTGACATTGTAATTTAGTTGAAGTTGAAATTGTGTTTCATTTTATTATGGTTCTGTATATATTTTTGTTTCTTTAGAAAGAACCTAGTGTCAAATGATTTCATTCTGAATTTACACTCCAAATTCGAAACATTGAGTGGCGGAACTCAACTTCCTCACTTGGACACATTTCCCTATTCCCTAAGGATATTCAAAGGGAACCTTATGTTAAGACAATTCGTTCCCCATTTTCCGTCAATTCTCATATACATTACGTTTTGAGTAACAACTTATTCAACGTCGGAAATACTAAAAGAGATATTTTTTATTACTCTTTGTTACTACACATCTAGTGTTAAGACACTCAGTCCTCATTAAAATACTTTCGTACTCCACTTTCTGCCGAGGCATTGCGGCTGATGAAGGCCATATTCGACTACAAATCGAAATTAAATCGAACCCATACTATGTCGCGTCTACAGCCACACGCATGCGACCCAACGCCACGAGTGGTCGCGAAAGAGTTCACAAATATAATGCAACCAGTCATACATATCATATAAACGTAAAACAAGCGAACGAAACCGCGTGTCAAATACTAGTTTAATATACATTTAAACATTTTTAAGCAGAATTCCAAATATATAGACGTACGTCACGCTTGGATAGTTCAGTCGATGTCGAAGTAAGAGATAGCATTCACCAATTATTGTTATTTTTCTTTATATAAAAACATCGTGCCCAAGACCTGAGTCGTGGCGTACCAAATTTTGGTACATTCCATTTTAGTTGTTAGTTTGTGAGAATGAGGCTGTGGTAGGTAGGCGTCTAATTGCGGAAAGTGGAGAGTGGAGTGTCTTAATTTTTGTCTGCCTATCTTGTTATATACAGTAAAAGAAGAAAAAAATAATAATAAGAAAAATATATTATTACTGAAATTAGAAAAGGCCAAAAGGAAAGCATCATGGCGCAGTGTGAAAGCGCAGTAGTTGCGAGTTCGATTTACTTCATTTTGGAGGAATGATGTATTTAATAGTGGCCAGTCGTGGCGCAGGGGCACAAAATGTGACTGTAAAATTGACTGGTTGTGGGTTCGATCCCCACTAGAGTAAATGAAATATATATTTACTTTTATATTTTCATTTCCTCAATTACCGTGACTATACATAGGTACATATAAATATTTCACAAACATAATACAAGACAAAGAACAGCGTTGTGATCGGCTATATAATACTCAATGTCTTAAATATTGATCGAAAAAGGTGAGACCGGGAATTGAACTCACAACCGTCGCATTCGCAGTTAGATATTATGCCGCTGCGCCACAACGGCCTAATAACATTATAAATATATTAAATTTAACACTGTATCAGGATTTGAAGGGATGATAAGATTTGGACGTTTGATGATAGATGAGGGGTGGAGTTTAGGGTTGTCAAATATAATAAATAGATAAAAATTATAATAAAAACAAAAAAAATGGCCATCATATACGTTGAATAAGAATTTATTGGAAACAATCGTAGGTTCAAATCTTTTTGACTTTAAATTTATTTTTAAAGAAAGCAAAAGGTAATGCAATATTTTTTTTATCTGAAAATTGAAACTGATATAACAAATACTAATATTTTTTTTGTCATTATCATATTGATTTTTTTGTCAGCTTATTTACTCATTACTATGTGGCGTAATGAGTGAATCAGGGTAATCATAGAGTATAGCATCAAAGCACTAACTAATAACCTTTTTGCATCGTGAGGAATGCAGATAAAGGCGGGCTGGAATCACTTAAATCTTACGGAGCTCCTCCTCGACCACCACAAGTCCAGGTTACGGTAGCCAAGGGATTCTTCAATAGCCCCAGTGGCATTAACCACTAACCTAACCCAGCGCCCTCGTGTCCTTTTTACCTGACCTTCCCCCAGAAACATTGATACTATCTTCTCAAAGGTCAACCAAAGTATCTCCTCGAGTCTCTTACCACTCTCTCTTACTTCATAAATATTTCTTGCCATTTTTCAACGTTCTTAAACCAATTAAACGCGTTCTTCTTAATTCTCACTTTTACATTCTCACGTTCTTTAATTAGTTCAATAGAACAGTTTTAATGAAAACAAATGTTAGCATCTCTATACAGATGTAGAATGATGTGGATATAATTTTTATTTATTTTATACCAAAAAATTATCATATTTTAAACATTTGGTCGTTCATTATAATTTGTATACACTTAAAAGGTATTCGCCTACGCATCAATATTTTTGCTTTATATAGGTATTCCGGAGTTCGAGATGTGTTGGGGTTCCGTAACCCAAAAGAAAAAATAAACTCATATAGGATCACCTGTCGTTGTCCATCTGTATGTATTATATTAAAATTTCGTATTATATTAACATTAAAACCAAATACAGTCTACAGTCCCAGGGGACTGTAAATATTAAATATTAAATTTTGTAAGTTAACGAAATCAAAACATACGATGCTTAAATGCTTCGTTTTTGCCACATATTGAATGAAAATCGCCATGTAATCAATACCTTTAGGGTACTTCCCGTAGACCTAAAATTAAGATATTTGGCATGATATGAATGAAACTCATAGTATAAATAAAGAAAATACCTTAATTAAAAATATAGAGATATCTCACAGCAACAATCATAACAAATTTACATTTATAATTGATTTTATATGAAATGATTGCCAAGAACAAATATTAAATGTTGGTTTTTTCCGTTGCGTCACGTTTCCGTTGACCTATCATGAAATTAGTACGGAACTCTCAGTGGGCGAGTCCAACTCGAACTTGACCGGTTTTTTATTATTTGTATAAGTAAAAACGTGTTTTTGTGTTACGAATTAAAAAATCTTGTTATTTATATTGGAATTATATGTTATATACAGATATTACATATTGAATGAATTTGAACCAAGAACTGTTATTAGATAAGTTTAGTATTAAGGCATATTACTTAGTGCTTCACATTTTGAAATTGAAATCCCAAATTCCAAACACAAAAACAAAACCATTGTGCTTACAGACAAACATTTTCCCACTGCGCCATAACGGCTTTAAAGTACTTTTAAGAGACAAATTTATGTAGTCTATGTTTTGTTTACACCTACTCTCTTTGTATATTTTTTTATCAGTTTCAAAAATAATACACAGAGAATATAGTGTTAAGACACTCCGTTTCCGACAATTTTTGAGACATTGTTAAGTAGCGGAACTCTTGTCTTTGTCCTATTATCAGAGCTAGGAAATGAAAATAATTAATGTCCCCTAGTGGTAATCGAACCAACAACCACGTTACTTTATCTATTGTCAGACGCTGTACCGCTTACCCACGATGACCTCCACCTTACTATACTACATCTAAATTTTTGCCTGACTGCCATTAATGTTCTGTGAGTAAATCAAATCAGCTTCACGCTGTATCCTGCACACAGTAGGGTAGGCAGAGGGAACCTAGTGTTAAGACACTCCGTTCTCCACTTTCTGCCGAATTCTGGAGGCATGGCGTGTTGAGTGGCAGAACTCAACGCCGCGCTTAGCCTTGACACCAGAGCGAAGAAATGGAAATACAAATTTAAGTAAATATTTCATCTCCCCGAGTGGGGATGGAACCCACAACCAGTCGGTTTTACAGTCACACTTCGTGTCACTCCGCCACGACTGGCCCCAAATATACCAAAAAAAAAGGAATCTGTGAACCTTTCGAACCAAAATATTGCCATTATGCCATTGAATACAGATAATAAATAATATTAATATACTTAATATGTCATATAAAAAATGCCGATTAAAATCGAAGATAAACGATCCGTATACAGATTGTGTGATTTTTTAGAAGATTATAAAACTGTGGTTATTATTTATGTTATATGTAACTAATGTGAAAGTAAATTATATCTTACTTTGATATAGACCATCGATTTTTTTTATTACGACGATATGGCGCTTGTTTGCTTTGGTCTATTTAATTTTTTTTTAGCTTCACTCTGTATCCCCGACATAATGAGAACTTAGTGCTAAGACACTACATTCCACATTGAGGCACTTCCGCCCTTGTTCTCCTTCGTGGCGGAGTGATGGATCTCAACACCGAGCTTTGCCTTGTTACCAGAGCGATGAAAAAGAAAATATTATGTATTTCATTCCTTCGAGGGGGATTCGAAACCACGACCGTCACGTTAATAGCCGCAGGCTTGTGCTACTGCGCCATAACTGCCTTATTTTGATGATTGCCTGTATAAGATGCCTTATAAAATATTGTAGACTGATAAAAATATCCTTTGCGTCACGCAGTCGAGTGAAGAAAAAAAAGGGGTTCTTTTTACTTTATATTGAAACTTCTTGCCGAATTTTGAAATTATATTATGTCAGTAATATTTCAAATTCGACATATAATGGCATCAAATGTCAATACTTTAAATTGTTTTATAGGTTCGGAGCAAAGCAATTTTTTAATATAAAATTCATATTTTATATAAAAAAAAACGACAACAAATCAAAAGAAGTCATTTTTTTATTAAAAAAAAAGGATTACTAATATATTCTTAAAAAAAAAACCAGTTTCTCTCTAGTAACAACCCTAAAAATAGAATAAATGTCAGCAAATCGGTGCTCCCGTCCGATCTTTACGGATTGAACGAATTACCTATCAATAGGGGGTCTATTAGATTACACCAGCCTTATATAAAAGGGTACAAGGTTCAAATTTTACGAGTAACATCTAATAGGGCAGTTTAAAGGGGTTGCCTTTTTAACTTAATTTAAAACATGTTTTTGATAGTATTATTCGTTATTTTGGTTGGATGAGATAGAAAATTATTGTTAGTCGGTTAGGGGATTATTTTTAACCGGCTGCGCAACATAAAGGAGAGTAATGTGTTTATCAGTATACGTTGGTATATTAGTGTGTGTTAGTGTTTTGTCGAGTCGGGTATTATTTATTTTTTTTTAGCCTAAGGCTATGTCCTGTACATATCAGAGTAGGCAAAGGAAACCTAGAAACGCAGGGTTCGAATTCAATTCGTCCGAATTGTCAAATTATTGAGGCATTGCGTGTTGTAACCTAACGCCACGCTTGTGCCCCTGCGCCACGACGGTCTCATCATCATATTTTTTTATAACATACTCTTGTAGTTTCTCACTGGAAAAATAAAATGGAGAACGAAGTGTCTTAACACTAGCCTCTATCTGTCTGCCATCTTATAGGTATGTGTTAAGCTAAAAAAGTTATCTCATAGAAAGTTAAAATCATTCGTTTTTGAATCGAGTGCAATGGTTATACCAAATCAGTTACGTTTACGGTAGAATCGGAATCGGTTAAGCGGATAACGGTGTGTGTTTTTTTTATTTAAAATTTGTTTTTTTACTTTTTATTAATAACGGCTTAGTAAATAATATTTGATGTTTATAAGCTGTGGTGTTCATTTTATATTGGCGTGAGGTTCAGTTAGAATTTATAGATATGTTAACTTGTTATATTTAGAGAGTGGGAAACGGAATGTCTTAACACTAGGTTCCCTCTGCCTACCCTGCTGTGTGGGGGATACAATGAAGCTGATATTTGGCCCGAGGTTGAGTTAGAATTTATAGATATGTTAACTTGTTATATTTAGAGAGTGGGAAACAGAATGTCTTAACACTAGGTTCCCTCTGCCTACCCTGCTGTGTGCGGGATACAATGGAGCTGATATTTACCGATAATCACAAATATTTATATTTTTAATTTTTTTTTCAACTTCACGCTATATCCAACATGTGGAAGGGCAGGCAGAGGGAGACTAGTGTTAAGACACTTCGTTCCCCATTCACCACCGAATTCTGGAGGCATTGTGTGTTGAGTGATAGACTCAACGCCGCGTTTTGTCTCAAAACCAGAGCGAGGGAAAGAAAATATTAAAAACTTCATTTCCACGAGTGAGCATCGAACCTACAGCCTGTCGCGTTTACAGTCACACGCTTCTGCTCCAGGACCACGAATGGCCTTAATTCATATTTTTTATTAATTATCTAAATATTTTGACTTTTCGCTCAATGCGACTATCATTGCGCCCATAGTGGTTTCAGTTAAAGGTTTAATAACGAAAAGCCTCGACCAACATCTTAAGTGGCTATCGCTTAGCTGTTGGATCAAGAACCGGATGCAGAAGGCAGATTTACTGGAGACGGCGCGTATTGTGAGGAGATTCCTCTCTCTGGAGCACTAAGCACCACGATGGCCTGGACCCTTGTCCCAATGTCAAAAGAGAAAATATTTTTTATATATTTTAAACGTGTCGTTTATATTTTAAAATATAAGAACTAAAAAATTTATTCCTCTTTGATAATATTAATATATAATAATAATATTTAAATAGAGTTATTATGGCAACATTGTACTTTGATTTGACTAATGTTTATAATTAATTTGTAGAAAATATTCGTTTTGATTAGCCATATTGAGTTCGAAGAGTCGAGACGAGTGTTTGTATTGCAGGCCCCTGAAGTCTCCACTTGGGTCTCCAGGCACTGCTCCGGACTCAAGAGCAAATATTAATAATACGTATCTGTATTTCATGTAAAAGGACGATTTGATATTATAAAAATAATTTACCCAAAAAGTTTTTTTTTTTAATATTATAAATATTACTACAGTTACTACTACAGCTAAGCCAGCTAAGGCCAGTCGTGGCGCAATGACACTAAGTGTGACTGTAAAACCGACCGGTTGTGGGTTCGATCCCCACTCGAGGAGATGAAATACTATGAAATACTAATACACTCAACACGCAATGCCTCCAGATATTCGGCAGAAACTGGGAAACGGAGTGTCTTAAAACTAGGTTCCCTGTCTACCCTGCTGTGTGCGGGATACAACGTAAAACTGATTTACTAAATAAGTATGTATTACTCTATAAGTAGTTTTCGTTCACATGTTTCAAATATAGTAGTTAACAATAGTAGGCATGTGCTCAGCAGCTCAAACCAATTGCGAGACGGATTTGCTTATCGCGGGTTCCATACCAATTCAATTCAGTTAAGAAAGTACAAATTATAAAAGTTGACAAACTGAACAAAGTTTGCGTTTCCATGCATGTGCACTCATTTTGTATGAATGATTTTTTTTTTTATAAATAATTTTTCTGTGTTCCGTTTTTTCCTTTTTAAGTATGGAACACTAAAAATAAGCAATAATCTTCCCATTTTTCCCATCGTAATCGTCAAGCTATTTTTCCCAATGCATAGCAAGTAGCCAAAGAGATTCTATTATAAGGAGTGATTCTTTCCCCGATAGAATTTCAAGAATACATTACGTGATGAGTGATGAAACTCAACACCGTATTTAATTATAGTATGCTTTACTATAATATATAAAATAATATATTCATATTTGGTTTTAAAATGGTTGGTTCTAGTTGTCTTAATAGTAATTTGTCCTTAAATAAATCTTAAAACACTCAAACCCCCAAAGTAACAGTAATCTAACTAAATTGAAATATAATCATTCACTCGTTTGGGTATTGAACCCATAATCATCGCCTAAACAGTCAGCTCCGACCTCCTCAATGTGCCACGATAGTATCCCACAGATGTGGTAAAACGAAATGTTATAGTACTAACTTTCAATCAATAAATGTTACCCTCGAAGTAAAAATAAAATCAGTAACGAATGTTATTTAATATAGCCTTATAGCCTTCTTCGATGAATTCATATTCCAATATAATTAGAATTTTATCTCAAAATAGTAGTTTTTCCACGTTACATATAGATTATCTCGTTCAACCAAACACAACCAGTTTTATAATATTAGTATAGAAATATAGATAAATTCCATAGAATAAACCATGTATAGCAATTAAAATGAATATTCAACTCATTATATTCAACACGGGAATCGAACTGGTAATATTGTCAATTAAGTGGGTCACCAAAGATCCATTATTCATTGTGATTGTTGACCAGTTGACATATGGGTGAATATTTTGTTAAGCAAGAGTGTTTAGTTATTTTTAATGTAGATACTTGCTGTATAAGAAATTCAGTAAATTATTTCTCCGTTCTCTTCTTTTCTTATTTTATTTAATATCAATACAATATTCAAATAATTTAATAAGTGAATAAGTCTCAAATTTAAATTAATTTGTTGTGGTATATTATTGGACGCCATATTAAATTTACAATAATATATATTAATTAATTATGAAAACGAAGTGATTCTATTAGATTCGATTGAATGCAGTTTCATGATGTATCCTGCAAACAGCAGGGTAGGCAGAAGAAAGCTAGTGTTAGGACACCCCGTTCTTCATTTTATGCCGAATTCTAGAGGCATTGCGTCTTGAGTGGCGTAATTCAACACCGCGATTTGCTTCGACGCCAGAGCGAAGAAACGAAAATATAAATTTAAGTAAATATTTCATTTCGTTGAGTGGGCGATCGAACCCACAACCAGTCGCTTTTACAATCACACATTTGTGCCCCTGCGCCACGAGTCAAGGTCTATTAGGATTCCATATTTTTCTTTTAGAGAAAGAATTTTATACACGATGCTCGACATAATATTATTCTGTATGTCGACACAAGTACGCTCTAATGAATCATGCGAAACAAAGCAATTATTTGCGTGACCTTGCACCGGGCTAATAGCTCGGGGATTACGTCATTTTGAAACCTATCTAGAAAATATCTAGATTTATCTAATATTGTCTTTTTATTGCCTTCGTGGTACAGTGGTAAAGCGTGTGATTCCAAACGCCACGGCTGTGGGTTCGATTTCTACATAGGGAAATAAAATATTTAATATTTTCATATCTTCGATCTGGTAAGCAGGCAAATGCACGTCGATGAGTACTGCCAATCAACACGCAATGCCTCAAGACATTGAGATTTGATTCTCGCGAGACTTCACTCTGCGCTTCGCCTTGTTACTAGAGCGAAGAGATGAAAATGTTAAATATTTCATTCTTCCAATTGCGAATCGAACTCACACCCGCCGCACTTACAATTGCACACTTATGCCCTTGCACCATGACGTCCACTGTCAGTCGAAATATTACAAAGTAATCGAAGAATGCTTACAGCACTTGGGAATCGGAATGGTATTATTGTCAAATTGTTGGGTGAGGCTCGTACTACTTACTGTAAAAAGCTACTGCTACTGAAAGCGTCCTACTGTATAAACGATAGTAGTCGGTTCGATGCCTACTCGGAGAATAATTATGTAAAAAATATTTTCACCAAATTAAAGACAATGGGCGGAAAGTGAGGAAAGAATTTTCTTAATATTAAGTTCCCTCTGCCTACCTTACTTGGGAGTCAAACCTGTTACCTCCACTATGTAATATCATACCATCGAAACATCAATTTGACCTTTAAAATTTGATATACGTAGGTGAATTAAGCACTTTTACCTTTTTTAATTGGCCAAGTTCCACAAAAACGGTACAATCAATTTGAGTCCCACGTAGCCGTTGGTTGTTATATTCGGTTGCATTCAAAATATATGTAATTTCATAGTTATGTCGATTTCTGGACCGAAATAAACAATCGTTTCTAAATGTAATAGTAGGGTGTTTGATATCCGGCCATAGAATTAAGTACGTGTAGAAACGTCATTTTGTGAATTCTATGCATAAACTTCAATATTAATATTATAAAGCTGATGAAAACGTTTGGTTGTATGCGTTATTTTCTTTAACTTTGAATTGGAAATTGATTTTTTTGTATTGGATAGTCCATTTCGTCGGTTATTTCGGTCGTAACTGTGGAGAGAGAGTTGACATAAGATCTTACAATGGACAGACATAAAATCATATCAAATTTAGAATAACTTTATTATAACAGCAACTTCTATAAGACGTTGATTACAAACTTTTGCAATTAAATAAAACGTAAATTTAGACTTATCTTTTTTTATATTCAGAAATTTAAAAACAATAATTTATGTTCAATATTATGTTAATGAAATTACTGATAAAAAATAAACAATCAAAAATATTTTTTTAATATCGTTTCTAAATCTTCATAGTCCTTCAATTGTTCAATGCCTAAGGAAAAGTTTTTATATGATAACCTATAAAATGAATGTATTACAAAAATAGTCTCAGATCAGCAAATTGTATATGACCAGTATTTTAATGTCTTAGTACACTAAGTTACTTTTATCCTGTGCCTACTTTGCAATACGTGTCTCATGTACAGCGTGGAGGTACAAATTTAAAGAGGGAACCTCAGTACGTTTCCTGTTTATTTTTGTACCAGAGAACGGAGTGACAGCTCACTCACTCAGCGATAAATCACTGGTTACTACTGGACAGCGGTTTCTAGTAATAATTAATGTTAAGACATTCTGTTCTTCATTGCACTATCGAATGCGCGTTGCACTGGTGGAAATCAACGCTGCCCTTTTCTTCCTACCAGAGCGAGGAGATGAAAAAAATTCCGAATGGATATTGAACTCACAACTGCAGCGTTAACAGTCATACGTTCCAATACATTACGATTGACTTAGATCAAAAAATACTTTATTTAGCTTTATAACGAAAACCACCCAATAATTCGATTTTTTATGCTTTTCCTATTTCCTACAAACAACACAAATTAAATGATTTCCATACGACCATGAAACGACGCCACAGTAAAAGCTATAGCTATAATAAAAATCGATAACATTCAAACGATTTAGCATTCGATATTTAATCTGTTACCATCATTAAGTAAATTAGATTCATATTAGCATATTATTCCGAATCGATTCGATTGTTTCGTGAAAGCGTTTATCATTTTTACATTCGTTTTGTTAATGAACGGCTCCTTTATTAAATTAGTTTATGAGTTAGATGTATCAATAAATATAAAAAAAAGATAAGGTGACCTTAGCTATAGCATCAGCAAAGCAATATAACTAGATTATAACGTTATTATTGAGGCCGTCTTGGCGCAGCGGCAGCAAATTTGTGTCCGATTCCCATTTAGAGGAATGAAATGTAAGGTCGGGGCAAAAGTATTTTCGTATTATTCACACAAAGGAAAATATATTTTTTTAGGTGTCATTTTTTATTTATTTACAATATGTATGTGCCGTTTTGATCGATGACTTGATGCCGTCTGTTGTAGTGCCATGATTCCATTTCCGTAGAAATCTTGATATTTAAGATTTGAAAAAATCTGACAGGTAGTGTTCACGGTGTTCTTTTGAGGCCTTTTTGCTCCCTACAGAGTTCTGCAATGACTGAAACAGGTAAAAATCTGATGAAGCAATGCAGGGATCAACATATTCCAGCCAAGCTCTCTCAATTTTTGCTGCGTGGCAATAGATGAATGCGGTCTGTCGTTGTCATGGTTGAACACTACGCTCTTCCTATTCACCAGCTCCTGCCGGTTTTTCTCAATAGCTTTTTTTAACCTCATCAGTGGCTGACAATAGAGGTCAAAATCGATAGATTTACCAGGTGGCAAAAGCCTATAGCGATACCTTTCCAATCCCACCATGCACATAGCTCATCATCACTTTGTTCCGAGTCCGGCCGGGCTTTGCCACGGTCCATGCTTCGACCATGATCTTTTTCGCACATTCTTATCGTAAGTCACCCATTTTTCGTCACCCATAACCAGATGTTAAATATCGTCAAGTCAAGTCAAGTTTTTTTCTTGTACCCAGAGTTTCGTAAATGACGTAAAACTGTTTTATGATCAACATTCACTTTTTCAATGCAGCATTTCAGCAATATGTCGATCTTGCTCTGCCTTCTCGGAGATGGCACTGATTTTATCTATGACAGGGCATCCAGAGCGAACCTCATCCTTCATACTAAAATTTCCAGACTTGAAACACTTGAATCACTTATGTGTGTACTCTTATTGATACCACATTAGGTCCGTAAAGCACAAATTTGTGTTATATAACAATATGTGTATATATAGCAGTATTCGCGGCGTCCGTCGCATTATTTATTACCTTTTTTGTAATAAGACTTTAATTTTTTTTTTTATGGAAAAAAAAAATTCCGAATTTCTTCGTCACATACGATCATTTTCCTTGCTTGAAAAACAATTGAAAAATGGCGGGAACTAGTTTTTTTTATTCATTGCATCTTTAGAATGTCTATTATTTAATGATATTAAAACCAGCCATTTACATTCAGTGCAGCCAAAGAGGTTTGATTACTAATTATACATTCAAAATATGAAAATACTTTTGCCCCGACATATTATTAATTCTTCTATGGTAAAGACGAAACGAGCGGCGTTGAGTTCCGCCGGCACACGCAACGTCTCGAGAATTCGGTGAAAAAGTAAGAAACGAAAGTTACACCAGGATCCCAGGTTCCCTCCGTCACTCCACTATGTGCGGGATACAGAGTGAAACTAAAAAAAAATACATAACTTGAGCAAACACAGAACTCGGCACCTATGTATATTTCAGTGACGATGAAGTTGAGAGCTTCGTATATTCAGTATTGAATTTGGCTCACATTTTAGAATTATACGTTTATAACGTCTTATTGAGAAAATAAATTTTAATTTTATTTAGAACTTTTTGTATTTCGAAAACTAATGAATATCCACACAATAACATAATTTTCAACATAAATTTGCTCAAAATATTCATTCCTTTTTTTTATAATAGTTCTTAAAAAAGAAATTTCATTTTAATTATCGATTCAATATAAGTATACATTTTTTAAAACGACACAAGAAAACATTTCCGACCGTTTAAATATTTCGGCAAATCATAAAGGGGACTTGCAAAATTTAAAAAATTCTTTAATTTGTAATAATTTTATATGAATCCGACATCGGATACAACAAGATACGGCGGTAAGTGGAATAAAGCTTTTAAAATTTAAATAATGCCGTTTGTTCATATATAAATATACAGTTCAAGCAAAAAAAGGTTTTTCCGCATAGTGTTTCCTCTTTCCTCCGTACACTCGAGACATAGTGAGTTGGGTGGGCGGATTTTAACGCCACGCTTTGCCTTGCTAATGAGATCTTGGGCATCGAACCCACAATCTTGGGTTAAGCTTGAGAGACGGTATACCACTGCGTCACAAAGACCTGAAAATAAAATGATTCTATATGTAATTTTGTATATCACATAAGTAAATGCGGGTTTCAGCGTGAAATTAAAAATAAAACATTTTTAAATTTTTATTAAGCACAAAGATAATCTAGTGATAAATGTCTCCGTTTTCTTGAAATCACTGAATAACAGAATGAAAATTAATTATTTAATCATACATAAATTAGCATCAACATATCAAAGTGAATTATAAAATTAATATATTATCTGTATTGACATATTAAAAAAATTACACGATACATATTAAAAAAAATGATATGACCTCGAATTAAGCGTATTCAAAGGCAAGACCCCCGTTGAGTGAACATGAGAGACTGACGACGGAATTCCTTTTAATTTTGACTTTAAAGTATTTTATCTTTTAATACGTCCTGAAATGGCATTTGTATACGCAATGGTTCCCGGTTCAATTCCCCATTCTGACAAGACAAATTGTGGCGTTGAGTTCTGTCGATCCACACACAATATTTTTAATTTAGATAGAAAGTGCAAAAGTGAGTCTTGATATTAGATTTTTTTTCGTACTTTTTTATTTGCGGGATAAAGCGTGAAACCGTCATTTAGAGTAAAACATAACTTTCTGTGTTCTTCTGTTGCTGTAGGAATCTTTGGTAATTACCTTATATACCAAAAAAATATATACGATTTGTCAGCTTATACATAGTTTAAAATATGCGTTTTCTGATGATTGACGAAAAACTCATATACCCTGAGGCCGTCGTGGCGGTGCAGTACAGTATGTGACTATAAGCACTGTAGTTGTATATTCGACTCCACACCCACGCAATACGCAACTATCGAAAATTTGAGTGTAAAGTATCTGTGTGTGAAGCTAAAACAAAGAAAAATGATCCCTATATCCTGTATTTTTTGCTCATTGAGTGGTGTTACGTCTTATCAAATATTATAAGGGGAAAGAAATCATACAATGTTTTTGTAATATAGTTTTGAAATAATTATAACCTTTTAAGTAAGAGGCGAGTTGTGGCGCAGGAGCACAAAGTGTGACTGTAAAATCGACTGGTTGTGGGTTCGATCTTGATCACTTGAGGAAATTAAATATTTATTTACATCTATATTATCATTTCTTCGCTCTAGTGCCGAGGTAAGCGTGGTATTGAGTTCACCACAACCCGCCATGCACATAGCTCATCATCACTTTGTTCCGAGTCCGGCCGGGCTTTGCCACGGTCTGTGGGACTTATCCATGCTTCGACCATGATCTTTTTCGCACATTCTTAATGGGAACGGCGTGTAGTTACACTAGGCTCCCAGGTTCCCTCTGTCACTCCACTATGTGCGGGATACAGAGTGAAACTAAAAAAAAATACATAACTTGAGCAAACACAGAACTCGGCACCTATGTAGATTTCAGTGACGATGAAGTTGAGAGCTTCGTATATTCAGTATTGAATTTGGCTCACATTTTAGAATTATACGTTTATAACGTCTTATTGAGAAAATAAATTTTAATTTTATTTAGAACTTTTTGTATTTCGAAAACTAATGAATATCCACACAATAACATAATTTTAAACATAAATTTGCTCAAAATATTTATTCCTTTTTTTTATAATAGTTCTTAAAAAAGAAATTTCATTTTAATTATCGATTCAATATAAGTATACATTTTTTAAAACGACACAAGAAAACATTTCCGACCGTTTAAATATTTCGGCAAATCATAAAGGGGACTTGCAAAATTTAAAAAATTCTTTAATTTGTAATAATTTTATATGAATCCGACATCGGATACAACAAGATACGGCGGTAAGTGGAATAAAGCTTTTAAAATTTAAATAATGCGTTTGTTCATATATAAATATATAGTTCAAGCAAAAAAAGGTTTTTCCGCATAGTGTTTCCTCTTTCCTCCGTACATTCGAGACATAGTGAGTTGGGTGGGCGGATTTTAACGCCACGCTTTGCTTTGCTAATGAGATCTTGGGCATCGAACCCACAATCTTGGGTTAAGCTTGAGAGACGGTATACCACTGCGTCACAAAGACCTGAAAATAAAATGATTCTATATGTAATTTTGTATATCACATAAGTAAATGCGGGTTTCAGCGTGAAATTAAAAATAAAACATTTTTAAATTTTTATTAAGCACAAAGATAATCTAGTGATAAATGTCTCCGTTCTCTTGAAATCACTGAATAACAGATTGAAAATTAATTATTTAATCATACATACATATATACATAAATTAGCATCAACATATCAAAGTGAATTACAAAATTAATATATTATCTGTATTGACATATTAAAAAAATTACACGATACATATTAAAAAAAATGATATGACCTCGAATTAAGCGTATTCAAAGGCAAGACCCCCGTTGAGTGAACATGAGAGACTGACGACGGAATTCCTTTTAATTTTGACTTTAAAGTATTTTATCTTTTAATACGTCCTGAAATGGCATTTGTATACGCAATGGTTCCCGGTTCAATTCCCCATTCTGACAAGACAAATTGTGGCGTTGAGTTTTGTCTATCAACACACAATGTTTTTAATTTAGATAGAAAGTGCAAAAGTGAGTCTTGATATTAGATTTTTTTTCGTACTTTTTTATTTGCGGGATAAAGCGTGAAACCGTCATTTAGAGTTAAACATAACTTTCTGTGTTCTTCTGTTGCTGTAGGAATCTTTGGTAATTACCTTATATACCAAAAAAATATATACGATTTGTCAGCTTATACATAGTTTAAAATATGCGTTTTCTGATGATTGACGAAAAACTCATGTACCCTGAGGCCGTCGTGGCGGTGCAGTACAGTATGTGACTATAAGCACTGTACTTGTATATTCGACTCCACACCCACGCAATACGCAACTATCGGAAATTTGAGTGTAAAGTATCTGTGTGTGAAGCTAAAACAAAGAAAAATGATCCCTATATCCTGTATTTTTTGCTCATTGAGTGGTGTTACGTCTTATCAAATATTATAAGGGGAAAGAAATCATACAATGTTTTTGTAATATAGTTTTGAAATAATTATAACCTTTTAAGTAAGAGGCGAGTTGTGGTGCAGGAGCACAAAGTGTGACTGTAAAATCGACTGGTTGTGGGTTCGATCTTGATCACTTGAGAAAATTAAATATTTATTTACATCTATATTATCATTTCTTCGCTCTAGTGCCGAGGTAAAGCGTGGTATTGAGTTTCACCACAACCCGCAATGCCTCTAGAACTCTACGGAATGTGGACAACGGAGTACCTTAACACTAGCTTCCCTTTCACTCCCTGCTGTGTGCGGGATACAGTGTGAAGCTGCTTTTGATATTTTTAAGTAAGCTTTCAAGTAGACTATAAAGATATATGAATAAGCATCCATAAAAAAAAATTGTAAGCACAGCATTTTTTTTACATGATAAATCATCAACATTGTACCTAAGACACAAATAATTAAAAACAAAAGAAGGAAAGATGCAAAATATAAATAATAATAAAATTAAATTATTTCAATTTCAAATTTATGCCGGGTCGATTGAATCCGTTTTACGCCGGCTTAAACTTTTTTGAGTTCAAGTTAGGGATCTGTTATGTATTCTTGAAATTTCAAATAGCCCTTTTTTTAAAATTGGAAGTTTTGGTTACCTTTTGTAAGGTAAACAGAGAAACCTCTGAAAATCCTCTGCAGGGCATTGGGAAATTTTTAAATACAGTCGTAGAAATCGAACCTACGAATAACACATTAGTAGTTAGATGCTGGCACACTGCTCCACTATAGTACTAAATCAAAAGTTATTTTTAAAGATGACCTTCTATAGCATAGTAGGCAGAGGAAAACCTAGTGTTAAGGTGCATTCCTGACATCCTGCCCAATTTTCGAAACATTGTAGCAGAGAGCAACGCTGAGCTTTGTCGCCCTATGATAGTTTAAAAATCGAAATTCCCCTGAATAAGAATCAAACCCATAACAGTTGCCTCAATAGTCAGACACTGTGTCCACGGTAACCACTGCAGTCTTTTAAATTGAAAAATAATTAATTAAATTATTAATTATATACGGAATCAATTTTCGATGAAATTTATTGTGGAAAGATCGAGTTTTTATTCGACATATCACTGGTTATTATCGATCATTAAGCGGCATTGTTGCTCGCAGACAGTTTCCCGCTGTTAAGATACGTTTTTGTATGTACCATACGTATAATTTGTATGTATGAAGATGCCTTTATGGCACAGTGGGTTTTAGGGTTTTATTTTGTGGAGGTTAAGAGGGTTGTAGGTTCGATTTGATTGAAGGAGTGTTTTTTTTTATTTCCGGCACTATTAAGATGAAATATCGTGTTCTGCTCCACCACTTAATTTCAGCAATTCGTACGAAGTGTCTCGAACGAAGTGTTTTGACAAAAATCTCTGAGGTTTTAACTCCTTGAGTCGATTTTTGAGATACTGAGTGGTGAATTCAATGCTACAGCTTGTCTTGTAACCAGAGCTAGGAAATCAAACAAGTCCTTCTCCAGAGTGGGAATCGAAGCCACAACTGTCGCGTTTACTGTCAGGCGCTGTGGCGTTCCACCAAGATAAAACTCTTAAGATTTTCATATAGATATAAGAAACTAGGCAAGTGCAAGTTGAACTTGTGCTCGTAAGGTTCCGTAGCATTATCTATAAAGACGAAAAAAATCATGTTTATTGCTTAGGAGCTTCCTTCAATATTTCTTTTATTTTGGTTTTCAATAATTGTTATTAAAGTATGCGGAAATATCAGAAGCAGCCTGAAACAGCCTGGTCATAGATGCAGAGACAAACAAAACAGACAGCGGACCCTTAGTAATAGGGTCCTGTTTTACCCTTTGCCTAAAACGGAACCCTAATAAAGAGATGCAATAATCGCCTGTCTATTAATTTGGTTTATCTTCTTACATTACTTAATTCAAACTACATAATATTTAATAAACCATTCAAATTCAAATTCAAATTCAAAATATTCTTTATTCAAATAAACTTTTGTAAGCACTTTTGAATCGTCAAATGAAAATATAGACAAAAAAAAAAAAGCTACCACCGGTTCGGAAGGCAGTTCTGCTGAGAAGAGCCGGCAAGAAACTCAACAGTTGCTCTTTTCAAAGTCAATGGTATTATTATATTACATTATCTGGCAGCTATCCTGCATTACATTCAATAGACATTAATTCCATACATGTTTATCTTCTAAATATTCTTGAACAGTGTAATAAGCTTTACTTGTTAGTATTTTTTTCAAGGTCACTTTAAATTGTGGTAGTGGCAAACTAAGAATACACTGCGGAAGTTTATTATATACACGTATACTCAGACCCATAAAAGATTTTTTAACTTTTTGGAGGCGAAAACTTGGCGTAACAAGTTTATCTTTGTTTCTGGTTCCTATCGTATGTATATCACTATTTTTACTGTGACGCTGTACATTTTGCCGGACAAACAGAATATTATAATATACAAATTGTGAAGCAACTGTAATAATACCTGCATCTTTAAAAACATCTCGCAGAGAATCTCTAGCTCTTAGGGTATAAATATATCTCACGGCTCTTTTTTGAAGGATAAATATTGAATTTATATCGGAAGCACTGCCCCATAGCAACATTCCATAACATAAAATACTATGAAAATAGCTATAGTAGACTAGTCGGGCAGTTTCAACGTCCGTCAGTTGTCTTACTTTTTTTATTGCGAACGCGGCAGAGCTGAGTTTATCCGCAAGTGCTTCCAGATGAGTGTTCCACTGGAGTTTGGAATCTATAGTTAAACCTAAGAAAGTAGCTGATTCCGACACATTGAGGGTTTCTCCTTTAATTTCTAGACTAAGATCATGTTTTTTTAACGTTTGGTAAAGCAAATTCAATACATTTAGTTTTTTTAGCATTTAACATTAGATTATTCGTATCAAACCAATAAAGAATATGCGATAATGCACTATTCACTTCGTCATAGTTTGTTTTATTTCTATCTACTTTAAATATTAAAGAGGTATCATCTGCGAAGAGTACAATATCACATACGTTCTTTGCATAAAAAGGCAGATCGTTAATATAAAGAAGAAATAAAAGGGGACCTAGAATAGATCCTTGTGGAACGCCCATCCTTAGAGGAGATCCAGATGATTTTACATTATTAATACTAACTTTCTGGATTCTTTCGTTTAGATATGAGGCAATAAGATCAAGGGCAGTATCCTGTATGCCATAATGATAAAGTTTCAACAACAGAGTTTCATGGTCTACACAATCAAAGGCTTTGGATAAATCACAAAACACTCCAATTGCATTCTGTGACTTCTCCCATGCGTCATAAATGTGCTTTAGGAGTGCAGCACCCGCATCTGTAGTAGACTTGCCTTTGGTGAAACCATATTGCTCGCTATGGAAACAATTGTTAATATTTAAGAATATTGAAAGCTGGTTAGATATAATTTTTTCAAATATTTTACTTAAAGACGGTAAAATAGAGATCGGTCTGTAATTTCCGGGGTCAGATCTGTCACCACTTTTGTAAAGCGGCACTATTTTGCTATATTTCATTAAATCAGGAAAAATACCGGATTCCACACAATTGTTAAAAATTAAAGCAAGATAAGGAGCAATATTAGGTATAATTGTATTAAGAACTTTAACAGTCATGCCCCACAAGTCATCAGTTTTCTTTAAATTAAGGCTTTTAAAGGTTTTGATAATTTCTTCTGGGGAAACAGTCTTAAACACAAAATTTTGTCTACAACTAGTTACATGGTTTTTTAGTATTATCTTTGTTGTAACGAAAATTACAAAATTATTACACTATTACACTATATAATGTTGAATAAAGGATTTTTGTCGTCAGTTCGTTGAAAAGAATTACCTAATACTTTTTAGCTTCACCAGTATCCCGATTATAGCATTTTTTTGTGGGAAACCGAGTATATCTTCTCTATACTCTTCGTCCAATTTGAATGCTGCCTAAAACATATATTTAAAATATATCAACATACATTGAGGGCGCAAGAAACTGTTATGGGTTCAATTCTCAATTGGGGGAGTGAAATAATTAGTATTTTTACTTCCTCCGATTAGCCTGCTATGTACCTTATAAATGCCAAAAAATAAATGCAAAATAATCATCAATCATGAAACGGCAATTGGTTCGATTCCCGTTCAGGGAAACGAATTAAGCTTTCCATAGCTTTATTTTTGAGCAGAAATCAGAGAATGAAATATATGAATAAGTACAAATAATGTAAAAAAAAAATCTAAGTACAGCCACGCTCCATATATAGTGAAGGTATTTCCAACATTCTCCATACAAATTACAAAAACTTGTTCGCAATTTAAAGTATAATGAAAATGTTCGAGTCGACAAAGAAACTACTAAATATCGACCATCAATGCTTTCTTTTAGTTTGAGGAGCGCGGGCACTTGTTGTGTATACTGTCATTTTATTTTAGTTTCACGCTTTATCTAGTCTTCATATAGACAGATGAATCTTAGTGTTAAGACTCTCCGTTTCCCATGCTCCACCCAATTGTTGTGTCTTTGCACGTTGCGGAACTCAACGTCACGGTGTCGGTGTAACTAAGTGGTCTCCGGTGGCCTCAGGTAATCAGAAGTTTAAAATTTTAATTTTGATTCGAGTGCTGCTCGGACGTGGATTCAAATATTATTCAATTTAAAGGTTTATGAGTCATAGTAGGTAGGTATATAGATTTGATTTATCAGGAACTAAAGAGGTGCAGCGCAGCGACACAGCTTCTGATTTTAAACGGGACGGTTGGTACGATTCCAACTGGGGAAACTGAAATATTTTCATTTATTGGCTTGGCAATATTTTCATTTCATATATAACAAGGCAAGGTGCGGCGTTAAATTCCACCACCGAATACTATACTATACTATGTGTAATACTATGGTCTTAAACGAGTGAACGGAGTGTTTCTACACTAGGCTCCTTCTGCTCCTGCTGGACGTGGGATACAGGTGTAACGCTCAAAAAAAGAATCTTTTATTTCTTCTTTCCGCTTAGTATAAGAGAATCTAGAGTCAAAATATTTCGTTCTCCGGGATACGTTTAAATTCGAAACATTGAGTGTCGGAACCCATATGGAAAATGAAAATTAAATAATATAACATTTTTCATGTATGCTCTTAGCACACATACAGGATGATATAAGAAAGGCTGGCAGCAGATGGATACGAGCTAACCGATATTGGGATAGTTGGCGCTAGATCAGGGAGGCCTAAACTTAACAGTGGACGACAGTGTACGTCTACGAGGAGAAAATATACGCTGAATCCTTAGCATTCGGCGGTCCAGTCTTTCTGGCAACCCAGCTACACAACCGGACCGGACCAGAACCAAAGCGTGAAGCCAAAAAAAGTATTATTTTAAGCAGGAATCGAACCCACAGCTATCGTGTCTCGGTCAAATGGTCTATAGTATATTTCTTTCTAACAATACAACTATCAAATCAAATAATATTCGAAAACATCTGAATGACTCAGCGTTCAGTTACAATCACGATTATCTTACCTCGCTTTATCAAAGTATTTATTTTGAAATGGTTTTTAAGAAGTTTATAATATACATTGCTGTTCATTGAGGCCAGTAGTGACGCAGGGGCAAAAGCGTGTGTAAACGCGACAGATTGTGGGTTCGAGTCTCACTTGAGGAAATTAAATATTTTCTTTGTAACGAGGCAAAGCACTACTTCGATTACCGCCGAGAATTTGGGGTACAGGTCTTAATGTGAACGGAGTGTCTTAACACTAGGTTCCCAGGTTACTTACTACGTATTATCTTATGAATATCTAGTTATAGACTAGACTTAACTAAACTAAAACTAAAACTTTATCAAATCATAAGATAACAATTGAAAAAATATTGAAAATATATATATTGTATAAGCACGCAATGTATCAAAAACAAAAAGCTATCGTACATTTAGACTAAATAAATTGTAAGAAACGTTTTTTTTTCATTATAAGAATGAGATGGTCACAAGTTCGAATCGATAACATCGACTTTTACTTTTGCAATGGCTCAGTCTTTGTTTTAAAGAATTTTTTAATTATAATTTTGTATAGATATTTGATATTGTTAGATAATGGATAATTAACTGGTTGAACGAGGCCGTAGCTCGTTGGGCAATAAGATAGCTTGTCACTGTAAATGCCATGGATGCAGGTTCAATTCCCGCTTGGAGAATTTAAATTATAAACATTGCCCAAGTAGGTAACGAATTCACAACCATTACCTTTATAATAAGATCCTATTCCATTATACCAGAAACGTCTCAAGTTTTTGATGTCTCTTATATATAAATTTCAATTTTTAAAGTTAGAAATTAACTATAAACTTGACGCAATTGGGATAATTTTTATTACGATGACTGGTGAGTGCGTTCGAATTCCTGTTTGGGGTAATGTTTATACTACATAAACGTAATGTTATTGAAGATTAGAAAAAAGGTGAATAAGAGTACACCTTAGTTGATGGTGATAGAGGTGTGGAATGACCGTTTCGTTTCTGGTTCCTAGTTACCCCGCTTGACTTAAAGTGAAGCTAAAAAAAAGAATAACTCGATATAACTGCGTTACCAAGTGTCACATTTTATATATCCAGACCATAATCATTTGTATGTATTTGAGGAAAAAACAAATTATGCCCATAACATATAATCCGAACAGGGATTTTAGGATTCTTTTTTCAATGCCAGAACTAAAAACCGCGTTTTATCTTAAAGAGCGAGCAAAAAAATAACTTATAACCTAGATAGGAATCAAACCCACAAAATCAATTTTTACTGTCAACCACGATGGCCTATTTTTTCTGTAAAATAGATAAAAACACGAAAGATAGGGTTATCAACCTGTGAAAGGCTTGAATTTAAATTACCCCCGAAAATTCCACCCCCCTCCACCTCCCCTAATTACATAAATTCCAACCCATTCTATTGATATCGAATTATTTCCGATACATTTGACTTCAAAGCTTCGCTTCGAATCGACGCCGAAATACGTCTTTTAAAACCAAACTGCGGCTGTAGTTAGGGAAACCGGTTTTAGGGATTCGTACCTCAAAAGGGGGAAAAAAAAACGAGTATATGATCACTTTATTGTCTATTTGTATGTGTTTCTGTTTGTATATATATATATATATATATATATATATATATATATACCTAAGCATGAAAAAAAACACACAGTATCAATTTTTTGATCACAAAATTATTAATCAATAAATAATTAGCCTTAATTAGTTAACTTAATTTTAAAAGCAGCTTCACTTTGTATTTATTCTGTATAGCATGATAGGCAGAAGGAACCTGGGAAACTAGCATTAAGACACTCTGTTCCCATTTAGATATTTCCACGCCCCAATTTTCACCGAATTAACGAGGCGTGTTTCATTAGCAAATTTCATTACCTCAAGTGGGAATCAAACTTACTACGGTCGCGTTTACCGTCGCACTCTTGTACCACGATGATGTCAAACAATCAAAATAAAAAAAAAACTTAACAAAATTTATCTATTTTCTTATTTTATCCATACACTAACTCAAAATTTATATAATGATGAACTAAAAAAACTGACTCAACTTACTAAATCTTTGAAGCGAGATACCAAAAAAAAAACTAAAAATTCGTTCTCCCAAATCACTTTTGACAAAGGTCTTTCACAACTCAGGTAGCGAGTTCGAAGCCTATGTTTTATGAATGCATTTAATTTATGTCTTCACATTGTATTTTTGTATGAAAGAAGTTTGTTGATGACTTCAATGGGTGGACGTTAGTATTGATATATTAATGCCAGGTAAATTAAAAAAAGTCTATTGGGGCAGTGGGATAGATTCTAACAGTAAACGCAATGGTCGTGGGTTCGATTTTTAATTGAAGGAGTTAATTGTTTAAAAATAAACATAAATTGACAAACTTATAATATGTCAAAGTAATATTACTATAATGAAATATTTATTCAAACTTATATTTTCATTTCTTCGTTCTGGTGTCCTGGTAAAGCGTGGCGTTGATTTCCGCCACTCGCGTAATGCCTCCAAAATTCGTCTAAAAGTAGGGAACGGGGCTACTACTAAGTTCACTGCCTACTTGCTATGTGCGGTTAAGCGTAGAGCTATTTCTATTTTTTACTACGTACTATAGGGGTCTCGATGATTAAGATATATGAATTCTTAAGTATTTTTTTAATAAGTAGCGGTGTGTGACCGCGTCGGTGTCTTTATAAGTTTGGTAAGAGAAAGAGACTTGTTTGTTTTTTTTTAAATATTTTGAGCCATCTGTCCGTTTCAAGATCATTATCTAAATGGCAGAGTCAACAATAATTTGTAATCAAAAGATACGAAAATTTATGTACCATTTTTGATGCATTTTTTATAAAATTACAGCAATGGTCCACATTATTTAATTTTGACACAAAATGAGAAATAAATAATATTTATAGATGTGTATTTTATAGAAAAAATACAAATTTCTTACAAAATGAACGCCTACCCGCAAACTTAAGTTATAGTCGTAAGAAAAAATTGGAATTTTCCTAAAATGAGAAAAATCGAAATAGTGCAGAGCTAGAACTTATACTTATCGTTCATTCCATACAAAATAACTACATATGCCAGTAAATTTAAGTTTGTCAATTTTTATAAGTCACACTTCTCGTTTATCTACAATCAATTTTTGCCGTGTGATCCCGGCCTAGGATAGGATCATCCTGGTACTGGTGGTGTCGTAAGAGGCGACTAAAGTACGTGTGGTAGAGTCACGTCGCCAGCAATGGCAACACGCATGGGACACGCAGACTCGACCAGATCATTACCACCCCCGGCATTTGAAACCGGCGTGAAGTAGTGGCTTTATGCCACTGCGTTTCGCATCAGGTAATGCCGGGCTCCGGCGCCCAACCCATCTTAAGGGCCGGCAACGCACCTGTAACTCCTCTGGGGTTGCACAGGGTCGTGGGCGGCGGTGATAACTTACCATCGGGTGACCCGCACGCTCGTTTGCCGTGTCTTTTTCATAAAAAAAAAATCCTGGAATTGGTACGGAACCATTGGTGTGCTTGAACAACTCGCACTTGCGCCACACACTCGATCACACTCGTAAACACATATTAAAAAACGAACGCAAATCATTGTATTAAAAAAATATCCCGGAAAAAAGCGGGAGAAGCCGCGAGCGGGTCGCTAGTTTTTTATATAAATCAACTTTACCTTAACAAATAATTCCTTATGTCATCGCTAAAGTCTAACCCTCAAAGTTACGGTCTTTAAGCACTGGTCACATAAAAAAAACATAGCCAAAAGCGTGACTGAACGATCGCCGAATTTCCTATTAAATATTCTGTTTGTGACTCACTAACGTGGGGCAATTGAACTGTTTTTGACTATGAAACGACGGTTATGGGTTCGATTCCAACTCGGGAGAATTAATTTTTATCATTTCCTTGTTCTGATAACACAAAAAATACCGACAATTCGCGGTGATGAGTTCCGCCACTCAACGCTTGGAAAATTGAGCGATATAGATAGATAACAGAGTATTTTAACACTAGGTTCCCGTTGCCTACAGCGTGAAACTATAAAAAAAATTGAACCTTATTCTGTTTAATCCACGCTTACGAGATTGCGGGCAGCAGCTATTATAAATTACTTATTAGTATTCATTTCGCTCGGCTTCAATTTGCATACAAACAAACAATTTCGATTGAAATTATCAATAATTGCAAATGCTGTGTAATTGCAAATTATCTTGGAGTAGTGTCGAACGGAGTGTCTTAGCACTAGGTTTCCTCTGCCTACTCTGCTTTATTCGGAATATGGCGGGAAGCTGAAAAAATATTTTGAAACATTTAAAGAGCCTATAATGTAAATATTTAATTTTATCTTCTCGTATCTTCCTCTTATAGCAGCATAGGTAGAGAGAACCTAGTGTTAAAACATTTCATTCTCCACTTTACATACTGTATTTAGAGATTAAGGATTTTATTTTGTTACAGTTTGGTAATATCTTTTCAAGTGCGTAATACAGCGTGACGCTACACGTATAATATCTTGATTTGAAACATAAAGAGGTTGACGGAGAGTTTTGACGCTAGGTTCTCTCTCGTCTCGCATCGCGTCTCGCGTCACGTTATTTAATCCTTAAACTTTACATTAACTGAGATAATTTCATAGTTTTCTGACGACTCGAAACAAAGGAGTTTTCCATTGAATGTTGAAATACGTTCAATAGATTTTTATGTTAACAGTGAACAAATAAGTTATTACATATATTGATATTTTTTATTCAATCTTTGGGTTTTTATTATTATATTTCATGAATACACTAGGTTCCTAGGTTCCCTTTGCTTATCCTACTAATACGGTGTAAAGTTAAAAAAAAATCTTATGCAGAAAAGCGAATGCATTCTTTTAAATTTTTCGTTCTGGTTACGAGACAAAGCGCGGCGATAAGTTTTACCTCTCAATACGCAATATTTCGAAATTTAAGTAGTACGTGGAGAGTGAGGTCTCTTAACACAAGGTACCTTCTGCTCACCAAGCTGTATATGGGATACGGCGTACGGCTTAAAAAACTCACTTTTTTAGCTTCACGCTTTATCCTTAAAAAAAGAATTTAGTGTCCAGATTCTCCATTCCAATTCCCACCTGATTCGAGACATTATCTGTCACGTGGTAAAATTCAACGTATAAAGAGTAAATCTAAAAAAACGAGAGTACCCACTGATGATTCAAAAACATAAATTCATATTTAAACAAATTTTCGCGATCATAATAAAATTTTAACGTACGGCTAACAAGAAGTCGCGGTGTTTAAGCACAATGTGCTGTAAAAGTAATGGTCTATTGTTCCACATTGCTTTGGGCTGTCAGAGTTTGTATGAAATTAAAAATGACTGGAAGGACAGCTCTTGGAGAATCTTTAAATCTTCAATATTATAGCATATGATCGTAAATTGAGGCTGTTGTGACGCAAGAGCATAAGTTCGCGACTGTTGTGAGTTCAGTTCCTACTCGAGGGAATGAAGTATTTATTATTTTCATTTAGTTGCTTTGGTAACAAGGAAAAGCGCGGAGTTTTACCATTCAACCCGTAATGTTTCGAGAATTCGTTGAAGATTGGGCACTGAAGGTGTCTTATTGGGACCTGAGGGCTGTAGGACTAGGTTCCCAGGTTCCTTTCGCCTACCCTACTATCTTGGATCTTGGATATAGTATGGTAGACGGTAGAGGGAACTTAATGTTAAGAAATTTCGTGCTCCACTTCCGCCGAATTTTTCAACGAATTGTATATTAAGTCGCGGAACTCAACGCCGAACTTTTTTATATTTTTAACTATTTCCCCCTGTCTCTTCCAGAATATTAATCTTTATTATAATACAAGATTACTAAGGCCGCTCTGAAAACAATGGTCAGTATATACAATTATATAATATTTGAGCTTTACAAACTTTCGTTACTTATGATTTTGTTTGGGAACAGCCGGCGGTTGGTTGTGATGCCTTTTTTGGTCTTTTGTAGTTCAATCTGTGAGCACAGCTCTATTTAAAATGGAATATCGGTGGTGAAGGATCTCCTTAGATTATCTAATCTATTGGTGTATTTCTCCGTTCTCCACTTATTAGGGTTCTGTACCTAAAATAAACAAATGAACCCTTTATAGAAACACATTGTTGTCCATCTGTCTTTATGTCTGTACCTCAGCTTATTTATCTTGGATGCAGCTATAATTCCTATGCAGGTCCCTTACATCAAGAAAAAATTAACCTCTAAAAGATATGAGCGTTTATAAATCGTTTTTTTCTGTATTATGCAAGAAAACCAACGGGGAACCAAACCAGTAGAGAAGTTCCATCTATTTAAAAACCTTTCGTTACTAATTGGATGACTGACCACGAACAGAAAAAATGAGGGCAGCACTAACTTAACCTCCCGAAATTCCTTAAAAGGAAACGGGAAAAATCTGGATTTAACATAAACAAAGTTGCGGGCTATTACTACTTATTATCTATTTCAAAAATAATAATTTAATATTTTTTATAGCTTCACGCTGTATCTTGCATAGTAGAGTGGCCAGAGGGAACCTGGGATCCTAAATATGAATGTTAGAGTTATTTTGGACCCTTACAATGAGTCATGTGTAATACTCGACTCTTATCTATTTCACCACGAGAGCGAGACCGTAGGTAAAACTAGTTTTTGTATTTTCGAAATGACCTACACATGCATATAATAATTAATATATTTATGTATTCATTCTCATATCACTGGAACTGAGAAAATAAATATAATTTCAATATATAGAGGCCGTCGTGGCGTAGGGGCACAAGAGTGTGGCGGTTGTGAGTTCGATCTCCACTCGAGGGAATAAATTACCTTTATTTATATTTCCATTTCTTCGCTGTGGCACCAAAGTGAAATCCCGGCGCCGAGTTCCGAAATGCCTTGAAAAATTCATCGGAAAGTGAGGAACGGAGTATTTCAACACTATGTTCCTTCTGCTGTACGTAGGCAACAGTGTGAAGCTGATTTTTTATTTAAATACATTTCTCGAACAATATTAGTGTTCTTCCAAAGTGGGAATTGAACCTACAACCGTAACTATTCTATATATACGATGTCTACATCATCTAGTTAGTTAGAGCCCATATATCAACCGGCTACAGGCACAATTGATAATATTGTTCCTAAACAAAGACCTATTATGTGTTTATCTACTCGTTCCCGTCCGTCTATAGACTGTACGCTATAGTCATTTCAGACTGGTTTCTATTTATATATAGATAATATATCTTTATATATTATCTATATCTATTTATACTTATGTAAAATCGTAACTGAACGGTGTCTGTATATTTAAAGATATATGAGCGAAATTGAGTTTTGGAGCATTTTACAATGTAATTGAACACAAAACATGGATTTTTTATTTTTTTTGTCTGTGCGTTTGTTCACGGTAATCTCAAAAACGATACCACTGATTTAAATGCTGTTTTCAGTACTGTATTTTGGCAAATTTTCCTTAAGATCGATAAGTGATTAATGTACTTTATAAATAAAAAAATAATAGCAACATACAATAATTTGTACTACTACATTACTGTAATACTATACTTACAAATATATATATTTAATTATCTAAAATTTTCGTTTTTAATCTATGGTTGTTATCCTTAAATTGATAATATTATTAGATCACGAAAATAATCCAAGTTAATAGATAAATGATTGTATAGCACAAGCGGGCGAAGCCGCAAGCGGGTCGCTAGTGTTATAACAATTATGTGGGATAGTAATAAATCATCTCTATTTTAGGAAGAATTCGTTAATGTATCTGTGCTAAAGGTGGTTATGTTTTTTTCTTATAATTAATTAGCTGAATTATTAAGGCATTGTTGAATAGCGGAACTCAACACCGCGCTGTGCCATGTTACAAAAGCGCGGAAATGAAAATATTAAATATTTTATACTCCCGAATGGTAATCGAACCCACAATCGCCAATTTAAAGTCGCACGCTGCGCCATGACGGCTAATTTTTATTTTTTTATTTACAAAATAAATCAATATGTAAGATATTGAAAATTTGAATAATGCTAACCTTCTTCAAGTTCACTATCACGATCATAAACTTTTCTATCACACAAAACCCTCACTAACACCCATTCGCTATAAAACCTAACCATTTTTATATAGACTTGTAAAACGGTTATTTTTCGCTCTTAACTAACCAGTTATTGCTGATCTTCTCGAAATTACATCCACTTGGAATTTGAACTTTAGACCTCCGTCTTACAGTTCAAGGCATATTTTATTAGGACAGTCACTAGTTGGTCCAATAGAAATGGGATACGTGGTGTATGAAGCTGCAGTTTCGGATTTTTTTTCTTGCAATCTTGAATTGCTTTACGTAATCGAGTTCGATATGATTTCGATAGTTTCAGAATCTATCTGTCAATTGATACTTATATGAGTGAAATATTGAGTGGAATTGTTGTTTGATTCGAAAAATCGGTTAAGTGCGAGTTGGACTCGGCAAGTAAGGCGAACGAAGGCGTATCAATTCCAACGGGAAGTACAACTTATAAAAGTTGCCAACTTAATTTTGCGGGTATTTTCACTAATTTTGTATGAAATGAACTGCAAATATAACTTTGACTATTGACTTTTCAGATATCTTCCTTCACTAATGTTGTAATCTCTCACTTTATGCTAAATTTCATAACTGTAGGTTCACGAAAAGCACCCTATAAGTCTTGATTACGCGGTGAATTTCATACAAGATGCAGTAAAATTGATGCTTAAATGCTCATATATTTTGAATGCGTTGAATTAGAAGATTGATTTTTTTGTCTTTTACGGGAGTATTGATTGGAAGTTTGATATCATTTGAAATTATGACTCTTATAATGGTTCCGGGGGTTTTACCTTTTGAGATACGGAACCCTAAAAAGACATCTTTATGGTTTTTACCGTATAGCAGAGTTGTCATCAGAAATATAGCATGAAAATACTACGTTCTCCGCTATAATTGGAGATGTTGGGTGTTGAGTGGCTTTAGGAAATAGAAAATAATTATAAATGTAAAAGTTTGTTATAATGGATTTTTGTTCCAGTTAGATGAAACTTTACAGTTATATAGATTATTTATCAGAATAATGAATAGGGTATAATTTTTTTAAAGATTTTGTTTAATTTGGGTATAATATAACAACGAGCGAAACTGTGTCTTGGTTGCTAGTTGGAAATATTTTTAGTATATCTATACTATAGGGGGCAACCTCGTTTGCTACTACATACAGAGCATACTATATTGTTCAATTAATAGCTGACCATCTCCTATAGAATATGGAATGGAATCCTATGGAATCGATGAAATATTTACTTAAATTCATATTTCCATTTCTTCGCCCTGGTGTCGAGGCAAAGCGCGGCGTTGAGTTTTGCCACTCAACACGCAATGCCTCCAGAATTCGACAGAAAGTGGAGAGCAGAGTGTCTTAATGCTAGTTTCCCTCTGTGCTGTGGGCGGGATACAGCGTGAAGCCGATTTAATTTATCTTCTATGGGTTTTTAATCTTAATACATTTTCATAAAAAAAGTATTAATATTATTATTATTATTTGTTATTGTACATCTCTGAAGTAGAAACACTATGTACGCGCTTGTTTATATTGACGTTAACAAAAAAGAACTGTATATTTAAAAATATCAGTACTCTTTCATTTTTCTATCAAACACTTTAATTTATCTGTTACACAAACCTAACAAATGCGTCAAAATTTTTAACGTCACACCAAAAAATTTTCGTAAATAGTAATAAATATTAAAATTTTTGTGAAATGCAATCTTGTTTAAACAAAAATTTAGAATACAACAAAGAAAATAATTTACGCGAAACACATCAAAGTTCTTATAACATTTATATTAAAGAACCATTAAATAATTCAAGCTTTGGTGATCTTTATGTTATTGGGAAAATATGGATAGATATTCTAAAGGCAGGGTTAGTTGGTTCAAGGTTCAACCTAATCCCGATAGTAGAAGCTGCTGCTCCAGAACCACCTAAGAAGCCACCCCCAATGAAATACAGTGAACTACCTCTATATGAATGCCCACATTATGAATACAAAGATTTCGTTGAGAAAAATGAGAAATGTCCAGATGCAAACGTGAAATTGATACATAGATTTCTTCTCCCATATGTTCAATACTATAGACAAGAAGTCGGTTGTAAATGTGCAAAATAAAATGTACTATAAAAGAACAGTGTAAGAATACTTGTAACAAAATTCGAGATACTGAAAGACAATTTAAGCAGAATATGAGAGATCCTGATAATTTAATCATGAGACGAGCTGTGGTGGCGTCCAGTGGAGTTGCTGGTTACTTTCTTGGGGCCGGTGGTGGAGTACCACGTCGTCTCTTCTTCACTACTCTTGGACTTCTCACGGGTGGTGCGTTATGCTTTCCAAAGGAGACAGATGAAATATTTAGAAATGCGGTATACGTTGTAGGGAAGGCTTTCCTGAATGTTTACAACAAACTTTGTGGTAAGGAAGTTGTTTTAAGGGAACGTTTGCCTTGTAGAGACGATTTGCCTCCTCCACCGCCTGCGAGGAAGCCACTACAGTGTCCCCAAAAGAAGTAACAACACCCAAAAAACTGTTTATTAAGAGTTTCATATAAATATGACAAATTTTCTATATAAAATTTATCATATTTTATACAATATATATTGGATCTTGGAAAAATATTTCAAGTATGTAACATTTTAATTAAAGCATTTATTAAGTATAATAATCTCTCTTGTCTCTTATTTTTTTTATATATATATACTTTTAGATTTATGCTGAATCCCGCACATAGCAGAGCAGACAGAGGTTACCTGGGAACCTAGCGTCAAGACACTACTTGTGTGACATTAACTATCACCAGGCAATAACTGATCCTAAATAAAATATAACAGATCCAGTCTCGGCTTTGTCCATTCGGAATATAATTGTGGGATTCGACTCCCATGCGGGGGAATGAATGTTTTCAATTTATTGCTCTGTTAAATTTCGCCACTCAAGTTGTATCAAAATAATTTTCAAATAATATTAGATACAAATTTTAAACCGTTTTCTAGTAAAATCTTTTATGCTGGTATGGCCAATAAAGTATAAAGTAAAACGGTCAATGCAGGTGACCTACAAAATTCTAATTCGAAGCGTGTACTGCGACAATTAGTTTACATATAGGAGAGTGGTTTTTTGTAGACAGTGTGCTATAGCGTTTAACTAATAGCGCTGTACGGGTTCAATTTTCATAACTTTTGTCTAGCGAAACAGGGTGGCGTTGTCTTCGTGGATCTATATTTATATTGTAAAGATAAAAAGTTTGTTCTGTTGAACGCATTAATCTCAGAAACAATTTGTTGGAATTGAACATTATTTTACATTTCTTTTTGTTTTTCGTTTATACCTTTAGCCTCGTAATTTTTTATGATATTATTTAGGCTATAGCAGCGCAGTTTGACAGTGCTTGATTGCAAACTAGCGGTTGTGGGTTTAATTTCGCTTCATCTTTTGAGGGTTATAAATATAAATAAAAATAATGATTTTACTATGAAGTCCCATACAAGAAACATTTATATTTTAAATATTTTAAATTCCTAGTATCTGTACAAATCACAGATATCTTAAAAAAAAATACCAACAACCGGAAACCTTCCCGCGTTTTCGCATGACAAACAGACAAACACGTCTATTATCTTACATCTAGGTACAACTATAAAGCAACTATACAGATATCTTACGGCCATTTACAATGTAGTGACCTCATAAAAACGTTCTATCTCTAGATTAAGAATCATGATAGCTTTGTGACGTCACTACAAAAAACACTGTGCTTTATGCCACTTAATTACATTTTCGACTTAAAATGGAGAAAATAGAGTCCATTTTCGATTGTATAGTTGATTTTTTTTTTCCAAATCCAACGTTTATTACCGTCCAGTTTCATGGCAGCCTTTTAATACACAATTTACGTTTACTTTTTTATAATTTTAAATCAAGCGATTTTGGGCTCTATCGCTTTTGTCTTACGAACTATACACAGTTGGCCCATTTTGATAAGATTTTTGTTAAGTTGTTCACACTTAGTAGTTATATTTAAATTTATTACAACATGGTTACTTGTAAAATTTTAATTTCGAGAAATTGTTGGTTCGTGGGTAATTTTTGTTTAGCGTTTAGGCTTTAGCATAATGTATACAGATATTATGCCTATTTTTTTATTATTTTCGTGCTCTAAGCCTTACATAGCAGGGTAGGCAGAAGGACTCTGGGAACCTAGTGTCAAGACATCCTATTCCTATTAAGATTCTTCTGTTCGCCACTTTCCGCCAAGTGGGTGTCTGGAGGCATTGCGTGTTGAGTGGCGGAACTCAGCGCTGCGTTTTGCCTCGTTACCAGAGCGAGAAAATAAAAATATTAAATATATAATTTCTCCAAGCAGGAATCAAACCCACAACCTGTCGCGTTTACGGCGGGACGCTTGTGCAACTGCGCTACTAGTAGTCTTTTCTAAAAAAAAATCTTACATTGATAGGCCGAACGGGTTTGAACCATGAACGGCTGGTAGTGAATTCTATTTTCGTTTAAAGTATATATAGTTGTATGTTGTGCTACTGTGCCACGACGACCTGTATCGCGGTTGTGGGTTCGACTCTTATACGGGGAAATAAATATTTTTTTTTCTTGCTCTGACAGCATGTTAAAATGTAGCAGAACCCAATACCATGCCTTGGGTTCTCAAAACTATTGGCTTAGGTTGGAAAAAATGCGTTAGATAGTCCCATTATGAAAAAAGGCTTTAGATTATAATATATGTTTTTACCTTCACGCTGTATTTCGCACATACCAGGGTAAACATAGGGAACCTGAGATCCTAGTATTAAGACACTCTATTCTTTTAGAGACAATTCCGTTCCCCACTTTCCGTCATATTCCGGATCTATTGCGTGTTGAGTGGCCGAACTCAACGCTGCGCCTTCCTACTATTATCAGAGATTCTTAGAATGTGACACAGGAACAAAACTCTAAGTCATTTCCTAGGACAATACAGGCACAGATGCAAATAAAAAAAAATCTGTAAAATTAAATGCAAATTTCTTATAAGCATATTGAAAGAAATGGATGAAGTATTTCCTGTTAATATTTTAAACGCTACTTTTTGTTGCTTAAAGCGTTTTATCAGTTTTTCAATTTGAAACCTAAAAATTTTGATTAAACAACTTTTTACAAATCTATTGTGGTTATTTTAGTTGTTAAAATAGGTATATCTAGTTAGAAGTTTTTGTCTTCTATTATGTACATATACAATTATAGCTGCTCGCTATGATCGCTTCGCTTCTTAATCTGAGGTCGCTTCGCTCGCCAAAATGATAAATAAGAAAAATAAAAACTTTCAAGTACAACGCTTTGCTCATTCTATTCAAATAAATTATTCACACTACCATATAAATAAAATATATATATTTTTTTTTTATAAGTTTTTTTTTTCGGTGTAGAAATATGATAATTCGATAAGATACAAAAATGAGCAAAACTAATTTTTTGGTTTTGTTCATTTTTAATTCTTTTGGTTTTGTACACAAAATCATAAAAAATTTTACCACATGCCTTATCCTTTCATTCTATGAATGGGACATAAAAATAATTGCAACTGTGCAAATAATTTCTCAAGTAAGGTTGGATCCGACAACCATCGCGTTCACAGTCAGACACTACCACTGAGCGACGATAGTGTATTTTTTTTTATTTTCACTCTGTATCCCGCATAAAGCAGGCTAGGCAGAGGCAAACTTATTAATATATACTTTTTTATATTAAGACACTTCCGTTCTCCAATTTCCTCAGACTTCTTCTCGCAATTCGTTGCGCCACTCAACAGTGGCGGAAATCAACGCCGCACTGTGCCTTGTTACCAGAGAGAAAAAATGATAATAATAAATAAGTAGTATTTATAAACATTTTTTTAAAGTGTTAATCCACACTTAGGAAATATAAATACTTATTTAGAAAACGTATAAAGTAGTATTTACCCGACTGGGATGCAAACCTCTAACCGTCACGTTTGTACGCTTGCGCCTAATGCGTACCGTACCATAATTATACAATATTATATCAATAAAGGTGTCTTAACTTTCATCACTCAACACCTAATATCTCTGAATCAGTAGATTTTTATGGTAAAACTTGGTATTATCGGGAATATAAAAAAAGCCATGAATATGTATGTATACATACATAAATTTATAAAGTCATATAATGACTGCAGTTGGGAATGATTTTTTGAGATGGTTATATGTATGTGATTTTTTTTTTGAGAGAATGCTTTTTTATAGCTTCACGTTTTATCCCGCACAATTATGTCAAAACACGTCGCTTTCCGTCTGTCTCTCGAATTTGTGTTAGCTGAATAGTGGAATTAGAGGCAAAATGCTTGCCAGAAAGAGGAAATAGAAATATTTCGTTCCTCTGTGTATGGATCTAACCAATTTTCTTCCAATCTTCTAAATGTTTTACTTCGCTTAGTGTTTTAAGATATTTTAGATAATTTAAGCATTAAGATATTTTATAAACATTGTCGAAAAAAATAATAAAAAGGAATGGTATGAATAAACATACTAATCACAAATTCTTATTCTTTATATGATATACTACTTGCTAATGCAAACATATACATAATATGTACCTCTATAAAAAGTGAATTTTTAACTTACCTCAAAAGCAATTATTAAGAAGACGTATAAAAATTTGAGCATATGGCTTAGTTGGTCAGAGCGCTTGGACTTCCGTGGTCTGGTTTCCGAAGAGGCGCGGGTTCATATCCCGCTACGTTCAAATTTTTATACGTTTTCTTAATAAGTGCTTTTCTTTTCTAAGTGTGGAATAATACTTTAAAAATGTTAAAAATATCCACAAAAACGTCTATTCACTATATATACATCTACAGAACAATTAACCTAGAAAATGATCGCACTTAACCAAATTGTATTTTATGTGATTGATTTTGTCACGTTAAAGCAATGAAACAGCCGTAAAAATGCCAACGAAATGCAAATTTATTTGATGACATAATTATATGGGGTCGTAAAAATTACGATATAATTAAAGTTTAACAGTTACTGTGCTGTGGAGATTTTATTTTTTATATAATGAATGCAATTGGAATTGAAAAAAATGGAATTTTTAAAGGTAGTATTAATTAAGTTATAGATCTTTCTTCTTTTTTTCCTTTAGTGGTTGAATGGAGTCCTGGCTTGTTTCATTCACTCGAAGAGAGAGAGTAACGGAAAAACATGACTCTCCCGTTTCATAGTATCTGATGGACGACGCACAGACGAAACTACTGTACATAGAAAGATAAATATGTAAGTTAGGGAATGTACCACAATTTGCATTAAGAGAGACATTTAATCATTTTTGATATAATTTAAGTTTAACAGTAACTGTACTGTGGGGATTTTATTTTTTATATAACGAAGGCGAATCCAATTTTTTATAGAATTTTTTTACCTTCACGCTGTATCCTGCATATAGCAGGGTAAAGAATGAAAAATAAAAATCTTAAAATACTCAAATCTTATCAACTAAGTGTAAGATCTGAATTATGACCAAACAAAGCTTATAAGAGAACAAATGTCGCAGTCCAGGGCAGTTCATAACATTTTTACTTTTCACTAGCCACCGATAACCTGGACCCTTGTCTCACCGTTGCAAGAGTATTTTTTAATATTTTAAATTTATTTTTTATTTTATATTTCATAATGTAATAAACTATTTGTTTTAACTATTAGCTAACAAAAAAAGTAGAAAAGTTTTATATTACTAGTAGAAAAACTTGAATATACAAATTCGCAGAAGCTGTTCCGCTGCTTACCACCACGTACTAAAAATTCTTACTAAAAATTCTTCCATTGTTGATTGACAGATAACGCACAGACGAAACTACTGGTCTTAGAAAATTGAAATTTGGCATGTACCCTGATTCCAGGATCTAAGCGAATATAGGAGGATTCGTCGTAATCCCTAAGAGAACGGGAAGAAACGGGATTTTCCATTTCATATTTTAAAATCCGTTCCCCACATTCCGCCGAGTTCTGGAGGCATTGCGCGTTGGATGGCGGAATTCAACGCCTCGCTTTGCCTCGACACCAGAGCGAAGAAATGAAAATATAAATGTAAATAAATATTTTACTTCCTCGAGTGGAGATCGAACCCACAACCCGTCGATTTTACAGTCACACTTTGTGCCCCTTCGCTACGAATGGCCTCGGGAACTCTGGGGAACGGAGTGTCTTAACACTAGGTTCCCTCTGCCTAATCTGCTGTGTGTGGGATACAGCGTGAAGCTGATTAAATTAGATATTTTAAAATCTATACAAACAAAGTTATGGGCGTCGACTAGTACAATATAAAATATATAATAAATTTTGACGCCGTCGTTGCGCAATTTGGATATGCCTGAATGAACGCCGTGATTGCGAATTCAAGTCTCGCTTAGCGTGTTATTTGTATTGCAATATATCTTTTTTGTTTTTGCCATTATTAGATATAGATCGTGATTTTCTATAAATCAAGTGGTGCAAAATAAAAATAATAATACTAGGACCTAAACTCCTAGAGAACAATTAACTATATTGTTGCCGTCCTGGAGCAGTGGCGTTTTATTGTAAACGCGACGGTAATGTGTTCAATTCCACTTGAAATATTTTTTAATTCCTCGTTCTGGTAAGAAAACGAAACGCTGCGTTGAATTCTGTTTCTCTGCACGTAATTTATTAAATATTGGCCTGTGCGTGGGAAACGGAATTTCTAAGCACTACACAAGACTACTTGTTCTGCTATATATACGGACAACAGACCTTTTCTTTCAATCAATTTGTAGATATTTTTAAATGCTTTATATATTTAAAGTATTAATATTAAAAAGTCCAGATTTAAAACAACATTACATAAATTTTCTCTTAAGAAAAATTTTCCAAAATCTCGAACAGACCCAGGTTCGAATCTTACTTGTGTCATATATCTATCGATTACAAAACCCTAATACCTCATAATATTCACAAATAGCTTTCTAACAACAACAATATGATAAGAAATATTGAAATTTAAAACATTATTCGATAAATTCCGGTAATGCAATTAGTCAATAGAGAGTAATCACTTTACGGTCAAAGGCCAGAATCATATATGAGTAAAAAAGAAATTGTTATTACCTCACATTTTTGTATGAAACTAGCGATTTCACTCGACTCTACCTTATAAAGACATTTTTTATGTAACATTATGAATATTTTCATTTCTTCGCTCCGACACCTTGGTAAAGAGATGAAAATAGCTAACGTTGTCTTGGCAAGAAATGAAAATAGGTAAAGTTGACTTGTCAAAAGCCCGGCGTTAAGCTACGTCATTCAACGTGAAATGCCTTGAAAAATTCCGGTGGAAAATAGGGAACGGGGTTTCTTAACACTAGGTTCCTTCCATTTAATCATAAAGCTTGTTATACATAGCTTAAGTATATAGGACCATATTATTAGAGTATTATCGAGCTGATTTGATGATGATTCCATCATAGGATATGAATAGTGTAGCTTTTTGGAGCTCGCAGTAAACCAGCCGAATTTAGATCAGGTGGTGTAATTTATAACTACGAGCACTACAGTTGGTGACAAGTAGTTACATATAAAAAAAAATTGCCCACGATGGGATACTAGGAAACTGAATCCTTTAACATTAGTTTTACGTACCTAATCTGTCAAAAAAACAGATTTATATCTTATTTTTCTTCTTATAGTCGCTAAGCACACGAAAACTAGCGTTAAGACCCATCGTTTCCCATTTTTTGACCTAATATCGAGACATTGCGTGTAAAATAACAGAATTCTAGGCTGCGTCTTGTCTTGTTACCAGACCAAAGAAAGAAAAATAATTGATTTCTCCTAACGGAAATCGAACCAACAACCGTCACATTTATGACAACGGCTCTTTGTGTTACATTATTTAATAGATTCCGCATTTAGCATTTAAAAAATCTACTTAAATCAGCTTCACGCTGTATTCCGCACACAGCAGGGTAGGCAGAGGAAACCTAATGTTAAGACACTCCGTTCCCCACTTTCCGCCGAGTTCTGGAGGCATTACGTTTTGAGTGGCGGAACTTAGCGCCTCGCTTTGGCTCGACACCAGAGCGAAGAAATGAAAATATAAATGTAAATAAATATTTCACTTCCTCGAGTGGCGATCGAACCCACAACCAGTCGATTTTACAGTCACACTTCGTGTCTCTGCGCCACGACTGTCGTCAACTTTAACATACTTTAGTAATAAATTAATTAAAGCATCAATAACCATATATTTAAAAATCCATTTCTTTTATTTTATGTAAATGCTGCGGACAGGTCGGAGATTTTTATAAATATTTAACTATTATCCCACATACGAGCAAAATAAGTATAGAGAAACCAGTGTTGAGACATTCTATTCCTCCAATCTTAAAATTCCACCCAATTATTCACACATTATGTGTAAGCTGGCGTAACTTAACGCCGCGCCTCATCCAACAGATCGCTTAAACCAAAATATAAACTTAGATTTTTAGATTTTCCAACACTTAAACACCGTTTTAGCTATCTCCGCATGTCATTAGCGGCGTAAATGGGTACAGTAACGAACAAGTATCGCGGTACAATGGGAAATCATAAATCAAGTGTCACTCTGACACACGATGAAAGGAGGTCCGTCGATTGATGCAAAACTTCTTGGGCCTTTTTTGTCCATACTTTGATTAATTATCGAATGTAAAGTATTTAAAAAAAAAAGTAATGTTTTTATGATCGTTATGCCTTTTGATGGGCTGATTGAGTTTTGGTTTTGTGTTTTTGTTTTTTTTTCTGCTTTCTTTTTTTTGGTAATGCAATTGGTGTGTTTGTTGTATTGTGTTTTTCGGATTTATTGGTTGTGATTTTATTGATATTGATTAGGTTAAATATTTATACATATATTGCATGTATATATATAAATGTATATAATATGGGTAAAACAATTAGAAGGTAAAAATAATACAATTATAGTAAACTTCAACAATATATCAGAATGGACAGAGAGAACCAAGTATTAAGATGCAATAACAACAACGCTGTGCTTTGTCTTGTTAGCACGAAGGAATGAAAATAATTAATTCTCCTGAGTGAGAATCGAATCTACAACTATCGCGTTTACAGTTTTACGCTGCGCCGCTGTATGATCACGACATCCTCTATAGTCTATAGTGTATTTATTCCGGCTTCAAAATATATTCTTCTCCAGTTTTACTTTATCTCACATGGTAGGAACTCTCCTCTTTTAGCTCTAAATTGTATATTGGGTGACGAGCCCAGTGCTTAGTCTTACTTTAACAGAAATTTTAAAAAAATCCTTTAATAGATATCAAACCCACATCCATCGCGTTTACACCCAGACCCTGTCTCACTGCGCCACGGTGGGTTCAAAAGTTATTACGTTTTGAACATTCACGTCATGTCAGTGTTATTTTTACTGGCCTTTGTCTCGAAATCCTAATTTGAAACAGTCGAAGAATATTGCCTTGACAACAGTACAATATGGTAATAAAGTATTATAAGTTAGTAAATTTTATTGTATACTAGTTTTACACCCGGGTTCGCCCCGTGAAATAGCCAACAGTTGGACCCAACGTCCCGTTTTTCGCATTTGTATCCTGGTGTCCCTAAACAAGAAACCGGGATGAACAATGTCCCATTTTTTGAAATAGCACTAATTTTTTTTCTACGTACAACTAAAAAAACGAAAGACATCTTAAAAAATAATAATGAAAATGTCGAGTTATTTTCTATTAAAATAGTTAAAATTGCAAATTAAATAACCGATGTCCCGTTTTAATCCGAAAAAGGGATGGCCACCTTATGTTTGTCACATGACACATTATAAGTGTCAGTGTTCTCTGGTATGACATGACTAACAAAAAAAACAACTAAAATTTATTATAGTTCCTGAGATTAGAACGTTCAAGCACAGTATATTTATTTATTGCGATTTTTGTGTTTGCATCATTTATAATGTTCGTTTCTCCTGATAGATCCTTTTGATTAGGTTGTCTGGAAGATGAACTTTTAGTAATAAGGCCGCCCTATTACTTTATTTTTGTAGTTTCTTTCAATAATTTAATTTAATTTTGATATAAAAAGTTTCATGTTGTTATGCCGCGTTATGTGTTATATGATAAATATTTAAAAATGGTTTTATATGGTTTATATTCATGTGTTATGAAGAGAAATATAGTGTATGAGACCCTGAGCTGTTTGGTTTTTCTAAGCTCTACGTTTTTTTTTCAAGACGATGCGTATTGAGTGACGGAACTAAACGCTGTGCTTAAGTCTACATATTTTACAATTTAACAAATCTAATTACTTACTATGAGGGTATTAAGTAAAATAAAAAATGAACTAGCTACATATAAAGAAGAATGAAATATTAAAATGTAAACATCCATTGAAAGTTTCATACAATACATAAATAAAAGAGGCTATTGCAAAACAGCAATCGATTTATTCGTATAGAGATTAGAAATAAAAGGAAGTGTTATCGATGTGAATATTTATTTTGTGTAAGAATAGAGAGTAGGAGGAGTGAGTATAGGAAGAGATGAGTATAATATGATATATATATAGATATAGACTAGAAATGAGAGAGATAGATATAGATAATATATAAATGAATAATAGATATTACTAGATATATAGATAGTATATATAATCTATAGTATATTATATTATGATATGATATATTATATATATATATATATATATATTATATAATATTATATATATATATATATATATATATATATATATATATAATATTTATAAATATTACTTAATATTACCAAAAGTATGTATAAATGAAATAGAAAAACAGAAGAATGTAGAACAGTCTTTCTATATAAATATTGACATATTTTTTTTTAAAGTGCTTTAGTTTTATTGTTGGAAATTGCGTTATTTTTAATTTTAGGAGGTAAAAGTTGTAAATTATAGAGACCGAGAATGCCTTTGTATGTATAGTGGGAGTTCAAATCATTCTTACCTTTAAATGTATTTGCACTATTACATTTCATGCTTACATAATCGAATCCACAACCGTCGCGTCTACACACAGACACTTTGCTTGTATACCATTTCCATTTCTATACATAAATTTAACCTGTGATGTCTATAGGACGTGGTTAAGGAGCGAGTTCTCGCATCCTTTTCGAATGGTTCCTGAGCTTTAAAAGCGTGAAAAGCTTAATTTATAAAAAACTTCCAACAAAGGTGTTTTTAGAATTGAGAATTCCTTTGAAATATATATATGTTTTTTGTTTATTTATACAGATAACTTCTCGAATATTTGAGATTTTTTTTGGTTTGAGTATAGAAAAATCTATTTTTTGCTTATAAAAAGAAATTAAAAATAGAAGAAAAAAAGGCAAGTCTTCTTTTTTATAGCTTCAAGCTGTATCTAACACATGGCAAGGGGGGCATTGGGAACCTGGGGTCCTAGTGTTAAGACACTTGGCTCACTTACTCTCACTTTATGACAAAACCTTGAGACATTGCGTATTGAGTGATAAAACTCACCGCCGCGCTTAGCTTGCGTAATCACGGCAATCGCCGCGCAGAGCAAGGAAATGAGGCAGTCGCGTCGTGGCGCAGAGGTACAAACGTGCTATAGTAACGCAATGGTTGTGACTTCGATTCCTACTCGAGGGATTGCATTATTACCTATATATATTTTCATTTCTTCGCTCTGAGACCAAGGCAAAAAGCTCGGTGCAATGGAGCCCGGCCATTTTTGGCCAACTTCTCCGACGCAATGCGTTAGAGTAACACTAGGTTTCCTCTGTCTACCCCGCTGCGTGCGGGATACATGCGTGAAGCAGATTTAATTAGTTTCAATATTTCAAAATATTTTTTAATTAATTTTAAAAATGAGTCATAAAAAAGCCCTGAAATATAATAAATAAGTATCAATCGTCAAGACTCTCGCGTTTTGTACAGAAAATTAACTTTGAAAGGTGTTAATTGGTATGAACATAAAGCATTAAATTTTTTTACAAATTTTTTTTAAATGTCATGAAGTGATGAATCATTATTTTGACTTGTTTTATTATAATAATAAGGTTTTATAGCTTTGTAATGTACCTACATATCTTAAAACGTGGCGTAGGTTCTCTGCAATTTCGTTTGTGTCTTATTTTCTTATTAAGTCAACTAATGTGTCCGACATTCCTAAAAGTACTGTTCGTAAACCAAACCCGCATTATTATTTGATTATTTTTAAATACAAAATATATAAACAGCGAATATTAATCAAGCACCGAAACTGCTACTCTAGTTTTTTCATTAAATATCGTTTAATTAATTATTTTCCTTATTTTTATTTTAAAATGATCATTGCTTAGCGGCACATCATTTGACTGCAGACATGACCCACGGTTATAGGTTCAATTTCCACTCGGGGGAATGAATAACTTTCAGTTTCATACCATCACTCTGGTAACAACACAAAGCCCGGAGTTGAGTTCCACCATTCAACATGCAATGTCTCCAAAATTGGGAGGTTCTTAACACTAGGTTTCCTCTACCTACCCTGCTATATGCGGGATACAGCGTGTATACTATATCGTCATTTTAAACTTGTTAAGAAGGAATGCATTCACATAATTATATACTAAACAAAACACAATAGTTTGTCCGTCTGTCGGTCATCAATCAATGGAATAGAAACGTTACTTTAATTATTTGTAACTTAATTACGATTTCGAATTCGAACTGACTACTACAGTCATTAATTTTAGCTTCCACCTGGCTATTAGTCATTAGTATTTTGTCTAAATGTGTCCCAATAGGATAATATAGTATCTGGTTTTAATTCGCATATAGCAAGGTGTTAGTAAAACGTAGTGACAAGACTCTCCGCTCTCGGATCTACGGTTCAATTTGAGAGATTGCGGGTTGGTTGGCAGAACTCAACGCCATTTTGCCACTCCAGAGAACAAAATAATTTATGATAACCCGCAGAATGTGGGTCACCGACGCATTTGACTCTCCATTCTGTCTGGCTACTCCGTTCTTTCACGCTACAAATATAGCCAAAAAAATAGGAGTAGAACTCACATCGTGTTGACAGTCAGATATGCCTCAATTACGATAGCCTAATATTATAAATGCATTTTTTTTCTTAATTTTACTATACCTTATCTCCCAAATCCTTTCATTATATTTAACTTCACGCTACATGCCACATATTAGAGCAAGACAGGCAGAGAGGGAACCTAGTGTTAAGACACTCCTTTCCTCACTTTCCGCCCAAATTATTAAAAAAAAGACCTAACAAATTAGACATAACCATAGCCTAGGACTAGTATTAGATAAACAGTATATTATCTATCCCATCAGATCGCTATAACTTACATAATACGGTGTTTAAGATCAGCCAACATTCAGCCTTTCAAAGGCTTTAGTTTATTCATGGCAGAAGATGCCTACAAAATAGGTGTATAAAGCTGGCTACTGATGCTAAGATTTAAAAAAATATTGTTTTTTTTATGCCGTGTGATCCCGGCCTAGAATAGGATCATCCTGGTACTGGTGGTGTCGTAAAAGGCGACTAAAGTACGTGTGGTAGAGTCACGTTGCCAGCAACGGCAACACGCATGGGCAGACTCGACCGGATCATTACCACCCCCCGGCATTTAAAACCGGCGTGAAGTAGTGGCTTTATGCCACTGCGTTTCGCATCAGGTAATGCCGGGCCCCGGCGCCCAACCCATCTTAAAGGCCGGCAACGCACCTGTAACTAAAAATAAAAAAAAATAATGCTTTAATTAAATTTCTTATGCAACAATGATGTTGTAAATATTATTATTAATTCCACAATAGAATAAAAATTAACAAATCAAATTAAATTGAAACATATCACAATATTTCTAATAGAACGTCGCTAGTTAATAGAACGCCAGCCTCTGACTGCAACCACGGATGTTGCGCTTTCAATTTTTACTAAGGAGAATGAATTATTTTTATTTTATCACTCTGGTAAGAAGACAAGAGGCACACAACGTTAAAAATAAAGGTACTGGGCGATAAGACAAAAGGGAGAACGTCTTAACGGTAAAACCTCCTACCTACCTAACCTCCTATAATCAGGATATACTTGAATATAAGCGAATCAAAAAATCAAATGAATGTGAAAGGAGTGAAGTAAAAAGTAAAAAATCAAATCAAATCAGTTTCACGCTGTATCCCACACACAGCAGGATAGGCACAGGGAACTTAGTGTTAAGACACTCCGTTCCCTATTTTCTTTCTAACCTATGTTGTAATAAAAAGAAAAAGCACTCATCCTCATAAAATTCTGTATCTACACAAACAGAGGAAATTCTTAGATATAAAAAAAATTATAACTTAATACATAGTTTGATTTGATGTCGTAAGTCGTCGTAAAGTGCAAAGCATGTTTTATTCACAATCGGGAATGCAGCACATCGTTAAGGAACCTTATTATTTATCACATAAACGTAGCTTCATCTTGTGCATTTATATACATACCTATATGTATATAGCAGAAAAGGTAGAGAGGTCCTAATATTAAGATATTGCGTTCCTCACTTTCTAATATTTTTTTGAGAGATTGACTGGTGAAACCCAACGCCGTACATTGCCTACCAGAGAAATGAACATAACTTATTTCTTCGAGTGGGATCAAGCCCACAACCATCGAGGTTACAGCCAGATGCAGTGGCACTATACCACAATGACTCAGAAAGGAGTGTCTTAACACTAGGTTCCTTTTTTTTCGCTGGGAAATGCATTTATGCAGACCATCCAAACGTAAGATAAATATGCCCTACGAACGAATAGTACTGTGGGACTCATCAAAGGATAAATCCTGATACTACCCACTAAAACCCAGTGGAAACCCTCTCCACCAAATGAGACGCCGCAGGATCGCTTGCGCATACTACTACGACGCCTCAGTGGAAGGCCCGCCTATTGCGAGCCATCGTAACTTTCAGGGTGTGCTGGGGTTTCTCCTAGGGCACCCGCAGCCTCGATGACTTGCAGGAGGATCACCATGACCCTCCCACAGAAGCTCCTCTAAGGTAGGGGGAGTTGAAGATGCGCATACCGCCTTCTTCTACCCTCTGGCCTACGGCAGCGGAGCGAGTCTGCATTCGCGCTGGACTCACGCACCCGCTCCGCGGTCTCCTTCAGTGCGATAACTGATTCGCAGAAGGAGACCATAGCAAACCAGTTCCTCTCTACAATCCAGCATAGCCCCCACTACACTGGGCAGTGAGAGGTCCCTACCCACTACAGCCATCAAGGCGTGGCGTTGAGGAGACCAAGCGGGACATCCGGCCAGAGTGTGATGCGCCGAATCGACGGAAGCATCACACTCATGGCACACCTCAGGTATTTGCCGAAGCAACCGTGCCCCGTCAGTACCTGCACCAGCCTGAACGTCAGGACCCCAAAGCCTCTTCTAACCCAGCGCTCAAGGTGGGGACGGACTGCCTCCACCGTCGCTAGGCCTGCCGCTGGTGACTCCAGGTCCTCTCTCCATCGCCGGATCAGGGCTTCGTCCGCTCTTCTCGTGATCCGCGCGATAACCTCTGTCGATGGTTGCTCACCTCGCGACCGCTCACTTGCACGAAAAGCGTAAACTTTAGCAAGCACTTCCGCCTGCAACTCCCATGGCAGATCACCCGCTAAGAGTGTAGCCGCCGTCCACGACACTGTACGGTATCGTCGAATTGCTCTCACCGCTATAACCCGTTGCGCTTTCCGCAAGTTGGTTTTATTATGAGTGGTGAGAGCGTCAGATATTTCATGTGGGTCCGTACCTCCACCTCCTGACCCTGGATGTGTAGAGTAGCCCTACGTGGGGGACCCCTGCGAAGGCTATGGATAAGGAGGGCCTCAGCTTTGGGAAGCGAGACCCTCAGACCCAGCGCTTTAATGCGGTCGACTACAAGGCGGGTTCCGACTTCTGCCAAGCGTGTCACCTCTTGGTATGACCGTCCTCGGGCCGTAACCAGAGTGTAACGGAGTTACCGGAGTGCCTCTTTTAACGTCTCAAACGGCAGAATGTTAAAGGCATTGACCACATCCAACGAGACAGCGAGAAGAACATCTCCGTCTGTTGTCGCGGCCAACGACCGAGACTTCAGGGCGTTCAGGACGTCAATGGTTGACATATTGGCCCTAAACCCGAACTGAGCCTCTGAAAGACCCTGCCCTACCTCCTCTAGGTGCTGAATAAGACGGGAAGCAATGATCTTCTCCAAAAGTTTACCCGTCTCATTCAGCAGCACTATTGGCCTAACACTAGGTTCCCTCTGCCTACCCTGCTGTGTGTAGGTTACAGCGTAGTGTTCCGAAACTGCGCTCCCCCTGCGCCATGCGACACCCAATATTCTAGAGCGTGTTGAATGACGGGACTCAACGCCTCACTGTTTTCCACCAGAGCAAGATAATTAACATAATCCAATACCTCGTGCAGAAATCAAACCAACAACCGTCACGCGAACAGAAGGGTTTACAAAAAAAATAAATGAAAGATTTTGATGTATCAATAAAAAATACTAATAAACATAAAGAATCAAAGGAAATGACTGACATTGAGTGTCAATCTTAATTAAAAGTGAAATATACCTAACATTGTGGCGGTGGTAAAATGCTAAAGTATCATATAAAAAACATTTTTATTATCATTTTATATGTAAAATTAAATGTTTCATTTATTTTTTATATGGTTTTTATGCATATATTAATATATTTAATTTAATAAAAAGGTAAAAATGTGTCTGTTTTTTAAAAATGTTTTTAAGAATAATCTTTTAGTGTAATTGAAATAGAATAGATTATGAAATAGTAATACTACGTATCTTTAATTTTTATTATTTTACTGTGTCCGTCTGTCCGTCTGTTCTATTTAGTATTAAATATGTCGTTGTGGTGCAGTGGGGCAGCGTTCAATAGTAAACGTGATAATAGAGGATTCGATTTCCTCTCGGGTATGATCAACATCTTCAGATTCTCCTTACATGGTTTCCGGGTGCTTTTTACGTGATCCTTCCCCAACATCAATGCTACTGTATTCCAGAAAGTCAATGAAGTCTTCCAACGCCTCTTTTACCTCTCACTTTTGCACTTTACTTTTAAACAGTACGTGTTAAGTAGCGGAACTAAACACCTGCGCTATAACCAGACAATATTAGAGCCAGCAAATAAAAAAAACCCATTCCCTCGAGTGTCAAGTCAAGTCAAACGCAGTGCACAACTATGGTATTTTCATCGGAATTCAGATCAAAACACCAATTTAATATATTTAAGATGCTATAAAGTGCCAATTATTTTGTATCCAAACAGAAATTGTAATGAACACTTTAATGATTCATGACATTGATGTCAGACAGCCGTAATTTCTTTTACTGCGTTAAGTGTGTAGTATGTGATTTAAATCTTATAAAGAAGGAAAAACGGAGAGATGAGTCATAACTTTTTTATTATTATCTTCTCCTTATGCATCTGTGTATGTATTTGTTTGTTCATTAATACATTTTGTTAACTTCATGAGAAGCTAGTCGTGGCGCTGAATTCGAGAAATGAGTAACAGAAGTGTCTTAAAAGGAACGGAGTGTCTTAACACTAAGTTCCCAGGTCTTCTCTGCCATGCTGCTCGTCTATTTAAGTCCGTCCGAAGTCTGTCTACGCCGCGTTTTGTGTTGCCAAAGGAACAAATCAAAATAAATTATATTAGATTATAATAAGTTCTTTGATTTTTACGATTATTACACATATTAAATGAAACTAATTTAACCGGATTAATCGCGTATATTTAAGATTTTTACATTTTGGAAACCCGACGTTTCGGACACTTTACAGTAGTCCGTGGTCACGGGTAGACAAAAATCTAAAATATACGCGATTAATCCGGTTAAATTAGTTTCATTTAATTAGATTATAAGTTATTTCAATAAATACTTATTTAGAAAACGCATAAAAATTTGATCGTAGCGGGACTCGAACCCGCGCCTCCTGGAAACCGACCAGGGGCTCTGACCACTGAGCTATACGTTCATTATGATGTGAATATGTTCACTATGAAAAATGTTTAAAAAAAGTTATTTCAACTTGTTCCTCTGGCAACACAGGTATTGATAGTTCATCACTTTATCTCACTTATATATCATAAATAAGAAACGAAGTTACAGCCATCGTATGTACTGTGCCACGTTGCCCCCGATTATAATGTAATTGAACCCAATGTTTTAATGATCCACGACATTAACGAAGGTCGGCAAAAGCCTTAATGTATTTAGTTGTTTACCTAGCACGGGACTTGAAGCCGTTAAAGGCGTTAATTTGTAGGTAATGCATTTTATGATAATGGCTTACGAACGTATAGAAGGGATTTTTCTTTGCTTTTACGCTTTTCCTTTGTTTGTCCTTTGGTACAAGATTTTATAAAGTTTTTTCCTGGGAACACCACAAAAATTCTTTTACACCAAAGTTATAAGTTTATAAAAAATGAAGTTTCACTCTTTTTCCAAAGGTCACTTAGTAGTTAGTTATGACACTTCGCTTTCCATCCAGTTTTCGAGACGTTACGTGTAGAGAAGCGGCACTCAACGCAGGGTTATGGCTTGTCACTAGAGCGAAAATATGAAAATAATCCATTCCCCGAATATGAATCGAATCCACAACCATCGCGTTTACTTAAAAATATTAATTTACTTTTTAAACATAACTGATGAAGAAACCGAATTTACAACCTAACATTTAGTACTCAATATATCAAAATGATGTCTTAAAAGGAATCTTTTGACACTTACTTTACAAACGCCTAAGGGTTAAACCGAAAGGTGAAATGATATGAGAAAGTTGAAAAGAGCGATCTTTCAAAAGGACTTTAATATATATAATGGAGGCTTTTTGGGAAACAGTGATTAATTTTTTTTTCATCTCCATGCTGTATCCACATGGAGTTAGGATAGGCAGCGTGTGTAACTGTATGTATCCTCGTCAGCTGCGGGATTCGATTCCCGCTTGGCGTAATGAATTATTTTCATTCCTTCGCTCTGATATCTAGCCATATTTCAGCTATTGAATAACTAATAGATATATTTCGAAAAAAAATGCTTTACAAATATATAAACTATCTGTGAGCTTAAAGAGGAATGTAAACAGTAAAACGGATGTGATGCCATACACCCCACTCAGTTCCTTTAAAAAAAACAAACGTACGTACGTTGTTACTTAAATTCATAAAATTATAACAGAAAGTCGTCGTGGCGTAGCGATATATCATCTGACTGTAAAGCATGACGGTTACTAGTTCGATTCCGGTTTCCGTCTCGAAAGTTGATCAGAAAGTGGAGAAGTAGATTCTATCTGCCTTCCCTACTATATGTGGGATACAGCGTGAATTTATTGTATTTATTTTGTTAATTTTCTCTTATATAGACATAAAGAATATGTTGATGTCTTTCTACCTCAGAGCTATCTAAAATTTATTAAAAAAAATCATTGCCGGAATCAAATGCTTTCAATAATAAATACAAAGGTTGAGTATACGGTGCAAAGACACAATTAATTTGCGTTGTGCGTTGAGTGGCGGGACTCTACGCTGCACTTAACCAGACACGTACCAGAGTGGGAAAAGGCAAATAATTAAAATATAATAATTTTCCCGAGTGCACGCACATCCATTGCGTTTACAGTCATACGCTATACCACTGAGCCATATTGGCCTTCTGGTTCGAACACGATCTTCCGGGTCAATACGGAGCTAGGTAGTTGACAGGCAAACGGCAAGTTTTAAATTTTCCTTAAGTCCTCCCTGATGAACAACGACCCCGGCATGAGGCATAAAATTATGTTCTATTTTGTAGTCAGAATATTGGAGAAAGGCTCTGTCGCTCAGTCAGGCTCTCTGCCTCCGAATCTGAGAGTCTGGCAAGAATAATAACCGTCCGTGCTCTCAAGATGGTGGTGGACGGCATTCAGATTGGAGTGTAGACACTACATCTATCTAGTCTAGTCTTTCCTTTAGTCGATACCACCGACACCATCAGTACTAGGGTGATGCTATTCAACGCCGGGAACACACGGCAAAGTGAAGAATAATACTTTAAAAAATGTTAAAATATAGTATAGTCTTGTCTATATCTTTATAATACCTGTGTCACAGAACATTTGGCGAGCAGCATTCTCTCTTCGTAAATATTTACGTGTGAGTCAGATCTGGTTGAGTAAAATGTTGCCGGGTATTAATTTTTTTTTTGTTCTTTCACTCCGTATTTCGCACCTGGCAAAGTAGGTGGAAAGAATTTGGGAACCTAGTGTTAATACACTCTATTGCGGGTGTGATTAGTAGATTTTTTTTTACACACGGAAAAAAAAGAACGTTAAACCCATTCTTTCAAGTAGCTTGCCACTGGATTCTTTTGCTTAAGGAGTTACAATATATAATACATATCATACATACTAATACTATAATTGTAAGTTTGTTTGTTACGCTTTCACGCCAAAACTGCAAAACCGATTTTCATAAAACTTTGTACACATGTTCTTAGAGGTATTCAAAATAACATAGGATGTTTTTTTTATTAAAATTCTTTGGCTATAATATAAAAATAAATTTAAGCGAGTAAGGTTGTGTTTACGTCTAGTATACTAATATGGTAAAGTAAATAAAATAAAGAAACAGTTTAAATAAATGCAATAATCTGAGGACTGAAGAGGAAGAATCTTGAGACCAGTCGGCGCAGCGGCACAAAGTGACCGTAAAAACGACTGGTTGTGAGTTCGATCTCCACTTGAGATGAAATATTTTCCTAAATGTATATTTCTATTTCTTCGCTCTGGTGTCGAGGCAAAGCGTGGCGTTGAGTTCTGCCCCTCAACACACAATGCCTCCAGAATTCGGCAGAAAGTAGGGAACGGAATGTCTTAACTCAAGGTTCCCTTTGCCTACCCTGTTGTGTGCGGGATACAACGTGAAGCTGATTTCCTGAACTGTTATTTCCAAATAACCTCGTGAGCGTGAAGCTACAGGTAAAAAATTAGTGGACAACAATATAAAAAAAACGCTATATAATATTTTAGCGCTCCTAATAACGTACCGGTAATGTTCGAAAAGTTTTATAAGCAAATGGCTATCGTATAAGTGATCCATTACTACAGTAGGGACGACCTTATCACTGTGCAATAAACGCTATTTTCGAATGACCAAATAAATCATAATTTGTCAATAATATGGATATACGACTTTAAAGAGAGGTCGTAGGTTCGATTTTCAACTGGACCGTCTCGTCCATGTGTTCCGAATTCTTTTGAAACTGTTTTCAATGAGTTGAATTATATTCGAAGAAAAATTTATGATTTTTCATTCAACATATAAATTTACTAGCTCTTAAGTGTTGCTTTCTTAACATTAATTTTGAAAACGCTGACATGATGTGATGAAGTAGTTCTGTTAGTCGGTTCGATTTCCATTTTGGATAATTAATAAATGTGATGTATGTATGTAGTTCTGAGTGAAATAAATATCTAGAAAATATTACTTTATAATTAAATGAATAATAATAAAAAAAAATAATAATAAAGAACGTGTGACTTAGTGATCAGGGGGTTTTAATGGTTTCGAAAAGGTTTAGGTTTAAATTCCGCTACTAGTTTATATTTTCAAAGTAAGTAAGTAAGTATTTAATACTTTAAAAACATTAAAACATCAAGTTAATAAATAAGTTGTACTGATTTGAAAACATTCAGGAATAAACTCAAATTCTTTATTTGGTTAAAGACGTATATTACTTAAGCGAAGGTAGAGTACAGTTAGTAACAGTGTCACTCTGTATCCCACAAATATCAGGGTAGGCAGAATGCACCTGGGAACCTGGTTTTTCGTTCACTCCTTTTCGTTCGTTCTTGGCTCTCATTAAGACACTTCCGTTCCCCACTTTCCATTGAATTTTGGAGGCATTGCATGTTGAGTGGCGGAACTCAACGCCACGATTTGCCTTATTACCAAAGCGAAAAAATAAAAAAAAATATATATTTCATCTCCTTTGAATGGGAATCGAACTCATAACCTGACTTTGGCATTCATTTATACTTCATTCATACAACTTCAGCTTAAAAATGAACATCTTCCATGCTTTTTTCCGGCGTAACAAGGTAAACAGGGGTAACATAGTGTTAAGACATTCCATTCCCCAATTTCCGAGACATTACGAACAAAACACAACTCAACTCCGTGCTTTCTATAACTTAAAGTATTATAATAATAAATATATTCTTAACAAAAACCACATATTTTATACAAATTTGAATCTGGTACCAAAAATTATATAACTGACCACTAAGCTTTAAGTCTAAATATTTATCAATATCCAATCGTAATTGCATTTGTATAAGGACTGACTCACGGTTAAACATATATGGTCGTTTCACGCCTTCTCCTTTTTTGGTTCCGCAGGTTATCTTCAATCTCCCATTGATTTCTTTATCTATCTATGTATATCTTTTGAAATTCGTGATGTTTAAAATTAACTTGGAAGGTTGTGGGTTCATATCCAGTTTTTTCTTGTCCTTTCTGTGTGTAAGCAAAGAATTTAATTCAGCTTCACGCTGTATCTCGCACACAGCAGGGTAGGCAGAGGGAACCTAGTGTTAAGACACTCCGTTCCCCACTTTCTGCCGAATTTTGCGCGCTTAGCCTCGACACCAGAGCGAAGAAATGGAAATATAAATTTAAGTAAATATTATATCTCCTCGAGTGGGGATCGAACCCACAACCAGTCGGTTTTACAGTCACACTTCGTGCCGCTGCGCCACGACCGACCTCAAAGACTTTAGTTACTCCGTTTTTGCTAATAAAATCATTATTTCTCTTTAACTTCACGCTGAAACACTGAGGGAACGACGTGTTAACTTTTTAAGACACTCTGTTTCCCATTGTCTACACAATTTTCGAGACATTGCGTGCTAAGTAGCGGAACTCAACATCACGCTTTATCTTGTTACCTGATAGATGAAATAAAAATAATTAATTTCATTAAGTCCCTATTAAATCCATAATCTAAAAAAAAAAATGTTTCAAGTTTTATCCAGCAATTACTAGGGGGAAGTCAGTCGATTTTCCACGCGCGGCCCAATTGTTGTTACGTTGAGTGTACTCCTCTCGAGTTGGAATCGAACCCACGACCGTCGCGCTTACATTATAGAATATTTAACCAGCTTTAGTCGTTATACAAATAATTAATAGTTTACATTAAGGGAAAATACGTTGAACGTCTACGCTGATACCTTATGGCCATAACTTTATATTAACTGCCGTTTAAACTGACAGGAGACAAAGTTATATAAATATTGATTTAAATATTATTATTTTTGTCTATATTATTTAGTGTTGTGTCCGAACGTTATATGTTTTTTTTATAGTAGAGATATGATACAAGTGACTCTATTCTCCGCTTTCCGGAGAATTGAAAAATCTTCTATTGCTAATTGAATGGCTGAAGGATAATGCACAGACTTTATGCTTTAGAAAGTTGAAATTTGACATGTGGGTAAGGGAGTGAGCGAGCACTAGAAGACGATTTCTAGAAATTTCTACTAAAAATCAGCTTCACGCTGTATCCCGTACACAGCACAGTAGGCAGAGCGAGCCCAGTGTTAAGACACTCCGTTCCCCATTTACCGCCGAGTTCTGGAGGCGTTGTGTGTTGAGTGGCGGAACTTAATGCCGCCCTTTACCTCCACACCAGAGTGAAGACATAAAAATATAAATGTTAATAAATATTTAATTTCTTCGAGTGTTTATTGAACCCACAACCAGTCAACTTTACAGTCACACTTTGTGCCCCTGCCCTATGACTGGTATCAATATATATTATAATAAGATACTTATTTAGTAAAAATAAAATATATTCCATTATACTTTTTTTAAGCTCCCCACAAACAAAACTGCAAGCGACGACTAGTGCCAATATATAAAAAAACACCTCATATCTACATATCTACATATTTTATGTCAGCAACAAAATAAATTAAAATATTAAAATAAATTATTTTATGTTCCTAATTGGCGTCAATTTTTAAATAAAAATGTGTATTCTTATTAATTTTACTTATTTATTGAGGCCGTGGTGGCGGTGTAAAACATCGTTTGAGAGTAAACGCGCCGGTTCAATACTAATGTAATTGTTATATAAGTTAATCAATCATTAATCAGGCAAATCAGGCAAACCTAGTGTTAAGACACTCCGTTCCTACTTTCTGCCGAATTCTGGAGGCATTGCTTGTTGCAATGGCACGACTCAACGCCGCGCTCAGCCTCGACACCAGAGCGAAGAAATGGAAATATACATTTAAGTAATAATTTCATCTCCTCGAGTGGGGATCGAACCCACAACCGGTCGATTATTATATAGTCGATGAATATTTTCTTAACAACATTTATATGATAATAACGAGAGATAACATCACAAAACATTTTGGCAATTCCATATTTTTATAACAAAAGTTATAAAAACTAATGTTTCGCTTCGATAACAATCTTGATACAAAACACCGATTACATATAATATATTTAAATTTGTTAAATAATAATATGAAGAATATTAAAGTTATATTTAAAATTATTTTAAGTTATTATGACGCTGTTGGAGGTCCTATGATCGGGAGTTCTTTTCCCAGTCGAGGAAAATGAATATAAATAATATGTTAATTAATTTTTTGTTAAGCAAGGACCCCGCTACTTAGAGTAAATTGTCTATATAAGATATAATAAGAATAAAAAAACGTTATAAAAACTTTATTAAGCGTGCGACTGTAACTGCGACTTCCTGGCTCTGGTAACGTGTGAGCACGGCGTTGAGTTCCGCAACGCCAGAACGGAAATAGGAGACGTTACGAAAACTTAACATTATACTCCTTTTGAAAGCGTGAAGCAGCGTACATAATAAGATAAATGGTACAACATAATATAATTATATGCAAATCGTTAAAAAAAAGTATTCATCATCGACAAAACTTATGCATATTTCATTTAATATGACAGTTTTGTAAATTAATTTATGCATATTGACGCTACGATCGGATAACTCTATAATTGAGTTGTTTGATGGAAATATTTTTGTAATTTTTTGTTTATATTTTCTTATCACATTTGGACATCTAACCGCTTTGATTACAACTCTTTTATTTAAGCTTTTATATTCATGTTATTACAACTTCATATTATTCTTTTAAATAAATATAGCTCTCAAATTGCGATATATAAGATTTACAATTAACACAAAATTCACTTCACAAACTTTTACAGTTGCTTATTTTTTACAATAATATATTGTTACAAAAATTACAATTTTTATGGGGACTAAACAAAAATAATATACCTATACATATATAATGTACCAAATTATCAGCAAATTTGGAAAATATACAAATTTTGATAAGAAAATAAAAATATTTTTAGTAAACGTAAACAAATTTGAACTCGAACTTACGCTCAGAAGCTCTGACCACTAAGCTATGCGTCCTTGTCAAATTGTGACGAAATTCTTATATGCATATCATAGATTATTTATGTTGTTAGCAGATGGAACGGAGATTTTAAAATAAAAAAAACAACTTTTCTTGTTATATGCAATTACGAAGTTGTTATTTCGTAATGGCAATATTTATTTTTATGAAGACTTAAATTTATACATATGTCTATAATAATTATTATTAATGTTTAAGCGGATTTAAAGAAAATGAGGGGTTTTTAAAATAAAAGACTTTTTAAATATCTAATTATGTATACAGTCGTCGCGGAGCAGCGTCTTATTGCATTGCATTATTGTTCGATTTGCATTTGCAGGAATAAACCATCTCGTTCTGGTAACATAACTAAGCACGGTGTTCAGTTCCGCCCCTCAATACGCAATGTCTTGAAAATTGAACGGAAAGTGAGGAACGGACTGCTTCCTCTGAGCCTACTTTGCCATGTACGGGATATAGCGAGATGCACAATAAAGAATATTTTACAAAGAAGCGCATCTATTACTTAAAGGTTTGAATAAGCTAGTGTTAAGAAACTCAGTCCTCTCTCTTTTCCGTTCATTATACTAAAATTCTTAAAATCAAACCCATATTATTGCAATAAAGATCGTAAAACAAAAATATTTATGAATATTAACATTCCCCTAAGGGAAATTGAATCCACAACCGTCTTATTCACAGACACATTCTGCCACTGCGTCACAAAGTACAAACAATTCTATTATTATATATACATATGTAAATAAAGAAAAAATGTTTACACAATGTATTAAACGTAATCCGTATTTATGACGGATTCTGTCATATAATTTAGACTCATCGAATTTAAAGTGACATAAAAATCCCATATCGTCCCACGGTCTTTGCATCACAAAATGTCTGTAAACAAGACGATAGTGGGTTCGAATCCCACTCGGGGAAATGATTCTGTTTGTTTACATTTCTATCCTTCCATTTCATTGAGTTCCGTCGCTTAATATGCAATATTTATTAAGATGAGTGGAAGTTTATAACGGAGTGACTTAACATTAGGTTCCCTCTGTATACTTTGCTATGCTGAAGAAAGCGTTGGGGTGTTCTTTGTTCCACGATGATATCTTTCGACTACACTAAATAGATAATTGTGGGTGACATAATAGATGATTATGGGCTTAAATCCAAACAGTAGGAATATCTTACATGATACAGTAGGGCATTGATTGGAAATGCGATAGTTGTATATTTTAAAGTGGCTTGGTTATCCCTCGGATTTTACCAGCGCGGCGTTGAGATCCGACACTAAAGATTCAGTGTCTCGAATTCGGGTGCAAAACGGAGTGTCCTGACGCTAGGTTCTCTCTGACTACCCTGTTTTATACGGGACACGGCATAAAACTAAAACACGTTTACAATAAGTAGTATGTAAAAAGTTACTTCTAAAAATAATCATAAAAGATCAATTCCGATAGCAGTAAAGGCTTTATATCTTAAATTGCGATCTTTTTGTATAGTCATTTATATATTTTACTATGTAATTATTCTTAGTATGTATATAATATATAAGATGTAAAAAAAATTGTTTTTTACAGTCAATGTCAGGGTTAAATAAAATAAATATTTATTTTGTAAAATGCCGTTGATAGTTTAAGACTTGGTTGGCACTTGGGAGTTTTAATCTGAAATGAAGTTTTATGAGGCCGTCGTGGCGCAGAGACACAAGAGTGTGACATTAGCGTGAAGGTTATGGGTTGGATCCCCACTCGGGGGAATGAATTATTATTTATTAATATTATCTTTCTTCGCTCTGGCATTAAGGCGGGTCCGGCGTAGAGTGGCTCTGGCACTCTACACGTAATGACTCGAAAAATTCAGCGGAAAGTGGGGAACGGAGTGTCGCTACTTTTAACTACCAAGTTTCATGATGACACATTTGTTAATTGTTCAATTCCCACTCGGGGAAAGAATTATTATTATTATTATAATTTCACTTTTATGCTCCAGTACCAAGACAAAATTGCTGCGTTGAGTTCCGCCGCTCAACACGCAATGCCTCTAAAATTCGGCGAAACGAGGGAAACGTAGTGTCTTCTAAAACCTTAGGTTCCCTTTACCTGCTCTCTTTGCTATATGCGGGAATACAGCGTGAAACTGAAAAAAAAAACATATTACTAATCGATCAAAATCAGTTCAGTTTCCTACATTTTATGATATAGTTACAAAGTAAAAGTTAATAAGCCAATTTCATCAGATGAAAAAAAAAATAGCAGTCTACCGTTGCAAGCCAGTTCTCCATGTTTGGTGATAACCAAATAAAGCATGTACCGAGCTATTCTTAGTGTCTTAGTGCATATGCAAAAACTGATATGCCAAATGCGCATGAAATGTGAAGAAGGCGGGACGTGTGAACGTGATAACCTTGGATTTATATAGTCGTCGTCTTTGTGTTCTTTATCCTGTCTGGTCTCGCATAACTGTGTAGGAAGAGGGAACCTGGTGTTAGGGGACTCTGTTCCCCACGCATCGTAATTTTCGAGACATTGTGCCGTAAGCGGTGAAAGTAAACGCGCTTTGTCTAACTGAGCGATTATATCAAAGTAATTGAAACAAGAATTATATTTACTCCCCCAGAGTGAAAATCAAATTCATTACCGTTGCGTTTGCAGTCAGTTGCTATGCCAGTACACCACCACGGCCTCAATGTCCATCCACAAGACTTACAAATATGTTAAGAAATTCAATTTTAGTTTATTTACTTTTTTTTACTTAATTTTTATGCTGATTTCTTTATAATTTTAACAGATTGATATTTTGAGTCCTACAATCTCGATTGGTTTGATTTCACGCAATGATTATATTTATAATATTTTTATTTTCCCGTTCTGCTAGACAAAGCGCGTCGCTAGGTTCTGCACAATATGCCAATTGTCTCAAAAATCGTGCAGAAAATTAAGAACGGAGTGTCTTCACGCTGAGTTTCCTTTTTCTATCCTGCTTTACGGGAAAAAATGTGAATCAGGAATAAACAAAGAAAATATAAGCTAAAATCTTCATTCATACTACCGCTAAATACAATATTGCTGGACCAGTACCAAGTTCAGTGATTGATTATGATAGAACGACGGACTTTCAAATACTTTTCCATATAATAACGCGGGTAGATGATTATATTATCATATATTTATAGATGTTTTTGTATTATACATCGTTATAGGGTCTAAGTCATCGTGACACGTCGTCCGAGTGTAAGCACGATGGTTGTGGGTTCGATTTCTATTCGGGGGAATTGTTTTTATTTCATCTCTCAGGTTACACGACAAATAGCGCTTTAGCGTTCCTCCAATAAACACGCAATAGCTCAAAAATTGGTTCGAAAAATGGGGAATGGAGATCTTTACACTAGGTTCCCTCTGTTTATCGTTCTACATGCGGTTGTATTGTTTTTATTTCTTTTTTTTAAGCTTCACACTGTATTTCTTGCATAGCAGGGTGGGCAGAGGGAATCTGGGCAACCTAGTGTTAAGGTATTCTATTTTCTATTTTCCGCATAGTCATTACGGGAGCAGCGTCTGACTGTAGGCATCATGGTTTAACTAAAAAAAATGAGGAACGGAGTGTTTTATTTTTTTCCTTGTTAGGTTACTTCTGCCCTGATGCATGCAGGATACAGAGTGAATAAAAAAAACTTTTAATTTATGGTCATTCCCGCCGTTGAGTTCCGCTACTCAACACGTATATGCCTTCATAATTCAGCGCAAAATGGGGAACGAAGTGTCTTTACACAAGGTTCCCTCTGTTTATCGTTCTACATGAGGGATGTTATTTTTTGCAACTTTATAAAGTAGTTGAGAATTATACAATCGTATTGAGATGGATTGGATTCAATCTATCAGTCAGTTAGTTCTCTCTTAATCTCTATTAATGGGGAACAGAATAATTGACACTAGCTTTCCAGGTTCCCTCTATCTACTCTGCTATGTACGAGTAACAGCGTAAAAAAACAGCTTCACGCCGTATCCTGTTGTGTAATCAAAAAGAAACACCATATAAAATCTAAAACGTAATAAAATAGCAACAGTTAAACTTTTTTTTTCAATTTATAAAAAAATATGAAAATTGAATCGCGTGTTCCCAAACTATATATAATTAGGTCATGTTATTATGCTCAATAATCACGCGTTTCAGAGGTAAATAGAGGTTTTTTACTTGAAAATATAAGAAAATAAAAAGAAACAAATTAAAAATACCAATGAATGTGAGATTTTAAATTAAAGAAACGCTCCTAGCTTTCTTTTGTCTGTATACCAACCATAGCTCAACGCTGTATTCTGCATAAATGGTAGGCAGAGAGAAATCTGGGAACCTAGTGCTAAAACATTCTGTCCCCATTAACATAAGTGTTAAGACATTTCGCCCACTAGCTGCTCAATTTTCGAGACATTGTATATTAAGTTGCGAAACTCAACACCGCATCGGGACTCAGAGCGCCACCACTACCTCATTAGAGCTACATAACTGTAAAACAACATTTTAATAACCATTTTTATTAATAATAAACTGAACTTAGAGGTATCATTTTACACGATTATAATAAAATTGTTTCAATTTTACATACGAAATGAAATTCAAACAAGTTTTTGCAGTTGACCCAACAAAGTAAACAGACGGCGGTTTGATAGTTCAATTAATATCTATATAAATAATTTTGTATAAATAAAAATATATAGAGACGCGGTTGTATTGATTTTATTTCTTTTTTTAAGCTTCGCTGCATCTCTTGCATAGCAGGGTAGGCAGAGGGAACCTGAGAACCTAATGTTAAGGTATTCCGTTTTCCATTTTCCGCACAGTCATTACGGGAACAGCTGACTGCAAACATCATGGTTTAACAAAAAAGAATGAAGAACGGAGTGTTTTATTTTTTTCTTTGTTAGGATACTTCTGCCCTGATTCATGCAGGATACAGAGTGAATAAAAAAAACTTTTAATTTATGGTCCTTCCCGCCATTAAGTTCCGCTACTCAACACGTATATGTCTTCATAATTCAGCGCAAAATGGGGAATGAAGTGTCTTACACTAGGTTCCCTCTGCCTACCCTGCTGTGTGCGGAAAACATCGTGAAAAAAAAAAATCAGCTTCACGCTGTATCCCGCACACTGCAGGGTAGGCAGAGGGAACGTAGTGAAAGACACTCCGTTCCTCACTTTCTGCCGAATTCCGGAGGCATTGCGTGTTAAGTGGCAGAACTCAACGCCGCGCTTTGCCTCGACACCAGAGCGAAGAAATGGAAATATAAATTTAAGTAAATATTTCATCTCCTCGAGTGGGGATCGAACCCACAACCAGTCGATTTACAGTCACACTTTGTGCCGCTGCGCCACTACCGGCCTCAACAGTGAAGCTGATTTCAATTTATTTAATGTGTTATATTTATGATTAGCTGTTACCGGAAATAATTAACACTAAGCAACACGCACCGGAAGTACTCAAAATAAATTTTCATTCCATAAAATTCGAAAAAAAAAATCCATAATCGACTCTATAGTTTTAAAACAAAATGATTCCACTTAATTACCCATTGGCGGTCAGATCGCAGTCGATTTGACGCACAAACGAAAAACAATTATGAATTGCATATATTTAAATTTAAATAACGGCTACTGTATCTGTATCTAAATTGTATTGACTTCTTTTTAATTCCGTATGGTTTGTTTTTAAAAGACAAATTATTTAAAACATATATAATCTTTTATTATTATTTTTTTTTAATACAGAAAAAAAAACAATTTATATTTTCTTAGCTCCACTTTATTTCTCGCATATCATATCAGAAAGAAATATTCTAGAGCCAAATCACTCCATTTTTCTTGTTTAGCCCGATTTTATTTAACCGACAGAAGTTGCGGAACTCAACGCTGCTCAACATTTCTTTAACCAAGAACTGCATCCAGAGTCTCCAATTAATTTACATTACGTCCAAAAACCAGCCATTAAGCTCAACCCCAGACCAGACCGTTTACTAGCGTATTAATATCCAAGAATTATGAAGCAAATATTCGCAAATAACTAAGCTTGAATAAGCTATTGTTTAGCATAATATAACCTCGGTTTTATATTATATTATAATATTCAACCCTTATAGAAAGTGTGCGTTTCCATTGCAATGGAATATATTTGACGTTGCAATGGGTTGTAATAACTATCCTGATCCTCTTCAACTCCTGGACTGATTGTCAATATGACAATAGGTTGAGGGTTCAATCAAATAATTGAGTCATTTTCCCGCTCTAATAAGACAAAGTCCGTCGTTGAGTTCCACTACCTAGGTCACACGTGTGACCTAGGTACAGTACGATCTCGTCGGAACTTCTTTAAACTCACCACGTAACTTTGGAATGGCATACCTGCTGCAATCTTTCCAGGTCGAGACGATATGGGCACCTTCCAAAAGCGCAACAATATCTACCTTACAGGCAGGCAAGACAGTAGCTCCTTGGATAGATGTATTTAGTTGAAGAATGGTTCTCGATTTATTCTAAAGAGAGCCAGAGAGAAGGGAGTGCCAAGCGCTACGTCTCTGCGTACCTCTTTCGCCTCGTCCACTGCCATCAACCTCTTCGTATGCCCTCTAGAGAATCATTATGCTTTTTATATCTTACTACTATCTTTCAGTATCGTCGATACTGTGTCCGCGATTTAACTTTATGAACTGATCTTTAATTATTATTAGATTTTTTTTTCTCGGCAGTCGGATCTGGTCTTCTCTTGGTCCGGTTACAAAAGTGAAAAGAGTTCTGGATCTTAAAATGCTATGGTTATGTAAGAAATGTAAAAGGTGGCCGGTCGAAATAAAATTCTCGATCAATATTTTGAATTTTTATTATATTTTAAAGATTTTAATAGTTGCATAAAGTAAGGGAGTAAATTAAAAGTCACTAAGCAAATCAATTAGTAGTTTCTCCCATCCAAAAATGCATAGATATTCTCAAAAAATACTGCAGCGATTTTGATAAAAATAAGACTAAATTGGATTATAAATAATTTGAATGAAAGAAAATAAAACCAATATCATTTTTAATTTCCAAGATTTTTTTGGATAAAACTACAAACTACATACACTTGTTAAATTTGACACGCACCTATATATACTTACAATAGGTCATCATGCACAAATATCAACAATATCACATACATACATGTCAAACTGATAACCTCCTTTTTATGAAGTCGGCAAAAATATTGACGTTTATATTGCTTATAACTCAATCATGCAGAAACAGATTTGTTCATACAAGTTTAGCATACAAATTATAATTTAGTTGATTGATCGATTGGATTACCGATTTGATACTTTTTATCACAATAAACGACAGGGCTTAATATTTTTTATCAAATTGTACTAAATTCGTTTTTGTATAAAATAAATTTTAAATGCCTGATATTTAAAAAAATCTGGATAATTAAATGTAAAATCGTATAAGTTTTTTTTGTCTCCGTAGAAAATTCCAGAAAAGTCCCTAAATTTCAATTTTCGAAGATCAATAACGGAAGGACTTTTAGTTACTTAATAAAAGAAAAGGTTTATAATATGTACAATTTTTTATTTTGTTACGTTTTATCACTAACGGATCAGACAGAACGAAGCGCCAAACGCTACGCCGCCTCTTGCGCCTCGTCAACCGTCATCCACCTCTTCATACATGCCCTCAGTACTGCTTAGTTGACCTTCCTCGACTATTATCAATACTGTGGTCTTAAAGTTTAACAGAGGACGTCCCCCAAGATTTTCTTTAGCATATAACATCGAACTCACGACCCTTCGATAAGCGCTAATAACTCTAGTAATTTTCACTAGTTAGTCTAGGTGCAATGGAACCAGTGTTTATCTTTGATTTATGAGCGGAGCGGTGTTGCTTTTGAAAATATTTAATTATTCCAATTTTTGGACGAGTCACTGTAATACGGCCGTTAGTCTTGACGCTATCGTGACACGTTCGTAATTTTAATATAATTTTCATAGTTTTTGTAATTTAAATGATTTATCATGTTTTTTCTAGAAATTAAGAAGAGGATTTCAGAATATAATATATACTTTTAGTAAGCGTATAGTAATTGTAAAGTAATAGTATTTTGAACCTGCGAAATTGTTGGAATAAGGTGCGGGTTCAAATCCCGCTATTTACAAATAATTATGTACCTATGTTTTTTAAAAAAATATTTTTCTTTCACAATTGTGGAATAACACATACAAAATATAATAATAATTATACATTTTTTAGCTTTTGCTTTAATCTAGCGGGCAAGCGGTTCTGGGCAAAAGAAAATCTGTTGTTATCATGTTGATATACACCGTCCATCGCTTTCACTGGTATTTCTTACTAACGGCGGTACTCAACGTCGCACTCTGCCCCGCCATTGAAGAGAATTGAAATGAAACTAAATCAGTTCCTTGGCGGGGATCGAATCCACAATCATCATATCAGACGTTGAACTATTAGGGTGACCACTCCACTTGGTTTTCTTTTTTGTTTTTTTATTTATTTTAGCTTTACGCTGTATGTCGCTTCTAGCAGGAGTAGGTAGAGGGAACCTGGGAACCTTGTATTAAGACAATCTGAGGCACTAGCGGCGTTGTTCACTAAATGTCGCGCTTTAAAATTAAAATATCTTTAGTATCTGCACTTTCGCTCAGTGGTCTATTGCCACTAGATATAAGAATAAAAGAGAATGCGAGCCTCTACAAAGTAAAAAGAGGGTTTTGTAAAAATTACCTCCCATCTGGAAAGGAGCTCGAGGTCGAAGAGACCTACCTAAGCAAGTCACACCCGTCAACACAAGTAGCTATAGAGTTCGAATTGCTGGAGGACTTGAATCCCAATACCATCGAATTACATCATATCGAGGGCGCCCAGATTTTTACTGACGGTAGTAAAATCAAAGGAAAAGTGGGAGCAGCCCTGTCACGATGGGAAGAAGGAAAGGAGACCGGTTATGAAAAATTCAGTCTACATCCAAACTGCACGGTCTTCCAGTCCGAACTGTACGCACTAGATAGGGCGATACGAAACGTGGCAGACAGCAACGACTCAATAGTTAATATCTTAAGCGATTCCAGATCGTCACTGGAACTATTAAGAAATCCTAATTCGGGCCACCCCTTAGCAAAGACAATAAGGGAAAGCGTGAGGAAGATCAAAGCACAGGGGCGAGAAATTAGATTGTTCTGGCTCAAAGCACACGTGGGTATTGCTGGAAATGAACGTGCCGACGAACTAGCAAAAGCAGCGGCACTCGCAGACTCTGATCAGGACTATGACAAAATTCCATTGTCATATGTTAAAGAAACGATAAGAAAAGAATCTGTCCGCATATGGCAGGACAGGTATGAAACATCCCAGACAGGAGCAGTTACAAAGAAATTCCTCCCAGATGTAGAAGTAGCATTCAGAATAACGAGAACGACGGTATTTGCACCGCTTCACATCCAGATGCTAACGGGACATGGAGGTATTGCAGAATATCTGTATCGGTTTAAACTGAAAAATTCTCCGAGTTGCGAATGCGATCTAGAAACACCTGAATCTGTAACGCACATTTTATTCGAATGTCCAAGATTTGCTGCTTACCGCTTCGATCTCCAAACGCATATCGATATAGACCTAACCGAAGCCAATCTTCCAAGCATTATGATAAATCCTATCTTCCGGAAGGCTCTCCTCGATTATGCCCTAAAGTCTTTTAGTATCGCATGTCGCCGAAACAGCACCAGAAATACAGGAGATTCCCATAGCCTATCAACACCAATAGCACAAACAAGCACAAACACACACGTAGGTCAACAAATACCAAACATACACCCGCAACATATAAATATAGACACTGCACTCCAGCTGCTACAACACGCCCAAAGGAGCAAGCCAGGATTAAGAACAATAGGTGTGGCCCTCTACATGGATGAAAATACTGAAAGGTTGGGCATAAGCTTCTGCAAGCCTAGAAATCACAAATACATCGCGATATCACCTGGTCTTGCTAGTCTGTTGAATGGTAGCACCAAGAAAATCGCAGTAAGACGCAAAATCTATGAAGCGTTACCCACGAGGATGGTTGGTGACATTACATGTCGAATAGTGAAATCGAAAAACAAATCGATAATACTCCTCGACTGGGGTGAAAAAACACCATTCGCGCGGGCTTGTGAGCTGCTCCATAAACTGAGTGAGACAACAGAACAAGGGCCACGAATAATAAGCATAGATGCCATGGTGGTTGAGTATAACAGAGGAGAAGTGGCAGACCGACTGGGTTGCATAATGGCCTCCAAACAACATGAGGTCATAGTGTACGAGGACAGAGGTGAAGACCTCAGTTACCTTAAGCCTGCACACTCCAGCACCCAAGCAGATCATCCTCAAAAAACCCTTTTAACCACCGAAAGTGGCTCAGAACGCTTTCAACGATTGACCGCAGAAGACAAAACCAAAAGTCCAGAGACAAAACACTCAGCTGCGAAGGCCATATGCAGAGGCTTTGGTGCAATTTTGGGAAACGTATTTGGTAGAAGGAAACTTCGTGCGGATGACAGACAGGCGGTAGCACTGGAGGAGTTCACAAGGAAATCGACAGAAGTTCCAGCGACAACATCCCGGCCAAAACCTACAAAGGCGGCAATGGATATTGTACAACCACCAGACTTCTTACCAATTCGAGAGCACGAGGACCACTATAAGAACGCCATGTTGGAATTCCTTGCAGTTCTGAAAGCTACCAAACAAGTCAAGTTTAGAACTTGCAAGGAAATTATACTTGCTTTTCAAGGCGGATACTCAATTTTGGGAGTAAAACTTAAAGAGGCAGAAGGCGCGATATATAATAGCGATAGCGGCCAGACCATCGCGGGAAGCATGAAAGGCACTTACATGGCAGCATACAATGCAACATCTGGCTTTGTCGAGTTGAATGAAGAGGAGACCAGGAGAACAGGATACCTCAAATTCAACACGCCTGCCAATGATCCCATGGTGGTTACTGCAAAATGTACTAGGATTATGCTGGAGGAAAGAATGCTGGAAATGGCTCTACACCTAGATAACACCCCTGAATCTACAGCTCCATTTACGTGGAAGGTGCCCAAGATGATGTGGGTCAACGGTGTTCCCGGGTGTGGTAAGACAACATGAAACAATTTGAAACATAGTGAAACAATTTGACATTGCCAGGGATACAGTCGTAACAAGTACGACGGAAGCAGCCAACGAACTTCGAGAGAGGCTCTCGGAACGTATAGGGAATTTGGTTAAAAGTAAAATCCGCACTATGGCTTCAATGTTGGTAAACGGACGACGAGAATCAGACAAGTGTTACCGCTTGATAGTCGACGAAGCTTTAATGAACCACTTTGGAGCGATAGTGATGGCAGGCAGAATCTCCGGAGCCGAGGAGATTCTTTTGATTGGAGATGTAAATCAGCTACCCTATATAGACCGAGAGAATCTTTTCGAAATGATTTACCGTAAGCCGCCACAACTCTTCAACCAAAACTTGGTGTGTACTCACAGAAGTCCCATGGACGTCGCCTACGCCCTGCGACAGATATATCCTGGTATATACTCGTCTAAGAGTGTAGTGCGATCCCTTTCTATAAAGGATATCAAAATGACACCAGTACCGGGAGATCTAAAATACACACTGTATCTCACATTTACCCAGGAGGAGAAAGAATCTCTGATAGCGCAGGGGTGGGGAGGAGAAACAGGTTCGAAGGTGCTGACAATTCACGAGTCTCAGGGTCTGACCAGCGCGACTGTTATAGTGGTTAACACTAAACCTATTAGGCTACAGCTGCATGATAGCGTTTCGCACGCCGTCGTAGCAATATCTCGGCACACCGACACCTGCACGTACTATAGTGAAGGCAAAGATGACGCAGTAATTATGTTAATTCGGAACGCGACGAAGGCAACGACAAAAAGCATTGTGGAATATAATTTAAAGATGGCTTTGAAAGATAGGAACGCAGCAGTCACCTCTTCCACCATAGCGGTCATGCCCTTATCCTAGTGCAAAATTCCTCACATCCAAATCAATTACGATAAAAGTGTAGCATGTACTTATAATTATGTAATTAAATATATATTGTAATATGTAAAATTGTTAAATATATATATAAATATAAACACTCGCTTAACCTTAGATCTAAGTAAATTTTGTAAAATAATGTAAAGATAAAAATATAATTTGCTTATTATAGATATTGATTGTATGTAAACGACAATGTAATTAATATATATGATAAGGATATTAGATATAATAATAAATTTAAAAAGTGTACGGACCAAGTGTCTGTAGTGTTAAGAAATAAAATAAATAAAAAAAATTAAAATATTAAATATTACCTTCCCCAAAACAGGAATCGAACGTACAACCGACGCGTTTACGCATGCTTATGCTCCTATGCCACACCGGTCTCAATATATTTCCTTATAAATATTACAAAAAAGACAAACAAAGACAATCCCAAGGGCTAGTATGTTAATATTTTGTATGAAACAATAGGTTTACTCGTTCTTGGTTATATGAGTCAACGTGCTATACCGTATAGGGGTGTGTCTTACTAAATTATTTATTTTATACAGGTAATTTATGTTTTTAATGGAATTTGAATATGTATTTGACACATGTAATAACAAATTAAATTGCAGATATATTGAAAGAATTTTAATATTTATGGATTTCCTCCTCGCGGATGTATTCGACAAAAAGTGGGGAATGGAGTATGTTAGCACTACATTCCCTCTGACGACGCTGCTGTGTGCCGGATACAGCGTGAAGCTGATTTATATATTTAAAAACGCTTGACGCTATATCCTGTATTTTGCAGGGAAAATTTGAGGGATTGGATTTAAAGATGTTTTTGCTCAATCCCAAAACTAGCTATTTACAATATAACTTCATCATTTCATAGTGTAAATAAAGTCATCTTATACTTACGTATGTACATTTTTCAAACTATGCAACGAATTTTAATGCAGTTTTCATTAAGAGAAAGATCGATTAAAGAGAAAGATTTATATGTAATAGAGATGCATGATACATGAGCCATAAAAGATATATAAAGATTTGTATTATAATTTTAAAAGAAATTAGTCTGAATAGGGTGCAAAACCCTTAACCTTGTATTGCACGCGAGCGTACAATAGTTCAGCATTATACTTCATTGAACATAGAACAGTTGGAAAACTCGAAACAGATACTTATCATTGGGTTCCTTTCTCAGAAAACAAAAAAAAGAAACGAAATGCGCAATTAGCGCGGTGGTTATCGGTTCGATGATGTGGGTATTGTTACATTTGAAATATTTTTTTTTACTCTGGTAATCAATGACATAAAATATCTTGGAAATAGGGCCAAAACGATGAGGCATGTCGATTTCTTCAGCCTTCCCTGTTATGTAAGAAAAATCGTGAAGCTATAAAAATAAAACAAAATAACATTGCAAATGACAGCCCTATAGTCTTATAAGTGGAAGCTCCTTTTATTTTCACGAATATTATATTTTTAGTCCTCACATTCTTATCTGTTTTGTATTGTTTTTTTATTATTTGTCGCTATAATATAAAATAATACAAGGTTTATAGTTGTAAATGTATTTTTTTTTCATTTCTATAAATATTTCTATTCAGGGTAAAATATTGTGTCATTATATATATATATATATATATATATATATATATATATATATATATATATATATATATATATATATATATATATATATATATATATATATATATATATATATATATATATATATATATATCATGTATACTAAAAATAATCTCAATTATCAACAGTAAGTGGTAGAAGAGGTAGGTGGGCTCTTCTGTTGACATTCGAGAACACAGTATCGAAGATACTGGAAAGAAGTCATACAAGGTCATGTAATAGGCAGTGGAAGAGGTGAAAGAGACATGACCGCTAGAGGTAAGTTAAATGTAAAAAAAAGGTTCTTACATTTTGGTGCTTTGATTTTTTCTAAAGCGATAGTAATACATTTAATTATATTTACTAACATTAAATATATTTACTATATTTAATTCAAATAATAATTTTTATTAAATATTGCATAGTGTTTATTTAATATCTTTTTGATTTTTCAAAATGTTTGAAGTTATATTCTTTTAACACTCTGCTACTGACGCTGTAGTCCCATAGACACTGCGAAATATAAAATTCAGTTTATTAAGACTAAGGCAGAGTTAACAAGGTGGACAAAAAATGTTTCATTTGCTGTTACAGTCGTAAAATAAGAGATTTTGTTTTAAGCGATATGAAAACCTGAAAAGTAGTATATACAGTAAAATCAAAGGAGGCTTATAGTTATCATAAGAAGGATAACATCCCCTCTTCATTACCAGTAGATGGATATATATTTATACAAATGACAAAGAAATATGTCCTATTTGTCAAAAAAATAAATAAAAAGGAGACTAAATTTTGTTTCTGTAATTGTTTGAAGGCAATTTTCCTTTGATAATTTTCATTTAGAGACTGTCTAATTTTGGTTTGCATTAACCATTACTTTTAGTTCATATTCCTTAGACTGATCAAAACAATAGTATTTTTTTAATAATATGATTTCATATTAAAACATTAGTCAAATATAAATAAATTTCATAATTTTTTTCTGTGTCATTCATGTTAAAGAAGAAATTTAGAGTGATTTATGTAAAGTCAATAAACACTGTTTAATCTTAAAAATACACATTATTTTATTTATTAAAAATAAGTTTAACTTTACTAATATACTAGTAATCTAATAAATATGAATAAATATTTTAAAAAAAAAAATATAAAATTACTTGCTGTTAAAAAAGTTGTCTCGTGGACCGCGTCAGTATAAATGTAAAATCAAGCCACGTCAGTCGGAGAGGGTTAAACGTCCCTAACATATACAGAAATCGGAGAGCAAAATCGCAAACTTAACAGTAGGTTTTCTGTATTCACCGTACAGAATGTAAGTAATGCTTGAAGAAATGAGTTGAAGATTACCAAATTATCCTTTAATATTAATATTAGATTTAAATCTAGTTACATACAAACATATAGTAGATTTTTTCGAGAATGCATGTTAAGTGGTGGAAAAAAATATTCTCCGTTCTTCTGAGTGTTAATCAAATTTAAAACCGTAGCGTTAACATGCAGACGGCCACTGTGCCACGATAGCCTCTCAATATGATAGATGAGGGTAATAAAGAAACGAAAATGGCAAATAATCTTTTGTTGATGACCTTTATATTATCTTTTAGTATAAAAACTTATATATGTTTCCGAACTGGCATTTACCTATAAAAAGAAAATAATTGCTATATTACATAGAATATTTTTCACATAAAAACGGCAACATCTTATGAGTGACTTACTTTCTAGATTTACATAATATAAAATATTTTTTTTAATTTCAGATATGAGGTCATGGATCATAATTAGGTCATCTAAGAAAGGAAATCTCTTATTCTGTGCCTCATCGTTTAACCGGTTGCCATCTTGAGTCTCTCCTTAATCTAATTCCACTCCACTTCCAAGCTGCAATCCAATATTGTTTTCTGAATCTTACCTTTTAGTTCCTTACCTTTTCCACTCTAATCCATTTTACTTGTATTATCTAGACGAGCACTCTCTTCTCTTATGGGAACATAGTTTATCAAGTAAACCACTGACCAACCAGCAACCGAGTTCCATCGAGTACTGTGGGCTTGCTAAGCCTCCTCGTTTCCCTGTTTTTTTCTGTCCTGCCTCTATTGCCTGTTTTAAATTCTGTATTCCTGCTTTATTCTTTTTTGTCAACTTTCCTTTCTCTTCTAGTGTTTTCTATTTTTCCTCATTTTTGTTTATCAATCCTGCATGTTCTTCCAGTTCTTTTATTAACTCATCTTCTTTTGTATTTTTTGACTCTCTGTCTTTTCTCCACTCTAGTCCCTGCGTTTACTATTGGTCTTATCCTTGTATCTATAGCTTCTGGCTCTTTGACAAGGTGGCAAAGCCTGTTAAAGAGGTTTATCATTTTGGCCTTTTTATAAATCTTTATTCTTTTTATCTATCTTCTTTTTAAATAAATGTTTGGCCTAGAAGTATTTTGGCTTTGCTCAGATAAGCTTTTACTTAGACAATACTGCACGCGTAAATTCTATTATCTTTTATGGTCCAGTATTTTTGTTTTTAAGGGTGAGACGGGGCAGTCAAGCGGTTTAGGGGTCTTTATAGTATTTTAGGGGTAGTGAAGTCTCCAAAATTACTCGTACCACTTCTTTAGTGGGGCCTGATTCGCATTCAATATTCTGCATAATTTATGTTATTATTAGATAGTGTGATATCCAAACATACTGATTTCATATATAGTTCATTTCATGATATAAAGATCCACTCATATGTAAGTTTCAAATTGATTTTCTGGAGTAAGAAAAAGAAATAAAGATGTTAATAACAAAAAAGCTAGGGCTTATCAACCCACCCATTGAAACGTTTAGGCTTAGTTTAGTGAAAATCCATTTAAAACAATAGTTCCCGAGACTAGCGCGTCCAATCAAGCAAATCCTTTAGCTGTATAGAATAGAGGTGATAAATAACTGATAGTGCCTCCAAGTAGTAAAAGATTTTATGCTCAATTTCCTGTATTAATTAAAATGTTATAGAATACTAAAAGCAACGAACATATTGTGTACGCAGACAAAGTCACGGGAACCCACTAGTACCTACATACATATGAAAAAATGATACCGATATCAAAATCAAATTACTACCCTATTATTTTACCATTCAATTGCCATTATATTGTGAGTATATTATGTTTTATATTATAACGTATTGTCCAAATGTTTTATTTTTCTCATGCATTTAACTTGAGTATCGCAAACTCGTTTGAGGCGTTTGGGCCGTGACCTTTAGGGTTGGGCTGTGTTATCGATTCTTTTCTTGTATGATGTACAATATAAGAATTTAAAAAAAGTTTAAAAAAATTTAAAAATATTTTTGTCTATTAAAAGCGATTGTTTAATTATTTTATTTTTTCCGACTCAGAATTGTCACTCAACCCAATATAAGTAAAGATACAAATTTTATATATGAAAATGTTTACGTTACTGTATGTATGTAAAAGCATAAACTTTTTAAATACATTAAATAAAAATACCTCTCTAGACTTTTTTTGCAGGTTAAAAAATTCTTAGATTCTCCCAGCCTAACCCACATGATTGAAATATAAAAATAACACGAAACCTATCGCCTTCGTCTAAAACACTAGAAATTTCTACACCTCCTCCATAAACAGATATTTGAACAAGTTATCTCAATGGGATACAAAAGTTTTTGTTTTGTTCGCTAGCGTTTGTTTGTTGTAAGTTCGATATTGCTAACTGCATATAGACGCAATAATAACAAGCTAACTAACTTTTAGTTGCGAAAGCGATGTTTCAATAAGCTGAAATAGCAATATATAAGTAATAATACAGGCCAGTCGTTGCGCAGTGGCACGAAGTGTGACTGTAAAACCGACTGGTTGTGGCTTCGATCCCCACTCGAGGAGATGAAATATTTACTTAAACTGTATATTTCCATTTTTGCTCTGGTGTCGAGGATAAGCATGGCGTTGAGTCTGCCACTCAACATGCAATGCCTCCAGAATTCGGCAGAAAGTGGGGAACAGAGTGTCTTAACACTAGGTTCCCTCTGCCTACCCTGTTGTGTGCGGAATAAAGCGTGAAGCTGATTGAAGTAATCATTTTATAATAACGAAAGTATTTTTTTGGAATATGTTACATTACTGTCCTCTTTATCTTTAAGAATGTATACATTATTTTAAAGAAAAATATTATATAAAAATATATATAGATTACACGAATAATTATTAATATTAATATTTATGAAAAAAAAACTAAAATAATAGTATGTATGAACAAATAATAATTTTAATATGCAATTAAATCTATATATCTAGAGCTTAGAGTGTAAATCTGCTTGCAAGGATGTTGTTCATATTAAACAAATTAGTAATAGCAGAGACAAAATCTTTTTTTAAATACTATGAGAAAATATCTATATATAATCAGTTTTTAAAATTTCAAAAATTGATTAATATTCTCTATTAGTATAAAATAATATAATGGTCAATTTAATTTTTTGTTAAACTTTCGAATAGCGAAAAACAAAAAAAAACACTTATAAAAAACGGAGTTAGTAGGTTACTACTCTGAGCCAACGCTGTTCCGCTACTAAAGTGACCGTAGAATATTGAAATTATAGCAGGTAGGTTAAAAAGAGGGTAGAGAAAAATATAAAAATAAGAATATCGGAAAAATAGTATTTTCCAGGCACTAATACATTAGCATATTTAAGATTTATTCAATAGTAAATTAAGGTTAATATTAAAAATAAATAAATATATAAATCGTTATCGATATTGTCACACTGTCCCATCACTAAAACACGTCACTTTCGTGTTCATCTTTTACACCTTTACTCGATATAGCCGTCTCACTTATCCAGTTTCTCAACTACACACCACATCTTAATATCTCTATACAATTTTTTGACATTATGTTTTAAACCACGCGTTTTAGTCATTTACATGTCAGTAGGTAGAGAAAATACTGATAAGACACTACGTTCTCTTCAGTCTCTGATTATTATAGAGGCGTAACAAGTTGCGTGTCGGAACTAAACACCGCGTTTTGTCTCAGCTCAGCTATAAGTCTACTATGAAGGATCGAACCCGCAACAGTCACGGAATACGGTACGGAATGTACAGGCAGTGATGTGCATAATGCTACGATGATTTTAAATGATCTTTTCATATTCAAAAAGGTTTAAACCTGTCAATGCATATTACTTTTATAATTGAGTTCTTTATTTTGATTTCGATTTTGTTTTGTGTGTGGCCTGTGTGTGTTTTCGTTAAATTTATTTTAACCTTTTTTTAGCTTCACTTTGTATCCCGTATATAGCAAATAAGATACAGGGTACCCAGTGCTGAGATACTCCATTCCTCACGCACCGTCCGATTTTCAAGACATTGCGTGTTGGTTACCGAAACTAAACGCACCAGAACGAAAATATGAAAATCAATAATCCCACCAAGTGGCAATCGAACCCACAACCTTTACGTTTCCAGTCACACTCTGTACCACTGAGCTATAAAGGCTCTACATGTACCTACATCTTTTCACCGATTCATACGAAACACAAATCATGCGTCATGACAGTTTCGAAGATTTTTTATCCAAAATGATTGAGATCTAATCTCCTGACAGCCAGTGCCTTTATCTGGATTGTGACAGTGTGAAAATTTAAATTGGCTCATACAATAATTTAAAATCAACGATAGTCGATAGCCACACGATATCGAACGAGTAAAATACATAACTTTTGTAGTTTATGCACTCTTAGCATGGTATTGAGAATGGCGAGTTATTATGAAGGTATTTTAATGTAGAAATTATATTGATGGTGACTGTAAACTGGTGGTGCGACTGGTTGTGGGTTCGATTTCCATTTGAGAAAATGTAATATTAAATAGTTTCATCTCTCTGCTCTGGTGTCGAGGCAAAGTGCGGCGTTGAGTACCGCCACTTAACACGCAATGTTAAGAAGTTAGTGGGAAATGAGAAACAAAATATATTAACAATTGGTTCCCTATGCCTATCCAGCTGTGTGTTGGATACAGCGGGACAGTATGTGACTGTAAACGCGGTGTTTGTGAGTTCAATCCCCAAGGAATGATTTATTGATTTCTCAACGCTCTGGTAAGTCAAAGGCAAAGCACGGTATTGAGTTCCGCCACTCAAGGGTGGCTCGAAGGCTTAAAACAACTCAACAAAACTGGTTACTCTGACATGCAGGCTAAAAGATGAGACTAACAACATCTATAGTTACATATAAAATTCTTCTGTTACTGAACGACTAATAGGTAACACTCAGTTATTGAGCAAAAGAACTAAAAATTTAAATTTTGTATGGATTACAAGAATATTAAGATACGTTTCACGGGATTATTATTATAAGGATTACTTATTAACGGAATAAAACGGAATTTTCCATTTTACGTATTAAAATCCACGCAAATTAAGTCACAGGACACAACTAGTATACAATAAGATGATAAACAAGTCTATTTTTAAACATATAACAGATTATGCGCCTATTAGGTACGGGACCAGTATTCTAGCTTAACGCGTAAATCATGTTTTAAAATTTAATTATAATGTATTGGCATGTAAAAAGTATGTTAAAAGTAAGTATATTTTTTGGGGTTCCTTATAGGTTTTTCATTATATTTTTTTCATACAGACTCATTTTTCACTTCTGGGAAGAAGAAGCAGAATATATATAGAATGAAGTGAACGATCACTTTGTTATTCACATTGAATTTTGTGTATTTTACTTCAGTCTAGTCTAGTCGATAGGATCGACTACCTCTTGGTTGATTTAATTAATATTAAAATAAATTTTGCTTTTATTTGCATTTCCTTTCATTTAGGTGTATGTAAAATATTTGACTTATATATAAAGGTTTTAAAATATTCTATGTCTGTCCCTGGAGCTGGAGCTCCCGGACGCCCAAGGAAGGCTGGTTGGATGTCGTAATGCAGGTCATAAGAGCCAATGGTCTAAATACTCAGGACGTTACAGATTAAGCAAAGTGGAGTAGATTAAGCAGGAAGGCAGACCCTGGTAGAAGATATAAAAGTTTTAAAAAAGTAACAATTATTTTATAAATATTCTTCTCTTCTCTTTCTCCAATTATGATTATCGCATTTAAGCTGCATCACACTATTCATGTTAATATCATTTTCTCTTACCATACAGAACCTTCAGTACAATTTCTTCGGACTTCACTTTTTTGTAGAACCTGTCACAGGATTGCTAACATCCGTTTAAACCTTTTAGTTAAAATAACCATTATTTAACTGTGTTAAGTAGATATAACTAACTTGTAATTATATATTTTTTCATCTTTATGTTGTATCCCGCACATAGCAGGGTAGGCAGAAGGAACCAGAGGACCTAGTGTTAAAACACTTCGTTAGTTCCCACTTCCCACCTAAGACTAGAGACATTGCCTGTTGAGTGGCGGAACTCACCGCCGCGCTGGGCCTCGACACCACCATTAATCATTTCATTTCCTCGAGTAGGAATCGAACCACAACCTGTCGTGTTAACCGTCTCTAGTGTGTAACATGTGAATTTCTGATCCGATTTTAATAATATTTTATACCAACTCAAATTGATTGCTGAAATTTAATTATAATTATCCCGTGTATCCCGCTCTGACGAAAACGTACGAATGTAAACGCGATAAGTGTAGGTTCGATTCCTATACAGGGGAATTAATTACTTTCACTTCCTTACTCTGATAACTCTGAAAACTGATAAAGACAAAATCAACATGTCGTTTCTCAACCCGCCACGTCTTGAATATAATGCGGTGCGTGAGTAACGGAGTGTCATAACACTAGATCTCTCTGCCTCCCTACTAGGAGAGATAAATAAACTAAGTAAGAGAAAAACAGTTTGGAATACTAACATTATTTCAATACTTAGCATTATCAATCACATTTTCATATACTTTTATTAAAATTGTCAATAAAATTGAACCTTAGACCTCCCCCATCGTCAATTATACCTCGTTAATAACAATTATACATCAAACACAATAACATAACGATACCTTTCATAAATCTGTTGATGATTTAAACACAATGTACGGACGAAGGCAGTGTTAATATGTTTTACGTGAAATATCTCTTAAAATACATAAAATATGGTATAAGAGATGGTTGTAATATTTTTGATTTTTGATTTTTTATTTTTTTTCTTAATTTGTAGTGTAAGAGGCGACTGTTATGTGTATATTTTTTTAGTTTTAAGCTGTGTTCCTCATGTAATAAAATAAGCAGAGAGAATCTAATATTAGGACACTCCGTTCCCTACGAACCTTTAAATTTTTTTTGTCGTTGTGTATTTAGTGATGGGACTAAAAATGAAAAAAAAAAAATCTCTCATGTAGGAATCCTTATTGATTAATGTGAAACATGTTGTCTCATAATATAGAATAGAGAGGCATTCCAATGTTCTTTTGTTAAATAATTTGTTTATTTAAAAAAAGAACATTAGAGTGATGGTGATGATGATCATATGGGATGTAAAGCTCTCGGAGAGCATCTATGGGAAGATTACGGAGGCGAAAGAGGTATACCAAATCCAACTCTACTACCTTGCCAGGGATAAAGCGTGAAGCCAAAACAATTAACGTGTTGAGTGATAGTAAAACGTAAGCTTTGTTTTATCAAGGACTATATTTTTATTACAAATCCCGCTAGTGGAGTCAAACCTTCGACCTCTACGTGCATAATATTATCAGATACTACTCCACAGCGCAACGAAGGTCCGATTTGTAAAAGCTCAATTTTAAACAATATTCATCGGTAGTCATTTACAAAGTTGAAGAATGTTGTAGAGATGCTAAATATCAACACATGCAAATAGGTTTTTTTCCACGTCGCGACACATGTTAGGCGCCGGAGAATATTGTTTTTTAATAATAATTTTGCCTTAGACCAAATGGTTCCGTACATATATGTTTAAAGTTATATAATTCTGTTGTCTTGTCTATTCTAATTCTAATTATACAATCCAATTTTCTTGATATTGCGTGGTGAGTGATGAATTTCAGCACTACCGTTTTGTCTTATTATCAGAGCGAGGAAATCAAAATAATTCGTTCCCTCAGTTGGAATTAAAGCCTCAACAGTCTCGCTGTGCTGGAAATTTTAATAAATTTACTATTATTCGCTCTGGCACCAAGGCAAAAGCCCGGCGTTGAGCTCCGCCCCAAAAGATGCAATGTCTCGAAAAATTCTGCAGAAAATGGGGAAATGGGGGTTCCCTCTACTCTGCTCTACTCTATTTTATTAGTTCCATATTTCTAAGGGAACCCAATTATTTTTGTATAAAATTCTAGTTGATAATTGTATGTTGATTTTAACTGCCGAAGTGTGAATTTTAAGGATCCTTTTTTTCTAAAAGGATGACCTTCGACTGTTGGGTTAAAACCGTTCTCAAATTACTAGTTGTAGTAATAATACATTTGCAGTTCGCTCAGTAGGAAGTTATGAGCTTCAGGCTCTATCCCGCACATAGGGCAGGCAGAGGGAACTTAGTGTTAAGAGATGTCCCCCATTATCGCGGAATCCTGGAGTCATTGCGTGTTAATTGGCGGAACTCAACGTCGACACCAGAGCGAAGAAAAGGAAATACATTTTATATTTATATAAATATTTCATTTTGTCGAGTGGAACTCGAACCCACAACCAGTCGTGTCACACACTTGTGACCCTACGCCACAAGCTGGCCCGGCCTCTGGGAATTAGTTAGTCCCTAACTCATGGGAACTATTGTAGCACACTGAACGACATCTAAGTATATAAGCGATGGTTGTGTGTTCGATTCCTATTCGGGAATCTCTTCCACTAAACAATGTTTAATATTATAATGTTTTAAATTTGGACCTAAAGTTGAAGAATGGAATGTCTCAACACTAGTTTCAGTTATATACGGGAGATTCTTAAGCCTTATCAAAAATAACATGTTGAAATGGACATTGTTATCAGTCACAGTGCTAGTGGGTTCGATTTCTATTTAATACATTAAACGTTTTAATTAAAATTTCAATAAAACACGAATAAAAGATAAAAAATATACATATAAAATACTCTATATCAAGGAATTCACACCGTAAGAATTTATGAAGAGTTAATTAGCATTATCTATATATTTGTCTTTTTCTTTCCTTTGGTATACGAGCGAGAAAGCAATATAATGGGTTTCATAGTGTTTTACAACGTCGATAATAACCTTTTAATAATGTATTAGCATTTTTATTGTTTTTAATTTATTCAATCGGAATTTTGTAACTATTTATGCGTTATGATAGTATAAATTGACATCTTCATTTCTCCGTTCTCCATTTTACGTAGGACAATTTGAACTTTCACCAATCACTTTAAACTTCAAGAATCTTATTAAGAACATATAAAAAATAGTGCCTTAATGAGAACAGAAGGACGGTGTCCTAACATTAGGTTCCCAGGTTTCCTTCCTACCATATTCTGATGTATGCGAGATAACTACAACGTGAAACTAAAAAAATAAATGAACAATGTAACTTGAAACAATAAGTCAAACATAACAACTGTAAAAATAAAATAATATATAGTAAAAAAAATACATGTATTCTCCATCTCCATCATCAGACCAGCTCGATGATACCGCATTATCCTCGTCATCGGAGCTACGTACGTAACTACCAAGTTTCATTGTAATACAATTATTTGTGAGTCAAATTTAGTTTTCTAGGTATTATATATTTACAAGGTAAGAAGTCGTAAATAAAAACAAATAAATATTCATAAATGTAGGTAAACATATTTAAAAAAAAGCTATAAATAATCCTTTTTGAAAGTTGGTTGTATCGAAATATAGGAGCCTAATTCATTTCGACGTAACGATAAGGGGAAACGTATAATTCCTATCTTAGTTTGTTTAATTTTGCAAAAGTGAGCCATTTTGCTAATGAAATTTGAACTCCAGATCTTTGAAATAGAGTCGATACAGTTTTAATATGAAATAAAACCCAATCAAAATTTTGGGCGGGCCAGGACTTTGATATATAAGCGATGGGCACGAATGTAGTATGAGAGGCAGTTGATAATAACTAGGTATTGTTTTTAAGTTTAAAACGAAATGAAAATATATAACACTCGGAAGAATGAACCCTTCAGGATCACTTTGTTTTTTTGTTGCCTTTTTTTATGAAATTCGTCGCGTAATTAAAACCTAGAGGGTTCGTAGGCCTACAGTTGTGAAATTTGGCACGAAGTGAGAACTTACAATACATATAAATCCTTTATATGTATAGTAAGTGGTCACTCCATGAAATCCAAAAAGTAAATATTTATAACAATTTCGTAGAAAAAAAAACATTCGATATGCAGGTTTGCATGAATTTGCATATTTAATAACACATAAGTACTACTTTTAGATATACGTACATATTATAATATCTCCACAGAGACGATTCTAATTATCTTTATATGTAACTTACATAGTTTGTTAAAAAACACTCATCTTATGACGTAAAAAAAATATTACAAATTAAATCAGTTTCACGCTGTATCCTACACACAGCAAGGTTTTTCCACTTTTCGCCGAATTTTGGAGGCATTGTGTGTTGAGTGGCGCAGCTCAACGCCGCTCTTTGCCTCGACCCCAGAGCGATGAAATGCAAATATAAATTTAAATAAATATTTTATTTCCTCGAGGGAGGATGGAATCTACAGTCGTCGCGTTACAGTAACGCTCTTGTGCCCCTGGGCCACTATACACGTCACATAAATTAAGCAAATAAAACATGTTCTATATTGTCAATAAAATATCTTTACACTCCGCAAAATAATTCCTCCGAAAAAAATTGCAAAGAAATATAATTAATTTCAGCCCACCACCTCTCAGCCTATACATTTTAAGCCTTAATTCTGAGTGATACCGATGTATCCGACTGACATTTAATTATTTGAGCGAACGTATTTATGAATGTTTCGCTGCTAATTCCTCAACTGACACCACCTACAGATTACTGACATTTTTTTTTTCTTTATGTAAAATTTCTCGCGTTATCGCATCTGTTTTATTTTTGTGCCGAATTTTTGAAGCTTATAATATACTAGTGGCATGCACCGACTTTGATTATTTTTTTCTTGTTTTAGTTGTACCAACAACATGTAACAAGCAAATAAGAATTTTGACGTAGCGTAAAAAGACGTATGACTTACTGGTTAGAGCGCTTAGACGGGAAACACAAGGTGCGGGTTCACATTCCGGTACTTTTAATTTTTATACGCTTTGTATCTATACCCTAATATAATACATACCACAAATTGACAAACAATTATATTTTTGCTTTTTCTTAACTACTCCTTGGACAAGGCGCAAAATGTATGCAGAGATCGTAGCTTTTGCCACTTTGATCTTTCTGGCTACTACCACCGCTACCCACTGCTAGGAATAAAGTATAAAACAAAAAAAAAGTAAATAAAAAAACAGCATGTTTTATAGGTATTACAATAATCAAATTCCCGATCTTAGCAAAATATACAAGGAAAAAGTGAATTACTGGCTTATTGAACCGAGCTGAGATTTCTCATGCAGATATTTAGTATGACGTCAGCATCCTGTAAAGTTTATATCCTGTAAAATTTATTTTAATTTACATTATATAGACCGTCGCGGCGCAGTGACAGCATCTATCTACAACCACGATGGTTGTGGGTTCAATAACCAATTATTTAATTTTTATTATGTAGATACATCAATATACAGACAAACAACACTTTATCGTACAAAGTATTTATAATATTAGTAACAAATATTTCTTCATACAAAGTGGTGTAGGTACTTCGGCTGAACCATGAGATGCGTAGGCGCATCTCATTACAATACAACTCTATTGTGCGTTTTACGATCACAAAAAAGCTACCTTGCGCGGATGGGTTTACTGACTTCAAATTTTCATATAAATATAGACTGACGAATGTCGTTCACAACTTTTTTTTTGTTTCACGCCGTATCGCTTGTAGCAGGGTAAACAAAGGGAACCTACTGTTAAAACACCGTACTGTTAACGCACCGCCCAATGTTCGAGACATTGTATGTTAAGTGGCAGCGGTCGAAGCCGCGTTATGTCTTGCTACCAGAGCGAATAAATGACAATAATTCGATCCCACAACCGTCGTGTATACAGTCAGACGCTAACCCACTGAGCTGCAACGAATTCGAAATATTTCACCTGATTAACTTTCAGAGTTATATGACAAAGTCTTATTAAGAAAATAATGTTTAAACTTATAAACTTGAATCTTTAGGATTAAAAGTTGCCAAAAATATCTTTAAAGTTAAGTACTTTGGAATTAAATAAATTTATTGTGCATTGTATAACAGAATTCTAAACTCGATGGGTGTCGATACGATCCCCAGTTGGGAAATGGATAGTACGATATGTGGAATGCTCTTTTTTGGTTCACACTATATCCTGCATATACCAAAATAAGTAGAGGGAACCTGAAACCCTAGTTTTAAGGCATTCCGTTAAACATTTTCTGCCCTATTTTCCAGACATAGTATATCGAGAGGCGAGTGCAACTTCGCGCTTTGCCTTGTTACCAGACTGAGGAAATAATAAATATTACTCTCCCCCGAGAGGGAATAGAACCCACAACCGGCATATGCAATATAGTTAGACGGCGTGCCGCTGCGCCATGACGGCCTCATATAAAAATATGTATATAAAGAAATAAATTCGCTTGTTTTATGAATAACATCATTTTTTGCTCAATTTTGACCCTACCTAAATTTACGATATACTTTCCGAAGAAACGGATATGCAATAATAGGTTTTATTAAGTTTTTAAATTAGTGAACTATAAAATGGATATTGAAATGTTTGTAAAATATTTCAATCTATTTTGTTTAATGAATATTTTCATTTCGTCTGGTAAAGCGCAGCGTTCAGTTCCACCACGTAACATGCAACACCTTAAAAGTTCAGCGGAAAGTGAGAAACGTAAATGTCTTTATGAGCAACGAAGTGTCTCATCCCTCTGTCTACCCTGCTATGAGTGGGATACTGCTTAAAGCTAAAATAATGTTAATTATTTAACAGCATGATCCTACGGTGGCTCAGTAAGACGGCGTCTGACTTAAAATACGATGGTTGTGAATTCGCTATGCACTCGGAGGAAAGAATATATTTAAAATGTCACCGTTTTCTCATTCTGGAGTTCCACCGACTTGTATTCGGACAGGATGTGTAGAACAAGGTGTCTTAACGTTAGGTTATTTGTAACCAACTTTAAAGAAGAGGAGGTTCTCAATTCTGTTGGTATATTTTTTAACATACGTTTGTTAGGTTAGTCATGAAACTTGGCAAGTTTATTAGACTTTGACTTGACTTTGGCAATTGTCTCTAGCTTAGGTAACAACACAGCAATATGATATCATCGAGCTAGTCTGATGATGGAGCCAGGACCTGAATTGATGAACTCTTCGCATGTTTCGCAATGAGCAACTCGAGTTAAGGCTCATATAGCATGTTCTATAGTAAGGGGCTTAAATTATATATTTAGATGTTCCACCACTAATAGCCACCCAACACGCAATGCCACGAAAATTCCTATCTATCCTGCTGTATGCGGGATACAGCGTGAAATTCAAAATAATAATATTATTGCTGACCCTATCGTATGCAAGGGTTTCAAAATAAAAATCATAAATTTTACACAAAAGTAAAATGCACCTGCACTAAGGCGGGGTGAGACGTCAATATATTTATAGCTTAGGGGGATGTTAAAACAATCCAAGTTAACACCTATAATTATATTTCGTATACGATTAGTATTGTGAGTATATCGAGGCCAGTCGTGGCGCAGAGGCACAAAGTGTGACTGTAAAACCGACTGGTTGTGGGTTCGATCCCCACTCGAGAAAGTGAAATATTTATTTACATTTATATTTTTATTTTTTCGCTCAGGTGACGAGGCAAAGCGCGGCTTTGAGTTCCGCCATTTTGGCGGAAACGGGGGAACGGAGTGTCTACTAGGTTCCCTCTGCCTACCTGCTCTGTGCGGGATACAGCGTGAAGAAAAAAAATTGTATTCTGATCGTGCGAAACAACAACAACATATGAAAAGTAGCAGACAGTCGTGGCGCAGTGTCACGTCTGGATGTAAACGTGAGGGTTGTGGTTTTGATTCCCACTCTAGGGAGTTCTTATATTAATTATTCATTTCCCCGCTATTGGTTACTAAAAAAATCTAAAAAATGGAAATATATATTACAGAAAAAACTTACAAACTTTCATTTGACAAAATGAGTGCATGGAGTATGCACAAGCCTAAGTTTGTCAACTTTTATAAGTTGTACCTACATCTTGTAGATTTAAGTTCAATTGCCATTCATGGAAATGTAATATTTAATATCTTTATCGCCTCGCTCTGATAACAAGCAATGCCTAACGAATTCGGCGGAAACTAGGAAAAGGAAACGTGTTAATGGAAACGCAGTGTCTTAACACTACGTTCCCAGGTAACCTTTGCCTACTCTGCTATGTGCGGGATAGAGCCTGAAGCTAAAAAAACAGTATACCTACATAGTCATTCTAAATATACTCGTATTTAGATGTATACAAAAAACACTAAACATAATATTTTGTTATTTCGTAAAAATCCAAACCGGTTTTTATTACTTTCTAGAAAACATTTAAATTGGTTGACATTCTTGAATACAGCCATTATATTATATGTACTTACATGTTTATAAAAGATTACAATCTATTTCCCACACTGTGAGAAATACAAATTATAAATATTATGACATCGCCACTATCGTCAAAACGCGGCGTTTAATTCCGCCATTCAACACGCAATGCCTCCAGAATTCAGAACAAAATGGGAACGGAGTATCATAACACTAAATACCTGCCTAACTTGTTATGTGCGAGATATAAATTATTTTTATATTCCCGCTCATCTCCACCTCAACGGTGCAATTTGTCTTGTTCAGAGTGAGGAAATGTAAATAATTTATACCCCTGACTTGGAATCGTATCCACAACTATAGCAATTACAGTCAAACAATATGCCGCTACGCCACAACGGTCTCTCGGTCTCGACAACCAAATCCAATATCTCTTAAACATTAAGAACGCACGGTATTTCTACGTTTTATATATTTTTTTTCCTTAATATAAATCACAGAAATTATTTCTTCACTGTAAACGGATGATTCATATAGAAATATTCATAACATAAACAATAAAATAATATAGCATACATTTATGATTGTCCTTTGATGTGAATGAAGCCGACTTTTGTGACTAATGGTACTGGTTTGGTGATCCTAGTGGCATTTACTCTGAGAAGGTCGTGGGGTCGACTTCTAAAGCAGATTTTTTTAGATTCACGCTAACAATAGTGTTTGCATTCACGCTTTTTGTATACCTCTTTGTCTTCGTCCACTGTCAGCAACCCGCGCATACATGGACTCCTGGGGTCCTCATCCTTCTTACGTAGCCTTCCTTCAGTATCTCGATGATATACTGAAGGAAGGCTGTATTCTTGAAGGTTCGAGAAGGAAATATACGTCGGTTAGCTGTACATTATTTGTTTTTGTTTTCCTTGATTATTAAACCTCAAAGAGTTCAAAATTTTGAAAGGTGATCTAACGAAAAAACATCAATTTGTGGGGAATCATCACCATACTGTAATCGATACTGTGTGTTACGTCGATACTGAGTATTCGAAGCTCAATCGAAGTCTCCCTCCACCTCTCTTATCACTCACTCTTGCAGCATATAATGTGTTATTTTTTATTTATACATCTCCTGCATACAACATTAAGCTCTCTGGCTGCCCTGCTAGGCACTGTGTGTTTAGACACTGTTTGTTTAGTTGCGGACAGTTTTAACAAAGCTGGCGATGAAAATAATTAATTTTTCCAATTCTTTTTAATTATAATTCGGCTCTTAAAAAAGCGTGTAAAAAACCTTATATTTGCAGTTGAATACGGATCAATACGGAATACCCTTGAATACGTACTACTCCAAAGCGTTCGAAACGTCGGGTTCCCAAACATGTATAATGTCAACTACACGCGTTTAATCCGTTTAAAATAGTTTCATTTAAAATTATACGCGTTATTCCTTTAAATGCTATCAAAATAGGTTCAGGCAAAAACTAATTACTTCACACCATAAAATATGACTTCGATTTTGACACATTTTAATTAAATATCTCATTATCTCGAGCGTAGTGACTTAACACTGTCTCTATCAACAACAATTTATGGATACTAAAAACAGTCATAAAATCTTATCTACGCAACTTTGCATAGATTCAAAAGACTTTTTTTTATTATTTCGTCGTAAAATTACAAAATTATAGAACGCAATTTCGAACTTTGTACTACCGTGTTTAAGAGCTATGCGTGAATTAACATACATACAGTGTACTATCTTAAAGAGTATTTTATTTGGTTGATCGTATAGCGGCTTCCTTTTAATGGTAAAAGTCGTTAATTCTGAAGAATTTCAGCATATATCTATATTTATATGCCTGTATGGTTGTTTTTAGTTTTAAGAAGTCGAGGCCTACGCCATTAGTGGTGCAAGGGCAAGTGTGTGACTGTAAACACGAAAGGTTGTGGCTTCGATTCCCACTCTACAATATTTAATATTTTCATTTCTTCGCTCTGGTGTGGAGGCAAAGCGCGGCGTTGAGCTCTGTTACTCAACTCGAAATACCTCTGGAATTCCACAGAAAATGGGGAACAGTGAAATGGAAATATAAATTTAAATAAAAAATCATTTCCTCGACTGGCGCTCGAACTCACAACCAGTCGCATTTCCAGTTACACTCTTGTGCTCCTGCACCACGACGGCCTCGGATGATTTATTATGTACATAAATGACATTTACAAAATGTAATTAGATTTGTTAATAAAAGTATTTATATTTTTTATAATATTATTTTTAATATAAATTTTAGTATTAAAGTAAGAAGTATATTTAGAAGCATATGCATTTTTAAACGCAGCGAGAGTCGAACCTGCATTTCTTGGATACTGGACACACTCTCTCCGTCAATCAAAACATACATTTGTTTCTAAAAATATATTTTGTAGCTTCACGTTGTATCCTGCATATGGGAGGATAGGCAGAGGGAAGCTAGTGTCGAGACACTCCATTCCCTAATTACCGTTGAATTCTGAAAGGATTGCGAGTTGAGTAGCAAAACTCAAGTCAGCATTTTGCCTACTTAACCGAATGAGGAAATTAAAATATTAAAAAATATACTGCTGAGTGAGAATCGAAACTCCTGTTACGTGTTAACGTTAACTAACGTAAAGTTACAGACAAGCTTGTACCACTGAGCCCTGACTATTTTTTATATTGTACTATAATTTTCTTAGCTTACTAGAATCGAAGTCGCTACCCACATCACATAACTACTCAACCATAAAGGTCTCAAATAATGAAATTAAGCAAACCTTCACTCCTTCCATGTTATTTGCATTCAATTTTAAAAACAATGCCGCCATTAAAAGGGATATTTTTGTAAAATGATTTTTTTTTTCATTGAACCCGTAAATTGTAATATACAGGCGTTATGACGTTGCATTGTCCCGCGCGATGGATTTTTGATGGTAGGCCAATAGGTTTAAATTTTTTGGGTTGTTTTGGGAAATTTTTAAGCGGACATGACACCGTCGTGTGGCAACGGCACACCGTTTGACTGTAAACGCGATGGGTTTGTGGGTTCAATTTCGACTCGGGGCAAGAATAGCGAAGCGTTGAGTTTTGACACTCTGCAGCTAATACATATTTTGAAAATTAGGGCGAGAAATGGCAAATACCGTAGCGTTTGGCGCTCCGTTCTCTGACTTGACTCCGTTGACTGGCTTCCGTTCAGTTCTCTGACTACCCCGCTATGGAGAAAGCGTGAAGCTAGTTTAGTTTAGGTTTTTTTCTTTTAAGTGACTAACGGAGTGTCTTAACAATGTATTTCCTTTGCCGTTAAAGCAACCGTTTGCTGATAAAGATAGGTTAAGCCTGTAAATTCGTTTTTATTAGTAGCGTAATAGTAATATCATATTAATAATAAAAAATCCTTTTTAATCAATATTTTCTAAAAGGTTCTTGGACGATCTCCAGGATTCGAGTTGCCCGTTGCTCATTCTTATCATTTAGATCATAAACGATGAAGAACGGAGCGTCTTGACACTAAGGTAAATTTGCCCACCCTGCCATATAAAAAAATCAACTGTTTAATCTACAGAACACCATGGGAAAAAAATTAAAAATTTGACTAGTAAAATCATGCGACGTCGCCTACATTAATTTAAATTGAAAATCTGTCGATGTTTCACTTCGATAGTGTTGACGAAAACGAAAAATTGTGATATGATTCGATTAAAATACACTTATGTGAAGATATTTATTTTTTGCCCAGTTTTAATACTTTTACGCTACTTTATTAAAGAGAAAATATAATCCTTAAAATTTTTATACAAAATTGGAGAATGTATTGAAAGTAAATTATAATATTCAATTTTGTATGAAAATTATGAATATAATGAGTAATTATGAAGATTATACTATGTAACGTTATATTTTAAAAAAAAAAATTACAATTATTATAGGTAACGCAATAAATAACTAATAATTATAATTTTTAACAAAAAAAAAACGACTTCCACTTGATCCCATAATCAGAACTTAACAAAACTTTTACCAAACTACTCTTGAAGTGTATCCGTTCCAATTAAAAGGAATTATCGAAATCAATTGGAGTGATAGAGGCCAGTCGTGGCGCAGGGGCACAGAGGCCCAATTTTTGGAGATTTTTGGAACGTTTTTTGACTATTGTGCCGAGGAACTCGACCCCGATCTTTTTACCTTGTTACTAGAGCAAAGAAATGAAATCGTGAATAAATAATAATTAATTTTTCTGAGCGGGATTCGATGCCACAATCGTCGTATTATAGCTACAAGCTTATGCCACTGCACCACTGTGGTCTCAACATATTTTTAATGAATTTTAAAATTAAAAATGTGACTATCTTCAAGGGCTCCTTTAAATTTCAATATTTCGAGCTCCTCTATCCTTTACTACTTCTGATTCTACTAACGTACTGACTGACTTAATTTATAATACTGTTCTTGACAGGTAAAAGAAAATATCTGTAACAAAAAGAGTCACTAATTTTATAAGTATTCGTATGGGATTCGAACCCGCTAACCCTGTAGAACAGTGACGTCACGTTATACGTCATAAGAAGGAAACTATAAACCGGCTCGGTGCTTGGATCTAGCCGAATGTTGCTACGAGTCTTGACTTGAGTTTATTATTAGTATACTAAGGTTTGGAAAGATTGGCTGTTTATGTTTAGTATTTTTTATTTTTATTAAATCCATCGTAGGGCCGTCGTGGTGCAGTGATTAAACATTTTTTTTTATTTGATCATCACTTTATTTTCATATTCATCTTATATTAGTATTGCTTATACTATATAATTCAGTTATCATAGATAAAATCACTTATTTTCTACTCTTGAAACAAAGATGAGAAATTTCAAAAAAATGAATAATATTGTGTCATCGTGTATTATATATCGTCGTAGCACAACTTAGTAACACTGATAACCCGATGGCAGTTACTTCGAATCCCACTCGAGGGAAACATTTATTTTCATTTCGTCGCTACGGTAATAAAATAAAACGCGGCATCGAGTTATGCCTCAACAAGTCCCGAAAAATCGGCAGAAAGTGATAAACGGAGTGTCCTAACACTAGGTTGTACAGCCTGTAACTTAAAAAAAAAATAACGACAATCCACAAACAACCAATATCAAAAACGTCTCGTACAACACAGTAGTATCTCTTTAGCATACTAACTCACTTCCGGTTCTATATAGAGCCTCCAAATGGCCTTTTTATCGATGTGCTCATTGTATTCGGTAGAAATTATTTTTATTCGAGTAACGTTTCGAATGTTTTGATTTTTGCGAAACTATATTTTATGTTTTATGTTAGTCACCTAGTTAAAGTGCCAAATTGTAGGACATTTTGGATTGATTGTGTAGTGTAAGTTCGATTCTCGATTTGTGCAATATTCGATTTTAGAGGCCGGTGGTGGCTCTGGGGCACAAACTGTAAGCGCGTAAGTTGTGACTTCGATTCGCTTTCGAGGAAAAGAAATATTTCATATTTTCATTCTTCAATCTGGTATCGAGGCTAAGCACGGCGTTGAGTGGCGCTCAACATGCTATTCCGCTAGAATTTTGCAGAAAGTAGGGAACGGAGTGTCTTAACACAAAACTCCCTCTGCCTACTGTGCTATTTGTAGGACAGTGTGAAGCAAAATAAAAATTATAATAAAAATCACCGTAGATAATGAAATGTAAAGATATATATTTTTAATTTTCTTATTAAATAAAGTCGAAAAAGAGTATCTGTTACCACAAAAGACTACCTTCCTTACACTGGGCAAATTTTATAAAGAAAATGTAATATGGCTGCTTCAAAAATTGAAATTTTATATTACTGGCAGTCGACAGTCTAGTAGAAATATATCCAAGGTGTATGTAAAATAAAAATTAAAGTCAAGTACAAGTCTTGATTAAAAAAAGTGTTCCGTATACAGTTTATTTATTTAATTAAAAAAAATATAGTTGGCTGTCGTGGCGCAGTGGAGTGAGGCCTTACACGGGATGGTTGCCGGTTTAAATTCCACACATCTAATTCAAGAATAACATAACAAGCGGCTTTAAGTTGTTTTGTGTTTCGTAATTTGACGTTCTTTCTCGCTTATAGTTGGGTAAGCAGAGGAAATTTTCCTCAACCAGAGTCAAACCTATGAACAATCAACCCACACAAATACACTAAAAGTTCTATATACGTACTAAAAGTTTATTACGAAGAAAGTGAGGAACGGAGTATCTCAACACTATATTGCCTCTGTCTAGCCTGCAATATGCGGGATACAGCGTGAAAAACTCAGCAAACACACAATATCCGAAAGCGGAACACCAAACAAAAATAAATTGACATTTCATCGATTTCATTTCCAAATAAATTGAATATCTCGAGGAGATCAGATTCCTTAGAATAAAGAAACAATGCTGCTTAATTTAGTTGGTGGATTTTGATCCGCCAGAGATCTATTACGACCGTTTTAATTCCTAATTGGATTTTGTAGGAATACTTGAGGCGAAGAGGCCGTTCTCAAATTTTATTAAAACTATTTCTATGTTCGGAGGCTGTTGTGGCGCAGCAGTATAGCGTCTCAAAGCGACTGTAGTAAATTTGGTTCTTATTCAGGGATATAAGTTATTCTCAATTTTTCACTCTCAAGATAAAGCGTGGCGTTGAGTTTCGCTACTTGACCTAGAATGTCTCGAAAATGGAGTGGAACGAAAAAATGAGAATCTTAATATACTGATCTTAACATCAATAATTTGGTAAATATATTTTTTTAATATATTATAAAAAATAAAAGCCAACATTTACATTTATAAATATTTTCGTCTTCTCCGCATGGAACCCAAAAAATTATAACAGACATACGAGAAGTTCATGAAATTAATTTTTAATATGATGTTAAATATATTTTTGAGGCTTTCGTGTGCTAATTTTTGATACATTTTGTCTTATAAAAAGGACAAAATAAAAATGATTGGGATACGAACCCACGTTTGAAGTCAGACGCAGTAATCCTGTGACACCTATACTTTTTCATTTAGTTGCACAAGATATTGCTAACACATTAAGCAATTAACTGGTTCAGTTAAAAATTCAAGTTAAATAGTTTACAGAAGAAATGAAACTACTTTATTGTAAACAAGTAAGCGTTGGAAAATAAATATAACGATTCATTTATAAATGCAAAACGACCACCTTAATTTGCATGTAATGTTACATTTAAAAGTTATTTCTGCTTCACGCTGTATCCCGCATATAGCGGGGTAGGCAGAGAGAACCTAGTGCATGCATCATATAATTTTCGATACAATACGATTAAGGGGCGTAATTCAACGCCGCATTTTCTCTTGAAGTAATCATGGCACATTAGCTGACAGGAAATGTGACGGCTGTGGATTCGATTCCCACTTGGGTGAATGAATTATTTTCATTACTATGGTAAAAAGTTACAAAAAATTAAATTATATTTTAATCATACAGTTTAGCTTTAAATTATCCAAAGCGACACTTATTCAAATCCCAATTTGTTTCCAATCAAAAAAACGACTACTCAAATATTTAGAAAAAAAAAAGATAAATAAAACATCTCAGTACACGACAGTACACCGTCTCCCACACTTTTCCCGTCGGTCACCCATCAATCATCCCATTATCACGTGCTACGCTTACCGTCGCACGCATGCATACATACATACATATATTATAATTATATTAGAGATTAGCATAGAACACGTGGGCTGTTGGTGGATGCAGTGGTTTTGATAATTTAAGTTTTATTTTGTTATTTATAAAATTTAAATTTTGCAGTGCTTGTAGCTTTGAGTATTTATGTTTTTATAAATCAAATTTTGTTTGTTCTTTTAATTTTATGCTAGTTGTCACCTATTTTGATTTTGTTTGTAAGAGGTAAAAGTCCTATTTTTGCCATTCTCGTAGTAATTTTGGGAAGTCATTTTTACAGTAACCAATTGTAGTTACTACAAACTGACTACCAATGGATCAGTTGACCTGAGAGTAGGTAAGAGATTGCCCTAACATGTGGGTAACATGTCAAAGCTAAATTTTCTACCTCTGATAGTTGACGACGGTTTTAAGTTTAATGCTCACTATAATATATAGTATTTTAACACTCTTGGTAGTCAGTTCACTGAGACCGATAATTCCAATTTTAACAAAACAATAAGTTCTTTAAGAAAAACACAGAAACAAATTAAAGTACTCATAAAAAATTATAGGGCTAGGTTCCCTCTGACGTACCCTGCTTTGCAGAAAAGCTTGAGATAGCTTGACTTTTGCTATGCGTATTGAGTGATGTAACTCAACTTCGCGCTAGGCCTTTTACCAAAACAAGGAAATGAGAACAATTTATACCTTCGAATGGGAATCTGTCCACAACCGCCCACAACCGCCGCGCTGATAAGCAGCTTTTGAATAAACATTATTTTTCAACAACTATCAAGACTATTCAAATATTAAAACCAATGTTACCACAAGAAGGTGTAGTCCTGATATAATTTATTCTTTATCCTTACGTTTACTCTAAAATTTGACTTCTTAATTTTTAATATTACTTTGTATAATTGTTTTAAGTATTGATCCCTACAAAAGAACATTCAAAAACAGTGAATTATTTTTACAGATGCATATCTGTAAAATTGCCTTTATTTTAGTCACGTCACAAAATCTACACAATTGATTTTGATAAAACTTTCGTAACTTTAAGAAATAGCTTCCGACAAATCGACATTTCGTGGGTTCGATTCTCATTCGACGCAATTAAATATTTAATATTTTCATTTATTCCCTCTGAAAAGTGGGTATCGGAAGTGCCCTAAAAGAGACGGATTGTTTTAGTATTAGGTTCTTAGGTTCCCTCTGCCAGCACTGCTATATGCGGGATACAGCAAGAAAGTAAAAAAATATATACCTATATTATTATCTTACGTACCCATAAGCCTTAATAAAAACAGAACAGTTGTTGATAATGGCTAATAGTCCGATTACAACTGAACGGTTCTCTGCACTCTAAATAATCCTCGCCATTTTTTTACTTTCTGAAAATAAAAAAAAAATTATGAAAAGAAATAAGAAAAACATGTACCAAACACTGAGTCTGGCAGACTGAACCTGGTGTTATGACACTCCGTTCCCCACTTTCTATAGAATTCTGGAGGCATTGAGCGTTGAGTGAAAAAATTCCACGCCGCTTTTCGCCGGGCTCTGGTAACAAGACAAAGAATGGCGTTGATTCCGGTGCTCAACATCATCTCTAAAATTCAACGAAAAGTAGGGAATAGAGTGTTATAGCACTAAGTTTCCTTAGCCTTCTCTGCTTAATGCAGGTTACAGCGTGAAGCTACATTCTTTTTAACTCATAAAATATAAAATTTTCTTACTCTTTAACACTATCAATTTCCAAATACAAATATATATTTTATCTACTTTTGAAGATATCCGTTTCCAAAGGAACAGTATCTTCAAATTTAATGAACCAATACGTCAAGTTATTTTACATGCTCTATCTTATATATGGATTTGGGCGACTCTATTTTTATATTTGATTGATGACACCCAGTTTTATTTTCTTATTGAAATTCCTTGTGTTCGACATTTTTATTAGTATTAGATTGTAATGTGTAATGAAATACAATAATATGGTGTCATTGATCTAGTCCGATGATGGATCCAGGACCTGAATGGTGGAACTCTTCAACTCGTTGAGTGTAGGCTTTACAGATGATTTACAGCTTCGATCACGACTAGAAAAATGTGTTACATATGTTTTTTAAACTATATATTTTAATTTTGATGGCTGCGAGTGACTGTAAACGCGACAGATCGTGTCTTCGATTGTCACTTGAGAAAAAGAAATATTTAATATTTTCATTTCTTCACTCTGGTGTCGAATGCCTCCAGAATTCAGCGGTAAGTGCAAAGAGATCTTAACACTAGATTTCCGTCTGCCTACCCTGTTGCATTCGGGATAAAGCGTGAAGCTGAAAAAAAATTCTGCTTCACGCTTTATCCCGCATAGAAGCACAAAGTCCCGCAAAGAATTTCCCGAAATTCCTTCGCAAGTGGGACTAGTATAAAAATACAATACCTTCCTTTCATTATAAAAGGATATACGTACACACCTTTCGAGTACATTGTTAGTTCACCACTATCTCATATTCATCAATCTTGTCAACAAACATAAAGAATGATTGTCTGAGGAAGACTTTATCTTCGAGTATGTGTATCTTTAAAATTTTGTATGACCTTTTTCTAAAGGAGTTTTGTTATAAAATAAATAAGTTTCGGCAGCTTTATAAGTTCCTTTATCTTTTGATAAGTCAAGGTATAAGATAAAAAAGATAAGGAAGTCGTTGAAAAGTAATATTAATATCAGATGTGACGCCATAATATTGTTGCAAGCGATGGTTGTAGGTTTGAATACGATTCACGCTTTATCCTGCACTATAATAGGATAAAATTCTGTTTAGACATATATATAATTCTAGACACATTCTTTTTTTTTTAAAACGTACTTCAAGCTGCATCTCGTATATAAAAGGGTAGATAGAGGGAACCTAGGCATCGAACCGATTAAAACACTTTAATTTCGCAATTACTGCCGAATTCTTGAGGCATTGCGTCTTGAATGGCGGAACTCAACGTTGCGCAGAGCCAATCAATTGTTGCCAGAGCAAGGAAAATGAAAACATTAAATGTTTCATTTCGCCAATTGGGAATTGAACCCATAATCACCTCTTGTATTAAGAAAAAACATTGTCCTACTGCACCACTACGTTTTTTTTCTATAAATTAATAAATTATTTACAATGAATGTTCTAAGTAAGTGATGAAATGTAAGACGTTTAGACGTAAGAGAAGAATACTTTTTCTTTATGAAGGTTGCTTTATGCGTCTGGTGTCCATGACTTTTGAGACTATTGGAGTGACTTTCTGATAGATTTTTTTTTCTAGAATAAGTTTTGGTCAATAATTAGAAAAAGTTTTCTTTACGTAATTTTACTATTACAATCACTTTTGAATCGAAGAAATGTCAGTGGCGTCAGTCCTGTCAGAAGCTTATACCGGCTTGGCAAGCAGTTCTACTGAAAAATGATAGCAAGAAACTCAACAGCTGCTATTTTAAAATATAAGTTACAACAAATCTATAACAATCATTACCTTTATTATGAACTATTATCATTGAGGCCAGTTGTAGCGCAGGGGCACAAAGTGTGACTGTAAAACCGACAGGTTATAGGTTCGATCCCCATTCGAGAAGATGAAATATTTACATCAATTTATATTTCCATTTCTTCGCTCTGGCGTCAAGGCAAAGTGCGGCGTTGAGTTCTGCCACTTAACACGCAATGACTCCAGAATCCGGCAGAATGTCTTAACACTAGGTTCCCTCTGCCTACCCTGCTGTGTGCGGGATACAGCGTGAAGCTGATTTATTATTTTTATTATCATTTATGTTAACTTTAAATTGTGTAAGTGGCAAAACGATTCTTTCAAAATCTCAGAAATTAGACAATTAGTGGGTAAGGGACTCTTAATCCTTAATAGCTTCATCTTTTAGCTATAAACGAAATTCGTACCGACGACCATAGTGTACCACTACACATTCCTGTCTCACATATGACCTTCCTATCATGAAATAAAGCTGTTCCAATGTTATTATTTGACAACGATCCTATCTTCAATCCTAAACTAAAATAAAACTGTGGTTACCATACTTCGTCTTTTAGCTTCTTATTTTCGTGAGAGAGACGACTTCGCTGATCGTTTTCGTTTGAGTTATTTAATAAAAAATATATATACATCGCTTCTCCTGCCTCTATATAACGTAGTAAGTATATACATTATTTGTATTAAAAAAAGCTACAGGCTCAGTGGAATTGGTTGGTAGCCTTGCTTATTTTACCTATTTATAGAAAGCAGAGGCCAGTCATGGCGCATTGGCACAAGTGTAATCGTGTCCGATTGTGGGGTTGATCCCCACTCGAGGAAATCAACTATTTCATATTTTCATACACAATGCCTCCAAAATTTGGCAGAAAGGGTGAAATGGAAACGCTTTAATGGAAACAGAGTATTTTAACTCTAGGTTTCCATGTTCTCTCTGCCTACCGTACTATGTGCGGGATAGAGCGTGAAACCAAAAAAAAATATCAAACATATCACTTCGTTCTCCATATACCCTACATCGTGCAAAAGCATGCAACGGCACCCTTTGTCTAAAAGGCCGTCGTGGCACAGCAGCACATCGTCATACTGTAAACTTTGAAAATTGAACTTTCCCTACCCGCTATTTGCGGAATACACTTAAAAATATATGAAAATTTAAATTTTGTTTCAAATTCGTCAATGTTAACTTAAAACCAGCTCACCTCCAGAATTGAGCAGAAAATTAAGGAGCGAAGTGTCTTAATACTAGGCTCCCCCTCTACTTTCCCTGCTACATATGGGATACAGCGTGAAGGTACAAAAATAAATTAAATTTTGAAATCGACACAAACGAAGATGCGAGCTACACAATTCGTGATAAATACAACAATTCCCTTAACTAGGCTTGGAACTGCGACTCCACTAAAATATGAGAAAACACAATATTTTCTCACTAACGGAGTCACTTTGGGTCCAAAACTCTATTATTTTAAGATGTCAATAAAATAGAACTACATTGGAAGGTAGGTAGGAAGCAAACACAAGGGCGGTGGAGCGGTCTCTAATAGAGTCAACATAACGTCTAAGTACTCTAAACATAGAGCTAGATATTTGTAGAACTGATCGGTAAATAATCGCTTGAAATCTCTATAAAAATGAACGAGAGATGGAATTTTATAAGAAATATTATATAAGTGTTTTTAGTTTACAAATAAATATACAGCTTATGATTTCTACTGTTAAACACAATCAATTTCGTTATATTTAACTTCGTTTGTTTTTATTTTACTTTTCCTGAAATTTTACCTCGTCACTATACGTACCATATACCTCTATACAGTTTTATATAAAATAATATGTTCCTAGATTTTCTCTGCCTTCAAAAATAATAACACTATAAAATCAAAAATTTATTAAATTAAGCAATAAAATTATATATATACTTCTTAATGGAAAAACAAATTCAGTAATTCTGACACCAAATGAAAACATGTCATAAGTCTTGTGATTCTTAAACAAAATACAAAAAATTAACAAGAATAAGATACAATCTCACATTATATCTCGTGTTTCAGAGGGAAGGAGGAAGTCTAGTGTTAAGACACTCTATTCAACAATTACCTCCAACTATCTGTTACACGGCACTTTGGGTTATCGGAGGAAATCAACGCCACGCCTTGTTACCAGAGCGAGTTAACAAAAGAAGTGCATTCTCCTGAATAAAAAACCCATATGGTCCCATATGGTTTCCTATAACAAAATTTACTCTAAAACCATAATTTAACGTGCCGCATCTATTACTTCAGAACTCTTTAAAACTTTACCGCAGTGAATAAATAGGTAAATGTGTTTATACAATGTTTCCCAGACGGTAGACGGTGGTCTGTTGACTCGGTCACACTAATTTGTATTTAGAGTTTTTACCACCGCGGTACGCATTTTTGAGAAATTCTTCACTTAAAACGCTTTTGTGTGTTAATATGTAAAAGTGTTATGTTTTTTGTTTAATATATGACTTTAGCTAGCTTTAACTTCCAGCTTCAAATACATTATTAAATAGGAATAAGAGTTGTCACTCAGTACGCAATGCCGGAATTTGGCGGAAGGTGGAAAACGGAAGTATCTTAGCACTAGGTTCCTAGGTTCCTTCTGTCTACTCTGCTATATGAGGGATACTAAGCGTGAAGCTAAAAGTTGGATATGAAACAAGATACATCAGGGTAACTCTGGCCACAGTTACAGTGGGTTACATTGAAATAATTTATATAACAAAATATACTTACTTTTTCGAAATGGACTATCCAACATAAAAAACTTATTTTTAATTTGAACCAGTAGTTTATGAGGTTAGTGCCAATTTTTTTTTATTTTTATAATATTAGTATAGTTTGACTGCATAAGTTGTTGATGCTGATAAGTTTTATTGTCTCTCTGTTAAAATAAAGGTAAAAAATTTTATAAAATGTTATAATAAAATAGTCAATATTTCACTAATATATTTTTGATAAGGCTCTCTGTAGAACAGCCTGACCGAAATTGCAACGGTTGTAGATTCGTTTCCCTTTATATTAATTATTTGTATTTTCTAAATCTGGTAGACGATTGAATTTCACCACAATATACATACTATTTTGAAAATGTAACAAAATGGAAGGAAGGAGTGCTTTCACACTAAGTTCTCCACTATGCAATACGAAAAAAGTAAGGCAAGGGTCATAAAGTGCACGCAAACAGAGTTACGGCGACCATAGTTACTGTATAAACACGTCATAAATTTAAATACCATAAGTACTTCCATAGGTCCCCCTCGAGTTCATTGTAGTGTACTGCAATAGTAACGTATTACACGGCTTCTTTAATTAGAGGCCCCCTTATAAGAGGGAACCGGGAAATGAACTGAACACCCCCGTTAGGCTGTGGGAAGATTATATTTCGCTTTTTTTTCTCATTATCGTACATCTGATAAGAGGATTTAGTGATAAGACATATCTATCGTATTTTATAATATAATGTTTGTAAATGTAACAATATTGTCGAACAAAAATCGGTTGCAATAATATAATTAATATTATATTATTAATTTTAATAATAAATTATATATTATAGATTTTTTTAGCGTCACGCTGTATCTCACACACAGTAGGGTAAACCGAGGCAACCTAGTGTTAAGACCTGTTCCCCATTTTCTAAATTTTGGAGTGGCGAAACTCAACGCCGCGCCTTGTCTCGACGACAGAGCAAAATATAATTCACTATTGAGCAAAATAGAATAGTTAAAACTGCATGCAAATCATTTAAGCCGTTTTTGAGATTAGCGTGTGTGTAATATATATTTGAAAAATAATTATTTAAAAAAAAAATGCTCTCAGTATTTATTTTTATTTTGCTTTTCTTCTACAGATCATTTCCACAGATCATTTTCAGTTACATTATCACTATATATAGATATTAATAAGAAACACGCTATTTCTCTCTTAATACCACATAGCAGGGTAGCCGGAGAGTTAAGACATTCCGAATTCGAAATAGTGTGTTTAGATGTTTCTAGACCGCGGAAATGAAAATAATTTTGTAAACAATCGAAAAGATATATAATATATATGTAAACCGATATATAGTATATATGTATAATTTATATATGTAACCCGTCCTTCCGTTGCTAATTGAACAACTAACAACACGTATACAAAGTTCCTGGATTTAAAAAGGGTCCTCTTAAGTAACAATTTTTATGATAAAATTTGTGTCATAATTTACATGAACGAAAAGACATGATGCAAAGCTTCTTCTTTTATCAATATGAATAAAGTAAAAACGATCTCGATTTATTTAGTTTCACGCTTTATCCCGCATATAACGGGTAGGCAGATTGAACCCAGTGTTACGACACTCCGTTCCTCACTTTCAACCCAGTTGTCAAGACATTGCGTGTTAAGTGGCAGCATTCCCACTAGTGTCTTTTCCATAAAAAAAAAAAAGTGGCAGCATTCACGCCGCACTCTATCTTGTTACTGCAGCAAAGAAATTAAATTATTCATTCCCCATGTCTGAATCGAACCCACAACCGCTACGTTTACACCCTGTATTCTTATAAGACAATATTCGCGTTAAAATTTTGTTAGTTCAAGTATAAAGTAATAAAATAAATTGTGTTACAATTTACACCCCTGGAAATAAATATATACGTCTTGCGGGTTTCCAAGACGCCGGCTTTTTTGTATGGAGGTGAATTAGTTATTATGGTTTTTTTAAATATATTATATTTTACATTTTTGTTCCTATACAAACAAGAAGTCATCGTGTCACAGTGACAGAGTCTGACGGTAAACGCGGTGGTTCTATTTCTATTTAGGAAGAATGAGTTTCGGCGTTGAGTTCTGCCACCCAACACGCAATGCCTCCAGAATTCGGCAGAAAGTGGGGAACGGAGTGTCTTAACACTAGGTTCCCTCTGCCTACCCTGCTGTATGCGGGATACAGCGTGAAGATGATTTGTTTTTTTTGAGTTACTTTTCACTTTCTCCCTTGGCTTAATGCTCCCGATTTTATCAGGACCCTGATCATACATAAGAGACCCGAAAGTTTCAACTTTTAACCATTTGAATGTAAAACATGAAGATTAAGATTGCGGTCTTCACTCAGAGGATTTTTTTTGATCGCCTTTAAATTATTTCGTCTGACTATAAACATGGGTTCATTCTCAATTGGGAGAATATTTATAATTAAAATTATTTATTTATTCTTTATAACAAGTCAACACGCGTCACTTAGTACCACTCAATAAGGAATCACTTGAATTTGAGTGGAAGTGTAGGTACAACGTGGAGATACTTGACACTATGTCGTCTTTACCTACCCAGCTATGTAAAAATGTGAATCTACTATTGAATATTAAAAAAACAATAAATACAGAGAATAATAATTTTTCACTTAATAAATAAATAATATTTCTAAAAAGCTCACTCTACAACCGCAAACCGCCAACATCGCGTGTACACCAAGTTATGGCTTCGTACGATCTGTTTCGTGACACTTTTTATCAGAACTTACAATACTGACATGTCTATTTAATAATTTATAATACTTCTATACTACATGAAGTATACAATATAACATAATAATATTATATAATGTAGTTGTATTCTACTTATATTTTAAAAGCCATCGTGGCGCAGTGGTACAAACGTGTGACTGTAAGCGCAACGATTATAGACTCGATTGTTTCGATTCGTCGGTAAAGAGAAAACTCGGTGTTCAGTTCCGCCACTCTCAAACAAAATGTTTTATTTTTAATATTAATTTTTGTAGCGGCTTCACTCTGTATCCCGGTAACAGAGGTAGAGTGTACATGGGAACATTGTGTTAGAAACCTCAGTTCTCGTTAAGACACATCTGCTCTCCACATTCCACCTAATTCTGGAGAAATTGAGTGTTGAGACTTTTCTTGGCCTTTTTACCAGAGCAAAAAAATTAAATATGAATATTTCATTTCTGGAGTGCGAATCGAACCCACAACCTTTCAAATTTATAGTCACATGATGGTGCCCCTGCGACGCAACTGGCTTTAAACTTAATTTTAAATGGCAAATAATTGAAAAAATCCTCAAAACGCTTTAAATTCTAAAGGGAAATTAGCAAAAATAATTTAAAAAACGCAAGCAAATGTCTTCGCGTCGCATAAATTTTTGGGCGAATCAAGATTAAATTTTGATGCAAATTAAATAAATAATTACCAATTAAGCTGGATCGATTGTGATCGAACATCCGAATAATCAATTCCATTTTTTAAATAATTTATCAGGTCGTGATTGTTATCTGCTTTAAGTAACGGTACGATGACTGCAGGTTCGACTTTGCAATACGATATTGAGTTATTTATTTATTTTTTCATGAATTCACGCTTCATCCCGAACACAGCAGGATATGCAAAGAGAATCTATGAAATTAATCTGTCCGCTGAGTTTGGAAGCATTACGTGTTACGTGGCGCAACTCAACGCCGCAATTTGTCTCGAAACCAGAGCGAAGAAACACAAAAATATAAATTATTTTATTTCCTTGAGTGGTTGTTAGGAGTATATATATAGCAATAAAATATTTAATATTTCATTTTCTTGGTCTGGTCAAGAGGCAAAGAACAGTGTTAAGTTCTACTCCACTCAACACGAAATGCCTGGGAAATTCGGCGAACAGTTAGAAACCGTAGTATCTTATTAGAAACGAAGTGTCTATAACTCTAGATTTCTGGGTTTTGTTTATCTACCCTGCTATGTGCGGGATACAGCGTGAAGCTACGAAAAACAAGAAAGTCGATTAATATACAAAGTCGATTAATATAAAGGAACAATCTATCTAAATCATTCGTCTTTATATAAAATCTAGAAATTAAAAACGAATACACATTTAATACCACAACTATTAAGGCAAAGACCACACACAAGATATAATTTAAAATAACAACGCATTTTCATTTAATATTCAAAATGAAGCAAATTGCTTCTCTATATAAAGTTTTACTATCGAAACGCCTATAAAATGCTATGAACGACAGAATTAGTATTAAAAATTTCAATTTCCTTTCGTCTTTATGATATAGTAAGGAAATATTGGCTATAAACGCAATGGATGTAGGTTCGATTCCTGCCAATAAACATTGTTTTTTATTTCACACTTAATTACAGTTATATTGTGTGCGAAGTAAGATTAAGCAGCCTATTGTGGCAGAATGTGGGAGACGGAGTGTCTTGATTCTACGATTTTTCTGCGTACTCCACATATATGTAAAGAAAATAGATGTATCACAAATTAATTACATAAAAAAATAATAAGTAATCGGGAACGGAATGTCTTAACACTAGGTTCCCTCTGCCTGCTGTGTGCGGGATACAGCGTGAAGCTGATAAAAAATAAATAAATAAAAACGATTTTTGTACTTGTTGCCTTAAAAATATCGGGACTTTAGGTCTACGCACTTTTAGTTACAACGTCCGAGCACTCACGACTTAATCTTAATACAATTTTTACAACTTTAGCAATCAATGATATCGTATACGTTTAAGTACAATACAGGCTACAATACAATGCATTTTACCTTACCAGCGAGACGAAATGATATTCAATTCATTCAAGAAGTGGTAAAATGAGAGATAAATGTAATATTTTACTATTTTAATTTCCTTGCTTTGTTACCGTGGAAAAGCGTGGCGTTGAATTTCGCAACTCTATACACAATGCGTCCAGAATTCGGTGAAATGTGGGGTGCAGAGTGTCTTTAAGCTAGGTTCCCTCCGCCTGCCCTGCTATCTGCGGGATACAGCGTGAAGATTAAAAAAAAATGGTATAAAAATGTTATTGACAAATCCCTTGAGACTATAATGACTTACCGACTAGATATTACTCAAGTTTAATTCAAATATAATTAATTTTAATCGACAATAAAACAAAATCGAACCAACTCAGGCATTAACTTAACGAGATCAAGATCAATATTTTTATCATCAATACAAGATTTCACACCGGGTTTTGAACCTGCTGCCTTTGTAAACGTCAACACGTCTGCAAAACCAACCGATGTATTGGAGTGACGGCGAAAAAAAAGGCGAGCAAAAACGACACGATACAAATTTCATATGCTTTTCTTAACATAAACAGGTACCACATTATGTCCACACTACCGTCCAGACCATCCGAGAACCTTCTAGAAATGTGAATAAAATCTATATTTCCATACATTTTTCAATTTCATTCAAAACACAGCCTTGTTTAACATTAAATTTTGTATTTCAAATTTAATTGTGCAGAATTGTACCTTACACGTTTTGATCGTTGACGACAATTTTATATCAAAATTTGTCTCAACGCAAATCGAACCTTACGCCACCGTAGTACAACCAAAATCTGATTTTCTCTTACGTACAACTTACCTTTGCAGAACATTTACTTATTTATTTTATACATATGTGATAATTGGGAGGTTGGTGTAATACTTTTACAGCATTATAAGCCTTATATGTACGTAATAAGAACATTAATTTCCACCACTCCCTAATTATATCACTATAAATTTTATGAGGCAGAAACGATTTTAAATAAAAGATGTCCGATCTTGTTACAGATCTTGACCAAGGTGGGTGACCGTTTGACATTTTTAATAATACAATAAAGATTTAAATAGATTTTTGAACGTCTTTCTTAACTGATTCACGCTGTAAACTAAAGTAAGTATAGCGAAGTACGCAGGAAGTAAGGAGGTAGCTATGGTTAGAACGCTTATATCGCTCATTTGGTGCAAAAATGACGTAATTGCACTTTTTTTTTAAAGAATAATTTAAATATGTGATGTATGTGGAAAGACGATTTTATACAAACCTTTATTACGTAGTAAATACGTCGTTGTTGCACCAAATGAGCTGATATATTTTAGCATCACGCTTCATCCCGCACATATCGAGGTAGACAGATCCTGGGAATTTAGTGTTAAGACATTCCAATTTTCAAAAGAATTAAAGAATTCAAGAATTTTACAGGCATTGCGCATTAAGTGGAATTCAATGTAGCGCCCAAATCCAGGGAAAAGATATGAAAATATTCAATATTATATTACTAGTACTGAGTAGGAATAGAACTCACAACCGTCGCGTTTATAGGCACGATGGCCTCAAGGAGATGATTCGAGAGTGATACAGCAGAGTGCCATGCTAAAAGCTTCGACTTGCCTGCGTCAAAAAAATAAAAAAAAGATTAAATAGTGATCGCTTCTGCCTTTTTTGCAAAATCGGATAAAAGTATAAGAAAATAAGTCACTTTAAAGCGAGCTCTAATTCTACTGTTCTTCGATTGAACAGATAACAAGTATTGAGTTTAAAGTTCTTCACAAATCGAGATTTAACTTTGGAATAACTTTTACTAAATCGGAAATAGTTACTCACTTACTATAAGTATTTAGTTTCAATAGTAAAGGCATTTTGAGATTTGTGACAGTGTAAATGGATAAACGAAGCGATGGTTGTAGGTTCGATTTTCTATGTGTGGAAGAAATAAATTTTAATAATTTTTATTTGTCCTTTATGGTAGACAAAGCGCGGCGTTGAATTTTGCCATTCAACATGTAATGTCACTAAAATTGGATAGAAAGTGGGGAACAGAGTATCTTACACCAGGTGACCTTCGTCTGCCTTACTAACTCTACTGCCCGTTGCGCAGAATAAAGAGTAAAGCAAAAAAAAATCCACGATCCATTTACTGCAAATATGCTTTAATAACCGAATTGAACCCACAACTAACAAAAAAACAAAAAAAAATTTAGAAAATATATACGAAATCTCCGTATTTCCCGGGAATACGGTATAAATGGCAGATGTGCCGCGCTGTCTCGACCGTCTTCCGTCGCTATTTTAGTATTTAGGACGCGTCTATGTCAAATGTCGTTTAGTTATTTATTTTGTAGATTTGTTTAATTTTTTTAATTTGTAACTTAACCTAAAGAGCTTAGAATACATCGTGGCGCAGGGGCTAATGGGTGCGACAACTCGACAAGTTGTGGGTTCGATTCCCATTCGAGTAAACGAAATATTTAATATATTCATTTAATCGGTCTGGTAACGAGGCAAAGAGTGTCAAATCAGATGAACAACTGACCAGACGAACTCTCGAGGAAACAAAATATGTGTTCACATTTATATTATCATTTCTTCGTTATGGTGTCGAGGCAAAGCGCGGCGTTGAGTTCCACCACTCAACACGCAATGCTCCAGAATTCGGCGGAAAGTGGGGAACGGAGTGTCTTAACACTAGGTTCCCTCTGCCTACCTTGCTGTGTGCGGGATACAGCGTGAAGCTGATTTATTTATTTGATTTATTTAATTTACATGAACACTACCTTATATATCCAAATATTATATTATGAATAGCAACCGTACATCATCTCGACGGACGTCAGTACGCAAGTTTGTCATATGACGCGTGAAATTTACATTAAGAGAAGTCCATTTAGTTATTTCCATTGATCTGGTTTAAAAGCGTGAATTATTGATAGATATGGATTAAAATATTGTAAAAGAAATTATTGTATTTTGTACTGAAAGTGTTAAAATAGGCTTTGACATATATTTCTAATTTTTAGCTACACGCTGTGAACCCAGTGTTAAGACACTCCGTTCTCCACGTGTTAACCAGTCGTTTTAGCAGAAAGAGAAAATGAAAATAATTCTTTCCCCCAAGTGGGCATCGAACCCACTGTTACGCGCTTATTACACGCTATGCAGTGTATGAACAAATGTTGTTGTAATTGCTATAATATAAAAATTTTATATCGTATTTGAAAGATTTTTTTACGCATATAAAGAAATCGTAAATATAAAATTAAGATTTACAAGTACTTTTTACAAATATTTTATTTATTGCATCAAATAAATGAAATTATTAATTGATAGTTACAAATATATATATTGTTAGAAATCGGAAGCGGTTATAGTTTATAAAATACACGATAAATACACACATCGTCTATATGTTCTTAAACTATTTGGAAAAGGATCAGGGCTGGGCCCTCTGACCGTGAGAGTCCTACTCCGCCCATTAATATGGGCGTGTCATGGGGGTGGACCTGGGGGCCTTCTTTGAATGGGTCTTTTTTAATGAGACTGGGAAAAAGGGGCAGAGGGGAATGGATGAGCTAGTGCTGCCGGGCGGTCAGCCCAGCCGAGTGAGACCCTTGGTAACCCAAGGGAGGCCCAGCTTAGGCGACCAGCGACCTTGGCAGCAGCTCAGGAGTTGGCGTGGGGTAAGATGTCTCTCGGTAGGTTCCTTTTTGGTGCATCTGGAGGGCGGGTGTGCCACGGTGCGATGTCTCGGATATGAGGATGGTCTGAGGCGTCGGCCCGGCTAAATGTTCTGACCGCCAGCTGCGTGATGTGTTCCTCAAGGCTTTCTATACGGAGGTCACGCCGGATGGTAGCGTTCCTTACATATCGGGGCGCCTGGACGACCCGTCGGAGGGCGACGTTCTGCGTGGTTTGTAGAAGTTGACGCTGGCATTCGCTGGTGTTGCCCCCGATTGACACAATTCCACTGCTTTTATAATCTTTTTCACCTAAATCTACCCTCTTTTACACGAGTACGCTAACAATACATTAATATTCACTATATAGATATTCAATTGGAAACCAGTCATGGCGCAAGGATATGTGACTGTAAGTGCGATAGATTCTGGGTTCAGTCCCCACTCGAAAAAGTAAAATATTTAATATGTTCGTTTCTTCGGTATAGTGTCGATTCTAAGCGCCTCATTCTGTTTCGCAACTAGGTACCCTCTGTCTACCCTTCTGGTTTTAGTATACGGCGTGAAGGTTAAAAAAAAACATAATAATTTTCAATGTAATCTCTATCCCGTAGGGTAGGCAAAGAATAAACCTGCAGTCAAAACTACATTCTCCACTCTCCGCCCGTATACGGCCCACTGAGCGTTGTGGCGTAACCCATCTCCGAAATTCATATTACCAAACGCAGAGCAAGGAAAAGAAAATATGAAATCTTCACCAAAACCCAATTAGGAGCAGACAAATTAACGATTTAATTATTTTAGTATTAGAGCTGTAGTGCTGTACTCATCTACCCTCCAATTAAGAGACTTAAAATTTAAACAGTAACCCTTTTGTTTTCAAGTGTTTTCTCCACAGAACAATATTTGTTGTGCTTTTATAAGATTATTTTTGGAAGTGGCTTCAAGGGTGAGTTATTTTCAAAAGAGTTGGAGAAATAGGGTGTATCATGTTTCTTCTACACTCTCCGTCCGTATACGGGCCCCCTAGCGTCGTGGCGTAACCCATCTCCGAAATTCATATTACCAAACGCATAGCAAGGAAAAGAAAATATGAAATCTACACCATGTTTTTTACACTAGGTCTTTACATCAATTTAAATTAAACTTAAAATTGATTACTTTAATAGATGCAGCCTCATGCTTTGCAACGCAGCAGCCTTGCCTTATTAAAATAGTGTTAAACTGAAAATAAATAATTCCTGAAGTGGATATCAAAGCCATAACTGGCGACGGAGGCGAAACCATCAGTAAAGTAAAAAAAATCTGATTCACGCTGTATCCCGCACAGAGCAGGGTAGGCAGAGGGAGCCTAGTGTTGAGACACTCCGTTTCCCACTTTCTGCCGAATTCTGGAAGCATTGCGTGTTGACTAGCAGAACTCAAGGCCGCGCTTAGCCTCGACACCAGAGCGAAGAAATGGAAATATAAATTTAAGTAAATATTTTATCTCCTCAAGTGGGAATCGAACCCACAACCAGTCGGTTTTACAGTCATACTTCGTGCCGCTACGCCACGACTGGGCTTAGTAAAGTAATATATAAATATTAAACTACAATTCTGTAATGATGCCATTTTTATTTATAAATTTATGATTTATAAACAGTTTTGTAGACGAAAGATTTAGCTTACATCCTACTTGAGTAATAAATGTTGTTATTATTTGAATATTTCGCTGTTAATATGGAAGTTCTTATACTAATATTTTGATTACATATACGACTAGCTTTTTCCTCGCACTTCGCTTTGCTCGCGTCTTTCTATGACTTTTAATGATTATTACTAGATATGGGATTATATACACTATAAAAATGCCAAAATATGCTGTAAAAAATGATGAAATATACACAATTATTTTGACAGTATATTTAAGCATATATACGTAATAATAATAATAATATACATTTAAAAAATTATAAGAATTATACATATTTATTATTATTCGAGGACAGTTGTGGCGCAGGGGCACAAAGTGAGACTGTAAACGCGACTGGTTTTGGGTTCGACCCCAAACACGCAAAAACGTAAATTTTACTGGTTTTCTGAAAAAGTTCAAAAATATTCAATAACGCTACTAAAATAAAGTTATATCCATTTGCATATGCAAACATGAAAATTCAAATGTCTAATTATTACAAAATAAATAAGGTAAGAAATCAGGAAATTCTTTCGTAGGAATCGAATCTACAAACGTCGCGTTTACAGTTAAGCGCCTTCACTCCAGCGCCATCATAGTCCTTTATTTTAGGATCTTTAAAAAAAATCCAAAAACTTAAGCGTGGGTTCCGTTTTATTACTTTTTGCTGTCAAAATTCGCGACACATTCTCGGGTGCTGTTGCCGTGTTAATATAAAACGACGACTATTTTGCGTCGTTTTCGATGCTTGTTATATAATTTCTTATGGCATCAGTTTTTTTTATCCGACCACTGGTACAAAGGAAAAGTTGAGTTTGAAATATTTTATTTACTCTATAGAATGTGCTATATTTAACTAATTTTGTTTTATTTTGATGTAAGGGTAGAAAGAAAGTAGTGACATATTTCTCCGTTTTTTTCTTCTCCTAAATATTGCGTATTTTCACTACGTAGGAAAGTGGATACGGAATTATCTTCATGGGAATGGGATGTCTTAAGACTAGGAGTGGTGATTTAATATTAGGATCCCAGATTTTCTCTGCTTACTCTATTACGTGTGGGATCCATCCTAGTGTAGCTAAAAGAGATAAAAAGATAAATTATGGGTTCGATTCTCATTTGAAGAAATATTTTTTTCTATTTTCTCGCTCTGATAACAAAACAAACGCGCAAACGCGGCCTGGAGTTTCACTACTTAACACGTATTATCTCGAAAATACAGGGGAAGTGGGGAAGAGAGTGTCTTCATCATCAATCTAAAAGTCGGCTGATAAGTCACTATTTATTTTATTTAAGCGAACATTTGTATCAAACAGAAATCGAACCTGTTCCTTCCATAAATAAAATACTAAATGAACTTCACAGTCAACATATTATTTTTATTTCTAACACAAAGAGGGACCGCGTCGCATTGTTTGTTTTTTGTCGCCTAACTTTTGGACCTCATATTCGAAATTTCCCTTTGATTCTTGCTCTTCTTATCCTTGTGTGAATTTTATGAGAGTTTTTGCTAATTTAATATTATAATCTTGTTGTTTTTGTTTTTACCCGACTGCGGTGAAGCCCAAAAAGAAGGTTATGTTTTAGGGTGCATGTACGTTAGTCATGTATGTATATGTATGTATGTCCATTTGTTTGTTCCCTTGTAACTGTTAAGCCAGTGAACCGATTTACATAAATGATACGTCGTTGGATTTGTCTTGATAGCGCAAGTGTTACTGGAACATATAATATTAACTTTATTAGTATGTTCAGACGGATTTTATATTTTTCTTCTTACTTATACTTCCTTGCTTTAATAAGAGGACAAATCGCGTCGTTGAGTTACTTCACTTTGCACACAATGTCTCGAAAATTGAGCGGAAAGTGGCGGTTCCATTACCGCTTGGAGGAATATTCAGTTTTCCAGCAAAACTGTAAGTAGATAGAGGGAACCTACCTTCACCTAATTTTTGACACATTTATTGCTGAGTCACAGAACGCAACTAACACGAATTTATAATCATAATTTTTTTTTGCCTCAATTGGTTAAACAGTGTAGCAATATATTTGAACACTTAACAGGTAATGCCTTTAAAATAGACCAACATTCTCAAATCTCTACTTTCTCTCCATTTCGCTTAAAATACAGGAAATGAATGAACATTAAAAAAAAGTCAACCGAAGCCAGGGCTATCCGTTAGTCCCGCAAAAACGTCTAGCAAAAACGTCATTCTAGTATTACATTGTAAAAAATTAATCAAGTAACAACAAGGGTGTCAATTTAACGTGTTTTTTTTTTATTTACATTTTTTTGTCACCCCCGTAAGTGCATCGAACCTAGGACCTAGGTAATTTAATACGAAACCATCCAAGCGTCGGGCCGGAAAATATTTAATAGTTAGTAGTGCTAAGTTTTCAACCGATTGTTACGAAAGAGTGTAGTGTGTTTAATATTATTAATAATGGGGAGATTATGTTCGTTGAGAAATTGGTGGGAACAGAGTGTCCTAATACCCTTGCACCACGATGGTCTCTAAGACTTTTTTTTATGGAAAAGAAACGGCAAACGAGCTTTCGGGTCACCTGATAGTAGTGATTACCGCCGCCCACGGCCCCGTGCAACACCAGAGGAGGTATACGTGCGTTGCCGGCCTTTAAGGTGGGTTGGGCGCCGGGGTCCGGCATTACCTAATGCGAAACGCAGTGGCATAAAGCCACTACTTCACGTCGGTTTTAAATGCCGGGGGTGGTAATGATCCGGTCGAGTCTGCCCATGCGTGTTGCCATTGCTGGCGACGTGACTCTACCACACGTACTTTAGTCGTCTCTTACGACACAACCAGTACCAGGATGATCCTATTCTAGGCCGGGATCACAAGGCACAAAATTTAATAATATTTCTCTGAAAACCGCATCAAAATCGGTATAGCTAAATCCGAGATAATCGTGGAAATTGATTAGAAAATATGAATAAAATATATAATAAATTTCAATATAATTTAATTTTATAAACGTTCAATCCAGTCACAGAATGACATATCACTCCCCGTGCCCAGTAAAGAAGTGCCTATTAAAAAAATTCTTATACCAAAACACTAATGGGTAGTAAGTTCGATTTTTATCGCTATCATTAAGTAAAAACGCGGGCAGAATGACAGCCCATATATTATTAGGTGGAATAAAAAAAATAAAATACTATCCTATACGTTAATAAGAAAGCCGCCTCCGAATTACTTTATGTGGTGGATAGGTGTTTTACTTTGGTCGGTACTGACTTAAGACAATATTGTCGTCGCGTAAAATAAAATAATAAAAAAAAATATTATTCTTATACAGACGGACAGACGGACTACAAATCCTAATGTAATCCTATATGAATTCAGGTCTTTTGTTTAAGCGTACGAAACTAAACTCTAAATGTCATTCGAACACAATTTTTAAAAATAATAGTAATCTCCTGACTCTCCTGACTGAGCGGGTTAGATGTATTAATTGGTTATATCAAAGTAAGAATAAATTAATTATAGAGCAAGTACATATAAAGTTAATAAAAAATAATCTTAAATACATATCAATATTTTAATTTAGTCTGTTTAACAGCTTCTTTTCTTTAATTATTTAAAATTTAAAGAAAAAAATATTTTCATTTCTCTTATTGCCTGGTTTGCTACTAGAATCTCGAAAATTAAGTGATTTTTATGGATCGGAGCGTCTTCGTACGGATTTTCATCATATCCACTTGCCTACCTACACGTCCATGATATCCATTAAAATAAAATAAAAATACTGCGACTTTTTTGTCGCTAGTCTGAGATCTCCGCTTTATCTAGTCTTTAGTATCGCGGTACCCATGTCAGAGTGTCGTTTGACAACACCGTTCAAGTCACTGTTCATAGTTGAGACTGTACTAAAGAAAATATAATGGATGTTCGAAATATTTGTATCTTGTTTTATTTTGGGTCAAAATATTGAATAACTTGTGACATTATTTAGAAATAATGATTTTTCTGGTTCTAACGTTCGTTACTTAATTTTTTTTATTTTTCGTTTAATTTTCGAGCCATTGCATGCTAAATGGTGTGATTCAATGTCGTGTTTTCTCTTATTACCATAACGAGGATATGAAAATAATGAATTCCCGCGAGTGAGAATCAAACCCACAATCTTTACGTTTATCGGATTATTAACGTTGTGTTGGAGTTTCTTGTGTCATTTTTCGTTCTTATTGCTGTTTTTTTATTTACTGCAATTTTAATTAATTTAGATTTGGCATCGATAATTCGGTAGAAAGTGGAAAACAGAAGTGACTCAATGGGAACGGAGTATGTGCCCCGGCTACCCTGTTGCCCAACTCTCCCCAAACCCTCCCTCTCCAAACCCTCTGGTAAACAGAGGGAACCTGCATTCAGGATACAGTATGAAGCTAAAAAATATTCGATTCATAGGTTAGGTAGAATGTTCCAAAAATAACAGTCTCTATATTCTTGTCATACTATCTTGCAGAAAGTTTTTTAAAGAAATTCTGTTTTATTTAATTCCAAAAGAACAAACAAAATCAAAGATCAATCGTTTCACAGACAAACCTGACAAGGGACTAGTTTTTATATTAACACTAAAAACAAACACAGCGGGAATCAAACTTGTACCATTTTGGAGAAATTCCTTAAAGATTTTCAAAAATATGTAAAACAAAAGTGTGTTGCATCAGCATCTCTCAATGGGTTAATTTTTTTATGTGCAAAATGGGACAGGATCAGACTACTATGTAAACGCGATTATAGATTCCATATTAACTGGAGACTGGAAAGGCAACAAGATGCGTTCAGCCTCGCCACTTACCATGTACTGTCTCGATACTAGTTTTGCTTTGACAGGCCGATGGTATTTGGGAACTTAGTGTTAAGACATTCTGTTCCCATTAATACAATTCCGTTCCACATTTTCCGCCGAAATCTCGAAGTATTGTGTGTTGAGTGGCGGAACTCAACGCCGCGCTTTGCCTAGTTATCGAGCGAAGAAATGAAAATATAAAATATCTCATTTCCACCGATACCGTAGGAATACAACTCACAATCATCGCAATTACGGTTTCAGTGCCCCTGTGCCTCGACGGCCTCAACAATTCAACCAATTGGCTCTAGATATTATATTTGATATTCGTTCGACATTTATTTGCTGCTGTGTGAAAAAAAACTAATTGTATATTAAAAAAAACGAAAATAAAAAGCGAAAATCGTCCTTCCTTGTAAATGAAACCCACGATACAGGTACCTACTGTAGGTACCATCATATGAAGTACATGTTGTTTTGTTAATAATATACATATATTTTCATTTCTAGTTTCATTCATTCAATCTTTCAAAACGACCCACAATAACAAAATGGCCGGCATTTCCACTATCAGAATAGGAAATGACAAAGTATAAAAATACAACACAAAGTAATCACACTTTTCGTTTGACATGTTGGACACTTTCTATATAATCTGAAAAGGGAATGAAGTGAGGTCTTCGTGGTGCAGTGAGACAATGTGTGACTGTTAACACTACGGTCGTGGGTTCGATTACCTCGAGAAAATTATATTTTATCTGCTCGCTCTAGCTCGGCGTAAAAATACGCCTTTCAACACGGAATGTCTCAGAAATTGAGCTTCTTTCAGAAATTGAGATTATTTCTTATCAACGAAATGATCAATATTAACTAACATAAGTAAAATATAATAAAAATTATATCTAATGAATAGAATACCCGAGATGAACGCGAAAAAACGATAACTCTTTGTGACACAGAATTTTAAAAGGGTCTAATTGCTTCAAACAATTTTTAAATGACAATCGTCGCATGCCACTGCATGTACGTATGTATAATAACACACGGGCAGCTATTTTACAATAGTTACACATTAAAAAAATCGAAGTACATAGTATCGAATTAAATTTTGAATTAGATTTTTTTTTAAATATTTTTTTAGCCACTCGTATCCCGCATATATAGAAGGGTAGGCAGTGAAAACTTAGCACTCTGGTCCTAATGCTTAATATATTTCGAGACATTGCATAAAGCATGGCAGAACTCAACACTGTATATTTTCTTGTTACTAGAGCGAAAAAAATTAAAATAAATCATTCTCTCAAATGGGTAATGAAACTGCTCTGGTAACAAGACAAAGTGTGGCATTGAGCCACGCTCACATGTGATGTATCGAAATATAAGCGGAAACTGGAATACGGAAGTGTGACCTGAAGTTACGTGTAAGTATATGTTTTAGCACTCCCTCCTTAGTTTCCCTCTGCCTACTCTGCAGGATGCGATATCTATACTAATATTATAAAGAGGTAAGATTTGTATTTTTGTATGTATGTATGTGTCTATGTTTGTAGAGTTTTCACACAAAAACTACTGGACCGATTTCAATATTTTTTTCACTATTAGAAAGCTGCATCTTTACTGACCAGCATAGGATATATTACATTTTCAAAAAAAATAGAGATCCCTAATAAAAATGCAATAATGTAACCCAAGGTGAGAAGAAATTGATCTTAACAATTCTATCATCGCGTGCGCTGCGAAAACTATTGATGATAGAACAAAACAATGTTCCACAGTATTGTAGGGTGGATCAATATCTATAAAAAAAGTCCGCGATAGCATATGTCCAACTACTGTAGTTAGGACAATATAACCATTTTTTTATATTTTATAAGTTAACAAAAGTGCCGACAATAATCAAACCATATTATTTATATCTCTGCATTAATCCTTATCCTATTAAGTGAGATTTTATTAAAGATAATTTCAATACCTGTAAGATACTTTTTAAATTAATAAAATCGGACATCCCATTCAAAAGATATAATGAATTAAAAAATATAAATCTAAAGAAAATCATGTAATAATAAAAAATGCGGAGTGTGTGTCGTGTGGCCTCGCGCATCGTGGCGAGTAACTGCAGGGGTGAGGGGGAGAGGCATCGATATCACCAAAATTATTAAGACAATCGATTACATTTTTTGTTTCTTTATTTGATTTGAATAGGCCCCGAAACTACGAGACCGATTTGGAAAATTCTTTTACAATTAGACGATTAAGGTGTAAAAAAATACCAAATAAAAACCTTATATCGCGTACGCTGTGGAAATTATTGACAATAGAGCAAAGTGATGTACTACAATTTCATAGAAGATATCAATATCTACAAAAAGTTGCCAATGCCATGTGTAACTGTTAGAGTTATGTTACAATAACTAATTTTCAAAGGAAAAAGTGTAAACTAGAACAGAGCCGCCATCGTAGTACAGAGGGACATCTAAAATATATATATTTTATATTCTGTCCTAATGAATAATATATGTCCTTTTATATATATAGATAAATAAGTGTATTTTGATCAAATTTATTTTCTTAAAAAATGAACAGTGCCCAAAAAAGCTATCATTTCTCTATGAGGATATAAATAAATAGTTATAAAGGTCAGCTATTTAATCATTACACCATTCATACATGACGAATGTTACAATAAAAACAATTAAAGCGATTTTACCGCTCCCGCACCACGCTCACATCTTAGCTCTTCAAATCGCTTAAATCGTTTCTGAGACAAGTGTCGACTAACAGAAAAACCAACAAACAAACAAAATTTACAAATATTATTTTTTCTGGTTCTATTACTTTGTTAATTGCTCCCAATAATATTTTTTTGTTTTAATAATTTTCACATTAGAAATCATAAGTGCGCTGCAAGCATACATTATTAAAACAGGAACGTAATTCCCTGTACCGAAACAAACAAATAATTCACAAATTTAAGCGGGTGAAGCCGCGAGATGGTTGCTATAGTTTATAAAAGTTGATATTGTGTTTAGATGAATTTTAATCATTGGCACATAGGTACGTTACATTCATTTACAATAGATATGTTTTTCAAGAGAACTTAATCAAAACTTTGTATCTAAAAAAATACATGAAATAATCATGCTAAGGAAGTAGCAAATATATTTTATGAATCCACCTTAATGTTATGTTCAAAACAAACGAATTGTATGTAAATTTATTAATACATTTCAAGTATGAAAAAAAGAAAAAATGCAATATAATTGCGGTTCTCCTTTTCTTTCCAATGATTTATATTTCTACTATTTATATCGATATATCAGGGACATAAATGCGGGAACAGAGCTGCCATCTTAGTACAGAGTAACCTCTAAAAATATATTTACTTATTATAGTTAAAGAATAAAAAGTGTGAAGAGGAATGTGTGATTCCTCTATAGATTATATTATTCTACATAATATCATAAAAAAAAAACAAATTTAAACAGGATATATAAAGGTATCCTCCTACAGTATAATTATTTTCGATCAACATTTTTTTACTTTTAATTATGAACATTTTGAACTGAACGAATAAATTAGACTATTTTGTCTAATTTTTTCGTCATAATGGCGCGAAATTATTCAAAATATTCAATTTTTTTTTATTTTGAAAAAAATAATTTATTAACGATAAGAATGTTGGTAGTTTAAATTCTTTGCAATAACTATTGGTTGTAATCACTAAAAATAACTATAGATATTAAATATGCTCAATTATATAGTATTTTTATCAGCGCCACTTTAAATGAAACCATAGTTTTAACTACTCTATAAAAGCCTAATACAATTAAAAAAATCCCAAAACTGAAAAAGTTATTTTTTATACAAAATAAATTATATATTATCGGTGATATTAAAATAAAACGCTATTTGTCACTAAAGACACAAACAGACATAGGCCTATCAAGGGGAAACCGCCACATGCGAGTCGTAGGTATTGGCGGCATAGTTCAAAGTTGCTTAATCTTTAGTAATATTTTGTAGTAGTATGTGATTACGTTATTAGTATCTATGCGTAACTGCGTCACACGAAATATAGGTTTGGATAAACATCAAAAAATCCTACGTCTAATCTGTTGAGGGAGGTATCTTGAATAATTTCTTTAGGTATGGGTTTAAAATATTTTATCCTATATACTGTCCCCGTAAAAGAAGCGCTGACGCTTCCATTCTGTATAAATATTAAAGGCCTTCGTGGCGTAGGGGCACAAAATTGTGCCTGTAACGTGACGTTATGGGTTCGATTCCCACTTAGAGGATTGAATTGTAATTTAATCATATTTTCATTTCGCATGTCAGTCATATATCATACGCAGTATCTTAACACTTAACTTCCCTCTACCTACCCTGCTATAGGCTGGATACAGCGTGAATCTGGTTTTAATGTTGTGTGAACCAATTAAAATAAAACTAATACTAAATATTTAAAGGAAGTTAGAAAAATTACAAAGCCTTTAAGCCCTTTCTGAGATTATCGTGAACGCACACATAAACAGACAAACTGACCAAGTTCTATTACATTGTTAAATGTCCGTAATATATATTTTTTTTTATGGAAAAGACACGGCAAACGAGCGTGCGGGTCACCTGATGGTAAGTGATTACCGCCGCCCACGGCCCCGTGCAACCCCAGAGGAGCTACAGGTGCGTTGCCGGCCTTTAAGATGGGTTGGGCGCCGGAGCCCGGTATTACCTGATGCGAAACGCGGTGGCATAAAGCCACTACTTCACGCCGGTTTTAAATGCCGGGGGTGGTAATGATCCGGTTGAGTCTGCCCATGCGTGTTGCCATTGCTGGCGACGTGACTCTACCACACGTACTTTACGTCGCCTCTTACGACACCACCAGTACCAGGATGATCCTATTCTAGGCCGTTATCACACCGCTCAAAACAATTTTTCTAATATATCTTCCACGTAGAGACACCGATGAGTTAGGACTTTATTGTAAGTATCGATGTAGCTATAACTATGTAGCTATAACTATAACTTAGACCCTAAAGACTCCTTAAGTCAAAAGTTGAAAGAAATTAATATATTGACAGCTGCATCTCTATTATGGGAGGTACGAAAATGCGACCTAAGGTTTTAATAATTTTCACATTAGAGATCTTAAGTGCGTTGCAAATATATATTATAGGTATATTAAAACATGAATATAACTTTAGTGTTTTAAGTAAATAATTCTGTGGTTAAAGCGGGCGAAGCCGCGAGCGGGTCGCTAGTTATATATAAATAGGAAATGATTACGTATAAAATTAGAGCCGTATGTTTCCAATTTGCCAAAAACCTTCAATATTGTGGCGATAAAATCAAAAAAGATCCAGCAATAGAAGTAAAATTATTTCGTGTTGGTATCCCGTAGTAATGTTCTAAAGTTTTTTTGATTCTTACACCGTTTAATTTCCATTTTCACCTTTAATTTTACAGGATAAGAGCCAAAATTGCATGAATTGAAAAAACGTGCAATTTTTCAGTGATGTTTACTAATTACTGTAGGGTATTAAACATCTTAATGCGTATGAAATAAGGTTCAATTTTGAATGTTGTTATTAATAATAGTTTTTTTCATTTCTTAATATAAATATCTACATTATAGCGTTAGCCCGTTTTTTTGTTCTTGTATTTTTTATTATCTGCACTTCTCTTATTTCATAACGGAAACAATGTTCCGAATTCAGGAGAAAAAGAAAGAAAAGCGGAAAACGAGAATTGTGACACTAGGTTCTCTATATGCGGGACAAAGCGTGTGACTAAGATAAAACACTTAAAACCAATTTGTGAGTCTGAATCTCCACATTTCCTCCCCAAGTCCTCCTCTACACTTCCCAAAAACACGCATGGAAAAAAATTTGTAGCAAATTTTTATCTTTTAGATTTTGTAATAAAACGGATTCGACATTTTGAAATGCGACAAAAAGTATTTTAACTACCTTAAAAAACATTAAAACCTTGAAAGTTGAAAATTCAACAAATTTGAAATATTTTAAAATGAAATAATATGTAAATTCATTTATAAAAAATAACTCTATAATTAGTTGGCTGCGTCCAAATGCAATCAAATCGTGGGAATGTATAGCATAGCTTTGGAGCTGGGAAAAGTATGGAGTGTGTTATGTATTTTTGTCTTCATTTATTTTTTTTACAAGAATTAGTGATAATACTCACCATTTTCCATCTTGTATATATTAAAGTAGTAATAAAAACATTAATAATAATTGAAGCTGCCGTGGTGCAGCGGCACATCGTTAAGGTGGACTGTTAGGGCGACATTTATGAGTTCGGTTCATATTCAAATAAATAAATTATTAACTAAGTAACTTCTTTACTCTGGTGGAAAAAGAAAAGCGTTAAGTTCCGCCATTCGACACACACTGTCTCGGAAATTGAGCGGGAAAAATAGAAGGTATGCAATATGCTGAGATACAATGAATCTGGAAAGCTAAAAAAAATAAATTAAAAAACATGCATAAAGCGCAAAGAAAAAAGATAAAATCCACTCCACACATTCCAGTTCTCAGCAAGCTGCACAAAATATCCGATGGGCGTGGGTAGGTGTTACAATTAAATATATATTACTGCCCACATAACAATGCGCGATAGTTATCGGTAAAATTCATTTTTTTTATAACTGTTATTTTCATATCTAGATCTAGATTGTATGTAGCTTAAAAAGTTATTTTTTGATCCCTAGACTAGATCACAGTCATGAAAAAGATCTGAATGGCTTATCATATAAATATTAAGCACTATAAAAAGAGCTTAAACGATCAGCCATAGCGCAGGGGCTACAGGGTTAACGTGACAGGTTGTGTTTCGATTCCCAGTCGAGGAAATTATATATTTAAAATTTACATTTTCCTGGTTCTGGTTACGAGGTAAGCGCGGCGTTGAGTTCCGCCACTTAGCACGCAATGCCTTCGGAAGTCAACGAAAAGTGGGAAACGGAAGTATCTTAATGGATACGAATTAATGTCTTAGCATTATATTTGTTAGCACCAAGTTCCCTCTATACAGTATGAAAGCTAAAAAAATATTTTAAAATCAACAAATCTATTATATTTGATTGTAATAGGTATGGGATAAAATTGAAGAACAGAATGTCTCGTGTCTCTCTCTATTCATTTGCTATAATAAAATAAAGTTAAAGACCATTCAAAATACTTAATGTACCAATTAGATACGCCTTCTAACGATTTAAGATTAAACGCAAAGTAATGTAGGAACACAAGAGTGCGACTGTAAACGCAAAGGTTATGGGTTCGATTACCAATCAGAGGAATGAAATATTTATTTCTTATTTAGAAAATCCTAAGTGTGAAATAACACTTTCAAAATGTTTAAAAAATATTTAATATTTTCATTTCCGCGCTCTAGTAAACGAGGCAAAACGCAAATTAATGCTGCCATTTGATTATATTAAACAGAAAAAGCAATATTATAGAAAAAACATTAAGCTTGAAAATAAAAAAAAAAATACATGAAAACATCTGTTTCTAACTAAAGACAAGGTCCCATAAAAATATCTGTATATAAGTCAATCGAACGCTAAGTTAAGATATACCTACTACGTTTCATATTTTTCACCATATTTTAGAGACAATGCGACTACGCTGCCTACTACACTCCCCTGAATAGGAATCGAACCTAGAATCTAGTATTTCACAACCAAATGCTATCTCACTGTGCCACGACGGCGTTTACATGCATTAAGTACTAATTACAGACGCGCTCTAACGATTTAAAATCAAACGCAGAGTAACATATAATTAAAAAGCAATTATAGCCAAAATTATTAGGAATACCTTTCTGTAGTTTAAAAGAAAGAGTTAAAAAATTTCGAAAAGTATAAAATATTTCAAATGTTTGGTTAATTTTTGTTCTGTGGCTTTCAATCTTTTGATGAGTATAGTATATGGACGATATTTGAAGTAATAAAAAGATTCGCTTTGCTGTTTTCGAATTTTTTTTGCTGGTTCATTAGTATTTTTTTGGTTTCAAATAATTTTTTTCCGGCGCGGTGGAACCGAACTTGATTGTATACGTAATGGTCGCAGCTTTGATACCCACTCGGTCTGATGGTACAATTTAATTTATTTTGATTTTCCTGTTCTGTTTGAGGAAGCACATTATCTTGAAAATTATTCAGAAAATTTTGTATTAATTTGGAAAATGATTCGGGAAGTAAAGACCTCGGCCTACCTTGTTATACGAGAAAACGAGAAGCTTTATGTTTGCCCATCCTTTGAAAAAGGAAGGAATGAAACAACAAATAATTATCATTTATTTGACTATATACTGTTTTTATGAAGTCCATGATGTATTCCACATAAAGCACGATAGGTAAAGAATGTCCGTTCACCATTACTATGATGACTATAGGTATAAATTCCATTTAGAGGAATTTTCTCTTAATTTAAATATTTGAAATACACAGTAAATGAAACTTAACGATTATAATTAATTTATGTTAAACACCTATATTTCATCCTTTTTGGGCTCAAATGATCTGTGTTTTTAATTCGCATCGCATTCTTTTTTAGCCGAATTTATAAAAATAGAACTAATAAGATACTTTGTACAAACGGCGTTCAGATCCACTATTCACCACGGAATGTCTCGAAAATTGAGCGAAAAGTATTATTCGCATATAGCAGAATAGGTAGAGATAACCAATAGGAAAGTCACTCCGCTCCTCACTTCAAGCCCATGTTTTCGAGACATAACACGATGAGTACCGGAACATATCTCGTTACCAGAACGTAGAAAATGAAATTCAAATAAACATTGCCCGAGTGAGAATAGAACCTACAAACACCGGGTTTAAAATCTGACGCTGTACCACTACAAAGCGACGGTCTCCTTCCTTCTAATTAGACGTACAAAATATAGACACAGTAAAGAGAAAAGCTAAAATTTTATTTGAATGCTAAACTAAAAAGGGTCTCTCAATTTATTTACATAATTAATTTTTATTAGTGACAAAAATAAATGACACCTTAGTACACGTTTAGTACAAATAAGTTGAATGCCTTTTTCTACTTGAAAAAATACCAGCTGAGGGTTGTGGCTTTAAATTAACATTTTTTTTTTCTAAATTAAACTGTTTTATCCCACACAGTAGTAGGTAAAAGGAATGAAGTGGTAAGTCCGTCCTCAGAACCGTTTTAATTCGAGACATTGATAGTATATTTTTTTATAATTAAAATGTTTTGTAGGTTTGCTTGGGCAAGGCGCGGCGTTATGATCCGCCAAGCGAATCGAAAAGTTGAAAATAGTTACCTCGAATGCAATTCCAACTACAACCATCGGGTTTATAAGCAGACGCTATGCTTGCGCTATGATGGTCTCAATGTGCGATGATAACATTTTTTTTATAATATTAAAGATGAGACTGTCATCGCCCAGGGCCTGAGTGCGAGTGTAAACGACAACGACGACGAAAATCGTGGATTCGATCCCGACTCGGAGGAATAAAATAATTTACCTACAAAACGTGGCGTTGAATGCTGTCACTTCACACGCAATGCCTCAAAAACTAAGCGAAAACTAGGGAACGCAAGTATCTTAATGGGAATGAACTTAACACTAGGTTCCTAGGTTCCTGATTACTCAGCTATGTGAGGGATGTAGCGTGACAACAAAAATACAATGTTAGCTTTTCATAGTAAGCATATTGTACATAGCACAATATGCCTCCAACTCCCAAACTTACAATATTGTTTTGTTATTTTTTTTATAGAATATCTTAATGTGACTTATATTATGTGCGACTTTAATCGCATCAGTTGAGGGTTTGATCTCTCAGACTCGGACGAATGAAATATTTAATTTTTATTTCATATCCTCGATCAACTTCACGCTGTATCCCGCACACAGCAGGCTAAGCCTAGCGTTAAGACTTTCCACACTCAGCCTACTATTTTATATTACGAAGATTTTAACCTTTACCTATTGAATAGCATCCAAACGCTCTTATCAATTAAGCTATAAGCTACTTCTAGTACTACCTTTTAGTCTAGCATACTATTATATAGTGCATATGTTAAAGAAACAATAGTACCTAGGGGTAGCATTGTGACTATTTATATTAAAAGTGGCATAACTTAGAATGTATTTTTTCAAATATTATATTTACCAGCCTAATTTTTTTTTGCTAAAAATATTACTTACGAGATACAGCGTTGAGCTAAAAAATATAAAGATAGGTAAAATTATATTAGGGTGAAATAAATTATTTGTCAATATAAGATGATAAAATAAAACTAAAAAATAAACTAATATATGTTCTTTTTATTAAATACAGAATTAATTATATAGAGTAGGGAGAGGAAACGTGGGAACCTAGCATCATGATACTCTGTTCCCATTTAGAAGTAAGAAGAAGTAGAAGAAGAAAGTTCCCACAGTTCTCCATTTTCCGCCGAATTCTGGAGGCAGTGCGTGCGGCAGTTGAGCGGGGGAACTCAACGCCGCGCCGAAGTTTATTATTACTCATATTTCATATCAAATATAAATAAAATACGGTTTATGACACTTTAACCAAACTTTTCCACCGTCTGCTAAAACTTTTGCGCTTTGTAGGAAGAGCTTCCTCCGCTTTGTTATGAAACGTCAATCAAAAACCAACATTCGCAAGACATGTATTGTGTAAAATTTACATTTAGTTGATTTAACTTGGTACTGCCATTGTATGTAGATGTTTGGACTGTGCTATTTCGAGATTTTCTAGTTTATGAGATATGTATGAGATATGTATGTATGTATATATATGTACGTATTTTAGTAGTATACATTTTGATTCAATTAAAGTATAGTTAGAATGTGTAAGATCGGTCAAAAGAATGTTTATAATATGCAAATGGGCGATTAATAGAAAAATAAGTATTTTTTTAAATAAAAACTTTGCTTTGCTTGCAAAACAAGAAAAAATATTTTTAATCAATTTAAAAGATAAGCATTTCCCCGTGATAGGATTCAAACACTAAACCAACGGCATCGTGATGCTGCGGAATAATTTCTCCCTGTAAACACGATCTGTTTATTTTGTTCGTTTTCACGGCAATGAATTTTCATTTCCTCACTCTGGATACGAGACAAAGCGCTAAATTGAGTCTCGCCACTCAAAACACAAAATCTTGAAATTTGGATGGTATGCGGCGGACGAAGTGTCTTAACACTCCCCGTTCCATCTAACTGCTCTTAGCGCATTACGGCGTAAAAATGAAAAAAATATATTCTCCTTTATCAAGAAACTTTGACATTCTGTGCCTTAACACGGGTTTTTCCATACATAACGCGTATAAGTATAGGTACACTTACGAGTAAACCGTCGCAAAGATTTGCGATAACTTAGCGTTATCTTATCTCCGGTGACTGGGTTCAATTCGGCCGTTCCGTGTCGGTCATTTCGGCCAGATACAAAAATGTCGGCGGAACGTGTGAACGAATGGGGTTATTTTGTTGTTTATTTTAAAGTAAATGCAAGAAACTGATAAAGAAAATAAAAGGAATTTAGTTTCTTTTTGCAAATAATTTAGTGGCAAATTGTTGTTTTTCTGAAAATAACTATAATAAATTAAATTTTTACTATTCTAGTACAATTAAAGTTGAAATATTTTGTATACAGATTCTAATTTTGATACAAAAAAAAAAAAATATACCATTTTTAGTATGAAAAAACGATCTCCTAGGATAATTGTAAATTCCATACATATCTTCTCTTATAAGATTAATTCTGGTCTAGTTCTTATCTATTGATAAGAAATGTGGTACGTGATACGCATTGCAGTGCTAATGGTCTTGAAATTGAGATAACAAATGTCAATAAGTTCAATAGAAATAGTATTACGATTGGTTGTAGATTTGATACCTGCTCCCGAGTTAACTATTTTTTTGCTCTGTTAACAAAACGAAGCGCGGCGTTAAGTACCGCTATCTAAACCGCAATGTCTCGAAAATTGTGGAGGTAACGGAATGGGTGATTGTATAAGTTATTACAACTGTTACCCAAATAATAGTATTTATATTCGCTGCTATTTTCATATTATCTCCTTGTTGTTTTGTATATCATTGTATTCCGTACAAGTAAGACAGGAGGAACCTGGGAACCCAGTGCTTAGACACTCTGTTCCCCATTAGGACACTTCTATTCCTCAATTTTCCGCCGAATTCTTAATGCGTATTATGTTGAGTGGTGGGTCTCAATGGCGTGCTTTTCCTCGTTAAAAGAAAAAGAGTGAAAATATTTTATATTCCTGTCTCCGACTGAGATGCGAACCCATAACCGACGCGTATCCACGACGGCCTCGATCCTCACTTTATCCTTTCGCTCTGATAAATAGAACTGAGACGTCCAGTTCCTGCCCTATCAAGCAGATGTCTCGAAATGTCTATGACCTCAAAAACTAATATCAGATATGGTTAAACAATACGAAAAACGGCACAAAAGAGTCGTAAACAAAAGGATTTAAAACCGAATTAAGAGAGGGCGTACAAATTAACGGTTACCCGGTTATATATAATGAAATACTTTGAATGACAGCTCTTAGTCTATTTGACAGGTAAATTATACATTTTGTGCCCGCATCTCTTTATATGGTATAGTATAGGAAGTAGTGGCTACAATTGTTAGGCTATTATTTATTTTTTCAGTGTCGCGCTGTATACTGCCTATACCACAGTAGGCAGAGGTAAAGCCTTGTTGAGATACCCCATTCTCCACGCAATGTCTAATTTTCGAGATAATGCATTGAGTGGCGAAAAAGAACACCAGACTTTTTATTGTTACCAGATATAGGAAAGACATAAATAAATAAATGATTGATTATAACTTATTTCCTCGAGTCAGAATTGAACATACAACTGTCGCATTTACAATTAGAATTTGTGCCGCTGCGCTACGACATAAACTTTAGACTATTTATAAATTTATTTAATATCCCTCATATTCAGAACAGAGGTTTTATTTTAAGACATTATTTCGTTTTAACGTATCTTAGAAACTATGTAAAATTTATCTGTGGTGGAATTTAGATGTAGAAACATCTAGTTCCACCATACATCATTATAACCAAATTGCGGTAATTATTTGTCATTATTTGTTTTTTCAAATTCTTACAATAAATTATTTTTACATTAAAATATTGTTACAAAACAAACCCATAATTATCATTCTTAAAATATTACTCAACGGATACATACGCAATACCATGGACTCTTTCCCTATCACTAAAAAACTGGCGAGAAGACAAAAAAAATGGCAAGTTTGAACTTGAACTGATATACATCTGTTAAGCCATAATTAGTTTTGGTTTAAATATAAAAGAAATATATGAAACAAGGCGTGAAGCGTTTATCTTTCATTTTAAGATACCATCTCTTATACTATACGCTCTCAATGTGTAAAAAAATACTTCAATTTATTTTTATTTAAAGGGTTGATGTGTAGATTCGTATCTAATTTAAACAACATTTATTAATATTAGGCTTAAAAAATTATAAATGCTTTTTTAGTATTTGAAATTTGTATGTGTAACTGTTGTGTCTAATATATTTTTTTTAGCTTACGCTGTTTAAAGGGAACCTGGGAACCTAGTGTTAAGATAGTCCGTTCTTATTAAAGCGTTATGTGTTTAATAGTGGAACCTTACGCCGTTGCGTTACGTTACGTTACGTTACGTTACTTTGCCTTATTACCAAAACGAAGAAATGAAAATATTAAATATTTCACTTTCTCTATTGGGAATCAAACCCAAAATAACTTATGCTTACAGCCGCACGCTAGTGCCTCTGCGCTACGACTGACATCAAAATACTCCTATAAGACAGAGAAGTTATTAAAAAAAATTGGTTTGCCTGATTCTAAGACGAAAAATGTAAAATCTCTATTCATTGATATTAATTTTCCCTTATGAATTTTGAGAATTTATTTTAAGCTCCTCTAGACTTCCTAATAATAATTTGAGATATAAAAAAGCTAATATGAGCAAAACTTTAATATAGAATTCAATATCCATTGACCCATTCCCCAGTAGACCTCAAACCCACAACCATTATCGCATTTCGCACTACGCCACGACGAACTGAGGAAAGTATATTTTAAAACAGTCGACTTTGAAGCCTTTATCTTTTCTGATAACTGATTGAATTATGCGCTTTAAATAACCTGCCGCTTTAATTTGGTTTAAAGAATGATTGTACGTGACAGAATTAATTCGGAGTTCATTTAAAAAAATATATATGTATATATAATTAAATCTAACAGAATAACTATTGGTCGCTGTAATTTGGTAGAAAGTGTGGAACGAAGTGTCTTAACTTAGGTTCCCTCTGCGTGCCTTATTATATGCGGGATACACAGTGAAACTAAAAAAAGAAATACAAATCATACATAAAAAAACTTCTTGTTTTGAACCTGCGCCCTTCAACAAATCATATTAAAAACTATGTCTCCCATAACGGAAAAAAGGTATTGAGTGTAAAATATAAAAAAGATCGAAAAAAGTTTTTAAATGTTGTCCTTGTCATGTTAAGTCGTGTTTATGGGATGGCGGATTGACTTTTTATTTTGTGTGGGTACAGTGAAGCGAATATTTTAGTAAAATAATTATTTTTTTTTCAACTTCATGCTATACTCTACACATAGTAGGATAATCCTGGTGTTGAGACACTACACATACTCTCTTTTTTTTGTTTTACGTTTTATCCCGCATAGCAAGCTAGGCAGAGAGCCTAGTGCTAAGACCGTTCCTCCAATTTCCGCATGAAATCGAGACATTGTGGCATGAGTGGCGGAAATCAACGCTTCGCTATGTTTTAGCAGAGAAAGAAAATAGAAATTGTATATTTTCTAAAATCAGGCATTGACAGAGTACGTCACGGTTGTCTAAATTAAGTGGCAATAATTTCAACGACGAATTTGAAATTTTTGATGAATTAAGCTATGGTTTTTGAATTTAGACTTACATTTATCAATGATAAAACAATGTAAATATGTTACTATACAAAAAAAATCTAAGTGAATCTATTTAGTGATAAATCACTGATTTCTGCACTAAAAACATTTTTTGTTATATTAAAATTTTACTTAAAAACCGTAACTATTTGTGGCTGAATGTACTTATTTTACAAAAAAAACAACCCACATGTTCCTACATCTGTCGCCTACTGTTCGCATCCGAGCATGTTACGGCATACCTCAGAAACTTGAGATAAAAAGATCAAAAATCTATTGATGCTGCGTTACTGTTTACTAATATTTTGTTAAAAGGTTTTTAAGGGTTGATCATTTTTTTGACTTAAAAAGCCCTGTAATTAATTGCCATGAGAAATTTTTGAATGATTGCTTTTTTTATTGTTTTACTTATTGTTCAAGATGTTACACCTATTTTTTAAGAATATGAGGCCGTTGTAGCGCAATGGCACAGAGTGTCTCTAAACGCCACGTTTGTGGATTCGATTCCTTCTTAGGGGAACTATTTTCATTTTCTAGCTTTAAGACAAAAGCGCGGTGTGTGTGAGTTCGCCTCTCCGCATTGGGCGGAAAGTGGGGATCGAAGAGTACTGACACTAGATTCGATCTGCCTATCCTGTTATTTGCAGGATACAGCGTAAAAGCACAAGCGTGCGACGGTTAACGCCACGACTGTGGGTTATATTTCCACTCGGGGAAATGAAATATTTAATATGTACATTTTCGCGCTCTGCCAACGAGGCAAAGCACGGTGTTGTGTTCCGTTACTCTGAACGTGCGTAGCGAAAGTTTCTTTATGAGAACGGAGTGTCTTGAGACTACAACCTTGCATTTCATATTTCCTTTGTTTACCCTGCTACGTACGGGAAACAGCGTGAAGCTGAAAAAAATAATTTTTAAGGAACCATCTTGTATAGGTAAAAATCGGTTAAAAATATACTTATTTTAGGCCTTAAGAAATTAAAATTTTACATTATACCCGTATCGAATGTATGAACCATACAAGTAAAGAGTGGCCGAAATTTAAAATAATATGTTTATGGCGAAGTTTCGATTAATACTAAAGTAAATTCGATGCCTTAGTATCGGATTAAGAGAGCTAGGGTGACCATGTTTTATATTAAAATTTAAAACCATATGTTAATTCTATAGGGAGACAGTAGATAATGGGGACTGTCGTATCACAGCAATTGATTATAATCGCGAGGGTGGTGGGTTCAATTTTACCCGGAGAAATGAATTGTTTTCATTTTCTTCGATCTAGTACGGTGTCAAAACTGTCGTATCAAGTTCTGTCACAAAACACACAACATTTTCAGTAGAAAGTAGGTGAAGTGTCTTATTATTAGATCCCTTTTATCTACTATACTTACTTTACTTTATCTTTATTACATTGGATAAACTCAAAAGTACCTAAAGAACTCAAAATTCTTGTTTACTGACTAGCGCTCTGAACTAAGCCTTGCTCTCACCAGATATAAATTCATGTATCCTTCTACAAACTTGTACAATTTTTTACAAAAAATTCCACTACATAAAGATAATTGCATAGAATTGTCATTTGTCACGAGAAAATGCTGTAAAATAAATATTTATAAAATGTACAACTTCTATATTTGTCTCCAATTAAACAAAAATGGTGGACACTCTATTAGATCAGAGATAGCCGGTCCGCAAAAATTCACATATTTCATATGAAACGTCGAAAAATCTCTGCCTGTTATTACGTGCGATGCTATCTAACGTTTGTTTATTTTGTAAATGCTTATATTTTTAAGGGTTAATGCATACTTGTGTGTAATTTTTTTAGTTTCACTAACTACCTCGAATAATTGAGAATAGCCTCAAAAAAGGGCGAGAGGCGAGAAGGGGTTAACGGATTGTCTTAACACTATGTTACCAGGTTCCGTCAACCTAAAAATAATATTGCCTTTCTGTAGTTCTAGATTAATGCTAATATTAAAAAAAACTATAATGTTTTTTAAATGAAAACTATTATCTCAGCAACTACTGGTGGAAATGTAAACATTTATTCGGTGTTGGATAGTCCTACTGTATAGTAAAAGTTGCAATGTGTTACACGTCTTTTAGCTCTATCCCCAATACAAGTAGCTTATAATTTATACAGAAGAAAACTGAAAACCTAATTTTGAGACGCTCTGTTTCTCTGTTCCCCACGTTCCTCCTAGTCCTGGAGGTACTGAGTGGTGCGACAAAACACCGCGGTTGTCCTCGTTACAATCGAACCCACAACCAGACACGTTTTCAAATATAAAAGCTAATTATTTATAAAATATATTGATTTATTATATAAAGAAAGAATGTATGAAAACGCCTTATTTAATTTCTGAATTTGATGAATGATCTCTTTGAAAAGATAAACTTTTACAATATGGTTATTACGACGTTTAAATTTTTACTTATTGTGTGTATAAAGTTATATTTTAATTCTTATCTTTTTATTGAAATTAAGTATTTTATCGTTTTGTAACGTATAAATGTTTTGTATATAAAGATTCTTGTATTGAGATAATTTTGCAATGCAATTTAAAGATAAATATATTGGAAAAAGACACGTTTTTTTATTATATACTTAGTTTTATAGCGAAAAGCTTTTTTCTGCAACAGATTAAAGAATATGAATATGAGACCAGTGTGGTCCTAAGTTCCGCTACTCAACACGCTATAGGTAGTGCAGCGGAAAGTAGGGAACTCAGTGTCTTAACACTAGTTTTAAGCCTACTCAGCCAATTGAATGGTACAGAGTTAAGCCAAAAAAAATTACCATAAAACTATATATCGTTATCCTCCGAGTGGGAATCGAACTAACAACCATCGCGGCCACTCAACTCTTTTTTATATAAGCCCATAACAATTGAATAATATGCTAATTTAATAGTATAGCCGTCGTGATATTGATATTTACGCGAAATTTGATCTCACCAATCATTTATAAGGACTTGGAAAATTAATGATTCAATGAAAGCCGTTTTGTTTTATTTACTTTGTATTTTCTTGGCTCATATTTTCTACATTATTGTATGGGAATGAAAATCGAAGCGTAAATATGATGGTAGTGGGTTTGAATCCCATCGGAGGCATTTAGATTTAGATTATTTAGGGACCGTCGTTCTGTAGTTTCTGACACAGTTACTAGCTATTAATTTAAATTCGATTCTTATGCGAGGTACTGAATTATGTTCATTTTATCGCTCTGGTAAAAAAAGCCGAAGCACGGCGTTGTTATCCGCCATACAACAGACAATGTCTTGAAAATTATAACACGCAGGATATATAGTGACGCTTAAACGTACCGACAGACCCATCAGGATACATACCATCATTATAATAAAAATATTATCTTACCGCAATTAAAGCTACCAAATACAGAATTGCTGAGCCGCAATCAATGAAACTTAATACTTTGCGCAAAATGGTTTCAAGAATAATATACCTACATGTAATTCCACTTTTTCCACTATTAAATACTATATTATTACTATAATATTTACTATTAAATAATAATACGATAAAAACATACGAATTTCAATCTTAGACCCTTCGGAGTTAGTTCCTTCTCACAACAAAAGAAGGCAAGTCCTTTGTTAAATTTTATAGATCAAAATTTAACGCTTCAAAGAATTTTAGTATAGATTTTTCAAGATTTTGGGCCAAAAAAAATCGGCAGATGCAAACTTTCTTTTGTTATATGAACCAAAGTCGAGTAGTATGAGAGAATAATTGACATTAGATGGAGTGTCCATTGTTAATACTTCTTGACTTAAAGTTTTGTTGAATAAAAGTGTAGAATTGCCGTAGAAAAAATTGTGTAGAACGGAAACTGTCCTAAAATATCACCTGATTGTGGGTTTTTGGACAATTGATGTTAATTTGTTTGGTATTCTTTTATGCTTTTGTATAGATTCAGCGGCACAGGATTTGGGTGTAAGAGCGACGGCTGTAGGTTCGATTTGCACTCGGTGTAATCAAGTATTTTCATTTACTCGTTCTAAAAAGAAGACAAACACTGGGCGATACTCAATAATTTGTGGAGTGTCTTAACACTAGGTTCCAACTACCTACCTATTGATGAGAAACACAGCGTGCAGCGTAAAGCTAAAAATAGATTTTCTAAAATATATATTGAATTCACATACGAGTACTTGTCTTTATCTAAATATAAATGTATACATAAAACACGTCACGTCATACAAACAGAAATAAATCAATGATTCTCCGTTTTAAGCTCAACATTAATGATAGACGGTGCGTAAAAAACGGAGTGTCTTAACACTAGGTCTCCTTAGCCCACTCTGCTGTATGCGGGATTCAGCGTGAAAATAATAAAAATATCCCACATGAGGCCACGTGGATGATCCCACAGCTACAATCACATACTACGAGTTTATTCTAGTTATACCACAATGACGCCATTTCATTCATCTTATATATTAAAAATTTATGTAAATTATTAATGTTTCAATAAAACAAAAATATAGCAAAAGTATTCAATACAAAAAACACCATATAATATAAAACGTAAGCGATTTTAATATTTATTTTCTTGAAAAGTAAGAAACATTTTTGCTTAGCTTTTAAGAAATTTGAATTTATTTTGTATCGGCGCCATATTTATTAGCTTTTGTCTACATTTAACTGTTTTCTGGCGTTTAACAGACAAAAAATATTTTTACGAAAAAGATACTACGATATTCTATTGGTTTATATATTGTTTCAATGAAAACTTTTTTTATTCCGTTATGTTTTACAAGGTCGTGGTGAAATGGAACACATGAAAAGAAGGTGGTGACGCAAGGTGGTGAGCGTATAGTGCCTGTGATTCGCACGTTCTACCAAAGGAACATTTTTTATATCAGTAGGGTCATATCTACATCATCATCCACGCATTGTTTTATTAGAAGAAGAAGCTAACATTACAAATAAAACCATAATAATTATAGAGGAATTGAATCCACATTCAGCGCGATAAAATTACAACGAACGTCTTAAATATGCAAAAAGAGAAGAACGGAGAACTTTTCGCCTGTTGTTTCTAATTTAAAATGTTTTATTTAAATTTATTTTAACTGAATTTCAATCAAAATTTGACTGTACCATAACCAAACATTTTTTATATATTATTATTATACTGCCTTTTAAACTGAAGTTCAAAAAAATATTGACCACATTTTTGTTTTAAAAAATCATTATTATAAAAACTTTTTACGACGTGTTCAAAAGTCGATTTGGACAAAGGTGTAAAAAAATTAGATATAAGATGCTATTAACACGTCCAGTGACATGAAAGTTAGGCGTGTTTCACACTCTTCAAAAAAAAACCGAAACAAATCAACATCACGCTTTATCCTGTACATAGTAGGGTAGAGAGGGAACCTGATGTTAAGTCACTCCGTTACGTTGCGTTAAGCATATTGAAAACGTAAATGTGTCTGGATATGAACCTGTGCCCGAAAAGGTAACGAGAAGCAATGGGATACCTTAGTATCAAAGGGAAGTTATCAATTATTTTCGTATGCCAGCTCCGGTTAAGTAAAACGCGGCGTTGAGTACTGCCATTAAATATGCGTTGTATCAGGTGGAAAATAAGGAACGAAGTATCTTGGCACTAGATTCTTTGTCTGCCCTGCTCTAGGCGATGTACGACACTGCTAAAGGTTAAAAAATGAAAAGGCCCTTAGTTTGTAGAAAAGTACGTTAATATAACTATGATACCGTCGTATCGCAGCCACACAGAGTTTGACTGTAAACGCAACGGACATAGGTTCGATTCCCACTGAGTGAAATAAATTATTTTCATTTCATCGCTATAGTCACCAGACAAACCTCGATATCGACTTACTCCACTCACCACTTTGTTGCATCTGCCCACGTTATATACAGCATACAACGTGAAGCTTGAAAATATATATATATATATATATATATATATATATACATATAAAAACGATAATGTAGCTAATATATATATATATATATATATATATATATACATATAAAAACGATAATGTAGCCTTTACAGCTTAAAGTTTTGCTTTGGAGTGTGAACACAACCTAAATGCGGTCATTTTTAAAATGATAAGAAACTTAATGCAACTCTTATCAGGACATTGTCATTTGTCGGTTTTAACCTAATTTATTGTTTCTCTGTGTGGTCGGTGCGGTGGATTAAGAAATACGTTTAAGTGGTTTTGTTCATTATCTTATAAGCTTTTTATGAAGTTCACGCTTGCTCTTTTGTGTTGTTTCTAAAAAATTGATGTTTCTTTTTGTATTTTAGCTGGGTTTGAACCTATAGCTTTTGGATGTTTTTCAAGGGCTCTTGTATTTTAAATCACGTTTCACACTTTTTGTCGCTTGGGAGAGTAGGCAGAGGGAATACACTTACGCCTTTGTTTAATTGTGTTTTCAATAGCGGAGTTTGATGTCGCCTTTTGACTATCAGAGTGAAGAAACGATAATGATTTTAAATATAATTATTCCTCCGAGGGTTGACAGAGGGAACCTTGTTTTAAGACACTCCATTCTTCATTTTATGTCTAATTTTCGAGACATTGCAGAATGATTCACTAATCGACATGATACATGATACATCTGGAAAATTATGAAATCGAGTTGAGTTCAGTGGAGCTTAATTTCTTACCACAGCGAAAAAATAATTCAAATCCCTAAATAGTAATCGAACCCGTAAACGTCGTATTTGCAGTCAGTTGCCTAGTCTTACACAATAAGTACTAAATAATAAATATTAATATAAATAAATGGAACAAATCCTTATAATTTCACAATTTAGGACGTCTCAAAAGTCCTCGATCTGTTTGGGCTTGGCCTAATTACCGAAACGTCAAATAGGTAACATGGGTGAGACAGGAAGGATGTTGTACTACGTGAAATCGATTGTCAATCACGTTCTAGATTTAAAAATGTGAATAATGAAGTGTCTTAGCACTCTGTTACTTTTGCATGCTTGCCCCGTGGTGTTCAATATCTGACTATAAACGTGACGGGTTGTGGGTTTGATTCCCACTTTTTCAGGTTCAGGTTCAGCTATTACTATGTTGAGTTTTGCCACTTAAAATATTTAAAAAATTGGGTCTCTCATGGGGAGCGTAGTGTCTTTACAGTGTGTTTCCTATTTTTATTCTACTATGTGTGAGTGTGAACTAAATTTTTATTTTTTTTGTGATAATTTAAGTATGCTCTGATCTCCAGTTTTCCTATAGTATATGGCGAGTAGAGCTGCAGAAATCAAACCTTTGTATTTGCTAGACAAGCTTAGTAAAAAACATATTTTTTGTTTAGTCTAGGTTATCGGAATAGATTACCGTGTGAAATTACAACCGTTAAGTATACTGGCAGACAAAATTTTAAAACTTAAACGTAGTCTAATTGTGAGACGGTCCCTAAGAGGCGCGCCAATCACAAATTATATAATAATAAAATAATAATTAATATTTTCAAATTATCTCGAATAATTGTTTTTTTTTGGAATTAAATATTTAATTTCTTCCAATAGTAGTGGTCCAGGTACGCCATATTGAAGCAGTCGAGAAGAAACCGAGATACGGTTGCCATGACAACGCCCCTGCTGCATCAGCCAAACGTCAACGCCTATGTCAACTTTGTATGTGAAATTAATATATTGAAGGAATTTTAAGATCAAAATTTAAATTGTTTAGGTTAACATATGTAAGTTGGGCGGAAAGCGGAAAACGGAGTGTTTTTTTCTATACGTTCTCCCTGCTTACCATTACAGGCGGGGAAAGCGGAAAGCTGATTTTTTGTTAGTTTTTAATGTTCATTAAGAACTCGGAACTCCTATAGGATACTGTGTAGTCCGTCTGTATGTCTGTCTGGCCGTCTATCGAAATCATTTATCTCAGAATCGTGTGAAAGTATCAAACTGAAATTAATATGAAATATCCACGTCTACACCCCCTTGCAGCACAAAATAGCCTTCTAAGTCAACGAAATCAAAAGATTATGCATTGTTTTTGCTATATTTTGTATGTAAATACCTGCATTATGAAAATATATTGGATACTAACTGTAGTATAACTATTATGAAATTGGTATACAGCTTGGTAGACTCCGTTTTTCACTTTCCGACAATTTTTTTCGAAGCATTGTATGTTGAGTGGCGGAGCTCAACGCCGAGCTCTTCCCTTGGTGCCAGAGCAAAGAACTAAAAATATTAATAAATAATGATTCATTTCTCCCTTATGCCTCTGAGCCATGACTGCCTCCAAATCAAAAGAAAGAAATATAAAAAACAACTTTAGTATTTGAAAAATATGTATCGATTAATGAATACTGATGTAATCGATTTTTTGACCAATCTTAATGTTACCTAATGCGGAATAGTAAGGTAGACAAAGTGCACGTACTGCTTAAACACTCCGCTCCCCACGCTTCGAGTGGCGGAATTCAACGCCGCACTTTAATTATTAGGATGGGAAAAGTTAAATTATTTTTTGTTGTAGAAATCCTCAAATAAAATCAAATTGCCTAAAATACCGACAACGTTTTATTGAAACTGTGAAATTTTCAATAAAATTGCAACAGCTATACTGTACCAACCATTTAGTAGTCTGGAAATTTAAGGAATTCGGTTATAACTACAATAGAATGTACTTTGAATAGAGTTGAATAAAAGCGAACATTTATTTCATTGTTATTTCAACAAGTATCTTTCTCCCCACTTTCCGCTGAATTCTGGTGGCATTGCGTGTCGGGTGGCAGAACTCAACACCGCGCTTTGCCTCGAAACCAGAGCGAAGAAATGGAAATATATATTTAAGTAAATATTTCATCTTCTCGAGAGAGGATCGAACCTACAACCATTCGGTTTTACAGTCACACTTCATGCCGCTGCGCCACGACTGGCCTGAATATATAATTCTTCTAACCTTGGGTAATTAGAATTTATCATAACTACGCAAGTTAATAATTTGCCTAAATATCGACCACCCACAAACATCGTAGGTGCATCCAGACACTGTGCTTCTATGCCATGATAGCGTCTCCGTTTTGTGTTGTTACTTTAACGAGAAAAGGCAAAGAAGTCAATCCCTTGTTTGAGAATAGAACTAACTACCATCAAGTTTACACATAAGTTATCTCGCTGCGCCACCAGTGCCTTAAAAATATTATTTGTTACAAATATTAAATCAATACTTCGCGTAATAAATCTCATATATATTTATTTATTCCATTAAAACTTTCTTATAAGAGGATTTAAAGTTGAAGCTAGCGATTGTTTAATGATGTAAAAGTGAAATTAAACACCTGTAACATTGTTATGTGTTCGAAATTTATCTTTATTGAGTTAAAAAGTATCTGGGTTCGGTTCCCATTTGAACGATTTTTTTTAACAGTACGCCGTATTTCGCACTTAGTAGCCAAAGGTATGCTGGGATCTCTCTTAAAGATAACGAAGTTTCTTAACACATATAAATTATATATTTATGAATGGTAACGGCATCTCAAGATCGATCTCAGAGTTGCGAGTGATTTATAAGTACGATCCTTAGAAAGTATCATACTACATAACTTATAATTAACTCCATTTGACCACGAGGACGAAGCCGTCGGTAAAATCTAGTATTAAATATACTGCCACGACTCATTCAAGGCTATTTTATAATATGTTTTAAAATATAAACTCCTACTTATTTAAATTTTATTATAATTCATCATATGCAGAAGAAAACGCTTCGTGTCGTTGAATATATTTTGAGATAGCTAAAGGCTGTTATACACATACAAAGAAGCCAAAACTACTGAAAATATTATGGTTTTTTTTTGCAGGCGTAATCTCACCCCAACTCACTCGTTCTCAACCCAAATATCTTTAGTTATTGACGCATTGTATGAAGGGAAAGGCGGTAGTTGTACGTTCGATTTCCATTATAAAGAATTAATAACTGTCGGTTTCTCGCTCGAACAAAACTGCCGGGTTACCAGAGCGAAGAAATGAAAAAAAAAAATTTCACTCCCTCGAATGAGAATGTAACCAAAATCTGTCAAGTTTACAATCCCACGCTTATACCACTGCACCATAATGGTTTTAACGCATTCTTATAAGATTCTAATATAACTTATAACCTAAACACGGATAGAGTTCTTTCATCACGAGATTGAATATATTCTCAGATGAATTCTCAAGGGATAGGGGATGGAAGTAACTAGAAAATACTTATTATAATATGGACTTAGTGTTGTATATAATATTGTCCACAACATGTAGGTGTTTTTCGACATGCAAGAGGCGAGTTCGAGTTCAAATTCCTAAAATTTTCTTCGGTATTTCACTTCTGATTCTTCCGTATCTCACTTTCCATCGAGTTCTGGACGCTTAGCGCGTTGAGTGACGGAAATCAACGCCACGCTTTGGGTTCCACCGCTCACCAGAACGAGAACACACGACTTGCCGCGTTTACAGTCGCACGACTGGCCTCAACTAAATTAAAATTAAAACAATCAATTTTGCGGTTATGATAGCGAGAATTGGTATAATAGTACCTAGTAGTAGATTTGATTTTTCTTGGAACTTGGTCATATTCCAAGTATTAGGTACCATCAGTACCTAGAAGTGTTAAAATAATAAAATATATACATAGAAATCACAAAGGTGTACTGCTCTCAGGCCGTTAGTACGTCGTACAAAAAGAATTTATTAGCTTATCTATACAGTGGAATACATTCCTTTCTTAGCATTTTCTTAGAGATAGCCGTCTAAGTAACGACGGTCTTGTCTTTAATCTTAGCTTAGAAGAGGCGCGTCTTAAGATTTAAATTGTTAGGTTTTGTTTTTATATTTTTTGTTACGTAAAACTTACTCACTTTTTTTACGTATCCGCGTAGTTCTTCCTTGAGGCATTGCGTGATGAGTTGCTGAAATTAATGCTGTGCTTTGTCTTGTTGCCAGAGCGGGGAAATATATATTTTTTCTTTGCTTAATACTGCAGGCACATTTAGAAGAGTAGGCAGAGGGAAACTGGAAACTGAGCATTAAGACACACCGTTCCCATTACGACACCTCCGATCCCTTCCCTTTTACTTTGCGCCGAAAGCGCAAGATATTTTAAGATATAGCGTATTGAGTGGCGAAACTCGTAGTCATACCTCGCCTCGCTCCCAGACATCCCCTTGAAAAAATATTTTTAACCAACACGTCTAAAAGTAATCTGGGCAAATTTTCACCTATTAACCGAATAATCTATATATATAAAAGGACTTGTTCTGACTGACTGAGGTAAGACGCACGCACAGCCGTAACCGCTGTGCGTAGAAACCTGAAATTTGGACAGATGTTTATTTTTATAATCTGGACATCCACTAAGAAGGGATATTGAAAAATTTTAACCCTAAAGGGATGAAATAGGGGTTGAAAGTTTGTATGGAATTTTTTTTAAAAACAGCACCAGTTCTTATAAAATTTGAAATTCAGACTCTTTAAAATATTTTACTAAACACTTTGTTCATGGTTTATTAGAATTCACCCCGTAAGGGTTCAAATAAGGGGTTGAAAGTTCTTTAAATCACGCTTTATCCCTAGCGGGGTAGTCAGAGGAGAACGGAGCGCCAAACGCTACGCTAAAATTTAAATTAAATCAAAATTAAATCAAATCAGCTTCACGCTGTATCCCGCACACTGCAGGGTAGGCAGAGGGAACGTAGTGAAAGACACTCCGTTCCCCACTTTCTGCCGAATTACGGAGGCATTGCGTGTTAAGTGGCAGAACTCAACGCCGCGCTTCACCTCGACACCAGAGCGAAGAAATGGAAATATAAATTTAAGTAAATATTTCATCTCCTCGAGTGGGGATCGAACCCACAACCAGTCGGTTTACAGTCACACTTTGTGCCACTGCGCCACGACCGGCCTCTAAAATTTAAATGAAGACTATTAAAAATATTTTATTGAACGCATGTTTCGTGTTTTTTTTAGAATTCACCCCTAAGGGTGCAAATAAGCGGGCGAAGCGGCGCGCCCCACTAGTTGATCTATATAACAATCTATCCGACCATGACATCGATATCTTCCATAATACACTTATTGATTTAAAAAAATAATTAACCACAAATTGAGTTGTTATATACATACTGTATATAATACGACGTAGTGATTATTGCATATTTAAATATTTTTTTAATTCCATGAATTCTAATTGTACTATGTAGTCTATTATGTGGCTTATTGTATTATTCGAATTGTCTATTTTTAATAACGACTGTTTTTGTTTTAATAATTATATCTTTTAACTGTTTTTAATTGTAATGTCTAACTGTACTGTCTAAATTGTATTTGTAATTGTAATTTAACTTATTATAACTGGTAATTAATCGGGATTATTTTTTGTGAATGCTGTACATACCTGTAATTGATATTTGTAACAGAACCAGACCGATATATGAATTTTCTTTTAATATTACAAGTTACATGTATTGTTGATGTGTCAATAAATAAATAAATATACAAATAAATAAATAAATAAACTCAACAAGGTAAGAAAAGAATAGGCAGGCAGACTTTACCAAGTTCAAGCGAATTAAAGATCTTTCAATATTTTCTAATCCATAATAATGAAATAATATATCAAAAAATATTTGTTATCAACTTCACTCTTCACCTCTAGCGGAGTAGCTAGACAAGACATAGCGCCAAACGCGACGATCTCAGCATATCTCTATTTTTTATGGAACAGGACAAGGCTAACGAACGTGCGGGTCACCTGATGGTAAGTGATCACCGCCGCCCACGGCCCCGTGCAACACCAGAGGAGCTACAGATGCGTTGCCGGCCGACAAGATGGGTTGGGCACCGGAGCCCGGCATTATCTGATGCGAAACGCAGTGGCATAAAGCCTTCACGCGGGTTTTAAATGCCGAGGGTGGTAATGATCCAGTCGAGTCTGCCCATACGTGTTGCATTTGCTGGCGACGTGACTCTACCACACGTACTTTAGTCGTTTCTTACGACATCATCAGTACCAGGATGATCCTATTTATGCCGGGATCACACGGCACAAATCTATGACTCTATCCACTGTAACCAGCCTCTTTGTACATGCCCTCCGGGCGGTGATCATACTTCTTATCAGCTTCATTCTGTATACCGCACACAGCAGGCCAGACAGAGAGAACCTTATGTTAAGACACTCCGTTTCCCATTTTCCACCAAATTCTGGAAACATTGGGAATTGAGTGGCGTAATTCAACATTGCCTTGACATCAGAGCGAAATGAAAATATAAATTTATACAAAAATTTTACCATCTCGGGTGGGGATCGAATCCACAACCGGTCGCGCCACACTTGTGCCCCTGCGCCACGACCCCTGTCCTTTTAAATATTTTTAATAATATAATTTTAACTATTATTAAAGACTATTTGAACAAAAAACTACTTGCTACTCAAAATACTAACGATAGAACCCTTTTAGAGCGATTAAAGTAAACGCAAGGTCAGTTAAGCGTCTAATCAAACTAAAACCTTCGAGTCTACGTCTAGACCGGCCGCTAGCCTGAATATAATTTTCATACATACATATTATACTAATATTCAGCAAGATTTAGTTTTCGGTTTATTTCCGCTTCCACGTTATGTAATTGGGTATCCTGGTGCAGTGGTACGTCTGTGTGTGAACCTGGCGGTTGTGGATTCTTTTCAGCGGAATGAATTATTTTAATGCCATGTTCTTCGGATTTTCGCCACTTAACGTCTAGAAACTGGGGCGATTGCTTGTAAACGGAGTGTCTTAACACTAGACTCCCTCTACTTGCCTGAAACCTATATATTACATATTTATATATACCTACTTTATAATTTAAATAAAAGTAATAGGCTACCCCTTGAAACTAAAGGACATAAAAGAAGTTAAAACGGAATCAACGCAATGCAAAAGCTCAAAAATATTTGTATATTTTCCTAACAAACGTTCCAGTCGTAAATAATCCTTGACAACCAAAATCAATATCTGGGGTATGAGGGAGTAAATGGATTTACTCCTTTTGGATCTAACTGTAAGAAGAATTTTAAATGAGAATGGGAATAGTATTATGGTGTGGTTGAATATATTTAAACATTATTTTCATTTATGTCACTCTGTTAGACTACGTGCAGCGTTGAGTTCCGCCATTCGACACTTAATTTATCGAAAAGAGGCTCAAGATAACTTACCTCGTGCTCAGCCGGATCGACAGCGCAAGCCTCGGTTTGCCTTGTGGTGTGGTTTGTTTGGTTTGTTTGCATGCTCTTTCTCAGGTACAGATTACTCATTTCTTAACCTAAACATCTTCATCAAAGCCAATAGCCCTATCCTCAATGCCAGTAACCCTATCCTGCTACGTGCGGGTAAAAGGGTCAGTGTGAAAGGAAATATATATTTATTTTATACAATTTAAAAGTTGCAAGCGGAACAAACCGCGCCTCCTAAGATGGTGTCCCGTGTCATCTACCTGTCCTCATTAAAGCCTACTTTGTCCTCTAAGTACATAGATAATGTATATTATGTTGGTAAAAGCAAATGTTATAACGATATTTTTGGTACAAAGAGGGCTCAACCCTCTTAACAGCAAAATGAGATAAGAAAAAATTGAGAAATTTCAGTCAGATATTATGAAATTAATAATTTATTTGTTGACGATTGTCATATCACAAGCGGTATAGCGCTTGAGTACAGGTTTCGAAAATCTCTAGGGAGAGTGACTCGCTCTAATAACAAGATAAAGTGCAGCGTTGAGTTTCGCCACTCAATGTTGAGAAAATGAAGTACCTACAGACTTCTTAGCATTAAATTCTTATTATAGTTCCAGATATATAAGCAGAATACAACAAGCTGAAATTAATAACATATTTTTTTAGCTTCACATTGAATCCTACACAGCAAGATATTCAGAGGGAACTACTTTACGCCGAAATATCGAGTGAGAATCGAACCCACAACCAGCGCTGATTACAGGGGCACCCCTGCGCCGCGACGGCCTCCACATAATAATGTTCATTTAATACAGTTCAATTTAATTGCTCGTTATTCGTTGACGATGTTAAGTTATATTTTTTATTTGTATACCCAATATAATAAAAAATATACTATAAAATTCATTCAGTAAATCATATTTATTAAGAATATAAATATTTTATTCTTTGCTTGTCTTTCTGTCACCAGTATTCCCAGATCTTATTCGAATAACGATATCGTACTGCAACATCCCAACGCTTTTCAGACTACACTACACTACTTTTTACCTAGTGCTATAACACTCCATTTTAAAACGTTGCGTGTTGAGTGGCGAAACTTAACGCCGTTGTCTAGTTACCAGAGCGTGGAAATAAAAATAATTCAATTACTTATTATATTTAATTATTCAGTAGTATTATATTTAATATTATATTTAATAATTCAGTAGAGAACTAAAATGAAAATTAAATTAAATCAGCTTCACGCTGTACCCCGCGCACAGCAGGGTAGGCAGAGAGAACCTAGTGTTAAGACACTCCGTTCTCCACTTTTCGCTCTCTCCACTTCTGAAGGTATTGCGTGTTAAGTGGCGGAACTCAACGCCGCGCTTTTACAGGTAGAGAACTGAGTGACTTAAATCTAGATTTTCCCCCTACCCTATAATATACGAGAGATGACTAAAAATAAAAAAATAAACACACCTAAGTAGAATAATATAAGTTATAATAATCCCACATCCAATATATTTCAAGTGCCGTATCCTCATTTCTCTTTAACCCCTTACAAAAACATAATAAGAAATGCCAAATGATATTCAACTTTATCACTATATAAATAGAGTCGAAATAAATTTTTATGTGTAAAGTTGGTCTAAAATTGCTAGTTTTATAACATTTTCAACTTAATTGCTAAGTTATTAAAGTTTAATTTCGTTTGTTTTCAGTTTGATATTGTTTTTGATGAAGAGCAAGGACTTTTAAAGCGATTGAGTATCCATTAGATTTATTTTTATTGGGGACAGTGAGTTATATAAGATGTATATGAAAACATATAATAATTGACTAAAGTTTATATGTTTTTATATTTCACGCTGTACCCCGTTGTCCTCATACTGCAGGGTTAGGCAGAGGGAATTTTGTGTTAAGACACTCCGTTCTCCATTTTCCAGGCAATTTTCGAGACATTACCCACGTGTATGTAAAAAGTATGTATAGATAAATAAGTTAATTCAAAATGATTTCCATTTTATTATTCGACATTTCAAATTTCTGAAACTGCCTGAAATTATACATTAAAAGGATTAGATCGTATTACGTAGCTTTTAAGACATTAGACAACGATATAATATTTCATGAAAACATTGAGAAAGCCTGATTGTTTGTTAAGTCATTTACTCTAGCCTATTTTTTTATCTTCACGGTGTATCACGCACACAGCAGGGTAGGGCAAGAGAACCTTGTGTTGAGACACTTCACTCTCCATTATCTCGCCGAATTATGGAGGCATTTCGTGTTGAGTGGCGAAACTCAACGCCGCGTTTTGCCTCGACACCACAGCGAAGAAATTAAAATATTACTTAATTCATTTACTGGAATGAATCCACAACCTGTCGCGTTTACAGCCACACGCTTATGCTGGCTGTACGTTTTTTCTTGAGGCACAAATGTGGGAGTGTAAACGCTACGGTTGTAGGTTCAATTTCCATTGGGGTGAAAGATTTATTATTTATTAATATTTTCGTTTCTTCGCTCTCATAAACAAAGCAAACGGTGGCGTTGAGTTCTGCCACTCACTGCTACATTCAACGGAAAGTAGGAAACGGAGTGTCTTAACACTAGGTTCCCTCTGCCTCGGCGTGAGACTGAAAAAATTATCAGTCATTTATTTTTTTTATTTTTTTCACCAACAAAATGCAAATATCTGCGGATGACGATGCAATATATCAAGAGAACAATAGTTCTTAAAATACCATAATTTATAAAATTTTAATTTATGGAAGTTGTTTTCATATGCTCAGTATGGGCTTGCCTTACCAAAGTCAAATTGGCTGATATACATACACATATACTAAAATGAAAAGTAAAAAATGTGTTTGTACATTGAAAATAATTGCGATAATATAAAAACAGTAATAGAAATATTTTTTAGTGAACGTATAAAATTTTTAACGAAGCGTTATCTAAAAGTATTTGTCTTTTCAAAATTTTTTTTATGAAAAAAAAACGGATTGCGGATTAACTCTTTAAAATTGTTAAGAAACACTAAAAGAACATGAAGTAATGAAAATGTAATAACATTTTTCGTCTGTTTGTCTGTCTATCTGTTTACGTAAGCACATCTCCGGAAATGTGAGGACAATTGCGGCACAGATATACAAGCGTGCGATCATGTAAACAGGCAGATTGTGGTTTTGATTCCTTAGGTAACTCGTTACTCGGAACTCAATACCAAAAATTTACAATGCAAGAATTAGGCAGGGAGCACCCCCCTATATAGTACGGGAACAGAAAGAACAGGAGAGAAAGTAAAAAAAGTCAAATATATAATATTTTTCCTATACTTTAACCATGAATTGATAAACAGACAGATGGATAAACGGACCAAAAACTGATCTTATAATGACTCTGTTTTTCTTTTGAGATGACGGAACCCTAAAAAGCCAAGCCAACTCATATAAGCCCAATTAGGATCGCTAATAACATTTTTTTTTATTCAATCATTATTTTATAAATCAACGTCAAAATAAACAATATTTTCTTTCAAAAGAGAATTATATCTTTCAACTAATATTAAGTATCAAAGGCAAACCATTACATTTAGTAATTGTTAAATTTTCGTAAATGGCACTCGTTACCGTCGCACCGTTTTGTTACTTCGCTAAGTGAGCTTTGATCATGTGCGTACGTACGTGTGTAATTACTTATGCTTAATAATTTTATTTTCTTCACTGTTTTTACTATAGGGGATTTTTTTTAACTTTTTTTTTTCTTGTCTTCACGCTGTATCCCGCAGTACATGTGTCGTAGTGTTAAGACACTCAGCTTAAGCACGTGTTAAGTAGCAGAGTTCAATGCAGACCTTTGTCTCGACACCAGCGCGAAGAATATTAAATATTTCATTATCTCGAGTTGGAATTGAACCTACAACCTATCGTTTATAGCTTTTTTTTAAATTTAAACAACTTTTTGCCACTCAAATGTAACTAGCGCAACGATCGCTTCATTATAATGAAAATGTATTGTTTAAAGAATTCACATACATTAAAAATGTATTTTAGCACCACACAGATTGATGACTATGGTAAACACAGTAGGTATACCTTATTAAACATAGGTAAGTAAACTTGTAGAGGTATCAATGTTTCTTAAATATTTGAGAACTAGTCGTCATCGGCAATTTTGCTTGCATGGATTTTAAGATGTATCGTCTCGTTAAAAAAATATATAAAAATTTTAACATAACGTAATTAGAACCTACGCACCTTTGCATACCGCCCAAGCCAGGAAATGAAATATTTATTTAAAATGTATATTTCCATTTCTTCGCTCTGGTGTAAAGGCTTAATGCGTTGGTTTCCGCCACTCTGCACGAAATGCCTTCAGAAATCGGCGAAAAGTGGGGAACGAAATGTCTTAGCACAAGGTTCCCTCTGCCTATCCTGAGGTGTGCAATTGATTTAATTTTTAAATTTTATTAATTTAATATCCTTTTTAACTAATTCACTGTGCACCTATCATCTCACACTCACTTTTTTTTATTTATTATAATTTTCTTATAAAATTGAGTTTACATCGCCTCTTCCTTTTCTAACCTATCTTTATAGATTGACACACGTCCCTTAACGAAGTGGTAAGAGACGGTCTGTCAGGTGTCGTGTACGAGCTCTGTTAGCGATCGCTAATTGCTTCTAAGGTATTATAGTACGGTCGACAAGTTGTGGCCGCCCTGATACTAGTTTTAAAGTTTTAAAAATCCTAAAATCAATTCTGGACAGCTAACTTCAAACCGGCCTAGACTCGTCGATCTCACTAGGTACATAAGAAATATAGAATACCCAGCTGAAGGTAATAAAAATAATTATTAATAGTTACGCAGAGACATTTAGCAGTGGGAGCCTAGTGTTAAGACATCCCGATCCCCACTTTCAGCATAGTTGTTGAGACATCCCGTGCTAAACGGCGAAGCTTAACGCCGCGTTTTATGTCCCCAGGAAATGAAGATATCAGTGCATTAAAATTTAAATAATGCAAATAAATACAATAAAGTTTCAAGAATTAGTGGTAGGAGAAACGGGAGAGACCTCTGTTGACCTTCGAGCACACATCGATAATACTGGAGAAAGGTCACGTAAAAAGTATGAGGACGCCTCACCAGGCATATATACAGAGGTCAGTGACAATGGACGAGGACAAAGAGGTGTACAGAGACCTTAGCGTTTTGCTCTTCGTTCTCTCTGGCTACCCCGCTAGGCATAAAGTGTGAAGCTAAATTAAATAAAAAAAAAATATATATATATACCCAAAAGAATAAAAAAAACCTTCTAAAACATTTAAAACGCGTTTTCCTTAAATAGAAGTCTTAATAAGCAAATGTAAGGAACGAGATTCGAATCCGCGATACGAGAGGTAATATGTAGAGAAATGTGAACTAATACGATGACATTTTACGTCGGCCAAGCTTCATATATGCGAGCAAGTTGATAGGGTGACAAGGTATAATTGTTTGAATAACTTTGTGGCCAGTGGTGGCGCAGGCGCACAAGGTAGTTATTGTAAACGCGAAAGATTGTAGGTTTGATTTCCACTAGATGGAATATATCACCTTTGCTAACTAACCTTTTAATTTTTGTATTTCTTATATGTTTTTAAGTGCAATAAAGAATATAATAATAATAATATATAATCTTAGTATGGAATAGAATATTTAAATTTTTGCTCTGGTGTCCAGGTAATGCGATGCGTTTAGTTCCACCACTCAACATGCAATGTCTCCAGAATTCGACGGAAATTGGGGAAGGAAGTGTCTTCACACTAGGCTCTCTTTGCTTATCCTGCTTCATACGGGATACAGCGTGAAGCTGTAAAAAGAAAACAAAAAATCCTTTATGATTATAAATTAATTTTTAATCAACATATTAAAACGGCTATCGAATTTATTTTTAGAAAAAAACCTCTTTTTCAGTTTTTTTTTATACATTTCATATATACGTAGAATGCAGCGGGATCTAAGCCCACGCCTCTTGTAAACCATACATTATTTTTCCAATATTTGAAATAAAACGTTTTTAAAACAAATAAACGCCTACTAAATTCGTTTATCTGCCTTAACGCTATTTATCCAAAACGATGCATTTCACAGCATCCAACGTCAATTCCAAGACAGAAGACAATCTTACATATATAAATATATATAATATACAAAAAAAAACAAAACAACATATAAATTGTCACCCTAACACACTCTACATTGAATGCTCCCGCGCATCGCAGTATGAATCCAAATCAGTCTTGCCGTCATTTACATGTTTTGTATGTAAAATATTTGTGTCTTGTAAGCTTGTGTGTTTGTTTGTAACAACGTCGTTCTACAGTGCGGGAGGTTAGCGAACTTTATATAACAAGATATACTATTACTATAAAGCTACTATAAAGCTGAAGAATTTGTATGGTTGATTGCGCTAATCTCAGAAATTAAGAGGTCGACTTGTAAAATTATAGTGACCTGATAAAAAAACAAAAGTTTTTGTCAGAAATTGACCTTGTTCCACACTTATGTGAAATGAACCAAGTGTCTTAATTCCAAGTTCTCTCTGCCTGCTGCGTACAGCGTCGTTTTAGGTCGTCGTTTTAGGTCAATTTCTGACCACAACTCAAAAGCATGGTTTTTTGATTAGGTCACTATAGTTCTAAAGGTGCGATATGTATTAGTAATATAAATTTATAAACTGTACCTCTGTCCTGTCCTGCACACAGCAGGGCAAGCAGAGTGAATCTAGTGTTCAGACACTCCGTTCTGCAATTTCCGCAGAGTTCTGGAGGCATTGCGTGTTGAGTGGCAGAACTCAACGCTGCGCTTAGCCTTGACACCAGAGCGAAGAAATGAAAATATAAATGTGAATAAATATTTCATTTCCTCGAGTGCAGATCTAATCCACAACCAGGCGATTTTACAGTCACACTTTGTACCCCTGAGCCACTACTGGTCTCCTCCTAAAAAGGCGTTACATTATAAATTATTGAGATAAGTTAGAAGAGATTAAGTAAGATTTCTTTTTCACAATTTTTTTACAGTAATAATATTAAGTATTTAATTATAGAACTTGACTGTCTGTAAACCAATTATAGTGCAAAAAAATCATATTTTCTATCAAATTATTTAAATTATAATACGTATTCTTACCTTAAGGCTCATTACAGTGAGAATACGTATAGTACAGAAAGCAACGGTAGAATTCTTAAATGACCTCCATAACGATGACTGTGGGTTCGTATCTCAACACAAAACGTTGCCACTAAAACAACAAACTATATACTAGTTATCTAGAATAAAAAAAAAACAGAAAGCCCACGTCTAAATAACTCAACTATTTCTTCTATTTTCATAGATAGGCCTATTTTGTAATTCAGAAAGCGGCAGAATCGTGGAATTTATTACATTTTACTTATACATTCGTCTGCAAGGACTTAAATCATCCTGTCGTTTGGATGGAGGCCTTTGCTTACGGACTGGCTGCGATGTTGATTCTTTTAAATATAGCGTTTCATTTTTACATAAATGTTTATTATTCGTTTTGCTTGTTATTTTGTTGTTTTCTAGTACAGCCTTCTATTCTAGTAGTTGAGGCCAGTCGTGGCGCAGAGGCACTATACAGTCACATACTCGTACTAATACTGCTAATAATACTGACTTTCGTATCTTGACGCTCCCTTTATCAACTTCACGCTGTACCCCGCACAAGCAAGGGAACCTAATGTTAAGACACTTCATTCGCCATTTTCCGCCGAATTCTGGAGGCTTTGCGTGTTGACTGCGGAACTCAACGCTGCGCTTTACCTTGACAGCAGAGCGAAAAAATGACAATATAAAATATAAAATTTTCTCGCATAGAAATCGAACCCACAAACTATCGCGTTACACAGTTAAGACACGCTTGTGCCCCTGCGCTATATGACTGGCCTCTAATAAAAAACATTATTCCATAAAATCCACTAAAGTGCATTAAATAAGAAATAAAAATCTTTATATTTAAATTCAAATTTAAATATAAAAATAGTTCATTCGCGATATACAACGTAACTGTAAAAGGGAAACCGTGTTATAAACAAAAAAAAGCAAACTGTTGTGACACTCTGATAAAAAGAGAAAAGGTTTATCTTAATATATTTCGCGTTTTAAAAATTATGCTGAAATAATTCGTAAAAGCTCATCCTGGTTTAGTGTAGAGCAACATTTTTTTATTCGGCACAAGCGTGCGATTGTTAATGCTACAGGTGGTGGGTTCGATTCCCACTCGAAGAAATTAAAATATTTCATATTTTCAAAGCGCGGAGTTGGATTCCGCCACTCAACACGTAATGCTTCGAGAATTCTGTGGAAAGTGGGGAACGGCAATGTCTTAATAAGAACTAGGTGTCTTAACATAAGGGTCCCAGATTCCCTCTGCTTATCCTGCTATGTGCGAAACAGAATGTGAAGCTAAAAAATAAATATCTGTATAGATGTAAGCAGAATGAAGCAAAGAGTAAGTGTTACGACATTTGGCATATAACTTGGTTAGGGAGTATAAGGGGAGGAGGGGGCGCTAAGATGTTTTTTTTTTTCGAAATTACCACGAGGACATGTAAACGTGAAGTAAAGTAAAGTAATGTTCCATTTTCGAAATCGTAATTCGTATCTTAATAATACAAGGATGTTTCAAAGAATTCCTACAACGTTTTCACAACTCTCTTTTTTTTCAGCCGCCTAAATAATAATTAAATGCGACCAAGCTTTAGTCACGGTAAGATTAGTATAGAAGTTTATTTCCTTGCAAGTCTCCATTTGCTATTTACGAAAACCAGTTAAGCGCGAGTTGGACTTACTTACCAAGGGTTCTGTACCCCTTTCATAATTACAATAAAATATATATACGAAATAACGTATCAAATGAACTACAAGTACCTACTTGTTCGTAATGGATCTTTTGATATATTTATAAGTTTCTATTTCTCGGTCTTTTCGCTTTATTTGTTTAGTAAATTTTTATTTGCCATATCTTATAGTTCACGTAGATCCACGGGATGTAGCATTATGCATAAACTCTCTAGATTGCGTTGACTTAGAAGCTTATTGTTTATTGTGCTCCAAGATAATATAAATGATCGAAATTAATTTCAGCTGAATACCTCTACTCGATTATGAGAAAAAAAGACAGACTGGCAACAAAATATGTACAATGGCTCAGACTTGTGGCTGTTAACGAGACATGTTGTGGATTCGATTAGAAGAAATTAAATATTTAACATTTTCATTTCTTTTCTCTGGTATTGAGACAAAGCGCGGTGTTAAATTTCACCACTAACCACGCAATACCTCCACAATTCGGCGGAAAGTAAGAGTTGAGTACCTTAACACTAGGCTCCCTCTGCTTCTGTTTTTGTCTTTTGTTGTACCGAACCCTAAAAACGTACAAGAAAATCACCTTTCAATGTAATTAGAGATCGCAGAAATTCTGTCAAAGTGAGCTCGAAAATGCATCAAAAGTTTGCAGCTTCAAAAAGCACAACTGTGTAATGACTCTATTAGGTATGACAAATATAAAGATCGTTTTCTCCGTTAAGATAATTTTGATGTAGATTATTTAGTTTAAAATTTTTAAATAAAATTAATTATATATAAAATAAACTATATTAAAGTAATGTAAATAGTTTTGCTTTTTGTCTAATGAGTCAAACCGCTGCATTGGGTTTCGCTACTAAATAACTAATATTGACATTGAAAATAATTTATAAAATTAAATCAGCTTCATGCTGTATGCCGCACATAGCAGGGTAGGCAGAGCGAACGTACTGTTAAGACACTCCATTCCCCACTTTCCGCTGAGTTCTGGAGGCATTGCATATTGAGTAGCGGAGCTCAAAGCCGCACTTTTCCTCGTCACTAAATCGAAGAAATGTGGATAAATATTTCATTGCTTCGAGTGGGGATCGAGTCCACAACCAGTCTTTTTTAAAGTCACACTTAGTGCCCCTGCGCCACGAGTGGCCTCAATTTATAATTTTATCACATTCCATCTCACTCCCTAATTTAAGCTGATTAATACTCATCGTGTCATATAAAAATATTAAATACCATAATAACTTAAAATAATAAAATCACGACATCAATACAATACATATAAAAATGTTCTTAATACAATGTTGTATAATCAATTATCTTAAGCCGTGTCTGTCGACACAGAGAGAACCCCTCTTAACTCACGACTCCCATCTACTAAAGAGGCATCTATTTAAAATTTACTCAAAAATACCGCGTGAAATTTACATTGAAATGAGAGAAATTGTAACGAAATGGCTGGACTCTATTTGTAGGACTGTTTGTGATTTTACGAATTAAAAATGATTAGTTGTATAATGAAAAGCGCTTTTATTAAAGCTGTCACTGCACTGCTATGGCCAGCAGTGCAGTGACAGCTTCTGACTGTAAATGCATTGGTTGTGGATTCGATTCTCGTGAAGGGGGAAAATTGATTTTCGTTTCCTCGCTCCGCTAAGACAAGGTTTCGGGTTTGGGCTCCACATAATATTCATAGTATCTTAAGTTTTCGAATTCAGGCAAAAAACAACAAATCTCTCTACCTACCCTGTCACACGCGGGATATAGCGTGAAGCTGAAAAAAGGAAAGGGAAGAATAGAAACGCTTTTGACAAATAGCATATGGCTTCATTTTTTTTTAAATAGATTGATTTAACAAAATCCGATTATCTTTCAAAATTATTTGCATAATTGCCAAAACGGATAAATTAAAGTAAGTTAAATTAAGTATTTATATGGGAAATGTTAAAATGTAGATATATATTAAAAGGAACACGTCATATTATATAGGAATTTTACAAGATTGCCAGTAAAAATTTAATATTACGACATAGGGCTAAAACATATAAATACGTACTTAGGCAGGCAGAGGAAACTTCTAAAACCTAGTATTAGTCTTCCGTTCCCTACATCTCTGCCGAATTCTGGAGGCATTTCGTGTTAGGTGATTGAACTGAACGCCGCGCTTTGCCTCTTTACCAGAAAGAACTACTTTACTTACTCGTCTCGTCGAGTGGGAGTCGAATCCACTGCATGTCGCGTTTACAGTTACACACTTATGCGCTTGCGACTCTGCATTTCTATTTATTTAAATGTTTATAACATTAAAACAAACAGTTCAAGCTTTGGATAGAAACCCTCAACTATCGCGTCTACAGACAGGGACTTTGCGTCTGCGCTACGTATATATAAGCCGATACCTTAATAACCTTATAATGGAACTACCCCAGTCTCTTCCCCTCAACCTTTTAAGGGATGAATTTTTTATAACTGTTTCCTTAAAGCTGACTGAAGTATTCAGCATTTTCTTATGTCAATTGTGTATTCAAAATGTCAACAAAATACAGTACAGTTCAGGCCAGTTGTAGCGTAGGGGCACAGACGTACGACTGTAAATGCGGGAGGTTGTGGGTTCAATTTTCACCCGAGGAAATAAAAAAAGTCAGCTTCACACTCTTTCTGCACACAGCAGGGCAGAGGGAAAAATAGTAATTAAAATAACCTCAGTAATACGTATTTATTTATTTATTTATTTATTTATTTATTTTTATGGAAAAGACAAGGCAAACGAGCGTTCGGGTCACCTAATGGTAAATGATTACCGCCGCCCACGGCCCCGTGCAACACCAGAGGAGTTACAGGTGCTTCGCCTGCCCGTTAGGTGATGCGAAACGCAGGGCATTACCTGATGCGAAACGCAGTGCCATAAAGCGGCCGCTTCACGCCGGTTTTAAATGCCGGGGGTGCTAATGATCCGGTCGAGTCTGCCCATGCGTGTTGCCATTGCTGGCGACGTGACTCTACCACACGTACTTTAGTCGCCTCTTACGACACCACCAATACCAGGATGATCCTATTGTAGGCCGGGATCACACGGCAAAACAAGTTATATACAAAACAAATTCAAAACGTAGTTCTTATAAATGCTGCTTTATTTTTTTTTTTTTGTTATACGAGTAACAGTTCAAAGCACTTATTTTCCACTAAGTTCTCTCCGTCTAGCCTTTTATATGCTACAATTGTGTAAAGAAAATAATAGTTAAAAAATCTCCACGATATGGGCAAGCTTGACCCAGTACCAAGATACTTCGTTTCCCACGCGTTGGCCAATTTTTGAGACATTACGTGATGAGTGGCAAAACTCAACGCCGCCCTTTGTATCTTTCTAATAAGGCAAAAAGTATAAATTTCAGCCTTTTGAGAAAGAATTTTTGTTGTTCCGATTCCCAATTAAATTCGATACATTTATAGTCAGACGTTAGCCGCTACGCTACGACGGTCCCAATAATAATAAAATTTTATATAAAAAATATTTCTAGTGTAATTAACAACAAATGTTCGATCAAAGACCCTACTCTACCCTACTAAAGTTTTTTAGGGTTCGATAGTAGAAACAGTAAATATATATCTGTTTTTGTTAAGAAAGCAGAGAGGTATTGTGGTACAATTTAATAAAAATAATAAATCAGCTTCACATTATTTCTCACACACAACAGGGTAGGCAGAGGGAACCAAATATTAAGACATTCCATTCCTCAGCCTCTGCCGAATTTCTCGAGATAATAGTAAATAAACTTGTGTCGGAATTCGACGAAATACGTGCCTATAAATAATAAATATTAATTCAATTCCTAGAGTTGGAATTGAACTCACAACCCTTGTGTCCATGCCCCAAGAGTGCCGTACAATTAATATCAAATATTTACAGTTCCTTGGAGCACTGCAAAAATAATTGACCTCTTAGTCAATGCAAAAAAAAGGTACGAGAAATTTGTCACAAATCGAAGCACATGTCTAGAAATATGAAATTCGACCAAAAGAAAACAATCCAATACAAATTTTAGATGTATCATAAAAAACCTAATACAAAAGTTATATTTGCAGTAAATGTCATACAAAATGAGTGTATACGCCCGCAAACTTAAATTTGTCAATTTTTATAAGACATGTCATGAAACTGATACGGAACCCTCGGTGGGCGAGTTCAACTCGCGCTTCAACATTATTTTTTTTATAATTAGAGGTTTTAGCGTCGAATTAAAGCATTTCACGATTTACAATCAACGGCCTTTGTTTCGAATCTATAATTAAATTTGGATGAAACCATTGGCTTTTGGTAATATTCGACTGATTAAGTACGTTTATTTATAGAGTAACCCGCCCTGATTTGATCATGAATGCTTATAACAATTTATGACAATAGAAGCCCTCGTGGCGTGGTGGTACAGCGTCTGACTGTCAGCAGGTTCGATTTCTACTCGAGGGAAAATAATATTTCTTCTTTTTCTCACACTTCTAGAGAAGATAGAGTGTGACATTGAGTTCTTAAAGAGTTACGTAGAAAGTGTGGGACGGAGTGCCTTAACGCTAAGGTATCTCTGTCTACTCTGCATTGCGAGATAAGGCGTGAAACTGTTTTTTTCTAATAAATGTTAACAAGATCGTTTTTAATCTCACCAACGGACATACAAAATCGTGTCTTAAATAATATATTTAAAAATAAACTTAATTTTTAATGCACATCACTAAAATGAGAATCGATAGTCAAAGCGGAGTCCGTCTGTTACTACGGCTACGGTTTTCCAGGTTCCTTGTGCTGGTGGTACACTTAGTTGAGAGAAATATTTTACTTATTATTTTATTATTAGAAGAGTTTTTTTAATGATAATCCTATCCTTTCTTTAATTATAGACATAAAAAAGACTTTAGTATTATTCGTATAGCTTATATACCACTTTGTCTAAAGCAGGCAGAACTTAGTGTTAAAACACACACGGATGTGTGTCTTTTCACTCTGGAAATGAAAATAATTAATTTCCTGAGTAGAAATCGAAATAATGACCGTTAAATTATGTGCCACTGCACTACTATGCTATTATGTAAATGTTCATATGTATGTATGTTTGTCTACAAATTTCTCGAAAACTAATAATCATATATATGTCAACTTAGGAAAAATAGTATCAAAGCTGGTTTAGTAGTTTTTTTTAGGTATAACCAAATAATAACCAAAATTTTATAGGTATAATTATTAGGTAGGTATATGAATTTTCAGTCAACACTTCAATGTACTTTAACGTAGTTAAACACTAGGATACACGTTATAAGATCCTGATACATATATACAGGATAAATCAATAAGCACGTAAGTCCTAGGCACAAGCGTGCGTCTGTAAACGCAACAAATTGTGTTGAGAAAATCAATATTGTCATTTCTTCGGCGTTGAGTTCCACCATCAAACAACGCAATGCCTCCACAATTCAACGGAAAGAAGAGTTAGTTCACACCGAATTGTAGATCCATTGCGTTGTTGAGCAAGCAAAGTTCCCAGGTTGCCTATTTTGTTATGTGCGAGATACATGAAACGTGAAATTAAAAAGTATATATATAATAATAATAAATCCTCGCTCTCACTACACCAAAGGCTAAATTTTGGCAGTCTGACATGCACTCTGAATCATTTCATAGTAACATTATCAGTATTTTCCCGCAGACGTACGTACTGCCGACTACTGTGGGCTTAGGAATTTTCAACGGGCACACAAAGAAAACGAATTTAACACTGTCTGGATCGATATTGGTTTTTAGTTTATTGAATGAAAGGTCTCGGATTCGTTTTGTAAGGATTTATTGTTATGATATAATAATGAATTATGTTTTTTTTGTAAGTTTCCCAATTCTCTTTAGTTTTAAATAGATTTTAATAATTGCTTTAAAATTACCTGTTATTGATAAGTCACACGGTTTTTTTATTTTTCCCTCTTGTGTTAATAAATATATTTCTATTCGATATCTTTTCTGTTCGGTTCTTCGTTTATGGCGTTCCGAACGTGCCAGTTAAGCATTTTTTAACTTTACACTGTATCCCTACTCGTAACAGGGTACGCAGTGACAACCTGGGAACCTGGTGCTAAGACACTCCGTTCCCATTGACATACTTCCATTCCTCATTTCAAAAGGAAATATAACTTTACAATTAAAAATTAAACATTTTATACCTAAAAATAGTATCTAACAGTTTCTCGGAAGTGTCAAAACGGCAAAATGAAAATGTAATTTAAAATTAGCCGCCTATTGAAGTTAAAAAGGTCTCATCGGCGGAGCACTCAATAATTCAGTACGTTTCAGTCTACCTAGGTCCTGAAATACGTCTATATTTCAACCTAGACAGCGCTTTGAACTGAAATGTTATTATTTAATAATAATTAAATTATATGATTGAGGCCAGTCGTGGCGTAAGGTGTGACTGTAAGCGCGACGGTTTTGAATTCGATTCCCACTCGAAGAAATGAAATATTTAATATTTTCATTTTCTCGTTATGGTAAAAGAGCAAAGCGCGGCGTTGAGTTCAGCTATTCAACGTGCAATGCTTTCAGAATCCGGCGGAAAGTGAAGAACGGAGTGTCTTAACACTAGATCCCTAGGCTTCGTATGCCTAACCTGCTATGCTGAGTAAAAAAAATGTTATCATTTATTTAATAATAATCATGACTTTCCTTTAGTGTTTTAAATGCAAGTGAGTTTGTTTTTTACACTTTTACACTTTGCTGTACTTTATAGTAAGTTTCAATATATTTATAAACTTAAGTTTCCAATTAATATTGAGATCTTGAAGATCAATCAACTTCATCTTAAGCAGAGAGAAAATGAACTAAAAAAACCATTTTGTTAAGTAAAGCAATCCCGACAATTTTGTTATTTGTGTGACAACGGAAATTGTCATTATTACTATGCTTTTTTTACACTATATCCCGCACACAGCACGCAGAGTACGCAGAGGGAATCTGGGACCTAGTGTTAAGACACTCGGTTTCCATTGCGTACATGTAAATTGCGTATTGAGTGGCGGAACTCAACGCTGGTCTGTATACTTTTACCACAAGCATACTAGGATTGCATCTGCTACTATCTATCGGGCACCATTATCTGAGCAGCTAAACAAATAAAAATTGTTAAGTTAGTACCTAGTAAAAATGTTTTATTTCGATATCCAAAACCACCCAGAGAATTTAATTAGTAATAGAAACACGAGTTCGTTGATGATCTGTCGGCATATCGCCATATCAGGAATCGGCATATACAATATAAAGATAGATATCGGCCGCTATCATTACAAAGACACTCTTTGTTTGTACTCGTCGGTTATAGAAAAAGTTCGGCAACATCGAATTAGTGTTGCTAGATGCGATATATTTTTTTTTAATATTTTATTAGCTTTTATAGCAAGGTCGTCAGGGAGAACCTAGTGTTAAGACAATCTTTTCCCAATTTTTTCGCCTAATTCGCGAATGCCTGTTGAATGGTGGAAAACAACGTCGTGCTTTGTTTTGTTACCAGAGCAAGCTAAAATAATGTAATTCAGCTTCCCGAGTGGGAATTGAACCCACAATCGTCACGTTTACAGTCACACGCTGTACCGGCAATTTTGTTATTTAACTTACTCGTAATTAGTCATCTTTAGTTGAAATATTTTAAATCAAACCTGATTCACACTGTGTCCCGCACACAGCAGGCAGAGGGAACCTATTGTTATTAAGACTCTCCGGTCCCCATTTTACTCTGAGTTCTGGAGGCATTGCGTGTTGAGTGGTGGAACTCAATGCCGCGTTTGCCTCGACACCAGAGCGAAGAAATGGAAATATAAATTTAAATAAATATATTACCATTTTCTCGAGACGGGATTGAACTCACAACCAGTCACGCTTACAGGCACACTTTGCGCCACTGCGCCGCGACTGTACTATGTTTTTAAAAATAATGTATTATAAAAGAAACATAATAATAAATTTATTGTCAGACCTCATTTTCCCAACATTTGACTTAACATTGTTAATTTAACAATGTCATTACATAGTCTTTATCGACCCCTCAAAGAGTATTTTTTAAAAAATCTATGAATATTTTCTAAGGTATCTATATAAAAATATTTATTTAGTCTTCCAATGTTTTTATATCCGTGAACTGCAGTGACCGACCGCGGCCCTCCAGTGCTGCGTCATTCTGGACTGACTTCACTAATGTAGACATTGTAAGCGATAGATATGAAATGTTATAATATTTAAATATTTTTTTTTTATCCTTTTAGTCATCTTGGCGCAGTATTACAGCTTGTGGCAAAAAAATGTCGGTTTTGGGTTCAATTTTTATTCGAAGAAATGATTTAATTTAAAAGTGTGACAAAAAAAATATCATAATATATATTTCATAATTTAAAACGCCAATTTTATAGTCAAGATGTCTTGCACATTATACGGAATAAGTTTCGTAATCATTTAAGTAATGTAAAAAATATTTAATTATGTCGTCATCCAGGGATATATGGGAAGTACCTAATTGTATACAAAAAGGTTTATATTTGTTTCCCTTTTTTCTCCATAGAATGAAAATAGTACCCTATTTTTTTTTATTTTAACCATGTCTATACATTCTAGACACTGTCCAAAATCGCCCGTTGAGAGGCGATCCAAGTTGTACAACAGCAATTACTGTCGATAATACCGATCTCAGATATCGATCGTTACATTGACAGCTTAGCTTTGTGTTGATGAGAAATTTTTATATTTCAAATTATTCATCTTACTTGTATGTGAAAGAAATATTTGGAGTGAATTTGTCTGTAGGTATTGTTATAGAGTAGAGTTTTTTTTGTGAGGATCGATTAATACACTCATTAACTCTATGTTACTTCTGAATATTCTGTTATATGCGGAGAAAAAGGCAAAGTTGATAATTTAATCTTTATAGAGAGAGCAATTTATATTGACGATTTTATGTAAAATCAAAAAAACATGAAAGATACAAAGAATAACGTACGAGTACGAGTACGAGCATAGAGATCTCTCTATTTAGTAATAGTTTAGTAATGTTAATAAAATAGTGTATTTTTTTAGTATCCTGAGAGGAAACCTAGCGCTAAGACAATTCCCACCGAGTGGGAATCGAATCCACAACTGTCGCGTTTACAGTTGCAAACTTGCGCCACGACAACCCCAAATTAATAATTGACATACCTACAACGTTAGAACATAACAATAACGTCACTTTATATAAACCGTTTTATAATATAAGAGACAGTATCGTGTTTAAATTTTTGTTCCTGACTTCAAATCATACTCTATAGGAAATTCATTCTTGCTATGTATTTATATTTAATTTTTCCTAACAAAGTATAATAGTAATAAACGGTGCTTCGTGCTATATATATATATATATATATATATATATATATATATATATATATATATATATATATATATATATATATATATATATATATATATATCTCTTGTTAAGATACCGGTCATCATGTCATACCGGTCTTAACAAGGAAATCATAGGCTTAGAGGTCAAAGACTTTTTAAAACAAAATCTTTAAAAAAGGTATTTATCAATTTTTTTACCAAAAGCAGAAAGATACGGCCACAAGTATTAAAAACCATGTATATCATATTCTCTTAAGAATAAGCAACTTACGACCTCCTGCTTGTAGGTACTATCCAATAACTACTAACTACTAAACCATACGGCTAAAATAAAATAATTTCTATCTGTCAATAGAAAAATTAAAAATCTTCATAATAAATAGAAAATAACCTTAATTCTATCAAATATGTACGCATTATGCCCAATTAATAAAGCTTATCAGATCCAGGGAATAACCACAACTATGTTTGACGACAGTGGGAAAAATTGTATTGCCTTACATAGATTGTGTTTGTGTCCATTACGCCACGACATTCGTATCTTATATAATATAATATCACTTTTTTTGTATAGTTTCACGTTGGAACCTGGGAACCTAGTGTTAAGAGACTTTCGTTTCGATATTCACCGCCTCAAAAATGAAAGAGGGGCTTTCTTGAGGCGTTGAATATCGAGAGGCGGAACTCTACGCCGCGCTTTACCTCGTTACCAAAACTAGGAAATGAAAATATTAAATATTTCATTCCCCCGAGAGGAATTGAACCCACGTCTGACGTTTTTATTTGGGTAAAATTGCAAATTTCAAGAACTGCTGACTCGAGTTAATTTTTTTTTTTGTTTCTAAAGTCCCTTGCATCAAAGCTAATATTTTTTTACTAGATTAAGAAAAAGAAAACATTAAATATTTGATTTCCTCGAGTAGAAATCGAACCCATAAACAATCGCATTTACAGTCGCACTCTTGTGCCCCTGCACCACAACAACAATTTCTTTTGTACATTTTTTTTATATTTACAATAAATGTAAAACGTGACGTACTCTAAAACGGAATCAAACCCCGAACCGGTTTACAATCCAACATCTATTAAGGTGAAATATTCTATGCATTAGCGTAACTTATTACCGCCATCCCGCCACAGACGATGTCTCAATCTCATTCAAGTCAAGATATTAATTGCAAATAATAACATCATAATGTGTTTAGCATTAAGAAATATGGAGGGGTGTTGAAAATTGTTTTTGTAATTGTATTAATATTGATGATCGTCATTGCTCAGTGGTAAAACTAGCGGGCGTATTTGATTCTTAAGTTTTAATAAAAAAAAATAATCAGCTTCGCGCTGTATCTCGCACATGGCACGGTAGGCAGAGGGAGTCTAGTGTTAAGACACTCCGTTCCTCAATTTTCGCCGTGTCGTTCAGTGTCGCCGTGTGTTCGAGTGACGGAACTCAATACCTCGCTTTGCTCCTACACCAGAGCGAAGAAATGAAAATATAAATGTAAATACATTTCATTTCATCGAGTGAGGATCGAATCCACAACCAGCCGATTTTACAGTCACACTTTGTGCCCTTGCGCCACTACTAGTCACACAGATACGTTAAGCTTTTGTATATTTAGTATTTTTATTATATTGGTTTTAAGCTTCGCGCTGTATCACGCCTATAGCAGGGTACGCAGAGATAGACATAATATTGGGACACTCAGTTCCTCAATTATCCTACATTTTTTTACTTTGCGTATCAACGTTACGCATTGTCTTTGACTAAAGCGACAATATTACCAGTTTTCATTCCATCGAGTGGGAATAGATCCAGATCTTTCGCGTTTACGGACCAAAGCTGTAACACGGAGCCTTCGATTTTTATTAAATTTATAAATATGAAATAATTATTTTTAACATATCCTGGTCGGTTTCCAGGAGGGGCGGGTTCGAGTCCCGCTACTTTCAAATTTATACGTTTTCTAAATAAGAAATAATTATTATCAAAACAAAATTTGGCAATATTAACAGCTGAAATGAGAGGTTTATTGTTCTCAATTTACGTAATATTACTACGCGTATAATATTAATAGATAATTACCCTAAACACAAAGCAAAGGACAAAGTGATTGATGACTAGATACCTCTCCTTAGTCACGCAGTAAAATACGAAGTTCTAAATGTGTTTAAATATTTCATTTCCTCGGGTGGTAATCGAACCTACAAACTATTGCGTTCACAGTCATGAGACGGCAGGACTCACGACGGGCCTCAAATGACTGGCCTTTGATAAAAAATCTTATATTAAAAAGAAAAAATAATATATAAATTATAAAAAGGATGTTACGTACCACCAAACAACAGGAAATGTCACAAAAATTGAGACATTGTGGTGGCGGTCACGGAGCGTCTTCACACTAGGATCCTGCCCCTACCACACTGCTGTATGCGGGAAACAGCGTGAAGATAAAAAAATGTACAAATCATAGATTACAATCTGAAGCCAGTCGTGGCACAAAGCGTGACTGTTAAATCGACTAGATGTGGGTTTGATACATTTATATTTTCATTTCTCTAGTGTCGAGACAAAGCGCGGCGTTGAGTTCCGCCACTGAATACGCATTGCCTCCAGAGTTCGGCGTAAAGTGGAGAACGGTGTGTCTTAACACTAGATGCCCTCTGCCTACCCTGCTTTATGCAGGATACAGCATGAAGATTACAATCTGGTATTAATCTTTCACTATAGCTGCCATCACCAAACAGACAGATCAAAGGTATAATATTATTCTTAATTGCGGATGTATAAAATAAATAAACTTTGAACTAATCAATGGATTCTTGTGAATCATTCAAAATGTTATTTTTTAGGAAACTCATTGTATACGAGATCTTACGTGTAAAGTTAGATCGATGGAGAAAAAGACCACTTGTTTTGAAGTTGTATAAGTACGAACGTTTTAAAATTTAGAAGTAGAAATATCTATTTAAACTTGCATTCCAATATTACAAAGCTTAAGTTTATTTGTAGGGCCAGTCGTGGCGCAGGTGCATAAGGTGTGACTGTAAAATCAGCTGGTTGTGGGTTCGATCCCCACTCGGGGAAATTAAATATTTATTTACATTTATAGTTTCATTTCTTCGCTCTGGTGTCGAGGCAAAGCGTGGCGTTTAGTTCCGCTACTCAACACGCAATGTCGCCAGAACTTGACAGAAATTGCGGAATGGAGTGTCTAATCAATAGGTTGTGATATGTCTACTGTGCTGTGAGCGAGATACAGCGTGAAGCTGTGTTAATTTATATCCTCGCTTTGGTAAGAGGTAAAACGCGGCGTCGAGTACCGCCACTCAACACACAATGCCTCTACAATTCAGCGGAATGTGGGAAACGGATATGTGAACTATACTATTGTTATAAAACTAAGGAACTGCTTTGCCTTTGCTTAAACGCGCTAATCTCAATAACTCTACTGCGGAAAATTAAAAAAAATCTTCTGTATAAATTACGTTAGACCAGACGGACAAAGCCACCGGTAAAAGCTAGTTCACAATGCCTTTCTACTCTACAAAACATTATAAAAAAACGTTAAAGCAGCTATGACAATGCAATTTCATTCCACTATTCATGCATTTCCCACTTTATTAGACGAAAAAAGAAAAACAGTGTAACATCTGGCAATATTGTAAAAGCCCGCCACGCCTGCTTCCGATGGACGCGTCTAACTAGAAGCAGAACTAAGAATTGAATAGATACGATAGTTGTATAGAGTGATAGTACAACAACGCGATAGTTATGGGTTCAATTCTCATCCGGGGGAAATGATTAAACTTAATTTATTTTTGATTTTCCCGCTCTGAAAGATAAACCCCGGCGTTAAGTGCTTTTTTACATTTAATGACGAAAAGTTTAAGGAATGATTTGATATTACATTTACTTTGCCTATCCAATTAACTGATGCTGTAATTTATATTTATTCTATTTATATTTATTTGAAATTTCTTCAAATTAATATAAATAGAAAAGAAAAAGCAAACGGAGTAACTTGTTACAAAGTTATACACACGGACGAAGGATTTTTTTTATTTTTTTAAGGAAAAGACACTGCAAACGAGCGTGCAACACCAGAGGAGTTACAGGTGCGTTGCCGGCCTTTAAGATGGGTTGGGCGCCGGAGCCCGGCATTGTCTGATGCGAAACGCAGTGGCATAAAGCCACTACTTAACGTCGGTTTTAAATGCCGGAGGTGGTAATGATACTGTCGAGTCTGCCCATGAGTGTTGCCATTGCTAGCGACGTGACTCTACCACACGTACTTTAGTCGCCTCTTACGACACCAACAGTACCAGGATGATAAAATTCTATGCCGGGATTACACGGCACAAAATGATGTAAGAAATATACTTACGTAAAAAAAATATTTGCTTATTGACTTCTCTAACCATTCGTGGATCTACTATCAATCGCTGACACCTCGAAACGTCTACTTCCGGTCGCAAGGCAAGATGGCCGGCTCGGCATTTCCGGTAGACATCAAACTTCATCGAAACGCTTTGATCTATGTAATTTAAGGGAAAATATTATTGGAAAATTGTATTTTTTTATCTAGTAATATTATGATTTTATTTTTCGCAGAATTATTGTTCTTATTATTTTTGAAAATGGAATATTAATATTTTCATATCCTCACTCCGGTAAGCGCATCGTTGAGTTTCGCGACTTAACACGGAATGCCTAAGGTTGGCGGAAAATAGAGAGTGGAGTGTTTTAATACTGGGTTTCCAGAATAGTTTTATGTACAAGATACAGCTTGCAGCTAGTATTATTTATTATTTAAAATATTCTAATTTGCTTTTATCATTTTTACTTTTAGTTTGTAAACGTTCACTTCAATGAATGTAACCGTTCACTTCAATGAATGAAACCGCCATAGCTCAGCGACACAGAATCTGACTGTAAACGTGACGCTTAAGGATTTGATTTCCTCTCGGGTGAATGAATCATTTTCATTTCATCGCTATGGAAATAAGACAAAGAGCCGCGTTGAGTTTCGCCCCGATAATTAAGCAGAAAGTCAGGGACGTAGTGTCTTAACACTACGTTTTCTCTGCCTACCTTCAACCAAGCTATATACGAGATACCACGTGAAAATATTATTACAAAACACAAACCAATAACAAATCAACGATTGTAACACACAATCGGTCTCATTGACGCAGTGTTAGTCATCTTTTAAAGATCTTTTGTGTGCTTTTGTTGCTTTATTGATAGTTATATGTAAAGTCTACTGTCCACAACACACAGATACATATTATAAAGATAAATTTACTTTGAAGTAATCAAGTTGATGAGGCCAGTCCTGGCGCAGCGGCACGAAGTGTGACTTGTAAAACCGACTGGTTGTGGGTTCGAGTCCCACTCGAGGAGATGAAACATTTACTTAAATTTATATTTCCGTTTCTTCGCTCTGGTGTCGAGACTAAGCGCAGCGTTGAGTTCTGCCACTGAACACGCAATGCCTCCAGAATTCGGCAGAAATTGGGGCACGGAGTATCTTAACACTAGGTTCCTTCTGCCTACTCTGCTTAGTGCGGGATACAGCGTGAAGCAAAAAAAAAGAAAAGTTAAGATCTGAATTTGAACCACTTGTAATGAATTGTATCCTATGAAACTCGGTACTTATATATATATTAGGTGACGATAAAATAAACAAGCTGGTGTGATGGAGCCAGGATATTAAGATATTGGAACTCTTCAGATGTGACTAGTAAACCATTTCAAGAAAAGCTTATTTAATAAATTCTTTAGCACTTGTGTCTTTTGGTTTAAGAAAAGCGTGTTTTATTTATTATGTGTGTGTTTCTTTAAATGGTAGCGTCTAACATATTTATGTGATAAAATCTATAAATAAAGCTAGCCCTAATCTGTAAACTATTTCAGGGGAGGCGTATATAATAAATAAATTTGATTACAAAAATCCTTTAAGAAAGAAAAATACTTATGAACAAAACGTATAAAAATAAGAACGTAGCGGGATTTGAACCCGCGCCTCTTTCGAAACTGTCCGAGACCAATCAAATATGACCGCGAAGAAGAAGTCGCAGATAAGAAAGAACTTACGAAAAAAAATCCACATATTATTAATAAAAAAGTTAAATGTATTTAATTGCGATCAATATATATCTATCTATTTGCACAATAAATACATAGACATCACAATATTTTTATTTTAAAAAAAAAATATCGCATCATGAACAGGCACCTTTAAATAAAAAGACCCGATACAATTCTCACGCGAAGTATATTATCAATCAGCCTACATTGTACTACAATACGAACGTTGTAATTTTCAATGTCGATTGTAATATTATTCAAATTAATTGATCTACTTTAGCAAGTGTTGTTGCTACTTATTTTTTACCATTTTTGAAGTGTGACTGTAAACGCGATAGGTCGTGAGTTCGATTCGCACTCGAGGAAATGAAATATTTAATATTGTCATTTCTTCGCGCTGGTTTCGAGACAAAGCGCGACACCACACCACACGCAATGCCTTCAGAATCCGGCGGAAAGTGGGGAACGGAGTGTCTTAATGCTACGCTCTCTCTTCCCTGCTGTATGCGGAATATAGTGAAAAAAAATGTTATTTCACGGTCCACGTTTAGGAAAGAAAATTTAGTAAAAGTATTTTATTTTTCAAGTTTATATTATGTTATAGTAGAATAACTAGCTAAGCATTATTTTTAAAAAAAAATATTTTTTTATTATTATTTCAATGAGCGAAGCGAGCAAAAAGCGAAGCCATTTAGTATTCGATCATTTCAATTTTCATTCTGATTTCATCACTTAAAACGCTAGCAAGAGGGGAGGAGCAGAGTATTTTAACATATTGGTTTACCTGCCTAACTTATGCAATTAAAGCTTTAAAGAATAATTCAATAGCAAAAGAAAATATTTCGATCATTCTTTATGAGAACAAAATTTAATTCATATAAAAGTATAGATTAGGTAAGTGACGTAAGTGACGTTCGCACCACCGAAATTTCTTTTACCAAAGCGAAAAAAAGCAAATCAATAATTCCTTCGATTCATCCTAACCGTCGCGTTCACAGCCTGACATTTCGCTGTTACTTATTTTTTTTAATTTTACTCTGGTATCCCACACATAGCCGGGTAGACGAAAACTTGGTAATCTACACTAGGTTAAGACTCTCCGTTCCTATTTTTAGCCAAATGCTTGAGGTATAGCGTACTAAGTGGTTCGTTACCAAAGCGAGGAAACATAAATATTCAATATTTAATTTTCTTAAGTGAGAATCGAACCCACAACCTGTGGCATTTACAGTAACACGCTTGTACCCCGACTACCGACCGACTTGTACCCGTTATGCCACGACTGGTTAATTAAATAATTATTTAACTAATTTAACTAACCAGTCGTGGCAGTTTATCAATTTTCAATTACTATACGTGAAACTCCCTAATTTTATTTCTTTAATATTTAAAACGTTAGTACGCACTTCGGAAAACATTCCTTTTTTTTAGAAAATGTATAAAATTTTTGAATATAGGTGGATGTCTGACTTAGTGCTTAGGCCGCGTTTCGAGAAGGTTGTCCATTCAAATCCTAATATATATTTTTTTACGTTTATATATAAAATACGTTTATAAGTCAGTATTTTTTATAATATTTTCATATAAATCTAGGCTAAAAAAGTCAACCTGTCTAAAGCTTATTTAGAATACCTCGCTAATATACATAATAATTCATAACTCTTCCCATTCCACGCGATTGTACTTGATGGATGGCAGCGGAATGATATTAATGTCTGCATTTATCTTATACAGGATGAATTCTAAAAATATTTTAGATATTAAATGTTTTTATTTTTAATTTACAAGCTACGTTAATATTATAAAGATAAAAAAAATTGTTTCGTTGAACACGTTAATCTTAGGAACTAGTGGATCGAATTGGAAAATTATTTCAGTTTTGGATAGTATTTTCTTATCCACTGTATATGCAGTTAGAGTTATCACAGGCACTTAGAATGTAGCATGTGTCATACACAAGCCTTAATCATTTCTATTTGACCATGGAAGCGAAGCCAGTTTGTATATGTTTTAATAACATATTAAAAAACAAAAGAATAATATACATATGAAAATAATTTTAACAATAAAATATATACTTTGCTTCTATTTCAAATAATTTATATATCGCACTATGTTTTAATTTAAAGTAAGTACCTGCACAATCCTACTGGGATGAAATCAATGTCTTATATCCTAATAATATCACGATACCATCTGACATACTATTCAATATAGAAAAAGGAGACCATCGTGGCGCAGTGGCACATCGTCTTACTGTAAACGCGATGGTAGTGGGCTCAAGTCGGGAATTAACTATTTTCATTCCTCTCTCTGGTTACAGGAGTGTCTTAACGCTAAACGAAGGATACACCGAAACCGATATAAAATGGAAATCATATTACTAACCAAACTCGTAAAAACTAATTTATTTTATTATAAAATAGTAATAGAACAGGTGAATGAAGTGGTATATTTGGGAAGTATGTTCAGTAGAGATGGAAGATACGAGATGGATGTGGAAAGGCGTATTGCTGGCGGTAACAAGGTTAACGGAGCCTTGGCTGCATTGATGAGACGGCGAAACGTCAGCACAGCTGCGCGTTTGGCCGTACACAATGCAGTTTTGGTACCGACCCTGTTATACGGCAGCGAAACGTGGGTATTACAGAAGAAGAATGAAAGAAAGATGAATGCTGTGGAGATGCGATCTCTTCTAGCTAGAGTCAGTCTAGCTGATCGAATCCGCAATGAAGAGGTACACAGAATGGCAGGTACCAGCGAGGATGTCACGGTGAGAATGAAGAAGAACGTGCTCAGCTGGTTTGGGCACGTCGCACGAATGAGCGAGGAAGGAATGGCAAAAAAGATTTATGATGGAAAATTGAGTGGCAAGAGAGGTAGGGGGAGACCTCGGTTGACCTTCGAAAACACAGTATCAAAGATACTGGAGGAAGGTCACGTAAAAAGCATGAGGATCCCCCGGAGGGCATGTATGAAGAGGTTGATGACAGTGGACGAGGCGAAAGAGGTATGTAGAGACCGTAGCGTTTGGCGCTCTGTTCTCTCTGACTACCCCGCTATGGATAAAGTGTGAAGTTAAGTTAAGTTAAGTTAAGTTAAGTTAAGTTAACATAGTAAAAGAACAATATCACCATTTTCGAACCACCTCTATAAGGATCTGTCTCTAAATGATCTATAATGAAATATCGCTGGTCTGGTGGAATATAGAAAGCTGACCTTCGGAGACACGTGGAATGGCAACGTTTGATGAAGAGAATAAATGTTTATATACGTACCTACGTACATTTAAAATATATAGATAACTATTAAATCATATTAGTTTTTTATATCTATATTGTCGTCGCCCGCAACTTTTTTGGGTGGACTTTACTACGTAAAATGGGAAATCCAGTTTTATGCTAGTAATTATTAAGATCGATCTTAAGATGCAATTTTTATTCATGAACATCTAATTTATGAAATAAAACGGCACTTTAAGATAAATCTCAGACTTAAGAGTGATTTATAAATACGGGCTTTAGTGCTCCACCGGTCCAAGGTCCAGTAGGTTCGTCCGTGTGTCGTCTGTAAGTCAGTTAGGAATCAAAGAATTTTACATATTTGAAAAACTCTACACGCAATGTCTCGAATTTAGATGTAAAACGAAGAACAGATTGGCTATTAAGATCTGGTCTGCAAAATTAAGCTATATACATTTTTAATACATACTCTTCCATGTGAAGTTATAGTGAATAAGATTATAGTGAATAAGAAATTAAGTAATATTTTTATTTTATAATATACGTTTTCGAATAGTTGCCTATTCAGCAAACGTTGTATTCATATAGAATGTACGTAATAATATTCATTAAAAGTAAGGCCATAATACAAAGAAACGCTATCTAATGCAAAACTTAAAACAGACTATTACAGTCAACTTCAATATTGTCTTGAAAAGTTAGAAAATAAAATTCTATTTAAAAGATCAAAAAAAATCTCCTATACCTATCTACTAAATGTTACTTGTTAACATTAACATTAGGCAAAACGCTAAGCGTCTATTTCGAGGGTACTTTTAATTTCCACCTACCTATAAAATGGTCGACGAGTCGTGGCCGTCGCGTAGTTAGGTTTTCTGAACGCTCCGTTCACTCGGGAAGTAAACAATGGTAAGTAAGGAAAATACTAAGGGTGTAGGCACTTTAGTGCAGCCACGACTCGTCAAGCGTACTGTAGAACTTGAATCTTACCACGACATTATCTTAATGTGATGCATGGGGGCCAGAATCCTCTTAAAATATTTAAAAATAGTGAAATTAAATAGAATCGCGTTTAATGTATGGCTGTTACACTTAAACTGCTAAATGTACTAAAACTAAAAGTTTCTAAAGGTTGTCTGTTAAAAAAAATGCATGTGTGTATGTTTGTATGTATGGAGGAAGTCATATAACCCCTTTGTTGGGGACAAAGGGCTTATGGTAAAAAATTAATGCAATTTTTTAACATTCGAAGTGATAATGGCAGGTTTTTAAAATGGGAAAATTTCGTATTTTTTAACAATTTTTGTGTTTAAATTAAGTAAAGGGGGCTGGCTTGTTTTCTTTTTTACGTTTAAAAATGCTAAAAGGCTTTAAAAATACCTGTAAGTGACATTAAGGTTTTTTTTTTTTTCAGAAAGAAATTAGAGTCACTTATTCAGTCAGCTACACACACTCAGTTCTCAATTTTCCGACAGTTTATATAAAAACTTTAATAGCCCTCTCTACTCACGTGGTCAAATGAATAGCTAATAGTGTATGACACTTGATTCGTTCCAAATTCTTGAGGCAGTACCGATCGCGGGTACAACGGCTTACATGAAAAGTATTAACGATATATAATATAGCCTCTTATAGCCTTTTTTTTGATAAATGGACTTTTTTAGTTGGAACGAATAGTTTCAGAGATTATATTGACCAATCAACAAAACTCTCTAGCTTTTATAGTATTAGAAGAGACCAGTCGTAGTGCAGGGGCACAAGCATGCGGCTGTAAACGAGACAGGTTGTGGGTTCTATTCCCACTCGAGGATATAATCTCCCTGGTAAAGAGGCAAAGCGGCCTTGAGTTCCACCACTCAACACGCAACGCGCCCAGAATTCGCCGGAATGTAAGAAACGTGAATGCCTCAATGGGAACCGAGTGTGTTAACACTAGGTTCCCAAGTTTTGACTAACCTCACTATGTGCGGAATACAACGTGAAGCTAAAAAAAAGTATAGACGTTTTTCAACATAAAATTATAAATTAACATAACATTGATATTTTGGCTATAATGCTTTTAAGTGAATTACAAGGTACGGTACGGTATATATGGGTACGGAAGTCTTTATAAGGAAAACTACTATGGCACAGTGGTAATAATGAGGATCTGTATTAGTATATTTATATCAAGAAGCTAAAAAATCAGCATCTAAATTTCTTATCCTGTTTTCATAAAACATAGTTAAGAAACACCGCTATGAACAAGGTCTTCAACGGGGTTACAAACGTCGGTACCTAATTTCTTTTTCTAGAAGTCATGCCTAATATTTGTTATGTATTTAATAATTTAAATATAAAATATGTAAAGGTTTAAAGGACAGTGGACAGGACAACAGTGTTCAGGAGATAATGGAAGAATGACAGACATAAAACAATTATATGGCAATCAAATGCGGTTGCCTGAAATTGAATATAACTAAATGAGTAGAAATTAAAGAAAAAAATAACTACCATCGGCAAGGAACTTAACATTCGCTCTTTTCAGTCCATATTGCGATTTATAATGGATAGCAAAACCCTTGATATTAATACTAATATTACATTAAGAGTTTGTTTGAACATGATAATCTCGAGAACTCTTCTTCTTCCTGGCATTAATCCCGACTATTGCCAAGGTCTGCTTTCCTACTCAACCTCTCCTTTTTGCACTCAACTCCACTTTGCACGACTTTTAGCGTCCTCGGTGGTTAGACCATTGGCTCTCATATCTTGCATCACGACATTCAACCTGCGCTTCCTTGGGAAGTCTCCACTCTCGAGACTGATATAATAAGGCACTTGCATCCGACATATTTCCTAGGCCGGCGCGTAATACGGTCAAACCATCTCAAACGACGCTCTTGGAGCTTATACGCTACGTCATGGATTCAAGATTACCGTAGATAAATATGCTACATATGCAATCAGACCGCATAACGCCGCACACTCACATCAACATCTTAATTTCCGCGACATGAGGCTCCTGAGTGTGCCGAGATAGTGCTGGCTAACATTTTCTGCCATATGAAAGAACCGGTCGGATGATGCTCTTGTATGTCCGATCCTTCAGTTTGATCGCAGATCACAGTAGTGACGTCCCGCCATTAGGCCTAGGCAGCTCTTATCCGGCTATCTTGATCGATGACTCCAGACTCGCGCAAGACGGATCCAAAGTATCTGAACTTTTCCGACTTAACGGCTGGTTCAGGACCTATATGGATAGTGCCTGAGTCCGGGCTCACGTTAGTTTCAGGTTCAATTTACACTCCACCATCAATCTATTCTTGTCAATGAGTGCTATGTCATCAGCATACAGTATCAGATATGGATGCGCAAGACAGCGTGCAGGTAAACACCAAAAAAATCCTGGAATAGAAATTTGTTCCGGGTGTCCCGGCCTAGAATAGGATCATCCTGGTACTGGTGGTGTCGTAAGAGGCGACTAAAGTACGTGTGGTAGAGTCACGTCGCCAGCAATGGCAACACGCATGGGCAGACTCGACCGGATCATTACCATCCCTGGCATTTAAAACCGGCGTGAAGTAGTGGCTTTATGTCACTGCGTTTCGCATCAGGTAATGCCGGGCCCCGGCGCCCAACCCATCTTATAGGCCGGCAACGCACCTGTAGCTCCTCTGGGGTTGCACGGGGTCGTGGGCGGCGGTAATCACTTACATCAGGTGACCCGCACGCTCGTTTGCCGTGTCTTTTCCATAAAAAAAAAATTGAACCCAAACCTTTCGTGTTTGCAGTGGCAAGCTTGTGGCATCATGGCCTCCCCAAAATCTGATTTTGACAAGGAATTTCTTAATACAGAATCACTTGTCCACCCACATGCACAACCAATCAAGTGGAATCAAAGGCTATAGGCCAAACTATAGTCACAATGGTAAAACAAAAATGACTGTAACAATTAAGCAGTCGCCATGAGATCGATTTGCGACGCCGCTCAATTTACTTTGCTTGTGGGGTTCGTTTGGTCGTTGGATGAAATTTCTTTTTTTTTCAGGTCCATTCTGTATCCCGCGTGTGGCAGGGGAAGCAGAAAGAACCTAATGTTAAGCTCTCCGAATTCTGACGAATTCTGGACATTAAGTGGCGGAACCCTACCCCGCGCTTTGCTCCGACGAAATCTGTAACACTACGTTTCCTCTGTGTGTTATTCTATAAAGGGAAAAAGCATACTAAAAAAGGACGCGCTTTACTTATCAAGCAACAAATGAAAACATTTCATTCTTCCGAGTGGGAATCGAACCCACAATTATTACATTTACAGCCAGCCAATACATCTATACCGCTTCACCGCGACAGCCTCACAAAATACTACGGAACCATAAATATATTATCGTACCACACTTAACAACACCTTTCTAAAACTAGTGATGATCAACTCACACCGTGACATCGTACAATGGAACGGTCGGAGATACAATGAACTAAATTAATAGATATTTTGTATGGGGCTATAAAAAAACTGGTTTTCTGGCTTAAGTGCTTTGCGTTTTTCAATAGGTAGACCTACATGTATTTATTTAACCGATTGTTGAGAGGAAGGTTGTGTGAGATACTGGTAAGTCGATTTTTTTAGAAATCATATAAAAAATTAAGTTAGCGGGAGTAGAATCTGCACCTCTTGGAAACCATCTAACCATAATAAATACTATGACTAGTTGCCACCGTACAACGTAAAAACGTATGATAATGGTAGCATTATCATACGTTTTTACCAATTTTTAATTAAGAATTTTTTTGATTTTGGCAGGGCAGGGGAAAATTTGGAACCTAGTGTAACATAAGACACTTCCGTTCCCACATTTCAATGAATTCACTCGTCGTGGCCTAAGGGCACAAGGGTGTGACTGTAACGCGACGGTTGTCGGTTCGATCCCCACTCAAGGAAAATGAATTATATTTCTTTATATTTACATTTCTTCGCTCCGGCAAGACAAAAACCCGAAGCTGAGTTCCATCACTGTCCTAAAACTAGGCTCCCTCTGCCTACTCTGCTGCGTGGGAAATATAACGTGAAGCTGATTTCTCTGAACTTAGCTGCGAAACTCAACACCGTGGTAAGTCTCAAACCGTACCGAAGCGAACATTTAATTCCCCTGAGACGCAATCACACCGACAATAAAACTTGTTACGAACACAAGAATTCCAAAGCACTCCTAATTGCGGTAAAGCATCAAACATCAGCGTTATAAAGCCAAAGTTTGGATATTTCCGCCGATATTAGTTCAGTGGTCGTGATATATGCGGTACGAGTGCGACATCTGTCATTGATTCGAGTGACGCGGGTGGTTTTAGATGATACGATATCTGTTTTTTATTCAGCTTCACGCTTTATCCCGCATATGACGGGTAAACAGTGAAAGGGAGTGTTAAGGCTCTCTTTCCTTAGTGTGGGAGTGTTAAAAATGAACTATTACAATATATTTTGATACAATTATAAAAAAAAATTAGTGTAATAATCACGTCTTCCATTTTTTTCCAAATCTAATTGTAATTGATATTATATTTATTCATTTTTATGCTACAATTTATGTAGATTATTAATATAAAAAAAATGATTTATTACTTAAGCCTCATTCTATATCCTGCACATAGCATGATAAAATGAAAATATTAACTGTTTCATTTCCTCAAGCGTGACTCGAACTCACAACCTTTAGCGCCTACAGTTACAATTGCCAACGTCACAATTGGCCTCTAAAATATAGTTTACGTCACAATTGGCCTCTAAAATATCTTTTTAATTTATGATATTGATTTCTACTAAAACTATAAATTAAAAAAGGAATTCGAATTGATAGCCATCACGTGCTTGATATAATTATTGAATTAACTATAATAATTTTGAAAACACAAAAAAATCGTATCGTATAGTGTAAAACGAAACGAGAAATCATTTTAAAGTCAGTTTTGGCGTTTAAATGATTTAGATCAGCCTAGCGCAGAGAAATTTATGAATACAACCAAAATAACAGTCCAGCTTACTCAGACCTTTTATCTACTTTCAGTTAAACCAAACAAAGGGTCAAGTTAATTTGAATGGTTAAGCTTTTTTTGTTGGAAAATCGCTTAAGATGGTTTCGGTTCAAGATTCTATTCCGGGTCGTGTTAAAACTGTTTTTGTGGTAATTAGCCGGTGAAATGTTACACCTTGGTTGGATCAGCGAGTAATAAGGAAGGGGTTGTGATTTAAGTATGGGATGTTACTATATTAGTTTTTTTAATTGTATCTATTAGAATTAATAGGTAATATTTTAGTCTATTCATATATTTTTCTGGTTTAAATATTTTTAACAACCAGAGAGAATAGTCTTTGCATACCTCTTTCGGACATATCTCGTCCTCTTCCACCAATATCATCAATATCATCGATACCCTGTTCTCGAAGGTGAACCGAGGTCTCATTTCTTTCTTTTTCATTTCTTTGATTCCGCATATCCTACATAAAATCATTTCCCCAGCACTTATTATATTTTGATTCTTCTTTTAGAACATCTACGACAAATTAGATATAATTTTAAATATATGCTTTATTCTTTTGAAAATATTACCCTCGGTGACAACAGAAATTTCTAAATTAATAAAAAAATACTAACAAAATAGATACAAATCAAAATAAATAACCTTTATAAATCTTATTTCCTGATGCTCTACCATACTTCTATAAAACGTGGCAAAATATTTTTATAAAACATACAAAAATAAACAATTTAAATGCACAAATCCATTAAATTTCATGTAATTTAGGAATGTCTTTAGTAATTTGATTCGCCGACATCAAAGCTCTATTCCTGTCTTCCGCCTTGTGTCAAATTATGGCGCGAAATTATTTACCTTTTTTTATTTATTATCTTTTAATATTTAGACGTTTGTTTTGTGTTAATTAGGATATTTTTAACATGACCAATTTTGTTTTTTTAATTGGCGTGAAATCAAACTCTTTGGACATAATTTTTGTTTTATATTGTGCCTATCATAATATTAACAAAAAATAGCGGTTTCCAAGTGAATTTATATATCTTTTTGCCCGTCTTTTTTATGATAAAAAAAAAAGAAAAAGTTATAAACATTTTTCATAATGAGGTAGGTATATAAGATTTTAAAGATATCCAACTCATTTTTAAATTATAAAAAAGCTACTTTTAATGTAATTAGAAATAAAAGGAAAGCAAATAGGAAGATTTAAGGAAGCTTAATTTTAAAAACGAAACATTTTGTTTCAAAAAAAGTCCTTTTTGAAACAAAATGTATTTCTCATATTTTTTTCCTTTAATTTTTCCTGTTTTATATTTTGCATATTATAAATATTAAGAACTAATAGTAGGCAGGTAGATAAAATAGATTATAAATCAATCTTATCTATTCTAGTATTATAATTCTTCATCGCTTTGTACCTACTTCTATTTTAAGACAATACTTTTAAGACATTTAAATATAGCTACTTTCTCTAACTCAACATATAAGATAAATAGGTTGAGTGACTATGATTAGTAAAAACTACTATATTTCAACATTAGAATTATATAGGGAATCAAAAAATCAACTTCACGCTATATCCCACACACAGCCTGGTAGGCAGGGGAAATCTAGTGTTAAAGTACTCCGTTTCCCACTCTACGCCAAGTTCTGGAGGTATTGCGTGTTGAGTGGCGGAACTAAACGCCGCGCTTAGCCTCGACACCAGAGCTAAGAAATGAAACCATAAATGTAAATAAACATTTAATTTCCTCGAGTAGGATCGAACCCACAACCCTTCGATTTTGCAGTTATACTTTGTCCGTCACGATTAGCCTCAAATATATAAATAAATCAATATAAACTATTATAACAGAAAATTATTTGTTTCTTTACGAAAATAATGTATAATTTCGAGACACAGAGGGCAGTCTACATAGTAACTATGGTATGGCCCGGAACAACAAAAATATTAGTGATAACTATGTCAGATTTGATGAGTGGTCTTCAACTAGAACAAATATTAAATTTAAATTGACATAAATTTAATCTATAAACTAATAAACAAACGTAAACAGGCGATATTTTAATTAAGGCAATCCGCAACTTAAAAATTTTATATGGCGCCATCTAGAAAAGTAAAGACAATTTTTTTGATCAAGAATTAAATTTAATGTTTCTATAGAATATTCTGTATACCGCATAGTAGTAATTGTATATAGCTTAAAAAATGCAAAAGTAATAACAAATTAAATTTATTCAAAGTTTTAAGTAAATACCAAAATAAAGTTATTAAAATTTGAGTCGATTGAGTATATTAATAAAAAATCCAGGAAATGATAATAAAAATAATTTTATTTGTTTGAGAAATATTTATTGTATCATTTATTTATAATAATCATAAAACGAAATTAACAATTGCTTTGTGTAACAGAACCTATAATCCATTATACAGTAATACTGTAATAATCTGTGGCATTCTATGAGTTGTCAATTGTCACTTTTGAGATAAACACGTCTACTATTTATAAAAATCGGTTGTTTTTTGCGAATATTTTAAAATAAAACCAAAATGGTTCACACTGGAACAATGGAAGGCTCTTTATTTGTAAGTATTATATAAATGATACATCTAAATCGTGAAATTGGAAGTTACTAACTATGTACTAATTGCTAAGTAAAGCCGACCTCACATGTTTTTTTTATCTAATACGGCAAATTTCTAGTAAATAACATGGAATTTGCCGTATTAGTTATAAAAATTAAATTAAATATAAACAAATTTGACATTTATATTCTCTTCTAATATCTTATGGGTATTGTTGTTATAACTATTATTTCACTAGGAAGGTTTACACCTATATAAATGCAATAAACAGCTTCTCTTAAATTGAAGAATAGGCACACAGAACATGGATTAAGAAGAAAATATTAAGACAATGCTTTCCCAAATTCAAGACAGCAAAGATGATGTCTTGGTATGGTAGACAAAGCTTGGTCTTGAGCTTTGCTTTTGTCTATTATATACATGAGATTATTTTCTGTTCTAGTGAACAGATAAAGAATAATTTTAAAAAATTCTCTGAAGGGAAATCAAACTTATAACAAGTGCAATTACAATTAGATCAGTCCCTTTGTGCTACAATAGAAAAAAATTCTTACTTTCCTATTTCTATTACTTTAAGAATAATGACTTCAAATATAGTAAAACTTTTATATGATTTACTGAATTTGAAGTCATTATTTTTTATAATGTAAAATGTGATTAATTGTATTGCATTATAAATATATACTTTTAATTACAACTGGAACATTTAAACTTAAAGAGGTTTTGTAAGAATAATTTAAATTATTATCTATTTAAATTTATACATTACAGGAACCTACTCTGTACATTGTAAAAGGGATGTGCATTCTTGATAATGAAGGCAACAGAATATTGGCTAAATATTATGACAAAGATATCTTGCCAAGTGCTAAAGAACAGAAGGCATTTGAGAAGAATCTTTTCAATAAAACTCATAGGTAAAGTTTGTTTTTTTATTTATTATACATTATTTTACATTTTAAGATGTAAAAAAATGGAACAAAGTCAAAAGTTTAATAAGCTAAAATAATATATACAGTTTAATGCTTTTCCTTGTATAGAAGGGGAATTAAGACATTTAGTAGTGTATTTCGAAGTTGTACTAATTATATAAGGACTTATCACACCACTAAGTGAATCAAACCTGCAAACATAAAAAAAATATAAAATGTTGTGATGTTTATACACATTTTGTGATTTCTTTCCAACAAAGTCAATTGAGCTATAAATATATATTGTAAAAATCTGCTTCACGCTGTATCCCACACACAGCAGGGTAGGCAAAGGGTACCTAGTGTTTTTAGACACTCCATTCCCCACTTTCTGCTGAATTCTGGAGGCATTGCGTGGCAGAACTCAACACCATGCTTAGCCTCTTATAAATTAAATTAAACATTTAATTCCTCGAGGAGGACTTAACCCACAACCAGTCAGTTTTACAGTTACACTTTGTGCCTCTGTTGGCTGGCCTCATTTTTAATCATTTTCTCAATTTTTTTGCTGAGGTAACAAAACAAATTGTGGCAGTTAGTTCCATCACTCAACACTCAATGTATTTAAAAATTGAGCAATTCATGGGTAACAGAGTGTCTTAGCATTAGCTTACGTATGTTATATGTGGGATAGAGTATGAAGTAAAAAATATTGAAATACATACAATTTATGTTTCCAGAGCAAACGCAGAAATAATAATGCTAGATGGCCTCACTTGTGTGTACAAGAGTAATGTGGACTTGTATTTCTATGTTATGGGAAGTTCACATGAAAATGAGGTGTGTTTTTTAAATTAAGTATTAAATTAACAATTTTTGTTTCAAAATATATTAATGATATTCAGAATTATTTAAAACATCAACATATTCGTAATTACTTAATAAATGTGACCATCAGTAATATATTCAACATTACTCATTCATCAGGAACTATGTTTGAATGAGTTTGAATTGAAAACATATTTTTGTGTTATCTTCCATTTATTAGTTAAACTTAAAATGAGAGTTATTTTGGGTATAAAGAGTATGTCATGTGTTTACGGCATGGTCGCCAGAGAGAACCTGAACCCGAGGATAATCCGTTTTCCCACTTTCCACTGAATTTTCCGCGCGTGTTGTGTGAGTTATGATTACACAAATCAATACTTTTTGTAATTAATATTTTCTGTTTAACTCTTTGAAAATCTACATTATGAAAATTAGTGAACACAAAGGTATTGTTACCCTACAAATATTAATATAAAATCTTTAAAGTTAATACTTAAACTAAGTATATCAAGGTATGTCCAAATTTGTATAAATGTTTTTTTTATCTTTGACAATCTTCAGGTGTCTTAATAAGCTACCAAAATTAAACACAGTCTTTAAACTTAATGTCTAAATAAACATTTAGGTCTCAGGTAGTCTTTAGGTATCTTAATATGTTAATAAATCAAAATTTAATCAGTTTCACGCTGTATCCCGCCCACAACAGTGTAAGCAGAGGGAACCTAGTGTTAGGACATTCCGTTCCCCACTTTCCGCTAAGTTCGGGAGGCATTGCGTGTTGAAATCAACGCCGCGCTTTGCCTCGACACCAGAGCGAAGAAATAGAAGTATAATTGTAAATAAATATTTTATTTCCTCGAGTAGGGATCGAACCCACAGCCACTCGATTCAACAGTCACACTTTGAGCCCCTGTACCTCGCTAGTTCAAGGAGGTATCATACGAAAGGGCCTGGCCAAGCTAAGTTTGAATTTCAGAAAAATCTCCAAGATACCTCCTATTTTTGAACGGAACCCTCGGTAGGCGACCCGACTCACGCTGTTCCGGATTATAATCCCATGTAAACCAAATTATCTATACAATTCACAGTTAATCCTGCAATCGGTGCTTAATGCGCTATACGAATCAGTCAGTATTTTGCTAAGAAGAAATGTGGAGAAAAGAGTTTTATTGGACAGTTTGGATGCAGTTATGTTGGCCTTTGATGAGATTTGTGATGGCGGGTGAGTGTCTTTTTAACACGCTTATTTAACTTCGCCCTTTATAGCAAGGCATAGGGTACCTGGTGTTAAGAATACTAATATATGAGACACTGCATGTAGGTTGAAGGAACTTAACGCCGCATATTATGTTACCAGAGCGAGGAAGTGATAGTAAATCATTTGACCCCACAACTGTCGCGTTAACAGTCAGACACTGGGCAACGGCCTTGTCTATTAGTCTATCAATGTATGAAAATCTTGTAATGCTATTTTGATCTACTTTATTCTCGTTCTAAGACTGAAGGCAGAATAACCAGAATAATGAGAAAAAACTTGTGTTTTTCTTTTGTTAGTTTTTATTTAATTTTATTACATTATATAGGAAGCCAATATTGTATGTAATAATATGTCTTTTTTTTTAAATATAAATTTAGAAAAACTAGGCAGCGTAGTGTGTCCAAGAAATTGGTCTGTAAAGTGATTTACACTTTATATTATTTTTTTGTTGTTGTGCTTATTTATATATATTATTTTTTTATTGAATTATGTAAAAGGACAGTCGGATAGCCTACCAAAATGTAGATATTTTTTTATGGTGCGTGATATTTGTCTCAGAACGGTGATAAACTATGTTATAAAAATATAACTGATTAAAAAAGTAAGCGTCTAACTACACATTTATGTTAGTATTTCAATCAGGATTTTTTAAAAGGCAACTATTTTTTGTTGAATTTTAAAAGACCGAAGAATTAACATAAATTTCCAAAAATATTAAACGATAACATGAAGACAGTTTATGTTTTTGTGTCTAACGAGCAGGGGCAGCAAACATTTTTTAAATTTATTTCTTTAATATAGGCGTTTTAATAGGTACAATAGGGCTGTACAAAAAGCTAACATCATTCTTTAAGCCATTTTTTTAAGGTTCACGCCGTATTCCGCATGTATCAGAGTAGGCAGAGGGAACCTAATGTTAAGATACTCGACTTCCCACTTTCCGCCGAATTCTGAAGGCATTGCGTTTTGAGGGAAGAAATGCAAGTAATAAATATTTTTTCGAGTGGGTATCGAACTCCCAAACTGTAGCGGTTACAGTCATACGCTTGTATCCTGCGCCACGACTGACCCCTAGGGACTATACAATATTTCTTAACCATTATTTATTTACTAGAAAAAACAATTGAGTTTATAACGACACAGCGATAGCTAAACGAGCCAAAGTATGAAGGTGCGCAAGCGCAAAGCAGCGCCAGCGCAAGAAACACGCACCATGACGTCACACACATAGTCAGATTTTGCCGCAGAGGCCGTTTTTTGGTGTTTAATATCTTCGTCATTTTTGAAGATAGGAATAAAATAAAAATAGATTTTTTTTCTCGAGCTACCTATTTCTATATGTGCTAATTACAGAAAAACATTGTGTGACTCATTGCACGTATTTCTTTTTCGTCTATTACAGTGTCATTCTCGACTCCGATCCGACTTCAATAGTGGGTCGCGCCGCTCTCAGAACGGACGACGTGCCGCTCGGCGAACAAACCGTTGTGCAGGTAATGGACCAGATTAATCGGTTGTTTTGGTAGGAAATGGTAGCATTTGGTAGGATTTAGTAGGTGTGTTATATAGTATTGTTTAATTGAATTTTGTATTTCAATTGAGAATGAAACACGAATTAAGTAGTAAGCAATGTAGTGATGTTTTATTTTGAATTTAGAATATAATTTGTATTTTTTTTAGATAATTAGAATTTTTATACATACATATATTTTTATTATTTTTATCATTATACCATACCATACAACATTATTTTGATCTATTTTGATTAAAATTATTGCATACTCTTCTTGGCTTAAACTAGTCTGTTTCTGAAGTAAATAGAACAATTTAAAATTATTATACATATACCTACATATAAATAGATGATATTATTAATTTATAGTTGTTACAACGATATGGAATATAGATACTACTGAAAATGCAAACAAAACTCAATGAGATGTCAGAGAGGAACAAAATACACAATATAAAGAACAATAAAACTTAAATCTTACAATAAGTTAAGGATATTTTTCATAAAAAAATCAAGTTCACTAAACACCATTTAAAATATAAATACTTATCATTTCGACATATTTTATGAACAAAAGAATCAAAATTATTAATATTCACTAGTTCATAAGTTTATGTGTAATCAAATAAATTGTATATTAAAAATAGAATTAAAAAAAATACTTTTCTTTTGAATTATACGTATTCAAAAAATAGGTCCATTCAATTGACATTATTATTAAATATTTCAATCACAATATTGCCATATCGAAAGATTATATAAATTGTGATAAAAGTAACAAAAATAAATATGCACGGCGTAGAGTTCCGCCACTCAAAACGCAACGCACTCAATCATTCGGTAGAAAGTGGGCAATGGAAGTGTCTTAATGGGAACAGAATGTCTGAATACTAGGTTCCCAGATTTCGCCTGTTACGTTTGGTATACAGCTTGAAGTTACTAAAAACAAACATAAATAAATTAGTGCCATATCATTTTTTTTTTACATTTAATTTAACAAAACATACATCCATTATTTTTAACATACATTTTAATGTGGGATTGTTATGGGATAATATTTTAAGCACTTGTTATTTTCAATTTTCAAATATATATAATGTTTAGGTACAATTCAAATAATCAAAGATCGTGATATTTTTTTCTAATTTCAGGAAATTATAGAGGCACTTACTAAATAAGAGTAAGAATTTTTGTTAAGTGAATAACAAATTATATTGATATAGTTACTATTTTACTAAGACATTGAAAGTGTTTTACCCTTCCTTTTGTGAACTTAACAAATTACTTCAAAATTCAAATTACTTCAAAAGTAAACAAAAAACATTTAGAATACTTTTGAATGTAACATAGTCTTTTTTTATGTCATATAAAAATTTAACATTTTTTTTTATATATATCCCATAACAAACCCTTTTGTCTGTTCGTATGTTATGTGTTACACTTTAATTATCAATGTGTGTGCTAGCTAATATTACATATAAAAAAATAACATATCAAGTAACATATAATAAACTGTTAAATATTATTTATCTGTGTTACCATTTTTATAATTGTCAATTATTATTTATATACGTACTGTGGTTCAAAATGTAATTTATCAGAGATTATAATCGTCATACGTATGTTGTACCTGTTTTTGGTTTGTTTTGCTTTTTTTTTTGAAAATTGCTTTTTTTGCACCAGTAAATGTTCTTTTTTCTTTTAATGTGATTTTATGTAGATAATATAAAAGTCAATATTTCAGGTTCTGTTTAACTTAATGTGATAAACAATTATTTAAATACGACCGAGATATGGCAACACTTAACGTATTATACAAATAGTTGTTAAATATTTTTTTATATGCTATTGTATTTTAGAATATATCTATTATCAATTTTAATTTTTGTTTTTATTTTTTATAACCTTCAAGTTTATGCATTTTTTTTTCTTTTTTAAATATATCTTTTATATATTTATATATAATTTGATAAATTAAAATATTTTTATAAATATTGATGAAATTGATATAAAGTACAATAAATTGCTTAAAATTTTTGCTTTCATTTGTTTGAAGAATTGAAATACAGATTAAAAAAGAACTTATTATTTTAAAATATATCGACATTTTAAAGTATGATGGTATTTTCATTATATTAATATCTTTTTATAAGAAAAATAAGCTCTATAATAAAATTTAAAATAAAGGAAAAAAAAAATTACTGACATAAAATCAGTGAAATATATTGTACTTAACTGAGTAAAAAACAAAAATAAATATTTATAATATATTTTATCTATATTGTTTTTCAAAATCGAACAGTTTATAGTATTGTTGTATAATATCCATTTTAATTATAATTTAATTCCAAAAGATGTTGTCATATCTAAATATATTAAGGGGTTACGTAAAATTGTATTAAGCTATATTGATAAAACTGTTTATAGCTAGTTTAGAAATATTTACTTAAATTTATATTTCCATTTCTTCGCTCTGGTGTTGAGGATAAGCGCGGCGTCGAGTTCTGCCACTCAACACGCAATACCTCCAGAATTTGGCAGGAAGTGGGGAACGGAGTGTCTTAACACTAGGTTCCCTCTGCCTACCCTGCCGTGTGCGGGATACAGCGTGAAGCTAAAAACAAAAAAATAGCTCTTACATATGAACATATGTTAGATACTGTCACGTGTGTTTACAAAAATCACTAATTTTTATTTATATACGCAATTCTCGCCCAGTCTATTTCAATTTGATTTTTTTCCTATCGTTTCGTGCGCTGTTTCTTCTCAGGTCGAAGGCATTAATTTTGTAAACCGATGGTAAATAGTTGACGTTAAAAAATAAACTTACAAGTAATAACTAAATGAACTCTTTATTTTAATGAAAGTCTTTAACTTTGCCGTTATTATTCATTCATAGTAGTGTAGACAGAAGAACCTTGTGTAACGTAACGTAGTGTCTTGCTACGTTCTTTCGTTTTGTTTAAACTTTTATAATTTTTCACTCACCCAGTATGAAAACTGCTTAATATAAAAAATAGGATTATAGTAAACTGATAATATTTAGGTTATAATTTTAGAATATTAAATCCGAAATTTTATTATTAATAAAAAACACTTTAATTTTAAGCTTTTACTAGTACTAACAATTAATATTATGTGCTTTTTATTAAATATTTTTATGGCTTAACGCAATATCACTCATATAGCTGGTTAGGCGAATTTTCTTCAAAATTAGTGTTAGGGCACTCCATTTGCCGTCACTGTTTTGGAACATTCCGTGTTGAGTGGTGAAACTTAACGCTGTGCTCGCTCTGTGTTGTCTCGTCACCATTGCGAGGAAATGTAAATGATTAATTCCCCCGATTGGGAATTGAACCCACAACCGATACATTACCAGTTCGACGACGGCATCAATTATTAAATATACTTACCTAATATACTTAATATATATTTTTTTTATTTCTAGGTGCTGCAATCGGCAAAGGAACAGCTGAAATGGTCACTTCTTAAGTAAAACTACATGTAAATAACTTAATATATTTAATAAAATTATTATAACATGTGTTTATTTTATTTAATATCTTTATTTACATTTAATATCTTTTTAATATCGTAGTTTTATGTTTGTAGTTGTGATGTAGATTGGCAATTGTTTTTAATCGACTTCATAAAAAGGAGGTTTTATCAGTTTGGTATATATTATTGGAATTGAATGATATTTGAGTATTAAGATACATTTAGGCTTTCAACATACACTTACCAAATTAAGCACACCGGTGTGATTAATTTGGTAAGTGTATGTTTGTTTGTATGTTAGTCCACGAATTTCTCTTCAACTAAAAGTCATATTGAGATGATTTTTAATTTTAGTTAGATATACTTCAACTTAGGGCACAATTTCATTAAAATTGTTTTAGTAAGAAGATTTCCTTTTGCCTTCTCTGATTAGTTTGTCGTTATACCAATTTGGAATCGGTTTAAAATTTTTAAATTATTCTTATTCACTCTTTTTGTTTCGATATTTCAAATATATGCAAAAAATAAATAATATACTATGTTTTATTTTAAAAGATCTATTTCGGTCTTTTTAATTGAGTGAATAGAAGCCAAATAATGAGAAGACTCGTAGATATTTTAAATACAATATTTGCTATCTTTTGGAGTATATATGATCTATTGATAACTAAACTATATTTTAATATCATCATCACCACCACTACTTTTCAAACATACAAAATAATAAATTGCAAATATGAAAAAAAAAGCTATAAAAAGTTTTGAATAATCTTGTCAACTTATTTATAATTTTTTTATATATTACTTTTACTTTTTTTATATATTACTACCAACGTATAAAATATATATTTTTATTTTTTATATAAATATTTTTTAATTCAACAATTCATCGTTAGTAGGTGCAGTATTCAGTTTAGATATTTGTTTGAACACAGGATGATTCTTATCTCTAAGCAATTTAAAAAGAACATTTTCCGAAGTACCCACAAAACAACCGATTGATTGGAGACGCTGAAAATAAAAAAAAAGACAAATATAATACAATATCGTAACAACAAATAAACTTATAGGATTTGAACCCACACTTCATTCATATCGTCCAAGCTTTAGGCAAATAAGCTATGATCATAATAGTTACATATAATTCATAGTGTTTGTATTTATATTTTATACAGTACAATCATTACCATATAGTATTTATTTTATTATATTTTTAGCTTCACACTGTATTCCGCACATAACAGGATATGCAGAGTCTGGGAACCCAATGTTATGATACTCAATTCCCCATTAAGATGACCTAATAAGACCTTTGTGTTGAGTGGCGGAACTCAACGCCGAGCTTTGCCTCGTTACTAGAGCAAGTAAATTAATATAATATATTCCCCCAAATAGGGATCGAACCCACCACAGTCTCGTTTACAGTCGCAAGCATTGATTGAATATTAAAAAAAAAACTCAGTACCGTCATGCCTATAGAAACCTACAACCAACTCCAAAAGCAATATTAGAAACTAGTAACAACATACATTATAATTTAGAATAAAGTGCATCATTATTCGGCATTTTATTCAATTTCGATATATTTTTGAAAGCTGGATTCTGTTTGTCTTTTAAAAGTTTAAATAAAATATTTTCCGACGTCGTTATAAAGCAGCCTATAGATTGCATGCGCTGTAAAAAAAATTAAAAATAAAATAGATGTCAGTCGTGGCACAGTGGCACAGACTTGTGACTGTAAACGCTACAGTCGCACGGTTGTGGGTTCGATTCGCACTTGAGGAAATGAAGTATTTCATATTTTTATTTCCTTGCTCTGGAGTCAATAGCAAAGCGTGGCGTTGAGTTCCGCAACTCAATACACAATGCCTCCAGAATTCGGTGGAAAGTGGTAGCGGAGTGTCTTAACACTAGGCTCCTTATGCCCACTTGCTACATGCGAAATATAGTGTGAAGATGAAAAAAATAAAATTAAAAGAAATGAACATTCTAAAATTAAAGTGTTAAGAGTCAATTTTAATGAAAATAAAAATATTTGAAGTATTATTATGTTATATATTTGAAGTATTAGTATATCAAATGTCATAATAATATAGAAAATAAAAAAATTATAAAATAATGAAATATAATGGACATAAAATTATATTTGAAAATAAAAAGGTATTTATAAATAAATAATCAAGTTTTAAAAAGTGAAGAATGAACATGAAGGATAAATATAACAAGCACATGATTCATTAAAAAAAACATGCTTATCTACTAACAAATCATAGTAAAAAAAATTTTTACTTAAAAAAACCAACTCAATATTTTCTTTTTATTTTGAACTCACACTACCTACTCTATATAAATATAACTTTAAAATACTCACTTGTAAAGCCAATCCTCTGTCCATTAAAGATCGGGAGGACACTCCGTCAGCCAAAACATGTACTGCTATATCTTGATTAAGCAAATCTATTACTGTTTGTTCAATACATACATGGGCCTGGAATTTTATATAAATATGTATGAGACTTCTATTTCTTTATATTTATGTTGTATCCAGCATATAAGAAAGTAGGAACTCAACTATGCACTTTTTGTCTTGTTACCAGAGCAATGAAATTAAAATATTCAATATTGATGACTCCCAGTGCAAATATACCTACAGCAATAAAAACTGTATATAGATACAATTAATTTAAGATTTTTTTTACAATATATGATAAACAAGCAAATAATAATTTAATACAGTAATAATATTAATATAACAAAAAAATATAGTTAAATTAATTTGAAAGAGAAATTCACCTCTATCCCAAAAAGCACTACAGATCCCAAATTGGGTATATCCTTTTTCAATTTTTCTTCTAATTCCGGAGTGTACATGGAAAACTTAGTTTTTTCAAACACTAATGCGGCATCATCTATTTTAATATCTTTTGTGGTATGACCGAGCCCTTTGGGGTATTGTTCTGATACATACACTGGTATGTTAAAATGTTTTGCAGCTTCTACCTGGAATTTTATGGTTTTAGATAAAACATATGTTTCTACTAACTTCTTTAGCTACAAACCTAGTGTTAAGGCCAGCGTTGCCATTTGTCCCGATTTTGGAAGGAAACCCTGAATTTAAGCCTAAAAATTTAATGTCCCAATTGGAACAGGCATAATTCTGCTTTTTATGGATTATTCCACATATTATGAAAAATCTTTTTTTCATTAAAATTTTGATAATTTTGAGAAAACTAATAATTAAGTAATAAAAACAAGTATATTCGTAAAATTATATGTTAATTATAGTTATATTCATGACCTAACATCCCAACATAAATATGGTAAATCAAAACCATATTGCTTAAATACAGTTCTTTCATAATTTTTTTTTGGGTTTTATAAAAAAAAGTTAAATCATTATTGTTTTAGTTTATTTGCCCTATTTTTGTCGCTTTTTTCACAAAGTGCTTAAATCCCATTTTACACCAAGACAAAATCTAGCAAGTTCTAATTAAAACGTTATCGTAATTAAAAAATCCATGTAACTAAAAAGTGCATGTTAAGTGGTGGAACTCAATGCTACATAATTCCGCAATAACTAATATAAAGTATGTTAAAATGATTATTGTATTTTTTTATAAAATTCTAACATATAAACATTACGTAATCAAAATACACACCATCTTATTAGCAACTTTGACGACTTCCCCAAAGTGTTTTATATGCGGCCTGAACGTTTCTTGTATATCACATAGAAGAAAAGCAGTTTTTTGTGCTTCCAAAGCTCCCAATTTCAATATGTTACGTGCCATTTTATACGAGATAATTTAAACTTTCAAAATGCCGGTCGTTATCTTTTTATAATATATTTGACTCTAGATAAGTCTTGAATGGCGAATATTTCAACCTTTGAGTTGTTTCTTAGAGTATGTATTTGAAAGTTATTTTGACGTTAGATTGATAAGTGCTTATCTGTGAGCTGTCAATGTCATCTGTCAAGTTTGGGCGTTTCGTTCCACGGATTAGTTAAGGTTTTTTTTTTACTTCGTGCTTTTTCCCAGTAGATAGAGGGAACATAATATTAAGACACTCCGTTCCCCACGCATCGTCCAATTTTGTAAACATTGCTTTTTGAGTGGTTGAACTCAACTATTGTAATTGTTATTGTAAGTAATAGAATTTTCCCATACTTAATTTATTTTATTTAATTTAATGAAGGAAATCAGACTACAACATTTATAATTATATTATTCAATTCATTCATATATCTGCATTTTGTACCCCTGAGCCACGATCAGCCGATCGTGATTGTAAACGCGACTGGTTGTGGACTCGATCCCCACTCGAGGAAATGAAATATTTATTTACATTTATATTTCCATTTTTTCGCTCTGGTGTCGAGGCAAAACGCGGCGTTGAGTTCCACCACTCAGCACGTAACGTCTCCAGAATTTGTCAGAAAGTGGGAACGCAGTATATTAACGCAGTATACAAACTAGTCCTTCTGCTGTGTGCGGGATACAGGTGAAGCTGACTTAATATTTTTTTTTAATTCACATATCTCTCAAATCTGTGTCTCTACTATAATAATATTACAAAACTAAAGAGTTTATGTGGTTGATATTATCGCAATTTTAAAAATTATTGGATTGAATTGAAAAAAACTTTTTTTGCATCATTAAATTTATTGCCTAAGCCCTGAGAAAAACCAGTGCAGCAAACTTAGCGAGATTATTTTTTTTATCTTAAATCTAAGTTTTAAAAGTAAATTAATTTATTTTAAGTCAATTTTTTTCCCAAACTTGACTCCTAAATATTATTTTTATTTGAATACTAAGCAAAAGCACAACACCCCTTTTATTATTTGTTACTACAGAAACGCTATGCTACTTTGCTAAGTGTGTTTTTGTAGGAGTAAAAGTTAAATTTAACATTATTGTAGTGTAAACTGTAAATGACAATATTGTCATTCAATTTATAATATTGTTGTACATACAACAATATTATAAAGTACTAATGTAACATTGGGAAAATATCAGTTCAATAAATTGTGTGTTTACCATATTTATTTTTTTCAAAATTACTAATTTGCCTATCTATATAGCTTAGATATATTCATTATTTATTAATTTTAAATAAGACATTTTGATATATAACTACTTAATTTGTACACTGGAATAGTGTCCGACTGTATGTTCAATCTGCAGTCGCGGGAATGAACTACTTTCATTGACTGCTATAGTCAAACAAAATACGTACTTAGTTGACTTTTTCACTTGACATGCAATGCATCAACACCGGACTCTCTTTACCTACTTTGATACATGCGGGTTACAGCTTGAACACCCGCTGGTGTTCTTCAGTTTGGAGTGGTGGACTGGAACAACGGCTGATGGCTGTATGAGCAATGGTTGTGGGTTTGATCCCCACTCGATCATGTACTCGATGTAGCGTGGAAGCCTACGCCGTCGTGGCAGTGTAGGGCAACGGTGGTGTAGGTTCAATACCTATTAGGGAGAATGATTACGTATATATATTATTTTCAAGACAATGTGTGGCCATGAGTTTCGCCACTTTATATGTAATGCCTGAAATTGGACGGAAATGGAAGAATGGATTTTGGTAATAAGCCTAAAAAAATAATCGATGTCAAAATATCTCTGTCTATCGTGCTATATGAATAAGTTACGTTAAGCTGAAAAAAACTTATAATATTTATTTAATCGTTTATTTTCATTAAAAAAATATATAACTGTCATTATAAAAGGCAAACTTCCGATGCTAATTAGTGGGAAGATAAAATATTAACAATTATACTAAACCTCACACTATAATTGTTACTTTCTTTCTTATTTCTAATCCTATTTAACCGCAAAACTCCAAATTGCAAAAAAAACTTACGCGACCAATAAAAATAATTATATATCTATTTAGTTCATTTCTATTACCTTTGGTTCGACCGACAACAGGTAAAAGTAGTTTTTTTGAAAGCCCTCCCGCCAAAGCACGCGTCGGCGCCATTTTTGTTTATTTTTTTTAAAATTAGGATAGAAGATTGCCGAGGGCCAAAACAGTCAGTCAAAAGTCACGCGTTCGGATACTAAAAAAGGTAAAAAAAATGTAAAGGATCGTGAATGATACAGTTTTTTCGGTAAATTAGAGATTTGGATTTTTTTAAAGAGAAATTGCGTGTTGAATGTTGGTAATAATACGTCTGGATTCAAATTTTGGGAATGGGACTTATTCTAGGTATAACGTTTTCGATTTTATTGTTTTATTCATGAATGGCTTATGTATTTATATAAAACAGGTGTTAATAAGGCCATTGTGGCATAGCCGCAAAGGGTCTGATTGTACCGATGCCTGTGGGTTCCATTCAATGTTGAAGAAATGTTGTATACATTTTATAGCTAAGTATATGAAGCCAAGGTAAAAGTTCACTTCTTTTATACTAACGTAAATTATAACAAATTAATTTAGAATTTTTTGAATATTATGTATGTATACATAAATTAATAACTTGTGTAGTATTAACCATTGCTTTATTTATATCTACTATTTATTTTATCTATCGTTATGATAGACGTTACGTTTTCCCGCCAATACAGTGGCGCCATCTTGCTTACCCTGCGGGCACGGCGCGTGCTTTGTGTAACATTTTTGTTTTTGTTTTAATAAAATCGTTTATAATTACAGTCATTTAAAGGGTTTACGTATTCCAGAGGGCCGCCTAATTGTTAGCGGCAGCGAGTTTTTTGTAGAAAAAAAATAGTTATTCGCCGAAAATTTTGATGTAAGTAAAAATATATTACTCATTTGGTGCAATAATGACATAATTGCACTTAAAAAAAAAAACAAATCAGATATGTAAAAAAGTATTTACAATACTTTAATTGACTCTCCCGCAATAGTTTTAGAAATAAATCCAAATACATTATTGTTGCACTAAATGAGCGATATTTAATGTATTAGGGCGACACTATGGTGGCGCAATTTTCAAGTGATTGGTTGAATTGTTGTTGATTGCTTGTAGATGATAGTGGGTTTAAATCAAAATAGATCTACTTAAAATAGATCTAGTTAGACTAGATCTGATCATGAGCTCGGCCTTAATTTGTAGCCATAATGTAGAGATGTTTATTACAGTAGAATAGGCTTTAGTTCTCGAAAACCATATAAAAATATGTTAAAAGCTGCTTTGCGATTTTATTGCATTCCCAGCATTACCGTAGGGAGAAATCTAGTATTAAGAGTTTGACATTCCGTCTCCACTTTCCTACTAGTTTTAGAAACATTGTTAATCGGGACAACGTAGTGACTCTTTTCTCCTCACTTAATTCATTGAAGAACCAATGTCTGCTAAATATTAGATTTAGCACACGTTGGTTCTTAAATGAATTAAATGCTTAACCTTGGGACTTAATTCGACGATCGATTTAGTTAGTAAAATTTTAACAGGTTTAAATTTTTCCCGTATTCCGTGCTTAACTTGCCAGGCAGAGGCAGGCACCTAACCTTCTCCGCACAACTTACGAGGCATTGCGTGTCAATGACGGAGCTTAACGCCTCGTAATATATACCAAAGTGGAGAAATTAAAAGCAAATTTAAATAAATTAATCATTCCCTTACATTGAGACGGTGTTTTACTGCACCATTACACCCTCAAACCCTAAATGATAGTTCAAAAATCACATAAAAGCCATTAACTAATTAAATTATCGTCGTTTTACCGAGTTAAGAAGTAAAAAAAAACATGAAGAAAAAAAATCTGTAAGTCAAAGTCGGGAATATAAAAAGTGAAGACGGAAAGCATCGGCGCCACTGACACTTAGGTTTTGTGGTTCCGACACGCCCTCGGCGCCGTGTTTTGTGTTCATTTGAGTTTGTAATATTACCTCTATATACTAGGTGCGAGTTGACTTTTAGTCTTAGGAACCTGGATTGTGATATGTAATTATACAAAAAAGTTTCATTAATAAAAAAATATAAAAAAATGGTGTTTTTTTTAGTTTTTCCAGAGTCGAGTGGCGTAAAGTAACGCCATGCTTGATCGACTCTGGTAATAATCATTCCACCAAGTGGTATCAAACTCACAACCGCCGTGTTTATAGTGAGTCCCATTGTGCCACATCGGCCTCTCACTTAGGGCAGATATTTTTAAATATCGCGTTATCTTTTTTCAATAGTATAGTTAAATAGGTTTTTCAATAGTATAGTTAAATAGTTCAATAGTTTTTTCAATATAGCGTTATCTTTTTTCAATATAGTATTGATATAACTCAATGCTCATCTTTGTCCAATTAGAAAAATGAATATCACGGGTTAAAGCTATATTAAAAATTCTGTGTTTCTAAGCATAGTACGGAAAAAAATTCAGCTTCACTTTATATCCCGCATACAGTAGGGTAGGCAGAGGGAACCTAGTGTTAAGACACTCCGTTCCCCACTTCCTGCTGAATTCTAGAGGCATTGCGTTTTGAGTGGCAGAACTCAACGCCGTGCTTAGTCTCGACACCAGAGCGAAGATAATGGAAATATAAATTTAATTAAATATTTCATCGTAAGGAAGTAAATAACAAAAAAAAAGCAACTCCATGCTTTTTCCTATTTTTAAAATAAGCCATTGTTAATTTTTCACCTAATTTGCCTACTCTGCTATTAGTGGTTAAAAAAAAAATAAGAAAGAACTGATCCAATTTGCAATATCAACTTCATTTATAGCTATAGAACAGATATATTCAGTCACAATACATACACTATAATTAAAAATATTGATAAATGAACTAACTAATATCAATTAAATTATTAATTGCATAATTCTTATTTAATCTTTAATAGTGCTGTGCGACAGCATCTGATTGTAAACGTTGGTTGTAAATTCGATCTCTACTCGTTAGAAATCAATTATTTTCGTTATGGCTTTATAGCTGACAAGAGAAAGCGCGGCGTTTTTTTGGCCACTTAGCACGCAATATCTCGAAATTGGTTCAAAAGTGGGGTATGGAGTGTCTTAACACTAGGTTCCTTCTGCTCACCCTGCAATATGCGGGATAGAGCGTGAAGCTGAGGACAAAATAAATATTTTTTATCATAGACTTGATTTATAGCTCTAGTGGTACAAAGTAGTATACGTTACAAAGTATTATATGTTACAATAGACATTAATAAAAAACAACATTGATCGTTGTACTAATTTATATCAATTAAATGACTAACAACTCAATATTTTTTTTAAAAACTTCTTGCTTTATTCCATGTATCAGATAAGTCAGAGGGAATAGAGTCTTAAGGCACTTAGTTTCTTATTTTCCGCCTTTCAAGGCATTGTGTGTCCAGTGGAGGTTTTCTCTTGTAACGAGAGCGAGGAAATATAAATAAATAACTCATTCTCTCGAATGAAAAGCGAACCCACAACGGTCGCGTTTACGTTCAGATGCTATTCCATTGCGCTACAAATTTTGTTAGAAAATTTAAACCGAAATTTTATTATAATCTTTACAATTTATGAACCATTCTTTTATATCTAATGTATCAAAGTTAGATTGAATATACAATAAAAAAGTATTTATTAAGATATTTTTTTCAGTTTCACTCAATATCCTGTGAAACAAAGGAAACAGTTAATCTAGTATCAAAACACTCGGTTGACCACTATCTACCTAAATTTGAGACATTGCGTTTTAGGTCGCGGAGGTGTTCCCCAGTTTCAATTGTGTAAATGTACAAAACATATAAAAATATTGTAAGACAGTTAGACGGTTGGACTTAGACTTCCAAGGTGCTGGTTCAAATCTCGCTCTCATTCAAGTTTTTAAACATATAACCATCTAATCAATTGAAAGAAATATATTTTTGACACTTGGCGACCCCCTTGACCCGCTAAATTATACAAAATCTTAGATAAACTGCAGCCTAATAAAGTTTAATCTTAATTCGTTAAAAACTTTTTGCGTGAAAGTGGAATATACATCAATCCTCATAAACTATAACATTTACAATTTATTAGTAGGATAGCCGGGAATCGACTCTACTTACCTTCCATAATACAACCACTGCACCACACGGTAAATTCCATACATAATTCAAAACACGGATCCACAGCGATTACTCAACTTATTTTTTTTCTAAACCTATTGTTTATTGTTTAAGAGATTTTCCTCAACAATTAACTCGATTGTTAACGTTGATAGTAAAAGTGGATTAGTAAATATGTATTAAGTTTAGTATCTACACTGTCACGCGTACTATAACGTCCTTGGAATAAGTTGTTATTGGGTTTCGAGCGAGTTCGATTTTCACGTTTTTTTAGCTTCACGCTGAATAAAAATAAATTATATTATTATATTATCTATATATCTATGAATAGCTAGAATGAAGGCTGTCCAAGCCCAGGCCTATGGTCCAGTATATGGCGCGTCGAAGCTTTTAAAGTTGCCCGCCAAGAGTAGCAAGCTGGTGGTCGCCAATCCCATGGTTTCACATCCAATAAGGTGTTAAACGAGGATGCGTCATGTCAGCTTGGTTGTTCAGTTTTTGGATAGCTGTCTCCAAGGAGTGACACAAAGTGACATGGGAGTAAAAGATGATGAAAGTGCACTGCGCACTATGCATCATCAGTGCTAGTTGCACGTCGTCGTATATCCTTAGATGGCTTGGGCACGCTTGGGTTCGAGAGAATGAATGAAGAAAGAATGACAAAAAATATTTATGAAGCAAAAGTGAGTGGTTACGTCATATAAAACGCAAGAGGCCACTCCGGAGGTCATGTGTGAAGATGACAGTGGAAGAGTGGGAACAGGTACGAAGAAAAGAGTATTCTTCATCCCTAGCGAGGTGCTACTGATGAAGCGTAGGGATGAAGCTATAGTTCATTTACACCCACAGTAGTCTACAAATGATCTGGTTAAGTTAAAACGTAAAAGTTATTTAAAAAAAAAAAATATCTTTAGTATGTCTTTTAAAAAAAAAAATCTAACTTAAACTAGTATTAAGAGATTGCGTGTTGAGTGGCGAGTGTTGCATTCAATACAATAAAAAGTCATTGAAATTAAATTAAATATCAACAAATCATAATAATTTAATTTAATTTACAGTAATTATATATAATCGTGTTTTAAATTTATTTTCTTCTTATAAAATCAGTATTACTCAATATTTCCCACCATTAATAAAAAAATATATAGAATATTTTGTATATTTGAGTATTCATACAAATTTGATGGAGCCCCATATACCTACTGCACAAGGCACTGCTTTGACTCTCAGCATGCAACCTCATACTATGTATAAATAATAAGACGCTTGTGCCCCTGAGCCATAACGTTCTCAGATATTAAAAGAGAAAAATAGAAATATTATAGTAATAGAATGAGACTGTAAGAAAGGCAGGAACGACCTCATTCAACCTTTCAGGAGACACAAGGAAAAGGTTACAAGCATCCTCATGCTTGTAAGGGGGGTCTTCACTCCCCGGAGGGCATGTATCGTGAGGTTGATGACAGTGGACGAGAGAAAAGAGGTATGTAAAGTTCATACCGTTAGGCCGTTCTCTCTGGCTTACTAACTTTTGAGTTCAAAGTCGGTTAACAATTAAATAATAATTAATCTATGCCACTTCGAGCTCTCTTCTCGAACTTTTGTTTGTGTATGAAAGTACTAGTTTGTATAGTAAATGTACATTTGAACTGTCTTTTTTTATTTTACAGGTATTTTTTTTTGGCCATCATAGCCCAGTTAGTGTCTGACTGCAAACATGGCTGTTGTGGGTTTAATTATCTCCAACCGGGTTAATGATATATTTAATATTTTCATTCCCCACTCTGGTACACCCACAAGGCAAAGCACGGTGTTGAGTTCCGCCACTCAACACGTAATGTCTCCAAATTTTGCGGAAAATGGGAAACAGTGTTTTAACACTATGTTCCCTCTGCTTCCCTTGTTATATACGGGCACAGCGTGAAACTAAAAAAATATATAGTTATATATATATAGTAATTAGTTAAAAGGTAAATAGCAACACGATTAAAAGAGTTGAGAAGAAAGTTGAGAACGGAAGTGTCTTCACACTAGATTCCCAGGTTCCCTCTGCCTACCCTGCTATGAGCTCCTAGTCCTACAGCGTGAAGCTTAAAAAAGTTTACTAGGTACCAAATAAAAGACCTGTATGTACAGTATCATAGTTTAACATTTTTTTCCGCTATTATACTTAAGGTTCCCACGTACGGCTACCGTTATATTATTTTAATTGACAGATATGCTTTGTCATTGAAATAATATTGGTTCTGTCTTTTCTTTGAATAGCTTTTATTTGCCCTTTTTATATGTTACTGTTAGTCTTTTTTATTTGTAGGTTCAACGATTAAATTAATTAATAATTCTAAAATATTATGTTCATGTTTTATATTTTTTAAAGTAAAATAGATTTTTTTATCTATAGATAGTTCCTTATAAATGACGCGAAGGTTCCTAAAATTATTTTATTATCATGAAATTTTCTTCAACCCGGTATCTTATTTTAAACGATGATGAAGCTTGCAGTATTGTTTTTACTTTGTAGGATGAGTTATTGTCATTTCCTCGCGTTAATAACAGGACAAAGCACGGCGTTGAGTTGCGCCGCTAATTACGCATTATATCGAAAATTGGGCAGAATGTGAGAAACAGAACGTGATGGCCCTTGTTTCCCTTAGTCCCTCCCAATAAAAAAAAGTATATTTAGGTTATACCGCTTTGTCCTCATATCTTAAAAGGCGGAAATAACTTAAACAATGTGAAGGTCGGTTTTTTTAAAATTTAAACTTAAACTCTGACCTATTTGAGACATTTAAAATTAAATTTAAAATGTTCACAATCATTACACGCCAATTTCATATTTAAAAACGATTTATGAGCGAATCAAAATCTATGATTACTTATTTAAAAGTATATTTTGAAGCCATCATAGTGCAGTGGTAAATGTGAAGGTAATTAGTTTGATCCCCATGAGAGGAGAGCACGGCAGAGTGAAAAGAGCAGCGTGAAATTCCGTCATTTAACACGTAATGTATCAAATTTGGGTAAGCGGAGTACGGAGTATGTTAATACTAGGTTCTTACTAACACGCTGCTATATGCAGGGTAAGGTGTGAAACTGAAAAAAAATTTACGTTACCGATGTATGTTGAAAACTTTCAATTTAGGCAACGGATTATGATGTGGTTTTTACTAAAAGTAAAATTAATTAAGTTAAAAGGAAATTTTACATGAATGACAATCGAATCGATTTTTTTCGTTTTTGCAGAATCTAGAGACATCCTGTGCTTGTACTACCCCACACTCCCTAATCTACCTACAAATAAAATTTCAATTTTTTAAATCTATGCATTTTAAATCACTTGTCAGTCATTATATGACGAAAAAAAATTATGCTTAAAAATAACGAAATAACCACCCTATACCACACGGGCGACGCCGGGAGCGGACCGCTAGCTGTAAAATAAAATATTAATTGTCAAATGTCGAAGTTTTAAAGGTCAAATCCAGTTGTTTAGTTCCGCGTTTTTTTGTTCTACTATTCAAGTTGAGTAATTTATCCTTATAGGAAGAACGATGAATCCTGTTACTCGATTTAATTATATCCATAGTGGCGCAGTCCGACAGCATCTGTCTATGGCCATAGTGGTTTGTAGGTTCAATTGTCATTAGAAGTAATTAATCATTTTTACTATGTGTGTTAGTAATATAATTGTATGGTGTTGTGCTACACTATTCAAACGTAACGTCTCTAACTCGGTGGTTGGTGGAAAGAACTGAATGCTTTTACATTCAGTTCCTTTTGCCTACCCAACTACGTTCGGGATACAGTGTGAAGTTGAAAAACGATAGCTTTTAGGTAATATTCTTTGGTGCTCAAAGGTTGTGAGTACAATGTCTGGACGGAAAAGATATCATAAAAGGTTAATACAAAGAGGAGAACGGAGTGACCAGAATTAGAAAAAAATGGCGCATAATTATAAAAACATTGATCTAGGATATTTTGTTCTTCAAAAATAGGCTTAAAGAAAAACTCTTTCATTTTCCTTCTTTAAACAACAAAATAATTAAGCCGCAATGGATTCCAGTTTAACCAATAAAAAAAATCATTTTATATATTACGAGTTAATAAATGTTTTTACATTATACATTTTATTATACTAGTCAACATTTGAGGTGGTATCACAGTGGCACAAACGTGTGACTGTAAACGTGATGCTTATAGATTCGATTCTCACTCGGGGATATGAATTATTATTTTGATTTCATTCCTCTGGTAACAAGGCAAAGCGCGGCGTTGAGTTTCGCTACTGCCTCAAAAGTTCGGCAGAATTCGGAAGCGCAGTGTTTTGTCCACAGTTTCCCTCTGCCTACAGAGTAAGTTGGTTGGTTGGTTAAGGAACTATTATATGTATTAAAAAATTAAAAAAAATTAGCTTCACGCTATATCCCGCACACAGCAGGGTAGGCAGAGGGAACCTAATGTTAAGACACTCCGTTCCCCACTTTCTGCCGATTTTGAAGGCCTTGCGTGTTGAGTGGCAGAATTCAACGCCGCGCTTTGCCTTGACACCAGAGCGAAGAAATGGAAATATAAATTTAAATAAATATTTCATGTCCTCGAGTGGGGATCGAACCCACAACCAGACGGTTTTACAGTCACACTTCGTGCCACTGCGCCACGGCCGGCCTCTATTATATGTATGACACTTGATATATTTATATGTAAGAAAAATCTCGGCTTTTTTTTCGAGGTAAGTCCTGAGTATGTAGATGAGAAACGAAATACTCGATCTAAAAATACAATAACAATCTAGTCTCTAAAAATCTTTTATTTTTTGTGTTTTTTTTTTGATAAAACTACCCGTGAAAAAATTATTCATCAATCACTGTTTAGATACATATTTTGTTGCATCTTTACATTGTATCTCATATTTAGCAAGGTATATAGTGTTAAGACACTCCGGTCGCCACTTTCCGTCGAATTCTGCAGGCAATGCGTGTTGAGTGGCGGAACTCAATGCTCGCGCCTTACCTCGACACCAGAACAAAGAAAATGGAAATATTAAACGTTTAATTTCCTCGAGTGGGATTGGAACCCACAACCTGTTGCATCTACGGTCACACCTTGTACCCCTGCGCCACGACTGACTTTAATCACTATTCTCTATTTTTTACCCCAACATTGTGATATATGAAAATAACAGTAATAAACCATTTTAATTTGCTTTATAGTATCATTATATTTATCACTATTCAACGTTTTAATTTAAGTTTACGGTTATTAATATTGAAATGTAAATATGTGTATATAACGACGTCAGGTTTATTATACTAAAAACTTGTCAAACGTGATTTTTAATAGGTACCTACTATAAAAAATCTATTTTATAGTCGAATTTAATAATCTCCCCCATTTTGAAGTCGGTTAAAATTTGTTTCAAAAATAAAAAAATATGAGTACGAAAATGAAAAAAAAAAATAGTGTGGCACATTTGACTTTATATGATTAAATAATAGCTTGTTTTTGTCTTAACGCTTTATCCTGTATATTATAGCAGGGCAAGAGGAAGAATTTAGTGTTAAGACACTCCATTTCCCACCTGCTATCCAATTTTCGATATTTGAATTGTGGAAGTCAACATAGCTTTGTCTTCTTACTAGAAAGAGAAAATGAAAATCTCTTCAGAATCTTCAGAACGACTCGAACTCACAACTATAGTGTTCGCTGTTGAAAGTGTGCATCTTATAGTTTCCAAAATTAAACGTTTCTAATGTATAAATGAAAATGCTTAAATGAAAATCTTCATTTCTCTGTGCTGGGATTGAACCCTCGATTTTATGCTTGTAATCAGGCGCTGTTCCATTGCGTTACTAGTGAAAGAACTGATAATATAATGTCGATTTGCTATCACGATGTAATTACTTGATATTATCTTTTATGAAGCATTGTTTTACGATAAAATTTAACTTTGTCAAGCGACAACATACACGCAATGGTTGTGGATTCGATTTCCATTTGGGGGAACGTTTGTACCTTGTTATGTTTTGCCATATCATATTGAGGTAATCATTTTAGCATTAGGTTCCGCCACCCAACTATTTCTACATGTTTCTAACATGGACATAGAGTTGTAGGATGCGAATATGGGGAATGTATTATTTATGGTCTGTAAATAGGAAAAAGCGTGGCGTTGAACTCCGCCACTCAACACGCTTTGTCTCAAGAATGGGTGGTGCGTCCGCAAGAAACGGAGTGTCAACCCTGGATGTAGGATGAGTAGATATACGAAATGATATACTTGTAAAATTGTTTAAAGTTTCAAAGTTAAATATAATAAACAAGAATGAAAATTATTGCTTTCGTATTTAGAAAGTGAGAGTGACATTGTGTTAGAGTGAGATAGGTATAGTGAAAGAGAGAGCGCGATGAAAGAAATGGCGCCACTTGTTGTGTACAGTGGGACGAGAAAGAATATTACTAAGAATAAAATATATTTTTTTTGCCTTAATGCTTTCTCTCGTTCTTTCTTTCTTTCTCGTTTCTTTTTTTCGTTCCGTTGCGTGTTGAGTGGTGAAAATCAATTTCTCCGTTTGTCTTATGAAGTCAAGGCACTTCGTTTCCCATGTTTCGCCCAATATTCCACTGCAAACTTATCCACTTTTTATAAATGTATGGAAATTTAAAAATAGTGGGATAAGAACCCTTTTCTCTTGGAAATCATCCAAGAGTCGCGGCGTGTTTAGTATGGAATAATACTTTTAAAGTACAAAAAAATGTTGATTACTATCATTTTAATTCAAATTGAAATAATGTTATAAAATATTTCAGGTGTGAAAAAGTAAAATTGAGAAAGAAAACTGTGACCACTCTAACTGCATTTTAAAAAAAAGAAGGGTAAAAAAAATAGAATAAAGAAATGAGGCTTTCGTAGTGAAGCCACACAGTGTCTGACAGTGAATATCCTGGTTGTGGGTTTGACTTCCACTCAAGGTACAGCACAAGCTTAATATCCTCGTTCTGGTAACAAGACTAAACGCGGCGAAGAGTTACGCCTCTCAATACGCAAGGGATCTGTTTATCCTGCTATGAGTGGGATACAGCGTGAGCCTACAAAAAAGAAAAAAAATATAACAACAATACCTGTCCGAGTGTACATAAATAGACGACTTCAATCACGTCTTCGGGAGGAAACGCGATTGTTTTTACGTCTCTCAGAGAAGTCGATATACAGTACTTGCTATTTTATCATTTATAAATATTTATTTTTAAAAAAAATATATTTATAATCCGTGACTCAAAGTGCGGAGTTGAGTTCCGCGAGATCCGCACTCCACAAGTACTCTCCTAAAAATTGGACGGAAAGTGGAGAATGGAATGTCTTAGTACTAGGTTCATTCTACTTATTGTGCGACGCGGGAAAATGCGTGAAGCTGCTTTTTTTTATTCAATATTTTCTAACTTACATTTATAAATATGACAACACTGCTAATGTTGACACATTTTTTTTTCAAAAAAATGAGGCCATCGTAGCGTTATGAGCCTATGTCTGGCTGAAAACAGAATTGTTGTGGTTATTGTTCTTATTTCGGGAGAATCAATTATATTATTAAGTTCTCCATTTTTCTAACATTTTGTAGACATATGATGTGAGATTGTAAACTGAAGACTAATTGTAACGTTCCGTTTATATTAAAACCTGTTTTAATTGAAATTTCAAATTCAATTCGAAAAAATAATAACAATTAGCCGATTAGCACGAGAGACGGAGTGTCCTAACATTATGTTCCCTACCTACCGACTTTCTTTTTACTCGGAATACACGCTGTAAAACGAAAAAATGGAAAGAATAATCCAGAAATTAAACCACCCCGTGTACAACGCATGCGTGCTACGCCCTGTCATTAGACGAGCGGCGCACACGCAAATTACGTTACAACTTACAATACATAAAGTTATGTATATTGTGCTATATACAATTATACACCAGATAAATACATACACACATTTTGTATGGACACGCAAGGGTTCTTGTATGAAAAGAGCGTTTTTTTTATTATAAAAAAATTGACCTTGTTTTAAGTTCGATTTCGATATCGTTGTTTTATTGTATAAGCGAAATAATGGTTGGAATATAAATAGAAAATGCTGTAATTAAAATGTCTTATTTTCGATTCTTCAAGGCAAATTTCGGTGTTGGTTTCCGCAGCTCAGCACATCGTTCTCTTTCCCTAGCTAGCTTGGAAAAAAGTGTAATACAAAAAAATATATGCTGAGTTATTATGTAACCTCTGCCTGTACTTATTTATTTGATTTTTCTTTTCTAGTTCTATATTTTATTTTTTAGCTTTATAATACTAAATACATAAGAATGGACAAGACTTAGTAATAGGAGTATAAAACAATTTTATTGCATTGTGGGTTTAATCTCGTCTTGTGTTAGATTTTTTTTTGCTTCGCGCTGTATCCCGTATGCAGATGGAACTGGAGAACCTAATAAGAAAATTCGTTCCCCATTAAGATACTTTCAATCCTAATTTTTCGTCGAATTCTTGAGGCAATACGTGTGCCGGGAATCAACGCCGAGTTTTTTCGAATCAACGTATTTTTCTCCAGTCTTAATAGTTAATATTAGGCTCTACTACTCTAAAAGTAGGACTGTCTACACAAGAAAAGTTAAAAATAAAGCTAAAGAAAGTTTTAAGTACGTTTGGACTTGGACAATTATGTAATGAATGTATGTATGTACGTATGTTCATTATATACGTCGTAAACAGATGGTAACCGTATAACCCAAATGTTTTTTGCAATATTCTGTTTGTGAATTTAAAAAATACTTTAATGTTTATTTAGAGGTAGGTAGGTTAGAGTTCAGTCGTGGCACAGCGACTCCAAGTGTGGCTGAAAAACCGAATGGTTGGGGGTTCGATCTCCACTGGAGGAGATGAAATATTTACGTGAACGCGATGTCTGTGGGATCAATTCCAACTCCAAGCATTTTTTTTTTATTTTCCTCATGAAACAAAAATCATGGTGTTGACTTCAGCCACTCCATATGCAATGTCTCGAAAAGTCGGAGGAAAATGGGCAATGGAGTGTCTTATTACTAAGTTCACATTGTCTTCACTGCTATGTGCGTTATACAGTGTGAATCTATAAAATAAAAAATAACTGCTCTTTTACTGCAAATGAAGAGTATGAGGAACCTGCTTCTTGTTTTAAAATAATAGAAGAATAACATTCGGGAGGATCGGAAATCAAAATCAAAATCTAAATATTCTTTATTCCATTGGGCTATTACAAGTATTTTTTATCAACTGACATAGAAATGTCACTGGGTAGTGTTTGTCCTACATGAAGCTACTACTATACATCAGATCGGATGACAGTTCTGCTTAGAAGAGCCCGCAATAAACTCAAGAAGAAGTTGGAAGAAAGCATTGTATAGATGTAGATACTCCGCTCTGCTTTATATTAAATAAAAAAAAATGTTGAGGCCAGTCTTGGCGCAGGGGTACAAAGTGTGACTGTAAAACCGACTGGTTGTGGGTTCCATCCCCACAGAAATAATTACTTAAATTTATATTTCCATTTATTCGCTCTGGTGTCGAGGAGAAGCGTGGCGTTGAGTTCTGCCACTCAACACACAATGCCTCCAAGATTCGGCACAAAGTGGGGAACGGAATGTCTTAATACTAGTTTCCCTCTGCCTACCCTGCTGTGTGCGGGATACAGCGTGAAGCTGATTTATCTATTTATTTAAAAAAAAAATCAAGTAAACACTATAAACAGGCGTAGTATCTATATTCACCATAAAAGTCCCATAATAAAGAATAACATAGACAATTTATTTACCATCAATTTAAACACAAATAGCTACAAATGTCCATAATGAATTGACATTGCATGAGTGAAACTAGTAAATTATGGGAATTTAGACAAATCGTTGGATAACTGCTGTTTTTTTATTGTGCAACCATAATAGATGTGTCTCATGCTATTCTAGGCTATTTTAAGATGTACTCTGGTGCTTAGATAGATATTTAGTTTTTATGCGGCGTTGAGTTCCGCCAGTCTCTACGTAATGTTTTATGATCGGGACGAAGCAGGCATGTCATCACCTTGGCACTATGTCTCATAAAACCACATTTGACATCATTCTAAATAATATAATTAATAAATATATATACACGTATATATAAAAGTGACTTTGAAAACTAAATATGTATAAGATTAAGATAAGGAATATATATATTTTTTTTATTACTTTTTGACCGGATGTCTAAGGCGGAAAGTATAAAAACCTAGTGTCTTGACACTAGCTACTCAGCTTATTTTTATATTACCTTATATTTATTTACATTTAACGTATCTACGGGTAAATTACATTTTTCTTTTTCAGAATCTAGAACATAAAAAAAAATAAATATAAATACTACCTTACGCTTTAGTTAACCATAATGACATTAAATCTCTATATTCTATTTACTAAATATTAAATGTCTTCCAATAATAAGGATTTGAACTCACTATCAAAAATGCAAGTCTTAAAAATTTATATACATATATAAAAAAAAAAAGTAAAAACAAAGTACACAAAGTAAATCTTCTAAACTATTTTTTGTTCAACAAAAACCTACTCAACCCAATCAAAATGTGTTCAGTCGAACGTTGTTAATATGATTATTTAGTACAGTTGGATTAGTTATTGAAACTCATTCACCGTTCCAGATTACAGTCGATGCAGCAACAGTAGCTTTGTCGTCGGATGTCGGATGGGTGACCGTTATATTGTTATTTTATTATATAAAAATGCGGCATTTTTATCTTTGAACGGGTGGAAAGTGGAGAATAAAGTAACTTTTTAGTAGATTCTCTCTTTCGACAATCAATAATAGATGGAAATATAAATACTTAAATCGGAAAATGGGGAACGGAGTATTTTAACACTGCCTTCCTTCCGACTAAACAGACTTTTTTGATTTAATAAAATTGTAACTGATCACTATCTGTAATTCAGATTCGTACCTATATAAATAATTATGTACTTCAAGCAGGCGAAGCAGCCACCGGGTCGCTAGTAACCTATACAAATATATAATATATCTACATACGGTCCAGGTTCATATCCTGTTCAGTACAAAAAATACTGTTTAATATACAATACTGTTTATATACATATAATTGGAATAACTAAAGTTTATTTGAACTTGCTTTACTTTCACCGGGCGCGGCTATCAACATGATTGATGCGGTCGTGGAGCGCCGAAAGCTAAAAATTAAGACTATATATATACGAATACGAATATACGAATTTGGGGCAGAATTTTTTTTAAATATTTTTTTTTATGTATAACTAGCGCGTCCAACTTGGTTTCACCCGTTAAAACCTATTGTTATATCATAGCAGGGTAGGCAGAAGGAACCTGGGAACTTAGTATTAAGATATCCCGTTTGCATTAAGACAGAGTTCTGGTGGCATTATGCGTTGAGAGAAGGAACTCAACGCCGATTATGCAAAACAAAATTATACAAAATCTTTCCAAAAATTGTAGCCCAAGTTCTCCACTTTCCTCCGAATTTTCGAGTGTTGAGTGGCGGAATTTAACGCCGCGCTTTGCCTCGTTACCAATGCAAAGAAATTAAAATATTCATTATTAACAATTCATTCCTTCAAGTGAGCATTGAACCCACAACTCATCAAACACGCTCGGGCCACCTTAATATACCTTAATATATGCATATTATGTTAAAGAAAAGTTGAAATGATGATACAGCTATTTCTTTGATTTCAATTACGAAAACAAATGCGTTTGGTTCGCTTTTTTAAAAAATAATGTTTCATGTCTTTAGCTCCATACTATATACTGAATATAGCGAGATAAGTAGAGGGAACCTACTGTTACTGTAAAGTACTCTACGTTCCCCACAAACCTTCCCCAATTTGGCATTGAATATTCATTGGCGAAACTCAACGCCGCGTTTTACTTTAAAATTAGAGCAAAGAAACAATAATAGTTCATTCTATTCTATTCATTTTTTCTACTATGAATCGAACTTACAACTGTCGCGTAACTTTTAGTTGCTTCTAAGTTGACCAAAAGTGAAGAACGTGTAGTGATGTGCCAATATCTTACAACCCAAATTACAAGAGCGTGAAAATAAAAAAAATGTATTAATAACTATTTAGCCGTATACATGTCACATCAATCATAGATCGCTATTGAGGCGCAGCGGGCGACCATTTCTCTTAGAGAAAGTACCGAAGGTACCGAAAGTACCGACAAAAGATATACGAATGAGAGAAAAAAATATGCAAAAATTGACAAAGGTTAACGCTATTTTGGCTTGTCAGTCTTGGAATGCAGGGGTTGTTGGTTTGAATTCCATTAAATTAAAAAATATATTTTCTTTACATTACAGGTGCTTTAACGTGATAGTTTTCATTTTACCGCTCTTTTGCATTGTTTAGTTACGCGTCACGTATTTAAGACAATGTCTCGAGTTCGAGTGGAAAGCAGAGTACAGTGTCTTGCAATAGATTCTCTTTGATTAACCTGATACATGCGGGACAAAGCAGAAAACTGAAAAAAAGATATAAGAAAATATATGTATGTGATTTTCTGCCTAAGCTAACCTATGTGAGGATTGAAGCTACTACCATTGAACTATGTTCGATATACTTATAAATCGTAAATATATTAATAATATCCAAAGCCTGGTAGAAAATAAGGCGGAAGGTAAGGAACGGAGTGTCTTAACACTAGGTTTCCTCTGTACTCATTATTATATGCGGGATACAGCGTGAAAATATAAAAAAATATTATCATAACCTCTGGGTGGTCATAAAGCACGTAACGACCGGAAACATACGAATATCCAACATAATTAAAAAGATCAAACTAAAATGGCGCTAACATGCCATTTCACAGATTACACAAAAAAATAGATGAACTATAAAGGCGCCGCTACACAAGAGGGCCCGATGGAAAAAAAAATAAATTAACACCGGTTTAAAAATAATTAAAACTCACCTTGTTAGACCCTTTGAAAATTTTAGCTTGAACATTTCAAAATATCCCGTATTTAAAGGAATTTAAAGTTCATTCTCGTCTTTTGGTGTAATAAAATAATATAGACCATTCCATATATTAGTGTAAAACAAATTTTATAGTTTATTTGATTGTGCCAAGAAATAATATTATATTTAGAGAGGCTACCTGTTTTGAGATTATTACTTTAAAACCTATTTATATTAATATTAATGATGTTTTAAGTAAATTACGCCGTTGCGGCTCAGTTGGGAATTCTTTGATGCTATAGTTATATAGTAGTGGGTTCAATTTGCTCAAAATTGTTGCATTTCTCGTATTTTGATTTTGTTTTGTTATGCGTGGACTTAAATGCTGTTGATGTTTACTCGGAAAGATTTAGATTGTTGTACAATATATATTTTATAAGATGAATAGTAGAGTTTATTAAAGTTTCTTCTGCTTCTGCCTTTCAAGCTGTTGGAAATTTCCTATAGGACTGATTCTACTGATATTTTATTTAATTTGATTGAAAAGTGCTTATAATGGCATAATTGAATAAATATAATTAAAATATACAAAACTACATTCATTTCCGTACTTTATTTTGTAAAAAAATGCCAAAAATATATGAAATAAAATAAAATAGAGCTCGACTCTAGCTAACACAATAAATTATTACTTAATAAAGATATCAATTTTCGCCTCATTCATATAACAATAAATTAAAAAAATAATAATTAATCATTTTAAAAAGTAAATATTTCCATAGCAATATATCTTTTTAAAATGAAGATGTTATGACAGTGTCATGGAGATGACATGGCAGAATGCACGCATTAGATGACTGGCACGTCGCGCCGTGGCCACTTCATTTTGGCAACTGTAAAAATAAATATTTATTTTGTGTAAAGTGGTTGCGGTAGCTGACATTTTTGTTTTATGAAATAATTTTAAGATCAGATTTTGGAGCAGCGTCATATTGTTAATTCGACGGTTTTTGATTCGATTCTTAGTAGAGGAAACGTATTGTTTCGCCGTCTTTTACCAGTAGAACTGCCTTCTGAGTCGGTGCTAACTTTCTGTAGGATATTTTTATTTTATTGTATGATTCCGAAGTAATTGTAATAAAAGAATGGAATAAAGATTGTATTTTGATTTATTTGATTTGACGCTACCGGCACGAAATGAGGTTTTGAATTCTGTCACGCCTCCAATTGAGGCGGAGGGAAGAACAGTGTCCTGACACTAGGTTCTCTCTGCCTGCACTGCTTTATGAAGCAGGGATAAAGCGTGAAGCTCAGATTAAAATTTTTAATAGTTACTTTCTTTTAAAACTAATTATGTGTTTAATCACATATAAAATTTGTTAATTTACTGCTAAAATACATCAACCAATCTCCATAAATAAGTGCAGAGTGTAATATACTAACATTAGGTTCCTTCCCTACTCCACTACATACGGGATACACCGTGAAGCCAAAATAAAGAAAAAAAAAAGTAGATTATTAGTCAATTCTTCAAATACAAAAGCGAGCCCCTCCACACAAGGGTCCAAGGACTTCACAATTGTATAGAAGTATTGGAAAAAAATTCGCAACCACACGGATCTATTGTATTTTTAGTGACAGTACCGAGATGGCGCATGGCGTTAGGCTAAAGACTTTTTTTGTTCGACTTTTTTTGTATACGGTACCGGTACATTATTATCCAATTTGCCGAAAGGGATGCAAGTTCGATTCTTTTAAATGATCATTCGTAAATATTTTGTTTAGTTTTGGATGTATTATGTTTTGATTTTTTAAATTAAAAGTTTGTGATATACTTACCTATATTAAAATAAAAATAAAATAAAATACAGTTTTGTATTCCAAAATTCAATCAATAGCCTAAAAGTTGCATTTAGATTATAAAAACAATGTTTTGAACCTTTGTTCTCTCTGCCCACTGCAGAGCCTACTTCTTACGGCAAATGCCCTGCACACAGAGCTCTGCTACGGTACAATGCGGCGTTGAACTCTGCCAATTAACATACAATGTCTGGAAAACAGGCTGGAAACGGAGAATAGAATTCTTAAAACTATCTGTATCCGTTTCATTCTGCTAGGCGAGATACAGCGTGAAGGCAGAAACAGTTGAAGAGTAAAATTAAATATTTAAAAATCCCTCCAAGTGGAACAGAACTTGTACCTGTCATTGATATAATTGCATCAGTTAGTATTTACTTATACGTAATATAGTAGTAAAATACACTTTAATATAAAATTATTATAGTTTCAAGTAATGTCTCTTTGTAACTCGATATAACCGCCATTAAAGTTATGTTTTCTCATATTTTATAACCGTTTATCTCTTAGAATAATTTTAATTATGTAAATTTAACATCCTAGTATGCTAATTAAGTATCGACCTTTGTAGAGTATATAAGTTTTGTTTAAGTTAGTTTAGTGTGGGTTGTGGGTTCAATTCCAATTATGTTGCATGCATAAAAACAACATGCATGCATAAAAATGTGCTTCACGCTATATCCCACCCATCGCAGGGTAGGCAGAAGGAGCCTAGAAATCTTGTGTTAAAACCACTCCGTTTCCATTAAGGTGGCGGAACTCAACGTCGCGCTGATACCAAAGCGAGAAAATAAAAAAATATATTTAATTTCCTCGCTCAGGCAACAAGACAAAGTGCAGCGTTAAGTTTCGCCATTCAAATTTAATGACTCGAAAATCGAGCGATACGTAGAAACTGAGAACACTTTGTTCTTAACACTATGTTCCCTGCGCACCCTGCTATATGCAGGATACCTACAGCTTGAAACCAAAAAAAACCAAAAAACCATAACGTTTAAAAACAAATCAAACCCATAACCTATATCCCTACCTATACCTACTCCACATCTGTCTTTGCGGTCTCGAACCAACACAGATAATTTTATTAACCAATAAAACCTCCTCAGAAGCGCCGTTCTTAGAAACATTTTATAACTTTATTATTTATTTATTTTACTTGGAAGTGCGGTTTATTTACATTATAATTGTAATATAATTATTAGACCAATTTGGACCCTTGATTAGGTTTAAGGGATGCGGCAATCACAGTTTTAAAGTCACCCTTAAGCTTTATTGGGTAACCCTTTAGTTAGAAACGCTTGTCGTAAAAGTTCTAGTTATAAAATTATAATGTTGGTTGTTGTTTTAATGTTTTCACGCTGTTTCACGCAAAGCTATTTAATTTTGGGAACCTAGTGTTGAGCTACTCCATTCTCTACGTTTCGCCCAATTTCGAAGTCAATGCGTATTATATGAAGGAACTTAACGATTTGCTTTGTACGGATATCTAAATTATTTTACATACCGTACGAATCGGTATCGAACTCATGACCATCGTTTTTACAATCAGATATATAAGAATAAACAAAGAGCTGCAATGATAGCTGACTCTATATAAATTTAATGGATAATTTACTCTTTCTTCATTTTGCAGTCCATAGGCTCGCCGTGGCGCTTAGTCGTATTACTGTAAACGCTACTATTATGGGTTCAATTCCCACTCGGGGAAATAAAAAAATTGATGTTTTCATTTCTTCCTTCTGGAAACTATACAAAGCGCGGTGTTGAGTTCCTCACCTCTACCTCCATTACACACACAATGACTCCAGAATTCATTGGAAAGTAGAGAACGGAAGTGACTTAATGGGAACGGAGTGCCTAAACACTAGCGTTTCCATATTCCCTCCGCCTACCCTGCTATATATATAGGATACAGCGCAAAAACCACGATTTTTTCATTAAAAATTGCAAAATTCGCTGGTTCCATACAAGAAATCACAAAAAAACCATCAAATCTACCTACCACGCTGTATGGTCCACCCAAAATATATCCGAATTATTCACGGCTAATTCAACTAAGTAGTAACAAATAATAAATGTCACATAAAACTGAATGTCGTAAAGTATTACAAAGCGTTGTTAACTACTGTTGAAAGAACATATTTATTGACGAAAATACTTGTTTTGTAGATTTTCGCAGGTAGATTTTTTGGGGTGTTTGAATGGATTTTAGAATTGGTTTTTAGTTTCACGCTCTATCCCGGATATAGCAGGGCAGGTTAGAGGAAGCTTAGTGTTGAGACACTCCGTTCTCCGCGAATTGCCCAATTTTCGAGTAAAGGAACTGGACAACGCGTTTTGTCTAGTACCTGAGCGATAAAATAAATTTATTTTAATACCGAATTGAATCTAAAACAGTCGTGCTTACAGTTAGACGCTGTGCCGCTAGGCCACGACGGATTTCTATGTCATATTAAAAACCGAATTTATTGAAAAAACTACGTCTATTTTAAACGCTTGCAGGTAGATTTCTGGAAATTGTAAACGGAGAGTTTTTTTTATTATTTTCAATTATATAGAATGATTGAGCTTAACAATTGACATATAATTACCACACTGTATACCGCATATAGCAGAAATAACGTCCCAAGCACACACGGCTTCGCCCGCTTTGGTTTATTTTTAATTTTATAGCCAAATTACCAAAAATCTTTACATAAATTGTAACCTATGTGTTATATTGATGTATAAGCTATATAAATCTGTGTAGCTTAGGATACGTCGTGAGATACATCCTGTACACACCAGGTTATGCAGAGGCAGTTTGATTAATTTTGGTGAACATTTATGATTAGATTTTTTGCTGCATTTCATATGAACCTAAAGGGTGCTTTTCGTGGATCTACAGTTATGAAATTTGACACTAAGTACAATAAACATAAAGAAAAAATTCGAAAAATTAAAATCTTGTAGGAAATAATATATTATCTTATATTATCTGTAGTTCGATTCATACAAAATGGGTGCATATGCCTGCAAACGTAATTATGTCTACTGTTTAAATTATACTTCCCGTTGATTTATAATACTGAAATTGGCACGAATACCTAGGCGGATAAGTCCAACTCGCACTTAACTAGTTTTTATTTTTGAATCAAACGTCCTGCGTATAGCACGTTAGGCGGAGGGAACCCAGTTTAAGTTCCCAATTTCTGCCAAATTTTGGACATATTGCATATTTAGTGACGGAGTAAGTACGAGAGTATGGGAGCAATAAAAAATCATATTTGCTCCCTTACTCTCCTCCAAAGGAACCATGACCGCTATATTAGTATGAATTTTATGTTAAGCAAAGCCAGAAATCATCACAGATGCACAATACGACTTAATAACTTATTAATTTTAAGCTATACTTAAACTACTGTTAAACCACGTTTAAATTAAAATTTTACAAACAATAAAATTAAGCATTACAAAAGCTTTATGAATGATAACTGTTAGTGTTTAACTTTATAGAAGCTTTTGTCTATAATTGAATTTGTGTCATTTTTCTCTTATTTTTCTGGAGAAAATGGCGTTGAAATCATATTTGCAGTGATATATATCAATGTGTATATTAAAAACAAGCAGAACTGCCTTCTGTGACAGTGGTAGTAGCTTCCTGTCGGACTGACACTACTGACATTTTCATGTAGCTTTACTTGATTCAAAAGTGCTTGAGATGATCTAATTGAATAACATATATTTAGAGTTTAACATATAATTAGAGTACTCTCAGAAGAGAGACCATACGGCTCAGCGGTCAGAGCGCCTGGTCGGTTTCTAGGAGGCGCGGGTTCGAGTCCCGCTACGTTTAAATTTTTATACGTTTTCTAAATAAATATTTATCTTTCCTAAGTGTGGATTAACACTTTAAAAATGTTTATAAAATATATTTAGAGTTTTTTCAACTAACTTTTTGTTATCAGATTTTCATTGCAGTGGAAATTGGGGAAGGGATGTATTTTAGAGGGGATGGAGTGTCGTAACTCTGGATGCCCGGGTAATTTCTACCTACTGCCTACCCACCTATCAGCGGGATACAAAGTAAAGCAAAAAAAAATCTTAGAGTATCCACAATCCTTGCGCTTAAAATTAAGCTGTACCACTACGCACGATTTTACTTCACGACACTTTATCAAGTATAGTAGAGTAAGTACAGGAAACAAGTTTTCAAGCCGAATTTTTGAGACATTGTGTGTTGAGTGGTGAAACTCAACGCCTCGTTTCGTTTACGTGAGCGAGGAAATGAAAATAAATCAAAATATAATTATTCCCCGAAGTAGGGATCGAACTCACTGCTGTCGTGATTACAATCCGACGCTCCAATGGGCCACGACGGTGTCAACATCAAATATTTTATTTTTATAGGAATATGAATCAATTAAGTATAATTATATTTAAAGTATTATTTAAAATATTTAAAAGAAAAATAATTTATTAGAAACCGTATCGTATCGTAAACATAGCAGGATTTGAACCCACGCCTGCTTGATGATAAATCAAAAATAACCACTCTAATAAGCGCTCGTATAAAAATATAGACGTAGATATGGCCTAGTGATCAGAGCGCTTGGACTGTCTCCAAACGGGCGCGGGTTCGAGTCCCGATGCGTTCAAATCTTTAAGCGTTTCCTTAAAAAAAAATACTCGGTCCTAAAAAAATAAAAAAATATATACAGTACAACACTTTTACAATATTTTTTTATGTAGGAAATTACATTCTATTTGAATTTCGCGTAATTACTATAATAGCTGTAGTAAATCCTTTCGATGCGGTGCTTAAAATTTCGATACATTCTTCACATTTAAAACAAATATTTCGGTTTGAGTTTAAAAATAAATATGACTCGCATTGAAATGTATGTCCGAGTATGGTAAATGCAGTGGTTGTGGGTTCGATTCCCTCTCGAGAATATAAATAAATTATTTTCTTTGTCCCTTCTTCTTCTCCCTGGCAATTAGTCCCGGCTTTTGCCATGGTCTGCCTTCTCTCAGCCGACGTTCTTGGAGCTTATCCTCTACGTCACGGACTCCAAGACTACCTCGAATTTATGTGTTGCGTATGCGGCAAAACCGCGTCCCTACTTTGGTAGACGAATTATGGCGTTAAGAGCCAACGTTAACCAAGCAATGTCTTTCAATTGCGCAGTGTTTGGGAATGGAGTGTCTTAACACTGTGCTCCCTCGGCCTACCCTGTTATGCGGGAAAATGCGTGAACCTGCTATTACTTCACTTTAAGTTTTTTTTTACATTATTTTTATAGTATTTTATTAAAAGAGAAACAACATTTAGTATTTAAAATCTTTATTTTTGTATATTATACATTACATACAATTTTAATATAAGTCCCGCTGAGTATCTTGCGCCGGTTCTTCTCAGGTCTGAGGCATTAACTTTAGTGAAGTAGTGGTAAATTATTTGACGTTCAAAAAATGAAGTAACTTTATATACATAAAATTATTTAATTTCGATTTTAACACGACAATCCTCAAAACTCCCACACAATCCTTGACGTTTTAAAAAATAAGCAATCCTAACAGGAAGCTTTATATAGACTAAAACTAAAAAAATACATATTAAAAAATTTATAGGAAGTATCCTTATACCTATACCTATACCTTAGTATTACAAACGGTTGTAATTCGTAGATTCCATTACATAGTAATGTATTAAGAAGACCAAGAATAAAAGCGTGTTAATAAAATAGTGACCAAACACTTTATTTATCTAAATAAATTATAAGTCAATATTTTTCTGTATTATTCTATAAGAATAATGGTTATATTTAATATAATATATACAATGCCGTCGCGGCAAAAGGGCACAAGCTGTGACTGTAACGCGACGGTTGTGAGTTCGATCCTCACTCGGGGAATGAATTATTGTTTATTAATATTTTTATTTCACACTTCACCCAGAGAAAAGCCCAGCGTTGAGTTCCGTATGAATGCCTCGAAAAGTTGAACGTAAACTGGGGAACGGAGTGTCTTAACACTAGGTTCCCTGTGCCTAACCTGCTGTGTGCGGGATAAAGCGTGAAGCTGATATATTCCATATAATACGATTTAAAATACATATTAAAACAATTTATAGCCAAGTTTAGTAATAAAGTTGGCTATAGAGCAGCCATTAGTTAGGCTCTTCATTATATTACAAGAGGAAATAAATTTATATTATCACAATATGTTACATTGATATTACTATTTTATTAGTACTTTGTATTTGGATTGGGAAAATGTACCGGCGTGCCGGCGTGGGATTGCCATCGCAACGATTCTGGGTTCGATTCCTACTATGGATGGAGGCACGGAGAGTTTCCTCTGCCCACCCTGCTATATTCGAAATACAACGTGAAGTTATAAAAACCGATTTCTCCATGTTTCTCCCCGTTTTTTCATCCTCCATGATAACCATTGGGTAAAATTGGTGTAAAGTGAAGACCGTGCCTCGGCAAACGTGTGGACGTCCTCAAGCTAGATGGGATTACGACATACGCAACTGAATATCGAGTTCATTGGAGTGCCGTTGGAGCGGCCTGTGCCCACCCGTGGACGAGGACAGGCTGATGATGATGATGACAGTGCATGTTAAAACCTGGAACTCATCTTAGAGATATTACATGTTAAATATTGAAACAATTGGTAACACCAATATGGTAAACATAAGTTCACTGCCTCTCATTCGGACTGAAAGGGAAGTATTAATATTTTTTTTTAAATAAAAAACAAAAACAAACTTATAACGCCTAGTTATCGCTACGAAAAAGATATTAAATCTTAAAATATTTAAGACCCGTGAATTGGTCTAACTGAGTATAAGTATCTACAATAATATACCACAATATATACTTTACTACTACAAAAAATAATTTATATTTCCATTTCTTCGCTCTGGTGTCGAGGCTAAGCGCGGCGTTGAGTTCTGCCATTCAACACGCAATGCCTCCAGAATTCGGCAGAAAGTGGGGAACGGAGTGTCTTAACACTAGGTTCCCTCTGCCTACCCTGCTGTGTGCGGGATACAGCGTGAAGCTGATTTATTTTTGATTTTTACTACAAAAAAATAAAATTAAGAAGAATTTTAAATATTCATATATAAAAATTTAAAGGAAGAGAATTTATATATAAAAAATATATATATTTTCTTGGTGTCACTGGTAAGACACCAGCCTCTTCCCCTAATAGAGATTGAACCTACACTACGTTCATATTTCAAATATAATAAATGTATATTCAGTACTAATTGTAACATTGAAATTATCATAATTATAACATAAACATTTTATTGGAAGAGCGGAAGTACAAAAGAAAATGGTTTCAAGTAGTTTATCATACTGTCATCACGTTCATAAATAACTAATCTTCACCTGCAACTTTGCTTGCATAGGTTTTGGAACTTTTTGTTTTTTTCTACTTTACACGTAGCAGGGTAGGCAGAGGGAACCTGGGCACCTTGGGTTAAGGCACCCATTTAAAGACATTCTGCTACAGTCTGGAGTCATTGCGTGTTGATTGGTAAAACTCAACGTCGCGCCTTACCTCATTACCAGAGCGAGGAAAACAATATATTAAATATTTCATTTCTTCGAACGAGAGAACCGAACCAACAAAAAGTCGCACGCTTGCGCCATTTCGCCACGACTGATCTCTGGATTTTATGACTTAACATCGCAAATCCCGGGTTTTGCCGTTTTCTTAGGAATTTTGAGAAATCCTCGTTAGTACTTCTCTATACTTTCTAGCCTACCTACATGTAAAACTTAAACTTGTCTGTCAGTCACTCAGAAACCGTAGTTTCATATATATATATATATATAGATAAGGAAAAAATATACGAAGCGAAGCCTTATCTTATCTAAATATGGATTACTATCAAAGGAAGTTCAAAATTACTGTGAAATTAATAAATGTAAAAGGATGTATTGAATTTAATAACTAAAAACGGAAATATAATTATGTATATATTTGTATTACAATTTCGAGGTCCACGTCCTGTCCTTGTCGTATGTCTGTTATTGTTGATTGGAGCAACACAACACTACGCTTTATCTAAAAAAAAAATTGAAAAAAAAAAACAAACATAGCTGGGTAGGCAGTAGGAATCTAGTCTATTAAGACACTCCGCTTCCCAAGTAATTAATTTTTTTTTGACATATTAAGTATGAAGTGGCGAAGCGTAACGCTGCATTTTGTCTAATAAATCAGAAAATGACAATAATTTAAATATAATCATCCCACAAATAGGAATCGAAACCACAACCCCCGCGTGTATACAAGCATCTACGTAAGCTCCCTACTGCGCCACCGTGGCGTTATATTTATATTTCAATTCATACAAAACCCGCAAGACCTTTTAAGTAAAGGGAAGTTCATTGTATTATTAGTTTGTAATTACTTTTTTGTTTTGTCCAAGTACAATTATAAAGAACTAGCGACGTGCCCGCGGCTTCGTCTGGTTGAACAACGCGATTATTTATTTATTTTCTTTTTAATTTTGATTATTTATTTTATTTGGCAGAGAGAACGTTGTGGTGAGACACTTCGTTTCCAAGGCACCGCCGAATTTTCGAGACTAAAAAGTCTTTACCCGAGTATGAATGGAACCCACAACCGTCGCTTTCACAGTCTCACGAAGTTTTATTTATTTAATACACTCAATTGCATTTTTGTTCTATTACGTGGTTATTTTTAAATTAACATCATATTATGTTGATATATAATATACGGAAGTAGATTTTTATATGTAACATGAAAATGTTAGTTTTTTCGTTTCTACAAGAAAATTGAGAAACCCTCGATGAATGCGAATTTTAAATATGTGACGTGTAAACGCGATGGTTATGGGTTGAATCCGCACTTTGGGGACTGAATTATTATTTATTCACATTTCTACGCGCTGGCGACCAGGCAAAGCGCAGTGTTGAGCCACCATATCTCAATAACTCGGCGAAAAGTAGAGAACGAAGTGTCTTGACACTAAATTTCCCTGCTATGTGTAGGATACAGCTTGAAGCTATTAATACCAAATACTAACCAATGCCAAATATTAACCGACTGAGCCCAGAAGTTACATCGTTTCGTTTTGTCTGTCAGTCACAAAGCAAACGAGGTTTATATATATTTTTATATATATATTAATTATTCATATTACAGGACCGGTGCTAATATGTAATACTGATTGTTTCACTTTTTACGATTCATGCATTTACATTTTCTCTGATCATTATGAAAAGTCAACCGGTTTCTTTTTTACGTTTTTGTTTCCCCCGTTCCGTAAAAGATCGGTGCATTAATTTTAGTTATTCGACGTAATTGTTGTAGGCTGGACGATGAAAGGCTGATTTTTAGGAAGGGGTTCGATTCCCCCTTGATGTATTAAACAGAATAGAATATACGGTGTTGTAACCTTACTATTTTATAGAAGTTCAATACAAATATTTGATATTTAATTAATTAATTTTAAAAAACTTTTATTTCTTTATTTAGAATTTTTATATAGAGACTGTTAACATGAAAATATAAATCCACCGTAAAAATGAAATGAAAAGTAGTAGAGCCTAGTAAGCAAGAATTAATAAATAATTTATTCACAAGAAATTGTGACAATGTGATTTTTTTTATAATATTTCTTTTAAAATATTTTTAAAGTGTTATCCTAATCTTTGAATTATTTACTTAGAGTTGTGACGTAGCTAGATAAGGGTTTTGTGATCAAAGCGTCGGTTCCAGAGAGAAGCAGGTTCGATTTTTCGGTCCAATCGGTCTTTTATTTTTTATGTAATTCTTTTAATTTTTTAATTTGCTGACGGGTAACACTTTTTTCAGGTTTGAGCTTAAAAGGGAATAAATTTTTGGAGGAATCATAACATTGTGTTGCTTGTGGGCGGCATTACTGGCCTCAGATATTATAATATTTATTTTTTAAACAAATTACTTGAATTTAGTTGGTCTTTACTTCAATTGAATTTCGTTTGTGACTTTTCTACTTTTTTAAACTACGTTGATACAGCCGCATATTTTTTTTTATATTTAAACACAAAATAAAATATTTTGAATGCTTAAAAATTGGGGACAATTAGGGACTTAACACTAGGTTCTCTTTATCTACTCTTTCATATGCGCGATACAGGGTGAATGCCCCTTTTATTGACATATTAAAAAATAAAAAATGTAAAGAATGTATATGAAACTTTAATTTTTGGTGATTCGCACTTGAAAAACTGAAATATTTATTTAAATTTATTATATTTTCATTTCTTCGCTCTGGTGTTGAGGCAAATTGCGGCATTGAGTTTCGTAACTCAGAACGCAATGCCTCCAGAGTTTGGTGTGAAATGGGAAACAGAGTATCTTTATTAAAAGATTTCCACTGTCTACCCCGCTGTGCGGGATACAGCGTGAGGCTAAAAAATGTTACAATTTAACAAATGAGTAGGTTGGGGAGTGTAGGGGAGACAAAAGGTTTCTCGAAATCTCTACTGAAATGGGAAAATACTGGACTTTTTGTTTTACATCTTAAAGTCCACGTAGAGTTGTGGGCGACAGCTAGTTTGGTATATTACAATAGTGTTGCTCTACTTATGATTGGGAAAGCGTAACGACAGTTTTGTCTAAATATTTTTTTTTAAGTTTAAAAAATATATATATTTAGATATATCTATACGATTAAGATACTATAGTTAACATATATATTTCAATTGATACATTATGATATATTGAATGATTTTATAAAAATATTATTATGACATTGTATGTTTAGTCCCTCTAATCAGCGGGACTCAAAGCCGCGCCTTGTCTTGTTACCAAAGCGAGAAAATGAAAATAATTCATACCCTCAAATAGAAATCGAACCCGCTTGTACATGTGATGGTCAGATGATAGATATATTTACACCTAATATTAAATATTAATAAAAAAATTTGCCTTTAATTCTATTCTTATAAAATGAACAATTTAATTTTATGCTTTTGGTTCTATATTAGTTTAAGCTTATATTCATTAGGTTATTTTATTTTTATACGAATTTATGTCACTTCGCCGTAATAGCATGTGTATATGATATCTTGCAAGCTCAATTTGATCCACTTTTCAGTGACCGATTGAACTGGAACTTGGATTACGACAGGTTATATGACAATAAAATTATATATAATCAATATTGTTGCTTATTCAAAATGGCCGCCGTAACAAAATGGTGGATTAGAAATTTTAGCACAATTTTTCTAAAATAAGTATCAAATAGAAATACTTGATTTGAAATATACAATAATACCATGAAAAAAAAAAACCATCTACAGACTATATAGTAGAAAAAAAAAACAAGTTTCTAAAAAGGTTTTTTATTAATATTTTATTTAATTATATACTTCAGAATGATCTATATCTAGTTCTAATAGGATTTATTTATGTCCATAGAAGATATTTATAAAAAAAATAATATATGACATTATGTAAATAGAACAACATTAATAACTAACATTGGTTGTACAAAATTTATAATTCGATAGGTTGAATCAGAACTGTAATATATTTAAATAGAGATGTAGATATAAGATAACATTAGCCAAGTCCTTGACATATATCGAGGTGCTACCGTGTTAAAAAAATATAAAAGAATTACGTATAATTATAATTTTCTAAGAATAAAACAATAAAAATTCCGACAACATGCATACCATCTAATGGAAAAATGTAAAAGGCACATACATACACATAGACAGATTTACTATTTACCAATACAACATACTTACAAACTAAAGAAATCTAAAAAGAAGTCACAACACAAAATCAAAGACACCGTCACTAAAAAAAAGGAGCACCCCGAAAAAAAATACGAAAAGCCTACGGCCGAAGTCTCTATGGAGAGCCGTCTCCGCACGTTCTACGACACAGTTGGGCGTGGCCACCATAACAGGTTACTAAGTGCCGGGCACAGTCAAAAAATACCCATAAAAAATATAATGGCAACCTAAGCTCTACAATCGATCTCGCTTTACCAACCGAAACACTGTGCATGTAGAGTCGAAAAAATCGCGCCATACCATCCAACCAATGCTGGACATGCCTCTCCTCCATGGTGTCCCACCCAGAACCACACTCCGCCTCCAAATCGACACTGGCGCCACGATCCCTATACAAGCGGCGTGTTTAGGAACTAATTAGAAAGAGAAGCCTATATCTTGGGCCGTTCGTTTCTCGGACAATTTCCTTCGAACCGATCATTAAGTGTTTAAATTCAACGGGAGTTGGTTGTGTCGGGTTACTGCGGAGGGGTGCGCTATTAAAATCTTCAAACATTATCTTTAATTGCACAGAAATTTGTGGTTGTGTGCGTTGATTTTTTTTATTGTTGACTGTTTTTCCGAAATGACTGTTATTCGCGTATAGTGAACGGTGGAGCCGGTGCTGATAAATAACTAGTATATCGGACATTAGTATGTATGTGATCGAAAATGACATCGGTGACGTGATAGAGATTAAAAAATGACGCCACGTGCTACAATAATACAAATTGTTTGTTGATTTGTTTAATTGCTGTACCCGTTTTGATAGAGTCGATTGTTATTTTATAGATACACGCCCGCGCTCTCCCGAGTTGGTTTTTGGCTAGCAAATTTTATTTGGCAACTGTGTATCGCCGTGTGTTGAACTTTGTGTGAATTGTTTATTGTGATAGTGATGCTGTGACCGTCGGTTTAACGCATTAACAGTACCGTAAGTCTAATATATTTTTTTAATTTATTTTTAATTTTAATCTTAAGCAAAAAACATCCATTGCAATTTAACGAAAATGGTTTTTAGTTCGTTAACTACATTGTACTATTGTCTCTACTATTAATTGTAGAATTTTTGAATCATATAATTAAATTGTTAATTTCTCTACATTTGTACATATTATTAGACAGAAAAAAAATTCTAACTGAGATAGATTCTAATAAGAAACTAAAATATAGGAGCGAAAAGGATTTTAAATAATTACATAAATATATATTGTTGGTTTTGATGAAAATAAAGTAAAATGACATTTTAAATAACTTTTCTTTGTTCAAATTCATTTTATGAAGAAGAATATTATATTTTTTTGTTATATTACCTAGGTTATGAGAATTATCATCATATTTAATAATATTTATTGGTTTATTTCAAAATTAAAAGCCATATTGAATTATTTTTAAATTTGTATTACGCTGTTACATTTTTTTACTTATTAAAATGACATTAGCTGTATATCCTATTTTTGAGACAAGGTACGTTGAGCGGCGGAACTCAACTGCGTTTGGTCTTTTTACCAAATTCATTCAAGGAATCTAACACACAACCGTCTCATAGCAGTTATTATATAGACAGTAAATGAAATAGAAAAAGTATAATATAAAATAAATAAAACTTTTCTCATACAACAATTAAAGAAAAATAAAACATATGAAACTATATTAACTTATTTAGAAAATAACTATAATATTATCATGTAACTTTAAATTAATTTGTTTGCATATCCATATAAAGAATTACAATTATTTTGTTACTGAGTGACGGACAGACAGCGCACAGACGAAACTATTGGACTTTAAATATAGAAATTTAGCATGGAGGTAGATGAGGGAGTGTAGGGGAGCACTAGGAGAAAGGATTTATCGTAATTTCTATGCGCAAATCAAAAACTGGATTTTCCATTTCACGTCTTAAAGTCCACGGTATAGCGGGCCATAACTGCTTTCAATGTAAAATATATTAGTTTTGAAAATATATAAGATAAATATATATAAGTAAAATATATAAGTTTATGTTAAATGTAGAATTTCTATGAATCTATGACAGAATTAAAAAGAAAACCAAATAATACAGTAAAATTTACATATACAGTAAAACTGCAGTAATACATTTTTGAGACGTCGCGTCGCAGTGGGACGTCTGACAGCAAACAAGATAGTTGTGAGTCCGATCCTCACTCGTGAGAATGACTATATTTAAATTAATTAATTTCCCCACTTTGATAGACAAAATACGATGTTAAGTTCCGCCAATTGACATGATATGGCTCAAGAATTAAGCGGAAATTGGACAAAAAAGGAAGGTCGTATCACAGGTCAGGTCAGGTCGTATTATATCTATCTTGTTATACGGGAAAAAACGTGAAACAGTATAATATATTATACAAAATCAATAATTAAACGAAACAAATTAAAACAAATCAAGTTAAATTCAAAATAACTTACTTAAATACATTAATTACAACTAAAACACAATGTTCTGTTAGAAGCTAACACGAAGATAATACAGATCGATTCAAATTATTTATTTACAACCGACAATGTCCCCTAACTCATAAATGAGCTAGAAACGTTTAATTTTACTACTAAATTCCCAGTGGGATAACCACTTTATAAGGATTTGAAAGGTTGTGAGTTCAATTCCTACTCGGGGATGAATTATTTTCATATTAACACTCTACATCATCTACTCCCATTCCAATGCATACGTAAAGTTTTGCCATTAAATTCGCAACGCCTGGAATTTTGGTGGAAGAGGAGAAAGGAGTGTCCTGCTTGAACACTTGATTCTTTCCACCTATGCTGTTATATGCAGGATAAAGCGTGAAGCTGAAACATAATCAATTTAAAATTTGTTCTTTTTTTTCCCTTTATAAAAATGTTTTAATCATATGAAATATTGCCGGCGTTAAGTTCCACCTCTCAACTCAACAAAAATGTCCCGAAAATGGGACGGAAATTAGAGAACGGAGTTTTTTTTTTACATAAGGCTTCCTCTGCCTACCCTGCTATATATGGAATACGGCTTTAAGCTATAAAAAAAACAAATATTGATATAGATTATGTTTTAGAGCTTAAAATACATAGAAGACACTACTCCGCATTTCATAGGTTCCCATCGCGTTGCAGCAGTTTCTGGGAAGTAGACCCAAGTGTAGCCTACACTTGGATCCAAAGGGGGCCTCTTTAACTTCTTAATAACGTTCATTTCCACTATCCGAGATGCTCTCCATCAACCCCAGACATGAAATGATCCTAGATTCTACTGGCGAAACACGCCTTCGAAATACAAAAAAATATAAATGTAGGTATACTGCATTCCTCACGCAACGTTTCTGAAAAAAAATGTCTAAATAAAATACTTCACAAATTATCATTTCTAGTGTATACGTACACAATATCACAATATGTGAGCCTAAAATTGTTGGCTAATCCCTATTAAACGTATCAAAACGCCGGCCGTTTTTAAAATATAAATTTACAAAATGCAGCGTAGAGTACCGCCACTCTTTGACGGAATGTATGTCTCGAATTTCGTTGCAGCGAAGAAAATTAAATATATTGATGCTAGATTATCTTTGCGTATCTTGTTACCTTTGCAGGGTACAGCTTGAAACCAATCACTTTCATTTATCTTAATTTTTCACATTTATTAATAATCTTTGTAAATAAAATCTATCTATTCAATATTCTACATTTTCCGGTGCTTTTAAAGTTATTACACTGTTTAGAACAATTGGTTTGAAATATGTACTTTTAAAATTATATTATATTATGTTTAATAAATTAACTACTTTAGCCTTAGTGTTAATATGACAGCATCTATTAGTAACCGTACTATTTGTAAGTTCGATTCTTCTTTTGGGGAATTAACTGAAAGACAAAGCGCGGCGTCAAGTTCATCACTCTCGTAAAAATAAAGTGACTAGACATTTTCCTTGTCTACCCTAATATATAGATAGAGTGGGAAAAAAACAATATTTCTTTATAAACAAAATACTTGAATTGTTGAATCATGTTTGAACAAAAGACGTTCTTACCAAATAAAGGTATATCCAAAATGGCAAATTTCAATAGGATCGACGTTTAGTCACTTTGTAATGGGCTGAGTGTACCAGTTTATTTATAGAAGCCTATAGAATAATTAACTTTAGTGCACTATTAATAAATATATATGGATGTCCTTCTTTATTTGTTGTAAAAATGAGATATTTTTAGCTTCATACAGTTTTTAGGAAATAAGGTAATTTAGTGTCAAAGCACTGCTTTTTTTACATTTTTCTCCAAAAATTTGGGCAAAATTCAACGCTCTATTTTATATTACCAAAGATAACGGAAATCAACATAGTTAAATATTTCATAACGTTCCATCTCACTTTACCTTTTACCTAGGATAATTAATAATTTTCTCTAAATTTTATTAACAGTAATAAAAACAGTATTAAGACAGGGTTAATATTGTATTTTTAAACCATATTGTCTTTTCATGAAATAGCATAGGCATTAGTAAAAATAGTGTGTTTTTCATGATAGTAGAATTGGCACAAATCATTTCAAGTTTTAGATGTTATATGTTCTATATGTAATTGTATATCAAATTGTTAATAATAACAAAAAAGTTGTATCTGTTTTTTTTTAGCTTTATACTGTATTGAGCACATAAAGCATGGTAGGCAGAGGGAACCTGGGAATCTAGTGTTCTTGTTCCCTGCTTTCTGCCGAATTCTCGAGACATTGCGTGTTGAGTGAAAGAAGGTAACGCCGCGTGTTACCTCATCGAGTGGCATTCGAACCAACGACAAAACATATTAGACTTGATAAAAGACAATGCGAATAAATAAAGATAAAACCATATACAGCTATCTTACTTACTTACTTACATACTTCTTAAAGTAAAGTACGAAAATCGAAATTAAAAAAAATGTATAACAAGTTAAAAAGAAATTAAGAATAATCGGATAATATAGAGTAAATTCCATGTAACGAGTAATTCAAATCAAAATTTTTATTCAGTAGAGTCACTGACAGACAAGCACAAGCAAGCCACTCAACACAGTGCCTCCAGAATTAGGGGAGGGGAGTGTCTTACACTAGGGAGCGGAGTGTCTGTTACATGCGAAAACAGAATAAAATTGAAAAAAAAAGTGTTTTAAACGAGAAAACTCTATTTACATACAAAAACTACACATCCGATGAAAATTTTCTCAAGCACTAATGAATAAATTTGATTTTATTACCATAATATGTTACTATTCATGTCTTAGTGAACTTCAAGTAAAGTCATTTATATGCGTGTATTTATTAGTTAAATAATCAATTATATGCACAACTACCTAATAAAGGCTATCGGTTAAAAAGAAAATGTCTTTATAAGAAACGAACATGTTTCGTTGGAAGTCGGAAAGGAAGGAATTTGTTTACCGCTTTTGACAAATTAACATTAAAAAATTTTGTATTAACATATAATTAAAATTTTTAATTTGATTGATTTTCTGGTTTTCCTTTTTTTTAATGTTAAACCAGGTTTTGTATTATTTTGGATATGCAAAGAGAATATTGTGTAATTTAGTCGGAACTTGAGTTCTTGTCGTTTAAAAGACATTTGTTTGAATAAGGTCTTTTAAGCCACACACTGAATTAGGTCACAAGTCACTGCTACCGCGTTGAGCTGGTCTCCCTGAAATGCTACCTTCACTGTACAGTATTTATTTTCTATATTCTACAGGCTATCGTGGTACCTTTAAAAGCGATAGAAATGAGTTAAATATTTTAATTCAGCACGAAGCGCCGCTGTTGAGTTCCGCTAATAAGCCCATAATGTCTCAAAAAATTAGGCAGCAATTGAGTAACGGAATGGCATAACACAACGTTTCTTTTCTCTATCCTACTATATGCGTGACATAGTCTTACCAAAATAGCGTGGTATAAAGCGTGAAGCTGATAAATGAAATAAACAAGTATTAAACGTCAAAAATTATATTATTAGATTCGAGTAAATAATTAATATTCACATATACCTAATTAAATGCGGCCATTACATTTTCATTAAAGTAAGACATCTCAATCGCAACAATAAGTGCGCGGCGCAATTATTTCCACTACAATTAGACGCCATGTTGACGTATTGACGTTTGTCATAACAGCCGCCATTTTTATTTATTTATTTTTTTAATGTGGACTTGCGTTCTCGATTCGGCGGCCTAATGTGGAGGTCTAATTATATTTGTATAATATATGTTTTTATTTATATACTGTCTGTGTACCTATGTTTAATAGGTGATAAATTTATAAAAGAACCGCTATGACATTTATTAAAAAGACACACGTAATAAAATGTTCTTCCGTACGTTAATGTCTATAAAAGATTTTTAAGATTTTAGAAAAATTTCGTTACGGCCAGTGTCGATATGTCAAAACTTGTGAAATGCGATTAATTGCTCGTTAAAGTTAAAAATCGGTTTTCGTACCGTAAAATTTATAAATATGTTTATTTTCTATGCTTTCTCTTCTGACCTACAAATATTTGAAAAAAAAATAACAGCAGTTCATGTTTCCAATTTCAAGTAAAATATTGAGACGTTCATATATATTTTTAATATTTATTTGAAAAGTATATGGACGTAAACACGTGGCACAGTGGGACAGCATCTAGCGTAAATTATGGTTGTGGTATTTGATGAATGAATGAAGATGCTGAAAAATGTAAGTATAATGTTTTACGTTTAGAGAAGGCAGAGCGCAGCGTTACGTTCCTCAATTAATATAAAATGTCTCCAATTATAAGGTAAAGTAGCGAATTGAACTAGCGTTTTAACGTTAAATTTCCTCTGTATTTTGTTCTCCACAAATAATCATTTTCGAATTAAAATCGAACCCATTACAGTTGCAGTCCCAATGCGCTTAACAAAAAAATTCGACAATATCGTTCGACATTGTATACGACTGTATTAGAGCGATATTTTAGTTTTTTTTCGGTGTGCAATCATAAAACGTAATGAGTAAAGAATATGTGTTTTTGTGTACTAGATACTCGATGGTTATCTCACGCGATGTGCAGTATATAACTCGTCTATAGTAGTTGCGTATTTAGGTCCAAATTAATTATATTATATTATATTTCTGTTAGAAATGGTTTAGATTTTGGCTTCGCGCTGTATCTTGCACATAGCAGGGTAAGGACTCTGTTCCCATTAAGATATTCCCGTTCTCCAATTTCAGCCGAATTTTGGAAGCATCGTTTAATAAGCGCAACTCAACGCCGCACAAGTGATGATGTTGCAACAGCGTCTATATAAAAAAAATATCCTATAAATAGATTTGTATCCAGAACTATCGTGTTCATTCACAAAGTCAGTAATCAAAGATAAAATATTTTCCTTTTGCATACAAAACATCCGTTAGACTCTTATTAAAGTGAAATCCTACATCGGATACGTCGTCGCTTATCTGAAATCCTATCGAGATTAGAAATTATTTGTATTAAAGTGAATCGAAAGTGAAAATTTTACTTATATCTAATACTAACAATTTACTGTTAACGCGATGGTTGTACGTTCGATGTCTACTCGGGGGGAATGAATTATTTTATTTTCAGACGAAGTGCGGCGTTTATATACTCCGTCACACGAAATTCTCTAAAATTGGCGAAGTGTGTTGAACATTAGATTCCCCCGAATTGACTTTAAGTGAAACAAACTATTTTAGAAAGAATAAACAAATGTAGGTATACATCCTAGTTATTAATAGTACTAGAATAAACACATCTAGGTATTCTTCTTACTAAATTCCAATTTTTTCACAACTCAACCCACAATGTTTTGAAATTATTTAGAGTTAAATTTTATCTTTTTGTCTTCTAGATAAAAATATATTAGGTTCTTTCTGCCTATTTAGCTATATGAGATTGAACTCAGAACCATTGCATGTACAATGTAACAGTTTTCAATTACGCCATGACAGTTTCTTAATAAAATTCTCACATTAATTCAAAAGTAAAAAAGTTTTTTGCGTAATATAAAAATTAAAATTATGGACTTAAAGTGATAGTCAATAACTTACTTGCAGCTGCACACGATAAAATGATATTATCAGATAATACTTTAAATTATATCTTCACTCGAGTTCGTACAAATTTTCGAAATATAAATTTACATAATTTATTCGAATTTTAGTTAATTATTTATTATGAGAAGGGGTGAAATGGAGAGATTAATCTCTTTTGTTTAGTTCACCTTGTATCCTGCGTAAGCAGACTCAGAGTGATCCTATGTTAAGACAGGTTCACTAGTCGCCCAATTTGGTATGAAAATAATTAATTCCAACTACCCCACTACTGGGAATCGAATTCACAACCCTCGCGTTTACAGTCAAACATTCGACAGACACTTCGCGATTTTAAGTTTATATATACAATATTTGCCCCAAACTCAATTCGAATCCACAACCATCTCTAATCAACACATTGTATCACCCCACGAGATGTTAATTAGTTATTTTTTTAAATAACCAAACGATATACTCAACAGATAAAACAAGAAACATGATTAATTAAGCGAAATGTCATCAATCGTAATAATTGTCAAAAGTTTTTGTTGTATCAGACACGCCCACTTTAATTTAGACGTTTGTTTTGAAGTTGCTTTTTTTATTTTCTTTATACTATAGATTTTTTCACATGCAGTAAAAAAAATATAATCTTAATAGTAAGTAAAAGACACTCTGTTCTTCATTTTTCTTTTATGAAAATCGAGCATTGGATACTAAAAGTATCTAATTTGACGTCGCACGTTTTGCGTGCACTTTTCCTCGTGCCTATTTCCATAGGAATTCCGTTCCCTTAGTGTCCTACCTTAGTATCAAGTTTCCAAGGTTTTAGCTGTATCCCGCACATAGTAAGGTAGAGAGAACAAGGGAACCTATTGTAGAGACACTCTGTTTCCATTAAGACACTTCCGTTCCCTATTTTCCGTCGAATTCTCGTCGCGTTGAGTGTTGAGTAGCAAAACTCAACGCTGCACTATGCCTCGTTATCAGAGCGGAGTTATCAGGAAATTAAAATAATAAAATATTTTATTCCCCCCAGTGAGATCGAACACACAACTGCCGCGTTTACATTGACTGCGCCACTAAGCGTTTCACTTTCAAAGTATTACTATCAACGCAATGGAAATAGAACAGAAGTATATTTAAATTAATTTCATGTTGCTACTTTGGCAAGCAAAACACGGCGTTGAGTTCCGCTACTCAACACGCATTGCCTCGTAATTGGGTGGAAAGTAGAGAACTGTATATCTCAACACCAGCTATCCCTCTGCCTACCATAATATGCGGGAATAATAAAAAAATGAACATAAAGTTAAATTATACTGTAAGTAATAGCAAATGAATAAAGATCCATCTTTATCAGTCAACAGTAGGATTGTAATACATTAATCATATCGGTAGAAATTGTCTAACAATAATAATGTACTAGATGGAATTAAGTTTTTCTTGTATTGAGGCCGTCGTGGCGCAGTGGCTTGGCGTCTGACGGTTAACGCCATGATTGTGGGTTCGATTTCCAGTCGAGGAAATGTAATATTTTCACTTATTCACTCGGGTGACGGTAGGTTGTGGTAATATTTAACTTAGTAAACAATAATTTCGGCATTTCTTCCTTTTTTTTCCAATTAATCCAATCCATTAGCTGAATAAATGCTTGAACAACCGTGATAGTTGTGGTACCAGTTGGTTTCATTTTTAATTTAGTGCAAAAGTTAATACTTTAACGCGTTTTTTTTAATGCAAAATACGTAAGTTGTTAAAATCAATCATCTAGTACTTGTCACTATTTCCTAAAATACGCTTTACTAATAAATGTGACGACAATATAGCAGGTACAGACAAAAGAAGAGAGCGAGAGAGAGTTCCGACTCCTAATTTACCTTTATCTACAAAATTATCCATTAAAAAAATACCGAATTAGGAAATTAAAATTAAATCCTAATGATAATAATGTTTAAATAAACTAACATTTCTATAATAACATAATCGTTCGCTTATTAGACACACCGTCGCTATATATCCTCATAATATCTAAAGTGAAGACACTGTTATGACATTTCCCGCGCAACAAGTGGCGGCCATTACGCCGTAACTGTCACTGTCAATAACAGCTAACTCAAAATGGCCGCGACACGCGACTGTACAGCCAATTGTAATTATAAGTTTAGTATTTGTTAAATTATAGGTTTCATCTAGTTATTTTAAGTTAATTATGAGAAATTATTATTTCTTAGTCGTAGTTGTAAATGAGCTACCGCGTTCTATTGCATAGAAAGAATAAGTCAACCCAACTTCTTTTAATTATTACAAATATATTATTAGATTTTTAATCTGTCTATTAAATTTACTAAAACGAAGTAAAAACGTCATTCTCAATTAGAGAGTACAAAATAAATAGACATCGTTTAGCCAATATATATTATTCATTTCAAAGTAAAATTCTTAGCGTTTTAATAGTGACAAATAGCTTGACAGTTAGATTTATATGAGGACAATTTAACTAGCTAGCCGTTAATATAAGCAAACATAATATAATCAAGTATTTTTACTAAAGAGATTGGATTACAAATTGCAGTAGACATTTAAAACGTTTTATACGTACTTCATTGTTGGTGAAGGATCAAATTTAGTGTTATATCACTTCGTTCTTTATCACAGTCATTTTTAGATACTTGATTGTATATCTCAAAATAAGTCTAAAGAGAAACATATTTAGTTTTATTTGATTTTCACATTATTTTCCGCATAAAGTAAAGTAGTTTAGCGCCAATCACACGCCAAGCACAGGGACACTAGTGGGTGATGACAGGGACACATGATGGGTTGATTTTCTTCGCTCTACTAAAAAGACAAAGCGCGGCGTTGAGTTCCGCCACTAAACACACAATGCTTCCAGAATTCGGCGGAAAGTGGGGCACAAGAGTCTTTATGAGACCGGAATATCGTAACAGTAGGTTCTCAAGTTCCCTCTGCCTACCATGCTGTGTGCGAGATATAGGGTGGAGAGAGATATATGTATCTATTTATTTTTATTTAAATTTCAAACTTTATCCTACATAAAGTAGAATAGGCAGACAAAACCTCAACACTAGTTAAGCTACTCCCTTCTCCACTCTTCTTCTAAATTCGAGACAATTAGTGAATAGTAAAACATAACATTCTCTACCAGAGCAGTAAATCAAACTAGCTAATCCTTTCTAGATAAATATAAATATCATGTGAGACTTTGATCTCAAGTGTGCCATTATTATCTTGTTACTTTCATGCTGTATCCCGCACATGCAGGATACTGCTATATAGCAGGAAAGGCACAGGGAACTTACTATTAAGACATTCACATTTCCGAAGACTTTTCCAAGTATCGCTCGTTGAGTGACGAACTTAACGCCGGGCTCTGTCTTGTTACCAGTGCGAGGTTCTGCCACTCGAAAGACTAGTGTATTCTACATTGTATTACTATATATAATAAATTATATTCAAAATGTCTATTCAAATGTAGTATTTGTCAGAAATCCAAAAGAAATAGGTTAAAAATAATACCAGAAAGCAACTAAAAAATTAGAAGACATTTTAACAAATATCAAAAACGAGTTAACCCAAGTTAAGGCAAGACAAGGCCGTTAAAAAATGTATTTTTATAAACTATTATAAAAATCCAACGGATACTTCAAATACGCCGCGTCCATTACCATATGTAGCAATAGATACCGTGACCAATTCACGATTTTCGATCATAAAGCCAGCACGCGAACTGATTGATAAGAAGAAAAAAAAACTTATGTTTTATAGTATCTTCTAATTAATGCTGTACGAGTGTCGTATTGATTTGTAAATTTGTCTGTCTGTTTTCGGTTTCTATCTCATAAATTTATTCATTGTGATTTCTAGTTGGAGGAGAGAATTAATTTCTTTTCCTGACTCTGGTTATATGACAAATGTTTAAAAATTGGGCGGAGAGTGGAGAATGTGTCTTAATACTAAATTCCCTCTGCTTATCCTGACATAAGCGTGATGCAGAGTGAGGTTTTATCAGCATTTCATGGATTTCATGGATTCAGTGTTGTAGGGTGAGGAGCTCAGTACGGTACTCAGGACTTAATACTACGTATTTGGTTCAGAGGCAGAGAAAAAATACACATTGGTAATCGCCTTTACTATCCAAGCTTCTAGCCTAACTTAGATATCCATTAAATGGTTATTTATTTGACTAAATACCGTTGTAAAACTAATACATTTTTCTTATTGAAAACATTTATCTTTTACACTGTAAGTTGCAATGATTATAACAAGGAATTAAAATTGATCGAAATACAGAAAAACCAAATATAAAAACAATATATGAAAAATCGCTTTCCGCTATGTCCTGTATATCACAGAGAATTTTAATGAAATTGCATATTGAATGGCGGGACACAACACCGGACTTTATTTTGTTACCGAAATGAGAAAATGAAAATAATTCATTAGTTGAGGCAATGCAACCCATAACCGTCGTTGGTTACTGTCAGACATAAAACGTTTCACGCTGTATCCCTCACATAGTGATGTAGAGTGAACCTGGTAATCTAGTGTTAAGACAAAAAATCTTAGCTTAATTAAAAAAAATGAGTAACAATACAGTGTCCATAGACAATAGTGCTTTAAGCTTTAAGAATGATTCGACTAATTCCAAAACCTAATGTAGAAATAAATTACGGAACAGAGAAATAAGTCACTATTTTTTCTTATCTGACAACAAAATTAACTAAAGACATTTATTTACATACAAAACACGTCAAATTCTAACCAATGATGCGTTAACTCAATGAATATTTGATACAATTTTATAAGTTTCAATTATTTATCGCAGGTACCTACGGCTCCTTTCCCATGACCCCGTCGTTACGGGTGACTTAGCTATGTGTAGAAGACGTACTAAAAGAACTAATAGGTATTTTATTTAAGTAAAATCTAGAACATTTTCGCATAGAAAGAGAATGTCAAGACACTCTGTTGTTATGAGTGATCGTAGTCACTGTAGGGTTAAACTCCACCTGTATTTCCGGTTTGGTCTGAATCATGTAAATTTGACCGGACTGGCGACTTGCTTGTTACAAGGTGGCAAAGTTAAGAAAACTCGGCGTTGAATTTCGCCATTCAACAAGCTCTCGAGAATTCGGCGAAATGTAGGGAGTGACTGGAACTAGGTTTCAACCTAGCGTTACGGCACTTCGTTCAAACCTAAACCCCTGTAATCAGAATCCACGAATTTCGAACATTTTGTGAGGGGCGGAACTTAACATCATCACATTTCATTGTTTTCATTTCTTCCCTCTTCACGCGGCGTTGAATTTCGCCCCTCAAAACGCAATATCCTGAGAATTAAGCGGGGAAGTGACAAACAGGCGCTCTTGGCTTGGCGCTCACTCTCCTCCCGTTAAAAAAATAACATTGTTACTATCAACTAAAAAACTCAACTTAACCAATTTTTTTTACGATCAATATAATTAAATATTACTAATTACGACTAGATGCCATGTTTGGTTAGTTTTTAGTTGTTTTCTATATATATATATTAATATTCATACTGTTTCCAACAAATACAAAGGGCTGGAAATGTCATAGGGGGTTATACTATACAGGTAAAGCGACGTTTACTCTAGAAAGTAAGCGGATGGGTTTTTGCAAAATTATAAATTCATTGAATATACGAAGTAATTAACCTAATCTTAGGTTTTACTGTTTTCTTTATGGGTTATGGAAGTTCTTTACGATCGATTCAAATTTTATATAATGATAAATAATATTTGTCACTTGGTTTTACGTGGATTTTTAATGTTATAAGTTTTTTATGCTAGGCATTTGTATTAAGTATTATTTGTGGGTAGTTTGTAAAACACGTTGATAGTGAGACCTTTTTACTGTTTTTAAAATAGCAACGTTTTGTTTTTTTTTTAATGTGAAAAAGTCTATTTTATTGTTTCTTTTATTGAGGGTAATGATAGGAATAAAAAGTATAATTAAATTATTAAAATATTATTATGTATATTTTTTGACGCCAGTCGTGGCGCAGCGGCACGAAGTGTAACTGTAAAACCGACTGGTTGTGGGTTCTATCCCCACTCGAAGAGATGAAATATTTACTTAAATTTATATTGCCATTTCTTCGCTCTGGTGTCGAGGATAAGCGCGGCGTTGAGTTCTGCCACTCAACACGCAATGCCTCCAGAATTCGGCAGAAAGTGGGAAACGGAGTGTCTTAACACTAGGTTCCCTCTGCCTACCTTGCAGTGAGCGGGATACAGCGTGAAGCTGATGAATTTTTTAAATTGAAGTGTTTTCTAAGTGAAACAACCATAGGACCTAGCGTTTAGATGTTTCATGGTTTTATAAGGCCTGAGGCCGTCGGTGTACAGGGGCAATCTATTAATTAATAAAGAAATATTCAATATTTTCATATCCTGGCTCTGGTAACAAGGCAAAGCGCTTTCCGCTACTCAACTAGCAATACCTTAAGAACTCGGAGGAAATTAAAAAAACGGAGCGTTTTAACACTAGGTTTCCGAGTTTCCTATGAGCAGGATTCAGCGTGAAACTAAAAACATGTTTGTTATCCTCACTCATCAAAGCATCACACACAGCAGAGTAGGCAGAGAAAATTTAGTGTCATGTCACTCTTGCCTTAAATATGTCATACATATTACTCAATGACGTAATTTCTCACATGATATAAATTCTTGTCATTTTCAAAAGACAACCGGATGATCAAGTGAATCACTTTGTACTCTTTGTTCATTTAAGTTACTCACTCAACTGTAGGTTATATGAAGACCCAGTTTCATTTGATTTATATGATATTTTATATAAGAACATTTTATTCAAAAGATAAGATAAGTGTATAACGCCATATTAAAAGAATTTTACCAGTTTTAGAATAAAAAAATAATTTACTAACTAATCATTTTTTTTAATTTCGTTTTACGACGCTATTGTGACTCAGTTAAGACTTCGTTAATATACGATTGTACGACATAGTTCGATTCCCACTCGGAGGATTATCAATATTCCAACCACACTAAAATAAGACGAAACCCCACAACTTTCAATACACATCAAAATAAATTAATCAATACCAAAAGACATAATAATTTTCAATAAAACTTTACACCAATTAACTTCCCCTAAACCTAAACATTATTATTACTGGCCGGAGCTATCATCGGACAAACAAACATATATAAAGAAAAAAAAACAACAAAACGATTTGACCCGACCTTTACAAGCGCCGAGATGATCTTACGAAATGGATATACCACGACGTGTGCAACATGAGAGGGATGGAAGATGCTGTAATTAACTCAAAGAGCTTGCCGAAAAGGGTTTTTTAAACTAATTCCTTGGGTCATTTATTTGGTATTTGTTGTCCACTATGTGTTCTGATGCTATGCTGTGCTATTAATCATAAGGTTGTATAGTCAATTGTCAATGAGAATTAATGTATGAATGTCCTTAAAGTTCGCGAAGACAGGGCAGGCAGAGTCTACCACAGCAAGGAATGGAAACAATGCAAGCATTTGCATCTTCTAACTATGGGATCGAACACACAACCTTCCTTCAGATGCTTTACCACTGCGTTATTATGGTCTTGATCCACGGTTTTGTGTTAAAAAAACGTGTGGTTGGCATTTTTGATCAAATTTTTCGTAATGGGAAAATTATAATACAATTATATCAACATTTTAATATTTTTGTGTATAAACACTAAGTGATTCCCAACTATCGTTTTTAAAGTTGATACAGATTTATATAGTTAAATATAAACATAGTCTATTTCACACCTCAACGCTTCAATCGTCCATTGTGAAATTAAAAACTACACGCACAGACTGTTCGTGTCATTGTACGTGCTTAATTTTTTTTTTATAATATAAGGAGTTATATAAATGCAAAAATATAAATAAATATAGCCTTTTCTTGATTATTATAGTTATGTATAGAATAGGTTCAATAATTGATAGTTTTAATGTAATGGTTGGTTAAAGAATTCAGGAGATCCAGTTAAATAAAATGAAATAAATTTAGAGAAATGAGGAGAACGGAGTGGTATGACACTAAATTGTCTCTGTTTATCTCACAAAACGATGGCAATAATAATATATAATAAAAGCTGATATACTAATAATCAATTATGTTTTCCAATCGACCACATTAAAAACGTTCTATTAAACTTCCATTCCGCTACTTAACAAGTATATCAAATTTGAGCCATCGTCAGAAAGCAGGGTCTTGATACTAGATTGTAGACAGTAGTCTACAATGCTGTCGATAGCATAAGGTGTGAAGCTAAATAAAAAGAAAAAAAAACACATTTTGTTCCAATATCCATAGCTACGCTTTCACTAGAACACTACACACAATAAGGCCAACTTTTCTCGCGTTAGTTTAGTGAGAAATTGTTCCTTGAATGTTTCTGAGGCGAGAGCCAATTAGTTTTTTTTATATGAAACAAAAGAAATAAAATTAAATGAGCGATTCGATGTGTCGGCGTCTTGTATTCTGTATATTGATTTGCAAGTTTTTGGTCCACGGCGGTACAGCGTCTGACTGTAAATGTGACTGTTGCAGATTAGAGCTCCACTCGAATTATTTTCAATTTTTCGCTCTGGTAACAAGACGAAGCGCGGCGTTGAGTTGCACCAATCAAGATACATAGTATCAAATATTGGACGAACTGTCTTAGCACTAGACTTTCTCTCTAACCTTTGCTGTGCGAGAAGAAGCGTGAAATTAAAAAAAATCTATTCAAAGAATCCCAAAGAAATGTAGAACTTTTATACTCTCAAGAAGGATTACTGAATGAATTAGATAGCTGCGCCAGTTTGCATATACTTAATGAGGCTATATGGGTATTTTAAAAGTCTTTTAGATATTTTAACTGTAGATGTTAAGCCCTTATAGACTGAGTGTTGTATTCAAATTACACTGTAATTGGTCCTTATCCTTCGTAAAGTGTAAATGGAATCTAAATGACAGTTCTTATAACTATTTTAAATATGCTTAAACTTAATAAAAAAATATATAATGTATAGATGTGCTTAAGAACTTATGATAAATTAGTTAAAACTAACGTAATCAATTTATTATCCTATAAACATGTGAAATCTACAGAAATGATTTTCTAATTTACTGGATTTACGTTGTTGTTTTTAAACAATTGAAGATAAAAAAAAGTTAAATCTATAATAATATATACATTAATAATAATGTTTCACGTTGTATCCTGCATGCACTAAGGGACTAGGATAGGCATTCGGTTCCCTACAATTTATCTCGTGTTAAAAAAAAAATAGAACTTTGTTACTTTCCAAAACCTGATTCAAATATTAGCAACCGTTTACAATTAAACCAAAAAAAAACCTAAGAAAAACCATCAACAACAAAAATTTAATCATCGGCATTATCAAAGGCGCATTCCAAATTATTTAACTCCAATACGATGTTGATTCAATTGAGCGTGACGTACAAATTGTTTTCCAGAAAACTGTGAACTCTGTTGACCTCATGTGGGTAATCTCACCGTTACCCTTGATTGGTTTAAGTGTTTGGGTAATTTTGGTAATATTTAAGGGTCACGGCCTAGGGTTCTTGTGTATATACTATTTATTTCTCTTTTACCACTGGAAAGTATCCTTACTGTGCACGCTATCGCTGTAGGGAGAAATGGGAGAATGGTTTTATATATAAACCTATATTTTTTTCGTTTCGTTAACCATCAGTTAAAAGTATAGACTAACTGCACTCAGAAACAAGTAATTATATTTCGGGATTAAACTCAGCTCAACAATTGTTGACTTACTTGTGTTTAGTTCTGATACTATTTACATATACTATAATGTCAAAAATAAAAAAGTTTACATTTTATTTCTTCTTTACAGGCTCATCAAGCGGCAAAATACCAGACGAGCAGCAGAAATCCCTCAAAATTACACGAATTCAATCCCCAAACACCAAACCCGGCACCCTGAGTTTCTCAGATCCCTTCGGGCCTCCTCAGTCTTCGGACGGAGGGGGCCCATCCACCCCCCAACCTGCCATGACCACCCAAGAGTTAGATCATCATCATCACCTAGGGGGTTCCCAAACTCCTCACGACATATCTAACTCGACGAATTCCACACCCACAAATGTTTCATCAAAATCGGCCTTCATAGAGCTTCAGCAACATGGCTATGGCCCTTTCAAAGGTGGTTATCAACATCCTCATCATTTTGGAAGTCCTGGTGGTCAGCAGAATCCTCATGAAGCTTCAGGGTTTCCAAGTCCTAGGTCTTTAGGGTATCCTTTTCCTCCTATGCACCAAAACACGTATGGTTATCACTTAGGTTCCTATGCTCCACAATGTGCAAGTCCGCCTAAAGATGGTAAGTCGTTTTATTGTTATTTATATTATAAATTTAGTATTATTTCATATAAAACTAATAGAATGATAGATACCAAGTATTCTTTCCTTTCTATGAAATATCATGTAATCTATCAAACTGTTTTTCATTTTCCACAAAATCTAGAAACATTAAGAACACTGAACCAATACTATAAAAGGCCGTCGTGGCCCAGGGGCACAATTGTTGAGTAGTTTGTTGTGTAGTTGTTTATTGTGTAGTTGATTGCCACTCAACATGCTATACCTCCAAAATTCGGCGGAAAGTGGAGAACGGAGTGTCTTAACTCTACGTTCCCTCTGCCTACCCTGCTGTATGTGGGATACTGCGTGATGCTGATGTTTTTTTTTAACAAATATGCTCTAAAATTTGAGCACAGAAAAACAGAAAATAACATTGTTTTAAATATTATTTGCTTTTTCCAATAGAAAAACTATTTAACCGTCACAAAAGTAATATAAAAGAATAGGTTATTATTCTTAATCGCCTCAATTTCCTCCCAAATTATGTCACTTCTGCCCCATAATTTTAGATATTTTACCATTTTTTATATAACTGCTAATAGGTAGTCATTTTGAGGCGTCAAACGTTGTCTTATATTACAGCTATTATAAAGAAAAATTGAATAAAAAATAGTAGATATCAAAATTAAATATCATATTTTAGATAACTTTTCTATTGAATTTATAATGCCTGTTTCAATGAAAGGGGCTTTACTATATTTTTCACTCTCATGTAGCAGGATAAGCAGAAGTCCTTAAACACTACATTTCTTAGTCTTTGCCCAATTTTCGATACATAGCGTGTTGAGTAGCGGACCTGGATGCTGCCCTTGTTATCAGAGTGCAAAAATGAAAACCAATTAATTTCCCCCGAGTGGTATTCGAACCCACAACCGTTGCTGTTAATAGTCGCACTGGCCTCAGAGAAGCCTGTTTCCATCATTAAAACTATACAAATAGTGTGATTTGTGTTTATTATGTAAATCCAAGCATACGTTTTTTTTTTCTATATTAGTCCTATAATAACTACAGACAAAAGACTTGCTTAAAATCATAATTTGCCGTAATAGTAGATATTAAAAATAGGTAACGGAGTATCTTAACACTTCGTTTTCTCCACATTCTCTGCTATATGATACAATGTAAAGCTAAAGAAACAAAGAAATAAAAACATTAGCTAATCATTTAATCGTATAGTAGTCGTGTAGTATAAAACACTCGTGTCATCGCACGTCACAACAACGTCAGCCAATGACATATCATACGTTGAATATTTAATTAGGAAAGCTTTTTATAATGCCCTGTTCATTAATTCCTGATAAAATAGCTATATTTTTATATCTAGTTACTCTATATTTATTTATTTCTTTGGACACAATAATTGTGACATTATATTATGTACTAGAATTGCAAAAAAAAATTTAAATGCATATTTTAATGTTCTTCTCTCATCATTATGTTCTTTAATAACGCATTGAGTTTTAAAAGCTGCTATTTTTCATTTAAAAAAACTTGGGTTACTTACTATATTATATACAAAATTTAAGTTTTTAAAGACGTACGCTTTGGCTGTTATCAGTTCAGTTTCACGCAAGAAAGTGAACTTGCCGTTCGTTCTTTGATTTCATAATATTTATTAAATTAATATTTTTTGGCAATTTTTTACGTTATACTCTGAATACTCCATTCTCCACATTCCGCCCAGTTTTTGAATCATTTCATGTTGAGTGGCGAAACTCAACGCTTTATGTTGTTACCACAGCGAAGAAATGAAAATAACTCATTTATCAGAGCAGAAATTGAACCTGCAATAGTCGTGTTCATAAACAATTAGGTAATATTTTTATTAACAAAAAATATATTTATATTTAAAATAGTTATTTCTAAAAGTCGCACCGTATAAACGCCCACTCGTGTGTCAGTTATAACGTAATGTCCCCTCGTTTTAAATATTCTATGCGACGTGAATGTGTATAATTTAGCTTTGGTGAATTTTTTAAACGTATTTTTCGCTTATTTCTACTGGAATAGCTGATTTTTTTTGTTTTTTTTATTACTTTTACTTCAGTTTTTTATAGGTTTACGCTTTATACCGCAAATAGCAAGATAGGTAAAGTGAACCTATAGACCACACACTCCGTTCTTCATTTTCCGACAAAAAACTGCGCATGGTCTTCTTACCAATCTATTTGTTAAATGAAAATAAATCATTTTCTTGAATGGAAATCGAACCTACAAACAGCGGTTTAATGAAATCGGACGTTGTCCCACTGTGCCATAATAGACAATAAACTGACAATCGAAGTAATGCCACCACTCAACATATTTTTTGAATTTGTGTGGTAGTAGTTTTTTTTGTAGGAGGAACCTGGGAACCAGTGTTACAACATTTCCTTATCATTAAGGATTTTCCGTGTGCCGTGTGATCCCGGCCAAGAATAGGATCATCCTGGTACTGGTGGTGTTGTAAGAGGCGACTAAAGTACGTGTGGTAGAGTCACGTCGCCAGCAATGGCAACACGCATGGGCAGACTCGACCGGATCATTACCACCCCCGGCATTTAAAACCGGCGTGAAGTAGTGGCTTTATGCCACTGCGTTTCGCATCAGGTAATGCCGGGCCCCGGCGCCCAACCCATCTTAAAGGCCGGCAACGCACCTGTAGCTCCTCTGGGGTTGCACGGGGTCGTGGGCGGCGGTAATCACTTACCATCAGGTGACCCGCACGCTCGTTTGCCGTGTCTGTTCCATAAAAAAAAAAAATTAAGGATTTTCCGTTCCCCAATTTCCGCCGAATTCTCAAACTCAATACAGAGCTGTGACTTGTTCCCAGAGCTCATGCCCCGATTGGGAATCGAACCCAAAATCTCGTGCGTTTGTGCCACGACTACAAAACATTACATTTTAAGAAAAAAATTATAATATTCTTAGATCTTTTTATTCAATTTTTTATAATAGATAGATACAGTCTAATGTAATCAATAGTCGCATAATTCGAACCGACAACCATCGCGTGCGTATAATTAATAACTCATGTTAAAAAAGAAACCTATACACGTACTATACAAGACCTTCGATATGGAAAGTAGAAATCTGAAAATTCAGAAGAGCGGACGTTCTCAAGGAGAACTGAATGCCTGGAAATATATATCCGAATTAGAAGTTGTAAATAATAATATGAAAACGTACGTTTAATACACTGTATATGTACATTAGTACCTAATTCAGATGATTATGATGTAGCGGACTGTAAGCGATGGTCGTGGGTTCGATTTATACTTGGAGTAATAAATAAGTTTTTTTCTTCTTTGAGATTACTATTCAACATGCAACATTTATGTAGATATTGTTTCACACTGAAATTTATAAATAAACTATTTTTGAAACGTCGCGTCGTGGCGTTTTCTTTGCTTTCTGCGTTCAATTGGGTAACCAGAAGGAACCTAGTTGACTCTTTTCTACTTTCCACCAAATTTAACATCGGAATTTTTCTTATTACAAGAGCGAGAAACTTAAAATATTTTTCTTTCCCCCAAGTGAGAGTCAAATGTAGTGTTATTATAGTTATAAATGTATGCCATTAAAAAAACAACACATTGTTGTTCAAACAATTTCGACACTCATAAATCTAAGTTAAACGTCTAGTTAATTATATAATTACTTATTACAACTCGGCTACGAGTTTGTCAATTAGTTAACTCTTGTTAAAGTGTTAATTTGCATTATGTTCGGATTAGTTTGTTTTTGTTATACCTTTTTTTGTTGTTTTCACGCATTTTTTTGTGTTTTGGGGTGATTGGAGCTGTGGTTTCACCCTGTATCCCGTATATAATAGGGAAGGTACAACGAAGCTAGTTAGGTAGTAGTGACACTTCGTTTTTCACGCATTGAGATATTGCATGTTGAGAACAATCTATCTTTCTTTTCAAATTTATTAAAGGTCTTAAAGCGTGCGGTGAGTTGACCACTCAACAGAGTGTCGTAACACTAGATTCTCTCTGCCTTCCTCGCTGTATACGAAACACTGAAACAATTTTGTTTATAACTACATAAATTTGTACATATCCTACAAAAAGTGAAATATATAGCGTTTTCGTATATTAATAAAGTAACATATTTGAAACCACATTCAGCCTCAAGCGTTACATAATAGCGCTCTAACTACGGACGCATTTTAATTACTGGTTGCTGTAAAACTTAACCATTTTGAGGAAAAAAGACCCTTTAGGGAAGCACGTGTAGGCCTATAGTCAGCAGCACTGTATCGTGTTATATATATATATATATATATATATATATATATATATATATATATATATATATATATATATATATATATATATATATATATATATATATATATATATATATATATATATATATATATATATATATATATATATATACATATATATATATATATATAACACGATACAGTGCTGCTGACTATATATATATGCTGTATTTCACAAATAGAAGGGAAGACAGAAGGAACCTAGAAACTTAGTGTTTCCGTTCCGTTTCTCACTTTCTACCGAATTCTGGAGGTCGCGCTTTGCCTCCTTACCAGAGCGATGAACCGACAATATTAAAAAAATAATTTCCTCGAATAAGAATCGAGCCGACGACCTATCGTGTTTACAGTGGAACACTTGAGCCCCCGTGACACGAATGTGTGAATTTCATATGTAATTCTTTATTTTTCCGTATTTCATAGTATTAAGTCACTACTTTTTCCATTGCATTTGCATTAAGACACTAGTCGTGCAAATGTATTTGTGAGGACGGGAAGAAAAAGATAATTATCTTTTTCTTCCCGTTTTCTTAAGTATTTCGAAAAATTATATCTTCGAGCTTCCATAATCATACCATACCACTTAATCTAAATATATATGCCAAATTTCAAATTTCTAAATCCAGTAGTTAACTTAACTTAAATTAACTTCACTTAACGCTTTATTCCTAGCGGGGTAGTCGGAGAGAACGGAACGCCAAACGCCACAGTTAACGGTGGAGAACGGAGCTACAAAACCAGTAGTTTCGTCCAACTAATCAAATTGCGTGCGTTGCGGCGTTGAGATCTCCCAATAAACATGTAATGTCTTGAAAATTGGTGCGCGTTGGAGACATGGAGAGCCTTAACACTAGGTTCCCTCATGCTATATGAGGTATACAGCTTCCATATTAGCTTTCAAGCTAAAAAAAACACAATATTCTAAACAAAAATACACGAAACAGTTTAAAAATCATAAATAATAATAAAATTTCACGTCCACCTCAACCAAAACAGCTTTACTCCTGCGGCGGTTAACTCCCATTTACTACGATCTTGATCTCAGAAACGACGGCGATCACAAAAAATGACTTGCACGGTACGTGTAACCTTTTTTTTACCTCAACCGGATTTGAATCTGTGACTCTATGTAATTATATGATTGTTACGTCATGATCTTGTTGTAAAGTTCGCCGTCTTTATAATATGAAATCATTTTATTCACGCTGTATCCCGAATTTAGCAAGGTAGGTAGAGGGAACCTAGTGTTAAGATTGTCCTTTTTCTCAACTCAACGCCGCGCTTTGTAATAATAAAATAAATATATTCCTAATACACTCCGTTACTATCATTCGAATCAATGTGGGCTTTTGAAGTTTAAGCATAGAAAAACTGACTTTCAGCTATTCTACTTTTTTCCGTAGCTTCTTCAGCTTCTTCCGTAAGAACTAAATATCCGAAAGACAAAGAACTACATATATTATTCATTCATATTTTATGTATTTCATTTAATCCAAAAACAATACACAGCGTAGTCGTTCGTCGTGACGCAGTAACAATAAAAAACGCAAATTTTCAATTAAATTTACACGCTTCATAATTTGGGAACGGAGTGCTACAACACTAAAGTTTCTTCTGATTTCTTGATTATGCGGGAAAATGCGTGAAGCTATAATAGAAAATTCATTAAGATAAGACATAACCAATATATTAAGCGAGGTTTATAGCTAGCAATAAAAAAACGCCTTAACTATTTTGGCAATATGGGCGTAAACCACTTTATAGATGAAGAATAATGTTTTAAGAGAACACGCTTTTTTTTAATTTTATTAACAAGTTAATATGTAGTGAAAGTAATTAAAAATTATAATTTGATTCTCATATTATATTACGTGTGCGCTGTCGTTTTTTGAAGCGCGTCAGTTACGGCCTTTTGGCTTGAGTAGACGAGCGTTTTGAGACATATTGTTATATTAATATGAATACGTTTTTTTAGCTTCATGCTGTCAGAAGAAACGAAATTTTAAGAAATTCCTTTTCACACTCTGCTAAATTTTCCTGACTATGTATGAGACGTTAAGCTCCGAATCTCGACACCGGGGTTTGCCTTATTAACAGAGCTTCGAATACCAATCGAACCTACTCCACGACAGTTTTACAGTCACACATATGTGCCACTGCGCCACGTCGTCCACTTATACTTATTTTGGGCACATTTTAGGTCCTAGTCAAAAGGTACCTCATTTGATTTTTTTTTGAATGAAAACCACTAAATATTGTTTGGTAAAAACATCCTTATTTAGTTAGCAGTTTATTGACAAAATTTCGAACGTTGTGCTCTTTGAATATTTTTGTTTTTTGATATACAAAAATACTCTAATCTAAGCTGGTCATTCAATTAGCAATTTTTTTATTTTGATTAATTACTATATATATGTATATATTCGTACGTAAAGTCGCCCGTTTGCACCTTACAATATATTTTAAAGTATTTTTGTGGATGAGTTTTAAAGCTTTTATTGTTTTAGTTCATTTTATCTTCGCTTTTCGGTAGGCGTCTCTATAGGCGGGGCACTTTCGACGCGATGGGGTTACCATGCTTTTGATATAACTCAACGGTTTTTGGGTATTCTTTGTAAAATAAAAAAAAAATTATGGTTAAGGAAATATTAAATTTGGCAGTTTGTGGGATGGTTGTAGGTTCAAATCTAGGATATTATAGAGTAATTTTTTTTCTTATAAGATATAATAATCGAGTAAAAAGTAGATATGCATTATTTACATTACAAAAGTGATTACTTTGTTCTGTTCATCTGGGTAACTTAAAGAAATGATAGGAATAACGGGTTTTTTTTATAAAAGGAGACACAGAAAAGTAACTTCTTTCTTAAGTTAAATTAAAGACATAAAAAAATGAGATTTTATTTGACTGCACTGTATGTACATCAAAAAAGTCAAGCTTAAGAATACTACAAAGTACATGTTAAAGTCATTCAAACACTAATTGACATCTATGAGTGCTACCATTATCATAATTAACTTTTAAATGTTAATGTATGTTACGAATTAAATATATGAATAATGCATAGTATACTTAGCTTACGCATTAAGTTAGTATATTCGTTACTTGTTTCGTGTAAAGTAAAAAAAGTTAAAAGAATATCTTTTCAAAATACATATATTTTTTGTATGACTTGTACTTAAGCCCGTAATTTAAAGCATATTTTTTCTTGAAATCTTCTCTTAGTACTCCCCTATACTCCCTTACCTATCTAAATGCCAACTGACTGCTTTCTAAATCTAGTAGTTTCGTCTGTGCCTTATCTGCCTATATATATTACAATATAATAGAAAAGACCAAAATAAGCGATACATCACTAAATTTCAATTATATTTTTTATAGATAATGCAGTTAAGCTCTACCCAACATATTATCTCTATAATAAAAACGGAAAGCCAGTGATGTATTTTTTTTAAAAAAAAAAATACATCACTAGCATATCGAGAAAAGTCACATCACTAGTAGGGTGTGTCTACACCTCGGGCTCGCATTGTTTTGTCTGTCTGTCCTGTCTTGTAAAGCCGACTTGAATGTAAATGTATATATATATATTTATAGCTACGTATATAGAAAAGCCATGAGAATGCCTCTCAATGGAAAAGTACTTAGGACTACCTGAAGTATCAATTGAAGTATATTTTATTGTATTGTGCCACTTAAGCCTTTTTTTAGTTAATAATATAACTAAGCTATTACAGAAAACTGCTTAGAAACTAAAGCTTTTCTCCAAGAAAAAGAGTTTAATTATTAGCCTTAATTAACCCTTAAAAACTTAAAGACGGTTAAAAATGACAAGTACATTTTTTTTAACTTCTACAATATTTTGAAGATAGAAGCAAATGGAATTCAATAATATTTACAAACAGCAAAGCTAACACATTTCATACAACAAAATCGGGAAAACAATTTAACTAAAATTAGAAAAAAAACAAATTATTGTATGTATTCAATTTTAAAGTTGAGAACGGAGTGTCTTTACACTAGGGACTCTTTTTATATCTTGTTATATGCGATATAATCGTATAGCTATTCCATAATTGTGTTCTCCATTTCAAAATTTCCATAAACTAGTGTAACGTGAAATTTATTACCACTATACTTTGGGTAACAAGATATAAATGTTTGTTTTCAAGCGATACTCGTATATCAAACGCCGTACTGACGTAACTGACTTTACTCCTATTATGATAAGAAATATGATGTGCATATAAAATATTTATATGTGCCGTCGTGGCGCCGTGTCTTAATTTCTGACTGTAAACGCGACGGGTGTGAGTTCGATTTTCATTTGGGAGAAAGGATTAATGTAATTTCGTTAGTATCTCTTTTGATTAAATTCAAATGAGATTTGAACCCACAACTATATTAGGAAGCCATATACATAAGTACACAATAATCGTGCCACAGTGTCATCGATATATAAATATTTAATATCTAAAGAAGAATGAGAAGCAGGTGTTGCTATTAACACATTTTAATCTTTACATCGTTTTTGTTTTATTCATAACATGACATTTATTTGCGCGGGAATAAACTTTTGCAAAATTAATAAAAAATATAGATTAAAGAATATCCATTATGCGCGTTTGTGTTAATTGTGGTATTTAAGAAAATGTGAGCTAATATTGAAATTTTACTTTACTTAAAGAAACTGTCTACAAGAAATCACATTGACTAAAATCCAAAACATATAATTTTATGTTTCTATGTTTATTTTTTTAATTTCACCATGTATTACGGATATGTGGACATATGGGAGCGGAGAGAACCTAGTGTTAAGACACTTCTTTGATCACGTGTTGAGTTGGAACTTAATGCCGATAAAAAGTTATACAAATCAAAAAATATATATTATTCTTTCTTACGTACACATAGTGTAGATCTGTATAAGATCCTGTTCACACGAATTGCAATAAATCCCCTGTATAGAAACGTATGAAGCTACTTTATAATCATCGGTTAACATGTAATTACATATCACGAGATCTTAAGTGATATACTTTTCGTTTGATTTGTGGCCATAAAGATATTTTGATGACAATCTCTAACTATAGCATACTCCTTCAGCATATTGCTTTTATATTTATTTTTAAAAATATATATATAACTTTTGAATTATAAGATATGTATCTTTCAGTCCAGTCTTGCTGGTCTGACACTACTGACATTCCATGTATCGTTTCTCATGTCCTAATTGAATGAAAATATTTGGAATTTAGATTTTTCGTAAATAAGTAGTAAGTCCGAAAACTAGTGGTTTAAACATAATTTAGTTATTTCGTTTTGTAATAAATCTTAATAGAAAAATGAAATTAGGGACATTTCAATTATTAAATAATTAGGGCCATTTCATTCATCATTCAGACAAGGTCATTGGTACATCTTTCAACTTTTTTTTCTAATCAACATGTAGAAATAGTTTTTACTACACCTTAGACTATTTAAAACTTCAATGTGATAACACATTGTATATTTCCTTTATAAGACACCACGTATAATAACAAAATATCTCGGTGGATCGATTGATATCGATAATTATAACTTACGTATTATGTACAAGTAGCTAGTGATTTATAATATGAAATATTGAATTTCCTTTACATCAATCGGTAGTGAGAAACGTGACACATCAACAGCACCTAAAGTAGTTGTGGGTTCCAAATTTTAAATTCAAAAAGGGCATATACATATAAGATAAGGGCATATATAAATATAGAATGAATTCTCATATAAGGTTATAAGTATAAGGCTAAATGGCTTTAAGTATTCATTATTACTATTATTACATATTTTATAATAATCCATTCCAGTCGTCATGTTAGTTAATTTGTAGTGGCTTAAATGATCAATAACAACTAAATCAGGTTCACTAAGAATTAACTCATTATTTTATAGTATTCTAAAAAAATCGTTATTCGGTCCAATTTTATTTTATTCACTTAACATCTAAAAATCCCTAAAACATTACTAACTTTACCTATATTTAATTTTTTACAGAAAAATGTGGTCTCTCCGATGACCCTGGCCTACGAGTGAATGGCAAAGGGAAGAAGATGAGGAAGCCTAGGACGATCTACTCCAGTCTCCAACTCCAACAGTTGAATAGGAGGTTCCAAAGAACACAATATTTAGCTTTGCCCGAAAGGGCCGAACTAGCCGCAAGCTTAGGGTTAACTCAGACACAGGTAAGTGAGGTATCTTTCGTTTTATATATAGTCTATTTTTATTTTATCTTATTTTCTGTTTTGAGTATTGTATGGTAAGAAATTTGCGTTATCATAAGACGGCCTGTTTAAATAATAAATTTGTACCGAAATCGGTTACTATAAATATATTCAAGAATTGACGGATATAAGCACTTTTTTGTATTTACTTACCGTTACCTTTAGCTGAAGGAAATAGTAAAGGAAGCATATTAAATAGGTTTATTCTTAACTATTTTCGACGAAAATTTTTAATTCCACACTTCCACCACAAGTCAATGACCTCAACGATTTAGACAATTCGACGAAATACCAATAGGTGCGTACCTCCCTACCTACATATCGAAAAAATATTGGAGGATCAAAACACGTTTATTATCTGTGGCTCAATAAAAAAATCTTATCAATCCAGTTTTTAAAAAAATAAAATAAAAAAGGAAAAACGAAACCTAGTAATTATGTCGTGAAGGTAATAATTAAACAAGTGTGTATGTTCTTGTATTTTTTCTATTCAATTTTTAATAAGTGAATTTAAAATCTGTTTCTTAAGACTTAAGTGTCAAAATAACATAGCTAAAGCGAAAAGTCGGTAGTACATTAAAGATATAACGTGTAATTAAAAGACAACAATTTTTTTCCTATCTAATCTGTGACGGATAGCAGCGTTTAGAAATAGCAATTTGCTGTATGGATTTTTTTCTTTTTTTTTTCTTTAATATTTAAGTGCATAGACAAGTGTTTGTTTTGCTTTTGCCATTGTGAAATCGACTTTCAAGAAAAAAAAATAGAATGACATTTTGATGTATGTTTTGACATTTGATTTGTAATGGTTATTCTGTTTCCGTTTACATTATTACGTTTAGACTTATTATTATGCAATAAACTGTATTTGATTCATACTTGCCGCAGTTATTAGATAGGTATGTATTTTACAAACTGTGAATACTGTATCCTGCATATAGGCAGAGGGAACCGAGTATTACGGTACTCCGTTGCCCACGTGCCGCCCATTTTTTGGATAATGTCGCGCTTTGTCTTGTTACCAGAGCCAAAATATGGAAAACTATTTAATTTCCTCGAATGAAAATTAATTCGAGAGTCCGATGTTGTTCTTTGGCGCTATGAAAACATTATTCTTCAAATTATTCTATTCTTTAAAATAATATTATTAGCTAAAATATAACAATGAGTTTTCCCACTCAATGTACTCTTAACTATAGAGAAAGTAGAGAACGGAGCGATTTATCACTGTATTTGCTACTACAAATCCATAATTTCGTAAGATTTATAATTTACAACGCACAAACGCTTCAAAAACTCATTTTTACTCAATCATTTATACACAACTTTTGTTAACTAACACGAAAAGTTTTTTAAATTACAAAACTTTATTGAGCTTTACATTATTTTAATAAAGAAGATATACCTACATACATATATATTATAATATGGAAAAATAAAAATGTTTCGCCGTACGTAACAATTCGATTGGTTCGTAAAGAATTGATTCGTTATGTGTCACCGTGTAGAATGAATAATCGCTGCGCTGGTACCACAGACCTTAGAATGTTTAGATGTGACTTGACTAATATAATAATATTTTTTTTCTATAAGATTTTGTTAACATACCTAAAAATAATAAGATAGTTACGTTATTTTCTATTTGTTGCTAGTGATTTTGGAGGTAAATAAGTTTGTTTCGAGGCTATTTTATTATATAGGTAGATTATCCAAACAGAGTAAGGAAAATATTTTATTTTTTTCATAGAGATTTCAATTTTCCAATTGTCAAAACGTAGTGTACTATATTAAATATAATAGTTTAATATATTACGACTGCAACGATTGCTTGATCATACTGACTTGTAGTTGAAATTGTAAAACTACAGAATTACATTACTTCTCTTCTCTTTATCTTACTTCTATTTATCAGAGACATGAAGAGATATAAAATATATTGCAATAAAAATAATATATACCGTATGCTAATAACAATTAATATGGTAATCGAACTCCCTACATGCTCACGCATAATGAACGAAAGCTGACGAATGTGCATTACAATATATAATAATAGATCTTAGTAATTTTTCCATACTTAAATGATACTTTGAAAGTTAAAATAGTGCCGACGTAGAAAAAGAAAAGAAATTTCCTTGACGTATGTAAATTTTTCTAATTAGTTCGGGCGCCATGTTATGTAAATGACGGATATACCAAGCATTCTGTCTCTGTCTTGTTAAGCTTGATGGGGAAATTAAAAAAAAATATAGAAAAAAACTCTTGAAATCTTGAAGTATAGAGTACTAGTATTAATTAGTACAATAGATAATTAGATATTATGTTTTCTTCTAATTAATGCTTGAGTGTATGCTTGTACTATCTATTAGGTACAAGATAGTTTTTGTTTGTGTATTATTTTTCTTTTCAAGTACTTTTCCTTGTTTTTGAACAAGAATAAAAATATATTTAATATATGTATATTATACTCAAGTCGGCGTAGACTTTACAACTAATGATTTCATTAACTAACTATCTTCAGATAATTTCTGATCAATGTGAATGATTGTATCAAACCCAAAAAAGGCAAAGATATTTAAAATTATAAGAGAATTAAATTTGAATAATGCAAGCATTTGCATAAATTTGTGTATTTTTATAATCTTTTGAGTTTAATGTTTAAATTTTGATATGAAAATTAAAATGTTCATATTTTACCTGTTAACATTTTGTATTCAAATCAAAATTATTGAATAAAGTGTAGGAGAATATTTGTAGATAATAATAATAAACAAGAATATATTTTACTGCACACAAAGTATTCATAATTTTTGTTGTAATTTTTTTTTTATAATTTTTTTTTAATCACATTCGCTCTATTTTCATATTGCATATTTGTCTTCTCGCGTTCTACGTTTTCAAACGTACAATATATACTTTCACCCACTTCCACAGGTTGGCTGAAAGAAATCTCTTAAAGAGATAGGTCCACGGAGGCTACCTTTTTTTTCTGTTAAATATTCTTTTTTTTATGTTGAATGCAATACAATAAAGAATATTATATATAAAACAAAATAACACGAAATAAACAGAGGCACGAAATAAATAAAAACACGGACGAGAAAAATATAGTTATTGCTTCCAGCAATGTTTTACTTAACAGGATGGATAAGCTTAGAGAAATCCTTCTAAGTGATTTTATTCCAATGACCGTTCATTTAGTGAAATTACATTAAAACGATGACGTTTTCAAAAGTAAAATATTTTAAATATCATATTTTGTTGAATTGGAAGTCGAGTATCACGCCTGACCTGCACAACAAAGACTACAAACAAGACAACACAAAAACCAAAAAAAATCAAAAGATAAGCCGATAACGACAAAAAAAACAACAATTATCGATACACAAGTGAAGCATATAATTGTGTTCCCTCTAACGATTCTTAGTACGCTAACGGTATAGCAATCTCAAGTTAATTTTATTATAATTTAATTTTTCTCACATATCGTCCGACGCACTTTGATGAGCCGAGCCGGTGTTTTTTATCAATTTCGGTACCTACCTCGCTACCGTTTCCTTTGGTTTTGTTTTATTTGACGGATGTCGTGGGTTCGTTTGCTTGTTTTGTGTTATTTTGTACTAATGTTTTGAATTTCTGCAAGGTGTTGAATAAGTATTGATTGACAAATTATTTTGTTGTTTTTTAACATTTTATTGGAGGGGAAACTATATTTTACTTTGATTTGATGTGTTATCTCCATTAAAAATATTTTACATAGTAAATTTAAATTTTCATTTTTTTATAGCCTCACATTGTATCCGCATACGTAGCAGGTTAAGCAGGGAAATCATCTATTATAAAACCCTATTCCCCACTGTTTTCTCAATTTTTGAGATATAGCATGTTATATGCCGCAACTCAACACCGTACTTTGCACGAAACTAGAATTTTTCCATAATATATCAGTAGAATTTAATATAGATACATACAATGCAGAATGTGCCAGATAGAGATAAGAAAGGAAATTAAAAAAATATATATAATGCTTTTTGAATTGTGTCATATTATGTGTCATTTTTGAATAGTGTCATATATTGGGGCTAAGTAAGTTATTAATAAAATCATTGTAAAAATGATACACAAAAAAACTTTGCTACAACACGTCAATATCTTAATAAATACTGTAGTTTCGTAACCTTAAGTAGGTAAGTAGGTATCCCAAAATTGTAGTGAAAGGCTGAATCGATCAATCATTTTTTTGTTACATGTAATGATTTACGTTTGACCTTATTGCTTATAACCTTGGAAAAAACAAAAGTCAAAGGGAACTGAATAGTAAATAATATTAATATTTCGTGTGAATTTAGAATATTCGCAAATAACAGAGGAACTTGAGAAGATAGTGATAATATATTATTTTGTTACCTTTACACTGTATCCCACACGCAGCGACGTAGGTACAGGAAAGTGTCTCAATATAAAGCAAGTGTTAAGACACTCCGTACCCATTAAGACCCTTCTGTGCTCCACTTTCTGCCGAAGCCATTTTCCTGAAAGCATTGCACGTTGAGTGGCTCATCTTATTACTAGAGCGAGAAAATGAAAATATTCAATGTTCCATTTTCTTGACTGGCAAATCGAACCCACAACTTGTCCCGTTTACAGCCATAAGCTTTCGCCACCGCGTCACAACTGACCTTAAAATTATTTAGTTAGGTTATTTCTTAGAATTCTTAATGGTTATACATTTGATCATAAATAAAGAACGAACGAATTCTACGTCATTCTACTAGGTACTGGAAAGTGTTCGAAACATAAGTTTTCCAAAATTATTTAATGCTAAATATACGCGATTAATTAATAAAATAATAAATAAATTTTGATGACGTATGTTTTAAATATATATTTGTGTACTTTTAATATTTAACCATATTTTACAATTCACATATTTACGGCAATATATTTTTAAATATATATATAGCATTAAGTAAGTAGTCATAGAGTATCTCTATAATACAATATCTAACAAATTAACACAACAGATAAAAATCAAATTAGAAACCATAAAAAAAGGGCTATTCAAACATAATTAAAAATCCACATCATTATCCTATAACATAACTAACGTCAATTTGGTACAGACGAAAAAAACGTGTTGAACCAAAAGCACAGATAACAAAAGGTATAGTAAGGTGTCATTGTAAACAATAGACTAAAAATTTAAGAAAAAAAAAACAATATAAAAGCTACCGCGGGGCTTAAAAAAAACTCATTTGTCGATCGGAAGGCGTCGTGTCAGTATGAAATGATGATGGATGACTTTAATTCGTAATAAGTATAAGAGCAGCGTGGTAACCGTGTGACGAAACGCGGCCTCTCTATATTTCTAGTAATGTTATTTTCTGCTTTGTCCGTTACGTTCACAGTGGAAATTGTAGATTAAAAATTGTTGTGAGAAAATCTAATGATTGTAGAGGTAGGTGTAGTTGGGTGGAGATCGACTTCACGCGTTGGTTGTCGTATCGTAAATTATTTAATAGATTTTTTAAAATTTATGATTAGTCTTTAAAGACTTTGTGGCTTTAGTAACATGGTGATAACCAAGAGTTGTTTATTGGTATAAACCAGGGTTCAAATGTAATTCTGATCCACCATCCATGTTTTAATGAGAACGGAGTGTTCCTCCGTTCTCATTAAAACATTGGTGGTTCATCCATTCTGGTCCACAGTAAATATCTATTGCTATCTATCTCTATACAAAAAGTGTTTTTATTCAATTAATTCCGAAGGTTCAACTAAATAAAATTTGAGAGATTTTTGAAGGAATTGGAAATGAGATGTATATTCGGGAATCTGGATTATTTTTTTATACTTACACGTTGTAGTTGACCAAGCACCGCCATGATTTTCGCCACTTGCTAATAAAGTAGAAATAAAAATCGTGTATTAACTTTAGATTTAACACATTTATTGAGAGGAAACTTAGGTTCCCTATCCTGCCAAGCGGGAAGAAACGTGAAGCAGCTTTCATTTCATAGTAGAGTCTTTGTCTAGACAGCAACATGTATACATTAAAAAATATTTAATTTTCAAATATAACAAACACAAAATACATATACATGTATTAGTTATATATTATAATAATAGAATATATATCATTCTATATGTACACAGATAATGCTAGTCATCATTTAAAATGTTAGAAAAGATGACTTTCAAATTTGGAACCCGCTCTGATTGGCCGTCAAAGATCACCTGTCAACCAATCACGGCCCCTCAAATATGGTGACTTGACAATTGTACAATAGATAAAAAATATCGGCTTCTGTTAAAGTGGCTTTTTATGAAATGGCTGAATCATTATAAAATGAAAATGAAATGAGCGTTACTTTTGTTTCTTTATTATTATTTTTTATTTCTTATTTACTTTGGTGTGGTATGGTTTATTTATTTCTTACTAAAATTTACTCGTGGCTTCGCCTGCGCAAACAAGAAAATGTATAGTCGATGTATCGTAGCCGCCTTATAGTTAAGCTTTTTGAACCTTTGCGATTGTTTCGTTGGGAAAAAGATCAAATGTAAGAAAATCAAATATGCGCATCCACAAAATCCATTGCGGCCACAACGCATGTACTGTACTGTATCTACACAGCATGCAAAGAAAAATCTCAAGTTGTACCATTTGTGCGCCATTTTTTATTGTTACTTCGTTTCTGTTAATCGTAGCGTGATGATAGTAGAATCGTAGCGTAAGATATTTTATTTAATGAGGAAAGCTGTTTTTTCTTTTTTTACTCTTGCCAATGGTTCCTGAAGTTAGTACGCTTAACTAAACAATTTATTAAAGTTAGTGACTTCAGTTGCAACGAAATACAACTTTTTTAGACCTACAACAGCTCTATTTATAATTATATGAAATAGTACAGTCTACAACCCAAATGAATGTAGAGTACCTACATGAAAAACAAAAGTAAATTGGAAAATTGTTTTCAATTCAAACAATTAATTGTAATTGAACAAAGTTGGGAACCAATTGGTGGAATACTTTAACGATTGTAGAATTAAAACGTTACTTTTAAAGTAGCTTTGTTAAGTTACTTACTCGTCAATATTATTCGTCAAATATATCCAACTTCTGATATATAATATTTTTTACTAACTTTGGCGTTAAAAAAATAAACCAATATTAATTGAATTTCTTTGCTATGGAATTATACAAATTGGCTTCCCACGGATATCCGCTTATTATTTTTTTATTTTTTTTATAAATAGAACAAGTCATAAGGCAAACGTGGCAAAACATAGAGTTCCAATGGATTTTCTTAACACTTGATTTTCCCTGTTTATCTTGCTACAGTGTAAATCAAGAATGGGTGTTATACGTATCATTATAGTCACAAAACGGTACATGGAAAGATTACTTACAAACTTTCATTAACGGAAATATTTTTTAGCTTCACTGTGTGTCCCGCATATAGGAGGGTAGGCAGAGGGAACCTGGAAACGTAGTATTAAGACACTCCGTTCTCATTAAAACATTTCCATTCCCCATGTTAGGCCTAATTGTGGAGGCATTTTAACTTTATGTTATCTTGGTCAATACATTTAATTATTAATTATGCTCTAATAACACAGTAGACTGGAAGAACTTAGTGACAATTTACTTCGATTTCCAGTTTCAACTCAGTAGACCAGCATATAACTCACAGCATATACATATCTTCATTTCCCCGTACTAAGCGTAGCGTTAAGATCCGCCAGTCAAAACGCAATGTCTCGATTTCATAATTTCTTTGTCTAACCTCCTATGAATGGAAGAAGCCACCGACAAACATTAGTATACTGTCTCTTGAAATCTATTATTAATATGCCTGCAACTTTTCTCTATAGTTTCAATTCGATAGTAATTAAAAGCATTTATTTCTAGTTTTGCAGTTTATAATTTTAGTTTCAGTTGCTTTACAAAACTTTGTTAGTATAATTAATGAGAACTTTAAGACGTATGAGTTTATACATTTTTTATTTAACTTCACGTTGTATTCCGCACATAACCGGCGTTGTGCCGAAACACAACGCCGCACTTTGCCTGGTTTCCAGAGTGAAGAAAGATGAGAAAGAGAAGTTTTTCCGACTAGGAACTGAATCTTTTCCTGTTAACAGTTAAAAGATTTTGTCAGTTAAACTAGCATTCATTACTTTAATTTTTATTTAAACAGCTCGTAAAACGAATCACGACGTTTGACTTACACTCAATTCACGAAGTTTCTAATTTGGCTTAGTGGTAAATGGGTTGTATCTCCGAAACTGGCTATAGGCTATATTACACTACGCTACTTAGTTCTTAGATTTTTTTTATTTTTTTTATTGTCACACTGTATCCCGCAAACAACAATATATCATTTCCTGGAGGTATCGAATCCCACAACCTCTCGCGCTTTACAGTCACATTTTGTCCCCTTGCATCACGACTATCATGAAATTTCAATTCTTAGTTATTTCATTTAAAAACGGAAGCGAAGTCATAGGAAAATACTAGTTTCTTGTGGGGCTACTCGTCGAACATAATATATAGATAAGTAACCTGTCAATATACATATATTAAAAACATCGCATAAAACCGATTTCATTTTAGTACTAATTAAAACTACTGTAAATCAACGATACTAGGACTTAACTTAGATTTTACGATAAAATCTATCTAGACCTCGAAGATTTATTTCCATTTTATACCTTATTTATATAGAAATAAGGGTCAAATGTGTTTACCTAACGAAGATTTATAAATTAGTGAGAGTATCCAGTACCTCATAAAAGTAACTTCTTGAAATATGTTAATATTTTACTATTAAAGATTATTATAAAATAAATATAACTTTAAATATAAAGAAGCTGATAACAGGTTCATATTTCTTATTATTAATGTAGACATGAAAAAAATATATAATTAAATGCATAAAATGAAACAAATATAGCGGAGTGTCTTAACACTACGTTCCCTCAGCCTACCTAGCTACATACAATGCGAAACTGAAAAAAAATAAGTTATAATTTTTTTTAACAATTTTAAACGTTATCCAATCTACTTGAACATATTTTACTTTGTAACTAATTGATTCATTGAATAATTGAGTAATTAATTAAATTAAGTTATTACGCGACGATCCAATCTGTTTTAACTTGTTTTTTTATATTTAGCTTTCGTTTTACATTTAAATGTAACTTCGTTTCCTGTACTTACATACGTGTGTATATATCAATGTGTGTGCGTGTGTGTTTGTGGCTTCTTATCTTCACGCTGAATCACGTGCACAGCAGGGTTGCCAGAGGAAATCTCTACAGTTAAAACACTCCGTTCCCCACTTTCCAATTCTCTCTCGTAATTAAAAACTGCATTTCGATTCTTTTTTGTGGTTAGTGGTTGTGAGTTCAATTTCTTTTATTATTATTTTCAAAATATATTTCCTTAATTATATCGGTGTGGTGTTGGTTTCTATAGCTTAGCTTTACCTATCATTTCTAAATATGATGATGATGGAAATTTGGGCGAAATATAGCAGCAATATTACGCTCTACTTTTCTTTCATTTCTTTTTCTTTCCTTTCTTTGGGAGCCCAGTGTTAGAACACTCTCCGTCCCTCAGGCACTACCCAATTTTAGTACCGAAACTCCACGTCGCGCTTTGTCTTGTTGAAACAATTTAGTCCCCCGTGTAGTGGGAATCGAACGTATAATATCCTTATGTATAAATTTATATTTATATAGATATAGGTACACTTACATAAAAAATGTAACACAGAAAATATCATTCCTTGACCTTTCCGAGACCCCGCTCGTATGACCTTAATAAAAGTTATACCTTTATATAGGTGTATATTGTTAAAAAAATAAAATCTTTTTATATGAAAAAGTTTAAATTTTATATCTCGTAATGTCATTTGTTTACGAAACGTATGGATTTATTTCGATTGGTTAAGCTGTTTTTTTTTTACTATGATATAGAGAAGGAGAGAGTGATCTAATACTAGGTTCTGCAATCTTCCAATTGTGTTGACATTGTTTCGTGATTTTTATAATATATGTATATAGTGGGGAATTAATTATTATATATTTTCATTTCGTCGTTCTGGTGTCACTTAACACGCAATATTTTAGAGATTTCGGCGAATAGTGGCAAACAGAAGTTTTAACGGGAATGGAATGGTGATTAACATTAGGTTATCAGATTCCCTAACTTACAATGTGCAGTTAAGCTAAATAAAAAAAAATGCTAATATAATGTTCCTTTTACATTAAAATCGAACCTGCAATCACATTTACAAAATAATGTTAATACATATAAGTAGTCAATACAAGTACGTAATTTTTATTTACAAAAAATATTCATAGAAAAAATATATTTTATACAAGCTACTGTTAGTTAGTTAATATGTAAAATTATACGAAATCTCCGCAGGGTACATCCTTCCTCTAACGTTACGCTAATTAATGAGATAACAACATTTACCAAGAACTGTCTTTAACTTAAGAAAAAAAATAACTGCGCATGTTGATAAAAAAAGTTAATTTACTTCCCTTTTGAGTCAAAAAATTGAATGGACATTATCTTTTATAGAGCAAAAAGATTTTTTTCAGTGTAACACGTGGTAGTGATTAAACAGGAGTTATAGAGAATCAATATAAAACAAATTATTGCTTTTAAGAAATACATAGAATTTAAATAAATAAATAAATCAGCTTCAAGCTGTATCCCGCACACTGCAGGGTAGGCAGAGGGAACATAGTGAAAGACACTCCGTTCCTCACTTTCTGCCGAATTCCGGAGGCATTGCGTGTTAAGTGGCAGAACTCAACGCCGCGCTTTACCTCGGCACCAGAGCGAAGAAATGGAAATATAAATTTAAGTAAATATTTCATCTCCTCGAGTGGGGATCGAACCCACAACCAGTCGGTTTACAGTCACACTTTGTGCCACTGCGCCACGACCGGCCTCTACACGTCTCTCTCATAGAAATTTTATTAATATAATTGTTTAAATCTAAGTTTATGTAATATCAATGTCAAAAATAAATAAAAATGAAATGAGAGCCAAGTTCAATATTGAATATTACGTAGTTCTAGCCTTCACCGTCCAAAAATCGAGATCTGTAAATTATGTTATTTTAGGTAAATATTTAATTCCATATTTTTTACATACATGCTATTATATTATATAAGCAATTTAGTCTATTTTGATCTAGTCTTTACTGGAAGTCCAGTACTGATAGTATAAGTCTACTATAAAGTTGATATACTTTTATTACTAAAGGTAATCGTGAATTGCTTAAAAACAGAGTGTCTTAACACTACATATCATTGTCCATCTGCTACAAGTTCTGATAACAACGAGTAGATAGTAAATGTAAGAAGCCTGACAAGGGTCAGAAAATCTACACAAACGAAGTTCCAGGCGACAACTAGTCTTCATTATACATCACGCCTTTATCAAGGATTTGACTAATGACTGACTGGGTAGTGTATGTATGACACATGACGAATATAACTTTATTATTCTATGTAATATATCTTATAGCCCTTCCCAATAAATGGACTAACCAGCACAAAAATAATTTATCAATTCAAACGAATAGTTCCTAAGATTAGCACGTTCAACCAAACAGCTTTATTATACGAGTATTAGATACAATTTTGAGAACAAAGTTAATTTGGCCACTAAACACAAACTGCATGTGTTATTGCAAAATATAAGAACGTAGTGTTCTGTCACTTCTTCTTTCTCTACACCTGTAATAACGTAATTCAGTGTTTATAATAACAACATTTTCACTACTGGCTACGCCTGCAGCATGTGAAGATAAGCCGTTTGATCGGAAGATGGATAGATACGGCCAAGGACGCGCGGCCATTGTATGGTAATGTTGAGATAGAGGCGCTAGGGTGAATATGTTTTACTTAAAAACTGTTATAATGTGATCATCGCGATTTTGTATATTTGCTCAACTTTCAGTATTAAAAAGAGAAAGCAAAAAGGACGTGCTTATCAAGCACGTCCTTTTTGCTCTCTTATCGATAGATGGACAAGAGAATTCTGTAATAAAGAAATAAACAAGTATAATTCAATTAAATATATTTTTCAATTATATGTTTAATCTTCACGCAGTATACCGCAAACAGCAGGATAGGCAGAGGGTATCTAGAGTTAAGACATTCCCTTCTCTATGGAATGCCTAATCTAAGACACATTGTTTGTTCAATGGCGAATTTCAACGCCACGCTTTGTTTTGTCCAGAGCGAGGAAATGAAAATAATTCATTCTTCGAATAGAAATCAAATCCACAATTGTTGGCTTTACGTTCAGACGATATGTCAAGATGGCCTCCATGAATTAACTATGATATTAGAATTTTAAGAAATATAATAGTATGAACAGATACTCTTAAACACCTATATTTTATTTAAAAATACTAAAATACAACCACAGTAGAATATAATTTATAGAGTCATATAAATTTTACATTTTTTTAAGTTATTTCCTCTAAAAACATTACAATAATAATTTTTAATAATAATATAAAAAAAACCATGACAATTATGCACTTAAATACAATACAAAGTGATGCTTTACAATTTTTTCACTCTGTACAAAAAAAATAGAATTTATTAAAATTTTTAAGGAGTAAGGTCAAGAAAAATCTTTTAGACATCTATAGATCACGTATAAAATTTTTACGTATCTTGATTTGAACAAACGCCTCTTGGAAACTTTCCAAGAACTCTGATCACTAAGTCGTAAGGAAACGACGAAATAATTAAAACAATTATTATAACATTTTTTCCTCAATTTTCAAGTACAAATGGTGACACTACCGTTTCGCTAGATGATTTAGTAGGTAGTAGGTAAGGCCCTATAAAAAGTCGCGGGCCAAGGGAAAAACGCAACGTTGAATGTCGTTGTACCAGTTCCTTTATGTACTAAATACTACAACGCGTGATTGTAAAGGCGATAGTTGTAGGTTCGATTCCGACTCGGTGGAATCAATTTTCGCTCTGGTAAGACAAAGTGCGGCGTTGAGTTTCGCTAGTAAATTGGCAATATCTCTAATTTCTTTATATGTTTCAGTATACAACTTTCAGCTAAAATGTGTAGTGTATTGTGGATGTTGAATTTAGGGTTTTTTTTTGTAAGGAAAAGCAAGAATTATTTTGTTTATAATAAACTTGTCGGTTACGATTGGTGTCGAGTTACGATTTTTTGTGTCTTTTATATTTTCCTTTGTTTGCGTTATTATTCCAATGCGAAAAACCGCTTTATGTGTCACAAAAATATTTAAATTTCTTATCAAAATAAAATTTTAACCTGCAACTCTTTTTCAAAAAAAATGATAAAAATGCATACATATCATTAAAACAGGAAATGTATGTGTCAGCTAAAAAAAATTTCCGCTCCGTTTGTTTTACGTCAAAACAGGTATACATTGTACAGTTAGTTTTAAAGTATTTTTAAGTTTAATAAAGCTTAGTAAAAAATATATAGCTTAAAAAAATATCGTCGTGCACTAAAAATAATGCTGTAAGATGCGCTCGGGGTTTTCTGGAATCTCTGAAGATTTCCACTACTCAGATTCTGTCCCCATCATCAGACCAGCTCGACACCATATTACGTGATGACATCATTATTATAAGTGAGTCAAAATCAGTTTTTTTTTTCTAGATTTTATTAAATAGTTACAAAAAATAAAAAATATCTTTTGTAGTGTATAAATAAATTAAATTGTTGACGGTACTAAGATGCAGTTAGATTTTCATTGACCTCAAGTAATAGTAACGGGTTCCATATTCATTTCAAAATTTTTACCTTTTAATTAACACCCGTATTTTTTTTGTTCTCGAAAATTAGATGAATCGTGGGGAACGAAGTGAGTTAACGCTAGGTACCCTCTGTCCCTGCTAAACATAGGGTACAGCGTGATATAAAAAAAAAACAATTATAATATTTTACTCTATAAAATAGTGATATAATATGTATGTTCTATAATCTACATATCTATTATATTATTATTATAATATACTAATAATAATAATATAAACAGACCTTTTAATTAAAGCCAATGAATCTTACTTAAACAACATCGACAAGCATAATAATGTAATAGAGCATGCAACTTATTGTTATAGTATATTATGTATTTAAAGGTCGGGTGTCCTATTTCTGACAAGGGCAATCTTATAAGGTAGTGACCTATCACTACATTATTTATAGTGTTTTTTTTTAACGTGATGGTTCTGGCCACGATCTTCATTTTTGGGATTGAATTATTGTCATTTCAACGTTGCGATAGACAAAATGTGATGTTTAGTTTCACCATTCAATTCAATTCAATACACAATACACCGATTATTGGTCGGAAAGTGAGGAACGGAGTGTCTTAACACTAGTTTGTCTGTGCCTACTATACACGGGAAAAGAGAGAAAAATATATAAGATAAGTAATAGAAAAAAATATATAAGATAAATTACTCAAGTTACATTCTTTTAACTGAGAATTGAAGCCAATATGATCTTCTAACATCATCGTTATAACTATCAGACCATCTCCGTATATCGGTAATACAGTAGTTGGTTATTTATTTATATATTCATTAAAATTATAATATTTTAATGCTTTATCATACTTGACATATACATATCTTGTAAGTTTAACTTCAATCTAGATGCATTTCATTATAGCAGGAAAATGTTGGAGCGTCAGCAACGAAAACTATGATGAAATTTTGTTTTTCTTATTATTGGAGTTTTATTTTATATGTTGCATATCTAAATATTTAATATAGAGGTAGAGGAAAATATTTAATTTTTATTGTAATTTTTAATAAATGTTGTATAAATAATAATTAAAATACATATTTCACCCTGTAAAAAGTTCATTATATAGGACTTTATCTAAAAATATATAGATTTTACTCATTGTTTTTTTTTATGAATATTTCTTTTTAGTGTCATTAATAAAAAAATCTATTCAATCTACACATAGATTCTATGCCAAATAATAGAGTAAAAAATGAAACGATAAATCAAAAGAAACTATCATTTACAATAACATTCAGATCTCTCAACCAAACGACGTGACGCGACGATATCGTAATAACTTATTTAATATTATATATTTATATACAGAAATTATTCTACACTTCAAGTAAACTAGACCAAAGGTGGTACTTTATAATTTACTATCATTACAATGACTCACTATCTATTAGTATTACAAGACTTCAAGTAGCAATCTATAATCTAGATGAACCAAGTAGGTCGATTCTAAACTTCTTGTTCCTATTATTATATACAGTACCGATATAATGCAAAATGGTATTTCTAACTGGTTTTAAAAGTAATTTCTAAAAGGTATGGACGGAAAAGTGAAGAAATTGGATGACTGAACACTATTTTGTCTTTTAATAGCTTCATTTATATTTTTAGGACATTCTTAAAGAATCTAGTATATTTGGTTTGAGAAAGCACTCGTTTATGGGATTTACAAAAAATAGTTATTTTACAACAAGACAGCAAGCCAAACGAACGTGAATGAGGGAGATTACCTTTTATTATATAAGCATAATTAATATTTTTTTCTTAATTTCATCCAGTATCAGCAATTTTCTTAAATCTACCCTCCAGGAATGCCTCACATATTACACATAGCCCATTTACCTTTAGCCAATGATTCACAATGAGTCTATTTTACAAGCCCAATCTCCTCTCTTCCTCCGTCCTTTCCTAATCTCTTTTCAGTCATTTTACTATAATATCATTATGTTATTTTTTTCTAACATACTTCCTATTCTTCTATCTCTACAGTTGAACAGAGTTATCACTCCACCTGTGTGCGTAACTGTCAATGTGTGCGCTTCCTGCAATTAAACAACTTCGAGGTTTCTTATTCAAGCTACATATTATGAATACATTATATATAAATATATGTATGTATTTGTATATATATATGTATATAAATATTATAATGCGCAGTATTGTTAGATTATGACGTCACTTCCTTTGGATTTTCTCATGACTTAATTTTTTATGTTTGTTTGTTGTTTTATTAATATGCTGTTTTAAATTGTGTTTAAAAGAAAAGGGGATCAAGTGTTAAGACACACTGTTCCCTACTTTTCACCCAATTTCAAGAAATTGAGTGTTGAGTGGCGAAAACCAAAAAATTATAATAATTTTATGAAATATAATATGTTAATGTTATATTGATATAATAAAAAAATACTTTTACTTAATATGCGATTTCAATATGGCAACTTTGTATTAAAATTATATGTATGTCAGAATTGCGCGGCTATATATATATATTCTTTATTGCACAGATAAAAAAAAAATAGTAAAATACAGTTGAAAAGATATATATTTATTTAAGTTATTTTTTTCAAAAGTAAAGTAAGTAAGTTTTTTGAATCGTCTGACCCACAGTGCCTAAAAACAAAAGTCTTCAATCAGTGCGTCCTACCTGTCATGACCTACGGAGCTGAACTACCCACCGTAGTTCAGCTCTACACTCACCGTAGGGCTGGTCCACCAGTTCAAGGTCGCTCAGTGTGCGATGGAACGCGCAATGCTCAAAGTTTCTCTGGAAGATAGAATCCGCAATGAAGTGATTCGCCAGAGAACCAAAGTCACTGACGTTGCACGGAGAATCAGCACGCTGAAGTGGAACTGGGCCGGCCATGTGTCCAGACGTACCTACGGTCGATGGAGCCGGTACGTGCTAGACTGGAGACCGCGCTTAGGCAAGCGTAGTGTAGGATGCCCTGCAGCACGATGGACAGACGACTTAAAGAAGGTGGTTGGCAGCGGATGTATGCGAGAAGCCCAAGACCGGGATGGTTGGCGCTCGATGAGGGAGGCCTACGTTCAGCAGTGGACGGCGATAGGCTGATTAATAATAAAAAAAATATTAAAATAACTTTAAGGGAATAAAGAATTACCTTTTAACATTCAAAATATATGTATGTAATATAATATAAAAAATATATATAAAATTAACAATTCAACTTACTTATTCGGTAGTTTATATATTTATATGGCTTGATATATTTGATGCAACAATGACGTAATTGCACTTTACAAAAAAAACCAAAGCCAGTCGTAAGGGTACTATATGTGCACAAGCGTACCATGAAAACCCGACAGTTTCCATGCCCACTCCAAGAAATGGAATATTTAATATTTTCAATTCCCTGTTCAAAACAACCGGGAAATAAATAATTTATTCCTTCGAGTGGGAAACGAACCTACGACTATCGTATGTATGTATAGAAATACGAATTAAATATAAAAGATAAACGCAAAAATTATAAAAAAAATCATCTCGATTTCTCGATAAAGTCATTAAAATCCGTACAAGGCTTTCGCACAGCTGTATCCGCATCGGAAATAAAAAAAAATATTCAGAGAAAAAAAATGTATATCGCTCCATCTAACATTTATAATTAATAAGTGATTTAATTATTTATTAAAAAGTGTTAAATAATTTATAATATATATGCTATCGATGTTCAAATCGATTAATTTCTTAACACAGATTTTGTGATAACACTACCTAATTTACATACAAGTTAAGAGTTTTGTGAGGTCAGTCGTGACTATTTTTTAAATATTTTTTAAACATTTTTAAAGTGTTAATACACACTGGTCGGTTTCCAGGAGGCGCGGGTTCGAGTCCCGCTACGTTCAAATTTTTATACGTTTTCTAAATAAGTATTTAGTCAGTCGTGACTGTGTGGTTCGATCCCCACTCTTAGAAATGAAATATTTATTTACATTTATATTTAGATCTCTGGTTTCGAGGGAAAGCGCGGCGTAGAGTCCCGCCACTCAACACGCAATGCCTCCAAAATTCGACGGTAAGTAGCGAACGGAGTGTCTTAACACTAGGTTCCCTCTATCTACTCTGCTATGTGCGGGATACACCGTGAAGCTGATTTAATTAATAGTTGTGTATGACACATGTCTCATAAACAGATATCATGACATAAATCGAACCGACTAACGTCAGGTAACATAGACTATAGGCTAGCCTACCTCTATAAATAGATATTCAACACAAAAGGAAGCTTTCAATTCTAACCAGTAGCTCCTGAGATTAGTGCGTTAATCGAAACAAACTATTTTTTTTAGCTTCACGCTGTATCCCGCCAACCACAGAGTAGGCAGGAGGGAATCTAGTGAAATAACTACGTTACGATTAAGATATTTACGTTTCCTAATTTCTTCTGAATTCAAAAGGCTTTGCGTGTTGAGTGATGGAGTTCAACGCCAACAAGACTTTCCCTTGTTACCAGAGTGAAAAATTAAAATATTAAATATTTTATTCCCTGAGTGGAAATCAAACCCACAACCATTGCGTTTACAACCGCACCCTTTTGCTCCTGCGTCACAAATGCTTCAGCAAAAAAATATTTAGCTTTATAAAATTAGAAAAAATAGTTGCTACATGGTAGGTACTTAAAGGTTACATTAGCACAATGACAGCGCAACAGCAGTGGAAGAGTCTTATTATAAAAGCACTGGTTGTGGGTTCGAGTCCATTCGTGGATATGGATTATTTTCATTTCCCCGCTCTGGCAAAACTAAACGCGACGTTAACTTCCACTACTCAATACGCTACTCCGTATCACAAAACGTTCTATGAATTTTAACAATTTAATAGAAAATAGCTCCAAACAAACGAACGCAACGATATAAAAAATAGTTTTTTTTTTATTTCCTTTTTCCTCATTAAAAATAATAAGATAAAACAAACGAAACAGCTAACGGCCGCAGGTAACCAGTTCGATACCTGACATGTGCAGAATTTTTTTCTCAATATAAATAGGGTCACACAGCAATTATAAGTAAATGTTAAACGTTACACCGACACGGCCGTTTTATTTCGCGGCCATAACTAAACACGTAATAGACATTGCACAATAACTTTATTAATCACTAGAATATTGAGTCAGCAACGGAAACACAAATCCTTTTTTTTCTTCACGCTTTATCACGCTACAGCGGGATTGGCTGAGGGATCCCAGTGTTAAGACACTCATATCTTCACTTTTGGTCAAATCCTCGAGACATTAGTACAACGCCTTGAAAGCAGAGCGAGAAAAATAATTAATTTCACCGATTGGAAATCGAATCCACAACCGTCGTTTCCGCCACAAATAACAGCAAATTAATTGATTATTTTCACAAAAATATTACCTACTAATAGAAAACATCGGTACCTCTCGTCCACATTCTTTAATTTCGCAACCAACGTTAGAAAGAGAGGGAAACACAAAAAACACAGTACTTCAAGGTAATCAACGTTTACTTATCGCGTTTACTTGGTGCCATAGTGGCGCGGTGACAGTGTGTTACCGTAAACGGATGGTTGTAGGTTCGATTCACATTCAAGGGAGTTAATTACCTTTGATTTTTGTCACTCTGGTTACGAGACAAAGCGCGACGTTTAGTTCCGTGACTCGATACGTAATGTCTCGACCATTGAACAGTGAGAAAGGAGTGTCTTAATACTTGGTTCTGTCTGCCTGCAAAACGTGTTTACTTGACGCCACCGTGGCCCGGTGGGACATCGTAAGACTGACTGTAAACGCTATGGTTTTGGGTTCGATTCTTAAACGAAGAAAAAGTTATGCTTTGCTTCAGTAAGAAAGAAACCGGAAGAAAAAAACCGGCGTTTTATTCTACTATTTAATATGTAATGTCTCAACAATGAATACAAAATTAAGAACGGAGTGTTTCGACACTAGTTTTTCAAAATTAGACTCTATAATTAAGACTTGCTAGAGCAGGTGTCAGACACTGTACGTTTAAGCGATCGTTGTGTCACGTTGCTTCCACGATTTCCAAGTATTACTCTTTTTGTTTCATGATCGCCTGGTACTTTGTTGTGTGTAAATCCTTTATAGGGAAAACCGTTGGTCCTTTTTGCTAGCAATAGTTTCTTGCTTTGCAGAGGCGACTTTGTATAGAAAGAAACTTTGTATTTTATAGTAATTATCTATACTAATATTATCAAGTTGAGAGTATGTTTGTTTGTACGCGCTAAACTCAGGAACTATAGGCTCGAAGTGATTTTGGTTTGTTTTAAATAGTGCATTTATTAATAAAATTAAATGATATAAATGCAATTTAGAGCGGCGTTGGGGACCGCCACCCAACACGCCATGTCCGGAACGGCGGGAGGTGGAGGACGGAGCTACAAATAGCTACGTGGAATGTAAGAGGAGGGATGGAAGAAAAGATGAATGAATTATTAGATGTGATGGATGATAGAGATTTAGATGTCGTTTGTGTGACTGAGACCAAGCGAAAGGGCAATGATACAACTGATTTGCCGGGCAGTCGGGTCGCTTTCTGGGCTGGCGTATCAGAGAGCGAGCGGGGCTGTCAAGGTGTAGGTGTATTATTGTCCTCTCGATTGGTTAGTGCAACGGTTGAATACAAGGCGATCAACCCGAGACTGCTCTGGGTTCGCTTCAAGCTGGGGTTAACAAGAGTATTCTTGTTAGTGGCGTATGCGCCAGTATCCTCAGCTCCGTTAGGCGAACTCGAGGAGTTTTGGGAGAGTGTCAGGGATGTTCTAGGTAGCGTTAGAGGGAATGAAAAATTAATAATATGTGGCGATTTGAACGGATGGGTCGGAACTGCGCGAAGCGGTTACGAGGGAGTGCTAGGTCAGTATGGTGACAAGAGAATAAATGAGGCTGGAAAGCTTATATTGGAAATTTGCAAGGAAAGGAATTTGTTTGTGGCAAACACTATGTTTGACCACAAACAAATTCACATGTATACATGGGAGCGAACGGAAGAGAAAAGTATGATTGACTTATTCCTAGTGGATCAGCGTATTCGAAGCCAAGTCATGGACACACGAGTGTTTAGGGGTTCTGATCTGGGAACAGACCACTATCTAGTAGTTTCTAGAATAAGGGGTCTGTTCACGGGCTGGCGCAACTACACGAGGTGTCCAGACTTGGAGTCGAATTATCGCATAAGAAGCTGGAAGCTTCAAGATCCACCAACTAGAAAGGAATATCAAGAAAGAGTTTCCAAAAGGCTAGACAGCAGTGAATCTGGAAATGGAAATATTGAAGTATGCTGGCAGAACCTTAGGGATTGTATGAAGGAAGCAGCGATAGAGGTATGTGGTAAAGTTAAAAGGGGCTTTAGTAAAAAGCGTGATGAATGGTGGGATGATGAAGTGCAAGATGCTGTAGAAAGAAAGAAGAAGGCATGGCAGGATTATAAAGCCTGTGGCAAGGATAAAAGTATGAGAGAGATAAAAAAGAAAGAGTATAAGCTGCAAAAGCACCAGACGAAAGTACTGATAAAGATGAAGCGCGAAAAGGCAGAGAATGAAAGAGATGAGAGGTTAGAACAACTTCAGGGAAAACACGAAGCTTTTCTGGCGAGAAGTTAGTGTTTCTCGAGGTTGCTCGCTAACTTGTAGAATGAAAGGGGTGCTTTCGAAGGACGGTGAAATTCTAACAGAAAAACCACACGTTTTGCAGCGATGGGCGGAATTTTACAAGGAGATGTATGAATGTGATGACGCCTCAGTCTCAAGTAGCAGCGAAACGCTGAGTCTTGATGTAGCTGATGGCGAAATCAGTGTAAAAGAAGTTGAGTGTGCAATACGAAGTCTGAAATGTGGTAAGTCAGCGGGAGCAGATGGAGTTACTGCCGAGATGATCAAATATGGTGGGCCACGCGTCTTGGACTTGTTCTGGTTTTTGTGCAATTTATGCTGGAAATCAGGGGAGGTCCCAGACGATTGGCGAGGTGCGGTCATCGTGCCTTTGTATAAAGGCAAAGGTTCACAGATAGACTGCGCAAACCATAGGGCTATCAGTTTGATTAGCTTAGGTAGTAAAGTTTATGCTAAAGTTTTAGCGAGAAGAATGCAAGAGAGATCTGAAAGGCTGTTGTGGGAGGCCCAAGGAGGCTTTAGACCTGGAAGAGGGTGTATGGATCAGATCTTTTCCCTCCGCATGATCACGGAAAAAGTTTTGGCCGTTAACCAAAAAGTTTTCTGTGCTTTTGTGGACTTGGAAAAGGCGTTTGATAGAGTTGTCAGAGCGAAATTATGGGAGATACTACCCCGGTACAATGTGAGTGGACCCTTGTTGCAGGCTGTAAAGTCTCTTTATAGAGACCACTCAGCCTGCGTGCGAGTAGGAGCTGGCATGTCGCCCTGGTTTGACATCCGATCGGGTGTTAAACAGGGTTGCGCCATGTCAGCTTGGTTGTTCAATTTGTATTTGGATAGCTGTCTCCAAGGAGTGAAACAAAGTGATATAGGAGTGAAAGTAGGTGACCTGAATGTGAATTGCCTGCTGTACGCAGATGATGCAGTGCTTATTGCATCATCAGAGTGCGAGTTGCAGGCATTGGTCACCACTCTGAAAGAAGAGTGTGAATATAATGGTCTAAGCCTCAATACGAATAAGACAAAGGTTCTGATTTTTGAACGAGATGAAGAAAGGACGGAATGCAAGATCAGTGTAAATGATAAGATATTAGAACAGGTGAATGAAGTGGTATATTTGGGAAGTATGTTCAGTAGAGATGGAAGATACGAGATGGATGTGGAAAGGCGTATTGCTGCCGGTAACAAGGTTAACGGAGCCTTGGCTGCATTGATGAGACGGCGAAACGTCAGCACAGCTGCGCGTTTGGCCGTACACAATGCAGTTTTGGTACCGACCCTGTTATACGGCAGCGAAACGTGGGTATTACAGAAGAAGAATGAAAGAAAGATGAATGCTGTGGAGATGCGATCTCTTCGTAGGATATGCGGAGTCAGCCTAGCTGATCGAATCCGCAATGAAGAGGTACACAGAATGGCAGGTACCAGCGAGGATGTCACGGTGAGAATGAAGAAGAACGTGCTCAGCTGGTTTGGGCACGTCGAACGAATGAGCGAGGAAAGAATGGCAAAAAAGATTTATGATGGAAAAGTGAGTGGTAAGAGAGGTAGGGGGAGACCTCGGTTGACCTTCGAAAACACAGTATCAAAGATACTGGAGGAAGGTCACGTAAAAAGCATGAGGGTCCCCCGGAGGGCATGTATGAAGAGGTTGATGACAGTGGACGAGGCGAAAGAGGTATGTAGAGACCGTAGCGTTTGGCGCTCCGTTCTCTCTGACTACCCCGCTAGGGATAAAGCGTGAAGTTAAGTTAAGTTAAGTTAAGTTAAATGCAATTTATTATTAATTTCTTTAGTTTGCAAGTTAAAGTGATTAAATATTAAAAAAAAAATCCGTTACTGAAAATCTGATCACGGTGACTACTATACCGATCTTCGACTTCGACTCTAAGTTTAAATTATTGAAATTAAAAAAGAATTATTTTTTTTTTTCGATATAATTTTAGTTACCAAGATATTTGTAAACAAACATACATAAACGAACTGACTAAATTTAACTCGATTTCGAACAAAAATATAATTAAAGGTTATTGAATAAAAATAATTAACTCATTAAACTTACAAATCATTATGTGAAGAATTTATAAAAAAAATCGAGGCGACAATTGCGGAGGTCGTGGCGCAGGGGTACAAGCGTGTGACTGTAACTGTGGGCTCGATTCCCTTTTGGGGGATGTATTATTATTTATTAATATTTTAATCACTTCTCTTTGGTACCAAGGCAAAAATCGTACCGTTGAGTTCCGCCGCTCGGGCAATGGCTTGAATAATTCGGCAGAAAGTAGGGAACGGAGTGCCTTAACACTACGTTCCCTCTGCGCACTCTTTTATATGTATAATAATATAATATATATTATATATAATATATATTATATATAATATATATAATAATAAAAATACTAGTAAATAATAATTAAGAAAACAAACAGTCTATTTTCTTCACAAATATCATAATAACTCACCTTTAATGTATAAATAAATAATTGAAATTAAAAACGACGGCTACATATAAACTTGTCATACTAGTTTTACTAAAAAAAGTCATTTTGATAGCCCGCATTGTACATAAATTATTAAAATGTTGCGCTTTCAATGCGAAAGTACTAATCTTACTGTAAACCCGATGGCTTTGGGTTCGATTCCCACTCAGGAAGAATATTAATTATTTTCATTTTTACGTTCTGGTAGCGTTTAGTTCCTCTCCATTTCGTAGTTTGGAAGGATGTGGAAGGAAGCGTAAAATTTCTCATTCTTAATATAAAAAATATATAATTTATAGTAATTGATCTCGCGCAGTATTTATAAATAATTAAATCTTGTGCCTTTGATATTAAAGTGGAGCACTAGCTTCTGTAGTTCTGTAGTTTTTTTACGGTTGCTTGAATGGTTATAGGTTTGATTTCCACTCGAATTACCACAATTTTTAAATAATTTTTATTTTCATGCTATACTAGATAAAGCGTGGCGTTAAGTTCTGCTACTCTATATTGTCTTGAACAGAATCCCACATACCGAGGATAGTGTGAAGACACTCCGCTTACATAATATTTAAAATTCGGGCAGATTCTGTGGAAAATAGTGCCTTGAGACTATATTTCTTTAATAAAATTATGTTTACAGCGTTAAACACCGAATTCAATTAACCAGTTTTAAATATATATAATTTTCACTTTCCGAATCGTGAAAGTTATTGATACGTAACTAAGTATAGCCGCTAGAGAGGTAACATCAAAAATGTATGTACCTATAGCAATTAATAATAAATTCGCCGACAAAAAAGTCGTCACGCTCAATGGATTTTACAGTGTAAGTTAAAAAATTACTGTAATTTCTATTATATGCCTTATATTGATGTAAGTAGAGTCTATAAATTAAATATAGGGTGTTCTATAAATGTTAAACGATCGTCTATGTGCTGAAATTTATGGATATGAACCTGTACTTTATGTATACGCCTATGAGGAAGTACAGTCTTTCATTTGAATGTAAACGCAGTGGTTCTTGGTCCAATTGACAATCGGGGGAAAAAATTATTATTATGACAATTTTTTGCTGTAGTGAGCCAGGGCGGCGTTGTGTTCCGCCACTCAACATCAAGTCAAAAATGGGGAACGCAGTGTCTTAACACTACCTTCTCTCTGCTTACTCTATTATGCGGGAACAGACGTGTAGTCCACATAAGCGAGAAACATATTGTTTATAAGATTTTACGGTTAAAAAATCTTTGTCGATGCTAAATACCTACGACGTTTTTTTTTTACTTAACACGCATACACTCGAATTCATAGATATATTACCACACGCTCATCACGCTGTACGGGATAAGGCGTGAAGCCGAAAAAAAAAATTAAAAAAAAAACAACACCTGCGTCCAATAATTATGTAATAAAATGTGCGAAATTCGGTTTACTTTGAACGGAGAAAGTGGTAACGTGACTTGTCGACTTTGACTTTTAAATGACATTGACAAAAAACATTAAGAGCCAAAGGTTTAATATAAAATTTCAGATTTCGGTACATTCGTGGATGTAACGGTTTCTTAACCGACTTTTGTTTATCGGTTTGTATTTCTTTTTTTTTTTTTGCCTCATGCTGTATCCCGTATACCTATAGCAATAGTATTAAGCAATGGACTTTGTGTTAGAACACTCTGTTCCCCTCTTGCCTTGCATGATGTTACCAGCGAGGAAACGGAGATACTTATTAAATTATTCATTTTCCCGAATGGAAACCGAACTCACGATCTAAGTGTTTACTACACTTTGTTAAAATACGCTTTGCCACTGTGCCACGAGGGTCTCAATCAGTTTGACATTGTATGTAAGTACTCGTATATAATTTTATTCGAATTGTGTAATATTTGCAAAAAAAATGAGATATTCTCATAAATTATCATAAGGCAAAAAAGAACATGCATACGTACATTTTTTTTCTATATAAATACATAATTAATACAGAAAGAAATTTTCCGCATTACAACAACTAAGATAAAACAGTTTACCTGCAAGTAAAAATATGGCGAGACATTCCTACAAAAAAAATGATTTTCCACTCTTATTGTCTCCACCATACTAAGCCTTACCAACCGGGAATAGAACCTACTATACAATTTATCCTATACTATACCCTATATTCTACGTAATAACTAATTTGTTTTCGCATAATTTCCCGCTTGATAGAAAGCTGATATTGATAAGCCGTCTCAATGGCGCCGCGACTTAAACTACAGTTAAAACTACTTGTGTAACGTGACTTTAGTTTAAATTGATCTTAAACTGTTGGTTAACTATTATCTGTAAAGAAAAAAATATAGTATAGAAAGTTGAGAAACAAACCAAATAAATAAAATTAGATTAAAAACACCTTTACGACTCCGATCTCCAAATATCGAAGTCACAACTATCACAATATTATTCATTCAATTTCATATAATTTATTATTAAGAGGCCAATGGTGACACAGTGGCACAAAGTGTGACTGTAAACGCGACTGGTTGTGGATTCGATTCCCACTCGAGGAAATAATATATTTATTTAAATGTATATTTTCGTTTTTTCGCTCTGACCCCTGGCGTTGAGTTCTCTCAACATGCAATAATGCCTCGAAAAAATTGACGGAGAGTGTACAATGAAAGTGTCTTAACACTAGGTTTCGTGTGCCTATCCTGCTGTGTGCAAGATACAGGGTGAACTTGATTTATTTAAGCAGGATAGTATAAGATTATAAACAAACAAAAACAATAAATTTACCAATATAAATGTCAATTTACATGAAAATTATGCATATTTATTATATTTAAAACGAACAGATTTATCTCCCGATAGTACTTGTTTTATGCAGGTCACGAGGACCGCCCGTTTCATTCATAACGCTATATAGAGGCACGTAACTAAGTACCGTATTACTTACTTGTGAAATAACCATTATTTTGACTTTAGAACATAAAAAGACACCGTTTGGGTGTAAATGCAATCTTCCTAGGTTCGATTTGCTTTCATGGGTAATGAATTAATTATATTTTGCTATAGAAACTAGGTAAAGAGTGGTGTTGAGTTGCGCCACTCAACGAACGTCTTGAAATTTAGGTCCTCTTTGAGGAAAGGAGAGTCCAAACACAAAGTTTCCTCTGAGTACCCAGCTATCTGCGGAATACAATATATTTATCATACGTTTTGATATCTTTAAAGCTAATACACCTTCTACGCAAGTTCAAGACTTATAATTCCACCCAAGGGGGATCAAACCCCCAATAATGGTGTTTACAGCCACTGTACCACAGCATCAGCAATCATACTGATCTCAACAATTTTGATCTTCCAGAGCCAGAAAAAAAAACCTTTTAACCTTGTAAATAAATCCAAGCCAAGTTAGTCAGCGAACACCTGCGAAATTTCCTATCTTTTCTATACATTTTATATTCTCGTATATCATTTTGCCCGCAGTTTCGTTCGCTAGAAATCATAAAACTGATAATTAATTGTAATTAACGCTTTAATTGAGACGGTTTTTAGTAGTGGAGTTGTTGCGGCGTTTTTTTTACCAATCTTTTATGATTTTATGGGATTGATTTGACAGATTTTGATGATGTTTGATCATTTTCGTTAAGTTTAAGTTGTAATTTGGCTTAATATATTACTTATATGGGTTAAGAGTATAAGGAAGCGCAGATCATATCAGGAAAGGGATCATCATACATATAGATAAGATGTCATCAGGCCGTAGTAACGTCACATCTGTAAACGTGAGGACGTGTTCGTACGTGTTCGTTTCCCATCAGAGGTGATAAATTATTTTCATTTCCTCTCTCCGATAGATAACAAGACATAACGCTGTGCGGAATTCCATCACTCAGAACCCGAGAATTAAGCGAAAAGCGGCAAACCAAGTGTGAAGTGTCCTAACACTAGGTTCCTGTAAAAATACATTCGGGACACAACGTGAAATTAAAAAAAAAAAACACATACATACATATTTCAAATATGTATTTGTATGTATAATAAAAATCTGAATAATAAATAGTCTAAACAAGAATGCGCAGAAAAAATTGTATAGAATTTTTACTTAGAAACCCGCATCGCATGATCGGTGCATAGCATAGACGTAACGAGTAGGTATTATGTAAATTGGTTAAAACCTATACTTTGTTACATACTTCATTCGCTTTGGGTTCGATTTCTTAGTTTATAGCTTTGTTTGAGGCCATTGTGGCGCAGTGGCAACGGGTGTGATGTATGCGTGATGATAGATGTTTTGATTTTTAGTTCAGATTCGCCATTTAGAACGGTGTCTTCAGACAGCCAGAAATGGGGAGAATGGAGTGTCCTGGCTCATAACACAAAGCTTCTCATTGTCTACTTCATTACAGGCCGAATAGAGAGTAAAACCGAGAAAAATATTCGGAAAGTTGAATATCAAATGTTTTCTTAAGAACAAGCACTATTCAAGAAATTTAATAATTCAATACCATTTCTTTCACTTTCCGTTTAATTTTCGAGACATTTCATATAGAGTGATACTTTGCATTTTTACTAGAGCGAAGAAATAAAAAAACTATTTTCCCAATTTAGAATCGAACCCACAACGGTCGAGTTTACAGTACCACTGCGCCACGACGACCTCATTACCATTTGCCATTTAACGTCTTTAAATCTACGCAAATAAAGTAACAGACAACGACTAGTTCTAATGTTAAACAAGAAAAGTCTTTGATCATATTTATTAAAATATTCAAAATGAAAATAATTTCTAATTTTCCATTTTACTATAATAAATAACAATATAACATACCGTAATATAATTTTTCTTGCACATTTTTTCATATAAGTTAGTGTTATATGGAGCGTGAATATATATAAAACAGAACATGTTAGTATATGTTTTTATGAGGCCATCGTGGCTCAGAGGCACAAGTGACAGGCCGTCGTGGGTTCCATTTCCAATCGAGGTAATGAAATAATCAATAAGTTCACGTGTTCGCTCTGGTGACGAGGGAAGACGCAGCGTTGAGTTCCGTCATTCAACACGCAATACCTCCAAAAATGGTCACGAAAAATAAGTAACGGAAGTGTCGCAATGGGAACTATACTCTTACTACCTACCCTGCTATATGCGAGGCACAACAAAAAAAAATGCGGAGTAGACAGAGAGAACCTAGTGTTAAGAAAATTCGTTTACTATGGATTAAGGTTTTTATCGAAGCTTAATATATATTTTGAGGCCGGTCGTGGCACAGTGGCACAAAGTGTGACTGTAAACCGACTGGTTGTGGGTTCGATCCCCACTCGAGGAGATGAAATATTTACTTAAATTTATATTTCCATTTCTTCGCTCTGGTGTCGAGGTGAAGCGCGGCGTTGAGTTCTGCCACTTAACACGCAATGCCTCCGTAATTCGGCAGAAAGTGGGGAACGGAGTGTCTTTCACTACGTTCCCTCTGCCTACCCTGCAGTGTGCGGGATACAGCGTGAAGCTGATTTAATTTAATATATATTTTTAATGTATTTTTTATTTGTAAATCCTAAAGCTAAGCTTAAACTAAATACCGATATGGTTGCGATCGATTCGACAAAGTAACTAAAACGGTGAGATGAAAGGACAACATTGTAATACAGGAATTTATAGAATTCAGTATAGAAGTACCTATGGATTAAAGAAGCGATCTAAGAAAGCCTATAATTTATTTATTGTCTTTTAGTTTTGCCGACGCAAAGTAATTAATTTGTAAAAGCGATGTATACGAGGTTGCCGTCGTCGTATAGCACATCGTAAACGCGACGGTTGCGGGTTTGATGTCCACTGAGAAAATTATTTTTTATTAATTTCTTCACTCTAGAGGCGAAGCGAGGCGTTGAGTTCCGCCACTCAACACGCAATGTCTTCAGCACTCGGCGGAAAGTGGGGAACGGTCTGTCTTAATACTAGGTTCCCTCTACCTACCTTCCTATATGTGAGTGTGAAGTGTGAAGTGACACTTCCTATATGTGTCAGTAAAGCTAGAATTAAAAAAAAGGAAAAGTGTATAGACAAACAAACAAACAGATAGATAAACGAACAATAAATTAATCCTACGAAACCCTAAAAACGAAAATACAAAGAAAATCTTTCACTAAACTAGATTACAACCCACAAACATCGCTTACTACTTACCGTTCTTACAACTCCACCCAATTCACCAATTTTAAAGTATACCTACACGTACTTAGAAAAAAAACGTTTTCCAATAAAACATATTAAAATTTGAACCCGCACCTCTTGTAAAGAAAGACCCCTAAACCTGAAGGGCCACCAGACATAAAAACTCACTAGGTTGTTCGTAACTGACATGCATTTACAATTTCAGCCCCCACATCAAGTTGATTAAAAAGCAATAATGTCATTATCTATCTAGCTACTACAAAAACAGTATTAATCTGTATACACTAGCCCCTATGCAGTATCACAAAATAATATAAACATTTAAATATAATTCTTATTTATATACAAGAAAAGACTATATTTCTATAGCAATCTAAGATAGAACTAAATTGTGGGTAGTTGTATTTTAGTATAGGCTTTTTAAGATGGTATCAGACGGTTTAATACGAGATATTTTTAATGATAAATAATTTTGTAGCGACATTTAATTATTGTGGTAAATGAGTAAAAAATAGCGAAAATATGTTGGTTAAATTACGCTGTGGAGTGCTTGTGTAACGGTTTTCTTTTAAAGGTAATGGATTCGATATCTGTATGTATTATATAAAGGTTATTGTTAATGTTTTTTTTTATTATTGCAAGGAGAACTTGGTGTACGACACTACGTTCTCACTTCCATGTAGAATAAACGGAGAGTAGAAGAGTGGGAATTAATTAGTTTTAAATATAATTGATTTTTTTGTGTTGAATTCTGCCAATGAACACGCAATAGCTTTAAAATCGAAGAACAATGTCTGGTCTCTCTTTCTCGCATAAAGTAGAGCAGAATATTTTTATTGCCCAGTTACTTCGTTCTCCGCTTTCTTCCCTTGAATGATGGAACACAACGCCGTAAATTCCAAATGGAGATGGAACCCTCGACCGTTGCTGTCTATCAAACGCGGCCCCACTGCACCACGATAACCATTATAGAATGGTGGCAGAAAAACTATCGTTCTTTTAATTTACGATTATGATGTTATTGAAATTTATGTAAAATTAAAATATAATAAAAAACTGTACACTGTAGGTTGCATATTATGGTTGTATGTTGTGTATTGTGTATGTATGTAGTTGCATGTATTATGTAAATACTCGTATTAACAAGAAATCAACACGTGGCTTAAATATTAATATACAGATACGACTCCTGGTCGTTGTATGTACCATATATTTATTTTAAATGGAGGTACAATTTAATTTGTTAAATTTTGAGGCAAAGTACTGTATTTTTAAATGCAATGGTGTCGAGCTCTACCTTGCATACCATTACCATTTTACTTTGAAAAGAAAAGTTAAATTATAGAGTGTCCTACCTCTACATGCTCACTGCCACGGAGCACTTAGTGCCCTAATTCTACGTTCTCACCAAACTAAACTAAAGATTTTCTCTCTCACATTTTTTCTTAATTACTACATCCTAAGTCTAAGCAAAAACGATTACATCAGGGAAAACAACACAAGGTTATTATTCGACGCAAAGTTGCGATACCGACAAAAAACTAACACCGGCGTCTTGGGCAAGCATCCGGTAAACCAATAGAGCCAATATAGCCACCAGATAATCTGGAGCTCCTGGTTTGGGCCACATTCGGAACAAACGTTCCAACATCCATGGGTCTAAAGGAGCTGGTTACTAAAGTGGTCGACATGATGGCCAATTTCAATTGACCCATCTTGGAGTATGATTTTGTTGGGTTCAGCCCCACTTTGTACGAAAAGGGGGGAGCATGGAAGGTCAGTATATATTGGTACAGTTAACAACTAGGACGACAGTTGAGTTGAGCACATTATGAGTTTAATCGGGACTTCCTGATTATTCCAGTAGCGTACAGCACTGAGATTTATTCCTGTTTAAATTTGTGTGTTACGAATTTGATGTGGTTGGTGGATATATGAAAGTGGTTGCAGGTTTGATTTCGACTGGATTAACAGTTATTTGGACTAATGATGAAGCGAAAAATGTTTAGAGATCAATTTTGGCTTATGAATATGTTACGTTTTATGAAGAAGGCGTCTTGTCGTCGTCATTACAGCCGCGTAACGTTAGACTGTGAATGCGACGGTTGTGGGTTCAAATCCTGTTCGGGGGAAATAATCTTCAGTCTCTTCATTCTAACATTTTTGTGACTTCGCTCTGATAGACAAAACGAGGCGTTGAGTCCAGCTACTTAACACTTCATGGCAACAAAATTCAGCTGAATGAGAACAACTCCGCCTACCTTTTTTTCACTAAAGAACGTAATATGAGAATATTTTATTATTTTTCCAAAAAAAATAAAACTATAGCGATTAATTTGATATAACATAAAGTTTACTTATTTATAACTTTTGTTTTTCAATAGTAAAAATGAATGTCAAAGTTTTATAGTCATTAAAAAGGTTATGATCAACAGCTGATGTTTTTAATGCTAATAGCAATTATTTTTGTTTTTAATTTCTCTCTCTCGCATTAAGTTAACAGCATAAGTAGAGAAAACTGCTTATTATTTATTTAAAATATGTTGTAATTGTGTTACCATAGTGGGGAAATGAGAATAATTCATTCCTCCAAATGGAAATCGAACCTATAACCGTCATATTTACAAGCGGTGTTGTCTATCAGCACCATCATTTCTTCATCTCTTGTCTTTTTTTCACTTCACATGTATCCTTGTATATAGCACAGCAAAAGCGTAATATACAAAAGGATACTCGATTCACCATTTTCTACCTGATTTTTCGAACATTTCGTATTGAATGACGGAATTAAGAAGAAAAAATAAACATTATTCATACCACCGAGTGGGAATCGAACACACAACCATCGCATTAACAGCCTGACTAGATAATTGCTCGAAATAATTTCACTTATCTCGTCTGTCTGTCGCATGTATTCTGTTTATGGGAAACATATCATTCACATACATACATACATTTCTTATGGAACTTTTTAATATGATAAAGTCATTAGTTACGTGTATGAGAAATGTATTATGACGTGTTATAATGAGATATACATCGCTTGTTTTAGAATTAGATTAGAAATCAAAAAGTTTTGAATAACGGGTTCATATTCCAAGGATATTGTTGTTTGGTATTTATACAGCGATGGTTGTGGATTCGATCCTCATTTCGAAGAATAAAATATTTAATTACTATTTGTCTCGCTCTGATAGACAAAATGCGGCTAAGTTAAATTTAACACGTAATGTCTCGAAAATTGAGTAGAAAGTGGGGAAGGAAGTGTCTTATCGACCATTAGGTTCCCTTCGCCTACCACGTATATCAAATACGTGAAAAAGCTAAGTGCAGAAGGTAGGTCTAACCTAATGTAAAGATATATTAAAATATTTAACGTGATATTATAGCCTTCCTTGATAAAAGGACTATACTTGCTATAGCAAGTACAGTGCGGGTTAAAGTGTGAGGTCAAAAGAAAATAAAAAATATATATATAAATTTAGGCCATCGCACCCCATGGCACACAAGGATGTGACTGTAACGCGACGGTTGTGGGTTTGATCCCCAATTGGGAGAATAAATTACTAATATTTTCTTTACTTTGCTCTGGCTCCAGGGCAAAAAGCCCGGCATTGTGTCCCAACACGCAATACTTTGAAAAATTCAGCGGTAGGTATCTTCACGCTAGGTTCTATCTGCTTAACCTGCATGCGGGATACAGCGTGAAGCTGATATGATTGGATTTTGTTAAAAAAATATAACTTGGATATTAAAAAATAATAATGTGAGTACAGTTAAAAATTAACGGTTATAATATTAAATCCCTCCATACATTATTTGCTTGCATGACTTCTGTCAATTATAACTCAATGAGGCTTGAAATTAGTCCTTTTAATAATTTTTATATTAATAATAAAATAACGACGTAACACCTTGGTGATGTTGACACTTGTTTTGGTGCACGCGACGGTTGTGGATTCAAAATTTGTTTTAGGGAAAGTATAGAAATGAATATATTAAATAAACTCCTTAGTACGTACCGTAAGTACTTTACATATATTGTCTTTTCGATTGGGAAAAGGAGAATGGAATGATTTAGCACTCAGGTCTGCCAAAATAATTGGTTGTTGATAAAAAGGATAATGTAGAGAGAGAGAAAAGAATGTAGAGAGGCCGCTGTAGCGCAGTATCGACAATGGCTTGGAAAGTCGGCAAATTAATTTGACTCCTACGCTCTACGGGTTGTAGGGAATTGTTAAATAGTAGATACTATTTAATATTAGTCGCTAAACAGACAAAAAGTGGAGAACGGAAAATCATAATTCTCGGTGATATGAAAAATTTAAATATAATCTAACATTAACAAAAGGCTTAATATATATGAATGGTCGCCGTATTTTTTTAAATGAATGATTGATCTACACGTTGATGTCTTTTTTGTGTGTTTCATCATTAGCGGTAATTAGTTAGAGCTTCAAATACCTCTGTTTTTGAAGTGGCTTAACTCAAAAACTACATAATTTAAAAATATATATATATATATATATATATATATATATATATATATATATATAATATAGTTTTCTTTTTTTCACGATTCTCGCATAAACCAGGATAGGCAGAGGGATGTATTAAGGTACTCCGTTTCTTTCGCATCTGAGAGATCGCATTTTCCTCGCATTACGTCTTGAGTTACGGAACTGTATACTGCCTCATTTCATGCCTTCATTTCTATGTTTCTTTTTAATGTACAACCTTTTTTTATATTTTCTTTTAGTTTAGATTTCACCTAATAGAATATACAAACAAAACTATAAACAGTTTCTAATTAAACATTATTAATGTTTTTATTGTACAAGCCAACGGTATATGTATTTATTTTTTCGATATTATATAAATATAACTTATATCACTTGCACACAGACCGTCCGTTTACAACCTTGGTATTAGTATGTAGTAAGAACCTTAACTGACACACGAAGGGCTTTTGAACTTTAAAGTTTAAGTTATTTTTTTTATGTATAAATGGAGGATCGATCCTTTACTATTTTATAATAAAGTCATGTAATTGTCGTCAGCAAATATATACTAAAATTTACTTTTTTCCTGTTTCCGAGAAATTGTTATGGGTTCGATTTCTATTCGACGAAATGTAGCATTTAATATTTTCTTTTCTTTGCCCTGATGGCGAGGCAAAGCGCAGTACCTCCATTCAACACGCAATGCCTTCAGAATTCATCGGAAAATGGGGAGCGGAGTGTTATTACACTAGGTTCCATTTCCCTACCCCGCTGTGTGGGACAGTAAGGAACTAAAAAAATTTGAGAAATCCTCTCCTAGGGCTCCTCTGATTCCCAAGCCTATCTACATGCTAAACTTAAAGTTTTAAGTCCAGTAGTCTGTTAAAATCTGGAAATCTAGTGTTAAGACACTACATTCCCATTTAGAAAGAATTCTGGAGCCATTGTGTGTTGAGTGGCTGAAGTCTACGCCGTGATTGGCACCTTTAGCAAAGCAAATAAAAATAATAAATAATTTATTTTCTCAAGTGTGTCAACAAAGATTGTGTCAACATTTTTTTATATTAAAAATTTATCAATAAAAACACGGTTTTATACAAAAATGCCTCGAGGCATGACGCGTACAAAAATTACTAGGTCGGTACATTTTGACATTTCCGTTTCCAAAAACCGACAGACGGTCTTGTTTTATATTTATCTTTCTTTTATAATTGTAAGGAACTCGAGTAACTGAGTTTTTATAGTGATAATATATGGGTTCAATTCTAGTGTGATGTAAACGCTGAAATTTAGGAGTGTGTTGATCCCTATAAAGAAAAAAATTTTGAAATTCTGGAAAAAATATACGTTTTTTACGTTGCGAAATTGAACTTGTCGGGTGGAACCTAGTGTACCATTTGTAATTTTCGAGACATTGAGCGGAACACAACGCCGTTCGTCAAGTAATGAAGTAGCATTCTTCCAATTCTATTAAAAAATTGCATTTTTCTTTCAATTTCACATTTTACGCAAAACAAAACTCAAGTCTTTATTGAAATCTCACGTTAGCTGTACATCAAGCGTGGTTACTGAACGATGACGTCACGGTCGCGTGGTCACCTACCGTCCATTTAAAGTTAATCCACATTTTCTTCTAATTCTCCTCTCTCGGTGGTTCCAGATAACTTGGTTCAAATTTCAAATTTAAATTTTTTTTGATTGCTTTTTTATTAGACATGAATTTATGGCGGCCCGCGTCGAACGCCAAATGTTGGTAACTTAATTACGTTATAGTTTTTATTTGTTCAATCGTTGTGTAACATTCATCTTCATTTAGCTTTTGGTATTTAAATGATTGTGAAATAAATGCTTACATCTGTACAGTGACGGAACCCAACGAGATTTGTGGAGGGTACAAATCTCGGCGTTGAGTTCCGTCACTCAACAGACAATGTCTCCCAAATTTAACAAAAGGAGGAATTGATAAAATTAATTAATTTTATTAACTCTAAGTAACGTACCGATGTATTATATTAATATTTATAAATTTTGTTACAGGTATGGAGCTCTTAATTAGCATAAGGTTTGTTCGACCATTATTGTAGAGACTGTTTTTCAGGTTTTTGCCTAATCTATGGAAAGGTGATAGAGGTCTAGGTGATATTTTTTAAAGTGATAATGATATTAATCACATTACTTTTGTAATTTTTTGCTTTGTATGGGAACGGAGTGTCTTAACAGTAGATTCCAGGTTCTCTCTGCCCACCCAGCTACGTGCGGGATACAGCGTGTTTTTTTTAAAAAAAAAGTAATATTTTAGCTTCACTGTATCCCATCCCAGCAGGGTAAACAGAAAGAACTAAGAGTTAAATCCCGTCGTTCTCCATTTCTTCTTTAATTTTCACTTCTTCCGAAGTTGAGTGGCAGAGCCACACTATATACAACAATAAACGTGACGTAACATAGCCTATACTACGACATAATATAGCCTTTATCGATAAATGGACTATTCAACATAAAAATATTTTTTTAATAAGGACCAGTAGTTCCTGAGATTACTGATATCAACCAAACAAACTCTTTAGCTTCATTATATTAAGTATAGATTAGATAATCTTAATTCTTTCAAAAATCATGACTCACCGACAAAACAAAGTAAGGAAAAAACGAACGTTTTTAATAGTAATTCACTCCATTGTGATGATTCTGATAAAAATTATATTTTCGCTCCACAATCTTTTGTATCTTTTAATAATGTTTTACTGTTATTCTGTTTATTGTCTGTGGCTGATAAGGAGTTATAAAAAAATGAATAAATGTTCCGTAGTTTTATATTCTTGAGGCCCCGTGACACAGCGGCACAGGGTCTCACTATCGCACGACAGTTGTCATTTCAATACCCACTCGGAGAAATTAATTATTTTTGTTACCGCGCTCTGATAAGACATACTGCGGCGTTGAGTTCCGTTTCCAATCAACTCGTAATATCTCAAAAATGAAACTTAAAATGGGGAATGGATTTTCTTGATTCTTTCCTACAGCCTACGCAGCTACATATAGGATCTTTCTATGTTCATATATTAAGTTCCACAACTCCTATAATAAATGCCCATACAAAAATCATTGAAAAACGCCATTAAATTCAATTTTCAAAGAGCATTTCGTAATAAAACAACATCCTGTCAAAGAAGGCTCACATATATACATACAAACAAACATAAATATATTCATACAAAAGTCTAAACGTGAAACCAATTTAGTTTCATATTTTTCCCATTATTACAGTAGCTAGCGATGTTAATAGACGGACGGTCACGGTTGACACACACGGTAATCGGTTTTATCATTTTATCTTAAGTGCTATAGCCTTTAATAGTACGAACTTGACCTCAAAAATATATTTTTTAGCTTCACACTATTCCACATCCCTCCCTGATGTCCTCCTATAGGATACTGGAGGGAAGCGTTTACAGTCAGATTCTTTGCCGCAGGGTTGTTGAGGCATAGCTGCAAAGCCTTGAGCATCGACTAAAAGTAGTTTTCTTGTTCGTATTCCATAGGATACATTTCGGAGAGTGTGCAGCAGCACTGCATATCCTAGTACCTTTTTCTCCTTTCCATCTTCGGGGCACTAGACGTAGGCTGGGATTTCACCCATATGTCGTCTATGTACGTCCTTTTCGTACTCAGCGCTTCGCCTCCACTTTCTTAGTACAAACAGCTAAAGAGTGGAACTCCCTACCTGCCGAACTATTCCCCGATAAGTATAACTTGGACCTTTTCAATGCTCTTGCCTTCTGATTTTTTTTTGCCTTTCGACAACACATCCGCTATTCCTTGAGATTGTTCGAGTTCGATCCAAAGCACATCTTCACTTACCATTAAGTGTCTTTTTCTGTAAAAAAAAAACGATAAAAACAGTGAACGTAGCTTTTTAATATAAGGTTAACTCTACCTGTACCCCTGTATAAAAGAGACGCGTGAAGTTAAGAAAGAAGATTTAGAAATTTGTCATAAGCAACATTGAACAATTATATTATTGACATAGTTTTATAATCGATTCATAATGTATAAACAAAACCTTTTTTCTTGCGAAATATAGGGATCAACAGCCAGGATTCATTTAAACTTTATGGGGATACTAGTATCTTTGATAGACATGTAAAATTTAACTAGATTAAAGAATGGGTCATATTAATCTTTCTACGTAGCCAAGTTATAATAAAAAAAAACTCTGCAATAACTTTATCATATATTAGAGAAAATCGCATCCGTAGCGAAGTAAGCACTTTATTTCGTACCATTTAAATAGTACGAGCCTTAGTTTACTTCATACAGATTTTAAAATATAGTAAAAAATATTATACATATATCAGTTTCGCAATTACATCTATACAATAAGTTATTTTTTTATATGAAGACAAAAACAAATGAAAAGCTAGTATAAAATAAAATCCGTTACTCATTTCACGTTATGTTTAGCTTAAATTGAAAATACATTGTACTACATTTTACTTTATATATCTTTGATTCATGTTTATAGTCTAGGGGGCGAATGTTGAGAAAATTATAGGTTAGGTTTATGCTATATATCACATATAGCAGGGTAGGCTTAGTGTTAAGACACTCCGTTCTCCACGCAACGATTTATTATGTGTTGAGTAATAGATCCCGTCTCTAGGCTTTATTATTACCAGAGCCATCCTTCCCCAAGTAAGTAGCAACTGTACGCAGCGTCTTATTAAAATTTTAATGAATGTCTATTTTTTTTAATTAACGATTGCTTAATAGGTACAATAATTACTTTTTTCTTTTTAAATTAAAAAAATAAATAGTCAATATATGTATATATTTTTTTCATATAATTTAATCAAATTCCCCGGTAGAAGTCGCTAGCTACTTCAATATATAAATAAAGACTATTTATTATTCCATATATTTTTATTGTATGTTTTTTTTTTCTAACTTCTAATAACGTCTTCAATTTCAATACCATCTGATGGAATGATTTATTGCATTGATCTGTATACATTAAAAGATTAATATTTGTAAAAAAAAAAGTATACAACTCGATACGTATAAGAATCAGCAGACGCCACTTGTACTATTAGTTCACATGGTTAACGGAGCGAAGCGGGTTTGATGCCCAACTTGCTTCATAATATTAATGAGTTAGATAAGGAATTTGCTAGTAATAAAATATTATCTTAGATATAATATTGTTTTAAACAGAAGAAAAGAATTGTGTTTGAGTTTATGTGTATGTTAAGAAATTTATATTATTTATTAATCCGATATAACTTCATGTCACACAAGTTAGAGTGTGGCGTTAAGCCCCGCCATTCAACACGCAATATCTAGAATTCACGGGGAAAGTGGAGAATTACATTTTATCACGCGGAGCAGAGACAATATAGTGATATTTCACTCTTTTTATATTTCTATTTAGAAACAATGAATTACAGAATACTGCAATTTACCGTATCTGTTCATAATAATAAGTATCGTGTATGACACATTGAGTGACCGAGGGAATTTTGACCAGTAGTTCCTGAGATAAGGGCGCTCAACCAAACAAAGTCGAAAGCCTTACAAAATTAGTATAGATACATTTTTTACCCTAAATATAAATTCAAATCTACAACCATTGTCCTTAATAATAACCTTTCGATATATATATTTGGATGTCCCATAAAAAAAATCTTTTGAACGTCAAATTCAAACGTTGTTCTATTGTGGGCCTGTCAAAATTTGTGATACGCCACCTGTACAGATGGTCGTTTTGTTAGAGATTATTATATTTTTTATTTTACCTTATGGTACAGTAGTTATTTGTGGATAGTTAAATGAGTACCTAGATAGTGTATAGTAGGTTCGTGAATGTTAATTAGTAATTTCTATAATTAAAATGAGATTTTTTGTGGTACAGCGGCATAGTGCCTTACTTACGGTACTCGCCATTTTATTCGAAAGTTTCAAAAGGGAAATAGAGTGTTTCAACACTCGGTTCACTCTGCTTACTCGTATATATGCGGGATACAGTGTGAAGCTAAAAAAATACTAATTTACCCTACTACATGTCAACAGGAACAGATGCTCTTTTATTTATGCGACTTTAATGACCAGCACTAGTATAGGGGATGATAGAGAAAAAAATATATATGAAAAACTTTATTAGGACGTATTAAACCATGGGTGTTCAGTGGGATAATGTTCGACTATACAAGCAATGGTTATGGGTTAGATTTAAAATAATGTTTTTTTTATTGAATGAGTATTGCTAAGCAATTTTTAGAGATTTAGCTATAGAAGATAATAAGCTGAAAAAAAATATTATTTTACGGAAAATCATATATAAATAAACCATAATTTTATAAAAAAAAAATTAAAAGTTCTTCCACAATAAGTATTTTAGCTAAAATATTTTAAAAACATATTGCAAATGACCGGGACATAGTATCTACCAGTAAATTTTATACCTACAAGTTCGCTTCCTGTTCGGGAATAATAACTATTTAATTAAACTCGCTCTGACAAGACAAACAGTCAGTTGAGCTCCGTCACCCAACACGCAATAATGTGAGACATTATCCCAACACGCAATAATGTGAGACATTATTGCGTGTTCTAAGTAAGTTCAAGTGAAACATGGATCTTGTTTTGATACCTGCAGAATATCGTCTAACCACAAAAGGAAAATATTTAGTGTTTTCACTAACATAGAAACTGATTCGAACCAGCGATCCTCTGCTTACCTACGAATTAAGTCAAAATCAGCTTCACGCTGTATCTCGCACACAGCAGGGTAGGCAGAGGGAACCTAGTGTTAAGACACTCCGTTCCCCACTTTCTGCCGAATTCTGGAGGTACTGCGTGTTGAGTGACAGAACTCAACGCCGCGCTTAGCCTCGACACCAGAGCGAAGAAATGGAAATATAAATTTAAATAAATATTTCATCTCCTCGAGTGGGGATCGAACCCACAATCAGTCGGTTCTGCAGTCATACTTCGTGCCGCTGCGCCACGACTGTCCCACGACTTACTTGTTTATATCATATGCTTATTTATAATACATACGAGTCATCAATTAAAAATTGAACTACCCTTCAATATTTATTGACCCGTTAAACATTCTTCAAACAACTTATTGATAGTAATTGTATATTAAGTGAGTTATACAAGTAACCTATACAAGTTTTTACTTATAAAAAATGCAACATGCAAAGGTGAGTGTAGGTTCAATTTTGACTCAAGACAATGTTTAGGTTTTTTTCTTTTCATTATTTTTATATTCAGTTAGTTAAAATAATGAGTAGTGCTGTCATGTATGTAAAAATATGTAAGATATGATAATATTTTTGCTCCAATTTCATAGGTTCTCTGAGCTTATTTGAACGCCTAAATAAAAGTTGAATTATGAACCCATATTGCGTTCTTAATAATCAGAAAAATCCAATCAAGGCACTTCCTTCTTCGCTTAACATAACGCCGTGTTTTGAAACGATGTGTTTTAAATATAAACCAACTGCCTCCGTAGTTAAATAATATCCCATTGCTTTATAACTTTTTTAGCCTGACGATGCTTTATACCTCATATAGGAGAGTAGGTTGAGTGCTAGCTTCCCTCCTTCGGGTGAAGTGTCCGTTTCTCGCTTTTCGCAGACATAAAAATTATTAACATGCCCAGTGGGACCCAAACTCACAACCATCGCGATTATAGTCAGACGCTATGCCACTGCGCCACGACGGCCACATGCGCTGTAATATAGGTATACCTTGCTGTGTATACGAACTGTGTAATTTTTTTTTTCCAACACAATGCTAGCACAATAAAGGGGAAACTGTATTGACAAACGGACAGACACTGTGCACATCAATTATTATTTTAAAATAACAGTTTTGTCCATACAAAATAAATTTACGCATCGTTGCTTCGTACGAGTACATTTGTGTTTATATAGGATGTTCACTAATGATTGATTAATTGCAACGTTTTACTTTGCTTTCTAAAACTTGTTTGTATATAGTGTGTGTTTTTTCTTATTCGGTGATACGGTGATTACATTGAATAATTTGATTTTTGATATTTGATATTTGTTTGTGGATTTGGATCGCATTTTTTTTTAAATTAAAATTTAACGCACATAGCAGAGTAGGTAGAGGGTTCCAGGTACCCTCTACCTACTCTGCTAGTGTTTAGATACTTCGTTTCCTCTAGGACACTTCTGTTGCCCAATTTCCGTCTAATCCCGCGCTTTGCATCGTTACCACAGCTATGAAATTAAAGTTTCCTTGAATGGTAATCGAAACCACAACCAGCCGCGTTTGCAGGCGCTCGCTTATGCTACTGCGCCACAACTAAATAAAAAGAAATTATGTATATTTGAAGTAAATATCAAATATACATAAACATTGTTCGATATAGTTGAAGTCAATCTATAGTAAAAATAATCTATTATCTATACTCGTATATAAAGAGTAGGCCTTGAATTACACCACTCAATAGCAACGCAGGTAAGGTAAAAGGCGGCTCGTGCCTTAAAAAAATGCATATAAAATTTAAGAAATATATGATCAAAGAAATCGCGAAATATATATATATTTTTTATAATAAATAAAATAATAATATAACCTAATAATTTAAATGTCAGTGAGGCCAGTCGTGGCACAGCGGCACGAAGTGTGACTGTAAAACTGACTGTGGTTGTGGGTTCGATCCACACTTGAGAAGATGAAATATTTACTTAAATTTATATTTTCATTTCCTTGCTCTGGTGTCGAGGCTAAGAGCGGCGTTGAGTTCTGCCACTCAACACGCAATGCCTTCAGAATTCGGCAGAAAGTGGGGAACGGAGTGTCTTAACACTAGGTTCCCTCTGCCTAACCTGTTGTGAGCGGGATACAGCGTGAAGCTGATTTATTGATTTATTTAATAGAAATGTGAAAGCGTAGATGGTAGAACGTTTGTTCTAATTTCACGCAAAAAATATTGAACTAATTTAATTAAATATAATATTTTGTATAACTTGGCTATAATATACCAATAAGTTTAAGCGTTCAAAGCCCCGTTGGGATTGCTAGCTATAAATAAATACTAAAATTGAACGTGCTGTATAACCCCAACGTGTATGTATGTATGTGCCCATCAATTATAAAAGCACCGCGCGGAACACTCGAGGGCGATTCGGAGGTCATGTCTTACTAACGAGCGGGCATTCTGTTGAAGAAAAAACCTACACTGAATTGCGAAATTTTTCACTTGCATTTAATTTTGACGAAATTGTTTGACATACATACAAATATGAGAATAGCTTCCCACTGTATCCTGCAAATAGCAAAATAAGTAGAGAAATCATTATGGTAAGAGTTAGAACACTCTGTTCACAATTTTCGAGACTTTGCTTGTTGAGTGGCAGAACTTACCACACTATTGTCTTGTTACTAGAGCCTGGAAATGAAACCACAAATGGAATGAAAGTGACGAGAATTAGAAGAAATTAAATAACGTTTCTCTTTTCCTTTTTCTACTTTTTGTTCTTTTGATCACTGGGTAAAGATCGGCGTTAAATTCCGCGATTCTTAAAATTTTACAGAAATAAGAGAATAAACTAACATAAAATAAGATCTCTCCACTTATTCTATAGTAAAATTACTGTTTCCTTTTTAAATCATATAAATTTATTATTAATTTTTTTCTAATTTTTTTCAACATAATATCATCAACGAGAATTCCTAATTATTTCATACAAAAACACATACATAATTATGTCAAAACAACTTTTGGTACGGTTCTCAGAAATATTTTTGATTTCTTATATGAAATTTCTTAGAATGTTTAATCAATATTTATTCTATTTTGCTTAAAATTGTTGATATTTTATTCATTCATAAATAAAGCTTTATATTTCTTTTGTACATTAGACTAAGCAGGGAGAGCCCAGAGTTAAGATACTCCATTCCCCACTTTCAGTCCAATTTCAGAGTCATTAAGTGACGTAACTTAACTCCGCGATTTGTTTACCAGAGCAAGGGTAAAAAAAAATATAAAATATAATCATTCTCCCGAGTAGAGATCAGGCCCATTACACTTACAATGAAACGCTGTCCTATTATACCACTCTAAATGTAATTTTTGCTTATATTTTAAATGTGGAGACCATTTAAGGCACAGGGTCAGGCTTCTAACCATAAACATGACAGTCTCTGGTAACCAGGCAAAGTGCGACGTTTAGTTCTACCACTCAACACGAAAGAAGTCTGGACATTAAGTTACCAGGCTCGGGTTCCCTGCTATAGCTATGTGGGATACAGCAGGAAGCTACAAAAAGTTAAATAAATTTCGCTGTCCTGTCATAGTTACCATAGACTTTAGAAGGAGTCACGTTCCTTCAATTTGGCCAAGACCAAAACCGCTAGTCGAGAGTTCTAATACATAAATAGACAAAACACAGACGAATCTATTTCACGGGTCGTTACTTATGCAAAAGTCTAGTTTAAACGCATAATAATAAACAATTACAACGATTACACATAGAAATAATGGTAGATACAATCTAATTAGTTAATAGTTCAATTTAGGAGATTTTTATTTTTATGATCTACGCCAAAAATCTAAATTTATTGTTCTAAAAACCTGCGGTGGCTGTAAGTTTTAATTTCATATATGAAATATTTTGGTGCGTCACGTTTCTTCTCTCTGGTGGAGACAACACGTGGAGTTGAGTTCCGATGATGATGTTAAGATGTTTTGATATTGAGGAAAAATAGAGAAGAGAGTTTGATCTAGGTTCGCTCAGCTTATTCCGCAGTGCTTTAATACTGATTCTGGACTATTTTTTTTTTCATTTGATGCAATTAAAATAAGAATAATGTATGAATGAAAATAGATGTAATATGTAATGTGTTATATGAAAATAATGTAATAAAAAAATAATAATGTTCCGTTAAGATTTTATTGTAAATTATTCGGAAATTTTGTTTTTTAATTATGTTGAGTTGTTAAACAATGTCACCTCATACAGCAACTTCTTTTACGTGAACCAAACTCACGGTATTTTTGTGACCTCCCTTCCCTCCCTCCTCCCTCCTAATGTTGCATCTAACTGCTCGAGATATAAAAAATAGATATTTAAAGACAATTAAGGCAATGTTATAGAGCATTTATATAGCCTTACTCGATAAGTGAATTATTCAAGAGAACCCAAATTTTTCAATTGGAGTCACCTGCAAAGCTCAGGAACACCTGAGCTTTGCAAGTTCAACCAAACAAACTCTTCAATTTTAAATTATTAAGTATATATATACAGATCTCTCTTTTCTCTCTTTATTCTCTATGCCATTATGAACATCAAATTACTAATGACATTTAAACAAGTATTATGTACAACCTATTTAGTTTATGTAATTTATGAGTATGCAAACAACTGGTTCTAGAATTCAAAACCGCAATGATTTTCTTAATAACAGTTATATAAGTATTGCATAATCTTTAGTATTTTATATATAAAAAAATCTGTTCCTTTTCTGCTTTACATTTATCCAACGTATAGATATAAAGGAAGAACGTAGCGTAAATATATTCCCTTCTTTTTACCTGTTTTATTCCATTGAATTACTTAGAACAAATGTTCAATTCATATCAAATAATTCATAAAATACTCTAAAAAGGCCTTAAAAACTACCATCACGTATTGAACCCGTTATCATTTCCAGTATAAACAGAGTACGTACTATAAATAAATTAATTAAATAAACATCGTATGTGGTCGATTTACGATCACTCATAATCTTAAGAAACTAGTTTTAAACACACACACAAACAACTTTCTATGTGTGAGTTTGTGTAAAAACATATAAATACACACATCTACATAGATAGGTTGTGTAACTCACACATGTAAATGATAAAGGTATAACGGTGTAATTTGCCTTCAAAATATGTTACTTAAGGTGAACTTTAAAAATATCGAGTATATCAAAATTTAATATAATTTAAATTGACAATTTAAAACACCCATGGAGCTCGACTCCCACACGAGCAAATGATTAATATTAGTATATTTTCATTTACTTATTCTGAAAGACGAATTGTGGTGTTGAGTTACGCCAATCAACACGAAATGTCTTGAAAATTAGTCTGCAAGTGGACTCTGCAGTCTTAACATTAGTTACTTCCCCTATATGCGGGAAAAGCGTGAAGCGGTTTTTTTTAAATACCATACAAATATAAGCTTTGATAAAAAATCTCAATTTATGTGGTCTCTACCTATTCTGTTATATGAGGAACATGTGTATTAAAAATATATATATCATACTATAATTCTATATACTATTTAATACTGTTCTATACTACAATACTACTTTCATTAACTTTTAAATCTGAAAAAAGTCATAAGAAAATATTTAAAATTATAAAATTATAGAAACGTGACTTAATATGGACGGACGATAAACCAAAGCACAAAAAGACGGAATTGAACTCGTAACCATTACATCAACAGTGCATAACATTATTACAGTAGTTTTAAAGCAATTAAAACAGACAAACCATGGTTTAAGCTTAGTTAAAATTCACACACACTAAAGCAATATTGATATGCATCGACCTACCAAGTAATTATATGTTTACAAACACTGCTATATATTTAGCTATACAGTGTAGTGATGAGACATCATGATTATCGAGTCGATATTATTTAACTTTAAATATATTTAACTTTTTAATATTTACAACATTTTTTGATTTTTTAATTATTTTCTCTATGTCATCCCATTTAACTGTATTTTTTTTACTCTATATAAACTTATATTAACTATTAACAAGTGCTCTGATTTGTTTAATATAAAAAAGTAAAATGATAGAATTTGATATTTCAATAGAATACCTACCTCCCAATGAAATCATTGCATACGACATCGTGGCAGAATAGAATTAAGATATGTCTGATTGAAGGTCGTAGTTGTAGGTTCGAGTCCTTACGTAAATATCTGTATTTACACTATATATTTATTCTGTCTACTTAGACAAGAATAGACGGCATCCGTTACCGAGTGCCAAATATCTTGGAGTATGCACTAAAGATAATGTATTTTCTTACTATAAAATATGATATATATCTTAAATTATATTGGCTTAATTATGTCCAAAAATCTAATTACTTTATCAATTGCTTCGAAATATACAAAATATAGTGTTTTTACTCTAATTTCTCTTAAATAACATATTTCTATAATATATAATAAACAATTTACCTCTACCCATCGATACACTGTACGGTTATCTCACGTACAAACTGACGGTGTTATCAAAATAATGACAGATCTCGACTCGACTCGAGTCGAGTGTACGTGAGCGATGCAATGCCACGGCACTTTGTGACAATTATAATTTATTCCACTAGCAACCTTGGTTGCATAATAATAAGATTTAAAAAAGAGAGCGGAGTGTCTTTTTCTTAGTGGTAAATGGAGAATTAGTATGAAATGAGGTCGAATTTTTAGATTAATAATAAAAAATAATTTTTAATTTAATAACAAAATATGTTTTGCCAAACCTTTGTATCTGTCTATTGATAAAAAAAATACGTTTATATAATATATATATACATACAATTAACTTTCCTGGTGAACTTTAAATATTGACTAATTAATTTCAGTTATTTTATTTATTTTGAACAAAATACTTAAATTAATCAGTTTCAGTTTTTAACTGAATTTTATCTCTCTAATGTATAAGCTTTCTCTATACGGTACAAAATTTCATTAAAATTCTGTTCAGTGGTATAGTCCTTAAGATTAATATAAATAAAAAGAAGTGTTAATGATAGTAGGATTTTTTTGTGAAATGTATATGAAACCAATGTGAATGATGCAGTACTATTAACGCGATGGTTGTGGGTTTCATCCCCACCGGGGGATGGAGGAATGAATTATTCTCATTTTCCTACTCTGACAACACATTGAACGTCATTGAGTGAAAATAAGGAAAGCTGAAAAAGAAGTTTTTTGACACTAGGCTATCTTTCCCTACCCCGCCTCAAGAGCGATATAGTTTGAAGCGGAACAAAAAAATGTATATATTTATATTTCATTAAATAATCCGCCACGATGCACAATACACCTAATACCACTAGAAAACGGAGTGACTTACCACTATATTCTCCTTAATTCTATTATGATGCCCACAGATTTTAAATATAATAATTTTTAAAGAAATTTGTAAATATTATAAATAATTAAAAATATTTTTTGACATTCTAAAATAATAGAACAACACTAGGCGAGTGGAAGCGATTTTTTTCCATCGAAACACGATTTTATCATCAAGTATTGTAAGACGCTACGTACACTGTAGAGTAAGAAAAAGTCAGATTCCAAGAAGTGATAACGGAACATGAATCAAAATTTTATACTATTTATTAAATAGTATCACGTAACGCGAATAATTGTTTGAAAATATTAATTTCTATATAGATATACATTTTTATGAGAATTAGAACTAATTCTCTTGAGCAACAAAGCGCGGCGTTGAGTTCCATCACTCAGCACGCAATGCCCCGAAAATTCAAAATATTTTTATTTTTTTAGTGAAGTAGAGGGATGGAGTGTCTTAACAGTACCTACTCTCTGTCTATCCTGCTACATGCGTGATACTACGTGAAGCTACTTAGCAATCCATGGATTTACGTGCGGGTGCCCATCGAGTTACCGGATGAGGAGCAAAGCCTGGGCCTAGTAACATAGAACGTTCTAGGAGGAAAATTTTAGATAAACTTTTAAAGAGATCAAAATAAATGTTGTAATAAACGACTCTATATTCTTATCTGTTTTTGATATAAAACATATTACTACACTGTCATGAATGGCTGTTATTCAATTACGTAAATTTGACTGAAATATACTAAAACATTCATTTTCAATGTGATGGATTGTTTTTTTTTCAATATGTAGATTTTTAGAAAAAAATGATAGCAAAATACAGCGTTGAGTTCAACTATTGAATTCAGGCATATATAAGAGAATATAAATACACTAAAAAAATCCTATAAAACTAAACCGGAAATCAAATCTCCACCCATAATAGTATATCTAACCACTGAATCATACCTCAAAGTAGCATTATGATTCAATTTACCATAGAATGTGAGCGATTCATACATTTATATAATAGTTTTGCAACAAAAATGCATATATAAAGAACGCAGTGAGAAGTTGACACGTTCGCTTGTAATATAAATTTTATATTTTTCTTTAAACGACATTTTAGTATATGTACATTTTTCCATGTTTCTTAGAAATAATTGTATACTTGTTCTCTTATAGAATAGTTTTATTTAAAATATGAGTGAAATGGAAAATAAGAAAAATAAAATGAAGTGAAAAATGGAGTTTTTTTTTCTGCTTCATGCTTTTTCCCCACATACAAGGCAATTACATTAGATTAGGTTAAGACACACCGTTCTCTGCCTTAAGAGATTGTGTTTTGGCTCAAGAACACAACGCTGCACATCGTCTTATAATCATTAATCAAACCCAGTGCCAAGTTACTCCACTAAAATTTCGATTATTGAGCGGAAGAATTTAATGCCGAGCTTTTTTAACCAGAACGGCAAAATGAAAATAATTTTAATACAATAATCATAAGACAATAAGTATATATCAGTGGGAATCGAACCTACAATAGTCGCGCTTAAATTCTCTATTCCATTATAGATATAGATTTTTATTGTTTTAATAATAATTCTAACTTCATAATTTATGCCGTACAGGTATATTGTATATACCTGTACGGCACATGTCTATATTGTAGCCTAGTTTGAATAAAAAACTAGTTTCATAGATATGCATACATACCATAAACACATACTCATATATTATATTCTATAATTTTATTTTCTTTAAGGAAAATCTAATATCATTATTATATAAATCCGTTCATATTATATAAAAAATCCCCATACACGACATTGATATAGCGTAGTATAGAATAGCCTTCACAACTCACGTCTTGTAGTAAATTAGGTCCTGTCGAGGCCATACCTTTGTAACAAGGCAAAGTTTATTGTTTATATTGTTTAAATAATGGAATCGAATATAAAGTCAGTAGTCACAGATTTATTATTTTAAAGGCAAATTATATACATACTTTTTTCTATATCAATACTCTAACGTTGAGAGTGGGGATCATTTTGGATTAAGATGAAGTAAAATTGGTATTAATTTATAATATAGATATATTATGTATTAAATTAATATTAATTTTTGATTTAAAGTAAAATTGTATTAATAAACTTCAAATGTTTGGTCTAGAAAAAAAAACAGTACTAAAAGGGAACCTAGTAAAACTAGATTCAGACTCACTAAACCATAACACATTAATATAACATTAACAGCTATCAAAACTAACATTCTGTCACCCTGATGACTTCATTCACAAAACAAAAACAAAAAAAAACAGTTATAATGAAACAGAATTTCTAACATTTTTGATGAAAATTGTTGTAATTTTCTACAACGCTGAGTTTCTCACGGCCCAACGACGAAGTAGACAATCCCGAAATCTTTGAAATAGTAACTAATTCGAATATAATTACGGAACCCACTTCCGTCTTGGAGAAAAACCACAATTGCTTAGTTGCGTGTTTTAGTAGGAGGTATTACAGAACAAAAAATATATGTATGTATTATATTTATATACTTTTTTTAATATAACTTCAACCTTATTGACTACTGACTTCGATTTGTAGCTCTGCCAGCTTGGTCAAATGGAAAGAAAGCTAGAATTTTTGATGACAGATGACATATCTAAGTGAACGAGGCATTTCTGACCATACGTAAGGGAAAGTGAGTTAAATTGAAACGATTAATGTTATGTAATACAGTATAATCTTTCTTTGAAAATGGAATATCCAATACAGGTTCCCAGGTTCCGTCTGACCACCCTGATATACAGCGTGAAGCTAAAAAGGATATTCCAAATTTCACGAAATTACTTCGCTATATCCCCCTAACCTTCCAAATATCCTCGTTCTAAGTGAAGTAGTTTCGTCTGTGCATTGTCTGTCAGACACTAAGTAACGGAAGAGTTTTATATATAGATTATATTAAATTGATATCAAACTGACGTTTCGCACGCTACTTTCTGAGCTATTTCCTTTTTTTACCTTTAAAACTACAATTTATTGTAGCAAAGACACGTTCGGTCGTAAATTTTTATAATTTACTATACTTTGGTAGAGCAATGCTTTTAATTCTATGAAGTTGTTACTTTTTTTTGTAAGGTTCATTATCATTTTTATTATAGAATAAAATTATACTGTTTAATATGATTTCGTCAGAAAATTTATAATTTTAGATTTATGCATAAACTTTTTTATATAAAAAGATGTATTTTTAGATAAACTTAAATTTTTGCTACAATAGCGGAATTTAATACTGCACCTTGATTTATTATTAGAGAAAGTTAATATAACCCAAATTAGAATCGAACCCACAACCATATTGAAAAGTGATAAAGATAGAGCACAAGTACAAACCATTACATCTGAATAGCAACGGAACATAAATATACACAAAATAAACACAAAATTTTCAGACCTAATAATTCAAATTCGTTATATGAGCATGAATAAAATTGTATATCAAAGAACAATTTAGTTAGAACATGATCCAATAATTACTAAATATTAGTTATTTATTAACCCTAACAACTACTAGGGGTTCTTGTAACAAAATAATGAGATTTGAACCGATCACCCTCGAAAGATGAAACTTGAATGAGATCGACGATACAGTAATTGCATCTGTATAGTTTGCTTAGGATAGTAAAATTGGCTATAATATTGATTGTTTTGGTTAAGCAGAACTCGTTCAGAAAGAAATAGATAAGTGTACAGATTATTTGAATTTTGTCAATTATTCACGAATTTGATGGTATTTGATTGTTAAAGGTTGAGTGAAGATTACTATTAACGCTAAATCAAGTGAATTAATGAAAAAATATCCCGATAAAGGAAAAAATGATATAGATGATTTCTGAAATGAAAAAAAAAGGATAGCAGTCACGTAGATCCTAGTAATCGGTCATTAATCTTTTCCTGATTTTTTTTTTGCCCCCACTTTATCATGTTTCCATAGCGAGAAAAGTGAAAAATAAATCAGTAATTAATTATAGCCAAATCATATTTTGTTTAATACTGCCCAAAATATATCATATATTATATTTAAATATTTTCCATCTATACAGTATATGATATTGTGGCTTTAGTATGATTCAACGTTTTTTACTAACTACTATGTTAATTTTGTTTTTTATATATTCATGTTGGTCTTTTAAATGGTAATTCCCCGTTAGATCTTAGTTGTTTATCATAATACAACATTAATTTATTTGTTATTATTATTGCACACACAATTGTTTCATTTATAGTAGTACTATTAGTAGTAATATGATTAATGTCTTAAACATTGAAAAAAAGTAGCTTCACACTGTTTCTCGAATATTGTAGGCAGATAGGCAGAAAGAAACATGTGCGATTACATCCTATTTCATGCTTTCCAACCTATTTTCAAGATGTAAGAAATATTTTATTTCTTAGATGCTCATTGTAAATTGAATCTGCAACTACCTGTATTATTGAATCAAAAACATAAAAAAAACATTCAAATTAATCTCATTACCTCCGTTACCAAGTAATTATTCACTCGGCAAATCTAAAAATAATACCCAAAATTTATAGCATATGTTAAAATTAGGCCCCAAAACCGTCCCCTTGGAAACACCCTAAGAGAAAATTATAGCCAACCCGCCAATTACAATTAGCTTTATTATGTAACTTTGTTTGATCAATCAAGGCCTTTATTGTGTTAATTGTATAAATCATTTTAGAGTATTTGACCTTGATTGGCTTAGGTTTAAAAATTGCTAAAAAAATTAAAAAAAAAATCAGTTAAAACCCAATGTAAAGGTTTTCTGTTCCTTGATTTCCTTCCATAGCACGTAACAGGGTAGGCAAAGGAAACCTGGGAACCTAGTGATAAGACATTTCATTGCTATTAAGACACTTCCGTTGGCTACTTTTCGCATTTCGAATTCTGGAAGCATTATATGTTGAGTAGCGGAACTCGACGCCGCGCTTTGCTTCGTTACCAGAGCGGAAAACGTACCCACAACATGTCGCGTTTACAGTCCCATGCGTGTGCTTCTTTATCCCCCAATAACTGGCCTCAAGAATATCTTACTCTCTTTTAATAAAAACGTAAAAGCTAATATATAGTAAAATCATCCACAATTATACAAACTAAGCCTAAAAACTTATGTATTGATGTAACAAGATACAAATTCTATCAAACACATTGCCATCATTCCCAAAATTAGTAAGGTTGTTCCAGAGCAAGAAAACTGAATTATTCATGTGACAACACACTCCTGCATCGTGTCAACAAATTAAAGTAAAAAGTAAACATTTATATATATTTTGGACACTGTTAAATTTGATTTTACGTCCCATTAATATTCATTTGGTTTCTTTTAAAGCGTGGTCGTGGTCGTGGTCGTGGTCGTTTGATTTGGGCAAATTTGCCGTAATTGTTTCGGTTTTGGTTACATTTCACCTTTTTAGTTTTACTGTGCCGACGGTAGAGTTATTGAATGCAAGAAGAGGTCTTTTTTCGAAATTAAATTATATTTTATCTGGATTATTTAAATATAAATCAGTCTATTAAACAAACTAACTTATTTAGTATCTTCAAATAAAATTTTTTACTTCCACCTTTTTGGGGAGAAATAATAAATGTATCTTTTAAAACAAATTAAATCGTGAATTACATTTTTTTTTGCTAGTTTTTTAGCAGATTTTTATAGCATGCTATTTCTCGCATATAACAGGATAGGCAGAGAAAACCTAGTGTTAAAATTACGATTTTTATGTAAAAATATAAATATGTTCAATTAACTTCACGCACATCTCTCCTGCACAACAGATATACGATACGACCTGATTTCGAAACATTGCGTATTGAATGGCAGAGCTCAATGATGAGCGGAGCGGAGAAACGATCAAAGATCAAAATCGATGGTTATGGGTTCCATCTCCCAAGTGGGAATGAAATCCATAACCATCGCTTTTATAGTGAAATGTTGTCCCATTGCGCCATTGTGGTCTGTCTATACTAAACAAAACACTCAAGCTAACATATTGCAGCAGATGGTCTGATACGAAAGTAGTATTTAGCGTCAGTTTGACACTTTGTCTGACATTTTGAGAAATAAAAAAGAATGAATACAGGTAAAGTTAAAAATTTTTTTTTTTAACGTATGGTAAAATTTCTCCTTCAATGAGTAAAAAGTCATTGTTTTTTCTTCTTTTCTTTGGCTTCATTGTGTATCCCGCACAAAGCAGCGTAGGCATACGGAACTTAGGAACCTCTATTCTGATTAATATACTTCCTTTCCTACTTTCCGCCGACCGGAGAGGAAATTCGTGTTGAGTGACGAAACTCAATGGTTCGCCTGCCTTACCAGAGCGAGGAAATGAAAATATTAAATATTTCATATCCTCGAGTCGGAATCGAATCCCTAACCTGCGCTTACAGTCGCACTATTCACTTTGTATGTAGACAAAACTCTTCCGTTACCGAGACCGACAGACAACGCATATACGAAACTACTGGACTTAGATTTTTTATAATATTAGAAAATAATTGAAGCTTTACGAAATATATCCCTAAATTCCAACGGGAACGGTACAAATAACGGGATTTACCATTTTACATCTTAAAACCCACGGAAACATAGTTGCGGGCGTCGTCTATCATATAATGAGCAGTTATGTAGAGTGCGCTATAAATAATAAAACATAACTTTTATTACTGCAGGTGCTTTCTTACTTGTAAGAAGTAGTTGTCATATCAACTACTTTATATTAATAAGAAAACGCGTTGTGTCTTTTACTAACCGACTTCTGTAAGAAAAGGAGGTTATGAATACGACTGTATTTTTTTTCATGTTTGTTAAGTCCGAACTTTTGACTGAGTGTATCGACTTTCATTATTTCCATCACATTTAAAAAAAATAAAAATTAATCAAATCAGCTTCACGCTGTACCCCGCACACAGCAGGGTAGACAGAGGGAACCTAGTGTTAAGACATTCCGTTCCCCACTTTCTGCCGAGTTCTGGAGGCATTGCGTGTTGAGTGGCAGAACTCAACGCCGCAACATTTAAAAAAGACTTTATAATTTCAATGAAATCAGTGTCAAGCTAATGGTACAGCAACCTTTACAATATCGATCTACTAGACCTGTTTGGTTACATTTATTTTTGTTTAACAAAATCAAAGTACGATTTACTTTACATATGTAAAATTATTTTTTACTTTTTAGTTCGTTGTTTGAAGTCGGTTTTTTTTTTGGGAATTATTTTTTTTGTGAAACTAATAGGACAATATTTTTAATGTATTTTTTTAGTTTCATTTTTCATAAAAGTAACCTGGGAACCTAGGGTTAAGACGTCCCCTTTAACAAGATACTTTCTTTTACACTACCACTTAATATTATTTAATAATTTATAATATATTGAAATAAATTGTCATGGCGAGGTGTCCACTCAAAGTGCAGTTGTCATGAAATTGAACAAAAAACGTAGGACAGAATACCTTGAAACTAAGGTTCCACTGTCGATCCTGCTTTATGCGAGTTTCAGAGTGAAAAGAGAGAGAGGCATGGAAATGAAAAAAAAAAACAACTTGAGATCTTACTTACTTACTTACTTACTTACTTACTTACTTACTTACTTACTTACTTGCGTACTTTAGAACCAAAGTTATAATATAACAACCGTTGGATAAATACAAGAATATTCTTTAAAACCAAAACGGCTTCTCCTTTTCAAGAAATTATGGAGTATCACCCACAATACTCCCTTTTTCGGATTGAAATCTAAGAATTTCTTCCAAGGTGTACTCGTTTTGCATGGTTTTTATTTAATCGATCGTGATGTGAATATTAATTGCAGTAATATTTCTGAAAACCGAACTGACCTGTATAGATGTTGTGATACAACACATGGATAGGCATAGCTTACTAAGGCCGAGGTCACTACTTCGATTTCCATATGATATACAAAATGTTGACGATACTTGTTTTTATTTTAGTACAACTTTATAATTTCTTTCTCTTTCACTTTTGAAACACAACGTCTCTAAAATTGGGCAAAAAGTTGGGTATGAAATAACTATCTCTCCTAACTATAGGTTCCTTCCTAACCACGCAATAGTTATTTTATAAAAAAATTAAATCAGCTTCACGCTGTATCCCGCACACAGCAGGGTAGGCAGAGGGAACCTAGGGTTAAGACACTCCGTTACCCACTTTCCGCTGAAAACTCACTCACAACCCCAGGCTTTGCCTCGACACCAAAGCGAAGAAATGAAAATATAAATGTAAATAAATATTTCATTTGTTCGAGTTGGGATCAAACCCACAATCAGTCGATTTTACAGTCACACTATACCCGTGCACCACCACTGGCCTTTTATGATGATAGAAAAATAGTTTGGATTCATTGTGTCTTGAAATAAGTGCTAATAAACGAATAAATCAAAAATAAATTTAATTTTTAATTCATATTTCGTTGGCTTCATAATAAAGTATTAAGTACAAAACAAAAAAAAACGGACAAACGCGAATCGGGCTCGCCCACCGAGGGTTCCGTACAAAAATTCTGAGATATCGATTGCGATAAAAACGGCTTATATATCTTTTTTTTTTAAGTAAATGAAGAAATGCGATTTTTTAGAAAAACAAGGGACCCGAGACCTCAGTATATGGTTTGAATTTCAACACAATATCTACAAGCGTTCCTAACACTGTCTGGTCTGGACAGACAGACAAACGGACGGACAACAAAAAAATTAAACAAAATAATGATTGTACTTAATACTTCATAATAAATTAATGTTCATTCATTTTGATTCAATATGTCGCTTAAAACAGTACTAATAGAGAGATAAATCAAAAATCAATTCAATTATCGATTCATCTTTATCTCTAACACAAGAATCTGTCAATACTATAACAAACGCATTCGCAATGAAATAGTGATGTCAAACAAGTTTTTTTATCATATCGATAAAAGATAACCGACGTATAATATAAAAAAAATAAAATGCTTTCGCGTCACTAATAAAACTGCGTCGGCAAATATAAAGACATTTTGAGAAAGACCCGCGAGCTTTCACTTACACCGATAAAAAGTTGGTTCACTTTTTACTGATTTTGACTGTTGCTTGAAATGGCACATGGCCTCGAGTTTGTATGAATGTATGTCATGTTATAACATGACAAGGTTAAATTTTATGTTTTGTGATGAAATTGGGTCATAATAAAGCAATATTTAATATAGTGTAATCTCAGGAACTACTGGTACGAATTGAAATATTATTTTTATGTTGAATAGTGAACTAGGATGGCAGAGCCGCAGGTGTTATATACTTAAAGAATAATGCTGTTAAATTTAAATTACAACTTTAATAGTTTAATATATCAATTCAGTTTCTTATTTGTAATTTTTTGTTACTAACATATTCAAAGTGTCATTTTTCCATGAAATTAGTAGTACGTATTCGTGATTTTTTAATACACATGATTACTGTACATTCATATTTTGATCGAAAAAAAAATACATTCAGAATTCATAGGTGGCGGTAATCAACGCCACTCATTGTCTTGTTATCAGATAAGAGGAAATGAAAATTATCATTTCCCTTAAATGACAATCAAACCCACGACCGTCACTTTAAAAGTCAGAGGCTATCCCATCATACAACACTATAAATATCTTCATTAAAAGATAAATAAACGTTTTCATTTCACACACACAAAATAATAGCAACAATAAAAATCCTCTCGTTATTCTAAAAGAATATTAACTCCATATACGTCTCGACAAAGTATCGACATAAATTTTCATTGCGGAACCCATTAGTGACGGTCGGGGCTCGATAAAAAATCTGTTTGCCGACATCGATACGCTATAAACGTGATTAGTTATCAATAATGTATGATGTATGATGTATGAAATAAGGTTTTATTCATACATATATACGTACAAGTACATGTTACATACAAATTCATTTAACACGAAATATTGGTACGCTGTATTGATAATTTATTTGTTGGTTTACAAGTTTTTTTTTCAATGTAAGAAAATTTTGGGAATATTAAAATTTGAGAATATGCACGGTGTGTGACTGTGGGCATGAAGGTTGTAGGTTCGAATTTCACTCATTGTAAGTTATTATAAAGTTTTTCTCGCGTAGCAAAATAGACAAACTGGAATTTTGTAACACACCCCGATCCTGTCATTTGGGAGAATTTTTCAGACATTACGTGGTATGTGGCAGAACGCCGCTCATCGTCTACGAACGAAAAAATGAATATAAATCAAATAAATGTGCATTAGCCAGAGTGTGCCTATAGTCGTCGCTTTCTAAAGACTGACAGTGACTCTTATAATTTGGACAGAAAATGGACAACGGAGTGTTTTACCACTACGTTCCTACTACATACAGGATACAGTGTAAAGCTGCTTTTTAGTTATTAAGCACGCAGAAATTGTATAAATAAATAGCTTCAAAGCCGCACCTCTCGGATGCTGTACTAGCCAATTAAGCCATATACTTGCGTCCCACATCCTGCTGCGTTTCATGTACAGTAAGGAATTTATACAGATTTTTTTATCTTCACTTATTTTTATGAGTTAATTTAAAAACCATGAAATATTACTCTATCAGTATCAAACACATATAACAACAAGAAAGTTATTATTAAATATTCATAATAAAATTTATTTATAACCATTTAAAGTACATATATATTCCCATTTATAGACAATGCAAACACAGTATCAAGACACTCCGCTCTCTGCTTTCCGCCCGAATGCAATAGTTACTATTTATTACTAATTACGCGATGTGCGTCGAAACTTAACGCTGCTCTTTTTCCTTCCAGACAAATCCCCCAAATAAAAATCGAACCCTGCTATGAAATTCTATTTCACTTAATCCCAGTATGACATACAAATAATTAAGTAAATCTCGTGAGTGAACGAAATAAATAAAAAACACTTGACTATCATTGACTCATTTTTCTTTCTTTTGCTCAGTAAAGTAAAGACAAATTCAACTGGAATCGGCAAACGCGACCGCGACGATGACTTGACGTATTTATGCCAAGCGGATATTGAAAAATGTAGAGATAACTTTATTTATATATAATTTATCTTTTTTACATTTTTATAAACTGTCGTGGAGGAGCAGTAAAGCGAGTGTCTATGAACTCGACGGTTTGGGGGTTCGATTTCCACGGGGGGATATTTTCGCTCTGGTAGCAAGACTAAGCGCGGCGTTAATGCCGCTACTTAAGTTCTACCACTCAACACGAAATATCTCCAAAATATGGCAGAAAAAGGCAGAAGGAACTTCTTAGGTTTTTTCTTATGTTTCATTTGCATGAAATTATTATTTTTTATAATAGAAAACATAGTGGCAGAGTTTGCATTCAATGAAGTAAATATCACAAATATTATAAATTTTCTAATATAGATATAAAAAATCGATAAAAACTACGATAAACAAAAACCTTGAAGTTTGAATATCGTAATTAAATAACTCTTTAAATCTTTTTGCCTTGTATCTTACATATAGCAGGAACACAGAAGAAATTTAGTAATAAGACTCACCGTTACCCATGTCTATATCTATTTATTGAATTATATTATGTTATTCGTTTTACCAAGATAAAAATATTGTACCTATAAATTCTTTCACACAATTAACTGAATTAAACAAAATATTAAAACAATCTCAGTCACTCTTCAAACTCTTGAGGTGGTCTCATTAAAATTGCATCGAAATCGTTTTTCGCTCTATTTTAGGTAATGACTAAAACTAATTATCATTTATGAGGACATCATTGTCAGTTCATTTAATCAAAGGCGCTTCCATCTGTGATTTTTAAATGGTGTTTTTTTTTTAAATATTTTAATAGTCGATTCTACTCATTTCTATAGTGTTACGAATCAGCTGGTAAAAAGTAAAACCTTGCCAGAATTAAAATCGAGATAGATTTTTTTTTATTAATTTGATGAAATAATGGTATAATTGAGAAATGCCTATCTTTATTATGGTCAACGTTTTGTTCGATTTTGTTTTATATCTTTTTATGATACATTTTGACTTATAGAAAGCATAATAGAAAAGAACTGATATTATAAGAAACCATAATCAACAAACCTACAATTTTCTTGAAAAATGTATGAAATATTATTTTTAACAACATAAATTATAGCAATCTTAAGTGTATATTATATAAATTAAAATGAATTATTAAAATTGATTTTTTTTACTTAACGCTATATAGCGTTGTGGGGAAATCCCGCACCTACCAGGGTAGGCAGAGGGGAACCTGAGCACCTAGTGTTAAGACACTCCGCTCCTATTAGGATTATTATAAATCTTTATATGGAAATACATACATACATTGTAATACACATAGTCATTTCAAACAAATATAAAAATATCTCTCAAAATATGTTAAAAAAACATAAAAACTGTACATAGTCGAGCACAATTTACAAAAAAAAGTCGCGGAATAGCATCTTGGATAAAATAAAAGACAATTTCAAAAGGAACGCGTCTCCACGTCATTCAGTGTCCGGCGGAGGCATGCAGTTTTGTACCAGCTACCGTCTTTTTATTGAAAAAAAGTATGAAAAGCGTAATGCACGATTGAACAATGTATTTTAACTTCGCGAATTTATTAAACCGTTTATCGGGCACAGTGTAAAGACACTTCGCTCGGCCCCTTTCGTTGAATACCACGCTTGGTCTTATACGTACTCGTACATATGTATATATGAAACCTGGCAAATCAACTATGTTAAAATCAAAATATTCTTCTTTATTTTATATAAAAATTATATAAAAATGTTAGTAGTGTCAGTAGTGTCAGTCGTACAGTACCAGTACCACCAGCTTGGAAGATAGTTCTGATGAGATAAATCAGTAATAAAGTCAATAAATGTTCTTTTAGTTGTCTTTCTAGTGAAGTTAAAGTAAATATAAGTTAAGAATTTCTACACTTTTTGCTGTATATTACAGTGGAAATTAAGCAGCCAAATAATATTAAAATATCTAACATTAATTTGAAACAATGAAATGATCTTAGTTAATATCTATTTTAAGAATTGCAAATCACATTCAATGTACTAAAAATGTACTATAGTGCAAATGTACTATAAAAATAATAACTTCACACTTTATCTTTAACAAAGTAGGGTAAGAAAATGGTGGAGTTAGTGTTATATCACTCAGTTGCTTAACTTTTGAGCATGTTGAGTTTCGGATCTCAACTCACCAAAGCGACTCAATTTATCCAGGAAATCGAATCTACAATCGTTACGTTTACAGTCACACCTTGTCCCCTCTGTGCCAAATTATATAAAAAATCTTTGAAATTACAGAAAGTTTTTACAAAGAAAGAAAGAAAGAAAGAAAGTTTTTACAAATTTTACAATTTCAAAAATTATTATGTATTCTATACTATATATAATAAATTGAGGTCGATTTTGTAGATTTTTACACTTTCGAATCATAGTTGAGGCCAGTCGTGGCGCAAGGTTGTGAGTTCGATTCTTACTAGGGGGATTGAATTATTATTTATTAATATTTTCATTTCTTTGCTCTGGCACCAAAGCAAAAACCCCAAAGCGTTGAGTTCCGCCACTCAACACGCAATGCAGCGGAAAATAACACCTTTATCCTACCCTGCTACGTGTCCTACACGTACAGAAAAAAAAGTTACAAAAAAATTCTATAAAAATGGACGAGTGTCTAACGAAAATGGCTTTAGAAGGCTTACACTCAAAGCCGACGATATGCAGAATAATCTACACAACGAAACAACGCGAGCTTTTGCATAAAACTTTTTCTCAAATTCAAAGAAATGGACTGGACACTAGAAATAGAAATTGCAGAAACTGTTTTATAAAAACTATAATAAAGCAAATTTTTATCATTAAATTTCTGACTAGTGATATTTGTATAATAAAAAAAAATCCTTTCGCCTAATTTCCGAGACATTGTACCATTATCGACGTAACTAAATCCCTCATTTTGTCGTACCAGAGTGTGGAATTGAGAATAATTGTAATGGAGATCAAAACTACTACTACTAGCTTTTACACAAAAATTAATAGATCTCGAAAATTCACAAATTAAATTATTAATATTCAACTAAGTTCTTAAAATAATAAAGATAATATCGACATTGAGTTCCACCACTCAACACGCAATAGCTTGAAAAATTCAGTAGAATGTAGGTAACGGAGTGTCTTAACACTAGGTTCCCTATGTGAATCTAATTTACTTTTTAATAACGATAATATACTAATATAATACCGCATAATACCATCCATTCAAGTGGTAGAATAGCTGTAGCACAAAGTTCTTAGTGCTATGCAGTCTATGCGCGATATTCCTTTGAAAACGCCGCCGGTCGGACGGAGTATGGCGGTGCATGCCGGCCTCACGAAACGGAAAAACTTAGTAAAATTGTGAACTTATACTTATGTATTGTTTTTTTTTTCTTTATAATATATATATATTTAATTTTTTTTAATGTACGTAGGTAGGGTACCTATATACAGGTTACTAATGTTGAAGTATGTTTGGTTGAACGTGCTAATCTAAGGAAGTACTTGTTGGAATTGTTTTTTTTTGTGTTAGACGGTCCATTTGTTGAAAAAACCATAGGTTTAGAGGGACTACGTCTATATAACTGGGTTATATAACGTTACATTGTTGCGAGATATTTTCACTTTCAGATTAATCCGCGGATGTTGCTTTATGATCTCAATAAATATCTGAAATATATATAAATGAAACAAAATAAATGACAAAAGAGAGATATTTTTTAAAGAAAACATTATTCTATTGTAAAAATAAATTTAAAAAACTTCTCCATATTTATATTTCAAACAATATGTTGTACATACAATAATAATAAAGGTAATAATCCATTGCGGTCGTCCATATGGTTGCGGTGGCGGCCATTTTGTTTTATAATTTTTAGAGCATTGTCATGCAAAGTGCGGTTACGTTCAGCCTACGCTACGGTGGATTTATATAATAATTATTTTATTATTTAAAATATTATACTACCAATAATAACTTTAGTTATAATAGTTTAACATTTATTATTAATATATATATTTTCATATCATTTTAATAGTAAATAAAAAATTAATACAAAGTCAACTAAATATTTTTACTTATAAATAAATAAATAAGTATTGACGTTTATATAATCCATTTCAAAATAAATTCTAAAAATAAATAAAAGTAAATACAAGAACAAAAGGTGAAAAAAATACAAAAATATATAAAGCAATTTCGATATAACCTTGCGATGAAGTCAATTGGAGTGAATACCAATAGAATAGGTTAGGTTAGGTGACTTGACCCGGCTAATACAGGGGTGGAGTGTAGTGTTGGTATTTAACGTTTATCGACTAATATTGTTTTTTTTACGTTTAAATTATTTATTGGCTTTCTTTGTGACATTCGTTCATGTATCATTCTACTTATTTTAATGTGCAAGAATTTAATTATTTTACGCTTTTTTATTGTTTTTTTGGTATAAGCAAAAGAATAAGATACATTTTTTACTCCGATAGAAAAACTTTTAATCAAGAATAATTCTCTTACCAATACAATTTATTAAAAACTTGTCAAAGATTTCATTTTTTGCCTTCCGACGGCTACTATTCTTTTATTTTTTCAATATTACGTTAAAAACTTATAGATTTTCAATGAAACTAATACATTTAGCACTTCGATAGCTTGAATATATTATGAAGCAAATATAACACAAAACGACCTTGCGAATCACTCAGTCCTTTTACTATCGCGGTATTTAGACCTCGCTTAGTTTATGCTCTCCTCTCCAAATATTTTATACAGTTTTTGATACATTTACGTAAAAAAATTCTTTATTTATAATATAAGTAATGTGAAACAAACTTTTTAGACGTCTTACTTTGATGATACTCGAAGTTGTTACACTGTTTTTTCAATGTTATAGGTCAGTTTTTAATATATATACTTACTGATAAAGACAAATTTTCAGTTAATTTGTATCCATATTTACGGCTTAGCATTCTCCATTGTGATTACGGAAAAAAACATTATTTATATTTAAATAAACTCAGCCATATTTTTAAAATCACTAGCTTATATAATTGAATGTTACATAAAATTAATATAAAACGATAATATTATAGTGTCAATAAGCAATAACCTGTTGGTTGTGAGTAATTTGTCTTTGCAACGATAAAGTGTCGCGATACTTTAAATAACACTTCGTTAGCTTTCTAGTAAATGTCAGAACTTGTAATTGTATGAAAACTAACTTTAATGTTGATGTTCTGATATCCTTTTTTTTCTCCTAATAAACTTTAAAAAAAAGCAACAGCTTCTCGTGTTTTCTTGCTAAAATCTAATTAAGACAGACACTCTAATGCAACACGGCACTTTATCTTTTAAAATGAAGAAATTATAGCAAATTAAAATCATTCTAGAACGAATATCAAACCTATAACAATCTCATATACAGCACTACGTATACAGAGAAGATAGTAACGTAGCACGTACCTAGTTCTATGATTTTCCATTTAACAGGTTACGTGCTGGATAGCACAACTTTATACTTTGTCGATTTACACCAATAAAAATACGTTTATAAACCTTAATAATACTATAGGTGGGTTTTAAGTCCACAGTTCAAAAGTGAAATAAATTAACTTTATTATTGTAAAATCAAATAGCTGCATTAAAACAACGATTTTCTACAAATAAATATTAAAAATTAAGACTTATGCCTCATTCATGATGACAGCTCGTTATCAATTAAACACTTAATAATATATGTCTCTGATTATATATTACAAAACCAGCAATTATATTGTAATTGTATGAAAAGATTGATTGATTTTAATATTATACAAAAACATGATTTCGGCTTGATTTATGATAATTAACTCAATATTATTAAACACTATATTCACAATATTTATTAACAATATTACATATAATGATTATATTATGTTGAATATATATGGATATATTCTAAGGTTTATATGGCTTTTTTATTAAAGAAAGTCTAGAGTTGGTTTCCATTACTATACTTGCAACTTTATTTGAACAAAATATTGAATTTATTCAAAAGAAGATTTCAATAAAATTACTATGAAATGAAATATTAAAATATTTTGTTCATATAATGCTTTAAAAAACTTTTTAACCGTAGTTAACGTAGACATAAAAAAGCGCAACGACATTTTTTCGTCCAATCTTTGGAAACATCGCATGAGTTGAGTAGCGGAACTCAACGCCGCGCTTCACCTTCATCTCATTAAATTAATCTTCATAAAAAATAAAAGAAAAATGTGACAATCGAACTGATAACTATCATCTACACTTAGAAATTTCATAAATATAAAACAATTTATTGTATTTTGTATTTAACTTTATTTTATTTTCTATTATCGATAGAAGGTATCGCATCACTACATCTAGCTCGCCCTCGCCCCGCCTTCTATCACGCAACCCTATGCGTGTTGCGTTGTTAGGAAAAAAATGTATCATTTGGTAAATTTGAATTTTATAGATTGATATACATATGTATGTGTAAATATTTATGTATTAGAAGAAATTGTATTTTTTTAAGAATTTATACAGCAAAAATTATTTTATGAGAAAAAGTTATAACTCTTATTCTGTCTTCTCAGCACTATACAGTTGTATTAAAAATTAAAAAGAAGCTATTTGTATAGATCTTTTAATTATATATAAGTTCAGTACGAATATTAATTAAATAAAAACTTGAAATTATATACAGATAGCTGCAAATTTCTATGTATATAGAAGTGACTATATGATTTCGTTTCACTAAATTTTCTAACACTCAACCTAACAACTACTAGACTAGGCTACTAGTCTATATTTATGTATATTATAAAGCTGGAGAGTTTGTCTGTTTGATCACGTTAATCTCAGGAACTACCCGTTAATTATGGACTAAAAAAGTTAATATAAGCTATTTATGCCCTATATTTCATTTATAGAGGAAGGCTTTTGGCTATGTCAGCAAAAGCTGCACTATAAATACATATACATATATAATATATTAAATTTCGACTAAGTTACAGTTTCGCTAAGCACACTGTATCAAATTCTAACATACCTATTCTCTTTCAGGTCAAGATCTGGTTCCAGAACAGGCGTAGTAAATACAAAAAGATGATGAAGGCCGCCCAGGTGGGCGCGCCGCCGCCTGGGCTCGGCCTACCCCCTGGCAGCCCGCCCAATAACAATCAGCTTTTACACGGTAAGCGTAAATGTTTAGCTGTCTTTTCTATGATTTAGAAAAAAAATATTGTTTATCAGAAAAGAAATTTAATTTTGGTTTACCTTTGTATATATTCAATACTGTGGAATAGAATGACAATAAAGAATAAAATAATACCTATCAAAGTGTAAAAGGCCCTAATAACTAGGATTTTTTCTTAATTTCTTGGCTTTAAATCATTTAAGATTTAAATCATTAACAATAATCATTTTAAATGATTATTGTCTTTTTTTTATGTAATACTTAAAAAAAGCATTTGGACCTCCTTCTCCATATAAACTATATTCCATTCTCTTCCGCTTATTTTCGTAAAAACAGTACGGAGTTTTTCTTTCGCGTATTATATATAGATCTTTTTCCTTTGCATGCACACCACATCGTATTCTACTAGTAATCACAGTATTAATATAAATATGATACTGTGTGAAAATGGATGTTAGTTCCATTGTTGCGCGAAAACTACTGAACAGATTTAGATGAAACTTAAAAGAAATGTATAATTTGAGTATAAATTTAAAAAAATGTTTAAGAGGTTGAAATCGCGAGTGTATAGCTAGTTTGTATTTTTGTTTCTTTCCTTAGCATGTAAATAGCACTTTTGAAACTTTATTCATTGTCATCAGGTGGAGGCGGTAGCTCAAGCGGTTCTCAACATTCACCATCAGCTTACCAGAGTGGGCCCACGCAAGCTCACTCGCCCACGCCCAGCTCTACGCCAGTGTCAGAGCTCTCCCCTGGACTATCTCCCACCGGGACACCGTGGGACGTGAAACAACCACCACAACCGTCTTGGGATGTAAAGGTTGGATATGTAAGAGATTTTTGTTGGAATATTATTATTACGAACAATTGACATTTCTGTGCTTCCTTAATTAAAAAAATTATAGAGTTATGTAAATAGGAAATTTAATTCACTCTGTATCCCGCATATATCAGGGCACCTTAGTGTTAAGACACTCCGATCGCCTCTTTACGTCTGATTTTTAAATAAATATTATAGCCACGATCACCTCTCATTGTCTATCAAATTGTTCTAACAAATCTGATCTATCTAGAGATCGGATTTCAATCTTTGACCATCATCTATTAAATCCAGCTTTTATTATATTAATCTCTCAATAAGCATGTAACATAAAATCTTTAAATACCAAAAAACCACAAGTATTTAATAATTTTTCATAGACGAAGTATAACCTAAGACTTTTATTACAGCCTACAGCAGGCCGATCTCCAGACGGAACTTCGTGTGATGTGAAACCACCTCATCAACAGTCGTGGGATCCAAGAGTTGGATATGTAAGTCTATCTCATCTTCTCGATCCAATATTTTTTAGGTTTTTCTATACCTTTACGCTATCTTATCTTATTCCGCATGAAGCAGGGTAGGCCTGCTTCCCCCACGAAACTTCCAATCTTATGCCTAAAGCTTATCCCACGAAACAGAAATACATTTTTTTTTATTAGCTATGACCTTTTATTATATTAATTACGAGTCAATATTGTAAATATATAGATATTTATATATTTTCCATTACGTGAAACCAAGTTAATTTAGTAAAAGTGGAATCTATTCAATTTATGTAAAACGTGAGGTGTGGCGGGTCACGCCCCTATACCTATTCGTATACCTACAGTGTGTTCACTAACACGCAATGATAATGACATTTTATTTGATTAAATTTTATAATTATCATTATTTTCCTTTGATAAATATCTATAATTGCATGGATTTACGGTAGCTAGTGGGCAATTCGATTTCTGTCTTATGTAAATATTGTAATAACAATAAATATAATATCGAAGAATAGGTTATGACCAGGGGTAGAAATAAAGCATTTAAAATTTATAATTTTGTCAGGTTCGCGGTGTATGTACTATTTAGCAGGATTGGCAAAAAAAAATTAATTTTAAAACATTCCTCTCTTCCCACTTTGTCGTTTCTTTGCTTTGTCTTGTCTAGAGCGAAGAAATGAAAATATATAATAAATAAGTTCCCCAGAGTTTCATCGAACCCACAACCATCGCATTTACAGTCAGAATATTTTAATCGTGAAGCTATATAAAATAACCTTAAGTGAGACTTAATTCTAACCTAATCTCCGTTATCCGTTTTTATTTTTTGATGATCAAATATTTTAAATCCACTTGTAAAATAATCAACAGTTAAACTCCAATTAACAACTATTCAATTGTTTATTAAAATAAAAATTTGCCCAACTCAACTAATAACTGTTGATAATCTCTTATAATTTGGAATGATCAAATAATGAGAAATACATATAATTAACTTCCCAATAACTAACCAGTTAACGCTTTTATACCTTAGGGCGCGCCACCAGGACCGTGGGACATGAAGGGCCACCACGCCCTCCACCAGGGCGCCCCGCAGCCCCACCCGCCGTACGTGCCGCAGTACTCGTGGTACCAGGCTGATGCTAACCCTGGACTTCTGACGTGAGTATCCGACTATCTTACTAATATTAAAAATTTTAAAATTTGTGACGATAAATGTTTATTTCACTTTTAAGCAACAAATATTGGACGGATTTAGACGAAATTTTACAGTAATATTATAGCTTATAAATCAGACTAAATTTAAGCCTACAGTTTATTTTTTTAAGTTTTAGCGGGGAAGCCCCGTGTAGGTCGCTAGTCTAATATATTGAAATAATCGAAATAGTTATATTATACTAGGGGTTGATCTTATTTTAGTTTCATATGCAGAAAGTAGGATAGCAGAGAAATAAAGCTTTTGAGGATCTTATATTTAAATTATATAGAAATGATGATGTTGTAGCCAGGAGTAGAAATAAAGCATTTAAAATTTATAATTTTGTCAGGTTCGCGCTGTATGTACTATTTAGCAGGATTGGCAAAAAAAATTTAATTTTAAAACATTCCTCTCTTCCCACTTGTTTCTTTGCTTTGTCTTGTCTAGAGCGAAGAAATGAAAATATATAATAAATAAGTTCCCCGGAGTTTCATCGAACCCACAACCATCGCATTTACAGTCAGAATATTTTAATCGTGAAGCTATATAAAATAACCTTAAGTGAGACTTAATTCTAACCTAATCTCCGTTATCCGTTTTTATTTTTTGATGATCAAATATTTTAAATCAACTTGTAAAATAATCAACAGTTAAACTCCAATTAACAACTATTCAATTGCTTATTAAAATAAAAATTTGCCCAACTCAACTAATAACTGTTGATAATCTCTTATAATTTGGAATGATCAAATAATGAGAAATACATATAATTAACTTCCCAATAACTAACCAGTTAACGCTTTTATACCTTAGGGCGCGCCACCAGGACCGTGGGACATGAAGGGCCACCACGCCCTCCACCAGGGCGCCCCGCAGCCCCACCCGCCGTACGTGCCGCAGTACTCGTGGTACCAGGCTGATGCTAACCCTGGACTTCTGACGTTAGTATCCGACTATCCTACTAATATTATAAATTTTAAAATTTGTGACGATAGATATTTATTCCACTTTTAAGCAAAAAATATTGGACGGATTTAGACGAAATTTTACAGTAATATAGCTTATAAATCAGACTAAATTAAAGCCTACAGTTTATTTTTTTAAGTTTTAGCGGGGAAGCCCTGTGTAGGTCGCTAGTCTATTCTATTATTACATGTCTATAATATATTGAAATAATAGAAATAGTTATATTATACTAGGTTTTGATCTTATTTTAGTTTCATATGCAGAAAGTAGGATAGCAGAGAAATAAAGCCTATGAGGATCTTATATTTTAAATTATATAGAAATGATGATGATGACAGACAGTAATTTTTTTTATTATTTTGTTTTTCACCAATTGTTGTATTTTGAAGAACAGAATAATAAGTTATTTTGTTCTTAACTGTTGATTACTTACTAAAGCATTTAATTTGTAATCTGTTTCTAAAAGAAGAACGTTACTCACTATCTCTACAAATAATATTACATTAGTATTTTATACTCAACAGATTTAAAAATGAATGAAGGGACTGATTAAATTAAAATTTTGCACAAGAATGCTTTATAACCTATAAAATACTTACTTATATCAATAAATTTTATTAATTACATAAACCAGTAAAATAATATATATTTTTTTGTTTATTATACATCTCTCGATTATATTGATTACCAGAGAGTAACTAATTTTTATATATTTTTTTTATAAAATATAATAGCCAAAATATTATTTACAGCGATAACGGTCTTGCACTATTCCATCGCATGGGTTTGAGAAGTCAGTTCTTGGGGAATGAGCAGAATAACTATGACAGCTGAAGAATTTTGGAAACTAGAATTAATTAGAAACTAAATATATTATTTTAGGAACAATGGCTGAGGTCTTTGGCATATTGCCTTTTTTGTCTTTTCTTTTTTATTTTGTTTTCTTTTTTTCACTAACAAAATGCTTTGGCAGTTCGCCAATATATCTCAGCCGTATTGTTCCTTTATATATTGAATTTCATCATAAAAAAAATAATGGCATACACCAATAGAAAATTAAATACAGATTATTAATTTCTTTCTATAATGAGAGGACGTAATTTTTTTTTTATATTATGTATTATTTGTTATAGAAAGCAATATTTCAAATTACGTCTTTTCTGATTTGGCTCTAAATTATTATTAATAGAAAAATTGTTTGTCTACAGGGTCTGGCCTGCCGTGTAACGATCGACGGACAAACTGAAAAAAAATATAATAAAAAACATTCAAATTTTAATGCCTCTCTTAATGCAAAACAAAATGGCGGATTTACACAACCAACATAAGATAAGAATATTATTTAATAATAAAATCACTGTAAATTTCTAATAAAATAGGTTTAAATGTTTATAATTATTGTAAAATTTAATGTAAAATATATTTAACCGTCGGTGGCCACAACTTTGCTCTCTTTCTGTGGTGTATGCCATTAAATTTTTATCAAAATAGTGTAAGCGATTCCGATTTTGACTGATGTACATACGTAGTAACGTCAAAATGTATGTTATAGTAATTTAAATTTTTTGTATATATTTTAACGATTTTAAATGTAAATGTCACTTTCAATAAATTGTGCAATAATCTGTGGATTTCTTTTTTTTTTGTGCTTCTTCGTTATATTTTATTATTCCTCGTGTGGTCACCGGATAATTATGAAACATTTTTTTAGATTTGAATGGCCAACTACAAATCTAAAATAAATATTTAATGTATTGAAATTTTGTATTGAAAATGTAACTTAGCTTGGTTACAAAATTTCAGTATATTCAAAGTAAAAGTGTAAATGTTACACACTTCACAATATAAAAATATTGGCAGCTTTGGACAGATAAAAAATGATTTTTTTTTATTTTTCTTAAAAAATCATTTGATAGCCTTCAAAAATAGACTAAGGCTTATTTCTCTTTTTTCCTTCATTAATTTTAATTTGTATGTGTGAAAGTTCCAAACAGCCTAAAACTGGTGCTGACTATATTTTTAATTTTTTCTTATATAATGTATTACAAATTAATACCATTTAAAATATTAACTAAGCTTTAAAGATGTTTTTTTTATTTATTTAGAAATATAATTAAAGAAACAAACGGGAGCACAAACCAGTCTGTTGTGATACATAATTTTAAGTTTAAAATGGCGTCTTATTAATAGATTTTTTATTTTATTTTTTGTTAAATTAAAATATATGTATATCTATTATTAAGACGTTGATTTTTTTCAATTGAACTATAAAATTATATTTATGACAAAGAATAAAAATGTAAAAGTTTGTTCAAAATCGTGTTCTGATGAAATAAATTTAAGCTGTTATTATTTTAACTGAACTTATGTGTAATATACAGTAATATTTGAAGTAAAAAAAAACAACCTTTATTTGTTTTTATCCAAATTAAACAACATAATAAATGTATGAAATTTATTTACAAAATGTGTTTTTTTACTGAAAATATGCTGTAAATCTTAGAATGGGTCTTACGGGAGGTTTGTACATACGTTTTGTATTATATAGAGAATATATACATATACATATTAGCTTAGATAGTATAATTACTTTATAACTATGTAATATATAAGGAAAACGGAAACAAAAAAAAACAGTGAATTAATTTCTTTTGTCAAATAAAAATTGAAAAAGATTTCATTTTGGGTTTTTATTTTACCTTTTTTGAGAGTATTCTTAAAAAGAGAATAGTGATTTTTTAGATACAGGAAAAAAAGCCGACAAGTAACAACGCTGCGCTTTGTCTTCTTATGAGCGGGAATAAAACCCGCTGCATGGGTATACAGACCCTTGACGTTAATCAAAAATGATAAATGTCATTAAAAAGAATTTAAATTAGTAGAAAGAATAGTTATCAAATATAACTTACATAATATGAATAAATAAAATACGAAACTAAGCAAAGTATGTAGGGATAGGTATGAGGATCGAACCTACAGCCAGTCGGTTTTTCAGTCACACTGTGCCACCGTGCCAAGACTGGCCTCTACTCATTTTAGTAACATGGGAAAATACGGGACTGAGCACGCTCCGCAACACAAGTGACTGGAGGAAAGCGGGGAACATAGTATCTTAACATTGACGTATCTTTGTATACAGGATTCGTTCCAAACTCTGATCTGGTATAGGGTTCCGACAAAAGAGTAGAGTTCTGACAAGCTAATATAATATTATCCTTAGTTTCTTTTTCTCTCCTTTTGAAAAGAAAATGAACGAAAGTTATCACCCTTTCATTTGAATTGAATGTTTATACAAAATAAATTATAAAAGACAAACAATTGAAGCCGCTGTGTCGTAGCCACACATCGTTTTGCCTTAAGCGACGGTAGTGGGTTCGATTCCTACACGCCGTAACAAATCAGTTTCATATTTCTGTTCTGGACAATCTCAAAAATTGGGCAATGCTTGGGGAATGGAGTGTCACGTAGGCTTTTTTGTCTACATTACAAAACGCGGGTTACTGCGTGAAACCAAAGGAATAAACTTATTAACATCAACTCTGTAAGCTAGAGAAAGTATGGCTTAATGGACAGAGCGCTTGGTCGATTTTCAGGAGACACGGGTTCGAGTCCCGCTACGTTCAAATTTTTATACGTTTCCTAAATAAGTATTTTTCTTTCCTAAATGTGGAATAACACTTTAAAAATGTTTAAAAATAAAAAAAATTGACAACTCACTACAAAAAGACAGATGGTATATACGACATGTACATACTTACACTAAAAAAAGCCCTCTTTCAATACTTTTTGTATCAAAAACACGTTTTGTGGGACTTTATTATTTTTTAAAAGGGTTCCGTGGGCGTGGACTTCCGTTTCATTCGTATTTTAGTATTGGGGTTCAATTTTTTTGGGGACTTTTTTCTTGATGTTAAAACGTGACACTTTGCACTCAATGGGCGTTGCTTGCATATGCTATTTTTTAGAACGTTATTTTTTTTAAATGCCAACTCACTAGAAATTGTAATAATTTCAAAATAATACATCGGTTGTTTGGTGCAACAATGACTTAATTGCATTTTAATTATAATAGCACTTTTTTTAAAAGAAGTAAAATATGTCAAAATATACGGGAAATACTAATGACAACCTCAGATTGTGTCTCCTGAAATATTAAAAAAAATATATATAAAAATATAGAACTGAAATTTATCTAGTTCAAAGTTATAGTCTCAAGTCTTAAAGTAATTAGCATCACGCTGTATCCCCCACGCTACAGGGTAGGCAAAAGAAACTTAGTGTCAAAATCCACCGTTCTCTACTTCCCGCCGAATAATACTAGGCATTGCGTGTTGAGCTGCGGAACTCAACGAGAAATGAAAATATTAATAAATATTCATTCATTCCCTAAAGATATGGTTGACATTTCTCTGGTATATTTATTAAGCTGAAATACTGACTTAAAAGATATAACAACACATAAAATCCTTTGGAATAGCACAAAAGCGGGGAATCTACGCAATACATGAAGACTTCGCCGGCTGCTAGCTTCGATCGCTGTAGGATAAAAAAAACTCTTTGAGTCGTGGTGCAGAGAGACTGTCAACCTGATAGTTATGAGTTTTATTTGGGCCAAGATATTATTTAAATTAATTAAATTTTTCTGTCCTGTTTGACATAGCGCGGCATTCAATTAAACAGAAAATAGGAAACAGTCTATATAAAAAAATCAAATCAGCTTCACACTGTATCCGTAGCACACAGCAGAGTAGGCAGAGGGAACCTAGTATTAAGACGCTCCGTTCCCCACAGTGTATATTAATATCATATTCCCTCTGCCCTGCCTTGATATGCTTTTGAAGGATTTTGAATATATACTTTTTTATACACACAACAATGTTTCAGTCAATAGAAAAAAATATATTATATATTAAACAAAAATTAAATAAACATGGAAAATAGTTTATAGTTTATAATACAGGGTGAACTATTAACTTGAAAGTATTTATTCAAAAAATCGTAGAAAAACGAACTTCAAACTGTAAGATAGAAAATTAAAAAATATATTTTTAAAATAGAAACTATGTGGATTTTTTTAAATAACACCACTCATTATCATTAACAATTTTTAAAGTTACTTAATATAAAAAAATAAAAAAATCAGCTTCACGCTGTATCCCGAACACTGCAGGGTAGGCAGAGGGAACGTAGTGAAAGACACTCCGTTCCCCACTTTCTGCCGAATTCCGGAGGCATTGCGTGTTAAGTGGCAGAACTCAACGCCGCGCTTTACCTCGACACCAGAGCGAAGAAATGGAAATATAAATTTAAGTAAATATTTCATCTCCTCGAGTGGGGATCGAACCCACAACCAGTCGGTTTACAGTCACACCTTGTGCCACTGCGCCACGACCGGCCTCAAAGTTACTTAATAAAAAAGAATAATTATTTAGAAAACGTATAAAAATTTGAACGAAGCAGGACTCGAACCCACTCGAAGGGGGCGCGCGTCGGAGTCCATTCCACTGTATCTGCTCTGGTCAGAGTTGTCACCTGTATCTAGAAATAGAATGAGTCATGTTTCATAGACAATTCTTAATTGTTTTCATTTGACAATGGGGGCCAAGGCACTTGCAAGAATTAGATAAATAATATAATATTACATAATTTAAACTAAATATAAATGTGCTTAACTATTTTCCCGTCGGAAACGAATAATAACAAATAATTATGTGAAATTAAAAAAATAATTTGATTATTGATACTTAAATGATTTAAATGTGTATAACCATTCCCCCAAGCGGGGTCAGGTTTGCAACCATCACGTTTACAGACATACAAATTCTTTATATTTTAACATTTTTAAAGAGTTATTCCACTCTCAAGAAAAACAAAAACTTTTTGGACAACATATAAAAATTTGAACGTAGCGGCATTTGAACCCATGCCTCTTCAAAATCGTCCAAACGATCTGATCGCTAAGCCATACGTTAAATTTTTTGAATTAAAAAAGTAAACTGATTCTATTAGTAAAAAGCCATTCTATAATTGTGCCAAGCTATCTCGTTTTAATAAGATCTTAATAAGATCTATGTTTTTATCATAAAACCTCCTTCGTGTTGTCATGTCAAAAGGGTCAAAGTCAAGGGTCGTCATCGTCGTAATATCAGATTTAACAAAAATAATTTAAAATCAATTCTTAATAAACATATTATTTCACCAGAGAACCAAACCCACGACCAACCAAACAAAAACACGTCCACCAACAAAACCGACGTCCCAACAAAACTATACAAAGAACCTATGAGAAGTTACATTGTACATTTAAACCATATATTGCACTTGGATGCTGGAGCAAAAACCGAGTCATCCCTTTGTCGGCGCCGCGATATAAAAAAATGTACGTCTGGACGGTACAAATCAATAAGAGCACGTATGGAACATCGTCATTTTAATTACATATAGAGAGGAGGACTCGTATAGAATTTGCACCTGACTTCGCCCGTGAAATGTACTAATTAGATATTATGGATAAACTTGTTGGATGTATGGAGTACTTTTGTTGTTTTTGTGTTGTTAGTTGAATTTTACAATTTTTTCTAGTTAAGTTTTGGGCAGGTGCTTGGTGTTGCTGGGCGTGATGGTTTGGATTCAAATCTTATTAGGAGATATTTAAATTTGTAATATACAGGAGGCCGCCACAAGGGTATAAAGGTGCAACTGTAACGCGGCGGGTGTATGTTCGATCCCCTATCGGGGGAATGAACTATTACTTATTAATATTTTCTAAGACAAGAGCAAGGCAGTCAGTTCCGTCACTTAACACGCAATGCCTCGAAACACTTAGCGGAAAGTGGGAAAGTATCTTAAAACTAGGTTCCTTCTGCCTACCCTGTTATATGAGAGACAGCGTGAAGCCGATAAGCCGAGAGCTTTATGTAGTCAACTTCTTAAATTCTACTTTATTAAATTTGAAAAATACCTAGACTAAAACGGAAACAGAAAAATACTGTAACAACTTTAAATTCAATGTAAATTTATAAGAATTTCAAGTAAATTGCTCAATCCAATTATGGCGTCATTGGAATAGATATGTTACTTACTACTAATAGTTGACAGTTTCACCCGAAGGGGTATTTCCTTGGCATCACGCGTGATACGACAAGAAATAGGGTGCATAGAGGAAACCTAGTGCTGAGACACTCCGTTGTTAGTTCTTCGTCTCCAAAGCATTGCTTACTAGGTGGCGGAATTCAACGCTGCACCTGGTATTTTTTAGCGTTTCTATTTAAACAAAATACTACATTATATCTCTATTTCTGTGAATAATTGAAACAGATTAATACGTGAATAGATTTTCGTGATAGATTTATCATATATTATTCCACATTTTGTGTCCAATTTTCATTGAGTGCTCGAACTAAAAGCAGTGTTGTGTCTTGTTAAGAAAGCGAAAAACATAATAAGCAATTCATCTGAATGGGAATCAACCCCGCAACTGTCGCGTTAATAGCCAGAGCTTGTGCCGCTGTGGCATGACTGCCTTCATTTAATTAAGAAAAATTGAATATGTTTATTAATTATAAAAGCTTGTAATCTATTAAAATATTTTAGATTTGTTTTATTTTTATACATTTTTAATGAAATTCTTCACGCGAATTGATGGTGTATATTAAAATATATAAAATCAAAATAGTTTTTTATTTATAACAAGCGTATTATTTTCGTTTTAATATAGATAAATTAATATTACATTATAAAGAAAATATTTAAAAATCGACTATCGAAACAAAAAGATGTATTAAATTCGAACTAATAATTCCTTAGATGAGCATGTTTGTCAACAAAATTTTGCATATTTTTTTTTAATTTTACATTGAATGGTAGGTAGTAAAGAACCTGCCTTAACGACACTGTTTCCACCTGAATTGCAGTCTTAAACAATACATGTTGAGTAACGGAGCTCAATGTCGCAGTGTAAGTGAAATAAAAATAAATCAATACCTCAAATAGGACTCAAACCCATAATCCTCGTGTAGAAAATCAGATCCCACTGGTCCACGATGGCATTCTTTGTGTTTATTGGAGCCACTGAACCTTATCCAAATTCTACTCGAGGAAATGAAATATTTAATATTTCCATTTTTTCGCTCTGGTAACTAGGCGAAGCGGCGTTGAGTTCCGCCACTCAACAAGCAATGCCTTCAGAATTTAGCACAAAATGGGAACGGAAGAGTTGATGGAGAACGGGAAAGGATCGTCATCATCTGTCTGGTATATGCAGTACAGTATGAAGTTAAAAATATAATTACCATTAAACATCATTATCATCGTGTTTGTTAAAAAAATGAGCTATGCAGACTATTAGGAGGAGAGTTTCGATTTAAAATCTTTTTATTTTAGAATTTTTTAATTTTAATTTCTATATTTTTTTGGTGTAGACCAAGTAAAAGAAAAGAATGAAATGCGGAACCTTTTTAGAACTCACAGCCTTTAGCGTCAACATTTGCACGCCGTTGCACGCTTGTGCCCGTGCGTACAATATAGTATGATATGGTAATAATAATTATAAAATTAATTTATAAAAACCATAAAAATGTGTTTTCTTTTCTATTGTTTTAAATTCAATTCAGTTTCTTATATTGGGCGAAAATTTACGATCAAACCGAAATTCTCTGCCTATCCTGCTATAAGCTGATTTTTTTAAAATAAAACAATGAGTTTTGGAAAATGATAACAATTTACAGCGGTTGTACATATTCAATAAATTAAACAGCTCCCAGCTGCATCTCACGTGTAGTTGGGTAGGCAAACGCCTACCCAACTTTTCGAGACATTTCGTGTTGAAAAGCGGAACTTAACGCCGCACTTTGTTTTACACAAGAGCGAGAAAATAAAATACATAATTATTTTTTTCTAAAATAAATCGAATGCACAACTGCTGCGTCAAGACGGTCTCCAAAATGTAATTAAGCTATAATTTTCATTAATATTATTATTTATAAACAAACATACAGACAAAACATTTTTTATACTTTCACAATAAAAATAACAACGTAAATATATAATAAAGAAACAATAAAATCTTCACGCACATCGAAATGGCAAAAAAGGCAGTTCCAGAGATAAATTGTTAGGAATTTAGACGGTTGAACCATCTCATTTGAATACGTTGTTGAGTATAGTGTACACTGTGTTATAAAATTAAAAATTCAATTCGAGACATTGCGTGTTATGTGGAACTTAACACTGCTCTTAATCTTGTTAGGGAGGAAATATAATAATTTATATAAATAAACATTCCAACGATTAGGAATAGAATTTTATATTTACTCGTGAATTCTAAGAAACAAAGAATCTAAGAAACAATAAAAAAACCCTACTGTGTAGGCTGTTAAGGTGCAGCGTCGCAACATCTGATTGAAAAGGTGGCGGTTATGTATTCGATTCCCACCTGGGAGAATATACTCATTTTCGTATCCGTGCCCAAAAAAAAAAGCGCGGAATTAAATTCCACCACTTTTTCGAAAATGCGGCCAAAAATAAATAAACGGAGTGTCTTACCACTAGACTCTCTCTGCCTACTCTTCTATATGCGGATTGCAATGCGTTATACAAAAAAAAAATCAAACTCACTACATACTGCACCAAGCTTAAACCTTAAATAACTGCAGGGATGACAAATTACTAAGGCACGGTAGTATGCAAAGTAGTATCGTAAAACATGAAACTTTTTCTTAAGAGTTTCGTACTAAAACCGATCGGGCGAACGATTTTCAATACATATTTAATTCCGGTTTTTCTTAAAGAAACGTGATGTATTACATAATTTCTTGTGAGCTTGTAAAAATAATTAATTTTCAAGGAAATTGCATTACTTGTAAAATGTTTAATTGAAAAAAAAGGTATTTGATCATGGGTTTCTTTAGAAGTTGATCTAACATAAAAAAATATCTTCTGTTACCGATCTATCGATAGGCAAAGCACAGTTGAAACTACGCGGTGTAAAACGCAGAAATTTGACTTGTAGCTTCCTTCCTTGGCGATTGTAGGAAAAAATATGTAGAAACGTTACGTTGTATAGTTCACGCCAATCTTAGCACCGGATTCCCTGGTTCACTCTGTATACCGCACTATTTCCGGGATTTACGTTCACGTTTTACGTGAAGGTATATTATACAACCTCTTTTATCATTATAATTCGTATATAGGTAAACTTGTACACAGGTGAAATACGCAGCCTTGAATCCTTGTAAAAATAGACGACATTGTACCTAAACGTCAAGTAATAAAGTTTAAATTTAACTTAAAATAAAAAAAAACATACAAATGTCTTATAACTCCCAAATATCTTATGGCATTTCATTCAATACGTGTACAAAAAATTGCTGTTAGTGTTTTTTGTTATTTAAATAGGTAGTGCACGCTAGTGCATAAGAACTTAACTGTATCTAGCAAGACGAAGCGCGGAGTTGTGCTCCGTCATTCAACACAAACAATGTCTCTAATGTAGCAATATCAAATTAAAAATATCATGACAGGCTGTTGTGGCGCAACAGACATGATCCAACTATAAACGTCCTGGTGATAGGTTCGATTACCATTTGGAAGAAGTAATTATTGTCATTTATTCGATATAAAAACAAGACAAAGCGCGGCGTTGGATTACGCCGCTCAGCACGCAGTGTCACAAAAACTGGACGGTGCATGGTAATCGGAATTTGTCACTGGGTTTTACCCTATAGATAGTGTGAAGCTAAAAAAAAATTTTTTAGCAAAGCAAGCGGAGATCAGCGAGTGAAGCGAACAGTCTGCGAAGTCCTCTAGTTTATAACAAAACTAATAAGTTACAACTATTAATTTCAACTAATCCTAACTACAATTCTCTAGTATTATTATAAAAAAAAACTGCACTAGTAACTAAGCGGAACGACCAATACTAAGAATGTCTCGATATGTGATCAGGAAGCCACTTCTTATACTATCTGGAAACACCGCAGGAGCATAACAAAATGCATAAACTAAGCATCGAACCTGTATTACGCAGGAGGTGTCCATATTGGAAAAAATAAACTGCTGAACTGAACTGAAATAAATAGTTTTTTTAGGTTCACATTGTATCCCACATATAGCCATATAGTAGGTTAGGCAGACTTTGATTGCTACCGTCTTATACGTAAATAAAATCAACTCAGCTTCACGCTCACAGTAGGGTAGGCAAGGGAACCTACTGTTAAAACACTCCGTTCCCCACTCTCTGCCGAATTCTGGATGTATTGTGTGTTGAGTGGCAGAACTCAATACCGCTCTTTGCCTCGATACCAGAGCGAAGAAATGAAAATATAAATTTAAGTAAATATTTCATCGCCCCAAGTGGGGATCGAACCCACAACCAGTCGGTTTTGCAATCACACACACGAGCCCCAGCGCCACGAATGGCCCCAATATAATATACTCACATATATATAACCTCAACCAGATAAAGCTAAATATTAATTAAATCAATCCGGACCCTTGGGGAAGTGTTATGGCCAGCAGTGGACCCACAAACCCTGGGATGACGAGTCAAGATTTTGCTGTCAATAGCTAGCTTGTGGTAGCTTTTTTTGTCTATTTGTTCATTTGACAAGACAAGACAAGACACATTTGAAAAGTGCTTATAAGAGTTTATTTGAATAAAGAATATTTTGAATTTGAATTTTGATTTTTTCACGTGAATTTAAGTTCCGCCACCCAACTTTATTTTATCAATTCAATTTATATTTACTATCACACAATCATCACGCTAGTGCATAAGAACTTAACTGTATCTAGCAAGACGAAGCGCGGAGTTGTGCTCCGTCATTCAACACAAACAATGTCTCTAATGTAGACGGAAAGTGAAAAACGATTTGTAGATAAATACACATACTTAAATTATGATAAATCATATCTATTTAATGTTAAAAGTGGAGAATGGAGTGTCCCAACACTACCAGCAGGCTCTTTTCTTTCTTTTTTTAACACAACAAAGAAACAAATGCATATAAAACTCCTTCAATTCAAAATCCTGCAATTTTACTCTTAACTAAAATTTATGACATACTTCACTCGTAAAATATATCTAGGTATCTTTTAGGTATCATCATATTTCATTGCCCGTACTAGCCTTGCAAGCACTACTGAGTGATCGATGGCGCAGTGGTTAATTTTAGGGCGCAACAGCTAAGATGAAATTTACTGTCACGTAAATATCAAGTTCGGTTCTCTGTTTTGTAATGGCGAAATTTGGAGGAGGCATTTTTGGGCGAGTATTATTTTTTTTTTTGCTTTAAGCTGTATCTCGCACATAACAAGGTGCCTACCTGGGAACCTAGTGACAGGACAATCCATGAAAATATTAAATATTTCATTTCCACGAGTAGATATCGAACCCACTACCTATCGCGTTGACACTCACACTTGTGACCCTGCGCCACAACTGGCCTCCAATTAAAAAACTATAATAAATAAATATTATATAGTGAAAATGGGGAACATACTCTCTTAACTAGGTTCCCTCTACCTATCCCGCTATGAACGAGATACAGTTGGAACCTGATTTATTAATTTTAAATATAACAAATAACATACCACATCCAAATCAACCTCGCTTCACCCGTTAACCGAAAGCACGCTTTGATACCGCCGCCCAGGAACCTCCTATACATCACATAGTTTTTTACATGAAAATAATTCTTTCTTACTGTCGAGAGGAAACGGCGCGCTATTCCAGAGATCCTCGCTCAAATATAAAAACCATCGAAACGACCCTACCGCAACAATTCTAGATATTTGGCCAGTACTTTTTTAAAGTCCAAAAATGTCGGCACATCGTACGGAAAGTTCTTCTTGAAATATATTTGTGTGTGTGTGTATGTATGGCGGTTCGCGCTTGGCTTGGTTTTTTTTTGGGATTGGCGATTGCATTTTTGTATGGCAGCTGCCAAGTTCCTTGGACAAGGAAATGACTAAGTTAAGGTATTGATTAACTTGATAACTATAACGTAGTGGTAATACGTTTAGATATTGGGGTAGCCGATGCTTTTCTATTTGATTCCATAATTGTGGCTTCATTTGTTTTTAAATTTATTGTGCTGGTTGGCGCTTTAGGGTGCGGCGAGTGAACTTTGTGTTAAGACATTTCGGTCCTCATAGACCGTCCGATAATTGAAACATTACGTATTGGTAATAGAACTCAACGCCGCACCTTGTCTACTAGAGCATGATAAGGAAGCGAATTATTTTAATAAAACAAACGACAGCGTTAAGTCCCGCCGCTACAAACATAATATCTCGAATTGATGTTGTATTACCAACGTTAGGCCTCCCAGATTCACTCTGCCTATCCTGCTTTACGCGGCATACAGAATGAAGCTACAAAAAAATTAAATAAAAAAATTATTAGAGGCAGTCGCGGCGCGGTGGTACAGCGTTTCGCACGTATATAACAATTTGAGAATCGAACCCACTACTAACATAATAAGTATTAGCAATTTACATCCCCTAACAAAATATTAAATTTCAACATTTAAGCCAAAACGCAGTAGTTTATTTATTATTTTTTAATACAAGCCGCGTGCCAACACCCCGCTGGTTCGAACTGGCTACCCCCTCAGTCACAAGTAAATCTGATAATAACCTAATAATGCAATAGTGTTATTGTATTGGCTAATTTTAATTTAGAACTCAGTGTGACGCGTTGTTATTGGGAGGGTCGCCGGTTTGGAGTGAACTGATTTTTATTAAATGATGTGACCGATGATAAAAATATAATTATTATTAGATGTTGGTAATGAATCTTTTTTATCTAGCTTCACGCTGTATCCTGCATATAGTATGGAAAGCAGAGAGAACCTAGTGTTAAGACACTGTTCCCTACACTTGTTGCTTGTTGATGAATTGAACTCACAACTGTCGCATCTATAGTCAGACTCTCTATCCAATTGAGACTGCCGTGGCGCGGGGGCACAAGGGTGTGATTGTAACGCGACGGTTTTGGGTTCAATCACCACTCGGGATATTGAATAATTTCGTCATTCAACATGCAATGTCTCCAGAATATGCAGGATACGAGATACAACGTGAAGCTAATTTATTTATTAATTCTTTATTATATATTCCCTTCCTTTTCCCGAGTAGGAATCGAACCCAACCGCCACAATCACAGTCACAAACTATACCACTGCGTCTATATAACTATTCATACCAAACTTAACATCAATCAAACACTAATCACCCTCTGTGAGTGCTACAAAATCATTGAAAGGTGTTTTTTAACTCATAATAATAAATAAAATTTAAAACGAAATTCTCCCTGTGATCAGAATCAAAATGAACAATACAGCGAGAAGGTATAATTTACTTCTCAGATTTTGGCGCGTGTCGCTATATTTAATGATATAGTATAGAATTACATTTATTTTAGCCTATATGTATGTAGAAATGTATAGATTTTTTTTATAAAGGACAGCGTTTGATTGTAAACGAGAGTTGTGGGTTCGATTGCCAATAGAGAGAATGAAGGTCAATGTTAAAAAAATAATTTTATTTAAAATTGTAATTGTGTACTGTAAAGAATAATTTTAACATGGTCACAAACTTTTTCGGTTTTTTTATTTTGTGTATGTTGATGATTTGTACCCAATTGTTAAATGATAATAAATAATAAAAATACGTTTCCTTGCTCTGGTAAGAATAAGTGCGGCGTTAAGTTCCGCCACTCAACCCGTAATGTCTCGAATGATAAAAAGTGGGACCAGAATATTGTGATAGTCAGTTTACTCTTCTACATGTGATATAGGACGAAGCCACCTAAAGCATCAAGAAGCCAAGATAGATTTAGCAACTCCGTTAAAATTGATTTTGAGATTATCAAAAATGCCTGTATATTAAAAATAACGGTCTAAAAATATGCAGGTCTAAGACCATTTAACTAAGAGCATCTGTCTACTATAGAGTAAATCGAATAAAAAAATGTATACTCTAAATATACGCTATGTATCTACTCTCTTGGTGTACAAACGCAAAACTTATATATAAAGCCGAAGAATATATTTGGTTAAACGTCCTTTTCTCAGAAACTATTGGTTCAAATAAAAAAAAACTCTTTGCAATTGATGATTACAGGCATTGACACTATATTACATGTTGATAGTGTCAATGTAAACCAGAGGGAACCTGGGAATCTAAAGTTAAGACATTCTGTTCGTATTGCGTGCTGAGTGGCTGAACTTAACGCCGCGCGTTAACTCGTTACCAGAACGATGATAACTTCAGCGTCCTGATTAATAATAAATATAAAATTTTCTTCACTGGACATCGAATCCACGGCCATATCGCGTATACGGTCACACGCCACAAATACGCAGGTAAATCCGAATGCTAGTCGCTATTAAAACCAGATTAGCTCATTGTCCCCAACACTCGTATAGTGCCTATAGTATAGAAGAGTTTTATCAAAAGCGGTTTAATAAAAGCTCCAGAGCGGGTAACGCCCACCAAACTAGGAAGCGTGGTGTACATTTACTATTATGCGTTATTTCTATAGAATACAACATTCTCAGACTGTGTGTTTGCGATTTTTTTTTATATTTGCAGTTGAACTGTAGTATAGTTGTTAGATTTTGGTTATAGTTTTTGATTTTAGGTAAAAAATTAATATTAAATTATCCTGCGTCGTGGAACCTAACGCCGCATTTTGTTTTTTACTAAATATTTTTTCATATGAAGGATCTCTTGATATTTTCCTTTTTTTTTCATTTTAAAGCAAAAAAGTAGCAGATATTAGAACCTACGGCAGTTTAATAAAAATATATGTTTTAATTTTAGGCAAATCAGTAAAGCGATTAACTTTCGCTTTACTACGAATTACGAATCCATTCAGTATTTCTTAAAATTGGAACAAGCATCGATCCTCACAAACGTTTTCCCTACTACTTCCTCCCTCTAGTACTGAGTAAAGGCACAGCGTTGAGTTCCGCCACTCAACACTCAATGCCTAAAGAATTCGACGGAGAGTGAAGAACAGAAGTGTCTTAGCCCTAGGTTCCCAGATCCCCTCTGCCTACTCTACAATGTGCAGCATATAGCGTGAAGCTAAAATAAAGGTTATGATCAATTCATACATCTATATAATATCATTAAAACTATTTTTACTTAACTTTTTAAGCCACTCAACAAGCAGAATTCAGCAGAGAATGGAGAACGGAGTGTCTTAACACTAGGTTCCCTCTACCTAGCCTGCTGTGTGCGGGATACAGCGTGAAGCTGATTATTTTCGAGCCGTATAGATAGCGACACTCTTTTAAACCTCAATTCACCCCAACTTTATTAAACCAGATATTATATATATATAAAATATTTTTTGTATCACCTCTCACTCTACTTCCGCGATAAAAGGGAAAAGGCGTGGTCCCTTAAAAAAATTAAAAAAAGCACAAAAGGACCCTTACAATGGTTTCCTGAGATCATGTTACTGTACAATGCCAAATACTTATACGTTTAAAAAATAATACTGTTATGTTAGAATAGTATTGAATAAAACATTGTATGTAGTTAGTGTTTGGTTCGTGGCTTCGTCTGCTTGGACGGCTCTGCTCTAATAAAAAAAATGTGATCCTATTATATAAAAATGCTTTTTATATTATGTTATACTGTGAGAATGTCATTTCTTCCCTACCCTTCACTTTTTTTTAAACAAAGTATGTTGTGGAGCTTAACGCCGCGCTTGCTTGTCTCGTTACCAGTGCCAAGATATAAAATAAATTTTATTGCCCCAAGTGTCAGGCGCTATGCCGGTGTGTCACGACATCGTCATATACATTTGAGCTTAGATAAATAAATATTCATTACATACAATTCTAGTCGAATATAAAACCAATTAGTCATCCTTGTCTTGTCGACGATATTATAATGCAGTTTATTATACTTTTAATGTTCATACAGCGTTGAATTCCGCTTATTCATGTGCCATTTTAGGAAGAAAAGTGAAAGATTCTAGATTTTTGCGACCTACCCTACTGTTTGCGGGATACAGCGTGAAGCTAATAAAAAATATATAATTTCAAAGTAAAATGTATTAATCTGCTTCTTATGTCGTTCCCTTAATGTCATAACACCTTTTCTCAGTGTGATACCTTGTAATGATGCATTTTAACAAAGCCGATGAAAAGAACATCAATGTGGTCCAAAATATAAGGTACAGCGGTTTTCTATTTATTAATATTGTACTGGAGGTCATCGTAGCCCAGGAGCACAAGGGTGTGACTGATACATGTTAGTTGTGATTTCGATCCCCACTCAGGGAAATTAATTATTATCAATATTTAATCTTATACACTACGATCTCAATATTGCCACAGGCAAAATGCCTGTGAGGAGTAGTGATCAGATACTCTGCCCTCCACTTCCTTCTATATTATAAATATCTATGCCTATTCCGTATTTCTGGATATCTTCAAGAAATACCTTTATGTCGAGACAGATGGTGATTTATGTTGGGATACCGTATACTTTAAACGTTACAGAACCGCTCATTTGAAAATAAAAAAGGCTTTCGTTTCTGAGTTACTGACAGATAACGCATAGACGAAACTACTGAACTTAGAATGTTGAATTATTAGACTAAGAAAGAATACCTGGAAATTTATACTGGAACAAAAAGAAACCAGTGTTTCCGCTATGTGCCTTAAAGATAACACAAGCAAAGTTTACCACAGAAAAAAATTAAGCGCCACTGTATATTTCTTTCAAAATTGATGACGTGTTTTATATAAAAATGCCTAAAAAAAACTGGAGAGCGGAGTGTTTCACCACTCAATTTTCCACCATAATCGCTTACCTTTATCACTTAGGCCACCCCAATAAGCCACTGTTCACACGTTGTTTAATGCGGACTGCGGGCGCCCCGCTGTCTCTCTTTGTGACCTCTGCCTAATCGCTATACAGATTTTTTGCAAGTGGCCCTTTGTCTGTTGCAGCGGGTTCAGTATAAAATTGTATTTTTATAAATAATGTTTTTTATAATATATTGTGTGCTTCTAGAAAATATTTTTTAACCTAACGAGAGGAAGGAACCTAGTGTTAAGACACTGTACTCCAGTTTTACGTTGAGTGGCACGACTCAATGCCGCGCTATTCCTCGACACCAGAGTGAAGAAATTATTATATTAAATATTTCATTGCCTTGAGTGCTAATAGAATCCACAACCTGTTATTTAAAATCTCACTTTGTGTCCATGCGCTACTGGCAACAATTCGAATCGAGTTTGAATTCAGATAGATATATATCGATCTAAATACTATTATATATTTTCACATAATATCCTTTTATGATAGACTTTTATGTATATATTATACTAAGTAAAAAGGTACGTCGTCGTGGCGCAGGGACAGGAGCGTGCGACTGTGAAGACGAAACAGGTTGTGGGCTCGATTCCCACTCGAGACAAGGAAAAATAATATTTCCGTTGCCTAGCTCCGATAATGACGCAAAGGCGGCGTTCAATTCTGCCACTCAACATGCAACACCTCCAGAATTCGATGGAAAGTAGGTAACGCAAGTGTCATAATGGAAACGGAATGTTTTAACACTAGGTTTCTAAGTTCTGTCAAATGTACCGGACATTTGAGGTGATGGGGTAAAATTTTCAAATTGGTGTCAATAATTTAATAATTGACGTCCAGCATCTAGTCACATGCTTATAATTATAAAGTTTTCTCTCCTATTAACCATAAAGGTTCTCTAGTAGAACCTACAATATATAATACAAAGATTTTAGTGCTAACCTAAATCTTTTGTTTATTCGTTTTTGTAAAAAATTCTATGTTAATCATTTATCAAGCAAGTCAAGCTCTTTAAGCATGCCTATCACGCTATATGTATCCCGCATATAGCGTGATAGACTGAAAACACTATCATATGCGATGCGTAGAGAAACCTAATGCGTGACATTATGTGTGAAGTGGTGGAACTCAACGCCGCGCTTTGGCTTATTAACTGAACGAAAACAAAAACAATTCATTCCACCGAATGGAATCGAACCCACAATCGTCGCGCTTACACGCTGTCCTTCTACACTATGATGGTCACAACAAACGTACATAATATAAGGAAAAACGAATAATATTCCATACAAAACGTCATATTAACAAAATTTCCACCTTTAAGGACCCCCAGCGCACACAAAAACGCCGCTGCTTCTGTGCACCGCGGCCCGCCGCTAATACTCTCTTGATGGATATTCATATAAATGTGTTTTTTGTTATGTTTCATCTTTAGACACGGAAAGATCGCAGGTTTGATCCACTTTTGTATTGTGGATTATTTGGGAAAATTTATTTTATATTGTTTATATTTGGGAACCTGGGAATCGTTTCACTACGTCCCTCCGTCGCGTTTACAATCTTTCCGTTTTGTTACCGGGCCACGACGGCCTCTTTTATATATGTATCTTCTTAAGGGTAGTTTATCGGTTAGGTTTATAAATTTATTAAAATTTCTTATAAGAAAGTAAAAGAAATATTTCCTTTGCTTGTTGCCTTCACGCTTTATCTAGCTTATAGCAAGGTAAGCAGATAGAACTTAGCATTGAGGCCCTTCGTTGTCCAGTATCCATCCTAATTCAAGAGATTGAGAGTATTATTATTATTGTTAAAATAAAAGTAAAACAAAAATTAGAGCGCCCTATAAATATTTCACTTACAAAACTGCTTGGCCACTCATATCTCAAAAACTACTAAATGACTACAGAATTTTCCAATTCGTACTAACAGTTCCTGTGATCAGCGCGTACAATCAAACAAACTCTTCGGTTTTGTAACATTAGTCAAAGTGGAACACACCTGTAAACATTACTTTTTATCAAATCTCAATATGAGCGTGGCAACAAAACAATACCATGGCCAATGTTTCTAAGGATATATTCGGATTAAAGGTTTTTAGATTCAATTCCTGATACCGGATATTAATCATTATCATAATTTGTTATGACGGTCATTGTGCAACTTTGAAGATGGGGAGTTCGATTGTGTTAAGTGGCGGAGCTCAACGCCGCATTAGTATATGAACATGTATTAAAATGCATCACATATATTCATCTTGTCAGAAATGCAGGCTTATGCTTTTTCCGGTACATAACTGTATAGACAGTAGGCACTTAGTGCTAAAACGGAGTGTCACCTACGTAAAGCCTAATTTTCGAGATATTTCATTTTGAGAGGTGGAAATGATCGCTGCCTTTGGTCTATCAATGACGAAAATGAAAGTAAATGATAATTAAATAATATTATTACGTTATAATAAGAGTGGAAGACGAATCCACAACCGTCGCGTTTACAGTCAGACACCGTCCACTGTAGAGAAAGACAAGAAGAAAAATTGTCCACAGTATAATTAAAGCCCATAGCTCTACATCTCAGTAAAACTAAAAGGATATTATATATTGAAGGTAAGCATTATAAATAGAATAAAAATATTATTCATAGCTATTCGTTTTTTTTGTTGAATACAACAAAATATCCACTCGTATAAAAAAACCCGGATGGCCTTTGATACTGTTTACAAAATATCTTCATACAATGTTCGGTAGGCTTTTGAAATTGTCGATTTACACTATATGATTTTTTAATAAAATTTATTTCTAATTATGTACGTACAATATGTGTATAAAATAAAACACTCCACGCTGTATAATACTTAAATTTTGAGGCGTATTGAGTGGTGAAACTCAACGTCCCACTATGCCCTGCAATTAGAACAAATAAATAAAAATAAATAAATGATTCCTCCGAGTAAAATTCAAACCCCACAACCGTTGCCTTTACCGTCAGACACTGTGCCGGCGCACCACAGCCTAGGTGTTAAATCTATTTGTTTATAATAAGAATAAATTATCTAATGTAAATTAATATAGCGTTTCGTTTTGCTACATAGCGTGTAAACTCTGAATAATGTATTTTGAAAAAAATTATATGGTATAATATATAACAATAAAGTAAAAAGATGCATTTCTTTACCCTAACTACCCCACTTACTGCGGGATACGTTTTATCCCAAAAAATGTTGCAATAATTATAAAATAACCACATAGTGTGTAACACAGGTAGCCAACAAAGAGAGCAATGCTCACTCGAGCGACGTAAGTCTATTGTTGCTTAATACCGGGTTATGGCGAAAAATCAGCGGGAGCCGGAGTGGCGGGTAGAAAAATGTATAACCTACTTCGAAAGAGAGAAGTTAATAGGTTTTTTGTTAATAAAAGAAATAAAGCATTAAACACATAAACTTAACGCTGTACAGAGTCTATTTTTATTCATATTTTTGTATACATAAAAACCTCCAGCTATCCTCCGTATATAGCAATGCGGGATACAGCGTGAAGCTAGAGAGTAGGTAGAGGGAACCTGATTTACACTCTCCCATTCAAACTCTTCCCACTTTCTACCTTATTTCGAGACAATATGTATTGAGCGGCGGAACTCTGCTTGTTTTCAAAATGTGCATATAAAAATAATTATTTCTCTAAGTGGAAATCGAATCCACAGCCATCGTATTTGCAGACGCTGTCTCACTCCACCACAATGATTAAATCATTTGACCACATATTTTTAGTATTATTTCTGTACTGTAAATGACAAAATTTTACATTAATTCCACAAAATTTTCGATCACAACTGTACAACAACAAACTGTTGTGAGGAGATTATGACGGATTTTGATGGAATAAATAAAATCATGTGGACATATCCATTGTTGGGTGCAATTAGACAACCCTTGTATAACGGCTCACTGCTTACCTACAATGTGAATAAACTAGCAATATGGTTTGTGTATGGTAAATCCATAATAATATAGTATTAACGTTAGGTATACACGTTCGGTGCCCGGATGAGATAGATTAAAATTTATTTTGGTTATCATTCTTTCTTTTCACACAGATTTGGTTCAGTTTCACGCTTTATTTCTAACGAGGTAACCAGAGTGAACGGAGCGCCAAATACTACTACTGTCTTCATGCTTCTTACGTGACCTTCCTCCAATAACATCGGTATTGCGTTCTCGAAGGTCCTCTAAGGTCTCCCTCTACGTCTCCTATTCCTCCAATTTCCTTTAATAAATCCTTGTGCGATTCTTTCGTAATTCTCTCGTAGAGCCCAAATCTCCGATTATCTAAATACCCAAAATAACCAAAGTATGAATAAAATGATACCACTGCTAGCACTAATATAACATACATACATGTATTATACATATAAACTTTCTCCTTGTCCTTATGTTTATTACTATGTCTTTTGTTGAAAATCGCATTAAAATCTGTTTTGTAAAATGCAATAAATATAAAGATTCTTTCAGACTTACGCTGTATTCTGTATCAGAGTAGACAAAGACAACATAGTGCCAATGCTTTAAATTCTCCGCTTTACGCCTTGAATTTTTTATTTCAGAAACAAATAAAAACTATTATGGAGCAGTAGAGAAACGTCTCAATCTGTAAGAGTAATTGTAGGTTCGATAGTTAGTTACTTATCCAAGAAAACGACGTTTTTACATTTTCGCATTCTGGCAACAGGACTAAGCGCGGCGTTAAGTTACCTACTACTACTGTATTTATTAAGTGTAAATATACATATAATAAATCTCTCCAATTTCAACGATCACCACCCACTTATAGTCCCATATAGTGTTGCTTTACCAACATTTGACCACTACACCACTCAAACTATAACAGCCACTAAGCACAAAAAGATATAACTTTAATACAAATCACAGATGTATGAGATCTATGGGCACCACTTGAGTTGAGGACTCTTGGAATCGAACCCTATACCTATCTTATTCTAATAGAGTTAGAGTCCACAATTCCTAAGTCAGTGGTATACAAGTTTTAGTTCTAAAAAAAAAGTATATTGACTTAAATTCGACTTTATATGCCTCGATTTACAGTTCAAATTTCAATATTTTCTATTTTTTCAAACAGTGACGTGTAGGGCTTTCAGTAACTTCGAGTACACTCACAAACTGTTAATAAATGAAGCGATACTTGGTGGTAGTGGGTTCGAGTACGGAATAAAAAGAAAGATTTTTTATTGTATTTGATTGATCTATTTAATGTATTAAAACATTAACCAATGCATATATCATCTTGCTTTTAATATAATTATTAAGAAATACAAGATATTAGAATATTTTTCAACTTTTAATAGATTTGTTACTAAAAAAGTACAAAAAAAAACTCCTTCACTCTTCTACGTCGGGTAGACAGGGAGGGAAACTCCTGCTAAAACACTCCATTCCTTACATTCTGTGCAATTTCCGAGACATTGCGTGGTGAACGGCGAAACTAAACCTCGCGTTTTTTCTTGCTGTCAGAACGAGGAAAAAAAATTATTCAAAAGTATAAATATAAGATATAAAATATACCTATTTGCATACTACCCATATACTATAAGATCAGATTTATCTAACTCACGACGGCATCAAAGTCCAATACTGTTTATGAATTTAAAAAAATATCTATTTCACGCTGTATCCCGCACACAGCAGGGTAGGCAGAGGGAACCTAGTGTTAAGACGCTCCATTCCCCACTTTACTACATACTATTCACGTTTATGAATTTTAAAAGACCATTCTCATGGTACTGCGACAGTGTCAAACTGTAAACACAACCGTTGTGGGTTCAATTCTCACTCATATTTTAATTTCTTCGCTCTATTAAAACGCGGTATTGAACTCCGCCACTGAACGCGTACGACTGGAAAATAGTGTTAGGGAACCAAGTGCCTTACAACTAGTTTCTCTCATACAGAAACTAAAAATTGGAATATATTGCGTGTTAAACGATAGTACCCAACACCAGTGTTCTGGATTAAAAATTTAACCAAATTTAGATTCGAAGTCGCGACCACCACGAATCTATAGGTAAAATTAAACTCAATTTTGTACTTAAAGGTATCAATGTCCATTACAAAATATATTTTAAGCCGTCTAGGAAGTCTTAAAGTGTCGGCCTTCGCTACAATATCGGGGCTCCCGAAAATCCCATTGTTTGTCTAATTCAGCTGAATTGACAGTAATTGGGTCTTCCTCCCAATTTGACTGCACTTGACTCGATCACAGACGAAAATATACTCAAAAACACGTTAAATAAGGTTTAAAATTAGTAAAATAACTATCAAAAACTTAGGTCGTTCTGTCTCGAGAAGATCATCACCAGGATTGAGGTTGCAATAGATTTTTAATCTTATCTCGAGTAAATAAAGTATAATTTTGATATTTTATAATTTCAACCATTTGACCTCTAGTGCAGGAAAAGGGGTGCAACACGGAGATAAATCAAATCAATTTGATTAATTTAAGATGATTCTAAAGGAGGTTGATAGTTCGGTGTGACACGTGACGGTATTGGACTGTTTGTTGGGTATTATCGGTAAGTATTACATTTTTAGAAACGTATGAAAGTTGGATCGTAGCGGGATTCGAACTTGTGTCCCTTGGAAAATGTCCAAATTTTCTGACGAGTGATACGTTATAAAAACTTACGGTTTCAAAGATACGCGTATCCTTACTTTGGAGTAATTCTGAAATTGTTAAAAATAATATTGGCTAGAGTCTTTTTACATAAGTTCAAAGGGTACGCAGAGAGTACCTAGTGTTTGGGCACTCCGTCCTCCACATTTCCCATATTTTAGTTATTTTTATGCTAGCGTCACTCTGTATCCTGCACATAGCAGGGTAGGCAGAGGGAACCTTGAAATCTATATGATATGATGCCACTGTGGCGCAGCAGCACTGCGACTGCCCATAAGCGTGACGGTATGGAGTTCGATTTACAATCGGAAAATAAATTAGTTTTATTTGTTCGCGACGTCGACTTCCTTCTCTCAAAACAAAATGTGTTGAGAGGCGGAAATCAATGTCACAAATTGAGTGATGAGTTGGAAAATGGGGGTAAACACTAAGTTCTTTCAACCTACCCTGCTATATACGGAATATAGTATCTAGTATCAGAATATAGGAACTTACAATAGAAATATTTTTATATCTTCGACATATTTTTTTTAAATTTTTATCTTTTTAACTTCACACTGTAACCCGTATATAGCAGGGTCGATTGAGAGAATAATCCGACGCGCTTTTGAATCTTTACCAGAGCGAGGATATTATTGCATTAAATATTTAATAAATCAGCTTCATGCTGTATCCCGCACACAGCAGGGTAGGCAGAAAGAACCTAGTTACTACACATCGTTGCCCACTTTCTGCCGAATTCTGGAGTTGTTTTTTTTTAAATATTTAATTTCGTCCAATGGAAATCAAACCTACAACCTTTCGTATTTACAGTCTCATTCTTATGCCTCTAAGCCCGTGTTAAATGCGATATACCTATATACAATGTAAAGCTATTGTAGGTCCTATTTTAGACATTTTAATATGAACCTTTTCCAGTTTTCAAGATATTACGTGTTGAGGGGCACAACCCAACGCCGCGTTTAGTCTATTTTCCAGAGCGGTAAAGCAAATCATTCTCCATCGCCGTGCTTAAGGTGTTGTGCCGCGGCAGCACAACGGCCTAAACAATTATAAAATAATATGAGGTTATATATATACACGTTGTGTTCCGCTTTTATTGGGTAGAAGAGGAAATAGTGACACATCACTTATATTAGTGTATTATAATAAGGAAACAGATAGCATAACTAAAGAAAAAAAAATTGTCAATATATATGTATATTTCTTTATTGAACGCTGCTAGCGCCATCTATATGTCAGTAGCGAAACTATAAAAGAAAATCGATAGATTGATATATAAAAAAAACAATGGCAAACAAATAAATAAAAATGTGTATTTGGAAATAATATTCAATTACATTTGAATTTCTTATGTAATTTTTAAAAAAAAATGCAATTTCACTTGTATCAAATTCTAGAAAACTATTATAATCTTGTAATACTAATTTAATATATAAATTCAATATATAAAAAAGAACTATAAATAGAAATCATACTTCCCTTAAAAAATATTTTAAGAAAAAAAAAACAGTTTCGCACTGTATCCAGGACACAGCAGGGTAGGCAGAGGAAACCTGGAGTTAAGACAGTCCGTTGTCCGTTCCGTTCCTTTTCGCCGAATTTTAAAGGCATTGCGTATTGAGTGGTAACGCTCAACGCCGCGCTTGCCTCGACTTCAGAGCGAAGAAATGGAAACATACATTTTAATTTTAGTGGGGATCGAACCCACAACCAGTCACGTTTACAGTGGCACTTTGTGTCTCTGCACCACGATTAGCCTCAAATTATTTTAAGAGTAGCCTATATTGGTTCAAACGTTTCAAGAACTTTTACTTATGTATTATAAAATATACATGAACAATCAAAACGCTTGAAAATTGAAATAATTTAAAAACAGTCATTTCCCTGAATGGACATCGTACTCTTGTTTAAAGCAAACATTTTACCACTGGACCGCGTCGGCACCAAGCGTTCTTATTATTATACTAGTAGTCACTCACATCAAAATTTGCTTAGATTGTAAGATCTAAAAAGGAAAATCCCGTTTACCTACTTACCGCTTACTACCGTTACTCTCAACGTGGTTCCTTACACTCCCTGACCACACCACACACCAAATTTCAACTTTCTAAGAGCACTAGTTTCGGTTGTTCTTCGTCTGTCCGTCAGTAATTCAAGATTTAAAAGATATATATATATATATATATATATATATATATATATATATATATATGTGTGTGTGTGTGTGTGTGTGTGTGTGTGTGTGTGTGTATGTATGTGTGTAAGCAATTTATATTACATAAGTAAAATAGATGAAGGGGCGGTCTCTATACATCGATCAAGTATTAATTAAAAACAATTATAATGAAACAGTAGCTCCATTATGGCGTAACGAAAAAGTGCCATAGAAACTACAAGATCAAGTTCATTTATGTTACTCTATTATATATAGATACAGAAATCTTACTTTACCGACTGATTGATAGACTATGCGGCGCTTAACGCTGAAAATTGACTATGAAAAAATGCCATGGGGATTGTAAAATCAAGTTCACTTACGTTACTCTTTGATATATAAATATGGATATATAGATAGATATGTATATGAAACCATTCTGTTAACGATTAATTCTCATACAACGCACTGGTGATACTAAGCGGTGTATAACGCTGTCACTTGTCAGGTCCTAGGGGAATGCAAAGCGAGAGGATGATGACGTAACTGACTATAAACGTGACGGTTGTGTGTAATAAAACAAACCGCAGAGTTTAGCTCCGCCACTAAACACGCCATCTATCTTGGGCAGTAAGTGAAGAATAAAATGTCTTAAGACTAAACTCCATCCACCTATCCTGCCATATGCGGGAAAATGCGTGAAGCTATAAAAATAAAATTGTTGTAGTAACATATTTCATATAAAAATGTCAAGAACTTAGTTTCTTTGTTACTTACAAATACAACGAAAGAGAAAATGCTTTTGTCCCTGTCGCGTCACGACATAGCGTGTGTCAAATAGTAGCTCCCACGGTATTCATACAGGTATGGACTCGAATTATGTTAATATATAAAAAACAATTAATTATTATATTAATATATAATAAAATATAAATATATATTAATATTGATATGAGGCCAGTCGTGGCGCAGGGGCACAGTTTATTAAAATTTATATTTTCATTTCTTCGCTCTGGTGTGCCACTCAACACGCAATGCCTCTAGAAATTGGCGGAAAGTGGCGAACGGAGGGTCTTAACACTAGGTTCCCCCTGCCTACCCTGCTATGCGCAGGATACAGCGTGAAGCTGGAAAAAATATATATAGTAATCTGTATTTCATCCATAGCTAAGAAGAACTTCGTAATTTTTTTCCGTTTCCACTCTCAATCAATTAAAGATCAATTAAAAATATGTTCATAATATACCTATGTATAGTAGTAGTATTGTTACTACTACTCACGAAATAATAGGATATGATAATAAATGTACACATTTATGTAAAACTAAACTTAACCTCAGGCGCCACATGCATCTTTAAAGGAAAATAGCTACTCGTAGTGTGTGACTGAAAAATTTTAAAAATATTTTTTTTGTGTTGTGTGTGACACATGACATATTCTCACTTGCCATGGTATCCCTAACCGCAGTTACAAGGAGTTGCATTAAAATTATTGTAATTATATAGCTTGTAGCGTACATCGAAAATTGTCTATTGAACACAACAATAAATAATTTTCCAATCCAAACTGGTTGGGTCCTGAGATTAGCCCGCTCAACCAAATACATTTCCCCAGAAATAAAAAATAATTAGAACCTAAAGGCGTTAGGTTCTAACTATCACTAATTTCTTTCTCTGTATCTCACATATATATAGTAAATAGGCAAAAACTAAAAAAATACATTTCCGACGGAAAGTTATATACGATTACAAGATAAATAATCATTATTATGATATTTTTATTGTAGTTTATTATGATCATTGTTGTTTAAAGATATTGAGACCTTCGTGGAGCAATGGGATAGCATCTGACTGTAAACGCGACAGTCCTGGGTTCAATTTCCATTTGAGAGGAAGGATTTTATTTAAATTACTTTTATTTTCCTTTAGGTTTCAGCTTCAGCGTGATGTTGAGTTCCTTCACTCAACGCGTAATGTTTCGAACGCATCGTTTGCGAACGGAATGTCTTAACACTAGGTTTCTTCTACTAACCCTGCTTTGCGGAAAAAAGGCAAAGCCGTTTTAATTAAGGATTTTATTACAATGTGAATGTCGTTCTCTAAGTTGAATATAAATAGACGATTATAACACACATTTCGCTATTTAAATGTAAGATTAAATACATTATATTATATGGGGTTCTAAATTAACTTTTATAACAACATTACCATTAATACATTAAAAATATGGGAAACGGAGTGTAACACTAGGTTCACTCTGCCTTCCCTGCTACATGAGGGAAACAGTGTGAAGCTTATATAAAGAACACTTCATAAAAATAATTATATTTATTAATAATATTATTGATTACTTTAATAGAGTACACCTCTGTTTGACGTCGACACGACATTTGTTCTGTGACACTTATATACTGACTTTAACCGCCAACTACACTCTGTTATATACGAATTATGTATTACGAAACAAAAAACTATAGTTCATTTACTACGGAGGAATTAAAACGGAGTGTCTGGACACTAGAGACACTAAATATAGCAGGATAAGCTTAAACTGCTATATTAAAAAATACAGTTTTAAAATAAAGTACTAAACTCGTAACTTTTCGACAGGCCGCGGAACCTTATGTGGAACCTAATGTTCAAAAGTTTCCGCTCAAATGTGGAAACATTTCATGTTGAGTGGCGGAACTCACCGCCGCGCTGATTTTCTTATCGGAGTGAGTAAATTAATATAATGAATTCCTCACAATACTCATCGAATCCACAGCCGCGCTTACAGTCAGACGTTCTGCTGCTGAGCCACGACAGTCTCTTTAATTTAACAAAAAAAACTAAAGAACAAGGTTTTCTACTACAAGTGCTTTGGAATGTACTCAGAACTATATGTTATTATGAGCATAAACTCGACCGATTTACTGGTAATTTCTGAAGAGTTCCACTATTCAAGTCCTGGCTCCATCATCAGACCAGCTCGATGATATCATATTATTGTATTGTCATCTGACTTATGTACTAAAACCAAGTTTCATGATCATACAGAAATTACAACAAGTGCTGTTTCAACTTCTTAGATTATATTTCATTGTTTCAAAACTTGTTGAAAAAAATTGAATACTTAATTACTAAAACAGATTTTATATAAGAAAAAATTTATGTAATAAAAAAACACCTATGCAAACGCAACGCTTGTAGGTTCAATTCCCACTCGGGGGAATAAAGTTTTTAATATTTAAATTTTCCTGCCTTTCGGAATCGAGGCAAAGCGCGGCATTGAGTTCTGCTACAGATCCGGCAGACAATGGGGAACGGAAGTATCTTAATATGAACGCAGTTTCTGACACTAGGTTCCTATGTTTCCGCTGCCTACCCTGCTATGTGGAGGATGCAACGTGAAGCTAAAAAAATATTTTAAATAGCAGGATTAAATATATCTAGGCACGTTATAGGCTTTTAGAGATTTTCAATTTTAGCTATTTATGTTAATTTATTTGTGTTACAATTTTAATATATACATCTTTTACTGTTTTTTTATACTGAATTGACTTGTCTTTGCTTGCTCAACATACAATGTCTCGAAAGACAGAAAATTGGGAACGGTGTGTATGTACACTAGGTTCTATATGATCATCATCCATGAACCATCCATGAACATCAATAAAAGCTATTCATCGAGAGATGGCGCTGATTAATCGATTAGGTTCATATCGAAATCGATTTATCATTGAACAGATCATAAGAAAGAAAATGCATGCAACTTCGAAATGATATTGAAATAATTTAATATTGTTAAAGATAAAGGCAAAAGATATAAAGGCAGAAAAAAATTGACGCTCAGCCACTAGTGGTCCGAAGTTCAAAGTAGGTATTTACCACAAGCGCAGAAGAGAAAATCTCGTTAAAAAATAAATATAAAAAAATATTTCTCTACAAAATTATCTATGTATTTTTTTAGATATTCTATGCAATACCCAACACGCAGCCCGATAATGTATGTAAAAGACGAGAGCAATGAAGGATGCAGGTAGGATTGGCAGATTTTTATTGGTATACAAGTACCAACACCGTGGCAGCCATAGATTCGACGGTTTTTAGCGTATCTAAAACCCGTCGTATCTAGGTTAGGTTAGGATTAAAAAGTAAATATTATTATATTATTGCGAATAGATCAGGAATCACTCAAAAGTATTTCAAGGAATTGTATTAATTTTCTATGTAATGGACAATGATATATCATAAATTGCCTGTATGCCACAGGTATTTTATACATTTCTTACTACCTCGATCTCGTGGCCGTCGTGGTGTAGAGCAACAGTGTTTGACAGTGCTTAACCGCGATAGTTACGTCGATCCCTACTCAAAGGAATTATTGTTATGATTCATTTTCTCTCTGGTGTCAAAGCAAAGAGCGGCGCGTTGCTTCCAGAATTCCAGAAGTTGCAGTGGAAAATGGGGAACGGAGTGACTTAAACTACCTCGATTGACCTTCGAAAACACAGTATCAAAGATAATGGAGGAAGATCGCGTAAAAAGCGTGACGACCCCCCGGAGGGCATGTATGAAGAGGTTGATGAAAGTAGACGAGGCGAAAGAGGTATGTAGAGACCGTAGCGCTTGGCGCTCCATTCTCTTCAAGTGAAGTTGAGTGTTAAGGCACAGGTTTCCCTCTGCCTACAATGCTATATTAAGCAAACAGACAAATTGACACCAAGCCACCCATACACTGTCATACATTAAATTGTATGAAAACACAAGTAGTATTAAATCTGCGTACATATGTAGGCACCTCTATCATTATTATGCAATAAACACACCATTACGTCAATGGTGGTCATTACATGAAGCCGATCTCTACATACCGTCACTAATACTATAAAAGCTGTGCATTTCTCCCTTTTTATGTATGGATCATACAAAGTTGTTGTTGAAGTTGTATGGGTGGGTCGAAATCCCGTTGGTTGGATTTTTTTACTATTAGCTTTTAGGCCAGCCGTGGCTTATATTTAATATTTTAATCTCGGTAGTAATGAGACAAGGCGCAGAGTTATTACGTCACTCAACACGCAATACATCCAGAATTCAGCGCCAAGTGGAGAACGGAAGAGTCTAAATGGGAACTGAGTGTCTAAATATTAGGTTCACAGGTTCCTTCTGTCTACATTGCTATGTGCAGGTTACAGCGTAAAAGTGAAGCTATAAAAATCTTACCAAATACTCTTACTAAATGTAATCATTATTTGCAATAATTTCAACTTTTCAAGTTATGTAGTAAAATTTGTTCCAATAACAAATTTTACTACAAAATATTCAAAATAAAGGTAACGATTATATTATAAGAATTTATCCTCATCCTGGCTGTGGGTTGGATTCCCCACTCGAGGAAATGCAATATTTATTTATATTTATATATTCATTTTTCGTAGCTCTGTTGTCGAGACAAAGCCGTCATGCAAAACGCAGTGCCTTTAGAAATCGGCACAAAATGGAGAACGGAGTGACGTCACACTACACAGGGTAAAGCTGATCAACGTAGCCAAAAAAAATACTTACGAGTACTTTCTTTACATTTTAAAAACTAAATATTTTTTTATAATTTTAAAAAATATTTTTTCCGAAATATTAAAAAAAAACGAACTCTAGGAAAACATGAAAAAAGAAAAGTATTTCAAGAATCGTTAGCTCTTTCCGCCCAAATTGGAATATAGCGTGCTGTCTAACGGAACCTAACTCTACACTTCGTTTCGTATGATCGAGAAAACGACAATATTTGTGCTATAAATATTACTATGCTCTGGCGTGACAAAACGCAGCGTTGAGTTTCGTGGCACTCAGAGAGAGGTATTAATGTATAATTGACGTTAAATTTATATTAATGGTTATTTATGTGGATTGATTTGGCTCAGCATTAGGGGATATTGGAGAGGTATTTGCGCTTGAATTTTCACTTAGAAGAATTTATTAGATTCATTTCCTCACTTTAGGTAACAAGACAGAGCGTGCTGTTGAGTTCAGCTACTCAATGTCCAGTGTCTCAAAAATTTGTTGTAAAGTAAGGAACTTAATGCTAGAAACACTAGGTTACCTCTGCCTTCCCTTCTACACGCATGATATAAATAGAAGCTATTTAGTAAGCAAGTAGTGGAAAAATTAAAATAGTTCACTCCCGCCAGTAAAAATCGAACCCACAACCATCGCGTATACAATCAGACGCTGTCCTGTATCATAATGGATCCAAAATTATAATACTAAATTATAATAACATTACTTAAACCCTAAAATAATTTACTCTGATTTAGACGAATATTCTGAGAAGATCCACCATTTTTTTATAAAGGAAAAAAAATATTGAATACTTGTATAATATTATAAAGGGCTTGCATCGTACAATTTAGTTTTTAATCACAGTACTGTGGTATAACTGGAAATACCATTTTTCCCATATCCTATGCCTGGGCAACAATTTCCGATGTGATGTTACCGAAAATTTGAAGCTTGCTTGCAGTTAAAGATAAGCTATAGCATGTTTTAATATTCCTTTTATAAAAAAATAGCTATAATGACGAGTGATAAATATGTCATCCTTTTGGTACCATCATATAACGCACAATGTCAATTAAATAGCCGGAAAGTAAGTATCTTTATTTAGTTTCACGCTGTATCTTGCACATAGCAGGGTAGGCAGGAGGGTACCTGGATTCTAGTATTAAACCACTCTGTTCCCATTAGGACATTTACGTTCTCCACTTTCCGTCTCGTAACAATTGCGTGTTGAGTGGCGGAACTCTACGACAGCTTTTGCCTCATTACCAAAACAAGAAAACAAGAAATATTAAATATTTTGTTCCCCGAGTGGAAGTGGAAAAATTTTCTTTTTCTCGCTCTTGTAAGAAGAGCGCAACATAGGGTTCCGACACTCAACTCGTAATGCCTGTAATTGACACTAAAACTGGGACGGAAATTGAAAGTGAAACGGAAATTGGGTAACGAAGTGTCTTAACACTGAACCTAGAGTTAATCTGCTTATCTTTCTTTTTGCCTTAACTCTGTGTGGTCTACTTACTCTGCTATATGCGGGATACAGCTTAAAGCTATATTTAAAACATATCTTAACATAGCAATCACCTTTGGTGTTTCACTGGCATAAAACCCAAAACCGTATAATCGTTGCATTATGATTATCATTAAGGCACAGCTAACCATGCCCGTGTATAGTGAGTTCGATTTAATATTCATCATTTTGTATCAAGATATATTATTATGTTTTTTGGTAACTAACTTTAGTATATAAATGGTGATGACATACCAAAGTACAGAGCAATTGTGTGACAGAGCGATGCTTTATAAAAGGGGTAGGGGATTCAAATTCTGGTAAAAAGAAAAACATATGTTTCTGATTAAATTTATAATATAATGCATAAAATAATTTAAATAGCTATATAAAAGCGGCGTTGAGTTCCGCCACTTTAGACGAAACGTCCCAAGCAGATAATACAATCTGCTTCCGTTTCTGTAAGCTGAAAGCTGAAAAGCTGTAGACAATAAAAAGTCGAAAATGAGAATATTATTTAAATAAATTATATTACAATCTTTTAATGGAATATTTTGGCGGAGCTCAACGCCACACTTTGTCTCTAACACACAGCCTCCGCGTTTACAATTAGCATCTAGAAAAACAACATTTACCTACAAAATCGATTATAATATAAAAAATAACCCTCTATAATTTGCGTCGTCTATACAAAATTATGTTAATACAAAGCTAGTTCTGAGTTAATGTGATATACATCTGTCCTATAAAATGACTTATGAATATATTAAGAGATACCGGGAACTTGTTTGTGACAAAAAACCATAGCTTATGCCGTAGTGCCTCAGTATTTGAATGGTAGTGGATTCAAATACCATATAAGAGAATGAGATAATCAAAAAATGAGGTAGAGTAAAAAGTTCAGTCATTTGTCGTTTTGTTTGTAATTGCTGTGTTTTTTCAAATATTTTTCTTATATTATTTTTTATCTTTTTAGATAAAGCCATTGGGCCTGCCTGATTATAAACGGGACGGTTGTGGCTTCTATTTCTACTCGATGAAATGAATTGTCATTTCGTCGCACGCACGCAAAGCTTAGAGTTGCAATATTTTGAAAGTTTAACGGAAAGTTGTGAACGTCTGAGTGAGTGTGAGTGTCTTAACTCTGCCTACTGTTCACTCTGCTTACCCTACTATATATGAGCTCCTGTGTGAATTTAAAAGATAAATATATGATTGCGTTTAGCGCGGTAGACAAACAAAAATTCAGTCTGGGACACTCACTTTTCCCCTTACCGCCTATTTTCAAAGACATTTCAGGGACATAGCCTTACAAAATTCTACTTAAAAAAAAAATCCATATATGTAAAAATAATCTCATGAAAATCAAACCCAGAACCATTTCGGTAACAGGGTCGCCAACACTCCGATGGCTTCATATACCTATTAATGAGAAAACATAATCAAAACTGGCACATTATACAAAATTCAATATAGCATGAAATTACGTGTTTCCTTACAAATTATATAGCATTGGGTGCAACCGCAAAAGTATCGATAGTTTATCATTACTCGTCTACCGGGGCGGACCGAGTCGCATAAAAATACTTAGGATCACTTCTTATATGTAAATTTTAGTATATATAGTGACGCGGGAATCGAAGCTGTGACCACTGGGGCTTGTGTGGATGGTTTTGTTGTAAGAACTAATGGTGGAAATGTGTATATGTTTCGGAAGTGTGTTGAAAAGTATAACGTGATAGTTGTAATTTCTTAATTAATGTGATTTTTTTTTAATTTTCTGTAAGTTTTTGTGTCATTTTTAATGGATATATATAGAAAGAATAAGTAACATTTAACTTTTTTACACAAAAAAGTTTTTCAACTTCATGCTTTATCTAAGTTAATGTTAAAACAATTGTTTCTTCACTTTCCGCCCAAATTTCGAGACATTGCATGTTAAGTCACGGAATTCGGCGCCGCAAAAAAAAAATATTTCGAGGAATTGGCCACTTGGCATCGATCTTCTCAATATTGTACTAATATTTCATAAAGTCATAAAGAAAAAGTTAGGTAAAACAAGTATGTAAAAAATTAAAGTGTTATTTTCTTTTTCTTGAATACATTGCCTGCGTCTGTCGGTCCGCAGTATTTTAATATCTGACTGTAAGCACGACAGTTTTTGGTTCGATTCTTACTTAGGGAAATTCATTTTAATTATTGTCGCTCTCGTAACAAGAAGCGCCGTTCAGTTACGTTATTCAACACGCGATATCTCGAAATTAGGCGGTGCACAGGAATCCTCTTCCTATACATACCTATAGGCAGAATTAAATATATCTTTTTTTGTATATATATTTAAATATTAATGTTGTATATCTCTTTATTACTCTTCAACTTTACCTATTCTATTTTAAAAGAAAATTGTCTTAAAAAATAAGAAAAATCCACTTTTCAAGAGCAACGAAAGTATAATATGACTGACGGTTATGGTATTAACCTTATTCGAAATCTAAATTATTTTCACTTTTACACAAAAAATGCATGTATACGTGATATTTTAATTTTTTCTATGATATTGTTGGAATTGAAAACCACTCTCAAGTATGAGATCGATCTTGAATTGCATTTTCAGTTTTCATTCATAAATTATATATCTCAAAATATCTATATCTCGAAATCATCTTTGACTTGACAGCAATTTATAAGTATGGGCCTGAAGTTCATAAGTGTATGTTTATTTATCTGAAAATTGCTCAAAATTTAAGGTCAAATTGACATGATCCTTAAGATTTTAATGTGATATATTCTTACTTACGAAGTAGTTCAAGCTTAATCAAAATGAGTTAAGTTGTTTTTAAAATGAGTGTATTCACGTACTTCTAAAGGGAATTTACTTATAGATATATCGGTAAAATTAAAAAAATATATTTTTATTATGATAAAAGATTAACAATATTATAAATTTTTCATACAATTCTATCTACAATATTCTTGGATAGGTAATAAATAATCCATGCATTCCTATAGAACAGATACGTATAAAACATATGCATACACGAGTACCTGGATGTATAAAATACAAGTATTTAAAATCGGTATTTTTTTTAAATAAAAATAAATAAATAAATCAGCTTCACGCTGTATCCCGCACACTGCAGGGTAGGGCGTAGTGAAAGACACTCCGTTTCCCACTTTCTGCCGAATTCCGGAGGTATTGCGTATATATTATGTGGTAATATAAATTTAAGTATTCCGGAGTATTCCGAAGGTATTGTATATATTAAATGGAAATATAAATTTAAGTAAATATTTCATCTCCTCGAGTGGGGATCGAATCCACAACCAGTCGGTTTACAGTCACACCTTGTGCCGATGCGCCATGACCGGCCTCAGATTTTTTTTTAAATACTCTTTTATTTGTCGGCTCAAAATAACCTACAAAAGTCGAACAAAATGACCAATTTAAGCATTCTAGTACAAAATTAATATGTTAACTAAAACATAATAGCTGTTTAACATAATTCAATGGCGCCAAGAGTCGTTACACTGATTAGACTGTGGTTTTTATGAATACGTTATTTTTTTAAGGCCACCGTGAGGGGGCAGGGTCAGACTGTAAACGCGATGGTTGTGGGTTCGATTTCCACTCGAAGGAATTTAATATTAAGTATTTGCAAAAGCGCAGCGTTTCTTCATTCAACACGCAAGTTCTCAAGAATTCGCCGGAAAATGGAGAACGGAAGAGTCTTAATTGGAACGGAGTGTCTTAATACTAGGTTCCCTCTGCTGCCCAGCCATGTTCGGGATACAACGTGAAGCAAAAAAAGACCACTTAAAAGTTGTTTTCAAAAATAAAAAAAAAATACTGCCAGAATACATTTAAAGATACTTTGGATGGATTAAAATGGTTCGAAATCCTTGTACTTTACAATCACATAAACTATTACCGTTTTACTACTATAATAGCTATCACGCGTCGAGTGGCGGAACATAACGCCACGCTTTGTTTTACTAAGCCATTTAGAGAGAATAATGCTAAAACCTACAGCCATCGCATGTCAAATTGATCATTGACAATATAAAAAAAACAAAAAATCAATTTCATTGAACACAATTTTTAGACCGCAGACCAAATTGAACCCCTATACCAATATTTAATACCCTACCCTTATTTATCCAAGTCGAATGACTATATTTTTTTTACTAAACCGCAACGAAATCGACACAGACGTGCGGCGCCTGCGCATACGAAAATTTGAATTTGAAATTACTATGTAATAGCATCCTTGGCTATTAAAAAGTGATCATAGACTGAAGTTTTTTCCTTTTTTTTTTGGATAATTTAAGATCGTTTATATAAATCCTTGATTTGGACTATGTTTTCATATTCATTATATTATAGTTAAATTATGATTAGTCCCAAATATGTAGGTTTATACCTACATATGTGCAACAGGCTTAAAATGTATGGAAACATTGAGTGGGAGTGAGTTCCCATGTTAAAGAGGATTTTGAACTTGTAAGGATTTATTTTTTTACAAGACTTCTGTAAAAGGAGGAGGATATCAATTTAATTGTTTTTTTATGTTCTTCCCTCAGAACTTTTGACTGGGTGAACCGATTTTGATATTTTTTTTTAAATTTAAAAGCTAGTGCTTTCTGTGTGATCTCATTTTAGTTTAGTTCATTTCTGACAATGGTATCCATAGGAAAATCACATAAGTCGTAAATTTGGATTAAGTGTATATTTTTTTACGTACGATTTTTATTGGAAACGATACACTTCAAGGGAAGTTTGTTGAAAATTAAGTTAGGTTCTGTATATAGGACCCGGTTGACATTGAAAAAGTCTATTTTTTTGGTAAAAATAATTAATTAAATGAGTCTTTTTAAATTAGAATTCTTATTAAGTGATAGTTGTATCAATTCTATGCAAAATTGTTAGCAATAGTTGTCCGTAAAATGACTTGATTAGTTCTAGCGTATCTCGTACAACATTTTTCTACTTTAAAATATTTGGAATTCTATCGAATCAATTATATATGTGAAAAGTATTCAGCGCATAGCGTAGACAGAGGGAACCTGGGAACCAAGTGTTAAGAACTGTTTCCATAAAGACACTTTCGTTACTCATTTTCATTCAAATTTTCAAGGCCTTGCATGTTGATTGGCGTAGCTCAACTCCTCGCTTTGCCTTGTTATCAGGGCGCAGAAATAAATATGAAATATTTCATTTTCCCGAGTGGGACTCCAATATACAACCTTTGCGTTAATAGTCACACCCTTGTGCCTCTGACCCACGACCACCTCAGTATAGTAAATATTACTAACTTTACTCTGCCAATCTTCAAAATCTTAAACATGAGATCAATAGTATAAACGTGTCGCCATCGTTCCGTTCTGAATTCTAATTTGTATTCAGATATGCAATTTACATGTCCATTGACTAGCTTTTATTTGCGGCTTTGGCTGTTGTAGCGTTTTTCGCAGACAATACAACGGCTACGACTAACGAGTTTTAATATAGGCTATAGTCGGCCTATCGGTCGATAAATCGACTATACAATAAGAGAGTTTTATCACGGAGAATGGTCAAAACAGTCGTTTCTGAGATTAGCGCATCCAACTAAACAAATGTTATAATATTAGCTAACTATAAATTTGGTTACTGTAATTTGTAACGGGATGATGATGAGGTATCTACCATTAAAAAATCATTAAATATTCGAAATTTCGTTCGAAATTATTTTTTTCTGCAATTTTTAGCCTAAAAAAGAATACCACCTCACGATTTGTGGCTAATCCCAACTTTGACTAATGAGGCTGAGGTATATATCGATATTATGTCTTATATATAAATTTATTAATTATTATTTAATTCTTCAATTAGGCACTTATTTTAATTGTTTAAACAGCCAATCCTCCTAATTATATGCGCAAAATTAAAAAAAGATATATTTGACCTGTATCTATTCAGCGTTTATAAGTATAAACGCAACTTTATCCAAACACGTGCACAGATAAAAGGAAAATTAGGGAACGTCTCCTTTCACAGATAACTAATTACAATAAATAACACATCATCTATACAACCAATTAACATTTACCATTATCTGTGCAACATAAAAGATAATAACAATAGTCCAATAATAAAAAATAATAATAAAAAAAAATTACAAAAAGGTAGTTAACAAGAGAATTATTCCAGTAGTTTAAACAGAGAATTTGTAAGGACCAATCAGCGAGACGGGTAGTTGGCGAATCAGGGCCATTGTGAAACGTCAGTCGAGCGTGAACCGTCACGGGGGTAAGACGAGGGGGAAAATTTCGGGGTTTTCACTCGTATTTTGTTTGGGGAGGCCATGTATTTTATTTTTATGTATAAAACGGAATGTTGGATGATTTTGGTTAAGATTGTTGAGATAGAAGGCGAATCATTTGTTTGGAGTGTTAATGGTATTAGCTAGTATCTATACTATTTATACTCTTAGTCCAAAACAAAAGAATATGTATGGTTAAGCGAACTAATCTCATATACTACTGGTTCGAATAGAATTTTATTGTGTCGGATAGTCCACTTATTTAATAAGGCTGTATATACTCTATAGTAGGTCATTAATGATTTCGTTTAGTCCACTGTATCTGCCGTCAGAATTACCTCGGGAATTGAAAATTGTCACGCGTCATAAGCATTATTTATTAAGTATTTTCATTTGACCTAGGAAAAAACAAAACATCGGATTAAGTCTAGCGCATTACCTATAGAATAGCACATATATTCTAGGCCAGTTATGGCGCAGGGGCACTAGTGTGTATGTGTGTGTGTGTGTTCGATTTACACTCGAAGAATTGAAATAATTCATATTCACATTTCCTTTCTAGTTCTGTTTAAGTTCCGGCACTCACCACGCAATGTCAACGGAAAGTGTGGAACAGAAGTGTCTTAATAGGAACGGAGTGTCTAAACATAAGGTTCCCAGGTTCTCTGCCTTCCTTGTTACGCGCGGGATAGCGTGACTATCTAATACATATTCTAGTTCATACTTTTTGAGAATTGTGCGCCTTATAAATTTTTCAAGACGGCGTGTTGAATAATCACGTAAGTCAATTATTCTCATTAAATACTTACTATTTGGAATGCACACAGTTTGATAAAAAAATATTTTAAATATATATTTTTCAAAATCGTGGATTCATTTCTAAAATTTTATATCCTTATTCAGTTTTACGCTGTATCCCACGTAGAGCAGAATAGACACCGGAAACTCAATGTTAAGATATCGATCCTCTAGCACGACTCAAGTTTCGAGGCGTTGCGTGTCAATTGACGAAGCTCAACACCGGGCATTTCCTTGTTACCAGAGTCGAACGAAACGAAATCGATCCCACGACTGTCACATTTACAGTCACACACAACCACTGCGCAATTGCCTCAAACTTTTTTTCTTTAGATTATATTCAAATATATAGAAAATTAAGGCTCTTATAGAATAGCGGTTACTCGCTGAAGGGTAGTTCGGTCAATCAATTCAATTGTAAGGGTGAAGTCGTGTGTGAAATATGGGGTTAGATGTAAGGGTTGTAGGATATTACCTTATATTTCTATATTCCTTTATCGAATATATTTGTTTATGTTTTCAGTTTATTAGTAGATTTTTTGGTTTTAATAAGCTTTACCGCTCTATAACATTTTCAACGTGTTAGTCCACACTTTAAAAATACTTTCAAGTCCTATAAAAGTATGTAAAACAATTCGTAGCGTTGAGTTACGGACCCCAATACGAACATATTGTCACGAATGCGGGTGGAAAATTAAAAACGAAGTAAAGTAGGTAACTTGAAAATCGAATACGAACAATTCTTGCACCGCAATATTTGAACTCTTTTTCTTAATGTAATATAAAAAAACATGTAGCAAAATTCTCCAGTAATTACTTTTACAATATGCAAGTTTGTAGGTACAGCATTGGGGCAGCGTCTGAATGTAAACTCAAGGGCCGGGCGTCAACTCCTGTATACAGTCTAGACTCTAGAGAGAAAAACGGAAAAACGTTTTTTTTTTACAACAGCTATTGATTCCGATCAATATAAATAATGTTTGGTTCCGATCCGATTCCGAAATTCCGATCAATAAAAAAATATAAATTTCACATATGTATTTGTGCCTAAATACCTAAACTATAGTTTTGAATCTTAATATAAATAATCGAAAAAAATTTGTAGTTTAGTTTTTTTAAATATGTTTAGAAGCTTGCGAATTTATTTGTATAATAATATATTTGTTATTTATCAAAATCTTCTAACGTTAATGGGTTGTTGTAACAAGAATATAAGAATTTCGATATATGTTCCATGAGAACCTATGGTTTAATGGTCAGAGCGCTTGGATGGTGAGCAAGAGCCGCTGGATCAAATGCCTTTTCTCAGAGTAGATTGAGTCGTTGATTGCATGCATGTACACAATTTTTACTAGGTAAGCTATAAGTGCATTTCTTAGTTAAGTCTCCAGGCGCAAAATGGAGAACAAAAGTATGTTAACACTAGGTTCCCAGGTTCTCTCTCCCTAACCTGAGTTTCCCGAACTCAAAAAAGAAATTATTACAATTTTGATTAATTTTCTAGTCTTCAAAGCTATATTTTACTATCACTTATCACTTTTCCCAATAAAACAACCAAGTCGCCACATTTTTTGTAACCCATTCGAGAATTAACATTATATTTATTACATACATATATTGTATATTTTTTGCTAAACAAAATCTAATAAATCACTTACGGCCATTAAAACAAAATTTACAACTGTCAACTCAATGTAAATAAAATTTATTATCCGTCATATTTGCTGGCATGAAGTATTACTATGGAAGTCCAATTTAAATTGAACTCTCCTCCCCTTGAAATTGCGCGGGAAACCTTCAAAAAAACTGGACGAGGACGGCTCAATTTATTATGGCTGCCACATAGTGATTTTTATTGAACAACATAACCTATCGCCATCTTGCTTTTTCTTATAGAATTTTCTAAGTTAGAATGAGATGGCAGCAAGGCGGATTGAATCTCATTATAGTTTAAGTAGGATATAATAGAATAGGACTGTCTCTTTCTTATATGGTTCTCAGTTATGTGTTTGAAAGAGATGGATGGTATGAAATATTAGTATGAAAATATTGTTGCTTCAATACGTGCGTTGACTTTTATTTCATTGAAGTATCGAGTTAATTTTTTTTTTTAAGTTAGAGGCGTTAACCTTAGATTTTTTTTCTACATAATATTATGGTTCTGTATTTCTTAGTTTTTAATTAAAAAAGAAAAATACATCTTAGTGAGTATTGTTAGAATAAAAAATGTGCATGAACAAAGGAAATAATAAAAAATAAATAATTGGTATATATTATTTTAAATCTAGACTGTATTTATTACTGTCTTGGTCTGAATGAACTATAAAATAATAGAATCATTAGATTTTTTTATTGATTTTTGTACAAAAATGTCATCAGTGTTCAATATGTTACCTATACTTATATTGATCACTATTGTAAACACGACTGTTACAGTTGTGGGTTCGATTCCAATTGCAGGAATATATTATTTATTTCTTCAAGTACTAAGACAGAGCGCGGGGTTTAGTTCAAAGCTCAATGTCTCGAAAATTTTTTAGAAATTGAAGTTTGGATTGTCATAACTGGGCTCCTTCTGCCTATTATTACGCAGGATACAGGACGCTAAAAAATACATCATAAGTTTCGTTTTTATATAGATTCACGTAACTTTTCTTCATTTAAGATTGTTAGCAGATCTTAGGAATAAGAATAGGAAGCACTATCCTCGTTTTATATGAAGTTCACTTGATCCTATATCATTATATTACGTGGAGTACTGCAACTAGCACAAGAGATACCGTGTTCAACTCGCTTTCAAGACATTTCGAGACTGCGAGATAAATGCCGTGTTTCTTGCCAGAGCAGGGAAATGGATATAATTTGTTTCACTAAGCGTGGATCGAATCCACACTATGCGATTACAGTAATATACTGTCTCATTACACCAGCACCACGATGGCTTTCCAGAGGATCTTGACGCTGGGACCTTAACGGATAACCAGAAATTAACAAATAATTTTTAACTTATATTTTTAACTTCATGCTGAATAAACACTCCACTCCTCATTTAGGTACGTCTGTTCCCTACTTCTCCCGAATTCGTGAGTCATTGCGTGTTGGTTGGAGTTCCAAATATCGAATATTTAATTCTCCGAATAGTAATCGAACCTACAACTGTCCTCATAGTCAGACACCGCTGTCCCTGCACCACGACGACCACAACAAGTAGATATGTTATTATATATTACACAAAATTACTTTTGAAGCTTGCTTTTACTTAAATAACGTTAGCTTTGATCTAATGACAATACTTGCGTTGTCTATACAACGTCACTTACATACGTTTAACTGAAGGACGCCAGGTTAAAATACTTTTAATAATGATTTTGCAGTTAAATAATTGTTAATGCCGTCGCGGTTCAATGGCAAAGATTCTGGTTGTAAGAACGATTGTGGGTTCAATTTCCACTCGGAAGAATGTATTATCTTTATTTTCTCGATCTGGTAACTCAACATGCAATGTCTCTAAAGCTGCTACGAAGAGCCTGTAATTTGGTTATCAGAAAATATCAGAAAATTTATATATTTTAATTCAACCTATTGTTTCAAATACTCCTAACATTGTATTAAAAAAATTGCAGGCAGTAGGATATAAACCCGCGCCTCTTGGGAACCGTCCAAGCGCACTCACCACTAAGTCATACGCTCTCATCGAGCTATGTTGCTGAGAACTTATGCACGTATGTTATTAACAACTTATTTTTGTTGTTAGATTCTCGGCAATGGAGAATACTTTTTAAGCTGTTATTCTGAACGTAAAAAGAAAATACGCTTTTAGGAAACGTTTAAAAATTCTATTGATAAAGAAATAATACCTAAATTATATTATTTCTTTTCATTCACTTTAATTTAAATCAATGGCGGAATGCACATTAAAAATCTTTTTAAGCTAAACTAGGCAGTAACTTGAAGGCAATAACTTCAATTTTAAAATAGAAAACAAACAGCGAAGTGGCTATTTTGTATTTAATAAAATTGTTGCGGGTTAAAATTCTATTTGGTACCTACCTACAATTTTTTATGATTCTATATTGATACTGTTTTGGCGCAAGGACATAAGTATATAAATAAACTAACTACAACTACTACTAAGCACTAAGAAAAAGCTCAGCGTTAAGTTCCGCCACGCAACATCTCTGATATTGGACTTGGTTTTAATACTGGCTTCGTTCTCTCTCCAGTTATCAACATAGAAACGTGATGCTGCAAAAATATTTTTTATTTTTACCTACACGTCATGTGTCTTATAGTAAGCCTTGCTTATGCTATTTTAATAATATAAATACTATAAAACAATATAATATTTTTTATTTTCTATTTTAATATGAAAATTTACAAAAAAATATTATAGAAAATTCATAGTAAACATAATTTAATTTTAATACCACATTCTCATTCTAACAATTCTAGCTCTAAAACTCATTATATCATATTTATAATAATAAAATTAAACCGAAAACTCCTCAACAAACATTTATTTAAAATTAAAATCGCTTTTTTATGATGTATAAATGATGTTTCACTGAGATAGAACAAAATGGCACTCCACGTAATACAATGATATAGGATCAAGTGAACTTCATATAAAACGAGGATAGTGCTTCCACCATAATAACAACGTCAACCCAGGCAAGGTATGTAGATGATGTTAGTATTTCTAAAGGAGTCTTAAGCACTAATATTGAAACTACTGTAAAAGGAAAATTTTTGCGGTGGAAAATTATATACTTTTTCTTTTTTTTTTTTGCTTGTGTTGTTGAAATAGAAATAATGTTTTTGTAGAGGGTTCTGTAGATTTTTTTGATTGGGTAAGTTGTATTGTGTTTTGACAGCAAATGTTGGATTTCGGAGTATATGTTATTTATTTTATATCTCCAGAGCAACATATAGCAGAACTTATACAGTAACTTCAGAATTTAATTAAACATTGATACTTTACATAATACAATTTAATTCTAAAAATACTTTTTTTAGCTCCATGCTGTAACCCGCATATTGAAGGATAGGCACAGTAAGCCGGGGAATGATTTTCCCATTAAGGCACTTTCGTTCCTCACTATCCACCGAATTTTGGAGGCATCATATGTTCAGTTTCCGCGTTCTGCCTCGTTAGCAAAGGAACCAGACCAGCACCAGAAAAAATAATATTTAAGTATACTAATAAGTAGTCAATAGCTAAAAAAATGTTATTTAGATTTCTCTTCTCGTTTGTCCTTTACATTTTTTTTCATTTCTCTTGTTGTCCATAATATCAATCCTTAATCCTTTAATTTTACTGCTTCAATAACAAAATACTTTTTTCTCTATCTTTCTATAGAAATTGTCAAAATATTTCCTTAGGAAATATAAAAAGCATGTTCTCTAAAACATACAAAGCTCAAATAGAGTAAAAATGAAAATGTATAACGTTAAATTCACGTTGACATTATCCTGATGACATTATAAAAGTAAAAGTTTGGATGGATGTTTGTTTAACTTTCACACAATAATTACAGAACGAATTTAGATGAAAATTTACTATATACATTATAGTAAATTTACTATATACATTATAGTATTGGCTTGTATATGAGAACTGAATTCATAGGCTACAATTTATGTAAAGATTTTGTCAAATTTGGCTTTAAAATGAGTTTTACCTGCACGGTTGTTTGTTCATTATAATCTTATTACTGTTACTAGGTAGTCTATAAACATCATCATTATTCCTTTTGCACGCTTATTGCTGTACCCATGTCCAGGCAGGCATTTAGTCTCATCATCATCAGACTCATTGTGCTCTTAAGGATTTTTACGACAATCGTTTCTAAACTTCCCACATCCACTGGCTTCTGGTGATCTTGACCAGATCACAAAACAAAAAAATAAACTATTAATTTGAGGCCAGTCGTGGCGCAGGTGCACAAAGTATAACTCGAAACTCAACAGTTTCTATTACCACCTCAGAAAATAAAATATTTTAATTTCGCCGCTTTGGTATCAGGCAAAACGCAGCGTTGAGATCCGCCACTCGATACGCAATGCCTTTAGAATTCGAGGGAAAATTGGGAAAATTAGCACTTGATTCCATCTGCCTACTCTATGAGGAATGCAGCATGAAGCTTAATATTAATTTAGATACCATCTTGTTACTGATGAACCGAATTATATTTATTATATATTTAAGTCTCCACTCGTGCAAAATGCAAGAGGTATTTCAATCAAAAACACGCATACAAAAAGCGAGTCGGTAACAAAAATAAATCTTTTGTTCCCCAAATAGGTTTTCGTCTGCATAATACTGAACCCAATAAATAAAAACCGTTCTTCATTTGACTGGAGCGCCTTTAAAATATTCTGAAACACAACCTTGCTTTTACAGTAATAATGAGGTATAGGAAAATTATTCAGCTGATAATATTTTATTCTTTTTTTAGCATCACGCTGTATCCCGCATATAGCGGAGTAGGCAAACGTAAGCACACCGTTCCCCAGTCCCTCCTTTCGATGATTTTTTTAGACATTGGGTGTTCGAAAGCCAGGAATTGAAAATATTAATATTTCATTTTCCCGAGTGGGAATCAAACCCACAACCGCAAAGTCCCACGCTTGTGCCCATGGGCCACGACTGGCTTTTAATACATTATAATCATCAACGTTTTCTAATTAAGTATTAAGTTGTGATTTAGTTCTGTAATATGGATTTAATTTTATACAAAAGAATTTTATTGAATATTACTTTGTGGTTCTTAGGTAACATAGAAATGTAAAATTTTAATAATTTTATAAATAGTTGTATAAATATGTAAAACAGAATTGAGCACGTTGACGTGGTGCAACTAGACAGCTTCCACCTGTAACCGCGACGGTGGTGGATTTGATTTCGACTCGACCAATAAATGATTTCCATTTCCTAGCTCTAACTACGAAGCGTTGTGTTGAGTTCCGCTACACAACACGCAATGCCTCCAGTATTCTGCGGAGAGTAGGTAAACCGAATATTTTAATGGGAACGGAGTGCCTTAACACTAGATTCCCAGGTTACCCACGCCTCTTGAAAACCGTCCAAAGCACTGACAGATAAGCCATACGTTCTCATCAAGCATACGCTTTTACGCTTGCTCCAATTTATCTATGTTAGCGGGATAGAATATTATTTATCATTTTTTTAACATTTTTAATGATTTATTCCACACTTAGAAAAATACTCTTTAAGAAAACGTGTCAAACTTTCAATTTTCTATAAAAAAGCTTCTCTAAGAACGAAATAATATTAAAATACATTACGCCAAGGTAAATTTTCACGTACAACCATCCCTTACAGAAGGGCCCGCCCCCGTCGGTTGCCATGGCAACGTCGCGCACATAGGGGTTAAAATTATATAAGAATTTATTTTGTCAAGATACAGTTGAACAGGTTTTTGTTCAGGAAATTTAATTTTAGGCCCTTTTTTCTTATATGTGTATGTTTGTCTGTCTATATTTTGAATGATATGATATGGAAACGTGCAACGGAATGTCTTAACACTACGTTGTTGTAAAATAGTAGTAAGTACTTAATTATTAAATGAAAATATGTGGTATGGGGAATGGAGTGCCTTAACACTAGGTTACCTCTGGTAACCTGTTGTGTACGGGATACAGCAAGACACTAAAAATATTAAGTAAAATGAATATAAATGTCAAACTAAAGGTAAAATGCCAAATGAAAAATTTCAGATTTCATTTCTTTAATTAAATTTATGTATGATATGAAAAAGATAAAATAAAATAGTATATCGCTTGTACTTGTAATTGATATTACCAATAAATTGATTATGATAATTATTGTAAAATAATATATAATTGCCTTAAAATCCACATTAAAATCTAAATATTTAGACTCTCATAGGAATTAATTACCTAGAGTTAATAGACCTTAGATTTACGTTACATGCCTAGTTTAAGTAATAGATAAAAGCAAAACATAATTAGGTAATAGTTCTACAAATATTGAAAACGTACCAGTAGTGCTTATTTAAAATATATATGAGGACAAACACTAGCCCTCTGCCTACTCTACTATATGCGGGATACAGCGTGAAGCTGATTGCTATATATGAGCAATAGAAAATTAAAATTATAAAACTTAGTGGTAGAACACTCCCGTTCCCATTAAGACATTTCCGTCCTCAAGACTTTCTGAGCTCCCAGATAATCGTCAAAGCGAGGAAATTAAAATACTCATAAAATGTGTCCCTCATTCAACCTCTTCCGAGTGGGAATGGCGGAAATCAGATTGTGTTCACGATACTGCCTCTATTTTAAATCTAATATAAAAAATTCTCTTTAGAGAAAAGAAAAAAGAAGTGCTTATAGAAGTTATTAGTGGATTTTTTGTAACCTCTGAAGAGTTCCACAATTCAGGTCCTGGCTCCATCATAACACCAGTCACGCCGAGGCGTGTTGTAAAAAATTTTTATTTTACACAAAAAAAATTCAATCATCAACATTTATATTTAAAGAGAGTAATTTAAATGAATGATAATTGAATGCTTTTAATAAAGCCATTTATATAAATTATCGATATTATATAACGCGATCGATATCGATGATCGATGGCATTTTAACTATAATTGTAATCGATATATCAACAGACAACGTCAATTTGTATACGATTAATCGGCCAATTACAACAAAATTGAGTGTAAATATCGATTTTATTGGTGTCCATTAATGTTTATAATCTTTATATTGGTGTCACTAGTGAAGTTGATTTTAATTCAAGTATAAAATACTAACGAAGTAGTGGATTCAACTCCTATTTAAAGTTTTTTTTATATTACATTTTATATATAAACTGATTCACGCTGTACCTATCCTGCATTTGACAACGTAGGAAGTGGGAACCTAGCATTGAGACAATTCATTGTGCATTTTCCATCAAATTTTCGAGACATTGGGTTTGTTTAATGGCAAAACGCCGCCTGTCTTATTATCAGAGCGATAGAGCCAAAAATTATTTATTCTCCCTAGTGGAAAATCCATTGCGCCACGATGACCTTAATATATATATACAGCGTGAAATTATATAATGTATACCTATAGCGTGAAATTGTATTATGTAATTAGATGTTGTTAATATAAGTTCTTAACAAGAAAAGTGATTAATGTTTAGATTTTATTTCAGTTCACTTTAAAAATGAGTGATCCCCGCTATACATTTTTGCAATTACCCAGTGTATATCTGCTACCGCACTATTCTCGGCTTTCCGTCTAAATAGGAAACATTGAGTATTGACGAAGAAACTCAACTCCGCGCTTTGTCTATAATAATATAATTGACAATGACTAACGAACTCTAGATTACTACATTTTTACTAACTAAAAATATTAATGCTTTAAAAATATAGTCTTCATGCGAAAAAAACACATAAAACTTGTAACTTGGCTCCCGCATAATAAATGTAAAATTTATTTTAATTAAACTAAACTAAACAAGCTGTATCCCTTAGGAGGTAGTCAAAGAAAACGTAGCGCCTAACGCTATGGTCTCTGGATACCTCTTTCTCCTCATCCACTGTCATCAACCTCTTCATACATTCTCTTCAGGGGGTTCTTATGCTTTTTACGTGATTTTCCTCCAGTATCATTGATACTGTCCTTACGAAGGTCAACCGAGGTCTCGTCCTTCTCGTTCTCGTACTTACCGCTCACTTTTCCGTCATAAATGTTTTTTCAAATTCTTCTTTCATCACTCATTCGTTCGACGTGCCCAAACCAGCTTAACACCGTAACATCCTTGCACCTAGTACCTGCCATTCTTTATATCTTTTCATTGTGGATTCGATCAGCTAAGCTGACTCCTCATATTTTACGAAGAGATCGCATCTCCACAGTACAGCACCAATTTGGTGGTTTCGAGCTATTTCTTAAATAGCTTAGCTTAACCAGAGCCCTTTCATCTAATATCTCACTTGTCAGAGAAAGAGCGGCGTCGGGTTCCGCATTTTAAAACACAATTAAAATCAAAAATAGAGGAATGGGAATGGTATAGTTGAAACTAGGTCCCCGGTCTCTGTTAACCTATTATAAGGTGTTAACCACAAAAAATACCTGGGAACATGGTATAAAGATATTTCCGTTCCCCACATTCCTTCTGAGATGAAATATTTATTTAAATTTATATTTCCATTTCTTCGCCCTGGTGTCGAAGCAACTCGCGGCGTAGAGTTCTGCCACTCAACACGCAATACCTCCTGAATTCGGCAGAAAGTGGGAACCGGAGTGTCTTAACACTAAGTTCCCTCTGCCTACCCTGCTGTGTGCGGGATACAGCGTGAAGCTGATTTGACATTCCTTCCGAATTCTAGAGACATTGCGTGTCGAATAGCAGAACTCAACGCCGCGCTTTGCCTCGTTACCAAATAAATATTATTTATTTCCTTTCCTAAACTGAAAACTGAACCCACAACCTATGACACATACAGTTTAAACCAAACAGAATCGAATCCACTACCCACCTCACAGCTTATACAGACAATAAGTAACAGAAACAAAAGAGAAAAAAAAAACGGAGACAGATGGCATAATTAACTTGTGGCCACAGTACAACGGTAACGCAGTGGAAATTTTGTAATAATGCGTAGAAACAAAGCACCCTTTAGAAAGCACTCGAAACTGTTTCGAGTGTCACTCGAGTGTTCTCGAGCAATTTCATTCTTTTCATTCGCTTTCCATCGATGGTTCTGCTGCGGGGATGCGGTTGGGGAAATTTTTTTTGAGGGTGTCTGTTTGTTTATTGATTTTTTTTTATATTTAGGTATTGTAGAGTTTCGGTTTGGTTTCACGCTGTATCCCGTGTATAACAGGATAAGTAAAGGGAATGTAGTATTAAGATACTCCGTTCTCGTTCTCCCTTTCCGCCGAATTTCTCGAAAATTGGGTGGTGCGTGGGGAATGAAGTTTCTTAACACTAAGTTCCATTTACCACCACCACACTTTGGCATTTTTATATGAGCGAAAAAATGAAAATACTAATAAAAAATAATGCATTCCCCCAAATAGGCATTGAACTCACAACCGTTGCATTAAAGTCACACGCTTGCGCCTGCGCCTCAACGATCTCGGTATTTTTTTTTATTATTTATTATTTGCTTAAGAGAATAGGTGAAAAAAATATAGTGTTAACCGTTTTGCTTTCCTGGGCTTAGAAACATTTTTTTATATTTTTGAAAAGTTACTCTAAATTTACAATAGAGAAAAGCCAATACTTTTTTGAAACTTTAATTTCTTATACGTTTTCTAAATAAACGTTAAATTATTAAAAATTAAAGATTAAAAAAAATAATTGTTATTATGAGGATATTAATATCATGCTATAAAAATATATTTTCATCCGAGCACAAAACAAGAAGTGGAGCGAAATGATGATTGATAATTTTCAACACGCAATCTCTCGAAAATTTGGTACAGGAACGGAGGGTCAAAAGACTGGGTTCCCTGTGCCTTCCGCACTTTATATGCAGGATACAACATGAAAATAAAAAATTATATTATCTTGATGAGAAACATAATAATATAAATCTAAGAGAGTCACCATATAGCAAGGACATAAGGCCATTTTTTTTAACTTCACCCTTTATTGTCCACCCTACCCTGTGTGGGCACACATAACCCTATGTGTGCAAGGCAGAGGAAGAGGTAGATCCTGGGCACCTAATATTAAGACACTCCGTTCCCATTAAGGCACTTCCGTTTCCTTCCACCAAGTAATGTGCGGCGGAACTGAACGCCGCGCTTAACACGACAACACGACATAAACAATTTAAAACGACCTAACCCTCGCGTGCCTTTGCCGATCAAAACCGAAATTAGAAAAAAAAGGTGCACCGGAAAGATCCGACCGTCCAAAACATAATTAGACACAAACAAACATACAAAAAAAAAGAACAGAAAGAATTATATAGTCTCAAATTATATATCGCGAGAGCAATTTACCGTCGTCGGACGTAAGTATGTGTCATTTAAAATTTTGAAAATCGGCAAAAAATATCCACTTTGCCTCGTATCTACGAATATCAGTCGGCGACCCTTTTTTGATATTTTTGTTTTTGATAATAATATACTGTGTTGTGTTGTGTGTTGGTGTCGGCTAGGAACTGTTGCTTGTAAATTGTGATTTTTTACTTCTAAATTGTCAAATTTAAGGATGTAGTTCGATGTGATAGAAAAAAATGTGTTGTTTTTGATTTAACTGGATTTTTTATTCCGCATATAGCTCGGTAAACAGAGGGAACCTTGTGCTAAGACAATCCATTCCCCAATTACCACCTATTTTTCGAGAAGTTTTGCATCTTAAATGGTGGAAATCAAGGACTCAATTTAAGCAATGAAAATTCGTAAATATATTAACAAAACAGCATCAACAATTTTTGTTACATCTCATGGCACCTACCCTAGGTGGAACTCAACGCCGCGCTTTGCCTCGACACCAGAGCGAAAAAATGAAAATATAAAGAGAAGAAATGAAAATATCAATGTAAATAAATATGTAATTTCCTAAAGTGGGGATCGAACCCATAACCAGTCGATTTTACAGTCACACTTTGTACCTCTGCGCCACGACTCAAGTATTCCTAGATTGTGGGGTACATTTACCTCTCGTGGGTGTAATTATATTGAAAGATTAGAATATCTTAGGTTTCATACACATTCCTTAGCTATTTTCAGGAGTAGCCGCAGGTAAAAGCTTATAATAAATATTATCAATTCTTTCGATGAGATTTAAACAAAATCACGTGCCTATAGGCTTTTGTCGTTTACAGCACAACAATCAGTAGAACGGAGAACGGAGAGAATAGTGTTAAAATACTTTGTCTTTTCGGAGCTTTGTTAAATATTAGGCGGTTGGTGTATTTTGATAATAATATGACATAGACCCTAAAGTTTTTTGTTTTTATTTTAATGATATCGTCATTATTATCATCACAATCAGCCTGACCTCGTCCAGCCACTTAGAGTATGTCGGCTTCGTTCTCTGTTCGACTCGCTCATCAGCCCCGCTCGCTTCGCCTGCCGTAATTGTAACAAAATTAATAATTAAATGAACGTAAAGCTACACAAAGGTACAGTTCTGCTGCATAAACTCTTAAAATATTTTGTATCTTTTTATTTAAAGAAAAAAGACAATCGATCATAAAAAATATATATATTGAGGAAAATACCTCGAAAATACACCGTTTTCTTTCATTATACAACAGTAACCAAATCAAATGATATTAAATGAAATATCAATAAAATCCTAATGAATTCTAAACTACGACAGACATATTGTATTAGGGAGGATTACCACGGCGACGCTAATGTCCCACGAGATGCAGTGATATGTATAAATCTTATTAGACTCTTATGGAGGAGGCATTTTTGTTTGTTTAGTTTAATACTAATTATAAAAAACTTTTTATTTTGAATTTGCTTATGTATATTATATATACTATATTTATAGGTTCATATCACGCATGTCTTTGAGTGGAGGAACTCAACGCCGCACTTTGCCTTGACACTAAACCAAAAAAATGAGCATATTAAATATTTCACTTACTTGAGTGGGAATCGAACCTACATTTTGTCGTGCTTACAGTCACATTTTGTGTCCCCGCACCACGACTGGCCTACATTCAATTCTATTATAAAGGACCATGTAGCATAAACATATAACTACCACATCCAAAATTTACAACATCGTGTCGACCATCAAAAAGTATAGGCGCCCTAACAAAAATATTTTGACTCATCGAATTGACCCCCGCAGAGCGAATGAAAGTGACGTGTGCCTCTAATTGTATGGAGATTCACTCATTATATGCTTAATAGTACAGTTTTGAATACTATAATGAGGCCTGATTGTGCACGCGACAGTTGCAAGTTCGATTCCCACTCCTCACATAGCAGGGTAGCAACAGTTAAGACACCTCCGTTCCCCACTTTCCACCGAATTCTCCTGGCAATGTGTGTTGAGTGGCGGAACTCAACGCCGTAAACATTTTTTAGCATAATTTATTATATTTTGGCTATATATAGCCATTACCAAGTACCGGGATAAAAAGATTATCTAAGTTTATAAATCATTTGTGTGCTAAAGTTTATCTAACGTCATACACATATTTATATTGCTAATTATAAAAAAATATTATAGCTTTCAGCAAATCTGGATATTTTAAAGTGGTTTATCTCTATGTTATTGAGGCCTTCGTGGCGCAGCGGCACAGTGTCTAATTATAAGCGATTAGACCGTCACCGTTTGTGGGTTCGATTCTACTCAGAGAAAAGAATTACTCTAGTAACAAAATCAAACACAGCGTTCAGTTCCGCCATGAAGCACACAATTGAAATCTTGAAAATTGGGCGGTGAACGGGCAACGGAGTGTCTTGTTACTATTTTCCCTCAGTGCCACATTTTTAACTTTAATACATCTAATCCACATAGAATATTATCAAAGATACACAAATGAACGTACTTTACACTATATACGTTACAATTTATTATTAAACACACAATACGCTTTTTTATTCCCGAATAAGATCCTAATTGTCTTTTATGTTAACATCAACCCCATATTAAGGTCGCGTGGCGGGTTTATTCCGTTTGGACGGATGTGAACCCCGTACTAAGTGTGAATAGATGGACGGTCCATTGTTATTTGAGGACTGTTTTGATTTTGTACAGTAGTTGTGATTAGTTCCTTTTTTTTGTATATATATTAGAAAATCATATTGTAGTTAATATGTTTATAAAGAAAGAGAAAAATGATTGGATTATTAAATTATTATTAGCTTCACTTTGTATCCCGTTTATGTCTATAGCAAGGAAAATCTAGTGTCAAGACACTCCATGATTCGCTTTCTGCCCCAGTTTGAGTCAGCGCGTTGAGTGGCGAAAGTCAACGCCGCATTAAGTATCGCCGGGGCAGTAACCTTGATAGTGTGGATCGAACTCACAACGATTACGTTTATACTTATTTCCCAATTGCGTCACAGAGGCATATTCTTGTTTTTAGCGTATGTTGGCATGCTCTGCCTTCCGATTCCAGTTACCCTATACAGCATGGTTTTTAACATCCTCAGCAGTTACTAAAGTCGCTCTCATGTCCTGCATCAAGACATCTAACCAACGCTACCTTGGTTGCGGAGTCTAACTCCAGGAACAGTCATAGCTGGATACTTCTTTCTCTTTCTCATCTCAGGCGCCACTCTCGGGGCTTGTCCGCTAAGGCAAGGACTCCAAGGACCACCTCGAATGAATATGTTAAATATGCAATACTATTACTTTACCCCGCACCTATCTTAGCATCCTCATTTTGCTTAACGAATTAAATATTTATGACAAACGTGTGACTATAAGCGCGACGATTGTGGATTCGATTCCCACTCGGGGTAATTAAATATTTTTTTCCTCACTCTGGTAACGAAGCAAATCGAAATGTTAGGTTCCGCTACTCAGATAAATTCAAAGACATTTTATTGCACAAAATTGATAATACAAAGTTAGTATTAAGATCTTACAAAGTTCACCGGTTCCTATAGTGTAAAGGCGGCTTATACGCCATAAGTGATCTCAACACGCAAAGCCTCATGATATCAGTGGAAAATAGAGAACACAAATATCTTATAGGGAATGTAGTGTCTTAATACTAGGTTCCCAGGTTCTCTTTGCCTACCCTGCTACGCGAGATACAGAAGGAAAAGCTAAAAAATATATATGTATATTTATAATAAACAAAGTCCTAACTTGCAATTCATCCAAAAATATAATGATATAACACTTAATTCAAGATGAGCGTGTATTTAAGACCAAAATTATTTTACTAATTATATTTTCTTTTCACGAAGTGACAATGACCGCAAAATTAGTCTTTGAATCAAGAGCAAAAACCGCGGTGGGTTTGTTAGAAAGAGTTGCTGTGGATGAATGTTGGAAAATATAACTTAGTTAAAAAATAAATCAATAAATCAGTTTCACGCTGTATCCCGCATACAACAGGGTAAGCAGAGGGAACCTAATGTTAATACACTCCGTTCCCTCCTCCGTCAAATTAATACAATATTTCAAAGGGGGTCAAAATCATATTCAAAGTTCATTTACAAATATTGGTATATATATATAGAAAGATATGTCCGAAGATAATAAAAGCGTTTTAAAAAGGGAGTGTTCCAACAAAATTTTTCTCTCTACAATAACCAAGTGATAATGAACGTTGAGTTAGTCTTGGAATCAAGTGCAAAAACCGCGGTGCGTTTGTTAGAGAGAGGCAGAACGCTTGAGACAGACGAAGAGACTTGTACGGTGAGCGACTTGGGGACAAAGACGAGTCTAGATAGATACGCATATTTGGCTAAAGGTTTGTATTCACATGCTGGTAGTCTTTTAGAGGTAATCTAAATGTAAATGGTGAATGAATGAATGAAACGTATTTTTTGTTATTTCAAATGAATTTGATGTCGTATTTTACTTACTTTTATAATCAGGTGAAAAATTTAAAAATATTTTATATGCAACTTGTTTCTCTGTGGGTGTGGGTTCGATCCAAATTAGAGGAGATGAAATATTTACTTAATTTATATTTCTATTTCTTCGCTCTTGTGTCGAGACAAAGCGCGACGTTGAGTTCTGCCACTCAACAAGAGAAGTTCCAGGCATTCGCAGAAAATGGGAAACGGAGTGTCTTAACACTAAGTTCCGGACGCAGTAAATATGTAATTCGGAACGTGACGAAGGCAACGACAAAAAGCATTGTGGAATATAATTTAAAAATGGCTTTGAAAGATAGGAACGCAGCAGTCACCTTTCCACCAAGCGGTCTGCCCTTATACTAGTGCAAAATTCCTCACATCCAAATCATTACGATAAAAGTGAGCTGTACTTATAATTATGTAATTAAATAATATTGTAATATGTAAAATTGTAAATATATATATAAATCTAAACACTCGCTTAATCTCTAAGTAAAATTTGTAAAATTAATGTTAACGAAAAAAATATATTGCTTATTATAGATCTTGATTGTATGTAAAACGACAATTGCTAATTAATATATATGATAGGATATGATATAATAATAAATTTAAAAAGTGTACGGACCAAGTGTCTGTAGTGTTAAGAAATAAAATAAAAAAAAATAAAAAAAAACACTAAGTTCCCTCTGCCTACCCTGCTGTGTGCGGAATACAGCGAGAAGCTGATTTCCAAATGTTTTAGAAATTACACACTGGGACACATGAACAGAGATGGAGCATTTCAATTTATTATTTGAATTATCTCAAAGAATACAAAACATTTTCAATCATCATTACATCGATTAATATGTATATTTATTAGTATATTTATTATAATTCAATACAAAAATAAAACAACTAATTAAGAAAATATATTTTCAGATGAACGCAGCGTCTGGACCACACCTAATCTGTGACATCAAAGCGACTTGCCGCTGTTCCTGTGCTCTGGAACAAAAAAGCCTCCAACATAACACTCGATTCTATTAAACTTCGATTTATTTTATATAAAGATAATGTTACTATATTATAATATTTATTTTATAAGATAGAGTCGTCGTGGCGCAGTGGGAGAGCATCTCTGTGAACCCGAAGGTTGTGGTATCGATGCCCACTCAAGGGAATTATAATTTTGGCTATATTACCTGATTCGGAAAGAAAATGAACTCAAAAAATGACTCAAAACGCAATTTCTCAAAAATTAATCGGAAAGAAAACGGAAGTGTCGTAACATTAGGCTGTCTTTGCCTAACCTGTTATACGGGAAAATCTAAATCGAAAAAAAAGAATATAATATACATTTTTGAGTGTAAATGTATATGAATACGGCCCCGTTCTGTAATCGCGGGAAAATTCTTATTTAAAAATAATTCGCTATTTCGATTTGACCTAATACGGCTTTCGATCGTATTATTAACAATGCAAATAAAGTTATTTTTTTATGTTATAAGTAATATATATAAACCTACATATATGTTTTTTTTTCTTTGGAGTCAATACTTACTCTAAATTTTAAATTATTTAATAAAGATAATTCACATAAAATTGAGGTTAAATTGGCCTCAATCTTTCCTTTAATGCTCGGAGAACGTAGGATTAAGACACTCTGTTTTCCAATATTCGCTCGATTTTCGAAATATTGCGTTTTGGCGCTTTCAAAGTCGCGCTTTGTTTTGTTACCAGAATTATTAAAACAACAATCTTTAACCTTGTCATATTTACCCTGCTAGGGCTGTGTGGGCTCGCTCTATTCAAACGCGACGCGCGTTTTCTGGAGGCATTGGGTGTTAAGTGGTGGAACTCAATGGCGCCCTTTGCCCAGACACCAGACCAAAGAAATTAACATTTTTCATTTCTTGGAGTCGAAATCGAACCCACAACCGTATATATATACTAGCGGCCCGCCCGCGGCTTCGCCCGCTTAAAATACATGATTATTAATTTAATAAGCGGAATTGATTGACAACTATAAATTAAATTAAAATTAAATTTATTAAATTAGCTTCACGCTGTATCCCGCACACAGCAGGGTAGGCAGAACACACTTTATACCCCTGCACCATGACTGACCTCGAAATATCTTTCTTAAAACATTTTCATAAATCAATTACTAGAGAAAATGACAAAACATAAATTAGAAAAAATATATTGAATAGACAGACATATATGGTAATAAGATGAAAATTACAATAACCTAATATAACACAAACCAGTATAAATATTTTTTGATGCAAGGGCAGCTTATAAAATTAAAAGTAAAAATGATTAAACGTTTTAACCGATGCTTTTATATTCCTTTATTTTATTTTAAATAAAAATAAAATAAATCAGCTTCACACTGTATCCCGCACACAGCAGGGTAGGTAGAAGGAACCTAGTTTTAAGACACTCCGTCCCCCATTTGCTACTGAATTCTGGAGGCATTGAGTGTTGAGTGATTCAACGCCGCGCTTAGCCTCGACACCAGAGCGAAGCGGCCTCTAAAATTCGGCGGAAAGTGGAGAACGGAGTGTTTTAACACAAAGTTCCCTTTGCCTACTCTGTTGCGTGCGGGATACATAATAATTACGGGATACGTAATTTTTATTATTTATTTAATTATTGTTTACATTTTTCTTATTATACTATCGTTATAAATAAATATATATGTTATAATATTAATGCGCTGTTTTATTTTACAGTAAATTTATTTAAAAAAAAATCCTTTAAGACATGGCTCTTTAGACATTTTTTTAAAACTATATAGAGTTTTTATATCTTTTTTGCCTTTTTAATGAAAATGTTTTAATGAAATAATTGCTAAATATGTACTAAACATGATATATTACAATACTATTTTAATGCAACACGCCTCGCTAGTTTATTGAGACTGCAACTGTCACAATAACCTTTTATATCCGTAGAAAAACCTAATTATTCTTTTAATCGGTCTACTTTATATCCTCATTGATATTTATCATCACTTTATATTTTATATAGATATATGGGATAAATTGTATGTTTGTGTGTTTTTTTTTATTATAATGTTAGATGTTAGTTCAATTACTAAGTTAGATATGTAAAATTTGAATGTAGTAATGGTAGAAAAATTTTTTTGTTATGGAATCTAGACTTTTTTTGTATGAGTAAAAGAGTTTGTATCTATATGTGTTTTGTATATGTTAGTAAGCGTACATAGCCTGACTGTAAACGCGACGGTCGTGAGTTCGTTCTCGATTCGAGAAAATAAATGATTGGCGCCGTGTTTGGTTCTGCCACTCAACAAAAAGGCTAAAATTCTATTGTAAACGGAAGAAGACAAAGTCCTGGTAGTAGGTTATGCCTTATTTCACCTGCGGGGTAAAGCGTGATGTTTTACTATAAAATAATAACTAAGAAATCTAAGTAGCTTTCTTAGTTAATTGAAAGTAGCAACAAGTTGTTGCTACTTTCAATTTTCTGTTTTTTTTATGTTCACGTTTTGTTCCACATAGAGCGTGGTAGACAGAAGGCACCTAGTTACCCCTTCATTTCTCCCGAATCGAAACATTTTGTGTTGAGAAAATGAATAATCAAAATTCCTTTTTTTTTTGCTTCCTTATTATTATATGATCAATTAATTATACGATTACGAAGCTTTATAAGTCAAAATTAATATACATTAATTTTTGATTATTTTGTAATATATAAAATTAATATTAACTAAGAAATAAAACAGTATTATTATAGAAAATGATCACAAATTTACTATCGATTTCGCTATCAATCAATCTTTCCTTATATTCATTGACAATTTAATATATATGTTTGTATTAAAAGTTATACGTTCAATTCTTATACTAAAAGTCATATATTGAATTCTAAAGAATCGACTCAAAATTGTTAGTTCATTTAGTTAATTAAAAGACTATTTTATATAGCATATATATAAATAAAATAATCTTTTAATTAACTAAATATACTAACAATTTTGAGTCGATTCTTTTAAGCGACTAAAAAGTGAAACAAAGTCGCGGGCCAAAGTTGTACAGTAATAACTTAATATAATTGCATTTCTGCCGCATTGTCTCCATACAAAAACCGATTGACCGCTGGAATATTCGCGTAAGACAATTTAAAAGCAGTTAAACGCAATTAGAATTGTTGAGAGAGAGGTGGAAAAAACGTACCGATGGCGCCATCTGTTGGTGAGTAGTGGAAGTTGTAATTTATAATTTTAAATTTTTGTGTCGCTCGGGCTCGTGGTTTTGCTTGCTCGGACTATAGTTATAGAAATTGCATGTATTTCAAAGTTAGAGCTCGAAGTGTGGACTATAAAAGCGACGGTTTATGATTCGATTCCCACTCGGGGGAATTAATAGTTTAATATTTTCATTGTCTCGCTCTGATAATAAGACAAAGTGCGTGGAGTTTTGTCACTCAACAAGCAATGTATTGAAAATTCAGCAGAAAGTGGGGAACAGAGTGTTTTGACACTAAGTTCCCTTTGCTTATTCTGCTATATGGGGAATACGGGATACGGGAAAAAAATAAATGAAAGTAGGTTCTTCTATAACCAAATTGTTATAATAGTATCAACTTGACTTGTACATTAAGGCCCTTAACACACTTTTATTTAACGCTTAAGATTTATTTTCAAAAGTCGTTGTCAAATATTATTACCATTATTATCATCAGATCGGTTGTTAAAAGTAGATTATAGAAAGAATTCGCTGTTATACCTCCCGTGTCTACTTATACTGCGGTCAAAAAAAATTAAAACTTCACGGTGTATCCTGCACACAGCAGGGTAGACAAAGAGAACCTAGTGTTTCATGATTCTGGAGGCATTGCGCGTTGAATGGCGAAACTCAACGCCGTGATTTTGCTTCGACACCAGAAAGAATAAAATTAAAATATATATTTAAATAAATACTTATTTCATTTCTTCGTGCTGGGAAACGACAAGCCTCCGAAATAAATTTAAATAAATCATTTCCTGTTCAGTTCGTTGGTAGCTTTAAACCAAGTTTGAGTAATTTAATATTTGTAATTAAAAAATTAGAGAAACAAATTATATTGCTTTATTAGTGTAATAACGACGTGATTTTTTTGTAAATACAATTATGAGAGGCCAGTCGTGGCGCAGAATCACTAGCATGCAACTGTAAACACTACAAGTTTTGGGTTCGATTCCCACACGAGGAAATGAAATATTTAATATCTGATCTACTATATTGGTAATTTCATTGATAAAAATATAATATGGGTATACATTGATATTGTGTACATATCCTACAGGATACAGAAGTCCTCTTAAGTCGCTCATTCGGTGCAACAATGACGTATTTGAACTGATGAAGTACCTACCTGTATGTATAGCAGGACCTATGGAGGGTTCCGTACAAAATTCGGAAGAGATCTCGAGATTTTTCTGAAAATAAGCTTAGCTTAGCCAGAGCCTTTTCATCTGATACCTCACTTACAAGACCTAGTGATTTTAATCCAAAATAAAAATAATACCTTTAAAACGGGGACACCCCTTTTAAAGCTATTATTTTTTAGGATTCAACTACTTAAAAATATCTTTAATTTTTTTCCCGAACTAGTACTAAACATAGATGCTGTCTGCCAAATTTCATAATTCTAGGTCAACCGGAAACACCCTATTAATTTTAATTCCCTTTATAGTGTCGAAATACGCGTCTTTTACGACATGAATGGCCAAAACATTTTTTTAAGTAAATATTTATCTGAGAATATGGTTTGAATTTAAACTCTATATCTCCAAGTGTTCCTGAGACAAAGGCTCTTGAGAGACGGACAGACAGACTGACAACAAAGTCATCTTATAAGAGTTCCTTTTGTCCTTAAAAGGTACGGAACCCTAAAAAGTATATAAAAATATATTTAAGTGCAATATTCCTAATCAAGTTATACAAGAAATAATAACTCGAACACATACAATAAGTCTGTCTGTCCGTCATTACGCTAATACATTACGCGTTTATTATTCACGACGGAGTGTCACGGCATTGGTAACTTTCTTTAATTTACCCTTAAATAATTTAAATGTATAGGTTAGTGTGAAAGCTTAGTTTTGATTGAAATAGTGAAAATTTGGTGATAAATATATTTTTTTGTAATTAGGGTTAGGTAACATAGGTTTAAAAGGCACAGCCTTTTAAGAAAAAAAAACTATTATAAGATCACTTTGTTATCCGTCTGTCTGTCTATCAAGAGCCTTTATCTCAGGAACGCTTGGATATATCGAATTAAAATTTAAACCATATACTCAAATCTACGGTCCCATGATTTCATGACATAATCGTTTTTCTACATTTACTTAAAAAGATATAGCCGTTTTTATCGCAAAAAACTCGTATTTCGACTCTATAAAAGGAATCTAAACTATAAAGTATTTCTGGTTGACCTAGAATTACGAAATTTAGCAGCCAGCATCTACAGGTCTTAGTAGTTCAAGAGAAAATTTGAACACTATACATTTGTAGTCAAATCCTAAAAAATAATAGCCTTAAAAATATTTGCCCTATTTTAATTAATCTTAATTAAAGCAGCTAGTAGCTAGGCAATGAAAATACTCAATATTTCCTCGACTAGAAATCGAACCCACAGCCCTATGTCCTTACACCGGGATGGCTCTATTTATGCCTACATTAACATGTTATATATAAATATATATACCACTATAAACAATAATATCCCAAAATGAAACACTTACCATAGAACAAATTAGTAATAATTCCCCCTACATTACTTACTGTCCACCCCGCGAGGTCCCCGCGAGGTGGGGTCGGACGCCATGTTTATATAATATGTTTATATAGATAATGTAAATATTAATATAATATATATTTATATACGCGCTATAAAATATTGTATTTAAATTATATTGAAGGCTGACACAGCATTTGTCTGATAACGCGGCGGTTATAGGTTCGATTCTCATTCGGGGGAATGAATTATTATTATTTTTTTTCACACTGATAGAAAGGAGCATCCAATGTTCAGTGTGAAATGAACAAACGCAATAATAATATGCATGTATATAAATGTATTGAGTCTCGAGTGCAGGGGCACAAAGTGTGACTGTAAAATCGACTGGTTGTCGGTTCGATTCCCACTCGAGGAATTGAAATATTTATTTACATTTATATTTTCATTTCTTCGCTCTGGTGTCGTGGCGTCGAGTTCTAGTATTAGTATTTTGTTTTATATACGCATAAATCTCGAATTCGCTTTATAATTTCGACTATTCGAATTTTCTTTAATCTAATTTCTGCTGTATAAATAGACCGTCATATTGAATCACTATCTATCTGCCAGTGAATGGATAGACGATTATTCCACTTTTCAACAAAAAATAAAACAAAAAATATCAGAATAACTAGAAAACAATTTATGCAAAATTTTGTATCATTTGAATATAACATAGCAATAAACTTCAGCGGACGAAGCCGTGTTTGGGACTAGTATTTAAATATAAGAGTTTTCTCTGTCTCGGTGTATAAAGTGAGGCTATGGTGGACATTGTTACTGTAAACGCGTTGCGGGTTCAATTCCCGCTCGGGAGGATAAACAATTTCAATTAGTTCGCTCGCTTACCTAAACAAAGCGATAAAGAGTCAACACCCAATACCTAATAATATCTCGATAGTTGTTCGGTAATGAGAAATTTTTAGGACTACATTCCCTCGGAGTGTTTTAGCACTAGATACCCTAGCCTAGCTATATGCGGGATATAGTATGAAGAGAAAAAACACTATCTAAAATATTTTTTTAAGTTTCTCCTTAGCTTTCCCCCTATATAATGCACCACCTGCCAACCAATCAATGTTTTTACTATGGTCGTCGACTCTATTACGGTCGTCGACTCTATTAAGCTCAAATAGTCTACTATAAACAATAATTTTCTATTATAAAACATAATTTTATTTCTAACACCTTTAGTTTAAACAAAATTAAATATAAAAAGTAGTTATTATAAGATCGTGGCCAGTCGTGGCGCAGCGGCACGAAATGTGACTGTAAAACCCGCCTGATTGTGGGTTCGATCTCGAGGAGATGAAATATTTACTTAAATTTGTTTCCGTTTCTTCGCTCTGGTGTCAAGGCTAAGCACAGCGTTGAGTTCTGCCACTCGACACGCAATGCCTACAGAATTCGGCAGAAAGTGGGGAACGGAGTGTCTTAACACTAGGTTCCCTTTGCCTACCCTGCTGTATGCGGGATACAGCGTGAAGCTGATAAAAAAAATATAAGATGTGGTAGAGTTAAGTCACTTGATCCTTTAGTTAGATATTTTTTTTAATAAACTTGTATTGTACGAGGCTGTAAAAGTGATGGTTGTGATGTCGATTTCCAATGGGGTGACTGTATTATTTTCATTTTTTAACTCTTTGACCGCGACTATTATAGCTTTAATTTCCACTCAGCGGGAATGTATTATTTTCACCAGGGAGAGGTGAGGTATTCTCCAGTCGAGGCCCCCACTTTAGTTTTGAGCTTACTTTTTTGTGTTTAAGTTTTTTTCAGGAATGGACGAAATTCAGGAATGGACACCACAATATTCTGCGGACGCCAACCAGAAGAAATGGAAAACAAAATAAATAAAACCCAAAATCGAGTTTAAGTTCTACTAAATCTCCTACACAAACGGTATAAACACTCTAAATCAAAAAAATCCTTTAAAAACACAGACAAAGTCAGGATATACGTATAACACCATATTTTTTTCTCCCTGTTATCTCTCCAGCATCTAATCACGGTAGCAAACAAAGGCTGCTGTTCTCCGAAAGGTCTTGTAATTATACAGTATGATACGACGGCCTTAGGCGAAAACTGCTTATACAGAATGTTCTGTTTTCGTCAATTATGAAGAGAATCTTTATCATTCTTATTTTATATAAGAAGCGATTTGTAAGAATTATAAAAAAAAATATGTTAATAACCCACATAAAAATAATTGGCAACCGTCGCGTCGCTGTGGGACGTTTGATTGAAAACGTGGAGGTTGTGGATTCAATCACCACTGAGATGATATAAATTTTTTTTTCATTAGAACGCCCTGGTAGACACAGCGTGGCGTTAAGTTACACTACTTTTTAAACTTTAATCTTGATCAACTCGTACAAATGATTTTGGGGCAAATTACAATTATAATTCTAAAACCAGACCCAGAGCACCATGTATAACAAAAATTCCAGAAGTTTACTGTATAGTAACCCACTCTTTCGCTTTTGGCCTGAAATATATTATAATGATATATCGTGCGTTCATTTGTTGAATATTTAATAACTCGGTAACGTAACATTTAGTATGTTTGATTTTTCTAATGCCGCCGTAATAAAAGATCGGCCACGATTTTCAAAATGTTAACCTACATGTATTTAGATTTTTTGAATCCTTCTTTTTGTTGGCGTGTTAGCGGAAAAGGTAGAAATCTTAATCTGTATGGGATATAAACCTACAACTACCTCATTCTGTCATACCTATATGTAGTTTAGTTAGGTATACATTTGTATACCTAACTATATATATATATATCCTTGAATAATATATGTTTATGATCTGAAAAATATTGCTTAAATATTTGTAATGATTTTTTCTAAATATCTCTCTTCTCACGTTGCATCTTGCATGTATCGGAATAAATGGAGGAACCTAGTGCTCGGACGCTCAGAGAAATGTGAGTGGCGCAACTCAACGCCGCCAATGTAAATAAATATTACATTTCCTCAAGTGGAGATCGAACCATCAACCCTTCGATTTTACAGTCACACTTTGTGCCTTTGCGCGACGTATTTTTTTTGTCTTTAAAAAAATAAATTAAGAATGTGTTAAAAATGTGAGAGTATGAATGTGTTTAGTGACAAAGTATATTTTTCAGTTATTCAAATATCAAGTAAGCCATTATTAACTAAAGGGAAGTAGGAAAGGGAGTAAGTTAACATATCATTGAAAAAAATATAAATAAAAGAGAAAAAGATATTAATTATTTCATAACCCCGATAGATAATCAAACCTGTGATTGTCCGATGAAAGCCACACGCACTGCTGTTATGTGGCGAATTTATAAACACTGTTTTTAAGAACTAATACTTTATTATACGATTTATAACTAAATTTACGAATATAGTATAAAAGATTTAAGTGATGTCGAGGTTGAGATTTGGTAGTGACTGCCTCGTCGAGCGAGGTCGGGATCTTATAAAGGATCATTTTGGTTTGTGGAAGGGATGTGGGAATGTTTATATTTACAGTGTCAAAGATACTTAACTAAGTATGGAAGATTACTAAAGACCTAATAAGCTAATTACATGTTTACACCTAAATACTTGTTTACACTTTTAGTCTTATCACTAGGTACTTAATTAATGAGGGTGAGAACTCCAACATAACATCTCCCCCCTTTAAAACAAAGATTGGGCGGGTTCGAATTTGCCCGATCTTTGAGGATGTGACGTTGCGGCGTCGAAAGTTGTGGCGTCGTCAGATTCTGAGTCTTCGGAGATGGCAGGGCTCGAAGTAGTGTTCAACGTAGACATCGGGATGGCGACATGAGCTGAAGTACGCTGCCTCCTTTTATCGAAGCAGTTATTGAAAATCTGGATGCATCCGTTGTCATGGTTGTTGTTACGGCGTCGATTAAATTTTCTAGGCAGACATTGAAATAGTTTTGAACAGAATATACGCCAACATTGTTATCCCTGCTAAGTCAGAGAAAAGGGATAAATTGTTGGAATGCTTTTCAATAAAAGTCCTTTCATTAAATTGTTTGATTCTTGATGATTGCTTTTTCAGATCTTCTTTGATTGAGTGTAATGCGTCTGTCGGAACGTGGTCGGAAGCTCGCAGGAACCAGGTAGTTGGCGGTTGGTCTGTAGAAGGATGGCCATTTCACAGATAGGCTTCGCGTTGAAATTGTAGACTGGAAACTTGCAGACCCATCTGGCTGGCGCGAAGATCTTGCATTCGTCGATGGAACTCGTGGATATGTATTGTTGCCTTGTTGGGTTTGTTGCCAAATAAGTTTGCTCGGGAAGGATGACGGAGTAAAGGGATGAGTTATGATGTGAAATAGGAATAGAATAGAGGTGGTAAAGAGTAAAATGATTAAGTCGGACTAGGGGAAAGTCAAGTATATATGTTATTTTGTTCATGAATATGTATGACGTTAGGGTTGCGGAATCTAAGATTTTATGAGTATTCTCAAGTGTGATGGGAAGAACTTAGTTTTTATCATTTCGCATGTGGGAAGACGAGAGTAAAACTTCGTAGAGTCTTTCAATTGATATTATAGAAGGATGTACGGCACCTGATTTTATAAAAAGTATAGACGTGAGGATTTCATCGATGTCAGTTTCTAGAGAAATTACACTTTCGAGGATTTGTATAGAAACTGATGAAATTTCTTCAGCAGTTTTGAGATCAAATATTATTCTTTTGGTTTTATTTAAATTATTAGCGATTCTTTCAAGATTTTCATTTAGTGTATATTCATCGTATGATAGTTTAAATATTGTTTCATTGAAATTTGTGATAGTTGATGAAACTATTTGAATTTGTTGTTTTAATATATCAGCTTCTTCTATTTCGCGTTTTTCTAAGAGTTGGATACAGTTCTCATAATGAAGGGCGTCTTTAGCGTCTGGTGTGCCAATTAGCCATTTAAGCGCGGTGCCAAAGCCATCAAATAACTCTCGTTTGACTCTTGATTTGGTGTATGCACTCAATTCAGCAAGACGAGTATTTATCTTGTTAATGTTTATTTTTATAAAAGAACTGGTAGTACTTTGAGCAAAAGTTGGGTATTTAGAAATTAATGAAAAGTAGTTATTATTTAAACGTTGAATTGAATCTCGGGATAGGAATAATGGCTCTAAGTTACGATAAATAACGAGTTTCCAAGAGATTTTGAAGGTAAGGGTTCAATAACGTGGTCTCCTACAACTAAGGTTGCAGAGAACCTGAAAAGAGATTGCCTGCCTATGTTGATTGATGCCTAATTATTATTTCTAGTAGGATTATGTAAATATAAACCTTAATATATAAGTTTATTTGATAAAAGAGGATGTATATTATAACCTTAATAATAGAACAAATTGTAAACTAAACTAAGTATTTTGTAAACTATCATCAAGTGGTTGTAAATATGAAACATTATAATTTTTAAGTAATATATTATAATTTTTATTTTGTTTATTTAGCCAACTTGATGAGGTTGAAGTGAATCATGCATGGGTCGCAAGCGATTTGCATGCACTAGTTGATTTCTGCCCGCTTTTCTTATGACATAATTTTCGTTAAAGCCTTTTCGTATGACTTCATATGGGCCGTCCCATTTGTTATCCAAGTTGTTTGGATTTTGTACTTTCAGCATAACCTTCTCTCCTAACTTAAAATCAGCCACGTTTTTTATATTTTTGTCGTAACGTTCCTTAGCCTTTTCTTTCATGGACTGAATATTTTCTAAAGCTATTTTGCGAGAAATCTTAAGTCGTTCATTTAGGTCATCCAGGTAGTCGTGAGTCGTGTAGTCGTCATTGGTATCTTTCATAGAATATAAAAGACGAGGTTTGAACCCGAATAAAAGCTCATGTGGGGTGTAACCCGTTGATTGATTCAGAGATGTGTTGTGACACATTATTGCAAGTGGAACAATTTGATCCCAGTCTCCTTTGTTTCTTTGATGATACATTCTGATGTGATCACGGAGTGTGGCATGGAACCTTTCTAAAGACCCATTCGTTTGAGGATGATAGGCTGTGCTAAATGTCTGTTTCGTACCGAATAATTTCATCAAATGTTTTAAGACGTTGTTCATGAATTCGCCTCCTTGATCAGAGTGAAACCGTTTTGGAATTCCATAGTGTTGGCAGAATATAAGAAGAGTTTTAGCAACTGTATTCGCTTGTTTGTCGGGGATGGGGTATGCTTGAACAAATCTAGTTAGGTCGTCTTGAAGAGTGAGGATGTATTTATTAGAGTCACCGGTAATATCCGAATATGAAACCAAGTCAATGGTAACGCGTTCAAAAGGTTCAGTTGAAGAAGAAGTAATGACCATAGGTGCTTTAAACGTTTTTCTCTGAATTTTACTACGTTGACAGACATGACAATTTTCGATGTATGATTTTATATTATCGGTCATTCCTTTCCAATAGTATTCTTCTCGGATTTTGCGCGTAGTTTCTACAATGCCTCTATGACCAGAAAGTGGGTCGTCGTGATACGTTTTTAGAATTGTGGGAATTTCGTCTTTGTTGGGATATTTGACTTTGTCTTGGCAAATTGTTATTTCACAGTCATAACAATCTGCTAGGTATGCTGTAATATGAGATTGTTGGTTTCCCATTAGTTTACAAGTGGGATCATTCGTTAGGTCAGGTATGCAGAGTGTTTTGAGGTTGTGTTTTTGTAAGCAAGATAAGAGTATTTTAAAATAGCTCTCACTATTCCAAGGGTCGAAATGTGTCGGTCGTGTTACTCCAAATATAATGTTTTGTTTTTTGTCCGTAACTAATAAATCTGTCTGGTAAAGCTCTTTTGACTTTTCAAGATATGGCATCACATTAGAACAAAGACTTATGGCTTTGTTGAAAGTGTCGTTTTTGTCCGATAGTTGTGCTGATATGAGAATGAGAATATTTTTATGACGTTCGTCTAAGAGGGTGTCAGGTGATGTTTTAAAGTTGGGTGTGTCATAACTATGAGTGGGAATGGAAAGAAAGTGTTCATAGTTAGTTTGCAAGTATTCGTCTGGGTCATTGAAATTGTCTTCACAGTTGTGCGTCAAGTCAATTGCGTTCGTGTGCATTACTGGAGGTCGCGAAAGAGCGTCGGCATTAGTGGATTTAGACTTGGATTTAGGATTTGATTTGTTAGAGCCGACAGTTTGGGGCTGGTTACCCTGTTCGTGGGCTAACGAAATCGGTTCAGGAAGTTTATGGCCAAGAGTTTGGGGCTGGTTACCCTGTCCGTAGGCCGTTGAAGATAATTTAGTATTTGCTGAAGTTTGCGTAGATGCATCGCAAGTTTGTCTGCGATAGACTGCATTTATTTGTGTCGATGCATCATACTTTTGATTTGGAAGAGAATATGTAGTAGTTAAATTTAATCGTCTATCTGTAGGTTTTTGATTTAATTGTATTGAGACGTTGTGGGCATCTGGGTCGAAGGGAAGTAATCTAAAGCGGTTTCCATCGAGCTGCCCTGTTCGATGGCCGCCTTGGAGTTTAAAGAATTTATTTTTGGTTCAGGTGGTGCTTTCATGGGTTGGCTTGGTGGTTTTTGACCAAACCTTTGATTGTTGTACGCTCGTTTTCGACATTCGTGAATAAGATGTCCCGGATTTTTACAATAATTACATATTTTGGTGTTGTATGATTGTTCATTTGAATTAAAATTGTTTAAAGGTCTCGCGGGTCGATGGTTGAAGTTTTGTGTGTTCGGAAGTCTTGAAATGTTATTTGGAGGCTTATGCATCGCGAGACTTGTTTTGTAAAGCAATTGCCGATCTTTATTCATAGCACGTATTTTGTCTTCTTGCATAGCAAAACGCCCCGCATCTGATAACTGTCGGAATTCTTTTGTTCGTAACATAGTCCCTAGATCACTGTTAAGGCCGTTGATAAAGACGCTTAGTGCAGTCTCTTCGATACTTAATTTTCTGCCTAGTAAAGAACTATCTTTGACCTCTGCTGACAATTTTTCAATAATTTTACTTCTCAATAGATCGACACGATGATAATAATCAGTAATGGTTTCTCGATCACGTTGAAACATTGATTGAAGTTCTAGTGAAAGGTGGGACATCGTTTTTACTTGAGAAAATTTCTCGATAAGAAATGCTCGTAATTCGTCCCATGTTTCAAATTGTCTAGCATGGACGTCTGCGGAACATGGACCGATTATTCGATTTAAAGTATATATAAGCAAAATGTTAGTGTCCGTTTCTTTTACTAAGTCAAAAGCGGCGTTGCAAGACCGAACAAATCTGTAAACTTCTGAACTAAGGGCCGTATTAAATACAGGAATGAGGTTGATTAAATTATCAAGGCTTAAGGCTGATCTAGAAGAAGTGACACTCTCTGTGTTTGGCATGGTTGTAAAGATAATTTTTAGATATATGTTTAAATAATGAAATTAGATATTAGGAGTTATGGATACTGGTAAGTAGATAATTGAGGAAATGAGCAAACAATATTCAACAACTCACCACAGCAACAATAACTGGAACATGGTTCGTGCGACGCTTTTTAAATCCCTTCGGGAACCGTACTCGGCGATGCTGTCCGTTGGCACGTTCTTGCGTCGTCTAGCTATACAGCTCGGCTGTTCCAATCCTACCGACTGCGCCAAATTTGTTATGTGGCGAATTTATAAACACTGTTTTTAAGAACTAATACTTTATTATACGATTTATAACTAAATTTACGAATATGGTATAAAAGATTTAAGTGATGTCGAGGTTGAGATTTGGTAGTGACTGCCTCGTCGAGCGAGGTCGGGATCTTATAAAGGATCATTTTGGTTTGTGGAAGGGATGTGGGAATGTTTATATTTACAGTGTCAAAGATACTTAACTAAGTATGGAAGATTACTAAAGACCTAATAAGCTAATTACATGTTTACACCTAAATACTTGTTTACACTTTTAGTCTTATCACTAGGTACTTAATTAATGAGGGTGAGAACTCCAACATAACACTGCCACTGCGTCATGACGACTTCGGAAAATGATTATAATGAAATTATTTTCATTTTCTCATTTTTTTATGCGTTTAATAGGCAATGTCTCGAAGTTTGGATAGAAAATAGGTAAAAGATAAACTCAAAAGCAGAAGAGGAAAAAAATTACAAAGATAGATTTCTATGAACTATAAAAAAAAAAAAAAAAAAGAAACTATAAAACTCTTTTTTTACTGTGGTACACTACGTACAGACGAATTTAGTAGATTTATAAAATAGAAATTTTGTATGCAGGAAGGCTAAGTAGTGAAGAGGAGCGCTAAGAGATCATTTCTTGAAAATTTTTACGGTAACAGGAAAAAACGAGTGTCTCCGTTTTACTTTCACGCATATTATGTATACAGAAAAATGCAGGAATTATGTTGAAAAAATATATAAATCAAAACATATCCAGCATTTGGCGAACAGTGGTGAACAGAAGTGTCTTAAAGAGAACGAAGTGACTTAACACCAGGTTTCCAGGTTCGGCATATAGCCGAGGGAACCTGGAAACCTGGTGGAATGACACATTCTTTTTTTAGCATATAGCTAAAAAAAGAATGTGTCATAAGTCCTTACGACTTAGACCTGAACATGACCTGTCCATTTGAAGCAGTAAAAATGGTAAAGAACTCGTAAAACTAAAAAAAGACTTGTGACCATGTAAACTTTTATCTTAATAGAATCTAGATTCTGACATTTATATACATATTATATTATTCATCGTTTTCCCTTTTAAAAAGTAAAAACAACTTTACGACCCAACGGTCTAGCTCTATTGCCTATAAAATTGAAAAAAAAAAATGTAGCAAAAAACACTCAACATGCACCCTTCGATAATTCATATATAAAACGCCTCAGGCGGGGATCGAACCTACACCTCGTAGACAGCTCTGAGAATAATAATAAAGAAATTTAACAAAATACACTTTAATTATAAGAAATAAAAGTCAAGAAAACAACATTCTTGACTTAAAACGTTTCGTCTTTTAATCTTTTGAAGGATAGGAATGATAAGAAAACTATACGATCTAATTTTAATTCTATTTCTGTAAATATAAGGCTTAATTTAGAGTGTAGCAAAGCGAATATATGGATTTATTTTTTTTAAATAATGATTTATGCCCCATCTTTAACCGTAAGTCGTTTCCAGTATCAAAATGTCATAAGTTACAACAAATATTTTTTATGAAAAATTCTAATTTATTTTACTTGTTCTTTGCTCGATGGAATTTTGGCATTTTCCTTTTAGTTAATATAGGAACGCAGTCGTGGGTTCATATTACCTGTTACATTATTTTAACTTTGTTATTTTATCTACGAGTGCTAAACTGGTAAAAAGCAAAAGCAACAATTGCCAAATTGTGTGACTTATTTACTTATAATTTTAAAACGCGACGGTATTAGGTTCGATTCCTTTTAGGGGATTCAGAATTCTTTCTCCTCTCTGGTACAAAACAAAGTGTGGAGTCGTATCGCAAATCGAGTAGAAATTTTGTCGTGTTTTGGCACTAGGTTGCCTGTCCTGTTGCGTGAAGTACAGAAAATAAAAAACATGATATTCGAAAATACATTTCTTAAACCCAACGTTAAATTATATTTTTTTTAAAAACAAGAACATATTTTAGGAAAAATCCAAAATGTTTCTAATAACAATTATAATTTATTACTTAAAACCTTTTGGCTAAAGCCAAATAACACCACTAGTCTATCTTTCGGAAGCCCGTCCCGATTTTGATGCATTCAGATCGATTACCACGATAAGTACCGGTTCAAAACCGCCAATTATAAATTTATCGACACCTAATAATCTCTTTTAAACTTTATTTCTTTTTTGTTAAAAATATTTAGACACTTTTTGAATTTGGATTAGTATATTGTATAATTTTCACAGATTATGTATTTCTGTTGCCGTTTTAATAACAATTACTAAAAAAACAGAATAAACAAAATATTAAAAGGTTCATACTACAAACCTAAAAACTCTGAAGAGTTCCAAAATGCAGGCCCTGGCTCCATCATCAGGCCTTCGATGATGCCATATTATTGTATTGTTACCCAAGCTTCACGATGATACAATTATTACAAATGGTCAAATTAAGTACACATAGTGACTTTTCACTTTTATCTCTCCACCAACTTCGCTAACTGTAAGAGGTGAATATAATGAAATGAAAGTGATTTTTAAAGAGGCGAAAAATTATTATTTATGGGGAAACAGTAGCGATACTGTTATTACAAATTTTGAAAATTATTATAATCGTGACTGAGAAAATTTGGTAACAACACTGCTGTACTGGATTGTAGGGATAGCAGAAAAAAACGTTAACAAACATTTTACGTATTATGAAAAATCTATTTTTTAATAAATCTATTTTAAAAATACATTTTTCATTGAAGAAATCTCGAGAAATACTCTCTTAGTGCTTCTCCACGTCTTCGAGTAGAAGTCTCTAAAAGTAGAGTGAGGTAGGCTTTATCTAGGAAAGCGTAGTCGTATCAACGCACTTAACTCAAAAGCTCTCCCTAACTTCCTCTTAACCTAAGCCCATTATAGAAAATAAATATTTATCTATGACATATTGAAGTCAGTCATGGCAGAGGGGCACAAAGTGTATCTGTAAAAGCGACTAGTTGGGGGTTCCATCCACACCCGAGCAAATGAAATATTTATTTGTATTATATTTTCATTTCGCTCTGATGTCGAAGCAAAGCGCAGCGTTGAATTCCGACACTTAACACGCAATGCGTCCAGAATTTGGAGGAAAGTGGAGAATGGAGTGTCTTAACTACTAGTCTACCCTGCTGGGTGCGGGATACAGCGTGAAGCTGATTTGATTTTGATAAGAAAAAATAATATCTATCTACTTCTATTTGAGGTAATGAAAATATATCAAAAATAATTATCGTATATTATGAATAATTAAACTATTAAATAATTCGCCTTTGGTTTTTTTTTTCTATCTGTACACCAAAAAAGTGCCGGCGGCCATTTTCGAAACGTGATTTTTAAATAAAAAAAAATATTTTGGTCGGTCTGCTTAGAGGCGTCTGGCTGCTTTTTTTATTTCCGTCATATTTTTTTTTATTAATATTGTTAAGCTTAATATTTATAAATTTTACTCATTCTTATAATATGTTTAAAAAATATAGATTTTTACACTTTTGTGAAGACGTCGTGGCGCAGCGTCTTACTGTAAGCGCGACTGATTGAAGATGCGATACGTTCGATTCCCATTCGGGGAAACAAATTATTTTTCATTTCCTCACTAAAGAGTAGCAAGACAAAATGCAGCGATGGACTCTGTCATTTAACACAAAATACCTTAAGAATAAGAGTGTGACTGTAACGCCACGGCTGTGGTGTGATTCTATCACCACTCGAGGGATTATGTCTTAATATTTTCAGTACATCGTTCTGGCACCAAGACAAAAGGCCGTCGTTGGGTTCCGCCACTCAACACGCAAAGCAGCTGTATGCGAGATACAACGAGAAGTTGGCCTTGATAATTCAGCGGAAATTGGAGTAGTAGTAGTAGTAGCACCTATTAAGATAGGTACGTAATGCCTTAACACAGGTTCCCAGGTTTTCTCTATCCTCTTCTATGTGCGGAATACAGCGGGAAACTAAAAATATATTTTAGTTTATCAATTCCTATTAAAGTGGCGCTAGGTTCCCGTTCCCTCTCACGACTTACAGATATCGTATCTGTAAAATAGTAATTAATCAGTAAGTTCTGTCTGCTGACTTCAAAAAGCGTTTTAAGATTATGGCATGCTTTTGTTATTTAGCAACAAACCGAATCCCACAAATAGCAGGGCAAAGGACCCCTTAGTGCTAAGACACTCCGTTCCCCACTTTCTGCCGAATAAATTGTAGATATAAAATACATTGTAGGTATAAAAAACTCTTATTTATTTCCACAGTTAACAACAAGTAAGTATATAAAGCGTAGGTGGGATACAAAGAAATATTCAAAAAATATATTTATTATATATATAAATATCAAAGTTACCGTGATGTTTCTGTATAAACAATAAATTTAGTATCCATCACGTCAGACGCTCGAGGCTGTAAATCAGTCGGGTTGTGTTGTATGAAGATTATTTCGGAAAATAAGAGTGAGGGAAACGATCAATTAAAACCTTAACTGGGAAACGCGTTGAGTGAATTTTTGTATAAAATTTATATTTCAATTTGTGTAGCTTTAAGGTTTCAAAATGGAATGGTAAAACAAATGTGTATGTGTGAGGATATTCAGCCTAAGCTCAATCCTACAAAACACTGTAAAGAAGTGTCTTATTTTTTTTGTTTTGCGTCACGCTGTAACCCGCATACAGGAGGAAAGACTTCGGCCCCCGAATTCAAGTGGCGGAACATAACGCATCTGTTTCTTTTCTTACCGGAGTAAGAAAATCAAAATAATTAACTCCCCGAGTGGAAATCGAACCCATAACCGTCGCGTTTGCTGCCTTAGAGGCCATAAGGATCTAATCGTATGGTTTCGTTTTTAGTGATTGAATCGAAAGATTTGTTTTGGTCAGATTTTGTAAAACCCCATAGACTAAAACATGGACAGTCTACACTTAGAATTGAAGGGAACTCCTTAATTGTTAATAGCCCAGGTGTGATAATATATACTTATTCATCTTATAATATCTATTTCCAACTACTCAGCAAAAGTTACTTCTAAGATTTACTTTGCAACAATTATACCTTCAATGATAATAAGAGCTATTTTCTTTTCAGAATTAAAAATTTTTTTAAGGCTCAGAGTATACGTGCTTATAATAAAATTCTGCAATCTATTCTGAGTTTGCGACTAAAGAAATTACTAATTAGTAAAGTCAATGTTCAGGAATTGCAATATATTTAGCAAATAAAAATAAATATACGTATTTATATCAAATGAATGTCATACAGGATAACTACCGATGTATTTAATAATAAAACTGTGACATTAATACCTATATGAAAAGCAAAAAAAAGCATTTGTTAAGTTTGGTGCTTGCTCTTCTTGGCTGAACTACCTTCCTAGTTCCGAGACATGTTCATCTTTACCTTTATATAAATTTGACAATAAAAGTATATGTAAATAAAGAATATTTTGAAATTAATGTATATTTTTTTACAATTTACATTTTTATTAAAACAACATATCATTTTATTAACTCAACCCACATTAAGGATAGGCAGAGTACTTATTAGGATTAGGATTAGGATTAGGTTTATTAGGATTTGAGCAGTCGCCTTGGTCGCTGGTCGTCTAAGCTGGGCCTCCCTCGGGCAACCGAGGGTCTCACCTGGCTGGACTGACCGCCCAGGCGGCAACCGCTCATCCTTTCCCCGTCCTTCCTCAGTCCCAAAGGCGACAATTTCCCCCGGGCCAGTGGCCCAACCCAAGAACACGCGCATAGTTATGCGCGGCGGAAGAAACCACCGGCCAGAGGGTCTTACCCTGACGCCGTATACCCTCTTCCCCACCCCGGAAGAGAGATAGAGCAACAACACAAAATATCGCTCATAAAGATCTAATGACATACCTATTTGTACTTTTCAAACATTGCAAGAAAGATCCAAAGTTTTCAAAAAATGTTCTTGCAAATATTCATATATTTAACTTGCTTATTTATTAATTTAAATTATGTCATTATTGAATGAGCGGCAAGGGAACTTGTTGTTTAACTTTACGTTGTATCATGCATATAACAGAGAGAATGTAACTAATTTTAATACATCGTACGCACCGCCCTATATTTGGTGAAACTCAACACCGCGCTTTGTCTTTAGTATAAATAAAAATAAATAACTCCCTAAGTACAAAGTCAAGAAACTATAAAAGAAAACTTTACATTAATATCGACTCCACACATTTCCTTGATCTAAAATCGTATTGATCACCGATCACCGATCAATCAAGGATGGCAATAAATCCATTTTACATATAACGTGTTATTAGGATTCACTACCCGATAATTAATCTATCGATCTATATCTAACGTTTCGATTTTGTTTAGTATTGTTTTTGTATTAGTCATACATACACACCTACATGTTGAGTGTGCTGTAGAATAGGTGTAGATGTTAGCAGGTTCAAATTTGAATTTTTCCTTTAGATATAGATAGCATATAGGTAGTACAAGGGTACCAAGTATTAAGACGCTTTATTCGACGAATTTTCGAGATGTTATGTCTTGTTACTAGAGTGAGGAAAATTAATATATTAAACAGACACAAGGCACAGGGGTGCCACTGCGCTACGAGGACTTCAAAAAAATTTTTTTTTCTATACAATAACCTAACCTTTAGAATAATTAAAAGTAATTCAACTAGATGAAATCATTCGAGCAAACAAAAGTCCATTTTAATACATTTTCTTCTAAAAAATCGACCTATTTTATAATTCCTAAAACTAAAATTGTACTGAAATAAAAAATCTGAAGTTTATTCGAATGTTTTACAATGATTTCCAGTGAATTGTCGTTTTTTAGTTTGAGATTTCCGCTGTATCCTGCATATAGAACTTGTACACACACACACACACTGCTTTTCCTTTCCGCCCAATTTTCAATTCGAGTGGCGTATTGAGGATCAAACCCACAACCCTCGGCGTTTACAGTCAGACAGCGCCATACGCCACTATAGTTTCTTTAAAATATATTCCAATTCTCACGCAAAATCGTTATCTAAGCGGCAATAAAAAAAATCTACACCATCAATGATCAAACGCAACCACAGAGTAGATTAAAACTAAAAACTAAAACTAATAAAAAAAACAAAGAAATAACCAAGTAAAAGAATAAAAGATAAACTATACAAGGAATGTCGGTATAATTGCGCGGACGCACGCGAACACGCAACGAGTTCAGTTCTACGTGAAAATACTTATATGTTTAGATTGCTTTGAGATTGAGGCGTTTGTTGCGCAGTGGCACTGTCTATATGTGGCAAATAGGATGTACTACATAGTAAATGGTCAGGGGTTCAGGGAACCAAATTAAAATAGAAATGTTACATTAGAAAATACTGTTCCGTCATATTTTCCAACTTTTTGGCAAACGACATTGGGTTTTTTGTAATGGAGCACAACGATAGTGAAAATTATTTACATATATAACGGAGCGCTAAACGCTATCATATATAAATAAAAATAAATATATAAATAAATTTGCTTTACGCTTTATCCCGCACACAGCAGGGTAGGCAGAGGGAACCTTATGTTAAGACGCTCCGTTCCCCACTTTCTGCCGAATTCTGGAGGCATTACGTGTTGAGTGGCAGAACTCAACGCCGCGCTTTGCCTCGACACCAGAGCGAAGAAATGGAAATATAAATTTAAGTAAATATTTCATCTCCTCGAGTGGTGATCGAACCCACAACCAGTCGGTTTTACAGTCACACTTTGCGCCACTGCGCCACGACTGGATATGATATGGTATTAGGATCTGTCATGACGGAGAGGCACAAGTGTGACTGTAAGCGCGTCTGGTTGTAAGTTCTATCCTCACTCGAGGAAATTAAATATTTATTTAAATTTATATATTCATTTCTTTGCTCTGATGTTGAAGCAATAGCGTGGATCCACCACTCTATACGCAATGCGTCCAGAATTCGGCGAAAAATTGGGAACAAAGTCTTTGGACTAGGTTCCCTCTGCCTACCCGGCTGTGTGCGTGATACAGCATGAAGCTGAAAAAAATAAATATGGTATATATTTATTGAAAACATCATATATCACAAAACTTTCATAAATCACATCATGGACTACAGCTTCAAGTCCCGGTAATAGCACCCCGAGGGCTCGAATTAGCTCCAATTAGGCGAATTTCTACATACCACAAGTTATTTCAAAAGGTTTCTTCTTTCTACGTTATAAAATTACGATTTTTGATGTTGATTTATCGTTTAATAGCAGATTTTGATGATGGTATAATTGTTATTTATTGTATATGTTCAATTCGATTTTTGTGAAAAAAATAAGTTTTCTGTGTTTATGAAAATACCCTAATTTTTTAGCTCTTTTGATGCTTTGACCTATGTGTTAATATATTTTGAAAAGTAAGTAGTTTTAATTTCACGCTATATTCCGCAGATGGCAGTATCGGCAGGGAAAACCTAGTGTAAACATACTGCGTTCCACATTTTTTGTCCAATTTTCGTAATATTAAGGTTTGACTGGCGGAACTCAAAGCCACATTTTGTTACCACAGAGGTGACATAAAAGTAATTAATAATGTCAATATGGAATCGAACCCATAAGCCCTGTGACGAAGCACCACGACGGCCTCTCTTGAGTACAGTGTGCAGTTATCGTTAACAAATAAAAATAATTGAAAATAAAGTTTATTAATGCAGACTCGGTCAGCGTATGACTATGAGATACTTCATACGATGGTTGTCAGATCGATCTCCGTTCGAGTTAAACGTAAAAGTTAAAAAAATATATTATTATCCCAAATATCTGACGTGGATTGAGGCCGGCCGTGGCGCAGCGGCACAAAGCGTGACTGTAAAACCGACTGGTTGTGGGTTCGATCCCCACTCGAGGAGATGAAATATTTACTTAAATTTATATTTCCATTTCTTCGCTCTGGTGTCGAGGACAAGCGCGGCGTTGAGTTCTGCCACTTAACACGCAATGCCTCCAGAATTCGGCAGAAAGTGGGGAACGGAGTGTCTTTCACTAAGTTCCCTCTGCCTACCCTGCTGTGTGCGGGATACAGCGTGAAGCTGATTTATTTTTATTTTATCTGACGTGGATGTTTAAGAGACTAGCAAATCCTTATCCTTACCAAAAATAGTTTAAACTGGCTGACTAGTAAATGTTTTAAATTGGCCTACAAAAGTTGAAAATCTAGATCTGATATGGATATGGTAATAAAAGATCATCTACACAACAATGTCACCAATCATAGAATGTGATCTTAACAGTGTAGTCGCATAATATAACATACTTGTGTTTTTGGATATACATACGATAATTCGAAAGTGCTTACAATAATCTATAATAGTTTAAATAAATAATTTTTTAAATATTTTTTTAAACATTTTTAAAGTGTTAATCCACACTTAGGAAAGATACTTATTTAGAAAACTAAATAAATATTTTTTTATTTAATTTTGAATTTAAATTTACAAAAGTATAGCTTTAATATCCTGCATATAGCAGTATAGGAGAACCTAGTGTTAAAACACTACATACCTACACAGAACACCAATTTTCGGGTTTTTTTGTTTGAGTGGCGGAATTCAACACTACGCTTTATGTTCTTACCAGACCAATGTAATGAACTTTGTTGCCTATATTTACGCTCGGAGGCCAATCTTAGCCTCCGAGCCTGCCTCACTAACCTATCTCTATTTTAAATTTTAAATTATAATATTAATCACTTTAAATTTTAAAATTACGACGAAAACGAATTCGAATAATTGAATAATTTATAGATAAATGTAAACTCTCCCTAAGTATGTACAACCACATATATATATAAATATATGTAGTGTGTATATAAAAGCGTAATGTCAATCTGTCCGTTTTAATTACCACTCCAGGTATATAGCTATATGTATATACATACATTACATACATTCGAATGTCCAGTACTAATTGCGGTGCGATTGGTTGATTATAGGGGGTTCGATTCTGTTCAGTTCTCACGCGGCTTGATGTATTGAACGGGGTGAATGTGAGTAGGGTGGATGCGTTATAAGAGGTGAGTAGGATTATTGTCTTAGATTAGGAAAAATATTTTTTTTTACTTTCACGCTGTATCCCCCATACGACCGGATAGCGAACGACGAACCCGAATAGTCATAGGAAACATATATATAATATAAAAAAGTATATTTTAATAAGATAAATTGTATCCGAATTAATCATATATAAACTACATAATTTACTACGTTACTAAATTAGTGGCAAAACTGAAAAATGTCTTGCAAGTAGGTTAAAGAGTAAAGAGTATGCAACGTATAATTAGATTTCCGCTACTTAATACGCAAAGCGAAGGTTAACACTAGGTTCCTTCTACTTACCCTACTATCCATCACATTACATACATTGTGAAGCTTAACAAAAAAATAATAGATTCCTTCTGCCTCCCTTGCTAAATGCACAGAGGTCAAAGATATATAAATTATCACATAATTGGTCACCCTACTTCATCTGGCAAACCGCAAAGGCAATTTGAATTGTATGTTATTTTAGACTCGTGAAAATCTCTACATAATAAATGGAAAAAAATATATAACATTAATAAAAGTTTTAGATTTATTGCAGATGATAAATGCTATAAAGGATTAGAAAATTATACTTTTTCGAAGGTCACAGGTTCGAATACAAAAGATTGTTTTAAAGTAATCTTTACTTCTATACTAAATATTATCGAGCTGAGGCGTGTGTTTGGTTGAACGCGCTAATCTCAAGGACTACTCGTTCACATTGAAAAAATATATTTTTATGTTAGATATTCCATATTGTGAAAAAGGCTAGAAGAATAGGCTAATGGCTATACGTATTAGAACAAGTTCGTCGCTTTGGTTAACGTTTCTTTGGGCACTTAAAATATATTATTATATTATTGTACACTACTCTTACTTGATATCATCGTGGCGTAGGGGCGACGAGCGTGTGACTGTGAGCGGGATACATGAGCGGGATACATGATGAAGCTAGAATAAAAGGCGACGTTAGGTTCCTCCACTGAATACGTAACAGTTTGAAAGTGGAGAACGAAGGATAATTGGTCCTCATTTTCATATCTTTAGAATTAACACTGTTTACCATATGTCCCGTTTTCTTTGCATTTATTGAAATAAAAGAATGTGGTTTAACGAATATTTAACATATGGTTAATAATTAACCGTTAAAGTTATTGGGGACATTTTTATAGAAAAAAATTAAATGCAGCATTAAAACCTAAATTAAAGGAGAGCAAAATCTAAATTAAATTATAGTGACAAATCACTCCAGCCTTTATTTTTATACTCATCTATAGACTTAGTGTGCATCTATTACCTGGCGAAATAAAAAGAAAGAAAGTTTTAAAATTATAATTGACTTTGAATGTAAAGTATGGTTGAGGGTTCCTTCTTATTCGGGGAAATGATAATATTTATCTTTTTCTTTTTTTTTTTTTGGACATTTAACCCGCAATGTTTTGAGTTTGGGTGGAGGTTGTTGTTTGTTGTTGTAAAGATTTTGAAAGAGCAACAGAAAGTATTCTCTACTACATTCAGAAAAAAAAGTTCTAGGCGTGTCCCACTTTCCAATATGTTTATATTTTTTGAGCTTCACGCTGTATCCCAAATATAGTTTAGTGAGCGGAGGGAGCGTCAAGACATTCGTTCCCTACACACCGCTCAATTCTCGAAACATTGCATCTTTAGCTTATTCCCAGACCTGCCCAAATGAAAACATTTCTCTTCTCCGAGTTGGAATCGAACCCACGACCGTCGCGTTTAAAGTCACGCTATACCACCACCACGATGACCTCTTAATATTAAGTAAAACTTCATGCCAACACTATACAAGAAACTACTTTATAAAATCGATTATTAAAAAAATCTATTTTTTAGTTTTGTTTATGTAAAACAAAGTGACACATCACTACAGCTTTTCTCTCTTTCTAGTACTACAATAGAAGTGGTTGTCAGGAAAAGGACAACACTATAACACGCCGAATTGAACTGAAGCTCTCTCATTGGTCGATCGGTACAACATCGATTTATTATGTTAATATTTTTTTCTTTTGCATGTCAAATGCAATGAGGTAAAGAATTCTCATATAATTTATGATTTTTGATTCTGTACAAATGACGTCTGTTTCTGATAAATTTCGAAAGAAATGAAATTATACTCTTACGTCGCCGTCGTGACGTAGTGGACAGAGTCTGACTGTAAATGTGAAGATTGTGGATTTGATATAAAAAAACATTATATATTGAGCTTTGGATTTCAAAGTGAAAGTTTTATCAGAGCAGGAAGATGAAAAAAATTAATAGCTCCATGCTTTATTCTGTATATAGCAACGTAAGTGGAGAGTACCTAGTGTTAAGACACTCTGTTTCCCAAGCGCCGCCGCAGCTACTGCAGGATAGATAATAGAGACGTTATTTTTGTCTATACATAGATAGATATCAGAAACAATTTTTTTCTTATATCTTCTAAAAAAAACAACATAATCGTCGATTTTAAAGTAAAGCTCGAAGGCTTAAGGAATTACAGTAACAAATGGAGGATTAGACCGTTTGATTGATGAGTGCAGCCCGAGGGCCCGCGGCTGTGTCGGTCGTACGCACCATACCTACAGTGATTGATTTACAATACATTGAAATAAAACTTTGAATTTTAATAGCGTTTAGGTATTTTATAATACTAGTACGTTCTTGTGTGTATGTATGTATAGCGGATATAACGATTTTTTTCATTTTTTGGTTGTAAAATGTGAAAAAAGAGGTCAGCACGATCGACCCTACACATATGTATGGCTTTTATATATGTATGTATGTGGCGATGGTTGTAGATTCAATGCTCAATTGGCGGAATGAATTAGTTTCATGTCTTCGGTCTAGCTCTAGCTAGATTCAAGATAAACTTCGGATTGGAATCATTTACTTAACACGCAATATTTAAAACTCAGTCAGCACGTGGGAAAAGGAGTGTCTTGACACTATTATCTATGTATATTTAAAAACTACTATAATTAATAATAATAAATTAATATAATAAATACTAAACCCACAACCAGTCGATTTTACAGTCTCACTTTGTACCCCTGCGCCACGACTGGTCTAAATTTTAATTTGATTTTTAAGCTAAAAAAATAATTGGTTGGAATTGAATTTGCTTGCTTAAGAGATTTTTTTATAGTAAATATTTTTTAAGCTTTACCAATAATGCCTTGTCCACTGTGATCAACCTCCTCATACATGTCCACCAGAGGGTCCTCATCCTCATGCACGCACGATCTTCCTTTACTATCATATATACTGTGTTCTCAAAGGTCCCCTGCCCTCTCGTGTCACTCACTCTTGCTTTTGCTGAATATATTAAAAGCGAGTTATTTCTATAGAAGGCTGTCCCTACAAATATAATTTAAATATTTAATTTCAACAAGATAAGCATACTCTCTACTCAATTTACATTAAGTACTCGTAAGTACAAACGTCAAGCCAATAATTATTATTTATAACACCTTGTTGTAGTTTTTTTTTTATTATTAAAAAAAACTGGATATGAACACGTTGCCGATGTTATCTAAGAGATAAGAGAATATTTTGATTATTTTCATTACTATGCAAATTTTACAGCTTTCGGACGTCACGTGACGGGAATTTAAATACTTTTATATATGTATGTATAGGTATATTACAAATTGTTTGTATAAAATATCTTTGATAGTTTTAAGTTCGATTCTAGTATTAATACAACTACTTACTCATAGGTATATTAATCAGCTTTACGCTGTATCCCGCACATAGCAAGGTATGCAAAGGGAACCTAATGTATTAAGACACTCCGTTCCCCACTTTCTGCCGAGTTCTGGAGTCATTGCGTATTGAGTAGCAGAACTCATTGCCGCGCTTTGCTTTCAACCAGAGCGAAGAAATGGAAATATAAATTTAAGTAAATATTTCATCTCGAGTGGGGATCGAACACACAACCAGTCGATTTTACAGTCACACTTTGTGCCGCTACGCCGAGACTGGCGTCGATAATACTAATAACACATATTATTTTACATTTATTAAATGTTTGTTTGAAAAATGGTGGCACAAAGGTTTATTACCTAAAGTATATTTGTGAGAGAGACAATATTTTTTCTTAAAACACATCATACGTATATCTTTATTAATACTATAATATATTTGAGACCGTCGAATCGCATTGAAATGGCTTTGACTGTATGTGTAAGTTGTGGGTTCGATTCTCACTAGGCGGTTAATTATTTTCAATTTCCCACTCCGGCAAACATTGTTCGGCATTGACTTACCAACACGCAAAACGCAGCGTCTTAAAAAAAATATCATAATATTTTTAGAGTTTCATACTTTTTAAGGGAAAAAGGAAACCTTATAAGATCATTTTATTATCCGTCTGTCCGTCTGTGGAGAGCCCTTACCTCAGGAACGCTTGATGATAAAAAAAACGTATTTCTACATTTATTTAATAAAAATATGGCCGTTTATTTCGCAAAAAAAAAACGTATATTTCGACACTATAAAAAAAGAAATCAAAATTAATAGGGTACCTCCTGTTGACCTTAAATTATTGAATTTGCCAGCTAGGATCTACAGGTAGTACTAGTTCAGAAAATATCTGAAAATCATACATTCGTGATTAAATCTCAAAAAATAATTGCTTTAAATGCTTTTTTAACCACAAAATGAAGGCAAAATCATGTAACAGCTGAAAGGGTTTTGGCTAAACTAAGCTTAAATTTCAAAAAGCTCGAGACTTCTAATTTTTGTGCGCGACCCTTGGTCGGCTAGCCCGTCTCGTGCTTGTCGTTTTTTTTTATATGAAATGAACCCACAACCATCTCGTACAAAGTCAGACGTTTAAAACTATTCCGCTATAGTGACTCTATCTTTAGATCTCCATTTCTAACAATTACATATGTTTCTTAAGTTACACTAATTTAGTCTCGCATATAATTTTCACGTATTAAAACAAAGGTATGTATTAAAATGGAATCGGTATTGTTATGTTATTATATAATTTCATACAACGTTGTATTAGGTAACGTCGATTTGAATACTTTATTATTGAATTTATAATTGTGCTTAGGTACTGTACCTATACAAGTCATTTTTGAAATTTATAAAGTTTTTCTTTGTATAAACTTAATGTAGGTACGTAGTAATATTTTTGTTCAGTTTCACGCTGTATTCGGCATGTAGCAGGGTAGGTATAGAGAGTCTTCTAGTGCCGAGACACTCCTCTCTAAAACAATATATATAAAATATTTTATTTCCTTAAATAGGAATCGAACCCACAAACTATCGCGTTTGGTCAATCATTGGTTCCCTTGCGCCACAATTGGCCTCAATACCTATATATAATTTTTTTTTTATAAAGTATTTAAAAAAAATTTTTGAACTCGACGCTGCCATTGTCGTACTTAATATGTATGGTATATTTAGTAAAAACGAGGAAGGAAAAGAGGCGTCGGTTCGTTTAAAAATAACATTAAATAAATATTAAATATTTTTCAAAAATTAAGGAGAACAGAGTTAAAAGTTAGCTCATAGAAATTAAGGTTTTATTGTTTTACAAATGTAAATTTAAAAAATCATGCTATTTTAAAGTAATTCTTGAAGTGTCACAATAATCTATAAACCGACAATAGAAATAAGGACATCAAACACTTGCCAATCTACCTTAAAAACGTATAGGTATGTAGTTAAAATTCCAAGTGTCATGACTATCTTAAAGTTAAATTTTTGAAACTTTTGGGAGAATACACGAAGAAATTAATCAAAACTAAGGAAAATCTTAAAATCTGTATACGCTGCGCAGTCATTTTCCAGCTAACTTCTCTCGTCGACCACATTATAAGTTCCCGACATTGTGAGATTGAAGAGAATTGACTAAAATATTAAATTTTCAAAACTCATAGTATTTGCCAAATTGGGAGATTTAAATGATTTTATTAGCTTTGGCTCGGTGTATTCAGTAATGGCACATAAAAATACACACCTGTCCATATTTTTTAAGTACCGAACATAGAACCTCCTTTTTTGAATTTGGTTAATTACAACTTAACATAGAAATTGACATACAGTCATAATAAATAGGAAAACGTAACAAAATTACAACTTATCGAATAATTGCTGTGAAACTTGAAAGTTGGAACTCATTAGATTAGGGGTTGCATAATTAAATGACAGCTGTCAGGCCGCCATTGTGATTTGAAATTGACATAATATGGCGGACGTTTTGTATCTGTATATATATAGAATATAGATATATGTATGTAAATTATAGGGATGTTTTACTAAATAGGGGTATAATTTTTGTTTTATTCGCTCTTTACGTGGCGTCGTATCAGAATGCTTATGTATTTAGGGATTTCTTGTCGGCAAATTAATTGGATGGTAAGCTAGGTGGGTATTTAAGTAAACTGGAAGCTCCACCCCGATTTTTAATGGATTTTTTAATAGTTTTTGTGGTGTTATAGTTACTTTTAAGGTCTAATTTAATTTTAAACCAGTAAGTTCATAAGAATTACACCAATAACGTCGAACACAACGATTTCTTTAAATCGGACCAGTAGTTCCTGAGATTAGCACAGTTGACCATACAAACTGTACAACTGTACTGTATTTAATATTAAAAGATGTGGAAAATTTTAGACAGGATGGTGTGTCTTAACTTGTTGTTCTCTCTGCCTAGCCTTGTGTGCGGGTACAGCGTGCAGTTGAAAAAAAAAACATTCGTCGTAAAATTGAACATATTTAGGTCTCAACTGAATAAATAATTATATTTATATTTTAATCACACAAGTTGTGCGACGTAGTGTTTTTTTAGTGTCCTAAACGCTTTATATATGTAATTCAAAAATGAAAGCTAAATAAATAATAATAAGCTAAGTATGAAAAATATTAATTAAAAAGCCTTTTTGGAAAACAATACTTCTTTAGCTTCATCCCACAGAGAACAGAATAGGCAGATGGAACCTGGCGTTCAGACACTCCGTTCCCCACTTTCCGCCGACGCTTGCGAGACGCTTTGCGTTTGGAGTGGCAGAACTCAACGCCACGCTTAGTTAGTACCAGAGCGAGAAAATGAAAATAGAGATCTCGAGTGAGAATAGAACCATCAACGTCTTGTGTTTACGGTTACGCGCTTGTGCCCCTTCCCCACGACTGGCTAGACAAGCTCTCTAGATGTTTTTCATTTGATAACCATATCAAGTAAGTTGTTCACGTCAGGTCAGTTGAAGTGGTAATCCGGAATTTAGTATTAACAACAATATTGATCTTCACTTCATATATTTAATTCATATACAAAAAACCAAAATGTTTTTTCCTTTTATGTATAAATTGAAGAATTTTATTTGCTGATTTTTCAGGTGTCCCAAAAAAAAATTTTTTCAAATACATATTTTTGCCTAATAACATGATAGATAAAGAGAACCTAGTTTTATGATTTCCAGACATTGTGTATTGAGTGGCATCGAACCCACAACCATTCTGATACAGTCAGATGCTGTCCTCACTGTATATCACTGGAGAGACCGAATAATAATTTTAAATTTAAAAAAGGTATTAAAATAAAACAAAAAACAAATATTATATTGTATAATAAAAGATTAAAAATACAATCAAAAATAATAAATGTATAAAATATTCTTATTCTAAAATAGTCAAAAATAGTTACGTCACTCTCTTTATACTAGATGCTAGTTTGTGGACTGATAGGTACTTTTTTTACTGTCACGTCTTCGTCATGACATGGTAGACAGATAGAACCTAGTGTTAAGGCATCGCGTTCTCTGTTCTTTTGCCTATCCTACACTTTTCGAGAAATAATTATACGTGAAATTAATAAAAAATGTATATTGTTACATTTAAAATATATTATGCTTATAACAAAATGATTAAATGACTTATAAAATATAACTTATTACATAAAAGGCAGTACAATTCAGACTAATAGAATAAAAAAATGTAAATTACAGTCAAAAATATTTTTAATAAATCTTAAAATTATATTACTTTTATATTGATAACTTTAAAATTAATATTTTTTTTTGTATACAATACTAAGTTTCAATATACTTGACAACCAAATTTTATGCAGATCAGGGAAAAAATAATACTGATTTTGTATAATTAAAGCAAAACATTTGTAATCTATGGCACTATTTGACAGATACTGAGAAAAAAGTCATAACTTCATATAAGTATGGATGTTCACAAGAAAATACTTCTCTTAAATCAAATAATTAAGGAATACACTAAACAAAATTAGTTGAAATGTTTGTTACGATTATTTTTTTAGATCAATCCTCATGGCTGTAAGAAAAGGACCGTGCCCACTCCAAGAGTTTACTAACAAAAAAATTGCCCTGAAAAAGAAGAGCCTTTACACGCACATCAAATATTCAAAGCTTATCTCCAGATACACACAATACTTGTACAACTATATATGTATATATCAAAAAAATGAGTATAAAATCATAATATTAAACTTAAAATTGTGACTAAAAAAGTATGTATAAAGAAAAATATCCCACATTTTATTAACACCATTGTAAATATTATTATTATTTAATCAATTATTATAGTTGTGACTGTTAAAAAAACTAGATTTACTAGGTAACATACGTATTTGTAGTAAAAATAATAATGATTAAATTTTCATATAAAAATGTATATTCTATAGGAATTATTCAAGCACCTATGTTTACCCACAAAATTGGATATGGTCATATAGTAACTATAATATAATAACAATATGAGAAAAAACTTCAAAACCGAAACTGGTTACCTACTGCTAACTTCAGGGCGGCCACAACTGATCGGCCATATTACCTCTCGATCCACTTATATCGCGTATAAATTAACTCTAAACCTATTCCTGGTCAGTTCTTTTGAAAATTAAAACTGATAGGCTAAAACAAAAAGAAGGGGGAACCTGGGAACTCGTTTCTCGGTAATACAATATAATGTAAAATATATAAATAATACATATTACAGAATTTGGTACTATAAGAGATTCTTTGTAGTCTTTTTTTTTATTTTGAGACGTTATCAAAATTACATAAATAAAGATATAAAATGTAATGAAAAAATATATTTTTTTATGCATCGACGTATCCGAGCAATAAATCAATAAGAAACCTTGTTTTCAGAAATTTCTTTATTGTTACCGTAAAAAGAAAAGACTTTTACTACTTCTATTCCAAGCTCAATGATAGAAATAAAATGAATTACAAATTTAATAGAGCAGAGCGTTCTTAACGAAAAGAAGTAGTAGTAGTAGCAGAAGAAGAAAATAAAATATTATAATAGTCAATTACTGAACTCCCAATTGTTAATAAAAACCCTTAAAGTTTGAAGGCCAAAAAGGAGATAGTCAGTTCAAATAAATTTTTGTTTGACTACTCTCTATGAATTGGCCCCTTAAAGAAAATTCACTATCTTCTATAAATATTTATTAAATCCATGTATGATTTAATTTATTTTGTTACAGAATCATTGCTGAATATCGTTAATATTAAGAAAAAATCATTAGATGATCCCATACAAATACGGGAAATAAAATATTTTGTTAAGGAATCATGTAGTTAAATATATAAGAATATATGAGAACACATGAAAGATAAGAAAAGATTTAAGGCAATATTTTTTTAACATTGTTGTAGAGCAAAATGCGTTTTTCTTCTTTTCAATTATGTCTTTTAATTATTATTATTATTAATGATAAAGCTAATAAGGCACAGTGGTTAAATATTTGACTATACATAAAATGATTGTGAGGTCCATATTATTTTCAAGAAATAATGATATTTAATTATATAAATTTAACTTGGGGCAAAAATGTATGTATTTTCAATTTAATAAAAATTTCAAGAAGTCAAGAACATAGTGTTTTAACAGTAAATTTTATAAAAATAATAAAAGAGGCATCAATTTTTATACATGCTCGGAATAGTGCACTGGCCTCTTGTTTCAAAATAAAACCATCTCAACAAATCTGATGATAGTCTTAATACAGGACTAATAAAAAATAAATTATAAATAGAAAAAAATATACCAAAACCTCATAATTCCTATTTTAAGCTTCAACGGAAGAGAGGGTGTTATAATTTTGATGTATCTATGTATGTCTGTCTGTGGTGTTGTAGCTCCTAAGCGGATGAACCGATTTTGATTTCATTCTTTTTTAAAAGATGACTTCTTTTCGTTAGTTAGTTAAGAAAATATGCGCATCTGTTTAAAAATTATCAGGTCTTTTTCTTATAATGTTTTGTTTAGTTATTGAAACATTTTACGTACAATTTAATGATGTATTCATTGTTTATCAACTAAACCAAACAAATAAGTTGTTTCCCTTCATCCATCTGGAACTGGACCTTATCTGAGTTGGCTGCCTTATCAGCTGGCTTTGATAATGCACTTGCTATAAACACTTGTGCTACACCTGTGGCTGTTACGTAGAGAGCCCAGCCTGGAATGGAGGAGATAATGGGTTCAAATATTAGAGATTATCATAGTAAAATTATAATTTTTCTTATTGGAATGAAACACACGCCAGTCTTTAATTTTAACACAGTTTTTTTTTTAATTTTTGAAAGAATTTGCTCATTTTGGATGTGGTGTCTAGCAACGCTAAGTGCTCCCTGCACCTGTATGTAGAATACAGTTTGCTACTGAAAAAATCTTACCTATAGAACATTCCCCAGGTATATAAGGTTCAGAATATTCACCACACATTCTTTTGACCCGTGGAGCACCCCATCCCCAAGGGTAGAGCAAGAGCCCTAATACTCCGAAAAGACCTGGAAATTTTAATGTGAGCTTTAATATATACAGATATAATATCAAAAAAAAAAAAATTTAGATGTATAAAAAAGTAATATTTTTTTGATTATACTTTATTAAACACATATAAGAAAAAAAAATAGCACAGAAAAAAGATTAATAAAAACATGTATGCAAAGGCGGCCTTATTGCTTCAAGCAAGACAACCTTTGATAAAAACAAAAATCTAGAAGAATAGGTGGAATAATGTTACATGCACCACAAAAAATTAAGAAAATAATAAGTTAATATATAATATATTATTGAAATATACAAAAATAAATAAGCTCATAGACAGTACATAAATACATATATATTTCTAAATAAATACATAAAAACATAGTTATTCTTATACAGGCAAATACTACACATAATAAAATATAATATGTAGAATATAATTAGTAGATGGAATATTTTACAAATTTTCCAAATTAAAAAGGTGTTGTTTTAGAAAGGTACATCTTTTAAAAAGGTTAAGTGATATTGAATGTGGCACTTCAGTCAGAAATGCATTCCATAGAATAGAAACTATCACAGTAAATTATTTGGAATTGATGTGGGTATGGCAAGTTGGAAATTTACGGCGGTTATCACTCTGCAAGCTTAGTTCAAAGTGTAAAAGAGAATCGGAACCAAGGCAGCTGAATCGCTCTTTTAAACAAGATGGAGTGAAAGGATTGTATAGTTTCCCACTAAGGTCAATGAAATATTTAATATTTTCATTTACTCACTCCGGTAATGAGGTTAGGTGCAGTATTGAGTTATGCCTCTCAACATGCAATGCCTCCAAAATTCGGCATAAAGTGGTTGCATGAAGCTTAAAAAAAATAGAATTTACCTCCCAATGCTTGAGTAGCACCCGCTAGCGATATAACACTCTTTTTAAATACTGATTGCACACAACATGACATTACACCAGCTAATACTGTAGAGAATTGTATTGCTGCACCTGAAATTAATTTAAAACATGTTGTATACTAATGTTAACAATAACTCTCTATTTTATACAAAACAAAAAAGATAGATAATGGCACAGATTAAATACTACACAAATCTTTCACAAAACTCTTTAATACACATTGCATTTGTAATGCGTTCAACTTCCACTACACTTAGAATGTTTATAAATTTTTCATTACATCTTCTACAATTTTTTTGTTCCACTTTTGGTATAAGACAATCCATTCTCTACTATCCACTGAATTTACAAGGCATAACATATTGAGTAATAGAATTGAATGCCGTAATTTATAAGAGTTAGGAAACTAAAATAATCTTCAAAAGTGTTAGAATAAAATTATATATTGCAGAATACATATCAATGAAGCTCATTCATACATTATAATATGTAAAAGCAAAATGGTGGACGTGGACCAAGTAAAACTTACATAAAGATAAAAAGAATAAAGCAGCTTTCCAAGGTCTCGGATAGACTGTTGAATCAGTTGCGAGACCATACAAAGAAAATGGTGCACAGTTATAATGATCATGTCTCATGCGGATGCATCTGGAAAATTATATAGGACATTTATAAATTGAATAAAGGCATTTATTCTATTTATAAACAACCCCAATTTAAAAAAAAATGTGATTTATATGTATTAATAATGCTGTAGAAAAAGCTTAAAGTTGATTGATAATATGAGCGTAGTTTTATTTAATAATTTCTGTGTGATATGTTTTGTTAAAATTAATTTTAAATTTAAAGAACAAGCTCTTTATCACAGTGCAGAGATGAAAATAAATATATCCCTGAGTGGGAATCTAAATCAAACCATTACCTTTATTCAGACAATGTCATACTATGCAACAATGACCTCTATGTTCTTAAAAAATATTATATTTATTCTTTTATCTAGTTTCTATAGAAATTCTATCTTCTATAGAGATCTATAGAGATTCTTAAGTGTTCTATAGAGATTCTTAAGTGTTGTAATGAGAAAATCCTTACATTGTGGTGTCTTTATACTTTTATGTGTATTTATAATGACGACAAATTGAGTTATAGATTTTGATTAATTTATCATTTGCATAAGCTTATGTTATTAGACTTTTTTTATGATTAATAACTAAACACATGATTAATATTAATTAAACATTATATATACAGACCTATTATATATTCCTACGCTGGGCACATAGAATTTTGTAGCATTATTCTCATTTAACACAATAGGTTGACCTAACAGCCATTTGGGCGTCATAATACCGGTTAAAATTAACATAAATGCGACTAAACTTAACAACAACCACGCTAAACTCCTCCCGGTAATAATTACGTAGCACATTGTTGTTTTGTTAATATATTGTGACCACTTTTAACGGGTTATGGTAATTATTTAGGTCTATGAATATATAAATATACAAGTCGAAAGTAAAAATTATAGCATGTTGTTGTCAATTGCTAAAGTCAGTGTCAGTGAGTAGAATTAAATAATTGTATGAAGTCTAATATACAGATAATATTTGATGATTTAGTTTTTTTTATTTAAAATTAAATTAGAATAAATTTAATTTAATCAGCTTCACGCTGTGACACTGCGCAACGGACAAGGGACACGGCGTGAGGCTGATTTAAATAAAATGATTTTGATTTATTTTATTAAAATTAGCTTCATGCTGTGTCCCGCTCACAACAGGGTAGGCAAAGGGAAGTTAGTGTTAAGACACACCGTTTCCCACTTTCCGTCGAGTTCTGGAGGCATTGTGGGTTGGGTGGCGGACCTCAACGCCGCGCTTAGCCTCGACACCAGAGCGAGGGAATACAAAAATAAATGTAAGTGCGTATTGCCCCGACTGGCCGCTTATTTATATAACGACGGTAAACAAATTTTTATGACATTGTGTAATATTATATAAGGAGTAACATTGTTATAGCTTTACGTTATATCCCCATTCTTCACTTAAACCTGGAGATATTACCTGTTGAATTGAAAAATTCTCCTGACAAAATTAAAATAACATGGAAAATTAAATTATGAAACTGGAAAAGTTAAGGACCGCAAGTTAAATAAAAAATTGACAATAGTTGACAACCAGGTCTGATCAAAAGGAAGCAAAAGTGTGCGACTGATTGATGAACAGATTATAGGTTCGATCCTACTCGAGGTAAATATTAAAAAAAATAGCTTTTTTATCATTAAGCAATCTTTACACCACACTTAAACCAGCCTTAATATCGTAATTGCGTCATCATTATCCAATATTGGTGCCATGTTTTCTGTGTAAGCTTATGTGGAGAACTGATGATCAACGTCAATATCGAAGTCACACAGTTTGAAATCACTACGATACTTCGTTACATGTGTAGAAGGCATAAAAAATGCCGTTGCTCCTCATCCCACGACTATATTTAATAATTAAGAGTATGGTTTGTTTCTATATCCGTATTTTAATCAAGTAGTACATCAGATTTGACCTATATCTGCTGAACATCTTATGTAGTAAAAATATTATTATATCTGATGCATGAGTAACTGTAAGATTTTACTAAAAGTCGATCTACCACCGATGCTGATATAACTTTCGTAAAGAATATATCTATGAGGCTTCACTCGATCTTGTGACTTTTTGTTCAGCTTATTTAACCGCCGAACCTCGCAAAGTGTATAAATTTTTTTTAGAGAGTATAACTATTCCATATATAATTTAACCATAAATTCATTTTCAATTTATAAAATATACCTTTACATATATGTTACCATAGTACTTTATTATTAAGCACTATTACCTTAAATAAGTATTTCAACGACTATCTTAATTGAACGCATCCATAATAAGTACTTCGAGCGTCACCTAGCGTCAATAAAACGCAATCAATATAGTTTTCTCACACAAGTGCATATTCTTGCTCTTTCTTATATTTCTTTTCATTTCATGAATTGACTGCGTGAAATATTTAATAGAATTAAGGCCTATTAAAACATAATTTCACAGCATATAAACGTTATAAATTGTGATATAAACAATTGTTATTAGTTTATTTAGTGATTTCTGCAAGTTATTGTTTAGTGCAGTGTTATATCTTAAAGTAAAAGGGGATCACTACGTAAGTATAACACGAACAAATTTAAAATTGACGTCATTTTTGAATTTCACTTAATACTTGGGCTGTATTTAATTTTGTAGTATAATAAATCTGTCAATTGTCAGATAGATTCAGGTGTACACCTACAGTATAATGAACGCTCCCAATGAATCAGTGTTATTTTTTTATTAAAACGGTATTTTAGTGAAAATAATTGTATATAGTTTTAAAAACGGTGCCATGATTTATATTCGATAACAAAACTTAAGGTATGTTGTAGATGTGTAAGGAAGTGAAAAAAAAACACGATTTGATTTGCCCTTGTTGATTGCAAAACCTCGATTCCTTTGTCAGATGTTCAATACTTTTACTTTTCCTTGTTTAAAATGTGCATTTATAGATGAACGTGAAGTTTTCCCGCTATTTCAATTATTTTTCTCTGAATGTGGGTAGAAAGTTGATAATTGAACATTTTAACATATTTGATGTTATAGAAACCGTCGACAGACAATATGTTAATAGGCCATAGTTTATGCTTGAGTAGGTCTTAACTGTTGTTTGGTGAGTTTTTGTTAGAACCTGAATAGCAGTTATACTAGAATTTCTAGATTTAGAACTTGTGTAACAGACAAATGTTTGTTAATGCATTTAAAGTAATAGGATAGTAATTCAAATTATAATAAAAAACTAAAACAAGCAATTGAGTAATGTTAAATTATTTACCAAAGAACATTTTTTTTTTATTTTTCCCACAACACATAACAGTTTATTAAATCATTGGCAATTTTCTCCTTTGTGGCTGTGTGAAATCTATGTAAAGTAAATAATTAATTATTGTATAAGAACTATTCTATTCCACATTATATTTTTAAAGATAAAAAACTTAGATAGTAAAATGATTTCTCTGTAATATATTAAATACACTTCCTTATACAAAGAAGTGCATATTAATTAAGCAATTAATAATTATGAAGCAATGGTACTGTTTAATGTACACACAATAGTTGAAGGTTTGTTTTTATTCAGTGAAAATATTTGGATTATTTTATTTTCTTCATTTAAAGATTCTTGGTTTGGAGAGACAGTAAGCTTTTTATTTTGGCAGCTTAACTCTGTAATGTCAGACAGCATTTGATTGCTGATGCAGTGGTTGCAGATCCGATACCCACACTTTAACAAGTATATTATTTTCATTTACCCACTTAATTGATTTGGGTGAATCCCTTGAGTTGAACCCCTCCACATCCAATGTTTTCAATTTGCGCAGAAGGCGGAGAACCAAGGATCTTGAACTAGGTTCTTTCTGCCTTCCCTGTTATTTTCATAGTACAGTGTAAACATAAAAATGCAAATGTGTATAGTTTTTATCAGAAGTAATAAGAAATAATTATAAGATAAGAAATAATATACTTACCACTTTTTTCCATGATCATACAGTTTTTTGAACCTAGCCTTTGTTTATTTGTTTGCTATTTTTATCAAATTGATAAAATACATTTGATATATCTCTATGTATAGATGCTTATATTACTTAACTATTTGAACTAGGACATTTATACTCAATAATTCTAATGACATTGCACAGATAATATATATTTTAAAAATAATTAAACATAGAGGTGTTAAATGAGGAGCTTAACACTAAGCTCCCTTATACTTTAATAGGGGAATTTTTGTTTCCATATTCTGTTAATAAGATAAAGAGGTTTGTCATTATTATGTAATGTTTTGAAAATTAAGCAGAGAGAGTAGAGAGTGGAATGTTTCTGTTCCCTATCACAATAGACTCACTTTGTCTGTTTAATGCAATAAAGTTCAGAATATAGCAAAAAAGCATATACTAGTATTAAGAAATAATTGATGATATTTAAATATATAAAAACCTTGTAATGGAGATTCTTTTTTTTTCATTATTTTATTTTTGTCTACTTAACACACAGGCTCAATGGCAATAGTGTTAATGATAATTATTACATCTTTCCTCCTCATTTTCCTTTCCACACACCAAAGTGGGCAGAGTGAACCTAGAGTTAAAACACACCATTCCCCATTTTCTAGCAAATTATGTAGGTGTTGAATGGCAGATTCAACACCGTGCTTTGCCTTGACAAGAAAAGAAATGAACATATTGAATAATTAATTTTCTGGCTGGTTTCTTCTCTTTCGTAAGTTGTAGAATAAGGACATAATGAATGTATGAGGAAGCGCTGCAGCTATAATTAAAAAAAATATACCTATATTGTTTATTTTTATTACTTCATTAAGCAAAATAAGCCGGCATGCCCGACACCCTATTGTTCTAGAAATAAAAAAAAATATCGAAATTTCTATTCAAAACTAACTTTGAATAAAACAGTGACAGCTGCATTCAATTGCAACTGCGCCATGACGGCGTCTCCATAACTTTCGTCGATAATAATGCGAATCAATATAGCATTTATAGATTTGTCTGTTACTTAATCTGTTTGTCGCTCAAGCAACAAGTAGTCAAAGTTTCTGTTTAGATGTAAATACGTATTGAATTTTCATCTTTCAGCTTCACGCGAATTTTCGTGGCATTGCATGTTGAGTGGCGGAACTTAACGACGCGCATTGCCTTGTTACCAGAGCGAAGAAATTAAAATATAACTAAATAATAATTCATTGTCCCGAGTGGGAATTGAACTCACCTGTCACCTTAACTGTCACACATTTGGGCCCCTGCGCCACCGACTGGTCTCTAAATTTAATCTACATTGCTCCAAAATATTGCGGTTATCGTTCATAAATTATAATCTATGAATGAAAAGGGAGGGCATCTCAAGATCGCCCTTATAATCGATGGCACAGTTGATAATGATTTTTAAATTAACACGATCGAGGTACGTGGATGCGGTATTTTTGGTTTAAAATCTATTTTTAAACTGTCTGCTGATTTAAGAAATACGTATTCAAGCTTTTTTCGGTGTTAGAAATCTATTTTTGCGCTACAATGACCTTAAATTTAAATGGAAACATTTTGTTACTTTCAGATTTACGATTTATCCCGCATTTATACTGTTATTTCTAGAGTAGGCAGAGAGAACGTGGTGTTAAGACATTCTGTTCACCATTTTCTGCCCGAAATCAAGACATTACGTGCTATGTGGCAGCACTCAACGTCGCGCTTTGTTTTATCAGAGCAGAAAATTGATTTTTTTTTTGTTACTCCAAGTAAGAATTGATAGTTATATAGATATAATCGAATTTAATATAATTTTCTGTTGTTCCAGGAAGAAAAAACATAGTGCTGTGTCCCGGATAAACAAATTATGTTATTGTAATATATTATATATACATATAGTACATAGTGTGACGTGTGTATGAAACGTGACAGGTGAACGTGATTAGTACAACAATGAGTTCGATGGGCTCCCACTCGAAATCCTCGCAGGGTTACTCCCGGAAAATTGACTTGGACCCGGTAAGTCTTTTTCTATAATTTGTTGATGATTCTTGTTCTTTATAAAATCATAAGGAATATTTTTTTAGTAATAATAGAAATTAGAATTTTTTTGTGTAAAAATTGGTCATATATTTGAGTTTTGTATTTAGTCTGAGAAATAATGTTTTTTGATGGATTCCATAATATGAAAGTATTTAGTATTTCACTAAAAAGGCCATTATAAAAAATAAGGCTAAGTGCGAGTCGAATTCGCACACCAAGGGTGCCATTATCTATAAATGGCTTAAATATTTATTTCATTCTGTTATGTAGTATTTGTTGTTAAAGCGGCGACAGAAATTTGTCTGACGACTGACGAACAAGAGAGACAGACAGACAGAAAGACAGCAGAGTACTAGGGCTTCCTTTCACCCTTTGGGTATGAAAAACAAAAAACAACCTGACTCATCTTAAAAACTGTTTGGCCTATACGGTTTGCAGACTGGACGTGACAAAGAAATGGACTTACAAACACTACAAAAACATAGTCCTTCTTCCGATTTGCTTGTTAAGTGGCGAGACTCAACGCCGCGCTTTGTATACACCAGAGTGAAGAAATGAAAATAACTCATTCCTTCGAGTGGGAAGCGAACCCACAACCTTCCGCCCATGGCCTCCTACAAAATGATTGCAAATATCTATTTACTAAAATCTTCTATCATTTTCATTATATTAATTAAGCGAAGCCTTCTATTCTACGTGATACGGGAGCTTATTAAAGATTAATATAATTGGATAAATATCATTTTTCATGTATTTGCTGTATAAATATAGTAGATAAATATAAAGTTTTTGATATTTTAACGCGTTGATATTAATTTTAGTATAACAATAATGATGGTAAACACAGACTAAAAATACTAAAGTGATCTATTACTAGTTAGTAGTTAGTAGGTAAGGGTAATTTAGTTCCCTTTAGGGAAAATAATGTCAAGACATTCCGTTCCCCCACTTTCTAAGCTGAAAAGACATTGAAGCTTAGGAGATATAATGTAGCAATAGATTAATGCAACGGCGGGACTTGTATTACCTTCACGCGGTATTCTGCAAGTAGCTAGGGTAGGCAAAGGGAACCTCATCTGGCAGTACACTTAGCGGTTTTGTATTCGATATCCACCTGAGGTTCCCCGAAGACGTCGATAGACACGTAGAGCTCTATCGAATGGAAAATGGAAACAAATGATAACTTATGGAAGAAAAATCTCTTTTTGGCAACAATACATATCTATCCACACAAATGATGATGATTAACAAGATTGAACCCACAACCATCTGCTTGTGGTGTTTAGTCCTGCATGTAACACTTGCGCCATATTGTCGTCAATATGGCGTTATTTATTAAGTTTACCTGGATATTTATAGCTTTGGATGGCACGCCTCGCGCTACGGCTCAATCAGTCACTGGAGCGCGATGTACCTAGTAGAAATACGTAGTATAGTATAGTATAGTATATGTAGGTAGTAGTAATAAAAATAGTTATCAGAGCGCAAGAAATAGTTGATTAAGGGTTTAAATCTCTGTGTGAAAAACATTTCCGTCAGTGTCAGTCGTGGCGCAGGGGCACAGAGTGTGGCTTGGTGGGTAAACGTGATAGGTTGTGGGTTCGATGTCCACTCGACGAAATGAAATATTAAATTAATATTTATTTATTTATTAAAGTAATACCGAATAAATTGTTACACGCGACCACTGGTAATTTTTTTATTTAAGATAACTTTAAATAGTTATATATTAGTATTTAAGCTCAATATAAGCGAACATTGTTCTTTTTGAGTAAATATAGTTTTCTTATTTTTTCGCTCTAGTGTCGAGGTGAGCCGCGGCGTTATGTTTCGCCTCTCAAGTCGCAATTAGTCTAGAATTTAGCGGAAAATGGGGAACTTATCTTTATTCCGTTCCCGTAAAAATATCAACGAATTCCCTCTTAGTGTTCCCCTAAACTCATCAAGGAATATGAGCGAGAGCATCATTTGCAGAGAACGCATTGAGCAGAGAGAATTTCAACGTTTTATGCCGAAACCGAATCTTAGGTTCTGGTCTCAATAATGGCCGAGGTGTTATTAAAATATTCGTTTACTATTTATAGAATATTCACGCTATATCGGGGTCGGGTGATTTCGTTACTAGTGGATTACAAAAATTTTCCCAGCATCATATGGCAACACGCAATGCCTCCAGAATTCGGCAGAAAGTGGGGAACGGAGTGTCTAAAAAAAACACTAGGTTCCCTCTGCCTACCCTGCGGTGTGCGGGATACATCGTGAAGCTGATTTAATTTTTTTTAATCATATGGCAATTGCTAAGTGCCAATTAATCGGCCGACTTTTGGCTGAAACATTTATCTTTACGTCTCTAAGTAATTTCTGATCTTATATGACTATATGCAGGATGTGTGGATTGTGTATATCTGCAGTAAGACTAAAATTCTCCTCCATAAATAAAAAAAATCAGCTTCACGCTGTATCCCGCACAACACGTTGCAGGGTAGGCAGTGGTAACCTAGTTTTAAGACACTCCGTTCCACACTTTCCAACGAATTTTGGAGGCATTGCGCATTAAGTCCATAAATAAAGTGTTCAACGATGACGCACTTTAGATAACAGATATTCATGTTATCGTTCGAGCCCACGTCGTTTTGGTTTTCATTTGAATATATTATCCTTTGTTTTTATTTTGATTTCGCTTTTCTTATCTTTACGTATTATGCGAGATAAGCTGCCATTGCGATATTGCTTTTAAAACGACGATATTTTATATAAAGTTTTAACCCCTATTTTACTCTGTTAGGGGTGGATTATTTCTTTTCCTTTTTAATGCTCAGTTCTCGATACAAGAAACATTCTGTATGATTTCAATATTCTAGGAACTGGAACTTATTGTCTTGTTCTTGTTGCAATTTTACATATTATGTAAAATATACTTTACACCGTAAAATGATGCTATTATTTCTGCCTATTTATACAACTATTTATTCCAAAGATAGTTCTAATCGAAATTGCTTACCGAACCGATGGTTGATGGGACTGACAATGCTATCATTTCAATAAACGATTCTAAGTAAATAATATTAATTTTACAACTACGGCTTCAACCCCGTGGTCGTTGCTTGTCACATGATTCATCTAAGGGAGGATTCACACTATAGTCGCGGTTCGTTCTCGGTCGGATCTCATATTCTTGTATAAGAAATGTCCTCATATACGTGATTGGATCGGACGTCGAACGATAGTGTAAATACAAACATTGTTTCTCATATAACAATATTTTTAAAAGGGTGACATCGGACCGCAACCGGCACTATAGTGTGAATCCTACCTAAATGTACGAGGTAACTCTGACCACAGGTACATTGAAAAGATGAACATGATATAGTATATGTGTAGCCTGTAGCCTTCCTTGATAAATGGACTATCCAATATAAAAATATATATTTTTTACCTCTAGTTCTTGAGATTAGCGCGTACAACCATACTAAATCTTAGCTTTTATTATATTAGATAACTGGAATTTTCTCAAAGCATACTTACTGTAACGGCTAGGAAGGTGACCGTTAACCGTTAGACCACAAATCAATACCCAATACTGTGAAATATTTAGATTTCCAAGTGTTTTTCATTCGATTTGGTTGCTTAGCAATTGTAAACTCTTATATAAGATAGTATTTCTTGACGAAGACATGCGCGTTTCCTTGCTTATTGTGGTAAAAATATATATATAGTTTTTATGTCTAAATAAATTCAGCTTCACACTGTATCCTGTACTCAGCTGGGTAGGCAAAGGGAAACTAGTGTTAAGACACTGCGTTCCCCACTTTCCGCCGAATTCTGGAGGCATTGCGTGTTGAGTGGCATAATTCAACGCCGCGCTTTGCCTCGACCAGAGCGAAGAAATGGAAATATGACTTTAAATATTTTTTTTATCTCCTCGAGGGTGGATCTAACCCACAACCAGTCGATTCTATAGTCACAATTTGTGCCCCTGCGCCACGACTGGCCTCGAAAATGTATCCCGAACATAGCGAGATAGACAGAGGGAATCTGGTGTTGAGACACTCCGTTCCCATTTTGACACTTCCGTTACCCACATCCCGCCGAATTCTAGAGGTATTGAGTGACTCACTCACTTGATTTCATAGACTGGAACACGAAACTATTATAGGAGAAGAAAAATGGTATTGAGGACAAGATTACATACAAGATTTATTGCAGGCGTCTTTGTTTTTTTTTCTTCTCCTATCAACCGCAAAACCACGCAACGGTATTATATAAAACGTCATAGTGACGGGATGTGTTGCTTTCTAGTTGTCGCCACATTTTACTGAGATTAACTCGAGTTAGTCTTAGTTTATCTTCCTAAGCAAGATACGTATATAATGTATTTTTGTTTAGCTGCACGCTGTATCCCGTATACCGCATGGTAGTCAGGGGGGGGAACCTCGGGTTAACACTACACCCCAATTTTCTCCAAATTTGTGATTTGCTTATTGAGTGGTAGAAAATCAACGCCGTGCTTTGCTTAAATTAACATTAAATCAAATTAAACCAGCTTCACGCTGTATGTTCCGCATATGACATGATAGGCAAGAGGAACCTCGTGTTCACGTTACACCACAATTTCCACCAAATTTTTAACATTACTTGTCGTTTGGCGGAATTTAGCGTCGCGCTTTGTTTACAAAAACGAGGAGATTATTGAAAATTAACTTATTCCCCTGAATGGGGATCTAACCAACAACTGTTGCGTTTACACGCTACTGTAGTGTCGCCATGAAGTATTTAATTAAATTTATATTTCCATTTCTTCGCTCTGGTTTCGAGGACAAGTGCCGCGTTGAATTCTGCCATTCTACACGCAATGCCTCCAGAATTCGGCAGAAAGTGGGAAACGGAGTGTCTTAACATTAGGTTCCCTTTGCCTACCCTGCAGTGAGCGGGATACAGCGTGAAGCTGATTTGATTTTTTTTATAGTGTCTCCACCTTAATATCTTACGAGTATGTTATATTAATATAACATTAAGATTGTATGTCTGTATATGAATTACACTCATTCAGTCCTCACATGCGTGGACTCTATTTAAAGATAAATGAATTGTCAACCGTTCGTCTTATATGTACGTTACAATCGTAGTCTAAAGTATTTCACTAACAGTTATGACCTTTAACGTCTCACCTAGATTAATCTTAGTACTTGATTTTATACCACACTAGCTTTTAGCCGAGGTTTTGCTCGCATTGAACTTATTTAAACGGCCAATAAATTGAAATAGTAATAGTGCATGTTTTTAACTTTTTTTAAGTGAGGAAGAAAAAAACTTATTTAGAAAACGTATAAAATTTTTAATTTAGCGGGACTCGAACCCGCGCCTTTTCTAAATAAGTATGAATATCTATCTCCGTTTTGTAAGATAAACTATGGTGTTATGTTGCAACTTACAATGGCTACATTTTGACGATGAACGGGGGGAACAACTAGGTTCACTTTATCCACCAATTTTATTGACAACGAATGGTAAATGGAAGTGAATTAGCATGGCAAGGGTTGTAAAGTCCAGAACGGAAATGTCATGACGGGAACCAAAAGTTAAGAACGTCCGTTCCCATTATAACATTGCCGTTCCCCATTTTCTGGAGGAATTGCGTGTCGAGTAGTGGAACTCGACGCCGCGCTTTGCCTTGTTATCCAAGCGTGAAAAATAAAATATTCGATATTTCAATTTCTCGAGTGTGAATCGTAATTGGTAGCGACAACCTGTCGCAGGCCTGTACTCCTAGGCCACGACTGGCTTCTTAAATAATATTGAACTCTCATACAGAATTGTATATTTCAAGCGTGCAAAGAACAAAATAATCATCGTATCTCGGTCTTCCCTCAATTTATATTTTTATCCTCTACGACTATTCCCCTATGACCAAGTTGAGAACAATTAACTTCTTATCACATCGCTTGTTACGGAATAAGTGTGGTTGCTGGTTCAATGCCCACTAAGAGGAAAGAGCATATTTAATAATAATATTTTAAATTATAGTTTTTTACCCGCTGTGATAAATTAAAAACGTGACATTGATTTTCACTACTCACTACGTTTCCATCGTTAAGTCGTTACCAGAACTGGGCTTTTCCTCGAGTAGGAATCGAACTCACAATCTGTCGCTTTCACAGTCGCTCGCACGTTTGTGCCCCTGCGCCACGGCTGGCCTCTAGATTTAAAGATTTCTCTCAGTTTATAAGTATTTATCGTTGACGTGACGCGACCCGCCTATTCATTCGTCTCTATGACCCACTTGCGATCGCGAACAATTGCACATAACAATTGTCGTTTCGCAAACACCGCTAAAATGTTCTACGTAACCGTTGTTTCTTTTGTTTTTGTACTGTAATCTATAGTGAATCAACATTGTTTTTGTATATATATATTTTTTTCGTTTAAAGTTTTGCCCCGGGTTGGCAGAGGGAACCTAGGGTTAAAACAATTCGTTTCCTACTCACTGTTCACTTTTCAAGATATTTCTTTTTACGTATTATGCCTATTACTCGAATTTGAAAATAGTTACAAGCAAACTTAAATAAGAGTAATTAATTTTGAGTTAGTTATGAGTGAAATAATAAAAAACTATATTTATATACCTTATACTAGTATTATAAAGCTGAAGGGTTTGTTTGAACACGCTAACCTCAGGAACTACTGGTTTGAATTTAAAAAAAAACTTTTCGAATGTGTGATCACATCTATTGGTTATTTCTATTCGACTAAGCGGGCGAAGCCGCTTGTGAAGGCTACTAATTTAGCAAGACATCGCAGTGGAATGTAAAATATATATGTACGTACTATTTTCGAATTTGATAATATTGATAGTATCTAACATACATTTAAAGTGGAACACTAGGTCAATGTCAGTTCAAATGGTCGATACGTAGGTGTGTATAATAGCCATTATGACGTTAAATATTAAAATTATATGAAATTATTAAAATTTTAATAATAAGATGGTGTATTTATTTAAATTGTAAACCAATTTTAGTATTTATAAAAATAAATAAAATCAGCTTCACGCTGTATCCCGCACACAGCAGGGTAGGCAGAGGGAACCTTGTATTAAGACACTCCGTCCCCCACTTTCTCCCGAATTCTGGAGGCATTGCGTGTTGAGTGGTACGCCGCGCTTAGCCTCGACACCAGAGCGAAGAAATGGAAATATAAATTTAAGTAAATATTTCATCTCCTCGAGTGGGGATCGAGCCCACAACCTGTCAATTTTGCAGTCATACTTCGTGCCGCTGCGCCACGACTGGCCTTAAAAGTTAAGTGTGTGGCGGTATTTGAACTCGTACTTATAAAGATTATGAAATTAAGGCCAGTCACACATGCGTGCTTTAAACGCGATAGTTTGTGGGTTCGATTCTCATTCCAGAAAATGGAAATGGCTGGCTCATTATAGAAATAGGTTCGATTTTCACTTGAAGAATAAATAACATAAATCAAAATATTTATTCGGCGGCTGTTGTTGAGCTCCATCAGCAAATACGCAATATATTTAGATAGGCGGAAACTAAATAAGGAAGCCTCGTTTCAATGTTTTGTATGGCCATTGCACATAACATTCAAGACGATTAATAGATATATATATATATAAGAGATAGTTACATGTTACCTTATAACTTATTATGTACCATAGGCCGTAAGGCAGTGGGATGCTGTATTTTATATGGAATGGTCGTTAGTTCGATTCCCACACGGAAAAATATATTATTTTTTTCTTCGTTTTGGTGTCAGCCACTCAAAAATGTCAGCAATATCTTGAAATCGGGCAAAGTACATAAATTTAATATAACGGAGAAGCTTAACACTGGGATCAGTCGTGACGCAAGGACACAAGCGTGCGATTGTAAACGCGATAGGTTGCGTGTTCGATTCCCATTAGAAGAAATGATTTTTTTTTATATTTTCATTTATTCGCTCTGGTAACAAAGCAAACCGTGGCAAACGGTGAGTTTTGCCGCTCAACACGCTATGGCTTTCGGAAAGCAGGGTACGGAAGTGTCCTAATGGAAATAGAGTGTCTCAACACTAAGTTCACAGGTTTCCTCTGCATACCTCGGTGTGTGCGGGATAGGTACAGCGTGAAGCTACAAAATCTTTAGTTTTTTTTGTTATATTCTACTATATGCAGGATGTTGAAGTTGATTTGGGTAATTATGTAGCAACTACGTCACGGCTGGTGAGCATATATTGCATGTGTTTGTACGTCCTTTAATTACAGTTACATAAAAAACTTTCTCTTTGGAGGCATCTTGCGTCAAGCTAAAATATATTTTATCGCTAAATTTATAAGGTTGTAATTATAATTCTTATTTTTTATTTTTATTTTATTTTAATTTATTTACCAATATTAGTAGAACGGGAAAATATTTAACTTATCTGTCTGTAACAAGTCTGTAATGATGTATGCACCATATATTTACTTTTTTTAACTTCACGCTGTATACCACAGGCTTGGCAGAGGAAAAATGTTAACCTATCGTTGAGACACTCCATTCCCATTGCAACACTCCCGTTCTCCACTTTTCGGCGGATTCTAGAGGCAATGTGTATAGAGTGGCGGAACTCAACGTCAAACTGCCTGGTTATCAGAGAGAGGAAAATATTAAATATTTTATTTCCTGTTATGGGTTCGATCCCCATTCGAGGATATGAATTGTTTACTTAAATTTATATTTCCATTTCTTCGCTCTGGTGTCGAGACTAAGCGCGGCGTTGAGTTTTGCCACCAAATGCCTCCAGAATTCGGTAGAAAGTGGGGAACGGAGTGTCTTAACACGGTCCCCTCTGCCTACCCTGCTGTGTGCGGGATACAGCGTGAAGCTAATTATTTTAGCCGTTTCTGTTGGGTATAGGCAGGCAAACAATAAAATTACCTTTTAAGGCTTCCTTTCCCAAAGGAAATTAAAAATATCTTAATTTTGATTATATTCTCCTTAAGATTGTGAATTCGATTTACATTTTACGCGTTGATAGCCATTATACATTCGCACATCCATCACATCAACACTCAACAATTAGCTTTCTAGCGGAAAGTGAATAACAAAGTGTCTTGACACTAGGTCCTTTTTGCCATACGCACCCCGCATATATATTATAAAAAAATCGATATTAGGTAAAATTTGATAACTTAAACTCCGACTACACGAGTCGAGGTTCTTAAATTTAGAAATACATATAAGAAGTAAGTACGATATTTTTAATGCATCCGCTGGCGTTCTGCCAATTGTATCTTAAACACTTCGCGATCAAAAACGTGTAACGACCTACTTGCGCCTCTTTTTATATTTCATAAGCTTTTTTTAACTGGAAGTTGTAGTGATGTGTCACTATATACTATATACTCGATAACGGCCCCACGGCCGTTGTGATACAGCTATGTAGCTTGTGACTGTCAACGCGACGACCGTGGGTTCAATTCTCAGACGGTGGAATAAATTATTATAAATTTTCCATTTCTGTTGTCAATAGAAATTTCTGCATAGTGTCCTGCCACTCAAATCGCAATGTCTTGAAAATACAGCGAAAAGAGGACCTAGTACCGTTACCTAGTGTCTATTTCTTTCAGCCTACCTTCTGAATGGCTATCTAATTTCATAGGTCTTATCATCAATTCTTTGTCTTTGCTCTCTATGCTATATTAGCGCATGTCTAAAATAAAATAAATGATTAAAATCATAATTTTATCGAGATAATACTAATTACAATTATCGCAAATTACATTTAAATGTTAATTGCAATTAAAAGTACTTACATAACGTCGACAGAACCGGAATCTGATGATAATTCAAGTATCAATTATATGACATACGCTACTTAACTTTAATGGCCGATCTTCTAAGACAATTGGTGGGCGTTTTATATTTAATGTTTTCTTATGTGAATGTGACACAGGTACTAACTAATTTCCTCGCTATGTCTCGCTTAGAGCGAGTTAGGCAAAGAGAACATAGTGCTGGGACTCTCAGTTCCCCACTTTCCCCTAAATTTCCGCTAATCGAGACGTTAGATGTTAGGTTACCTGAGCGGGGTTACTCTTCCTCCGATTGGGATCCAACCCGCGTTTACAGTTGGATGCTGACCTGTTGCACCAAGATGGCCCCAATGTCTTGGACTTTTACCCACGGCTTCGTTGGCCTGGTGAAAGGGAAATCACTTAGAATGGTATATGAGGCAGTTAAGATGATTCGCGCTATGTCATCTAGCCTATGCCTTTCCTCGATAAATGATCAGCACGTTCAACCAAATAAACGTGTATCAGAGTAGCGATCACTTTATCCGTTATCATTCATTTGATGGAGGTAAAGGTGGAATACGGAGTATTATGGCACTAGGTTTTTTACTTGCCAATATGATAGGCGTACGTGAGTATATGTACATAATATTCTATCTTTCACATTTTCTTAACATTAACAAAGAAAGCTACAGAAACAAACATATCGTTCACAACGCGCTATTTATTGTATTTACGATTCCTGCGTAGTATCGATATTGTTTACACATAATGCAATGTTATTTTAAATATTTGTCTGTACTTCTATTTTAAACTAGCGATTTCAACGCGGCTTTGCCTGTTTAAAATTATTTCATTTTATAGCATTTTTTTTTCGTTCAACGTTAAATCCCGCGCCAGAGCGAGGGAACAAAACTAATTTGTTCCTTGGACTGTAAATCAAACCCACAACGGTTGCTGCGCCACGACAACCTCGGTTACATGTGGGTTGTTGGTGGTGATGAAGTTGTTGTTACATGAGGATTTTTCGACATATCTAATAATTAAAAAAATAGGAAAGATTCAGTTTTATTTTAACTTATTTATTTTATAGTCCTCTTAAGTAAGATAGTTTAAAACCTATTGCATATAAATTGATTAGTATAATGTATTCTACATTTGAGTATTGTTGATAAACAATATTTAAATGTCACTTAACTAAGTTAAGCTTCACGCTTTATCCCTAGCGGTGTAGTCAGAGAGAACGGAGCGCCAAACGCTACGGTCTCTACATACCTCTTTCGCCTCGTCCACTGTCATCAACCTCTTCATACATGCCCTCCGGGGGATCCTCATGCTTTTTACCTGACCTTCCTCCAGTATCTTTGATACTGTGTTTTCGAAGGTCAACCGAGGTCTCCCCCTACCTCTCTTACCACTCACTTTTCCATCATAAATCTTTTTTGCCATTCGCTCGCTCGTTCTACGTGCCCAAACCAGCTGAGCACGTGCTTCTTCATTCTCACCGTGACATCCTCGCTGGTACCTGCCATTCTGTGTACCTCTTAATTGCGGATGCGATCAGCTACTCTGATATTTTAATGTAACTTTTTTTATTACAGATATGGGCCGACCTGAGAGAGGGCATCGAAAAAATGTACTCGCGACGTGCATTGGACAGACAGAGATACATGGTGTTATATACGTATCCTTTTTCAAACTTATTTTTTTATTAGACCATAAAATGTTATTATAATTTTGTGGAAAAATAAAAAAAATATAGGCTTTTATGTATTATAACGCTGTTTTCAAAAATATTATGTATTAACATATAATTTAGTGGTGTTTTTTTTTATTTTGATGTTTTAATCGACGTCTCGTTTCTGGAATAAAATAAATAATTAAAAAAATCCATTAGTGTTTATACAAAAAACGATTACTTAATTTTTTTTATAGGCGACTTTTTTATACTAGTAAACTGCGTCGAACTAGTGTTATTCATATAAATTCCTCTAGTCTTTTAGTGAAAAAAAACAGCATTTATAACGCGTTGCGTAGTTTCTACTAAAATAAAGCGTACACACATACGAATATAAAGTAAAAATATAAAGTATAATTTCTTAATGAACTGTATCAGTCACATATATAACTACTGTACATCGGTTCACGAACAAAACGCTAACAGTTTGAGATCGGGCTCGAGTAATTCTCAAACGATGACAAGGAATTCGTTTGGATATGCAAAGAAACCGGTAAGTTACGAGTTTTTTTTTTTAATTAAAAAAAAATCTTCCCGTTTTTTCCCGCATAGCAGTCTCTTCTATGTTATATTAATGAGAGATTCCTTTAATAAGGGTGTCTTAGATCAGGGGCCCCCAAACTTTTCTTGATCAAGAACTACTTTTATATCACTATTCGTAGCAGGGACCACTATGTATGTAGGTATAATAAAAAATAACTGTGATAATCAAACAGAAAAACTTCGCCTCACCATCCATCGATTCTGCGGCCCACTGGTTGGGAACCAGTGTCTTAGATAGAAGGATTCCTTTTGGATTTTTAAACCTGCAGCTATTTGTTTTGATTTTATTTCTTTTTATATTTAATGAAATAATGATCATAAAACTATATTTTGTGGCCTTCGCAGCGTAGCAGCACAGCAACTCCACTCGAGGATATGGATTATTTTCCATTTTCTCCCTCTGATAACGAATATAGTGCAGCATTGAGATCCCCCACTCAACACACAATAGGAAAATTAGGCGGAGAGTCGAAGACTCAGTTGCCCAACTGAGTCTTAACAATATAAAGATTATATTTAAAAAGTAATTAACTCATCATAGGTGCCGATTTCTTTATTTCAACGAAAAGGAAGGAAGTAGATATTAAAACGTATTTTTTTATTAGTATTTTTCGCCCACCAGGGACAAGTGCACGGCGGCGCGCAACTCGTTGGTCTTGAGCTGTACAAGAAGTTGCGCGACTTCCTCATATATTATCTTATCAATTTACTCGAAGTGAGTGTGGAATTTTATTTTTTTTTTAGTTGTAAATTGTTTCTTTGTTTTTCTTTTTTAGTGAGGCTACTCGTGGCCAAGGGACACAGGTGTGTTACTTTAAATCCTCCCGTGATCGTCGCTTGAGGAAATTAAACGTTTAATATTTTTCATTTCTTCATTCTGGTGTCCAGGCAAAGCGCAGTATTGAGTTTCGCCATCCAACACGCAATGCCTCCAGAATCCGGTGGAAAATGGAGTGGAAACGGGAGTGTATTAACACTTGGTTTGCTCTGTCCACCTTGTTGTGTGCGGGGATACAGCGTGAAGCTGTATATAAATTATAAGTATTTTTAGTTTTGTATTTAAGGGATTTTAAGTGTTTTTTTTTGTTTTTTTGAAGTAAATTTCTATTACAATTTAGTCGCTTTATATCCAATTTTCCTTATTTCTTACTGAACAATATCCATAATGAGGTCGTTTAACTGTGATATTATGTTACATTTTTTTAATATAAATTTGCTCCAGAATTTAATGAAGTAACAGTATTTTTATTATTACTAAGGCTTTATAAGTACGTATTTTGTGATAGTAAATTTTTTTAAATTTTAATTTTTAACAATCAAATATACACACTCTCATAGTTCTATATTATGCTTATAGATTAATGAATAACTTTTTTCATGTAGCAGGATATAAATCAATTTTTCTTAAAATCTGCGATAAAACCAACTATCAATTTAAATTCTGCAAAAGTCTTATATATAAGCAATTCATGGCAGAGAGACAGTCATTCATATATACATTGATATATATATATATATATATATATATATATATATATATATATATATATATATATATATATATATATATATATATATATATATATATATATATATATATAACTACAAACAATATAGACAACAAGTGAACAATACGCATTAGTTCAGAAAACCCAACTTCAGAGCGGCTACGACTCGTGGATCATGCTATACACATACAAATACACATGAAACTTATAACAAATATGGCTTATTTAACATTTTTTTTACTGTTTTTTATTCCAGCACGGCGTAGATCTAATGGGCGAGGACGTCTTAGGTTTTTACACGACACAATGGGAGGAGTATCAGTTTTCATCGCGCGTTTTGAACGGCGTGTGCTCTTATTTGAACAGGCATTGGGTAAAACGCGAATGCGAAGAAGGGAGGAAGGTATGATGGTTGTTTTTGGGTTATTTTTCAAGTATATTTTGTGATAAACAAAAACGAATAGTTAAAAAGTTGATATTTTTATGCAGAAAGACAATGTTAGTTTAGAGTGCTCTTGGCAACACACAACAGCTTATAATTCCGCTAAGTTTGAAAGATGGTGTAGGTATATTTCAGAAATACTAATTTTAAAATACACTATTTATATATTACAATGAAACTTTTTTTATTAAATCGATCGAATAAGACCGAATAATGGAATGAATGATTCCAAATACATTGTCCTTTTTTTATAACAATAAAATTAATTAAAATAAATATTTTTACGTGGTTATTTTTACATTTGAATTATACTTTTTTTTTCAAAAGTGGACGACAAATAAAATTTTAGTTTTTAATTTACTTTGTCAATTTGCAGGGTATATACGAAATTTACCAGCTAGCGCTGGTCACGTGGCGCGACCATTTGTTTCAGCGTTTGAACAAACAGGTCACAAATGCTGTACTAAAACTCATAGAAAAGGAGAGAAACGGAGAAACTATCAATACAAGGCTTGTTTCTGGAGTGAGTGGCTCTGTTTTTTTTGTTATTAGTATATTAGGTAAAAAGACTACATTTATAACAGGGGGTAGGTATATATAGCCGAATCACCTGGTCTGACACTCCGTTTCCTACATACCGCCGAATTTTGGTCATAGTACCAGAGCGAGAAAATGAAAATATTTAATCCGCAAGTGGGAATCGCACTTTCTCGTTCTCTTTATGGAATTGCTGCTTTTTGGTGAATGGCGAGAGAGAGAGAGATAGAGATTATGATAATTAACCCTTATCTATGTTCAACGAAACCAAAAGAATCGAAGCAAGTTAAAATATTATATCAAATATTGTTGATATACTCGTAGAAACAAAAATACACTTTGGTACGATTAAACGTAGTTAATTTCTGTAATTTTACACTCAATTCTTTTTTAATATAATATGTGTTTACAATAAATATTAACAAAAAAAATAACCTATTCTCTTAAATAAGGAAACAAAATAAAGCGGATTTTTTTAACTGTTTAATTTTTTTATAACTTTGAAAGAAACCTAGAAATATACCAGCCCGTTCAATTTTTGAGATATAACTTGTTAAGTGGCGGATCTCAACGCAGTTGTTATTTGTTTATTAAAAATTATATATTTATATTCCCAGGTAATCGACTGCTACGTAGCGTTAGGCCTCAACGATGAAGAACCATCAGCCCGTGCACAAAACCTGGCGGTATACAAGGATACCTTCGAAGCGGTATTCTTAGAAGACACGGAGAGATTCTACACTAGGGAGAGTACGGAATTTCTAAGGAATAATTCGGTTACTGAGTATATGATTAAGGTAAGCTAACGAATGTATAACTAAAATTGAGCCTTTATTTCTTCGTTATATTTTTTGGTGTTAGAGGCCATCATAGCGTAGTGGAACAGCGTTGACTTTAACGCAATCATTGTGGGTTTGTTCCGTTTTTTGTTTTCTGTTTGAATTTGGGATGTTAAGTATTGGGAGATGGAATTCAACGCAGCTTTTTGCATTATTAGAATTTAGAAATAAAACATAAATTCAAACATAGTCAATTTCCCTGGTCTGGATTGGAATCCAAAATTATAATATTATTGTCCCACAAATTACCGTAAAATTAGGTACGTAAAGTAGGTAGTTGCATTTGGGCGGTTTAAAAGCGGTTCTATTCGTCAACCCTGCTCTATGCGGTATACAGCTTGTTTTTTTTCTTTTTTGTTAATTTATCCCACTTTCAGGCGGAACAGCGTCTCCAAGAAGAACACAAACGTGTCCAAGTGTACCTTCACGAGACAACAATGGAGAGATTGGCCAAAACATGCGACAGAGTGTTGATTGAAAAACACCTGGAGCTGTTCCATTCGGAGTTTCAGGTTTGTGTAGAAATTTGTATGAAAGTCATGTTCAGTACTGTCGAAGGGTCGTGGCCGGAAACAAGCTATGTCTGAACTTGCGCTTTGTTAATTCAAGTTTTTAACTGAATAAAAATATAGGATTTTGTTATAGGCACAGTGTGTGAATGTAAACGCGTCGGTTCTGGATTCGATTCCTACTCGCGGCGGATTGACAAATGCAATATTTTCATTTCCTCCCTCTGAAAACAAGGCGAAACTTGGCGTTGAGTTCCTACATTCAACACGCATTGTTTCGTAATTTCTGGTTATAGCGTGAAGCAAAAAACGGTTTATATTTAACATTACCTTTATTTTTATGAAATTCCAGAAACTCCTCGACCAAGACAAGAATGAGGACATCGGCCGTATGTTCAACCTGGTGGCGCGTATTCCCGACGGCTTAGTGGAGCTGAGGCGGCTGCTCGAACAACACATACACACGCAGGGCCTGCAGGCGGTCGACAAGTGCGGCGATGCTGCACACACTGTGAGTGATTTGTGGTCTTAGGGTGCCTGTACCTAAACAATTAATGGAACCCATTAGTCTCTTTTGTGGTCTATTTCTCTCTGTTCATCTGTTAGGGCAGTTTTTCTCAGGAATATGAGGAGGTATCTGATTGTAATTGATGTCTGATATCCAGATTTACAGTACTTTGGAGCACAGAAAAACTCAAACTTTTAAATAATTCAATGTTTATGCTCTTTATGTTTTTACTAGCAATCCTTGTAGCTATCATTTCGTTTCTGACGGTGTAAATTTTATCAATTTCAATATGAACATTTCAACAAAGAGAAATTGAACCCAGAACCATCTCTCAAATATTAAAGGAATTTCCTCCACGTTAACCACAATGTACTTTAGAAACTGTCCAATTTTGAATTGATGGCTTAGGGGTCAAAGTCTTGAACGATTTAGAAATTTTAAAAAAGTATTTTAATTTTCCTAGTGTAGAATAAGGCGTTAAATAAGTTAAAAATAACAACAACATCATCTTTTTAGCGGTAATTGTGCTTTTTTTTTTTATTATATATTTTTAATTACAGGATCCAAAAGTATATGTGTCAACGATCCTAGAAGTACACAAGAAGTACAACGCATTGGTTTTGGTCGCTTTCAACAATGACTCTGGCTTCGTCACGTCTTTGGATAAAGCCTGCGGAAGATTTATAAATAGTGAGTTGATTCTAACACTCTTTTCTTTGGTCGAGCCGTAAGAATCTATGTAATAAAATCTAAGAACCTTAATTGAACCATTTTTTTATAATTGTATCTATTAAAATTGGCAGTTATATGTAATTTAAATGATGATTTTATTTATCTATCAATAAACTGCTGTGATGAAGGAGCCAGGGTCCGTTTAATTTGTTTATTGGAACTCTTCAGAGATTTCTAGTAAACCATTAAAGTTTAGACTACTATACTATAGCTTATTGCTATTGTTAGTAACTTTTATTATATAATCAAGCGTAAAATAACTAATAAATCTTTTCACAGGCAATTCAGTAACAAAAGCAGCGAATTCTTCATCCAAAAGTCCAGAACTTCTCGCCAAGTATTGTGACCTACTGCTGAAGAAATCCAGCAAGAACCCCGAGGAGGCTGAACTCGAAGACACTTTGAACCAAGTGGTGGGTAACGGGTTCAATCATCTGCTAGTCTATAATGAGGGATTACTTTTATTAACTTGTAGGGAGCTGTCGTGGCGCAGTGGTAAGAGCGTGTAATCGCGACGGTTGTGGAGTCGATTAATATCCGGGGATATTAATTACACTTTCACTTCTTTGGTCTGGTAAAAATGCAAAAGGAAACGTTGAGTTCTGTCACTCTCTCCTGAATTCGCCAAAATTTGGAGAAGGACCCGTGTATCTTAAAACTAGGGGAACCTATACCATTGCAAAAAAAGAGATATTGACCAAGTATCCATAGAGATTAAAATAAAAAATAAATTATTAATTAAATATATAAATAATTTAAATTTTTTACCAACATTTTCTTTTCCAGATGGTGGTATTCAAATACATAGAGGACAAAGACGTGTTCCAGAAGTTCTACAGCAAGATGCTCGCTAAGAGATTGGTACAACATATATCTGCCAGTGACGATGCTGAAGTAAGTATTATGTGAAATTTCGTATGGAAATATAGATTTGGCCAATTTGGTTCTAGATATGTACGCTTGCATAAACTTTTTGTTATTTTATTTCATATTTTGTTATTTTATAGGCAAATTGTGCACAATCCTTTAATAAATTTTAGTCTATGCGTTATTTTTATGTATAAGCTAATACTAGTAAAGTTTCATCTAAATCCGTTCAGTATTTTTTGCGTGCAAGTGATCACAGATCGATCCTCACAAGCTTTTATAATATTATATATTATATAGATCTTATGCGTCATTTAATTAATGTTTTTTACCTTGCTTAGGTTAGGTTAATGAGCGCCGGTTTTTAAATCTTAATTAATTATTTTGTATATAGCAAAATTCGAATGTTTTGAAATAATTTTTAATGTCTTTTTTTCTATTTCAGGCTTCAATGATCTCAAAATTAAAACAGGCGTGCGGCTTCGAATACACAAGCAAGTTACAGAGGATGTTCCAAGTAAGTATATTTTTTTATTCTACCTTTTTCTTACGTTTACGCTTTTATCCCGTGTCTTTTTATCTAGTATCAAGAAACTTCGTTTTCTTCTTTTCGAATGAATCCAAGGCATTGCGCTTAGAATGGCGGAATTTAACGCTTAGTTTTTATTCTTAAGGCATGAGAATTATGTGTGAAAAGATTTTTTTTTAAATATTGAGCCTGATGTAGGACAAATGTGCGACTGTAAACGCGATGGTGGTGGTTGTTTAATATTTTAATTAATCTGCTTTGGCTGCATGCCCTCGCAACAAGTTGCCTCAAGAATATAACGGAAAGTGGGGGACGGGAGCGTCTGAATGGTTCCCCATTCCGGAGTCAACACTATGAACAACAATAGGTTCCCTCTGCTAATCTCCTGATACAAAACAACACACGCATAAACTCCAATCTTATTTTTAATATTTAATTCATTTCCAAGTCTAATATATATATATATATATATATATATATATATATATATATATATATATATATATATATATCTTTATTTTTACTTAATTAGAATCTTTATTTTTTCTAGGACATAGGCGTGTCAAAGGACCTTAACGAGAATTTCCGTAAACACATGGCAAACAGTTCGGAGCAGCCGTTGCACATCGATTTTAGTATACAAGTCTTGTCCTCTGGGTCATGGCCGTTCCAACAGTCCACCAGTTTTCAACTGCCGACTGAGGTGAGTGTTAAAGGAGATAGAAAATGGTGTTTAAATTCTATGTTTTATTTTTACTTTTAGTGTATGGCAGAATGACTATGGCAATAAATTATTATTTTTTCTGTTTTGAGGTATGTAAATATATATATATATATATATATATATATATATATATATATATATATATATATATATATATATATATATTTGAGGCCGTCGTGGCGTAATGCCATAGAGTGTGACGCGAGGGATGTAGCTTTGGTTCACTCGAGAATATTAATTATATTCATTTCTTTGGTAACAAGATCAAGCATAGAGTTCTCTTTCTCTACCCAACTCACTAAGTTCCCACTGCTTATCCCGCTTATGCGGGATACAATGTTAGGGGTAGTTTTTTACTATATTAATATTCATTTAGTACATATACATATATAATATTTTATTCCAGTTGGAGCGTTCAGTACACAGATTCACAACTTTCTACTCGTCTCAGCACTCGGGTAGGAAATTGAACTGGCTATACAATATGAGTAAGGGAGAGCTAGTGACCAATTGTTTTAAAAACCGGTGGGTATAGCGTCTTTAATGTCTTTTTTTTGGTTTTCATTCACACTGTATCCCGCCTGTAGCAGGTTAGGCATAGAGAAACTAGTGAACATGCATTGTCTCGAAATTGTATTGGGGGAATGGAATCTCTTAACACTCGATTCTCAATGCATATCCTGCAATGTGCGGTGAAGTGTGTGAACAGAGTGAAGCTAATATATATATACAATTTAAGTAACTCAATTAATATAATTTTTTATCTGCTATTTTCTTATTCTAGTTACACACTCCAAGCGAGTACCTTCCAAATGGCAGTACTACTACAGTTCAATGACAACACATCGTGGTCTGTACGCCAGTTGGAGCAACACACCGGCATTAAGGGAGATTTTCTTATACAGGTATTATTTTTTAGCTTCACGCTTTATATCGCACATAGCATGGAGGTATTGCGGTTTGAGTGGCGGAACATAACACCGCGCGTCGCCTTCTTCCTCAGCCTTCACCTTCTATCTTTCGCGCTTTAACAGTGTAAGGAAATGAAAATGTATTAAATAATTAAATTCCTCGGATGGCAATCGAACCCACAACCATCGCGTTTACAGTCGCATCTTGTGCCTCTGCGCCACGACGGCTAATATCTTATACAGTTAACATAAAATATACTCAAAGTAAATTTTGTTCTTACAACCATAATATGACTAATTGATGTCTTTCTTACATTATAAGTATGGAGCATTATTTTGCTACTGTCGTAGCGGTTGTGAGTTCGATAGCCAGTTAGGGTACTCGGGAGAGGGAATCACATTTAAATATTATTTTTATTTCTTCTCTTTATTAGCCACAAAAATGCGCAATATCTTGGATACTGCCCTAGCGCTCTGATCACTAAGCCATTCGTCCCCATTCCATCCCCCGTCATTGAGTTATGTCGGAATATCATATACGCGTGGGTTTTTATGTTAGTTACAAATTTCCACTAACCAAAAAGAAACGCCTTTTCTAAAATTAGTATTTTTGTTTCTTAAGTGAATCACACTTTTAAAATGTAAAATTGTTTTTTTTTAATTATTGTTTCATAATTGTTTTTTTAATTATAATATAAAAAAATAATATCGATTTTTTCCCCCCAGGTGTTACAAATTCTTCTCAAAGCGAAGCTCCTTGTGTGTCAAGACGACGAATCCGAGTTAATGGAGTCTTCCATTGTGGAATTATATCTAGGATATAAAAAGTATGTATCATGTTAATATACTTAGTAGGTATTAAGTTTTATAATACTCCATAATATGCCCAATTTTAGTATTTTTTTTAATCAAAGTGTACAATGTTGTCCTGAAATTTTTGCAATATTGCAACAAGTGCATTTAAAAATATTTAATTTAGTTTTCAAAATATTTATTTTTATTTAATTATATTAGTAGTAATAACTAGTGACCCATGGGCGGCTTCGCTCGCTTATATGTTATTTTATAGCCAAATTATACAAAATCTTTACGTAAAATGTGTTATTTTGTTTAACCTGCTGTATAGTGTCTTTATTTGTTAAATAGTTTTAGCGTGAAAGGGGAACCAACATCCATCCCTGCAAACTAGTATATTAATAATATAACTAGGATATTCTATATTCTTTTTTATTTATTTTAATAACTTTTTTCCAGTAAAAAACTCAGAGTAAACATAAACATCCCACTAAAGACGGAGCTCAAAGTGGAGCAAGAAGCAACACACAAACACATCGAGGAGGATCGCAAAATGCTTATACAGGTATTTATTTCACACTTTTTTAAGGTAAAATACTTAATACAGGTATGTATTTTTAAGTAAAATGCCTATACAGGTATTTATTTGACACTTACAGGTATTTATTTTATACTTATTAAAAAAATATACATATTACAAGGAAATTAAAATGTTTTATTATATAGGCCATAAAACATATATACAAATTTAAATTATACCACTAAGTTAAAATGAAAAGTAAAATAAATACAATCATCACAATATATGATCAATGCTTCAAATACAACCTGTACAACCTGCCTTTTTTCTTGTACTATTTACAAATATTAGAACATATTTTTCTTCATATACTTCCAGGCTGCCATAGTAAGGATAATGAAGACACGTAAAACATTAAAACATCAACACTTGGTTGTGGAAGTATTGAACCAACTGTCCTCGCGATTCAAGCCCAGAGTGCCTGTTATTAAGGTAATTTGCATCGTATATGTATTTGTTAGGTAAGATAGAGAACCTAGTGTTAGGATACTTTGTTTTAACTATTTTGTGGAAACAGAGTGTCTTAACACTTAGCTCCTCTATCTAGTGGGAACCACCGCCGTAATTTACGAATTAATATTTTTGAGGCCATTCGTGGCGCAGTGGCACAAAGTGTGACTGTAAACCGACTGGTTGTGGGTTCTATCCCCACTCGAGAAGATGAAATATTTACTTAAATTTATATTTCCATTTCTTCGCTCTGGTGTCGAGGCAAAGCGCGGCGTTGAGTTCTGCCAATCAGCACACAATGCCTCCACAATTCGGCAGAAAGTGGGGAACAGAGTGTCTTAACACTAGGTTCCCTCTGCACACCCTGCTGTGTGCGGGATACAGAGTGAAGCTTTTTTTTTTAATATTTTGGAAATGATAATTATTTATATATTTTCCTTCGAATGGAGATTGAACTTGAATTTGAACATTGAATAGTGTTCGCGGTCAGAATTTTTTTAAAATCTTTATTTTTATATAGAGAGTAAAGCAATATTAAACGCACTTCTCGATGTCATGTTAAAGGCGGAAGCAACGCCGCGCTTTGTTTTATTACTAAGATAATTCATTTGCCACTCGAGGACACTTCCATTGAAACATAATAATAGCTTCATATATAGTACACTTTTTTTGTTATTATTATTATTATCAGCTTCACGCTATATCCCGCACACAGCAGGGTAGGCAAAGGGAACCTAGTATTAAGACACTCCGTTCCCCACTTTCTGCCGGCTTCTGGAGGCATTGCGTGTTGAGTGGCAGAGCTCAACGCCGCGCTTTGCCTCGACACCAGAGCGGGGAAATGGAAATATAATTTGAAGTAAATATTTCGTCTTCTCGAGTGGGGATCGAACCCACAACCAGTCAATTTTACAGTCACGCTACGTGCGCCACGACTGGCCTCATTATTGATTATTATTATTATAATTACATTTAAACTCACAACCATAATACACGTTTAAATATGTTTTTTATATATATATGGATGAGCTTAAGGAACCTGGAAACTTAGTGTTAAAAAACTCCTTTCCTCACTTAACTTGTGGAACTCAACGTCGCGCTTTGTCCAGTGACAAGAGCGTGGAAATTAAAATTTAAAATATTTTATTTTCTCGAGTGGGAATCGACCCCATAACCAATCGCGTCCCGACTGGCCTCAATTATTCTAATTGATGTTATATTTTGTTAATTAATATTAATCACTTTTTTCCCAGAAATGCATCGACATATTAATCGAAAAGGAATACTTAGAGCGCGCAGAAGGAGAGAAGGACACTTACAGCTATCTAGCATGATTGTAATACATATATTACTGTCTGTTTGTGTGTTTTATTGTATTTTTTAAATATATTTACCCCTTTTTTATTTTTTTTCTCGCGTTTATGTGTATATGTAGAAACCTAGTGTTAAGACACTGTTTCATTCCAGTCATTTTGAAGCTTTTTGTGTTGGATTACTAAACCCAGATATAGTAAATACTACAGCTTCACATTGTATCCCGCGTATTATGCATTATAATGAAAGTTATACAATTGGAAATAGAATGATTCTATGCAGTGTTGTTATTGCTATTTAACATGATTTAAGTTATATAAAACACCGCATGCACCGGCATGAACGACTCGTAACCTAAGAACGCGGTATCGTGTATATATGAAATTTGAAGAGTTTACAGTACAAATAAAGAAAAAATCTGAATAATTGATATTTTTTAAACTTAACCTTTTGTTTACTACAAACAAGATACATGACTGGAACTTTAAGTTTCACAAGTATAAATTGTATTTTCCATTTACCAACTATCATGAAATTGGTACAAAACCTTCGGTTTTCGAACAACTCGAACTTGACCGTTTTTACATCAAATAATATATGAAACACCTATTACTTTATCTTTTATTACGTAATTCATAAAGGTCAATGTACTCATTAGTACTACTACGTTGAAAGTTGTATTCTGTTTATCTAACACTTGAATCATGATAAACTCGTTATTCGATACTTGCTTTGTTTAGTAAAGTAGATTTTAACTGAATTTTTATTTATTTACGTATAACGTTTTTTTTTGTCAGAACCTACACGTAATACGTAAATGCTGATTGAATAAAAAAATACAGTACAACACAATTGGTTAATATATATATATATATATATATATATATATATATATATATATATATATATATATATATATATATATATATATATATATATATATAATTCAAATTTATTACAACTGTAATTAACCTTAAATATAAAAAAAAACTTTCAACATTGCATATATATATTGTAGTATCTTAAAAATTAAATAAAACTAAGAAAATATTATATTGAGTAAAAAATATAAACAAATGTCACAAATGTTGAATTACATTAGAGAAAGTAAAAGTGATTTAATACTAGACCCTCTCTGCATATTCTGTAAATAATTAAAAAAAACGTAACCAAGTGAGTGGACACGCGTACATAAACGGCAAAAAACCACTTTTGTTGTGTCGGAGCTTTCTTAAATATTTGTTTTATTGTATTTTTTAGTATTTGTTGTTATAGCGTCAACAGAATACATAATCTGTGGATAATTCAACTACCTAATTATCAAGGTTCCTGTGATACGGCTTGGTGACTAGACAGTGAGCCAAGTGTTAGTTAGGGTTTTGTTTAACCCTTTGGGTACGGAACCCTAAAACGGCCGTCGCAGCGCAGTGGTATAGTATCTGACTGTGAACATGACGGCTGTAGGTTTCATCTACTCGGGGGTAAGCTTATATTAATGTAATGGTATTATTATTATCCCGCCCGCTCCGGAGAATAAATTACGGCATTGACTTTTGCCACTCAATATGTAATGTCCCAAAATTCAAAGATACATGGAGAACGGAAAGTTTTAACACTAGGTAGCCTTCGCCAACCTTGTTATACAGTAAAACAACTTGAAACTAGATAAATAAATAAACGTAATATGGTAAAATGCACTAAGACATCACCTTAGGGCTTGTTAAATAAAAAATTAAACAGTATTCAGTATATTTCCCTACTTTTTTGCAATAAAGATTATACATCAAATGAAATGTACCTAATATTTGAATTTACTGTTCTGTTAATTTTTATCAATAAAATATATTACTATAATAACATATTTACAATTGACAATAAATTTAAATATTAAAATGATATTGATATAGGTCGTAACAAACAAAACTTTTATCTATCGTGTAAAATGCGTGGGGGTAGTTAAAGCGTTTTTTGATTTAATATTGTTTTCTTTTTGTTATGCATTTTACACTAAATGACCCCTTTCTCCACTTAATGTTGCGAAAATCACTACGTTGCTTTTTATTTGGCATACTGGACAAGACATCTATATAATATAATTTTCTGGCTTATCATTCAATCTACAGGAGCAAACGCCTTAACTCTAAATAGTTATTTTAAAATTAAATAAATTTGACAAGGACCTTTACCTTTGATGGCCATGAGGCACAGCGACTGACTATAAACGTGACGCTTATGGGTTCGATTCCTACTCTAAGGAATTCATTATTTTTATTTCTTCGCTCTTGTAACAAATAAAGTGTGGCGTTGAGTTTCTTCACCCGTCACGCAACTATTGGACGGTGCGTATAGAATGGAGGGTCTGAGCCTTAAAACCCTTTGCACTTGTAAATATGTGTTGTGATTACACTCGGATTATTATTTTACCTACCTACTTATCTGTATACTCTGTATACTCGGGTTTCTTTTATGGGGGATTTTTTTTTAAAATGAGCTAAAATTGCGTAGTGATACTCAGTGCAATGAAAATTGACATTTTTTATTACTTTAGATAAAAAATTGCTCAATTTTTTGCCCAGAAGTTTATACAAATTAAGCACTCATTTATTATCATTATAATATTATAAACTTACCTAAATAAGGAATATTTAGGTAAGACGCAATAATGATGTAGGTCCATGTGAAAACTGGAGTGGTTGGTAATGCGACTGTCTAAAAAAGGAATTTGATAACTGTTGGTAACATTAGATAGAAAATAACAAAATATATACTAGGCATTAAATTCATATTTAATTAACACTAACAAATGATAAAACATAATATACAACTGTAACCAATTAATAATAACAAAGATCATGCCTATTTAAAAATGTAGTATCGATATATCATAATAAAAAATCGGTTAATAGAATCGATATTTATTCTATTCCACATTACAATCAATCGAAACAATGGCAAACGTTACCATATTACATAAACAAAAGTGGTTTTTGTTTTAATAATTATTAATTTTTAATAGAAAAAAGAATCAAACAACCAGTTAACCTTCAAAACTATTTATAAACTCCGCCATAATTCGTAACACTCAAGCGAATAATGCACAAACAATATTTTATCTCAAATTGTCAAATCTAAACGAGACGCGACACAAAACGGTCGTCACCATGTTGAAGAATCCAAAATATAAATACGGTCCCACAGACCGATTTATTTCGGCAAATCTTAATTTTAGTGAATATTTGTTGAGTAAATTACGTGAAAACAGCGGGAAAGTCGCTTTGGTGAGTACTTTTGATGTTATTAAACCTTTAATTTTCTCCTTTTGCAGTGTGTGTTTGCATTTAGAAGTTAATATTAAGTTTATTTAATTGTAAACATAGTTTTAGAATCTTAACTTGGAGTAAGAAAATGTAGTATTATTAATTAAGAAATATAATTTTTTTCTATACAATTGCTGTATAATTTAACAGTTATTTGCGTAACGCATACGTAATATGAATATGGCATATTGTTTGTATTCCATTGTTATAAGTAGTGGAGAAACGTTTTTTTTGCTAACATATATGTACATATATTTTCGTACATTATTGTGATTATTTACAAAAGAACAATATTTTGAATTAAACGTTTTACTTTAATAGTCTTTATCTTTATGCTGTATCCCGCTTATAGAAGGATAAGCAGAGACAACCCAGTGTTAAGACACTGTTCACCTCGCACCACGCGAAGTTAGAGACATAATGTGTTAAGTGGCGGAACTCAACGCCGCGCTTTGTCTTGGTAAGTTATTACTAGAACGAGGAAATGAAAATAATTCATGCCCCTTAGTGGCAATAGAACACTACGAAGGCTCTTTACAAAATCTTTTTAACTACGTTACAAATAATAGCGACAAAGTAATTGAATCGAATAATTTATCTTTAAAGATATAATACCTACATGCATTTTATGTTAGAGTTATAAAAAGTGGAACTAGAATTTAATTTACGACCATTATATTGAATTGGACTCGACTTATAATAAATGACTAACTAAAATACCTAACTCAAAAAAGAAATGGTTTTTGAAATAATTTTTATTAATTAAAGTAAAAATAAAAAAAAAAGCCCCGATATAAGAAAATCTAAAAAGGATCAAATTAAGATGACAGGATAAATAAAGGAGAAATATAAAATCGATCATCAATCATTTAGAAAAGAGCTCTTCAAATGGCTGAAAACATTTTCTTGAATGTTGGCTAAGAACAGTCTCAATTAACCCTTTAAATAAAAAAGAAACGAGATCAAAATCGGTTCATCCATTTATGAGCTACAATGCCACTGACATACATACGTACACACTAAACTTATATCATTAATAAATATTATATTAAAAACTTTTATGAAATATTTACTTATTAAAATTGTTGAAATTTCTTGCAATTTCAATTATAAATGTTGTGTTAAATTATACTCTAAAAATGCGGCAATAAAGAACGTAACCAAAATAAATGACGTCAAATAGACTAGTTTATCTTATTTCGTACTGAAACGCTAACGAGTTAATTACATTATTGAACGTATCTATAACGTGGTATTTACGTTCAATCTACAATATATATTAAGAGTTTGCTCGAAGTTGGACTTTGAACTATCAACTACATATATGTTACTACTAAATTATTATTTATTTGCAAAGCATGGAACCCAAAAAAAAATATAAGCATGAGATGAAATGTTACTTTTCAATACTATAGTTAGAAATTAGATTTTTTTGACGTAAAGTAGAACACATAGGTACATTTATAAATCCTCATAAAATTTCACATTTATAGGTATTTGAAGCCAGTTTAACTTTTCAAACAACTTTTACAGATAAACGGGCTGACACATGAACAGCTCACATACGACGATATAGCCCAAGAAGCTATAAACCTGGCTATTTCCTTATCTCGTTTGGGAGTAAGGAAGGGTGATGTGATCGCTATAAGTTCAGAAAACAGAAGGGAATTCTGGAGTACTATAATAGGAATATCTTGTGTGGGAGCCATTGTGACTACGATTAATATTAGTTATACCAATGGTGAGTTTATTTTTTATTTTCAGCTTCACGCTGTATCCCACACACAGCAGGCGGAGGGAACCTAGTGTTAAGACATTCCATTCCCCACGTTCTTCCGAATTCTGGACTGCGTGTTGAGTTGCAGAATTCAGCGCCGCTTTTCCTCGACGCCAGAGCGAAGAAATGAAAATATAAATTTAAATAAATATTTCATCTCCTCGAGCGGGGATCGAACCCACAACCAGTCGGTTTTACAGTCACACTTTGTGCTCCTGCGACATGACTGGCCTCAATGGTATAATGTTAAGTTAATTATTATTTTTTGTTCTTTTTTGTTTCACGCATTATCCCGCTTATAGCAGAGTGGGCAGAGAGAATCTACTGTCAGGACAATTGTCCGCTTTTTGTGAGAGTTGCGTGTTGAATGCGTTGCGCTTTATCTTTTCACCAGAAACAAAGCAAAGAAATAAAATAATTAATTTAGATTAAGTGACGATCGAAATCGTGTTTGTCATCCATTATACAGCAGAAACATTTTGTAACAGATGGTGCATCTAAGCCTTTGTATAACTAAACTGAAAAGTTTTCTAAAGCGGAACTTGAAATTCATAACCGTCGTTGACTGTCAAAAACTTCACAATTGCGCCGCGATGTAAATTAAATGAATAATTATCTTAAATGCATTTACATCCTCATATTTATTTATTGTTTAATGTAAACATATATTAACACAATATTTACTCGTTTATCGCTCGATAACGCTATCTTTGCTAAGACGCTTAGTTGTAAAATGATGTATAATTTATATTTTATAAGTGAATATACTTATGGGCGTAAAAATAGGGAGTGTGGAGAGGTCCGTGCCCACCCCAGAATTGTAAAAGTATCTACATGCCAATATGTATATATTGCCACAAAAATAATAGTTTCTTATAATACATAATAATTGTATATATAAACAATAATGTAATCAATGATAAGATAATATGATATAATAATAAGATGAAAAAGGGTAGGGACCAAGTGTCTGTGGTATTAAACTGACAAATAAAAAAAATCTAAAATGATAGTGTCTTCAGATTTTGGGGAAAAATGGAAAACGAAAGTGTGTTAACGGAGTGTCTTAACACTAAAGGTTCTGGGTTTCCCTCTGCTTACCATGCTTAATCCGGGAGCTTGCCAAAATCTATTTCCATAAATGATACAGATGATTTTTTTTAATATCTTTGCTATTTCTTATTGCAGATGAACTCAAACACGTGATGAGTATATCGAAACCGAAATACGCATTTTGTTCGCCACTCGCCTACAAAACTCATATAAAAAGCTACAAAAACTCCACTTCCATCAAAAAAATATTCTTATTCGGTGACGAGAGGTCTCCAAATACCCTCTTATATAAAGATTTAGCGATCGCCAGTGATTGTATGAAAAATGTTAGTTTTGATGATTTCTCTCCAGTCGAAGTTGAAGGGCAAAGTGATTTATTATTTATTCTGTATTCCTCGGGAACTACTGGGTTGCCGAAGGGTGTTATGTTGACGCATCATAACGTTTTAACGTTGTGCTCGTAAGTATAATTTAAATTTTTCTGGTTCTTGACTAATTTGCAATTTTTGTGCTGGACGGTTAATAAAAAAAAGACTATTTTTCTACAGCTTGTTTGTAAAAGTCAATATTATTTAAAACCCAAGAGCATAATAATTCATTCAATTTTATCCCGAGCGAACACAGAACTTGGCACCGATATATATCTCTCATTAAACGATACTGTAAATACACATTGCATGTTTCCAGCTCTCTTTACCACCTCTTTTTTCTGATTATTAAAATCAGAAAAAAAACAGTTAAAGCCCTAATAAAATAATAAAAAAATATGTATACATACAGGCAATTTAATTTGAAAGAAATTGTCACTAATATTCTTATTAATAGTCATTCATTTCTGTACCAGACCAGCAGTAACTCTACCACCCTTAAAGGGTTTGACCATAACCCCGTGGTACCACACCATGGGGCTTATTAGTACCTTAGCTATTTTCGCGAGAGGATCCACTTTATATACTTACCTAAGTATAATTAAAATTTTTTGATATGAAAGGGAATTGTGGAGAGTTAATAAAAAAAGACTATTTTCACAGTTTGTAAAAGAAATATTTAAAAAGAGAAAAATATAATTATCAAGGAACACAGAATGGCAAGAAATTTATAAAAAGAGGAAAAAAAGTACCCCTTTAACCCTTTTTTCGATTAAATTTAAAAAAAAAAACCCTTAAACCCTTAAAAAAAAAAAAAAAAATTTTAATCTCTCTTCCTCTCTCTCTCTCTCTCTCTCTCTCTCTCTCTCTCTCTCTCTCTCTCTCTCAATCTTAACGACTTATTTAATAATTCTTTGAAGTCAATTTCCTACATTTTCTAATATAAATTTCCAGATAGAACAACTGACAGTGGTACCAGCGGCCATTATAGCGTTATGTAAATCGAACCTGCAATACGACACTAGTTCGGTCGAAGTGGTGTTCTGTGGTGCTGCGCCTTTGTACGAAGAAACTGCTAAAGCTGTTCAGCAAAGGTAAAGGCTTGTATACTTTTTTGTTTGTTTGTTTTTTATACTCTAAAAAATAAACTTTTAAGATTTGTTGTTATGATATATGATTTGATATTTGTTGTTATGTTAAGATGTATATGTTTCCTTAAAAACGCTTGGACCGCGTCCCCTTAATACACTTTCACTCCCCACTTTCCACCGAATTATCGAGACATTGTGAGTTGAGTTGTGGAACTAAACGCCGCGCTGTCTATTCCTTGTCGTTACTTGAGAGAGGAAATGAGAATATCGAAAATTTGCTCGAGTGGTCATCGTACCGACGCTTGTGCCCCCGCGCCACGACTGAACCTCGTTTTAAAGATATTTTAATTTTATTTCCTTCCTCTGAACGTTTCTAAGATATTTTTTTAAATTATTGTAAATTAACTATAAGCATTACTTTGAAAGAGGATTGAACCTACACGTAAGCGCGATTATCTCGCAATATGTCTAATTCAGGCGAACGACAACGGAATTAGTCTTGTGTCTTATGTTTTCTCTATCTACCCCGCTATATCAGGAATAAAAAAACCACACAATTTTACAAGAACTGACAAAGATAGAACCTAACTTTGTGGTGTGATTTAACATCTTTTGTTTTAAATAAGAAATATAAATAATTAACACAATAAAAATTACTATTTATATTTTTTTTTCTTTTATAAAGGTTCCCAAATGTATACGCAGTGTTTCAAGGCTATGGTATGACGGAGACTACATTGGCTATAACTTTGAATTTAAATCCTGAAAAGATCGGTAGTGTGGGCACTGTCACGTCACATACTGTTGTTAAGGTATGTTTTAATTTATATAGGCAGAATAGGAAATAACAATTTTTTTAGTTAAAAAATTATAATTTATTTTAAAAACCATTCCAAAATACTTTAATTTTTTTTTATATTGGGGATATGGGTTCTTAGTTTCAACTCCCAATGTTTTCTCACAGCGTAGTTTTAATATGACAGTACCCGGTACTATCACATTAGGGCTACCTACGTTATTTCAATATATTTAAGACTAATAGAATGGCTATAGTTTAACAAGCCTTTAACATAAACCTGTTCATTACAAACCCGGTCTCTGATTGATAAGTACGAGACTACACGTAAAATCTGAAAAATTATGTTTTTGTGTGGTGCGTGGGAAACGGAGAGTCCTAATAATAGGATCGCTACGCATATCCTGATATATGGGGACACAATGTGAAGCTAAACCTAATGATCCGGGTTCTTCTTGTTCATTTAAACATTAATACTATTGTTAGAAATCGGAACGTTTTTAAAAAAACAAGATAAAGCACATAACGTTTATATGTTTCTATATTATTCGGATAGATATTCTACATAATTGCAATAAGTGATATGTATCACCCAATAATTATACTTCCCACGAGTTTCCTTCCAATAAGAGCCGTTGAATACAAGCAACTATCGCAATTGACACAATTCCATTGCTTTTATAGTCTTATACTAACTTAGAAAACGTATAAAAATTTGAACGTAGCAGGACTCGAAAACACGCCTCCTGGAAACCGACCAAGCGCTCTGACCACTAAGCCATACGTTCTCATCAAGCTCCGTCGGAATTCTTATACGCTTGTTACAACTTATTTATGTTGTTAGCATCATTTTTACAAATTTCCGCTACCCAAAGATAATTAGTAATAATTATAATTATTTCGTATATTTTTACACGTGTTTGCTAACACTATATTTATAAATTTTCAATTTCCAGGTAGTACACCCAGAAACCCGTGAAGCGCTAGGTCCAAATCAAGAAGGTGAAATTTGTGTTAAAAGTACTATGGTGATGAAAGGGTACATAGGTAAGGATAGGAGAGATGATTTTGATGAAGAAGGATTCCTCAAAACTGGTGACATTGGATACTATGATGAGGAAGGGTACTTCTATATAGTTGATAGGTTGAAGGAATTGATCAAATATAAGGGTTATCAGGTAATTTTTGCTTAAGAAACTTTTTTTCACAGTCGTGGCCGCCCTGACTTAGCTGCAGCTGCATACATATATGTGCATATTTGCTGTTACGATTTTTCCAACTTTAGGTTTTTTTCTTAAGGGCAAATAAATAATTCGTAAAAGTTAAGAAAGGCTAACTTCAGGGTGGCCACGACTTATCATTTGATATTTTTGCTTAAAAAATCCTTTAAAAAAATCGCAACTATCGATATAATTTCCAAGGGGAAAAAATTGCATAACATATGATATCACATTTTTTTTAGCTTTACGCTGGTTCCGTTCCCATTAAGACACTTTCTTTCTCCACTTTCCGCTGAACTCTCCAGAGTGCGAGAGAGAGAGAGAGAGAGAGAGAGAGAGAGTCATTGCATGTCTACATAGTTTCTTTCGATTGAACGTTAAGTAATAAGCAGTTTTTTCTGATTTAAATTTAATGGTAGTCAGTCTAGTTATTAGTTAAAAGTGACATAGTTATTTTTTTCTAAGTTTTAGTTAAAATAGGTGATACAAGTAGTTAAGATTGCAATTCTAAAAAATAATCTTTTTATATTTAGTTACTTTAGCCCTTCTTATCATTTTCTCCGCTTTTCTATACAGCCAAAGAAAATATAGTGGTAGGGCACTTCATTTTCAATTTATACCCAAGAAAGAATTTAAATTTAAGGTACCACCAGCAGAAATCGAAGCTGTTCTTCTAAAACACCCATCAATCAGAGAGGCTGGTGTAGTGGGCATCCCGCATCCCACTGCTGGGGAAGTACCTTTAGCCTTTATAGCTTTACAACCAGGACAAAAAATTAGTGAGAAGGAAATATGTGATTACGTTGCTGAAAGGGTAAGAAATAAGGTCTTTTGTGATTAAGCAAGTTTTCCAATCAATGAGGCCAGTCGTGGTGCAGTGGCACGAAGTGTGACTGTAAAACCGACTGGTTATGGGTTCGATCCCCACTCGAGGAGATCAAATATTTACTTAAATTTATATTTCCATTTCTTCGTTCTGGTGTCGAGGCTAAGCGCGGCGTTGAGTTCTGCCACTCAACACGCAATGCCTCCGGAATTCGGCAGAAAGTGGGGAAACGGAGTGTCTTAACACAAGGTTCCCTCTGCCTACCCTGCTGTGTGCGGGATACAGCGTGAAGCTGATTTTTTTGATTCAATCAATCATTCAACTAAAAATCTATCATTCTGTCATCTTCCCATAGCAATTATAAAGCCAAAATATTATTTAATACTTTCCAACTACTCCCATTTGTAACTTCAGTTTTCTATATCCAGTACTTTCAGTTGTATAATGAGCAGGACTTAACATACTGTTTGTTTCCTTTAAAATTAAAACAAATAAATAAATCCTTCGAGGCTAGTCGTGGCGTATGGGCACAAAATGTGACTGTAAAATCAACTGGTTGTGGGTTCGATCCCCACTCTAGGAAAAGAAATATTTATTTGAATTTATATTTCCATTTCTTCGCTCTGGTGAAGATCTGCCACTCAACACGCAATGCCTCCGGAATTCGGCAGAAAGTGGGGAACGGAGTGTCGTTAACACTAGGTTCCCTCTGTTTACCCTGCTGTGTACATCGTGAAGCTGATTTGATATTTGATTTACATAAATAATCTTAAAGATAAATAAAATATAAATATAACTTTTTTCATTACAGCTGTCAAATCCTAAACACCTCCGCGGTGGAGTGAGATTCGTCGAAGAAATACCAAAGAACCAAACTGGTAAAATACTAAGAAGGGAATTAAGGAAAATGGCGAAACGGAAAAGTAAACTATAATTGTTGATCTTAAAATTATAATAATGCAAAGTATTAACTATATTATTATTGATTTAATAAGCAGAATTGATTGACAACTAAAATGACTCCTAATATGTTTTTTTACTACTTTAATCTGTAATATTGTAATATCTGAGTATTAGAAAATCTCAGACGGTTGGAGCATTTAAAAGCCGTCTTAAAAAACACTACCTGGAACAGAGTTCATAAACGGATATATGTACGCTTGGTTTATGTATGAATCTGTATGTATATGTATGTATATATCTACGTGTGTATTTTTGTATGTATGTATCTATGTATGTATTTGTGTATGTATGTATCTATGTATGTATTTGTGTATGTATTAATCTATATATATCATTCTATTTATTTATTAAGCTATATATGTTATTTATGTATATATCAATGTAACTTTTGCACCGTTCTGTTTTTATTTCATTAATCCTATATTGTTGGTTGCCTGTAAGAGATCGCTCTTAGCGATAAGGCCGCCATTGCACATTGATCCTATGTACTTGTGAATCAAATGTATAATCCAATTGTAAACGTGCAAGTGTTATTATTATTATTATTTTTTTTTTACGACATTATCGTAATTTATATAAGAATTTTTGATTGTTTCGAACTAAAAAATACAACCAATTTTTATATTATTGATATACGTATATATTTTTGTAACATTACGTTCTTTTTACCTATGTTATGTTTTTTAAAACTCTGTTAAATGTGCTGATGTCAGTTAATAATTTAGTTTACTGCTTCAGAAACAGCCTTTAATGTTAAATTATTGATTTGAGTAAGAAATCTCAAATGATACATAAAAAAATATATATATACACACAACAAGAAAATGAAATAAAAATGTATTTATGAAAGTTTAGTTTTTTGTTTTATTTTTATTCCTATATAGTCTTTACTTTTTAATACGCTTTTAGGTCGAGCTGTAACAAGCTAAGATTTAAGAATCTCAATCTGAACCATTTGTAATAATTATACCCTCACTGCAGTTTACGTAACTTAGGTGACGAAACAATATTGGTATTAACGAGCTGGTGGAAATTGTGATGATGGCGCGAGGATCTCTTTATTGGAACCCCTCACAGGTTACCAGTAAACTATTCGAGTTTGGGCTCGTATAATGTATAGCCCCAAGCGCATTCTATACAAATTGTCACTTGATGAAGAAAAACGAGGTTTTTTTTAAACTTATTAATAATAATTATTTCCTTTTTATGTAAAAAAATATACTTTCCGTCTAAGGAGGCTACAGCGTGAAGCAAAAAAAATTTTATAACGAAGTAACGAGTTCAAAATAAAAAACGAACATCGAACGAAACCGGGGTACAATTCCACCACTCAACACTCAATACCTCAAGAATTCGGCAGCAAGTGGGGAATGGAAGTGTCTTAATGGGAACGAAATGTTTCAACGTCATGTTCCCTCATCCTACCATGCTATTTGAAGCGTGAATCTAAAAAAATAAATATATAATATAATATAATTTTGTTGAGGCCGTAAACGCCTGAAACGTAAGCGCGATGTTTGCGAGTTCGATCTTCGTCCCCACTTATACAAAATAATTATTTTAAAATGGTCTTATTTCCCCACGCTGATTTATTAAATCAAAAATTTTACATTTTTTTTTTTATGAAAGAGACACGGCAAACGAGCGTGCGGGTCACCTGATGGTAAGTGATTACCGCCGCCCACGGCCCCGTGCAATCCCAGAGGAGCTACAGGTGCGTTGCCGGCCTATTAAGATGGGTTGGGCGCCGGGGCCCGGCATTACCTTCCTACATTAAACGAAACAAAATATTTTGACTTTTCAATACCGTTTTAACGTAAGAACATGTAAATATAACATACCGTATGATTGATGATTCCAACTCGAAGTACGCATTCCCTCGTTCTTATAACAAAACGAAACACCACTCAGCTCGCAATGTCGCAAAAGTTGGACAGAAAGAAGAGAGAAAGAAAGCAGAATGCCATTATTAAGTATTTATTACTTGTTTGTCGTTCTCATTTATTGTCTGATAAACTTGTTTTTTTTAACGTAATAAGATAATATAAAGATATTAATTAAGCAATAAGATAACATGACACATTGTTATCTTTATAACAATTTATATGTATGTTTGGATGTTCTTTTATTTTAGTTGTATATTTTTTTGTAAATTATTTTTTTTTATTTTAACTTCTATAAAACATAGTGTCTCTGACTTCAACTCGAAGAAATTCGAGATATAGCGTGTTGAGTGATAAAATACAACACCACCACCACCAATCGAACCCACAAACAGCTGATTTAATACATTTTAAATTTATTATTTAAAATATATTAGGTTTTTGATAGGCAAAGGAGCTCTGGGAACCTAGTTAACATTAGGTATTCTGTCCCCATTAAGATACCTCCGCTTACCACTTTCTGCCGAATTCAAGGCATTGCGTGCTGAGTGGCGGAACTCGACACATATTGCGTCAAGAATTCATGAAAGGTTGGGAGCAGAGTGTCTCAACACTAGGTTCCCTCAGCGTGCTACGTGCGGGTTATAGCGTGAAACTAAAAAAAAGAAACAAAACAATGTCGCAGGCGAAAGTACATACAACGATAATGTTATCATAGAACTCTTTAGCCTCTGGTGAAAATATCAGCAGTATTTATGACGAACTTGTAACAGTATCTACTTACGAATAAAATTTAGCGTTTTTTTTCTTTTAAATTTTCTGTTTTGGCGTATTTAACATTAAAAGTTGTGAAACAAATAGAAAATATAATTATAAGTTTACTTTGTTCTTGTGATTAGTGACATAACTGAGTGATATCAGTAAGCAGTCAAATCATCAAAAGATAGGAAGTCATTTCAACATGTTAAGGAATCCTTTGTACGTTTACGGAGAGGGCGATGTTGAAGTGCCAGCACATTTGAATTTTGGACAGTATATGGTTGACATTTTGTGGAGCGTTGAAGACAAAATCGCTTTAGTAAGTAGCAGAGTATCAATCTATTTTCCTTGAACTTCACGCTGTATCCTGTACATAACAGGATAAACCCGCAGGCGGACAGGCAGAGGGAACCTTTCTGTTGAGACACTCCATTCCCCACTTTCCGTCATTTTTTTTGTGGCATTGTAACGCCGCGCTTCGCCTTGATACCAGAGCGTAGAAATGAAAATATAATAAAAATAATTTATTCGACATAAATAACATATAGCTAAACTAACTTAAATTAATTTAAATTATTTAATTTAGAATATAACATTAAAACAACATTTTCTTTATAGCATCTTAACGGTACTGAATTTTATTTACAAATAGGTAGATGACGTTGATGGCAGTTTGATTTTTCAGTAAGATATGACTGTAAATACATTGGTTGTAGACTTTTAGGTTAGTTACTAACTGGAGAGATTTATTTTATTTAACTATTTTCGTTTCTCCGTTCTGATAGATACAAAGCGCGGTGTTGAGTTCCTCTCAATAGCTATATTTTAAAACTGAGTGTCTTAATAATGGGTTTCCTGTGTCTAGGAGGGCCTACTATTGGGTAAAAAGGCTGCGAAGTTGCTTTTTTAAGAAAACCAATCTTATTTTCATAATTATTTACAGATAAATGGGAAAACTAACGAGAAACTATCATATCGAGATATGGTGAAGGATTGTATGAACGTTGCCCTCTCTTTAACCCGTATGGGGGTTAAAAAAGGGGATACTATAGCGATATGTTCAGAAAACAGACAGGAATATTTCAATGTTGTTGTTGGTATTATGTGTTCTGGTGCTACAGTTACTCCCGTTAATACGGGATATACAAAGCGTAAGTTACTTGGTACTAAATTTATCACCAATCATTGGCTACTTTTAACACATTTTCAGTTTGACTTGTATACTTAAAGGATACTTGTATAGCTAGAATTGGATACTGGATAAAAGTTAAAGGCAGCTCCCTTAAATAAATAAATATATAAATACATCTTTAAATAAATAAATAAATCAGCTTCACGCTGTATCCCAGTAGGCAGAGGGAACGCAGTGAAAGACACTCCGTTCCCCACTTTCTGCCGAATTCCGGAGGCATTGCGTGTTAAGTGGCAGAACTCAACGCCGCGCTTTGCCTCGACACCAGAGCGAAGAAATGGAAATATAAATTTAAGTAAATATTTCATCTCCTCGAATGGGGATCGAACCCACAACCAGTCGGTTTACAGTCACACCTTGTGCCGCTGCTCCACGACCGGCCTCATACATCTTATTTTGCGGTTAATGTAGTACTACTCAATAAAACCATTGAAGATCTGAAAAAGTACTCGAAGATTTCAGTAGTGTTTCGCAAAAACAGGTTTTAAGAAAAACAAAAATTATGTTGAACGTCAATGTTGCGTCTATTCCTTTTAGTACTGGAAACGATACTCTTGAAATTTTTGACCGTTATACCTTATTCATATTAATTGAGACAAACAATCTAACCAGTTCAGTCCATCTTCGAGAAAGTGGAGAAACTTTGCAGAAGATACGACAGATGTTCGCGTCACACATTCTTTTTTCAGGATAAGTCATTAATAAAGGTCTTGATGCTTTTTATTTTTCACTCTTTAACAAACAGCATAAACATTAACAATAAAGTAAACTTAGTAGGAATTTAGTTCATTCAGTCAAGCATACACAGGCTGAAACCCACAACAAAAAACATTACAAATTTTATAAGCTAATATTTAAAAATTGTGTTACAGATGAACTGACGCACGTCTTGAATATATCCAAACCGAAAATGATATTTTGTTCGCCAAACGCCTACAAAGCTCACTTGAGAACCTTTAAAAATCTAAGGATTCATGAAAATTATTATTTTTGGTGACGAAAAACCGAAAAATATTCTACTTTATAATGAAATGATCAAAAATCAAAATTTCATCTATAGCCAATTTAGAGCTGTAGATGTAAATGGTCAGAAAGATACCGCTCTTATACTTTATTCTTCGGGAACTACTGGATTGCCTAAAGGTGTGATGTTGACTCATCTTAATCTTATAACTACCTGCCGTTTGTAAGTATTTTACAGTTATTTAATTTAGTTATATTGATAAGTTGTTTTGTATGTTTTTTAGTTGGACGGTTTATCCGCATAGTAAGGTAGGCAGAGGGAACCTGGGAACCTAGTGTTAAGATACTTCGCCAATTTCTGGAGGCATTGAGTGTTAAGTGGCGGTACTCAACCACTCGGCCACTGTTACCAGGGGAAGTAAATGAAAATATTAAATATTTCATTTCCTCGAGTGGGAATCGTAATCAGAACAAATCGCTTGTACCTCAGCGCCACTTGATTTGTACAAAATTCAAAAACTCAAAAAGTAGTTCTTAAACTTTTACCCTAATCTAATATCCTTATCAATGAATTTCATATAACACTGATATAATTTTTGAAAAATATTTTCCAGAGATTCAACAGTGGAACCGACACAATTGCCTCTAGTCATCACTCCATGGTACCACACCATGGGTCTAATGGGAGCCTTACGAGTGTTGTGTTCAGGAAACACATTGCTATACTTGCCGAAGTTCCATGTTAATGAATTCTTGGAGACAATTGAAAGATATCGTGTAAGTTAAAAACAATAAAGGTTTACTCTCTAACGATAGTGGTATATCAGCCACACTGACGCATGCGCAACGACTGACTTCAAAAAAAAAATCTTGGATGGGAAAAAGATCTTTGAAAAATTATGTTGTAACTATACTAATTTTTTTCAAAGCAGTAGATTTAAAAGTTTTCGATTGCACATTGTTAATTGTTATGAATGATTTCTTTTAAATAGAAGAAAAAAGATCAATAATTTTGTTCTAAACGATATTACTATTATTATTAAAAGGATTTTAGATTTATACTTGTTAGTTGTGAATTATTGGTTGGTAACAATTTCTAGAAGCAGAGTATAAATAAGAGAATCAGATAATACTTAAATATTTTTTTTCCTATATTTATAATGGGGACCGGAAGTGTTTTAATGGGAACGCAATGTCTTAACACTAGGTTCCCAGATTCCCTTTGCCTACCTTGATATATTTGTTACACAGCGTGAAGCTAAAATTAATTTTTTGAAGCTTATCGACAATCAGAACAAAACAGGTCCCTGTTGTGTTCTAATTTCTACATTGTAAAATGTTACAGGTAGTACAACTAGTGGTGCCACCACCAGTGTTGGTAGCCCTGTGTAAGACAGAAAGCAATTATAACATCAATAGTGTAAGATTAATATATTCAGGTGCAGCTCCTTTAAGAGAAGAAACCATGAAGGCTGTTAATGCGAAGTAAGTACTTAGACTGTTCAATTTAACCAATTAATAAATAAGACGATATTTTAGGAATCCTCACTGTGATGTGGTATAGCGTCTAAGAATAACCACGATGGTCTATCATTTCGATCGACTCTATTCTTTACGCGTTTTAGGGTACGCTGCCTTGTAGTCATGATTAGTAAGGAAGAGATTGAGAAACTACTTCAAGGAGTTACTTAACACTCACTCTTCCACATGAACAACCTCCTAATTTTACAATTATTGTCCCAACAATCCTTGACGAAACTTGTATTTGCCTTTGTCGCATGAAAAAAGAGAAAAGGGATGTGATGTGATGATATTCCTATCAAGGCGTGGAAACCGTTGGGCTCATGCTCATCAATGGTACTCATGCTTACTGACCGTTCTAACCGTATCATGAATACTGGAACAGGCTTAGTTACAGCCTATCCAGTGCAATGGTAAATCCAACACCGAAATATTGCCTTTATTAATCTTTATTATATTACAAATATAATGAAAACTAAAAAAAATGATCATATAACATCTTTTTATTACTTACATATATACTTATAGACAAAGTTTTTATGTTGTTTAATATTGTTTGGTAATGAATGCTCATTTTAGTAAGGTTTATCAGCATCTATTCCGCATATTTCAAGAGATATAGAGAGCCTAATGTTAAAATACTTCGTTATTCACTTTCAACCGAATTTTGAGACATTGCGAATGTCGGAACTCTACGCCACATTTTGCCTTACCAGAGTAAGTAAATAAAAAAATATAATAACACACAAATATAATAAAAAGAAAGTATCCTTTTTCAGATTTCCAAACGTAAAGAAAGTGTTACAAGGCTATGGCATGACTGAATCGACACTCGCGGTGACGAGAGACTCGTATGAAACAGAGCACACGGCGAAAGGAGTCGGTCGTGTCGTAAGCAGCTGTATTGTAAAGGTATATCCTGTTGTAGATCCTTTATTGTAAATTTTTGGTTGAAATACTATAAAATTATCGCAGCTGTTTTTTTTTTAATATGAGAGGTAAAATATAAAACAATAGTTTCACGCTCCTTTCTGCAGCAAGGTAGGCAGAGGGAACCCAGGGATATACTAGACATTCTGTTTATCGAGATATTGCGTATTGAGGCGCGGAACTCTACGACGCGTTTCTTCTACTAGAGCGGTAAAAAGAAAATAATTAAAATCAGCTTCACGCTGTATCCCGCACACAGCAGGGTAGGCAGAGGGAACCTTGTGTTAAGACACTTCGTTCCCCACTTTCTGCCGAATTCTGGAAGCATTGCGTGTTGAGTGGCAGAACTCAACGTCGCGCTTAGTTTCGACACCAGAGCGAAGAAATGGAAATATAAATTTAAGTAAATATTTCATCTACTCGAGTGGGGATCGAACCCACAACCAGTCGGTTTTACAGTCACATTTCGTGCCACTGCGCCACGACTGGCCTCAAAGAAAACAAGATTTTGTAAATATGATTATACTCTCCGTTGGGAATCGAATCTACAATATTCCAGTTAAGAATCAGATGCGGTTCCACTGAACCTGGATAGCCGGAGATATACAAGAGGTATTAAAAAACACATTTTCTTTTTATATGTTTAATTCTTGGGTATATTTAGGAAAAATATTATCATTTTCCTTATCTGATACGATACATTTCGGCCTAGGATTTCATTTTTCAACAAAAAATATTTTATAATGGGTGGAAAATAGCCTACAAAGTGAATTAACACTATCTTCTTTCTACCCCATTTTTGTCTTCTAACTCCACGCCGTATCTCGCTCGAAGCTGGATAAGCAAAGGGATACTATGATGAGGAACCTTATTTTAAAATACGGCAATCCAATTAAGACACTTCCGTTCCTCCCTTTTCACCGAATTTCGCAAAGCATTTTGTTGAGCTTTGCTTTGTTGTCAGACGGAGAAAATGAAAATTTATATATTTTCATTTCCTCGAATGGAAATCGAACCTATAACTGTCGCGTTTGCATGCTTGTGCCCTTGCGCCTATCAAAATAGTATTTTAAATATTGTTTTCTTAACAATTATTATCTTTAATAGATAATAGATATAGAAACAAAACAACCGGTCGGACCAAATAAACCTGGAGAAATATACATCAGTGGCCCCATGATAATGAAGGGATATGTGGGTAAGGATAGAAGAGAAGACTTCGATGAAGAAGGATTCTTTAAGACTGGTGATGTAGGATACTATGATGAGGAAGGCTACTTCTATATCGTTGATAGGTTGAAGGAATTGATTAAATATAAGGGTTATCAGGTGAGTTAGGTTATTATAATTAATAAAAAGCATGTCAAGTGCGAGTCGGTCACACTCACCAAGGGTTCCATTTGACTTTCATGAAAGGTTCAACTTGAAGTATTTATTTATTTATTTATTTAATACTTTATTACACCAACTTAATAATATACAAAGAAAACAATGGAAAAGTATTACTTAAAAAAGTTGACACTCTTAAGTTTGCATGTATACGCACTTGTTTTTATGTAATTAACCACAAATATAAGTTTGTAATGGTTTTTCCAGGGATATACGTAAAAGAACTAAATTTTCTTTGCTCCAATCGAAATTGTAATATAATTTTTTTTATAATACCTCTTGACTTTGAGAAGCAAATTATTGAAACTTAATTTACTTCTAATATGTATATTACTATGTAACTACTTATTAAGTTGTTAATCAGAAAGAAAATTAAATTTTCAGGTAGCACCAGCAGAAATAAAGGCACTTCTCCTCCAGCATCCCTTTAATAAGAGACGCGGGTGTAGTGGGAGTTCGCCATGAGAGCGGAGGGGAAGCCCCTAGAGCTTACGTTGTCATTCAACCTGGAAGTACCGTGAGTGAAGAGGATGTTAAAAAATTCGTTGCAGAGAGAGTATGTAGTTTATATTTGTTTTTCTTTGTTAATAAGAAGGATTTATTATGAGAGAGCTCATTCACGAAATAAGCGTGTAATGTAAGCGTGACAAGTTGTGGTTCGATTCTCACTAAGAGTTCCGCCACTCAACACGCAATGCCTCCAGAATTCGGCGGACAGTGGGGAACGGAATATCTTAACACTAGGTTCTCTCTGCCTACCCTGCTTTGTCCGTGATACAGCGTGCCAGGCATCTTTCTACTCCTGTCATATATCCTTTAAAAATTAACTAAAATTATCTATATTCCAGTTATCGAACCCTAAGCATCTTCGTGGTGGAGTGCGCTTCATAAACGAAATACCAAAGAATCCCTAGTGGGAAAATAATGCGTAAAAAACTAAAAGAAATGGCAAAAATTAGTAGTAAATTATGAGTTACGCTGAAAAATATAAGATTTTTTTATTAAAAGTTTGTTTTATTTTATTATTTCCTGATAACGGTAAACTATCTATTATTCATACTTTATTTTATGTTGATAAATAATATTTTTTCAATATGAAAGGAAGAAAGGAACTAAGGAGCGTCGTGTTAAGACACTCCATTATAATTAAGACACTTCCGTTTCCCATTCTCTCGAGGCATTGCGTGCTGAGTAGCGGAACTCAACGCCACGCTGTGCTTCGTCAATAAAGCGAGGAAATAAGAAGGTAAAATATAACGGCAATAAATATCACATCCGTTTTTTTTAAGGTACACAAATTGTAAAAACAAAATGTTTTACCTTAAGTAAATGTACTGCTACAGTTTGCTCCCTTATGAATTATATACATAATATTCTCGTATATTAATATGTATTAATGGGAGATTGAGGCCGGTCGTGGCGCAGCGGCACAAAGTGTGACTGTAAACCGACTGGTTGTGGGTTCGATCCCCACCCGAGGAGATGAAATATTTACTTACATTTATATTTCCATTTCTTCGCTCTGGTGTCGAGGCAAAACGCGGCGTTGAGTTCTTCCACTTAACACGCAATGCCTCCGGAATTAAGCAGAAAGTGGGGAACGGAGTGTCTTTCACTACTGTCCCTCTGCCTACCCCGCAGTGTGCAGGATGCAGCGTGAAGCTGATTTTTTTTTAATGGGAAATTGATTTATATAACCAGTAGTTTCTTGGATATCATTCATTAAATATCAAACCTACTTTCCTCGAGAGAAATTTTAATAAACTAGTAGTTAACTATATTATTTAACGTAAAGATTATTATTTATCGACTATAACTGTGAAATGAAGTTTGTATGAATTATTTTTATTTTGTTATAGAAAAGTGTAAATACTAAACTAACAGGAGTAAGTTCAATCTCTGCTTACTATATCATGAAGCAATCCTCATGTTGTTCTCAATGAAAAATGTATTCTTTTTAAGTATTCTTTCTCTAGTCTTTTTAAATATTACTATTACGAGGCCTAACGGCGCAGGCGCACAAGCGTGTGACTGTATATCCGATGGTTGTTAGGTTAAGTTCGATATCAGCTGGAATTAAATATTTTGTATTTTCATTTCCTTGCCACAGAGGCGGAGACAAAGGGCAAGAGTAAGACACTCCGTTCTCTACCTTCCGCTCAATTTTCGAGACATTACTTGTTGAGTGGCGGAACTGAACACTCAATATGAAATTCAACGCTACGCTTTGTCTTTCCATAGCAGGGAAGTGAAAATAGTCCACTTTTCAATTATTAATTTGACTTTAAAGTCAAACACAGTCTCATATCGTCGCGATGACCTCTAATGGTTTTAAATGTATGTAAAAACCAAATATTGATTACTCAATGTTCAAAGTTTAAAATTTCTTAAGATCCTTCTAAGAATGATTGGATTTTCCAAATGTTTAAGGCCATTTGTTTATATAGGAATCTTATGAAATTATAGATATAACCTTTTCGAGGGTTTTTTAATATTTACCGACATGGCGTAATGGTACAGTGTCAGACTGTGATCACGATGGTGGTAAGTTCAATCTTCACACGGGCGAATTATTCGCGTTTGCCCACTCTTACAGACCAAGCGCGTGGTTAAGTTCCAAAATCTCAAATCTCAAAAATTGGGCGGGTAGTGGGGATTGCAAGATCTTAATGTTATAAGCATTACCTCACTAGACGTGGTCCTCTGCTAGCGTTGCTGTGGTGGAAACGTTTTAAAAATCATGGAAACAATTTCATGAAACTTGCAATGTAACCTAAGTTGGAATAATATATTTAATTCAAAAGGGACTCTCGATACTTTTACTTTTCTGGAAATTTATTGACAAAAATATTTACCTTCAAAACATGAATACAAATTTAGCATGGGAGCCTAAATATATCATCATACTTAAGTTATACAGTTTTCATAATGACAAATTCTCGTACAAACGTGTTACTTTATTGATCCTTTTACGTATGTATCCTCTTTTATTAAAAAAAATCAAAAAATCAGCTTCACGCTGTATCCCGCACACAGCAAAGTAGGCAGAGGGAACCTAGTGTTAACACACTCCGTTCCCCACTTTCTGTCGAATTCTGAAGGCATTGCATGTTGAGTGGCAGAACTCAACGCCGCGGTTAGCCTCGACGAGCGACGAGCCAGAGCGAAGAAATGGAAATATAAATTTAAGTTAATATTTCATCTCCTCGAGTGGGGATCGAGCCCACAACCAGTCGGTTTTACAGTCACACTTCCTGCCACTGCACCACGACTGGCCTCCTTTATTGAAAATCGGTTAATAAAAGAGTCGTATTTACTGTCACACTTTGAGAGCGCCACTTCGATTATTATTGACCAATACAATTAGCCAGTTCTATGAAGTTTTAAAACAGTTATGTAAACATCACAAAAGCTGCTCCAAGTCGATATTTTCGTCACAACCTCGTCGCCTCCACGAGAGACCACTTACTTTCGCTTTTGGTAAACGTTAAATTACGAGTGATTTGTAATTATTGAGTGCTTATATATTTTCTAAAAGTGAAAATAATATAATTTATATAAATGACCATTTGAACTAGTTCGGATTTTAAATATGAATTTACCAATTTTGTTTATTATTATTGTGTCACAAGGTGTTTTCTGTGAAGATGTCATCAATGATAATCTATATGATTCAAAGAATTTAGTTCATGATCGAAATTCAGCGCTCATAAGACTTATAAACGAACAAAAGTTCAATAATGAAGTCGTTAGAAACGCCGGCAAAGACGTCGATGTGGTTAATTCTTATGAAGACATTACAATTTTAGATGACGATGGACAGTTAAAAAATTTAAAATTTAAATCGGCAAGACTCAAAGTGCCTGAATTGAGTAATTTGATAAGTATCAGTGATAGTGCTAGTGACAATGATAGTGATATTGGACATGACAATAAAGATGTTAGTGTGCAGCAGTCTAAATTCTTCGATGAACTTGGATGTAAGTAAATTATATAATTTTCATATAATTAATCTATATTAATATGTTAAAGAGTTTGTTTGGTAGACCGCGCTAATATCAAGAACTACAGGTTCAAATTGAAAAAATATTTTTGTGTTAAAAAGTCCTTGGGAGTTATATAATATATTATTATTATGTTAATCGTTTTAATATAATCCATTTTACCTGCGTTTAGAATTGTTTCCCGCATTTAGAACGTGTTTATAAACAAACTTACAAAATTATCTATTTAGCGACATTATCAATAACAATGTACGTCTTCAATATACCATCATTTATTTGAACGGAAAGCGTGACATTCTGACATTCTAACTGCCAGTGTACGCTACTTGCTCTTGATTGGGTGTGAATTATAGAAATAACTGTTTTTCTTGTTATTTTTACTCGTTACCACCTATTTTGGCTTTGATTACACACACTGCATTTAAAATCGGGTGAGGGTAAAAGATAACTTTATTTTATCATTAATTTTGCTATTTTGTTATTTATAAAAAATATAACAAACACAGAGCAGAACTATAAAAAATACTACCAACCCTCTATCACGAAAACGTGATGAGAATATCACAAAAAGATATCAATCTTCCAACACATGGTATTATCTTCCAACATCTTCCAACAAAAGTAACAAAATCACCAACTTTCTACTTGTTATGTTATCGCGTATAATGTTAATCGTTAATAGTTTTGTAATCTTACAACAGAGAGAAAGTCCGAGCACGAGTCCGCTTCAGGTGTTAGTCATCGTGTGAGTTAACCAACCTTGACTAAAGGTTATGTAGTATGCATCCTGTAGGCCTATAGGCTAAGTGGTTTTTATGTTAGACTGTTAAACTTGAGGCCGAAAGTTCTGTACGAAGATAGAGTTTTTTTCCCAATCTGGTGGTTGTTTAAGCTTCTCGATGTATCGGCCACATAGCAGAGTAGGCAAAAGGAACCTGAGTGCCTAGAGTTAAGACACTTCTGTTCCCTACTTTCCGCCGGATTTTAAAGGCATTGCGTGTTGAGTAGCATAACTCAACCTCGCGCTTTGCCTCGTTACCAGGGCAAGGAAATGAAAATATTAATAAATAATTATTCAATCCCCCGAGTGAGGATTGAACCCACAACCGTCGTTCATTCGTTACATTCACACCCTTGTGCCCCCGCGCCACGATGGCCTCATTTAATAATATGATTATCATAATGTACATGAGACTCTGGGTTACAAGGCTGCGACTGTAAATACAAGATTGTGGGTTCTTTTCCACTAGGGGGAATGATATGTTTAATATTTTTATTTCTTCTTCTTCTTTCTTCTTATTAATATGAAATACAACGAAAATCTCAGTAATTAAGAAAGATCCTTAAGAAATGAAATAACTTTACGCGACCTCAAAATAGCAGTTCTAGAATTAATAAAGTACTTAGGTTTGCGCTAAGAAAATTTATTTGAAAATATCTCGAATTCGAACTCGATTACATTTTTTGCCGAATAAAACGTGAATTTTAATGAACGTAGTGTGTCCCATTAACATAGCATTTCCTAAAATTCGGGTGGGTGGGTTCGATTCCCATTCGAGAAAATGAAATATTTAATAATTTCTGGTAATAAAGCAATTCCGCCGAATTCGACGTCCGCCACACAACACGCAATGTCTCCCGAATTCAGCGGAAAACGGAGAACGAAAATGTCTTAGTGGGAACGGAGTCTCTTAGCACTATTTTCCGTTTCTTAGCACTATTTTTTCATTCAATTTTCCAGGTTTCCTCTTATTACCCTTGCAGTGGGAACCTGGAAACATAGTACTTTGCGCAGGATTCAGTATATGGCACAGAGTCCAAGCATTTGCGAGTTATAACTGATAAAACATACATATTTATTTGACCAAATTCACTGTGGCTCTAAACTAGTTCCATGTAACTGAAATGCTAATTGCGTCCTAACATACAAAACTAGATCGGAAGTAGTTCTTGATTGTAAATTAAAAAGTAAAACCGGCGGCTTTCGAGCTCTCGCCGTAGACAGTAGACCTCTCTCTGGCGCCGCCAGCTGGTGAGAACAGTTTTGTTTAGTTGTGCGTTGTTATTTCATTTTATTTTATTTAACAGTATGCGGTTGAACAGCAACTGACTGACCGAACACAAGTTGTTTGTGGTTTGATTCCCCGCTGTGGGACTGAACAACTCATAATTTTATATGTGTAAATGAATGAAAACTCAATATGAGTATGAGGCTAAGCAACAATATCTTTTACCAGATACATATTATATATTTTAAAATTATTCATGCTGTATCCCACACACTAAGGGGTAGTCAGAGGGAACCTAGTGTTAAAATATTTCACTTCCTATTTTCGGCCAAATTCTGGAGGCACGATGGACAACAAAGTAATCTTATAAGGGTTCTGGTAAGGAAACAAACCTTTTGAGGTACGGTATCCTAACCAATCAACCCATAGATAAAACCCAATGGTTAGTGGATAAATATATAAGTCAGACCATCTATCTGTAAGAGCAACGAGTATGAATTCGATTCCCACTTGGGTTATATCATTATATTTACTCCATTTTCATTACTCAGAAAGATATTATCTGGTAAAGAAATCGCAGCGTTGAGTTCGGCCACTCAACATTCAATGTCTAAAAGTTTTAGCGGTTTCCTTTCTCTTCTCTTCTATAAGAAAAAAGCGTGAAGCCAAAAAAATATGAATATTATTTATAATTATAAAAACGTAATCTCTTTCGCCAAATATTTTTATATAATAGATAAAAAAATATATTAATAAAAAGGTTGACAGCACTGCAGTATGATTGTATCGTCACATAAGCAACAGTAGCGCGAGTGATCTAAATAATAATACACGCGTATAAAATTATATTTAAATAAATAAAAAATAAATATAATATAATTAATTTATATAAAAAAAATATTTAAAAAATGCTTGTCTTTTACGTCTGGTCTATTAACGTTATTAGTATAAGTGGTAGTGGTAGAAAATATTTATAGATTAAATTATTTTTAAGTGGTAAGTCTGAAAACTGTTTTTAAAAAATACGGTTTTTATATCGTTTTGAAAATTATATTCTTTAAATTCTATATATTGCTTATTGATATATACGATTTATTTTGAATAAAAACATAATATATTACTGCGGGGAAAATATAAATTAAAGATGCCGCGAAAAATAAAAAAAATATAATAAATCTTAAAATAATAAAAAAAATAATTTAATATTTTATAAGATACATTCAAGCGATATAATCAAATTTGATTTTAAACATAGCCTTAGTCCTAAATAAACTCTGTCTGTTAGAGCCTTCGTAGTGTACAATGGGACAATGTTTTTCTGTTAGCGTGAAGGTTGTAGATTTGATTCCCATGGAGGGCAATTAATTATTTATTAAAATAAAGTGCAGCTGAGTTTCACCTCTCATCTCACCTCACCTCAAAATTGCAGATTTCAAAACATAGTAGAGTAGATATATAAATTTTAATTGCTTTAAAACTATAATAACTATAGACAAGTTATAACAATTATTACAAATTATTACAAAAATTTTATAACGGACCATACGCGCTTTTTGACTAGCAAAGTCAATTCACAACTCACAATTTCAAAATAAATAGTATCGACTAGTAATAGTGATATGATAGCGAGATTGTATTTTTCATTTTCATTCTCTCATTTTTCTTGTACGTCTCTTGATTCTTGATTGAAAAAAAATTAGAAGAATTGATCGTAGACTTTGATGCCCCTTTTCCTTTTGATGCCCGGTGCGCCCCCCCAGCTACGACACTGGTGCACAGTAATAAGTGTGTGTAAACGCGATAGGTGGCGGTTTCAATACCCACTCGCAGTGATGAAAAATGTTATATTTTTGTTTCCTCCCTCTGGTAACGAAACAAAGCACGGCGTTCAGCTCTACCACTCAAGATGCAATGCTATTGAGACTATAGCAAGTATTTGCGATAGCTAACTTCTTAAATATTTAAATCCGTACACATAAAATTATATCTTTACTGAATGATTGACAGACAATGTACAACCAAAATATGTTGTGTAGAGTGCTGAAATTTAGTACGTAAGGACGATGGTTGTAGAGTTTGATTTCCACCCTGAGAAATGAGTTATTTTTATTTCTCCGTTCTGGAAATACATACTGCACCCTAGAGTTCCACATAAAACACAATGTTCCAATTCAAGCGGAAAGAGAGTAGAGTTGACAATACGTTTTCTATGGCTACCCAATTATACTGAAAACAACGTGAAGATAATTAAAAAATTAGAAAGCCAGTCGGAAGGGGCAAGGGGGGTGCGCAGGGGCATAAAGTATGACTGTAAATGCAACAGCTTGTGGGTTCGATTCCCATTTAGGAAAAGAAATATTACATATTTTTACTCTGGTGTCAAGGCAAAGCGCGGCGTTGATTTCCGCCACTCAACACGGGATTCCTCCAGAATTTAGCGAAAAATGGGAAAAGGAGTGTCTTAACACTAGGTCCCTATCCCTCACTCTGCTGTGCACGAAATACAGCGTGACGCTTGAAAAATGTTTCAAAAATTAGTAATGTTGACATTGATTGTTCTTTCCTTTCTACGTTATTCGAACACGTGAAGATTTCGAATTTCCTTAAGAACCACCACCGCCATGGGAATCAGTGCGTGGCGTCAAAGACTGACGTTATGCATGTCATTTGTAACTATTGCAGAAGCACTTTTGCATCCCGGATGTTGGGTTTCGCAACACCGTACAATATTTATCTTTGAGATACTTTTTAGTATCTTCCGTATTTCTTCATTTTTTTATATTTATTTAGAAGACTGAGTATTAGTAGTATTTTTGTTATACTACCGCAGAGCAATTAAAAATATTCCGGTAGTATCTTAGACATCATAAATTTATTTAAAGATTGTTCCTGCAATTTCGACGATATTATGAGTTTGTAACTATCATTTAGGAATCAATAATTGTATGGATACGGTAGAGATAATGTATGTAACAGTTTTCCTTAAACATGTGTGAATCTGCCATTGATTTTGGAAGATATACGAGTAGAGCTATATTTGGAAGATATACGTTGTCATAATTTTTCAATATTTTTATCTCTCAAATTGTATGCCGCACATAGCAGGGTAGGTAGAAAATTAAGGCTATAAATAACAATTATATTTATGTGTAAGGTAAAAACCTTACAATGTATTTGAATGCCATATATAAAATTGTTTTATTGGTTTCATGCTGTATTCGGTACACCATGAGCAGTATAGACAAAGGAAATCTAGTATTAAGACACTACGTTTTCCACATTTTACAACATTTTTGAGATATTGCGTGTTAAGTGGCGGAATTCAACGTGACACTGTCTCGTTACTAGGACGAACAAATAAAAATAATTGTTTTTTTTTGAGTGGAAATGGGGAGGAGCCGTAGAGCGACTTTAAGCTGCATCACTCAATATCCAATGTCTCGAAAATTCAGCGAAGAGTCAGCGGTACGTGCACTGTGTGAAATAGAATTTTCGGGGACGGATTGTCTCAAGAATTGGTCACCTCTATCTGCCCCGCTTCTCGAGAAAAGCGTGGAGCTCTTCTCTTTTAGTTTGAACGTACTTGAAACAGAAATCTATGATATCGATCTCTATTATTAATCTCTATAAGGCCTGCGTTTATAAACCGCCCTCAACTTCTCAATTTTTATTTCGATCTTAAGATCTATTGCTTCTTACAACATTACTTACATTCATTACTTATATGTATGAATAACAATGGCATCTCAACATCGCTCTGAAGATCGATCTCAGATTTAAGAAGGGTTTATAAATACGGGATAATACGGCTAAAAGGATCTAAGGGAAGAAAGTCAAATTCTTTATAATTTAAATAGTTATTTACTTATTCTGACGAATTCAACCTATCTGTCACTACATTGTTCATGTCAGCCCACCTGTCACCTGCTGTACCTTAAAGAAAGCATTTCCTTTATTTTCAAGGCAATTCAAATTCTATTTACAATGTTTTAAAGTTCAAATTAACAATTTTCTTTTACAACTTGTTAATACATAATTGTTGAGAACAATGAAAATTCTACTCTAATAATTTAATATAGGGTCGACTTTGCTATGTAAATTAAGATGTGATTTAAATCGTTTTACATTCGGTCAAAGTGTTTTGGAAAGCTAAAGCGAAAGTAGAGGCCGGTTGTAGTGTGAACATAGTCTTGATACTAATCGTGAATTATAATTTTGTTATCCTTTTAAATGTTTTTTTATATATATATATATATATATATATATATATATATATATATATATAATAAAAGATATAACATATTATGTCACTGTAGAAATTATATTAATGATGTAAGTTTACTTTTTTTAGTTCTGTTTTATAAAATGGAAACATAATCATGAAAATAAAATATCTAGAAATTATGCTTATTTTGATATGATTGACAAAGCGCGGCGTTGAGTTCCGCCACGCAGTAACAAATTTATATGTTGCTGTATATTTGGTACTGCGCTTAGCTTTGAATGCAACATGCAATGTCGTGAAAATTCGAAGAAATTGGGGAATGCAATATCTTAAGCTTAATATTAGATTTCCTCTATCTACGCTACACATATACGGGATAAAACGTAAAGCAATTTTTTTTTTAAATAATATATTTCATTCTACATTAAACAAATTTTTATTTCCAAACGAAAATATAAAAAAATGCAAATTTCAAATTTGGCCCATTGCCGACTAAAATCTATTAGAATCAACGCTCAAGATCCTCTAAACGTATTGTAAATCAACATTTTAATATTACCGGGGACTAATGTCAACACGACTGGGCGAGTATCAGTCGTCCAATTAGAAAACCTATACTTGTGTTTCAAGGAAATAAAATATGTACATATAAACAAGTATTTCTTGTAATGAAATAGTAAAAAACTATGTAAATTTCCAATGAAATATTTGTATTAATACGTAATATTAAGATTATATTATTTTAAGATTATATTCTATAAATTAATAAATTTAAAAAAATTATATAAATTACTATTTTTTTTTATGCAAATACGTAATGAACATAACCTTATAAAATTAACCAATATATATTATCGTTAATACAATGTACTTGATTTAAAAAAGATAAAAAAGTAAAAAAATCATAGTTAAAATGAAAAATAAAACGATTTTTTCGATAGCGGTTCCTATGTATAGATAAATAAACTAAAAAAACTACTAACTATTAGTCACGGTTGTCGGTTTAAAAAATGAAAGGTAAATATTACTGTTAGTGTTACTGACCATTAAAAACTAAATAGAAAATTAAAGTATAACTTGTTAATGCGTTTAACTCACGATATTAATATTTTAATCGTGGTACAGTCTAATATAAACAAAACACAAAAGAAAAAAATAATTTTCACTACATCTTAAGTCTGTAACTGCCATACGTATTCGCTCCACATATTATTTAAATTTACATAAATAAATATTTCGTCTTAAACACGTAACACAGTGAAAATGTAATCCAATGAAAGTGAAAAACTCGTGACTCTCGCGCGTAACGTTTACTTCCGAATTCTGACTTCCCGCGTACAGACGTCTTGTACAGATTAAATAGTATATGTAGAATATTAGAAAAATAAAAAAATGTACTTATAAACCAACTTTTTTTTTCAAATAGATAAAAAAACTAACCTTTTAATTTTTGTATTTCTTATATGTTTTAAGTGCAATAAAGAATAAAGAAAAAATCGGATCCTTAAATAATGTGATTTAAGAATTTTAAATAAAAAAATAATTGAAAGTGAAAAAATGCTTTAGTGCTAAATATAAAATTAAAATAATTCCTGTAATTAAAGTGCTAATAGTAAAGTGTTAATAATAAATACAAAAAAGAAATCAGTGATCTAAATCAGTCTATAATGTGCCAAAAAGAGTGTTGACAAACCAATGACAGTGACAGTCAGCGAGATGGCGGGAAAACAGAACTTCAAAATTAGGAGAAGATTATTAATTTTTATTATCTTTATTACAACAGACGCTATATTATGTTCAGAAAATGATAATGATGTATTGACTTTACAAGATAATTTGGCTATAAGTGAAGAAGTTTCGGATAGAAGGAGGCCAGTTAGTGGACAAGAGAAAGAGATATTATTACTTGATGCGTTTGGAAGGAAAAAAGGGACATCAACACAGCAGTACACCACAAGAGGACTCTATTATGGATTTATTAGGGAAAAGTAAGTAAAGAAACCACAGATTATACCAACATTTTTATAGATAATAAACAAATCATATAAATTACACTATATTTATCTTTATTTATTATATTCCTAGCATTAATAAAATGTATCTTTAACTTTATAATTGCACATTTTGAACTATAAAATATATTTTTTTATAATAATATTTAAGTAATAATAAAAGGCCTAAGCCCATTTAATTATACAATTAGAAAGTGAGACGTTTATACATTAAAATATAATAGCACCGTTAGTGTAATGTAACGTGTTTTTAATATTATATAACCTCGGCCTTGTAAGGCCTAACAATGGTGAAGCTGGGAAATGTGCCTTAGAATGCATATAGAATTATAATTTAGCTAGTTTTATTAATTTATTATTTTGCAATGGCGTTTCTATTATTAGATTTTTATTAGCATGTAAAAAAATATACATTTATATGAGGCTAGCGTCGCGTAGTGTCACAGTTTTTGATTGTAAGCGCGATGGTAGCGCGGCGTTGAGTTTTTTAAAAATCTTTTTTTAAGTATACGTGACACATATATATATATATATATATATATATATATATATATATATATAAAAATACGTTACCGAGAGGTTTTACAATTTCTTTAATTGATTTGTTTTCTCTAATTATAAGTTAAAGTAAAGTATAAATTGTAATAAAGATAATTTTCTTACAAATAACAACAAAAAATGGATTTCACAGATATACACTTTTATATAGACTTTATATGTATACCTAAATATTAATATTCATACAAGATTCGTATTCACGATCATCGCGTGCAGGCATCTCATTTATACTGTAACGAAGTCAACTACCTGATAATATAATAAAATATTGTCGTATAAACATACATAAATACATACAAATATCTTTAAAATTTAATTAAAAACACTGTAAATGACGTTATAAATCGCTTTGTTTGATGGAAAAATATTCATCATTACTGAAATACACGGTATAATAAACTTGGTAACTTATGCTTATTTAGTATGTATATTTGTAGTGGTCATGCGAGAGACGAATGATTTATTATATAGATGTTCATATAAAACTCTTCCGTTGATTAGTGATTGATAAACAACGCACAGACGTCTCTATTGGACTGAGAAAGTTTGAATTTGCATAAGGTAAGGTAGGGCGAATGGAGGAGCACTAAGAGAGGATTTTGTTGGAATTCTTATAGGATCTGATTTTTTATTTTACAACAAAACACAATTATTAATCCGAATTAGATGATGACAGAAACAATTGCTTACTATCAGACATGTACCAACGGCGCGGGCGTCACAGTTTGCTGGTGTATTTTTTTATTGAGTATTCAAATTCTTATACATAAGATATTATAAAGATAAACTAAACAGATTTTTTTCATGTTTACGCCCTGATTTTATTTTGCTTTCTTCCATTCATCCACATATATATACATCTATAAAGCCGCCTAATGACTTTAAGTCGGCTGCTGAAAATAGGCCTTCTAATGTTGATCACGCCGTCCGGTCCTGCGCTTTTTAAATGTAGAGGATTCCCGATGTATTCTTTGGGTCGTCATCTGGTGGACCTGTATAGCCTCCTCCTTTTTTTATTTTTCTTTATTCTTAGTTAATTATAACGTTATCACTACTTGCATCTAAAATTTAAGTCGGATAGTAGACTTCTTTTCACTTCGCACCGTGTCGCGAATAGCATAGTAGGCCAAAGGAACCTAATGATAGACAGTTCTCTGTGTTGCCCAATTTTCAAGACATTGACATAAGAAGATATGAAAATAATTCATTTCCCGAGGCCGAGTGAAAATCGAACTCTCTCATCTCAGAACTGTACCTGACGTTTACAGTCAGACGCTGCACCGCTGCGCTACGACGCGGCGGTCTATTGGATGCTTATGACTGTAAACATATTAATGCTTATGGCAGATGCGTCATATGTTATGCCAAAAATGGCTACAATAAATTACGAGATGTAGTATAACCTTAAATTAAATGGGATTTTGGCTCGGTAGCATAATCATTGCCGTGTTGAGATCCGCTTCTCAATGCTGCATATTTGAGCGAAAAGCAGAGTAAGCGAGAAACTTAAAATTTATAATTATAAAAATGTAGGGGACTATATTCCCAAAACAAGTTTTGGCTTTGATTGGATCTCGTGCAATATTAAAAAAAAATACAATTTTGTCATTCTTGCACGAAATAAGATCAAATTTATCTTCGTTTCCGTCTAAATGACAAATTATATTACAACAAAGTGTTTTTGAAAGTGCAAATCAAAAGTCACACCATGCTTTCTATTTCTAATGGTGTGTATTTCGTGAAAGTCCACCAGAGAAACAAATTACTTCCTGAATTATGTTAAACCTATTATTTACGTTGTAAGATTAGCGTTTATGTAATATAAATGATGGTTGAAATGTTAATAAGTTGATATATCACATTATTTCCTATTAAATTTGTGGAAGCCGTCGTGGCGCAGCGGCACAGTGCCTCATTAAGCGTGATGGTTTTAGATTTGATTTTCAGTGTTCCGCAACACAACACGTAGTGTTTCAAGTTTTTTTAAGAACATAATGACTTATCACTAGATTCTCTCCGCCTACCACTATATGCGGGATAGAGCGTGAACCTAAATAAAAAATACCTCTACGCATGATATCTTTTGTTATGTAACGCAACCTATCAATGGTCGGTGAACGGCCTCGATCGATCAATTTCACTTCACTACTTACTTTTACTCTCATCTAACGTTTGTTTATAAACACGCGATGTTTACTATAGATTTTTTTTAAGTGCATAATTGATTTATTGATAGTTATGATCTCGTGACATATGGATTAGCACGGGATAAGTGTGGGTATGGGTTCGAATCTCGATGAAATGCTGTTTTTTTGCTCTCTTATATCTATATGGTTATAAAATTCTTACGTAGCTGAGTGACAGACGGACAACGCACAGATTAAACTATTGGTCTTATAAAACTGAAATTTATCATATGAGAGTACTAAGAGTGAATATCTTGTTTATAGTATTGTTTTTTTTATAATGTTAATATCGTTTTCATTTTAAATGACAATGTTGTTGACAACATTTTTGAATATTCAAGAATTTATGATTTGATAGAGCATAAATTCTTAGAACAACAAGAGCAAAGAAATGAAAATAACACGACCCCCCAGCACAGCAATCGAACCCACAACAGCTGTACAGCTTAACCGACTTTAATTTAACTAGCTTACAAATATACATATAAGAAAAAAAACATACTAAAACCAACCATTTAATTCCAGTGATACCCCAATCCTGCCGCTACAGGGGTGCACGATATTCCTGCGGATTGAGCATAACCTGCGCTATGGGGGGTGGTAAGCCCCTCGACCTGTGCTCTGGTGGAATGATATGGGCCTGCTGCATCAAACAGGAAACGACTGAACGTCCCACCGAAATAGCACCTGTAGTTCATAATGCTAGTAAGTTTTTTTTTAAAAAGTTTTTAGGTGTTTTTTTGTTTTAGTTTATAATTTAATTATAGGATGTAAAATAATTTGTGATTCTGCTTAATATATCTTTTAATTAATTTTTACATATAAATGTAATGTTAGGTTAGTCTATGTCTTTCTTGAGTGTTTCTTAACAAAAATTCGTAAGATTTTTTTTGTTCTTATATCTTTTATCGGTAGTGAGTAACCATGCTTTTAGTTAAAGCACATTGTGTTAACAAAATACATAACTAATTATTAAATAGCACTAAAAATATAAATTAAATATTTTTAATATATTTTTGAATACTAAAGGAGAAACGGAGTGTCTTAAAACGTGGTACCGTCTGCATAACATGATATATACTAAAAAAAATATACACAAAAAAAAATACTTAGCTTAGGCCTCTTTGCTTTTACCACCAAACATAATGTAACTGTAGCATTCGTCTGGAATTTTATTTCTTTAGCCAAAATTTCGAAACTGACCCAAATTCGGTCTACGCTCAAACAAAAGGTTTGCCAAATTCATACATCATATAGATATATGAATGTATGTATTTGTAAAAATGATGAAACAATATAATGAATGAGTACAATAGACTCTCTCTTAGTTTGCAAAAACATATGGATCTTATTGAGCACTAGTTTTGCAAATTTTAAATTTAAATATTTGAAAATTTCTTAAGCCTCCAACTCAACATTGCATCCCTTCAAATTTCGACGTAAAGCCTCCCTATACCGGAAGTGTCTTAGCACTAGGTTCCCAGGAACCTTCTGTCTATGCTGCTATGTGTGGGATACAGCCTGAAGCTAACATAAAACTAATTTTTGTAATATATTTTAAGGCTCTCAGCCTTAAACCGGGTGGTTCTAGGTTCGATTGTTCGTAAGCTAATGATCTTAATATCAGACATAATTAATAATATAACCATTTATGAGTATCTCTAAATATGTTCCAAAATGTTATTTACTCTTACATATAGTTGTTTATAACTTTAAAGTTATGTTTTAAAAAGAACAACTGTTTAGTTACATGCCGTTGCTTTTCAGCAGGACTGACTTTCGAGTCGGTAGTAACTTCCTGTAGAACTGATACTATCAACATATTTTTGTAACTTGACGATTCAAAAGTGTTTGTAATGGCCTAATAATTGAAAAAAATATTGTAAACACGGCCTAATAATTAGTTTCACGCTGTATTCCGTACACAGCTGGGCAGGCAGAGTGAATCTAGTGTTAAGACACTCTGTTCCCCACTTCCTGCAGAATTCTAAAGGCATTGCGTGTTGAGTGGCAAAACTCAACGTCGCGCTTAGCCTCGACACCAGAGCGAAGAAATGGAAATATAAATTTAAGTAAATATTTCATCTCCTCGTGTGGGAATCGAACCCACAACCTGTATAAATGGCCTAATAAATTAAAATATTTTGATTTACAAGTTTGGCGCCTCGTTGTGCGTATCCGCTTTCGCCTATCACACATTATATATTATATTCGTAAAGTTGCCGCGGTAAAAATCCGCGCCGATTGCTTCAGCAATTAGCTTATCATTTATTTCCGGACGTACATTTTTTTTACGTTTCATTTTCTTCACAGCGAATTTCGTAATGTGTTATTATTATGTTTACTTTCTCGCCTAAAGAAACGATTGTATCTGTAGTTACGCAACGACCCCGATACTATAATAGTTGCGTAATATAAAACCGGGTTTTTATTTTTTGTTTTATAAAGGTGATTTTGCATATCATAAAAGTGATTTTGTAAGCAATTTTTTAGTTTTATTACTAGAAATATTAAAGTTATTACGAAGTCGTGGGTTCGATTTCATGCAATGGATTTTTTTTTATTACTTTAATGTGGTATACAATGCGTTGAGTATTGTCATTCAACACGGAATGTCTCGAAAAATGGCCAGAAAATAGGAAACATAATGTTTCAATATTTTTAACTCTAGCCCAAAACTTAAAAAAATATAAAAATTAAGTTATTAAAGTTTATATTTAAGAAAATGTATCTAAGCTGCTATTATAAAATTAAACCATATAAAGAAAACAATACTATAAAATTACCATAAAATTATCTAATTTTCTGGTCTCGGCTGTTAGATTTGGAGAAAACCAGTGAAAGTCGTAGCATCGCACCTAGTCAAGCGTTAACACAATGGCTCTAAGAGATTTAAAAAGTAATTCTTCATCCGGTACAAATTATTCGAAAGTGACCCTAATCTGTATAATTGTATCAAATCAAATGGTTATTATGTATAATAGCTATAGCTTTAAGGTTAAGGTGAATTTCGGCGTAGAGCGGGTTAAGCGAAGGGAGCTAATTTGCCTAATGCTAAAACACAACCGAATTTTCGAGGCGTTGAGTGGCGGAATTTAACGCCGCTATTTGTCTCTTTACTAGAGCGAGGAAATTAAATATTAAATTGAAATATTTATCATCCTCATCCTAAAACGAAGTCTCAAACACATCATTCTGTCATTATAGGGAGACCTAGAAAGATATATATATAATTTCTTTCTCTACACTTATTATAAATTTTGTTAAAGAAAGCCTAAGTGCTATTTCTTGAGTGAATTGAAACCCACAATTACCTTATGCAATCTAAGATTAAACATAAAAAATCTATTTTTTTTATATCTTTTCATAATAACGTGAGTACTATATAACCTATTGTGTAATGTCTTAAAACATAACTTCAAAGAAATAAAAACAAAACCGAATTGTACAACAAAAGGAAGTTACGATTGTCTAATTTATTACAAAGAATTTTGTTGATTAAATAATAGTAATAACTCTATTATGTATTTTCTGCTACTCATGCTTGGTTTCATTCGCAATTTTTTATAGCTTTAACTCAATAATTTCATTTTAACAATAGATGTAAACTGTTGAACTGTAATTTTGAACCTACGATACAGAAATTGAGTTCTGACTCTCAACGCAGCGGAAAGTGGGGAACGGAAGTGAATAAAAATAGAAATATAATGTTTTAATATTAGGTTCCCAGGCTATCTCTACCAACCCTGCTATGTTTGGATACAGCGTGGATCTAAAAAAACCAACACAGGAGTACCTAGTGTGGGTACCATCATATTATATTCATAGGTCAACTGAGTACCACGCTAGGGATACAGCATGTCTTGTTAACTTCACGTTTTATCTTTACCGGGGTACCCGGGGTCGAACATTTACAGTAGTCCGTGATCACAGATTGACGGAGGGGGTACTTTAGTACTGATATTCTGAAATAAAAGGTTTTTGGGTTTACCTTTCCTCTGGCGCAAAGAACGAATACCTTAGGAAATTATAACAAGAGTTGAGGACTACTTTTTTTTAACAATTTTAATGCGTTATTCCACATTGGAAAGAAAAAAAAACTTTTTAAGGAAAATGCTTTGAATTTGTTAAAAATATTTAATATAATTAAATAGTAATTATCTTTGGGTATCGGTACCATGCTACTGCAGCTCCTGTAACGTGATAACACGATAATAAATTGTTGTTTGCTTTAATATTAGTTATATTATAGAAATATGTATATTTATTTTGTAATAATGTACAAATGAAATGTATTTTAAACATAGATAGTACAGACAGTAATAGTTTAATATTCTACGTAGTAAAACAAATATTTCACAACAGGTGACTTTATACAAATCATCGGCACATTCCCACACGAAACGTTCGAATACCAAACAAACACACAGTTTGAGGACCCAATCATCATTTACACGGATACAAACCACGTGAACCCGCACCACAACCGCCCAAAACCGGTCCCAGACCGGCCGGAACCGGATCAAACCGGCATGAACCGGCCAAAACCGGATTGGAGCATACAAAACTACGATCAGAACCACTATTACTATGTAAAACCATCGTATCACGAAAGTACAACACAGTTACCGGAATTCTACTCCGATATAGGTTCAAAACCGGACGGTGATGATGATTATGTGCCGATACACACAAATGGTCATAAACCACCAAGACCTAGCTACCCGGGTGAGATTGTTTTATAAGGACTAGTTGGATTGTTATTTTTTGTTGACTGTATTAGTTTTAGAAAACTCAAGGACTTTTGTTTTTTCTGGGTAATTATATATGTATGTCTATTTTGTAGATATTTCCTAAAATAATTAATTTGATAATTTAATACTTTAAAATAGATAAAAATCAAGCATTCTGCAAAGAATTTTGTGTTTTTTTTTAAACATACAATTTTTGTGCCTCTATCAATCAAATTTACTACCGGCTACATGAGAAACCAAATGTTATGAAAATATTTCATTAGGGACAATTGTAATATATAGACGTTTATGTGATTTTAAAACTTAAGTAACAATGACACAGTGATTATAAAAGTGATTATATTAATAAAAGTTCTCGAGTTTTCGTAATATTATTTTTCCTTCCTGCTTGTTAACTGCACGGTGTTTTCATAATCATCACGCACCTCTGTTGCACGCTTTAGTCGCTTTTTTTCACAAAATGAGTGAAGCAATATAGTTAGAAGCTTATAAATGTAAGAACATTGAGAAAAAAAAATAATGTATCCTTAACTTCAAAAGAATGAAGTTTACAACAAAGAAATTCATAAAAATGAAGTTCATAATAAAGAAATTCATAAGTATGAAGTTAAGGGTTCATTTATAATAGCTGTAAGAAAAATGTTAAATATAATATATATATTTAATAGGCTACAATACAAGCTTGTTGTGGAATTATTTTAGTGGTAAAAGAAATTAAAGATGTATCCGAAAGTTGGAGAATTTTGATTATATTAAGTATTTAGTAGAAAAGTCAGTAGAAGTAGCGGGTTGGGTTCACGTATATTATTGTAGAATTTGTAGTTATTATGTATGCAGATAGTATATTTTATATAAATATATGTATTAAAATTAATGAATAAAAAAATATTATGTAACAACAACATTTTTGTCATAATCATATAAAATACTTTTGATATTTTAAATATATTTGATAAAGTTAATAAGTATGCAATTCCTTATTTAGGACTTTTTGGAATGGAATACAAGACGGAAATTAGCTATTTCTATCTATTTTTAGAAGTTGTTGATTTTTTTAGAAGTTGTAAAACGATTGTTGTATTTTTATGAAAGATGAATATTGTTCGAACATACATAAACATTGTCATGACTACATGATATTCACATGTAGTCTTGACAATGTTTATGTGCAAGTCTTCCATATTTATGAAAATATTTCTGTAATAATGATATGTAAATTTGTGTGAGATTGCATAATATATGCATTAAGGATAACTTTAAGGTAGAAATGCACAGTAGTTAGAACGCTTATATACACAAAATAATAATATAATAATATATTAATAAAAGACCACTACAAAACCTACTCTCATACATAAACACGTGTCTCTTATTATTCTTAGAGTCTGATATAATATATCTCTCTTTCTTCTTATTAAATTTTTTCATCTTCTAGGTTGTGGAGAGCTCTTCACAAGATCTAATCGTATCGTTGGTGGTCATTCTACTGGGTTCGGCTCCCATCCGTGGCAGGCAGCGCTTATAAAATCAGGATTTTTGAGTAAGAAGCTGGCGTGTGGAGGCGCCTTGATATCTGATAGATGGGTTATAACAGCCGCCCATTGCGTTGCTACGTGAGTATTAGTTATATTATATATATATATTGGTTAAATCTTTGGTATATTTGTTTGATTCTTTAATTAAATCATGTTGAAAAACTTTTTGATAAATTTAAATAAAATTAGAATTAAATATTAAATTAATAAATACTTAACTACAAAATAGTACTACGTGCAAAATGGTTGGCATCGTGACGCAGCAGCAGATAATTGTATCTTTGTTTGTAATAGTCGTTAGTTTGATCTCATCTGAGGTCAAAAAAAATATAAATTTATAAAAAACCTCTTTCATCAAAATAAAATATCTACTATTTTACAAACTAATACCTCAAATCTGAATATCCAGCACACCAAACTCACAACTGCGTGTTCGTCTCGGCGAATGGGATGTGAGAGATGCAGGAGAAAGATATTCACATGAAGAATTCGCGGTCCAAAGAAAAGAAGTCCATCCGTCGTATGAACCTTCAGACTTTAGAAACGATGTGGCTTTAGTCCAACTGGACCATAGTGTCGTGTTTAAACAGCATATATTGCCTGTAAGTTTTTTATGTTCGTATTTGTGATAAACTATTTATAAGAAAAAAGTCCATCCCTATTGTGGATCCTTATTTTATTGTATTTATAATTCAGGGTTCAAATGAAAGATGTCCATGCATCTTATGAACCCTCGGATCTTATGAAACCTTATGTCTCTCACATACATATATTGCCTGTATGTTATTTTATTCATTATTTTAAGTTCAAGGCATTTTCACGTTTCTTTCTCCATAATAGGGTAGTCGTAGAAAAAGTAGTGTAGAGATTCTATTCATTCTATTTTTTCTGTCGAATTAGAGGCCGCGATTTAAAATTTATTTTTGCTTTTTCAACTCGTTGTCTAATAAATGTGTTTTATTTGATAGATTCTTGAAGCATTTTTTAGGTTGCTAATAAATAACAACAAAGTACATAATATACAATACTAACCTAAACAAACTGAAGTCAATTCATTTTTACATTTCAAACATAATTTTCAAAAAATTGGTAATTTAACCCAAATATGAATATCATGTGACAGGAGCAATATTATTGTTTTTTCCTGTGGACGAATTTACGTATCATATAAAACAATAGATACAATTTGTACATTTTTAAAATAACTATTTTCTAGTGCATAAACATATTTTTTACATATTTTTGTTTCCTTTTTTTATAATATTTTATTTTCATTTTTGTATTACTATCATTATTGTCTAATTTATTATTTCCATTAATTTTAAATATTATCAATTCCAGGTATGTTTACCACAAAAACAGATGAAGTTATCAGGTAAAATGGCGACCGTCGCCGGGTGGGGCCGAACGAGGCATGGACAAAGTACTGTGCCTTCTGTTTTACAGGTATGAAGTTCGAATTTATAAATAAGTTTTTTTGAGGTGTACGCTTTATTTTATATCGGGTAAAATTTGGTATTTATTGCTAAATATTTTCTGTCGATGAAATTTTCAATCTAAATCACAGAGTTTTGTGTCACTAGACGTATAAGAATAGCTATGATAAATAGAATCTATAGATTTTTTCGCTTTACTTTACCGCTTTACAAGCGTAATCTAAAAACTATTTGTCAGTTAATCTTTATTTAAATTTCTCTGTTTTAATTATATTAACCTTTATTTATAACTAGAGTCCAACACCAAATGGGCCTAAATTTATATAACAGTGATTCTCTGCTTAATAAACTATAAGACTCGTATATAATTATATTAAAAAAATATATTTTCATCATTGACAGGAAGTAGAAGTAGAAGTGATACCAAACGAGCGCTGCCAGCGTTGGTTCCGGGCGGCCGGGCGCCGCGAGACCATACACGACGTGTTCCTGTGTGCCGGCTACAAAGAGGTGAGCTTCGGAGAACATTCTAGAATATACGTAGATGTAGGGTTGCTGCTGGTGTTTTTGAAGATTTTGTTTCAACCTTGGGTTTGCTGGTTGGAAAATTCGTTTGTAATTTGAATCTAGATAAATAAATATTTAAGGCCATTGTGGAACAGTGGGACAGCGTCTGACTGTAAACACGTCAAGGGAATCTACTGGGGAGAGAATATTACAAATATGATGAAAAATATGATCACTCTGTTAAACAAAGTGCGGTGTTGATCTCCGCCAGCTAATACACAATGCCTCAATAATTGAAAGTGGAAAGCAGAGTATGTTTCTCTGTCAATCCTGCTTTGCTGTAAAACGTGTGAACTTGCAAAACAATATACCTAGAGCTAATTTAATATTTATTTAAGCATTCATAAATATATATTCAAATTTATCCTGTAATTTTATCCAAAATGATTAATCCATATAAACTATTATTTCCGTTTCAGGGAGGTCGTGATTCCTGCCAGGGGGACTCAGGGGGACCCTTAACCATGAAATACGAGGGTCGGAATACCCTCATAGGCCTCGTGTCATGGGGCATTGGATGTGGTAGGGAACATTTACCCGGAGTCTATACTAATATACAGAAATTTGTACCCTGGATCGATAAATTGGTCAGTACGTAGTTTGTATTGTGAGGTCACTTGTACCCCATAATTATTTGTAACCTGGATCGATAAATTGGTTAGTTCGTAAATTGTTTTATGAGGTCCCTTTTACCTCAATTATTTGAACCATAAAACAATAAGTTTATTAGTACTTAATTTTTTTTGTAAGATCACTTGTACCCTATAAATATTTGCGCTATGGGTAAATCTGGAAAATAACTTATGGGTACGAGTGGAACCTGACAAATAAGTCAGCTTGAGTCAAGTTGAGCGCGAGGAACTGAAATTGGTTAATTTTATGTATGGTATAAAGTGACCTTACTTTTAGTTTGTTTTAGTGTTTAGTAGTTTTATGTAACAATTGTAAATGTTTTTGTTAGCAAATTTTTTATTCAAAGTAAAGAAATACGGGCAATATGAAATAATATTCAATATATTGCATTTCTACTTATTTCTCTTTAGAGTAATAAAATATATTTTTTACCTCCTGTGATCATTTTAAGAATATTATTAACTATTATTATTATTTGAGGCGGTCGTGGCGCAGTGTCACAAGCATGTGGTGTGAACGCGACGCTTCTAGGTTCGATTGCCAGCACAATGAATTGTTAATTATTCTCACTTATCCGCTCTGGCAAGGCAAAGCGCGGCGTTAAATTCCGTCAATCAACACGCATTGTGAAATGAAAAGTTGTGGACGAAAGTATCTTAATACTACGTTACCAGGTTCCCTCTGCCTACTCTGCTATGTGCGGAATGCAAAAATTATTTTTATATCAATTAAGAAGTTTTTTTTTATTTTGTAATATTATAATAAAGATCTCTTAATGATTTTTATTTATATGTAAATGTAAATAGGTGCTTCATAGTTTAATTTAATTTATAAATTAGATTAAAGAACTGTAGACGCGATGGTTGTGGATTCGATTCCCATTCGGGGGATGTTTATATATAAATTATTTTCACATCCCCACTGATAAGATGAAAAATGCGACGTTAATTTCCGACCGTCAATACTCAATGAAAATTGGATAAAAAATGAGGAACGGAGAGTCTTAACACAAGATTCCCTCTGTCTCCCTTGCTATATGTGGGATACTGCGTGAAGCTTAAAAATCATTTTGTGTATATTCAATATTTGTATATTTTTGTTAAGAATATAATTGTTATTTTTATACAAATCCTAAATTAGGATTCAAGACTATGTGGTCTGAATTATTAATATAATCTTGTAGTTTATAATAAATTTATTTATTTTAGGATAATAAATGCTTTTATACTTTTTTAAAATAAAGATAATACATATTTTAATGAAATCTTTTATTTGTTTTAATAATACCTTTAATATAATAATAGTATATACATAAAAAGACCATGTATTGATGCAACAATTTCAGAGTAACTTAACTTATTCATTTTAAATAAAAATTAAATCAAGACATGACTGGCCATTCATGGCGCAGTGGCACAAAGTGTGCCTGTAAAATTGACTGGTTGTGGGTTCGATCCCCACTAGAGGAAATGAAATATTTATTTACATTTTTATATTTTCTGTCCTTCGTGTCGAGGCAAAGCGCGGCGTTGAGTTTCGCCAATTAATACGCATCGTCTCTAGAACTCGGCGGAAAGTATGGAACGGTGTGTCTTAACACTAGGTTCCTTCTGCCTACCCTGTTGTGAGCGGGATACATATTTTTTTTTAAATTATTATTATTTTTTTGTTTGACTTGTGTATACCATTCATGGTGAAAACAACAAATACAATATTTCACGCACGCACGAACGCCTTAGTAAAATTTCAAACCACGACCATTAATTAAATATACATATCTCAAATGCGTTACAGGAACGTGAAGTATATATGATGAATAAAATATTTATAAGCCCTCGAAAAAGCTTTGAAAGCAAACAATTAGAAAAGAACTGATAATTTCCAAACAGGACATATTTACTCGAATTACAGCTAAGAACGGATTCCCACGGTTTCTCTATTAAATCACCTTACAACCAAAAAAACAAGATCAATATCGGTCCATCCATTTTGGAGCTATGATGCAACAGCAGACAAACAGATACACATACATAGGTCTCGTAACACTTCTCTTCCGCCGCCGCCACTTTTCTTATTACCGCCGAGAGTCTAAAAAAATCTACGGTCACTCACGCCATCTACTTTATAATTAAGTAAACTTAAACTTTAGATACCTAAAATTTAAAGCCTCTTGAAATTCTCAATTTTATAAATAGGTGGCGCTATAGAGCCTGTTGTGCTTAATAAATTATTTAATTTATTAAGCACAACATCACTCTGGAATGGTATAGTGCGGCGTTAGGCTCCACCAGTCAACATATTAAATCTCATATTAGTGCGGAAAGCGAAGATTAGAGTGGTAGGAGTATTAGGCTGTCTCTGCCTATACGGGCTCTATGGGGATGAAGAGCAAAAAGTTGAAAAATGGTTATAGCAATATTGATACATATAATATTATATTTTTGTAGTGTATTTTAGTAAATATAAGTTTTAAATAATGTAAAGTTTTCTATTTAAAAACAGTTTATATGGTTACATAGATAGTTAATAATATTTATATATTTCCATACGTTGCATTTTGGTCTGAAACTCAACACTGCCTTCAAATTAAGAATTTTTGAGCACAAAACGATAAGTTTAAGTTAATACATTGCTTATCAGCCTAAATGTGTACTTGTATATTATATATATGTCAAACTACAAAAAACTCACAGCGTGGCATGATTCCGATCCGCCACTCAACACGCAATGTCTCCTGAACTTGGCACAAACTGGGGAACAAAGTGTCTTAACACTAGGTTCCTACTGCCTACCCTGCTTTATGCAGGATATATCGTGAAGCTGACAAAAAACTCACAATATAGCAAAACATATATAAAATTTTGAGACGAACTCATCATCATAAACAAGTTAAAAATAACCATGACTCATACATACATACATACACATTAAAAAAAATAAAATATTCGTATATTTTATATATATAATTATATTAAAACCGACCATAAGACCTTGACGGTTGCTCCCGTTGAAGTCTTTTATATGCAGGTTTTAATGTTGCACAAAAAAAATGTATGACGTAACATTGGTCTTCGGAGAAAACATTAAAATTGTGCTTTTTGTGTGTTAAAAGAACATTTGTTTATCGTTTTGTTTCACGTGTTTTGTGAAGATGCAATATAAAATTTATTTAAAAAATATATTTCTTTTGGCGGGATGGTAGCTTATTAAGGAAGAAATATATTTTTTGTGTATTGTAATGACAGTGTTATTGTTTTAATTAATTTCATTTCTTTTTTAGGGAAGAAACAGCGTTAAGTTCTGCCTACAATCAAAGTCTCAAAATTAGACTATAAAAAGAGAATAGCGTAGGGTACAAAATATCTCATTAACAAGTTATATCTGCCTACCCAAGTAAATATAGACTAAGAAATATAAAGGCAAAAAATACATTTTGAAATTCCTGTTCTTATTTCAACTGAACTTGTATACGAATATAAAGCAGTATTTAAATGTAAATGTCTCTCGAGCATTGTTCCCATCGCAAAACTGGTTCCATCTTCCATGAAGATACATACTTTGAACTGCAAAGTTGTTCCTGGAATATCCTTGAGTATTTTATACACTCTACTTTAACTTTCGCTTTACTTTAATAACTATCATTTATATTTTAAAAAAATCTGTTATATATAAAATAACTAATAATAGAGAATGTGTTAGAGTGAGAAGAGATATATATATATATATATATACATATATATATATATATATATATATATATATATATATATATATATATATATATATATATATAATAATTATTTCTCTCCCCAAATGGAAATTATTTACGGATAGCTTTTTTACAATATATCTTCGATTATATACCTTTTCCCACAATCAGTTGAAATTAAAAAATATATATATGTTATTATTTCGAAGCTCTAAAAAATCATAAATTTATGTCAAAGAATTGTATAAAATAAAAATTGGCGTAAGCTAAGAAATATACAAGGGTCGAATGTTACATATACCGCCGTATCCTGAGCATTGAGTCGTATAGGTCTTATTTTATAAGCTTTCTCCTACTTAAAAAACGTCGTATATAAGATTTCTCGAAGTGCAACAATATTCTTTATACTTTGGTGCCATAAATATCAAATTTCTGTAAAGTCATAACTGAATAATATTGGTTTGGTCTTGAATTTTTAGTATTTTTCGTAAAAGTCTTAACTCTAAATTATAATTATCAATTTAGAACTTTAATAAAAACTATTAGAGTTGAATTTGTCAAACGGAATAACATGTTAATATGTAAGTTACATCATAAAATGACATACGCCGTTCAGACTTGATTTTCAAGAACTAAAAATAATATTTGCATTACAAAAAAACGTCTGGACGTTCTCCTTGACTGCAGAATCTTAGGTGCAGCGAATTTTTAACTGACTACAAAACAAAAGACGAGTTTTGTTTCATTATCATACATGACGCAATTACTATAAAGATAGGCAAGGTTAGATTGTAAACGTGATGGTTTCGACTTCGATGCCCACTTGAAGCAATAACTATTCCCGCAGGTGAAACGAAGCGCGGCGTTGAGTTTCGCCACTAAACACACATAATCACGATAATTATAGAAAACGTTTTTCTTCCTAAACATTAATTTATTTAAAATACTTATTTCATATCAAACACTTAGAAGCGTGACAGAGACTTTTCTAAGAAACGTGACAGAAGGCCCTTATTATAGTGTATTTTATTCTATTTTTACCTCAACGTATATAAATTGCAAGGGCTCAAGCGTAAGCAAGACAGTTGCGGGTTCGATTCCCATTCGAAGAAATGAAATATTTATAAATTAAAAATTAAATTATATTAGCTTTACGCTGTTTCCCGCACACAGCATGGTAGGCAGAGTGCAGGGTAGCCTAGTGTTAAGACACGCTCTTCTTCACTTTCTGCCGAATTTTGGAGGCATTGCATGTTAAGTAGCAAAACTGAACGCCGCGCTTTTGCCTCGAAAGAGCGAAGAAATGGAAATATAAATTTAAGTAAATATTTCATGTCCTCGGATCGAAGCCATAACCAGTCGGTTTTGAAGTCACACTTTGTGCCACTGCGCCACGACTGGACTCTAACTGAAATATTTATAATTTTTTTATTTAATATTTTAATTTCCCCGCTATGGTTACGAGGCAAAGGGTTAAGTTAAGTTGAGTTCCGAAATAACGAATCCAGAATTCGGCGGAAAGTGGGGAACAGAAGTGTTTTAATTGAGAACAGAGTGTCTTATCACTCACTATGTTCCCAAGTTCCCTCGGCCTAGTCTGCTAAATTTGAAGCGAAAAAAAACTATATATATATCGATATTAAACTTCCATGACTGACTGACTCTGTAAATGATTATTTAGTTTACAAGTAAAGCCACTGGTTGAAGCTAGTTCAATATCTTAACATAATCACTATCTGTGTCATCACGAACTATCCAGTACATCGTAATTAGGTTTTAACTTAATTGAAAATGTTTCATCACGTAATGGTGGCGTGTTGTAATATTTGCCACTCTATGGACTGTGTTAGTTTAGTAATTTGACCATACTATACGTAATTAAGTATTTATCAATTTGTTGTTGTGAACAGAGTTCCTAGGTTCCCACCTAGGAATCTAGTGTAAAGATTTATTATGTCATTAACACATATTATATTATATAAATAATAACTTTTCAAACGACCAATTATAATAAGATTATTAGAATTGGTCGTTTAAAAAGTTATTATTAGATTAGATAATCTTAGTTACGAATAGATATGTAAATTTGTTAGTACTTTTAAACTGCATTCTTTATGTCTATTATATTATACGGAATAAACAGAGAATGGAGAAAAATCTCATAAACTATTGAAATTGGACTTCTAATAACTAAAATTATATTGGTACACCATGTAATGGAAACAGTCCAAAGAAAAAACACGTAATAGACAAAGGAATGACTAAATATTAAACGATTAATCAACGATATCATAGTAGGGGTCATAAGATTTTGCTAACTAAAGAAAGACGTACAGATCTTCATAGTAATTTGCATTTTTTTATTTCACTTTTTATATAATCTTCCCTCCCTGTCGGTGGCACAAGGGCGTAACTGTAAACGTGACAGTTGTGGGTTCAATACCCATTTGGGAAAAACAAAATATTTAATATTTACACTTGTCGCTTTGGTAACAGGGCAAAGTTTGGCGTTGAATTGCACCACTTCACACATAGTGCCTCGGAATTCAGCGGAAAGTGGGTAAAGGAAGTGTCTGAATGGTAACGGTAATATAAGTGTTTATATAGATTTTAGAGCCATCGTGTAGCAGCGGAACAAAATCTTACAGTAAATGCCATGATTGTGGGTTCAATTAATACACGGGAGAGTAAATTAATTTATTGCCACCTTGGAGCAAGCTTGGAGTTGAGTTCCGACAGTTTCAAATTCGCGGAATTTCGCGAAAAGTAGAGAACGCAATGAAGATTTAGATTTTCTTTGCCTATCCTCCATTGTAGGATAAAGACTATAAAAAAAGTAATAATATTTTGTTTTATATAATATATAATATATATATATAGATATATATATATATATATATATATATATATATATATATATATATATATATATATATATATATATATATATATATATATATATATATATATATATATATATATATATATATATATATATATATATATATATATGTATATATAATAGATCGATGAACTCAGTTATATATTTTTTAAGGCATTATTTAATTATCAAATAACTGTTTATGGTAAATCGCTTTAGCTTTAGAGCTATTATCATTAAAGAGATTGATATATTAATAGTAAAATATGTTTTTGATTTAATAAAACGAAACAGGGTAAAAATAAGAAATATAGTAGCTATTTGAGATATTTGTCATTATTTTAAAATGAAACTATCCGCTAGTGAGGCCAGTCGTAGCGCAGAGGCACAAAGTGTGACTGTAAAATTGACTGGTTGTGGGTTCGATCCCCAGTCGAGGAAGTGAAATATTTACTTAAATTTATATTTCCATTTCTTCGCTCTGGTGTCGAGGCTAAGCGCGGCGTTGAGTTCTGCCACTCAACCCTCAATGCCTCCAGAATTCGGCAGAAAGTGGGGAACGTAGTGTTGTAACACTAGGTTCCCTCCGCTACCCTGCTGTGTGCGGGATACAACGTGAAGCTGATGATATAATTTAAAAATTACTTAAATATTGTTATTATCGTCGTCCGAAGAACAAAAAATTCAATACATTAGACTTCACAGACATTAAAAATACATTCATATCAAAAACCTTCGAAAATCCAGCCAATCTGAACAAGTAATTCCCGTTACGGTAACAAGTTTAAATTCATGACATCATCGAATTTGGTACAGCAAAAAATCCTATCATACGACCTTTTTGCCTACAACAACCGGTTCCCAGTACTTGAGGAGACGTGCGCGCGCGCAGCCGCGATGTCAGTCGACGAAATAACGAAAAACGAATATAAAATTAACTAAATTTCCTATTAAAATAAGAATTTTACGAATAAATGAGTGTTCTCGACGTTTTTTTTTGAGGTTTTTTTTTATTTGGGAATTTTTTCGAAGCATATGGTCCCAAGGATGTGGTCTTGTTCTTGAATAAATGGTTCTAAGTGAATGCCTTAAAGCATAGTGTTGTGAGATTTGTGGCTAAAAATAAGTTTAAAAAGGTAAGTTTTTTTTAATTACTTGATTCATAATTAATTTTAGGTATTTAGTTGGCTTTGTTTGTAAATCTAGCGAAATTACGAAATATTTCCAGGATTATAAGAATTTCGATTTTTTTCTTATAACTACATTATTTTCTTTCTTTATTTTATATAAAAATTAACTAAAGATTACTCAAATAAATTATAAAGATATCAATCACCATACGATATACGAGGGAACGAACTCAAGGATTTTTACGACATAGGCTCTACGTATCCATTACAAATAATAATATTACTTTCTGAATGTAAAAAAACTAAATCATTATTAATATATCAAAAAATATATTTATTTTTAGCATTTAAATTTTCATTTCTTTTTTGTAACTTTTGATATAATTTTCTTATAAGAAATGGAAAGAAAGCATTAAATAAAGTAAATATAGAGAACACAGTGATTTTTTACTCATTTTAAAAATACATTAGGAGTCTTTCTCTTTGATCCATGCTCGCTTCGCTCGTTGTAATTTACACAAAGAATAAAAACTTTGAAGGAAATTAAAGTATTTTTAATATTATAGTAATTATGAGTGTTTCATTATAAACAATATTCTTGATTTCACAAGTAAAAATGAGGCCGTCCAAGCGCACAGAATATATCTGTAAACGCAACGGTTGTAGGTTGGATTCCTGCTCGAGGGTATGAATGTTTTTTATTTCCTCGCTCTGGTAACAATACATACGCAGCAGCTCCACGCACAATGTCTAGAAAATTAGGCAGAAAAGAAGAACGGAATGTCTTAGCGCCGGTTTTATTTCTTATATGCGGTATAAAGTGTAAATTAAAAAAAATAGATTTAATGATCAATTGTAGATGAAGTATACTATTTAAGAAAATCCTTTAGAGTATATATACTTCTTAATAAATAAGATTTTCCCATTCGTTTTTTAATGAATATATGTATATTTCTCGACAAATTATATACAACCAGACCGACAGGATAGAATAAATTTTATTGTAATGTATATTGTGTATTCAAAGGCAGCTTTATTGCTTCAAGCGATCTCTTACATATTACATATTCTTCTAAAGATATCCAGATCCATGAACAGATAAAATTACTATCTATATAGAACAATTGTTTTAAAATTATTATGAAAATATTTGACCTGGGTGGGAATCGAATCCACGATCTTAATTTTTGTATGTTAATGTTATATAAAACCAGTGTGAAAACAATAGATTTTTTACACAATTCACAAACGATGTTCTAGTTTTTACTTACTATTTATTACCAATGTTTAAGATATTATTTTAGCTCTTGAAGTGTAAAATATATAGTAATCTATATATTAATTAATATTTTTATTACTTCGCTGTGGTATCAAGGTAAAAGCTGGACGGTGTAGCCCGAATACAGCAGGATAAGCAGAGGAAACCTAGTTATAAGACAGTCCGTTCTCTACTTTTCGCCGCATTCCCGGTGGCGACACTGCAATGAAAATTAAAAAAAAGCAATGAAAATATTAAATATGAAGGAACCCTCGCGTGGAACGGAAACTACGTTAAAGGGCCTTTGCACCACGATTTGCACCACCTCTATAATCAATAAAAATTGCCATTTCTATTAGAATTTGCTATTTAACTCTACTCCACTTATTTTCAATCTCTATTAGATAAAACAACAAGCACTACGTACTTACGAAACCCGGACAGATCTTGAGATACAGTCATAGATCAATTACATCAGTGTTATGTTAGATACTTGAAAGTTAGAAGGTTAAGCAACTGTTTGTCTGCCTTCTAAAATGATGGGTGGTCGATTAATAATTGCGTTTAATGGGATATTTACATATAAATATTATATATATTTTATTAACTATAATATGTATTAATGGTCGTTGGTTCGATTTTCACGTGGGCTAATAAAATATTTTCATTTTCTCGCTCTCTGATAACAAGACAAAGCACGATATTGAATTTGGCCTCTCAGTACGTTATGTTTAAAAAATTGAGTGGAAAGTGGGGAACAGAGTGTCGTAATATTAGGTTCCCGATGAATGAAATGGAGATCTAAAATTACTTAGGTTATGATACAAATTATTGCCAATTAAATATATGGGGGAATACGGGGTACAGTTGGAACCTTTTAGAATTTACAGTCCACAGCATCGAAGTTAAAGAAGCGAGCGATGACGGAAATATAATAAGTAAAAGATCGTAATCGTCTCTATTAAAGGTAATATTATTCGAGATTACTGTATTGTATACTTAAAGAAAAATCAAATTGAAACAAACATGAAATTACCATATTCGTCCAAAAGTAGAAGATTCTTACTTTAAATTCTTTATTTTAGAATCTTTGAGAGAAATTGGAAACAAAAATGGAGAATTATATGAAAGTACACTTCAATAGATTTAAAATTATAAATAATTTTTATACTGGTACCATATTATCAACGACATTGGACGTAAAAAGCACGAAGACGAAGAAGAAGAGAGAAGAGAGCTGGTTAAAGACAATGGATGAGGTGTCCGTGGTATGCATCGACCGTAGCGTTCGAATCTCCATTCTCTTTGGCTACCCTTCTTAAAGCTATAAAGCTTAAAGCAAAATTAAATAAATATATTATATTTAAGCCTTTTATCTCCTCCACACTCCATTCTTAACCTTATGTCAAGACACTCCGTCCTCCAACATTAAAATCAATTTTTATTTGGCAAATTCACTCGAAAAGGAAAACGTTCTATACGTCACTTAATATATTATGTTGCAATGTTGCAACACTAAGCATATGTAGCGCACCCTACACTTTGAAATCTTAAGATATAAGCTGGTAATGGCCTCACTGACAATCACTCACATACGTCAATTAACTTTTAACTGACACTAAGTCGTTGTAATACGTACATTTGTTACAATTAAATGATACCACTCTACGAACAATGTCTCTAAAATTAGACGGTAAATGCTCTCTGCACTCAAGCTAAAGCATACATTATATCAGCACTGGTTTCTTTGTTAAATGTGTATTTACTATGACCAAGATTTGTGAGATAAAAATAAAGAATTATTATTATTAAATAAATTAAACCCGATTGATAATATTTTTATTATGAAAATACTCCCATATATATAACAGTTAAAAAAAATCGAACCTACAATCATTGATGCACTATCTACGTCACTTTTCTACAGCATCATATAAACTTTAGAAATGATATTTAAAAAGAAAAATCACCTTAACATATTTAAAAACAAGGTAAAATTTGCGATAGTCAATATTTCTTTATATTATCACGAGTGGTAGTCATAAGAGTTCCGGCTGTGACGTCACCGTGTGGGCCGACTGTGGGTGCTGGGCCTTGACTTATTATAAAATAAAATACTTTTAATTAATTTATTGTCTTGTAAGAAAAATTGCTAGTTCTTTTTGGTGCAGTGGCGCAGCGTTACTGTAGACGCGGTTGTAGGTTTGAATCGCACTCGGGGAAATATAATTATTTAATATTAGACTCAAACGCGAATTCGCTCGCTTGAACTTATGATAAGCAATAATGTAATATTTTCTTTATTAAAAAAATGTATTCCTATATCCTTCCTAAAACCTCGTGTACAAAGCCCGTGTACAAAGCTTCATAATAATTGGTTTAGTAGTTTTGACGTGAAAGTGTAACAAACAAACTTACATTGACATTTATAATTTTAATATGATTGCATTTCCTAAGACAAAGCGTGGCGTCGTGGTCCGTGTTCTCGCGGAAAACAGGAAACGATTTTTCGTTTTTATAAAGACTCCGTTACACGCAAACGCCCAATTTTAGAGACATTGTGGAACTCAGCACCGCGGTAACTTTTACCACAATTTTTCTTTATGATAAGTAAATAGTATAGAATTATATTTAAATTAATTTAATTTCCCCAAGCCACCTTTAAAAAAAAATTGCGGCTTAAAGCTACGCCATTCAACACATAATATCTGGAGGACTGGCGGAAAGCGGAGACCTGAATATCTTAATTTTATCTTGCTGTAAAAACGTAAAACTAAAGCTTAAAGTTATATTATGTTTAAATTCCTGAAAAACATAGTGATCAGTCTCTTCTTCCTCCCGAAATGCAAATCTTTATGACAAAACACCGTTGTTATTTATTATATGTAGCTTCATATAAGCAGACAGTGTAAGGTCACTAACTTGCGTTAACTAATTTGTATTTAAAACACGCTACAATGCTCTGTATACGTACAGCGTCGTGAAGGAACTTGATTATTTATGTAAAACTATACTAGCTATTTCACTTGTCTTCACCTTTGTTATGTTCTGTAGTATAAATATAGGTTCTTTATATTATATTTTTTTATCTTTGGGTAAGTTCTGTTTAGGTAGTAGTAACCTCGACGTTTATTTTCGCAACTCTACATACAATTAGCGAAGTAACACTCAAAGTAAAGAACGGAGCGTCTTATCACTAACTCTATCTGTATAGTATATTCGGAAATTTCGTGAAGCTTAAAAATTATAAAAAAAGTAATCGTTATGCATTTATGTATCGAACTGATCAATTTTATGATGTATGATGATGTATGCTACAGCGGTAAAGAGAAGTTAGTACTAAAAACTCTGTTCCTTCTTTTATTTTCATAATGTTAAAGTCAAATATTTTTATTAAAAAAAAAGAAGTTGCATCCTTCATTTTGGGAACGTCAAATAATTTACTTCACCTCTAAACAATGGAAAAATTTTCCCAAGAAACTTTACCGGATTTATTAAAATCAATAACTTACAAATTAACTCTTAACTATTAGAGACAATATATGAAAATAATATTTTTGCAATGTTCCTTTTACTTCCCACGATAGAAATAAGCAAAGATCGTACATAATAATAGTAAAATGAAACAAGACATTCTCGTCACGCCTGTATGTCACGCTGTGGAGTAATAGTAGTTCTGCCATATTATCCACCCGTACACAGAGAACGAGAAGGTCGATATATTGACCGTGGCTAAATGATTTCTTAGTAATACTTGAGGAAATATTGATTTTAAGATGTCTAATAGTTGTAAGTTCGATTCCTATACGGGGGAATTCACTGCTCTGGTAACGAGCTAAAGCGCTCGTTGAATTCCACCACTCAACACGATATGCCTCGAGAATTCGGCGAAAAGTAGGAAACGGAAGCGTCTTGATGGAAACAAAAAATCTTACACTAGGTCCCAAGGTTCCCTCTGCATACTCTCCATGTAGGATACAGTATGAAGCTAAAAAAAAGCATAATTTATGAGAAAATCGAAACCCACCCGCACCAAAGTCACGAGCGGAGAACTAGTGACATAATAATACTAGTGATTTTCCTACATAATCGAATCTTGGCCTTCAATCAACTATTCATCAAATAATAATTCCACACGACCATGACGGTCGCAAATAAACAGCAAACTTTATAATAATATTACACGCCTATTAAAACGTAGGCGTCGCTTCAAGTCTACTATTACTTATAATTACAAACAAGAAATGTGACATTTATAGAATATCTTATAGACGGCTGATTTTAAGTGATGGAGAGAATGTAGTGGCAAATCACTCTGTTTTTTGTTATTTTCGGCTTTATTGTAAATAGAGTGGTGGTCTAAATATAAATGCTGTGAAAAGATAATGTGCGGCGTATAACACCGCCATTCAACAAGCAATATTCGAAATCTGGTGGAAATTGGAGAAAGAAGTGTCGTGATAGTAAGTTCTTTCTGCTATACAAATGTGATAAAACTTAAAACATATAAAAATATAACGTATGCGTAACTATACTCCTACTTAACTTAACTATAATTAAATGTGATTTTTCTCTGAATTATATCACGATAAGGAAAATTATATAGGTACTTCCCAGGAAGACCATAATATAAATATTAAATATATTTATTTAATAAATTATTATAATTTAGTCCGCAGTGATCATAGATTTTTTTCTTTATATTTTTAACGTGTATCGGGCATTTTATTTTATTTTTTTATAGATATATATGATAACGTAGTTTATTCCTGAAAATTCACGTGACTATAAAATTTTCATTAGATTTAGAATTGAATATTTTTATATGAACTAAATGTCCACCATATGAAAGCTCTTATGATTGTATAATATCTGATGTGGAAGAATCTTATAAGAAACTGTCGTGGCGGAGTGGTTCAAGCGTGTAATTGTAAGCACAACGGTTGTGAGTTCCATGCCCACTCGATCAATCAATATTTTCATTTATCAATATTTTCATTTCGTTGCTCTGCTTAGGCGTTCGAACGACCAAAGGCGTTCGACACACAACACGCAATTGCTCGAAAATTCGTCGGAAAGTGGAGAACGGAGTGTCTCAACACTAGGCCCTCTATCAACCCTAATACAAGCGGGAGACAGGGTAACAAAAAATCTTATTTATCTTTAATAACAAACTTATTATTAAAAGTTATTTTCTGGTTTTACTTTTAGAGCTCTAACCGCGAATTGTATTTTATTTATAACATACTTGAACTAAAAATGGTTTAAGGATTTGACCTTAACAAATATGGTGGTCTTGCTTAATCTAAACCACAGAGGCATGCACGTGGCAATGATATGTTGTTAACATTATACATGTTCCTTAAATATAACTTAAATTATTTTAATATTTTTAAAAGTATTTATCATGTATTAAGATAACAAATTTATTTGAAAGAAGATACACATAAGAAATTGTAGCGATCTGGCGGAAATTGAACCTGTAGTTATTGGTCATAGCCATACGATACGATTTTTTACGAGCTACGTAAACATGCTTTTACGCTTCTTACAATTTACGTTTATTTTAGGGTGTGGTGGTGTGGTGTTATACAAGTTTCCGTTATTATTAAAAATTGTAAATACTAAATTGTATTTATTCAATATTGTAAAGTACTCATACACTAAGAACAAAAATTCCAGATTATTTAAAATATTTAAGTCAAAATTATTCCCACGGGCGAAAATTGAACCTACAACTCCGACAGACTTAATTTTATTTAAAAGTAATAGCCATTTTTTTTTAAATTTAAAATCACGCTACAACATTAGTTTTTCTAATTCCATGTAAACTTATGTAAGTTTAAAGCAATCGTAAAAACGCTCTGTAATGATGTAATTACATGTTATGTTTTTATTTCACGCTTGATCCCGCGTATAGGGTAGGAAGACTAGGAAGGGTAAACATTGAGATCTCTCCTATAGTGTCAAAACACTTCGTTTTTCAGTTGTCGTCCAAAGAGTCACTTCACATGGAATGTCGGAACTCATCACCGCGTTCTTTTATCGAGTCGAGTAATTAATTCCCCCAGTGGGGGTCGAACCCACAATCTATATCATTACAGTCAGGCCTCCTAATGTGACCTTTTAGCGCTTAAATAAAATTGATTTTGTAAGTTTACGATCGCAGGCCATCCTCGGACGTGGTGGGTGTATTCTAAAGGTGTAAACTTTAGAAATCTTGTTGTAATATTAGTTTATAGCTCATAATTTATTACATATTTATAATACTATAAACAAGCGATTTAAAACTGGTAATGTGATGCTTGTGGGTTCGATTTCCACTGGAAGGAATTACCTTAAGCAATGAAAACTCATTGCTTTTTCATTCAGCAAAAATGCATAATGGAAGTGTCCTCCTCCTTATGCTTTTCCGGTTATATGTGAGATATAGGGGCTACACGGTAAAAAAAATACTATATCAATTCAGAACGTTTACCCTTTGCTAAGAAGAGATTGCTTAAGCTTTACATAACCCTACGTGGAATTAGAAAATTAGAATTGAATTTACTTACCGTCAAAAATTACTACGACCACTGGGACTGTGTCTGCGGGTAGAAATGATTATTGCAATATATTTTAATAAAATGTGAAGAGCAACCAAGTTCTTTTAAGAGTAAAAATATGACGATGTTCGTTACTAAGTAGGATTTTGATAGCGCGTGGTTTACATAATTAGAATGGTGTGATGTGAGAACTTGTGCTGAGGCAGTAGAGGCAGTAGCGGGTAGAAATGATTATTGCAATATATTTTAATAAAATGTGAAGAGCAACCAAGTTCTTTTAAGAGTAAAAATATGACGATGTTCGTTACTAAGTAGGATTTTGATAGCGCGTGGTTTACATAATTAGAATGGTATGATGTGAGAACTTGTGCTGAGGCAGTAGTGGCACAGTGATACAACTTCTGACTGTAAATACGACGATTTTTTGTTCGATTCCTGCTCTGGGTATTTAACTGTTTCACACTCCCAATGCCTCGAAAATTGAGTAACGTATGGGGAACAGAGTTTTTCAACAATAGGGAACCTATTCACTGCCCGCCAAGCTTAAAATATATGAAGTGTAATACATAATATAAATAATATTTACATCACTAGTAGCCATGATTTCACACAACCTTAACGAAAAATAGAAAATGCGTACTTTTCATGTAGATATCTCAAGACTAACAAAGATACTAACAAAAGTCATCATAATATGTTTTTGCGTTATTCACAAAGCAAGCAGCCAAGGCGACCGCCCGCGCTCGCCCTTGTGACCGTAACGGGTTCGAATCTGTCCTCAAGTATTACACTTGAGTAGTTTAACGCATTGCGCAATGATACGTGTAATTTTGTATTCTTATAATTATATAATTTCTTTATTTATTATTTTACATTCAATACGTTTAGTAAAGAAGTTGTTAATGTTGATAATATGAGTTCTAAGAAATATATTATTTTGAACATAAATGTTCATCTCAAGTATTATGCAAGATGAATCTAGTGATACAACTACGATTTTCACGTACGGTTTATATGTTACGTGTTGATTAATTGAACTCAATATCGCTATTTGCAAAAAATCCAAGATAATAAAAAAAATATACATAAATATACCCACAACCAATTTACTGAATGAAATTATCACTACATTACAGTGATGCAATTTGACAGGTTGATGAAAACGTTTCGAATACATACTTACTTTTACCTGCAACTTCGACTTTGACTTTTGCAAAGACATGGCCATACATAAAATATGGCACACGACTGTACCGTAGCTTTCCTCGATTAAAGCACTAACAAGATTAACGTGTTCAACCTAACAAATTCTTCAGTTTTATAACATTACCGAATCGAATTAGAGCTATAAATCAAAAATACATTAATCCACCTATTTCATAATAATCGATTAAAACATCATAATCTTCACTCGATTATTACAACACTAATCGATATTAAATTTTGACAAATCGAGTGCACTTTCAACTTGTCCATGTACGCGCCTACTCTACGCCCACAGACTCTAAATACAGTGCGAATGTGTCAAAACTTATGTATGAATCATTGACATTTGCATGGTGAATTGTTTTTATGACCATATTTGTGTGGATTTCATTAAATAACATGATTCGTAAGAATAATATTGATTTTAGGTTGTTATTCTTAACAATTATATAAATATTTTATTATTTGATGGAATATGATTTTAAAAATGTTATAAATATTATCTGAATATGATTATTTCACATTTTACCGTGTCAAGCTTCATTACACTGGGTTCACGGGAAGTACCCTATAGGTTATGATTACGCGGCGTATATCCAATAAAATGAGCAAAAACGATGGATGGATATCTTTTATCATTAGATTGCGTGAACCTAGAAGCTTAATTTGTTTGTGTTCCAAAATACCTTAATATTTTATGATAATTTCACATTGATATCTTCACGCAATCTTGAGATAAATGATTTTACTAATTTCTTTTATCGGTACAATAAAGAATATAAGTAAAGGATAAGTAAACTCTGAAAAATGTAATATACTTAAGAGTTCAAAAAAAGATATGCTAATCATAGGTTTATGAACTTTACATATCAAGAGACAGGCTGTTTCTTGGTAAACATAAAATCCCTTATAAAATCAATGAAGAAGAACACGTCTTTAATGGAAATTAAAAGTAAAAACAACATTCCGTTTCAATGATCAAAGAAACTAGTTGTCCAATTTAAATTGTAAAACACTTGCTGGTATAAATATAAAGGCCAAACAGGTAAATATAATTATTTTATTTTAATGTGGCTGTGCAAAGGCTATATGCATTTTTATATTCATCTACTATATGCTAATAAGTGAGTCCAAGAGTGTGCCTCGAACCCACAACCGTCGCGTTTACAATCGGACGCTTGTCCGACAGAGCCACGACGGCCTCTTTATGGAGTATGTCTCCAAATTTTAATTCTTAGGAGGTAAAATAGGAGATCGGAATTATATATAAATATTCTACTCAATTGTCATATTGTAATTAAAAGCTGGAATTGTTTGTTTCATTTCTCAAACAATTAAAAAGTAAAATTAGCAAAAATTGAAGTAGCTTTTAATAGTTTAAATAGGTTATTACAACTAAAATACCATCGTGGCGCGAGGGCACAAAGATGTACTGTAAGCGCGACGATTGTGTGATCGATTCCCACTCGAGGGAATAAAATATTTAATATTTTCATTTCTTCGCTCTGATGAAAGCGTAGCGGTGAGTTTCGCCACTCAACACGACAATCACCTTATTATACCTTAGTATTCGGCCGAAAGTGGGGAACAAGTATGTCGTAATGGGAACGGAGTGTCTTAACAGTAGGTTCCCAGGTTATTTCTACCTACCCTGTTAGCAGGGCGTTTTTATATTTTTTGGCTTCAAGCCGTAGAGCTTAAAGCCAATAAATATAAACATAAAATAAGATTAGCGTTACGTTATTATAATTAATTCTAATTGTACACGCAAATTGCAGCAAAATGGATGTATAAATGCTTAGTTACCTTTTGAATGTGTTGATTTGCTTAAATATTTCTACGCTCTAAGAGACAATTTCATTTTGATACTCCACACCATCTTAAGACAAATGGACAGACGAATAACAATGTGATTCTACCCTATAAAAGTCGTAATATTATTAAGACTTAAGTTTGTGAAAAGCACTTTAATACATTATTTCATAATTGACTATTTTTAAAGCAGGCTAAGTATGTGAACCAATCTTTATATAGGCAGAAGTTACAGGTGATTATAGACGACCTCGAGTCGAGGACAAATTCAATTGTTATTTGCTCTTCTAACACACCTTATTCTTATAGAAATAAAGCTTATTCTCGTTTATATACATAAATAATTAGGTTTGTAGCTACAACAACTTATTTAAATATTGTATTGGAAAATAAACCTTGATATATGTAAATAGGTGTGGTTTTCCTTTGCGTCGTAGGTATATTTTATTAAGATTTTTTTATAGATAATAATTCGTTAAGACTTACAGTGTCGGATAAAATTGTGGTAATATTGGTATTGTGGTCGAAAAGCTTTATTAAAAGGGTTTACTCAACCATTTCTTATTTAAGTCTCTTAAGAAATTAAGAAAAAATATGTCGAGAATTTAGACCGTCGTGGCGCAGTGACACAAGCGTGTGACAGTAACAGCACACAGCAACAACAGGTAAAGGGCAGCGTTGAGTTTCACCAATAACTCGAGAATTCGGCGAGGAGTTGGGGACGGAAGAGTCTTAATGGGAACAGAGTGTCTTAAAAATAGGATCCTCTGCCTACACTGCTATGTACTGGATATAACGTGAAGCTACAAAAAAACAATAACTATGGTATTCTGTAGGAATTTTCGTATTAAATGTCGCCAGTATAAAGTCTTAATGATTAATATTTCTTACAAAAATGTAGCACGATATGAACTTGATACTATTAGACAGAATAAATCCTAATATTCTGAATTATTTCAATGCTTTAAGACGATAATCGAAGGTCAAGCCTAACCACAACTGTTGAACATAAAAAAACACAATTTACCTTTAAACGTTATAACAAACTTAACCGTGTTATATAATTTATTCAACTTAAAAAGAGAGTCTTAACACTAGATTCTGTCTTTCAACTTTGCTAAATGGAGAGATTTTGAAGCATTTTTTAATCTTTATATATTTATATGGACACTAAGTTTGACCAGAAGCCAGTCGTGGCGCAGCGGCACGCAGTGTGACAGTAAAAGGCTGGTTGTGGGTTCGATCCCCACTCGAGGAGATGAAATATTTACTTAAATTTATATTTCCATTTGTTCGCTCTGCTGTCAAGGCTAAGCGCGGCGTTGAGTTCTGCCATTCAAAACGCAATGCCTCCAGAATTCGGCAGACAAGAAAGTGGGGAACGGAGTGTCTTAACACTAGGTTCCCTCTGCCTACCTTGCTGTGTGCGTAAAGCTGATTTTTTATTTTTACTAAGTTTAAAATAATTGCTGCAAATGAGGGAAAATAATAGTAAATTATTTAAAAGAATGATTCACAATATGAAAAAAACACACACGAAGGCCAGTAATGAGGAAATATTGTTGGATGACTTATAGTTATTTGTTGAGGTATTCTTATATTTAAATGACTATCGCGCACATCCGCTTCGTAGAGTTTAAAATAAAAAATCATCTTTTAAAATAAATAAAATAATGGATGCCATTACTGATGATCATTTTCATGATTTTTACACACTTTTTACCGAATAGAGTAGCCGAATAGAGGGAACCTAGTGTTAAGACACTCCAATCACTACTTTCCATTTAATTTTTCAAGGTACAGCGCGTTGAGTGGCGGAATTGATGCCACTCTTTGTTAAACGCGCATAAAGTCCCGTAAAGTGCCGCGCGCTTGATTCCTATTCGAGGAAATAAAATAAATATTTTCATTTTTTCCGCTCTGGTGTCTAGGTAAAGCGAAGTGTTGAGTTACGCCGCTTAACACGTAATACCTCTAGTATCTAGCGGAAAATAGAAAACAGGAGTGTCTTAATGGGAACAAAGTTTCTTATCACTTGGGTCCCAGGTTCCCCTTCCCTACTCTTCTATGCTTTATATCGCATAAAGCTATTAAAAAAACACAATAAAAACTAGCTATCCACTTGACAGCTACAGATATATTCTTCCTAACATAATCCATTCATTCCACAGCGTGACCTTAACACACTATGATGTCACGTCACCTCACGCTTACGTCATCGGCGCTTGTCATTTGTTACATATAGTAGGTATATGTGGGTAGTATTGTAATGACAATTTGATAATAAAAATGTGGGACAGATCGATCGATTGTTGTTTTGTTTTTTAAAGCGGTTTTTTGTTGGGTTGAGCATATTGAGGCCGTCGTGGTGCAGGGGCACACGCGTTTGGCTGTAAAGCGGTTGTGGGTTTGATTTTGGGTGGGTTACTCTGGCAACGAGGTAAGCTTAGTATGCAACTCAGCACGTACGCTCCAGAATTCTTAACACTCTTGTCCCTTCTGCCTACTCTGCTATATGCTGGATAAATATTGTACGGAAAAAAAGGACAAGTGAATAGTCGTTTTTCGATGGGTGTGGTACGAACAAATAATAAAAAAAAATAAAAAAGGTTTCGGTACAAAAATTGAACTCGAGCTTTTTCTGAAATTCAAGCTTAGCTTAATCAAAACCCTTTCTCGGATATTTTATATAAACTAGCGACTTCAATACCAATTTTAAGGCTATAAGGAATGTAAACGCCAAATAAATATATTATTAAGTAAAGGTAAAAATACAATTTTCAGGAAATCAAGAGGCCAAGCATATTGTATATGATCTGAGTATATTGAGGATCTGAGGCTTGAATTTCAACTGGATATCCCCAAGTGAACCTGAGATAAAGGCTCTTGACAAACAGACAGACGGATGAACAACAAAGTGATCTTATATGAGATATAATTATATACACTTTTCTTTAAAAGGTACTGAACCCTAATGGACAAATAACTACCGTCCGTCCGTCCATTTTGAATTTATACTTATATACGTTTTTTTGTTTTAAACAGTATCTCGCTCATAACAGTGTAGGCAGAAGGAACATAGTAGCTAACTACTAATTTCCGTTCCTCATTTTCCTGAAGTTCCTCACTGAAGTCATTGCCTATTGAGTGGTGGAAATCAACGCCACACGTTGCCAAGTTACCATGGCAAGGTAATAAAAAAAGTAATCATTTCATTTTCTCGAATGCCTTTACAAATATTTTAATTAAAAACATACTGTACTGTAATAGAAGGAGCAGGAAACTCCTGCTCCTAAAGGAACATGGCCTGTCTAAAAATATCACAATTTAATTTCTAAAACGTACTTCGAAGTTGATGTCGGTAGAGAAAGGAGCTTTAAGTTGAACTCTTGGGTTGCAAGTCCCAGTCACTGCTGCAGCCTGCAATGACACTCACCTGACTTCCACCCTGTACGGTGTTACCATAAAATGCTAAATAGTTTCTTCTTCTATTTTTTTGACGTAACAAAAACACGTTTTTTTTTTTTTAAATTAGTCGAGGCCAGACATGGCGCAAAGCATAAAGTGTGGCTGTAAACGTCTATGGTTGTGGCTTTGATTCACACGCGATAAAATGAAATATATATTTATTTAAATTAATGATAATTAATTTCTCCGAGTAAAAAGTCTTAACACTAGGCACCCACTGCCTACCCTGCTACACGCGGGATACAGCGTGAAGTTTTAAAAAATAAATCCATTTATTTTTTAAATCTTCAAATAACAAAAAAACAAGACAAACAGACAAATGATGTAAGTACATTATATTTCTTATATATTTGCTAAACATTACATAAAACTTGTATAACAATTGACACATGCTAAGGTCGTCTTAGAGGCCAGTATTAAAATATACCCAAACTGAAAGATACATACAAACATACATTATGTATAGAATTGTAGATATTTTTAAACTGGTTATAAGTAATAGAGGATTGCCTTGTACGTCTTTGATCTTCCTTGTAATGCTAGAAGAGATTAGTTATGCAGTTGTCACCGGAAATTGATATAACAATATAATATTCAAAGCACAGCGTTCAGTTCCGCACTCAACACGCAATGTTTTGGCGGGGCATGGAGAACGGAGTCTTAATACATAGTACTCACTTAAAGCACCCTGCTCTTAGGCTAGACTAGTGTTGAGGTACTCCGTTCGCCACTTTCAGCTCAATATTCGAGACATTTATAATTGAGTGGCAGAACTCAACGCCGCGCTCTGTTTTGTTACACGAGAAAGAAAATGTCAATAATTTATTATCCGAGTAGTTAACGAACCCATAACAATCGAGCTTACAGTGAGATACAGTGACGGCCTCGAAGTTTAAAATAAGTTATAAAAAAAATACTCAAAAACCTTTCGTCATAGCTTGAAGTGAACGTATGGCTCAGCTGATTGTAACACGGTGTCAAGTTACTCGAAAGCTGCGAGTTAAAATTAACCTAAAAACTATTGAACTAAGGAATTTTAAAATATTTAAGTAATTGGCGTAACTCAACGCCATATTTTGTATTACTAGACTTTTGTTTGTAAATGGTAAAAAAAGTACAGTAACTGTATAGTTTTATCTGAATCTGTTCAGTACCTAGTTTTTTTGGAAAAGTGAACCAAACATCACAAATATTTTACATTTATTAGCACGATTGTCTCCACCTGGAATAGAACCCCAAGCCAATCAATTTCTACTTCTTCATATAAAACAACGTATAAAGTAAAACAAATATGACAATGTAATGTAGTAGCAAAACTAAGCTTAGTCACGTTCAGAATTGCCTTTGCAAATCCAAGGCTGCATCTATGAAAGTAATTACTGTTTGTAATGAGAATTTTATTAGGAGGCTAGTTTACTTTGTTTTGTATGGTTATGTGGCAACGTGCCTAATTGCGATAATTGTGGGTTTAAATCAGCTCGGTTCAAGATTTTTTAGGGTTCCGTACGTTCAAAAGGAAAAAACGTAATCCTTCGGAATGGAATCCGAACGGAACGGAACCCTCGTATTTCCTGTCTATGTAAACTATTTATCTCGGGATCGTCGTGAAGATGTCAAGCATTCAGATCTACGGTCCCTTTAAAGCACAGAAGAAATGCAAGCGTCTAAATCAACGCAGTCAAAACATATGAACATTTATGCATACATTTTGCTGCATTTCGTATGATATTCGCCGCGTTATCAAAACTTGCGCCAACTGAAAACATTTTTGTGTTGTATATATATTTGTGTATATTTTTTTTATAGATTTTCCATAAAAAACATACATATTTATAATCGTAGTTCAAAAAGATGCTTACGCTTACGCAAACTTAAGTTTGACAATTTTTACAAGTTGTACTTCCCGTTAATTCTGAGATCAGTACTGCACTCACGGTGGGAGAGTCCATCTCGCACTTGGCAGGTTTTTTCAGGTTTTCATAGCCATTAAAGACCAAAATTGAAACAATCTTAGCGCAGTGGCACAAGCTAGTAAGCGCAACGGTAGTGATGTCGATTCTCACTCGATGGAACCAATTATTTAATATTGTCATTTCTTTGCTCTGGTATCAAGGTAAAGCATGACGTTAAGTTTTACCACTCAACACATAATGCCTCGAGAATTCGGTAGAGTGGCAAGCGAAACACTTTAACACTAGGTTCCCCCTGCCAACCCTACAATATGCGGGATACAGCGTCAAGCTGATTGTCGTAATACATATATCCTGTATTATAATGAAGACCGTACAAAGTGGAGTGGCGAGTGTATAGAGAAGGTTAAATCGGAAAGCAGACCCATGCAAAAAAAGCCAGGACTAATGCCAATTAGAAAAAATAATGTCAAACTGATAAATTCATACACTTTTGTTCTAAAATCTGATAAAAAAACAGACCAGGTATCCACAGAATCATCATTTTCATCAAATCTTACGTCCACTTTAGTAACTTCGAATAATAAACGTAATAATTATATAATAACAGCACGAATCGAGTAAACTATAAAGTAAATGCACACGTTACAAAACTGCAAAACGAAAATGAAACGGATTTCATAATTTTCTCAAACAACAAAGGCCTATGTGAAACGTTGAACTGTCGTGAACGCAAGACTTGGACAAAAAGAATTGAAATATGGCGCTTTATGCAGTTACTTATATGTTCAGGTCGTTGTGCTGCAGTGGGGTGATTTCTCGTTGTAAATCAATGGTTATGGGTTTATCTAGACTCAAAGCGCGGCGTTGAGTTCCCCGCTAGCAAGCAATATCCATAAAAGTTGAGCGAAAACCGGGGAACGGAGTGTTTTAAGCTATTTTACGTACTGCGGCGCGACAGTAGTAGATTTTAATCGTTTTACAAAATTGGTATCTATTGTAATTTATACTTTCGTACTTATCAACTGACCAGGAGGACTTTGAAGTTAAATTTTAGGTGGTACAAGGAGGAACGAGACATGTATCAGAGAGGTCGGCCAATTTAGCATTATTATGAATTTAGAAATTAATTGAAAATATCGTACTTGAGAGCGACATATGAAGGATCGTTTTAACCATGTCGGTAGCAAGGAACTATATTTCTTATCTCTTATACGTATTTTAGTCCAAAGTTATTATCATTAAACTATATTTTAAAATCAGCTTCACGCTGTATCTCGCACACAGGGAACCTAGTGTTAAGACACTATGTTCGGCAATATCCATAAAATAATATAATAATAAATTCTTACTATAAAAATTATATACTACGCAAAATATTCAAGATATCTAAACTATTATTCAATTTGTTAATGATTTTATATAAATAAACAAAAAATGACAAAACAATTAAGTAAATTGGGTCAATATCATTTTCTATTAAATTAACAAATATCAAGTCATTAGTAAAAAAAGTAGATCAATCGATTTGTTAATAAATTAATGTTTTCCATTTATTTTCTTAATGTCAACAATTCATTACTAGACTCTACTAGAAATTTTAATTCTATTGTACAAATATATCGTTTTTTGTCACATTGTATCTTTCATATGACAGGGTAGGCAGAAGAACCCTGGTAATAAGACATTCCGGATCTCATTTTGCGCAAAATTTTCGAGACATTGTGTATTGAGTTGAGAAAGCGTTGAGTTTTTTTGATTGTCTTTAAAATAATTATTTTCCCTAAGCGAGAATAGATCCCACAAACGTTCGGTGTATAGTCAGACACTTTGCTGCTTCGTCACAGCAAGCCTGAAAACATTATCCATATTAATGTTTTTACATAATTATTTTACTGCACTACGTTCTTTAATTAGAAGCTGTCGTGGCGTCGTGATCCTATAAGGGTTCCGTTTCTTTCTTTAGAGGTACGGAACCCTAAAACGATATATTTCAAGAAACACCAGGTATTTTTTCCAAGTATAAATGATACAATAACCCAGTGACAGGTTCCACACGCAGTCACTGACGCGCATCGGTATTGACCTTCTTTGCGTGCTAGTGTTATACATGTTATGAACACGAAGAGCGTAGAAAATTGCATTTCGTGATTGATATTGTGGTCATGAGAAAAAATAAAAACGCTTATAAGATTTAAAAAACATTACGCAGATTTTTTTTAAGGTTTCGTACCTTTAAAGCAAAATTGCTTGTATACATCACTTTGTTGTCTGTCTGTCTGTCTGCCCATTTGTCTATTGTACTTCTTGTTGATATATCATCATGAAAATTAGTACGAAACCGTCGATGGGCAAGTGCGAGTCGCACTTGACTAGTTTTTTTTTGTGTCTTGAATTTCTTAGAGACTAACAGCACACTACAACCACGTGATTTACATTCTACAGCCACCTTTTTTAACTTTTTCGAAGCATATATTTTTATCTCCTACTCAAACTAGGTTTAGAATTACTAGTATTAGAACTATTATATATTATATCTAGATTATTTAATTCATAAAAAGTCAACATTCCTTTGCTTCACTCTTTTTTGTTTGCCTTACTTTAAAAAACCCCATAACCATCTTCTGCGGTCAGATGATATCAACTTCACCTCAATGTTATTTCTACAAAGTATATAAATAAAAAAATCTACGTTCGAAGTCACAATTTATATTTATTTTCGATGCTTCATGGCTTACTTGAATATTTTGTAAGACTCATAACAGTAAGAGAGGTAGGGGGAGACCTCGGTTGACCTTCGAAAACACAGGTATCAAAGATACTGGAGGAGGGTCACGTAAAAAGCATGAGGATCCCCCGGAGGGCATGTATGAAGACGCTGATGACGACGACGTGGACGAGGCGAAAGAGGTATGTAGAGACCGTAGCGTTTGGCGCTCCGTTCTCTCTGACTACCCCTGCTAGGGATAAAGCGTGAAGCTAAGTTAAGTTAGTACTCATGACAGTATGAAATTGAACTAAGACCTTTTGTGGGACAACAATGATCTTCCAAATAGTGTTGTGCTGTACCTGTGGTTGAAGTTACCCCTCGCACTAAGTGTTCAAAGGGCCAAGTTGTGGCACAGGAGCACAAAGCTGTGACTGTAAACGGTACTGGTTGTGGGTACGATTCCTATACGAGGAAATAAAATGTTTTCATATTTCCATTTCCTCTGATCTAGTAACAAAGCATACCGCGTTGAGTTTTACCATTCAATACACAATATCTCTAGAATACAGCGTAAAAAAATTGGGAACGGAAGTGTCGTTATGGAAGCGGAGCGTCTTAATACTAGACTCCCAGGTTCCCTCAGCCTACCCTGCTATGTGCGGGATACAGCGTGCAACTAAAGAAAGAAAAATAATAAAACACAATATATCTGGAAGTACAAAAAGAAAATAAAAATTGTGGTTGTGTTTTGACCGTCGTCTAAGTCGTTTAAGTGCGCTTAAGTGGTTACGTTTAGAATACGAATACAAACTTTAAAGGTCATTCTGTAATAGCTGTAAATATAGGACTTAAAATTTTGGGTTACACAAGACTATTTTCACAACACCTAATGGAGAAACATATAAATAAAATATTATATTTTGACAGAAATTATTGATATAATTTAGAATTTATCGACCAAAAATTAATTTAAAGACGTAAAAAGGAAACATCCGGTTCCCACGGTTCTACTCAAATGGACTACAGAGTATACTGCTTTCTTGTATATAAATAATTGTATTTCTTTGATCTATCAAAACAAAATACGTCGTTAAAGTAGGGAAGTATTGAATATAAAAGACTAAGTCCATAAGTAACGCTCACCTTTTCAAAATATCAAGAAAGCAGGTCACATTTCACAAAAAGCGTTTGTCCGAGTCCGTATTTCGTAACAACAGGAAAGCCCAATGCCGCTTCAAGATAGCAGAAAGAATGTACAGAGTACGAACCATTCTATGTTTGTTGACTAGTTATATAGAGATTATATTTAAAATTAAATTAATTTACTATGGAAAGTTAACCAATCAAAAGATTTCGAAAGATTTCATTCAATAGAAAGCAATCGAAAGATTTCATTCAATAGAAAGATTACTTTTTTAGAAAAACGTAAAAAAATAATTTTAAATGAAACTAATTTAACCGGATTAATCGCGTATATTTAAGGTTTTTACATTTTGGAAACCCGACGTTTCGAACACTTTACAGTAGTCCGTGGTCACGGGTAGACGGGTAAAATTAATTTTGTTACCAATGTATATGAAGACGAGAAAGTTAAAAATTGTATATGATTGTGATTGACAGACACCCTATACAAAACTCCCAAAATTCCCATGGGAAAATGACGTGATATATACATAAAGTAGCAGAGGAATCTAATCTAAAAAAATCTCAACTAAGTCTCAGTAGATGGAGAATATCTTTTTCAAAACATAAAACTAGTTTGGAAGTATCCAATTTACACTTTTCAATAGTTCAGTCAATCACCTTTCCCGTCTGTTTATTTAGATATCTTCTAAACAGTTAAACAGACTCACATCTTGTTTACTATTTAAATTATTATTTCATATATATATATATATATATATATATATATATATATATATATATATATATATATATATATATATATATATATATATATATATATACATTTACAAGAAGCGAAGAAAGAAATAAAAACAATCTTCTATTCCATATATGAGTACTAAATGAGAATACGATGCGTAAAAGTATGATTTTGGACATCAAAACCACAAGCACGAACGTGCGACTGTAAGCGTGACAGGTTGTAGGTTCGATTCCCATTCGAGCAAATTAAATATTTAATATTTCGTTGGTAATGATGAAAAGCGCATTGTAGAGTCTCCGCACTCAACACGCAATGCTTTTAGAATTTGATGGAAAGTGGCTAACGCACATAGGTACCCTCTGCCTAGCTATGGGCGGGATACGAGGCAAAGCTAAATAAAAACTAAACACCTGCCGACACAATACACATTACAAACTTGTAATAGAGTGTAATAGATATTTTTTTACAATATTATATTACTACTACACAATAAAGCACTAATTCATCAATACGTTTTCTAAAGTATATTCCCATTCTTACTATTTTCAAAGTATATTAAATAATACTTTAAAAATGCCAAAAACCTTCTATTCTATTCAATTGTATACAATTTACCAAGGAGCAACAATCAATCTCCCTAGTTGTAACCGCAACCAGTTCGGTTACAACATTGTTATACGTCATTCCAGCTCGAGAGTGCTAACTATCGGATATTTTCTGTTCCGTTAGACGGTGGCCGTTCGCCTTTTCTTTTGTTGGTTCCTTGTACAATATTGTGTTCGAGTTGCTACCGTCTATTTAATAGTTAATTGATGTATTTTTGAAGTTTTTGTGAGAGTTTTTGGTATTGTTTCTGTTGAAAATAGTTTTTTTTTAGTTATTTTGCTTTTTGAACTTGTGTTTGAGGTCTCCGTGGCGCAGGGGTGCAGTGCTCGAATGTAATTGTGACTTCAGAGTTGTGGATTCGATTCCCTCTTGGGGTTTAACAAGACAAAGTGCCGTATTCCATCACTCAATATGTAATGTCTCAATCACAATAGGGCGGAAAATGAAGAACAGAGTGTCTTAGCACTAAACCCTGTGCCTATTCTGCGATATCTAGAATACAACATGAAGGTAAAGAATGTGTAAGAATGTGTGGCTGTAAACGCGGCTGGTTGTGGGTTCAGTCTTCCAAAAATTCAATATAAATTTAATGGTTTCATTTATTTGCTATTCGGTCGCGGTAAAGCGTAGCGTAAAGTTTTTCAGGATTTGCTGGAAAATGGGGAACGAAACGGTTACCTCTGCCTACCCTGCTATGTTTAGGATGAAAAATCAATTTAAAAATAAATTCTAGTGACAATGGTGACATAATAATGACTTTTTATTAAAGCCACGAACGAACTGATAAATTAAGACGATGACATTTATTTTTAAGGAGTCGTATGGCCTTACTTATGTATGTCAATCACACTGACATTTAAAATAAAAAAACTTTAAAAATTGCACACCTGCTATACAAGAAGCCGTCGTGTCGCAGCGGGGCAGCGTCTCACTGTAAATACGACAGTTGGGGATACGATTGCCAAAAGGGAAAATTAATATTATTAAATTATTTTTCCGCTTTAATAAGATAAGGCTGCAGCGTTGAGCCCTACCATTCAAGAAGATAAAAATGAAAAATGGAGTATATTTATAATCGAATCTCTACCCTTCTCTGCTAAGGGGAGCGCTCCTGTAAGGAAGATAGGATAGGGGAAGCTCTACTTTTTTTTAATATAGGTTGCTCTAGTCGTCGCCTGCAATTCGTTGTTTGCAAGGACTTTCAGGGTAAATGGAGTTTTGAGCTGTGAACATCTCCTCTCTTAGTCCTCCTCTACACTTCCTAGCCTAGCTACATATATGAAGAATTTAATCTTTCTTAGCCCAGTAGTTTTATACATGTTAAATTGTCGCTAAAATCATGTAGTCTGAAACAAAAAAGGGTGCTAATATTTAAAATGGCCAACACGTGAAAGTAGGACATATTATGTAATGATGAGACGATGAAGGACGATTGACGATCGAGAAATGTTGCGTTAAACTTACTTCTTGAATGAAATTCTTCAATATTGAGAAATATATATATATATATGTATGTATACGTTGTGTATCTCGATCGACGGATCAATGGCTGTCTATGGGTAGAGGACCTCGGTACTTATCATCCCTATTATCCTCCCATTTCATCCCTATGTATGTTCAGCGATGTTCACTAGTTCATCAGATATTTAGGAATTTGTGATGTTTTGAAAAAAACCGACTCTTCGCGCAGTAATTTAAAAGCATTGCTCTATAAATATTGGAAATAACAACAAAATAAAAATTATTAAAAAAAAATCCCTCAAGGCCAGCTGAATTATATGTAGAAATTTGTTTGTATGGCTGTCTGTAAAAAGACTTTATCTCATGGGAAAAGGGAAAGCTAAGCCTGAATTCCAGAAAAAGCTCGAGACCTCCAAGTTTTGTACGGAACCCTCGATGGGCGAGCTTGTTAAAATATATTTCTGCAAAACCATAAATACATACTTGAATTTGTTTTAATGTTATTAATAATCAAGAAATATTATTTATTTTTTATTTTAAAATGTATTATTGAATGCATGAGCAAAAATATTTTTTTTTATGTTCTTTATCACGTTACACCTGTAATTTTGTTTCGCATTAAGCAACCGACAATTTCATATATTATAATTATAATTTATATGAGATACTTTTAGATCCCGCGCATAAAAGACTTTCTGAGCTTTCAATGAGCTTTAAATTGAAAATGAAGAATTAAATGATTTCTCTTTTTTTATATTTTACTACTTACTAGCCTTGTGGTCGTGGCGTTGCTCACGTGCTTTTTAACTTTCTTATGACATTTTTTTTGTAGCTCTATAATTTAAACAAATTAATAAACATTGATTTTTATTAATTGAGAGTTTCAAATTATTATAATTATTTTTCATATAAACTTTCAATTTCCGTTTTCCTCCCTTGGGAGTGAATTTTCAAAAAACCCGCTTTCTATCTCTGGATATTTTAGTCACCTCGCAGAGAACCTAGTGCATATATATAAAAATACGTCCCCATATTGTAATTTCTACTTACTTAGCTGAAACGATTGTTATAGGGTCAAGTCCCATCCGGGGAATGGTTAAAAATAAATATATTTTTTTCTTGCTCGCATCCTTTCTCTGAACATAGGATCAATTTGGGTTTTCCTACACTATTTTATTTTATTTTCCCATATAAAGGAGAAGGCAAGCAGAGCCTAGTGTTAGGATCCTCCGCATCTGTCTAAATTTGAGAATTTTGGCGTTTTGAAGTAGCGGACCTAAATGCTACGCTTTCTCAATGCATATATTAGTGCATTTATATTTCGTTCCTTTAATATACTTACTATATCAACCTACAAAAAACAAGCAAATCGACAACATATATAAAATGTTCCCTCACATTGAAACACCCCGCGGCTTCATGTCGCGGCTGGCTTGCTTACAATAGGTGAAATACCAGTCCGCTCGACGGCCCCAAGCCGAGGTTCGAGTCCAACAGGGGTTACCTTTTCCGCCGTCGACATCCTCACAGACAGCAAATATCGTGCTTGCATATCTACAGGTGTCGCAATCGGTGTGCATTATCCTCACGTCCGAAACAAAAATTAAACACCAACATTTTTATAGAGCTATATTTAAGTCATTTAATAAGTCAAATTTCGAAGTTTATCTTCAAATAAATAAAAAAGTTAAAAAAAATGACCGCGTGTTCGTCGACGCGGAAGAAGTCAGGCTCCGTCAAGCATGACATACAAAGAAGAAATAATGGCCAAAGTATAAGTATAAACATAATTGTGGGTGTCGGTAATAACAGGATATAATTATTACAAGTTTTCATATATAGAAACCTATTTTTTTTAAATCATGAATTCAAAAAATATATTTATTGAGCTTATATAGTAGAAGACCGTTAAGGCGCAGGGGACAACCGTGTTCACTTGAACTCGCGGCGGTTAGGTTCGATTTTAATTTCTTCGCCCTGTAACAAGGCAAAGCAAGCTGTTGAGTTATGAATCTCAACACGCAATGAAGTGCCTGAATGGGACTATATATAGTTTACACTGTAAAGATTACCTAAGAGCTCGATACAATTAACGAACGAACGTAATTTGGACTTTTTTAAAATATTGCAGGAATTTGCGCAATGCAAGTTTGTAATAAAAGACATAAAAATAAAAAAGAAAATAAATAGTAATGTATGCGACATTGACATATTTAATTTGTATGTTTTAAAAAAATACAATTACGTCGTTGTTTCACCAAATACATATATATAAATACACTACCACCATGCAACTACCGTGTGTACTAAATAACTTATAGAATTGAGATCAGTCCTTCACATAATCTACGCTTGGCTAATGTATGTATGTACATTTATGTCGTCGTAGTAAATAACTATAATATAAGGAATGTATGTCTTAGATTTGTTTCTTGCTTCACACTGTCTTTCGCTCAGAGGGAACCTAATGTAGACACAGTTTGTTCAACATTATCCGCTCAATTTTCAAGACATTACGAGGTGCACCGAATAACTTATACTCATTTTCGAGACATTATGTGTTGAGTGGACTCAATGCAGCGCTTAGTTTTACTATTAGATCGAACCAATGAAGATAACTCCTCCCCCCGAGAGCAAATCGAACCCATAACCGTTTTGTGACGTGTGATCCCGGCCTAGAATAACATCATCCTGGTACTGGTGGTGTCGTAAGAGGCGACTAAAGTACATATGGTAGAGTCACATCGCCAGTAACGCAACACGCATGGGCAGACTCGACCGGATCATTACCACCCCCGGCATTTAAAACTGGCGTGAAGTAGTGGCTTCATGCCACTGCGTTTCGCATCAGGTAATGCCGGGCCCCGGCGCCCAACCCACCTTAAAGGCAGGCAACGCACCTGTAGCTCCTCTGGGGTTGCACGGGGTCGTGGGCGGCGGTAATCACTTGACCCGCACGCTCGTTTGCCGTGTCTGTTCCATAAAAAAAAATTAAAAAAAATAACCGTCACGTTTACACCAGTACCTCTACATCACGACGTGACTTATGTATAATGACCTAATAATTAGGTATTTTTATCATAATTTAACCTTAATACCCATAAAGGTGAACTGGTTAGTCTAAAACATTTATAAAGTTGTCTAGAGAAAGCTCCACGGGCAGTATTACACAATATCACCATTCACCTGGCACGTGGACGTGGGGCAATCATACTAGCAACTTCAAATATTTATTTATATGAGATGGGCTATTTAATTTGGGTTTTTTAATTTGTTTTATAACATAAAAAGGTTTTGCTTAAGATATGTTATTGTGTGATTGAGGTAGTCGTGGCGCAGCGGCACGGTTTTTGACTGTAAACGTGATGGCAGTGGGCTCAGTTCTCATTTGAAGAACAGAAATATTTTTATTTCTTCGCTCTGGCGTCAATGCAAAGCGCTGCGTTGAGCTCCGCTACTCGAAACGCAATGGTTCCAGAATTCGGCGAAAAATGGGAAATAGAGTGTCTGAACAGCTAGCACTAGGGTCCCTCTGCTTACCCTGTTGTGTGGGGGATACAGCGTGAAGCTAAAAAATATCCAAACAACTTATAAATAACTCTCAAGTTCTATGATTATACAATTATGACAAGTGGGTCAAGTTCAGTATATTATATATTTCCAAAGCGGCCTAAAAAAACCTGTTAAAATGAACATTTTAATAAAATCTATTTCGTATTCCTTTTTAAATCGTCACGCTGTAACCCGCAACCATCAGAGAAGGCACAGGCAACCTAGTCTTAAGACACTGCGTTCGCCATTTTCCGCTGAATTCTGGAGGAGTCGAACCCACTACCTGTCGAGTTTAGTTACGACTGGCCTCACCTAGAATTCCTTTATAAATTTTATAGAAACATACTAAACTGCACATATTTTATACAAGATTAGTAAAAACTGAGAGCATATGTAATTAATGTAAATTTAAACAGTTGCACCGAGACGGACTCGGTTTACATACAAAAGAATTCGACTTCGTTACTGGCTGTAGTTACGACACTGTAACAATATTTACTCAACGTGCCCTACTTTAAATATATCGATATATAAGATTGGTGATTATTTTTTTTAACGAGTTTCACGCCTTTTGTTTCTATTTTTTCTTGGTAGGGACAGAAAACATAGTGTCTTGACTCTGTACTCTGGTTTTAGACTGAAATAGGAACACTGTGAATCAAGCCGCTTTATTTTACTATGACTGGAAAAGAAGCGCAGCGCATATACTCAATTTTATTATAAGCGTACTGGTTGCGGGTTCGAGTCGCATTTGGAAGAATAAAATTTCTTCACCATAGGTATTCATAACAAGGCACTCAAAGATGTAAATTTCCGCTACGTTAAAATATTTATATCTATATTTTCTAAGTGTGTAATAATACTATAGGAATGTTAAAAGACTATTGTAGTTCCAGCTTTATCGATATGATCTAATATAATCTAAAGGCCACCAGTTCAAATCTCAATGACGATATAATTGCTAATCAATTTGCCATTGTACAAAGTGGACAATGTATTTTTAAGTAGGAAAAGGAAAGCTAATGTTAAGTCACTCTGCTCTCCATGTTCTTTAAATAGATTGGTGGCGGAATGGCGACAAACTCCGGGCATTACATAAACACCGAAGAGTTTTTTTTTTCTTTTGCAATCCGATCAAATCTTCACGCTGTATCCTGTGAGTAACATAGGCAATGGGAGCTTAGTGTTAACACACTCCGATCTAAATTTTTTACCGAATTCCGGAAACATTGCGATTTGAGTAGCGGGACTTAACGCCGAGCTGAAAAAGAAGTCTGAAATATAATAAATCATGAAATTATCATGATTTTAGATGAAATGGAAGAATAACTTTAATAACTTAAATTTGATAAACTGAAATTTTGAGGGAGAGAAAACCCTATTACAAATTTATATTTATAGATCATTGCAAAGAAAATGTGTGCATTCACCCGCAAATTACAGTTTGCCAAATTTAAGTTATTAAAGTTATTCTTCCAGTTCATCTAAAATCATGATCATTTAATATTTTACTATATTTCAGACTTTTTTTTTCAGGCCTCCGTGCGGCTCTATCGTGAGTCTCTTTTGTACTAATTAAATTTTAATTAGAACAAAAGCAACTCAACTCCGAACTAACTCACGAAAAAATCGAATCTGTTACTACCGCATCTAGCAATTGGAACTGCACCCAAGTGTCATCTGTAATTAGTACTTATACCAAAACTAGTTTTATGAAGTAATAGTAATGATAGACATTATATAATTTATCTTTCTAATATGTATTACGACATCTTTGTACTAACTGCTAAGCCATTAAGAAGTGCCTTATGGTACAGTGATAGAGAACTTATACGTTTAATGTTCGGGTTGCGGGTTCTTTTCCCTTTATTTTTTTTTGTTACTCAAAATATAAGAATTAATATAATAAGAAAATAAACTTGCATCATGATCTATTCAATTACCCTAGAGACATACATATATTATACGAGTACATGTGCCCTCTCGAAATACGTCGATTTCGATGAAACTTAGACGGTTTCCTGAAAAGAAATACACTGGATTTTAATAAAGTTTCTGAAATATTTCATAACTGACACGTAAACATACAAAACTTACAAAATTATTAGCTTTTTCTAGCATTCTTTCTTTTAGCTTCATGCTATATTTCGCATATAGCAGGATAGGAAAACTAGTGTTAAGACACTCATTACTTATTTAGTGACGGAACTCACGCGTCGGTTGACCTTATTAACAGAATGAATCAATGAAAATGATTCCATTCCCTTCATTCTCAAATGAGAATCGAACCCACAACCGTTACGTTAGCAGTCACACTTTGTGACAATTTATCAAACTGGCTTCTTAAATATAAAATTAAATTGATTACTATAATAATCTTATTTATTGTTTCAGACTGAACAATGTGGCGATTGGTGATGATGGCGGCGCTGGTCGCGACCGCGCGCGCCAAGCAGATACCTTCTAAAACCGGTGAGACATTAAGTATATTAAATATTATTTGCTTATTTATTAGTCTAGTGAAATCTGGAGAAAAGAAAAAGAGTGTTTGATCTCTACATTGTTTCTTTATAAAAAAAAACAATTTTACATAATCTACGGGTACATAGATATTTTAAATTCTTATGTTACTGACTGACTGACACGCAGGGACTTAGAGACTGGTCTTAGTAAGTTGAAATTTGGCCCGTACGTAGGTTACAGAATGTAGGGAAGCGCTCATAAAAGGTGTCCCGAAATTCCTACGGAAACGGATTTTTTTATTATTAACCGCCTTTCTTTCTGGAATGATGATATTATATATTTGTTAATTATATATTTTTTTATGTTTATTCGACGATTTCTCCGTCATAAGTCTTAATGTCTCCGTAAACAAAGTTGAGGGCTACTAGTATACTTAAATAATACTATCACAATAGTCTTCCGAAAAATGTGAGAACGTTTGTTTTAAAAGTATCAATAACATCTTTCACTTCAAACTAAAGTATATCGTTTTTATGTTATTTTCAGAGTTCAACGAACGTTGCTATATATTTTGCTTTGCTTTTTGCGAAGAATTCTGTTTTATACAACTTCAGAGGTGCCAAGATTTATTAATAGCCTCAAGTGTTGAATATTATAAGGCTATGTTATTGGTTTTATTTTAATTTAAGCTTTATAATTTTACGGAGGGCATGTATGAAGAGGTTGATGACAGTGGACGAGGCGAAAGAGGTATGTAGAGACCGTAGCATTTGGCGCTCCGTTCTCTCTGACTACCCCGCTAGGGATAAAGCGTGAAGTTAAGTTAAGTTAAGTTATAATTTTACTTGGAAAGTGGATAATAATTATTAGTTTAAATCATATCAAAACAGCTTCACGCTGTATCCCGCACACAGCAGAGTAGGCAGAGGGAACCTAGTATTAAGACACTCCGTACCCCACTTTTACGCTGAAAATTTTACTACCACGCCCATTTACCAGCATTTTTCCTACCGGAACTTGAACTCGCGACCATCATCATATATCATAAGGAACTATTAATTACATTAGAGTAGAAAGCACGGAACCGTGTGTAGCGTGACGCCGCCTTTACACTATCCGTTATATTATGTACTTCCTTTCAGTCACTGGAGCAAAACGATATTGAAATATATCTATTTACATAGAGAAGTTCCATAAATGATCAGTTTGAATCTGTAAATTTTGGGTAACTATTTCAAATCTTTTATCCAATTGGGTAGCACTAGTAGTATGAACGTACAGCTTAGTGAGGTAAAGTACTTATTTGGACGTTTTATCCAAAATTCCATTTACCTATGGGTATACCTTTTGTATTTTCACGTTCTAACCCGCATATATATAGACAGAGGGGACCTGGAAACCTAGTGCTAGGACGGTCTGTTTCCCTCTTTCTGCTTGAGTAACGGAACTGCTTCTTGAGTAGCGAAACTTAAATATACCCATAACCTTATACATATATTAAGAAAATTGTTTAGATGTGAAATGTTAAAATAAAAAATCAACTTCACGCTGTATCCCGCACACAGCAGGATAGGCAGAGGGAACCTAGTGTTCAAACACTCCGCCGACTTTTTGCCGATTTCTGAAGGCATTTCGTGTTGAGTGTTCTCAACAGCGCTTTGCCTGTCTGGTGTCGACCAGAGCGAAGAAAATGAAAAATATTAAATATTTCATGTATTCACTTACAGTCACACGCCTGTGCCACGACTGGCCTCATCCATAATATCTGAATAACACACAGTTAACATTCCAAGGGTTATATTTATCCCATTCTTTTACAGAACTAGCTACAACCTCAGTAGCGACGGCAACAGAACCGGTCACTGAGTGGCCAGCACCCCTCGCGCCTCTCGACACCCTCGCGGTCGCGTGCGAAAAGGACAACATGCATGTTACTATCTCTCTCGCACACACTCGGCCTCATCCTAATAGGTATGTGTTTATTATTATTATTTAATAATATATATTTAATTAATATATATAATAAAAAGTATATATAAGTAGATTTTTCTGTTTGTTTGATGTAAGAAAAAATAACAAGCAAAGCTTTTTACACTGTTGAAATATATTTACAGGATAAATATGTATGGAATTAATGTCTATTCAATGTGATGCAGGATAGCTGCCAGTTAATGTTATAATCAAATTATACTCTTTGAGAAGACCAACTGTTAAGTTCCTTGTCGGCTCTTCTCAGCAGAACTGCCTTCCGAGCCGGTGGTAGCTTTTTTGTTCATATGTTCATCCGACGATTTAAAAGTGCTTATAATAGTCTTTTTATATAAACAATATTTTGAATTTGAATTTAATGGAGCCTTGTTTCAATAATTTATTTTTTACTCGCTTTTTCCCGCATAATACAGTAGGTAGAGGAAACCTAGTATTAAGAAAGCCGTTGAACAATTTCCATCCAATATTCGATTCAGTTTTCTTTAATGATGTATATGGGAATATTGTTTATATAAAATATTAATTAAAAATTAAAATCTAACTTTGACAGAACAGATATTATAAAAAAAAACCTTTATTTCAATTCCATAGATAAACATCCTTATTCTTTCAAAAATAAAAAAGCTATAATCTTATTATATTCTGTAAATAGAGTTATATTCTCCATTTTAAATAGTCCATACTCCATTAAAATATTCTCTTATTGCATATTCCAGGCAAGGACGTAAAAATAGAACTAAAAGGCTCATATGACCAGCATTGCTGTGGTTGTTTCACGTTTTAGTGGTCAAGGCACTTTATACAAACTAGCTTTTGCAACTAACTGCATAATCATAGTCTATTTTAAATGTATTCTAAGTTGGACAACGTCGAAATGTATATACGGGAACCCGGGAACCTAGTGTTGAAACACTTCGCTGAATTCTGCAGCCATTGCGTGTTGAGTGGTGGTGATTCAACGACGCGCTTTGCCTCGATAACAGAGAGAGAAACAGTGAAAGTATTATATTTTATGTAGTTCTAGTGGGAATCGAACCCATAACAGGTCACGTCATGTCACTGGTTTTTAATTAATATAAAATTATCGCACTTGACCACAAATGGCAAACGATCATTGGCATCAATGATAATCATCACAGTATATTTTGAATTTGAACCTATAGCTTTAGAGTTTTTTGACACACGTGACAGCTACAAAATCCTGGGGAATACAGCATCATCGCTTCTAAGCAAATCATATTATTTCTTATAAAAAAATTCTAAGCACAAGTATATGGAGAATTTTATAGGTTCGTCACAACATATATAGATGAGCCTAATTATATGTACTCTATAAGGAACCTTGTTTACTTCCTATAGACTGAAATATTTATGGTATTTATACGTGTATTAAGAATCCTGACAGTTCTTTTTGCTTGATCCCTAACAAGATTTACTGGATTTAATTCCTTGCCTTTGAGAATTATAATTTGTTATTTGGAAAAAATATTTTAAACGAGTGCTTTTCAAGTTAATATAATATTTACTATATAATTTTGAACGACACTAGTCTTAGTATAAATGAAAACATTGCTCTATTTAGAGTATAATAAAAATATACCGACTACTCTGTATTTTTATAATACTCTGAATAGTTTCATCACTAGGCTCGTAGTGGTAAATCACGAATTTGCCTGTAGGTCATTTGTAATAGGACGTTACAAAGGGCTCGACTTGCAAAGTTACATTTTGGTGGGACATGATCAGTTTATATGGTCAAAATAAATTTATTTAAGTCAAAACTCAATCTATTAGTCATTGGGGCAATTTTAGTGACTCATATATTCTAAACTAGAATTATATTGAAAGACATATGATACTTTTTGTTAAAAAAAAACTATATCCTTTAGCTATAATATGAAAATAAGTTAAAGCTAGCGACGCCGCGTTTGTCTCTAGTATAAAATAACCTAACAAACTCGTATATTTCCAGTATATACGACTCATTCAATGGGATTGTCTACCCCGCGGGTCTCGGCAGTAACTCTTCGTGCCTGCGAGAATATGTTTCTGCGAGGGGCGACTTGCAATACACGCTGCCGTTGAAAGGATGCAATACTATGTCTAATGATAATGTAAGTAGATTTTGAAACTATTATTAGCATTTTTTTTCATAAATCTAAGCGCGGCGTTGAGTTCCGCCAGTCAACGCGCAATGTATGTAAAATTTTGGAATAGGAAGGAAAACAGGTAGTGTCTTAACGCACGTGGAATTACGGAACACCATATCTTGAGCGAATTCAGAGCAGAGAGAATAAATGAAAAAAATGAATTCTTACTATTGTGAATAGAACCCACAACTATCGCGTTTGCTGTCAGATGATTTGAAGTGAAGATATGAGAGACATTTTAAGCATGAAGTTTATTATTGTATGCACTTGCGGAAAATGTTTAATTTATACAACAGTTGATTTAATGGCTGCCCATAACGTAAGTTCTTCTTCGAGCCTTACTTCTAACAGTATTGTACGCAACATTGTAATCTCTTAGGAACTCCTTAAACTCAAATTTTATTTCCTATTCAAGTAAAATATAAAATATAACTTATAACTACAACTAACTTCCCGCTTATCCCTAGCTGGGTGGTTAGAGAGAACGAAGCGCCAAACGCTACGGTCTCTACATACCTCTTTCGCCTCGTCCACTGTCATGAAAATATAACCTATAACCTAAAAATAATATGTAAGAGGCCAGCCGTGGCTCAGGGGTACAAGTGTGTGGCTGTGCAACACTGTGTGTATACGGGATAGACTATGGGTCTAATGGCCACTCAGGGCAATGAAATATTTAAAATTTTAAATTTTTACTCAGTCAACACGCAATGTCTTCAGAAAGTTTTCGTCCTCCACTCTCAGACTTTTGGCTGAAAGTGGAAAACGGTAGTGTCTTAATGATAGTGTAGTGTCTTAACACCAGGTTTCCAGGTTTCCTCTGCCTACTCTGTTATGTTCGGGATATAGCGTAAAGCTAAAAAAGATCACGGGAGAAAACATGACCTTATTTTAATAGAAGCAATAAAATACATTTTAATTAACATATATATACATAATAGCCACTCAACACGCAATGCCTTCAGAATTCGGCAGAAAATCGGGAACGGAGTGTCTTAACACTAGGTTCCCTCTGCCTACCCTGCTGTGTGCGGGATACAGCGTGAAGCTCCTTTATTTTTATTTATATACAATGAATTCTACGGGTTGGGACGGAATCCTCTAAAAGAGATTCGTCTGTTCCTCTGCGCCACATTAAATTTACTTTTAAAATACTCATATTCAAGAATTCCATTCCATTTCATTAGTATATACTAACTTTGGAATTCTAGTGTTATAAGAAATATTCCTTGGAATATCCATTGATATCCATTGTTAGTATAGTTACGTGCTTCGAGCTTTGTGTAAAGTGCAACGCGTACAGAAATACGAATATGCTGTTTAAATATAAATATTTAATTTTCAATATGTTAAGGGCTTATTTAAATCTTATAAAGTATATTATAATATAATGCTAGTTTACATTCACGCATCTCTGGTGTTTTGTAATTAAGATAAAGAGAGTACAGTGTCACATGTCCCAATCTCAATTTTTACGATACCGTACTTTAAAACAAAAAAATATATCACCGTGTTGCCTGTCTATGTGTCCGTCAATTAAGACACTTTTTCACAATAACGCATGCCAATATCAACTAACATCACAATTTCAGGTCTAGAGTTCAATGAAGAAAAGAATAAAAAACTTCTAAGTTTATGCCTCATATTAGGATTTTAAATCTTTTTAACCTTTGATCTGAGTTATGTAGTTATTACTACTACATTACTAAAAAATAAAAAAATCTAAAAAATTCAGCTTCACGCTGTATCCCGCACACAGCAGGGTAGGCAGAAGCAACCTAGTGTTAAGACACTCCGTTCCTCACTTTTTGCCTTTGTCTGGAGGCATTGCGTGCTTAGTGGCAGGACTCAACGCTCACCGCTCTTTGCCTCGACACCAGAGCAAAGAAATAGAAATATAAATTTAAGTAAATATTTCACCTCTTTGCACCACCTTTGTGCCGTGTGATCCCGGCCTAGAATAGGATCATCCTGGTACTGGTGGTGTCGTAAGAGGCGACTACAGTACGTGTGGTAGAGTCACGTCGCCAGCAATGGCAACACGCATGGGCAGACTCGACCGGATCATTACCACCCCCGGCATTTAAAACCGGCGTGGAGTAGTGGCTTTATACCACTGCGTTTCGCATCAGGTAATGCCGGGCCCCGGCGCCCAACCCATCTTAAAAGCCGGCAACGCACTTTTAGCTCCTCTGGGGTTGCACGGGGTCGTGGGCGGCGGTAATCACTTACCATCAGGTGACCCGCACGCTCGTTTGCCGAGTCTTGTCCATAAAAAAAAACCTCCTGGAGTGGGGATCGAACCCACAACTAGTCGGTTTTACAGTCACACTGTGCCCCTGCACCACGACTGGCCTCATGGATAAAAAATAAATCCATATATTTTTTCGTACACTGTCCCTCTACCTCACAACAGATTCATCATCTCATGTATTATCAAACATTAGTTCCAATACTTTCACAAAAATGCAATTCAATTAGCAGCTGTGTCTCAACCATCACTTGTGATTATTTAACAAAGTCATAAACGAAATGTGGGATCTTTTAACCGATTACAAAGACAATGGGCGGGTTACTTTAACTATTATTTTTTCGATATACACAAAAATAATGCTCTTTGTTCGATAGAACGTTATCATACTCAATCAGCATCAAAAAACTTTTTTTAATTTGTTAATAACGACATAATTATAAAACGGCGGGCCTTAATAGATTTTTTTACAACAATTTATAATCTATATCTATATATAATATCGATAATCACATTTACAACTTACTGTGCGTCCCACTTTACCCATTACGTAAGTAAGGAAGCGCGTGATAGGAATGGATGGTTATACAGCGAGTAGGAAGCTCGTGTCACACGAAGGGTTATTGTACTATTGACGTAGGGTGCTATTATTGGGCACTATAGTATAGTTGTTTTGAGTTTTGACGGTTGTACATTGAGAGAGCGCAGGTTCTTATTTATTTGTAATTTCAGAGTTGTACTAAGCGTAGTTTGTCAGTCACTTAGTAACTCAGTGGCGCAGTGGTACAGGCGTGCTGTAAACGTGACAGGTTGTATTTTGGATTCCCACTCGAAAAATTTAAATATTTAATATTGTAATTTCTTCGCTCTGGTCACGATACAAAGCGCGGCGTTGAGTATCGCCCCTCAACTTGCAATGCCTCCAAAATTTGGCGGAAAGTGGGGAACGGCGGTTTCCTACTTGGAGAGTATGAATAGGTTCCTGATTTCCTCTGCTTACTTTGCTATGTACAGCTTACAAAAATGCATATTAAGCAACGTAACATAACACCGCGTATTACTTTACTAGGCACCGTATAGCAACTATATTTTAAATATAACTTAATATAAATAGTGACAATGCTGCCTGCTGGTATGGTGATGTCATGATCGTGACCCTCGTGAGGAGGTCTTCACGAGTAAACAACTTGTTAGAGCCGTACTCATTCTTATATAATAATTTCATTTATTTCCTCCTTTTCTCTGTCTACATTTATTAATATACAGAGAATAGAAAAATGGGATTTTATTTTTAAGGGGTTGCAAGTACTCTTTTTGAATAGAGACTTGTTAACTTTGCTGTTCTCTTATTTTTGATGGTTTAGCTAGATTTTACACGTGACTTCGTCTGAATCTAACAATCGTCGTATTTACACTCACACGCTTGTGCCATAATATTGAATAATTAGACTATTCAAGACACAAATGATTTTTCTAATCGAATCAGTAGTTCCTGAGATTGATACAAACCAACAAACAAACAAATTCTAATCTTAAGTAATTCAATGTTTTATTTAACAACATTTTATCTCAGTTTACATTTTGTTATGTGAGAATAAATCCAAAAATCATCTATAAATATGAAGGGAATCACACAGTTTTTTTTTTAAATTCTTCCCCATTCATTGACACATGCTAACAAGCAAACACTTTTTATGGGGACAGATAAGATATATTTATTATTTATATTCTGTCATTTTATTTACATAGGACTGTGGTTCTTGAAAACATTTATTTAAAACAACAATGTGTACAAAAGCATTGTAAATAAAATAGTGTTAATATTTAAATAGTCTTTATTTTCACGTTCGCCAAGCTATTATTTATTAAAAATACTTTTGCAATGTTTTGTTAAAACCGGTCAAGAGTGATTCGGGCAAACTGATGCTTTTTTGGAAGTCAATATTTTATAATTTAGTATACCGATTTCAGTTAATCTTGGATTTTTTCCTAAGGTTCCCTGAGTTACCTAAGTCTTTGTTTTAAATCAAAGAAATGAATTACTTCCATATGATTTTGAGATTTATTTTTAGAATTTTTGGATATACAACTAGGTATACACTCCATAACTTCACTCCATAAGTGACGCAAAATATTAATTGGCCTTACTCTAGACAAAAAAAAATAGTAATAATACGTTCCTCTTAATAAGAATCGAATACACAATCACCACGATTTAAGTCAGACACTGTTAGAAACACTTACCTATAAACATATATATATATATTTACATTTTTGGTTACTTTTATTGAAATTCAAAATCTTTCCCCAAGAATTTATTGCACATTATAGTCGAATACCTTAAATAGGTAAATCACGATTGCACAGTGGACAATCCATTTAAGTTAGCCATCTTGTATTGACCATATATGATGCGGTTTTTCTATACACCTTATAAGTACGGGCTTGTTACAACGTGAGATGAATATATTTTTGTAAAAAAATAGCAACTGTTTATTTTTGAGCTGTGATGTGATTTTTTATATTTTGTTTTTGGCTTCGTTATTTGGCTTAAAGATGTTAAGATTGATAGATTCTTGATCTTTTCTTCTTGATGGTTACGACTTCAATACCACTCAGGGAAATTGAATCATGAAAAATAATACAAACGATAAAATTTTACTAAATTCTTTTGGTAACGAACTACTGACAGAACTTAATTACCTTCATGATGAGTCAGATGCGGAAAGCCTGAACATTTTACATGTATATAAAAAAAATTAGTATATAAATGTATTTACATGTACATGTTAATGTCTTAACCATGTAAAAAGCTTATCTCGCCCCATTGTTTTGCCCATCTGTAATTACCAAGTTAACCTACGAGCTACGTATAATATAACCTCACTTTGATGGTTATCTTCAATTTATTGTTGATTTTGAAAGGATTTTTTTCTGTTTTGTGAGGTTTTTTAAATAAAATAGTTTATTTATCAGCTTCACGCTGTGTCCCGCACACAGCGGGGTAGGCGGAGGGAATCTAGTGTTAAGACCCTCAATTCCCCACTTACCGCCAAGTTCTGGAGGCATTGCATGTTGAGTGGCGGAACTCAACACCAGACACGAGAGCGAAGAAATTAAGATATAAATGATAATGAATATTTTTTTCCTCGAGTGGGGATCGAACCCACAACCAGTCGATTTTACATATAAAAAAATTAGGAAAGGGATCCTAGCGTTTAGACACTCCGTTCCTTACGCACTTCTCTATTTTCGAGACATTACGTGTTGAATGGTGGAACTCAATGCTGAGAATAGAACCCACAACCGTTGCGTTTTTGCTTTTGTGTCATGACGGCCTCAGTTCATAATATATTTTTTCAAATGTTCAGTTAAATAATATATTAACGTTGAGATTGACGACCAAATCGTTGTTGAAAATAACGGAGGTATTTATTTTCTTGGATGTTTTAAAACGATCTATTTTGATGTTAAATCAACGGTTTTAAGCTTTTAATTGATGTTGAAAGTCCCGTTAGACACAAAATATATATTTGTAATAAAATTTTGAGTAACAAAAAATTAAGGTTAAACATTAAAAAAATACACAGTTTAGTTAGGTTCAAGTTTTTTGAACTTTTGTACACTCAAGAAGGAAGTAATCAAAAATAAAAAAAAATCCTAAAATCAAATCTGCGCAGCAATCTACAATTAATTAGGCCCACAACTTATTGGCTGTATTGTACAATACAATAAATATAATCAACAGCGAGAATCAATGACTGAATGATATTTTAAAATATTATAAGTACAAAAAAAAATAAGTAAGGCCAGTCATGGCGCAGAGGCACAAGCGTATGATAACCGCGACAAATTGTGGGCTCGATTTCTCGAGACGATTAAATATTACATATTTTCATTTCTTCGCTCTGGTGTCGAAGCGCAGCGTTGAGCTCCGCGACTCAACATACAATACCTCCGGAATTCGGTATAAAGTGGAGAGCGTCGTGTCTTAACATTAGGATCCTTCCTACCCTGCTATAAAAAACAAAAAAGGTCAAAATCCATTAAAGTTAACACTCCACACTGTATAAAGAAAACCAGTTAGTATTAAATGCGGCATTTAAATAAAACTAAAACATAACGAGTCCACGTTAATATTCATAAGAGACCGCCGCCCACGAGCGAAGGCCAGGAAAAGGTCGCTTGGCTCCTACCAAAAGTGTATATATATGGACGATGTTTAAATAATCTTTGTAAAATGTAAGCTTTTTTACGAGTTTTGGGTGTAAAAAGGTAATAAGTAGTAACACAAAAATCTATTGTGTATATTGAGAATAATTATATTTTTGGTTCATAGCAGGGAAGGCAGAGGGAGCCTAGAGTTAGGACACTTTGTCCCCCGCTTACTGTCGTATTCTAGGAACGTTGCGTGTTGAGTGACGAAAGTTAACGGTTCGCTTCTTTGTCTACCACGGCGAAGAAATGAAATGAAAGATAATTGAACCCATAAACATTACGTTTACATCAGATAATGCTGTTCTACTGCGCCATTACGGGCACACAGATTTTGTTTTTCGAGAAAAAGAGTTAAATGTGAATTTAAAATTTATGACTATGCTTGTATATATTATAGTTATGTTAAAAAAAATACACGAACACCACAGGATATAGGGATGATTATTTATAGAAGATAATGTTGTAGTAAAAGCAAACAAGATTTTTTCTTTTCACCTACGTTGTTATGGTTTTGGCGAGTTAGAGCCCAGCTCCAGGGTTTTCTAATGCTTTTTGGGTGCAAGAGTGCAACAAATAGAGAATTTATAGTGATTTGTTAGTCAGTCATGTCTACCTGTTCTTGATGTCTAGGTACTCGTGGATTTCAGAATTACGTGGATACCAGGGTGCTGATGAGTATCATTCTTAGAATGTGGTTTTGAACTCTCTGCAGACATTGAATGTGGAATTTACAGTCTCTCGACCACAATTGAATGCCATGCGTCGAGATCGGTTATAAATATAGAGCAACAAGTTAGACATCCTCAATATGTTAGATAGTGTCTGTTGGCTCTGGTACTGGTGGTACCAGACCAGAGCCAACAGACTATCTTCTGGTCAAAAGCTACAGTAGTAGTATTATATGGTATTTCCATGTCACCCTGCGCTCCAAGTGAAAAGCTATTTAACGCAGTTTGGTTGCAGCTCAGGGTCAGGGTCTACGTTGATTGAAGGATATGTTAAATGTAATGTTTTCCTTTAATACTTTTATTTTATCTATGGTCACACCATTGCGTAGTCAAATGGAAATAACTAAAAGATGTATATGAAATATGATACATTTCAAGTGCGGGAGGTAGCTCTGACCGCAAGTACAGTACGTTACATCGAAACTATTAACGTGATATAACATAGCATGTAGATTTTCCTCGATAAATCAACTATTCAATACAAAAAGCGTATATCAAGTTTCAGTTTAATAATCAAAATTTCTGGACATAAAGACGTTCAAACATACTAAATTATTTTTGTATACACATTGTATATTTTATAAAAACTTAATTGGAAATGTAAAAATGTTAATACTGCTATGTTGCACATTTTTGTTGGATCCTGTTATATTTGTCAATTTGACATTAGAAATTGGAAGTAAATTCAAGGCAATATCTATCAATTATGAACTTGCTTCTAAATTATCTACAAGCGTAGAGTGGCGAAAATTATTTTTTATATATATATAATAATAAAAAATTCTATACAGTCACTACTTCGTTCTAAATTTCCTGTCCATATTCGAGATTTTGCGTAGAGGTGTGGAACTCAACACCGCGCTTTGTCTTGCCAGAGCAGCGAAATTTATACAATTGATTCCCCTTATTGCAGTTGAACCCATAAACCTCATGATTGCAGGCAAACGCTGCCCCACTGAGCCACATTGTTTGTGTATACTAGCTTAAAGAATTATTAGACTTAAAAAAAAAACAAAAAGCGATCAATCAACGACACAAAAGGTGACGTCACATCCGATGTTCATCAAAAGGAAACGGATACTTGCGTATTGAATAATAAATATAACAATACGATGAAATTATTATCTGTTAAGTACTAAGAATTCTCAATTCTTAATATTTTTTAATAAACGATGTATGAGGCCAGTTGTGGCGCGGTGTCAGAAGTGTGTGACTGTAAACGCGACTAGTTGTGGGTTCCATGCCCCTACTCGGGAAAATGAAATATATAAATTTAATATTTATTTAAATTTATATTGTCATTTCTAGTCTTGCTCTGGTGTCGAGGTAAAGCGCGGCGTTGAGTTCCGCTACTTATAACGCATTGCCTTCATAATTCGGCGGGAAATGAGGAACGAAGTGTCTTAACACTAGGTCCCCTTTGAGTACCCTGCTGTGCGTGGGATATAGGGAGAATCTCAGAACTGATATTTTAAATTGTACTTATACATTAAAGAGTACCTTGTTCACGCGGATTCGCCCGCGTGGTCAAATGGAAATAGTAAAAAAATTGTGTAAAACACAACATACTTTTAACATTTTTACTCGTTTTGAGAACCGTTTTGAGAAATCGTTTTGAGTCGGTTTCCAGGAGGGTTCGATTCCCGCTACGTTCAAATTTTTATACGTTTTCTAAATTTTTATACTTTCTTAGTAACCGAGGTGATACGGATCTCAGATCATGGGCGTATTTAGATCTTTTTTTAAATTATTTATTTTATATAATTTACCGCTAAAATGGTTAGATAATACTAAGCAATGCAATATTATTGCCATTGTCTCTAACAAGTTCTTAAAATAAATAAATAAATAAATCAGCTTCACGCTCTATCCCGCACACAACAGGGCAGGCAGAGGGAACCTAGTGTTAAGACACTCCGTTCTCCACTTACCGCCGAACTTTAAAGGCATTGCATGTTGAGTGGCGGAACTCAACGCCGCTCGTTGCCTCGACACCAGAGCGAAGAAATGTAAATTTAAATAAATATTTTATTTCCTCGAGTGGGGGTCGAACACCACAACCGTCGTGTTAGTCACACGTTCTTTACAAGTTGTTTAAGTAAAAAATATTTTTTTTATTGCACTTACTGATGGACTCCATTTCCGTCTCGCTTTTTCAATACGTTAGGGTGCTTTCTGAGCGTACATCCGGTCGGTAGATACAGATGTTTTGGACAGGTGTTTTATTTGAACGACTTTTAAAGAAATTAGTAATATTTTTTTTGTTTAAATTTAAAAGTAGGCCTATTTTTTGATTGTGCGTGGATTGTAATAGTGCTATAGTAATCTAGTTTATAGTATTGACAACAATATGTTTTTTTTTTGCCTTTACGCGTTATCCCTGTATCATAAAGAAGAAAATAAGTCTCGTATTAAAGAAAGACACTCCGTTCCTCACCCACCCCCGATGAAACGACTATAATTTATATCCCAAAGTGAAAATCGAACCCAAAACCGTTACGCTTACCTTCATACGCAAATTCAAGGCTAATGGCTTTAATATATGTATATATTTTTTGGTTATATACATTTTCTAAATATAATAAAGGCGAACAAACTTTTGTGTTTGGAAAATTAGGCGGAAATTGGTGATCGGAGTGCCTTAACTCTAAGTTCCCTCAGCCTAGGAAAAAATATAAAACTATATTTTTATTTTATTTATCAATATCGTTCACACAGGACGACGGTACAGTGGAATACTACAACAACATAATAGTCCAGCCTCACCTCCGCCTGGTAACGGGGCAGGGGCGCGGCTACCACGTGCGCTGCAGGTACCGGCGACGCGACCTCACGCTGTACCACCTGCACCGACCCCACGCCGATAGGTTGACTTCCAATGGGAATTACGATAGGTAATATTTAGATGTTATTAGTTGGTTAAGTACTTGAGGTGATAAGGGCGCAGCGGAACAACGTGTGTCTGCGGTTCCGACGGCTGTGGGTTAGATTCCCGCTCAGGGGGATTGAATTTAATTTTGTACGTGTGGTAGAAGAGTCACGTCGCCAGCAATGGCAACACTCATGGGCAGACTCGACCGGATCATTTAAAACCGGCACATCCGGCATTTAAAACCGGCGTGAAGTAGTGGCTTTATGCCACTGCGTTCCTCATTAGGTAATGCCGGTCTCCGGAGCTTAACCCAGCTTAAAGGCCGGCAACGCACCTGTAACTCCTCTGGTGTTGCACGGGGTCGTGGGCGGCGGTGATCACTCACCATCAGGTGACCCGAACGCTCGTTTGCTGTGTCATTTCCATAAAAAAAAATATCGTTTCGTCGCTCTGGTAACGAGATAAAAGGCGGTATTGTGGCGTGGAAATAAATATTAAATATTTCATTCCCACGACTGGAAATCTAACTTGCAACTGTCGCGTTCACATCCCCTTGCCTGCCCCTACGGCACAACGGCCTTTAGAATGCCTCCAGAATTCAGCAAAAAGTGGAGAACGGAAGTGTCTTAATGGTAACGAAGTATTTAAACACTAAATTCCCAGGTTCCCTGTACCTATCGTGCTTTAAGCGGCTACCCCTGCTACAGCATTAAACTAGAAAAAAACTCTAAATATTTAAATAATTATTTTAGATACAATCACAATCTTATTATTGCTATTTACAGCGACGAATTCGACGAGGAATCAGGACTGTTGCCATCCGTCACTATGAAGATTTTCAAGGGGGATCCTGAAGATAAAGAGGTAATGGGCAAAAATACGTATTTTAATATGATACTAGCTTTCATTTGCGACTTCGCCCGCGTGGCCAAAAACTCTGAAGGTTACAGTAGGCTTGAATCTAAACGATTAAGCTACAAGCTATCAAACAATAACTATTGTCAAAATAGAATTAATAGTTCTTGAGATCAGCGCACTAAACCAAGCCTTTTAGTATATTAGTTATTAGTAGAGTAGTCTAATAATAAAGATTTATTTGAAGAATTAACATTTCAGAGTAATTTGTCTATAATTCTGAGAAAGAAGAATTATTTGTTCTATGTATAGGCGTTATAAATTTTAATCTCTTAAATTAAATAAACTCTTCATATATAAAGCTGAAGAGTTCGTTTGATTTAACGCACTAATCTCAAGAAACTTACTTACTATTAATTCTATATAGACAATTGTTTTGGTGTTCGATAGTGCCCTTGATTACCTTAAAAGGTCCATTTTGAAATATAAATATATCTATTTTAATTATTAGTTAATATTAGACCTTTAATAATTTGAAATAATTGTAGGGAAAAAAATATATTTAATTGAATTGTTTAAATATTTGTTAGAAGACGTCCATGTGTCTGCTCCTTAAATAATTAGAGTCACTTATCGAATTAACATCGATAATGGTTTTTGACAGGTATAGATTTGTATAAATATGTTAATTAGTCTGACCATCAAAGCGGTTATATTGCAGCGGCACAGCCTTTAACTGTGAACGCAACGGGTGCAGGTTTGATTTCCACTCGAATGGATTATTTTCGTTTCCTTGTTATGGTGACAAAATTACTAGAGTCCCTCTGTGCACCTTTCAACATGTAGGATACAATGTTAAGTTAAAAACAGACCTAGACAAGCGAGGTCTTTTTTTAAGTGGCTACTACTAACATCTAAGAAAAGTTTTTGCAAATGCCCAATTTATTTTGACGAAAATACTATATATTTCGTTGAATAATTTCCACGTATTTATAAACGTGATTAGAAATCATGACATAGTATATAATTCAACAAGCAGAAAAAATCCTTACATTTGAACAGGAACATAATCTTTATTATTTTGTCTTTAATAATTAATTCGTAACGTTTAATAACAGCACGGTGGTGGGTTCGATTCCCACTCGGACGAATAAAATAATTAATACTTTCATTTCCTCGCACGCAGGTAAGATGCATTGTTGAGTTTCGTCATTCATCGCGCAATGCCTTAATAATTCGGCCGGAAGTAGGAACGGCGTTTCCGAACTAGGTTTCCAGGTTCCCTTGCTTACCCTGCTAATGCGAGAGCTTCCCGCTGAAGCTAAAAATAAAAGAAAAAAAGTAAATATAATAAAAATATCACCTCTACATTCCAGGTGGCATCAAACGTGCGTATCGGCGACAACCTCACCCTCGTCGTGTCTTTGGAAAAGCAGAGGCAATTCGGTCTATTAGTCTCTGAATGTTCAGTCAGAGATGGCTTGGGCTGGGCTGAACAGAGCCTGATTGCTGATGATGGGTAGGTTTTAATGCAATAGATTCTTTTTAATTTTTTTTTCTTCGCAGTCTTAAGCCTTATTTGGCTTGTATGACCATTGTTCGTTTCTGAGCATATTATTATGAAGTACAACGCATACACATTACTAACAATTTTAATAAACAACAAAAAATATAACATTACAAGACTAAATAAAAATAAAATATTATAATATAATAAAAAGTACTTTTTCATATTTTAAACTTGGAAAGGAGTTTTTTTTTTTTTCGAAAAATTATAAACATTTGAACGAGAGTTGTGGTTTAAAATCTCTCAAAACCGTTCGAGTAATATTATTAATTTAAGTATAAATAAAGTTATTCATAAATAATTTTTAATATTTTTTCTTGTTTTCAACAGTTGCCCCCTCGACGGCGAAATTATGGGGCTGTTCCAATACTCAAAAGACAAGCAGGAAGCCCGTGTGTCGTTCCCGGCACACAAGTTTCCCTACACTGCCAGTGTTTACTACACATGCGAAGTTAAGCTTTGCGATTTAAATCATCCTACGGATTGCGTAAGTGGCTCTTAGTGTTAGACTGGAGGTGGAAGATTTGATTTTTTTTAGCTTCACGCCATATCCCGCACGTGGAAGAGGAGGCAAAGGAAACTTGAGAACCAAGTGTCCAGACACTCCATTCCCATTAAGACACTTGCGTTCCCCACGTTCCGCTGCAATCTGGAGGAAAGACGTGTTGAGTGGCGAAACTCATCGACGCGCTTTGCCGCGTTACCAGAGTCAAAAGTTAACAATACTAAAAATTTCTTTTTCTCGAGTGAGTATCGAACCTACAACCTTCGCGTCACGCTTACGCATATACCAATGCGACGAAGACGACGTAAAATATTTTATTTCATATCTAGGAGCCATGTTCCCATAAGAAGAACCGTGTGCGTCGTCAATCGGACGAGGGCTCCCCGGCTACTGTGGAGGTGTTCTCCGGACTCTACGTTAATGAAGCGGACTCGCCGGAGAACGACGAAGTCACTAGCGTTAAGGTTTGTATTTTTTAAATAAAATATTAAAATATAATTCTATATAATTGTTATTAATAGCGCAAAATAGAAATATTAAAAGTACAATTTATTAACATAAATATTAATAATAATCACAAAATTTATGGTGTCAAATCATTTGTTTTTTTTGATAGAATAAACAAGATATTAGATTTAATTACGTCACACAGAAAGCCAAGTTTAAAATGTAATATTGAAAACAATTAGATTCTCTCCATAAAAAAACTTCTTCTTTTCTTCTATTTCTTCTAAAATGTAACTCAAACAGACCCTAACATTCTCATTTCAGAATGAAGACGAAATCTGCATTTCCAACAGAAACTTCGCCATAGGAGTTTGTGTCGCAGGTGTTATATTAATGATCTGCGTGATCGCTGCCATTGCCTTCATCTTAGCGAGAAGAAGGAACCCTAAAACATATTCACGAACCGGTAGCTCCCTCTACAGTGGTCCCTATACTGACACTCGATACTCACATACAAGTTAACTGCCAATATTAGGAGCATTTACCCGACGTGTGAAAGAGACACACGATATTTAGTACGAGTTAGATAAGGAAAGAAGATAGGGTAGGGCAAACTATTAGGTCGTGTGAGATTACAACGAATAGCTATTATTATAATGGGAAATTAAATTTTTCTTGATTGTTTCGAGTGTATATAGTGTCTTGAGTGTTTTGAGTGAAAGTATTACTTTTTTTTATTTTACTAACACATGTATGTATTTAAAAGTACTTATTTTATAATTTTATTTAATAGAATGTTGTGTTCAGAGATCACAACGATTCAGTCATGTTTAGGTTTTTACCAATAATTTAATTATTAGTCCATCTTTTTAAATATAATAATTTGTGATAATTCGTGCATTATATATCCGTCCTGATATATTTTTATTTTAGTTTTTAAAAAGGTTGCCTTACATTACGTAATATTTCATAGTGAGAATAGCTGACGCTGTTCACTTTTAGATGTGATTTTGATTTAGTTGTATTCTTAATACTGACTCGTATAGACTAAAACATTTAATATTTTCCTTAAATATTGCGGAAAAAAATATTTCACTAAAAATGGGATTCAAATGTGTATATATATTATTGAGACCAATTTAAATCATATATAGGCCTGACTTGAGTTATATCATATCTCACACAAGAAAATATCTATTTTTTCATAAATGTTATAAAAAATTTCTTTTAGACTTAAATAGGTGAAAGAAAAGTAAAGAGTGATCTATCTCAAATGTTTTTTGTCCACATTTGGTATTATTCGAGTCTATACAAGTCATTTTGGTGGTGGTAACTATATCTATACATGGTTAGAGGTCCCTTTTATATTGAGTCCGATCATTGTATTTCACAGATTATATAAAGCCATACTATTCATTAGTTAATCTGTCAAAAAATATTAAAATGTTATATTGCCACATATAAAAAATAATTAAATTTACATTGACAGATAAAAAAACGAATTTAAATTTTTGAAAATCTTTTAATATTTTTTGTGGTATTAAAGTATAATCTGTGATTATAGGCAGTTCATAATATATAATTTTTGTTTATTTACTTATTTTCATCACGTGGATGCCATATTTAATTATTATTTGTAGTAGCCAGTAAATCCGATATAGGTGCTAATATAAAATAAATAAGCTTTTTAAAACGCTTTCGCTCCCTATGTACTTAATGATAACATATAACAACGAAATTTGATATGAGTTTGATAACTCCATTGATTTAGTCGACTATTTAGTTTATTTAGTTGCAATGGGGGTCTGGAACCATATCGAATACGTTATTTTGTAAGATTTATGTTAAATGTGTACGAATTTTTAACAAATATACTGATTTTAAAATATTTTGGGGTTGATTTTTTTTTATTTTATATTCTTTTATTGAAGATATCATGGCGCAGGGGTACTAGCGTGTAACTGTTAACGCGATGGTTGAGGAAACGATTTCTACTCGAGGATATGAAATGTTTTATATTTTCATTTCTGCGCTCTGCGTATTAACACTAGGCTCCTTCTGCCTATCTTGTTATATACGGGATACAGCGTGAAGCTGTATAAAGAAAGTACCATAGAACTTCTTAACAAAACTACAAAATAACGACAGGCAAACTTGTTTTATTACAAATATATACGACATTACGATCCAACTATTATAATAAAGTAGATTTTATTTACAGTGAAAGATTGGACTTTAACTATTAAGCGTGATATAAAGACAAGCATTTTTAACAAAATTATAATAAATTAAAAATATAAAAAAATGTATTCAATTTTATTTCTTTATATATTTAAAAAAATAAAAAAACTCTTACAAGATATCTTAATTTCACAAATTTAAGTACAAATTATTATTTTTTTCATTATCCTATCACTATATGAAATATACATAGATTCTTTACAACCAACTATAAGCCACTTTTCAAAATGCAAAGAAAAAAAAAATCATAACATAAGTAAAAGTAAATAATTACATTTTATTCATATAAATATATATCGCATACAAACAACAATATAATAAGGCATTTTCCTTAACTAATTTCAGTCTTAGGCTACAGACAGATAGGAAGCTATGTAAGAATATATAAATAAGGTACATTTTACAACTAAATTAGGAAGAGAGGCTTTCAACTCTCCACATTCCGTTTGAAGTGATGGAACTGAACGCCGCTTTAGGTTTTTAACTAGATTAAGTATATATATATATATTTAACTTCACGCTATATCCTGTACATAGCAGGTTCCCCCAACTAACGTGAAAATATTTGATTTCTTGCTTTTTCAACCAAAATTGAGAAATGTCGTGTGGTGGAACGTAATTGTGCCCCTGAGTGGGAATCAAACCAATAATCATTCTATTCCATCGCATCACGATGATCTCAAATCAGCTTCGTCGTCGTCGAGAAGGAACAGAAAACCCGCGAATCGAACCCGCGATCGGAAACACTTTCAGTACGGCAACGAGTCGTCCATGTGCACGGTCATGAGGGAGTCCTCGGGGTGCACCTCCAGCAGCGCCTGCGTGCCGTCGTTGAAGGGGAAGGACACGCTGCCGTCGACCACGAGGCCGGCGTCGGCGCAGTGCGAGCGCACGCGCACGGCGGCGGCGCGGTCGCGCACGCGCAGGCCGCGCGGCGCCGGCCACTCCTCGAACGTGATGTACTCGCGCACCGAGTACGCCAGCGAGCGGCTGTCTGCGCACACGAGAGTCTAGTTTCAAGAGGTATCTTAACAAATCCTGAACTGAATAACGGAGTACCGTTATTCAATTCTGCCTGAATTTGACAAAATGTGTACCTAAAGTCAGTTCAGTACTTCATTTATCACTTCGCCAGTCAACACTGCGCTTTGGCTGACCGGAGCGGAAAAATATTAAAGAACACCCGTGATTGAGAATCGAACTCACAACAACACAATTACATTCAGACGCTCATTTATCTCCTTTTATTAACTCACCTGGTGGAAACATAAGTTTTTGATTATATCTTTCAGCGACTTCTCGAGCTTTCTCCAAAGTAGTGTCCATTTTGACATCAAATTCCTCACTTAGTATATTCATCAGTTCTAATACTGAATGCGTCCTTAGACAGTTTATACTGTAATTAGAAATATATTTATACTTTATCTAAAATGAGGAGACATAAAAAATTAAAAATATGCATACTAATAAGCCATTTTGAGATAGTACTACTGTTCAAGTATTTTATTTGGATTTTTTTATACACTTTTAATAATATACTATAATTTAAAAGATTTTTCTGGCTCTACTTTTATAATCACACACACAAATGCAAAGCTCAGCAAGCCATATATATAGAACAAATAAAAACACGTATGAGAGTGAAAGGGATAGCAATACCTATAATGCCAGGAAGTACTGCCGGTGCCGGTCGTGACACACAACCCTGAACTCTTCGTGTGCGTCCATTTTCCATTGTCTATTTGTAAACGGAGTAGAGAAACTCGAGATGTGACGCTTTCGCCGATAAATACCTGGAACAACGAAAAAGAATCTATTTTTATATTAGGCATATTAAAAAGTGGTTATAGTAAATAAATATATAATAATAATAGGTATCAACCATAAAAGAGAAAAAATCGGGTAATGCTTAACAAGAACGGAGTCCTTTTTAATAAAATAAATCTACTTCCAGCAACAAAGAGTTTTGTATTTTGTAATTAATTCGCTTCGCTCCGTAGAACTGAGCGAGTTCATTTCAATTGCCAAGCTATCTATCCACATTGCAATTTGTGGAGGGAAAAAAAATATAAAGATATATATATATACCTCATTTAAAGCCAAAAATGGTAAAACTTTTGTTGCCAACGTGGAACTTGGGTCGTCTGTAGATAAATTTGTATTTTTCGTATCTGTACTGTCCATTGGATTTGACACTGGCGGGTATCTAAAAAAATGTATATAGAAACATTTTAATATATACATATACAATACAATTTTGGGAATTTGTAAGCGCGACGGTTGTGGGTTTGATTCCAACTCGAATTATTTTTATTTTCTCCATTCTCTAACTAAACAAAGCCTGTCTTGCCTTGTATTTCACCACTGAACATGAAATATCTGAAGAAAATTAACGAAACGAAGTGACTGAACACTGGATTCCCTTCGCCTACCCTGCTATATACGGGATACGGCGTTCTAAAAATTATAAGTTATTTCAAATTATATCGATAGATTTTATACGTTTTAATTACCTTTACCTTAAACCGAAACTTATTAAAATGTTAATTAATTTTATTAAGCTTTCTGTCTGTAAACGCGTTGGGTGTGGGTTCGATTGTAATTTGAGGTCAGGTTTTTTATAATAAAATCTATTAACTACCTGGCAGCAGACAGAATTTAGTGCCAATACACTCCGTCCTTCACTTTCTACGCATTTCACACAAATTTCTAATACAATATATTTACCTGCAATAATGCAACGTATGTAAATCGACGGGCGTTATAGTTTCTAATAGTTTAGGCTCGCTGGTGACTGTTGTCCTTATTCTGGACCGTCTCATCCATGTGAATCTGCCCTAAAAGTTTGTGCAAATTTTAACTTTAAAAATTAATAAATTGTTTTTTTTTCAATCCTGTATATAACGTAATGAAACCGTGAAGACCGTTATATTCGGAATGAAAGAATGAAGCTCAAAAAGAGGATAGGAAAGCTTAGATATATTCCTTAGGTTCCCTTAGGTTCCTTTTTTTTATGTTTCTTCAATAGCAATACGTTAAATTAAACCACTCATCACGCACTGCCTCGAATACTAAGCTGTGCGTGGGGAAAGGTGGGTCCCAACACTAGGTTCCCCTTGCCTACCCTGTTATATGCGGGATACAATTACAAACTTTAGATATTATTTGAATTTTCTAAGTCTAACGTATCAAGTCTGATTTGAGAGTGCAACAAGGGAAGAGTGCAACAATCAAGATAATACGAATATACTTATTTAGAGAACGTATAAAAAATTGATATGTTTTTTATGTATTCTTTTCTTTCCTAAGTGTGGAATAACACTTTAAAAATGTTAAAAAAACAGTATACTCGTATGCTCAAAATAATAGCTAAGTAAATAAATTAGCAAGAGGACAAATAATTCAAATTACATATTACTCTATTTATTATATTTTTATATTTTCATATAATATTGATGAAAAAAGAATAACATATGTGATATATAAATTAGAACCTACCTCCTTTAAAGCCTGAAACGCTCCCTTCACGTCGTTCGAACACCACGTGGGTAAACACAGCCGTCCAACTGATTTGTGTGGAGCACTATTGAATCCAATAACTGGTTTACTGGAATTTAAAAAAATTATATTCTTACGGTATTTTATTTTAGCTTAACGCTGCGTCCCGCATATAGCAGGGTAGGAACTGGGAACCTAGTCTTTAAGACACTCCTTGTACCGATTAAAACACCTCCGTTCCTCGCTTTCCGCAGGATTCTGGAGGCATTGCAAGTTGAGTTGAGGCGGATCTCAACGCAGCGCTTTGCCTTATTACCAGAACGAGGAGGCCAGTCGTGGCGCAGAAGCATAAAGTGTGAATGTAAGCGCGACTGGCCTGGTATCCAGGCAACGCGGAGCGTAGAGATTCGCCATTCAATACGCACCCAAAATCTGCCAGAAAGTGGTAAACGAAGTGCCTTAACACTACGTTTCCTCTGCCTACCCTGCTGTGTGCGGGATACAGCATGAAGCTGAAGGAAATGAAAATTCTAAATATTTCTTTTCCAAAAGTGGAAATCAAACATACAGCCGGTCGCGCTCACAGTAGCACACTTGTGCCCCTGCGCCACGAGTGGCCTCTAGCCTGGAAGGCCTGGCCTGGTATGTACATCTTAGACCCTTGAATTTAGTTGTAGTAAAGATATTATTTTTCTTTATAACTATTTTAGACTGTACCCCTAAGAAAATATTTAAAACTATTCTTTAACATTCATTCCCTAGCGGATTACATAAGTGGACACAATTTCTTTTCTTATTATTACAAAGTAATCTTAAAAACATTCAAAACAGGAAAATGTATAAAGTTTCATGATACAGCTTTTTAATAAAAAGTGAGATAATATTATAATAATAAAAATTTAAAAAATCCTTACTTTGCATCTCTAACTCTAGAAGCTGCCAGAAGGAAGGTACCGTCCCCACCACAAGGCACCACCACATCACACCAATTTATTAATTCATCGTTGTATGTGAGTCTGTGAAAAAAAAAGTATAATTATACTAATAGGTAATTTAAAAAAAATGTATTGATAAGTATTTAAATTTAAATGTTATATAAAGAGATACTATAATGTAGTACTAACTAATTCGAACATTCGTAACCCCCTTCGAAAATTGCGTGTTGAGTGACGAAACTCAACGCCGGGTTTCATCCAACTAGCCCACATAAATATAGGTGAGAAGATTATTTATATTTAAAAAATCTGAATATGAACCCATCCCCAGGTGGGGGTTCGAACCTACGATCATCGCGTTCGCAGACAAATATAGACGTCCCACTGTGCTGCCTGATGACCTCTCGGATAGGGTATAGTTTAATGTGTATAATAATATAAATATTTTCATTTACACTATCTTCTATCACTTTTAATATTGACCTTGAGATAGTTATTATCTACATTAAAGTAAATATCTCATTTCAGACATTTCTTTTACAAAAAAATTACTGACGTAATATTACCTATAAAAATTGTTTTTTTATAGGTAATATTTTTTGCTTCACGCTGTATTTTGCACGTAGGGTAGACAGAGGGAACCTGGAAACCCACTTTTAAGACACTCCCGTTCACATTAAGATACGTCAGTTCCCCTAATTTCCCCCGAATTCTCGAGGCGTGCTTTGAGGCTGTGTTTTGAGTTGCGTAACTCAATGTCACGCTTCAACTCACCTGCTAGCCATTTCGACTTGTAGGCCCATTTCTTTTAGACTTTTCGCGACGTTTTCCTCAAACGCTTTTTGCTCTCTGTGTATACTTATCATTGAATCGTAATCGGACCCCCTTTGTCTTAGAACCTTTTCTAGTTCCGCATCCGGTATATTATCGTGACTGTGCCTGAAATAAAAAATTAAGAAACATCATATTGATGCAGTTACAGTCGCTTAAACCCGTTTTTTCTCACTGGAGGTTAATGCTGTTAATGTCCTTACAGCGACACCGGTTGGGTAGGGAACAGGGACTTTATCACTAATAAAGTGCATATACTACGTGGCTGCCTTAAAGAATATCATCCGTAGCTGAGTGTGTCCCCTGCGGGACTCGAACCCGTCGATCGTGCTTATACCAATGTATAAAGGATAACTTTATAGGCCCTATTATGTTCTGTATAATTGTTTTCTATACACAATTTTTTTACACATACCGATGATATCATGTTTCACTATTTACATTTGTCACAATTTATGAATATAAATTAATCAAGATAAATTGTAAAAAATAAATTAATCTATTAAAAAACATATCTTAGATTGACGTCCGTATACGAGTATAGACCCGGATAACATTAGAATACCTACAATTTTTGTTTTATAAAAAGACAAGGCAAACGAGAGTACGGGGGCTCGGTCCTCCGTACTCTCATTTATCTTGTCTTTGACAAGTCTGTCTTTTATGGACAGAGTACCCCCTTGTCGAGTCCCCCGGTATCTATGTAACCTACGTATTACAACATTAGCCTCATATTTGAAAAAAGATCGATCATAAGGGTCACCGATAAATGGTCATCGCCGCCCACGACCCTGTGTCACTCTTCGTTTCGTTCGCTTGACCACACTAGCGAAGACGCTGATAACAGCTAATAATCTTACTATATATACGTAGGAATGCTAAACATGTTAGTAAATAGTTCTGCATAAAATAGAATATTAGAGCGAAAGAGAAGAATGAATTTTTTGCTGTTGACCTGGACTAGTCTTGACAGCATCACCGGGCTGGGAGGGGCGAGAGTAGTTCGCCCCTGAAGAAAAAGTACTAGCTTTGATGGTCGCTCGTGAAAACCTAGATTCTTCGCCGATACAGGTTTCGCTGCTGTGACCAGGATGAAGGATGAAAGACAATTCGTGTGTATTAGTATAAGAAGAGAAGCATCACGGCAAGCGAGGCACGGGCGACACGACGCTACGTGTGACAATTGTTACTAAAATTGTAATTTAAATAAACAGTATTTTTAGCTCTTTCATTGTTTATATTTCTGAATCCGGATCATACATACATATTTGTACTAGATATATACATAAACTTAAATCTATATATTTTTTATTATATATACATACTTTTCATATTCATATCTTGTGACCTTTGAAACAATGAGGCACTTCTGTATCTTCAACCGGGGCTCGGCTGCATCGTGTTGACGTCGCGACAGACCAGTTACTCGTTCACATAAATCTTTATTTTGACGAAGACCTATAAAAAAGCATTTAGTTTGAAGTCATTTTTTTAACGGGGTTGCCTACTAATGTAATAAAGCTGAAGTGTTTGTTGAGTTGATCGCGAAAATCTCGGAAACTACTTGTTCGAAATATAAATTCGATTCGATTGGATAGTCAATTTTATTACCTTAATATGTTACCAGAGCGAGAAAATGAAAATAATTCATTTCCCTGAGTGGGAATCAAATCCACAGAGAGTTTAGAGTCTGCTTCATGACGAAATCACTGATATACATAATATATATGTACCTATTTACTATTTAATATATAATATGTAAATTTTTACTTCCTTTTTAACATTCACGATTTTTTTAATAATATGACGTATTGTGTAGATTAAATGATAAATTTCTTGTGATATTTAGGTAAATAACAAAAAGATTAAAACAAAAAAAATAAAAAAGGCGTAGTAAAAAGATAAAGCGCCACATTTACTGATCAGCCTTGGAAGGCTTTATTATTTAATATCTCTCACAAATGCTATCTTAAACAATAACAAAATTGTTTTATATTTATTCATATTTACGACTATTATCTTCACTCTAAAAATAAAGATTAAATATAATAAATTGTCGACGCACGTAATGATCGTGGGATCGATCCGTACTTGAATTAATGTTTATATTTAATCATTTATTTATAGGTTAATATGTTATTTTTATTTATCTACAGTGATAAATAAAAATAACATATTAAATAAAAATAACATAATAACATATAAAAATAACAAACAAAGCGTAAAATAAGAAAACTAAATAATTTTCGAAGTTCTAAATTCACGATTCTTCGATACTTCTAATGATCTTAAAGGGTAAAAGAGACTACCAGACATACTTTCCTTCTTATGCCATCACTAAATTATCGCTACATAACTCTAACAAGCTTTCTTGATTTTATTTCATAATGTATTTTATAAATCAAGCCCTTTAATTTATATTAGATGGGTTGTGCAAAAATTATAAATCCGCCATTTTGTTGCAGCGGCCATTTTGAATTAACAGTAATATTACTAATTCCACTGTCATCCGAGATGAAATCGTAATCCATATTTCAGTTTAATCTTAGGAAGTGGGACTGGAAAGTGAATCAAATTGAGCTTGCAAGACAAAACGACAAGTCAAATAAAAACAAGTCCGAAAATCTGATTTTATGCTATAACACGCCGTGTGATCCCGGCCTAGAATAGGATCATCCTGGTACTGGTGGTGTCGTAAGAGGCGACTAAAGTACGTGTGGTAGAGTCACGTCGCCAGCAATGGCAACACGCATGGGCAGACTCGACCGGATCATTACCACCCCCGGCATTTAAAACCGGCGTGAAGTAGTGGCTTTATGCGTTTCGCATCAGGTAATGCCGGGCCCCGGCGCCCAACCCACCTTAAAGGCGGGCAACGCACCTGTAGCTCCTCTGGGGTTGCACGGGGTCGTGGGCGGCGGTAATCACTTACCATCAGGTGACCCGCACGCTCGTTTGCCGAGTCTTGTCCATAAAAAAAAACTCAAATAATCTATGGACATGACGAGAACAACTCTCATTTAATTAGCTTATCGTACGGAAATTCTCTAGAAAAAATAATATTTCCGATGTTATTCCATCCGCTTGAATACATAATGTGTTCATTATTGACATAAAGTGTATAAACGTCATTTACTTCCATTATCATTCGACGCTGGATTGATCTGGACTGAACTACTTTACCATTAGTTGGTGAGATTTTTTTGTATTTTTATTTTATTTATCTTCAAGTAACAAATACCAGTAAGATCAGTTATACATATATATATATACATATGTACGATCGTATCTCTTGATTCTTGCAAGTTATTTTTTTTCTGTGGGCCAAAAGATGGTAGATCACTGATATTAACATATTTTTCTATTAAATATAAATATTACATAAATATTAATAACAGTCACCTTTAAAAAAATAATCATGAATAATTGCGACATATTAATAAAAAAATAGTTTAAAATGAAACTATTTTAACCGGATTAATCGCGTATATTTAGTATTTTTATACATTTTGGGAAACCCGACGTTTCGAACACTTTGCAGTAGTCTACCCGTGACCACGGACTACTGCTATATATACGCGATTAATCCGGTTAAAATAGTTCCATTTAAAATGTGTAATAATCGTGAAAATCAAAGAACTTATTGTAAAAAAAATAGTGTCGTTGTGATACTTCAATATCTAACTACAATTTTATCAATTATTAATATTCCTTCGACTGAGGATTGAACCGATAACCGTATAATACATTTTAATATGAATTGTCACACATCATACAAACTAAGACGTACAATTTATATCAAATAATCAACCAAATCATAATCAACCAACACTCGTGCAAAAATCTTAAATCACAAGACGAACAAAAAGACGCTGTATACTTTCCGAATCAAAAGATAACAAAAGACCTAATAACCGAATGGTCTTGTTATCATGTGTTGTTGGTGAAGAGAGACAATTCATATATTAAAAAATGAACAATAAAGGTTTAAACAAATAAAAAATATTCACGTTGTATCACGTTTACAGCAGGGTAGGCAGAGAGATGATAGTTTTAAGACACTTCGTTATCTATTTACCGCCTGAAATCGGGACGTTACGTGGCGGGACTCAACGCTTTGCTTTATCTCGTTACCGAAGCGAGGAAATGAAAAATTTAATAATGCATTCACCTTCGAGTGAACTGAACCCACATTTTTCGCGTTTACAGTGACACGCTCTTGCCAATGCGCCACGACGGCCTCAAAAAGAATTTTAAATCAGAAATAAAAATAAATCAGCTTCACGCTGTATCCCGCACACTGCAGGGTAGTCAGAGGGAACGTAGTGAAAGACAATCCGTTCCCCACTTTCTGCCGAATTCCGGAGGCATTGCGTGTTAAGTGGCAGAACTCAACGCCGCACTTTGCCTCGACACCAGAGCGAAGAAATGGAAATATAAATTTAAGTAAATATTTCATCTCCTCGAGTGGGGATCGAACCCACAACCAGTCGGTTTACAGTCACACTTTGTGCCGCTGCGCCACGACCGGCTTCTAAGAATTTTATTTCAATAATAAATTGTGTAAACAAATAAGTAAACGATTTCATTAAATTATTTACAGTTTGTTTAAGTTTCACTTTATTCTTCAATATCTTTTCTTTTTTTAAATATATGAAATAATATATACATATATATTTTATTTTTTGTAAGTTGACTCTTTTCACAACCAAAGCGCGTAATGTAACTTTCCATTCCAGGCTATTATTAGACAATCTGGTAATAATTGGAGTGAGGGCAGAGGGTAGGCGATAAACACTGGAATTCTTCGGAATGCAATTTAGAAGACAGCTTTTATGTTTTAAATGAGTAATAAACGGAGAAAATTGTCTGTTACTGACTTAAGTTTAGTTAAGTTGCACTCTTTATCGCGTCGGAGCTCAACACCGTAAAAACGATACACAAACCATCAAGATACCAAGAGTATGAAAGGTTCCCAAAGTGTAGGTTTGATACCCACTCGAGGAGATGAAATATTTATTTAAATGTATATTTCCATTTCTTCGCTCCCGTGTCGAGGCAAAACGCGGCGTTGAGTTTCGCCATGCAATACGCAATGCCTACAGAATTCGGTGAAAAGTGGGGAACGGAGTGTCTTAACACTCCCCACGGAGATCCCTTTGCCTACCCTGCAGTATGCGGGATACAGCGTGAAGCTGATTTGGTTTGATTTTAATTTACATATAATACGAATATGTACGTACAATATACATAATTTATAAAATTAAGCGCAAATCCGAAAGAATCCATACTACTAAAAAATAAACATTCCTACAGCTAGCTGTAGGATTTGAACTCGCAGCCTTTACACAAAAAACACGTGCCCACTATTAGAGTGGCGCGCATTCATAATAACAAAGATCATAGCCTTTATTATTATGACCTTTTTACTATACAAATGATGAATACAATATATTATATACAATTAATAGTTAATTAATAATTAATAACTATTTATATAGTTTAGACAGAAACCTAATGCGCATAGACTTCCGTCACTCATTACATAACGTCAAAAAAGAAATTTTCTCCGTTTCATCTAATGTAGTTTTTATTTTTCTATACAATTAAAATCAATGTTAGAATCTGAGATAAGAAAATATCTTTATGTTTATGTATTATTTTAAATAGAATAGAAGGTAAAATAATTAGATGGAACAATTCCGTTATCCACTGTCCAGAACTCAACGCCGCGGCTTTGCCTCACTACCAGAGCTCGAATAGGAATCGAATCCACAACCTGTCGCATTTATAGTCGCACTCTTGCGCCCCTGCGACACGGACAGACCTCGAATTTTTACTTTTATATATCGAAAATCGAAATGTTGATACAAAATACGTGTACCTTAGGACGCCATGTACCTAGGGAGTATGGAGTGATAGATTTACTTCAAATTATGAGTGCCACAAGCGAACAACGGCAGGTTTTTTGTGTCCAACATATTTCGTCACTGTCCCGCTACTGTCCCAAAGTATCTTGTACTTTGTATTTTGGGACGAAATCACAAATAATCAGATTTTTTTTTTTTTTTTGACATTTTTCAAGTGTTATTATATTCTACACGTGTTTATTTAGAAAACGTAAAAATTTGAACGTAGCTGGATTTGAAAATGCTAACAACATAAATAAGAAGTATAAGAATTTCAACGCAGCTTGTGAGAACGTATGGCTTAGTGGTAAGAGCGCTTGGGCGGTTCCCACGAGGCGTGAGGTCAAATCTAGCTACGTTCAAATTTTTATCCGTTTTCCAAATAAGTGTTTTTTATATTCTATAAGATATTTTTTTATATTTCTATTTATATCTGTTTATTACTATTAATATGAGGATGTGATATACAAAAACTCAATACTGCAAGTTAATTAAAACAGAAGTTTAAGGTACGAGAGGAACCCACACAGAATTTGAAGAAAAATGTTTTAAGGTACAAGGATCTCCTCTACGTGCGATCGATGCATCGTTATTATAGTACACAACAGTAATAATAATATGACCATCAAATATGACCTTCACAATTGTAAATATTTGAAATGCTATTAACAGTTTAGCTGGCATTTATCTTTTCTTATCTTTTTGCAACACTTAACACTGAATTATGTTTTCGTGCACTGGATTAATATATTTTTGCTATAATAGGTCTTAAGACTGACGATTTATAGATAAAAGAAATCACGTGATCATAATTAGAGTTCTGTGCCTCAAAGGGTGAAAACGCAATCCTTATAGAATTATTTTGTTGGCTTCCTGGCCTGGCCTGGCCTTTGCTGCCAGGACCATTTATCAGGATTGCAAGCTAATAATAATACCAAATATTCAGGGCTATGGCCCTTTGAAGCACAGATAAAAAATATGTTTTTTAGATCTCTTTCTAAGCCTAGGTTCTTTTAAATATCTTTTTAAGTCTTTAATCCAATATTTTTTTATCTTTTCGATAAAGATAAAAGAAAAAATATTAATAAATTATAAATATATGTTCATAATTTTTCAGGCATTTTAAGTAAGTAGCTATTTGTATCAATTTTCCTTAACTAAGGATGAGTAAACATAAGCAACAGTTTTAATCAATTCTCACTTGTTAAAATGATATCAGAAACAATCTATGTCGTTTTTTGTTTATAAATTTTAAATCCGTTGTCAAAAATGAACATTTACATAAAGGACCATAGGGTTACATACCCTTCAGTCAGATTTACCCCGCGACATATAGACTCTGGCATCTCAAGATCGATCTCAGGCAGACTCGGCCAGATCATTACCACCCCCGGCATTTAAAACCGGTATGAAGTAGTGGCTTTATGCCACTGCGTTTCGCATCAGGTAATGCCGGGCCCCGGCGCCCAACCCACCTTAAAGGCCAGCAACGCGCGTGTAGCTCCTCGTTGTTGCACGGGGCCGTGGGCGGTGGTAGTCACTTACCATCAAGTGAACCAGACGCTCGTTTTTTTTTTATGGAAAAGACACGGCAAACGAGCGGCCGGCCTTTAAGGTGGAGACAGACGCGCTTTTTGAAGGTATCCATGACATAGGTATAGCATTACTATACCTTTTTCCATTTGTGTACAGAGGAGAAGCCGCAGGTAAATTTGTAAATATTACCAAAAACGCGGTATTTTGGTTGTAGAAATAATGGGTTGCGTCACCTATAACGCAAAGTGATTCGAAATGGGCGGAGAGCTAAATCTTTAACAGTGGGTTGCTAGATTCTTTGTCAATTCCTCAAAATACGGAAAATATTCAAAAAAATAGTCACTATGTATAAGTCACTAGTATATGGAGTGAAACATGCATGTATAATGTTGCAATTGTGAGATATCTAGGTCAAAATAATTGATGTAATGATGACTTTCTACAAGAGACGACTACTTTATACGTTCTTTAATATTTAAATATTAAACAAAAATTTAAAAAAAAATTAAAAGGTTGGTTAGGGTTAATCAACAAGCACGCATTGTCTCTACTTAGTACAAGTTGTAAAATGGAGTGTCTTAACACTACGTTTTTGGTGATAACAATTTATAAAAAACAAATAAAAATATAAATTCTAATTACATATTATGTTTTATCTGGTTATCTACACTTTTAGTTAGGTAGTCAATTGAACGTACAAATTTCGCGATATTTCCTCGTTATATAACATTGCGACATGACTTTGAACCTCGCGTGACCGTCTTGTGATAACGAGACGCTTTTTTATAACTAAATTGACTTAGTTTCTTATATTTAGCTTCAATAAAATATCTATTTTGAGACAGTCGTAGCCCAAAATGAGTGTCCGATTGTATAGCGATAGTTGTGAGTACACATATAATGGGTTATAATAGGGTTGTCCCTACTTAGTATCAAGATACTCCATAATTCGCTTTACCGAATTCGAGACATTGCAATTCCGTTGATGTGGCGAAATTAAACGCTGCACTTTATGTAGAAACAAAAAAATAAATAATTTTTCGCTTTCGTAATGAAAAAAATTACTTCAACCGAGGCATTTTTTTATTTATTTTCAAGATTGATCTTCCTATTTTAGCGCTTACAAACAGACGATGTTCTACTGGCCCATAAAATTTCTTAAAATTTCAATATATTTTTAATTTCTTAATTCCTTAAAATTTCAATATATTTTTAACCTAAAATAATTATTTAACATATATCATGGCAAATTTTTCATATACATGTAGGTATAACTTATTCAAAAGATAAACATAAAAGTCTCGCACGAAGTTACTTAATTAGATAAATTCAATGCAACCACCAATACTGTTGCGTAACAAAAACATGTTTATTATTTACTTATTAAGGGAAAAAAACGAATTGCTTTATCGCTATTTAACTAATGATTTCTTGAAAGTTATGAACGGTTTATTCCATTTAACTCAATAATAATAGATGAATAAGTTTATTATATTTAAAACCAATCACGTAAACATAAACAGCGTTTAGTTCCGCCATCAAACTTGTGTTTGTAAGAGAGAAGCCGAAGTGCAATGCATTCTTAGCATAATTAATGGTCGAGGGTTCAATTCCCAAATGACGGAATAAATTAATTTCATTTTTCTGTTTTTAGTAAGACAAAGTGCGATGTTGAGTTTTGCTATATTACACACAATTTTACCGGGTTATTTAGTGTCTTGACATTCTCTAAGTATTCTCTGCTATCATTATGCACCAAATAACTGGCATATGTGGAAAGATAATGAGAATTTTTCTGTTATCTTCTAACTGAGCTGCAATTTTAAAAAAACTTAACTTAGCTTCACTCTTTATCCCTAGCGGGGTAGTCAGAGAGAACGGAGCCAAACGCTACAGATTTTAAAATGTATAACATTATATGTCTATTGCAAATCGTAATCTGTATTATTAGTATACAATACTAACAACTGACTGGCATTTAGTAATTGTTTAAAATAACCACAAAAGGTTTAATTAACTCATTTTGAATTATCCTAGTTTTTCTGGTAAAAGCATCACATTCATGGTATGAAAATATTACAATGTACAATAATTTTAATATTGATATACAAATTTTATTTTTTTCTTTTAACTTCAATTGAGTTGAAATAGTTTATTATTTTCAAAGATGCATACACTTGAAGCATTCATTAATAAAATATATCAAAATTAACATCAGACAAAGCAGATTATAAAATATAAATACTTTTGTTGATTAATTTATTTGTACTTGAAAGTTGTTATTCATCAATCAACTCAAAGTAATATTGCCTTATCTGAAATATATGTATATAAAGGATTTCCAACAAAGATGGGACTTTCTGTCTGTCAGAAATTCAATAAATGTAAAAAAAACATAATATGATGATATCTTTTAATTGAATATTGGGAAATGTAGATCAGCTTCACGCTGTATCCCGCACACTGCAGGGTAGGCAGAGGGAACGTAGTGGAAGACACTCCGTTCCCCACTTTCTGCCGAATTTCGGAGGCATTGCGTGTTAAGTGGCAGAACTCAACGCCGCGCTTTTGCCTCGACACCAGAGCGAAGAAATGGAAATATAAATTTAAGTAAATATATAGTAAATGTAGATACATCCACAAATTGAACTCTAAACTACTATTTAATCATAACCACATGACCATAGAGGCCTAATGGAAAAGCTTCTGACTATTAATACAATGGTTGTGCCACTTAAGCAAATTAAGTATTCCAATTTCTCAACTATGGCAAGACGAAACATGGTGTTGTGTTCTGCCACTCGACATGCCATTTAGGCAGAATGTAGAGAATAAATCTTGACACTAAGTTCTTTGTCTGGCGTCCCTGTTTTGCGGGAAAACATGTTAGTTATGATAAGTTTTTTTTGTGTGATAATTACTCTTAAAATTTTTATTCAACAAAAGTATCATGGTCAATTTATGTTTTATTTAATATCTATATTAGTAAATATCCTCTATAATTAGTTAAACCTTAACCTAGGAATTCCAAAGATATCAATTCATAATCATAATATTATTTTAATTACCACTAATAAGCTATGTTTTTGCCTAAGTCTAACAACAAACAGGAAACATCTTGACGTTAAAGTATTTATTCAAGTGTTTTGCTATATAATATTACATTTTTATTAAAAAGAAATATAAAAAAGACACTACATTTATTTGTTTGTTTGTTTATACTTTTATGTTCTCTGTTGTCTTTTAAAATTATCATGACATTTTCAACTTATCCAACTGGTAGTTTTAATTTATAAATTTTGATTGACCAAAGCCTAGGTTTTTCTTATAAAATAAGGTAGGTAAAAAGAGTTAAACAGTATTTATTTGCCATTTTTAAATCCAGACAATAATCGAATATCAAACATTAGTTTGAAGTGACATAATTAAATATCCTATATAGTATAATAACTTTTAAAAAAACCTTTAAATGTTCGAATGGCAATTGTCAAGCCATAATTATATTGTGCAAGCCTAGCCTGTATTTGCTTAACATAAAAATAATCTTAGTAATAACGGTAGTTTTATTTAGTCAATTCGCCCTATCACATCTAATCTGTTATCTTTTAAACTTAAATAAATATGTAACAAGAGTGAATGACCTAGATACGCACTTGAATATATTTTTACATTTTGCAACTTTTAATTTGAAAGTCATAAATTTCTTGGTTAGTTACCACACTCAAATGCAAACCAATAAAGAAAATAAAAAGACAGATCTCATCTCGTTATATATGGAACGCTGTAGAAGAATAATTCAGATATTTTTTCATCGTTATCAATAAAAAATATAATAATAAAATATACTTACGTCTCATACCCTTCGCTATTGACACTGTAAAGTTGTTTAGCACTGACATTGTTTGCACTTAAACGTAAATAAATAATAAATCCAACTTTTCTTATCGAAGCCACTACGTGTTCACGCCTTCGCGGCTGTGAATAAACTGGATTTTCAATAACAGACAGAGGCGTGGCGAAAGATAAATATATATTATTACGTTCTATTCAATAATTATTATCAATTGTTATCGTATCGTATTTATTAGTTTAAAAAATGTTTATATCGGCCTTGCGAAATGTGATAGCGAATTTTTGATTGCAATAGATAATATATCAAAATTCCAGAATGACGTTGACAGCTATGTTGTTTTTCTATTTTAAAAGTGACTATGGTCATAGGTCAAGGATCCTTGATTATAGCTGACAAATTGTGAATTTGGTTCCCACTCAGGAAAATTATTTCATTCATTATTTTCCATTCCCCACTCTGGTAAAGAGGCAAGGCGCGGCGTTGAATACGGCACTCAACACGGAATGTCTCTAGGATTCGGCAGAATATGGGAAACGAAATGTCTTAACACGAGGCTTCCAGGCTCTCTCTATCTACCCTGCCATGTACGTGTTACATTGTGGAGCTAAAATGAAGATACAAATGCCCATTTACTATTTTAATACTTGTATTATTATCATTTTTTAAATATTTCAAATTAAAATGTACATATAATATGAAGTCTTTATATTTTTACTAAATACCTACCTTCAAACAAGGGAAAAGCGGTTAGGAAGTACAAAAATAAAACTCCACAATTTAGTCACTTACAGTATATTAGTTCGTTATAAAACAGCTAACCAACGATACAAGCAATAAATAACAAATTTAACAACACTTCACTTGACGTCTCTTTATTTACAATTGAGAATTCTTCCTTGAATGAATAACATTTGATATTTATGTAACAATTATTTTCTCACATATATCTGTAAAGGAAATAACTATTACATGTACTAATGGTCTTATTTTGGAATAAAAATTATTGTCTTTGTATTAATTTGAAAAAAAAAACTAATTGGAATGAATATGAAGCAAGTATTGAAAAGTAAATGATAGCTATTATAATAACATTAGGGAAAATGATATCTCAATTTTATATTTACGTGAAAGCAAAAAAAAGGAATGTTTAGGGTAAAGTGTTTATGAAATGACTCAAATGCGTTTTTTTAAAGAAGTTGACTAGATTAAGTTTTCGAGTATATAAAGATAATGTAGTAAAACATGAATCGTAAACGGTAAATATTTTTAGTATGAATAGAACAAAGTATTTCAAAACAAAAAAATTGCAATTTCATTTTAATAAACAATATTTTCAAAAAATCTATGTATGTTCTATTGTGCCTAAAATATGACCAAAATAAAACAAAACAACAAAACTTTTATGAGAAGATATTTTTTATTAATGATCATATTTTGACTACTTTCACTGGAATATTTTATTTTAAGGAAAATATTATTAAGTTAGTTTTTTTCATTGTCATTACATTTTTTTATTGCACAGAGTATATGAAATAAGTTAATACCAATTATTATTTTGATTTATAAAGATTAAACAAATGGAGCATATTGCTTGTTTACAGAAAAATGGCAGCTGTGCGAAATTGCTTAAACCAAATCATAGATATACTAATATTTTTAAATATGTGGAAATAATTCTACTTTTTATTGTGTGCCATTTATCTGTAAAAGAACTTAAGTAGCGGGCCAGAATATGTTATAACATGTTTAATATCTAAATCTAATTCTAGAACTAGGAAGATTCAAAATAACTTATATTATTTGAATAAATAACTATAACATAATCTAAGAAACGCAACTTTATTGTTTATACGAAACAAAGAAATATGATTAGTGTTTTTTAATCTGTTGTTTTAGTTTCTATTGTGAAAATCAAAAAAATACAACAGGCAGGCAGCAAGGTAGGTAGAGGGGACCTACCGTTAAGATACAACGTTCCCTACTTTTCGAGACATTGTGTGTTCATAATTCAACACCGCGCTTTGTCTTCTTACCTGAGTGAGGGAATGCAAATGATTCATTCTAAAAGGTGGGAATCAAACCCACAATTGTAATTATGGTTGTCAAATTTAATATTTAATAAATACGTACACCGTTTAGTTGCTGCGTTTCGTTTTATAATAAATTATAAGTATATGAATAATAAATAGTCAATAAAAATGGGAAAATCTTTAACCATCTCTCACCTTCCCTCACTAAATAAACCTATAACACACTAATATATACAAATTATTTTTTTTTTAATATATATATTTTTAATTTGACATTATAAAGTGTAACAAAAGAAATTACTTTTTACTGAATTGTTTTTCAAAGCCTTTTTTGGAATTCATTTAGTTTAAATTATTCATTGGATATTTTAAAAAATATGCGTTATATTTCTCTACATGTTATATAAGAAGCTAGATATTTTTGTAAAGTAACTACATGCTAATATAGTTACTTATAGAATTATACAGAATGTAATAAAATGTTAATAATTCAAAATTTTGCTTGGTCAGTTAAGGCAGTCAAGTGTAATGAAATTTTCTACTAATATTATTAAAATGGAGCTAGCTATTTATTTAACATATAATGAAAACATATAGAAATACTGTTTGCATTTAATAAACACTATTAAAGATGTAACTGAACATAATTGAATAAAAACATGACTATTTGGTAAATTGACACTGTCGTTGCGCAGCGACACAGCGTCTAGCTTTAAACAAGACGGTCTACGTTCGATTCGCTTGAATCGAACGTAGTAGTATTCGTTGATTTCAACAGAACGAATTAAGACCATTTTGTCGCTCTAATAACAAGACAAAGTTCGTCGTTCAGTTCCGCTACTCAACACGTAACTTCTCGAGAAAATCTAGTGTCAGGACATTCTATATCTGTTTTCGACTCCAAACTTGAGACACTGAGTATTTGAGTGATAGATTTCACGGCTGCACTTTATCTTATAAAAGAGGAAAATAAATATTTCGCCAAGTGACCATTGAACCATCGTGTTTATAGTAGTTTTATTGATGATGTCACATAAATTTTAATGCAAGATTAGAAAAAATCTACCATCTCTCTTAAAAAGCCATGTTAAATAGAATTATTAGAAGAATTAAATACAGAAACATAATATTTATATATAACAAATTTAAAATGTTAAGTATTTATATTGCATTTTTTTCTAAATATTATAATTTTATATGTCAAAATACTACTTTTCAATTACGTCAAAATTGACAGATATATATTTTTCATTTTACAGAAGTTTTCACCAAAATTGACACGTATTTTTAAATAAATATTTTAATTTTGAATGTTATAAAATTACTTAAATGTTATAAGTTATGAACACCGTGTTAAAGCAAACGTTCTAAGCATTTGAATTAGGTTTTTTTTCTTCGTCCTTATCAATAAACATAGTTTCTTTTTCCTGTCTATGGTATAAATTTAAGCATTTTAATGTGAAATAAATATTTGTTTTAATACACCTGAAATTAATTTAGAACTCTCATAAATAATTTGCTTATTACTATATTTAACAAAAAATTGTCCATATTGCTTTTAAAGAACAACTATTTTGAATTATAATATAGGTAAGTTGAAATATAATATTTTTTCCAAGTTGTTATAAAATGGCGGTAGCATGTATGTATGTTTATGTAGAGGAGTTATAACCATATTCAAGAGAAATGAATATTGTTTATATTAATTTATAAGGCATCGTGCTATCTCTTTCACACTTATCTAAAACACCATACTTTAAACAGAGACAGAACTACACTACATTTATTAATAAGGCATTAATTCATAAGATAACTTAACAGATTTCCAAAATTGATTTTCATTTTTCATTCCATGTGTATTATTAATATATTTAATTTAAATTTAAATAATTAACAATTCTGTCAGTCTTCTTTTTTGTCTTGTTCGGATTTCGTTTCCACCTCCATCGGGGAGGGGGGACGATCCGGTTCACCTTCTAGAATAGGAAAAAGAAGAAAATATATATTATGAGTTAGTTTTTATTAGCATGACGGTGTATACCGCATATAGCAGGGTAAAGAAGAGGTAATTCAGTGTTTAGATACTGTGTTCCCCACTTTCATCTCAGTTTTCAAGACATTGCATATAGAGTGGCCTTATTTTGCGCTACCTTAGCTTACGTGGGATACGTAGTTACTCTTTATTATGGGCTTTAATTTATCCGACTGCGCGAAGCAATGGAGTGTAATGTGATTATCAGTCTATGCATGTATGTGTGTTTAGATCAACCTTATTTTAATGATTCTAATGTCAGTCAACTAAAATGTTAAACATAACAAAACTAGTACATTTAAAATTTTAAAACGTAAAAGAATATAAATTTGCGAGACTCACCGCTTTGTTTTAGTTTACTCTCATTACCCTTTTCCTCCTCGCTGTCACTCCCTGAACTAGCTGCGGAGGAATCATCACCGCTACCTAAAAACAAAAATAATAAAAGAATTCAACATAAAACTGTAAAAAAAATTGTAAATGAAACTATTTTTACCGTTGTAAATGAAACTATTTTTACCGGATTGTCCGTGGTCACGGCTACCCGTGACCACGGACTACTGTAAAGTGTTCGAAACGTCGGGTTCCCCAAAAATGTATAAAATACAAAATATACGCGATTAATCCGGTAAAAATAGAAGATAGAACATTTACAATGTGTAATAATAGTTAAAATCAAAGAACTTATTATGTAAAAAAAATATTTAATAAATAGCATTCTTTGTTTATTATTCGAAATAATAATCTTTTTGTAGTGCAAATTTGTATAAAAAAATCCTTCAGATGCTAAGAACATAAATAAATTATAACAAGCATATTAGATGTTCTTTGGTAAGAGAAGTAGGAGGAGACTTAGGTTGATCTTCGAAAATTTGTAGGATATATCACATAGCAGGGTAAGCAAATTGGTCTTGGGAACTACTGTTCCCATCAAGACACTTCGGTTCCCTACTTTTCGGCAAATTCTGGATGCATTGCGTGTAAAGTGGTGGAAACAAACGCGTTCGTCTCGTTATCAGAGCGAGGAAATGAAAATATTAAATATTTATTCATTTCCTCGAGTGGGAATCGAACCCACATAAACTTTACACACAACTGTCTCAACTTAGAAAAAGTTAGGCAGTAAAACTATAAGAACAATAGACAAGAACAACAAGAAATCTTGAGAAATAGATTGAATTTTCATATAAAAATTGAATAAACATATAAAATTTTCTACAAAACATTATAACATGTATATTAACTTTAAAGAAATCATTAAACTCAAGGAAAAATCCTATAACAATGAAGATTTGATTTTATCAAAACAACTTTTGTTATTCACTTATAAATGTTATAACATTTAAATATTAATTATATATTAAAATTAAATAAGAAATAATTAATTATATTAATATTTTAGTACTTCTTAAAAATATATATTTTTTTAATAATTTTTAACCGACTTAAGAAGGTTATTAGTTTGACTGGTTCTTTTTTTAATGTTTGTAACAAACTCAGAACTCAGAATTTTTGACTAGGTGAACTGATTTCGATGATTCCTTTTTTATTTGAAAGCTGGTTCTTCTTGTGTGGTTCCATTTTAATTTGGTCCATTTTTGTCAATGTTGTCCATGAGAAAATCCCATTAGTCTTAAATTTGGATTATGTGTGGAACAAACGGAGGAATAACTCAATATTACCTCAACCATTTTCAATGATTCTTTTTTATAACAGTATATCCTACATTTCACGCTATATCCCGCACACAGCAAGGTAGGCAGAGGGAGCCTAGTGTCAAGACACTCCGTTCCCCACTGTCTGCCGAATTTTGGAGGCATTGCGTGTTGAGTGCCAGAACTTAACGCCGCGCTTTGCCTTGACACCAGAGCGAAGAAATTGATAAATTTAAGTAAATAATAAATTTTAGTAAATATTTCATCTCCTCGAGTAGGGATCGAACTCACAACCAGTCGGTTTTACAGTCACACTTCGTGCCACTGCGCCACCAAAAATACCAAAAAGTTAATGGAAAAATGCTGAAAACTAAATTATTTTAAACTCACCAGCATTAAGCCTATGGGGCGCGGGCAGGGCTCGCGGCGCGGCGGCCAGCAGCGGCGCGGCGGGGCGCTGCTTCCTGGCGGCGTTGAGGCGGCCGCAGTACGCGCAAGCGTACGACACGTATTCGAATTCCTCTTCCATTGCCATACCTTGTTGGTTAAAATAAATATATATCCTAAGTTGTTATATATTATCTATACCCCACTAATCCTATCTTACTTTTATTACAAATGTAAAAGTTTGTGAGGCTGTATGTTTGTTCACTTTCACGCAAACGCTACGGAACCGATTTGGATCAAAACTATACAGTATTCAATTAACATTATTAAAATACACATTTTATTATAAATCTAAAAATGTATTTTACTTAACTGAAAATCGTCATCGTCAAATATATATTTTTAAATTTAAAAATTGATATATTTTTAAATTTAATGCAACGGCAACTCTTTAAAATAAGGACTTTTTTAATAGGAAAACTGAAACTTAACAGAAAACAAAAAACTCAATACATACCATTATGAGAATAACATTCAGAACAAATCAACGCCATACGATTGTTGGGACCGTCCTTCAGTAAATAGTCGACCACTTTGTCTAGAGCAGAGCGGTTTCTATCAGCTAGCGGGCGGGGAAGTTGATCTGACTGAAGAGATAAAATATATATATATATATATATATATATATATATATATAATTAAAAGATTTGTACGCAGCGAGATTTAAACCTAAGTCCTTTGGAAACCGTTCGAATATCAAGACACTTCGTTCTCCACTTTAAAACCAATTAAAATAAAGAGGTAAGTAAGGGAGGAAGGGGAGGTTGTATTGCGAATTAGCATAACCAAAACGAGAAAATTAAAATAAATTAATTATAATAAATAAAAAATATATATTTAAAGCCATTTTGGCGTTCGGGCGTTCAACGGCTATTATATATATCAGTAAGGGTGAGTAAGGAAGGGAGGGGAGGTTATATTGCGAGTTAGCATAACGAAAATAAGAAAATTAAAATAAATTAATTATAATAAATAAAAAAAATATTTAAAGCCATTTAGGCGTTCGGGAGTTGAACGATTATTATATATATCAATCACTATTATAATCGAGGAAATGACCGTCTACCGCTGCTTAACGTAGAAATTAGATATAACAACTTCGCAGTTTCAGTGCGTAAAGATGTAAAATAGTATAATACTTATACTATTTTACATCTTTACGCACTGTAATAATAGTATATTAATTATAATACTTACCCTTAGCCTAGGTCCCTTATATAAAGCAGTTGGAGTGTTAAACGGCACTATATTGAGATTGTTATTAGATACCGGTGTGGAATTCTGTATTGCCAGCCTCGGTCGAATCGGAACTGGGGTTGCTGTAATAAAAAAAGTTATAATTATTATATAAAAAAAGTTATAATTATTATATAAAAAAAGTTATATGCTTTTAAAAGTCACAATAACATTTTGTACGAGCGCTTTCTAGAGTCGTGGGTTCAAATCCCGATACGTTTTTTTATTTTTTTGATTTAAAAAAAAGTATTTTACTTATTTTTACTAGGGTAAGCAACATTAAGATGCTTACTCTGAGCATGGGGAACCTATTAAGACGAGACATAGGAGACAATATAAAACGTACAAAATACAATATATTTTCCAAATTGAATTATAACGAAAATTTGATATTAACAAGCATGAGTATGACATTGGTGAATTAAATTTATTTTTATATCCAATTTCAAATACAAAATGATGTAAGCATTATATTTTTTTACAATTGTTTGTATTTCAATAACATTATTGTCATATGAATATATATAAAATATTTAAAGAAAAAGAAAAATAAGTTAGCATTTTTAATTTGGTGGCGAATAATAAAACTATTGTGTATTTGCAGACCGAATACGGTCTGCCAATCTCAGCTTAATTCCGAGCGGCCAAACCTCGTGAACCGTACTGTAGTTAATTAAACAATTCTTGTTCATTCAATGACTAAACTTCACTCTTATAACGAACAGTAGGACACTACATGAATAAAATGTAGCCATGGTTGCGTCTCGGTGGCGTGCAAGGTAAAATCGTATAAAAATAACCTGTTTGATAAGGGGATTCCCTTACAGAAATTAAAACGTTGTGTTGCCAGCTCACAATAGTAATATAATTTATGTTTTTATAGTACTAATTCAGTTTAGATTTTAATATTATTCATAGATTTAAATAGAGATACTATGCGATTTTTTTTGCGAAAAGGATATTGCCTAAAATAATTGACATATACATTTTGTAATTCAAAATCAACAGATACCAGGGTCCTAGTAAATTTTTAGGTAACTTTATTTTTTTAGGTTATATTTGAATATAAAAACTTTTTTTTATTTAACACATAAAATAAATACAGTTTGTACTATAAAGAACATTTGTATTAAGAATAAATAAGTATTGAAGCAATGTTAAGGAGTGGCAACATTATAGTTTTGAATGCGGGAAACTCCATCATAAATGTTAATGATAAAATATATTTTGCATTTTGTATTTCTTAAACAAGTATAATAGTAGTAGTATTATAAAAATTACTTATGATTATTGTTTTTTTTAAATTAAGGAAAAGGTTTTCAAATAAAGTACAATTTTTTTAAATCGTATCAAAATGTATTTTTTTATTATTTGATTAACAGTATATAATATAAAGTATGCTTCCTTATAATTAAATATTTTATTTAAAAATAATGTATTTCAGAGATAAATTTAAATCAAAAAGCAATGGATAATTTTTTTTATTATTTTCTAGCACCATAAAGCTTAATATTACTATAATATTTACTTGTTAATTTTTTTTTTCCAAAAAAGTCCTTAAATACTATTTTCAATTTCATTTTATATGTCGGTGGTCTAGCTTAACAACGCCCGGTAAACGAATATAACAAGTACAACATTCTGGCAATCTTTGAATATATAATAAATAGAAATAAAATACTATTTTAATAAAATGCTATAAATCTTAAATACACCGAGATCATAAGAAATATCGACCAATTATTTGAAATTAAAAAAATAATAATCACTTTAAAATAAATTTTCCCTTAAAATGTGACATTTTTAAATAGGCCTAAGACTACAATAATAAAGTCATCATCAGTCATTATGGTTACAGTTAAATGAATTACATTATAGACAACAAAAAAAAGTATTTTTTAAACATTTGTTTATCCACACTTAGGAAGGAACATGTCGACGTAGCTTGGCGAGAACGTATGGCTCAGTGGTCAGAGCGCCTGGTCGGTTTCCAGGAGGCGCGGGTACGAGTCCCGCTACGTTCAAATTTTTAAATGTTTTCTAATTAAGTATTAACATAAAAAAGTATTTAATGTTTGAAAGAGTTTTATACTTTCATGATATTTCATTTCATACAATAAAAGATAATAAGTTTGCTGCCAACTCATAAACAACATAATAATTAAAAAAAAAACTTTAAAGCCTGTAAGAGTTAGTTTATACTTTCATAATAAATTTATCCACTAGACTAGATCTAGAAGCAGAAATAAAAATATTTTTTATAGACGATCCAAGTAATTCAACCTCCATCCATTTCATATAAAAAATGACAATAAGTTGCAAGAGCGGACATAAAAATAGTCATAGCAGTATACGTAATTAAAAAATAAACAAAAATAAACAAAATCTGAAAATTTACACAACATGATAACCATCATATTTAGATTTATAAAAGTATCGGAACAAATTGTAGCTACCTGGCTGGCTCTTGGGCGTTCCGGGGACGGCGAGTGGGGAGAACGGCTTCGTCGCTTTAGATTGCTCTTCGGGACTTCCGTACTTGTCTAATATTTCTTTTGCTACCTAAAATATCCATTTTATTTTATATAATTTCAAATTTAATGAAAACAGATTTCTCGAGTCCTTGCCAGGAAGATCAAAATGACGAGAAAATAATTCAAAGCGTGTTTTTGTGATTATTAGTTCTAATTACACAGTTTTTTATTTAGCAATAAATCTAATTTTGCTTACTTATTGTCTTAAGGAAAACAGAGCGCCTTAACACTGGGTACCCAGGTTCCTTGTGGCTATCCTGCTGTATACGGGGTATAGTATAAAGCTAAAAGAACACACCACAATGAATTTACCTTATAAGTCTCAGTGTTCATCACGTCTTCTAGAATCTTCTTTTTCTCGTCTCTCATTTTGGTAAGTTTCAATCTGTTCTTGTTTAGTGACCAGTTGTAATACCAAGATATGGAGAACCGCAGGAATATGACACTGTAATAATACTTAAAATTATATTACAATACAAAATTTACTGCTCATTCGGTCAAACAATGACGTAATTGCACTTTTTTAAAAAACAAGTTAAAGCTCTATGCGCAGGGATTTATTTTCTAATTTGTTATTAGATCTATTGCGCTTCTGTAATATTTTGAAAAGTGCAAATATGTCATTGTTGCACTGAGCAATATGAAAATACCAAAAAATAATGACAAATGGGACTGGACGTGGTGTGCGACTGTATCCGCGACAGGCTGCGGGTTCGATGCGAAATATTTAATATTTTCATTTCTTAGCTAAGGCAGCGAGGCAAACCGCGCCTGTGAGTTCCGCCATTTAACACGCAATCTCAACACTAGGATCCCATTTCCTCTACCTACCCTGCTATATGATTGACACAGAGTGAAGCTAAAAAAAAATAAAAAAACATGCTTATATTTATTTTATACGAGCGTATTTTAAACGGGCTTATTATGAATAACTTGTCGACATACATATATTATACATATTAAATGAAACTAATTTAACCGGATTAATCGCGTATATTTAAGAATTTTTACATTTTGGAAACCCGACGTTTCGAACACTTCACAGTAATCCGTGGTCACGGGTAGACGTCGGGTTTCCAAAATGTAAAAAATCTTAGATATACGCGATTAATCCGGTTAAATTTGTTTCATTTAATATGTATAATAATCGTGAAAATCAAAGAACTTATTATACATATATTATATATGGATATATTTGAACCTGACGTTTTGACCACTACAGTACCTAGCCCGCATTCACAGGATATGAGTCGTTTATTAAATGCATATTTCATATGTTTTGTTCACTAAACAGTATGAAAATCAACGCTTGTGTTGAATTAATAACAAAATGAGAATATAAAATATTTTCATAATTATATTTTCATTGTGACCAAATTATTAATTCTTAGGCCAATTCAATTCTTTCTGCCAATCTTGCTGCTTCCGGAATATGAGTCAAGCTCCACTGCCAAAACACTCCATTTTCTGCCCTTCAACCTAGGCCTTCGAGATATTACACGTTGAGCGGAAGAACTTGAACGTACGATTTGTGTGTCCAGAGTGGGTCAAGTATCAATAATTATGATATAAACATTTCCCCGCCTTCGAGATCGAACCCACGAATATGTTACCAAGCTTTTTAAATGAAACTTTTTAACCGGATTATTTAGTATTATATATTTTTGGGAACCCAACGTCTCCAATACTTTGCAGCAGTCCGTGGTCACACGTGGTGGTAGCCTAAGGTGGCATCCGTCTGTCAGTTGACTAAAACAATTATATCAAACTACCGCCAACGATTTTTTAAGTGCCTTGCGTACTGCCTTGGATTGCAGTGCAGGATGAGCTGACTGCATCTTGCCCTCTGGTATGGTGGGTTTGAGACACCAGACATTTTATGAGTAGGTTCCAAGTGGTTGAAAGTTTCCAGCCGTCCTGTCTATTGAAATTAAAATGTTTTTGTACTTCAATAGCCTGGGATCATTCTAGGAAAATAACACTAAATATATGATTAAGTCATTTAAACTGTTGTGTTGTTTTCCTTTTTTTTATATTTCACTTCTGAAACCTAAGTATATGATAAATCTGGTTAAGTAGTTTAATTTAAAATGTGTAATAATCGTGAAAATCAATGAACTTATTATACTTATTATTTTACCAAGCATTGTTCCACTACAATGGCCTCTATATTAATTATAACATACATTTTTTTCAACTTTACGCAGTATCCCGCATGTAGCAGGGTAGGCCACTGTTAAGACACTCCGCTCCCCACCTACTGCCGAAACCTAGAGGTATTGTGTGTTGAATGGCGGAACTCAACGCCGCTTTTTGCCTGGTTACCAGAGCAAGAAAATCAAAACCTGAAACATTTTATTTCTTTAAGTGGGAATTGAACCCACAACTTGTCCCGTTTACAATTACACACTTCTCAGCGCCCTGAATGGCCTCATACATATCATTGTTACTACATTATATTATTGTTATGGACCGTATAAATATAGCAAGTAGTTATGCAGTTCTGTTACAATTGTTTTATAAACATGTCGATCAAAGGATGTTAGTATACGTCGAAACTTTGAAGTTTAATATTGTCGATATATATATACTATTATGCACTTATATATATACTAATATAATAAAATAATGAAGTGATGGAATTAGTATGAATAAACGCACTAATCTCATGATCTAATGTGGCAAATTTGAACATTCTTTTTGCGTTGGATAGTCCATTTGTCGAAAAAGGCTATGTCATATAGCATTACGTTCATATCTTCGATGTATCTCACAGAACCTGTAGTTACCCCGGGTGTTATGTTTCAAACAAAATTATTACTTTGATTTAACAATTTTGTGCCGTGTGATCCCGGCCTAGAATAGGATCATCCTGGTACTGGTGGTGTCGTAAGAGGCGACTAAAGTACGTGTGGTAGAGTCACGTCGCCAGCAATGGCAACACGCATGGGCAGACTCGACCGGATCATTACCACCCCCGGCATTTAAAACCGGCGTGAAGTAGTGGCTTTATGCCACTGCGTTTCGCATCAGGTAATGCCGGGCCCCGGCGCTCAATCCATCTAAAAGGCCGGCAACGCACCTGTAGCTCCTCTGGGGTTGCACGGGGTCGTGGGCGGCGGTAATCACTTATCATCAGGTGACCCGCACGCTCGTTTGCCGTGTCTTTTCCATAAAAAAAAATAATAAAAAAAAAATTTCGGGCAAAGCCTTATTAAGCGACATTAGTTTCTGATTATTATCTTGTTGTCCGGTCCCGCTATAGCAGAGTGACCAGCAGACGGAAACTAGCGTTGCAACATTGCGTGGTGAGAAACGGAACTCAACGCCGATCATATGAGTATCAGATCCAAAACCAAGCCAAGCCAAGTCGCTGTCCCAATTGCACCACGATAGTCTCTACTATTAATATTCGTGATTACTAAATATGGTTCTAAATTTACGTGCCATGTATACTTCATCAATATGTTTTCATTAAACGCAATCCTGATAATAATATGTCAATACTTATTAAGAAAACGTATAAAATTTTAACGTAGCGGGATTTAAAGCCGCGCCTCTTGGAAACATTCCAAGCGCTCTTACCACAAACTAAGAAATCCGCGGGTTCAAAAATTTCCTAATAAGTATATTTCTTTTCAAAGTGTCGAATAACACTTAAAATAACTGTGGATGCTGAATGTGTGATAAAACTATATCAACGTAGCCCCACGGTGCACCTTATCTGCTTATTTGACAACGCACTTCAGATAGTTCAAGATTAGTAACAAATCAAATGTCATGAGATTGATCTCAAACACGCGTAAGAACATTGCGTTAATTTTTTTAAGTACTCCTTGAAAGGATATCTGGTGCATGCTATAAAAAAAAATCTTTTTTTTATATGAAAATTCAACATTTTTAAGGAGCGAAATTGAACCCTGTGCAAATGTTCACGAAACCACTAACACTGCAAGATTTTCTTACGTTGATTGACATACATATAACACGTTACAGGATGAACCTAAAAAAGTCGCTCGCGCAGGGTAACAAAGTGTCACTGTAAACGCAGGTGGCTGTGGATTCGATCCCTACTTTTGACGAAATGAAATATTTATATAAATTTATATTTCCATTTCTTGTCTCTAGTGTCGAGGAAAAGCTCGGCGCTTAGCTCCACCATTCGACACGCAATGCATCCAGAATTCGGCGGAAAGTAGGAAACGGATTGTCTTGACACTACTCCCTCTGCCTATCCTGCTGTGTGAAGCTGATTTTTTTTTATAAACCTAAAAGAGCAACTCAGAACCATATACTCACAGAACAGGTATGAACAGCAACGGCGAGGCGTACAGGAGTGAATGCAGCCAGTGCTGGCTCCGTCCGACGTACATGTAGTAGTATAGCACGGCGAACAGCACGTACAGACCGACAGAGTACGCCATCACGTAGCCGATGACGCGCTTGTGCGTCTGCTCCTTATATTGGCCATCTTGTTCAATGTTCTTGATTTTGGTTTCAAGTTTCTCTAGGATTTCTATTGTTGTTTTCTTGCGCTGGAACAAGAAATATATTATTTATTAAGTTATAATAAGAGGTTTTTGTAGCGGGTCATTTGATTGTAAGCGCGGTGGTTGTGAGTTCGATTCTCACTCGGAGGAATTAGTTATTCTCATTTCTCCGCTCTTATACCTAAACTTGCAACTTCGTGCATGGGGAATGAAATATCTTAACACTATGTTCTTTCTTATGTATGCGGGATAGTGTGACGCTTGAAAAAAAAATATTTATCCAAAAATGATTTTTTATTCACTTTAACGTTTTACGATATTTAATGATATGTAAATTTTTCGTTTTTCAATATTTCGAACTCAAAATTACCCACAAGAGACACTATCACAACAAATAAGAGATCAAGCCTTATGACAGTCAGTCTGACGCGACTGTGCCTCGGCCTTAATAGTTTAAAATTATTTTTAATTCTCTCTAATCATATTGAAACTTTTCAACAAGTGAATAATAATATAATTTACATCTTACTTACGAGATACATATAAACGAAATTACACGTTGGGATTTGGATTTGAATAAAAAATAATCACAACCAATAAATAGAGCATTACAAAACTCACAAATCACGTCAATATTGTGTAATTTTGTATACAAACACATTGTAAACTTAAACCGCAGCATATAGGAAGCGATATCTAATCCATCGCTTATATTTAAAAGGAAGGAATAGGTACTTAATTATTAAGTTTCAATACAGTAAGTTGTTATTTTACAATATTATTTCCGCGTTTTTTTTATAGCTTCACACTGTATCATACATATCTAGTAGCATAGGAGCAGAGTAGGGAACCAAACGTTACGACACTCGGTTCCCCACGTATCTCGTAATATTCGAGACCTTGCATGTTTATGGGCGGAAGCCGCGTTTTGTCCTCTTATCACAGAAAATTTATATAGCTAGTTCAGAGTGAGAATCAAACCCACAAACGTCGCGCTTACAGTCTGATGCTATTCCGTTACGACACTTCGTTTAATGTAATAATTATTTAAATTATTCATATTATCATTATGAATATTTTTAAAAAAATATGTTTCACAAATTTAATTTAAACAAAAAAAACACATTTCTAATGATTATTGCAAAACCTTAAAAACATAATATTTGAACAAACTTTATTATTTTCGTTAATTAATATGAATTGATAACAAGAAAGTTTTTGCATTAAGGTTTTATTAAAATAAAAAAAATATTTATAATTATTAGTATTGATAAGATCTAATGATGTATGTAACAACACACATGTATGTACACAAGGCAATAATTAAAAATGAAATATCTTTTTAAAAATGTATAAGTGCAGTACATATACAGTAAAACTATATATTAATAAATAAATATACAGTAAAAATATATATTAATAAAGAAAAAAATAAAAATAAAAAGAGACAAGTTGACCCCGACGTGATTTGAACACGCAACCTTCTGATCTGGAGTCAGACGCGCTACCGTTGCGCCACGGAGTCGTGTCTAACAATGTTGAAATTTTCGATACTGTTATACGAAATATCTAGTAAAATACTTTTTCTTCAAAATAGGGAAAAGAAAATAATTTAACTTTCGATAGATAAGAGCGATATTTTACACTATGTTTTTTATTATTCCAATTTCACAAATTCCAAGAAAGTTTATGTTTTATTAGTGCTCTCACAATACTCTTTACCTATAGAAATATATATATATATATATATATATATATATATATATATATATATATATATATATATATATATATATATATATATATATATATATATATATATATATATATATATATATATATATATATATATATATATATATAAATTTTAATGTTGTAGTCCGTCAGTCTAGATCGTTTGGTATATATTTTTATATAAACTATATATTTTTAATCAACATAAAAAATACTTAAAAACACGTTTAACAGAAATGATATAAACAAAAAAAATGTAGAGAGAGAAGTTGAGTATTCATTGTCTATTCTCTATCCTCTCAAAAATTGTCATCAATTATGTATCTTTAGTTTTAAGAATACATATATAACTTTTAACGTAACGGGATTTGAACTCGCGCCTTTTGAAATCCATGCAAGAGCTTTTGACCGACTAACCCATACTTTCTCGTCAGGCTACGTCGAAATATTATACTTATACGCTTGTCACAACTTATTGTTACTAGCATCTGGGGAGTAGGGAGATTTTTAAAAAAATGCGGAATACTATTTTTTTTATTATATTTATTGATTTAGATTTATTATTTTGCAAGTGAGAGAGAGCACACTAAGGAAAGAAAAATACTTTTTAAAAAGCATATAAAAATTTGGACGTAGCTCTGGCTAGGGTAGGTTTTATGCGGGATACAGCGTTAAGCGGTAGAATAACAATATATCCCCTAAGTTAGGATTGAACTAACAAGCGTAGCTATTTAGGTTTTGTCGCATTGCACCACGACGGTCTCTTATTTATAGTAACTGGTTTCATAGGAAATATATATACCAGCATCTCAAGAAACATTCACTGGAAGTATAAGTTTTATATACATTTAAATATTCTATAAACAATATACAAGTAACGTAAAAAACAGAAATAATAACGATTTTTTTTGTTATTTATCAATCTACTGATAACACAAGGTCACCTCTCTTATTTCGTACTATACAAAACTCAGCAAATTATATTTGCTGTATATTTTAGTTGATTGTTATTAAATAATAAAATCATACAAACGATGCGTTGACTTAGAAGAATTTTTTTTTCTGTGCCTCAAGGAACTGCCATATTAATTTCAGATTGACAACTCCACGCGGTCTTGAGATAAACGGCCTTGACAGACGCACAAGCGTGCAACGAAGTGTTCCTATAAGGGTTCTGTTTTTTAACTTTTGAAACACCAAATTTGCTTAATTTAAAGTCTTATTAAATCAAAGTCTATTTAAATCTTAATTTAAGTCTTAATTTTTTTATTTATGTAAATCCATCTATAATGATAGTGTTAATGAGTATTTTTATTTTTTCTCGAACATTTATCTGATATGATCTCAAATAAACTATTGATTACATAGTATTTGTATATGGATACAGTGATAGCGAACAGGAAAGTTATTTATATTTAGTCCAGTTAAAGGTGACAAGGAAAATTTTATATATTTGCTAATGATGTACATGGATCATTACAATATGATAATGATAAATAATTATTTACAAATAAATTAAATAAATTAAACAAATATAACCACTAAATTATACGAAAGCAGTATTATCTATATAGACATATTAAAAATCTAAAAGTAAACGTCAAATTCTAACAATTATTTAAGATTATATAAAATGAATTAAGGTTGTCTCTTGCGTGAACGGAGTGTCTCTACACTAACTGAAGAAATCTAACTTTCACTGGTGTTAATAATTCTCTAAACGACCTAATATGCATTTATCGACAACAAAAAATAACTAAGAACACGGTTATAAAGTTATATAATAAAAATTAACAATATACTATTGTAATTTTATCGTGGGCGAAGCAGACAATGGGTACTGCGAGTCTAGCCATGCCAGAGTTCAATAATATTTGATTTATGTAATGAATTGTATTGAATTATCGTTATTCATTATATTAAGTGAATTAACGATAAGTTTTTTAACAAGTTCGAACGTATAGAAGAGAGAAGGAGAAGAGGCATCGAGTTCTCTCCCAAGACGAAATATAAAAAGAACTTAATGTTTCTGACATTTTTAAAGTGTTATTCCACACTTAGAAAAGAAATTTCGACTTAGCTTGATAAATACGTTTGGCTTAGTGGTCAGAGCGCCTGTTCGGTTTCCAGGAGGAGCGGGTTCGAGTCCCGATACGTTCAAATTTTTATACGTTTTCTAAATAAGTATTTTACCTTAATGTTCTTTTAACATTAAGATATTTTTATATTTCTTATTATAAAAAGTATAAAAAATTGAACTAGCGGGATATGAACCCGCGCTCTTTGGAAACCGTCCAAACGATCTAACCAAATAAGGCATATGTTCTCTTCGATATAAGACGAATCCTTATGCGCTTGTTACAACTTATTTATATTGTTAGCATCTCTGTAGGAAGATTTTCTCTGTAGGGAGATTTCCTCTATCCAAAGATAATTACTAAGAATTATTGTTTCGCAAGAGAGAATACTATTTTTTTTAAATAGAAAAATACGCTACGTTAAAAGTTTTATACGTTTTATTTATTGGTACTTTACTTTCCTAAGTATGGAATAATACTTTAAAAATGTAAAAACAATACTTAATATGATTTCTTCTATAAACCCTACTAAATGCGAGAATAATTTAATGCATCACACATAATTTCATCTTTCTAGTCTTCATTATTCAGTTGTCCTAGAATGGTTGTCAATGAATGTCGTAGATTGTAAAAATTTTCTAGCAAATCGGATGACAAGAAATGGGTCAAGATTTTCTTAAATAGATAGATGTTAAAAAAATTAGACCGACATTATGGAAACATATTTCAAATATTACTGAAGGTTGAAAAGTTTCCTAACTAAAATTAAAAATTAAATCAAATTAAATCAGCTTCACGCTGTATCCCGCACACAGCAGGGAAGGCAGAGGGAACCTAGTGTTAAGACACTCCGTTCCCCACTTTCTGCCGAATTCTGGAGGCATTGTGTGTTGAGTGGCAGAACTCAACGCCGCGTTTAGCCTCGACTCCAGAGCGAAGAAATGGAAATATAAAATTTAAGTTAATATTTCATCTCCTCGAGTGGGGATCGAACCCATAACCAGTCGATTTTGCAGTCACACCTCGTGCCGCTGCGCCACGACTGGCCTCGAAGTTTCCTAACTAATCCCGATATAGCTTTTAGTGCCCGAGAAATATATATAGTGATGTTTGTATATCTTTATAAAGATAACGATATACAAACATTCAAATAAAATGAAATTCCAACAATATAACATACATGTACATATCAAACTTATAATCTCCTATTTTTAAAGTATGTTAAAATACGAATAGGTAAAAGTAGGTTCAAACAGACAGACAATATAAAAAATATGTATCAAAATCATATAACATTATAGAGGCTATATTGTTTCTGAAACGAAAGTGGACTTGTTAGAGCGTAACCGCTCTGGCTCTTATTTCGCTCTTGCGGTCGCTTTACTTTCAAATGTTGTGGGGTCTCAAAAGATTCTTTGAAAGTATGTCTAATGGTTTTCTGTTAGTTTTAAAGCATTGGTATAGAAAGTTCGTATTTAAAATGTTTAAGCTTCACGCTATATCCCACACATAGCAGCGGCAGGCAGCTGCAGGAACCTGGGAACCTAGTTTTAGGACACTTCGTCCCCATTAAGACGCTTCCGTTCCCTACTGTCCTCCGAATTCTGGAGACTTGACGGGGCCTCGCTTTGTCTGATCGCCAGAGGAAATGAAAATATTAAATATTTTATTTCGTCAAGTGGGGATCGAACCCACAACCAGTCACGTTTACAGTCACACGCGTGCTAACTGGTCTCTTAACATTAAAAGAAGAAATGATGAAGAGTGGAATTGGAACCACTGTTTCAATCCCACTCTCCATCACATAGCGTGTTGACTGTAAAGGAGAAAGTTGTAGGTTGGATACTCACTCGGAGGAATGATTATTTTTAATTTATCTTGCCTGCCTGGTGGACGAATTGCGGCGTTTTAAATATTGCCTCAATGGATGAAAAGGAGGTTTAATGCATTGACATAAAGAAATCTTTTTAAAAGATAAAAAATAAAAATATTTTATAATTAATTTTATAATTATTATATTATTATGACAAATAGAAAGATAAGTAGGTACTAAAGGCAGTTTAGTTCGCGTAAAATATTAAAAAAAACCGTAAAAATTACGAGAAATCTCTCCGTACATTCCTCAAGAAACCTTCACACCGAATTTCAGCATCAACAACGCCAAAGCTTTATATGTATAGGTTTATATTGAGAAATCGCGTTATAGAACAGAAAAAATCTAATAAAAATAAATACTTGGATTGTATTACAATGTAAGTGATATTAAAGTGACGCCATCTTTGATATAATATTGACTAAGATTGACTCAAGAGTTTGGACGGATTAAATTATACACAGTTTGAAAATAAAAACGCAATCAAGTATCAAATGAATATTCATTATTGTAATAAAATATAATAAAAAAGTTGAAGTAAAGTTTGTTATTCATTTTTATTTAATATCTTCTTGTATTTTTCTCTTAATTCAAATGAAACGGAGAGGACGAAGTGATTTAAAACAATTCCATTCTTTTATTTCTGACGAAACGAAAATATTTTAAATATGGACAATAACAAGAACGAAGAAATGAAAATGCTCGCACATAGCAGGGTAGGCAGAGGGAACCTGGGAATCTAGTGTTGGCATTCCGTTCTCCATTAAGGGACGATTAATAAAATAATAGAAAACGCGTAGCGGTAACTAGTTTATAAAAGGAATATCAGTTCATCGATCTACATACCTACGCAGTACGCAGCTACATATATTATTAACACGACCTCTTGAAACAATGGCCTTTCAGCAAGAAATACTAGTATATGTCGAGTTTCCATTATTATTAAGATTTTTTTAAAATAACAAAAACAAATAAATAAATAAAAACAACTTGAAAGTATTTTCTAATCATACTTACCTTCCTAGCAAGGGAATTACATGCAATGAAAATAATATATTGGTCATCGACTACGACTATTCAAAGAAATGCAACGGACGACGATAAATTAAACGTGGTGTTAAACTCCGCTTTCGGTTGGCTAAGATGAGTACATCTAATAAGTATTATATGTATATAAAATATATATAAGTATTATTTATAATACTTATAAGTTAAATATTTCTATATATAAGATATATATCAACATATATAAATAAGTATTATATGTATATAAAATAAACACGAAATAGGTAATTGAGGCCAGTCACGGGACAGGGGCACAAGTGTGCAGTGTATAAACGGGATAGATTGTGGGTGCGACTCCCATTCGGAGAAATGAAATACTTAATATCTTAATTTCTTCGATCTGCTAACGAGATAAAACGCAGCGTTGAGTTTCACCATACATACATACAGACAGCAGTATGCTGATTGCTAAAAAAACACGAATATATCTACTTACAATAGTGCTTTGAAAATCTCTGTGATAGTTTTGCCTGCTTTGCTAGCGATAACGGTAGGATAGAATAATTCGCATATAGCAGCGTAGGTATTCCCAATACCTACCTAGCGTCACATACACCCCGTAGCCCACACACCGCACTATTTCCAAGTCACTGCGTGTTGAGTGGCGGAACTCAACGCCGCACAAGACCATTGCCAAAAAAGAACCCCAAAACGGGTAAATGCTATATTATAGATACTAAGTTAGGTATTGTTAGTAAAGACTAAGGTCCACTAAGGTCGGTGATCTAAATACCGAACAATTAAACGCGTAGGTATATGAATATAACCTATTACTAAGACTATATCCCAATACTTTCTAAATCAATCTCATTTGCAGGTAAAATACTAAAACCGATACAAACGTTTAAGAATTATGACGTAGTTTATTTTTAATTTTTAAATTTTGGTGCGATAAAGCGTGGCGTTAAATTCCGTCACTCAAAAAGAAACGTTTAGGAAAGGAAACGTTTATTTATTTTTATTTATGTAGGAATAAGAAGAGCAGCGTCTTCATACTAGTTCGAGTCTGTCTACTCTGCTGTATGGGGTATACAGGTAAAGTAAAAAAAAGGGCCGTACAAGTCGTCGTGGCGACGCCGCGTCGGTGGATTCGATTCCCGCTCGGGGAAATGAATTATTCGATATTTTCATTGCTTCGCTCTGGTACCGAGCCAAAGCGCGGCGCTGAGTTCCGCCACTCAACACGCAATGCCTCTAGATTCGGCGAAATTTTGAGAAAAGGAGTGCCTTAATACTAGGATTAACGTTAAGCCAAAAAAGGGCAGACGAAATCCTTATTTAAGCAATAACTTTATTTGAATTTAAATACAAATATTTTTCGATAAAACCAACACGACTACACAAACATATCTCATTATTTTCTTCAACTATTTACTTATTTACTTGGAATTTAATGAAAAAAAAACCTGCCATAATCTATAAAATCTTTATAATCATTCACAACGTCTATTTAAAAATGTAAATTGCCGTACTTGTTGTTACTTCGATTCAATATTTAATTTATTTCTAGAAAAACATTAATTATTTTTATATTAAAAAGTTTACACTTGAAGGTATTGATAAATTTACTATTTTATATTTTTCTTCAACACATTGATTGGGACGTTCGGACCAAGACTTATACCTGATATTTCGCTTATGGTGAGAATTACCTATTAGTTCCTGAGATTATGCACCCGAGGACAACTTACACAGCCTAAACTACGCAGTGTATTCAGTTCTTCAGCGTGAAGCGGCGGCGTCGAAACCTCGTAGTAAACTGGCGTGTTAAGAAGAGGTATTAAGAAGTTAAGCAAAAATAATTTGGAAGGTAGTAACTGTACCACAGCGTTTAACTATGTTCTCTGTATTTATCCCTCTAAAGCTTCAATTGGAAGGTAGTAACTGTACCACAGCGTTTAACTATGTTCTCTTTATTTATCCCTCTAGAGATAAAGTGTAAAGCAATTTTTATATATACATGTATGTATATGTCGAAGCATCATCTATTTTAGGAGACTTAAAAAAAGGAGTCGACGTTCCTTGAAGTTGTTAATTGAAATCGCCAACTTGTTTTATTAAAACAAGCCTACGCCATTTAGAACCTGTAACCTGTTTCCATCGAGACAGCTCGACCTTACTTTACTTCAATTACCTTATCATTTGCCGTTTCTGTATTTCTTTATATCTGAGGAGTTATCCGCGATACTTTCGTCTATCATCAATCACATAGCATATAATAGGGAAGGCAGAGTATAATAAGAACAGTATTCTACAATTCGTTCAAACTTGCGATGTAGTATGTTGATTGATTAAAATTATTTGAATATTATAATATTTTTTTTTTGTTTCACGCTGTGTGACGCACATAGCCGGGAAGGCAGAGGGTACCCTGGAACCAACACTCCATCCCATTAAGACACTTCCGTTCTCCACTTTCTGCCAATTCTGGAGGCATTGAGTAGTGAGTTGCGGAACTCAACATCGCACTTTGCCTCACTACCAGAGTGAGGAAATTAAAATAATAAATATTTCATTCCCTCGCTCTGGTAATATGGCAAACAAGGTCTGAAAGTCAATAATCTGGGCCACAATTCATCGAGACACTAAAAATGCATAAAATATACTACTGCATATGCATTTTTAATTAAGAGAAACTTTTAGCCTCTGTTAAGAACTATAGTACTACTACTATATAATGAACATTAGCATCGGCATAATAAATTATTGTAAGTGAATTTTACAGGCATGCATATTAATAAGTAATAATACAAAGAAAGTAATCAATGATAAGGTATTATAGATTGTAAACAAAGAAATTTTTATTAATACAATATTAACGTTTTTTAGGTTCATGCACCTTTTTATGATACTAGTTTTTAATTATAAGAGATCTGTATGACACATTTGAAATGCGGGAGGTAGCTCTGATTGCAGGTACAATGGTTTCCATAGAATTTGTTATTTTCTTATTCAAACCAGCTTAATAATATTAAATTATATAATCTTAGTAATTAGTAAAGATTGGTAAGAAGGAGCTCTCTCCTTTAACCCTAAAAGCTATATGGGTGTAAAAACACCCGGATCCATTTAGTTTTAGTTTGTTTTCACTTTTTAATTTTTGTCACAGCATGTTTGCACATTTGTATGAGCCGACTGACGAAGAAAGACTTAGAAGAAGACATTCATCAAGATGATTTCCAAAGTATTGACAATTGAACAGAACTTCTGTCTCATCTCTACGAGAACACTTTGTAAATGGAAATAGAAAGAAATTTTTGAAAATGACTGACAAACTAAAAGTTTCCTAAGAATTTTAAGTTTTTTTTAATATTCTATATACTTTTTTTATATATAATTTTTTTAAGTTAGCCAGGATAAAGTAACATATTTTACTAAACTAAAGCAAAAACTTGTGTACTTGTATTTAAATTTCATTTTGTCATTAAAAAGAAAACATTATGGTCCCATATTGTATTGTCTGATGTTTAGTCATATTTTCAAAAATTATTTTTTCGCAGTTTTTTAAAAAAATATTTACAAGTATCCACATATTATATTTATTAATAAAGGTCCAAATTTTAATTACTTTTAAAATAAGGTGTTCTACACCCATTATAGTCTTAGTGAGTTATGTAATTGATTATAGCTCTTGAAGGTTAATTTTGTAATAGTTGAGATATTATAAATATATTTTTTATATAAATTTCACTGTTATGAAAGGAGGTAAATATTTGTTAAAGCACCACTAACAACACTATGAAATCGTTGTATTCAATCTAATATAACATTTATTCTAGTATATTAAAAGAGTATGATATTATGAGTTTAATCACACATCAAAGTAATGACACTTTAATTTATAATTTATTTATATTATATAAACTAAACATATAAAAAGTAATATTAAATGACATTACAATATTGTATATATGACAATACTGTATGTGGCAACACTGTATTGAACCATTCTATTTTCTATCATATTAATTTTATAGTAATATATTCAACAGTACGTTATTTTCAATTTAATCTAATAATAAACTATGACACATTTTAAATTGTGACTGATTAAATACATTTACTTTACATATTATACAAATTTAACATATAAAAAGTACTTTGATTGACTTAATTTTAAAAACATACAAATTGTAATTTGAAACAGTAAGTTCAATATATTAATTGGAACGTGATGCTGTTTGTTTTATGGCATAGCCTTAGGAATGTCCTAACTTTAAAAACCCATATTATTATTAATGCTGCACTAATAAAGAAACAAAAGAAGCCATAAAAAAGTTTTTATGTATATGTTTTCCTATATGTAGGTAAATATAATTGTATTAATGTACATTTTAATGTTATAATCAAAAATGAGTAAAGTTAGTGTTAAATTGCTCTTCATACATTTATTTTTTTTATTATTTTTTTATTATTTATTATTTTTTTAGCTTTGCTCCACATACCACATATCAGTTCACTTATTCAATTGCGGCTTTAAGAGAATACTACATTATATGAAGAAAACACTGTGAAAATTTATTAACAAAAATTAGATAAATTTACACAATTATAGAATGCATAAAGAGAAAGACAAATCTTTAAATAAAGAGATCCAGCAAATGACAGCAGGCAGAGAGATTTTATTGTCGAGACATTAAATTCTTCAATTCAAGGTACTATTATATAGTATATAAGAGTACTATTGTATATACTATTTTACACCATTATTTATATTAGAGTGTAAATATTGTGCTAAATATTTAAAAGATTTTGTTGATGAAATTGATTATATTTTTGTATAAACAAATAAAGAAGTCTCTTTTATGTCTACAGTAAAACTTTAACATTGCAAAAAAACTTATATATATTTAACATTATAATGTATTCATATTAAAAACATTAAAAATGCTTGATACATAATTGACCTTTTCATCTGAACTTTTATTTAAATCCATTAATTAAAATAGTAGTAGTGCAATTTAATCTATTCAAAGAAAATATATTTTAATCTATAATTTATTAGCAAATTTCATTGTTTAGTTAGATTTTTATAAGCAGTTGTTTACGTTAAATAGATAAGTATAATCTTTATTAAAATAATATGAGTAAATGCGATTTCCTATTGGAACTAATTAACAAAACTATGCCTTTCTAATATATCAAGTTTAATTAAAATAGAATCTTGTAACTCCTAGGATGCCACTTGTAGGTCATTTGAATTCGCGCCAGAAACTTTTAAATGTTCTACCATCGAAATAGTTTTGGCTACAGTACAAAACATGATGAATATCAATCAAAATACTTACGCGAAATCTCGATATGATCAGACCCATTTTCTTTCCAGGCGGCTTTTAGATGATAAAAAATTATAATGTCCACTTTAATAAACACTTTTAAAGAATAATTTTAGCCAATCTTGGTCCAGAAATTGTTTTTTTCATAACACATACGTTATTTTGATGACGAATGTGTAACCTATAACGCCGACAAATTTATATTTTTTATTTTTTCTAGAAGTTAGTAAAAATTAAGCCACTTAGCGTTTGCACTGACACATTACATTTCTGAATTTAATTATAGTGCGTCATTATTCGAATGTAATGAGAAATCACAACATAAATGAGACGCGAAGCTTATAAGACTTTATAAGAACTAAGAACCCGTATATTCGCCCCGATCCGATCCTTTACAAAATATGTCATTCAAGCTTCAAATACTTTTATGCCATAGACAATAGTCTTTTCTATTCTGATAATGACATTTTATAACGCAACCATTTTGCACTAAAGCTACCTATGCACGTATAAACATGTGGAACAAAGTATTATATTATATGTTATGTAAATAACATTTTGAAAAATCTTTTTTCGTTGAACCTCTTATATTATTAAGAGTATTTTATTTTTTTGTAACATTAGTTAATAAAAACTTATATGTGGATTTTTTAATAAATAAAAATATTCCATTTTGTACATTTGGTTTATAAGGTTAAAATAATTTATTAATAACAAATTACTAACAATTTCTCCAATTATTAGTATAACAAGATAATCTAGTGACATCCGTATTTTCTTTTCCAAGTTGACGTCCGTCTGAATCTACACAGCGGCACTGGCCACGGTGACATTGTATAGTTCTGAAATTTCCATTTTTACAACATTGTGGAGATTCTAACGAAACATTCAATAAACTAGACGTTATGGCACATTCTGAAATAGAGTAATATAAAATTAGTACTACACTGCTTCTTAGAATTTTTTATGAATAATAAATGTATTAATTATTGTGAATTCTTTGTACTTACTACAGTCCATGTTGTTAAAAGCAGGATTATCTGGTTCTGCTGTGAAATCGCCGATTCGCTGACCACGTTCATTTATACATATTTTTCTGTAATTTTACAATTGATTATTTATTTTGTGTTATCCTGAAGGGAGATTGAGTGTATGTCTTTTAATGTAATTTTTTTGTTACATATTTATATACATATATAGAAAATATGAATAACATTTAAGCTACCATTTCACAAGTTCATTTACAAGTTCACTATATATCTACTTTTTGAACAATGCAAAAAATATACTTACGATCCGTTAGCATTTATAGTAATTCTGCTAAAAGTACCATCGGGTAAACAATTTATGTTAGAAAATGATGAAAAATAGTCAACGTTGTAACCTTCTTCAATACTTTGTTCTATCAATTGTTCTCTCTCGTGGACAGAGTCAAGACAAGGAGTTGTATAATCATATGGAGGCTTAACATCTTCTGGTTGAGGAAATAAATCTAGCTCAGGATCATCTAAAAATGTCAGTAAATGTTCAGAACAAATGATATCCCAAACATATATTTTGAAAATATATTCGAAAAGTTTATGACTAATAGTAATGACTAACTTACAACATGGCAAATCAGATATTTGCTTTTTATCTAAATTTATTCTTGCGTCACCACTTGCTTGACCAGTAATAACATTGACGCAATAACAGGTTCTTCCTAAGCATTGTACAGGATGGAAATTTCCATCAGAAGTACATCGTAGTCCAAATACAGGGAATTTTACGTCTGCCCCTATTAGAGATTTAATTTTATGCGCCATACGTGAACATACTGTAAAAACAAACGTTTCAAATAATCAGAATTAAATTAATGATATATTTTTAAACAAACTTTTGAATCGTTGATTAACATAAAAATGTCAGTAATATCAGTTTTATTCCAGTAACACAAAAATACGGAAGGCAGTACTTTAAAAAAAACTAACACTATATAACAAAGGTTCTTTTAAAATATATTTAAAATGCTTATATGTATAATAATTTGTGATATTGTAATTGTAATACTACTTACTACAAGGCATGTTTATAAATTGTCCCGAATATATAACTTCACCAAAAAGCCTTTCTCCATCTTCTGACTGACAAAAACAACTGAAAAATATTTATTATAAAGTTAAATTACCTTCTTATATAAAAGCTTAAAGTATATTTTTTACTATTCTTACGTTTGAGACGGATTACAAGAGAAACTAGCGTATTTTCCTTTATTGTCACAATAAGGCCTGCTCTCTAAAGCCCCAGTCTCTCCTTTTGCATAACGATTGTCATAGTCATCTTGGGCATCATGACACTTTGATTTCACTGTGAAAATATTAATATCATGGTATAGTTTAGGTTAAGTTCTAATTGATTAGTTAAACAAAAAGTTTTTTTCTACTTTGTTATTATTAATTTGACTTCCGTATTATAAAATTTATCATTTTAAGTTTTAAATTATGACTTACTTCTCACGCAGGTTAATGTTTGGTTATCACAAGTTAATCCATGGCCACATCTACCTATGGTTACTCCCGCTCCAGATCCACCAGCGCTACATGGTTGGCCTTCACCTGAAATTAAAAGAGCACTTTTTGTTTTTATGATATATTTAGTTATTTTTATTTTTATTGCAAGAATCTATTTCGATCTATCCAAAATTAGATATGTATTTTTATATAAATATAATTGTTATTGTTGGAATCAACATAAAGTTAAACATAACGTTACATTTTATTTGTTCTGATTTCTTAAGCGCATTTTCTTTTTTGTTTCAATTAGGTTAAGTTAAAATTTAATCACTCACGGTAAAGAGGAAGGCAATAAGAACAGCAATTACAAATTGTAGGTGAAGGTAGCTCTAGTCCTGAATGTGTTGCATTGTTGTAAGAACAATCTGGTGCGGGTGTAGCGCATGTATTGTCGTTATGGAATGACTAGAAGTAAAAATAATACAAAATTAATACACACGAAGTACAAAATTTTTATGTTTGCTTTTCTATGTTAACTGAACAATAGATTATTGGACTCACGAGTTTATACAATAAATGATATTTTTATAAAATGTAGCTTTGAAGAAAAAATCAAATAGTTTTTAACCACTAAAAGAATTATATTTTATTATGACAAACGCTGAATATACAATACACTATCGGCCACAATAAGACGTCGTTCGTTTACAAGTAAAATATCATCTTTTGTTTATTATTGTGATAAAGAGTGGTATGGTGTTTTTTTTTACAAAATAAAAATCTTAATTGTCGTATAAAATAATTAAATAAAAAAAATGCGCATATATTTAAACCATATTAGGATACATTCGTGAGGAGGTAGCTTTAAACCACTTTTGTTATGTTGGTAGTTTCGATGAATGAAATAGCGGTAAATATTAAAATGCTTTTGTTTTTCCTTTTCCGCTTCTTAAATTGTTGATCTAAAAATTTTTTGCATTTCGTAGGTAACTAGGTACAAGGTAAACCAAACAGTTATTGTTATACGCATTAAAGAGTTTTTCCCGTAAAAGTATTTTCTTGTTTTTCATGCTATATCCTATACTTTATTGTTTCGACTCTAGGAAAATATATTTATAGATACACTAGCAGCCCACTCGCGGCTTCGCCAACATACTACCTCTAATACTTTTATTATGCTGCATTTGATTCATTGAATGAATTATTGTGATTTATTTATAAAGGATACGGTGTTGTGGACTTTTTTTTATTGTTATTTATATTTATAGCTATTATCTATATATTATATATTATCTATATTTATAGCTTATAAATTCTATATTCTATATTTATAGCTTACTGAGACTTATATCGTAATGTTATATAGCCTAGAGCACTCCTGAGGAATGTAACTTTCATATAAAACAAAAAAAAGTAAATCGGACCAACACGGATGTATTGTAGAGAACAAGCAAACAAACAAATAAATTCTTTCTCTATTATGTGTTAGACATAACAATTTATTTTTATTTATATTGCGTATCTTATTAGATAACTAAGTAGGAAGAAATTGATCGGCAGATACTAGGTATTTTTTTTTATGGAAAAGACACGGCAAAAGACACGGCAAACGGCCCCGTGCAACGTCAGAGGAGGTACAGGTGCGTTGCCGGCCTTTAAGCTGGGTTGGGCTCCGGAGCCCATCCGGCATTACCTGATGCGAAACGCAGTGGCATAAAGCCACTACTTTACGCCGGTTTTAAATGCCGGGGGTGGTAATGATCCGGTCGAGTCTGCCCATGCGTGTTGCCATTGCTGGCGACGTGACTCTACCACACGTATTTTAGTATTGTTACGACACCACCAGTACCAGGATGATCCTACTCTAGGCCGGGATCACATGGCAAAAATCAAACAAAAAGTAACAACAAACTTTGTTGAAATATTTTCAACAATAACAATATAGAAAATATAGCATAAAATTGAAACATTTATATTGCATCATACTTGCCCGTTCCCCTTTTAGGCTCGTATTTATAAATCGCTTTCAACTCTGAGATCGGTCTTAAGATGCCATTTTTATTAATAAATTACAATCTATTTATGTACTATTTGCACATATGAAAGCGAATTATAAATACGGGTCTAAATTTGAGAAATGTAACGATTTTATTTGTCACTAAAATTATTTCTTTATATAGAATATTAATTTAAAATTAAATATGTATATTATATTACTATATGTAATATATATGTATATTATATTATATTAGTCTGAAATCATGACGTTGGCGGGTGCGATTGCCTTTCGGGGAATCTAGGCTGGATGTAGGGAAAAAGTGAGGCTAAATCTGTATATATGTATATATACAGATTTAGCCTTTAGCCAACATATTAAATTATTAACATTTATCATTTCACCAACAGCACAACACATTGATCATACAAAATTATTGTGTAATACAACACAATTACATTAAATACATTACACATCAAATGCATTGTTATTATTTTTTTATGTTCTTCTTTATATTTTTAAATAATGTCTTTACATAATAAAAAATACATTCTTGTGTAGGTAAATATTTTACAAATCCTATCCTTAGATACATCTAGGTATCTTATTCTTTGTTATTAATCATTAAATGTTATGCAAAAGACCGTATTGGCACAATAAATGAACTGAAATCATTCTATTTAAACAATAATTTTATTAATATAATTTGAACTCACCCTACAAAACCCATTCTCGCATAAAATACTACAATTCGCGTAAAAAACAAAAATTAGTAACAAAACAAACAGAAAAATACGTTTCGCCGCCATTTTGTAAATTCTAAACTGATTAAAGAGATATATTCATTGTCGACATTATAATTATCGTTTTGATAATCTGTAATTGATATTCAATTTTGTAGAATAGTATTAATCAGATTATTTAAAGTGTCGGGTAAGTTCAAGTGGCTGGTATCAGTAAGATTGAAAGATGGACGCAGTACTTACGAGTTACGACTATATGAAAATACGCAAATTAACGGTAAAACATTCTAAGAAAACTGATTTAGACTTCAATTCCTGCTATAATAATATATAAGATATTATTATAGTAGCAGTGTTAACACACTCCGCTTCCTAGTTTCCTCTGCCTTGAGTGGGAATCGAACCCACACATCTTGTTTACGGTCTCGTGCCCGTTGTACATATTGCAGCGAGCCTTGCAACTGACCGCCTCAACTCTGCATTATCAAAAAATACTAAAAAAATCATTTCTCCAAGACCAAGAACGAACTCTACTTCACAATAATTGATAATGATTCATTATATGTTTTACGTAGTGATAAAGCAACGCGTGTGTGTGATAAGATTCAATTTAATCTATGCAATAAGTTTTGGTTGGAGACCTTGTGAGAGGAGAGGAAGAGACCCCAATGTGAGACCACATACAAATTTTGGTCATTCGACTAAAAGTTTCATAGTTTCACTACACACACCCACCATATTCTTCGGATATAGTACCCATAGATTTATTCTGGTCACTGTAAATTGTTTTCAGTAAAAAATATTTTTTTTATATGGGTACCATGATGATTTGGGATTGACCACAAAATTACAAACTTTAAAAGAGGATAACAGTGTAATGGTCCGGTCCGGGTGGTAATGATCCGGTCGAGTCTGCCCATGCGTGTTGCCATTGCTTGCGACGTGACTCTACCACACGTACTTTTGTAACCTCTTATGACACCACCAGTACCAGGATAATCCTATTCTAGGCCGGGATCATACTATGCTGTGTAAGAATGACGATGAGTTTCTAACATTATCACTTGAATCCAGTATTCCCGCACATTTAAAGAGCACATTTTATATGTTTTTATGATTCCTCCTGTTTCTCAATTTACCTAACTTTACCTAACATTTTTTTATTTGGGTTCTTATTCCAAAAAAAATGTTAGTGCCTATTTGAGCTTAGACAGCTTGACCTACACACTGGATCCCGTAAACAGCAGGGTAAGCAGAGGTAACCTAGTGTCTAAATATTGCATTTTCCAATTTCCGCTGAATTCTAGAGGTATTGCGTGTTGAGTGGCGGAACTCAAAGACGCGCTCTGCTTCAACACTAGAGCGAAACTATTAAAATATTTATTTAAAAAAATATCACATTTCCTCAACTGTAGATCGAATCCATAACCAGTCGCGTTTACAGCCACATATTTGTGCCATTGCGACTGGCCTTATCTTTATAAGATAGCTTTTATTTTATTAAACTTCTATTTCATCTACTTGTGACTACGTTATAAAATCTAAAACACTGAATTTTACCACTTGTGCCAATTAGGTTAGGTGAATACTACAATATGGTATCATCGAACTAGTCTGATGATGGAGCCAGGACCTGAACAATAGAACTCTTTAGGGGGTACCAGTAAAGTATTCTAGTTGAGAAAAGCGATCTCTTTTGTTTTCCTTTAGCTATATGTTTTGACTGTAAACAATTCTGTGCTGTGTGCTGCAATTAAGGTATCTTGGTACAGCGACAGTGATATCCACAAAAATATTTTATAAACAATAAATATATACTTACCTAACGAAAATTAAGCTAAATCTTATTAAAATTGAAGGCATTCTTTAAACGGGGATTGAAAGAGTCTTCATGGGGACGGAGTGACTTAGCACTACGTTACATATATATTGTATCTTTGTAGTTGTATATATGTATATATATAAATAAAGATTTTAAATGTATATAAATAGGTTTGTTTTAAAATTAAATTAAATTACTACGACAATGTATTTCAATTGTTGAATGAATTAAAAAAAAACATGAAGATAATAGAGTCGAAACATTTTCTTCACTTTAGTATTTTTTAATAATTTATTTCAATTACAAAACAAATACAATAAAAATATCACAACAATATTTGACCTGGGGCTTTGAAATAATAGAGACATACTATATTTTCTTTTTACTTTTATTGTTCCACTTTATAGTTGATAGTATTTGAACTCACCACCATTACTAAAATGTTGTACAGATATAGTGTCATGTCGTGCTTTCTCACACACATTCCAAGTGTGGATTAGGCCTTTAAAAAATTAAGAAAAATAAAAAAAATATTACTTCTTTATATGAAATATTTTTCTGGAGGCCTGTCGTTGCGCACGTGCGATTGTAAAAGTAAGTGATAAGCAATTCCTCCAGAATTCGACGGAAATGGTAGGAGAGTGTATTAACACTAGGTTTAGGTAAAGCTAAAAAAATATTTTTCTGATAATGATAAAAAAAATATACCTCAAGTGGGAATCAAACCCAACACCAGCCATACGTTGTGCCGCCGCGCCACGTGCACCTCTATGATTCTAAGATAAGAAAAAAAAATACTGATACTATTCTTACCTGATTTCATCACATTATAATCCAGGCTTAATGAAATACATCTGAACAAACAAACAACTCGAGCTGTATTAAAATACATTGTTTAAATAATTATAAAGATTTCACTCACGTATGTAGTTTAGATATATGATGTGTCATATAAATTATCTATAATGCGAGGCTTAAAATGAGGTAAGATAGAGAAAAATTAAAATTATGCTGGCTATATGTAAATATTTGCTAGAGTAAAGAAAACATCCATATTTAATACGTTACACAAAACTTAATATTTGGTAACTAACTAACTACAACAGTTAGTAGTAGTAGCAATATTTCAGTAGACAATTAAAACTGATCCATACATATTTTGTTATACAATTTTGTATAGACGTTCTACGTTGACGTGAAACTTCTCGTTTTTACACATTGTACATGGAATTGATAATTTAAGCTTAAAAATTATTAATTCGGAAAATGGGGACCAGAGTGTCTAATCCAATGTTTCCTCCGTCACCTTACTCCGTCGCTGTCACCTACTAGGTGACAACGACAAACTACATAAAAAATATAAAAAAAACAGATATCCGTAGTGGTAAGCGCGGTAAAACATTAACATAACAGATGTATATATAACTATAAATAAATTAAATCAGCTTCACGCTGTATCCCGCGCACAGCAGGGTAGGCAGAGGGAACCGAATGTTAAGACACTGTGTTCCCCACTTTCTGCCGAATTCTGGACTCAACACGCTGAGTGGCAGAATTAAACGCGGCGCTTTGCCTCGAAACCAGAGCGAAGAAATGGAAAAATAAATTTAAGTAAATATTTCATTTCCTCGAGTGGGGATCGAACCCATATTCGGTCGGTTTTACAGTCACACTTTGTGCCCCTGCGCCACGACTGGCCTCTAAATATATAAAGGTACAAAGGTAATATATATTTAAAATATTATTTACATATAAAAACTTTCATAATAAGTTATTGTTAGATACACAATAGCAAACAATCTAAAAGTTTTAAGCAAAGACCTACGTTATGTAGGTATCTATAATAACTAACAAAAATAGAAACATAAAATGTCAATCATCTAATCTAATTATACCTAGTCCAATATTGTTCTCATCTCAGAAATATTCCATTAACCTAACTCAAACATTTGCCTAACGGTATCGCTATCTGATAAGAGAACTGATAACAGGGTAAGTGACATTTTAATCAAATTTAGGACGGGAATCTTGTGGATTTTACTAGATATTACTAACGTGATTGCAAATATGCTCGTATACGCAATATAGGTTGGATTTTTTTTAGCTTCACGCTGTATCCTGCAAATAGCAATGATTGAAGAATCACAGTGTTAAGACACTCCGTTCCTTACTTATTTAATGTTTCCTACCTCAAACCAAGACACAACGCTGTGTTCAGTTCCGAAAATCGCTAGTAAAACGTATTTCAAACCAAAGCAACCTTAAACGAAATAAAGGAGTGTTACAAAACTCCTCAGCCTCCACTAAGTTGTGTCTTCCCTGTTATATGCGAGACAGCGTGAAGCTTCGATGTTGTGACTACAAAATATATAAAAGAACAGCGATTATACGAAAATATTGCTTTCTGGTACTTAAAACTGTTATATATAAAATAAACTTTGCTAATGAAAACTAACATTCATTTTAAAGCGATTTTTTTAAAGTATTATTTTTTTTTAAATCACGCTGTATTCCGCAACAGGAGAGGCCAAGGGAACCCTCTTGCGGTCACCAGTTTCCGCCAAATGCTGCCCTGCGTATTCCTACGGCCTAGTGTGACAAATCAACGCCGCGCTTTGCCTAGTTCCCAGAGCGAGGAAATGAAAACATTAAATAACTAATTTCCTCGACTCGGAACCGAACCCACAACTTATCACGTTCACAATTCATAATAATACAATATAACAAACTTTTTTAGGAAAAAATACTAAGACTAGAAATAGAACTACAAAATATCTTCATATCTTCGACAGCATATAGCAAGTAGACCCAGCATCCGTTCATAAAGAGAGCAACTCCATGACAGTGTTTAGTGTCAATACTGTCGACGGATAGCTCTCTTCATTAACAGATTATAGGTGCTTCTTTGGATGAAGTCTTCGGTTCTTTGGGATGTCGAAGGCTTTTCAAATTATCCGTCTTCATTGTTTTTTTGTTCTGGAATATAGAATTAAGATATATTAATGTTTTGTGTGACAATATTCAGTTGCCTGGCAGAGTGCGGGGTTCCACCACTACATACGCAAACAGAGTGTCTTAACAGAAGGTTCCCTCAGCCTATCCTGCGGTGGGCGGGATACAGCGTGAAGCTGATTTATTTTAATTAGATTTTTATCGATATTATTTTTTTAACAGTATTTTAATGACAAAATTTTGTACAAATTTTAATTTATAGCTAGCGACGATTCAAATGTAATTGAGCAGTTTCACTCTTTTGTTCCGTTTAGTAGTGAAGCGTGAAGCTGAAAACGTGAAGCTGAAAACTCATACTTCATATAAGAATACAAACTTAAATGCAATACAAGACGTATTCAAGACAATAACTACTTAAGAAACATAAATTGTTATATTTAAACAGTTTAAAGTTTCTATGACATCACCTGTAGCATATTTTAAAGGAAAATATTGGTATTCAATAATAGTCTTTATTCCATTATAATAAAGACTACACTCAGTGTCCTATATCTGAAGTGTAAATTGGAAGAACACGCATATTTGTTCAATTTGACGCTACCTATTATTTTTAAGGCGCCGCGGCTCGCATGAAAGATTCTTTGTTTATTACACTTTTGAAATACAGTCACATATACTAGACTGGTATTGGGTTCGATGGTGGGCTTGGCCAAAAAACCTATAACCTCGTCTATAACCTCGAGCGGAGAGTGTTCTTTTAACAATCAATTGAAATTCTTTATTCATATATCTAATCTGCAGTGGAGATCGCTAAGCTTGCCTTTTAAGTCTCCGCTTTGGATTTCTCCGCACATTTCCGTTTATGTTTATTTTTTTTAGTTTCACGTTTTATCCCGGGTAAACAAGAGGCTGAGTGCTAAACCCTACGGTTACCTGCACACCTCTTTCGCCTCGTCCACTGTCACCAACCTCTTCATACATGCCATAACTGTTTATTAATTAATCAATTTAGACAATTTTGTTTAATCGTTAAATTTAAATAAATTATTTATAGGATCAACTATATCGTATACAGGAATAAAAGTTATCCTGTACTGTATATCTATAATAGGTAAATACACACCTATACAATAGTCCAATCTAGATCTAGGCCCGTTTTTATTAATGGCTCTCAAATCTGAGATCGATATTGAGATACTGTATTCATTTATTTATCTTATTTATCCATGAAAACAAGATCGATCTCATACTTGAGAGTGATAGATACGGGCCGCAGAGTAGTATTTAAGGATTAAGCCTAAGGATTAGTGCGTAACTAGCACGCTCAGAACGCCATAATCAAAGAATAGAACAGAATAGAAGAGAGAACATATAGACAGAACAGCAACTTGCTTCATAATTTACCATTATCATTAACCCAACCTTTTGTTGATCAAGGACCATTTTTATATCATTTTTGGGAGCAGGGACCACTATACTTATAGGTATAATAAAAGTTAACTATGAAAATCATAATCAAAAGGAACCTTTGCGTCACCATCCCCAGTCATAAAATTAAAATCGTTCGCGGACCATATTTAGGCTTCTGTGGACCACTGGTTGGGAACCAGTGACATAGGTTCTATACTTTACATTTTACCACAGCGCTGATATTCACAAAGTCATTTACATAAACAAACGCCATTGCAATAATATGATTTAGTGGGAATACACAATTGAATATAAATTCAACATATAACAGCCGGCCAAGATTTATAGTAAGAGCGCGACCGACTTTAATAGTTTTGAAACTAGTGAATTGCATCTACTGTACTTGTATTTTTTTTTTATTTCCTTTGAAATTCTGATGAAAATGGAGGAGATATCGATCTAATTATGTCACAGTGGTGATTGGTTCGATTAGCTGAGAAGTAATGTTTCTATGAGTATTCCGCAAATAGCAGAGTAGGAAGAGAAAAGCCAGTGTCAAGACACTCCGTTCTCTATTTTTCGTTTAACAAATTGACGTAAGAAAGTTATTTATTTACAAATGAATTTAAAATACAGTTGAGGCCGTCGTGACAAGGGGGCATAAGCATGCATTTGTAAACGCGGCGGTTGTGGGTTCGATTTCCTCTAGGGAGAATGAAATAACAATAAGTTTAAATTGATGTTTTTATATAAATATATTTTTTAAATCATCTAACAAAATTATCGTTAGAACGAATAATTTAAAATATTTGTACCATATTCGTGAATATTTCACACAAACTTACATTTTATTTTTATATATATATATATATATATTAATATAGCCATTAATATATATATATATATATATATATGTATATATATATATCGTTTAGCAAATAACATTTTATTAATACAAAATACGACTTTAGGACAGACTGACTGATGACGAAAGTTTGGAAACAAAATTTGAGTGTCAAAATGACCTGAGTAAAGCGTTGCAAGTTAAATTTAGTACACCTCAAACTTCCTCTTTCTTATTTAGATAAAATTAAAGTAAATAAATCAGTATCTTAACATCAGGTTCCCATGTTCCCTCCGCCAACACTATGTGCGGGATACAGCATGAACATGGGCGTATCTAGAGATATTTTCCAAGGGGACTTTAGCTTTTAAAAGTTCTGTTCGTGTTAAGGCTTTTTTTCATTTTTCAGAACGAATTTTCGTAAGGAAAATTTCCAAGGTGACCACAAGACTATTCTGGGTGGGTACGGACCACCCAGCCCCACTATTTCTACGCCGTATGAGCGTAAACAAAGAAATATATAGGTACCTATAATCATATTTTTTCAGCTCTTTTCTCTCTTTTATCGTGCAAGGTAGATAGAGGAAACTGAGTGTTAAAACACAATCGAGATATTGCGAGTTGCTCAGAAACTACTGGTTCGAATTAAAAAAAGTATTTTTGTGTTAGAAAAGCCACTTATCGTGGGAGGCTAAAGTACAGGCTAAGCATCATGCTACTAGCGTCGAAGTAACTCACTGTACCTGCCTGTGGTCGAAGGTACCTCGGACACTTAGAATGTGTCAAATTACATGTATCATACACAAAGAGTTTACCTAGTTTTTCCATTTTCATTCAATCACGTAGGAAAAGCTGCGGGAAAAAGCTAGTTCGGTATAAAAACGGTTATATGTTTATTTAGCTTTTTTTTAATATGGAATTCCTATATGTTCATATCTAATCGGATACGTGCAAATAATATTTTTAAACATTATTATGTTACATTCTTTTTAACCCACTTTTATTAGATCGAGCTTTAACTAAGTAACTATGTAATAAATAATTAAAATCTGAATTTCACGAAATTCTAATTGTGGTATAATCATGAAACTTGAAAAATTATATGTAGATTAGATGAGTATACAATATTTTAGTACCATCGAACTGGGCTGATCATGGAATTGGAAGATGGCCGATGGAATACGCTACTCGTGAAGTTGAAATACATAGCAGCATGGCTTTAACGTCGTAAGGGTCAGGTACGTATCCATACGTCGATCTATAATAAATTATTCGACGTATGGTACCTAAACTAGGTACCTAAACTTACCTAAGCCAGACGACATTTCGTGAGTAATGATGATTAATATTACTACAGTAGGTACCTATATTATTTTATGTATCATCCACAGTACCCAAAAATTCCATAGTCATACACAACTTATTGATACAAATGTAAAACAGTTAAAAAATGGACGTACGTGACCCTATTGTTCAGACAGTCCATTCCCCACATACTAGCTAACATTAAAAACGTTGCGTGTTTAATGACGGAACTCAACCTCTAAAGGATCTTTCTGGCGCCGGAGTGGGAGTCGAACCCACAACCGATGCGTTTACAGTCTGTCTCGCTGTACAGTATGTGCTGCGTATCGTGGAAACAGCAAATTTAATGATTTTACAATTATCCATTACAAACAATAATGTCAATAAAAAATATTTTTATAATATTAATGCTTGTACTTGACATTTCTACGCATTTTTTAAAACGACGTATAATTGCAACGCAGCGGTTTTATATTATACGTTTTCTAAAAAAAAAAACATTTGGATGAAATGATTCTTTAAAAATGGTAAGCAAATATTGAAATAACAAACTATTTTCGCTCACAATTCAACCTTTCACACCACTCTGACCGCCAAAATATACATATTACATATGTCAACTAACAATTTGAGCATATATCGAATCTGTAACCTAACGGTAGCTTGAGCAAAGCCGACAATCAAATTAGGTGTTCGTGAGATACCACTTTACTCTATTAGACGTGTTACGATAATTGGTCGGCATTCTAAGCTCTTGTATTGACATTGACCGATTTGTGTAGGTATGTGTAGGTTGAAATATTGCACACTGTATCCCGCACATAGTAGGGAACCTGGGAACCTCGTGTTAAGACACTTTCGCTGTCCACCTTTCGCCGAATTCTGGAGGCATTGCTTGGGAGTGGCAGTCACGATCTATCACTAGCTTAAATTTAATTAAGACGAAATTAAAAAATATATACTTTATAAACTTAAAAAAAAATCATCATCAGACTAGTTCAGACGTGTACCGTCATATTGTGATATTAGTTTCAAAAAAGTAATAATAAAACAGCGTGTCTATTTTTTTTATTCAAAGGGAATCGGGCAACCTAGTGCTAAGACACTCCCTTCCCAATAATACATGTCCATTCCTCACTTTTCGCTGAGTTCTGAAGGCATTGCGACTTACGTATTCAATAGCGGAGCTCAACACCGCATTTCGCTTCGTTACCAGAGCGAGAAAAAGAAAATATTTTACATTTTATTCATATTTAATGAATTTATGAATGTAAATATATTTAAACAAAAATTGAATAATTAAACTAAAACGGAGACTCAGGCACCCTGACTCAAGATACCTATCAGCCAGAGTTACATATTAAATTTAAATAAAATGAGAGTAAAATGTACAAAATCGTGTCGCCTTCAAGGATGCTCGGACAGTTCGAAACGTATTGAAACGCAAATGTCTTAGAAATATCATCGGATTGTTTCAGCTTATTTACATATCTGTAGACCATTGTCGGTTCTTAACTAATTCCATCCGTGATGCAACAGGTGACCCATTTAGATGATGGCATGCAAGTTGTTATGTGACTGCTTTTTTTTTAATTTTCTGTATTTGTTAGTATAGATAGCCGTTGTTTAGAGAGCCAGCCAAGAGAAAAGGCAACTTTCAAAGATAAATATAAAAAGATAAAGATAAATATCATTCGAATAGATAAGAGTCTTTAGGAATATAAATACTAGGTCTTACAGCATTTTGGGATATATACATTTACGCCGGAAAAGATTAAGATTTAAAATACTGAACAGAATATACATTTCTATATACCTAATATGCATATATATAAGACCTTCCATTACTGAACGACTATTGAAAGTTGACTTATAAAATGCTGGTTGGTTGCGTAGAATTACTGAGAAAGGACCACTACTCGATCATACAGCAATAAACCTTCTAACACGCAATTTATTTACACTTGAGTGCCTTAACATCAAGTTCTCTCCGTCGCGCTAAGCTAAAGAAGAAAAGAAACGAGAATTTGATAATATTTTCATATTCCATTTCCATCTTAAAAACGAAATATACAATGCTTAGAACGTAATGACTTCTACAGGTGCCTACCTGAGTTTGTTTTATGTCTCTTTGAAGTCACGCACGAGACAATCACTAAGACAATGTACGACATGCATAATATACAAATATATTAGAAAATATACATAAAGTATGGATATTGTAATTGTTTTTTGACGACAATAGTTAACATCTTCATTGTAGAATTTACTTTGTAATTACATTTTTATAAAAATTTGGTTTATGTTTTTTTTGTAACTTCACGCTGTGTCCCACACATGGAGTGTACCACGCAGGGCAGGCAGAGGGAACACTCTGTTCCCATTAAGGCACTTCTGTCTCCCACTTGCCGCGACTCTAGTGGCATAATTAGCTTTGCCTCGATAGCAGAGCGAAGAAATGAACTTTTTTTTGTTTTCTCGACTGATGTGGAAAGATATATGCTTAGAAAAGAGGAAATGTGCTTTTTAAATATAAATAAAAAAATATTAACATTGTCTTTGTCTATTATGGTTTTTAAATAATAGGTAGCTACGTCAAAATGTATCTTAATATAATATAAACAATTATCTACTAAATTACCACCTGTACGAACAGACCGACATTGTATTAGAGCTTCAAACCGTGTTTTAACATTTTTAACTTTATTACTATAAAGATAGATGGTATATTTAAAAGAAACAAGAAACAGCTGGATAAATAATAAAAAAGTCACAAATGTTTCTCTTTAAGTCGAAGTGTTCAAAATTTGAGTAACTAAGTTTAACTTAATTTAACTTATGGAATGATTTATTTTTATTAAATACTAGCTTAATTGCGGCGTTGAGTTCCGCCATCAAAATATGGCATAAAATGAGGAAGGGAAGTATCTTAAAGAAAACGGAGTGCTTTACACAAAGTTCCCAGGTCTCCTCTGCCTATCATGCATGCAAATAAAAAAACTAGTTTTAAGTTGTGGCCGAGTCCTCGTGATCAAATGGAAATAACTAACTCGCTTTATATGACACATGACACACTCTATGTGTGGGATGTAACCCTAACCGCAGGTACAGTGAGTTATTTATATTACGAGTATAGCCGTCCTCGATAAATGGACTATTCAATCCAAAAAGTGTTTTTTTAAATTTGAACTAGTAGTTTTGGATATTAGCTAGCTTCACCAAAGAAACTATTTAGCTTTTGAAGCTTTATAATACTCAAAGAGTATATATACATATATTAGTACCTATAGGCGACATCGAGGCGTACGTATCGGACACGAAATGGTGAATCCTCTGGTTAAATCATTATCAAGCAGGATTGGTCTCAAAGAATAGGGCAATGTCATTTCTTTTCCTTTTCGATTGACTGGTCCTAGTAGCCCTACAGCATCATTTGATTTACGGAGGTTAAGCTAGAAGAGCTCCGAAGTTGCTTAGGTTGAGAATGGAGACACAGTGTCGGAAGGGCGTCTCCTGTGAGACTTTTTTTATCAGAAACCAGTTGAAATTTACGTAAACTATGTGATGTCAAATGAAAAAAAAAATACTATTCATGTTTCAGTAGGACATTTCTAAAATTCTTCCTCAATGCCGGGCTAGGGTTTAAAGCGAAGGAACTTCACATGATCCGAGCTACGCTTAGGTATAGGTAGGGTTTTGGGTATACTCTTACGGAGTTAATTGCGTAGGGTACCTATGTTAAGAGAAGGTGTTAAAAATTTTATAAAAGATACAAAAAATTTAAAAAAAACGAAAAAATCAAACAGAATTAATTATTGGCGAAATTCCATTTAAATATTGCCTTTATTAGTTTTCAGTTTTGACTAGTTACTAGCTTATGAGGACATACTCGTATGTATATGAATCTAGAAGGTCTTAAAAGCTAATCTTCAAAATGGATTTGACATTCTAAAAATCGATCCCACAAATTCGACCATAATAGTAAGAACTCGGCATTAAGTTATTATAGACTATTGTTATTTAAAACGAAACCTTCAAGCGGTAGATGTGACATACATAATGTGCGAAAATATGTGTACCGTTGCAATTATAATTCATACACTAAGAAGACTTGTGACGAAAGGAGATTGTCACATGTTATGTAACGTCTGAAAATGACGTTTCAGTGTATTTAATTGTTTTTTTTTTTTGGTTTTACGTATTCTGGCAGCTATGAGAACCAAGTGGTAAACTTAACTAAACTCCGTTCTTTCCGTTCGAAGGCGACTCAATTATTTTTTAATCCTCGCTTTGGTAACAAGACAATCAATAAGTATGTAATGTCTCAAAAATTGGATGGAGCAAAGGAGGCGAAGTGAAACTACTACATACAGCGTGTAGCTAATATATATATATATATATATATATATATATATATATATATATATATATATATATATATGATATGTGTGTGTGTGTGTGTGTGTGTGTGTATTTACACTTGCACTTTGTAAGTAGTTCCTACCAATATCACTATGCTAAGTTAATCGAGTCTACAGCGCTACGATTATTTTATTTTAGATAAGACATCTTGAATATTCTTAATATGCTTTATATTCAATAAAAACACAGAACTCGTTTCATTTCGTTTAGGTAAAACTAATAATAGAAGAGAGTTTACTCAAATTCTATTCTTCTTTGCATTGCCTTCACAAGGATTTGTACCTAATTGATATTTCCGGCAACTACCCGTATACACATTACATTAAGGAAGTAGTTCTTGATAAGAATAGCTTACACTGAGCTTATAGTTTTTGTAACATTTTATAACGAAAAGAATATCTAAACAATAATTTATTAAATAAATTTGAACAATAATTGATTGCTGTGTTCTTTAGGTTTAAATATACAATATCCTATTGTTATTTTCTTTTATTTCAAATATAAATTATTTTAGGAAAAAAAAAGTTCATTTCAGAGATTCTTAATAAAGGAAACCCTTACGAAATCTTATCTTTTAAAGCTATCGACAAAACGATTATTTTATAACTTGATAACACCTAAGCAATAGTAAATATTTCATAACATTATAGTGTCATCATATCAAAAAAACTATGGCCCATACATTTTACTGTACTATTTTAATCTCATTTTGTTTTTTATTTAATTAAGAAATAAATAGACAAAGACTTTAATACATCCAGACTTAGCATTTAGGTAATTTAGTTTTCACATGACTATTTAGGAGGAAATACTGGAGGCATTGCGTGTTAAGTGACGGAACTCAATACCGCGCTTCGTTACAAGAGCGAAGAAATAAGAAGATATTTTCTCGAAAGCGAATCGAACCCTCAACCTGTCGCGCTTACAGTCGCATGTATGAATAATACATATTATAATTCAAATAATAAATACATCATAAAACTCAACACATTAACCTGTAAACTGTAACCATAAGCCCCATTTTTCTTATCAACGTTTACAGCTATAATCTAAGATATGGTATATTTACACTGGCAATGTGACCGTATAAGATATTCAGAGAGTCAATATTTGTTAACTAAGCTCTTTGTAATTAGGTCTACGTTTTTGATAATGTTGTTTGAAAATACTTAGTTAGTGAAGGTTGCTTTTTAATGATGAATATTTAGATTTTCTTACGGTCTTTCGATGATTTTTTTAATTGGCAATACAAGATAAAACTAGATAAAATTGTTAGATTTCAATTATATTTTTTATGATTATTATTATTATATGAAGTAAAACATTATAAATTGATTTTTTCTGTAACATGTAATTTTAATAACATACCTGTTCTAAATGTGGAAGTAACTTTTATTTTATTTTCAGCTCATTCATTTTGATAATGTGTTTTATCAGCATTAAACGTTTACTTCAATTGGACTAGTTACTTATCTATTACCGTATATACTATGCTAATTTTAAATGCTAACGCGTTTCTTTTATTAAAAAAAATAAAATAAATTATAATAAATAAATTTGTCTCACCATTTCAGCAGCTGCAGCTTCCTCTACGAATTTTCCTCTGAAAATGTTCAGCCATTTTGAATCACGTTTATCTCATCATGGAGGACATCATGTGACCAATCAGAGAACAGACAAAATAAAACTATCTATATCCATAGATAATAAATTCTCCAATCAGATCGTAGTTGCCTATTAAATTTTCTGATAAAAAGTATACATTTTCCCGCCTAAAATTTGACATTTCACTCGTCAGTTAACACTAACTACAACTAATTTAATTTATTCTGTGTTTATTGAGTTTCTTTTTCTCATTTTCAAAATAACTAATTGGTGATAATTATGTTAAAAATTACGTTCAACACGCTCGGTGTATGGTTAATGGTAAAATGGCGGCAGCGGCTGCAAGTGTGGCGTTTTATACAAACCTACCTGTTGCGTCACACCTGTATACGCATTATTCATATTTTCTTATCGTTCAGTTAAAGTGAAGTTGGAAAATCGATCTTACTTTATCGCCTTGGCCCAAGAACTCCACATATGAAATACTCTTCATGCAAAATTTTCTAATAAATTAATTATCAATCGTCAATAGTCAAGTAAAGGAAAAAAAATATTTTCAAAGGAAAATAATATTTTTAATGAAAGAAAGGTCCCATAGCTATAAAAAGCTCTGTGTGATGTTTATTACAATAGGTTTACGTTTGCAAACTACATTTCCCTATGTAAGTTCTATTAGCGATAAAATGAAATCATTAATAATTATTAGACGTGTCTTATTGTACTCAAGCTAAGCGCGGCGTTGAGTTCTGCCACTCAACACGCAATGCCTCCAGAATTCGGCAGAAAGTGGGGGATGGAGTGTCTTAACACTAGGTCCCCGTCTACCCTGCTGTGTGCGGGATACAGCGTGAAGCCGATTTTTTTTACTGTACTCAAAGATAGGACCTTTGAGTTCTACGAAAGCACTAGAATTTTCAGTTATATAATTATACAAAAATATTCACTCAATAATCTTTAAAATGATCGTGAAAAATTATTCAAGAGATTCTGAGACACAGTTCTGCCATACAGAACGCTATAATTTTCAACCGTACAAAAATTGGAGAACTGTCACTTATTATTGTGGCCTCTGCAGTTCTATCACAATTTTAATTTTATACCAGAGATTCGTAATAAATACAGGTGATATATTTTGTGCCGTGTGATCCCGGCCTAGAATAGGATCATCCTGGTACTGGTGGTGTCGTAAGAGGCGACTAAAGTACGTGTGGTAGAGGCACGTCGCCAGCAATGGCAACACGCATGGGCAGACTCGACCGGACCATGACCACTCCCGGCATTTAAAACCGGCGTGAAGTAGTGGCTTTATGCCACTGCGTTTCGCATCAGGTAATGCCGGGTCCCGGCGCCCAACCCATCTTAATAGGCCGGTAACGCACCTGTAGCTCCTCTGGGGTTGCACGGGGCCGTGGGCGGCGGTAATCACTTACCATCAGGTGACCCGCACGCTCGTTTGCCGTGTCTCGTCCATAAAAAAAAAAAAAATTATTTCTTATATACATTCATGATGTTTTCTTCCTCATTCTTTATCCCAAATATAGCAAAGTATGCAGAGAGAAGATAGTGAAGACAAGACAATTCAAGGTGTCGGAAGTAGATCCCGCGTTTTGTCCGACTGATTTCGAGACATTTAGTGGCGTTTGTCTTACTTGCGTTTGAGCAGGAAATTGAAAAAAAACCCACATTGACAGCGCCACGACCATTATACTAGCGGACGAAGAAATCAGTCACAATGTTAGATGTATATGTAACTTACATTGGCCTATAATACGCCGGTAAGCACTAAAGCTAAGCACCTTTCAGTTTTCATCTATTGTTTTGCGTAAAGTATGGCTAAGCTTCAAATCGAATGCGGTAACAGCAACGTGTTTTATAGTTTTAGAAATTTGTCCATTGAGGAAATTTGAATGATTATTACTAACAACTTATAAATATTACAATACACATTAATATTATAATTTGTATAATTGACGGCGTCGTGGAATAGCGTCTGATTGTAAGCACGATGGTTGTAGGTTCGTTTCCTGTTTAAGGGGATTTGTTATTTTAGTTTGCTCGCGAGACATTGTGTGGAACTGCGGAAAAAAATTATCATTCTATCAATCTAAAAATGTAGAGCATTTTTTTACCGATTTTAAGTGAAAATTATTTAACCATTAGCTGTTGCTCTTTTTATTTAGTGACTCGAACACAAGCAGCTTCGCGTGCTTGAAGGTATTGATATATTATGGCTAAATTATAAATTTTTTTTTAGAAAGTAGTAAGTAAATTGTACCATATGTGTTATTGATTTATATATAAGTTATAATACTGTAAGGTGTCATATAATTCCATTCAGCGTTTTTTTTACGTGAAATATACACATATCCTTACAAACTTTCTCATTTATAATATTGGTATGAAGTAGGATCTAAACCAATTGAAGATCTTGATACTCTACCAAGTCTGATAGAACATTCAAACTGTAAAAGAAATGTTTTTAAGGAAAACCATAAACGAAAATATAACATAGACCTCGGTTGAGGATCTAAAACACAGTATCAATGATACTGGAGGAAGTTCACGTAAATGAGGGTCCTCATGCTCTGGAGGGCATGTATGAAGAGGTCGACGACAGTGGACGAGGCGAAAGTGGTATGTAGAGACCTTAGCGTTCCGCTCTCCGTTCTCTCTAAGTACTCCGCTAGGGAAACAGCGTGAAGCTAGTAGTAGGAGTAAGATATACACAATAAAAAAAATCACAATTAATGTTAACTGTATCGCGCAGTCTGGTACATTGCTACGCAAAAATAATATGCGTAGCGGTGTCTATTACTTCAACCAGATCAATTGAAGTACAAACTGGTCCTATATTTTTTTGTAAATATTATAACTGATATTGTGGGTTCGATGTCCACTCGTGAGAATGAAAAAATCCTGGCTTGGTTGAGTAGCGCCTATCGAACAAAATACATACGAGTACAATGTACTGTGGACGGAATGCGGGGATCTTCCTGTGTAGTGTTTACAATCTCCGTCTCATATAATCGATTTCACTTTGTGAAGACACTATTCCAAACCAAATTTTGAAACAGAGTTGTGAGGAAGGAAGTGAAATCGAAGCCATAACCATCACGTTTACAGTCGGCACTGGTGCCGCTGTGCCACAACGTCCGCAATATTAATATTTAAATTCAGTTTAATTTTAGTTATTGTGTCATTACCTTTAGTTAGCGCAGCATTCAAAACGCCTAACTTCATGAATTTCATCTTATATCTCGTCCTCATTGGTGTGATAGCGATAACGAGAGTAAACAGTGTGAGTACACACGCCTCATGATATGATGAAATTGTGCTATTTACTCTCGTTTTAGAATTTAATAAATTACATGATTTGAGGTTGCGGTAGCGCGGCGACAACGATTGATTGTAAACTATCGGTTGTGAGTTCGATTTTCACTCGAAGGAATGGATTATTTCATATTTTCATTTCCTCGCTCTGGTAACGAGGCAAAGCGCGGCGTTGAGCTCCTTCTTTGTGCCGAATTCTTGAGGAATTACGTGTTGAGTAACACGCAATTCCTCAAGAATTCGGCGGAAATGGGAAACATTAGTATCTTTATGAGAATGGAATGTCTTAACACTAGGTTCCCAGATTCTTGGGATAGAGTAAAGCTTAAAAATAATTTTACGCCTTTGCCGTCGTGGTGCAGCTTTACATTATCTGCCTGGATACCCTAAATTCCCAGTCGGGGGAATGAATTCTTTTGATGTTCTCGTCTTGTGTCACGATGTGTCTCGTTTTTCCTTTGACTATCCTGTTATATGGGGTAAAGCGTGAAGATGCTCTGGTTAGCATCGGTCTGCTTTTAAATCTTAAAAAAATCGAAGAAATTTACACATGAAATATAAAACTATGATAAATGTTACTTATAACTATCAGAAAATATTCTAATACAATGTGGTACCATTTTTAAAATTAATGTTATTAAATTAGTTAACTTAATTAATTAACTTAAAATTAACTAATTTAAAATATATAATATTATTCAATATAAGAAACAATATTCAAATTTGATAATTTTTCCAATTTAAACCTCTTTTGAAGGACAAAAATAAATTGATTTTGAAACTTTATTATTAAACGTATTTTACCAACTAGTATAATGTATAGTTAATGTGTTTTATTTATTGCATTATCGTCCTACGTGTGTGATATCTGAGATATGACTTTTTAAATATATATTTTAAAAATATACTGATAAGTAATGTAAATACAAACATCATATAATAGTGTCATAATCTTTGCGGCAACAGGTTCTCTTTAAATATGATCTGATTTAATTTTAGTCGAACGTTCACAATTTATATTCATTTAATAAAATTTATGAATTACATTATTACTCTAGTTACTAATTACTGGACAGTTGTGGGTTCGATTCCCACTAGAGGAAATGATATATTAAATATTTTAATTTTTCTCGCTATGTTTTACCGAGGCAAAGTGCAGCGATGAGTTCCACCATTTACCACGTAATAGTTCAAATATTCGGCAGAAAGTGGGGTGGGGAACCGAAGTGTTAATTCCCTATTGTAGTGTAGTGTCTTAACAATAAATTTCCTAGTTCCTACTGTCTATCTTGCTACGTGTTAACAAGTTAATCTAACTTTTTTTTAGCGTCTGGCTTCATCGCTAGTGTGGTAGCCAGAAAAATCGAAGCGCCAAACGTTGTGGTCTTGGCATACCTCTTTATTAATATCCTCCGGGTGGGCCCTCATGCTTTTAACGTGACCGTCTCCCAGTATTATCTATACTGTGTTCTAGAAGGTCAGATGAGTTCTCCCTCAGAAGTTCTTCAACTTTGATATATTTAGAGTATAATCGGATTATTGGCTTTTGAACCCAGCGGAATTATTTGATACTTGATCGTAAACATTCTCCGTTTAAATTGTAATCTACAAGACCAAAATAAGGAATTATCGTTTGGCAAGAGAAAGTTTATTAAATATTTTTAACGTTTTTAAATTGGAGGTCTACGATGGAAAGCTGCCCGGAGTGACCCCTGCAAGCCCCGTACGGGAGCTGCAACGTGCAATCCGCCACGTGCACTACACGAGAGCGCTCTGGCGTCGCCAATGCTAGTATTTTCCCGCAGGAATTTTGTTAATAAAATTGCGGCGTCAGGGACGGTCCATAACGCCGCACGCGGTGGAACACGAAGTGTGCGAGCCAATATGCTTACGGATAGTAAGTTATAATGAATTAATAAATCATGTGGATTAAATTTTAATCTTTTCAATAACTTTTATAATAAATATCAAATATACATAATATAATATTATAAAGAAGTTTATCTATATCATTATTTCAATGTTATTAAGACAATTCTTTAATTTAGAGCAAGATGTTAATGAAAAAATGATGTTAATAAAAGGATAAAAGTATGAGAGAGATAAAAAAGAAAGAGTATAAGCTGCAAAAGCACCAGACGAAAGTACTGATAAAGATGAAGCGCGAAAAGGCAGAGAATGAAAGAGATGAGAGGTTAACGAACAACTTCAGGGAAAACACGAAGCTTTTCTGGCGAGAAGTTAGTGTTTCTCGAGGTTGCTCGCTAACTTATAGAATGAAAGGGGTGCTTTCGAAGGACGGTGAAATTCTAACAGAAAAACCACACGTTTTGCAGCGATGGGCGGAATTTTACAAGGAGATGTATGAATGTGATGACGCCTCAGTCTCAAGTAGCAGCGAAACGATGAGTCTTGATGTAGCTGATGGCGAAATCAGTGTAAAAGAAGTTGAGTGTGCAATACGAAGTCTGAAATGTGGTAAGTCAGCGGGAGCAGATGGAGTTACTGCCGAGATGATCAAATATGGTGGGCCACGCGTCTTGGACTTGTTCTGGTTTTTGTGCAATTTATGCTGGAAATCAGGGGAGGTCCCAGACGATTGGCGAGGTGCGGTCATCGTGCCTTTGTATAAAGGCAAAGGTTCACAGATAGACTGCGCAAACCATAGGGCTATCAGTTTGATTAGCTTAGGTAGTAAAGTTTATGCTAAAGTTTTAGCGAGAAGAATGCAAGAGAGATCTGAAAGGCTGTTGTGGGAGGCCCAAGGAGGCTTTAGACCTGGAAGAGGGTGCATGGATCAGATCTTTTCCCTCCGCATGATCACGGAGAAATTTTTGGCCGTTAACCAAAAAGTTTTCTGTGCTTTTGTGGACTTGGAAAAGGCGTTTGATAGAGTTGTCAGAGCGAAATTATGGGAGATACTACCCCGGTACAATGTGAGTGGACCCTTGTTGCAGGCTGTAAAGTCTCTTTATAGAGACCACTCAGCCTGCGTGCGAGTAGGAGCTGGCATGTCGCCCTGGTTTGACATCCGATCGGGTGTTAAACAGGGTTGCGCCATGTCAGCTTGGTTGTTCAATTTGTATTTGGATAGCTGTCTCCAAGGAGTGAAACAAAGTGATATAGGAGTGAAAGTAGGTGACCTGAATGTGAATTGCCTGCTGTACGCAGATGATGCAGTGCTTATTGCATCATCAGAGTGCGAGTTGCAGGCATTGGCCACCACTCTGAAAGAAGAGTGTGAATATAATGGTCTAAGCCTCAATACGAATAAGACAAAGGTTCTGATTTTTGAACGAGATGAAGAAAGGACGGAATGCAAGATCAGTGTAAATGATAAGATATTAGAACAGGTGAATGAAGTGGTATATTTGGGAAGTATGTTCAGTAGAGATGGAAGATACGAGATGGATGTGGAAAGGCGTATTGCTGCCGGTAACAAGGTTAACGGGGCCTTGGCTGCATTGATGAGACGGCGAAACGTCAGCACAGCTGCGCGTTTGGCCGTACACAATGCAGTTTTGGTACCGACCCTGTTATACGGCAGCGAAACGTGGGTATTACAGAAGAAGAATGAAAGAAAGATGAATGCTGTGGAGATGCGATCTCTTCGTAGGATATGCGGAGTCAGCCTAGCTGATCGAATCCGCAATGAAGAGGTACGCAGAATGGCAGGTACCAGCGAGGATGTCACGGCGAGAATGAAGAAGAACGTGCTCAGCTGGTTTGGGCACGTCGAACGAATGAGCGAGGAAAGAATGGCAAAAAAGATTTATGATGGAAAAGTGAGTGGTAAGAGAGGTAGGGGGAGACCTCGGTTGACCTTCGAAAACACAGTATCAAAGATACTGGAGGAAGGTCACGTAAAAAGCATGAGGATCCCCCGGAGGGCATGTATGAAGAGGTTGATGACAGTGGACGAGGCGAAAGAGGTATGTAGAGACCGTAGCGTTTGGCGCTCCTTTCTCTCTGACTACCCCGCTAGGGATAAAACGTGAAGTTAAGTTAAGTTATGTTAATGAATCAGAGATGGACATATAGATGGCGTTTAAATTAACCTCTGCGCTTGTACAGTATACGTTATATTTGATAGAAGGTAATAGTAAATCAGAATCTTTATAATACATTATTTCTGACATATGATTCAGTTGGCAGTAATAGAAAGTAGTTAGAAACCATAAATAGTTTTATATAATACCTTTACCCACATATTTAAATAATTGTAATCTTAAAGTACAGCGACATCTATTAGACATTCACCTCATTTGATTGGTACACACTATACTGTAGACAAATAATAAATTAAAATAACGTTCTTTTATTTACTTAAAAAACTTTTTAAATAAAAAATCGAATTATTTTTTCATTTAATTAGGTAAAATTAACTTACTTTTTTATTCTCTTTACTCTTTAGAGTTGTCAGTTTATATTAATATATAATGGTAACATTTTGTGACAAAATTATCACTTACAAGTTGATAAACCTAACAAATTGATATGTGAAAAATTCCGGAACAACGAAGAACGAACTAGCAATACTTTTTGTTCATTCGCGGAGATCAGCGGGTGCATGTATGTGATAAATTGATATTTTTTATTGAAAAATATATATAAGTGCTTGTTTTAATTATATTAACTCCATATTTAGGATAAAATTAAATAGTATTGTCGCTTCCAATTTTAAATTTTGAGCTTTCTCGATTTATCTGTCAAAATCGCTAAGTGACATAGTCCATTATATAGGTTATGTAAAAGTTTTTGAAAAAGTGATATTAAGTGATTTTTCTAAGTATATAAATACGTTTTTAATATCTTTACTTGAGTTTTTAGTGTATTTTTTATTTTACAGCTGACAAACACAAACCGGCACAATGAAAACCACTGAAGTTGCCTTGTACGCATTGAGACTCACATATTCGCAGGTAAGAATCCTTGTTAACTATTAATATAGAGTTAATATAAGAACTATAAGTTCTTAAATTAAACTATAAGTTCTTATATTAATGTAAAACAATATATATGCCTATACTTTGAAATTCTTATACGTAGTATTGGAAAACTAATTTAATATAAACTTTTTTTCTTATATAATATATTCCAATTAAAATTTGCTTGTCTGAGATTTATTTAAATTTTATGACTTGCTTACTACTTACTACCACATAATTTCTGTAATATAAATAATCATAATGTATGCTTTTAAATATTATGACAGTTAAGTCTATCACATAAACTATTAAAAGGAAAATTTATTGATGATTATACCTATGCATATAAGGAAATTTAATTGTAGCTTCTATTAATAGTATATTTATTTGTATTATATTGCTCATGTTTTTTTTATTATATTTGTGTAAAAGCTACCACTGCCAAAAAAATATGGTCAGGTTAGGTTGAAACTTTTAAATTTATGCAGGTTTGGTTATGGGTTATGTTAGTCATTTTTAAATTTAAAAGTTTCTAGCTAACCTAACCCAACCTGCACTTAAAAATCGCCTAATTTGTAGCTGTGGTTGCATTAATATGTAAGTACTAAGCTCGCTTACAAATTTTTATTTATTAAATTTATTAAACTTTAAACCTAATAGAATAATCAATTACATCAATACATGTTATTCCTGTTATTACCTAAAGCTAACGCGCTTATACTGGAAGTCTGACATATAACATTATGAAACCTTTTATAATCAGTTTAACATAATATATATGCCTTCATAAGAAAATAATTACAGAGCATTGGAATTATATTTTGGTTTTTAATTTACCTATCGTTCTGCCAAATTTTTCATTCATTATCACAACTTCATCAAAAGATATAAAGAAGTCCTTAAATAATTTACTTAACTTTTATATTATTTAAACATTTTACGTTATTTGTTAGGAATACGCACTCCATAGTACATAAGTATAGAGACAGCTGCTGTCGAGTGCAACTTATACTTCTTATGGTAATAAAGTGTATTAGTTTTCTAGAAACAAAAAGATTTATGTTAATACATTGTCTAACTAATACATTTTCTTACTTATTATATATATAAATATCTCCTAAAAAGTCCTATCAAGAGGATATGTATCATGACTAGGGAGGGAATAAGCTTCGTTTTTATAAAAAATTATTCAGTAAATTTGAATTAGAAGTAAAATTATATTTCTGAAAGAGACAACATGTACATATGCATAATGTAGGTACTTAGCTAGCTAGCTAATTATATTGTAGTGTATTCTAATTATATTGTTAATTGGCAAGTTAGTTATTTTACCTAGTTTACATTTTCAGTTGGCAAGTATTTGAAGTTGACTTAATTGTTTTAAATTACTTTTTTAATATCTATTTATTTAATAGTGGCCTTTGAATGTCTTCATGGCTTCTTTTTTATTAATACTGTTTAAGTGTTTATAACAAAAATTTTGTTGGTTATTTTAGTATGGTTATCTATACAGTTGTTACACACTAAATAAATAAATAAAATAATATTTTGGGATTTTATTTAATTTTGCTCACAAAATTTGAATGACTCATAGTAACAGAGATCTTAGCATTGAAACAAACAAACAGACTACAGCTTTATTATATTGCAATATATACTTGGTATTTAATGTATAAGATGAAAAGTATTATAAAAATAAGTAATTAGTTTTGTTGAATGAACTTATCACTAGAACAATCCTTATCCTTAATAAATAACTTTATACTACAATCAATAGGAATAAAGTCAAAATATTAAAAAAAATTACGAAGATGGTAGAGTTTTTGAGGTTTCGTAGTGTGTTCTGTCGATTTTCTTTGTTATACCACTGAGCTGTGCACGTTAAGCCGCAGGTAATAACTAGCATATAAACTACTAACTATATTAAATATTTCACTTCCTCAAGTGAAATCGAAACCACAACCTGTCGCGTTTACCAACATAACAATGTGATATGTAAATATGTAATTTACCAATCGATTCGTTATAAGTCGTGGCAATTTATTTCCTTTTAGAATATCTTACAATTTCCGCTTTATGAACTATCAAGGTGGAAGTACTATGTAAGTACTCTTTGTTTCGACCGTCTTAGAAATAAGATAACAATATGGTATATTTATTAATGATTTATTTGTATTTTTAATCACTTAGTAAATACTCATAAATAATTGTGGAGTGAAATAGCCGGACTGTGAACCACGTTTGCTTTAGGATCGGTTCTCATGTTGGGGATTGTTTATAATTTACGATAAAAATATTTTCTTTTTGGTTTGACATAATGTAGAGTTCCGTAAAACAAACAAGGCGTCGATAATTAGATGGATATACAGGAACTGAGTGTCTCAACGGATGATCCGTGAATTTCTTTAAGCAGTACAAGAAAGAACATTAAAAAAAAGCTGCCTCTATTGTATATTTTCATATCATTTATTTTTAATTTATTTATTTTAACATCAAGCTGTACAAAACAGTAGACATTAGTCAGGCATTAGTCTTTTTTTAGGGTTGGTTCAATACAACATTGTAAAGAGCGCGTCGTACCAAAATATATAATGTATAGCCCAATACCAGTCGATATTGCAGTCATCTACTGCGCATGCACTTTACAGTGCAGGCTTTCTCGTATTCATTACTATTGTTTTCACTGGCATAATGAAGCAAATGTCTTGGTGACGCGTTTGGAATGTACCTTATTGAGCAACGATGGTTGTGGGTTCGAGGATATAACATTTTTGTGTATAATGACTTTTATCCTACCTGATATAGGTACTTAAAGACTGGTATTGTGTTCCACTATTATACCTTTGAATTATTAGAGAATACGTTTTTGAATTATAAGCATTTTCTCGTGCCACTCTGGTAGACGGAGAGCGTCATTGGGTTTCGCCACACAATATGCAATTTCTCGATTTCGTGAAGAATGCAGTGTATTAATACTAAGTTCTCTTTATTTATCCTTCTAAATAAAGCGTGAAGCTAAAAAAATATTGTAGGTTATTTCCGTCCATATATTCTTGTTTTCTAGCATATGTAAATGTTTTGATGAATACACTAAATGTAGTGCTTTAGTTATCTAAGGGTTAGAAGAGAAATTGACCTCCTCCATCGTTTCATAGATATGTCACCTTACTTGCGCATTAGTTACATAAATTATTGATAATAAACATAATTTAATTTGTGCAATATGCGTATACAGAAATACGTGGCAAACTCAAGATGTTTATATAGTATAAAATATTTTATTTTCCAAGACACGATACCTCGATAAATTAGGTAGAAGATTGGGAAAGGAGTATTTTAACACTATGTTCCCTCCGCCTACCACGCTGTATGCGGGATACAGCGTGAATCTGATTTAATTTTATTTTATTTTCCCTTGTGTCTTTGGGCAAATTGAAAATTATTGATAAGTGATAAGTGATTGATAACACCAGTTTTCTTGATAAATGGAAATCTTCAGACATTGAAAAAAAAATTAATTATATTACAAAACAGACTATTCGGCTTTATTATAAACTATAAGGCTTTAATATACACTATTCTTTGGTTTTATTTGAAACAATAACTTAAACGTGCTTAAAGATTGATTTTCTCGTTATCCTTTTTTTTTGTTATTAAGACGTCAGGTAGACGCAATCAACATATTTCTCTCAACGCCGCGCTTTGCCTTTTTTACTAGGACAAGGAAATGAAAATGAATTCATTCCCTCAATCCGGATTCGAAACCACAAACATCGCGTTCAAAGTCAGGCGTTATGCCACTGCGTCACGACGGTTTTACAATTTAAATTATGCTAAATTCGATGTAACTAGCTAATCCACTTTGCATTCGCAGCTTCAATTGTCGTATTGGAGTTCACCTTGACGTGTTTCAAATTTTAGTAATAGGTGACTGATCTTTCAACATTCATTAGACCACCTTGATTTGTCATCTGCAACATGTTATAATTTCGTTCAAAGATCTGTACTAAAATTCGTGCCATTCTTTTATGATTGTAGATTCGAATACAATATAGGTAGTAATCTATACTTAATACTTAACTTTTAAGTCCTATTAGATATAATATATTTGCATGCGTTTCACCTCGGTATCAGGGTAACAGGGGAGAACCTGGTACTTATGAATCACTCAATCAATCACAAACACTCTGTTACCTTTTTTCCTACGTTGTCTCTGCATCATTACGGTTGTTAAAAATTTACGTCGTAAATTGAACAAACAACATTTGTCAAATAATTCTGATTATTCCCATTAAGCAACAGCACCTACACAACGTAAAGTACTCGTACAAGTTTATATTGAATAATTTCAATACATTTAGACATTGCAAGGTTCTTCCGTGTCTACCTTTAAATACAAAAGTAGAAGTATGTATGTATAGAGGATGAGGATTATTCTCTATACATACATACTTACTTAAATTTATATTTGCATTTCTTTGCTCTGGTGTCGAGGCTAAGCGCGGCGTTGAGATCTGCCACTTAATACGCAATGCCACCAGAAGTCGGCAGAAAGTGGAGAACGGAGTGTTTTAATACTAGGGTCCCTCTGCCTACCCTGCTGTGTACGGGATAAAGCGTGAAGCTGATTTTTTTGATTTATATGGGTTATGTTTTCACTCGGGATAAAATTCAAGTTCAAAATTTTATTTGACCACTTTTTTACAATCAGGCTTTATTATATTTGCAAGTGTATGTACATAGGTACTTCCAGTTTGTACTGGAGTACTACTTGATATTTGGTTTGGTGCCTGGTGGTAAAGGATTGCCAAGTCAAATTTATATTATCCCGCATATACAGGGAACCTTCCCAGGTATATGCGGGGTTAGGATGTAATGGTGGTGGTGGGCTGGTATTTGAGAAGGAACTTTGGAACCTTATGGAGACTTTAGAAAATAATTTTCACCGAATTCTGGGTAATGCGTGAAGAGTGGCGGAACTCAACGCCGAGCTTTGCCTCGTTATCAGAGCGAGCGAAATATTAATTATTGCGAATAGAAATAGAACCCACAACCTGCTGTTGCGTTTACAGTCATTAGTTCAACAAAAATAATTAAACAATAATCTTATCGACTATGCACTTATAAGATGTATAAACCGCAAATAACCGGCATATTTTAGTATGAGCTACAAACCATGTACTATAATTATATTTAAGTTTTTTATTAGTTATATTTTTTAACACATTTATAATTTTATTACTAAAGTATAAATTAATAGCATTATTTTATTGAGGCCGGTCGTGGCGCAGCGGCACAAAATATGACTGTAAACCGACTGGTTGTGGGTTCGATCCCCACCCGAGGAGATGAAATATTTACTTACATTTATATTTCCATTTCTTCGCTCTGGTGTCGAGGCAAAGCGCGGCGGTGAGTTCTGCCACTTAATACGCAATGCCTCCGGAATTCGGCAGAAAGTGGGGAACGGAGTGTCTTTCACTACATTCCCTCTGCCTACCCCGCAGTGTGCGGGATACAGCGTGAAGCTGTATTTTTTTTTAATTATTTTATTGGTTACTTTGACACAACGTATAATATTAACACGATTAGGTGCAAAGCAAATAAATCCAGTTTTATCAGTCTGTCTTCTTGTTATACTTAAGTGCCATTTACGTAAATGACATCTAGGATAATTATAATATTTTAATTGTAATATTGATAAAGAACACGATTTTTTTTATTTGTAGATTTCATTTAGTAGATATTAATAGTTACAGACTAATAAGAAACGCACTCATAGAGGTGAATTAGCTTTTAACGGAAGTTAAAAGCTAATAGTAATTTTTGTTGAGGTGTTGTATTTACTACTTAGAGAGATTAATATTATAAAGTTGTAGCGATTTTCTGGATGAATGCACTAATCTTTCAGTTTTTGAAAATTTAAATAAAAGAAAACTGTTATGTGGATAGACCGATTCATCGCCTAATAAGCTACAAATGTCAGATTACAGGCTTTCTCGTTATTCGTTTTGATTTTTATTACGAAGAAATGAAAATATTAAATATTTTATTCCTCAAGTGGGAATCAATCCCACACCCCACCTCAATTTAGTCGCACGCTTGTGCCCCTGCGCCACGATTGGCCGTTATAGATATAAAAAAAACTTGTATTACTGATGGGAACATATTTTTTATGAAACTTTTGTAAGTACTACAAGAATTTCGATTTTTATCAAATAGATAAGAGTTTGACTTGTATCCAAGCTAGATTATAGACGTCATATATCATATAATTTAAAATCTGTACGTTATTTATTCGAATTATTCGAATTCTGGACGCATTGCGTGTTTAGTGGCGGAGCTTAACGCCACTCTAGTGGAAATCGAACTTACAACCTATTGGGCACGATTGTACTCCACCACGATTGGCCTCGTTAGTTTAATAAAATTTATTCATTTTATCGCAATGTTAAATTTACGCATTAATATCCAAACTAACTTTAATGAATAACAACCATAATGAAAAACGTACAATGATACAAAGCATTTGCTAAGCCTATTAAAGTCGAGAAATTGTTATCAGTTAAAAATAAATCTGTGATAAACACAACTCTTTGTACTAAATGTGTACCGATATACGTCAAGAATATACTTTTTTTTATTGTGATAAAAGTCCCCTTGGCATAAAAATTGGACTCTTATCACTGAAAGTGAAGTTCTAGAATATTATATATCTACAAAAATATACTCCGAGTTCGTCGTGCCACACAGAACTACATCTGACTGTAAACGCGAAGGGTGTGGGTTCAATTTTCCCTCGGAGGAGTGATTAATTTTATTTTCCACGCCCTTTTTTTTGATAACGGGAAAACGCGCGGCGTCGAGTTCCAGTACTCTAGGTCTCGAAAATTAGGGGAAAAGTAGGGCTTTTTTCAACATAATGTATTCAAAAAAAAAGGAATTTAGGTGCCACTAACTGATTAAATTTGAAAGTATATTTCGCGACCTTCATTTACACTGCTGATGATGGCTTTGAGCCAAGCTCCGGCGACAATAGACGTTTAAAAATAACACTAGGACTCTAAATACGTAACAATTAACCTAAAATAAAAAATATGAATTTGTTTTATTCTAAAACGTTAAATAATCTACAAGCGGGTCAGTCTGTCTGTTATAAAACACTAGTACTAAAATTATATAATAATAATATCAATTGCTCCCACTTATTATTATACTCTTTATGATGAACAATTAAGCAAAATTTCAATTAATGTGGATTTCAGTATTAAGAAAAATAAAAAACTCTAATATATATATATTATAATGTTCTTTATTTTCGTTTAGATATCACGAAAGGAAATAAAATCAAGTGCGATGCGACAATGAGTTCATAATATATCAAAATTTATATATTTTCATTGTTATGAAAGTTTTGAACTAAATCATCAATTTTCCGGCGCCTGCATACCTTTCTTATCATGACAGGATTATATTATCGTTTTGATGATGTTATACAGGGCTATCTTATAAAACTGAGCTAGTTTTATATGTATTAATAATTTTATAAGAAATAAGACTAAACTATTCCTTAACAATTTAATTGTTCCTTATTTCGTTATTGTAGGATAACAGGAATTTCATACATCCCTGTAGATTAAAAGAAGCACAAGTCAAATCAGCTTCACGCTGTATCCCGCACACAGCGGGGTAGGCAGGGGGAACCTAGTGTTAAGACACTCCGTTCCCCACTTTCTGCCGAGTTCTGGAGGCATTGCGTATTGAGTGGCAGAACTCTACGCCACGCTTAGCCTCGACACCAGAGCGAAGAGAATCTCCTCGATTGGAAATCGAACCCACAACCAGTCAGTATCACAGTCACACTTCGGACCACTGCGCCACGACTGGCCTCGAAGAAGCATAAACATTCGTGTCTTTTTTTATTAGTTGATAGGTTGATATGTTTGTTTGTTTTAGTATTTATTACATTCGTATTATATTTAAATTATAGATGACATAAAATTGTATGTGATTAATATTAAAATATGATTCGAGAAGCTCATAATGAGAGTATTTACTTAAATATGTACTTTTTTTATTTTTTATAACAATAGAACTCTAGATCAATTCTGATAAAATTAAAGATAAAAAGAAATCTGCGTACACCTATCACATGTTTTATCTCTCCGTTAAAGCGAGTAAAAAATTGATAAGCATTTTTCAATTTATAAGATCGGCAACACAATCTCTACGTCACGAGTTCAATGCTCGGTTGTTGAAAATATTTCCCATTTGACTTTAATACCGCAATAAATTCCTACATCACTACGAAATTAAGAAACAAACGCTTAATAATAAATTCAACTGCAACTCCACGCTTTTTCTAGCATAGCAGTGTAGGCATAGGGCCACTCCGCCACTTTTTGCCGAATTTTCGGGACATTGCGAGTTGAGCTGTGGCTCAAGGCCGCATTCTCTCCACTAAAGCAGGGAAGCCAAAATAAAAACAATATTAGGGGAGTGGCGATTGAACCCACAACCGTCACGCCACGGCTGGCTTTGACGGATAATTAATTAAATGAACGAAAGTACTATAAACATAGATATTGTACTTTATATAGGATACTTACTATACTTAGTAAGCCACTGCGTCCTTCTGGTTGTGAACTGAAGTCTTTCTCCATTAGTCTTTTGGTCTTCCTTTCATATTTAATCGGTTACGTTGTAATTGTGCCACGATAGCGCCATAGTAGGACACAGGAAACACTTTGTAAAAATATTGTTTAATGTGACCTAATTTTATATCTATACATTATTTATTAATATTGATAACCTCGTTCGACCACCTCTTATGAACATTTACTTTGCATACTCTGAAGTGAAGTTTATATTTTTATATAAAGAATCTCTATATATGAAGAGGTTGGTGAAAAAGGTGAAAGAGGTATGCAGGGACCCCTTAGCGTTTGGTGCCCTCGTTCTCCCTGATACTACCCGGCTAGGAATAAAATTAAGCATGAAACTAAAAACATAAAAACTTAATAGATTATCACTTGGTCTTTATTGAAATATTATGTAAAATGTTACATCGCAGGGCTTTACTTTAATTTATTAGTATAGTTTATTTGTATTTTATAATCACAAATTTTATGCAAACTCACAGTCGAAAGGTAATCTATTAAAATATCAACTTTTAAACCCATTTTTATTAATTAAGTCGAGCTTGTTACTAATAATATTATAATATAACAATCTGAATTTCACGCATTTCTAATTGTTGTGTCATCATGAAAATTGGCAATTATATATAGATTAGACAATATACTAGGTATGTACCATAGTACCATCGAGCTAGTCTGATGATGGAATTAGAGGATGGCTGATGGAACCTTGCACTGCCTACTAGTATATATATTGAGTGTGTGCTCATCACTTTCGTCTTATTAATGTGTTTTGTTTAAAAAAACAACGTGTTTTAAATTGTTTTAACTATACTTATTTTACTATTTTTTTATATGCTATGGAAGGACACTGTATCGAGTATACAGTAGCACCCCTCTGAACAAACTAGATAGAAAAACCGCGAAGTTACCCGTGTGATGTCAAATTAAAAACTAAATAAGATCATTTGTTATAGTCAATTGCGTAAAAATAGAATAAATTTTAAATTATTAATAGTTTATAACTCATACAACTGTAAAGTAAATACGTCAAAGTACGAAGTACACTGTCTCAAATATCATATTAATATTGATATTATCTCAATTGGTCTGACGTCGTTGCGTTCATACAAATTATAATAAGAATCAGTTTACAGTCTCAAAGATCGATGCTCGGTCATTGAGCGTATGTATATATGTTTATTTTTTTTAATTGCCTGATATTATGACTATATTTTAGGTATTTAAATCTATTTGGAACAGATTAAAAAATATATTTTCTGAACGAATTTTTTTATTACTCCGTACTGCGTAGTATGAAATGCGCATTAGACAGTTATGTAGGGTCAAGGTTGAGATGTTTTAATAATAAATTTTATAAACCGTTTTATTATTTACTAATTTTATGACTTTCGTTGTATGTTAATGTTTGTTTACTCTGTAGCGAAGATAAATGAATTAAATAATTACATCGATCTTGGCACGTTCGAATAACATTATAGGATGACTTATTACAATCCAAATAAATATTTTATAGATGACCGCTAGATTTATGTAATGTTGGCATAACGATTGTTATAAATGCGGCGTTGAGTACCGCGCCCCTATACACGGACCTCAGGCTGAAGGTGGGGTACGGAGTATCTTAACTCTAGATGACGAGGTGACGAGGTTCCCTTGACATTACAATTTTCGGAATACAATGTGAAACAAAAATAAATAAATCTGATAAAATGTATTGTGCTCCTAAGCGACAAAAAATAAAATATATTAATACTACTACTACTACGTAAATAGTATTTAGAATAGGTATTTACTAAATACCTATTCTTTCCCGTTCCAGTAGGAATTTAAAGAAATCATCTCTTAGTGCTCTCCTATACTCCCCAAGGGAACCCACCTACCCACTACTCAAGACATACCAAATTTCAATGATTTACTACACGAAGTTTCATCTTTGCACTGTTCTCTTAGTAATGGAAATTTTATGATAGAAACAAGGAATCAATAATGCATAGCGACCCGGGCCCGTTATACAACGAATACGAATTCAAATTTGAATACGTATATATGTGTGATTATACTTAATACAAATTCATGGGTTTTATGTAGTATTTACTGTATACACTGAAATAGATTTATATCTTTATTTGTTACTACAATTGTAACTATTTAAACAGTAATTTTAAGTTGTCGGCTAAAACGTGGACTAAAATATATTTAGAATTTCGATTTTATTTATTTATTAAATACATATAAGGATAATAAGAATTTATCCAACATTTTTATTTCTAGAGCGGTGAAACTAACTAATATAAATGTAATCGTTCCCCGAGTGGGGATTGGAACCTACCACCATCACATTCACAATCAAACAGTATCATTATGGGACACGTACAAAAACAAAAATCTTAATACACAGAAGAAAACAATAAACACAAATTTACGATATAAACTCGTTTGGATGCCTCATATATATAAAGAGAAAACTTGTCGAGATTGTAGAAAGTAGTGACTATATACTTATAAATGATTAGTTGGTATATCGAACGCGTTCTAAGATCTCAAAAGGCGTTAACGTTACTGGTGCCACTTGAGTCCTAGTGTAAAATTAAAAAATTAAAGTAGGTTCACGCTAGTAACATATTTAAGTGACACTTTTTGGAAACCCGACGTTTTGAACACTTTGCAGTAGTCCGTGGTCTCGGGTAGACTACACGTGACACGGTTAAAATAGTTTCACGCTGTATCCTGCATATAGCAGGATAACAGAAATCTGTCTAAGACTCCGTTTCTCATGCACCGCCCAATTAACGAAAACCGTGTTTTTTTTTGTTGACGAAGAGATGTAAATGAGAATATTTCATTTTCCGAATTGGAATCAAACCCACAACCGACAGTCCTATATTATTTACTTAAAAAAAAAAAAATTAAATTAGCTTCACGCTGTATCCCGCACACAGCAGGGTAGGCAGAGGGAACCTAGTGTTAACACACTTCGTTCCCCACTTTCTGCCGAATTTAGGAGGCATTGCGTGTTGAGTGGCAGAACACAACGCCTTACTTATTTTCCCTTATATATATTTTTTGCTTTAGATATAATTAACTCCGGTCATATGATTGTTGGTTAATCACTGTACCTGCCAAAAGTTATGTAATGGACGATTTGAAAGAATGTCGTTGCCAATGTTTTAAAAATATTATAACATTAATATTTTAATTTGTAAAAAAAATATGGTGTCATTTGAGCCTTAAAGTAAATTGTTTCAATCGCTTATATAATGTTTTATAGAAACAAACTTAACATTTCCTTTTGAGAAAATAAGTGGAAATTTACAGTAATAATGATGTGCAACAAAAATCAGACCTATTTCGAGACCGGTCATTATTGAATTTCAATGATATTAAAGAATTTGAAAGTTTATGGTTTCTTAAATATTAATTAACGATTTTGAGTGTGATTGTTAAATATGTCTACTTGAATGCAATGACGTGGTTATAATTTAAATTGAATTTGAATCCACTATTACTATTTACTATCTGTTGTCGACGCAAAGCGCGGCGTTGAGTTCTGCCACTCAACACGCAATGCCTCCACTTAACACTAGGTTCCCTTTGCCTACCCTGCTGTGTGCGGCATACAGCGTGAAGCTGATTTAATTTTTTTTTAATTTAATGTTACTATTTAATGTACATACAGACAAGAAATATTTATTTATTCTACTGCACTCTATCGCGCATGTAGCAGTGTTAGCAGAGTTTAAGTCACTCCCCCTCTCCACTTTCCGCCGAATTGTATGGCGGAACTCAACGCCGTAGACGCCGACAACAGAGTGAAGAAAGGAAAATATAAAATAGTTCGTTTCCTCGAGTGGCAATCGAACCCACACCTGTCGCTTTTCGCGTCCCACATTTGTGCCACATTTTCAATTATTTAAATAAAATATTATATTTAATAAACACCTATTTTAAGTAATATAATTACTTATGTTTATTCGTATACAATCTTGTAACTCTGCCAAAGCGGCGTTATGAGTTGACGTCCTTTAAATAGATTTGCTAAAAACACACCAATTCAAAGGTATTTCTTAAACTCAAAATAAACTTATTTACGTTATTCAAATATTTTTATTTCGGATTGTGCTGTAGTGCGCATTTCCCACGCGGCCTTAAATGGCCTTTGACGAGGACTGCAATTTGTTATGGAACACTATAGGAAAATTAAACACTTTCTTTGAGGCAGTCGTGGCAGTGGCACAGTGTCTCGCTCTCCCTATAAATGCCGTCGTTGTGAGTTCGATTTCCACTCGGGGAAATGAATTGTTTTCATATTCTCTCGACGTTGAGTTCCGCCAAGCAACATGCAATCAATTGCAAATTGGCGAAGAATGGGAAACGGATTACGGGATACAGCGTGAAGCTAACAATTCAGACAAAAATATTAAATTCTGTCTTTTTGTTTTGTCTTCTATTCGAATTAATATAAAAAAATCTCGATCTTTAGTCTAATTTAGGTACTTAAAATATCGATATTTTAGTCTGGTTTAATTTTTTTAAACCGACGAAATTTGTGTCATTTTTTTTTAATTATATTTCTCTTTTTCCCACAGCCAGCGAATCGTGAGAAAATGATGACCAGGTCCGCAGTAGCGCTTGCAGCCATCGGCCTCGGTCTCTCCACCTTCAGCGTCCGTCAGATGATCCTCAACCAGACTCGACGAATCTAAACCCACAGGCACCAAAACATTAGTCCTTTGTAAAATCGATATACATTTGCTTAAAAATATCGATGTTTTGTTCTCATTCGATGTGTAATTGATTGAAATTTATGAACGCACAGACTTTTAGTGTTCACTTGTACAGTATTTTGTGGGAAATGTTATATATATTTTTTATTAATTTTAATTTATTTTTGCCAAACGTTAGTTAAATTGAAAGTTGATTGATTTGGATAAAGTGAAGAATGGATTGTAATGTGACTGAGTGGTATCTCGATAGTGATACATACCAAATAAATTTAGACATTAAGTAGATGTGGTTTTATTTCACCTCTTCTTTCCTCGTTTTTGTTTGGTTTTGCAATGAGATATTTTAAATAAATATATTTTAATGGAGATGTCGTTTTATTTGTTATGTGACCTTTTTTTCTTTTCTATATTTCAAACCTGCTTTTTCTAAGTCTTCGTATATATTATCTTCTCTATCACAGATTACCTTATTTTAATTTACAAAATGTGAACTTACCATATTTTACTTTATATTTATAGACCTTAAAAGAAAAAAAAACAGTTAAATCTTTCCCGCCTTTTTAGCTGCCAGGAATTAAAAATCAAGATGGAAAGGACCAAATTGGATCATATTAAAACACATTTTTATCTATGATTTATTAATAACATATAATTAACAAACGTACAAGGTTATAAAAAAAATAACTAAATGCAAAATAATTACCGTATATATTGGATATTAAGTAACAAAATGCACCAAGTTTGATTAAATATATATATATATATATATATATATATATATATATATATATATATATATATATATATATATATATATATATATATATATATATATATATATATATATATATATATATATATATATATATATATATATATATATATATATATATATAAAAATGTCAAAATTGTGTTGCCATATGAAACAAAGTCAATTTTAATAAATAGCTATTTTGATAATATTCACAAATTTTAACAAAAACGTTAATAAAAGGTAAACATACAAAAAAAACATAATATTTATTAAATACTTTATAAATACAGACAATATTAATATATTAACAAATATAATGTTTTACTTCAAAAATAATAAAACCTTACTGGAGAAATAATTATAGATTATACTGAAAGTAGATTAATAAAAAATGGCAGAAAATACAAAATATATTATACTGTTGATATTTGTTAAAAATGTTTAAATTGTACTAAAAGTTCTACGAAAGTACGGAGAAAATATTTAAAATAATTAAAAAATATTTCCGTTAGTAACAAAACTTAAAAGATAAACAGGTAGCGTTAGAGTGTTTGTTTATAAAAATATGTTTTTTAGTATTTATATCGATAAGATAGTGTTGATTGATAGCAAGTGAAATGCTGTAGTGTGAAATTTTAAATTTAATTAAAGTGAATAATAAAAATCTATGAAAAACAATTTTGTTTTATTGTGTCTTATTTCTTGTAATTTTGTTTTCGATAAATAACTTTTTCTGCTTTCCAACTTGTATCAATTGCATAAAGGTAATTATTTTAAATTGCCCGATAATAGATGTGAAAAAGAACTTACTTTGTTTTAATACCTTAGTTTATATCTTGTATACTATTTTTACCGGATTAATCGGATAATTTACCGGATTAGTCCGTGGTCACGGGTAGACTCTACCCGTGACCACGGGTAGACTCTACCCGTGGCCACGGACTAATCCGGTAAATTATCCGATTAATCCGGTAAAAATAGTTTCATTTACAATGTGTAATAATCGTGAAAATCAAAGAACTTATTAGTTTATATCTCCTGAGTGAATTATTATTTTGTATGTCTGTGCAAATTATAGTTTTTGCTTAATTTAATTATCAAGTCACCAACACCATCTTATCTCAATAAACACATATACTGTTATAAATACACCACTGTGTATAATACAAAAATACTTATAAAATACTTTTAGTGTTCAATCTCTTAGATATGTTAATTACAGTATTTATATTGTTTTGTGCTAAATTTAAGAAGTGAATGCAAAAACAAATAAAAAAAAAGAACAAAATGTCAACTTCGTAGTATTTACAATTGTGTTTAATACTATTATTTTTACATAATTACTTTATTCTAAATAATTCTATAAATTATTGTTAGACTACTATTACTCTATAAAGCACAACAGACACGATAAATTAAAGTAACAAGCACATTTAGAGATGTCAATTTGCATTAATTGGACATAATATTGATAGAAAGGTACATTTGTTTTATTTAGTGTTGCTAATGTAGTCAAAACGATTCTAATTGAAGCGGTTTCTAAATGGAAAATTAAAATAATATTTAGTTTTTACAAATAAATCATTACCTATATAAAATTAACTAAAAAGTTGCTCAATCTGATACATAGGAAAATTTAAAAAAATTAAAATAAAATTATCATTTTGAATGTAAAAATTATCATACATGTTTCATGTAATATCCAAAAAGAAACATAACTATTATTAGCAGACATTTACTTTTAACATTTATATATTAAATGAATACTTAAATCCTAATACAAATGTTCAATATTTTTCTTTCTTCATTTAAATAAAAATAAAAGAAAAATCTACCAATAAACTGTTATTAATTGAATTATTGCGTAAAAAACTATTTCAACAAATAGCTGTACAATAATATTTTTAACTACATCTTACTATTGAAATGTTATTAGATATTTACTTAATTACTCGTTTAAAAATTTAAGTAACTATTAACAGACTACTTCTACAGCACGTTTTTTTTACAAATATACATTTAAAAGGCAAACTAGAAAGCACACAATACAAATTTGAAACGATTTGCGTATTATTTAATGAAATAGTAATATTATATTGTTTATCTTCACTAATAATCACTTTTGGAATTTGAACTTAAAATAATGGAGTGCAATGCTATAAAGGTTGACTATACATCTTTTTTTAAATCCCAAAAATATAGATATTATGGAAAACATAGTGATATTAGTACACCAGTGAGTATATAAATAATTCACTTCGAGGCTACAGAACAAATCGGAGACACCGAAACACGTCCATAAAAATCTCAAACCAAAAGCAGCTCATTGATGAGAACAACCAACATTCTAGACATCATTTTGGACATGAAAAAATATATTTCTGGAATTAATATTTCAAGGACTCTGGAAGACAGTGGAGATGTCCTTGAAAACCTCGCGCTACGGCCGCTTGAAGTACTGCTCGTCGACGCGCTTGGCGAGCGCGACCAGCGTGTCGTGGCGGCGCACCGCCTCCGCCAGCTTGCGGCAAGGCAGGCGCGTCGTGATTATCGTGAACACGTGCCCGAACACCAACGCGTCCAGCTCCGTCGGACTGGAACAGGTTCATAGTTTATTAATATTTTTAGCTTCACGCTGTAGCCCGCGTATGGCGGGGTAAGTAGAAGGAAGCTAGTGTTAAGACACTATGTTCCCCATGTCGTTTCACGTACGTTCCACTAGACCGTACAAACCAATTACCGTATTTTATTTAAACTATTGAAAAAGTTAAAAATCATTTACAACATTTTACGATCCCGCACACAGCAGGGTAGGCAGAGGGAACCTAGTATTTTAGACACTCCGTTCCCCACTTTCTGTCGAATTCTGAAGGCATTGCGTGTTGAGTGGCAGAACTCAACGCCGCGCTTTGCCTCGGCACCAGAGCGAAGAAATGGAAATATAAATTCAAGTAAATATTTCATCTCTTCGAGTGGGGATCGAACCCACAACCAATCGGTTTTGCAGTCACACTTCGTGCCGCTACGTTACGACTGACCTCAACTTTTTTAATGTTTGCTAGAGTTAGATATGTGAAATAAACTAAATGTTGTGATTTGCTTAATTATTATTTAAATTGTCATTTACTTACGGAAATAAGAATGGGAAGGGAGGGAATAACAATAGAAATAAGGATTTTTAAGGTAATCACGAATATAATACTAGTCTGATACAGTATTAGACTAGTTGTCCCTTGCAGTTTTGCTTTTGTTGAGTTTATGAAACTTGCCACTTCCATTTATGTATATATTGTATGTATGTCATTTCTCTTAAGTTTCAGCCGGGAGTTTCAGATTTTTGTCAGAAAAATTATAGCTATATATACTTATATTTATATAACAAAAACAATATCAAGACAGCCAGACAAAAATAAAATACAGTAAATTATGATTAGTTATGTTATTGGCTTCTGCCTCTTGTATAAAGACCCTCAGAACAATATTTTTGTAATTTACTATAGGAGTGCAGTGCTAGTTCCCTTTACAGTTTTGTTATAATTATAGATTTATAAGAAGTTAAGAGAAACAAAGAAAGGGAAGGCGAACCCTTTCATTTCACACTCATTTAGTATATTCATTTGATTTTTTTTATTTTAACTACAAAAAAGAAATACTTTTATATTTACAACAACATGTTGCTTGATTTTGTTTATTTGTTTTAAAATTAGTGTAGTTTTGTTCTACAACTATTATTTTTCTGTAGTAGTACCTTTATATTATAATAATCTACGAACTCTACGACAATGAAACTCCAAACCACGTTTTTCAATATCACAATTAAATTTATTATTATTAATCTATAAATAAATATTCTAATCAAAATCAACGTCTTCTTTATAAAAATTGTCGTTACTCAAATAATTTAATAAATGTTCAGTATTAATTTCTTCATTCTTCGGCATCTTTAAATTCGAATTTGAGTCTAAAATTATAATTATGTACTAAATACTAATAATTGAGATAAAACAATAAATAAACGGTTTTTTTAACCATTTTAACATTAAAAAAAAAACAAACTATACGCCAGAAAAAAAAAGAAAATTAAAACCTGCTTTAACACAATTCGATGACTTCGAAACCTTCCTCGACAAAACGTTTTTAAAACTTTGACTACTAATTTTTTTCTTATTATCTCCAAGAAGATTTCTGTCAGAAAAATATATTAAAAATAATAAACAAAAAATAAGATATTGCTGAAAGAACAAATTGACTATCGTAGCTAAGTAGAAACAAAATGCTCTCCATTGTCCAAATCCGATTTGAATATAATTTATATTTTTTTGTGTATTTCCATGACCCATTTAATATATAAATGCTTTTTTTCTCTATTTATATACTATTCTACATATCTGAGAGTAGGCAGAGATAGCTTATCCTTTACACTCGAATCAGGTGACCCGTACGCTCGTATGCCTTGTCCTTTGCCATAAAAATTAAAAAAATCAATAACATTGAGTATTAGTACGCGAAACCAACGCCGCACTTTCTCTGGTAATAGCGGAAAAATCAAAATAAGGCATTCCTCCGAGTGGAAATCAAAACCGAACACACACAGTTGACAGTTAGACACTATTCCATTATGCAAGGATGGCTTTTAAATACAATATAAAAAAACTAGTTAGTATACTTTTTTTCTCAAATATTAAGAAAATCCGATACAAGTAACAAATCACTATGGGCGTAAAATTAAATAATCAAATTCAAACAAAACGTTTACCCAGAATCCACAATATGTACATCACTAGCATTCCCAGTTTCCGCTTCAATCGACCTCTCGACTACAATCCCCTCACTATCCCCAACATCGATCACATGCAATTCTTCCTCTACTAAATCAGAAATAGTCGCATCCGTACTATTTTCATCGATTGTATCGAGATAATCGTTTTTCGTTACAAAATTCTCATTCGTATACGCTATAACTTCAAATTCGTTGTTATCGATTTTATTTGAATCGGTTTTGGATATTTCATCGACTTTAAGTATTAAATCATCGACAATATCGATTATGAACGAATTGTCATCGTTTATAAGAGGAACATATTTGTTTGCATATTCACAAGTTATTTCACCTTCTTTAGACGTCATAATTATTATTTGTTTCGACGCAAACGGCTTGAAACCTAACAATATTTATTTGCTTAAAATCTTTTAATAATATGATATAGTAAAATTAACGAATGCTTTTATACCATTATTAAAGTACTAATATACTATAACTAAGGATAGAAAATTGATTGTAGAAAACATATAAAAAATATTAATTTAGCAGGACTCTACACTCTACGCGGCTCTTGTTCACACGTTTAGCGCTCTGATCACTAGGCCATACGTCGTTGAATAAAGTCTATTCTTATACGCGCAGTTACATTATAATTTATTTATTTTCATTATGAGGCCGGTCGTGGCGCAGCGGCACGAAGTGTGACTGTAAAACCGACTGGTTGTGGGTTCGATCCCCACTCGAGGAGATGAAATATTTAGTTAAATTTATATTTCCATTTCTTCGCTCTGGTGTCGAGGCTAAGTGCGGCGTTGAGTTCTGCCACTCAACACGCAATGTCTCCAGAATTCGGCAGAACGGGGAACGGAGTGTCTTAATGCTAGGTTCCCTCTGCCTACCCTGCTTTGTGCGGGATACAGCGTGAAGCTGACTTCTTAATTTCATTTATATCAAGTAACATAAATTATGACTCATTTTGTTAGTAACAATAAAAAGCTGAAATGTCTATGTTAGTATTTAAGCTGCTTATCCTTCCCACTCAAAATGGCGCAACAATGGTTTACGTACACACAATCTAATCTACTAGAAATCATATTTATGATGCTGTTGGAGCTACCCCGCAATCTTTGTAATAAGGAGCCACATATTTTTTGCATATTAGCGAAGAAACAGTTAACTCGGGTTTTTATTTATGTAAAAAAGTAAAGCATAATTGATAAGAACGCATGGCTAGCGGTCAAAGGACCAGGGCGTTTTAGACAGTTACCAAGAAGTGAAGTGGGTTTGAATCCCGCTACGTTAAAATTGTATACGTTTTTTAAAATATTATCAAAACTGTATTAATTATTTACTGATAAATAAATCTAGAATAAATCATATTATGTCATTATCTCCAATTTTCCGCCTATTTTGAGACATAACTTGTCATCCATACATAAACATTTTGAATAGCACCACAAACATTTATAAAAAAACTTAGGAACAGTAACTTTAAAAACTATAAAAATTAAGCATAATTAATTGTAAATCAGTATAATAGTCACTGAGTTCTCTACTCTTCGCGGATTCACAAATAATAAATGAAAAGTAAATCGAATACGATTAAAGTCTAAAACTATTTTATAAATAAGAAATGACAATAATATATATATTAACCAAAAACATCTCTGCCATACACAACGTTGTCGCGACTTGTATTCCTTATACATAACTTGGACCGCTTCGCTCTGGACACAGTACGTATTGGGGAACTGTGTCGTGAGAGATGAGAGGCTTGAGTCACTAAATATTCCTCTTGGGGCTAGGATTTAAACAAAAAAATGGAAAAAAAATCATTTCTACCATTTGATACAACAATAACGTACAGTCATAAGTGAGGCATAAGCTGAGCTTTGCATTTGTGTGAGCGTTCCCATATAATGTAGGTTTGACGTCAGCGTTGAAACAGGGTTATATGAAATCCACACCTGTTATAGTTACTGATAGTAGCGTCATATATGTATCTAATTCACAATATTCTAATTGTGTATAAGTAATTTACTTTTGTATTATATCTTTTTTTTTTTTAAAAAGCAACAAAAATAAATATTTTTAAAAGTTTTTGGTGGCCTTGCTTTAAGTAATCACTCACATCAATGCAAAGCTCAGCTCAAGCCTCGCGAACTGTATTTGTATTATAAAAAAAATTGAAAGTCGTTCCACACACAAAAGAAAAACGTGCAATTACGTCATTGTTGCACCAAAATAAAAGAAGTAAAAAGAAGAAAAGCAATAAAATTTAAAAGGAAACTCCTTTAAAATGACTGCTACTACAATTTGACTAAATCAACGTTAGCATACATAAAATATAAGAAAACCTAATGAATGGCGTTGCTATTTCTTTATGATAAAAAAGTCCGTTTTTTTTACTCAATATACTTCTTCACTTAAGTTACGTGTTTAATAAAATAAAAAAAATAAAAACTATTTGTTTAACATTTGTATTTTATAAATGTTCATTTGTTTTATATAGAGAGAAGATCAAACCCACAGTCATCGCGGGTACAACTCACGCATTTCCCCGCATTTCAACATGAAAGACAAAGGAAACCTAGTAATAAGACACTCCGTACTCGGCTTTCTACCTGAATTCGAGACTTCATCATACAATTGAGGAATACAACACCGCGATTTATCTTAAAAAAGCACCTATAGATCAACTATATACCTCCACAATCAACTTTACATATTATACATACCGACAATTTAATACATGTAATATTAGACATCCTCAGGAAATGTCTCAGTAGGGCATTAGTGATGGGTTTTATCATCAATCCCGCTTTTGGTCCGAGCGCGGATAACAAGGCCTTTATATGTCCGTACAATAACGCATCGAGTGGGGTAGGACTGGGATAAGAGGAATATAGAATAAAAAAACATAAGGATAGGATAAGATTTCGCTCACTTAAACAGATTGTTATAGCCAAATTATATAAAATATCTATATAAATTATAGTCCATATACTATTTTGACGTATAAGCTGTAATACTGTTGTTTTTGTGTGAATGTGTAACAGACATCCTGACAAACTTATACATTTATAGTATTAGTAATATCCATTGGTCTATATAAAAATATAACATTAGTGATATTTTAGAAAATGTTACAGAATTTTGTTAGCTTCTAATGGTAATAAAATAGATTACTAGTAGAGATTTATATTAATAATTATTTAAAATATACTTACGTCCCAAAGAAATAATCCTTGTCTCCAAGACGTTGGCTCAATGAATTGCAACACTGCTCCACCTGAAAATATGTACAATATACATAGACACGCAATGCCTAAAGAACTAAGCAGAAGGTGAGAAACGGAGTGTCTTAACACTATGTTCTCTCTACCTACCCCGCTGTGTGCCGAATACAGCGTGAAAAGCATTCCATTTTTCATCTTCACATTGTATCCCTTCCCGCAGGGTAGGCAAAAGGCATCTGGGAACCTAGTGTTAAGATACTGCGTTCCCCATGTCTAGCAGAATTTTTAAGGTATTGTGTATTGAGAGGCAGAACTCAAAACCATGCAAAAGCATACTTTTAAATTTTTTCTCATATTATGCAGTAACTAACAATTACATTATTATTTTATATATATAAACTGAGTAGCCCAAAATCCAATTAAGCTAAAAAGCTTCAAGCTTCTTAGCCTTTCTGCATTTTAAAAACTGGAAAAACACTAAACTCACATCAGCCAGAACCTGCTCCAAAGTCTTATCAAACCAGTGCAAAGCCTTCAATCGTTTCACTACATTATTTCTCTTGGCTCTTGTTTGTAACCACCCCAGGGGGAATGGGTAGACTGAGGAGTTACGTATTCTTGTTACCGTGTTAAATGTTTCTTGGTCTACCCACGAAACATATAGCTGAAATGAAAGTGAAAAAACTTATAAAAATCATAGATGATTTATGATTTTATTGCATATAAACTTAACTTAACTTAACTTCACGCTTTATCCCTAGCGGGGTAGTCAGAGAGAACGGAGCGCCAAACGCTACGGTCTCTACATACCTCTTTCGCCTCGTCCACTGTCATCAACCTCTTCATACATGCCCTCCGGGGGATCCTCATGCTTTTTACGTGACCTTCCTCCAGTATCTTTGATACTGTGTTTTCGAAGGTCAACCGAGGTCTCCCCCTACCTCTCTTACCTTATTATCTTATCTTTTTTGCATATAACGTGTAGATATTTCTTATAGCAATATCTTCCTCGTGTTATTATTAGTTATTTATCCTCAATAAATAACTAATAACAACAAAATAAACTACACCTATGAAATTAAACAAAAATAATAAATAATAAATTTTAAGTCAACAAAAAAGCTTTTTATTTATAAAATAGACTAGACATAAAAAAACAAGGAATATTTATTAACTGGTAGTACCAAACAAAAAAGAAAAACTAACCTCAGCATTAACTAACACATTAGTGATCAAACTCATATAGGCTCTCATCTCGGCTCTCTCCTCCGTAGATAGTTTTGAGCATAATGTAACTCCTTTGTTAGCTGCAAATTGTACTATAGGCTCTAATTCTGATACTACAAATGCACCACATTTTATAAAAGGTACTCTTCCCGAAGGTGACATGAATTCAGCATTCCACCTCATTTCCACTTCAAATGGTAAATTGCACATCTGTAATATATGAAAACCATATAATTATAAGGCTATAGTGGCACAGTGCCTAACTGTATATGTGATGATTGCGGGCGGCGTGCGGGAAGACCGGCACGATGTCGAGGCGAGTACTAAACTACTTATAATACCTAATTACCTATTAACTGTATCAATAATAGGAAATGAGTTAATCTCAAAAACTATATTTTTTAATAAAATCAACAACAAAAATAAATAGGTGTGGAACAAAATTGTTGTGGAACTTACAATAATTCATTCCTGTTACGGAACAGCTAAGTCTGTTTAGTTGGAACGGTCTCAGAACAGGCTTCCAGTGTTTTGTTATACAAAATAATATTATTACCCAAAAAATATAAAAAAGAACTTTATTATTTAACAAAATTTACGTAATATTTACACCTTAGTTAAATAATAACTGCGTGAGTAACTACAGAAACTTTCAGACTTTATATAACAAAGGTTAATTCTCCTAAAGGCTACCTTTCTGTATATCAAAAGTTGACTGGTTGACTAATAATAAAAAAATAAAGTATATGAGCAAAAAGGCGAATAATTTGAACAAGCACATTATTGAAGGAATCTTTAATTATATTTTACTAAATCAGAGAGTAATGAACACCTATTCTTTAAATACACTTACTGAGTTATATTATATAGCTTATATTATATTATATAGCTACTTATTTAAAACAAAATGTTAAATAATATATAACATTTAATAAGATATAACATCATTTTATTTATAAACATGAACAATGTTTCAATTACTTATAGACTTGGCTAACTATAATGTATAGTCATAAACTATAAATACACAATTACTCAAAATATTTTTTACATATTATTTAATGTTTCATAAAAAAATCAAAATGGACATAGAGAATAGTAGTAATAATAGTAGTAAATTATGGAAATAGATGTGTTTTTTGCAGATTTATTATTTCAATCAAATTCGACTTAATCTTTTATGGTAATATCAGCACGGAAAAAGTATTTGTTTTACCTTTAAAAATGCCTGAACAGCTAAGCAGCTTGCATTATCTGGGAGCAATATTTGCTCCACTTCATATGGCTGGAACAGCTTCACATTGTCCGGCCATGGCTCTTGGGCTAAAAATATCAATGTCTTAATTAGAATTTGGCTTAAAATTACATAAAAATAATAAACAATAACTAACTGAATACAAAATGATACAAAGATATAAATATGGTTATTAATATTATACAAATGATTTTATTTTATTGATGGTCAAAATTAAAACATTGAAAACAATATATATGTAAAATCCATGCAGAGAATAATAAATTTAAACCACTCTAAAAGCACATAAAACATTCTCTGTCTTTTGAGAGTTCATGTTGGAGGTTATGTTTTACTAAATAGTCATCTTAAAATTATTTAAAATAACACTTTTTAGTTTTCAAATAATACGCAAATGTTTAATTAATACACATTCGTTTAAAAGATATTTTAAAGTACCAAAAACCAAATCGTCCCCTTTCATTTTTGCAAAATTAATCGAAGATTATTATAATTATCGAAGATATAATTATTATATTTTATATGTATGCAATGATGTCATACATATTTCAAACTCTCAGTTCATAGAATTTAAAGGCGTCCCGCATCTATAATTAAATAATCGTGTCAAGGCATTTAATTTTAGGTGAAAACAAAAATTATGTAATGAAGATAGTATAAGTAAATAATACTTTAAATTTAAATTGCACGTACCGTTCAACGAAGTGATAATTGTGTCTGTGAGTGATACCTCCGGCATGTTTTCAATTTATTTAATAGTTATTTAATATAATATATTTCATTCAATTTCATAAAAAAATTCAAAACAAGAACACGAGAAATAATTTTCTAACTTTGACAAATTGAGACTGGTACTTTTTGACATTTGACATTAAATTTATTGCCATATATAAAATAATGTTCAACAAATTACAATAAAAAATATTTTCATTTTTGGCACATACTACCGACGTTGCTTTAGGACAATAAGGAAACAAAAATACTATAGATAAAAATATTCAGAAATATTACCCATTTGAATTTGTTTTGTTATATTATCCCCTACACACGCTACATTATTATTAAGTAAGTTTATGCCAAAAGCATACTCTTCGTCGTCAAAAAAATCGAATGGCTTATCCAAAGGTTCTGTCCGATTAGCTTCAGAGGATACTGTTGACTTCGATTTGATAAATTCGATATAATTATTAAATATGGTTTCCCCAAGTCTGGGAGGAGGAGATGATGAACGCGAACTTGGCAATGGAGACTGAATTGCTTTTTCCGATGATACTGAAGTTTTAGGCTTGGATTCTTTTATATCGCTTATCCAAAGGTTGTAGACACTCATTTCAAAATTTGATATGTTTTTACCTAACAAAAAATTTTATAACTTCGGATTTATTAGTAAAGTAAATGACAGAAGTCAATTTATTTTTCTAGTATTACGTATAGTTATCATGATATATTGTATATTAGGACCTATTATAACTTTATTGGTTAATATGAATCGAAAATATAAATTATAAAGTATTAATATTTTGTACTAAAAACAATATACTATATAAGTACATTAGGATCTTTGATATTTTTTTCAATTAATGCTATAATTCTTAATCTATTTAAAAAAACATATATTTTATTACTAATCTCTATTAACCTCTTAAAAAATGAATAATTTAACATGAAAAATTAATAATAATTTAATATTAAAAACAATTTGAATTTTAATTACTGTATATGGTCAAAATCGTACCGCATTTAAAACAAACTAATTATAATATGTACTAAACCTCTAAACCAGCTAAATAATCTGTGAAATTTTGTGCGTGTCAAACAAATGCACAAATTGTTTGAATTTCACTAGTATTACAAGAAAATACATATTATATGCATATTTAAGCTATAAAGTTATAGAATAATATTTAGTTTATACCTGTTAACAATATGGCAGATGTTTTAGATATTGAAAATTCTGAAGAATTTGAAGTTGATGAGGATGGTGAACGTAAGTGTACAAACAGTTATATATTTATATTAAATTTCATTTTTGAATATTTCCTAGATGCATATTTAATATTATTGTATCGTACAATCTGTCTCTTATTAAAAATATTGTATATATACTGCAAAATACACATAAGTCTTATTGTATTCAAACATTGTAAAGTAGGTTATGTTTCGAGTCGATTTTAGACAACAGCTAGCTTTCCATTTTTTTAATTCAAGTATAATAAATATGTAATTACCAATATATTTAAAGTTAAATATTTATATTTTATTTTAATTTTTAGAAGGCATTGCTCGTCTCAAAGAGAAGGCGCGAAAACGTAAAGGTCGTGGGTTTGGCTCAGAAACCGGAGGTGGTGGCTCCGAAAGGGGAAATAGAGGCCGGTATGTAATCTGTAAGACAGTTATGTGTAGTGTGAAAAAACTGAAACATTAACTTTACTTAAAAAATCTAACAGGAAAAAATGTGAAAATTGTACTAGCCTCTAATGAATCACTTTTATTATGATTTTTTTATATAATACATACAGTTATATTCAAAGTATAATACGTACAGTATATATTAAACGTATTGCATTTTTTTTTTTTGGATGTCTAGATATGATAGCTTAGCTCCAGAAGGTGATGGCAACACCCCAGGGCCACAGAGATCAGTGGAAGGCTGGATTTTGTTTGTAAGCAATGTTCATGAAGAAGCACAAGAAGAAGATATACAGGTATATTGTTTAAATAGAGACTATACCAAGTTTTGAGATATATTAAGAAAAGTAGAAGGAGACAATAATACCATATTATTTTAATTAGTGGTGACCTATCTAGGGCTTAGCCCATTCAATTTTTTTGGTATTTTATACAATATAGCTTGGATATAGCAAAGTCGTTCAAACTATTCATTATTCTAGAGTATACGCTGTATTGTGTTATATGGTTTCATCTTATTTTGATCTGTAGTTTTTGCATGAAAGTGAAACAAAAATCCATCCATCCTCACAATCTCTCACATTTATAATATTAGTAAGACAATGATTTCCCCAATAAGAATCATTTGAATTTTTTATTTCCGAGTTAAAGTCTGACCTATAGTGGTGTCTAAGCTCCACTTAAAACTTACTATAAGTAATTATTATATCAAATTTGGAATGTTTTGTTAATTTATTTATTTGCTTACTCTGGCAACAAGATAATACGCAGTTACGAATAACAAATTGCGTTAACACAGGGTTCCTTTTGATTACCCTGCTTATTAATATAACAAATTCTGCAATTATACTTATTCATATATTTTATTTCTTAAATGTATTATTTATTTTTGGATATTTTTTCAGAATCAGTTCTCAGAGTTTGGTGAAATCAAAAATATACACTTAAATTTAGACCGACGCACAGGTTTCTTAAAAGGCTATGCCTTAGTTGAATATGAAACTTATAAACAAGCAGCTGTAAGTATAGTAGACATTAATTAAAATGTTATTTAATAAGGGAACCAACCGGAGTAATTAATTGTTATACACTAATTTCGAAATTCAAATATTTTGAAATATAGATCCATCACCTTTTGAAGTTATGTCTATTTATTTCCTTTTTAACATTTTTTTATATACAATTTCTTAAAATTTAAAACTAAAGAAAGCTCAATAATATAAATTTAGATTGAAATTATACCTAAATACATAAATAAAATTCATTCGAAATAGTAAAACTATTTTATATACACTAGTTATGCTTTATGTATCCCGCACACAGCAGGGGAGTAATCAGAGGTTACCTAGTGTTTACACAAATCCCCATTTACCGCCGATATACACTAGTAGTTTTAATTAATAATATATGTATATTAATTGAGTAGCTTTTTAAGAAATTGTATACCAATTTATATATAATATATAAATAATATATAATATATAAACAATATAACATGCATTTCTTTTGTTTCAGAGTGCCCGTGAGGCATTAAACGGGGCTGACATCCTCGGTCAAGCTATCTCTGTGGACTGGTGCTTTGTCAAAGGACCGACAAAGACTCATAAGAAACGTCGATAGTATATATTTTGTATATATATATCATATAAACTCATTGTATTGCACTTCAAATATTTTGTATAAAGTCAAGTGAATTGTGTTTTGTCATTAATAATAAAAAAAATATTAAAATTATTTGTTTGCTTTTTACCAGACTTCCTCTGTTTAAAACATTTTCTTCAACTCAAGAAGTAGAGAATGGAATGTCTTATCACTGTTCTTTCTCACTGACACTATATGCGAGGTAGTGTCAAGCTGAAAAATTTATATCCTTTGATTACATGTTAACTTTTTTATTTCAGATTCCACTTCTTCATACATTTTTATGAATGTAATTTTTTTTCTATGAAAATGCTATTTTTTTGTGTGCAATATAAGATCTTTCACAGAATATTTGTTTTTATTTGCCTCTCTTTGTTTCCTTACGTAAGTATGAATACACGATGATTATACAATTCTTTCGTTGTTTCACGCGATATCCCGCTTACAGAGTACTTAGGGTTAACTGTAACATACTCCGTTTTCTACGTTCTTTGTTATTCAAATTCCTCTTGGATGTTCAGTGGCGGAAGTAAACACCGCGTTTTGTAAACCAGAGCAGGGAAATAAAAAAAATCGTTTCCCAATCCAAACCATGTCTTACTCCTCCATATGTTATAGCGTGTACCTGTTTAACTTACTTTAAATACGTTTGCTTGAGAGGTCTAAGCTGAGCTTTGCATTTGAACACACAGTTCAAATACAAATATGTGATACAAATTGTACCTAAACCCGTTTATATATATTTTTAACTACTTGCCTACACGTCTAGTATTGATAGCAATGTCACATTTATTTTTAAAATTTTATTGAAGTAAAGGAGGAACTATCATCATGAGCATAGTAAGGGTGAGGGAGGGGGTTAGCCAGGTGGGCCTGCCCATGCCAGAATAGTCTGGTGTTCACCCCAAAAATTTTACAATAAAATTTGCCCTCGGAAAATTTAAAAAACAACATTTACACAAACCCATGTGCTTAAAGCTAAAATCCACTCTCTCCCCAGAAAATATTTCTAGATACGCTAATGAATATTATACAAGAATGGAAAAATGTATGTGAACGCGTAGTAAAAAAATCTTGGGACAAGTTTTTTTTTTTGTTAGAATTTTTTATTCATCTGTAATTATAATAAGATTTATTTTAAAAAGTTTTTAACAATGACAATGCAAAACTCAGCTTCAGCCTCGATATCCTTATTGATTTTGATAATTGATTTACAAATTGTATTTGTGTTTAAACAAAGTCGTAGGTAGTTTCGCGCTGTACCCTGTAGTAGAGTAGGCAGAAGGAACCTAGTTCTAAGACACTCCATTCCTATTAAGATGATCTCGCCGCCGAAATCTTGAGGCATTGCATGTTATTGTTAAGTGTCGGAACTATACGCCGCGGCTTTTACACCAGAGCGAAAAAACCGATTGTTTTTTGTAACTGCACAACAGAATCAGCACAAATATTTGAGTACTAATATAATAAAGTGAAAAAGTTTGTTTGTTTAAACGATAAAATCATGGAACTATAGGTCGGATTTACCTTATTTTATATGAAAGCTATGTTCCTCAATAGTTGGAGGCTATATGACATGAAGGTGTAAGTTTTAGTTAGCTTTAAATGACCAAATAAACTATTGTTATTTGGTTATGAACAAAAAAAATATTGGATAAAGGATTGTGATATTTCAGTTTTATATTTGACATGACTATTGAAACTTACGAGCTAAGTTATTTCATCATCAAGGAAATTTTATCAAGAAGCATTGGCTTTTATAGCATATATTTTGGACGTATACTTTTCGAGAAAATGTAAAATTAAAATAATTAAACGCTGTTAACGGCCGCAAGCCTAGGCTCGAGTGCCGCGAGGGGCGCCCTTGCTGTCGATGACATCTTAAGCAGCCACATATGATTGCTCTTTTTCAGAATTAAAAAAAGAAGTTATTCGTGATCGATTACATAAACTGTACAATCAATCTGATAAAAAATGCAGTTTAATAAAATAATTACAGCTGGTATGCGGGCGAATCCGCGAGTAGGCCACTAGTTTCTTATAAGATTGAAAAATTGAATGATAGATAGATTGTTATGTAGTTGTGTGTGACTGTTGTATGTAATGATAGATAGAAAAGCAAATAAAGCTGTAAACACTACATTATTTTCATTTCTACGCTTAAGAAGAGAAGACCCATATAACTTCAATGTGTCTGTGTGCTCTTAACAAGCAATGTTTCAAATAACTGTCATAATTATAATTGAGAAAGTCTAAAAATAAAAAAGGCAAAATTAAACAACATGATTTCCTTATTCATATATTAACTTCAAGCTATAGAACTAGCGTTGGATGCAATACGGGGCCACAGATCCGCACACTCCTTAGCCACTGGTCCAGTGATAGCCGAGCCTTTCATTTCACCTTTGTTGTTTACTATCACGCCTGCATTATCCTCAAAGTATATGAACACCCCGTCACGCCTTCTGAACGGTTTCCGCTGCCGTATCACCACTGCAGGCATTACCTAGAAACAAAATTAAATATTATTACTAAAAGTGTTGGCGAAATAATAAATTAAATATGAGTTACTTTATTTAATTTTGTATGTTTTTTGCTGATGGAATCATTATTTTAAATAACAATAACATATTAATAATCTTTTGGTTATAATATTCATAAGAGCAACTTCTCTTATTTAGACGCTAACATGGTAAAAGAGTATTTGTTATAAGATTTTTATTCAGTTTTCCTTTCTATTTTAACCAGCTTACACTGTAAAATGTTTATATTAAAATAATTCATATGTGAAATTGCTCAGTCAGCCAAGGTTTAACAACACATTGTTATTTACAATTCAGCCAAATAATAGCGAAACCATGGAGTATCATCATAGCAAATCTCACACTTGTCCATAAAACAAAATAAATTATTATTAGCTACATGCATGATTACTATGTTATAAAGAAAACCTAGTGTTAGTATTATCCATTTTAATATTCTAGTTATTTTGTATATCAATAAAACATCAAAGTTTGTCTTGGACAGAATGGGGTAAAGAAAATAAATATTGAAATTATTTCAAATAGTCAGAAACAACACCCACAAGCACTCTCTGCACTGAAATTAACTGTAGCTGGCTGTGCAAAATTAATTTAATAAGTTTTATTTGTTGTTAGTCTCCTTTAGTGTGCAATGTGCAAAAGAACCTTATTAAAACCTTATTTAAAGGTGACCATGACTTGTTCACCATATTCTTAAATAATTAACCTTAATTTATTATATATTACCTTTTTCCTTAGTTCTGGTTTACCCTTCTTTACAGTGGCGACGATCATGTCCCCTGAACCAGCGGCTGGTAGTCTGTTCAGGCGACCCTTGATACCTTGCACGGCAATGACATACAGGTTCTTTGCCCCTTGAAATTAAATATGTATAAAATTAGTACTTAAAAGCTTAGAGATTAATAATGTTTTCAATTTAGTAAAGAAAATTGTAAAAGCATTGAAAAATTAAACTTTCATTATGTATTTTTAGGTACCTACGTTAAAAGCTTTCAAATTATATTTCAATTTATTATTGAAAGTAAAGTAATTATAATTGATTAAATATTAGTCGTTAAGAGTAAAATTATTAGAGCATGACACTTGTTTGACTAACACGATGTTTGTTTTGGAATAAACTAATAGCATATTATACTGGATATTGTCAGACACAGCCAAGGAAAATATCATTATGCATCAAAACACAATGTGTGTAGAAAGTTATCATCATTATATCCAGTGAATAAAAATTAAGGTTATAATAACTAAAAATCAAATTTACCTGTGTTGTCGGCGCAATTTATTACGGCTCCCACAGGGAGACCCAGTGAGATGCGGAATTTCGCTCCCGCGGAACCACCACGTCCTTAAAAACATTAAAAATTCACTGTTATACATTTATACACCAAATCATAACACATGACAATTTATAGGTAAGAGGCGAAAATAAACATGCATTCACATTAAATATATAACTAATTCGTCTTCTCACATAGTTAAACAATGATTTTTATTAAATATAACGAGATTCAAACGGATATTTTATATTTCACGAACCTCTCTTAGACATTTTGTTGTGTCAATTTTTTGAAGAGGAAATTGAAAGAACCTCGATGCGAACTTGTCAGTGGATTGCGGTTTACTTTCGTTCGGAAATGTGTACAGTATGAAGTTAGCTATTTATGTTTCTAAATACTGAATAAAAAAACTATTATAAATGTAACAGATTTAAAAATTTTAACTTTTAAAATAAAAATATAATCATTATAAATAAAATAAATTATTAAACTTGTTGCTAAGAATAACATTTAAATAAAAAATATGTGCTTTTATAACTCGTAATTTTATAAAGATAAGCATTTCTTGAAATTGACAATTTAGATTATTTTATCAGTATTACAAAGCCGTCAAAACAGAAAATTATAATATAATTAATGAATAAAAAATAAAAAGGACTAAACTTGAAAATATCTATTATGTATTTACTATCGTACGGTATTATATTTGTATTACTAACTTTTTTTCAGAACGAAAACATACAATACATTTCATTAAACAAAAAATATTATATCTATCTAAAGCACTGGCTCCCAACCAGTGGTCTGCGGACCACCAGAGGTCCGCAGATGATTAAATATAGTCTGCGAACGATTTTAAATTTTATGACTGGGGATAGTGAGGCGAAATTTTTGTTTGATTATCACAGTTATTTTTTACTATACGTACATGCATAGTGGTCCTTGCTACCGAGAATGATATAAAAGTGGTCATTGATCAAGAAAACTTTGGGAACCCATGATCTATTAAAGTTCGTTTATACATTAAATAAATTTAATATAAAAGTATTATATTTATTGTAGTTAAATGTAAAATTATTATTGATTTACATAGATTACGTTCAACATATTATTATTTTCAATTAAGAAACAACATGCTCGCGTGAAACGAATTTTATTTAAAAAGTGTTTGTCATTTTCGTTGCCGCTTGTCATTCCATGAATTGCATACAATTTTATATTGAAACAAAAGTTACGTTTATTAAATTAAATATAAATAAAATCATAATGTCATTCATGGGCGATATGTTGAATCCAGCACCGTTATGGCACAATGGGCCCGCTCCAGGATCATTTTACAATTTTCCAGCAAACTCGTCGAATTTAGGTCCATCAAATCACACAACTCAAGATTTTAGAGCCCAGTAAGTTTACTTATTTAATATATTATAAAATGAAGAAAAATCTCTATGTATCCTAAAAATAAAGTCCTTTTTTACAATATACATTATAATTACGAACTATTACAATGCAAGTTTTCTTCCATTTCGTGGGTTCGATCTCCACTCTTGATAATAATTATATCGCAATTATTTTTATATTTCCGCCCCTATAAGGCTTTAACGTCCATCACCCAACACATCTTGTTGCAGATTTGGTGAAAGTCATGCTAATACTGATATATATTCTGTCCTACCTTTAGGTAGGATAGAAGAGATACCAATATTAGTAGGCATTTAATTCTAATAAATTTATATTTTTTTCTTTCTAGATAAATATTTATGCACATTAATGATAATATTTGAAATTTCTATTTCCTTATAGCTCAGCCAACCCCATAACAACAACAACAACTGTAATTGGAATTAAATTCGACAAAGGCTGTGTCATAGCTGCTGACACACTAGGCTCTTATGGGTCCTTAGCCAGATTCCGAGATTGTCCTCGGGTGTTGAAGGTGAATGATCTGATCCTGCTTGGCTCTGGTGGTGATTATGCTGACTATCAGTACTTGAAGGATATTATGGAACAAAAAATGTAAGATTTAAAATTTTTATTTAAACTATAATTATTAATATGTTTTTTATATCTTTATAAACATAGAAATAAAAGATTTAAAATAAATTAGCATTCTACACTTTCTGGCTTACCATAATAGCAATAAAGTATAAAGTTTAATTTATACTAACAGTTGAGAGGTTGCTTGATTGAATGGAATAAACTTAGGAACAGGACAGGAACAGGAACTCAGGAAACTAAGGAACAGGTTAAAATTTAAAAAATCAAGTCAAAGTCAAGTAATTTTATTCAAATTAAGAAGTTACATGCTTCATTTTTTGAATGTCAAATAATTTATCACCAGTTCCCTAAAGTTAATACCTCAGACTTGAGAAGAACCGGTGCAAGAAACTCAGCGGGACTTATTTTTTTAAATAAATTACACACAATCATATTTTAACGTTTCTGACAATGATACTTTGAAACAGGCTGGAGTGAGCATTTCATTCCCAAGGTGTGCTATCATTTATAAAATCATTAATTTGGTAATAACCTATATATAATACACAAATGTCTTTTCACAACTCTTTTAAATTGTGATATAGAACACTCTTGGACGCTTTCTGGGATCCTATTATAAAAGTGTACAGATTGTCCCATAAAAGAATTACGGACCCGATGTAATCGGGTTACGGGTGCCAAAAGTGCTACAAAATAACATTATGTTAACTATGTTGAATTTTAAAGTATTTAATATCTTTACATTCAGAGTTACTTCGTGCACTAAGAATGTCTCATTGTCTACTCTTAATAATCTTTTGGCTTGGCATGTAGCTATCACTTAAATTTACTGATATCAAATAATTCATAAAATTTTATATTATAGTTAAATTTAAATATTTTTTAATTTTTTGATAAATATACTGTATGCTACTAGCTAACTACACTTAATTTCACTTATAACAGAGAGTGCAGAGAGAACTAAGAATTAAAGCCCTCCATTTTCATTATAAATTAAAGACTATACTGAACTCCTGAACTGTATACACATGCATTGTGGCATTGGCAATATAATGCCACAATGCATGTGTTTACAGTTCAGGGAATTAAAAGTTTTACTACAAAAAAAAAATGGAATTTTTAAGTAAAAAAAAAATCCCAATTTTATCGCCTACTTATATTTAATAATAATTTTTTTAGTATTGATGAACAATGCATTGGAGATGGTCTACAGTTGAAACCCAAATCTCTTCACTGCTGGTTGACCCGAGTGTTGTATAACAAGCGCAGCAAGATGGACCCCTTGTGGAATAATTATGTGGTTGCTGGTATTCAGGTAAGTGTTTAATTTTGGACTAAAGAACAGAAATTTTTAAGTATTTTCTAAAAAGAAATAAAACACAATATATTTTAACTTGCTAGGTTATGTAAAAAATAAACATACCAAACAAACTTAGTATAAAAAAAATGGGTAAAGCATTTATTGTCCTTATAGCAAGGTAGGCAGAGCAAACATAGTGTTAAGTCACTTTGATATCTGGATGGCACTATACAATACTGGAGTGTTGTAACTATGGAAGTTTTTTTAACACAATGTCCATTCTTGGTGATAAAATAGCGCCAATGTTGTTTGAAATTCAAGCAAGACGTAAATTTATCATTATTGGACCACTGGTCAATTATTCACATGAGTTCCCGTATAAACTTCATTGATATACCACCATTTGAGTTTTCACCTAATGTCAAAAGTCTGTTTTCAAATTATCATGTTAAGTTGCGGCAACACCTATGTTAAACATCCGTCAATGCGATATTGACCTACACACAGCATCAAGCTTCTCTGATGCTGTTAAGCTATATTATCAGAATGGTTTTTTAATAATTTCAGTTTAAAATAAATATATTGATATATGTTTAGGATGGAGAGCCATTCCTAGGAGCTGTAGACAAACTTGGCACAGCCTATGAAGATGCAGCCATTGCTACTGGCCTTGGAGCGTACATGGCAACACCGCTGTTGAGAGATGCTTTGCAAAATGGTCCCCTTGATGAGGAGTCTGCTAAGTATGATATTTCTTAATTTGAGTAGAATTTATTTCCTTAAAACTTTTCATAACATTTAGTGTTTATGTTGTTTAAATTGGTTCACAAATAAAAAAAATATAAAGAGTTGTATGAAAATAAAGAGTTGTAAAAAAAATATAAAGAGTTGTATGTAAATATTGCTTCAAAATAAGTGTTATATCAAACTGGCCATCAATCAATGTATGGATATAGTTATTAAAATGATAATGTTATTAGATCACAAAAGTAATTAAGATGAGAAGATAAATAATTGCATAGTACAAGCACGCAAAACCATGTGCGGACCACTAGTAGAATACAAAATTAAAATAAAAACAGTAAATCAAAATTATTGATAATTTGACACAAATTTTTATTCTTTTATAATTACAGGGCTCTAGTCCGTAAATGTATGGAAGTATTATTCTACCGAGATGCCCGTTCCTTCCCTCGGTACCAGCTGGGAGTGGTGACAGCTTCAGGAGTGATTGTGGACGAACCCGTGGAACTGAAACACGACTGGTCTCTCGCCCATATGATACATATGAAGTGAATGATGTGCTTTAAATAAATATTGTCTTCTTTTTTAAAATAAAATGGTTGTTTTATTACTTTTTGCCTTTTTGTTTTGGTACATATGATTTTGATTAATTCTGTTAATAAAATGGGAAGAAAAAGTTAAAAGTCTAATAACCTCTTTAATCTACCTAATACCTTAAATTAAAAACCATAATACTTTAAATTGCTTTAATAGTAATTAATTTTGTAATTTGATTCATGTAAAACATAGTTTATAGTCTTCTTGCATCTGTGACGCCCTCGCCACTGCCTAATAATTATATATTAGAATACACATAAAACTGATAGGCTTTTATGTTATTGTCCAATATTTTTTTAAACACTTTTTTTATTTAAAAAATATAAATATAATTTCATTTAAAAAAAGGAAACGTTCATGTAACGTAATTTTTTAAAAATAGAACACAATGTAACATCATAATTTATGATGTATTCCGCAATAAAAAATTCTCGCTAAATTTTATTTTTATTATTATTTTTTAAATAAGTATCTGTATTTTAAGCAACGCTATGAATGAACAATAGCCAATAATTCTAAACGAGTAATACTAAATTTTGACTCTAGAAGTCTACTATCCTTTGGGTATATGTGTTCTGTGGCTAGAAGTCTTGACAGCGGTCAAGGTCAAGAACCGTTACTGGCGCTAAAACTTAAAATCAGTAGCTATAATTTGTGAATATTCATGTGCTTAAAACCCTTACTCATGTGCTTTTATAATTGTTTACAGTGAAATAATGTTGCGTCCAAAAATATGTTATTTATCTTTCATAAATAATTTTAAAACCAGATCTCGGTATGTGATTTGCTTTACAGTCCAAAACAATTCATATTTTAATGTTGTTATTCCAAAGTTAGGAGAGAAAACTACTTTTTGTTAGAAACTACGTTCAAATTTTTATGCATTTTAAAAAAAGTGTTCGAAAACCTTGTTTTCAAGTACAAGTCGTAAATATGGTATGTACTATGTAGTTTAGATTGAATTAAATTATTACATAAGCTTATTGAGGGATTAAAATATTGCTATATGGAATAATTCAAAATACATTTTTATTTCTAAAAATATTTGACACACAGGGAATAGTGATGCATAAAAATCCTATTGCAACATTGTGGCTTTAACAAATTTATTGTATTTTACAATATTTAATAAGATAACATAATTAATATTTCTTTTTTGACCATATTTTCTTGTTTCTAAAATCGAATAAATATAAACAACGTAATTTTGCGTTTATTATATTTATATAAAATAATAGTAATTATATAATTATTTGAATTCAACGCCATCTGTTGTACCATTGATTAGATTTAGAATGTAGCGCCATCTATGTATACAATTGAATAGAATAAGTTTAGGTGTTGAATCGCGCTAACGAAACTTTTATACGTCTTTAACTATATATACAGTTTATTTGAAAATGTAATTGTACTCGCTTCGGCAGTACATATACTAAAATTGGAACGATACAGAGAAGATTAGCATGGCCCCTGCGCAAGGATGACACGCAAAATCGTGAAGCGTTCCACATTTTTTTGTTATATTTTATTTAACTTTGTCATATACTATTTACCTTATTACAATATATTTACAGCGTCAAAAATCGTACAATAGTGACATCGTATCATCGTACATCGTATCGTACAACAAAAAAAAATGGTATGTATATTGACGGAACCCTATCTTGGTTTTAATATAGATTTGTCATATACATTATTGTATACTAGCGACCCGCTCGCGGCTTCGCCCGCTTTAACTATGCAACCCGCATTTTCGTAGTTCCAATAAGGATGTTCCAATTGTTAAAAAAAAAACAGACTACTTACTATTCTCTTACCCAAAAATACTTAAACGAAAGACGTAACCAACTATGTCGCGTTGAAATATATTATAATTATTGGATAACACCAATATACGTGCAATCGCTTCTAAATTAACTTTGCTATAGAGTCAGGCGCAGAATTGAAGCATTCTTTCGTCCATCTCCGCAGTAGCTCGGATATGTGTATATATATATATATATAAATGTATATATATATATATATATATATATATATATATATATATATATATATATATATATATATATATATATATATATATATATATATATATATATATATATATATATATATATATATATATGTATGTATTTATATATATATTCTTTCTCTAAAACTATTCGTAATTTCTAATTAGTGTACAGAACACATTTTATCTTTATTTAATGTTGAAAATTAATAAAGTATTTAAAAGAATAAGGATTGATACCATTATGGACAAACATCCCTCATAATAAAAAAATATATTGAATTTACTATTTTTAGACAGAAATATGCTCACTGTATGTTATCCTTAGAAGATACGAATATGCTGTCGCTGACTTTTTTCCGTTGGGTGGTTCAGAAGAAAAAGACTTAGAAAGTCCAGACAGAGAAAAAAGCGTTTTTATTTTATAGTAGATAGAGATAGAGAAGGTCGGCCGGTCGGTCGGTCGGTTTTGATGGATTACGATTGGATTACGGCCGGCTGTCCGGCCGTCCGTCCGTCCGTCCGTCCATCCATCCATCCGGACGGACGGACGGACGGACAGGACTTTATACACATTTATCTTGTTTAGGTCAAATTTCATTAAAATATACATATCATAAACCTTATATATAAACCTTATTAATATATAAACCATCTTTAACAGTTAAACATGGTATAGTAAACTCTTTTGTGGATATTGATGTCTTCTATAAAGTTGTAGTACATCACTTTGCTCAATTGTCAATAATTTCGCGACATAAGGTTTTATTTTGGTATTTTTTTACACGTTAATCGTCTAATTGTAAAAGAATTTTACAAATCGGTCCCGTAGTTTCGGAACCTATTCAATTCAAATAAAAAAACAAAAATCTAATCGATTGTCTTAATAATTTTAGTGATATCGATGCACCTCCCCCTCACCCCCGCAAAGGGTTACTCGCCACGGTGCGCAAGACCACACGACATATATGTATCGTGTAATAATAACAAATGCGGAGTGGGTACTCCGCATTTGTTATTATTACATGATTTTCTTTAGATAGATATTTTTAAATTCGTTATACCTTTTTGAATGGAATGTCCGATTTTATTAATTTAAAAAGTATTGTACAGGTATTGAAATTATCTTTCATAAAATATCATTTAATGGGATAAGGATTAATACAGAGGCATGAATAATGTAGTTTGCTTATTGTAGGCAATTTTGTTAATTTATAAAATATAAAAAAATGGTTATACTGTCATAACTACAGTAGTTAGACATATGGTATCGCGGACTTTTTTATAGATATTGGTGCGCTCTATAATACTGTAGAACATTGTTTTGTTCTATCACCAACAGTTTTCGCAGCGCACGCGATGATAGAATTTTTAAGATCAATTTCTTCTCACCTTGGGTTACATTATTGCATTTTTATTAGGGATCTCTATTTCTTTTGAAAATGTAATATAGCCTATGCTGGTCAGTGATTATGCAGCTTTCTAATAGTGAAAAAATTATTGAAATCGGTCCAGTAGTTTTGTGTGAAACCTCTAGAAACATACATACATACACAAATACAAATCTTTCCTCTTTATAATATTAGTATAGATATTGTAGAGTACGAATAAAGTAATAATAATAATACTTAAAAATTAAAATTAAGTATGAGTCTGTTTATTATGTTTTCATAAAACTTTGTACACATATTCTTAGAGATATTATTAGAAAGGATATAGAATTCTTACTTAAAAATATTATCCTTCGGCTGAAATATAAAAACAAGTTTAAGCGAGCAAAGCCGCGTTTAGAGTCTCTAGTAAAGTAGTAAATGATTGATGATCATTACAGCGCAGTGGCAAGATAATCAAGCGCGGTGGTTGCAGTTTCAATCCATACTTGGGGGAACAAAATATGTTCTTTCTCTTTTTTACCGAGTGGTGCGTTTGGTTTCTCCACTCAATACGCAGTATCCCAAAGTCGACCAGAAGGAGTGGAGAACGGAGTGCCTTACCACTAGGTCCTCAGTTCCGTCTCTGTTATAAGCAGGATATAGCGTGAAGGTATTAAGAACTGTTTGCATTCAAAACATGAAAGATTAGAATTAGAAACAATTTTGATATTTTAAAATCTCTTTTATTTTTTTAAATAATAATAATTATCCAAAATTTGTAAAACAATGAGATTCTTAATTCTTATGTCTATGGCTAGTTTATAAATAATATTAATAAATGCAGTCAAATAAGCTATTTACATTAACATATACTAATTGAATTCGAAAATGGACGGAATTATTATTTTTCAAAAATTCATATAAATTCGGCACATTTTATTTATTATTCTATTACTATTAATGATTAATCGTATATTATAGTTATCAATCAAAAATAATCTTTATAAATACTTTTTTACAAATATATAAAAAGAAATAACATACTTGTAAATGTCGAATTAAATACTTATGGTAAAATTATTGTCCGAAAATTGCGTACAATTTTCTTTTTCGTCGTAGAATTTTTAAAAAATAAAAGATTTATACTGGTCATACAATATTAGAGTTATGATCAATACAAACAATATTCCAAAAGAAATTGTATATTATTAAATTGCTTAACATTCTACAATAGTAATATATTTTTTTAAATTTGTAAAATTCGTCGTATTTTTTTGTCTATATAAAAGGCACTGTTTTCGCAAGGCCTCATTCACTCATTGCAAAAACACGACGACAGATAACAAATATTAGAAAATTATCCAAAATAATTTTCATATTTAATTAAAAAAAAAGTATCACTAAAACATGAATGATATGTGTTTCACAATTTGTTCTATAACGCCATTACGCTAGAACTGCAGGATCTGGTTGATCCAGTCGCGGAACTCGGAGATGCGCGTGTAGACGCCGGGCTGGTTGGGCTCCGCGCAGCCGATGCCCCACGAGATGATGCCGCTGAGCACGAAGCGGCTGTCCCGCGCGCGCTGCACCACCATCGGCCCGCCGCTGTCGCCTGCGGCATTATTCAAAACGATTTGTAATCATCAGGCCAGTCATTGGAGGCCCGTCGTGGCGCAGCGGCGGAGATGAAATATTTACTTAAATTTATATTTCCATTTCATCGCTCTGGTGTCAAGGTAAAGCACGGCGTTGAGTTCTGCCCCTCAACGCGCAATGTCTCCAGAATTCGGCAGAAAGTGGGGAACGGAGTGTGTTAACAATAGGTTCCCTCCGCCTACCCTGCTGTATGCGAGATAAAGCGTGAAGCTAATTTAATTTTTTTTTTTAATTTCTAATCATGCCAATACAAGATAAGTGTTCTAATTATATCGGTGAGAGCGCAGTTGCGCATTCATTTTCAGTTATAATTTTATGTTGTAAGTAATAGATACTAAAGAGGCTAACCGCATAAACATAGAAAAATTGCACTGGCTTCTTATGAATCGTTTTTAATACCATTGCTTTTCATTCCAAATAACGATACGCAATTTTTTTGCCTCTAACTCTTACATCAGGGATTCCCAACTTTTTCTTGATCAAGACCACATTTATATCATTCTTGGTAAAAAGGACCACTATGCATGTAGGTATAATAAAAATAAATTGTGATAAAACGGAAGCTTCGCCTCACCATCCCCAGTCATCTACTTCTACGGACACTGATGGTCCGCGGACCGCTGGTTGCGAACCAGTGTCTTACATAAATTGTAGTCTATTTTCAATATCAATATCTAGATTCGTTCAAATAGTTTTTGCGTGAAAGTGAAACATCCATTCTCAAGAACTTTAACATTTATAATTTTACTAGGATAGTACAATAAGCTTTAGTACAAATCTTACCTTCACAACTGTCAGAGCCACCTTTAGTCCATCCGGCGCAAATGAATATGTGCGGTATATGCTCGTTGTACCCCGCCTCCAGGTACATGGACTCGCAGGCTGTGTTGTTTATCACTGGCACGTCCACCTCTTGGAGGATGGAGGGGAGAGGTCCGTCTGAAATTATATTTAGAAACACCCTGGATTATATTAATGCTAACTGAATGTAGCTATGTATGTTGTAAGAACAGTAAAAATAAACTCTTGATCAACATTTCAAGACAATTTTGTTCTTCTAAGATGGCGCGGCGTTCAGTTGCGCCGTTCAGTACGCCATTCAGTATGAGGCATTTTGTCTCCTATCTTGAACATCTTGGTGGGAACGGAGTGCCTTAACACTTGAAAAACAAAAAGCTAAAATGAACATTTTTATAAGAACATGATACATCAGTAGAACTGACCGTCGTAGAGCCGGCCCCAGCCGGTGACGTGCGCCGTCCTGCCCACGTAGTCGTCGTCGTCGTCGGGCACGCACACCGGCAGGATGTTGGGCTGGAACGTCACCGGCTCGTAGAACCTGACGGTTGTGTTATATCGCTATATTTCATATTTTTTATTCTTAGAGAATATCGAATATTAATTTAGGAAGTTATTGATGATTGATTTGGGTTAGGAACTGTTAAGAATTTTAAAGACAGTATTGCTTGAAACAGTGTATTTCATGACCGAGATTTTTTTCTATTGTGTTGTGTTATTTCTAGTATTATTTCAATATTATTAAAAATATATTAAGTTGTTATATTTAGTATAATTACTTAATTATAAAATAATTATTAACTGCACACGATATTCATATATTCATATATCGTATCGCATCATTGCGATCGTCATGGCATAGTGGGATCGAATGACATGACCGGTCCAGCTATACTTTAATTATTTTCCCTCGTTTTGCTAATCGTGGCATTGAGTTCTACCGGGGCATACGAAATTTCTCGAATCTGGGGGAAAACGGAGTATTGACATTGGGCTCTCTGCCTGCTATATGCATAAAAAAAACTACATGTGTAAGACTTTTTATTAAACATTTTTTCAACTTCACGCTGTATCCCGCACAGAGCATGGTGCCCACCATGCCAGAAGGAACCTGAGGGTCTATATTGAGACTCTACATTCCCATCAAGACATCTCCGTTCCCCACTTTCCGCCAAATTCTGGAGGCATTGCGTGTTGAGTGGCAATACTTAAATCCGCTCAATGCGCAATTTATTGATGTTTCTACAGAACAATCATTGAAATATAATATGGAGACAAATAAAATAAGCTCCTGATCTTATCATTGCAAATCGTTAATTCCACGAATACAAAGATCTTTGTGTAATATATTGGTTGTGGAAATAAAATTCAAATTGTAATTTAGTCCATCGTAACACGACGTGACGTGATTAAAATTCGAAGTAATATTTATTCATATAGACTTTTGCATCGTTGAATGAACCTAAAGCTTCTACAGACTCTGAAGGCAGTTCTGCTGAGAAGAACTGGCAATTTTTTTTTATAATATAAAAGTTATAATTTAATTATTTTACAATAGTGAATATCCCTGTCCTGCATGAAAATCAAATGATCTAATTGTCACATATTGATATATTTGTACTGGACGATTCAAATAGTGACTGCTGGTTGAAATCTTATTTGTGTACGAAATAAAAGAATTTTCTTTTTTTTTTAAATCTACCGGCATCATCCCAATGATAAAATGCAATTACCTTAAAATAGTGACAAATTTTAAGTGCCTGACGTATTTTTCACTGCAGGTACATTGAGCCGTCACATCAAAACGATGTATGCCTTCTTTGACAAAAAGCGACGATCCAACATAATAAGATCTTTATAATATTTTAACCATTTGTTCCAAAAATTAGTGCTCTTAACCCAATAAACTCACCATTATAATATTAAGATAGTATAGATCAGTAAAAGTATTTAAAAATAAACTATACAACAACTTACCTGAGTAGAGCCAAATCGTATTCGAATGTAGCAGGATCAAAGTGAGGGTGGCTGGCCACTATCTGTACGCGTCGTTCAGCAAATCCGTACGGCTCGCTGTCACTTGCCAAGTCGTACTCCCCTAGTCTGACCAGAAGGTCTGACGGCGGTACTCTGTAATTGTTAACAATTGAAGAACTTTAGTATTTATATATCTAGTTAAAAAGTCAAAGCGCGGCGTTTAGTTCTAGGTTCTTTCTGCCTATCCTGCTATATGCGGGATACAGCGTGAAGCTATATTTATAGCTATGCTATTTATTAATAAATATAAGTAATAAGTAAAATATTATCCATACCATTTTTCTGAATTAAGAGTACCAGAAATGAATAACTATAATATAATCGTCTTTTCATAAAATCCAATGCCACATACAAAAACAAATTAACTATGTGAATTATATTATTATTATTTAACTACAATATTATGAAACTGAGGAGGGAGGAGGTTTGCGCCAAGTCGAAATCGAGTGACGTTTATTATTGTAAAAATTATGACCTTATTTTATTTATTTATTTTATGACCTTGAAAACGTAACAAGAATAGTATGAAATAAACAATTTCCTTGACAATTTAATTAATGAAATTCCTCATTTTTAATAAGCACCTATTATATACATTTTAAAGATTTCCGGAAAACTTACTTTTTTGTAAGTATACAAATTATGCATTATTGAAAGTTTCAAATAGGAATTTATGTATTATATTTCATTATGTATTAAACAAAAAAAAACCTATGTAACAAAAATATCAGTCTCGTTAAATGCTAATACCAGATTTAGATGGAGAAATTTCAACAACTAAATACTTTACATATCTACGAGTTCGATGACCATTCGGGGCACTAATCATTTTCATATCTTTGCTTTGCTCCAGTAAGACAAAGCCCGGAATCAAGATCCGCCACACAACAGCCATATCTCGAAAATTGGTGCATGAGGAACGAAGTGTCTTAAGGAGTGTCTCTAGGTTCCATTTGTCCACCACGTGATACGCGGGATACAGCGTGAAACTAATAAACATTCTTACAACTTAGTACCAACCTTTCAACACAATGCGCAGCAGTGATAGCCCAGTTCTCGTTCAACAGAGCCGCACCGCACTTGTGCAAGTACGACGACGTCCTGTACTGCCTCAGAGAAATCTGCCAGGGCCACTGTCCGAATTCCGATTTAGAACCACCAACTATCCTCGCTTGGGGCCATATCCGCCGTCCGCAGACTGCCAGTAGCATTAACGTTGAGTTTATTATCATTTTTCAAAAAAACAAGCACTTAAATACACTATCCAAAGTCACACTCATAAGCTACATTATTTAAATTAAAACAATTTTAATTGGTCTCTACAGGGCACTCGAATTTTATACGAATTATGAGCTTAACATAGCTGGCTAAAATAGTCTATAGTACTAAATTTACTTGTTTTTTTTTTATGAAAATAACATTATTTTGATGATATTTTAATCACTTTAAGAAACTTTTCGACTCAAGTAGTCCAGGAGCGCGATGGTCTGATAGCATCATGCGTCTGACGGTCTTTGTATGTTTGTCCGGTGAATGAGGTTTTTTTTTGTTTTTTATCGTTGTTTATACGGTCGGCGGTATAAATTATACATTACACTGTCAGCTAGGTAGTTCTTTGACCTGATGTAGGTACTCGAATAATTTATTATGTTTGTAAATTGTACTTTTATGGCGGTTTTACATGCAATTTTATTTTTTTTAATATATGTGATATATTTTATTTCTTTTTGATGCTACTAAAGTTTTGATTGCCATTATGAAAATTGACTGGGACTGAGTAATAAAATATTGATTTGGAATTTTAAATGTATCAAATGATGAAAAAAATAAGAATCTTTTTAAAAAAGTGCGGGCAAATGCTTGAAATTGTATGTTTCGATTTTCTGAAATCGGTTACTGTATAAAAAAAATCTGACATTGGTATTTAATAAGTTTTGCATTTAACAATACGTGCGGTATTGTTCTGTGGCCATGACAGTAGCGTAATAGCAGTAGATATAGCTGACATTTATCTGTTCATACACTTATATTCATACATAATTATGAAATCATTAAAATTACTATTATTGTCATGTATGACACGTCATTAATGGTTTTTTTTATTATTTTAATACTTTTTTCTCACATCTATGCTTTATAAAGTGCCAGTGTCAGATTGTAAATGCGACTTTAATGGGTTCGATCCCACATGGGGGAATGTTTATATTTAAATTAAGTTTATATTTCAAGTTCTGGTAAGAACGAGTGCAGCATAGATTTCCACGAATCAACAGGCCTGTCTTGAATACTGGTGAAAAGGAGTGTCTTAACACTATTTTAGTTTCCTTTTTCCCGCTTTGCGATGCGGGAAAATGCGTAAAACTTAAACTGAACGTTAACAAAACATATATAATCTCTATATAATATTGCATTGATGGCTAAACATATAACCTTTCCCATACTTTAGAGAACACGTTAAGTAGTCACTCCACGTACTCCGTTATTTCAACGACTGTCATTACGGAAAGTCAAAATACTGTACAACTCTGAGGGTACCGCAGTTAGATATTTTAAAAAATATCTTAGATATCTTGTTAGATTTTTAAAAAAATATTCTATATGAGCGCCGGAACTCAATGCCACGTTTCGTTTTCTAGAGTTGGAAAATAAACATTTTCCCCTGAGTGGAGATCGAACTCACAACCATTGCATTTACAATCATACGCCATTGCACTGCCCCACGACGTTTATTAATAATATTTTGACAGCTACATTTTTGTTCATCAAGGAAGTACTATTGCGTATATTATCTCAAGGATTAACAACAATTAAAGCATATTATAAACGGGAAAAGATACATTTTACATAAATTATAATTTAGTTATTTATTGTTTATAATAATTGTTGAATGCTATTGTCAGAGGACGTCGAGGTAATTACTATTATAGGCGGTGGTTGTAGATTCAAGATTTTGGGTGTGTTCTTGAAGTGATTTTTTTTAAACTTAACGGTATATCTTGTACGTAGCAGGTTAGGCAGAGGGAACCTGGGAAACTAGCATTAAGGCACACTGTTCCCATTGGTTTTCACTATTGCTAACTTAGCCTTAACATCTAGTGTTTGTTTTATTTCCATAGGTTAGTTTTTTAATAAAGAAGTTTAACAATAAAGTATTTTGTTCAACTGTAAAATTATATTAACTGAGGCCTGTCGTAGCGCAGTGGTACAAAGTGTGACTGTAAAACCGACTGGTTGTGGGTTCGATTCCAACTCGAGGAGATGAAATATTAACTTAAATTTATATTTCCATTTCTTCGCTCTGGTGTCGAGGCAAAGCGCGGCGTTGAGTTCTGCTACTCAACATGCAATGCCTCCAAAATTCGGCAGAAAGCGGGGAACGGAGTGTATTAACCCTAGGTTCCCTCTGCCTGGATCTGCCCTCTGCAGGTATCCCGCACACAGCAGGGTTGCTGTGTGCGGGATACAGCGTGAAGCTACTTTTTTTTATATTAACTGTATTATTATTATCCATTTTTTTTGTTTATAATGTATAGCTGTGGTCTTTAAACTGATAATGTGTGTAGCTCAAGCGGGCAAAACCATCATTGATTACTAATAACTATTAGTAGATATATATTTATATTTATTGTGCAAGGCAGAAGATCAGAGTTATTTGTCATTGCCATTAAGTCTTATGTACAGAAATTGCTAGCGAGTTAAACATTTAACCAGTTTTAAAGATATAATTATATAGACAAATCGCCCCGTCGTATTCACAACGTTAAATTATATACCTTTTATCTTATTATTGATGTCTAGGATTATTCCTGATGATATGTGATGATTTCATCTTAAGATATATTTTGTTTGACAATGATAATCATTTATTTTTGTAAATATTTTAGGTTTCTTCTTATATTATTATATAGACCAGGTCCTGGTCGGTTTCCAGGAGGCGCGGGTTCGAGTCCCGCTTCGTTCAAATTTTTATGCGTTTTCTAAATAAGTATTTATCTTTCCTAAGTGTGGATTAACACTTTAAAAATGTTTAAAAAATAGAAAATGTTTTTATTTATACTAAATACTAGCGACGCGCTCGCGGCTTCGCCGGCTTAAACCACAGAATTATTTACTTATTACACAATTATTACAAAATTGTGTTCATGTTTTAATATACTATAGGTATGTATGTTTGTCATATATAATTCTTAGTGATCACGGCAGGAGAGCCGCAGGAGTAAGCTAGTCTAAAATAATACAACTTGTCATATATCCAACGTTTTAAATATGCTATCTAAAGTACTAACTATTTTATGGATATATAAAAATATTCAGCGGTGGGAGTTCAGCCACTCAACACGAAAGTGGGACACAGAAGTCTTTGAATGGAGAGAGTGTCTTAACGCTAGGCTCTCACGTTCACTCCAGCTACCATCTAAATGCGGGATACCGCGTGAAGCTGAAAAGAAAAACAATATTGCATTTATTTACCTTCTTTGTAATTCGACATATTGTACGTTTCAGGCGTGGTTGAAATGATAGCAGCCTCGGTCGTAGCTTCTGATGTTTCGGTTGATACTTCTGTAAGTAAAGTATTTCTTAATACATACAATAAAATGTACTATTGGTGTTGTGTGCCAATCAAAACTCATAACTTGTAATTTTCCAGTCCCATGCTAGACAGAATTTAGCCGTTGGTGAAATTATTTTTATCTCTTTATTATTATTTACGAGTACGTATGTACCTCTATACAGTATTAGGAAAGGTTTTAAAATATTTCTAAAGGGATAAACATTTATTAAATATCAATTAAACCAGGCGTGGCGCAGGGGCAAAAACGTGCGACTACAAACGCGATAGGTTGTGAGTAAGATTCCCGCTCGAGGGATGAATATGAAAATAAATATTTAATATTTTTATCTTCTTCCCTCTTATGTCACGAGAAAACGCGGTGTTAAGTTCCCTCACTCAACACGCAATGCCTCCAGAATCGAATGGGAAAAGAGTGTCTTAACACTAGCCTCTCAGGTTCCTTCTGCCTACCCTTCTTTATGCTTAATATAGGTTGAAGTTAAAAAAACATACCAATTACACTTTCAGTCGACGCGTCGGTCACATTAACTGACGAAGAAGCATTTTCTGAAGATATCGAAGTGAACGTTGTTAAACCAACACTAGAAGTTGTTGATGAAATCGTTGGTATAGGCTCACGTGTTTCTTCACTAACTTCTAATAAAGTTGTACTCAAAGTGGATGTTGAAACTGAAGGATATTTCGTTATGTTCACTGTGAATTCATATACTGGTGACGATGTGATTGAAGTCGCTGAAGTTGCTATTGATGTTTCCGTGGTTTGAACTTCAGATTTTGTAGTAGCTTCATTTGTTAAAGACGGTGAAGTTTCAACTATTGTTTGATCAGAAGTAGGTGCTGCTGACGTCGTCGTTGTTGCTGCTGTTGTGGTAGATGACTTAGGTGGTATTGTGGAGAGTAATACCCACCCATCTGGTGGCGTTATGGGTGACCATCCATCTGTAATATAGTGATTGTTATGTTATTATATTAGTTATTATTATATACGATGGACACGTTACTTGTTCGAAAAATATTTGTATTTTGCTAATTGAAAAAGTTTTTCTCTAAAATGATTAAATGCATTCAATTTACACACAATCACACATAAATACACACACTCACACGCTTAGTAATTCGTGACTGGAGTAAACAATACTTCAATCTATCTTTTGTTATTAAGTATTTATATTAGTACTAGTAAACAAAGATAATAAGGAACACAAAATGGTATTTAAAGATGAAAGGGCCTTTTACTTCATCTTCTTTCATACAAAATTCAAGCGATTAGTGCGACCTACTTTCAATGTGGGACGCACTGGTCATGTTGATCGTGATCCGCTAGTTTATCGTTTATCACGTTTTGTATTAAATTTACATTGTTTTGTTGCTATATTTTGTTAATATAACCTTAAATGATTTATATTGACTTAAAAATACTAATAATTTCTTCATTTTTCCCACGTAGACAGATAAAACATACTGTGAAGACAGGACTAGGGGCAGAAAAACTAGAGCGGGTAAATGAAAATAATTTAAATATAACCCATCCCCCCCAGAAGGAATCGAACCCACAACCGCCAGGTTTACAGTCCGGTATCCGAATGCGCCACGAGTCTATTTAGTTTCAGACGTCTCTGTAAAATTTTTAAGGAATAGAAAATGAAAACCTCTCAATTATTGGTTTTCTGTTTTGTGTCTCATGATAGTCTTCACTTTGAATGATACGTCTAAAGTCCAAACTAATATAAAAAATTACTTTCGAATGCTTTATAATAAAAATATACATATACTTGGACTCTATCCAAGAGGCACAGATTCAAGTCCCACTGGGTTCTTTTCTTAGTATAGATTCTAGAATAATACTTTATTTTCTTAAATAATATGTAATCAATATATATTTTACAATAAAGAAAATAAACAAATTGAAATTGGATCCATTCAACAGTAACAGAGAATGTATGACAAATCCAGAACACATTTTAAATTACATATATACACCATACACTATCATACAAAACAATAGTAACAATTACATTCATTATAATTGGAAATAACCAATTTTGGCACACGATAAAATGCTTATATCAGCGATGAAAGTGTGGTGCAGTTTCCCTCGACAATACAACCGTGGTGACCTGACTCCGCTCGTGTTTGACCCACATACGTGACTCGACTATGTATTGTTGATCTATTCATTCACTTAACAACAGTGTGGATTTTTAATGTTGTTTAGCCATTATGTTGTTGGTGATTTCTTTTATGGATTAAGGAGTTTCGCTTAATTGGTGATGCTAATGACGTTTTTGTGGGTCATTGTACTCGGGTATATTGTTAAGTGATATGGTAGATAGTGGGTAGAGAGTGAATGTGTTACTGTCAATAACTATAGAATATTAATGGAAACGGAGTGTTTTTTAAGCTAAGTTTTAGCTTGGCTTAGTTCTCAGGTTCCCTCTGCCTGCTTGGCTGTATGCGGGATACAGCGTGAAGCTGATATTTCTTGCTTAAATATTGAATATCACTTTATAATACTATCTTTTATGGTATCTTACATACAAGGTACACCGGTACAGTACATATATTATCAGATATCGATCCAATAATATCCAGTATTGCAATAACATATTTAAAAAAAATAATACAAAATGACACATCTCAAAATATCCTCTGATACTTATCTCAAGAACGTACGAGGAAAAAGAATAAAAATAAACCTAAACAATTTACACATTTTGTAATTAAACAGGAGTGAGTCAACAGTTCAATACTCAGAAAACGGAAAATACGGGGTGGTATCTTTGCATGAGTCACAGAAAGGTTTGATGAGTGTAACTGACATGACAAGTTATAATTAGAAACCAAATCAAATCAGCTTCACGCTGTATCACGCACACAGCAGGTTAGGCAGAGGGTTTCCTCTCCTCTCCTCCTCTAGTGTTTTAGACACTCCGTTCCCCACTTTCTGCCGAATTCTGGATGCATTGCGTGTTGAGTGGCAGAACTCAACGCCGCGCTTTGCCTAGGCACCGAAGCGAAGAAATGGAAATATAAATTTAAGTAAATATTTCTTCTCTTCGAGTGGGGATCGAACCCACAACCAGTCGGTTTTGCAGTCACACTTCGTGCCGCTGCGCTACGACTTAGAAACCATTTGTCCAATTGTCACTTTCACGTGACATATAAAGGAAGGCATCCTATACATCTTCACGCTCTATCTCGTTTACAGCAGGATAGGCAGAGAGAATTTAGAAAGAATCGTTCACACCACTTTCCACTTGAATGCGAGACATTAAAAGTTGAATAGCGTAACTCAATGCCGTGTTCTGTCTGGCCAGAGCGGGGTGTAAAAATTAATTACGTGCTTTACTATAGGATATCTAAGGAATGCTCTTTCCATATGGCTGAGTCCACCTTTTTTTTACATTTTAAGTAAAGAAATAACACATGAAAATTATATTTAAAAAGTACCTAGATGGCGAAATTGAACTAATTTCGTATTGCTGGACTAGTTCAAGCGGGATTTGTAATAACAATTTTTTATTGATTTTATCTACATGAAATATCGCGGCAGCAGGAACCTAATGTTAAGACGCCCTGTAGCACAATTTTAGTCTCGATATATTGCCAAATATGCAAATACTCCACATATTGCGTGTTGACTGGCGAAAATCAACGCTGCGTTTTGCCTCGTTACCAGAGAGAGATAATGAACCTACGACCGTCGCGTTTCAGTCACACGCTAGTGCCACTGCGCCATGGTGGCCTTATTGCAATTAAACAAGTGTTTTTACACTATATTACAACACAGTCTTTATTACAGTTTTCTATAAGCTTTAATAGAAGACTATTTCAGTGCTCAGAATGTGTGGAATTTTAAAAGTCTAGGTTGGTATAATTTTGTCCACTTTTTTCTTTGGTTCTTGTATTCGGAGTTATTTTTAAACAAATACCGCTGCATGGACTATGAAATTTTTGTGAAGTCGAATCTATTGTGATGGAAATAAATATTATACTATAAAAGAATCATCCATTTCGTCACGCATTTTTGAAATAAATTGAAAACTAACAGCAACAAAATTATAAAATAATTACAGATTATCACAAAGACTTCATCTCTTCCGCAGTTCACAGGCTTACAATTCATTCGTTTTTTCTTATAATCATAACAACTATGGTAGTACATTAAAAAAGAGTATCATTTTATATATTTTGACGCGTTGATTATTTTTTAATTACAGAGGTTTTGCCAGTGTCTTTTAATGTTTTACAATATAAATATATCGATATAAATTTGTATATAGGCAAAACCGCAGTTCAGCGGCAAATGGGCAACGGAGTGACTAAGCACATTAGTTCTCTCTGCCTCCCTGCTATATGTGGGAACACGGTACAGCAGGAAGGTAAAGAAAATCGTACAGATATAAAATCCACTACTTTACTATATTTAAAAAAAAATATTATTTTTTTAGAAAAAGGTCGACGTAGTTTTTGAGTTATTTCTCTTTTCCTCGCTCTAGTAGCTAGACAAAGCACGATGTTGAGTTCCGCCACTCAACACGCAATGTTCTCAAAATTTAAAGCAAGCGGAAAGTACGAAACGTAATGTAAAAATAAAGAAAAATCTTACCATCTAAACCAGGAGCAGCAGTAGTTTCAGGAGCCTTTGAGCTGGAACTTCCATAATCTGACCACGTTATAAATTGTGGAAAATCAGTATATGATTCTGGCGTTGCTATATCTTGCTCAGTTGTTGGTTTCATTGTATCTCTTTCTGTTATTTGAACCTTTTCAGTTATCTTTTCTGTTTCTTGAGTGATATCTTTTTGTGTTACAACCTCTTGTGATTCAGTTGTCACAGTTTCTATTGACTCTGCTATTGTTGTTTTATCTGTTTGTTTGTCAGTTATCACTTCTGTAACTGGGGAAGTGTCGGTCACAATTGTGCTTTGTATTGTTGTTATACGCTCTGTTGTTTTAGGTGCTTGGGTGGTTGTAACCGTCGAAGGAGGAATCGTTGTCGTCGGAGGCGGCAATGTTGTAGTTGTCGTCGTTGTTGTGGTGGTGGTCGTTGATGTTGTAGAAGTTGATGAAGTGGGTCTCTCTTCAACTTTGGGCAGAGTTGTATTAATATAAGTTATAGATGCTACAGATGGCCTAGTAAATACTGGTCTGGTACTTGTAGATTGAGGGATAATGGTAATATTCAGCCTAGGTGGATATGTGACAGGCTTTTTCGTTAGAGGTCTTTTCGAAGATGGCTTGTAAGGGGGTTTTCTTGTAAACGGTGTAACAGGTCTTGTAGGTTTAGGTTTTAGACTGATATGCAATGGTCTATTTGTTGGTCTAGGCTTATATGTAGGCCTGATTGGTTTTACCGGTGGTTTGCTTGGTTTTTCGGTAGAAACTTGCTCACTTATCGGCTTAGGAGCTTCTGTAGTTACTATTTTTGTTGGTTTTACATTATCAACTTTTTCCGTTGCAGCATTGTCTCCAGATACACTTTGGAACGTCGATAGTCTTATTGGAGCCTCTGTAGTTTCAATAATTTGAGACGTTGTTTTTGGAAATTGAGTACTCGGCGTAATTATAACAGTAGTTTTGTCATCGTCATCTTTTTTACTTTCTACAGTAGTGAGTTCATCTGATTTTGTTTCTAATTTATCTGACTCCGTATGATCTTGGGATGACGATGGCTTATTTGTAGATGAATTTAGTTTATCCACAGGTTGTTTTTTATTGACATTTATTGTAGGCGGCTTATCCAGATCACTATCATGTTTATTAGGAAATATATTTGGTATCTTATTAACTGTACTATGAACTTTATCTTCTGTCAATGGGTGAACAAAATTTGCACTGTCTATTGAATTATCTTCTATATTGTTACCAATTATTTGTGGTAACGTATTTTTATCTGGTATCTGACAACATGAACCAAAATAAAACCTGTCTATACACGTTCCTAGATGAGTGCCATTCATTTTTAGGCAGTCTATGGCAAACATACACAGTCCTTCGTGACCCGTACTCCTCGAAATGCATGGCAAGTGTCGTATATTCCTAGCTACTGGTACAGGACCTGAAACAAAAAAAACGAATGTGAATAATTTTGTTAATACCATTCTACTTATATATAAGTTAATTAGACAAAAGTTACTATTATATAAGAATATTTATTTTAAAAAAATGTGTTCAAAAACTAATTTTAAGCTCAATTCTGTTAATGTGGCTAAGTAACAAATATTCAGTAGAAAATATGTCACGTTTTATAATTAATATATTTTTCGTCGCTACACAATTTTTCAATACAATTTGAGACTAAAAATAATACAAATAGTTTTTTTGTATACTACTACAGCGTAACTAGTGTACTATGTCCAGTATCGCCACCTATATAATTATTAAAAACATGCTTATGTAGTTTCCTCTTATATTGTAAAGATGGCGGTGTAATTTTTTGATTTATTGTATTTTTATTTTTTTATTGATTTTATTGTATTTTTATTGGATAGTAAATTTAAAAAAATTAGGAAGATAAAAAAAGACAGAACCACGTTTGTTGTATGATGGTAAATATTTATTTTGTTCAGTTTTTAACATCAGTTGTTATAGCGGCAACAGAAATAAATACCTCTTTTGTGAAAATTTCAGATGCCTTACACAGACAAAACGAAAATGAAGTCTTAGTAGTAGGGCACCGTTTCATCAATAAGGGTATGAAGAAGAAGAAGCATTGAGCTCAGTAACTGTCCATATACTGAACATCAAAAATTTGTCGAAGAATGAGAAATTGAAACTTAACACTAGACACCTTTGGATATTTAATGCAGAGATACAAGCTAGAAAAGAAAAGAATTTAGAGCCCAAAACATATTATATTGATAAACAATAGGTTTATAGATGTATAGAGAAGACAGTCTCTAGTGATTTGGATCTATATAAGTAGTCTACACCCTTATGGGAATATATATATATATATATATATATATATATATATATATATATATATATATATATATATACACAGAACTATTTTTATTTAATTTATTGAATGTCTTTTAATCTGAGCTACAAAGGATATTCAATAATTATTGAATGATGTACATGATCATAAGTTTTCCTAGTAAAAGACATCAACGAGCCATAAAAATACTTCCAAGTTCTTTGCGAGTTAAGCAACGCTAGTTTTCTTACGCTGTATTCTGCTTATAACAGAATAGCCAGAGAGAGAGAGAGTCTAGCGTCATGACACTCCACTTTTCACATAAATTCAAGCTGAAGTTAACATTAAACGCCCCGCCCATTATACACGATAAAACAATATGTGTAAAATCTCAAACATTGTCTCGAAGTGTTAAGAAGCGGAGCTCTACTCCGCTTTTTGATCTATCAAAGTTAGCTATCAAATTTCAACTTTCTAAGCCCAGTAGTTTTTTCTGTTGTTTGTCAGTCATTCAACAAAGGAAGAGTTTTATGTATATATTATATAGATACTAATAGATATGTGTTACATTTATAAATCGCAGCCGGATGGCATTGAGGCTATTTTTTGTTTTGTTCTAAGGCAGATATCCGCCATACTAACTGGCGTTTTAATTTATTTTATCATTTTAGTTTTTTTTGTTCTATTTGCTAGAATTTTTATTGTTTTTCTTATCATATACTTTATTATTAAAAAAGAATAATAGTAAGACTCCATTTCATGTTTGTAAGTATTATATGTATTATATAAGTACATACATACAAACAGCCCAAGATTCCAGGGCCTCCAGACTGGTGACCATTGAGTGGACTCCAGAGGTCTTAACTACATATAATAGTAATCATCCTTTAAATTTCAAAAATTTCATTTTAACAAAGACGAAATTTGAAGGATGATTAGTCTAATATATGTATAGTTAAGACGGTATGCGTACTTTCAGAGGTACCACCATCTAAAGGTACATTTCTGTCTGGAAGGATGATTGAGCCATCGGATTTGTCTGGGTGCTTATCAGGGCTCTTGAAATAATATACGTAAAATTAAGGCGTGCTAGTATAACGTAGTTTGGGATTGGGATTTTAAACAAATTTTATGACGTCTGGCGTCACGCCAGACGTCCTAAAATTTGTGGGCTTTTACTCACAGTAAAAGCCCACGTAAATAGTCTGACAATAATATTAATATACATTTTCATTATCCTGAAAGACCAATTAGGTTTCGGGACCCTGGGATCTCACTCTATAAATTGAAACATTTCAATATTGTAAAAAAAATATACAGCACAAAAAATATATAAACAAGCTAAAAAAAAAATACTTTCTACACCAAGTGTAATAAAATTTGAAATGTAAATTGTAATAGGGTCGAGTCGCCCTAATCTTAAGCTTCGTGAGCTTTTAGCGCATTGTTCACTCGGAAAAAAATTATGTAAAGTTAGAAATATTCTAAAATCAAATCTGCGCAGTCATCTAGACTTATATTAGCCTTATGGCGTCCACGACTCGCCAACCGCACTGTTGACGAGTCGTACATGTACATTCAAAGATCCATTCAATTTCATTTCTTTTTAAAATAGTCCTCTTAGAATAGATTTTTGACGGAATTAACTATAACATTAAATTTTTTTAAATGGAGACACTACTAACCCAACACTGCTCTGTCCTACTGGGACGAGGAATGAAAATGAATATTATATTGCGAGTTGGGATCGAATCTGCAACCATCGCGTTTGTAGTAAAACGGTGAAACAATCAAAAGTCGCCACGGTGGCCTCTTAACTTCAACAATTTATATTTTTTTGTACAAAACACGATTACAAAATGAATACCTACATAATGTAGGTATGTAATTATAGTGTCACTAAAATATTTTAAATTATATTGAAAAAAACCTGTTTAACGGTAAATAACTTTACGAATTCTTTATCAGGTTCCAGCTCGTGTGAAACAGAATATTATCCGAAAATTCTTTTATGCACTTCCATTTACTTGGTAAACAATGTTTTTTATCACACAAATATTGCACTTGTTTAGGATATCGACAGTATCGTAAAAGAGTCGTTGTAAAGTGAAAGGGGGGGGTTCCGTATCACTCGACACACGGTCCTTTGCTTATTCTTTTTTTTTAGCTTCACGTTGTATCCAGTATGTAGCAAAAAATAGAGGGAACCTAGTATTACGAAACTCCGTTCCTCATGCACCGCTCATCTTCTGAGAAATTATTTGTTGAGGGGACTGAAATGTACGCCAGGTTTGATCTTCTTAACAGAGCGAGAAAATAGAACCTATACATTTACTGTCTTATTAAGCTTTAGTATTGGAATGATCTTACACAAGTTATGGCCTTAGTTTCAAAAAATATTTTTAAAGCAATAAAAAAACCTGCAAATACATACTAAACACATTAACACATTGAAAATACCTTGTACCGTTAAACCAGTCTTTGGAAGACGTTTTGGTCACCCATACTTAAACACTGTAAAGAGATAAAGGTAAAAAGAAAAATTTGATATAGATATTAAAACTGGAAATATGCATGTATATTCAGTTGGTGTGTACGCCTGATTATCCATACTAATGTTATAAAACCCTTTTAACCCCATTTACGGTTTATTTGGTTTGAAATTAAATATTCTTTTTGTGTTAGATAGTTAATTTAAAGGGTTTCGTACGATTGAATTTAACGTCAGAAAAAGTTCTGTGAGTGATTTTTTTAAGTCCTATAAAGAAATCTCCTAAGAATAAATAAATAAAAAAATAAATAAATAAAATCAAATAAAATCAAATCAGCTTCACGCTGTATCCCGCACACTGCAGGGAAGGCAGAGGGAACGTAGTGAAAGACACTCCGTTCCCCACTTCCTGCCGAATTCCGGAGGCATTGCGTGTTAAGTGGCAGAACTCAACGCCGCGCTTTGCCTCGACACCAGAGCGAAGAAATGGAAATATAAATTTAAGTAAATATTTCATCTCCTCGAGTTGGGATCGAACCCACAACCAGTCGGTTTACAGTCACACTTTGTGCCGCTGCGCCACGACCGGCCTCAAATTTAAATAAATAAATAAATAAATAAGACTTTAACGTCCCGTATTACGGTAACAGTTTCCAAGTATACTATCCTCCATAGTACCTAACTATAAGTTTTGTAGTGTTATTTCTTTAAAATTTAACAAGGCGCCATGAAAGCGCACTGGAACAGTATACAAGTATTTCTAATTGTTTTTCTTTTAAATTAATAGTTTAAAATTTAGTGCATATCTCAGATTTATTGAGACTAGACGGTGGTAAAATAAAACTATTCAAGTGCAACACCGCGGTATGGGAAATACAAGCTTATCAATTTTAATGGCATTTAAAAGGAAAATATACTCGCAGTAAACTTAGACACTTTATAAAATACGATATCCTACTTTCACAGCCTCACCTAACATGACTAATATTTAAAACACGATATTTACATAATAACTGTGCGTCAGGATATCTTATATAAATAATATGATTCATAATATATGATTATTTATAGAGAGAGATTCATAATATATGATATGAGGCCGGTCGTGGCGCAGCGGCACAAAGTGTGGCTGTAAAACCGACTGGTTGTGGGTTCGATCCCCACTCGAGGAGATGAAATATTTACTTAAATTTATATTTCCATTTCTTCGCTCTGGTGTCGAGGAAAAGCGCGGCGTTGAGTTCTGCCACTTAACACGTAATGCCTCCAGTATTCGGCAGAAAGTGGGGAACGGAGTGTCTTTCACTAAGTTCCCTCTGCCTACCCTGCTGTGTGCGGGATACAGCGTGAAGCTGATTATTTATTTATATATTGGATTTTTTTAATATGCATTTTGCATAATCTGCAACAAATTAGGTATACAAATTTTTGACGGACTGCTCTTGGGTAGCGAGTGGGAGTAGCCTACCGGCTTTTCTTCATGTTATATATCGCTTATAGTAGGGTAGGCAGAGGGAAATCTAATGTTAAGACACTCCGTTCTCCACTTTTGAGTGGCGAGCGAGCAAGAAAATATAATAGTTCATACAAACGAGCGAGAATCGAAGCCACAACCGTTGCATTTACACTCAGATGTTGTGAAAACTATGTTAAGCCTGAGATAAGATACGTCACACGATGCTTAAATAACATATCGATAGAAAGTGGTTCTTAAAATTTTGTTATTTTTCCAAATTCATCTTTCCAAAAATATTTTATAAATTTGTTTCGGTTTTTGTTTTGCCAAATACGCTTTAAATACAAAAATAATGTACAAATTAAATTTCTCGATAAAAATAAAATATTGAAATATGTTTTCCAAATAATGATCTCATCTACTGTTATAATTTCCTGCATATCGATCATAGTTGGAATTGAACCAACAGCCATCAGACGATGCCATTATAACACGACGGTCTCCAATTTTATTATATTTATCTATAGATAACTAAGGAGTCCATTCTGTAAAATGTAGAACATAATGTCAATGCCCTTCTATATATTATGTATGTTTGTACATCACTATTTGTGCCCTACTTTATCTAAATATTTACCAAGAATTAATATGTATTTCTTTATTTGTAAAACTAATACTGACTTAGTTGGCACCTACAATTAACTATAACTACATCAATGTTATGGGATTCATTATTATTCCATCGAGACCACTCGTGGCGCAGGGGCACAAAGTGTGACTGACTGGTTATGGGTTCAACCCCACTCGAGGACATGAAATTTTAATTTAAATTTATATTTTCATTTCCTTGCTCTGGTGTCGAAGCAAAGCGCAGTGTTAAGTTCCGCCACTCAACACGGTATGCCTCCAGAACTACGTGGAAGGTGGGGAACGGAGTGTCTTATCACTAGGTTCCCTCTGCCTACCCTGCCTGTGTGCTGCGTGCGTGAAGCTGATTAATTTTTTGCTTTAAAAAAAAACTATTTTAACTCATGACGTGGTTGTTTGCTTGCCGTAGCTTGCTTATTAACTTAAGCACTATTTTAATAATATAATATTATATAATTTTTATAGTGGACTAAATATGGCGGTTATTATTACCGCTTAGTTCACAGTACCAATATTTTAGTAATAAAAAAATAGAGAAAAGTAATAAATAGGATGTTGAGTCATTTCTGTAGTGTCAATCAAATATTTTAAAAATGCTCAGATAATATAAATATACATATTAGCTAACAGACAATAATAAAAAAATGTAGTGACACATCACTGTGTTATTTACTTTCAAACCATTTTGAGAAATTACCGTATTTGGTAACTTGTATTTTTATAAAAAATATTACTGATATTACAAAATATGAGTAGGACTCGTACATTGTAAGCTTGTAGGAAGGATATAGAACTGATATTATCTATAATTTAAAAAAAATCTTTCGTTATCGAGCGCCTGATTAAAAACGCACAGGCAAACTACTATGAACTACTGAAAACTACTTAGAAAGTTGACATTTGGGTTGTATATGAGTGCTTATCCCGTATCGGAACGGGATTTTCTTTTTTGTCTCCGCGCAATCAGAGCTGTAGGCGACGACTAGTGCTAGTGTAAAATTAAAACGTCTTTTTGTTTCTTTTATTTTTTTGAACTAAAAAGATGTTCGAACGAAATATGAGGATAATGACTTAAGTGAGTATTAACCATAGATTTTAATAGAAAACCAAAAGAATTATTTAGATACTCGTGTACCGTCGTATTGTGGCACATAAGAACGTGGCTGACTGTAAACACGTTGTTGTTGGTGTCACATCACGAAATCGGTTTCGATTTCCCCATTTTGGGGTTTTTTTTTAAACTAACAACGTTTTGGACAAAATACGGAGTAAAGTCCTGTCTGTCAACACTGGTTTAGAAATTAACGGTTTCCTCTGCCTATCATGTTATGCAGGAAAAAGCGTGTAGCAAAAAAAAAAGTGAAGCAAGAAAAAGAAGAATTGATTGAAAATTTAATTTTGGGGTCACGTTAAAAAAATACAAAACCAACAAACACTAAGCAAATGGCGTCCGTCAATACACGATGACACAGGCGGCCGACATGCGAAAGGAAGTGAAAGTGGGGAAAACCTACAGACAGGCAAACTGGTAAGTTTAAATTGATGGTCTCTTTTTATATTATTTAAATGTAATTAACTGTAAATAGTTGGTTATTTGTGGTCTATACTTCAGGAAATGGGAGAGATGTGTCATTCTTTTTTTTATTCAAAATCAATCACATAATGATATATAGGAGAGCCTGTGGCAGCCAAATCTTTATTATTTTATAAAATCAAATCAAAACCGGTAAGTATGATCGAGATGTATGTAACTTGGATGGTAAGTACTTTGTTGACTTTGTTTGCAGTTAATAGATATATCGTGGACACAAAATAGTATCTAACTTACGTTAAAATATAAACTATAATATATTTTTTTTCATATTTTCTTGGAAATTATATTAAAAATTACTTCATTAATTACCAGAAACTTTACACAGTTACAATACCCTGCCGGGAAACTCCCCTCAACCCTAATAAATTGTAAACGCCTACGAAAATCATATTAGCAAATAACGGCTTTCTTCACATTAGCTTATAAAATAATTAATAAATTATTTATATTGTAACTTTATACTTTGATGAAAGTTAGGTATCATTTTAAGCACCTTCTTTCGCAGAGTAACCATCCAAATTTCATATTGCCTGATCGTTCTTATAAATAACGAAGCGCTGGCAGTCACAGGCTCTTGGGACACTACAAATATATCGTTATCAGATTAGGAGGCCTGTCGTGGCGCAGTGACACAAAGTGTGATTGTAAAACCAACAGGCTGTGGGTTCGATCCCCACTCGAGGAGATGAAATATTTATTTAAATTTATATTTCCATATCTTCGCTATGGTGTCGGGGCAAAGCGCGTTCCCCCTACATAGCAGGTTATGGTGCGGTATACAGCGTGAAGCTGATAAATAAAAAAAAATTATTACAGTGAGGTATAGAATTTAGGGCCTTTGCAGCGCAGCAATACAATGTATTAATGTAAGGTATTAATGTTGAGGTCTATCACTCAACACAGATTGTCTCAAAAATTATATATATAAATAAATTCCCTTTGCCTACTCTGATCTATAAATATGTTTAATATAATTTAGATTTTTTCTTAGCTGATATGAGTAAAGATAGTGTATATAAAAACATTTAATTTCTTTACCCTCAGCATTTTCCTTTATTTTCGGATTAAATAAAGGGATGATACGGCCTGAAACTAACGAACAAACAAATATAGCTGTAAAATATATATATGTATATCTTTAATACTACTCTTTTTCGCTTCGTACTCGCGTAAAAAGTATAAGTGACTTTAGTAAAGTTACTAAAATGTCGGTCTTCGCGGAACGAATCACCTATTATTATGCACATTTTGTTGTACAATTTGTGAAAGAGTGAAAATATTTTGACAAAACAATATGAGGTTACGTTTAAATTTTACTTTCAATCATAATATACAAATATAGGTATCCTATGTTATTTTAAATATCTCTAAGAATATGTGTGCAAAGTTTCATGATATTTAGATTATTAATTTTGGCGTGGAAGCGTAACAAACTTAGATATCTCATACGGTTTTCAGTAATAGAAAATGAAATTATAAATATCAATTAGCGGCCTCCAGGCGGGAAGTGGGCAAGAGGAGTGTCTTAATCGTAACATAGTTTCTTGAGACTAGGTTCCCAGATTACTTCTGATTACTTTGTTATGTGCGGAAAACATACACATAAAAATAGATATATAGATTTTTTTGGCAGCTTCACGCTGTATACCGCACACAGCAGGGTAAACAAAGGGAGCCTAGAATTAAGATAATTCGTTCTTCACTTACCGTCGAATTCTAGAGACATTGCGTGTTGTGTGGTATAAGTCAACGCAGCGCTTTGCTTCAACACCAAAGCGAAGAAATGAAAATATAAATTTAAATAAACATTTCATTTCCTCGAGTGGAGATTGAACCCTCAACCAGCCGATTTTACAGTCAAACTTTGTGCCCCTGCGCCAAGACTGGCCCCAGATATGTACATAACAACAAAATTTTTTTTTTCCATACATTTTATCATCCCGATATTCAATCCCCTAATTATTACTATTAATAATTACTCCAATTTATCGAGTTCATATCAAAATTAAAGAACAAAACTCACCCTGTAAATAATCGAAGTTCAACACAACCGGCCCAGCGGTCACTGCGCTCAAATTAAACAACACTTGTAACAATATAAAACCGAAAGTGAAATTTAGACCTAAAGTGCGTATATTGTCCACCAAGTGTAATAAACACTTTGTATAATCACTCGACACTTTTGGGTGGCTGTGAGGCCACGCGGTCAAAGGTGGGCCCATTTTGTTTCGTTGTTATCTCTGGTGCATCGTTTTGATCTGGAACGAAAAATGGAAATTTTAGTTGAATATTGTTTTTGGGGTATCTTATGTAGATATTATTAGAATATGGCAACACTGCCTATGAAATTGGCAGTTAGTACGTAATAAATGTTAATTAATTAATATGACATATTTAGATTTCTTAAAGAAAAAAAACAATTGACAATTCAAGAAATATCGGCGTATTCTTAAGCCAGTGTTTTGGCTGATATAAAACAAAACTTATAAATTTGGTCAACTATGTAAAATCAAATTAAATCAGCTTCACGCTGTATCCCGCACATAGCAGGGTAGGCAGAGGGAACCTAGTGTTAAGGCACTCCGTTCCCTACTTTCCGCTGACTTCTGGAGGCATTGCGTGTTGAGGGGCGGAACTCAACGCCCAAACGTAAGGTTACAAGCTTTCCTCTGTCTATCCCACTACGTGCGGGATACAACGTAAAGCAAAAACATCACCACTATTTCCTAGCATAGGCATATAGCTTGAAGTTAAATAAAAAAATTAGAACGAAAACACAAATTTCATTTTAATATATAAACGAAAATAGATATAATTTTATTTTAAATAAATAAAACTTAAAAATAATTTCAATACACGCTAGAGATGGACGAACAATGACGTCACTCGTCCCCTTAGAAAGTGAAACGTCTAACTGTATAACGAACAAATAATAAAGATACCTACACGCAGCCTTAGCTAACAGATAATATTAAAAAAATGTAGTGACTCATCACTATGTTGTTTACTTTCCAACCATATTTAGAAATTATCATGTTCGGTAGCTTATCCTTCTATTCTATCTATTTCTAATATAGAATATATAGACATCTTGACACAGTTGGATACTTGACTTACGATGTTCATGGGTTCGATCTCCATTCGGGGGGAAAATTTTTCGTTAGGTAAAACAGCATGGCGGTGGATTTTACCACTTTACATGTAATGTTTTAATTTTTCAGCAGAAAGTGAAGAATAAGTATCTTACACTACGTTCTCTCGGCCTCTTCTCTAATATGCGGGAAACTATTAAGAATATGACAGTCAGTTTTCTTGCATTACGGAGTAGGCGGAGCATCTCACCTCCCAATTGCCTATTTATCGTATATAAATATAAGTCAAAAATAATTTATTCTCACTCGAGAATCGAACTCATAGCCGCCGTTTTTCAAATAAAAAGAAACCATATAAAATTATATGCAGCATCACCATAAATTACAATTACAACAACGACCGATCTGAGATAATCTTATACAATCCGGCAAGGTTGCTAACGGTCGTCTCATTTTCCTAGCGGTACTGTGCATCTTAGCGAAACCACAGTGTGTCGAGTGAATAAAGTTTAAAATAACTGAAAAGTTTTGAGTTCAAATCTTAGGCTTAATTTTGCCTCTACATTATGAGAAATTAAAAGAGTGTTGACAATATGTTGTCTCAGACTTAATAATTATAGCTTCATAGACTTATAGGAAATTTAAAGTAGTTTAACACAAGCGTGTGACTGGAAACGCGACGTGGCGAGTGTTGCTTTATTAACGATCTTTTGTGTTCCTGGTAATAAGGCAAAGCCCGGCGTTGAGTTTCGCCAGTTTTAATGGGTCTTAACACTCGGTTCTCAGATTCATTCTGCCTAATCTGAATCTGCTATGTACGTAAGTCAGCGTGAAGCTAAAAAAAATATTCGGTATCAGTTTATATGGAATTAGATAATATTATTTTATAGAAAACAAAAACGTGTGCTAGATTTTTGTAAGTTTATGTATGTATGTTCACATGTTTATCCAGGAATTTCTTATGAAATCATATCGAGGTGGTTTTGGAATAAACCAGATAAAGTCCAACTTAGGGAACAGTCCAAGATTGATCAAAATTGCTTTAGTAGTATCGTATCGTATACCCAGTACTTAAACTAAAGCTTATCTCATTTAAAATTTATAAGTTAATTTAAGTATTTATTCTTTAAATAGTTTTTTAAGTGAAATTCGTTAGTAAGTTATTAATGTAAATGTTTTGCTTTTAAATTGTTTCCAGAGTAACCAAAACAGCTTAGTTAATTTAAGTATTTATTCCTGCAAATGACATTTTCATGTTTTTTCAAAAAAAACACAGTTACTTTCAAGAGAATGTGTTTAGATTTTTTTTGAAGATTTTAACACTAATGGTATGGTATGGTATGGCTTGTTAATAGCGACTTACGTCTTACTAAAAAAACCGTACATACTTAAAATATAGGCAGAGGTACAGTTACTGAGGTAGTTGAGATCTAATTGCTGTTGTTTCAGAATTTAAAACCGTTTTCGTTTACAATTTCAGAGAAAAAATATCCTGAGATATATGGATTTTTAAAGCATATAATTTTATTATTATAAATTAATTTTATTATTTTTATTATTGTCCGGGATACAGCGCGATACCAAAAAAATCTATTATAAGCAAAAATTAACATAGGATGTTCCTAAGAACAGTAAAGTGACGATGCAACACGTAATGGTGTAATTTAGTAGGTAGATGTGTGCCGCACCGTTAGACGGACATGTGTGAAAGTTAGTCTTCTGCTGACCCTACCGCCTCTGTGCTACCCAATTTGTACTGGCTTAAGGCGAATTCCGCAGGTATTGCGATTTGATAAAGATAATTTTATATGTTTAATATTTAAATTATAGCTTCACGCTGCATCCCGCAAATAGCAGGTTAGACAGAGGAAACCTATTGTTGAGACAACGGGTTCACGTTAATTTATTGCAAGTTAAGTAGTGGACCTCAACGCCGTGTTTCATCTTGTTACTAGAGCGAGGACATGAAAATAATCCCTCTGAGTAGAAATCGAACACACAGCTGTCCCGTTTACAGTCCGACGCCGTTCCATTGCGCCACGACGGGCCCTGTATATATATTTTTTTAATATTAAAATTATGTTTTATGTATTAGTATGATTAAAAAGTATTATACATATATGAGACCGTCGTGGCCCAGAGACACAAGAGACTGTAACGCGGCGGTTGTAGGTTCGATTCTTACTCGAGAGAATAAATTATTATTTATTAATATTTTATTTTTTTGGCTTTGGCACCAAGGCAAAAGCCCGGCGTTGACTTGATTTTCTAAAGTATTATTTAATTGTCGTAACAGCTTCAAGCTTACATTTTACGATATTCGTCGTGCTACTTTTATTTACCACAAATTATGATTGGAAATTGAAGCAGGTTGTCAAGGAACCTTTCCTACGACTGACTACAAAACATTGTTGTAAGGCAAACAAGCATTTCGTTCCCATTATTCCGTTCGACACTTCCGTTCCCCAATTTCCGTCGAATTTTTGAGATATTCCGTATTGATTGGAACTCAACGCCGCGCTTTGACGTACCCCGGAATAATAAAATATTTTTAAAATTTCTAAACAAATAAATTCATACAACGTAGTAAAAAAAAGATCCTCACACATTATTTGATTACTCAACAAAATCGCTTATAAATATGATTTGCTCAAAATGATAGCATTAAATTGAGGATAATATTTCTTTTATTACATAGAATTAAGAATCTATGTCAAAGTCGGTCACGTCTGACTGACGTGCATTTAGACTTTATTAAATAATATGGAGTCAATTTTAGAATAAACATTAAATTATAAGACGCACAAGCGTGCGACTGTACACGCGAAGGTGGTGGGTTCGATTCGCTCTCGGGGATGTCATTTAATATTTTCAACCACTCCACAATTTTATGGAGTGTTGACCTAGAGTAGTTAATGACCTAGAGTAGTTAATGTTAATATATTAACAAAAAGAGCGTTCGTTATTACCTTAGAAACCTTGGGGTTAGAGGAATTACGTTCCTACTAAATAGAAGTCGAAGAGCAAAAAAAAATAATAGCTAATATCAACAATATCACATGCATGCGTGTCAAATTGATATCGTCCTTTTTTGGAAGTTTCATTCCATTTAGGTAATGAAAATATTTTTTGGAGAATGTATAAAAAAATTAACGTTATGTACAAATGTATATAAAAAAATACTCCATATTTCATTTAAAAAAAAAGCTGAAATATTTTCCTATTCTATTATCTAATAACATAAATTAACAATATAATATGCAGTTTGTGAGGATGGGTGTTTTTTCAATTTCACGCAAAACCAAACTAAATAGATTTAGAAGAAACTACAGATTATACATCATAATAATATATTTATACTTATAAAGATTTAGTATAATACGGCGACTACAACAAATTAAAACGGGCGAAGCCGTGTTTGGGTCGCTAGTTAAAAACAAAATCAATTACTCTTATATCTAAAATACAGTTAGATATTAACAGTTTGTTTACAATTAGCGGTCGTAACGGATTCAGGTGGCTTGGAACGTCACAGATTATTAAATGTCGATGCACAGATAATCGAATTACTAAGTAGGGTATGTAATTGAATTAAACCTTTTTAGTGGTTACAATTCTTTGACTATTTTACGGTCGTTACCAGGCTAGCGGTTTTATAATGCTCTTTAAGTTAACATTAAATTTTTAGGGGACGTAGAGCCATAAGTCTCTCGTTCTCCATATTCTTTATACAAGTCTATGAAATCCTTTCGCCAAAATTTCTGTTTGTGTGTATTTATAATACTTCGGATTGAGCTCGCCCCTAAGAAATAAGAGTACAAATTCTTACTCAAGAGGGAGGTCAGCGATCGCAATGGAATTACCCGCGAGCGCTAATCGAGGATAATATTCGCATAGCAAGATGGACAATGTCTCAAGACTTTGGACTGCTAGAAGTCGGTATATTGTGTGTTGAGTGGTGGAACTCAACGCAGTGATTTGTCTTGTCGAAGTGGGAAAATAATTATTAATTCTCACTAGTTGTCTACTGGAACCAACAACCATCGAGTTTACGATTAAATGCTTTCCCACTGCATTACGATCGTCCCGGCATAATAAATATTATTATTATTTTAATATATGCTAATTAACTCATAGACTCCTATATTGTAGGTGATTAGACTGACTAAGCTATCAGTAATGTCAGTGGTAATGTTAATGATATTTATTACAATAAAGAGCTTAGGTATCAGATCACAGAGTCATAGATACATTTTTCTTCAAATTTTTATATCTTTTATACTATGTAATATATTATAAAAACAAAAATATTTTAATTTAATTTAAATATTTAAAATAATACTTAGATATACGGGGTCATCCTGGACTATACAACTTCTAAATAATATGTTTGTTGCATATTTTGTTTGCTCCATTAGTTCCTGAGGTTAGTGGGTTCATCCAAATAAACTCTTCAGCTTAATAAAATGACTAAAGTTATAAAAGAATTAAATGTAACACAATCATTAAAAAAATCGTATTTTACATTGCTTAATTATGATTAATATTAAGACTGATTCAATTCACGATTAAAATAATCATTTCGATATTTACTGCCATATCTTAAAAAATTTATAAAAAAAAGCCTTTTATTACTAAAGTAATTAACGATGTGAACATAAAGGTAAAAGGATCTGATTATATATGGAGTAATGAAAAGTTTAATAGTCGGATGATGATTTCTTTTATTATTTAATGTAAATTTAATGAAGCCGGCACTACCGACAGTACCTTACTGTGTGATTGTCGAGGGAGGAACATTTTGTATAGAGTATTTTAACATTATTTTCTCGCTGACAACACTGTTAGCTGTAATTTGTTATTGGAGACATGTGTAACTATAAATATATTTTTTTGTATATTATGTTAAGTTTGTATTTTTTTTTGTATATTATTTAAGTTTATTTTAGTTTTACCTGTCGGTATCTATTGCTTACGACTAAGTATTTCAAGAAACTTTGTAGAGCTTTTATCGCTAAGCAAAAGTGGAGCACACTGTATAATGTAGGTAGGTATATATAATAATACAAAATACAGGAAAGACACACACTGCAATACTTAAACTGGTCCTTCTTGCTCACATGTCTATTATACTAACGGTATTATTGATAAATTGATAAATTAAATCTTGTTTTAATTTTACATAATGAAAGTATTTCAAAAATGTAATTTGTCGCATCACTACGCTTGATTTTAATAATTAAGGTTTTATTATAACTGCTTAAACTTGAATTTCGTTTTATATTTTATATTTTTTCTATTGACACGGAGGCAGGGGCAAAAGCTTTTGATTATAAACAGGGCAAGTCTGGGAATCGAACCCACAACGCTCTGCCAGATCCGTTGACGCAGCGCCACGACGGCCGATTATAAAATCTTATTAAAAATCTTACTTTTTATGTTTTCATTCTTTATTTTCTTTTATACGCATTTACTTTTCTCCAAATTATTTCCGCACTGCATCCGATGTCGTACTGCATCGTGATATGAATCTAAAATGCTATTTTTCTATTGTATGTTAATTTGCAAACTGACAACTTCATTATACAGTTATTGACTTTAAGTTGGAAATGGGCGCTAAAAGTGTATCTTTATTGCACAGACTATAAATATACAAAATCTATAGTCATATAGATTATACAGATAATGAAGACTTAATAGAATTTTTAAAAAAGCATTATTCAATGTTTTGCTCTATTCTCAAAATTATAAACTTTAATTTTATGAAAAAAAAATCAACTAAAGGAAAAACTCTTGCTCAATAATTAATTTTCACCTATGCACTAATCTGCTAATTGTTTGACAAGCGAATGCGGGTGCTACTACAATATTATTTTGCATGTTAATCTCCGGTAAAATTGCCACATATACTTTCACATATTTTTTACATACTAAATTAAACATTTTTTAAAATGTTTTGCTTTTTTTATATACCACTTTGGTTGCCGTATTCCGCATATAACAGAGTAGGCACAGGGAACCTAGTGTTAAGACACTCTGTTTACTCTACTTTCCATTAAATTTTACGAGGTATTGCGTTTTGAGTGGTATAACTCAACGTTGGCATTTTCTCCAACCTCGTCTTAATGCCAAAGTGAAGAAATAAGAATTAAAAAAAAAGAAGAAAAAAGAAATAAATAATTATTCGTTCCTCCGAGTCCCCTCTCTCGAACTCAAACCCAACCATCGCGTTACAGTCGCACATTTCTGCCTCTGCGTTACTACGGACAATTTTTTAAATAATTTCGACTTTTTTGTACTAAATATGAACACTTAGGTAATTAGTATTTCAACTTAACGATTAAGTAGTCTTAGCATAAAGCTTTTTAATTAAATTATGTTATTTGAATAATATATAATATCTAACTTACAAAATCAATATTTCAATATTGCAGCCCTAGTATTAATTAGTTAGAACTTATCACATAACTTACTCAACTTGAAAGCAAAACTTAAATATCAAAACAACATTAAATTAAGATAACCGTAGCTGTTGGAGCCGTTTACAATATTCTATTGGCTAACACCTGCTCTTCCATAAAACTAACGTAAAACCATTTAATTACGGTAAAACGGGAAAACGCTTTAAAAGCTGGCAATCATTTAAAATGTAACTTAGAACAATGTTTCAATTTGTTTTGAGACCAGTTTTTACCACAAAATGACATTAGATGCTAAAAATAGCACTAGACGCTACATAAACATAATAGTAATGAAGCTTTTAGTCTAATACTAAATTAATACTGGGACATAAAAAGAACTTAGATATTAAATATTTATAAGCTTTTTGTATAAAGTTTTCCACATTATACGCAAAGAGCTGCCATATATAACTTAGTGTGTTATCTCTTCGTGTTTCGAACAAAGACATTGTATGACACAAAAAACTTTTTTAAGTTCTATGGTTTTAAAAATGGCAGTTGTAACTACACAATAATTGTATTGAGTGACAAAAGCTTTAAATGCGCTATAAGAGTGCCAATTTTTATATAACATGTTTTTATACGAAATTTAAATATGATTTATTACTGTTGTCAAATTTGCAGTCGTCTGACCCAGTCCTCGTCTGTGTACCTACATATTGTTAAAAAATTAGGCTGTCAGTGTCACTGTCATAAAAAAACAAGGACACTATGTCAAAGATATAACGTAGTCATTAAAATGCGATATATAACGGCCAAGATGAACTTTCCGTTTCCGAGCGAGCAAAGGCTCTCCAATGTTAATGACCCCGACGGAACCTGCTTATCTTGCGCTTATCTCAAAAGTAAGTCAATTGAGACATAAATACTCTTGGGAGATTTAAAAAATCTTATCGTTGCAAGGCTGAATAATCTTTAACAATGAAGTTAAAAAATTTGACGTTTTTATAGCTTTAAAAGAAAAAGGATAAAAAGCTTAGGTACATGTTATTTTTGAAGCACATACTTTTATGTATTTTAAAAAAAGTATATTATTAAAAAGCTGCAATTAGAAAGAAGTAAAGCATACTTTGCAAGTTTCACTGCTACTAAAGTTGCCTTAAACTTAATTTATTGATACTTTGTCTATAAATTTAACAGTACTTAGTAGTAATATTGCAAAAATAAATTTTAAACAATCTAAAAGAATAATAAATTATTATTTATAAGAATGTCGGTCAGTGTCGGTGACAACAAAATCGGCCGCGGCAGTCCGGGTCGGATTCCATACGGGACCGTGTTTCGATCATTTCACTGACCTACATTCACACAACGGAACAAACTTACGACGTCGTACTTTTTACAACGAACTCTTAGCAAATTCAATTATAAACTGCGGTAGAAAATTGAAATGCCTTATGTAAAAAAGAAAGTTTTATAAGTGTTTATGGTCACTTCGACGTGTATGTGGGGTTGAAGCTAGGCCTTTCCATATTAAGTTCATTTTATTTCTTTAGTACGGGCTGTAGGAAGAGCAACAACCTATGATTGCAGGGCCGTTATTCCCGATCGTCTCGCCTGAGCACTGATAACTATGAAAAAGCGTATTCTTTCAACCATCACTTTTAAATATATAGGGGATTATTATTAAATAGTCAATTAAAGTATATTTTTATACCTTTTTGTATGTGACAAATATTTATCTTATTTAAAATGTATTAAAAATATCTTCAAAATAATTTAAATAAAATTTCAAAAACAAAATTAATTAATAACCAATAATAATACAAATAAATAAATTATATTATTCACCTGTCGCAAAGATCCAAAATCGCAATCCCTATTATATCCAGCACACTAACAACGAACTAAGCCTTTGCGTAGAAACAAAAAAAGTTATACAAAAATCAAAACGACATTGACAGTTACGCGCGCGTTTTTTCTTATTATTATATATATATATATATAAATATATTTTAAATAATTCCCTCCGCAAAGCCTTGACCGCTAGGCGACTGCGGTCTCACTGAACGTGGTGGCGTTTCGTCCTCTCAGGTCATGTATACTTTCCAACAGTTACTTTTCGCTTCGCTGCACTGATTACGGTGTATTTTTTCTTCGAGATTGCAGAAAGAATGGCGATAGCTTATCGTATGAAGTCAAAAGCTGTAGAATTAGCTTTTTAATGTTTGAACATTGATTATTTTTTATATTTGCGTTTGAATTTCTTTATGCTATAGTACAGGTAGGGCTTTCTGTGTGGATTGTTGTATACGATTGTATGCCAGTGTAATTATAATAATACGGCTATTATAATGTTTATTAGTTCGAAATAATTATAGATATAAGATTATGTTACTGCTTTGTTCTTTGTTTTCTTGACTATTATTTGAAATGTTGATATTATAGCTGTATAAGAAGCTGCTTTAAGCTTTTAAAGTAAATATATGTAAAAAGAAGGAATATATTGGTATATTTCCAACAATAAAATTTTTAATTAAATCCAATCTGTAGTGTGTTACTTTGCGGAAATCACTTACGTGTGAGTTACGTTGAAATATTATAATGCATTCTTTTATGTTATAATATGAAGAAACGTTAAACATTAAGTAATATACATTTTATAAGATTTATTAGGTGTAAATATTAAGTTTTTTTCTTCTCAGCATGCCTACATGTGTAGTACTAACTAGCGGCCTACTTGCGGATTCGCTTGCATGCTATATCTATAATTCTTAATTCTTATATTATATAATGCATTTGCGAAGATTTTATAATTTATATGTTCAAATTTTCCATAATTCTGAGAAAATACAAGCACTACGTGGTTGCTTGAAAAGATGTCAAAGGCGTCCCCTGTGAGGCTTTCGGCCGTAAACAGAGTGTTGAATCATTTTAATTAAACATTTTCTCGAAAACTTTACATCCAAATACTATAAAAGCTTATCTTTACAAAATTTACTCGATGTTGGAATAGCTTTCGCCCTGTAAGTTTTAATATTTTCTTCAAATAACTGAAATATCACGTTCAAATTTTTTTTATAACTTTTTGTCACAAAATGTCTTATTGTGACTTATTCATAAAAGATACAGTGTCGCGTACTTTAATTTAGAAGCAATGGAATTTAATGTTTTTGTAGTACAATGTACTTACATATATTTAACTGCTTCTGCAGCGCACGCGGTTTAAGTCATACGATGGCGTTCCTAACTATTGTTATTTGGTATTTAAGGCTAAATAAGAATTACATAGTAATATTATATAGCCTATAGTTTTCATACAAGACAAAAAAAAAGTAAATCTGTTCAGTATTTCCAGAGATTTTAGCATTTAAACTAACAAACAAACTACCGCTTTACTACATTAGTATAGATTTATTTGTAACTCAGTTTTAGGCACATGAAAATAAAATAGCTACTTCAGATTTCAAGTCATATTTTCTTTATTGTGAGAACGATATCCTATTAGGTGCAATATTTTTAACAAAAAGTTTACATTTATTTTATTCTTTGTTTTCAAATAAAAATTAAGTAGACGGAAAAATGTATCAAAACGCACAGAAAAAAAATAAAGATTAATATTGCAATCTCTTTTTTCTCCTCGACTGGGAATCGAACCCACAACCTGTCGTATAGGCACTCACACGTTGGACTCCTATTTAATTTATCAATGTAAAAACAACCTTGGAAAATTAAATCAAACATTGAAGCCAGTCGTGGCGGGCGGAAAGTAGCCAGAAAAATGCGGAGAAAAAGTCGAAATAAACTATTATTAAAAATAATGAAATATGAATAAAAGGTATTTCTATTATTAAAAATAATGAAAACGCCATCGTGGATTCATATGAAAAAACATAAATAGAAAAAATCGTGTATAAATATAATATGGAAATTTATATATAACAAATTTCTACATTATAATTTCGGTTATACAAATAATAAGGAAAACAAGTTGAAAGGAATGTCAAAACTTTATGCTCTTTAAAAAGTGTCATATGACTTGTGCAATAAGGGAAAGAAATGCAAAAAGACCTTTCGAATCAATACGTTATTTATCGCCATTATTTATATTGTAATGTGAACGTAAAATAGGTAATAGAACTACCGTCGTCTTAGAAATGCTAGTGAGGTCAACTAGCTCGGGTTTCTTCTTAAACTAGAATATAAAAGGAACTCTTAATGTCATATGATTTTCATGCCCTATAAAATATTTCTATGCTATTATGGTAGCTTTGGAGGGTATATACAAATAAATAGGTGTTTAAACGTACGTTTGACAGAATATGAAGTAAGAGGCGTTTATATAAATATATTTTTAATTTTTTTTATGATTAGGGTTCCGTATCTTTTAAGGATAAGAAGATCGCTTTTTTCGTCCGTCCGTCTGCCTGCCTGTCTGTCCGTCTGTTTATCAAGAACCTTTATCTCAGGAGCGCTTGGAAATATCGAGTTGATATCAAACCATATACTTAGATCGGACGGTCCCTGGATTTCATGAAAAAAAATATTTCTGCATTTACTTGAAAAAAAAAGATATGGCCGTTTATATCGCAAAAAACGCGTATATCATCACTATAAAAGGAATAAGAATAATAGGGTATATATTTATTAAGAAAACGTATAAAAATTTGAACGTAGCGGGATTTGAACCCGCGCCTCTTTGGAAACCGTCCAAGCGCTCTGACCAACTAAGTCGACCAAGAAGCTACGTTGAAATTCTTATACGCTTGTTCTTATAACCTATGTATGTTGGTTAGCATCTCTGTAGGGAGATTTTTACAAATTTCCACTACTCAAAGATAATTACTAAAAATATTTGTTTGGCAATGGAGAATACAATTTTTTAAATAGAAAAATACCTAACGTTAAAAAAAATTATACGTTTTCTTAATAAGTATTTTTCTTTCGTAAGTGTGGAATAATGCGTTAAAAAATATTATTCTCGCCAAACGATAACTCTTAGATAATAAATCTTTGGCTAGCGGAAATTTGTAAAAATCTCCCTAGAAACATTTTATATCTAATAATTTCACTTCCCTGCTTCTAACGAGGCAAGACGCGGCGTTGAGTTTCGCCACTCAACACGTAATGTGTGTAAAGCTAAAAAAATATATAATTTAATAAATAACGACAAGAAGCCGCATTTTACATTGTCAAATTAATGTAAATGAAGTTTAAATCTACAACTTATATATTGGTATTATTGTTGTTTTACCACACAACCCGCAATTCTCCTTTCACTACTCTTCTGTTTTAATTTATAGTTAGAGACGAAGAAATCCTAAGGTTCCCTTTGCATCAGTACGTGTAAATAAAAAAATATTCATAAGGTTAGCCCTTTCACAACGAGATCAGGTTTTAAACAGTTATATTTATTAATATTCCTGGGTTTCAAAGATAGAGCACGATAACGTCATAGGAGAAAATTATTTATGATAATGGTTTACTATTTAGTATTCATAGGTTTTGTGTATAAATGTGTACTAACAGATTATTATTAAATTTCATCATTCTTTTATCGATAATGGAAATCTGGAATATGAAATCAATGTACTATAATCGATAATTTGTCGATATATAATCGATTATTTGTAAGCTATAAAACAGTAATATGTTTTTTTAAATATTTTATGTAACAAACATGTTATTACAACATTTTTATTTATTTATTACAACATTACAACACGTTATATATAAAATTATAATTTTTCTATAATAACTACAAAAATCTGAATTAATATAAATGATTTTATTGTGAATTATCGCTTATTAAATTTATATTTTTTACGTTTCATAATTTGATTAATTTTATATAGTAATACTACTAACATATAAAAGAAATATGAATATTATTTGTGAATGTTCTATAATATCGAGGCTAGTCGTGGCGCAGGGACACTTACTGTGATTGTAAATGCGACTGGTTGTATGTTCGATCCCCACTCGAGAAAATGAAATGCTTATTTAAATTTAACATTCCATTCCTTCGTTCTGGTAGCGAAGCAAAGCGCGGCGTTGAGTTCCGCTACTCAACACACAATGCCTTCGAAATTGGGCGGAAAGTGGGGGACGGAGTGTCTTAACACTAGGTGCTTACCCTACTGTGTGTGAAACACAGCGTGAAGTTTTTTTTCTTAATGTCCTATAATAATGTTTTGGGTAAAAGTTGGATTACAATTTTTGTTTGGATCGATATAAAGGAGAAAAAAGATCCACCTGATTTTTATGTCGGTACAATGACTTTCAATATAGGTATAATGGATCGATACAATATGCGATTAGGCCACGTATCTTTATATATAAACCAATGAAAAAAAAAAGTTTCTTCAGTAATAATATTTTTTTGACGCTATAATGGGATAAAGTTAAAATAAGATAAAGCTTTATTTCTACATAATTTTTTTAACTTAGTAAAAACGTTCTTTATTATAGGCATAAAACAAAATAATAATAATTCAATTTATTTTTAAAAAATATCTTTTTTATGAGTGGTATTCATTTTTACTTGGCAACTCTAACTATCTGCCAAAGGCATAACAAATAGAGAATATAAGTGAAGTGAAAATTTAAAGTAAAAAAATCAACAAACCAAGTATGTGGATTGTTTTATTTAAATATTCATTATTTATTTTTTAATGATATATTAAAAAAAATTCTTGACACAAACTTCTTTATCATTTTTTCAATAGCTACTTGTTATTTGTACTTATAAAATATATACTACGTTAAGACCGTCTTAAAAATATACATTTCAACAATGTGCTCTTTCTTTGAGCAGAACTTATTTTAATTTATTATTTTCCAGCTTTTAGAAACTTTCCAGCTAAAAGTTTGAAGCATTTTTAGAAGCATAACATTTTTGCGCCGCATGATATAACCTCAAAAATCCTCATGGCGAAGTTACCGTAAGTTTTTTTTTAATTAAAAGCATTCGCCATATTCGTATAAAATATTCTATTACTTCTCAATAATATGTTTTTTTTAATAGTGTGGAAGAATCTATCAAACCTGTTATTACAAAAGCAAAAAAGAAAGGGAAAGCAAAAAATAAATTAAATGATGTAAAAGTCGAAGCTATCAAGTCGGCTGTTTTGCCTGATAAAAATGCAACTAAAGGAAACAAAACTGCTTCACCAGTTATAAAAGTAGAAGCACAAGATATAAAGATAAAAAAGGAACCGAAATCGCCTAAACGAGGAATCAAGTGCACCTTCAAAAGTGATTAAGAAAAAGAATAAAAAACCATTCAAAGGTTCAGCAAATTCAGTAGTTAAGGCAGAAGCAGAAAGTAGTAAAATTAAAAATGAAAATTCATCACCGGTGAAAAAAGGGAATAGGGTATATATATATAAAACAATATTATTAAATAAAGAACATATTAAAATTAGAGCCCATACTGGCATAGTAAGATAGCGTCGGACTGTAAATGCTATAGTTGTGGGTTTGATTTCCACCTGGAGTTATGATTTTTCTTTTTATTCGCTCTAGTAGACAAAGTGAGGCATTGAGCTGCTCAACATGCTGTCTAAGAAGTGTCTTTACACAGGGTCCTGTTTATTAACCTCATGCTATTAACAGGATAGCATGAGGTTAATAAAGAGTATTCTGAGTTTTTTCCATATAGTAATTAGAAAGAGATACTTGCTTTTATACATATATTTCAATAAACTTTGTTTTATTTTATATTAATCCAACTTGTTTCGCCATTGTGGCACAGCATCTGAAAGTCAAACATGTCATTTGTGGATTTGATTGTCACTCAGGGATGGTGAATTATTTTTATTTCCTCACTACTAACTTGAGGCCGGTCATGGCGCAGCGGCACAAAGTGTGACTGTAAACCGACTGGTTGTAGGTTCGATCTCCACTCGAGGAGATGAAATTCTTCGCTCTGGTGTTGAGGCAAATGGCAGCGTTGAGGTCTGCCACTTAACATGCAATGCCTCCGGAATTCGGCAGAAAGTGAGGAACAGAGTGTCTTTCACTATGTTCACTCTGCCTACCCTGCAGTGTGCGGGATACAGCGTGAAGCTGATTTTATTTTACTCTAGTAACAAGACAGTGTAGCGTTGGCACTATGTTAACCCTTAGCTTCTTGCAAAATTTGGTGGTATATGGGAATTGAGGTCTTATTACTAAGTTCCTTCTTCCTACAATAGTTTATGCAGGATAAAGCCAGAATTAATTTCTTTGGTTTTTTAGGCGCCACCAAGTGTGCCATCAGAATTTGCAGAAAAATATCCAATATTTAAAAATGAAGATTTTGTGACGAAATTTCTCAGTGTCTCAATGACAAACAATCAAAAAGGTAACTATTAACATTATTTATTTACTTAAATGGGACATTACTTAAAGCCATTGTGGTTCAACAGGGTTTGAATGTGTACATATATGATGATTGTGGGTTCAAAATGTCCAATTGGAGAAAATTCAATGGCCCCTAGGTAATAATAAATTTGCAAATGTTTTTATCACTCTTAATACAACATATAGAATGTCTAAAAAATATAGTTTAAACTTTTTTTTTATTTTAAAAAATAGTTCTGCATTTTTAAATGTGTTACATACAGATTGAAAACTACTCTTGTTAGTAATTCAAAAGAACAATAAAAGATATTTGCAATTTGTCATTTTCGATACTTTACCTTAGTGAATGTTGAAATTAATTAATATTGAATAGTTTTTATTATTTTTCTACTCTGAGAGGTCAAAGATTACCAACAATATCTGGTATTTATATATAAAAGAGGGAATAGAGAGTATAGAGAGAGTGTTAATACTAGGTTTCTCCTGTCTCGCCAGCCATGCAGCATTGACCAAGTTCAAATTAATCTGCTTCTCAAACAAATATTTGTAGAAAATGTTTATTGGTTATAATAGGTTTATTTGTTATAATGTTCTGTAGATTATATTTATATAAAAAAATATATAATATAATCATAATTGATTATATTATATATTTTTAAACATTCTTAATATAATATAATCAATTTGTATTAACAAACAACATAAGAAAGTGTGTCTACAAATTTCGACGTAGTTCAATTAGAATGAACTGTGTAATTGGTGACAAGAGTATGGACTGAGTGTTTGAGTCCTGCTTCATAAAATATTTCAAATGTTTTCTCTTGCAATAACATTGTAATTATTTCAATACATTTCATACTTGTTGTATTAAAAAAATATATATTTTCTTTGACACTTGCAGGTAGGATTCGACAAACATATAGGGATAATTTTAAAGGCACGTCCGACGACGTTCTACCAGAACTCATTCACGGTAAAATAAAATCTCTCGCGAACGACAAGGAAAACTTACAAGAGGGCAGCTTAAGAAAAATTAGAATATTATATAACATGTTGAGGCAGACAATGGAAAAGGCAACCAATGATTCAACTGAAGTTACAGAGAAAAAAAATAAGAACAAAAAACCCAAAAATAATCCGCAAAATGGTGATTCAAAAGAAAATGGTGATAGTGCTGTGAAAAAAGAGAGTAAAAAGAAGAAGGAAAATAAAAAAGAGAATGATGAAAACACTACTAGTGAAGTGAAACAAGATATTAAAAAAGCTAAAGGGCCCAAACGATATGTTGTGTTTGTTGGTAACTTGCCGCTTGATGTCGATAGAGAAAAGGTTAGTTATTGTTTGTATTTTTTATAATATTTATATATCTTTTTAGCTGACTTCAAACGGTTTTGTTACGTAATTACTTCACAAGTTTTAGTTTTTTGTATAGTTTACAGGTGGTCCCATATAATTTTTTCAGGTATTGGTTCAATCCTTTTGAAAAAATCATATTTAACCCTGGGAATTTAGCGTTAAGACAATCTATACCGTTCTACATTTCCAGGGGATTTCTGGAGGCAATAATTATTGTGATTGTAAGGGGCGTAACTTAACGCAGCGATTTGCCTCGTCACTATATCGAATAAATGATAACATTTCGTTTCCTGTCATTGTTTGTTGTGTGCGCTGACAGTCAAACGTTTGTGCCCCTGCGCCACGACTGCCTTTAATCCTATTTGCTGGAATATTGTAAAAAGGGTTTTTTAAAATTGTTTTACGATTACTAAGATATTTAAGATTATTAAGTTTAATTTCATCTTGCGCTATATATATATATATATATATATATATATGTTATTATTATTAACAACAACAAAAGAATGACATCTTAATTAATTTATTTTTAAATGATTACCTAAATTAGCTTTAACTGTTTTGGTATTAATAGTTTCTAAATTATTTTTTAATATTATAGATTATGGAACATTTTTCTGATTTAAAAGACCATATTGTGGATGTGAGGATACCCAAGGTGACCGAAGAAAAGAAATCCGCTATAGCTTATGTGGAACTGAAAAATGAGCCTAGTTATGAGGTATTATTTATATTGTATATAAAATATGAATATTTATGTGAATTAAACCCATGGTCAATTATAAATAACTACTAACAACCATTTACTTATTTTTACTAACAACCATAGGTACAGTGAGTGACCAACGTCGAAATAATTTATGCATTAGCATGTCTTTATTGATGAATGGACTGTACGATAGAAAAATATTTTCTTCAGCTTCTAACCAGCTCACTACTACTTACTAATAGTCCACGCTGTTGGCGTGTTGCAGGCATTTAGTATTAATGTAATAATTTTATTTTCTATTTTGTTTATTTATTTATTTTTTGGATAACAAATAGATATATTAAGATTTTACAAAAAATATTATAAATAATAAATTGTGTTAGAGCAAATAAAATTTTGAAAGGACAATAACCGTTAATTAAATATATATAACAAAAATGTAAAGCAGTGTTTCGTTCCAGCTGGCCCTCTCCAAGCACCACTCGATGATGGCCAACAAACGCATCAACGTGTTGTACTCGGTACAACAGAACAGCAAACTTAGCAAAACCGAGGCTAAGGTAATAAATTAAATAAAAATTAAAATCAGCTTCACGTTGTACCCCTCACACAGCAGGGTAGGCAGAGGGAACCTATTGTTAAGACACTCCGTTCTCCACTTTCCTCCGAATTCTGGAGGCATTTCGTGCTGAGTGGCGGAACTCATCGCCACGCTTTGCCTCGACACCAGAGCGAAGAAATGAAATTATATATGTAAAAAAATACTTCACTTCCTCGAGTGGAGATCGAACCTACAACCAGTCGATATTACAGTCACACTTTGTGCCTCTGCGCCACGACCGACGGAACTCATCAGAAATTTAAATATAATATTTCCAATGGACAATGGAAACAACAATCATCGCTTTAATAACATGCGCGGCGTAGAGTTCCGCCGTTCAACATTGTGTAGTTCAACGCTAAAAATAATAATTAATTTGAACTTACGACTCTAATTCTTTATTAATATAGTGAAAATCATATTTATAATTGTACAGGGGAAAGCAGCAAAAATGGTGGCTCTACAGAAATCTGGAAAGTTAATGGGAAGTGTTCCTCTGAACAAGAAGAGGAGTCAGAGACGAGCCAAAGCCAAGAAAGCCCAAGCTCAGGCTGATAGGGATTAATTAATAACATATGTATATGATGTATTATTGCAATTGTAAACTATTCTTGTGGAATAAAATGTTTTATTGTATATCTGAGGGTCTTTTTTATTTGTACTGTTTTTTTTTTGTTTTAAGTATATGCTCCTGATTTATATGAGCTCCTTGGAAAAGTAATTCTGTTAAATAAAAAATGGTATCAATTTACAACTTGGATTTTAATATTAAAACATGCACAAACAATAATAGGTGTTATTTGAACTAACATTAATTAGAAGGCGCGTAGAGAAGCAAGTTATCTTTTATAACATTTTAAATCACTGGTGAATCTTATTGATTTGGCAAGTGAATAAATTTCTTACTATACCGAAAAACATAATGTTATACAGATAAAAGCGTCTGCGCTGTAAAATATATCAAACACATAACTAAAAAGCTTCACGCTTTGTCCCTAGCGGGGTGCCGAGAACGGAGCGCCAAACGCTACGGTCTCTAATACCTATTCCGCCTCGTCCACTCTTCATACATGCCCTCCGCAGAGTCCTCATGCTTTTAACGTGACCTTCCTCCAGTATCTTTGATACTGTGTTTTCAAAAGTCATCCGAAGTCTCCCCTTCTGGAGGTCTACCTCACTGCCCACTTTTCCTTCATAAGCCTTATTTCTCAGTCTTTCATTAGTCATTTGTTCGACGTTTCGATTCGTTGCAGATTCGATCAACAAGCTGACTCCGCATATCCTACTATAAGAACGCATCTTAGTCTACAACCAAACGCGCTCATCAATGCAGCTACGGCTCCGTTAACATTGTTACCGGCAGCAATACGCCTTTCCACATCCATCTCGTATCTTCACTTGTTCTAATATCTGAATGCAAGATAACACTGATTTTGTATTCCGTCCTTTCTTCATGTCTGAAATTCCATACTTATTTTCTATAAAAAACTCAAACAACGTGAATGCGGCGCGTGCAATGTTGTCGTTGTGGTAGGTTAGTGTCTGTGTCATTCTTAAATGGTGTTTTATTTTACGATATTTTTAATGATTTTGTTTGAAATTATTTTCATTTTTTTTTTGCAAAATCTCTTTTGTTTTAATTGAATTAGTCTTTAATAGAGTAGTTAAAACTGTTTTAAATACAGAAGACACCGTATATTTTTATAGCGAATGACGAAGTGAATATATACATTCACATGAACCTGTAAGAAATGCCGCACTATATTTATAAAGTTATAAATTTATTTTCTAAGCCACTGACAAATGATGAAATAATAATTCAAATCTAAATACGATCAGAGTGAAGAATGATATATACTCATTGTAGTATATTTTTTATTATATTCCCATTAAATTACTCAGGATTCATGAGATTTTTTAACGATTCCAAATGGGATTTTGTATAAAATGTGGAAATTGGACCGACTTTCCAATCATAACATATTATTAATACATGGAAAAGATGATAAAAATAAAAACAAAAGGCAAAGATGCTTCAAAAAATTAATCATTTATTCGTATATATAATTTATATATCCATTTTATAGTTAAAATCAATCATTTCACACAACATAAAACTATAATATTTCATACACGGTCCACTTCCGAGACGTTTACCGGCTTACATCTATATATAATAATTTAAGTCCGTCAATCTGTTCAGTTAACAAAAAATGCTAATTAATACTAGCAAATACTCGAGTAAAGTAATAATAATAATTATAAGTTTGTGCAGGAATGGCGTAAACTAAAGCAAATGCGATGTACACAGAGGTTGTGAACATTTTTAATATTAAAAAAAATACTTAAATAGAAAAAAAATCGTCCAAATAATGCCCGAATTGAGTGAACTATGCAAAATTAAGTACTACAATTTGGAATTCACATAAATAAATATTAATTATTAATAGTTATCATTAAAAAAAAATCGACACATTCATTATTACTTACAGTATTTTAAAAACTTACACAATTTCAATTCAATTATAAATCAGATTCGAAAGCGTATTATTACACAAAATTAAGAAAAAAATAATGATAAAAAAATCAACGTCATTTAAGTTATACTCAATCATTTAGGCCTACACTACACTCTATAATAAAGTCCTCAAGATCTGGGAATCGAACCCGTGAATCACGGACGTTAGACCTACACATTTACAGTCAAACTTACGCAGAGAATACTGTTTCGTTGCTACGCAAATCATTTATATATATAATAATAAAATTATAAAAAAATTACAACATCGACTAATTACCTCTATACTTAGCTTACTCTGTACATAACGCGTGTGCGTATATTTTTTTTCTTTATAATAAAATCACATTTTTACATGAGATTCGTAATATACATGTCTAATCCGATGACTTTGTCTGTCAAAATTCAATTTAGGAATGTCAATACATTTATTTATAATAGTATACAAAAAACACATTACCCTTTTGCATACACTCGGATAAAAAAGGTCTATAAATATTTTTTTATAATCTGCGTACGATAGAAAAAAAAATCCAGTTATATTTTTAATGTAGTGGTTTACAGCTAAATTAATTAATAATTGTATAATTAATATTATATTTTGTCATGTTCGTGTTTTATTGTCATTTTCAGTATTGACGTCATATCCGTACGCGTTTCTTTATACATAATATAAATACCACACAACATTAATTGTTAACATTACAAAGCCCAGCTTTTACTTTTTTTTTCTAAACGAGGAAATGACTTGACATTGATAAGTTCGTAAAAGTCCAAGCTGTGTTTTCTAGCCGCAGACTAAAATTTTTTAAATATTACAAATACAAAATAAAAACAAACATTATTTCTTTAAATACATTCATTCAAAATCTCTACACTATTTGGCAACATTAATGGACCACAGAGCTGCATAATGGAATTTCTATAAGAAAAAAATATTTTGATTTTTTTTATTGTATAACAGACTAATTTCAACCAATTATGTTTTCGTTCTCATAAATATATAAAAAAAAAGCTCGATACAAAAATAAAAAAAAACAAATATGAGTAGTGACGTCACGATTTACTATAAGAGAGACATTCTTGTATATTGTCTTGTCTTAATTCACCTTGAGGGTAGAAAATGGAAAAAAAGTGTGGGAAAGCATTGTGAAATTCATTAGATATTATTATATTTTTTTAGCTTCACGCTATAACCCGCGTATAGCAAAGTAGGCGGGGGTAATGGAGTATTAAGACACTCCGTGCTCCACGCTCTGTTCATTAATTTTTTTTTAGGTATTAAAGTTTGTAAGAAAGGTATTAATTTGATTAATATGATTTTTTTTTGGTACCAAAAGTGATTTTTGTGTCAAATTCAAGAACAAATAGACGCCTCGGCCCGTAAGAAGGGAGTTCTGTTTTTCTACTGAATGGACATAGGGAGTTATATGCAAGAAAGTAACAGTGAGATTATGAACAATAAAAACAGTTGATACAAAAATAATGTTGAGAGTGGAAATGTTCGTTACATACAAATGAATATAAGAACTGCACTAGTGACGACACTACTTTTCAAATCTTTTATTCCATATGGAGGACACTGGGGTAAATGGTACAACACTCCCCCCTTCTCCTTCTTCCGCTGTCAGCGGACATGACAAAGTATTGGGCAGTGGTAATGGTCGCGGGTCTAGGCGTGGTCAAACATTGGCCCAGCGCTGGTCAAAGAACTGTCTCATGCAGTGTCCAGCTCTGCCGACTGGGACTGTCGTCCTCGTTGAATACTTCACAGTTGCTGAATATCAGGCGAACGTCAGATGCGAATTCTTCCTTGCACTTGTAGCTGTAAGAATTATGTAAAATTATTAGAACAAAGAGGTTGTTTTTATATAGGGCAGCTTCACGCTTAATCCTGTATATAGCAAAGTAGGCAAAAATATCTTATTGTTAAGACATTCTATACTCTACTTTTTAACCTAGAATCGAGAATTTAGTTTCACATATTTAAATGTTTAATAACAACAATTAATCCTGTTTACTGATTGTATTCCTACTGTGATTTAAAGTGATAAGCACATTAGAAAAAAACGTAATCTTTCCCTCTAGCTATCCTTCTACCAGTGTTGCCAGAATTTATCTCACGGAAAGGAGAGATTAAATGAACTTAAAAAGGAATTATTTAAAAAGCTTGGGATATTTAATTTTGGGCTAAAAATCTGGATATCTGTCAATTGTCTCCGACATACACTGACATACAAGTTTCACACAAAACTTAACGCTAACCGACAAAACTCACAATACTTACATAGAGTCATGTAATTTCCTCTTGATAGTGGACAGATCCATGGGACATTTAATAACTTTCTTGTACTGTGGGAACTGCTTGGTGTTGACAGGCACGAGGAACGGCCACGCGTGCTCGTGGCATTCCATTTCACAGAGAAGGTTCCTGGTTCAAATTTTGTTTGTTATTTTTTACGTTTCTTTCTTAAATTACATAAAAGCTAAGCTTGACAAAGATAAAAAAATCTATATATTTTTGCAGCTTTACGTTTATTTTCATATAACAGGGTAAGCAGGAAGACCCTAAATCTAAAGACACTGTATTCACTACTTTCAGGTTAAAAGTTATAAGATATGGCTTATATAGTACAGTTGACAAGTCATGGTCACTTTCAAATTAGCTGTAGATGACACGCAAATAGATTTTAAGACTCTCCTTACTTTTCATTATTTTGTCAAATTATGGTTTTAAGGTTTTTTTTAAACTTTTCGCTGTGTATCCCGTGCATAACGGGATAAGTAGAAGAAACCTGAAAACCTAGTGTTAAGACACTCCTTTTCTATCAAAACACTTTCGTTCCCCACTTTCCGACGAATTCTGAAAGCATTGCGTGGTGAGTAGCAGAACTCAACGCTGCACTTCGCCTCGTAACCAGCGCGGGGAAATGAAAATATTCAATATTTTCGTTTAACGTTTACATAAAAAGTAAAAATGTAACTTACTTGCAAAACTGTAATTCCTTAATAAGTTTCTTGGCTGAGCTTTTGTCTTTCTTGGCTCGAGACAAAAGCGGCAAATTTTCCGATTCAAGTTCATCTACTGTAATATAAAAAACAAATAATAAAAACATACAAACAATAAACATAACATATTAAACAATAAAAGAAAGGTTGATGGAATATTTCTCCATTTTCATTTTGGCATGGATTCCGACATAAATGTGTACAAGATCACTTCGTTCCATACTTTCGTCATCACAATTCCCATTAACATTCTAAAATAACAAAAAAAAAAATAATTGTAATTCGCTCTGGAAACAAGGCAAAGCTTGTCGTTGACTTCAGCCACTCAACATCCAAATTACGGCGAAAAATGGCTTAGCACTAGTTCCCAGGTTTCCCTCTGCCTTTCCCGCTTTGTACGGTATAAAGCGTGAGGGTTAGTAAAATATATTTTTCCTGTCTCTGTTTTAATATTTTAATTTGTATGTATACACTACAGTGTACTGTTGAGTACATACACGATATGAGCGACGCTGTGTTACAGTTTTAAACTTCAGAGGTTAACTATATATTCTTTGTTTCATGTTAATTCTAAATTTGATCCTACTTCTTTTAACATATTTACAATTAAATGACAAATTCACCCATTCTCTTAAGCTATTAAGAAATATATAAAATGGTATTCGAACCCACGACCTACCGTGTCCGTCTACCGCGTCGCCATCATCGTGTAGGGCGCCGTTGCTCGGGAACTGTAACGCTCGCCGCTTTTCCGGCGGAGGACCGTCTTCTTGTATTTCTGGTACTGTTGAGTAGAAAATCGTGTTAAATTAGACAAAAACAAACAAAATAGTTAATATATTTAATTATTTGTGCAAAATGTTTTTATTTTGTCATAAATGCCTTAAGCGTTTCAAAAACTTAAACACTAGAAGTTGGTGTTTGGTTGAATGGTTAACCAGTTAGTGCGGGTTATGTGACTAAATTTGAGATATGTGAGATTTTTCTAAAACAACAAAAAAAAATTATATTTCTAATTTATGATCCGATATCAAGTTGTATTCCAATATGTATTTTTTTTATGATCCGATATGAAGTTCTACACACAAGTCCAGCGTCGGACTGTAAACATGACGGTTTTGCATTCAATTCCCACTCAGAGGAAAAAAATGTTTCCATTTTTTCAATTTGGTAAACAAGACAAAGCGCGGCGTTGTGCTTCGCTATTAACACACAATATTAGAAAATCAAAGCATCTTGACATTAGCTTTCTCTGCTTAGTTTCCCATATAGATAAGCAAAACTAAGCTTCGAATTATAAAATATATATTTTAAAAGACCAGTGACGTCACAAACCTGTATGATGATTCAATCCGTTCTCAGAGTCGCCACTCAGTCCACTATTACTTAATTGACTATTCACAGACATATTCATAGAAACGGGAGTCGCAGTGGGTGTGAGAGTGGGCGTGGGCGTGGGTGTAGGAGTCTCTATTAGTGACTCGTCTAACTTTTCCGTAGTGTCTGTTTGCGTAGTGATCGGACACTCCTCTGCTGTTGTCGATGTTGAGGCGTGGGAGGCAGGACTGGGGGATGAAAGAAAAGTTATAATACAAATACGCTATTATTAGTTATATTTTTTCCATAATTTCATTATTAACTTTTTAGAACTAGAAATGTGTTTCATAAGTAACTATCTACGTCAGTATAATTTAATTTATTACTTATTTAGTATAATCAGTAAGTATAATTTTCGAAAATTAGAAATTTCATGACATTTATTGTACAAATTATTATATTACTACAGTAACGATTGAATGAACAAACGAACGTTTGAATGATCGAACGAATGTTTAGTAATTTTTAACATTTGTTTTCTATTATTATTTTCATATTTGTTCTCTTTATATTACTCTAACTTAACTATTGGAATATCCCAAAGCGACAACTATGAAGAACTCGCACACGCTGACCATCAATGAATCTCACAGACTTACATACGAGTCTGTAGAAATAATCTAAACTAAGGTCAGTAGGAATACCCTACACGACATCATAACACTATCGTTGTCGTCGCATTTACAATACATATAAAAGGATGCGTCTACTGCACTGACGAGGAAGATGCTATCGGCAGGTTCATTTGCCGGGCAAATGAAGGTTTCATGACTGATATAGTGGAACACAACATCAAAATAGCTATTTCCTACAGATGAGAGAGATGAGGACGCAATAAAAAATATTACGTAATCAACTAACGTCACCTCAATGAATATACCCAAAAACCACAAAACTTGAATATTGACAAAAAGGAACCATTCAAAATATAAATGTTCACTTCACATTTTAAAAAGAAATCAACAAACCAATAACAACAACTTTAATCAATCAAGAAAAAAAGGCACGGACAACAAAAGTCTGGGGCGCCTAACAAATCATATAAAAAGAAATTATACAGACAATATATGGCGGATATATTTAACTCAACACCCAATGTTTCTAAAATTCTATGTTCCGTGGGGACGAAATGTCTTAATGAATAGTTACCAAGTTACCCTTACCTGGGCACCATGCTGGAGTCTAGGTCGGTGTTACTGTTGTCCTTGTCCTTGTGTTTCGTGTCGCGTTTTGTTTTCCTCGGTTTCTTGGGCGGCGCGCGCGATATGCATTGGGAACAGTACCATTTGCCCCGTGGCATCTGAAAACAGTTGTTTTTAAGTGATTGGTGGTCATGTGCGTGTTTGTGCGTGCAGCGGGGGGGCGCACCTTGAGCAGCGGCGGGTAGTGGCAGTCGAGGTGGAAGGCGCGCACGCACAGCGCGCAGGGCAGCGCGCGCCCCCTTGCGGCGCCGCCGCACACGATGCACACGCGCTCGCGCCCGCCGCCGCGCGCCTTGTTCACGCACTCCCAGCAGTACCTGCGCACACGTCACCGACATATTACATTACAAATATATAAAACACATTTTACCAATATTTTTTTCTTGTAACTTTTCATTTATAAAATCAACAGTCCAACTCACTTCTATGTTCTACTCCAACTATAAATTGAACTCACATTCACACATGTGATCTCACATCCACAGATGAGATCACATGTAATAAAAGAAGCCTTCTTTTTACAGTCCTTTGAAATATGTTACGACTGCTCCTTCATCCAAACGAAGAATTCTTCTTTAAATTTACTTTTTACAAAATATTTTTTAAATTAATAAAAATAGGACCGAAAACCAAATAATTCTTACCAATCTCCTTCTGGAATCTTCTCCATTCTCGGTTTGAAGCAGTAAGTGTGATAGCCTTTATCACATCCGTCACACAGTAACAGCTGGTCTTCATTATCTCCACACAAACAGAACTGACAATTCTATTAAAAGAAAAAATCATCATTAATAAATATTACTACATAATGAAATCGATTAAACTTACTTTTATATAAAGATATCAACAGTCAGCGTAAAGTTCCAACACGCAACTGTTCGAAAATTGTGGAATGGAAAACAGAGTGTTTTTACACTTAGCCTATCTTGCTGCATGTGGTATACAGTGTGAAGCAAAAGAATAAATAACAGGAGATAGCAAAATTAAGAAAGAAAAAAAAATAGAAATAAGATGTCAAAAATCCTTTTGTCGAAGGAGAGTGAGAACAAACAGCGCGTCATTTAAGGAAGTTAGAATTAAACAACTGTTGTGACGGTTCCTGAGATATGGTACGCTAGAAATATGTAGTGTAGTGACGTAATGAGGCAGTGTCTGACTGTAAACACGATAGTTGTGGGTTCAATTGGCACTTTCATAATATTTTTTTTACACATTGCGGGACAGACTACGCCAAAATCATTGTTTTTGGTCCCTAAAATAGGGGCGTTTAATCAAACAAACTATTCAGTTTTACAATGCTTTTATAGGTACCTGCATGGTCGTATGTGCAATACATACCGCCTTCATAATGCTCTTGTCCCACGCGACGGCGTGCTCGAGCGCGCGCAGCAGCATGGCCAGCTGCGCCGACGTGTTGCAGCGCGCCACCGCCTCGCGCCACTGCGCCAGCCCGCGCGCCACGCCCGCGCCTGCGCGGGAGGGGGCTTGTTAGTAATTATTCATCTATATCATTTATCTGTATAATTTCTAAATAAGTTATTTTGTTGTTGGATTTGGTTAATATAGAAATAAAAGAGTCTCCTCACCCCCATTTAAGAAACGACAATATACTATCTTTTAAATAATAAAATTTATTCTTGTTTATTTTTAATGAAAATTCAATTTTACATGTTAGTTATTGTGAAAATTTTCTTCCTTTATAGTATTTTAAGTATTTATTTTTTCTTAAATGTTCTTAGAACGCTCGTCAAACCTTTATGTTAAAAAAAAAGTTTATAAAAATTCTGCTCACTCTTTGTTTCAGTGGCTTGATCGTTGGGCGAAGCGGATGTTCCGTGTTCCGCTTGCAGGACGGCGCCCAGCGTCGCCTCGGTCGTGCTGCAAGATGGCCTTCGTTATGTATACATTAGTGTTCTTTTATTAAGTTGTTGTGTTGTACTTTATATATTGCATTCTCAAAATAATAAAACAATATCGAAATCAAAATTTTGTAATAATGTAGGCTTTGTATAATTTAATAACACCATTTAAAAATGAGCTTTTCTTGTAAAAAGAATAATTTTAAACAAAAATTACATCATAATTATTAGAAAAAATCATAGAAGAGTAGAAAAAGATGTTTCAAGCAAACTACTTGTTATACCAAATATGAGTAGTAATGTTGTTAATCTGCACTCACCTGTGCACGAGCGGCGGCTTGAGGTAGCGGCGCTCGATGTGCGCCTCGAGCGAGGCCAGCTTGTGGCGCGCGCGCGCCACGATCTCGGCGCCCGTGGCCGCGGCCGGGAGCGCCAGGCGCGCCGCGCGCCAGCCCTTCACCTGCATGGACGCGGCCGCCACGCGCTCCTCCAGCGCCTCCACCTGACCATTATAGTGCAAATTATGTGGCCATTCGAGTAACCTTCACAACGAGACAATTACTCTACAACAGCATTTTATAAACAAATGTTTTAAGTGCGTAACGCACTCATACTTTCTTAAAACTCTGAACGTGTGTGCGTTAGCACTTGTGCTTGTGTGTTACATACACTAAATGCAGAGTGCGTGTGCGCTACTACTAGAGTACTCTAATGTATGTGCAGTACTACTAGTTGATTTAATATACCGAAAGAGAGTTTAACTATGAAATCATTAGTAATTTTAATGCGATGCGAATTAAATATATAGTCGTTTGCCGTCGTAGCGCAGGTTTTAAGTACTATTCTGACCAGGGAATATACAACACATCAATAGCCTCCCTTTGGTAACAAGAATGTGCGCAGCGTTTAATTTGCTAACTCGACACGCAATGCTTCATACGGAATGTAAGTAACAAGCTCACCATAGACAACAGATGCATGTCCACGCGCCGCGCCGTGAGGGCGCAGAACGTGTTGGGGTCGTCGGCGGGCGGCGGGCTGGCGGCGCGCGGCGCCGGCGCGTCTAGGCGGCTGCTCGCGTCGCCCCTGTCCACGTGCAGCTGGGGGTGGGAAATTATTGTCGATTTTTATGTGATTCTTATATAATCTGTATCCGTAATTGCTAGAACATAAAATTTTGTCCCTAAAAAACACTATTATCATAACTTCATTTTTACTAATGCAATTAGCAAAATCATAGAGATTTCTATACACTTTACACAATAAAGTATCCACTGTATGTACAAACCTTATTGTTCAAGGTGGGCATGTGCTGCGTGAAGGCGGCGTGCAGCTCCCGCTCGCGCACGCCGCGCGAGTGCAGCGCGTCCAGCAGCACCTTCAGCTGCTCCGCTTCCGTTATACGCCACCACCCGTGTCTGAGTGGAAAAACATATATCATTTATTACATTTAATGCTTTAACACCATAAATATTTCATTATTTATTGATTGATATGAATTACTTATTTTTTCAAACTTAACACATGTAGTAGAACCAAAGCAAAATGTAATTAATTATAAATTTGACATTGTTAAAAAGTTGGGAAAGAACTCAGAGTAGAGTTGTACCAATTGCTACTACTTCAATATTCTCACCATATGAATAATGAATATTTTAAACTGAATATCTGTTTGCAACATACACTATAGAGTACAGAGTATTTTAACATTGACGCCCTCACCTGTTATCCCGTTCCACATATTTCCCCTCCACCCTCTTGGGCAGACCCTGGACCTTCACCACCTCCAGCTGCTGCATCTCCTCCACGGACATGTGTATGGGCGGGGGGCTGTCACACGTCACGTATGTGGAGAGCGCGTTGAAGTTCAGCACGCCGAGGCTGGAAAGACCTGTTGCTTTCGCTTTGTTCGTTTGCTCCTTAAGGGTATCCGCTTGAAGTTCCTTTTCTAGGTCGTTTTCCTGTTTAGATAAAATTTATAATGTTATTTGTGGAGAATGAGCTATGATTATGGATTCGATTCGAACAGTGATTATATATCGATTATTTTAATTTTTCTACTCTGGTACATAAAACGCACGACTTGAATTCTGGCGAATTAGGCGGAAAACGGAGGGCGGCGTTCCTAACGATCTCTCTCCTTTCACGGCAGGTAGAAAAGCGTAATGATATTATTTATACTTGAATGATGTTTTACTTAAATATTAGCCAATAAAAAACAAAAAACACAATTCGTATTAAAACTAATATAATTTAACATTAAATTCAAAAACCAAACAAAACAAAAATGCTTATAACTCTCTAACCATTAAAAAAAAAAGAACTCACCTGCTCCTTACTCTCCTCCACTTCCGGTTCACGGGCGCCATCTTTGTTCATACTCGCATCCATCATATCCTGGTCCAAGCCGGACATGGTCAAGCTGGAGTCCGTGTATATATTATATGACGGCACTTGGACACTAGTCACCATAGAATTTAACGTGAATAAGCTGGGATCATTCAATAAATGCAAATTATTAGACACATCCCACTTATGCCCTTGACAGTTGACAACTTCATTACAAGTGTGCTCGTTATCACAAAATGGCGGCACATCGTTGGTTTTATCGTCATTTATACTAGTTAAAAATGAATTTTCGTGTCTCAGTATTGAAAACCATTTGCCTTCCATCATTTTGTTATAAAGGAGCGCGTGAGCGGTGTCCGCTTCCATTACTTCTGTTTTGACTTCTGGTTCTATTTTTGCTTCTTTTTCAGCTTTTTCAGTTTCCGCCTTTTTGGCGGCATCAAGTTGTGAGGAAACGGCTTCCGCCATTTTGCGTAATTCTTCTAAATTGTTTACTAAGTTATCTTTATTTTCTTCTGGTTCTTCTTCTTTAGCGACATTTTCAACTTTGACTATTTCTTGAGGCTTGTCCATTGGCTCTGCTTGGGTGGCGTATAGTGGTTTGTGCGTTGGTTTTTGAACTAAAAACGCAGTAGGAATGGAGTCTTCTATGTCCAGCATATCTTCCTCTTCGTTACTTTGTTTCTGTTGAATGTATTTCTCTTCCATTTTTATTGAACCTAGTGGTGGAAAACATATTTTTAATAAAAAAATATACTTTTTAGCATTAGTGCCATATTTAACAAAAAAACAAGTAATTCAGTATATGTTTTAATATACCAAATTAAAAAAAAATAACTGCAACTGAGAGTGTTCATATTTGAAATAAAATCCAATTTGTATATATGTGTATTTGTATATTTGTATACCTAGTGTAGCCTAGTTTTCCAGTCTATTTATGTAAACATTATATGTCACTATTTAAAACAAAAAATCATAACACATAAATAAGACTATGATCAATCAAACCAATTAAAAAATATATAAAAATATACATTGAAAATGAAAACATATAAAAAAACACGTTATTTTCAAACCTACCTTCAACTTTACACGCTCCGTGCGTAACATTGGGCTCGTATTTTATAATTTGAGTTCTGTCACTTAAATTGAGTTCACTTTTAATACTTTTCAGTTCTAATGCTTCAGCCTCTTCGTCTATTTGTAGTTGTGGCTCATCATCGTCGAATAGTTTAGGTTCGAATTTTTCTTTTACTGGAAAAAATAAAAATAAAATATATTTTGGTATCTGGGAGCAACTTCACATTTTTTCGGCTTCCTAAAATAAGCAGGGGACTGAATACTGGGCGAGCTTCTCTCGCCCATCCCCACCCGGTGACGCTGTAAAGACCATCCCAGGTCAACGCCAAAGGCAGGTAAAGCCAAGTCGAAAAAAAAGATCTAATAGTCTATTCTTTACTTTTCATCCAATTTTCGAATTATTGCATTTTGGCTAGAGGAACTCAACGCCGCGCCTTGTCGATAAGAGCGTGGACATAAAATTCGCACATTTGACGCAGTGATATCAAATTTAAAATTGATTACCTCCTTAATGCGCCCATCTTATTTATCTCATTAAGTAAGGGCTTAAATAAAAAAAACAACAAAAATATATCAAAATATACATTCAATTATATAAAAAAACACTAAAAAACGAACCTTTCTTAACTTTAGGCGGTGGATTAAGAGCATCCTGTTCTAATTTGGCGTGATATTGTAATATTTCTGGCTGAGCTGACTCCATTGCTTCTACGTACACACCTCCCGCTTTGCCGAGCGACCAGTAGCGACGCCAGTATCTGAAATATATTTAATATTAGAACATTGAGGCTACAAATGCGACAGGTTGTGGGTTCGATTGCCACTCGGTGATATCAAATATTTTATATTTTTTTGCTGGTAATGAGGGAAAACGCTAGACTTTCAGGTTCCCCTGCCTACCCTGATCTATCCAGGATACAATGTGAATCTAAAAAAAAACAATACAAACCTATCCTGTCCATAGCAAGTGGCTCTCAATGCGTGTGAACCGGCTGCGAGAGCTATTAACTGTTGTTCCGATTGACGGATAAGCTTCTCTAATTTACGGGACAACTCTTCTGATGTTAGGTTTTTATCTTCATCCTGCGTGGTATATAAGTGATATTAGGAAATATTTTTATTTGATTAAATAAATAAATAATTTGACACATATGAATTCCTATTTGCAAAGACATTTCTTTGCTAATAGGACCTTGTTCTTCGGATGAGGCGAATTGTTATAGTATATAATACACATATAACATATCAGCGGAGCTGTTTTAATAAATAAAATCTTTGCTTATTTATAACTTTGATGTAATAATATACTCTTTCCTATTTTAAGATAAAACTTTCTCGTGTACTTTAAATTACAAACAATTTAAAAAGAAATATTTCAATTTAAAAATAAATTCTATGAATGTAGGTTCAATAACTACTAAGGGGAATTGTTTTATATTAATAACAAGACAAAGTACGGTATTGAGTTCTGGCACTAAAAACGCAATGTTTCGAAAAATAATGCAACAGGCATGGGGAAGGGAGTGTCTTAATACTAGGTTCCCTTTGCATACCCTGCTATACATAGCAAAAAGGGCATCAATACCTGCTACGTCAGGGTGTGTACACCTTGAACTTAAAAAACTAAATAACAATAATAAAGTAAGCACCTCCTCCGGTTGAGTGCCCTCACTCTCCAAATCACTCAGCCCCTCATCCCCCATAACGCTGTCTTTATCTATCTTCACGTCGGGTGTTTCTTCTTTATTATTATTTAATATCTCTTTTTTCACGTTGGATAAGTCTTTTAAAGGCGATAGTTCTTTATCACTCTCTTCTGGCGTGTCTTTAAATGGAGATGGCGTTTGTGGTTTGTCTGGTGACAGCTCTTTCTCTTGCTTTTTGGGTGTTTCGGATTTTTCTGAGGTGTCTGTAAAAATATATGTTAAATTAGTACGTCACAAACTTTTAGTTTCGTTTTTGTTTAAAATGGTAGTATTAATTATGATAGAATTTGGTTCTAAATGAAATCAGTTCTGTTTTTAACCGACTTTTGTAAATGGAGGAGATCCTCATTTCAATTCTTAGGAAAGAGAAATACTTTTTAAAGAAAACGTATAAAAATTTGAACTGAATTGAATGAATTTCTTAATAAGTATTATTTGATGCTAGGTTTTTTTTTATGTTTATCTCACAACTTTTAACTGTGTGAACCGATTTTATTATTATTTTTTTTATTTGAAAGCTAATACTTCCTGAGGGGACCACATTTTGGTATATTTCTGACAATGATAACCATGATAAAATATTATAAGTCTTAATTTGCATTAGGAATGTGTGCGACAAATGGACGAAAACCTTTTTTTATTGAAAAGTGTACACATCAAGGGCAGTTTTTGAAAGTTTCCTTAAGTTCTGATTATTTTATATGACTGGGTTGAAATTGAAGAAGTCGGTTTTTGTTTGTTAAAAATTATAATTATATTTTAATAAATTACTATAGCACAAATCTACACAGAAAACTATTAAATAACATATCGTCTTATCGATCGAATATTGTATTTGTCATCATAATTTGAAATCTTCACTGTTACGATTGCATTCCTAATCTATTATTTTAGAGATACTATTAAACCTAGGCCAGTCGTGGCGCAGGGGCAAAACACAATCAGTCGCGTTTACAGTGTGAAATCCGGCGGAAAGTGGGAAACGGAGTGTCTTAACTCTCGGGCCTACCCTGCTGCGTGCGGGATATAAAGTTGATTTTTACTATATCTAGATATATTATTTATATTGTAATTATTTTCACTTCCTGATCTAGTAACACAAAAACTTAGCGTTTTGGTCAAGTTAATAAAAAAAAATAACTATAAAAAAAGAGCAAAGGACCAATAATACTTAAAAACTCAAATAAATATTTTTTACTTCACCCCGCATATTGAAGAAACGCCAAAAGAACTTTTGTGTCAAAACATTCTATTATTTGCTTTTAGGTGGCGTAACTCAACGCTGCATAGCGTCGTAAATAATAACATATATCATACCAGTATCGTAAGTAGGTATATCCACTAATCGTTGCATTCGTTCCAACGCGAGCGCCTGTTGTCGTTCCGTTGCTTCGGCACGAGCTTTCCGTTGTTGAAGCGCGCGGACTCTGATGAAATGGAAATTGATGTTTAATGTCATTGTTACGTTTGTTGCTGTTGGCAGTATGGAGGATTACAAAATAAGTAATATTAAGTAAAATAGATATTTCTGAGCATTAAATTTAAGTGCCTTAATTATATTGTTAAGAGCGCAGTTGTGGAATCATTTTCACATCATTTTCAGTTAATGCCAAATTTAATATACAATTAAATAAGTTGAAAATTTGTCGATGCATTAATAACATCGTTGCGATGTCCTACCTTATAGCGAGATTGGGTTTCATATTTTTTGTTGGTGATGTAGTAATTTAGTATGTTTTTATTGTTTTCTATTTATGTAAAACACAATTTTTGGAAACATTATGGAGGTGCTCACTTCCGAATGCGCGCGTCCAGCAGGTAGCGGTCGCGCCGCAGCTGCGCCAGGTGGTCGAGCGAGGCGTCGAGCTGGCGCAGCACGGCGCGGCTCTGCAGCAGCTCGTCGCACGTGCGCGCCAGCATGCGCGCCTTGCTGCTGGGCGCCAGCGCCGCGAACGGCTTGTCGCGCAGCAGCTCGGACAGCTTGTACGTGGCGTTGGAGTGCAGGTGCTCGTAGTACAGGTGGTTCTTGGTGCTGGCGCACGTCTGCTGCATCTCCGCGTCGCTCTGGTGGTGGTCGGCCACGCGCCTGTCTCGTTCTCTCTCTACTGTTAGACCTGCGAATTGTGCGGGTGAGAGAGAAATAATTATAGTTTTAACGTTATTAAATTGCAATTCTACCACTTTGAAGAGCAAAATACTTTTAAGAAAACATAAAAAAATAACATTGTATGATTTGAAGTCGCGACTCTGAAACACCGCTGGAGTGCTCAGACTACTACACTATACGTCCTCATCAAGCTATGCCGAAATTTTGTGGGCTCTCTTGGTGTTTTTGTTTAAATTGGTAATAATAATATATATCAAATACTTTAATTGACATTAAATTACGTTAATAAAAATTTATCTTTTTAAATTGTCTAAAATTAAAATATATATTAAAAAAAACCACTCTCACCCGTCAATGCCTTAACCTCAGCGGTAGCGTTCGCGTACAAATAAATGCGAAGGACTTCACTTATAGTATCGGCGCTTAGCTCTGCGAGGCGCAGCGCGTGTCCGAGGAGCGTTGTGTGGCGGCCGGGATGAGGGATGCCTGGTTCCTCTGTAAAAAATCGACTTTATTTGTAATATATACACAAACGTAGGCAGATATAGATTTCATTATAACGAGTAAATAATTTTTTTGTTTTATTTTTTCGTTAATATGAATTTTAATATTTTAATTGTTATATATTTTATATTTAATTAACATTAAAATGTTAAGCGCACATATTATTACCATAATTGATTCAAAGTGTAATTAAAATGTAATCCCTATTAATCTACTAAGTTTATATATTTTTTTTTAATAAATAAATATATAAATAAACCTAATAATTTCCTTTAAAATAATCATTATTCATATCAAACATAACATAAAAATTATTTATATAACTAAAAAAATTGCGAAAAAAATCCTAGAAAACCTCAAAAGCATACATACCTATAGCAATAGATAACAATCTGGACAGCACATTGAGCAGTTCATCTTCAGCCTCTTGATTACAATTGGGTATTAGACCCATTTGTAGAGTATTCAACGATGGCAGGGAATCTACTTCTGTTGAGAAACATTAAAATAATATATAAAAAATTTTAATTTATATTAATATTTCTGTTTATTTTGCAAAATAATAGACTAGAAGAAAATAATACTATCGAAGAGTATGTAATCTGTACTTCTATACTAATATTAAAATTATAAATCGGACAAGCTTGCTTGATTGAACATGTTAATGTCAGGAATTCGAAGTGAAAAAAATATTATGTTGGATAGTCCACTTATATAGGCAGGTCACGTTAGTTAGTTAGTAGTAGTTTCAAGAGTTACAAGAGTCATAAACAAATAGTTATTTCCATTTGGCCATGAACTGAAGAAATTATTCATAATTCTTGAAACACCATATCATACTCAAAGATATATAAATTAAAAGTGTTAAAATGAGAGTTTGTTTATAAAAATAATATTTAAAAGAAACGCCTTTTACTCACCAAATCCAAGTGCCTGACCGAAGTTGTGCAAGAACTCGTAAACTTGCAGTAGGTCGGCCATAGCCTGCCCCGGTATCTTTAGTCCGGGGACACGATCCAATGTTGGTAGAGGCTTCTGATCTGAGAGAGATGAGTCTTCCTGCGGTCGTCTGGATGGAAATTAAATAATAAATATTTTTATCATATGTGGCCAGTAGTTACGCAGGGGCACAAAGTGTGACTGTAAACGCGACTGGTTATATCGATTTGGTTATCGATCCCCACTTGAGGAAATGAAATATTTATTTCAATGTATTATTCCATTTCTTTGCTTTAGTGTCGAGGCAAAGCGCTGTGTTCACTTCCGTCATACAACACGCAAAGTCTCTTGGAATCGGCGGTGTAGTCAAGAACGGAGTATCTTAATACTAGGTTCCCTCTGCCTACACTGAAAAGTGCGGGATACAGCGTGAAGCTGTTAATCTGTGGTAACAAGACAAAGCGCGTTAAGTTGTGCCACTCAACTCTGTTGAAAGTATGCCCTTGCATGGGGGTTGTTATCTTAGCTCCCTCTGTGGGATACAGCGTGAAGCTAATAACATACGAATTATTCTATAATCATACCTCAACTCAGAAAGCAACTCCATCTCCTTTCGTCTCTGCTGCAGCTTCTTCTCCTTGACGAGCAATCGATCCAGAAGGTTCTGGTGTTTTCTCCTCTCCCTGTCCTCCCATCGTCTACGCGAGTCCAGTTGTCGTATGAAGGTGGTGTGTTGACGACGTCTCTCACGTTCCTGTTGGAAGTCAATGACTAATAGTAATATATATTTATAAATATACTAAAAATATGTAATTATGTATAAGAATAGCTAAAGCATTTTAAAAAATAAATTAAATTATTTTGACAGAATATATTTTTGATTTTTGAAAAAATATCAGTTTTCGTATAAATCGAAGACGTGCATGGATGAGGGTCAAATGTTTTTGAGGTTTCGCAGTTCCATGCATGAATAAAGATTTTAAGTGTATTTGAATAATATCCAAGCCTATAATTTTATTCCGGTAGATATTAAAAATTTCTTTAAATAAATGTAATACTTCAATATAAAACAAGAAGTTATATTAATTCTTGTGTAACCAAAATATGAAAATCAAATTGAAATATTTAAATTTTCCTACATCCCTCTAAAGTTTAGATACAAAACTTTAAAATCTATTTCTTTATCATATCAAAAACCTTCATTGATGCATGTCTTTATTTATGCTAAATTGTTATTGTTCTAATCCAAAACCATGCAACTAACTATTATCTATAGAAATTACTACCCCTAACAAAAGTAATGGCTAAAGCTTCATATTATAATAATATAAAAATAATCTAAAAAAAATATGAAATAATAATGTTTAAAAAAGTAATAAGTTTTTATAAAATTGTTAAAAGAAAATTAAATATTTACAAAAAGTTAAAAGAAAAAAATTATGATAGAGATACAGAGGCGTTTTTTATAAAAGCAAACTTTGCAATTGCATAATAAACCTCTTTATTACCTCCGTTATATATTTTTGCTGTAGCGGCCACGCGAAATTCCGAATGAAAAAATACAATTAATTTTATTATATATTTTTTTTACATGTGATTTATAAATGTTATATAAAAATCCTAAAAAATATTTATCCTTGTTTGTATTTAAAATGTGCAAATCCTTTTTTTATTTTAGAAATTAAATATTCAATAACAATATTAATTAAATTAACTATAATAACTATCGAAATACAGACACACATGTAAGATATTTTAACACACACATAAATTAAATGAAACACGATATATTTATATAAATTTTACACATAATATAATAAAACACACACACACACACACACACACACATATATAATATGAAAAAACACACATACACACAAATAAGCCAAAAATTATTTCTATATAAAGACCTACCTGTTCTTTTAAAAGCATAGCCTGTTGTCTCTTCAATTCTCTTTCCTGAAACAAAATATTAATAAAACTAAGAAATTTTTATTATATTTTTTAAAACATTGTAAATCTTATTCTATAACAACACAATATATATTTTTATTTTTTAATAAATTAATATATTTTTTTAACACCTAAATATTTTCTTTTATTAAAAGTTTTCTTGCCGCTACCCTTTTTTTACCTGTTGCCGTTTAGCTTGTTCCTCCATTTTCTGCTTTTCCAACTCCTCTTGCTTTCTCTTCTTAGCCTTTATTATCCAAAAACAACATCGAAAGCGACGAGCAAATTATATAACAGCGAACATGAAACAAAATGGAAAATAAAAAAAATAAAAACATAACATAAGTCTAAATATTAATATTGTTCAAATTAAAAACAACAAAATTGCAAGCTTTGACAATAAATCAATTTATAGTCAAAAGTATTGAGATTTATATCTCATAGAAATATTATTTATCTGTTAATAATATTTTAAAAATAAATATGTAATGTATATAGAAGAAAAAAAATAAAAAAGTGCAAAAGCGTGCAGAACTAAAGAGTATAAATGAAACGAAAAAATATGTTGTTAGAAGCTTTATTTAAAATAAGCTGTTGTGCAATTACTTTGTTACATACTTGAATAACATTTGTATTTAAATAAAAAAAAACATGTTCTTTTTATGTTCAAGAAAATCTCATATTTTATGAAAACATTTAATATAAATAAGAAAATAGGTTCGAAGAAAAAAAAGTAAAAAAATAAAAATAAAAAGCTTTCTTCACTAAGACCAATTCAATAAAATCTTTACTATATGTCATTATCACTCCATCATTATCTCCATTAGAATTTACCCTGAACTGGGTATTGAACCCTTGTGTACCTACATATTAGAGACACCCAACAAACTATAAACAAGACCGGGTTAATAAATACCAAAGAACCAAAATGTTAGTCATAAGTTAGTGCATCCCGATAGTTAACTGAACGTACCGGACTGTAAACGTCCTTCAAAGGCTGTACCGATATTGATAAGGCTCCGTCCTTTCCCACATTGAAAGTGCCTCGGCTCACTTTCTTAGATATTATATCAGTTAGAATATCATCATCACCACTTAGATCTATAACTTCTTTTAAAACTGATTTTTGATTGTCTTTAGGCATTAACATTAGATTTTGGGACATAAATTCGTTTTTTGCGTCTAAATATTTCTGCTCTATGCTTTTCGGATCGTCTGTTTGTTTGCCAGTTCGCAGTTTCGACCAATCACAACCATTGATGAACTCCGATATACGGGAATACGACTCTATTAACTTTTCCAAATTATTCTCTTGATCCGGCATTTTTCTTTTATCCGGCGTCTTAGTCAACGAGAAATCAAAATATTTGTCGCTAGGCCGTTTTGGGAGATCAAAGGAGGCTTTTTCGGCAAAATCCTTCATTTTGTCCAAAGCATTGTACTCTTCTTCGCCTTTAAACTGATCTACGCTGACAGTTTTAATAGGCGTGTTTTCTTTCAGCCCACTGACTGGTATAAGAGACAGACTGATTTGCGGCATAGTTCTGTCCCTGTTACTCTTAATGGCTGGGCCCATTACGATATCTGGAACTTTCCACTCGTCTGGTTTATTCGGCAACGGCTCTATGCTTAGCTGCGATCTGCCCTTGTTGATATGCTGTTTCGAATTTCCTTTCGTTAGTTTTTTTTTGTTGTTTTACACTCTTTTTATTATCAATTTAATTGTTGACAACATTGTCAGTTCGTTTTTTTTTTTGTTTTCGTTGTTAGATCCCCATATATGAGTGAGTAACTACCGTAACACAACACTACTGATTAAGCTTAAAGTTCTCTATCTACATATGTAAAGGCAAAAATTAACTAATTTTCTTTTCAATTAATTTAGTCCATTTTTGCCTTTGAAAGAAAGTAACTACGAAATGTGAGCACAATGTTGCCAAGCGTCAAATTGATAATAAAAAACAAACACAAGCACATGAATCTAAAACATGAATATACAGATAATTAATCCCAATATTATAGACAAAGGACATACACACAGAAACATAAATAAAAACATAATATAAATATAAATAAATACAAGAAGAAATTTAGTCTGTGGCTTAAACCATTAAAAATGATATAATAACAAATATTTTTAAATATTAATAATAATGATATTTATAATAATTAATATTGTATATCATTTACCCATAAACCAGAATATTATAAAAAAAGAATAAAAAAATTAATCAATTTAAAAATCATACACATTACAATCAATCTACACACAACTCTATCTACGACATTGTAAAAATATAATAAAAAATATAGAGATCTAATATTTACCTAAATTATAAATACAAAATGATCTTACACTATCAAAAATTACGACGAAATAATTCGTTCTGATGACTAAATATCATATGTTATTGATACATTATTTTATTAACAAAATGTTATTAACACCAATATACCATATCTACCTATTTCTTTCTAACACTATCTCTGAATGTTTTCTATATAAACAAAATAGTCGTATATGTATCCCTTTCGCACATAATCTATCTCTGTCTAACAAGCTTGTTTATTCGCATTTATATTAACAAAGAAAAATTACCCATCTGACTACTTAGGTAACTCTTTATGATTCTATTAAATATTTTTAATTCTGTATACCTATCTCTATTTCTCTCTAAACACTACCTAGAAGGTATCTATATTTTTATAATTTCTGGTACAGTTCATTGGTTTTTTATGTAAATATAAAGGAAAACACACACGCGTCACTCACCTCCAACAATTGCTGGCTTCGCGCCTCTTTCTCGCGTTTAACTAACTCGGCTTTCTCCGACCTCTCCAGGTCTCTGACTAGACGAGCCTGGGGAGGGGAAATTTTGTATATACTAAGATTTTATTTTTTATCTGTATTTTTGAGTTGCTAATTGTAAAAAATGTCTTCAGATTAAAAAGTTTCACTGCAAATACATTACGACTTTACATTTAAATTTTAAAAGGTTTAATATTTTAAGTATTTTCGTTCTTATTTCGGATTTCGTTGTTATTTTTGTTGTTTGTCATCTATTTAGTTATTTCATTTATTTAGTTACTAGATCATTTTACATTTACATTGAAAACAAACATAATCATGCTTTACTAAATATGAAACATTAAAAGAAGTAACGCCCACTTTATAAAATATACAATAATATTGATTAAATTATAAAAAAATAATAAAATAACTAATATTATTTTGCTTTTTCAAAAATATATTAACTAAATTAAAAAGTTGTCACTTTCAAAAAATATAAATATAAACTACAAATTAATTATTAAATGAGCGATAAAATAAAAGTATCGGTGATTGATAGAGCATAACTGACAACGTCATGACGGTAGGTCGCTATTACACTGTTCATTGTGACAGTAAGTGGTGGAGGCGCACCTGGTCGCGGCCGCGGTGCGCGCAGTCGCGGCGCGCGTCGCGCGCGGCCTGCTGGCGCCGCGCCAGCTCCATGCGGCGCTCCAGCGGCGGCGGCGTGGGGCGCCCGCTCAGCGCCGCCAGCGAGCGCGCCTCCTCCAGCCTACACACAATATACCACTCTGCTACTACTACTGTTAGGACATTGTCGAATTGCAAAGCTTAACGCCGTGTTTTGCCTCGTTGCTAGAGCGAGGAAAATTAAAACATTAAAAAAGAATTCCCCGAGTGGAAATCGAACCCACAACATGTCCCGTTTATAGTCGCACACCTGTGCCCATGCACAACAACTGGCTTGTGTCCATGTATAACTAAAAATTGGGTAAGACTATCGTAAATTATAAACTATACGACGTAAATCTTACAGGAGACACTTATTAAAAAAAATATAATTGTTAAATATACAGCTAAATATACCAACGTATTTAATATATTTACCAGCGTATTTTTTTATATCTTAACCAATTAATAACATGAATAAGTTTTAACAATCGTATAAAAATTTCAACGTAGCTTGATAAAAACCTATGGCATAATAGTGCTAGGACAATGCCTAAAGGGCACTTTGATTAGAATCCCGCTATATTAAAACATTTAGTCGTTTCCTAAAAATATATAAAAACAACTCACCGTTTACTTATTTCAGTTTCGTTCAGTACTAAAGGCTCAGCATTATCAAGGGACGGCTGCACGTATTCACCGAGGAGAGTGCGGGCGCTGAAGCTGAAGTTGTCACGACATAGCGGTGGACTGGGATTAGATTCCAAAAACTGGGGGATAAGAGACAAATATTAATATTTAAAATAGAATTTTTCTTAATGATTAAAAGGTAAATAGTCTTATATATGAGATGGATTTAGTAAATAAAATATTAACATTATTTTTTTTAAATAACTAAAAGTATTAGTTTTAAATAGTTAAAACTTCATTATTTTTGTACAATATTGATGTATTACAGTTTTTCAGATATTGCAGATGATATAATAACAATTTGTAAATAAATGATGAAATTGAGACATTTAACTTGTTTTTAACAACATTTTCATTGTTGCATCAAATAAGCGAAATCACTAGATTTTATTACAAACAATAAAAAACCAAGTTTAAATTAAAAAAAAATGTACGATCCGTATGATCAAAAAGTCGTGGCCGCTTAGAAGTCAGTTCAATCGTGATCGTGAAGAAAATTAGTAAAGTAAGAAAAATTAGTAAAATATAAGGAAGTTGTCGTGGCGTGCGTGCAACGAGACTGACCGCCTGCAGCTCGCGCGCGCCGCGCACGTGCCGCGCGGCGTGCGGCTCCGGCGGCGTGTAGCTCACGTCGCCCTTGATGTTGCAGCTGCGCGACAGGCCCCTGATCAGCGTCACGCGCTTCCAGCCTAAGTATTGTAAACAAGGAAGCAAAACGTGATGATCCCTACTTAAGGGAATGATTATATTTTAATTGGTTTCATAACTCCGCTGTTACCATAGTGGACGATAATCAAATTTAAGTTTGTGCTTAAGAGGGTAAGCGGAAAATGGAGTTAACACTAGATTTCCTTTGCCTACCCTGATATGTGGAATAAAACGTGAAGCTCCTTTATTTTTTAACATGTTCTTAATGAACGTAATGTTTCACATTTGTTTCAAAAATTTAATAAATTTTTATATCTGACTACAATATAATAGATTGAAAATATATGATAGATGTTTTAAATGTTTAATTTTTATCTATTATAAAAATTAAACATGGATGTTCCATCATCTATTTTTTCTTGTTCCTTACCCAAAGCCAAAGGCAGCCTCAACTGGGAATCGTGCCTGCGACCACCGTCGCTCGCGTCTGAGTCCGACGGGTTGCTGTCTGAGGGACATTCTGAATCGGTGCTCGCTGTTTCACCCAGGAGAGCTCGTAATTTGTCCTGGATATTTGATACAGATAAAATATTTTTTTTTTTAAATATATTAAATAAGGTTTGGTGGTTTAGTTTAGTTTAGGTAGTGGTTCATGACTCGTTTGTAGTAAAAAGTCATGGCTACTCAATTCAATCTAGACAATTTTTTTGTTAAAAATGCAAAGTATGATTTTATAAATCCCCTTTTTATTATTACAATAAATTATTATTTATTACTACTATAGACTAGTAATGAGGCTACAGTATTCAATATATTCTTTATTTAAATAGACCTTTACAAGCACTTTCAGCTGAACACTTTTTTCTTCTGAGGTAACCATTTTAGATCTAGTTTGTTAACACCTCGCCGATGTTTTAGAGTGCTAGATAAAAGAAATAAAATTTAACTTACAATATCGCTTTCAGCTAATAAATGGTGTGCCAGGGCGGGGCGGAGGCCTAGGGCTCTGCTCTGGGCTAGCAACGACGCTACTGTGTTCTTCTTGGGCTTGCTGACTCCTCGACCGAGGTTACGGGGGCGACCTTCACGGGACGGCCAAGGGGATACCGCTGGAAGAATATGTATGATTAAAAACAATAATAATATATATATATATATATATATATATATATATATATATATATATATATATATATATATATATATATATATATATATATATATCTATATATATTATATCTCTATATATATATATATATATATATATATATATATATATATACATACATACATATATATATATATATATATATATATATATATATATATATATATATATTTATATATTTATTTATTTTGGTTATCGAACTAGTGACACTCGCAAGGTTAAAACGAAACGATTTATGTTAAAATTATAAAAAAAATATCTTTTCCTTTATCTACAACGCCACATTGGAAATAAACATACATTCTTAATACTTTACTCTACAAATCATGCTCCTTTCCATTGCGCAATTGGGTAACAATTTGTATATTAAATGACGGAATTAAACGCCAAATTTAGCTCTATAGAGTATATATACCAGGATTTAAAAAAATATATTCTCCTGCACAAAATCCACAAATAAATTTATATTTTCTTACATTCACTATCCTCGCTTCCGCTGGACTTGGGTCGTGGTGAATCCGCGACTTGGGAATTCAGCTCTGGAGCTACGCGACGCGGTTTAGCGCCGGGCTTGCGACGTGCTTAAAAGAAAATTTGTTTTATTTTTGAGGTTTTTAATAAGTTAATGTATCGCCATGCCGCTCCATTGAGCACTTAATAATGTTTAAGAATTTTTACTTGTGAAAGATCATTATTGTAAAGACCAAAATTCACTTAATTTTTTTATTTTTTATTTTTATATGAAAATGTTGTATTTAATTTATGTCGTATAAATAGTATTACTTTTCTAGAACTCCTCGTATGTACATAATTACATTACTTTCACTAGTACTATGTCGCACAATACAATACTGTTTAGATTAGTGTTTGGAAAAATATAAAACATATATTTATATTATAAAAATATATATAAATACACAAGTTATTCTATCTTAAGTAATATATTAAGTATTAAATATAACATATACTTACATATTCTATCATTGGAAACGCTAAGAGAACTGCTCAGTGACGTCAGACGAGACAACGCATCTGATGCTTGGGCAATGGCTGAAAGGAAAAATATTTATTTAGTATTAATTTTGAGATCTTAATTAGAAAACGCATAAAATTTTGAACGTAACTAGATTTGAACCCGCGCCTCGTTTCCAAAGTGGCGCGTGTTAAAGTCCAGCTCCCACTCGACACGCTTTAGTTCAGAGGAGTGTTTTAACTATGGGTTCCCTCGACCTATACTAATATGCAAAAAAAAAGCGTGAAGCTATATTTTTTTTTAATTAAACAAATAAGATTACAATTGTTTATTTACAATGTTTCTTAATGTTTCTTATAAAATCAATAAAAATTATCATTTATATATAAAAAAACGTAATACATAGTAATAAAAAAACTTACGCGGCGCAGGCTTCAACTATAAATGCAAACACAAAGTCTGACAGTCGTATATTTTATTTTTTTAATTAAACAAATACAATACAGTTAGGTTTATCACTGTTTTACTTTTTATTATTGGTTCTACTTTTAGTTATATTATGTATTATGTACTAATTTGATATGTTAACTTATCTTAATATTTATATGAAATTGAACCAAATTTTCTCAAAATCTCAAAATTTAAATAATGACTTAAAATTTTTACACTAAAGAATTAAAAACGGAGAAAAGAGGGTAATTTCACTAACCAGTACTAGCTGCTCCGGATCCAGCGAGTTGCCTCTCTAAGGCCGCCAAACTGACTCCACTTTGACTTGCTATTGTTTGTAATAGTTCTCGAGATATACCTATAAATTTAAATCATAATCTTTCAATATATTCTAACTAGATTTTCAGACGGTAGACTAATTTAGAAAATATTATTAGTTCTTTTTACTATAGTTTCATGCTGTCTCCCTGTATAAAGGGAACCTAGTATCAGGAACCTCAATCCTGTACTTTTTAGAGAGTTGTGTGTTGTGTGGCAGAATTTAACCCCATACTTTCCCCCCTAAAGAAATCGAGCTCACAATTGAGTTTACAGTAGTAGTAGCTGTGTCGTTGCGGACGTATAACAGAAAGCGGAAAATGAAGTGTAAAATACTTTTTCGGTTCTTTACTCGCTATACGCGCGATATAGCATTAATCCATACACATTAACTCAGTGATTACCAAGTAATCACGATTATTACCTGCGTAATCAGACAAATTGGGCGGAGGTGTGCCCGATACGGAGTTAGCAGACCTATCGGGTTTGTTCGGCAAACGTATGACTTCCACTGACGATCTCGAATTACCATACTCGTCCTGGGAATTAAGAGGTTATTAGTACTTATTATAAATATAGAAAAAAATGATAGTGTGAGTGCTAGTGCTTATACCCGCACTAACTATTTTCAGTATATTTTATTTTTATCAGCTTCACGCTGTATCCCGCACACAGCAGGGTAGGCAGAGGGAACTTAGTGTTAAGACACTCCGTTCCCCACGTTCTCTGCGCGATTCTGGAGGCATTGCGTGTTGAGTGGCTGAACTCAACGCCGCGCTTTGCCTTGACACCAGGGCGAAGAAATGGAAATATAAATCTAAACAAATATTTCATCTTCTCGAGTGGGGATCGAACCCACAACCAGTCGGTTTTACAGTCACACTTTGTGCCACTGCGCCACGACTGGCCTCTGCCTGGTATATTTTACCAATAAACTTATTCTAATTATAGCGGTTTTTTTTTGTTATAAAATATGCCCGGGACTTTTTTCGCTTGCGATTTATATGTATATATAATGTAATTTTATGCTGTTTTGTTGAGAAGAACTGAAGCCCTCCTATAACTTTGATTACAGTGTTTGATGTCTGTGGCAAATTCTTTCCTCTGAACGAGATATAAATATGTATGAAGTCTACTCTGTCGTTTGCTAGGCGCGGTTGGTTTTTCTGCCAGAGTCATAATGACATATACAATATACATATATACAGCAAAGATCCAATTAAAGCGAGTAATGGCATTAGTTGAACACACGCACCACCTTCTGGCGCTTGCTGGGCGCGGGCGCGCGCTCGCCGGCGGGGTGCACGGACACGTGCGGCGGGTCCAGCGATATGGTCTTCTTGCGGCCGCGGGTCGTGCTGCCCGGGGCCGACTGTCGATCACAGACCATTTTGTACTATTTACTATTACATTTTTTTTAGGTTCACGCTGTATCCCGCAACTGATAGGTTACGCAAAATGTATTTATTTTTAAGACTGAAATCGTAGCATTATCTTTATTTTGTCAGAGCTCTACGCAAGAATTTGGATAAAAATCATAAATTTTCAAAATCTCTATTCAAAATTTAAATTCACATTTCTTTTACTGACAACATTGGAAGAGAATGGAATAATTCAATTAAAAATAGTAATTATCAACTTAAATTTCATATAAAATAAATTCTTTTATTTTTATATTTATATAATTGAATATCTCACTAGCAGTGTTTTAGGGACTTACCTTTGGTCCAGCCAAAGAAGACGTATATTTTATAATCTCAGTGTCTGGAGGCAATCTCACTCCACCCAATACTGATGAAGGATCACTGAAACAAAAGATCATTATTTAATAAATAAGATTTTATATGTAAATATATGAGATAAAAGTACGGTCAACGAGTCGTGACCACCCTGCAGTTCAGTTCTCAGAAATTTGTACATTATTCACTGGGGAACTAAATAATCAAACATATGAAAAAATCTAAGCAAAAATTTTCACCGCCAATTACTTCAGGGCGGCCACGATTCATCGACCGTACTATACTAGATTTTAATTACTTACCCGCCTTCCAATGCAGCACTGATTGGATGGAATAAAGAAAAAAAAACATTTTAATTGTTGTTAATAATCATATTGTTAAATAAACAAATAGTATAACACCCAAAATAGCAAAGTAGTAATTTTGATACAATGTATAGTTATACTACAAAACAAATTATACTCTACAAGAAAAAAAAATCTTTTCTTAAAGACAGTTTTTCAAAAAAAAACATATTTCACTAATCAATATTTTCCAAAAAAAAAATGCCGGCAGTACTAACCTAAGTATTGTATGTGGTAAGCCGGTGAGCGTGTCGATACCACTTCTTCTATCCTTCTCTGAACCAACTGCGAATGGATATAGCGGAGACATGTTCTGTAACAACATTAATATAGCATTAATATTAATTTTTACTTTCACGTTGTATCCCGCGTATGGCAGGTTAGGCAGAGGGAACCTAGTGTTAATACATTCCATTCAGCAGTATCTACCGAATCTTCGACTTTTTACTGAATTCAGTCTCTCGAGTGGGAATCGAACCCATAACCTTGTCGTTCATAGTCAGATATTAAAAAAATAAAAAATAAATAAATCAGCTTCACGCTGTATGGAATGGAAATGGAAATATAAATTTAAGTAAATATTTCATCTCCTCGAGTGGGGATCGAACACAACCAGTCGGTTTACAGTCACACTTTGTGCCGCTGCGCCACGACCGGCCTCAATATAAATACATTATATTTAATAAGATATTTAAAAGTTTTGGTTCCACAAATTAGATTTTGATAGAAAAATGGGGAGCAATATTTTTTTTCATTACATTAGATTCTTTAACTATCTTTTAAAGACAATTTTTACAAAAAAAAATAATAATTAGAATTTGAATAAAATTTTATTTAGTATATGAGTGACCATATTAAATTACCAACTGATTTTACCTAAATAATCGTATTGTTAAGGCGGGCAAAGCCGAGGACGGGCCGCTTGTACTATATACACTTTTAATACCTTTCCTTTGTGAGCTTGTAGAGCGGCGTGGTAGGCTGAATGCGCGTGCGCAAGCATGAGTTCTCTTTCCTTTTCTTTACTACTCGAGCTACTTTTTCCTAGAAATGAAAATTATCCAATTACGTAAGTATTTAATACAGACGTTATTCTCGTGGGAATTTTGCGAAATATTCCCTCATTGCTCTCCTGTACCCTACAGACTATTTTTTTTGTTATATTTATTATTTTTTCAAATATATGTTGAACTTACTTGGCGGCTGTCCTTTACTGGATTTGGAATGCAACGGCTGCTGCGCCAAGTTGTTGAGTGAAGCGAGCGACGACATGGACTGAGACGGCATCGTCGAAGGTGATGAAGTCTTTGGAAAACCATATTGCGAACCTATAAGAAAAAATGTAAATAATACAATCTGCACATATTTAAGAAAATGTTTTTACTTTATTCAATTTTATTCAAATTCATAAATATATTACAGTGATTTATAATTTTCTTTATCTGTTAGTATGTGCGTTTGTACATGTCAATCTTAAAAAAGGCTTAAACGATTAAATTACAGTCTTCACTATTGCATTCTGTTATTCTCTTAACATCTATTTTACCTTATCGAGATCCAGATAATGATTAATTACTTTCATATAAGCAATAATATGCATGTACTTAAACAAAACCACTAGATTCATTATAAAATAAGTACAAGCGCCTTCGTCCGCCGCTCAATCTTTTTATTATATTATATTCAATTTATACAAAATCTTTGCATAAATTGTAGCGTGTCTTAATCTGACTTATAAGCTATATTACTGTGAAGTTTCATATAAATAAGTTCCGTAGTTTTCTCGTGAAAGTGGAACAGACGTCCATCCTCACAAAGTTTTACATTTGTAATACTAGTAGGATAGGATGGTAATAGGGACTTACCCCAATCAGCAATATTGTGCTGTGAGCTAGACGTGTTGGTGGACGGGCTTTTTTCCTTCGTGGACACACTCGACGACGTACTGCTTCTACCTGATCTGCTGTCAATGTTAAAATTTATTGTAATGATATGTAAAACTTACAACTTTAGACTTGTAATAACAAAATAGTTAAAAGAAAACAACGCTCACAAAACAAGCGCTGTTAATATTCATGTATTTCTAACGCGGATATCAGATAAATGCTATGAAAATATTAAAACATTATAATGTTATTGGCTTCCAAAACTGCAATTGCAAGCAAAACCGACAATAAAAAGTGAATCAAAATAGCACTAGAAATGTTTCTTACATAAATAAATACGATACAACCGAGTCGAATAACAAAAGCGAGTAATAAAGAGTTCCTCTCGCTCTTACCTTTCACTCCTATTACTCTGTTTGACAGGCTTCACCGGCTGTTTCATGCCACTCCCTGATAAGGCCGACAATGCGGCGTAGGGGTCACCCAAGGGTGGGAAGTTCAGCCCGGACGCTTGTAGCCTGGCTAAGTAGTCTTGTGCCGCGAGATGGGACGCCATGGACCACCATGCTGCACCTGTATTAAGAGAAAGATAACATAATGGGGTAGCAATTTATTTTAAATATTTGTTTTGTATGTGACAAGTATTGATTGATAGATAGTTTTCAGAAAATAAGCATTTCAAGAGATATTAAGAATATAAGTACTTAAAATTGTCAGTTTTATTTAAATAATCAATAAATATATGCTTTTGATGGCTAAAAATCATATGTGAGAAGGTCACTAGTAAAACCACGATAATTAAATTACATTTTATAAATATACAAAGAAAGAAAAATAATAAAAAAAATTATAAAGAATAACCTTTAAAACTCTATACTTAGACAGTAACACCTTTAACTTATTAACCTCTGTTTCTGTAATGTATTTCTGTATATACATACATATAGAAATACATATATAAATAAAGATATACAATCCAAAATTTAAAGGTAGTAGACGATTCGCGCCAGCACACATACAGTACGTGACTCAATATCTAATTAGCGAGGTAGTACGATGTTGCATTCCCGACACGTCTAGTCTAGGTCTTTTTAATTCTGTCTGCTCTGATATATTACCGCTACACACTATTATGGCTCAGTGGTGAAAATATCTTCTTACGTAATTTTTACGAAAGAAGCCATCGTAGCGTGCGTGGCAGTGCCTCTTAGAATGTTTGAAATTGTGTTCGATTCTCACTCAAGGGAATGATTTTATTTTCTACCTCTGCTTTCTCGAAAATTGGAGGGAAAGAGGGGAATTTCCCCTTTTTGTAACCCGCTATACGCGGGATAAAGCGGGAAGCTAATAAAAAAATACGAACACGATTATTAATTCGAATTTATTTTAGGATTCACTTAACTATAAATTTTAAAGCCATATGCCCATATAGTCTAATCCAATATGAAGCTTTATTTTTATTTTAAAGAATCTTAGGCTTACTTTAATTAGTTGCTTAGTGGATCGGGAAAATGTAAATATTGTTATATATATTAATTTAACTAAATTTATTTATATTCGCAAAATCAACAATTATAATCTTTTAATCTTTTTTATAATGTGTTTTAAATTCACGCTGTACCGCGCATAGAGCAGAGTCCGGAGAGTTCCATTACCCACACTAATAAATAATCTGCCTTGACAAAACGACAAGAATAATACAGTAAATAAAATAAAACCATTAAAAATAATGGAAACAAGCGAAATTTTACATTCCTTTACACACCCATTACATAAATATTATAAATGGAAAAAAATAAAAGTATATAAAAGTACATAAATAAATAAATAAATAAATAAATAAATAAATAACAATATTTTCAGTACAAGCCCTCAAAGGATTAACGGCTTCCGTCTGACATTTTCCCACTTCCGTCAAAACATCTCGGCGACTTCCATGAACTAATTTGTTTGATCGTTTAAACGGTTTCATCACATTGAATTTAACTGTTCATACGTTATTAATGTATTGCGTAACTGCGTATAAATTAATGCGTTATTTATTAGAAATATTGATCTTACCCTAGGAGGTCAGTAGTGACGTAGAGGCACGAGCGCGTGACTTGACGCGTTGTGGGTTTGATTCCCACACGAGAAAATGGAATATTTAATATTTACATTTTCTCGTCGTTACTAGCGACTCAAAACGTGGCGCTGAGTTCCGCTACTCAATTCCTTAAAATTCGGCGGTATGTGGGTAATGAAAGTGTCTTAATGAGACCGGAGTTCGCAGAACAACGCAGATTGATTTGTAAACGCGAATTATGTGAGTTTGAATTTGATCTAAATTCAGAGGAACAATTTATTTTCATTTCTCCGCTTATGTAAGGTAAAGCTCGTCGTTGAGACTCCCATTCAACACAACTGTCTCCTAATCGGGTGGAAAGTTGAAAATGGATTTGATACTAAGTTTTCGCTATCTCTTCCGCTATATACGGGATAAAGCGTGAAAGTGAAAAAAAAGACTTACTGGCAGCAGGATGCAGTCCAAGAGAAGCTGCCTGGTTTGCGGCGACCCCCAGCGTCGTCGGTGGGGGGTATCTGGAGCCGAATCCGAAGAGGGCCGCTTGCGCCTGCGCTTGGGCCTGTGCTTGAGCTGCTGCACCGCCGGCTGTGGCATCTCTGGGCCAGTAGGCTGGAATATAAAGATATTTCCGGTCAGGGCAGTGTTAAAAAAATTATAAGTAAATAAATTTTAATATGCATTTATTGGAAGCCAAACTCCAGTAAGTTTACTAAAATGAGAAATTAGCTTTATATTTTTTTGACGCCTAGTAATTTATCACCAATAAACTCGAAAAGAACCAGTGTAAACAAAATTTCGATTATGTATATTATAAAAACATAGAAGTATATTAAACAATAACATAAATGATAAATGAAGTTTGTATCAGAAAGATCATGTTTAGTAACATTTTCTAATAAAACCCATAAATAATAGTATGTCATATGTTTAGAGAACTAGCATAATGAAAAAATAATAACCTTAAAAATAAAATAAATAAATCCGCTTCATGATGTAACCCGCACACAGCAGGGTACTTAGTGTTAAGACACTCCGTACCCGACTTTCCGCCTAATTCGCTTCAGCTTCGCTTTCGCCTAACTTTACAGTCACACTTTGTTCCTCTGGCCTATTATTATCGAAGGCCTTTTAAGAGTTAAAAAACAACCAAAATATTTATTTTTCTACACCATTTCTTTACTTATTAAAAGCTATTAAAGGTTTAGTTTTGCTTGCACGAACGATCTCATCTCAAGAAATAATTCAAATTAAAAAAAAGTTTTTTCAGTTGAATAGCTCTTTTGTTAAGGAAGGCTATAATTTAGGCTATACTATATCAGGCGAATAGTTTCTTCATAATTTCCATTTGATTTCAGAACGGGGACGAAGCCGCTGATAGAAGCTAGTACCTAATAAATATCAAAGAAAGTTTTACCATCATCCAACTATGAATCTAGAACTAAACAGACTTGACCTAGGCAATGACCCTAGATAAAAGTAGTCGAATAAACCCGCAGTATAACACTAACACAAAAGTAGGTTACGACAGTATCGATTAAATCCTAGAAAATCATCTTAAATCATCCAATTTTCTATAGAATCGTGTATGACGATGATTTCATTGTGTATAGTTGGTTTATACGTGTCTAACTCATTACAAATGATCGTCTCCCCGCTCTGATGCGGTACAGCGTTATGTTACGCCACTCAACACGCAGTGATGTCCCGAATTCGGCTAAAAATTCTAATAAACAGAATTGTTCGCGATGGCTGTGGATTCGATCTTTTTATCTAATTAGACAAAGTAACAAGTCGTTATTTACATATTAATACGTCAAACAAAACCTATGGAACATGTTTTTACCGAAATTGCGTAAAATAAAATGAATATTAAACGCAACACCATGTGTTTGACAATATCCACTTCTGTATATAGAATGTATATGTACGTTGCTATAACAACGCGTATTTTACAGATTAGCTGAAACTTGCCATGTACGAGCCTTAAATCATAAACAAAAGTTTTACCATCATCCAACTATGAATCTAGAACTAAACAGACAGAAGGAGTGATTGCCGAAATTATTTTAGGAATAGATTGTTTTAGCTTCACGCTGTATCCTGCACATAGCAGAGTAATCAAAAGGAAGCCTGGCATCGTAGTGTTAAAAAACTCCGTCTCCGCTAAGACACGTCCGTTCCCCAATGTCTGCCGAATTCTGAAGGCAATGAGCGGCAGCACTCAACGCCGCATTTTACCTCATACTACAGAGCAAAGAAATAAAAATATAAAAAAAATATATAATACCACCTAACGAGAATCTAAAAGAACTAGCACTAGTTTAAAACCAAAGAAACACACAACGTTTTCGTGTCAGAGAGCATATTTAAATAACGATGAAAAATTACTATAAAACTCGTACAGAGATATTAATCTCAATTCTGAGCTACGATTATTCATGCCGGAAGACATGTGAAGTGTAAAAGATTGCGAACTTTTAGATGACTCACCGTGATAAATGATACCGCGAGAGCTTCTCGAATGCTTATTATCTTGTGTTGTCTGTTATATTTAAATGGGAAATCAGGAGGAGTGCTAAAACATTTCAATTTTGGAGACATTGCGGTTTGGGTAGCGGCACTCAACGTCGCACCAATAATATACCAGGGCAGGAGAATGAAAATAAATAAAAATAAAAAAATCAGCTTCACGCTGTATCCTAGCAGGGATAGGCAGAGGGAACCTAGTGTTAAGACACTACGTTCCCCACTTTCTTCCGAATTCTGGAGTTATTGCGTGTTGAGTGGCAGACTCAACGCCGCGCTATATTTAAATAAATATTTCATCTCCTCGTGTGGGGATCGAACCCACAAGTAGTCAGTTTTACACTTTGTGCCCCTGCGCCACGACTGGTCTCGACAATGGAAATAAATTAAACATAATCATTACCGCCAGTAGGTCAAACCCACAACCGTCACGTTAACAGCCAGACATTGCTTCACTGTGGCACGATGGCCTTTTGTATTATATTTACTATAAATAATAAGCAATGACAATAACCAGAAGTAAACAAAAGGTTATTGTTTGCAATATTCTGTGAAAAGAAGTATTAATATTTGAAAAGAAATACAAGTATATTATATTACTTTAATATGAAATATTGTGCCTCTCCCACTTTATAGGCACCAAGTTACACAATCACACTCATAGATGACAATCTACACTTAATTGACATTAAGCTTTACTAAAATGTTACTTACTGTCGTTTAGCTTTGTAATTCCGTTACTACTGATTAACTATTCACAAAACGAACAAATGAAACAACTGGATTCAGAAAGTTTAAGCAAGCAATAAGAGAGTAGTATTTACGAAATTCCTACGACAATAGAAAAAAACGGAATTTACCATTTTAAATAGTAAACAACATTCCATACAATAAATACAAACCTAAACCTACGGAGTAAACAATATTCAATACAACACATATAAATCAGAACAAGCATACAATTGACTAGTAAAAAACAAAAAACAACCTATGTCCATTAAATACTGGAAACCGATGACAACCGCCGTAACCCGTACATTTAACCCGATCTGAACCGGTTGCAATCTGAAAAACGACGTTTCTACGTCGATGAGTAAATACTAAAATGTTTTTTCCTCTCATTATCTAACCACATCTTATTTTTTTACATAGTATAAAGTCAATTCCCACAGAAGCAAACTTAAATCGTTCAAACTACGTAGATATTCAAGAGTATATCTACGTATAGTTTACGTATATAGCTTCACGGTGTAGATATCCTAGTATTAAGTCACTCCGGTCCTTACTCTCCGTCCAATTTCAAAGACATTTCGTTTTGCAACGCTTGAACTTAATACCGCGCTATATCTTACAAAATTGTGGATTATGTAAGACATAGCGCGATATTAATTGTATATCACATACATACGAACGAAGCCACGAGCGAAATACTAGTCACCGATTAAAAAAAAATCCAATCTGATATGCAATTTAAAATTGTTCAAACAGAAATTGCAATACAAAACCCGACGCCTAACTAACTATATTATTAGATTCCCTAATAATTCGAGTTTGAATCGACAAAATTAGAAGAAAATCTTAGAAAAAAACGTATTATCGATCTTTTCACACGAACATAAAGTCTAATATATAGGCAAAAGATATGTTTGCAGAGCGATAGACGCGGACAGTGAACCCAAGCCAACGTTTATGGTATTACTTGAAAAATATTAGAAAAAGTACTTTATTGTAAATAGAAATAGGAATCAAATTGCAATACGATTGTTAATTTGAGTGTAAAACATGTGAAATAGAATGATCCGTATTACCTTTTAATAAAGATTAAAATAGGTCACGATCGTTCTTGAGGAGGTTGGGGGTTTTATTGGAATTTGAGCTCTACGACGGTGGGTTGGGGTTCTAACTTGTATAATTAGAGGAGCAAGGAAGCAATGTTGACAGAACGCATGCTTTGGATAATGGGGCTTAGCATTAACTGTAAAGTGACCTAGAGATGTGAAGAAGAGAATTTTAAGCCGGCTCTTGTTTAAATTGATTGATTTTAATTGAATGAAATAACATTTCAGAAGGCGTTTAAAGCATTTACCATTGAAAATATGTTTATCATATTGTTCTTTATTATCGTCATTGTCATTATAACTGACAAATGCCCACATACATCATGATATCCATAACGTCTTTCTAACACTAAGTATTTAAAATAGATAGATTAAAGGCCACTCGCGGTGCAGAGGCACAAGCGTTGCAGAGGCACAAGCGCAGCGTTAAATTCCGCTACGCAATTGTTCCTGAACTCAGCAGAAAGTGGAGGTTACTCAATCGTTTATTATGCATCCATAATTCTATTATAGAAATTTATATTTTAGAGCTATGATAAAAATGCAATTATCTTGTATTTTTATCATAAGGTAATATTTGAACCAATTTATAACAATAACACAAACAAAAAAACAATATGAACAAGAACCTCCTCTGCTCATTAACTAAAATCAGTTAAACTAACCGAACGTTTACATAAGAAGAGATGATCTCGAGATTGTCGCAATCTTTTCCCACAGCATGCAAGCTAGTTATGCGGTTGTAGGAATGCTTCGAGTGAACTGATTTAATTAAAACGTGTTAATATGTAGTTAACTGTACTGGACACCGTTGTGGCGCAGTGGTTTTTTTCCCGCATAGCAGGGTAGACAGATCATAGTGTTAAGACATTCTGTTCTCCACGCATGGTTCAAATTCCGTGACATTGCGTATTGAGCGTAACTAATGGGTGTAGAGGAGAGGATGGAGACGAGAGGAGCCGAATAGGCCGTGCCCACCCCAGACACTTTACTCACAACGAAATTTGCCCCGAAAAATTTGACAAAAAACAACATTTACATAGAACATATCTGTAGACACGCTATTGGTGGCACTCAATGCCGTGCTTTGTTATCTTGTTACCAGAGATGAAATAAAAAAAATCTCCAATTGAGAATCGAACCTACAAACGTCGCATTTACAGTCAGACGCTGTGCTAAAGCGGCCTCAGGTCAGTCGGACAATCAGAAGCAGTCCTATCACTTGCGATAATTGCGGATTCATATTTTACTAATTTACACATACATGTCATATTTTACTATTTCACTAATTTATGTTAAGAAATACTTTAATTATAACTTTATTTTTGCCCAATCCGGTAACCGGTTATCTTTTGATTAGAGATTGTTTTCTAGGTGTATAATTAATTAAACCATTAAAATTGTTAGAATAGAATAACTTGTCATGTTATCACTACTATCAATTTGTATATAAAAACAAATGTGTGATATGTGGATGGTCCCTACGTATAAACACATCCAAATATACGTGAGAACGGAATAAAGATTCATCATGCTCTTTTAAAAAAATGTAAATGTATATATTATATACTGTATATTTCTATTTTATTTTTATCTTTTCCAAAATTCGGCGCAATGCCTCCAGAATTCGGTGGAAAGTGGGGAACGGAGTGTCTTAACACTAGGTTCCCTCTGCCTACCCTGGTTTGTGCGGGATACAGCGGGAAGCTGATTTGATTTGATTTTTATTGTTCTTCCGTAAACCTTCTCTTTTGACATGTCCGTTTATAAGTAGGAACCATCTATATACATCAAGTTTCACAAGAACCTACATTTACATTAGAAATAATTACTAAGCGCATCTATTGAAATTACTAAGAAAATCTTTTAAAAATATATTAATATATATTTGGCCGGCGTTAAACGCCGTAAACAAACAAACAAACGTAACTAAATAAGCCTGAAATTGAGGCCATCGCGGCCCAGGGGCACAAGGCGGAAGGCAAATTCGGCGGAAGGTGGAGAACGGAGTGTCTTATCATTACGTTCCCTCTGCCTGCCCTGCTGTGTGCGGGATAGAGCGTGAGGCTGTATATAAAAACAAAAAATACTCACGACAAAGTGGCTTAATAGAATAACATAAACTAATCAAAATCTACATTCCCAGATAGGTAATGTCTCTTTTACTCAATGAAACATTGTGAGTTTGCTTTATATTAAGTCAGATTTGGATGAATGATTAGAATTTTTTTTTAATTTTGTTATACATATTGGTTTTATTGTTTAAAATTTTATTTTGTTAATTATCAATGAAGTTCTGGTTGAGGATATCGAGACGTAGATAGGCATAGATGACGGCCGTGGGTTCGGTTTCCATTCGAGGAAATAAATCTATACATACAATAAAATTGTAACTGACCGTTGTCTATAGACAACGGTCAGTTACACGTATACGTGAGGAATATATTTAAAATTTATCATTAGAGTATGTATCAATATAATGTAATACTCTACTAAGAGAATGAAATAATAGTTTTAAAAAATTGATTAAGGTATTGGTGTTTAAATAAGGCATTCCGACAATACTCTTGTTTTATTACAAATTAGTTTTCAATGATAATTAAATCACAAAATTAATTAAGTAAAATAAATATTTGTGAACTATGATAAGTGGACAGAGCCGCGAGTGAGTCGTTGGTTACTTAATATTCTCAGCTACTCGCTCCAGTAACAAGCCAAAGAGTAGTAATAATTTCCGCCACTCAACGCACAATATCTCGAAGTTTGGTTAGTATTAAGACACTCCGTTCCCCAGAACGGAGTGTCTTAACACTAGGCTCACTCTGCTTACCCTACTACATCCGAGATACAGTGTATGAAGTATTTATGTATATAATAAGAATATTAATAGGAAATACCTCCAAAAAGTCCAGACGGGTCGAGCAGGCCGTCGGGCGGCGGCTTGGCTGCCGCATCGCCCTCTCCGTTCTCCTTGTCCATGCCACACCTGGAACACACGATTGACACATTATTTACTCGTATAATAATTTATAATTATGAAATAAAAAATAGTATTCTCTTTTGTCAAACCATAATTCTAAGTGATTATCTATCAGTCATTATTAATTGAACATAAAACAACCAAACAATTCGTAATTCGTAACTCCAACGCTAAAACACCGTTATGTTTAACACTTCACACAACGATTACTATAAAGATTTTATTTCAATTTTCCATACAATACAATACAATGTATCTATGTGGATCCGTTAAACTGACACGTTGTTAAGTAGAGAATGGTATGAGACGTCAGTGTCACTGAGCAGTGTTTCCCAAACGCTGGGTACATTGAGAAAACGACAGATTTTTTTATTCCATAATTAATACGGGTTCTATGGCAGGAAAGAAAGGAGGTATAGTGCCGTGTGATCCCGGCCTAGAATAGGATCATCCTGGTACTGGTGGTGTCGTAAGAGGCGACTAAAGTACGTGTGGTAGAGTCACGTCGCCAGCATTGGCAACACGCATGGGCAGACTTGACCGGATCGTTACCACTCCCGGCATTTAAAACCGGCGTGAAGTAGTGGCTTTATGCCACTGCGTTTCGCATCAGGTAATACCGGGCTCCGGCGCCCAACCCATCTTAAAGGCCGGCAACGCACCTGTAACTCCTCTGGGGTTGCACGGGGTCGTGGGCGGCGGTAATCACTTACCATCAGGTGATCCGCACGCTCGTTTGCCGTGTCTTTTCCATAAAAAAAAAAGGTAAGCAAGTAAAGAGGAAAGCTTGGCATTACAAATATTTATACCCAAATATTATTAGACAACTTTCTTGTTGGTCCAAGCTTATTAAACTTTAGAAGCCACTGGTCTTAACATAGCAAGAGCAATAATCTTAGTTTACCTATCGTTAGAAATTATCGTCAGTTTTTAATATCATAGATCCGTTGTTTTCTTTCTGCCTAATATGAAACCATTGTTTGTCTAGATGCTTTGTCTTAACATATCAGGAAAAGAAAAATAAATATACCTAATCACTTCTCGACAAGTCGAAGTCGTCGTATTCAAATCCGTTTATAATAATAATAGCCTTTATTTACTATCATACCGAGTACATAGTTTAACCTAATTCATTTATTTATTTATGCACCACCAGCACACAGCAGCACTTGCAGATTGTCTTGCTTCCTAGCATAGCCCTCCCCACGCTCACCTAGTCTGCTGTTCAACTCTGTCCCAATGCGCTACGATAGTTTACAGGTGTTAGTAAAGAGGATAATATAGTATTTAGTTATAAAGCCGATCAACAGCGAATCGGCTTACAAGTAAGCGTTCCGTTAATATGTACACTTTAGTAGTTATAGTATGAGGGTTCTATTATAAGTATTGCCTTTTATATTATAAAAGGTCAAATTGATTTTAAGAAATCTGAAGTTTGAGAGGAGAGTGGTCAGAGATTAGGAATTGATGTCATCGTGGCGCAACAACACAGTATCTTGCTGTAAACAAGATGTTTCTGGGTTCAAGACTCTCTTGGGAAATGATTGTTCACATGCTAAATGATTCCATTCTACGAATTTGCTTGTCATACACTCTGAACTCTCTAGAAATTGGTAGAAATATACCTGTATTAATATTATAAAGGTGAAACCGTGTTTGGTTGAATACGTTTATCTACTAAACTATTATATAAATTGTAATATAGTATGTAAATAGATATTGTGCTTCTTTAAGCTTATCTTACGATCGAATCGAAGCCGCACTCCGAGTTATTCTTTAAAATTTAACTTATGTTAAATATTTGACGCCAGTCTAAGCGCGACAGGTTGTAGGTTCGATTCCTACTCGAGATAATGCCGCCGTCGTTGCGTTACTCAACATACTACCACGAAAAATGGGGCATAAAGTGTGGAAACAGTGTCTTAATACTAGGTTATCTCTGTCAACTTTGCTATATGCAGGATACTTCGTTAAACTGATTCATTTACTTACTCACTATCAAAATCAAATTTAATTTCTTACCAAATAAAGAAAAATAATTAAAGATTAGCACGACTACATCAAAATTCCGCCAAGAAGGTATCATTAAACGATTGCACAAGTGGCAACCGACCGAAACATCTCGCGAACGACACCCAACGCCTATAGTGACCGAAGGTTGACGACCCCTCATTGTCTCGCGGCCCGGCTTTTACTCGGTGCCGGAGAAACCGCACCGTGAGAAACTATATCGGCACAAATATATGTATTTATATATGTATATAAGTTTGAAAACGTTAATTTATACGTGACTTAGGTTCACGCTGTATCCCGCCAGGGATACAGCGCCTACTAGTCAGAGAAACGGAGCGCCAAACGCTACTGTCTCTACATACCTCTTTCGCCTCGTCCACTGTCATCAAACTCTCCTCCTGGGGGTCCTAGTCCTAGTGTTAACACACTCCGTTTCTTATTTTCCGCCGAATTCTGAGAGCATTGCGTGGAGTGGAATGATTTATATAAATATCAAACACGATATTATTTATATTACACTCAACACACAATGCCTCCAGAATTTGGCAGAAAGTGGGGAACGGGGTGTTTTAACATTAGGTTCCCTCTGCCTACCCTTCTGTTATCACAAGCGATAGAAAGAAAAATATCTAAAAAAACATTTAAAAATTAAACGTATCAAGACTAAAACCCGCGCCTCCTAACGTGAACGTCTAAGATATTTTTTTATACTTTATGAGGTACATCATGGCTTTAAAACAATATTAATCATAATTTATAATTGTAGAGAGAAAACTTAAAAGTGATTAACAAAATTATAATTTATATATTTTAGCTTAAGGTTTTTTTTTATAAGAACATTCTTATAATAAACAAAAGTAGTCAACAATTCAATCTCCTTTTCCCAAGTCGGTCAACATAATACCCACCATACACACGTCGATCGATCAGTTTTAGCGAATCAAATTGCAAAAAGGCTCTTAACGCTAACTGTCCTTTTAACGTGATAATAAATTATCTGTTGCTTACTTTCGATTAGCGAGGGCCAATAACCTTTGGAGTGGTCAATAAATAACTATTAAGGTGCAAAAGTATATTTGTCTGTGTGTTAAATTAATAAATAAGTCCGCGCTTCACGCTGTATTCAGCTCACGGCAGGGTAGGCAGAGGAAACCTATCAAAAAGGCGTTGCGTGTTGGCGAAACTCAACACCGCGCTTTGTCTTGCGCAAACCAGCGAAGCGACCGAAGAAATGAAAATATAAAATTTAAAAAATATTTTATTGCCTCGAGTGAGGTTCGAACCCACAACCAGTCGCGTTTACAGTCACACACTAGTGCCCCAGCACCAGGGCTCGCCTTTATTTATGGTTTATATTATTTTAGATACATAAAAAGTGTGTCATTAGAGCTGCCACCCAGCGGGCAGAATAACTCAACATCGTAAGAACAATGCGGGAGATACGTCAAGATAAAATAAATCAAACCTATAATACTAATTACTAATATTACAAATACTAATGAGAGTTTGTTTGTTACGTTTTTACGTCAATACTACTCAGCCGTTTATCATGAAACTTTGTACGCTTATCCTTAGTGAAGATTGGAAGGACCAGGATTCTTTATATTAAAAAATATATATTATCCTTTGGCTATAATATACAAATAACATTTAACGAGAGAAGCCGCGATTGATTCTTTAGTATTCTATATATTACTTACTAATGAGGGAATGACAGACAACTCACAACCGACACCACTTGGGGAGTTGAGGGGAGTAAGAGAAGGTTTCATGAAATTTTTATGGAGACTGGAGAAAGGAGATTTTCCATCGTAAAGAACACACAACACAGTTTTGTGTTATTATAAAACTTCATTATTATAAAGTGCGGACGGAGTCACCGGGAAAGATAAATTAGTAAACGAATAATACGCGGATTAATGAAGCAAAAAAAGATCTTTAGATAAGTCCTTATTAATTGCTCGACATTGCATGAGATAAAAAAGTACTTAAAAATACATTGTATCATTATTAATAATTAAACTATATTACAATCGAGGCTATCGAGACGCAAGACAGCTTCTGACTGTTAACAAAATGGTTGTAGGTTCTATTTCATTTCCCCGTTCTGGTGGATGGAGAGCGGCGTTGAGTTCCGCCACTTAACACGCAATATTTTGAAGGTTGCCTTTGCCTACCCCGCTATGCGAAAAAAAGCGTGGAACTAATATATAATATACTGTTTAATTTATATGGAATGTTTCTAACGCATATATATGTATAAACAGTAATTTAAGCAACTATAAAACCTTTTAAATTGGAACAATGCCTGCAAATTGGCGGTTCACAGTAAAGTAATTGCAGATACGACGGTAACGGCTCTAATAATCCTCTTTTGTCTCTAGCAAGGACGTGACGGTTATAAAAAAATATAATTGAGTTATAGTTGTAAAGATAATATCTAAGCATATGATAGAATCATCATATTATCGATCGTAGCATCTCATTTTAGACACGGCGGTTGTGGGTTCGGTACACTTTCGGGGAAGTGAATTTCCCCGCCTTGGTAAAATAAAAAGCTGCGTAGTTGTGCCACCCAACATGCAATGACTCGCAGTCGGGCGGAGTGTTTTAACACTTAACACTGGGTTCTCTCTATACTCCGCTGCGTGCTGGATAACAATGACATACCAATTACACACTAAGTCTAAGTTAAATTATAAATTTTATAACCGTCTGCTTACTACGTTGCTTACTAGATTTTGACGATTAATCTCAATAAAAGTAAAAAAAAACAAGCTCATTTTATATCTTTCGTCAACGACCCAGTGTAACTACAGAGAAACTACAGGTCTTTAAATTGGAGATAGGAGCGATTTTCGAAGGTACCCTTGTCGTATCGACCTGGAAATACTGCCGCGTAGTGCGCGGAAGGAAGTCACAAAATTGCACAGTAGTAACGTAGTGTTACTGTGAACCATACAAATTAAATTGAATATACAAATGTCACTTCTTCTAGCATATAATATAGTTGAAACAGGATTTATACTACTGATTAAATATACATGATTATTATGATCAAACTTATTTGTATAGTTATATATTATGATTTTATATTGGTAAGAGCTATAAAATTATTTCTTAGAATAAATTTGTACAAGGTATTAAAAATTTAAATATAAAGCTTTAAATAAATATAAATAAGGATTAAACATTGTGAATTATGAAAATTTAAAAATACGCAGAAACGTATTTCAACATTATATGATTAATTTATTAGTAAATAAAGCCCGTAGTAGTTAATTATTTTAATTTCTCAGCTCTGCTAAAACGAAGAGCGGTGTTGAGTTCCTACAACACGCAATGTCTCAAAATTTGAGCACGAAATGGGAACCGAATGTCTTTAGCGACACTACTTTCTCATTACCAACTCGGGCATGCGCAATACGACGGGAAGCTGTAGAAGAAAGACTCAAGTAATCAAAATTTTATGTTACAGTATGAGTCATTTGGTTAATCTAAATAAATTAGTTGAGGCTTAGTGCTACGAGTCGCAGTGCGGGGCGTTGCCTGCTCAAATTTAATTGGGTTTGGCAAGTTGGACTATATAAAGTATACATTGGTATAACATTTCCATGGAATATCTCGGTAATCAGTACAAAAAGTGAGTGGTAAGAGAGGCAGGGGGAGACGGGTAGGTCACGTAAAAAGCACAAGAACAAGACAGAAACTCTGAGGACAAATGTGAAGAAATAGATGACAGAGGTATGATCAGATGGTAAACTATCGCGGTCTGTTCTTTCTGGCAGAATGGTACAAAAATTACGTTGGAAGTCAGTTTGAAACCTTTTTGTAAGAAATCACCATAGAGCCATAGAGAAATAGATGTTTTACGATCGGATAATAATTCCGAAATTCTGAAAAATTAAGACAATATTTTTAAAGTATTATCCCACACACCACAGGAAAGAAAAATACTTACTTAGAAAACGTATAAAAATATGAATGTAGCGGGACTTGAACCCGCGCCTCCTGCAACCGACCTGGTCGGTGTATTTATGTATATATAGTGACAAATTATAGTAGAGTACTTTTAAAATATTCTTCCATTATATCTATGTACGTAAATCTACATACGAAAATATTTTATATACACTGATGGTACATTGTTAAAATGGGTCGTTACAGTCTCACACTGTAAGAATGGGTCATCTGTTATAAACAACTCGTAGTCTCGTAGTCGTTTGATCACAGGGGACAGGGGCCGCGGGCACAAGCTAGCAGGCACTAGCAGGACACTGATTCTCCACTTTCCACCTAATTTTGTACTGCTCAGAGCGGCGGAGTTTAACACAGTAATTATTTGTCTTTAAAAAATAGACAAATGAATTAAGAACAGTCAACAGCATCAATTCCATCCTTTTTTTTAATATCTTGCAAATAAAAGAGTTGACAGAACGAATCTGGGAACCTAGAGTTAAGGCACTTTGTTGCCATTAAGACACCTCCATTTCCAACTTTCCCCCGAATTCCGGAGGCATTGCGTATTAAGCAGCGGAACTCAACGTCGCGCTCTACCATTTCCACACCATTCAAAACCAAATGCCTATTATTCAACATCTACCGACCAGATACCACGAGGCTACAAAACGACTAACTAACAAATGTCCATACAATTGATGTACAAAGGCGCGCCCTGAATGACGTCACCCAACCGCTTGCATCTAGCAATGCATCTAACAGCTGTGACCCTTTTACCGGACCCAGTTCACATCTGATTTGGTATTACATTAGAATACTAATATTATAAAGCTGAAGAGTTTGTTTGGCTAAACGTGCTATTCTTAAGAACTACTGGTTAAGATTATGGATTAAACGACATCAGGTTAAGCGTTTCTATGTAACCCACTCGGTAGTGGAGAACGTCGTGCCTAAACACTAGGATCTCTCCGTTTTTAAATCTTAGTGAAAATCGTATTGTGACGTACATTTGTTCTTTTTCATTCAGATAGGATCCAATTGACTTGACCTTCAAATCTCTCTGGGACGTACGCTTATAGTTACTTACTTTAGCTTCACGCCTTATCTCGCATGTAGCAAGGGTAGGCAAAATTAACCTAGTACTAATTACGAAAGTGAAGAAAAAAAAAGCCCTTTACTCCCTGTGTAAATCGAACCCACAACCGTTGCGCTTACACTCAGACCCTGCTGAATTAAAAATAATTATAAAAAACTCGGCTTTTAAAAATAATGAGGTGTTATTAGTATATTTAAGTTTGAAACTCACTTAGCCTTTACCTTTTTTTTTTTTAATTTTTATAATCAATATTACGGTATACAGTATGTGTTATAATTATTAAATGTCGATAATATTAATATTAATTTATGACTTTTTATTGTATGTATATATATCTGTATGTATGTTTGTGTAATAATTCCATAGATATATCATAAGAACCAATGTTAAATAACTTAAATGCAATAGCTCTTCGCAGTAATTAAAATAATTGCTTTAAAAAACAAGATTCCTTGGTGTTAATAGAGTGTTTATATTTAAGTACCTACCTTCAAATCCTTATAAAAAAATAATTACATTGTGAACTTGAAAATTGAAGTTGAAGTTAAATGGCACGAACAATTATGGACAAATAAAGGTTAAATAGTTTTAAAAAAAAAGTGAATTAAAAACAATACAAAACAAAAACCCAACAGCATAAAATGTATGTAGTAACGCTCACGCCACCAAGACAAATCCAACGACGTATTATTTATCAAAATCGGTTCAATGGTTTAACCGTTATAAGGGAACAAAGGGACGGACATGTATACGTACGTACGTGCTAAAAACATAATCCTACTCCTATTGGGCCACGCGGCAGTCAGGTAGAAAGTATAAGAATTTGAACGTAGCAGAATGAACTCGCGTCTGTTGTAAATCTTCGATTTTTTTATATATAAGCAATAATTTATTATTTAATATTTTTCTTTCAGCCAAAGTGTGAGAGTGATGCTTCACTGGAAGCTCACCTCTAAAACAAACAGACAAGAATCAACTACCATCTTGGATTATTGTTTTTATAAACAGATTGCCAAGTAGCAGATTACATAAAAAAAAATATATATATTTGTCTTCCGTATGTGTGCAATAAGGAAATTTTTAACCGCTACCCAAAAATTATTCAAAAGCGCGTTCGAGCTCCGCTCCATAAAATAAATATTTATTTATACATTTGTAAATACTTTTCTTTCCATTTTGTAATTTCTGTGTGTTTAGTTACAAATGATTTTTTTTTATTTTGAGTTAACTTTGTAATAAAGCAGTGTGTTTAGTAGCAAAAGCCAACTCTACATTTTTATTTCATATAAATACAATAAAGTAAGCAGTAAAATAAACGAGCCAGTTTCATACCCTACTCGTTCATTTACTCGCCACGTCTGCGTTAATTATATTTTTTTCTCACTTTCCTCCCTATTCCTTGTTAAGGTAGATAGGATATTTTTAAGGATATTTCTTTGCCGTTACGTGCCGTTAAGGGAGTAACTCAACGACACGCCACACACTCGTCTGAACCGCATCGAAAAGTTCAAAATTCATAATTTCCACATCCATTTCGAAACCCACAACCATCGTGTTTACAATCAAATGCAGTACAAATGCAATTACGCTGCCATAATAACCTCAATATTATTATTATATTCTATATAAACTTATAATTTAACACGAAACGGTGTTAGTATTAAAAAATCAAATCTACAGCAAGCAAGAACTGCAGATTTGAAGAGAAATCTTAATTTTATAAAGTGCCATTATTTCATAAAATAGTTTCATAAACGTTACTTCACAACAATGCATTCAAACGAGGAGTTACGTAAACAGTTCAATAGCCTTCAACTGGGTTCCTTAGAAACGTCGCAGTTAAAGTTAACAATTTGCTTGCGTGTATGGTTAAATATAACCGTTTTATGGCTGGAGCCTATAAAATTAATGTAATGATATATTCAAAATTATAATAAACCTATTTTAATTACATAACAAATTATTGATAAAATAATATAGCTATATTTTCTACAAAATGATATATACTTTTCGTCGTTTTGAAACGGCATTTAGTATAATTACGAATATTATAGAAACTGCCGTTTAAAAATGTCATTTTCAATCTTCTGCTCCGAACAGTGATTGATGCGACTGCTGTATATTCAAATCTCAATCGGATCAACGAACTATTTTCATTTAACCGCTGTCGAAAGACAGTACTGGGTTTATTTTTAACGGCTAAGAGATAATTAATGTCTTGCATTTGGGCGGAAAGTCGGGAACAAAGTGTCTGTTAAAAAAGCACAATTTTTTTTATTTTTTTAATAAAATTCTACAGATAACAATTAAAAAGTCAATAACCACTACCACAGTTTACTTTTAGGTGTAAAAAAGGCACATGTTGGATGTGTGTTAAAATTTTAAAGATTATTTAAATAACCATTTTTTTTAAATAATAAAAAAAAACGATTAAGTATATCATGATCACAGTTTGTCTAACATTTTTACATAGTATAGTGAATCAAGAATATATCAGACGAACTGAGTCAAAGTTAAATGAAATACACAAGTAAAGAAATGAAATAACTAACTTTATACATTCAATAAAAAAATGCCTCACTTTGAACGTCAAATAAATTACTATCAATTCTCTAAAATTAGATTGAGGCCAGTCGTGGCACAGGGGCACAAAGTGTGACTGTAAAATCGACTGGTTGTGAGTTCGATCCCCACTCAAGGAATTATTTTCCTTGAGTTTTTTTATTTACATTTATATTTTAATGAGTTTCGCCACTTGCCTCCTGCACGCAATGCCTCCAGATTTTGGCAGAAAGTGGGGAACGGAGTGTCTTAATACTATGCTCCCTCCGTCTACCCTGCTGTGTGCGGGATACAGCGTGAAGCTTATATATATATATATATATATATATATATATATATATATATATATATATATATATATATATATATATATATAAATATTATAAATGGACAGAGATCTCGTAAAAGTAATTCATCGAGTCCAGTCACCGCGCCGGCGTGATTCATTCATACGCATGCAAATTAATTCAGTAGTAGTACGTGTATATTTGGTTTATATTAAATTTATATTTATATACGTTTTTGAGGTACCGGAAATATCTTATTTATTGATCAATCAATTATTTTATTTAAGATATTTCTTTAGCTTCACGATGTATCATGCACACAGCACGGTGGGCAGAGTAAATACATGGGAGAGAATCTTAACACACTCTGCTTTTGAAGAAATTGTGTGTTGCTTGTTATGTGACACCAGGACAAAGAAATGAGAATATTAAATATTTCAGTTCTTAGAGTGGAAATCGAACTCACAGCATGTCGTGCTTACAGTCCCGACGACGGTCCCTTAGAGAGAGAGAATTAGTTTGTAATTTTGTTTACAATTTATACTTTTAAAATAATTCACTGTTTTGTAAGCTTTTAAAAGAACTATAAATATATATACCAAATCCGTAAAGGTGGTCAATTCTGTACAATTGAATATAAACAACAACAAAATCTTGGGATATTTTATATAAGAAAAAACCGGAAGCCAAAAATATCTATGTAGATATTAGCTTTCGGTTTTTTTTCGTCGTGACGTTAGTAAACGTACATGTGTGCGATTACTGTTTGCAATTCACGCAAAAAAACTACTAGATGGAATTATTTTCGTTTATAATTTATTTGAAGGTCTTCAAAAGATATAATTTAATATAGTGTTTCAGAGAAAGTTGTTTAACTTAGTAAGCATATTCTTTTGGCATAAAAAATATCTGAAGTAGCAGTCCAGCTAAACCTTCGGAGACATAAATTTAATTATTATAAAAAACTTGAATAGCGTTATATATTGTACAGCGTGTAATTATGAGCACTCCGGTGATATTCGAAAATTGATAGTCTAAAACACCAGCTGTGAAACCCTAGCGTACCGTCTATTCTATAAGAGACGTTATAGCGTCTTGGCAAAAACTTATCAATATAATGAGTATTTCCGTTGACATAAAGAAGCCGGTCAAATGCGAGCCTGACTAGCATAGGAAAGGTTCCAAGAGGGTTATACATTGTAGAAAACTCGTCATAAGACGAACCAAATACTTACTAAACCGACGATATAATAATATAAAAAAGTTGCGCTTTAGTTCCTCTTACCTGCAATGGTACCTATCATTCAGAAACCGAGGAGAAGAGTCGAATCTCGTACATTATCACTTTGTCACTTCACCCCACTGCACTACACTACACTGTCACATGCACATTGTTCAATCCAAATGCACCTGGAACAAGGAAACCATATATTAAATAAAGGTACCTACTTAAAAAGAAACAAAAAACTATATCCTTTTTTCTATCAGATTTTAAAGAGGGACTTATGAATAATTGAATTATGTCAAAAAAATCAAAATAATTATGAATATTTCCAGTGAATAAATTGTTCTTAAATTAACCTATTTCTTTGAATGTTTCGTATATGTATAGGTAACGACTATTACGTTCCGTTGCGTTATGTATATCCAGAAACAAAAGACAATTAAAAAGATGTAATCTTTGGATACAGATCATAAGATTTATCATAATATTTTGTATACACACAACGTACAACGATTATTTAGCAGAACGCTCGTTAACCTCGTTTAAGCTCGTTTCCACTGAATTTTAGAGGCATTGTGTATTAAGTCGCGGAACCCAACGCCACAATAAATAAAATAATAAGATAAACATTACATATATTAACTTTCTATCTTTATTAATAATATAAATAAAAAATAACACCAATTTATTGTAATACTACTCCAAGAAAGTTCTGGCAAATAATACATACAAACGCAACAATACACTTTGGTTTAGCTCGGACCCTTAACGGAGGGTCACGGGTACAAATTCAATTCTATTATACACAAATAGGTAGGTATATAAGCTGTCACGATTCACAAATAACGAACGCACCCCTCATTTGAATTCGCAACATCCAGGTAGGCTTGTCACGTTCTTGATGGCAAAAAAATAAGGTTACCTGCACACGTGGTCGTTTTGCGACAATATGATTAAAATGTAGAAATATCGGTAACTAGAAGGGCATTTACAAAGATAATAATAGTTAATTAATATGTTACGTAAATTATTGGACCATAACTTACGTAAATTATTGGAATATAAGTAATAATAAAATAAAATAAATATAGCCATTACTTTGTGTAATAAAAAGAAATATCGAAATCATATATTTGAACGAACGAAGAGGCCGTCGTGGCGCAGGGGCACAGCGTGGAGCTATAAGTGATAATAGGTGTTAGTTGGATTCCCACTTAAAATAATAAATTATTTCCATTGCCTCTTTCTGGTAACAATACGTTGAGCTTCCGCTCACACAATATCTCAAAAATTAGGCGGGGCGTGAGGAACGTTATCCTGCCTATCTACGCGAGATACAACGTAAAATTATTGTTTATTATTTTATGCTATCTAGGGAATTTAGCATAACCTTATCAATTATAGCACTTAAAATAAAACATACAAAAACGAACACAAAGACAAGAGAAAGTTAAATTTGACGTTAACAGGTCCAGATATTCAAAATTAATAAATGAAGGTTTTTATAAACGTAAGTTGGTCAAATTTATATCAAAAATAAAAACATAAAACTTTTAATGCTTATTATACCGTAAAATAACAACAGTTCATACATTTAAAAGTTAAAGCAAAAGAACACCTTTCACTCAAACACACATACAATAACAATAATGTTTTTAAAAAAATATTAAAGTGATAAACATATGAGATATATAGAGTTGAAATATAGTTAAAAAAAAACATAAATGCCGAGTTTACTAGTATAGTAACCTCTAAAGAGTTTCGCTACTCAGTTTCTAGCTCCATGATATGATCCACCTCGATGATACCATAATGTCATCTAAGCAACGTATAACTTGACAAATAACACGATACCACGAATATTATTAGAAAACACCGACAAAAAACTGCTACTGCGACAAGACAGTCGCTCCAACCCTCGACAGTCGCAACACACAACGCAGCCTAATTCTATTACACCAATAACAGGGCGTTACCGTATTAATGCACACAAACAGTACTGCCAAGAAAGTGGACCTCTCACTCACACCTACACGCCGGCGGGGGAGGGGGAGAGGGACAGTTGACAATCAATAATGGCGGTCGTTTTATTTCGCGAACATCTCATCTCATGTTTGCGTTGTGGATTCTGTGTGGTAATAATCTTATTTATTGCCAGTTTTTGTTTAAATTACAGTAAAATTGTCAGCTTGAAGACGAGAAAGAATAAAAAGATGAGAATAATGATAAATAGCACTAGCAACACTGTACATTCCTATTGTATAACTGTTATTTGATAAATAGTTAGTTAGTATTAATGAAATAAAAAAAACCAGCTTCACGATGTATCCCGCACACATCTGTCTACCCTAGGCAGAAGGAATCTAGTGTTAAGACACTCCATTCCCCATTTTGAATTCTGTGGGTATTACGTGTTGAGTAGCAGAACTCAACACCGCGCTTTGCCATGACACCAGAGCGAAGAAATGGAAATATAAATTTAAATAAATATTTCATCTCCTCGAGTAGGGATCGAACCCACATCCAGTCGATTTTACAGTCACACTTTGTGCCCCTGCGCCACGACTGGCCTCAAATTAATAAAATAAGAATAACTAGTTAGTATTAGTTACTATTATTTTATTAATAGTAGTTAGTAAATTATAACATGATGTCTGCACATAAATAATTAAGGATATTTTCATTTGTAAATTGTAAACGAGTAAGTGCTTTATGTATTGTAAAAAATTAATGTAACTTAAAAGATAGAACAAATTATAAACTGTGCTTTTGAACGAATAAGGGAATTCAGTGTTCTAATTTGGACGTGACGCCTTTAGTTTTATTCTCCGCATCTACAAACCACTACTGAAAAGTAAATATCACTATAATTAAAACTATAGGTATATTATAAATACTACTTATAAATTAAATACCAAGTAAATATTTTAAATTATTAATATTTTCAATTACTTAACTACAAACTATTACTTAACTTAAAGGGTAACAAATGTCTCACAGTCTTCCTAGACCTAAAAAAGGCCTTCGATACGGTCTCTGTCGTCACGCTTGAACGCCGACTGGAGCAAATAGGCGTAAGAGATAAAGCTCTTAGTCTATTCAGGAGCTATCTTAGGGATAGAAAGCAAATGGTTAGGATTGGAGAACACTTAAGTGGTGAAGAATGTAGCACTTATGGCATACCACAGGGAAGTGTTCTCGGACCAACGCTGTTTCTTATTTACATAAATGATCTGTATAAGCTTCAGGATGTTGGAGGAGATATTGTTTCCTATGCTGATGACACTGCCGTCGTTTTTACTGGCAGGTCCTGGTTAGATGTAAAAAATAAGGCAGAAACCGGTTTAGCTAAAGTATCGAAGTGGTTGTGTGATAACTTATTAACATTAAACATACAAAAGACTAGCTATATATGCTTCTCAAAGTATGCGAATACACAACCTTCTCTTGATTTTTCCCTAAAGATTCATAATTGTCAACAGGACAACTCTACTCCTGGCACTTGTCACTGTCCTATTTTACAGAAAGTGGTAAGCACAAAGTACCTTGGGATTATGGTGGACCAAAGGCTGTGTTGGACGGCTCACATTGAACTCCTGATGACTCGTATTAGAAAGCTAATATGGGTCTTTAAATCTCTCAGGCATGTGATGGAAAAGGAATTATTAAAGCGAATTTACATTGCACTTGTGCAGTCAGTAATCACGTACTGCATCCCGATTTGGGGTGGCTCTGCAAAATCCCATTTTCTTAGTTTAGAAAGAGCACAAAGAGCTCTTATTAAGGTGATGTACTTTAAGTCATACAGATTTCCAACAAATACCTTATATGAAATCAGCGGTATATTATCTGTGAGAAAACTCTTTATCTTAAATGTAACCTTAAAGTGTCACGAAATTATACATTTTGAAAAACATAAATTAAGTAAACGACGAAATGATCTTGTTGCCCCAAGAAGTAATGTGCGCTCTAGCTTTGCAAAACGTCAATTCGGTTTCCAATCGTCTACTTTGTACAATAAGATAAATCGTCTCCTTCAAATATATCCTATGCAAAAGTACTCATGCAAGAAAGCTGTGACTAATTGGTTAGACAAACTTACATATACAGAAATTGAAACTTTACTTCTATAATATTACTTCTATGTTTTACATACAGTGCACGGATAATTATAATTTAGTAATATACTAAACAAGACATGCATGGGCAACGCTTCTCTCTCACACACTCACACACGCACACACACTCACACGCACATACACACACACGCACACATGCACGTACAAATTCAGCCATTTATGGCCCCCTTAGTTTTTATTTATTTTAATATTATTTAATTATTTTATTTTTTAAGTTTAAATGTACCAAACGAAGAAGCGAGTCATTCCCAACACAAGTATCTTCGATTACTTACTGGGAAGACTCAGCGACTCAACTTGTAAAAAATTTTTTGTGAATAAAGCTGTTTTTATTTATTTATTTATAACTATATTCATTATACATAAAACTAAAAAAAATCAACCAACTCTTTACACTCAAAAAAAGGTATCAAAAGCATCAATGTGAAATCATGGCACCCCTTCAATCGTTGGGGGCTACATTTGCCATAATTTGCCGCTTCCTGCGGAGGGGCGATGAACGGTTATTACTGTTTTACCACCTAATAACGTTATTTTTCAAGTATTTTCCTATATTACACCTGTTTTGTTGCTATTTGTTTGTCTTATTTATTAAATTTCGTATGATTATAATAATCTTATATGGAAAGAAATAAGTTATTAACGTACTTTTACTTTAAAAGTCAATTATGTGTATAATATAAACAACTTATTCAGCTTTAGGATTTTGCCTGCATAGCAAGCACGGTGGACAGAAGGACATCTACCTACAGATTTTTTAAGTATTTCTCGGAATTAACGTAGAAGAATGAAAGACGAAGTCAATGTGTTTCTTGTCACTTCCTTTCTAATTGATATCCATTGAAATGCAACTCTGCATTTTTTATAATTAAGTACGAAAAATAAAAAATCTACAAATATTGTGAAGAACATATCAACTTTTTTAGCTTTATACTATATTCCAGCACATGGAAATTTAGGCAGAAGGAATCTGTGAACCATATTATTAAGACTTTCCGTTCCTCACTTTATCGAATACTTAATGCTTTACGTGTTGAGTGGTGGAATTCAACACCGCAACGCAACTTTTACTACAAATAAACATAAAATATCGTGTAACAAAACAAAATATATAGCAGAAACACAATATAACTATGAAATGTCTACCAAAAGACAATGCCCAAGCAATAAATACGGAACAATTCATCTAAATAATACTCCGGAGGGTGGTGATGTATGTACCCTAATTTAAGCCTCGCAGTATAACTAAGGGCTGCTTTATATCAAATTTCTCGTCGAATGTACGAGCTTTTTGCGTACAATGAAGAAATTATAGTCAAGTTAAGGGTTCTAAAAAAATGTTATATTATGAATTTAAGTTTCATTCTGAATGTGTATACTTACTCTACGTACTACGTATGTATACATATAAGCATAACGATTATAGAGATGTATTTCAGATGTATTGAGTAAATAAAATTAAATTTTGTATTTATTTATTTACGTGAAGATTATTGTATATGACTTATCTTGTGATATTTATAGAAATATCTTGGCATCACTAGTAATTTTTTTTTATTTCACGCCATATCCCACAGGTAGCAGGTAGGCTGAGGCAACCTAGTATTAAAACATCCCGATCCCTTTATCATACTTGCGTTCTCCACATTTCGCCGAATTCTGAAAGCATTACGAGTTGAGTGGCGGAACTCTACGTCGCACTTTTCTGGAGCAGACATGAAAATTTTAGGTATTTTTTGCACTGACTCACGACTGGCTTCATTATTAGTTAAATAAATAAAAATATATTTTCTTGTTTAAGAACATTCGATCAACTAAATTTGGTTCAAAAACGCTGTCACCACTGTAGCTTCGTACGCGATCAAGTAAATATCACTGCAACCCTCTTATCAAACCCACCAGTCCCCGTCCCCTATTCGGGCGACGATCAATCAAAATCACAATATGACAAACTAACGGCCGACGCCATTTTATTGACCGCACCACGTATTAGCTTTGAAGTTTGAACAAATGAAATGTTGTGTGTATTTTCTTTACTTGTGTATATAATAATGGTAAATAGATTTTGGTTATGTTAATTTGTTTTACATAAACATGTTTAACAAAACGTTTGTTTATAGCTAAGACGTTTAAGAATTTAGTAAGAGCTCTCTCCGTTCTCTACATTTCGTTCAATCTTATTTCTGTGTGATCGTTGCCGATTAAAATGAAACATAATGTTTTGTTAAAAAAATATAAAAAAAAACTGCTTAGTGTGAAGACACTCTGTTCCCTACTTCCTGTCCGAATTCCGAAAATTTATATTAGCTAACCGTCTTCAAGTGCGGCATCTTCAAGTGCGGCGGCTATATTCTTTGAATTAAAAAAAAAACACGCAAACATTAATCACAACATATACATATTTAAATTAAAACAACACAACATATTTAAATTAAAACATATTTTATTTGATCGTATACCATAATTTCTTTTAAATAATAAAACTTTGACAGACACATAATCTGTGGGATTAAAAATAAATAAAGCGCACGCATTGTCTCTGGTGTAATCGGCTGTCCTTTACGCACGTGCTGCGTTAGAGAGAGAGGGTAGATCAAAACTTGCCCCCAAACGCAGCCCCGCTTGAAATTGGACCCTTTGTAATTTTTATTAACTGGCTACGACACTGCACTTATACAGCCAGAAACATGCAGTTATAAAAATGAACAAGTAAAAAGAATTAACATGCTAGCATAATTTTTAACAAGCCATGTTCGACATTTAAATATTTATAATTTACATAATTTTGAAACTTAATGAAAAGTGGAGAACGGAGTGTCTTCTCTTGTTCTCTCACCATACTCCACTTAATTTCAGATATACGTGAATACACAAACAATATTAAAGTTTTACAAAAAATATGCAAAATTCAAAACATTTGTAACTATATTAATAATAAATGCTATTTCGGTACACGGCCACAGATAATCTTATAGTGTTTTTACTTTTTGTTTCAATTATACAGATACTCCGTGCGCATAAAGCCACAGATAAAAAATTGAATTGGCCTTGATTTAACATGACTTCTCCAATTAGTCGCCGCCCTCGGCTGTATACTGAGCGTTGTTATATAAATTATAACTAAAACTTATGTTTTTAACAAGAAATGTTTGTTCTAGATACAACGTGACATTGGCGAAGTGATTTTGTACTCAACTAAACTGAACAAGAAATTTGAGATCTTTATGCAGACAATACATTCTAAACTATTGTCTTGTAATTTAATACTACTTAGAAGAAAGACTCTACTAGTATCAGAAAGTCTTATTTTATACATTGCCTACGATTGGTTAGTGAAATTAAATGTGATTTGTGCGAGATTAACGGACAGTTTGAAGGAGAATCAGTAGTTTTTCGTTTTTTTATATTAAATTTATAAAAAGATATTGAAGATACGAGGATAGGATATCTCTAGAGTGCACGCGGAAAGCGAAAAGCGAAGTGAAGTGAAAGCTAAAAAACGGAATCTTTTTTAACCTTTAAAAATATTCTTCCACTATGAAACCTAAAAATTTTTCTATAATATACTAATTAAAAAAAATAACTTTCACATTATAGTTATTGGGTACGATTTATCAATTTAAGATTAACAAAATGATAAATTTCATATTCATTCATAATTACGCATATTAGTCATAATAATAAAGATTATTATTTAAATAGGCACCTATATAGATAATATTTTCCCATTATCCGCTACATCTTATCTCGACCCCAGACATTCTGCCTACCGTATAAATATATGTTTAAATGTTGAATTTAGACTCATAACTGTTAACAAAATGCGGCGTTTAGTCCAGCCACTCAATACGCAATTTACTAGAAAATTAGGGGGAACGTGGAGAACGGAGTGTCTGGTATCTCTTCCTTATAATGTTATGCGGGATAGAGTGCGGGAATAATATTTTTTTCACGCATTTTGAATAGATCTACTTTTACTAATTGTATTTTCATCAAACTTTTCATTTATACATAGTTTAGGTGAAGTACAAAAATATGGTATCATCGAGCTGGTGTGATGATAAGGAGTGGAACTCTACAGAATTATTTATTAAATTGCACGAATTAAGTCTCATTCAAATTATACCTCCGAGCACATTCAATAAATAGCATTTAGTAGCGAGTGTAAGAAAGCGACTTTTTTTTGCTAAATATTGTTTATTTTTATCTTCAGGCAGCAGTGCAAACAAAGGGAACCTAGGAACCTAGTGTTAAGACACTGTTTCCATAAAAACTTCTATTGCACTCAGGCATGTTAAGCAAGACGCCGCGTGTCACGACTTCAGAGCGAAGACATGAAAACATTTTATTTACTTCATATCAAATCGAACCTAAACTAGATATACAAACACACTAATATATTGGCTTTTTATAATAATTATAATCATACACAGTAGCTGTTTATCATAAACAGAGTTTCTTTGTAACAATAAATTCGCCGCGTGCACAACAATCGATTCACGTTACTCGCTTTGTTTCCATTCCGCTGACGATACTTCCTTGTTCTCGAAGGTTAACTTTCAGATATATTTTTATATTATTGATATTGTATTATTATGAGAATTAACTTAAGTTATAATATCAATTAAGTCGTGTTTTTTTTTTTTGATTTGGATTTTTTTCATTTACTGAATGTTTCAAATAACCACGATTGGTTTATAGATTTGTGGTGAAATGGAAACGATATAAAAGAAAGGTTTTTTTAAAAAATAAACTGTAAAATAGTTCCTGATATTCTCGCGTTCATCCGATCTAACTGTTCAAATTTATATTATTAGTATAGATTTAGATAACAACTAGTTTTAAAAAACTTTTAATATTTATTATTCGGTCATTATTTAGTGTCGAACTAAAACAAATTAAATATAAGCAAAATCTTGACGGCCAATGAGTACTATACTGAAAGTATGTCAAATGAATATATTTAGATATCTGCATAGAATGCATTTAGTAGTTAGATATTATAACGTTGAATTAATTGGTCGATGTTGTTATTCATATCTATACATGGTTAGTTTACAGATAATATAAGAGTTTAGTTGTTTTTTTTTAGTTTACTTTTTAATAATAGTTTATAGCTTCCTTATAATTTTTACCGGAATTTCGGTTTTTTTTTTACAGGAAATAGAAGTTTTAATGTTTAGATTTAAACCCAAAAAAAATGAAAAATATGATCTCCAGTACTACCATGGAGAAAATGCAGAAACTCGCTCTGATCTACCAGTGCGGGAAAATGAAAACAAATGTAATCGCTTCCCTCGAATTGGAATCGAATCCACAATTTATACACGCATACAACGATGGGCAGAAAGTGCGCAATGTTAAATCAATCTGTGAGGATTTTCTGCCCAATTTCCATAACAAAAAGCTATTAAAATACAGTTTAATAAATAAAAATATAGCAAATTTTATCAATTAACAATTTAATTATCTTTAGCATCTACTGGGTACTAATACATATGAAAAAAAAACGAATCCGTAGAGTACAATGTACGTATTTATTTAATAGGCTACAGTATTTTACCATTTGGACCGTTAACGAATGTCGTGTTCACTTTGCAATACACAACGCTTACTGTGGATTGGTGTTTATGGATTTGTATGTAAATTATATATATAGAGCGCCAACTGTAAACGCGATGGATGTGAGGTCGATTCCCACTCGGGGTAATGAATTATGTTTAATTGGGTATTTAGTGGGAATATAGAGGGTCTTAACACTAGATTTTTCTCTGCTTACCCTTTTATTTGCGGGATAAAAAGTGAAACTAACCTGGAAATTCTTTTCTTTGAATATTTTTACAATATATTAAATACAATAAAACGAAAAAAACTGAATCTCCTTACAAAAGTGATTTTATCCACAAGTCACATTTAATGTCAACAACCAACAAACGAAGGTAAAATATTTTTGTATACATAATAAAGAAAGATCAAAACGTCCCTAGCGCAAAATCCCGCAGCCCTAAGCTATATACGAATATATTTAAAGTATGAAATCAGCATTACTGTATTGATCTGATTGGCTGTGTTCTAAAGGCCAAATGTAGTCCTTATTTTCAGGTCGTTAAGGTATATATTAAAGTAAACGATGCCTGTCGGCTTGGGTTACGTTGAAAATTCAATACCAAGATATGACGCAATGTTATATTGTAACTAACTAGCCTCATGCCTTGACTTGCACGGGTATTCTACTTGTGATGAATTAAAGTTCAGGACATAACTCCACTCGATGGAATAATTCGGAAGTAGAGATTGCGGCGTTAAGCTTCGCAACTCAACATGCAATTTCTTGAAAAGTTCAGGGGAAAGTGGGAAACGTAGTCTCACTAAATACTAACCACTGACCAGTAGGTCCACAACATTATGTATAGGAATTTACGAATTTTGGCTTATTTCATTTATATATTTTTCTATAGTCACCTTTAAGGCATTAACAATGTATTTTTAAATTATTACGACGTATTTGACGTCTTGAAGACCAAGTAAGTTCATCAATAAATAATTACAGCCCAAAGACTGAAACTGTAATGCAGTAGAACTAATATCTTGTAGAAACGCAAGCTTGTGTATTATTCTCCTGAATAATAGCGGCACATATATATTTTATTATTAATAGAAATGGACATAAGAGAAAATCAATAATTTGTAGCTTAACATAACTAAGAAAATAAGAATATCGTAGATAGAATATGAAAATTACGAATGTCCCAAATACAATTTACATAAAACCATTAGTTGGTTAGTACCCAACCATACCAACTACAATAATTTAAAAAAAAACACATTTATACTTGAAACATACAATTTAGGTAGTACAGAGCAAGTGTTTCACACACGATACGAATTTTGGCGCATCTCTCGACATCCAACTTGGCATTTCACCCTGACGACTGGAGGCGCGCCAAGCACTCCTATTGGTTAAACGTTTCTCATTGTTCTTTGAAGTTATTTGTACTTCATATTTTATATAACCAAATATATCGCGTTTTACTTTTTAGATTATGTTTACGGTAAAAATAAATATTAGAAAATTGTAAGTGGCGGTAGTTGTGGGTGCGATTCTCGATGAAGTATATGTTATATGTTTTTAGTTACACAATGTATCCTGCATATAGAAGCGTAGGCTGAGGAAACTTGGGAACCTATTAACATACTCCGTTCCCATTAAGACACTTCCGTTCCTTCACTTTCCTAAAACTCAACAGAGTAATTTACTGCAATAATTAGGCCCGCATTTATAAATCCCTCTCAAGATCGATCTCAAACTTGAAAACAGTTTATAAATACGGGCCATAGAGGGAGGGTGTGTAAAAATATAAAAGAGACAAGTTATACAATTTTTTTTTCTACTTTCTTTATAAAGAGATTAACGTTATATCAAAAAAAGTAAGTATCTCACGAGACGAGATAGAGATTACGAGATTATATATTATATTTTAATTATATATTTTAAGATTATATTTTAACATGGCGATCGTGACAATCAACTTGTGTATGTTAATAATATTAAATGTATGTTAATGGTTATAATGTAACAACAATAGCGTATGTTGGAATCGTTGAAATCAAAGTAGACTCTTACAAATGAATGTAGTCAACAAAAAAACATAAATACTTTCGAGAATGAAAATACTTTTTTATAACTACTGGCTATATATATAATTAATCTCTGTGGGTCTGGGTTCGATCCCCACTCCGTCAAATTATTATTCAGTTTAGAGTTGCGCCGCTCAACACCTTAAAAATTATGGAGATAGTGAGGAACGGAGTGTCTTAACACTAGAGTTCCTCTGCCAACCCTGCCTAGCAAAAAAAGCGTAAAGCTACATTTTTATTCAAATTCATGTAATTAACTGTAAATTGCAACTTTCAGTAGGTTACCTACATGTTAAAAACGCTGTCGTTTCCTTCGCTATATCGTTTGACGATTTCGCTGATTTGTGAGTTTTAAGCGCCTTTGTTTGAATGCTAACCTAGAATGTAGTAATTAATTAATATAATATCTTAGTGTTTCTTAAAGTGCATACATTTATTTATACGATACCAAATAATTTAATTTTAAATTTTATTTAATTGATTTTTTAGCATCACCGAATACGAGAGGCTGTGGTAACAAAACAAAACGCGACGTTAAGTCGGAATAGTCACTCGCACAATGTCTTGAAAGTTTGACTGAAACTGTAGGTTAGAGTGTCTTAACTCTATCTACCTTGCTAGATATATACGTGATGCTATATTTTATTAGCTTCACAAAATATAAACTTGTTAAAACAGCCGTTGCAGTCGCCCAGATACCTGACGCGAAGTCGCATTCATTTACAATACATAAATAAATCAAATAAATAAATCAAATAAATAAATACATAAATCTTATGTGTGAATATAGCAATAACTCTCGGCCGCCTTGTTAATGGCAGCGACACCGTTCCTACCCGTTACTCCTTGGGGTCTTCATAATATTTCATGCTATTTTAAATCAAGCAATATGATAGGTTTATAATAACAGTTTCATGTTACATATATGAATTATAAATAATTTTCCCGAGAACTACAAGATTTATTGATGATTTATTGTTATTTATATGAAATATGTATAACCAATATTATATACAATAAACTTGTGGAACATGAAACTAGCTCAAATTTCATCAAAATGGGTTCAGTAGTTTTGAAATATGATTCCCATATTTATCTATATATCCATTATGAAGCTAGCATACATATACATGAAACATATTTATGAAGCTAGCATACATATACTTTAATATTTACAATAGGTATTTAATGTCGATTTTATTTTGAAATTTATTTTTTAATCTTCCAAGATTCGCTTGCAACTTTGTGTGTGTGTGTGTGAATTTTAAGACCTAATATGGAAATTTCATCTAGAGAAATACTCTCTTAGTGCTCCCCTATACTCCCTAGCCTATGATGCGGTTGTCGTTGTCGTTTGTGAGTTGTCTGTCAATCACTTTGTTGTAAAATAATTTTATAATATTTAGATATATATAAAATAGGTTAAACTTTCACAATAATAGCATTTCTAATTCAACCTTTCATATAATAAAAACCCTATAAAACTGCAATAATATTAGAAAATTTTTAATATTTATGTTCTCAAAAATAATGCAGTGCTATCCTGAGAAGTGAAACGAGGACAAATATAGGTCGCGAGCTGAATGTTGCTTTGTGCTATTCATTTGAGATGTAGGCATGGCAGTAGCTATAGTATAATCTGTTGATACATATACCTAAATTAAATAAAAAAGTCTGTCTGTCTAACTATTATATAATATAAGTATTATTTATAATGTTATTTTACAGCCTTATAAAGTTTATTTTCGTGTTAAAAAGACAAGTGGCTAGCAGCGATAGTCCTAAATCGGACTTAGTGGGCATTGTAGAGGCCTATGTCTAGCAGTACGCGATAGGCTGATGATGATGATGATGACGACAAATTTAAAAACTATAAATAATAACGTGATAAAGTACAGCCTAACCTTTTTCAGTAAATAGACTACAACAACAACAAATTAATCTTCTCAATGCAAACCAGTAGTTCACAAGATTAGCGCGTTCAACCAATCAAACAACCCATTAACAACATCAGTACGTATGTAAAGAAGGTAACGTTAAAAGAATGTGATACAACATACACAAACAAACACACACACAAGACAATCCTATAGAACGTACACTTGCATATATTTGAGAGCAACAAGGGCCATTATGTTCTGACGTAAACGGTTTTCTCTCGTCGACTGTTTTGTACATCATTTCCTGTACGGAGGTAAATAAGGCCGTATGAAGAATCTGTACGGCTATTATAAACTATTTTACATTTATATTGAACTAGCTGTGAGACCTGGCTTTGCTTGAATATGTATATTGTTTAATTATTATCCAATACTTACTTATATTATTACTTACTTTATTTCAACTTCGATATAATGTGTGTGTGTGTGGGTGACGGAACTTAATGCAACGTATTATTCAACTATACCAGAGAAAAGAAAGTAATTATAATGATTTTTCTATTGAGAATAGAATCCAACAGAATTATGTAATTACAGTTGACATGACACTAGCAGGCGACTGTAAACGAGACGGTTATGGGTTCGCGTCCCACTCGGGGGAATTAAATATTTAATATATTAATACTTTCATATCCGCGCTGATAAAGAAGCAAAGTGCAGTGTCGAGTTGGGCCGCTTAACATGCAATACCTCAGGAATTCGGCGGCGGAGTGTTTAAGCTCGAGATACATCTTCAAGTTAAAAAAAAAACATGTAATTTACAGCTTAAAACATACGTTAAGCGCTTAGCTTACTAGACCACTTTACCTATAAAGTTGACCTTTTGATCTTTAAGCGTAAGTCTTGTAGCGGAAGTGCCTAAGTTTTCTCTAATAGCCACTAACACAATCTTGTCGCTCTACTTCCTGTAATTTAAATAAATAACTAGCATTTTTTTTTTATAGGACCATTTAGTTTTTTTGTGCCAAATGCCAAAAAAAATGTTAGTCTGTGTTATTTCACGTATGAAATAAAATAAACCATATCCAAATAGGTTCAGTTGGGCAATATTAAAAGTTACAGCCAGCCATATGACGTAACTGTATGTAAGTATACAAATAATAATAAAAATTATAAAAAAAGTTTCAATTTTTGCAAATTTATAGAAATGTTGTAAATTTTATCAATACCTATTTAAAATATAAAAAATACCTATTGACCAAAATATATCTGCATCTCTTCGAGAGGGATTGAACCGAGAATCATAGCAGTAGTCAGACATTCCTATTATACCATGACGGCATATTAAATGAGGACCGACACAAAAAAAAACAAGGCATAAATCTTTCAAAAGTGTACCAAAACGGTTGCATGACTCATCACCACCTTTACAAGTAGGTATACCGTGTTTTAGGGTTCCATATCTCAAAACCAAAAAAGGGAAACCCTATAGAATTTTTTTATTGTTCGTTTGTCTGTCTGTCAAGCTAATTTTTCCCATTATTGTGAGATTTATTCCAAGGAACAAAATCCGAAAAATATTTTATAAGTATGAAATTGTTACGGAACCCTTATTGAGCGATTCCGACTCGCACTTAACTCTTTTTTTAAGTGTAGAGATCATTTTTTGCAACTTTAATCTGTCTTCTGTACCGTGACGATTGCATTTATACTTTATTTGCGATAACGATACATCAACCGTGTACCCTGAATATATTATATGCAGACCGGTTATTTTTACTGACACCTTAAAAAGGAATCTGTTTAAAGTACGTGTATACTAAATATATAGATATCTGTATTTTTTCGCCAAACTGATGAATAAATATATTTATTTGTTGTCCTTACTAAAGACAAAGGTAAAAGTTATTATTTGAAGAAAAAAAAATGCTTTACTCTGTGCCCCGCATATTTTAGGTAGGCAGAGGGAACCTAGTGATATAATTGATAAATAAAAACGCTCGAATTCAGAGGATTTTTTGGCATGCTTTCAAATATGCGATATTAAACAGTATTTGACGCGAAAAAAAACCAAAAATGCAAAAACCCTATAACCTTTTCAAAGCAAAGCAAAAATGGAGTAAAAGTAGAACGAGCATAAAAATTATCTTTTTCAAAAAAAGCTACTTAAAAAGTCCGCTTAGACACCGAGAGATTTAAACAAAAAGAGTGCCCCGCCCTGGATGGGTGGCTTCAGGCGTGACCTACATTTACATTTTAATACTAGCACCAGCGTGTGATATGTGACTCGAGAGTCGACTAACATTTACAAGACAGTGTAGTTTCTTTTTTGCAAAGTTAAAACTAAAAGGTCTTTGTAAAAATCATATGTGATACTGAACGTTAGGCTTTTAGTAACAACGTGGGTTAATATTTTGATACCTTAACTAAACTCTTAAAGTATTACGGCGTTTAACTGTTAACACGATAGTGATTAAAAGTTACAGCCAGCCATATGACGTAACTGTATACAAATAATAATAAAAATTATAAAAAAGTTTAAATTTTTGCAAATTTATAGAAATGTTGTAAATTTTATCAATACCTATTTAAAATATAAAAAATACCTATTGACCAAAATATATCTGCATCTCTTCGAGAGGGATTGAACCGAGAATCATAGCAGTAGTCAGACATTCCTATTATACCATGACGGCATATTAAATGAGGACCGACACAAAAAAAAAACAAGGCATAAATCTTTCAAAAGTGTACCAAAACGGTTGCATGACTCATCACCACCTTTACAAGTAGGTATACCGTGTTTTAGGGTTCCATATCTCAAAACCAAAAAAGGGAAACCCTATAGAATTTTTTTATTGTTCGTTTGTCTGTCTGTTAAGATAATTTTTTCCATTATTCTGAGATTTATTCCAAGGAAACAAAATCCGAAAAATATTTTATAAGTATGAAATTGTTACGGAACCCTTATTGAGCGATTCCGACTCGCACTTAACCATTTTTTTAAGTGTAGAGATCATTTTTTGCAACTTTAATCTGTCTTCTGTACCGTGACGATTGCATTTATACTTTATTTGCGATAACGATACATCAACCGTGTACCCTGAATATATTATATGCAGACCGGTTATTTTTACTGACACCTTAAAAGGAATCTGTTTAAAGTACGTGTATACTAAATATATAGATATCTGTATTTTTTCGCCAAACTGATGAATAAATATATTTATTTGTTGTCCTTACTAAAGACAAAGATAAAAGTTATTATTTGAAGAAAAAAATGCTTTACTCTGTGCTCCGCATATTTTAGGTAGGCAGAGGGAACCTAGTGATATAATTGATAAATAAAAACGCTCGAATTCAGAGATTTTTTGGCATGCTTTCAAATATGCGATATTAAACAGTATTTGACGCGAAAAAAAACCAAAATGCAAAAACCCTATAACCTTTTCAAAGCAAAGCAAAAATGGAGTAAAAGTAGAACGAGCATAAAAATTATCTTTTTCAAAAAAAGCTACTTAAAAAGTCCGCTTAGACACCGAGAGATTTAAACAAAAAGAGTGCCCCGCCCTGGATGGGTGGCTTCAGGCGTGACCTACATTTACATTTTAATACTAGCACCAGCGTGTGATATGTGACTCGAGAGTCGACTAACATTTACAAGACAGTGTTTCTTTTTTGCAAAGTTAAAACTAAAAAGTCTTTGTAAAATCATATGTGATACTGAACGTTAGGCTTTTAGTAACAACGTGGGTTAAATATTTTGATACCTTAACTAAACTCTTTAAAGTTATTACGGCGTTTAACTGTTAACACGATAGTTGTGAGTACGATCGCCACATGCCACAAGGCATAACCCGGCGTCAAGTTCCGACACTGAACCCGTCATTTCTAGAATAGACACCAAGAAACGAAGTGTTTTGACACTAAGTTATCTATCTCGCTCTCGTGCTATTCTTTATATGGGAATAGAGTCACCCAAGTGGAACAGATCGATTCGATTTGTGAACTTCTGTGAAGATTAGAAGAAAATAAAATACAATGGATTCACCGCGCACCGTAGTGACCATCGCGCTGCAGGGTAAGAAGTTCAGAGCAGTACCAGGGACTTGCTATCCTAGTTTAAAAAGTCATAATATTATTATGTGTTATTATTTTATTCAGCTTCACATAGCAGGGTGTAGGTAGAGTGAACCGAGACACTCCGTTCTCTGCACACCTTCAAATTGTCGAGACATTGTCTGTTGATGTATTATATAGGATTAAGACATCAAAATAAAATAAAGATTAATTAAAATCTTTTTTCATCGTGAAAGTAAATGTTTAGAGAGACATTACAATTAATGTGCAGCTACATCTTTGATGCCTATAAATGCGAATATATTGAGTTAAAGTATCAAAAGCCGATATTAATATAATTTTATTTTGTCTTCCATATTTTAAATACTTACTATAGAAAAAATAAATTATATTAATGACTAAATATCGTTTCACTCTTTATACTAGTTAGATAGTATACTTGTCTCCACCAGTGGCTACACACCCGTGGTAATATGATAATATCTATTCTTTATATGCCATATTTATATTGTATTGAGCCTACGAATACTAATTCTAAAAATATTTTTTTATTTCCTAAGTTATGATATTTGTAGTGTACGGAAATAGGTCAAGATTACTATTACAAAAGGTTGATAAAAAATAGCGGCTTTAGATGGATTTTTAGCATTTAAAGACCATCACATTGGCACACGGGAGCATGTGACTGTTTCCGCGACGGTTTCAGGTCGATTCCCGTACGGCGAAATTAAATATTTAATATTACCATTTCTTCGCTCTGGTAACAATGGAAAGAGTGACACAACAACAAGCAATGCCTCAAGAATCCATTGAAAAGTGGGGAACAGAAGTATCCCAATGGAGAACGAAGTGTCTCAACCCTAGGTTCCTTCTGCCGACCTGCCGTATGCGGTTTACAGCGTAAAGCTAAAAAAAGTTACAGCAATGAAAGACTCTTTAGCCATTCTTTTAAAAAATTATATCTTTATACAAAACTACCCTTTACGTAAGCCGCCGTAATGTGCTTTATTTAAGTTTTAGATGGAGCCATAATACTTAATTTTATTTAATTCTCGCCCTTATTTTGTGGTTGAAAAGCTAACATCAAAGGTCCAAAAGTCAAAACCATTTAAAACGACCATTTTTCCAAGTTCAGGTATTCATAGTAAAAACTAATTTGGCGACTTCGACGAACACGTAGCAAAAATATTCGAAATGTCACTATTGAATGTTAGCCTTGCTAGAGACCTTACGGCTCGGCACATAAGGGCGAGAGTAGGGTGTTCGATTCCGACCGACGGAATACGTCGGCCATTGCTACATTCCGCACTTTACGATACGAGCTAAAAGAGCAAATACAAAAAGTTACCAACTCCGCTTTGACTCGAGCTTAGATATATAACGAAATGGATCTCTTATAAAAAAAATTTTATTTAATATATACTCGGTATAAGTGAACGCATCAATTATTACTCGGGCCTTAAAAGGATAGTTGGTTTTTTATTAAAGTAATATGTCAACATTTAATGGTAATAAAGATATAGAAAAAAAAGTACTAAACTGATCCTTAATAGGACATAGCAAGCAAAATGGTAAACAAGTGAAGAATGTATGTTTATATTTAAAAAAAAGGGGAATAAGCAAAGTAATTTATTCCTCCAAGTGAAAATCGAACTCATAACCATCGCGTTTACAATCAGACGCAATGAAATAGCAGCACGGAGTCCCACCAAACAATGGTACTCAGTTCAATTTTCATAAAGGGACAGATTAATGTCTAGCTTTTAGGTTGAGCTCTGGGCTTTGAAATTTCGTCACAATTAATTCGTCCCTTTGATAAGTAAACGAGATTTTAAATGGAAGCACTTTGTTTCGTATGAAGATGGATTTCGAACAAGCTATAAAAGGCTACAGTATACAGGTATACTTACTGATGTACTTCGTTTGTTGTTTGTCAAATGGATTTTTTTATTACTTTTTTAAAATGTTGGTAGTATCAAAATGTAAGAATGGTTTGTAGTTTGCTTATATCACTATTTAATGGCGTAATGGCACAAGTGTGACTAATAAACGCTACATTTGTATGTTCGATGCCCGGACGGGGCAATTAATTTTCTCGCTCTGGTAACAAATAAAAGAGCGCGGCGTTGAGAATTCGACAAAAAGTGTGGAAAGAAACCGTCTTAGCACTGGGTTCCCAGGTACGCTCTGCCTACGCAGCTACACATGGGACATAAATAGAAATTATAGAAATTATTTGAAAAAGTTACTTTGTTGTTGTTATTTTTATCTTTCTATACACAATGAAACCAACATTAAATATAATCCATTACAGATATTAAAATGCAATAGCAATACAAATACTTTTTATATATCACAGAACATAATATAATTAGTATGTAATATGTAAATAGATCCCTCTATCCCTAGTGTCAAAACCATTCCGTCCTCTATTTTTCGCCGAATTTTTCAATGCATTGCGTATTGAGTGGCAGCGTACTCAACGTCGGGGTTTTGCCCCGGTTCCAGAGCGAAGAAATGAAAATATTAATAAATAATTATTAATTCCGTCGAGTGGGAATCGAACTCACAACTGTCGCTTCACAGCCACATTCTTGTGCCTTCGGACCACGACGGCGTGTAATATGTATATATAATACTTTAATGTCTACACAAATCTAATGCAAGACTAGTATTAGGAGCGATGCACAATCGGCCCTCTTACGCGCAACTGGGACAAGGCTGAGTGATTTCCATCGTTGCGGTGCCGTATTGTAATTTGTTTATGCTATTATTATAATTTTTGATTACTCATGTATTTTATAATGTATTTGTAAGTGAATTTTATTATTATTTGTCGTATTGATGCGGCCGTATCGCCGATAACGCGACGGTTGTGGGTTCTATTTCCAGTGGATAGGTGATAAGACGAGCGCGGCTTCGTGTTCTGCTACTCAACACGCAATGTCTCCAAAATTGGTCGGTGAGTGGGTCACAGAGTGTCTTAATACCAGATCTTAATCCTTCTGTTTTGCCCTGCTGTATACGGAATGCAGAGTAAAGCAGTCTCTTCCACACAATTAGCGAGTAGTTGGGTGCCGGAACACAACGCACTTCACTTTGTTTTGTTAGAGGGAATCGAACCCATAACCGTCATCGATAATATTATATATTCACATAGTAAGGCTCTTAATTTCGCTAAACAATTTATTATTTCCATATAAATGTGGTTTTCAATACTCTATCTATATTTGTATATGAATGTTCAATTACGACTATAAATAAAGTAACAGCAATAAATCGATTCGGATAAAAGTGGGGTGCAAATCGATCCTCCTTTACGGCTAGAGTGTCATAGATTATCTATATTTAGAATAGTTCAATATGGCGGCTTTCAATGTGATGAAATAAGAGTATTTCAATTGTATTTGAAATAATACCAACTGGTTATTTCAAATACAATTGAAATACTCTTATTTCTACTCTTAACTATAAACAATCGAATAATATGAACAGATAACAAAATACGTATCCGTGTATTTGGTTTTTTTATCACTATTTAATGGCGCAATGGCACAAGCTAAAATTCATTGATCATAGATTGATAACATAAAACTTCACTTTTTTAAGTAAATTTTAAATGTATTATTATTTATAATGTAAAAGTTTAAAAATCAATAATAATACAACTGTGTATCAAGCCCGAAAGTCTATTAATAAACAAATAAAATAATCGTTTTATCATTTGCATAAATCAATCTAGTTGTAGGTAATATTGATAATGGATCATTCTATGGAAATATATATAAATATGTTGTTTATTTAGTATTGCTACTTTATTCGTAGCATAATTTGCAAAGTAAACGTATCGCGTGAGAAATAGCTAATGTTCATTGCGATATTCATGTAATATAGTAACATAAAACATCCATATATTAAGTGTTGTCTATTCTTAGGCAATTTTAAATTATATCACTGTTATTTTATTAGTTTAAAGATAGAGGCCACAAGCAACTAGTTTTTGTCGATAGCGTAATAAAAAATATATTGATAATTTTTACACTTGCCCAACTAATTTAAAATATGTATTTGTATAAACTCAAAAAAATCCAAATATAGACACATAAAATTATATTCAAATAACCTCTCCACTTATGTCTTTAGCTACCAAAAAAAAAAAAAAATGTCAATTATTATCTGCCATAAGCATAACGAATGAATCAGCGTTTGAGATGCAACCCGCATAAATTAAAGACAGCACCACTGCATAACACACAGTGTATACACCAAGCGACATTCCACTCAGCCGGGTTATAGCACCTCAGAAAGTAGTAAAAAACACCGAGTCGCCGGCAAAGCGACAGATTCGAGATGATCGCAGAATTGAAGCGACGCCTGTTAATGTTTGTACTATTTTATTCGCCGGGTAATAACTATAGGCTTTAAGGCCGTTCACAAGGCGCGGTCGAATGCAATGGGTAATCCGCCATGATGCTACAATAAACAGTTTTTAGAATTAAATAAATATAATATACATATCTAGGTAGTTAAATAACCTAGTGTTAACACACTCTGTTCTCTACTTTCTATTTAATTTAGAGATATTAAGTTGTATGGTGGAACTTATTGTAAATATTATATGTTATCTTTTATGTAATTGTTAATAATAAATACATGAATGAAAGATAATTTCATTGACCTTGCTCCGTCCACATCACAGCCGCCTACACTCCTATTGTTTACTTAACGCTATATTTTGTCATACATTAAACATAGCATGTTTTATATGAAATTTCTTAAAAATAAGCCGTATTTTAACACGAACAATTAAAATAAAACGAAATCAATCGTATAACAAAGCATAACAGCAATTTGCAAAGTTAAAGTAGCGGCAAATCAATTAAACACATACAACATAACAAATAACCTCCAAAATGACATTCAATAAAATGAAAAAATATAAAAAAATACATACCAAAATAAACAATCAGCAGCGTTCAACTAATACAAGAGTGACATAACCTTTTATGAATGCAAAATGCACTTACAAATCACAATCAACACCTGGCATTCTATTAATAGTTCAGTTAAACAAACCGTTTATAACAAAAATAACCGAAAACGCACAGTTTACACACGATTTGGGCTAATACTAGAGTTTTTATCGTACATTTCTCTCCAACGGTTAGCCGACGAGCAATAACTTAGCTTTGGTAATGTCAAATGCGAATTAAGAGCGCCGATGGCCGCTAGCCACTAAAAATATTGATTTAGCTGCGTTACAAAACAACAAAAGACATAAAACGGGTCGGTTGCACACCCCCGCGCGGACTGAATCGATCAGAACGATAATTGTCGCGCACAAAGACTGGCTCACCTTTAGGGCATTACTTGGACACTGTCACACTAAAACACTACACTATCATAGAAATCGACACAAACACAAAATACACATTGTTTTTTATAATAAATAAATGGTTAATTAGTTATATTTGTTGTAGTTTAATGTGGGAGACGCGAGCGATACGGCGACCGCTGGCAAGATGGCTCCGTGTGCCGCGCGCCCCCCCGCGCCGCGTACGTGCAATGAAAGATAGGTGGCCGGCACCCGCGCGGCGATAGCTCGCGACGCGTCCGGGGATATCGTGCCCGGTTTTATATTGTGCGGTATATATTTATGTTATTTAAGGAGATTTTGTATTACAAGATCAAGTCTAATGCACTGAAAATAACATAAGTATAGTATGTAAAGAAAGAGAAATATTGGGTATTTGAAATTACTGTTGTAATTAGTTTGATATATAATTATTGTATTTAATTAATTAACGTTATTTAATGAATTATGATTATATAATTAAAAAATATACTTATTGTAATAATAATTTGTTAACAACTAATAATTACCACAATCAATTAAGAAACAAAAAACATCAACTCAAAACGCAAATCAAATCAAAAACCGCTCTATCTCAAGACGTATCCCACGACCGAACATCACGTACCCCCGCTTCCCTTCGCACCGACTACCCCGCGCGTCCTGCCTCTTATATACTGCTCTCTTTACAACAAAAAAAAAAACACCAATTTCCCAAATTCCCGAGCGGACCGACTCTCTCGCTCGAACCTAAGATGGCCGACCGCTTCCATTTTGATCGCGGTGTCCCCCGATTCAAAGCCTAGCGGCCGCTCCGTACATCTAATACAAATAACTTTACGAACATAAGGCACACAAGTTTAGGTTAAAATTTCCCGTTCTGTACGACGGTGGCAACGTAGCGGCCATTATGTCAACTGTGTAAAGGCTATCGATTGAAATGTGAATGTGAAAGAAAGTAAGTAACGACAAACGTCCGGTTAAAATATCGTTTCGTCTCTTTCGCCGTTTGTACCTGCGACGGTTGACGGCAACGAGCGCGGGCGGTGCTGTACTGTCTGTCTCTGTGATGTAGAGATCGTTGGTAATGTTCCTTCTCTAGATATTGATGTGATTATAACGTGGCGGCGTTGGCTGCGGCTTTTTGAGGACAGAACGCGAATGGTTTGTTGCTAGCTTAACTTAATTTAACAATATAATGCGAATTGTTTGTAGCTAACGTCAATGTAATGTGTTGAACTTGGATATAGCTAGTTGGCAGTTAGTTTTATAAGGCTTCGGATTAGGATGAGTGATATAAAATCTTTGCTATATTGTGTTAATTATTGCCATTTTTTAGTTTGACGCTGTGTCCCGCATATAGTAGAGTAGGCGGAGAAGACGTAGTGTTAAGACACTCATTTCCTCACTTTTTGTCGAATAAAAGGAAGCCGAATAAGGCTTTGCGTGTTAAATAGAAGATTTATATTCAATTTTATATAAGGGATAATAATAAAAATAGTTACTGTGCTATAGATATGCTATAATATCTACTATAAACATTATTATTATAGTTATACATTAAATCTAATTTCTAGGTAGGCTTTGGGTTCCGCAGTACTTCGCTCGTAGTATTTGTGAATGGGACAAACATGGGAACTAAGAGATTTATGTAATAAACTAGCGGCTCGCCAGAGACTTCGCCCGCTTAAATTAAGTACATGATTATTGATTTAATAAGCAGAATTGATTGACAACTAAAATGACTCCTAATATGATTTTTTATTACTTTAATCTATAATATTCTAATATGATTTTTTTACGACATTATCGTAATTTCTCTAAGAAGTTTTGATTGTTTCGAACTAAAAAATACGGCCAATGTTGATATTTGATTTACAAAATACACAAAGCTAAGTATTTATTATACGTATATATTTTTGTAACATTACGTTCTTTTTACCTATGTTATGTTTTTTAAAACTCTGTTAAATGTGCTGATATCAGTTAATAATTTAATTTACTGCTTCAGAGACAGCCTTAAATGTTAATTTATTGATTTGAGTAATGATTTATAAAATCTTTGTAAAATAACTGTAATAATTGCATATTAAATTCTGTACAGTTTTTTAATTAGTTACATATATTATTAGAGTACAATTGGTAAATATGTAGTTATTACAGTGTAGATAGGATGTTTTTAGGCATTTTTATATAGATTTATTTTAATCGAACGAACGAACCAAAAAATCTTTGTATTTACTTGATATTTCTTTCAAGATCAAATCGTTCTTTATCTCTGTGTTAAATTAATTACGACTTAAACTTAACTGTTATGATTTATGAAGGTATCTCCACTAACAATTCAATTTTGTTACTTTATTGTTTAAAATATTATATAAAAAATATCCACAGTCATAAAACCAAGACGTTTCGAATGTCATTCTTTTACCAGACAAACAGACAGACAACAAGAAATTAAAAAAAAATATTTTGCTTTCTAATATTCCTTGTAAGTGTCCCTCTATCCATTTCAGCCAAATTACTAAATGTACAGAGAAAATATTTTTACTGTCTTATAATATATGGAGATAAAATAAAATCAAGAATAATAAGAAACTATTTTATAATGCATTCATGTACTGTTATGACAATAGCAAACTTTTGCCTTTATCCAAATAAAGACAAAAATATTATAGCCGGAAAAGTAACAAAAAATATACATAAATAGAGTAAACGAATCAGCTTCACGCTGTATCCCGCACTCAGCAGGGTAGGCAGAGGGAACTTAGTGAAAGACACTCCGTTCCCCACTTTCTGCCGAATTCTGGAGGCATTGCGTGTTAAGTGGCAGAACTCAACGCCGCGCTTGTCCTCGATACCAGAGCGAAGAAATGGAAACATAAATTTAAGCAAATAATTCATTTCCTCGAGTGGGGATCGAACCAACAACCAGTCGGTTTTACAGTCACACTTTGTGCCGCTGCGCCACGACCGGCCTCGGAGTAACATGTTATTATAAATATTAATAAAATAAATAAAATAAATCAGCTTCACGCTGTAACCTTGCACACAACACTTGCAGGTAGAGGGAACGTAGTGTTAAGACACTCCGTCCCCCACTTACCGTCGAATTTATGATCTCGCCAAATGAAAATATAAATTTAAATAAATATTTCATCTCCGCGGGTGGGGATCGAACCCACATCCACCCACCGATTTTACAGTCACACTTTGTGCTCCTGCGCTACGACTGGCTTCACTAATAAATATCTGATATAACATCAGATTTGTACTATTACAGCAACTAATATCTTATTTAAACTTATTACTTATTTTTCAGCTTTTTCGTGCATTGCAGCAGTGTCAGGCAGAGTTTAAGCAGAATTTGAAACATTGCGTACAGTTACGGAACTTAACGTAGAACTCTGGCTTTTAGAACAAGAATATAAAAAAAGCATTAAATTCAAAATCATTGAAAAATCGAGTGTGGATTTGATCCACAAAAATCATGTTTTTAATTATGCGCCACGATGGCCTCAGTAATTAACGTCTGATATAAATGTTGAACTTACGCATGATTTCAATCAATGTTGACACAAAACAAGTTAGATCGTTAAACTACAGTCAAGAAACTTTACACATTAATTAGATAAAATAACACGTACATATTAATTAAGTAAAAAAACAGCCTCGGCGAAGAAGCCGAGCAAAGGAAGAGCATGATGGTACCTAATATTAAGACATTTCGTTCCCCACGACGGCGGAACTCAATAACGCGCTTTGTCTTTTTGGCAGAGCAAAGAAATGAAATTAAATAACTTCGTCAAGTAGGACTTTAATCCACAACTGCTGTTGCGCCACGACGGCATCACGAGTCAAAATTAAAAATCCGATTTCATTCCAAGGCTTAAGTATCCCGCACATAGCGGAGTCGGCAGAGGGAACCTAGTGTTAAGATACTCCGTTTTACACTATCAGAACTCAACGCCGCGCTTTGCCACCAGACACCAGAACGAAGAACAGAGAGAAATGATAATATAAATTTTAATAAATATTTCATTTTCTGGAGTGGCGATCGAATCCACGACCAGTCGATGTTACAGCCACAGTTTGTGCCCCTACGCCACGACTGGCCTCATCATATATTGGGTTAGCAGATATAAAAAATATTACTTGTTAGATTTCAATCAAAATATATCAAAATTAGATAAATTTGGGCAATATAAACATAAAAAATTCTAATCATAAGTAAACAAGTGTTGGAGTATAAAAAGTTTATTGCCACTGATTTCGTGAAACACGTATATGCAGTGGAAATTAAAATTTAATTATATGTTAGTTATTGATTACAATAATTGAAGTTTATATGAAAGAAATGAGAATGTAGCATTTTTTTAATTAGAACAAGGCGAATAGTTAGGCTTAAAAAAAAAGATCTCAAGCATTTTGGTTATTTAAGTAATTAAAAGAAATATCATAGATAATAAATAAAACACAAAAACTATTAAATTTCACTATAGTTTTTAGGTAAAGTTTTATTAGTCTTAAAAAAAAAATCAGCTTCACGCTGTATCCCGCACACATCAGGGTAGGCAGAGGGAAGCTAGTGTTAAGAGTTTTGTGCCGTGTGATCCCGGCCTAGAATAGGATCATCCTGGTACTAGTGGTGTCGTAAGAGGCGACTAAAGTACGTGTGGTAGAGTCACGTCGCCAGTAATGGCAACACGCATGGGCAGACTCGACCGGATCATTACCACTCCCGGCATTTAATACCAGCGTGAAGTAGTGGCTTTATGCCACTGCGTTTCGCATCAGGTAATGCCGGGCCCCGGCGCCCAACCCATTTTAAAGGCCGGCAACGCACCTGTAGCTCCTCTAAGGTTGCACGGGGCCGTGGGCGGCGGTAATCACTTACCATCGAGGTGACCCGCACGCTCGTTTGCCGTGTCTTTTCCATAAAAAAAAAAAATAAGAGACTCCGTTTCCCACATTCTGTCGAATTCTGGAGGCATTCCGTGTTGAGTGGCAGAACTCAACGCCGCGCTTGTCATCAACACCAGAGCGAAGAAAATGGAAATATAAATTTTAAGTAAATATTTCATCTCGAGGTGGGATCGAATCCACAGACAGTCGGTTTTACAATCACACTTTGTGCCACTGCGCCACGACTGGCCTCAAGTTTTATTAAACGTAAAACTAAAAATACGTTAAAAATATTAAAAAGACATTATATAAGATTTCCTCCGTATCCAGACTGTATTCTGGTATACAGCACTAATCTCCTCAATAAAATGTAATAATTCTTCCCTCTCAAGAAATTATAGATCTGTGTGTTTGTGTGTGTTGTATGTTTTATGAGGTAAAAATTATCCAAAAAAAAAAAACAACGACGACGTTCAGTGGTAAATTAACTCTATATAAATATGAAACAGCCCATGGTGTTGATCGCGCAAGATCGCGAGCATTTTAGTTATAAGAGAAAAAAAATATATAATTTATTATTATTTCCTTTTATAGGCAGGTGATAAAATACCGACGCGTAGCGGGTGCGGGTACGAGTTGAAAATTCATATAGAAGCAATTAATTGAATGTCAGTACGAGCTCTCCGCATATCCAGTTTAGCGGTATTATCACTGTTGGGAATAATTACGAATATTTTATGTGAGAAACGTATGTAGGACACCGCTATGGTTATGTGGTGAGCGATTTGTTTCTATGATATGATGGTTATGGGTTGAAAATTTTGGGTAAAAATTTCAAAATTTTAATAATAAAAAAAATAGTTAAATTAAGTATATTATTACGCCTTTTTAGAGTTACGGGGTCGGTAGTCAGAGGGAATATAAGCAAAGTTAAAGTTACGGAACCCTAAAAACACTTGTTTTTAGGGTTCCGTAACTTTTAATGGAAAAAGGAACCCTAATAACGTCACTTTTAATAATATATGGTTTGAATTTCTACTCTTATGTTTATATATACTTATAAACATAAGAGTCGAAATTCAACCCATATACCTAGATCTACGGCCCTATGATTTCCTAAAATAAACGTATTTCTACATTTATTGAAAAAAAGATATGACCGTTTATATAGCAAAAAAACCGTATTTCTACACTATAGAGAATATCAAAATTAATAGGGTAATTCCCGTTGACCTAGAGTTACGAAATTTGGCAGCTAGTATCTACAGGTATTACTAGATTAGGAAAAATTTTAAAACTATATATTTGTGGTTAAATTCGAAATAATAATAGCTTTGAAACGGGGTAAAATTTGGTATTAAAGCAGCTAGTTCAAATAAAATGTCAGATGAAAGTGCTCTGGCTAAGTCTGAATTTTTAAAACAGCTGGAGACCTCCAATTTTTGTACGGAACCCTCGGTGGGCAAGCAGACTCGCGCTTGTCTGGTTTTTAATAAATAGATTTTAGTAATATTTATCTTAAGTATAGTAACATAAATTATAATAGAAGCACGCCGACGAAATTTTAATTTCTTAATATAAAACGATAATTGATGGCGCTTTGAGGTAATGTATAATAAATTGTGTTATTAGTAAAATAAATAGGTACGCTGAAAGACAATATTAATTAACCAAAACATATTAATCAAAAGAATAACAAAAAGTAGTCTTCCATTGCACTATCACATCAGTTCAAAGGATGCCCTGACAGCACAAAGCCATGGGCCTCGCCACCTGGACGCTGTGGCACATCGCATATCACGGAAACCATTAATAAAGACCCCCATTTTCTATGCAATACAAGGAAGCTGTAGATCATTTCGGTTAGACGGCGAGAGCGTCGACCTGTAATGGCGAAGTTTTTCAATTGCAAAGTAGTGGGTTTATAAGAATTTATGTTTATATAGACACCGTCGTGGCGCAGTGGTTATGGGTTTTACTTTCAATCGGTAGAATGATAAAGCGCGCCGGTGGTTGAGCCAATTAACATGCAATGTCTCGAAAATTGGACAACGGAGTGTTTTAAAATTAAATTCCTTCTAAATGGGGAAAAGGCGTGAAAAGATATTTGTTGTGTTGTTAACGGAGTGAATTTTGTGTTTGTTTTTGACTTACCGTTAATAAAAGATTAAAAAGAAAAAAATGGTATCAAATATTTTAATAGAAGCAAAACTGCGTGGAACTCTATAAGACCCTCTTTACTACCATGGCAACATTTGTGAAAGTGCATTTTTTTTAAAGTACTCTAAGAACGTCGTTTTTAAAAATAATAATAAACTGTAGTTTAATACATATATTAAAATAATTGGCGAATGGTGGCGGGTTTAATCCCCACTCGAGCAGATGAAATTTATATTTCCATTTCCTCGCTCTGGTGTCGAGGCAAAGCGCGGTGTTAAATTCTGCCACTAAACATGCAATGCCTCCAGAGTTCGGCAGAAAGTGGGGAACAGAGTGTGTCTTACACTAGGTTCCCTCTGCCTACTCTGCTGTGTGCGGGATACAGCGTGAAGATGATTAAAAAAAATAATTTAATATAATTTCATTTATCGGGAAATTTGACGTGTGTTTTGATTTTGGAAAGTTTTTTTTTACATTTTGTAAATACTATATAACGGTGAATATATATTGTTTATACCGACACAATACATTCGTATAATTAGATTTATATTTTTTTGGTAGATACATAGAAACTCTATAATAATTATTAAAATTGCTATGTGAATATTATAATAAAAAAAGAGAGTATTTTTTTAATTTCTCTATAAAATAATAAGTAATAGTATAAGTTATATTAAAGTATTATTTAACAAGCCATATTTTTCTACAGTAAATATTTTCTCCTAATTTAGTTAAACACAACAAGAACATCGATTAGGCGAACGAACGCTTAATAAATTTAAAAAAATCAGCTTCACGCTGTATCCCGGACACAGCAGGGAATGCAGAGGGAACCTAGTACACCCATTTCCCCATTTTCCACCGAATTTTTCGAGGCATTGCGTGTTGAGTAGCAGAATTCAACGCCGGGCTTTTGCCTTGGTGGTGAATAAATATTATTAAATAATAATTCATTCCTACAACGAGTGGATATTGTACCCACAACCGTTGCGTTACAATCACACCCTTGTGCCCCTGCGCCACGACGGCCTTAAATAAATACAAAGACCCAAAACACCCGAGCAATACCTCCCTATACAGTATGAAATAGTGTTAAATATTACTCCAACAGGTACAAAGGCGGCGGCGGTCCGAACTCCCAATCAATATGACACGACGGAGGTACTAAAATATACATACATACATACATACATACAAACACACGTATGTGGAGCTAACTGTACTCTGTTCTGACGAGTGGCAAACTTGATACACTTTAGTGGATAATTTAATTTGTGAAATTGCCGGGTACGGAATACTTATGGATATGTAAAGACTTGGTGGTGTTGATCTGACTGTCAGTGCGACACGGTTGTGGATTCGATTCCGCTCGGCGGTATTAATTATTTTCATTTTCTGGCTCTGGTAATAAGACAAGGCTTCGCGTTATTTCGCTATCTAACACGCAATGTCACAAAATTGGACGGAAAGTGGCGATATCTTAATACAATACGGGCGGTGTTTTGTGTGTAAGGCCAACGATAAATTAGATACTATAGAGTGGAGAATGGAAATTTCTTAATGTGAACTGAGTGTTTGTACACTAGGTTTCCAGGTTCCATCCGCCTACTATGCTAATTGGGGGGTACGGCGTGAAGTAAAAAACGAACTTTTTTACACCATTTAAAGAGAAAGCGTTGCTGTTTGTGTTGTTAAGAGGCGCAAAGCGTTCATTTCTCGTCAAAGGCCTGGTCGAACAATCAATATGACAACGTAGCATTTAAAAATATAAAGTGTATATAACTTGCTTCTACCCGCGGCTTTGTTCGAGTGCACAAATGAAACTAACTAGAAATTTGAATACTGTGATTTTTAATTCGAATTCGAACTAGTAGTTTCTTAGATAAGCTCATTTACCAAACAAATTTATAATATTGGTATTGTCTTTCTGTACTCAAGCTTCAAAACAATTTTGTTAAAAAAACCTAGGTGTTCTTAGGTAAATATGGTAGGTAGAAAAGATAAATATTTTATTCAGTTTCACATCGTATTCCGCATATAGTCGGATAGCCAAAAAGCACAGAATGTTAAGACACTCCGTACTCCGCTTGCCACCCGAAATCGAGACATTGAGCGGCGTTACTCAACGGATTGGACCGTTTCAAAGATAAAACGCCGCTATTTGCGTTATTAAGAGAGGCACAGCTTCCATCGTCAAAGGCCCGGTCAGCCCAATCAATATGACAGCGTAGCACTTATAAATATAGACTTGTCTACGTAACTTGTCTCTTCTATACTGTCTATACTTTAGATACTGTGTATTGGTTAGGGTTGTGGCTTTACGTTTGTGGTATTTGGTGGTGCTTATGTTACTTTTATAGTGGTAGGATTTTGTTTGACTGACAGTGAACGCTCGGAGGAAACTACGCTGTGTAGTAATTTGTCGTGTAGGTTCCTTGAGTAGGGTATACCTTCCCAAGGGGGACCTAAGAGAGCCTCTCCCAAAATTCTTACGGGATCGGGCGAAAGCGGAATTTTACGTTTGAGGTCATATAGTCCATGCGAATGTACTCGCGTGTGACCACACTATTGTGGTATTATGATATTGGTTTTTTTTTCATAAAATTGATAGAATTAGAAACGAAGAGATTTTTTAGTACCTTTTTTAATACTAAAAACAATTTCTATTCTATACTTAAACATTTTAAATTACATTTAAGTTTTTGTGTTGACGCTCAAAAAAATATAATATTAAAATAACTTGGCGAAATATTATGATCAAACAAATAAATATTGAAAATGATATTAGATTTAGAAAAACCTAGGAAATTACATGTATATGTAATATTAAAAATATAAACATTGCACGCAATGCCTCCAGAATTTGGCAGAAAGTGGGGAACGAAGTGTCTTAACACTACGTTCCCTCTGCCTACCCTGCTGTGTGCGGGATACAGCGTGAAGCTGATATGATATAAAAACTAACACATACATATGTACATGTAAATTTATTGTTACAACCGAATAACGTAAGTTATTACTATTTTAACTTTACTTTTTAACAGTAAGTGTCACACTAAACAGCCAGCCCTGTAGACAGTATGCAGAGGTGAAACATTCGTCCATAAATATTGATTTTATGTGGGGCGGAGGCGGCGTGTGCAGGGCGCGCGATTGATTTGTGTTACCTATTCGTTTTATATTAATTAAGACGTTTATAATGGATGGAGATCCAAAACAAAATAATAAGCATGTTTAATCGACGACCTAATATTTTATTTATTTAGAAAACGTATGATAATTTGAACGTAGCGGGATTCGAACCCGCGTCTCCTGGTAACCGACCGCTCTGACCACTAAGCCTTTCGTTCTCTTCAAGCTACGTCGAATTTTACCTACTATTTTGTTTCGTATTGTCAATTATGAGTACTTACATTAGTTATTTATCATTGCTATTGATAAAAATCTTAATTGTAAACAATTACGATTAATTAATTGTTTATAACTTAGAATAATTTGGCCTGACTAGTTAGCCTTTGGATACAAATATATTTTAAAATATGTAAAATTATTTATAATTGATACTTGTATACAATACATGTATAATTTTGAAATTATATAATATGTTTTATATTTAGCTATTTATTTGCAATAGTCATCATATGAATATTTTTCTTTGATTTAAGCTTAATATTATAAATGTATCTAGAAACAAATAACGTTTAATTCTAAACATTTAGTTTATTATTAACAAACTCATATAGCAAGAACAATAAAAACAAATTTAAAAAGAAATAAATTATAAAAAACTTCATCATATCCATCCCTACAAAAAGGTAGGCCCGGGCCGTCTGAGCTGAGATGTTAGAAAGGGACAGAACTATACCCCACGACAAGTTAGAGCGAGACAGCCATACAACATTCAGTCCCACAAACCCTTAAGTTCGATACATTTCATTTCTCGGATTTCGGCATTCAATGATTCTGTAAATTGATTTGTCTTTGTGAAACTACTTACGATTTGGGATTCAAATATTATATACATATAATGTTGGTATATAAAGGTGAAATTATGTAAGATACTACATTAAAATATAATTTAAAGAATTAATTTAACATTGTAGACGTGGTCTGGTGGGACAAAACGCGGTGTTGTGTTCCCCCAGTCAATACGCAATGTCTTTCTTTAGATTGATGTCTGAAAATGGAGAATTAAGTGTTATCGCATTCATATTGTCTACAATTTATATTATATTAGGACAAGTTCGAAGATCCACTAGAAAATAAGATATATAAAACATGTACTATATTTTTACGCTTTATCCCTAGCGGGGTGGTCAGAGAGAACGGAGCGCCAAACGCCACGGCCTCTACATACCTCTTTCGCCTCGTCCACTGTCATCAACCTCTTCATACATGCCCTCCGGGGGATCCTCATGCTTTTTACGAGACCTTCCTCCAGTATCTTTGATACTGTGTTTTCGAAGGTCAACCGAGGTCTCCCCCTACCTCTCTTACCACTCACTTTTCCATCATAAATCTTTTTTGCCATTCTTTCCTCGCTCATTCGTTCGAAAATATAGTACTTACTTACTTAAGTAAGTAAGTAAGTAAGTACTATATTTTTATGGGAGTCGTCCGATTCACGCGCAATTACAATATTGTTAAGTAATAATAATAAATTTGAATCGCTATGTACGTTTGTACGGGTACATATGTATTACTTAATTATTTACACTTTGTTAGTTATTTTCAATAGAAAAACTAGTATTAAATAATTTAAATTTAACAATTCATAATTTAGATTAATGATACCAATTTATGCTAATATAAATGCTTATGATAAGATCTAATATAAATGACAAATTCAACAATAACGTCTCAACAACAAAAGTAAAAATGTCTTGTCAAATGAAATGTCAATGAGGATTGTTCAAGATAATCTTCATCTTTTTCGATCATATCGGAAGGCAACAACCCGGTGTTGATACACTTCGTGCTCCACATTCCACACAATTTTTAGAATTTATAATAATAAATTATAACATATATAACATGAAAAAAAAACAAGGACTAAGCAAATATAAAAAAAGACGAACAGCTACCAATAAGTCCTCATCTAATATAAAAACTGAAACTAAGATTAGGTACAATTAGCAAAACTAGAACTCAAACAAGTAATAACTAGCACTAACCTCATATATCAAGTTCGACGTGTTTCCACCACGAGATTACGTGTAAAAACATTAAAAAAACCACTTATTAACTATGTTAAATAGTAATATCTTGAGAACTATTATAATGTAAACAAAATGATTATCTTAGATCGTTTTAGCACGGACACTTTGGCACGAGTGGATGAAAGATGGGTGAAATGGGGAAGTAGTGACATCTGTTGAGGCATTGTTGTATTTTGTTGTCTTTTGAAACGTAACTAAGCGCAAATGTTGTAAATAATGTTTCATCTATTCGCCACTAGATGGGGTTATTCTAATTTTAACATATTTTGCATTTATAAACTTTATAGTTCAATTGTTTTATGTACAAAAAAAAAAGAATTTTAAATTTACTTTATTTTAAATATGTTGATTCCTTCAAAATTTATAAGGGATTTTTTATACTAATAATATTATACGTTCCACAGTATTAACTACGTACATGTAGATGGCGGTATGTACAAGTTATTATCGTTTTAATAATATTTTAATTATTTTAAGTCGCGGGCGACTCTGAATCTATACATTTAATAAAATTATAACTCGTCTGTTGTATAAATAAAATAAATAAATACGTCTGTTGTATATAAGTTATTTAGAAATCTAAAACAGTTGTGGGTTCATGCCCCACTCGTAAAATATAATTATTTCCATTGTTCTACTTAGACGAAACGCAGCGTAGAGTTTCACCACTTAGGCCACACACCACACCACCACGTCACCATTCGTCATATTGTCTCGATTTGGTTGGAAAGCGAAAAACGGAATGTCTTGACAGTAGGTTCTCTTTGACTACTTTCCTATGCATCCCGCAGAGTGCAAAGCGTGGAGATGCCACAATATTAATATTATTATAAATAGAGTTATTTAATAGACCAATGACATAAGATGTATGTATATGGAAAGACTATTTGCAAACGTTGCTTCCGTCTCCTGTAGTATTTTAAAGAGTTCAAATACGACATTGTTTTACCAAATGAGAGATATTACGAAAGAAAATACATTTACTAAACACGGATCGATAAGAGTAAAGTGTAATTTTATTTTATTTTATTTGAAAGAAAATTACTGCTAATATAGTGATGTTACTAAAACTTTTCTATAAAAAAATAATAGCTTAAGGTATATTATATTTAAAAAACATAGTGTTAAGACATTCCGTTCCTCACTATCCGCCTAATTTTGAGGGTAATGCGTGTTGAGTCGCGGAACTCAACGCCGCTCTTTGCCTTGACATGAGAGCGAAGAAATTGAAATATACATTTAAATAAATATTTCATTTCCTCCAGTGTGGATCGAATCCACAACCAGCCGCATTTACAGTAACGTTGTGTGCCCCTGCGCCACGAATGGTTTCTTGTAAAATGTTACTTACCATATCAACATTTTGACGTTGTTCGACGTCCACCAAGAATCTCCACTCGGATGGGTCTTGCACTGCCTGCATCCAAGAATATCACTTAATCCTATGAAACTAAAAACATTGTAATAAAGCCACGAATTCAAATCCAACTTCCTTAAATATTTTTATTTATATCGGGCTTTTTGATTACAATATTAATTGTAATGATTTAATACTAAGTTAATTATAAAAAAATATTATATAACATAATATATCTAAATTCTAAAGCAACAGTATTTTACAGTGTCTTGGGCTAGGTAGCGTAAGTGACGTCACAGCTCACAAGCCGCCCGACTGGGTCGTCGGTACCGTTGGGTTGAACGACCCCGCATTTTGTTTACACGGTGCTATAGGAAACCATCGTGGCGCAGTGGGACTACGTGACTGTAAATACAAAGGTTATGGGTTCGATTCCAACTCCGGGGTAGATATATTTGATAAGATTCAACATTTAACACACAAATCACGTCAGTCAACGTTCAATTGTGGAGATGATTTTGAGATTTTTATATAAATTATGCACAGTGGTACGGCAAATCGAACCCATCACCATCGCTTTACAGCCTCACTGTAAAGCGATGGTGATGGGTTCGATTTAGATCCCAATACGTGGAAATGACTTCTTTTCCATTTCCCTCTCACGTTATATATTCTCACGTTGCTTGCATCTAGTGTTTCGCATTTTCGGTAATTATTTTGGATAGTTCATTGTAATTAGCGGTACTTTTAATTACATTTAGATTACCGTTTGACCGATTAGAATTAGAAAAAGAATTGTAAACGAAGATGCGAATGTGATAAGAAAATATTTTTTTTACGCTTAATTTTTCCTTACAAGAGGGACCTTTTGTGAATTTACGACCTGCGACTACAGCGTTTACATATACACACGCCACATGCTGTCTACTGCAAGGTGCGCAAGGGGAACCTGGGAAAGAGGGTGTTAAGACACTCCGGATCCATAAAGACATTTCCCTTCACCATTTTCTGCCAAATTCTGAAACTTGGCGAGTTGATTAGCGAAAGCGTGTCGTAACCAGAGGAAGTAAATCAAAATATTAAATATTTAATTTCTCAACTCGTCACGTCTTGCGCACCTGCACCAAGAGTAGCCTCAATTGGTTAATGTTAAATCAAAACCTAAATATAAATTAATTTAGACTATGCACACCTCCGTACATTTCTTTAAAAATTAAGCTTTCTAAATAACCAATATATATAGATAATGGTGAAGCGATAAGCTATAAGCTCCTAGTTGAGCCGTCCGTTTCTCCGCGTGAAGGAGGAGGAAGCCCAGAAGAGATAGCCAAAGGCGTAGCTAGAGATATATCACAGAGGGTCTTCTGTATACCTTTGCTTTTTAATTTGTTGAGGCCAGTCGTTACGCAGGGGCCCAAAATGTGACTGTAAACGCGACTGGTTGTGGGTTCGATCCTTAATCGAGGAAATGAAATGCTTATTTAAATTTATATCTGTAGTTCTTCGCTCAGGTGTGGGGGCAAAAGCGCTGTATTGAGTTCTGCCATTCAGCACGCAATGCCTCCAGAATTCGGCGGAAAGTGGAGAAGGAAATGTCTGAATACTAGGTTCCCTCTGCCTGCCCTGCTGTATGCACGATGCAGCGTGAAGCTGATTTATTTTTATTTTTTATTTGATTTTAGTTTTTTGTTAGTAATAATTCAGTTGTGGCCACCTAACTAAAACTACAACTAAACTTGCTAAAAAAGTTATTTAAAATAAAAAAAATCTTGTATGTTGGTGAAGTTTATATATATTGTATTAAAAAAATTATAATATGTTTTATAAATAAATCAGCTTCACGCTGTATCCCGCACACAGCAGGGTAGGCAGAGGGAACCTAGTGTTTTAGACACTCCGTTCCCCACTTTCTGCCGAATTCTGGAGGCATTGCGTGTTGAGTGGCAGAACTCAACGCCGTGTTTTATTTAAAAAAAATATGATCTCAGATATCTGCCGCATTCCATCCGTAGTAGGTATATAAAAGTATTATACATATTCTACAAATTTCTTTTTTTTGAGACTGTAACCGTGATTAGTTGTGGATTCAATTCCCGCTCAAGGAAATGAAATATTTAATATTTTCATTTCATTTCAGCATTCAGTTCTGTCACTGCGCAACACGCAATGCCTCGAAAAATTCTGTCCACCCTGTTATGTGGGGAACAACTTAACGTGTGTTTCTTTATAAATAAGTAGTATAAAACAATACTTATTTAATATTCTTAAATTCAATTTTAAATTTTGTAAAAGTGTGCTTAAATAATATAAAATAATATCGAAAGCAATATAAATAAATACATAAAGCAAAATTAATCATTTTAAAATAAATAAAACTATCACAAATGGTAAAATTTTAAAAATAAATAAAATATATAGCCTCAATATCAGCTTTATTTTAATAGATAGAATTAATTTACCATTAAGACAACTCCATTCCCACATTTTGATCCTTATTATGGGACGTAATATAGCCTAAACTTTGTCAAGGGAGGCCCCTTTACGAAAGAACCATCCAAAAAAAAAAAAAATATTCGAACCAGTAGTTCCTGAGATTCGTACGTTCAATCAAAAAACATATTCAGCCTTACAATATTATGATTAGATAGAATGAATAGTAAATTATAATTTAAATCACACTGAAGTCTCTAAAGTGTAGTCAAGTCTTATGCACGTTATCTGCACGGTTTACAGCGCGAGGGTGTTTTATTAACGGATTAACTTAACTGCAAACAATTAATAAATGAAAGCTTATACGCAGTTCTTTGTGATAAGACTTAGTTCCATATAAAATCTCTTAAAATAAACAAAAAACGTTTAAGTTTAGAGACGCAGTAGTATAGCGTCTGGTTGTAAACGCAATGGCTGTAGATTTGATCCGTATTATGGGGAAATCATTGTAATTAAATTAGTTTTATTTTACCGTTTGGGTAGACTAAGCGCGGTGTTGAGCTACGTCAATCATCACATTGTCATCAATGTCTCGAGGATCGTGCGAGAACTGGAGAACGGAGTGTCTCAACACTAGGCTACCTCAGTCTGATATGTGTTAAAAACCGTGTAGCTGCTTTCATAAACAAAAACAAAACACTAAGCAAAAGTAGGTCAAGTATATTGAAGCTAACTCAAATCTTACAATACAAGTTTCCACAGTTAACAGTTACATTCTAACTAAAAGTTTAAACACAATACACAAATTCTGCACTTACAAAGAAAATTAAAAGAAAACCACTTCATCGCTAAAATTTTCAGCTCCCAGAATATCTAAATTCGATATCTCAATTCGCGCGCATTAGACACGCATTGCAATTGATCGAGTCAAGATTCAAACCGGCTAACACCGTTAGTGCTACGAAAAAAATTACAGTTAGCTCAAGTGGTGCCCGAGCGGTGGAACGAAAAAAGCACAAGCCAAGTTTCCCGCACGTCACTTGGACGTGCGACGGGTTTCCGCGATTTGACATTGACAGCTCGTGTGGCGCCAATTTGGTAGCTTTTTCGGTTATTTTTTTTAATTTTTGTACACTTTGTTTTCTATATAGTGTCAGTGTTTTCTATATACTATGTTTGCATTAGATTGGAGTGTTGAGTGATTTTCTTTTGGCTGTTGTTTTTTATGATTGGTGGATTTTTCTTCTGACAAAATGCCTAGTACTATACGAGGTGAGTTATGATTATTTTTTCTTTAATACGGTATTTCTAATGTGAATTTTCTTTATGAAAATATTTATGAAAATATATTGAATATATTTATGAAAAAAAAAGTTTAACGTAATCAGATTATTTTAAATGATGCATAACAGATTATATAAGTACATAAGAAAATACAGCACGATTAAAGTTATTGTAAAAACTAACATTTCCTTATTTATCTGTGGTATATTTAATAGATTTTTTTATGTAAATGCATAAGTAATTAATAATCTATAACGTATTTGCATTTTATACGGTGCACAGTTTTTCTTGGGGAGGTGAATGCACTTATTGTTGACGGAAACCGAGATACAATTTGAATTTCATTCGGCAGATGTGAATTACAATCCCAAATTGAGTCACTTTCTAACCAAATATTGGCGCCATTGTAAGCCGTTTATTTCAAATTTTTACTGAATTACACATATTTACAAGTACCATACATCCTGTTATCCTTTAGCCTTTTATCATATTGTTGCTGTTTTCAAGTTGCTTTTTTTATTTCTTCTGTCAAAATAAGCAAAGGCATCAATTTGGGCAGCCACCGAAAAATCTTAACTGTGTAATTTCAAAATATTCACTTCAAAAGCACTTAATTTTTACTCTTCGCCAGATGTTAAGCGATTCCAAGGTCGTTGACCCGCAATAAAATACCAGTACAATTGCCTGAGAGTTTCAGGTACCAAAATTTGCTAACATTAAAACTGTTTTTTATCAATTCATATAATAAAATTGGATAAAGTGGAATTGGTGTTGATTAATTTATCTACATAATTATTATATATATTTTTTATTAATTGGTAATATTAATTATTGAATAGATGATACTAAGGCGTTTAGTTCCGCCACTCAGCATCTAATGTCTTGTCTGCCCTCTCTCTGTCTACTATATAATATACATATAGAAGATAAAAAAAACATTATGTGGTATTGTTATCAAAGTATTAATTTGTTATTATATTGCTTACCTAATTCAGGCGAAAGGTGGTCTAGACGATGGCTTAACTTCACAAATTATTTGTGAATCTAATCAAATAATTAAACTAATTACAAATCTTATTTTAAATACTTGAAAGATCTTATCTAAAATTCCTATTGGTATTTGTATGATATGTAAATAGCTACCTATACTATGTTTAAATTAGAATTAAAATTTTAAATGTATCTTCAATTTAAACACCACCGCTGTTTTAATCATAAAAAAAGCTTCACGACAAGAAAGTAGTGTTGAGACACTTCGTTTCCCTCGTGCCATCCAAAGTTCGAGGCATAGCAGAGCTCAAATCAGCGCTTTGTCTTTTTATATAATATATGACGTTTTTATTATATCGATATTATGAAATGGACATAATAGATATATTAAAATGAAGTACACTTTAAAAATATATTTAATTTGTTGTATATTTAAATGGATAGGAATCCAGGTGCCATTTAAAGAACCCTGTTATTTTTTTTAAAACAATATTAAAATAAAAATGTTTATGAGTTCCACAACACAACACTGTCTCGAAAATTGGATGAAAAGTAGAGAATGGGATGTAAGCACTAGGTTCCTTTAGCATACTTATTAGAATCATTTAAGTTTGAACGCCCTCTGGCCCTATGTTTTCTCTGAGCAAAACCTTATTTCGTGTCAGTAGTGCTAGGTTCAATTCAAATGTGATCAATAAAGACGGTGGCGGTGCTATAGCACCACATATCATATTCATTATTAAAAGTGGCAAATATATTAGGAAAAATGATAGCTTCTCGTGTGAAGCAAGTACAAACGCAAAAGTAAATTTCCTATCAAAATCGATTAGTCTATCTGCTGTCATTAAGTTTCGACAAAATAATATATATAGAAAAAGCTGAAAAAGGTTTTTTTGTGCATAGCAAGGTATACACTGCCTTCTACTCTACGAGACAAAGAGAATTTAGTAATAAGACGCTCTGTTTTCCACTTTCCGCCCAAGGTATACTGTTACCAGAGCGAGGAACGAGAAAAAAATATAATCCTCCCAGTGGGAATTGAACTCACAATTGTCGCATTTTACCATCAGATGATGATGATGATGATTACTCAAATGAAATATGTTCTAAACATAAAGAAAAAATATAAATGTCAGAATTATAGAGCTCTAGAGGTATTTATATGTTACTGTAAAGCACAAAATGTTTTATTTTTTGAATAATATTATTGCTGGAATAAAGCATGTGTTATTTTTAATAATCTATGTATCATAAAATTTTTAAAATTAACGTTATCTCTGTCTAAGGCTTAGATAACTTGCTTAATGAATAAACCCCGTTATTTAATTTTAATATTAAATTATATAATGAATTAATTTAAGAAATAGTTCTGAAGTAATAAATTTTATTCATATTATTTAAATGTAATTTTCCGTATGAAATTCATTCAAATTACATCAGTAACAGATTGTTACCAAAGAGGGCATCGAACTCATCGCAATCTTGTAGTACAACTTCCACCATTCATATTTATCTTAATATTATGCAGAATGTAGTTATAAAATACTATAAAATGTTAAATATTTATTAATTTGAATAATATCGATTAAATTGAGATTTTGTACAATTATAATAACTAATTAATCGGACATAGAAAGATTTAATCGATTTTAATTTATTGTAAACGATTGATTAAAAAATAATTAGAGGTATAAGAAATAATAAAAATTGCTTATAAATTAATGAAGAAATACCAGAAAAAAAAATATATTTCTATGAAATAAATTAAGTTCAGTTACATTTCCATCTCTGTCTTATATAGAACGAGTGATAAGGACAGATAGCTCTACAGTCCGGGTCAATTCCACGTGGAAAAAGCGATAGTTTTGCGATAGCCCTGTACCGTTGGCACGTCCCTTTCTTCGTGACGTAGCTTACGGTACAATAGTGATGTGCTGTTTGCGCTGTTAGTGCGATTGGTAGTATCGATATGTAAACGGAATGTTTATCAGGATTGCGGCTATAAGTATGTCAATGACCTTTGCGTAGCGTGTGTGTAGTATTTTTTACCCAAGTTGTAGTAAAAGATTTAATTGTTAGATATTTAACCTATTTATAATTTATTATGTTAGATTTAATATTGTAAATTATAATACGTTTTGTAAAATTTACATTCATATTCAAAACGAAAGAAATATAATATATATATCTTATGATATAAATACATCCAACAAATACTGTACACTAAAATATATGATAACACCTAATAAATCTTATTACTAACAAAAAACACAACTGACATACCATACAACTATACAACAAAAGCAACAATATGTCGTAATCATAAAACAAATCCTGCCTCAATCGATACTCACATCCCTACAAAATGACGTCGATAACGGTTCAGCCTCACCCACATACTGTGTAACTGTACTCCGTTACATGGTCGCGATCCGAGACTGGAAAAAAAAACAGGTGTAGGTTGCACAGCGTCGAGCCTTTGCTTGTTTACGTTTGACAATGTCGATTTTTGGCGGGAAAATGTGACCGTGACATTTATTGGTTGTATGGGCGTGTCTATTTTGAATTAGGTTTTCTTGTTAAATATTGATCGAGTAATTTTAAATTTGTATTGGATGAATACTTTATAGGGTTTTTCTAAATATATTGTTGATGTTTTGTTTGTAGTTTGAGTTATATTTTGTAAGTAACTATAACAGTAATTTTAGATATATTTCTTTACGTTAATATATAAACTTTAAATAAGTATACATGTGTCCGTCGTGGTGCTGCGGTGCATCGTGTGATTTTAAGCATGCGACGATTGTGAGTTCATTCTACTCGGGGGAATGAAGTCGTCGCTTAAAATTAATTCAACACTCAAATGATTATTGTTTAGTTCATTGTTCTAAGCATGCATTTCAAAAAGATTCAAATCAGATAAAAGTCTAGACGCATTTAAAATTTAAATTATTTTTTTTATTAGAAAAGAAACTAAAGTTGCAATTAACAGTTAATATATGACATTGCGTGTTAGATAAGGAGTTATATATAAGTATATAATATAACTACTATAAAAGAAGGGAAGGGTTACTTTAATAGATTTTTTATTAATAGACTTTTTTATACTGATGGAATAAAAATATTCACTTGACTGATATTTATTTTTACAATAGACGAAGGCTGATATCTATACTTAAAAGTTAAGGAGTTTGTTTGATTTTTCGAGATAATCTTAGGAACAACTGGACCGAATTAAATTTTCTTTTTTGTATTTGATAATCCATAGTTCATTCATGGAGGAAGCCTATAGGCTAATATAGTGTATCAATGTTAATCGTTTGCTGCCTTTTTCGCACTTAGAATGTGTTGCCCTTAGACCACGGGAGCGAAGCTGCTAAAGATAATAGTTTGCCATAGATTATTTAAAATTCTTTCAATTTATTACAGTTTATATTATTTGATATATATTCATTCGCATAAGACATTCGAAGTAAGAATATAAACTTTGGAAAAAATATTAAATATTATACGCTTTACTCATAGGTTTTTATATAATTTGAAATGTCACTAGGTCAGCGGATATGTTACTTTCCTAGAAAAATATTATTGAATAACGTAAAATCTGTTAGAAGAATCATTTATGGTTTAGGGAAAACATAAATATTATATATGGCAACGATAATACCGCGTTAGATATTAAGTTACAGACGCAGCTAGGAAGTGACTGTATGAAGGATATTGTATTTGAATTTTATTCGAGAGATTACTTAAAAACTTTAACGCGGTTTTATAAAAAACTTGCATTAAATGCTTGATCAAATCGTAACTAGAGCCTTAATATATATATGTGTGTATATATATACAGAATAAATATGTATATAATAATATTTTTAAGTATAATACTAACAATGATATTAGATAACAGTCATATTTATGACTTGTATTTTTTTCACCAGTTGTATTCTTAGAATAGACACTATAGGTATATGTAATATATTATTCATTCATTGATTAAATGGTAACTCGAAAATGTTGTTTTCAATATTTTCTAATATGAAATACACTACCAATATTCGAAGAAGCAGTCACTTGATAAACATTTTATTTTGATTCTATTCTATTGGTCTCTATAATTTTCTCAAGTTTTAACCGACTTCAAAAAGGGCTATTCCCGATTCAAGTGTTTATTTTTTTGTTACGCGGCTAATCCTCCAATTATTAATTAATTAGTAACAAGAATTAATTTTTATGATACTTTTTAGGATTCCGTACCTTTTAAGGGAAGGAGGAAGGGTTCCTTTTCAGATCACTTTGTTGTCTATCTATCTATCTATCGGTCAAGAGCCTTTATCTCAGGAATGCTTGGAGATATAGAGTTGAAATTCAAACCATATATTTAGATCTACGGCCCCATGATTTCGTGAAAAAAGAAACGTATTTCTACATTTAACACACAAGATATGGCCGGAGACAAGATATTTATATCGCAAAAAAATATTCGTATTTAGACGCTATAAAGGGAATCAAAATTAATTGTGGTTAAATCATAAAAAGCCTTAAAAGCGAGAAAAAATTGGTGTTAAGGCCGCTAGTTCAAATGTGGTATCAGATGAAAGAGCTCTGGCTAAGCTAAGGTTGAATTTCAGAAATAGCTCGAGATTCCCCAATTTTTGTATGGAACCCTTGGAGGGTGGTCCAGGCCCGCCATTGAAAATATCTTTAGCTACGCCACTGACCAGAAAACCTGATAATTTAGGAGCTACATCAAATGAAACACAGTTACACATATGAGATTTGATACATGTACTATATAAATATAGTTTTAAGCATTTTAAATAAAATTTTATAATTCGAAACATTTTGTTTCTTCCGCATATAACAGGGCAGAGGCAACCTAGTGTTAAGACTCTTCCCCACTTCACTCTTTGGAAAGAAACAGATTTTTTTTTGCCTATTTTAGGCTGAATTGTTTGGGCGGAATGTTTTAAAATAACAGTTTTATTGAAAATAAATTTTAAAACATCAGGTCAAAAACGTGTATTGTTAGATCGTTTGTTGTTATAACGTGTATTGTTATATAGTTTTTGACCAGATGTTATACTTATAAATTTTATAAATAAATTAAGATAACAAATTTGTCACCTGTAAAATTATATATGCTTCACTGTACGCATAAATGTTAAGGCTGTAAACATTTTTAGTTACGAGCCGTGTAATATATACATTAAAGATAAAATATTTATACGTGTGTACGTAACATTTTTTTTTAGTTTCTCTCTGTCTACCCCGCTATATCCTCATATAGTTGGGTAGGCAGAGGGCTACCCCCACTCCTATCTACCAAGTGAAATTTTAAGACACTCGGATACCCACTTTCGAATCTCAAGTCAAGTCGAATTTTCAAAGCATTGTGTCAAAACTCAATTTTTTGAAAATTCAACGCACCGCGGGCCAAAAAATTGTTATGCATTACTCCAAGTAGGAAACGAACCCACAACCGCCATGTTTACAGTCATATACTGTGCCAATAACCCAGGACTGTCTCAATGTATGTAACATATTACAATTATAAAACATTTTATTACTTACTTGTAAATTTATAATGTCCCATTTTAAAAGTCAAAAAGATCGCAGGTTCAATTGTTGCAGGGAGAGAGAGTCCATTACTTTTATGCACATTTATCTCAATTTGCGTAAAACCTTAAATTATTAAGCCTAACCCATTTTAAATAAAAAAATAGGCACAGATATTAACTGTGTTGTATTCAAACATTTATTGTAGATAGTACAAAGTATTTTTGTTTTGGAATGTACCCAAAACTACTGATTTATTGGGTTTTCACTAAAATAAATAATGATTTCTTTACCTTTTCTCTCTAAGTTCATATGTTTTAGACATACAAGATGTGTACATATTACAGTAAAACGAAGAATATCAAAGACTAACTTTTACCCGCGGCTTCGCCCGCATAGACATTAGCCTATGTAGTTTCCCTTTGGATTTTGGAAATAATTAATGATGTATATGAAAAATTTTATCTCTAAAGTCTATCCGAAGTAACTTTGACGACAGGAACAATGATGATTGAACGGAGGTAATACTCCATAGTTATCCATCTTCGATAACTGAACAAAAATATTATAAAAATTATAAAAGTAAATATTATAAAATTGTAATATCAAACAGACGTTGAGAAAATCGTGGCTCATTGGCACAGTTTGTAACTCCGAACACGACGGTTGTGGGTTCGTTTTTCACTCGGTGCAATGAATTATTTACTATTTTCATTTCCTCGCTCTGGTAACAAGACAAAGCGCGGTGCTATCTCTCGCCACCCAAAACCCCACAAACGCGATCTGCAAACACTAGTACAATATATATTTGTAAATTTATATTGAGTATTGTAAATGTTCGTGTGATTCAACGAAAAAGTTCGTTCACCCGGACCGGTCGAAACAGCTTTTTTAAGCACGCACAATAATCCGTTATGTTTGTAGAATATTATATTTACAGCTATTTATGAAATGTGTGAGAAAGTTGTTTTACCGCCAATTATGCGTTTTTTCTTTATTTAATTTTTTTTTGTAAAGCAAAGACCTTACAAACGCTAGCCGAACAGGAAACTTTATGTTAGGTTTAATTAAATTTTTGCACGTCTGTTTCTCATGCGAATTTTAACGATATCATTATATTTTATATCCAATAATATTTTGATGAGCAAAACTTTCTTTTTATTACCGACCACAGATTATAACAGCATAATGATGATTGTTTACATAGCAAAACAAAATCAGGTCATATTTTAGTTCACGACCTTGTTCATAGGCTGTATCTAGCTTACCTATGCTTAACTGTAAAGTGTTCAGACTGCATACAAATGATGACCCATTTAAAAAAATACAGTTCTCTTTTTAAATTCGCGTCGCCTCCCAATAGGGTTACCGACCTCAACGGAGCAGGTATTCGCAAAAATACTGTATAAGATTACGTGTTATGTTTAAAGTATACAACTTACGACACATGCTTTGTATATTGTATGTCAAATATTTATTTACCTTTTTGACTGAATTAACATATAATGAATTTAAACTGTAAAATCATAAATAAATTAAGCTTAAATGTTTCTTTTTCGTCTTAAGTATGGAAAGAAAGGATAAATTATGCATTTATAAACGCAATGTTATAAGAAAAATCTTTGAATCAGTAAATATATCAATATAATATAATAATTGTGATGGATCTATAAAAATATTATACTATATAACTTAAAAGCTCTAAGCAATATCAACTGGCAACCCTCTCTAAGCTGTCAATGTCAATTTGGAAGATACCGTAACAACGTTGCGCAATTCGGCGGTTCAATGAACGGAGTTCGGGGGTTTCCCGTTAGCTGGCGCACGTGACTTGAGTTGGTTTTACTTTTAAATTCGCAATTTAGTACCGCTATTGAATAATAGATGGCACGTTTTTGACACGCCTCATTCGTTGCGTGAGCTTCAATTTTTCTTACTGTAATTATACATATATATTTTATATAAGATTTGGTGAATAACCTTTTGATTAGCAACTAACTTTTAACTCCGGCTTCTACTAGTGGTAGTCAAATGGTAATATTTACCTTGCCTCTTATTTCTTACTCACTTTTAGGCACTTGCAATGGTAATGTGTCACACCTTAATATTATGTATGACACATAACCACTGCCCGGTACCAAAGAACCACTCTGTTCACCCTCTTCCTATGCCCATGCTGACCAGATACAGTGGGTATCATTGAAAAGATTGAAGTTATATAATAAAGCTTATAGGCTTTATCAATAAATAGACTATTCAACATAAAATTAATTTTTAATTCCACCAAAACTACTAGTTCCTGAGATTAATGCCTCAATTGTACAAATTCCTAAGCTTTGTAATATTACTATAGAAGTATTGCCGGATGATTTTCCAAGTGACTATTTATATTCGATTCGAGAGAGGTAAATATGAAATATTAATTTAGTTTTGTAGTTGGTATAAGCGTGTGAACCTTGCTGTAGTAACGATCTGAAATCAAAGGTTTTTTTCTATAAACTACCATTGTGACGTAGGTCTGACGATATGTGACGATTGTAGGTTCATTTCCGTTTGGGCGAAATTAATATGATTTATATTTCCTTCGACAATATCAATTTATCATATAGTGAGAGAAATATAAATAAAAAATATATTTGTATCTTTAGATCCTCTGGTTTTAATTATGTTTTTAGTAGTTTAGTTTTTAGTTAGTTAGTTAATTTTATAAGATATAAAATAATATCTCCCATACAATTACCATACATTAATTCATACATAATACAAATATTATTAAAAAAATACGCACAACACTGTTCTAATTCTTAAAACGTCGTACGAAAACTGTATAATGTACATAGAAACAGCCCACAATTTCGCCAGCAAAATTTAATATTGAGGTGTTCCTTTAAGTTCAAGGCCGCCTGAAGGGAGTCTAGACTTGCGAGTACTTACTGGCACACCCCGAGGACCCTCGCGGCTTAAAAAGTGTGAAATATGTATGGTGTTAACGTTTTACTTTTCATTTCATAACCTGACTACACTGAATATTGCTATTTTCGATACTTTGTATTTTTATTTATGAGCTGCACGCATCCCGCACACACACAGGGTAGGCAGAGGGAATCTAGTGTTAAGACACTCCGTCGCCAATTTCTGCCGAATTTTGTTGGTGAATGGTAGGTAGAATGTGTTAAGTGGTAGAGCTCAACGCCGTACTTTGCCTCGACACCAGAGCGAAAAAATGGAAATATAAATTGAATTAAATATTTCATATCCTCGAGACAGGATCGAACTCACAACCAGTCGGTTTTACAGTCACATTTTGTGCCCCTGCGCCACGACTGGCCTCTATTATATTTTTTCGCTATCGGTAAAGTAATAAAGCAGCTTGTGACAAAGTGAGATTAATATTATCAATTATTCTACATAAATTATATCCATAAATTCTCTTATAAATCTCTAGCAGATTTATAATATTAGAAAAGGAATTGGAGCTTAACTTTTATAAATATCAGTGTACATAAAAGCTATATTCGTAATTAAATAATTTAAAGTTTTGAATTTGTAACTTGCACTTAAAATCCAAAAACATATATTGTATGTATACTTTTGTAATATACAATGTCTGGAAAATTTGATAGTGCATGAAGAACATCTTAATACTCACTAGTGTCTCCTTCTTATCCTAATCCTTCACTTATCCTGCCATATGAGGGATACAGTGAGTAGTTAAAAAATGTATACAAGTACATTACGTATATATTTAAGAGATACTTTATGCTTTATAATTTCTCAAGGCCGCTTTCGAGGCCTTGAGCGCCAGTATTTTTATTAAAAATGGTTACGGTTTATTAAAAATGAAGGGTATCATGAGTTCTCTTTATTTATAATATTGAAACACTATTTGAATATTACCTAAGTTAATAACTCGATGAAGAAACATGTGGGATAGAACTTATAGTTTTTTTAACTAAGAACTTTTACTTTGATTATATTTAAAATGTCAATATTTTTTGTGATCAGAAAGAACAGAGAGTGAAACACTAACGGCCGGTTCCTGCGCTTCGCTTAAAGCTTCCGCACTTCTTCGCTTCGCTTTTAAGAAAACTATATTAATCATCAATAATAATTACATTTTGAATCAATATGAAAAAATCCCATTAAGCAATACGTGTTTTTATTTAACTCACATATGTATAGGTATAACATAAGGCTATCGCCAAGCCAAAACGAAGAGGCGTCTGTAAACGCGACGATTGTAGGTTCGAGTGTCCTATTGGGAACCGAGAGTCTTAGTGCGAACGGAATATTACAAAACAATGTGAAGTGAACATCTGGCTATAAATGCGTGGTTTGTGGGTTCAATTATTATATGAAACAAAAAGGCAATGTAATTTCCTCTCTTATAGAAATATATATATACCATGGATATAGGTATGTATATCCTAGAAGCTGAAAAAAAGTAAAAAATAAATACGAATATAAAACTTAGATAGTAGAGTGTGCAATTTAATTTATTTTCAATATTCTAAGTTTTTACCTCATTAATAAAACCATAAATAAAATAAATGTATATAAATAAACATAGAAAAAATTACATACAAAAATATAAGCCTTCTCCATCCCCTTACATGTAAACAAGCTGATGCATACAGAAAGTGGGATAAGGTCGAGAAATCTTTACAAAATGCAGACCTAAAAACTTCGCTGTGCACAGTACAGCGTGCGCGGCCTTGAGTCTTCAATGCGTCCCAAATATTACACGCCTATCGTATACTTACTTTTTTTTGTAAAAAATCTTTAAAAAACGTATTAAATCATTAAAAAAAATCTTTTAAAGAAAGTTGTGGTCAATGCTGACATATTTTTTTTATATTTTGAAAAAAACCAAATAGAATATGAATAGGACTCAAACTAAAGAACTCCGTAAAATAATCAATAACTTATATACGGTTCTAAGGATTTTTATCAACTAAATTGTATATGTATATTATAAAATTTAACATAATATTTAAAATTACGGGCGAAATAATAATATTTCTGATATTCAAATCCATTTCGTTCTAATACGAACCGGGTCATAGCCGAGGTATAGATACACAAACATACATACATATAACTCAAGAGGGAGGGCGCCACGCACAGCGTCCCTCGGCATTGATATTACAGAACGCTTACGTCAGAAATTCAGGGAATTTTGTATTTCAAGTCGTTTTTACTAACAGCGGTAGAGGAGGTAATGTATTTGAGGATTTCAGGGATTCGAATTTTGAGTTTGTTTTCAGTTTCAATTTATAAATATGTAACATAAAATATTAATTTAAAATACTCAAAATGGGGACGTTTTTTTGGATATTTTGGATGTTTTAGATTTGATTTTAAAACCTGTAGCCGCATTTGTAGTTTCTCAGGTCAGTTTCTATTAATCCTAATGTACTGACATTTGAGAAGACAAAAGAAACTATACTACATTGAAATTATTTTTTTTAACTTACAATATTTTTTTTTATTTTAAAATATATAGAGTTGTTGTTGTTGTTGTTGTCATGAAAACATCAAAAGAGGGCTCTTTAGTTCCAAATATAGTTGGCACTTGGCATACAACGCAGCGCATCGGAAATATTTTAATGTCATACTCTTTTTATATTGTAACATTTATGTAAAATCGAAGATATTTTCTCAAGATAATCTGACCGTAACTGTGGGTTCGACTCCCTCTCGAAGAAATGAGTCTACGTTTACCTAGTACCTACAGCGGGATAAATAAAATATATTCTTCACTTCTATATTAAATTTCATGAAGAATTACAAAGATTAATACTGAAATTTATCTCAAAATATCGTAAAATACATGTATTTTAAATATAATCTATCTACCAACATAAATATTCCGTTACTAAGTGACAAACAGACAACACACACACGAAGCTGTTTGGAAAGTCGAAATTTGGCGTAAACCTGAATAGTGTAAGGAAGTAATAAGGGAGGATTCCTGAAAATTGCTACGAGAACGGAAAAACACGGCATTTTCCATTATATGTTCATGTAACGGAAGTTGTAGTATTAATTTTTTTGTTTTATATACATATTATATTTTTTGCATATCAATGCATATATTGATGTATATACATTAAAAATATATTTCATACAAAATAATAAAGTGAAAGGGAAAGGCAGTGAAATAGGCCGTGTTTACCTCGGGTTTCCTTGTTTTGGACTTAGATCATACTGTTACGTAATGAGAAACGGACGGTTAGCAAAAAAAAAGTGAAAATGGAAAAATATCAAAAATTATAAAAAAAAACTTTATATTATAAAATTTAGATGTCAATATGCTGAAAATAGAAAGTACTCGGCAACGCATGAGTGGTTATGAGTTCAAATCTTATCAAACTGTCGTATCGATGTCATGCGAAATTATTTAGTAAAATATATATACCTTAAGAATTTTTTCCTTAATAATTTATATAAATTGTAATAGAAATATATTTTCATATTATTATGAAAAGCAATTTGCAACTTGTGTTTATCTTAAATATGAGTTTGTATACATAGTTTCAAGTTTATGCTATTATAAATTTATAATATTATAAGAGAATAATTATCTCTTATAATATGTATCAAAAAAAAAAATTGTAAAAAAAACAAATTGTAACAAATACAAAAAATAAATAAATTGGATAATGCCATTTAAAAACTACAGTATCTGAAAGTGTAGAAATTATGAATGAATCAGTATCTAGTGTTCTCTTAATCTCTCAATTTACTTGATATGATTGAAAAGATTTCTCAAAGCGATTTTTAAAGATTTCAAACGATTCAACGATTCAAATCTAGGAATGACTTATTTTAATTTTCTAACTCTCGTAAGAATATAAATAGAGCTCAACACGCTAAATACATAAAAATAAATATCAACAAGTAGAAAGTAATTTACGAATTCACAAGTATTCATAATAATTTTTTCTTATGTAACAAAGCAATTAAATTCGCATTTAGGCCTCCCCTACTATAAACACAAACGCTAAGCAAATACATTTACAAAATTCGTCAAAATTTATTTCAGTTTTTTTCAGCTTTACGCATATAGCAAGAAAGGCAATAACATCCTAACTTATTTGGGTGGCGGAACTCAACGCTGCACTTGAACGGGGGAATGAAAATTATTCATTCTTCAAGTGGTTGGTTGGTTATCGAGCCCACAACCATTGCTTTTATAATCAGACGCCGCGCTGATCACAAACCTCAAACATTAATGAAAGCATAATTTTTAAATGTTTTTAATTTTTCAAACATTCTAAATTAAACTAATATAGTTAAAAAAAATCTATACCTAACCTATTCAAAACGTCAAGCAAATATTGCAACGAAAAAAAAAAAAAAAACGAAAAAAAAAGCATTTCGTTGTCATCGCTACCTGACGGGCCCCGGGAACCGACATAAATTCGATTATATGCTTTTTCGTCATTCCCGAACGATCGAAGGAGTGAGGGAGAAGGTGCGATGCGGAACAAGGACAACATTATATATGATTCTGCGCATGCGTATGCACGTGCTGGTGAATGTGGGTTACTATGTGCGGACTTAGTAGGGATACGTCGCGAGATACGTCGGTGTCGGCATAGAATATTTTGAAGGGATTTATGTGTTATGTATTGTGTCTTATTAATATGGTTGTTTCGTTAAATATTTTTGTTATTTATAGCGATAGTTGCTGATTTATGGTCTTATAATTGTGACATAGCTTAACATAATTCTGTGGACATAAATTAAATATTAACACAAGGGATGCACCCAAATAAACACAAAAATAACGTAACAAACAAACACCGAGTCTACAAAATAAAAAAAAATAGCTCGATATCCCGCGACGTATCCGTAGACAGTGCACCGGAAGTGTCCGCGGGCGGGCTACGTCGCGCGCCGTAGCGCTACCGCCGCTACGCCTCGTAGGCCTCACAGCGGCTACGAGCGACGGCCGCGTCGCGTCGCGCCCGCATATAGGACACTGTGTCAATGTGTCCCCGCGCCCGCCGCCGCCCGTCCGCGCCGGCTCGGGTCTGACGGGTCTGACGGGTCCGACGGGTCTGACGGGTCCATCGCCTCCAACCACCACTGCCAATAAACGCACAATATATTTAAGAACTTAGGATGTTGACCTGTGACCCACTTGCGATGCATCTGCGCGCTGCACTGCGGGCGCCCTGACGCCCTGACGGCCCCAGCGAGCCCGGCTATGTGATAACTGTGTTCATTATTATAAGAATAGGCTAAATCGATACCACGACTGATACAGATACTGATACAAGTAAGTCTGACAGCGATGGCGGGCAACAGGGACGTCGAGCTGACGCACGTCATCCAGCACCACATGTCACAGACGGAGGCGCAGGTCAGCGTCCACCAGGTGCAGAGCCCGTCTGGCTCCGGCAAGCGCCACCAGATCATCATTGATATAAAGCAGGACATCGATATCGATGAGCTATCCACTCGATCGTTGGCGGAGAGTGTGATGGAGACGCTTGGAGCGCGGTCGGCGGCCGTTTATATCGATAATTCTCAAGTACAAGGTGAAAATTCTGATATGGAGTCGTTGACGACCGTTAACGTCATTGTGGCTAATGATTTGAGTCAAGCGGCGCCCAGTCCTCAAGTAGAGGAAACAGAAGTGACCGAGGAGTCGCAGACGGAAGGTGTCCTTCCCGGGAATCGAATAGCCGTCGACCGTATCGTGGAGATGACGAACGCGGCGAACACTTCAAGCGAAACATCGACAACGACCACGACTACGTTATCGATATCGACAGTGGCCACCACTACTGCGTCAGGTAATTTGGTTTATTTTGGTGCAATCCTATTGTATTTTTATCTTTTGTACGAACGTCTATTTATATGGTAGGTTATTCAGTGTTTGGGCCTAGATCTTTATATAGGTCAATATGTCAACTTTGTTTTCATGTATGAAACAGTGTTTTGATTGAAACTAAACCATTTCTATTATATTTAAAATTAAAGCTTTATAATAGCCAAGCTTATTTTGCATATTTTTAGAAAATTCTACTAAAATCAACATCCTCTAATTCGTAAACGCGGACACACAAATGTGCAAGATAATCAATAAAAAGGTGGCCATTTTGATAAAAACGAACTAACTTAGAGCATAATTGGATTAAATTTCACCGTTTTCGTACAAATTTTCAACGCTATCGATTTCTGTTATCCTATTCCTGTAATTTGAACGCCCCAATTTCGACTCGCTCGCTTTGTTCTATGTATAATTTATAAAGAAAATAAGATTTCATGACGAGTTTATCCTATGTAATATCTTTATATATATTGGTATGTATATAAACAATCATGTAAAAGGGTCTTTGCGTTATCGTGTAGATGAAAATTTCATTCTTCCAAAGCGACATCTGTAGCATTTTCCGTTTTGGATAAAGAGCTTCGTTTTTTATATAAAATTTGATAGAAATCGCTATTTTTATTTCTTTTTACTTCGTATTATTTTACGGAAAGAACACGTTCTTTTGAATATTTCTTTTGTAATAAAAGGATCAAACCGATTTTTAGCCTTAACGCAATAACAATTTGGTTGGGATATGTGTGTCTGTCTATGACAATGTAGCTCCTACACGCTAAAAACAATCTAGGACTGATTGTTTTTTTTAGTCGGAGTTAGTTAGATTTAATTTAATCGAAGCTAGTTTATATTATGATTTTTTTAATAAGACTACATAATTATATAACATACTAACTGACTGACTGAATCTTTGTTTCCGTGAACAATAAAACGTAAAACCGCTTTTAGCATGCTGTAGGTAATTTATTTTCGATATAAAAGATACACAATTTTTATTCTTAACTTTCGCTTTCATCTGAAATATTATCCAATACTGATTATCATAACCGACTCGGTAAACGAATTATATTTTTAAAAACAAATGACCCCCAAAATAGATTCCGATCTACTATCTTCTGTACTAAAATCGTTCAATTGTACGAATACAAGTCTTATTCGCGAACTGTAAGTGCACTCAGCTTTAGGCCTTTAATTAACGTGCAACATCGAAACTGATATTATAAACATTTTGTTGTGATGTTGAATTATTTTTGTACTGAGGCCAGTCATGGCGCCGCGGCACGAAGTGTGACTGTCAAACCAACTGGTTGTGGGTTCGATCCTCATTCGAGGAGATGAAATATTTACTTGAATTTATATTTCCTTCTGCCACCCTACACGCACTCCCTCCAGAATTCGGCAGAGAGTGGGGAACGGAGTGATACAGTGTGAAGCTGTGGCACAATAGATTAGTGTCTATCTCTGAACGCGATGATTGTTGGTTCAATTTCCACCTGAGGATTCACCTCTCTTCTCACCTTAGATTTATTTTCATTTCTCCACTCTAGCGTGTCAGTCGAGCCGGCGTTCAGTTCTGTCACTCAACCCGCAATGTGTCTTGTATTCGGGCGTATAGCGTATATTGATAGCATATGAAGCTACAAAAAATATTTTATTTTCTTTCCACATCAATGTCTATTCAACATTTTAAATAATACCTACAAAGTCGTCGTGGCGTAGCAGCATAGCGTGTGGTTGTAAACGTGACGGTTGTGGCTTAAAATCCCTCCCGGAGGGATAAATAATAAAATCTTTTCATTTCCTCGCTCTTGTAACAAGACAAAACGCGGCGTTGAGTTTCGCCACTTAACCCACATTGAAAATTTTACAGAAAGTAGGGAATGGAGTGTCTTAATACTACGAGTACATTCCCTCTGCCATATAATGAATACAGATCGAGATCTAAAAAAATCGCACCAAAGATAAACACACAGATAGGACGCGTACGTGTTTATTAAATATTCAAAGGGGAGATAGGGGAAGCCACGACTAACCCACTTCGCTTATTACGTCAGGGTGCGTGATGTTTAGAAACTGCTGTATACTATTGTTATGAATGAGTTTTATCGATTTTTATGATTATTTCGCTTTTTGAGCGGTTTTCTCAATTAAATGAGTGTAAAGTTCCATTTTCGATATTCAGTTAAAACTTTTCGAAAGTTTTGATTTACCGAAATTGAAGTTTTTTTTTAATGAGTATAATATAAAAATAAAAATATATGTATTCTAGTACGTTATTTTTCTTTTATAATTGTTAAATAACAGTTTGAATATCTTAAAAATAATTGAACTCAAATGTACAAAACATTCGATTTTTTTTATGAAAACATTTTGCTTATGAAATCCGTTAACTACAAAAAACAAATCATATCAGTAACATTTGTATTGCATTGTAAATAGTGATGTATGTAGAATCAAACTACATCGTTATTGGGCAAATAATTATATCTAAATTATAAATATATTATAATTATGTGCACACCAATAATCTGATAAGTTTAAGTGCACCTGTTCTCCACACATTAGGTCAGGTCAGTCTTACTGTTAGGTTTGCCAGAATTTCCATATACATTCTATAACCGTATATTGATATTGTTTCTATAGCATTACCAATACTTCGTTTTCGAAATTCAAAAGTCTCTTAGTATCAATATAATTTGAGATTCCCATTCGAAGAAATTAATTAATTAACATTTACGTTTCTTCACTCTGGTGTCGAGGCAAAGTGCGACGATGCCACTCAAGACGCAATGCCTTCAGAATTCGGAGGAATGGGGAACGAAATGTCTTAACACTAGGATCCCTCTGCCTACCCTGCTTTGTTGGGAATACAGCGAGAAGCTATAAAAAAATAGATGTTAATCTTGAACAAACAAAAAAGTAATCGGTATAAGTATTAATAATTCAAAAATGAAGGGCAATATGTAATTTGGCTGCATTCATTATATTCGAGTTAATAAAGCCGTTATTTCCAGAAGCAGTGAGCGATAACGGTTTAGTCATCGATCAATATCTATAAAAGTCATATTTTTTAGGTCTCTGTTAGCATATAATGGGAACCTAGTGTTACCGCCCATTTTCGAAACATTGTGTGTTGAGTGGCTGGACTTAACACCTTGTTTTCCTATTGTTATATAGGATCGCGTAAATTTTTATTACTAATTTCTCCGAGTAGGAATCGAATTAACAACGGTAGCGTTTATAACGGGACATGATGCGTGACGCAGGGGCAAGCGTGTGACTGTAAACGTGAAATGTTGTGGGTTCGATTCCCAACGGAGTGTCTTAACACTAGGTTCCCAGGTAGTTTCGTCTGTGCGTTGTCTATCAGAAGACTAACGGATTTTTTTTACATATTTTAAAGATAGATCGTCTTTAGTTACAAAAGTTTACATATTTCTTTTAGCTTAACTTTAACACGATAACCTTTCAAACTGCAATAATGCAATGATTGCACTTTGCTGTCTATATAAATATATATTTGAATAAATTTGTATTATATTTTTAATGCCAAATTACAACAAATTGTGTTTCACTAATTTTGGCAAAGATATCGCTTGCGTCTCGTACATTGGACTAGCTTGTACTCGTACATAGCTTTCGATCCCGGAAAATCGTAATTTCCCACGGGATGGGGAGAATCATTTTAATTTAAATTATTTATTAATCTTATAGTTAATGTATAATAGGTACATATATTGAAAGATAAATCGAATTCGAATAGGATTCAGTTAAAATAAAAAAAATATGATATGCCGTTTTGCCGTTTGTGCCGTGTGATCCCGGCCTAGAATAGGATCATCCTGGTACTGGTGGTGTCGTAAGAGGCGACTAAAGTACGTGTGGTAGAGTCACGTCGCCAGCAATGGCAACACGCATGGGCAGACTCGACCGGATCATTACCACCCTCGGCATTTAAAACCGGCGTGAAGTAGTGGCTTTATGCCACTGCGTTTCGCATCAGGTAATGCCGGGACCCGGCGCCCAACCCATCTTAAAGGCCGGCAACGCACCTGTAGCTCCTGTGGGGTTGCACGGGGTCGTGGGCGGCGGTAGTCACTTACCATCAGGTGACCCGCACGCTCGTTTGCCGTGTCTTTTCCATAAAAAAAAAAATGTGGTTGTAATTAAAAAAAATCTAAAATCAGATCGATCTTGAGAATGATTTTGAGACGAGTCCAAGTGCCCGAGGTAACCCTGTCTGTAGGTATAATGGGTTACATTACAAGGATTAAGGTCTACAGCGTTCATCAATATTTTTTTTCAAAGTAGTGTGAATTCCTTAATTAGTAAATTAATTTTCATTAAAATCAAACCTATTTTTCAAATTCAATTTGGCAATGCTAGCACGTCGCGGTTTTAAGTTCCAACATCCAATGTCTTGATTTTTCAGCCTACCCTTCTGTTATAGGATACATTATGAAGTAAAATAAAAAACAGAAAATTCTATATAATCTAGATATATGAAAGTACAAACATAGCTCAAAAATCCATTAGCCCTCTTTTTATGTGTTTCCTGGTATCCGTGGCGTGTCAACATCCGCCGCGTGACATCGCGACATTACGCAAGCTTGAATCGACAAAAATATATTAGTGAAATATATATATATATATATATATATATATATATATATATATATATATATATATATATATATATATATATATATATATATATATATATATATTGTATACGGACTTTAACTTAAAGTAAAACAAGGAAACTTTTCCTGTGGCTATGGCCACTGGGTCCAATTTTAATAACTAAGAATTGACCGGTTGTAAGGATTGTGGGTTACATCGACACAAATAATATTATGTAACGTAGCGTATAATTTTTTCTATCAGTTTTCTAACCATTACTTTTTTAAATTAGCGCGTTCATCCATATGAATGTTTCAGCTTTACTATAATAATGTAGATAGTAAAGCCGTCGTCGTTTGTTTGTATGTGACTGTTAATACGGTGAAAATTTGACAGAAAGTGATCAAGGTAAGATAAATTAACACTAGGTTTCTCCTACCTATAAAAAAAGAGAAATACCAAATATTTACAAATTGAATTATTTCATAATTTTCAATAGTGCATATTATTAAGTAAGAGTTTTGAAGGAAATTATGATTTTATTTAACGTCATCTTTAAAAAGTTTCCATAGGTTTACTTAAAAACTATCTAACTGAGACAGACGAACAAAACCCAGCTGGAACTACGCGACGTAGAATGTTGAAATTTAACATGGCACATGGCGAGTGTAGAGGCGAACTAAGGAAGGGTTCTCAAAAATTTAAAAAAAGCGAAACAGCTTTTAGGACGTCTGGCGGGAGTAGAGGCCCATATAAAGATTTTGGCAATAATGATTATATATTTTTGTACATTATTCTTAAAATCATATTTAAATACGAGCGTTTCTTCTTTAACGTACGTAAGCGTGGATTTTATGTACCTTTAGTTGGCGCTACATCTGAAAGTTTCCCACTTTAAAGTTAGTAAGTACGCATACCGTCTTAACTACAAATCAGACTATCCTCTTTCTAAAATTTGAGCATTCACACTCTAATATGCAGATTTTCTCTTATTAACAAAGAAATGGTTATAATGTATTATTTATTAAAAATTATTAAAGTTACTAAAATTACACAAAAGTTACTGATACTAAGTTACTTTAAGTTAAAATAGATAATTTCATTTCAAAATCCAGTTTCAGGTAATAACTCAAATCTAGGAGATATAAATATTTTTTATAGCACACCCTTCAAATGGGTGGTTGTTTATTTAGCACAGTAATCACTTAGCACCAATTTATCGCTCACCTATTGATTTATTTTGCGATATGCAGTTCAATCATTAATTTGTATTTTTTTTTCTCTCAATATAGAGGCCAGACGTGGCGCAGAGATACAAAGATGTGACTTTAAACGCGTGGGTTGTATGTGGGTTCGATCCCCGCTCGAGGAAATTAAATATATTTATTTAAATTTATTTTCAATTTCTTCGCTCTGGTGTCGAGGTTAAGGGGGGCGTTGAGTTCCGCCACTCAACATGCAATGCGTCCAGAATGTTTAAGTGAAATGTGTTGTGCCGAAAGTGGGGAACGGAGTGTCTTAGCACTGACGCCGTCCGGCTACCCTGCTGTTTGCGGGATACAGCGTGAAGCTGATCTATTTATTCTCTCAATACGATGCCATCGTGTCGCAGCGGCACAGCGTCTGTATGTCTGTCAGCGTCTGTCTTGTGGGTACGGATCGTATTATGTTTACTTCTTCACCCAGGTATCAAGCAATAGCACGGCGTTAAGATTCGTCATCAACACACATCGTCCCAAAAAATGGGCCAAATATGGGGAACGCACCGTTTTAGCACTATACCTTGCATATAAAAAATATCAGTAGTAACTACGCTTATTTGGCGTAGTGATGGTGTCTGATTGTATACGAGATGGTGTTTAGTCTTGATTTCATGAGAAAATAATGTTTAAATGATTTGTTTTTTCGATGTAAAAATAGCGCGGCGTTAGTTTCCGACACCTTAATACGCCTTGATATAGAGTGGAACGTAAAAATCCCTACCTTCCGGCAATTTTTTTAAGCATTGCGTTTTAGGCCGCAGAGCTCAACGTCGCGCTTTGTTTACCAGAACAGGGAGTCTATAGACATATATATAATTAAATTGTATGGCATCGTCGTCTGTGCAGTCTGTACATAGAAAATATGTGGGAAAATCTACTAGTAGATATACTAGTAGCATTAGCAATGTAAAAGAATCCAAACCCAATCGAATCAGTTCATAAATAATAACAAAATGTGAATATAAAATACTTTGTTCGATAAAATTGCTACAAAATAACTATTTTATTGAAACTTTGTATTGTTTTATATTACAAATGATTATTTTTGAATGTTTGTCTTATTTTATCTTTTCGTATTCATCTCCTGGGGTAGATTATTTATATCTACAATATATATATATACATATATATATATATATATTGTAGATATAAATAATCTACCCCAGGAGATGAATACGAAAAGATAAAATAAGACAAACATATATATGCTGAAAATGGGAGATCCATTCATTTAACGTACTTCGTTTATTTGATGAATGAATTATATGAAACGAAAAAAACTCTATTTGAACCAATCGTTTCTGATATTTGTTATAACGCACAAAATAAATATATTACTCAAGAACATTGAATAAATGTAACTATTGGCTGCCTGTAACTCAAGTTAAATTATTACTAATCCTTTCTTAGTGTACCCTTCCCTAAACTTCCCAAAAAACCTCCATGTTAAATTTCAGCGTTCTACGCCGCCTAGCTTCTACTTTCTGTCGATAGTTCAATAATAGAAAAGTTTTATTGTGCTAATACTTAAACTAAAAAAAACTAACTAACACAGCAAATGGCCACCCTTAAAAGACAACGAACTAAGACAATGTAACTTCTTATAGTATATTTATATATAGGCGCCGCTATCGATCGCACCCTGTCTCACTGCCCTATAAATGGAGGCTTACGACTGCGTGAAGTGTGAACTGGATTATACTTGTAAGCCATTTCTATAATCTATATAATCTTTTTTTTATATACATTTTATGTACGTATATATTGTTTAATTAGGTCGTCACAGTGTTTGATTGAAACGCGACAGATGTGGGTTCGATCTCAGTCGGGTAAATTATTTTAAATTGATAACAAGACAAAATGCGTTGTTGAGGTCTACCACTCGATACAAAATGTTTCTAAAAGTTTGCGGAAAGTTGATAAAGGTGTGTCGTAATATTAGGTTCTCTCAGTCTATCCTGTTACATGCGAAATATAGATATATATGGCTTTATAAAAATACAACGTTGCAAATATAAGATTATACGAAGAATTATAAAAATAGCTGTTAGGGCGGCCACGACTCGTCGACTGTACTGTATGTACATCACGATTAAACCGTTAAAGCGAATCTTTTTTTCCATTAAGCCAGCGCCATCTATTAGCGAGAGGCGACAACACATTGACACACTTAAAAGCAAGTTATAACTGTACTTTTGTAAGAACCTCGTTATCGACATTAAACTCAAATTATACTCAAGGTTAAATTACTGTTGACATCTAGCGGTATAAATAATCAATATTATGAACAAACTCTACCTAGTGACGCGGTAGTAGGAAAGATAGACAGAAAGAATTTAATGTGAACTTTCCGTTTTTCGTCTTGTGATTAGGAGAATTTTATGGAATTCTGATTGTGCTAGCTAAGCACTAATCCCTTCACCAGTCACGTTTTATGGACAACATACAAAGGAAGTAAGTCTTAAGAGAGGTAATATATTGTATGACAATAGCTGAATACATGTAAGTCGCCGAACTCAACGTCACGCTTTACCTTACCAGAGCGAGTAAATTCTAACATTTTTTTTCTTCAAGTGTGGATAGTATCCACAACCATCGCATATACTATCAGACGTTGTACTACTGTGCTAAGATGGCATCGGTATGAGTTCAAGATATTTAGGGTATTCAGTATTCGTATTTCGTTAGGTTAAATTTTTATATTGCTTAATATTATGAAAGCATTAGTTTTTAAATAATTTACTATGGAAACGTCAGTCATAACGTGTATGTTTATTAATCGTTCTTTAAATATTATACATCCTTTTCGTTTTGTATATACCTAAGTATGTGTAATATATATTTTATTATATAGATATAAATAGAACCAGAAAAGCTCGTCTTGACAAACGTCAAAAGAATAATTGGTGAAAGAATAGCAAAAAAATACTTATGAAGTGTGAATGAGAGGTAAAAGAGGCACATTTGCCAAACATCTTATTTATCATAATTTTCTATATTCCTTATATCTCTTATGTTCTTAAATGAACTCTGAAGGCCAAACATTTCTCTGTATTGATAACCGCTATTGGTACTCACATTAAGTGTTTTATCTAGTGACCTATATTGGTAATATAAATAAAATAACATGAATAATGTATTTATGTATTTAGTGAATTATTTAATTAATTTATAATTTCGCAATACATTTTGAATGCGTTAATAATGTTAAAATTGCTTGAGTTATGGCACAGCGTCTCACTGTAAACGCGACGGATCTCCACTCAATAATAAATTATTTGTATTTTTAAATTTGTCAAGAAGATCAAGCACGACGTTGAGTTCTGCGACTTAACACGCAATGTATTAAAAATTGGATGGAACGTGTAACATGCCTAAACTAGATACCCTCGAACTACCCTACTGTAATCATGTACATGTAGGATACGACGTAAAGTAGAAAAACAAAGAGAGAATGGAATGGCAGTTCTATAGTTTCTGATTGTTTTACAGACACTTAGGTTTGGGTACTGGAATCTTACACCATATTTTATATCATTGAAATAATGGATACTATATAAATAAGGCCTCCCATTGAGTGGGAATGTCAATCCACAGCCATCGTTTTCTTAGATGCTTAGAAAATAAATATTTTGGTAATTTAAGCTCAAACTTTATTCATTATTTGGCCACAGTAAGGGAATATTAGTTTTAGTGTTCACTTTATAATAGAGTTATTTAGCTTAAAAAATCAAACATATTAGGCTATCAATATTAAAAATGATTTGAATAAAATACTCTTTAGGGGTTTTTTTAGCTTAATACAACTACGAGTACAAAAACGCTCAATTCCCATTAAGACTTCGTCCTCGACTATCCGCCGAATTCTGAGGGCATTTTATGTTAAGTGGCGAAACTCAATTCGCGCTTGGTTTTGTTACCAAAGTGACGAAATGAAAATATTAAATATGTCATTATATTATTACCTCAAGTGGAAATCGAACTCATAGTCCAAAAAATGGGGAGCTTACAGTTGGACGCTTGTGCTCCTGCACCACAACTGACGTCTATGACATTTGTTAACAATATATATTTATAGCTGAAATTAACAATAACTAATTTTTTTGCCAATCCTCAATTTAATACCACTCTACAAAATACTTTGCGCCATCTATCGTCGAGTAGCATCACCGCGTTTCTCAGTTTACCGTTAAGCACCGCTACTGACACAGTTACCTCAAGTCTCAGCTGATATACGACGCAGTGCGATGACGTGTTGTGTATTTTTATATTAGATCCGGGAACCGTTAGGGCATAGGTTTTAATATGTGAAGCCTAGAAATTCCTCAGAATGTGTAATATATGTATAGATGATATAGTACATTTATATAAATACAGTAAATATGATAGATATAATATGTAGGTCATGGTACAGTGTCTTAGCGTGCGTCTGTAGACACGATGGTTGTGGTTTCGATACCCATTCGGAATAACAAGTTATTTTCATTTCATCATCTCATCTCTGATAACAAGAAAAAGCGCGATGTTGAATTCAGCCACTTAACACTAGGTTCCCTTAGGCCCTCTACTTAACTTGCTACATGCGGATTATATATTATACTAATAAAAAATAGAATTTGAAGGTTCGTTTATAAGAAAATAGTGGTGTATCAATCAGATATTTTTTAATACGTAGTGATGTGTAAATTATCATATTCCTAGGGTATATGAGAATATATTATTGTATCTCTTGCGAAATAATATACTTGAATCCATCGTGTTTCGTTTTTACATCCATATCTAGTATGGTAGTCGTTGCGCAGTGCAGGTATCAACTGCACTTAGGATAATACAAATATACGTCAATTAAAATTGATAATTGCTATTACTACATAAAATTATATATTAGTTGTAACACAATTTTATGTACATATATCTTAAATATTTAATTAGCCTCATTTTTTTCTAACAATATAGACAACTAACGAATTTGAGATATTGTGTTTTTTTCTAATGAAACGCACAGTATATTAATAATTATAAAAAAAATACACTAAACAGTCAACTTTGAGATTCCAATTTGAGAAAAGAAATGGTACATGCAAACTCCTACAATTTTTTAAGCTATTGAGTGGCGGGCTAAGCGCAGTGGTTCGTCTTAACAGAGTGGTTTCTCTGCTAAGGCGAACCACTGCGTCGTGTATGTAGTGAGTACATACACAAACATATATTTCCGATATTCGTAGGCGCAATAAGTCAATGATTAATATATGATTTCTTTTTCAGGTAAGCTTTCTTTTAATAACGAGCTTAAATAGAGAAAGTGCGACTGTCTCAAGTATGTAAGTAATATGTTTCATTAAAACTGTATTTTAAGATAATAGAGCAAATTGGCCTAGGTCACGTTTTATATTTTTTGGAAATTTTAAGTTTATTATAAAAGTTTTAGAAAAAAAATTCGTATTTGGTTAGGTAGTGGAGCTCGGAGAGTGGGGGCGAGCGTTAATGCTCATTTTAAAAGGGTTAAATTTTAGAGTCATAAGCTATACTCGGGTTGCAAGTAGAGCTCCTCTCCCTCCAAAGCAATAGAAACCGCATGTTGTATCCATAGAAGGGTAAATAGTTTCTTCTCTTCTAATTAATTAAAAAATAAATTTTATATGCAACTACGGTGTAGATGTGGTTATGTTCTCTAACGATCCTTGCCATATATTTCGAACACAGGATAGGTGGTATTGCCTATTGGCAGAACTTTTTTAATTACTTTCTTTTATTAATGTTATTATTTTTTATTGATTTGTTAAACAATAACTATAATTTATTAAATATACATATGTATATGTACGTAGATTATAGATGATTCCAAAGTTTTTATGGCCATAGAAAAAGCTGTAGCCGTTTAATAAAACCAGGACAAGTTGTGGTTACACACAAGCTATTGTGAATCATCAACTTTATAAGAAATATCTGTCAGTATTGTCAATTAAACAGGAAGCTACAACTTGTTGTGAATTTTAATACTAATTCGTGATACTCATATATTTCAAACAAACATATTATATAATATTATTGATCAATTTTGTGAGTTAGGTCATTTTACTTGGTATCTTTATTTTATATTATGTGTTTGCAATTTCTGCACATTCGAAATTATTTGGCGCTAACGTAAGCTATTAAACGCTATTAAAACGGCTTAGATTCGCAATTTTTTTTTCTTTATGTACCTATTTATATTTTTTAAATTTTAATTTTACGTTTATAGAGATTGCCTTTCTATTAAATTATAAATTTCTTTTTTCAAGGTAAAACTTTAATGGGTATTTAGTTAAATTAGAATTAATTTAAATTACCTACATGCATATCCAGTATATATTTGTGGGCCAATTTTCTTTAATACCTCAATGATTTTTAATTTCGAAATAAAAATTGTAAATCAATTAAAAAAAATAAACTACCAAACTAAAAATCCTAATACCTTAATTTACTTAAATTTACAAGTATTTAATAAAAAAAATGTATGTAAAAAGATAGAATTAATCTCAAAATAATAAGTTTAATCACAGAGGTGCATAAGTTATATAAATATTGCATAGCAACACAACGCAGTGTCTTATTTCGTTATATCAGTAAAGTATAATAATTTAATGGTTTGACGAATTCGTCATTTTGCTTAATGTTTAATCGGCAAATATATTCGTGAAGCAAGTGAAATTACATACATACATACATACGTATATGTAAGAAGAGGAATAATTAAAAGGTAGGTAGTAAACCTTGCGGTGTTGAGTTCCGTCACTCAACACACAATGCCTTTAGGATTCGGGGGAAAGTGGGAAGCGGATTGTTTTATTGGAGATCGAGTGGCTTAACATTACGCTCCTGTTCCTTCTGCCTACTTACCTGCAATGTGCGGGATACAGCGTGAAAATAAAACTATAATGCTATGTAGGTGTGTTTTTTCAAGTTTCACGCGATATCCTTTATGAAGAGGCAGAGGATGATTAATATTTAGAGATTCCATTTTAAAGCTTCGTCCAAGTTTTAATTTGTTATATGTGGTGGAACTCAGCAAGTTGTTGTCAGCAGGACGCTGTGCCGCAGTGACGTGACAGTCTCTTTATATACTGTGTAAGTACATAAAATGGTGACGTATTGTGTAAATAAATGTCCGTAAAGACAAGCGCGACATTGGGTTACGTCACTCAACACGCAATATTATAACTACGTCGCTCCTAGGTCCCTCCAATTTTGAATTGAGCTTTCTACACCCTATACACATACATGTATGTATGGTTTTTTTTATTTACTCAATTTTTTTATATTTGATGATGATGATATATGGATAGAATGTATGCTATATGCTAATTTAAAATAACCATTTCCCCTAGTATTAGAACCCATTGCCGTTGCGTGCAGTTTTACATGTAGTGTAAGTTATATAACTCCCGACTGAGTCATATAAAAGTATGTACGGTGATTTGCTATTTTTGTAATACAATAAATTTTGACACTCCCTAAAATTATTTTTTAATAAATATATTTTAAGTAATTACATAATCAAGTAGACTAAGAGTTGTATCCTAATTGTAAAAATATTTAAATATTTTTATTTTTAAAATTAAACAGCTGCAACCTTTAGTTTTTATTTATGAATCCTTTTCATTTAGTTAAGTACTATGCGAGGCAGAACCCACTATCAATTTTATATTAAACGAGATTGTTGTGGATTGAATCCCGCTCGGTGGAATAAATGATTTTACTTTCGCTCTTTAATATTATGTTTAAGATGCATATCTTCAAGTTCGCAAAAAACACAGTTTCGAAAATTGAGGCGTAAAGCGTGGAATGGAGTGTCTTAACACTCTTTCCCTCTGTCTTTCCCGCTTTATGCGGGATACAGCGCAAAAAAATTGTTTATTAGTAATATTTCCGTTGTAGCAACAACTAATTTATAGCAAATAACTTAAATGAAATTTGAGTAAGCACGTGCCTGTGTAGGTGTTATAATATAAATAATTACAAACTCTATTTCCTCTATTGATTGAAAAAACGTTTTGTTAAACCATTTTTATTTCTAGATAGAAAGTGGGGAACGGAAAATGTTAACACTAGGTTCCCTCTGCCTACTCTGTAGTGTGCGGGATACAGCATGATTATTATGCTCTTAAATTAACGCAATTTACAAATCGTGTTGGACTCTAACAAAAGTAATAATTATATTTGGACTAAAACTCGGCTATGTGACTTTAAACTAAACAAAGCTTGTATTATAATGATTAGATAAATGATAAAGAAATATACAATCATTTAAATATAATGACACAGATATTTCGGTTTGTCTTTCAGATATTTGTCTTTTATGGTTTCGAACCTACGATCCCTGGTCGAATTATTAATAAGACTTAACTGTCTCTACATGTTATATAAGTATAGCTTGAATTGTGATGTGTTTTTTTAGCCTAATGCAGTATTATGCATATAGGAAGATATTTTATTCTTAATTAAACGTGCAACATCCAATTTTCAAGACATTACGTGTTCAGTGGCTGAAGGCTCAATGCCAAAGGGCAAAAATGAAAATAACTCATTTCGGTGATTGGGAATCGAACCCAACATCGTCAAGTTACGGTGGGTTGCAGATAATGCCGCTTCGCAACGACTAACTTAAACAAAATTACGAGAAAGTCAACAGTGAAGATATGGATATGTACGGACTATGTAAATAATATGCAAAAAAATATATTTTTATTTTTAAAAACAATGGTTATAGTGCCTAATCATTATTTACTAGAATAAATACACTAAAAATAAACAACAATGTTATCTCTTATCTTTCATATATTAAATGTAAAGGCCAACTTCTGTATAGATATCTAAATATCGAAAAGTCTTAGGTATACATTTTACAAATATAGTAAAATATGCGAAAAGACTATATTATGTCGAAGTTTGGGCGGAAGAGGGGAGTGTCATTAGGTTCCCGTTGGTTACCCTGCTAGCGTAGGGATACAGCGTAGAAAAAATAAGGTCAAAATTCCTGGACACATTTTGATGAAACTTAGCACTCTAGTTCTTGGTAACGTACAATATAGAATTATTGATTTGTAATGTATTATTTTATTTTCTAAGCCAAGAGAATTTGATATATAAATAAAGTATATGATAGTGATCATAATAATATTTTTTTAATTAACTAAGTTAGTTATCATTTCCAAATTCTACTTATTATGACATGCAGCCTATTAAACTTATGCTTTAGTTTCGTAAAAAAATATTAGAATTACAGCTCCAAAGAACCTAGATATATCGTTCTGCACTTTCTACTTGAATTCGAGACATTATGTGTGTTGTTGGCGGAGTTCAACCGCGTTTTGTTTTGCCAATAGAGTCTACAACCGTAGCAGTTATAGTCAGAGGCTGCCACTGCGTCACAAAGGTCATAAAGAAAGATAAGTAGAACGCTATAATTATTTACTATGTAATAATTTTGTGAATTCACGACTTCTATAGTAAAACAGCAAGACTACGCTCCTGTTTTCTGTTCCACAGGGGAGTTATATTTGCATTTCCATAACAAAATTCAAAGCAGGTGAATATATAAAACTGTCTTCTGCCAAATAATTTTTACGTTATCGTACGTTGACCGCGATAGATAACTTATCGTATCATTCAAAATTAGGTTACCGTGTGTCTACGTCTTTAAAGTTGATAGATATGACTTATAGAGTTTGTAGAGTTATCAGGCTTATACAGTTATGAGGAATGGAGGGTACAGGTTCGAATTATTACCTGCCTTTTAGTTAGTTTTCATTTGCTTCTGCACTCTATGATTAAATGCTAAGCATTGATAAAAACATAAATGTTGTGTGTGATATGCTGTTCATGTTATTCTCTTATTCGTTCAATTTATAAAGCACCCTCAACTCTGAGATCGATCTTGAGATACTGTTTACATTAATGAATTATTAAAACGGCATCTCAAGATATAGATCTCAGAATTGAAAAAGATTTATAAATACTTTACTTCTCGAGATAACTTATTGTGAGTATATTGGGTATCGTGATGTAGTACAACCTATAGCACGGTTCTTCAATAAACGAACTATCCAATACAGAAAGAAATTTTTAAGTTGAATCAGTCGTTCCTGAGATTATCGCGTTCAATCCAACTAATTCTTCTGTTTTATATTATTATTAGTAAAATACTAATCTTCTATATTTATACATATAAACGTGATATATAAGTTTAAATAATTAATAAACTATCTAGGTTAGATATTTAGGGCTAATCAATACTGAACCTTTTATATATAGAAGTGATGTTTTTAGGTTCATATATAGTACAAAACCTAATTTCTTTATACAATGAAGTGATTTGTCACTAACGAATTAGAATTTTGTCGTTTCGCGTGTTGGAAACTATGTATATTGACTTCATTATGGCGGAGCAGCACAGCGTCTGACGGGGATCGGAGAGGTTGTGGGTTCGATCTCCTTTCGAGGGTCTAAATATTTTCATTTTCTCACTATGGAACAGTCTTAGTCTTAGTCTAGTCTTAGCGCTATCATTCAAGCTCTTGAATTAAAATCAGCAGTATCCCGCACACAGCAGAGTAGGCAGAGAGCACCTAGTGTTAAGACAGTCGTTCACTTTCTGTCGAATTTCAGAGGCATTGCGTGTTGAGTGGCGGAGCTTAACGCCGCACCTAGCTTGACACCAGAGCAAAGAAATTAAAATATAACTTTAAATAAGTATTTCACTTCCTCAAATGGTCGAGAGAGATGGTAATACAATGTTTTACATTTATTTATAAGCCTTGACCATCACTTGCGTAATATTTTTTAAGCTTCATATTTGTTTGAGTGATTTATCCTGTAGGTATACAGCAATGTAGGCACAAGGAATCTAAAGACACTCAGTTCCCAAACCCCGCCCAACTTTCAGGATATTACGTATTGAGTGGCGGACCTAAACGCTGCTCTTTTTCTTTATTCTGGATTTAGCATTTTGTTTGTTTTTAATTTGTTGTTTGTTCTTGCAAATCAAGTGAGAAAATGAAAATTATACATTCCCTACAGTGCTAAACGGATCCACAAACCCAAGGTTAAATTAGATCGATTCGCTCACTCCTCTGGACATGATGGGGTCACTCGGTGTATATTATACCCATCTTGCTAGCTCATGTCCATCTTGCCATCTCATTGTCTAATTATACATTGTACGGTGTCTATAGTCGTGTCCCCTATACGCGTTACCCTCGACCGGTCCTCCCGGTTTCAGTTGAATGGATTTTACGTGTTTCATTTTTGTAAAAGGGGTGACCGAGGAGGGTTAAATAAGCGAAAAACATGGTTGGACCGTTTAAAAATTAACACTTATCGCGGTGTGGGTTATGCTTTTTTAGACTGTCGTTGCGGTGGAGTAGCTAAAGTTGTGACCTACATTGTTGTTTTGTTATTATAGTGAGTTCAAATTCGTCAGATTGTTTGTATTTTGGATTTTAATTTCCTCAATTTAGTACTTTTTTAGAAGGCATATAACAATTGTTTTACGTTCTAAGAAGAATTTTCTTTGCGCGTGTGTGTTTTCTTTGTATCTTTAAAAATGTTATAATTATGCCTCAGTTTAGTAAATTATATTCCGTTTCATAAAAAACTTTTTATATTCAGAATATGTAAATTATTTAAGAAATTATGTGAATAGTTTTTTTTATATAATGTTTTGAACGTAAGCTTAAGTGTACACAATTAGACTGGCTGAAAAGAGTCGAGTTGTAGTTGTGCTTTCAAGAAAATATTTGAAAATAAAATAGAAAGATGGCATTTAAATTACTTATGTACATAATTAATAAAAAATAAAGCCAAAAAATAAAGTCAATATACCTTATGTATCGAAATATAATAGCTTAATTTCCAATTTATTTTTGTAATTTTTATTTAATTTTCTTTTTAAGTAAGAAGACAAAATTAAAAAGAGCAACATGTTTTATAGTGAAATATAATTAGGAAAGCATTTTTAAACTAAGAAATTATACTTACTCATATTAGGCTTGTTTACTCACATATACTATTAAAGTAAACACTAAATACTAAACACTAATAAAAAGTAGGTCAAGTTTGTCCTCAACAAAGGTTTTCCATTATTTCATTCTATATAATATTATATTATTATTAATAATTCACGTTTATAGAAACTAAAAGTAACTAAAATATAATCAAAATTTGCGATTCGTTTTAAATCAGCTATTGGTACCTTCGCTTGTGGCTTACAAAATTCAGTTAGTGTTGCAGAAGGCGCGCGCGCGGCCGCATTCGCGCCGAAACTTTCAAAACATTTGACAAGTTCACTTTTTAAATTTGAAACAAAAATTTTATAGCAAAAACAGTTCTGTATACAGTCAAGTGTGTATAAAAAAAACTATTTATATGTGATTGGATTGTAACATATTTATGTTAAGTGAGTATTTAGTTATTATTATTATTAAATTGTTCGTCCGTCGTTTCGTAACAAAATTGTGTGAACATTTTGTCTATGTACATATATAAATAGCGGTTTAGATAATTTTTATTTTATATATATTTTTTTACTTCAATCATAATATTTATAAGCCAATTATAAAAAATATTTCGAAATTTATAAAGGTTATAAATTTAAAAAAATCTATTTTTTTTCATAGAGGTCTATATACAAATTACCCGTATACAAAATTATTTATTATCTATCGAAACTTGCAATTATCAAGGTCTTAGTTGCAGATGTATTGCATACTGTGCGAGTGAGAAAGCGCGTCCACACGACCTTGTGTTAGAAAGAGAGGTTCGACATTAGGAAACTCTTGGGAAATTTTTCTGTTTCGGGACTGAAGGGCATTTTTTAACTATTTGTTTTTAAGATTATTTCTTGTTTTATCATTTGTTTATTTGTTCTTTTATTAGGTCGATGTTAAAAGGATTTCGTTATATTATCTAATATAATAAAGCAAGGATTTTTAACATTTTGTATATTTATGCTTAAATAAGGTAAAAATCGGTATTATTCTAATATTTTGACTTTTGTTATTATATTTAAAAAAAAATTGATGACCTTGATTTTTGAAAACTTATCACGAATAAACGATAAAACTAATTAATATAACAATATAATGTATGTTAAATAGCACGCAATTTAAAAAAAGCTCAAAATTTTGACTATTGAAATGTCCCATACATTGTTTTAAAACTACTAAATGTGAGTGACCAATCACTACCATTCTGTAAATTTACATAATGCAAATTATTATTAAAATAGCAACTTCACACCTAGCACATTCCTACTACTACTCTATAATGACAACCCTAAACGCATAAACAATAATAACCACACGAACAATTAGGTAGTATTTAATTTAAATAAAAAAAAAACATTTAATTTGACAGTTACAGACAAAAAAAATTGACATTTTTTATCAATTATTATAGGTAAGGTACATTATTAATTGAATATTCCTATTGCGGCTTGTCCTCGGCACACGCGAACCAAAACCTGTATTTTAGGTACTAAAGTACTATATAGGTACTGAGAGAACGTAACGTAATTCATTATGATATAAATGAAGCAAATCTAAACCTAACTTAGGTTTTAGTTTTAGTACTTACTAAAAGACTTTAATTTTAGTTTATTATCTGTGTTTTTTTTCATTTTAAATATTCTTTTGGATATAAGATTGTAGATAAATTTTAGAAATGAAGATCTCAAGGTCGGTAAAAAAATTGTTGTATTTAACCAATTTTAATAGGCATTTGCATTTGAAATTAATTTAAGCTTAACGATGTACGAGTACGCTATAGCGTTGGACTTTTAATGTTTTTTTAAAGTAAAAATAATATCATTTCTTTATTTACATTTAGGCTAATAATCAAATTGTACTGTAGTTATTTTACAAAAAAAATAATTTAAAAATTTGAAGGTCAAATATTGATCATATTAAGAATGACGCTACTTTTTTATGTCGTCTGTTCTGTAATTCGTGTGTAAAAATATATTTATTAACTTCAGGCTTAATCCCACATAGAATAGGGTAGGTTGAGGGAAAATAATGTTAAGACACTCCGTTTCCCACTCACCCGACCCAATATTCAAGACATTTGCGGCTGGAGTGGCGGAACTTAACGCTGAGCTTTGTCTACCCAGCGGAAATAATTATTAATATATCTACATTATGAAATATTATTATGTAAAATACTACCCACAAATCAAAATATATTTAGTTATACTCGTATGAAAGGTCACTTAATTGGTTTCTCTTTGCGATCGTTTTTATCGTGAGGATATCTCACTTTCACATCTGAATTTCTTTTTTTTATTACGAACTTTTTTTTTACTTAAGGACGCATGAATGTGAAAGTTCTTTTCTGTACAGACAACTGAACTTTTACCCTTCATCCATACAAGGTATACGTTAGAGGCTGTCTTTGCGCAGAGGATTAAGCATGCGACTGTAAATCCGACAGGTTGTGGGGTCGATTGCCACTCGAGGAAATGAAATATTTATATATATTTATAATTTTCATTTCCTCACTCTACGAGTTGGATTTCATCACTCAACATTCAATGCCTCCAGAATGCGGCAAAAATGGAAGTGGGGATGGATGTCTCTTCATGGAATGGAATATTTTAAATAGATTCCTGGGTTCCCTCTGCCTAGCTTGCTATGTGCGGGATACAGCGTGAAAAAAATAATAATAAAAGTATAAGTTACAAGTTTCTGAGTTTAACTGAAATATTTGCATTGAATTTGATATGCAATTTCTAAAAAAAGCTTACAATTTTTTTTTTGCATGCCGTTTTTTTTGCATGCAGCTTGTTTACAGTAAGTGCATACTTATAATGATTATTTTGCCTAGACAACGATCATCTTTAAAAAATAAAAACAATAAACATTGATCAAATCACTGTAAAAGTGATTATATATAAATATCATTAATTATTACGACAAATTCATATCGAAAATCCCAACTTCCCTGTATCCGGCTTTTGCTTTTAGCGTATCTCTTATAATGTGTAATAATAATTATGGCATCGATCTCACTTGCCCACTTTCACTAAAAGATTTTGGCAGTTGCAACTTTCACTCGAAATTTCGTGGCACAAGTCATGAGAGGATGATGAATGTACTGTATAGAGTGACGTATTGGCATTTCTTTTATAATCTATATTTATTAATGCATTGTTTTTTTTCTAGTTCTTATAATATATGCAAATATATGAAAATGGTGCTTCGTAAATAGACAGTTGTTGTTCTGTGTATTTTTAAATTATTATTTATTCATTGTATATAAATACTTTCTTTTTAACGTTTCAATTGTGAAATATTATTTATGAATGAAAATATTTTATATCTGCGTTATAACGCCTAAAAAAATTATGATAAAAAAAATAATTAAAATCATATTTATAAACAAAATTCCGATGTTTAATTATATAGTATTGATAATTTTAAATGAAAAACTTCACAATTTACTAAACACCCTCTTCTCATGTTATTTATTTTTAAAAGTAAAGATGTTACGGTACTTTGAAACAAACTAAATGGATGCGATTAATTTGAAAAGTTATTTGTGGCTCTACATAGTCAAATTAATATTTTATATAGCCTTCCTCGATAAATGGACTATAGAATTATTTTATATAGTCCATTTATCGAGGAAGGCTATAGACACATTAATCAGATTAACATTTTACAATGTAATCCACTGTAGCTACGGTCCTTACTCAATATTTTGTTGGCAGAATTTCGTATTGAAAAAAAGAGAAAATAACCTTTGATGGGTTACAAGTGCAAGGTCTAAATATATTCAAGGCATATGTTGCTACTATAGAAATATTTTATATAGTCCATTTATCGAGGATTAATTGAAAAACTAAATATTTTTTGGCTTAAGCTTGTAACTTGAACCAAATCAAAATCGCTCCATCGCACCGTCAACTCACAACGTTATCGTGTGTTGTAACTCATTGCGTAATGTCGCTATACTCGTTCGTACACTTTGAATACTGATATCTTTTGAACACATCTTGGACTATTAATTTGATTGTAAAAAAAAGAAATATATATTTTCTATAGAAAATTATCGCTATTCATATTTTAAAAATGGCAGAAATTCACACTTTGTGTTTGTAATTTGGAAAGTATGTACAGCTAAAATATAAACTTATGCATAAGCTCATAGGACGTAGTGAGTTAACTCTCCGTTCTCCACTTTTTACAATTTTAAAATCACTGAGAGTTAATTTTCAAGAAATTCTTTTATTTAAATTATTGTTTAAGTTTTCATAAATCATTCATTTTTGATTTACACTGCATTATCCTGCTACTAAAATATACACATGCCTTGTTTTTTAATTTTATATATATTTCAGATATATTTAATCCAAGTGAGATTTGAACACCCAACCATCACGTTCAGCCTTCATATATACTTGATACTTGAAGCACATCACAAAATACCTAGAAGTCAAAAATACAAATATGCAAATATATGAATATAGTGAATGAATTAATTTAATTTCAAAAAATGAATTCATGTTTTTATTATTTCAATAATTTTAGATACTTTATATACAATATTTAAATGTCAAAGGTTGACTACTTCACTATGCTTCGATCGATAACTATGATTTGATGGGAAATTTTAATCTATGGTACAGAGATTAGACTGCTGATAAACAAACATACACATATTATTATAATAACAATTCGATTTAAGTTTACAATTGAATTTAAGGGTAAAAAATAATAATATAGAAAAGGCACATTATGGATTCGTGGATTTAATTTTACTTGTTAGAACAAAATTATATTTTTTCTCCAATCAACTTTCACTACACATAAGAGGCAATATTTAAAACATATAAACATTAATTACAATTAAATCAAATCTCAATAAAACCATTCAATAATGAACAAAAAGATAGAACAAAAAAAATAACTACAGTTACAACCGACAAGTACAGTGGAACATCAAAGTGAATGACATAATAGAGGGCTGGTTATATACTATACCTATGTAGACTAGACTGTGGGCATAGAGTAGACAAGATAACAGACGTGGCGGAAATTTTATTTCTTTTTATATGCTTTTATATGGTTTACTGAAATGCGAGGTTGATTTTGATAAACAAAAATGATGAATCTTTTAAAGTATTCGTTGTTTTAATCGATTATAGTATTATAATGTAATACGTATAGGTATGATGAGAATATACTTCAGTTTCAGGTATCATATAAAAAAAAATATCGCATTAAAAAAATCTTTGCTGTCATAATTTTATTCCGTCTATACATAATTAATTAAAAAAAGTGTAGAGTCACCTCATAGTTAGCACGTTCACTCTTATATATACATACAAACATATATACATACATACAGCATGCTCTATTCTGAGGAGCGTACACATAGCGATGCCAGTAGTGTTTTAGTTCCAACACCTCAGCCGCCACGAGATCGATGGCAGGCATGCGCAGTGGGCAGCAACGCTTCCTACCCCCCGCCGGCTGGAGACCCCTGCGAATGCACTTCAGTGCATCCGAGGACGCGGCTAAAAAACAACATACAAAAAATAAAAAAAATTAAGTTCGCAGAACAAAAAAAAATATACCGCGCCGTCAACACTAAATACTATGTGCCTACTAAAATAACAAAAAAAGGGAGAAACTGGGAAATAAAAGAAACACAATCAATGTTCAAATAAACTATGAAGAGAAAAAAGCGAAACATCACTAAAAAGGGAGACAGCATCAAACATTTTTACAAACCGATCGACAATATTTGAAAATTAAATATATATTATATATTGAATAAAATAAAAATAAATAAAATAAATAATCACAAAATTTGTACACAGTTTAAATAATCACATATAGTCAATATCACGTATAGCGACCCGCTCTTAACTTCCCGTAACCAAAACCTTAAAAACGAAAATTTTAGACTGATATTTAAAAAAATCCGAATGAAAGTAGTTGTTTAAAGAAGAATATTATAGCGTATTTACATTAGTTGAGCATTTGAGATGTTTATATATAGAAAGTATTTATAAAATAGTTATTAGTTAGTTAATGATATATATAATGATATAATGATACAAAGTTAAACCGGGGATCAGAGATAGCCTTAAGTTTTATACGACGGACGAACAATAAGATTGGTGTTTTCCAGAATGAATGAGAAATATTGTGTGTTTTTCTAAGTGTGATGTCAATATCTTCTGTGATCTGACGGGCCTGACGGGCCGACGATGTTGAACATGTTCGACATGTGGAACTCTGTGACTACCAAGCTGGAGGCTCAGAGCAACGTTCAGCAAAGCCAGCAGCCACACACCTCAGGTGGGAGCATTAAAGGTAATTCCTCTTATATACGGGTTCGTCACTCCCTGCCCCCGTAGACTAGTGAATGTGACTGACCCAGTAGGATGTTGTAATCGACCAGAAATTATTTAAAATGTCACTATGACAATCCCAAGTAGTTTCGTCTAATTTAGTAGAAGACCTAACGTTAGCTTGATAGCTAGTAGATATGAGAATCAGTGAAATTAAGAGCTTTCGTTCGCCAAGCCTATAGTTGCGTGAGCGATCTCACATAAAAATATCGTTTCTAGAAAGTCAAAAAACTTCCTTTCCGGTATATTAATACATACATAATTGTTTCTTTCGCAGTTGCGCAACAGAAAGCTGCCTAAGAAAGTAGCCAATTAAAATTCGGTAACATTTAAAACCGACACTTCTCATTATGTAACATTTGAAACACTGTCTTATTAGATTTTATTACTTTTTAACAAATATTTAATGTTGCTAGTTGTTTTTTTATTAATTAATTTTAGATGTTTTAATTAATTTTAAATATATGCTTTTATTGGATTACACCTCGTGGTTCAGAGACACGTGACTTATGAAACGAAGTCTAACGTCAACGCCAATTTTGACAGTAAAAGCTGTAGATATGGTATATTATATGTTGAAAATTATTCACAAAACTTAAATTTAAGGACTAGGCCACTATGATTTTGAGGGTGTGGTATTGTCATATTAATATTATTCCTTATAAAATTTACGAGGCAGTCGTTTCGCAAAGCCGCGGCGTCTAACTACCAACGTGACGGTTTTGAGTTTGATTGTGTCTCACGGGAATTAATTATTTTCAAATCTTTGCTGAGGTAACAAGTCAAAACCCTTTGGTGAGTTCCACCGCTTTAGACGCAATTTCCCGAAAATTGAGTGGATTCTGGGGAACAGAGTGTCCTAACACTAGGTTTCCTCTGCATACCATGATATGCGGAATATGGAATAAAATCGTGAAATTACTTATAAAATTGCAGACTTAATTTCCTGTAAAATCATTGCCAAATAAAAAAAAACCATAAAAACTAAATTAAAATGTCACTAAACAGAGCCAACTGAACTACTACTTCATTGACATTTTAAGTACGTACTCCTTATTTCGAAAGTTTTGTTCCAACAATTTTGGATATTTTGTTTTAAAAAGTTTTTTTTTATATTTTTTTGGAGAATCTATTGTCAATCCTTTTTAGCCATCTTTCTCCCACTTTTAAAGTATTTAAAGTATGTAGAGACTGCATGCTGGTAGAGATCTGTTTATTTTTTTTAAATCGTCTTATATAAATATAATTGTGTAATTTTACAAGTTTAAACGATTCAAACGGATTAAAAAGTTAAAAAAATGATTTCTTTCAAAACTTCAGCTTCAGCCGTTCAGCTATTAAAAAAAACTCGATTTGACATTTAAATACCGAACAATTAAAATATGTGGTAGCCGTTCAGCATGAAAGCTGTACGGTTTCTTTTTTAAAAACATATTCCGTTGCGTAACGTAAGGTGTAGGTACAACCAGTTTATTATTAAATATTTTGTTGTGCCAAGTTTGTCATGGTTCAGTGGGTTAGTGGTTGATTGAATACGCTATGGTTGCGGGTTCATCGAATGGGAAAGAAGTAATATAACTTTAGCCGTTTTCGATTATTGAACAGAAAGAAAACCATTTGAACCAGTAATTCCTGATTGATATAATATTCTTTTATCTACCCTGCTATATGCGAAATTGTGCACATGGAGTTACAAAATTTAAAAGTCTTCTTCTACTAATCCCTGAATGTTGCCTATTTTTTTCACGCTGTATCCCGCATGTAGTAAAATAGACGTGTTGATTATTGATGAGAAATATTATACTTAATTATTATAAATAGATTTACTTTTATAATATAACATTGGTAAATATTAATCGTTAGCTTGGTAAATTAAAATTTTGACTTACTACTATGATTTTCGACGTAGAGAACGGAGTGTCTTAACACCAAGTCCTATACTGCTGCACTCGGGACCTGCGTGAGGTAAAACTTTTTATGCTGATTTACTAATATTGTGTATATTTAATTAATTACTAGTGACGTTCGATTGTAATATAACACTGCTTAATCAACGAAATGACAAATTTCGTTTTTAATCACTATTTGCTGATGTTATAAATGTGATGTATTCGCATAATATTAATTTTATGTACCTATGTGATTTTTGAGTGTATTATTAAAAACTCAGGTAAATTAACTTTTAATTTATGTAATTTTGATGAAAATCACAACACGATAACGAGACTCCTTTTTTATCACGAAAGGCTCATCCCTAAGTAGACATAGCGGTAGATCGCGATCTTTTTCTTATATAATATAATATAATATAATATAATAAACTGAAAAATCCACTTTCAATCGTCTGTAAAAGATACGTATTTTTCGCATTGCGTCAGAACTTTCATCTCAATCAATACACTTTAACTACATCGACAAAAAAACAACTTTGTTCTGCTCCATACATACATTATATATCTCTTTATGAACAAGGAAAATTCTATTGAAATTCTAAAACTCGATTAAATTATACATTTATTATGACTGCCATTTTACCTGTTACTTGCCGCTGTAACGTTGGTGTTATGACGCGTATTTGTTTTTAAACAAAAATATAAAGTGAAATGATTTCTTTAAAAAAAAAAAATATTTATATGGAAATATTTATTTTATATATATTTTTAAGATTCACACTGTATCCTGCGCATAGCAGTGTTAACAAAAAGGTAACCTGGGAACCTCACTAGGTTCTTAATATTCTATATTTTAATATCTATATAGATTCAAAATTACAAATCCAACCGCTTAATCTCTAGCAATGTGATATTAAAAGAGTAAATCCAGATTATAAGCAAGTATAATATTTCTCATCAATGGCTAACATTGAGAATTTAATAAAAAATGACGTTTCATTTTTTTTATTCCATAGGCATAAATTGCATTCATATTGAATTGTGGCAAGCCTTTTTTTATATTGTCATCTTTCACATACATACCCAAAAAAATATCTTAAATATATACACTTTTTTTATTTTAGCTTCATACTGTATCTCGTACACACTAGGATAGATAGAGGTAACCTGGGAACCTAATGTCACTCCGGTCCCTTTAAGACACTTCCATCCCCACTTTCGTGTTAACTGGCGAAACTCAACGCCGTACTTTGTCTTAATGGACAGAAATAATTGAAAATGAGATTTAGAGTAGACTTTTTCTTGTCATTAAAAACAACAAAGGATGGTAAGGTAAGGTAAACTGTTACGCATATTATTATGTATGTAGGTTAAAGGAAATTTCAAACATCAAACAAAAATATATTTAATTTTTAAAGAAAGAAAAATAATTAAATAAATCACTCAAAGAGACATTGGTATTGACATGTGTTTTTTCCTTTTTTTCACAATTTGTTTTCCCATTTATTTTCCTTGTTCTTTCTTTTTACAAATAAAATTTGTTGTACAATTCTGATCACAATAATATAATTTAATATAGATGTTATTTTAATTCCAGTATAACGGTAACTTAATGTTACAATTAAAATGATTTTTCCCACCTTATTCCGCATTTAACGGGGATGCAAAGAAAATATGGTGATAAAACACTCAAAACTAACCCTTGTCCAGAAAAAGTGTCGTCTCTTATTTTTCAAATATAGAACTCTACCGTGCATACATCTTAATCGAATCATTATTAAATAATTTTCTAAATAACGAAATGAAATAAAGAATATCTAGATATAAAATCTAGTTTTAAGCTTGATTTCTGGCCCTAAAATCAAAACCTTGTTATACACATGCACTAAAAGTGGCAGGATCGTTTAAACATGTGACAGGCAAACGTTAGTTTAGTACTAGCGAGAAAAAGTTGCCTGGCCAAGACCCATATAGCTGGCGTATGCGTGCGGCCCGTCTTGATACTTGCTTGTGTGATTGCTTAATTTGGATAGATAAATGATTTTTATTGATTTCTTTGGTACTTTATAAATGGCGAGGTATTATGAAAATTGTTTTTAAATAACAGTAATATATTATGTTGTTTTGTTTGTGTTTAAACTATTTGTCAAGTGAACGATGACATAATTTTTTGATTATTAAGTAATAATTCTTATTATCAATAGAAACGAGCTTTTACTGAAACACGCCACTGAGCTTGAATTTAGACATTTATTTCATTTACATATAATATTATTTTTAAAGTCATACTTATGAAATAATATTCAAAATATCTTACTACAAAATATTATCTACTCAATTTTCCCCATTTCTTGTACAAAATCTCTATAGAGACATAAACTGACCATTTTCCAAGTAGTATATCCAAGTATCATTCAACCGCATCCCACTATACATAGTTACGTATGCGCATGCGTGTAACATGCGCTCAGGTATACTGATATGATAGTACTTTGTACTGTATACAGTATATAGTAGCTTATGTACGCATTTGTCATTACTTAGGTTACAATCTAATGATTTAGTTAGCTTATTTTGATCAATAATATTATGTATTACATAAGTTTTTATAAAACGACGGTGATAGTCGTAAGAGATTTTTTAATAGAAAGGAACGTATAGAGAATTTAGTGTTGAAACAGTCCATTTTCCACTTTCGTTTGTTTTTCTCTCTCTAACAAAAAAGAAAATCCGCTAAATAAGCAATTATATCTAAAAAAAGGTTTTAGTAAAAGTAAAGAATTAAAAGATTGAAGACATCGTGAATTCTTTAATTCAATTTAAATTTCCGAAACAATCGTTATCCTTAAATGCCTCAATCAATTAAGTAGCATCTGTTTTTGTACACAAATTAAAAACATCGAATCATTTCATATTAGACAGTTGAGTACAATAAATATATAAAATTCAAGGTTATACATACTTGGTTTAAGGGGTCATATGTACCAAATATAGTTAGGGCAAGTGAATAGGTTCAATCAGAAGCACACAATATTTCAATAGGCGTGACTTTGAATGGATATATAACATATACATATGTTATCTATAAAGAGAATAAAACTATTTTGGAGCTGAAATATTATAAAATACCTGATAAAATCGATTTTTTATTATTTACATCATTATTTCTTTTAATTTTGATGCAACTTTTTCCTTGTAAGTATTAACTAATATAAATTACTGGCCGTGTTAATGAAACTATTTTTTCTCTGAAATACCCACCTATGTGGGGTGAATGACTAATCTAATAACCAATTTGAATAACTTGCAAATGGTAACCGTCATAAGTTTTTTTTAATATGTTTTATTAATAAAGTATCAAATAGTATAAGTTTTGCAATAAAGACCTATCATCTAAATTTGTTTAATAGTATCTCGATCTAGAAAATGAGACTGGAGAGATTCGTTACTTACCTGTGTACTTATTAAGAAAAAAAAGATAATATCTAAATTTGTAAAAATACATTCGCGGCGTGGATCCGCGCTACTTAGCATGCAATACAAAAAAATTGGAGTTTTGCGGGAAACGTCGTGTTAAGACTAGTTTCCCTCGACTTACACAGCTATACGGGAAAAAGCGTGAAGCTGTTTTCAAATTAATACTTTCAAACATTAAATAAAATTAATCTAGTTCACTCACAAATATAATTAACATTACAATAACGTAACAGTAACTCGTATGAGTACTAATTGTAATAGTAAGCGTAGCACTTACACATATGAACAGAACTGCCATCATTTGAAATACTGAAATCGGGACAGTCAAAGAAAAAAATATTTTAATTAAATTTACTGAGCAAAAAAGTAATTATGTATATAAAAAGGAAATGAGGCAGGCGTGGCGTAGTTGTACAAGTGTATATGACTATAAATGCGGGGGTTGTGGATTCGATTCCTATTCTTAATATTTTCGTTTCCTCGCTCAGATGGTAGATCATTGCGTGGCGTTAAATTCCGTCACTCGACACGCAATGTCTCGCGAGTTCGGCTGAAAATAGTAAATAGAGTTCACTTTGCCTGCTCCATTATGCGCGAGATACAGATACATACAAAACTTTGCCGTAGAGTGGTTTAAAATGGATAAATATAAATTAGGATAAAATCATTAAACGCGGGACTGTCTCGGCAAAATCGTAAAATATGGTAGCACTGTGTACAAGTATCTAATACTTGTATGTATGCTCACGCGCATTCGCATGCGTGGTGGTGACGTCACGCCTCATTTTATAGTCAAATGCATTGGGACAGGCCTCAAAACGTATTGAAATGTTCTAGAAACTATATTAGACATAGACTTCTTAATAATAATATATATTAGGGTTAGTAAGTAATGATTTTAGATTCAATTTTTATTTGAGGGTATAAAAGGAATTAATAAATTAATAAGATTCACTATTTTTTCCGCATGTTGGGGGTAAGTAAATGGAGTCTAGTGTTAAGACTCTAGTGTTAAAAACAAGCTAATACAATATATAAAATGTTATTTCGTCCGAAAAACCAACTATTAATATGCATATTTTTAAAGAAAAAATCATGACGTCGTACACAGCGTCTGATAGTAAGCGAAATGGTTGTGGGTTCGATTGGGGAAATTAATTATTGTCGTATCCTCGCTCTAATAACAAGAGCGCGATGTTGTTTTCCATGCTATATGCAGGTGTGTATATGTATGTGTAAAGTTAGAAAAACATATATTAACTTAAAATAGGCCTACTCTCAAATATTTTAAGGGCTAATAAAAAAAAAGAAAAGCACCTAAAAAACATATATCTTTTATTGAAGGAAAATCCTCTAAAACCAACAATAATCAATATACACATACATTTTCCCACTAATAACAACTACTTATAATATAGACTTTCGCATTTCAATCTATGATCACCAAGGACAAGCCTATTGACCCCGATTCGGTTATCACTGTGTTTATATAAAAAAAAACTAAATAAAAAAAACAATCACCTTGTAGGGTCGTTGCAAAATTACCTGAAACTGTCGTAACAATTTGTTGTAGAGGCCGAATTTCACTTTTGTCCACTAATTGTGGGCTGGAGGGAAATGTTTTCTACGTGATACAAGGCTGTATTTGATTTTTTTTTTATATGATAAATTTTATGCTTCCTTTTATTTTTATATTCCTTTTATATATCATATTCCTTATGCTTCACGCTCTATCTCGCTTAGCGATGTAGAGAAACAATGTCGAATTACCCCGTTCTTTATATTTGGTAGATTTTTTAAAATAATACAATACTTTATTTTAAATAAGTTAGTCTAGTCTACTTTACTCTATTTTAGTGTCCAACTCCAGTTTAGTTCAGTTCAGATCGATAGAGAAAATAGTAACGCCCTATTTCAAGGTCACTATCGATTTTCCTTCTATCCTTAGACGCGGGTGCCTTTTATATGCAGTTAACGTTTTATATGCTTATATATATTTTAAAAAGAATATACTTTTTAATTAAATATGAGTAATGGTATATTAAAAAATGTTTTCATGAGTTTAATGATCGTTTCGTACGATTTAAATGAAAAAAATAAACCACACACAAAACAGCACAAAAGCCTTAAATGAAGTGTGAAGCTTATATATATAAAGAAAATAATAATAATTAATGAAACGCTTGCACGAACATTTACGACCCTAAAGCTATAGAATAATGGCACTTTGCCTAATATAATACATCGAATACTAGCTTTTACCAGCAGCTTCGCCTGCATTGTAAATATAGGGTAACTGTGACCTATATAATACAGCCTTCCCCAATAAACGAACTATCCAACACAAAAATACCATTTCAATTTGAACCCGTAATTCCTGAGATTAGCACGCTTAACTAAACACACACTTCAGCTCTACAATACTAAGTAAGTATAAATAGTGCGGATTTATCACAAGAATAACAGTTAACAAGTTAACACGTAATCGAGTGCGTAATGCAATAGTATCAGTGTGTCTGTCATATCACCATGTGCACGGAGCAGATGGTGTTATGTCATCATATACACGATTTAATATAGAAAATTGTAATAAAATAACAATTTTCTTTTTTTCTCAACTTTTGTAACTCTTGTAACTTCTGAAGATTTCCATTATTCAGTTCCTGGCTCCATCATCAGCTCAGCTCAATTATCTCATTATTATACTAATGTATATATGTAGAGTCAATACAACTTGAATATTTATATACATTAAGAAAGTCTAATTATTAAATATTTTTTGCAATAATTAACAAGTTTTTTAGTAATTGGTATTTTTTAGTAATTGGCGATTGGTAATACGTTCAATTTCCGTTCAGAACATTTATATTTCTCTTGTAGAGTGGCTATGACTGAGATATGATAAGGCGTAACGAAAACAGATTGAGCTGACTGATAATATTTATTATTGGATAGATATTATTTATCTACAATATGAAAATTGTTGTACAAAACAAGTTTATGCATATTTAATTTTTAATTTAATAAAAAAATAACATACAAATTTATTGCTTCTTAATTAGGATTACATAACACTACTGTAAAACACAGATAAAATAACGATAAATAATAAAATAGTAGGCAATACATAAATATATAAGTCTACATTTATACAAAGTATAATATATAATCTGTTAAACCAAATAAAACCGCGAAAATTTCGAAATTCGCGACAGGATCGCCGTCTCAATTAACACGAGCGCAAGCTAAAAATAACTCTAAGTAAAAGTGTTTAGAGTTGTTTTTAAATTGCACAGCAACACGGCGGCGAGCCAACTCAAAAGTGTGTCACAAGTTGAACAGCACCGCAAGGCCGATCTATCTACGAAGTACGGATGTGCGACCCTTGCTTTATTTAAATAGTTTGAATTGACACACCATGCCATGGGGCTACACTGTTTGACAGTTGGTTTTTGACAGTTGTAGTGTCAAAGTGTCCTGTCCTGTCAAATTTTGGCTAAATGTGTATATAAATTATATTTATTAGGTTACTCAATTAAAATTGAATTATAGTATTATTCTATTCTTATTCTTACACATAAAATTATATTACGGATTCAAATTTTTGTTATTCTTATTTCAGTTATGTCCCCTAATACAATAAATAACGTGTGAGGCCGTGATTTTATTTATGTTTTTACATGACTATCTCTGTACACAAACAAATTGATGCAATCATCAAATATTAAATGGGTCAAATTAAAATTCGTTTTGTTATCTGTGACTTTTTTTACAAAATTTAAATAAAATATGAATTAAATTTTACGTAATTATGATATAAAATTTTTTGACTTGATTTTTCAATTAATTATTACATAAATTGGCAAATTGAGTTATTTATGTATATATTATGTATAAATTGTTATAATCGAATTGGAAAGTCGATATCGTAATATAAGTGAAACTGATCTAGTGCAAAACCTTTGTAATGTACGTGACTGCATTTTTATGATTGGTCTGTGGTTGTACTAACTTGTTATGTAGAAATTTAAAAGATATAATTATTTACAAAAAATATATATTATCTCGTTTTTAATGTTTTAAATTAAAATGCTAAAATTTTATTTGATGTCGAACTGTTTCCGCAAAAATTTAGTGTTAAAGTAACCTAGTGTCAAGATAGCCCGTTCCCAATATGTCGCCCAATTTTCGATACATTGGCCCTGGATCTTGATTGAGATGGCTTTTAAAAGTACTAATAATGAACTTTGTTAAAATAGGCGTGCAGATAATATGGCATCGTCCTCCACCAAAGCGAAGTTTACATCCACAAATCTTCCTTTTTCGCAATCATTCATTATGACTTCATCCAAGTATAAATGTAGTTGCACGATTTAGAATTATTACAAAACAAAGATGCACCGATTAAAAAAATATTTTTAATCTATGCTTTAATTCTAACGCAAATTTATAAAATTCGCTATATTAGAAGTACAAAAAGCACATATTGGAGGTCTAAATGTTGTTACAAAAAACTGTACCTTAAAATCTTATTTAAAAGTAAAACTACAAATAAAAAATACATTTTTTTAATAAATTTATAGTATAAATATTGACTTTAACAATAATCATCTTCCAAAGTTCCTTCGAATGGGTGGATCGTAGTCGTTGCGAGTCATCGTATCGCGTGCAGCGTCGACCTTCGGTAACGGCCTATACTAGAAGGTTAGCTGTTACTTGGGCTTAGCCCTAAACGGACTGTGAGAAAAATGGATAAACAAATACTTATATTTAAAAGCTTTTATAAGAAAATAAAATAATAATTTCTAAGTGTGTAATAACAGTTTAAAAATATTAAAACTAATGTTAAGATTGGCATCTCAGCGTAGCGTTCTGGAACGTTCAGTTTTAAATACAATGGTTGTGGGTTAGAATTTTGTACGGTGGAATGACTATTAGTAATATTTTAATTTCCTTGCACTAGAAAGCATAATGCGGCGTTAAGTAACGCCATTCAACACGCATGCCTCGAATTCGGGAGGACATCAAAATTTCTTGACACTGGGTTCTTATTAATATGAGAAAATAATATTCAGGGGATATTTTAAATATTTACTTAATATTAATTTGTAGTTTTTGGTTTTTTAGACAAATTCTAGATCAAACCTGACTCACTTGGCTGTAGCACTCCTTAAGTATTTGTGTGTAATGTAATGTATGGTGCTTTTGTATGGCAAAAAAGTTAAATTTACGTATTATTGTTTTGTAAAGGTACATCAAGGCAAAATGAAAAAAAAAATAATATCACAACTATTTCTTATACCTACAAATACTTACAACTACTGGAATTTAATTATAAAAATAAAAAATTAAATTAGCTTCACGCTATATCCCGCACACCGCAGGGTAGGCAGAGGGAACCTAGTGTTAAGACACTCCGTTCCCCACTTTCTGCCGATTTTGAAGGCCTTGCGTGTTGAGTGGCAGAATTCAACGCCGCGCTTTGCCTTGACACCAGAGCGAAGAAATGGAAATATAAATTTAAATAAATATTTCATCTCCTCGAGTGGGGATCGAACCCACAACCAGTCGGTTTTACAGTCACACTTCGTGCCACTGCGCCACGGCCGGCCTCGAATTATTTTGATTTGTATTATTGAATCCTGCCACCAAGCATGTGACGTCTCTCAACATTAAAGGAGTGACTGACTCTCCTGACTCTCTACATGTCAACAGAAAAATAACTACAAATAAGCAACCAAAGGAAGACATGAAGGGAAAAAAATAATTTTACTATTTATATATTTTAAATTCGCGTGTAATAAAGGCCTTGCCGAATACTAAATAAGTTGGAGGGACGAAAGATTCTTTCAGCTTAAGATTTGAAATCTGCCTTTAGTTTTATAATTTTAAATTATATACAAGAAACTAATTCATTCTATGTATTCTACGTGATTGAGTTTCACCATATAACGCGTAATGTCCCGTTTTTGGGGTGGCGAACGGAGTGTCTTGCCACTGGGAGTCTATTATTCGGAAAAAAGGGTGACGCTGTAAGAAAAAAAACCAAAGAATATTTTAGATTTTAGAGCCCTTATTATATATATATATATATGTATTGAAAATATAATATAAACATAAGATATAATAAAATATTTATTTGAAATTATTTTCGTTTGTGTGTTTAATAGTGTATACATACGACTTAATAAGTGACACATTTTAAGCATCATTTTCATATATTTTTTAATACATTTCTTTGAAGAAATAACTAAAGTTCTTACTATATAAATAATATTGTAGATTTTTATACTAAAAATAGTTAGTTACTTGTCTAATTGCTAAGATACAGGTGATTCGCAATAGGTAGGCCTTCACCGTATTTCGGTGGAGTCACGCGAGGCAAATGAGCAGGATATATGCAAGATGTTATTCTCATCATATAATGTTTATATGAAAAATTATGATTTTTATTATTATTAGAGGCCAGTCGTGGCGCAGCGGCACGAAGTGTGACTGTAAAACCGACTGGTTGTGGGTTCGATCCCCACTCGAGGAGATGAAATATTTACTTAAATTTATATTTCCATTTCTTCGCTCTGGTGTCGAGGCAAAGCGCGGCGTTGAGTTCTGCCAGTCAACACGCAATGCCCCCAAAATTCGGCAGAGAGTGGGGAACGGAGTTTCTTAACACTAGGTTCCCTCTGTCTACCCTGCTGTGTGCGGGATATAGCGTGAAGCTAATTTTTTAATTATTATTTTAAAGATGATTTCAGAAAGCAATGTTGTATTTTTTAGGCATCACATTTTTACCTCTTATACCAGTATAGGAACATAATGTTAATGATAAATCAACTTCACGCTGTATCCCTCACACAGCAGGGTCATCAGAGAGAACCTAGTGTTAAGACACTCTGTTCCCCATTTTCTGCTGAATTGTGGAGGCATTGCGTGTTGAGTGGCGGAACTCAACTCAACTTAATAATAGAAATATAAATTAAAATATAATTTTCATTTCCTCGAGTGGGGATCGAACCCACAATCAGTCGGTTTACAGTCACACTTTGTGCCTCTTCGCCAAGACTGGCCTCGAACCTTGTTACCAAATTTCAAGGAAATTTAAAAAATGGCATCCCCCAACAGGAATTAAACTTACAGACGTCGTATTTAGAACCACACGCTGTGCATCTACGCCACGATGGCCTCAACATATAATTACAAATCATTTTTTATGATTGCTCTTGAAATTATGAGTGAATCATTACACTATATTGCTTATTGTATATACTTCTGTACCTAAATACTTATTGAATATTGTATACAGTTAATAATATCGTTATTATACATTTGTGAATGGGTTTATGTTTGTAGGTTCGATCCTCGCTCGGGTGAAAATTTATATTTAAATAATTTTAATTTCCCCACACTGGTAGAAGAATCGCGGTGTTGAATTCCGCCACTCAACACCTATGTCTCTAATATTTGGTGAAGCAGGTAAAAAAAGATGTCTTAATACTTACTAATTTCGATATATCTGCTTTATTTTACAAATGGAAATCGAACCTACAACCATCGTTACAGCCAAATGTTTAAATTTACATGTAAATCTTCAGTTTTACTGCTAGATAACAAAGCCCGTTGGGTTTTTCCACATCCGTAATTTCGTCATTGTAAGCATATTTTGTTTGGACGCGAAGGTGATTCAAAACTTTCACTATTAGATAATGAACGGGTTGATAAGCGAGGGCGTTTCCCTTCGAGTTTATATTATATATAATATATAGATGGAAATGGGGAACGGATTGTCGTAACACTAGGTTCCCTCTGTCTAACCTACTGTGTGCGGGATACAGAGTGAAACTGATGAAAAAAATGATTAATAATTCGTGGGCTAAACTGGAGTATAAGAATGAATACTAATTTCAGCTTTTAAGTTAATAAATCTTACAAATAAACGATAAAAACTCGACGACATTTCGTATTGTAAATAAATGCGTTGTGTAACGCGAAAATAAAATGCGTATGAGAACGTAGTGTTTTAAAAATAGATTCTTACAGCTTACCCTTCGATAAGCGGGATACAGCGTGAAGAAGTAGTAATGTTAACATTAAAAAAACTCAAATATTTTTTAACTTAACAAAATTTTTCCTTACAAAAAATATTGTAATTAAAATTTAACACGCTTCTTGCATAATATGGTGAAAAAGAAAGTTTTAAAATTAATTACGTGGACTACGATTACAATAGTATTTTATATACAATTTAAAAAAACTGGTTTTGAGTGAACAAAATTTTGTTTTAATATTTCATATTCCAAATTCGTATTAATATGGTTGTAAACGCGACGGTCGTGGGTTTGATTCTCACTTGGGGAACGGTCATTTTCATTTCCTCGCTCTGGTTACGAGACAAAGATCGATCGCCATCGAGTTTCACCACTCAACATGCAATGTCTGGAAAACTTTACGGAAAGTTTGTAACGGAGTGTCTTAACACCATAGTAATCCACTCCTTTACCCACAATTACACAATATTTTCTTATAATAAATAATAAGGAAAAACCACAAAAAAAAAGTTTTTTATTTGGTTAACGCTGTATCCCAAATATCCAGCGAGGTATCCCTAAAAATATTTTTGAAAACTTTTTAATTTCTTTATTTAAAAGAACATTTGAAAACTAAGTATCCTAATACTTGCTGGACAGGAAAATGGTGAAGTTATTAGGTAATCGTATATTAGCAATTATAAACTAACAGTAACTCTATGTTTTTGTCAGTAGCGGAAGTTAGAGCTACCTTGGGAGGGCAGGTGATGTTATACACATTACCGTTTATCAAATTATACAATTTACATTAAATATTGACAGCTGTCTAAATTTTATATTACATTTAAAACCATTTTCCTAGGCATATAAACACATATATTATTTAATCGAATTTTGAAGGCATTGCGTTTTCAGTGGCGGAACTCAACGCCGAGCTTTGCCGCGACATCGGAGCGAAGAAATGAAAATGTAAATTTCAATTAATAATTCATTTCGTCGAGTGGGGTCGAACCCACACCCATAAGTCGCGTTTACATTCACACATTTGTGCCCCTGCGCCACGACTGGCCTCAGGAACAGAAGATATATACATATTTACTTGTTAACATATAATATTACAAATGTTAACTTTGTTGGTAGAATTGATGACTGTTATAATGACATAAAGGAGCCGCCGACGGAACCAAAAGACGATTTATATCAATATTAAGCGTAATCATTTCGAATTTGATAACACTAATAGATACGGGTTCAAATCTTTCTTTGTATGTATTTTATTTGTAAAATAGTTCTATTCTAAAATTTCTGAAGGTAGTAAGTACCCTTCCATCAATTTTTTATTGTGTAATGTTGTGCTATACATTGTTATTGATAATAATAATTTTTATTATCTTTTATATATTTATTATCATTATATAAAGCAAACAATTATATAAAAATAGCAAACAAATCCGTCGTCCGTCGTCCAGCCGTCGTGGCACAGTGGCCTAGCGTCTGACTGTAAGCGCTACGAGTGTTACTTTGATTCCCGCTCAGGGGATTGAATTATTTTCATTCCCTAACATACTCTCTAAGCTCTGTTAACAAGACAAAGCAAAGCATTGAGTTCCGCTGCTCAACACGTAATGCCACGATATTTGAATCTCGTTGATTGAATTGGAAACGGAGAGTTTGAACACTAGGTTCGTTTTGGCTATTACTATAAGCGAGATACACCGTGAAACAATTTTTTTAAAAATCAAATGACGATCCACCAGTAGTTTAGCAGTCCATTCGATACGAATACTTCCGCATCCGTTGTCAAAATGTATTTTTTTAAAACGCGCCACTTTCACTTGGAAAGTTGGCCGAGTGCGTTTATTTTTGGCCGTCCGTAATTTCTGTTGTTAGTTTACGTCTTGTATACACATATACATACATATATAGACACTTAAAATGTTGTAATTTGTATGTACATATAATATGGAGGCCGACGTGGCTCAGTGGCGCAGGGTCTGACTGTAAACACTACGGTTGTAGATTCAATTTTCATTTCAGGAAGGCTTAGGTCAATGAATTGTTTGATATTTCATTTACTCGCTCTGGTAACAAGATGAAGCGCGGCGTTAAGTTCCGCCATTCAATACGCAATGTCTTTTAAATAAGGGCGGTGCGTAGAGAACGGAGTGTGAATTATAGAATTGAATTCTTAACGAAGTAGCAAATCTGTATTAGCAATTAAAAAAAATACACGTTAAACAAATATTTTTCAAGCAATAATTTGGCATTTATGGCTAAAATGATTTATAAAATCTTAAATTAATAAATGATTAATAAAAAAAACCTATAAAATGTTCGTTTATTATATTATAGGTATATACATTTATTAGAATAGTTAACGTAAACAACTATTTTAATACAATTGCCTATTGCAATCTAAGTACTAAGTCCAATGCTTTCACAATAACAATTTATGATTTCGATACAATTAAATATTATGTTCGGATAGTTCTCTCGTTCTAACATTAAATGACACGAAATCTGAAGAGTGTGTGTGGTTGAATGCCCTAATCTCAGGAACTGCTGTTTCAAAATAAAAAAAACTTTTTGTTTTAGGTTAGTCCATACGTCAACGAAGGCTCTATGTTCAATTTAGATATAGCGGCAGTTAAAGCTATTAATATGTAAAGAAATTCAATGAATTTTAGTAGATATTCTTTTAAATCTATGTACAAATAATGCAAGGTTATATTGTTATATTTTTTTTATTTATTTTTCTTTTTACAGCTTCACGCTATATCCCGCATGTAGAAACGTAGACAGTGTTAAGATATTTTGCTCCTCAGTTATATTTCTTTTAATATTGCTTTTGCTCAAATAAAAAATAAGCTTTTACTTTAAAAAAAAGAAAAAGAAAAGGAAACAGATTATTAATAAACGCTTTTTAAAAACTTTCGTACAAGACTTTCTGAAACGAAATCCCATAATAATAAGAAAAAATAATCAAATTAAATTAAATAATCCTTCAAAATGAACAAAAATCTCTTAAATACCATCTTTCAACAATCATTATGAGAAAAGTAAAAGTGATTTCGACTGCGAACACAGGATTCTTGGGAAACGAAAGTGTTATTGCGAAATAATATTAAGTTTTGAAAGTGGCCATATTAACTCTGGTCTGTATGTCTGTGTGTGTGTATATATATTCGGAAGTAAATCAAGATAAATTACAATTGACAAAATGATAAGTTTCAAAACAAGCTTTAACTACCATTTTATTTAAAACTCTAATTCTAACAATAACTCTACATCTTATAGTTTATTTTATATTAGCCACCTTACAAGCGTGTAAAACGACCAAATTATATAGGTCCGATGTACTAAAGCTATGTAATACATAAAATATGTAACGAAAAGTGTCTACGTAAATTGGTCGTATTGTCTAACACGGTACGGGCATATGTTCGCGACGGAAACGGCCGAAGTCATCCGAGCGCATTCGTAAGTAGGTCACACGCACACCAATGCATAATGTCCTACGCACACAGGCGTAACGACGCATCATTGTAAAAAAACTCATTGCTTTCACACGACGCGAATTTTCGCAGTAAATATTTAAAAAAAAAAAAAATAATTTGTTTTGTAAACATATAACACTGGTTATGATATTCAGTATTTAATAATACATGCTGTTTTTATATAACAATTAATAAATACTGTAATTGATATAGTTGTTTTTTTTAACAGATCAATTAAATACCTGTCAGTATAATGCCACAATGATAATTTAACGAGAAAAAAATAATCACTTATTGCATTGTACTCGATTCACTAATTAAAATACGACATTGACCAATTCTAGCAACATTAGGCCTAAACGTAAACCCTAATTATGCAGATAGGTTTCCAGCCTAGGCGCGCTAAAAATTAACATTCTTCACATATACTGCTTGTATCTATAGAATGGCTAATTTTAAACTTGTTTTGGTCGTAACTGCTTGCGTGGACATACGATTATATAAAACTAAACATATTGCTGTTAAATAATTGATAATTTATTGTTATTGTTCACTGCATAATAATTATTGTGCAACACATTCTTTATTGGAAATTGAATTAAAATATAGTGCGACCTTGAAAATAGTGACTTTATGTTCAAGGTCACGTCAAATTATTTGACATTATTAAATCGGTTTTACGCAAACTACATATTAATCACCGTCTTCAGTATATTGGAATCGATTTGGAAATATTATTTAATAGAAATGTAAATGAATTCTTCATATTTTCCCTTTATTCGTGATTATTTTGTTATAATTGCAATATGAACTGTTGCATATAAATAAATCATTTGCATTAAGGATAGTTAAAACCGCATAACTCGCGACCTTCGCCACTTGTTTGCCGATATCTTCTCAATTTATGACGATTATAAAACTATTTATTTACGATACAAATAAGAAAAATGTCAATAAAGTTCATATAAACACGTAAAAGTTAAGTAATATCAGATTTACAAGGATAGTAGGGTAATAATTTTTATTTCGCTCGCATAATGGTGTATGCAATTGCTATATCACTAAAATGTCACCGGTTGTTGTTTTATTACAGACTAAGTTGTAACAAGCCGGTATTTTTGCACTCCGTTCCTCACGCACCGTACAATATTTCGAGAAAATGCGTGATAAGTAGCGAAACTTAAAGCCGCACTTTAAAGATTTTATTGTTCATATTATTTAAAACTTTTGTGAAGCAGTGAAAATGACAGGATACAGATATAGACACCTACTATAAATTTAATAATTTATTTTATATGTTTAAATAATTTAATGCCAGTAATTATGCTTCATATAATTAAATTATTATGTTGGTGCTTTCTTGTCGTAAACGAAAAAAATAAAAAAGAAAACAAATCTTATTACAACGATAAACACAAATTATAAGAATTTTAATAAATCCTCTCTTAGCACTCCCCTACACTCCTTAGCCTACGTACATGCCAAATTTAAATTTTCTAAGCTCATCAGTTTCATCTGTACGTTGTATAATTTTAATTATTCAAATAATATAATTATCGTAAGCTCTTTAAATTGTCTCTGTATCCGTCAACTTGAGAACCAATTGATTTATTGACTTTCACTGATTATTTTAAATAACTTTCTAAAGGTTTTTTATTGAATACGATTTATAAATAAGTATGAGGTCGGATATCTTTTTTTAGCTTTATGCTGTTTTCTACAAATAACAGTGTAGGTGGAGGGAACTTAATGTTAAGACACTCTGTTCCCCACTCAACGCCCAATTTCGAGACATTCCAGAACATAACGCCACGGTTTGTCTTGTTACTAGCGCATAAAAACAATTTGTTCAATTTGAGTCGTTTATTTGAGCAAATCTACATAAATCGACTTGTTTATAATATGATAAAGCTTTATAAATTTATAAATTTATTTATAAAGATAAACGCCTTATTCCTGTAAGGGCGTACACAGTTAGTTACTGAATCTCAGTTACTTTGTATAATATCTTCCTGTACACAAATGTACAAGGAACTTATTTAACGTAAAAATAACTAATGTTAATTACAAAAAAAAAATTTTTGCTTCGCTACTTTCCTCTCAAATCTAAAACTGGCAGTATCTTAAGATTTGACGAAAAATTTACGGAGGAAAGACATATTCTGAATATTTTTGAAACGGATATCTCTTTCTACTAATAATACTACTGACTTAATGTTTTTAAATACTAATTAACATCTATGAGTATGTCTACAGATTATTGTTATTACACTATTTAATAGAAAGTATCTTTAGTATAAACAGTTGTTACGTATATATGAAACATATTGACACATTACTCGTTGACCAATAGCCGAGATGCAATTTGGTCCAGATGGTGAATTGAACTGACTAAATTGCCACTTACGAATAGCAGTTTAAATTTACTATAACCTAATTACAGTGGGGAACGGTGACTTAACTCTAGTTTCCCTCTGTCTACCCTACTATATACGATACAGAGTAGAGCTAATTACAGAGTTTAAAAAATAAATAGAGACAATTTAGACCGTGCGAGGAGAATGGAGTGTCTTGACACTAGATTTTCCCTGATTGCCCTGTTGTTTGCGGGATACATCGTGAAGCTACTGCTTGCAAGTCGATTCGACTACCATATAATATAAAATATGTATCATGCTATTAGAGCAAACCGTATTAAAATATGTAGCTTACTTTGCTATATGCTTCGTATTGTACTATGTAACATAATATATAGGAATATATTTAGTAAATAATTAGTCAATTCCCGAAACGAGAACCGAATCCACAATCACAGTCAGACATTCATATTCATATTAATCGCATGCATATTAAAGTCCATATAACTATTTGAACATTATTCTTAATGCATTCACAAAAGCCTCGTTCATTATGTCATACAAATATTATTGTAATATTTTTACATTTTATGTGTAACCCGAGATGTATTCACATTTTTTTAAAATAATTACACAAACACATGCAAGTGTTTTTTTTTATATAATACTTACACAAAGTAATTGTGTATCCTGTCTAAAAATAGAAAAAGGAGAGACGAATAACCTATTTTTAGGTGACCTATATGCTATCTTCGTAACAGTACACTCGGCCACGCGATGCAATAAAGATTTACAAAGGGAAATGTTGCTAAATTATAAATTCGTACGCTTTAAGAAGAAACACGGATTGTAAGTTATACACAAAATTTTTATATTATATTTTATATTTATATTGGTAAAATTTTTCAATTTATTTAAATAGAATTTAAATTTGTTAGATTGTTAATGCCAAACATTTGTTGCTATTTATAAAAAAAAATTTTATTGCTCACACTAGACATTATATATTAAATGGTGGAACTCAACGCCGCGTTTTGTATTCGTATGTTAATATATTAGAGAAATTACTTAGATACACCCATTTCCTCGAGCAAACGTCGAATCCACAACGATCTAAGAGGAAGTTGTAATAACAAAGTAAAACTAATTTAACAAAAGTGTAAATACATAAATCTGACTCATAGTCTCATACAACGATAGTACAACGTCACTTATATCAATACGTATTTATGTTGATATGTAGACACATTATATGTATATATGTTTATGTTTAACATATTTGCATTCATAAACGTGGCGTAGGTCAGTTTCTAGTATTACTATTATGTAAATGTTATTATAGTGCTTTTCCTATAATTACATATAAAAAGGACATGTATATATATGTATATATATATATATATATATATATATATATATATATATATATATATATATATATATATATATATATATATATATATATATATATATATACACATGTCCTTTTTATTTGTCGATTTGACGTCATATATTTTCGTGATGAAAAAAATGTAGAAAACATATAATTTTATGATTAATAATAACGTTAAATTCCGCTACAAAAAATATTTTTACAGATATATGTAATTTAAGATTTAAATAAACTCTAAGCCAAGACATACAAATATCAAAACATTTTGTGTATAACAAAAATATAAATTGCAACAACGGTTACACAAAAATAGTGTAACAATGAAATAAAAAACGTATATTTCTGTATACAATATAATAATATTTCGCAGTAGTTCTGGCTGGTTGATCTTTAAGACCTCACAGCAGATGATTATGTTTATGTACAGCCGCAATGCAGTATTTCGATTCAGAACTTTCAATGGTCGCGACAGTTTTTTGATGTATGAATTTTTTTTTAATAATAAATTACTGTCACTTTTAAAGATTGGTGGCGGAGTGGATGATGTACGTTGATTGTAGATTCGAATATTAAGTTGGGTATTATTTATTTATTCATAAATTATTTCAGGAAACGTGAGAAACGTTTTTGTGATGGTTTAATAAAATGTAGACGTTCTTCTATTTATCAATACAAAAGGAGCAAAAATTTAGAAATATTCTTTTTTTTTATATAATTTAATTAATTTAATATGCATTTTGCAAAGTTATTTTTAAAACATTACGTGTTGAGTGGCGGAACTCAACGCCACATTTTGTTTTACCAGAGTGACGTAATGAAATAACCCATTACCTCGATCGAGAATCGAACCCATTACCTTACATTTACTTACAAAGTTCCCTTTTACGAAAAGCCGTTGCTCGTTAAATATAATTTAAGTGCTAATTGAGACGTAGAGTTCAAAGTACGCACAATTTTACGTTTTAAGCAAGCGTTCTATTACAGTCTAGTATTTTAATAAAGCGACATCTGAGTACTGAGTCATAGATGAGAAACTCAATATCGTATTTGTTAGAAATTCAGTGTCTTCCAAATTTATTTTTGTATAGAAAAAAATACATATACTTATATACCGTTTTACACGATTATACAGCATGTTAAATAAAATTTAAATACTTATTTTACTTTTTGATTTTTATATGAACATTTCGATTTTTTTAACTTTTTATACGTAAAAAAAATCATAAACTTTTAAATTGTTAATAAAATATATAGGTCATTGTATTTTTTAAAATATATTTTTTAATTACCATTATGTCACTACATATAATTAAAATTTAATATAACCAGTCTGTATAACCTATATACGACCAATACTGCTACTTTCCTCACATATAATTATAATTTCAGTTCAGGTCAACATTAATTCACCTTTCAAATCAAATCAACGACAAATTTAAATCAACATAAAAAGTCTTTTAAACGGTCGCAAGTAAAAGAGTTTCCCTTTTCAGGCTTTTAAAAGTACTCATTAAGGTATGAAACCCACATTCCACAAAAGATTAGGTGGTGCACGTGTGTGTGTGACACGTGTGTTCATACTTCATATATACACGTGCAGTAGACGTATTTATGTGTGTGTATGAGGGCACACAAGTGTAACTAGTGATGTAATGCTCGTTGACGCCTAGCAGACATTTTTTATGGGTTCTGACGCAACTTTTTTATAACCGTAGCGTAAGGTTTTAGCTGCCGTTTCTTTTGTTTTTTTGCGTTTTTGAATGTTTTTGGGTAGGATCTGTTTCAATTCGTTATGAAATTAGGGTTTATATATTTTTCATATAATTCTTCGATTTTGCAAAAAATAATAATATATATGTATGTATATTTGGCGCTGGCGCAAAGTAGGCGTATTGTTAAATTATGAGGTTGCCTTTACAAAATATGTTCTTAAATACCATCTCTCTCTCCCTCTCTCTTTTAATATTTTTTTTGCATATAATAAACCATATATAGCTAACCAAAAACATTTTAATTACAGGTAAGACCCCCAACCAAAGCAACATCATGAAAAACATACACACATCAGGTTTGCTTATATATATTTTTTTTCATATTAAATAACTCATTAAAAAAATATGAATTATGCAATATAATGTAAAAAGTCGTCGCATAATTATGAAGTAGTGTGAACAAGCCCTTACGATGCACATACACACATACAAACAACTGCGTATAACTGTAACGCAAGGCTGCACACAGATGCAACAAGGACAGGTCAACGCACTCTGTTGCCTTGCACGAGAGGGATGCACTTATACACTTGCGTATAAGTGGGAAAGAGATAAACGTATATCACCCACTTCCTCTCTTATGGCGATTTGTACGGGTGCGAAGGAGACGCGCATATGCCGGCAGGAAGAGACAGCTATATAAATATTATGTCTGTTATTTCACTTCCTCCGCTGTGATGCAATAGCAATTTATTATAAGCATCTATTTTGAGACAAAGCTCAATTAAAATTTAAACCTTTCATAATCTTTACTTTGCGAATATTTCATTTCTTTTTTTTGTATATTTTTATTTAATTTTATTTACGAGTTCAATATGCCGCCAAAATATAAGAAAAAAATATGACCCACTTCCAAAGATAGGAACACTTCCGAATTCGTTCGATAAGTTTTGGCGGGAAATGAAATATGATAGTGAGATTTTATTTATTCAGGAATTTGACTCATTATATAGATCTAAAATTTCATTTTCCGTACACGTGACATTATTAAACACAAAATAAACTTATATTTAGCATTATTATCTAAAATTTTACAACAGCGCCATCTGTGGATAGATAGCGGAAACAATCTTATTTCACTATCTACATGCCCTCAATTTGGATACTTAGTTCTCGTTAAAACAACTCATCAATTTATTTACTTATTAGGCAAATTCCCATACAACTTTAAGGTTATTTATCCTTTTATTTTGAGGAAAAATCGATTTTAAAGACCGAACTACGCATGCCCTACTTACCGTTCCGTGAAAATATCGTCTTTTGTGGACTTCTGTTAGGAAAAAAGTAGGCTCAGATACATGCCAAACCGCGTGTCGTTGAACTCTCTAAAAAGATGTCAGGTTACACAGGTTTTATAGGAAAATGGACCTAAAAATCTTTCGCATAACAGTGAAATTCCCTGCCAAATTCCTTTCAAAAGAGAGGCCATTTTGAAAAACACGCACACTAACGAGACGCACACACAACTATATGTATAAAGAAAGTACGTGAGCTTTCTCTGTGTTGCGTTACACAACGTTCTCGCTCTTACTGTTATGTAATAACGGTTGTTAGGCCGTAACATTTTTTTATTTAACCGCTATTCTTTATATGAAAATCAGGAAAATAACAAAAAAATAAAGCATAGATAATATATACCCAAAACATTATGCCTATAGATTATAAGAACACTTATTATAAAAAATAAACAAAAAATCATAAAATAAATAATGTAAAGATATTTAACACTATTTTCCATACAAAAAAAGGTTTTTCTCAATATTTTTTCTATAATTTATAAAAGTATATACCTGTTATAGGTGTGCGTAACTCACACAGTGTCAGTTCAACCGTACAGTAGTGTGGCTTGTCTTTTCCTAGTTGGTTCCCCGATGGCCCGCTTGCAACATCCATGTGAGCGGGTCTTTATTAAAGGCGCGAATATTTAAAAAAAAATTACATAAATTAAAAAAATAATGTGACAGTGACAGTGACGTGAAGTTTTTTGGAAAATTTTGTTTTTTAAGCGTTTTCTTTTTGTAAAAAAAGGCACAACTTGGCGATGCGTTGTTGACTGGTGAGATGGGACGCAATTGTTTTTTTTAATTACGTTAACATTTTTTATATTTTAAAATTCAATATTGTACCCAGAAATACTGAAAAATCAACAAAAAAATTATCTATAAATACTACAATGGCCGCGTTCATCATATTTTCTGTGAATTTTTAATAAAAAAACCGCATAAATAGATAGGACACATAGTATCTTGGGTTTATATTACCGATACGTTGTGCAAGCGAAAATAGTTTCAACGTCATGTAAAATAGAGGCTAGTATTCTATGTAAGTAAATGAAGAGACTGTTTAATTTGATTTTGAAACAGTGTGTCATACTTACTTTGCTTTAAAACAACATATGAAAAGAGAAAAGATTTTTTATTTTATATCTAGTCAAAAATAAGAAAACAATACGCAAAAAAATATATAGCTATATATATTTTACATATAATATGTTATGCAAGCTTTTATTGTAAAGACTTTGTAATTTAATTAAACGCCCCTCCAATTAAGTGACTAAGACAGTAAAATAGTCTAGAAAACATGTAAAAATTTGAATGTCGTATAAAAACGTTTTCTTAATTAAATATTTTTCTTTCGTTAGTGTGAAATAATACTTAACATTTTTAAAAATGACTTCGATAGTGTCAAATCACTACGATCTTTTGTGTTTTTGGTGGAACGAATGATAACTGTCTTCATATATGAATATATATATATATATATATATATATATATATATATATATATATATATATATATATATATATATATATAGAGACTCGAGAGAGTAATTAGCTTATAATCAAACTAACCTTTTTAACTTAAAATTATTTTTTTTTTATTATTATCTAACAGAAATACTTTAAAAGAAATAGAAAATTATCCAAACGAAAAAAAAACAACAACAAAAACCCGACATTTACTTTCAAAATCAAGAATTCATACAATACTTGTCCCGAAACGGACGATATCTAGTTACAAGGGGGTTGTCTGTCTCACTTCAACCCATAAAAAGAAACAATAGGTGTGAGAGAGACGGCGTTATTGTTAATAGTATAAAAGATGGCCTATTTTCCCGGCCACGTGGCTTGAAAACTCTAGTAATTTCCTTTTAAGTTGAGTCTTAATGAAAGAAACGCTTCAACTTGCTGATAAAACTATTTATTTTGCTCTCAACTTTTATATTTTATGTACTGTACTGTGGTATAACTGGAGTTTTTGATTAAATATTATATTTGTAACACCCTATATATCTATATAGCTATATTAAACTGTTTTGTTACTGGATGATTGATAGACGACACCCAGTCGAAACTACTGGACTTAGATAGTTGAAATTTAATATGTGGGGAGTACAGGGAGGCACTGAGTAAATATTTTTTGAAATTTCAATGAAAACGTAAACGGTAAAACAATATTAGTAATAAAAATGAATTCCGGCGATACTAGATAACGTGCAGCGTTGGGATCGGCAATACAAAATATAAGTTTTATTTGTATAAGTTGAATAAAAACGACTATGGATGCTTATGAAGTACGTTTTAGTTACTAAAGTAACTAAAACTTGCTTATGAAGTACGTTTTAGTTACTTTAGTAACTAAAACGTACTTCATAAACAACCATAGTCGTTTTTATTCCATATTTCGGTAGCTGATATAATTATGTAATAATTAATAAGTATAAATATGAGGCTTTCGTGGCCCGGTGGCACACAAGAGTGTGCATGTAATTGCGATAGTAGTGGGTTCGATTACCACTTGGATGAATAAAATATTTAATATTTTCGTTTCCTAGCTCTGGTGACAAGGCAAACGGCGTTATATATATATCTGTATTTAGTGGATATAGCGTAAAGCTAAAAAAAAGGCAAACAAAAAAATATATACCTAATATGTTACAAATACTGCATGTTAATAAAACATAAAACAAATGTGTCTGTGTTGTTAAAGTCTCGTGATTAATTTTACATATTTACACAAGTTTACGAAAAAAATTGAGTAAAGTGATTTGTAATTATATTTGTTATTATTTCTTATATGTTTTCATACAGAAAATAATCTAAAAATATAGATATTCTTTGCAACGAAATGCCGAATACGATAGGATAAAAAAATAAACATAAAAAATATAGAATACCTAAAGTTCTATTAGGCAATGTCTTAAAATGGACTAAAACTAAAAAATAAACGACTAATCTTTAGATTTTCTCCCTAACCTGGAAAAAACACAATGTGCCATAACTTAAAATGCAAAGATTAAAACAAAATGGTAATATTTATCTTCAGCCTTTAAGCCTTTCCTATTTAAAATAAATGAAAATTAAATAAGAAGTAAATGAATATGTGAATGAACATATGAAATAACTTAAAACAAAATAACGCCATCTACAGTCAATAAATGCCGGTACATTGACCCCAAACTTGAAATATATAGGTCACAGGTCACAGGTCAGGCCGCGTTTTTGGACTAGCTTTGCCCTAATCTGACCTTAGCGACCTTGCACGAGGTCAATGAAGTTTGAGGTCGCACGAAATTTAAGTGCCTCAGTTGTTGTGCAAAACTATTTGGTTATTGTAAATTTCTTTGTTATTTTGTTGGCCTTTTTATATTTATTTATTTTTATAATTTAAATTAAGGTTTAGTCTAGCAATGTCTTAGGGAACAAGAAATGTGATAATTCGTATTAGTTTTCTTTTTATAGATCCTTTAAATCGAAAATTAAACTAAATTTTACTAATAAAAAAAACTTTAGGACTTTTATATTTGCATATAAATTAACCACCATTATTCACAATAACTGTATTAATAATGAAACTATTTTTATGAATTGTTTTGTGGAAAATAGCACACACTGTATAATTACGCACACATAATATGGCTCCCAATTGAATAAGAAATGCAATAATAACATTGTTACATCATTTGTGTAACGCTTTACTTGTTACAACGTAACAGTTACTTTCTGACTTAATAGTAGTTTGTTTAGTTTTACACGTCTCCTGTATATGGATATGTATATGGCAGTCAAACGGAACTTAGGTCCCGTAGATGACATCTCAAGATCGCTTTCAAGATCGATCTTAGAGTTGAAAACGGTTTATAAACACGAGCACTAGTGTCTAGACAGTCTGTCCATTTAAGTTTCTGCCAATTTTGTTTTGCGATGCGGGGTGTTGTGGGTAAAGCTAAATTTTCCCTTAAATTATATTGTTGGTACTGTAAACATGACGTTTGTGAGTTCGAAACCTAATCAAATGCACGAGTTATTTTCGTTTCCTTGCTCTGGTAAGAAAATGAAGTGTGGCATTGAGTTCCGCCTCTCATCACGCAATGTCTCAGAAATTGAGTGCTGCGCATGTAACGGAGTGTCTTAGCACTAGGTTCACTTTGCCTATCCTGTTATACGCGGGAATACAGGATGAAGTTAAAAAAATATAATTTAAATACATATCACGTTAAAATCTGTATATATTGTTTATATAGTTAATAAATTAGAAAGTACGTCTGTATGTTCGTCACTTAATAATACCAAAACATATTCGCTTGTATGTGACTTGGCAGTGTTACAATTTGATTGTGTAGAATATTTTGTATGACTAAAAAATCAATATGGCGGTCTTCTACTAAATGTAGATATATTTTTTTTTATTGCTAAGTAGCGGATCTCAACGCCGCGTTCCGTCTACCAGAGCAACGGAAATAATTAGAACCTCATTTTTATCCTGACTGACATTGTGCCTTATGTCATTTAACAATATGTTTTTTTTATAAGCTTATAAGAAAGAGTGGTGTTGAGACACTCTGTTTTTTGCTCTACGTTTAGAGCGGAATTCAAATAATTGTATTGCTAACAATAGTCAAAAACATGTTTTTTTTTTTATTTAAATAATTATATTATCCGTTTGATTATAAGTATGTATGTATGTATTTTAAAAAGGGCTTTTACAAAAGAAACTCCAAATGGAAGCTCTTTTAAATTTACATCAAAGAAAATGAGGGGTGTTTTGTGTTAAATACAGATACTTGAGTTACATTTTTGGATAAAAGAGATTGTATTATTTAGTAATGCCATCGTGGCGCAGTGGGGCTGAGTATGATTGTAACCACGTGGATTGTAAGTTCGATTCTTTTATGGGAGAAAAATTATTGTAATTTTCCCGCTCTGTTAAGAAGCGCGGCGTTAAAATCCGTCATTTAAAATACAAAACAATAGGGAAATAGTCCCTAGTCTATGTGTCCTCCGTCTGACCTGCTGTATGCGGGATACGGCGTGGAGCTAAAAAAAAAGAGATCCATACTCGTCAGTGCTAGTATCCAATTACATATATTAGATCTCTTGCTTTGTCATACTTGGTCGAAATCTAAAACTAAAGTTAAATAATTTCTGCCAATTTTAAAATGGATTTTGATTATTTAAATATCAAATATTTCTTTTGGTAAAAATAGATACTTTAGTATACGAAATTAAATTTTGCTTTACTTAGTAATACGTGTTTACTTTGCTTATTTCCTCATTCACACTTATTCTTGAAGTACAGTAGCGCATTGCTGATATGCGCCACCTAGCGGCCATATATTGCAATAGATAGCTTTTTTAAAATAAACACATTATTTTATAGAACAGTTAAGGAGAAAATTTTTTTTAACATTATTTATCATTACTGTAATATATTATTTCTATATCATTATTTAAAAAAATATATATTAAATAAATACAATAGTTCTTCTACCCGACGCTAGATGGCACTGTACCAAATCCATTTAACAATGTGACGCATTATGTCACTTTTTATCGGCATTCGCTGTAAAGTGCTAAGAAGCTAATCGTACATTGACCGATTATATTGTTTTTCCTGTACTGTATCACGCTGTATATAGGTCTCGTGCGTATTGCCTTACAAATCTTAAACAGATCGTATATATTAGTTATACCTTATATATATTAGTTATACCTTAGTTTCACACTGTACCCATAGAATAGAGCAGAGCAGGCAGAAGGAACATAGGTTCTTCATTCAGACACTTTCATTCTTCATTGTGCCACATGCTATGTGCAAGACACACAGTGAATGTAAAAAATAAGATAATAAATAAAAACAAAAGATTTGCCTATATAAATGCATATCTCTTGTTTTTATTTATTATCTTATTTTTTTTAGTAATGTTAAGATTGTCCTGGTGAGTCGAAAATTCGTCTTCCTGAAAAAAGTATGGTTATGGATTAGATTCCAACTACAGAACACAAAGCGGAGTTCAGTTTAAAAGTTGAGCGAAGAATAGGGCGCGGATTGTCTTAAAATTAAGTTTCCGTTGCTGACCATGCTGATATAGGATACGGAAGGAAATTACTAGCATATAATATGTTAGTTAATATTGTTATATGAAGAGCTAACTTTTTTAACTTAATCTTATAAATAGAAGTACTAAAATAATATAGTTTTGAATGTATATAATAAAGTGATCATGTGAAGCTATAGGCTTTTAAGCATATTATAATATGTAACTAGCATTGCCAATTTATCACAATAGTAGCTAGTTCAAATGTTCACATGATTGATTATCGGCTGTAAGCAATTCATCATTTATTTCATTGCTTCAGTAGATATTGTGTTGAGATAACATCTTTATATTTTGTGTTTTTATTTTACATAAAAAATTGTTTGAGAAGAGGAAAAAAATTGTCATAACAACTTTCTTTAGTATTTATTTAGAAAATGCATAAAAATATGAACGTAGCAGGACACGAACCCGCGCCTGAGCTAAGCCATAAGTTCTCAAAAGAGAACGTATGGCTCAGTGGTCAGAGTGCCTGGTCGGTTTACAGAAAGCGCCGGTTCGAGTCCCGCTACGTTAAAATTTTTATACGTTTTCTAAATAAGTATTTTTCTTTCGTAAGTGTGGATAAGCTTTTAAAAATATAAAAAAATAACTTTCTTTAGATTTATATTTCATTTATCTTCTTAAAAAATACAAGACATAAACTATCATATGATAAGTCATTCTGTTGTTCATTTTTTAATATTTTTTATTTAAATGAAAATATTTCCTATCTTTGTTAACGAGATAGAGCTCTGCAGTGAGTTGCACTAATCAACGCGCAATGTCTCCAGATTTGAGCAGGAAGTAAAGAACAGAGTCTTAATAGGAAACGAAGGATTTTAACACTAGGTTTCTATGTTCCTTCTGTCTATCCCACTATGCACAGGATACTGCGTGAATCTAAAAAAAGTGGATCTTTTTTCTCACATTTAACAGTTGTTATTGGATTTTGAGTGGTGAAATATACTTTTATACACCGTACTTTTTCTAAATATTATTTAATAATTTTAGGTATGGTTAGAATGCACGAATAAAACTATATAAACATTGACCATTGCGTTCATTTATTAACATTAAGCACCACACATTGTACGAGGGTTCATGACAAGTGCAATAAGCCTCTTAAGTTAAACTTATTCTGTCCTTAATACGTAATTATATTTAGTGTTTATATCGATTTACTCGTAGAGCTATGGATAAATATATTAAAGAAGTTGTCTGTCAACTTTTTTGTGTGTCGATTCTGAAATAAAAAATTATGGTATTTCCCGGTCGAGTAGGAATTTCGAAAAAGTCTTCTATTACTATTATCCTAGCTCACATGCCAAATATTAACCGTCTATATCCAGTAATTTTTGTTATGTGTCTGTTATCAACTCAACTCAACGATAATTTTATTAATTTACAATAAAACCTACAACAGTGGGTTGGGATACCCGTTTGGGGGATGAATTATTTTTGTGTCCCTGCTCTCCACCGAGACAAATGTACTTTCTATCCTATAAATTTTCAAATCTACATACTTTACCCAGTAGATGACAGAAAACACAACACTTAAATGAAAGTTCGATTCTCAATCAACGACTATCCACGAGATAATTTAAAGAATAGTTGTAGAAATTATAATATAGTATATCTAGTGGAAAAATACTTCCTGAGTATAGTAAATTCGTAAATGTTATAAATATTGATAAGATATTTAGATATAATATAAATACATGTATATATAGATTTGTTAAAATCAAAACTTAGATAAATAAATATTTTAGGTGTGAATTGGCTACCTTCTTATAACTCCTAGTAACAATTAATAATTAAATTATCTAAACAAACATATAACTGGTTAAGTGTAAAATATTCACCATTTGTCTTAATTTGATGATCTCACGTTACTATTTATACCCGTGACTAGTTGTGTTGGCGCATTTATTAAATTATAAACAAAAAAATACGAGTTCAAACTTGACCTGATATTTGTAGGCGTTTTTTTAGCTTCACGCTGTAGAGCAAAGCAAAGCCGCAAAGAGCAGGATAGGCAAAGGGAACCTAATATTAAAATACTGATTTTCTCTATTTTTGCACAATTTCCAAAGCATTTCGTATTTAGTAACGGAAAGGGAAACTCAACACTCTGTACAAAATCGGAATGAAGCGTGAAGTTACCGAATACTTAGTCTATTCCTATATAAAAATATAAACTAAATTATTCTCAAATTTCAATCGATTACACATATTTTAAGACTTGTATACTAAACATTTCCTTATTGCACAAATATGCATATAAATATAATATTGAATGACCAACAATAATATAAAAAATGTAAGTCATCAATGCGTCACAAGTTATCCGCCACGGTCGTTCAACTTAGTTTGGCAGATTGACCTTTAGTTCCGCCTACTGAATAGCAGATGGCGCTCGCGAAAATGTGACGCGGAAGTACTAATTTTAATTGTTAATTTTCTTAGGTACACACTGTATCCCGCATACGGCAGGGTAGTCAGAGAGAACATGGAATGGGGACATTCTATCTTCACTCAATTTTTAAGACATTGTGTGTTGAATGGCGGAACACATGTGTGTCACATAAATATATGTATGTACATATATTTATTTTAATAAGTATTTATATAATAGTACTTATTATTACTATTTCGTTATAAACGTTGTCTATTTAATATACATATGTACACGTTCTAAGCTATTTACTGAGTTCAAACTTTTTAAATAAAAAAAATAGTAATAATTATGACATATTATACATATACTCGTATATTGCTATGATCTGGCATTTGTTTAGGAAAGTAATTTTAAGCGATTCGTCATTTGCTCACGACAGCAATTTTGAGGAAAAATGTAAATTTTGATAACATTGAGTTAACGCTGAAACAACAGCCTACGTGTTGTAAATCACACTGATACTAATTAGGTATAAGTATAAACAAGCGTACGTAATCGTTTTTATATATTTATGCATATTATTATATTATATAATTTAACATGATCATTTTGAGGCTGTCGTAGCGCAGTAACTATAAACGCAAATATTGTAGGTTCGATTATCCCCTCGGGGGTATGCATTATTTTAATTTCCTCGCCCTGGTAACAAGTCAATAGTGTTTCCGCTAGTCAAGACGCAATGTATCGAAAAATGGGCGGAAAGGTGGGAACGGAGTGCTTTTACACTAGGCACGCTATGTGAGAAAAACGTAAAGCTCTTTTTTGATTTCATTAAAAAAATGGTTTATTTAATTTAAAGAATGTAATATAATTTTAATTTGCCATTTTCACATAAGTGTATTATTTTGACCATTATCCATATATTGCCATAATCCTTCGTTGTTAATTATATATCATGTAATGAGGAAAGATAAATCTGTCAGTTACAAAATCAAACTGTTGTCAGAATTTAAAAGATGTACGTTTTTAGTACCAGTTAGTCAAAATAACCTAATGAACAAAACGTGAGAATATTTTTGTTTTGCATTTATTTAAATAGTTTTTAGCTGTGTATCCCACGAATCAGAGTAGTATCTGCCTGCTTAAAGTTGAGAGGTACCTAGTAAGTTAAGTCCGTTCTTTGCTTTCTGCTCAAATTTCGAGACATTATGTTTTCAGTGGTGGCACCAATAATTATTTGCATTATTTGCAATCCCATTGCAATATTTATGGATTTTGGCGATAGAATCTTATAATTGTGTAATTTAATCTGTAAGCGTCCGCTTACTTGGACTCATTGTGCATTAAAAGGATCTAACGTTTGAACATTCCTAGACTTACGATATATCTTAAAAAATATAGCTATAAATTATATACGAACCTGCAACGGTCATATTTAATCGTTTTACATTCAAATTACACCATAAAAATTAAAAAAAGAATCGATTCAACTAATTAATTACAGTATAATCAACACACTTATATGTACATATACAAAACGTTTTATATCGTTATACAAATATAAAACCAATTGAATTGTTGTTATGTTTAAAAATAGTCGGCAAGGTGCGTAATCACTGTGCGGGTCGTTAACCTTACATTTGACCTATAGTTCCACTTTTCGATAATGGATGGCGCTAGTTCGTTAGCAATTAGGGTTCGGGTCTAAGTGCAGGTTCAAACAGAAGTAGGTGCGTTGATCTTTACAACGGTTATTGGCTGTCGTTGTTAAAAAATCACAATAAGGAAAGTCCTTAGTTTTGTTTTCCGTTTTGATTCAGTATGAGAGGATGTATTGTTGATATAATTGAAGTATAAAAAAAATAATGTAATGCTTCCTGTATTGTATTGTAGTATTGTTTTTATGGGTGTTAGAATTTTGTTCAAAGCGTATGATAAACAGAATTGTATCCGCGGGTTAAATAAAGGATAGTTTAGTTTTTAAGGTTAATAAAAACAGTTTCAAATAATGTTCTCCCAGATTGAACTTCCTAATACGTCGATAGTGAGCTCAAATTTCATGGGAGACCATAAAACAATATATACCTACAAAACTACAGTTTGGGGCATACGGTTTAAATTTCATACGTAACACAAAACTGGAGCGATTTATTTTCATAAATCGTTGTGTTCAGGGTTAAAATTAACTTTTTTTTCTATTTTTTTATGTAGTTATATTGTTATTGATATTATATTATTATTTTTATAAGAAGAAAATATTTCGTTTGTCAGATATTTACTAATTACTATCATTATTTGATATTACATTAATAAGCTGCGTTTCCCACACACCGTCTAATTTTTGGGACACTCTTGAGTCGCGGAACTCAGTACCGAAGAATAGACAGAGCGAGGAAATGAAAATGTTTCTTTTCTTCTAGTGGGAGGGAATAGTAAAATTCTTAGAGACCCTAAATAGATAAAATGTATTAACACCTTAGCCTACCACGCTATATGCGAAATACCGGAAATACCTAATCTCAGCGTTTCTTTAATCGAATCTACTATCACATGCTACTGCTGCAATGCCACCACTACACTCCAAACCTAAATTCCTTGACTTTGCCCTTGCATTTTCCTTCTAATAACTAATATCGTTCTTAGTATTACAACAGACATTGTTTCACAATATTTTTCTGGGCCAATGAACTATATGAGTAATTGACGCACACATAAACAAAATTTACGAACACAAATGTAGAATAATTTGACAGGTCACTAACTTTAGGCCCTTATCTAAGGGCTACGAATTTTAAGGAAATGAATATTTAATTGTTATAAAATGGTCATATTGTGGTATTAAGACAGGATCTGACTGTAACAGCGATGATCGTTGGTTTGATTTTGATTTGCATCCGGGGAATTGATTGTATTAAAGCTTTTTTTGTTAATCCACTTTTGTGAAACTAAGCACGGCGTGGAGTTCCGCCACTTAACGTCGCCTCTAATTAAAACGCCGACGCCGCCGTAATTAAAAATTGTCATTACGATAATAAATGCGACAGTTTTGAATTCAAATCTTTTTCATGAGAACGACGTAGACGTGTGCTACGCCTTATCATATTGTCGCATGACTTTGCCATTATTGTGTTTTTTAGTTATTTAGTCAGGACATCTATCTAGTTCGCATAATATTTTTGAGACAAAAGTGGTTTATTTCGGCTATATTAGATCCGTACGAAAAAGGAAAACAGCTTCACTATATCACTCATATAGCACGATAAGCAGAGGGAACCAGTGTTAAGACACTCCGTTCCCCATTTTCCGCAGAATTTTCCCAAGCACTGGCTGTTGAGGGCGGAACTCAACGCCGGGCTTTTACCTTAGTACCATAACGAACAAATGTAAATATTAATAAATAAGAATTCATTAGCTACTTACCTAAATAATAAATTAGGAATAAATAAAAAAAAACATCATATTTTTTCGCAATCGCCTCTAATGTAGAAATACAATATTGACTGTCTGCACATTATCGCAGTTGTATTGAGTCTATGTTAATATAACGTCTTGTTTGGTTATGATAATTTTTGTTATTATAAATAATTAATTATTATTACCACATACACTGAGGCCAGTCGTGGCGCAGTGGCACAAAGTGTGACTGTAAAACCGATTGGTTGTGGGTTCGATATTCACACGAGGAGATGGAATATTTACTTAAATTTATATTTCCATTTTCTTTGCTCTGGTCCGAGGTAAAGCGCGGTGTTGATTTCTGCCACTCAACACGAAGTACCTCGGAAAATTATTTGAAAAGTGGGGAACGGAGTGTCTTAACTCTAGGTTCCCTCCGCCTACCCTGCGTACAGCGTAAAGATGACCACATACATATTCATGTAAATACATATATGTACGTGTGGAGGCCAGTCCTAGCGCAGGGGAAAACGCGTGCGACTGTAAACGCGACAGGTTCGATGCCCACGAATGAAAGAATGGTAAAACAAGTTTATTAAGGAAGATTAAGTGGTAAGGGAGGCAGAAGGACCTCATTTGATCTACTATTATCATTGATACTAGATTACACCGTGTTATCGAAAGTTTTAATAGTATATATTTTTTGTATAACTTAGTAAATTTAAGATAATTAATATAACTTGAATATGTCTAGTTAAGCAAAACTCACCCGAGTCAGATATACGATGGGTGTGCAAATTCTTCGTTCAATTCCAATGGTTTTTTCCCATATTACATTACATATCACTGATATTTCAATCAAAAATGTTAACCAAAATCAATATTTCATAATACATTGCCAATAAAAGTAATCTTTGACCGATAATAGAGTATTTTGACGTAAGATAAGATAAGAATAACATGGTAAATGATGATCAAGTTGAGATGTGCAAAAAATAACTATATATATTTTAAAAAAACTTAATTTTTTTAGCTTCATGCGTTTCCCGCATATAGCCCTGATATCGCAGGGGGAACATGGTGTTAAGACACTCCGTTCTCCACTTTTCAAATAATTTTCCGAGGCATTTCGTGTTGAGTGGCAGATCTCTACGTCGCACTTTGTCTATTGGAGCAAATAATTGCATTTTATTAATTTTTTTATTTATTATACTGTATTACACATTTTCATTTGCTTTACAAAGCAATGAGAAGGAAATCGTTGTTTTACTATGTTTTATAAATAGTGTTAATATCCTACTTGTTCCACTATTTATATTATGTAAATTCAAATCGCATTCAGATTTAGGTCTTTAAATAGTTTATATATTTAAAAAGGAAATATTTAAAAGAAAATCGCTAAAAAAACACATTTGTTTTTACAACGCGGAGTTCCGATACACAAACAATATGCAATAGATTAAAATTGGCCAAAAATTGAAAAATAGATTTTTAATATTACGGTCCTTCTGCCTTCCCTGCGCGGGATTAGGCAGTTATCGGGATTATTTGCGGGATACGGCGTGATGTTTCATAATTGAAAATACTTCTATACTTCCTTCTAATGAATTCGCAACGCTATTTACTCACCCTATCAGCTGACCGAGGTCGTTGAACCGGGGAAGTTTACCTTGTGCTATAGCTATTTAAATGCCAATAATAATTATGAGACCCTCGTGGCGTAGTGGCACGCCGGGGAATGCAAACGTGACAGTTGTGGGTTCGATTCCCAATCGTTGAAAACAATTATTTTCATCTTGTAGCTTTTGTAACAAAACAAAGGCGTTAAGTTTTTAAGGTAAATTGGTTAGAACGTAGAGAACAGTGTATTTTAACACTAGGTTCTCTGTCTACTCTGCTATATACAGAGTAAAAAAAAGAAAATAAGGCCGTCGTGGCGTAGTGGCACATCGTCTAAATGTAAACGTAATGGTTGTTGGTTCGATCCCCACTCGTGGGAATCAATAATTTTCATTTCTCCGATTAGGAACCTGGTAATAACAGTGAATAAAAGGTTAAGTGGAAAGTAGTATTTCTTTCTATTTCTAGAATACATTTATAAGCAAAACAATTAAAGACTTTGCCTACCTTGCCGTGTGCGGGATACAGCGTGACGCTGGTTTGTATTATATTTTGTAAGTAGTATTCCGCTTGTGCTTTCGTCCACGTGGGCTACACCAATAGGGTTATTTCGTTATTTTCCGTTTTAAAAATTATGTTTTTATATAACTTTACAAATATTCAATATTATCCACTATAATTTAATATACTATACAAGTATTATAAAAATAAACATTTATCCGATTATTCTGTTCATTAGCGAAAAACGCATTAAAATTCGTTGCTACGTTAAAAAAATATATACGTACATCAGTGTTAGACTACGTTGTTCTATACTTTTGTAAAAAATATATAAGAATTTAAACGTATCGGGATTCGAACCTGCATCTCGCAATAACCGCCCAAACTATACGTTCTCATCAAATCAGCTGCCAAGAGACGCCTTATTTTTCTGTCCTTAGTTTTGAATAGCACTGAACCGATATTTAAATCACTTTGTTTCGTACTAATTTCATCAAAGTCGGTTAAAATCTAATTGATTAATAATAGACAATGAAAATACCTACCTCTTATCTAAAAAGCGGTCTGTACATCACATGGTGTTTCTGTCTCTCTCTAACAAATAAAATTACGTATATCCGTCCCGCTCTCAGGGTGTCGACCGGGTGAACGACCGCCAAAATTTCGGGTTCAACGAACGACCGAAAGTTGATTGTACGGTTTGAGATACGTTTTTCGCATATATATATTATATACTTTTTGTATATTTATTACGATATTTTTTTGTGGCATAATTTTCATATTTTTCTACTTTTTTGGCATAATTTATTGATTTTAAAAACAATATTTATAATTTTTTTTATTTAATTAAGAACCAAAATTTGTACTGAAACTGAACATATGTAGGTGAATATGTCACATGTTGTTAATGTAGTGATTGGTATTTGAACTAACAACTAATACAAACATTCAGATGTGATCCTACCGGTACTATGGCTATCCTTATATTTTTCTGACTATCATATTTAATTTTAAATTTATCCATATTAAAGATCAACGCACTGAAACAACAAGATTACATAACGTTTACATTTTCGCTCATAACTCAAAAACGGCTGAGACAAATTTAATGAAACTCACACAAAAAGAAAGATAATGAAATTATCTATATTTTGATATATTATTCAATTATCTAACGTACATAATAAGAAACGAGGAAGCCAAAAGCAAAGCACCGTTGTGCGGGGTCGGCGAATTTTTTGACGGTCATTCAACTTGGTATATTGAACGAAAGTGACTTATTTAATACTTATTGCCAAGTGATATATTTGATTTTTTCCGCATAGCATATAAAATAGTTCCGAGACACTCCTAAACTATCCGCCTGTATTCCAAAATCTCAACGCCGCTTTTTTCTCAGGGCCAGGACATGAATTGATAACGTTATAAGTCGAGTAGGGATTGTGATTTTGTCAGGTGGCCACTATGCCATGACGGACTCATTTATTTTCATGATATCATTTTCTAATACAGTCATTATGAATAGTAACTTTGCTTAATATTGCTTTTCTATGAAAATGAATAATTTATTTGGAAATGTTCGTTATGAAAATATTTTTTGGATATTATTTTATATTTTATTTACATTTATATGTAAGAATCATTATTGGTTGAATATTAAAAATAATATAATGTTAATTGGTATTTGAATCCACAACCGTCCTACCGCCTAGTCATAATGACACTAATAAGATGTATCATTTAAATAAAGATTTACATCAAAACAGAATATATAAAAAAGCAATTGAAATTATCTGTATACCGCACTTGAGAAAAACATATTTTTGGAAAAAAAATACCGCAGCGATATTCGAACCCGCACCTCTTGTTTCAAATCTGTAAAATTTCTAAAAAAAAACAATACAATACAATTTTTATATAACAACATTTCAACTCAAACTCGAATCAGTAATTGTAAAGCACAAACCAAAGGTTATCGACATTAGGTTGAATGTGCCAAAATCCGCCCAGCGTTGATTGACCCGTGTCGTACTTCCGCGTACAGTTGTCGTAGGTCCTATGGTATTTTGCTTTGTGTTATAAAGAAAGTGGTTAGCGAACTTGATACGTACTGGTTTTCGACTCAATTCTCCACTCTCCGTTTATTTATTATTTCTTAATATTCGTATTATACGAAGAAGAATAAATATGCTCAAATACGTCATATTGACACTACATGTCTCATGCTTTCTCCCGTATAGCAGGGTAGGTAAAGGGAACCTTGTATTTTAATATACACGTTTCCTTTCCTCACTTTTCAGCCAATTTGGATTTTGAATGGCGGGATTCAACACCGCGCTTTGTCTTGTGACCAGAGCGAGGAAATCAAAATAATTAATTTCTCGAGTGGGAATCAAACTCATAATAGCCGCGCTTACAGTCAGACACGCTACGCAACGACAGCTCCAAATAGATATCCTGGTGTTTCAAGAAAACCATTGTACCGGATAACGGTTTTATTTAAAAAAAAAACTTTTTAAATAGTTAATTAGTTACACCCACATTAAATGTGTATATGTCACTAGGTATCAATTATATGTCACTAACTTTTTTTTCAGTGATCCCACGGGAATCACTCATTCGTTTAGTGACCCAGTATAAACACGTTTATTTTCTGAGGTTGTCGCAGTGACACAGCGTGTGACTGTAAATGTGACGTTTGTCGGTTCGATTCCCACTCTGGAAAATTATTTATTTAATATTTTAATTTTTTCTCTCTGGTGCCAAAATAACGCGCGGCGTTGAATTTCGCCACTCAATACGCAGTGTCTCGAAAATACGGCGGCAAAAGGGAAACGGGTTGTATAAAAAGATTCCCTCTGTCTAACCTGCGGGATACAGCGTGAAGCTGAAAAATATATAATAATATGACATCAAACGTGCAGACAGACATTTTTTTCATGAAAAAAAGTCTAAACACAGGTTCTAATAACATATTAGTTTGTAAGAATAGGTCAGTGATAGGTTGTTCACCCGAGATCAACGTCCTCGCGACGAAGTCACTTGAATTTTTTGTTTGGTCACTATTTTAGTGTATAATCGGTGTATATTTAACTTATGATGTATTTTTATATATGTTTATATAATATATGTATAAATTTTTCTTAATCATCAAGAAACTTCTTATTAAACAAAAATTGTAGTCTAAATATCTTTACTTAAATCATCAGTTTAGCCTTCAAATATATAATTTATTTATAAATATATACATATATATTAAATGATAGTAAGTTCAACTTCCTTTTGTCAAAATATAATAATTTTCGGTTAGGTTACCAGTGTACGTGACCTTGGGTCCATCAACTTACAAGCAGGAAAATTGGTCCCTTATTATGATACCTATAGATACAAGTAATCAAAAAAAATTACAGTAAGTTTTAGCGGAATATCTGAAAAAAAACGACGTAAATGTCATAGGGGAAGAAGCACAATCCTAAGTGTGGAATAACACATTTTAAAATAATATTAAAAATACTAAATATCGTCTGAGTCAAAATGGCGTATTTATATATTACATACATAAAAATCTAGCAAAAATTCCGCAATTAATCACAACACACAAAATCATTTGTCCACGAACCATTATTTTTGGTTGGCTGTCACTTTTTTGACGTTTACATGAAAATAGTTTACTGTTTAAAAAAAACGAGACGTCATATTGTTTTTTAATAATAGCTATGCCAAAATCGAAAGGCGGCGGTCTGATAAATCGCCATAATTATATGACGTTAGCCGGGATTTAGTGTCTTCAAGGTCGTTTCGAAAATAAACGTTTGATGTGTGACAGACGACGGTTCTTTGACACTTGTGTGTGTGGATTTAACAGAAATAATCTTAGATATCTTTAGATTCAAACTTTTTAAAACTTGTTTTTGTTATAATATTTATGTTTATATTATTTATCGAGAGAATGAGAATATGAGAAAATAGGTAGGAAAATCAATGAAAAATTTGGTAGGTTTTCCAGCACTTAAAGATAAAGTTATTCAACACGCAATGCTTTTTTTAACCTTATATTACGGTAAACATTTTTTTTTAATGTATAGTTTTTTTTTTCATTTTATATTTAAATTGTTATATAAATTTAAGCGTTGGTTTATGCCATGTCCAGTTCTATAATTATGGCGTTTCCAACCTGTCAGTTGAGCACAAAAGATTACAGATGTATGTATAAGAGTTAAATGTATTCACATTCAATCTCACACTGTCAATCTGTCTTGAAAGTACCTTCTCTCTGACTACCAAGCAAAAAATTCAAAAAGAATAAGGTTAAAAATAAAATTTTACATATTGGGAAACCCAACGTTTTTAACATTTTTCGGTATACTGTAGACAATGCTAGACAAAAATATACTCGATTAATCTAAGGAACGGAAGTGTCTTAATGGGACCGGAGGGTCTTAACACTATGTTCCCATGTTTCCTCTGACTATCCTGCTATGTGCGTCATATTAAAAAAATGCATAATGTTCGCGAAAATAAACGGATTTCATTACACAATATTTCACATATATACAAAAAAAACGTGATTCATACATCAAAAATTGTACGGAAAGGTTGATGAATCTATGTTGCTGTAACCACCTCGTTCTATTCACCCGCCCTTAGAGGCAAACGGCCTAAAGGTCGAATAACGACCCCCCAAATTACGGGTCAGGGACTTGAAACTCGCGTGAATCAGCCTCTTTATAAAATGCCTTACGTTTTTACGGTTCCTTATTATATATATTTTTTATATATATATATTAATATTTACAATTACATTAGGTAGCCAAATAAGAAATGATTTGGGGCAACTAGTTTTGAGATAGTCGTGTCCCCACTTTTACAGCGTCGGACTGTAAAAGCGGTTGGTAAAAGTTGGTTGTGGATTTTATCCCCACACGTGGGGAATGATTTTTTTAAATTTCAATCTGTTTGATACACATAGCAGAGTAGGCAGAGGGAACATGAGGACCTAGTGTTAGGGCACTTTATTTCCATTAAGACACTTCGGTTCTCCACTTTGAGTGAAATTCTCGAGGCTTTGCGTGTTGAGTGGCGGACCTCAGTGCCGTGTTTTGTTCATTATCAAAAGGAATGAAAATATTCAGTGTTTCATTCCACCGAGTGGGAATCGAACACGCAATCGTCGCGTTTACAGCCGCATGTTTTGTGCTCTTGCTGAACTATCACAGCCTGAAATTATTTTTATGTACCCGTTATAGTAAGAAAACAAAGCGCGACGTTGAGTTTTGTACTTCAACAAACAATTTCTAGAAAACTCGGGCGGTGCGTTCAGAACGAAGTGTATTGGCACTATGTTCTCTCTACCTACCCCGCTATAAGCGGAATATAGTGTAAAGCTAAAAAACATAATATAAAATATTATAAATCAACTAACGGAGAGTAGTGCTTTAACACTACATTTTCTCTGCTTATCTGCATACAGGATACAAAGTGAAGCTAAAACCTAGCTATATAATATATAAAACATGTTCACGCAAGCAATTAGTCACCTGCTGTATACTTATAGTAGCCTCAGTTCAGTAACCCCTGTTGCGCAGTAGAGCAGACGTTGACCCACCACGTGGGTAGCCGCGTCTTATCGCTTCCCCGTTTGTGGTATTTGTTGGCGAGTGACGCCAGCGCGTTTGGAATTCTATTTTTTGAATTTAACAATTGACGTTTTGTTTTTATTCCTTTCAATTGGATTGTAGGCGTAAAAAACTGTTGTTAATGTCTTTTAATTTTTTTAAATATTTTTACATCATGGTATTATTTTTTTTAATATTGCTTTTGTCAACTTGACATTGATGTTTTTTTCTTTTTTTTCCATTGTAGAGTCCTACTATGGATGTCTTTATAATATTATTTTATGTAGACAAGTGTACTGAAATTCGTAATTCAATTCAAAGGAATTAACAAAGTCGATTGTTATTTTGAAACTAAGTAAGACGTGTGATTCATTTGTGCAAGCAAGAATAAATTATATGTTTTGTAACAAAAATGGAGTATAAATTCCATTAATTTGTTTTATAAATATGTACGTATATTTAAAATATACTTTTAACTACACCCTGTATCCTGCATATAGGAGGGTAGGCAGAGAAATTTAGTGTTAAAATACTCCATTCCTCGTGCACGGCTTAATGTTTGAGACACTCGACACGAGTGGCGGAACTCTACGCCAAACTTTCTCTTGCTACCAAAGCGGGGAAATGAAATTAAATGATAAAAAAAATCATTTAATTATCATATAAAATAAATTTTAACTTATATATATTTTAAAATACTCTCAATAAAGCAAAAAAAAATATCTTACCCAAAATTTTCTAAAAAAAACGAGACACCAATAAAAACAAGACACATGCATAATAGTTAGCAATTTCAAAACATTAAGCAATCTGTATTATCAATAAGTTTACTTTTACTGTCGTTCTCTAAAAGTTTCACTTACATAAATACAGACTCTAAATGGCTATACTTAATGGATACAATGATTTATATTCATGCCCATATATGGTATGTAATCCAAATATATCATAATAAGGCTAAGTTATAGGTCATAGTTTTGACTTGTCTTTTTTAATAATATATCTTTTTTATGAATATATAATGAAAGTGTTATTATTATTTTTTTTAAGAGCATAATTTGTTTTAACTATAATAAAGTCTGTCTATCAAAAGAGTTTTTTAGTCATAAATTTTTGTTAAAAAGAAAAAATATGCATATTTAAGCTTTATTTGTAAAACAAAAATCTTCATAAAAGTGTTTTTTTTTTGAAGATTTTTATTTTACAGACTACATTGCTAAATACAGTATACAGGATACTTTTTATATTTATAGTATAATTAAAAAAGCCTCTTATCTATATATAGGATTTGTAAAAATACCTCGGCACAAAGAAAGAAAATAATAACCTCCTTAAAATTATGAAAGCAGATTATAAAAGTGACAATTTTATTTTTTACAAGTCTAAATAAAAGTCAAAATTTATAATTAGATTATTTATTTTCCCGAATATTTTATTTGAATGTGATTTTATGTCCTTAAACTAAGGACCCATAATAATCAAAGCAGTTCTTTTCCTCGACTAACAGGGAAGACAATGTAATGTTTTTTGTTTTTTTTAAATGTAAATATAGTATGAGCCCGAGTGGAAATTGAACCCACTACCACTACAATTATAGTCGATGGCCTCATTTTTATAGCCAAACTAAATAAAACAATTTTTTATTTGGTGTTATAGAAGGAGATTACGAGCTATCTGTGAACTAAATTTCATTTTAATCCTTTAAGCCAAGCTTATGAATGGTCACAACTGTCAAAATACATATACGTACGATTAAAATGGTTTTAATTTTAGTGTAATAAGCGTTTAATAACTATAACATTATTAAGGTATAATTATATTTTAATTTTTTTATATCCAAAAAAAAAAACATATCTGCAAATTACGTCAATGTTGCCAAATGAGCGCTATGGTTTGATGGGCTGTTTCTTTTATTCTCATTAGATGAAATGTTAAAAACAAAAATGCCAAATCCTTGTACCAATTTTTTTTTTGTCAAATTTAAAAAAAGTTATAAGGATAGGTGCTTTATTCCGCATATAACATTGTAGGCAAAGGACATCTAATGTTAAGGTACTCGGTTCACTTTAATCCCGATTCCAAGACATTATGTCTTAAGAAGCGGAACTCAACGCCGGATTTGCCTTACCGAAATATTCATAATTTAAAAATCGCGGAATTCATCCAATTTCGCTATTCAAAGTGTTTTCTGGTCATGACGTATAACTGTCACTCAGATCGATCAATATTACTAGCTCGGTTCGGCGGCCGGTCGGCGAACCCCCAAACGCGGGTCAATGCCACCGATAGTAACACAGCGGAAGCTATGTTATACTGTGCTATAAATTGGCGAAGAAATTGCTTTTTTTTATGTTAAAATATGCATCATTTCGTAACTTTGAATTCAAAGAACTTGGTATAAAACAGAGGAAAGAGTTTTTAGTATAAAACAAAAATTCCCGCTACATCCCACATATTGTCGTTGCCCACTTTTTGGGACCTTGCGTGTTGAGTGTTGGAACTCAACGCCGCGATATATCTAACCAAAGCGAGGACAGCGGTCTTAACACTAGATTCTTTGAGGATAATGCTCTATGTGGGGCATGCTTAATACGAATGTCTTATGTATTCTCAAAGTTTTGCGAAATAAGAACAACTGTTGAGTTTGTTACCGGCTCTTCAGCAGAAAGAAATGCCTTCTGAGACGGTGGTGGGTTCCATTTTCATGTTATGTATCTATTATAATAAAGTGGGGCAACATTGAAGAACAGGGTGTCTTAACACTATATTCTCTTTGAATAAAAACTAATAATATTTATATCCAGGAGGCCAGTCGTGGCGCAGCGGCACGAGGTGTGACTGCAAAATCGACTGGTTGTGGGTTCGATCCCCACTCGAGGAGATGAAATATTTACTTAAATTTATATTTCCATTTCTTCGCTCTGGAGCCGAGGCTAAGCGCGGCGTTGAGTTCTGCCACTCAAAACGCAATGCCTCCAGAATTCGGCAGAAAGTGGGGAACGGAGTGTCTTAACACTAGGTTCCCTCTGCCTACCCTGCTGTGTGCGGGATACAGCGTGAAGCTGACTTAATTTTTATATCCCGTTTTTATGAATTTACATCAAGTTATTACAACTATATTTGACAACGGTACCATATACCGTGAGGTTCAAATTAAGAAAAATTTCGCCATGAAAGTATGAATTGGTAAAAAACTGTAAAATTATACTCTACAGTTGAATAAAATAAATTTATAAATACTGTTATAAATATTATTTAGTGTGACATTGGTTTTGAATGTTCCGTTGTTACGTTGTTAGTTAAAGACTGTAATGACTTAGTTTCGAGATGAAACGCGATGGTTGCCAGTTCAAATCATATTAGAAAAAGTATTTATATAGAACAAGTGTTTATATAATTAAGACAAAATGCGGCGTTGAGTTACGCCACTCCACACACGCGGAAGGTGTGGAACGAAGTGTCTTAACACTAGGTTTCCTCTAACCCGCTATGTACGTGTAGCTAAAAAAATGTACTTATATACATGACATATTATAAAAGGCACCCAAAAATCCATACTTCACAAATTTCCCCGCCGCCATTTTCCCGTTTCCACGCTGTGGAGGCGACCTTGTGACGTCACCGCGGTTATTGATTTGCCCCATGTGGCCTTAACTGACTGTCGAAAAGAGGTTATGTTAAATATTTTTAATTTATGTTTCATATATATATATTTTTGGGTTTTATATCACTTTTAACCTAATTTTCGAGAAAATTTAAATTGTATTGTATATATTTTGTGTTTAATATTGTGGTACTCTATTTAAAATGCAAGTATTATTTTTTAAAAGTTATTGGATATTATCACATTAAGCTTCAAGCTTTTTCCTGTAAGACAAGGTAGGCAGAGGAAATTTCAAGTTAATATACTCTGTTTTTCTACTTTCTGTTTACTTTACGAACCTGTTTTTTCACTAGAATGGAGAAATGTACCCACAACCATTGCGTTATATGTAAACGCTGTCCCATTACGCCATAATAGTCTCTAATAATATTCTGTAATTCTCTATAATCTGATAATTAATCAAAATAATATTTTATTATGAAACTAGGTTTTATATACAAGGTGTGGAAATATTTTTAAGATTAATCTTTTATCTGGGAGATACAGAAGGCAAACGCTGTGGATATGGAGATGTTGTGAAACTTGAGTAAACATGTCAAATTTTTTTTATATCAGATATTAATACAAAATATAAAACCGATTTATAATGTATATAGAGCAGAGTAATTCGAATGTAAGACATTCTGTTCCTCACGCACTATAAAAATTTTCAAGACATTGCGTTGCTGACGGTATTTAAAACTGGGCTTTTTGGACCTAATAATTAAAAATTATTGATTCCTCTAAACAGAATCAATATTAACTTATTTTACTTAACTTTTTGAATTTTGTCTCTATATAAAATTAAAACTTACAACACTTATTTTTAGTTTAGATTTTTGGATGATAATATGTTAATATGTTATTATAAGGGACCCCATACAGCAGCTGCTTAAATTTTAGTAGTCTCAATAAAACATCAGGTGTATGTATAAGATTGTTACTATGTAAGTAGAATATTAACACTAAAAATATTATTCAATTCGTACCAGTAATTACTGAGAGTAGCGCGTTAATATATAAAATTAATTCATTTTTTTTTATAATAGCAAAATGGTTTCTTAGAAAAACAAAATTATTTACAACAAAAAAAATCAATAAAAACAAAAGACAAACAATATAATATAAATAAAATAATTTCATTATACCAAATAATCAAGGTCAAGTCAGTGTTATGAATGGAGTGGAGAAAAAATTGTTTTTATCACTGTGCTCTACTGCTCTACCCTATTTAAAGGGTGACATTTCGTGTGAAGTGGCGGAATTAAACGCCGATTAAATAACATTTTATTACAATTTATAATATAGTATACAATTTATAATTTAAAAATAAATAAATATAGATAGAGGTGGTATCATCGTGTTAATGACTCGTAGTACTCGTATGTATTGATATTGTAACTTATTTATGTGCATATTAAAGTTTGTTAAACTATTTCTTTAATACTTTTATAGATGGGCTTAGAGTTTCTATAGTATTTTATAGTGTGTGGTTAATTTAAAAAATATACATAGCTCTATATGGTCTGTAGGACTTATCATTTTTTTTTATTATTATTTTTAATGATTTTAAGTAAATTAAAACGTTTATTTAAATAATAAAAGGCTATGATGAGAACAGTTTAGCTTAGAAATGAATGATTCAACATATAAATTTCATATGGAAAGATCCCAGCACAGAATGAAAATTGACATAACCGGTTGACAGTATTTTCCGGGGTCATTGACCTTGTTGTGACGTAACAACATTATTAAAAAAAATAAACTAATAATTATCTATCAGATTGTTGTCTCTGATTGGACATTGTTTTGTTTTTGATGTTGACGTCACTGCACGAAATTAAGATGCGTTTTCGAAGAAAAATGAAAATTAAAAAAAAAAAATCGCCAATCAAATTGCCAAAAAATGCAAGCGTCTAAAGTCCCGAACTAGAGTTCAATAGCTTTTCACCGAAATCCACTTTGTTTGGGTCTCGGGGTCAACGACACGGTGTGACGCCGGCGCGTCTGTGTGCGTGCGGTCGTGTGCGTGCGGACGCGGCGCGCGCACACATCGATACACAACATGACATCGTCCGCCGTTCGTTTTATATCTTAATTACTCGGGCCCTGCAAACATTTTCCGACTTCTAATTACGTTTTTGGGACGTTAGACACCCTACCTTAGGGTTAACTCAGGGTTCCCGTCTTAAACTGCCATTTTGGCCAAAATTTTCGCGAGTTCCGACTGTTGGGGGTACTGAACTATCTACCAAAGTTGATTATTCGGCCGAATGAAAAAATATATAATTTTTCGTTAGCCCGGCTCGAAGATTCGTCAATGCGTCAGTTTGGTTCGAGCCGTCCCGGCGTCGACATCTCCAGTCGCAAACGCGAAGCCGAGTTGTGAACAACCTATAGTACAAAATATAACGTACAAATTTTTCCCTTACAGTGAGGTGAACGTATTTTTTTTATAGTGACAGTGCCTTTTTTTAGTGCGTGTGACCAAATTGCGTTGATTGGATCGTGTCATCAGAATATCAGAGCTAGTTTTCACGTAATGATGCGATTTTAGACAACCGATGGACATCGGTTCGCTAAAATCGGCAATCGCCTTTCAAAAACTGAAAGTTTTCTTGCTTCTTTCTTAATTCATTCAAACACTTTTTTCTGCTCTGGTTTTCTGTTTACAGATATTTGTGTTTTCCTTAAACAGTATACGGGAACAAGTGAATTTTACAATAAATATAAAAGTGCCTTAGTAGAATGTTTATTTAAGACAGACGAAGCAAATAAAACAGAGACCACGGCAACAAAATGCCAAAAAACTTGTTACTTTTCAAAAAGTTAATCCCAGAATTAAACTTCGCGAAAAGAAATCTTACATCGCCGCTCGGCCGGAACATATTTATCAGTTAATGCAGTGGTGCTTCAAATATTAGACGGTGCCATAAAATTTTTCGAAAAAATCTTATGGTGTGAAGAGTTGCCTTAGACAAAGTCGGAAACAGAAAACAAAAATTAATTTTACATAAACACAAGGAACACCAAATTGAGTGATATTAGTTAGGCCGAAATGCGAATACGATTCGCGAAGGTTCTCAATTATTCAAAAGTCACTTAAGAAGTTCAGTTAAGAAATATGATGAATAACAGCCAGTTCCACGAGCTGTTTGGATCTCAGTGGCCTCCTGATCAGCATGGAGGCCACTCCTCGGCCTCGACTATGCTGCACCAGGGACAGAGTCTGCCCCAGGGCATGCAGCTTAAGAGGGAACCCCACACGGAAGTCCAGGGTGTGATGCACAACCAGATGGGTATGGATATCACATCAGGATCTGTTGCAGACAGCACGTCTCCACCACCAGGGAACAGTGATGGGATGTTTGGTTCCTCTATATCAGGAATGTTCATGGACAAGAAAGCTGCCAACTCTATAAGAGGTAAAAGTCAGTGTTTTTTTTTTGTATTTTTGTATTTTTAAATTTATTTTTCTTATACAAATGTGTTGAAATAATATGGGTTTTGATAACATATTCTTGTTTGGTATTAAAAATATTTTAAATTATACTAAACATTATATAGGTAAATATAGTGTGTAACCTATCTAACCAACTTTGCCCACGCACTTAAAGGTCGCACATTATTTTTTTTTAAACCTATTTAATTCCAGTACATTAATAAAAAAAAATAATAAAAATTCTAAAAAAAACTACATAACCATATATTTGTATACATATGTATGTGGCTGACCTAACTTTTTTTATAAGTGTTAAAAAGTTCTAATAGTGATGAGACATAAATGGGTAAATTTCTTTTAGAATCCTCTCATGATAAAAGCTTTGCAGAAGTTTCCGCGGTTTCCCTTAGCTCTACATCCCTACGGCCGACGTTATATAATATGTGAAGCCTACAAATTTTAACTTCTTTTATCCATTTGTTTTCTGCTGAAAAATATAATAAGTCGTTTGTTTGCGTAAACTATTAAAAGGAAAATCTTTTTTTTTCACGTTCCCATTGGAATTTCGGGAAATTCTTACGTGTAAATGCGTTCTACCGCGCGTATGTTAAGTTGTGCATATCTGTCAGTCACTCAGTATCGTAAGAGTTTTATACATAGAGTCATAGAGTGTCATACATAGAGTCATAGAGAGTAAAGGCCTAACCGATGACGTTAGATAATTTATTGAATATTATTGAATTTTAGATAGACGAATAAAGCTTAGTTTGCCTCTTAGCTAAATAATACATTTTAGCTGTAAAATATTCCATTATTTTGTAATTGCAATAAAATTGTTTTTAAGTTACTGTGGATTCAATTTTCCGTTATAAATATTATATATTTAAATATTTAAAACGCATAATTGAAGATGAAAATATATACAGATAGAGATAATCTAGTGTCAAAATACGTTGTTCTTCACTTTACGCCCGAATTGGGAGACGTTGTGTGTTGAGTGTTGTTGCGGTACTCACTTTGTTTCATCGAAATTAGTATTAAAACTACGTCATTCCGTATGCATTCAGAAGCTGTCACTGCCTCACATTTTCCTTGCTTATTAACTGTATGAATTCACTTCACCCTTTTTTTTGCATACGGTATAGACATAGGGAACCTAATGTTAAAACAATCCGTTTTCCACTTTCCGTCCAATTTTAGAGACGTTGCGTGTCGAGTGGCGGAATTTGTTACCAGAGAAAGGAAATTGAATAGCTTAATTTTCCATAGTGGCAATCGAACTCAAGTCCATTGATTTTATTCATATACCGTACTACTGTGCTACGACGGCCTCTTTATTAATACAATTAATATAATTTTATTAATATATTAAAAATGATCATCAAAATCCCAAAGGCCAGTCGTGGCGCAGGTGCACAAAGTGTGACTGTAAAATCTACTGGTTGTAGGTTCGATCCCCACTCGAGGAAATGAAATATTTATTTCCATTTCTTCGCTCTTGTGTCTAGGCACAAGCGCGGCGTTGAGTTCTGCTACTCAACACCAATGCCTCCAGGAATCGGCAGAAAGTGGGGAACGAAGTGGCTTAACACTAGGTTCCCTCTACCTACCCTGCTCTGTGCAAAAAATCAAATCAGCTTCACGCTGTATCCCACAGCGTGAAGCTGATATGATTTTTTTTTATTATGAAATACCTTCGTCTTGAGCAATATCAATCAATATTGGCTGTAAGGTACATCATATTGCGTAACTATAATAAATCCAAAGTTCCTATTTGTTCTATAATTATCAATCGAATGTTATAAATAAATATTTAATAAGACCGATTTAAAGAAAAAACCACAACTTTTTATATGTATATCTGTCTTGTATGATTATTTATATTTTAATTAGTATAAAGTATATTTTCCACTCTTAGGAAAGAAAAATACTTAAAAAGAAAACGTATGAAATTTGAACGTAGCGGGACTCGAACCCACGCCTCCTGGAAACCGACCAGGCGCTCTGACTATAATGAGAACGTATGGCTTAGTGGTCAGAGCGCCTGGTCGGTTTCCAGAACCGCTACGTACGGGGTCGAGTCCCGCTACGTTAAAATTTTTATACGTTATCTAAGCGATGGACGAAGTATATATTAATTTCCCTTCCTTTTCGATAGAAAATGTCTATCTATAGAAATTTGTCAGCCCAAGGGCTTAGAGAACATTAGGTACAGATTTGAGCCAACTTGTAATGGATATATTATGGCGTTGAGTTCCGCCAGTCAGCACTTATTGTCTTGGATTTCTGCAGAAAGTAGAACGAAATGTCTTGATATTACATTTTCGCCTCCTGTGTGATACGATAAAGCAGATTTTTCCACCCATTAATCCAAGCCAGAAATTACGAGTGTAGTCGTGACGCATAAGGTGTGACTGTGACAGGTTCTGAATTCGGGTCCCACTCGAGGTAAAGCGCGGCGTTGATTTTCACCACGCAAAACGAAATTATTCCTATATATTGCGAAAAGTGGAGAACTAAAGAAAGTTAAGATAAGCATTTACTATAATCTACATATAATATTGGCACCAGTTAACGACTCGTGGAAAAGACGTCATGTGTCCTAAAAAAATCACTAATAATTTCATTATCTTGAATGATCTAAATTGCTTGCACTAGATTTTTCCACTTAGACTATATTTCTTTGTTTGTAATTCGTGTTAATTATACCAAAATTTGGGTTAAAATAGCAGATTTAGCCATTTTGTAATGATTTAAAATTTTAGGACAGCACTTAGGTCGTTGCAGCTATTAGAAACGTTCAGCACTATCGATTTTGTCTCCATTTATTTGTATTTATCCTCATTTATACTTGAGATCTTTGTGGCGCACTGATACATCTTCAACCTGAAAACACGACGCTTATGGTTTTCGATTCTTTATTTTAACTTCCTTTTGATTCTTTATTTTAGCTCTGATAACAAGTTCCGACGCTCAAAGCCTGGAAAATTGGGGGAACGGAGTTTCTTAATAGTAAGTTCACTTTGCGTATCGTGCTATATACGGGATGCAGCGTAAAACTGAAAAATAATAATTTAACAAATATATCATTCAAAAATTTTATCCTTCTTAATAATTATTCAAATTAAAACTTTATTATTATGAAAATAAAGTATAAAATGTAAGCAAATGCAATGCACTTGTAACGTTCCAACACTAAATGGGAGATGCACGTGTCAGATTCGTGGGGTGAATGCACTTGACACAGTTTGCACTTTGACTTGCTGTTACTCAATCGTTTTACAACCGTCTGTACTCTGTCCATTGATTGGTCCAATATGTTTCGTAAAAACTAAGTAGTTTGTATTAAGTGTGTGTTATTATAACAAATAACAAGGGACTGATGATGAAGGGAGGATTTTCTTTTTATTTAGTTAGGAGGAGGAAAGAGGGAGGTTATTTTGTTTAAATACATGCCTTATAGAATAAACATATTAACAGTATAGAAAATTCGTTTTATTGAAATTTTTATGATTCAAGCTCATCGAAAAATGTGTAGCTTACTTAAAAAAAAAAAAATTAAAAATTTGTATATATTTTTTAAAATTATATATAGACAAAGAAATAAATAAGAATATATATTTATATATATATTTATATTTCAAACAAAAAAAGCGTTTGCAACATTATGTCTTTAATCTCACAATTTTATCGAGATAGTACATTTATAAAAATGTTAAATAAAAGTCATTGACTCGCCTTGTCGGTTGTTGGCCTCTGGTGTGATGTCACGCTGTCACTTTTATTTTGGGCCGTATGTACTGTCATTTTGATCAAAATATACTTTGAGTACACAAAAAAAACACTTTCGAGCTATTATTTATACAGAATTACTTATTTTTATTGTTGTGACAATTATATGTTTTTAAATAATATAATTGAAGCCATCTTGGCACGGTGGCAGTATGTGATTATAAACTCGATGGTAGGAGGTACACATTTAAAACCTCTATGTCCTACCTTCTGTGCGAGGAAAAACGTAAATACAATATCAGAAAACTGAATAAAATATAGTAATGTAAACGTAATATTAGTCATTTTTACGTTAGATATGATAGTTATAGGTTCAATTCCTAAATTAATTCATATAGGAGAAATATGCATTGATATATGTGTGTATCCGTAGGTGGTATTTTTATACACTACTGGAATACATTTCTGGTGATTCATTAATAAGATTTTAAGTAACGAAAAAAGTGCCGACGTCATCATGACGTGACGTGACGTGTGGTGAAAATTATATTAAGCTGTCGTAATGGGTCAGCATTTGAATCTATTCGGGACAGTTGTGGGTTCAACTCCCATTTACCCACTCTAGTAAAAAAATAAGAAAAACCAATATCATGAAATGCATTATTTAGTTAATTCAACGAAAATACTTCACACATTTCTTTATGGAAAACGAAAAGGATTTTAATATGCCAATACAATATTTATTACCATCGACATTTTTGTGAAAATAAAATAAAAAAAAATCATACCAAACTTTCAGTTTCAACGTTGAGAGTTGAGAGCACAAATAAAAAAAAGGCCAACAAAAAAAAAAAGGTTCACATAAAAAAAATAAACAAAAGTTGAATTGAATTAAAAAATGTGTCGTCACAGGTCAGTTGCCTGGTGACGTCACACTGCGTCACTGCAAATTGCGTTCAGTTTCGATAACACCGATATTAGGTCACTGCCGTGGCTAGGGCGTACATGTGGGGCCTGAGAGACCTAGATTGTACTTTAAATTAATATATTCGCTGTTGATAACACCAACTGTTTTGATAGCGTGCTTAGTAAAAAAATGATTGTTTTTGTAGTGAAATAAATAAAAAAAATCAGCTTCATGCTGTATCCCGCACACAACAGAGGCAACCTAGTGTTAAGACACTCCGTTCCCCACTTTCTGCAGAATTCTGGAGGCATTGCGTGTTGAGTGGCAGAGCTGCGCTTTGCCTCGACACCAGAGCGAAGAAATGGAAATATAAATTTAAGTAAATATTTCATCTCCTTGAGTGGGAATCGAACCCACAACCAGTAGATGTTACAGTCACACTTCGTGCCGCTGCGCCAAGACTGTTTAGTGTTTTTTTGTATATTTGTTAATAATTACATAGACTTTTCTTTTTCATTAAGAAAAGGTTTCATTTCAACATCCGTTTTCATTGAAAATTTCAGCATCTAGGCAAGAATTTCCACCGAACGCTTTCCACCTCAAATTATAAATTTTAACTTTTCCTAATGAAAATGAATTGAAAGTCATCATGTAGAGTAGGACACATCCTATATAGGTCATCTTGCAAAGTAAATAAATAGCTTCACGCTGTATCCCTTATCTACCGTACTATACGGTTGATAATGGGAACCTAGTCGTAAAACACTTCATTCCCCAATTTCTAAAGATATTGCGTGTTGATTAGAGGAACTCAATGCCATACTGTGTCCACCATTCACGCTGAGCAGAAAAAAATAAAATAATTTTCCTAAGTGAAAATCGAACCCACTCAGCGCAAATACTTCCGAAATATTTGCATTTAACATTGTAAATAGTAAAAATAATATACAAGTTTAAAACAATCCACACTGCTCTTGCAACAGAACGTCCTTGCAGTGTTGCACCATTGAAAGCTTGTACGTTTATCTCGTACTAATCGTAGCCAGTAACTTTATTTGTATGTACATTAAATGGAATATCCCGTTTTTTCCCGTTACCGTTGGTATTTTGAGAAATCCACAATTTGTGGGTTCTGTGCCGCGTAGTTCCGGATGTGCACTGTCAGTCACTTAGTAACGGATTTTCGTTGTAATATGAAACATAGTATTCATTTAGGAATTACAGCTCTGAAACTATATTAGCACAAACATAATTAAAAATAAATCTATTTTATTTTGTGCATTCGTTTCGTTTCAGTTTATATTTGTGTGTTCTATTTACGGTAATGAATTATTTTTTGTGTTTTTGTTAAATAAAGAAAAACATATTTATTGGTTAGACACACATTACAATTTTTTATATAGATTGCCTTTTTTGATATATATATATATATATATATATATATATATATATATATATATATATATATATATATATATATATATCTATAATAAAATTTCTTCATATATTTCATTAAATTTTCAGGAACAGACGGATATATTTTTTTTTTTTATATTATAACCATAGTTTTACCCGAGAAAAGTTCAATAGCCTCATCACTTCAGCTGATCAGTGGCCAAAACTAAATATAATTGGAATTTCTACATCGAACGTAAACAGAGCAATAAAACTATAGAAATAAATTTTGTAATATGAAAAAGAATAAAAAACGAATTTTAATACATGTCAATCTAGTTATAATTCTTGTTTAATTTTTTAGTCTGTATTTTACTAGGGAAGAGAGAGGGTCCATCTCTATTGCACCATTGTAAATATATAAATATGTACTGTATGCAAGGTTACATATAAATATCCCTTTCAAATCACCCTATCTATAGTGAAAACCACATCAAAATCTGTCACGTAGTTTGGAACAAACAAGTCTTAACTAGTAATTTTTATTAATAATTCATAATTTATATGGTAACATTAATGTGAACGTTATAAAATTTATATTTAAAATAATACATCAAAGTGAATTTATTTTTTGAACATTCAGAACTTTAGAACTATTTAACTTTAAAAACTAATATCTTCTCATTTAGGAGAAAGACTTGCCACTACAATATCCTATTTGGACCGTATCTAACTAAGCTATACGTGGAACCAATACAGTATCGAAATGCCGACTATAATTTTTATTTAAAGTCGTAAAATTGTAAAATTTTAAAATCCTAGTCCTTAGAGGCTATAAAATTTTTCTACCATTTAAACTATTCTGGGAATTATTCGTAATTAATTGGCACACTCAATTTTAGTCATTATTGCCTTGTAATAGAGTCCAAGTGGATCTCTTTCACGGGCAAAACTTGTGCCGAACGGTATACAACATTCGGACAACCGAGGGCATTCACCCATCTTATAGTCAATTTATACGTTCTTATGTCCTCGTCCTTAAAGTCTTAAATACACTAAAACGTTGTATATCCAATGTTTTTTATTACGATGGTACAAGGTTCATTTTCTGTTACTTTTCTAGTATATCTCGAGTATCGTACAGACTTTCAGATTAAAATTCAAATTCGATGTTCGGATTTGGCTGGGGCCGTTGACTTGTGACGTATGTGGGTGTGTGTAGTGATAACACTACTACAGAGTTGAATAAGATTGTTTTAATGCGATTTTGTATCCCTAGAATAACTACATTATATTTATCGCCTATACTTTAAAAATTATTGAGATAAATCTCTCTATTCTCCATTTTTGGGTCATTTAAAAACATTCCGTTCCACGTGGCAAAATTTACAACAGTATATTTTACATGTAAAATTTTCAATGAGAAATAAGATTCAAATCTATAACCGCTGCATCCGAATTCCATGAATTTCATATAAAAAAATGTAATAAAATAAAAAAAATACATAAGTTCAAGAAATAGTATGAGACGGTCTTACTCTGTAAAACTGCAAATTGACAGTAGCTTTTTTTAAATTAAATCTCATCAGTTAAATTAAAACGATTTTTTTTATTTATAAATGCATGTCTATAAATACATGTCATATAATATAAATATCTATAAATATCTATTAATATGCGTAAACACATATAAATTCCAATGGCAATCAACGAGTCATATAAAATTCAGACCCCACCCACCCTGTGACGTCACACGACGTGATACAATCCGGTGTCACTGACCCGTGACGTCACAAACAGCTGACCGAGTGCATTGGACTCAGGGTGTTTGATGTACATTGCATTGCATTGCATTGTATTGTATTGTATTGATCCATTTAATATATATTTTTTGTATTAACTTATTAAAAAAATATATTTATATCATAAACCCGGGTATTTTAATTAAATAATATTTTATTATTATTAGTTAGGTATCCTTTAACTTGCAAGCTTATCAAGATATTAACATTTTGAAATTTTTGTGTTATCTCACCAGAAACATATTATAAATATACCAAATTGAAATTTACAATTTTTTTTATATCTTCACGCTTTATCCCGCAAAGCTGATTAGGCAGAGGGAACTCGGTGATAAGATACGCCATCAATCACTTTCTGTCCAATATTTGACCCATTACATGGCGGAACTTAACGCAGCGTTATGTATTATTACCAGAGCGAAATTTCTTATTATATAAATTCCTATCTTTTGAATCTATTACCATCACATGTACAAACAATTTTAATGTCTGTCCTTTGCGCGTCCCTTCAATAGTTCTGATATGCTTATACTGTAACTCGCTATATACATTATAAACAGGATACCACCTCTTTAAGCTGGATAGAAATGAAGATATGTAAGTCCATAGTGGCGAAGTAGAACAGCGTTTGACTGTAGTGTGACGGTTGTAGGTTTATTCCTAATTGACGGAAGTATTAACATATTATACTCTATACTATATTCTCTCCACTTGAGGTAATATCTATATAATTTTTTTTACAAACACACAATTTTTACCCAAGAATGCGCGAGCACGTGATCAAATCTCGATATATTAAAATTTTGGTACTTTTTTATAAATATATATGAAATAACATAAAAAAATAAAGAAAAAAAGATTTTTCCACTCCAATAAAACAAATCGCGGCGTTCAAAATTCCTTCAACACGCAATATCTTGAAATCAAACCAGTACGCGAGGAACGGAGTGTCTTATCACTATATTTTCTCTCCTCACCATGCTTTAAGCGGGAGATGCACGTATTAAACGAAATTGCTCAATATTTCCACTACAGTTATGCAACAGCATTGTCTCTTTAAACAGTTACGCTTTTTAATTGCTATTGTTTTGGAATAAGGGCATACTTCCGACTAAAGTGTGTCGGAGGCCAACTGATGGATGGATTTTGAAGTGAGCCGTGAGATCTCTATCGTTTAGAATACCGTTTTTTACTCTGAACGGAGAGATTAGTGATATATTACTATCTCTTTGTGATCCCCTGATCCGTGGTCAATTAGAAATAATTAAGAGTTTTGTATGATACGTGATAAATCTTAAGTGGGTATTTTTGTCCGCGGCTATGTTCTTTTTTAGACATTTCAGGAAGTGAATTATAAAATTATTAATTAAATCTGCCGAGTGGCAATCGAACCCACAACCGTCGCCTTTACAGTCGCACGTAATAGAATCCATATATAATATATGGAATTTAACACACAATAATATACAGAATGTTATATAACAGCCTTTCTCAAGAATTAAAATTAAAAAAAAAAGTAGCTTCACTCTATATTCCGCACACTGCAGGGTAGTCAGAGCGAACCTAGTGTTAAGACACTCCGTTCCCCACTTTCTGCCGAATTTCGGAGGCATTGCGTGTTGAGTGACAGAACTCAACACCGCGCTTTGCCTCAACACCAGAGTGAAGAAATGCAAATATAAATTTAAGTAGATATTTCCATCTCCTCGAGTGGCGATCGAACCCACAATCAGTCGGTTTTACAGACACACTTTGTGCCACTGCGCCACTACTGGCCTCAAGAAATAAAATATCTTACATAAAAAAATCTATTCAAACTAGTAGTTCCTGAGATTAGCAAAGTTTATAATTTTAGTATACAACATAGATGTAAACCTTCCGTTAAGTGAAAATCGAACCCTGTAACTAACAGACAGAAATATAACGTACCTACGTTATTTCTATTTAAATTTTTGATTTTTCAGTTTAAAATAAAACACCACACTATTTTCGACATATGTCAAAATATGTTTCTATTAATTATTATTTGAGTGCTTATGCAATTACTGTTAATTAGTCGATCGACTTCATGCGTGGATTTACGATTAAATGATTAAAAATATATTAATTTATACAGCTATTTAATTACCAAAATGGAGGATTTCGAAGGTTGTTAGGTATGTATTTTTTAAACATATAAGAGTTATAGAGATGTTACCAAAAGAAATGTCATAATAAATTCTACATTGAAGTCTCTGTTTTAGAAGATATACTCTTCACTAATAGACGGATTTGAACTCACAACGGTCACGTTTACTCAGGTTATGGCCTTCTACGTAACTTCATATCTATAAAAGTGAGTGATCAGTCTCTATACATTCTCCGTTTATAGTGTACATGTAAACACATGCTATTACGCAACAGTATATAATTAAATGAGTCGATCTAGTATCTCGTACAGCCAAAGATGGGCACTAAGGGATTACAATACCATCTGTCACTTTGCTGTAATGAAAATTCAATCTTATGGCGTTAGTACATGGTTCAAATTCGTTAATTTTATATATAACATACACGCACAAGTGAAGTCAATGCCCGCGCTCCGACCTTGCCTCGGTGTCGATGAACTCAGCCAAAAATGGCGTTTAGTATTAAATTTTATACAAATACAAAATAATCTTGCTATATTTTCTTTAAAGACATTTTCAGTATTTTTTCAAATATTATTATAAATATTAATATAAATTTTTATTTTACTTTTTTTTTATTTAATAAATATAATATATTGTGATTATTTGTAACTTAACTATTAAATGTTATAAATTGTGAATCTGTACATTTTTCTACGAAAACCAAATTATTCTTGCCAAATTATAATTTTATTTTATTATTCAAATGTTAAAAAGTACAAAAAATAAATACCGAAATAAACAAATATTTCAATATTTATTACATATTTATTATTTCAACTTCACAAAGTGTTAAGATAAGTGAGCTCCAGTCAACACGTAATCAATAGCCAGAATTGGCAAAGAATGAGGAACGGAAATTTTTCTTCATGGGTGCGGAGTGCTTTAACATTAGGTTCCCATATTCCTTCTGTCTCCCCTGCTACGTACAGGATACAGCGTAAAGTTAAAAAAAATATTTCAATACTGAGTGACTGACAGACAACGCACAGTCAAAACTACGTTTTAGAAGAAGAAGAAGAAATATGGAAAAGAAATTTTCCATATTTCAACGGTACCGGAAAAAACACGAGTTTTCCAAGCTAACAAAGTTGCGGGTAACTACTAGTCTATATATATAAAAGGACATGTACCTGACTGACTGAGGTAAGACGCACGTACAGCCGTAATCACTGATGGTAGAAACGCGAAATTTGGACAGACGTTTATTTTTATAATCTGGACATCCACTAAGAAGGGATTTTTAAAAAAATTTTACCCTAAAGAGATGAAATAGGGGTTGAAAGTTTGTAAAGTTTGTAAAAATATTTCATTGAATATGTGTTTCATGCTTTTTTAGAATTCACCCCCTAAGGGTTCAAATAAGGGGTTGAAAGCTTATATGGAAAAATCTTTAATCGTTACCGATTTTTATAAAATTAAGGGTGTAAGCTCGCCCGCTGGTAGGATATAAAAATCAAATGTAGGTTTTTCTCGTTTCTTTTAATAGACTGCGGACAGACAGATAAGAGCTACCGACGCTAAAAATACGATAACATTGTTCATATAAATTTATGTACATATATATTTATATAAAATATTAACAATAAATGTATTATATTAATAAATTACATATTGGTTAAGTGGGACAATGCCCAGTAACGAGCGAAAAGTGATAAGAAAAAAATAATATGTCCTGTTTACTTGTAAATTTTTTACTGTCTTAATGAACGGTGAAAAACGTAAAGTATAAAATAAATTATGCGGAAATTCCCAAATAAAAACTATAAAAACAATACTTTTCTTAATTCATTATAAAATAACAATATCTAATATCCAAATAACCTATAACCGGTAATCGTATCCGCTACCATTTCGTGTATAGTAAATATTTTTATGTCATATAACCCAACCTTATATGTATATATATATAAATTTAAATGTATAACTCAAAACAAGTAGATTTCGTAACTAATTATAATTGTTGCTGTAATCGACAACAATGCGTTTTAATATTAATACTGTTTTAGTTTCATTTAAATCTAAATTTATGTAGACATACTCGAATTGTGTAATAGTTGCTTTGCATTTTAGTATAAACGTTGTGTGTTGTTAAATAGTAGTTGTGGGTTCGAATTCACAAAACCAAAGGTCTGTGTATATATAAAGGCTTTTTTCAGCAACTATTACTCCAAATCATTATTTCTTGATTAATTCATTAACAATAAATTATATATATACATTAATATATATTTTTATATCTATTGACTAACAAATATGTCTGGGATTTAAAATCATAATAGTTTATTTCTGCCATTTTTGGAATAAAAAAAACTGTATTTTTTATACTTATAATTTTTTTTCATTGTTTCAGCGCAAATCGAGATAATACCATGCAAGGTGTGCGGGGACAAGTCTTCGGGCGTGCACTACGGGGTGATCACGTGTGAGGGGTGCAAGGGATTCTTCAGACGTTCCCAGAGTACAGGTCGGCTTCTTTATTCAATTTGCTTTAACTTTTTTTTCAAAGGAAAAAAATTTCTTTATTTTACTTTTTTTAAACAAAACAATAAATACCTTCTTTTGATTTCTTTTATTAACTTTGCGGTATTCGTAGTATAGGGATATTATGACGGTATTAGACACCTGCTGGCAGTTATTTGAAATACAATAAATTTGTATTTAGATTCGAATCTACAATCAACAAGTGTAATTTGATTCATCCAAACCACTCTACAAAAGCGTCAAGTTTCACATTTTTCTTATTATTTTCCACGTACTTCACACCCAACGAAATCTTGACACTAGGTTTTCTCTGCCTATCCTAATAAACTTAGTGACTCAGTGACTCTTTAGTGACTCCAAAAAAAAAAAACAATCTTTAACAATAATTATTAACACAGAAAATATTTCAGTGGTGAACTACCAATGCCCGAGGAACAAGGCGTGCGTGGTGGACCGCGTCAACCGGAACAGATGTCAGTACTGTCGTCTACAAAAGTGTCTTAAGTTGGGAATGAGCCGTGATGGTGAGTTATATATGGAAAATACTATCTTTATCTTTTACATGCGGTTTTGTTCGCGCTGTCGAATGGTAATGACAGAGTTGTGTGAGATATGTGACTAATTCGAGGTTCCCAAAGTAAATCGCACTACAGATATATTGGGTTGCATTGAAAAGATTAATATGATGTAATATAGACTGCAAGTACTATTTACGCCGTCGTGGTGCAGGAGTGTGACAGTAAACGTGACAGTTATGGGTTCAATTCCTACTCGGAGGAATGAAATATTTGATATTTTCATTTCTTAGTTCTGGTAACGAGTTAAAGCAATGTGGGTTGATAAAAACGTATAGGTCAGGGTGCTGGCTATGTTAAAATTTTGAATAGTCAATCCATCTGTATGAAAATTATATTTTTAAGCGAAGTCGAGTAAAAGTATTTGCTTTAAAGCATTATGAAACATTGCGATTATAAAGTTAATTTACTTAATCTAAATGCAACCACGTGGGTACAAGGAAGTGAGGGGTCACTGACCGCTTATCAGCACCGATAAGAGTTACGATTGTGATAACGTGTTGCGATGTGGAAATAAATGTTGATTAGAAAATAGTTAATTTGTTGAGCTTTTTTTATTATTACGCTTGAGATGTGAATAAAGTGAAAATTATAAAAAAAACTGAAAATATAAAGAACATGTAATTTTTTTAATGTTAAAAAGATATACGATACTAAATACGGCAAAACTTCTTTTTTCTGTAATATTAATACCATGATAATACGTTACTTTAATAATCGTATTAATTTAATACTTTCAAAATAAATTATTTAATGTAAATAAAAAAAATATATATGTTCTATATTTTTATAAGTATAACAATAACACTATAATACAGACAATAAAAGGTTTATTACCTACCATTATCGGTGTCTGCCCCTATACAGTAATGTTTAGTCTGGTCTGATGTAAATTGAAATGTTTCTGTTTACCTTTTATTTTTATATTAAAAAAATGAGATAGATATATTAATATATATTATACGAAACGGAAATAAGATTGAAATGAAATCAATGTATAAGATTTCTTTCAGTATAAGTTTTCTGTAAGCTCATTGACTTCTAATACAATCAAATAAAAAAAAAGTAGATTTCCGCTTTTAGTCGCAGCAGGGTAGATAGAGGGAACATAGTGTTAACACACTTCGCTCCACATCACCGCCCAATTTTCGAGATATTGCACGTTTAATGGCGGAAGTCAACACCGCGATTTGTCTACCAGAGTGGTGAAACGAAAATTATCAATCCCCAAGTGGGATTCGTACCCACGACCGTCTTTTTTACAGTCCGACCCTGTCCCAAACGACCTCAAACTCACCTAGACTATATCACATTAATAAATTGCCGTGACACGTCACGTTGCCTTGTAAAACTTTTGATCGATGAATATGACAAGATGGTATATAAGTCATTGTTAAAGCTAGACCAATCTATAATCGCTGACACAACTAGTGATGCGAATTACGTAACACGTTGACATAATGATGTACCAGTGCATATTGGTTTATGTATCGATACACGTATTTATTGTTAGAAATTCGGTTCTAATGATAGACAAATATTATGAATTATTTATGGAGATTATTTAGTGATTGAAAGTCACTAGTTATACTGAATTGTTAGAAGAAAATTTGTCTAATTATAATAGTGGGCCTATGTAGAAAATGTTTTTAATAAAAGTCTATAACAAAGTCAATAATACGTATATAAAATTCTTTCTCTACTGACTGAAAGACAGACACTATTGAACTTACAACGTACTAAACTTAGAAATTTGAAATTTAATATGTAAGAATGGAAGGTAGAAGAGAACTAAGGAAGAACTTCTCTAAATTCCTATAGGTACGGGAAAAAAGGAATTTATCTTAAATTCAATGTAAGTAAAATTGCGGACGACGGATAATTATTTATATATACGAAAAATAAACTATTATCCCAAAAACACCTAAACAAAGTAACATACAAACATATAAGTATATGTTACATGAATCGGTCACATAGCGCAAAGTCGCCCGAGCGTGCAATGACGTGCTTTACGCAATACGATGTCACTTGTAGTGAAGCATTTAGTATAAACATCGATAAATTAGTCTTTTAAATAGTAAAATATACATTTTAAGCAGATATATTAAACACTAAGTGCTGTAGAATATGCTTGGAGCTATAAATGATATGATCCTAGACTCTTTTCCACTGCTCCACCGTGAGACCATCGCAATAATGGAATAGCATTATATTACCAAATTTACATTAAAGTTTTATCTATATATAAGGACTTGTTCTGACTGACTGAGAAGACGCACGCACAGCCGTAACCGCTGATGGTAGAAACGTGAAATTTGAACAGATGTTTATTTTCATAATCTGGACATCCACTAAGAAGGGATTTTGAAAAATTTTAAACCTAAAGGGACGAAATAGGGGTTGAAAGTTTGTATGGTTTTTTTTTAAAACAGCACTGATTGTTATAAAATTTTAAATTCAGACTCTTAAGAATACTTTATTGAACACGTGTTTAGCGGTTTTTTTTAGAATTCACCCCTAAGGGTGAAAATAAGCGGACGAAGCCGTGCGCCCGCTAGTCTATCATAAAAATTTCAAATAATATTTTCTTAAAAGTCTTCTTTGATCTCTTTATGTGAGTGTCAGGCAATGTAAAGAACTGCTGGATATGGTTAGGGAGTGTAGGAAAGTGATAATAGAAACTTCTCGAATTTTTTACGGGAACGGGAAATAACAACGAGATCTATAATTTTACGTCAAAACCATATTATTATCTAACAGTTTTAAATTTAATACGTAACATAATGATCAACATATAAATGATATAAAAGCATATAACATATCTCGTTAATTAATATCACAGATAGACCAACTTTTTGTATGTATAATATAATAATTATACAACTCTGCACTGCTACTGTACTGCTATGACGCATTGCGTAATGTACGGGTAGTGAGGTGACTAAATATTTAATATGTAGACCTTACACTTCTGCTTAAAAGAAAAAAACATTTTTTTTTGAATATTCGATTCAGATGTTGTTGTATTTGAATTTTTTAGGTTATTCTGATAATTTTGCGTAATATTCTTAAATAACTGTAAAATAAAAAAATATGTTCCCATTTCTTTGCGATAAGGAAAATACATTGAAATAATATCCTTCCACTTTAAAGAAATCGTTTTTTTAATTTCATATTTATACCGTATGATAATTATGAATTAGCTTTTTACTCTAATCTAGGTATGCCCATATTTAAGAACTTTTTTCGGCCTGTACTAGTACGACATAGTACGAGGTTAGTTTCCGCTGCCTGCAACATAATTTTTGAAATAACTGTTAACTTCACACTTCACATCACTGCCTACTCTTTTATACGCGGGAGGCTAAAAAAAACCATTTATTTATTTATCGATGCCTACCGTTTCCCATCGCTAGTGCATTGTGCAATACAAAGCGTAACATGCTCGTATGTTTTTGTGTATACGTAACATCTTAGAATAGATTATGATTGCAAAATTACACCGGCTTTGGAAAAACGGGGTTATTGTAGACTTGTTATGTGGTGAAAACAGTTTGACTGGTTTTTAAATATATTTTGAATAAATATTTATGAAGGCCGTGGTAGCACAGTGTGGTTGTAAGTGAGAATTGTGGGTTCAATTCCCACTCGAGGGAAGGTAAGAGTATTTAGTTTGCTTGCCCTTGTAACAAAACATAGTGCGTATTGAGTTTCGTCAGACAATACTCAATGATCCGGAAACTGGGCGGAAAGCGGAAACCTAGTGTTAGCGCCAAATTCCTGTTGCCTACCCTGTTCTATTCTTATAAGAAAAATAATGTACAGCATAAAAAATACAGTACAGACAATCTTAGGGACGTAGCGTTTATTTCTAGTTATCAAAACCCTACGTAAAAAATATCAAAAATCCCCATAACAACATAGCCTACAACATATTTATTATATTACACACAAGGCGAACGCCCTCATAACTCGTTTTAACGAAAACGTATAACGAAACATAATTTGTAGACGAATCATAAATAATCTGTATAAAGAAATCTTTTGTGCGGTCCTCGTCTAGCCATTTCTTTGCTCCTTTGTCCGAAATGTAAATGGATCGCTAAACTGTAGGCCACTGTTCTAGAAACCTCTAAAACAAGATCTATTAGTGTGTTAACAAAAAAAAGCCATATTGACAGAGCATTTGACTGTAAACGTGACGGTTATGGGGTCGATTCCCATTCAGGGGAAATAGTATATATGAAATCTCAAAATTCAGGTGAAAAGCGGGAAACGGAGTGTCTTAACACTAAATTCTCTCTTTATTCGAATGATGATGATAATGACTCGTGGTTCAGTTGAAAGGCGTTTTCGACTTGTTATTGTAGTTTTATATTTTTGTTTTATTTGACTGAGTTTGATTTATTGCTGCATCGTGTTTTGATATTAAATATATAATAATTATAAAATGAAAAAAAAAACAATCCAACTAAACTAAATACCAAAAATATAATACTATAGCACTAGACATCGCACATCTTTTTTATTCGTCCGCATTATCAAACGGGACCTCTCTACGTAGTATAACGTCACACATGCGCGTCAGAGGTCGTTGTGCCAGTAGGCAGTATGCCAATGAACGCACGCACACTTCGCTACTCTGTGTACCTATTAGTTACTTTAGTGTTGTACAAGTAACGTTATACGACGCCGCCAATGATAAAATGGCATAATTAGAATGTTCAATTTTGAAAATTATGGAGTTTGTTGGTTGGTTGGTATGATTTTGATAATTTTTAATTTTAACGTATTTCATATACCAGATAGGAAAGCCCTTTTCTAACCATTTTAAAGATATCGTAGGTTAGGGATCTAGTTAAATTGAACAAATTGACTGAAATATTATTTATTGTCTAGGGCTCAATTTTGATAGATAATTATTACATTTTCCTTACCATTTACTATAATATATTTAAGTAACATGTACACACAAACAGTGTATATATAGATTTAAATCCTGTAAAGCAAAATTCACGTTTCGATTAAGTCCATCTGTATAAGACAACTAACCGTTAGTTAATTAAATCCATAAGTTCTTGCTACGTTATGTCACACAAGTATGGCGCTTATGCGGCAGATAGCGGAACCTAATCTAAATGATTGATGCCTCTTTATATTGCTAAAAAAATATATATGTAATTGAAAAGATCATTATTATGTAAAGTATTATATTATAGAACCAAGTATTACTTATATTTTTTTATAATTTAAATTTATAAAGCTGGGATAAAGATTTTTCGTTTTACATGAATATGGGTAGGTAGTCCATCTACCCAGTCAAGATTCTACAGAGCTCTTGCTTCTTTACTTCTAGTATATAGAAGAGAAATATTATCTAAAAAGGCTGTGGATGATGACTATGGTGATGATGATGATGCCTGCTCTTTGATTTCGGCCCAAAGATATCTTCAATTAGTTAGTAACCCAAATCGTACTACTCGCTATTTTTATACGCTTATAAATATTACTAACAGTCAATTTATTTTACTTCAGCGGTAAAATTCGGACGTATGTCAAAAAAGCAGAGGGAGAAAGTGGAAGATGAGGTCAGATACTTTCAAGAGAAGATGCGTTCACAAGCAGATGCTGCACCCGACTCAGTGTACGACACTCAGCAACAGACGCCAAGCTCAAGCGATCAGTATCATGGACATTATAGGTTAGTATCTTTGAACATATAATATATCTTTCTTATAGCACATTAGCTTATTTTAGCATCATTTTCTTTATTTCTTCGTTTAAATGATGAATTTTTCATCTTTTTTATTTTGCCTACTTAAAGATATGGCTCTTTTCATATATTTTTTTATAGAATTTTCATTTTATTTAGTAGATTTTTTTATTTATTTAAGTTAAAACCGGAAAAATTTAACTTTTTTTCACTTCATTCACTTCATTGACTTGCTAAATTTATAGATTTTAAATCTCAACATTATTTTCCATTTATAAAATCTTACAGTTTCTTCTAGAAGACAGTTCCTATCCCCCATCTCATCCAATCTCATATACAGTACTCTACTGTTTCCCACTGACAGAGACAGAGTTTCCCACTTTCCGCCAAATATTCGTGTTGAGCGGTGGAACTTCACGTTACGCAGACAAAAAAATTAAATAAACTAAATAAAAAAAATATTTCCACATACTCTACAATTAAATACCACACAAGTCTAGACAAGACAAGTGCACAAGATTAAAAAACTAAAGCGCTACATTAATAGCATAATGAGAGTTAGTCTTAGCAATTAAAGAGAGTCGCTCCCATGATTTTTCTTCAATCCGTTATATGTAACGTTTACCGTTACCGACCTTTTCCGTAATATATGTATTACCGACAGCAACTAACGGGTACTAGCGACAACTTGAATGAGTAACGGCAGTGCCATCTAGTATCGAATAGCGGTTGTGCGGTTACTTATGAATGTTGCAGGGAATTTTATTGATCGTAGCTACTATTCAATATAGTAATGTAATGGAGGAGCCTGTCAAATTTACAGATTTTTAATATATGTATTGTGTTTGTGGGAGACAATTATATATTGAATATTGAAATTGGATAACATGATGACCGTGAATGTTGAGATTTTTTATCTTGGGAAAATAGAAAACTATTAATTTAAGAGTTTTAAACTTAAAAAATTAAATTAATTGTAACATGCTAACTATCTTTACAGTTTCCCGAACTACGGTTCTCCAATATCGTCATACGGCTACAACAATCCGCCGCTCAATTCAAACATGAACATGCAGCCGCAGCCGCCTCAGTACGACGTCTCGGCCGACTACGTCGACTCTACCACCGCGTACGAACCGAAGCAGAGCGGTGGGTTCCTTGATACTGACTTTATAGGACACGGTGAGTGTTGTGTTTTCACCCAACCCCCAAAATATTCACCCAATGACATCTATTCACTGTGCGACCCTAAGTGAATGAGGTAAGTAAGTCTTTATTTGGATGTGCAGTTGAAAAAACAACAAAATGAAATGAATTGGTTGAAATTTTGAAAAATGTATATAAGAGAATTGGTGACAAAGTGAGTATATAAAATAAGTTTATTACTATGTTAGGTATGTATAATTAGAATAATATTATAAAAATCTAAAAAATCTGAAACATTCCATATTATAAATATATATATGTGTAGATTGTAAGAATTGTCAATAAAAAGCCATAAGACAACAATAATTGTCAATAGACGAACAACAAAAGGGCATCAGAGCGACCACCTCGACAGCTACAGCGACAACATCAACAACAACAATGCGACAGTCCATCAATGACATGAATCGTCGAATAGAATTCGACAGATACGAACGAATTCAGTCCCCAGCAACAATATCCAGTGGCGTGATCAGCATAAAACAGGAAATAAAACCAGAAACGTCAATGGGGGTGGACAATCTTGTCGCTAGCTACGTGGACTCTACAACATTCCTCCATAGTCCGTCAAATATGAATAGTCCGATGGATATTCAAAACACAGTCCTCGCTGGCCAGAGCTCAGTTTCCTTGACAAGTGAAGAACTGAGTCCGGATGATCTAACGTCGAGTAGCGGGAGAATAATGGATCCGTTAAACATGAATATGTCAGGGATGGGCATGGTGAACCCTAACGCTGTGTCAAACCGACGACATCAGGGCACAAGCAGTTCTAATGACGATTTGCCGTGTAAGTTTAAATTTTTGGTTTGATATTTGCGGTGCTAAGTAAATTTTTGTCTCTCTCACTTTTATTACGTCATAGAGTTTAGAGGATCCTACTTATTTTTTAATAATTCACTTTTTTCAAAACTATCGAGATGAAAACATTTAAAAAAAATACACTAGTACTAATAAATAGAAGATAGTATTGTTTTTTAAATTTTTCAATAGATATTGAATATCTTAATACTAATTTATTCTTATGAGCACTTTTGTTGTCGTAATTACTCAATAATTGATTTGCATCAAAGGACATACAACAAAAGGGTTCTTAGTTTATGAGGCATTATATTGATATAAAAATACTGCTTTACGCTTCTCTCATACACCAGGGTAGGTGTTAGGAACTTAATGTTAAGACACTCCGTTCCTCACGCACCACCCAATTTTCTAAACGTCAAATAAGTTAAAAAAATTTACTTAGCAGCGCTTCTATCAAGCTTTCTAGCAAAATTTTCAAGTACAATTTTGTGTTTTAGAGTAGACTTATTGTTCAGTTATTTTATTTATTATTTAGAATGTATGGTAGAAGTTATTGGTGTATTTTGATTTTTGTATCCATTTAACTTGTTTAGTGCTATGAGAAAAAACACAATACAAAAAGATCACTTTATTTTCAAGAAGATTTATCTTCAAACACTTGATATGGCTTGTTTGTTTTTAGAGTAACGCTACTATTTGTAACATAAACATAATATAATTTTGAATTATCCTGAAAAAAAGGTTTTATAATAAAAATATATAGTTAATTTCATTGCTTCATTTAAATCTAACGAAAACATCAACTTACATCACATTTATATTTGTGAAAGTGCTTTTTCGACTCTACTAATATTAATGGAAAAGGAATAATAGGTAGAGCCAAACAACAAGGTAGACAACACGCTGAAAAAAATAATCTTTTATTAATATGTAAGGCTAGTAGTTTAATAGGTGTTTACGTGGACTTTAAGAAGTAAAGCGGAAAACCGCTTTTTTCCGGTCTCATAAGAATTTCGAGGAATCCTCTGTTAGGGCTCCCCTACACTCCCTAACCTGTTATGAAAAATTTCAACCCTCTAAATCTTGTAGTTTTGTCTGTGCGTTGTCTGTCAGTCACTCTATATATATAACTAATATATATAATATTTTATGAGGAAACATTGATTTTTGATGAAATTTTGGAATAATTATAGTATATACTTACGCCAACAAGCCATAATACATGTACTAAGTAAAAGTATCGACATTGGATCTATTGCCATTTTAATTTAATTTTTTTATTCATATCATTTGTAATTTATTTATTGTAATTTGACATTTATAATGATGACGTTATCAACTTTTTTTATTTTGCTTGTGTTTGATCGTATTTTAAACAGCCAACTTTTGTAGAAGAGCTTGCGATGTTATATTTTATAATATTTTTTTTATGTTTCGTAATTAAGTTTATAAGTTTAAGTTTGATTATTTTTATAGAAATTAATACTACATGAATTATATATTATATAACAGTCAAAATATGTATTCAGAAATTTCTTTGCTTTTCTCAAAAAAAATAATGACAAAATTTAAATATATATATATAAATTCATGTAGTTATTATTAGTCGTAAGTATTATCTGTATAATTTATTTATATACCAATTTGCCACTTTTAAAGTGAAAAAAGACTCATTCATCTATATAAATTTCTTTTGTCAGTACTTTTGTCATTATCGGATGATATATATCTATATCTGATCTATGTCTGAGTATAAAATAAAATAATAAAAGTATATCAGTGTACTCAGTATTTTATTATTTAATATTAATTATTTAAATTATTAAACAACACGTATAAATTGTAATTTTTAAAAGATATAAAATGTTATCCAATAATTACGTCATTATCAATATACATATAAAAAAAAAAAACTATTAAATATTAAATGGAAATATATTTGTTTACAGCGGAAGGTGATATAAGCAAGGTATTGGTGAAGAGCTTGGCCGAAGCTCACGCAAACACAAACCCTAAGCTAGAATATATACATGAGATGTTCAGGAAACCACCAGATGTACCCAAGTGAGTGTATAATGTTTTTAGGTTTTTCGCAGTATCCCACAGATAGCAGGGTAAGCAGAGTGACGCTAGTGTTAAGACATTCCGTTTCTCCTTTTTTTACAAATTTTGAGTTTGTTGACTGATGGAACTAGAGGCCGCGCGTTGTCTTGTTACCAAAAGGAAGAAATGAAAATAATTCAATTCTCCGAGTGCGAATTGAACCTACAACCGTCGTGCTTACTGTCGCACACTTGTGCCCCTGTATCACAACGGTCTTTTTCTTTTTTTTTCATGTCTACTAATTCTATCTTCTCCATCTACAGACTACTATTCTACAATTCAATGACATACGAGGAGATGTGGTTGGACTGCGCGGACAAACTGACATCTATGATACAAAACATCATCGAGTTCGCTAAACTCATCCCTGGCTTCATGAAGCTGAGCCAGGACGACCAGATATTACTATTGAAATCGGGTAAATTGTATATGCTATGCTACATTTAATTATAGATTTTTTTCTCTTAGTTTCGCTCTGTATCCCGCAGAGAGAAAATCAAATCAATCTAGTATCAATTTTCCTGTCCATTTTTAGTCAACGTCGTGGTTTGTCTTGTAACTAGATCGGGGGAATCGAAATATTTCGTTCTCCTAAGTGGGAATCGAACCCACAACCGTTTACACTCAGATGCGCTTCCTACCTCTGCGTCACGAAGGCGTCTTCGTTATTATACACTATATTAATTAAAATTGAGGCCAGTCGTGGCGCAGGGGCAGTCAGAGTGTGACTGTAAAATGGACTGATTGTGGGTTCGATCCCCACTCGAGGAAGGGAAACATTTATTTACATTCGTTTTTTTATGTCTTCGCTTTGGTGTCGAGGCTAAGCGCGGCGTTGAGTTGTGCCACTCAGCACGCAAAGCCTCCAGAATTCGGCGGAAAATGGGGAACGTAAGACACTCGTCTTAACACTAGATTCCCTCTGCCTATCCTGCTGTGTGCGGGATACAGCGTGAAACTGATTATTAATAGAAATATTACCACTACCTTACAAAATCTTTCATAATTTATTTTTTTTAACTTCCACGATTAAATTCGAACCCGTAACCCATACCTTAACATATTATTTTTAATAATATTTTCTTTACAGGATCATTTGAACTGGCCATCGTGCGCCTCTCACGGCTGATCGATGTGAATCGCGAGCAAGTGTTGTACGGTGATGTCGTTGTACCGATTAGAGAGTGTGTTCATGCACGGTAAGCTTATTATTACTTATAGTGTAGTGAAAAAAAATTTTAAAAAAATCAGCTTCACGCTGTATCCCGCACACAGCAGGGTAGGCAGAGGGAACCTAATGTCCAGACACTCCGTTCCCCACTTTCTGCCGAATTCTGCGGCATTGTGTGGCAGAAACTCAACGCCGCGCTTTGCCTGGACACCAGAGCGAAGAAATGGAAATATATATTTAATTTAATTTATTTCATCTCCTCGAGTGGGGATCGAACCCACAACCACTCGGTTTTACAATCACGCTTTGTGTCACTACGACTGAAAAAAAATCAATTTTTTTTAAGATTTCCCTAAATAAGATTTCAAATCTTTATTGTTTTTTCTGTTTTTACTGTGGACGCGCGTTACTTATATGTAATGTTAACATTTTAAAACTAAATATATATAAAAAAATTGGCATGCTACAAGGAGGCACACTTTCACTTTCAATTAAGCTCAACTTTTCTTTCATATAATTTAGTGTAAATTTACAAAAATATATTAAATACTAATATTTTTTTTTTTCAGTGATCCACGTGACATGAACTTGGTGTCAGGCATATTCGACGCGGCCAAAACGATCGCGCGGCTGAAGCTCACCGAGACCGAGCTGGCTTTGTATCAGAGTCTTGTTCTTTTGTGGCCTGGTAAGTTGGATTTCTTTTGGTAGCTTCACGCTGTATTCTGCATATTATTATAGTACTGTATCCACATTTTCCACATAATTTTCGAGACAGTGTGTGTTGAATTGCGGAACTCAACGCCGCGTTTTGCTTTGTTACCGCAGCAACTAAATGAAAATATAAAACAATTTATTACTTCGAGTGGGAGGGAATCGAACCTATAACTGTCTCATTCACAGTGACACGCTTGTGCTACTGCGCCATAACGGCCTCAACTATATTTTCAGTGTCTTTTTATATTTTTTTTGGAAATCCCTAGGAAAAGCTAGTGTCTTATTATCATCTTATCACACTTAAGAAAAAAAATACTAGTTCTTAAGTGCAGGCTATGTCGTCTATTTTGAAATGTTAAGGTTCCTAATAGTCTTCTATTTTTCAATCAGAACGACACGGCGTACGCGGCAATCCAGAAATACAGTGTCTATTCAACATGTCGATGGCGGCGATGCGTCACGAGATCGAAACTAACCATGCGCCACTAAAAGGCGATGTGACCGTGCTAGATACACTGCTCGCTAAGATACCCACCTTCAGGTTAGTTTTCAGTTTTTGTATATATATATATATATATATATATATATATATATATATATATATAAGTGGATGTGAGAATAATTAAGATGTTCAACTGAGAATCGAACTAAGATCCACGCGTTTTAGTTAAAAGAAAATATGTATTTTTATATAAAAACAAATCAGTAATTTAGGATGGTATGGTTCTTTGATTATGATGTTTCGATCGTGCCAGTCCCCAAAGTCAAAACACATTTCAATGGTCTTCTATGTAACTTATATTTATTTATTTTTATATTAATTTCTTTCTATTACAGAGAACTGTCACTGTTGCATTTGGAGGCACTCTGCCGTTTCAAGGCGGCACACCCACACCACGTTTTCCCCGCTTTGTATAAAGAACTATTTTCTTTAGACAGCGTTCTAGACTACACACACGGATAGACAATATATATATTATTATATATATATTTCCATTGATTTGCGACAAGATCTCATTTTTGCCTATCAGAGCTGGACGTTGGCAGCAGTGAGGACATATTAAAGACTTGACAGCTAACTTTCATTATATATTGAAAAAAACAACCGCACCTGAAGACGTATATTCGTTATTTGTTAACCTATTTATAATTGTATGTATGTACTTTGAGACTGTTATAAGAATATTTATGTATTAGTGCATACGTACAATATTAATATTTAAATGTTTATTTAATAATTCGAATCTAAGCACGGATAACCGTCTTCAGCTTATACTTGCTGAAATGCAAAAGAGCGGAAATATGATACCGAAAGTCAAAAGTGGCACGTCATAATGACAGTTGACAGTGACAGCAGGTAGCTGACACAAGCACAGGTTGAACGCCATTATGTCTGCACATATGACATTTAATAATTATAAAGTGTATCTAACAATGATGAGAAATAATGATTATTATATATGATTATTATATAAAGAATATAATAATAGAAATAGAGTTTTTATTAAGAAATAAATAAAGAAGTTATTGTTGTAGCGAGACCACACAACACTTTGTTTTAAGCAAAACATTTAAGTAAAATAGGTCTTTTTTATAATTATTTTAACAGTTTTTTTAAAGAATTGTAACTTGTTATTTATTTCAAATGATTAATATTGATGTTTTTTTTCTTCGATGTAGAATGTCGATTTTGTTGTAATATAGGATACATGATACTGCCTATTTTTTTTTTGTAATTTTTCGTTAGCTTTTTTAATGAAACAAATTAGACGAACGTCAAATATAAATAACTTAATATAAATAATAATAAGTTGCATCGTAACGTAATTTGTTGAACAAAATCGCGAAGAAACATTTACATTTAATGGTAACCATCAAGTCTTATTATTACCATTTTTTATTGTTTTGTTGCTTTTTTTGAACTTTTTATTTACCTTTTTTTCTTTTTTTATTTGTACATTAAAAAAAAAAGATTTTTTTTGCATAAAATGTAATAATGAGATTTGATTTTAATATTAATAAAAAATTCGATACGTTTTGAACTGTTTACATTAGCAGGCAATTTACTTTCAGTAGTTAAAATTTGATCTCATTTTTTTTTGCACTACGCTTTGGTGCCATTTTGGATTCTTTTTGCTGTTTTTTGCATAATAAGAACGCATAATATGTGAGAGAGAAAGTTTTTGTATACGTAATATATATATTTTATGTATATATTTTGTTTTTTTTATTTTACATTTTACTGATGTACGTATTTTTTTTCAAATTTAAATTGCCTGCTACGTTACTTAGATTTATTAATAAACATCAATTTTTCTAACAATATGCTAAGTTTCGTCAGATAGCCTTTATTATAGACTGGATTATATTAATGTTATAACGTATAAATCTTAACTCGTATTTTGTAAATAGCTAATAATCGTATGTATTTTATATTAAATATCATAAGGTTCGATGGGTTATTTTTAATTTTACATTCTATTAAAAAATATAAATAAAACGAAAACAATTTTTCCACACTGGGTTGATAGACCACGATCTTGATAAGTCATGTGAAAAATGTTGTTTTTATACTTTCTATATATTATATATTTTTTGTTAAATAAAGCAATCTGTTATTGTCTAATTTTTATTTGTTTTATTTTTTTGTTTTTCGTTCCATAGATAATATATATTATAGTATCTATATTTATATACTATATTTACATTTATAATATTGTTTTGTATTATCACAGAGATATTCACACACACTTTCCGTTTAAAATAATAATAAAATAGTGTTAATCATGCATAAATAGTGAGAGTATATAGAATAATAAAAATATACGGGTGGTTCATGTTTTGTTTGCATAAATAACAACCGTTATATCAAATAATGATTTTCTTCCTGTTCACTTATTGTTTTGCGGACAACAGATTTGATCCTTATTTATAAATCAGGTATCTAGGTGGAAAAGTATTAAAAAAAATAATTTTATTTTGAATATAATATTTAGAAGCACACTAGATAAGTTGGCATTTGTCGCTGACGTATTAGAAATGTCAAATTTTGTTCACGAACTGTCAAAACTTTCGTAACTGTCAAAAAAAGGTAAAATTTTTCGTGTATATCAAAAAATTTTTGCATATCAGGGAATGAAATTGAAATTTATAAAGACATTTCTCTTTGTACAAAGCATGACGAAGTTTTAGAGCACTAAGACTGAAAAATCGGTAAAAAACCGCTTTTGCCTAAACGTAAAGATGTAACCGTCTAATTTTATGTCTGTTCCAAACTTGCAACTGGATTTTTTGGGATTTTTCTTTGTTATATTCATATAGTTTTTTTTATTTTTTTTTATGTTGTAATACATTTTTTAATTTTTTATGAAACCAGAAATATATTAGATATATACGTAAATTTCTCGTATCTTTACTGTTGTGTTTCTTAAATTTTCTTTTAATAACATCGATAGACTGACAAATTTACAATGCACAATTAACAATTGTAATCCCAATCACAGTTCACGTTCAAGTTTGCAAGCAGGCGATACCTCGAATTTATTTTAAAAAATTCAATAATCTATCAAAATATGCCTCTAGAAAATGAACAATTACTAAAAAAATCGTGTCCATTCTATACTTCTTAAATTGTAGACTTGTGATTGGTGCGGAAATGGGTAAGGGATATCGGACTGTCCCTTTCTAACGTATGAAGGGATCTTCGTGATAGTTTCTAGATTTAGTGCTCCTGCGCATGGGCAGATTCTGTGACGTCACTTGTGTTTCACCTTGAACTAAGTATGATATGAATTTATTACGACGGACGACACAGAATCGACCCGGCGCTTACGATTTAGGGTAATGTTTTTGATTGCTGGGTAGTTTAGTAGGTATTTCTAAAACTTTTGTACTATGTTTTGCAAAATTTTCACTAAAACAATATTATAGATTTGGACACATAAAAAATAGTGTAATATTTTGGAAAAAAGGCAAGGTTGATGCAGGTTTATGGGTTCGCGTGGTTTTCTATACATTGTTTCAAATTGTTTCATCAATAATTATTTAAAAGAGCTTCTATTATATACAAAAATAACCCACGAGGGTATCTCAATTATAAATAGAAAAATTTTGTACCTCTTGTTTTCTATAAGATAATTATTTTATATTATGAAAAAAATATTCATTTGTTAAATATTGAGTATTTTTACACATAACTGAACATATTAAAGAGAAACAAAATATAAAAAAAATCATATATCTATGTAAAAAAAATTAAACAGATTATATTGAATAAAATATTTTGTACGCGCACGTTGATCGGAAAAAACAGTTAGTTTCTTTTTTTTGAAAATAATATTTAGTGAACAATTGTGTTGAGAAAGTTTTTTATTATAACGGTTAGGCTGTGTGTCGGTCAACGTGTGCCTACTTTAGCTTTGTTGATTTATAATACAAACATTGTACCTTAGAAGACGGAGATGGAGTCGAGAACCAATAGAAATAAATGTTATTGTTTTTATTATTATTCTCGAATCACTTGCAAGGCTATGTGTTTTATTTATCTCCATGTTTATTTTATTTTGTCCTATTATAACTGTTTTTTAGCAAACGTATAAAAAATAAAGCGTAGCGGGTTTTGATCCTGAACCTCTTGGAAACCATGCAAATGTTTTGACCTTTGAACCATACGTTCTGACCAAGTTTTGTCGATGACATACGTAAAGTCGTGATTACAATTAATTTGTGTTATTAACAAAAATAATTTCTCATAATTATCATATGGCAAGAGAGAATGCTATTTGTTATATATTTTTAACATTTTTAAAAGTCACTGAGGAAAGTAAAATATGGGTAATTTAACATTCTGAATACGGAAGATTTAAAAAATAAAAACAAATCAAATTATACTAACTTAAAGGAGACTACCTTTATAAAAGGCAAAAAACTAAAAATCTTTGGCTTAGGTTCAAGTCCCGCAACAATCATTTTTTTTATACATTTTCTAAAAAAATAGGCTGTAGTTAAATTACGTCCGTTAGACTATAGACTATAGCGTGTAATCTATGCATAACGTTATTCATTTTGATCTAACCCAATGTACCTGCGATCAGACTTACCTCGGGCACTACAGTCCGTATTTATAAATGGCTCTTAACTCTCAAATCGATCTTGCGATATCTTAAGATAGATCTTAGAGTTGAGATCGATATATAAATACGGTCCTAAAGTTATGCCTTGCGTCACTGACAACTCTTAGTTATTTCTATTCGACAATGGGAGGAAAGCCCCAGTTTCAAATTAGTATCAATGTCAAAATGAAGAATAACAGCAGTTCACCTTAATTTTTTCCAGTAAAATATGCGATATAATAAAAAAAAAACAACTTTAATACCTTATTTTCTCTGATTTAATACAAGTATTAAATACAAGATTGGATAACGGCCATTGCACAAAATAACATATCAAGTAAAGAATAGCGATGACAACGAACAAAAGTGGGAAGTATATGGTTCCGTAGATCATTTTCATCATCGGATACGGCCATATCCCCGTTTCGGCGTGGTAGGCAAGCACCCTGGGAACAGAGATGGACATTTTTTTAAAATTTTGAACGACTTCAAAAAAGAGCAGTGAAAGCAATTATAATGTTATTAGAAAAACTTCAAAATATATCAATTAAAAGTGTAATAAAATTTACTTTATAAAACACCCCATATAAGATTGACGTCGAATCTAATAATGTTTCGTAAGTTGTTTTTAAATCATCTTTTCTTTGAAGTAATTTAATTATTATTTTATACTATAAATATGTATGTGTATTAGCCAAGGCCAATCGCGGACAAAGACCAAAACGTGTAACTGTAAACGTTGGTAAACAGGTTGTGAGTCCGATTCCCACTCGAGAAAATGAAATATTTAATATTTTAATTTCTTTGATCTGGTAACGAGGCAAAGGGCGGTGTTGAGTTCTGCAACATGCAATGCCTCCAGAATTCCAGGCGGAAAGTGAGGAACGGAAGTCTTAATGGTAACGGAGTGTTTTTATAATAGGTTCCCAAGTCCCCTCTGTCTTTTGCTGCCTTGCTGAATATAATATATGACTAGGTATAGTTTTAAAGTCTGAGTTTTTTATGTGAGCTACAACTATTAAGGCCACTCGTGATGCAGGGGCAAAAAAGTGTGTCTTGAAATAAATGCCACTGGTTGTGAGTTCGATCCTCACTCGAAGAAATGAAATATTTATTTAGATGTATATATCCATTTCTTCGTTCTGATGTCGAAACGAAATGGGCGCTGAGTTCCACCAAAAGTGGGAAACGAAGTGTCTTAACACTAGGTTGTTGGCACACATCAGGATAGGCAGAAAATTTGCCTACCTAAACAGAAATAGGGGTTTTTTTGATATAGAAATTTTCTGCCTACCCTGATGTGTGCGAGATACAGCATGTTCCTTTTTTTACAACTATTAAGCAAATTAAATATAATCAAGCATTGCCAATTACATACACAGAACAATGTGCCAAGTTAAAAGACAAAGGTCATGTCTATAAATAAATTTGATGTATATCTAGTATGAACAGGAAAGTTGCGAATGTAAAATATGACACTATAACTCAACGTCTTAAAAATCTACGACTTGATTTGATGACTATGATTTAAAATATTTTCTATTTTCTCATCAGTTCTAGCTTTTACCTACTCTATGAAATAAAGACAGATCCGTGATCAGTTAAAAATATGTTTTTTTTGGTATAAGCAAATTTTGCGTGTTAAGTTAATCAACGCAGCGTTTTGTCCAATCAGAGCAAGAAATGATATTTTTATATATCTAAAATTGTTTTCTCAAATGGCAACAACTTTCTTGTATTTTGCGGTTATGGCGCGTAATTTCTGTACAATTTTATTTTTACGTACATTCCGTGTATAGTACTGACCCTCGACACGCAATGCCTCCAGAATTCGACAGAAAGAGAGTGGGGAACGGAGTGTCTTATACTACTACACTAGATTTCCTCTGCCTAACCTGCTGTGTGCGGAATACAGCGTAAAGTTGACTTAAATTGTTTTTTAAAAATAATAAATTAACATTTTTTAGCTGTACACATCACGCTGTATGCCTCAGAAAAAAAAACAATAAACTATTTTACGAGTACACCGCCCGAGCGTAAACCAGCACAAATGACTAGCACGAAGGAGAGAGCTATGGGTGCCACCAAGGAATTCTTCCACAATCTCAACGGGTAACAGAGTATACCTAATTATAAAGGATACAAACACTCCGCTCTCCATTTTCCTCCAAACGCGAGAGCGGGGGAAACGACAAAAATAAGCTGATATTTACCGTCAAACGACTTATACATATAAAAAATATAAATGCTTACACAATCAAATAAGTTACGTAGATTACGACAACGTGGGCCAAATTCCACATATGAGACGCCACTGATGGTTTACTTCGAGGCTGGAAGAAAATCTCCCACAAAGCTATGATGATTATGGCCGTGTGCATGATATGGTTTGATGGTAGGCTGATCACTTTATCGATGAAAACCGGAAATATAAGCTCTCTGTCGTATATAAATATTGGCCAAAATATCGAAAATATTATCTGTAAATAATATATATATATTCATTATTGTGTTAGTATCATGCTGAATTCCGCATGTAGAATGGTAGGCATCACGTATTTCGACACTATAAAGGGAATCAAAATTGATAGGGTTCCCTTTTTTCGGTTCCGGTTGAACTAGAATTATAAAATTTGGTAACTAGCATCTACAGGTAGTACTGGTTCAGGGAAAAAACTATAAATTTGGGGTTAAATCCTCAAAAGTAATGGCTTTTAAAAGAGAGGGGAAAACTTGATGTTGAACCCGCTACTTCAAGTAATGTATCAAATTAAAATGCTCTGGCTAAGCTAACCCTGAATTTCAGAAAAAACTCGAGACCTCCAATTTTAACGGAACCCTCGATGGGCGAGCCTTACACGGGCTTGTCCGGCTTTTTTGTGTTAATAGTATTTTGAGACCGGTCGTAGCGCAGGGGCACAAGCGCGTGACTGTAAACTACAGAATGTGGGTTCGATTCTCACTCGAGGAAATTAAATAAACAATAATTCTATTTCTTCAATTTGGTGTAGAGGCAAAGCGCGGCGTTGAGTTCTGCTACTCAACGCGCTCTGCCTCAGGAACAGAGTGTCTTAACACTAGGGGACAGAGTGTCTTAACACGCCTTTTAGGGGGATGCAGCTTAAAGCTGAAAAAAAAATATTAAAAGTAACTATCTAAGATTCTATGATTATAACCTATTACTCACCAAAGAAAGAGGCCACACTACACCTGCGAAAAACACTTTCTTATAACTTCTGAGATGTTCCAAATATTTATTATTTTCTTTTATTTTCAAGATCATTAATATATCACAGACGAGATTCATTGACATGAATATTAACTGGAATGCCTAGAAATATAAATAGTATATTAAAAAAAAACCATTAACTACTACTATACTTGCCTACCCTGAAAAATTAATAAAATAACATTTACACGAATATATCGGTTCAAAGATAAAGTCCAGCTCCTCGTTCAGAAAATATCCAGAAAATAGCCATTGCTATTAATAAATAATTAAATCATTGATTTGAAAATAAAAGTTCAGCAGAATTTCTTGCGTCTGCTTTTCTCTAGTATTTAGTCTTTTAGCTAACCGGCGGTAAATTATTTGATAAAAAATATTTGATTTTGATTTTATATGGAAACAATATAGATTCATCGTATCTGTCTGTCCTTTTGTATGTACGAGATATATTTTATTCTGAAACGATTAGTACTACACAGTTGAAACTTTGTAGGTACATATATTCTATCAACTTATATTGACTGATTTATTTTGTTCATTAAAATAAAAAAAAAACGTAAAACAGGACGGTAAAATTGGACTCATATATTTGCTATATGATAATTTAATTTTTTCATAGCACGAACCACTAAACTAATATGTAATCTATATATTGTAAGCAAACTCAACTAAAAAGGTAGTTGTAGATAAAGGCAGACTATAAGAACCATGTGTCAATCTATACAGTTGCAGGAAGGCAACGGCCCTTATTGGAAGGAAATTCGTATGAAATATTGTTAACGCAATTACGTAGAATGTCTTTCAGAATAATTTAAAAGCAAATAGACCAAGTGTCTATTTTATTTTGTCTATTTATTATATATATTATGAGTGTCTATTTTATTTTGTAATTAAAAACTTTGACGTTTAAAAAAAAGTCCTTACCACATTCCAAATAGTAATAAATTTAAATTGTGTAGCTTTTAAAGTAGCAATGTCTGGATCTTTTAGAACATCACCCTGCATGGCCAGGAAGATGACTAGAGAGTTGACACTGTGAAGGAGTAGACCAATTGTGTTACCGATAAGACGGCAGTATACATGGTAGGTTACAACCCTGAAATAGAGAAAGACATTTAAAAAATATATTATATAAATATGTACAATTTCAGGCCGTCGTCGCTCGGTGGCATAATGGTAAGTTCCGCCACTCAACGCCACAGAAATTCGAGAGTGGGGAACAGAAATGTCTTAATGAGAATAGAGTGTCTTCACATCCTTGGCCACTCAACGCCACAGAAATTCGAGAGTGGGGAACAGAAATGTCTTAATGAGAATAGAGTGTCTTCACATCCTTGGTTCCCTCTGCCTACCTCGATATGTGCGGTATACAGTGTGAAGCTAAAGACTATTAAATGTTTGATATTTCCACCGAATTCTCGAGTAATTATTAGTTAAAAAAAGTATTGCGTGTTAAGTGGTGGTGGAACTTAACGCCGCGCTTTGCCTCTTTGCCAGAACGAAGAAATACAAAAATATTAAAAATTTTATTTAACTGAGTGGGATTAAATTCATCATGCCGCGTTTACCGTCTCTTGTGCCCCTGCGCCACGAGGACGGCGTCAATACACATTTTTTTTTTAATTATTTGATAATAGGCATATCCGTGCGGAAGTGGTAATTATTTTTTTTTATATATTTACTTTTAAATTTTCAATGTCATGTTTATATATATTATTAAATACAATGTTATATTACATATACAAGGTCTTTATGGAGTAGTTAAAACTATGGTTTCATTTAAAGTGGTGCTAACACTTACATCCTGATGGAATATATATCTTCTTAAGTCTTAAGAAGTTCCCTCTGCTATCCTGCTGTACGGGATACAGCGTGAAGCTGATTATTAATTTTTTTAAGCAAAGTTGGATGTACTTAAAACATTACTGACCGATCTGTACACACGATAAAGGTCACAGTGATCCCGCACCGGGAAATAGATAAGCCGAATTCTAAATAATAATCAACCCCGAGCAACGGTCGCCGTCGGTCATTCAATACATTGTTGTACGACGTGTACCCGACGGCGTTGCTCGACTTAAACGTGATATATGTTCTTGCAGATTGTTTGCCTGTGTTGGACGTCACACTTTTATAGTTATATATTTACTAGTTTCCCTCTGACTACCCCGCGGTGTGTAACAGCGTGAAGCTGATGAATTACTATTTATTAATATTTGAATTTCTTTGCTCTGGCAAAGACAAAAATCCGGCGTCAATCAACACGCAATGTCTCGAAAAAATATCAAATACGGATTGTCTCAAAACCAGGTTTCTTCTACTTATTCTGATATATGCGGGATACAACGTGAAGCTGATTTAATTTTGATTTATGTATATATAATAAAAGATATATAAATTATTAAATGAAGTAAATGTATAAATTATTAAAGAGTGAAGTTCTAACAATTAAAACGAGTTGTTGTATATTATGAATCTAGAAAATCGCTCATATCTTGCTACAATGACGTTATTGCAATTAAAAAAAAACTAATTGAATAAATATTATTTAAATATATACGGAAAAACTATTTATAAACTTTGCATTATATCAAACAGTACGAATACGTTATTGATGTAGCAGACGATATTACTTCACACAGTTGTGCGATTAAAAACGCGACGAGTTGCGAGTTCGATTTCGTTTAATGGAAATGAAATATTTAATTTTTAATTTACACGATCTGGTAACGAGGAAAAGCGCGACGTTTCGCCATTCAAGACGCAACGCTTTTAGGATTATTGGTCTTAACACTGGGTTTCCAGGGTCACTGACTATCGGGTTAGGTGGGATATAGCGTAAAGCTGCTATTAACTATAGGGCGTGGCTGTGTCATAGATGCGGCCGTGTGTTGTGCCTGAATAAGGTTATATAACGGGCTATCTATAATTAATATATATTTTTTATTTATTTATTTAGGATAAAAACAAAGGAACAAATAATTGTTACAACATATATTAATAATGATAGATCTGTGATACGATAAGTACGACACAAATGACATATAAACATCAATATTCCTGGTAAAAGTTATATTAATTTAAATTTCGAAACGCAGCATAATAATCTCAAAATGTCGTTGGTTTCGCTTTCGCTGGTTATCTAGTGGTATCATTTTATTTTGGATGTAGAGGATAGATTCAAAACAACAAGGACGATCTGTATTCGCTAATTTTGTTATAAATAGGTTTTTTCGATGGGGGCACCCACATAGTATCAAATTTATAGACGTATTCCCATCAAAAAAAAGGTTGCGCATGGTGTTATGATAAAAAAAAAAATCAGCTTCACGCTGTATCCCGCACAATGCAGGGTAGGCAGGGTAGGTTGAGGCCGGTCCTGGGGCAGCGGCACAAAGTGTGACTGTAAACCGACTGGTCGTGGGTTCGATCCCCAGTCGAGGAGATGAAATATTTACTTAAATTTATATTTTTCATTTCTTCGCTCTGGTGTCGAGGCAGAACGCGGTGTTGAGTTTTGCCACTTAACACGCAATGCCTCCGGAATTCGGCAGAAAATGGGGAACGAAGTGTCTTTCACTACGTTCCCTCTGCCACCCTGGTGTTATGATAGTTGGTAAAATACCGAAATCAACGTTTTATTTATATAAAAAGGTATCTTAATAGTTAAATTATTAAAAAAAATTATAGCATACCCCATTTTTTAAACAGTCCAGCAACGAATGACGACGAATGACTGACTGAATTCTGTAAGAAAGTATATTAAAAAATTAGTATTTAATAAATATTTAATTGATATTGGAATATATTGAATGTCGCGTCGACAGTTAACGCAACGCAACGCGGTTGGTTATCACTTGGCGAAATAAATTATTTTCATTTCTTCACTCCATTAAAAAGACAATTTATGTTAGAGCTGTCCAACTCATGGGCATATATAAAGATATTTTTTGTGGTGAAAGAGTGGAAGAGGGGGAAGGAAGGAAGAGTGGAAGAGGGAGAAGGAGAGTGGAAAAGTGCTGAATTTTTTAAAAAATATATTAAGAATAACTAAAAAAACATACACGTCTTAAAACTATGAGCTTAGTGTTGCTTTACTGATAAGCTGCCACCGCGTGATTAGAGACAAATTCATATACTAAAATTAATTACTAACATAACTATTATTAAATAATACATTTATCTTATCTAACATTTGAACTGATATTTTTTTTTGTTAAAGTAACACTTCGATGGTAAAAATGAGCCTATTAAATAGATAAGATAATATTCAATTTATCTATAAAACAATAATAATAGATAAATTTACATCGATCTATTTATTCCATTTACAAGCAAAACGCGCAATTATGAAGGCTTAATTTTAAAATATATCATTTGTTTTCTATTATGTGCACGAGAACGGAGCGGCCTGACACTATGTTCCCACTCTAAAAAAATGCTAATTTGTGAAAACGTGCAGCTGTGCTGACGTTTCGCCGTCTCATCAATGTAGCTAAGGCACCATTATTCCTGTTACCGGCATCGCTTTTCCGCATCCATCTCGTATTTTCCATCTCTACTGAACATACTTCCCAGATATACCATTTCATTCACTTGCTCTAATATCCTCCTATTTACACTGATCTTGCATTTCGTCCTTTCTTCGTTTCTTTTCAATACCAGAACTTTTCTTTTCAATACCAGAACATGCAGGCTTCGACCATTAATTTTACACTCTTCTTTCAGAGTGATGACTAAAGCCTGCATCTGGCATTCTGATGATGCAATGAGAACATCATTTGCGTACAGCAGACAATTTAATCTCAAGTCACCTACTTTCAATCTCATGTCATTTTGCTTCAGCCCTTGGAGACAGCTATCCAAATACAAAAAAAGAAAAATAAAAAATTGTTTTCTACGTCTACCCTGATATGTGGGAAATAGCGCACTTGACTATTTAGTACTAAAACGTTAAATTTTGTAACTAAATGCTAAGTAAAGATGAACTTTGCTTTCATTTTCTGATATTCTTTTATAGAAAATCGTTAAAATGATTAATGATGTGTAAATGCTGTAACACACATCATTAAAACTGTACACATCATTAAAAAGGAATTTAATTAACTTCATTTTAACAAAAAATATGATCTCGAATGAAGTGAACTTGTAGCTTGTTGGTGAGCCTGATATATTTATAAGTGCAGGTTTGAGTCCTACTTTAGGAAAATGAGACGTTTGATAAGAACGGTGCTAGATTATTGTGCTCAATGAAATAAATAAATCCGGTTAGATACTGCATGTTAGATGGAAGGATTCAACACCGCACCAGGTAAACAAAAAAAAACATTTAAACGAGTGGTGATCGAATCCACATCCTTCAAACCAGCCAACCGCTATCAAGCAGCGCCACGGCGGCCTCAAAGTGATCTCGTCAAGCAAAAAGAAATAAAATTTACATCAATACACCTTGACTTGGTTTCATTTATAATTTATTAATGATACTTAGTTTGCCCTTTAAAGGTATACATAGACATACGTATATTCTCTTACATTTTTGTCATTCTTTTTTTTTCACCTGTATGCCGTGAATCTAGTGTGAATCTAGAACGAAGTGGCTTAACACTTGGCTCCCATTTTTCCACATAGCGTGAAGCTATAAAAACATCAAATTGTTCAAGTGGCTAATCTAAAATCAATTAATAAGTAAGGTAGAGAACTCTGAAGAATAACGTCATTAAAAGTATTGTAAATAAAATATGTAATTAATACTAATTTTGTTCTTTTTATTAAGGTTCCGTATCTCCAATTTTACGTGTGGTAGAGTCACGTTGCCAGCAATGGCAACACGCATGGGCAGACTCGACCGGATCATTACCACCCCCGGCATTTAAAACCAGCGTGAAGTAGTGGCTTTATGCTACTGCGTTTCGCATCAGGTAATGCCGGGCCCCGGCGCCCAACCCGTCTTAAAGGCCGGCATGGGGTCGTGGGCGGCGGTAGTCACTTACCATCAGGTGACTCGAACGCTCGTTTGCTGTGTCTCTTCCATAAAAAAAAAGGTAAAACGGAACCCTCACTTTCTTCACCGTCTGGTTGTCTGTCCGTCTGTCAAGACCAGAAATCTTGAGATTGCGTGGAGGTATCAAGTTGAAATTAATATAAAATATTAAAGTCTAAAGTATTAAAGTCCCTTAGAGCACAGAAACAATCAAGCTTCTAAGTCAACGTAACGTCAACGCTTCCCAAGGATCTTTTTAGATATGAAATTTAATTTCATTATAGTTACGAAGCCCAGAAACATCTTTTAAGTTAAATTAATAAATTTATAGAAAAAAAAATGATTATAAATTTATATTTGTAGTTTATTTCATACAAAATTAGTGCATATGCCTAATACAGCGGGGTAAATACCGTGAACCTAGTCCTAAAACAATCGGTTCTCCATTTTTCACAGAATTCTGGTGGCATTACGTGTTGAGTGGCGAAATTTAACGCCGGGCTTAGCGTCGACACCAAATCTGAGAAAGTATTAGAAATGAAAAGAAGAAGAGAAAAAGAAGAAGAGAAAATATTAAATGTTTCATTTCCTCGAGTGGAAATCGAACCCAAAAATAGATTTTTAGTCGACTCCATCTGTGCCCCATATTTTGACGTTCGAAATAAAAATCGAGGCCGGTCGTGGCGCAGCGGCACAAAGTGTGACTGTAAAACTGACTGGTTGTGGGTTCGATCCCCACTCGAGGAGATGAAATATTTACTTAAATTTATATTTTCATTTCTTCGCTCTGGTGTCGATGACAAGCGCGGCGTTGAGTTCTGCCACTTAACACGCAATGCCTCCAGAATTCGGCAGAAAGTGGGGAACGGAGTGTCTTTCACTAAGTTCCCTCTGCCTACCCTGCTGTGTGCGGGATACAGCGTGAAGCTGATTTTTTTTTTTGAAATAAAAATCTATGGGGTGGGACTACCATATTCCATTCCACTCCATTCATCCCATTTACAATCACGAAATTGGTACGAAACTCTTAGTGTGCAAATCTCCAACTCGCGCTTGACAGACTTTTTAGTTTATATATAACTTCAGATTATACGATTACTGCATGTATTTAAATTCTGTGTTAAAATAATAAATTTAAATTCCTGTACTATGAAATTGAAACGATAAATAAACTTGTAATATGTTGAAATGTTTAAACAAAAAAATTAACACTACAGTGGAAGTTGAAACCTGTTTGCACCGTAGTGTCAAAACTGTCGAATGATTATATTAAAAATGGTTAGATAAGAACCATCATATTTAAATTATACATGTTTCCTCATTCTGTTAATATAAGACGGCGTTAATTTTTCCCGTCACTGAACATGCAGTCTCAAATTCATAAAAAAAAAAAGAAAAAAATCTTCAATCTACTTATTTAGAAAATGTATAAAAATTTGAACCCGCGCCTCCTGGAAACCAACCAGGTCGGTTTCTAGGAGGTGCGGTTCGAGTCCCGCTAGGTTCAAATTTTTATACGTATTCTATATAAGTATTTTTTTTTCCTAAGTGTAGAATAACACTTTAAAAATGTTTAAAAATAATCTTCAATCTTTTTTAATTCAAGCATTCTTTTACATAGAAATAATTTAAAAAAATAAAATTTCATTTCGAAAATTAAAAGGAACCTAGAATTAACACGCTGCGCCACGGATTAATACATATTTCTATATTTTTTTTTGTGCTTCACGCTGTTTCCCCCACATAGCAGGCAGGGGTTAATTAGTGTTAAAATTCTTTGTTTCCATTATTTTAATTCTGGAGGCATTGCGTGTTAAGTGGCGGAGCTCAACGCCGCGATTTACCTCGCTACCAGAGTGGGAATCGATACCCACAACCTGTCGCGATTATAGTCGTACGTTTGTAGGTACAGTGCCACAAGTACCTGCATAAATAAAATAAATATTGTGAATTAAGGAATATTTACCAATAAATACTCGTATATAAGACACACAAACTAAATAACATGAAAATTTAACACTTCGTAAAAATGATTTTTAATATATTTTTACACGACCGTTTCGCGTCAGTATAATCATCAACTGGTTGTATCTGTAGTAAATTCATATTTAAGTTATCTTTAAGTCATCTGTCCACTAAACGTGCGATTTGGAGAATTAATCGCTAACTAAATAACTTTTTAAATACTATAAAAATTGCTATGGAAAGCGAAGCTATACATTTGTTAAGACATTAAACCAAAATTCCTTTTTCTGTAAGTTAATATTTAAATTGTAATATGTAAAGGATTTCGTAGGGTAAAAGAATCCTAGAATTAACACCGTCCGTTCTCCACTTTCTGTCCTGGAAAATATTTTTTTTATTAACTTTATTCGTTGCTAGATATAAATTGTAAAGCTAAAAAATATAAAAAAAGGAGAGACTTCTTATATTTATTTAGCTTTAATTTTATACCTAATTTAATTTTTATATACTATATATAATTTTGTAAGGAAGTTTACTGTTTTTACGTATTTCACCTATATGAAAATGTAACAAGCGAACATATAAATTAATTATAATTACAATTATAAGTAGAATAACACTAATATATTGAATAATTGTTCAACATAACTGCGCTGTACTTGGCCTTGATAGAACCGGTTTTTTACTAGAAATATTTATATTAAAAAGGATTAATGTTGAATCAGTTTTATGGTATACCAGCTGGTGGCCTATATGTATAGTTTTTTTATAGAATAAAAAAAATTAAAAAAGACAAAGAGCTACAGGTGCGTTGCCGCTTTACGGTGGAAATAGATGCGCGTTTTGAAGGTACCCATGTCGTTTCGATCTGGAAACACGCGTGGCGCGAGGAAGGAAGTTCCTACGAAACCGCGCGGAAGTGCCACGTATCCAGATGCTGCAGGTGATAGGTTCTCCAGGCTCAAACAGTTCCCCAGAACACTCCCCACGATAAATGTGGTAGAGAACGCACGTACACGCTCCAATGTCAAATTTTCGGGAAGCCGGTGGAATGGAAGTTTTCGTAAGGAGCGCCCCATGCCACACTCAATGGAAGACCTTCATCATGTTGAAACTACCAGCTAGGCCGTTGCTTTCGGTAGCCGCAGCCCAGCAGTATTTATATATATTTTTTTTACCTTCACTTTGTATCCTGCATATATATATATATATATATATATATATATATATATATATATATATATATATATATATATATATATATATATATATATATATATATATATATACACATACAAGGGTAGGGAGTAGAGATAGTTCGTTCCAAACCTATCGCCCACTTTTCAATACAGTGTTTTGTACAAGGACGAGGAAATGGACATAAATCATTATTCCGGCTAAAATCGAATGGCTCAATTTCTTATCTACAAGATTTTAAATATATGGCAGAACCTTTGAGTTCAATTTATGTTGATGAACGTTTGAAGATGAAGATGTTCATTGAACGTTTGAAGATGTCATACCATGTATAATATCTTAGAAATTAATATCAGATGTGCCAGATCTTTCATTTTTATATGTTAACTTTGAAGTTAATATATAAAAATGAAAGGACCTTGGACATGTTATTTAAGCAATGCATGCTTATAGTAACGATCGTTAAAAAAGTTAAATATAGTTTTATATATTAGTTAAATATAATTCAATATTAACAAACAATATATAATTATATAAAAAGTACTGGTCAAGCGCGAGTCGGAATCAGCCACCGAGTCAACTGCAAGCTCTTTTGAAAAATTTGGCTTTTTTGAAAAAAATCATATATGTAGGTCCTATAGAATTTGATGACGCAGCGAATTTCATAGAAAATACAGCAAAAAACGATGCAAAAATAAATGCTCGCATCTTTTGATTGCGTTGAATTAGAAGATTGATTTCTTCCGTGTTCTAAAAATACTGAAGTTAAGATTAATTTAGTTTAAGAATTAAAATTTAAAAAATTATTATGTTTTAGGTTCTATCTGTATCTCGCATACAACGGAGTAGGCAGAGAACACCTCGTGTTAAAACTCTCCGTACCGCATGCAACGCCCAGTTTCGCGGAATATCAAGTTAAAAATGCCTTCCTATTCCTTTAAGAGCTGTACTGATCTAATTATCGAAGAATGAAGGAAGAAAACAAGTATCCTTACATTCATAGTCTACATCTACACGTACATAATATATAAATAAATATTTTGCGCCATATTGTGAATAAATGTCCATATTATTCGTTAAAGTCCATATTATGTTTATAAATTATAATTATTTAGTATGTTTTCATAAGCATTAACATAGCTTTATGTTTTTTTTTATTTGAATAGTCGTCTGTGACTTTTATCTGTTAAATGGAAAATCTCGTAATTTTTTTGTTCGTTGCGTTTTGCTATATTGGCGTTTTCGTGATTAAAAACGCGAGGGAACCTACTGGACCAAGCAAAGCTTGCCCTTTTAACTTCTTATTTCGAAGATAAAGCTTCGCTCAGTTGAGGCCAGCCGTGAAGCAGGACCACATGTGTTCGACGGCAAAAGCGACAGACTGTGGATTCGATTCCCACTAGGTAATTTTTTTTTCATTTCTCCGCTCTTGTATGAAGACAATGAGTGACGTAGTCCCGTCCCACAATCAGTAACATCTCGAAAATTTAAAATTTAAATTACTGTAGGTTCCGTCTGTCTCTGTTTTGTTACATACAGGATACACTATTAAGGTAAAATAGTAGGTAACTTTTTTTACATCAGCAGATGTTTTGTAAAACTGTTGTCAATCTATTGAACAGTACAATAAGTAGTTACTTTAAGATACTATTGACCTGCGTGTGCCTTTTTGTAATATATAAATAATACGTAGGAAAGTTAAGTTAATATATTAACTTAACTTTCCTACGTATAGAAGAATAATACGTAGGAAAGAAAGTTAAGTTAACTTATAATTTTTTTAATGAATTGTGTAATTGCGGTTAGTCGTGGCGCAGTGGCACGAAGTGTGACTGTAAAATCGACTGGTTGTGGGTTCGATCCCCACTCGAGGAGGTGAAATATTTACTTAAATTTATATTTCCATTTCTTCGCTCTGGTGTCGAGGACAAGCGCGCCGTTGAGTTCTGCCACTCAACACGCAATGGCTCCAGAATTCGGCAGAAAGTGGTGTCTTAACACTAGGTTCCCTCTGGCTACCCTGCAGTGTGCGGGATACAGCGTGAAGCTGATTTATTTATTTTATTTATTATTAAATCCGTTCAGTAGTTTTTTCGTGAAAGTGGAACAAAATTAACAAATATACAAACTAACAAAATTTTATATTTATATAACTAGGATTTATTTTACTGAGTTCACGCACGCGGTATCTCGCGTATAGCAAGATAGGCAAAACAAACGTAGTGTAAAGACATTCCGTTCCCTTCACACCGTCCAGCTTACGAGACATTGCGTCGCGGAACTTAATGCTGCGCTTTGTCTTGATAAAGGTGGATATGAAAATAATTCAACCCCGACTGAGGACCGCATATATAGTTTTCATGTTTACAATAAGACGCAACTTTTATATAAATATAAAAGTTGCGTCTTTTTGTTACCTAAAGGTAACAAAAATTTGTAAGTATTGCACATAATATTTAAAGGTGAACTGATCAAGTAATATGTGAATAAAACTACTTGTTACACCAGTTTTTATAAACTTTACGCATAAGTGCATAAAATAAAATTCCTTACTTGTGGGAGTTAAATATGAGGCCAGTCGTGACAGGTTGTGGGATCGATTTCCCTACTCGAAGAAATGAAATATCTAATATAGTCATTGAGCTTCGCTCTGGTGTTATAATTATTATACATATTATACATTTTTGGAAACCTTTCCAAAAATGTATAATATGTATAATAATTATAACACACCTATTAGACTGAGGGGGCACTCGTCTGTCAGTTGACATTATTATTATATTAATATACCACGAACGATTTCTTAATTGCTTCGCGTATCATACATTGGTCAAACAGAGAGAAGCATCTATGAAGGAACATCTCACATTATGTCAAGAATAGCCAAGTATGGAAGTCAGCTGGATGAGCATAGCCGTTACATCAGGTTTGATAAGCCTGGGGGGCTCTTCACTAAGGAAAATATAGTTTTTTTTATACATTTTAATAGAGAAGATGGTTGGAAACTTTCCACCACCAATCGATGCGACAATTAAGTAAACCTACAAATTAGTAATATTTATGAGTTCACGCTATTTTGAAAACACATTTTATTTTCCATTTTTCGGGCGGGATATTTGAAATATTGTTTCGATGGGACATTACATGGTGGTAGAAATGTAGTTTTTTTGCCCCTATTTTTTAGTATGAAGTGAACATTCTCATTTCAAAACATCGGGCTTCCAAAAAACATACAATACTAAATATACGTGATTAATCCGGTTAAAGAATTTTATTATAAATATGTAAGTAGTAATCGGGAAATTCATATATTCAAAGATCATATTAATTTAAATAATATTTATTTAAGTTTTTAATTATTTTTTTTACTTTACCTTTACTACGAAATTTTAAGGAAGACAAAAACAAATACCTTTAAGCAACGTTGCTATTAAATGGCATTGAATATTAAGTAAAGCGCAAGTCTGTTTAATAATAAATGTTCCGTATTGACTCGTTTTTGTTTATTTATTTTTTATTCAGTATATTTTTTTGTAGAAATTCATATACTAGTCGTAAACCGCAACCTTAACTAGTAAGATAGAAAATCAAAATTTGTACTTAGAGATTGAATTTTTTTTATATTTTCATTAACTCATAATCATGGCGTGTGCAGTCAGTCAGGCATTGTTTCAAAGTACCACGCACATATTATGCAAAGTAAGTGAATCCAAAAAATATAAAATGTTCTGGGTCCGAGTCCGATCTGATAGCAAAATAAAATCCCGGTGTTGAAATCAGTTTAATTCAACACGCCTTGTTAGTAAAATTAAGTTGAGTGTCTAAGCACTAAATTCCACTGCTTATCCTGCTATATGCGGGTATAGTGTAAAGCGTAATATTATAGCAGAAACTAACGGTTGAAATGATTATATTTTAATTAGTTTCTTTTTCTCTACGTTGTTAAGACAAAGAGCGGCGTCGAGTACCACACAATATATACGATCGAAATGTGGATAGTGCATTTTAGTTGATTCTTGACACTGCCTACTATATTATAAAAAGATACTATTTAAATCAATACCTAGCTGTAATTCGTAATAAATAATAAATTTATTTATTGTTTCCAAATAAACGGAACCCTAAAATTAAACTATGCACATATATTTTTTTTAATTAGTTACTTTACGTTCTTAAATAAAAATAATATAGTAAGATTACTTGGTTACAATCAGGAACTTTGAATAAATTGTTATCGACAATTTATTGAAAGTGCCTCATATATTAATGTTTTTATAGGCTCTTAATAACCTATTATTATAGTTTTTATTATTATTTTCTATCGGCTGCATGTAAATAATGTAAATAATTATTCCCCCGAGTGGGAATCGAACTCACAACCATCGCATTTATGTAATATTACTTATCTTATTATTTAAATAGAAAAAATAATATTGTTTTATATTTATTATTGAGGTGGCTGTGGGTACGAAAACTACTAGTGGAAATGATAATAAGTAGACATCAAATTATATGCACAAACATGCATGCAAATATTAAAAAAGAGCGAATTATGCACAATCAAAAGGAAATTTATTATTAAAATATATTTAAACATACATTATTATTAGCATTAGAAAGACATATTAAAATAAATAATTAATAAATTATAGGAATTATATTTATTTATTGTAATTTTAAAAAAAACCTCTTCAGGTAGTTTGGCAGATGCTGTTGATGCATCAATTTTATTTATTCCTTCGAGACCAGGATTTTTTTACAAAACTGCGTTTAATTTCAGTAAAAGTACCAAAATATACAATAACGCTAATAAAGCACAATTATATGCATTTGCATATGCAAACATACAAATGCGTATAATCCAATGTCTAATAATAAGTGTCACAAAACTGCTTATTGTGACTTATTTTTAAGAGACTAGGGGTTTCGCTCCCTACTCGCTTCGCTTATCAACCCCCGATGATCAATAAGTAACATCATTTCACGAACCTATTATTGTTTAAAGTATAAAACTTGATAATCTGCACAAATGTTGTAAAAAGGAATTTTGTGTTTTGTTGACTATTGATTCAAATTAAGAAATTATTTTTATATTGGGCAGCCCATTCATCGAAGATGGCGAAACAAACGAACTGGAAAGAAATTACAAAAGAACTATGGGATATTTTCGTAATTATTGTCAACAATCCAACATTATTCTTTATTCAATGAAATGCAAATGATTTATAAAGATTAAATTGGATTTTCACAGTGTAACAGTAAAATGGATTTTTGAGAGGACACCACAGTTTTAAAATAAGTGAGAGTGCGTAGATGTAAGTCGTCGCGTTGTACGTAAGACTACCGAATTATATAATTCAACAATAATATTATACAAAGTACGATTGTAGGTGCGACTGGTTGTGGTTGTTCGATCCCCACTCAGAAATATTATATAATATAGAGCGAAGAAATGGAAATATTTATTTAAATTTATATTTCCATTTCTTCGCTCAGGTGTCGCGGCAAAGCACGGCGTTGAGTTCCGCCACTTAGCACGGAATGCCTCCAGACTTTGGTGGAAAGTTGGGAATGGAGATACATTGTTTAGCTGATTTTATTTAAAGTATATGATATAACGACGTTCAGGTGTTAATGTAATTTTAAAGTAAGTTGACGTTCAAATATGAAAATAAAATAACGCCCGAATATATTTTATTAAAAGTATACGCGACAACGTTAGATATTTTTATACAATAGAAAGATATAAGGTGTATCGGATATTATTTAAGAACTAACGAAAGTGAATATACTCACATATACCTATATAACTATTGTTACAGCGCCCGCAGTTAAAATTATTCGATGACGTGCATAATTATTGTTATTTTGTTAGCTAAGGCTAACAAAGAATTACATCGTAATATTAGCCTATAGCAATCCTGAGGAATTTAGCTTTCATACAAAAGAAAAAAAAAGTAAATCCGACCAGAGATACACTTAAACAAACATATCAAGCAACTCTCTTCTCTCTTTCTCTTCTGCTTTATTATATTAGTATAGAAGAGATATCATAATCTCTCGCTTATTAGGTTCTTATGATACAAATTGAATCACTTACATGCAGAATCAGAATCACCACAATCCATATTTTTAATAAAAAATCCAAAAAAGGTCCCAACAGTAAATAAATTTATTTATAATAAATATTATCAATAAAAATTTTGCTTATACTTCTTTATTTATGGTGTTCCGAGCGTTTCAATTCATCACTATTTAATTTTGCTATACGCCCATCTGCTAATATGTTCATAAATAAATTGTCACAAAAATTATGGGTATTTTGAAATATCTAACCAATTTATTAGAAAATGACATTAAGAAATAATAAAAGTCAGTTCAAAGTGTTTATTTTGATGCTAAAGTAGTTTTTTACCAAATTTTACTGTTTTTATATATAAATATAATAGATTTTAAAAATGAAAATGTATATTTTTTATGACTTTACTATTTTCCAGTTTTGATGCGCCTGATGGAAAATAATTGTGAGGTTCTTATTCTAAATACTGCTATGCAATTTTCTATAGTGTATTGCTTTAAGAAATCTTTAGTAAAGCTGGTATTTCTTAATGTTCTGCCTTATCAGAGGGGGAAAATATAAATGAGAAAATTTGTGGGGATGTACGTTTGTTGCAGTTCCTCGTAAGAACTACTCAATAGATTTATTTAAAACGTCTAGTAGTCTATCCTTAGGTAATAAGTATCAGCCAATGAAATGTTTCGAATTTCGAAAACCTGTAGAATAAATCACAGTGCAATGGTAACGAGGCAAAGCGCGGCGTTGGGTTCTTCCACTCAACACGCAATTTTTCCAGAAATCGGCGGAAAGTAGAAAACGGAATTATCTTAATGGAATGGAGTGTCTTAACACTGAGTATAAACTCTTACGGAATCTACCGCCTACCTTTTGCTTTGCGGATTTTTGATGCCCTTTGGTAAATACTAAGAAATACTTCTCTTTCCTCCGTAATTAGAATTTTAAGCAAACTGTCGGGTGTATATTATTAGTTTAAAACGAAACTGTTGCATAAGGTATATTACGTGGCTACTAAAAAGGTTAGTGTTTTCAATATTATTTATTGATATCAATGCAGAGAGAGAATCTGTTAGAATGGAATCAATTTTTCTATTTGTTCCCAATTTTAGCGACTCCTTTATCACGTATAGATCCGCTTGGTAGACTGGACAGCTAGGGTGAAGGCGGAAATTTTTGATAGCGGCTGTTATCAGGATTGTACGCAACATAGGCTGCTTCTTTACTTACACCAGTGTAAGTTGAGTTGATGTATTGTGATTTATTTTATCTATATCTTGTTTTGAAATAGCTTAATTTATTTCCATTTCAATTTTAATAAATTCTTTGATTTTCACGATTATTAAATTAACTTAAATATACTATAATTAAATTAAATATACTATATATTAATCCTGTTAAAATAGTTTCATTTAATATATCTATTTCATTTCTTTGTATAATAATATTAGTATTTTAATGGTTATTGGAGATTTTAAGCCGGTTTGATTTTTATATAAAAATAATTAGTTAAGGTAAGGGTCCCCGTTTTCGGAATCTTAAGGCTCTTATAAGCTTAAACACTTTTAAATATATTATTAAACGTTATATGAACTTGCAAATTTATTTTGTCAGTAATTTAATGTGTGAATTATGTGGTTTATCTTAAGTTTAGTTTTAATATTAATTTATTTGTGGACCTCTTGTTAGAACCCTAATTCGTAATAAAATTTAGCTCTGTCTTTCAGTTTGTGAACTAGTGGCTCCTGTATAAAAATATTTATTATTATTTATTTAAGCATTTTGTACGATTTTTTTGCATGTCCAGTGAACCAAATGGCACACTTTATCATACTAAGGCGATAATATAAAAATTCTTTTAAGCCTAATAATTCCACACAAAACCATCTTGTGGTTTTGCGTTTTGTCCCGAATATAGAGACCTGTTGCATCACTACAAAATAGACAGAGAATAGGGACACTCCGGTCATTACCCCGTCCCCCACTAGGTTCCCTCTGCTTACCCTACATTATGCGGGATTCGAAATTAATATAAGCTGCGCAATTTCACAAATCAATGAGTTGCCTTTATTTTAATTTCTATCAATTACGTAATTATGCAGTGACTTTTAAGTTCAATGTTGTTACATTCAATTGACGACAAAAAACGATTAGCAACCATATTTTGTTGTGTTAAGATTTATATTTTAATGACGCGTTAAGGTACAATACAGACAAAAGGTGCTAAGGTGCTAAATTAAAATAAATAAATAAATGTAATGTAGATTGAGGCCCGTTGTGGCACAGGGACACAAGCGTGTGACTGTAAATGTGACAGGTTGTCGGTTCGATTCCTAAATTAAATATTTCATATTTTCATTTCTTCGTTCCGATGTCATCGTTCCCCCAGCCTAACCCGGCCTACCTCGGCCTACCCCGCTGTGAACGGGATACAGAATGATTAAATGAAGGAGACAAGCAATAAATGTAAATAAAAATAGCTCCAACAGGCGCTTAAAAAGCATAGAATCGAATATATTCGGTTTTTTATGGCTGTGTTTGGTGAGCAACAATAGAAAGATCCGTATTTGTGGCACAATTGTGCAATGATTGAGAATAATAGAATAGCTACATATATGTAAATATGACTAAGGAGCTCGAGATGTTGTAGTGTTTTAACACTACCTTTTTTTTTAGTAAATCGATAACATCACCTTATTTAGAATTGTAGATTCTTCTTGTTATTGATATCAATAGTAAGAAGTATCTACCATTTTAAATCCTAGATTCGGTCTCTAGGTCTCTACTCTGTTGAATGTTTATGCACAAAATAATTTTTATTCTCGTCTCTTTAAGCAAAAATAAATTAGGATATTCTTGAGAAGTGATAATATGCCGAATGAAAATATAGCTAAAGTGTGAAACAGAGTATTTGAATACTAAGTGTCAATTGTTCCATTTGAGCGGAACATTGCAACCAACACGAAGTAACGAAACTAGTTGCTCCCTAGTGGATTTAGAACCCAGAATCATCGAGTCTGATGCTGTGCCGCTGCGCCATAAATAATTAATGTTGTACTTAGTACATCTTTACTACATACTGATTCTAGTCATTACATTAGCTGCAGCAATTTTCAGTCAGCTATATTCAATCATCACATAATATCCTTTAATCTATACCATTCAAACAAAAACAATCAATATCTCCAAAATATATTTTTTAAGTTTTATAAAACTCATAATAGACTCTACTGCACCTAGTTTTAAGACACTCCGTTCCTCACTTTCCGCCGAGTTCTGGGGACATTGCGTGTTGAGTGGCCGAATTCAACACCGCGTTTGTCTCGACACCAGAGCGAAGAAATCTATAGAATAAATTTAAATAAATATTTCATTTCTTCGAGTGGAGATCGAACCCACGACCAGTCGTGATCACCGTTGCACTTTGTACCTTTGTGCCAGAACTGGCCTCACTCAATATACGGGATGATTTAAAAATAACCAATTTACATAGATCTCTGACTACAGAACAATTTCGAGTAATTTATAAATAGTCGCAGGTCTTAACAAAGTGGTTTTTGTATTCAGTAGAGTGTATACAAGCAGTTGTTTATGGTTGATGGCTGGAGCCGGACGTGTTTTAAGCGAGAAAAAGGAGCATTGTGAAAGTTTTAAAGGTATTGAATGTGATTTTTATTATATTTTAACATGTTTATTCAAATCATAGCTTAAATTTTGATTTTTCTTTGAAAATATATTATTCTTATTTAATTATTACATAGATAGTAGGCTAAGTAACGTTTCAACCGGATGATTTTGATTTGAGATGGATGCGCCAACGTACCGTTTCGCGTTTCCAAAACCACTTTAGTATATGTTATTATAGCGGAAGTGATTGATAAAATTTTAATTAATTTTCTGTTCTTTTTCTTCTATCTCTCGCATTAAACAGAATAGGCAAAGAAAATCTTGTTTTACATTACTGTTTCTCATATAATATATTTATATTTATAATCTACATAGTCGTAGTGGCGCAGTGCGGCAGCGCTTGACGTGAAACGGGATGGTTGAGAGTTTGATCTTACTTGGGGGATAGTTAAACTATTTCTAATAAGCACGGCGTTAATTTCTGCCATTAATTTTACTATTTTCCCTTTTCCTACCTTGCAATCTGAGCCAAAGCGTAAAACTAAGACCAAATTGCCATACAACATTAGGCTTAAACTTCACAATTATAATAAGTCAAAGCATCTAAGTATTTAAAAAAATACAGTTACGTCATTGTTGCACGAAAAGAATGATCCCAATTTTTTATTATTTTTAATAATATTTTTTTATTTTAAGTGCATATTACTTAATAATTATACAAACATAATAAGAAAATCAATTGATTATTTATTGTGAAAATGTTGTACGTTATCTATAAATTATCGTAGCGTTAAGATAATATTATGAACATTGTTGATACAATTTGGTTCGAATTGGATTATTTTTTTTATCTTCACATTGCAGGATAGGCAGAGGCAGTAGAAAGCCTATCGTTAAAACACTCCACTTTTAATTTTCTGCTTAGGAGACATTGTGTTGCGTGGTGGCTCGTTACCATTGCAAGAAAAACGAAAAATTTAATGTTTCATGTTCTTGACCGGAAATCAAACCCACAACCTGTCGCGCTAACATTCTGACGCTTTCCTATGCCACACCTGTCTTCGAAGTTGTTATACTATTATATTAAAGCATAGTAAATAAACATTTGCCTCTACTAGTGATTGAACTGGTAACCTTTCCTTTTATTATTCTATGATTTAATAGTTTCTGAAACATTTATCGTAAATAATTATAGTTTTATTAGCACGTGTTGGTAATTTGTGGACTACAATTGACCTATGATCATTTACAAGATTGTTGTAAATGTCAATTTTGTTGTATACCGTGATGACTTATGACGCGACGGTTCTGGATTCGATATTTAGGGATCTTTTAAGGGAAATAGGGAACCTTATAAGATGAATTTGTTGTCCGTCATCTGTCTATCTGTCTGTCAAGAGCCTTTATCGTTTGGACCTAGAATTATGATTTGGATACATCTACAGTTTAGAAAAAAATATGAAAACTATACATTTGTGGTTAAATCCTAAAAATTTAATCATTTGATTTTCTCTTCTCTGTCTCTGTCGCTCTGGGAGACAAATGCGGCATTGAGCTTCGCCATTCAACAAGCAAGGACTAAAAAATTTTACGGAGTTTCTCGTCTCCTCGTCGTCTTAACACTAGCGTGAAGCTAAAAGAGAAATACTCCTCTTGAAATTGTAGATAAGTGAAAACCGTATTATAATCTGCAGCGTAGTTTGGCAATTCAACACGCAATGCCTCCATAATTCGGAAAGTGGGGAACGGAGTGTCTTATCACTAGTTTCCCTCCGCCTACCTTGCTGTGCGCGGGATACAGCGAGAAGCTGATTTATTTTATTATGATTTAAAGTAACCCTTTATCTATATTTGTAACTCTTCATTAATTTGTTTCAGATGTCATCACAGACAACCTATTTAAGAATGCTGGGATACGCAGTTACAATAGTGATGCATATTGGCAATATGATATTCATGAATTTTAGTGTAAAAGGAGAACATGGGAATGATCCAGAGCTCATAATGTTCAGTAAATTACAACCAAGGTACTTTACCTGCTGGACTTTTGTAAGTACTTGTCCATTTTTTTTTTTCGGTTTAGGCAGTAGTAACTTTTTTGTTTAGCTTAAGCTTAATAAATAAGAAAATAAAACAATACACAAAATAAAAATAAACACTGTATCACTGTATCTCGCATATACAAACAAACATAAGCAGAAGTAAATTGGTAAATGGACTGGTAAATGGGCCCCCAACTAAAATCAGCTTCACCTGTATCCCGCACACAGCAGGGTACACAGAAGGAACCTAGTGTTAAGACACTTTCTGCCGAATTCTGGAGGCATTGCGTGTTAAGTGGCAGAACTCAACGCCGCGCTTTGCCTCGACACCTAATAGAGATACGGAACCTAAAATAACAGCTTCATGCTGTATCATTCTATAGCCCTATGTAATACGTACCTAGTAGGGTAGGCAGAGGGATCTTTTTTGTCCAGACACTACGTTCCAAAATTTTCGGAGAATTTTCGAGATTGCATACTGAGTGCTGGAACTCAACATTATGATTTGTCTACCAAAGTGGAGAGATGAAAAAATCTACGTAATATAATCATTCCCCCGTGTGGATATCAAATGCACAACCATCTTGTAAATGTTTACAGTCTGATGACCTCTTGTTTATTTAAAGATTTATATATTTACGAAAATGATTTATTTTTGTTTAATTTCAGTTTTTACAAATTGTATATGCAGTTATAGGCTTAATTTGTGAATATCTCCTGATAGCTAATTCTGAGAACAAATTATATAAGCTACCTAAACATTTGAAAGGATTAAAGCAAACGCTGTTTAGCGCTGTAGTGTGGCCTTCGACATGGGTGAGTTATAATTCATGGGAAAAAATTTAAGAGGAAAGAACGAAATATTAGCAAAAATCTGTAATAAAATTATATATATATATAATTTTATTACAGAATTAGCTTTACTTATCAAGAATACAATTTTAAATTGCACTTTTGTATGTAAACGACAATGTTTTATATAAAATGTCTGTGAATGTAAGAATAAAAATAAAATATTCACCAGACTGACTTTAATATACGATAGTAGTTCCTCGAGTGTGGATCTATCCTCATATATTTTTAACCGACACCCGTAAGGAGGAGGTTATCGATTCAACTATATTTTTTTATGTTTATTACTTCAGAACTTTGATGATCCTTTTGATGATTTTATTTGAAAGCACCACCACACGGGATGCACTAGCATCCCGTCCCGTCCCGTCATTATACTGTAGTTTGTAATAAGTATGTGTGTGATAAGTGGACGATGAACCAACCGATTTCGATGATTCTTTTTTTATTGTAATTATACATTTTTTTTTTGTGGGCTCGAATCCCACGTCATGCAATGCGATGCTTATTTTAGTATCTTCATTTCTTCGCTATGGTAAAAAAGCAAAAGAAGCAAAGCACGGCGTTAAGTTTCTCCACTCAAAACCTAAATAATTAATAGGTCAAGAATTCGGAGAAAAGTGGGCAATGGAGTGCCCTAACACAAAGCGTGGAGAACCCTGTTACGTGCGGGATACAGCGTGAAGCTATAAAACATATGATTTAACCTAGTGGGTAATTATTTTGACACGATGTCTTACGCTACATTAAGTCAAATTTATATTGTATTAATATAGAAAACGATAAGCATATTATAATATAATTATGTACATATATTTAAATGCATAAATATACCCAGCTTTGTGTGTTTTTAAGTACCTATTACAAAAACAGTATAATAATTGGAAACTTTTATAAGAATATGTACAATATAAAAAATGTCACTTGCGTAATTTAAAGAGAAAGTACTTCATAATTTACTCGAAATGTTGTAATAATTTCGGTTCTTATTAAAGTATTGAAATCTTCACGCTTTAACCTGCAAATAGCACGATAAGTAAGGAGAAACAACCCTAGAGAGACTCCTAGCGTCAAGTCACTCCATTATTCGCTTTCAGGTTACATAATAACGATTAATATTACATCAATCTAAAAATAATTAAATCAGCTTCACGCTGTATTTCGCACACAGCGGGGTAGGCAGAGGGAACCTAGTGTTAAGATACTCCATTCCCTATTTTCCAACGAATTTTGGAGGTATTGCCAGTTGAGGGGCGGAACTCATATACATATATATATTGTGGCTATACCACACTTCCTCGCAAAATCAAAACAAAATATTTTTTTCAATGCGAAACAGTAATTCTCGAGATTGACGCGTTCAACCAAACAAACACTTTTGCTATAAAATATTAGCAAAGAGATATGTATATGTAGATTACAAAATATAAATTTTCTGTTGCAGGTGGTGTGCACAGTATTCTGGTCTCTATATATATACGACAGAAAACTTATTTTCCCAAGTTTTGCGGATAAAGTTATTACACCAGTGTCTAATCATATAATGCACACAGCAATTGTAGGTATGGGCAGTTTTGTTTTCAGATATTGACAGTGTTTGATTGTACACACGATGATTGTGGTTCGATTCCCAATTAGAGACCGCCATGATGCAGCAGCTCAACGTATCAATATACGTTGAGCTGCTGCATCATGGCGGTCTTTTTTAATTACGATCAAAATAAAAAAAAACCAATTAAAATAATTTTAATATAATCACTTCTGTAATTGGGAATCAATGTAAATGCGATGGTTGTGTTTTTTATTTTTTCGTTGAGCTCCACCACTCGACACGCAATATAACGAAAATTAGGGTGGACAGTAGAGAATAAAGTGTCTTAACTAGGTTCCTTTTACCTGATAACTAAGAAGCTAAAAAAAATTACCACCCTTGTAAGAAAAAGCGCAGTGTTAGGTTCCGAAAGTCAGCCTTAGTACTTACATTACTAATTATAAATGGAAACCAAATGTACACACTTTATATTATAGACCATTAAGCGTGGGTTCGAATCCCATCATAATCAAGATTTAAAGCAGATATATATAAATTACACCCATTTTTTATTTACAGGCGTAATGCTCTGGGAGGTAATGTTTCAACCAAGAACGAGGCCACAGACTCACAACCGCAACCTCTTTCATTTAGCTTTTCATTTAGCATTATATTTCTCTGTGTAAGTACCTCTTACTAATATTATAAAGGTAAAAGTTTGTGAGAATACATGTTTGTTCCATTTTAACGCAGAAACTACTGAATAGACTTAGAAGAATATTGATGACGATAGTTATTTAGAAAATATAATATTGTATTTGTGAAACCGACATTGACTGATAATTGTTGGCTCAATCTCCACAATATTGACTCTCCACAATGGGATGATTACGACGGGGATGAAGTATTAAGCTAAAAAAAACTGTTTATCTGTAAAGTCGTTTTATGGGCGATTTTATGGGCGAATTTTACCTTATAACGTCATAAGAAAACATAAAAAAGATTAAAATTGTGTACTTTTTTAAATTGAATTGAATTATAATAATTTTGTATAATACAAAGGAGTTAATTGTTTTTTTTTTTCATAAATTTACATTTACACTAGGTTATTCAAATGTTTTTACTGAAATTATGTAAATTAAGTACAAGTAACTATGAATGTGTAGATACTTCACAAGCCTAACGCTAAGGCCGATTGTGCCTCTCTCTCGTTTGTTTCTCGCTCTCGCTTGCTCACTCAGTTCAGATGTAACGTGACAATGAGTCATGCTTCTTTTTGCGTGCAGCCGGCGTTCATCGATTTGTAAGGCGTTATCACGTCGGAAACAATTGTTTGTGTTTTTTAACATTTTTAAAGTGTTATTCTACACTTAAGAAAGACAAAATACTTATTTAGGAAACTTATAAAAATTTGAACGTAGCGGGACTCGAACCCGCTCCTCCTGGAAACCTGGTTGGTGTACCTTTTTTTGATCAATTTCTAAAATTGATAGTACATATAATTTTAAATGAACCTATCTATCTATACTTTATTAGTAATAGTTTTCACAATTTTGTTAATAATAAATATTATTTATCTAAACAATTTTTTTTCAGTCTTATATACACGTTCATGCAATATGGAGTATGGATATACCCGATTTTTGGGATGCTTTACGGTACTATTTACTTTCCTTTACTACCCCTCATCACAGCATCGATGGCTTTAGGCTTTTACTATATGCAATGGCCACTAACTGACATATTTTGGCAGAATGAAAAACAAGCAACAAGAACAACGAAAATTAAGTGATAAATATGCAGATTTTAGACATTTTTAGTATGATTTTAAGTGAAACTAAAATATATATATTTATTTTTTGCTCTGTTTTTTTTATTTAACCTTGTATAAAACTTTTAATTGGAGTTTTGACTCCTAAGATCTGAGTGGGTTAAATAAGTTGAAAAAAAAATACATCAGATAAGACAAAATATTATTTACATAATTCTAGACGGTTTTCTTATATGTTTTTAACAAAAGAGGAATGGAATTTTGGACAATGTTTTCAAAGGTGAAACCATTGTTTTGGAAATATTTCTACTCATATCGGAATTTCAATAGAAATCAAGTGGAAGTAGGTATTCATTATATTTACATTTAATACAAAATACACAATAATAAAAATTTTGATCGACTTCTGTAAAAGGAGGAGATTATCAATTCAACTGTTTTTTTTTTATGTCTGTCACCTCACAACTTTTTACTGAGTGAACCGACTTTAATGAGAAACTCACATAAATCTTAAATTTGCATTAAGTATGTGCGTGACAAATAGACGAACAACTCAATATCACGCCAACGATTCTTTTTTATTGAAACGGGTAACGGGTACGGTTTGGTTAGGTTTTGATTATAGGAACCCTTTGAAGTCGATTTTTTTTAAAAGTTATAACACGTCCACTTGAGGTCCGATTGGGGTTGATTTAAACTTAATCAGAATGGAATCAGAATGAATGGTTAAGGCCTTATCGGCCTCATATTTCAGCGGCTTCATAGACGTGCTAGATGTGTTGTAACTTGGCCAGTCACATCTGTCGATGTCTGGGTCATACGATACGATATACGATACGATGTTAGGGTTTTGGTCTAATTACTCATGTAGTTATGTTTTAACTATATTACTGAGATCGTTTTGAACCTCAAAACTCACTGAATGGGGCTTGGCGAATTTCAAGCCGCACTTAATGTATTAAAAAATAAACTGATTATGACATGTTTATGAATATATTATACCTTTAAATATCCATATTATGTCTTTCTCTCTTTTTAATTAACTCTTTCAAAAATGCGTAGATATTCATATCTCGAAAACTACACAACAGATTTTAATAAAACTAAGACTTTCCTTTTAATTGAAAAATCACACAAACATACGTACACTAAAGTGTAGTTTATGTACTACACAAACACATACGTGTGCACACATACGTAAGTGTTGAACTAACATACAGTATTTTTTTTTCATTTTTATAGCATCACGATGCGGTGTGATAATTTATACTTAATAACATATCAAGTATTTATAATACTTTCAATAAAAAAGTACGTTGGGTGTGGTGTTTTTAGGTTCACATTGCATTGACTCGCTCTGTTACACATATGACGGCGTTGAGTTCCGGCAAACTCAATTTCTTTCCCATTTTTACTTTCTGAAGTTCCTATTGAGAACGGGGGAAATTGTCTTACTAGTGACGGAGTATCTCAACACTAGGGTCCCAGGTTCCCTCTGCCTACCCTACTACGATATATACAATGTAAAGCTTAAAAAATATATAATCAATACTTCTCACATATAGTGATCCTTTATGGAGCGAAGAAATTATATGCAAGAACGAGAAACCTACTTTCTTATGTTAATTAATTGTTTTTTTTTTTAAATAAAAAAAGGGTGACCTAGTTTTGCTATATATTAAAGTAGTAACACTATTTAATAACAGTCAGTTAATTTTGGACAGAAAAAAGTATGAGGTGAGGTACTTTGGCTTATTTTAATAGGGAAAAATGGTCATCGTTGGATTGTAGGACGACGTTCGATTCGCATTCGAGTCAATGTATTATTTTCTATTTAGTGGGTACAACTGTCTCTTTGGCTTAAATATTTAATGTTAAGCCCCAGCAGCACGTCTAATGTATAAGATATAATAATATAGTGAATCAAGGACAACATGATAAAAACTATATTAATATTAAAAAGTAAAATCTGATATTGTTAAACTTGATCACAATAGATGGTAAGTAGATGTTATATAACAAGAAAATAGCCTCCGCTGAAATTATAATATAATATATTTAATAAATAATAGGCCAGTCGTGGCGCAGGGGCACAAAGTGTGACTGTAAATCCGACTGGATGTGGGTTCGATCCCCACTCAAAAAGATGAAATATTTATTTAAATTTATATTTTCGTATCTTCACTCTGGTGTCGAGCAAAGCGCGACGTTGAGTTCTGCCACTCAACACGCAATGCCACCAGAACTCGGCGGAAAGTGGGGAACGGTGTGTCTTAATACTAGGTACCCGGCTGTGTCCAGGATACTATATTTAATAAAATAAAATTAAAGTGGCATACGATGACGTCTAATCATAACCTTCCTGTTTTTTCCTGTGGTAAAAAACCTTAAAATATAATACTTGTAAGTACCTAAGTTGTTTATTTAATGGTAAAAAAAAATAATTACCGTCACACTGTACCCCGCACACAACTAGGTAGGCAGACTAGGGAACCTATTGTTGAGACACTCTGTTCCTTACTTTTCGCCTAATTCTGGACGCATTTCGTATTGACTGGCGGAACTCAACAGAGCGAAAAAATGAATTTAAATCAATATTTCATTTTCTCGAACTCATAACCAGTCGTGTTTAAACTCACACTTTTTGCCCCTGCACTACGACAATTTTTTAACAGTTTGTACACAATAATTTCAGCGGAGACTATTTTCTTATTTTTTACTTTTTAGAGCGTGTTAAATATTTTTTTTCCCAATAAATTAAAAATTCCACAGACTAATTTTGATTTTGGAAATTGTAGCGTCAGTCCCTCTGCGGGATAAAGCGGGAAGCTGCTATTAAAAGAAATAAACGAATGGATTCAAATGATTGGAATATTGCTTGAGTTCCGTAGTTTCTTTCTGCAGCTCACTCAAATAAGCGAAATGAAGTTACTAAGTGTACTTAGTAGAGGCCGTCCTGGCGCAGCAGTACAGTGCCCGGCTGTTAACGCGACGGTTGTGTGTTCGAGTCCCACTCAGGGGAATGAATGATCGTCAATTCTTCGTTGTGGTAAAAACAAACAGCGGCGTTAGTTACACCATCCTAAATGCAATGTCTCGAAAAGCGTACTTAAAGCGAGAAGAATATTTTGTGGTGGATATATAAAGAGATGTATTTAGACATTCAAACTATTAAGAAACCGGCAAAACTAGGCATAATTTGGAGCGTAGCACACTTTTTTTATGAATGATCCACTACAGTCTAACATAACTTTCGAAAAAAGGAGTAAAATTGCCTACGACCAGCCTAAAGAGACCTGCCATACCGTTACAAATAGTTATAATTGCCTCACTTTCCTACTTTGATAGAGATCTCTTAATAATTGTCGATTGATAATTCGTAGAAACTGTTTGGATTCAATATGAATATTAAAGCAAAGGTATAAGGTTCATATTTAAATGTTTGCTTGAAGTAAAATAGAAATAGTTTTTTTTTCATACTAAGTTATATCGTGATCCATCTAATGCATTCCACTTTACGGTTTACGGTCAAGCGCATGGGAGTGTTGCCAGTGCTTATAATTACCCTTTAAATGAGTAAATTAAACATTTTATTTAAAAATATGTGAATGAATTATATATTTTTTATTTTTTTTACATTCATAGCATATTGTTTGCTTCTTAATGATGCCAAATAAACTCTATGAAATAACTATGAAATATCTATCTTTTTTTTCTTTAAATGTAATGTATGCTACTAAATGTAAATTATTTACTATTTTATTTATTAAATTTATTAAACTTATTTATTATTTTATTTATTTATTTAATACTTTATTAAATCAGTATGATCTACGCAACTTATAATAAATATATAAAAATCCGAATCACTGGAAAAAAAATATTAAGTCATATAATAAAATCTATTACAATCATTTTTATAAATGTACGCAATACATTAAAACAATAAAACATTCACAGTAAATAAAATAAATCAATAAAATACCTCCACTCAAGTACTTATAACAAAAAATAACAGCTACGGCAACACCGACATACATCCCAAACATTCGTCAACGGCATGGCCTTGGCGTTGCACGTATAGTTCAAAAAAAAAAAAGAAACTGTCAAATGGCTTTATTTTCCCGCGTTTTCAGGCGCGCGTCGCCCTTTTTCCAAAAACGCTTCGATTCAACAGCGAGCTTGACTAAAGATGAAATTTTATTGTTATTGAGACCGCCGCTATCACATTGGAGTAATATTATACAAGAAGCGGAGAAAGTTGTCGGATATCCGACGTCTTTCATGAACCTGAGATGCCTTTTGAGTGATGAATTCGCTAATTTAGCTATGTATTTAAGGAAAGTGGTAAGTTTTTAAATTAATTTTTACGTACTAATTTTCGCCCCTAATTTTTTTTGCGTGGACTTATTAATAATTAATTATTTCGCAGGTATATTGAGATATCCTTTTCTGTCGCTCCCCTACACTGCCTATATCTAGATGACAAATTATAACTTTCTAAATCCAATAGTTTCTTTCACATAGTAACGTTACAGTGTTACAATACTTATTCTATTCATTCATAGTTATATATTTTGTGGAGATCGTACTGTTAAATTTTTCCTGTCAATATATTAAATACTTTATAAATATTTTTTCATTAACATCTCTGCCTCAGGGTTTTATGTGTTGCACGTATAAATAAACGTATGAATAAATAAATAATTCACAACACTGTTTGTGATTTTCATTTAGTTCACTAGGACAACTTCACGCTTCGCCCGCTGTCTTATTGCCAGAGCGATGAAATGATATATTTTTCTCAGCACAGCGTCTGACTGTAAACGCGTCAATTAAATCTGCGTTAACATGAATCCTATTCCGAGTAAAAGATAAAGAGTAGCGTTGAGTTCCGCCACTTAATACGTACGTACGTAAAGTCACGAGAATTCGGTGGAAATTTGGGAACGCAGTGTCTTTTTCCCATTAATTCCTTTCCGCTGGAGATATTATATGATATATAGTTCGATATGTAGTTTTAACTATGTACGACCTTCTGCCTGCCAAGCTGTATGTGGGATACAGATATATTTATTTAGATAACATTATGATAAATTAAGTTCAGAATTGAGTGCCGCCACTCTATATAAATTAAAATGGCGAAAATCAAAGATTTTATTATATTGATAATAAAATCTTTGATTTTCGCTATTTTAACACATTTTATAAACATTTTTTTTAATCAAATTAATCACGTATATATTAATATTGCTCATTTTTAGAGACCCGACGTTTTTAATATTTTTTAATAGTCCGTGGTTACAGGTAGACATCTAACCTACCATTTTATTAAAAATGTATAATATTTAATATAAGCGACTAATCCGGTTAAAAAGATTTATCTAATAATCAGTTTCACACTGTATCCCCAGAGGGTACTTAGTGTTAAGACTATAATAAGTAATTCCCTAATTCGGGCGGAAAGCGATTAAAAGAGATGTCTAAACATTCACGTTCTCGCATATCGTGCTACGTGTATGAATCTAAATTAAATTCAAATATTTACCTGCACCTTTTACGTAACTGAGCAGCATATTTGAAAATCTAAAATATCAAAACAAAATTTCATAATTTAAATAGTAACGTTAAGTTATTTTTTTTTTCATAATATTTTTTTTAAAAACGTACAGCCGTTCTCTTTTCTTTCATATATTAAAAGTAATATTATATGAAAATTCTGTATACAAAAATTTACTCCATCATAGCATAGTTGGGTAGTGTTAGAAAATTCGAAGGTCATGGATAAAGCTGAGAGCTAGGGTATTTGAAACAAGACTAGAATGAAAAACAAAACGTTGAATTAATATTCACTACACTAAAAAATATAAAAAATATAAAAAAATAGAACTGTAATAATATGTAAAAATATAAACATGACTTAAAACACATAAAAATATATGTGTAAATATATCATGTAAATTTTAATATAAACTAATAATATATAATTTATCATTGTAGATGCAAATTGCTGTTTACCGTAAACCTATTTATGATTAAGTAGAAACTATGTCAATAACAGTTTAGCTTCTATGAACAAGTAGTTCTTATGCTATAGTCATGTTGCTTGTCTGTGCGTTATTTGAGATTAAAATTTATAATACACATAATGGATCTAGTAACAAATCACTTCGTTCAATATTTTTGTTTTCAATATCACTTAGTAGGCAGATAAAATATAGTGTCAAGACACTCTTATCTCTGCTTTTCATCTTAATTCAGAACAGTACGTGTTACTTGTGACTCTTAAATTATCAAGTTATCAAGTGGGAGAATCTGGAATAGCGTTCCTCGGAAAGAGGGTAATCGAACCCCACAGCCATTGCTTTTACATTAAATCACTGTCCAACCAATCCATCCATGTCCAACGCTATAATGGTTTCTCATAATATTGGATGTAACAATAAGAAATATCTTTTAATCTAATTATAAACACGATACAATAAAAATATGAACTGCTTTGACAAAAAAAATTAAATCGTTATATAATTATTATAAACCTGCTTTGTGCAGAATACAGTGTGAATCTAAAAATATAAATAAAAATGAAAGTTCCCTTATCTCTTTTTATATTATAACTTAACGTTATTACTATAATAAAATAGAAAATATTTAAAATAACACAATAAAATGTACACGTCATTGTTTATTTTTATATTTAAATCGACTATAATCTAATAATAAAATGAAAAGTAAAATATAATTATTGTTAAAACGTGACTCTGAAAATAAAATTTCACTGCTATTAAAAATATATAGCAGCCAAATTTTTATTTTCACTAAATAACAATGCTCATCTATTTACATTACCAATGATTAAATAATAAAAAATAAAAAAAAATCTCTATTCCAGGTTGGCAGTAACAATCTTGTCATGCAAACTGCAAAAAATGTGCTGTACGGGGACTCCAAAAATCTACAACCATGGGGGCTGGTCATATTGCTTTTAGCAAAATCTGTCAAGGCTACTGGATCCAAAGTACCTCAGAAACAAAGAAAATTAGCTGAACTAACGGAAATGCTGAGAACTGGTCATCTAATTCATAGAGGAATAGTCAATGTGCCATTCACGAAACGTTCAAAAGCCACGGAATCAGTAATTTTTGGTAACAAAATTGCTATATTACTTGGTGATTACCTTTTAGTTTCAGCTAACGCTATGTTGGCCGATTTGAAGGAACCCGATGTCCTTTACATAATGTCAACAGCTACCAAAGATTTGTCGGAGAGTGAATTTTTTGGGGATCGTGATGAACAGAATATGCCTTTGCCTGGAAAGCCCAATTTTATGAAAGACGATTTGGATATAACTTTTGATACATCTGCCATAGAACAGAATGTCGTTTTGGGTAAACCTAAAAATGAATGGACGGCTAGGACAGTATTCAATGGCGTCAGTTTATTAGGAAGAGGATGTCAAAGCGTTATGTTATTAGATGGCCAAAATCGAGAAATCCAAAGCAATGCCTACCACTTCGGCTGTCATGTAGGCCTGTCATGGCAAGCTGCTGCGGAAATCAAAAAAATCACAGAAAAAAATCAATTTTGTCTGACAAGTGCCCCCGTATTATTTGCTCTCGAAGATAACCCCGATCTTTACAAATTCATAGATAGAGCTAAAACTGATGTCAAAGATATTGATTATGAAGATTTGAAATTTAATATTCTTAAAACAGATGCCATTAAAAAAACTAAAGTGCTAAGAGATGAGCATGCTAAGAAGGCATTGATGTATGTAGACAGCATTGGAAAGAACGAATCAGTTGATATGATTAAAAAATTAATAAATACATTTTAATATATTTTCTTTTTTAATATTTTTACTCTTAGAAGACTGTTACACGGACGGAGACGCTCGTATTTTTTATGGTATTAAAATGATATATATCAAAGGAGAGGCTGCAATATAAAATAGTCTTAAAATACCATTAAAGCTTACTAATGATTTTAATTTATTTATATTGAGGCTATATAGGCAAATTTTGCAAGCAACAGCTAGTCATATTGTGACAGATAATATTAGAAAACTGCTATTTAGATACCAATATTAACATCAGTTATGAAAAAGCTAAAATATTGCAAAAGAGAAATAAAATAAAATAACCATAACTGTGGTTATGCATGCAAGAAACTAAAAGTGGAGAACGGAGTGTCTTGACGCTTGGTTTTCTTTACCTACAATATCGGAAAAGGTGGAATAATATAAAAGCCTATTAATATAAAAGCCAGTAGGGCTAACAGCATTAATTTCAAGTTCGAAAAAAAATGGGAAGATATAGGTAAAATGGTCACTTTATATAAAATAAAAATGTTTTGTTTACTATTTTTAAAATAATTAATAGCACTTAAGAAATATATGCAAACTTTACATTGTCTTGAAGGTAAATTAATATAAACTGCGAAGGGCATATTTTATATTACTTCTTATTATTTCAAACTAAAATAAAATTATTCAAAAAGTTTCCCATCTCCTAGTGTTTCAGTCGATTCTTTATTTAAAATTTTATTAAAATAAATAATATATTTAATATTCACATAAAATCAGTCTTAACATATTATACTTTATTTATCTATACTAATATTATAAAGAGGAAAGATTTGTATTTTTGTATGTATGTATGATTGTAGAGGTTTCACACAAAAACTACTGGACCAATTTCAATAATTTCACTATTAGAAAGCTGCATAATCACTGACCAGCATAAGCTATATTACATTTTCAAAAAAATAGAGATCCCTAATAAAAATGCAATAATGTAACCCAAGGTGTGAAGAAATTGATCTTAAAAATTCTATCATCGCGTGCGCTGCGAAAACTGTTGATGATAGAACAAAACAATGTTCTACAGTATCATAGAGCACATCAATATCTATAAAAAAGTCCGCGATACCATATGTCCAACTACTGTAGTTATGATACTGTATTTTTTATATTTTATAAATTAACGAAATTGCCTACAATAATCAAACCATATTATTCATACCTCTGTATTAATCCTTATCCCATTAAATGATATTTTATGAAAGATAATTTTAATACTTGTGAAATACTTTTTAAATTAATAAAAAAAAAAAAACATTCCATTCAAAAGATATAACGAATTTAAAAATATCAATCTAAAGAAAATCATGTAATAATAACAAATGCGGAGTGTGTGTCGTGTAGCCTCGCGCATCGTGGCGAGTAACTCTGCGGGGGTGAGGGGGAGGTGCATCGATATCACTAAAATTATTGAGACAATCAATTAAATTTTTGTTTTTTTATTTGAATTGAATAGGTCCCGAAACTACGGGACCGATTTGTAAAATTCTTTTACAATTAGACGATTAACATACCAAAATAAAACCTTGTGTCGCGAAATTATTGACAATTGAGCAAAGTGATGTACTACAATTTTATAGAAGACATCAATATCTACAAAAAAGTTTACTATACCATGTTTTACTGTTAGAGTAATGCCACAATAACTTATTTTCAAAGGAAAATGTGCAAACTAACTAGAACAGAGCCGCCATCGTAGTATAGAGGGACCCCTAATATATATATATTACAGTCGGTCATAATGAATAACTTTAAACTTTGCATACATAGGTACGTACGTACAATACATCAATCCATCAATCAATCATCCATCCGTCCGTCCGTCGGTCGGTCGGTCGGTCGGTCGGTCGGTCCATCAATCCATCAATCAATCCGTCAATCAAATAATCAATCCGTCAATCATTCCGTCAATCAATTAATCAATCAATCAATCCGTCAATCAATCAATCCATCCATCAATCAATCAATTTGTACATCAATCCATCAATCAATCATCCATCCGTCCGTCCGTCGGTCGGTCGTCCGGTCGGTCGGTCGTCCGGTCGGTCGGTCGGTCGGTCGGTCGGTCGTCCAGTTACCAGCGGGTATATCTCTCTGGTTACACTACGCCACAACACCGATCAACCGAAAGGAGAGTGCAATAATAGTCTTCTTCGACGTAGCACGCGTATTTGACCGTGTCTGGCATCCGGGCCTACTTCATTAAGTGTTCAGAGCCGGCACCCCCAGCATGTCACGCATGTCTTTGCCTCCCTGCTTCAGTGGCAGGACATTTTGTGTGAGAGTTGAGAGTTCGAGGTCTAGCAGCGACTCGATCGCTGCCGTTGTTCCCCAGGGCAGCATTTTATCACCTGCTCTCGACGCACTATACACTGATAACATCACAACGTCCTAGCGAGTATCACTCAACGAGAAATCTCAAAGAACTACTTCCAAGGGACTTTCTATCCTCCTCCAAATCCTCCAAACTCATGAAACCGAGGGTCTCTCTTGACTGAGTTGACCGCCTAGATGGCATTTGATAATGCTTCCAATTCCATACTGTGTCAACGTCCAGATGTAGTTCCGAGCTACTGCGGAGATGGACGAGAGAATGCTTCAATTCTGCGCCTGGCTCTATAGCAAAGTTAATTTAGAAGCACGTATTTTGATTTGCACGTATATTGGTGTTATGCAATAATTATAATGTATTTCAACGCGACATAGTTGGTTACGTCTTTCGTTTAAGTATTTTTCGGTAAGAGAGAAGTAAGTAGTCTGTTTTTTTTTAAACAATTGGAACATCTTTATTGGAACTACGAAAATCCGGGTTGCATAGTTAAAGCGGGCGAAGCCGCGAGCGGGTCGCTAGTTAAATTTATAAAATAAATAGTCATTTAAGGTGTTTTATTTAGCTCTTAATAGGAAACCTTATTAATTCGATCTTTTGAATAAAGTTGTTGGTACTAAAAATAAAATATTACACAATATTTAGTTCTGACAACAATATTTAGGATTGATAATGTAAAATTATTAACAAATCAAAATATTTTAATACTCAATATTTATATTAAATGGAAGGGCTTGAATGTAAAATATATTATACATATTGTAACATGTAAACTGTCTAACTAAAATGAGGCTAGTCGTGGCGCAGTGGCACAAAGTGTGGCTGTAAAACCGACTAGTTGTGGATTCGATCCCTACTCGAGGAGATGAAATATTTACTTAAATTTATATTTCCATTTCTTCGCTCTGGTGTCGAGTCAAAGCGCGGCGTTTAGTTCTGCCACTCAACACGCAATGCCTCTAAAATCCGGCAGAAAGTGGGGAATGGAGTGTCCTAACACTAACTTCCCTCTGCCTCTGCCATAGGTAATGATTGGTTTTAAAACCCCTTCATTATTGGTCCGGTTAAGTAATGAAACGCTGCAGTCAACGCACGTTTTCCCTGTTTTGCTTCACTCAATTCGTGAGATACCCACCTTTCAAGCTCTTTCCAATTTGCTTCAAGTGATCAGCGGCTACGTTATAATGTATTATTTTTGTTTAATTATATTATACACCAATGCGACGCGTATCAATGGGCAAAAAAAAAAAAGGAATTTTACCACCCTGTCTGTTTAAAAATATATTAATACTAAAATAAATATGAAAAGAAGATATCATAACATAATATTTTAAATATATAATTAACAATATTAAAAGTCAAATGCCACGATGAGTAGTTCGAGTGTTAAGTAAAAACACGAGGACAATAACGTGCTTTAGAAACATGTGATAAATAATAATATAATATGAAATTGTGTTAAGCGTCTCAGTCGACAATTTTTGGATCAGATTATTAGAGTGGCTACCTATAGGAAGGCCTATATGTTTAGATTGAACTTAGTGTTGAAATACTTAAGTTCCAATAAAGTCATTGAATATTGAACAGTGCAAATGAAAATAATTCCAATATAATTGTCTTTTAGCTTAAGTTTAATATTTAACCCAAATTATCATTAAAAAAAACAAAAAAGACTACATTCTAAGTGGAGATTGAACTTACAAGCATCGCGATTACAAGTATAAAGCTTAGAAAATTAAAATATAATCTATACGAGAGTTCATTAAAATCAAATCTATATTAGATTCTCAAACGAAATTTGAACTGACTACTATTGCTTTTTAACATTTTTGAAGTGTTAATTCACACTTAGGAAAGAAAAATACTTACTTAGAAAACGTATAAAAATTTTGAACGTAGCGGGACTCGAACCTGCGCCTCCTGGAAACGGACCAAGCGCTCTGACCACTAAGCTATACGTACGTGAACGTAGTTGCGCGGGTTCGGGTCCCGCTACGTTCAAAATTTTTATACATTTTCTAAATAAGTATTTGACTACGTGTACTACTACTATTATTTGCGTTGAGTTAACAATGTAATGGTAGGACTGTAAAGAAAATTATGATTGTGTCACTTAACTGTCGAACAAATCATTATATTACACCACAGTATATATTTACAACAAAATACTACAAATTTCGGCCTAAAATTAAAAAAAATGTTTACGGACGTTCGCTACGGCCACGATATATAGATTGTCATCAAGATTATTATCTTTATATCTATTATGTATGATTAATAAAATATTAATATCATATTCATTTTTAAAATATATGTTTTGTTTTTTTATGTCGAGGTTCTGATTAAAGTGTTGATTAAAATATCATTTGTCTGAGGTCTATCTATGAGGAAGATATAGCTGTTATTGAAATTATAAAATTCTAAATAAGTATATATATTTTTTAATTTCTTATATTTTTACACTCTATACCGCATAATATCATTATTGATCTAGAGAAAACATATATCAAGACACTTGCATGCAGTGCCTATAAATATATTGGTAAATGAAAAACAGAATATTATTTTAGTTTAAAGTTTTATAAGAACTTATTTTAAAGGTAAAAAAATTGAGTTGTTACTAGTTTATTGCTATTATTTATTATCAGGCATAATATAAAAATTGTAGTTACAAAACGATTAAAATTAAAGATATTTTCAATTCAGCTTATCTAGATGGAATGGAGTTTGCATTATGCCACCATTCAAAATTAACTAAAAGAATAGAGTAAATGACAAACATATATGGTGGAATAAATTAACTGATTTGAAATGAAAATTAAATTAATGATTAAATTTGCAGAAAAATGTCGTCAGCATGTATAAAAAATATTTAAAAATGAATGCATGTCTAGTCTAGCTATGAATAATTAATACATGATATTTTTGCCTTGATTTTCGAACTGTAATAGTATGCACATTTTATTTATAAAAATAAAATGTGCATACTATTACAGTTCGAAAATCAAGGCTTATTTTATACAAAAACAAAAAAATAAAAAATAAATCAGCTTCACGCTGTATCCCGCACACAGCAGGGTAGGCAGAGCGAACCTTGTGTTAAGACACTCCGTTCCCCACTTTCAGCCGAATTCTGGAAGCATTGCGTATTGAGTGGCAGAACTCAACGCCGCGCTTAGGCCTCGACACCAGAGCGAAGAAATGGAAATATAAATTTAAGTAAATATTTCATCTCCTCGAGTGGGGATCGAACCCACAACCAGTCGAAAGAAATGAAAATATTTAATATCTCATTTCCTCGAGAGGGCTACTAACAAGGTTAGTACAATTCCCTCTGTAAATGTACAGTTACACGCTTGTAGCGACGATTGGCCAGCCGTATATTGAATAAAATTGTAATTATCTAATGAAAATATTTATTAATATTTAAAAAAGAAAATTTTTTGGTACCAACGTCCCCTACCTTCCGTAAGTGATTATTATTGTACAGTATATTTTTTTAATAATTGTATGCATTTTTTTCACACGATAGAGTACACAGAGAGAAATCGCCCAAGTTCCAGATATTATGTGTTGAGTGGTGGAACTCAACGTCGCCTGTATGTAGCCAAAGTGGGAAAATGATCACATTTACGGTTTCACTGCACCACGAAAACCTTAACATATGACAACATATAATATGAAAATCTCTATACTAAAAAAATTAATTTAAAAAAAAGAAGCTCTATACTATACATAATAAAATAATAGAATAGATAATTTTGTAGATGAGGAGATATAAAAAAATATTAATTAGGTCGGTTTGATTGTCTGCCTGTCTGTCTGTTAGTTCGCAAGTTACCCAAAAACTATCCGACAGAATTGAATTAATTTTTATATTCTTATTCTGGTCTGAATTTTGAAAATTGTTCATGATTGAATGTAATCATTCTGTTGGTAAATGCGGCATAATAAAAGTATTATAGGTGGTAAGCCGGCGAAGCCGCGAGTGCACCGCTAGCAATAAGTAGATAAAGTAAAAAATCATTAAACTTATTCCCTGATATGATAAATACTGATAAGATAAACTAAATTAGCTTCTCGCTGTATCCCGCACATAACAGGGTAAGCAGAGGGAACCTAGTGTTAAGACACTCCGTTCCCCACTTTCTGCCGAATTTCGGAGGCGCTGCGTGTTGAGTGGCAGAACTCAACGCCGCGCTTTGCCTCGACATCAGAGCGAAGAAATGGAAATATAAATTTAAGTTAATATTTCATCTCCTCGTGTAGGGATCAAACCCACCACCAGTCGGTTTTACAGTCACACTTTGTGCCACAGCGGTACGACTGGCTTCTGGCCGGATTAAGAATAAGATACTGTATTAAACTGTACCTTGTTTCCGTCTCTCTTCTATAGCTATTAAAAAAAACGAGATATATAAATATTCCCCCTAATATAAATTAAAAAAAATCACATGATAATACATGATAACTACAGTTGTGTTTAAATAAATGCACTTTTTTCAAATTAATTATCTTAAATAAAGCTACAAAGTCATAAAAGTATCCATCCGGATATGAATGAATGCTTTTTAAAGCAAATTATTACATCATTAAATCTTTTTATGCAGTTGTAAAGTAGTTTAATCATTCTAATTGTTATAGTTTTTGCCGTATTTTTAATATGTGACGAACGTAATAAAAGTTGGTAATTGAATTTGTTGGTGAATATGTTAAATAAAATAATAAATATGTTAAATAAAAAATTAATACGCTGCAACCTGCACACACAGCTAGGTAGGCAGAGGGAACCTAAACCTAAGACGCTCCCTATTTTCTGTGTGATTCTGGAGGCATTGCATCAAGATGCACTCAAGAGTGGCGGAATTGAACGCCACTTCGCTTCAAAATATATATTTAAATAAATATTTTATCACCTCGAGAGGGACCGAATCCCTGACCTGTCGCTTTTATAGTGACACTTTGTGCCCCTGCGCCACAAATGACCTGGTAATCATGTTAATAAAAATAATAATATATGCTAATTATTAATCCTATTAGACAGTCGTGGCGGAGCGGCAAAAATGTGTAACTGGACTGGCTTGTGGGTTCGGTTTCCACTTGGAGTAATGCAAAATTTAATATTTTCAAGTCCTCGCTCTGATAACGAGGCAAGGCGCGGCGTTGAAATCTGATATTCCTTTTAGCCCAAGATCCTAGGATCCCCAGATCTACGTCATTTTTGCTAAGCTGAAAAGAGCGTACATACTGATGCGTACTCAATAACTTGACAGTGGGGCCCTTTCAAAGGTAGCGTCAAGTAAAAGTACATCTCTGTCTGGGAGGTTGGTTGAGCTATCAGAATGGTCTCGGTGTGTCTTGAAATTGTACTTAAATAATATATTTAAATTTAAGCCTAGCAGGCTATAACATTTTAAATTATTTTTAGGACATCCGGCAGGAGTAAAGGCCCACGTGAAAGGCTTATTACATTATTTTTAAAACCATATTTAAAGACTAGAGTTGCTACTTTAACGTAGATGAGCGTGTACCTTAAGCAGGGGCTACCTCTTAAAAGGGCCCCACTTTCAAGTTAGTAAATAAGCACAGTCTTAACTATATATTAGACTTTTTATCCTAATATATCTCAGCTCTGCTAAAATGACGTTGGTCTGGGGACCCTGGGATCTCGAGTATATTTTGTTTCGCATCCTCCGAAAATTACCTCGTGAAAATATATTTTATTTCTAAACTAACCGACAAATATTGTGAGTTTTATTTTAGATTTATTTAGATGATCTTCGTTTTGATAGATACTACGTAGAGCTACCTCTTTATCAATGCTAAGGATTCCCAAGCTATGCGGATGAAGGCAGATTGACATTATACAGAGCATTCAAAGTCGTCATAACACGTTATCAGTTATCTAAAGATACATATCAAATTTAATATTAAAATTATGATTTAGTTACGAACGTAGTAATTTATATGTAAAACAATATTATAACTTATTTTCGCGTTTTTTGGTCGAGACATTAATTTTCCTTTTGCACTTGTTTTAAAATTGTGTTATTTTATATGTTTATAGTCTATTCTTTATATTTCATTGCATAGAAAGTAGGCAAGTACTTAGGGAACCTAATATATATCGAGTCGTAATTTCGAGATATTCCTCATTTAGTTAACTCAACGCCATGTTTCGTATTGTTACCAGAATGAGAAGAGAGTGAGAAATTGAAAATAATTATATAATTAAACAACTTGTAACGAAAACTATACGTTTTCGTTACAAGTAGTTTTTTAATTACTTTAATCATTTTTTTTCCTTTTAAAAAATCTGTAAAATTAAAAATATATTAATTACATCACAAGGCTATTTTTAAACTTTGGTAAATCATCTTTTTAATTAAATGCTGTTTGCTCTTCGATCGTTTATTTCGTCTCATCATGATTTGAAATGTAATGTGGAAATAACAACATACTCAAAATTACAAAAGCTTCAAAGATTTGAATTATTGCGTTGACTTAAAGGTTTGATTTTTTCTATGCTACTAGGGATCGTAGGCTTGAACATTTGATAGCAATTTCAGTTTCATACCTCCAGTCTGTAGAAAAGAAACTTCTTAACAAACGAACGACGAGACGATCCTATAGGGATTCTTTTTCTTTCATTTGAGGAACGGAACCCTAAAAAAATTTAATAATATATGACTCTACACACAGATATCATATCACAGGTAAGGTTCAGCCACTAGCTGAAAATGGGAACCTTAGGCAGGTTGTATAAAAAAGTAAGGATTTATTTGAATAGTTTAAAATATTGTATTTATATTTTAAATAAATTAAAATTTGTTTTGTAATTCTACGAGAAATAGTTAGTAATACTTCTGCTTTTTGCTATAGTTAACTGAACATGTAATTAAAAGCAAGTCAACAGAAAAAATGTATGTGCTTAGTAATCTACAAATGATTTTCAAGTTTCCTTAGTGTTCTTAATTTGATTTTTTTTTTAAATTATTGTAACCATTATTTTTTGCCTAAAATATAGAAAATGTGAAGTAATACATTGATAGATATTTTTTAATTAATTGTAATTTTTATGTAAACAATCCAAAATGGCTCAAAATGGCTTGTTAGAATTAAAATTAAATTTAATATAGGTATGTTTTGTTGTTTTTTCATAAAACAAACTCGCAAAAGTACAACAAAATAAACACAACTTAAATAGGTATAAAAAACTAAGACCACGCTTTTTTTAATAGACAGTCCAAGATTCCATCTACCATCTTCCAATTCATCATCAGACCAGCACGATGGGTGAAATTAACTTAGTTCAGCTTAACCTGAAGACACAAGTTTGCGCGTTAACCACAAAAACACCCATTTATCATACCACCAGTCTTTCAAAACACTCCCCTTACAGCCGCGTCCAGTATCAGTAAATTGGGCCTTAATGTTTCGAGTGACTGCCAGTATCGCGTTCATCTGGAAAGCAGGGCCAAGTTGGCCTCGAAGAAGCTGGGGGTCATCAACAGAGCGAGACGGTACTTCACCCCAAAACACCGTTAGGACCTATATAGGGCCCAGGTTCGGCCTCATATGGAGTACTGTTCTCATCTCTGGGCTGGTGCACCCCAGTACCAGCTTGATCCATTTGATCGCATATAACGTAGAGCCATAAGAATCATTAGGGACCCAGTAATCTGTGAAGGGCTTGATACTTTGGCTTTGCGTAGAGACATATCCCCACTGTGCGTTCTCTATCGCATTTATCATGGGGAGTGTTCTGAAGAACTGTTTAACCTGTTACCTGCCGCCGAATTTTCTAACCGCACAGTACGCCATAAGCTAAAATATCATCCACACCACCTGGATACGTGGCAATCCACTACTGTGCGGTTTCGTAGGAACTTCCTTCCACGCGCCACGGAACTGTGAATGGCCTTCCTGCGGTGGTGTTTGCAGGTCGATATGACATGGGGTACCTTCAAAAAACGCGTCTATCTCCACCTCAAAGGCCGGCAACGCACCTGTAGCTCCTCTGCTGTTGCACGGGGTCGTGGGCGCCGGTAATCACTTACCATCAGGTGACCCGTACGCTCGTTTGCCTTGTCCTTTTCCATAAAAAAAAATGTGGAATTCCGATTATTAGATTTTTTACACACTTAGCTATGTTATGCTTATGTTAAAACTCGTCTAAATCGGACAAACAATCTGAATTGTTGTAGCCATTAAAATGACGTATTAAAAAATAACATCTAAAACGTAGTCATATTATTCGTGTTTTATTTTTATAATTTTTACATTATAACTGTAAATTTACTTTAGTTTGACATAAAAATATATATTTAACTAAATTACAATAAGAAATAGGCCAAATATGAAAATTATGACAGAATCATATTTGTATATTTAAATATTATGAAATAGATAACGATCGCTTAAACTTTATCCGGAAAATCTATTAAAAGTATTTACTGCTTTATTGTGTCCTCTAGATGTTGAGGGTATAAGGCATACGCGGAGCGTTTTTCTAGTAGGTTCTTTAAATAAGTACATGTTTATTTAATGTTTTTTTGAGTGTTAAGATAGTCCGTTTCCATTAAGACATTTCCGCTTCCTACTTTCTCCCCAAATACTGGAGGAATTGCGTGAGCAGGATTCAATGTCACGCTTTACGAGAGCGAGGAAAATTAAGATATTAAATATTTTATTCCCCGAGTGGGAATAGAACCAACAACCGTGACGTTGCTACGATGAGTTTATTTAAATGTATTTGTAGTAAATTTATCTATAAAAATCAATATAAAAAGTTTCTATAAATTTACAAGTGCCAACTGTGCAAGGCCACAATCGTGATTTTTTTTCATGAATTTTCACTTGGTGGTGGTCATATAATAATATGGCTGACTAAATTTCACGCCTTTGTTTAACTGAAGCAGTTGAAATTCAATATAATTATTTGAAAATTTACTTATTTTTTTTTATTTAATGTTTTTTTCTTATATCCATCAATCAAAAAAATAAAGAAATTATTAAAAAACTATAAAGAATTATTAGAAAAATTGCACAATGATTTGTTTTATTAATCGCTCATTTCTATAATGTGGACTGAATCTAGTTAGTCGGACAACTTGTCTAACGACGCGTCGACTACGTTTCTCACCCCCCTATAAAAGCCTTACAATGCCTTTGCAATGGCCAGTGTTAAACAGACAGACGTTCAATTTTAAACATTATATATATAAATAAATATAAATTCACATAAAATATTGTGTTTTGTTTAATAAACGGTAAGTAGGTGTGTTTGTTATGTTTCTATTTAGAATTATATTTTTGATTTCTTATTAATAATTTTTTTCTTTAGATTAATGTGATTTAACATGTGATTTATTTTTGTAAAAAACCACGTGGATTTAATTATTTTGTGCATGAGTTAAATAGAATATAGGCATTGTTATTATCTGAAATAATAACCCAATAAAAAAAAAAGTTAACTTATTAGACATGATAAATCTTTTTGCATATATATTTTATATTTTTAAATAATATAATTTTAAAAATAATATTTTTTAAATAATGTAAGTTTTAAAACTTTCATATTCTTGAAGTTATATTATTCTTACTTTATAAAATATTTACATAGCTTCAATTTAAAGTAAACTGGTTAGTTTTTGATTAAGTAAACTGATTTTCACATACATTTTTAGTTTAAAATATTATTTTTTTTATGTACCGTATAAGTTTGAGACTTTTATATGTTTTGTACCCAAAATATATCTTTTGCTATTTTTTACATGTTTGTAAGAAATAAAAATTTATTTCTCCAATTTAGGTTAAGTTTAATTCAATTTAATTTGAATCAAATTTTATTTCGCTACTAAACAGTAATTGGTCCAAATTTAAGAGTAAAATAGAGAACGGAGTGTCTTTACACTAGGTTTCCTTTGTCTACCTTGCTACAAGCGGGATATAGCGTGAAGTTAAAAAATATTAAACTAACATAGTCTGTTCTACATTGAGTGAGCTACTTACTGGAACTAGTATTATGCAAATTTCTATATAAATGAATCAGTTTACTAATAAAAAGATTATTGTAAAATCAAAAAGATCCGAAGCGGTCGTGGTGCAAACTGTAAATGCAAAGGTTGTGGGTTCGAGTCCCACACGGGGAATGAAATATTTATTATTTTCATTACCTCACTTTGGTAACGAAACGAAACGCGTTGTTTAGTTCCGACACTCAACTATTAATGTACCGAAAATTTTGCGAAAAGTATTAACGAAACGTCTTGATAGGAACAGAATCTCTTAACACTAGTCTCTCAGGTTCCCTCTGCCTATTCTGTTATATGGGGAATATAACGTAATGCTAAAAAAATACAAAAAACCAAAGAAAATCTATAATGAACTGAAACGAGAAAACAAGATAAACTTAAAATGTTAAAGTCCTACCTATAACGATCGTTAGTTAATAATAAGTTAAAGAAAATACTGTTATTTTTTTGATTAATTTAGATATTTATTATTAAGAGGAAAGTGAAATCTGTTTATAATTTACTATAGATTTTTGACTCTAAGCTCGACTTATCAGATGATAAAATTGATATTTAGATAATATCAGATTTCTTGCTTCACGCTGTAACTCGTGTATAGCGGGATAGACAGAAGGGCCCTGTTATTAAAACAAACCATTCCTGCAAATAAATGATGTGTTTATTTAATTTTCAAGACATTAAGTTAAATATCTTAACTTTGAATTGAAAACCAAAACGAGTAAAAGAAAGCAACTCATTCCCTCAAGAGACAATCGAGCCCACAACCGTCGAGTTTACAGTCAGACTCTTTGCCACTGAGCCTCTAGGTCCAATAATATATATTTCAGATAAATCTAATTCCACTTCCATTTATAACTAAAGTACATAAAAGTGCAATACTACAAACACAACGATACATCACAATCTGTCACTCGACTTCATTATATTGAATGTTGATACAATTTCTATTTTCGCTACTGAATTGTCTTTTTACTTATTTGTTTGTTTAACAGAAGAATAAAGTAGAATGAGGTCAGTCGCAGCGCAGGGGTGTAAGCTTGCGACAGTAACGGTGACAGGTTGTGGATTCCATTCCCACTCAATTAAGGGAAATATTTAATATTTTCATTTTCCTTCTTCTGTTAACGCGCGGAGTTTAATTCCGCCGCTAAATATGCAATGACTTCAACTTTCGGGAAACCAAAGTGCCTTAGGATCCCAGGATTCTTCTGCTTACCTTGCTATTTGCGGAAACCAGCGTGAAGCTATAAAATATATAAAAAATATTTTATGGCAGTAGAACAGCTTATGATCGTTAGCGCGATAGTCGTGGGGTCGATTCTTACTTACCATGTATAAATTATTCTATTTCTCTGTTTTGGTAAGAAGCTCGACGTTGAGTTCCACCACTTAACACTTAGGGTTTCGATAATTATACGGAAAGAAGGTAAAAGAGTGCCTTAACACTAGGTTCCCTCTGTTAATTGATTATTAAAATTAATTTTAACCGTCACTTTCCACCAAATTTTTGAAACATTGCGTGTTGAGTGGTAGAACTGAACGCCGCGCTTGGACTTGTTACAATGGAGATTGCGAGAAAATGAAGACTTGAAGTATTTCATTTCCTCCGGTGAGAATCGAACCCGTAACCTGTCGAATTTACAGTCGCACGCCGCAGTCGCAGTGCCCATTCGCAATGAATAGCCTCTTTTTATTTATTTTTTAATTATTTGCTCGAATTGAAATTGAATTATACCAGAACTACTAGGAGAAGAGGGAATAAATATTTTCTCCGACCAGATACTGTGTGCAACAAGCACGTATAGGATATATTTTAAACCTATTTATTATTAAATTATTTAATACTTATATCAGATTAAAGTCATTTTCGCTTAGAATTATTATATTATCAGAAAACGAGACTTTTTTAAACATAACCTCAAAAAGATTCGAACCCACAACCATAATGATTTACCGGGACATTGAATTCTCTATTTGATCTTTAATTCTAACATTAGATAATATTTCGTCATTTAAAGTATTCTATTCAATCAATACGTATTTAGTACAAGCTTCCACCGGTAGCTCTAAGGCTTCGTAGTCTGGGGATTATTGTTATGTGAATAGTATTGCAACCAAAAATATCGTGTTTTGTTTTAAGCGATTTATAACCTCCTCCTTTTACAAAAGTCGGTTAAATATAGAGGCTATCGTGTAACAGTTGGACATTTGACGAAGTGTGGGGTTCGATTTCAGGCCGAAAACAAAGATATTTCGAATATAGCAGGATAGGGTATATATAGGGTAGGTTTAGGGAACCTAGTGTTAATACAATTTGTTCCTCACGCACCGTCCAACTATCGTCGTATTCTGTCTTGAGTGGCGGAACTCAACGAGTGTGGGTAAAAATAAACTCTTTCCCCTAAGTGAGAATCGAATCCGCAAATCGTATGTGCTTATGAATATTGTATTTTGTTAAATTATTTTTTAAATTCTATTCTTAGCCTTATACCAACTATTTAATGTTAATTTTATATATCTTTAAAGGTACTTGAAAGTAAACACGATGGATCACAGCGAGTTTCGAGTAAAAGGTAGGTACATTATGAATTAAGATATATTTTTTATATGTATTTAAAATTGCCGTAGAAGTCTTCGGAGGGCAGAAGAGTGCGACTGTTAACGCGATGGTTGTGGGTTCTATTGCCATTCGAGGAATGAAATATCTAATATTTTTATTTCCTTGTTCTGGTACTGGAGCAAAGTTTCGCAACTGGTCACTCAACACCGCAAAGTGAGGAACGAAAGTGTCTTAACACTAGGTTAACAACAGGTTCCATTTCTCTGCTTTGTGCGGGATACAGAGTGAAAATAAAAAAAAATCTATTTAATCACGTCGCCAATACCTGTTTATTTTTTTTTCTTAATTATTTCCTATATTTGTTTATTATTGATATGCTACTTAAACAAGTCTTAGAACTAAGATATAATTAGCACTCAGTATGCAGTTCTTAAAAGAATGCTATAATTTAAGTTGCTTTATTAGGGCTCCGTACTCAAAAAGTGAAATGGGACTTTATTACTAAAACTCCGCCGTTTGTCTGATCGTCTGTCACCAGGTAATATCTCTTGAACCGTGAAGTGAAACTTGAAAACTTGAAAGTGAAGAGTTATTTTTTTACAGATAATCTATAATTTATGAAAGAAACATTTAGAAAACGTAATGAAAATTGAACATAGCGGGACTCGAACCCTCTCGTTATGTTAAGGGGGCTCCCATACAACAAAGTGACATGATGTTTTTGCCGTTTTTATAGATAATGTTACCCTTCGTCCAACTCTCACTTGGCCCGTTTTTTTCTATCTAATTATTTTTATGGCTTTGCAGTATGGTAGGCAGATGGAATCGACTGTTAAGACACTGTTACCCACGCACAACTCTATTTTCAAGATATGTTGCTTCACGTGACTCTATGTCGCTTTATTTTGCTACCAGAACGAGTAACTAGAAATAATTTTATTTGGTCCAGCGGAAATCGAATCCACGACCGTCGCGCTTACTGAGCCATTGCGTCACGACGGCCTTTGTCACAGTGACATTGACATATGAATAACAAACGTAATAACTGCCTAATAATTAAAATAATAACATATATTGATTATTGTGCGTTCGTACGTTTCCGGAATATTAATGAATTTTGTTATTAGATCAAGGAAAAGGTTGAAGAGGTCGTAGCAAGAGCGTATAGTACTCTTAATAAAGGTTTCGTATATAATGTAAATAGAAGGTGGTTTTAAAAATCCTTTGAAAAATTTGAAAACAAAATAATAATATGAATTTGATATGTCCATTTTTGAGAATCCGTACCTCAGACGGTAAAAACGGAACCTTACAATAAAAACTCAGAAAAAATATTAAAAAATGAAAAAATATAGATATTATATAGCAAAACATCAAAAATTTCGCAATGAGGTACAGGAAAAAAACCGAAACATTTGTATTTATGTAATAGATAAAAACTGTTACGAACTTAACTCATTTCATACAAAATGAATACATACTTAAATTTTTGAACTTTTTCTGTAGTCGAGACGAACTTACACTTGACTGGTTTTATAATGATTTAAACCTGCAATATACCTACAACAAACAAGCACAAATAAAAGAAAGTGAATTACAAACCCATAGTATATCAATAAAAAAACGTATGCAAATCGTTATTACTAAGATCAAACGTATTCTACAATATATGAAGTAATAAATACGGAATCAAACGGTATAATAAAATTTGCACCCAATGAACGGGATCAGGGGATAAACTATAACGATACATGGTGCGTTTCGAAGTCAATATTCTAGTCTTATTGGTGTATATAAAATGTTTCGGACAAATTCTTTTATCCTTCGTTGCTTTATATTTTACTTTAACAAGAAGACAGGCGGAGAAAATAGTATAGAAAATATTTATTTCATACTGTGTGTGAGCGTGGGTTAGCGACTGGTTGTAAACGCGGCGGTTGTAGATTCAATACCTGCTCGGGGAAATGCTTATTTTAATTTACCCGCTTTGGAAATGAAAGCGCTGTGTTATGTTTCGACCCTCAACACGCAATGTCTTGAAATTAGGGAACGGCGTGTATTATTTAATGTTATTAATTGCTTTATAGACAGTGAAAAGCTATTTCATATTATATTAACTTCACGTCGTATCCCGCATATTACAGGGTCGGTAAAGGGAACCTGGTGTTAACCTCTCCGTTTGCCGCTTTTCACTGAATTTTTGAGATTTTTTGTTTTTCACTTTAATTGAAGTGATAACGTTGGTACCGTAGTTTTTTTATATTAAACCAATTTACCATTCCTTCCTTAAAAACTTGCAAGTAAAGAAATCTATCTACATTTTAATTAGAATTATAAAATGTGCTTATCCTTTGTACTCTGTGTTTAGAATGCCTGAGGAAAGATAGTTAAATGTATTGCCAACTTAATTAAATTTATAGTACTGTATACTGACTGATTCGCCGTATCAAAACTGTGTAATTTTAAAATATTTTTCAATTTAAAAATAAATAAAAAGTGCGGCGTTGAGTGTAGCCACCCAACGGAGTGCCTTACCACTAGGCTCCCTCTGCCTACCATACTGCTAGATACAACATGAAACTAATTTAATTTTTAAAAAATAAATTCAAACATAAACTAGGGCTCTAAATAGTATTCATAGAGCCTTAGTTAGTGAATAATATTTTTATAATTAAAAATTTTTTTTAGTCATGTAAAAATATTATAGGTAAAAATTTGTAATAATAGATTTTTCTCATTAAGCTATAAGAAAACACACAATAAAATTATTATAGTAGTTATTAGATAAAAAAATATTAATAAAGAATTTCATTAACAAATATTTACAAATTCCCTTAGCCAAAGAGTTGGTGGACTATATAGCTGATTATTTGGAGAATATCCGCGACCACCGCGTGTACCCTGGGGTACAGCCGGGGTACCTCCACAAGAGGTTACCTACTGAGGCGCCACAGCTACCTGAGAAATGGGATGATATTTTCAAGGATGTGGAAAATCATATTATGCCTGGGGTAAAGTATCTTAGATTAATTACTTCAAGATACTTCTTGATTAACTTGCTTTGGAGTAGTTCTATGAAATATTAAATATTTCCAGTAGCAATGCCGAAGTGGTGGTGCTATAAACGTGATGGTTGTTGGCTCAAATCCCACTTGGCGATATGACTTTATAATATTTACATTTTCTTGCTCTGGTAATAAATTAAAGCGTAGATTTCAACCACTCACTCCGTAATATCTTAAAATGTTTCAGGCAAGCAGAATCTTCACATTAGGTTGACATTACTCTTCACTCTAGGTACCCTGATATATACGGGATACAGCTGAAAAAAATTAACATTTTTAATATATTTAGTAATCATATATCTATTGTTCTTAGGATTAAACATACTCTAAATTGCATATTTTCATCAGATCGTCCACTGGCAAAGTCCACACATGCACGCCTATTTCCCGGCGCTCACCTCGTACCCGTCTATAATGGGAGAAATGCTGTCAAGCGCTTTGAACGTACTGTGCTTTACGTGGGTAAGTTAATGTTTTAAATTTATTAAATATCTTATTATACTCCTCATGCCCAATCTGATGTTCTTTGTAGAGAGATTTTACAGACTGCAGCAGCAGTAGTTTCTCTCATCATTTATTTTTAGCAACCCTATCAAACACCTTTTCTAAATACACAAAAACACGAAAACTTTTTGGTTTACTGCCAATTTTTTTTCGTATTATTTAAAATATATTTATAATTTTTATATATGAAACATATATAAAAAACATGCAACGAACGAAGAAGACGAAAGTGTAAAACAGAGTGTCTTAGCACTAGATTCCATCTGCATACCCTGCTATATTCGAGGTATAGCTTTAAAACTAAAAAAATATTATGATTAAGTAACTCATCTATTTAGGCGTCTTCACCCGCCGGAACTGAACTGGAGACCATTGCGATGAACTGGCTGGGCAAGCTTTTAGGCCTTCCGGACTGTTTTCTTAATGAAAAAAATGATAGTCCAGGTGGCGGCGTCATCCAAGTAAGTATTGAGTGAACCTTATCATATCTTGGCTTTTCTTCCATGAGTTTCGCATTTACATTATGGACCTACATACTAAGCTAGGATAGAAAGGATATATCTTATCGAATAGTTTGTTTTTCTAAGAATTGTAATTTCGGTTACTGAGTGACTGACAGTAACTACAAAATGTAGAAAGGTAAAATTTGGTACTCATGAACCTCGGAGTCAAGAGAGGAGTTCTAAGGAAGGATTTCTTGAAATTCTTATTGGAACGTAAAAATACTTATTTTATGTTAGTTCAGTGTAAGCGATGTTTCGACTACGATTAGTACTGTATAAAGTATCTTTTCGTACATCTGTAGAATTTTTATGACATACGTATTATAATTTTTATGACGTAAATATAAAAATCATAATAAAATAAGGAAAGATAAAATATAATAAAGAACAAAAAACCCGTACAAAAGGCAAACTAAGTCTGTGATGTGGTTCAACTCATAAGAATAACCCACCACCTTTACTTATCTAGTGAAACAAAAAGAAACAATTATAAATATTTCTTCTTAAAATGATCATCTCCACATTTGGTCAGTACTTTTTAAACGATCTTCGCATTCAAGCGAATTAACACTAGACATTTTATGTTTGTTCCATTTATAACAGAAAATTTCTATTTCCACTTAGGGATATTACATATTTCGTTTCGATTCCTCGCTCTGGTGACAAGATAAAGTTCAGAGCTTAACTCCGTCATTCAACACGCAAATATACCAAAAAAATTGACAGATAACAGAAAATTGAGTATATTGACACTAGTTTCCCTCTGCCTACCCTGTTGTGAGCGTGAAGCTTTTTTTATATATATTATTTTTTACTTCTTTACCTTTAGACAACAGCAAGCGAGGCGACTCTTGTAAGTCTACTAGCAGCACGTACGAGAGCTCTGATGGAACTGTCAAGCCTCAACCCTGATATGCAGTCTTCTGAGTTATTGGGTCATTTGATCTGTTATTGTTCTGATCAAGCTCATTCTTCAGTGGAGAAAGCTGGTTTAATAGGTAAGAGGTAATATAACATAAGAATTAAGAATGTAGCATTCTTATAGAAAATAATTATTAATATTTTCCACATGTTATTTCTGCTAGATCTTTTTTCAAATTTTTACCAATTATGACATATATATAAAATTTAACAATAAAATAATGACGTAGAGATACACTCGAAAATAATAGCTTATTGCAAACTTATTTTATTTTATATTTAAAACCGTATATTGTTTTTTAAAAAATATAGTAAATAAAAAGTATATTGTTAGTGACAGTTTAGTTTGCCTGCAAGTGGAGAGTGATGTTTTGTCTACCTCTTTGCGTTGTGTTTTTTGAGCTTCATGCTGTATAGTAAGTAGGCAATACTTTCTCTCAAATTGTGTTGAGAGGCAGAACTCAACTCTTTCTTTGTCTTGGTACCAGAAGGAAGAAAGAAATGGTAATATTAATAAATAATAATGAAGTCCCTAAGCGACACGATGGTTTTTTTTATAACTTGTGTGCATATTCTATTGGTGTATCTTAAATAAACATCTACTAAATTATATATTTTTATATCACAATATTATAAATATCTTTTTTCTGTTCTATGAGAACGTCAAAATATATTTTTATGTTCAGGCTTAGTAAGAATGCGCTATATCGAGTCGGATGAAAACCAGTGTATGCGCGGAGCTAAATTAGAAGAGGCCATATTGATTGATAAGGCGAAGGGTTTGGTTCCTTTTTGGGTATGTATATTTTTATATTGCTTAGAGGGAACCTAGTCTATTGCTGATATTCCGTTCTCTACTTTTCGCCCAATTCTCGATCTATTGAATGTTGGTTGCTGCAACGCCGCGATTTGATTTCTTACCAGAGAAAATAATTTTTCTTACCCCAATTGGGAAATTGAACTCACAATCTGCACACGGTCTTAACATTAATTTATTATACATAATTTTAACGAAATATTAAAAAAAAATGACGCCAACAGTAACAGCAGAAATATCTTAGAACACAGTATTTAAAAACCAAAGCAATTATTTTAATATTCTATAAGACATCCGCTGTATAATACATAAAACATAAAATAAATAGATATTATACTCATTATTTATTATTTTAAATACCTCCCATGGGTTTTGTTAGGGAAATACTCTATCTTAGTAATAATATTGTAAATTCGCTATTTTTAAAAGCAGCTGGGGCACTCTCTGGGACCAATTATACTAAGATTAAGGAAGCAAGAAGCTTAGTACTTCGTGAGACACTGATTGGTTGTATTTTAGATTTATAGTCACTGTGATGCAGTGGGATAGCGTGTATAAGCGCTTTGGTTGTGAGTTCGATTCCCGCTCAAGGTTAAGGCTACGTTGCATATAATTTTATGTTTACAAAGTCTTTTACAAAGTTATATAATTTTAACTTTCTTCACTAATCTATACTTATAATAAATCTGTAGAAAAGTCGTTTCTGTACATTGAAAATATTTAAAAAAAAATTAGCTAGGGTGTTAAAAGATAACTAACAGAATCCATTTCCAACATTTTTGGAATTTTTGTCTGTTTGTCTGTTTGTCTGTTTGTCTGTTTATCTGTTTGTCTGTTTGTCTGTTTGTCTGTTTGTCTGTTTTCCGGTTTATGTGAACACGCATCACGTCAAAAGTACACAATATATTTAAGCAAGTTTTATACGTAAAAATTACCAGTAAATCAAAGTAACATTTAGTGTTTATTTCATTGTAATAGCTTCACTCTATCAAAAGATATAAGTATTTAAGTTCCCAAGAAGCTTATATTTGAGATAGTAGAACTCGATACTAGAAACGCTATCTATTTTATATTTTAAGTAGGTAGGTAGGTAGGTGGGTAGGTAGGTGGGTAGGTAGGTGGGTAGGCAGGTAGGTAGGTGGGTGGGTAGGTAGGTAGGTAGGTAGGTAGGTAGGTGGGTAGGTAGGTAGGTGGGTAGGTGGGTAGGTGGGTAGGTGGGTAGGTGGGTAGGTGGGTAGGTGGGTAGGTGGGTAGGTGGGTAGGTGGGTAGGTGGGTAGGTGGGTAGGTGGGTAGGTGGGTAGGTGGGTAGGTGGGTAGGTGGGTAGGTGGGTAGGTGGGTAGGTGGGTAGGTGGGTAGGTGGGTAGGTGGGTAGGTGGGTAGGTGGATAGGTATGGATGTATGGATGTATGGATGTATGGATGTATGGATGTATGGATGTATGGATGTATGGATGTATGGATGTATGGAAGTATGGATGTATGGATGTATGGATGTATGGATGTATGGATGTATGGAAGTATGGATGTATGGATGTATGGATGTATGGATGTATGGATGTATGGATGTATGGATGTATGGATGCATGGATGTATGGATGTATGGATGTATGGATGTATGGATGTATGGATGTAGTGTATATTTTTTTCAATTATTATTACCAGTAAAGTATCGATACTAATGTGATATCTATATATTTAATATATCAAATTTTTTTTAGTAAGTTTTATAATTCTAATAGAATTAAACAACTTTATAAAATGATTTTTCCTTGCATGCGTTGTAATAATTACAACATAATATATAAAATTTTATATGTTACTTTAATTATTATCTTAAAATAATTAAATGTATTTTGATCAAATTTATTTTCTTAAAAATTAGGAGTGCCCAACAAAGCTATCATTTCTCTATGAAGATATAAATAAATAGTTATAAAGGTCAGTTATTTAATCATTCCACCATTCATACATGACAAATATTACAATAAAAACAATTAAGCTGATTGTACCGCTCCCGCACCGCGCTCACGTCTTAGCTCTTTAAATCGCTTAAGTCGTTTCTGAGATAAGCGTCGACTAACAGAAAAACCAAAAAAACGGCAAAATTTATAAATATTATTGTTGCTGATTCTATTACTTTGTTAATTGCTCCAATAATAATTTGTTTAATGAAAATCGAAAATGTCATGGTTTTAATCATTTTCACATTAGAAATCATAAGTGCACTGCAAGCATACATTATTTATTACAACAAGAACGTAATTCCCTGTACCGAAACAAACAAATAATTCACAAATTTAAGCGGGTGAAGCCGCGAGTTGGTTGCTGTATTTTATAAAATTTTATGTTGTGATTATAATAGATGGATCACGTGGTGATGTCAATACGTTTCAATCATTGGCATGTATTTATAGTATACATGTATATCTTCCACGTACAGACACCGATGAGTTAGGATTTTATTGTAAGTAGCGATATTACTATAACTATATATCTATAACTATAACTTAGGTCCTAAAGACTCCTTAAGGCAAAAGTTTAAAGAAATTAATATATTGACAGTTGCATCTCTCTTATGAGTGGTACGAAAATGCGACTGCGTTGCAAACATACATTATAGGTATATTACATTTAAAATGCTTGGATTTATATTTAGACAGGGATGTGATTTTAAGAACATACGTACATTTTATCTTTTGTATAACTCATATGTTAGATCTTACTTAGAGTATGCTTCGCCTGTCTGGAACCCACAGTATGATAAATATATATTTGCAATTGAAAGCGTCCAAAATAAATTTATACGGCGATTACTATACAAATTTAAATTGCACGATGCTCAGAATCTAAATATTTTATCATTAAAAAAACGAAGAGGATATAGAGATCAAATTTTTTTGTACAAACTCTTACACAACCTTATAGATTCTAACTATCTGCTAAGTAATATTCACATAAAATGTCCAACTTTTAGTGCCCGATCTAGAGATACCTTCTACATTTCTGCTCGAAAAACTAATTATGCCAAAAATTGTTTTTTACTTAGGTCTTGTAGGGCATACAATAACTGTTTTAGCGATATAGATATATTTCATAACAATTTTAAACAATTTTCACGCAGAATTATTGACAAAATTCACCTGAAATGAAAATCTTAACCTTTTCTTTTCTTTTCTTTTGTACAATTTAAAAAATATATATATTCAGTCCAGTAAGTTAAACTTAATTATAATAAGCAGCTTGTTTATCTTCTTTATATATGCATGTGTATTTGTGTATATGTGTGTATGCGTATATGTATATATATATGGGCATGCGCGCATGCATGCACACGTGTACGCATGCACGCGTGCGTGCATGTGTGCACATATGTGTGTATGTATGTATGCGTGTGTGTGTATGTAGGGTGTATACATGTATATATTGTAATTTTCTTTTACATATGTATTATGTTCTTTTTCTTTTTTTTTTTTGTTCACTCCATGTCTGATGTATAAGTGGAAACTTTATTGGCTAATGTAATGTAGATATGTACTAGCTTTAAGTATTGTAAGCGCTGTTTGTTTCCCAATATAAAAATAAATAAATAAATAAATAAATAAATAAATAAAACACGAACATAATTTTAGTGTATTAAGCAAATAATTCTGTGGTTTAAGCGGGCGAAGCCGCGAGCGGGCCGCTAGTTAATACTATTAGACTGGACTTATTAACTTATATAATGAAATTGTTGTTGATTCAAATCCTATTAAGGTTTATACGAATCTTGATGATTTGTAAGATAGGGATTGGTTGTGTTTTAGATAAGAGTTATCGTGGTGTAGTGGGACAGCTGTTGTGACGAACGACAGAAGCGTGACGGTTGTGGGTTCGATATCTACTTGAGTTAATCATTCGAAGGTTTTTATATGTTCACGTATTATTCCTAGCACGGTGGTCACAGACGAACGGGGCAAACGAAAATGACGAATTTGAACGTGACTTACATAAGCATATTATAAAAATTGAATAATGTCTGATCTACATATATGTTCGTATTTAGTCCACAAATTTCAACAAAAATGTAGTTTATGAATATTTTGAATAATTGATTTTACTTTTAAATACATTTCGAAACCATACTTTCTGTTTGAAATCACGTGTATTTCAACATTAGGAACAGCCCAATTCTCAAAAAATATTTTGTGCTCAAAAATAAATCATATATAATTAAAAAAAGGCCATTAATAATTTTGATCGCTCGTCAAATTCCTTGATACTTCATTATTTTCAACATATTGGAGTTGTTGATGCATCATTAAACAAAGTAGGCGCGATATAATGAGCTATCGCGCGACTAAACTTATAGAATTACATATAACTAAGTTTACTTAGGCATTAGCTCTTAATTGATGCAACAATGACGTATATTTTATATCTATAGAGTAGAATGTAATAATAATGGCATTTTTAAGGTTTCCATACCATATAAGATAAAATGGAACCCTTACAGCATCAATTTTTTGTCCGTCTGTCTGTCCGTTTTTCACAATTATTTCGTGTCAAATTTCAAGATTCTGAGTTTACGGGAAGTACTCTGTAGGTTTTGATTCCCTTGCGAATTTCGGAAATTTATGAAAAATTTGTATCTTTTGATTGAGTTGGCTTAGACTTCTCATTTTTTCACAGCTTTTGAGTATTTATTATAAATTTCAGCTTGATATCTCTGCGCGTTCTTGAGAAAAACGGTCTTGAGAGATATACGGACAACAAAGTTTAGATTTTGTCGGCAGAGAGAACCTAGTGTTCGGACTCTATTTTCTTCATAGAATACTTTCTATAGGTACACTTAATTCTGTTATAGGTCTGTGCCACATTAGGCACAACAGGTTCAGTGGCCTTCGACAATCTAAGGGAGGTAGGCGAGGTATGTGAAAAACACTCAACTTGGCTTCACGTGGACGCTGCGTATGCTGGTAGTGCCTTCATCTGTCCTGAATATAGGTATGAATCGTTAATAATGAAATTATTGAAATGTTGATTTGAGAACATGTGTGAAATATTTCATATTGACGTCATTTCTTGATATTTTTTTTAAATTTAATGATAAGTGCAATCATCGATAATCAAAAATGATGATGATAATGCTGATGATGATATCATTTATCATCATCATCATCTTGCTAATGATTATAATGATTATTTTTTGTTGAAAGTATAACTTGGGGGAGACAAATAAAGACTAACTAAAGATTTTCTAAATTTTCTTGGGAGCTTTAGAAACGGGATTTTATATTTTATACGTACCAAAAACTATAAGGTTATTATTTTTTGTAGGCATTGGCTAGATGGTGTTGAGTTGGCAGATTCATTCGCGTTCAATCCGTCTAAGTGGCTGATGGTGAACTTTGATTGCACTGCTATGTGGTAAGTGAGAAGTTAATTCTGATATATGTATGATTTCAAAACGTTATGCTCTATTTAGATTCCTTTTTCACTATTTAGATGGAAAGTGACACAGTCACATTGTACCACTATTATCTTATGGCGGGAAGTGGAAATGAAGTATTATGTCAATAACTTTTAATTAATTCCTAACCTCCCCCGTAGGAACCTCCCTCCGTTCCTCCCTTTCCGCCAAATTCTGGAGGCATTGCTTTGCATATTTCATTTCCTCGAGTGGGGATCGAACCCAACAATTAGTCGCGTTTTCAGTTACACTTTGTGCCCCCGCACTGCAACTGACCTCAAACCTTAATTAATTTGATTTAATTTATATAAAATATTCCACTAGCAGTAACAGTTACTAGTCGATTTCAAGTTAAATAAGTAACTTTTTGTTCAAATTAAAATGGGATCATTCAAATATATAAACTTTTTTTAGCTTCACGCTGTGTCAAGCATGAAGCAGGGTAAGCAGAGAGAACTTACAAATAAATATAATCCAATCCCCATTTTATCTCCAGTTCTCGTAACATTGACTGTTGAATTGCAGGATTCAATGTCGTTTAATAATTTTATATTTATATTGTAAAAGCAACATAATATATTTTATCATCATTTTCCAAACAACAGCCGGCGATAGAAATAAGGAAACACAATATAATAGACAATATAATATGTTTCAGGGTCAAAAACAGTACTGCCCTACATAGGACGTTCAATGTTAATCCGATTTACTTACGACACGAAAACTCAGGTAATGCTCGAGTTGCTTAACTCAATTAAAGATATATAAGGAAAATGTAGAAAAAAATATTGACACGTCCACTGTTTTAAATTAATTTTTAAATAGCCATAAGTGAAGTAGCTCGTATATTTAAATTTCGATATTTTATATATTCGATACGATCCATACAGTACCTATATACATACATAATATATGTATGTATAGCAGGAGTTTTAAGTCCACTCTGTATCCCGCAAATAGGATATACGAAGGTATTTGTATTCTAGAACTAGTTTGAAAGTAGAAAACAGAGTGTCTTAGCACTTCCTCCTATCTACCCTGTTTTGCAAGATGCTGTCTGAAGCTGTAAACGCATTTTATAACCTTAATTACGGCAACCAGTGTGCAATTTATTAATCGTAAGGTCGTAAATCGTACGTCCTCCATTGATACCGTTTGTAGAAAAATCTATATTAACTAAATATTTTCTTATTTACAGGAAAAGCTATTGATTATATGGTAAGTAAAATGTTTTGTGTTTATATAAAAGTTCCTTATAAGATCTTTAGTTTTTTTTTATTAGTCATTATATTGTGTAAGATGAATTATACTAGAACTTATGGGCCCCGCGCGGCTTCGCCCGCTTCTTGTTTATTTTATTTATTGAAGTATACCAATGGCAAATTGGTTAGCGAATTGAATAAAGCGTGACTAAAATCTTACTGAAAATTCCTTTTGCTAAGGTATAAATATTTTTTTGTTAATTTCTATAATTATTTACATTTGCCATTTTAGTAATTTTTATAATTTAATTTTAATAATAAAGTATTTTCCAGATTTTTAATTTAGCTGATTCTGTTTTTATAGTGGTTGGGTTCTTATAGTCTCTTATAATATCTAGAATACTATGATTATTCATCAGATGTTCCAAGATTTTCTATTAGAAAGACTAAATAGAAAATGTTTATTATGCTTTATACTTTTCTAAGACAACACTTGATTATTTCTTATTGTTTAGCTGGACCACTATGGTTCTGAATGCTGCAGTTGTGCAAGTCTTCCAAATCAAATATAGCCTTGACCCTGCCCAGAGCTAATAGCTCTACAATAAACAAGTTTCATTCTCATCAAGAAAATGTGCGTAAAAAAACAGACAAACAGACAGACAAAAAGTTTATAAGTCATAGATCCATGTTCTATTCGCTACTTTTTACTCTTTTATTATAGTATAGGTAGATCATACCAATATAATTTGTGTTTTTTTTCATAATTTACAAACCATTGATAATACAAAACTTAATTAAAAATATTAGGTTGGTTCACAAGATGCGAATACGAAAAACAAAATAGACATAGATATCAAACGTTCCGACTTAAGTACTATCAGTACTGACATCACTGACATTGCTGACAAGCGTACTGACAGCGTGTCTACTAATGACGAAGGCTATCCCACAAGTGAAGATTTGGATGATGAAAGCGATGAAGAGATGAAATTACATGGTTACAATGCAATGTCATCTGGTTGCAATGAAAAAATACAGTTAGAAAATCCTGATAAAACGGAACCTCTTGTATGATTTTTTTTATTTAGGTGATGGGTTTTTGGTGATGGTGATGCTGGTGTTTATGGTAGTGGTGATGGTTCGGTATCGCAATAAATACAATTTTTTTTAAAGGCTTCTTGCTGTATCCTGCATATAGCATAGTAAGAACCTAGCGATAAAACATTCCGTTCCTACGCACCGCCAGATCCGAGATATTGCGTGTTGAGATGTGGAACTCAACGTTGCCTTTTATCTTGACTCGAGCTAAATGAAATAAAAATAATGAATTCTCTCGAGTTGGAATCCAATCCAAAACCGTCGCCTACAGTCAGACGCTATCCCGCTGCGTCACAACCGGATTTACTTTTTTCAGCTTCACGCTTTATCCCTAGCAGATATTTTATAGCAATATTATATTTGTAAAAGAAATATATCTGTTTGTCTGTTTATCAACAGCCTTTATCTTAGGAACGCGTAGAGATATCGAGTTGAAATACAAATTATATACTCAGATCTACAACCCCATGATTTCCTGAAAAAAAAAATAATATTTGTACATTTACTTTAAAAACAGATATGGTCATTTATATTGCAAAAAAAGGGAATCAAAATTAATAGACCTAGAATTATGAAATTTCCTAGCTAGCATCTACAGGTAGTACTAGTTCAAGAAAAAATTAAAACTATGCATTTCTGGGTAAATCCTAAAAGATAATAGCCTTAAAAGGGGGGCAAAATTTTGTATTAAAGTTGCTAGCAAGTTCAAGTGAGGTAACAGATGAAATGCTCTGGCTAAGCTAGGCTTGACTTTCAGAAAAAGCTAGAGCCCGACTCGCACTACTCTGGGTTTTTTTAATTATTACCGAAAACTATTATATTATTGACTGTGACTCTGTCTTCACTTTTTTGATCATTTATCTATAATAAATATATATTATTATATTGTATGTTTCCGGTATATTAATAAATAATTTGTCTCCATTTCCAGCATTGGCAAATTCCTTTAAGCCGCCGTTTCAGAGCTCTGAAGCTGTGGTTCGTACTGAGGAACTATGGTGTGGTTGGACTACAAAAGCATATACGTGAGGTAATATTAACACTATTTAATGCTTATAACTTCATTTTCTACGCTCAACCCTTACAACATAAAGAAAAAAAATATTGAAATATGTAGAAGCAGACAGATAAAATATTTTAAAAATCATAGATAAAATCTTAGATTTATGTTTTAAAATGTTTATTTTTCGTATTTATTAAATATAGATACATGTTAGTGTATTACTATGGTGTAGAAAAAAAATGATTTATTAATATTTCAAATACTATTTACATCAATTAAGTGCAGTTGAATTATTTTGTGAAAGTGTTGTGATTTTTTTTTCCGCATATGGCAGTAATAATCCAATTATAATACAAGTGAATATTCGAACAACCTTTTAACATTTTTAAAATGTTGTGGAGCAAAAATACATTTAACATATTTTTAAACACATAAAAACTAAAGAACTACAAAAAATAATGATCTACATTCAATATTTTTGTACATTTTCTAAAAACCTATTGATATTTTTTTTGCTCTAATTAGTCTCTAATATGTTTTTCAGGGTGTCCGTCTTGCCCAAAAGTTTGAAGCCTTGGTCTTAGCTGATCAACGATTTGAAATACCACAACCCAGGAATTTGGGTAAATATCTTATAATATTTTATATAGCAGGGGCACAAAGTGTAACTATAAAAATGAGTGGTTATTTTTTACCACGCAACACGCAACGCCTCCAGAATTAGGCAGAAAGTAGGGAACGGAGTGTCTTAACACTAGGTTCCCTGTGCCTACCCTGATGTGTGAGGGATACAGCGTGAAGCTGTCTGTCTATATATACTTAGCACACAATATCTTGGAAACTCCTTCGAAATGTGTAGAACAGAGTGTCTTAACACTAACTTAGTATATCCTGTTATGTGTGGGATACAGCGTGAAGCTAAGAATATTTATATAGTAAAAAATATTTCTGCAGGCATGGTCGCTTTTCGTCTTAGAGGTGATAATACTTTGACTGAGCGTCTTCTCAAGCGCTTAAACGCAAGAGGCTTCATACACGCCGTACCTGCCTGCTTCAAAGGAGTGTATGTCATACGATTTACTGTAACCTCCCAGAGGACGACGAACCAAGACGTTCTAGGTGAGGATGTTGATCGTTTTTTATTTATCCAATAATTTTAATGAACTCAATACGTGAAATCAGATCGTGTTCCAATTTATAATGATCAAAAATATAAATCAACAATTATAGCGGGTTTTTAGAAACCTAGATGAACATCCCGTACAAAATAGAAAAATGTAGAAATTAAAGTGTTTTGTTGAAGTGATAACTTCTTTAGCACCGTTGTGATTTGAAAGTCGATAAAACAAAAAGACGACGACAGTAAAAGGGGCGTTTTCGAAAATATAAGTTCTGAGACTTAAAACTTAAAGTTATCTTTTCTCCTAAATTTTACATTCATCTCATTATCTTGAAGCTAAATTGTTTTAAGTTTTCGCTTTGTACCACGTGTAAATGTATATTTAATTTTTTGTACAGATGATTGGAACGAAATCAAGACTGTTGCTTCTGAAATATTAATAGAGGTTTACGGATCTGACAAAGGCAATATTGTTATACCAAAGAAGCCAAGGATTTCTTTGAAAGGTATTTTTTATTCTATACAACTACCCACTCGCGGCTTGGCCTGTTCGAACTACTGAATTATTTACTTAATACCCTAATTTATGTTCCTGTTTTAATATATAATGTATGTTTTCAGTGCACTTAAGATTTGTAATGTGAAAATTATTAAAACCTTAGGTTATATTTTCGTAATTACCATTGGGATATTCAATGGTTTCGAAAAAAAAACAATTTATCCATACTTATAATTAAATCGTAGCTCCTAGAGGTCTGTACATAAAGGATAAATTAGAAAAATTGATACTGGGTGCATTTAACAGTGTAACGAACTCTATCTAAGAATATCAGAAACTACATAACCGATTTAAGAGCAGTTTGCATTATTATATTTTGGCAAGCTTCCAAAAGTTTTTTTTACATTTGGTATAAAAAAGTTACTACTTTATTTAATTGGCAGATATTTTATTGAGAACAAGTAAGTGAATCAGTTTAGTACATAAATGATTGTGTTGATCAAGCGGACGAAGGCGCGAGCGGGTCGCTAGTGTTTATGTATCTTAAATCGATTTAGTTGCTTTTATTTAAATTTTATTTTGTAACATTCGTCAATGTTACAAAATAATAAATGAATTAATTATTTACTAATATAGAAACACAATTTAATATATTACAATCACATATTATATCTGTACAATTGAGAATGTTTAATATTTATGTATAGTATTTTTGCTTAAAATATATTTGATATCTTAATACCAATAATTATTACAGCGAAAAAAGCGTATTTTAGGCAAATTTAAATCGTTATACTTTTTGGAAAACTACCAACATTCTTATAGTTAATAAATATTTAAATAAAATATTTTCCCAAATTAAAAAAAGTCTATATTTGTCACCTGACTAATATATCGAAAATATATTGAAAATTACACATTAGTATCGACATTGTACTGTTGATGGTAATTGAAAGATAGGAATAGCATAAAATACTACGGGATACCTTTACGTCTATGTAATTAATGTCTATTGAATGTAATGCAGGATAGCTGCCAGATAATGTAATATAATGCCATATAATAAATACCATTGACTTTGAAAAGAGCAACTGTTGAGTTTCTTGCCGGCTTTTCTCAGCAGAACTGCCTTCCGAAGCGGTGGTAGCTTTTTTCGTCTATTTTTTCATTTGACTTGATTCAAAAGTGCTTATAAGAGTTTATTTGAATAAAGAATATTTTGAATTTAAATTTGAATTTGAAATCTAATGTTCAAAGCTGTTTTTCATGACAAAATATAGAATAAAATATTTTATACAGGAATCATACATTCTTTATATTCTTTCACAATGATACATTATTATATTCTTTAGAGGTTTAGATCTCCGAAATCCTAATAATATGTACCATAAAAATTAAGCCATAATTTAAAATATAAAACTGCATACAAGTAATTTGATTTGAGTATTACATTAAGTTTAATTCATAAAATATATTTGATACTTCATTAATATGATTATTTCGTGTAGTTTTATATACACAGTTGAGAAAGTTAATCTATCTATATTAATAAATTTAAAATACAATAATAACATCATCATCAATAATTTAAATGTATTCACATCACCACGTCATCTAAACAAAATATCAGCTTCTATCAACTATCAGCTCACAATTAGAATTTACTTTTCAAATATATTTACTTTTTATTGTATACATCGCCATTTGAACTAGTTCTGACAAATATACCCACTATTATTATCACCAACATTGTTGCTTAAAATGATATTTATGGTGCACTGAAAAGTAGTATTTGATCTTTTTTATTAATGGTTAAATAAATAAGGAATGATTCATTCGAATTAATTAACAATTTTGTTGAAAATTATATAACTTAGCTTCGCTTGCGAATAATCGATGTAATTTGACTGGGTCATATTTAAATTTTTCCTACTAAAATTGCTTTATACTTCATTATGAAACTTTCATTATCATATAAGTTGCTTTAGGCTTTGAACTATTACAATACCAAAATTCGATACGATACGACTCGATATTGACATATCGATAATTCTAGTTTGCCTCTGTTATCAAAGTAATTAATTAATTATATTTTTTTTAATATCTTTCATGTGCAGTATTGACTTTTCTATCCTTTTATTATATAAGAGAGATAAATATTATCTACATAATAAAAAAAATCATAAAATTCAGAAAAAAATAACTTATTTTAAGTAAACAATCGTTAGAACTTTATTGTCCAGTCATCTTCATTTTATTTACATTATTATATTAATATTTAATATTTCAGAAACGCGAGAACTAAATGCCACATTTGGCACCAGTCTCCTCCTTGCCAATAGCCCGATGAGTCCAAAAATTGTAAACGGAACCCATGTTGCCATTTGTGATTATGAACAAGTACTATCGTCTTGTGCCCAAACTTTTGCACAATTGAAGATGGAACCTAAAGATAGTCCGGGTAAGAATGATATTCCTTAATATAATAGAACTAAAGTACAGTTAATATTGGTATATAATATATAAGGTGGGATGTAGATAAATTAATGGTCTGATTGGCTAAATTTTGACTCACGCCATTATGTCTAGTCTCTAAATATCAGTCATATAAAGGGCGAGGAAACATAATATTAAGACACTCCGTTCCCCATTTTCTGCCCAATTGTTTAGGACTTTGCGTATTGAGTAGGAATTCAACGCCGCTCTTTGTCTGCTAACTTTTGCTACATTTAAATTGAATATTAAATTATGAATTATATATGACTTCTATATGTGATTGTTTTTAATTTAACCTTTGTTAATTCAATACGATTTTTTTTCTTTTTAACTTCCTGTTACATTAAGAAGAATAGCATGCATAGCTTACGACTAAACTCTTTTATAGTTGGCTTAAAAATAAAGTTCCACATTTATCATCTTCTTTACATATATATATTTTTCATTTAGAAATCTTTAATCTTTCTTTAAGAACATCTCATTAATTTAGTACTTTATAACTTTTATTGACTATTATATCATAACATACTTTCTATCATAATCCGCTTTACTAACTTTGTCATAGAGATGCGCAGGCGCATCCGCGGTATACGCATGTGCGGAAAGAAATACTCACTTGATTCATACATGGACATGGTACAAGGGCTTATGGTGGAGCAATCTTTACCTTTCTGCTCGGAAGATGAAAGGGAAGACGCTTCTAATGGTAATTGGGCTCTTTCTAGAGTAAATCTTCAGTTATCGCCAACACCATTTTCCTTTGCTTTAAAAAAAACCATATTTTTGTATTTTTACTTTGTAAGTGTGTAGTAGACTAAGTTTGTATTGTTCATTATTTTATGTGTTCCTAGGTTTTAATTTTATTGGTTTATTTTAGGACCGAAAAGTGATCCGATTGGAGCAAAATATTGAGGTAATTCAGGATTTGCTAAGAAGGTGGCGGATTTATTCTGCTTTAATTAAGTCCACAATTTATTGCTATAATACAAAAGCTTTTAATAGAGCGTTTTCTTCCCAGCATATCATAATAGAACTTAGTGGCGTTCTAAAACAACATTCAATTAAATAATTTTGATATCTTACAGGCTCTAGTCCCGGCGAACGATCTTCCATCACAACTTCCCCTGTAGCATCTGCGAGTAATAAACGAGAAAACAATACGGAAACAAATCAGTTAAGTGTTCCCACTACTGGTACACCATCTAAGCCATCTCGATCCAAATCTGTTGACATTTCTCTATCTGAATTAAAACTAGATGAGGCTACTATATCTATTGATATGACAAATAATGAAATAACAATAACGCCAACTGGTTCCAAAAAAGTTGACGAATACGTCCGTTTCAATGCTATCGATGAAAAATTGGATATGGGTGATAATATTAGTAATTCTTTTGATAAATTTCAAGATGCGCTTCTTAGTGACTATCGTTCTGATATAAATGATAAAGATGATTCATCTAAGCTCACTATTAAAGGCCCAGGTAGTTACATAAAGAAATTGATTCAACAATTTAGTGAAGGGCCATTCGATGTAGAAGAAATGAAGGCAGAAAATGAAAGAGCTATTTCAAAACAAACAATGAAAGATAGGGCTGATGCAATTTGCAAGAAATGTTTTCATTATAAAGGTAGAATTAATAAGTAAATAACTAATCATTTCAAATCTTTGATATTAATAGTATTATTTTTGTTATCTTTTTGTTTACATACTGTCGAGCACAATTATACAGCTTTTTAACAGATTATTATGCTTATTTTGATAAGATTTTGTTTAAATGAAAGCGCAAACGATATACAATCACAGTTTATCAAAAATATGTAGATTATAGAATATTTAGAAGTATAATCTAAGCTTTTAGACATAGATTTAGATTTAACAAGTATAAAAACTATTATTTAGGTAATGAGATCTTTAATTTTAACATATATATTTTTTAAATAAAACTCTTTAACCGGATTAATCGAGTTTACTGTTTGTTCGTGTCTTACACGAGGCAATTGTAGTTGTTGTTGGTGGTTTGATATAATCATTATTTTAACTGATAAACGGAGCCCACATCACGGACACACCGTGATCACTGAATTCTGCAAAGTTTTCAAAACGTACCCAACGTTTTGAAAAAATCTATAATACTGGATATACGCAATTAATCCGGTTAAAGAATTTTATTTCCAAATATATATTATTTAGGTGTTAGAGGTTGAACTGCTGTGCTACATCAATAAAAAAATAAAATATATGAACTTTCAAGTAGAAAAATAATATCGAAAATTGAAGTTAGATTAAAAATTGTAATCGATTGCTTAAATATTATAGTTATTTATAATCGAATAATCGATATTCCTATTGAAAATGTAAAAAAAATGTTAAATAAATATGTTTACTGAGGCAGTTTTTGTTTAATTTTAAGCTTACAATATTTGTTTATAATCACAATAATATGTATGTGCTGAGTCCCGCTTAGAAGCTCTGACAGAGAGTGAATCTACTGTTTACTTACAATCAGTTCTCTACTTTCCACAGGATTCTTAAACGTTGTGAATTATGTGGTGGAGCTCTGCGCCGCTCATTGTCCACCAGAGCGAGGCTATGAAAGTAGTTTTAAAAATACAAAAATACTCGAATGCCGATCAAACCCACGACCATCGCGATTACAATTGTATTATTACATACTTTATTTTTTGTAACATAAAACTTCTACTGGAATAGAAAACTAGATTGTATAGATCAATTCAAAATTATTAATAATATATTGGTTCAAAGAGAAAAAAACAAGAAAAAGGGAAAAACTTTCATATTTTTTTATTAAATGCGTAACAATTAGTAGTTTAATAATAAAATATAACATATTGAGCATTTGACAAATTGAAAACCTTGTGTATTGCACTTGTTTTTCACTAACAACTTATATTCATACGCCTTGAATGAGAATTCTTGTTTTTTAATCGAATATCAATGAAATCTTTATACTGATATTCTTTAATATACTGACAAGACTGACATTGTCTAGTTACGAATTATTTGATACATACATATATCAGCCGTTTTATAAATTTTGAAAATAAATTATTTGCGCCTTTTTAAAATGATTAAGCGTTTTATTTAATTTTTAAACGTCACGCAGTATAGCAGGGTAGGCAGAGGGAACTAAGCGTTAAGATACTCTGTTCTTCATGTGCTGCTCAATTACCCAGGCATTTGTTCCTCTTGAGTGGCAGAACTCAACGCTGCGCTTTGTCTTAGAAGTCGAGAAAAGAAAAAAAATATTCTTCCAAACGGGAATCGACTCCACAATTGCCCTCGCGTTTAAAGTGAAAACCTCGCTTTAAAGCAAATATTATTCATAAAACCTAAATAACATAAATTAAATTTAAAAATATAATTGATACACGTATCATTCAAGAAGTTCACAGAACAATTTCATTATTATTTTTATGATATAAATAGTAATTTTTTATAGAATGAAACATTATACAGGTAAAAGAAAATCATATTATTTTAAAAAAATAACTTAATATTTTACTACTTAACCTATTATAAATAAACTTGAGCCTAAAATTACCTAAGATAAATAAATGCATTCTAATTTACATTAAATTACATAATTTACAATATTTATATTAGATTTTTTTATAATATGCTTAGAGAGCTAGGGTACGCAGAATAGCTAATCGCTATATTGTTTTTTTCACAGAATGCAGAAAATCGATGGATAAACTGTACTGTACTGTGTCCCGCATACAGCAGGTTAAGCTGTGGGAAAATTAGTATTCAGACTTCGTTCCCCACTCTTTGTCCAATTTTCGAAATATTGTGTTATGCGGTGAACTCTACGTTGTCTTGTTACCAGAGCAAGGAAACGAAAAACGGCACAAACGAAATTTTAGAATTGAATTTCATATCATAAAAGGTATGAAATTCAATATAATTTTTTTTTTCTTAAGCTTCTGAGTGGGTCGCATTTGTACTCGTACGTACATTTTTGGTGTTGTTGGTATTCAGCAATTTTATAAATAACACTTTTAAAAGTTAGATTACGTATTATTGAAGGTAAAATATCTCTACATAAAAATAAATTAACAAATATTTGGAAAATTTTGTTCCAAAAGTTCCATGAACTAAATTAATAAAATAATTTTCAATCGTACTTTTGGTCAAACTCTAATGGTTGTAGGTTCGATTTCTACAGAGTAAATCGCAAAAGAATCTTTTTGATCCCCGACAAAAACAGAGGGCTGTTTTATATTTTAAATATGACGTGTCTGTGCATAAGTGTATCTGTATGTCTGTCAGTGGCGTCGTAGCTACCAAACGGATTAACCAATTTTGATGTATTTAAACGATGATTTTCTTGAGAATAGCTAAGTTAGCTGATATCTTAGCTGTGATTCAAGACAAAGTGAAGAAGTATGTTCACCCATTTCAAGATTAACAGCTTTTTTCTAGTTGTATGTTCAAGTTTTAAATCTATTTATGTCGAGGATTTTTAAGTATCAATTATTATTCTCAATTTTTTATAAAGAAAATCCTTCAAGGTAACGATTTAACTCCAGCATTCAAACTAAACCAGGGCATGTAATACGTAGTTCTCATGTATACTCCAGGCAGATAAGGCGCAGCACATTTGACGCCGTGAGACACTGTACCCACTAGTTCCCATTTGCCGTTTGACCGTTGTGTTACTAGAGGACCACCACTATCACCCTGTAAGAAATAATTTGAATTTACTTGAAAATAATAATTTTACATTTTCTAAATGTTTAAAGGGTACAAATTTGAATAAGTCTTACGTAAACTTAAAAATTTAACCGTATAGTAATTTTATCAAAATAAATAGGCACGACACCGTCGCGCTGCTGCACAATATTTAACTGTTTACTCGATGGTTGTGTATTCGATTCTTGTTCGAAATATATTTTCATTTCTTCGCTCAACTAGACAAGATAAAACGCAGAGTTGAGTTCTGTCACTCAAGATGCATTGTACTGAAAATTATGTAAAGTGTGGGGAACGGCGTGTCTTAACACTAAGTAAGTCCCCCCACTTAGTGGTTATATGTGTGTAAAAAAGTATTAATTAAAAGAACAATGTCTCACCTCACAAGAGTCTTTCTGACCGTTCAGATATCCAGCACAAATGAAGGAAGTCAAGATTTGCTTCGCATGCCCTACTGTGTTGAACATTTCCTGGCAAACTTGATTCTCTATTATAGGTACCTGAAATTAGTATATTGCGTATTACTGTATATTACTATAATATTTATTTAAGGCCATCGTGGTGGTAGAGACGAAGGTTGTGACTATAAACACAGTAGTTGTTGGTTCGGGGTAATGAATTTATATATCTTCCCTCAACTATATCAATTAAGGAAAATATAGAATAGTAAAAGAAGTTGTGATCTTATGTTTCTTTAAAGTATAGGACAATCTATAAATACGAACTCTAGCCTAAAACTCCGTTTGCCTGAACATAATGTCTATTTTTTGCTATTCCAGTGGCAATTTCCAGAAATCATCTCTCGATGTTGCCCTACACTGTCCAAAGCCAGTTTTTAATGTTCGACACCTCGAAGTTGTAGCTGTACGAATCTATCATTTATTCAGTAATTCTTTATATAGATTATTTGATCGTACCTCAACTTCTTGCAGAATAGACGGCACTTTTCCTTCATACGACAGACGCCCCCATCCCGTCACCGTTGCCATGCGACCCGTATAGTCTTCAGTCCGTTGTGGCATGCATATGGGTACTGTAAATTATTATTACTAATAAATAGCTGTAACAATGCTATTTTGTTAAAATGATTTTAGTATAGAATAGAGTAGATACTGAAACTTAGGCAACGGGAACCTTCGTTCAGCCTATTTAAGTATTTTGTTTGGTGAAATAAAGACATAAATATTCACATTTATAAGAATCTTTAAATGATTGAATTTAAATAATGTCTTATTTTGTATCTTTTGGTCCTCGTGGTGCAGTGGATAAAGTGTTTATTTCTGTGGGGTAGATCTTTACTCAGGGGAGTGATTATGTTTTGAATTATTTCCATTTGCGGCGTTGAATTCCGACACTCAACATGCAATGTCTTCAGAATTTGGCGGAAAGTCTAGAACGGAAGTATCTTAATGGGAACAGAGTATCTAAACACTAGGTTGTGAGGTTCCTGCTGCGTATCCTGCTCTATGCAGACATACAGCGTGACGATAAAAAAAATATTTTCCGGCTGATGAAGGGAATGGAAGCACCGTTTTGTTCCAGCACTAAAGGCGCAATGTTCCGAAAATTCGGCGAAAAGTGGTGAATGGACTGTCTCAACACTATGTGCCTTCTGTCTACCTTGTTACACGCGAAAAAACGTAAAGCTAGCTCTTACCAATATGGGGGTCAAATCGAACTGGTGATTCTAATTCCAACAATGCAAGATCATTCTCAAACGTAGCTGGGTTGTAGCGTTTGTGGACGATCACTCTACGGACATTCCTGGACACCGGTCTCAGAGGTTCATTATCGTTAGATATATCAGTCTCTCCAAACACGGCAATCAATGAGGAAAGGAATCTAGAAATCACCAAATAATATTTAGATTAAAAGAAAAAAAAAGTGATGTATAAATAAATGACTAAAAATCTTTTTAGATTTTCTATTGAGACATTGGCTGACTTAAGAAGCATTAGTTACTGTTCGAGGTTTAATTGAGGAAATGAATTATTTTCGTTTCAGCTCAGGCAGGCCAAAGCGCAGCGTATTGTCATTGTCAAAGTAGAAAAAGGGGATGTCTTAACTTAAGAATGACTGGCTCTATCTATCTTATTAAGAAGGGAAAAAAAATTAAGCTATCTTGCTTTCTTCTGTGATAATATATAGATATTATAAGTTTTTATTTAAGTTACTCAATCATTGTTATTATTAATTAATTCATTAAAATAACTTATCTTAAAGCTTAAAGTAAGCTTTCGACGTGTAAAATAATGGCTATATTCACTGATTCTATATATCTATACTTTAACTTAAGAGGTAACATTGCTTCTTGCCTACCCCGTCATATGCGGGATACAGTGTCGAAACAAAAAAAAAATACAAATAGATAAACATACCCAGGCTGACAATGAGCGGCGGTAGTCACAAACGCACTGCTTATAAGTACACCACCACACTTATTTTTGATCAGAAGTCCAAGCCATGTTGATTCCCTTACTAGCACCTGCCATGGCCATTGACCATATTTTGCATTCTTTCCTCCGACTATACGCCCTGTTTTTGATAGAGGACGAACTCCACACACTGAAATTAGAATTTGAAAAAGTACGATAAGTTTTTTATGTGCGTATACAATACATCATGTATTACAATATATCAGAACATATTGTAATACATGATGTATTGTATACGCACATAGCAGGGTAGGCAAAGAAAATATTGTTTTTTATCACTGTGTTTTCCTTGCCTACGGCAACTCAGTTCCTCACGCACCGCCCAACTTCCACGCCCAAATCAATATAATAATTTCCATGAGTGGAGATCAAACCCAAAACCAGATTTTTTTTGCAAGATAATGGAAGAATATTCTCACCACCAGAACCAAACCCTCCATGCGCAGGTCGGACTCGCTCTTGGCTTTTTTCATGTATAATAAATGTAAACTTTGATCATTTTAATTGTATATATACTTACAATTTTTATCATTATAGTCTATTTGAATATTTGCTTCCGTGGTTATTTCTTCAATTTCCTCTGTAACTGTGGTTGTAACAGTAGTAGTAGTCGCTTTCTTTGTGGGCTTCGTTCTCTTAGTTGTTGTTGTCTGAAATCAGTTATATCACAGGGCAAGGACCAAATCTGGTCTACCAGTATTATACTATACTGATCGTATAACGATTGATATGAAAATTGAATTGAATTATAACATTAATTAAAATTACTAAATATAAATGTAAAACCTAAAAATATTGTTAATCTCAGCAGTAGGTATATAATTCTACCGATTTTAATTTAATTCATTGATTTATGAAATTTACAAGAAAAATACACTTTTTCATACCGGTTTTTTTGTTGTCGTAGTTGTCGTAGTTGTCGTTGGGGGCGCTGTAGTTGTTGTTGTTGGAGGCGCTGAGGTTGTTGTCTGTCTTTTAACAGGTGTAGTCTGTTTGACAGGTCTTTTAGTTGTTTTTGAAGGCTTTTTTGTAGTGCTGGTAATCCTAGCAGGTTTCTTGGTTGTTGGCTTTCTAGTTGCAATAGTTTTTTTGGGAGGTTTAGGCGTAGTTAACTTATCTCTAATTATAGTAACATTTGGCTTTTTGTCAAGAATGACAATATCATGTAGCTCCTGGAATGTACCTTGAAGGCTACCGACTATTTTATTGACGAATAAATTCATTTTATTATTTAATTTATCATCCTCTTGCCATGATGGAGTAGAAAATTCGACATCATGCAGAATTTCTAACTCATTATCAGATAGTGTGACTACGCTTGTGTTAAAAACGTTCAGATTTGAACCAGTAACATTAAGCATTGGGTTTCTTACAGGTGGGAAGTTAATTAAATCGTCTGATGGAGTTTGTATTTCTAAAGGATATTCTGTATAATCTGGAGTAGAGACGATTGTTGGAATAGATGCTAGTGATGGTCGTGTAGATATTTTTACAGGATATGGCGTTGTAGGCGATGGTTTTGGAGTAATAACAACGGTAGGTGAAGATGGCTTCTCCTTTGGTGGCTGTGGTTTTGGCTTTGGATTTTCATCTATCTTTGGTGGTTTACCCATGAAAATGTTGTTTGTAGATTCAATGTGATTGTTAACCGTAATTTGACTTACAGGTTTTTTAAAGGGTTCTTGTGATATTTCAACAAATTGTGTCTCTTCTGACGAAGTTTCTGGCTTACCAAGACCATTAAGTACAATCACTGTAGGTGTAACACTTGAAAAAGTACCTGGGTCATAAGTTGATAAGAAATTCGTAGGTGGAGTAACCGGTCGCCGTAATGGTTTCGAACCTGTGACATAACTTGTAGATGGTGGTCGTCTTGTAGTAGATGTTGGTTTTGATGTTGTTGTTGAACTTACATAACTAAATGTAGTTACTGAATCACCAAAATCTTGTGGGTTGGTTGGGTATCTATTAAAAGCTTCAATATCTTGACTAGTTGATTGACTAGGCTTGGGAGACGAATAAGAAGGCTTAATAGGTCTTTCATCTTGGGGTATACTATTGGAAGTGGTATAAATACTACCATAATAAGGTTTTTTCGTGGTAAGAGGTTTTTTTGTTGAATATTTATTAATAGAGGTTGAATATTTATTAATAGATACAACTGTACTACTGGGATAAGAGGATGGTTTTAATGTAACATAATGTCCCGTAGATAAGTAATAACTCGGAATACTACTGCTATAAGAAACTGGAGAAACTGTAGTTGGAGTTGGTGAAGATTTAGTTTCCTTAATTTCCATTGAAGAAGGTGTTACGTCTTCTTTCATACTTGGTGTGCTTTCATTAAGCATTTGTATAATGCTATTGATTGACGACAATTCAGATGTCTTATCTTTTGTGACAGTTGACACCATAACGTAATTTTCTGTAGTAGGTTGTTTAGTTGTAGTTTTGTTTATTGGCCTAGGCCTAAATACAGGTTTGTATACTGGTCGGTGAGTTGATACAATAATAGATGGTGATTGAATAGATGTAGAACTAGGTGGAACAGTAGGCTTAGTTTGCATAGAAGAAATTTGTACATTAAAATCTGAAGGTCTCATGATATCATCAGCTACAGAACCATTTTTATGAAATAGAATCGTCTCAGCAACAGCATGGTTTATTGTACTATGCGTATAAACATTTTCAGGTTTTACAAATACAAAGTTATTATCTTTAGGTGGAGTACTCAAAAGAGTGTTAGTAATTTGAGTGAGACCTTCCGATATAATTTCCGCTTGGTGACTTTCAGTGCTTAGATTATCTGATTTCATTGTAGATGACGAAACTTGACTTGGTCTGTACCCTGGAGTAACTACTGGTTTAAAACTGTTATGCCAAGCACTCAGCTGTTCATCATAATCATCAGTTTCGGTTTCAGTATCAGGATAGTCTAAATAGCTTGTCATGACCACTCCTGGACCTTTGGGGAAATGGGGCTGACTATCTAAGGGTAATTGACAACAAGCTCCAAATAAGAAACCATCCATACATGCCCCCACAACTTCTCCTCCTCGTTGCACACATTCATGATTGAACATGCATATTGTGTTTCCTCTATTATATTTTGCTGCTCGACTCGCTTTGCAATATGCTGGAGTTATTTTGTAACCACCAAACAGTTTTCGTCCATCTGGAATAAAAAAAATACAAATTTTAATATCATAACCTACTAATAACTTTGTTATAGTTATTACCTTCATACATATGTATTTCTTATAATGTAATTTTTAAACCTAGTGAAATAAAATTGTTAAAAAAAATTACATACAGCAACTTACATAGTAAAATATTAAGTTTAATTAATAGTAGGCAATATCTTACTCGTGTATTTATTTCATTACTTTTTAGTATATTACATAATAATATTAGTAAATTCAACATTAGTTAGCCGCATTTTACATATCTATGATGTTTGTATTTAGGGTTTCGTAGCCGAATGGCAAAAACGGAACCCCTATAAATTCGCCATGTCCGTCTATTTGTCCGTTCGTCTGTATGTCACTGCCACTTTATTTCGAAACTATTAGGACTACACAATTGATATATAGTAGGTATATAGTATAGTAGGTATAACAGAATACATCTTATTCTGTTAATCATTTTACGATTTTTATACAAAATAAAAAAAAATAACACAGGGCTCTTCATACATTGAAGTAATTTTTTTTCATCAGATCTATACATGTGGCTGGTTTATAAATAGGTCTTTAAAAATTACATAAAGGTTCCTAAAACCAATTTTTTTCAAGTCAATCGTTTAATAGTTAAACACTTTCAAAGTGCTAAAATTCCAGAAATACTGTTACTTAAAGATAAACAAAATAAAACTTTTTCATTTGGAATCTGACATTTTTAGATACGATCCCTGTAATACCAAGCTGATTATTAATTATTTTATTATTAAGTTTGAAATAAATATATTGACTTGGTAATCGCAATAAACAATTTTATTTAATACAATATGACTTATGATATTTAAGAATGTGAAGGACTCATCCGTTAGTTGCGAGGTCTGAGTAGGGAGTCCCTACCCTGAGAGCCGAAAGAGAAGATTTCTCGAAATTTCTACAGGCTCGGAGAGAACCAGAATTTTTCAATTTACATATGAATTACTTGTGATATTTAAGCCTATGAAGGACTCATCCGTTATTGGGAGGTCTGAATAGGAAGTCCCCACTCCGGGAACGGAAAGAGAAGATTCCCGAAATTTCTACAAGCTCGGAGAGAACCAGCATTTTTTAATTTACATATTAAAATCCACGCAAGCATAGTTGCGGCTAGTTATTTTTAAGATATAAAGACGGCATCATAACTTCGATGTCATTAAGCTTATAAACTGACCAACAAAGTGAATTATAGTTTTTGAAAGTTGAAAATTACAGAAACCATCTAAATTGATTATTATTACGCACAATTTATGTTTTTATCCATTATTATTTAGTTATTGGAGAAACTTTATTTACGATCTTAGAAAGTTTTGTACGTGATTGAAATGAAAACGGCAGGAGCTTTACGCTTGTGTAATATAAATTATATTTTGTTATATAGCTGTAGGTTAACTGTCGATTAAATTTATATTGTAAATTATTTTTTATTCTTTGATTCTAAGTACTATTAGGTATGGGTCTAATACGCTCTCGGGAAAAAGTGTTATTTTTTTTATTTTTCCGGCATCGGCATTGATATGTAGAAACGTTTTTTGTAACACCTACCATTCGAAGTTGATATAGTTTAATGATAATGTTAAACGAAAGTTGTGTGTTGCAGATTTAAATATTTCAAATTCAAAATAATAAAAATATAATTTACTTTTATTTACTATTTTACGTGTGGTAGAGTCACGTCGCCAGCAATGGCAACACGCATGGGCAGACTCGACCGGATCATTACCACCCCCGGCATTTAAAACTGGCGTGAAGTAGTGGCTTTATGCCACTGCGTTTCGCATCAGGTAATGCCGGGCCCCGGCGCCCAACCCATCTTAAAGGCCGGCAACGCACCTGTAGCTCCTCTGGGGTTGCACGGGGCCGTGGGCGGCGGTAATCACTTACCATCAGGTGACCCGCACGCTCGTTTGACGTGCCTTTTCCATAAAAAAAAAAAAAAAAAAAAAAAAAATTTAGTAAAAAAACAACACATTTTTGACTAAATCTGTAATTAACGATTGGATTAATTAACTAATTGATTCTTTTACGTAAAGATTCTACTTTTTTCATTTCCAGCCAGCCAGCACAGCCCTTTTTGTTTCTATTGTTCCCCTATATAACAAGGATATGGTAAGACAAAATATGGCGTCGAGTCAAAATGATATTGAACTTAAATGCGGCGCGAGAGTCTTAACACCAGGTTCTCTTTACCTACTCTATGCATATGCATTTCGCGTTAGCGCTCTCTTAAGAAACAGCTTGAAAATTTCCGTACATTGTATGGAGGTAAACATTGATTTACTCATAGGCTTTCTATACATTCACCTTGTATTTATTTACCTTTTCCCATACAAAAGTTCTCTTAGAAGCTTGTGTAAACAAAGATGTGTTTTTTTCTAGTGATAATTGAATTATCTTTTGTCTTGAAGTGTGTCAGTAGATCGCGATTATAAGTAAATATGAATGGGCCTATTGTGGCGCAAGTTCTTCTGTAGTTGAATGAACTAGGTTGGAGTAAACGAATTTTATATTAAGTTTTCAAAAATTTTGAAAAAATATTCTGAGGTCGTTACTGAAGGCCATTGTGGTGCAGGGGGCCAGCGACTGACTGTAGATGCAACGGTCGAAGGAAAAGACCCTCCACTATAGACTAGGCACGACGTTGAATTTCGCCCTCAACTCACTGTATCTTGAATTTCGGCGGAATCTGAAGAACAGAGTGTCTTATCCGGCAGGTTTGACCAGGGAGACTAGTGATGAGAAGTCCGTTCCCATTAAGATACATCCGTTACCAACTTTACGCTATATTGTCGGGACATTGTTAAATATTTAGAAAATTGGGAAGAATCTGCAAATTTTATGTAATAAATTACCAACCGGATATGTTTTAAATGGAAATATTTAATATAGCGTGACACACGTACAAGAGTATGTATTTTATTATATTTTTTCATCGTTATAACATGTTATGACTCAATATATAATTTTTCATGCGGAACCAAAAACTTAAAGCACTTTCACTGAATGACATCATACACTCACGTTTCGAATTCAGCGTTTTACCGCAAAATGTTCGAGAAAGTGACCACTAATTGGGCTGTTTGTTTTGTGGTTGTTTTCTTAAATGTAGGTTTTTGTTCTTATCATATGTACGAGGTAATATTTGAAAGGAAACCCTATTAAAAAAAGAGATTTACGAAAAAATTATCAGGTTATATATGTATGTCTCATTTTGGATTGCAAGATTTTTGGGACTTTTGAAAAGGTAATCACTTGCTAAATACAAATTTCTTACGGTAGCAAGTTTGATTGTATCTATTTAAAAATTTTCCATAATAAAAAGAATAGTTCTAAGACATAACAATAATAAGACGCCACCGTGGCGCAGTGGCATAATGATTTACTGTGGAACAACATTTAAAGAGGGTTATCGGGACTATGAATTATTTATATATGGTAACAAGACAAAGCGCGGCGTTGAGTTCCTTCACTCAAAACGCAATGTCTAAAAGAATAATATAAAATATTTAATGTATTCAGAATATTCAGCAACGGAAGTGGCTAAAGGATAGGAGACGAAAGTGGAAGAGTGTGAAGCTAAAACATGATAATTAGAACAGCACCTGACTCTAAACCATTGTTCGGGGGTTCGTTGTTTTGATAATAAGACAAAGCGCGGGGATGAGTATCGCTTCTCAACACGCAACGCCTCAAGAATTCGGAGGAAAGTGAGGCATGAGAGTGTCTTAGTAGAAACGAAGTGTCTCAACACTTCCCTTTCCCAAGTCCCCTCTGCCTTGCAGCAGTATACAACGTGAAATTATGAGCAGTATACAACGTGAAATTAAAATATATATTTTTTTTTCTATCCATTGAAGTACTGCGACTGGTCTATCATCTCGTACCACAAGATTTACATACACATTTCGACCGTGACCCACTGATACACTGAGTCAGTGACCGTAACATAGAAGTAGGTCGACATTAACGTTCGTATTATGCAAAGTCACAACGATTTCTATTACATATCCTTTTTGAAATTCTTTTTTTTTGCATATCCTTCTCTAGTTTTTTAATAAAAAAGAATTATTATAAGTTTGACGTGTCTGCGTTTGTGCGTAAATATATGTCAGTATGTGGCATCGTAACTCTCAAACGTACAATAATTGTGATAATTACGCTTTTTTTTCGTGTTGAAGAAGAAATTAATCCAGATTTTTAACAACTATACCACTATATTATTCAAAATGTTTATTTTGACGGCTATTTTCCGATTTCCAATATTTTATTTATTATCTATATTATCTCTGGAAATCCCAAGATGTTTCATAGAAAAAAAGAAGCAACGATACATAAATGTACTTCCGCAGGAAGTAGACCATAACAAAAATATTTACAAGCACATGAGAAAATGCTCTAACGATGTGATACAAAATATTGAATTTTATGTATAATTCAAAAGTTTCTATTTTTAATTGTTTCATTTATAATAAAAAAAATTGTTACTCAAATATAAATAAATATATTAAATAAAAGGTTGATTTCGTGGATTAAATTATAAATATTAAGTATAATTAGTACTTAATTAAATTCTGTCAGTATAAACGTAATGTATCAACGTATGTTGTTATGTTTATAATATATATGTTATGCGCGGCGTAGAGTTCCGCCACTCGGCCTGCAAAGTATAGTAAAGTATAGTAGTAACACTAGGTTACAGATAGTACTTGATATATAGTTGTAATTCTCTTGTAATCAATCAGTTGTTTTTTTTTTCATTTTAGAAAAACGAAACGCGGTACTGAGTTTCACCGTTTCACATTTTGGAACGGGGTGTCTTGAGTATCAGATAAAGGTTCCCGTCTGCTAACATTAACTAAATACTTAACCTCAAATTCTCTTAAACTGTAACGTAATAAATTACGTTCTATTACTAAGTTTTATGTTATATTAGTAAGTATAAGTAAATCCTACTTAGTATAAAAAAATAAATAAAAAAATAACTAAGAAAAATCGATTTCTTCCTCGAAATCGTTCAATTAATTTAAATACATTAGAAAGTGCTTGTAACGTTCGAAACATTGATTATTCGGAACGCGTTAGTCCTTCCGCAAATTTTTGGAGCACGTTATCGTTGGAATGCTTGAAGTGGCACGGTCAAGGCGATATAGTGTAGGTTGAGTTTCTTCAACAGTGGTTGTGGCTTCAAATTAAAAGTGGTATTCTTTGTTGAATTCTTTACTCCTAATAGTCAAATAGGATATGTTCGTACATATACAAACTTTTGAAAGAGGTTGTTACTGTCTGACAAACACGCCATAGGCCAGTCTAGCTTGTCTTGTGCTTGTTTCCCAAAATTTAACGGAAAGAGAAAAAAAGAAAATTTATCATGAAGTTAAGGCTTCAAGAAACAAAATCAAAAATCATCATCTCTTAGCAACAATCATCAATCATCTCTTAGCAACAATTTTATAATTATGAATAACGGCACACCCATCCAAGTGCCGCCCGTTGTTACTGTTGCTTAACCAACTCCCTTTATAAATTCACACATGGTTTAACATAAAGCAAAACGCAGAGACCGGCGCCGGAATCGATTAGGCTACACTCAATAAGCATGTAGAGTAGCGATAAACTCTACTACACACACGCCTAAGAAATTTAACGTAATTTAAATTAATATGAAAGAAGTCAATTATTTTATTTATTTAACTTATAATATACAAAGGCTGTAGTTGCGGGTTCGATCCCCACTCGAGGAAATGTAATATTTATTTATATTTATATTTTTATTTCAATTTATATTTATATTTCCATTTCTTCCTCTAGCTTTCCTCGCTCTAGCGTCGAGGCAAAGTCGAGTGGGTGACTCAACACGCAATGGCTCCAAAATTCGGCAGAAAGTGAGGAACCGAGTGACTTAACAATAGGTTCCCTCTGCCTACCCTGCTGTGGGCAGGATACAGCGTGAAGCTAATTTAATAATTTAATTTAATATTTTCATTTCTTCGCTCTGGTGTCGAGGCAAAACGAGTCGTTGAGTTTCGTCACTCATCATGCAATGCCTCCAGAACTCGGCGGAAAGTGGGGAAAGGAGTGTTTTAACTGCTGTGTGCGGGATACAGCGTGAAGCTGATTTATTTGTTTTATGAAAAATATATTTATATTTATACAAAATATTTTTCTATTTATACTTTAAATTTATAGATTTATTTTATTCAATTCAAAATTTGAGCCTGAAATCGTGAAATGATGTGAACAATTACAGAGTATTTGGAGTCCAACCAACAGCGTGGACGCTGAACGCTTCTTCAGCATATACAATGTCTTCGTAACAGACCGAAGAACGACGTTTAAGGAGTCGAATCTTGAAATTTCTACAATGTTATCTTTTAATTAATTAAAATTGTTTAATGTTAAGACTTGTACTTTGAAATTTTGTATTTTGTTAAATTATATTTAGTAATAAAATTACTAAACAAGTATTTTTGTTTAATAAATACCTAATTTCCCCAAATTTTACAATTTCGAAAGTATAAGTGCGAAATTTATGCGAAATTTTAAAATTTTGGAAAAATATAAATGCGGAATTGGTGATTTTTTTGCGTAAAATATTAGCGTAAGATAAAATTCCGTATCTCTAATTATAGCCCGTCTGGCAAAAACGGCTGTCCGGGACTTTATACGCCAGTGGTGAAACTGACCCTTAATATCTTAATTTACTCACTGAGTCTTAATACTAAGTTTCCATATTACCAAACTTAAAAAAAATATAATGTATGCTCGTGACACTTTTACATTAAGATATACCTGTATGTAATATACAATATATATACATATACATACTAGTATATAGAATTTCTAAATTTATAAGTATTATCTTATTAAGGTCTTCGTAATCTTATTAAATTAAATGCCTTAATTATTTTAATTCAAAGGTGAAGTGGTGTAAGTCAATGCCATTGAACTCGGTAGTTGCAGGTTTTAATTTTTGTAAAAATCTGCATTTCATCCAACAAGTTTTCTATATTAACAGATAATCTTGTTTTTTTAGGTAACGAGCTGGAACTATGAAAGAAGAAACTTTATTTCACCTACTTATTTTTTTTAATTCGTCTAGAAATTGACAATTGTACATAGATTTAGTAGCAATGCAATAAAATAGTATTATTGAACTTTTCTGATAATGGAGCCCGAAGGTAAAAGGTAAATGTGAAAATATTAAGTTTTGGCGCTGCAGTTTCATCTTGACATATTCCGGTTATTTCTTCTAGTAATAAGAAGCTGATGATGGAATTGGGAGGTGGCTGATGCAGACTTATAGATTCTTAATACTTTTAAACAACTTCAAAAATGTAAATTAAAAGCTCAACCAGTATACACGTATGTGACAGACATAGTTACAATTTAATAGTATTTAAGCATGATGATCTATTTAGGGTTCAAATTAATGTGTTTTTATATGTTTATTACAAACTAATCTCCAGAACTTAGCATTCAAAATATCAAGAAATCTATATTTTATATCTATATTTTAAATAGATAATAATAATTATCTTTTTACGTCAACCTGATATCGAATCTCAAACTGCGCTAGTGTTATAACATAATAATAAATGTATGCGGAAGAAACACAAGGCAATCAGAGCGTGCTAGAGAAGCATACCATAGCGGCCGATGGCACGTAACAACTTTTAGCTATTTACATGAAGAGTTTGCAGGATGCAAGTGAATTATATTCTAGAATTACGCTGTATCCCGCATATAGCAGCATTGGCCTAGGGTACTTGGCGTTAGAAGGTTCATTTTGGTTCTGGCGTATAGCCCAATTTTTGACACATTACGTATGTGTTGCGAAACTCAACGCCGCGCTTTAGTTTATTAGGTGCAAGCAAAATTTATGAACCTTGCAAGACTTATTTAGTATATTGTCGTTTACTTTCATTTCGTGCAGAAATATTTTAAAAATTCTCTCTTAATGTCTCCCTAAATGAATCTCTAATATCAGCTTGTGATGTTGCAGCTTGAATGTAATATACATTATCAATTACTCGGGTAAAGTAAATAAGTCTAGATTACAAACTATATATTAGTCAAAATCAAAATTAATCAGTCATCAATATTTTATTAGTTATTAATTTCACTCTATATCTCACATATAGCAAGGTAGGCTTAGGGAACCTGGGGACCTAGAATTAGTACACTCTGTTTCCCATTAAAATACTTCCATTGCCCACTTTTCGCTGAATTCTTGAACCATTGCCTGTCCAGTGGCACAACTCAGAGTGAGGAAATAAAAATATTAAATATTTGATTCCCCCAGAGTGAAGTGAACCAACAACCGTCGCGTTCGCATTCTCACCATTGTGCCCCAATTGTTTTTATGAACTTATTTATAATTTATATGGTTATTAGCTTTAACCATTTTTTTAATTATAAATATGTACATACAAACAAAAAAAACTACTTTCATTTATAATATCTATTTGATAAATATGTATGTATTCGAATATATCAATATTTATATTAATTTCATTTATTGATTGTACCTAAATTTTATTAATATTTTTATTAACTATCTAATATTTTTTTAGGATTAACCAAAACCCCCGTTATACCCAATACGGAAAACTGTCTGTCTGTCCAATCTGTCCGGCACAAGGATGTGACTGTAACGCGACGGTTGTGGGTTCAATCCCCACTCTAGAATATAAATTATTATATATTAATATTTTCTTTTCTTTGCTCTGACATCAAGGCAAAGAGCTGGACGTTGGGTTCTGCCAATCAACACGCAATGGCTCGAACAAAATCGCCAGACAGTATAACGAGAGTGTATTAATATTAGGTTCCCTCTGCCTACCCTGCTGTGTGCGGGAATGATTTGGCTGGTTTAATATTAATTCTAAAATGTATATTTCTATTCAAAATTGCAGCTCGAAAGTTATAAATTAATTATTTAGCGTAACGGACTGACTGGCGAATACATTATTGTTTCTTGTATCGGGTAACGGTATTCGTATCAATACTGATGCTCGGCGATCCTTTACATGGAATTATGTGTGTATGATTTTAATATATATTTTTTTTAAATACAATCATAATTTAGAAAGGTAATATTATTATTTTTTTAGTTTCACGCTGTATCCCGCAACGCAAGGTAGGCAGAGAGAGCCTAGTGTTAAGACTGAGGTTAAGAAGAGGAAATGAAAATATTAAATATTTTTTTTTTTTAGTGAGCATCCAACCCGCATTCTGTAGGCTCTGCCCCACGAGTAGCCTCTAAATCTTTAAATACATTCAATATTTCATTTTCATTTTCGTGCTCAGGTTTAAGATTTTTTTTAATTTCACGTTGTGACCCACATATAGCAGGATAGGGGGAACTTAGTGTTATGACACTTCGTGTCCCAAGCACCGCCTAATTTTCGAGACCTTACGTGTTGAATGGTGAAACTCAACGATGCGCTATGGTTTAACAGTAGGTTTTCTAAATTGCTATATACGGAGGTAATGTAAAAAGGAAAAACAGAGAGTGCTGAGACGCAACGGTAACTCACGTACGCATATAACAACTTAACCGTTACAATTTTGGAGCATGTTAGTATAAATTTTACAACACTGTGTCAATTACCGAATCTTTTTTTATTGTTCACTCATTTTTATATCGTCGAATAAACACAAAGCTGAACTACCTTGCGAGCCCATCCTGTATATGCGCGTCCTGTATATGGTAGTTCTGCTGAGAAGAGCCAGCAACAAATACATTATCTGTTCCTTTCAATATCAATGTCACAATTTTATTATTACATACATGAGTCCAGCATAACATCCAATCGATATAAATATTGGCTTTGAACATGGAAATAGAAAATAAAAAATATAATAATTACTCTAAGTCAGTATCGAACTCACGACCATCATGAATACAATTAGAAACAATTCATCTGCATTGTCTTGATAATTCAAGAATAGTAAATAGTAGTAATAAACTAGCGACCACCTAAGTTACTTCGTAGACAATTTTAACTTAAATAGCAACCAACATTTTCGGACCAATCATGGCTCAGGAGCACAAGCACGTGACGACAAACGCGACATTTTGTAGGTTCGATATCCAGTCGAGAAAATGAAATATTCAATATTTTTATTTTCTCGCGCTGGTAACGAGGCCAAGCGCGGCATTCCGCCACTCAAGACGAAATGCTTTGACACTAAGCGAGGAACTTTGACACTAAGCGAGGAACGCGAGTGTTTTAATGGGAACCAAGTATCTTAACACTAGATCCCCAGGTTCCCTCTGCCTACACTACTTTGTGGGGAATACAGCGTGAAGTTAAACAAGAAATATATACTATAAGAAATAACAATACTTCCCAATACACACTCGACACGTCCTCAAACAAACTGTCGAAAGTAATATACAAAAGCTATAAACCTCTATAATTCCAATGGCCTTTTCTACTTTAGCACGGTTTTCACTTTCGGCGGTGTTACTTTCATTGTCTCTGACACTGTTCAGGGATCGTCTAGCGACAAGTGAATTGATTATTTTGTTTTTTTATAAGAATTTTTGTTGTTGTTTATATAGATAATGTATGAAGCATTTATATATAGATTCTTCATTTTTATGCGGAATGCCAAACCTAAAAATATATATTTTAATATATTAGACCTTAATAAATGATAAATTATTTTATTTTGCATTAGGAGTCATTTCCTCGTGTGGAAATCGAACCCTCAACCTGTCACGTTTAAGTCACGATATGCCTCACCTTTATACATGTAACTACAAATATAAATTTTCTTTCAACTTTTCTCTGTATCCCATAAATAGCAGAGCAGGTAGAGGAAGCCTTATTTTATTACACTCCATTTCCCATTTTGCGCCGAAATTTTAAAGCATTGCGTGCTGACTAGCGGAACTTAGCGCCGCGCTTTTGTTTTGATATCAGAGTGAAGAAATAAAAATATTAACTAATAATAATTCCCTCCCCCGAGTGGGAATCAAACTCACAACTGTTACGTTGCAGCTACAAGCCGACAACGGTCTCACAAACATCAGTTAACAACATATTATTATATTTTAATTGCTTCCGAAGCTATAAGGATAACATAGGGAGTAGAGAACTCGAAGATAGTTATTTTATCTTTCTAATAAGCGTTTACGATATGGTTGGAATGCTCATTTATTACGATTTCAATTTTAAAACTCAAAATTTTGTGAAATATATCGATGTATTTATAGATTTTTATTATTTTTGGATATCTTCGTCTATCCTTATTGTAAAATAGAAAATCCCGTTTATTACGTTCCTTCCATATACAATGTAGACATGCCGAATTCCGACTTTCTAAATCTCATAGTCCCGTCTGCCCGTTGTGTGTCAGTCATTCGGTTACGTAAAAGTTCAATAGACCTATACTATATTAATTTGTAGAAAAAATATTTTAATTCTATTTAGTTCAATAGTGTTTTAATTTTACGCTTCACTCCAATTAAACAAGGGCAGAAAGAGAAAATGCAGTGATTTTTTTTCACTTTTCGTCCGAAACTCACTCCACTTTTTTCACTTTTCGCCCGAAATCCAATTTGGGATGGCGGAATTCAACGCTTCTAATCTTTTTACTCGGAGGAAGTCTTTTAGGAATTAAATACTTGGGGACACTTATGCAGTTACTAAAAAGTACATATATATATATAGTTTGAAACTTAGTTTAAGTAGCAGAAAAAAGTAAGGAAAGGTTAATAAAGGTTACAAACCATAAACAACAAATAATCATATAATTATATTAATAATAAAAAAAGAAAGTAGAGAATCTGAAAGAAGAAAAAGATATTGGTGACGTGTGCCCTAATTCATTATTCATTGGAAATCGAACTCGCAACTTGTTTCAAGTTGTGGGCTCGTGTGGCAGGGAATTATTTTCATTTCTTCGCTCTGGTAAGTAGAATGCGGCCGTATGTAGATGCAAAGCACTGTGTTAAGTTCCGCTACTCAACACGTAAAATCCTGAAAATCTTGAGATCGGAGTGCCTGAACACTAAATTCGCTTTATATTTTTCTTGCTATATGCTGTATCCCGTAACAGCGTTTAAAAAATAAATATTAATATTAGTATGTATATAAGTGATATCGATGCAATGCAAAGATACTGTAAAACCGGAGGCAACAGCTACTTGTTAAATATTTTCTCTATACGCTCAATTATGGTAAATTATACTCTCTTCAGACCTGACTCAGAATTTCATAGTAATTATATGAATTGGCATATTTATTTAAATATTTTTTTATTTAAATGACCTGAAAGAATTTTAACTGTGAATTTGTGAGTGTCCATGTGTTAACATGTGTTTCTTGAATAAGTAATATTATTTTGGCATGTAAAGAAATAAAACGAGCTCTTGATATAATCTTAAGGCCATTGTGGTTCAGCTGTTCGGCATCTCAGTGTAAGTACGATATTTGTGGATTCAATTCTCACTCGAACGATTGAAATAATGTTATTTTCTCATTGACAACGCAATGTCTCAAAAATTTGATTCTACCTTGCTACATATATGGGGGATACATTATTATGTAAAATTCTATACATATTTGCTTATTTAGTAATAGCTTGGTACAAATAATCAAAATTAATTTAGCTTTCCAATACTATTACTAATACTTTTAATTCCTTTCCAATACTATTAATAATTCAGTTAAAAATAGAAATAAATTAGGTTCACGCTATATCCCGCACACAGCAGGGTAGGCAGAGGGAACCTAGTGTTAAGACACACCTTTCCCCACTTTCTGCCGAATTCTGGAGGCATTGCGTGTTGAGTGGCAGAACTCAACGCCACGCTTAACCTCGACACCAGAGCGTAGAAACGGAAATATAAATTTAAGCAAATATTTCGTCTCCTCGAGTGGAGATCGAACCTACAACCAGTCGGTTTTACAGTCACACCTCGTACCGCTGCGCCACGATTGGCCTCTAGTACTTATTTAGAAAAGAAAATAAATAGATTCAAACTTGTGATTTTGGTAGACATGAACTAGACGCTATTTTTACGTTTACCTTTTTTTTTAAGTATTACTCAAACATTATTGGAACAGAAATGTATTAGAATGTGAATTGAAGCTTGTACAATATTCGAAAGGAGTAGGTTCGAGTCCTGCCACGTTTATAACTTCACAGACTTTTCAAAATGAACAGTGCTAATTCATAAGTAGGTTAAAATGGTCTTAGATAAAGCAAATAATGCTAAGTTCATAAAAATAATCGCACTCAACAACTTTTGTATAATAAAAATGTACACATATCTCTTAACCTCTTAAGAACCGGCTTAAGAAAGACATAAAGTGACCTCGATATGGGCTATCCATCTCATTCAAATTTATACGAGAAACAGAAATTTATTTTTGGTAGTTTTTATTTAACTGAAGAATGCACCAGATACGATTTATAAAAAATAATTTTATCAATGAATCTTGTTAACATATAATTATAAACTAGTTAAAATATATTACATATAATAATTTGTTCGTTTATATTAGAAGATACCAAGATATACTTTAATATAGAGAAAAAAACTTTTAGATCTATTTTAGTCGGAAAGACATCAACGACCACAATGTACGTTTATTAATATTTTTCATTTACGAATAAATAAAGATTATTTGAATAAAATTGACGCATAATTTTGAATAATTTAAGTCATTATTTAATACTCATAGAATTTCAATAATAAAAATTCATGACACTTTTACACAATAAATTATCTATACTATATAAATATGAGAGTGACTAATTATTGTCCCTTAACAATTTTAAAATTAGGAACGTGAAAGAAAAAATATTTTAAATTAAATTAACAGAAACCTAGTGTTAAGCATGTTTTTTCCGAATTTTTTAAAATTGCGTGTTGAACGTCTAACTGAAAGAAGAAAAAATGACTTAAAACTTTGTACAACAAATTCGCCACTCTATTCTGCACTTGAAGCATTGAATATATTTTAAGATAAGTTTTTTTTTCGTTAATACAGGTATGCGAATAACTTTCACCGTTCTAATCGATTCGCAATTTGATATCCTGTCAATTTAGAAATATTTTAACTTTTACAAATGTTTCTTATCGATTTTTATTTTTAGCTTCACCCTGTACCCCGCATATATCACGGTAGGTGAACAAATGCTAGAATTATATTGTGTCGTTATTATGTGGCTTAAAAAACAGTTCTTCCTATCATATATCCTATACGCAAAATCTTTAAGTAAACTGTAAAGTAAAAAATATTAAAAAAGCCAACAAATTGATAATAATTTAGTATTCAATCAATTAGGACCACAGCATACGTTTAACTTTTATCCTTCATTTTGCTTATAAGACTCTTTTCTTAAATTATATTTATATGATATATAAGACTAGTTAACTAAGTGATTGAAAGACAACGCACAGATGAAACTACTTAGATTCGATTTGTAATTTGGCATATAGCCTACCTTAACTAAGGAGCGTACCACTAAGAGGGATTTCCCGAAATTCCTACGAAAACGGTTTTTTAATTATTTTACATCTTACTCTAGATAAAAACGAAAGTAGCAGGCCATCGCCCATTATTACGTTATTAGCTTTTTTTAGGCTTCACGCTATATCCTGAACATAGCAGAGTAGACAGAGAGAATACAGTGTTAAGTGATCCTGTGAACATTCTAAATTCTCAAGGCACTGCGTGTTGCATATTTAATTTACTCGACTAGGAATCGAAGACACAACCTCTCATGTTTATAGTCGCACGCTCGTGTTCCTGCGGCACCATGGCCCACCACCACTAATAAGAAATACAATATATACAACATTCAAATTATATATTTTATGTATCTCTCAAAGGTTATCCTTATGGGTTATCCAATTCCAATTTATTAAGATATATATAGTGGTAAAGAAATAATTTCTTTGGCATAAAAATTTATTTTAGCCAATTTTATCTATTATTTTATATATTTACTTTATTTATAATTATTAGCATTATACACTTATTCTTATTTTTCTATATAAATATAATTGCCTACCTCTGTCGTATTCTTCACCCCGTATCAGGGGCGTACTGTTCATCAACAACACTATCAAAATCATCACATCACTACACTTTTTAACTGTCATTTTGACGTGTATTATAAAAATCCAAAAAAAAATTAACTAACACTCAATAATTACAACGGCGGCACCTGAACGGTTTTCTCGACATTTTTTTTATATTTACGTATATATATGAAAATCTTTTTTTTAATTATCGATATTATATCGATTTAAATGTCGATACTGAGACGTCCACACGATATCACGAGTAAGAACCTACTACCCGAGTGACCAACTTCTGTAAAATAAGAAACACACATATTACTTTACTGCTTGAGTACGATAAGGTACCATTTGACGACTTTACTGAATAAGAAAAAGCGACTCTATATAGTAACAATTAGAGTTTAAAATATTTTAAAATTCATGAATTAAAAAGAACTCGGTCACAGTTAGTACGAAGTCGCTAAACAAGTGAACGGTGAAATGAGAAATTGTGAGATAGTAATATAAAGGTAAGAGATGGCGATACTTTTCTTTAACCACATAAACTATCGATCTAACATATTTAATGTTTGGTTTATGCTTAAACTAATATTGATATATTATTCTTTAAATATTGGAATATAAAACTAGATATATATTTTTTTTATTTTTCTCTTTAAGATAAGAACATTATATTTAAAAAATATGAAATCTGAGAAAGTAAAGCTCTACATTTTAATATACAATATTGAAATAATCTAACTAAAATATATTGATTAGGCTATCGTAGCGCAGTGGTACAGCGTCTGACTGTTAATACGACGGTTGTAAGTTCGATTTCTACTCTGGAGATTAAGCTATTTTCATTTTCTCGCTCTGTTCGCAAAAAATCGCGGCATTGTGTTCTGCCACTTGACACGCAATTTATGGAAAATTGAATAAAGATAACGCAGTGGAGTGTCTTAACACTATATACCCCCTTCCTCTCTTGCTAAGGCGCTTTAGAGCGAGAAGCTAAAAAAATATAAATTAAAAAATCCAAGTTCCCATTATACAAAGTCATTGAACAAATCGTTACAAATTTCATCTCACTTTTTAAAATAAAGACAATTATGAAAAAATATATTAATTAAAAATTTATCTCAGTTACAACTTTCATTTATTTAATATATTTGACAAGGACGTGCATAGTTTCATGTTTCATCTCCTATGTAGGTTGATCAGAACGGGGATCGCGGTAAATGAACCAATATGGCAACGGTAAATAAATTTTACTTATTTTTTTATTTCACAATAAATCTCGTATTTCAAACAAATAAAATAAAACTTTCGACTGAAATAGCTCAAATTTATGCCAGTTTATTTATTTTTAGTTATAACAGTGAAACAGTTGGTTTTTTGTTTATGGTTTTTTTTTTGTTTTGTTATATTATAATTATGCAAGGAAGAGTGTTAAAATACTCTTATTTACCGGAATTTAACGCTGTAACCAAACTGGAGAAAATAAATAATACAAAAATAAGCATTCCCCCTAATGAAGAAAATCGTACCCACAGCCATATTCAAATACAGACCCACAGAAACTTACAGTAACTTTTACTTATTTGATCTATTATTTTTTTAACGGTCGATGTTAGCATAAGGCCGTAGTCATATTACGAAGCTCGAAGACTTTCGCTTAAGGTTACGATAGGTTGTGGTGATGCTATTTTGATTTATATCGATATAACAGTAATATACTTGTCAGAACGGGAAGTAAAAATAATTTAATAATATGTCCTCGAGTGTGTATCGAACCTATAACTATAATTGTAAACAGTTCAATTCACCTTTGTGCAAATATGTACAATATACATAATATAATTTTAACTGAAAAAAAAAAACAAATTAAAATTCAATTCAATAGTTCTCACAATAAATTTGCACGATACAAGGAAATGATGACTATCGTGGGTTCGATAACAAATTATTTGTTCGGAATGAATTATTTTAATTTGCTCAGCTCTACTAACAAAATAAAGCGCGGCGTTGAGTGCCACCAGTCAGTACGCAATGTCTCGATCACTTGAGCACAAAGTGTGGAATGAAGTGTCTTATCCTTAACACTAGGTTCTCTCTGCCGAACTTGCTATTTGTAGCATATAGCGTCTAACTAAAAACAAAATAAACCGGTAAAAGCAGCCATAATTGCATATTTTCAAGGTAGTTAAATAAAATGATACATTAACTTGTTTTAAAGAAAGCATCAGCAACTGGATGCCCGCAGACCGCAGTTTCACTTGCTAACGTATGTTTACAAAATAAAGTAACTACATCATTTCTAACGACAGCTTGAATATAATTATATATATATTTTTAATATTTTTTATTATCTTTAATCTGTATACCTCATGTAACAGTTTAGGCAGGGGGAACCTACTACTACGACACTACGTTCCCAATGCACTACACAACTTTTGAAATACTGCATTTTCAGTAGCGCAACTCAACGCCGCGCTTTGTCTGCATGCCATGCCATGCCATGTAAACGAAAAGTCGAGAAAATGAAAATAATTCCTTTCCTAGAATGTAAATAGAGCACACAGTTTTCACGTTTACAGCGCAAAAAAAACTAATTGGCTTAATAAGCATTTGTACTTAAAAAATAATCAGCTACAAAATTTGCTTAACAGCACAACACACATTTACCTGTCTAAAGAAGAAAACAGAATTATAAACGCGAATACTTTAGCAAAAGTTTTATTAACCTTCATTTTATTAAAATGAATATTTGTACAGTAAAAATCGATTTTCATTGACGACTCCTCCTGCACAATAAGGTAATAACTTCCAAGTATACAACCTTTTCACTCGAACGGTAACTAATCGGCGAAACATCGATAACATTTCACTAAAAACAAAAGCATCGTAAATCAAGATTTCCCATCGACAGAGGCGCATCACTAATTCATTATCGATAAAGTATTCCAACACAATAGAAAGTTTATTTGTGGTCAGTTGACTCAGCGTCAGCAAAAAAATAATAATGTATATTTTGTAAATCAAATTTAAATGTTATTTTAATATATGATAGAGTCCAAATTCTTGTGTGTATTTGAAAAATCCCTTACCTTTTTATAATATTGGGTTTTATAGGCAATGTAAAAGAATTTAAGCTTTATTATACTTCGGTGTATGGCTTATAGCAGGTTGTTTGTTAAAAAAGTTTTTTATTGTCCATATGAAGAATGCCTCAACGAGGTATTCACACTTCTTTACAATTTTGACAATTGACGATATGTCATTTTGACATTTAACATCTAAATGTGAGGATAAAGTATCTTAATAATCTGTAATCTTGTATTTTTTTACATTGTTACAAAATATCTAGTATCGTTACAGTATTGTTTTGTATACCAAAATAAGAACGAAAAATATTTTTCTTTTTTACTATCTATTTTTACTAACAGTGTTTCCAATACAAATACCAAAATTAATATTTTTTTGAGCTGAACCCACTATATTATTTTAGGATATACAAAATCATTGTAAAATTAATATTCACTTATTAATATGTCAACAGTATATAGCTCAACGGCCTCTACTATCAGAACAAAAGCTAAGGACAGGTGTTTTGTCGTATGTCGTAGAAATGTACATAAATATGAAGCTTTCGCTTACTTATATTCTCAGTGAAACAACAATTTTTATAGCTTCACGTTGTATCCCGCATATAGCAGAGAAGGTAGTTGATCTTCGTATCAACATATTTCGTTCTCTAATTTTCGCCCAATTTTTGAGACATTGTATGTTGATTTGCGAAACTCAGCGCCCTTATTATTACTAGGGCGAGGAAATGAATATAATTCATTTCCTCTAAATGGAAATGAATTCCACAACTACTTCTGGTCAGACGCTGTGTCCCTACGCCATGACATCCTTAAATTATAGTTTTTACAAAATTATTTAGAAATATAAAGTACTAGGACATCGTGGTGCAGGTCACGAGCGATAGTAGTAGGTTCAACATCTTTTCTTCTTGAATACAGGTTTTTTTTAAATATAGAAAATAAGCAGCATTTTCCTTTAAACGATACATTTTCTTGTGTACATTTTATGAAACCACACATTTCAATTAAATATTGAGAAAATACAAAAATATGCACGAAACAAAATACAAAAAATCCATTTAATAGTTGATGTTTTAAGTCCAAACCAATCTTAAATAACTTAGTGTTAAACATTAAAATATCAAGCCTAACACTAATCTTGAAGTAGGCTTAAATAGCTTATTCTAGTCATACACAGCATTGTGAAACTAAGAGAAAATGGCCAGTAACGAACTTGTGACCCGCCCTCAAAATCGTAGGCACTATCTGAATTATAAACACTACAGAATTTGAAAATTATTTCGATGTCTATATAAACTTTATATAGTCATTGCAGTTCAGTGGGAAATGACCATATTTTTTGAGCGATTACTCCGATGAAGGTTCATTGGATTTAAAAAGTAGTAATATGGCATAAAGGTAGGCTAAGGAAAGTAAAAGAAAACAATATGACGAAATCCTTCTGGAAACGGGAAAACAATTTTTCAACTGACGTCTTAGAATGCTCATAAGTTGTGGGTGACGTCTAGTATATAAATAAATAAATCGCGTTTACAGTCATTTACTTCTGCTCACTGGTTGTGGTTTCGTTCCCTACTCGAGGAAATTAAATATTTAATATTTTCATTTCTTCATTCTGGTGTCCAGACAAAACCCTGAGCGTTGAGTTCTTACTCTCAACACGCAATGCCTCCAGAACACAACACCAGGTTCCCTCTGCCTACCCTGTGCTGCTACACTCATATGTGAATAAGTAAAGCTATAAAAATAAAATAAATCAATCTCAGTCTCACAGACTCAATGTTTCGTTCTCAGAATTATACAGATTATTCGCTTATATTCTACGTAAATATCGTCCTGATTCTACAATAAATTGCTCCGAGCATCCGTTAGAAGGTATCACGTACGCAGTTTGAATACCCAAATAGGTTTTTGAGGACACTCTTGCATTTTCTATCATTAGATGGTAGGTCTTCAAAAATCTTTTGCATTTCATGGGGTAGGTAACGGGAACCTGTATTTTGAAGGCGGAACTCAACGCTGTACCTTTTTTATTAGGCTGGTTGGCTGGTTAACATTTATTTAGTATTTTTTTTAATTTATCAGCCAACTTTCATACAAATCAAAATGACATTAATGACCATTTAAACAAACAAAAAATAAAAAAAAGTGAAATAAAACTAGTTCACGTTATTTTCCCTTATAGTAATTGCCTTATAAGTTAATTGATCAAAGGAATTTTGGTTGAGATTTAAACATTCTTTACTCAGAATTTTGCAACTTTCCAATCAAAAATGTGCATAAAATTTCAAATGCATTTAAAGTTTAGGTATTTGCTACATTTTCTAGTAAAAACTTGTTAAGAACATAGTGACAAAATATAATGCTTTTTTTTATTAAAAATATATATTCGCTTGGTTTGCAGGTTTTGCAATATAGCTTCTATAACATGTAGTTCATTCTAGAATGTTGCCAATTTCACCTTTTTAGTAACTTAAAATCTTTACATAAATATGAACTCATTCTACTTCAAGAGATTTATTTATTTGGACACTATTACATTTATAATAATTATTTCATTTATAAATCAATATTAGCTTCTAATCTTTCTTGACCTTATTAAATAAAATTTGTATGTTTATTGATGAATCTTCAAATTCTCACGCAGGCATTCTTTATCGATCGTAGTATTTAGAGTAAAGTTGCCGCCAGTTGCCCAATTTTAAGATGTTACATACTTAGTGGTAGAACTAAACACCGTGTTTACCATCGCTTTTTCGGCCACTCGGTAATTGCAGAACAGCATTGTGGACGATATAAGCCTGCATTTTAATTTTATTTTCTTTTTTTTTTTAGGCTCCCAATTTCACTCTGCCTATTTTGCTATGAATGTGCCCCGCTGTCCACGTACAGCGTAAAGCTAAAACAAAACAACACAAACTTAAATACTTATTTAGAAAACGTATAAAAATGTTGAACGGCGGGATTCGAACCCGCGCCTCCTGGAAACCGACCAGGCGCTCTAGACTACTAAGCCATACGTTCACAAACTTGTTTTTCTCTATATAAATTTGGTCTTAGTTTCTCCATTTACCCCCAAAAATACGGGAGATGTGTAAAAATGAACGCAGCCACCCATACAACTAACCTTTGCAGTACATTGAACCCAGTGAATAATACTTTTACCTTTGGATTATAGAAAGTTGCTTTCGCTATACGCGGAATTCGATACGCATTTTGCAAAAATGTATAAACTAGAATTATATTGTGACTTTACATTCAAATAAAATTAAAATTAACAATTATAATGATGTGATGATCTAAAAATGTGACGGTTGTAGGTTCGATTCCCATTCAAGGGAAAAAATTACTGGTAACAAGACAATGTCTTGAAAGTGTGTACAGAAAAATCTAACACTAGTTTATAGATGCATATTGACATATGCAGGATACAGCGTGAAGCTATAAATTACACATATTCCACCTCTGTAGAATCAAGATAGTAAAGTCAATCAAGTCAAAGAAAATTACATTTTTTTGCTTCCTAGCGGGAATCTTAACACTGATGTGAATGTGAAGTGAGGAGGTGGAATATGAATAAGTTTCACGGTGTATCCCGCAGATTTCGCATGTAGCGGGATAGGTACAGAGAAATATCAAGACACTCCATTACTTCCCTTTTTCACTTTCCGTCCAATTTTCTATAGATAACTTGTTTGACGGCGAATTATCTTGACACCATAGTGAAGAATTAATACATTCCCGAGTAGTATCGAACCCACAGTCGTCACGTCTACAGTCAGACGCTTTGCCGGCTACGACAGCCCCTATATATATATATATATTATATATATATATATATATATATATATATATATATATATATATATATATATATATATATATATATAAACTACAATATAAGCTTTATTTTTATATTAAATAGAAATAAACATATTGCCAAACACTTTTTCTTTTATATATAAAATCTTATGACATACAATTTGTTACAACACTTTAGTCAGCCATTACCGGCAATTAGAGCTGTTACGATTTTATTGTTACTTTAATTTTTATATAAAAGATTTATTTCCGCATTATTTTAAAAGAGAAAATTGTTGTATAAACAATTGTTACGTATCGATAATTTAATCGTCATACACTTTAATAAAATAGACATTGCATGTAGTGACAGAAAAATGTAAGATTTTTCTTGTAGCTTACCGCTATGTACCGCACATAGCATGGTAGGAAGAGGGAACCTGGGAACGAAGCGTTAAGACACCGTTCCCATTAAGACATTTCGACGTTCCCCACTTTCTGCTGAATTCTCGAAGTATTCCACGTTGAATGGGGGTAATCAATGTCGTACTTTGCTCGTTGCCGGAGTGAAGAATTGAAGACATTAGTATAATTATAAATATTTCATTTTTCCGACTAGGATTGAACCCATAACCATCGCTTGTACAGTCACTTGCTTGTGCCCCTGCACTACGCCGGCCTCCGAGGTGTACTCTAAAATTTAATTTAAAAAACCTGTATTCATCTCTTAAGATCAACTATATTTATATATTGTCATATCAAGTTGAAAGTTTTTATCATCTTCGTGGTTCGTTAAAGAATGAGCAAGGCATTGTGTAAGTTACAGTCGATTGCCTCTATTTTGAATATTGAGGTTATATAAACTTTAGTTGTCGCCGTTTATAGTAGCGTAGTTGTTACTTTGAAGGTCACAAGTTCAAAGTCGGAATACATATTCGATTATAAATTAGTAGGCTCAATGTAGTTTCACGCTTTTTCCCACATGTAGTAGAATAAGGATAAACCTAGTATTAAGACGCTCCGTTACAATTAACACACTTCCGTTTCCCCCATTCTTCCGCCGAATTCTGAAACGAACGAACGAACGAATGACCAGAGCGAAGAAATGTTAATATTAAGTATTTCATTTTTGAAGTAGTAATCGAACCCACAACCTGTCGCGTTTACAGTCACTCGCTTACTACTGCGCCACGGCTGGCATCGAGTTTACGATATATCTACATGTATATGCAGCATACAATACTATACAAATGTATAGTAGCAATAGGAATATTTAAAATTAAGAAACAATTTTTTGTTATATTAAAAAATTGCATAAAAAAATTAAGAGTCCTAGTTAAAAATTGCAATAATATGAAATGAAATGAATAGATGGTTTTTGAGCTTCACACTGTATCCCGCCTATAAACCAAGTGTAAACAGAAAAAACCAAGTGTCAAGACACTTCGCCCTCTATTTTTCGTCCGAATTCGTGATTGTATATTGGGCGGTGGGACGGAAATCGGAGAAATAAAAGTAATTTAAGTACAATCCTCCCTCTCTATGGGGATCGAACCTACTACCACTGCCTTTACAGATAAAAATTTGACATTTTATAGTATCAAATGACTCCGGCTATAACTAAAGTCTAATCGAAAGCAAGCCGGAGGTCTCCCGGGTCATTTTCACCAGATTTCCCGTGGGCGGCTTTCGCTTCTAATGTTACGACGCTGCGGTTATACGACTGTGACGGGGACTGAATCGGAAAATTCACTGATTATTTGATTCACTTAAGATTTTCCATGACTTAGAAACAGGATGCGTTTTCCCAGAAGGCGACTATGTTTTTCAACGTGGTCAAATTGAAAAAAAATAAAAAATGTGTACAACACATGATACATTTTAAGTGCCCTAGCCCAAAACGTTAATCGTAAGTATAGAGGGTTACTATAATCTCAGCATTAATTTTTATAATATTAGTTACTCACAGCTTCACGCTGTATCCACGTGTAGCAAGGTAGGCAGAGGGAGCCTAATGTTACGACACTCCACTCTCTACTATCCGCCAAATTCTGGAGGCATTGCGTGTTGAGAGGCGGAACTCGACGTCGTGCTTCTGCCTCAAAACCAGAGCGAAGTAATGAAAACATATTAATATATATTTAATTTCGTCGAGTGGGAGTCGAACACATAGTCTTTCGCGTTTACTGTTACAGCAATAAGTAACTAGTTACTAGCTTATTTTGGACGGGACTTGAGCCCATAACCATCGTGAAATCAGACCGTGGGGTATCCCACGGCACATAATAATTCTGATAATAATCTTCTTAAATAAATCTTCCAAAAGACCTTTAAATCTGTCCCTAAGTCACTTTCTACGAGACTTTCACAGGTGAAATGCAATGTTTGCTGCATATAACGGCTGTCCAATGCAAATCTACTGGGAGTCGTGAACTCACGCTCTGATTAGGGTTGTCAACTTTACATTACAATAATAAATCTAAAAGATTTATTTAATCGAAAATAATTAATGGGATTTGTGTCTTAAATATAACTTTTTAAATCTTGAGAAAATTGTATTATACTTGTACTTTTTTAAAAAAAATGTTGGTTCCTTACTAGAATAATACTTCACTTCACTTCAAAGTGAAGTGAAGTACTAATACTTCAGTAAGTAAGTAATAATACTTCACTTCACTTCAAAGTGAAGTGAAGTATTATTAAGACGGCTCCGATTATATTTTTTCTCGTTATTTACAGTTAAACTCCATGTTTCACAGTTTGGTTAATACAGAACGACATATTTCAGGCAATCGTGACACAGTAGGACCGCCTGTAAACGTAATGGTTGTGTTTTCGATTTTCACTTATGTTCATTAATTATTATCTCTAATAAACTACTCTCTAATAAAACAGAGCTCAGCGTTGAATTCCGAAGAAGAAAGGAAAGTGGGAAACGGAGTGTATGACTCGCTACCCTCCTATATATACGATACAGTATAAAGCTACAAAAGTAGCAGTTGGCTCAATGTAATTTTATCAATAATCACAAATATTAAAGATTTTTTATATATCTTTCTCATTATTTTCCATGTGACAAAAATAGCAAATAGAAAATGTTTTTATTGATATGTTCGACTATTGTGAATATTTGTTGTTCAAATTGTGTATTTTTTAATATTTATTTTTTTTATCATAGATAGGCAAACAGTTGTCCGCTATCTCACCTGGTGGTAAGTGACGATGCGAACGATGGTGGAGCATGCTTACCTAGGTAATGCCTATTCACTCTTGCCTTGAAAAGGGCCAATTTATACTTGTCGGGAAACAGTTCAGCAGGTAGGGAGTTCCACTCTTTAGCAGTACGCATTATGAAAGTGGAGGCAAAGCGCTGCGTGCGAAAAGGTGGTATATCGACAACATATGGGTGAAATCCCTGCCTGCGACTAGTGCCTCGCAGATGGAAAGGAGAAGAGGGTACTAAGTCATGCAGCGCTGCTGCACACTCTCCGAAATGTATCCTGTAAAATATAGACAGGCAGGCTACTTTTCTACGATGCTCAAGGCTCTGCAGCTTTGCCTCAACAATCGCTGTGTCGCCAATGAGCTTCTTGGCGCGATTTTCAATCGAGTTTAGGGTCGCTAGTTGATATTTAGCAGATCCGTCCTAGAGGTGACAACAGTACTCCATACACGATCGGACTTGAGCTTGATAAAGTTGGAGAAGCTGTCACGGAGTGAAATACTACCTAACCTTCAAAGGTTTTTGTGTCCTCTCAAGAGGACACCTAGTTTTTAGCTGCATGTAACGTCCAGGTAAGTTCAAATCTAACGTAATGTTCATGCCAAGAAGCTCAAGATGATCAGCTATCGACACAGGTACATCTCGGCAAGATCGAAGGGGCTCCGTTTTGCAGAAAATAAACACGCCTGAGTCTTGGTAGCGTTAAACCTTACAAGATTGGCATCGCCCCATTCGGAGACGCCCTGAAGTGCCAGGTTCAGACGATCGATCATAGACTCTCGACAATATGGAATAAGTAAATAAATAAAATATTATAATTTTCATACAACAACCAACCCTAAAAATAAAATCGCTGACTCATCGCGTTCACTTTCCTTGTCGCTAGTGCTAATCTCATACTTTACAAGGCATATTGTTGTACGTGACATTGTAGTATCGTATATTAATTTTGTTTCTCAAAAAAACTAAGAGTATGGCTTTCTTTTCATTAAGTTTTGTTTGAATGATCTAATGAATGTTGGTTTAAATTTTTTATGCGGAATTATTTACCTAATATTCTTTTTTTTTTGTTTTAGCTTTACATTTTCAAGGCTAAGTGTAAGGACACTGCGCTTTCGGATTTAGATTAGTCATCTAGTCCTGCCAGAATAGAAAATAATAATTTTCCCTCGCTTGTGGATTGAAACCACAACCATCCCAATACAGTTAAACGCCTATAATGGCCTATAATGGCCTCAATTTATTAAAAAATACTACATTATTTTCAACAGATTTTAAATGTCTATATTATCGTCAATAAAATTGTCAAAAACTAAAAATTATATTGAGATCATTCTTTTTTAACTCACGTATATTATGTTCCAATTTAGTAACCGGTCTAAAATTTGTTAAAATTTATTTATTGATGTGAGACATGCATTGCTAGAACGGATATCTCTATATATAGTAAAACAGTAAAAATATTTCGCCTGTACATTTAGTAATTTTGACTGAAATGGATAGAGGGACACCTAAAAAGAATAATAGAAAGCAATTTTATTTTTAAATTTCTTGTCTGTCTGTCTGTCGACATGTATGTCCACATTTTTCTTTGAAAGTACTGAACCGATTTACTTGAAAATTTCACCAATTGCTTTGTTTTAACTCAACTTAACTACTAAAGTGGTGGCGATTTTTGTCCATCAAAATCGGTTCATTAAAAAAAGTTATCGTCATTTGAAGGACCCAAAGCATTAGTTTGCCTGCGAATGTTATATAGCAATCGCGCTGATAAGACGCGCTGATTGGCCAAAGAATGTCATTCGAAAAGTCTTGGTTATATGATTGTTGATAAATATATATATTTTTGAAGTACTATTACACAAATTTTTTTTTACAATAAAGTAAACAAATTGAATTTGAATCGAAATCGGTTCAGTACTTTCACGGAAAAATGTGGACATTCATAACGACAGACAGACAGCCAGACAAGATATTCAAAAAAAATATTTTTGCTTTCTATTATTCTTTTTTAAGTGTCCCTCTATTCATTTCAGTCAAAATTATTAAAAGTATAGACAAAATATTTTTACTGTCGTATTATATATAGAGATAAGTAAAATTTTATCGGAAAAAATAAGCTCTAGAACTATGTGGATTTTAAAATAAAACATATTAATAATTTTAAAATAAAATATATTTAATTATAGTTAAATAAGACAATTAATTTGCGCTTAAAATTAATAACTTACCATATATTTTTTTTAGTACAAAATATAACCTACATACATGTATTTAACATAGACATCGTCAATTTAACACAAATCAAAATTTGTGGTCAAACTGACAATAATTTCCTACAGCACCAAATATATAGCGAAGATATTTAAGTAGCTTTGAATTGAAATACAGTAATCGTTGGATATTTTAAAAAGAAGATTTTAATTTTACATAATTTTACAGTCATTTTAGTGGTGAAAAGTCAATTTTCAATTCAAGTAAAAAAAAATAATTAAAAAGACACAATATTTAATTTTATATCTAACCTTCTTAAAATTATTAACTTTAAAAGTTTTTGTAAATAATAGCAAAATTTAAGATACATAATTATTAATGTTAAGCCATAAATTGAATTCAAATTATAGAAGTATATATTTTTTCAAGTATAAATCCATTACTGTATCTCCCATCCAAATTGCCAGACGATCGGATCTATTAGCTTTTAGTTTCCGTTTTATTCTTCTCCCTTTCCAACAATCTCTTTCTCACTTCTTCTGGATTATATCTCTTTCTATATACTCTTCTAACTCTTCTAACAGGGTTGATGTTACGAGTTCTAACATTCTTCTTCTTAACACTCCCATTAGGTGTAGGGCCTCTATTTTCTTCTAAACGCAAACTTTTTCCACGTCGTGTATTATTATACAATTCCCGTTGATCTCTTATTGTTGCATCGTAAAATACTTTTCCGTTGACAACAGCTTTTTTTATATTTTCCGTTGTACTCAACACTCTGGGCGGTCTAACGAATGTTGTTTCGCTAACTTCTAGACTTTTATCATTTAATACATTGGCTTTATCCCTTTCTATATCATCTTTAGATACCTTTTGTATCACACCTCGTCTTTCCGATGTAGGGAATCGGTTACCAAAATTTAAATCAAGGAAGTCTTTGTCTAAAGATATGCTTTTTGATTCCAAATCTTTTTGTGATCGTTTTTCAACAATCAATTTTCCACCGCGCCTTGAAGCTATTAATCGTCCGATAGCTTCAATTTGTTTTTCCTCTGCTTCTAAAGTCTTTTTATCACATGGCCTTTCTTTTAGATCTTCCAAATCAAAGATTTCTAAAGAACGGGTAAAATCATGTAATTTTCCATCTATGCCTTTGATAAAATCATCTTCTAAGCTTATATTTTCAAGTGGAACAGGTATATCTGTTATATTAATATGTTCATCTGTCACAGTCGTTTTCGCAGTCGTTTCAATACTTACATTTGTCAATGGTTTGATTGTCGTTGTAAGATTATCCGTAGTCAGATCCAGAAAGTCCTCGTCATTTGTAATATTTATTCGTTTTTCGTTCCGAGGACTGCTATCTATAGATCTACTTTCAATGTCATTTCCTATAGGTTTGTCCAGATTGACTCGTTTGCTTTCTATTTGTTCTCGAGGTAGAGTAGTTCGTGTATTATATTTTTCTGTTGTAGTTGGCGTTTCATTGAACCTAAAGTATGTCATATTTGGTGGAGGCTCTTTATGTAAGTATGCTACGGGCCAATATCTAGAAATACAAAATTGAATGTTATAGCTATGATATTGTATTTATAATAACATTAAATCTTATCCACATTTTCCAACATTTTAATATTTAAAATATTAACCAAAAAAAAACTGTTTGCGCTTAAAAAATGATACATATTACCAAATTAACATTACTAATTACAATATATTACCTAGGAACTCCTAATCCACCAGTAACTTCATCATCATCACCAGACACGGGAACCCAGACACCAGATCCAGGTGTTCCCGGGTTCCTTTGATACTTTATATGTGGTATGTCCTCTGTTGGGACTCGTGTGTATCCTGAGTAATAGAAAAAATATTTTTTTAGTTAATTCGGATGAGGCAACGGTACAGAGTCTAATTTTAAACGTGACGGCTTTGAACCCATAACCTCCCATATTTGAGAATTAAGTATTTTTTAAGTAATTTTCATGCAACTAGTAGAAGTAGTAACAACACAAATAACAGCGTTAAATTACGCTATTCCCGGGAGTCAATAACGCAAACATTATAGGTTTGACCTTAGAGTATATATATATATATATATATATATATATATATATATATATATATATATATATATATATATATGCATCGTCGTGTGCATTAGATAGTATGAACTTCGTTACTTGTTTGTTCTACACTCAAAGGAAGGAATATTTTTTCTCATTTTAGTAAGACCCTACATGAATTCCGCCACGAATTCTATCTGTCCACTCCTGATATGTACAAAGTATGAGTGAAATCAGAAAAATCGTCAAGTCAAAACAATGCAGTGCTACCTAGCAAAGGGTTCCCATGTCTATCATAGTACGCTTGGGGTCCATTTTTGTATAAATCATCCCAATATCGTCTATCCGCTTCCGATAAGTACGATCCAGAATGGAATTTATCACGATGGGATGGCGCTTGTAATGTATCCGTGGGTTTGCCTATAGATGTATCCGGGCGGGGACGAACTGCTTCTGTAAATTTATATATATATATTTTTACGTTTACACGTTTATAGCAGAGTAGGCAAACTAAAATATATTCCAGTTTCTGTCAAAATATATCAAAATTATTAACATTGTTAGACAAAATAAAGACTTGATTAAAAAATAAATATTACCTCGGGTTCCAAGAGACGGATGCGGTACTTTGTGTTGGTGGTAAGGATAATATTTTTCACTGCACGGCCGCCATTGATCAGGCTCTGGGCCTACGTAGCACCTGAAAAAAAATTTATTTATTAAAAAATAATACTATTAATAATGTTTATTATAAAAATAAAAATAACAAAAAGAAACAATAAGATAACACTTAAATATTATATCGACTAATTTTAACACATTTACCGCCCATAGATTGAATAAAAAACTTTACTAAATTCTACGTAAATTAAAAAAAAAATTGGAATACTAATCAAAAATACAAAAAAATCATGCCCAGGGTGAGGATCGAACTCACGACCTTAAGATTATGAGACTTACGCGCTGCCTACTGCGCTACCGAGGCTTGAAGACTACACACAAAATAGGTCAACTGATCACTGAAACAGTTGTAAAAAATAATATCATTTAATTGTGCTATTAGCACACATATATTTTTTTTTATTTCACGTTGTATCATGAATTTAACAGGGTCAGCAGAGGGAACCTAGGAATCTTATGTTAAGGCAAAAAAAATTGCTTTATTGTTATTATTAGTAGCCATAGGCACTAACATACCATGGCTTTTTGAAGCCCTCACTATATCCGCATCTGTGAGTCGGAGCGCAGCAATAGTCCCATGAACCTGTAATTTTTATTTATTTATTATTGTTTTCGCTTCACCCTGTATCCCGGATACACTACTCATTCATTCATCTTTTTTTTTCAATTTAAAAAAATATCTATTTTTGTAACACTTATTTTCAGAATGAAGCATAAAAATAACTCTTTACCCCATACAGGAATCGAAATCATAACCGTTTTGTTTACGGTCAGATGCCGCTGCTGCACCATGAAGGCTTGTAAATTTCATTAAATAAATTGTTTATATTGTAATTATGATGATGATCAAATATATATTTATATCATAGTAGAACACTATAATCACAATGGTTGTAGGGTTCATTTCCCACTCAGGGGAACAATTTTACTTAAATTATTTTAATTTTCCCGCTCTAGTGCGGTGTTAAGTTATGCCATTCAGCATACAATGTTTCGTATTATTGCGAAATAATTATAAATATACTCTCACCTATCTCTCCGCCCTCCGGCTCGCATGCCCAATGCCCAGCGATGAGATTTTGTTCACACGAGCTTCCTTTCCTGCACGGGAACCCTGACACTGTGTAGTGACGCCATGATAACGCTACTGCAAAAAATTTGTAATTCTTAAATATTTGACAAATCTAATTCGAAAATTCTAATTAAATATAGGCATTATCCACTTTTACTTAGAAGATATAAAAAGTTAGGCTGTACTATGACATATATTTTAGATTATTTAAATAAACGTTATTGTACAGAGTTGTTTCTTTTTCTTTAATTATATAATTATATAAACATTTTTTGAATGTAACAGGATTTGAACCTGCGCCGCGCGATATGCGTCCAAGCGATATGTTTTTGTATTTTAAGATGTACATGTATCAAAGTAATTATCGAAATAAATTATGATAATAACAAAAAAAAATAATTATTAAAGGAAAAATATATGTACATGATTCATCCACTCGGTCTCCAGGTCTTTTTGGTCTATTCGGTCTAAAACCTATATCAGGTCTAGGTCCTGAGCCATAAGAAGGCCTCAAACTTGGGCCTACAGGACCACTACTGCTTGGAGCACTAGGACCACTTGGACCACTATAGCTACTTGAACCAATGAAGCCACTCGAGCTACTTATTCCACCCGAGCTAATTATTCCACTTGAGCTACTTATTCCACTCGAGCTACTTATGCCACCTGAGCTAGTTATTCCAATCGAACTACTTATTCCACTTGATCCACTTACTCCAATAGGCACATCTACACTACTAGGACCAGGTAAATAAGGTCTAGGTCTTACATCTGGCTTGTAATCGGGTCGGAAATGGTCTGGTCTATAAGATGGTCCATAATCATTTGGTCGGAACGGTGGTCTGGAACCATCTGGCTTATAACCTGGTTTTAAACCTGGACCAAAATCGTCAGCATAACCTGGCCTTACATCTTCAGGTGGAAAATCATGATAATCATGAGATGGTTTGTATGGACGAAGATAATTCCGCTTGTAGCTTTGTTCAACATAATCTGGTTTAGAGTGTGGGTTAAAATCTGGATAGTTTGGTCCACTCGGTCCACTTGGACCTGTTATTTCTGGGCCACTTTCTGGTAAAAAATGAGGTTTGATTGGGCCACTAGGTTCGTAGTTAGGTCTAAAGCCTGGTCCTGTTTCTTGTATATATGGTTTAATTGGTGGTGGTCCAGGGAAATTTGGCCCACTTGGGCCTGGTCCTGATACGAAAGTTTCTGCGAAATAAAGTTACAAAAGAGTAAAGAATAATTAATAATTTCTCATTTTTCTTAAAAAAAATGTTTTTTTATTATTATTTAACCTATTATAAAAAACTGGAAAAAAATATGAATAACAAATAATTATATAACTATAATCAATTTATTACCTGGTGGTGGATGTAGATCGGGTCCAGAAACTGGTCCAGGATATTCTTCTACATTTGGAGATGACAGTGGACGTGGTAGTTCTAGTGTGGGTACACTGAAATAGATATTATGCTATATTTCTTAAATAAAAATAAAATAAATAAAACCACTGCTGCAATTGAAGATACATCAATTTGTCAAAAAAGGGTGTAGCTATTATACAAAACAAAAAATAAATAAATCGGACTAGTAGATCCAGAGATCTTAGCGTTTAAACAAACAAACTCTTCCGCTTTATTAAATTAGTATACATGTTATACATACTCATTTTCCTGTTTTCCATGTACTTTCCTCCAACATTGGCCATTGAACAGATCAAACGCGAACAACAAGTCATCATCAGAATGTTCGTAATCGACTCCCTTTTGTAAATCGAAGAGACGTATTTCGGACAATAAACAATTTTCCTTATCAGGTGGTGCGTTATTGCTAGAAATAAAATGTTATTTGTATTAACTAAAACTATTCAGTTTTACTGTATACTTGTGTCTTTAGTTAGTTTAAAAATGAAATATATATATATATATATATATATATATATATATATATATATATATATATATATATATATATATATATATATATATATATATATATATATATATATATATATATATATATATATATATATATATATATATCCACGTTGTAATAAACAAAGCGCGACGTTGAGTTTCGCATCACTCAATTCGCAAATTTTGAAAATTCTGTGTCAAGTGTGCAACTGAGCGCCTGAACACTATGTTCCCTGTATCCTGTGATTTTAAAAAAATATGTTTGGTTGTTTTTTAACCGACTTCTGAAAGAAGAGGAGACTATCAATTCGACAATAAAATTTTTGTTGTTTGTTACCTCAGAACTTTTCACTGGGTGAACCGATTTTAATATTTTTTTTAGAAAAGGCCTCCTTTTATACAAATTTTCGTGCAACTTTTATTTATTACTCATAATACAGTCTAAATAAATACTCATAATACAGTCTAAATAAAGTAATAAATATTTATTTAACTATAATTTATAACAGAGTAGCTTACTTAAAAGGCAACGTAAAGGTAAGGTCTTACCATCACCGCAGTCGGTAAATGAAATTTAGTTTAATTTGACAACGAAACAAAACTAACGCAAAGTTGAATATGATACAGGACACATTTTAAGTGCTCAAAGAAACACTGACCGCAAATACAGGTAGTTATTTAGAAATAATTCAAGTAACCTAATATGGCATAAAGCCATCGTTGATAAGTGGACCATTCATGATATTATACAAAAAGATTTTTTCCATTCGTGTCGGTAGTTATTGAAATTAGAGCATTCAACCAAACAAACTTTTTAGTATATAACATTTCATAGATTAGTCGATCAAACAAAAACGAGGCAATCGCTTACATAGATAATTTCTATTACAGTTTCTCACCTGAAAGAAAGAGGTCAGTCGTGGCGCAGTGGCATGAAGTGTGACTATAAAACCGACTGGTTGTGGGTTCAACCCCCACTCGAAGAGATGAAATATTTACTTAAATTTATATTTCCATTTCTTCACTCTGGTGTCGAGGCTAAGCGCGGCGTTGAGTTCTGCCACTCAACACGCAATTCCTCTAGAATTCGGCAGAAAGTAGAGAACGGAGTGTATTAACACTAGGTTCTCTCTGCCTACCCTGCTGTGTGCGGGATACAGCGTGAAGCTGGTTTATTTATTTTTTTACCTGAAAGAAAAGCTCAGGCATCTGAAAGGGCGCGTCGGTGCAGGCGTCGCCGCACGCGCGCTGGTCGCGGGCGCGCGCCTGACCGCGGACGGACGCGGGGGACAGTCTCGCGGAACTCTCATACTGCAGATAACATTCTGGAGGCACAATAATATCGTTAAAATATGAATAAAAATTTATTTTATGACTGTTTTATTAATATGTATATTAAAAAAACTGTAATTATTTAACTTGGTGATTTGTATATTAAATGGTTTAGAGAAAGCAATCATTTATCTTAATAGCTATTTTTCCGTTAACTTTATATGTTTTTTTCAATATAACGTTTTAATCCAAATATAGCAGGGTATGCAACGAAAAATGAATATAAGGAAACTCGTTTCAGTGGAACTCAACGCCGCATTTTGTAAATATCTAATTTGTAAATATCTACAGTGTTTTATGCAAAAGACAGATACCTAATATATAACTCAAATAACTTCAATTTCAATGTTTTATTTTACGACATTTATACTTCTGATTCCTTAATCCCAGTCGTGGCGCAGGGCATAAGCGTGAGATTGTGGGTTTGATTCCCATTCAAAAAGAATAATTATTGGTTTTTTCATTTCTGCACTCTGGTGCCAAGGCAAAGCGCGGCGTTCAGTTCCTACACATATCACGCTGTTACTTTAAATCTAATTTTATCAACTATTGTGTTTTTATCTGTAACGTCCCACTTTGCCTTACCAGAGCAAGTAATTAAAATCATTTAAATGTTCTGTCCTAGTGAGAATATTTTAAACTGGTTATTTTGAAAACACCGCAAATCATCCCAATAATGCAAAAAGGTATTGTTTAGGTACTGACGAGGCTCCCTGCGCACGTCGTCGTACAGCGCGGGCTCGCAGCCGCGGCCGTAGTTGCCCCTGGCGTACAGCTCGTGCGCGCGCGCCCGCAGCGCGCCGCGCGCCGCCAGCGACGTCGGCGGCGACGACGTCAGGAGGCAGTTCTCCGAGTCGTCGCCTATCGTCGGTGCGTCGAATCTATTAGAGTAGAAAATAGTTATTAAATAGTAAACTTGTGTTGTTTTTTTGTAAAAAGCTATTCTTATTTTTTCTACAGTAAAAAAAATATTTGATACACTTATTTGGGTTTGGAAAAAAATCTATGAATATCAACCATTTTGTTGTAGTGCTCATTTTATATTTACAAGTACAATGTTTTTTTCTTATTTTTCTTGGTTATATATCTCGTTTAGAAGGCTTGGGCTTGTTAGGAATAGTTTTGCTTAATTTTCTTCTGCCACTTTAACTAAGATCTTTAAATCTTCACGTTGTATCTCACGCATAGGTATCCCTGGCAGAAGCCAGACGTGGCGCAGAGTCATAGGAGTGCAACTGTAAACGTGACAGGTTGTGGGGTCGATTCACACTGAATGTAATGAAATATTTAATATTTACATTTCTTTACTCTAGTGCCGAAGCAAAGCGAGGCCCTGAGTTTCAAAACACCAAGATCCTTCTGCCCACCCTGTTACATGTAGGATACTGTATGAAGCAGAAAAAATGTTCACCTAAAGCTGAATCCTCTACAGAAAAATCCATTAGCTCTCAAGCATTCCGCTTCACAGGCGCCGAGCCCCGTCACCGTGAGTGCGGCGCGCACGCTCGCGCCGCGCACCGCCGCGCCCGAACGCACGTGCCAGAAACATTCTGAAGGGACGGAAATCATCGTAGTAATCATAAAAGACATTTTAAATATTAAGAAAATGTATATTTTCGTGAGTTTTACATATTTTGAAAGAAATTTTTTAAAACGTATTTTTCTTTAAACCTGTTGATTTGCGTCTACATTGATAAACTCAATACAATCTTTTTAGGTTAACTGATAAATAGTGCGCTAGTTCGCAAGTTTTATTTAAAATTTCATAGATCATAAAAGTATCGACATTTATTACTAAATTATTTGATTATTTTTATCTTATTTTTGATGGTTATAAATTTAATTCCGATTTATAGAAATGTTTATTTGGAAGGTTCCGTTCAGTACAGCAAACTTCGATCTCTTAATTAATAGAAATTCCAAAAAACATATTATACTTACCGCTTTCCACCCAAGGCTTAGTACTAATAGTAAGGCAGTCCTTATGCAATGGCATAGCGTAGACGTCAGACTCACTGTCCGCCGACATTTGTAGACCACGATATGGACGTTCACTTAAAAAGCAATTATCAGATCCTGGGGGACTCGAATATCTGAGAATTAATAATAAAAAATAAATAATATGAAATATAATTACTTATTTAGAAAACGTATAAGAATTTGAACGTAGCGGGATTCGAACCCGTTCCTCCTGGAAACCGACTTAAGAGTGGAATAACACATTAAAAAATGTTAAAAATATGCTTTCGTGACGCAACGGTATAGCGTATGTTTATAAACGCAAAAACAGTTCCATGTTCGATTCCCACTCGAGTGAATGAATTATTTCTACTGAGAGCTCTGATACAAGACAAAGCATGGCGTTGAGGTTCATCACTCAACACTATCAACGAAATTGGTCGGACAAGGGGAACGAAAGTATTTTAATAGGACCGGAGTGCCGTTAACCCTAGGTCCTCCTCTCTCACAGCGTGACCCTATATAAAAATTTCACCGTGACAACTTTAGTTTTAAGGTATGTGGTTGTAGGTCTCCAAGTCATAAGTAGTAAACACTATAATTAAAGGACTGAACTGAACTGAAGATACAATATCTATAAAGAATCTTGATCGCTATACATTTTTTTTACGTCATTTCAACTTATTATATTACCTGTAACTGTAAGACACGCATTTAAACTCCCTTTCATTGAAACATGCCGCTTCACACTCAACGACGTTACGCGCGAGCACCGCCCGTCTGATGGAGCCGGAACCTAACGACATTCCGGGGCTACGGCGGGATGAACAATCTGAAAAAGTTTTTATTATTTGATTTTTTTTTTTGGGGAAAGATGTAAATAAAAAGTTTTCCAATGATATTTAGCTTGTTGTTGCTTATTTAAGAGAAAAAGTCAAATTGAGTGGACAATTTTGATTTTTATATATGTTAATAAAGTCAAATAAACATAGACATAAAATTTTAGGGACAGTTTAACATTAAGTTAAAATCACCGTGTTTGACTTCAATTAATTGCAAGCTCACGCTATACTCAAGCATTGCTAAAAATAATTAAACCGGAGCGTTATATTTTTTTTATTACTTTCTTGGTTTTGCATAAAATAAAAAAAAATACGAAATATATTTTAAACTTGATCAACAATTTTTGTTTACCTTTACCAGTATCATCGCTCCTACTCTCAAATTCATGGACACCATGCTTGTTATCATGATGATCATCACCATCAAAATCCTTCCAGAAACTTCCCGAGCTATTCCACTGCCCTTTCTTCCAGGACCCGTATGCGTACCCATAATTTTCATATCCACTATGACTCTTTAGACTATGATAGTCAAAGTCTTTGTCCTCGTGGTAATTTTTTACTCCATGATTGTATTGCTCCTGATCAGATATTTTCCAATGTTTAACAGAATTCTGATAATCATTCCTGTCCTTGTAGTATCCATCGACCCCACCATAGTTGCCGCCATATTGACCCCATTTTTCGCGATCGTCATTTGTTTTGATACCTGCAAAAAACACTTGAATAATTTTACTAGTTACATTTTAAATATATGTAGCCAGCGTGGCACAGCGGCACAGCGGGCTATAGTGTGACAGTTTTGGATTCGATTCTCCCTTACTTGATTTCCCCGCTCAGATAACTAGCAAAGACAAACAAAACAACATAAAGCGTAACGTTGAATGCCGCCACTTAATTTCTTGAAAATTTTCTTTTTCTTGAAAATTTCTGGTGGACTAGTCATTTATAAATATTTGAACGTAATAAAATGCTTTTAAGTTTACAGAATTTTGCGATACTTAATAAATAATAAAAGGTATTTTTTTTTCTTTTTTTTAAGTGTGATTTTCCTATTTATGCAGACACCTTATTCATATATTGAATGTTATGAACATTATCTTTATATGGTATTTTATATTAAAATATTAGTAACAAAATTAAATATTTATGTAAATCTTACTTACACTACAATTTTTGTTATATATAGGTATGTCGGCAATATAGTCTTGTACAATATTAAAATCATTATTTTTTTCAGTTTCATTTATTTCATTTCATTCTATAATTATCTTATATTATAAAATTTTGTTTGAAATCTTTGAGGTTAAGAGTAATCGTTTTTAATTTAAATGTAAGCCCCTTATTATTATTACAATTTATGCTAATTAAAATTTAATTTTAAAATTTATTTTGATGTCCGTCTATTTATTTGAATTAGACTTTGAAAATAAATACTAAATTAAAGATGTATGTAATTGCTAATATTTTTTATCAGGCGTTCTAATAAATATATGTACATATTGTATTAGTCCCTTTAGAAGTAAAATTATTAATATACTAGCTGAATTGTATAATGACTCATTTATTAATCAGCATTAATTTCATTTTTAATAGTAACATCTTTTTAAAAAAAAAAATCTTAACTTTTCTATATTGAAAGGTAAAGTTGCAGCCAATTTAATAAAATAATTATTTTTTTAAATACCATTTCTCAACTTGTTTATTTACAAAGCAATTGAAACAAAACAAATACTAAATTTTAAGGGCAGCTTGCCAAAATATAAGTGAAAACTGAAATTTATTCGTTTCAGTCGTTTCTAAGACAAGCGTGAAACAAAATGCCCAGAAAGACCAAAAAAATTTTAAATTATTCTTTTTGGTTTTATGATGGTTATTAAACGTTACATATCTTCTATTTTCTTATAAAAATATCTTGCATGTATAGACCGGTGTCTGTCCGATACAATTTTATTATAAGTGTGTATATTATAGATATAATTGAAATATAAAAAAAAATACTAAACTCCATTAAATAAAGTAGTTTTTTAATAAAGGTTATTAAAAGAAACAACATTTATCGACTTATAAACAGTTTATTTTATTTATATCACGTTTATTTTACCTTAAGCCTTACAGTCTCATATACGAGCGAAATGCAATCACAATTAAATATAACTCAAGAACTATCAATAAGATTTTTTTATTTTTCCCAGGTGAGAATCGAACTCCTTACTATTTATTAAAAAAAATGATTTTTCAAGTCTTAATAACTATGCGTTATACTTTTAGAAAATGTATAAAAAATGTAACGTAGCGAGATTTGAACCCGCGCCTCTTGTTTACCGTCCAAGCGCTCAGACCACTAAGACATTTATGACACCATCTATGTCGAACGTCACAATCGCGCTCGTCGCGCGCGTCGAGTCGCTTAAAAGGATATCAAGAGAAGCAGGTTCAAATTGCGTTAAAAATTTTATAACTTTAAAAAAAAAATATGAAAATTATGTAAATGTATGTTTAAAAAAAACTATGATTTAGCACAATACTTACCTATTTGATAAGGAATATATAACTGATCTTCATAACGTCGATTGTATGTTTGAGTTCTTCTCTCGTCATAGAATCTATTAAAGCTCTTATAACCGGTTTCATAATCTATTCTGTCTTTCCAACGATTTTGGTCCCGAATTTGGTCCTGATTCTGGTCCTTGGACTTCGAGGATAGGTAACCGGAATGAAGGAGTCCTGGTCCTCTTAATGTTTCAGGGCAGTATGGCTCTAAGCTATTTCGGTCGAGTTCATAGAAATCGAAGTCTTTGTCTTCTACGAAGTCCTGATGTATATCGAACGCTTCGATTGGTTTCGTCATTAATTCGCATAGACCTTTTCCTCTGAATGTTGGGTCTAATCTGTTGACAAATTAATAATTATTTGTATTTAAAAAAAATACTAATTATTATATTTATCACTTTACCAGAGAAAGGAAATGAAACTATAAAATATTCCATTTTTTTTTTTTTTTAATGGAAAAGACACGGCAAACGAGCGTGCGGGTCACCTGATGGTAAGCGATTACCGCCGCCCACGACCCCGTGCAACCCCAGAGGAGATACACGTGCGTTGCCGGCCTTTAAGATGAGTTGGGCGCCGGGGCCCGGCATTACCTGATGCGAAACGCAGTGGCATAAAGCCACTACTTCACGCCGGTTTTAAATGCCGGGGGTGGTAATGATCCGGTCGAGTCTGCCCATGCGTGTTGCCATTGCTGGCGACGTGATTCTACCACACGTACTTTAGTCGCCTCTTACGACACCACCAGTACCAGGATGATCCTATTCTAGGCCGGGATCACACGGCACAATTGCCTCGATGGGGATCGAACCAATAACCTTCGGCGTTTAGACTTATAAGAGAGATGTGCCCTGATTTTGAAAATATTGTGGACTGATTCTGATAATAAATTACAGTAGAGAATATATTTGTATATAAAAGTTTATTTCCGCCACGTGGTACTAACATCTCTGTACAGACTGACATTTTAGAAACCTACCTACAAATGCTTCTAAAGCAACAAGCCCTCTTTGGATATAAATATGAGAAACTGGCTTTTACACGCAGCTTCGCTCACATGGTCAGCTAAGAGTTGAATATGGCACATAGCACGATCTTGGAGTCCGAGAATTTGGGTTGAAGAGGAGAATTCAGGCTGGAGGTACTATAGAGTACACCAACACGATTAAAGGTGGATTAAAGGTGGAATGATCCTATGGATAATCCAAGGCAAAACCAGATTTACAATAAGAAGTAGTAGTTCCAGAGTTCCTTCAAACAAACGAACTCTCAGCTGAGCATAAATAAGATCAAATAAAATGATGTATTTGCAGCTATAAATTAAAACACAATAATTTGTAATATTTTTAAGAATTTTTGCAATATTTTAATAGTTTTCGTTACTATTTCGCATAATTTATTAACCAAAACATATAGTAACTACTTGTTATGTTAAATACCCATTCATAAGAGCCTTGAGAGTAGTCCAATTACGATGGTATTCATTTAGGTCACTATTACGTTGCAGTAGAGATAAATCTTTATGCAAATTATTGTTCGTATTATTGGTCAGGGTCGGATTATGAATTCTTACAGCTAGTACTAACAATAATACTGTTAACACTGTAGAATTTTGGCAAGAAATTCTTAATATGTTACACTATTGAGACATTTATATTCTTTATATTTTATCATTGGCATCATTTTGCTTGATAGATTAAATCTAAAAAAATCTAAATCAAAATCAGCTTCACGCTGTATCCCGCACACTGCAGGGTAGGCAGAGGGAATGTAGTGAAAGACACTCCGTTCCCCACTTTCTGCCGAATTTCGGAGGCATTGCGTGTTAAGTGGCAGAACTCAACGCCGCGCTTTGCCTCGACACCAGAGCGAAGAACGGTTTACAGTCACACCTTGTGCCGCTGCGCCACGACCGGCCTCATAGATTAAATCTAAATATAAATAATGATATGTATGTATGTTTGTATGCTTGTTTTAATAAATGAGCGCAATGAATGATTATCCCAATTGAAAAGATCCCTATTTACTACTTACTACAACGCGAGAAGTTGAGTTCTCTTCCCACTCGGGGAAAGGAAATAATTGATATCTTTATTTATTCAGTCTGGAATCAAAGCAAAGGGCGGCGTTGAATTCCAGCACACACGTAATGCCTCCAGAATATATGGGTATTTTATGGGAGTAGGGTGTCTTAATACTAGTTTCAAAGAATTAATGATAGTTGAATGGGAACAGAATGTCTTAACACTAGGTTCCCAGATTCCCCTGCCTTATCTACTACAACTTGAAGCTATAAAAACCTAACTGAATGAAAATAAAAGAATGAGGGAACATGGCTACTAGCGAAATATTTACAACATTCAACATGTAAAATTGACAGGATCTACTACTACTAAAACGCGTTATTATCTCAATATCTTCACAATATGTAATTAAAAATAATAAAATTCTCATGTTATCATAATTTCCGTCAATCCGTCCCTGTCGGGCCGCAAGGTGAACACACAATGCAGATGGTTAGAGCTGATTCGGCCGAGGTTGTTTTGAGGGGTTTATGATTTTTATTATATTTTTTTTTAGATTAATAAGTTATTACTATATTTTCCAAAGCTTCACACTGTATCCCGCGTTATCTACTTTCCGCAACATATTACGTGGTAGGCGACGGAACTCTGTCATGCGCATTATAATTAGTCATGAAGTTTTATAGTAACACAATGGGCCGTCGTGGCGCGAAGTCACGTTGTAGGTTCGATTCCCATTTGAAATCTACCGAAACTATACAATAACTTCGTCTCTCCGTCGTCTATCAGAAAGATGTAATTTGGCATATACATAGTTAGGTTAGTGAGTATAGTAGAGCGCTGAAAGAGGAATTCTCGAAATTCCTATAGGAGCGGGAAAAAGAGAGTCAGCCATTTTATGTCCACGGCAAACTAAATTGTGGGCGATCACTAGTTCAAATAAATAAATAAAGAAAACTAAAATTTTACAATTTCATGGTAATTTTCGGATTAACTTATTCCGATTCCACGTCTATAAGCGTGTTTCATAATTTAAAGGTAATAAATGCAACTATATTGCCCACTATATTGAATCAGGAACTATATGTAACAATACTGCGAACATGTCGTGAGAGAATGCTATAGTTATTAGTTGATTTAGTTCATGGTTCATTCGACATACCATTTTATTTGAATGTGATATTATTTTCCAAGTGATTCTGATAATGCTGCCTGGCTCTAACAGACTTAGCTCTGAAATAAGTGTACCAGAGAATTTTCAGCGCCCCGCTGGACTAACTTTTTTTATGGAAAAGGACAAGGCAATCGAGCGTTCGGGTCACATGATAGTAAGTGATTACCGCCGCCCACGACACCGTGCAACACCCCATGGACACAGGCTAACGCACGTCGTCCTCTTTCCCCCTTTTCCCTACTCCTCGCCCATGATCTTTGGTCTGCCATCAATATTTTTATAAAATGGCTTGATTGCAGAATGATCTACCCGTGGCACGTATGCCAGGTAATGCAAATGAGTTTTAGAGATAGTTTTATATAAAAAATAACATCTGATTTACGATGTAAGTAAATTGAGAAGAAAACTTAAGATCAACTTCTCATGTCTTCGCTCTGGTATTACCAGAGAAAAAATACCACCATTTAACACTAAAAGAAAAAGCTGGAATCGGAGTGTCTAAACACTAGGTTCAATCTGCCTACCCTGTTAAATGCAGGAGAAATTGAGAAACTGAAAAAAAATACAAATATCACATACCTATAATTAAAGCTTTCACAGTGAAATCTTCTCTCTGTAGCGCACTCTCGCATACAGTCGTCGAGACGCTCGCAGTCCACGACTCTTCGTACATGGCTACGAAGTGCCCTTTTACCGGCGAGCACTCGCTTGAAACAGGCTGAAACAAATTTAAGTGTGTAAATTTTTCTTAATAGAATATAAAAAATATAAGCTTATGACTATAATTTTCCAATATTTTTTTTTCCATGTTTGACATTTGATTTTTCAATATCATATATACATATATAACATTCTATCTTTCAGATAGTAGAAAAAACTGAAAATCGAGTTCATAGCCATCGAACCAGCGAAGAACATATACTAAAGATGTGTCCAGCAAAGGATGAAGACAGACGACAATGATCATGATTTTATTTCTTTTTTAAATTTCATGTTGCAAAGTCCAGAATAGACAGAGAGGAAACCGAGTGTTAAGGCAATACGTTCCTCCTTTCTTCCTTTATCAATTTATACTCACTACGTATCCTAAATACCACACGAAGGAAGTGTATTTAGAAATTTAAGTCACTCAGTTCTATTTATATGTAGGTACAAACAACGACACCATATTTCAATTTCTAAGATTCGTGATGTCAAATAAACATATTTTTATAATTTCACTAGGCAAAAAAATACACCATGATGGTTGCTTTTTTTTTAATAAAAGATAAATTTACAATGAGTTTTTGATAAAAGAAAAACTTTTAATTTAATTAAAGTTTTTGAAATTATTCTTTCTTGTGAATGTTAGTCACTGCTTAATATATTTTTTTATCGTTACTTACGCGTTTATTATATGCTACTTTTGTCATGTAATTTTTGTGCCCTATTTATGTTCACTGTGATCTACATTTTCCTTTCATTTCACTGACACTCTTTTTGTTTTGCTAAGTCATAAAAATTAAATACGAATCATACCGTTGGATTCAATAAGTTTATATAATTCCGATATCCATCGGGCATGTGCATAAATGTGATAACGATTGTTTAAAAAAAACGCGCGTTTCTTTGATCGGCTAAAAAAAGTGCTTCGTAGGCTTTTATATGTTAGCTGCTTTTAAGGGTTGGGTTATGTCGGTTATAACCTATACTTTTGACATTGTAAGATAAACACACGGCCTTACTCCTTTTTTCTTGGCATGGCATGTCCCTACCGTCGGAAGAGGGTTTTTTAATATCTTTAAATGTATTTTTATAAGAGATAATTTATTATGTATTGTGCCGTGCCGTGCCGTGTGATCCCGGCCTAGAATAGGATCATCCTGGTACTGGTGGTGTCGTAAGAGGCGACTAAAGTACGTGTGGTAGAGTCACGTCGCCAGCAATGGCAACACGCATGGGCAGACTCGACCGGATCATTACCACCCCCGGCAATTAAAACCGGCGTGAAGTAGTGGCTTTATGCCACTGCGTTTCGCATCAGGTAATGCCGGGCCCCGGCGCCCAACCCACCTTAAAGGCCGGCAACGCACCTGTAGCTCCTTTGGGGTTGCACGGGGCCGTGAGCGGCGGTGATCACTTACCATCAGGTGACCCGCATGCTCGTTTGCCGTGTCTTTTCCATAAAAAAAAATATATTTAAAAATGTAAAATTTATTCCTCTTGTATAATATAAGTATATGTAGTATCCTGGGAATATGCAAACACCTATAATGAAATCACGTCTAAAACTAAATAGCCGGTGATTCAACGTACAGATGGACAAAAAACAACCTTGATTTTTACATATAAAAAACGTAGAGATCGAATGAGGAGATAACATTAATACTATGACCTACTGACTCTGAGTGATTATGGGCTTTGTATTTTTATAATTATTGTGAGAAACTATATTTTTTATGGAGTTGAGTGACAAATCACTTCTTTTTCCATATTTAGTCATTAAGGCCCGTATTTATAAATCACTCTCAAGTCTAGGAGAGCATTTTTGAAATGGCGTTATCATTCATTAATTTATCGATCTCAAATTCGCCGACTTCTCCGTAGGCATTGCACTTTATCTTACTAGTAAAAAAAGGAAGTGAAAATAATTATTATAAGGCGTAATCACACCCACAATCAACCCGTTTATTTTTACTTTATAGAGGGACGATATACGATTTAAAAAAATAAAATAATAATAAATGAGAAAAAATTGTAAATAATAAGACAGACTGACAACCATACACAAATTTGGGTTGTATTACATAGATAAATGTTCCCTTATAAAACATTTCCTCATATATCTTCCATATATGGACAACGATGAGTTGCAGCTATATTATTATAATTAAAATATATATTATATGCATAGATTATTATTTCGAGACCATCGTGGTGCAGAGGCACAAGGGTGGGACTGTAATGCGACGACTGTGGTTGTGGGCTCGATATCCATTCAGGAAAATTATTAAAATTAATTATTTATTATATTAATAAATTCAATTCTTCGCATTGGCACCTAAGCAAAACTCGAAAAAAACTGCGGCAAGTGGGGAAAGGAGTATCTTAATTCCATGTTTCCTCTGCCTTCCCAATATGCCTTTAATTTGTTGCTGGTCGTGGTAGAGGATTTCAAGATTTCAAATATAAAATAAGTTTTAGATAAATTATAATAAAATCATAACAATGAATCCAACGATATTTTGTATTCAATAATATTCTCAAACTTAAATGACTCTATTAAATAAAATAAATAATATATAGAAAAAATCAAAAACGTACTAAAACATTTGGGCTATTGCTACCTTCCTTGGATAAGCTACCGACAGACTTTGCATATAGTGAGATTTTCGGAGAAGGAACCTATAAATTTTTATTTCATCATTCAAAACAAATCGCTAGTTCTAAAGGTTCTAGTAAGGATGTCGGGACGAACTTTTCATATTTATGATGAATAGTCATCAATCCTTGATAAATAAATTCTAAAATAAAAAAGTTATCCTTTATATGAAAAAAAATCACAATCGACGTTTCAAAGTCGATCAAAATGACGTTCAAAATTTTCATTACAGACATACATACGGATATAAATATGTACATACTAATAAAAACGTGTTAAAAATATACGAACTTGGCGCATTTTCCACCAGTATCACTCTCGAACCAACAACAATGTTCACAGACAACAAAAACACAAAACACAACCTCATTTTTGCACAGCACTGACATCATCCGCGAAAAGTCCACAGTACAAATACAATTTAAGCTAAAATTTTAATATTAATAAATAAGTTTTTATATAAGTATATTTATAAATATTTTTTTATCTATTTACTATAGTAATATTATATACACCAAATGTCATTTTTTTTTTTAAAAAAAGAGTTTTTTTTAATAAGAATATGTGGGTCAGAGGTAACGCGTAACGATACTGAACGGCGGTATTGTCGGACATAGGCTTATATGCAGCCTCCATATAGTTGATAGAGTTGTATGGATATGTCTTTAATTTGTTAGTATTATTTTAATTTGGCCGTGGTAGACAAAATAAAATAAAATCTCGATGACTTTTATTGAATAGAAATAATGATTTACAGGATTAGTACTGGTAACAAGACATAGCGCGGAGTTGAGTTCCCCCATTCCAGCCCACATCTTTAACTTTTAAAGTTTATCATTCCACAATTATAGCTTTATATTTAGTAGTTAGTTCAAATTTATTTATATTTTGAACTAGATAAATAACAAAATTTGAAAGTGCCTGCTATTACGCTATGATTATAAATTTACCCTCACGAAAAAGTTAATAGGAACATACTTTTTTATTTATAAAAACGAAAAATCAGCTTCATGCTGTGTCCCGCACGCAGCGGAGTAGGCAGAGGGAACCTAGTGTTAAGACACTCCGCCGAATTCTGGAGGCATTGCGTGCTGAGAGGCAGAACTTAACGCCACACTTTGCCTCCACACCAGACTTTGTGCCTCTGCGCCACGACTGGCCTCCATTTTATTTCTCCTTTATTTAAATTAGTATAAAATTAATTTGAATAAAAAAATAATATAATATAACAAAAATAATATATAAGCTAACATATTGTTTTCATTTGTTACAAACAAATTCATTTCTTTCTGTTGAACTAAAAAAAACTTATAAAAAAAAGTCATGTCCATACTAAGCGCGTCTGATTGAAACTGATAACTTCGACGCCCGTGCTATTGTCTCAAAAACAGAATTTAAAGCAAAAACCTAATATATCCGACCATTGTGGTGTGCCACTGACAGTACGTTGTAAATATGACTTCATTTCACTATTTATATACCTATATTTTTTTAGGTTCACGCAGAGTTCCCCCTGCGTGAACCTAGAGCGAAGATACTCCATTCTTCATTTTTCGACAAATTAACGAGCATGCATATTGCATGTTGAGTGACAGAACTCAACATCGCGCTTTGTCTTTTTACCAGAGCGAGGAAATAAAATTTAATAATTAATACCTCGGACTCGGACCCACAACCGCGTACTCCTGTGCGAGGACTGACTTCAGAATAAACGTTGAAATTAAACCGTAACTGAATGAAAATTATTTATAGGAAATGATTCTCAATCATATAAAGAGATAAAATAGTGTTTACATAAAGCAATATAAAGATTAGATATTTTTGTGGTTGATAGCCGAGATTGATTTCGTATATAGCTGGCAAGTCGTGCATCAATCATAATTGTCGAGAAGGAGCGGAGGGTTGCGCACTTGAAAACTACCATATGTTCACTTTGAAATTTAGTTTTCTAGATTTACCTTATATTTTCCTACAACTTATTACAGCAAAATAATACTACGGTCTACGAATATTTATGGTTAACGATTCGTAAATAGCTATAACTTACCGTCAAGTACATGTTGTAATGTAAGTTTTTGCTGGGTTGAACTCACTAATCTCGGGAAGTACTTAAGTCGGATTGAAAATTTTCTTTTGTATCGAAATATTCCAACATTCTGAGACAGTTGTCAGTCAGTGTAAGTGGGGAACGGATTTACTTTAAAAATATTTATAATTAAAACATATTTTTTATTTATTCTTTCTTATTAAAGAAATACATTTATAAAGCAATATTAAAACAAAGAAAGTGACTGTGTAGTCACAAAAGAGTTTCCAAATTTCCTAGGATAACGTGACGTAATCATCCTAACACCTGGTTCTCTTAATAAGAGAACCAGGAGTTAGGACACTGTTGAAAATAAAATAACTGTTGTTTTTAAAAATTCTAGGACAATTCAAAAATATCAATATTTCATTCCAGTTGTTTGTCATAATAAATTAGTCCTATTTTTCGGCCTTTTTTATCCACAAACGGATCAAAAGTGTTTCGATATAAAAACAAAGTGCAACGGATGCCTTTGTACCGATCCAAGTAAGTATTCGAATCGAAAATCCCCAACCAATCACTACTAAGTACATAATATAAAAAATAAATAATAAGATGGCTTCAGGTACTTAACTCTATAAACATATCAATTACTCTAAGACGTCAGAAAAATTTTAGTTTAAAAATATAAACAATGACTATAATTTAGCATGTAGCCTTGGTGTACCCATGCGCATCTCTTAACGGTTTTGAAGGAAACAACTCATTTATAATGACATTTATGCTTGTTATTTTTAAACGATATGAGAAATGAGAGCCAAGTTCAAGTTTGAATAATCTATGATTCTCGACTTCACCGATCGAGAAATATCGAGATCTCTTTGAATGTTTAATTATAAGATTACTCAAAATTTTACTCCATCATTTTTATGGATATTTTTTTTTAGTAGTGTTGGTTGAATTGTTATTATATATTCGGTTTATTGGTAAATTAACAAAAATAACAATTGGTACTTATTTAAATAGTACCAACAGGGTTCCTTGTAAAAAAATCATTGATTTTGAATACTTCTGTTTTGCATAATATTACCAATTTCAAAAAAAGTCTTAACTCTTGGGCTAGTTCTTTTTCTCTTTAGTTTTTTTATTTTAATTTTTGGATTAATTGGATGAAGGTTTGTAAATTTTTGGATTAAGGTTTGTTAGTAGAGCGGTAAAGTAGGCAATTTAATTATTTTATGCCGTGGTTATGATCATTGCTATTCCCACATATGCATAAAAATTTATAAAAAACTTAGCACGCTTAAAAAAATATGCACTATTTTGTATTAATACACAAAATAGAAATATTAATACAGAATATGTAAGTGCATAATTATTAAACTTTCATTAATTTCTAAGCTTCAATAAGTTTTACTTCCTAGTGGAGGCTGACTCATATATGACTTTTTTTTTTTTCAAAATAACTTACATTTAATTACATATAGGGTTATAACTCATACACTTTTTTGTTGTATGAAGTCATGTAGTATTAAGTGAAACTATTTATACTATTGTTATAGTACCCTTGAAATGCTTAAAACAATGGTATGCGTCTTCCTAAAAGCTTTCAAGATTATCTACCTGCTACTTTATTATGTTATCTAGATAAGAACGTAAACGATATGGGCCGTAGCGACGTAGTGGCTCAAAGGTGACTGTCATAGCGGGGGTTGTAGGTTTCATTCCCACTCGAGTAAATGAATTATGTAGTATTTTTATTTCTTCTCTTAACAAGGCAAAGCGTGCATTTGAGTTTCACTACTGTACACGCAATTTCTGAAGAATCCAGTGGAAAAAATGGACCGGAATGGAGAGTCTCAACACTAGGTAATTATTGATGAAGACCTGATGACTTGCCACTTATCGGAGATAAAAACCAACTCCCCTATATTGACCGAAAGAATCTCTTTGACATGTTTTACCGTAATCATGATGACAAAAGGTACGGACCATAAGTCTGTAGTGTAAGAAAGTAAAAAATTAAAAAAAAAATAAAAAAAATCTAGATTCCCAAGTTCCCCTCTGCTTACCCTATGTGTGGAAGAAAAGATACAAAAAAATTACCACGTTAACTTCAGGAAACCAAAGGAAGCCATTACAGCACTAGAATAAAATAATAATGCTCAAAACTCATAAATTGTAAAGAATAGACAATAGTGAAGGACAAACAGACAAACAAACTACAATATGATATAACGTTAACAATAAGTTTCGTATACAAAAAGATCCCCGATATCAGATTACTATCTTGAATGGTCTATGTAAGAAACTTAGGCGTTGATTCGATCATATAACTATGAATTGTTGAAGAATGTATATTTGTTCGAGTTGTTGAAAATTTATTTGTATACGAGAATATTAAGCTACAGCCAAGTAATTTAATTAGAAATTAGGTGATTTTAGGGATCAATTTTAGGAATCATTCTTTTATAGGGATCAATAAAATAAATATATTTATTTTTGTAGTTAAGGAGAAAAAAGGAATTTAATTTCGATCGATCTATTCATTAAAACGGTATCTCAAGATCGATCTCAGAATTAAATCAAGCAATCAACTTGTAAATCACCTTGTATAACTAAATGTACTCAATTAGGCATTACGTATGTATGAAGGCATTTGGCAGAACGATAATAATATTGAAATTATTTAGATTTTCCTGGTCTGATGATTAAAGCGCAGCGCGACGTTCATATACACCACTCAATACGAAATATCTCAAGGAATATACGAAATACACGAAAAGTGAGAAATGGAATGTATTAATAGGGTTTCTCCTATCTATTCTGCTATGCAGGAAAAAGCGTAAAATTGCAATTATATGTATGTAAGTTTCCAACTCGTACCAAGCGTTCCTTGTAAAATAAATTGCAAACGGTAGGCTCAAGCCAAATTGCTTAGACCTTCCATTATAGTCCATTATGAAGTAAAAAATGTTGGGATTCATCATTTACTAATCATTTCTTGTGTCGTGGAGAATAAAAATTGGTGAGGTCACTTAATATAAGATTTTTTAAAATTTTTAAATATCTGTTTCACTCAATTGTTGCAATGACCCTTTAACATATAACTAATTATTCTTGGATTTAGATGTACGTTATTTTTCTTATCTTTACTGTGTATCTCATATAAATAGTGTAAACAGCGGAAACCTAGTCTTTCTACCTAGTTTTTTATATTAAGTTCCAGCGCCGCGCTCCATTTATCTTGTTATCAGGACGAGGAGACAAAAACAAATCATTCCCTCGAATGGGAATCAAATTCACAACTGTATTGCAATCATACACTGTGCCGCTGATGATTTTTGATATTATGCACAAATAACACATTTGATAGCTAATTCTTCATTTGAGACAGAATGAATCAAAATAGAAGTAAAGAGATATAAATACCTTAGAAACTTAGTATAAATAAGAAATATATGTACATAAATTAAACATTAAAAGTAATGTTAAAAAAATATTATTCTTAACCCTCTCAAAAATGCCCAAGTATCAAATAATATAATTTATTTTTATTTGAAATTTTGCAGCAACAAACTGTTATATATAATAAAGTACGTAATACTATTACGCTGTTGAAACAAATTTGAATAAAAATATATATGTACGTACATACATATATATATAATCACAATTTTCCCAAAGCTCATCTAAGGTCATGCCCTTACCGGTCAGTTGGCTTATTATAATAAAAATGACAATCAGTCTGTCCGTCAATTTTAAAAACAAAAGAGCGAGGTTGTTGATACAAAATTTAACGGATTTCACATCATGGAACCTGTCAAATACGCTCAAACTCACGTACTTTTATGTAGAATTTCATATTTTACGAATTAGGTATTTTGTAAAGGATTTTTACTAAAAGAAACTAAATGTAGTAGATATATTTATATTTCTTCTAATTGTACTTTACAGTGTTACTTCTGTAGTACTTTTAATGCTCACTTTATCTAAATTGCCTGTTTAGCTTGTTTAAGAGCTTCGAAAAGAATTATAGTTGCCTTGGATAAGCTCATCACTTGTTGTCCAAACCTCAACATTAATAATAAAATAAAAATAAAATAAATAATATAAACTTAATTAGTATTTCACATTAAAATTCGTCTTTCTTTCTTTAAATTTACACTATATACATTTATGGGCCGTGTGATCCCGGCCTAAAATAGGATCATCCTGGTACTGGTGGTGTCGTAAGAGGCGACTAAAGTACGTGTGGTAGAGTCACGTCGCCAGCAATGGCAACACGCATGGGCAGACTCGACCGGATCATTACCACCCCCGGCATTTAAAAATGGCGTGAAGTAGTGGCTTTATGCCACTGCGTTTCGCATCAGGTAATGCCGGGCCCCGGCGCCCAACCCATCTTAAAGGCCGGCAACGCACCTGTAGCTCCTCTGGGGTTGAATGGGGCCGTGGGCGGCGGTAATCACTTACCATCAGGCGACCCGAACGCTCGTTTGCCGTGTCTCTTCCATAAAAAAAAAATATCCCGGGTAGGCAGAGGGAATATAATGCTAATACTCCGTTGCCGCAATTTTCCGCTCAATGTTTGATATGAAATGTTTGGTTTGATTTGAATGTAAAGTGTAAACATTGTAGCGTTTTTTTTGTTACTAAGGCAAGCAGAAGAAAATAATCCATTCTCCGAGTTGGAATCGAACCTAAAGCGTGCCGCTTACAGTCATCGACGGTCTGATGACTGTAACGAAGATGGAAGGAGAAGAAGAAATATATAGAAGATATATTATTTATACTTATAAAAATTAATAGGCACTATAAAATAGCTTAATATGATAATAACCTAATCTAGAGAAAATTCGTAGTTAGCTCGAATCAGAATGACAATAAATAAAAGGATGCTTGAACGATAGAAGAGCAAAAAATTGCAATGTAAACAGAAATATTGTATTATGGTTTAAACTTTAACTCGTATTGATTAATTATATGAGTTATATGAGATATTCTTATATTCTTACCTTTATAAGACAAAATGTCTGGCGACGGATTTCTTCCATATCCATTGTTACTGACTGAAACTGGTTTCGACGTAACCACATCACTATTTGGGCCTAAGCCTGAGTAACCTGGTGCATTAGAATCGTCTTTGTCTAATTCATATACTGGTTTATGATCAGTTGGTTTATCATGATCGTAATTAGGTATCGATTGCTGTGGTGGTTTTCTGTAACCGTTGTCATCTTCTTCGTTTCCGTAATTTGGTGTAGGCTTTTTTGGATTCGGTGGCTTTCTATAGCCACCATAAGGGTCTTTATTTGTCATTATTGGACGGTACTCTTGATTTGGATCATTTCCATAACTTCCTGGCTTAATTCCATAAAGATTATGAATTCCATAACCAAGATGGCTACCATAATAGTTTTGGTTATCGAAACTACTGTATTGGCCGCCGTAACCACTCTGTGAGCTTCCGTATTGGTTTTGTGTTGCTTGTGAATTATGTTGGTTAGAATGGGAAACACCATAATTATTTGTCTCTTGGTTGCCATAAGCGTTTTGTGTATTACCAGATGCAGGTTGGTTACCGTAACCATTTTGTGAACCAGAATCATAGTAATTGTTGGTTGGAGGCCTAGTACTTCCTTGGTTACCATAGCCATTTTCCGAGTTGGTATTTTGAGAACTCGATGCTTGGTTTCCGTAACTACCTTGTGACAAATAGTTATCATTACTCTGACCATAACTATTTTGCGAATTATAATGATCATTGTTTTGAGGTCTATAATTACTTGGGATATCATTACCGTATCCAGTTTGTACATTATTATATTGGTTATTAATCGGTTTTTTTATTGGTTGTTGAGAACCTTGGAGAGATCCATAATGTTGATTATTCTGAGAACTATCGTAGCTAGATTGTCCATAACCATTTTGGTTATAATTATCATTGTTATAAATATTATTATAATTTGGGGGCTTACTTTGAGGTCTTGACATTTGATTACTGCCGTAATCTGCTGGTACATTGTTATATGAGGTATCTTGATGTGGTCGATATTGATTTTGCCCACCAGAACTAGATGCTTGATTACCATAGCCATTGCCACTCACTTGATTATATGATATTTGATTATTTACAAATTGACTATTATAACTTTCTTCATGAGTAGCTTGGTTATAGCTGTTCTGGCTGTACTGGTTATTATATGAACTTTGAGGCTTAGGCTTATAGGGCTTATTTAGATAAGCATCGTCTTGATTTGATGGACCGTAGGAAGGTTTGTTAGGTCTAGGATCATTAAAATTTTGACTCCAAGAACTGGAACCATATTGAGCTTGGCTTTGAGAGTACAAATTTTGAGCTGAAAAACTATTGTAGCCGTAATTTTGGCCATAGCCTTGCCCATTATTGCTAGAACCATGATATGGTCTCTCATCCATATTCGGTCTGTAAGGTCTAGGTGGATCGTATATTTCAACATGAATAGAATTATCCTGTGACGTTCCATAATTACTGGCATATTGATCTGTGTAACTGTAGTTTGGCTTGTCATAAGGTCTTGTTGGTTTATACGGACGATTGGGGCGTACAGGTTCAGAATTTTGATCATAAGAATAATCTGGCCTTGGTCGATTATAATTATTATTGGATTGATAAGATGGTTTCCGATTAGGGCGTATAATATATTGATACTGAGGAGTATCTAGTGTAGGTCGTGGTCTACTTGTTTGGCCATATATATCTTGGATTTCATCTCCAGGTTGAGGGGGACGATATGGATCCGGCCTATAAGCTTCTGGTCTAGGGCGTTTTGGATCTTGAAAATGTAGTTGGTCATATGAATCAGGTCTTGATATGTTCTTATACGGTCTATATGGAATATCTTGTGGCTTATGGTTACCATAGCTTGGTGGGCTATCAATGTTAGGTCTAAAGGAATTATAATCATCAGGCCTATCATTATTTTGATTATAGTTTGGATATGGCCTGTTATATGACGGTTGTGGTCTGCTAGATTCGTAAGGATTCAAATCATCAGCCAAAGGTTTCTTTGCTTCGTCGCCAGTCGGTCGAAACACAGGTTTATGTTCTGGGTTTTCTCCCTCAAATGGTTTATCAATTGGCACAGGTGGCGATTGTTCACATAAAATCCTTCTAACATATACGTCATAATCTGGGTTCTTTTGAAAAAGGTTCTTTTCTTTTATTTCTTTTTCATCCAAATTACTGAGTTCGCAAGTAGCGTTTCCTTTTGCACCCACTCTGTAATTTTAAATATTAATATTAAATTAATATGTATTAATATGTAAAGTAGGTAAACTTTTATTGAATCGTAATAAATAATAGCAATGATTTACAATACTTTTACTTTTTTGGTAAATGAAATGACATTTATAATTTTACTAATGATTTGTATGTTAGTCTGGATCTGCTTTCAATATTATTATTATCTTTTGAGTCAGTCAAAACTATTACGTACCCATAATCATATGACTGACACTGTTTGTCTTGCTTGCATATCTGTTCGCACTCGATCGTCGTTAGTTCTGACACGTTTCGATAGATGTCATCACGAGGCAGCTTTTCACCTATTGAGACGCGCTCGAAACAATCTGAAATTGAATGTATTTTTTATTGTAAAAACGGCGAATAAAATGTTGTTTCAATTCAAAATACACTTAAGTACACTAAATTTATATTTATAAACTATAATAAAAATGTTTTAAAAAAGGTCTAACTTTAAAAAGAGAAGGATGTAGAGCCCATGTCTTTTCACCTTCATAATAATAGGCCTAATAGAAAAAGTGAACTACTAAAACTATTCTCCAGAATGCGGAATAGGAAAATGTGATGTGTGTGTAGCAGTTTAGTAAAATTTCGTCTGCTTGTTTATTTAAGCGGAAATTGCGTTTTCGAAAATAACAGAATATCCACATTTAGGAAAAACTCCAAATTCAAATTCAGCATCAGATGGTTCGATTTAGATAGAAAATCATAATACTCTCATTTAGAATGATACGTTGTCATTTTTCTAATTATAGTTTGTTTTAAGCAAATAAACATAATTTTTTGAAATATAATTATTTGTTTCGTCCATTTTCTATTTGTATCGGTCAGTAAGGCATCAAAATCTATGTTAAATTTGATGTCGTATAAAGTAAAATGCAGCCCCGCACATTTTGTCTCGACAATCCAATCTCTCTATCTGCCCTGCATGGAGGTTAAAGCGTTAAGCTGGTGATTGAAAATAGTGTATATTACGTAGGTGAAAATCAGCTTCGTGTTGTATCCCGCATATAGCAGGGTATTCAGAATGCATTTAATTTTAAAATACTCCGTTCCATCCATTCCGTGTTGAGCGGCGAAATTCAACGCCGGGTTTTTGTTGCCAAAGCGAAAGATGAAAATATTAATAAATAATTATTAATTCCGCCGATTCAGGATCGAACCCACAATCGTCGTATTACAGTCACACATTTGCGCCCCGCCTTTGGGCAACGACGATTTCATATGCAATATATATTTTTCGTCATTCTTCAACAAATATAAATATACTATAATTCATTTATTAGCTCTTAAATGTTACCAGGCCAACGCCACGAACCGTTAGCCATAAGTTTTTTGCATTTTATTTCCTGTTCAAATCGAATGATGATATGGACCGGTTTATATATTGAAATAATTATTTATTTGAATATTTTACAAAGTTGTTTTCAATACTGTGTCGTGGTGTAAACAGGATTAATTCAATTAGATATTCCTACTATAGATACAAATCTCTATTCACTTAAGGGAAAAGAGAAAGGGATATTAATAAAACAGATGTTTATTTATAGGCCAGTCGTAGCACAGGGGCTCAAGGATAATTATGACTGTAAGCAGATTGTAGGTTCGATTCCCGTTCAAGAGAACGTATTTTTTAATATTTTTAATTATTTAATATTTTTCACTCAATACGCAATGCCTTTAAAATTACACAGAGAGTGGACGTATCTTAATACTAGGTTCGCAGGCTCCTCTGCTATATGCGGAATACAGCAAATAAGAAATAGTATATTTTTTAATATGGTGTCACATTAGCGTTGAGGTAATATAATTTTCTTAAACGAACGTTAAACTATGTAATCCATAGCTATACTCGTATGTAAAATAAAGTATAATAAGAAAACATGGAAATTTGTCCTAGTAAGGACGTCAGATTCATGCTATAAAAAAATTCTACTGTCACCAGAGAAAGAAATAGATTAAAAGAGAGTTGCAACAGTGCCTTATATCGCTAAATAAATATCTTTTCATTTATTTAGATATAAATTATTTTCATATATGTAGATAGAAATTAAGCTAAAATAGTTTAAGTAGTCAAAAACATACTAAGCCAGGTCTAGTGTATTTGTAGGTGTTCGTAAATACTTGAAAATGAAATGCGTATTTATCAATTATCTATATAATGTAAGCTGATCACTTTGGAGTGGTCAGCGGAGTAACGGTTAACTATCCAAGATTTTTCTAGCTTCACTTCATGTACGCTGTAGGTGGGGTACCTACAGCGTACATGTAGAGTAGTATTCAGACATTTCGTTCCCATTAAGAACTCTACTTCCGTTCTTCAAATTCCGTCAATCTCTTGAGAAACTCAAGGCCGCGCTTTGCCTCGTTACCAAAACTATCAAATGAAAATGAAAAAAATCACTATCCATAATGATAATCCGCACCACTACGACTGTATTTATACTTTATACTTATTCTTCTGTGTGTTAATAGTGACGTGTTACGGAATCTGAAACTACGATTACACTTAACTAAAACCGTAAACCGTGTCCATACATACCTTAAAAACGGTAATTTGTGTGTGTTTGCAAAAAATAAAAGTGTCACATATATTTTTAGAATCCATTCTCTAATATTTGAATTAATGCCGTAATAGACAAAGCGCAGTATTAACTTCCGACATTCAACATGCAATGTCTCGAATTTAGTTGGAAAGCGGAGAGAGGAGTGTCGTGTACTAGGTACTCTTTATCTGTCCTGTTGTGGGGCGGGAATATGTAAAGGTCAAATTTTACTAAGCTATATTTGGCTGTAGCCTATTGATCTCTAAACGATAAAAAAGTAAAAAAATTAATTATTTATAACAAGCCAAAAACGTATGAAATAAAAGTAGAAAAAATCATCAATAATCAAAGTGGAACTGACAATTTCAAAATCTAATTAAAAAATTATAATCTCAGTAATTTATTTTTCTTCAATTTTTTTGCAGCAAGGTATACTCTTTTATGCGATCTTTGTTTTATATGTAAAATCAAATACATTTTAGAAAAAAAATAAAAAAGTACGCCTTCTTTGCGGGATCCTAACAAGTTACGTTCTTTTGGACTCAGTGATAAAACATTCCTTCCTCTACTTTTCATTTTACTCTTAAAAAAAAAATCTGCTTCATGCTGTATCCCGCACATAGCAGGGTAGGCAGAGGGATCTTTGTGTTAAGACACTTCGTTTCCCCACTTTCTGCCGAATTCTGGAGGCATTGCGTGTTGAGTGGCAGAACTCAACGCCGCGCTTAGCCTCGACACCAGAGCGAAAAAACGGAAATATAAACGGAAATATAATTTCATCTCCTCGAGTGGGGATCGAACCCACAACCAGTCGGTTTTACATTCACACTTCGTGCCACTGCGCCGCGACTGGCCTCATTACTATTGCTTTACACGATATCTCGCATACAGGTATATAGCAGGGTAAGCAAAGGTGGCCTAATGTCAAGATATTCTATTTTCTGACACCCACATTCCGCCCAATTATCGAAACAATACTGGTTGAGTGGCGGAACTCAACGCCGCGTTTTGTCTTGGTTCCCGAAAGTAAATAGTTCATTCTCTGAATTGGAATAACATAACATTGTTGGAATTATATTACAGTCAGACGGTGCGTGTGCCGATCCTTCACACCGGTGTTAAGTATTATTTCGAAAATAAATCGAAGCTCCAACTTTTTATCGAACCTACACTTACCGTAGTGTACAAATTAAGTACAAAACACTGAGCTATTAAGAATTACGTTATTAAGTAGATATGTTAAATATGAATAATTTTTATAATTAACTAGCACTATGTTATAATTTTTTGCAATCGAATAGAGTGCTTGAGAAGGTCACGTTGGTTTTAGTTTTAATTTAATTTAAAACCTGTTTGTTTATTTATGCTACGTAATTTAACACTAGTTATTTTGTATAAAAAAAGGGAATTTTTATTTTTCATAGGAATATCTAAAGGTCTGATTAGAAATTTTCCTTACATTTTTTTTATCTTTCAAATTGAGACTGAAGAAATTCTAGCTATTAAGTTGTTATACTTTTAGTTTCGTTAGAAATTAGGGTAGGACTCACTTAGGACTCATCTGCTATAAACATTACAAATACAAATTAATATATTATTACAGAGAATGGCAGACAATCCAATTTCTGCTTTATAATTACAAAATACTAAAAAAATACATAAATAAAGCTTACCTTCCACCGAAGTTCCAAGCTGAGAATCTATAGTCAACGTCAAAACACCGGACGCGAGCAGAGCCGGGCACAACAGCAGTATGTACAACATTCTTACATACAAACCGACGATCATTACTAATAATACATAAATAACATTATAAATCAATTAATTAATAACAACCAAAAATGATAACCGAAAGCAAAAAATGACAATTAAATCTCCCGCCAATTAAGATGTCAGTGAACTTTTTTTTTAATTTCCACATGAGTATATATCTCAAGGATAAGATGCACGTCCATTCGGCTTTAGTTTTGCAAATATTGTGGCGTAAGTGTTGGGTGTGACCGCACGTTTCGGTCCGATGGCTTACCTTAGCAGTTACCTATGGTCAAACTTCCTTGGCATGTGGATCTTGTAACTTGGCTAATTGGTGGTAGCTGACGCCATACGTACGCTTTGTTTGCGGTCTCAATAAAAAAACTGGATAAGCGCGAGTCGGACTCGCACAACGAGGCTTCCGTAACATTTCAGGAGAGTAGGTTAAAGGGAAGAGAAGAGTTGACTAACTTAAATATGCGCGCGTATGACCTCATTTTGGATGAAATAAACTACAAAAATATGTTTGTAACGGGACCATAGACCTTGATTCATACCTCCACGCGATCTCAAGATCTTGCCCGTCTGTCAAGACCAGATGGACAGATGGACAACAAAGTGATTGTATAAGGTTTCCGTACCTGAAACGATAAAAAAGCTTTTTAGGTACGGAACCCTAAAGATGAACTATAGTTGAAAAAACTTAAAAAAACAATATAGGTTATGTACATACAGAAGAACTTTAGTCAGGTAGAGTTATTGTGATTATAATATATTTTTTTTCTTTACATTTCTTGGGCCTTTTCTTATAATTTAGAACTGGGCAGTGTCTTCGTGTCTTACTAAAGATTTTTTTTTGTTTCCCACTGTATTGTGCACAAAATAAGGTGCAAAGGGAACCTAGTGCTAAGACACTACGTTTTCGTTAAGAACCTACATTTCTCCACTTTTCGCCGAATTCTCGAAGAATTGAGGGTTAACTGAACTCTCGCTTTGTCTCAGACTACATTTTAAGTATTTTATTTTTTAATGGGTATCAAATCAAACCCACACGTCACGCTTGCAGTCGTACGCCTGCGCCCCTGCACCACGATTGGCCTCGGGAGTCACTGAGATAAATTACTACCTGATGTGATGAAAATTTATCTATCAGTTACCATTTTAAATATTATATTTAAAAATACGGAACTGAGAGTTCAGGCCTGGATTGTTTGATTAGCGGCGGAACCCAACACCATGCTTTACCTTGCCAGAGCAGGGAACTTAAAATAATTAACTTCTCTCTTAGAAAATGGAGTACACGACTATTGGGTTTACAGTTCATATCAATATAAAATTAACGTATTTTCATATGGTCATACCATATTCAATTTGTCTGTGTCCTATCATAACATTTTTGACATCACCTACTATTATGGCTACGTAGAAAATCCTAAATTTTCTACTATACGTGATTTTACGGTAGATTATTTTCGCCTGTCATCGCAAAATCAGGTCATTAAATAAAAAAAAGAAAGTCCTCAATTACATTTAAATAAGATGCAAATGTATGTTAAAATTATATGCATTGAACTTTAAGCCCAGTTAGCTAAACAAATAAGTGGGTAAATATGTTAAATGAAAACTAGGAATAAGTAATAGCCCTTCGTCATAAAATGTATACGGTAAATAGAAATTAAAGACTTATTTAAATAATAGATAAGTAAGTTTATTTATACTGTCACGCTGCTTCTTACATATAGTTGGATAGTCAGAGGGAACCTGGGAACCCAGTGTTGGGACCCTTCCGTTCCCTACTTGTAGCGTGTTATGTAGCGGATAGATAAGTTGATTATCTATTTTTGTCTGTTTTTGCTAATACTTCTGTATTTCATTTCCTCTTACAGTCAAAAATGCAGAGACCGTAGTATTTGAAACCCAGTTCTCACTGGCCATCCCGCTAGGGATAAAGCGTGAAGCTAACTATAATAATAGTATAAAACTATATCCACAAGTTTGCCCCCATATCAGAGTAGGGAGAAGTGAGTGTTATGAGTCTTTTTTCTTACTGTTCGCTCAATTATCGTCTTTATAATGAGGGGTCAGCAATAAGTCCTCGGTTCTACGCCGTCCGTCTGTGGAGTTACTCCTATATAACTTAACGTCACACTTTAACCAAGCAAACATTACTTTTACGAGGATTCGATTTTTGAATTATCTCGTGTAGTACTTGAGTACTTGTATTATAACCCAGTGCACCAAGGTAATGGTGATGGAGTGGAGAAATCCAAGTAACTCCTTGAAGAATTCTCCACTCTGTCCAAACTTGAAACTTGATTGTTTATTGCAGTGCTTATGGCAACATTTTGTCTTTACAGGGCAGAGAAAGGGAAATTTTAATTTTAAAACCCCCCGAGGGAGAATCGAATCCACAACCAATCTGTTTAAATTTTTCTAGCTTCATCGTTTTCGAATTTGGTGAGCAGACACCCTTTTTTTCTATAAATTATTGAGTGATACCACGTTCTTTTTTCTCTGAAGTTTCTTAATGGATACGAGTGTCTTAACACTAGGTTTCCAGGTTCTCGCAGCCTACTCTGCTATGAGCGAGATACAGCGTGATGTTAAAAAGGTAATGTTAGTGTTATATTGTTAATGTCTTAATTAACCCTTCGTTGATGGAATTTTATGGTTTTATTGTGTTACAACGTTGATTTATGTACAGTTAAGTATTTTACGACGCTATACGTTTTACTGATCACATGTTAGCATTTTATTTTAAACATGTTTATGCAAAAGTGATTTAAGTTCGTCGTAGTCCAGTGGCTAAGTGTGTGGTTTTGAACGTGACGTGATTTATATTATTTATTAATATTTTCTATCTTTCGTTCTGTCAACAAGGTGTGCTCTAAAACATAAGTCACGTGGATTAAAAATTTACTTGTTAAGAAGTGCCCATTATCGGATTCTTTAAAAATATTTTTTACGCCATATCGACGACGTTTTTATATTTAAATGCAAATAAGTCATGGTTGTGAGGTTAAAAAAGTGACAATTTCACGCTTTTATTGATGTTTTTCACTAATAAATAATTAAGGGTTCTCTGATTTGTTTATATGACTATTAAATCACATTGTTTTTTTCAATTATAATAAAATTCGATGATCATCACTCCTTAAAAGGTAACTTTTCCACGTGACATATGTTTTACAGAACTGTGTGGTGCGGCTTTGAGTTCCCTCACTTAACAAGCAACGCCTCGAAAATTCGACGGACCGTGCGGAACGAAGTGTCTTAACCAGAGATCCTCTGTCTCCCTTTTATATACAGGATAAAAATATTCATAGGTGCTTTAGATCATTTGAACATCATTTGATTTTGTATGCGATTAACTATTCTATTAAGTAAAAACTGGGTTCTGTATGTTTTCTTAGTTCGCCCGACAATACTTTGAATAAAAATATTAGATTTTGTTAAATATTGATTGTGGTTGTGATTATTTCTCTTTGGCATAACGATATCCATTTACTCAATTAGGGCCTTCTGACTGTCTTGTAAGAAATTATCAATTAACATCTTTATCGCATACTAAAATTAAAGGGTCCAGGATGACTCCCTGGATCTGGATGCTTTATCTTAAATATTTATTATAATGATATGAATATACTACGATACTATATAAGGTACACTCACATCGAATGTCTCTGTATTAGCACAAGTGACTTACGGTAAGTGGTTGAGTTCTTTCTGTCAACACGCAATATCTCAAAATTGGTGAACTTCAATTGACTTTTTGAGTATCGGTAAAACTGGAGGCATGTCATGAAAAAATAAATGAGGACCCCCCACAGAATATCATGTATATAATCTATCAAAAGTTCTCAAAATCTCTAGAAAAATTAAACTGCTAAACCTTAGGAAATTGCAACAGCCGGAAATCGAATCGGCTATTACAGAGCGTTAACCTAAAAACAAGTACATCTTTTAATACAAAATTTATTAAAGAACGTTGTAAGATCGCTATCGCTATAGTAAAGAAAAAATATCGCTTAAGAAGTTGAATCACCTCATCCCCGTTCAGTAAACGAGATGCGTAAAGATGTTAATTCAAAATTGTATAAAATATTAATTTGTTGGAATGAATTTAAATTAAAATAGTAATTTGTACTAACCATTGAGCGGATATAATTTATTATTATTTCCCCGCTCTGAAAAGACAAGCGCGGCGTTGAGTTCCGCAACACGTGATGATACGACTGTATCGACAATTTACCTACTTACTGCAGGCAAAGCATGATACTAGCATCTAAACTTATATTAAATGTAGACGAATTGGCAACATTTTTAGCTTCACACAGCAGGGTAGGCAGAGGGAATCAAATTCATGCTGTTTCCCGCACATGGCAAGAAAGGGGTAGTTTCACTGTCCTATGACAGAGAAACTACTATTAAGTCATTCCGTTCCCTTTAAAACATTTTCGTGTTCCATTTGTCGCCGAATCCGTGTGGAACTTGAGGCCGTGCTTTGTAAATTTCAATTTGACAATATTCCAAAATTCCATATCAAAACAAAGAAGCCAGTAATATTATTTATATTAAAAGCTGTTTCGATTTGAATTTATGAATGGCAACGCGATGTTTACAATAAAACGTATCTTACACGCTAGTTTTAAGACTAAGACTAAATTACTTTATTTTATCACCGTCAACCGTCGTGCGTACAATAAAAACAACAACCACTGTTGTATTTAAATTCACATTTCTTTTCTTAAATAAACTGTGCCATTAATAAAATTAGAGTGATTATTCACTATATTATTGAGGCCAGTCGTGGCGCAGTGGGACGAAGTGTGACTGTAAAACCGACTGGTTGTGAGTTTGATCCCCACTCGAGGAGATGAAATATTTACTTAAATTTATATTTCCATTTCTTCGCTCTGGTGTCGAGGATAAGCGCGACGGTGAGTTCTGCCCCTCAACACGCAATGCCTCCAGAATTCGGCAGAAAGTGGGGAACGTATTGTCTTAACACTGGATTCCCTCTGCCTACCCTGCTGTGTGCGGGATACAGCGTGAAGCTGATTTATTTTTTTATTTATTAACTATATTCTTTCTAATATTCTCTCTAACATTAGCATACAAGATTCTATTATATTACCTACTAACACCGCTAAGTTTGTTGATCCCTCGCCTTTGTTTTATCAAATTTATAAGATTGCAATCAGAAAATGAGTGGTTCCGCTTGTAATTTTCGTGAAAAGTTTTTGCCGTTCTATAGATAGCGTGTTTAACGACTTTTTGTTTTACGGAACATCGCCTACTAATATAGATAGTTATAGACTGTAGTGTAGTTAACGAACTCAAAAATGAGGAAAAAAAAATAAAAATTATAGCCTATAGTAGGTTTTGTAATGGTAAGTTATCCCAAGTTATGAAAAAATAATAAATTAACTGCACTGTAAAGTAAAGAGGAAACCCGCAAATAGTGAAGAGGAAACCTAGTGTTAAGACACTTCCTCCAGTCAACTTTTCCCCCTTATTTTCGAGTTATTTGTGCCTAATTGAGTGAGGAGTTCAACGCCGTGTTTTATCTACTAGTAATTTATAATTAGAAATCGAATTGAATGATGTATACTGAGGAAGAGATGTTGATACTAAGGTATAAAAATATTCTATTGTCTACACTCTAACATTGGACATAACGCCTTAATCAATGATTCATTCATAACTTCTAAAGAAAGAGTTATTTTAGAGGAGACGCTTAAGAGAACGGGGCGCCAAAACCTCTTTCGACTCTCGTCAACCCACACATTTGTAGGTACATACCTTTCAGAGTTCTAAGACTTTCGATTCAATATAAAGAGATCTAACTCCTGGTACATTCTTTTACATATAGTTGTTTTACGCACATAGCAGGGTGAGCAGATGGAACCTGGGACACTCCGTTCCTATAAACAACGTTAATACGGAGGTTGCTAGTGTAACGAAATCAAACACTCGAGGCTTTTACAGAACTTATATTTCTTCCAGAGTAAAATACTATTAAGCTTGTACAATGTCTATCTTAAATTCTAATACAATATGATATTCTAAAGGACCTCTTTCTTCTTCCGCTCCAATTCTAAAAGTATATCTCGAATTTTCCTACCACATAAAGCGTCATTTTATTAATGTTCTCTGGTGACAGTTTTATATTACTTATTTTAAAACATATTTTTATTGAACAAAGAGGTTGATTTACATTTTTATAATAAATGATTGCGAATATTAAAACTTAAAAGTATAAAATCATTACACTAGTACACTTCCTTTTCCCAATTTCCGTCGGATTTTGGAGACTGTACAATTACCAGTTTAGTATATTAATAGACCTACTTATTATAGGTACCGGTTATGAAATAAAAATAAGCAACAACTTATCTAGACTTCGAATTAGTATTATACGCAAAATAATATATTCGAGTTTATTGACACCTTGAATTTTGAACGACTGCGTTATCTACACCTTTTTGCCACCGTATATAGCAAAATATCTGAGATAACACTTTGTTTCTTGTTTTTATAGCTACATAGTTATCGTTTAATGTTACTTGCGTACATTTTATGCGCCTTGACCGTTCTATTAGCATTATGTTAAAAAAGATAAATTTTGATTGTCTTTTGAGCAAAACCTTTTGTACCTCTAACCTAACCTTTAGTATACTCTTACAATAACAAATGAAGCTCTAAAATCTGTCAAATTACATCTTTCTACGCTGCGAAGTTTCGATTACGAACCTAACGAAACTCAACCCCGTGCTATACATGCTTTATCAGAGCGGCAGTCTGGTAACAAGACGGCATCAAGTACCGCCACTCTTCTCGGAAGACGATAAACGGAGTATTTGAACACTAGGTACTCGCTGCCTACCCTGCTAAGGGAGATACCGCGTGAAGATAAAAAAATATGCTCTACTCTCTGCATAACTCTACAGCTCTCTATAGCTAACTATAGAATCATTTCGTCAGTGAAATAAGTCCTAATAAAGCTTTCAGAATTAACGGTTTGATGATCCTTTCTAATGCTATGAGAATTTTTCTAATTATTTTACTTCATTTCGAAAGCTTTTTGTAACTGTTTCTAGATTTAATTACATGTTTACAATAGATAAGAACTTATTTCTTGAGACGCTCTACAAATTTCAAAAAAACGCATGATTAGTAAAAGTGTGTTGTACGTATTATGATATTCGTGGATTCGATTCTACTTTATGGGAATGTTTGATATTAAATCATATTTTACCGACTTCCGTAAGGAGGAGGTTATCAATTCGACTGTATTTTCTTTGTTTGTTACCTTACAACTTTTGACTGACTGAACCGATTTTGATGATTCTTTTTTTTATTTTTTATCCTATAAAGGTTCCGTTTTTACTTTTAAAATAAAGAACATAAATACGACAATTTTTAACAAAAAAAAAACCGACGTCTGCCATATCCCACTATTAGAACTTAACCAAACTATCCTTGAAATGTATCTTTTTCAATAAAAAATGATATCGCGCACGTATCTAATGTAAATTTAAGACTTATGTAATTTTCTCATGGATACTATTGCTAGATATGGACCAAGTTAAAGTGGGATCACAAGGGAAGCACTATCTTTTAAATAAAAAAAGAATAACCAAAATCGGTTCACTCAGTCAAAAATTCTGAGGTAACAGACATTAAAAAACAGAGTCGAATTGATAACTTTTTTTCTTACAAAAGTCGGTTAAAAAGAAAATATATCATTGAATTTATTTGGCAATGAATTCGAACTTGGGACTTTGCTAGCCTAAACGATAAGTACAATTCTAGTTTAGCTTAAAAAGATATCCACTATCACATTTATCTAATAAAAAGAACATTGTAAATTATTATTGTTTACTTCGTCCCAATCTTTTACAATCTAAAGCAGGAAGATTTAAAGAAAAAAAATCTATAGATTTAAGATCATTTAAATTTCATGCAAGCTCGTAGCTACCATGTAATAAATTTGTAAATTTTATAATGAAAAAGCAACTGTTGATATTTTTTTCCGGATTTCCTCCGAACCCACAACCACCGTTCAAACAATCTTTTACCAACGAATGTGTTAATTTAAAATTCGTAATATTATAATTGCACTTGCTGACCCATAAATTTGACCGATCTCCGATGCGCGATAACAATTCATTGTTTGAACAATGATTCATACCGTACTTCCTTGTGCTGTAATCGTCTTTATATAGAAATATCAAAAGACGTAAGTAGCATCATTTTAAATTTTGGCAAAAATATATTAGTTTATTTATTTCACTAGGAAGAGGGAACCTAGAACCAAGACTCTGTTACTGGCGGAACTCAACGTCGCGAGGAGGCTCCTTTTGTTTGCTTTAAAAGAGAAAAAAAAACTAAGAATCAGCATTGTACATTTTATATATCTCTCTCTCTCTCTTTTACACGAGTTCGCTAATAATATATCTACGCACAAAAGAGCAAAAGGGAGAATTCGGTTGAAAAAGGTAAAGAAAATAACAAAGTAACAAAAAAAAGCTTTATTTCTTATTCTTTTTGTCAGTTTTCTCCCTCTTCCTCTTATTTATAGGGTTCCTTGGATCGTATATGTCGAACCAATCGTCACCTTTCGTTGAGGCGTCCTTAGCGAGTACTGCACCTTTCTCTTCAAACCTTAATTTATGACCCAGCCTAAGAAAAAACAAAATATTATTAATATTATTCGTCCTCAGGCGAGATCTCACATCCTCACATGTGATGTCACATCTACACATGTTCATTTATGTCCACACATGAAATTTAACATCCACACATGTGATGTCACACCTACGCATGTTAATTTACGTCCACACATGAGACCTCACATTTACAAATGAGTTCTCACATCCACATATGAAATCTCACATTCGCACATGTGATGTCACATCTACACAAGTGTAATTTACGTCCATACATGAGATCTCACATCCACACATGTTATCTCACGTCCACACATTAAATCGCATACACACACATGTGATTTCACGTCCACACATCAAATCGCAGGCTCACATGAAATTTCACCTCCACAAAAATATAAAAAAGAAGATGTTCGCACCAAAAATCCTTTTAGAACTGGTATAATTCTTACCAATTATCAGTATTAATATCTTCTTCGTCTTCTTTCTCAGTCTTTTCACTTTCTTGACTCTTCTCTTTGATAGCGTGTAATTTAGTTTTGAACTTTGCAAGCAACTGCAGCGTGAAGTCCTCCCTAGAAAAAAGTAAAAACTAAATTAAATTTAAACATACGTACAGTACGGTCGGTGAGTACTGGTCGCTATGAAGTAAAGTTTTCCGAATTTTCTTTTTAATGTGCACTCGAGAAGAAATTAATGAACTGTAAAAAAAATTCTTACATTCAAAACTGCACAGCCATCTGCAGTACAATCAATTATACTATATGTTACTTACTTTAAAGTAAGTCTTGACCTAGTATAAAACGAAGCTCCTCTCACCGATGTATGTTTAAGTCTTTTTCAGATCAAATTAATATTAAATTTGTAAATTTTTTTTTTAATAAATACTATAAAGAATAATTTCTATTATTTATTATATATTTTATTATTTCTTTGTGTTTTTTTTATGCAATAAAGAATATATATAATTGTGAATATTTTTTTTAAAATACGTACGTACTTAACGTATGTATATTTAAGTTAAAATAAAACTCGGTAATAAAGTAACAACATTTATTTATATATTACAAAAATATAATTATCTTATAATTGTTGTATTATAAAAACATCGAGTTATATACAATAACATTGATATTTTTCAAAGAATTTGTGAATAATATTATTTAAACAATGTTTTATTCTTAAGTTGTATTATATTAAAAAAATATAAAATTATATGTAACTAAAATAATACTTTTATTGTGTTAAAATTAAAAAATAATGTTATTGTTAATACAATATAGAAAACTGTGTAATATAAATACCTATATAACTCTTAATAAAGGTGGGTTTATTAACGCATAAAAGGATTATCTATAGATCAAAGAGGTCTCGAGATCCTACATCACTCCGTTCTCCAGTTTCTGCACTACACTAAATTAATTTAAATTTTATATTTGTGACTGGTAATATTATTATACTGATTCGCTTAGCAACACTATTTGAGTTTTTCGATAACGATTGTAATTTTAACACGTCGTCTATATTTTATAGAAAATTATAAGTTTAAATGAATATAATATTTCTACAGGTTTTGACTTAATAATTTTAATAATAACTTAATAGTGGTAAGGTTCACGCTATATTCCTTATATAGCAGTGTAAGCAGTGATAAAGTGTTAAAACACTCCAGTTCCCACTCTCAATTTTCAAGACACTAACTTTTTAATTGTTACCAGAGTGACGAAATGAAAATAACTCTTTTCCGCGAGTGGGAATCGGAATTCACAACCGTTGCGCTTACGGTCAGACGCTGTGCCGAGAAAGCAAAAAATACTATTCCAGTTGTGGAAAAACGAAAATGAGTCAAACAATTAAAATTAATAACTATGTGAATTCATCAAATTCATCAGAATTGTTTATTATAGCTTCGTCCCACGGTCCGTAGATGTTATCTTTGTATTTCTGCCATTTTACAAACATATAAGGGCAATAACCACACAAAAATAACACGAAAACACAAAAATAAAATAAAAGGACAACCGAAACCGTGTACAAAGACACTATAGTCAAAGTTAAAATAAGAAAAAATATAAAATGAAACAATTTCGTTTTCAAGAAAACATTGAAAAATTGTGGACTTAATACAAAAAATATAACCGATATGGTTAATAAGACGAATGCGTCAAACGCAGTGGAAAGTCTAGAAACAAGACACACCGAGGAGAAAATGGCGGCGTTTATAGACAATGATTTAGACACGAACGCGGCTGGCACGTTGTAATCGAAAAATATCAAATGCACACCCATCATTAAAACCGACCAAGCATATATTGTATCTGTGCTCACCGTATCTGTCAGTGTATGCAAAACGGGTGATAAAATGAAGCCAATAATTAAATATACTAATACGATTTTGATGTGATTTATGCTACTTTCCACACACGCGTAGATAAAATATAAAATTGTGGTTAGTAATATTGCTATATATATGACAATTTGTGTGTCCGTCCATTTGTTGTACATATACACGTAAAGCACAGCGTATAAAACACACAAACACAATCTTAACACAACGCGAAAGGAACCCACTACGGCTTCACTCAATGTCACTTTTTCTACATATATATTTTTCCTCAGGTCTTCTAGAAACTTCGAATCCGTATAATTGTCCGGATAATCGCGGTTTTCGTACAAATTCTTCGACCACGCTTTCTTTTTTTTTCTCGTGAACTTTGTCCGCCTGCTTCTGAAAAGGACGCCATCTTGAATTTTTTCGAATGTAGAATGCTTCGTTGTGTTCCACTTTTTTTTAAAATAAAAACCGTTACGCGATGGCAATATCCTTGGGATTAAGGGTAAATGGGGGTATATATAATATTTTGAAAATAATATTTGAAGCCTGTTTTTAAATAATATAACTAAAACGGTTAAGTAAAAAACTACACAAATGCGACAAATTTAAGTCTCAAGCATCATGAGCTGAGTTAGGTTTTTAGTTTATAACACATCTTATTTTTATGACGATATTTTTATATTTATTTATTTGATGACCAACTAGTCCAAATTTGATATTAAAAAAGGTGTTTCACGCTTTTTCTCGCGTAGCACGACAGGTACGGGGAATTTAATTTTAGAAATTTTAGAAATAGTAAGCAACTCACTCACATTTTTGGATTTTAATTATTTTACATATATTTTTCTATTTTGTTACAACGCAATAGAACAGCATGTGACTGCAAATACTGTAGGTTCGTTATACACTCAATGGAGTAAACATATTTTAATTACATACATATCACCCTGCTAATACCATTACTACTGGTAAAGCAAGACATGGTGATAACCGCCAATAAAAAATCTATACATAAAATTTAGTTGAAAGAAAGGGCCGCTGTCCTTTAAAAAAAAATTACATCAACCGAGACGAGAACCCGTCGTCGTTGGGGTCGTTGTGGAGCAGTGGCACAAGCACTTTGGTGTAAACGCGACGGTTGTAAGTTCGGACATGAATTATTTATATTTAACATTTTCATTTCCTCGCGCTAGTAACAAGGAAAAGCGCTGCGTTTAGTTCCTGTGGGGCATAGGGTACGAAATGTTTCGACACTAGGGTGTTACGACACTCCGTACCACCTATTTCTTCTGTCTACTCTGCTTTATGCTTAAAAGCAGCGTGAAATGAAAAAATCCCCAACTTAAAACAAAACCCACTATCCACTAAAGAACATACCTAGCAGCTCCTTTTTTAGGTATTTTTTCCTTTATTTTCTTATATTTTTCTTGTTCTTCTACAAACTGTTTGTACATTTCATTGCTTTCTTCAATTGTTCTTGGTTCTGTGTCAACTTTTTTCTCTAATTCTATCTCTTCTTTAACTTCTTTTGTGCCTTTCATTTCTTTTTTGAGTTGTTTTATTTCTTTTCTTATACGATCTCTATAAAGGAAAACAATAAAATAGATGAAATATTAATAAATACTTTAACCTACATTTTCATCCTTAAAATCAAATGGTAGCAACTACTTCTTGTGTATGACTCATGTAAGTGCGGGAAGTAACTCCGATGGAAGGTACAATTGGTTACATACAAAATTCGTTTAGGAGCTACGATGCCACACACATGACAGACATACCGATACACACATACACGCACATGTCTAATTTCTTGCACGTCCTCTGTTTTCATCTGGAGTTAAAAATAAAATAAATCACCTTTCCTTCAGCCGCTCCATATCTTTCTCTTTTCCTAAATAATATTCACCATCTGATTCGCTATCTTTTCTGCGTTTAATGTCTTCATCTGAACTATCTTTTGCATCTTCTTCTTTAGATCTTTTCCTGCTATCTTTATCTTTTACCGGACTCTCATTTTTGTCTTTCTTTTTTAGTTTATCTCGAATATTCGACACTGCTTGAGCTGTTTCTTCTTTCTTCTGTTCTAATTCTTGATTGGATAAGTCTTCTTTTTGTTTTTCCTGGTCTTGTTCTAATTCTGTAGGATATAAAACTACTAATTAACATATCCTACCGTAGTTTTAGTTAATTATGAGAAATTATGAAAAGTCACATAGTCTAAGAGGTAAATAAATTATTTAAACATAACATTTTGCACGTCATATTCAAATACTTATGGACATAACACAATTCAAGTACATGTATGTTCAAATACATTCTTCTTCAATCAAATGGATGGAGTTTTGGGCTTACTTTGCCCATTGTTCAATTCAAAATATAATCTTTTTTTAAATGGAAAGACTACAATGTAATCATTTTATTTTTAGATGTATCCACACACAAATAGCAAGGTAGGCAGAGGCAACCTGGGAACCGTTACCCAATTTCGTCGAATTCTTGAGACATTGCGTGTAGAGCAGCGGAAACGGAAGCTACGCTACAATTTTAGGTTAGATTGCCACTCGGAGGAATAAATTCTTTAATATTTTTATTTCCTATGGTACCCTAACCCCGAGACAAAAACTCAATGTGAGTTCCACGTCTGTGGGAACACTAGGTTCCCTGCGGTTTCTTCTGCTATATGCGGGATACAGCGTGAAGCTAAAAATAAGCATTACCAGCGGCAGTCTTCCTGCTTAGTTTGGGATCTTCTAGAAGATCGTGTGTCGATTTAGGCTTCCCTCTGTACTCCTGAGCTTCACCTTCGTCTTCTTCGGCCTCTTCACCAAATGATAGGAGGCCAAAGTTTCTGTGAAAAAAAAATATTAAAACAAATAAAACTCAATATGATGTACTCAATATCAAATTTTAACTTAATATATTTATATATAGTTTATTGTACACCACAAATGGAAATATGAGCAAAATTTGATAACTTAGATCTTAGATAGACAGTCTTATTGCTAATAAGCAATTTCTTCCAGACAACCTTGAGGTTAGAAGATATAAAATCAACATTCATTTATAAATAATATTTTATCATAATACATAAACTAAGTACACAAATATTTATAAAATAGTATAATAGATAAAGTAATATAACATACTAATTCATAATTCTATATATATAATGTATATTGATGTCACATAATAACGAATATATTAAATAAATGGAAAATCTTCATAATGGACAGGTTTTAAAATAACATTCTTTAATAGGTTTTTTAAAAATATATCTTAAGATTTGGAACATCTAATAGGAAGTGGCAAGTTGTTCCAAAGAGTTATCACTCTTAACTTGCTAAAATAGATATTCTTATAGTGAGATCCTCAGAGGATTTGAATCTACTTGTATGCGCTCCTAAAAATTCAAGGAGGAGACTTATGGGTAAATAACTCATAGTACAGAATTGAACAGCAATATTTTGACATCATTTAAGTTTGTGTACATAGTCCTCTGTTATCTTATTTCCACATATTTCTTATATTGATGAAATATTTACTTAAATTTATATTTCCATTTCTTCGCTCTGGGGGACGATGCTACTCGCGTCCGTAGGATCTACCATCTTCTCTGAGACCCACCCTGCACGTGTCCCCTGGGTGGTGCCAAACGAGTAGCAACGCCGAGCCACAGGCGGCGGTTAACTAACCTGTACTGGCTCCCTCAAGCCTTGGGGAACTAAATACCCTCTAAAAGCGTGGCCATGGTGCCTTTGGAAAGCATCATGTGTATTCTTCCAACTCCTCTTTTTAATGAAAATGGAAATTAATGAGATTGATTTGTCTTGCGATCCGGCTAACCCCCGGCGCCGTGAGGTACCCGGGCCTGACGGTGTGAAATTTGCTACCGAAGGCTGTGCAGATGTGGGTAACCAGGCTTCTGCTTCAGTGAATACTACTGGAAGACGTAAATTAGTACAACAGGCGTTCCATCCAGGCCTTTTTGTGAGACCAAGAAGTCAGTCATTAGAAAAGAGCTCTCAACTAGACTTAGACATTATCACTCCCATGCCTCCGAACTGGCAAAGAGTTCCTGCGGCCAGAAACAAAAGGAAAAAGCTTTCCCAGTCACCATCACCTGAAGCAATAAAAATTCAAAATCGGTACCACAACCTACCTATTGACCAAGAAGAAGATTCTAGCGGACCAAAAGAGAAACGGGCTAGCAAACCACCACCTATTTTGCTATATGGTATCGAAAATGTTAATGGACTAACAGAGCTTTTAGAATCGGTAGCTGACAAGGACCACTTCAACTTTAAAATAATAAGTAGGAGCCAACTAAGAATTTCCTCCAGGGACATTGAGACCTACAAGAAAATTATTGCTATAGTCAGAGAGAAGGGCCTGATAGGGCACACATTTAACATAAAGGAGCAGCGTTGTTACAGGGTTGTTATCAAAAATCTCCATCACACAACTCCAACTAGTGCAATAGAAGAAGAAATAGAAAAGACCGGAAATAAAGTTTATGGAGAAATAATCAACGCCAAATACGGTCCGGATAAGAAACCAACAACAACTTTCTTTGTTAACATTGCTCCTAGTCCAAATAATGGAGCAGTAAAAGATATCAAATATATTTACCACCAATCCATTGTAATTGAGGATCCCAAGAAGAGAACAACAATACCACAGTGCCAGAGGTGCCAGCAGTATGGCCACTCGAAGAATTACTGCATGAGGCCATACCGATGCGTAAAATGTGCTCAAGGGCACAAGACTTCCGAGTGTCCCAAAAAAGACCGCCGGACTCCAGCTGTATGTGCCCTGTGTGAAGGTTCGCATCCAGCTAATTACAAAGGATGCGAAGTGTATAGAGAGATACTAGCTAGAAGAATGCCAGGAAAAGCAGACCAAAACCAAAGAAAAGTTACTCAAAAAGAAACCACAAAAACACCAAGATGTGATAGAGATAGTGACCGTGCCACTTACGCAGAGAAAGCGAAAAAGGAAATGGGCAATCCTACTGCTGAAACCAACAATAAGACGAAAATTGAAGATCTTATAATAAAACAATCTGAGAAATTTGATCTTATCTTACAACAAATGGGTACTCTACTGAGCCTCATAACCACACTAATAGACAGATTAAAAAAATAACAATGCTAAGAATAGGAACCTGGAATATCAACGGACTGGCTCCAAATAAATCTGAGTTAGAGCTACTGATTGTAAACAACAACCTTGATGTCGTCCTTATAGCTGAAGCGCACTGTACGGAAAAAAGTAACGTCAAGATCAAGGACTGTTACACCTATGTCACCCACCACCCTGATGGCACAGGTCATGCTGGGACCGCGATTGTAATCCGAAAAAATATCAAACACCATCTCTTGCCCGGGTATAAAACAAGCCCAATTCAGGCAACTACCATTGTTATGGAAAGTAAGGAAGGGCCGCTCCATTTATCTGCGATTTATTGTCCGCCAAAACATACAATACACAGTTCGATGTACAACAACTTCTTCTCAACATTGGGAACTAAGTTTATCGTGGGAGGCGACTGGAACGCGAAACATACATACTGGGGTTCCAGATTAACCACAACGAGGGGCCGACAACTAAAATCTTGTATCGATTCGAATAACTTTAACACGATCTCCACTGGTGAACCAACATACTGGCCTACTGATCAAATGAGAAAACCTGATTTATTGGACTTTTTTGTAGTCAATGGACTATCAAAACAACATCTAAAAATCGAATCTTGCCTTGACAGTAGCTCTGACCATACCCCAGTACTTCTAACAATAAGTAATAATGTAATATTTTGTGACGAACCAGAAACACTTTACAATCAATTTACTGACTGGCTAGGCTTTAAAGAACAGTTGGAGGAGAACATACAACTACAGATATCCTTAAAAACACCTGCAGAGATAGAAGAAGCCACAAAATATATTACAAATCTGATACAAAACGCTTGCTGGAGTAATACTCCACTGAGAAACCAAATTATTTCAGCCAAAAACCTTCCATTTAAAATTAAACAGAAAGTCCTAGAAAAAAGAAGAAAGCGAAGAATCTGGCATCAAACCAGACAAAAATGTGACAAGACATCCCTAAATAAAGCTATAAGAGAGTTGAAAGACATACTGGATGAAGTAAGTAACGCTACTCTACAAAATAAGTTACAAAATCTAACTGCTACATCCTCCACGGAGTATTCGCTGTGGAAATTCACAAAAAATCTCCACAGACCGCAGCAAATTAAACCAGCCCTAAGAAATCGCAACGGAGGATGGGCTAAGACTGGCAAGGAAAAAGCAAACATCTTCGCGAAACACCTTGCAAACGTTTTTAATCCAAACGATGGTTGTTTTCCTGAGCACGAACAAGAGATTGACGATCAATTACAACAAGATCTCCAATTATCTTCACCACCAAGACCAGTAACTATAAAGGAACTAGCAAGACACATACGAGGCTTAAAAAACAATAAAGCACCAGGCTTCGATCTCCTTACCAAGGAGATTCTAACACAACTTCCTAAAAAGGCACTAGTATTTATTACTGCGCTCTTTAATAGCATACTTAGAGTACAGTATTTTCCACTTGTATGGAAAGTATCAATTATTACGATGATACACAAGGTGGGAAGACCTACAGATGATGTCACATCGTATAGACCTATAAGCCTAACACCTATACTGTCCAAACTATTTGAGAAGATCCTGCTAAGTAGACTAGCACCAATACTATCTGAAAACGGAGTGATTCCGAAACATCAATTTGGCTTCAGACAGGAGCATTCGACTGTTGAACAAGTACACCGGGTGTGTGAACAGATAAGGAGGTCCCTAGAAGCGAAAGAGTATTGCTCTGCTGTTTTCCTGGACATACAACAAGCATTCGACAAAGTGTGGCATAAAGGTTTGCTTTTTAAAATAAAAAATATGCTGCCGCACAGCTACTACAACCTGATGGTTTCTTACTTGTCCAATCGAATGTTCCAAGTGCGAGAAAGTGGAGAGACATCTGACATCTTCAATATAAAGGCAGGAGTTCCTCAGGGCTCTGTTCTTGGCCCATTTCTCTACACCTTATACACAGCGGATCTCCCAGAGGCACCGCAGATTACTATTGCTACCTTTGCCGACGACACTGCACTAATGGCAAGCAGTTCAAATCCTGTAACTGCTTCAAACATCCTTCAAACAGGCCTCTGCAAAGTGGATGATTGGCTCAAAAAATGGCGCATTAAGACTGGTGCCTCTAAGTCTACTCACATAACCTTTACGTTAAGAAAAGGAAACTGCCCTCCGGTAAAACTGGGTGATACTACTCTGCCTCATAGGGACTCAGTCAAATATCTTGGCCTTCACCTAGATAGGAGACTTACCTGGCAGAAGCACATTAAAACAAAACGTAATGAAATAAATATCAAATATAGAAATATGTACTGGCTCATGGCACGCAACTCCAAACTCTCAGTAGACAATAAGTTGCTTATCTACAAAATGATCCTTAAACCAGTGTGGATGTATGGAATTCAACTGTGGGGGAGCGCTTGTATGTCCAACATAACTATCATCCAAAGATTACAAAATTGTATTTTACGCACCTTAACAAACGCCCCATGGGGTGTCAGCAACTCGGAAATACACAATTTTCTAAAAATGAAAACAGTAAAGGAAGAGATAAAAAGCTCCACCATCAGCTATAAAAATCGGCTCAGCAACCACCCGAATGAACTAGCAACAAATCTGATGACTATCAGTTATAGTAAACGCCTAAAACGACACAATATCCAAACACTAGATGTAAGATGGTAAAAGACGAGTAGAGCTTCCCACTGGGGAGGCTCCTCTAAACGCTAACAAACCTAATATCAACAGATCTGCTTATAGTTTGGGACTGATCGCAGATGAAACTAGAAAAAAAAAAAAAAAAAAAAAAAAAAAATTTCTTCGCTCTGGTGTCGAGGCAAAGCGCGGCGTTGAGTTCTGCCACTTAACACGCAATGCCTACGGAATTCGGCAGAAAGAGGGGAACGGAGTGTCTTTCACTACGTTCCCTCTGCCTACCCTGCATTGTGCGGGATACAGCGTGAAGCTGATTAAATATTTCTTATATATAAGGAAGAAATTAATATTGAAGAAATACTTAAATCTAACACTTACTTTATACCGTGCCTTTCTTTTTTCTTTTTAACTGGTTTCTCGATTTCCAATGTTGTTTGAACTCTTGGCACTAAATCTGTATAAGGATTTATTATAACTGCGGTAGAAATAATTTTGTGGGGATGTTCCGGCCTATCATCAGGACCTATTAGACCTTCGGCTAACTTCAATACATTGTATATGGAGTCACCTGAAATGAATAAGAAAAGTAAAAATTAAATTAAAGCCAGTCGTGGTAAAAGCATGAGACTGTGAGCGCGACAGACTGTAGGTTCGATTACCATTCAAGGAAATTCAATATTTAATATTTTCAATTTCCCCCTCTGGTAACGATAATTATTTAAAAAATTGTTAAAATGAAGATACTGTCTTATCTTTATCCTATGCAGGTGACAATTTTTATGGAAGAACACTGTCATTCAATGTGTAAAACACATAAATAATCTAATCTGAAATTGATCTATTCTATTGATAATTACGTTTTAATTAATAAATTACATATGGAATAAAATCAAAAAAAACCCCACCAATAACTTTTCCAAATATAGTATGTTTATTCTGCAACTCCGTGGTAGACGCTAAAGTAAAGAAGAACTGTGAACCATTGTCATCTTTGCCAGCATTGGCCATTGCGACCAGACCTCGTCTATTAAAACGTAGACGAGAGTGAAATTCATCCTGGAATTATATTTAATATTAATATTAATAGACGGTGTAGAGATTTTTTTTTATTTCATTTAAAACAAATATAACACTTTATTCTCTCAGTTTAGATATACTGAGTTATACATTGGGTATTATTGTGAAACACACAATATCTGTAAATGAACATGATTGATGGAGAAAAATGTGAATTATCAGTAAGATTCTTCTGAGATTAGAACATTAAACTAAACAAACCTTTCAGTTTTATAATATTACTGTAGGGACCTACTTTAAAAGGAGCACCATATATAGATTCACCACCAGTTCCATCACCATTCGGATCTCCACCTTGAACTATAAAATCCGGGACTACTCTATGAAATATTGTACCTGAAATAGTGTTTTATTTCATACAGCAATAATTATGTATTAACGTATGGTGGATAATTATATTGTGGGTTTTTAAGTGTAGAGGTAAGTTTTTAAATATTAAAGTTCCTAATAAAAATCGTATATTATAAGTACCAATAAATCAATCTCAATTTCCATAAATAATGTGAATGACAGATTTACCTTTTTTTTAAGCTATAATTTTTTTGAGTAATCTGAGGCAAATACATACATTTATATAATATGTTTATTTCGCTACAAGTGATATATGTGTTTTCAAATTGTTTATTAATTTTTATACTTATTTGTCTGCCACAACTTCTTTTGCAAGCTTCAAGATGTAAAATAGGAAATACCATTTATTTAACACATTGTAGCTTTTGTTAGCCCAACTAAATATCTAAAGTAAGTAAATGAAAAGAACTCATTCCCCCAAAGTGTAAATCAAACTATTATTTACAGTTAGATTCTATGTTACTGCATAACAACGACTTCATAATAACAATATAATGTACCATTATAATATCCTTCCATACATAGTTGTATGAAGTTTCGACATGCTTTTGGAGTTTCTTTTGTCCATAATTCTATATCTATGTCACCTGCTGATGTTTTTAATAATACCTGTAATATATTTTATAAGAATTAATTGGTATAACATTTTCTTTTTGAAAAATCTTATAGGCTATTGGTTATAAATAATTGTTAATACAGTTCAGTCCATGAGTTGCATTCACCATTAAAATAGATTTGATTTTAGGATTTTTCTTTTGGTTATAATATACTCTGACAAATGAATGCCACCTTAGTCTACCCGTGACCACGGACTACTGCAAAGTGTTGAAACGTTGGGTTCCCCAAAATGTATAAAAATACAAAATATACGCAATTAATCCGGTTAAAATAGTTTCATTCAAAATATACTAGAAGACGTTACGTTAAGTTCTGAATTTTTAACAACGCTTAAAAATTCAGAAAACCAAACTGTAAGGTGGCCACAATTTCTTAACCATAGTGCATAAATGCTTAGATTATTTTCTAAGTAGGTCAAAATTTTTAAATCTTTGTCACAATAAGTATTTAATTACAAAATTAATAAATTATTTCATAAATTAATTTAATATTGAATATGTCAACTCTTTGTTGACAAAACATTGTATACTATGAAAATCGATCCATTTGTGTACATTTGTTTTAATATAGTTATTGCTGAAAATTGTTCATCATACATGGTTATTTTTTTAATGTTACTTATCAGAATTTCATTAAAATCATAAAATATATATGTAAACTCACTTTGCCTAGCGCTGGCGGTTCTTGTATGTAAATATTACTCATATTGTATTAGTGTGTACTTTTAAAACATATTTTATTTACTTTTCTTTAAAAACAATTCACAAATGCTAGTTTGATAATGGTTTTTAATCAATATGTTCCTTGTTGAATAGAATAGAACAAGCCAATATTATTACTTTAGCACATTTGACAGATTGTTATTTGACACCTTGAATGTCAATGACAAATGGAGGTTTCGTTCAAAAATTATTATCGATGCTTATAATATTTGTTTTTGCTTCGAAACAAAATGCTGCTGTATGATTGATAATATGATTTTTTTTATTATTTTTAATACAACGATATCAATAATAGTAATATTATATGTTTTAAAATGTCTCTTTGTATTATCCAGACATGATTCATTAGCTACTTAGAAACTCATCAAACAAGTTTGTAATATCAGATCTAAAATGAATGCTTCTGATTTTTCATTATTGATTTTGAACTATTGAGCACATCGTTTAACCTCTTACCATCTGTCAACAAGATAAATAACTTTTTTGCAAGTATAGGTAAAAAATTGGAAACTCAAATTAAAGCTATATATCATCTTGTAGCTTGGAAAGAAATTGTATGGCCTTATACTTAACCGATGACTCTGAGATAGAACAGATTATTTTGAGTCTTAAACACAACCGTGCCGTTGGCTGGGATGGTATTCCCACCTCAGTATTCAAATCACCTAGAAATAACCTAGTGCCCATACTAACGTGTGTTTTGAATATGTGCTTGTCTTTCGGTGCTTTTTCAGAATTTTCAAAAAGGCTCTAGTACATTTTATTTACAAAAAAGGGATAGGGGCAGTATTATTTTTTTTAAAATGTTCTCTACAAAAGATTGCAGAATTTTCTTAAATAATTTAACTTCCTTTCACCAAATTAGTATGGTTGAGAGGCCATAAATGAACTGATGACGCTGTTCTTTATCTTACCATGACTGACGATATTTGTAATTTGACAACAGCTATATGTATGTACACCGATGATATGGCACTCATCATTTTAAGTTAACGCATGTCCAAAACTTTGTCACGAGCTGAATCGGCCTTAAACACGGTTACAAAATGGCAAAAGTCGCAAAACAAAATATATTATTTTCGATAGCCGCACCCGAGATCAATATTTATTAAAACGCTGATGTACCAAATAAGTAGCTGGTAAAATAAACATTGGGTAGAGAAATAAATAAAATCAAAATAAAGTGCTTCAAATCATTTATCTGAATAGCCACAACAGTATTTAATTAAATACGACACCCACAACCAGCACGAGCGTAGGGTCCGGTTAAGCCTGCATCGTAGCCAAGGGGTCCGGCACCATAGCTTAATGCACCAGCACGATAACCAAAAGCGTCAGCAGCATATGGGCCGGCCAAACTAGCAGCTCCAGTATCCTCAGTCAACATAGCGACTTCCCCATTACCGCACCCGTAAGCAACTGCTCCAGCACCAGCAGTAGGCAGAGTACCTCCAAGTGCCACAGTACCTAGGAATGGCAAAGCTCCAGAGACTGCAAGAGCACCTTCATAAGCGTTTTCGGATATAAGAGACACTCCACTCGGCGGAACAGAGGATGCGCTTGACGTGGGAAGCGCACCTCCGTTTGAGGCAGCTGCTGCGGCAGGTCCGTACGCGCCACCGTAGAGTCCGGTAGCGGCAAGGAGAGGACCGGCAGCTCCACAAGGGGCAGCAGCAGCAAATGGAGCGGCAGCAGCGAATGGAGCCGCAGCAGCGAATGGAGCCGCAGCTAAAGGTGCGCCAGCGAATGCTGATCCAAAACACTGGCCAGCAATCGACTGAAATCAATAAAAAAGTAAATTAAATTTAAAATTGTTTTTACATCAATTATGAAGAACTATTTTTTTAAATTTAAAATTATGAACTATTAATCTGTTACAACTTTTAAGTCTATATTATTTACCTGGACAAAGCAAGCCAAAAGTACAACTTTGAACATCATTGTTACTGTTTTCATATCCAATTCCCGAATATGTTGTTATTGAAATATAAGGCCTTTTTATAGAAAACTTACTAGAACATAACTTATCATTTCTTGATATTACAAAACATTTCATTTCCATAGTGTCTTGTACGTCTACGTAACTCGTACGTGACATCTGAATAATTTGTTAATAGGTCATTAGAAAAATTTATTGAACGAAAAATAAATATCGGATCATCATTAAATTCTAGAATGTATTTCGAAAGTGGTGATTATTTCAAATTTAGTTCGGTAAAGAAAGTAGCTCATTTATTGCGAAGCAGTAATGGGCATTTTTTAAAAGTTTGAGTCGCTATTTCATTTGCTTCCCCCTGCAACGTGATGGGCACACCCTCAAATTATTATAAATCTATGGAAAACTAAAATGTTTCATTATTAGCTATTTCTATTTTATCATATCTATATATGACAGGTAAAGTAATTTTATTTGTATTTATTCCGGCACCGACTTCAAATCTGTAGAGATCTAATAATGGTATAATTATATTAATATTAAAAGTAGTTAAGTCTGCATAAGAGGTCTGCATATTCTAAAATAAATGTTTATTAGGTTATTTTATGGCGTTTAGTTCTATCAGTCGTTTCTTTTATTTTTTACTACGTACATGGTTTTTTTATTTTTTACTTTTTAGTATCTGTAATTGATAGTTTTGTAAAAAGCAGTATGGTATTTCTGAGTATATGATGTAAGTTACGTTGTTTTTTGTTATATACATTAAATACAAATTAAAATATGATATAAAAAATACAGATAGACAGCGTCACAGACTTACTTATTAGGGACCCGTTTAATAAGTAAAGTCAGCTTGAATGAAAACATCCAAAAAGCCGACACAACGTATCGTAAAAATTGCAACGTCGAAATAATCAAAAATGCTTATAAAATTAAAACTACCAAGTCAAATGAAATATTTTAAAGGGATAAATAATTTTAAGAATTCAAATGAGAAGTATTGAAGATAAAAGAGTCTCTCAAATCAGATTTAAACTATTAAAGCCATCGATGTAAATATACAAAGAATTGTGACACTTGCGTCGTCCAAGTTAACAAAAATAAAAACAAAAAAAAAAAATAAAAGTAAAACATGATTTTTAATTTCATACTACTACAAGCCTCTGAAATTTAATAAGAAAACAATTTTATAAAAATAATGCCATTAACACGTATGAAGAAAATTACGAAAGAATTATCTAAATATAGACAATGGACAATATATAAACTCGGAGTTCATGAAAAACTATTATTGCGTTCTCACCTACGTTGAACACAAATATCAACATGTCCACTTTTGCTTTTTTCCTACTTTGCGTACAAGCTTGCTTGGTTCAGGTATGTATATATACTTTGATTTTATTACAGGTACATCTTGAAAATCGATATAAGCAACTACATAAAATGTTATTTATTTATTCTAGTTTTACGCTACATTCTACATATAGCAATGTAGGCAGAGGGAACCTAATATTACGACACTATAAATACACCCGCACCCGCACACAGCAGGGTAGGCAGAGGGAACCTTGTGTTAAGACACTCCGTTCCCCACTTTCTGCCGAATTCTGGAGGCATTGCGTGTTGAATGGCAGAACTCAACGCCGCGCTTAGGCCTCGACACCAGAGCGAAGAAATGGAAATATAAATTTAAGTAAACATTTCATCATCTCCTCGAGTGGGGATCGAACCCACAACCAGTCGGTTTTGCAGTGACACTTCGTGCCGCTGCGCCACGACTGGCCTCGACACTGACACTATGTACCCCATTTTAAATTAAACTATTTTAACCGAATTTATCGCGTATATTTTGTATTTTTTATATTTTGTGGTCACGGGTAGTAGTCTTCCCGTTGCTACGGACCACGGACCTATTTAAAATGTGTAATAATCGTGAAAATAAAAGAACTTATTACTATGTACCCCACTTGCCATTTCCTTCAACACCGTGCTTTGTTTTGTGCGAATGCTTGTCCTGTAACCAAAGCGACGAAATGAGAATAATGCATTCTTTGGAATGTTAATCGAAGCCACAACCTAAGCTGCACTGCCGCTACACCACGACAGCCTTCAAGTTTCCTTAATAGAAAAAAATATATCATTATTTTCTTTTCAGAACGTGTACAGCCAATGTTGGCGTGGAGCTGCACCAGCTTTTGCTGAACCCTTCGGATATGCTGCGGGTCTACCTTATGCTGCAGGTCCATATGGCCTGGCTGCTCCCGGATACGCTCCTGCCCCCCTAGCTGCTGGTGCCTACGGCGGTGCTGGTGTCGGTGATGTAGCAGTCGCTGGTGAATTGCCAGTTGCTGGTATCACTGATATTGCTGGACAAGTGCCCATCCTCGGTGCCGTACAGTTTGGAGGTGCATTGCCAGCTGCAGGTGCAGTCACCATCGCTGGTAGCTGTGGATGTGGTGCCAACGGAGCTTACTATTACTAAACCGTTAACGAACTTGGAATTATGCACAGTAAATAAAAACTTACACTTCTATATTTTTTCCTTTCTTTACTATATTTTCAGTATATTTTTGTAATTTCATCTATTTAAAGTTTGAAATTTTAGTTTCGTATGTGTAATGTTCAGATCATCATTCATTTTCAGTCATTTTCATCATTCATAATCATTTTCAGAAAAACATTAAAATTGTATTTTTTTGTAAAATCTTAAAATATTCAATTTACTGTAAAAAAAACTGTAATGGAATATAGGAAATGCTAGAAGATCCTCTCCTAAGTGATATTTTCGCAAAAGTGAAGGGAAGGTCCCATCAGGTCATAAACGGCGATATCATTTTTGTAAGTAAAAAAATTATAACTCAGCTTCACGCTGTATCCCGCACACAGCAGGGTAGGAAACACAGCACAACAGAGCGACCTAGTGTTAAGATACTCCGTTCCCCACTTTCCGTTAAGTAATGAAAATGCCAACATCAACAGAATATGTCTTTTCTTAAAATTATATGGCATTCTCCCCTACTAAATGAATGACGCACTATTGTCTCTTCTTGATCTCTATCTTCAAAGACATCTCTCTCTCCTTCTAGGTTGTCATTATGTTGTAAAGGTAATCCATTGTCCAACGGTTGTGGTATTGGTGCTAAACGTCTTTTAGAAACTGTAGTCCTCCGACGGATAGACAAACATACAAATAAGTAGGATTGCCTTCTAATAACTCCACTTCTTCGGTCGTCGGGTCTCTCTCTAAAGTCTTAAAGGTTTCTAAAGGTCTAAAAGAAAATGATTCTTCATTTTTATCAAATCTAAGTAAAATTGTGGTAATGAAGCAAATTTACAGCCAGCAGCTTGGTAGCTAATTTAACAGATTATTGTCTTTTAATTTTATTAGTTTAACTGTTCAATAATTTAACAATTTGTTTATTTTATGTTTACTTTAGATACAATATGTGACATTGGAAAAGTAGTTTGTTCTTGATTGGCACGTTTGAGGGAAAATATCCAAGTTAATAATACTATATACTGTCGTAGCGCGGGGTACTGGGGTGCTACTGTAAAATGTGGATTCGATCTCCACTTGAGGCAATGAATTACTTTGAATTTGTTAATATTTTCATTTCTTCGCTGTGGCACGTAGGCAAAAGTCCGGCGTTGAGTTCCTTTTTTATATTATTTTATATCGTACAAAAAATAATTGATTGAATACAAATGATTATTATTTTTTTTTATAATTCTGTGGGTAACTTAGTTTTTTTTTATTTTTTAAGGAGGTACAAACTTTTTATAATACAAACGCATATTTTAGCTAAGAGACACACTAGACAAGGGGCTCAAAATTAAAACCCTCAAAATTTATTTTATACTCAAAATTACATTCCAATACGCATATAAAAAAATATCAATGGTCAATAGTGAAATCTGTTCACGTTACAAACGTATAGTACGGTCAACAAGTCATGGTTGCCGCATAGATAAATTACTACGCAAATTTGATTTTCGAATTTTCCTTACATTTGATTACATTCTTTCCGAGTGAACTTTAGCGCAATTTAGAGTAAAAGTTCAAAAACATAAGTTGAGGGCGGCCACGACTTGTTGACCGTACTGGTCGGAATGTCAATCATATTTGTCCGCCCACACGCTTCACTAATCAGATATATGTAATTGACCTACAATTATTGTTACCTACTTATATAAATTTTGCACAATTAAATTGTGTTGTTCGATTTTGATCAACAAAAAGTAGTATTTTTTAAATTTTGGATTATCTTAAAATATATGAGGATGAGGCTAGTCGTGGCGCAGTGGCACAAAGTTTGACTGTAAAACCGACTGGTTGTGGGTTCAATCCCCACTCGAGGAGATGAAATATTTACTTAAATTTATATTTCCATTTCTTCGCTCTAGTGTCGAGGCAAAAGCGCGGCGTTGAGTTCTGCTACTCAACACGTGATGCCTCCAAAATTCTGCAGAAAGTAGGGAATGGAGTGTCTTAACACTAGGTTCCCTCTGCCTCCCCTGCTGTATGCGGGAATACAGCGTGAAGCTAACTTAAACGTAAAATATAGCAATAATTTTAATTAATAATATTGAAAAAAAATATGTTGTGCTTAATCTAATTTGAGGGTAGATTGAAAAGATGTGATTTATCTAGCTACGTAAAATATGATGGAGGTCATAATTTTTTAAAATTCATAATTAAAATTGAACCTGCAACTTTCTGCTACCAATCACTATTTTCGTGGCTTACAAAAATATACTCCCATTGAATAATATTTATCTCGGTAGTATCTAGCATATTTTTTTCAGTTTCACACAGCAGGGTAGACAGAGGGAATAGAATTTTGCCTTTGTGCCAGAAAATATTAATACGTAATATAATTCATTCCCTCTAGTGGGGATCGAACCCACAACCGTCGCGCTACAGTTATACCCTTGTGTTCATGCGCCACGACGGCCTCAAAAAATATATATACATACATAATATGAGCTAATTTAAACTGCCAAGATATTATCAACGACATTGGGACGTCAGTTGAAATCGATCAATTACTATTGATATTTTTGACATATCGATTATCGATTAAATGACTAATTATTGACTATTGTTTTGATATTTAATTATGTTATAGATTAAAACTTGTTATTCACACGAACACGAATTAGTTTTTCTTATGAAATCTCTAAAAAACAATCAACGAAAATAAGGTAAAATACGTTGAATCACAGATTAGTAGTTAATCGATAAATGTTGCTGTTGAATTTGACAGGGTATATAAGTTTATTTTATTATATACTAGCAGCCCGCTCGCGGCTTCGCCCGCTTAAACCACAGAATTATTTGCTTAATACACTAAAATTATGTTCGTGTTTTAATATATCTATAATGTATGTTTGCACCGCACGCAAGTCGCATTTTTGTACCTCCCATAAGAGAGATGCAATTGTCAATATATTAATTTCTTTAAACTTTTGCCTTAAGGAGTCTTTAGGACCTAAGTTATAATGTTATGTGGAAGATATATTAGAAAAATTATTATTACGGACATTTAACAATGTAATAGAACTTGGTCAGTTTGTCTGTTTATCTGTGCGTTCAGGATAATCTCAGAAAGGGCTTACCCGGTTTAAGTAACTTAACCTAACTTTGTGCCCCTGCGCCGCGATGCCCTTTAATATTAATACAGAATGGAAGCGTCAGCGCTCCTTTTACACGGGCAATATATAGGATAAAATATATACTACCTAATATACCTACCTAGCTACCTACCTACCTACCTACCTACCTACCTACCTAGTGTAGCGGTAGCCTTTTCAAACTATAAAATAGATAGCGTTACTTGTATCGAGTTCTACTATCTCAAATATAAGCTTCTTGGAAACTTAAATACTTATATCTTTTGATAGAGTGAAGCTATTACAATGAAATAAACACTAAATGTTACTTTGATTTACTGGTAATTTTTACGTATAAAATTTGCTTAAATATATTGTGTACTTTTGACGTGATGCGTGTTCACATAAACCGGAAAACAGACAAACAGACAAAAATTCCAAAAATGTTGGAAATGGATTCTGTTAGTTATCCTTTAACACCCTGGCTAATTTTTTTTTAAATATTTTCAATGTACAGAAACGACTTTTCTACAGATTTATTATAAGTATAGATAATATGAAACAAATATTTTTTACACATACATCGTAAATAAACATAAATAGTACAAAAAAATAGTATATGTTTCTAAATAAAACAATATTTAGTGAAATGTATTGTTTATTACTAATTTCTCATGAACATTGAGAATTATATATAAACATCCTGACTACGGCGACTGCAATATCTTATACTATAATAAATCTATATTCTATATAAAAGAATACATTTACAACACGGAAACGGTAAATATAACACATAACACTCAACCACTGGACATATAGCACCTAATAAGTATGCATAATCTACATATTAAAAAAACTTAAACTAAAATTATTGACCTGTCAAAAACTGTTTTTCGAAATATTTTCTCATCGTGCAAGTGAGCGGGTCGCGCATACCGCGCCGAGGTTAAGTTATTTGGAATATTAGAGTTCTTTATGTTGTTGTAATTATATTTTTGTCTGTCTGTCTGACTGTAAACTCCCACTCAAACTGAGGTGTTTGTTTGATTCCTTCTCGGCTAGAAGATGCGGTGAATAGAAGGCTCTTCACAAGATGCGGTGTTGAGTTCTGCGCAAGTAAGCATCACGCAAAGTTTTGAATTCAGTCGGAATACGAGCAACGAAGTGTCTTAACACTAGATTAGAGAAATAGAAACAACATATTTTCTATACCTGCAAAATATTATGTAGGTAAGCTTAAAATAGGAAAATATCAATAAATATTGATTAATAATTATAGAGGAATATTTTTAGCTTCAACCTGTGTCTCGCATATGACAGAGTAAACAGAGGGAACCTACTTTAGTTTCCGTATGCTAAGACTCATTCCCTGCTCCCCCACCAATTTTAAAGACATAAAATGTTGAAGGCTCGCCCTTCAATTCAATGCCGCGCTTTGTCTTCTTATCAGATAAAGAAAATAGAAATTATTCATTCCCCCGTGTGGTACATGAGCCCACAACTGTCGCCTATACAGTTAGACGCTCCGCCGCTTCGCCTCGATAGCCTATTATCTCGCACTCGTATATATATTTTTTAAATACAAAAAATAAAAGATTTAAAAATATATACATACAGAACACCATTAAGAAAACGAAATTCACGCTTGCCGTTATTTTTTGTTACACAAACTGACATGTTCTGGTCGAAATGTGTGTAAGGTCGAATTTATATGTTAGTGCTTTAGGTTATATATACTTTCGGTTGTAAAACTAGTTGATAAGGACTTTTAAATTAGATTTTAGCAATAAATTACGATAATATGGTGACGTGATATATTTGGGACGTGATAGCAAATAGACAGGTTCAAATCCAAATCGGAAAATATCTTTGTACAATAAAACACAGAGTTGAGTTCCGACGCTGGACGTCTTGAAAGTTAGGTAGAAAGTGGGAAATGGAGTGTCTTATTCTGTGATAAGACACTCCGCCTACTCTGCTATTTGGAAAATAGCATGAACCTGTGTCTATATACCTATACATATATAATGTAATGACATATTCAAGTTTTTTTTGCAAGACACGCGCTTTAAGCAATTGCGAAAACGATAGCGTTCATTCTAATTGTTATGTCGTTATTTAAGGCTAGCTAAGATGTATATTGCAATGTTATAGGTATAGCCTACAACACTCCTGAGGAATGTAGCTTCCATACAAGACAAAATAAATTATAATCGGATCAGTGGATCCGGAGATCTTAGCGTTTAAACAAACAAACAAAGATATAAACAAACAAACTCTCCTGCTTTACTATATTAGTATAGACTAGTATATATATGTCTTCTAAATATTAAAACTGAAAACTGTAAGATCTGTAAGATTGTAATTTAGGTTAACATATCCCCCATATGTTTACCTAAATTAAAATCAATACTATATGTTAATATTACCAAAAAAGTTGTAATATCGACTAGGCTCGATAATAAAAACGTACAGCCTAATTAGCTAGTGAGCTTGCACGGTTCCCAAGAGGTGGACTGTCGACTCTCGTTATGTTCAAGTTTAAATACGAGTATGTTACTAACTTACTTAATTATTAAAAAAAACAAATCTCACAACGTAGTTCTGCTATTGTAAGAATTGATGATCTATTGTAAGAATTAAGATCCATGTAATACCAATTTGGTTATATTGTTTACATAAATAGTTGTAGTAGACAAAGAGAGTTAAGACACTCCATCCCTACTTTCCGCTGAATTTTTGAGATATTGCGTGTTTAGAAGAGGAACTCAACGCAGTGTTTTGTCGTATTACCATCGAAGAAATGAAAATATTAAAATATTCATTCCCGGGAATCGAGCCCCAAACCACGTCATATATAAAATCACACGACTTGCCCATGTGCCACGACGGCCCTTTCCTCGTTATTAAAAATAATGCATAAATATTTGCTACCTACATAAATTAAATCGAACCTATTAAACTCCTATATTATATTAACAAGCTGTGTCACAAGTGTCTTAAGTTACCACTTGATGGCTATCCACTGGTGTATATGGACATTCTCCATAACGAGACCGAATGTCCTCTGATACGTGATAAAAAAGTAACCTGTATTTTAAAGTAGATTAGAAACTATTTTATATACTTACCAACTATTAATAGAATAATATAGTGATAAGCTTAAATGATACATTATATAAAATGAATAAAAATGTTGTCTTTTGTCGATTTTGTAAAGTGGACTAAATAAATTATAGAAATTATTCGAAGAGATTCTCTCACTTGAGGCTGTCGTGGCTCATTGGGACAGCGTCAGACTGTGTTAAAAAGTTCTTTAATTATAGCGTTTCGTACATGCTAGTTGAAGTTGAAGAATATAAATATAAATTATTGTTCACTGCCGTTCGCCTCATTAATAGAGCGAGAAAATGAAAATATTAAATATTTAATTTTCTCGAGTAGGAGTCGAACCACAACCTGTCGCGTTCACAGTCACACGTTTGTAACCCTGCGTCACAACTGGCCTTTAGCTCAACAAAAATGAGGAAGACGTCAAAATGCCATTACATGTAAACTCACGACTTTAATTTATCTCCAATATTAAGGTTAGTTCGCAATAGACAGCGACACGCCTACAAATCAATGATAAGCATAACGATAACAGATATATTTTGCCCAATATTTAAATTGACTGGTAAAAAATACCTCAAATTTGAATAAAAATATAAACGTAAACAAAATATTTAATTTAATAGACTGTAAAAACACACGGCTTAATTTTTTTTTAATATCCTAATTTAACTGAAGAATATTAAGTTAATAATATTATGAAATTATTATATTTTCATAAGATCTCAATAAATATAAAAAAATTAAAATAGTAAGATTCTCTTATATAAATTGGCAGGCAGGGTACGGAAAGGAAACCTAGTGCTTAGACACTCCGTTCCCCATTTGCCGCAAAAAAAGGCATTATTTAAAGTTCTGTAGGAATGTTCTCTAGTTGCATATAGGTATATCCATTATCCATCCTATTTAATCTGTTATCTTTTAACCTTTAATAAAAGTAGAATTATTGCGAGAAAAAAAACCCAGACAGGCCCTAGTCGGGATCGCCCACCGAGGAGATTTCGAGCTTTTCCTGAAATTCAAGCTTAGCTTAGCCAGAGCCCTTTCATCTGATACCTCACTTGACCTAGCGGCTTTAATACCAAATTTTATTATATTTTAGGATTTAACCACAAATGTATAGTTTTCAGATTTTTTCCTCAACTAGTACTACCTGTAGATGTTAACTGCCAAATTTCATAATTATAGGGCAACCGGAAGTACCCTATTAAACACGGCCACATAAACACACCCTATTATACACGGCATCAATCGGCCATATATTTGTTTTAAGTAAATGAAGAAATACTATTTTTTCCAGGAAATCAAGGAACCTTAGATCTGAGTAAATAATTTGAATTTCAATTTAGAGATATCTCTAAGTTCGTGAGATAACGGCTCTTCAGAAACAGACAGACATACGGACGGATAGCAAAATTAACTTACAAGGATTTCTTTTTTCCTTAAAGGGTAATGGAATCCTAAATACATACCAACCTGATTGAGAACCTCTTTGAAGTCGGTTAAAAATTGTCAATCGTCAAGTTTTGCGTTACAGATCTGAAAAACACTTCTTTCTTTGTGTGATGGAACGGGAACTGAAATTTTGCAACAAAAATGCACGCTGAAAAATTCAGCTTTAGTTTGGTATAATATAATACTGAATGTTTTGAACGGAAATCGAATCGACAACTATATAGCAAAAAATATTGTGAGACGTAGGGTCAAAAGTGATGACCGCAAGGTCTTTATAAACACGACCTTCATTGCGTGCGAAAATTGATACGTCGATCCTATGGATGGTGTTATCCAATAAAATATTAATATGTTGAGATATAACGTCACCAAAAATATTCCTCATTGAATACATTTTAAGAAATAATACAGGCCGTTATCACACAGCATCTCAACGTATGACTGAAACGCGACGGCTTTAGCTTCAATTCCCATGCTCATTTAGCTCCATGGAATAAATTATTGTCATTTTCTCGTTCTAGTAATAAGATAAAACAAGGCGTTGAGTTCCGCCATTTTACAAGAAATACCTCGAAAGTTGCGTGGAAAGTGAAAAACGTAATGTTTTAATACTAGGTTCTCTCTGCCTTCTCTGTGGGATAACATGGCAAGATGCATTAAATTTACAATCGAAGCTGTTAGTGATAATAAAATAATGTACCAATATTTTTGGAACTCCTGTCCCCAAAAGGTAAAACGGGAATCTATTACTAAGACTGCTGTTTGTCTGCCTGCCCTTCACCCGGTTCTAACTCATAAAAGGTGATAGTTGGCAGTTAACATTTTTACACGTTGCATTTCTTTTGTGGTCGGTTTATTTACGGTTAATGAATCTATCGCTCCTAGAAGATTGGAATGAAAAAAATATAATGATTAAACTCTCTGTTCTAAATTTGATTAACGATCTTTTGTGCGTCAATTGTGTTGTTTTTCTTCTTATTGTTTTATTTTTCTTTATTTAAAAAATAAATAAAACTATTCTTCTATGAAAAAAATATCTAATACGCTTGTTGGTGACATGTTACATAAAGCCACCAATATCTATATCATTACAATCTAAATTTCAAAGGCGAGTTATAGAACCTTAGTTCAGTCAGTCATTATAATCGACACGCACACGTTGTTAATATAGTTTATTTATTTATTTATTGAAATAATTTATTTAATTAAAATGTTAAAATCAATTGCTATGTTTTTAATGGGTGAGTTTTCTATTTAAAAAAATAATAAAAAAAACAATGTAAATATATATTTAAAAGAATCAGTTTCCAAAGAGAAGCCCAATTAGAGAAAAGGCTTAAGTTCACGTCGTCAGTAGATTAATGAAAAGAAAGATTAAAATTATTTTGTTTTCTCAAGGTTTTACATTTTGGAAATCCGACGTTTCGAACACTTTGCAGTAGTCCGTGGTCACTGTTGTCCGTCGTAGACTGTCTACCCGTGTACACCTTAAGTTTCATTTATAATGTGTAATAATCAAAGAACTTATTATTTTGTTTGTTGTTATTGTGGCCGTCTAATTGCATTTCATGCGTGCATTCTAAAAAACGACAGTTAAAAATTAATAAACAGACTACAGTTCCTTTATTTATTTCTATGCAGTCTGTTGCGATATATATCTGAAGATATCAAAACCAAATCAAGCCAAGCGCGTCGCATGCAAAATCAGCAGTCGAAGCTTTTTTTACGGAAACATATTAATTATATTAGTTGGATAAAATTTCGACCAAATTAAAAAATGAAAGACCGATTTAAGACAAAACTTGAATTAACTTCCAGCTCTAGCAGCGGTTCAGAGTCAGCATCCCAAAGATTTTGAATACTATCACATATTGCATTTGGAACATGATCCTCCTCTCCATCCAGTATTGGACAGAGCGCCACCCACCCGGTTCTCCTGTGAAGGACGAAGCAGGGGATATTATGCTGACGTTGATAGCGGGTGCCAGGTAAGAAATATGCAGACGGACTTATTATCTGTTAATGTTTTTTTTATCTATATTATTTTTGTTCGCTTCTTGCTGTAAACTGTATATAGCAGGGTAGGTGAAGACAACCTGTTTTGACAAAAAAAATTACAGTAAGGACTTACATGATAAATTTTTTGTACGTCTAACAATCGCCGGGTCACTAAAATTAATGCTTTAGACTTAAAAACAAAAACATTAATTAAACCAATCCCACAGATTTGCGAAGAAACTCAGCGGTATTTTCTTTTAAAACCGCGAAGTAATGGAAATAAAAATGTACATAAATATTTCATTTCCTTAAGTGGGGATCGAATCCACAACCATTCGCGATTACAGGCCCACCTTATAAAAGCGCCAGCGCCTATTTTTATAAAAGATATGATCAGCAACATGAAAATTGCCAATATTTCAAATAAATTTTAAATATTTTAATTTAATAAATTTTATAAATTTTTATGATAGATATGATCAGCAACATGAAAATTGCCAATATTTCAAATAAATTTTACAAAAATTTTCTAATTTCTATTGAACCTACTGATCGGTTTCTTTTATGTTTCTACACTGTTCTTGTTCAAGTGGTGTTGTTAATATTGGAATATCTGTATAATATGAATAATTGTTTTACGATTTAAATGGTTTAAATTTTTTAATGCGATAATGTATGTAATATCTTGTAGTACTCAGTAGATGTAAGCCAACATTATTCTTTTTTATTTCAGGCATATCACTTTTGTTGGCATCAGCGTTTGGTTAGCACAGATTTATGCAGCAATGGAACACTATTCAACGAACAATTTCAGGTACTTCCTACAGATTTTATTATTAGTTTCTTCTGTTAATTATACAGCTTCACGCTATATCCCGCATGTAGCAGGGTGGGCAGAGAGGTGTCTAATGTTAAGACATTCCATTTCCGACTTTGCGCCCAATTTCAGTCATAACAAAATAATTCATTTCTACGACTGGGAATCGAACCCACAACCGTTGCGTTTACAATTAGACGCAGTGTGTGCGTACAACGACCTCAAAAAAAGATACTGTTGAAATTTAGAGAGTTTAATATAAAATTATAACTATATTAGGAGCAAATACGTTGTCTGTTGTCTTCACATAAGCTATTAAAAATAATTGATAAATTGTTCTGGTTGTGACTTTGCTGTATAATATTTGTAGGCGCTTGTGACTTACTAGACAGTTTAGAGGTGTCCGGAAGGGAGTTACAACCATATTAAGCGTCTGGTAGTGGATAACTCAGATATGGAATCTGCATATTTGATGTCTAATAATCTAATATTATTTCCAAGAAAATATTAAATTATTTACTTTATAATTTAGCAAAATCCAAGTACAATTTTTTGCACATTATTCACCATAACTACCAAAGGAACCACCACCCACGCTCTGTGTTCCCTAACAGAACTCACCGGTATTGGAAGTATGTGCAAAGGAACTTTCCGGTTTAACAACGTAACGAAAGTTTGGCTCGTTTTGGCTCCCCCTCTATTACAGTAATAAAGTTTATACATCAGAATAACATTTATAGTCCCCATTTTTACAAACTGTGCTGTACTTTTAGTGCATAATACTCACATACATCTTCTTCTTTCAGGTGTGCGACCATTTCTACAATGTACGCTGCGGATCTCCTTACGAAGATTTGTGATACATTAGTTCCTTTATAATTTAACAATATATAACAATATTTATACCCTCCCTATTTTTTTATTAAAATTTATACCAATTTTCGAATTGAGTCGTAGTTTATGTAACTGGAGCGAAGCAACATTCTCTTGATTAGGTTTAAATACTCTACCAATCCTTATATCAACGGCTATACCGTGAAAATGTAAGAAGGTGCTTTGATATAAAAATTATGTTAGTTTTTTTTATAGAACTATGCAAAGTATTAGAGAAGTCAAATTTTCATATCACAAATGATACGAGGAATTATGCTTCGTTTTTTGTCATTTTGCATCAAAACTATAGGATTCTTACCGTTATATGTAAATAGCACATATTTACTAACAGTATATTTAATTAATAACATGTGCAACTAATTCAAAAACTGTACAGTAGTTAATATGCAATTATTACAGTTATTTTCAAAGAATATTATAAATCCATATCTAAATCCATTATTTAATAGTTAAGGTTGTTTCTGAATGAGTAAATTAAATTATTTACTGGCATCAGTACATTTAACAGAATTTTAAAACGATAATATCACGTTCATAACATATGAGTAAAAAGAATGCAATGTTACAAATACATATAAACGTATAATAAATAATTAGCTATATGTATCAACGCACAAATATATTACTATATTACACAACTAATTAAACAGCGAGTCTAAAGTCCATATTATTATTTAATCTATTCGTCCGTGGGTTCGATTTCCAATCGGGAATATAAATTGTCATTTGCTTGGTCTGGTAAGGAGACAAACTGGAACATTGAGTTCCACCACTCAACAGTGTCTTCAATATTGGGCGGTGTGTGGGGAACTGAGTTTCACCTCTTACTGGGTTGTCTCCTATATGGGGGATATAGCGTGCACCTATAAAAATTTGAACTAATAATTTAATTTTCTACTCAATGATTTAGATACGAAGTATTCATAGTATTCATAAGTTATTTCACATTCAATTTTAATTAATATCATTTCAATGTGTCAACTAAAGCGTCCTCTGATATTTGTTTCTTGAACATAAAGCTACTTATGAGATCACTGTTTAAATATAAGCGGCAGGTGCAACTCGACGGTTCTGGTTTCGATTGCCGCTGATTGTCGCAATACTTCGAGAATTCAGCAGAACGTAGGGAACGGGTGTGGGAACGGTTATGATTTTTTTTTACAGGAAATAAAATAATGTAAAAAATAAAACAAAATATAAGCTGATCATAATTAAAAAAATACACCATGGCAAGTGCTCTACATACATACATGAAATACATACCTTAAGAAAATACAATTATGTGATGATACACCGTTTAAACCAGTCAGTTTGTGAGCGTCGCTTACAACGCGACGTTCTTATGTCTAAGGAATTCTAAACATTTAATAAAATGAGAATTATTTTAATTTTTGTGGTGTATTTCTTACGTAATAGCAATGGTTATACAGGATTTGCAGGTATTGTACATTCATGCTTTATCCTTAACACTATGTATTCCGTGTTAAGACACTCCGTTCTGGACTCTCTAAGTATAAGCTACGTAATTTGTTGGTTAAATCCGAATCTCAAGAACTACTGGCCAGTATGAAAGTATTTTTGTGTTCGATAGTCCATTTATTGACTCTTAAGATCCGGATATACATATGTACGTACCCAAAGACATACAGGAATCATAGTGCTAAAAACTTATTTATCAATATTAATGACATTAAAAATATCAATATTAATGACATAAAAATTTCGTGGTATTAGCGTTATTTATTCAGAATCCATTACTTTTTTTTCTTCAAACATCCTCGACTGGACGAAACAAATTGAATAGACAAAATAAATATATCACTCAATTCTAAAATTGCCATCGTGGCGTAGTGGCGTGACATCTGACTATTAACCGTATGATAGTGGGTTATATTTAATCACTCTTTATGAGTGAAGCTATAAAAAATCTGAACATTCATAAATAATGAATAAAGAGTGAAGTACCTAGGGGTAGGGACTACCTAGGGTAGTCCAACGCTGTTATCAAACACTTCATACACGCCTTCCGTGAGATCTTCATGCTGTTTACGTAACCTTGTTATTAGTTATTATCGAAACTGATATATGAATATAGCTTCTTTATTATTTTGAATTATTTAAAATCATTTTAGGAAACATAGAAGATAGTTTTATTTGTCGTCGCCATATTATTACGAACGAAATTTAAATATTCTAAGCTTTGCATAATTTAAAATCATCTATTTTAAGGAAAATATAAGATTTTCCTTATTTGCGACTTATGGATTATAAATGTTTACGTCAACTTACAACATATTGTTACGACTATTAAAAAGATAATGATGGTTGAGGATGGTAATTAACGCTTATTTTATAACACTAGCTGATACCCGCAACTCTGTTCATGGATCAATGAATTCCACGATTTTATGGCTCTTGCCAGGTTAATATCGATAATAATAATAATACCTATCAGCCTATTTTTTAAACATTTTTAAAGTGTTGATCCACACTTAGGAAAGATAAGTACTTATTTAGAAAACGTATAAAAATTTTAACGTAAAAAAATTTGAAGTGTGTATCTAACACTATATTAAACACATTAATACCACCAACCATCATGTTTGTGTTGCTTGAAATTAATAAGTATTTGTGGAAATTCAATAAAATTAGAGTTAGAATATTTTTGGCTTATGCTTACAACCTTGTGATGAGGGAATGGATACGATTTCTAACATACAGTAAAATTATTATAATTGAACATTTTTAACTTTCAGGACCAGACCACGACAAAATCGTAGCATGTTACTACACAAGTTGGGCTGTGTACCGACCTGGGGCGGGAAGTTTTGATATCTTTGATATAGAACCGTCTCTCTGTTCTCACTTGATTTACTCCTTTATGGGCCTCGATGAAAACTCTTTTAAAATTAAGAATATTGGTATGTTAAATATATTTTTTAAGTATAATAAAAAAAAGGGGCCAGTCGTGGCGCAGGGGCACAAAATGTGACTGTAAATCGACTGGTTGTGAGTTTGATCCCCACTCGAGGAGATGAAATATTTACTTAAATTTATATTTCCATTTCCTCGCTCTGGTGTCGAGGCAAAGCGCGGCGTTAAGTTCTGCCACTCAACACGCAATGCCTCCAGAATCCGGCAAAAAGTGGGGAACGGAGTGTCTTAACAGTAGGTTCCCTCTGCGTACCCTGTTGCGTGCGGGATACAGCGTGAAGCTAATTTAATTTAATTAAGAAAAAAAAACAATTTGTTCAAATTGGGGATCGTGTATACAGTCAGATGCTTTCCCGCTAAGCTGCAATGACCTCAAATATATTTCATTTATATTAATAAAACATTTCATCTAGTCAAGGTTCAAACAGAAGCCGCTTAAATGTGTTTTTACATAATATTTATTAACTAGCTTATAACGAAAAAAGATAACAGCAACTTTGCCCACATGTCCTTGATATGCGGCATAAGCAGAAGAAACTTAAGTTAAGACATTCTGTTCTCTAAGCATCATTCATATCTCGCGAACGTATATGATGAGTGGTAGAACTTAACACTGCGCTTTACCTACGTATCAAAATGAGAAAGTTAAAGTTTGTTCATTCCCCTGAGCGGCAATCGAATCCACTACCGATATGTACAGTCACACGCTGTGCCACGACAAACATCTTATTAAATTTATTTATTCTGTATTGATTTTATTTTTTTCAAGACCAATGGCAAGACTGTGAAGAAAACGGTGGTAAAGGAGGGCTGAAAAGATTTGTAGCTTTAAAAGAGAAACACAAGCATCTAAAAACCACTGTAGCTATCGGAGGATGGAACGAGGGCTCCTCAAAATTTTCTAAAATGGCAGGTGATCCAAAGTTGAGAAATATATTCGTTAAAAGTGTTGTTCATTTTTTAACGTAAGTATTTATATGTACTAGATAACGAATTTTAGCGTACAATAAAGTTGTTTTACCTTTAGTAGTTTTTTGTTGTATTATGTGTTTACGTTATCTATGAGTAGTATAGTATGGATAAATATCATAAAATGAAAAAAAAAGTCCTAAACTGTTGAGGCATATTGATTAATTTCTTTAGGTATGGGTTTAAAATATTTTACCCTATATGCTGTCCCCGTAACCTTTTAAGGTGACGGTTCCACCCTGTATATTTATTTAACTTCAAGCTGCATCCCACACATAGGAGGGTATGCAGAGAAAATCAAAGACTCCATTTTCCACATTTCTGTTCACTGTAAATGATTATAGGTTCGATTCTCATACGACGAAATTAACTGTTAACAAGACAAAGCGCGGCACTGCGTATAGCTACTCAACACATGATATCTGAAAATCGGGGAGCAAGTGGGAAAAGAGGTATCTCAGCAGTGGACTTCCTCTGCCTTCTCTATATGGGAAAAAGCGACAATCTAATTTTTTAATTAAATAAGTAGATACTTAATTATCAGATAATGATAAAACTGTGCCTAACATTAAAAGTTTACAAATAAACAATTAATATATATTTTTCAGTAAACATAAACTCGATGGTCTTGACTTATTTTGGGATTATCCAACAAAACGAGGTGGAAAATTTGAGGATAGAAAAAATTATGTCTCTTTAGTAAAGGTAAATTAGTCTATATTCATAAATATAAGGAACACTTCAAACTTTTTTCTTTTATCTATATTGCACAGTAAATAATAATGATCCATATTAGTATAATATATACTATTGCTTTGAATTAAACATATATTTTTGTATTGAATAGTCCATTTATTGAAGACTTTTATAGGCATATACATATGTATATAGTAATCGTTTCGTTGTGTAAATTATTGCGTCTACGATCAGCGTTAGCTCGGACACTTGGATAGTGGCATATGTCAGAATTATATGCAACTTGAACGCTTGATAACGTGGGCTAATTATAGAACCATTGCTATCCCCTTTCCTATTTTCGAAAGTGATGAAGAACATAATAAAAAGTTAGGTGTTGGTTTATCTGAAGGATCATCAATTGATCAATAACCATTAATATGGATTTCACCATGGTCGCTCAACCGATGGCCTTCTGGGTCATATACTCTACGACTGGCGCTCTACTCTCGATACTTCGGCCGCGTAGGTCTTTCTCTGTCGTATTTATCATAAAGACTTTTTTGGAGAACTGTTCGATCTAGAACCTTTAGCTGAATTTACCGATTATCTTACCGCACAATACATCACAAGCTGAAATATCAGCATCTGGGTACTTGGCACTCCTCCAATTTTTGTTTCAAAGGAAGTTCATTCCACGCACGACGCAACTGCGGAATGTTCGACTTGTGGTAGGTTTTCCAGTTCCATAAGATATTATTATCATCAAAAAACGAATCTTTTTAATCTAATTAATCCTTAAACGCCGGTTAGGCGCTTGGAGTTCTTCTGCTGTTACACGGAGTTGTTTGAGGGAATGATCATTTTCCATCAGGTGACTGGAGCACTCAGTAGCATTTCTCTTAAAAAAATATCTATAATCTTCAATCATATTTACTATTTCAGAGAAGGAAAAAAGCGTAATATTACGTGTTACATCATAAATTTCACGTAAATAACTATTAATTTTATATTATAGGAACTGTCAGAAGCGTTCGAGCCTAACAATTTTCTTTTGACGGGATCTCTTAGATGTGGTGCAGAGGAAATGGACTCGATTTACGATTTGGCTGAACTCAACAATTATTTGGACTTCATGCATATAATGGCGTATGACTTCCATGGGTCATGGAATGGTGTCACAGGAGCTAATGCACCGCTATATGGACTGAGTGAAAATGATACTTCAAGTGTGGTAAGAAAAAATAAGCTAAAGTATTCAATATTTTCTTATATGATAAATTATAACATTATACACACAGTGAGGCAGTCGTGATGTAGGGGTACTAGCGTATGACTGTAAGCGCGACAAGCTATGAGTGATTTCTACTCGAGGAAATTAAATATTTAATATTTTCAATTTCCTTATATTCCAACTTACCAAGTAATCTAAAAAAAAAAAATTTAATCCGCTTCACGCTGTATCCCGCACACAGCAGGGTAGGCAGAGGGAACCTAGTGTTAAGATACTCCGTTCCTCACTTTCTTTGAGTGGCAGAACTCAACGCCGCGCTTTGCCTCGACGCCAGAGCGAAGAAATGGAAATATAAATTTAAGTAAATATTTCATCTCCTCGAGTGGGGACCAAGTAATCTAAGTTTTATGAAAAGTCAATCAGTGTAGTCATTTCGAGGTAAAGATGTCTCAAAACTGCTACATCGATTAAGCATTTCCGTAGGGTTTATTAATGATATTTGGACTAAGCGAAATCTATTTTATGCAGGAATATACTATAAAACAACTTTTAAAAAATGAAGTGACACCAAGTAAAATAATTCTCAATATACCAACGTTTGGACGTACTTTCATCTTAATCAATCCTAAAGAAAATATTGTTTTCGGGCAAACTATTACCCAGAGTGCAGGATTCACTGGACCATTTACTAATGAACCAGGATTTATGGGATATAATGAAGTAAGAATAGACTAGCTTTTTATAAAAGTAACTTTTACTTAGAAATTACTAAAAGTTACGTGTAGACACTTGCTGCGTGAGGCAAAAAATATGCATGTTGATGATTGTTGATTACAACAAACTACGCTATTATCATTGCCTGTAAAATAACTTGCAAGTAAATGAACTAAAGAAAAAACAATCTGAAAAAAAAAAACTAAAACAACAAAGTAAACGGAGAAAATCGTTCCACCAGAATTTGAGGCATAGTGTGTTGTGTGGCAGAACACAACGCTATTCTTTGTCTTGCCAGCGCGAAAATAGATAATCCATTACTCCGACTGCGAATTAAACCCACAACCAACGCTTGTACAGTCAACCGCTATCCTACAAACTAATAAAACAAATTTAATCAGATTTGCTTAGAAATGTCAAATCAATCATCACAATGGGTACACGAGTGGAACGAGCAGACAAAGACACCATACATAAGAGACGATGGAAAATTCATTTCATATGATAATCCAAGATCTATCGCCAATAAAGTTAGGTGGGTAAACTTTTTTTTACATTTTCTCCAGTGTCATGATTATTAGACACTGTGACCACTTTTCGCACATTTTAAATACTTTAGATACTGTATATAAAACTGTATATCCTAAATAATCGTTGTGATAATAATTAAAAACAAAACTCCATATAATATATCTTTCCATATAATATTTTCTTTTGTTCAATGGGAACGTGAGAAAAAAATTGTCCAGATAAAAGATCTTGTAGGATAACCATATAAAAACTGAAAAACTAGCTGTAATTAATAATTCTGCCATCATTGGCACTTAAAAACATATCGCACTATAAGGATCATATTAAAACGGAAACAACAAAATAGAATTCCGTCTGCCTACCCAGCTGTGTGGGGGCTTTAACGCAGGACCTCAAGAATTCGTGTTGAACGGAAGTGTCTAAATAGGAACAGAGTCTTAACATTAGGTTCTCTCTGCCTACCTAAGGTGAAAAAAATAGAAGTAGTAGATTTATTTTAATAGAATATTAATTTTAAAGATTTGCTGTGGAACATGGTCTCGGTGGTTTTGGCGCTTGGACTATAACAACAGATGACTTTAGAGCTGCATGCGATGAAGCAAAAGACACTTATAAAGAATATATGGATAGATATAAAAGCGTCATGGATCTTCCGTTACTATTAGATGCAATTCTTAATTTGCAAGAAGGTAAATACAAATTTATGTTATTTGCAAATTTCATAGTATAGATAAAAGAGGTCATGGTGTTTTCAACACAAGACCAGCTACGGACTGTAAGCGAGACGATTGTGAGTTGTATTCTTGATTGACGAGTGGAATATTTCTTATTATTATTATACAAAATTTAATTTGTTACTCTTCTTTTTTATCTTAGCTGGATTCAAGAATGAATATTATATAGTTAAAGATGACAAAGTGGAACTGAAGTTACCAAAGTCAACATTTTCCAACTACCCTCTCCTAACAACTGTGCACGATGCTACGAGCTTGGCTTTAGAAGAAAGGCAAATTTTCAATGAAATGCAGAGATTGAGGGACTATAGAAGAAACGAAATGGAAAAGAATAATTTTCCATGTGTCAGAACTTGTACAGAAGTTTGTTATTATGGCTTGTAAGTTTAAAATATTTTTGTAGATTGCGTTCATACCAATCCTATCATCGGTTCGATCTTCACTCGATGAAACTCTTGAGGGCTCGAAGGAATGTATAATAATTATATAAAAATTAAAATATTTTATAGAGAAAGGAGGCAATAAATTTTTAAATAATATGTTAATTACCATTTATAGAAAATATTTAATTTATTTTCTTTTCCCCGCTCTGGTAAGAGTAAGCGCTTGGGCCAATAAATATTCGAAAATTGTACAGAAATTAGTATTTTAAATTAGGTTAACTCTAAAAATCATATTTAATTAACTATATTATACATCAGCATGTCGCAAATTTATTTTGAATCTTATTCTTTTACAGTGAGGGCCCACAAATTAGTAAAATGTTAAGGAACAAGAGATATCACGATAACCTAAAACCAAAGAGTAGTTGGCCTCTGCATTAAAATATAACCTAAAGATGTAGTAATAGACGAAAGTTTTAGTCTAATTTTTACATGTGGATTCACCCGCGTAATTAAATAAAAATTAAATTAGTGACCATACACTCTGTTCTCCATTTGTAAATTTAATAATAGAAAACACAATTATCGCTAAAATAGCTAATTAAATATCGTCGGAATCCAGTATCAAATATGCGTTTTTATAAATTATTTATTAAAAAAATAAATCATATTATTGTAAGCAAATCGCGGCGCTTAGTTCGGCCACTCGACGTGCAATGCCTCCAGAATTCTGCAGAGAGTGGGGAACGGAGTGTCTTAACGCTAGGTTCCTTCTGCCTATCCTGCTGTGTGAGGAATACAGCGTAAAGCTGATTTTTATAATATTATATTTGATATTTCACTCGTTCATAAAAAACAATGCAATTAAAATGTACAGCGCTTAATTGTTTTTATCATTGCAATAAAATATGATAACGCTTATTTACTCAATATTAATAATAAAATTAGGCTTTCTTTTTTTCTCTAGAATTTAAAGGGTTAGTTAAAACTGGCCTTCAGTGATAATATTGATAATTTTAGGGTTCCATACCTTTTAAAGAAAAAAGGAACTCTTATAGGATCACTTCCGTCTGTTTGTCTGTCTGTCTGTCAAGACTCTCTTTCTCTTTTTCTCAGTTTTTTGGAAATATCGAGTTAAAATTCAAGGCACCTAGATCTACGGCCATGGATCCGTAGATCTTTGTCGATTTGCTAAAAAAATTTAAAAAATTTTTCGGTATTTCGACACTATGAAGAGAATTAAAAATATTAGGGTACTACCGGTTAACCTAGAATTATTACATTTGAGAGCTAGTGTCTACTGGTAGTACTAATTCAGGAGAAAATCTGAAAGCTATAATTTGTGGAGTAATAATAAAAAATTAATAGCATTAAATTGTTAAAACCGCTTATTTCACACTAAAGAGAATGAATAAAGAGAATCAAAATTAATAGGGTACTTCCGGTTATCCTAAAATTCAGATTTTTTTATGTAAATTGGAAATTAGTTGCCAAACATCAAAAAATCAGAAAACTATACATTTGCGATTAAATCCAAAAAAATAAGCCTTAATTTGGGGACAATTTGGTATTAAAGCCGCAAGTTCAAGTGAGGTATCAGATGAAAGGGATCTAAGCCTGAATTTAACAAAAAGCTCGAAACCTTAATTTTTGTACGGAACCCTCGGTGGGCGAGCCCGACTCGCTCTTGTCCGTTTATTTGTCTTTTAAGTGAATGAATTTCGAATCAACGTACTGCTTCACCAGATGGTGAATAAAAATAAATTAAATACAAACTTTCTAGGAAAAAGCCGTGGCAAGCAAAATAGTGTATTAAAATTTATTACATTATAAAATAATGTAAATTACATGCATCTACTAATAATTTAAAAGAAGAAAGTAAGGTTATTTACATTGTATTTGTATGTCTCATTTATCTAAAGTTAATTGGTGTTTACATAGCTTATCTATAAGCATTATCACGCTATAAGAGAACGAGTCATGTCATATATATTGCAATTATAATCTTAAACTCTTGTTCGAAATTGGTTTAAAATATTATTTTTAATTATGTCTGATAAAGTGGCTGCAGTGACTGGCTCTAATAAAGGTATAGGTTACGGAATAGTCAAAGAACTATGTAGGAGAGGAGTTGGTGCAGTTTATTTGACAGCAAGAGACGCTACAAGAGGCCAAAAGGCTGTAGAAAACCTTAACAAAGAAGGCTATTATCCACTTTTCTACCAATTAGATGTAACTGAAAGGAACTGTGTCAAGAAATTTGCAGAACATTTGAAAGAAAAACATGGAGGACTCGATATTTTAATTAACAATGCAGGAGTAATAACAGCTGATTTTACTAAAACAACCTACGAAGATTCTAAATATGTTATAGAGGTCAACTATAGAAGTATAGTATTAATTCAAGAATATATTTTCCCAATACTAAAATATAATGCACGTGTTATTAATATGTCAAGTGACTGTGGACATATTTCATTTTTGAAGAACAAACACTGGATTAGACGTTTAATAAGTGACGACATTACTATTAATGATACAAATTCTTTTGTTGATTGGTTTTTGGAATCTGTCAAAAATAGTACAGTAAAGGATAAAGATTTTGAAGAAAAAGAATTACTAGCTTATAGAGTATCTAAAATTGCTGTAAGTGCTCTAACAAGATTACAGCAGAAGGAAATAGATAGAGATATATCTATAAACTCTTTAAATCCAGGATTTGTGAGAACAGATATGACAAAGAATGCTGGTCATTTAAGCATAGATGAGTCAAGTGCTACTCCAGTTTATTTAGCTTTGGACGTTGACCAGTCTGTTAAAGGTAAATACTTCTGGTTTGACAAAACTGAAAAAGATTGGCATCCAGATCTGAAGATACACAGTTTGTATGAAGATTTTGAAAGAGGTTTAAAGACGGCAGGCAGTTGTAGTTGATTTTTAAGATCTCACTTTTGAATCGACTGTCCTCTTAAGGACTTAAAAATATTTATATAAACAAAACTGTAATGTAAGCTGTGTTTTTGTATATTTTTTTATCTTCATATGAAATAAAATAATAAATTTTTATATTTAAAAATATTTTTATTTCTTTGCCGGTATTACAATACAGAGTATTATCATGAAATTAAAAATCTCAAGTAAGTATTAACTGTGACTTATAACATATTTTTAGTCAAACATAAAAATATATACTTTTAACAATATATACTTTTATTATAGAAAATGAGAAGGAAAATTTTTAAGAATAGGTAAAGAAACAAAACTTTAAAGGAAAAAAACCTATTAGTTTGCCCTGCTTATATACAATTTTTTTATTTATTTATATGATCTATTAAGATTGAAAATTATAAAGAAATGAATCTCTTTTACTTTATAATTATTTCCATATAAACATTGTAAAAATGTTAATATTATATATATAAAGATAAATACGTATGTATAATAGAATATATGGGTCTTTATGAGTATTTTATCGTTTGTAGTCAATTTTTGACAGTACTTTACATATTTTGTCCGAACTTAAAATATAAAACTTAAATAAATTGCTTAATAGTAAAAAAAATTGTAACAAAAAATCTATAATATTGCTTAAAACACTAAACAGCTCATTACGCTTTTGTTTGAAGCATCTAATTTAAGAGTACACACACAAGCTGCATTGTAGGCAGAGCAACAATAAATCTAGAATTAAGATACTCAGTTCTCTACGTACCGCCCAAATTTTGAGATAGTATGTGGTGGAATTCAACCCTACGCTTTATCTTGTTATACCAGAACTAAGAAAAGAAAATATTTTATTACCCCGTGTGCGACTGTAACCGACAACCGTCGTCAGTATATTCAGATGTAGTGCGGCTACGTCACGACAGTCTAGGTTTCTTAAATGATTTCCCTATAATCATTCCCCCGTAGAATATAATAAGTAAAAGCTATCATTTGCGCTTTGTATCATACATAATTTTATTATGCAAATAGAAAACCAAAATTCTAATGCAAAACGTTGAAATATAAATGACAATTACATATGACTCCTTTTTTCATCAAAAGTACAATTTCTATATTCTAGAAAATTAATTCCCAAGTTGCTATCAAGCAATTAAAGTAAGGTCGACGAGTCGTGGCTGCCATGAACTTAAGTGTTTCTTAACTTTTGCACATTATTTAAGGATTATAATAAAGAAAAGTAAAAAAAAAGTCTAATCTGCGCAGCCACCTTCACTTAACTTCATGGCAGCCTCAACTCCTTAACTGTTCTGTATATAGTTAGTCCAAACGGACTTACTTTGGCTACTAAACGTAAGTACATCAATACATAACTATAAATGAAAGAATAAACACAAAAGTGAAACTAGCAACCACTGTATGAGAAGATCCCTTGTCATCGTCCTTAGATTTTATCTCATTCTCTTTCGTAACTCTGTTCATTTCGTCCAAAATTTTCTTTTCTTCCATCGCTATAAGTGTAGCTTCATTAATAGTCCTCATAAGAGGGTAGTTAGAATAATCAACTTCAGGTAACCGCAAATACAACTTGTTGTCCGAAGCCACGTACGATGTACGCCGACTTAAGTTTTCTATGCGATGTGCTAAAATAATAATTAAATCGCATTATACTACTATACATATCCGAAATGGTTCTAAGTTCGATTACTACTAATATGTTTCACTATTGGATTATAAAGTGTGGAGTTGGGTTCCACCATTTCATATAATATACAAATTATGTAAAATTAAAGCAAATAAAAAAACCTCTAATAATGTAACATACAACATATTATATACAAAAATCGCAAAATTAAGTAAGTTATCATTTGTAAAATTAATTTAACCGCATCAAACTTCAACTTACTAGATACCTACCTAATTCATGGCATACCCATATGGGAAAAATATCTCAAAAACTATTGAACCCATTTTTATGAAACCAAAATTGTTCCCTAAGTTGGAATATACGTCATTTCAATTTAATAAGATCATTTTGATAAGAGTTTTTAAGATATTGATAAAAATTTACAAATTATTTACACTTACAAAATTTAGCATATCTATTAGGCCTCCAAGGGAAAGTATAAATTGATCGCCTTCCTTAAAATAACTAAAATACATGTCATTCTAATTATCATTTTTTTTTTAAATGAATTGAAAAATGTTACATACCATCAGGTAATTTAAGGTTCTTCAAAGCTTCTCGTAGAAGAGGACTGTAGGCAATTTCTTTGTATCTCTGTATAAAATCGAGATATGTATCAGCTTCTGGATCACACAACCCTCTAAAGTCATCTGTGTCTATACTCCATACCATGAGACCTCCAAGACCATAGTCAATCGCCATTCTGATAACAAAAACGCTTAATTTAAAATATCTTAACTAACACTAACAAGCTGTAATGTATGTTTGGATGAACGCGCTAATCTCAAGAACATAAATGAGATAAAAATCCTTAAGAAAAAACATTTTTATGAAAAAATATTTTTAACTGTGCTTTCGCCTGATCAAATGGAAGTAGTAGTAGGTTGTGCGTGACACATTCATGTCATATGTAGTGACATGGACGACAACAAAAAGAATGTTTCAATTCAAACCAAACAAGTAGCTACTGAGAATAGTGTTGTTCCACCAAACAAAATCTTCAACTTTAAAATATTACTATAGACAGTATATAAGGATAGATGAACTCACTTGACCTTGACCGCAATTGATCTAGGATTGTCATAAACAATAACCCGCTTGCCATCTCTTAGGTAAGGTGAAGCACTTTGAGCATCCCAATGGCGCGTCCATTTTGATGACTTATTAGTCGTTTGTATGCAAATCTAAAAATAATTAGAAACAATCTTCAGTAATTTTTCATTTATGACGAAACATTAATTTTTTTTATTGTTAAATAACTTTGGTAAAGCATAATAATATTAGTAAAGTTGACACATGGTTGACTAAATCGTATAACATATGGGTTCAAATTTCACTTATTATTTACAAATCTGTTATGTAGGCGAAACGTGCTTCGCCCACAATGTGACATTTATACACAGATTTATTATTTATAGCATTAGTAATAATGTTGTATAAAATATATAAAATTCAACTTCAACACACCTCGTTATATCCAATAAACCCATTTTCTTTAGTCCAAGGCCCTTGGAAGCCAGTATCCAGCGTTGGTGTCAATCCAAATTGTATATCACTCACGTCTGGATTGGTCAGAATAAAGTTCCGTCCATACATCGGCAAGCCAAGAACCATTTTATAAGGACTGACGCCATGGGATAGTAAATATTTTATTGTATATTCCTGAAAGCAAATTTAATAAAAAAAAAGTAAGTAGAGCTAAACAAAATAAATTATTCTATTACAGTTTAGTTTAATTGGTCAGATTGCGCAAAATGTTCCAAAAATAATTGCCCTCTAAATTGATAACGAGATATCTTGTTTTAAATCATGAAATTGCCTAATATGTAATAGATCAACAATAAGGAAAAGGACAAAAAAAGAGAGAAAAATTTAACCACGGCACGGATACGACAAGTCCCTGGGTTCAATCATAAATATATATTTTTTGGTTAATCTATCTATTAAAAATATTGGAAAACATGGTACTTTTTTTACTTTGTAAGCTTATTTTACGTATGCTGTGATCACAGCATAAATTTAGTAAATGGTCAAGTAGTAGCCGTAACTGTTCAATCGGCAAAAATCATTAGATTATTTAAATTGTAGATCGTTCCTCTTCAAAAAGTTTTACAAGTCTTCAGTAGAGTCCTTTTTGAAAAATCCAAAAAAAAGTTGTGATAGAAATTTAATAAAAATATTTGTACATATTGGGGCCAGTCGTGGTGCAGAGGCACAAAGTGTTACTGTAAAACGGATTGGTTGTAGGTTCGATCCTCACTCGAGGAGATAAAATATTTACTTAAATTTATATTTTCATTTCTTCGCTCTGGTGTCGACAAAGCACGGCGTTGAGTTCTGCCACAACACGCAATGCATCCAGAATTCGGCAGCAACTGGAGAACGGAGTGTCTTAACACTAGGTCCCTCTGCCTACCCTGCTGTGTGCGGGACACAGCGTGAAACTAATATAATTTTAATTTTATTTTAATTTGTACATACAACACTCAATACGTCTTCTTCGTCTGTGCCTCGCAATGGAGCGTTGGCTCCAACCAACTTGTCCCAAGTACCGTGATAGTCGTAACACATCATATGTATGAGATCTAGATATCGACTTAATTTGCCTAACTCGTAAGCACTTTCCATAGTATCTTTGCCGGCTCCCAACGCTGCTGTCAGAATGTAGTCGTAGGGCTCGAAAGCTTGTTTCAGTTCCTGAAATAGAATATTATTTGTGTAAAATATTTCACAAACTAAAAATATTTTTATTCATGGAAAAATAAAAAATATCTAATATGCATAATATAAAAAAAAAATTATAGACCAAGGTTTATATTTAAAAGGCATCCAAAAACGTCCAAAATGCCAAAGATTTGTTAACTACCAGACAATTTACTCTAGGAATCATCGTCCAGTGGGGCAGCGTCTGATAGTAATTACCATAATTATGGATTCGACCCCATTGAATCTCAAATCCCTCAAATATTGTATTTTCCCTGCTCTGGCAATACAAATATCGAAATAACGGAGTATCTTGATATTAGGTTTTATGCGGAATAAACGTGAAACTACTACTAACCTTGACCAAAGCCACATAATTCGCCTTATCTTCGGGACTACCACCTCTTTTAGTTGGATATTCCCAATCTAAGTCAAGTCCATCAAAGCTGTATGTCCTGAAAATTATAATTTTTGTTTTTAGCAAATATTTTACTTCAAGCCTTAAAGCTTGAAGAAGATGATGGAAAACATTTCCATTTTGTATTATATTTCGACATCTTTGGTTGCCTTTTTGAGCACACGCAATGTCTCGTTTGGGCGGATTTGGGCGGATAATGGAGAACAACATTTTAACACTAGGTTCCATCTGCCTACCATATGCAGGATACTAAGCAAAGCAGATATTAAGCAAAAATATGTTTTTTTTTTAATTACAAAAGTAACGTAGTAATAAATTAAAAATATTTACTTAAGGAAAATAAGTACACTTTCAACAAATTTTGCTCTAGTTTCAGCTTTAGATGCCATTTTAGAGTATTTTTCAGATCCTTCGTTCCAGCCTCCGATAGCCACAGTGACTTTAAGATGAGGGTATCTCTGCTTAAGCGATACTAAACGCTTGTATCCACCCTTGCCATAGTCTTTCTCTAAATCTTGCCATGGATCTAAAAAAAATAAGTTATAATTAATTTTTAAGTTAATAATAATTTTCCATAATTAATCGTCATTAAACCACGAACGGAAACTAACGTATCTTATAAATTGCGTTTTACATTAACATGATGACTTCCAGGCCACTAGCATATTACATAAAACATCGAGAAAAATAAAAAAAACGATTAAAGAAAGCAATATCTTAATGACTAATTGACATTTCGGAGTAGTAATACAACAATAATAATAACATATTAGGTCTGATCTGAACACAGCGTCTGATTGTAGACTGTTGTTGTGAATTGGTTTCCCACTTGGAGAATAAATTACTTACATTTCGTCGCTCTTATAATTAGTCAACGCGCGGCGTTGAGTTCTGTTTAAAACAAATGCGCGGCGACACCTCATGTCTCGAAACTTAGGTAAAAGTCTTGGAACGGTGTGTCTTAACTCTACAGTTAAGGAACCGGAACCTAGGTTTCCTTTGCTTACCTTCCAATATGTACATAATTTCTGGGAACCAGCATGAAGCTGTAGAAAACACCATGTAAATATACGTACCAAGACTCTTAATGCTATTAGTGCTCTCGTCAAGTCCAGCGAAAGAGTAAACTAAGTGGGTACACAGCGATGGTTCCAAATTGCCAAGTTCAAATTTTCCTTCCCCTGGCCTATACACTGCCCAAGTAGCTATATAACATACAACTACTTTCCCGTGTGTAGGTCCTGAAAAAGAATATTTTTTCACAAATAAAACGATACTGAAGTACAATGATCAGCTTATACGTCATAATAAAAATTTTGTCATTTACAAGAATTTAAAAGATGTATAAAATATAACTGAAACGCCATTTGAACTTCGTCTTCTTGACTTCGAAATCTTGGCGGGCATGGTCGTTCTTGTACGTTTTCTAAAAATGTATTTCTTAATATGTATTTTTCCGAAGTATGGAACACTTCAAAATGTTCAAGCGGAGAGCAGTTATCGAAGGCTATCTAGGCTATTTCTTTATAATTTTCTGGCACAGCGACACAAGCGTCTGTATTTCCAATTAGTGGAGCAAAATCTTTAATATTAGTGTCTTAACACTAGGCTTCCATGTCTGCCTACTCTGCTATGTGCTATGTGCGGGATGCGCGAAACTAAAATAAAATTTAAGAGGCCGTTGCGGAGCAATATGTTAATGTTAGATTGTACAAGAGTTGCGAGTTCGATCCCCTTTTGTTAGAAGGAATTATATTTTTAATTATGGTAGACAAAACGCGGCATGGAATTCCGCCTTTCAACTAAAACATGTTTCTGAAGCTGAGCGGAAAATGGGGACCAGAAAGTCTTAACACTAGGTTTCCCACTAGGTAAGAACCCTACTTTATATTTAAAAGGCGTAAAACACAAACGTTATATAGCTATATTTTAAATTATTCTACCATATATTTTATAAATGCTATTAAGATTCTTATAGATAGAAGCTTTTCAAGGTTACACGGCCGGTTTTTTCCATATATGTTGCATACCTAATCACATGTGAAATAACTTTATCATTGGTGGTTTACAAAATTCCAATTTAGGTTGTGAATTTCTAATTGTATAAACAACAATGATATAAATGTTTTTGTGGTAATTCTATGAGGAAAATAATATAGAGTATAAATTTGGTTACGTTGTTGCGCAGAAGCCTGACTGTAAACGCGTAAGTCCTGGGTTCGATTCCGACTTAGAAAAAGAACTATTATCGTTTCCTCGTTCTGGTAAGAAGATAAAATGTGGCAACGACTTCGCAACTCAACTCGCTGAAAAAATGTCTCTAAAATTAAATAAGAAAATGAAGTGGCTCAACATTAGGTGCCGTCTGCCTACCATGCTAAAAGAAAGATACAGCGTGAAGCTAATAAAAAAAAACAAAAATCTCGACTCTTGCACCTAAAAACTCTCTCTTGTACCTAAAAAATATGTATATCGAGCACATCGTTTCCTACATTGCAATCGGTAAAAAAAACAATTGGGTCAGTCCGACATTGATACCAGTACCTACTACAAACAATTTTGAGGCACTCGCTTAGAAAATGTCCACGAGCGTGAAATTGCTGCGACAGTTATATTGTATGTGAGATTTAATATTGCATTGTATTAAAACAACGTAAACGTAAAGTAGACATTTTTGTTTTGTAATTGTTATTTTAATTAGTTAACATTTGGTTGCTGCCCTCTTAGTGCAGGGGTGAAAGGGAGTGGGACCCAAAGCGTCGTATCGAGTTTCTATAATTCAATACAAAGATTTCGTACATCGAAATATATCCTCTATAGCTGTTGTCCAGTGAGTTACTTACGACACTAAGAATGTTAGTCTCAGTTCATTTCCATTTGACCATAGGGCCGCAGATGAAAGCTAGTTTTATAATAAAATGCCTACGAATTTCCTCCTATTATATTACTATGTACATATATCACGTCACTTAACGCACCTGCTCATTAATGATCATTAAAACCAACTATAGAAGTAAATAACCATATAATGTGAATATATTAATAATAATATTATATGTTTATTGTATATAAAGTGGGGAAACATCTTAACACTAGGTTCCCTCTGCCTACCCTGCTATGTGCGGGATACAGCTTACAGCTGTTATTAATAATAATTATTATTTTGATATTTAACGTAATATAATAGTATAAGGGTTTTCCTATTATACAAAACAAATAATGGTGTGTAAAACATGGCTATCCAATTTAAAGGAAAATAAGAATCGAATAGTACTATACTATAGTGCAGTTACATACAGTATAGGTTTATTAGCGATCCACCCTCTAAAAGTTTAAGCCTTAAAATTATGGCCATATTACCGCCAAAATATACAAAATCTTTAAAAAAAAATTGTATAATTTGGTTATAATTAGCCAATGTGCTATTCTGATATTTAAGCTAGATTATTAAAAAGTTTCATCAAAATCCGTCCAGTAGGTTTTACGTGAAAATGGACCAAACATCCTCCCATCCTCACATACTTTGACATTTATAATGTAAAGCAGGATTTGAATTGTAACACAGTGTTTAGTGTGGAATTTAAGAAACCACTGAGTTTTAGGAAAAAATCTCTCAGTATCCGTAGTTTTGGTGTGTGGAGGTCGGCGGTTTAAGTAACTATTATGGATGTCTTACATATGCCGGTCCATATGTCCTGCATAACCAGCCCCACTCTCGGCGGGCTTTACAGGCACGTAAAGTTTCTTATGATATAAAATACAATCCAATTAAAAAAATACAATTAAATTAAAAAAAATGGCATCTGTCAGTTATTCCTTCTTCGTAAGTATTATGGCCGATAACAAATTCAATGTCGTAGTAAAAATAGTGACAGACATACGGTAGGAACGAGAAATAAAGATAAACTTGTAACGCCAAGTTGTTGCCTTCAAAATGATAACACATCTTTTATAGCTCTGATTATACGTAAATATATACGAGTATAATAAAACTTCGTAATGTATTCTCAGTTTGAAACTACAAAAAATATAGTAACTCTAAAAATATAATAATACTATCAAGTAAAGCCTCAGCTGCCTCAGCTATTCGTGCCTCAGAGGCACTAGCTTTGGCTGTAAACGCAACAGGTAGTGGGTTCATAATATATTTAATATTTTAATTTCTTCCACCTTGATTTAACACCAGAAGTGTCGAGAGTTCCACCATTCCACACGCAATACCTCCAGAATTCGTTAGAAAATGGGAAACGGACTTGAGATTCTCTCCGGGAGATACAGCATTACGCTAAAAACAACAAGTAAAGCTTTATCCTGTTAAAGAATATTAATAGGATAAATATGTATAGCATTAATGATATATATATTTAGCTATGCTGTCAGGGATACAATCATTAACTCGCTCTAAGGACCAAAATTGTTTTGAATTGAAAGGAATATTACTTTCAGCTTTATCAATAAAGAAGACATAACATTCCAATTCCAAACGTTTTGTCTCATGTCGTAGATGAGAAAATTTATTATAGTCACTACTTCTTTCGTAAATCTTTAATTTTTTATGTATTTTAAGTTTTTTATTTACTAGTTTTATTAAGCGTCTAGAATACCAAGCTGGAAATTTGTTATTGTTGTTGTATATTCTGTTTTAGTTGGTACAAATTTTTCAACAATATTATTTATTATAAGATAAAATTTATCAACTGCATCCGTAATGTTGTGAGAAGAAAGTTGTTGAACCCAATTAATTTTATTATACTTTTATAGACTGTTTATCCGTATACGTATACCGATTATTCGGAATATAAATTCAAACAACGATTTGACCGACCCTGACACCGATTTCTTCGATGACACAACGAAACATCGCTTAATTTAATTAAGTCATGATAATGTAATGTATTTTTTTAATATAACAGCTGTAACCCACGGATTCGTTTGTGTGAACATAAAATACAAAATTTTCCAATTTCTTAGGAATTTCGTAAAGATATCATTTAGTACGAATTTCAAGTTTTCGTTTTTTAGCCATAAGTAGTTTTGACTGTGAGCTTGTACGTCAGTCAATTATATATAGATGTTTATAATTTTAATAATAATATTTTGTAAATAATAAATAAAATAAATAAAGCCGACGAAGTTCACCTAGACTGGCCTACTAAGTACCTAATACCTTAGGTACCTAAAATACCTAATAAAAATACATATGTAATCATTTCGAGCGGGAAATAAGAAACCAATATGCTTACAATATTTTATTAAACTTAGTCACAAATAACAGGAAAAACCAAATATTGATTACACATAATATATGGGTTGGGATCTATCGACCCGAGTCACCTATAATGTAAATGTTGCAAAGTCTCCGACTCAACACATGATGATTGGGGGTACGATTTCTGAGAAGGACGACTAAATGTGAATGTCTTTTTGTCAGTCTCGTATATTTTCTTAGAGTGCTTTAAGAACCTAGTAAAGAACCTAGTGTCAAGACTCTCGTCTTGACGTCTCTTCCCTTAAAAACGTAAAATTATATGTGTCTATCGAGAAATATTCAGATTTTTGATAGTATCTAATCTAATCTAGTAATAAATTTAAAAAATCAGCTTCACGCTGTAATCTGCAAACAGCAGTGTAGGCAGAGGGAACCTAGTGTTAAAACACTCCGTTCTCCACTGTGAGCCGAATTTTTCGAGTCATTGCGTGTTGGGTGGCGGAACACAACACCGGGCTTGGTGCCAGAGCGAAGATAGAAAAATTAAGAAAGAAAAGTTCGTTCCCTCGAGTGGGGATCGAACCCACAACCGTGGTTATTATCACACCCGTGTGGCGACAAGGCCACGATGGCCTCTAATCTAATAGTAACCTAGCCTAATTATTTGTCTAAGGCACTATATTTTTCTTAGCAACAAGCTGCAGCTCGCACATAGCAAAGCAGGAAGGGGGAACCCTTTTAAGACACTTCCTTTCCCATTTGCCACCCAATTTTTGAAACATTACCTGTTAAGCGGCGAAGAAAATGACAATATTAAACATTTCATTCGCCCAAGTGGAGATCAAACCCATAACCATCGCGTTTACAGTTGCACGCTAAAGATAGCCTCTAGCATTTGGCGTTATTCGTTTCTGTTTTACTTTTTATTTAGTCAGAGAGAATTAAGTGGCAAATTACTCCGGTCTTCTCCGGTCTCACGATTTATCTTTATAAACATATACGCACTTGGGGTATTGAATTATTTTCATTTCCTCGCTCTGGTAATAAGACGAGTCACAGTGTTCAGTTACACCAGTCGCCGAGTGATGTCTGAAAAATTGGGCAGTGCTTGGGGAAGTAAAAGAATATTTTTTTGTAAATATTGATATGGAATCTTGGCTATCATTTTTGTAAAGATTATGATTGAAAATTAAATGCAAAATCGTTGCATGCATTCGCAATCATACACTTTCCAACTACACTTCGATGGACGTCTTTAAATATTACAGTTATTATCATATTAACTATAGAATAGAATATAAACATGTTTAACATGTAACTAACTTTTAAATAACTTTTTTACTATAGGCCATTTGTAAAATTACTTTATGAGGCCGCCGGTGCGCAATGCTACATTGTGGGTTTGAATCTCACTCGTGAGATGAATGAGTTTCTATTACAATGTCTCGAAAGTTCTACGGTGGATAAGGAACGGAGACTTCCTTCTGTCTACACGGCTATATGCTATAAAATGAGTACTACTACAGGGAGTAGGTACTATTTATATTTCAAAGAAGTATCGTTCATATTTATTTATTTTTAATCAGCTTCACGTTTTACTCCGAATAAACTGAGAAAATCTAGTGTTCTTCGCTTTCCAACCCAATTTGTGACATTGCGTGTTGAAAAGTGGAACTTAACGCCGCGTCTTTACTTACTATTTCATGATATGATATATAAAAATCATTCATTCTCCCGCGTCCTTGTTGACAATGTTATTATATATTGCTTACTATAATTTTACCACTTTTGACGCTTGTAAACGTTAAAGTTTATTTATTTAAGGAAAAATGAATTTAAAACGTAATGTGTTAAAGTAATTTTGATACTAATTAGTTTCGGTCTATCATAATTATTATTGTAATTTGCTTAATTTTACTTCTGACGTTACAATCAACTGGTTATGGGTTCGATCCCCACTCGAGGAAATGAAATATTTATTTCAATTTATATTTCCATTTCTTCTCTCTGGTGTCAGGGCAAAGCGTGGCGTTGAGTTCCGCCACTTAACACGTAACGCTTCCAGAATTTAGCGGAAAGTGGCGAACGGAGTGTCTTAACACTAGGTTCCCTCTGCCTACCCTGCTGTGTGCGGGATGCAGCGTGAATTTTTTTTTATTGAAGCTGATTTTTTTTTTAATTTGTTTTAAAGATATACTATATTAAAATATACTAGTGTGTTATAACTAATGATTATTTCCGGGATGAAGAACTTTGAAGAAAGAAGAAATTAATTGAAGTCTACGTTTCTTTCAAACCATTGGTACCATCAAATAAACTATTAACTAAAGGCTTGGACAAAATATGATTTTTTTTTATAATTTTTCCATTATCAGTTTGTACAACTTTCTCTATTTCCAGGTTATTTAAAGTTGAGTTAAAAATAACCAAAAGCCACATTTACCCATATGCTAAAATATTTATAAGTACTTAACCCAATTCGATTTTTAACCTACAACATAATTGTAACACATTTAACTTATTTTTCATATTTTTAGTATTATTTTAACATTTTTAACACCTCTTTAGCTTTTTTATTTACTCTTTTAAGTTCAATATTAATTAATAAAATATATGATTATTATATAATTCATATAGTTATATTACATTTTTTTTAATATTATAACATACGAATATATATGAGTCATTTGCAGAGCCGAGGCTACAAACACCTTTCACTTACCGCCAGAAATTTGTCCCTCTAAAACCGAGGTCATAGCCGCTATGGCGAAACAGAACAACACTATTTTCAACATTTTCAAACAATGTTTTTTTATAATTATGTTAAAAAACAAAATTTTGAAAATTGAATATCAATTATTTAAACACACGTCGTTTCGACGTAACATTCTTGCAGACTGTGCTGCTTGACATTTTCAACACGATTATGTTCCCACTGTTCGTGTTAAATAAAAATATACTATAATACATACAAAATAGAGTCTAAATTAAGTTTCAAAGCTTGAAACTACCCTTTTCGTTATGTTTTAAGAAAAAGCAACTTTATTACCAATTAATATGATCTAATTTACTTTAATAAAAATTCTATCCGATTCAGTTGACCAATCTCAAGTACAAATCGTGTTAAACTCTACTTTAAACCATTATATTAAGATACGTTTTTATTTAGAGACTAGAATAACAGGTTTCTTTGTAAGAGCGCTGTCGAAAGTGATTTTACGTTGAACCAAGATATAGTCGCGTCAATGATGGACGTTTAAAATTGTAATTTTAAAAGTTTTTGTTTTCAGAAATGTAAGCAACAGGCATATGGTTAAGAATTTCTTCATAATTTTCCTAATTTTCGAGACATTGCATGTTGAGTATCGGAACTCAGTGCCGCGTTTAGTTTTATTACGAGAGCGTGGGATATGAAAACAATTTAATACTCCAAGTGGAAATTGAACTCATAACCGTTGCGAATACAGTCAAACGCTGTTCTAGGCCGCTGTTCCAGGCGGGCAAAAATTCTATAATATAAGATTATTTTTTGTTTTTATTAATTTGTGTACCTTCTTCTATGTATCTTTGTTTTCTTTTTTTTTCAGGTTCACACTGTATCCCCCAGATAGGAGGGCACCCAAATGTAACACTGCATGTTTTGATTCTCATCCGAATTTATAATATTGCGAGTGACGGAACTCAACACCATATTTTGTCTTGCCAAAGACACATTTTACTTTTCCGCTAATTCTACGAATGCTAATTCACAGTCAGTTACACATCATTCAGTCATCATCATTTTTATTTTCGAACTTCAAGTTAATGCTGTTAGACCTAAGGGGGCCTAGAGGCAAATCTTTTACGTGCGTCCTTTGCGAGAATTGAACCTAGGTTTGGCCGTCGATTGGGCTGAGATGTGAAAAATTTGTGCCTTAATCTGATTTCTTTACTTTCTTTCATTTCTAGATATTTCTACGAGAAGAGGAAGAAATGGGATTTTTCATTTAAAATCTTAAGCGACGACTAGTACTTTATAATATAATAAATACAGCAAAGAAGCGTCTCATGTTGATCTTGACCTTTATCCCCATAAGGAAACAGACACCTAACTTTAAAGTTCAGGCAGTTTTAACTTAATAATGTTTTTAGGCATTCAAATATTTCTCACTAAGCTTAGTTTCAGGCTGTATCCATTATGCAAGCCATTTATTTAATCAGCTTCACGCTATATGCCGCACATAGCATAGGCAGAGGGAATCTAGTGTTAAGACACTCCGTTCCCCACTTTCTGCCGAATTCTGGAGGCATTGCGTGTTGAGATATTACGTGGGTATTGAAAATAACTTTCTATTTGATGGCAATTATTCAACTTTATAGCTGATTTCCAAAATAATAATTAGTCCAGGGGCCCCACAATTCACAGTCTGCCTCTGGCTTAAATAATTTAACGATTGAAATAGATTGTGTGTAGTGGGGAACGGAGTGCCTTAACACTAAGTTCCCTCTGCCTACTCCGCTGTGTGCGGGATACAGCGTGAAGCTATTTGATTTGAAATAGATTTAAATTACAATTACAATAAAAAAGATAGAAATAAATACAAATTTTATTTTATTGTAATTTAAATTTATTTTTCTATTATTTTTTTATCCACATTTAGGATTCCGTATGTTTTAAAGAAAAAAAGTACGCTTATAAGATCACTTTGTTGTCCGTCCGTCTGTCTATTTGTCAAGAGCCTTTATCTCAAAACCGATTGAAGCGCACATTCTAAGATCTACTACTCCATGAATTCCTGAAAAAATCGTATTTTTAAAATATGGCAACTAGTATTTACTAGTTGTACTAACTAGATCAGAAAAAAAACAGAAAACTATACATTTATGGTTAAATCCTATAAAAGAATACTCTTAAAGGGGGGCAAAGTTTGATATTATAGCCGTTGGTACATTTGAGGTATAAGATGAAAGCTAAGCTAAACGTTAATTTCAAAAAAATCTCAAGATCTCCAATTTTGGTACGGAACCCTCCGTGGGCGAGCCCGACTGGCGCTTGTCTGGTTTTTTTAACTAACCTTACCTAATGTTAATATTACAATGTGTAATCACGAACCGGTGACCTTAAATTAAATATTCTTATCAAACTTGTATAAAACAAGTAAGAGAAGATGAAATAAATAAAAAAAACGGCATATATTAAAAACATTTTTTTAATAACAACAAAAATAAACAAGGAGATCAAATCAGCCAAACGCAAAAATACAATAAATAAATGGCAAGTAAAACTAAAATTTGTTGAGATAACTCAATAGTGAAAGCGTCGATAAAATAAATATTATAAACTAATTAGCTAATGATTCTATTAACTAACTAATTTTTAATGTGAATTATAATTAAAATAATTATATAGCAGAATTATTATCATTTACCACCTCTGATTAGACAGAGCACGGTGTTGAATTCTACTACTCTACAAGCAATGATTTGAGCTCGAGCGGAATACAGTTTAAAGTGTGAAATTAAAAAAAAACTGTCCTACGCAAGTGAACTCCGTCCGTTAAATTAATAAATTTTCCTTTAATATATAAAAAAACTCTCCACATATCGTTTAATTAAGCAATAGTACTCCATTTATTGTCGATTTATTTGCAAACAGCCATTAAAAGTCAACCCCGCATAAAGTCTATATTTGTATACTATACAAAGCTTACTAATATTTTTTTGGATATTACGCTGTATCCTGCATATCGTATAGGCAGAAAGAATTTAGTATTAAGACGATCCGTTCTCCAAACAACATTCAATTTTCAATACATCATGTAGAGAGTGGTAAATTGGTTGCCATGCTTTGACTACTACGAGCAAGGAACGAGAAAACGAAAATAAATTATTCCTCCAAGTTGGAATCGAACCCACAACCGTCGCCCTTACAGTCACATGCTGTGCCGCGAAGGTCTATTGTTATAATTATTTTAAAGATCTATATAATTAGTGATAGGATTTATAATTTCTTTTATCCAATTGGCAGTTATTTTCACATTGTGGTATATCCCCGGTTGATGGTCAACTCCACAGCCAAAGCCAGCGGATGTTATGCCAACTAAGTAGTATCTTCCACTCTCTAGTACTATAAGAGGGCCACCGGAATCTCCTAAAATTCAAAGATAGTTAATATCAATATTTTATAATTTCACGCTATATCCCACACATTGCAGTTTAGGCAGAGGGAGTTTAGTGTTGAGACACTATGGTTTTTGGAATCCGTACAATTTCTATATTTTGTACTAATATTCTTATATATACTAATATTCTGTACTAATGTTCTTGCCTTATGTAAATAATTATATCTAATTAAATATTACTTTGAGGCCGGTCGTGGCGCAGTGGCACAAAGTCTGACTGTAAAACCGACTGGTTGTGGGTTCGATCCCCACTCGAGGAGATGAAATATTTACTTAAATTTATATTTCCATTTCTTCGCTCTGGAACACCAGAAGTGGCAGAACTCAACGCCACGCTGTAACTCAACGCCGCGCAACAGCGCGGCGTTGAGTTCTGCCACTCAATACGCAATGCCTCCAAAATTCGGCAGAAAGTGGGAAACGGAGTGTCTTAACACTAGGTTCCCTCTGCTTACCCTGCTGTGTGCGGGATACTGCGTGTTGCTAATTTAATTTTTTTTTTTAATATTACTTTCTTACATTTCAAATATTTTTAAATATAAGATTATTTTTACCTAAACAAGCGTCCTGGTGTCCATCCGAGTGTCCCGCACAAATCATCTCAGAATGGATTTCAACTAATATTTGCTTACTCTGGTGCCAATTTATACATTGTTCTGTACCTAAAAATTAAAAAAATAAAACTTAAAATGCGTGCGTAGATTCTCGCTTTTACCCACAATTATCGCACGAAAATTTAGACGAATTAATATATTTTAATTAAAAAAATAGGAAGCCATTATATTGAAGAGATTGTTAAATGTTTAGAAAATGTAATAATATATAATCGAAAATCTAAAGAAGTGACATGTTTCGATAATTTCGAGATCCTGCGAGTAGTAGGAACAGTACACTTTGGGGTTAGAATGGACGATTAGCCACACACATATTTATCATTATTTTTTACCCAGTGACACTCCAGTTACCAACGCGGAGAAAATAAAATTTATCTTCTCTAGTAGAAATCGAACCCACAAAGATCACGTTCACAGTTAGACGTTGTGTATCTGCGGCATGATAGCCTCTATATCAGTGGTCCGCAGAAGCCTAAATATGGTCCACGAAGGTTTTTAATTTTATGACTGGGGATGGTGAGGGGAAGTTTCTGTTTAATTATTACAGTTAATTTATATTATACCTACATCTATAGTGGTCCCTGCAGTTGGGAACCCCTGCTCTATATATACATATGTAAACAATAAAGTAATAAAACTTACTCAAAATAGGCACAGTGGCAGATCGCAGGAGATTAGTCCCAGTGTGACCGTTGCTTGCATCAGTCTTACCCCAGCCAGCAATGACTCCGGACTTTCCTCGCAACTCCAAGTCCGTGTCAGGCAAGCAAATGGGCAGGATGTGGCTAGTATAGATGATGGGGCGTGACAGCTTCAAAAGAGCTATGTCGTACCTATCGGGTTGCGTCATTCGAAACTGGAAAAGAGGATGCAATATCTTCTGGACAACCCTAGAAATAAGAAATAGTTTAATTAAATAAAAAAATAAAATAAAAATAAAATCAGCCTCACGCTGTACCCTGCAAACAGAAGGGTAGGCAGAGGGATCCTAGTGTTAGGACACTCCGTTCCCCACTTTCTGCCGAATTCTGGAGGCATTGCGTGTTGAGTGGCAAAACTTAACGCCGCGCTTTGCATCGATACCAGAGCGAAGAAATCGAAATATAAATTTAAGTAATTATAATTATTTATAATTTGTATAATATCATTGATTTTTTCGCCCTATACATGGAATCCTTTTGAATAGGCAAACGTCAATTTCCAACGGAAATCACTGTAAACGCGACATGTTGTGGATTTGATTCCGATTCGAGTAAAATAAGTATTTCATATTTTCATTTTCTCTTTCAGTAACGAGGCAAATCATCCTTCATTTCCACTATTGAAACATTGCATCCAGAATTCGGCGGAACGTGGGATATGGAAGTGTCTTAATGGGAACGAAGTATCTTAACACTTAGTTCCCAGGTTTCCTATTGTTATGTGCGGTATACAGCGTTAAGCTAAAAAAGTATAAATTGTTTTATACCATACCCCAATTTTCTAGCAGTGTGAGCTCCAGCAGTAGTATCTAAAGCACCGAGCCACACGGCAATATCACGGGAACGCGCCCGCGAGACGCAGTGTGCAGCAGTTGCAACGAACCAACGAGATACTAGAAAACAATGTAATCTATGTATTTATATTTTTTTTTATTTCAATTAATTTTATCGTCCATACATTTAACATTCGTATTTATGACTTAAATCGTCAATATTTTTATTCATCAATAGTATATAACATAGTAATGCTATATTCTCATAGAAAGAATATTGTTTTTGTTCACGACATTTAATAATTCTGATAGTGTTTTAAAAACTAAAGTAAACTAGCTTCACACTTTATCCCTAGCGGGGTAGGTTTTTTTGAATCAGTGATATCTAGAGTATTTATTAATATGATATATGTACATTAAAGTATAAATGTAAAGACTAGATGAAATGCTAAAGGTGTATTATATTTATATATATTAGTATATATATCATATTAAAGAAAATACATTAACATAAACCTGACAAATATAAATTTAAATTAAAAGTATACATTTTAATCGCGGACGCTTTTATAGATTTTTTAAAGGACAATATTTTTGTTTTTATGTGTCTCATAAAGTTATGTCAACGTACGTCAGGTAATTGTTAAGGAAGCGCATTTTGGGCGATTGACAACGAAATTCCCTGTTGCTTAGCGACGGTTGTTATTAACATGTCAGACAATAAATTGTATACTAAATAGATAAATATTTTATTCATATATATCGAGAATATTATATATATATGAGGAAAAAAGTAGTCTATGGTCATTCTAAGGCCCTCAAGTATGTGAAATTTCATCAAAATCGGATACGCGGTTTGACCGTGATTGCGTCACAGATAGACAGACAGAGTTACTTTCGATTTATAATATGAGTATGGAAATATATATATTTACCTAATACACCACCACACTGGAACTCTGATATTCTGACATGAGCTTGCCAAGGGAACTCCGCGAATCTTGCTTCTCTACCACCTATTATTCTTTTCTGCAAAACCCTTGTTAAAGGAAGTCCGCAGTCCACCTGAAATAATATAATGGAAATAGTGTAAATAATAAATTGATTACTAATGAAACCTGTAAATATTTATCATAAATAGGTAAATTATGCTTATATACCTGAGTACTTTCATCATCAACTCTTCGTCTAAATACATTAGTTGGTACTACGTTTCTCTGAGGAACCTGGCGCAATTTTGGCGGTACCACTTTGTGACTATACCTCCAATCTGAAGACGGTATTCTAAAATATAAATATTCAAATATTTATAAAAAAACTCTAAAAATATATCTTTTTACTTTTTAAATATAAGTCACGAATTTGTTCTTCTATACTTTATGGACAGTATTGCAAAACAGATATTTTTTTTGGAAAGGGACATGGAAAAGGACAAGGCAAACGAACGTTCGGGTCACCTGATGGGAAGTGATTACCGCCGCCCACCGATATAACTCGAAAAGTTCTGACAAGTAAACAAAATTGATATATTTTTTGACAAATAGTAATTTAATAAGGCTGTAGCTCTTCTCAATGTAAAGATCAGGCAAAACGAAAAGCTTAAGACAACTCACGTATTATCGAATTCATATTCATTAATTGCAGGTTCGGGTGCAAGGCAACATGAAAACAGCCAGCTACTTCCACAGCCCCTAACTCTGGTCCCACCTTGGAGCCAGCATGTTATGGATAGAGTACATGCTCGGACCTCTGATCCAACACTACAAGTCGTGGGGTAACCCAGAAAGGAAGCAATCATGCGACTTGTTAGACCTAAAAAACAATACAATATTGTATTTCAAAAATGAAAGTGAATAAGCAGAAATACATATAAGAGGCACTAATATCTTCGAATGTATTTTAAGTGCAGAAACAGATTGTTTATTATTTTATTATAATGAAAGCAAGTAAATGACGCTGTTATAATAAAATCATACTTTCTCCATGACTCAGCACACTGATATTCAAGATCACAAACGGTATTAGCATTCTTGTCATCCGCCATCTTGTTTTGTTCCCCCATTTTGTGTAATTGAATACATTTTTTCGTTTTTTCAGCACTTTGTCTGCGTGGGAAATTTTATTATAAATCCTGATTTCTTTACAGTGTTCTATCTGTGTCAGTCTCCATGGTATTTGTTTCACCGTGGACATGGTGAGCTAAATGAGTGATGTCTTGACATAGCGTGGGTGGGATTGGCTCGTAATAATAAATTAATCTGAAAATCAAAATTGTCATGTTATTGCAACGAATCGTATTCACTTATCAATGTGTCCAGGATATAGCAAACAAGGCAGAGGGCACCTAGTGTTAAGATACTCCGTTCACTACCACTTTTCCCTCAATTTTCGAAATAAGTGGCGGTACTTTGTGCTCCGCTTCGTCTTGTTACCGAAAAGACAAAGAAGTTTTAAGAAGAATTTTACCGAGTTTAAATCGAATCCACAAAATTGGCGTTTACGTGATGGACAATTAATCAATTTAGACACTAAATTAATAGAACCTACTTTCAGTTTTATAGCCCTAGGTAACATCATATACATATATACCTTAAAATACCATAATTAACAAAATAAAAATATACTTAAATAACTAAACTTTACTGTTTGAACGATAAAAAAAAATATTGTTAACATTGACATACAAAATTCAGCTCCAATTGTTGATAAAATCTCTGTAAATAATATTTATTAATCTTATATAGTCAAGAGCCTACTTAAGGCTTTTAACAATTAAGCGAGCGAAAGCGGCGCACGCGGCGTTTTGGGGCGTGACGTATTTAGAAAATAAAGTGGAATTGAATGAGGTAATTTATAAGATCAACTTGACTAATGTATTCAAAATATGATTATAATAGGTATATAAAAGTCAGCTTCACGTCTTCAGTCAAAGGGAACCTAGTCTTAAGACACTCCGTTCCTCATTTTTCGCCGAATTCTAGCGGCATATGCCTCAATTGCATTGCATTGCATTGAATGGCAGAACTTAACGGAACCTACTACATATATACATATATATAAACTAAAAATAAAAATATAAACTATTTGTATAAAACTATTACGTGAGTTGTAGAAAAGGACTAATCGGGAAACTCTTACGAAAAGGGGCAAACAAAACGAAACGACGAACGGAAACAAAAATAAAGATAGACTATGAATACGAACTCGTTATTTATAAATTCTGTAGTAAAGCTGCGGCACTACAATTTAGTTGAAGTTTTACCGGAAACTTAATTATTTTTTTTAACTTTTAATAAGGGTGGAAATATATTTTTATATATATTTTTTACAAAAATTAATTAGGCCAAATGTGAAATTGAATTGCACAAACCAAAAAAATATATTAGTACTCTTTGTTTATTTCTCAAAATACAGGAATTACTGATTATGGGAGTAATAAATAAAATCACCGTACAAAATTAATAATAAATGTATATAAAAAATGGTAGGCACGACAGATATTATCCTGTCCTACAATGTAAAATATGTAACAAAGTTCCTTTAAAAATACCGATTACTCTAAAATCATTCTGTTTATCTCCTTATCCATATTTTTTATAATTTAATTGGTCTATTTTAGTTCCACATTAGAAGTTCTTGATCTTTGATTTATATATGTTAACAAAATTTGTTCATTAACCACAATAATACCTAAGATAGTCTGAAACAGTTAATGGAATCAAACTATCCAAAAAAACTATCAAAAAAACCAATAACCTATCAAAAAAACACACACAAAACATCATCCAAATCAGTGTAGCTATTTAGAAGAATTAGCATCAAATATGGTATATATTTACTACGTAACATGATAGCCAAAATCTTTGTAAAATTCTAGGCCTATATATATATATATACATAGGATTATTTTTTAAAGTTTTTCACGCTTTATCCCGTCTAGAGCCGGATAGTTAAATTGAATCCAGTATTGAGGATACTAGCTGTTTTCTCTTACTATTATACAAGACTGTTTAAAATAAAGAATAGCCTGAGTTTCATAATCAATAACCAAATGACTTTCAAAGTCTAAGTTTAATAATTGAAGTTGAAGCTTAAAGAAGAATAACAAAGTGTTTCTCAATAAGTTCTCGTCTACAAATGAGCGTGAGGGAACCGACGTCTGTTTATCTTTATACAATGTAAGTGAAAAGTAAAAGTGACGTGAAATACTTATATCATGTTTTATCATGTAAATGTATTTGTACAGCCATTACGATATTGTATAGAATTTTTAAAAAGTTCTTTCATTTTCTTTTCTTTTTTTTTTGTTCGCTTATAAGTATTTATTATATTTATTTATTTATGCGAGAATTCTTTTATTTAGCGTCACATTATTTTCCGCATATAGCAGTGTATGCAAAGTATGTAAAAGTAGTCCTTTCCCCGTCTACAGAGACGACAGCCAATATAAGAGACATAACGTGTTGAGTGGCGGAACTCAACGACATGGTTTGTCTCCCAAGTGAGAATCGAACACACAATCGCCATATATACAGTCAGATGCTGTGCTGCTGCCACGATGGCCTCTAAAATTTTATTTGTATTCATATGAATACTTATGTGCGTATATCTTATTTTCTTTTCTATGTAGAGTTGAAATGAGATGAGTACTTAAGTCTCATACGACTCTAATTTTGGTAATTTATTACAATGGACAATTAAAATAATTGGCCAAGAACAAATCAGACTCTGTACGAGCTTAGTAAGATTTTTATAAAAACGAACAACTTGACTAATTTACTTCTTACTAGTTTTCATTTTGTTCAAAACAAACAACAAATGTAAACTTTCAGTTTTTTGTATATGACTCGTTTCCACCAATTTTCTTTATGCATAAGACATTAGAATTAATGATACGTTTATATGAATACTTAATCACATAATTTTCCCTTTTCAGATATTTTTCTCTATTTTTTAAGTTCTCGTTTCGTACTTAATTTCATACTGTATATGTAATAGAATGTAGATACGCTGGGAGTACCCTAAAGGTCCTGATTACGCGGCAAACTTCATGAAAAAGGCAACAAAAGCGATGTATAAATATTCTAGTATCTTTTGATTGTGTTGACTTGATTTCTATTTCTTGTGCTTAATTTTAGTTTGATACCTATTTAGAATTCTTAAATAATGACTTTAAAACTGCATTTTCAAATTATAATATACAGCATTTTAAATTTAAAAAACCGGTCAAGTGCGAGTCAGCCTCCAAGGATTCCCTACCAATTTCAAAATGGAAAGTACAAGTTATAAATGTTGACAAATTTAAGTTTTGCTGACGTTTCGCATTTTGTATAAAATGAACAAACAGACCCAAAATCTAATGAAATCCTAAAAATATTAATATTTATATATCCAGCCAAAGTCAAAGTCTCGTCTTTCAAATTAAATAGACAGAAATCGAAGTTTGTACATTTTGAATACACTAACTTCTTAAATTAAATCTTATACAGTGACTGTCTGCAATCAGACACATACATTCACATACCATACACGGAACATCGATAAAATTGAGTATTATTTTTGTATAGCCTCCATTGTGTATCTCGTATATAAGAACAGTAAACAATAAGAACCTAGTGTTAAGACACTCCGATCTTGACGAACCCCCCAATTTTTGCTTAAACCTGTTGAGTGGTTGAAATCAACATCGCTCTTTTTCCTTGTACTAGAGCAACTAATAATTCACTTTCGAATGAGAATTGAACTAACAACCGTCGCGTTTATAGTTACATGATGTGCTACTTAACCACTTGAGTCTATAAGTTAAAACGTTTAAAAAATATTTAATTCTTCAAAGGTAAGAGGTCATACGGTCTATTTTACTGAAACGAAAGTGTCGTTTCGGTCTGAATATTTTACTAATATGAGAACGATGAAATGAAAACATTCACATATTTATCTACATACTTCGACCCTAGCGAGAAAGGCTAATGTGATCAATCAATCATAAAATTCAATTTTAAATAATTTGGTTTATTAAAAATTTTGTACTTTAGTTGTTTAAAACGAATATTCTGTTATTCTGATTCAATAAGAATCAACTAACTTATACATTTTTTAAATTTTCATTTGTACCTAAGTTTCAAACTGTCACATGAAAAAATGTGACAAGAAAATTCCAAAGCTAAAAATTTTAATATATTAAGGCATGAAACCGCTGTGGCGCAGTGAAGATTGAGGGTTCTATTTCCACTATTCACGCATCTCTCGAAAATTGTGGGGAACAGATTATATCACCCCTAGGTTCCTCTGTACACCCTGTGGTAAAAAGTGTGAAGCTGTATATTTTGAAAATTGAGGAAAAAAACAAGGAAGCGACATAAAATTTGGAATATTTATATTAACTACCTAACCACCAAAACGCAGGAAATGCCATCTATTGAAAAATAATAATATCTGGCTAAAAAAATAAAAATATTTAAAATATTTGTGCCAATATAGATACTCAAAATAAAATTTATTTACAAAGTATTTCTACAACTAACAAAATATGTATATATATAGCACTAGCGCTCAAGTAGTACATTATTTACGCATTCATTCAAATGCTCTTTCTATATTATTTGATATATAGAAAAGGATATATAATCTTTTTCTTTTTATTGAATTTTTTAAAATTTATGATACATGAGACCAGTTTAGATTAAAATCTTTGTTTACAGTTTAAGCGTGATTAAAAAGACATATCTAGGTCACAAAAGTGCTCGCAAACATCTAACCCAATAAGTGCGGGAACACTTGCCTTTCACTTTTACTAACACTTTCACTTCACAAAACTTTAAAAATACACTTTGAAAATTTTCAAAAAAAAATATTTTTCCTTTTTTTTCACCTTATTTAAATGTCTTTTTTATGTACCGGTTTTTTTTGGGTAAATTGTTCTTTTGGATCAAACAACAGCCCGTGGCGGTGTTCGAACGTGTACTGCAAGAGCGAGGTTTCATAAAACTGGTCGACACCAAGTTTCTCTCTCTGTTGGTCGCTATCACGATTATTATAGCTTTGGCGTTTTGGCGTATCGGAAAGTATGCGAAGAGGAAAAATTTAATGATAAGCTTTATTATATTAATTGATTGCATTTTAGAGTTCCGTCTTGAGAGAATATGGTTCTTTTAACATTTTTTATTCAGTATATTTTTATACTGCTACATTATTTGTAGTAGTATTTTCAATAGTGATTGTGAGCGGTGAAAAATGATTATTTTACGATAAAACAATAAAGCAAAAGGGATAAATATTTAATTATTTAATGTAAATAATATTTTAATATTTTTTTGTAATAATGTCTCAATTTTTCAAAGTTGGTTCAAAAGCTTTGAACGGTATGCATCAACAATAGATTCTCTCTGTCTGACCCAATGCGTTAAAAAGTTACGTTGTAAAACAGTGTTTTCATGCCTATTTAAAATAAGAAACTTGTAAAGGGAAACTATGAAGTGTTATGATCCTCCGTTTTCATTTTTCCATTCGCCTAATATCCGTATCCTGTTGAGTAGCTGAAATAACCACAGTGCTATGTTTTTTTTACCAGAGTGAGAAAATGAAAGTAACTCATTATCCTGAATTAGAATCAAACTCCCAACATTTGCGTTTACAATCTAACAATGTTCCATAGCTCTATGACGGACCTACGATGGACATAGCGTGTTATTAAATATTCAAATTAATTCAACAGATACGGCTATAAAAAAAACAAATTTTAATAGACACACGTAAACTGCCAACAATTTTATATATATAAAGATTAATGGATTTGACAAATTCGGCGGCTGGTTCCGTTTTCACTTTGACATACTTTCGTAGCATTATATAAGGTGGCGCCAAAAAATTTTAAAAGCTCGCTTACATATGATCGCTTTCGTGGGAAGTTTTAATTATATATGACCTAAATGGTTGCGTTAACATTTCAAGTGGTCTCACGATGTATTAATTAATATGCGACACTTACAGTACAATATTTTTTTAAATATAAAAGCATGTTCAAACTTTTCCTCGTATAAATGGGTAGACAGAATGCAATATACGAGGTATGCGTATTGAGTGGTGAAACTGAATAAAAAAATGTATACTTCACGCTGTATCCCGCACATAACAGCATAGCTGGCTAAGCAGTGGGAACCTGGTATTAGGAAATTCAGCGGTGGGTAACAGGTCAAACATCTCTCCAGAACACTCCTCATGATGAATGAGTCATGATAAATGTGGTAGAGAATGCACAGTGAGAAGACATCTCTACTTTATGTGTCAAGATCTTTGCAATGTGTCAAGATCATTGGGACCCCAACGATTTGAACAGCTCTTTAAAGCTCTACGATCAAATGGGTCAAGCTGATACTGGGGTGGACCACTCCAGAGACGACAACAGTACTCCATATACAGTACATAATTATTTCATAGCCATTTTTTTCGAAATTATTAAGACTACTGATAGGTAAAACTGGGGACGTAGATGTATTCTATGAACCACGTTACGATTTTTATACAAAAGTAGAAAATTAAGAAGGTGTTATTCCCTCTTCTTCCTCTTGGGTTGACTCTATGCACTAAACAAAAATATTTTTCTCATCAAAGATATCGATTAAGAGTACCAATAGAATAATAAGTCTTCAAAAAAATGTCATTGAAATTTCCAAAATCATTTTGTCCCAAAACTTCTTCCACATATATGTCAAAAACTAGTGAAGCAACACGTTTGCACTCACAAGAAGTTGTGATTTTCACAAATGTATGGAAATTAACTATAATGGACTATAAACTGAAAGTCCCATATTAATGAGAAAGTAGGTGAATGGATTATTTCTAGGTTTCACTATTAATTGTAATATAGATCGCTTGACTGTGCACTTAATGTCTTTGAACAAAAAAACTTTAATATCAAAACGGAAAAAATCGGAGTACTTAAGTGTATTTACATTGGTAGTAGGTTCAATTTCCTTATCTTTTATTATTAAAAACGGAAAAAATACTATTGAGCAGTACCTCTTCTTCTACTGTCCTTAATCCACTAAGTAAGAGAGATATGTCAAGGTAAGCTTACATAATATATTAATTACATTATTTTTTTTTAATGGTGTCTAAACTTTTTGGATGTGATGTAAAAAAAACTTCTCTAACATAAAATTGAAATTGCTACTTCCACTTTCATGTTTTTTAAAATACACCGACTACTTAAAGCGTCAATATTATAGTATTCTTTCTATATTTTACTTCATATTTCATGCGTTAAAACCAAAATCAACATATACATTTTAAGTGAAACGAGTACTTCGTCGATCAATAATAAGTTAATATAATACTAAATTACTTTTATTTCGCCATTATCCCACAATCCTCTACTTCAATAACAACTTATAGTATAATTAACATAAAATAGGTTTGGGAGCTTAAAAGTTTATATTACATTAATATTACGCATAAATGCCCTTTTTTCTACTTAACAAATTACTCTATTTTTTTTTTTTATTGAACAGACACGGCAAACGAGCGTGCGGGTCACCTGATGGTAAGTGATTACCGCCGCCCACGACCCCGTGCAACCCCAGAGGAGCTGAAGTAAAATATAGAAAGAATACTATAATATTGACGCTTTAAGTAGTCGGTGCGTTGCCGGCCTTTAAGATGGGTTGGGCGCCGGGGCCCGGCATTACCTGATGCGAAACGCAGTGGCATAAAGCCACTACTTCACGCCGGTTTTAAATGCCGGGGGTGGTAATGATCCGGTCGAGTCTGCCCATGCGTGTTGCCATTGCTGGCGACGTGACTCTACCACACGTACTTTAGTCGCCTCTTACGACACCACCAGTACCGGGATGATCCTATTCTAGGCCGGGATCACACGGCACTCTGTATAGTTCTTACTATTATCATATGAACAGCTTTAAGCTCGTTGAAGTCTTTTGTACTAAGTTATTGCGAAAAAGAGGCCGCCATCTCTCGTATGTAGTGCAAACTAAACGTTATGTACAATATAAGAGAGGCTTTGATTAAAGCTTTCTAAAAGCTTCAACAGATGTCGCTAGTATATAATATCAAATGAGAGGTTTCTATAAAATATGCCTATTTTTTATTATTTACTATAAAAAAAATAATCAATTACATTCTTAATACCTACGTAAATTCAAAATATATATAATAAATGTTTCTACTTTTATTAATTTTCCATTTTATGAGAAGTGGTATATAATACTATGTTAACAGAAATATGTATCAATCAGTAAATGTTTTAAGACTATATTAATTTATTTTTAAATTTAACAATATTTTATAAATTATCAGTCTACTCTAACATTGATCACTAAGCAAATTATATTTGCGAAAATTGTCAATATATCTCAACAATTTTTTTTATATTTTATAATATAATTTATATATTATTTTTATAAAATATTTTTCTAAAAATTAGACTCGAATTATGACGATAACGTTATATTTAAAATAGAAATTGCAACTTGCAAAGTTTTAATTGACATCAATCAGGTAATGCATCTCAGCGTTCATCACTAGACTGCTCCGTTGACGTCACAACCAAAATGCGGTTGCCGAGCAACGGTTACATAAACTTCACGTCAGAACGCATTTTACATAACTCCCTCTTAACTAGTGGCCATTCAGTGGGGGCTGTCTACAAAGTCAGTCCGCGATCAACACCCGACCGAATAACACGCGTCACCAAAAATATGAAATTATAATAGAAACAAAAACATAATTATTACTTCCCTAAACGTAATAAGCGAACAAAACAATAAAAATCGAATAAAAAGTAAAATGAAAGTGAAACCCAGAGAGCAGTGACCGCGCCAACATGTTCAGCGAAAATATATGGAAAGTGATTCTACTCATGGCCGCGGCAGTATGTGCAGTTGAGCCAAGCCGTGCGCTGAGTATATACCAAAAACCTAGAACGTATCCCATGTTTATACCAAAAAATAGGCGAAAATTTAGATCGCGAGTTATATTTTTGGATGAAGATGAAAATAATCAACCTTTGGGTCGTGGTGAAATTGATTTGACTAATGATAAATATTCTAAAATAAAATTCGACGACACAACAGATTACGAATTCACTTCTCCTGATGTAACGGACAGTCCGAATGAAAGTATATTTGAAAATGAACGGTTTTATGATCCTAGATTGCGATTTTCGTATCCAAAGTTTTACCAGGGACGGTTTAATCGGCCATACGCTCCCAGTTTTGCTTTTGAACCTTTTCAACCCTTCCAGCCTTATGCACCCCCACGAACTGGATTTATTGGGCCAAATGTGCCAAACCCCAATTTTGGGTGGAAAGCCCGAAGTCCGAGGGTAGTGTTTCCATATACGCCGGATAGTGGTAATAATTTTGTGCAAACTAACTCCCATGGTGGACCAACTTTTAATGACAATGTTGTGTTTCGTGACCAAAACGTTGGGAAAGGAGTTAAAAATGAAGAGCCAAATCTTCAAGATCTTGATGGCGGTGATGCTTTCACGGAGAGAGGTTGGTTTAATTTGAAATTATAATATATATAAAAACCATATATTTTGTTGTCATAATGCCAAGACTTTCGACAGGGTTGCGAAAGAACGGACTTGTAAGAAAGTGTACCGTGCGTCATTATTTGTCTTCCGCAATAGATATTATAGTGAGAGTCTCTAAAGATATGGAATAAAGAAATGTATATTTTTACCTTTTTTTCGTGAAATTAAGCAAGCTTTTTACATACATGCTCATTGTTAAGAAAAATATTTCTTTAAAAGATTTTATCATTTATACGAACAATACTATAAATTAATACCATCAAAACCGTTACACGTTTTAATGTTGATATCAGATTTTCTGCATTTTTATGATTTACATTTGATAGTATTTAGTTATTTACTGTCAACAAAAATGAGAGCACGTGTCGTGACTCAGATGATATTGTATCTACTGAACAACGTACGTTGATCCTTGGTTCAAAAAATCCCCGAAAATCATTTCCGTATCCAAAATATTCGACACATGAAAAGAAATGGAACTTAAAGAAACTTTAGAACATTGTTGCACAAATTCATTAATATCCATAAATAGATTATTCATGCTTATTATAAAAAATAAAATAAATCAATCTTATTATAGCAAAAAGGAAAAACTATCGAAAAGCGAATTCCAAGTGACATTGAAAATTTCGCTTGTTCAGGTCTAAATATATATGTAATTGGGTTAACTGAAAAAACAGGCGTCGCGTGTTGGATTTGAACCTATAGGTAGCAATCACGACGATGCAAGTTGGGCACGGAGTAACACAGAAATTGATACTGTTTTTTTCATTCTCATACAAAAATAACTATAAGGCTCTGATATTTTTAAAACGTTTTATATATATACAATCTGTAGATAATATTTTTTCATATATATTATTTTTTAAGACGCGTGTAAGGTAGGTCGATAAAAACCTATTTGACGAAAAGTGTATAATAGGCAATTTCCAAGAATGAACTAACGTTGAAATATTTATACAAGTCTAAATATTTTATTATGAAACCACACTATTTAGTGTTTTTTTATATTTTTAAAGACGTAACACTATCTAACCTATGTACCAAATATTTCATTAAATATCTAACTTCCACCTTATCAAAAGTATAAACAACGCTTACTTTAAGTGTCAAATCATCTATGTCTGTTCCTAAAAAAGTTATGTCTATTCCTAAAAAATTCCTAAAAGTCTATTTCCTATATATTAGAAAACAAAATGGAAAAATGCCTTTAAAACGGGAAAAAAATTCGCGGCTGTCTAAATAATTTTGATTAATATTATTTCAAATAAAATAATAAACCTTATGAAATAAATATAGAGTTAAAAGTGGCTTGTCGGTACTAAACTCTCATTTTTCATACTCGCGTGACAAAATGTAGCGTGTAACCAAATGAAGGGTTTAATTGCTATTGGATATTCCACACATCTTTCGACACAAAATAGTGACTTTAATTTAAGTAAATTAACAAAGAAATACAAATAAACAATAAAACAATCATAACTATTGGCATTGTAGCTATAAAAGTACAGTGTCTCATTGTAATCGCGATGGTTGTGGGTTCAATTCACAGGGTAATTATATTTAAGTTTTATATTTCTCCGTTTCGGTAGGCTGAAGTAGGGCGTCGAATTCTGGCAGAAAGCGGAAATGAAGTGTCTTGATACTTAATTCTCCCTCGCTGCCTACCCTGCTATATTTCAAATATAAGGTGAACCTGTCAGAAAAGGAAATTTTTGACCGTCATATACGGTACAAGGTCTCCGTGGAGCAAGGGTTTAGCTGTAACATGACGGTTGTAGGTTCGATCCCCACTCGAGGGAATGCGTTATTTTATTAATATTATTAATATTTTTATTTCTTCACCCCGGCACCAAGGCAAACGCCCCGCGGCGGGTCCCCGCCACTCAACACGTAATGCCTTGAAAAAACCGTGTGAAGCTGATTTAATTTTTTATAAACGGTTACGGTACGGTTTCAAATTAAATCTACCTACCTAAAAACTGTGAGGCTAAAAGAATATAATTGCTTTAGTGTGAAGGTTACTTTTACTTAACTAACGTGAATTTAATTTAATATATCAATTAAATATCAACCAAAAAGTCGACTAAGTTGAAAAATGTTTGCGCTGGACGTCCGGAAGTACATTCAAACTGGAAGCGTCAATACACAGACCGTTGATAATCTTGGTGTCATGGTCAGACTATTATATTAAAATTTTAATTTTATGGTTCATTTTGAACCTACAGTAGCTATCACGTCTATTAAATCGAACAAAAAAATATTATAATCAATATTGAATAGATTTGGTTTCTAAGTTCTGATACTTTTACAGAATATATAAAAAAGTGATATAATATATTATCGGCGGGTTCATTTGAAATATATTTTTGTTTTTATAACTAATGTGGCACCATGAGATGTTCTCTAACTGAAAAAGATTAGCAAGGTTAAAAAAAATGACACACTAATGTGTATAAGAAATTTTGAGATTTTTTTTCCCGACTGCTAAGGGAGGGTTATGTTTTTCGCGCGTATCTTGTATGTAAGTATGTAATATTCTTTATAACCTCATATCTCCAGAATCGCTGAACGGATTTACATAATTGAAGTATCGTTGATAGGTGATGTTAAAAAAACACAATCATGGCGGCTGCGGGACGCAATTGGACTTAGTGAAAAAAAATCCTTTCGAATACTACAATATAGGTATCAAATTTAAGAGCTAGTTAGAAATACTAGTATTAACTAGTATTTCAAAAAGTTATATCTTGATTATCATTACACGCAATGTTTCTAAATTGGGTGATTCGTGGAGAACGGAGTGTCTGAACGCTAGGTTCTGTTTACATATCCCTTTTTCATACATTTAAGGGAAAATAGCCTTGTTTTCAATTTCTCCATACAATCGGTAAAAGGCACTCTGTAATAACCACTGAATAGAATGATGGATGTATAGTAATGTTTAGAGAAAGTTTGTGCTAATATCGTCATAAGTCATAAACAGGTGTTGGATAATATGGTAATAATGAATTATAGTAGCGAATTTGATTCTCGACTTGAGTATTTTTTTGCGTTTTTCTTAAATAGCTGCAATTTCGTTAGGGTATCGTTAGTTATATAATTTTTAATTATCTGGGTCATGATATTTATTGGAAAATATTTGGAAATAAAACAAAAGAAACAGAAGTAAACAAAGAAATTCGAAAAATTAAGTCATATTTTTCAATAGTTGGAAAACCAAGCAACCAAAAATAAAACAACAGGCTATAGAAAAAAAAACACAAAACAAATATTTCATACAACAGAAAACAGATATTTCATACAACACAAAACACAAAATTACCGAAACCATTAAAAAAATATTAGAGCAACCCATATTTACAAAATTTTAAAAGCATTTCGCTACAAAATGAGGCTTCATCCATTACGTGGCCGTTACATCAGCTGTTTTTGACAAGAACATTGTTACGTAAACCGAAAGCGTATCTAGAAAGTTAATGGCCGCATTTTAGTTAAGTAGCTCATAATAGAACCTATTTTATGTTTTGTATGGATAAGTTACAAAAATAAGACATTTTGCTGTATCGATTTTGATGTAATTTGTAACTTATACTGAAAACGATGATGATTCAAAATTAAAGTCAAAAGTAAAAGTGAAATGCGCTTTATTTTACACCGATTAACGGAACACTGGCCTTATTACTAAGTGAACAAAATCTTCCAAGCAACCTTACGGTAGATCAGATAATAAATTAAAATGAAGTTTGTTTGAGTATATCAAAAATTATGTAGATGTTAATATCTATACAATAAAATAAATTAGCTTCACGCTGTATCCCGCACACAGCAGGATAGGCAAAAGTAACCTCGTGTTAAGACACTCCGTTCCCCACATTCCGCCGAATTCTGAAAGCATTGCATGTTAAGTGGCAGAACTCAACGACGCCATTTGCCTCGACACCAGAGCGAAGAAACAGAAATATGAATTTGAATAAATATTTTATTTCCTCGAGTGGGATTTGAACCCAAAAACAGTCGCTTTTACAGTCACACTTTGTGCCCCTGCGCCACCACCGGTCTCATAATATGTATACATCTACACATTTTTTGATATACTGTACTTTGTGTATTTGTTTACATAATAGCCAAATAAATAAGGAAAGAAAGAAGCGGAACCTAACATCATACATTTAAGGCGAAACAAGCCTATATCACTGTGTGCATTTTATTCATGGTTACTGGCATAGCGTCTTATTCATTATTAACCTATGTTAATATAAAACTCTTCCGTTACTTCACTACACAAAATAGAAACCAAATAAAAAATTTGGCATCGTGATAGTAGTAGTGCCCAACCGGCACGTTGGGCACGCCATAAGCGAAGACCAGAATCGAGCAGAAATTTGGCATGTCCTTGAAATTGGCAGTCTCTTGTGTTTTGTCAGGAACACTTAGTGAGAATTTTGCGGAATTCCATTATATTCTACGGAAAAGAAAAATGAGATTGAGTAATAGTACTGACTTATATAGAGACTGCTTGTCATCTATAAGCCTTAAAAACAAATTTTGTAGCTCCAACAGTTATGTACAACACTGCCAACAAAAAATAATTGAGAAGAAAACATACAACACTAGTTCCGTATGACTCAAATTCATAACCTACTTTCAAAATAATACAAATTCAGTCAAATAATTCAAATAAAACTTTCGTGCTATACAATGCTAGTTCCCAGATACAATCAGTTTTTGCTGCGCCATCAGTGAAACTCCGCTTTTCACCTTCCCACGATCTTCAGACGTAGAAATTATTGTATATTGTGCGTTTTTACCTTAAACATTTGGTTATTTGGATTTTCTTTACATATTATATAACAACTTTATTATTGTTTGAAGATCTATAGTTAATATTATATATAAAGCTACCTATATAAAGCTAACTATATAAAGCTAAAGAGCATCGCGCTTACATCAGGAACTGCCAAATTTAATTGAAAAAATATTATTTGTGTATGTAATTGAAAGTTTTTCGAAGACGAAAATTTCAATTACATCACGTTGATCGTTACAATATAACTCACTGTATCTGTGGTCAAAGTTACATCGAACACTTAGCACTCACTTACTTAGTATACAACTCTACGTTGTTTCCGTTTGACCAGACAAGCAAAGTCACAAACTTATTTAAATACAATATAAAACAATACAAAAACGTCAAGGAGCAATTTAATGGTATCTGAACTGCAATCATGAGTACAATCATATCAGTTTCAATATTAATCACTATCATCCCAGCCTTTTATACGCCGACTGCTGCACCACAGGCTTCCTTCAAGGACGACGACGGGTCCTGAGCTTCCTGCGTGGCGATTTCCGGTCACATTTATTCAATACGAATAGTAGGAAGTGAGTTTATAATAATGAAAGTTTTTATGGCTTGGATATAATAAAATACGACGGGTTCAACCATTTACTGCAAATATTTAACGCTTAACGTGGAATTCAATAATTAAGTATTATTGGCTTCTATTTATCTTTCATGTTAAGAAAAAGTCATTTCATGAAAAAAAATATTGATTAACTTATCTTGCCATTTATTACAATGATTTTGTATCAAAAGTGTGAGGCCAGTCGTGGCGCAGTGGCACAAAGTGTGACTGTAAAACCGACTGGTTGTGGGTTCGATCCCAACTCGAGGAGATGAAATATTTACTTAAATTTATATTTCCATTTCTTCGCTCTGGTGTCGAGGCAAAGTGCGGCGTTGAGTTCTGCCACTTAACACGTAATACCTCCAAAATTCGGCAGAAAGTGGGAAACGGAGTGTCTTAACACTAGGTTCCCTCTGCTTACCCTGCTGTGTGCAGGATATAGCGTGAAGGTAATTTAATATTTTTTTTATTTTGTATCAAACGTTCTTTCTCTAGCTAAAATGATAACAAGTACTTCCCGGTAGGTGACCTACGCAAGGTTTCCAGCCGAAACCTAAACTGAACCTACGGTCCGTTACTAATATTTATAGATGTTTTCTTAAGAAAAAATAATATTATTACTGCATATTAAACGCCAGTAAGAGAATATTTATTTATTTATTTATTTATAATATAAGGAAGATGTATCAATTATATGTCAAAGATAACTCAGGGGTCATCCAAGCGTTATATTAGTTATGCAAGCGGTTGCGCACGCGCACGTTACATCACAGCAAAAGGTCACACTATTGTGTAATGATAAATTCGGAAGTAATAAGATCTTTATATATCTCTGATTAAACTGAGTAATAAATAATAAATTTTATTATTCAGCTATATTTCGCTTTTCAGTTCACGAGTATATGGAAAGAACCAGGTGCTAGGTTTATTCGGTTTTTGCTATTTCAAATTAGAGACATTGCGTGTAAAGTGGCGGAACTCATTGCCGCGGTATGCCTGTACAATACAAATAAATAAAATTATATTATCATACAAATACTACAAGTATTATTATAATTTTGTTTTTACGAGAGTGTATTTGAAAGATTGAATAGGTGAAATATTATAAGATAAAATATTTATAGAATTAAGGATATTTTAATGGCGCATCAGAAGCTGTATTTATTTAGATTCACAAGTATTGTATTACTTAATAAGTTAATTAAAAATAACTACAATGGTATCTCGACTCACCGGCATAGCGTCTAAACGTGACAGTTGGGTTCGGTTCCCACTAGGGATTATTTTTTTTTTGTAATAAGATAAAATGTGACATTGAGTTCCGCCCCTCAATAGACAATGTCTTGAAAATCAGACGTGATGAGATATATGGGAAATGGAGTGTCTCTATACTAGATTTCCTGTGCTTAGTCTGCTGTATGCGGGATACTCTGTGAAGCTTCAAAGTAAAATAATAAAAAATAATAGTAAAACATAACAATATAGTTTATATTGAAAGCTCTGTCGTTATCTTTATGTTTGGTTTCTAATTGTCAAATATTTCTGAATATTTTTCATTATTGTCCATTTGATGTTATATAAATGCTCGAGTTGAACTTATAACTAAAAGGAATAAACATTTTAAGAGGCCGTCGTGGTGCAGCGACACAGGAGTGTGACTGTAACACGACGATTGTAGATGCGATCTTCGGGGAAAATTTATAATTACTTATTAATTATTAATGTTTTCATTTCTTCGCTCTGGCACCAAGACAAAAAGCCCGGAATTGATTTCCATCACTCAACACGTAATGCCCCGAAAAAGTCTGCGGAAAGTGGGGAATGAAGTATCTTAACTCTAGGTTCCCCCTGCCCAACCTATGTGCGGGAAACAGCGTGAATCTGAAATATCCTTTTTAATAATAAAGTAAAAAAGATATTAGGTAAGCACAATCATAAGAAAGCTAATATATATATATATACATTAAATGTTTATACACATGTATCTACGTATGTGTATATAATATATCGGAAATAGTGGAATCGAGTTAATAATATGTATATTTATGTAAATTACCTGTACGCCTGTATGTTCGTACACACGTATACGACAGGCCATTAATATTTAATTATACGAGTAAGTATGCGATGCTAATGTTGTATCTGTGGTATTGGTTCCGTGGAATAGAATGTCGATGTAAGAACATGCTGCTTGCTTTGAATAGAATTGATAGGAAGAGATAGGTTTAGTGACATCTATGTTTATGATAAAAATGTGTGTATAAGAAAAGCTATTATGGGGGGCAGTAATAACACCTAAGGCAATGATTTTTCAAAATTCTTGTCTGTTTGTCTGTGCGCCTGCGCACGATAATCTTAGAACCGATTTAAATGCAGTTTTCACTTTCACTGGTGAAAACACATGTATTTTGGTCAACTTCTTTTAACATTTGGTTTTTTGGTGTTTGTTTTATTTTGATCGATTCGTAAATAAAAAAGATGTTGAAACATAACTCTTTAACTGGATTAATCGCGTATACTTGATTGTTTTTGGAAACTCGACTTTTCATACATTTTGCAGTAACTAAGGTGGTGGTATACATATATCTGTCAGTTGACACAATTATTATATCAAATCAAAATCTGTTCGCAAATGATATATTAGTTGCCTTTACTTTATTGGAGACTTCAAAGTTTTATCAAACATTCTGTTCTGTAGCATAGTGATTCCGAGTTTAAGTAGCTTATTGTAGGAAATCTGAAATATCATTAACAGAGATTCTAAAACAATAATAAATTTAAAAAGCGCTTCAGTATTTAACATAAACGGTTCTTACCGCCGCCGCTATTAAAATTATAAGAACCGCTTAGGCATGTATACAAAAAAATGAAATTTTTATACGGTTTTCAAAATATTTTTCCATCTTTTATGTAAAATAATTATTCTTATGCTGGTATTCGTTTCATTGTTGCCTTTTTGACTATTACGCAAAAAGTTGATATACAAATTTATCAACACCCTAAAGTGAAACTAGACCAGACGTACTGATGGTCCATGATGCCGATACGTGTTAGAGTGGATACCGTATTTAGGAAACCGTAATTCAGTTCCCTGTCCAGTCCTGCGTTCTGCAGCACAGTGAACACACATGAGATTTAGAGAAGGTCACTGATGGTGAATGGCTGTGAGCAACCAAGACCGGGATGGCCAACACTCAATAAGGCCAACCTTCAGCTATTACCTAAAAACAATTATTTTTTCTTCCCATATGGGACCCCAAATATAATAAAAACTCCCATAGATCCATATCTAATACTGTCTCAATAAATATCATGCCACACGAAATACCTAATTATAATAAACATAACCAGCGCACTGCGTGATTGCGTAAGAATATAAATTTATAGCAATGTTTTCGTGTCCCGTTACGAGCGCCGCGGTAAGTGACACGGTATTAGATGCATGTGGAGTTGTTAAGGCTACACAGGTAATTTGTTGATTTTATTCATTTAATTATTGATTAGTCAGTCGTGGCGCAAGGGCACAAGCGTGAGACTGTAAGCTCTAGAATTTGTTGGTAATTAGAGAACGGAGTATCTTAACACTATACTGCTGAACTTCCACATGAGGGATACAGCGTGAAGCTGAAAAAAAAAGTGAAATTAAAGTATAGTTCACCGAAAGTGATTTCTCAAATTTTCCATATATTATGCATGTAACATATATTAAAACAAAGCTTCTCGTCCCATTTTGCCCAAGAACGTCTTAATTTGTTTTTTTATAACCACATATAAGCCAATCGAATTTACTAAATTAAATAAAATATAATAATTTATATTGACATGGTCGATTTTTTGGAATATATAATATTTCATTTTATGATATTTTTTTATTATTACTATATACTGCTTATATTATATCTAAAATTTATAAGCCAATGACAGCTATCCTACTGTTTATGAATACAATGTACTGCATGGTGCATACAGCTCAAGCATGCCAGTCACGACGATGACCTGAGTTAATTATAATAAAGGAAAATAATAAAGTTGGTTGCAATGATCGATTTATATCTCAGGACTAAATCTAATCGTAAACAATATTATGAAAGTGGTAACTTTATGGTAACCGGATAAATTCTGGAAGTACTGATAGAAAAAAAAACCACTGTATATTTCTATAATAATATTGTAAAGCTGAAGAGTTTGTTTGGTTAAATGCGCTAATCTCACGAACATCTGTTTCGAATTGATGTTTTTTTGGATAGTCAATTTATACAGGAAGAATATGGTTCTATTACATCACGTACATTATTACAATTTAACACACAATGAAAGCAAGTAAGAGCTAGTTAAGAAAAGATACCTGAAGAAGTTGCGGCGTTAGTATCCGCCTTTTAACCAGAAATTACTCTACAGCTTAGAGTGTAGAGAAGCTTAGGGCTAATTAATACAAGTTCAATCATACTTGATTCAAAAACAGTAAAGTAAAAAATAAGAAGTAAGATACGTACTAAAATAGAAGATTTATATAATCTGATATGGGTGTCAATACTTCTTACGCATTTAGCAGATCAACGAAACTAGAGTTTAGACATTCGGTTCTCTATCACAATAATAATTATTTAAATATATTATTTCTCAAAATACTTACTTTTATTAACGTAATTGAACAAATTTTTACCCTTGGCTGTACCCCTGTGGTCAAAGCAGTAACTCTTTGGTTTACAGGAAAACGATTATCGTTATGTAGACTGTAGCCTGTAGACAAACCAATAAAAATATTTTAAAACATTTTATTCATAATTAAGCCAGTAGTTCTTGAGATCAGTGCGTTCAACCAAACAAACTATACAGCTTATAATGTTAGTACAGAAATATAGTATAACTTTTAATTCCATATAATGTTAATTTTATAAAGAAAACTACCTCTTAACAAATTTCACTGACTCGCAACGATACTAAAAAACATATGCCTGTCTCGTTCATGCACTTAATCTTTACACATTTCTATCCCTTTCTCACATGTCATTGACTCCCGTTAAGTAATTCTATTAGTTAGCGAGTCAACTTTTTAGAGTTCCTGAACTCATTAAATTAAATTTATGAGTTTTAAGCGTCACTCACTTTAAGTGCAATGGAGAAAAGCATGTTTAATATTTATTTTTAAATGCAAAGTTTCAAGTTCCAATACAAAATAAATTTTACCGGGATAAGAGGCGTGCTAGGGAATGAAATTATCCGTGTTATAAATTCTATGGAAGTTGATTTAACTATTTTATAGCTAAAGTCAAATTTATAAAATTAAAATGGTAATAATTATTTATTTATTTATTTTGTAAAACTTATTCTATGTCCTTTTCATAAACTCACAAACTTACAAAATTTTTGTACAATAAAGTTTTGCAAATCTTTTAAAGAGTATATATTGAAATTAACTTTTACCGGTTGCAAGTAGAGGCATTCTCGATAAATAGGTTGTCATAAAGAATTTATTATTCCGTAGCAGTTCCGCAGAATAGAGCGTTCAACTAATAAACTTTTCAGCTTTACAGTATTGGCATAAATAATGATGCCTGATAGCTTTATAGTTCCGTACTAACAGAATACAAATATTAACATTTTAATAAAATTTTAGTATAATTATTAGCATTAGGTAGAATGAATTCATAAATAGAGCCCTAGGTTCCTTCTGACATCTCGCTATATGCGGGATACAGCACGAAGCTAACAAAAAAAATAAAAGATATAAAGAATATTGACGCGGTTCAATTGCACTGAAATGGCAAGTGAAATTCTTCCTTCACCAGCAAACTATGTATGTACGTACATATATACATCTATTATTTAATATACAATCGTTGAACTGCCGATGCCAACACTGATATTTCAGTACAATACAAATAATAATGTAATTGTATAACATTACGCGATTGGTACGTGAAAGTGAAACGGTACGGTTAGCAAAAACATATATTATCAAAAGTCTACTTATAATATACTATTTAAGTATTGTATAATATATTAATAAATGATGCCGTGGAGGCGCAGCGTCGGCTGTGAGTTCGATTCCAAATCGGAGAAATTAAATATTTTCATTTCGTGGCTCGGGTAAGAAGTTAAAGATTTTATTTCTGCCACTGTTGCGTGTTGACGCAATGTCTCGCAAAATTTAATAGTTAGTGGAAAAAGGGTCTAAATAAATATAAAAATAATATTCTTTTCGTTACTAAGATCTAAAAAGAAAATAACCGAATGTCAAGATTTTCTCCTCAACTCTCAGAGATATTACACTACGTAATTTAAGCTAAGCGTACGCCCTAACATGTAATGGGCTTTGCTAGGCAAATAGATGTAATATTTTTTTAGTACAATTATTCTCTTGAATATCGGTCTAGTTTACAATCTTCGTAGCTTAAATCAGACACTCAAATCAATATAGTGAAGTGTTATAATATTTTTCTCTTGCTTTTTACTACTTGACTGAGCAACGTCAAAGATTCGTCATAATCTTATGAATGCCACTAAAGTCATGACAATTATTAAAATTCGATTTATATCAAGTGGTATCATCGAAAAGGAAGGAAGAAAGGAAGGAAAGCTAAGAACAGTCTCTTAATTTTTTTTTCTGCTTACCCAGTTGTTTATGCGGCACATAAAGGTGAAATTGAAAATAATTTAAACAATATGTAGCCATATATACGTTTTTATTTTAAATAATTTATCTTCATTAAGTCAACTATAATTTTAAAAATGTTTTTTTTTTGCAAACGGTGTGGTCCACTTCGAGTTCGAGAAAAATGGCGATCATTGTGTAATCCACTTAGTGCTAGCTTGTTATTTTCTTGATATATTAGATATTTTTATATCTTCTCACTAGTGGCGAATCTCTTCGTTCTCTATTCTATTCTTTTTTTATTGGTCAGAATTAAATAAAATATAAACATATTTAGAATTTTCAAAAAACTTAACATTACTTACTTCCCCACGTGCTTTTTTGACCTTTTGATGAGTTTTAGGAATATATTAAAAATAAAAATGCAGGTTCACCGGAACCAGCAAAATTTTAAAAGTGGTCTATGACAAAAAAGCCTACACCTCCGCTCAAAGGGCTGGTGCAGACGATGCGTTTTATGCGTGAGTTGACTCGTGCAATCATGAGAAACTAGAAGCTTATATATTACGTGTCAAAACAAACAAATGTTTTGCAAATGACACCTAAATCGTGTACAAAACGCCAGTACCTCGACAAGCACGTTTTCCAAAAATTTTACGCTTGACTCAACGTACTAGTACTACTAGGGATACATCAGTCCTTCAGCGATTTAGCCACGAGTATAATGCATGTATTTAAAATAATATCAAATATTAAAATGGAGCGTAACAGATACGATATGGAACTTTTACTCGATAATTAAAACAACTAAATAATTTACAATTGTTATGCAAGCTTGCGAGGAGTTATTTCAAAGCATATGAGAAATTCAGAGATCCCATGCCAAACGGTACCCGTGTGGTGAGCTAGTGTTTACGACGACGCTTTCGAGGAATCGACTCTGAGCCGGTTCTTAGCTCACTGCCAAAATGATTGGAAACAAGACTATTTTTTTCTTTCGAACAACTAACACATTTTATTTATATAACATTTTATATTTATCTATAATTTTTTTCATGTATATTTCATCATATGGTGGTGTTTGGTGAAGGATTATATATTTTTTTCTTTCTGTGCAATAAGTTATATATTTCAATAACAAAATAATTTTTATTTCTTTTCTGCATTAAATACAAAAGTACATTCTCATTTAAAAGACTTCATTATTAGCCCCGAAAGTACACAAAAAAAATCGTAAACAAAGAATTAAATTAAAGTGTCTTTTAATAATGAAGTCTTTTATAACATCATTCGTCGTTGTACATATCATTATAATTTAAACCACATCTCTTTCTTCAATTCTAACATTTCTTGTAAAAATTCATTAACTTTTTTTATTCGAACAGATGCCAACGACCTACATCGAGCTCGATACAACGAATACAAAAGACTGAGAACGTACAAACAAAACGAACCGAAATATATAAAACCAATGTTTATACAAACTGAGAGTACAAAGAGAATGTTCCACGACAACTCGTCTGTGCCCGAGTTCAAACCAATAACGGACGCACAGATAAAAAAAATCAACGAAATTATCAAAGAACTGACCAGTGCAAATAAAGTACAAACACTAAGTACAAAAGATAAACGAAAAGGCAGAGTATTAGATAGTGATGCTGAATCCTCTAACATAGAAATTGAGACTAAGAAATATGAACAGTATGAAAAATCGTGCCCACAAGGTGGGAGTTGTGAATTTTTTTTCTACTGCTGGATGGTTGGTGGTCTTTTGGACGGATCGTGTGGAAGCCTCCTTAAGGGATGCTGCCACAGAGTAGCTAAAGCCGGAATACTTGGCGTTCAAGACTCGAACAGCATAGAGTATTCGTCAATAGAAGGACACAATTTTGGTCCAGTTTTAAATGATGAAAGTAAGTGAATTATTATCACACCGTTGCGTAATTAGTAGTTGCAAATGGCGCGAATTCGTTATCGATAAAAATTTCTTTTATAATAATCTAAATTTGGAAGAACAGTAAATGGCTGAGGTGTTATACAATAATTACTTATCATTAGCCATTCTTTAGATCTTTGGTAGTTAAATGTTTTTTTTTAATTATTACGTGACGGTGTACTTACCAGCAGAATAATTGACTAACAGAGCTCAGATGTGGTCGTGTGGCAAGACATAGCTAGGAGTAGAATTTTCTCGTTTGTTTCCAGATAACTAAGATGCTGATTAATGACGTCACAAGGTATTGCCAAATGTAAATAAATTTCTATATTTTATTATTTCCTTTCTACGCTCTCTAATTATGTCTTGCTTCCTCACATCTTTTTATATTATAATATTTTACTATAGTAGTATAATATGCATATTTATTATTAACATATTAATTTCTATTTCGCATGCTTTAGGTTTGCAGGTAAGTGATTCGTTATATATATTTTCTTCTTTTTGATATAACTGAACTTTTTATAACTGTGCTATTATTAATCATAAATATATTTACTTTGTATTTTATAAATTATCCATATATTTTTTTGTATGTTTTACACTGTATCGCATTTATAGGAAGAGGTAGGCAGAGGGAACTTATTGTTAAGTCACTCCGTTTACCACTTTCAAACATTGTATGTTAAGTGTCGGAACCCAACCACACCATACTTTGTCTTATTATCAGAGGAGTACCTACAGATGAAAATACTTCATTCGCAATTCCGGAAATCATCTTATATTAACGAAAATTAAAGCTCTATTTTTGGTTTTTTTTTTCTGATGGTCTTAATGCTGTTGACCTGGTATGGTCTAACCAGCGTCACCGGACTGGCTGTTTTTTTTTTGTAGTAGCATAAAAAACACACGTATTAAAAATCGCACCGTAATTATGTTAGTATGAACAAATGAAAATCTCTAAATACTCTCTTAGCAAAATATAATTTGAATATTCACCGATTGATTAACATCTTGTCTCTCAGTCGTGGCGTAGCGGCACAGCGCCTGATGGTGATGAGTTCGACTCCCACTCGAGATTAATTAATTATTAGAACTTCCTAGCTCTGGTAGCTTGGTAAGTGCTGTATTGAATTGGACCACTCAAAACACGATGTCTTCTCAAATATTTTTTAGGAAGAAATTTACTATTTATTTTCTATATAATGAGAATAGTTTCTTTAAAAAAAATCAAGCACAAGAGTTTGAATAAATAAAGCTAATCTAAACTATTGGTTGGAATTTAAATATACTTTTTGTAGGGTAGTCCATTTATCGATAAGGTATATTCCATCAGGTTACTTTTTATAATATTATAAATCCTATTATAACTGTAGTCAGAGTTACCTCACGTACTTATAATTTGCTGTGTCATAATAACTTCCATTTGACCACGGACCAAAGCCGAGGTAACAGCTAGTGAATAATAAATTTTCATCGTAAATCTTATATATTACAAATAGCAATCAACAAAAGTAGTGAAAAAAATATTTTAAGGTCAAGTAAATGTCGGAAAGTTGTGAACGAAAATGTTTTAAAAATGACAGAGTATCTTAGCACTAGGTTCCTAGGTTCCCTCTGTCTGTGTGTACGTGCAGGATACAGCAAGACACAAGAAAAATATGAAAGAAATAACAATGTGAACATGCAGCATATAACGAGATATGCAGAATAAGTTACGGTTATTGTAAGTTGAGCGATTATTGCAAGTTGAGTGATACTCAAATCCAGAAAGGCAGTCCAGAAACGTAGAAAGCGGTAAACAAAGTACCACACTAGGTTCTCTTTACCTATCCTGATTTGCGAGAAAAGCGTGAAGCTACGTTGCATTGTTTTTTCAAAATATAAAATTTTTAAGCGAACACCAAATACTTGACACTGACTTATTTGCATGTTACATAAGCACTTTCACTAGCGCCGGCGCATGACGATCTATTCAGCTTCAGCTCAATTATGATAGGCTTATACATGCTATAGAAGCCAAATGCAATATTGAGTTATTATGTCATTTATATAATAATGATAAATATTTAATTTACTTAGAATATTATTTAAAATTTTGTAAAAAATGTACCACATTTGAATTAACTGGACCTATATAAAATGTTTTTCGTCGAGTAATTTAGGAGCAAATTGTGACAATTGAACCAACAGATATATTCGTTTTGTATCTTTTACGGTTTTCTAGAATTGCTATGAAATAAAATGTCATGCATTTTTCTTAATTCAGTTTCACGCTGTATCCCGCACACAGCAGGGTAGGCAGAGGGAAACTAGTGTTAAGAGACTCCGTTCCCTACATTCCGCCGAATCTTTGAGGCTTTGCGATTTTGTGCTGAGTGGCGAAACTCAACGCCGCGCTCTGCCTCGACACCAGAGCGAAGAAATGAATATATCAATGTAAATAAGTATGTCAAAGTCTTTAGGCTAAAATTTACGTATTTTCCCTATTACTCCACTGAATTGCAAAACCTAAAATTCAACATAAAAATCATAATTTCTCAATATGCGGATAACCCCAGACAGACCTATTCCATTAAGCACAGTCATCAATTAAATATGCTATTTAAGTTATTGCAACAGACGTGTTGCATTTTAGTAGACCTCTTAGAAGGTAGCAGCTTCGAAGCCTTCAAAGTTATTTCGAAGTTTATTTTTGACCACGTTATTTATCCATGTCGTCAAAATATTTGTTGGCAAATATTGAGACTTTTTTTTAAGGTTAAGTGGGACCTTTGTTTAGGCTCTAAGTTGGTTTTTTTAAGTAACTACAAATCGATATAACTGGTTATAATTCGTTTTTTTTCCACCTGGGTCCTATATTTCAGTAGTAATTGTTATAATATAGGCCACTTAATATTTGGGACATGGCTATACACCCGACGGTAGCGGATTCGATCCTCAGTAGACGAACCGGCGACCTTGAGGTCGTTGGAAAAGTCTGGAACGGAGTACCTTTAATCTTAACACTAGGATCCCTCTGGCTACTTACTCCGATGCTGACGGAAAAACCATAAAGCTCTTAATTTTGTTGCTTAATATTTAAACCTACTTCTGTTCGATAAATACATTTAAATCTTGTTACTTAATCTTAATCTTCAAATTTATTTACCAATCCCGGACCTACATTCTGTTTCTTAATGTACGAAAAGCCCATTTAAATTTCTCAGTTTGTCAATATCCATTCCTTTGGACTCTATGGCATTGTGATATGGCTATAAATTAAGCTAGTGCTGTTAACTGGCATGACGCATTTTTAATAACGACAGCCAATATCGGGGTCACATCACTATATACATTAAGCAAATGATTTTTTTTGTAACGTGATATATTTGGCTGAATAATTTTACGTGTTACGTTATTTTATATGTAAACTAGTTATTACTTACGATTTTGCCTTATTGATCAAATTGGAGTAAATAAGCGATTTATTCTAAGTCGCCAAGGTGCTGCAACTGCTGCTTAGATGGATTAAATGAAAATGATTAACGTTTACAGCTTATAGTTTCCCACCGTAAGTGGACCATTCAAAACAAAAAAAAATCGAAGCAGTAGTTTCTGGGATATGTTTAACCAAATGAATTCTTTAGTTTTATAATATAGAAGAGCTGATTTGCGTTAAAAAGTCCGTCAGGAAAGAAATTTTAAAATATTGATTGTGTATTGATCAATTCCTATTTAATAAAACTAAAGTTATATTCAAGTTCATATTCCAAATATTCCGTATTCAAATAAATTTTTGCAAACACTTTTGAATTAATGATTCACATTGAACTAATACCGGCTCGGAAAGTAATTCGACTGAAAAGAATCCACGTGAATTACGCTGGGCAATTGTAGAAATACGGTATATTATTTTGTCTTTTAGTATCGGTAGTCGAGTGTATGATTATAGATATGACAAATGAGGTTATTTTTAACTATTATTAAGCTTGCGGCTTCGTCTGCGAGCTTCTGCTTTATACAAATATTGTATGATAAGCCGTCTTCTTGAATTATTTTGTCCGTTAGTAAAAACCTCTTTTAAACTTTATTATACTTAATTTGGAATATCTATATAATAAATTAGAAAGAGTATTTTTTATAATTTCTAAAAATAATAATATAAAATTCAAAATATAATCGTTTCTTGTAACTGACAAAACAAATTGCGGCTTTGCGGCAAAGACGAAAAGTGGAGAACAAAATAATGAGGCACGTTCTTTTTCTCTGCTCACACTAGTGTCCTTTTAATTTCATTCACCTCAGTGGAAATCAAACCCACCACCGTCGCGCTTACGTGGGGCACACCCCATGCGCTACAACGACCTCACGATTTAAATTTTTGTTGATTATTTCCAAATATTTAGTAATTGCCGATATCTTCGATGGTTTATAAGTAAAAGGATTTACGCAATTTCTTAATAATAATGAAGATATATGAGACACCATTATGGCGCAGTGGGACAGCGTATGGCAATCAAAGCGAATTGTGTGGGTGTGACACAAACACTTCTATCATCACCCAAAAGTACAACAAAGCATAGTTGCTTTGGTGTTATGCGGGTCGTAGCCCTCGGTTGTGCGTATGTATTGTATGTTGTATGTTTCGACAAAAAAATTAACTACACTTTTTAATAGTTTAGATCAATTAAAACATTTGCAATTTTCACTTTCAATACTTACTTATCGGTTTGTACATTGTTTTTTTAATAAAAATATATATTTTTATATGAATCTAGTATTATCGTGTTTTAGACATGTTTCAACAACTTATGAAAGTATATGTTTATTTAATAATGTACATGTTTATTAGTACCTCATTTATTCATTGCATTTAACCAAGGAAATCCCAGCTTCTTTACAAACCAGAAGTAAACGGAAAATGAAAGTGAGCTTACGTACGAGCTTCGAAAACGGAATATGATTTATAATTCTATTAAATTACTTAATTGTGTCACGAGTTAGAGATTATCATCCACCATTCATTGTATAATAATTATTGAATTAGACACAAAAAACGTCACCAGGTGTGGCGCAGGAGCACAAAGTATGACTGTAAACGCGAAAAGTTGTGTGTATTTAATATTTTTTTTAAAGAACTCACGGGATAAAGTATTAACTAAAGAAAAATAAAACTACAAGCATAACCAATATCTGTAATCGTAATCTGTAATCGTTTAAGGGTCGATTTCTAGCCGGGGCTACGTTCGCGTTTAGTACTATTTCATTTCCTCGCCCGAGTACGATAAAGCGCGGTGTTGGGTTCCACTACTCAACAACACGTAGATATCTTGATTCTGGCGTTTATTCTAGCTGGACGGACTTAAAATATTCTATTGGGGCCTAACACTAGGTTCCCTCTGCCTAACCTGCTGTGTGTGATACAACGCGAAGCACAGATAAAAAAAGTCTAATATCTTTATCTCCACATAGTCTGTCCGTCACTCAGTGACGGAAGAGTTTTATATATATTTAAATTGCTCTACCAGATGTTTTTACTTTCATATGTACAATATATACTCTACACAGTACATAAATATAGTTGGCAGCGTAACAAAGTATCATACCTCGCTATACATAATGTATGGGATAGTTAGAAATTCATTTTTTACCAAAGCATCGATGATCGAAAGTGCGATCAATACAAACAGTGTTTGATGGGAGCTTTTCCCATAAGGCTAGAATTATCTGAAGATGAACTTTTTTACCGAGCTGTGGTGTACATATAGTTCTCTTTAACCTTCACCAACGATGAGGAATACACGTGGATTACATTATAGCGTCCCGTATAGCAGGATAGGCAGAGGGAACCCAATTTGAACACATTAGGGCCCCCCCTTACCACCCAATTTTACTCGGGGGTACTCAGAGAGAACGGAGCGCCGAACGCTTCGGTCTCTACATACCTCTTTCGCTTCGTCCACTGCCTCTCTTCATACATGCCCTCCGGGCGTCCTCATGCTTTTTACGCGACCTTCTCTCCAGTATCCTTGATACTGTGTTTTCGAAAGTCAATCGAGGTTTTCCCCTACCTCTCTTACCTCTCACTTTTCATCATAAATCTTTTTTGCCATTCTTTCATCACTCATTCGTTCGATGTGCCCAAACCAGCTGAGCACTTTCTTCTTCATTCTCACCGTGACATCCTCGCTAGTACCTGTCATTATGTGTATCTCTTTATTGCGGATTCGATCAGCTAAGCTGACTCCGCACCGACAGCAATACGCCTTTCCACATACATATCGTATCTTCCATCTCTACAGCACATACTTCTCAAGTATACCACTACAATAGTTTCTAAGATAAGCGTATTTTACCTTACAAATATATACCTTAAACAAACTTCAGTTTTATAATATGAAGCATAGATATGATGTAGTATAACTACTGTTTCTTATTAATATAACTTTGGTTTCATCAAAAGAAATAGGTAAAGTTGCCTCAGAATCCTAAAAAAAATACCATATATCCGGTGATCATGATAATTTGAGAGGAAATAATTGATGTCTTTTAAATAATATGTAATTTGGCGTCCTTCATGTATATTTGAAAGGATGCACTGCAAAGGAAGTATATTAGAGACACTTATGGTACAAGTATGAAGCGATTATTTAAGAGGTAAGTATAATCGATCTTAAGAATAAATAAAATAATTTGAACGCGATAACCTCAGGAACTACTGGTTCGATTTAATAATTGTCCTGTGTTTGACAGTCCACTTATCGAGGAAGGCTATAAGCAATATAATATCACGTCGAATCGTTTTAATGTGAATGCATGCATTTTGTATAACGATAAAAAGCATGAGAACGCCATACAACATGTACATGCAGGTTAATGACAGTAAAAGAGGCGAAAGAGGTTTACAGATACCGTAAGGCTTGGTGTTCCATTTCTTCTGACACAAGGCATAAAGGAAAAAAAACAAAACGAACGAACACTAAAAATATCTACACATTATAAAAAAAATTAAAATCTACACATAAAATCGCGATCTTCATTTACTTAGATCGTACATTAGTAGCGTTCGTCGACGCGTAGTTTCCGCGATACACGGCGCGCCTTTCACTGCTTGTTAATGCATGGCATTATAGTTTAGCGATGTTACTGCACCAACACTTTCGTTTTCATAGGTTTGGTGTAAAAAAAATGGTGGAAAACGCAAACGCGATCACGTTTTGTAGAAATATGTATATAAAAATATGAAGAAATCGGAATATTTATGATTTACTTATCATATTAAACATATTAAATCATTACATTATGATAAATAATTTGCAAAAATTATATATAATATTCTAGGAATGCGAAAGATGATGAATGGAACTTAAAAACATTTTTTTTTAAGTTCCATTCATCATCTTTCGCATTCCTAGAATATTATATTATTTATTATTTATTTTGAATACCTATTCAACTATATCTTTGACATTATTCGTAAATTTCTTTTCTTATTTTTTTTAAATTCAGTGGCGGAACTCAAGTAGCGCTTATTTCGTTGTGTGTGTGTGTGTGTGTGTGTGTGTGTGTGTGTGTGTATGTGTGTGTGTGTATGTGTGTGTGTGTGTGTGTGGTTATGTGTGTGTGTGTGTGTGTGTTGTTATAGTGAAGAGATGACAATATTCAATATTTTCCTAGAGGATTCGAACCCACAACCTGTCGTGTTTACAGTCACAGGCTTGTATGTCCTGCGCCACTACGTCCTTACTAATAAACACTTTACAATACCAAACAAAAGTTTATCGTTTAACTAATAAAATATTGAATATGTCCTTTAGTAAGGTATTTTTCATTATTCAATATTAAAACGAAGTTCAAGAGTCATCGACTATAAAAGGACTATAATCTCACACTGTAACATCAAATATAGTTCATTAAAATTTTAATACTTTTATATTACAAATTGTCACTATTGATCATCAAATAATAATTGAAATTAATAAGATTTTTTCAATGCATGCATTTTATTTTTGCATTTTTTATTAAAAACCTTTGTCATAATTCTTTTTCTATTTCACGAGGCCAGTCGTAGCGCAGCGGCACGAAGTGTGACTGCAAAACCGACTGGTTGTGGGTTCGATCCCCACTCGAAGAGATGAAATATTTACTTAAATTTATATTTCCATTTCTTCGCTCTGGTGCCGAGGCAAAGCGCGGCGTTGAGTTCTGCCACTCAACACGCAATGCCTCCAGAATTCGGCAGAAAGTGGGGAACGGAGTGTCTAAAACACTAGGTTCCCTCTGCCTACCCTGCGGTGTGCGGGATACAGCGTGAAGCTGATTTGATTTGATTTGATTTGTCATAATTATTTTAATTTCACCGCTCTGGTAGTGCAGCGTTGTGTTTCGCGATCCAATACGCAATTTCTCGAGTTTAGAAAAAGCTCAATGTTATGTTCCTATTCGGATTAAATAAGAATTCACTTAATGTTAACGATGCTTTTACTTTAGGTTTACATTCCCGTATAAAGCCCGCGGCAGTAAACAAATAGCCAGAGAGAACGGGCGTAGTGCCAGATCACTCTATCCTAAGTTTGACGTCCGAATTCCATTTTATTGCTATATTAAAAACTGTTAATAACGAATTTATCAACTAGGTATTACTAATAACTTTTGGATTTAAATATTATTTTTATATACCAATTTTTACATATACTCTACAACAAAAATCTTCAATTAAACATAGTATCGACTTCCGAAAGGAAGTTAACAGTAATTAGAGCACAACAGGAAAATGTATTCGAACTTATCTAATATTTTAACGCAACTACTAATAAAAAATACAGTTTTGTTTGCGTTTGTGTGTATTTATGTTATACAATATCTTGATTACAGAAAAAAAATATTAGTTCATTAAAGCAAATTAAATTTCACTATTAATTAGTTAAATTTAAATTTTCCGGAGCATTGAGTGTGACTGCATTTGCAGCGGTTGTGGTTCGATTCCCATTGCGTGGAATGAAATATTTTTATTGTGTTGCTCTGGTAACAAGACAAAACTCGGTATTGAGTACCACCACTCAATTCGCTATATCTCGAGAACGATGTAGAAAGCGGAGATAGAAGTGTCTTAACATTAGATTCTCTTTCATTATCCTGCTATGTGCGGGATGCAGCGTTAAGCTTAAAAAAATTAAAATGAAATAAAAAGTTTAAACAATAACAGTAGGTATCTATAATCCTACTCGTATATAAAGTGTTAATAAACGAAAATTGAAAGTATGTATTACAAAATTGTTGAATTATTTCACTTCCGCCATCTTATCTCTATACTATTGTTACTGATCGAGTGAAAACAATGGTGAGATGCAATAAGGTCTATACTACACTATAAGGCAAAGCGGTAGCGATTTCTAAATAATATGAACATATTAATTCGTATAACGTAATAAACAAAAATATAACAAATATTTTAAATTATCAGTAAAAAAATTATATCAAATGGAGTTATATGAAAATATAGTTTTTTAAATGAAGCCTGTGTTTTTAAATGAACCCTGATGTTGTAGCTTCTAGAAAAAAACAAACCGCAGCATTAAGTGTTACAACCCAACACATAATATGGCGAAAATGGGGTAGAAAGTGGGAAACAGAGTGTCTTAACATTAGATTTCTTCTGATATAAATTATAGTTAAATAAGAACCTTGACATAATATTCTAACAAGTCGTTGTATATTAATTACAATATGTAATTATAATTAATATCCATATATTAAAATACTAACTTAATGTAACCGAAATATTACTTAAAATTACATACAATGGACCAGTCCGTTCTTTCCTTATTGAAATACTAAAAATAGAAATTGATTAACAGAAGTTTTCTTTACATGCTCTGTAATTATTCGATTTTATGACTCTTTAATAGCTTTCTGATGATAGGTTGTAAATACAATAGTAGGAGTGTAAAACGTTACGTTTATGTTGTTTTTTATAGGTGAAAATATAAATTGTTGACAGTCTTGTACAAAAGGGCAGTGGGTTCGATTTAAGAATTTTAGTAATATTTTATTTTAGTTTCACGCTGGATCCAACATACAACAAGATAGATAGAGGGAAACTTGTAATATAACACTCCGTTCCCCGTGCATCTAATAATTATATTGTAATACACGTAATTTGAAATTCTATTATTCGGAAAAAAGTTGAATGAAATATTAGAATTTTTTTCATACAAATATTCTCTGTCCAATTTTTTAACGTCAAATTTGGCTTGTATAAAAAAATATGTGTCACTCGGAAATATTTATATATATAATAATTTAATTTTCCAGATCGAGTTATAGAAGTCCGGTCTGCTAGGAAAGTATATATTTACTATATTTATTAATATATACAATTAGATCAAAATTATGTAACTTTGCTTAAGTTTTACATTTAATATGCATTTAAAACAGCAGCTTGTGTCCGTATCGAGCACCGACTATTGTTACGCTTTACCGGTTTTACGACGCGACATTTAAAATTGTTTAGGTTAACGTTCCAGTAGCAAGTAATTTAATGATGATATATCACGCTATACTTGTTACTGGGTTGTTCAATATACCTATAGCTTGTATAAAAAAAAACAATTTAAAAAATAATTGCACTTCGCCGCCTGCAGCTCTACAACGTAAATTATATTTTTTCCTGTCCTAGTAAAAATTTCGAGAAATCCTAGTGTAGGATACGCTCCCTAACCTATATACTTCAGTGCAGTAAATAACCAAAAATCATATTGTATATATTCAAGCTATTCTTTATAATTCGAATTATGTTACCTTCATAAAATAAAAAGTGTACACAAATAAAGAAATACAAAATTGCGTAAAATCTTTTATTATATAAAACAAACAAAAAGTAAAAGTTTAATCCTGTCCTTTACTGTTCACATTTAAAAGCTTGTACGCCCACTGCCCGCTTCTAATACGGAAAGTATCATAGTCGTTCCGAACTTTTGTTCGATAGCTTGATTGCCATACGGAAAACCAATAAAAACGAGTAAACTATCTCCCGGACCATTGATTATTCGATGATTCTTGCAAAACACTGTTTGAATAAAAAGCATTGTGTACCTGAATCTAAAATTTAATTAATTTCAAAGGTAAGAGAGATAATGGGAAGCTTCGGTCGATCTTCGAAAATTCAGTATCAAAGATACTGAAGGAAGGTCACGTAACAAGCATGAAAAACTCTGCCCTCCGGGGGAGGGCTTGTATGAAGAGGTTAATGACAGTGGGCGAGGCAAAAGACGTATGGAGAGACAGCCGCGTTTAGCGCTCTGTTGTAGCGGAACGCCCAGAACGGGAAAATAAAATAATTTAAATACTATCGCTCTCCTGAATCAAACCACTGTTCCATGTGAAGTCAGAATCAAACTACTGAACTACGACAGTCAGAAAATAATTTATTTCAATATAATAGTACTGTAATAAAATTACAAATTCATTAGGAAACATTGTTTAACAGACACTATACGTACATTGCGCAGGCGCATACATTAAATCTCATACAAACACGCGTCAAAGAAAGTGTAACGTGTTTAAAAGTCATCACAGTGACTAAATGCTTAAATATGTAGGTCTTGCATTTAAAATATTTGATATTAAAGTAAAGTGTAACAGGATGTTTATTGCATTTATTTATTTAATAATGTGTTACATTTTAAATATTTATTAATACATTTTAAATAAAATATTTTTGCTTTTTAATATCTAGCAAGTACTCAGAGTACGCAGAGGGAACCTGGGAACATAGCATTAGGATAAAAAGTTCTTCCCTAGACACTTCCGTTCCCCACTTTCCGCCAAAACATTTTGAATTTTCTCGAGGCTTCTCGATATAATGCTTACGTTTTGAATGGCGGAACTCAACGCTGCAGTTTTCCCTCCTTACCAGAACAAGGAAATGAAAATATTAAATATTTTATTACACGAGTGAAAATCAAACCGTTGGAGCCAGAGCGCTAGAACGATTTCCAAAGAAGCGCGGTTCATATCCCGCTACGTTTAATTTTTTAAATGTTTTCTTAATAATTATTACTCTTTCAATTATCAAACGATAATTAATTAACAAGAAAAGTAATTATCTTTGGGTAGCGAAATTTGTAACAAGCGTGTAAGAGTTTCGACGTAGCTCAATGAGGGCGTATGACTTAGATGGTCAGAGCGCTTGGACGCTTTCGAAAGAGGCGCGGGTTCAAATCCCGCTACGATGAAATTTTTATACGTTTTCCTAATAAGTATCTATTAATATTTTCTTAGAGACTAATAAATGGTTTTACTACTATCTATATGGCCGGAAGTCATACATCCGGTTAAATGATAAGCGTTTGTCTGTGTGCAGTCTTAATGCTTGTGTTCCCCAGGGTGGAGTTCTTTTTCCTTTACTTTTTTCCATCTTCATCAATTCCTTTGACATTGACTTGCAGATTTATACGACCACCAACTTAGATGACATTGCGAGAACTATTAGTCTAGTTAATCCCAATCTGCAAACCATTTGTACCTGGAGCTATATGGTTTGTCTGTAAATGATAAAAAGTCTAAAGTGTTTATTCTTGGCAGTTCTAAGCAACTTACCAAAATCAATGCCCCTTCCCTTCCACCTGTAATCTTCGACACCTGTAAATTGAAGTATTGTTACACTGTAAAAAATCTAGGTATCAAGGTGGACAGCACTCTCTCGTGGACTTTTTAAATATCTGAATTAAGCCGTAGGTTGTATTGCGCTACGGGTAGGTTGAAAAGATGGAAATCTATTACCAATAAAAACTAAAATAACCCTAGCATACTCACTTTTATACTAGACTATGCAGACACCTGTTACCTGGATTTATCGCAGCAATTTCTCAACCAATTAGAGCTCCTTCAAAATCATGTCATAAGATTAATCTTTGGACTGAGGAAATTTGATCATATCAGTCAGCATCTATCGAGGCTTGGATGGCATCCTATCAAAGAACGTCGGAATGTTGATACTCTAACTCTTCTCTACTCTATCCTCTTCCAGCCTGAAACTCCAAGTAACCTTAAAGAATACTTTACTTTTCTCGGCTCCAAGTCCCGTCTTCCCCTAATTCTCCGCTCCCAAAATGATAATGTCCTGGAAATACCCTACCTGTCGTACCCGTTGCTACAGTGAGTGACCTGTGGAATACCTTACCACGAACTATATATAAGGCAGTCTACATCCTTAAATACATTTTAAAATAAAATAAAAAATACTATTTTAATATGTAGTTTATCTTATATATTTTTATGTATTTGTCATGTATCTTTACACATTTTCTATTTTTCTATTATGTATGAGTATTCTATGTGGTTTATGAGATAGTATTTGTGCAGATTTATGAATATATATTATTACTTATGTTAACATCTTTAATATTTGTTTTTTTTTTCCTTTTTTAGATATATGTTGTTTCATTTGTCTTTGCACCGCGCCATGCCCGCTCTTTTAAATTGATTCGTCTGATTAAGTTCACTTTTAGTAATGAGGCCGCCTTTTCACATTTTTATTTGTATGAATTTATTTGTTAATTGTGTGAAATGAAGAGTTTTTATCTTATGTTACTTTACTTTATATTTATTTTAATTTTTAAACATTTTTACTTTCCCTGATCTTATTATTAAAGTGGCAATATAAAAAAGGATTTTTTTTCAAGAACTTTTCCGCCTAACTAACGAAATTCGTAACGTATAAAAATATATAAAGCAAAAATAAAACTTTCTCTCCCACCCATAATTATTTATCCATATCAAACAGCGCCTTGAAATAATTAAGCCTCAATTAGTTTATCATTTGTATTCAACAGATAAACGGACTGACATACTTAAGTCTGTTTATATATACGCAGTGTTAAGTAATAAACATATTATGTCACGTAGAAAGTTGTGTTTGACCAACTTATAAAGTTTGTAGGTAATGTTATGTCATATAGAGAAGATGTAAAGGAAATAAATGTTGTTTTGTGCCTGCTTACAAGTGGGTGGGAAATGTAAAAACGGAGTGATTGGACACTAAGTCCTTTAATAAATAAATACAGCAGTCTGATCATCTTCACGCTGTAACACGCATATTGCAGGATAGATAAAGGATGTTCCTTCCAATGTCTCACTCAGTTCCCAAACAAAACACTCAGTTCCCAACATTCTGCTGAATTTTCGAGACATTCATTTGCGTGTCACAGAATTCAACTCTGCACTTTGGTCCTTATATTAATAAAATATAAATTAATATAATTAAATTAATATAATTATATCGTTATACATCATTAAGAAATATGTTATATTTGCTTTTATATGTGTTGTATTTGCTTTTATATAATGCTTATGATTATCGTGGCGAAAAAAAATCTTAGGTAAATTTTATTAATTAAAGGTCTTAATATTATTGCCCTTTCCATTACATGCAAGAGAATGGGAGAATGAATATATGGTAACGGAGAGTCTTAACAATAGGTTTCCTTTGCCTACAAAAAATATAAATCATATGTCTACGTGGTCGTGCCCATAAATATTAAGATTTCATGTAGAAAGTAAGGTTACGTTTCTTTAATTAGATAAAACTCACGACTATTATAATTTCTTGGAAATCCATCGAATAATTTACAAATGCTTAAAATTTTATAATATTGTAGAATGATTCAATAATTCATAAGATAAATTAAACAAAAGTTAAAAGTAGGTTCAAATAAGTTTTAAATTATTGAGGCCAGCCATGGCGCAAGGGCACAAAGTATGACCACTTAACACGCAATGCCTCCAGTTATCGACGGAAAGTGAGGAACGGAGAATCTTACTCTACGGAAAACGTAACGGAGAATCTGACACTAGGTTCCCTCTGCCTAACCTGCTGATTGAAGCTGATTCAAGAAGTAAACAAAAATCAAGGTCGATATACTCAAGGACACAAAATGCGTGGAATATTTGAATATTAAAGCGACATACCAAATGTAATTGTAATGCAAGCACAGTGTCATTGTGTAATATCAGTGCTCTAATCTAATCTTTATCTAATGTTTATAGATAATATGGGTCAGATGCAATACAGTATTAAATATGTATTGGATATATATATATATATATATATATATATATATATATATATATATATAAGAGTGTATATAAGAGTGTATCATTAATTCGCTTTGGCAAATCGCTTCGCTCGTTATTTATTGATCGATTTGTATAGACAAATATAAATGGACAAAAAGTGCATTGTTATAAAACAATACGTTTTTCCCAATAATAATTAAGACCTAGTAATGGTCTAAATTCAAAAATATTTTCGGACGTAGTGGTCTGAAATTCTTTCTATGTCCATATCGTAATCTACCAGTGCTGTAACTTAATCCTCACGCCTTGGCTTAAAAATAAATATCATCCTTTATATATTCAAACGATGTATAAATAGGTATGACGTTGAGTTCCGCCAATCCACACGGAATGTCTCAAAAATTGAAATGAAAGTAGGACACGGCTCCTCTGCGTACTCGGGACCTATATGTGGGGATAGCAAAAATGTGTTTTATAAAAAAAAAACGTTTTTACGTATCTACAACTGTACTTTTTTTAAACATTGTTAACGACAAAAAACCAAAAAATAGTAACTTTATCCACCCATACTCACCTATATCATCTGAATTCAACACTATAACGGATCTCGTACTTTATATAACAGCGTGAGTCATCCGTTACGAAACGGAGGATGTAAACATCGATTCATTTGAATATAATGCTAAATGCATTCAGATTTCGATACGAATCACGTGAGCACAAAGAAATGCTGAAATATGCTTATATTGTTATCTTAATATTATATAAAAACCGTGCTGGTGGTTTTTATCAACACTTACTGTACTTATTGTTCGTATCTATATCTGTATTTGTATATATTATAAAGCTCTTTGCTTGGTTAAATACGCTAATCTGAGCAACTACTGGTTTGAATTGAAAAGTTCTTTTTGTATAGGACAGTCATTTATCGAGGGCTGTCAAATATTTACGTCACGTTAATCGTTGCAACACACTAGGTATATTTGCAGTTTGCGTTACCTTGAACACAAGGAATTTTTCATATAGGCATTACTCATAATTAAATCATATATCTTTTAGCTTCACATTGTATCCCGCACATAGCAGGGCAAGCAGAGGGAACTTGGGAACCTAAGCTAAGACAATTCCGTTTAGGAAGTGTCTTAGTGAGACTCTTCCGCTCCCCAGTTTCCGACAATTTCTGAAGGCGTAGCTTGTTGACGAAATGAAAATATTAAACATTTCATTTCCTTGAGTGGGAATCGAACCACAACCTGTCGCGTTTACAGTCGCACGATTGCGCCCCTGCACTTCGACTGGCCTCAATTATCATTATTAAATGCATAAAATTAGTTTTTTTCCAGCTGCACCTCGTAGAGAACCTATTGTAAGAACACTAAGTTCTCCATTTTTAATTCTTTCCATTTTTCAGTTCTAGAGATTAGTGTATTCAAAAAAAAATCTGAAAATGTATATAAATTTTGTAATAAAGAATATTTCAAATAACACAAAATCACAAGTTCAAATCTATAAGCAAAATTATAAATATATTGAAGAATAGTTGTTTTGTTACACTTATAAAGACATGCCGAGAAAGCGGATGTTTCGCAATCCACGATCGGATGAACTAACCTCACTATATTTGTAAGCTAATATTTATACTTGCTGCCTATAATGACGAAAAAGTTCGATAAACTTTCATATTATATATTTTTTGTACTACAGGCCGTCTTGGTGTTGGTGCACAAGTGTGTGACTGTAATCGAGACTGTTGTGGGTTCGATTCCCACTCGGGGTTAAGAATTAATATTTATTAATATTCAATCATTTCTTTGCTCTGGTACCAAGGCAAAAGTGTCACTCTCCGGACAAAATTACTGATCAGCTAATCAAATTAATATGGAAGTCGATTCTTATACAACACCTATACATTATTTAACCATGAGGCCGTCGTTGCGCAGTTGGACAAGGTCTGTTTACGACTAGAAGGACAATGGTTGTGAATTCTATCCCAACTCGGGAGTATAACAATATATATTTAATTTCCTCACTGTGGTAAACTAAGTGCGGCGTTGAATTCCGCTATTCAATAGGCAATGTCTTAAAATTTGAGCGGCAAATGATTATCAGAACCCTCTATCTACCATGCTATACGCGGGATAGGGCGTGAAGCTAAAAAAAAGTTAAAAAATACTCAGTATTTTCTCATTTTAAGTTTCGTATATAATAATTGAGTTTACAAAAGACTAAAACGTCGTCACTTACTCATATCCCAGCACAAGTTGCGCAAAACCTCTTGCAGAGTATAATTTACCGGTTGTTAGCTATCCGTTACAATGCTATGGCTTCATGTGTGAATCACTTATATTTACTCGCGACTTTCCATGTGAAATTTTGTGTTTTACTTTAAATATTACGTGCGGGCAGTGTCTGTTTGTAATAAAAAAAACAGCATCACGCGTTTTCCCGCAAAACAGGATTGTGAGAACCGCTGGGAATCTTGTTATATGAAACTTTGTTTCCCAAGCAAGTCTCATGTTTTGAATCAGGACATCAGGTTTTGAAACACTGCGTGTTGAATAGCGAAATTCAACGCCGCGCGTTACTTTCATTTCCCCAAATGAGAATCGAACCCACACGCGTCGCATTTAGGTATAGTCAGAGGCTGTGCCGCTAGCATCATAAATAAGTTATTTCTGTACTTCTTTCATTGTAAACAATGTGCTATTGTCATAGTAATATAGATAATGTCTAATTTATTAATATCAAGGCTAGTTTATAACAAGCTAACAATTCAACCTATCTTTTGGAGTTATGGAGTTTTTTTTTATATATTGGCAAAAAAGCTGCAGTTTCACTCGTTTTCCGCATAACTTTGTAAGCATCGTTTTGTTATAAGGCGGAACACAACGCCGCGCTATGTCAAGGATGGACAATGAACCAAATTTCTAGGCTCAATCTCAACTTTTAGTCCAATTATAATGAGATTACGTATTAGCACAATGTGTGTTTGGTTTAGTTTTAATTTTGCGTTGAAATTAAAAGCCAGTCACGACTGGCTTTTAATGCGCCACGGCGCAGAGGCACAAAGTGTGACTGTAGACTGGTTATGGTTCGATATTTTCTTTTTTTTAATTATTTATTTTCATTCCTTCGCTCTGGTATCGACACTAAGCGCGGCGTTGAACTCTGTCCCTCAACACTCAATGCCTCCATAATTCTGCAGAAAGTAGAGAACGGAGTGTCTTAGTACTAGGTGCCCTACCTCCTACCCTGCAGTTGCTGTTGCTTACCCTGCTGTGTGCGGGATTCAGCGTGAAGCTAAACATAAACATAAAAACCAACTCAATTGTATCGTAATTTGACGTTTATCGAAAGTTACATCGATTTTGAAAATTTATTGAGTAAGACTATTATAATGCTTTTATTATAATAATTAAGATTCTGTGTAGCTTTTTAATAATGGGCCTAATATTATAATTAAAATAAATTCAATTGACAAAGGGCTTGACTTATAATAATTATGATCATGAAACTTGACAGTTATACGTAGCTTATAACATAATATGGTTTCCTCTAGCTAGTGCAAAACAGTACAACTCTTCTGAGGAGACTATTAAAGCACTCGAGCTTACTCTCATATAATTGTATAGCTCGAAGCCCATGTTATTTTTTAGCTTCATTCATTATGCTGCACATACTAGGGTAGGCAGAGAAACCTGGGGACCTAGTGTGAAGAAACTCTATTCCCATTAAGACACATTCATTCTCCATTTTTGCCGAATTCTAGAGGCTTACGTCGTGAGTGACGGAACTCAACACCATGCTATGCTTAGTTCTCAGAGCGAGGAAATGAAAATATTCTATATTTAATTTCCTCGAATGGTAATCGAACCCATAACTAGAAAACATTTTTTTCCAATATATATTTATTTTTTTTAAAGTACACATTTTATAATTATATTATATTATAATTTTTTCCTGCACTGCATTTTTATATGGAAACTTCAGTGTAGCTTTCTTCCTTTTCCTCGTACGACCACAGTTCGACCGCAGAACGAGAAAGTTCAAGTTGAATGTTTCACTATTATAATATACGTACAAACACTATACTTTACTTTTAAATAAGCTTTGTTTCATCTTAAATAATCGAAGCTAAAAAAGACAAGCTATACCTATATGTTTTTCCAGCATAGGACAATATTGTAGACGGAGGAAACCTAGCCTTCCCGCTCACTCAACAGAAAATATCTTGAATTTAGGATGGAAAGTTTCGTCACTAGATTCTCTCCCTGATTTAGCCCTGCTATGTGACATAAGGTGTAGAACTAAAAAAAAATTATATTGACAATAATTTAAGTTTTTTTTCTAGTTCGTACATTATGGAATTATAAAGAGACGGAATTATATAGAAGGTCGTAAGAACATCCCTATGTTCCCCATATAACCTTTATAACCCCATGCACTTAACAAAATTGCATAAACGGGACCAGTCGTGGTACAGGGTAACAAAATGTGGCTGTAAACGCGACAGATTGTGATTTCAATTCCCATTCGAGGAAATGAAATATTTAACATTTTAATTTCTTCGCTCTGATTTCGAGGCAAAGCGCGGAGTTGAGTTCCACCACTCAAAACACAATGTGTACAAAATTGAGCAGAAAATGGAAATCGGACCTTGCCTTAACACTAGTTTCCACTCTCTGTGCGGGATACAGAGCACAAAAAAAGATAACGGGCTCGGTTTTTGGTCATTGGGCCTCAGAACTCTAAAACTCCATTCAAGTGTCAGCTACGCCATGTTTTGAATAATTTCAGCAAGTCATCCCGTAGTATGTTACGTCTTCAAACAACATGATTAATCAAATACAACTTTCTATTTACTTGATGATTACAATTAATGGACGCCATAATATTTAATATTAATTGATAGGAATAACAAAATAATGATATTAATGGCACTATATGACATTTATAGCGGTTTAGTGCATGTATAAATAGTTTTTTTTGTCTTTCTAGCTTCATAATATATCCTGCACATAGCAGTAGGTAGAGGTAACCTGGGAACCTAGTGTCAAGACACTCTATTCCTATTAAGACACTTCCGTTTCCCACTTTCTTCTTTCTATAAAGCCAGTTCTTGCTTGGTGGCGCTGTAAGGACTACAAGTATTCCAGGTCAATTACAATTTTAGTGTATCAGAACAAAAATGTAACTAATAATATGTTTCAAACTCTTTTCTCGCTATTTCGACCGACCTGGGTAGATTCGTAAAAAATGTGTTATTCAAGTTATAAAATTACCTTTTATTGATAAATTAATTATTTAGGACATTATTGGGATTAGGTCATCTGGCTGTAAACCCGACTACTGTGGGTTCAATTTCCATTCAGGGAATAAATTATTATATATTTTTTTCTCTGGTAACATGACAAAACGCGGCGTTAAGTTTCGCCAGTCATCAGGCATTGAATGGTGTAGAGAAAGTGGAGGGTATCTTAGCACAAAGTTCCCTGAATTAGGTTCAGATATTTAAATTTAAGTTTAAATATTTAATTAAAGCTGAGATTAAGCTAAGTTCAGCTGTAATAAACCAGACCAAATCGTATGAGCAACTAAATTTTTGTATCGGAAAAAAACCATAACAAGGTCATGTTCACATACATAAGTAAAATTTTATTTATGCAATGGCTATTGTTACAGATTTGACCTAAGATTATTACTCTACTTTTACTAAAAAACTAGGAAATATTTTATATTTCAAAACAATTAAACACCGAATCAAATTTTGTTATAATTGACTAATAAAACGAATGCACATTTCTTCATATAAATTATACAGAATTTAAGATTGACTTTTATTTACGGTTTTTTTAGCCTTTTTTTTAAGTTACTGATAAGTTACTGTTAATTCACTTGACAGATACAAAGAAACTGCCATCTCTTTTCATTTATCCTAACAAGAAAGCATATATTTTCTTTAAAGTAACACTAACGCTGTAAAAAACAATGTAAGAAAAGTATGAAGTCAATAGCAAAAGAATAAACGATATAAACTTGTGTTGTGTTCAAAACGCAGCGTTTAGTTCCACTACTCAACTACTATCTTCAGTATCAGTTCAGAATTCGATGGTTAGTGGGGAACGGAAGTGTCTTAATACGAAGTACCCAGGTTCCCTTTGCTTACCTTACTATATTTGAGATACAGTGTAAAACTACAAAAATAAATTTCTATATATATATATATATATATATATATATATATATATATATATATATATATATATATATATATATATATATATATATATATATATATATATATATATATGAAACTCTTAGTTACTAACAACAGTCCCTGAGGAGAACTGGGTTGACCACAAGGAGAGAATTTCCCGAAATTCCAACAGGAACGGGAAAAGCCTGGTATAACTATTTTACTAACTACACCATACAATCCACGCAAAAGGTGGGTGTGCTTGTGGGCAAGAACTAGTATCTTCACATACATACCTACGTATATTTGTTTATATATACATACATAAAAATAAAAAAAAAGACTTATTACTATAAACTGACCTAAAAACCTACCTGTTATCACTGATAACACCATTTTAGGTCCAAAGCTTGTATACATAATATGTAGAACCGGTCGTTATTACGTTTCCGTAATTAAATGCCCAATATTACGTATAATATGAGTGAGTTGTACACTGTATTTCCTTTTTAGTACGTTATATATACAATATTATATAATGTGGAACGAGGTTTCAGTTGACTCCAACAGGTTAACAGTTTAAGACGTGATTTTTTTTGTTATTTTTTTGGTAAAAAATATTAATTTTGTGTGTTTGTGTTTATCAAACGTATAAACATAAAATGTGTGTTTATGTTTGTTAATTGTAAAATATCAAGGAGAGCTTTAGAAAAGTTTGTTATTTTTTAGGATTTTCGTTTATTTGACAATGAAAAATATATACAAAATACGTGTTTATTAAACATAATTTTAAAACAGTGTCTGTCGAAACGTTGTTTTTTTTTATAAAATGAAGTGCCATACATTTATATTGGTACTAATATTAACTTTTAACACATGTGTCAATATAAAACTGTTTAATATAAAATTCCCAAAGTTAATCAAAAAGATTGAAGAAAAAAAGGAACAATTTGAAGGTACCACATTAATTTAAACTTTTTCAATTATCGTTTTTTTTAGATATATTAGGTTAATTCGATTTGACTGGATTAATTATAGGAAATATTGTTCGATATCTTCAATCGATTATTTCGTTTGTCGTTATTGTTTTATTATTATGTGTTTTTTATATTACGCATAGTTTCATATATATAACAGGATAATCAAAAAGACATTTTATTCTTTACTTTCCGCACAAAATTTGAGAAACTGCGTGTTGAGATGCGGAACTCAACACCACATCTTGTTCTAAGTTCCGCTATTCATATAAACGCAACCCTCACGACATTTGACAAAATGTGGTCAGGTTAACTAAAAGAAAAAAGGAATAAATTATATATTACAAGGGTCTTTCTTTCTATCGAATACAATAAAAGACAATACCTAAAATTTTGTGGGGATTGGAGTATCTTAACATTTTTCCCTTTGCGTACCCTGCTGTTTTCGGGATACAGCGTGAAGCTAATTTGATGAAATTTTATAAAATAAAGTAATTACACATATTTCTGAGATATTTTCTTAAATAAAGTATAACATAAGAGTACATCAATAACATAAATGCATATTTTTATTAACAGGTTGTGGAGTGGCGGTAGGAAAGCAGACAGCCCAAAGAAGAATAGTCGGTGGTGACGATGCTGGTTTCGGCACGTTTCCCTGGCAAGCTTATATACGAATAGGATCTTCTAGGTAAAGACTTTTTAAAATTAGTTTTATATTTAACTTTTTTATATGTAGTATGCTGTTGGTCCTATTGGCCTCTACATCGTCACCGAATTTTGTATGAGAACGAGCTAGAAGAGCTCTGACCTTGATTAAATCAATAATGGTTTAACAACATGTGAGTTTTACTGAAAAATAAGAGATCAGAACTGGAGTATAATATCTGAAAAAATAATTAACAGTGGGTAAAAGAGAGCCTTAATACTAGGTTCCTTCTGTCTACGTTGTACTGCGGGAAATCGTCTTAAAATTAAATAAAATGTACAAGCAGTTTGAAGGTTATGTAAAAAATAATGATTTAATAAGTCCTGAATCTAAATACAATATTTTGGAATATTTATTTTGTATATATTACCAGTACATAAATGCAAATACACAAGCTTAATTATATATTATGCTTTTTAAGGGACATAATTTAATCATATCAGAGAGGCCAGTTGGAGTGCAGGGGTATAGACCTGCGAATGTAATCAAGGTCGTCAAGGTTTCCATTTCCATGCGAGGAAATGAAATATTTAATATTTTTATTCCTTGCCCTAGTAATGAGGTGAAGCGCGACGTTAAGTTACGCCGCTTTAGACTCAATGACTCCAGAATTCACTTGAAAATGGGGAACAGGGGTGCTAACGGCTCTGCTATGTGCTAGAGAAGCGTTAAACAAGAAAGAAAAGAAAATAATACATTTAATTATATACTTTATTTGCTTATGATGCTTACTGCTTATATATAAAATATGTAAATATATAAAAATAACTGTTACTGAGGGACCTACTGTTTGTTAATCGCTTCAGAACTAAGAGAGACTACCTTGAATTTCCTATGAGAACAGAATAAAACAGGATTTTTAAAGTTGTGCGACGACTGATACATTAATAATATTCGTTATACATATATATAACATATATTGTATGTATATACTATTTGTCAATAAGCATTTTTATTATTTTTGACGTTGACACTATAAGTGAAGTGGAATTATTTTTTAAATAATTTTTGATTCTAAATATTGTTACAAATATTTTTTTTATTCAATAAATTGGATTTGTTCAATAAAAACAACACTTTGAATAATTAACATACTAATTTCTTTAACTCAAATTCCTAGAGAAACAGTTAATACGTACCTATTATACCCATATATGTAACTATTTAAAGTGATTGTTAATAACAAACAAATAAACTATAATAACAAACTTATTTAGACAATTCGGTTAAATTATTCAATAACTCCACTTTATTTATTTAATTACAAATTGTATTTTTCAATGTAAATAAGAAATATTTTTTTATAAAATTGAATAATTTTTAACAATATTCTTCAAATATAAAACGTTTATAATAACATTATTTATTTAATATTATTTTAATTTTGTTGTATTTTTATATTATATTATTAACAATACTAATAAATAATTAACAAATGTAATTTTGCAGATGCAACACGCTTATGTCGATTTTCGAGATTATCGGTTGGAAGCAGTGTTGGATAGAGAGGTAAATGTGCGAAAGAGACAGCACGTAGAGTTGGTAGGAGTGGTAGAGTTGGTATATTTTGTATAAAATATGTAGAAAATAGAAATATTTCAAATACATTGTTTCCATTCTTGTTTCTCTCAATTCTAGAATATATAAAGTAGTTTTTTTTTGTTCAGAAACGTTTTCAATATTTTTGAATAGTAAATATCAATTGCATGTGACAGCTCAAGTTTCTTACTTTTTTAATAAGCGAATGTTTTTTTTTATAGTCTATGTACATTTTCTTTTTCTTTTTCTTAATATTCTATGTGATCAATGGAAAATATTTTATTTGGAAAAATTATTTATATAATAAAACTTGGAGTAGGTATTTCAAAAGTTTTTTTTTATAATTTGGGTTAGATACTTTCGCACATTCCTCTCCTATAGGACTACACTTAGTAGTTTATATATGTAAATTACAAAAAGCTTTTACACTTGTAAATAATCTTCTTATTCTTGCATGTGTTATATGTATATTTTCTGTACATATTTATATATATGTTTCTATATTAGTAAATATTTAAATAATTTCGCATTTTACTTCTCTCTTATAATTTTCATATGATATAACTGTATACTAGAAAGCATGTCAACTTGGTTTTGTTTTAACTTAAGAATTTCGTAAGTTTGTTGAGACATATTTTAGTATAGAAATTTGATACAAACCACTCAGTTTTTTAACGGCAAACAATTTCCATATTCAATTGGAAAGTATTGTTTTATAAAGTAGGCTTTTGCATTATATTTGTCATTATACTTTCCTTTTCTAATATAAAATATCGATATGGTTATATGTTTGTATTTACTCATAGCATACGTATCGCATGTGATACACTAATTGGGTCACCCACCTTTCCTGCGCAATGTTAATTTTCTTGCAAGATACTCAACAGCAATAACAATAATATAAAGATGCTTACGCAATTTACATACTTGCGTGTTGTGCAAAATTGGCCATTTTATATTATTGTATATTTTAATGATTTCCTGCTATATTCATGTATTTCGAAATTAACGCTGATTGTAAAGTGTACAAATTTGTCTTTTCATGCCTTAAATTCCGATATCAAATGCCTTCAAAAGGATAAAAAAGTAAATTTAATAACATAATTGATGTTAGTATTAACATTTAATTTATTTTATTTTTTATTTTTTTATACTCTCTCATTTTATACATTTTCAAAAATCATAAGATATCAACAGCAACAAAAGTAATGGTAGTATCGTTAGTGTACCTGCTATCCTACTCTGACCACTGGTACTATATCTTTTCATCTCTATTTTTTTTCTTTCAGCGTGCGTGATTTATATTAAAATATTTTGAAAATTATATATTATATAATTTTTAGTACTATATACAACCATTAGAATCTATTTCTTATTGTTTCAAACTTTTTCTTCAACATCTTCTCTCTAATATACCTAAAAGCTCAAATAAACACATAATTTTAAGCACTCTATATAAAATTTTTCAGATGTGGCGGTTCCCTAATATCACGACGTCACGTGGTCACGGCGGGTCATTGTGTTGCGCGCGCGCAGCCCCGTCACGTCCGTGTCACTTTGGGTGATTACGTCATAAATTCTGCTGCTGAGCCATTGCCTGCTTATACGTTTGGTGTCAGGACTATTAAGGTATTATTTTTAAGCATTTCCTTAGCCTCACGCTATATTCTTCATATGGCAGGGTAGGCAGAGCGAAACTAGTGATAAAACACTCCGTTCTCTCCATCCATCCAACACAAGGCCGTGCTTAACCTTTTCATCTGAACATAAAAAAGAAAATAATTCATTCTTTACATAAAAAAACCTAATTAAATATATTTTATAATGTATTTTGACATTTATATTTTTATTTTTTATTTATTCTTTAAATATTTACTAATTATTATAATAGAAATGTTATTACAAATTATGTGACATTCCTTTTATAGGAAACCTGAATTCCGGTTATACTAGAATCGTATTTTTCTATTTTTATCAGCTTCACGCTGTATCCGCTGTATATACAGCGTGAAGCTTATTTTAATAATGCTTAATATTATACTTGCAGGTCCACCCGTTGTTTAAATTTACTCCACAAGCTGACAGATTTGACGTCGCTGTTCTGACACTTGACAGAAATGTTCACTATATGCCTCACATAGGTAAGTATATTTAAAATTAAACTAAATAAAATATTAATAGTGTAAAAAAACCAAATATTTTTATTTATCAGCTTTACGCTGTATCCCGCACATGGCATAATAGGCAGAGGGAACCTAGTGTTAAGACACTCCATTCCCCATTTTTCACCGAATTGAATTGACATTGCTTCTTGAGATGCGAAATTTAACGCCGTGCTTTGCCTCGACACCACAGTGAAGAACTACAAATATAAATTTAAAGAAAAAAATCTTTTCCACGATTGGGTATTGAGCCTACAGAGAACGCCAGTCGCGGTTACAGTCACACACTAGTGTCCCTGCGCTATGACTGGCCTCCAAATAAAACAGAAGAAGTCCACAAATCCAGAACTATAGTCAGACTTGTACAAAGCCTATTTTATGTTTTGTTATAAGAAAATCGATTCCCCACTTTCCGCTCGATTTTCAATATCGATTCGGTGAAAACTGGGAAACAAAGTATTTTAACCCTAGGTTCCTTCTGTCACCTTGCTGTAAGCGGGATGCGTGTGTAACAAAATAAATATATATATAAATTATTGTTATAACTTTTCAGCTCCTATATGTCTGCCAGAGCGTGGTTCAGAGTTCCTAGGCCAGTACGGATGGGCGGCCGGGTGGGGCGCGTTAAGTCCCGGTTCAAGATTGCGTCCCCGGACACTTCAAGCAGTGGACGTGCCAGTACTTGATAATAGAGTATGTGAAAGATGGCATCGAGCTAATGGTGAGAATTTTGTTAACGTATTCGTAATTCTTTTTTATTTATAAGACAGTGATTAACTTTGATCACAAAAGTAGACCTTCTACAGATCCATTTTTGTACTTAAAGTTATGAAAGTCAGAACTTACAGTACACATAACCGAAAATAAAACTTTATAGGTATTTATATTCGTAGTTACCACCACCTATTGACCTAAACATATGTTTAATTTATGATTTTTTTTTCAGGTATAAACGTCGTAATATACCCTGAAATGCTCTGCGCGGGTTACCGAGGGGGTGGCAAAGATAGTTGCCAAGGCGACAGTGGAGGACCCCTCATGCTGGAACGTTCTGGCAGATGGTTTCTCATCGGCGTAGTATCAGCTGGCTACTCCTGTGCCAGTCGAGGTCAGCCTGGCATATACCATAGAGTAGCTCACACAGTTGATTGGATCTCACACGCTACTTTGTCTTAACGAAAGCAAAACCTAATAATTTTGTAGAATTGTTGCGAAAAACTACCATTTGTTTTTGGTAGAAATGTGAATTTGGAATACGCTTAGCGAATTGAAAGAATGAAGTTTTTTTTGTATAATATTTTTTAAAATATAACGCTATTTATGTAAAAAGCTAGAAAAAAAATATATGTATAAAATTACAATAACTTAACTGTATGACAATTTTTATTCCTTTTATAAAGGTATATTAATAATTATAAAAATAATAGACATTTCAATTATATTTGAAGATTTTTTAAAACAATATATAATACTCTATATAAAAATATTATGTACACTTTTTATAAAATTATAATGTTGGTATTATGTAAAAGAAACAATGTGATAAAAATAATTGATTGCAATTGTGTAATACTCGCGTTATTCGCAAAAGTGCCTAATTAAGACTTAATGTAAATAATTTAATGTACATACATACATAATATGAGTAAAATGAAGAATTTAGTTTATATTTGTCAGTTCACCATATCTTTAATTTTGTAAATATATTAAATACCGTCGTGGTACAATACTTCCCGTATTTAGCGTTAACTAATTTATAATAGTTACATGTACCATTCCCATGTACAGATTTCTTTTAATTTATATCAAAAGACAAAATCCATACGTCAACATAGGGTGAGTAAATTATGATTTTATACTATGTTTTCTGTCACCAATAAAAAAAAAACTAATAGGATTGTAAATATTATAATAATTTAATTGTACTGCTTTAATAAATTATTTCACTTTAATATTTGCGATTTTAACATTTATTATGTAAATGTAAGGATTTTTTTAAAATGAAAATCATCTATGATTCACTATTTAATGTCATTAAGTTAATTAAATATATTTATTGTTAATTTAAACAGTGTTTTATTTAAAAATAAGAGAACTTATAAATAATACTTTTAATTATTATTTCTTTTTGTTTCACGCTGTATTCCGCATATGTAACTTAGTGTTAAAACACTCCATTTCTACTATCCATCAAACTCCGTTTCTACTATCCATCCAATCTTGTTACCAGAATGAAGAAATAAAATTAATAATCTCTCGAGTGACAATGGAACTCACACCGCGTTTACAGTCAGATGCGTGCCACTGGACCATAGCAGCGTTATTGTGTTGTCTTTGTTATTTATTTAGATACCTTTATATTAATCCTTTCTAGCTATAGTACGTAGTTTCTAGCTTCCAATTGCGTCCAAAACATTCATGTCATACGTAAAAAATCTGTATGTTTTTATATGTAACTATTTATTTACCGTTTTATACAAACCAGCAGTAACCTGATTTATTTCTTTAAAGTATTTATTTCTTTAAAGTAATAGGTAAAAAAAAAAGAATCATGCTGAGTAGAACGACAACAATTTCTCTTAAGAAAAATAAATCTTTTAGGCAATCACCAAAAATGTATAACATTAGTAAGTTAAAAATAGTCATGGTTTAACTTAACTGATTTCGTTATTAAAAAGTAAAATAAATTGATACATTTAATATTTTTTTATTTAATATTATCTATACCAATTCGCTAAAATAACACCTTACCATCCAATCGGAATGTTGTATTTGTCAACGAGTTTTATCAAAATTTTATAAAGAGGACGGTAGTAGCGCTTTAAAGCAGATGACGATATAGTATCTTCACCGATTGTATCGAGCAGTATTTTTTGCCAAGGTTGCGAATTTCCACTGGACATTAACTCTCTGAAAGTACGAATGATAGATATACTACATGCTAGATCATAGAAATAGGCAAAACAAAACAGTAATATTTTTCTAATATTGATGGGGATGTAGTTGACATCCCCAATTAGGAATTGAACCTCTACACCCTTACTTACTCCTGATGAATGCCTAATGTCACCGATATCCTCTGAAACATTCATAGAAAGTAACCTTTGTAGCTTCACTACATATTTGTATTAAATGTTAGATTTGGAGGATTCGACGGATGATTGACGATTACGATACTTATAATTAAAAAAAAACTTACTTCAATATCTTTCCAGCGGCTTTAGACCCATATATGTCACATCTGTTCAAATGAATAGAAAAGGGCAAAGGCTCTTTTATATTGCGATGTCCAAAAACAGCTGCCTTACAAAGATTCTCAAATAGTTGATGTTGTACAAAACTGCTTAAGAAATACCTGAAAGACATACCATACGTGTTTTATTGTCTCATTCCATAATTAAACGTTATACTATCGATTAATGTCAAAATAGGTTCCATAACTTTATATATAAAAGCTTAAGGACAAATTATATAAATATTATAGATGAGGATTAAGGAAAATACATCCATATATATCCATCTAGTATGGTAATTCTATGATATCGTTATTTGATCGTTAAACTTAAATAAAAATATTTAGATAAAAATATATTCAAACCTCATGTAGGGGGTATTATCTGGCACATGAAATTTAGCACCAATATCAAAATATTCTGACCCTCTTTCATTGGGAGGGGAAATCCCCTGATAGTTCAGAGACATTGCCCAAAATTTTTCATTTAAAGTATTTTTGTCCAATATCCCTTCAAAGTAACGATATCTATATTCATCCATAATATATGCAAATGGTATTTGAGGTATCTTATTAAGGGCCTGTTTAAAAATCAATATTTCATCTATAGTTATTTTGTCTGAATCTTCGAAAATGCCTCGGTCACTGATTTCTTTGCTTTCTGCTCTTGTATCGAAAACATCTAATCTTAAGAATTCGGCCCCTCTTCTAATTATCTTCTCAATAAAATTTATATCTTTGTTGGGATGTGTATTAAATAGTTCAGAGTCGTTAATTATACGTAATCGATGTAAATGTTGTGGAGTTAGAACTGCTTGCATTATTGTATCTCCTATAGATTCATGTAAAAACGAGTTTGCTTGCTGAAAATATAGATATTGATATATATTATTTAATTTTATACAAGAAACTTAAATTTAATTTTGTGACTGTACAACAGCTGGTTGTGGGTTCGATCCCCACTCGAGGAGAAGAAATATTTACTTAAATTTATATTTCCATTTCTTCGCTCTGGTGTCAAGGCAAAGCGCGGCGTTGAGTTCTGCCACTCAACACGCAATGCCTCCAAAATTCGGCAGAAAGTGGGGAATGGAGTGTCTTAACACTAGGTTCCCTCTGCCTACCCTGCTGTGTGCGGGATATAGCGTGAAGCTAAGTTAATTTAATTAAATTTTTAAAACTTAAATTTAAACATAGCTAATGAACTATTTTATTACCACCTATTCTATTATAAACTATTATAGATAAAAAAATATTTCCCTAGATTAAACTGACCCTGAACATAATCTTACCCTAAATAATCCTGGCTGGTTTTGATAAGCCATGTAGTATTGTATATGGCCCATTTCATGGTGTATCACATAAAAATCTTTGAATGAAACATTTGCACAGTAAAGAAGTCTGAAAAATAATAAATTGTATATATAGTTGTTAAATGACATATGTAAGGGAAAATCGGGTAATCCCGGACGCCGGTCCCGGTCCCGGTCACCGCAGATGTTTTAAGTGCTAAGAAACTAAATGCATTCTTCAGATTTATTATTATTATCATTGTATATAATTTCTTGAGTACCGAGTAAGTCAGCTGTGAGTGTTGTGTTCTTACCAAAAAATATTTCGCTGCTCCTGTCAAAGTTAATCACAATTTATCAAATACATTAAGTAAGTGTTCCAACTTGTCTTTTATTCAATGTTGTGTGATATTTTAAATATTTTAGGTTTACAATAATATTTTGTAACAATTGTTGAACTATTTAAGAGTTGGGTTCAAAAATGTTTAATACCAGACTTAAATTAAAGTTTAAACATCTTCACCATATAAAAAAATATTTGAAGAAAAATAGATGAAGAAAGGCAATAAAAGAGACTAAACGGATAAAGAAAGTAAAGGCGCTAAAAAGACGTTGATACAAAAAAAACATTCAATCTTTCTCAAGACTGACAAAAAAGACCGAATGCATTATACATCTATACTGAAACTTTCGAAGAAGGCTAGATTTAGGTGCCAGGAATACAAAGACTGGGCTCAGGAAGATTGTGTTTACACAGATGCATTCGGGTTCTTATTGTAATTAACGTTTGTGAGCCTACAAATAATTGGGGCACCATTAAGTTTCTATGTCCGAGGCTACCTGCCATTTCCTGTCCGAGGCTATTTGCCACTTGTGATGCCAAAAAATAAGACCAAATAATTCTTAACTTAACTATATTTCGTTACAAAATGTGAGTTAATAACTTAAGTTTAATTATTATGATTAAGAATTTCCTAATTTAATTTTAAGTGTAATTAAAGTAAATTTGTGTACTTAATGTCAAAAATTTCCTTAATCTGTTATGTATCCGGGGCTACCCGATCTTCCCCTATATCTAACTTTTTTGTTACACTATTTTAAAGATAAAAATATAAATAAATAATAATTTAATTGTGTTTTAAAATAAGCATATATATCACCTAACATCTCCTTGCTTGTACATGTCTGCCGCTGTGCCATGACAGCGCGCTTTTGTATGATTTTCCCTAGTAAATACAGATTCTCGCCAAAAAGTATCCGTCATAGGAGGTAATCCAAGTGAGATATAAAAGTCTTCAGCTTTCTTGACCTGAAATACGGTTTTTATCTATTAAAAATATTCTTTAGAAAACTTAATAAATTATAAAGCATACATTTTTAGCAAGCCTTGTATCATTTTACCATGTCTATTACAGTCCAGTTCAAGTGTCGCAGTCGTTGATCTAAGTCAATTGTCTTTGGCAGCATTAAATCAGCAAGTGGCTCCCAATTTTGAGACCAGAGATCACCTAGCGGAAATTAAACATGTTTCAATGTAAATTTTAATGATAATTAGTCGTCATCTGCAGTTGCAAAGAATAACAAAGAAAATATGTGATCACAAACACACACACAATAGAGATTAAATCTGTTTATAAAATTTCTGTAATTTCAGACAATATCGCTTATAGCGGACCATACTTAAAAGCCATTCTCTTGATGCAAAATTTAAGACTATATTTTTTGTTTACTAAGTCACAGTATTGATATTCATTATCAAATTATTATAATTTGCATAGAAAATATTTTGCTATCTTACATACCTAATAAATATGCAGGAATTGGACCTTTTTCTGGCACGACGTTACCATACTGTCGTCGCAAGTAAAATCTGACTACACCATGAAGAAGAACATACAATGGTTTGAAACTGTCGTATAGACGTTGACTGATTTCTCTTAAATTTGGGATTTCTAATTCCTCCCTCCAAGACGCTCCAATGTCAGAGTAGCCTGTTATTTATAGAACATAATAAATATAATAATTTTCAGGCTGAATATTGTAAATATAAAAAATTGTTTACGTAGCTAAGCAAAACAAAAACAAAAAAACAGATGATATTATAAGATAAACACTTTATTTAAAACTTATTTCATATGCACCAAGCCAAATATAATGGGGTCCATATAGTTGAATATATAAAACTAGTACCTGGTGTGTATAAAATTAACCTTACCATTTCTTCTCGCGGCATTATTCTCTAGATTCACCAATCTTGCGTATGGTTTCTTCATAGGCCTCATCTTTTCACGCCAAACCAACCAAAACCATTCCAATACCTCCGGATTTCTCGAATGTTCCATTATATTCTGAAAATCTATTTCGCCTTTAAAGCAAGTCCCTTCTTTTTTAACGCCAAAAATTATTGTTTTATGTTCGGCGATAACATATTTTTCTATATCAGTGATCAGCCTAAGCACTGCATTTTCTATAGCAGTAATATTATCTGAATGAGCTGCATTTGGTATACACAATTCAACATTCGAATATATTGATTGTAGTTCCTCGTAGATCTTACTTACTTCCCTAAAATAGAAATTACAAATTCAATACAAAAAAATGTAAGCTAGCATTTTTAGATCCTACGATTCGTGGTCATTCTTACCGTTACCATTGTATTCTTCATGTTTCTGGTATATTCCTTTAAATATACACTCATCACATTCTTAACACTGGTACACATCCAAGTCTGCTTTTTTTAAAATTTGAATTGACATAGCTAAATTCTAATACATTACTAATTATTTAGGAATATCAATAAGAGAATCATCTCAAAACAAGAAATATGTATACCGATACAAACAAAGCTAATTAAAAAACCTTACCTTAATTCACTAATAGTAAAATTCGGCCCTCTACAAAGAAGAAAAGCTTGTCTTTCTTGTGTAGTATTTAACGTACGAGTATGATCATTGAGCAAATGCTCTAGCCGCTCACAAACTTTTTGCTTCCAAAAAATATTTTTTCTCTCAAATTCTGTGGCCATTTCAACCAGACCTGGCTTGTTAGGATCTAAAGAAGACTTCCAAGCTATATCTGCACCAATACCATTAAATTTTCTGGCAACTTCATTAATTTCCTCGAAGAAATGATGAACACCATCTTCGCAAGTATGAGTCTTGAATAGTAGTAGCAATAGTAATACAATAGCCATTTGATCAAAGTTAGTGAGCTGAAATTTATAATATAATAAAAATTTTGATTAGTTTTAAATATTTTTAAAGTGTTATTCCACACTTAGGAAAGAAAAATACTTATTTAGAAAACGTATAAAAATTTGAACGGAGCGGGACTAGAACCCGCGCCTCCTGGAAACCGACCAGGTGCTCTGACCACTAAGCCATACGTTCAACATGAACGTATGGCACGATTTTTCATACGTTTTATAAATAAGTAAAAATTTTGATTATTAAATCTATTAAAAAGTTACTTAGAGACGCTTCATTAATTTTAGATCCCATCAAAAACATAAATGTGAAATGAAAGACAAGTTAAATGTTAAGTAATACGTCGTTGAGAACGACTTAACCGATAAAGGACGCCAAGTTCTGTTCATTTTCACTCAGGATTAAATTTTAGCTCAAAATTTTACTCGACAACTTTTTACGTTCAGGCTTTATTATATTTGCAAATTAGTATACTTAAGAAGGGTAAGATTGATATTTGGTTGGTGCCTGGTGGTAAAATATTGCCAATTCAAAAAAGAGCTAGAATTTTATCCCAAGCGAACCCAGAACACATTTGCTTTTCAACTTGACTGGATACGCTGGCACGTGTCTTGATAATATTTATAGCCGTCGCTTACATTCAGGCGGTACTCTGCTGTATGCGAGATAAAGATTGACTTTGCTTATAACTTAAACGTATAGTCTATAGCTACCAATTCTTTTCCAGAAAAAATTGGAGGCCTTGAGCTTTTTCTGAAATTCAGGGTTAGTTTAGCCTTTTCATTAGAACTTAGCATAACTTATAGAAACTTCTATACTTCAATTGAACTAGCGGCTTCCATACCAAATTTTGCCCCCTTTTTAAGGCCATAATTTTTTAGGCTTTAACCACAAATGTATATATGCTAGCTGCCAAATTTCATAATTCTAAGTTAACTGGAAATGCCCTATTAATTTTGATTACGATTATAGTGTCGAAAATCAACTGCACGCCGTATCCCGCACACACCAGGATAGGCAGAGGGAACATAGCGTTAAGACACTCCGTTCCCTACTTGCCGCCGAAAATTTCGATGCATTGCGTGTTGAGTGACGGAACTCAAGAAAGAAAAAAAATATTTTTTAAATTTTTTCGTCAAGGTCGTCAAGGTGTTGAGTGGGGATCGAACACATAACCGTCGCGGCCTTAATTAATCCAATAAATCGATACGTTAACAAAAATCTAATCAGTTAATGAAATGTAACACGTTCGATACGACAAGTGATTTAATAAAAGCTCATGTCAGAATCTGACGCTTCTTTGATAACTGCGATAAACCTTTGATGGTATAATAATACACCGGGGCGTTTATAAATGTTAAGCTTTCATCTAAATACATCTCCTTTACTACGAAGGGCCGACTTCATTACAAGACAGAAATAACTAATGAAAACAAGTTTCCCAGAAATTTATTAAACATCTAAGAAAATAATGAGAAAAGAAAATAAAGCTGCTGCAAGGATAATAGAAGTTGTAAAATTATTTTATATTTCAATTATTTTCATTTTCCCAGCATTTATATTTTCATTTTCGTATAAATTAGAAATGTACCTATAAAATAAATTAATTGTGAATTTAATATTGAGTTCACCTCACTTAACGGAGGACGAATACCGAATAAGAAAACATAATTTAAAAAAAAACAACAACAATAAAAAAGTTTAACTACATTATATAAGCGATGAATAATTTGTATGTTGCATAGCGATTTTCTTATTATCAATGCATTAGCGACCCCTCCAGTGCATCAATAGGTGAGATATTGCGTCCTTCCGGTAGTCACGTTGATAGCACAAGATATATTATTATTCTATTTAGAAAAACACCTGTTGTTTGTTTGATTAAATAATATATGTATATTATTTCTCGCCTTGGCTACCTTTTATCCGGGCCAGACGGAAAATGGGCGGAATATGGTGGGAAAAGAGTTCAATAAAACAATATTAAGAAATGAGTACCCTCTTTTTTAATAAAACTGTGGATTATTTTATTAGTCATCTCGCTCAAGGCAAGGTGGACAGAGAGAACCTAGTGTTAAGACTCTGCTCCCCACCTTCTGCCAATTTTTCAAAGTATTGCGTGTTAAATTAAGTAACTCAACGCCTGGCTTTGGTTTTGGTGCCATAGCGAAGAAATGAAAATATTAATAAATAATAATTCATTCTCTAGAGTAGGGATCAAACGCACAACCGTCGCGTTACAGCCACACCCTTGTAGCTCAGCGCCACAACAGCCTCCAATAACATATGAACATGTTGTATATGACATATTTAGAGACATTATGGACAAAAACAAATATAAATAATTTTCCCACGCAAGATGCTAACTCGCAGTCGCCATATAATATCGTAGCTAAACTTTATGCCCACGCTTTAATATATATCGTTAGCAAAATGATACATATGTAATTAATCGTTTTAATTGCTGTTAAATGATATATGACTACAATCTGTAATGCGTGCAAATTATAATAGCTATTTATAAATAAAAAAATTGGGATTAAATTTCTAAAAAATAGTAATACTTTGTTTTTGTAGCTCTTTAACTAGTCCATTGATTTTCATAAAACATAACTAAGAACAACCGCAACAAATACGGTTTATGATTAAAGAAAACCGCACTCAAATCGGTTCATTCATTCAGACAGACATATATATATATAAATATGAGATAATATTAGAAAGTGAAGTGAAGTCTTTAGAAGGTCTTGTCTTTTAACATATAAAGCAAAACGTAATAAGAATAACAAAAGTAAGAAATTATTGTTACAACAATTTCGCCTGGCTTTGAACTTGTGGTTTCGGCTAAGACTCGTGGCTTTGCGGAATGATTATATTTAAATCTTAATTTGTCCCTAACACTAGATTCTCCTTGCCTACCCTACCATGCGGAATACAACTTGAAGCCATTTATAGAATAGTTTTTTGTCTACAAAATTTTCATGTACTTCATATACAAAAAAAGTCATTTTCATATTACTAACTTAAGAAGATCTCTCTTTGTTTTTAACTTCACACTGTATACCACAAATAGCAGGGTAGGTAGAGGGAACCTGGCAACCTAGCAGCAGAGTTAAAACACTTAGTTCATATTACGACACTTTCGTTCCCCATTTTCTGTTGAGTCTTAAGCCTCCAGACTTTACGTGTTGAGTGGTGGAACTCAACGCCGCGCTTCACCTCGTGACAAGTTAGGAAATAAATATATTAATAATTCATTTTAAGTGGGAATTGAACCTGCCGACGTACCTGCGCCGCGGATGGTTTTAATGCCTCGGCCTGGCTCTCCTTTTATCAATAATTAATATTTCAATAAGGGAGAATTATATAAAGTTGATTTTTGGGATAGGAGAGTTTTCACTGAACCAAGTCAAATGACAGACCAAAAAATGGAGTGTCTTAACACTAAGATATAAATAAAATAAGATCTGTAATATATGCGGAATAAAGCGTGAAAAAGCATCCAGAGAAACTGGCTATTTACAAAAGGAAGAGGCTGACTGAAGTGAATATATATATTAAAAAAATATATAAATAATTTTATGTTACTGAAAAACTAAAAATAAATGAAATATATCTACGACTATATTCTAGTAAATAATAATATACAGTGTTATATAAAAAGAATCAGTGCAAAAAAGAAGATTTAAAAAAATATATTATTATTTTTAAATAACGATTAATTTTAGTTTATATATGAAATTTACTAAAAATAAACAAACAAGCAACGACAGATTAAAAATCTAAAGTAATAAAAAAAATGTGGCTGAATAAATACAGTCTACGCCATATATTTATTCTTTAATTACTTTTTTTTACTATTTTAATAAACTTACCTCCACGTTCCAAGCTCTACAGACGATCTAGCACCGACTGACTACTCCATACGTGCGAACAACATTTTATCCTAGCGTTAGGTTCGTGATACAGTGTGGGCGTGGAGGCTAGTGCTGAAAAATATTATTTTTTATAGCTTCACGCTGTATTCCGCTTATTTGCTATAAGGCGAAAGTTACCTAGTGTTAAGACAGTCCGCATAGCAGGCATCGTCTTGTTTTTGAGACATTGCTTGTTGAGTGGCGGAACTCAACTCTATATTTTGCCTTATTACCAGAGCGAGTAAATTAAAATAACTCATTCCCCCAAGTGAGAATCAGCCTCGCCTTCAAATAAATTGATTTGCCATCTTCACGTCACTTTAAATCTCTTTTTTTGTGGATAAAAGTCTATGGGCATAGACTTTAAGCTAGTGAAATTAGTAATTTACATCACAGAAAAAGATATATATTTGTAGTTAATTTTATACAAAATTATTGTATGCCGTCATTTACGACGCAAGCCTAAATTTTTACAAATTTCACTTTCGTTAACCTGCAAATCTTAGTACTTGACCTGTTACTTTTCTATATTCAAACATTCAAAAATACTAACAACTGATTTGTAAAACAACGCAGCACTTGTTAAAACCAGACAACGAACAAAATCTATGTACGCTAGGAATGGGGAGGGGTACGCTAGGAGTGGTCCGTGCCTATCCTGGAATTGTGTTATACCCTACCAAAAAAAATTACAACAATTATTATATAATATTTTTAATAATAATTGTTGTAAAATTATTATATAATTTTAAAATACAATATTTTTTAAATTTTTAAACATGAACATAATAAAGCTAAAGTCCTGCCCACCCCAGAAAATATCTCTAGATACGCCCATGATGACAAGATGAACTGTTGATATTAACATATATCATTTATTATCATATATCGTTTTTTATTTCTTTATAACAATTTAAAAGATATGGCCATTTATATCGCAAACGACGCTTATTTCGACACTATAAATTGAATCAAAATTAATAGGGTACTTCCGGTTGAATTATGAAATTAGGCAACTAGCGTCTACAGTTTCACTACTAATTCAGAAAAAAATATAAAAACTATACATTTGTGGTTAAATCATAAAAGCTTGGATTTCAGAAAAATCTCGAGACCTCCAATTTTTCCGGTTTTAAATTTTTTCAATGGATTTCAATTGGTATTATTTCATTCATAGTTACCTAATGATAAGTCAATGTCCCTTTGGTGGATCCTGTCGATTCTACGGTGTTTCTCGGTATCACCATTGACTCTAAATTACGGTGGGGACCTCATATCGATGGATTGGCGAATAGAATTAGCTCAGCAGCTTTTGCGGTTAAAAAATTAGACGATTAACTGATGTGGAAACGGCTCGCCTTGTTTACTTTAGCTACTTTCATAGTATCATATCCTACGGCATTCTACTTTGGGGTAATGTAAAAAATAAATATATTGACAGTAACATCACAATACATTTTTGAAAACATTATGTATATTAAGAAGAATATTAAAGACTTTGCCAAAATTGGTGATCTACATAATATCAATACTAGAAATAGGAGTAAACTTATTGCACCTGTAACCCGATTACATCGGGTCCGTAGTTCTTTTATGGGACAATCTGGGGAAATTACAATACGATCACAGAAAACGTCCGAGAATGTTCTATATCACAATTTAAAAGAGTTGTGAAAAGACGTTTGTGTGTTAAAGGTTATTACTAAATTAATGATTATATAAATGATAACACGCCTTGGGAATGAAATGCTGGCTCCAGTCTGTTTCAAAGTATCACACACACTGCAGGGTAGGCAGAGGGAACGTAGGGAAAGACACTCCGTTCCCCACTTTCTGCCGAATTCCGGAGGCATTGCGTGTTAAGTGGCAGAACTCAACGCCGCGCTTTGCCTCGACACCAGAGCGAAGAAATGGAAATATAAATTTAAGTAAATATTTCATCTCCTCGAGTGGGGATCGACCCCACAACCAGTCGGTTTACAGTCACACTTTGCCGTGCCGTGCCGCTGCGCCACGACCGGCCTAAGAAAAAAAATAATAAGCCATTTATCGAGGACAATTTACAAAATCTTATTTTGTGTCGATGTCACCCACTTTACCTGCAGACAGAGCTATCTTGGCCCTTAGAATGTGTCATAAACAACTACCTATTTCTATTGGAGGATCCAAGTAAAGCCGCAGGTTAAGCTAGTTTTCATATAATGTTAGAATTAAGCAGCAGTTTTATTGTATAGATGGCACAATGTTTGACTATTTCTTTGATGATTACGACTTCCATACTAGCCGAAGAAATCCTTGCTATTATCAATAAAACCGGCCAAGTCTTTAAATAAGTCCAAGACACAAAAGAAAGCCTCCAGCAGCGGTCGAGGAGCGGCACCGTCAGATTTTAGTGAATATTATAGATACTCATAACCCGCTCGACTTCCCTTGTACTTCCCCGAGTGTCCCTGTCATACGGTGTACCCGTACTGGCTACATACACTGGTCAACAAGCCTTATAAAACAGATAAGCCACGCAAAGCCCCCGAGACAATAGCAGTCCGTCTTAATTCAGAATATTACTGCCGATCTTTTATTTATTTCTTTGTTTTACTCTTATTGCCACAGATTTACTACTGTTTGTGCGAATGGTATAATTTCTAAATAACATTTCTGCGAATAAAGCAATTTGGTTTTAGTATAAATCGGTATCTTTTATTTTTATTATGTTTAATAATAGATATCATATTAGTAATAAATATCTCGATCTCGATATATAAGATTTCCACTTTCTGATTTAAAAATATTGTGTGAAGAAGTTCAAAGTGAAGCTTATCGTAGCACAATGCACAGCAGCCAGTGTCTGGCTGTATACGCAACGGTTATGGATTCGATTCCCATGGTAAGAAGAGGTAACAAGACAAAGTGCGGCGTTAAGTTCCACCATTCAACCTATCAATAATGCGCAATATCTTAACATTGCTATATGTGAGATACACCGTGAAGCTAAAAACAAATGGTTCAAACCATGAAACCCCACTCGGGGAAATAGAATATTTATTTCAAATCAAATCCAGAGGAAACCTAATGCTTAGACACTCCGTTACCCACTTTTGTGAAAGCACTATCATAATTTTTTTAAAATATTTTTGTAGCAAATTGCTATAATTTTAGAAGCTAAGCTTAAAGAAGGGATATTTATTGGTCCAGATATTCTAAAACTGGAGGCCGGTCGTGGCGCAGAGGCTCAAAGTGTGACTGTAAAATTGACTGGTTGTGGGTTCGATCCCCACTCGAGGCAGTGAAATATCACGAGTACCTGTATTTCAGGTACTCGTGACGCAGTGGTACAAATATCTATAGGTTCTTATAAATATATAAATAGTATTACATAACAGCCAACTTTAATATAAAAATATCCAAGCACCCACACCTTGCGCGTCAATTACTAAGGAAACTAGCTAAGCGTGAGTTGATACCGAGGGTTCCGTATTTTTTTATGAAAATGTTATAAAAACCACTTTTGTTGGCGCAATGGGACCGTGTAGACCAATGTTTCCCAACGTGAGGCCCACGCCCCACTAGGGGACAATTTGATAGTTAAGGGGGCTATTAGAAAATAAACTCGGTACAACTTTAACCCTTTTGCTTCGGCCCATTATATGCAATGCATAGGTCTAGTCGGTCATCAATTTGGCAAATTTAACAAAAAAAGGTTATAAGTAAGGCAACTGGGTGATTGGAGTCTTCAAAGAGACCACGGGTCCATCGCAATGTAGTATTTCACATCAGTCAGTTGATGATGATTTGAAATAAATGTCCGTCAAAACTGTTGTAATCGTTCGATGATTTAATATTCATATATATATAGTATAGATAAAATTGATAAGTATTTGATTTCATTTTTATAATAGGGGGCATTAAAAATTTTAGAAAGGTAAAGGCATGGCACAAAAAAAATTTGGAAACACTGGTGTAGACTGTAAACGCAATGGGGTCGATCCACACTCGATTGAATGTCACACTCGGTTGTTCCCTATGCCTATCTTGCTATGCCTGAAAAGCGTGCTTTATTGTCATACTCAAAATTAATAAAAAATGAACATTAATGAAAATTATCACAAATTAGTTTGAAAAACACGTGTATTTCTTAATTTTTGAGATAATGAGATTTTCGAATTTTTAACCGTAACTAGACAAAAAAAGATATTTTTAACATTTTTAAAGTGCTATTTCCCATTTAGAAAAGAAAAATGCTTTTTTTAACGCACTTTAAAGAAGTAAAATTTTATTTATTTAAATAATAGTTGAGGACAGTCGTAGCGCAGCGGTACGAAGTGTGACTGTAAAACCGACTTGTTGTGGGTTCGATCCCCACTCGAGGAGATGAAATATTTACTTAAATTTATGTTTCCATTTCTTCACTCTGGTGTCGAGGCAAAGCGCGGCGTTGACTTCTGCCACTTAACACGCAATGCCTCTAGAATTCGGCAGAAATTGGGGACGGAGTGTGTTAACACTACGTTCCCTCTGCCTACCCTGCTGCATGCGGGATAGAGCGTGAAGCTGATTTTTTAATTTTAATAGTTTTTATTTGCACAAAATAGCAATATCGTCTACAATTGCAATGCGGAACCCAAAAAAACTAAAGTAATCATCTAATAAAAAATGCAACACTGATTAAAGTCCTCGTAATTGTAACAGACAACTAGTTGCAGATAAAAAGCGATATGAAAAATGATCATTCACTTACGCGCTATTTCTAGAGTGCAGTGCCACTCAACACGTCTCCAAAATTCTGTGAAAGTAGGGAACACAGTGTCGTCACACTTAGCTCACTCGGAAAGGCTTCCGGTTTGGCGGAAAGTGCCTGCCTTAACACAAGGTTCCAAGGTTCCCTCAGCCGTCTGTGCTATGTGCGGGATATAGAGTGAAGTGAAAAATGATATCTCGGCTGATAGGACAAGGTGTTTGGTCCCAATCATCACGCAACGTTTTAAGCATTCGGCAGAAAGAAATGTGCTTTAGAAGGCTTTTTATTGTGTCGTGGCGCAGCGGCACAGCCTCTGACAGTAAACGCCGACGCCGGTTGTGGGTTCGATTGAACTATTTATAGAACTTGGAAATTATTTTCTTGTCTTGACACGTGCAACGTCTCGAAAATTGGACGTCACGTGAGAAACGGAGTGCTTAAACTCTACCCTGTATACAGGAGGCATTGTGAAGCGTAACTTAATAACAAGCGTTTGATTCTTATAAAATTCAATTTTATAAACTTACAAGGCGTCTTTCTACTTTATACTAGAAAGTCTCGATATGCATTTTATTACACATATTACCTTAGATATTAACTTGTATAAGACGATATTGTAAATTCTTATACTTTATTGCATTTCATGCAAACTGTATCGCGATATGCGCTTCAAGATTTATACTGCATAGACAGCGGGTTCGATGTAAATTTGAAGTAATTTTTCATATAAACGCTTATCGTTTATTAATATAAAAAAATACAATTTTTGTTTATTTAAAGTAGGTAACAGGGTCGTCGGTCGTCATCGTACTTTTTTATAAGAAAATAGTGTAAAAATATAGACGTCGTTTAGCGTAACGTCGCTGTAGTGCCCATAAATTTGACTCAATACGATAGCAGTTCCAATTCCGTTGACAAAAAGTATTTACATTTTTTCCCAGCAGTGGGTAAATATACAACGGAGTTAATTTTATCCTTATAGTCAGATATTTGAATTTCGCGATTAATATACATTTTAAATGACTCTCATCAGATTCCTGATTTCAATAGGTAGACAGTTGAAATTTTCTACCACGTAGGACCCACTTATGAAAACTTCGAAGACTCCCACCTCCCAACCCCAAAGGCAATATACATTCAGCTCTTTCTGTAAGAATCCAGGGCAGTACGCGAGGCAATTAAGAAATCGTTGGCAATAGTTTGATATAATAATTTTATCATCTGATAGAGGGATGTCAACTCAGTCTACCACGTGTGACCACAGTCAGGGCAGGTTTCCAGATATGTATTAATCTATATATTGTTTTTAAAATGATATTATAAATGGTTATGTAATCGTATATATTTATAGTCGATATGGATTATATATTTATAGTCGAACGAATGAGCGAGGAAAGAATGGCAAAAAAGATTTATGATGGAAAAGTGAGTGGTAAGAGAGGTAGGGGGAGACCTCGGTTGACCTTCGAAAACACAGTATCAAAGATACTGGAGGAAGGTCACGTAAAAAGCATGAGGATCCCCGGAGGGCATGTATGAAGAGGTTGATGACAGTGGACGAGGCGAAAGAGGTATGTAGAGACCGTAGCGTTTGGCGCTCCGTTCTCTCTGACTACCCCGCTAGGGATAAAGCGTGAAGCTAAGTTAAGTATGTAATCGTAGCGGGCAAAGCCGCGGATGGGTCGCTAGTACTAGATATTCTCGATTATTCCGGTTAGTTACATTTAAATTTATACTTATAAATTTTCTTTCCAATGTAAATTTCGATAAATCCACATAATCAATTTTTTTAATTAGCTTTTTTAATATATTATAGCGAAAATAGACGATCGTACGGCCATCGCGGTTAATGACAATGTTTATTTTTTTCAGATTAACGGCGTTTCCGGCATATACCAGGCTAGGCATAGTAAAGTGTTAAGACACAATATGGCGCAAGGCGGAACTTAACGCTTTACCTTAGCTTACCAGAGCCGTTACCAGTTACTAATATGCAAATAATTAATTCCCTCGAGTAAGATCGAACCTACAACTATCGGTTTTACACCTAGCCATAATCCAACTAAACGATTTAATACATAAACATTATATATAATATTAATACTTCAGGCACTATAAGGCTTCCTACAAACCAACTGCACTGCACTTCAATTTTTAATTTATGTAAAAGGAGGTAAATAAAACAAAATAATATATAAACGATTTAATACATAAACATTATATATAATATTAATACTTCAGGCACTATAAGGCTTCCTACAAACGAAGAAAACAGATTTATATTCGTGTTGCATCATGGAGTTTGGATTTTGTGCATATTTGGTTTTAACACCCGTTTTTTCTTTCTGTAAATAGAAATATATATAAAAAATAAAAATAAATCAGCTTCACGCTGTATCCCGCACACAGCAGGGTAAGCAGAGGGAACTTAGTGAAAGACACTCCGTTCCCCACTTTCTGCCGAATTCTGGGAGGCATTTGCGTGTTAAGTGGCAAGAACTCAACGCCACGCTTGTCCTCGACACCAGACCGAAGAAATGGAAATAATAAATTTAAGTAAATATTTCATCTCTTCGAATGGGGATCGAACCCACAACCAGTCGGTTTTACAGTCACACTTCGTGCCGCTGCGCCACGGCCGGCTAGAAATATATATTAAATTTGAAATTTTAATATGTTCGAATATAATTTAGTTGCAGAAACACTTTAGTTACGGCACTAACTGCCGCAAGAAACAAAGATAACGACGTTAAACGTTGCCGTTGAACGTTGACACTATGCACTACGCCTACATATAATTAACAATATTAAATGATATTTTACCATGACTTCGAAACCGACATCTTTTATAATATCCATGAGTATATCATAAGGTGGCTCAATACTGAACTCAGTTGGCATGTCACTGAAACAAAATTTATATAAAATTAATATTATTACACCATTGCAACTTACTAAAACAGTAAGTCATTGAACGTATGTAAGATAGAAGTGGGTTCAATTTCACATATATTGTCATTCTTATAATAAGAATAAATAATAATAAATTTTATTCGAGGCCGTCGTGGCGCTGGGGCACAAGCGTGCGACTGTAAACGCGACGATTGTGAATTCGATTCCCACTCGAAGAAATAAATTTATATCTTTATTTCTTCGACTTTTTTTATCGTAATTTATAGTTTCATAAATGCTTGTTATAATACTTAGGTTAGCTATAAAGTTAGTGCAATTATTGTGGATGCCGCTGATGCCGTACAAGGAATAGTAATTTAATTATTTTCCTTTGAGTGAAAAACTGAATAATGTATTAATAAAAAACATTCTTACGTCTTGCGGATATAGATGTATGGCAGAGAAAACTCTCTATAAAGACACTACACTCTCCACACATTTTGTTACTTTTCGTTTAAAATGATTATTAATAGACTGGTAAAAATTAACATCAAACTCTCCCCCAAATAGATATCGAACCCACAACCATCATATACACAATCAAAAACATATTTTCACTAAAAAAATATTAAAAATTACCTATAATGATACAACAAAGGCCCCAGATTAATCCAATAACCGCCCGGTTGCAATATGGCGTATATTCTTTCCACAAATTCTATAACGTTTGGTGCACAATCTATGAAGAAACATGTCGCTACGCAATGCCACTCATCGATTTCTGTGTATACCTGAAATAATATAAAAAATAAAATAAAATCAGCTTCACGCTGTATCCCGCACACAGCAGGGTAGTCAGAGGGAACGTATTATTAAGACACTGTTCCCCACTTTCCGCCGAGTTCTGGAGGCATTATATTAATGAAACAATATAGTATTATAATTTTCCCGTTGTGTGTTAACGTTAGGTTCCCTCTACCAATTGCTGTATGCGGGATACAACGTAAAGCTGCTTTTTTATTTATTTATTTTACGTAGTATCCCGCATTTAGCAGGATAGGCAAAGGGAAGCTTCTGTAAAGATATTCTATTTCGCCCAATTTATGAGACTTCGCGTGTTGAGTGGTGGAACTAAACACCGTGTGTTGCGGACAATGTATTGTCCTTATTCAGTAGGGAAAACAAACTATCCTAGCTAGTGGCAAAATAAGACAATGAATATATTTGGTATATTTATTTCATTAGATATTATTTTGACTATAACAATGCGCTGTGTCTACTACACCTGGGAAATGAAAGTAATGGAATTATAATCATTCTCCTCAATTTCTCCATCTTTATAAGATGGAGTATTATAACATTAGGTTAAGAGTAGGGTTAACATGCCCTCTGCCTACTCTGCTAGGTGCGTGATACAGCGTGAAGCTGAAAAAAAGCGTATCAAAACAAGAAAGGCATATAAAAACAAATTAACAATATATTACCTTTGAGGCCAGTCGTGACGCAGTGGCACAAAGTGTCACTGTAAAATTGATCCCCACTCGAGGAGATGAAATATTTACTTAAATGTATATTTCCATTTCTTCGCTCTGGTGTCGAGTTAAAAGCGCGGCGTTGAGATCTGCCACTCAACACGCAATGCCTCCAGAATTTGGCAGAAAGTAAGGAACAGAGTGTCTTGACACTAGGTTCCCTCTGCCTACCCTGCTGTGTGCGTGATACAGTGTGAAGCTATTTAACTACCTTAAGAAAATCCCCAGCGGCTATGGAAAAATGCGAGTGTCTGGTAGAAGGTGGTACATCTGGGAATGTGGCCGCTTGGATCTGGTGTTCACTCGTCATGTGATTCACATATTGATGCACCCACGGGTACACCGTGTGTTGGTTTGCCTGGGAAACAAATTAAAATCCTATTAATGAACAGCATGAACACAACCAAAAACTACTGAACAGGTTAAGATGAGACTTTACTGTAATATAGCTTATATGTTAGAATAATACATAGGTTACAATTTATGTAAACATTTGTATAATTTGACTTTAATATAAAATAAGTTTAAGCGGGCGAAGCGCGTAGGGGCTGGCTAGCATGAAATAAATTAAAACTAACATTCACATTTAGCAATAGATAGGATTTATCTACAGTTAAGTTCTCTGCTTTTCGTTATTTTAAGACATTGCATTGCACACTACACTAACGAAAATAAACACTTTTGTATTGCCAGAGTAGGTAAATTAAAAGATTATTCATTATAACCGCTGCGTTTACAGTCATATGCTGTCCCAATGTGAAACTAGGGTCTTTTTTTTAACTTATGATGGTGTTAGTAAATAAAATAGAATTTGTAAAATTCGAACCCACATACCTCAGGACACTTATTCAATATAAAGTTACTAGCGAACAGCATGAAGAGTGAGAACTCGTTGCCCTGACACGAATACCCCCTTGCCGCTATCTCCCACGCCAACCTGCCTAGGCCCGCGCCAGGTACTAACACTTTTATGTGAGATTTATCACTGAAATTCAAAGACAATCTGTCAAATATATGTTTAATAGAAAATATAAATATTTTTTACCGCCAAGTATAAATAAGAGTAGGAAATAAAAAAAACTAAAAGTTAAGGTACTTCCGTTCCCCAGATTCCGCCAACTTTTCGAGGTATTGCGTATTAACTGGCGGAACTCAACACCGCGCGACTTGCCATGTATAGTCACAAGCTTGTACCTCATTGCCACAATTCATGAACTTGACATAGCTGGTCAATTTTTTTTTTAATAAATATACCTATAGCTTCACACTGAATCCCTTGTATAACAGCATGTCTTTTGTCTTGTTGCCAGAGCAAGGAAATTAATATAATTCACTCCACCGAATGGCAATTAAACTGGATGGTTATGGATTCGATCATGTCTTTGCATGATTAAGATGAGTTGATTGATGCAAGAATATTCAAAATTGGGCAAGATGTTTTGCCTCTGCTACGCCACAAACGAGCAAATATCTTAGATTAATAAACACATTACCCTCCTTAACATCACGCAGTCAGGTAAAAAGGAAACTAAAAATTTCTCATTATCCAAGTCTACCCGGCTATATGGGCTATGAAACTATTGTATTGTTTTTGTATTTGAATACGTGTGTTAATTTCGAAACATTTTAGTGATTCAATATTTTGCTAGATATCATAGATAGATAATTCCCATTAAGCCACTTCCATTCCCCACTTTACGCCACATTCTGGTGGCATTGCATCTTGTGTGGTGGACCACAACGCCGCGAAGATTGAGTATTAAATTTATTGCTAAATTGAATGCTGATTTAATAATATAGATAACAGATACCAGCCAAAATGAAAACCAACAATGTGTTTACATAATATTTTATAAATAACCTGTGTTTCTCCAATGGATATAATACATCTAGTTCATCCAGTATCGGCTTGTAACACTGTTCTCTTTCAGCGGCGCCGGCGTCGCTCCAATCCCTTACTATGTTCTTTAGAACTGATTGTACCTAGAAAATATAAATGATATAAGTATAGAGAAAAAAAATAAAAGAAGATATTTTATAAAAAATCAGAAAAAATACAACAAAGAGACTTGCTTATTGTTTGTTTTAATAAATATATAATTGTCTATAGAATTACAAAGTCCGTAAGCAATGAAACTGTAATAGTTTATTTTATAAGTGAGCCATATTTCTTTCTGAATAATAAAAAAAATTATAATTACTATAAACTAGTCAAATGGGTGGTGAAACCACCCATTTGAATGATACAAAATTCTATTGCATATGAAAACACACCTATTTTTGAATGAAACAACAACATAAAGAAGTCATATATGAAATATGTTGGTTGAATTATTATTATATAATTTTTTTCAGCTTTACAATGCATCCTGTACCTAGCAGGGTAGTCAGAGGGACACCTACACTTCGTTCTCATTAAATTACTTCCGTTCCTCACTCTCCACTGAATTCCGGAGCCATCATGTCTTAAGTCGCAGAACTCAAGACTACGCTTTTATTACAATAACTATTTCTTACAATTTTTTATTTTTTTGTATTCAGATACTTTGATGTATCTAACACACTCCAGACTCTGCTTTCCACCCAAAATTCTACTACATTTTAAGTACCAGACTTTGTCTATTAAAGTACGGAAATAAAAATATAGTAAATGATTAAACCCTCAATCATCATAAGCCCAATGCTGATCTACTGCACCACAATGGTGTCAATGATACCTTCCACCAATCTCAAACAGCTTAACGAAGAAATAAATACCTTTTCAACATCATGTTGCATTTTATGTTGCTTCTGCGATGGCAATTCACAATTATTGTAATTATTACTAAAACTATCCACTCCATTATCCACACTGTGGTCTACATTTTCAAACATTGTATCCACATCATCTATTATATAGTGTACTATTGTATTGTTGGCGTCTAAGCATTTTTTAAACTTTGTTAAGTAAGTTTTGTACTTGTCGAGCCTTTTTTGATGATTTGGAGGTAGCATTGAGATTATTTTCTCAGATTTGTGGATTCTGTCTAGGCTACATAATCTGGAAAAATAAGAAAATATATTTTTTGATACAGTTACACTTCATTTAAAAAATTGTAATTTTGAGATGAATTGAGAGCTCTCAAAAGCAACAAACATATAGAAAAGAGCTGACAAACTTCAAATGACAAATGGTATTCCTTTGCAGCACTGAATTCCATCACTCAGTACAGACATCTTTGTATGTTGGATAGTCCATTTATTGATGAAGGCATAACATTATGTTAAACATTTCAATAAAAGTCACTTTAATTTTTATAGTTATAGTTTTTTTTTTTTTGTTTATCTATAAGATGTCTAGATTGCCTCTAAGATTTAAAAATTGGCCCTACAAATAGTAATCGAAAATTTATACACCATAAAATGTATGAGTAATGTTGTTATGCTAAAAATTATCAATTCAGTATTAGTATTGTTATGACTTAATCTAATTTGCAAATATATTCTAATTATGATACTTATAATTTTATTTCAATAAAATTTCGACACCAATTCCATATATAAGATTTTTATAATAATATGATGGGTTATTCTAGATCATTCTGATAAAATTTGTCATAGCTGAGAAAATTACACAATGTGTCATCAAACTAACATAGCTATAATTTTATGCTGCAATAGTAAAATTACTGTATAGCAGTTTTATTAAAGAAGTAGAAACAAATCTTACTACATTTATATACTTAGTTATAAATAAAGATATTAAAAACTTTGATATAGGCAAATCAAACCTTATTCTATAAGGACTGTAAGGTCAAAGTTCCTCATGTGTTTAGATCGTAAACAAAGCTTATTGTTGTCTAAAGAGGCTAATTACATTTACCAATTTCGATCTATTTGTTCCTTCATTGGACTGTTGCTAAGTTAATACATAACGGTAAAATAATAATGGAACAGTCCATCCATTATTTGCTAACCTCCATAATATTATCTGTTTTTGAAATATGATATTTAAATAGTTTATTATATTTATTACTTACTTATAATATTTAAAAGCGTTAACAACCGCCCGAAAATGGGCGCGCTCCTTTGCCTCATCTATTTCTTCAGTAACTCCTAGTGACATTTTTAATATTCAGAGAAAAAGGTATTTTTAATATATATATTTTTTAGGGTTCAATAAAATATAAAACATCAAAATGAAATTTTAACAAGCAGAAAGCAACAAAGACGAAAATAGGCTTCTCGTTCTTTTCTTCATTTCTACTACTAAATGTCAAAGTCAAATATTGTGTTCAAAAATTATCGACAAATAACAAGCAATCTGTGTATATACAGAGCTACAAATATGAAAAATTAATTTCAAATTTAAATTCAAAATTATAAAAAAAAAGTTATATGCAGAATACAATTATTTACATATATTTACGTCTCATATTTTTTTCAAGTCGAAGAAATATTTTTTAACAATAAAACGTAAATCGGAACGGCAAAGTCAATATGTCGGCGACTAGTGAAATGTGTTTGTCAACACTCGATCGATTCCTTTTTTAATTACTTTTCAATGTTAAATGGTAATAATTTCGCGATGTGATAAATAAAAATAAATAATATTAAATTTGATCGACATTAGTTACCTAATTTTTTTACGACAAAACCTAAAAGAATATTCATAAAGCTCAACAAATGGTACAAATAAGATGAAGCTTACTGCGTACAATTAATAAAATATTCAAATTAGTTAACTCAATGTTTATTTGAGCGTCAAAACTTGTGAAATAATTTTGTGTTTCGTGTAAAGTGGGTTAACGTTTCAAAAAAGTGCCGCATTGTCGTGTCTCAATTCCGCGAAGAAAAATCAATATTATGCAGTGTCGTTGCTAAGCTGCAATTAGGTTGCACTAAATGACCTAAAATATTTCATTCATCAACTTGTTATGATGTAGAGCTTAGAGAATCGGAAGATTAACAAAACTATTTTCCAAAATGATGGAAGGTATTTTATCTCAAAGGGTAACTCCATTACTTAAATGTATGGTTTTATTCCTGTTCATCTTCACCGCGAAAGTGTTAACATCACGCCCTCAAGAATCTCAAGATACAAGAAACAGTATTCATCATCAGAAACCATCCCACTATGTAAGAACATTTACCAAATATCATCACAGAAGAACAATTCAGTGGAATAATGTCCAAGATGACTCTTACTGGCCAGTGACTCAAGATCAACCTAGAGTTATTGGTAAGAGAAGTATTAATGATTTAGAAGAAATGGCTCCAGACGAAGATCTGAATCAATTAATTTCAGCATCAGTAAGAGATAACATAAATATTGATAATATGTCTACTTCAACAAATACAGATCAAAATGATTTGAACAATGAAGTCCTGAAATATAAAACAAAAGCTCCATTCGTTACTGAAACTACTACAACAATCAATCCAAATTCTAGGGCTTGTTTGTATAAAATGCACAGTGTTTCGTTGAGTGTAACACCGGCTTATGATGATGAGAAAAATGCACAATGGGTGGCTGAAAATGAGATCTTTGGTATGTACTTTTAGTTTATTACGGTTATTTGAAAAAAAGTGTTTTCCTTTTTAAAAATATCTAATAATAATAAAAATATATTTATAAAAAATTATAGAGACTAATAGATTCACTTGAGGAAATTAAATATTTAATAATTTCATTTCCTTGCTCTGGCAATAATGCAAAGCATGGCATTGAGTCTCCTCACTCAACATGCAGAGCTTCCAAAATTTGACAGAAAATGGAAACAAAAGTGCCTTAAAGGGAACATAATGTCTTAACACTTGGTTCCCGGGTTTTCTCTGCTTACCCTGCTATGTGATGGATATAATGTGCTATGTGATGGATATAATGAAGCCAAACAAAAACTCCCATTTTGCCTATTGTGCCCATTTTGCCTACTGTTGCATTGTGCCTATTACTGTATGTATAAAGAAAACCCACCTTTCAAAAATTCATTAATGGTGGTTGTCAGCTAAAAATGTAAATCTGCTAACAATCTATATATTAACAAAACAATCCGGGAAGTCCAGACCAGACCAGAGACAGCTTTGTGTTAACTAGTGACACTTTATTTTCCTTTTTCAACCTGAACTTGGGACATTGCACATTGAGTTGCGGAACTTAACCCTGCATATTTTCTTAAGAAAAGGGGAGGAGTAAATAATGAATTCTAGCTGAGTGCTTATAGTAACACAACCCACTATCAACACATTTGCATGTTGAAACTGCCTTTTTAACATTTTTTAAAGTGTTATTCCACACTTAGGAAAGAAAACACTTATTTAGAAAACACATAAAAATTTGAACGTAATGGGACCTAAACCCTCGCGTCCTGGTCGATTTATCCTGCTACATATACATTTTTATGTTTTCTAAATAAGTATTACTCTGTAGCCTGTTCTTTTTTTTATTTATTTTTATCATTATTTAACAGACAGAGGATCATTATCAGAAACAACTATGCCCAATGGGGAACTGGTACAAGTGGAACAATGTACTGACCCAAAAGCGTATTGCTACACACTATGGCACCAGGATAATGAAGGAAACATCACTGTATTAGGTCAAGGTATGTAGTTTTATATATATATATATATATATATATATATATATATATATATATATATATATATATATATATATATATATATATATATATATATTATTAGTCTACCATATTTTACTTGAGGCCTCTGCCCATGGGCCCTGACCTTGTGGAGGCCTTGAACAGCTTGTAAACAACTACAAAGTCTAATAATTATTCACATTGCATTTATATTTCAATATATTTTAACTGAGCCACAATGACTACTTTGTCTAATGAATGTAATTATACTTAAAAATAGTATTTTGTAAGACAATTTTTGTTCAAGGATTATTTACTATCTATTTTGAGCCACATAGGCATATAGACTATATGCTGTGTATGCCGCCGAATTCTATAGGCATTGCTAAGTTAATTGTACTTAATAAAGTGGCGGAACTCAACGCCGCACTGTGCTTCGAGACCAGAGCGAAGACAAGATATTAAATATTTAATTTCCTCGAATGGGAATCGAACCCACAATCTGTCGTGGTTACAGTCACATTGTGCCCCGGCACCATGACTGACGTCTATCTAACTAAAAATATTAAATAGAAATAATAAAAAATTACGTATAAATATAAAAGATAAAACAACATAATTTATTCTTCATTTTAATAAAAATAACCATGTATTATATCCTCAAACGTTAAATGGGACACCTGTGACGTTAAACCAAGCATATAAAAAAAATAAGCGATGCAAAAGCATTGCGCACTTAAATGTCACGTGTGACATCTCTATCCAAGCAATTTAGCATTTAGGTCGCGCGAGAAATAATACCATATTTTCAGGCTTGTATTTTTTTTTCCTCTCGCTGTATCCCGCATATAGGTGGAGGAAACCTAGTGTCCAAACTCCGTTTTTCATTAAATAATTCTTTTCCACATTGGTTATTGAACGCACAGCAAATAGGGTAAATCGAGTAAATAGCCAAACGCAGTGCCACTGCGCCACGACGGCCTTAAATCTTTATTTATATGCTGGCTTTATATGCGGCTTCGCCCGTGTGGACGAATGGAGATAACTGAGAGTACTTAATACGTGCCTATAGAGATTTCTTATTTTGCTGTCTTGCTTGAATTGCTTTTTAGATATGATATGAATTCCCAAACTTAACAAAGATTTCAAAGCCTTTTTTACTCCTGTCTTCTTCAAATGAAGTGATAAAGACACATGTAGGAAAATTGTCGACTAAACACATTAAATTTATTTGTCTCAGTAAACTCTTATGAAAATATACCTAAGAACTGATTTCAAAAAATCTCTTCCATTAAGAAAGTAATGGAATTATTAATGATAAAATTCAATTCAATTTGTCTTGCATTCAATTCCTTGTTTTCCGGATATAATAATAGCATGCTTTCTATTCTTAACCCTTCCAGTTACTACTGCAATAGATGAAAGGAGTTTTTCAAAATTAAAACTGATAAAAAATTTATGAGTACTTCGATGGGACAGCAACGGCTATCAGACTTCACTTCACAGACTCACTATTGTCTATACTATAGAAACAGAAATTTTAGTAAAAATTAAATCGTATTCAACTACAGATGATTTGATGAATCAATTTGCGGAAAAAAGGCAACAAAAATGTTTATTTTGTTTGAATTGTTTGCCTAGGTTTTTGGGGGATAGCTGGTAATAAAAAATAGAAAATATAAGAAGTTTCGTTTTGGCAAATTTTTAAATTTTATTGAAATAAATGTGAAACGTATGGGATCATTCCGCGTTACGCCAAATGTAACCTACAACCATCGTGTGTTCTGTTAGACCGTTTTCAAAAAATGTATTACGGCGGCGTCAAAAAAAAAAAAAAACAAAAAAACCGGGCTCGCCGACGGAGGATCCAGTACAAAAATTGGAGGTCTCGAGCTTTTTCTGAAATTCAAGCTTAGCTTAGCCAGAGCCCTTTCATCTGATACCTCATTTGAACTAGCGGCTTTAATACCAAATTTTGCCCGCCATTTATTTTTTATAAACCACAAATGTATAGTTTTAATATTTTTTTCCTGAATTACTACTACATGTAGACGCTAGCTGCCAAATTTCATAATTCAACCGGAAGTACCCTATTAATTTTGATTTCCTTTATAATGTCGAAATACGCGTTTTTACGATATAAACGACCATAGATTTTTTTAAAGTTAATGTAGAAATACAATTTTTTCAAGAAATCATGGGACCGTAAATCTGAGTATATGGTTTGGAAACTTATTTATGTTGTTAGATGATTGCTTAAAATTATCATTTGGCAAGAGAGAATAATGCTATTCACAATTTTCTTTTTTTTAGCATTTCGATTTTTTTTTTTCACAATTTTTTTTTTTGCATTTCGAAAGTCATATTCTACTCTAGAAAAATAATACAAAAGGTCGTTTGTGTTGAATGTTTGAATCATTTTCATCTTCATAAAGTTCCTTATTTTCGCGTGCTTTATGTTTCACTATAGATAAACGTTTTGGTTTTTGCTAAAACCCCTATTCAAATATTCAATAGGCCTCATTTACTATTGAAATAGTGAAAATAGACTATTATCGTCACTTGACCTAGATGCTAAATTATATGGACGGATCTCACATATATTGGGCTAAATTTAAATAATTCGTCTGATTCAAGATAAAAATCAGAATAAAAAATAAACATTATTAACATTTTAAAAAATATTATTATACAGGCTATGATCTACATTAGTTGGATGGAGGCTGTCCAACCACAAGCCCGTAGGCCACATTATGGTCTGGATATAAGCACAGATAACTAGTAGACTTTTTTTTGTCTTATAAAATACATTGTTCACAGGATGCTGGCGCTCCTCAATAGCGGAAGGACGGAACAGCTGCGACAAGTGTACCAGAGTGACAGCAAAACTGCCAGGCGGTAAATTTTGCTGTTGCACCAAAAACTTCTGCAATGCAGATTTTCGTATGTACTATTATTTTTTTTATTGTTATATTGAGAATTTATAGTTAAAGGCTGTTCTTAAAATGCGTTGTATTCGATTTTTTAATTATTTAGGCATCACCTACTAGGTGGTGAAATCTAAAGAAATGTTGCTACTTAGTGCAACATTTCTTACACGTATGGAAAATGTTTATGTATGATAATACACGTGTATTATCATACACATTTTTTCATTATCATCTGATTAGTTTACTTATTATATTTGATAATTTTTGAAAAAAATCTTAATAAAACGATAAAAAGCTAAGGAATTACCAATTAACCCATCAGCGATCAGATCAGTCTTTCTCTTTTTTTTGGTTACACTTACATATAATACTACAATATGGTAATACAAAAAATACTTAAGTACTCAAAAAATTTAAATACATTAAAAATCAAAGCTATTTATTTTACCAATTTAAAGAATGGAAAAGATACATTGGTATATTTCACTAATAAGCAATATTATTCTTTGTACTTTTGTACTTTTTTGTCCATTTATCACGTTATACTTTAGAGACGACGAATATCGCAATATCTGTGATCAAAAAACATCTTATTCCAGTATCCCTAAAAGAAGAAACGGTTACAATTAAAGCCGAGTCCACAATGGAAAGTGCGACACATCCGAATTATTCTAACATAGTGGCGTCCGCCATTTTGGCGTTGGTCGCCATTTTGTTGATGGCCATAGTATTCAGAAAGGTTTATTGTAAACGAATGGAATTGGATAAGGATGATTTGAGCGATGGTGTTGATGTTGAAAAAGGTAGGTATAATAGTATTGTTTTTTTTTCTTTTTTTTTTTTAGCGTCAAACTAATTCTCGTATATAGCAGAGGAGGTTGGCAGAGGAAAACTAGTGTTAAAACGTTCCGTTCTCCACGTACCTCCAATTCACTATGCATAACGTGTTAAGTGGCGGAACTTGCCTCGCCTAACGCCTCGCTTTGCCTCGTTACTAGTACTAGGAAATGAAAATATCCACTACAGGCCGGATACATCGTGAAGCTAAAAAAAATTTTTTTTTTTTAAGTAGTCGTATAGTCTACATTTGAAATTAAGCATGTAATTATACATTTTTTAAGATTTACCTAAATAAATAGATTTTTCTGTACTCCTTTATTTATAATGCCAGTTGGGTCAAATGTGACTGTAGCCATGATATTTGTACTTATTTAAAATATTTCCATTTATCCGCTCTTGTAGATAAAATGTGGCGTTGAATACAGACACTCAATTATTATAACTCAACTAATATCTTTGAAATTGGTCTTAACACTAGCTTCAAAAAGGCAGAGTGAAGGTGCTTGCTTGCTTTATTAATATATATTTTTTAATTTTCAGGAGATATAATGGGGAGTGGTCCAGATGCTTTAGCGACAGGATTACTATGTGTTGATAATTTGACATTGATTGAACACATTGGTAAATATTTAATATGAATTAGTTTTTCTTATATCTATATATTGTTTTATTTAAATGTATGATTCGAAAATGTGACAATAATAATATACTTCAGTGTACCCAGTTATTTTTCATCTATACATATATATATATATATATATATATATATATATATATATATATATATATATATATATGTGTGTGTGTGTGTGTGTGTGTATATATACATTTCTTTTTTATTATTTTAGGTCAAGGTAAATTCGGTTCAGTATGGAGGGGGACCTTAGGTTCAATTCCGGTCGCAGTCAAATTATATTCGAATCCAAACGCGTGGCATAAGGAAGCCTCCATTTATGGTATACCGCATCTCGCTCATCCCAATTTATTGAGATATTATGGTAAGTTGTTTTATTTGTAGTTTCACGGTTTACTCCGTATTTAGCAGGGTAGGCAGAGGGAACCTAGAAGTTCTCGGCTATGCTATAATTGTTAAGACACTCCAATTTTCTTGTCATTGTTCCTTACATATTCGTGTCTTGAATAGTTGGCACAAACTTGACAACATACGTGGTAGAGTCAACTGCTACGTGTGGTAGAGTCACGTCGCCAGCAATGGCAACACGCATGGGCAGACTCGACCGGATCATTACCACCCCCGGCATTTAAAACCGGCGTGAAGTAGTGGCTTTATGCCACTGCGTTTCGCATCAGGTAATGCCGGGCCCCGGCGCCCAACCCATCTTAAAGGCCGGCAACGCACCTGTAGCTCCTCTGGGGTTGCACGGGGTCGTGGGCGGCGGTAATCACTTACCATCAGGTGACCCGCACGCTCGTTTGCCGTGTCTTTTCCATAAAAAAAAAACTGGTATTCGCAAGATATGTGTGAAATGCATGGGGAATCTAGAAACCTTGCTGAAAAATGTAAATGTATTTTTTTTCCAGGTAGCGACAGTCGAGCCTCTCTAACAGAAGCCGGTGGAAGATCTCAATTAGTTGTTTTAGAACTTTGCAAAGAATCACTCCGCCACAGGTTGCAGAGAGCCCCGATAACGTGGAGGGAGTTTGCGGAAATGGCACACGGATTGGCATCCGCCTTGGCACATTTACATACGGCTAGTGAGTCCTTTTTTTTTGTTTCACTATGTATCCTACATATAAGAGAGGAGGCAGGAGAAACCTAGTGTTAATATTCTACGTTTTCCGGAGAATTTTGGTAAAATTGCGTGCTAAGTGGCTGAAATTAATGCCGCGTTTTGTCTTGACACCAGAACGAAAAATGAAATTCTTAAATACTTTATTTTGGAGTCGAGAAACGAACCTACAACTTCTGCCCCTGCCCAAAGAACGCCTCCATGCATTTCGCAACTAAGTTAAAAAGATTTGTAGGTACTCTCTTTCTTTTTTTTGTCTCTAAGGCAGAAAATATATTCGCGATTCTTTAGGGTTATTAGTAGATGTCTTTAGGTGAAGGTTACATAGAATCAGATAGTCGTTTTGTTAGTAGCTGAATTGTAAAGTATTGAAATGAGTATGCAACCTTTTGGGGGTTAATGGCTGTGGTAATGGTCAGAGGTACCATTGAAATTAGATTTGCGAGGGTGCGGGTTGTGTCTCTTTCTGCTATATCTAACACAGTGTCCTATTGTACGCAGCGTCCACGAAACCCTGCATAGTGCACCGCGACGTGAACAGCGGCAACGTGCTGGTGTGCCGCGACGGCAGCGCGCGCCTCGCCGACCTCGGCCTCGCGCAGGCGCTGCTGCCGCGCCGCGACCACTCCGCGCCCAGCCGCATCGCAGAGGTGCCCGCTCTCCACCGCCAGTCATCAATTACTGCTATTTCATTTAAAAAATATCTATCATCTAAATGCAATAAAATAATCATTACAGGCAGGAACACTGCGCTATCTCTCCCCCGAAGCGTTGGAGGGCGCTCTGGACTTGAGCGGGGCTCGTGCAGCGCTCTGCGCCGTGGACGTATTCGCACTTGGCCTAGTGCTCTGGGAGATGCTATGGCGATGCTCAGGCGCACACGCCACGCCCGCCGCCAACGCCACGCCCTTGGATGTGATTGGTCAATTGGGATATACCACGCCCCAAAGCGCTGTGACTAATCAGAATGGAGCTTACGTTACGACGCAGAATGCTGTGATTGGTCAAAATGGAGCTTATACCACACCCCATAGTGTAGTAATTGGTACGAATAGACCATGTGTAATGTCACAAAGCGCTGTGATTGGCCAGAATGGACCTTATACGATGAGTCAAGGGGCTGTCATTAGTTCATCAGAAAGATACACCACACCGCGTAGCGGAGTGGGTGGAGCTAAAGAATGTTACGTCCCACCATATGCCCCTCCTTATCATCATCACGGTTTGCCACCGAGGCCGACACTAGCACAAATGCAGGTCGGTGTGATTCATTTTATTATACCAATTTAGACTTAATTGCTTGTAATGTATTTATGTTATGAATAACATGTTTTTGAGTAATTTTTTTTATTAATAATTATTCTTGCTTAGACTGTATAATATAAATCAAAAGTTTAATATTTTTTTAACGCAGGCAGAAAGAACCTAATGTTAAGACTCGCTCGTCACTCGACGTTCCCCAATTTCCACCGAATTCTGGAGGCATTGCATGTTGAGTGGAGTAACTCAACGCAGCGAACTAGAGCAGAAGAAATAGAAATATAAACTTAAATAAATATTTCATTTCCTCGACTAAGGATGTAAGCCACAAGCAGTCGCGTTTACAGACACACTTTGTGCTTTTGCGCCAACTGGCCTCTTAACGTTAAATGTTAGAAGGATAACATTTAAATTTAAAAATACTACGTGAGATACTAATTAGACTTGCCATAATGGAAAATTGATTGTGTTTTTCCACAATTTCTTAATATCTATTCTATATTTAAAATATATTATTTTCCAGGCGCTAGTATCGAGAAACAAAGCGCGTCCGCCATTACCGAAGGGCCCCGTTCCAGAAGCTAGAGTATTAAAAATTGCAACAGACACTTGCGACGAATGCTGGGATCATGATGCCGAAGCTAGGTGAGAGCGGGTTTGATTTCTATATTAGTTACTAGCGACTCAAACGCGGCATAGTTTCATATAAATGTGTTCAATAGTTTTTGAGTAATTCTGCGAATTGTTAATGTATAATGTATATGTCATTCGCTCGGGTGAGAATTGCCGCGAGCCGCGACTAGTCTGAATTAATTCTTGCTTATATTTATATCTTCAAATGGATGACTCTGTTTTGAATATATGAAACATGTTCTGTTTGTATATTAAGTAAAAATTAGGTAAGTAGACTGAAAAATAACAAGACCGATATTCATCCAGACTGCATTTTTTTCTTTGTAATTCCAAAAATAAAACATGATTTTTATAATAACAGACTAACAGCAGTATGCGTTGAAGAAAGAATGGCTGAACTGAAAATGATGTTACAAGTCCAGGGCCCTGTTATACATGATAATAATTTACATCCGCATCCCCCTGGTGAGTTGTTTATTTTGTTTTTTTTTTTAATATAAATATCAGCTTCGCGCTATATCTCGCTCACAGCCGGATAGGCAGAAGAAACCTAGTGTTAAGACACTCCGTTCACCACTTTCTATCGAATTCTGGAGGCATTGCCTAGATACCAGAGCAAAGAAATGGAAATATAAATTTAGATAAATACTTCATCTCCTCGAGTGGGGATCGAACCCACAACCAGTCGGTTTTACAGTCACATTTTGTGCAGTTGCGCCACGACTGGCCTCGACTTTTTTAATATAGTAGGTAAATATTTGTTTAAGGTGGGAATTGAACCTGGGACTATATACATTTAGTAGTTGTAATACTATTCAGTCTCATAATGTGGTAGAAATAAATATATATTTGGTTTTGCTTTAAGTTTTATCCCGAGCACAGAAAGGTCACAGGAAACCTAAGAACCTAATTTCTTTGCCCATTTTTTTTTTTTAAACATGTAAAATTTATAAATGAAACTATAGAATGGATGTTTTGTAATTTATACAAAAAATGTAATTAGATGGAATTATAGATTTCGTTTAATAACTTATCTATATAGTAATTTTGTGGAGCAATTGTTTTGTATATCTTATGCGACTTGCTTAAAAAATCTAAATATTAATAATTGACCAAAAACAGAATAACTTTCATTTATTTTATTAATCGTATTAAAATATGATACTACAGATATATTAATGAGGCCGGCCGTGGCGCAGTGGCACGAAGTGTGACTGTAAAACCGACTGGTTGTGGGTTCGATCCCCACTCGAGGAGATGAAATATTTACTTAAATTTATATTTCCATTTCTTCGCTCTGGTGTCAAGGCAAAGCGCGGCGTTGAATTCTGCCACTCAACACGCAAGGCCTTCAAAATCGGCAGAAAGTGGGGAACGGAGTGTCTTAACACTAGGTTCCCTCTGCCTACCCTGCTGTGTGCGGGATATAGCGTGAAGATAATTTAATTTTAATTTAATTTAATTTAATTTTAGATATATTAATTTTATTATTTCACAGCAGCAACAGAACCTACCATCCAACCGGAAATTGATAAGAACTCGAATCGTACACAAAACAGTGACGTCACGACCCCCCTCTTATACCCCGATCCGCATATAGGTCGAAACACGTGTATAGAGCGGAATACAAACACAAACACACATACACACACAGTGCAGCTTATACACAAAAGTATTAAAGACACAGAAGCTAGACAAAATGGCGATCTATCAGTTGTTAGAATTAGTAGAGCAAGGGAAAGTGAAAGGCTAAATGAAATAAGATCGTATCAAAGGCCGCTGGACTATGTCCAAAATGATGTAACTTCGACCGACGATAGACAACCTAAAGAGACTAATTTATTGCAAGATAAACCTAAATGGGGTATTAGAAGATTTTTCGAGAAGAAATTGACGAAACCAAAAGAAACTGAAGTCAAAATAGATTCCAATATGGCGCAAAATGCTAAAACTAAAACCTCCTTAATAGACAAACCTAATAACATAACTTTTGATAGACCAACTAATTTAATACTAAATGATGACAGATCATACAATTTTGAAGGGCCGTGTACGTTATCACCGCCAAACAAAACGTTATCACCAACAATGATAATGGAATCAGAACTAAATACTGATAAGAAATTCAAAGAGCTATCGCGAGATGATGATAAACAAATTTTCGCCATTATCGTACCAAAAGTTAAGCCCGAGTTAAAAAATAGTTCAGATAGCTTAAAACTTATAAGGACGTCAGTATCGAGTCAAAGTTTGTATAGAAATTCCGAATCGGAAGACTCGACGATAAAGAAACGATTAAGTTGCGATAATAAAATAATATCGAATAGCGGCAACTCGTCCCGAGCGAGTATTAACTTGGAGTTGCAATATATCGATAATCAAAACGATTTTGAGAGTCCATTCGATTTGAATTCCGATTGCTCGAGCAGTGAAGACGAGCATTTGATGTTGTTGTCGGAAAATGGCGGATCTAAAATAACTATGCAATCGATTAAGAATGAAGAGAAAAAGAAAAATGATGTTTTAAAAGAAAGCCAACAAAAAACTGACTTCAGTTTCAATAAATATAATAAATATACTAATTTTGGCAACGAATTCAGCGATCCGAATGATAAAGAAAATTTGCTTAACGGCTACAGCGGTGATAACCCGGTTTACTTAGCAGCATTAAACGGGGAAATCCCTGACTTAACACTCAAACTACCAACCACAAGTACAAATAATGACGAAACCAAGCCAAATTTGAGGTCGTTATCAATAAAACGTCAACATTCATTGGAACAAGTGAGCGACATATTCTCGTCGGGAGATTTGAACCTGTTGAATCCTGCGGGAAGGGTGAAAACTCCCGGGGATTTACCGGTAGCGGTGAGGAAGGCGAGGCGGGATAGGGCTCTACAAAAGGGAAGGGCCAGTGAGTGTAACAGATTGAGTTTGTACGACGATAGAATGATGTTCGGTAACAGTTTGTGAGTTTTGTGATATTTTTAATCTGTGTCCTTTGATGTGCATTTTTTGATGCGGTCGGTTGGATTTTGTTTTGTTTTTGGCTTGGTATGACAATGAGTTTTTTTAAATAATGTTGCTCTTTAATATTTTTTCTATTCATTTACTTAAAAAATATGAATTATTTATTTTAATGATGTTGCTATAAATGTCATTGTATGTTATATAATTAAATTTTATTTTTAAATAGCAAAAATACTGAAAGAACCTATCACTTTGATGCGTTTATATTTATTTAATGTTTAAACTTGATATTTTTAAATGTCTAACATCCGACCGCACTCTTCCATCGGTGTCATTTCAATTGCATTTATAATTGTGTAGTTATAGGCTTTTTTCCTTAGCTTCGTTATTTATAGCTAATTTATATATCATTGTAGAAGTATAGAATGGAATTTATGGTTTTTTTAATGATATTTTTTTATCTGTCGTTGACGTTTGACTTTTGGTTTTATTATTTTTTTGTACACGACAAACTAATTGTCAAATTAAACAATTTATTTTCAACAAATTCTATTCTATAAATCTATAATTATATTACTCTATGCGTAGTTTTAGATTTGTCACAGATTATAATAAGAAATACAGTTAGTAATTAAAAAAATAATAAAAAATATCGTTACCTCACGTATTTCGTGTTGAAATATAACAATTTTAAGCTTCTCTTTGAATTCATCGTTTAGACGCAGGATTTATTGACAGTTAGAAAAACGTTAAATTTATAATAACAGTTTATATATAATCGATACAATGTACAACATCGATTTTAGTTTGACAGTGATTTAGTCGATTGTTTATTATCGATTATTCGTTGTTTTTTTATAATGGTAGTACACGTTTTATTGACATGGCAACATTTATTTATTCAATTATTATTTATAATATTTTAAGTGAATACATTTTTATAAATCACAATTTTGACATTCCCACAACGCTTTAGTGATTTGTTTTTTATTTACATATACTATTTATTATACACTGTATTACGTCGTAATGTTGAAGTTTTATAAATCGATTATTACATACCATTTTTTTAAGAATATTTATTATTATGCTTAAATAATACTTAAGTAACAATATCGATATCGATTTTTTAATAATACCATTTGTCAGGTTATTATTTTTCTTTTTATTCTCTTTACGTTGCATATAGCTGGCCAATGAGGAGACATTTATTGTTCAATTACTCTGTTAAGTTCTGCCCGGTTTTAAAGATGCGGAAGTCAACGCCGTGCTTATTCTCTTACCAAAGTTAATAAAAAAAATTCAGTCTCCCTTGGAATGGTATCGTGCTTATAGTCAGACGCCTGCCCCATTATAACGCGACTGACTCTTCTTACTAAATTATGGAACTAAACACCATGTGTTTTTTATACTAACAGTACTTTAACATTTATTTTAAGTATATTATTATTTCTAATTGTATTTCAATCCACAATATTAGATGGTGTCCTTAAAACGCTATTTCGCCAGAAAGAACGAAGCGCCAAACGATACGGTCTTAATCGATATTGATGTTGATACTACACTATAACCTACAGGATCTGTATAATAATCTCTTTAATTAATATTATAAACAATATTCATAAAGCTGATTTTTTTATCTTTGAACAATTTACATTTTTTATATTATTTATCATAATTTTATATGATTTTTGGTTCTTTTTAGAAAGGTTAAAAGAAAAGTGCCTATCGCTAACACTAGACAAACTATAAAATTACAGGTTGAATATAATAATATAAATTATGTACTCTGTTGATATCGATGTTTTGATGATCGTTGATCGAATATGTAAATCGATGATTTTTTAGTATCGATTATTTTACCCTTTAATTATCTTTCATTATTATTTGAAGGGAAACTAGTATTAAGACTCTCCTACACAACAAAAAGATCAAAAGTAGTATTTAAAAAATACTTATTTAGAAAATTTATAAAAATTTTAACGTAGCGGGACTGGAACTCGCGCCTCCTGGAAACCGACCAGGCGCTCTGACCACTGAGCCATACGTTCTCATCGAGCTACGTCGCAAAATTTATAGGCTTGTTACAACTTATTTAGCTTCTCTTTAGTTGTTAGCATCTCTGTAGATTTCCACGAGGCGCGGGTTCTGCTACGTTCAAATTTTTATACGTTTTCTAAATAAATATTTTTCTTTCCTGAGTGTGGAATAACACTTTAAAAATGTTTAAAAGCATTTAAAAAAGCTACCAAATATATTTTTTACATTACGTTTAAATAACTATTTGGTTATCTTTTATTGAAATTATGTACAAGCATCTAATTGGATCAACGATGATCAATTATTTTTTTATTAAAAAAAATATAATAATAAAGTTATTACGGCAGCAATCTCGTTTTGGACATAAAGTAACGATTATTTAACAATCTCACTACTATTGATCTGTCTTGTTGTTTAGACATGCTGAAATTGCATTTTTTGACAATTTTTTACTAAATTTTAACAGTCACGATCCTTAAAATTTTTCGTTATTCAACAATTTCTATGAATTATATAGATATTAATACATTTTTTAACGTTCTAATTAAAAATGTTTATTTTCAGTATAACTCGTATGCACATTGTGTTCTAAAATAAACGAATAGGCTAGGAGTAGGTTAGAATTAATTATATGTACATAATAATGTTCCATTTAATTTTTATTTTTAAGTTCTCTTTAACTGTCTGTTGTGGTACAGATTAAATTTAGAATAGTCTGTGGTTAAATGAGTTTGACAATTGTTTGAGGTTTTGTGGTTCAAAATGTTTTTGTATTTTAACAAAATTGGTGTTTGGCTTGTTATTAACTAAATTAAAAAGTAATGGTATTCATTATTAAATAATATATATAATAGTATATATTTGAAATATCTTTTCTAAATTTCAATAATACATCACTAACGTTAAATTTTAATAATCTGTACGACAACTGTCGTTATTGCTTAAACAAAGTACAACATTGTTTTTTTTTGTAATTATGTTCGTTGATTTGAAAATGTGATCTTTTATTTGTATATAGTTGAGTTCCTATCGAGCCATGTTTACTTGTTAAGTTTATTATTACTTATTTTTTAGTTTATTGTCAATATTTTTTTTGTATTTTTATGAAGTATTCGCTGTCACTGTTTTTCAATAAAGTCGGACAGATAACAGTTTGTCTTTTATTATTGTCAAAAAATATATAAAATCCTTATAATATAAATAGTTCGATGATAAAAAATAGATTGGTAACATTAAAATCTCACATCGACGCAACATAGTAGGAGAGCCCAAGCGGGGGCGTTGCGCGTTACGCACGCTACTTATATCATATGGAGTGAAACCTTGTGTACCCTTACCTTATACATATTTATATGTTAATTAAAATTAAATCAGCTTCCCGCTGTATCCCGCACATAGCAGGGTAGGCAGACGAAACCTAGTGTTAAGACACTCTATTCCCCACTTGCTACCGAATTTTGGAGGCATTGCATATTGAGTAGCAGTTGTTGAGAGTTTGTTGATTGTCGATGATATTATTGTTATTATAGGGTTAGTGGTCTTTGTGACTTTACTATGTGAATTTAGGCAATATTTTGCCCTACTTATTTATTAACAAATATAGGTTTATGCTGTATCCTAGTGTATCATGGTATTATATTATAGTATCAATAGTCTAAGGAAACCTAGCGTTCATAGCACCCACGGACCACTGTCGTAGCGCAGCGGCACTGCGTCTGACTGTAATTAGTTCGAATTCCGCAGGAGAAATTAACTATTTTGCTTTCCTCGCTTTAGTAACAAGGCGATATTGAGTTTCACCACTTGACACGTAATATCTCAGAAATTGGGTGATGCGGTTTCAACACTAGGTTGCAGATTACCTCTGCCTATCTTACTATGCAAGATATAGCAAAAGTCAAAAAGAAAACAAAAATAGGAAAGAAATATGAAAATTAAATAAAAAAAATAATCAGTTAAAGTTTTATTTAAATATTGTATATAATATCTGCCTATTTTATTTGCATTTTCATTTGAATGATTCATTTTAGCGTAAGTCAAGAACTGTCTTCTAAGCCTTAATAACTTTTGTGGAGTGACTGTTTGTATGAAACCCACTTCTAATTCACATTCCGGATAGTCGGGGAATTTTACTATATTTAGATTTAAATTTTTCGATTCCAAAATTTGTTTTGATATGGCCTGAGTCACTTTGTCTAGTTCGTATAGGAAATTTGTGGAGCTGAGTGGTGGCTGAAAGGAAAACAAATGTAAATATATATAATAATATATATAAATATAAGTATTTTTAACTTCACGCTGTATCTCACTGCAGGGTAGGCAGAGGGAACCTAATGTTAAGTAATTCTGTTTCTCACTCTCATCATCACCAATTTTCACAATTGGATTCCGTCGAATTTTCGAGATAATGCATCTTGATTTGCGAAAGTCAACGCCACGCTTTCTCTTGTTATTGGAAAGAGGAAATAAATATTATATAATTTACTTGCCCGATTGGGAATTGAATACATAACGAATGTCATTGCGCCATGAATACAGAATAGGATATAATAGAGAACGGAAAGGTCTGTAACAATATAATTGGTTACTCACTCGGTAATGAAATCTTTATTTTTTTCATTTTGGGAAGCAAGTAAAGCGCGGCGTTAAGTTTAGCCACTTGAGATGCAATGTCTTGATAATTCGGCGGAAAGTATGTAACAGTAGTGTCTTAATGGGAAATTGATTATTTTACACTAGGTTCCCAGTTTTCCTTTGCCTACTTTGCTATGTGCGGAATACAGCGTGTAGATAAAAATTTACGCTGTACATTTTTTTTGATTTGGAAAAATTATATCACCATATTGGAAAAATACCTTTGACTTTAATATAAAATCAAAGATATTTTTCCAAAATGGTTTCAAATCAAAATTTCAATTATAAAAACATATTTATTTAAATCCAATAAATCAACTGTTTTATGTTTACGTTTATCCTGTAACATATTTTTACTTACTTATTTTACTAAATACCTTCATAAGAAAGCGTCAAGAAACACTTTTTGCTTTCTTCCCTAATTTAAGTAATGAAGCTCAATGCCACAATTTATATGACCCAAGCAGTTATCCCCACAAATGGAGATTGAACGCATGAATAATCTAATTTATAGTAAAATGTATGATAATATGTACCAAAATGGCTTTAAAATATATAAACTTTAAAAATCTCTCCGTAAATTACATATGTACTTACATTCTGCGTACTCATATTGGGAGGAGGTGGTTTCTTTTCAAACAATACTCTGTATAGGTCATCTAAATTTAACTCATCTGTAGGTTGTACTGTAAACAATGGACTGTCCCACCTATTATTTGAGTTAGGCTCTTCAAATCTGTAATTTAAACATAATAATAAATTGTCATTATTAACATTTTAAATTCAATATTATTTTAATTAGGTTTTATTATAAACTTCAATAACTTTCATTACTTGAAAATATAAATATTATATAATAAATACCCTGCTATAAATGTCCCACATATAGCAGGAAAAACAGAGGGAATCTGGGAACCTAATAACAAGAAAAGATTATTTTACGATTAAATGTAAAAATATTTAAAGAAAACCCTGTCCTGTATAATTTTACACATAAATTTTAAAATCAGTCTTACATATTTGAATCTTATTTTTTAGCCAAACTATTATATCTGAAGAGTCAAAGTTGCTTGCTTAAATCTATTTCAATAAAGAATATTTTTAAAATAACAATATTTTGATATTTTGATTTAATTAATTTTTTAAAATTATCTAATTGTACCTTAATTTTGTCAAAGCATCAAAAACCTCTTTAGTGTATGACTCATTTTGTATAGCATTTTCTTCATTGTCATGATTTTCTTTATTTAATCTTTTCAAATTATCTTCCCATGCCTCATCATGGTTCCTTATGGTATATAGAGTACATTGTGTTGATTTTGATGCCTTTGATGCACAATAAAGTTCATAGCGGTAACCTTACATGAAAATAATGGCAATTTAAATTGACAAATTGGAACAAATTAATTGATGATTGACAAAAAATATATACAGAAAGATAATTGAATACCCGTCTTGTTATATGTTTTATTGTCAAAAGTAAGAAGGTAGGTACTAGGTATGAGGTTCTTGTTATCTCTTTTTAGAATATAGTTTTTTTTTAGCTTTATTTTTAATCACACTTTTTTTTTCAAATAAAATCTAACAACATACTCCATTCTTCACTGTTTGAATTTGTTGAGAATCACAAATTAATGCAGCACTTTGTCTTACCAGATTGGGGAAAGGAAAAAAATGCATTGCTCTGAGAGGGTCTGGGAGTACTATGAATTAACAAACACAACTGTGACATTTACCTTTCCACTGTACCTCAATATTTATAATTAACAATATAACATTAAATCATCATCACCTGGTGTGTTATCGTGCAAATAGCAGGGTAGATAGAGGGAAGTTAGTGTTAAAACTTTTTATTAATGAGTGGCAGAACTCAACGCCGAGCTTTTTGCCTTGGTGCCAGAGCGAAAAAATTAAAATATTAATAAATAATAATTCATCTCGAGTCACACACTTGTAATCATCATCATATATAATAAAGATTATTTACAAAAGAGTTGAACATAAAATGCACTTTTATACCTTTAATATAATTACTTCCATCCAAAATAACCACATTATCTTTCCCAATGAGCCGTATAACTTCAGATTTTAGATAACCACGGATTCTTTTTTCCTTCTGAGAATCTAAATAAGCTGAATTCTTTTCATAACCTAACTTTTGTATAGCTTCATGTTCTGACACTATTTCCACTTGTTTTTTATGTGTATTTTCAAAAAACTGCTTTATTTCTAATGCCCATATTGTTTTACCACTCACTGGTGTACCACAAATAATTATGAGAGGCATATTTTAATATTTTCGTTAGATCTTCCCAATATTTACTTCGTGTCATAAATGTCAATGTGACATTTGGGACCACAGTATAACATATACGGTATACTCAAAGGGACTGACAATAAATTAATTATCTTAAAGACAAATGATAAATTGTACAATAGTTTTAATTAATGTGGGGTGTCTGACTAAGAAAATGAATATCATTCATTTGTTTCCTTAAGAAGACAGCGCGGCTTTGATTCCACCACGAACAATGTTTCGTAAATTGATAAATGAAAAATTCCCTCTGATTATATCGTAGATAGGCTGCGGGATAAAGGGTGAAGCTAAAAAATTAATACGATTACACTTTAATAGATTATATTTAATAGATAAAGGCGTGAAACGGCGTGTTCTGTAGAAAAATCAAACCAATAACAAGATTTTTCCTATTATTCTCTATATTCAGTGTATAGCTACATTGCGATATGTAATAATGTGAACTGAAATGCCTTTTTATAGCACTTACTGATTGAATAAAAGTTTTTTTGCATAGTTTATTAAAATCTAAATGTTAAATAATTTAAAAAATAAGAAGTTACATGCTTCATTTTTTGAACATCAAACAATTTACCACCAATTTACTAAAGTTAAGGTCTCCGACCTGAAAAGAACCGGTGCAAGTAACTCAGCGTGACTTTTTATTAAAATCAATTTTATACTATACCTAGGATCAATTTAAGACACTTCAAACATATACAATTTAAAAATGTCTATTTATTAGTTTTAATAAAAAAAACACAATAATAGAGGAGGGTCAATAAAAAAATAACATTTTTCAAATACCCATTTATTACAAGTAACAAAAACAGTTATAAACAATCATTTATAGCCTTTACAGTGCCGTTTTAAATGATACCGAAACCTATTGAAAATGCCTTGCTAATAAAATATACTAACATCTATATCACATAATAACACTAAATCTATCTTTATACTGTGATTTTTTTTTCAATTATAGTTTTAATGTAGCAAAGGGCCAAAAATAAGGATATTGTATATATTTATTTAGTGTATATTATTATGCAACGCTATAAAAAAAATACGTTTATGAATAGTTTGTTTAAGAACTTCATTATTAAAAAAAATCACAATATAAAGTTCAAATTATAGATTTTAAAGTTCAACACAGTATCCCTCAATATATATTTTTGTTGAAAATTTATATTATATATATTTTCGAAGAAATAACATGAATTACCAATTCTCAGCTAAAAAAACATATTTGCGAGAATAAATGTAAAGAAAATATGTTTTTTTTTGGATAACTACATTTAGCTAAAAATTGTATAAAAAAACATGAAGCTAATTATTATCTGAAAAAAGAAAACCACACAAAAGAGGACTTTATTATTAGAATATTAAATTAAATAAACAAAAATGTATGCAGATTGAAATACTTAAAATTACATCAAAGCTATTGTGTATTGTGACTTATATTGACAAGAAACATGTGCAGGTAACGACAACAAAATATATATACATATATTAAAAGCAACTCTAATTATATTGACATTTATGTAATATTCAGTAAATATTAGTTTAATCGCGACGGTTGTGGGTTCGATTACCGCTCGAGGAAATAAAATATTTTCTTTTCTTCGCTCCGGTGTCGAGGCAAAGCGCGATGTTGAGTTCTGCCACTAACACACAATGCATCTAAAATGCGGCAGAATATGAACGGCGAAACGGAGTGTCCCTGGGTTCCCTCTGCCTACCCTACTATATGCGAGAGATAATGTAAAGCTGAAAAAATAAAATCAGTTTAATATTAATATTGGAATTGATCACAAAAAAATGTCTGAATGTCACTCCTTAGGATTTTTACAACACTTAAGTAGTCCAGTCAATTAAATACTAATTTACATGGATACTTTTCACATAACTGTGGTAAAGAAGTATCTATTCCAAGGCACAATTAAATTGATTTTTTTTTTAATTTATGAATGTTTTTTTTTTCGAAAGCAAATTTATTTGAATGAATTTTTGTGCATTGTTCACTCGGGAAGAAAATAATTAAAAGTAAAAATAATCTAAAAATGAAATTGCGCAAATACCGCCTAAATGAAGAGTGACCACGACACGACTGTTTACGAGGGGGACGTCGGCGGCAATGGCGTCTATTGCAGGTCTCCATATGAATATGTTATTTAATTAAAGATATCTATTAAACAATTATTTATTAACTTTCGACATATTATTATTTAGCGTTATCACATATCTATAAAATAAAAGTGGAATTTATTGTGGAAAATAACCATCGAGTCTAACTCATCGACTTTTATATATTTTATAGTGATATTAGAAAATAAAAAAATATTGAGTTACGTCTTTTCGATTACAAAATGTGATTATATATTGTCAATTATAAAGTATCTACTGATTATTTGACTCTTAAAAACTTTAAATTCAAAGTAAAAAATACTTATTTAAAAGTACTTTTACTTTGAAGTCTTTCAATATTTTTTTTAAATTTTTGACACAGTTTAATTTGGCCATAATATTTATTTAATAGAACACAGATTAAATAAAAAATATATATAATTTTTTTTTAAATTATCTTTTTGTAAAAATCTTTATGTAAAACTATTGGAATGAAATATGAAGAAAAGAAGAATTATACAACAAAAAATATTTTTTGTACATAATTTTTAGAAAATAAATCTACATATAAAAATAAAAAAAATTGAGCCAATTATTTCATTATCTAAACAACCGAGAACCCAAAAAACTAAATATTTGCACATAAAAATAAAAAACAAAAAACGTTCCATTATTTTGAATATTATTCTATATTTCGTATATTATTGTATATAGCAACACTTAAATTTATTTAAATGACAACTCTCAAAGGTTTTTATAACAAAATTACATATTGCATTTAGAAAAAAACAAATGTTGTGTAAATAAATAAAATGTCATGTTTTATGGCCTTCAATATATAATAAATAATAAGTAGTTATAATAAAAGTGTACGTACACATAATATTTATATAATATTTGAAATCTACATTTTATTTTGACATTTACAACGATCAGTGTTGCCACAACAAAATTACATATAAAACCTACGTAAGTGTAAAACAGATAACATTTCATTTTTCATAACTCCTAGCGCTGCTAAAACCTACATTAAAAAAAATAATTTTAGAATTCCTGTTTTAAAAAAGAAATATTAACTGAGATATAAAATGATTTATAGCACAATTAATATATTTATATAAATATCAATTTATTAGTAAAAAAAGTAGTAAATATTTGTTTTAAGTAATCGGTTCAACCAGTTTCAAGGTAATAAACACATAAAACTACTAAACACTTATTATTGTATACATTATATGAAATGTACAAAGAGAGGCTCCAGAATAAGGCGGAAAGTGGGGTCCAGAAATGTCTTAATGGAGCGAAAATTTTTAATCCTTTTTTTTCATTCGCCTCCTTCTTTAACTCCTCATATTCCTACGTATGTGCCTCCTACGCGTTCATGACAAAAAGGTCCATAGTCCGACATTATCGTTATTGCGTATGGGAAGCACGCGCGGTAGAATTGCGCAGAACGCGTATTTCGATATCTGCACATAGACACCCTCTCACGCCGCACCGATTCTCCGCGAGGGCTCGCGGGGGATCGGTGCGGCGTGAGCGCGGATGGTCACATCACTACGGTACAGTCGAGCGCAACGCTGTCAGTTCATTGCTATGAAATATGAATATATTATATATTATTATATATGATAGTGTCATATATACAAAATGGCGCAGTAAAGCATATTTGTCTAGTAATGTTATAATAATTAGCGTGTTAGATTAAACGACATGCAAAATCAAGTTATGGATAAGCAAATTTAAAAATTAAATTAAGTACTGAATTGTAATTATTATAATGGGGCCTCATCAAAGTCCTCATCAATTCAAGTTCAATAAAAAAGTAAAATTGAAAAGGTAATTTTAATATGGTTTTACGTAAAATAATAAAAAAGTATGATTTTATGTAAAACCATATTAAAATTACCTTTTATTTTTTTAAATATAAAATATATGCAAAAAAGGTGTAAAAAATAAAGTTTAAATAAATAAAATATTAAATATAAAAGCAAAAATTAAAAGGAATGGCGTTCAGCTACAGTGTTAATTTATAAAAATAATTAGATATCTTCATCAATTCAATCAAATAAATCAAATAAAAAAATATTTATTACCGTTTTAATTAAAACATTAATAACTTTTTATTGATGCAAGCAATGAAAACGATAAAAGGCATTTTTGTATACAATTAATTATATTTTTGTTTGAACCATATGTACATATATAGTGTGAGCTCGATTGTACTTATAAAGATGTGTGGGTACGAATTTTCTGTAAAGACGTAGCGGTCACACTGACGCACAGTAGCGATAAGGCAAAGGGATACCAGACTGTTATTTTTTGTATCTCAAAATTAATTTTTATAATTTACCCAATATTTTTTTTTTAATATAACCTTTAAGAAGTTTAAATATTGCCAGATCTTTCTTTGTCCATATTGTATAGTACTGTATAATACGCATACTGAATATTTATGTTGTACATAGGTGTATACAGTATATAAATAAATATCATGTTTCATTAGTTATGTAAGCAGAAGTTTATTTTAGTTTAGTTTGAAATGACTCCTGTTCATTACTAAAAAAAAATACTTTTCTCTAAAATTTTATTCTCGACAACGATGTATGGAACTGCTAAATTTTATAGATATCCTCATAAAATTTTCGTTTTGTATAATTATAAGAACATAAAGATGATCAGATATTTCAATTACCTTTTAATTATGATTTGCTAAGCGTTGGGTAAAACAACATAACAGGGTAACACTGATCGAACGTTTTCTGCGCATAGTTATTCTGCGCAATTTTACGCGAGTACCTCCGATTGTCAATAAGAGTTTTGACGGACTATAAAGACAAACGGAGATGCAGTGTTTGTTTGTTTGTTTTTACTCAAATAAGGGTTCACTTTTAAGGTTCTAAACCAGACTAGAAAAAATATAAAAAAAACATGAAACAGAACTATTTCAGCAAGTGGGAATCGAACCCACAACCGCCACATTTACAGTCAAAGACAACAGTTTTTTTTTCCTCCATAATTTAAATAACATACCACTATGTTTTCTTCCTTTGCAATCTACCAGCGAAACGAAACGCTATGAACGGCCATATTAGTATGAGTGCTAGTGTCGGTGGGCTGAGTTCCTGCCACGGCCACCGCCAACCTCTTGACGCCTGCTGTATTAACAAATTATTATTAGTTTATTGTATAAAACACTTTTTTTTACTACTTTTTTTTAGCTCACTACGCTGTATTGTGCACATAGCGGGGTAGGCAGAGGGAACCTAGTGTTGAGACGCTCGGTCACCTTTTTTTAACATTTTTAAAGTGTTATTCCACACTTTGGAAAGAAAAATACTTATTAAGAAAACGTATAAGAATTTTAACATAGCAGGATTTTCAAAGAGGCGCGGTTTCATGTTCTATGCTCAAATTTTTATACGTTTTCTTAATAAGTAGCATTCAGTTACCATTAAGTAATTTAACTGATCCACACTTTTCGCCAAATTCCTCCATTGCTCGTTGAGTGGCGCGACTTGCCTCATTTGCCTCATTACCAAAGCAAGGAAAATAAAATATAAAATAACATTTTTTTCGAATGGGAATCGAATCCACAACCTGTCGCGATTACAGTCGCACGCTTGTACCCATGCACCTTGACTGATTGAGGCCTTAATTTTTAAACGCACAAACGCAAAGGCAAAAGTGAGTGACTGTAAACGCGATTAGACTAATTGTGGGTTCCATCCCCAACCGAAGACATGAAATATTTATTTTCATTGATATTTTCATTTCCTCGCTCTGGTGTAGAGGCAAGCCGCGGCGTTGAGTTCCGCCACTCAACACGCCATGCCTCCAGAACTTGACGGAAAGTGGAGAACGGATTGTCTTAACACTATCTTCCCTCTGCCTACCCTGCCGTGTGCGGGATACAGCGTGAAGCGGATTTTTAAATATTTTTAATAATAAATTAATATAAAAAAATAAACATAAAATACATACATCCATCAATCTCCTATCACCTTCCACAGCCTTTCGTAAAGCCGCTACATCCGCTTCTAACCGTGCTAAGGTGCCCGGCAACTGCTCCAGCACCTTTAAATCTGTAAATATAAGAAAAACACAATTATTCATTACTTTAACCTGACTGTAAACGCGATGCTGTGTAACTGTATTCGATTGGTTGTCTCTCTATCCTGTCATATGCGGAATAGTCGATTCGTAAAATTTACGTGATTTTTTTACAAAGATTAAACAAAACTCATTATTTCATTGAAATATTAACTACAATATATATATATATATATATTGTATTTAATATTTAATTTTGACCTCGTTATAATAATATGCTTCTTATTTGCCTGCAGAATTCGACAGAATGTGAGCAACGGAAGTATCTTATCGGATGGGAACAATTTGTCTTAACACTAGGTTCCCAGGTTCTGTCTACCTACCGTGCTATGCGTGATACACAGCGTGAAGCTAAAAAAAACCCTTGAATACTCACGTGTCAATTGCGACGTAATTTGATGCGCGTGCCCGTTGCTCAAGCGTGGAGCGCTTTGGACGTGCATTGGTTCCTCGTTCTTTAACAAATAACGGATAATGAAAATGTAATATAAATAAATAATACATTTAAAAGTTGTAAGGATCTGTGATCACATACGTGTACCTATGTGTAATCACATGTGTAATCACATTAGGCTTGGGTTAAATAACTCCACTAGAAGATTGGATATAATACATATCCAGTCTTCAAGTGGAGTTATGGTGGAGTATGATGACGAGAGAGAGTGAAAACAAGTTCCATATCGCGGAACTATGATGTTCCGGGGCAAGCGACAGATTTCAAAATTCAAACGTAGCGAGATATACACACTTAATTGTTCAACAATTTAATTATTATCTATTATTTATTAGATTATTCAGTAATAGAGGTTGTCTTTGATGCAAACAAACAAACAAACTAAATTCACTGCCACGCCATTGTCAAGTTCTTTTATATAGACGTACGCCTTACGCCTGCGTGTCTCGTTTCAAGCGGAAACAAATAAAACGACGTCTAGTAATATTTTTTTCAAGCGCTACTCTCGCTGCCTGCACATTGAACGAACGACCAAATGGACGTGGGCGGGCAGGATATATAGGATACAATTATTTGTAAGAAAGAGCTAAGAATGAACGATTCATATTCAAAGAGAGACACATATACGAAAATATAACCTAGTGAATATTTGATCACGTGTGTGTGGGTGTGTAACAATAAGGACAGATTGTGTATCTGTACCTAAAAACAGTGAATATGTGTATATGTATGTGTGCAATCACACATACGGATGTGAAATCGTACGTGTAATTTCCTGTGTGGATGCGTGATCATATGTGTGACTATGTGATCTTATGTGTGGATCTATATTCACATATGTAGATATTTGATCATAAATCTATATGACGGTTGTGAGTTCAACTGTCATCGGGAGAATGATTATATTCCTTTCACGCGCTCTTGTAGACAAAGCGCAGCGTGGAAGTACACATTTCAACATGCAATCTTTTAAAAATTCAATGGAATGTAGGGAACGAAATCTTAAAACTAGGTTTCCCTCTTGCTATACCGCTTTATGTGGGATACAGTGCGAGACTAAAAATAAAGTAAAATGAGATATCATAATACATACAACAGTATCATCAACAGTGTCAATGAATTCGTCCTCCGAGTCGTGTCTCGTTCGTGGCGGAGTACCGCTTCTTAACGACGCGTTGCTTGGTGAACGGGAATCTGTTAAGAAAATATATTTAAATGTCAATTAATGTTACAAAAAATAATCTTCCAAATCTTAATTATTGAATTCTTTTTTTTAGCTTCACGCTGTATCCCGCACATAACAATGTAGGCATAGTGAGAGAACTGTTGCCCATTTTCCGCCTAAGTTTGGATTTTTTTTTGATTCATTGCGTGTTGAGTGAAGTTTCTTTACATAAGGTTCCCCACCTTACCATACTATATGCGGGATACAGTGAAGCTGAAAAATAGATTGTCATATTTTACATATTATGAGAATTCACTACTTAGACAAAAATACAATATTTTCCTATGTTACTATAAACTCCAATAAAATACTAGGATATAGCTATATAGCATAATATAGCTCTAGGATACATATTTGAAAAATAAACTCCAGCTTATAGATAATAAGCTTTACAAAATTAAAAAAAAACGATATTAATATATTAATAATATCTAAAATTTACTTACAACTAGGCGAGTTCTCCTGTGAATCCCTACACCTTGCTAATATATCGCCGGCCACTAATTCCAAGTCAGCACTGGGAAAGTCCTGGCCGTCGTCACTCACCGACAGGAAAGACGCTACGTCCGAATTGTATGCCATTGTTTCCACTATCTACGGATAAAACGAGAAAGCAAATAAACTTAAAATTATTTAAATATTTAATTTGGTTTTAATTTTACAATACGTAGGTATATATATATATACTTATGTAGAATAAGGTCAACAAGTTGTGGCCGCCCTAAAGTTAGTTTTTCTGAACATTTGCGCATTGTTAACTTGAAAAGAAAACAATTGAACGAAGAAATAAATAATAAATATTTTTAAGACTTTCCTAAAATCAAATCTGAGCAGGGTGGTCACGACTTATTGGCCGTACTGTATAGATGTAGACAAAATCTCTAGAGGACACTTTGTTCGTAAATTTTATCAACAATGAAAATTTGCGTAAGGATTTGGCTGATTAGACCAGAGTAATGACAATAAATAAATAACAAATACTGAAAGTAAACGCGATGGAAACGGTTGTAGGTTTGGACCCCACTTTTGAGATGAAAAACCCAATAAACTAAATAAACTCAAGACTTTAGTCATGTAAACATTATTTCATTAGAAACAAGCAACACGCACTCTTACCTTATGTAACTCGTTGACATACGACGACATCGCCTCTTCAGGTGGCATATCGCCCAATTTCTTCCACGCCTCCCATTTTGCTCTGATATCACAAACAATTTATACAAAGTTAAAACAAAGGATCTAAATAGATGTGTAAAATTAGGTACTAATGTGCGAGTTTGTACCGAGGGTTTTGTATAAACATATCTCCATAAGTCCTCGTATACTTCAACAGTCTACTCATACATTTATTTAAAAAAATTAATTAATCAGCTTCACGCTGTATCCCACATACAGCAGAGTAGGCAGAGGGAACCTTGTTAAGACACTCCGTTCCTCACCTTGCTGTGTGCGGCATACAGCGTGAAGCTCATTTTAATAAAAAATAAATTAAATTAAATTAGCTTCACGCTGTATCCCGCACACAGCAGGGTAGGCAGAGGGAACCTAGTGTTAAGACACTCCGTTCCCCACTTTCTGGCGAATTTTTGGAGGCATTGGGTATTGAGTGGCAGAACTCAACGCCGCGCTTTGCCTGGACACCAGAGCGAAGAAATGGAAATATAAATTTAAGTAAATATTTCATCTCCTCGAGTGGGGATCGAACCCACAACCAGTCCGTTTTACAGTCACACTTTGTGCCACTGCGCCACGACCGGCCTCATTTTATTTATTTCGATTTAATAGTTTCTATATACACTCGTTGATGAAACAAACAAATGAAGTTACCTATTGACAACATCCCAGAAGCCAGGCTTGTCTTTATTGCACGGCCCCTCGGTAGCCTGCTTGAAGTAGCTGTAGAAGCGTAACATCAAATCATTGCTGGGCTGGTACGATCCTGATGACAAAATTGAAAAGGAATTAGATATTTTTAACACGTTTTCTAGTAGATAGATATCTCAATCTATCTATTTATTAACTACTCATATGTAAGTCAACCACAGTTGTATTTTTTGTTTGCGTGCACTACCGTAATATCCCGTTTTTCCTGTTCCACAAGAAATTTTGTAGTTGTCCTTGTAGTATGTTGGACTTGTAAATCCACAAAGACGTTCAGATATAATAACAATACAAAATTTTCATTTACAGGATCTTGATGTTCTCGCCAGGATAATCACGACGAGAATATTATTTATTCCAATTTCTTTTAACTTATCTTACTACAGCAAAGTAAAAAAAGATAATGATTTTAAGTCTTGTTGTATGTCCTTTGGTGACACAAATTTAAAATAGTAAATATAATGTCTTTGGTACGGAAAATTAAAAAAATGGTATCAAAATAGCTAAAGCGAGTTTGAATCTCTGATCAATAGGGCCTTAATAAGAAATCGTTAATGCAGGTCAAGAAATAAAATGTTTAAGGCTACCTAGGCATATTGGGTAAAAACATAGTAGACTAGACGACGTCGTGACACAGTTAAGAAGTGTACATAAAACAAGATAATTTAGGCTTAGCAGTGAATACTATGTCGTCCACATATACACATATATGCCTTCCTCCAAAATCAATCAGGTGCCTCGAAGGTTAACTCAGGTCTCTTCTTACCCTTCTTACTTCTAATATTTTTTAAATTTCACTCATCTGCATTCGAAACATATTATAGTCTTTATTGCACATATAAAAAAAAGGTAGAGGGAAGATAATTGTAAAACACTCCGCTTTTCATCCAATTTTCGAAACAGTGCGTTTGATTAGCAGAACTCAACACCAAGCTTAGTGTTGTCACCAGAGCGAAAATATGAAAATAATTCCATCCACAACTGGACATTGAATCTGCAATCGTCGCGTTTGGCTGTGCCCTCGCACTACGATAGTCTGAACCACCTCACCATTCACTCTTGACATATCTTATATATTTTTTTTTCATTTAAATTTCTAACGTGTTTAAACCACCTTAACCTATTTCTTCATTACTACCTTCACATTCTATCTCGTACCAGCCACTCTGTGTATCATCTCTTTATTATACTACAACAAGTAATGGCTATATTTTCTTATAACTATACTGGAGATCAAAATGTTAAAGATCAAGTGTTATAACAATTTTATAGTTAAAATTAAAACCTCACTCTTGTAACAATAACACAATGGTAATACAATGCTTATATTTAATTTATGCCCTAACGATATAACTTTTCATGTGTAAAAGTAATTCTTTCAGAATTTTTAGCTTCATAAAAATAGCAAATAGGTGTGGGCCAGTCGTAGCGCAGCGGCACGAAGTGTGACTGCAAAACCGACTGGTTGTGGGTTCGATCCCCACTCGAAGAGATAAAATATTTACTTAAATTTATATTTCCATTTCTTCGCTCTGGTGTCGAGGCAAAGCGCGGCGTTGAGTTCTGCCACTCAACACGCAATGACTCCAGAATTCGGCAGAAAGTGGGGAACGGAGTTTCTAAAACACTAGGTTCCCTCTGCCTACCCTGCGGTGTGCGGGATCCAGCGTGAAGCTGATAAAAATAGCAGGGTACCAGCTTCACGTTGTATCCCACACACAAGGTAGGCAGAAGGAACTTTGTGTAAAGACATTCCATTCCCCAATTTCCCCCGAAATCTGAAGACAATGTGTATTGTGTGGCGGAACTCAACACTACGCACTTTCACTCCACACCGAAGCGAAAAAATGAAAATATAAATTCAAATAAATATTTCATTTCCTCGAGTGGGTATGGAACTTTCAATCAGTCGATTTTGCAGTCACACTTTGTTCCTCTGAGCCACGACTGGCCTCAAGGTACCTTATATCTTAACACAAGGTCCCTCGTATAACCCTGAAATTTTGCCTACCTCTGAATTTGGCGGAAAACCGTAAACGGATTGTTAAGACACTCTATTGCCCATTTCCAGGACATTGAGTGGTGGAACTCAACACTTACCGTTTTCCTCTTACCAAAGCAAGGAAATTAAAATAATTTATCCAAATTAACAGGGAAAAAATCTTTCAAAATAGTAATTGTCATGATTTTTCTATCGTATGTGTGGAATAACACTTTAAAAGTGTTAAAGTAGAAAGATAAGTTAAAATTAACATATGCGCCAAAAAATCCACGCACTAATTAACAGCATCTTTGCATACTATTAATAAAATAAAAACATTACGTGCAAAGTTAAAGTTTTATCTATATTTTTTGTTTGAACACTACGGAAACTGGGTTTATACTAGTTTTTAACTATTTTACTATTATTTTTCTGTTACTCGTACATATAAGTCTCACATAAGGGTACACGGCTGGGTGAGCAGAAAGAACCTTTTGTTAAGACTCTCTGGCCTTCTCTCCTCATTTCTCTCGAAACCCAACGCCTTAGATATTTACTTGTATACCATTTATCATTGTAAACGTTATTACCATTCGTAATATCATAACTATTTCCATCTCTCATCATTTGGCCACTGCTGACTTCTATAATGGCACGGTACTAAGCTCGATCATTAACTCATAATTTCCATTTTTCATCGTTTACAAATTCTTTTTAATTTCAATTACCGTCTATCAAAATAGTAGTTTTTATCAGCTCTATGCTGGATCCCGCACAGTAGCGTAGGCGGGCGAAACCTAGTGTTAAGACACTGGATTGTATACAAAGCCTTAAATGTAATGCTAGCCGTAATTTGAATTAACGCAAAACAAGATTCTTACCACAGTATGCAAGACATCCCGTGCTTCACTTTTCACTCAATTTCTATTTACAAATAAACAAATTGATACGATTATACTAGAAACTTTCGTGGTGAAGCAGGATAGTCTCTAAATGTAAGCGCGGCAGATGTGGGTTCGATTCCCGGGCGGAGAACATGTATTATTTTGATTTCCCCGCTCTAGTAACCAGACAACGCACGGCGTTCACCAAAGTCATAAAATCATGATACATTGCAATCAGCTTTCACTGTCACCACTATATAATAATTGTGTCGCATCAAACGACCACAAACTTTCGCTTTTGCCAAACATTCAAAAATAATATAACAGTTTGTTTTATAAATTACGTTCGAATGTAAAATGGTTAGGTGGTTTTTTTTGTAACTGTACTACAAAATAATGTAGAACCTCAAGTCTTGGTTTAGTTAAACATAAGGTTGTGGATTCGAGTCCCACTCAGGGAAATTAAATATTTAATATTTTCATTACCTCGCTTTGGTAACGGGTGCGAATGTATAAATGACCGGCCCTCTATAATTAAAAATAAAAAAAAAAAATCTTTAGGCAGAAGGAGGTTGAGGCCGGAGAATTCGCATTTCGTGCATTAGTCTTTCCGTTCTTATCCATCAACAGTACGGCGTTACGGGTTGCAGAACCTAACGAGGTACACGACTTTTTTGAGATGAACCTATATCCTCGTCATCACATGTACGATACGACGTCGCAAACAAACACACATATATTTTATAAATACTTGTTTTCACCTACGATTAAAATAAAAATATCCAATTTATCATAATATGAAGACTACATCTAATTACAATGTAACATTGAGACTGATTAAGTAATATCAGTTAAGTAAAGCAGGTATATTATCTTGCTATATTACCACTAATTGGACTAGACAAAGCTCGTTAAGTTTGCGGTTGACCGCAACCGTTGGTCAAAATTTTTAACTTTAAACCTTAAGATCAGATTTTTCACCAAGAACTTGGCTCTATTAGAACTTTTACATTTATTATAATAAATTAAGATAATGAAATGATAACATATCTCAAAAATGTTGCTATATATAACTCTGCACTAAAGTAAATATTTTAAAAACGTTATTAACGTATTTAATGTTTATACTGTTATACAAATTTTAAGGCTATGTTAATTCGCGTTAATCCTTTCGCCTCGGGCGTCGGCAACTTATTTCCATATGACCATGCAGGCTTAAGTTCGTTTTTTTTATTATGATTTCAGTGCAAAGTTAATATTAATTAAATAAAAAAGCTTTTTTATCTTTAAGTAAATTTAAAATCTTTTTAGCTTTAAGTGACTTTAATATCTTTTTAGCTGTACTAGTTAAGACGCCCCGATTTGCTCAAAATCTATTACAATATATTTTTAAGATCGAAACAATAAATTAAAAGTGAATACTACAGTACAATATTCCTAAGCTAAGCACTATGATATAATGTATTGAACAGAATTTTAACAACGGCTAAAAGTGAAGTCGTTCTGTGTTAAATATTCATCAAGTCTTACCCAATGGCCACTTAAAACGACAATGTTTCTATCGATTTTCCTGTTTGTCAGCAATGGAAATGGAGGTCACGGAATAAGTAATTCAATTGAAAAGAATCGCGATATAATTCTTATTTTTTTTAATTATCACGTATCTCTTTTTTTCAGTTTTACGCTGTATCCTGCATATTGTAAGATAGGCAGTCCGTCCGTTTGCCACTTTCCGACACAGTTCAAGACATTGTGCATAAGTTAACGCCACGTTTCGTTAGAGCGGTGAAATATGAATATATATATAAAATAATATACTAGAACGAGAAGCGAACCCACAATCATTGCGTTTGCAATTAGACACTGTAACTTCGTAACGATAGAAGGCCTATCAAGAAATATAGTAGTAGAAAATAGTATTGATTTGATAATGCACGTATTACCTAGTCGCTTACTAAGAAACACACATATCTACAGTAATGAAGAATATTTCTTAAAGAATTTTTACATTATTCGTAAAAAAATAATTTTAATGTACTAGTTCATCCTTTTCAGGGACTTAATTTTATGTAAGTAGGTCACATTTATTTATATGATGCGATGCCACAGGAAGCCGATATCGTTGTTGTATGTATACGGTGCTGTATTTAACAATGAATTCTCACGATGGCCTAATGGTCAGTTAGATTGATCTTGCGCCAATGCCGGGAGATTGTAGTGTAAGTGTGAGACACTCCGTTCCCATTAAGACACTTCCGTTTCCTACTTTCCACCGAAATCTGGAGGAAATCAACGCCGCGCTGTGCCTTGTTACCATAGAAAATGAAACAATGAAATGAAAATATTAATCTTTTATATTATTAGTTGATAATATAAATATATCTTGGAGTTGATTATACACTAAATATATTTCCATACAATCTCTTATAATCTCTTATAATGTGTAAAAAAAACTACAAAATATATATAACCTACTCTCTCTCTTCTCTCGCTCTTTATGGATTATGCCGAGCTAGTAAAAAGTGATTGAAACGAGACTGCTAGTTGCCGACTAGTTTGAAAAGGACTCGCTTACTGTAGTCTGTATTGCACAGACTTCAGCGAGTGTAGTCTATATCATACTGACTTCGATAAGCGAGTCCCAAGCTCTTCATACGCTTTATAATTAACTTATTTCGCATCTGATCAAGCCCTTTAGAAATGTCAACCCTGAATGGTTTAAAAAATGGGAACCAGTTACTCCAACCAACAAAGACTCCAACTTCACTCGCTCTCTATGTAAAATTCATTTACATTCATTTATTTATTATCTCCCGTTCATTCCTCCCTGCGTCTTCTCACTTCGCTCATTCCTCTTCCTCATTTTCATTTTACAGTGTAAATCAAAATAGTTATCTTTTTGTATGTTATACCTATATTTGTTGGTGGAACTGTAACCGAAACCGGGCTTTAGTCGCATGTGTTCAATAGGTAGTGAAATTTAACATTTTCTTTTTCACACACTAATAATTTAACTGATATAGTAGGGATCATTTCCTTTTATTTTTTATTTATTTCTTAATTTCACGCTTAATCCCTAGCGGGGTTAGCCGGAGCGCCAAACGCTCATTCGTTCGTTATCTGTTTATCTTATTCGCATTGTCAAAGGTCACCGAGGTCTCTCTTAGCCTCTTTTACCAATCACTCTTACTTCAATAAATCTTAATATAATATAAGCCCCATTTCTCTGATAAAATATTAAGGAAATGAAAGAAGGATTAACGACATGGAGACACAATTATAAACGCCATCATGGCGCAGTGGGTCAGCTTCCGATTGTAAACGTAATGATTTTGAGTTCGATTCTCATTTAAAGGAATAATTCGTGAAAAACATTTAAGCCAAATTGAAATCAGGCCAGTCGTAGCGCAAGGGCACAAAGTATGACTGTAAAATCGACTGGTTGTGGATTCGATCCTCACTCGAGGAAATTAAATATTTATTTACATTTATATGTTCATTTCTTCGCTCTGGTGTCGAGGCAAAGCGTGGTGTTGAGTCCCGCCACTTAACACGCAATGCCTCCAGAATTAATTATTATATATTAAAATAAATATAATATTAATAATAATATATTTGAAATAATATTAAATATATTGATATATCATAAAATCTTAATAAATAAGTGAATAAATAGACTAACGTAACAACATTCATTTCAAGTTTTAATTTGACCCTGACTTATTATTGAGGTGAGCTTACAATTAAATGCAAATGCAAATGTGTTTTAATTATTCATAAAATAACATTTGATTAAAAAAAACGTCTCGTTGTATCCTATGTGTGTGCTACCCTATACTATGCATAAATTTCATCAGTTTCACGCTCTATCCCTCACATCGCATCCTGTTAGACGTTCCAAAGCTTTAGTTATATTTAAAAAAATCAGGGAAAGAATATTATTTTAAGACCTGTTTGTTCTTTATGAAGACGTTTACTTTTCCATTTGCTTATTAAAGTCGTAATTATATGACACCAATATATATTATATACAATTATGTATTAGTATATTATATTACCTTATATATTGTACTATAATATAAATATTATATTGTACTATAATATAATATAGTTTACGTTTTAGGATAAAATATTATTTATATATTTTTTATTTTATATCTCCTAACCTCAAGGTAGTCTGGAAGAAATCGCTAATTATCGATAAGACCACCTTTTTTTACTTACTAGATGTAAGTTTTTTACTAGATGTATGTTGTGCTTGCTTTCAATTTGTGGTGTACAATAAACTATATATAAATAAATTTAAAAAAATCGCAGGGTAGACATAGGAAATCTAGCGTTAAGATATGTTATGTTAAATGATTGAACTCAACGCCGCGCTTTTCTTACCAAAACCAGGAAATAAAAAAAATCTCCTTTCCCCGAGTGGGTAATCGAACTTCTAATCGTCGCGCTTTCAGGCGCCATGACCGCGCCTCTATTGTACTAGAGGACGCGTTGACGCGTCCTCTAGTACAATAGAATACGTTTGTAAATACAGTGTATAGTTATATTGTTAAATGCATGCACTTTTGCTATTTTTATGCATTTAAATAACTAACAATTTTTAAGAAGGGACTTTATTGTTATATAAAACAATAAAAATTCAGCTTCAAGCTGTATCCCGCACGCAGCAGGGACAGAGGGAACCTAGTGATATGACACTGCGTTGAGGAACGGAGTGGCTTAAAAGTGAAGACTTTTCGACGAAATCTGGAGGTATTCCGTTGTTGAGTTCCGCCACTCAACGCCGCGATTTGCCTTGACACCAAAGTGAAGAAACGGAAATATAAACTTAAAATAACTATTCCATTTTCTCGAGTGGTGATCGAACCCATAATTAGTCGCTGTTACAGTCACACTTTGTGCCCCTGCGCCACGACTGGCCTCAAAAAGTTTTAGTCTTTCATAAATCACTCTAATCTCTGCTTTAACAGTGTCGTCGATTAAGCGTGACCGTCCTTAAGTTAGCTGTTGGGGACTGCGCAAATTTGATTTTAGGCTTTTTCCTTCCAGAACCGAATCTGGGAACCTTGTTCGAAAACCACTCCATTCCCCATCAAGATATTTCCATTCTCCAATTTCCGACGAATTCTTGAGGCGTCGCGTGTTGAGTGGTAGAACTCAAGGCCACGCTATGCCTCGTTACCAGAGTGAGGAAATGAAAATTTTAATATGCAATTATATAATCCATCAATATTACAATGAAATCATTTTTTTTTATTGTGAACACCAACTGATAAGAGATAAAATTATTATAGAAAAATACATATCTATTAATCCTGTAAATTTATCAAAGTATTAAGATAATAAATTATTTTTAATTTCAATTAGAAAAAAAAATTATAAGCAGGGCCAATAACACGAAAATAATTGCATTCCATAGTATTAAAATTTACAACCTAAGTTAAGAGAATATCCTATACATCTATTATGTATTGACAAGTGAAGAAGAATTAAAATTATCATATCATACTAGCTTTTTATTTGCAATTTCTTAGATGGAAATATCTAAGGAGTTGTATATGACACATTCTAAGTGCTCTAGGTAGCTTTGACCTCTATAGTACAGTGAGTTAAATCAAAACAATGTAAAGTAATTATAGCCTGTCAAAAAGTAATACCAGTGATGTCAGTTGTGGTGTCGGGGCACAAGTGTGCTACTGTAAACGCCATTAGTTGTAAGTTTGATGCCCATTCAAGGTAATAAAGTAATGCCACATTACCAGGCAAAGAAATACCTCCAGAAAGAATTAGTTTCAACTAAACAAAATCCTCAGTTTAATTGTATTATCCTTAGCTACATTGTAGTTCAAAGAAAAGTGTAGTGTTGGGTTACACCATTCACCAGATAGTTAAAAATCAAATGAGAAAATTGAATAGAAAGTTTTGAATTTTATCACTATGTTCTATAAATCCTTTTGTTTTGAAACATAGAAGGAAAAATACATACAATAACAGTACCAAAATAAATTGTGCAACATCTGATTAAGAGAGAACATTAAACTACATAAAATTTGATTGCTTCCTTGAAACAACAGTTATGTAAGAGACAAGCTTTATGGTAAGTCAATATTTACAAATGAAAATGTCTTTAAAGTTTCTAGTTATACAAACAATATGTATAGTATTGTAAACTTTCCATAGTCAAATAAATAATTTGCTGCACTTACGTATATGTATGCACAATCATTAAAGATATTATGTAGGCTTTTTTGCTTAAAGCTTTTGTTACATATAGCAAGATAAGCATAGGAAGCTTAGAGATACTTTATTCTTTACTTTTAATACAAAGCTTTTATTAATACAAAGGCACATTACAAACACAAATTAAACTATCTTGATATAAGAAAATACAAATTTATTTCAAATACTATAAAACCTAATGAAGATAAAAAGTAAACAAACACGTAAGTTTGATTAACATATAATGGAAGATCAGAATTACCATTCAGTACACAATGTAATTAAATAAAAATACAATATATGGCAAAAAAAACTGCCATGACAGAAAAAAAATATACATACACAATATTTGCACAATTAATATATTAATGATATCCATATAAAATGTTGAACTATGATGAACCTAGATATAGATAGGGTGGCTATTGCATTGAATTAACACAATACGTCTATTAAATAGATGAGTGCATAATTATTAAATAAACAAACTAGTAAAAGAACTTTCTACGAAAATACATACCACTTTTAGGTAAACTCCTTATAACATTGACAGCGGCAGTAAATTTTTCTTCTAGAGACATTTTTGAACAATCACTCACTAAAACAACAAACGCACTTTGGACTTACAATAATATATTACTCAATTAAACTATCACTTTATCCGACATACTAGCTTATTTAATTATTTATAATGTTATGGCACGTTCTAAAATTGTCAAAATTTAATATTTATTGATGAATAAATGGAAAATTGACAATTTCAGTATCAAAACAAGAACGTTGTTGTTTAAAACTAATAAGCAATAAGCAGTCGTGGCCTTCTGTAGAACTAATAGTAAAGTAAAGGAGACTCGATTGATTATCTATCAATTAAAAAAAAATGCTAGTGATGTAAGTTATACAGCTTTCCTTTGTCAAATGTATGTTAAAATTAAATTTAAAACATACTTAAGTTTAGAAAAATAGTAAGTTTCCCTCGCCGTCTAAACAAAAATCGTTATAATATTTTATCGTTATGTTTTTAATAGATTATTCAGACATATAGACAGCTTCGTATACATTATTAACGCTCAAATTAATATATGAAATCAAGAAAGTTGATATGTTTTGTTGATTAGTTTTTTTTTTATATAGAACTTTAGACTATTGCTGTAAAATAATTATTGCTGTAAGATTGTTTTTTAAAATATGGTAACTTTATAAATACAGCTGTATACAAAACCGCTGTCCAAATGTGCCATTTTTGATAAAAATAATTCTGGGACTAAAAAATACATTCTCATATATAGTCTATCAATTAATCGATTTTAAATAAATTTAAAATGTACGTCACTAAAAAGATGAAACATTGACATAATAAATTTATTGCCCGTGTCAAAAAAATACTTCGATATTAATTATTAAACAATAATATTTATTTTTATTTGATAAATATATTAAAATATATATTTACTTTTTATTTTAAAGGCAATTTAATAAAAGTATACCATAGTTATTCAATTTAGGAAAGGTAGGTTTCGTTATTTCTGGGTATGTATTGTAATATTGCACATGGCAACAATATCTCCTTGTCAAATCGGATAAAATACCGAAGTTCCTTTTTCTTCATAAATTTCCTTAGAATAAGGTAAATAATCCGTAATTGTTTTAAAAATCGTGTAATATTAGTGATTTATTAATTTATATTTGTATTTAGTAGTGTTTTATGGTGCTATTAAGCGAATTATTTCAGTTATTGAGTGTAATAAGTGCATACTCCGCGCCCATTTTTGCGGCATTTGATAGGATCAATAAATTTTATACTATTTTATAATTTACGTTATTTTTATATTTGTAGCTTAGTGTTCCATATTTGTAATTTTTTACTTCATTTATACCTATTAACTTCAAGCGATAAACAAAATAACATCAATAGTAAGTAATAAATGAAAATCACACCAGCATGGTACTTTTGAATGAAATATTATAGATTTCGCATATTTTTTTTTGTATTAGTACAAATTTTATTGATGTGTTTACAAAATGTGCTTGTTGATTAAAAATTATATTATTTAAGTGTTGATATATGTAACAATTGTATACTCAGATCAAATTACGTTATACATTTTACATAAAAGACACAACTTTAAGACATTTATCCTTGTCTGATCGACCGAAGGTCAATATAATTCCAGAAATCTTTAATTTAGAATTAAAAAAACTATGTAAACAATGATAGTATAGCACTTATGTTATAAATACTCTTAATTCAGAATAAATAGCATACTTAAGAAATTTAAGTCTAAAGTATCATAAAATTAAAGGCTAATTAAAATTTTCCAGGAACACTAATCAGTCAAAATGCCAGAACTTACAGAATTGGACAAGGCCACCGCCTCAATGACTGAGAAACGCAAGGAGGAGACTGCATCATCAGACAGCGACTCTGACGACACTATCCCAGAATTAGAAGATGCTGGTAATATTATAATATTTATAAATAATTTTTTGTGAGATTCCCTCTGAATGCTGAATAGTTTTGTAGACAGAAGAAATCTAGTTTTATGGCACTTTCTGCTCAATTGTTGTAGACATTGCATATTGGGTGATGCAACTTAATACTATGCTTTGTCAGAGTGGAAAAATTATAATATAATTTTTCAATAGGGAGTAAATTCACAACAGTTGCATTAACGGTTTTCCATAATAATTATTAAAATCTCTCTAATTACCTTTTTACTCTTTATTAATATTAAAACACTAAAGATTTGATGGTTGATAGTGTAATCTCTGAAATGTACTGTATTGGATAGTTCTTTTTATAGAGGTAGGTTGTAATATACGCTGAAAGCATGCAAAGTGGGGCATGCTATAGGTTATAATAGTTTCATACAAGTATGCATATTGCATTTAGAATAGGGAAAGGAACCCTAGCAACACTCCATTTCTGTCACACTGAAAATTTTTCTAGACAGCATGTTGATTGGTGGTACTCATCACCATACTTTGTCTCGCATCAGTGCAAGGTATATGAAAATTTAATGATAAAATGTGACAAACTAAAGCACAACCATCACTTTACAGTCATATAAACAAAGACCTCAAAACATAAAATAACATTAAAGTTATAAAATCAATTCTAATTTCAGGAGCGCCAGGTGCAGGTGGTATCACCAACCCAATTGGTGGTATTGACATTGTGTCCAAAGCAAAACAATCACGTGGTGAGAAGAAAGCTCGTAAGATTATGAGCAAACTTGGACTTAAACCGGTAAGTTATATATTCATACAACTTTATGTATGTATTAGATATGTGACTCCATTGCTGTCTGTGTATGAAAAATATATGAGAAAAACTATTATTTTAGGCCTTAAATAAAAAAAATCAAATAGCCCATATTTTTTTAACCTGTCATGGTTGCAGTGGGTGGTTTAAAGAAATAATATAAATGGTAATAAAAATATGAATTAGAATATGTAATTACAATATTTGTGGGTTCATTATCCATTCTAGGAAATTAATTATGTACATTGTATTTTTGTGGTAAAAAGACAAAGCACATAGTTGAGTTACAAAAATCTTGAAGCTGCTTTGACTCTCTTTTTTTTATTATCATGTCTTAATTCTAAAATTTCAGGTGCAAGGTGTAAACAGGGTGACAATAAGAAAGTCAAAGAACATTCTTTTTGTGATAAATTCCCCCGATGTGTACAAGAACCCCCATTCGGACACTTATATAGTGTTTGGTGAAGCAAAGATTGAGGATCTGTCACAGCAGGCTACCATGGCTGCTGCAGAACGTTTCAAGGCTCCAGAGACAGCGGCAGCTGGCAATGATGCTGTGACGGCTGGCACTGTGAGTTTTTTGTTCTCTGACAATATTGTCGGTATTTTTTGTGTGGTCTTGCCATGCCAAATTAATCAATAATTTAATTGATGATTTTTTTTGATCAAATTTAATGTGGATATTTAATTGGAATTATTATTGATTGTATGATAAATGCTCATAATAAGTAATTTTGAATTAATTATATAATTTTTCTAAATTTTTTTTAGTATACAATAAAGAGTATTATTTTAACCCAATATTAAAATTTCAGACAGTGGCGCCCATAGCAGAGGAAGAAGACGAGGAAGGAGTAGATGAGACAGAAGTGGATGAGAAGGATGTGGAAATCGTCATGACCCAAGCGAATGTGTCCCGAGCTAAGGCAGTCCGCGCCCTCAAGAATAACCAGTCTGATATAGTTAATGCTATAATGGTAAGTTTTTTTAATTTGATTAATTTTAAGTTTCATTGCATCCTGCATAGCATGGGTAGAGGGAACACTGCTGGAGAACAGAGTGCTATATACTCACTGACCAATTTTCGAGACCCATGTTGATGGAATAAGGAAATTAATTCATACTTCCGAGTGGGAATCAAACCCACTACTGTAGAATTTACAGGTCAAATGGTATCCCACATCATTTCATTTACTTGTACATGTTTAACATCAGAAATTTAGTATTTAGATATATGCAAAAAAAACTATTTAGTTAATGTTAACATTTCCCATTTTATTTAATTGATAAAACAATGTCAAGGTTATATGACATAAATTATATTAATATTGAATTATTTTTATATGATTAATTTATTTATCTTAACATAAATATTTAATAAATCGTTTTCTTTCTTCCACAGGAGCTGACAATGTAAACGTTGTAGTCACAAGTGTTATTTTATGTTCCTAGCTTTAAGTCGGTTAAACAGACATACGTCTGTCCTTACATCAGTATATTTCAAAATCCAAAGTCAATCTCAGTGTTGATACCACTGTATCATGATGGATAATGGGATTGTATATAGACATATTTACTTCAATAAAGTGTAACTGGTACCTCTCTATGTGGTTTTTATTTGTTTCCCTGGTTTTTTTAGCCTTGACCTGAATATAGTAGGACAGGCAGAGGGAACTTAGTGATAAATCACTCAATCCCATTGGACATATGAAATGTTTATTTGTATCTAAATCCATATAGTCTTTTCATACAGTTAATCGACGGATTTACTCATAAAACATATTTTTGAGTATTTCGATTGCAGATGTTGACTAAGCCTCATATAATAGATGAAATCAAAGCACTAGCGAAATTGTACATCTCACAAAGACAAAATGTCCGTATTGATTTTGTCAATTCCTTGAGGATAACCCACCCACATTAACCATTATTGTCTTAAAAGAAATAATAAGTTAATTACAAAGCTGTTTAAAATAACATAATTCAACAACAACCAATAAGCAAATAAAGTCATACAATTTGGCATACCTAGGCATTATGTGGTAAAGGAGTGCAGAGAGTCCATATATTTTTTTAATAATTTATTAGAAATAGTTTAAATTTATAAATATATATAGAGCTTACAATTTACAACCTACTGAGGTCAGTTGTGGCGCAGGGGACTGACTAATTGTGGGTTCGATCTCCACTCAAAGAGATGAAATATTTATTAAAATTTATATTTTCATTTTTTCACTCTGTTATCGATACAAAGCGCGGCGCTGAGCCTCCAGAATTCGGCAGAAAGTGGAGTGCGGAGTGTCTTAACACTAGGTTCCATCTGCCTCTAGGTGCTAGGTGAAGTTGTTATATTTTTTGAATGGAATGTCCGATTTCAATAATTTAAAAAGTATTTTAAAGATATTGAAATCATTTTTTATAATATTTCATTTAATATTATAATGATTGGATAGAGATATCTGAATAATATGGTTTGACTATTGTTGGCACTATGTTCAACTTTTAAAATTTAAAAAAGTAGTTACGTTGGTATAATTATAGTAGTTGGACAAATGGTATACCAGACTTATAGATATCGATATATTCTATAATACTGTGGGACTTTGTTTCGTTCTATCATCAAAAGTTTCTGCAGCGCATGCAATGACAGATTTTTTATGACAATTTTTTTCTCACCTTGGGTTACATTATTGCTTTTTTATTAGGGATCTATAATTTTGTGAAACATGTAACATAGCCTGTTTGTTAGTAAAGATGCAGCTTTCTAATGGTGAAAGAATTTTTGCAATCGGTCCGGTAGTTTTCGTCTGAAAACAATACAAACATAAATACAAAAATACAAATATTTTCTCTTTATAACATTTTTACATATTATATATAGTATTAGTATAAATGTAGACATTGTGCATTTACTACAGATAAACATTACCCTATGCAGCATATTAAAATAATATATTGCGCCCGACACCTCGCCTCTCAAACGGAAACTTTAAATAATAAAATAATCTTTCCGTCTGTTGTTATTTGTTATCAATATATTTAATATATAGGCTTATGTTGATGTATGCTTCCATGAGTGGATAACTCTCTAATCATATGTACATGTGTATATGTGATCGCGCGATCACATGTACGGGCAATTATATGATAAAATATGAAGATTTAAAATTATATGGCTTATTATGTCATTACAAATAAGAGGGGAAATATTTTTCTTATATCCTTTAGGATTTTTTTTTATTGAAAACGTTTGCGTAACAAGATTTGGACCAGGACTTATGACACACCATTCACGCCATCTGAACACTTAGTAATATTTTTTTTAAGCTACATCGAAATTATTATAAACCTGTTATAACTTGATGATAAATATACGTTGTATTTAAAAAAAACAAGAGCCTTTAAATAAAAAAAAAACATCAAAATCGGTTCACCCACTCAAAATTTCTGAGCTAACAAACATAAAAAAATACAGGTGAATTGATAACCTCCTTGTCTTATAGAAGGCGATTAATAAACACAAAACAAAATATATTCTATAATAGAATACTTTCAGAATTCTATTACAGCACTATAAGGACAGATACATAAATGCCAAAGTCAGCTAAATGTCATTATCAAATATCAAAATATATTAGTTATCTGTGCTTCAGTTCATTTGTTTTTACCTATCTTGGTGAAATGAAGATTTGATTGTTGAATCCATTTTAATCCTGAGTTTGTGCTGTTATAATTTTGTGAAAAATGGCCATGTTTCCAGGAACAGTGGCCTTCGATGAGTTTGGGCGACCATTTATTATTTTAAGGGACCAGGAAAACCAGAAACGGTTAACCGGTATCGATGCTCTTAAGGTAATTTATTTATTTATTTTTAATAAATTTAATATTAGAATTGTTAGTAATAATAACCGAAGATCCTTCTTTAGTCCTAAAATAGACAATTTGTTATATATTGATTATAAATGATACAAAAACAACCTAACATAAGACTAGCGTATTTTAATCTTACAATTATATATAAAAATATTGTAAAAACATTGAAAATGTTATTCTATCTTGTAGGTTTTCTTTCATATAATCGAAATATATATATATTTTATGACAATGGCTTGTAATTCTAGAGAAAAATCATGTTAATTTTTCATATGGTGAGTCACATGACGAACTATCAAAATTCTATTTTATATAAAGTAAAGACGATTAAAAAATTTAAGTTGTAAATGATCCAATCTACATGCAGTAAACTTAACTCCTACTTTAATTATGCCATTTAAGCTATTATCAGTAAAAAATAAGTTTACATTTATATATATAAATATTTTTAAACTATAATTTTTTTTAACTAATATATTATGAAATGGACGCTGATGATGATAATATAATAACACATATAGTGTTTTGAATAATAATGAAATTTTCCTTGGCTGTGTCTGAAGTGATCCATTTTTCACCAAAAACAACAACTAGTTCATTATTATAATACTTGCCAATAAATTGTCTATCATTAAGAAAAAATCTTTTACAGTCTCACATTCAAGCTGCAAGGCAAATAGCAGGTATCCTTCGCACATCCCTTGGTCCAAGAGGCTTAGATAAGATGATGGTATCTTCGGATGGTGAAGTGACTGTCACTAATGATGGAGCCACTATCCTTAAACTCATGGATGTAGAACACCAGATTGGTAAACTTATGGTGCAACTTGCTCAGAGTCAGGATGATGAAATTGGTGATGGAACTACTGGTGTCGTTGTGCTGGCTGGTGAGATTTTTTTTTAAAATATATTTTAAAAGAATATGGCAAGAAAGCCATTAATGGGTCCCTAGTAATGTCATATTTTAAAAAATAGTTTAGTTATCTAGAAATTTTCATTTTATTTCCTTAGGTGCTCTCCTGGAACAAGCATCAAACCTATTAGACAAAGGCATACACCCCATCCGTATAGCCGATGGTTTTGAAATGGCTGCTGCCACTGCCTTAGCTCACTTGGACAGTATTAGCGAGGCTTTTCCAGTAAATAAGGCCACCAGGGAACATTTGATCAAAGTGGCCATGACTACACTCGGTAGTAAAGTTGTCGTGAAATGTCATAGACAAATGGCGGAGATTGCTGTTGATGTGAGTATTAAATAAGTTTAATATCTCTTTGTTTTAAATAATAACAATAATATATTAATGTCTTTTTCTTGTTATAGGAATTTTTATTCTGTTGATATATAAATCATTTTTCATCCAACTAATGTTCTTCTCTAAAAATATATGTTAAATTTTATTCCAGGCTATCCTATCAGTAGCTGATTTAGAAAAGCGGGATGTAAATTTTGAATTAATCAAAGTGGAAGGTAAAGTAGGTGGTCGCATGGAAGACTCAATGTTGGTACGCGGTGTTGTCATCAACAAGACCATGAGTCACCCACAAATGCCTAAAGTTTTGAAGGTTTGTTTTGTTTCTTCTTGTTGTTTTATTTGATATGGTTGAAGGGAATTTTGTGGTAGTGACGTTTTTTGTTTGGTAAATATGCAGGTTTTGTATGTCAGTACAACATTGTATAATAAAAACACAGTAATCTGCTATGCGCAGGAAACAGAGTGCAGCTGAAAATGAAAATTTATTCTGTAGTGTTATTTAGTGTGCTTTGTCAGAAGAAACTATAAAAGTTGTTGTGGAAGCAGTGTCTGTGACTTGCAACCTATTGTATGGGTAGGACAAGGGGACCCCAAGTTCTTCTCTCTAGCGACACCAAATAGAAATAAATCAACTTGTCTTTCTGAGCTTTCAAAATGTTCTAGAAAAAAAGTTTTAATTACATAGAGGTTTCACAGTTATACCTCTTGCTCCTTTATACTACCTACTGATTAACACTAAAGCTATTCGTGGTCAGTATGTTAATATCTTTAGAGTACTTGCTTTTTATAAAATTGTAATTCTTCCACAGAACGTAAAACTAGCAATTCTGACCTGTCCATTTGAGCCCCCTAAGCCAAAGACCAAGCATAAGCTCCAAGTTGGCTCCGTCGAGGAGTACAGAGATCTTAGGAAGTATGAGCAGGAGAAGTTCCTGGAGATGGTCAAGAGGGTCAAGGTAATATAATTTTAAGTTATTATTTTAAAGATTAAAATATGTTTTGGAGCATACATTTGTATGTGTAAAGAATGGTTGAAGAATAAATTAAGAAAAGATAATATTCTAAAATATTTTTTAAATTGTATGTAAGAGAAAATCATTAGCAAATAAAAAATAACTTGTTCTTCTACTAAGTTTAAATCTTCTAAATAGTATGATTGTTTTCTTAGGTAACCTTTTTAATCATACTAATATTATAAATGTGAATGTAAGTTTGCTGGTTATGATTTAATGCCAAAAGTACTCAATTGTTAATCACAAAAATAAGAGCTATAAAACTACAATTTTTTTTATTTTTACCTTTAGGATGCAGGGGCAACCCTAGCAATTTGCCAATGGGGCTTTGACGACGAGGCCAACCATCTTCTCCTCGCCCAAGACCTGCCGGCAGTGCGTTGGGTTGGTGGACCGGAGATGGAACTGATAGCGATAGCTACCGGTGGCAGGATTGTGCCACGCTTTGAGGAACTGTCTCCAGATAAGCTGGGCTCGTGTGGACTTGTCAGGGAGTTAAGTGAGTATATTCTATTAAGTGTATACTTATCTAATGTCAATGGCCTCTGGCATCTGTCTATAAAAGATATGGTTTTCCACTTGACTCCTATTGTGGTCAGATATAGCTTGGTGTTGAGTTTCGCGTCTCGTTGCCGGGAAGCAGAGAACAGAGTGAAAGGTACCTGTTTCTCTGTCTACCCTGGCAACTGCCAACAATCAATTGTTGCCTGGGATCCCTTGACCTTTGTCCCTGTTTGAGACAAGGAGTAAGTAAATTTTATTCACCCTTGGGCTTGTTATGATTGTATTTAAAATATTATGATAATAATATTGGGTCGTTTGTGTGGGGCCGTTTGATTCTCACTCAAGAGAATGAAATATTTATTTACATTTATTTTTAAATTTTTTAAATTCGTTGGCTCTTGTGTCCAGGTAAAACGTGGCGTTGTGTTCCGCCTCTCAGTACGCAATGCCTCCAGAATTCGGCAGATAACGAGGAAAGGGACATGGAACTTCTGTTAATGTGATGGTTGTGGGTTTGTTCCCAACTTTGGTTTATGTATTGTTTTTTTTATTTCTTCACTTGTTTTCCGTAATAAGGTATTTCAGTATATCAACAACTTAATACAATATTTTTTTATTGTGACATTGAGTTCCGCCCACAACATAGAATGTCTAAAATTGCGTGGAGAATAGACTCTTTCTTAGGTTCCATTTATCTCCTCTGCTATGCTGTTTTAATAAAGTGTTTCCTAACAAAATTAAGTATTAACATGGTCTTATTCTTTATATTCCAGCCTTTGGAACATCCAAAGACGAGATGCTGGTCATCGAGGAGTGTTCCAATTCCAGAGCAGTTACAGTGTTAATGAGAGGTGGTAACAACATGATAGTTGAAGAGGCAAAGAGATCAGTGCACGACGCACTTTGTATTGTGCGGAGTCTTGTTCAGGTGAGGATTTAATTTTTTTTATTTCTCTTCCATGCTGTATTCAAAAAAATACTCAACTTCACCGTCGGCTGGGAGGGGCGAGAGTAACTCGTCCCCTGAAGAAAAATTACGAGCTTTGATGGACGCTCGTGAACTCCCCTAGATGGACATAATTCCATTGCTTTTATGGTCTTTTTCACCTACATCTACCCTCTTTTACACAAGTTTGTTAACATAATAATAATTTATAAAATTTGCTATTCTGGTGTTGTGGTACAGCGTCACAGTGTCTGACTGTAATCGCGACGGTTGTGAATTCGATTTCCATCGCGTCGTTGAATTGCCATTGAACACGCAATGTTTCGAAGATTTCGCAGTACGTGGTTGTGTCTTAACACTCGGTATGTCCTTCGTAACCTGCCACTTGCGGAATACAGCGTGAACAAACATTTTTTAGTTTTCTAACACATTTTCTTTTGTTTGGTGTGAATAATATTTATTTTTATGTTAAAATATTATTCTTTCCTCAGGATTCTCGAGTAGTATACGGTGGTGGTGCTGCCGAAGTATCTTGCTCATTGGCGGTAGCGAAATCAGCGGATAAGCTGTCGTCCCTCGACCAGTACGCTTACAGGGCGTTTGCTGACGCCTTGGAGGCTATACCTATAGCTTTGGCAGAGAATAGGTGGGTTTTGTTCATAAAATATATATTTTGATTTTATGTTTTTATGATCTCGGTGATTTTCACTGGAGAACTGGATCAAATCAAATTTGTATCAAATTTTGTAATTTATTCTTGAACAATTCCATCATCATTTTAAATTTATATATATATATATAAATATATATATATATATATATATATATATATATATATATATATATAAATATATATATATATATATATATATAATTTGTTAACATTTTGTCATTAAAAAAATTACTTACAATATTCTAAGATAAAAAATTATTTTATTGTAATACTTTAACTTGTATTCAATCAATTTCTGATAATGGGTAATATAAGAATTAAAAAAATATATATTTAATTAATTTTGTTCCAGTGGTTTATCTCCCATTGACACATTATCTGAAGTGAAAGCTCAACAGGCATCTGAGAATAACAGCCATTTAGGTGTGGACTGTATGGGAAATGGTAAATAGTTATTATTTGATTTTATTTGTTTATATATAAAAAAATATATAATGTGAATGTGCCTATGTAAAAGGCTGTCGTGGCTTTAAAGGTGGTGGATTTGATTCCCATTAGAAAACAATATATACCAGAGCAAAGAAATGGTAATATAAAATTAAGTAAATATTTCATCTCCTTGAATAGGGATTGAACCCACAACCAGTGGGTTTTACAGTCACACTTTGTGCCTCTATGCCACGACTGGTCTCAATTAAAAATAGCCTATCAACAAATAAAAATAATTTGTTATTATTCCCAGGTTCAAATGACATGAAAGCAATGAACGTGATCGAGTCGCTGCACTCCAAGAAACAGCAAATAGCATTGGCGACACAACTTGTCAAGATGATACTCAAAATAGACGATGTGCGCTCACCGGCCGATGGAATGAACTAGAATGTTAGTTTTTAATGCGTGTTAGTGTGTAATAATTAGATGTATGTAGGTTTTTCTGATATATGGTGATTTTATTTCTTATTCCTTTTGTGAGTTTGTTTTTTGTGTAATAAAAACATTATACGATAGTTGGTTTACTGGAGTCGCGCCTTTAAAAATGAATGTTTATCAACTTTTAATCGTTGCCTTATTATTTTCATTATAGGATTATGTAATTTTGATTATGCAATCCCATTTCCATAGAAGCTTCGATTTCCATTCCATTCTTTAGCGCTACATATACTTCCTAAGGAATGAACGTTAGAGAATGTCAACCATTCAATAATGGAAAAAATATATTTAAATATATTTAATTATTACACAATAAAAGGAGTTTTTTTTTTCTAATACTGTACTCTTGCGAGTAAAATGATATTTTTAATTTAATGTTTTATTTTAATGTCGCTAGCTAGCTATTCACAAAATGTCGGTCACTATTTATAAATAATAATATATGTATGTATATTACTTATGCATATATATAATACATACAGTATTTTGTATTTTCGGCGTTGAATTACGCAATATAATATAGTGTCTGGAGTTCAGGCTTCTCTCTGCCTACCAATATGTTTTTAAGCAACTGAACACATTTTTATAACATATAATTTTAAAAACTGTTCTCACTATAATCAGACACCATTATAAGAAAGCTTACAAATTATTTGAGGACTTTTGCCCTTATTTGCAAATAAGGTAATTTTTTGCATTTGTTGGAGTACAGTATGGTCGACCAGTCGTGGCTGCTCTGTAGGCTTCGCTAATTGATTTTAGGGATTTTTGTTACTTTTCTTCGCGACTGAACTTTGAGGTTGGCACGACTTGTCGACCCTACTACATATTACACCTTCAATGCAATGCACTTTAATTTTTTCTTTGCATTTGAATTTAGTTAAAGCTATAAATATGTACAACTATGGTTTTAATGTAATACTCATTTGTTAAATTTTAAGATTAAATTTGTTGTCTCGATTTTGAACATATCATTATTTTTAATCAACTTCTGTAAGAAAAGGAGGTTATCAATTCTACTGTATTTTATATATTCTTTTTAATAATGAAAAGACGAATTTTGATTTAGAACATTTTGTTTGCTAGTTATATATAACTTATTAGCTGTGAACGTAACAAATTCTAAGTGGTCAGTGGTTAAATTATTTTAACTGCATCTCTTTTTATCGAAATAAGGAATGCTCAACTGACACGCTCGGAACGCCGTAAATTAAGAACATAACTCTTTAGATCGCAAGTTCAGTATGTTACATTGAAACGATCAACGATTCCTCGTAAAATGGAACACAACACAAAAAAATCGATTGGAAAAGTAAGCAGTTCCTCAGATTAGTTCATCCAATATTAGGATTTTTTACAAGTTTTTAAACAAAACTTTTATTTCATTTTTATCAATTGAGTGTTACATTATAAATTAAATAAAACTAGACATTACTTATTGAATTGTGAAGTAATGTAAGCTTTTGGTGCACTAATAAATTAATATAGCTAATATATATATTGTTTTATTTTGCATTTAAAAAAATATCTGTGGTTTGGTGTTGAATATAGATTATAAATATCTTAGGAGAGAACTCCTCATATCTCTTTCGCCTCGTTCACTGTCATCAACCTCTTCACGTATGCCCGTCGGGAGGTGTTTTTTACGTGACCTTCAAATACTTTTCCATCACAAACTTTTTTTGCCATTCTTTCATCACTCATTCGTGCGACGTGTCCAAACCATGTGAACACGTTGTAAATCGAAAAAAAAAAGAAATTCTAGTTTTTATGAACTTCGATTTACCTATATTTGTAGCTCCGTCCTCCACCTTCCGCCGTTCCGGACATGGCGTGTAGGGTGGCGGTCCCCAACGCCGCGTTCGTCGCCATTTGACACACCAGCGGGGACGCCCTATCAGTGCGCTCTCTCGAGGTGCACGTGGCGGATGGAACGTTGCAGCCCTCGTAAGGGCTGGCTGGGGTCGCTGCGAGAAAGCCTTCCATCTTGGACGTCGAACGAATGAGCGAGGAAAGAATGGCAAAAAAGATTTATGATGGAAAAGTGAGTGGTAAGAGAGGTAGGGGGAGACCTCGGTTGACCTTCGAAAATACAGTATCAAAGATACTGGAGGAAGGTCACGTAAAAAGCATGAGGAAAAAGCATGAGGAGGAGGCCCGGAGGGCATGTATGAAGAGGTTGATGACAGTGGACGAGGCGAAAGAGGTATGTAGAGACCGTAGCGTTTGGCGCTCCGTTCTCTCTGACTACCCCGCTAGGGATAAAGCGTGAAGCTAAGTAAGTAAGATTTACCTATATTTTGAATCTTAATACATATTGGTGTATGACATTGGCTTATAACTTTAAATTATTAATTTTATTATTACATAAAAAATATACAGTCGCCTTTTATTAATAATGTTATTGAAAATAAAAAACACATATTTTATTTGGTTTATTTATTATTGCTAGCTTTAAATACAAAAATATTTTACACTTTTGACATTTAATTTATATATATATATATACTTATATAACTTATTGTCCAGACACTCTCCACATTCTGCCCTAATTTGAGGCAAAGTGTGTTCAGTGGCGGAACTCAACGCCGGACTTTGTTTAGCTAGAGAGAAATTTAATAATAATTTTATTTAATTCTAAATTTCTAACATAGAACATGTATTAATAAATACTATATTTTGCCATTTTATTTTAATACTATGCCAATACATATTTTGTTGAAAAGTTTTGAAAGTACATACATTGTTTGTACATGTATACATGGTGTGTCAGTCTTAATCCACATCCACAAATAAACCACATTTAAGGTTATATAAAATGTGAACCTTAACACTTTATGACAAATGTACCACTTATTTAATTTCCATACACTTCATTCAATCAAAATTTTACCGAGCAAGGCATCTACTCTGAAGATTTCCTTGCTCGCTTACGCCGCTATATATCGAATCTTTCGAACGCCAGCGGCTTACCCTCCTCCTCGTATTCCTCTTTAGTCATACAGAAGGAATAAAAATCTGGATCTCTAAACATTTTCTTACCGCCCTCCCAAGCATAGCTTAAAGGGTTCTCCCCCAAAGTGACGTTAACATCGAAATGGTCCAATGCAAATGCTCTAACTTCATTATAAACTCGATCTCTAAAATTAGGAAACAAAGTGTTGCCACCGTACAAAACGATATTTTCCAATAAACTTTCCTTATTTTCCTCTGGACAGGCGTCTATTGAGTGAATTATTGCTTCTGGTATCCCCATTTGAGGTATACCAACATCTGATGGTCTAAATAATAGCTCTGGTATGGAGAATCTTTCGTTACTTAGTCTTAAGGTTTGTTGTTCCAAGTCTTCGTCAGGTTTTACTATGTCTCGGAGATAGCCGCGACGAATTGTTGTATAGTCGGGTAGAACGTAATCTTTCACTATAGTGTTCGTTGAACCTGTAAATTCCAATTTAAGATATTTTCAAATCTTAATTAACTTTTGCAAACTGTTTTTAATCATTTAATCAATCAAAGAACATAAAGCTACGAGTTTGGAAGGCAGATGCTGAGAAGAATAAACAAAAAAAATCTATGAATTAATTTTAAAAATAAGATTCTTGGTGTATTCCACATATATCAGGGTCGACAGAGGGAATTCAGTGTTAACTCTTCTTTCCCCACGCACCACTGAATTTCCGAAACATTGTGGGTTGAGCGGCGGAACTCCGAGCTGCCCTATTTCTTCTTTCTTTTTAGCCGTGTGATCCCGGCCTAGAATAGGACCATCCTGGTACTGGTGGTGTCGTAAGAGGCGACTAAAGTACGTGTGGTAGAGTCACGTCGCCAGCAATGGCAACACACATAGGCAGACTCGACCAGATCATTACCACCCCCGGCATTTAAAACCGGCGTGAAGTAGTGGCTTTATGCCACTGCGTTTCGCATCAGGTAATGCTGGGCCCCGGCACCCAACATGTCTTAAAGGCCGGCAACGCACCTGTAGCTCCTCTGGGGTTGCACGGGGTCGTGGGCGGCGGTAATCACTTACTATCAGGTGACCCGCACGCTCGTTTGCCGTGTCTTTTCCATAAAAAAAAAAACCAAAGCGTGAAAATAAAAATAATTCAAACCCACAACTGTCGCGTTCAGGCAGACGCTGTGCCACAATGTCCTCAAATATATACGTGAAAATATATAATTCCGTAAATTTTTGTCTTTAATATATTATTGTACAGAGTAATCAGGTTTATTGAAATTTTTCTTTCCCAAGTTTCTTAAATGTCAAATTTGTAATACAACAAACATTGGAATTATATAATAAATAATATGCAGTATTAGTCAAAATACTTATAAAAATGTTGAATATAGGAAGATTTGAACTTAGTATAAGTAGAGTATGGGTATATGAAATCAAATCAAAAACTCTTTATTGCACTAAGATAACATATAAATTCAATTCGTTTAGAAATTTTAGAACAGTGCAAAGGCGGCATTATCACTATAAGTGATCTCTTACAGGCAACCTTTATTTATGAAAACTAATATTTAGAGAACATTGTTGGCGGATAACTTTGCATAAAGATATTTTTGCTGTTCATTATATCAAATAAAAAAATAAAATAAAAAAAAAAGAAGTATACACACACTATTCATACATAAATACATACATACAAACATACATACATAAATACATACATAGATATCATATATATACATATTTATATAGAGATACATTCATAAACTTACATAAATGCACAAAACAGATACAATGCCTATAGCGATAGATAATATTCTTTAAGACGACGCTTAAAGATACTAAGTGATTTCGACTGCCTGATGAACCGGGGTAGATCGTTCCATAATTTCACCGCTTTTACGGTGAACGATTCATTGTAGCACTTGGTGCGACATAATGGAACCTCCAATACGTTGTCATATTTTGAACGGAGATTAAAGGACTGAGAGTGGGAGCCCAGGAAAGTAAATCTTTGTTTGAGGTAAGAAGGAGTAAAAGGCAGATACAAGATAGAGTATAAAAGTATAAGTGCGTGATAATTGCGTCGATGTTTGATGGTCAACCATTTAAGTTGAACCCGATATTGAGTAATATGGTCATACTTCCTCAATCCGAATATGAACCTAATTATTACATTTTGGAGACGTTCGAGCTTGTTTAGTAATTGCTGTGACAAATCTAGGTAACAGGAATCTGCATAATCCAGAATGGGATATAGAAGAGATTGAGCTAACGTTATTTTGGTTTTAACCGGCAATAAATTTTTCCATCTCTTTACCCTCCCAATAGCAGCAAACGCTTTTCGACTTAACTCCGCTATCTGAGGAACCCATGTCAAAGAACTATCCATCCTGACACCCAGATTCCTCACACAAGTACCAAACTCCATCTTGCAATCATCAAGCATTACGGAAGGAAGCAGGGAGTAGTCAATTTTGGAGAGTTGCTTTGTGTTACCGAGGATACACAACTGAGACTTGCTAGGATTTATCGACAGACCAAATGATTTGCTCCAGGTACTAATAATGCTTAAGTTTAAATTGACATGTCGTATGGCATTAGCAATATCATCAACCGCGGTTGTGTTATAAATCTGCAAGTCATCAGCGTAAAGATGAAAGGATAATGTCAGCAATGGAGTTAAGCAGTTTATAAATATGGAAAAAAGTAACGGAGAAAGTACACCACCCTGCGGTACCCCAGCACTGAGTCGATTATACGAGGACTGTTTATCATTAGCTCGAACGCATTGTTCACGATTGATAAGGTAAGAAAAAAACCATTCAATAGCATTTGGTGATATATTAATAGATTTAAGTAAAGCTATAAGTATGTCGGCATCAATTGTGTTAAAAGCATTAGAGAAGTCTAGTAAGGCTAGTATGGTAATATGTTGATTGTCTATTCCACTTCTTATATCATCGCATACTACACTACATAGTATATGGGTATATATAGTAGTTGACTTAATTTGGCAAGGAAACAGTATTCTCTCATTTTTATACTTTTAAAATATTGAGTGCTAGATTTTTTTATCTTCATGTTGTATTCCACACACAATCTGGTAGGCAGGGGGAGCCCAGTGTTAATACACTCAATTCCCCATTTTCTGCCAAATTCTGGAGGCATTGCGTATTGAGTGGCAGAGCTCAATAACATTTTGTGCCTCAACACCAGAGTAAAGAAACGAAAAAATCACTTCACATCACAAAAAGATTTATATTACATACTCCAAAATTATTGTGTGAACATCTTCACTCCTTTGTAATAAAAATGGAAAGTATACCCTAATGTTTGAATTTTGTCTAAACACTTGAAAGTTGCTTTATGGCCTTGTTATTTAAAAAGAACAAGGGCATAGGAATAAGTAGAGCCAGATAGGCTGTGTGTGTGTGTGTGTGCAGAATACTTTTGTAATCAGAAATTTTGCTAACAAAGAATTTACTGAAAATATTAAAACAATGTAATAGATCTGTTCAAATCCAGTCCAGTCCAAGAGCCCCTTAGAAAATGTTTCTAGTTTCACTCATGAAGACGAATATATTTGTTTTTCTTTTTCATCTATGTATTGTGGTACAGTGATACAGAGTACCCAATTTTTGCTCACTTTTTGAGTACTGGAACGCAATGCTGTGCTTAGCTCTACCACATCATGAAAATGATTATAAATAATTCACACAACTAGAATATATTGTTTTTGTTGTTATCTACAAAGAAAAGAAAATTATATTAAAATCAATGTTTACCCTTCTTTTTTGCAATTTCCATATCACCCATAAAATCAAGTGACACAAAACATGAGTCTTCTTTAACTTGATTTATTACATAGCTTTCTTCCATCACATTCAGTTGACGATAAGATATGACTTCTTTCAAGTGATTTGTCAAGACTTTTCCCCCAACATCTATCCTTCTAATACCATCTTTATATTTTTTACCTTTTATATAAGGAACTATATATGTATAACTGTATCCAGAGTCAACAACAACAGTACATTCATTATTATGAGTCTTTCTATAATTATATTCAGCTAAATCTGTGGAATTTATACGTAATAGTGACTGACATTCGTATTCCTCAAAGAAAATCTCCGTCATAGCTTCTTGAATTGCCGAAAAGTTATAAATAGGTTCAGTAATAATTAATGGCGTCTCACTAAAGTTAACAGGGCAGCATTCCTTACTAAATATGAAGTCCCATATTGTTTTTTGTGTATCCCAGTTTATTAAGAAGCCTTTTTGATAGGGCAATATGTAGAAAAGACCAGAGGCGTCCCGACATTCTTCTATTTGGGAACCGACGAAGGGACGGCGCCTTTCCGACTTAGCTTTCATTATGCAATTCGGTACAATCTTTGGTTCCATCGTAGAAAAACCAACTTTAGCGCTGCAAGCTCCATTGTCAAGGATATAACAAGAAGTTTCACTCATGTTTACAGGTTACCGGTATAAACAATTCGGTATTAATTTAAAGTCAATTCCTAACAAACAAGGCTTTTAAAAGTCAAATAACATGTTATAATAAATATAACCATTTAGATTCTCTAATTATTCTGTATGAAATATATATTTAAGTTATTGTTAGTTTATTATAACATTTAAAAACGTATTTAACCGATGAAGTAATAAAAAATAAAAAAACATTTCTCATTGACATTAACTTCAATGTTGCCAATACCATATAGATAAGATAAGTAAAATAAAACAGATAACAAAATATTTTTCAGATATTTATATATAAAAATTTACCACAAGCCACAGTCTACAATGACATAAAAATAGCATCGGCAAACAAAAAGTTTAAGAGTAGAAAAGTAGAGTAGAAAAGATATATATATGTATATATATTCGTTACGTATATAGAAGCGTAACGAATAGTAATTTTCTTTTAAACTTCCATTATATAACTATCTTAACTTTTTATTAAAAAAAATAATTATTATTAAAAACGCAAGTCATGGCGCATGGGTACGAGCGTGCGACTGTAAACGCGACAGGTTGTGGGTTCAATCTCTTCTCGAATGAATAAAATATTTAATATTTTCATTTTATTGCTCGTTTAACGATTCAAAGCGCGAAGTTGAGTTCCGCCACTTAAAACTAAAACTTCCACTCCTAACTCCAGAATTAGGAGGAAAGTAGAGAACGGAAGTATCTTAACACTAGGGGTCTATACAGAGTGAAGTTAAATAAAAAAAAATTGATGATAATTGTTATTCTTTATTTAAATTGAATATTTAATTGAACAATTTATAATTTGTATGTATCTATCTATTTATATGGAAAAAACAAAATAGCTTTTATTGAATTCATGGAAAATATTTCCACAAACATAATTAACAAAAATGGCACTCTAAGTTGAGTATCAAATCTACAATAATAATTTATAAAAAGTTTTGGATAGTTAACTTGAAGAAATAAATCCCTCAAAATGCAAATACTGCCAAATAGGGCATAAGCATCACATTTGTGCCGTGTGATCCCGGCCTAGAATAGGATCATCCTGGTACTGGTGGTGTCGTAAGAGGCGACTAAATTACGTGTGGTAGAGTCACGTCGCCAGCAATGCCAACACGCATGGGCAGACTCGACCGGATCATTACCACCCCCGGCATTTAAAACCGGCGTGAAGTAGTGGCTTTATGCCACTGCGTTTCGCATCAGGTAACGCCGGGCCCCGGCGCCCAACCCATCTTAAGGGCCGGCAACGCACCTGTAATTCCTCTGATGTTGCAGGGGGCCGTGGGCGGCGGTAGTCACTTACTATCAGGTGACCCGAACGCTCGTTTGCCGTGTCTTTTCCATAAAAAATAATTAGTTTTTTTTAGTTTCACGCTGTATCCCGCACACTGCAGGGTAGGCGGAGGGAACCTTAACACTAGTTAAGACACTCCGTTCCCCACATTTTGTCGAAATCTGGAGGCATTGCTGGTTGAGTGACCGAACTCAACGCCGCGCTTGTCTTTGACACCAGAGCGAAGAAATGGAAATAAATTTTTCATCTCCTCGCGTGGGGATCGAACCCACAACCAGTCGGTTTTACAATCACACTTTGTGCCTCTGCGATATGCCGATATGCCGATGATATTGTTCTACATGCATCGACAATGGAAGAACTTCAGATCCTTCTAAATAATGTTCAGTGTTTGTTCCATGTACTGCCTCAATATCAAGTCGTCAGTTCTCCACAGGAGCTTACGCAGGAAACACGTCGCCCACAATGGAAAATGATGACGCATTTGCGATTCTAGGCCTGGTTTAGCTATTTTCTCATGTATATTTCATTATGAGGCCAGTCGTAGCGCAGCGGCACGAAGTGTGAACCCCACTTGAAGAGAACCCCACTCGAAGAGATGAAATATTTACTTAAATTTATATTTCCATTACTTCGCTCTGATGCCGAGGCAAAACGCAATGCCTCCAGAATTCGGCAGAAAGTGGGGAACGGAGTGTCTAAAACACTAGATTCCCTCTGCCTACCCTGCTGTGTGCGGGTTACAGTGTGAAGCTGATTTATATTTCATTATTTCGAGTGGAAATCGAACTCACAATCTGACGCGTTAACAACCACGCGCTTGTGGCCCTGCGCCACAACTAGTAGACTAGTCTATGAAATGAGTCGAATTTTGCATAATTATTCGAGGATAATTGAGAGAATCAAATATTTTTTTCGAGTGGGAATCAAACCTATAACATATCGCGTTCACAGTTACACTTTATGCCCCTGCGCCTCAACTGACCTTAGATAAAAAAATCTCATAGCGAACAATAATTTTTGTCAATTCGTTATACAAAAGACAGATCTACCCATCTGGTTTTCATACATTTATCGTTAAAATAATATTCTGATCGTTCGTTCGATCGTTATAATTCTGAATAATATATTTTTATATAATAGAAAGAAAACCATTTTTTTAATCACATTAATTTATTTTGATTTAATTTACATTTTACTAGTTTAAACCTAAAATAAGCATGTTCTCTAGCAAGGTTGTACCTGTAAGTAAAATAATCATTTATTCTAACAATTAACATAAATTTATATACAATACTTATTATAATAAAAATAGAATTAGAATAAAAAAGCAAACATGATATTAAGATACAGATAATAAAGAAACAAATTCTCATTTTTTCAATTAAAGCTAAGGAAACCTAATTGTATCACAACTGCTATAAAGATTATACAATTCATATTTCAAATTGTAACCAAGTTTATATAACAATGTAATTGTAAGTGAATATAAAGTAATATTAATTAACTAATATATTTTATTTTAAAAGGAGATATATTCTAAATGTTAAATTCATCTATTTATCCTTCACTTGTTGATCAACTTAAAAAAATATTTTTTTGTTTTAGTATTCACTTTCCTTCAGTTCTATAGTTCTAATTTTAGTATTAATCATTAATTTATTAAAATTTGGCAAAATGTATAGTTGGCATGTTAGGACAATGATTGACTGTAAGAAAGCATGATGGTTGTAGGTTCAATTCCCATTTGGAGGAACTGTTCACTCATATCTCCCTTGTATTGACAGTGATAGATATTCATAAGTATACTTACAATTTACTTCTTAAGAAGCTGGTGACGGGTGATCAGGAATGGAGCAGACAGACCGGAGCCAATGAACACAATGAAAAGAGCTGTGAGCTTGTAACGGTTAGCAATATCGAAGGGAAGGTTCTAAAAGTAGATAAAATGTTATGTTGAACTTAGTATAATAATAAAAAATGTATAAATATTAAAATTTCATTAATTTAGTGTTTTTTTTATTTATTTATAACATTACTGACTCGTGCTCTGTATTGGACTTAACACAGTCAATTAATTTTGTAATGACTTTTACTTTATAGAGAGAAAGAAAGAAATTATGTTATAATCCTTTACTTATGTCAATAAACTCTAACCTATTTTCATAAAAAAAATACCTTAAGATAAGACATAAATAAAATAATGGAATATAGAAATAGTTTTATCCAGCTTAAGTAAGACTATAAATATATTATTAAATAAATAATATTAAAAATCTGTTATCAATTTAGATTATGTAATATTTTATATATAAAACTTACCTCTCCAGGAATACCACCGTGGGAATGGTTTCTTACAAAATTGGTCATCACATTTCTGCCCAATTTGTTATAAGTACGAGCTAGGGGACCCAACATTTTTATTATTTTCTTTTAAGTTAAGCTGATGTTGAAAACTGAAGAAGAAATTTCGATTTTCCTCTCGTCGCAAGTTTTTTTTCTATACAAAAACTACCGTTGCGTTCCGAATTTGCTTTATGGTAGAGTTAAATGATTTTCGGTTTTTGAACGCATCTAATGTGATAAATTATAAATAAAATACTTATTAATGTTAATTAACGTTTATTTTCAATTAAATATAATTAAAATTCTACAAATAAAGTATTTACGCTGTTTTATGTTGAAATTCCATTTACCTGTAACAATTAATCGTAACTTAAGATTTACATTGATAAAGTAAAAAAAATATTTTAGTCTATTTAAAATATATTATAATGAAATTAGGTACTTTTAATAAAGTTATATTTAGTATTTTAACTAGCAGAGCAATTGGTTTCACTATGGAAAAATAGAAAAAGATTCGCCGCTTACACTTAGTATTAAAAATATCTTATATAAGCAACAAGTCATAAATTAATAACAAAAAATATATAAACTATCAATAAGTACTTTTTACTGCATTTCGAATATACTAATATAATAATTCCAATTATATTACTATTCACCTTATATCACATTCATAAGAACTACATTTGTCTGTAAGCTAGTTACCAACCATTATAAAATTTGATAAATGATCAACAGAGCCTCATGTTTATGCCTCTAAGTCTAAATATACAATATACGTCATAAAATTCTGCTTGCTTATTACGTATAGCGTGCGGTGTAATTGCACATTGTGTTGGCAAATACATAGCTGTAATTCGTCGTGTTGCGATATATTCGCTAGGTAATAGTAGGTAACTTGTGATTCGAAATTATTATAGTTTAATAAATTTCATAAAATTCTTTTCGCCGGCGTTTTTTCTCTGGCAATAAAATAACGCTATCGTGGTACAGTTGTGCCAGACTGATCATGTTGGTTGATGGTTCCAAATAGTCAGGCATTTATAATTATTAGTTGAACCGTTAAGTTTATTATCGCCGAAAGTTAAAAACGGAATGTATAATCACTAGATTGTTTTACTTTTCTTGTAGAATACACGTAATTTAGAAGTAAAAAATCTAATCAGCTTCACGCTCTATCCTATAAATAGCAGGGTAGGCAGAGGGAATCTAGTGTTAAGACACTCCGCTCCCCACTTATCGTCGAATTTTACGAGGCATTGTGTGTCGAATGGTGGAGGATTGGTGCGAGCGCAGAGCAAAGAAATGAAAAATATAATAAATAATAATTTATTCCCCTTAGTGAGGATTAAACCTCCGACCGTCACGTTACAGTCACACTCTTGTGCCCTTGCGCCACGATGGTCCCAGAAGTAAAAATATCATTAAAAGAGAATATATGTTATTTAATTTTGCTAAAAGAGAGCTTTCATGAAATTAGTTCTAAGTATAGCGTCCGCGTAAACAACTTAATTTGTTTGTCCTTCCCAGCCCATCAAAATGCTATTCAATGCACGCACTTGAGAGTTGGGACCACTTAGCTTAATAGAATATACTACGTATGTACAGACTTATATCACTGTTAATGTTAAATTAGCGATTCTTAAAAAAAAGGATCGTCGCTGTCAGTACATGGAAGATATGTGAGAAAAATGGTTATTGGGGCCTTTTATTATATGATAGAACCCCAAAAAACTAATATTTACTATTTTAGAAAATCCTAAGTGTCAAATAACTCTAAGAATGTAATAAATACCAAAACAATGATTTTTTAAATGTTTGTCAGTTTGTGTGTATGCTTGTGCACACTAGTCTTAGGAACCGCTTAACCAACTTAAATACTGTTTTCACTGTTGTATTTTGGCTAACTTCACTTTACATTTAGTGTTCGTTTTATTTAAATTGGTTCTTAATTTAAAGAAAAAAACAATATAAATTATTTTTAAACGACTTTAAATTTCCGTAAGGAGTAGGTTATAAATTTGACTTTATTTTTTTATGATAACAACCTCAGAACTTTTGACTGGGTGAACCGTTCTTTTTTATTTGAAAGCTTGGGTTCCCGTGTGGTCCCATTTCTGACAATAATATCCATGAGAAAATGACGTAAGTTTTAAATTTATATTAAGTATGTGCGCGACAAATGGACGAATAACTCAATATCTTTTTGTTGTTCTTTTTTTATTGGAGTGTATTGATATTGTGTTTGATGAGAGTTTGTTGTTAGAAATAATTTACGACAATATTACTAAAATAAGGTTTTATTGAATCTTCTAAAACATTAGTTTGAAATGTATGGATACTTCTTTAAAATCATAATGTTATTAGAACTCTAAAGTAATTCAGATTAGTATTAGTATTCAAATTATTGTGTAGTTCAAGCGGGTAAAGTCGCGAGCGGGTCGCTAGTATTAAAAAAATCATAAAAGCTTTATTTGACAAAATACAGAATTAAACTCCGCCAACGTAGGTTCTTTTAAAAGAATGCATAAAATATGACATTTTAAAACAAAAATTAATAAATTTTCTTGCACAGTGTGCGACTGGTTCGTTCGACCTTGTATGAAATGTTCTTATTTAATTAGCCCTATTGCTAACTATCTACGATGGATATGTTAAATCTTTAAGTGTCTTGTTTAAAATGGACATACATTTTCCTTACATCATTCTCGAATTTTTAATTTAAAAATAAGTGAAAGTCTTAAAAAAATATTAATTTTAAAATAAATGTGTGCGTGTGATTGATTGTGTGTGCATTTTTTTAGTTTCGCGATGTAATTTGCATATTAAAGGGTAACGGATGGAACCTTGCGTTGCTATCAAGATACTTTGTTACTCACGCACCTCTGAATTTGTGTTGAGTGTCGGAAATCAACGCTGAATTCTTACCAGAGAGAAAGAAAATAACAATAATTTACTACTCAGCGTGGGAATTGAACCCACAACCCTCGAGTTTGTAGTCAGACGCTGTGCCGTTGAACCATAACGGTCTAAATGAGATGATACCATCTATATTTGCATATAAACGATTAGTTGGAAAGTTCACCTTATGACATCATTCAAAGTCTTATAGTCGAATATAGCGCATTGGTGTTTGGTAACCACTAGGCCTCTGAAGCTGTATGATTGAAATTATAATATTTATAGTAACAACTATTTTGTATATACACGCAGACATCAAATAACATCAAAATATTTTAACAAAGCGTGAAATTATATTAGTTAAAATTTCATATTTTATAATATACCTAATATCTATTACCTAGTGAAGCCAGTCCTGGTACCTATAGGGGTACACAGTGTGACTATAAACGCGACAGGATGTGGGTTCGAGTCCCATTCGAGGAAATGAAATATTTAATATTTCCATTTCTTCGCTTTGGTATCGAGACAAAGTGCAGCGATGAGTTCCGCCACTCAACACGTAATTCCTCCAGGTTTCGGCGAAAAATGGGCAACGGAGTGTGAACACTAGGTTCCCTTTGACTTCGTTTTCATTTTAGTTATATTAGATCCGATTGCGATCCACCGCAATATTCTTAATATTCGATGAAAGTACTCGTATTCGTAGGCTCGATGTAGTAATTAAAAAATATATAAATATACACTGCAAACGTAAATGTGCAAGGTTAACCGCTAAGATGATTTTGTATAGATGAGTATATAGCAGCCGAGGAATTGTGGAAGCAGGATGAAAAAGAGCCGTCTGTGTGTGACTCCCGAGGGGGTGAAAGTCGCAGTTTTGATTTGCTTTTGTGGATACATCAGTCACGTTGCAATTTTTACAACCAATTTATAATTTTTTTTGTTCTAGGAATTACACCTTTATATTTATAAACACACATATTGGATTTAAGATTCAATAATAAACTGAAAAACAAAAAAAAACAACAAATTCACTTACATTTACTTCTTGTAAAGCTGGTACAGCAAGATGAGGAATGGAGACGAAATTCCCGTCAAACCATACCATAGGAAATGTAAGGTAAGTTTTGTGCGGCTGTGAATATCGAAGGGCAGGTTCTGTAATTATAATGATAGCAATTAAAATATCACCACCGACAATTTATGGCAAACAAGTATATTCAATAATAACATTTGAAACAATTGAATCACTAAAGAAAATTTAACTTCGTGTACATTTCTTATTCGTCATGTAAACCTAACGTGAGTCATGTAATGTTTTATGAAAACTAGAGAATTAAATCTAGCATGCGTGCAGCCATTTTATTATTTTATTCTTATTTTAAAAAACATGGCCAACAATTACGTAATGCCTTTCATAACTTCTCTCTTCCCTTACCTCCCCTGGAACTCCTCCGTGAGAGCCATTCCTGATGAAGCTCTTCATCACATTCCTGCCCATAAGAGTAGTTCTACTTACGGTGCCCAACATTTTACGTATTTTTTCTTTAACTAAACTGAATATAAATTCAGGTAAAGTAAGATTAGATAAGGATATTGACTATTGGCTGATTCCGATACGACTGGCTGTTTCGAGATAAAAAGGTATACTGTAACGTATTATCCGTTTACTTATAAAAGCACACTGGCAATAAAATAATGTGAACAGGAAAATTATTTATCAACAACGTTATCCTTGTCCTTGTTAGTTACTATAATAATAGGTATTTGAAATTATACCTAATTCTATATAGTATTATAAGGTCTTATAATAATTTACAGTTACAGAAAAAAATGTCAATTTTGGGTTCAAAAGACCGAAAAGTTCCGAAAAAAAAATAAAAGAACGGTTTATTGAAAAAAAAATGCATTTTTTAAGCATATATTCTTCACATATTAAGTAGAGTGTATAGGAGAGTGGCGATATCCAACATATCTTGCTTCACTAGATAGAAGAGAACTATTTTAATTTCAAATTGAAGACATTATATCAATTTGTAAGTAAATATATTTTTTCAAAAACAATTAATCTGTGTAGACGTCCTGTCTACACAGATTAATTGTTTTTGAAAAAATATATTTACTTACAAATTGATATAATGAATACAAATTGAGAAAATTTGGGCAACAAACTTATTTTTGTCACATTTTTTTACTATTCAAAAATAAAAGTATGGTAGGTAAAAAATTATAAAACAGTAGTTAGTACTGAAAAAAAGATTCTACAAATCCTTGTCGTGAAATAATAAAAAAAGTCAAAATAATTTTAATTTATGCAATTTCTTTTTAATATTTCAAAGAAACGATCTTAAAAAGATTTATTTTATTAATAATATTAAGAAATATAAAAATACATGCTAATATTTCTTTTTAGAAAATAGCTGTCTGTTTTAGCTGTGTTTAGAAAATCTGTTAATGAAAAAAATATCTTTTTATATATTATAGGCATATATGATAGGTTTTAACTTTTATATAAAATACTAATATAATGTTAACCTTTATATTTCACACACACTTTGACAAAATTATATTGAAATATATTATTCTCGAGTTGTATTAAAATGATTAAATATAGAAGAGTTTATAGTACAATTGTAATACTTAAAAATGGCAACACTAAACATTGCCACAAAAAAAAAAAGAAACAGTCGGCCACGCTTGCCACAAAAATCATTCCGGGGGTTCATATCATATTCCCCCATTCATTATTCCAATATTGCTGTAAATTATTCACAACGACAATTAATTATTAAATTAAACCTTCAAAATCTAAAATGGCCGATCTAGACGATTTCTTCGCAAAGAAAGACCGTAAAAAGTCAAAAGTGAAAAAGTTCGCGACGGCTGATGAACTAGCAAAAAAACTGGAAGATACCAAGCAAAGATCTGACGTGAGGCCTAAGAAAGAGAGACCAGCGCAAGAAGGTGAAGAAACTGGCCGGGCTGGGGTATGTAATAATTATAACTATAATAATTACATATATTTAATACGTAAAAAGTAGGTAACAAAAAGCAATGTAGGTTGCATTACAATGTCACTGAAACTGTCGCGTGGAAGAAGATATTGTTTTCCGACTCCTTTGTCACTTAATTTATTTGACCTGGATAAAGCTCCGCCCTATCAATGTTCACCAATTACTTGCCTCTATGAAGTACGTCAAAATTATAAAAATGTTAAGGTTAAGTAATTACAAATTCGATTATAATTTATAGGTGACATGTTAGCAGTATTTTATTTGTGTGATTTATTATAGGAGCATAATTCTAGAATGCTTTGGTGAATCATTTTGTTTTGATATAATTTGATTATGTTAATTTATTTTACAATTCTAAGTATTGTTGTAAGACTGAATAATTATGTACTGAAGTGAACTATACATAACTATAAAAAAGTCACAATAAATTATTTAATTAGCGTAATTATTTGTGTTATATTAGTTTTTTTTCTGAAGTGAGTAAATAATAATTTTGCATTAAATATATTATTTTAATAATATTTCAGAGTCCAAGCAGCAATCAACTTGTAAGTTAAATACTTAAGATGTTAATTCATGATCATGTTACATTTGCTTCTTTTTGACCTTTAAATTTCAATTATCCTTTTGACAATCATGACTTGCAAAATTAAGTTAAGAATGGTTTTTTTCTTGGTCTATTCATTTAGCTTTACACTATATTGTGCATATATCAAGGTATGCAGAGGAAACATAGTGTTATGACACTTCTGTTCCTTAACCACACATAGTCCAATATTTGAGACATTTTGTGTTGATTAGGGGAACTGGCACTTTGTCTCCTAACAGAAAAGGATAAGGTAATGATAATAATTCATTCTTTTGAGTAGCATTCAAATTTACAACTGCTGTGTTACAGTCAAACATTATTCTACTGCACCATGTCAGCCCCTAGTGAGTCTTTTAGGCTATTAATAAAAAAATAATTTTATTATTAAGTTGAATAACTTAATATATAAAAAACTATTAGATAAAATCCTGATTGTTCCCATCTTACATTTTAAGTGTTTTAACATTTGCCATACAAGTGTGTCCTGGGTATAGCTTTCATTCATTCACAATGTTTTTCTTTTTTATAATATTTATACATGTATATATTATAGTTGAACTAATTAATAAGGTCATTATTTATAATGCCTGGACATCATGAATATTAGCTAAAAGTTTCAGACCAGCTGATTAATTATTATCTAAGCTTTTTTACATTTATCATGTTGTCTGGCCCTTACAAATGTTTAGCATTTACCATTAGTCACTTTTCTGATAAAGCTACAACTGTCAAATTATTTCAATATGCTAAAATTCTATGACAGGTTTTATTTTGTAATTTGTGATTGAGTGTAGAGCTATAATAAAAACAGTTGTTAATATATATTTAAGTAATTAATTTTGCATATGTGGTAATAATATTTATAGTCAAATTTATTTATAATCTATACAGAATCAATTACATAAAAAATAGACTCCTAAAAAAAATATGATTTTAATTTATTTCTAATGAAGTAGTGTTAGCTAACAAAGTAAAGTTATATTTGTTATATTTCCTCAGACTGAGTAGGCACAAGCAGGTTGCTGCTGTGCACTACTAAAAGTTTAATAATAAAATATAATTGTCCAATTGTCACAAATATTTTTAATGACCAGACCAGATACTTATATATAGCCAAGTTTGACTATTAATTAATCAGTTGACTCTATATAGCTTACCATCATTCATAATGTCCAGGTATTATAAACAATGTCTCCATTAATCACTTGGTCCATAACATTTTATTTCTATTTATTACATAACACAAATATATATTTTTTCATGGTTTTAAGAATGATATGGCTTGTGTGACCACTGCTCATTCCTAAGCACATTAAGTCTTGAGCATACAAACTGCATATTGATACATTAATTTGCAAACAAATTGACTCCATCTCTGTGAATTTTGCAAGAGGCACCCGAAAAAGTTACATTATTTTTTACAAATCACTTATAAAAAAAAATATGATTATCTTAAATATACAGTTAAATATACTATCTATTAACATAATTGTTTTTTTTTTAATATTTTTTTGCAAAGTTCTACTGGAGTTACCTGATTTGTGAATTGAGGTATCAATATACAAAATATTGATATAACATTTAATCATAGTGGTACTTAATGCTTTTATATAATATAAACTTATCAATAAAACTAATCATTTCTAGGAAGAGGAGGAGTGGAAAGATTATGAAGAACCAGTGAAAGATTACACGGGCCTTAAGATACAAGTGCTTCAAGGGAGTGCTGGTGCTCCTGAATCTGGTAGGGATACAGCGACGGAGGATAGTGCACCTGAGAACACTAAGAATAAGGGGCCTTGGAATAAGCCAGTGAGATTTTGTTTGTATATTGCGTTTTTAAAAAGGAGCTTCACACTTTTTTTTTGGGTACTTTGTTGTATGTCTGTATGCATGTTAAGACCATTTTTCTCAAAGTCACTTGAAGGTATAAGAGACGGCATACAATTGCGAGTTTTGGTAAGAAGCCACAGTCCACAATTAAAGAAAAAATCGCATATTTGGAAGGGAATGGAACTTATTTTTGAGAGCATACACTCGCAAACGTAAATTCGTAAAATTTTAAAAGTTATACTTCCATCATTGATAGTGGTGTTATGACAACCTAAAAACTAAAAAAGACTCAAACAAGAACTCGACGCTGCGCTTTGGCTTGTTAACAGGGCGAGGAAATTAACATATTAAAAACAGTATAGTCCATATTAGTACTACTTCTGATATGATAACTGTTTAAATACAAGCTACTATAAAAGTACACTCGTGTATTACGACTCCGCTTATTACGATTAAAATAATAAAATGTTCAAAACAATAAAATCAATGTTGCGTTGTTACTTAAAAGACTGCTTAGATGTAGGACGGTTGTACCTGAGGTACAACCGTTCACGTTCACTATATATGTGCGTACATTATTGATTATTATCGATTTCTTTCTAAAAAATAATTGTTCCTTAAATAGTACGACTTCAGGTTAGTACAACGTAATATCACCGGCCCCTGGCCGTCGTTATAACCGGATTCTACTGTAATTCCCCTGAGTATGACTTGAACCCACATTTGTCAAACAGTAAAAGGCTTACAGTAAAACGCTGTGCCACTGCGTCACGGCGGCCTCTATACATTGTTATCTTTATAATAATTGATGTAGATTAAATATACAATAAATGGTTACTTAAAATACTTATTTATACTTAACCAATGTATTTTGCTGATCCCCAGGCGGAACCTGAGCAACCAACGCCGGCGCCTCCTCCCCCACGTGAAGAGAGAGCGCAACCAGCTGCCTACGTGCCACCGCAGTCCAGGAACAAGGCAGCCGAACCTGTGAGACGGCATCAAGCTGTGAGTATAATTGATTTGTATATAACTAGCGACCCGCCCGCGGCTTCGCTTCCTTGAATTACTTTCAGGTTCTAATAACATTATCACTTACACACCAATATCTCTATGCTAAAAGTTTCGGCCAATCTCATAAAAAAAAATTGCTGTTTTGTAGAAATTAATAGTTAAAATTGATATAACTTTTTTATTTATGAACCGAGAGAAATAAAATAAACAAAAAAGGTTTAGTTGCCTAAAATTTTCTTGCTTGCCAAAATACCATAGAACTATATTCAAATTGGTTTATCTAATAGTTAACGGCATGTGGTCTGTACAATCGTTGTGAATTGTGATGTTGGAAAAACAGACAGGATTTAAACTCTATACTATTTAATATATAAGCGGGCCTTAGCATCACTTTGTGTACACTTTTATATTTATATATTGATAGCAATGATACAAGTAACTAAATAACAAATGACTATATTCTATTAATAGCCAATACAAACTTGATCAGTTAACAAACAAATAACGTAACTGTTAACTAACTTAACTGTGCTGTAACTTTTAACCACCAAAGTCTTGTCACATTCCTGTGCCTGGTTAACTTCCGAAACATCATACGTTATACAGTATTGTCGACAATTCGTGGACGCTCTGAAGTTAGGTTTTGGGCATTGTTCACCTGATAATAAAATAATCAAAAATAAAAGAAAATCGGAAATTAAGTTTTCTACACCCGACTTCAAGGCGGCCACGACTCGTCGACTGGACTGCACGTCTGAAACATAATATGTTAGACTGACCATACTAAATACTAGTAATGTGTTGGCTGTCTGTTACGATGGTTCTGACACTAAACATCCATATTCTTAAGGATATACTTTGATAATGATCCGGCACGTCACTACTAAATCCTCCATCTGCAATTCCCCCCAACAGAAGAACGCCCCCGACATCCACAACGACGACTACTTCCCCGTGCTGGGCGCGGGCGGCAAGCGCGCCGGCGGCTGGAGCACGGCGGGCGGCGCGGGCGGCGCGGCCGGCGCGCCCCGCGCCGACACGCGCCAGCCCCTGGCGCTGGGGAACAGGTTCACGTCGCTGCAGGACGACAGCTAGCCAGGTGAGGTTAAGGGGATTTCTTACTTTTAAAACGCAAGCAAGCACACCCCCAACATTGCAGTGGGAAATAGGGAAAGTGGACACTTGTTGAGGACTATAGGTAAATAGGGGACTGGCAGACGTGGACATTTTCTTATTATCGTTTTATCTTTGTTCATTAAGACAGAAGGTAAAGTACGTAGAACTTTTTTGTATTGTTCATTGACTAGAAATACAAATGCACGAGGAAATATAGAATTTATTTAGTATATTTCGCGCGATATTATTAATTTTTACTGAATACTTAGTTTAATTTGTTATAATCTACAAAAAAAACATAAAATAAGTCAAACTAAGTGCACAGATACAATTCATCAATCAATCATAGCTTTTCGTTGTGTTACCAGAAAGATGAAATTAAAATTATTAATTTCTCTGATGAGATATGAGGATCAAACCCACTACCTACTGCTACTATTTCTATTAGAATCAGAGATTTCTACTGAGCCAGACCTTTAATATTTCTTTAGCTTCTCACTGTATCCTGCACATAGCAGGATAGGTATAGGGAACCTGGGAATTTAATGTTAAATCTATTCCTCACTTTCCGTCGAATATCTGAGGCATTAAAAGATTTATGACGGAAACGTGAACAGAAAGAGCGATAAGAGAGGTAGGGGGGACCTCGATTGATCTTGGAAAACACAAAAAAAAAATACTGTAGGAAGGCCATGTAAAGAGCACGAGGACCTTTCTGGAATGCATGTATGAAGAAGTTGATGACAGTGGACGAGGCGAAAGAGGTATGCAGAGACCGTAGCGTTTAATGCTCCGTTCTCTCTGATTACCCCACTACGGATACAGCGTGAAGCTAGATTAGATTATATTATCTGATGCATTGCGCGTTGAGTTTTTTGCTTTAATAATTATCCAATTAATAAATAGTTTTTTAAAATGTTGTTATGTGTTACAGGTACCATATAGTTTCACATGGAGAAGCGGTAAAGTGAAGTGTCAATAAGGACTTGTAAGCAAAGCCTGGCGTATAAATATACTATGTCATGCAAAAGAACAATATATTATAATACCCACCTGCATTAATCGACAGTTGCTATATAAATATATTTTATTTTATGTACTATCTGCGCAATTTAACCCTTTTTTTATTAATAATCTTTGTTTCATGTTTTTATTGTCTGTACCCCTGTGGGGTATTAAAAATGGTGGTTTATTTTTTCTGTTTCAGTATATAAATTAGATAAAATTCTATTTTGTTATATTATATAAGTGTAATATTTTAACCAATTGTCTACTTCCAATTTTTTTTTCTTTCGAAACTATAATGTATGTGATCTCAGCCCTAAAAAAATTTCGGCCGGTGCGTTTTTAAATATTGTAAGTAGACAATAAATTTGCATTTTTATATATAAATGGCAACACCGAAGCAACTGTCAGGGCGGATGGACGGAGTGTGCATATATTTGTTATTTTCCATGTTTTTTTTTATATTGAATGAAGTTACATTTTATCAAAATAGCAGTGAATGTGCGAGAGTAGAGCGATTTTGGTGAAACTTTTAAGACTATAGTGTTAACAACGTGAGGAGCGATGGTGGGAATAAAAAAACTGCAAACACAACACTCGGTCACTTGTACATTGTTTTTGTATCAAAGTATAATTAATGGAAGTATCAAATCATTCAAAACATATTGTACCATAGTAATAAATTATGTATTTAAACCGGTTATGTGTTTTATTTTGGGTGGAATAAATATTTATGATTGTAACTGATGGTCGTGGTCGTGGATTCGTTTCACTACTACGGATTATATATTATACTAGCTTCTACCCGCGGTTTTGCTGTGGTTGTAAAAATAATTAAAAGTTGTGAATAAATTGTGATGCAACGTTTTTAAACATTTTTAAACTATTTACTTTATTGGTCAGACCGCTTGGACGATTTCCGAAGAGACGTAGGTTCAAATCCCGCTATGTTAATTTTTTATAAGTTTTCTTAATGAGTATGATATAGTCCGACATTATCGTTATTGCGTATGGGAAGCACGCGCGGTAGAATTGCGCAGAACGCGTATTTCGATATCTGCACATAGACACCCTCTCACGCCGCACCGATTAACCGCGTGGGCTCGCGGGGGACCGGTGCGGCGTGAGCGCGGGCGGTCACATCACTACGGTACAGTCGAGCGCAACGCTGTCAGTTCATTGCTATGAAATATGAATATATTATATATTATTATATATGATAGTGTCATATATACAAAATGGCGCAGTAAAGCATATTTGTCTAGTAATGTTATAATAATTAGCGTGTTAGATTAAACGACATGCAAAATCAAGTTATGGATAAGCAAATTTAAAAATTAAATTAAGTACTGAATTGTAATTATTATAATGGGGCCACATCAAAGTCCTCATCAATTCAAGTGCAATAAAAAAGTAAAATTGAAAAGGTAATTTTAATATGGTTTTACGTAAAATAATAAAAAAATATGATTTTATGTAAAACCATATTAAAATTACCTTTTATTTTTTTAAATATAAAATATATGCAAAAAAGGTGTAAAAAATAAAGTTTAAATAAATAAAATATTAAATATAAAAGCAAAAATTAAAAGGAATGGCGTTCAACCTCAGTGTTAATTTATAAAAATAATTAGATATCTTCATCAATTCAATAAAAAAAATCAAATAAAAAATATTTATTACCGTTTTAATTAAAACATTAATAAAAAGCAAGCAATGAAAACGATAAAAGGCATTTTTGTTTACAATTAATTATATTTTTGTTTGAACCATATGTACATATATAGTGTGAGCTCGATTGTACTTATAAAGATGTTTGGGTACGATTTTTCTGTAAAGACGTAGCGGTCACACTGACGCAAGTAACACGATAAGGCAAAGGGATACCAGACTGTTATTTTTTGTATCTCAAAATTAATTTTTATAATTTATCCAAAATTTTTTTTTTAATATAATCTTTAAGAAGTTTAAATATTGCCAGATATTTCTTTATCCATATTGTATAGTACTGTGTATTACGCATACTGAATATTTATGTTGTACATAGGTGTATATAGTATATAAATAAATATCATGTTCCATTAGTTATATAAACAGATATTTAGTTTAGTTTAGTTTGAAATGACTCCTGTTCATTACTAAAAAAAAAATACTTTTCTCTAAAATTTTATTCTCGACAACGAAGTATGGAACTGTTAAATTTTATAGATATCCTCATAAAATTTTCGTTTAGCATAATTATAAGAACATAAAGATGATCAGATATTTCAATTACCTTTTAATTATGATTTGCTAAGCGTTGGGTAAAACAACATAACAGGGTAACACTGATCGAACGTTTTCTGCGCATAGGTATTCTGCGCAATTTTACGCGAGTACCTCCTATTGTCAATAAGAGTTTTGACGGACTATACAACTTTTAATTTGCTTTAGTAGTTCCTAAGATGTCATGTAACTAAGTATTGAATTACAAGAATAAGCGGAGTTGCGTTTTTTTTACTTTACCGTCTAACTTTATTGACCTGTGAAGAGGAATTATTTTTTTTCTTTATATATCTGCTAAAAAAACTGAAGTGTGAAAATAGTCAGTCAAATCACTGACTAGTTATTTTGTGACTTGTTATTAACCAGGGGCTTGTAGCATGGAGTAGGAATAAATACCAAGAAATATTAAAATCGAAAATTTTATTTCCTTCCCAAAAATATTTTTATATCGCGGATCAATGCAGAAACCGATAACTCCATAACAGAATATATACTACTACCCATGTGCATGGCTATTCAATATTCACTTTATAAAATAATTTAATTTATAAATATAGATATATTTAATATAAAATATATAAAATTATTCGAACATAGTATCCAAAAAGCTATAGTCAACTTTTTTTGTGTGCATAGTGGAGTTACTCGATTGTGCAGTAAGCTGCTCGTACATAAGTATTTAATAAGCTAGTGATCCACAACCGCATGCACCACGTCCAAGATTGGCGCTTCCATAATAGTCGTAAACTGCTCCAGCAAGACCACCGCAGCCGAGGGCACCAGCACCATATCCTAATCCTGCCCCATATCCTAAAGCTCCTGCTCCATATCCTAGAGCTGCTACCCCATATCCAGAACCAGCACCTGATATATCTTCAGATAATATACCCACTTCCCCATTACCACAGCCATACGCTACACCACCCTGAACCTGCAGTTGGCAAGATACCTTCTAATGCCACTGTTCCCAAGAACGGTAATGCTCCAGAAACAATCAAAGGACCTTCAATAGCATTTTCAGATATTACAGATAGACCATTAGGTGCGAGGGGAGAGGAGCTGGATATGGGTAGTCCTCCCCCGTTAGATGCTGCTAAGGATGCCGCGTTCGAAGCTCCAAGGCCGTACCATTCCGCCTGAGGTGATGCCCAAGCACCGCAAGGAGAAAGAGGTGCGAAGGCGGGTCCAGCATACAGCCCGCTGTCACACGATGCGGCAGAGATCGGGGCAGCCAAACGATTATATGCTCCAATGCATTGCGCTTTTAAAGACTGAAATGAAAAACCAATTAATTAAATTTGCGTAATTATAGCATTTTAGTGATATTTTTTTGCGCTGTCTAATAACCTAAAATAAAAACGAAGCTGTATTATTTTTGTCTATTTTAGAAAAATTGAATCCAAATGACAATTTTGTTCAAACAGATGCGAAAAATAAAAGGGTACAAAATGTTAAAATATAAAAAAATAAAAATAAAAAATTTAATAAATTAGCTTCACCCTATATGCCGCACACGGCAGGGTAGGCAGAGTGAACTTAGTGTTAAGACACTCCGTTTCCCACTTTCTGCCGAATTTTGGAGGCGTTGCGTGTTGAGTGGCAGAACTTAACGCCGCGCTTTTGCCTCGACACCTCGAGTGGGGATCGAACCCACAACCAGTTGGTTTTATAGTCACACTTTGTGCCACTGCCTCACGACTGGCCTAAATAAAATTTCTGTATTTACATATTCGGTATTTACTCCTTACTTGAATTAGCAGCACTTGAGAACAAATGAAGAGAAGAGTTTTGATTGCCATATTGTACGAGTATATCGACTATTGACTGTTTTATCGTTGAGAGTGAACTTGCGAATGATTTCCGAGAAACACCCATGACTTTTTATTGAACAAAATTACATAACTGTTATCATAGCTAGTTATGTTGAAAAATACCAACGAATAAACAAGTACCTATTTCTAATAAATATATACGTGATATATTTGATTTCGTTTTTTTTATCTATATGTAAGTCTGTAGTGCAAAATATACATTATTTCGATTTGCTTCACATAGATAGAAAACGTTCGCAACTTGCAAAATATTGATAAAATAAAAGTCCGATAAAAAGGTTAATATAAATTCCTAGTCAAATCGTTGTGTGTCATTCGGTCAGTAAAGTGTGAACTGGATATTCACAAAATGGCATTCCAAATAAACATATTGTATTTCTTTTTATTGAGTGTGCATCTGTGTTTAGTTCAGGTAAAGCTACAGATCCTTCTAGGTTTACTTTTCTTATATGTTTTTATATCATTCATATATTTTTGGCAGAGACAGAGAAAATTTAAAAGTTTTCTGCACAACATTTACATTCGAGACGGTGGAGGTGGTTTATCATAATGGAAATCGACCTACAACCGTCGTGATTACATTAATTCTTTATACTGCGAAACGATGGCCTCTTTTTTTAAATAAATATTGATATTTTTCAGAATGTGTTTGGTCAATGTTTACGTGATATCCCTGCTGCTGCTTTCGGTTATGGACTGTCAAGTCCTAACCCTTGTCTAGGATCTGGTCTGCAGTCATCTTGTCTTGGCGCTGGTCTGCCATCTCCTGGAATATTGGATTTGGGAGGTCTCGCAGCTTCTGGGGCAGGATTTGGTGCTGGTCTGTTAGATTCAGCATATGACATCTCTTCTGGCGGTTATGGGGGATCTGGAGTTGGAAATCTGAATGTTTTTGGGGAACTCCCTGTCGGTGGATCCACGTTGGTGTCCGGACAAGTTCCAATTCTTGGTTCTGTATATTTCGGAGGACCGCTACCTGCTGCAGGTTCAGTGATAATATCCGGTAGTTGCAATTGTGGATGCGAGTATGGCTACTAAATTGAAATAAAAGAAATGAAGAAGTGATTTAGAATTAATAATTTTGGACAATTATAATAAATGAATGACATACACACTTATATTTTTCTTATATTCTTCACCTCTCTTATATTCTCCACATTTAATTTGATATTTTCACACATGCCACACATCTAATAAAATAGTATGTACCTAACAGTAAGTTGGTCAATGTCAAATAATTTTATTCAAAATAAGAAGTTGCAGGCTTCACGTATGGCTCAGTGGTCAGAGCGCCTGGTCGGTTTCGAGGAGGCGCGGGTTCGAGTCCCGCTACGTTCAAATTTTTATACGTTTTCTAAATAAGTATTTATCTAGGCTTCATTTTTACCACCAGTTTATTTACCACCAGTTCACTAAAGTTAATGCCTCAGACCTGAGAAGAAGCGGCACAAGATACTGGCCGAGCATTTTTTTTTAAATTAATTATAGACAATAACACATTTAAATATTTGTGCTAATGATATACAAACTGGTGCAAACATTTAATTCCCAATGCGTTTGTCATTTATTAATTCATTCATTTGGTAGCCTTTAACACACAAACATCTTTCCAGAAAATGTTATTATATTTTAAAAAATCTTTAAAATTCTGATATAGAACATTCTCGGGCGTTTTCTGGAATCCTATTATAAAAAGTTACATATAAAAGAATCACGGACTCGATGCAATCGAATTACAGTTGCGTTAAGTTTACTCCAAATATAATCCAGTATTAATATTATGTATGTTCCTTAATATAATTAAATAACGTATTCCAAAAATGCAGTGAGAGGCAACTGTCAATATATTCATTTCGTTAAATTTTTGCCTCAAGGAATCTTTAGGGCCTAAGTTATAGATTGCACGAATAGCACGCTTCTGTAAGACAAAAATTGACTTAATAGCGGCTGCGTTACTTCAAATTAGAATGCCGTAGGATATATTAGTTGAGGCCAGTCGTAGCGCAGAGGCACAAAGTGTGACTGTAAAATCGACTGTTTGTGGGTTCGATACCCACTCGAGGAGATGAAATATTTACTTAAATTTATATTTCAACTTTCTTCGTTCTGTTGTCGAGGAAAACCGCGGCGTTGAGTTCTGCCACTCAATACGCAATGCCCCCGAAATTCGGCAGAAAATCGGGAACGGAGTGGTCTTAACACTAAGTTCCCTCTGCCTACCCTGCTGTGTGCGGGATACAACGTGAAGCTGATTTATTTAATTTTATTAATAGTACATTATTAATACCAAACCAATCTGCTACTTGTTGGTCAGTTGGTTAATAGTTATTAATTCGTTTTTTTTTATTTATTTAAAAGTCTTTATTACGCTTACGCTGCATCCCACATTAAATGTAAGATGTAATATGTAGATACTTTATATTATACAGCACCATAGCAGATAAGGCAGAGGGAACATAGTACTTATTTAGAAAACGTATAAATATTGGAGCGTAGCGGGCCTTGAACCCGCTCCTCCTGGAAACCGACCAGGCGCTCTGACCACTGAGCCATAAGTTCAAAATGATGAACGTATGGCACAGTGGTCAGAGGATGAAGTGCCGTCATTACGCCGTTGTATAAAGGCAAAGGTTCACAGGTAGACTGCATGATATAGGGCTATGATGGGTTAGTCAGACGACTGTAAACTCGTGTTTTACCATTAGGTTCCTTTTGTCTAGCTTGCTATATAATATAAAAGACCATTGGATTGTGAATATAAAGTACATAATTTTATAAAGTACACTCAACACGCAATGCCTCCGGAATTCGGCAGAAAGTGGGGAACGGAGTGTCTAAAAACACTAGTTTCCCTCTGGCTACCCTGCTGTGTGCGGGATACAGCGTGAAGCTGATTTAAGTACATAATTAAACGTTTATTTTTCTTCTGTAAAACTGCTTCACGCTGTATCACGTATACATAGTGGGGTAGGCAGAGGACACCTGGTACCCTTGTGTTAAGTCACTATATTCAAACAGTGTTCTGAATGTATTGCTTGTTTAGTAACGGAATTAAACGCCGCTCTTTGCCTAAAAAAATATTTTTTTTTTCCTGAGTGGTGATCAAACCCGCAACCACTCGGGTTTCTAGTCGCACGGTTGTGCTCCTGCATCATGACTGGCCTATCGATAAATATATGTACATATATTAATAAATATTAATATTATTTTATTATACTTTGCTGCGATTTGCATTTTATTGGGATAAACTGATAGTGTCACTCATGGACGGCAACATTTGCAGAGCGACTTTTTTTTTTTAAAAGATTCTTATTCTTTTAATAGCCCACCAACAACGTCATGGTGTAGTCGGGAAGTGTCTGATTGTAAACACACATTGTATATTATAAGCATATTATACTTTATACTCATATTGATTGTATAGAGCAGTTGTCCCATTTTTTAAGTTTCCGCTAATTAAATTAAAGTATATAAAGGGATACAGCGTGAAGCTTATTTTTATTTAAAGTAAATATAAAAATTGCAGAGAGATCTTTATTTCTTTCCAAAAATCTTTTTACATTAATGTATGTAAGTATTTAGTAAGCCAGTGCTCCACATCCGCATGCACCGCGTCCAAAATTGAAGCCTCCATTATATTCGTAAGGTGATCCAGCTAGAGTACCACAGCCGAGGGCACCAGCACCATACCCTAAAGAACCTGCCCCATATCCTAAAGATCCTGCTCCAAGTCCTAGGGCTCCTGCCGCGTATCCTAGAGCTGCCTCTCCAATTCCAGCACCAGCAGCTGATATATCTTCAGATAATATACCCACTTCCCCATTACCACAGCCATAAGCTACACCACCCGAACCTGCAGTCGGCAAGATACCTCCCAACGCTACTGTTCCCAAGAATGGTAATGCTCCAGAAACAGCCAAAGAACCTTCAATGGCATTTTCAGATTGTACTGATACACCATTAGGAGCGAGGGGAGACGAGCTGGATGTAGGTAGTCCTCCTCCGTTAGATGCAGCTAACGCTGCAGCGTTAGCAATTCCAAGGTCGTACCATCCAGCCTGAGGAGATGTCCAACCAGCACCGCAAAGAGAGGCGGGCGCGAAGGCGGATCCAGCGTACAACCCGCCGTCACACGGTGTAGCAGGGATCGGGGAAGCTAAACGATCATATGCACCAACACATTGTGCTTTTAAAGTCTGAAAAATAAAAACCTATTGTATAAGCTTTCGTACTTTTTCGTACGTTGGTTAATCTAAAGAATAAAGAGTGGTGCATCATTTTATACTGTTTACTTATTTTGGAGTAATTGATTTAACTTACTTGAATAAGCAGCGCTTGAGCACAAATGAAGAGAAGAGCTTTGACTGCCATATTATGTATATAGACTGTTGTCTCGTTGAGAGTGAACTTGCGAATATATTCTAAGAAACATCCATGAGTTTTTATTGAAGAAAATTACATAATTGATTTTAGTGTGTAACACGATTATAAAATACCTATGCATAAATGTTTCCAATTAATAGGTACGTGATCTATTTTATTTTCTTTTATCAATTTAAGTATATAGTGCAAAATAAACATAATTTCTTTCATACAATTAAAAAACGTTTGCAACAAAATATTGATAAAATGAATGTCCGATAATAAATTTAATATAAATTCGTAGCTGAATAGTAGTATGTCATTCGTTCAGCAAATTGTGAAGTGTACATTTTAAAAATGGCATTCAATATAACCACTTTGTCTGTCTTTTTATTAGGTGTGCATCTGTGCTTGGTTCAGGTAAAGATAGATGCTTGTCCCGTTTATAATATTGACTTTATTGTAACAGAGGGGTAAAAGGAAAATAATTTATTTCCTTGCGTGAGGATCAAATTCACTCCTATCGTGTTATATTCTTTTTTTTTTGTCATGGGCACATCTTCTCTAGGTGTAGGTGTATATTTTCCAGGGAGAGGAGCCTTTGGGTCTTTGAGCTTGACTTTAAGCTGATCTTTTTCTGTAAATGGGCAAGGCTCACCCGGTATCACTCCATTTCTACGTCAGTGGTCGTTGTGCTTATTGCAAACGATGCTATAATATATTTGTATATTTTTCAGAACGTAATTGGTCAATGTCTGCGTGATACCCCTGCTTCTGCTACTTTCGGTTATGGACTATTAAATCCTAGCCCATGCCAAGGTGCTGCTCTGGCATCATCTGGTCTCGGCACTGCCCTGGCATCTCCTGGATTATATGGTCTGGGAGGTCTGGCAGCTTCTGGGGCAGGTCTTGGCGCTAGTTTGCTAGCTTCTGATTCAGCGTATTATGATATTTCTTCTGGTGCTTATGGGGGATCTGGAGTTGGAGATTTAAATGTTTTCGGAGAACTCCCTGTTGGTGGATCCACGCTGGTGTCCGGACAAGTCCCCATTCTTGGCTCTGTAAGTTTTGGAGGGCCGCTACCTGCTGCAGGTTCGGTGACAATATCTGGTAGTTGCAATTGTGGATGCAACTATGGCTACTAAATCGAACAAACAGTAAATTGTAAATGGGAAAATGACTGCTGGCTTATTTGTTTTAGACAATTTTTAAATAAATAATATACGTATATTTCTGTTTCTTATTATTTTCTTTCTCGGTTCTGGAGTTTAGCTTTGAACAGATATGTTCGTGTAAATGTTGTTTTTTTTATTATTTTGAGGCAGATATTGCTGTAAGTAAAATTTCCAGGATGGACACCAGATTATTCTGAAGTGGGCACGGCCCACCCGGCTCTGGCTCAAAAATTTAACCGACTTCAAAACTATACGTATTTAAATTGTGGATAATAATATTTTAATCACTTCAAAGTAAAGAAAGTTGAAGAATAATAAGTGAAGTTATTGATATATACTTATATATTTATGTAGGTATTTTTACTACTACACACACGCTCGTGGTCTCGCTCGCTATTTATTTTTTAATCACTTTCGTGTTCTAATACCATCTTAATTTTAAAGACAATATCCATACAGGGAAAACTCAACTCAATAGATTTTAAAATTCGTTAGTTCTGGAATCGGTGTATGGGTATTTTTATTTTTTTTTATTTTTAACTTTTGTACGGACTTTTTATTTGTCTTCTCTTAATGCTATTTTTTTCAATTTCCATCTTTTTTTTCTTCCTTTCCTTCTTCCGTATCTCAAAAAGTAAAAACGAAGATCTTATAGGAATACTTTATTGTCACCTTGAGAGACCAACATATCAAGTTGAAATTAATATGAAATATTCCGATCTAAGGCTCCTTGAAGATTAGAAAAAAACAAGCTTCTAAGTATTACTTCTTCTTCGTTCTTCTATTTTGAACACGGCGGGTGTTGGTTCGATTTCTAACGGGGGAAAACTACTGCATTATTATAAATAAATATAAAAATAAAAACATTTAAGAGACGTTTCTAATATTTTGCAAGTTGCAAACGTTGTTTATCTGTTTTAGTAAAGAGAAAACTATTGTGTATGTACACAATAGTTTTCTCTTTACTATTTTGCTTAGTAACATACATTACTTGAAATGACACGAAATAATTATCACGTTTCGACATATTTGTCGTATTGGTGCATTTTTTATTGCAACGTGATAAGGATTCATAATAATTATATAATTTTTTAATGTACAAAAACTAGAGAGGCCGTCCTGGCGAAGTAGCACTGACGGCTGTAATCCCGATGGTTGCGGGATAATAAATATTTACGGTCTTATTCATAAAAAGTTATGGAACAGACAAAGTGTTCTATAAGCCCACTATAAGGAAAACGTCAAAAAATGGTATTCATAACAGCATTTTAGCGCTAAACAGTTCTATAAGCCTATTATAAAGTTATAGAGGCCGAGACCCTACTATAGCGGTTCTATAAAATAAAAAATGGCCGATTCTCAACAGCTGATCATCGAAAATGACATTTGATGTAAACAAAATATTGTAAATAACCTGTCAATTTAGTTAATTCTCAAGTTGTGTTAATTTGCCACTTTTATGATTAAAATGGAAGCGTTACAAAGCATAGATGCTTCGGAAACGATGGTAGGAATTGAAAACACAACAGTTCACATCGAAGAAGGATGTATGGAAGGGTAATCCATTACCAAGTAGGGGTAATCCATTTTCCTTGAACGACGAAATCTGCGAATTTTATAATAAACTTGATGTGTGATGATCGCTAATTAGATTATAGAGGTTCTAGTACCTTACATGAAATCAAACTAATAGCTACTTGAATTGAAGATGATGGAGTCGTCGAGAGGTAAGTATTTTTATCTTACTTGACTTGAATATACTATTCATACAACACATACTCATAAAGTGACACGTATTCGTGTACAAGTACTTACAAAATTATCTTCTTTTTCCTTACAGTATTAAGAGGATGCTCAAGAACACCATGGGTTGTCTCAAACAACCACTAGCCAGATCTGTGCCCGAGTTGCATGTGCACTTGCTCAATACTCAGTGTCTCTTACTAAAATGCCTAGTACTTTTTCTAAAGAAGAGCATATTATGACAGAATTTAGTTCGTTCTATTCTGTACCCTCAAAACCAAAGAAAGAAAAAAATATAATGGAGCATGTATGGCAAATAGAAATGCTGTGGAAAAATGCTTTGGAGTGACATTATAAGTAATAGAAATGAACAGTCCACAGTTCTTTCTTACTGTACCCCTGTACAGTAGTATAAATGCATATATGCTGCTGTACAAAAAAATTTTAGGATGAATTTTTATGAGTCAGTTAATAAAAAGAAAATATACATTTCTATAATTTTTATTTGGTCTTATAATATAATTTATTATAATATAATTTCATTTTGAAACATTTCTTCTAAAAGTATTTTGTTTTTCATTGTCCATCTGGGCCTCATACAGCTCTTTTCTGTAGTCCTCTTCATACAGTCATTATCTGCAATTTGCTGAACAGCACTGTTTTTATTGTCATGCTGTAACCAAAAATGTAATATATATATATTATTCTTTTTAATAGAAGTTTTCCAAACCAGTATGTATTAATTATGTCAAAATATATCTTATTTACAAATTTGTTATACAAATTATAATATAGCTTGTAGATTGTACCGATTGATTTTTGAAAATTTGTTTCAACTTATTAATATGTTATATTGCAATACATTATTATAATTAGTTATTGTAGTTATAGTAATAATAATAAAAATGAATTCATTTAACATACATGTTTATTTTTTAATCTAAATAGTTTCTTGTTTGCTGGTGTGGTATGCGGGGTGTGTAAGTGCTAGTATCTAAAAAATATAATCAGAATTTCTTTCTGAGCTTTGTTTAGGTAGTGTAAGTTATTTAATGTATTATGATGCAAAATAAATTTAGTCAAATAAGACTTTCGTACAAGAATAACTGGTTGATAAATATACTAATAAATTATTTGTTTTTAACATTTTTAAAGTGTTATTCCACACTTAGGTATTAACAAAATTGTGGATGAGTTGCTATGTATAGATTGTACAGAAGGGCTTGGCTGTAAAGTCTTAAATAATTAAATTGAAATTAATTTGTGGGTATTGTGGTATTTACAGATATTTTATTCATGCAGCACAGTTAATTATGTTTAATATGTCTAATAAGTATGAATAAAACACATAAAATAAGATAGAATGGGATAGTATTTGTGTGAATCATTTCAATACATCTTTAATACAATACATTTAATACAATACATTACATACCATTTCTTTTTCTGCTCCGGAATTGTCATATGGAAGCGATGAATTTTGTGGTATATAACATTTTATTCGTGGTTTTTTTTCTATCCTATATCATACTTTGTTATATACTGAAACAAGAAATAATATAACTACATAATTATTTATTTACTCAAAATGAACTCACTATTTGACAAAATATTCATATTTTTATGTGTACCTGATTATCAGATTCAAATTAATTTGAGTCTCACATGAGGGAGCCACACCGCAAGGTCACCATCACTATTTGCTGGTAGGTGGTGGACCACCATTTGTTTTTAACATCTGCTTTCTTTCAATGTACTTGTACTTCTTTAGATATTTTTCATTTTTATAATACCCCCATTGGGCTTAAAATTGTAGCAGTTCCGAGTGTGAACTGAAACATTAATTGCTTTGATAAAATAAGTATCTATATACACGAAATACTCAATTATATTATTCAAATTTATCTCATTAAGTAGCTATAGTGTAAATCTTGCCATGCGGCCAGCTTTTCGCGTTTTATTTTCATTAATTGAAAACTCTGTTTCTGACCAAATCTTTCAAGATCATCTATGGAATAAAAGCATAAGCATTAAAGTATAATAAGCGTATGAATGTCTCAAGAACAAAACTTACCTGGTCCAATCAGCTGTATCAGTAAAACCAACTTTTATCATCCTCCAACCAATTCTCACTCATTTGCCTTTTTTACTTTCTACAATTTTCGATTCTGATGCTATTTTACAATAATAATTATGTAATATTTAAAATAAAATAAACGAGGGGCACAGAACACAATGTAAACAAATATCACTGAGCGGTAACTTGTCATACCACAAACAACAAAATATGATTTTAATCCGTAATAATGTCTATGATTAGACGTATTTGGTAAATTGATACACATTATCTGTAGTCAATTCGGTACAATTGACAAGCTCACTTGCCAATTTCATCGTAGTGGCAACATTTTAGCTTATTAACCGCATATTAGTTATAGGACGTTTATAGAACTGTTATGAATACGCAAAGTTATCGAACGTTTCATAAACTTATAGAGCATTTTAACTAATGAACGTTTTAAGCGTTCTATAAGGGTTTTTTATGAATAAGACCGTTAGTATATAAATTTTCTCGCCCAGGTAACGAAGTGAGACGCGGCGCTGAGCTCTGCCATACAACACGCAGTGTCTCCAGAATTTGGCGGAAAATGGAGAACGGAAGTGTACCTAATAAAGTGTCATAAAACACTGAATAAAAAATTGAATTATTTATTTGATTTCAAAACAGGGTTCCCATGTTTCCTTTGTCTATGGAAAACTATAAATACGTTCCTGTATATTATATTTAAATGTATTATATTTACATATATGAAGTAACGTGATACTATAATAGTAACGTTAAGACAACATACTATTCATTTGTGCTTAAGTTCTGCTAATTCAAGTAAGTTAAAAAGCAATATGTGAAAAGTTTGATAGAGATATATAAATATAGCGACGTTTGTAAGTGTAGCCAAGTTTCTTATTCTACACGCCCTAGAGTTAGGGCGTACAAGTTATAACTTCATAAATTCTACACCTTGTTGCCTTATTCCTTCAAAATGTGGTACTTGGCCTTTTCAGACAATCTCGTTTTAGCAACACATTACATGAAAATGGAATTAGTAGGATACAAAAGTTATATTTATACATAGTTAGTATATTTTATTTTTATTTATATGTATGTATGTTTGTACACAGGCCCGTAACCAATCATTAGATCGCATATGGTACGATATTTTTATTACTTTTTTATGTCTCTGTCTCCGGTTTGTTGTTCAATTAAGTGTAATCCATTTTATTTTTACAGTATATTTATGACTAGCATATGGAGTTTGTGAAGTTAGAGCTTGTATAGAAAGGGCGTGTATAATTTTATAATATCTTTTGTTGTTTGTGAACCTAGTGTTAAGACAGTCCGTTCCCTACTTTGATATTTGTTGTACAAAAACCAGAACAAGCACAGGACGAGTCCCATATTTGATCATCTTGGCGGTCCATTCAGTCAATCCGGAGTTTTTAGTTATGAATAAAATCCGAAGTAAAAGAGCTATGCAAATGAAAATTAATATATTTAATAATTTTTTTATTGATATCATATCCACAAAATTTTATTTATCTAGTATAATACAAACCCTGCCGTATGATCCCGGCCTAGAATAGGATCGTCCTGGTACTGGTGGTGTCGTAAGAGGCGACTAAAGTACGTGTGGTAGAGTCACGTAGCCAGTAATGGCAACACGCATGGGCAGACTCGACCGGATCATTACATTTAAAACGCGGCGGTAATCACTTACCATCAGGCGACCCGCACGCTCGTTTGCCCTGTCCTTTTCCATAAGAAACACCCAAGTTATGGGGTTAAAAATAGACAATACGTAAATTAGATCGTGCCTCTTATGCATGGCTGAACTCGTCCTGGTAGGAGCACTACCGTGGCCCCAGATTTATCTCATTCCCCCTCCAGATTGAATCGCAGTTAGTTGTAATGTTGTGTCCCCTTGTCGCCGCCCTGAACATTGCGCACTTAGCATAATAGCGTGGATACATAGTTTGGCATTGCCTCTGGGAGACTCCCCATTTAGTCTACATGGCAGATGGAATATTACAGCTGGCAGAGGTCGCCCCGTACAAGCCTTTTATCATTGACCCCTATTATGCTTAAAGAATAAAAATATTTTAAGATCTATCTAAGTCTATGTTTCTACATTATTCTATTATTAAATGTGCAGAATAGAAAAATAAATGTCGAATAAGTAAAAAATATTACAAAATTAAAGGAGCATATCATTTATTTAAAAATTGCCAAAAAATCTATTAGTAATCATTTCTTAATTCGTGATCCACTTTTCGTACAATTTAGTAGCCATAGTTACACCCACAATTGCAGCCACCAGATATTATCATCGAGCCTGCAGCAGGTAGTGGCCCTCCGAACTATACTGAATCGAGAATCGAAACTTGTCCGGACGCCAACGTGGATCCACCGACAGAGAGTTCTCCTAAAACATTTAAATATCCAACTCCACATCCTCCATAAGCGCCGGTAGAGATGTCATATGCTGAATCAGAAGCTAGCAGACTAGCACCAAGGCCTGCCCCAGAAACTGCCAGACCGCCCAGGCTATATAATCCGAGAGAGGCCAGACCGGCACCGAGACCAGATGATTTAACAGTCTAGGATTTAGCAGTCCATAGTCTATGGAAGCAGAAGAAGGAATTTCTTGTAAACATTGACCAAATATATTCTGAAAAATACCAAAAAATATTTTAATTGTAAACCGATGGCCTGATATAAAGGCGACAGTTATGGATTTAGTCCCCACGGGGTAGTGAATTATTTGTTTTTCGCGGTCAAGTAGATTGCACAAAAGAGAATATCTTGTCTCTAGGTCCTCACTGTCTACTATGCTAAAAATATTAAGATTAATACAAAATATGAATGTATGAAAAATATATATTACCTGAATTAAACATAGGGCACAAAGACAAAGCGGTAATTTTTAATGCCATTTAGTGAAATATACAGTTTACACTTTGCTAACCGAATGATACATTACGATTTAACTATGAATTTATATTAAATATTATCGGGCCCTCTGTTTCGACAATATTTTGCAAGTTGCAAACGTTTTCTATCTATGTGAAGCAAATCTATGTTATGTATATTTTGCACTATAAACATATTGATAAAAAGAAAATAAAATATATCACGTATACACCTTTATTACAAATATTTATTAATTATTCGTCGATATTTTATAAGTACTTTGGTTAAAATTATGTAATTTTTAAGAATAAAACCTCGTAGGTGTTTCTTAGACAACATTCGCAAGTTCGCTCTCAACGGAACAGCAGTCGATATACTCGTACAATATGACAATCAAAGCTTTTCTCTTCATTACTCGTCAAGTTCTTTGTAATAAAATTCAATAATAATGATTTAACTCAACTCATAAAAAAAAGATTAGATTCGCAAGCTTAAAATACCTAAAATGCTTTCTTATGTTGTTATCTCATATCTATAAGTCAACTTTAGAGACAATACGTAAATAATTTTTGTACTTGAAGAGCTGATATAGATTTTTAGAAAATTTGCACGACCGTATAAAAAATGGTAGGCAGAGAGAATCTACATGTAGTATCAAGACGATCGAACGCACTATCATCGTATGTTAGGCAGACGGTGTCCGTTCACAGCATTACATTATACTGGTATTATTTTATTACATTGCAATTATATAGTATAAAAATGAAGATTATCATTTTTTACTCTTATAATGTATTGGTTAATATATAATAAAATTTCATTGTAAATAATTCAGTGTATTGTATTATTTTTATTATGTATAGTAAATACAAAATATAATTAGTATCTCCATCCCATCTGGTTAAAAGGTCCAGCAGCGGCAAATTCTTCTGCCAACATAGCAACATCGCCATTACCGCAACCGTATGAAATTGATCCTGATCCAGCGGTTGGTAATGTACCTTCGAGAGCGATAGTACCCAAGAACGGAATAGCTCCAGTAACAGCCAGGGCTCCTCCGTAGGTATTGTCTGACAAAATATTAACACCGCTTGGTGGAATAGAAGAAGCGCTTGTTACTGGGAGGGCGCCGCCATTAGAAGCTGCAGCAGCGGCAGGCCCATAAGCTTCCATTGCGAATGGATTAGCCCAAGCGCAGGGTCCCGCCAAATGGAGCATTAGTAGGTAAGGGACCAGCAGGGAATGCTGCAGGGGCTAGGAAAGGATTTGGAGCAGAAAATGGCGTAGAGAAAGGAGCGGTGAAGGGAGCAGAGAGTGGGGCGGAGAACGGACCTGCGAATGGAGAGGGGGCTGCATATGGAGCGGCTGGGGCAAAAGGAGCAGCAGCAGGTAATGCGGGTAACAGTGATGCTGGATTCTGTAACAATAATATATAACATTTGAATCCCTTACGATTAACTATAATATTACTTTTTATTTATTTAAGACACATTATCAAAAATAAGTTAATTACTTGAATTTATTTAATGAAAAATTATTATACAGAAGTATTATACCATTGTAAATGCAGGAGCACTGGCAGGAAAACTGAATGGATTTGCCAACCTCGCACCACCCATGTCTTCAGTCAACATGGCAACATCTCCGTTGCCACATCCATATGCAACTGCACCTGAACCAGCCGTGGGTAGAGTTCCTTCTAAAGCCACAGTGCCAAGGAACGGTACGGCTCCAGCAACAGCGAGAGATCCTTCATAAGCGTTTTCCGACACAATGGAAACACCGCTAGGAGGAAATAATGAAGCGCTTGATACTGGTAACGCACCACCATTAGATGCACCTGATATGTAGGCACAAGAGTTCCATGGTTCCAGGTTCCATGGATCCGCTCCAAGTCTAGACATGAAACTTTGTCCAACGATAGACTGAAACACAACATTAAGTTTTATATGTTTTATACAATATAAATCTTCAATACCTTGACATATTTAGTTTAAGCTGATAATCTAAAACTATTCAACTAAGCACAGTAGTGCTTAGTTGAATAGTTTTAATTACTTTGTCAGTAGATAAAGTAGTTATTCCATATACTGAAAATTTCAGAACTGATTGTGATTGTTTTTTTTTTTCATTTTCATCATCTAGTTAAATAGAGAGAATCCTAAATAAAATAAACTATGAAGGTATAATAAAAATAGTATATATCTATAAACTTTTTTACAGCTGCACAAGGCAAAGGGAGATTCCCTTTTTTAGTTTTAAGACACTCTGTGACCCAATTTCCGCCAAATTTGGGGCATTGCTTGTTGAGTGCCGTTGCCTCGATATCATAGCGAAGAGCGAAGAAATGATAATATAAATTTAAATAAATATTAATTTCCTCCAGTGAGGATCGAACCCACAACCAGTCCCGATTACAGTCATTTTTTGTGTCTTGTGGCTAGCCTCTAATAATATATATATAATTATATAAAATTCTTGTGTTACCGACTGACTGACGGACATTTGGCATTCTACCTTGCATTAAATAATGTGGGGGGAGCACTAAGACAAAATATCTTAAATTGTATATGAGAACAGGAAAAAATGTTTTTTTTTTTTCATTTTGCAGACTATACAAGAAAGTTGCGCGCGACAGCCAGTGTAAAGATAAAATAAAATGGGATTTCCTGACCTGGAGCGCTAGTGCCTGAACGCAGATCAAAACAAACTTGGCGACCATGTTGGCTATTCGAAAATAAAATCGAGAATATCTAAACATATAGTAAATTTTCTTTTATATTGTATCAGACTGATAAATGCATACATATTCTCAGAATTAGTAAATATGTTACAATTTGTAAAACGTGAGGTAAATTTAGTATTTCAATTGAAATTTACAAACTTTAATTATGCAATGCAGTCGGAATATAGTAAGGTTGTGGCAACAATTAGCTACTAGTTATCAATACCAGTTTAGTTTTACAAATATTATGATTTTTGAGTAGATACATAACTTTTTTTTTTAAAGCATCACACTATAGCAACATTCAGTATTATTAATTTTACACTCATTCACTAGACTCTGACTCTAGGAGCGCTCTGTCGATCTGTCTATCATAGACGGTTTTTTTAACGGTATCAAATCGAAACGTGTTTCAATCGTAATCGAACCTAGTTAAATCTATATATTAGGTCGTGACCTAATTGCTAGCGAATGTAATCTGTTTGATAAATATAAAAAATCAAATACAAAAATCACCACAATCACAGGTTTTGTTCACACACACACACACACATATCGACGAATTTTGTTTATTTTGTTCTATATAAAAATAATAATAATTTTGATTGTTTTATGTGAAGTACAACACACATTATGTTTAAATAAAGAACAATTACCTATCAGTTTATGTTTATTTTTGTTATTACAACCACTTATCTTACTGAGTGCTCGAGTTTTTTCATTTTATTGTACAAAATACTACGATTTTTTTCAAAAATCCCGAACTCAGATTTGAAATAAAAATTAATTAAACCTAACGAGGAAAATCTAGCCATTTATGTCTGTTAGCTTATTTCATAACGATGTTAACAACATACATTTTATATACAACACCTATAGTAAACCGTAGAGATTTTAATCACATGCACTCAAGCTGCCCGACATTATCGGAAAGACCCGACACATTTGTTGGTCCATATGACATTCACAGCAGAATGGACCAAAGTATACTACTTAATGAGATCTTTGATTTTTATGTAGATTTTTATTTTTTTTTATCTACGAGGATGGCAAGTCTTGGGCACTACCCTGAGCTCCTGATCATGCGACCCGATGGACGTTTCGCTCTCCTACTTTCTAGATTGATAGGCTGTAAAATATTAACTAACTAAAGCGAAGCTGAGATAAATAAATTATTAGTAAAACAAAAAAAAACTAAATTAATAAAATCAAACGTATATGGCCGAAAAGAGATAAGTAAAAAAATATTTGGCACGTTGTTCAAAAGTTGTGAAACACATTGTATGCATTCAATGATTTTTAATATAAAAACGCTATAGTATATTGTCTAAACATTATTACCCTGACGTGAAATACCTATAGCATCATGTCCCCGTTCGCATTCTTGCTCCTCTGCATCCAAATTTGCTTAGTACAGGTAAAGGTTATCCTACTATTAATCCACAAATTGTGTTTGTTTTTCTAAATGAGTTAACCTCTTGGTAGCCTAAATTGCTCACAAATCAAGTACAAACATTGTACATTTATGTACTTGTAATATAAAAAATATTTAGTTAAATCCGGCCTAAAAATATTCTATTATTATATGGTGTCTATTAGAAGACGCTCACAGTATGTATCAATGTGTCCAAAAATTTTTATTAAATTTTTCATTTGATTTCAGCATGTATATAGCCAGTGCTTTCGTGGCGCTGCACCCGCTTTAGCTCCAGCTGCATTCGCTGAGCCCTTCGGATATGCTGCGGGTTTCGCCGCTCCTGGACTTTACGCTGCAGGTCCATATGGTCTTGCTGCTCCTGGATACGCTCCTGCTCCTATAGCTGCTGGTGCATACGGTGGAGCTGGAGTCGGTGATGTAGCAGTCGCTGGTCAACTGCCGGTTGCAGGTATCACTGACATTGCCGGACAGGTGCCAATACTCGGCGGTGTTGAGTTCGGAGGCGTTGTGCCAGCTGCTGGGGCTGTCTCTATTGCCGGAAGCTGCGGTTGCGGTGCCAATGGAGCATACTTGTTTTAATTTATAAGCGAATTAAAGAATGACCAATCAAGCTATATTTTTTTATTTTTTTATTGGAAAGGATACAGTTCAAAAGTATTTTGTTGAGAGTTTAACCTAGAAATTATTATTTGTGATGGTAAAGGAAGCCTTTGGACATCTAAAGTAATAAAATCAAATTAAATCAGTTTCACGCTGTATCCTGCTCACGGCAGGGTAAGCAGAGGAAACCTAGTGTTAAGACACTATGTTTTCGCTGAATTCTGAAGATACTTGTGTTATGAGTGGCGGATTTCAACGCCCCGCTTTTCCTCGACACTAGATCAAAGCAATGAAAATTTAAATAAATATTTCATTTCCTCGAGAGGGGAGCGAACCCACAACCAGTCGCGTTTCGAGACATACTTTGTGACTCTGCGCCACGACCTGAATATTAAAAATATTACTACTGAATATTATAAAAATTTACATGATATATCACGCTATCAAGGCTGTTTTAAGTTTGATGGAGCAAGAATTTGGATCTTCCCCCACCCTTAAGACTTAAAATTTATGCAGTTTAATTTAAAACTACGTAAAAAAATTATCCTTAACATTGATAACTTGATGCAGAAAACTATATGATATGATTGATATAGTTTTGAAATGAATATAAAATATAGTTTTTTGTCCTTAATTTTTTTAAGAATATTTATTATACACACACATGTACACATTAGAGAAGTTCTTGAAGAGTAACTTGGAGAAATCGTTATCCTCCCGTTTGCACTCACTCAACATCTTAAGAAACAAGTTTCTAATATGCAACAGAGAAAAAGCAAAGCTTGAGAGTCAAACTTCAAGCATCATTAGATTAAAAACTTTTTGCTATAATATTAAAGATGCCACTCGTGGCGCAGTGGCACAAAGTGTGACTGTAAAACCGACTGGTTGCGGGTTCGATCCCCACTCGAGGAGATGAAGTATTTACTTAATTTTATATTTCCATTTTCGCTTCGCTCTGGGGTCGAGGCAAAGTGCGGCGTTAAATTCCGCCACTCAACTCATAAAAACTCATAAAAGAAAATTTACTATAATGCCTAATACACTATGCTAAGTCATCAAAATTTATCTATATATAGATAGCATCATCAGACCGTCGTGCCGCGGGGCACAAGGATGTGAGTGTAATGCGACAGTTGTGTATTTAAATTTAAATTTTCAGTTCTCTCGCTTTGGAGTCGAGGCAAAGCACAGCGTTGAGGTCTGCCACTCGCACATGCACTCCGTTGCCATTAAGACACTTACCCTGTCTCTCGTATTCTGTAGGCGTTATGTGTTGAGTGGCGGAACTCTCCGCCGCACTTAGTCTGAAGGAAATGAAAACACATATTAAATATTTAATTTCTTCTGGTGGGAATCAGACCCACAACCAGTCTTACGCTTACGTGTCACTGTGCCAGAACTGGCCTCAAAAGTTACACATGCATTATTAATTATAATTAATCATCATCCCATTAATCATTCTTAAATATTTTTTATGTAATGGATTAATAATGATAATCGTTGACTAAAGTGTAAAGGATACTCCCTGAAATTAAAAACTAAAAATTAAAAAATACAAGCCCAAATAGTCCAAGTTCCGATAAGCACATATATGGGCCCATCAACCGAGACTCATCTAAGTTTACCTGGGCTGTTAGTGGGGAATTAATTGGTTGAATTATGAATTTGGACTGTTATTATCTGGACTGTATAATGTTTTGGATTGATGTTTTGGACTTACTGGGCTTATATTTTTTGTTTGTTAGTTTTTATATTATCGGGATATGTATTTTCTTATACTATTTTATTTATTTGATAATTTCTAGTTATATAAGGATTTTTTAGCTTCGTTATTAGGTTTAAGTATTATAGGACAGAAACATTTGCAGTGTTAATATTTCATTTAGGGGTAAAATAATCAAATACGAGTAGTCAGGTAAAATCTAGATATATATAGATGTATGAAATTTGTCACATTTATTAAAATTTTGATTGTATTTGTCGGTGAAGTCGCAAACGATAGGTACATTACTCAAAGTTTAACATTGTTCTTATATTACATATTTTTTTTGATGGGTTGTCTATTTAAGAAATTCAATGCCATCAGCTTAGCTGATCCAAAATCGCTATGAAGAGATACACAAAATGACAGGTACTAGCGAGGATGTCACGGTGAGAATGAAGAAGAACGTGCTCAGCTGTTTTGTTGTTGGGCACGTCGAACCGGTGATAAAAGAATGGCAAAAAAGATTTATGATGGAAAAGTGAGTGGTAAGAGAGGTAGGTGGAGACTTCGGTTGACCTTCGAAAACACAGTATCAAAGATATTGGAGGAAACGTAAAAGGATGAGGACCCCCCGGAGAGTATGTATGAAGAGGTTGATGATAGTGGACGAGGCGAAGGAGGTATGTAGAGACCGTAGCGTTTGGCGCTCCGTTCCCTCTGACTACTCCGCTAGGGATAAAGCGTGAAGCTAAATATATATGTTTACTTGGACACGTATAACAAGCCGCGAGATTTCCGATGAAATCTAATTGCGCGTTCAAGCTTATATGAACGCGCAATAGGTTCCCTCTGCTGTGCTGTGTTTCCTGATGTGTGCGGGATACAGCGTGAAGCAGAGTTTTAATTTTTTTACTTACAAGAATGATGTGGCCGTTTATATCAAACAATTAAGCCGTTTATATTAAACAAAACAATGTTACTAGGGTATATAGTATATCTAATGACATTTTCGCAAAAGAGGGTCCTTTTGCGAAAAAAACACTAAGGAGAGGATCTTTTAGAATTTCTTATATTTCATTACAGTTTTTTTTACAGTACATTGAATACTTTATGAATTCAGAAAAAATGACAATGTTAATGTTTTTTGTGAAAATGATCCATTAAACATACGAAACTAAAATTTCGAACTTTAAATAGATGAAAGTACTAAATTATACTAAAAATATAGTAAAGAAAAGAAAAAATATAGAAGTATAAGTTTTTATTTACTGTGCATAATTCCAAGTTCGTTAACGGTTTAGTAATAGTAAGCTCCGTTGGCACCACATCCACAGCTACCAGCGATGGTGACTGCACCTGCAGCTGGCAATGCACCTCCAAACTGTACGGCACCGAGGATGGGCACTTGTCCAGCAATATCAGTGACACCAGCAACTGGCAATTCACCAGCGACTGCTACATCACCGATACCAGCACCGCCGTAGGCACCAGCAGCTACGGGGGCAGAAGCGTATCCGGGAGCAGCCAGGCCATATGGACCTGCAGCATAAGGCAGACCCGCAGCATATCCGAAGGGTTCAGCAAGTGCAGCCGGAGCAAGTGCAGCCGGAGCTAAAGCTGGTGCAGCTCCGCGCCAACATTGGCTGTACACGTTCTGAAAAGAAAATAATTATATCTTTTTCTATATTAAGAAATTTTGAAGGCTGTCAGCGTGGTGCAGCGGCACAGTGTGTGACTGGAGACGCGGTGGTTATGGCTTCGATTAACACTCATAATAATGCATTATTCTCATTTCCTCGTTTTGGTTACAGGACAAGCACTCGCACAAGGCAAAGCACGGCGTTGAAATAAATGGAAAGTGGGGTACAGAGTGTCGTAACATTAGGTTTCTTCTGCTTACCTGCTATATGCAGGATGCAGCGTGAAACTAGAATAATAAATAAAATTGTATGTAGTTGCTTATATCGATTTTCAAGATGTACCTGTAATAAAATCAAAGTATATATACATACCTGAACCAAGCAAGCTTGTACGCAAAGTAGGAAAAAAGCAAAAGTGGACATGTTGATATTTGTGTTCAACGTAGGTGAGAACGCAATAATAGTTTTTTATGAACTCCGAGTTTATATATTGTCCATTGTCTATATTTAGATAATTCTTTCGTAATTTTCTTCATACGTGTTAATGGCTTTATTTTTATAAAATTATTTTCTTATTAGAGTTCAGGAGCTTGTATGAAATCAAAAGTCATGTTTTGCTGTCATTACTGTAAGTTTGGCCCAGATATTTAGTTTGACTTGGTAGTTTTAATTTTATGAGCATTTTTGTTTACATTTTTGTTGTGTCGGCTTTTTAAATGTTTTCATTTAAGTTGACTTCACTTAAACGGATTCCTAATAAGTAAATCTGTGAGGCTATCTATCTGTATTTTTTATATCATCTTTTAATTTCTATTTAATGTATATAACCAAAACGACGTAACCTACATTATATACCCCGAAATATCATGACTGAAAATGACTGAAATTATTAAAAAGCGTAAAATAACCTAATAAACATTTATTTTGATACCTCTTATGCAGACTTAACTACTTTTAATATTAATATAATTATACCATTATTAGATCTCTACAGATTTAAAGTTGCTGTCGGAATAAATACAAATTAAATTACTTTACCTGTCATATATAGATATGATAAAATAGAAATAGCTAATAATGAAACATTTTAGTTTTCCATAGATTTATAATAATTTAAGGGTGTGCCCATCACGTTGCAGGGGGAAGAAACTGAAATAGCGACTCAAACTTTAAAAATATGCCCCTTACTGCTTCGCAATAAATGAGCTCTCGTGCCGTGTGATCCCGGCCTAGAATAGGATCATCCTGGTACTGGTGGTGTCGTAAGAGGCGACTAAAGTACGTGAGGTAGAGTCACGTCGCCAGCAATGGCAACACGCATGGGCAGACTCGACCGGATCATTACCACCCCCGGCATTTAAAACCAGCGTGAAGTAGTGGCTTTATGCCACTGCGTTTCGCATCAGGTGATGCTGGGCCCCGGCGCCCAACCCATCTTAAAGGCCGGCAACGCGCCTGTAGCTCCTCTGGGGTTGCACGGAGTCGTGGGCGGCGGTAATCACTTACCATCAGGTGGCCCGCACGGTCGTTTGCCGTGTCTTTTCCATAAAAAAAAAGAGCTACTTTCTTTACCTAACTAAATTTGAAATAATCACCACTTTCGAAATACATTCTAGTATTTAATGATGATGCGATATTTATTTTTCATTCAATAAATTTTTCTAATGACCTATTAACAAATTATTCAGATGTCACGTACGAGTTACGTAGACGTACAAGACACTATGGAAATGAAATGTTTTGTAATATCAAGAACTGATAAGTTATGTTCTAGTAAGTTTTCTATAAAAAGGCCTTATATTTCAATAACAGCATATTCACGAATTGGATATGAAAACAGTAACAATGATGTTCAAAGTTGTACTTTTGGCTTGCTTTGTCCAGGTAAATAATATAGACTTAAAAGTTGTAACAGATTAATAGTTCATAATTTTAAATTTAAAAAAAATAGTTCTTCATAATTGATGTAAAAACAATTTTAAATTGAATTTACTTTTTTATTGATTTCAGTCGATTGCTGGCCAGTGTTTTGGATCAGCATTCGCTGGCGCACCTTTAGCTGCGGCTCCATTCGCTGCTGCCGCTCCATTTGCTGCTGCTGCCCCTTGTGGAGCTGCCGGTCCTCTCCTTGCCGCTACCGGACTCTACGGTGGCGCGTACGGACCTGCCGCAGCAGCTGCCTCAAACGGAGGTGCGCTTCCCACGTCAAGCGCATCCTCTGTTCCGCCGAGCGGAGTGTCTCTTATATCCGAAAACGCTTATGAAGGTGCTCTTGCAGTCTCTGGAGCTTTGCCATTCCTAGGTACTGTGGCACTTGGAGGTACTCTGCCTACTGCTGGTGCTGGAGCAGTTGCTTACGGGTGCGGCAATGGGGAAGTCGCTATGTTGACTGAGGATATTGGAGCTGCTAGTTTGGCCGGCCCATATGCCGCTGACGCTTTTGGTTATCGGGCTGGTGCATTTGGTTATGGTGCCGGACCCCTTGGCTACGATGCAGGCTTAACCGGACCTTACGCTCGTGCTGGTTGTGGGTGTCGTATTTAATTAAATACTGTTGTAGCTGTTCAGATAAATGATTTGAAGCATTTTATTTTGATCTTACTTATTTTTCTGCCCAATATTTTTTTACTGGCTTAATAATAATAAACAAATATTGAAACGCTCCAGTTATAAACGTTTACAGAAATAGCAATAGATTTTAAACTGAGAGGCATTTAAAATATTCGAATATTGTGCGTAACATAATATACGTATGTAGATTTCTTTAGTCTATACGATAAAACATCAAAGATAAAAAATAATAGGTTGTCGTGGACAGCATCGCAGTGTCTGACTTCGTACTATAAACGCGATAGTTGGTTAGGTTGGATTGGCTCTAGGGGAATAAATGATTGTCATTTCTTCGCCCTGTTAAAAACGACGCATAGCGTGGAGTTGAGTTTCTCAACTCAATATGAAATGAGTAGAGAATTTTAGTGTCATAAGTGACAAAATATAACACATTTGAGGATATAAAACTAATTATAAAACTATTCAATATAACGTCTATCTATGACATAAGGGATTTCTGCCCAGAATTGTGGAGGCAAGAGCAAACCTCTTGTAGTGGTAGCTATTTTTGATTTAGTTAACGAGTGGCTCCAACAAATTATGGCAAATTAAGATATCATTACAAATCAAAAGCGATAAATATAAAAAAATAAAACAATGTAGGGTGGTCTGAGGTATAATTCAATACTACCCAGAATTAACAGTATTGCAATTTAATTAAATTACTGACAATTTAACAATCGTTATCTTTCAAACATAAAATGACGCAACAATTACCATAAAGAAAAATTCACGGTATTGACGCTCACAACTTTCCCGAACGACGACCGACTTGTAAAATAAGGTGGTCCACTTTTTTTCAAACTTGAGGTTAATACTCGTCACCGGGTAATTAGGGAAGTGGGTACTCTGTCTCTGAAAAATTTGCAAGCACCATGGTAGTCGTACTCGTCGGGTTTCATACGTTTTAAGAAAAAGGAACTCTTATAAGATCACTGTATTGTCCGTTCGTCTGTCTGTCTGTCTGTCAAGAGCCTTTATCTCAGGAATGCTTTGAGGTATTGAGTTGAAATTCACACTATATACTTATATTTACGGTTCCGGTCTACAGGTAGTGTACTAATTAGGAAAAAACCTGAAAAAAAACATTTATGGTTAAATCCTAAAAAATAAGCCACTAGTTCAAGTGAGGTATCAAATGAAAGTGCTCTGGCTAAGCTCGAGATCTCCAATTTTGTACAGAACCCTCGGTAGGAATTCCGACTCGCACTTGTCCGTTTTTTATATAGAAAAGGTACCTATGATTTTTTTACTTTAAGGATTTTTTCTTTATTTATATTGTAAGTCTTTATTTATATTGACTTCGTGTCAAATTTCATAACTCTAGGAGTTCTACGGGAAGTATCCTATAGGTTTTGGTTACGCGGCGAATTTCGTTCAAAATGTAGCAAAATCGATATATAAAATCACGTATTTTTGATAGCATTAAATTAAAAGTTTAGTTTATTCTGTGTTTTAAGGGACCATGGAATCATCAACAAGGAAATTTTATGAAGATTATCTTCGACTTTTATAGCATGTAATTTGGACGTATGCTTTTCAAGAAAATATAAACTCTGTTAACGCAAGCCTACGTTCGAAACACGCGGGGGCACCCTTGCCGCAGATGATACGATGCAGTTATGTAGTATTTGCACTATCTCAGAATAATGAAAACAAGCTCATGGTTGAATGCATCAATCTGTTGGAAAATGCAGCATATTAAAAGTATTAAAGTGGGATGCGGGCGAAGCCGCGTGTGAGCCGTTAGTATTACATAAAAAGACTACTTACACACTAAAAAAAGTAATACAACACGTAGCGTCTTCTGATAAAAATGTTATACTTTTTATTAAACTTTTATATATAATTGTATATGTGTGTATAAAATATAATTGTTGAATCTTTTAACACTATTTAGAAGAAGAAAAGAAGATGTTGTTTTCACATATTTATTTGCTCTGAATTTGTTATTTTTTACGATTTAGTAGTAGTACGCTCTATTAGCACCACATCCGCAGCTACCAGCGATAGAGACTGCTCCAGCGGCGGGCACGGCGCCTCCGAATTGAACAGAACCAAGGATCGGCACCTGTCCGGCAATATCAGTGATACCAGCAACTGGCAGCTCACCAGCGATTGCGACGTCCCCGACACCAGCTCCACCGTATGCACCAGCAGCTACGGGGGCAGGAGCGTATCCGGGAGCAGCCAGACCATATGGACCATTTGGTCCATATGAACCATATAGACCTGCAGGCCCACCGCAAAATTGGCTGTACGCGTTCTGAAAACAGAAAAAAATATATTCAATAAGCTTGATAAAATGTGTTATAAGTAAAAATCACTAAGTATAAAAGCGTCTTCAGGTTATATCCTACATCCATCACTCCAGACACTTGTTTCTTTACTTTTTGCAAGATATGGCATGCTGAATTGTGGAAATCAACACTATAAGAATAATTAACTTAATATTAAAAAAAAATAGTGGCGAACGGAAATGTCTTAAAGGTGTTCCCTATGTCTTATTTGTCAATAGTAGTCCAGGTTCCCTCTGCCTACCCTGCCATGTACGGGGCGTGAAAGCAAGAAAACAAAGATAAAGACTAACCCCAGTATATCAAACGCGCAACAATGTCGATTGCACTCAAACGTTCTTCCATTGTGCCATAAAGGAGAATAAAATAAAATGTTACAATATTTACCTGAACCAAGCAAGCTTGGACGCAGAGTAAGAAGAAGGCGAAGGTAGACATGTTGCTGTCAGTTTTCAACAAAGTCGAGTATATGACAGACGTAAATTTCTAAGTTTATATATTATAACTTTTCTATATTTAGAAGATTCTTGCGTAATACTCTATGTATGCATATAATGTATATCTTTTTTATTTATTTTTATAAATTTACACATAGTTTCTTCTTTATAATATCTATTTATCTGACTGTAAGCGCGATGATTGTGGGTTCGATTATCGGCAATGATTTTTTTTATTTCGCCCTAGTAACCAGGAAAAGAGAGGTGTTGAGTTCTGCCACTCAATGCACAATGGGTCGGAAAGTGAGAAAAGTAATATTTTAACATTAGATTCTGGTATAACTCAGCGCCACGCACTGTCTGGTTACAAGCGGAGCAAAGAAATGGAGCTTCAAAATAATTCAACCCGCGTAGATATCGAACTCACAACTGTCACGTTTACAGTCAGAGGCTATGCTGCTGCGCCACGATGACCTCCAATAAAGATCAAATGAAATAATATGATACGTTACAGCAGATTGATAGGCTAGTAAAAAATATATTATTTAACATCAATCATAAGTAAATCTATTTTTATTATTAAAGATCTATTTTATTAGCATTTAATTTGCGTATCTCTTAATTATTTATAGTTCAATTATTATTTAATACGTTCAATCGCTTTCATTCAATTTTTTTACAAATGACCTTTTAACAAATCATTCAGATGTCACGTACAAATTACATACAAGACAACATAAATTAAATATTTCAAAAATTAAAGAACTGATAAGCGATAGGTTTTATTAGGTTCTCTATAAAAGAGCATTTCATTTCAATAAAAGAATAGTCAGAAATTATAAGTCAAACATAAAAAAATGATGTTCAAAGTTTTATTTTTGGCCTGCGCTCAGGTTTGCCTTATCCAGGTATTTAATATGCAACTTAGTTTTAAATTAATAAAATTATTTTTAGTATTTTTCTAATTGCCGTTTTTTCTTTGATTAAGTCGATCGCTGGACAGTGTATTGGATCTGCTTTGGCCGGCGCACCTTTAGCGGCAGCTCCTTTTGCTGCTGCCGCTGCTCCATGTGGACTTGCAGCCCCCTTGGCTTCCTTTGCGGGCCCCTATGCAACTGGCGCGTATGGACCTGCCGTTGCAGCTGCAGCGGCGTCCAACGGGGGTGCTCTTCCTACATCAAGCGCATCCCTCTTTCCTGCAAGTGGAGTGTCCCTTATATCCGAAAATGCCTATGAAGGTGCCCTTGCAGTCTCTGGAGCTTTACCCTTCTTAGGTACTGTTGCACTCGAAGGTGCTCTGCCGACTGCTGGTGCTGGAGCAGTTGCTTACGGTTGTGGCAATGGAGAAGTCGCTATGTTGACTGAAGATATTGGAGCTGGTATGGCCGGCCCATTCGCCGCTAACGCTTTTGGTTACGGCGCAGGCCTCGGAATTGGTGGCCTTGGCTATGATGCAGCTTTGGCCGGACCTTATGCCCGTGCTGGTGCTGGCTGTGGGTGTCGCCTTTAATTACTTATATATTCACGAGGCTTACGTTCTAATAAATTATTTCAAGCAATTTATTTCTTTTTTATTTTTAAAACCAACTTTACTTGGCATTTCCTGTATTTGCTATTTATGTCCAGTGTTTTATTTGGCATTTACAAAATAATATTTTAATTACTTTAATCAATCAGCTTCACGCTGTATCCCACACAAAGCAGGGTAGACAGAGGGAACCTAGTGTAAGACACTCTGTCCCCACTTTGTATTGGGTACAAAGTGGGTATTAAGTGGCAGAACTTAACGCCGCGCTTTCCCTCGACACCAGAGAAGCGGAAAGAGCCGAAGAAATGGAAATATAAATATAAGTAACTATTTCATCTCCTCGAGTGGGAATTGAACCATCAACCAGTCGGTTTTACAGTCACATTTTGTGCCACTGCGCCACGACTGGCCTCAATTACTGTATTTTAATTACTTGAAAATAAATAATTAAAAATAAATCACCATATTAATTAATACTTACGTAGGTATATATAGATTCTACAATCCAAATTCATCCTTTTACATATTAAATTTTTTTATTTTAATTTTTCATTTCAAGTTAATTCAAGTCCAATTCATACTTTTACACTTAAAATGTACTTTTCCAAATACAAATTCGTTCTTCTTGGAAAAAAAATGTGTATTTGGGGCCATCGCGTCGTGGTGTAGGAGCACAAGCGTGCGAATGTAAACATGACGGTTGTGGATTCAATTCAGACTTCGGGGAATGAAATATTTAATATTTTCACTTCTACGTTCTGGTAACGCGAGGCAAAAGCGTGGTGTTGAGTTCTGCCACTAAACACGTTATAGCTACAACAGTCACATCGGCTCTTTGTCATAAATATTATATAGATTTGATTATGAATTTGCCTTTAGCTGCTGCGAGGGCACTATTATATTACACATTTACCTGTATCAAGCGAGACACTGAATGAAACTGTGACGCAGCTCACCCTGTACCTCGCATAAGATAAATACATATATATGTATATACGCAGCAGTATACATATGCAGCAGGGTCGGCAGTAATGTACGCATAGAAATCCTAGTATCAAGACGCTCCGTTTTGTGCCCACATTCGAGACATTACTTGTTAAGTTTTTTTTGATCACCTAATGGTAAGTGGAGACACCAGAGGAGTTACAGGTGCGTTGCCGGCCTCTAAGGTGGGTTGGGCGCCGGAGCCCGGCAATAACTGATGCGAAACGCAGTGGCATAAAGCCACTACTACACGCTTTTAAATGCCGGGGGCGGTAATGATGTGGTGGTGATGATGAAGTTGCAACTTAACGCTTCGTCTTACTGGAGCGAGGAAATAAAACAGTTTAAATATGATTATTTTCCTGAGTGGAGATAAACCATTACAATGACAAACACTATCCTACTCCGCTACAATGTCCTAAAAATTTTTGGATCTATAAAGAAATTTTGTATTTTACCATAGATCGATACTTTGTCTGGCCTTAAATATTATTACAATTAAAAATAAACAAGAAACTAGACAAGCTTGAGTCGGGCTCGCCCCCCGTGGGTTACGTAAAGAATTGGACGTCTCGAGCTTTTTGTGAAGTACAGGCTAAGCTTAGCTAGAGCCCTTTCAAGTGATACCTGACTTGAAATATCGGTTTTTATACCAAATTTTGATCCCCTTTTAAGGCTATTATGTTTTAGAATTTAAGCAGAAATGTAATAAATGTAAATAGAGTTTTTAGATTTTTCCTAAACTAGTACTATCTAGTACTGCCACTCAACACGCAATGCCTCCAGAATTCGGCAGAAAGTGGGAAACGGAGTATCTTAACACTAGGTTCCCTGTCTATCCTGCTGCGTACGGTATACAGCGTGAAGCTGGTTTGATTTAATTTTTTTAGTACCACCTTTATATTCTAGGTGTCAATTATCATAATTTGACACCTAGGATATAAAGGTAGTACTAAACCATATAAAGGTAGTACTAAACTAAACCACCTAGCATAAAAAAAACGTTTTTTTTAGGGAATCATGGGGCCATAGATCTAGGTATATGGTTGGAATTTCGACTCTGTCTCCAAGGGACGGACGGATGGACAAATAGACAGACAGGCAGATAGACGGACAACAAAGTGATCTTATAAGGGTTCCTTTTTTCCTTAAAAGTATTTGTTATTGTGTCTTTTTTTTATTTTCACGCCCATATATTGTAAAATATGTTGATAAACAGAACCGAATCACTGTGATTGCATAACATAAAGGAAATATGGAGCCAATTACAAGTTTTAAAATCCTTCATACGCTTGAAACGTTTGTGTTTCAGTATTATCTGTGAATACGTGAACCGAAAGTCAAGATATATATAGGAGTATGTAAATGAATATACATACAAGGAATGTTTTGCTGTGAATACGCCGTGTGATCCCGGCCTAGAATAGGATCATCCTGGTACTGGTGGTGTCGTAAGAGGCGACTAAAGTACGTGTGGTAGAGTCACGTCGCCAGCAATGGCAACACGCATGGGCAGACTCGACCGGATCATTACCACCCCCGGCATTTAAAACCGGCGTGAAGTAGTGGCTTTATGCCACTGCGTTTCGCATCAGGTAATGCCGGGCCCCGGCGCCCAACCACTCTTAAAGGCCGGCAACGCACCTGTAGCTCCTCTGGGGTTGCACGGGGCCGTGGGCGACGGTGATCACTTACCATCAGGTGACCCGCACGCTCGTTTGCCGTGTCTTTTCCATAAAAAAAAAAAAAAAAAGAATAATTTAGCCATTGTACTAATTCTAATTTTACCTCAACTATTATAGATAGTATAAGAGGAAGAGATATTGGTTTTGCGAGAAAATTGTTAAGTGTAAGTGTAAGTTACGTTAAGAACAGGAATTGCAAATTATTAAACTTCTTAATATCTTATTATATGAAAAGAGTAAAAATATGATCGTCAGGGATTTATTTCGGCTCGTAAATTCGTAGTTTTTTACAATTTAGTAATAGTAAGCTCCGTTGGCACCACATCCACAGCTACCGGCGATAGTGACAGCTCCAGCTGCAGGCACAGCTCCTCCGAACTGAACAGCACCGAGTATGGGCACCTGTCCCGCAATATCAGTGATACCAGCAACTGGTAGTTCACCAGCAACTGCTACATCACCTACACCAGCACCACCGTAGGCACCAGCAGCTATGGGGGCTGAAGCGTAACCAGGAGCAGCCAGGCCATATGGACCTGCAGCGTAAGGTCCAGGAGCTGCGAGACCCGCGGCATATCCGAAGGGTCCAGTGATTGCAGCTGGAGCTAAAGCTGGTGCAGCCCCACTCCAACATTGGCTGTGTACATTCTGGAAATTTGGTTTCACCCATTAACTTAGCTAGTTAGCGGCTAGATAGCGGCAGTTTACTTTTGATCTGGTAAACGGATTTATTATATTATTTGTTGTTGTTAAGTTCCGCCACTCAATACGCAATATTTCAAAAAATGGGTGGTGTGTGGGAAAAGGAGTGCCCTAGCACTTACTCTGCCTACCCTGCTATATGCGGAATTCAGTGTGAAGCTAAGGGGAAAAACAAATATTAAATATTTACCTGTAGCAAGCAAGCCTGAATACATAAAAAGAAGAATGCAAAGGCGAACATGTTGAAGTGTATGTGTTGTGAAAGAATCGGACACAATGAGTTTCACATTAATTTTAACGCTTATATATTGTTCTTTTTCTATAATTACAATTTGTTTCGCAACAATCTCAGCACATTGTTACTTTTGTTAGTTTCTGTCACATTAAATATGAACAAAGTTATAATTATGAATTATAATTTGAGGAGAATATAAATTAATATTAATATTATTTCGAAATAACAGACTTCTCAAACTCCTAAAACTAACCTTCGAAAAGAAAGCGGATGTAAATAAAGTTCATATTCCATAAAAATAATGATATCAGATGTAGTCATGTTTTTATAAATTCATCACACTTTATACGTTTTCGTATCATATAGATTTTAGGATTGATATTAAGGTCGCCGTGGCGCAGCGGCACCGCGTCTGGCTGTAAACGCAACGGTCGTGAGTTTGATTTGACCTCGGTTCAATGAATTATTTTCATTTCCTCGCTCTGGTAATAAGTCAAAATGATGCGTTGCGTTTCGTCACTTAACACACAATATCTCAAAAACTGAGCGGTAAATGGGGAACAGTGCTGACATTGATAACCTACGCTGTATCCCGTCAGCGTGAATCAAAAAAAAGAAAATCATAATTTATTATCGCTAGGTCTTTAAGACCTGAAGTTGCACTAGGAACAGTCAATTAGATTTTAATTAATATTAAATAAATTCGCAAGATTTATGACCTTAGACCACTGAGAACGGGGTCTATTAATATCTACATACAATATTTTTTATCTACTTTTTAAAAACGCTAACATTTCATCCATGATAACATGTCATTCCGGTCTATAAACAACTTTTCAGATGGCACGTATTCTTTGAAATATTACATAAATTCAAATTGTTGTAACATTCCCAAGTGATAATTTTATAACAATAAATCAATATAAAAGGGCCATATTTACGAATCAAATATTAAGAGTTGAATATAATTCAAACAGTAAACATGATGGTTAAAGCCGTACTTTTGTTTTGCGCACAAGCGCTTATGTTCAAAGTAAGTATAACTAGATTTTAACATACTATATAAGACAATAAGCTATGAAAATACAACATTTTATTTTATTTTAGTCCATCGCTGGCCAATGCCTTGGCTCAAGTTTGGCTGCTGCACCATTCGCTGCGGCTCCTTTTGCCGCTCCGTTCGCTCCATTGGGCGCTGCTCCTTGCGCCGCCGCTGGCGCTCCTTTCGCAGCTGCTGGCCCATTCGCTAGCCCCTTCTCTGCCGGGTACGGACCTGCTGCTGCCGCTGCTTCCAATGGCGGTGCTCTTCCAACATCTAGCGCATCTGCTATTCCCGCAAGTGGAGTGTCTCTTGTTTCCGAAAACGCTTACGAAGGTGGCCTAGCTGTCTCTGGAGCTCTTCCTTTCTTGGGAACCGTGGCACTTCAAGGTGCTTTACCAACTGCTGGTGCTGGAGCTGTGGCTTATGGTTGTGGTAACGGTGAAGTCGCTATGTTGTCTGAAGACATTGGTGCTGCTGGTGCATACGCTGCTGCCCCTGGTTATGCTTTTGGAGCTCGTGCCTATGACGCTGCTTTTGCTGCACCTGCCCGTGCTGGTTGTGGTTGTGGTACCTTGTTTTGATAATCTATTTCCAAACAATAAAGCCGTTTTTAAAAATCAAAATGTCAATTTTCAGAACTAGTATTAACTAGTTTTACTAGTTTAACTAGTTTAACTAGTATTAACATACGCTGTTAATAAATACATACGCTTGAAATAAATTTGCAGCAACTGTTAATAAATATAATCCTTGAAATAAATTTGCCACTTATTATTTATATTTCTTATACAACCACAAATAAAATATCATTATTAACATGTAAATATAGGTTTTTCTTGCTAATTTATTGTGTAGATATATTAAGACTAAATATTTGCAATTTTTGGAATAATATTTGTAAAGATTTTAGGGGAATATAAACGATTACTTCATTATTATTTGTAACATTTTTTTATAGTTTTATTCCACAATAAAGATAAGAAAAATATTTATTTAGAAAATGTATACAAATGTAATCATAGCGGGACTCGAACCCGCATCCTGGGAACCGACCAGGCGCTCTGACCACTAAGCCATACGTTCGGTTCGGTTCGGAAGCCTGATAGGTCGGTCGGTAACGGGCCCGCCTGATATAAATTATAAAAAAACCAGTCAAGGGCGAGTCAGGTTCGCCCACCGAGGGTTCCGTAAAAAATTGGAGGTCTTTTCTGAAATTCAGGCTTAGCTTAGCTAGAGCTCTTTTGATACCCCACTTGAACTCGTGGCTTTTATAGCAAATTGTGCTTCCTTTTTAAGGCAATAATTTTTTAGAATTTAATAATGAAGTTTTCAGACATTTTCCTGAATTTTAAAATTTATAATTATAGGTTAACTGGAGTACTCTATTAATATTGATTCGGTTTTTAATGTCGAAATATGCGTTTTTTGCTATTTAAGGCTCTTATTTTTTAGGATTTAACCGCAGATGTATAGTTTTGAGATTTTTCCTAAACCAGTAAACTACTTGTAGATGCTAACTGCCAAATTTCATAATTCTAGGTTAACTGGAAGTACCTTTGATTACTTTTATAGCTACTAATACGCGTTTTTTGCGATGAACGGCCAATATCTCTTTTTAAGTAAACATAGAAATACTTTTTATTAGGAAATCATGATTCAGGTAACCCTAGATCTGAACGTATGGTTTAAATTTCATCTCGATTGATTGATTTGATTTATTCGATCGATGAAGTTAAAAAAAAAAACTTAAGTAAGGTACATTGGGTTAATTTATATATTAATAAATTACGAACGACACGAACCAAACGCTCCAGTATCTCGTGTTTTTTGCCAAACTACCTTAATACTCTTTCTCATATTCAACAAATGACGTTACCATAGTAAGATTAGAATGAACACGAGACAACATTGTGAATCTCTACGTTTTCGTGAATGTCATATTTTTTTAAAATTTAAAATAGCTTTATAATTGTTTACTATGTTTTATCACTTACGAATATACTTTGCATATTTAGCTGAACAGAATAATTCCAAATTATCAAGATGATTATTTACGCAGTTTCGATTTTTCTTAAGGGTTGTCAGTGACACTCAAACTTCCCAACAACTTATATGAATCCATTTGTTAATCAGAAAGTTATTACAAAAACGAGTTGTTCTCGATGGCAACAAAGACCTTGTCCTTGCTTCTCTTACCACTTACTCTGACTTTATAAATTTATTTCGACTGAGCACTTTCTTCTTCATTCTCACTGTGCTAATACCTGCATTGTGGATTTAGTCAGCTAAGTTGACTCTTCATATCCTAAGAAGATTGCATCTCCACAGCATTCATCTTTTTTAGATTCTTCTGTAATCAACATACTTCCCAAATAGACCACTTTTTATATTTCTCGTTTACGCTCATCTCACATATAATTTCTTTCAAAAAGATTCGATCCATACACCTCCTTCACGGTCTGAAGCTTCTTTAGGTCTACCCTGAGAGAAGATGAACGAAATCATTATGAATATTTAAAAAAAAATTATGAATTATTATTTATTAAATTATTTTTTATTTCAGTATGACAGAAAAAAGTGAACCTATTATTTTAACTTTACCTTAACTTTATTTTAACCTTATATTTAATTTATATTATGTTAAAAGTTTAAAAACCAGGCTATTTGTCGGACAATTCTAAAATACAAATGACACTCTAACACTTCGCCGATATAGTGGCTAAATCTAATGCATAGATGAGATTAATGAAAACAGAATTTTGATATCATTTGAAATAAAGAGATTTTTACACAATTTGTGAATACACTTACAAAAATAAAATAAAAAAAAATAAATATAGTTATCATCACATCTTTATTTATTTATTTATTTTTTATTAGGGAAACAAACAGAACATAAAATTCACAAAGATTACACAATTTAAAATTATACATATTCCAATCAAGTTTCCACATAAAAAAAAAATACAGATTATTGACAATTATAACACATGATCAAATTAAAATTTATCAGTTAAATATAAGATTTTAAATGTATGTAGCTTGTTATATTGTGTAATATTTAGAAAATTGTTTATCTTAAGAGTTTCAAGTTGTACGTGACATATGAAAGATTGGTTAATAGGTCATTTGAGAAATTTATATGAATGAAATACAATATTCTATTATCTAAGGTATGATATATGAAATAGGCCTTAAACATGTTAAACAAATTATATTTTAAAAATTCTTAAATCAAAATAATGTTCCAATCCCATTTGTGTGAAATACAATTACTCGCAAAAAACCTTTCTTTTAGACAAAATTTAATTATACAAAAGTGCCATCAAATTAGCTATGCAAAAAGAAATCTTTTTTTTGCCGGTTTTTTTACTCTTGTATGGTTAATATCTTTTTTAGCTTCACGCTGTATCCTACCCGTAGCATTGTAGGCAGAGGGTACCTGGGAACCAAGTGTTACGACATCATACGTTTGCTATTAAGACACCTCCGTTCAGTACATTCTGCCAAATTCTCGCATTGCGTGTTGAGTGGTGAAATTCAACGTCGCGCTTTGTCTCGTTACCAGAGTGAGGAAATGATAACATTAAATATTTAATTTCAACAAATGGGGACCGAACTCACAACCGTCGCCTTTATAGTCCTATACGTATTTATAACTTATGGTACCAATTGAGGCCAGTCGTGGCACAAGGTGTGACTGTAACATCGACTGGTTGTAGGTTCGATTCCCACTCGAGGAAAATAAATATTTATTTATATTTATATTTTCATTTTCTTTGCTCTGGTGTCGAGGAAAAGTGCGGCGTTGAGTACCGCCAACGCAATGCCTCCAGAACTCAGCGGAAAGGAACAGAGTGTCTTAACACTAGGTTCTCTCTACCTACCCTGTGTGTGGAATACATCGTGAAGCTGATTCAATTGGATTTATTTTTTTAACTTATAGTACTTATGTATATCAATATACTATATAAATATAAGTACATACATACATATGTCACTTTAGGACTTACAATACGAAAGAATTTCGTAACTCTAATCTAAATACAGGACCAATAAGTATAAAAGCGTCAGAGTTCTTATAGTGACATAGTGTACTCGACTTCGTTGAATATAAACAGCAACATGTCTACCTTCGCCTTCTTCTTACTCTGCGTCCAAGCTTGCTTGATTCAGGTAAATATTGTAAATAAACAATTTATTTTTATTAATATTTTCAGCAATTCTATAGAATATTATTTTTCACAGAATGTATACAGCCAGTGTTGGCGAGGAGCTGCACCAGCTCTAGCTCCGGCTGCAATTGCTGAACCCTTTGGATACGCTGCGGGACCGTATGGTCTGGCTGCTCCCGGATACGGCCCTGCTCCTTTGGCTGCTGGTGCCTATGGTGGTGCTGGTGTCGGTGATGTAGCAGTCGCTGGTCAGCTGCCAGTTGCTGGTATCACTGATATCGCTGGACAGGTGCCCATCCTCGGCGCTGTTGAATTTGGAGGTGCTCTGCCAGCTGCTGGAGCAGTCTCCATCGCTGGTAGCTGCGGATGTGGTGCTAACAGAGCCTACTACTTATAGATTTCAAGACAATCATATCCCAGCTTATAGAATAAAAGTTTCATACAAATATATTGTAGTTTTATAAACGTGCAGCGTTTTCTTACTTTACTTCAATAATAAAGTATGCTTCTAATATTTAGCCTTAATTTAAGTACAAATACGGTAATACCAGAAGGTATTTATTCTTATCGATACGTATGAAATTATTATCAAATATGCCTCTATCTGCTTCGTCAATGACAAAGACTGGAACGCTGGCTGTTGCTCTTTGTACTCATGTAAGATAATGCTGTATATAAATTTAATAGATACAAACACTATAACTACCAAGCTAAATACAAGGTATTTTCGTGAATAATCTATACTTATAATAAATCTGTAGAAAAGTCGTTTCTGTACATTGAAAATATTAAAAAAAAATTAGCTAGGGTATTAAAGGATAACTAACAGAATCCATTTCCAACATTTTTGGAATTTTTGTCTGTTTGTCTGTTTGTCTGTTTTCCGGTTTATGTGAACACGCATCACATCAAAAGTACACAATATACTTAAGCAAGTTTTATACGTAAAAATAACCAATAAATCAAAGTAACATTAGTGTTTATTTTCATTGTAATAGCTTCACTCTATCAAAAGATATAAGTATTTAAGTTTCCAAGAAGCTTATATTTGAGATAGTAGAACTCGATACTAGAAACGCTATCTATTTTATATTTTAAGCAGGTAGGTAGGTAGGTGGGTGGGTAGGTGGGTAGGTAGGTAGGTAGGTAGGTAGGTGGGTAGGTGGGTAGGTGGGTAGGTAGGTAGATAGGTAGGTAGGTATGGATGTATGGATGTATGGATGTATGGATGTTGGATGGATGTATGGATGTATGGGATGTATGGATGTATGGATGTATGGATTATGGATGTATGGATGTATGGATGTATGGTGTATGGATGTATGGATGTATGGCATGTATGGATGTATGAGATGGATGTATGGATGTATGGTGTATGGATGTATGGATGAATGGATGTTTGGATGTATGGATGTATGGTGTATGGATGTATGGATGTATGGATGTATGGATGTATGGTGTATGGATGTATGGTGTATGTGTGGATGTATGGATGTGTATGGATGTATGGATGTATGGATGTATGGATGTATGGATTGTATGATGTATGTGATGGTGTTGATTTCTAGATTATGATGTATGGATGTATGGATGTTACATTCTATGGATGTATGGTGATGTATGGATGTGTGGATGTGTGGATATGTGGATGTATGGATGTATGGATGTAGTGTATATTTTTTTCAATTATTATTACCAGTAAAGTATCGATACTAATGTGATATCTATATATTTAATATATTAAATATTTTTTAGTAAGTTTTACAATTCTAATAGAATTAAACAACTTTATAAAATGATTTTTCCTTGCATGCGTTGTAATAATTACATCATAATATATTAGATTTTATATGTTACTTTAATTATTATCTTAAAATAATTAAATGTATTTGGATCAAATTTATTTTCTTAAAAATTAGGAGTGCTCAACAAAGCTATCATTTCTCTATGAAGATATGAATAAATAGTTATAAAGGTCAGTTATTTAATCATTACACCATTCATACATGACGAATATTACAATAAAGACAATTAAGCCGATTGTACCGCTCCCGCACCGCGCTCACGTCTTAGCTCTTTAAATCGCTTAAGTCGTTTCTGAGATAAGCGTCGACTAACAGAAAAACCAAGAAACCGACAAAATTTATAAATATTATTGTTGCTGATTCTATTACTTTGTTAATTGCTCCAATAATAATTTGTTTAGTGAAAATCGAACATGTCATGGTTTTAATAATTTTCACATTAGAAATCATAAGTGCACTGCAAGCATACATTATTTATTACAACAGGAACGTAATTCCCTGTACCGAAACAAACAAATAATTCACAAATTTAAGCGGGTGAAGCGGCGAGCTGGTTGCTGTATTTATAAAATTTTATGTTGTGATTATAATAGATGGATCACGTGGTGATGTCAATACGTTTTAATCATTGGCATGTAGGTACGTTATATTAATTTATAGTAGATATATTTCTCAAGAGAACTTAATCAAAACTTTGTATGTAAAAAAATACATGAAATAATCATGTTAGGGAAATATCAAATTTATTTTATGAATCAATCTTAATGTTATATTCGAAATAAATGAATTGTATGTAAATTTATTAATACGTTTCAAGTATGAAAAAAAGAAAAAATGCAATAAAATTGCGTTTCTGTTTTTGTTTCCAATAATTTATATTTCTATATATGTGGGACGTAAATGCGGGAACAGAGCTGCCATCTTAGTACAGAGTAACCTCTAAAATATATATTTACGTATAGTTAAAGAATAAAAAATGTGAAGAGGAATGTGTGATTTCTCTATAGAATATATTATTCTACATTATATCATAAAAAAACAGTACATATAACGGTATCCACCTGCAATATAATTATTTTTAATCAAAAATTTTGAACTTTTAATTTTGAACATTTTAAATATTTTCGTGCCATTATGATGAAAAACTTAGACAATATTTTAATTTGAAAAAAATAATTTATTAAGATAAGAATGTTGGTAGTTTTTCAAAAGATATAAGAATTTAAAAAATGTCTAACTATTAGTTCTATTCACTAAAAAATCACTATAAATATTAAATATGCTCAATTAGTGTTTTTTTCAGCACCACTTTAAATGAAACCATAGTTAATCACTCTATAAAAGCCTAATACAATAAAAAAATCCTAAAAGTGAAAAAGTTATTTTTCATATAAAATAAATTATATATTATCGTTGATATTAAAATAAAACGCTATTTGTCATTAAACACGCAAAGCCTATCAAGGGAAACCGCCGCATACGCCTCATTCCTAAATCGAGTCGTAGGTATTGGCGACAAAGTTCAAAGTTGCTTAACCTTTAGTAATACTTTTGTAGTAGTATGTGTTAACGTTATTGGTATCTATGCGTAACTGCGTCAAACGAAATACAGGTATGGATAAACATCGATCGTGAAATAAAAAAAAAGTCTACGTCTAAACTGTTGAGGTATCTTGATTAATTTCTTTAGGTATGGGCTTAAAATATTTTATCTTATATATTGCCCCCGTAAAAGGAGCGCTGACGCTTCCATTCTGTATTAATATTAAAGGCCATCGCGGCGCAGGGGCACAAAGTTAGGTTAAGTTACTTAAATCGGTTAAGCCCTTTCTGAGATTATCCTAAACGCACAGATAAACAGACAAATTGACCAAGTTCTATTACATTGTTAAATATCCGTAATAATAATTTTTCTAATATATCTTCCACGTACAGACGCCGATGAGTTAGGATTTTATTGTAAGTAGCGATATTACTATAACTATATAGCTATAACTATAACTTAGGTCCTAAAGACTCCTTAAGGCAAAAGTTTAAAGAAATTAATATATTGACAGTTGCATCTCTCTTATGAGTGGTACGAAAATGCAACTACGTTGCAAACATACATTATAGGTATATTAAAACACGAACATAATTTTAGTGTATTAAGCAAATAATTCTGTGGTTTAAGCGGGCGAAGCCGCGAGCGGGCCGCTAGTAATTAAATAAAGGAGCAGCCACAAGAGATTGTGCCTTGTTCAATTTCTTGCCAAATGTATACCATTAGCTGCTATATCAGTATATCAGTCTACCACATCACTTTCGCTTTATGGACTCGATAATGGTCTTTTTCTCATTTGTCCTCTTTATACGTTGAAAATATTCTCGTCTTTATTTTCTTTACCTGAGGACTTCCATTCGTGCGTAATGTCAAATGAATGAAATGAAAAATATTGTTCTATGTTATCCACTTCACTTTCAGATAGTTTCTCTTCACTGCATTCCGAACACTCTTCATTTATGTTATTTATGGCTATTCATATGTCAGTCAATAACAAAAATATAACGATGTAGCAAAATATATAACAAAAATATCTATTAAAGCGATCTGCATTACAAAAAATGTATATATTTTCGGTAAAAAAATATAAGTGAAAACTAAATCTTGAAAAAGACGTTCGATATATTTTAATAAAAGTCGTAAATGCAAATGGCGATGTGATAGTGATATTTTCAAGAAATTCTGACACAAACTTTGAAATGGGTCATTTGACTCATCAGGATAGGTTTAGTGTATACTGTACTAATTAATCCACTTTTAAATAAAAAAAGGATAATTTATTACCATTGGAAGATTTTTGATTTTGATAAACTTTTACCACATTCAAAAAAGTTATGACGCAGTGCCGAGTCTATTTGTTTTAAATATATTTTTAACCGACTTTCAAAAATAGAGGTTCTCAATTCGTCGGAATTTTTTTTTCGATATATGTTCAGCGATTATTCGAAGACGCCTGAACGAATTTAGATAATTATTTTTTTGCTTGAAAGAATATACTTCACAGGTGGTTCCATGGTGACCATGTCACGATCTGGGATCCTGGAGAAATCGAGAGAACTCTTTAAATTTTAAAGGCACACTTACAAGGATTTGAGTATTTTATGTGAAGACTCGTGTGCTTGCTTTCGGAAATCACAATTTGATGACGTGTAACTGATGATACAAGACCATAGGTAGACCATAGATTACTGTAATTGTTATAAGGAAAAACATTGTTAAAACTTTTTGCCAGAAATGGGATTCCTCGATCGTTGCTTTTCTTTTTAACTAACTTAAAAAAAGAAAATGTTCTCATATTCAACTCACTTTAAAAAAGGGAAAGTTTATAAATTCGCCCCAATATTTTTAATATACGTTCTTGTTCTATGCCTGATTAAGATTGAAGCTACCATGTACTCGGTCGAGAAGAATCCTTTTCAGGCCTACCCATTACTTAAAATCGTAAAATAAATTACTTTTTAACAAAATAGACAACAATAGTAAAACAAACAGGCTTAGTAATTTGATATTGTAGTAAGGTTGTTCTAGCATTAGCTTGACGCCGTCGTCAAAATGACAAAATCTTTCTTTAGTTATTTTTTTTTAAATAAATTTAAGTACTTTTGCTTTATGTTAAGTTAATTTATTTTATATTTTTTAGTTTGTTTGAAATCGGTTTAATTTTTGTTAAAAATTAGTTCATTATAATTTATAAACATTAACATTTTTAAATCACTCGGACAATGTGAGTAATAAGGGTAGCCTTATAAGTAAAAGATTTCTTTCTATACTCGGTTTGTGTTTTCTAGTGTTAAGACACTCCTTTTCCATCAAGACACTCCCTAAGATACCTTGTTACGTGTTCTAATATACGTTGTAATGAGTGGCTACAAAAAAACCTAAAAAATACTGTTTCTGTAAAATTAACTATAAAGTGGTAATTCAATATTATTATTTATATATATATATATATATATATATATATATATATATATATATATATATATATATATATATATATATATATATATATAGATTAAAAATATTAGTCTTTGGATTGTATGAGTAGCTTTTTTAGTTTAATCAAATTTTACTATTTGTTCAAGTAGGATTGCACTGATTTGTACATTATTTTTTGATTATTTTCGTCAGTACTAATTGTAAGCACCAAAAGAAAATGTTATATTTTTATTTTAGTTACTAGATGTGAACTACTAAACGACGACTAAAACATCAAAGTCAAGCTAAATAAAAACGTCTAAAAACAAGCTCTTCCTTCCCTAAAGCTTACTTAGTTACTCGTAACTAAAAATATATAGGTAGGTTTTACTGTCTTATCGATTGAACCAAAATAACATACAAAAAATGTTGCTTTAAATATGTAATATAAATTTTTTGCAAAATATTTTTTATACAACATTTTTAATAGAAGGCTCCACAGCCGCAGCCGGCGCGTGCAGGTGCGGCTAACGCAGCGAAGGCGGTGTCATAAGCAGGAGCTCCAAAAGCATAGCCAGGGGCAGCAGCGTATGCACCAGCAGCACCAATGTCTTCAGACAACATAGCGACTTCACCGTTACCACAACCATAAGCCACAGCTCCAGCACCAGCAGTTGGTAAAGCACCTTGAAGTGCCACGGTTCCCAAGAAAGGAAGAGCTCCAGCGACAGCTAGGCCACCTTCATAAGCGTTTTCGGAAATAAGAGATACCCCACTAGCGGGAATAGCGGATGCACTAGATGTTGGAAGAGCACCTCCGTTAGAAGCAGCGGCAGCAGCAGGTCCGTATCCCGAAGTAAAGGGGCTAGCTAGAGGGCCAGCAGCTGCCCAAGGAGCGGCAGCGGCGGCACAAGGGAGCAGCAGCTGCGAAAGGAGCAGCAAAAGGTGCAGTAGCGAATGGTGCAGCACCGAAACTTGAGCCAAGGCACTGTCCAGCGATTTGCTAAATTGAAAAAAATATACGTTTAGTTTTCAGAAATTGAAAAAATGTGATCTATTATTAAAAATTCTAAGAAAAATCTATTTTAATTGCATAATTATAAGGATTAACATGTTGTTATGTACATACACTTTTCACTTGGTTTTACTTACTTGGATCATGAGCGCCTGAGCGCATACCAAAAGAATAGCCTTGACCACCATGTTTACTTTGAAATTTAGTTCAGAATGCTACCGTCTGTGAATACATTGCTTTTATATTCTTCTTCATGAAGCCGAACGGTTATCTGATATAGAATTTCAAAACAATATTACTTCATCTACTATTATTATACGTATATACGTGAGGTTTCTTAGATTTCATAAAATAGGCCACACTAAATTTATGAATGTAATTAAGTACCTAATTATGAATAAAATATGATGACAGAAATAATATGCAAAATTAAAAAAAATATTTAAATTTGAGTTGGACTCCCCCATAAAGATTTATAATTGCTTGGACCACATCGTTTTCAGAACATTACCTGCTACCTGCATATTGTTTTGTGGCTGAAACCTCTGTTACATATCATGAAACATCTGATCTCAAAAGTACGTCTAAACTAACATTTTCTAATATTAATAATTACAATAATATTGTTTCTTCTATAAAATCTCCGTTTGATTTTTCTCCTTGAATTCTTATTAGGACGTTGACCTTGCAAAAAACTTTCTTCTTTCCAAAATTACTAATGGTTTGCCCTTACATATTAAAATAGTAAAGTCTTCATGTTAAAAGACAACTCTAAAGTCATGGATGACTCCTGGACTTTCGGGCTGTCTTAAAACCCGAAACAAACTCCATCTAAAATTAAAAAAAAACATCCAGATAATGTAATAATTATCAAAACATAAAATATACAAAGACGGTTGCAGTCATTTAATAAAAAAATAAATGTCACTGTGACAGTAATAGGCTTAGTAATGCGCCTCATAATGCTTTGGAAAGTTATTACAACCATAACTCACACCCAAAAACTTCGGACAAATACGATAGACTTAATTGATCCTAAAATCGAACAAACCTCCATAGTCTATAAGAAGATTTCTTATTAATACAGGACAGGATAAAGCTGCGAATACACCAACTTCATTAGCAATGTACAAAAATATATACGAACAAACCCTTAGTATTTTGGCCTTATGCCCATTAAATCGGTTATAAACAATCTTAAATTGTTGGTTGAGATGGTATATCCAATTGGGTACTAAAGCGCTATGTAACCTGTCCTTTGAAACTAGTATTTTCCAAGTGGATTTTAAACGAGCTTAAATTATTATTAAAAACTATAGCAGTGTCCGTGTCACTAACAAGACCGAACTAGACCTTTCTCTATACTCATTTAATTTTCAAAAAAAAAAAGGAAGAATAGAAGATAAAATTCACAGCTTATAACTCATTTGAAAAGAATACATTGGTTCTAAATCTCAATTCGCAAAAGGAACGTCTTAGCTGTTTTTTTCCTGGCGTAAACTTCTTTTGTTTATTGCCACTGGGTTCTTTGTTAAATGCTTATTCACTAAGACCAAGCTTTGTAAGAAGAACTGAAAAATTTACAATAATTATTATAAAGAATTATGGATATACATATATTTTCTCAAGCAATGAAATATTTTGGTCTTCATAATATTTAGTATTTTAGAATAACAACATAAACATTCGTAGCGCAGCGGCACTAAGTGTGACTGTAAAACACACTGGTTGTGAGTTCGATGCCCACTCGAGGAGATGAAATATTTACTTAAATTTATGTTTCTATTTTCTTTGCTCTGGTGTCGAGGCTAAGCGCGGCGATGAGTTCTGCCACTCAACACGCAATGAACTCGGCAGAAAGTGGGGAACGGAGTGTCTAAAACACTAGGTTCCCTCTGGCTACCCGGCTGTGTGTGGGATACACCGCGCTTTATCCTCGACACCAGAGCAAAGAAATGGAAATATAAATTTAAGTAAATATTTCATCTCCTCGAGCGGGGATCGAACCCACAACCAGTCGGTTTTACAGACACACTTTGTACCACTGCGTCACGACTGGACTCAAAATTAATTCTCCAAGTGGGAATGGAATCCACGTGCGTAAAGATTTATCATTTTGACAAATCAAATGACTACTTGACTTCACTCTTAGCTTTAAAAACCACGTTTAATAAACTATTGCGAAAGAATAAACTACGTAAAGGAAAAATATAATATATAAACATTGGAATCCAAGTCAAATATATTGTTCAATAATAGTAGCAATACAACATCAACATGTCCACTTTTGCTTTCTTAGTAATCTGCGTTCAAGCTTGCTTGGTTCAGGTAAATGTTGTGTATTTAATGATAAATTTAAAAAACTTTCTTCTTCTTCTTTTTCACTTTTTTTTTGCTCAATATCTGAGACATTGAGTTTGAGTCACTGAGTGCCGAAACTCAACGCCGTGCTTTGTCCACCAAAGCGACAAAATAAAAATAAGGGAAATATAATTGTTCCCTTAAGTGAGGATTGAACCCAAAGCTGTTGCGTATATAATCAGAATCTATAGCATTACTCTTCGATATCCTAATGTATTGTTTACAATTTTTAACACTATGTTCCCTCTGCCAACCCGGCTGTGCGCGGGATACAGGGAGAACCAGATTTTAATATAAAATATTTTTTTCAAATTTTAGAATGTATACAGCCAATGTTGGAGTGGGGCTGCACCAGCTTTAGCTCCGGCTACATTCGCCGGACCCTTCGGATATGCCGCGGGTCTCGCAGCTCCTGGACCTTACGCTGCAGGTCCATATGGTCTGGCTGCTCCTGGTTACGCTCCAGCCCCCATAGCTGCTGGTGCCTACGGTGGTGCTGGTGTAGGTGATGTAGCAGTTGCTGGTGAACTACCAGTTGCTGGTATCACTGATATTGCGGGACAGGTGCCCATACTCGGTGCTGTTCAGTTCGGAGGAGCTGTGCCTGCAGCTGGAGCTGTCACAATTGCTGGTAGCTGCGGATGTGGTGCTAACGGAGCTTACTATTACTAAATTGTAAAAAACCATGAATTTACGAGCCGAAATAAATGCGTGACGATCCTATTTTTACTCTTTATCCTATACTATCCTCGGCGCTGTTGGATTTGGCGGTGCACTACCTGCCACAGGAAACGTCTCTATTGTTGGTAACTGCGGATGTGTTGCCAACAAAGGTAACTACTACTGAATATACCTACAAAGTTTAAAAATATACAACTTAAGCTACCTAAATAATCCTGTAATAATAAGATGTTTATTATTTACTTTTGATTGATTCCGTACCTTTATAAGATCACTTTTTTGGCCGTCTGTCTGTCTGTCAAGACCATTTATCACGAGATGGCGTGGATGTATCAGCTTAAAGTAATATTAAATATGCAGGTCTGTGTTTCTATGGTATGGATGCCCGTCATGCAGAGGCACAAGCGTGTGACTGTAAAGGTGATGGTTGTGGATTCGATTCCCACACAAGAAAATGAAATATTTAATATTTTCACTTTATAAATATCTTCAAAATTACTTCGCTTTTCAGTGATGAGGCAAAGCGTGGCGTTGAGTTCAGCCACTTTTACTTTACTTTAGAACAAGAAATTTCTCCAATCCAATAAATATAAAAAATATATATTTTGCGGGAGTCTTGTATTCTCTGATAGGCTTAGGATTCTCTGTAATTGTTATCGATTATAGGGTCACATAGTTTAAAAGCGTAACATTTTGTCTCAAGTCGTAACTTTCAATTGATTACTCTGCGGAACAAAAAAATCTGCGGCATTTATTTTGTTAATTGTTTTTAAAAATACTTATAAGCCCAAAGTATAACCTATATACTTTTTGTCTAATATTAGTGATTTAAAAAATATAACACAAGGTTTTTGTAAAAATCTTTACAAAAACCTTGTGTTAACATCCACAATACTTTTTGCTACATATGTGGCAAATTTTGTTTTGAAAGTTTTGTTTGAAAGAAAACAGATCACTCAATTTTAGATAAAAACCTATGAAACATACATTGGCACATAAATAGCCTAAAAGAATGAATTGGGTGCCCACAACATCGTTTATAAACCTTGTGTAGAATCTGTATGATTCTGGAGTCAAGATGGATGTAAAGGGCTTCGATTCGGAGTGCCTGTGATATTGACTAAGTCTTCTAAGACCTTTTTTTTAGGTGAGGAACTCCTGTTACGGATACCGGAAGACTTCTAAGACCTGCTCAGACAGGTGACTGTTAAATAAGTATGTCAAAAGATTTCAACCCTGAGTATCTGAGTAGTGAATCCGTACTCTTACAAAAGACCATGACTTTGCAAATTCTATGTAACAAATTAATGGCTAGACTTTGTTTTGGTAGTCAAGTGTTTCTTGGAAATAATAAAGTAAGTGACTAATCAAAATTAGTCGCCAAAATTTTTCAAATATTTACAATAAGCTAATAGGAGCCATTTTGAACTTAAATTAAGGATTGTTATGATGTCATAATTCTTGTTTTTTATATAATTCTTATAAAGTCAACATATATAATATACATTTTTGTATATATTGATACAACAAGATATATAATATACATTTTTTTATATATTGTTTTTTTTTTTCAGTAAAATAGCTAAAAGCTTTTCAAGTCAATAATTTGCACCAATTTGGCAAATGTAATAATTCTCTAAGCCGCCGCCGCCTAGGCAACTGTTCCTCGATGTGATATCTTAAAATTTTACGTAGAAAAATGTAGTAATACTTAGTGTATTTCGTCTTCACTTTGTCCTCTTTCATTTGATACCAAATAAGTATTATTTCAACAATTAATTATAAGATACTAAATAATTAACTTCAATTTAATTTTTTTTGTGTGTATGAACTATTTAAAATTAGAGAGGTGATCTCATCAAGGGTAAAAAGAATGTATGACTTAGTGGTGCAAGTATTTAGACGGTTCGAGTCCAGATACGTTCAAACATTTATAATTTTTATACGTCTTCTAACATTTTTTATTCTTAACTTGAAATGACAGTTAAAACAAAATAAAATAAATGTCCCTATCATCTTTATATACTTTCAAATGTCCCTATCATCTTTATGTAGTTACTAGCGGCCTGCTCGAGGCTTTGCCCGCTTGAATTACATGATTATTCAATTAAGAAATATAGATATTATAAACAGCCTTAATTATTAATTAATTGATTTGAAAAGTATCAAAGATACTAGAGGAACGTCACGTCACGAAGGGAAGGGGGCATGTATGAAGATGTTGATGACAGTGGACGAGGCGAGCGAGGTATGCAAGGACCGTAGCGTTTGGCGCTCCGTTCTCTCTGATTACCCCGATAGGGATACAGCGTGAAGCTAGATTAGATTAGATCAAATACTTGCTTTATCTATTATTTATAAGGTCAGGTCAGCTTCACGCTGTATCCCGCACACTGCAGGGATAGGCAGAGGGAACGTGGTGAAAGACACTGTGTTCCCCACTTTCTGCTGAATTTCGGAGGCATTGCGTGTTAAGTGGCAGAACTCAACGCCGCGCTTTGCCTCGACACCAGAGCGAAGAAATGGAAATATAAATTTAAGTAAATATTTCATCTCCTCGAGTGGGGATCGAACCCACAACCAGTCGGTTTACACTCACACACACCACGACCGGCCTCATTATTATAAACTTACTGTATTTTCATTTATTGCATTTAATTAATATAAATAGTTTGTGTAATATTACACGAACCATTACGGTACACCCGGTACTACGGTAAACTTGGCTTGACACGTTGTTGCGTGTCTGAATGTATTAATAGTCTTTTTTTTAAATTCTTTTAGACATCTTTATTTAGAATTCTCGAAATTACAGGTTTTTAAGGAAGGAAATTGTGTCATCAACGACATTCATTTAAATCCATCACGTTTTCTTTCGTAATTCATAAAAGTACCATTCATTTTTAGAGACCGATAAAATATTTCTATGAAATTAAGTATATAAAGTGTTTGTGTAGCAATTCATAGTATATTCAACTTCAAGTTTCATGTGTTGACAAACACACAAAATGATTAAGGTTCTACTTTATGTTGCTGCGCAGGCCTTTTTCATTCAGGTAATATTTTTAAGTAATTAATAACAGGAGCTATAGTAATTTAAAACATTATTTTTAATATCATATAAGGACGGAATTTATAAAAAATGAGTGGACAGATAATGCCTGATGCGACATTTCGTTCTTCGCTTCCTGGCCAATTTGAGACAGTGGGTTTTGTGTGGAGGAACGCAATGCCACGTCTTATCTTGCAACGCATTCACCCTAGTTAAAGCACTTTTCGGGTTTACAGTCTGACAATTTCACAATAGCTTTAACGTGTACGTGTAAAATAAAATTATCATATCAACATCACAATGAACTGACGTTATAACATACGCTAGAATAACATTAAAACTCAAATTTTCTCGAATAATTTAATAAACTTTTTGTTATTTTCAGACCATCTCAAGTCTACCAATGAATGCTGCTACTCGACTAGCAGCTTACCCATTTGGTTTATCTTACACTCCTTATAGATTCTTCCGGTCCCCCGCAACCTTAGCCGCGTCTAATGGGCTTGGGCTTGTTGTTACAAGCGCATCTCCAATAGAACCATCAGGCGTATCTATTTTATCCGAAACCGTAACGAAAGGATACGTTGCGGTCGCCGGGGATGTACCTTTCTTAGGTACCGTAGCCTTAGAAGGAGTTCTACCAACACTTGGTTCCGGTGCCATTACGTATGGTTGTGGTGATGGATCGGTTGCAATGGTTGAGGAAGATTATCCGGCTGTTTACATAAGTTATGCCGCACCATTTGGTTATGGTGTCTACGGTTATGACGGTTACCCAACATACGGATTAATGTATTGATAGCTTAATTAATAACTTCGATCGATCGACTTATAATTAAAGTAATATTTCATAACCATTATTTTCCTTAATTTTAAACTGAACCTTTTTAATTTAGTTTTAGATTTCTAACAAAAACATTAAAGTCCATTTTTGTGGAAAATTTAATACTTATAACTGTTACAAATGTATATACGTACTTTTCATTAATTCAAAAAGTTTGGCTAATACCTTCTGATTATTACTTCTTGTAAGTCCAAATACGCTGATTCTAAGCTACATCTAAATATAGAGAAAATAATGATGTATAATAAATATTCATTTTTACTCAGGCGTATGACTGAAAACGCGGTAATTCGATTCCCCTTCAGGGAATAAAATATTCAATAGTTTTATTTTCTCGATCTGGTAAAAAAAGTTATAAAGCTCACCAGCTTAGCACGCAAAGTCTCGAAGTTTCGGCGGAAAATATGAAATACAGGTTCTCAACAATAGGTTCTTCCCTCTGCCTACCATACTGAGAGCAAGATAAAGCTATAAATATTTATTTCAAAATGTTTCAGTCTATAGAATGAAATATTAGCTGTGGCTCTCTTAGCCCAGTAAGGGCAGATCTTGATTGATACAAAGTAAATGTTATTCGAATCATATTTTTAAGATATAACGTAAATTACCTTAAAAGTATACAAACACGTATAAACGTACATACGTTTTTTATCAAGTCTTTTGCGAAGAATTTTCCAAGACATTTTACGTGTTAAGTAGCAGAACTCAACATCGAGGTTTTAGCCTTGTTGCCAGTGCAAAGAAATAAAAGTATTAGTAAATAATAATCCATTTCTCCGAGTGGACATCGCACCCACAACCGTCACGTTACAGTCACACCCTTATGCCTCTGCGCCACGACAGCCTCGTATATCAAGTATGTCTAATAATATCTAATATTCGTATTGATTTGCTTATAATCTCGATTTCTGTTTTTTTTTCTACCTTTTTCTTTTCACTCCCCAAATATGGTGTGCTAGAAATATGTATATCCTTTCTCGAAGCAGAAGGAAATAATGTTCCTGAACATGGAAATATTGCTGCTAATTGCTTAAGAGATGAAAGGTCACAATGAAATATTGCAGTGAAAGAATTCGTTTAACCCCCATACTTCCTGACACCACATAAATTAACTTAGAACTGCTTAAAAGCACTATCGTCGTTCCGAAGGTAACAATGCTTCGCTCAATATTAGAAATTTTAAACATCATATTCCTTGTTACTTCTCAACACATTCAAAGTTGCAACTCGCGGGTTTGATACGAGCGTATCTGTAGGTGAAAGTTAAATTAACAAAACAGGGATCGATATCGTTCCATAAATGAATTATGGTGTAAGAGTTCACCCACCACTTCTGAGGAGTAAAATGTAAAGTAAGAGAAAATAATCAAAAAACGATAAAAAAAATGGATATTACATATTATTAAATTATTTGTACTAGTAGTCTTGAGCAGATTTCATTAATTCTGAGGTTAATGACATTATACATATATTAAAAAATAGCGGCTCCGCCTCCGGCTTCTCCTGCTTAAACTACATAATTATTGATCTAATAAACAGAATTGACTGACAACAAACACAACTATAACTAACAATATGATTTTTATTACTTTAATCTGTAATATTCTAAAATATTTTTTTTACTACATTATCGCAATTTCTATAACGAAGTTTGATTGTTTTGAATTAAAAATACGACGAATGATATTTGATAAAATCAAAAAATCAGCTTCACGCTGTATCCCGCACACTGCAGGGTAGGCAGAGGGAACGTAGTGAAAGACACTCCGTTCCCCACTTTCTGCCGAATTACGGAGGCATTGCGTGTTAAGTGGCAGAACTCAACGCCGCGCTTTACCTCGACACCAGAGCGAAGAAATGGAAATATAAATTTAAGTAAATATTTCATCTCCTCGAGTGGGGATCGAACCCACAACCAGTCGGTTTACAGTCACACTTTGTGCCACTGCGCCACGACCGGCCTCATGATATTTGATAATTATAAAAATATATATAAAGCTAATTATTTCTTATATATTTTAGTAACATTACGTTCTACTTATTTAGAAAAAGTATTATTTAGAAAAATGTTAAAAAACATTACGTTCTTTTCACCTATGTAATGTACGTTTGATCATAATTTTAAAACTCTGTTAAATATGCTGATGTTAGTAAATAATTTAATTTACTCCTTCAGAAACAGCCTTAAATGTTAAATTATTGATTTAAAGGATTCATAATATTCTTTGTTATTCTTTATTTTATTATTAGTTAAATAAAAGAGGCCAGTCGTGGCACAGTGGCACGAAGTGTAACTGTAAAACCGACTGGTTGTGGGTTGGATCCCCACTCGAGGAGATGAAATATTTACTTAAATTTATATTTCCATTTCTTCGCTCTGGTGTCGAGGCTAAGCCCGGCGAAGTTCTGCCCCTCAATACGCAATGCCTCCAGAATTCAGAAGAAAGTGGGGAACGGAGTGTCTTATCACTAGGTTCCCTCTACCTACCCTGCCGTGTGCGGGATACAGCGTGAAGATGATTTTTTTATTAGTTAAATGTACAAATTGCAAATATGTAATTATTACAGAGAACACGTAGGAACACGTAGGCTTTTAGGCATTTTTATATAGATTTATTTCAAATGAACGAATGAACTGAAGAATCTATATATTTATTTAATATTTCTTTGAATATCAAATCGGTCTTTATCTATGTGCTTAATTAATTATGACTAAAACTTATGATTTATAAAGGTAACTATATATTTTTATCAACAGTCATATAACCAAGATGTTTCGGTGTCGAGGCAAACTGCGGCGTTGAATTTCGCCACTCAACACGCAATGTTTCCAGAATTCAGCAGAAAGTGGGGAACGGAATGTGTTAACACCAAGTTCTCTCTGCCTATCCTGCTGTGTGTTTCATTATTATTGTACTTAATATAAATTAAAAAGTTCGTGTAATAGCACCCGGAGCAATTCTAGTTCCCTTTTCTTGAACTTACTGCAACACGTTCCCGTGTTTTGCAATCTCTAGATACATTATTAATAGTGAAAATATTGTATTTTTAAAATTCTAAATTCTTGGAATTATTAAGTAGGCCTACAGCTTTTGAGGAAGGAAATTGTGTTATCTACTATATTCATTTAAATCCGTCACGTTTTCTTTCGTAATTCATAAAAACATAATTTTCGTTTTTAATTACCGATAAATATACAGAATTTAGTATATAAAGTGTATGTGTAGCGTTTCATGGCATATTCAAATTGAAGTTTCAAGTGTTGACAAACACACAAAATGATTAAGGCTTTACTTTTCGTCGCCGCGCAGGCCTTTCTCATTCAGGTAATGTTATTTACATATAAATTCACCATATATTAGTAAATAGATACGGTATATAATATATTTTTATGTATATTTTTGTGATTAAATACACGGATACGGATTAATAAACACAGCAGGGAAGGCATAAGAAACATAGTGTTAAGCTTAAGACACTCCGTTCCCCAATATCAGCCGAATTTTGGAGGGTTTGCGTGTTGGTAGCGGAACTTAAGCCGCACTTTGCCTCGAAGAAATGAAAATTAAATATAACTTCCTCGAGTGGGAATCGAACCCACAACCTGTCGCGCTTGTAGATGTACTTTGAGGCTCCAACTGAATTATATTTAAATCTATATTTTTTTTATTATTTATTATTGTAAGATTAAAAAAGTGACTTTAGTTTAAATAATAAAGTTACAAAATTTCTGGGTAGGCAGAGGGAACCTAGTTCAAGACACCGTGATTTTTACTTTCTGCTGGAAATCGAGATACAGTTTCAAGAGTGTAGAAACTCATTTCAGCACCTTTCCTTGTCGTTCATTACCATTATCATCCCTTTGTTATAAAAAAATAATCAGAGTGAGAAAAGAACCCTCAACCTTCGCGCGTAAACCAGACTGTTATGACGCTACGACACGACGGCCACTTAAAAATATTACTTTAAAGTATTACACATGCGTCAAGATATTTTTTGTCAAATAATAGAAGTCAACGCCGCAAAAGTCATCAAAGCCATCAACTGTTGTTATCATATAGTATAGATTAACTTTAAAAACCGTTCTTGAATAACTAAATAATTTTTTTATTATTTTCAGACCATCTCAAGTCGGCCAATGGACGCTGCTACTCGACTAGCAGCTTCTCCATTTGGTTTATCCTACGCTCCTTATAGATCCTTCTGGTCCCCCGCAACCTTAGCCGCGTCTAATGGGCTCGGGGTTGCTGTTGCAAGCGCATCTGCAATAAAACCATCGGGCGTATCTCTTTTATCAGAAAACGTGATGGAAGGATACGTTGCGGTCGCCGGGGAAGTACCTTTCTTAGGTACCGTAGCTTTGGGAGGAACTCTACCAACAGTCGGTTCTGGTGCTGTCGCATACGGTTGCGGTGATGGATCGGTTGCGATAGTTGAGGAAGATTATTCGGCTTACGCAAGTTATGCCGCACCATTTGGTTATGGTGTCTACGGTTATGACGGTTACCCAACATACGGATTAATGTATTGATAGCTTAATTAAGAACTTCGATCGATCGACTTATAATTAAAGAAAAATTCAAATGATTGTTTTTGTTTGGTATTGAATTAACCTTTTAATTTAATTTCTAGCTTTGTAACAAAATCTTATATTTTAGTTTTCTGTACGTTTCTGTACGTATAAGTCCGCTAAATACCGCAAAATATGGGACCCATTGAATATTAATAAACAATGTGGTGCGTTAAAATATTATTTATTTACAGACTTCATTACTATTATTTAAATTCAAAATAAAATATGCAATTTAGTAATAAAAAATTTGTCGACTTTAGCATTGAACTGATCTTTATGTTTTTTAACAAATTTATATTGGTAAAAATTCCGTCTATTCTATCAGTTCTGTCTGTCTGTTCTAGTCTACTCTGGATCCCATCGACAAAAAAAATATTGATATATATACGTAATTTTATGAAAGTTACCATACAGGCCGCATTTATAATTAATTTTATTTTCTATTTATTTTTTATTTCTGATACTTTTTTTAGCTTCACGCAATATACTGCATAATATAGAAGTTTTTAATTTTTTTTATTTATACCGAATATTGCTATTTAAAATGGATTATTATATTGGGATCATCGTGGTGCAGTGGGAGGGCATGTCACTGTAAGTGTTATGATTGCGGGTTCGATTCCTTCCGACGCGAATCGTTCGCGAATAATTATTATCATTTCCTTGCTCTGAGATCGAATACCGCTGCTTAACACATCACTACCATCATCATCATCATCATCATCATCATGTCAGTTTTCCGACAAATTCGGACGAAAGAAAAAAGAAATACAGATACAGATTGAAACTGAAAAAAAAACCACTAATATAATACTATAAAGAAGATAATTTATAAACAGTGCATTCATTTACGAATTCTCAAAGTCAAAAGTTAATAGTATGTATATAAGAAACGGTACGTGTGATAACGTATAATTAATTGCTTGTGTAATACAAATTATCCAATACAGCAAAAATGTCCCGGATTTGTGAAAATGTGTGCAAAAATAAATCGACTATAAGTAGATCCACAACGTCTCCGAAAATCGCGGGGTTCGATTCCCACGCGGGGCAAATAATCATTAATAATGTGTCAACACTAACTTCTCACTTAGTATGAGGAACTAAAAATGGTATTTCTTATAAAACTTCAATAGACTGTTTGATTTTAAAAAATTTCGTAAACCTAAACCAAAATACTATCTTGCCGGTATAATATGCTAAATGAAGTAAGTTTTAGATAATTTCTTTTTATATATCTACAGAATATTTTCTAGAAATATTTTGCAACGGAAATAGATAATATTAACACATAAAGTTACACAAATATTATATGCAAAATTACATAATATTTAAGATAAAAAGTGAGTACTGCAAATAAATTTAGCGTATAAAAGAGTTTTTAAGGAGAAACCAATTTATAATATTTTTATGTAAACTTCATGGTATGGCGCAACTTAACGTCGCACTTTGTCTACGAGATATTGGAGGAAATGAAAATAATGCAAATATTATATATATATATATATATATATATATATATATATATATATATATATATATATATATATATATATATATATATATATATATATATATATATATATATAACACTGCCGCGGGTAGGCCATTCCACAGTTCCGTGGCGTGGCGCGTGGAAGGAAGTTCCTACGAAACCGCACAGTAGTGGCAGGTAACAGGTCAAGCCATTCTTCAGAACACTCACCATGATAAATGCGATAGAGAACGCACAGCGAGGATACGTCTCTACGCAAAGCCAAAGTATCAAGCCCTTCACAGATTATTGGGCCCCCAATGATTCGAGTGGCTCTACGTAGTATGCGATCAAATGGTTCAAGCTGATACTGGGTGCACCAGCCCAAAGATGAGAACAGTACTCCATATGAGGCCGAACCTGGGCCCTATATAAAGCCAATCGGTGTTTTGGCGGGAAGTACCGTCTCGCTCTGTTGATGACCCCCAGTTTCTTCGAGACCAACTTGGCCTTGCTTTCCAGATGATCGCGATACTGGCAGTCACTCGAAACATTAAGGCCCTATATACTGATACTGGGCGCGGCTGTAAGGGGAGTGTTTTGAAAGACTGGTGACACGATAAATGGGATTTTTTTTGTGTTTAACCCGCAAACTTGTGTCTTCAGGGGGTTAAATTGAACTAAGTTCCTTTTACCCCATGAGGAAGCATTGTCGAGGGACGCCTCAACAGAAGACACAAGTTTATTTCGGCACTGTTCAGCGTTTTCCCGAGAAAGACTTGCTCGGCCGGAGTAAACAGCGTCCACCGTGCTATCATCTGCATAGCAATGAATACTAGAATCCTCTAACATGCCATTGATATGCAGAAGAAACAGCGTAGGGGACAGCACGCCGCCTTGGGGAACGCCAGCGTTCACGGGCATATGTTTGGAGCAAAAACCGTCGACAGCGACCCTGATGCTGCGCTTACATAAATTCTCGGGAAGCCCATACGATGGAAGTTTAGCCAGGAGCGCCCTATGCCACACTCGATCAAAGGCCTTCGCCATGTCCAAACTAACTGCCAGGCCCTCTCCCTTGCTTTCAATAGCCGCAGCCCAACGGTGGGTTAGGTAAACCAGAAGATCACCGGTTGAGCGACCATGGCGGAAGCCATATTGTCGGTCGTTAATCATTCGGTGATCCTCTAGATAAACCAAGAGCTGACTATTAATAATGCTCTCCATGACTTTTGAGAGCAGGGAGGTGATAGCAATAGGCCTGTAGTTAGATGGATCGGACCCATCGCCTTTCTTTGGGATCGGGTGGATAAGAGCGCTCTTCCATGAGTCTGGGATTACGCCGACTGAGTAGGAGTGCCGAAACAAACGCGTTAGCACCGGTGTCAGCTCAGGAGCACAAGACCGGAGCACTAAGGGAGGGATGCAACCTGGCCCGCTCGACTTGTGGGTGTTCAAAGAGGACAGAGCTCGCCTAACAGCTGTTTGGTTAAACTTAATCTCAGGCATTGAGCTCTGGCACCGCGGGATGGTCGGCGGCGTTGTTCTCTGGAGATCGGCTTTCTCTTTTGCCGAAGCGAAGGCTGGCTAAAGTTGCCAAGTGCCGCCTTTGAGAGCGCCCAGAGCTTATGAGTTCCGGAAGAGTAGCTCTCAGGCTTCTCGCCAATTTTGGCGATATGCTCGGACCTTGCTCCGGCAATTTGCCGCTTAAAGAACCTAGAGGCTCGGTTATACTTTCTTTTTGAGGATTTCACCTCCGGGTCCTTAGTAACCAGTGCCTCAGTCCAGATTTGATATGCCTCGCGTTTGCTAGAGGCAGCAAGCTTATAAGACGTATCAAAAGGGATAAGATGAGTAAAAAGTACGCATCCCATCCCAATCTGCTGACTTGTAGTGCCAGACGCGACGAGTTGCGGGTGATCTACAGCTGCCGCGCTTAATGGGCACAAGACTCCGTACCAGGCAGTGGTCAGAAGACCCCAAAGGGGCATCGACGACAACCTGGTACTGTTCCGGATGTGAAGTCAGCAGAAGGTCCAACAAAGAGGCATGCGCATTAAAATCGTCAAGTATCACGACCTCAGCGGAGGATCTGTGAGAGCATATCGTCGATAGCCGATTGAATGTTCTCCATGAGCCGATCCGTTTCTGCATTACCACTGTGAGACCTGTAAAGGCATGCGTAGACTCGGGCACTATCGTCCGATCTCCGGAGCCCGGCATTACCTGATGCGAAACGCAGTGGCATAAAGCCACTACTTAACGCCAGTTTTAAATCCCGGGGGTGGTAATGATCCGGTCGAGTCTGCCCATGCGTGTTGCCATTGCTGGCGACGTGACGTACTTTAGTCACCTCTTACGACACCACCAGTACCAGGATGATCCTATTCTAAGCCGGGATCACACGGCTAAATATAATAATTCTCCTGAGAACCTGAAACTGGCGGTGTTTCGGTCAGCCAACTATCCCACGACAGCCTTATTTAATTAAACGTTAAATAAAACGTAATCTTTTAAATTTTCAGGATACCCTCGGCCAATGGATTCGAAACGAGGCTGCACCTTGCTTAGAAGGATTTGGTACAAGTAACGGGATGGGTCGTGGAACATTTGGACCTATTAGTAACTCAATCATGCCAACTATTCCAGTTTCTAACCCAGCTTCACTAACAGCTATAGACAACAGGGCAGGGCCGTGGGCCTCAGCGTATACAGCTCCCGATTTTAGTATTGTTAGTGCCAATAAGTGTGGATCATTTCATGTGCAAAGTTCATCTCCAATCGCACCGAATAGTATATCTATTAAATCAGAGAATTCTATTGATGGCACCTTATCTCTAGAAGGCATGCTCCCATTTCTAAGTACAGTAACTCTTAATGGTGAGCTACCAACATATGGAGCTGGTGGTGTCGCTTATCACTGTGGAGAAGGTGTAGCAATATTGAGTGAAAATTATCAGACAAATGATATTTTAAGCGTAGAAGCTGATGATAAGAATATGAAAATTCAATCGAACGGTTTACCAAGATTCAGTAAAGATATACCTGCTGAACGGCGATGTGCCAATGTTTAATATTATTATTTTAAATAAATTGTATATAAGTTAATTTGTTTTAAATTTTTACATGTTTAAATTGTTATGACACTGAAAATATAAAAAACTTATAGAACAGCCTTTTTTTAATTTCTGTGAAGGAATGTACTGATGAAATATCGTAGAACGAAAATAACTAATACTATACAAAGTAATCTATACATATTACTTTTATTTGCATAAGACAGGCGTAGGGGAACAAGTGCGTTATTGTATAGGCGACTGGTTTTGGGTTCGATTCCCACTCGAAGTTGACGAATAAAGCTGAAATTAATATCAAATATTCAAGTCTGTGGTCCAAAGCACAGAAAAAATTAAGGTTCTAAATCACCATAATAAGAAGACACGAGCATAAAATGCATAAATGCACAATTTTGAATGAAGTTAACTCCATAATCAAAATAAATAAGGTACTACTTCCCGTGGACCTACAGTTTTCAAATTTGGCACGAAGTGAGAATAAAGGGAAATCCGTAAACTGAAAATTTATAAATATTTCATAGAAAAAAAATATGACGAACTTATTTGTAGTGCATTTCATACAAAATGAGTCCTAAGATGAGTTAAATATATAATTTATTAAAGTTAGCCGATAAAAACTTTGGTTTGTATTTGGTTTCATTTTGTTATAAAAAATAAAATATTATGGTCCTCTCTTGTATAGTCAGCTGTTTAAGTCATATTTTCACATTTTATTTTTTCAATGTTTTTACAAGAATATATACAAATCCAACGTAAAAGTAAGTTGTTCACAAATTCTTACAATTAATTAATATTTTTTTTTAAAATAAAATGTTTTTACACCCATCTTAGTGGGTTATGTAATTTTAAATCTCTTAAGGGTTAATAAAAAATTTTCTCATATATCTTCCATGTACAGACACCGATCAGTTACGGTTTTATTACAAGTATATGTACATGAGGTAGTAGTACCATGAGTTCTAAAAATCAATGACGTCAATGTCCGTTGTCAAAGAATTTGATTTTTCTTTTAATTATTAAAAATAACCGAACCAAGAATCAAATCCCTTCAGTTCCTATTCGTATAGGAATTATTATTAGTAATGGTTTTCAGCTATTTATTGTTTATTGGAATCAATTTAAGTGAATATGTCACCTAACTTTAAATTAAATTAGAGGCCGGTCGTGGCGCAGCGGCACAAAGTGTGACTGTAAACCGACTGGTTGTGGGTTCGATCCACACTCGAGGAGATGAAATATTTACTTAAATTTATATTTCCATTTCTTCGCTCTGGTGTCGAGGCAAAGCGCGGCGTAGAGTTCTGCCACTTAACACGCAATGCCTCCGAAATTCGGCAGAAAGTGGGGAACGGAGTGTCTTTCACTACGTTCCCTCTGCCTACCCTGCAGTGTGCGGGATACAGCGTGAAGCTGATTGATTGATTGACTTTAAATGAAAATTGATAGTCGATCAAATTACGGGTCTAATCATGGAAAAAGAAATGGATAAAAAAACAAATTGAAAACATTATATAATAAATTATTTATTCTTGTATAATAATCCTATCTAAAATAAATATATACAGAGATAAATATACTAATTACCACTAAATCCACAGCCACAGGTTGCAGCTACAGAAATAATGCCACCAGCTGGCACATCACCTGAAAATCTAACAGATCCAGTCACTGGCACCTGACCTCCTACATTAGTAGTGCCAACCACTGGCATTTCCCCAGCAACCGCCACTTCTCCATTACCCGAGCCTCCGTATCCATTGGAGTTTTCGATTGTGACAGGTACAATTGTTTCACTGGCGTATGGGCTTATTCCGACTGAACCTGAAGCTAAGTTGGATGATATACCAGCTAAGTTAGCTTGACTAGTTTCTATATTAGGAGCCAGACCTGCGCTTATTGGTCCATACCCAACTGCAGGGCTATAGGCTTTATTTAATAAGGAGTTACCATAATTGCTTGTGTATCCAGATCCATATGTAGGATATTGGCTGAATGTGTTCTGAAACATACAATATTAATATTAAATATGCTTACATGCTTACATTACTAATATAATACCTGCTGAATGCGGGATACAGCGTGCACCTGATTTAATTAATTTAATTTAATTTATATAATACATACTTGTAAGAAAAATGCTAATAAAGAAACTACTAATAAAATTTGAGGCATTGTTTCTGTCTTATGAATTACAAGTATTAAGATACATTGAATGTCGTCTACTTATAAACGAATCTGAGTTTTCTTTTGAAATCGATTAATTTTAGATAATTGACGGTTATGTAATAAATCGATAAGTGAGTTCTTGTATTACATACAATATTGATTAGCTCTTCTCGTTAGTATGTAGAAATAAATACGTATATAAGATATTTTCAGAATTACCATTTATCACAATTATTAAAATAACGCATCGTAATTTTTTTAAAATATAAAATGGATTCCAGACTTGTTATTGTCTTCATTACGTTTCTTATACAGGTATTTATGATATAATATATAACAGTTAAAAAATTAATCCACAACTACCGTGGCGCAGTGGGACAAGGACTGACTGTAAACGTTATGGATTCGGGCATTCGAATTCGTGTAGAAACTGTAGAACGAAGTGTCTCAACACTAGATCTCTGCCTGCCCTGCTATATATTTACATTAACCTATGTGAAGTTAAAATATATACTTATGAAATAAAATGAAATTATACTTTCTTAGCAGTATTCTCCATATAGGTATAGGTAAGTAAATAGGCAAAGTGATTAGGTTCCCTTTGCCTATTTACTTTACCTATTACTTTTTGTTCTCCACGCACCGAATAATTTACCAGTGCAAGAAAATTTAAATAATTCATTCACCCGATTGGAAATGGAACTAGTAAACGTTGCTTTTACAGTCTGACTCTATGCCGCTGCACCAACATAACTAAATTTCTAATAAGAGTTCATCGTCTCTTAAATTACAGTTGATTGATCATCCCTATATTACAGATCATATCCGGACAATATATTGGCAGACCACTCAACTCTGCTATGGCCACTGCTGAAAGTGCTGCAATTGCAAATAACATGGTATACAGCTCTATAGCAAATAATTACGGTTCAATCGCAGCTAATGGTGGAGCCATGGCATATGCTCCCACAGCAGCAGCTAACAATTTGGCTTACGAAGCTTCATTAGAAAAAAACGCTTTGTCTTATGCAGCACCTGGTGGATTAACTAGTGGAGGAGGTTTTAAAGTAACCAGTTCATCTCCCATCGCTGCCAGCGGTATTACTGTTCATTCTGATAATCTATTAATAGAGGGGCCGTTGGCTGTCTCTGGACAAATGCCATTTACAGGAGTAGTGGCTGTAGATGGACCTTTGGCGGCTATCGGTCAGGGCTCTGTAGCGTATGGTTGCGGTAACGGCAATGTCGGGATAGTAAGTGAAGGCTTAGAGCCCGGTCATAAGAATGGACTTGGTGTAGATGGGAGTATTCCTGCGCTCGGTTATGGCAACAAAGGATTGTCGGCTCTTTACTGATTGATATTTGAGTGTATATTGTAATAAATTATTTTATAATTAACTATTTCATATGTCATTTTTTAAATAAAGACTTTTTTTAACATCAAGTAAGCTATTATATTAAATTCACGATATGTTTCCTCACAAAGCCATCGTAGCGCAGGTGCGCGACGGTTGTGGTTTTGATTTCATTTACACTTTACTCATCTCCCTGGCGTGGTAACAAGAAAAATCGCGGCGTTAGGTTCCACCACTGCATACGCAAGTCCCAAAAAATTATCGGAAAATAGAGAACTAAGTGTTTAGACTTGTATCACTTACTTACTCTCTTTGCTATATGCGGGATAGGTGGTGAAGCTATTAATTGTATAAAAGTAATTAAAAACAATACTTTGAGAAATGTAAGGAGAAACTCATGCGTTTGTTTTGAAATATAAAGCAACTACTAAACAACTACTAATTGTGTATCCACGTATACTACAATAGAATTCATACAAAATGCGTCAAAACTCATACGTGAAGACGCATATTGCTGCTATTGATTGCGTTCAGTTAGAAGATTCTCAGCTCCAGAGGACTAAAATAAAAAAATCAGCTTCACACTGTATCCCGCATACAGCGGGGTAGGTAGAGGGAACCTAGTGTTAAGACACTCCGTTCCGCACTTTCTGCCGGATTCTGGAGACATTGCGTGTTGAGTGGCAGAACTCAACGCCGCGCTTAGCATCGACACCAGAGCGAAGAAATGGAAATATAAATGTAAGTAAATATTTCATCTTCTCGAGTGGGGATCGAACGCACAACCTAGTCGGTTTTACAGTCACACTTCGTGCCACTGCGCTACGACTGGCCTGAAGCCACAGGACTATAGTCTTCAAATTTGATATTAATTTCAAGTTGATATGTCGTGTACATACTCGTATCATGTGATATATGGTATTGGCATAAAGACAGACAGATCGACAGCTGATGGACAACAAACTGATCCTTATAGGGTTCCGTTTCTTATGACATGGAATCATATTAACAGACAGCACAATAGAATTGGAATCACACATCGATTAAGGAGACCTACATTCCTTTCAATTTCTCATCGTATACGCATATTACAAATACTATTACTGCTTAACTTTTTGTCATAAATATTATTAAAAATTCAACTCTTTTTTCATACACATTAATGCTGACCAATAGCAATTTCAAATTTTTGGTCAACGGAATGAACGAATAAATAAAAGTTGACAAACTTAAATTTGCGAGGACGTGCACTTATTTTTTATTCTCCTTTCTTTCTTTTTTTATTTTTTTTATTTTTATTTTAATTGCGTGTTGAGTGGTGGGACTCAAATCCGCCTAATTTGCCTACAATTAAACTACAATTATAAGTTTGTAGTTGTTTTATCTGTAATATAAATAGAAAGTATCATTTCAAATGTTTCCTTTATTTTTATACCAAAAATTTCACTTGTTGTTAAATTTGAGTGACAAGTTTAAGTTTGCGTTTTGTTAGTTCTCACATCTTAACTGATCCACGGGAAGTACCCTATAGATTTTTGTTACGAAGGAATTCTTATTTAAAATACATTAAAACCGGTAGATTAATCTGTATGTCGTATCTCTTGTTTGCTTTGACTAAAGAGGTTTGATTTTTACTGTGGTCCTAAACACCACCACAGTAAAAATAGTCGTGATATTTGATAATAATTGACATGTTTTTGTAATGTTGTCGATTTTAGTTGGGGTTCTATTACAATTATAAATTTCCTCATGAAATACATATGAGAAAATTGATCAATATATGATAAATTTTTCTCATATGTCTTTTATGTACAGACGGAGATTGTTTATAATTTTATTATATGTAGGTATAGATTTCATTCTCTCGATTGGGAACCAAATCTACAACAGTCGTGTTTACAGTCGCACGTTTGTGCCGCTACGCCACTGCGCCACTGTGAACTCTTATTTTTTTTTTATGGAAAAAACACGGCAAACGAGCGTTCGGGTCACCTGATGGTAAGTGATTACCGCCGCCCACGACCCCGGGCAACACCAGAGGAGTTACAGGTGCGTTGCCGGCCTTCAAGGTGGGTTGGGCGCAGCGCTTTGATATACAAAGCACGGCGTTGAGTTCCATATTCTTCCTCCTGGCATTAAACCTGGCGTATGTAGCCAAGGTCTGCCTTCCTGCTTAACCTACTCCACTTAGCACAGTCTGTAACGTCATTGTTGAGTTCCATCTTGAAATATAATAATTCCTACCGAAAAATAGTAATCGAACCCACAAACATCAAACGTATTTATCAGCATATAGTAATTCTTTAACTGGCCACTATGGCTGCAATCTAAGATAGACTGACGCCATCAATTGAGACATCACTATCAATTGTTACATGAAAGTTACAATCTGTTTTTGAAACGTGCTATATTATAATTTAACTTATCGCTTTATGAGGGCAATAATAAAATACAAATATGTTCATTCATTGTTTCTCAGAATTAGTGTAGTAACAGAAGTATATTTTTTTAGCTTCATATTGAATCCCGCACGTAACCGGGCAGGCAGTGTACACCTTGGGTAAACACACTTAGTTTCTATTAAGACACAACCGTTCCCCACTTTTCACTGAACTCTCGAGGCATTGCGTGTTAAGTGGCGGTACTCAACGCCGAGCTTTGCCTCGTTGCCAGTACCAGAAAATGAAAATATTAAATATTTCATTCCCCAGAGAGGGAATCGAACTCTCAAACGTCGTATTTGAGCACCTGCGCCATGATCGTCAAAAATATAAACTTTAGGCTACTTATTGTATATACGACGTTTGTCTAAGTAAATATACAAGTTAATATGAGAAAGTGCAAAGACACAACTAAACCGTTAGAAGTTAAAGTATTATATCTATAATCATCAGCATACTCGAATTGCTTGATATCAAACAACTAGCATTCTATAAGCCTTTATATTATTTAAAAGATTGTCCCCTAATTCTTAAGAGTTAAGGATTTGAGTCTTTTATTATCATCATAGCTCAGTATGTCATCGGATGATGACTGAAGAAAATGATTATTATGAGAAATCAAATTAAATATTGAACACATAGTACGTGTCTATAAAATTTGACGGTTTACCTTAATTTCCATAGGATTCCATCATCAGATCCTAGCTTAGTGGTAATGGAATCAATAGGAAAGTATAAGAGACTCTTTTAAACTAAGAGATTTTTTAAAATCGGTCGGTTCGTAATGAGGAAAAAAATATAATGAGCTTCACGCTTCCCGTACACAGCAGGGTAGGCAGAGGGAACCTAGTAATAAGACATTTCTTTCCGCACATTCTGCTGAATTCCGGAGGATTGTGTGTTGAGTGGCAGAACTCAACGCCACACTTTACCTCAACACAAGAGCGAAGAAATGGAAATATAAATTTAAGTAAATATTTCATCTCCTCGAGTGGGAATCGAACCCACAACCGGTCAGTTTTACAGTCACACTTTGTGCCCCTGCGCAACGACTGGCCTCTAAAAATGTAGTCAACGAATATAAAACGAAGTTTTCCTTTTCGAAAAAATGAGTCGGTTAAAAAGTGAGCATTTTTGTTAGGTCAGTGAAAAAATATATCGTCGAAGTGAAGTTTTACAAATTTTATGGATCCGTACCTCAAAAGGTATAAATGGAACCCTTATAGGATCATTATAGTATAGATCATTATAGTAACTCTCGTGGACCTACAGTTATGAATTTTGACAAAAATCTGAAAGTAAGAACTTACAATACAAATAATGGCAAAAAGTGAGAAAAACATATAATCTTTGAAAAAATTGTCAACTTTATAAATTGTACTTCCCATTACCTAAATTGGTACGGAAGCCTCGGTGGCGTCGAGTCCGTTTCGCACTTAATCGGTTTTGTTGTTTATTTTTTTATAGTTAATTATCGCATATTACTTAAGTTTTTGAGAACAAATTGTGACATCTTCGCCATAGAATAAAATACGTGTAAGAATTCTTTAGTATAAGAACTTGACCACGACCATGATTTAAAAAGATTTTATTTTTGCTTCATCTTTCACAATTAAATATAATACTCAACCAGGCAACGAGGCTCGGCGTTGAGTTCCGCCGAATTCGGGGGAAAGTGAGGAACGGATGTGTTTTAATGAAAACTAAGTGAATGAAATTAGCTTGTGATTTCGAAACGGTTAGAAACGATTATTGATATATGAACGTTTAAAAAACCAACATTTTTGTGACTGACTAACTCACTCATCAAAAACCTAACTCACTTCTAGGTAACCTACAAACTCGATATTTATTACCGACGCACATTGTTATACATATATCAGCGTCACAGCTTCACGCTGTATCCCGCACACATGAGAGTGCATCTAAGAACGTAGGGAAATAAAGGGATTTTAAAAATAACAAAGTATGAATGATTAATAATACTATTATTAATTTCTTTACAAAAAATTGTGATATCCCATAAACAAAATAAATGTGAAATGGGAGCCAAGTTAAGTGGTAAGTGTATATAGTAAAAACACTCGACTTCACCGACAAAAGAATATGAGGCAAAAGAATGGCAAGCCAAAATAAAATTATATAATTGTCTGTTCACTTGGGATAAAATTCGAACCCTAGATTTGAATAGGCTATTTTACCTTCCGAAGGAATCGTATAAAGATGTTAACGTAGCGAGACTAAAACTCCCTAAATTGTCTAAGTGACTGACTTCTGATTACCAACGATACGGATAGATTACGACACTATACACTGCACACTCAGGGTATTCACCGGTTGTCACTATATGAACAAGGGTTGTCTCTAATTGCAAAATGTATTGTGACACAATAATTAGTATCGTCAGTTGCAACTGTTTGGATGCAGTTCTGTACAAGTTTCTAGTGTAGTTAAAAATTCATTCACTCCTTTATCTTCCATGTACAGAACCGCGATCAGCTACAATTTTATTATAGATTTAAAAAAAATGGAAAATACACTGCTTTCATATGTTGTAAGGTAAAAGCTAGTCCAATCATAAAGACGATTGATGATTGAAATGTTAATAATGTTTCAAATATTCACGTGAAATTGTTGTAGAGGCAAATATTGGTAGAGCTAGCCGCAGACATTCCATTATGCTAACCAAAAGCCGCAACGCCAATATGTTGGATCACTCACATATTATGTAGAGGTATATGAAGGTTCTAACATATCGATCCTATGTAAATATGTGTGTATAGTTACAAACATGCCGTCTTTCTACTATATAGGTCGTAGTGACGCAGCGGTACGGCTTCTGACTGTAAATTCGACGGTTATAAGTTCGATGCCTATTTTAGGGAATGAATAATGTTTATTTTCTAGCTCTGTCATCACACAAAGTCTTGTAAATAAAAAAAAAGAGTGAGGAGAAATTGTAAAAAAGATAAAATGAAGAATATTTATAAACTTTCCATATATGCTTTTCCCATTTTTACCTATATTTCTATGCTTAATATTAATTAAAAATATATATTTCTGTGTTGGATTGTCAATTTATCGAGGGGAGAGAATAGGAAGGTAACCAACTGAACTTGCGTATGTGTAATGCATAACTCTTAATAGTTATTAATCAGTAATAATAAATGTTACCTTGTTGAAATCTGGAAAGTCGACAAAGGAACTCACTGTAAAACTATAAATAGATAACAAAAAGAAGACTGTCAAAGGTTAGTATTATTTCGGAGTTACAATAAGCAATTGTGTCAGTTATTTTGTACGACAATCGACGAAATTTTAAATGATAAGAATCGAAATAGTTTTGTTTATGTAATTATTAATTTTCATATATAATCGTTAAGTAACTAAATAAGTATATAAGGTATTGTTTTAGACATTTTCGTATTCAGTTGTTATTCCTGTTATATTGTTATCCTAATTAGTTAATAAAATAGCTAAAAAGTATCATAATTATAAAATGTATTACAAATCTGCTGCTTTGCTTTCAGTGATGTTAATTGAGGTGTGTAAATCATATTATTTTATTTAAACTTGCTTCTATTTGACACAGTTAATGCAAATTAACCTGATGTTATTAAAACTACTTTCAAAAACCTATAATACTTATTACTAAAATAATTCTCGGTTTTAATGGACTATACGCACATTTACTGGATTATTATTTAATAAGGGCCTAATCTACGCTTCGCTCGCTGTGATGTTAAATAAAAAAAACTCTTTGTAGTATACCTATATGACTTAAAGTGCTCTCTCTTTTACGACTTTATTGATTTCATGCTGCTATATAAAAATCACTTGCAAAAATTACGTAAAATATGTAATACATATTATGTAAAACAAAAAAACTAAATACTGAAAAGAATTATGTTTCTATAATTTTAGATGATCGCTGGTCAATGCATCAGAAATCCATACAATTCTCCTCCATACACTAATGACATAAATGCTGCAAATATAGCTGCTGATGCTGCCGCAACTCCATACCCGCCCGTGGCATATACTGGTGTGGCATATGCGTCAGACATAGCTTATGCTGGTACTGGTCTTAACTATGGCTTAACTTTAGCCGACTTAGCTGCATCTCGCGGAGGCGGTCTTAGAATCAAGAGTTCGTCTTCCATTGAACCAAGTGGAGTGACTGTACAAACTGACAACATGGCAATTGAAGGTCCTCTGGCTGTTAGTGGTCAGATACCGTTCTTAGGTGTGGTAGCTTTAGAAGGTCCGTTACCTGCAGGTGGTACTGGAGCAGTAGCTTATGGTTGTGGAAATGGAAACATTGGTATCGTAAGTGAAGGTGTTGATCCTGTTGCTGTTCCATGCTCAGCTTCTGCTTACCCCGGTTCCCCTGGGTACCCTGGTACTCCAGGATACCCTACTGGATTAGTTCCTAATAATAGTTTCATGGGAGCTTTATATTAAATTTTTGTTATTTAAAATTAAATTGTTGATTCTTGATAAAATGGTCTTTTACTTGTTTTTTATTAATCTGAGGGCACCGCAGTAATCCCGCCAAGTCAAACGTGAAGCAACCACAGTCGTACCATCTTTTGCTAAAATCATTTTCGTCAGTATTTTCGTGCCCCTATTTGAGAACCTCTATATAGATTTTAAGCTTTTAAATTATCGTCTTTTCTTAAGTTATACATTAGAAGATTATAAGCACACATCAGAAGTTGAAATTTAAACTTGTAGGTCATATGTTCCGGAAGTTATACAAAAGCAAAGTTTCATTATCTCGACACTGACTGACTCACCTACTCACTCATTTATCATCAAAATAGAACTAGTACTTCCCATAGACAGAGAAACTTGAAATTTAGTACTTGGGTAGGATTCAATACATAAATTAATCTATCCCACATAAAGGGAAAACTATCAAATGTGAGCATAGAAGTTTTCGGAGTACCTGGTGACCCTGTGTAGGAACTGTAATAGCCCAGCCAAGGTCTTATAGATATCGACATACTACCTTTGCAAAAATTATTTAGCATGGTAAGAAGCTTCTTTGGGTGTACAAAAATTGGAAGATTAAAGTATCTGACGAAGAACCCTCGGTTAAATTATGGGACAAATGGACATGTTGGCTTAATAAAAGTTTTCCAGTGTGATCTTCTATTGATGTACATATGTAGAAGAAAAAAAAGACGAGTCTAATAAGAAAACCTAAAATGCTCATCATCGCACGCCATCTCTAATTTTGTTGTCACTCTTATCTACTTTCATTTATGGCACTAAGAGCTCGGCTAAACGAATAAAGTGAAAATAAAAAAAATAAAACCTGTTTCGTTTCCGTTTTCCGTTTCTCAACACAGAAGTGAAATCCCACCAAAAACGTTCTGTAAAAAACTTGGGTTAGTCAGCAACACTTTTGCTTCACTCAGTTCTACTTCTTAAAAATAATGAATGCTTTAAGAAGCAAGATAAGTGTTTTGTATGGCTTGTAGTACCTAGTTTTCTGGAGTTGAGCGAAGCTACGTTGCGCAATTTTTTTCGAAATTTGCGGTTTTGTACGCTAGCACTAGGTTAGGTTTATCAAAGTTGAATCTGTGCTCGTGAATTAGATTAACTCTATGGTACACGTTTTGACCATTTACTCAAAAACTACAATTGCAATTATCACCAAACTACTTTCCTGGTATCACCGTGTCGTACACAACGTTCAAAGCTGTAGGTTTAACCATCTAGGAGGAGTAGCATTACAACGAAACACCCTTTTGACCAGGAAGAGCTGAGCGAAGCAAAGCTCAATAATAGATGAAATGGTTCAGTGATTTTTTTTTGTAGGATTAGGTTACAGGGATCCTGCTTAAAGTAGGTTAGGCGGAAAGAACTTATATTTAAGATACTCCTTTCCACAATTTTCGAAACTTTGCGTTTTGAGTGGCGGAACTCAACGTGGTGCTTTGTCTTCTTACCAGAGAGAGGAAATGAAAATGATTAATTCCTCCGACTGGTAATCGAATCCACAACCGTTGACAACAGGTCACAGTTGCTCCACGGTTAACAGTCACAAGTCACAGTTGATCCACGACGGCCCCAAGTTGTTAAGTACACAATAAAATAAAAAATAACATCACTCCGAATTTCTGTTACTCGCTTATTATCTATCTCCAAATCTCCAAATAAAAATACCTCGAAAAATTAGACGGTGCCTGAGAAACTGAATGTCCTAACGCTAAAGTTCCTTTGCCTAGCTTTTTATATGCATGCTATATACCGCGTAAATCTAAAAAACAAACAGGTGAGAAAATCTTGACACACATGTTGAAAGTACCTCAAAAGCCATCGTTGAAGAACTGAACTGAATGCAAAACAATGTACTAAGTAACCCATATCTATAGGACTTGACACCTTTAGAACACAAAGCGTAGCAGGTAAGATGTCTCCTCACCGACACTGCACAGAAATTTGTGTCAACGTATTTATTTTTATTTTATAGCATCTTTTGGCCATCTTGGTGCATTGGAATAGTAAACGCGATAGTCGTTGGTTCAATTCTTATAAATAAAACAGTTGCCCCACTCTGCCAGACAAAGCTCAGCGTTGCGTTCTCAATGCAATACATGCAACGTGTATTGCATTGAGAACGCAATGCAATACATGTACATGCAACATGCTATATTCCAAAAATTGAAGGGAAAATAGGGAACGAAGTGCCTTAACAGTTGGTTCCATTCGCCTATTCCGTGGGCGGAATAGGCGAATGGAAAATGTGTGAAAAAGTAAGAAGTATTTTTCATTTAAATTTGAGTAACTTGGTCTCAAGAAGTAGTTTTATAACTTGACACCACTCCGTCCTGACCTTATATAGTACCTTATATAGTAGTAGTAGTAGTGTATAGTCAATTTACTGGGGGAAAGATTATTTTTCATTTTAAACACAGCCTCTGCCTACAATAATATAAAACAACATCACTCCGAATTCCAACTCCAATGTTCATCTACAGACTTTGTGCTTATGGGAGACAAAAATTTATCTTGTTAGCCCACACTGATAAAATATTAGGATTAAAACAATTTTGAGAGTTCCATATGAAAAAAAAATAAACAACGAGACTTTTAAGGATTACTTGTGTATTTACCAGTATCTGTCAGCCACAGCTTATCTTCGAAACTACTTGACTTGTATATTTCTTACTCCCATATGCTTTTCTGTGAACCAAAGTGTGTGTGAAGGTGTGAAATAAAACAATAAAATAAAACAATACATGAAAGATATTCTGAATAAGGAGCCCTTTCTTTTTGAGATTCCCCAACCCCTTTAAATGTAAAAATAGACTTTTTTAGTCTGCATTTGTATAAATTAATCAGATTTTTGAACAAAATTTGATTAACCATTCTTTGTAATAAAAAACTCATTATTTTATATATATTCTCTTAAATTACTTTCAAAATATATATTACAGGACAGTATAATTTATTTTAGTATAATTTATTTAGTATATTTATTTTCCTGTTCTACAATATACAATATATCATCTATAAATATCAGGTTTTGCCAAAATTAGAAAATTAACATAATTTATTCTTTCTTTGGGAAAATGGAACTCTCTTACTGCGCCACATATATACTTTTTTCCTAACATTAGATTTTTTATAATCCGATATTCAGATACTTCTTACTTAGTTGGCTTACATATAGGAAAGCAGACAGAAACACATAAAAATTTAAAAAAAAAAACAACTTTATTAACCAAATAAAATCAATTCAAATTACAATGTTTAAAAAACAACCAATATTTACTTATTATTATTAATTACAAAACATTTACGTTAAAGAAGGCGGCCTAACCCAGCAAGACCGGGATAGCCAAACGGCCCAGCCATTGCAGGACTTGGACCACGCGTGGGATAGCTCACAGGGGCAACAGTTGGGTATTCCTCGTTCAGAATACCAACGTTGCCATCCCCACATCCGTACATAACAGCCCCATTGCCAAGTGCCGGCAAAGCGCCCTCCAGAGCAATAGTACCTAAAAATGGCAATTGGCCATTAACTGCCAAAGGACCTTCTATGACCAAATTTTCTGATCTCAGGAACACTCCATTAGGAGAAATTGGAGATGAACTGGTCACGGCGAATGATCCTGTATTAGAAGCGGAGAGAGCACTTAAAGACAAGCCCTGAGCGTCATACGCTAAGGAATTCGTAGGTGCATAGTTGTATACCACGTTGGGCATTGGCGCATATAAATTGTAGGCGTCGATTGCAGGGCTTCCTCTATTGCCATACAAACCAGTGGTGAACATACTAATACTTTGGGCTGTGAGCATCTGTAATTAAATTATATTTTTTTATTTCATAAAACAATATTTGTTATTTTTAGCCTACCTAGATATTGCAAGTATTTTTTTAAATATTTTTCATCATCATGATTCTGTTTCTGGTAACAAGACAAAGCGCAGTGTTAAGCTAATCCACTCAAAGTCCTAATAGTCCTAGTCTCAAAATTTGAGCGGAAAGTAGGGAGTTCATATCTTAACACTATGATCTCTTTTCGTACCCTGCTATATTCGGGATACAGCATGAAGCTGAGAAGAAGAACACTTACTTTATAATATAGTTATACCTGAATAGGGAATATTTTGATATTAATATCGGATCAGTTTCGATTTCATGTTAAGCAATTAGTATCAGGAGTGAAATCCCTGTCTCCCGTTACAGCGTTAACTAATATAGTTACTGATTCCGTAGCAATTACTTTATACGTTCAAAACCTATATTAGTTCTAAGGTATAAATAATTTTATAATAGAAAAATAAATTTTATTGCCTTTATGTTTTATCCCGCCTATAACGAGGTAGGCGGAGAAAACCCAGTTCAACAAGACAAAGCGCGGTATTGAGGTCACTCAACATTCAATGTCTCGAAGGTGTCCGATTATCGAGTATTTTCGAAGATGGGAAACGAAGGATCTTAAGATTTGGTTCCCTTCTGCTCTGCAATATACGGTATACATTATCAGGATATAGAAAAAAAAGGAAAAAAATAATACCTCAACAAAAATGGCGACAATGACAAAAATAATTTTGGTAGTCATGTTGATTCTTATAGCTGTGTATAAAAACAACAAAACAAAATAAACTGAATGAGTGTAAAATTTAAATATTTATCGTTTTATACTAAAACGGCCTGTTTGTTACATAAATATATGACATAATTTTTAATAAGAAAAATATTATTAAATCTATACATACATAATAAAATTGTAACTGAATGGAAGATAAATGAATTTTTTTTTAGCTTGACGCTGTATTCCGCACACAGCAGGTGAGCCAAAGGGAACCTAGTGTTAAGACATTCCGTTCCCCACTTTCTGTCAAATTCTGGAGGCATTGCGTGTTGAGTGGCAGAATTGAACGCCGCGCTTTGCCTCGACACCAGAGCGAAGAAAATAGAACTTAAGTAAATATTTCATCTCCTCGAGTGGGGATCGAACTCACAACCAGTCAGTTTTACAGTCGCACTTTGTGCCCCTGCGCCAAGACTGGCCTCTTACTGGATATTAGTTTTAATGTGCAGATATTTCCTATAAAGTGATTATGTTATTAAAAACATGAAAGTTATTTAGATAATATGGTTCATGCGGGCAAAGCCGCGAGAAGTTTTTAGTAAATATCGATTCATGCGTAGGGAGTCTTGCAAATGCGTATTGTGTGTATGATAAAGTTATTGTGTATTATTATTGATAATTAAATTAGGTAAGCATATATTATGCGTACACTTTTGTAATATAATTATGTAGTAATAATCTAATCGGTCTGGCTAATGAAGTGCGGCGTTTATTTCCGTAATATCTAGAAAATTGGACGGATTCCTCACTTAAGAATGGGATATATTAAACATTAGGTTCCTATGTCTTTACGGGGAAAAGCGTGAAGCTGTAAGCCCTAATGAACGAGGCCATTGTGGCGCAGTGGGGCAGTGTCTGTCGGTTAACGATGGTTGTGGGCTCGATCCCATGCGTGGGGACAAATTGAAGACGAATAGTGCGGTGTTGTCTCTTCAATAATTTTTTGTCCTTTCAATACGTGTTGTAATGTCTCGAAAATTGGGTGAAACGTGATGAACGAAATTATAAAATAAATATATATATATATATTTTAAAAGGAACAAACAAAGACATTTATGGCGAGGTAAGGTTCGAATTCCGGAGGCATTGCGTGTTGAGTGGCAGAATTCAACGCCGCGCTTTGCCTTGACACCAGAGCGAAGAAATGGAAATATAAATGTAAGTAAATATTTCATCTTCTCGAGTGGGGATCAAACCCATAACCAGTCGGTTTTAATGTCACACTTTGAGCTTCTGCGCCACGACTGGCCTCACTACTTTTTACTTAGTATAAAGAATAATTAATGTATATTTACTTAAAACCAGTTGCCGTCAACAAATTTCTTTACAGAGGCTTTCTGACACTTACAAAGCGACTTCTGGTTACCACCAATTGTCATTAAACCTTTAGGATAGGCCAATAAACTAGTATCAAGGCACTCCGTTTCACCATTTTCCACCCAATTTCAAGAAATTGCATGTGGAATGTAACTCTTCACATTTGTTTGCCCTATTGGAGCGGGGACATGTGGGGCATACAATATTTAATTCTAACAATATTATATACATAGATGTATATTACAAGACAAACTGATAACCTCCTTTTTTGGATACGGTTAAAAATAAATATTATAATATCTAATTAGTTTGTAGATAGTAATAAAAATAGTAATTGCAATATCATATTTCGATACTGTTCTTATACTTTTAAGCAATTAGTTGATAATTGATCTTACAAATAATCGATAATATTATAAAGTAACTATAAATACTTAATAAAAAAAAAGATTGTATCATTTCGACTCGAATCCGAACAAAATGAAGTTTTTCATAGCACTTTGTCTTCAGGCTCTTATTCTCAATGTGAGTTTCTTTTCATTTTTAGACATTATTCTTAGGATTTTATGTTATTTTACAAGAAATTGATAATCTCCTTACATATATTTTTTTAAAACATTAAAATTTAAACGTAGCGGGACATTAAAAGTCCTATAATAAATACAGAGTAATAATAGACTGTTACAATGTTAAAAATATTCCTAAGGCTTAGAGCTATAAGGGTAGATAATATATAACGAATTAAAAATTGGCACACACTAGTTTAATTTGTAAGTATCAGATTTACGCTTTATCCCCCATAACGGGGCAGGCAGATGGAACCGATATTCTTTTGGCCAATTTTCGAGACATTCCATGTTAAAAGCCGAAACGCAACGCCACGCCCTATCTACCAGAGGGAGGAAAATGAAAACAACTTTAATATAACCATTCCTCAAATGGGAATCAAATAGTGATGCGTTATTATTATACGACTGTTGTTTATTATTTAAATTCACAGAAACGCATGGACTTTGCCAATACTACAGAATGGTCCATTCCATCCAATGCTGGGCAAAACAACTATGCTACAGCAACAGGGTCGGCTGGCACATTAAATACAGGACTGGCAAACACGCCAAATTCTTTAGCCAATCCTAACAATTACGCACCAAATGCATATACGAATAACGGTATAATGGCTACCAACAAACCATCTGTCAATACAAATTTCTTACCAAATAATTTCGCAGCTGGGAATGTTTTGGCAAATGAAATAACACCAAATATGTTCTCTAATAAGGGTATAGTAAATGAACAGATAAACACCAATGCACTACCGGCAACAATTACTAGTGCCAACTTCGTGCCAATTTCAAATGTGCCAACTGAAGTTCTGAACAATTTACCAATGACACCCGTTATATCTGAAATTGTTCCATCTTTGCAATATGGTGATATAACAATGTCTGGAGATTTGCCAATAGGTGGCACTATAAAAGTGTGTGGTTGTTTCCCAGTTTATGGCATGATAAACGTTGATGGTAACGTTCCATCTACTGGCACAGCGGTAGTAGCTGAAACGTTCGGCAATCATTTATCGGAAGTAGTATCTCAATATGCCAATCAAGTCATTATATAATTTGGTGATAATTGTTGTGTAAATAATTAGTATTATAAAATAAATTAATAATTATTTATATTAGATTTTTATTTATGACTGACGACTTCTAAATAACACTTACCTATTGTGGTGCAGTAGGACAGACTGACTGTAAACGCAGTGGTTGTGGGTTGACACTTAGTCAGTTCCTTTGCCGATTTCAAATATCTGGACGTATAATTAAAAAATCAGCAGTGTTTTACAAATGTTTCAACTAGAAAGTAATGGCGACAATAATTGGGTCCACGTTATAGCGCGGTCCCATCGTTGTGGGCACGATGAGCGTGGCACAATCCTAAAAATTCAGGGTCTTTTGAGGTCTTATATTAAATATTTCAGTGTGGGATTTGAACCCCCAACCGTCACGTTCCGCTCCGCGCCACGACGGCCTCATTCTAATAATATTAAAATAATAAAGAAAAAACAATATTCATTTTTATTGTATTCTTAATAGCAAACTCTTGTTAAGGTAATATTGGGATGTACATATATTTTGAAATAAAAAATATTATATATACTTATCGATATTAAGCTAGTGACCTCACTCGCAGTTCATCACAAAAGAATTTTAATTTTATGACTGGGGATGGTGAGGCGAAGTTTCTGTTAGATTATCACAGTGAATTTTTATTATACCTACATACATAGTGATCCCTGCTACCAAGAGTCATATAAAAGTGGTCCTTGATCATGAAAAGGTTGGGAACCCCTGATATAAAGAGATGAAAATGGTATGATTTAATAGATTCAGGTATATCATTTCCACTCTTGCAATCATCTTAGATGGCAATCTTAGAGCTGAGTTATTTATTTAGCAAAAGTGAGGTAAAGTTCACAGCATAATATCAACAGAGAAAAAAATCGAAAAAAATAAATAAAACAGTAGTCGTTGAAAATATCAAACCAAGGGGAAAACACTCAAAACACATTGAAACGAACGAAACAAGTGAAGCAAAAAATGCAAAAATCATTAGGCAAGTTGTCAATGTCAATCAGCTGTCACATCTGTCATTTAAAATGTTTTTTTTTTGGATTTTCAATAAATTATTGACATCTTATTCTATTTATATTGTAATGATATGATTTCATAAGCACGTTAAAATACTTTTGATTTAATTAAAATTAATAAATATTTTGTATGTAGCTTAGCATCTATATCTAGATAGATACGAGTTAAGTTAATTCACTGGTCTAGATGTACATGGACTGAGACTACTCCAGAATAGTCTGGTGCCCACTCCAAAAGTTTTATTAGTTGAAAGCTGAAAATTGAGAAAAATAAAACTTCAATAAAAGTCGAAGAAAATTTGGTAATTCTTTTATATATTTTTTTATTTTGAATATTAAAAAAAATAATTAAATCTGCAAATACACACAAAATACTCAGTTTCGTGCCATATTGTTACTATATTATATAAACTACTTTAGCCCAAGTCCCCTACAAAATATTTTGAAGTCCTTGATCAAACAATGTAATCCTTCAACGTTGTTTTTATCAACTTCTTGCCTTTTATATTGGTTGGAATTTTGCATACCTACTTGCATGTCTCATATTTAAATCCGATAACAATACAATATTTAATATTTTCAATAGCGTGGACGTGATGTCTATGCCAGGAAGACCAGGAAAAAGTAAACATACTTTAAGGATTTTTTAAACTGTCTTGTGTTTTTGATCCAACACTTTTTTATGTTTCATTATATATGTAATATAAATTATTTTTATTTTCCTCTGCTCTGAGAGATAAAGTGCTTCGTTCCACCACTCAACACGCAAAGTCCTGAAAATTGGGCGAAGCGTGGAGATCATAGTGTCTGAACACTAGGGTCTCTCTTTATATAATGTTCTATGCGGGTTATACTAATAAAAAAAAAACATACTCGTAAAGTGATTAATCTGGATTCAAGTATGATTATAATTTGTTTGTTTCACTACTACACACGCACTTTTCAAATAATTGCCTACGGCCTAATACTGCTGTTAATATCAAAATTAGGGCAAAATGTAGATTTTTTTTTACTTATAATAAAATATGTATAGCTTCTGTATAGTATTTCAAATTTTTTTTATATATAAGTGACGAAAAAATAAAAATAAATGCAATAATATACAACAGTACGCATATACATAAATAGGGGTGTGATATACACATATATCGATAAAATTATTATTTAATATATCGAATAAATTTAAAATACTAAAAATAGACAGTTCGACATTTTTATTGGATATACCACATATATTATTATTACTCGATTAGTACATTGGAATATTGTATGTTAAGTGGCAAAACTCGGGACAAAACTAATTTAATATTTAAAATTAAAAATTTCTCCGTAGTTTTCTAATTCTTCCAATAAGAAAGTCACAAATAATCATATTATAATAAAAAATTATATTCTTTTATGAGTACTTGATAATAATACATTATTTTTTTACAATGAATGAAACGTAAAATCAAATAAGCAAATTAAATTCTTTATTGCACAAAAACACATAAAAAAAAGTTTACAGAATTTTTTCAGCGGCCATTGTATAATTCAGTATGCGAAGACGGTACAAAACACATAATACGTACAATTAAAACAATATCTATTAGACAAATAACATTTACATATAAACATCCACACAAATTGTAAATATAATTTGGTATTATATCAAATGGCACTTCGAGGACTTTTGTAGATTACCAGTCATCACCTGCAACGTGGGTTCCGTGGGCTTTGAAACGTAGGAATCTAAACCTGCTTTTTTCTCGTTCTCGTAAGAATTTCGGGAAATCCTATGTTTGTTTCCCCAAACACTTTTTGAAATACAATCTACATCCCAATTTTTTACTTTGTAATTTTGAGTCTAGTAGTTTCACCTGTGCGTTGTTTATTAATCATTCGGTAACAGAAGAGTTTTATATACATTACTTAATTTAACACGTAGAATAAACAATTTTAAAAATATGGAAATAACAAATGATCGAGCCTTGTATAAAACGAAATTGTCACCGATTCACTAAAACATTAATAATAATTTTCAAATAAAGATAGAGATTAGAGAAGAATAGAATTCAAGAAATATTTAAGGTAGAAAAGATATATGTGAAATTATTATACGTTCTTATAGTCTACGCTAATATATTTATAAAGCAATTTGCACATACAACAATATATCTAGGTTTTGGGATAAATAGATAATAATAAACTGGTATTATTTTTCTAGCATAAGTATAGGGATTTGCTTTTAACTTTATTGTGAATATATTATATACTTAAATAACAGCTTTCGATGCATGTTAATAGTTGATACTCAGATTTTTTAAAGATTATGTGTGGACTATAGAAGTACAAGGGAAATAAGAAATTTTTGTTTTGTTTTTAACGACCGGTAAAATGGTGTCAGTTTAATCCAATAGCTTTTAAATAACTCCAAAGGTGTAATAGGATGATACAACAATGTCAGCCGAAATGCTTTCAAAATGGTAAAAGGAGAAAATAAGAAAAACACACATAATTTCTACAAAAAACAAAAAAAAATAAGCTTAACGAACGTGGGATGATTAATAATGTTAAGCGGTCATCAGTCAGTAGTAATTAAAATATAGAAAACTTCCTGTGTTAAAATCAACATCAATCAATAAACATCATCAATCAATAAAAGTTGTCTTTACAGAAGTCGATATTTATCAAATACCTCATATATTTCAGTTATTTTTATAGTCATAATTGAAATATGGAGTATTTCATATTTACTTTTGTACAGACAACAACTAATAACTATTTTGGTCGACAAGTCAAGTGAAGTTAGGTTTTCTAAACTTCTAAGCATTGGTTTATTTGGAAAGAAAATATATACATATATAAAATTCTTCTGTTACTGAGTAGTCACTCAGGAGGTAGGTACAGAACTACTAGACTTAGAAAGTTTAAATTAGTTAAAAATTATTTATTAAAATTTGCTTCACGCTGTATCCCGCACACAACAGAGGGAACCTAGTGTTAAGACACTCCGTTCCCCACTTTCTGCCGAATTCTTGAGGCATTGCGTGTTGAGTGGCAGAACTCAACGCCGCGCTTAACCTCGACACCAAAGCGAAGAAATTTATATATAAATTTAAGTAAATGTTTCATCTCCTCGAGTGGGGATCGAACCCACAAACACGATTTAAATTAGTTATGTGTATTAATTAGACAAAGGGGAACACTCCTCGAAATTTCTTCATGAATAGGAAAAAAAATAATTACATATTAAACTTCACCAACAGACATGTAATTGAGGGCAACGACTTGATAAGAATTTAGATTCACTGAGATGTAAACTAATAAAAACATTTAGAAATTGTGGCAAATTTTAAATTTGATATTTAAATATGATATATACTGAAAATACTAAGAATGCTACTACTTTTTCCAATTGTTCCCATATATTTTTAATATATATAGGTACCGTATGGGTAACCACATCCTCCAACTGCTGCAACCGAAGTAACCGGTGCCACTGGGGCTATAGGGCCATACATTGGATAACCTAGTGGCAGTTTTTCTGATAGAAGGCTACTAACGGTGAGAAGTGATAGAGTATCCGCGAGGGAACTCGCGACTGTGTTGGATGCTACTAATGCTGGAGCTGATGCGATTACAGGAGCCGACCGTATGCACTGAGCATAGGTGGTCTGCAAATTAAAAAATATATATATACGTAGTTATTGATGTATTACAAAAGAAATAAATTGTATTTTAGATAGTATATTCTGTAGTTTCTTAAAATATATCTACTCGTAAGAACCTAAAAAAATATAATAATTACCTGCAAAACTACCACCGCAATAACAAAAATCAGTAACACGGCTTTCATTTTGAAAGATTCTTGAATTATAGGTAAAAAACATACAAAAAAAATTGTTTATATAGCCTGCATGTCATAATCCTTATCATAGTATTGTAATATGAATTCACCTAAACACGAAAATATGTGCATTTGAATTTCCAGTAGCGATAAAAAATTAGGAAATTTTACATTTTATGTTGGAATCATCATCAAATATGACGAGAAGTTGGATTTTGTGTTCAATAAAAATAACATTATTATATAAATGAAATCAGTTGAAAGGATATAACGAAACAGAATGTATTGGTGAATGTTTTACTTAAATAAGGTATATCTTCATAACAACCTTATCATATTAGACTAATATATATTTTTAATGTGTTAACATAATAATTAAAATAATGATAGAAGATAGAAAGAAAGGCCGTCATGGCACAGGGGCAAGGGTGTGATCGTAACGTGACGGTTGTGGGATTGATCCCCACTTGATGGAATGAATTATTATTTATCTATTAATATTTTCATTTCTTCGCTCTGGCACCAAAAGCCCGGCATTGAATGCCGCCACTCAACACGCAATGCATCCAAAAATTAGGCGGAAAATGGGGACACTATATTCTCCTCGCTTTATGCGGAATACTTTTATTATTATTTTTTAAAGAAAACAAAATGTTAGTTCTGCATGTGCATTTGTTTTCGGCAAAGTTACTTACTTGTAGTTGGCTACAATCATTCTAACATTGAATAATTATTATTATTGAAATCTTAATTCTTATTACTCTACAAAACATAAAATTTAATTATTAATTTCAATTATAAAGAAAATAAAAACACACCATAACATTTTAAAAATCAACCAGTGCGTTAATAAGTTAATTAAAGTTAAATACTTATTTAGAAAACGTATAAAAATTTGAACGTAGTGGGACTCGAACCCGCGCCTCCTGGAAACCGACCAGGCGCTCTGACCACTGAGCCATACGTTCTCGCTAAGCTATGTCGAAATTCTTATATGAGAACGAGATGCGAAGTATTTATCCTTCCTAAGTGTGGCTAACACTTTAAAAAAATGTTAAAAAATATTTAATAAAAACTACTACTAGAATGCTTTCGGCAGAAGACGCTGTCGCTTGTCTTATAGTATCGTTCTAAGGGTCTACGCCCTTTTTATTGTTATAATATATATGGAGTATGGACCGAATAAAACGTTTTTTTTTTCCGAATAATGTAAACATTACATCTACGAATCTGAGTTCTGAATAAAAATAATTACATATTTGTATGCTTATCTTCTTTACGAAATATATAACATGCTAACGTTCATAGATGCTACGTAATGTTATAGGCATCATGTCATAATACATAAATGTGTTATGATATTGGTATTGAAAAATGTTACAAAGTTATATTTTTAACTTGTTTTACAAAAAAAATATGTAAAAGAAACAAAACATTTGTCGAGTCTGGTGTAAACAGAACATGACGTCACGGCGCCATGGCTGACGCATGCGTCAGGGGTCGTTGACTCACAGGGGTTGAAATTGAAACTAGAGTCTTGCTTTTTAACACCATTTATCTTTATTTTTATTTTTTTACACAAATATATATACTTTTTTATCTTCATACAAAATCTCAATTTTATTGGGTACTAGCAGCCTGCTTGGGGCTTCGCTTGCACACTTACCAATAGATCGATTATACAATTTATACATTCAATCATGAACTACTTTTTAAGACAACGATGCCAAAGAGTTCGTAACCTTATTTTGCGATTATTATAGAACCTTAACCTAAATCCTGTATTTTTTTACTTGAGGTTACATGGTTTTACTTAATTGTTAAATATTACTTTTGCACTTGCATTACTTTCTTTTCCTACCTACAGTGGACCTACATTTACAAAACTTTACATGAAGTGAAAACTTACAATACATATAAAGAAAATATCCAAAAAATGAAAATAATAATTTAAAAAATATATTTTTAATTAATTTTACATAAAATAAGTGCATATCGCACGCAAGCTTATGTTTGTCAAGTTTTATAAATTCTACAGCGTATTTTCCGTTAATCTACCATCCTGAAATTGGTACAGAGGCCTCAGTGTGCGTGTCCGACTACTTAACTGGTTTAATTACAATTAATTTTTAATCCTTAACAAATATTTTATGAAAAAGATATATAGAACAACGATTTTACGATAAGAATATAGATCTATTTATGCTCGCTCAAAGATATTAAAAAATATATCATTATTATATTTATATTTCAAAAACATATTTATTTTTATTTGTATAATATGTGAGATATCAAATCACACAAGCTAAATATATGACATTGATGACGTTATTTGTGTTATTGTTTCTTATTTGAATATCTAATATTAATTTCTTATTGTCATTTAAACTTCATACTTAAAACTAAATTTTGGTTTTATTTATGAGAAAAACAACATTCATTTTAAGCGTTTTACAAAACCACCTCCTGTGTACCGTTCCTGAAAGTCCCTTGAAACGGAGGGGTGAGGTTTAGTCACACTTATATTTCGTTATATAGCATTTGACTGCGGTATTAGTCGAGAACACGCTTTCAAGCCTGAATGTCGTTACATACATCATTTTTGAGAAAACTTCACAATAGTAAAAAGTCAGTTAATGTGCGTAATAGTGGCAAAACCAAAAATAAACGAGTTAATCTAGTGTTAATTCCAGTGCAGTGTAATCCAAAGTGAAGTTATGACGTTATATGCCTTACCGGCAACCAGTTATATGATACAAGAACAAAGGTTTAAAAAAATCGAGTCAGCACTGAGTAGTATGCCATCTTTAGTTTTTCGGAATCGGTGAGTAATTTTGATGTATTTCTGTCGACATTATATCGATCGATATCAACTGCGGCGTAGCTACGCAACACTATCGATCCGTTGACGTTAACCCGTGACGTAACAGCTACGTGTTGTTTTGACTATCGAATTGACAGATTGCAATTTCACTTTCACTTTATATCACGTATGTTTATGTTTTTGATTCATGCTCGAATTGATACATGGTTCTAATGTAAATGAAGTGAAAAAAATAGCACGTCCTAAAATATTTAAATGAAACAAACGATTTTGTAAATTCTTTATTTGTTCTTTTCATTGCTAAATTGTGTACGCACGACGATTACCTAAAATATACATTTTTATATTTTAAAGTATTTACTTTATATTAATTCTTAGCCATGTAATACAAAATTCAATATTATTTTTTAAAATATTAATACATTAGAATACTAAGATTTGTAGAAGAAATGTATTTACCACAGAAAAAACTAAACGCATTGCTTAGAAACATTAACAACATCACGTTTCCGGCCGCCATTATGGAAAAATATGATAATGCGGCTAATTTTAAATGTGCCTCATCACGTGGCTGGCACGCACAAACACGTGTACCTCTATATTGTGTGGGGTATAACCACTGACGTTTGTTTTAGAATTACTGTATAATCTATATACTCTATACATTACCGTACTTTCATTTGTCTCGCTATTGTGAAACACGTCTTGCTGCGTAATTTCTCGAATTCTTACGGCCTGTCCGTGTTTTTGATTGATTCGTTTTGCAAAGGCTTAAATACGATTTGCCAAGATGACGAAGTTAATACAACAGTTAAATTTTAGTAGTAGTAATTACTACGACGTTGCTGGTGTCGTAGTTGAACCCCAAACCCCGAAAGCGAAGGCCTATCGGTAAGTACCATATATAATATACAAAATTAAAATTAATAGCTAAAATTTTGTTGTTGCATTCTTCTTTTACGTATTATTGAATTAATTTCTAAAGAGGTCGTCCTTGGTCCAATATAATACGTCATCAGTTTGCTGATTAATAGTCTACCTACCTTTATTTCCTTAACAAATATTTACGATAAGATTTCGTAGGGAAGAGATTTACTATCTACCAAATATGAACAAAAACAGAAGAAACTTAAATATTATTTGAAATTAAATTTGAATATTATTGTCTTACGAAACTATTCATTGCATTCATCATAGATTTAAATATAATTTTATACGGTCGTAAAAGAAAGTAATAAAGTATATTACTGTGTTGAGAGGTACAATAGTTACTCTATACTACTATACTTAGCTTTTTTGTTGCTTTGTCTTTGTTTCTAGTGTCAGTTCATTCTTAATGATTTTTTCCTTTCTACTTTTTGTGTTTTTGTTCAGAAATAATTTATTGGTATTGGGAAAAAGCATTTAAATATGCAAAGTTATACATTTTATATTCATTTTGTCTTCATTTCTTATACATGATAAAAATATATGATAATTTGTATATTTGTAATCTAATTAATATATGAGGCTAAAAAGTTTGTTTAGTTAAACACACTAACCTCAGGTACTAGTTTAAATTGTAAATTCTATATTCTTATATCATTCATTTATTGAAAAAGTAAAAATATATATTTGTTACTAATAGTTCACAATGATTTATATTGTATGTAATAACATATGTAATAACATCCTATGGCTAGTACTAGGGTTGAATTACACATTATGTGCAAGAAAATTATATACACCTATAATATTTTATATAACTTTAAACTGGTTGTATGGAAATTTATTATTTTCATTACTTCATTCTGAAAAGAGAAGTGCAACTTTATTTCTTAGAAGAATGGAATATGAAATAGTATATGTCTATTAAGTAATAGGAAAATGATTATATGGATTATTTTGTAAGTTTATCCTTCAGCTTTATACTGGAGGTAGGCAGAAATAACCTACTATAAAGACAAAAAACAAATGTCAATTTTATATACAAAAACAACATATCATTAAAATTACTCTAAGAACCTGTCACTTAACATTACTTGATTTTTAATTATAACATCAATAATATAGATCATTACAGAATGAAAATAGTTTGCAAGTCATTTATGATACACTGTTTAATATTACACTTTAACTCTATACATTTAAGGTATTTTCTGCAATATAACTTGTAATGATTGGATTCTTTTACTTAAATTAGCCTTGAATTAGTAGAGTAGTGGCCTAGAATGTTCCTTTGCATGAAAAGTTATATACATTCACATGTTCTAAGTGTCTATTTTTATTCTATGTTTGATTTTTATAAATAAGATCAAGTGGGGCTTTGGGTCCACAACCGGACACAATGTTTAGGAAATTGGGAACTACTGTTGTGTTGTGTCTTGACACTAGGTTTTTCCTACATACTTTTCCATATTCAATTTAGTAGCTTAAGAAGTAATTATTTTCAAATGAATGTATGCATTAATTAGATGTTGTGTCTACTATATTTCCTTTAGTAGCCACAAACCAAGCTGTTTCTTTCATATAGGAGTTCAGGCAGAGGGTTACGTACCTTGTGTTAAGACACTTTTCCCAGGCACCATCAAATTTACTAGATATTGCGTAACTCAAAGGGAACCAACCAAGTAACCGTTATAATATATCAGTGGTTTTTAAAAATGTCTGTAAGAGAAGCTTACCATATAAGCGTGTATCATATGTCACTTTCCTAAGGTATTAAATGAAACCTTGCAATATCATTAATTAAATTTCCATTGAAATCCATACAGCTATATTGAAATGGATTAGCTTATTGTGGATTTTGCTTTTTGTAAAGTGTATGATTTGCTAATTCTTATGGTAGGCAGTATATTAAAATCAATTTAGGGTTTTTTTTAAATCTATATATTTATCTATACTGGTAAGACAATGGTTGTAGGTTCGATTTTTACTCATGCTTAGCTGGTAAGAGAGAGTGTGGCGCGATATAACATTAAAAGAATCCCACTTTGAAAATACTGGGAAGGTGTAAAGATTAAAAATATGTAACACAATACATGGCACTTATCAGTCTTCATTCCAAAAGGTTATGATCCGATACTTTTGTCTTGAGAGATCAAATATTAAGGGAGATTGTGTATTTACGATTTTTTCAGCTTCACGCTGCATTCCGCATATAGCAGGATAGGCAGGAGGAACTAAGTGTTGAAAATCTGTGTTCCTTATTTTCCGCTTAATTTTCGACACCGCTTGTCGTGTGGACTTAAATAATTACTTTGTCTAAGAAGACAAACCTGGTAAGAACCAGAGCGAGTAAATGAAAACAATAAATTGCCTTGCACCGAAATCGAATCTACAGTTTTCTAGTTTCTAGCCTGCCGCTGTGCCGCTGCGCTACAACAGCCTCTTAACTTTAATGTAGGTTAAATACATTAATATACATTTTTACAAGTTTTTATTATTGTTATCATCAAAACTTGCGAGATAAATTCGACCCACTTTCTGAATTTAGCTGAAATTTAGAATTGATCAGATAAATTAAAATAATGTGGTGGCCGACACGTGTCGAATATATATTTTTTAAATATATCATAGTTAGCAGAGTAGAGAGACAGAGAACTCGAAACAAATATTTTATTATTGTTTTTGGAACCTACAACCGTCGCGTTTACAGTCTTGCCTTATGGGGTGCTGTCCCACTCTGCCACGATGGCCTCAACTTTAAAAATGATTTTATATTTCATGTTGTAGATCTTAGTAAACTCGTTAACTTATTTTCTTTTTTTGTTTGTTGGTTCAAATTTTGATTGACTATAAATAATCATTTTTTAACATTTTTAATAACTGTAGGTACTTAAATACGAAGAATCGGTCACACGAGTGGTCATTTGACTTTGTACTAAAAAAAACAGTTTTACGTATTTCCTGATTAGCACGCAAATGGGAAGGAATCTAATAAGTTCTTTGATTTTTACTATTATTACACATTTTAAATGAACCTATTTTAAACGGATTAATCGATTAATTAATTAATAATTAATTAATTAATAATTACTAAATTAATTAATTAATTAACTTATTAATTATTTTAATTAATTAATTAATTATTAAAATTAATTATTCAAAAATAAGTAATCAAAATTAATTAATTAATTAATTAATTTTGTATTATACATGTTTGAAAACCCGACGTTTCGAACACTGCAGTAGTCCGTGGTCACGCTATTCGTGACCCGATTAATCCGGTTAAAATAGAGGGAATCTAGTCTTAGTACACTCCGTTCGCCTTTGTGTTACTTAAACAGATAAAAAATCAAATCAGCTTCACGCTGTATCCCGCATACAGCAGGGTAGGCAGAGGGAACCTAGTGTTAATACACTCCGTTCTCCACTTCCTGCCAGATTCTGGAGGCATTGCGTGTTGAGTGGCAGAAATCAACGCCGCGCTTTGCCTCGACACCAGAGCGAATAAATGGAAATATAATATGGTATTCTGCGGTAGGTACTTTTAAGAACAAACGTAAGATTTAATATTACTGTCTTTGACAAAAATATTATGGGGACACAAAAAAAGACACTAGAATAGGAAAACATATAATTAGTAAACAACACTATCTGTAGTGTAGAGCTCTGTTGAAATATTTAATGAGTGTATCGCTATTTATAACTTCGTAGTAAACATCGCGATAAACTGTTATACTTTAAGCCTTATAACTCATGTAAATGTCACTTATTATGTAAATAAATAGTACAATAAAGTGATTATGATTGTAAATTTATATTTCATTTGGCTTGTATAGGATTAATTTATAACAATAAATTGTAAAACCACAACCCGAGAGTGAACAAAATTATTGAGATGCTCTGTATCTTGATAGTTGGTAGGTCATGTGGATTTATGTACGGAATTAACCAAATAAAATCTTGATAAGACTACACAAAAATTGTGACTGAACTGAGAACTCGAAAATTCACAAAAGCCATTAATATTTCTTTCGTACCATTTCAGGGAAATTGACAAATAACATACTAATACTAAAGCTAAACTTTAAAAATAAATAAATTCGTTGTCTATATTTTTAAAAATGTACGAATAAAATGTAATGGTAAACATACTTTTTTTTGTATATTATAAAAAAAAAATTTTTTTCAATGTATATGTGTAGAAATGAGATTTCTTCTATCTCCGGATGAATAAAGAATTCGACGACCACGCCTCGGTCACGGATTTAAAAATAAAACAAACATTTCGCGCGCCAAACTGCGCACATGATTACTGTTTATTTAGGTTATATGATTTTTTTTCGGTTTAACACGATTGTGCTATTAAAATCTTTCTATTGAAATAAAAATTCTAATTAACTAATAATTTATTGTTTATATACTTCGTGAAGCACTACTGTAAACGCGACAGTCCGATTTCCACTCGGGGAAATGAAATATTGTGTCATTTAAAATAAAAAGGCAAAGCGCGGCGTTCAGTTCCGCCACTCATCACACAATGCCTCCAAAGTTTCTTAATGCGAACGAAATGTCTTAACACTAAGATCTCAGGTTCCTACTACCTACCCTACTATGTGCGGTGATACAGTGTAAATCTAATCAATTAAAGAAAAGATTCTTTTGTATTTTTTTTTATGAAAGTCCTTAATTGGGCGGTTGGTAAATCAACTTCGAACTTTTTTTTCATTTGTATTTTATTTATAGATTATATAAAAATCTTGAGCAAGCTGTAAAAGTTTAGATTGTTTCATGCAAGAAAGTGAGTCATTTCAATTTTGTAATTATTGATTAATTACGTATTTTCCTCAGGTTTTCATTTTGCAATTTATTGTAACATCGATTTTTTTCCTTTTTGCGCAGTAAGTAATGTGGTATAGAATTTATGTTTATAATTCAATGAGATTTCTTCTTGACTATGAATTAACTAGTAATTGAGGGTTATTCGTAAGTTGGTTAGTACTTTTGAATGTAAAATAGAAGAAATTACATCAAGGATTCAAAAATACCTATTAAATGATGGATTGTCTTAACAATATCAGGTAATACCTAATACTTATATACTATATATTTTATATTTATAACTATTTCCTGTGGTTATGGATCGAGCAACGAGTCGCGTTTACAGTCACACTTGGCCCCTGTTCCAGGAGTGGCCTCAAAACTTGAAAGTTATTGTAATATAAATAGTCTACACCTTACCTCCATAAATAGATTATACAAAACAAAAATATTTTTTCAATTCGAACCAGTAGTTCCCGAGATTTCAACCAACAAACTCTTGAACTTGCAATATTTGTAAAGATTGTAATATCAATATAGATTTGAAAATAAACAAATATTATTATAATAGTAAACTCATCGGTTCTAAAATATTAGTTTTCAATAAAGACTTTGATATCGCAGGCGAAATTTTACTTATTACGAGCAGATATAAATATAAGTTCGAGAATAGCAATTTATCGACGAAACAATTTAAGATCTTAGCAACTACATACATACTGCATACTGCCGGTACTTTCTATTTGTTACGTCACTTCACTTGAATCAGTGCCACAATACGTTAGTATGTATGGAGATAAATGGTTATGTATGGATTTTCTTACAGATCTGTAGTTCTATTTTGGTCATAAGAATAATTGTTTGTGTAAATTTGGCAATGCTTATAGATTATGTTAAAAGGTTTTCTTTTATTGTATTACAAAATTACGACCTATGCCGATGTCCTTATATAATGTTCTTTTCTCTCGGTTTTTCTGATTTAATGTATGGAGTATGTATGGATAATGTATGGAGTTTAATTTATTGAAATAAGCATTAATTGGTTCTAATTTAAAAAAAAAAAACAGATTAAGCAGCCATGTTTAGTTAGTAACCGTTACCCCCATGTTGCACAACTCTTCTTTTTGATGTCATGACATTCTCCCATTGCGCCACGACGGTTTATTTTTTAGTCCAAAAAAAATTGTATCTAAATAAATTAATTTACAAAGTCAAATCAATTGGCAGCTTCTGAATATTATGACAACGGAATGTACGTAGTATATATTGTTGAAAGAATATTTAGTTTTGAGGGCAGCGCGGCGATGAGTTCCGCCTCAACACCGCGCTCTGATGAAGACATAAATCGGCAGAAAGTGGGGAACAGAGTGTCTTGAAACTAGGGTCCCTCTGCCTACGCTGCTGTGTGCGGGATACAGAGTGAAGCTGATTTATTTTTATTTTTTAATATTTAGTTTTAATAAATGATTTCCTACCAAAGAAAGTGCTTATAACGGTTTTTTCATACGCTAATAAATTATTTACAACATGAATGCGGACATCCGCAATGCAGTAATGGTGTTTGAATTTCAAATCTCGTGAGATGCACCAAAGGGGATGCCTGAGCTTAGCTTAGCTTTGTAAATGTTGGGTGGTTTTGGTGGCAACTTTTATGGTTGTGGTTATATAGTTATGATATATAGGTACTCTTACTTATTCAAAATTCTTATTGTTATCAATCGACTTTCGTAATAAAAATTATCATCTAGCTATATTTTGAACTGCCACTCATCACTACGAGTAAGTGTGATGATTTTACTTCGAGATGAACAGTATTGTCAATCTGATGTTGCTTCTGATGGCAACTGAAAAAGATTCGCACACATTTTTTTTTAATAGCTTAATAAAATTATTAAAGTTAATGAAAAAAAATGTATAGAAAAACGAAGTATACGGATTAATTGCAGTTAAAACGTTAACAAATCTTGTAGTAAATTTTGATAATAATTTACGCTCAAAAATCGTAAACCATTTTGGCAATAAAAACATTTGTTGTGAACCCATTTTAATACTTAGATTTAGTGACGTGAATTGGCAAAGATTTGTAAACATTGCTATCTGGCATGTTATCACAATAAGTAATTTTAAAGATAATAATAGTGATAAAAGGAGAACACCTCCGTTACCTTAAACAAAGTGTATTTGACCATTTTTGCACAGTGTATTTGTGGTTTTTTTATATTTTTATATTTTTCTGTGATTATACTTACTATTACTTTAACTTTTTTTCAAATGTATCGAAATAGTGGTTTATTTTCATGTATACGATAACTTTTTTTTTAATATATAAAGCAGAAATAGTACTGAAAATACAGTTTTATTCATAAAATTAGGTTACATCATGTATACTTAATTTTACAAGTAAAACAATAAGGGATAACTGACCGTGGTCAAACCGTCCTCGACAAAAATTAAAAAAATATACATATGTGACATACAGATGAACAATTAAAATATTATACTTACTGTATAAAAACGGTTCTAGAAATTCTCCCCTCAAAAGAAGTGATTTCCTTTTTAATTAAGGCTACATCAATTAATCAACAAGAAAGATTACCACGTTATTTTTTTAATGACGTCTCTCTGGGATAGTTCAAGATCAAAATATTTTATTTATTGAGCTTAATGTTTTATCTTTTACGTTGTTTTGGCTATTTTTAAATTTGGCAAACATCTCAGTTTTGATCCAGATATGATTATAAACAGTACTGCCTTAGGTCCCTTCCTATAAAGACGTAGAAAAAGACTAGACGGACTCGCCTATATATAATATGCTGTATATGGAATACAGCATAGAAATCATTTTTAGGAAACTACCCTCAAAAAATCGGTTGAAAATCCTTTAGTATTTTAAAAGAAAATCTCAAAGAAACATTCCATATTGTGATATTGTGTGTGTTTTGTAAATAGAAACTGTTTGGGTGCTCCTTTGGTTTTATTCTTGTAAATAGGATCCTTCCTTTTTTGAACCATCACAATGGTCGTTAAACTAATCATCAGGTAAGGGATTTTGATTCTCGTGATGGAGTTACTTTGTTTATTGAATTCACTTTTATATTTAACTAAAACTAGCTTCACGCTGTATCCTGGGCAGTATCCCTATTTATTAATATTATAAATCAAGAAGAAAATTGTTCAACTTTTCAATATCAAGAATAATTAATATTTTCTAGCAAATTATTAATAGTTGGTGTATTTTGTTTCCAGTGGTGATGGCGCGTCCTTGAACGCGGCCGGCAGCAAGCGCACCGCTTTGTCGGCGTCCGACGCCGAGTGTTTCTCGCTGTGCCTGGGCGCCGGGCCTCTGTGGTAAGGAAATTACGATTTAATTATAAGGTGGTGACCGTCGGCACCGTGATGCGGTGGTGGCACAGCGTGTAACATTGCATGTTGAGTGAACGCGATGGTTGTGAGTTCGATTCCCATTCGGATTAATAAATAATTTATTATTTTTATACGCGCGTTGTAATTACTCGCTCTTCTGCTAACCAGACAAAGCGAATCGTTGAGTTCAGCCATTCAAAAACCACTCGACAGCTGCTCGAAAAGTAGAGAACAGAGTGTCTTAACATTAGGTTCTCTCTACCTACCCTGCTTTAGGTGGGTTACAGTTTGAAGCGATAAAAATATTTAAGGTCTTTGTAATTTTCATTTTGGGATTTTCTGTTACTGTAATAATATTTTGGAAGAATTCTGTTTCACTGCAAGTTCACGGGCGGCGGTGATCACTTACCATCACAGGTGATTCGTACGTCCGTTTGCCTTGTGTTATGTAAAAGAAAAAGGCATTGATACAAGGTTGTCATAATCTACACTGCTGGAAAGAATTATCTTCATTTCCTATTGCTCTAGTTATGAATTTGATTCCTGCCCTTAAGTTCTGCCACACACGTAATATCTGAACGGATTGTCTTAACCCTAGGTTCCCTCTGCCTACCCAGCCATACGTGGCGTGAAAAGCTGATCATTAAATACATTGGATTTAATGAAAATAATTGAGAACATTATAAAACCTTTTTCTGCAATTACCAGGTGGTCCTGATGTCCCTGTTCTCGACTCCGCACCGCCCGGAGGGGTGAACAGCGGGGCCTCGAGCCCCGCAACCCCGTCCACCCCCCTACACGACGACAACAGCCGTGAGTTACCTTATCATTTTATAAGCAATCTAAACGCAGCCTAAAAGTATTGTTATATTATAGCCAAAATCGTTTAATTTCGTTTAGTAGGTTTTGCGTCAAAGTGGAACAAACATCCATCCTCACAAAATTTTCCATTTATAATATTAATATACTTAAACTGAAAAGTGATTTGAAATCCAATTTGTGTGATTTTTGGAATATTACAATAATAAGGTCGATAAGACGTGGTCGCCTTGAAGTAAGGCTTTCTTAACTTTTGCGCGTTGTTCAAAGAAGAAAATAACCGCAAAAAGCAAGAAAACATAGTAATATCTAATCTGGGCAGGCAAGAAATCTTTCTCTTGCTGCAATCTGTAGTTGACTCCAGGGTGCCAGACTCGTCGACCGTAATGTGCCATAGAATATACTAGACCAAGTCTCAAGTCTCAAGTGTTTTTTTTAATATCCAAGTACGGTTTGATAGAAATGTTTTATGATTTTTTATAATAATCAATATTAAAGTCCCTGTTTCGTTTGAGTATATATTGACACAAAGGCACAAATGATTTGTGTTTAATACTTGCTGCTTGCTTTTGTTAAAAGGATTTATAATGATACAATGAAAAGTAGAGTATGGTGATGGTGGGTTCGATTCCCGCCCAAAAAAAGGAGTATTTAATATTTTTATTTCAAAGCAATTTCTCGAGAGTTAGCTGGAAATTTCTGAACGGAGATACAGCAATGTAGGCATAGAGAACACAAATTTTATTAAACACAACATCTTTACTTGAAAGAATTAAGGTTTTATATTTCATAATAAAAATAATTGTTACATTCCCCAGGTGACTTGTTGAGCGCCTTGCTATGGGCGAGCGCGAGCTCTCTAAGCACCAGCGCGGAGAGTCTCACCCCCGAGCCCGTGAACACACACCCCGCACTCAACCTCGCTGAGAGGCAGACGGTAAGTTGGGTCACTAGGTCACTATGGTTGAAGACTACGTAGATTTGATTTTTACGATTTTTCTTAGTGTTTGTTGTTTTCTTTCCGTTTGTCATTGTACAAAAGTTCTAAAGTCTTAATTTCTGGGCGATCATCCAATACATTACTGTTTTAAAGCTATTAAAACTTTTATTTTGCTAATAAAGGATTGTTTACGTGGGCGTAATGCATACATAAAAATAATACAAAATATGTATTGGTCTCTCCTTGAAATAAAATTTGAATAATCACCCATAAGATTGTTGTTTAGCAGATACTAATCTTATAAAATACAAATCAGGCCTTTTGAAAAATTCCTTAATATTAAATTAATTATGTAGCGAAACTTATGAAATTTACTTCTCATTTAAATGTATAAAAGAAATCAGGAAGTGATAAAAGAAAGAGACCTATTACCCGAATTGGGAATAAAACCCACAACCATCGCGCTTACAATCACACACTTGTGCCGCTGCGCCACGACGGCCTCATTCTATTTCTTATTACTCATATGAAGACCATTTTGAAATTATTTTTTCTATATATGATTTTTTTTCAATTCCAGGTCATCAATAAGATCTTGGAACTCAAGGACAAGCAACCGGTTAAGATCGACTTCAAAATCTTCCTTACCGAAAACACTGTTGTGCGTTGGGAGGCCGTAAGTACATTTAATCATAGCTCAATTAGTGGAGGTTAATATTTTAATGTTAGTTAAAGTTGATTAACATCCATAAGTTGCGTCATACGTCAAGGAAAATGGAGGGGATACAAGAAAAAAATATAGGCGTGGCATGACCACGGTGGAGAAGCTGCAGTTGAAAGCTAGTCTATTATGGAAATTTTAGGCATAAACATAATAGAAGACAAAATAAAAAAAAAATAATAATAAGTCTCAAACTAGGGAACTATTATTAAACTGTTCCCGAGGTTAGTGCATTCAATCAAACGAATAGTTCAACTTTTAATATCTTCATATCTTGCTCGCACAGAAAATGAGAAATGGAATGTCTTAACACTAAGTTTCTTCTGCTTGTCCTGCTGGATACAGGATACCCGCTGGATGCGGGATACAGCATGAAACTAAATAAATTGTATATTTATATTGTAGGGTTTGAATAGGGTTCTTTTTTACAGGTAATCAAGGGTAACACTCTGTACCTACGCGTCCCCGGCGTACTGCAAGCTGGTAGCAAGGAAAGTTTTATGCTTTTGCTTGACTTTGCCGAAGCGAACCTTGGGTGTGCTAAGTATGTATTATATACAAGTATATATTTATTGAAGTATAAATTGTATAAATTTGTTTTTATTAGTTAAATTATTTTGTTTTAAATAATGTTATTATCATTTAATGATAAAATAGCATATATGTATGAGGCAAGTCGTGCCGTGTTGGGTACACGCGTGTGACTGTAAGTATTGCGCGATTGGTAAAATTGCAATTTAATATTTATTTAAATTTATATTTTCATTTCCTCGCTCTGGTTTCGATGTAAAGCGCGGGTTTTGAGTTACGCCACTGAATGCAATGGGGAACTCACTCGGAATGAACTGTTCAATATTTTCATTTTTTCGCTCCGATAAGTAGGCAAAGCACGGCGCTGAGTTCCGCCATTCCAACACGTAATGACACAAAAATTCCGCGAAAAGTGGGGGAACAGAAGTGTCTTAATGGTGGCATAGAGTATTTTTCACTAGCTCTGTTCTGCTATTTCCGGGATATAGAGTGAAACTAAAAAATAAGTAAAAAAATGATGTTTTTTTTCTGTTTCAGCTGCATAATTTGCATATTAAAAACACGCACCGACCGCGCAACACTCTTACGCACGTTCATGTTCATGGGATTCCACATGTTGCCACCTAATTCGCCATTAATGCAAGATATCAACAATCCTGAGTATATATTTCTCAATTACAACATGTAGACCACCATCTTGGTAGTTCCCCTTTGACACATGTCATTTGACATTGACAGTATTAAAAACTACCATTTTCTTCTGAGTATTTAGTAGGTTTTGGTAGGTTTTTTTTATTTTGCAGTATTCTTTTTGCGATAATTGTGTCATTCATTCGTAAATAATAAAACACCTGGTAATATTTATTAAAACTACCATTTTGTGAGCTCGGGGTTATAAAAAAAATAGACGTAGATTTTTTGAAACTTATTTAGGCGCCAACAAGTTAGCGTTTTAGTATATTAATTATAATTATATGTAGTGTATACTTTAATTTTTTTTTTTTCTGTAGGTTATTATTATTCGAATAAAAATTGTAGCTACGATTTTTTTAATTAATTTCTTATAGTATGTAGATGATTTCTTTTACTTTTTATTATTATTATTATTATTATGGCTGTTTGTCGTCGTGCTAATCCTCCGGACGTAGAAAAAAATACAAAAATATAAAAAAAATAAAAAAAGATATTAAAAAATAACAAAAAAATGTTTGTATTATAAATTTTCCCCTTTTAAATAGTTTTTATGCACTGACAACTTAACATCGTCAAAAAGTCGTTTTTACCGCCGTGTGCATTTTTACCCTCAATTCACTTTACTGCGGCTGATTTCACACGAAAAAATTAAAAGTAAAAAATAGTATTTGATTGTGTGAAAGAAGCCTAATTTAACACTAATTATTAGTATGTAAGAAGTTTTGCGTTTTTTCAATTTCTTTATTATTACCTTATATCTATTAATAATAACTTATATTTCATATATTTTAGGTAAAACAAAACTTGATACGAAAAAAAATAACTAAAATGTCATCTTTGTTTTTTTAAAGCAATTTTGACGCAACGGAATTTAAATACTGGTTATTTAAATATTGGGTTATATTTTTCATTTACGTAAAATATATGAAATTATATATAATATTATAATAATTATCTATATTGTAAGCAGTTATTCTTCCCCAGAGTATCGCTTAATTTTACGCGCCCCTAGTATTTGTTAGTATTTACTTTGGGCGTCAATAGTTTAGTTTTTAAGGTAATTATTGGACGAATAAAATTATTATTATCTTATATTGTTTGTTTTATTTATATATATATATATATATTATTAATTACTCTTCGATAGAGTAATTTTTTGTTCTTGATATGATGAAAGTTAATAATAAACTTTGCTGTGTTTCATTTACTCTGCCTCTAATCTATACAAATATAATAAAGTGGAAGAATTTGTTTTTTTGTTTAAAGCGCTTATGTCTCTAGAACTGCTGGTCGGATTTACTTTGTTTTGTATGAAAGCTTGACTGCTGTAGGCTATATGAAATTACAGTGTAAGTCTTAGATAGCCCTAAATAACGAAATAATAAATATAATGAGCTCCATCAAATTCCTTTAAGCGCGTGCGTTGCAAAAATAGTTTAAATATATGTCAGTGTATTGTATGGCAGAAATATTTTATTTTAATAGATCAAAAAAAAGTCCGCGACATCGTATATCTATGTGTTAGAAATAAGTCGCAATAAGGCATTTTGAAAAATGCAAGGTTTTATTTGAAATGGCTTTATAGTATATAATTTGGAGGTATACTTTTCGAGAAGACATCTCAAATCGACATGTAGCGATTGCACTTCAGAATTGTGAAAGCAAGTTGTTCACTCAAAATTCAAATTCAAAATATTTTTTATTCAAATAGGCACTTTTGAACCGTCGAATGAACATATGAAAATAAGGTACGACCGGTTTGGACGGCTGCTCTCTTTTCAATGTTAATGGTATAATTTTATAATTAGTAAACTGGCAGCTATCCTGCATCACATACAATAGAAGTTATGTTTATCCTGTTAATAATATACTAAAGTATAATAAGCTTTGAGTACTTGTAAGTATTTTTATACAAATACATTAAATTGTTGAAATTATGTAGTGGCAAGCTTAGAATACATTTTTTGATTTTTTGGAGGCGAATAGCGAAAGGAGGCTTAGGCGAAAGAACTGAACTTTGTGGAGGCGAAAACATGGCGTTACTAGCTTATCTTTATTTCTCGTTCCTATCGTATGTATATCACTATTTTTACTATGACACTATATGAGTATGTTGTCGGAAAATCAGAATATTATAATATACAAATTGTGAAGCAACTGTAATAATAACTGCATCTTTAAAAACATCTCGTAGAGAATATCGAGCTCTTAGATATAAATATATCTCACAGCTCGTTTTTGGAGGATTAATATTGAATTTTTATATGAAGCACTGCCCCATAGAAACGCAGTATAACTGTAGTAGAATAGTCGGGCAGTTAAATTTAAACTGGAACTTATATAATTATATTTTATAGAAGTATTAAGTATATGTACAATTATTAATTCCTTTCGTTATACCATGTACAACGGGGCTACGTATGTTATATGCTACTAAAATAGCAAAGAATAACATTTAAAAAATGTAATGGTATTTAATAAATAGCATTCTTTCTCGTCATGATAATTCTTAATAATTATCTTTAGGTAGCGGCGTTAAAATCTCCCTACAGAGATGTTAGCAACAAAATAAATTGTAACAGGCATAGAAAAATTTCGACGTACCCCGACGAGATTGTAGACTTACTTGGTCAGAGTGTTGAACGGATTTAAAAATCGTTCGGATATTTTTATGTTTTCTAAAAAGTTTTTAAGTAACAATTCGTTTTGATCTATTATAAATCAATTTATTTAAATCTAAATAAAACAATGCGTCACTATGACGTTGTGTCGTTTTTCTGTGAGGTAAGAAGAATTTTCTATACTCTTTATAATATCATGATTGAATATATTAATCTGTTGGCAAATGCAGCATTATTAAATAACGATAACGATGGTATGCGGGCGAAGCCGCCAGTGGGCCGCTTGTAATTATATAATTTGATAATTTCATGGATGAAGTAGAAAGGGGATAGAAAAATATAAAAAGCTGCTTCAGTTACTAGTCGGGCAGTTAAATTTAAACTGGAACTTATATAAATAAATAAATAAATCAGCTTCACGCTGTATCCCGCACACTGCAGGGTAGGCAGAGGGAACGTAGTGAAAGACACTCCGTTCCCCACTTTCTGCCGAATTCGGAGGAATTGCGTGTTAAGTGGCAGAACTCAACGCCGCACTTTTGCGCTCTACCCCAGAAGCGAAGAAATGGAAATATAAATTTAAGTAAATATTTCATCTCCTCGAGTGGGGATCGAACCCACAACCAGTCGGTTTACAGTCACACTTTGTGCCGCTGCGCCACGACCGGCCTCTTGGAACTTATATCATAATATTTTATAAAAGTATTAAGTATATGTATAATTATTAATTCCTTTCGTTATACCATGTACAACGGGGCTACGTATATTATATGCTACTAAAATAGCAAAGAATAACATTTCAAAAATGTAAAGGTATTTAATAAATAGCATTCTTTCTCGTCATGATAATTCTTAATCTTTAGGTAGCGGCGTTAAAATCTCCCTACAGAGATGTTAGCAACAAAATAAATTGTAACAGGCATATAAAAATTTCGACGTACCCCGACGAGATTGTAGACTTACTTGGTCAGAGCGTTGAACGGATTTAAAAATCGTTCGGATATTTTTATGTTTTCTAAAAAGTTTTTTAAGTAACAATTCGTTTTGATCTATTATAAATCAATTTATTTAAATCTAAATAAAACAATGCGTCACTATGACGTTGTGTCATTTTTCTGTGAGGTAAGAAGAATTTTCTATACTCTTTATAATATCATGATTGAATATATTAATCTGTTGGCAAATGCAGCATTATTAAATAACGATAGATGGTATGCGGGCGAAGCCGCCAGTGGGCCGCTTGTAATTATATAATTTAATAATTTCATGGATGAAGTAGAAAGGGGATAGAAAAATATAAAAAGCTGCTTCAGTTACATATGAATTTATTAATGAAACATTTACCTTATATAAATATCTTTTAAACATAACATTTGGAATAAGCTCCTATTGGTGTAAACATTTATTTTTTTATATAATATCTTTTCTATACATTCTAATATTATTGTATTGGGTACACAATTGAGTAATGTAAGCATCAGCATGGTTGAAGTATTGAATATAGTAATATAAAAAATAATAAACGATAGTTAAAACATTGAATATTAAATCAAATCTGCTTCACGCTGTATCCCGTAGGTAGGCAGAGGGAACCTAGTGTTAAGACACTTCGTTCCCCACTTTCTGTCGAATTCTGAAGGCATTCCGTATTGAGTGGCAGAACTCAACACCGCGCTTTGCCTCGACTCCAGAGCGAAAAAATGGAAATATAAATTTAAGTAAATATTTCATCTCCTCGAGTGGGGATCGAATCCACAGTCAGTCGGTTTTACAGTCCCACTTTGTGCCACTACGCCACGACTGGCCTTGAACATTGATTCTAGTATTACAGAAATAGCGGAACAGTGTCCGACTGTATACGCGAAGGTTGTGAGTGCAATCCACACTTGGTGAATTACACATTACATATATTTAAAGTATTTTTCTTTTTTCACTTTGATAAAATGTAGCGCACCGTTCGGTTCCGCCACTTAATATCAAAAATATGTGGGAAGTAGACTGGAATGTATTAAGAAACAATCCTATGAAATAGAACGTCAATGTTTTAAACTACACAGCTATTTGAATATCACAACGGTTTTCTTTAAATAAACATATTATGAATTTAAATTTATTATTAATCACAATCTACTCCAAATCTACATTAAATCGACTCAAAAACTGTTAATTGTACTTAAATAATAATTTAGTTTAATTTTAATTATAGTACGGTCGGCGACGCGTGTCCGAGCGAAAATTAGGCCTTCAAAACTTTTGTGCGTTGCTCACTGGCGCATCTTAAAATCTAATTTGTGCTATCACCTACAGCTAACCTCACTGCGGCCACGACTCGTCGAACCCACTGCATACAAGTTTTGAGCGGAAAATTCTAGGTTTTCTACCTACTCTGCTATCCAGGAGAAGGCAAGAAGTTGTTTTGATTTGCAACAAACATTATTATAAAGAAATATTACTAAAATATGTTCGAAATTGTACATATACAACATTCAACACATTAAGGCACCATATTTTTATTGTGTAAGACTTTCAACATTCTTTTACCCCATCCCTTAGATTTTATGTATTATTTAAGTAAGAAATAAAATTTGTCAACTGCTAACTAATGTATCACATAATAAGTTCTTTGATTTTCACGATTATTACACATTTTTAAATGAAACTATTTTAACCGGATTAATCGCGTATATTTAGTATTTTTATACATTTTGGGAAACCCGACGTTTCGAACACTTTGCAGTAGTCCGTGGTCACGGGTAGAATGTATCACAGTCGGAGTGAATCTGTTTTGCTTAGTTAAACAATTAAAACCGTAACTGACCAGTATCTATCTATACGTGGAATATATACCAGAAAGAGGTATTACTGGAGGCATTTATAAATGTAATATTCTCAAAAATAATGTTTTAATTTTTTCTATGTTTCTCTGTGCGTTTGTTTATGCTAAGGTCAGAAATGACTCAAGCAAATTAGAGGTAGTTTTCACTATTCGATTCTAACAAGTTTTGGCTTAACATTTAGTTTTTGTTTTATTGTAATCGGTTCATAAATAATAAAGGCTTAACAGTTTAATGTATGTTGTTCGACAAAATCTTTAAGAGTTACTTTATATAACTAATTTATTGGATTGGCTAAATATTTGGTTTTCGATACTTTGTTGTTTGTTAATATTTGCAAAATTATCATATGTTTATATGTAAAATATAGATAGAAAAAAAAATAGATTGTATGTTGATAAAAAAAATAGAGATTTCAAGATTTAGGATTCTCCAATGTAAGTTCTACTTATTATTAGTTAATTTTTAAAGATTACATAAAAACACTTTTTTTTACGAAAAAACTTAAATTACGATTAACTAAGAACATTACAGTATAGATAACCATATTAAAGTGATTAATATTTTTTACTTAAATAAATTTAAATAAATATTCTTTTTTTTATAAATAAAAGCTGAAAAATATATAAGTAAGTACATAACTTACTTATAAGTATTTTTCTTTCCTAAGTGTGGAATAACACTTTAAAAATGTTAAAAAATATAAAATATATATTTAAATATTGAATGTAATATAAAAATCATTTCTGGTGTTTAATATATTAATTCTTCAGACAGGATGGAGGGAAAGCCTCTTGTAAGAAAAAAACAAGGTTGCTTATTTAGAAAACGTATAAAAATTGTAACCTAGCGGGACTCAAACCTGCACCTCCTGGAACGACCAGGCGCTCTGACCACTAAGCTATACGTATGTAGTGGTCAGAGCGCCTGGTCGGTTTTCTAAATAAGTCTTTCCTAAGTGTGGAATAACACTTTAAAAATGTTTCAAAAAAGCATAGTTGACCGTTAAGAAAATCTTACATAATAAAAAGATGGCACCTAACCATGATTGTTATATATTTATATATATTACAATCGTTTATAAACTCTAAAAAAATAACTAATATCCCCCTCTACTTGCCTCTCCTCGGGTATTTCGTCTTCATCTACTAAGTGGAACTGCTGTTTGTCTATTTGTGGAAAGAAAGTGTCACAGTTAAATGACTTTTGTATTTCCGTTAGATAAATCTTGCCGCAGTTTGGATGTTGCATCGCGGCCTGGAAATTATAAAAAAAGGAGGTAGTATAAAAAAAATATATAATATAATATTTTTTGTAGAAAACAATTATAAAAAGGAGGTAGTATCAAAAATATATATAATATATACACTTTTTTAAAACATAAATATTTTGAATGTAATGAATTTCAACCTGTGCTTTTTGTTTACCTTCTTATTTATATTGCTAGCATATTTGTAGTAGAAAGATTTAAAATTTTGCTTTGGGAGCATTTTATTTCGATGTAGTTTCATTAGAATGTATCATGTGTAGCTTAGTAGTCATACTACATAGTTTATGAATACTGCTGTATAGGATTTGAACCCACAACCATGTACACATAACTATATGCAGTACATTCTAAAAATATGGATTCTTGTATTTATAGCAAAATGCCATCTCTATCTCTAAGAGCTATATTAATATAACAACAAAATTAATTATTTTTATTGATTGTCTAGTGACAACTAAAAAATTCATACTTCAAAATGGTTAATAATATAAAACTTTGTTGTTTTCGTTAACCAAAAAAATATATATATATATATATATATATATATATATATATATATATATATATATATATATATATATATATATATATATATATATATATATATATATATATTTAATACAATTTTGTAATCTTTGGATGATAGTTATGTTGGATATACAAGCGCTCCCCCATAGTTGTATTTCCCCCAGTACATATTTCTATATTTGATATTTATTTCATTACGTTTTGTTTTAATGTGCTTCTGCCAGGTAAGTCTCCTATCTAGGTGAAGGCCAAGATATTTGACTGCGTCCCTCTGAGGCAGAGTAGTATCACCCAGTTTTACCGGAGGGCAGTTTCCTTTTCTTAACGTAAAGGTTATGTGAGTAGACTTAGAGGCACTAGTCTTAATGCGCTATTTTTTGAGCCAATCATCCACTTTGCAGAGGCCTGTTTGAAGGATGTTTGAAGCAGTTACAGGATTTGAACTGCTTGCCATTAGTGCAGTGTCGTCGGCAAAGGTAGCAGTAGTAATCTGCGGTGCCTCTGGGAGATCCGCTGTGTACAAGGTGTAGAGAAATGGGCCAAGAACAGAGCCCTGAGGAACTCCTGCCTTTATAAAAAAAAAATATATTTAAAAAAATAAAATATATATAACAAAAAATAATTATAAATTCATACTTTATATATTGATGAACCACCAATAACCCAAGTTGATTCAATATCTTGTTGTCCTTCTATATATTTTATAGCTTCGTCAATTCCTGAAACAACTATCACACCATCTGGCACCTGGAAATATAAAAATATTAATGATAGACAACTTTGTAGAATGGTTATAATCTTTTCGTTTGATATGTAGCAGAGAGAACTAGTCAAAATACACTCTATTCAACTAGAAAAAAAAACATTCATTAATAAGTGAACCATTAAGTATAAGAAAATTATTAGAAAATATAAAAATTTAAATCGACTAGTTGTGGGTTTGATCCCCACATGAGGAAATGAAATATTTATTTACACTTATATTTTAATTTCTTCCCCCTGGTGTCGAGACAAAGCGCGGTGCTGAGTCCGCCACTCAACACGCAGTGCCTCCAGAACTCTGTGGAAAGTGAGACCCTGCTGTGTGAGGGATATAGCGTGAGACTGATTTATTTATTTTTACTGGAATGCAAATAAGAAAATATTTAAAAGAAATGAAGAAAGGATCAGTGTAAATGGTAACATTCAAACGAATGAATTGGAAGTGATGTATGTCCAGTAGACATCACCAGCTCGTTTGGGCATGATGGAATGAATAAGTGATGAAAGAACGGCAAGATTTATGAAGGTAAAGTAAACAGTAAGCGAGGTGGGTTGACCTCGCTTACTGTTTACTTTACCCTCATAACCTCGGTTAACCTTCGAAAACACAGTATCAAAGATACTGGAGGAAGGTCATAAGCCAAGGTATGACCCCTTGAGGGTTTGCAGAGAATATGAAAGCGTTTTGCACAAAATTCTCTCTGACCACACTAGGGATACAATGTGAAGCTAGATTACTTTAAATGTAGTGGATTTTTTTTTTATTTATTAATTTTTTTTTTGGAAAAGACACGGCAAACGAGCGTGCGGGTCACCTGATGGTAAGTGATTACCGCCGCCCACGGCCCCGTGCAACCCCAGAGGGCTACAGGTGCGTTGCCGGCCTTTAAGATGGGTTGGGCGCCGGGGCCAGGCATTACCTGATGCGAAACGTAGTGGCATAAAGTCACTACTTCACGCCGGTTTTAAATGCCGGGGCTGGTAATGATCCGGTCGAGTCTGCCCATGCCCATTGCTGGCGACGTGACTCTACCACACGTACTTTAGTCGCCTCTTACGACACCACCAGTACCAGGATGATCCTATTCTAGGCCGGGATCACACGGCACGCAAATGCAAACTAGTTAAATATATCATTTGGGCAAATTGGGCATCAAACCCAAAACCTATTGCATTTACAATTACTGGCCACTGCACTATGACTGGCCACTTTCATTCAAGTTATAGTTCAACATAAGAGAATTTAAAAATTAACTACTAAGTACCACTGAACACATATCAAGGTACAAAAAATATGTATTGAGGTCTTCTACTCCTCAAACTAAATTACAGTATCACACTAGTAATAGTATAGTGTGTACAACTTACATAATAGGTTATCAATACAAGATAATATATTTGTAACATTAATAATATAGCCACTTGTAAGATTTATTTAAGGAAAGAAAATTGAAATGACACCCTAAACAGTTGTAAATGTTGAAAATATAATGTGAACTATCACACTATATCACCAAAAATTACAAAAATATATTTCACATTAATATTAACTTAGCATTACACAGGGTAGTTAGAGAGAATGGAGGGTCAAATGCTAGTCTCTACACACCAATCTCGGTTGTGCCAGTTATAGGTACCTACATTTCTCACTCAGGGGAACAAATTATTTTTATTTTTCATTCTGGTAACAAGATAAAGTTTCATTCCACTCAATATATAATGTCTCAAAAATATAAATGTTGTAACACTAACTTCTCTATGCCTAATTGCTATATGCGGATGGAAAACTAAAGAAAACATACCTTTTCTTTAACATTATCTACATGATGAGTCAAAACAACATTCACTCTATTTGACAGAGGACGATATTTATCTGGTATACAGTCCCAGGTTCGCCTTCCCATTATAACTGCATTTGTTTTTGATGTGTCTGCCACTTTTGTTGTCATTGTAGTAAAATAAGCCATTTCTTTCCTGAAAAAAGTCTTTTAATTGTAAGTTATAATATCAATGGTACAAATTATAAAGAAGAATTTGTATGGTTGAATGTGGTAATCTTAGGAACTATGTGGTTCAAATAAAAAATAACTTTTTGTATAGTCAGTCCGTACATTGTGGAAGGCTATAAGCTATATTACAATAGGATAATGCAAGATAACCATAAAAGAAATTAAAGCTTTCCTATAAGACTATTTTTCTCTTAGTTTTGAAAATATTACAATTTTTTTTATATATTTTTTAAAATAAATGCTAGTTATGCATACTTGAGCCTCCAAGGAAGTGAGCCATTAGATCCAATGCCCATGTTTTCACAAGCTGCAGCGATTAAATTTAATTTAACCTTAGACATTATTAAAATACAAATAATATAAAATACAAGTACGAAATTAAAAATAATAAAAATCGTAGCTGTGAGTATTAGAAATAAAGAGAGAAATAATAGAAACTATTTGAAATTTTGCATATAAAACAATATAAAAATGAATCAAGATTCGAGACTACAGAACACATTTACCCAAAGGGATGTTCGAGACTACATAGCATTAGAAAATTTGAAATGTGACCAGTTACAAGAACTTGCCCTGACATTGTCAATGTCAAGTTTAAGATACGTTTAGAAATTAATTCATAAATAAAGATAAAATTTATTATCTTTTAATATTAAATTTATTTTGTTTTTTTTTTCTTTTTATGTAGTTCTATACATTACGATATATAATTCTTAAAGATTATTGCAATTATCTAAAAAATTTGTTAAAATTGCAAACAAATAAATTTTAATTAAAATTTTTATATAAGGATATATTTAACTCACAATGTTATTCAACAGACATGTAAAACAATGGTGTATAAGGTAGATTCGGGTAATAAACCTACTTAAGGAGAATTGAAATAAAATAAAAACTATGCATCCAAATCAATAATTTTTAAAAATTATTAAATGTACTAACTAAAAAAACCAGACCAACTATTATAACATAAATTTCCGTGAACAAACATAAAATTTAAATATTTTTAAAATCTTGTTAGTAGGCTTATTATACTATGGTATGGTAATAAGGCCTAAGATTGTAACACTTATAAATAATTAAAATAGGACCTTAATATTTATGAATTGAGATCATAATATAAATCAAACTCGAAATCTTCAAAATCACAAAAAATATTTTATTTAAAAGCCATGACTCTGAATTAACTCTGTTATTAGTTGACAAGCCGACGCATTCTTCATGATACCACTTGTCGTATTCTGTCTACCTGAAAAGTGTGACAGTAGCAACTCTCTTCTTCGTTACGTGATATAATGTCTTTATTATTTTTTATTGTCAAAAAATCTCTAGTGACTGGAATTCCCATTTAATTTCTTTTAAAAGTCTTTTTCTTTACGAGTTCTTCTACTTTTGAGTAGAAGTCGTAAATAAAACGTCTACTTCTCCTTTTCAGTAATAACCTGGTGTAGACATAAGCTGTTTAAAAACTCCAATAGTTCGTCCAATTTGTATTTATCTGAAAAGATATACAATTAGCACATTTAATATAACTAATTATATATTTTTTACAATCAAAAATAAATAAAATTTATAATCTACTAATTGTAAAATAGGTTAACAACCAGTGTAACAACCAATATTTATACAATAAAATTAGGATAATAAGGCCTAAGGCAAAATTTTGTAGGCCTGCCGACAACATTTGTAAAGAAAAAATAAATTAAAATGTTTCCATCCATTATATTACAACTAAAATTAATAAGACTTGAAAAACATGAAATAATAGAAATATATTATGCATTATTAAACAATTAAAATAGAAATATTACAAAAAATAGTTAATTTCGTATCGGACGTTTTTTATTATTGTTGCTGCATGGATGCTGCCCACGATGAAAGACGCCGCACTGGAAACAGCACATATGCTTGCGAATGGCGAAAAGTTTAAGACTTTATTTTAAGATGCTAGATACTTACAATTGTGACTTTCGAGTGACTCCAAGTATTTTAATCGCTTAGGCTTATATTTTGATCGCTTAGGCCTAATTACCCGAGCCTACCATAGTTACTTTTTAAGAAATCATTAAAAAAATTGAAACGAAGCGGGATACAAACCCGCGATTCTTGATAACAGTCTAACTCCTGACCATTAGGTACTTTCTTTCTTTGTGATATAGTGTACATTCTTATTTAAAGCTCGTTCAAGCTACGTCGAAATTCTTATACGCTTTTTGATATTTTTACGTGTTCTACTTTAGAAATCATATAAAAATTTCAATGTAGCTGTATTTGAACCCGCAGACGGACCCGCAACTTGGGCGGTTTCAAATAGGCGCGGGTTCAAGTCCCGTTTTGTTTACTAAATAAATATTATTTGTACGCTTATTAGAATTGATTTGTGTTGTTAACATTTAGTTTTAAAAAAGTATTTTTCTTTTCTAAATCTGGAATGACACTTTTTAAATAGAAAAAATAGATAATAGTTACATGGAAAAAAAACCCTGTCACTATTATAATTCAGGCATTGTACTAAAAACATAAATTTCAAAAGCAATAACGACTTGTTAACTGAATCGACTGTTTGTTAATTATCCAGAATAATGAATAGGCTACTATAGAATCGTAATTACTATTTTTCTTTCTATTATTTGAATACTCATTACTTGAAAATTATCTATTTATAACACTTTTAAAATAAAATCCTTTTTTAAAAACATATAAAAATGTTAAAGTACCGGGATTTGAACTCACGTCCCTTGAAAACTGTCAAAGTGCGTCTAAAAAATTAAAAAATACTCGAAAAATGTGCCTTTAAAAACTATGGGTAGATACTTACATACGTGTATTATATTGAAACATACAAAAATATTTTTATGAGATGAGCAAGCAAGCTTTTGACTTTTGAGAAAGCTTGCTTGCTTGACTGCTGCGCACAAGAGCACAAGATGAATTAAAATAGTTAAATTTAGATATTTAAAAAAATATATTGATGCCTTCATCGTCGACGTCGAAACGACGCCTATTGGTTCGATCCCCATTTCTTTGACTCGAACATTAGACGGTGCGTGGGGAAAAGAGTGTCTTAGCACTAAGTTCCGTCCGCCTACCTGGGCGGGATACAGCGTGAGACAGATAAAAATTATTCAGCCTCTAATAGATTGAACCCGTGACCATCGACCTTATAGTCAGTTATTAAAAGAAACAAATAATTAAAACATTTAAGTAAATAAAAGCTTAAGTATAAATAAAATAAAGAACAATTTCAAGTTAACTCCCTGAGCTAAGTCTAAGATTCAACGTAACATTGAATTATACAGCGCTCACTCGGATCCTCTTAATCGTTTAGCGTTGAAGTTTTAAATTTTATTAGGAAATTCTCTTTTATCTTTTTGTGTGGTTAGTTTAAATGGCGATGGTGTAGATCTCGCATTGAATTTAAATATATTTATTTATTTAACTCAAATAAAAGATCAAGCTCTACGCTGTATTCTGCATACAGGAGGGTAGGCAGAGGTAACTTAGTGTTAAGAGACTCCGTTACCCAATTTCCATCGAATTTTTCAAATGTCGGAACTCAACGCCGGGTGTTTGTCTTGGTGACAAAGCGAATGAAATAAATATTAATAAACAATAATTCATTCCCCAGAGTGGGGATCGAACCCGTTACCCACTTTCCACCGAATTACCTTCGCGTTACAGTCACATCCTTGTGCTCCTGCGCTATGACGGCCTCATTTAAATTCAAATATATACACTTATTATTTATTTAATTAAAAATCAGCTTCACGCTGTATCCCGCACACAGCAGGGTAGGAACCTAGTGTTAAGACACTCCGTTCCTCACTTTATTATTTATTTATTTATCCTTTATTGTACACATTATTACAAATACGTGCACAAGAGGCGGGCTTAGAACTGAAAAGCATTCTCTACCAACCAATCTTGTAATGTGGAAAATAATTGTGTAGGTTTGTTTAATATAAATTTAAATATATGTACGTACAACACATACTAAAATACATAACAATATAATACGATATAAGTACAATACAGTACAATACTGTGCCGTGTGATCCCGGCCTAGAATAGGATCATCCTGGTACTGGTGGTGTCGTAAGAGGCGACTAAAGTACGTGTGGTAGAGTCACTTCGCCAGCAATGTCAACACGCATGGGCAGACTCGACCGGATCATTACCACCCCCGGCATTTAAAACCGGCGTGAAGTAGTGGCTTTATGCCACTGCGTTTCGCATCAGGTAATGCCGGGCCCCGGTGCCCAACCCACCTAGCAGGCAGGTAACGCACCTGTAGCTCCTCTGGGGTTGCCAGGGGTCGTGGGCGGCGGTAATCACTTACCATCAGGTGACCCGCACGCTCGTTTGCCGTGTCTTTTCCACGATCAATCACAATCGAATTATATTACTCGATAGTTTCGGAATTAGAACCCATCGCCTGATCGGTGATGTCCCAACTCTATCTATCCTATATATATACACAATCTATATAAAACATAGTTTTTTCTCTAGAGAAACTATTTTCAATATGTTGAGAGCCTACAAAATATCAAGTTCGTAACTTCGCATGCTTTTAAGAGATTACAACAATTTCCCATAAATACCTTATACTTTCATGTAGAGATGGCCGAATTCTTAAAAATTAGGATAATTTTGTGGGCCGCTTTATTATTTGTATGAAAGATATCTTCCACTCTTTTGTGTTTTAATAAAATTGGTCTATATTTGTATACGGGATATATATACCAATATTTTTTTTATGAAATCCTCTTCTTTTTCTGCTTTATCCCGCACATAGCAAGCTAGGCAGATAGCCTAGAGTAAATACACTCCATTCTCATTAAGACACTTTCATTTCCTAATATCCAAAGAAATCTGGAGGCATTGCGTGTTGAATAGCGGAACTCAACGCAGCGCTTTGCCTAGTCACAAGAGCCTACTTGCACGTTCTAAAACTAGGTACCTACGGCGGAAAGTTAATATAATATAATGATAAAAATTGTGAGACGAATAACTTCATTTCGTTTCACAATACTTATATGTAATATTTGCATATGGATGCGCCTTTGACTAGGATCCGTGTAAAAATCAATACATTTGAATATAGAAACTTAACATTTATACAACTCTGTCGTTGCGCAATCGAATAAGAATTTCTACATATGCACCTTGAAAAGAACGTATGGCTTAGTAGTCAGAGCGCATGGACGGTTTCGAAAAGGCGTGGGTTCTAATTCCGAATTTAAGTTAGTATAAGCTTACTGAAAAACTATTTTACTTTCCTTAATAAGGAATAGCAGTAAAAATAAAGATTAAAAAGATCCAAAATATATTTAATTTATAGATCTCATAGACAAAAATGCGATGTTAAGTCTCCAAATCATACCATGTGTCAATTCTGCATTTAAATAGTGACGTACCGTACTAGATTACATCATTCGATTTTTCTGGAGCGTTAAAATAAAAAAAAAATAAAGTAACACTGTGTAAACAAAACCAAATGAAACTATTGTGTAATCAAAACAAACACTATTAATAGACAACACTAGTCAGGTGTTAACGAACGAAAGTCGAAACTATCGAGTAATATAATTCGATTGTGAACTCGGTGATGTCCCAACTCTATTTTCATACATTTTATATGAAGGGTGGGGGAAATATAAAATTTTTATTAAGCCAGCCACCGCCTATAAACCTGCACAATGCCTCTCGTAAACTCTTAATGATGTACGTATCTCCAAACGTCATTAACCCATAAACAATCACCATATGGTTGTAACCGATTGAATAATGCACTCTGGAATGTAAATAACATCTTACAAAAAGTAAAAGAAACTAGAAATATAATTGTGGTGCAATCGATAAATATATCACAATAGTGCGCCGTCTGAGTGTAAACGCGAAGGTTGTGGGTTCGATTCCCACACGGAGAAAGTAGTTATTTCGTACCTTACTCTGGTAAAGATACAGAGCGCGTCGGCATGACGAATTCACTTACAAGTGGAAAACGGAGAGTCTTAACTACCCTGCTACATGTGTGATACAGCATGAAACTAAAGAAAGTATTGATTTTTTATAATGTAATTCATTTTTATCTAATGAATTAGATTAGGTACATACTTAGTTTTCTAGAAATATCCGTTGGTCTAACCACGATAGATGCCTTACAGTAAATACACGCTTCACTAAAAATTCTATTTACAATCATATAGAACTGACAATGTGGTTTGAATATGCTTTTTGACACACAATCTATCGTGCAGGGCTTTTTTTATGACTCCTATCTATGAACGAAAGGCTAGTATAATATAATTCTACATAAAGGATTAAGCTCAGCTGGAAATTTCAGATATATTTAGGCTTTTTATTTATATAACATATCTTCTAAATACTAAACGACACAAGCCATTATCGTGGACACGAATTCATACTAAGGATTATCTTCATACGAATATAAATAAATAAGATAAAATTTTCTTATTTGCTTGAAATAAAAGTTGATCATAATTTCAAGTACTTTTTTATCAGCTTTACGCTGTATCCCGCACACAGCAGGGTTGGCACAAAGAATCTAGTGTTAAGACACTCTGTTCCCCACTCTGAGTTATTGAGTGGCGGTAGTCCCTGGAAATCTTGGAACGGAAAACAGAACTCAACGCCGCACTTTGCCTCGATACCAGAGCGAGGAAATAAAGGATTAATTTAAATAAATATTTCATTTCCACGAGTGTGGTCGAATCCACAACTAGTCGGTTTTACAGTCACACTTATTGCCCCTGCGGCACGACTGGCCTTAAGTTCTAGTAAATAAAATATTTCAATTAGATTTCTGAACTTCGTCCTCTCTGGCTACCAGGCTAGAGATAAAACGTAGAGTTAAAAAAATCTTAATAATAATAAAGAAAAGAAAATAAAAACCACACAATTTTTCAGTGGCGAGCAATCACTAAAGTCATAAAGTGTGCTCTTAAGCATAATCCATTCATTTACAATTATGACATTGTTTTAATTTATTTTTATCGTCGTCTTGGTGAAATGCGCCCTTACGCTGCTTTAATAAAATTTTAAAACTCATTCCGGGACCAGTGTTAAGTAAAGCCAAGCCAAAGGCAAGCCGAGTTATTTACAGCCACAATTTGTACTTGAGAGACGAACAAATTATATTCATTTGCTTTGTTACTAGACTGTAGAGTGTAGAAAAAATATTATACTTAGAAAAAATAGAACGATGGCCTCGGTGGTCAGAAGAAGGTTGAAAAATAGCTTGTGCCAAAGGGCCGACGATCGATATGTATATATAATACCACAACTATTTACATTTTGATAATTTAGTTAGAAATAGCGGTAGCGTTGGTATCCACAATTTATACTAATAAGGGGTCGCAAACCGGGATCCCGGGATTCGAAAATACCTGATCAGATTTTAATTTTAGAACATCCAGGATTTATGATATAGTTAAAACACTAATTAAAATATGCCTGCAATTTCATTTAAGTTTCTTTAAGGTATATAATATGTTGTATACATAGATACTTAACTGAGGGCAACGAGATCCAAGAAATTCTGAAAATTTACATTGTTTATGGTCGAGAAGGAGCAACGTGAAGTTTTAGTGGTATTCGGACACCCTAAATCTCCCAGTCCAAGAATCCCGCATCACCCACTAGGGCGGTTATCTACAATAAAGAACTCTTCAATGAACTCATTAAAATTTTGTGACAAAAAAAATATTAAAACTTTTAAAGTAAATATTTCACTGCTTTTTTATGTCACAAATATATTGAAATCTACGAGCAAAAATTATTCATTATCATTAAGGAATTTTTATGAAGATAAGCTTTGTCTTTTATAGCATGTAATTTGAACGTATACTTTTCGAGAAAATCTAAAATTAATATAATTCAACTATTCTGATTATGGTTGCAGCCTAGCCTAGGTTCGACCCGCCCAGGGAGTGCCCTTGTCTCCGATGACATCCTCTCAAGCATCCACGTAGTTCTTGCATTTTCTCTTCTTATTTTAAAAATAAGCATGTTCATGATTGAATCTATAAATTTTGTAACAGATCTGTTGGCAAATGCAGCATAATAAAAGTATTGTAGGTGGTATGCGGGCGAAAACGCGAGTGGGCCGCTAGCTTATTATATTTATACTAGCCTGTACTATTCCATTATTTGGCAAAGGCTTCTCTCGGGTTCTTCCACTCTTGATTATTTGTCAGCCTGGCCTGTTTGGTCCAACGATTGGACTTTTAGAGTCCTAAATTTACAGTAATCCATCCGTAAGGTTTGCCACGACAACTTATTAATCTCTTTTACTGTAAAATTTAAATATTTACTCAACGTCGAATTTACAAATGATAAATAAAAAGATAAAATCACGGGTAAAATGTGTGACGTGTATATATCGTATATAAAACCTTCAGAGATATCATCCTAGTTCTAACTTCTAAGTAACAAATTATGTAAAGATAATAATATACGTACCTATATCAATCAAATCAAATCAGCTTTAGAGGGAACGTAGGGTTTAGACATATGGTTTAGGTTTAGACTATGTTTCCCACCTTACGCCGAAGTTTTAGAGGTTTTTCAAGTTGGGGGGCGGAACTGAACGCCGGGCCGTTGCCATCGTACCACAGCGAAGAAATGAAAATATTAAGAAATAATAATTTACTCCCTCCAGTAGGGATCGAACCCACAAATGTTGCGTTAAATTCACACGGCAGCCTCATAAGTATTGTATTAAAAATTTTATAAGCATATATATTTTTTAATAGCATTATAATTAAGAAGTAAATCAAGAATCTCGTTTGTTTCCGTTTCCATAGGCCTTAAGTTTTCCATCCCATTCATGGCACGGCAGGACACCGTCTGCCGAGCCAACTAATAGTCACTATATCATACTTACCCCGCTAGCAATCTAGACGCGCTTGCGTCCGTTTAAGCATATTGTTATTATAAAGTTAAATTATATAAAATCTCTACATTATTAAATTAAAATCTTAACATTATTTTGATGTATACATTATATTACATACGTGTGTTATGCGCGCTACCAAAGTGGAACATCCATCTATCCATCCATCCTCTCTTATTTATATATTTTTAATATTAATAGGATAGAATATTGCGTTATTATATAATTTATTGTATATTTAATATTGATAATTTTTATTACCTTCATCCTGTATCCTGCACATGGCCAGGTAGGCAGAGGGAACCCTCGAATCTACACTACTACTACTACACTTCTGTTCCCTATTTTCCTCCAAATTCTGGCGGCAATGCGCGCTTTGCCTCGTTATTAGCGCGTGGAAATCAAAATATTAAATATTTGATTTCCCCGAGTGGGAATCTTTCTCGAGTGTGTATTTTGTTTTTCATATTTGCAAAGTGTATTTGATAAAAGTATAGGAACAAATTTTCATTTTATTTGGATAACTTTCATTTCATCCCGGTAAATGGTATTGCTTAGGGACTGATATCAATTTTGGTAAAAGTACACATGTTTCCTGTTTGGACTTGTGTAATCTGTATTCTTCTATTCCGTTTAGATATAAATTGAGTAACTTATTTGGATATTTTTTATATTATAATTTACAAAAATGTGTATATATATATTATAATATATAATTTATTCTTTAAAATTTTAACACTAAATAAAGAAAACACAGATAAAATAAGTATTCTTGTAAAGTAAAACTCATAAGCAACGCGCGAAATCTATTGAAATTAGAGACAATACATTTAATTAATTGTTTACATACTTTCACAACAATTCAATAATATGGCAAAAAAAATATTAGTGATGCTAAAACAACAACTCAATACAGGATCGATCAAAGTGCGGCGTTGTGTTTCGCCATTTTATAGGATAAGTCTCAAAAATTGGGCAGTGCGTGGGGAACACAGTTTCTTAGCACTAGGTTTAAGCTTAAAAAAAAGGTTGATAGTATTTATATACTGCTATAATAACTTTATTATTACATACGTCTCTAACGGATTTATAACTTGTATGTCACTGACATATTTGACAGTATTGTTTCCCGCCAAATTCTCAAAAAAAAATCAAAAACAATAACTAAACAAAAAGATCAATTTGTATTCAGCCAGAATATTTTGAATTTAAATAACATTTTGCAATATTTTCATAAGAAAATTTATAAAAAAACTATATGAAATAGGTTATTTACGCTAAAATAGTGAAAATTTCAGCAGTTAAGAATAATAAATCGAATTAAAGTTTATTTTGGAAAAACATAGTGTTCCATTCTACGCGTAGTGAGTGTGTAATTCGATATTTTTGTCAGACGGTTTTTGGTTTGTAAGTGGCCAGGATAATGAACTGAGCGAGATGGTAGAATGGAACGTGTACGATTGAAAAGGACAGATATATGTACTTTCTCTTATAGATCTGCTGTATACAGCTCTGTTCAGTTTCATTTTACAGTACTAGTTCGTCCGCTGTAGTGAGCGGTGGTCGATTTTTCCCGGATTTTTCACAAATTTTCCGTAAATCCATGTGTTTTTGCTCTCGAGCTTTGTGATGTTTGCCTTTAAAAATTTTGGCACGAAAAAAAATAATTCGCTGTCATAATATGTCATAATTATATGTACTTACTTCGTGTTGTTGTGATTAAAGTGGATATGTGCGTCTGTCTGTAAAAAGTTGGTAAGTAATATTTTATTATTATTTATTAATATTTATTTTAATTTTTGAGGCCGACTTGGCATAGCGATACATCGTACAAACGCGAAGGTTGTGGGTCCGATTACAACTCGGGGGAATAAATCGAGTCTGACGCTCTGGTCAACAGAGCAAAGCGCGGCGTTAAGTTCCGCTAATCCACACGCCATGACTTTGGAGTTGGGCGGTGCGTAGGGAACGGAGTATCTCAACACTAGTATTTAATTGCCTCCTCTTCTATATATAAAAATATATTATTTTAATAGTGATCTGATAGCGCACCGAGTGTTATTATTTCACTCGAAGGCTACGATAAGGCAAAAGTAAACATATGCTGTTTTACGAAAAACGCATGAACGCTTGTATTTTACAGTTTCTAAATTTATCTTTTTTCTGCTGTCAGTATGAACAATTTTGTTTATTTGCATGTGATTTAGTGTATGTTGATATTGTTATTATATGTGTATATATATATATATTATTATATTTAATTTGTGTATTATATTTGGGTCAAGCTGATGAAGTTAGAAAAGTAATTATACATACCTTCAAGCTGCATTCGGAATATATTTTAATAATATATTTGAAACATGTTGCGTTAAGCGGTGGAAATCAACGTCGTTCGTATTGGCGAAGTAATAACAATAACTTCGTCCTCGAGTGGGAATCGAACCCACAACCGTAGCGTTTAAACTCACACGCTGTGCTGCGCTACGACTTCGACTTCCTATACTGTACTCGACTGTATATTCTGTTTAAATTGTAATAAAACATATATGTAGTTTAGGTATGTACCTGTAAACGCCACTGGTTGTGGGTTAAATTCCCATTCGATGAAATGAAAAAATTACTTAAATTTATATTTTCATTTCTTCGCTTTGCGTCGAGGCAAAGGGCGACGTTAAGTTCCGCCATGTAACTCACTATGCGTCCAGAATTCGGGGGTAAATGGGAAACGGAGTGTTCAACGCTAGGTTCCGTCTACCTACGATGCAGCTTGAAGCTGAAAATTCATTATGTTTAATTTGTGTTTTGTTTTTTATATCGAGTTTATGAAGTTGTAAACTGACTGTAATGTAGGTTACGTATATTAATTATTTACTTAGTTAAGATAACTAGTACCAATTATTCGTTTTATTTTGTAGATAATAAAGTATGTACTTTAATAGACTGATAAATCTGAGGCCGTCGTTGCGCAGTGGCACAGCTTCTGACTTGCAGTCACAACGGTTGTGAATTTCTTTCTCAATCGAGGAAATAACTGAATTATTTCAATTTCTTCACTCTTTCGGATACAGCGTGAAGCGTTCTTTACTTTCTTGTGATTATAACAAAATCATTACGAATCATCGTATCGTCGTTACGAATCATCGTGTAGCACTGGGTTTCTATCTTCACTCTGCCAAATGTCTGCATTATCTGCACAATCATATTCACGCTGTTTCCCGCACAGAGAAGGGTAGGCAGGCGAAGAAATGAAAATATAAATTTTAAGTAAATATTTTACTTACTCGAGTGGGGATCGAACCCACAACCAGCCACGTTAACAGTCACAGACTTGTGCTTCTGCGCTACGACTAGCCTCTAGTTACATGCAGAAGCTCGGAGTAGGAATATATATTGTAAAAAAACTAATAGATATGAGCAAAGAAGTAAAGAATTTTCGTTGCCTCTATTGCATCGTATCGTATAGTGGAGATATCGGGTTCAAATGCCGCTCAAAGTACTTTGAACTTTGACATACGAGATATTCGTTATGATAAAGAAGTTGAGGCCGTCGTGGATTAGCGTGACGGTGTCTGAACATAAAAGCTTAGGTTAGGGATTCCATCTCTATTGGGGAACAATTTTCTGTCTCCTTTTGATATAGACATAGTGCGAGGTTGAGTTCTGCCACTCAACACGCAATGTCTTCAGCATTCGTATTGAGGATCGGAAGTATTAAGACACCTCCCTTCTCGCTTAATCCTGTGTGTTGAGTGGCGGAACTTAACGCTACGCTTGCCCCGATACCAGAGCGAGGAGATGAAAATATGAAATATTTTATTTTCTCGGGTGGTAATCGAATTCACAATTTATCGCGTTTACAGTCGCGAAAATATATTGTATTGGTCATCTTTGCATTGTAGAAAGTAAAACAAAAAGTGTAGGTATAATGGTGGGCACTCCCACCAGTATATATTTATAAAAAAAAATTGATTGTATTATACAAGTTGTGATGCAGGGGTGGGAGTTGTGGGACTGCCCCCCAATATAGACTTTATATATATAGTCTTTAAAAATAACGGATTTTGCTATAACGAATAATATAACAAAATAGCGTAATTCAAGAAGATCGAATAAAAAACAAATTTTTGTGCGCTTAACACCAAAAGTCGTTTTTATCCTGAAAGAAAATACCAACCAAGTCCGAGTGGCGATTCGAACGGCTTATATGGTACTGGGCTTATGGGACTGGCTGATGTAGGTCATTCATAACACCCACTAAAACCTCTCGGAGGTCCGGTCCTAGAGTGCCAAGGGACTCTTAATATAGCATAAGCGCCAAACTGGACCGCGGTTGGTAAAGGAAAAAATATAATTGAGAAAACTCTCTGCGCTCTGTCTTGTTACGGGAGCAAAGAAAATCCACAACCGTCGCTTTAACAGTCAGTCTGTACCGCGGCGAAATCTTCTAGAATGTAGAATAGAGAATATGGACTTAAGTGAAGACGTATTTAAGATTGGCAAACATATGGCCTGCGTCTAATAATTTCTTTCTGATGTTGCAACGAACGCTCGCTGACGATAAACAGCGCTGTACGCTCAGTCTAATTCTAATTAAGATTCTGAATGCTATTTCAATATACGGTTACAATTTGATTATATGAACAAACAAGTTACAATTATTGCAAGGAGACTGTATTAATATGGATACTACCAGGGTAGGCAGAGCGAAACTTGTTTTTTTCTTGTAAAAAAAGGAGCAAAAGGGCTTAACAATACCTTTCAACCTTCCAATGTTTCCAACGTTTTCTAAATGTGGAATAACAATTAACACAAAACACTCAACAAAAATGTAAAAAAATCGACCAGTTCGTTTACCTGGTAAGTGATTTACCTTCTTACCTTTGGATATCAATCAAATATCCGTTTGTAAAATCTTAAATCCCACAGTAAGTGAAGGCTCTATTTAATTTGAAACTTTGCCCACGTTATATTTAAAAATCGGTAAGAGTCAATATGTGATGATCTGGCTAGGAAACGTCCATGGACCATGGAGGAAATATTCTCAAGGAATCAGTTTTCTGTGTGTCATAATAAAATCATTGATATTAAAAAAAAAAAAAAATAATTCTTCCTATCCGGCTGGTCACCGTGGAAGATCAAGACCAAAACCCTCCAAGTCACCAAAAAAATAAAACTTAAAAAATAAAACCCTACAAACAAAAAGCCCAGTCAAAGGAAGACTGGGTATCTTTGGAGGAGGCCTTCACCTGTACAGGGGTTCTTGCCTAATACACATACTTTAATATATACATAAAATCAAATCATATATGTATATATATAAATAAAGTATGTGTATTAGGCAAGAACCCCTGTACAGGTGAAGGCCTCCTCCAAACATATACACTAGATATACATACATAAATAAACAGAAATAACTAAATTAAAAATAAATAAGTAAATTTAGAAATTAATTAATGGAAAGGAATAGAACAAAAAAAAAAGTAATAAATAGATAAATAAAATATACATATATGATTACGAAAAATAAACACAAAAAGAAAAAAACAAAGAAAAAGGATCAAAACACAAACATACAAATAATAAATTTACTAACTACAATATACTAACAATAATAATACTAACACTAACCGTAAAATTTGTGTATTTATTTGAAGAAATGTAACTACTAACTAAGGAAGCAAGAAATAAAAGGCTTTTTATTTTATTTTTATTTTATTATATTATTTATTAAAAATATATCACCAGAAATTAAAAAAACTTAAGAGAACTTGCAAATAATCAATCGCTTTCATGGGGTCAAGGATATATAAGAGAGGTAATTACAAATCCAGATGTACTACAAAGAAGTGTTCCTGTAAGGCTGCAGGAATTTTTTCAATTCAAAATGCCACAGTAGATTGTGTTACTCCAACAAATAATAACTTCTTTTTAATTCCACTTATTAACCTAACATTACCCAACCTTTTTGCTTTGGGTAGATTCAGGTGAGTATGGGTAAATACCGATTTAAAATTTATTTAAAAAAAATTTCGGACCTAACCTAAATATACCCGTATCATATTAGGTTTACTGTTACTGTTATGTTACTGTTTATGTTACCGTATCCATATTATCCGTAACATATACACTAGATATAAACTACTATATTAAATGCACTAAGAAAAAATACAAGTTTTTAATATTTATTTTCTACACACAGACCGACGGACATCAAAGTGATCCTATAAGATTTCCGTTTTTTCTTGAGATGTACAGAACAGTACTTACAATTATTTTGATGTACTGAGTCAATGTTGCGTAAAAGAAGAATATATTATTAGATATATGATTTGTTCGTAATTGTAGTTGGACTATTGACAGTAGCCAGCCGTGGGCTTACAACCTACGTATTTGAGTAGCTGTATCGAAATGTAGGTGTTATAACAGAATCTGTTTAATTGCGCTTCCCACTCAATATAAACTGCATTATAGGGGATGAAATGTATAATGGAACAGCGCATGTGTGAAAATTATTATTCTAAATCTATATACTACTCATACTTTTAACAGCTCTTAGTGTTTTAGCAGTTTCACTTGCACAAGGAGATCATGTGTCATTCCGACGCTGGATATTCTCAAGAATAACACAAAATTTATGCAAAAGTCTCTCTCCGTACATGCTGCATTACTTTGGAACAAGCTTCCCAAGTCTATCCAAGAAAGTCCAACTATAGTGTCTTTTAAAGCATCATTAAAAGAGCATTTTATCAAAAAATTAGACAGTACTTATCATTGACGATTATAAAAAAAAACTTCATAATTATATAATATTACTGTTAATGTATTGTATAACAAGTATGTTTGTACGTATGTATATATTCATGTAAGTATGTTTATATGTTTATGTAGGTACATTTTTTTTTAATATATCATATTTATGTTAAAAAAATCTTTTCGTATATTGCACAATTTTGTCATCCCGCTATATGTTTCTTTCATCCACTTCCACAAGTTGACTGGAAGAAATCTCTCTTAGAGATAAGTCCACTTTTGTAAACCTCATTTCTGTAACTAAATTTTATTTGTTTATTTTATCTAAAGTGCAATAAAGAATATATAAATACATAAATAAAATATTATACTAGACTCTTCTAATATAAAGCTGAAAGTTCGGTTGGTTGAACTCTCTAATGGCAGGAACCACTGATATGAATTGAATACACTAGATATCTCTCCGTGCTATACGGGAAAAAACGCAACTGGCAGTAAGATGGGGTACAAACCTTCTGGCTTTGTGATAATTTTGTGTAAAATACGTATCTAATTAAAATAAGATAACGTTCTTCATATTATGCAAAATTATGAAGTCTTTATGGCTTTGTAATTTGGAGCGTCGTGGGCAGAATTGGGCGCGCCTTAGCCCGTGCTATGAATTGTTAATGAGTTACTTGTAATTTTAGCTATTCTTATAGTCTTTGAGGGTAAGAGAGATCATGTTAAAATTTACATGAGTTGTTTTTTTCTTTTTAGCCTTACGCTGAATCTTACTTAAACAGGACAAGAATAAGAAGAAATAATCTACTATCTAGCTGCTCCTCTCGCTTTCCGCCCAAATTCTTACACAGCCTGGTTCCCTAGATCCTTGTTTGCTAGGTAACTCAACTCCTTTTGATTTTCCTAGGCGAGGAAATGTAAATAATTAAATAAAATGGGATTCCAATATATAACTATCGTATTTACAGACAGCAGCAGGCAGTCAGACTATTTACAATTTTTTCTTCTCCGCAATACCTATTTGAAAAAAATGCAAATACGCCATTGTTGAACCAAAATCGAAATATTGATAAGGATAATTAATTGATAGTGGTTGTTATCTAATAAAGTACTAATATAATTAGTTAGTTAGTTGAACAGATCTTTCGTATCAGTTTAATAGTTTACACTAGACCTTAATGTCCTTACAAGAAATTTATGGCCGCCTTTTTTCCGACCGTATTGTATGTGGCAATTTTTTTTTTAATTTTGTAAAATCCAAAAACTTACTAAACGGGACATTTTTGGATTTGATTCGCAGTGGGAGAATGGAATGTTTTTTCCCGTTATGTTTACGGGTGTTCAGCCAGTCGACGCCTCAAGTGTTTGGCGGAAAGTGAGTAACAGATTAATTATAAAGAGTGCCTTAAACTTGGTTCCTAGGTTCCATCTATCTACCCCACTTAGTGTAGGATACAGCGTGAAGTTAAGATAAAACAAGAAAAAAATAAGTTAAGGGTATAGGAGATATAGACTTCGTGATGGTTGGTGGATTTGCAAAGTTCTGCCAATCAACACGCAATATTTACATAAGGACGGCGAGAACATATAGGTAGTAAAAGAGCTAGTACCATATAGACCATTTGTAAAAAAGAGATTTTATTGATATACCAGCTCTGAGTAACCTAATTAAAAAAATAGTTTCACGCATTTTCTCGCTCGGGCAGAGTATGCATAGGGGACCTAGTAGTGAGACATTCTGCTCCCCAATGCACAGCCCAATTTTCGACACACTGTGAGACGAGTGGCGCTTCATATTTTTTAGAGCGATCAAATGAAAAAATATATATCATTCATCATCCCAAGCGAGAATCCAACCCAAAACCATCGCGTTTACAGTGACATATCATGGCATCGTGTGCCGCACTACGGATATAACTAAATAAAATTAGCGTAGAAATTTTAGTTATGCAGTTCACCACATTTACAAACATACCGGCATCCATTTCGAAGTGGCTGAACCTAACCCCATACTTCGGTTAACCAAAACCGCAAAAACTAGTAGTAGTCTAATGAAATTCAAACCTTTAATCATAATCATTACATACAATTTTCAGTTGTACGCATTTTTCCCAATGGTGTAGGCAGATTAAATTATTGTTAAGACATTTTGTTTCTTATTTTACAGATTGGGTATCAAACGCTCAGCTAAGTCTTTTCAGACACGAGATATCAATTTTATATTAAAACTAGGTTTTACCAGAAGGTTCGCCTGCGTGGTCAAATGGAAATAACTAAGGGTTATTTAACACAAATGACAAAAATTAAAGAACATTAAGCTACATCGAAAGGATTATCATAATTTAATATGAGCCTGAATCCTTGATCAATAAATAGACTATCTAACACATTTTTTTTTATTTTCACTTCCACGAGTTGAATTCGAACCCATAACTTTTGTGGTTATAGTCACTGCATAACAATTATAGCTAGTAACTAGTTCAAAACTCGTCCCCACCACGCTATGTTAATTCCGCGCTTTGTTACATTATAGAGAGTTCGACAATTGTTTTAATTGATTCCAGGATAATGAAACAAACTTTGAACTAACAATGAAAAGACTAACTTTAACTGTTTCCAGTTGAATACCACACGTTTTACATTCAAAACTTGACAATATGTGTGTTGAATTGTGTGTATGTGTGTTGAACTTGACAATATGTGTGTTGAATTGTGTGTATGTGTGTTGAACTTGACAATATGTGTGTTGAATTTAATTAATGGATCGATGGTAAGGATTCTGAGTTTACTGTAAATAAATATAATATAATAATGATCATATAACTTAGAGACAGGAGGAAGAAGTCCTTAAGAAGTTTTGAAGTTGGTGCCAAGTACAAACAGGCGTAGTAATTCGATATTGTAATAAGTTGTTGTTGTAGCATTAGCTTGACACCAACTTGAAAATTATAAAACCTTTTTATTATTATTTTTGTTTGAAAAAATTAAAGTACGTTTTACTTTATGTAAAATTATATTTTACTTTTTAGTTCGTTGTTTTAAGTCGGGTTTTTTACGTAAAAAAAATGTTTTTATGTCACCCATTCATAATATTTTTTTAAAGGACGATTTATAAAGGATGATTGTCACGTTCCGCATGAGCCGAGCGTGCAAGCGAGCGCGTAAAAAACGATAGAGAGGCACGATCGGCCTAAGCAATCGCCTGGTGACGCATCTATCCATTCTAGGTAACTAGAGTTTAAGTAGCACATTGTGACTTGTATTTATTATGTACAATTTAAGTAAAATATATTTGAAATAACGTGTGCAAATGAATGTTAATTTATCGAAAAAATTATCAATTAACTTTTTCGTTGTATTATATAAAATAATAATAATTCCGTGAAAATAATTCAATTCAATTCATATAAAAGAACTTTTATATGAATTGAATTGAATTATTTTCACGGAATTATTATTATTTAATCCTAAAGAACTTGAGAACCTAGGCTAACCTACGTCCCCCAAATTGGAATCGAACTCACAAGTATCGCGTTTTACAGTCGCACGCGCGCCACGCCACGACGGCATAGTCTTATCTTGTTGTACATGTTTTTTTCTTCTATTTTTTAAATAAATCCAATCAGAGAAGTAAGATTGCACACAATACTAAAGGGATCAATAGATTTGGAAACAAAGCGCTCTGTGAAATCAACTGAACGTGTTTTATAGTATGGGAATGCTTTCAAATTTTACGACCTCCAGCCCTTAGCACTCCTGTGGTACACGTTACGATTTAACCTATATATATATATATGTTATATACAAGCGACCCACTTACGGCTTCGCCTGCTTAAACTTGATGATATGTTATAGCCAAATTATCCTTATCTATAATCTTTAGGTGTTATTATAATCAGCTAATGTATAAGCTATATTACTGTAAAGTTACATCTTATTTCGTTTAGTAGTTTCGGCCTGAAAGTAGAATAAAAATCCATCCTTACAATGTTTCAAATTTATAATATTGAAGATAACTAGAATATGTTGTGCACGGCAGTTGAGCGAAGCTTACACAACATGCGCAAAACTTTACGAAGTTTTTGCGAAATTTTTCTGTCTAGTTCGCACGCGCTGGGTTAGGTTAGTCAAATACTTATTTAGAAAACGTATAAAAATTTGAACGTTCTCTGAGAACGTATGGCTCAGTGGCCAGAGCGCCTGGTCGGTCTGCAGGAGGCGGGGGTTCGAGTCCCGCTACGTTCAAATTTTTATACGTTTTCTAAATAAGTATTTATCTTTCCTAAGTGTGGATTAACACTTTAAAAATGTTTAAAAAATACGCAATAATTTTGTTTAAAACAATTATTATTTATTAAATCTGTACAAAAATACAGTTTCACACGAATTGAAAGCATTCGCTCATTTTCATGAAAATTGTGACCCAGATAAGGAAAAGATAATTATTTGAACTACCATATCTTTATTTAGAATTTTTGAATGACCTTGTATAATTATTATACAAGGTTATTCAAAAATTTCCAACACTTTGCACCTATACAAATTGATTTAGAATAATTATGAGCTGATACTATCTATGTATATCATATTATAAAACTGAAGCTGAATTTAGACGTACGAATATATGTATCCACGAATGAGGCCAGTCGTGTGGTGGCGCAGGGGCACAAGATGGTGACTGCAAACGCGACAGATTGTGGGTTCGATTCCCACTCGTATTGAAAAAGTCTATATTTTCATTCCCTTGCTCTGGTAACGAGGCAATGCGTGTTTTTAAGTTGCGCCGCTCAATACACAATGCCTTCAGAATTCGGCATAAAGTGATGAAAGGAATTGTCTGAATGGGAACGGAGTGTATCCAGGTATCCAAGTTCTCTCTGCCTACCCGCTATGTGCGGCATACAGCGTAAAGCTAAAAAGTGTCTATGAACTGACTTTTTTATGTGAGCAAATGCAGCCAAAGAGTTAAAAATTTAAAAAATAAATAAAAAACTTGATAAATGAATAGATTACTAAATAGATTTTCTCTTATTTCTTATATGTTCAGACATTCATCAGTTATATTTTTCTTATATGTATAGATATAGATATATGACCTTCGTTGTCGGTTCGTTTCAGACTCAGGTAAATTAATTATTTAGTATCTTCATTTCGTCGTTCTGGTAGCAAAGCAGAGAGGTCCGCCACTCAACACACTACGTTTTAAAATCTGATAAAGTGCCGAACGGAGTGCCTCAACACTAGGTTCCCTCTGACTACATTGTGAAGTGTGACGCTAAAAATAATCTAATATCTTGAAGGATTATTATTAATATGGTGGTCCTCCATTAGTATGCATTAATTGAGGCACCGCCTGCTATGTACTATTAAGGTTAATCCCTTCGTGACTGGAATTGAAAGCTACATTACTTCAGTAAGATGGATTTGATATGATGAACCTATTACTTGACCAAATGAGCTGGTTAGGCCATTTATTGTTAGGGTCAAAATTATATTTTATAAATAGATATATTTTTTTACAAAACGCGGCGTTCTGTTCCGGCGCGGCGTTTTAAAACTACGCTTTGCCCTTAGCACCCTTTGCCTACCTTGATATATGCGGGATACAGCGTGGAGCTTCAAAAAATACTTTTTTAATATCTTTATAAATTCAACGAAACGGAAAAGCTCTTCCATCTTCTCATAATAAGCCTTTGATGTTCCTAAATGGAATTAATGGTACAAAAGCAAAGAACTGTCCTAATGCAGTGATGCGTATTGTCATGTTAATTACAAATATTATATAAATATTTTCTTTATTTTCTTTCCTTTACATAAGAAATATTTATGAGAGTTTGGAATATTATTTAACACTTAAATAATTTATTTTAAAATTTAAAATTTGTGGCTTAAAGAAATATCCAAAAATGTCGGAAGATTTAGAATTAAATTATTTTAACCGGATTTTTTACCGAAAACTAGTGTTTTTCATTTTTGTTATTTGTTCTATGATTGTACTTAAGAAACACTTATAGATCTTAATATTGTTATGCAAAAGTTTTTACATAATATAATAAGTTCTTTGATCAGTCTACCCGTGACCACGGACTACTGCAAAGTGTTCGAAACGTCGGGTTTCCAAAAATGTATAATTTTAAATATACGCGATTAATCCGGTTCAAATAGTTCCATTTGAAATGTGTAATAATCGTGTTAATCAAAGAACTTATTATTGTAGAAGGATTTTTAGTAGCTGTGCCCCTGTGCCAAATGTTCCCCAATGTTCCCAAAAGCCTAAAAAAGTTGAGAACAGGGTTGTCTTGACACAAAGTTCTCTGAATTGAGTCCCGTTTTACTCTTTGTGTACGGACCCTCAAAAGTCCTCTTCTTCCTGCCATTAGCATGGACCCTTAAAAGTCCAGTGGAGCGTAAATAAAAACAAAAAACTGAAGATTTTCTTTCCCTACACCATTTAGTTAAAATGTTAACTATATACTACGGTTTTTGCCCATATAGCGTTATATTAATTGGATCGATACTATAGACCATGACTGTATTATTTGAAAATCCTAATGTTTTAAGCAAAAAAATCAGTCCACTGGAACAGGGAACTTACTCACCGAAGGTGACAGATGATTTCAATTAATTAGGTCAACGCTGAACTTATAAAGATTGACAAACTTAAGTATGCGATTGCACTCATTTTGTATGAAATGAACTAGACAGATCTCTGAGGGTCTGTAGCTATTTATTAAAATATTTAATATTAATTTCAGCTTAATATTTCTAAGTTTTATTTTTACTTTTAGGCTCTATCCCGCATTCCGCTGAATTTTGGAGCCATACAAAAAGAACTCACACCCACCTATGCTCTAAAGATCACTGAACACATCCTCAAAAAATATTTTCATAGTACTGTCTGTATATCAAGTATATTTTATTGTCGTTTTATTGGCAACGAGATTGGCCGCCGCAAGTAATTAAACAGCCGTAACGTTTACGATCGAGATACTGATAAGATGTAAATCAAATAGTTCAATTAGTTTTATGTATTATTTAACTATCGCTTTGGTGCGCATTGAGTTTATTCTTGTATGGGGCGTCATTTTGTTGGAAAAAATCTTTAATGTCATCTCTATTATTGAGCAGAAGCTTGTATAAATTAGTAAGGTATAATTTTATTTTATTATATTTGGTGGTTTTAATTTCACGCTGTATCACTTATATAGCAGGTTACGCAAAGAGAACCTAGTGTGAAGACACTTAGTTTCTCGCACACCACCAAATTTTTGAGAGACTGCGTTTTCACGACGACGACTGCGACGTCTATTGTCGTCCTTACCAGAGCGAAGAAATGTAAATAATGGATTTCTGTTTTCCTTCATATTGTACAGTACATATTCTCAGATGAAGCGTAAGCACGATTATTATGTTTGTTCCTCGAAAAATTGAATTTATTTACTCTGACAAGAGAAAGTGCGGCGTTGAGTGCCGAACGCTCAACACGCTTGCTTCGATTTTGGGCGAAAAATTGATTTCATTGACCTTTTTTCCTACTTTCTACTTAGTTTATCAATTAACAGTGTGGATAAACTGTTAATAGATTAATTAATTAAAGGAGGCCAGTCGCAGCGCAGGGGAACAAGCGTGCGAATGTATACACGAGAGGTTGTGAGTTCGATTTAATATTTTCTTTTCTTCGCTTTGGTAACTAGGCAAAGCGCGGCGTTGAGTTCCATCAGCGTAGAGTAAAGACCGGAAGTGTCATTATGAGAAAGAAGTATCTAAAAGTAGGATACCAGCTTCCCTCTGCCTTCTCTGCTGTGTGGGATACAGCTTGAAACTATTAATTAATTTGACTAGATATATCTATTTTAGTGTTATTGTTAATAATATTATAATAATAGTCTATTATTCGAATAATATTCCTACTGGACATTGAAAATCAAAGTAATGTATACTACAAAAGGACAGTATTTTAAGTAATTATAAGAGAAATAACCAACAATTCTTTATTATATATTATTATTATAAAGCCACTGTATCACAACGTATTGTGTTTATAAATAGTACTAGATACAGGTTTATTATCCTTAATTCCTTTATAAATATTGTTTTTTTCCTTATAATACGTATTTATTTTTAAAATGGTAACTTGATCAGCCTTAAGGAAAATACAACAAAATGAAATGTAATATTTCTGTTTATGGACCATGGAAAAAGAATACGCTTAATATTTTACTGACAGGAGGAAGCTAGTGTTAAGACACTCTGTTCCCCACGGAACGATTTAGAGAAATTGGCTATTGTTTGATGGAACGAGAAAGAAATGAAAATAGTTCGTATCCTCGAGTGGATATCGAACCCACAGTCGTCGCGGGTACAGTCAAATGATGTGCTGCGGCGCCACGATTAAACCTATTTCTCTAGGGCTTAAAAAATCCAAAAAATAACAAAAAAGTAAAGCAAGCTGGTGCAGAGGTACAAGGATGGAACTGTAACGCAACGGTCGTAAGTTCGATTCGATCCCCACCTCAAGGGAATTAACGCTCTGGAACCAAGGCAAAAGTCCAGCGTTGAAATCCGCCACTCAACACGCAATACCTCGAAAAATTTGGTAGAAAGTAGGGAACGGAGTGTCTTAACACAAGTTTCCTTCTGTATACCCTATAATATGCAAGAAAAAGCGTGAAGTTAATTTTAATTTAATTTAAATTTAAGCGAGTGAATCCGCGTTTAAATGTCTAGTAAATTGGTAAAAGCGAAAATTCCGAGCAAAAGACCCATCACGTACGAGCCAGCTGTTTTATTTTTATCGTATCCACACCTACATCTCCAATGTTTACTAACAGCATATAGGTACGTGGGTATAATTTAAAAGCAACATTTTCCTCTGTCGCGATAAATTACTGAAGCAAATGAGGGACTGGATGGTATAAAATAATGTATTTTATTTTCTGTTTTCGTTGTTATTCGTAATGTTTTATTCAATTGAGCGGAGACTAACGCCGGTAGTTGCATTCCGCTTATTGCATTGTAGGTGGAAGTAACCTAGTGTTTAGACACTCACTTCGTTTTGATAAATATGGAAATAAAATTAAATAAATCATTTTCGCAATCTGGTAGACTTTACCAACAACTTGATTAACAATTTTTTCTGCCGCTTTAAGCTTCATCATGGCATGGTCTATGTCGTCTTCTTTATCTTGTTTGGTGTATTTAAATATATGATACTCATATATATTGTGGACCTAGTGTTAAGACACTCCGTTCATCACTTTCTGCCTAGTTTTCGAGGCAAAAAAGTATTGCTTACACTTTTAAAAAAATCTTAGTAGTTTCGACGAAATATTTAATAAACACATATGTACCTACCTCCGCTTGTCTTGCAAAACTATATATACTGATTGTTCATCCGGTTGTAACAGTGGGAGCATTTGATTATAAGAGCAATAGTTGTTGGTTCGTCTCGAAGCAACGAATTATTTAATTTCTTGGTTAGAGAGAGCGCAGCCTTGTGTTCTACTGCTTTAAACAGAATGTTGCGATTCAGTTAAAAAATGAGGAACGGAGTGTCTCGACACTAGCTTCTCTAGATGTGTTCGTAGTCTCTTCATTGAGAGCGGCTAGGAACCAGTGTTTATAGAGAATTAGTTAAAGGCCTATTCAGCAACGCTGTACCTACTTCATCCAATTATATGAGCAAAATATGGATAATATATATTTATATTTATATTCCCTTCACAAAGATCTCTTGATAACTTGTTTTAAACAGGCAACTCCCAAATGTGCTACTAAAACTTTCTGCCACTCAACACGCAATGCCTCCAGAATTCGGCAGAAAGTGGTGAACGGTGTGTCTTAACACTGGGTTCCCTCTGCCTACCCTGCTGTGTGCGGGATACAGTGTGAAGTTGATTTATGTATTTATTTATTTATGGAATTTTCCTTAAAAAAATATAAAACGTGCATATTGAAATATGAAATATGAAAAAAGCACGCTAATTGACAGCTGTCAATTTTTTACTGAATTGACAAATTAAAAATAAACGTGAGATTTTATCAATTTCACGTTGTATCGAGAATAAGCGAAGGAGAATGTACGGTAAAAAAAGCGAAAAAATTACATAATAGGTGAATGACATGTTAAAAAGAAATCCAGTTAGTAAATTGTCGTCACCTATAATAGAGAAAATTTACTATATTGACTCAATAAACTGTTAGCTTTACGTCAATGGATTAGATAAGGCTGTGTACAAACTTTGCTCGCGTCTCCTTACACACTATCATTGCATCAAAGGAGCGGTGTAGGGATATAAAGTGTTTTCTAACTTAGTGGTTAATAAACAACATTAATTCAAAACTACAATGGCTAGGTCCTTATTGAGTGTAGGGGAGCACTAAGACCTAAAATTTCCCACGGGAATAGAAAAATAGGATTTTAGGATGCTCGTGTAATTAAGCTGCGAGTTTTTTTACGAGATTGGCTGTCAAATTAGGCGATTCAATCCAGACAATTCAGATTACTCAGTTCCGTATTTATAAACCGTTCTATATCAAAATACTGTCTTACTCAAAAATTATATGTACCTATTTATGAATGAAAACAGCATCTCAAGATCGCTTCGCATCTCAGACTTGAGAGCGATACGGTCATTAAAACGTATTTTATAGGACATACAATGTTATTTTGATCGATTATGATAAAATATAAAGTGAGGTTCTGTACAAGACTCGCAAAATCGTCTGATAGACTTGGCTGCGGACCAAATACAACGTTTGGTTATTCACAGGCGTTATTGATATTTATTATTCAATGCATAATTAAACTGGCTATTGTTTGTAGCTTTGTATGCAATAAAATATTATATGTAGGTTCAATGTTCACCTCTCAATAGAAATTAAAGATGTTCATAGATCTGTTGGTGAAGAGAAGTTCGTTGAAATCAATACAATGTATATAAAATTAACAATTAGTGATGCTAATGGCGCAGTTTAACTCTGCCTGCCTCGCATAATGTTGGAAATGTGTAAATTTAAAGAATAAACTTAGAAGGATAAATGGACTTATAGATATAGGCGAAAATACGGTTATATAATATTTTTTTTATTAGAGATTTTCGTTGCCCAGCGCAGGTACATCATAGGCAAAATAATGACTGAGGGTCCTATTTCCGTTCAGCATCATTAATTGTCATCATTTCTTCCTTTTGTTTACGAGATGGAACGCAATGCTTAGTTTCATAACATGCAATGCGTCGACTTCCGAAAACTGGGCGGAAAGGGGGAAGGGGAGTGTCTTAACTTTAAGTTTCCTTCAATTCAAAGGCAGAGTAGAGAAAAAATATTCCTTATCATAATAATTTGTTATTATTCATAGATATTGCTGACGCAACTGAACGCCGTCTTTCATCATTATTACCGGCACCTGTATCCAAAGTTTTACATAACTTCGAGCTTTGAACAAACATTAGATAGTAATCTAGTTTGGTTAGCTATTTTTTAGGAACATAAGAATATTTACATATATTCTACTTTTCTTTGTATCCCGCTGTATCCTGTACATACCGGGGTAAGCAGAGTGACGAACCTAGTAGTAAGATAGTCCATTTTCATTAAGACATCTCTCTCTGTTCCTCACTTTCCGCTGAATTCTGGAGACATTACGTGTTGAGTAACGGAACTCAACGCCACCTTGCCGCTTTGTCTCGTTACCAGAGCGAAGAATTAAAAATGTTACATTTCTCATTTCCTCTAAGAAGAAATTGAGCCTAGAACCTGTCGTGTTTACACTCGCACACGTGTGCTCTTGCGCTACTACCATGCCACATTAGAGGATTTTCCAAAATTCCCATGGGAACGGAAAAATCCGAGAATTTGTCATTTTATTTCTTAAAGTTACGACGTCTCGTCTTATAGTCTATACATAAAATAACGAATATATATGATATTCGTTAAAATTTGTAAAAAATATAATCTATTTCCCATGTTGTTTCTGATAATAATGTGTTAATAGATTCACGGTACTATCAAGATGGACGGCTACGTTTGATGGAGTTGGCCGTCGACCAAACATATCATAGTGACGCTTTACACCAACGTTAGAAATTATGGGTTTCTAATAAATGTAGGCATATCATTTTTTATATGTTGTTAGAACAAATAGAAATAAAATGAATCCTACTAATATTATATTGAAGTTTGTGAGGTTGGATTTTCGTTTCACTCTTATTTAAGGTTTTTTATAGTTTGGCTGCAACATAACAATGAGTGTAAGTGGGTGAAACCGCGGGCGGGTCGCTAGCTATAACGAGACTATGACTTATGACTTCATAAAAGGGGAATGAATGAATGATGAATGCCGTGGAGTTGCGATCTCTTCGTAGGGTATGCGGAGTCAGCTTAGCTGATGGAATCCACAATGAAGAGATACACAGAATGGCAGGTACTAGCGAGGATATCACGGTGAGAATGAAGAAGAATGTGCTCAGCTGGTTTGGGCACGTCGAACGAATGAATGTTGAAAGAATGGCAAAAAAGATATATGATTGAAAAGTGAGTGGTAAGAGTGGTAAGGTGAGATCCTGGTTGACCTTTGAAAATACATTATCAAAGATACTGGAGGAAGGTCACGTATAAAGCATGAAGGCATGTATGAAGAGGTTGATGAAAGTGAACGAGGCGAAGGAGATATGTAGAGACCGTAGCGTTTGGCGCTCCGTTCTGTCTGACTACCCTAGCGATAAAGCGTGAAGTTAAGTTAAAAAATAAAACTTATCGAACAGTGGAACCATTACCAAAATCGGTTTCGTAGTTTTTGATATATGAATATCCATGTATTTATAGAGGGAGTAGGTTCAATTTGTACAATGTAGGCAATTGAAAAGTATTTAAAGTCAGTTTATTTATATATAGTATAATATAGACACTCGGTCTTCCGCCGAATTTTCGAGACATTACGTAGGTACGAGGTAAAAGTTTCTAATTTTAGGTAGATACAAAAATTTTATAACTGATGATTTCGATAAGTTTCGACTCCATGTCATGGCTACATGGTAAATTGTATGTATGGTTTGATTTTACTTGTAGTATAGAATTATTTTCATTTCTTCTACAAAGTCGCTGCATCGAAAATGAGGAAGTGCGTGTGAAACATAAGAGTCTTAACACTGGGTTCCCTCTGCCTACCACGCTGTATGCGGGTTATAGCGTTAAACCAAAAGAAAAACATAAACGGCACATTATAAAAAGATTAAGACGCTAGTATATAAAATTTATTATATGAAATCTAATAAAAATCACGCTATAAAGTCCCGCATAGAGGACATTTGGCGGATAACCAGATATTTGCGTGATTAATAAATTGGTAGTTACGGGGCGGTTCATTTTGAAATTTAAGTTAAGTAAACATGCTCAATTTTTATATTTTTAAAATGTTATATATACACTCACACTTAGGAAAGGAAAATGCTTTTTCGAATATATTTTCTTAAAAGAATGCTTATTTTTTTTGCTTCACTGCCTCATTCGCAAGATACAGAGAAAATCTAGTTCGGAGTTTCTTTTTCTCATATACCCACTTTTATTAGTCAAGCTATAGTTATAATGGAGCATTTATCAATAGAAGCTAACAATGAAAATTTTTGCTACGACAAAAGTATTGTATCAAATGGACTGAAAGTTTAATTTTTAACGTATAGACTTATTGGAAAATGATAATATTATTAGATCATGACATTAATTTAAACGGAGATATGAATAGTTTTGTAGTATAAGCGGGCGGACCCGCGAGCAGTTCGCTTGTATGTAATAACTTTTTTTACTATACCATAAAATCTATGAAACCAAAAATTGACTTACCTGTAATAACTTAGATGACAAATCAAAAACATGGTATTACTGAGATGGTCTGATGATGCAGCCTGGAATTGAATAGTGGAACTCAGAGGTTTCTACTGAACCACTCGGGTTCAGGCTCGTATATAACTCTGAATACATTATATATAGCCTATAGCACTTACTCTAGCTGTTCTGTTATTACACGACATATTAAGTTTATAATTAAATTTATATAATTTGTTTCCACTTTGTTTTTGATTTGAAATATTACGTGTTGAGCGGCGGAGCTTTAGTCTCATAAAAGTAGGAAAATAGAAATAATGTAATTACAATCATTCCTTGGAGTGGGGCTCAAACTAACAGCGTCCGGTTTGGGTTGGATACCCACTTGGTTGTATGATTAATTGATTATTATTTTAATTTTACTAAAGTGTTAGCGGCGTTGGGTTCCGTCACTCAATACGTAATCCTTTGAGAATATGATGAACGAAGGGTCCTAACATTAGGTTCCCTCTACTAACCCTCATATGCGGAAAAAAACTAAGTTTTTTTTTATTATATACATAAGCTTACTATATCCACCGTGCTTATTAATATTAATGAAAATCTTATTTTTGTTTTATTAGTATATTCTTTTGTTTTATTAATATGAATGGATAGTATCTATTCTATCGATATAATACTTCATTTGAATATAATCGAATCCTCGTATTGAATATTAATGCTCCAAGTTGAAAAGTCAAATATCAAGTTTCATCCCTTTTCACGGAATAAGATTATACTCTCAAGAAGAAGGTTCTTTTTTGATATATTTTTGTTTTTGGTTTTTCATCCCTTTTCTTGTTTATTAAATAAATAAATAAATACGAGTTCGTACATCCTGTTTTATAGCAGTATAGGCAGAGGAAACTTAGTGTTAAAAGTTAAACTCCCCAACTTCGAGACAGTACGTGTAGAGTGGCGTAATTTAACGCGCTGTGTCTTGTTAACCAAAGCGTGGTTACGCAGAAAATTCACTCCCCTAAGTAAGGAACGAACAAACAACCATTGCATTTGCTTGTCAGTGCACTATAGCTACTTGATATTTATTTTTGTTAGTACGGCGTATTTCTATTCTTAATTAAAATAAATAATTAAATATAAATAATATTTAATAATATGTATTTTGTTACCTATACCTCTATGTATACTAAGAATATAAATATATATATATATATATTATTGGGAATACAGGGCTAATATGAAGAAATATTTTTGCGTTGGATAGTGCTGCGGTCAGAGTTCCCTAGCTATGCTATAGCCAGAGGTAGGCAGAGGGAACCTAGTGTTAAGACACTCCGTTCCCTACTTTCCGCCGAATTTTAAAGGCATGGCGTGTTGAGTGTATACTATGAAATGTTTTAATATGTTTCCATTACTAAATATAACAACAACAACATTTTGTAATAATTTATCATATTTAAATTAAATTAACCCTTAAGAAGAAAAATGAAATTTCGCTTTTACCCATGAATTTTCTATATAAAATTAGATTATGTGTTATGCCGCTTTCGCTTTTAAGTCTCGTGATGGATGAACCGTCTATTATGCTCTAATCGGGTTTACTACAGTTCGTTTGATACAAAATATGCTACCAACCTCCCGAACCTTTTTTGACTTGGGCTAAATGATTTCCTGAATCATGTTAAAATTTTATTTTTAGCGTTCAAATAAAAAAACCAGACAAGCCCGAGTTAAGCTCGCAATCCGAGGGTTTCGTAAAAAAAATTGAACGACTCGAGCTTTTTATATATAGGACACATATTAGTCGATTCAACATTTTACTCTACGTCCACGCCCGGCTATCTCAGTCGGTATTGAATGCTTGTATTAGTTAGTTAATATAAATAGTTATTTTATTGAAATCCACTTAATTAATATAGAACACTACGCTATCCTTTAAAATAAAATATAGATCTCAATGCTCGTCGCCATTTGTAAAATTGTTTTTCGCCGTTCTTTACTGTAAGTATTTATTTAAAGGTTCTTAGCCGCACTCAATGAACAGAATACCAACATGTGATTGTATCGATATTTTTCTCCTAAAACAAAGGAAACTAGTGTCACTGTAAGATACACCGTTTTCCTCTTTCCGCCTTGAGACATTGAGTTTTGAGTGGCGTGACGCGCCACGAATTAAAATAGTTCATTTTGACAAATGTAAATCGAATCCAAAACTGTCTTGTTGATATTCAAATACTGTCTAAATGTCTTTCAGGAACCAAGTTTACGATCTCCAATTTGAGTTCAATGTACTTAATATATTCTAAATATATTATTATTAAACTACTATTTCTAATATATCTTTTTCAGTTTCATGAAATACTTAATATTTTCATTTCCTCGCTCTGGTAACGATGCAAAGTGCGGCCTTGAGTTCCTCTACAAAAAACACAATGCTTCCTTAGACTTAACTTAAGCAGAAAGTAGGAAACGGAAGGGGGACGAAGTGCCTTAACACTAGGTTCCCAGAATTCCTCTGCCTACCCTTCTATATGCGGAATACAGCGTTAAACTAAAAAGAGATTTATACCACAAGTTCTAAACGCTAATACTAATCAATTCTATCACAAATGTTCCATCTTGAAACTTCTAGTATCTACTGTAACTAACTTACAATAATAAACTAAAACTGCATATATATTCTAAATATAGATTTACGATACCGTAGATGTACGAGTAACTACAACATGTTAACTAATCCAGAGCTGGTGTTTGTTAAATACATAAATACACGTATCTATGTGAAGAGATTAGACTGTCAGTCTGTGCTCGAGTATTTGCTTTCTGGATATGAAGCTAAGCTTAACAGTATAAAGCTGATTGGTATGTTTGGTTGAACGCTCTTATCTCAGGAAATACCGGTTGAAATAAAAAAATGATTTTTGAGTTTCATTGTGTGAGTGAGTGATCAATATCGAGGAGGCTATATAACATAACGTTAATCGTTTCTTCGAAGTCACTCATTCTAATTTCTAAAATGTGTTGTGTGTATAATATATCGCAGTTGCACAGCGTCTGATTGTAAACGCGATAGTTGTTGGTTCGATTCCCATTTGGGGAAATGATTTATTTTCATTTCGTAAGCGCGCCTTAATTCTGCAATTAAACGTGTTGAAACCGCGCATCTTAGAAACCGCCAAAAATCCACTAAGTTTAGTGGTATAGTTATACATTCTTGAAGTTAGAACGTTTGGCTTAGCGGTTGCTAAGTTAAAAATTTTATACGTTTTATAAAAATATATCTATATTAATTTCGAAATGTATTATTAACGAGCAAGTAAACAGTTTTAATGCTTATTTGACGTGAATTGTATTTTGTTTCTGAAATACCACTATTTATTAAAACTTCAAAGGCGCGCTCTCTGCATGAATTACAATCATCATAATTTTCAATACGTTTATTTAAACTGCGAACCTTCTTGTTTTTTCTTTTTATTTTATATACGTAAAAATATTTATTGCTACAAGTTATTGTTCAGGTCGTAGTGGCGCTCGGGTTTAAGAATGCGTCTTTAAGTGCGACGGTTGTAGGTTTCAATTCCAACTCAGAGAAATGTAATATATTTAATAATTTGTTTGCTTTGGTCGTGGCGAATGAATAGTGGAGAACGGAACGGAAGTGTCTTAATGGGAAAAGAGTGTGTTTAACACACTCTTTTCCCATTAAGACATTTCCGTTCCGACACAAGATTCTTAGGTTCTCTACCTTTGTCCACCCCGTCGTGCGCGGGATACAGCGTGAAGCTAAAAAATTATTGTGTTCGCTGTTGTAGCCGTCGTGGCTCAATGTATCAGTATCTGACTGTAAACGCGGCTCTTTTTATTTATGCAAAAATAAAATCTTTTTTAAACTTGTATATCTTCTCTCACTTCTCTGCTTCACTTGCAGTAAAGCTACAGCTACTGTGTATTCCTCTATTCCACCCAAAGAACCTAGAGGTGATAGATTAGGTAGGATAGGTCGTTCTTTAGAGTGAGTTGGGGAATACCAAGAGAAGTCTTCCAGAAACTCCATCCTCAAACGGAAATAACAGATTTTTTACTCACAACTTCTATTTGTCGAGTGAGGAGTGTCTTAACACTGCTACTGCGCTTCTTTTTCTTTGTATGTGTCAACCCAAACGTAGTTCTGTTATGAAGCTTCTATTAAATCAAAAATTTGTCTTATTTATAGAAAAGGATTTTGATTTTCAAAATGCTTTGAAAGTGTTTAAGGAGTTCCTAGTTTGCTTTTGAACCTGTCTGTTAGATTCATCTCATAAATATTTTTAGAAATATTAAAAATATTTCTGAGAAAAACAATTTCCTGCTGCTTCTTGCGACTTTGACACATTATACGAAGAGTATTTCTGGGAAAGTATACCTACTCTGTGGTCAAATGGAAATATCAAAGAATTGTGCATGATGATATGACATGACATATTTATTATTTAATGGCCCAGGTAACTCCTGTAGTACACAGGGTTACATTGAAATGATAAAATTAATGTAATTTAGTCTGTATATATATATATATATATATATATATATATATATATATATATATATATATATATATGTATATATAAACTATACAGAACAAAATTAATATTTCAATACAAACAATGCGAGGTTGAGTCCACTCAACACGCAATACTCAAAGAATTTGGCTTACACTAGGTTCCCAGGTTCCTTCTGGCTAACGTTCTATGTGCAGGATGCAGCGTGTAGCTAAAAAAAATAGATCTATTCATAAGTTAAGGTAAACTGTACCAGTCTCTATAGCTTTGTAATATATTAAAGTAACGAATCCAACCTACCAACAAATGTAATTAATTAACCACCAATATATTACACGCCACGTCCAACCCAAATCAAGGTAAAACTCTAAATAAAAGCTCTTCACTAACAAATAAGTTTTGAGAATGTGAAGATTAATGAACACCAGTTAGTTTTACTGTTTGAAATATCATACTCCATAGCAGAAAAATAATCTAGTGTCAAGACACTCCATTTTCACTTAACGCACGAATTCGAGATATTGTGTGTTGAATGACGGAACTTAACGCTGTGGTTTACCTCAGCAGGACAAAACAATGATAATAATTCAAGTAGGAATAGAACCCACAATCTTTAACTCTGCTATGAGGGATACAACGTGAAGCTAAAGAAATCTGTTCCCCACGATTCTTCAGCCTCAATCTGTTGTAATTTTAGCACGTATGTTTGTAACTTTATACGTAATACGGTTATGAGTTTCTGTAATAATTAAGTAAGGTCAGAGTATAAATTGCCTCTAATATATTTTTAAAAAATATTTATTAAACTTAATCTTTTTGATGAGGCCGTCGTGGCGTATAGACACATCGTTTGACTGTAAACGTGACTTTTGTGGGTTCGGTGCCCACTCGGAGGATAATTCAAATTCAAATAGCTCATAAATTAGGAAGGTAAGTGGGAGATAGAATGTTTTAACACTAGGTTCCCTCTGAGTACCCTGTTATGCACCCAAACATCGTGAAGAATATCTTTTTGCCATGATTAATCACTATCATCTAATAAAGGTAGGCAGGGGAAACCTAGTATTAAGACAGAAAATGAAGTCCATTTTCATTTTCGGCTTAAGTTGTATAATAGAACAAAATGGTAATGGTACAAATGGTAATAAAAAAAAATTCTGCAAAAAAAAAAATGTAAACCAAATAAATGTTATCAAGTAGTGTATACAAAATGCATCAAATAATTTCATATCGAAGTCTGAATAAAATAGTTGTAGGAATTCTAAAGTATGGCTTTCAGACAAATTGAATATCTATATAAAATTTCCTAGTAAACCCATTCAAAGGGATCACTTATATCGAACTAAATGAAATAGTATTTATATCAATACGGAGAAAATAAGTATGTTTTAATAAAAACTAGCGTTCGAGTATGTTTATATTTAATACGTAGTGTTTCGCTCCCGGCTTTGCCTGTTTCTATTTTAGTAATATAATATAAATTCATTATACATAAAAGCAATAAAAGCTGTCGTGGCGCATCTGACTGTAAACATGATGGTTGTGAGTTTGATTTCCACTTATGAGAATAAATTATTTTCAGTTCCTTGCTCTGGTAATAAAACAATGGAGTGCCTTGACGCTAGATTTCCTCTGTCTACCCTGCTCTATGCAGAATACACTCTGAGATATTTCTTGTTAAATGGCGGAAAAAAATGATTTATTTATCAGAGAAGGGAAATTAAAATAACATTTTATATAAACTTAAAAATAAACAGAGGTCAAGGAAAATTGGGTAGGAATCGAACCTACGACAAATGTGTTTATAGTCACATACAAGTCACAATAGCCTCAAATGTACTTAGGAATGTGTAATGTAAGGACCCTTGGAGCTTCCATATAGTAGGGTATGAAGAGTGAAACTTCCCGCGCAATTTTCGAGACAATGTGACTTAAGCAGCGGAACTTAACGCCCCACATTGTCTTGGTACTAGAGGGAGAAAATAAAAATAATTATATTTTACGAATGAGAATCGAACCCAAATTCGTGGCTACATTTAAGACCTATATTTAGAATCAGACTTGTGGCTACGCCATGACAACTACGGCTGTTGATGGAGATGAAAAAATTTTTTTTGCTATCCCTACATAAGATCAACGACCGCCAGCTATATTTACCTAACGTATGGATAATGTATTGTAACGAATCGTATTGAGGAGTTCCGTCTGTTTGTTTTATGAGTACAAAAATATAATTTTAAATTCGGCCTCTATGAAATGATTTTTTTTTGCGTTATTTGTGAGTTAAATTTATTTTTCATTTCCACAATGACGCATCGTTGCGCTTTATATATGAAAAATTTTAATCTTGAACTAACCTTGAAAAGGAATGTCACATTCAGTTAATCATATTTGATTAGATGTTTTTTTTAATATAAATAAGCGCCGTAGTGCCCATGGTTCAGCATCCGATTATAAACGGTTGTGGATTCGATTGCCACTAGGGGGAATTATTTAGATTTTCACCTTTCCTTAACTTTACCCTGCATCCCGCATATAGCATAAATGCACGATATAAAGTGTAAACAGCCGAGTGTGGTAATGAGGCAAAGCACGGCGACGTTGAGTTACGCACTTAACAGTGCCTTAACACTATGCTAGCAGGTTCCCTCTGCTTGCCCTGTTACGTGCGGGATACAAAGTGAATCTAGTAAGATAATCATTGTAATACTAAAGTATCATGAAACTAATCATCGAATGAAAACTGAACCCACAACCATCACGCATACACACAGACGGTTCCGCTGAAAACAGCTCCAAAAAATAATACATATACATAGCAAATTAGACAATTAGGGCGCTAAAATAGGTCATCTAACATTGTGTGGGGAATTTTGGGGTAGCGCTACCGGAATTATGTCCTTAGCCCACATACGAGTGGCCAATTTATATGTAACAGCTGCTTAAAAATGTTTGGACGTATTTTTCTATTCGAAGGTGATTTTTAGCATCCGTATCTGTGTCGGTAAAAATCTGTTTGTCTGTCTGTGGCGTCGTAGTTAAACTTAATTTTTATGGTTTTGAACCTTGAAAGGTTTTCCTATAAAGGTTCCTCCTTTATAGGACCATTTTGTTATCTGCCTTTTTTATTGTTCTGCCCGTTTCAATTACGGACAAGCTTTTGTAGTATAATAACATATTTATAAATAAAGTAAAATATCCAAAATAACTAAAATTTCATTTATAAATAAAAGAGAAAACTATTACAAATTTATATTTATAGTTCGATCCATACAAAATAAGTGCACACGCCTGCAAAATAAAGTTTGTCAGCATTCATATATATATTTTTTATTTTATATATAAAATATCACACTATCAACAAGTACACAATCGAAACATTACTACGGCCAGTCTTAATATTTTACAACACTCGCTCTATATCATAAACATCGTAAATCTCAAAAACTTCACAGTTACGATCGTCTAAATTAAAATACTGATGGACTCTATACAACTTTTAACATAAATCTTAATGTTCATTTCCGTTTTGATTTTGATAACGTTATTAATGTTTTGAGGCCATCGTGGTATAGGTGCTAGCGTGCTGGCTGTAAACGCAACGGCTATGGGTTCGATTCCCACTCGAAATAGTGTTTTTTTTTTTAATATCATCATTTCATTGCTCTAGTTCCGAGGCTAGAAGAAATAAGACAAGATTTTACAAATCGAACAAATCGAAATTACAGAAGGTATTAAAATATAATAATTATAGTATTCATGCCAGTCGTGACGAGGGCACAAATATGTGACTGTAACGCGATAGGGTGTGGGTTCTTTTCCCACTTATGGAAATGAATAATTAATATCTTCGTTTCCTTGCTATGGTGTTGAGGCATAAGGCGTTGACTTTCACCACTCAACACGCAATGTCTCCAGAATTCAGTGGATATTGGCGAGCGGAGTGTCTTAACTCTCGCCTCCCTCCGCCTACCCTACTACATGCGGGATACGGCGTGAAACACATAATTATGAGTATAGTACCAATAACTACCGACATTCATCCCGCGGGACCCGTTATATCTGTTTGCTTTTCAAACACGGCGCTCTAATTTGCATTCGGTGAACATATCCCCGTGGTATTTGAATTTACAATGTTAGATAATTCGGATTTTCTAGCTATAATACATATTATCTACGAATATAAACCACTTAGACTAAGTGAGACTTGCGGCTTTGTCCGCATTCTGGAATAGATATAACCAAGAATTGTATGTGACTGAAATAATACCTATAGAATTCGGCGGAAAGTGGGGAACGGAGTGTCTTAACATTAGGTTCCCTCTGTCTACCCTGCTGTGTGCAGGATACAGCGTGAACCTGATTCATTTTATTTTTACATTATACATTCTAAGAGTAGGAGGTAACTGACCGTAGATATAGAGGGTTACATCAAAGTCATTAACCAGCCTCCGTTCTATAATCCTTAAAATAAGTTTAATGATGATTGATATTTGTTCCACTTTTACGCAGAAACTATTGTACGGATCTACATAAAACTTTACAAACACGTAGATTTTGTATCAAAATAACACATGTGTTACAATGAACGTCAAAAATATTTTTTCAATTGACGCCAGTTATCCCTTATATTAAAGCCTTTAAACAGACAAACTCTTTAGATGTATAATATTAGTTTGGATAAAAAATATTTAACAAGGTAGGAACGTACTGTAGAGTTGTGGAACCCAAAACCGCGAGTAATCTTATCAAACCGAAAAAAATATCATAAATATTGTCGACTAAGTGATTTTTTTAAAATTCAATAATACAATACAAGTAAAAGTTGAGGCCAGTCGTGGCGCAGCGGCACGAAGTGTGACTGTAAAACCGACTGGTTGTGGGTTCGATCCCCACTCGAAGAAATGAAATATTTACTTAAATTTATATTTCCATTTCTTCGCTCTGGTGTCGAGGCTAAGCGCGACGTTGAGTTTTGCCATTCAATACGCAATTCCTGCAGAATTCGGCAAAAAGTGAGGAACGGAGTGTCTTAACACTAGGTTCCCTCTGCCTACCCTGCTGTGTGCGGGATACAGCGTGAAGGTGGTTTTTTTTCCAAGTAAAGACACGAACAAAAACAAGTATGGTACACTAATAGTGTGGGAAGTCAAAATAACCTAAGCAATTTACCGTTGCAATAATACAAGTCGTAACAAGTATTGGGGGACCTCTTATCACCAATTGAAACTTTATCCACGAAGTTTTCTAACAAATTGCTGTTCTAAAGTAAATAATATGGCTTACACTGCAGCTACGAAATAAAAATATTTTTATTGTTATAGTTTTTTTTGTTAAATTTAAAAGGGCTCCGAGGCTGTAAAGGTGACTGTCGTAGATTAAATAATCTCTTGGGGCAATGCCTTATTATGATTTCCTCGTTCAGATAAGTAAGTAAATCATAGTTAAGAGCGCAGTTCAGTTCAGTCACTCAACACAGCGTGTTGTCACGAAAATTAAACTGAAACTGGTAACATTCCATCTACCTGCTCTACTGTAAGTGGAATACCGAGTGATGATAAAAAAACTAAAAGAAAATATTCTGTTAATATTATATATGTTTAAGGGTAACAGTAACGAACTGACCATATTGGCTGGTGGGCCGTGCCGTACAACAAAATTTGCTCCGGAAAAATAAAAAAAAACGACATTAACGCGAACGTACTGTTACCTCGCTCGTTCAAAGCTACAGTCCAGGATTTTTTTTCACTTGCTTTGCAAATTTACCGCTCTAAATATCGAACCATATTGTATACAGAGGTGTGAAAATAAAATGAAACAGGGAAACTGAATTAATGAAATGAAATGAAACGTTCAAATTTTTACTATAACATGGTAAACCTACGTAGTTAAAATTATAGCTCATACTATCTACAAAGAAAAACCGGTTAAGTGGGAGTCGGATTCGCCCACCGGGGCTTCCACACCAATTTCACATTGAAAGAAATTATTCCCATTGAAAAAAATCAACCATCTGTCAAATGCAATTTCCCTATAATAACGGCAATTATAAGTTTTGCATCACCGAAGTACTTCGAAAGCTATTATAAGTTTGTGATTTGATTCCATCTGTATGAATTATTCCAATAATGCACTAGATTCGTATTTATTACTGTTTTCATAATGTATAAGAAAATGTATTAAAAAATCACTTGGAACAACGTAGGACACATTGGTTTGTGGATTCTATTTCCAAACATCATGAATCATTAATATTTCAAATCTCTTTCCAAACTTATTTTCAATTCCTTCCTCTGGAAGTAAGGCAAAGCGCGGTGTTGAAGCATGCTACGTAATGTCTTAAAAATGTAATGACGGAGTTGACACGGGGTATTTTAATAGTTACCTTTGCTTTTGCTGTTATATAGATACGGGACTCATACCGTGCTTTGTCTTACCTATTCTACCGCAAGAGGAAATAAAAATAATGTATTCCTCCGAGTGGACATCGAACCCACATCCCTCGCATTTAAAGTTAGATGATTTCCTACTACCTACACCATGACAGCTCCGCACAGACATCAAAGATGTTTTAAACGTTATAGATCCCATAGTGGTACACACAAGCACAAGCAAGTAGCAGTTGTGAGTTCAATTGTCACTCAGAGGAATGTATGATATTTTTATTTCCTCACTCAACACGCAATGCCTTGAGATTTTGGCGGAAAGAGGGGAAACTACTTTCCCGAGCTTCAAGCTAAAATATATATATTTAAAAACCGGTCAATAAAAAAATACGATAACAAAAATATATACTCCAGTTGTCTGTTAATAATGGAGGCTCACTTGTGCTTTCCCGGACTTATCTAAGCAATCTCTTTATGGGCGCCGATATGAAATTCCTTCGGCGCTGGTCTACACAATATGGGCCACAGATGAAAAATATTTGTGGATAATTTATATTATCTATTGATGCTTTTATTTCATTTGTAAATATGGCCGCCTTGCCTCGTTTTTGTGGAAATATTAATTATATTGCAAATGCCTTGGCTTGGGTGCGTATTGAATGTTTTTAATAGAATAATTTTTAAATAAATTTGTATATACTATTGAGTTTATCGTGGTGCAGTGGGAGAGCGTCTGATTGTAAACGCGTGGTTATGGATGCCATTCGGTCGGGAGTATTTCAAATTATACTATTTTTATCCTCTAATGGGAAAAAAGAAATTAAGTGACTTTTTTATACTGAACGGAATTATGATATTAGAAAAATGTGACATATAGGTTTTTATTGGGTTTTCCCTTAAAATCTTTTGTTTCGATATTTGATGCTTGTAAACATGCATGACTTCACGCTATATCCTGCATATAGCAGAGGCAGAGGGAACTTGTGAACCTAGTTTTAAGACACTCCATTCACCGTTAGGACACTTCCTTTTTTCATTAACACACTTTCCCACTTTTTTTTCTGTCCGAAGTCTTGAAGCATTGAAAAATTCAATATTTCATGTGTTATATAACGTGCCGGCTCAAATGTTTCCGTTGCCGAACCAAATTTCTTACCATGGGTCCCCATGTCCTACAAAAACAAAATAATTAGTAACAATCTTAAGATATTGATCTCTGATGGAGAAAGAATCTGATCGCCCAGGGATGGGGAGAAGAAACAGGTTCGAAGGTGCTGACAATTCACGAGTCTCAGGGTCTGACCAGCGCGACTGTTATAGTGGTTAACACTAAATCTATTAGGGTACAGCTGCATGATAGCGTTTCGCACGCCGTCCTAGCAATATCTCGGCACACCGACACCTGCACGTACTATAGTGAAGGTAAAGATGAAGCAGTCAAAATGTTAATTCGGAACGCGACGAAGGCAACGACAAAAAGCATTGTGGAATATAATTTAAAGATGGCTTTGAAAGATAGGAATGCAGCAGTCACCTCTTCCACCATAGCGGTCATGCCCTTATCCTAGTGCTAAATTCCTCACATCCAAATCAATTATTATAAAATTTTAGCATGTATTTATAATTATGTAATTAAATATATATTGTAATATGTAAAATTGTTAAATATATATATAAATATAAACACTCGCTTAACCTTAGATCTAAGTAAAATTTTGTAAAATAATGTAAATTTAAAAATATAATTTGCTTATTATAGATATTGATTGTATGTAAACGACAATGTAATTAATATACCTATATGATAAGGATATTAGATATAATAATAAATTTAAAAAGAGTACGGACCAAGTGTCTGTAGTGTTAAGAAATAACAATAAAAAAAAAAGATATTGATCTTAAGATACGTTGTAGAAAATTCTCTCATTTTCCAACTTTCAAACAAGTATGTATGAACCATATTACATTTCTTTACACCACACGTTGAAAGCTCACCGTTACGGATGTCGAGGGTGACTCGAAGAGATTCATCACCGCTATTAGAGGTCATCTATCTTCCCGAAAACAAGACTGCACGTTCACCGATGTAGTGGCGCCCCAATTCTACCTATTTAGTAAATCGATGTTGTTTGTACTTGGATTTAAGTTAGTTTGATGAGACGTTGTTGATGTCGTGTTGTGGAGATTTTCGATTCTTCGCTTTGGTAATAAGACAAAGCGCCGCGTTTAATTTCGCCTGCCAATACGTAATGTCTTGAAAAATAGGAGGGGCTTCGGCAACGGAGTGTCGTAACACTTACACTAGGTAAAAGGTTTTCTCTGCCTACATACACTATTAAGCGTAAAAAAAGCGCAGTAAAGCAAATATTTGAATATATATATATATATATATATATATATATATATATAAGTATTGCCTTTATCGATGATAATAAAAAAATATAACATGAACTTGATGACCTTGCTGAAAAATCAGGGTAGTGAGGAGAATTCCGGCGTTGAATTGCGCTATACAACATGGGGGAACGGAGTGTCTTAACACCAGGTTCCCTTTGTCTATGTTGCTGTATATGGCATACAGCGTGAAGGTAAAAATAAATAAATAAATATTTGATCTAATAAATTGATATTTATCTTACGTTCAGTAATGAAATTTGTATCTAGAAAGCTTTACTATCGGCTTCTTTGAGGTAGACCAGAGTTTTAGCCAAGAAACCTTATTTCTAAAGGAATAGAGACTAATTTTGTACAAAACCACTCCGTTTAAAATAAACCTGAGTTATCGGTTATTTGATATTAAGTTATATCTGAAGATCAATGGCTTCAAATAAGATCCTATTATGCCTCAGCGTGATTTATTACAAATATAGTTTACGGGAAAACAGCTTATATTTCCATTATCTTTGTAGCAATATATAAATAATACTAAATTAGATCGTGAGGCCGTAGTGGCTCAGTTGACATCGTCTGGATTACGATATTTCCTTCGGTGGATGATGAATTTTAAATTATTTTCATTTCAACAAGGCACAGCGTTGAGTACCGCCAATCAACACGTAATACCTATCTCTAAAAACATACAATTAAACACGCTTTACACTTGCTATACTAGTATTATAAAATAATGAAAAACTTGTTTGGTTCATCGCGCTAAAGGAAGGAAGTATCGATAGTGGTTCGAATTTGGAATTAAAATTTTTTTTGCTTTGATCATTCAGTCATTTATCGAGAAAAGCTATATTATAACATATACATATATTATAACACATACATTATAATGCAGTCAAAGTTACCATATGTGGTGATGGTGATTATGTAATGTTCTTGCTGCAACGGAACCCTTTATAGGTGATTCTGAATCGCTCTTGGCCGGTTTTTATCCATTTTTATGATTTGTATAATGTTTTGTCGATGTTAGACTAAAAATTAACATGGACTTAAAAATTTATGTGTACCCCGTATTGACCCGAAACGGACGCGGGGAACGGAGTGTCTTAATAGTAGGTTGTCTCTGCCTACCCTTTTATACGGGAAAGAGCATGAAATTGTTTTAAATAACAAATATAGGTACATACATACATCCATATGGTTTTCATACGTTTGAACATATTGAAGTTGTTTTCAGTAGTTTATAGTAATTAACCGTCTAATATCTATGTCACCATAAGTGTCTTAACACTATATTCTAAGGTTCCCTCTGGCTACCCTGCTATATGGGGATACAGGATGAAGCTACAACGATATAAGCAACATTATTATTGTATTTGATACTATTCTAGGTCATCTTTCAGTTAGCCTGTTTTAATTTGATTTCTAAGCTGTAATCGACAAATCGATATAAATTTAGTTATGCTCGCGGTAATTATGATATTACTGGCTGTCTTTACATAGTGTCGTAAGATGAATGTCTATCTGTGTACAAATAAAACGTAAACGACAAATACGGAATGAATGCTGAGAAAAAATCTTTATAATGCCTTGTGGCGCAGTCATTCTGTATTTGCCGGTGTAAGGTTCCGCTAATTAGCATGTCTCTAAGGCTGTTGAAAGAAAAAGACCAAATAACATTGACAATGCTGCCAAAATATCAAGGTATAGATTTAAAATTTATTATAAGAAATTTATAGTTTTATTACATATTTTTTTAAGATGAAACTCTAAAACGACGTTTCGAACACCTTGCAATTGTCCGTGGTCACACGGGGTGTTAGTCTTTCAGTTCACACAATTATTACTTGAGATGACCTGACATTTGACACCCGAATGCAATGTCTTTCCGTGACCAGACTAATGCTTCCATCTATCCGGTTGAAGAAATCTATTTCTGTAAATATCGGACAAATGATCTTATTATTATTATATATTTTTTGCGCTTACCCGTCAAATGGAATATAGCTATTTAGACCTAATTCATAATTACTAGAATGGACTGCAATATTAGTAGTATGGACGTAGAGCCCTATAAGAATACATATAGTCCACATAGTCCAGTTCGCTCGACGGCCGCTAACCGAGGTTCGAGTCCCGCAGGGGACGCCTTTACCATCGTCGACATCCTCACAAACAGCCACATAGTGCGCGGAATTATTTCAGGGCCAGAGAACTCTCTTTTAGCCACCCGGTGTCGCTATAAAAACCAGTACGGAACAGCATTAACCTCAATTTCGAAAAAAAGCAGCCGTAGCCGAGCGCAACACTAGTCTATTACAAAAGACTTAGTCTCATCAAAGCCATCATCACTCAAATATTTTGACTACTACTTAGAAAAATTTTCCAACAAAAATAAGCCGCATTTTCCTTTTATTCGCACAAAAGAATTTGCGCCAAATTAAGTAATTTCAGCGCGAAAAATTTGCTTTGGGAACATTACTGTCTGAAAGCGAGATAATGTGTCCACAGAAGTGACTACTTGTTGATATTATAAAAACCTTTTTAGGGGTCACACTTAGAAGTCTAATTAAATTCATTCTATTCAAATTTTTTTTTTTTTTTTATATTGTCGAAAGATCTCATCTTATAATACGGTCGAAATTTGAGTAATAACAAGTGGAACAAGATTTGAGCATTTTTTTACTTCACGCTGTATCCCACATATAAGTGAATAGTGTTAAGACACTCCGTTTCCCACTTATCCTCCTTTTTCAAGATATTGCGCGTTAAGTGGGAAAACTCAACACCGTATTTTATCTTCTTAACGAAGTATGAAAATAATTAATTATCATGAGTAAGATATGAAATACTGTCATGAAGAACGACAATAATTAACTTTTCTAAGCAGGAATCGAACTCATAATCGTCAGTCAGCCGTCACTCAATCACGACGGCCTCCTAGTCGACCAGCGTTATTGTAATAAAAAATAGAACGCTCCACTACGGTGTGAGCAACGGCAATATAATATTAACTCTCGTCAGGAACTTCGAAAGCTTTCTTATTAAGACAATATTAACTAATTAGTATAGCGTCATCGGTGACAAAATTTAACGTAGTCAGTAAGGTCACTGTGAAATAATAATAAACAGAGCTATATCTTAAAAATCAGCTTTCACCGCTTATCCCGCCACGCAGGATAGGCAGAGGGAACCTAGCGTTAAGACACTCCTTCCCACCTTGGGTTACATTATTGCATTTTATTAGGGATCTCTATTTTTTTTGAAAATGTAATATAGCCTATGCTGATCAGTGAAGATGCAGCTTTCTAATAGTGAAAAAAATATTGAAATCGGTCCAGTAGTTTTTGTGTGAAAACTCTACAAACATACACACATACATACATACATACATACATACATACATACATACATACATACATACATACATACATACATACATACATACATACATACATACATACATACATACATACATACATACATACATACATACATACATACATACATACATACATACATACACACATACATACATACATACATACATACATACATACATACATACATACATACATACATACATACATACATACATACATACATACATACATACATACATACATACATACATACATACATACATACATACATACATACATACATACATACATACATACATACATACATACATACATACATACATACATACATACATACATACATACATACATACATACATACATACATACATACATACATACATACATACATACATACATACATACATACATACATACATACATACATACATACATACATACATACATACATACATACATACATACATACATACATACATACATACATACATACATACATACATACATACATACATACATACATACATACATACATACATACATACATACATACATACATACATACATACATACATACATACATACATACATACATACATACATACATACATACATACATACATACATACATACATACATACATACATACATACATACATACATACATACATACATACATACATACATACATACATACATACATACATACATACATACATACATACATACATACATACATACATACATACATACATACATACATACATACATACATACATACATACATACATACATACATACATACATACATACATACATACATACATACATACATACATACATACATACATACATACATACATACATACATACATACATACATACATACATACATACATACATACATACATACATACATACATACATACATACACACATACATACATACATACATACATACATACATACATACATACATACATACATACATACATACATACATACATACATACATACATACATACATACATACATACATACATACATACATACATACATACATACATACATACATACATACATACATACATACATACATACATACATACATACATACATACATACATACATACATACATACATACATACATACATACATACATACATACATACATACATACATACATACATACATACATACATACATACATACATACATACATACATACATACATACATACATACATACATACATACATACATACATACATACATACACACATACATACATACATACATACATACATACATACATACATACATACATACATACATACATACATACATACATACATACATACATACATACATACATACATACATACATACATACATACATACATACATACATACATACATACATACATACATACATACATACATACATACATACATACATACATACATACATACAATACTGAATTAGATCGTGAGGCCGTAGTGGCTCAGTTGACATCGTCTGGATTACGTGATTCGGATTGGATTCGGTGTTAGTATGTCTCTAAGTCTCAATGTCTCAAATAACATGAACTGTCAGTTCACACAATGATTACATGAGACGACCTGACATTTGACACCCGAATGCAATCTCAGTCTTTCCGTGACCACAAACTATTGCAGTATTCGAAATATTGGCCTTCCAAAAATATATAGTGCTTAAAATACGCAGTGTATCTGGTTGAAGAAATCTATTTCTGTAAATATCGCGAAGACAAATGATCTTATTATTATTATTATTATATATTTTTTGCACTTACCCGTCAAATGGAATATAACTATTTAGCCCTAATTCATAATTCCAAAAATATATAGTGCTTAAAATACGCGGTGTATCCGGTTGAAGAAATCTATTTCTGTAAATATCGCGAAGACAAATGATCTTATTATTATTATTATTATATATTTTTTGCACTTACCCGTCAAATGGAATATAACTATTTAGCCCTAATTCATAATTACTAGTATGGACTGGGATATTAGTAGTATGGACGTAGAGCCCACATAGTCCACATAGTCCAGTTCGCTCGACGGCCGCTAACCGAGGTTCGAGTCCCGCAGGGGACGCCCTTACCATCGTCGACATCCTCACAAACAGCCACATAGTGCTCGAAATTATTTTAGGGCCAGAGAACTCTCTTTTTAGCCACCCGCTGTAAAAAACCAGTACGGAACAGCATTATCCTCAATTTCGAAATAAAACAGCCGTAGCCGACCGCAACACTAGTCTATTACAAAAGACTTAGTCTCATCAAAGCCATCATCACTCAAATATTTTGACTACTACTTAGAAAAATTTTCCAACAAAAATAAGCCGCATTTTCTTTTTATTCGCACAAAAGAATTTGCGCCAAATTAAGTAATTTCAGCGCGAAAAATTTGCTTTGGGAACATTACTGTCTGAAAGCGAGATAATGTGTCCACAGAAGTGACTACTTGTTGATATTATAAAAACCTTTTTAGAGGTCACACTTAGAAGTCTAATTAAATTCATTCTATTCAAATATTTTTTTTTTTGTTTTATATTGTCGAAAGATCTCAGCTTATATAATACGGTCAAAAATTTAGTAATAACAAGTCGAACAAGATTTGAGCATTTTTTACTTCACGCTGTATCCCTCATATAAGTGAATAGTGTTAAGACACTCCGTTTCCCACTTATCCTCCTTTTTCAAGATATTGCGCGTTAAGTGGGAAAACTCAACACCGTGTTTTATTTTCTTAACGAAGCATGAAAATAATTAATTATCATGAGTAAGATATGAAATAATGTCATGAAGAACGACAATAATTAACTTTTCTAAGCAGGAATCGAACTCATAATCGTCAGTCAGCCGTCACTCAATCACGACGGCCTCCTAGTCGACCAGCGTTATTGTAATAAAAAATAGAACGCTCCACTACGGTGTGAGCAACGGCAATATAATATTAACTCTCGTCAGGAACTTCGAAAGCTTTCTTATTAAGACAATATTAACTAATTAGTATAGCGTCATCGGTGACAAAATTTAACGTAGTCAGTAAGGTCACTGTGAAATAATATATAATAGCTATATCTTAAAAATCAGCTTCACGCTGTATCCCGCACACAGCAGGATAGGCAGAGGGAACCTAGCGTTAAGACACTCCTTTCCCTACTTTCCGTTGAGTGCTGGAGGCTTTGCGTGTTGAGTGGCGGGACTCAACGCCGCGCTTTGCCTCCACCTCTATTAATTATGTGGGATTCCTGGTAAATATTTAATTGATTGAAGTTGGGACCTATTACTTAGTAGGTCCCGACTGTTAATCCTAATAAACTATGGGTATGTTTTTTTCTTTTTAGTTTTATGCAGTCGGGTTTTTTGTTTTTTTTTACTACTTTTTTTATTTATACTGTAAATATCAATAACATTTTAAATTGAAACTAAACTCAGCCAATTCAATAAAAGACTTAATTTTTACCAATTTTGTCTAATATTTATATTTAAGAACCAATTTAAATAAAACAAATACTAAACGTTAAGGAAAGTTAACCAAAATACAATAGTGACCATGGCATTTAACTCACTAAATTTAAATAAAAATTGAGTTCTATTACTCATATATTATCATCCACATACAGACAACTACAACCATATAGATCAGTTACAATTTTATTATATGTGCAGTGACGCTCCTTTGGGGAAATGGAAATAACCAATAGTTTTATATGAAACATCACCCATTCTAACAACCCTAAGTAACTTTAGCCCTAAATTACTGTAACTCGATAAATTAACTATCAAAAACAAAAAAACAAATATAATTCAAACGAATAGTTCCCGAGATTAGCGTGTTCAGCCAAACAACAAGTCGCGAGCTAGCACTCGTTTTAAATTAAATGAATTACAAACATAAGTTTGTAATGATTTTTTTCTATGAAATACCTATAAATTTTCAGTTTGCAGCTTTTTTCCTTTATTTATATTATAAATTATATTTACAAAAAAAACAGAATATGTCGCTTTTGAATTGATAGTTCTTTGTGATTCATATTAAAACAAAACAGTCTTTAATATTAATGAGTAATTGTGTATTTATCGATTTTCTTAAATTACCATACATATTACATTTACATTTAATTGTATGTACATATATTTAATTTCGCCATGCATATAAATGACTAGCTTTTACCAGTTACGTACGGTATCGTCGGCGTGGTCAGTGTCATGTGTCATGACCTGTTTGACACACAGACAGTAGATACAGGAACGATTGACATAATGTAAATATAGCCTATGGCCTAACTCGAACGTAATGGACTATTTATTTTCCAATTGGAACCAGTATTTCCAGAGATTAACTCGTTCAAGCAAAGATTTAGCTTTATTGTATAAGTATAGAGTAGGTATAGGTAAAAGTCTTATAATATAGTAGAAATAAAAATAAGATAGAGTCATATCCATAATTAAATTTTATCATCAGGTTCTTCATTTCTTTAGCAGCTTACGCTAGCTTCACGCGGTATCCTGGGCAAAGCAGGGTAGGCAAAGGGAACCTTAACCCAGTGTTAAAACACTTCCTATAGTTTTATTTTGGTAGGCACAGGGAACCCTCTCCGCCCCGTTCCATCAATTTCTAGTATTAAGACACTCCGTTCCTATTAAGACACGTCCCTACTTTCCGCTGAATTATAGAGGCATTGCTTGTAGAGCGGACCTCAACGTCACGCTTTGTGTCGTTACCAGAGCGAGAAAATGTATTTCATTTATTCGAATGGGACTTGAACCCACAAACTGTCGTGTTTACAGTCGTACACTTGTGCCCTTGAGCCATGACTAGCCTCGATACTTAACCGTAAGTGCTTGTTAAATATAATCCTCTATGTTATTAAAAGCAAGGTAAAGCGATTTATTACTGAGCGGTAGTAGCGTGCTTAAGCCGGACGTGGAATATGAGCTTTAAAGCTATATCTCGTTTCGTCTATGATTTCTTGTTATCTTTAGAACTTCTTGGAACCTGTAGGTTTTTTTTAAATATTTACATTAATAAAATATTATAATGCTATTATTATATATTATTATATAAATTCACGGTGTTGAGTTCTGTCACTCAACACGTTATGCATGATCAGAAAATTGTGAATAATTGATAGTAATGGGAGTGGAGTTTCTTAACTTTAAGTTGCCAGGTTCCCTCGGTTTACCCTGCTATGTGCATCATACAGCATAAAGTTATAATTAAAATTAAATCAGCTTCACGCTGTATCCCGCACACAGCAGGGTATGTAGAGGGAACCTAATGTCAGACACTCCGTTCCCCACTTTGCGGCATTGCGTATTGAACGGCGGAACTCAATGCAGCCATAATACTATTTTTATAACGTTATTCCATATATGATTAATTTTTTTATATAGGGAATGTATTCCGTTAAAAAATTTTTTGCCTATAAAATTTTACACAATAGTAGTAGCTAATAACAGTAGATAATTAATTTAAGTAAAAATGTCGACCAAAAAGCGGCTTCGCCCGCTTTAATTATTTAAAATCCGAAGCCAAATTATACTAAATCTTTTCATAAAATGTAGCCTACATATTATTCTGGTACATGAACTATATTGCTTTACAGTTTAATCTAAATCGTTTTGTAGTAAAAAATGTTAAAAGAACTAAACGCCACGCCTTTTATTATAACCAGAACGAGGAAATGAAAATAATTCGTTTCCGGAAGTGGGAATCAAATCAACAACTTTCTATTGTTAACTGAAGACTATTCTCATTGACTATTGTCTTTGGGATCATGTTATGTAACTCAACGCTTCACATTGTAAAACTGAACACCTACACTGAGTGTAAGTAGCGTAATATTAGATACATACATTTTTGATCCTATATTACAGAAATTATTTTTATATATTATTATTTTAAAATTGGATTTGAACTTGAATTTTTATTTTAAAATTGGATTTGAACGTAGAAACTGCACCTCTGGACTACCAGTCCAGTCGTCAGTAAAAAACGTAGTGTCTTAACCCTCTCTCTACTGCCTTATGTAGAAAAAAGTATATATCTCTGCTTTGCTTTTAAAAGTATTTTTTTCTTTATCTTGCTCTGGCAAGGACGTCTGGATTCTAGGTAAAGGGCTATTGTGTTTTCATCGGATTCGAACTACAGCTCTTTTTAAGATTCGACTCTTTTCAAGCAAATGGAACGGTGAGGTGAAAATAATATTGAGGGATTATGTGAAAGTAAAATGTGAAATTAAAATACAATTGTTAAAAAAACTGTGTGTGACATTCATTTTTGTTAATAAAAAGCAGCTTCACGCTTTTTCCCTCGGAACATGATGACGGCAAAAGGAACCTAGTTTAAAAACATTCCCTTCCTTTCCCTTCAGTTCCCTTCTTTCTGCCGAATTTTATTACGTGTTGAATGACGTAACTTTACGCTGCGCTTCGGCTATGAGAGTAGAAAATAAAAATAATTTATATATAATTCTCTAAAGCGATATTTACTCTAGAATCTACTTAGTCAATTCTATTTTAAAACGTAAAAATATTATTTATGCTTTAAAGCCAATTAAATTAATCCACCAGACTGAATCAGTACTTAAATTGTAGTAGTAGAATTTACAAAATCTAATATTTTATTTAAAATCGCTGCTTAAAATATAAATATCCTTATCTGCCTACTCTGCTTTTTATAAAAATTTATATTTTCCTTTCTTCATTCTGGTATTAAGGCAAATGGCAGCGTTGAGTTCCGCCACGTAACACGCAATAACTCCAGAATTCGGTGGATTCGGAGAACGGAGTGTCGGAATTCGAACCTGGTTGTGTGCAGGATACAGCGTGAAGCAGCGTGATGGTGAAGCTGTGAAGCTAAGGTTTTTCATGGATTAAAGTTTCACGATGTATCCCAATTTAGACAGAGGGAACCCAGTATTAATTATTAATATCGATGTCTTTATAATTGTTCTAGTTTTTACTAGTTCTATTATAAAATTAAATGGAAATTATAGAAGAATTGCACACGACACACCTAATGTTACGAAAGTGTCCTGAGTCTGCCCAATTTACGAGTCATTCCGTATTGGGTGGCAGAACCCAACGCCGCGCTTTGTCTTTTTACCAGACAGGGGAAATGAAAGTTCATTGCCTGAATTTGCATCGACTTCGACTCGGAAGTCGAATCAAGAGAATCGAATCCGCAACCGTCGGGTTTCAAGTTAAACTATCTGTGTAATAGTGTAACTAATTGAAAAGTAAAATCGCTATTTCATTTCGTCATAAATACAAAAGCTTGTCGTACGGGATATTAAAGGATTTCATGCGTTTCAATAAACTTCACTATTATTGACTCTAACTTATCACGATTTTCCTGGTATATGTAATATGGATATACAACTTCTGTATGTGGATTTGCTTGTATTTTACATGCAATATTTATTTGAAGAATTAGATTAATTGGTTTCTTTTTAAATTTTATATTGCTTTGTAATAGTGTTAAAACATGTTACTGTCGTAGCTTAGCAGGACAGCGTCTGATTGTAACATGATAGTTGCAGGATCGATTTCCACTTGGGGTAAAGACTTATCTTCGTTTCCCCGCTCTGGAAACAACATAAAACGCAGAGTTGACATCCGGCACTCAACACGCAATGTCTCGAATATAAGGAGGAAATTAGGTGACAGCGTGTCTTACCGCCTTCTTTGCTTTCTGTGATATAATTGAAATGCGGAATAAAATTCTCAATATACTCCAAAGACTTTATATTCCTTTATAGATAAAGTTGTGGCTCCAATATAGTAGTTTTATTTGTATACCTACTCGTTTTTTTTTTCTGATGGACTTACTGCGGTTGACCTGGTATGGTCTTAACAGCGTCACCGGACTGGGAGGGCGAGTGTAGGTCGCCCCTGAAGAAGAAGTTACGGGCAATGAAGGACGCTCGTGAAGGGTTAGCGATCGCAGGGGTATACTCCGCGTGCGTTAATCATGGGGAGTTGATACCTACTCGTACATCACATGTTTGTACATTTTAAAAGTTACCTTACTACTTACCGGTACCTAAAAGAAAAAAAAAACATCTGTTAGTCCGCTTGTTAAAAATCATTACAAATTTATATCTGTAGTTCACTTCATACAAAGTAAGTGCATTCGCCCGCAAACTGAAATTTGTTAATTTTTAAATGATTTCTTAAGTTCTCATTGACTTTTAATCATGCATTTGGTACGGAACCCTGGGTAAGCGAGTCCAATTCGCACTTGGCTGTTTTTGCTTTATTTATTCCGATATGCATGTATGTAGTTCTTTCGTTGTTTCGTTGATATCTCGATAGATCTTGATGAATGAGCTATAATCCATTTGTCTTCATCCCAAGTGTCGCATACATTATGTTGGAATATTTGTGTTTTCTTCCTGAGTGCTGTTCACTTTGAAAACTTTTTAATATTGCGCTGGAAATTGTCAGTTTTATAAAATTCTTTCTAGTAGTTTTATATAATTCTTTAAGCATTAAATGAGGACTTTTCGAAATTCCTACGAGAACGGGGAAAAGCAGAATTTTCTTTTATCCACGTAATAAAGTTAAAAGTGATGACGTAGGACCCTTGAGTGACTCAAGGACCCTACTTGTTGTATTTCAGCGGCGTTCCGCGCCGCGTAGTTTCGGATATGACAGACTTGCAGACAGTCAGTCGAAACTTAAGAGACTTTTGTTTTTTTATTTCAGATTATTCGTTACTTTAGTTATTTACGTTTTACTGTTAGTGCACCTGTTGCTCTCACATAAATTTCACTTCGCTGGAACGATCCGAATATTGTCAGGCGAATGATATATAAACGAATTAGTCCCATAAATCTCAAATGCCTAATACAATTTAGTATAATATATTGGAATATTTTACTTTACGATTTATTTCTCATACGCAGACTACGCCGTAGAAACACTGTGTTTTCCGAGACATTGCGTTTTGAGTGACGGAACTCAAGTCCGCGTCAAAATTTTGTGTTTTTACTAGAGCGAGAATTTAAAAATAATCGATTTCATCAAGTGAGAACCGAATCAGCAACTTTCGCGTTCAAAGATTGTGCCTCCTAAGTTCTTCATATATATTTTAGTATGGCTAAAATTGTAATAGCCACACTTAGAATCGTCTATTAGCGCTTATCTGACATTAGATGAATAGGAATTGAAATTACTGCCAGACGCCGACATGAATGCTAAACCCTCCCTAACTAAGTGAATGTAGTTGTTAACATATATGCTTAAACTAGGCGTTGCTCGTAACTTTGGGACTTCAAGAAGTACAAAGAAAAAGCACATTTTTGCCGAAACCATAGCGCAATTTCATCTACTGATACTATCCTACACTTTCTAGTGTAAGAGAGTTGAGGAATTCCACCACTCATCACGCAATACTTCGGAAAGTGGGAGAGTCTTAACACTAGGAGTCTCCCTCTGTCTGCCCTGCTACATGTGAAACACAGCGTGAAGTTAAAAAAAAACCATAGTAACAAAAGAGTTTTATATATTATAGATGACTAAATAAATTTGCCTTAATCAAGAATAAAAGCTGTGCCCTCCACTCAAACAACACATTTAATCACCGCATTACCCCATTTAAGAATAATAATAATAATTGATGATTCATATTATTCATACATTGTGCTAGTATTGAAAAGATACAAAAAGCATTTATTTCACAGTCACGTGTTACGTCAACGTCAGAACATGATACCACCATCCATCAAACGCTTTGTATTGACACATGCTATATATGTATGTATATATAGAATATAGAAAGAAAGACTTAATCCATATTGGTCTCTATAATGTCTATACATTTTAGAGTCCATTGTAGTATAGTACCTAACTACTCAGTCAGTGGTTGTGGGTTCCGTTTCCACTTAAATCTCTTGTTATTAAGACTAAATTATGTGTTGGGTTTCGTCGAACAAGACATAATGCCTCAAAATTAGGCAGCAATTGAAAATCGTAATGTTATTACAACATTTTTTAGCAACATTAAAGTGAATTTATAAGGAAACATTTAATATATAATTAAATTCTGTTACGCATGATCTTGTTTAAACAAGCTTGTAAATTGCTCATCTTCGTGTAAAAAGTCGAATTTATTTAATTCCCGCCGTCTGATTTTCGTACAGTATTTTAAAGTGACTTTACCGTAAAAGAATGCACTCTTTGACGTTAAAATTATTTTTTTCTAGTAGAATCGTAATTTTTTTCAATTTAGACAAAACCTAGCTAGAGAGAAAAGAATTAATTTTCCCTCGTGGAAATCGAATGCACAACCGTCACGTATACAGTCAGATACTGTCCCACTACGCTACGACGTTCTTATTTATAACTTTGGTACTTTATAATTCAGCTTCACGCTGTATCCCGCATACAGCGTGCGGCAGAGGGAACCTAGTGTTAAGACACTCTGTTCCCCACTTTCTGCCGAATACTGGAGGCATTGCGTGTTGAGTGGCAGAACTCAATGCCGCGCTTAGCCTCGACAGTAGAGCGAAGAAATGGAAATATAAATTTAAGTAAATATTTCATCTCCTCGAGTGGGGATCGAAACCACAACCAGTCGGTCTTACAGTCCCACTTCGTGCCACTGCGCCACGACTGGCCTCTGGTACTTTATAACTTCTAAATAATAAAATAAGTTTTCTCTCCAGGCCATGCCGAACACAGCGGGCAGCGGGTTTCAATGGGACAAACTTTCGCCCGCTGAATTTCAACAACTCCAGGAATTGACATCGTGTAAGTATTTCTTAACATTGGCATTTTTAAAAAATCTAAATATTAAAATGATAGATAGTAGTTTATTTATACATATTATATTGTAGGTAAGTTAAAGTGATACTAATAAAATATTGTTTTAGCTTCACGCTGTAGACGACGGAGGAAACCTAGAGGAAGCTAGTGTTAAGAGATTAAGTTCCCCAGTTATTGAGACATAGAGTAGTGGAACCTAATACCGCGCTTTGTCTTATTACCCGAGTGGGAACTAAACCCACAACCGCTAACATTGGAATGCACCACGACGGTCTCAAGAAAACATAACATATATAGAAAAGTATGACCAACTACCAAAATAGAGCCAGCAATTCGCTATGAAACTTTAAAGGTTAAAGAAAAATCGATATTTTGCGACTGAAAATTTTATCATATCTATACTTTTATGATGATATTTTGTCGGTCTTGCTTGATCATAACATACTTAAGTTATCAGTGATGGTGAAATACGGTAGTATACTTAGTCGGTACGGTAGTATACAGTCGTAAAAAAACATCAGGTTAGTGAAGTATAAAGCTAAAGAGTTTGTTTGTTTAAACGCGTCTATCTCAGGAACTGTTGGTTTGATTTCAAAAATATATATTATTTTTATGTTGGATTGTCCATTAAATGTGGAAGGCTTATTACTATATCGTTTCTGTTTTTCATTATTTGTGTCCTGCACGTAGCAGAGTAGACAGAGGGAACGTCAAGACTTTCCTCTGTTCGTGTGTGTGTGGCGGACCTCAACGTCGCGCTCCTCCTCGTTACTGGAGAGAGGAAATAAAAAGATTAAATATTTCATTTTCCCGATTGTGAATGAAAGGCCTTAGTATATTTTTTTTTAATTTTTAATGGAAAAAGATAAAACAAACGAGCGTACAGGTCACCTGATGATAAGAGATCACAGCCGCCCATGATTCCATGTAACACCAGAGCGGCTACAGGTGCGTTGCACCCTTCAAGGCATATGAAGGTTACTTAGACGCGTTTTTTGAGGGTACCCAGGTCGACCTGGAAACACTACCACAGATAAGCCATTCCACAATTGCGTGGCGTGTCGAAGGAAGTTTCCTACAAAACCACACAGTAGTGCAGTGCCACGTATCCAGATGATGTGGATGGTACTTTATTTCTGACTTACTGTGCGATTAGGAAATTCGGCGGCACATAACAGGTCAACAGTCTCGATCACGCTGTATCCGAAAGCGGTAGCGCAAGGAGGACCTTTAAGACACCTGTTCCCCACTTGTTCCGAATACTGGAGCATGAGGATTGAGTGGCAGAACTCAAGCCGGCTTAGCCTCGGGAACCAGTTAGAGAAATGGAAATTAAATTTAAAAATATTTGATCTCGACTGTGGGGAGTCGAAACCACACCAGTCTCAGTCCCACTTCGTGCCACGACGCGAGCTGGGAACCTTGTTTTAACTTCTACAAATAAATATTTCTCTCCAGGCCATGCCGAACACAGCGGGCAGCGGGTTTCAATGGGACAAACTTTCGCCCGCTGAATTTCAACAACTCCAGGAATTGACATCGTGTAAGTATTTCTTAACATTGGCATTTTTAAAAAATCTAAATATTAAAATGATAGATAGTAGTTTATTTATACATATTATATTGTAGGTAAGTTAAAGTGATACTAATAAAATATTGTTTTAGCTTCACGCTGTAGACGACGGAGGAAACCTAGAGGAAGCTAGTGTTAAGAGATTAAGTTCCCCAGTTATTGAGACATAGAGTAGTGGAACCTAATACCGCGCTTTGTCTTATTACCCGAGTGGGAACTAAACCCACAACCGCTAACATTGGAATGCGCCACGACGGTCTCAAGAAAACATAACATATATAGAAAAGTATGACCAACTACCAAAATAGAGCCAGCAATTCGCTATGAAACTTTAAAGGTTAAAGAAAAATCGATATTTTGCGACTGAAAATTTTATCATATCTATACTTTTATGATGATATTTTGTCGGTCTTGCTTGATAATAACATACTTAAGTTATCAGTGATGGTGAAATACGGTAGTATACTTAGTCGGTACGGTAGTATACAGTCGTAAAAAAACATCAGGTTAGCACTTAAGTATAAAACTAAAGAGTTTGTTTTGTTTAAACGCGTTTATCTCAGGAACTGTTGGTTTGATTTCAAAAATATTATTTTTGTGTTGGATTGTCCATTAAAAGTGGAAGGCTTATTACACTATCGTTACTGTTTTTCAGTATTTGTGTCCTGCACGTAGCAGAGTAGACAGAGGGAACGTTAAGACTTTCCTCTGTTTGTGTGTGTGTGGCGGACCTCAACGCCGCGCTGCTCCTCGTTACTGGAGAGAGGAAATAAAAATATTAAATATTTCATTTTACCGATTGTGAATGAAAGGCCTCAGTATATATTTTTTTTTATTTTTAATGGAAAAAGATAAGGCAAACGAGCGTACAGGTCACCTGATTGTAAGAGATCTCAGCCGCCCATGATTCCATGTAACACCAGAGCGGCTACAGGTGCGTTGCCGGCATATGAAGTTAGGTTACTTAGACGCGTTTTTTGAGGGTACCCAGGTCGACCTGGAAACACTACCACAGATAAGCCATTCCACAATTGCGTGGCGTGTCGAAGGAAGTTTCTTACAAAACCACACAGTAGTGCAGTGCCACGTATCCAGATGATGTGGATAGTACTTGATTTCTGACGTACTGTGCGATTAGGAAATTCGGCGGCACATAACAGGTCAAACAGTTCTCCAGAACACTCCCCATGAAATGCGGTAGAGAACGCACAGCGAGGATCCTTTCACATAGGAGCAAGGAGCCTTTCACAGATCATTGGGTATCCAACCCAACAGAGCCGAAGAAACAGCGTAGGGGATAGCAGGCAGCCTTGGGGAACTCCAGCGTTGACGGACATGTATCCTGATTAAAAACCGTCGAGATTGACCTTGATGCTGCGGCCAGTGAGAAACCTGGCTATACATCAGCTTCACGCTGTATCCCGCACACAGCAGGGTAGGCAGAGGGAACCTAGTGTTTTAGACACTCCGTTCCCCACTTTCTGCCGAATTCTGGAGGCATTGCGTGTTGAGTGACAGAACTCAACGCCGCGCTTTGCCTCGACACCAGAGCGAAGAAATAAAAATATAAATTTAAGTAAATATTTCATCTCTTCGAGTGGGGATCGAACCCACACTGCTATACACTTCTATTAATTCTCGGGAAGCCCGTAGGATGAAAGTTTTGCAAGGAGCGCCCCATGCCACACTCGATCGAAAGCCTTCATTATGTCCAAGCTAACTATAGGTAGGTAACCATAAGATCATCGGTTGAGTTACCATGATGGAAGCCATATTGACGGTCACTTATCGGTGATTTCCCAAATTAACCAAGAGCTGGATATTAATAATGTTTTCCATCATTTATCATGCTTGGTTGATTTTATTATATAAGTTGTATTGATTTAATGAAAAATAAATTACAAATGCAGTTTTAATTTTACTTATAAAAATATTCGCGCAAATGCCACTCAGTAACGCTACGCTTCCATTTAAAATATGTTTACTTGAAGTACTACGGCAAAAAAAAAGCAAATACAGACTATGGGTCTACAAGAAAAGGCAAATAAAATAAAAATAAAACAAACCATACATGTCTTAGCTTCAGGCATTGGCTTCAGGTAGCTACATGCAGGGTAGAGAGAGGGAACCTAGTTTTTAAATGTGCAATTTTCTATTGGAAATTGAATATACACACTTATTTTTTATATTTTTCAAGAAAAATAATTTTAAGATTTTCCTATATAAAGATGCACGACGCCTATATTTAAGAAAAATATTAATTGAAAAATTCCAAGCCATACATTTTAGTGTCCAAGTAATCAGTGGAACTGTGCGCGGCGTTCTGTATTTTATTACTCAAGTTATGGAAGTTCGCGAAAATTTTTATGGCCCTCACCATTTTACGTTCTCGTTATATTTTAATCAAAGCAATTTTTTTGAATTGTTGTTTGACTTTTGTTGGAATTTGTTTAGTACTAACTATAAGCTCTGCTTCACGCATATAGCATGGTAGCTAGGAACTTAGTGTTAAAAAACTGTTGCCAAAACATCGTCAATTTATTGAACAAAATAAAAATTTGGTATTGAACCTTGTTGTTGTTCCGAGAGCAAAGGATATTATTTTAAATGATTGATACGGATTGAGAGTTGAACCCACTCCGGATCAATTATTGTGAATTATTATTAACCCCTTTGTTTTAACTAAAAAGGTGGCGAAAACCTTGTGTGAAAGCAGTCCATTGTCCTCTAGGTCAATTTTCGAACATTGTGTATTATGTGGCAGAACTAAACGCTGTGCTTTGTCCTACCGGAGTAGGCAAACACCATGGCATATTAGCACTAATATCCTGTTTTCCTTATTATGTACTTGTAGAATATGCAGATGATAATGATGATGTCTATAAATTAAAATGAATATAACCATAATAATACTAACCAAGACAAAAAGCATGTGACGTTTCCTTTGAATATGGAATGACAGTTACATGTGGTTTGAATATGTTGAGTTTGAGAATGAGTGACGAAAGAATGGCAATCCATAATTCTTATGGAGCAATGTTGAGTGGTAAGAAAGCCAGAGGGAGACTTTGGTTGACCAAAAAAACATGAGATGACTGATTGACTGATGCAGATGATGCTGCAGATGCATTAGATGCTGCCTTCTCTCTGGCTACCCAGCTGGATAAAATGTAACGCCACTGGGGTTATGAAGTAATTCTTGGCTCCCGTAGCCCCGGCCAGTGGCGTACGAGAATGAGCACCATGTGAGCTTTTAGTGAGTAGTGTGGACGGCTCACATCTGCCGGTCAATGAGTCCCACATAACGACAATACGATAGCGTAGCTGTAAAAGGGTTTGCTCACGATAAAAAAAGGGATAAAGCGTGAAGCTAACTTGATTATATAACTAAACACTATTGATGTATAGGTATATAAACCTATTTTACCCTATACCGAGATCCAAAATTATTGACCCACGTTTCATAAATTTCTAATAAAACACTTGAATATATATGCTAATTTAAAAATACTAATAAACTCCCGCCAGAAACCTATTTACATAGACTGAAGTATGTTCCATATTTAAAATTCTAGAGCGATAATTGAAAACGTTTAACTAAATTATGTAGGTCTCTCGCGGATCCCAATTATGATATGAGCTACCCTTTAAATAAATTATTCCTCTGAGGGTTGCGTCATGCAATAGGTAATATTGGTTAAAACAACTCAAGCGTGGCACAGTGGCACAGCGTCTCACTGTAAGCACGACGGCTATAGGTTCGATTCCCACTAGGGTGAATATAATATTTTTTATTGCCTCGCTCTAGTAACAAGGTAAAGCACGACGTCGTGTTGTGCCATTTAACATTGACTACGGAATACAATGTTAAAATGCCTACTGAATGTACGATATATTTTAGTATCAAAAGCCAAAAAAAAATGGATTTTTAATATATCCTCAAAATATATTAACGATACCCTCATCCTCATTCAACGCAGGAGTAATATACTGTTAGTACTAATATCTAAAATTAAATTAGTACAAAATTGATCAATCCATTATGATAATCCTGTCTGCGCTAACCCTAGCTGTATAATGGTATAAGTCTGACCCACTCTAATAAATTACCCGCCGTCCTTAGGGTATTGTGTGACGGGTAACGTGGAACAGTTGGACGTCATTGTTTTAGACTTTACAAATAGAACTCCCGTTAAGAATTTTAGTAAAATATATCACCAGTTGGTACATATGTCGATAGTGGTTAGTTATGTTCCCTTGTAGGATAAATAAATCTTTTTTTTGCTTCATGCTTTGTCTCTAGCAGGGTAGCCAGATAGGACGGAACGCCAAACGCTAAGGTTTGCATATCTCTTTCGCCTCGTCTACTGATATCATCAACCTCTCCAAATTCCCACCAGGTAGTCCTCATGCTTATAACGTAACATTCATCCATGACATCAGTATTATCGATACTGCCTTCTCGAAAGTCAACCGAGGTTTCATTTTACCTCTCGTTCTCAGGCTTCACAAATATTTCTTGCTTATCTTTCTTTTCTTTCATCAGTCATTCTCCAACGGGCATAAATTTATTTAATCAGCTTCACGCTGTATCCCGCATACAGTAGAGTAGGCAGGGGAACCTATTGTTAATACACTCTATTCTCCATGTATTTTTTATTAAATTAGATGATAAACTGAATAGAATCCATGAATAATATAGAGGGAATATTGTATAATGAATTCCATATATGCATACTACAGGTCTAACACCTCTCATATTGCTATCACAATTACAATTACTGCCAATATCACAATGCTCCAATTCGAAGGATAATTGTTTCAGTGAAATCGTACATTTATGAGGCTTTTTGATTAAGACCATTGTGGTGCAGTGGCACATATTCTAACTGTCAACGCGACTGGTCTGGGTTCGATTCCAACTCGAGTGAGTAAATTGTTTTCATTTCCAAGTCTTGGTTACAAGACAGAGCAAGGTGTTGAGGTCCGCCACTCAATACGCAATCAAGACTTAACCCAATATGCGAGAAATCGAAGATTTGAAAGAGTGAAATTTCAAAATTTCGATTTTTGTAAGCATGGAGAAATTAGCGTTGCGACGACTAAAAACCAAAATAGGACCCCTTAAATATTATAATTCTATTTATACAGACGTATGTATATAAAACTCTTCCGTAAGGTAGTCTAGGAAGTGTAGCGTGTGTAGTAGGGAAGTTCGAAATTCGTACGAGAAAGGGGTATAACTGGATTTTCTATTTTATATCTTTAAAATAAGTAAAAATCGTGATGACTAGTACTAAATAAAATTGCTTTAGTGCAACGTGGAATAGGGGAAAGAAAGAAAGATAGATAGAAGAGAGATACGATCATTGCGAGGGATATATGGAGTTTGATAAAATCCGTGATTAAGATATCACAGAAAGTCAGTGCTGGAGCAGTAGAAGTGTATAAATGAGTATGAAGAAGAATATTAAGATCGTCGTAGCATAGCTATACAGCGTCTGAATCTATGTAAAGATTGTGGGTTCAATTTTCACACGTGGGAATTAATAATTTTCATTTTTTAACGCTAGGTACCCTCAGCCTAACCTGGGTCTGAAAATTGAATTGATTGTTTACTCATTGGTTTTAATGGATGGTGCAGCATACTATCGGATACGAATGAGAAGATAAAATTTAGCCTTCTTCAATGAATGGACTGGATCTATAGATAAATAGACGTAAAATAAAGTTAGTATTTTCGCTTCACGCTATATCCCGCACATAGCAGGGTATGCAAAGGGAACCAGGTGTCAAACTTAGTGTTGAGACACTCCGTTCCCAGTAAATAACTTTTGTTCAGCCAAATTCTGAAAGGATTGCGTGTCGAGTAGCTGAACTCAACGTCGGACTTAGCCCCGATACCAGAAAGTGAAAATTAAAATATTTCCTTTCCTCGAGTGGGAATTAAACCCACAACTTGAACATTTACAATGACACAGTGAATGACACACACACACACACACACACACAAATTGTGGGGCACAGGCGTACGCCACCATTGGTCCCAATAAATATCAATATTAAAAGCCACAAATTCAAACTAGTTTAACGATTATGTGCAACACACACGCCTGTCAAAGGTTGCCCTAATAAATTACATTCCGTCCCAAAGGGATATTGCTTATGACACTTGAGAGGAACCGGTCATGGAACTAAATAATGAATTGATGTGTAGGTATGTGGATATGTATATTATACTGTAGTAGAGTCCTCCGTGAATACGAACAATTTCCATTTTGTAAAGTTACGTTAAGAGAAGACGAATAAGCTAATATTCTAGCACTGTTTTGATTGTAATCTGCTTTTTATTCAGTTTCGCGCTGTACCAAGATAGGCAATTGGAACCTAGTGTCAAGAGATTCCGTTCTCCATGTACCCTGTTGTACAGCCTATAACAATCACCTTCAATTAAAGGAATTTACAAAAAAAATATTTTTTTTCAATTTCAATCAGTAGTTCTTGAGATAAGTGCCTTCCAAGCATACAAATTCTTCAGCTTTATAACATTTTAAAATTGGAAAACTTTACAACTTTACAACTATTGAAAATAAGATCTTTATAACATATGGCTTATAGGCCTATATGGTTTCATGTATGTATACATGTATATATTCTTATTTAATGTAAAATTTCGAATTTGTTGCAGATTCGAGTCGGAAACTTCAAGATGTTCTTAAAGAGTTCTGTGAAGTTAAAAAGCAAAGTTCAGACGGGGTAAGTACTGTATGTTTTTTTTAGCTTCACGCTGGCAGAAGAGAAGGGAGGGAACCTAGGAATCTATTTTCAATATACCCCGTTTCCATTAGGACACTTCCGTTCCCCATTTCCCACTGAGTTTTTAAGACATTTCGTGTTTATTGGCAGAACTGAACTCAACAACTCAACCACAACCGTGTTTTGTCTACCAGAGCGGGAAAATGAAAATAATTTAAATACTATCATTCCCTCAAGGCCTAGATCACTTTATATATTAAAGTGTTATAAAATGTTCAATATATTTGAAAATTTTTTATTTGCCAACTTAAAATTATAATATCAAAGAAGTTAATTTAAAAATAATGTTGATTGTCTCCTTTGAAGTAGCTACTGCATACCGGCTGAACGCTCTAGTTAGTTAATCAATTAAGTTCCTTATCGCGCTATGCGTAAATTCTTTTACGCTTGTTACTTCTTGTTTATTATCTTTTTTTAATTCAGTATTTTCAGAATTTGATTCTGATATATACGTAAGTACCACACTGTATCTTCCATACGGCGGGGTAGTCAGAGGGAACCTGGTGTTAAGGGAATTGGTGACTCGCTTCACCCAAATAATCAAGACATTGCGTGTTGAGTAGCGAAGCTCGTGGCTTAGTACCAGAGCGGAGAAGTAAATTAAGCAGCAGAGTAGGCAGAGGGAACCTAATGTTGAGACACTCCGTTCCCCAATTTCCGCCGAGTTTTGGAGGCATTGCGTATTTTATGGGGGAACTCAACGCCGCGCTTTGCCTCGACACCAGAGCGAAGAAATGAAAATATAAACGTAAATAAATATTTCATTTTCCCGAGTGGGGATCGAACTTACCACCAGGGGATTTTACAGTCATATTTTATGCCCCTGCGCAACGACTGGCCTCTATAGAAGATACTCGAAGTTGTATACACTGTCGAAGTACATTTCTGATAAATAACTTTATTTAACCCTTATTCATGAACAAAATTCATTCCCAACTTGGATTAGCTAAAACAAATATCAAAACTAATTTCTACCTGCTCTAAAACTAAAATGGGAAAAGTTTCATACTAGTTGGTATGTGACACGACATTGAAAAAAAAAATATTTTGTATGACTGTTATTGCATATATTGTACGAATGATTCTGTTATTGGTACCTTTTATTATAAACTAGATTTTATATGCGGCTTGATCTCCGATTGTAATAATTAGAAATTAAAAATGGTTACAGGCAATGGTTACAGGTTTGATTTCTACTAGGAGGAATGAACTTAACTTGGGTTCACGCTTTATCCCTAGTGGGGTAGCCAGAGAGAACGGAGTGCCAAACGCTACGGTCTTTAAATATCTCTATCGCCTCGTCCACTGTCATCAACCTCTTCGTACATGCCCTCAGGGGGGTCTTCATGCTTTTTACGTGATCTTCCCCCAGTATATTTGATATTGTGTTTTCGAAGGCCAAGTCTCCCTCTCTTACCACTCACTTTTCCGTCATAAACCTTTCTTGCCATTCTTTTATCACTCATTCGTTAACGGGAATTAAATATTTAATATTTTCATTTCCTTGTTCGTCTCGTAACACTAGGTTCAGAGATTCCCTCTGCCTACCCTGGTACACGTGGGGTAAAGCGTGTAAATAAAAATAAAAAAACAACAACAAATAGAATTTATTATGTTAACTTAAAAAAAAACACGAAATTATTTTATATTTGGCAATACAAAAACATAAAAAAAAATTTGCACGCCTATTTAAACTACATTCTAAGTGCGTGAGGTAACTCTGACCGCACGTCAAGTGGGTTACATGGAAACGATTAACATGATGTTATTTATGTATATCAACTACAGACCTCTAAAAATGGACTATCAACTATTGTAGTTCCTGAGACTAGCACTCTCAATTCAATATAGTGATTCAGTATTTCTATCATTTTTAAATAAGTTGAGGCCAGTCGTGGCGCAGTGGTACAAAGTGTGACTGTAAAACCGACTGGTTGTGGGTTCGATCCCCACTCGAGGAAATGAAATATTTACTTAAATGTGTATTTCCATTTCTTCGCTCTGGTTTCGAGGCAAAAGCGCGGCGTTTAGTTCTGCCACTCAACACGCAATGTCTCCAAAATTCGGCAGAAAGAGGGGAACGGAGTGTCTTAACACTAGGTTCCCTCTGCCTACCCTGCTGTGTGCGGAATACAGTCGTGGCGCAGGGGCACAAAGTGAAGCTAATTTAAATAAATTATCTACTAAAATAGTAAAAATAAGTATCAGTAATTCAGTTTTATTATACTATGAGTATGGTTTAAATACAAATTTATATTAAAAGACAAGGTGTTAAAAGAAGGAAAGGGATCAGCAAAGTTACCCGGATTCAACATTTCTAAAATTCCATTCGACTTTCAGCTACTTTGCATTGTATTGGTTCCTTTGTGCTTTGGGTTGGCATATATTGAATATTTTACTACATGCTTATAATTTTTTATAAGGCTCAGTTAACACTTATATTTTTTCGTCCTCGGGATAGTTATGGGTTCGACACTCGCTCAAAAAATAAAAAAATCTGCTTCACGCTGTATCCCGCACACAGCAGTGTAGGCAACACTGAACCTGAACCTGGACCGGTTCCTTCCGGAAGTCCACTCCAGAGACACTCCAATTTCCCACTTTCCGCCGAGATCTAGAGGCATTGCGTGTTGAGTGGTGGAACTCAGCGCCGCGTTTTTGACTCGATACCAGAGCAAAAAATCGAAAATATAAATGTAAATAAATACTTCATTTCCTTGAGTGGGTATCGAATCCACAACAAGTCGATTATACAGTCACACTTTGTGCCCCTGCGCCACGACTGGCCTCAACACTCGCTCCAATCGATGTTATTGAACGACAATGCATACAAATCTAAAGTATATACTTATATACAGATTAAATGTAGAGTTGATTGTTGTAATCACAGTAATTACAGTGGTTATTTTCCAGTTTTTTAAGATTATGTTACAGTTAGGAAGGAACAACATTTTTTTATATAACGTGTAATAACTTGAACTTTTTAATGTATACTTTAGTAGTTGAAGCGTTTGGACGGTTCTCGAGAGGCACGGGTTCAAAATCCTGCTGCGTTCAAATTTTAAAACATTTTTTAAACAAACATTGCTCTTTAGGTATGTAGATTACGCGTTTTCCATTCGTTTGTTCCGCTGCGCCACGATCAATGTTCCATTTATCTTTTATTGACGTGATAACGTCTCATAAATCTATGAACCACAGCTGTACGCACGAAACAGCATGACGCATAGTCACGTTCCATCTGAGTCGAGCGTGCAATATAATTGATCGAATTTATTACCTCGAGTGGGAATCGAACCCATAACCTATTGCGTTGATATAAGCACGCATAAGCCGTTACACCACAACAGAACTGAAACATTCACACAATAATATATGTTTGCCGTGTGATCCCGGCCTAGAATAGGATCATCCTAGTACTGGTGGTGTCGTAAGAGGCGACTAAAGTACGTGTGGTAGCGTCACGTCGCCAGCAATGGCAACACGAATGGGCAGACTCGACCGGATCATTACCACCCCCGGCATTTAAAACCGGCGTGAAGTAGTGGCTTTATGCCACTGCGTTTCGCATCAGGTAATGCCGGGCCCCGGCGCTCAACCCATCTTAAAGGCCGGCAACGCGCCTGTAGCTCCTCTGGGGTTGCACGGGAGTCGTGGGCGGTGGTAATCACTTACCATCACGTGACCCGCACGCTCGTTTGCCGTGTCTTTTCCATAAAAAAAAATTCACTGGCATTTATCTTATTTAATTGCGCCATCGATTTTTAAATACATGTGTCGAATAATAAAGATATAGTTGGTCCAAATCTAAGATATATTACCACAAAGTCGATTGTTCGGATAGTTATCTACAAATTCCGTTTGCAAAAGCCCGTCGTCTCTATGAATAAAACACGTACCCTGGTATCATTTACATAATCGTTTGGGAACAGCTTTTGAATGTACCTACGTGAATTTTGAATGTGAGTGTGGAATTTCAATATATTGTCACCGTAGGTAGCCCCTTTGTTGGACCTAAGACCTTTTAATGTTAAAGTTTTGTTGGGAAAGATTTTATTTTTGGCTTTTACTATTATAGGATTTTACGCATTTTTTTGTAAAGTTCTAATTGGAAATGCTATAGTTGTTGGTTCGACATCAACTCAGAAGAATAGTTTATTTCCTCATTGACACTCAATATGAAATGAAGTAAGTCCCTTAAGATAAATGAATATGGGGGAACGAAGTGTCTGAACACTGACTCTCTGCCTAACGTACAAGATAAAGCTCAAGCTTTATCTTGTACGTTAGTAGCCGAAAGGCCTTTTTATTAATTGCAATTGCAAGGCAATTTCATGCACTGAACTATTTTCATTTTTTCACTCTAATAACAAGACAAATCGTGGCGTTGAGTTACGCCACTTAACACGCAATATCTCAGCTATATGGGCAGAAAGTGTAGAATAGAATGCCTTAACATTCACCTGCTATATGCGGGATACAGCGTGAAGCTAAAAAGAAATCATAGTAACAATTTCCCTCAGAATACACAAGTACATGTTTTTCTTATAAACATCTTAAAAAGAGCAAACTTGACGGAGACGCGAAGCAAACAAAACTGGAAACCCTTGTTTACTTGGGCTTAGTACTTCAGCTCTAATTCGTCATTTAATAACCTTTTTCATAATATATATATTACTAGCTTTTACCCGCGGTTCCTTCTTTGTTTTGAATGAAAAGTGAAAATAGCTAAGAGTTGTGAGGATGACACTTTCTAGGTGGCACCTCTGAGCATAAATATAAAAAGTTAAAACAAATATCGCCTTTTCTATAATATACACGGCTTTTTGCACTTGAGGCTGGTTGGAATGGTTGTGGGTTCGATTCCCACTCGGGAAAATTAATTATTAAAATTTTCTCACTCTGATAATGACGCAAAGCGCGCATTGAGTTGTGCTATTCAACTTTTCCCTCTAACTACCCAATAGCTTCGTATATGCAAGGGTAAAAAGGTAAGTTACATACGTTTTGCATTGCAAAGTTGTGAATACCGCGCACGGCATATGTTATGAACAGGCGTGACGAACGAACAACAAAGGAGAGCCCAGTCTTTTGTTACTTTATATATATAAAATAAAATAACACAAAAATATATTTTTGTGTTTTTTTTTTATAGTTTTACAATATTTTCCGCATATAGAAAGAGAAGAGAGATGAGGAGAACCTCCGGTACACTCCGTTTCCCACTTTCAGTCCGAATTTGAGACCATCGTGTTGTAGAGTGGAATTCCACGTTGTGTTTGATCTTATTTTCAGAGTGAAAAAAAAGCCGCTGTGCCACTGCGCCACTGCGCTATACCACCCTATTTGAAATGTTATTCTAACAAATTATAAATTAACACTCATTACAGTAATAAATATTTTATGTTATAAAAATAAAATAATACTCGTTGTGTTTGTAAGAATTTTGTTGTAGCGAATAAAAAAACTTAAAGGCCAGTCGTGGCGCAGTGGCACAAAGTGTGACTGTAAAACCGATTGATTGTGGGTTTGATTCCCACTCGAGGAGAAGAAATACTTATTTAAATTTTTATAATGAAACTAATTTAAATTTTATTTCCATTTCTCTGGTGTCGAGGCAAAGCGCGGCGTTGAGTTCCGCCACTCAACACGCAATGCCTCCAGAATTCGACAGAAAGTGGGGAACGGTGTGTCTTAACACTAAGTTCCCTCTGCCTACCCTGCTGTGAGCGGAATACAGCGTGAAGCTGAATAACAAAAGCTGATAGTTTTGAATGCCAAGAACCATCTCGATCATGTTAGCTTTCTAATAAACTATCCGTTTAGGAGCTACGATGCCACAGACAGACACACTAATATACCGACGTATAAACAAGTCAAAATTAGAACATCCTTCTTTTTGTGTTGTGGATTAAATAAAAGATTTTTCCTGTAACAATATTTACGGGCAAACTTAATATATTTTTGATTCCATCACATTATTAAGTAGTGCTTGGAATTAGGCCTCTCAATTGTATCAATATTTTCATATCAAGCAGAATTATCTCTGTTGCGTCATAGATTATTCTTTTATACAATGCCAATTATAGTACTATCAAAGTTAATCCTGTACTCTGTAGCGTTTCTTTTTTTCCAAAATAAAATGTTTAAAGTCATCGAGGCGCAGTGGAGCGTCTAGCTAGAAAGGCGATGGTTATAGTTTCGATTCCAACTGAAGAGTTTTTTATTTCTCCGCTACGTATAAAAATTTGAACGTAGCGGGATTTGAACCCGCGCCTCTTTGAAAACCTAAAACCTAAAAATGTTATTTTTTTTTTTTTTTTTTCAAATATAGACTTTTTTATTCCAAAATAAATTATTTAATATTCCCATTGCGCTGCGATAACATTTATCATTTTCTTATAACTCTTTCACTGCTGTGAATTAATTTTCTGAGTGTATTCTTTATAGCTGCACACTGCATGGTAGGCAGAGGAAACCTAGTGTTAAAACACTGCGTTCCCAACTTTCTGCCGAATTCTGGAGGCATTGCATGTTGAGTGGCAGAATTCAACGCCGCGCTTAACCTTGAGACCAGAGCGAAGAAATGGAAATATAAATTTAGTAAATATTTCATCTCCTCGAGTGGCGATCGAACCCACAACCAATCGGTTTTAGAGTCACACTTCGTGCCGCTGCGCCACCAATTGGCCTCACCTTGTTATTATGTATGAATTTAGTGCAATAAAGAATATTCTCTAACTTAATGACGAATTGAACTTTACAACTTCTTGAAGAGACTTCAATGTAGTACGATAGAAATAACTTTGGTACCCTGAATATTTGGGTGGAACAAATAAGAAAATAAATTTTCAAAAGTTTATATTTACTATTTGGCTTAAATAAGTATTCTTAATTTTTTATAATCTATTGTGAAATAATCATTATGGCCGCCGTGGCTCAACGTGACTGTAAACGCGATGGTTGTGAGTTTGATTCCTATTAAATAAATAAAATCAGCTTCACGCTGTATCCCGCACATTGCAGGGTATGCCTACCCTGCAATGTGCGGGATTCGTAGTGAATTAATTTTCTGAGTGTATTCTTTATAGCTTCACACTGTAATCCCGCACACAGCATGGTAGGCAGAGGGAACCTAGTGTTAAAACACTGCGTTCCCCACGTTCTGCCGAATTCCGGAGGCATTGCGTGTTAAGTGGCAGAATTCAACGCCGCGCTTAGCCTCGACACCAGAGCGAAGAAAATGGAAATATAAATTTAAGTAAATATTTCATCTCCTCGAGTGGGGATCGAACCCACAACCAGTCGGTTTACAGTCACACTTTGAGCCACTGCGCCACGACCGGCCTCAACTCCCTCTGATTCCTATTAGAGGGAGTAAAATATTTATAAGACAAATCGCGTAGGTCCGATCCTTATTGGGTTTCCCTAATCTACTAAGATTCCACTTATAAGGGAGTAGACAAGGGAGCAGTGGTGAGTGGTGGAACTTAATATCACGCTTTGCAATATTGCTCTAGAGCAAGGAAATTAATTCCTATTATACTCGAGTGAAGTTCGAACCTCAATCGTCTCGTTTACAGTCAGCAGGTTGTCCTACGTAAATAAATGGTTAACAATAAAAAAAACCCAGAAACTATCGTATTTTTCTAAAGGGATTTAACCTTAATGCTATAAATATTTATTTGGACCACTTTGCCAGTAAAAGTTCATATTATAAATAGCTTTTCTCCCCATAGGCTAGCTTATCTCTGACGTCATAAAACACACAGCCGCGTTCCGTGACGTCATCGTTGATGATGGAAGATTTTGAACCCTATTGATGATTGGTTAATTGAGAGATGACAGAGAGAGAGTAAAGACAAGAATTCACATAAACTCCTTCTAAGCTTATGTGAATTATTGTCTTTACCAACTCATCTTTTTCAGCGTTGCATTCTTAATACCGCGTATAGCGTGAAATTAAGACATTACGTATTGAGAGGCGCAAACCAACGCCGGATTTTTTGAATGATATCTGGAAATTAGGGCGAAACTTGGAGAACGTCTTCTGGAATCTAGCTTAACACAAGGTTCTTTCTGCCTATTTTGCTATGGGTATATGGGATACCGTGTGAAGCTAAAAAACAATTCGCATACGTCACTTCCAACACAGTTTTTGCTCTATTATAACCTAGATAAAATGAAAATGTAATTTTCGAACTCTATCACCTTGTATCAAAATTCAATATTCAGTAAAATTTGTAATAATATAAGTTTCGTTCAAATATAGACTTTATTAACGAGATATAAAATTGAAGACGTATTTTGACGGCATTTGATAAAATCAATAGGAAGTGATGACGTCATGCCTGAACTCAAATGACGTCACAATATCGCAAAGTAAAAGGGCAATGGGTGTAATAATGTATATTTAAAGATTTTTGTTCAGCTATGAACTCTACGCCGCGCTTGGTTGCCGGAGCGCTAAAATAAATAATTAATTTCCTCGAATAAGAACTGAACCCACAACTGCCGCGTTTATTAACGGTCTGCCACTGTACCACCAAGATGTTTTGACTTACAAAAGTGGCCAGGTATTGATATCTGAGTGTCTTAACACTACGTGCTTTTGCTTAACCTGCCATAAACGGGGATACAGCGTGGATCTATAAAACATCTAACTACAATCAAATTGATAACCTCCTCCTTTTATATTGATTATTGAAGTCAGTTAAAAAAAAAGAAAGTACGTCTATCTCCATTTAAGTAATAATGAACTAACCCTATTCATTAGTTGTAACGCATAAAATTTCATTAGATATCTAATGAAAAAGAACTCGTACATTCTCATAAAGAGGAGATACTTCCAAATAGTTTTATATCCACATTAAGTGGCGACGGGAATTGAACCCCTACCCCCGACCCCTCTTACTATTGAAGTTTATGGGGGCGCTGTTTTCGACAGTTCCCATGAGATTTGGGTGACCATGAACTTAGAAAATGTAGAACGATATACAAAGTCAATTTTTTTTATTCAAAATAAGATCTTATATGCTTTTTATAAACGTCAAATATTCTTCCACCGTTATCTGAGTCTGCCTAGACCTGAGAAGAATAGGTGAAAGAAACTCATCGGGACTTTTTATTTAAAATAATTGTTAACGATAACAAAATTAAATTAAATTAACGATAATACCTTGGCAATAGTCTGTCGCGAGCATTTCAATAATTCAAGCAGAAGAGCAGAGCAGGTCAAGTATTGCTTCAATTGGTCAAGTAAAAAACTGCTTACGTAATACTCGAACGGTCCCTTTCCGCCGATTCTTGAAGCTGTGCGTGTTGAGTGGCGGAGCGCTGAGCTTTTGCCTTGGTGCCACAGCGAAGAAATGAAAATATTGATAAATACAGTACGCCACAAACTTAAATACCATCCATGCCATCTGGATACGTGACACTCCACTACTGTGCGATTTTGTAGGAACTTCCTTTCACGCGTAACTAAACTGTAGAATAGCCTACCTGCGGCAGTGTTTCAGATTTTGATAACTTTTGTTAGAAGAAATCTTATGAATTCGCGTCGGCAACATTCTTTCAACACGCGCGCACTCTATGTATTTTCAATAACATTGTAGATATATTGTGCGTTAGACGCATCATGATATATTGTATGCGCGTCAGAAATTATTCTCAGAATAAGGAAAGAACCCACAGCTATCATTAAACACATACATAGACTTATGAAGCAAGAGTGAGTGGTGGCATTATTAAGATTGACCTTAGAATATATCGTTGATGCTGAAGAACGGTAAAGTAAATATGATGAAGATTCCCCGGAGAGCATGTATGTATGCGCGGGTTGAAGACAGTCAACGAAAGAGGTAGAGGTAGAACATGGAAATAACTGAGGTAGACAAGAAAAGAGGTTGAAATATAGCGTGGAGCTACAAAACCAAAACTATAAATTAAATATTATATATGAAATGGTCACTCTACAAGGAAAATTGGCGTAAATCCGCCAACGAGTGCCGTCACAGCGGCGCGCACCCGGCGGACGACTGTTAGGTCGTTACGCCTTGCTGTATACGTATACGACGTCACAGTACAATGTTATAGTATTCAACATGTATATTTGTAAAATTTTTATAGTCTCCTATTTTAGTCCCAAATTGTATCCCGCATAAAGCAGATTAGGTAGATGGAACCTAGGGTTAAGAAACTTATTCCAAGCACCGTCGAATATTCGAGACTGCATGTTGATTGGCTCTCATCACCACGTTTAGTCGTGTTACCAGAACGAGGAAATGAATGAAGATGATACATGGTTAAGATATATATTTTAAATTATTGTTATTTTTCCGCTCTGGTAGACAAACGCTGTCAACTCAACCCACAATGTCTCAAAAAATTGGCGGAAAGTGGTAAAAGGAGTATCTTGTTCCCTTTGTGACTATCACACAGGGAACAAGACACTCCTGTGTCCTCCTAGATGAAAGTAAAATTGGAAATAAATGACTAACTGATGGTAAATATGATTTTGAATTCATCTTCACGCTGTATTCCCCACACAGCAGGATAGGCAGAGGGCATTTTCTGCGGAATTCTGAAGACATAGCGTATTGAGTGGCAGAACTCAACGCCGCGCTTTGCCTCGACACCTGGCTTAACTTCGTCTTTCTTTATGAAACCCAAATCCTTTATAGCGCCATAGTATCGTAATTTTTATCTAATGACTTTTTAATGTATTCTTAATTATTAAGTTATAAAAAAAAACTTTCTTTACGCTTTTTTCACATACCATTGTAGCTCTGCCTACATGGAATTGGAACATAGTGTAAAGACACTCCATTCCCCACTTCCCACCCAATTTTCGACATACCGCGTACTGAATGGTGGAGCTCACCAGAAAGAGGAGACTGATACAAAATGATACAAAAGCATTCCCCTTAGTGAGAATTGAACAGACAACCGCCGCGTTAGCAGTCAGATGACCGTGTCGCTGCGGAGCGACGGCTTCATAATAATTTTAATTATAATATTACTGCAACAAGCTGCAATATTCTTCTTATTTAGTAATTAACAAATATGTAAATACAAATATATCTCTCTAGACAATACGTTGCATTGAATGTAGTGTGTGGTTCTATGAATAAATTGAATTGTTGTATTTAAGGAACAGCGACACAGCGAAGGGAACGGTTGTGTGTTTGTTTCCTACTCAGGATATGAAACATTTCATTGCCTCCCTCTAGGAACAAAACAAAGCGCGGCGTTCAATTTCGCCACTCTCAACACACTATATCCTGAATTTAGGCGGATATCGCAAAGAAAATGTCTGAAACACTGGGTTCTTTCTGCCTATTCTGCTTTATACATAATGAAGCGTAGAACCTAAAAAAACCATTCATCTATTTTAGGAAATATTTATTTTTTCTGTACATTTAATGTGCTTCAACGACGTATAAATAATATTTTCTACGAAATCGAAATCATTTTTCTATCGAGAAAACATTTTATAACATACCAAATCAATCGAAAATGGCCTGTCAAAGTAGAAGCCTTGTGAACATTGCCATTGCATTTGCTTCTTTGAGCGTACTAACGGGAAACTTGAAGGTATCGTTAGGTCTAATTGGCAATTTAACACCTTTCGATCTTCCTTTTGAAAATCTTCTCATTAATAAAACGCGGCCTCACCCGAATAAAATAATTTATATCAATATAGCTTTTTATTTATAACCCGATTCAAATAAAACGTTTGGCCAAAAATTAATAGTTTTTTTAGCTTCACGCTGTATCCCTAGCGGGCTAGTCAGAAAGGAAGGATACCCGCACACATATACCTCCTGCTCCTGGTTTCCCTCATGATTTTACGTGTCCTTCCTCGAGTACCTTTGCACAGACAAAAAAAATTAAATTACTCGTTTTGGATTCCATTACGTTAATTACCCTAATAAAAGATTTTGTCATATATTTTTCATGTACAGACAGCGATCAGTTACAATTTAATTATATGTATGTATAGACGTCTGTATGTGGATGTAAAAGTTTGTTTGTGAAGTACTGTACTATTCTGCACTGGTACTGAACTTATGTGGCTTTGAGTGCTTTATGTATGTTTGTGAATGTAAATGTAAATATATTATTTTGTTCTTTTCGTTACTGTCACAAGGCAAAGAACGGAGTTGATTTCCGCCATTTTACAAGTAATATCTCAAGATGGGGCATTTTTTTTGTGAGACATTTTTCCGTTCGTTTGCGCAGTGTCCCAAGTGCGATTATACGCGCGACGTTTGTGAGTTCGATTCCCAATAGGAAAATGAAAACTTAACTTAACTTAACTTAACTTAACTTAACTTCACGCTTTATCCCTAGCGGGGTAGTCAGAGAGAACGGAGCGCCAAACGCTACGGTCTCTACATACCTCTTTCGCCTCGTCCACTGTCATCAACCTCTTCATACATGCCCTCCGGGGGATCCTCATGCTTTTTACGTGACCTTCCTCCAGTATCTTTGATACTGTGTTTTCGAAGGTCAACCGAGGTCTCCCCCTACCTCTCTTACCACTCACTTTTCCATCATAAATCTTTTTTGCCATTCTTTCCTCGCTCATTCGTTCGACGTGCCCAAACCAGCTGAGCACGTTTTTCTTCATTCTCACCGTCCATCCTCGCTGGTACCTGCCATAGGAAAATGAAAAATTCAATATTTTCATTTCTTCGCTCTGATATCGACATAGTAGGCGGCTTTGAGCTCTGCCGCTCAACACGTAATGCCTCAAAAACTACATGGAAAGTGGGAAACGAATATAGGTTAATAGGAAACGGAATTTCTTAACGCTAGGTTCCCAGGTTCCCTCAGTGTACCGTAGTACACGTGGGATACAGCGTGAAGTCAAAGGACTAATTTTTTTTATTATAAAAAATGCCACTTTAAAAGCATAGTGTAGGTATAGTTGAGTACTCCGAGTGAGCACTAGTACTGGTAAGCTGAGTGCTTTGAATGTTTTTTTTAACTTTATCACGTTTCCCACCTACCTATAAAGTAGGCTTAAAAAAACTACTGTTAAGAGACTCTAATAAGACAACTGCAAGCAACAAAAATATGGTGACTTAACACTAGGTTCCCAGATTCCCTCTGCCTACCCTACTATGTTGCGGTTTACAACTTGAAACTAAAGAAAAAGAGACTCCGTTCCTCACAGACAGCTCAACAATCAAAAATTGTTTAATTTTTTAAATATCAATTAGATGATACTTATTAAGTAATGAAATTCAATCTACAAGTTTGTATTAATAACAGAGAGAATGTATATTGTAAAATTAAATAAAACTGCCCTAACAAAAATCGATAATCATCTGTTTGTTTTCAACAAACAATACCCTAAACTGTAGATATTTACACAAGAAAACTCACATAAACCAAGTGAACGGCAAGATTACGTGCAGCGCTATCTCGACATATAACTTCGTACTACAAAAATAACTCTTATTATGTATAATGAATAACTCTATGAAAAGATACTTACATCCAAAATGTTTTTTTATATGTTAATGCTGGATCCCGAATATAACAACCTAGGTAGAGGAAATCAAGAATTAAGACACTGCGTTCTCCGTTTTCTATTCAAATTTCGAGATATTTAGTGGAGGAACTCAACGCCGCGGTTTTTATTGTTACAAAAGCGAGAAAATAAAAATATTCATTTCCCCGAGGGGGAATCTAACTCGAAATCATCACGTTTACAGTCGTATGCTGTACCACTGCGATATGATGACAAAGTTATCAACAATTTTATAATATTCAAGATTTCTATTAAAATTCTATTCGAGGGAACAGAAATCCATAGCATTTATATTTTGGCATTGAGGCCAGTCGTGGCGCAGGGGCACAAAATGGTGACAGTAAACGTGACAGATTGTGGGTTCTATTTCCACCCGAGAAAGTAAAATATTAATATATTAATATTTCGATTTTCTTCACTCTGTTGTCGAGGCTATGTTGAGTTCCGTCACTAAAACACGCAGAATTCCAATCCAATCCAATCCAATCCCTCCAGAATTCGGGAAAACGAGTAAACGAGTGAACGAGTGTGTTAACACTAAATTCCCTCTGCCTACCCTGCTATATGCGGGATATAGCGTGATGCTAAAAAAAGAAAAATAAATAAATAGCATCTAGTATAGAAGTAATCTGAACCCCAATTAAATGCGATGACGCAAGCTCATAAGTCACTGCTTTCTGACAGGAAACTTGCTGGGATACAAGGACTATCTTTTATTTTTATTTTAGTTTATTTTTATCTTTTAATCGACCTTTAAGAAATTCTAAAACAATTGTTTACTTTAATTAATGCTATTTTTGTTAGGTGATATTTATTTATAACTTGAAATAGTAAACACATTGATGCCGTCGTGGCGCAGGGGTACAAGGGTGTTACTGTAACGCGACGGTTGTTGGTTCAATTCAATTAAAATTTATATTTTCATTTGTTGGCTCTGGTGTCGCGGCAAAGCGCGACATTTAATTGTGCCACTCAACACGCAATGCTTCCAGAATTCGGCTGAAAGTGGGAAACGAAGTGTCGTAACACTAGGTTCCCTCTGTCTAACCTGATGTGTACAGGATACAGTTGATTAATTTTAACGTTTTAATTCCTTTACTCTTGCACCAAGGCAGAAAGCCCGGCGTTGAGCTCCGCCACTTAACATGCAATCGAGAATTCGGCGGAAAGTGGAAAATGGAAGTATCTTATGGAGACGTAGTGTCTCCCGCTATGTAAGGGTACAGTGAGCGGGTTAAAAAAATATATTTTATAAGATTAAGATATAAAAGGCCACAACACTGTTTGGTAATTCAAGCGCTGGACCCTAATAAGAAAGCCTGTAACATACATAAAGATTGAACATGAATACAGCCTTTGATGTTTCCCATTCCAATTATTTTTAGTATTTTATTTTCGTCCCTGTGTAAAAATAAAAATGTAACTTCGATAAACTTTGTTGCGAATTTAAATTTGTACGTGTCGTGTTTGGTTATATTGAAACAGATGGATAAAAACCGGACACCAAAATAAATAATAACCTATATTTATATGAAAACTAGTATATTTGTTTTGTAAAACATATGAACATACATTTGTCATATATTGTTGGAAGCCAGTCGTGGCGCAGTGGCACACGCGTGTGACTGTAAATGTGACAAGTAGTGGGTTCTTTTTCTCACTCGACGGTAACGAGTAAAATTGTGGCGTTTAGTTACGTCATTCAACACGCAATGCCCCAAAAATTCAGCGAAAGTGAGGGAATGGAGTGTTCACACTAGGTTCCTTCTGTCTAACCTGCTACATGCGGGATACAGAGTCAAGCTAAAAAAAGATTATTTTTGTATACTTATTTAGAATTTCCTAAGTGTGGAATAATAGGGTCCATCTTTACCCTTTGAGTAGGTAGCCCTAAAAAAAAAATAAACATTTTACCCGAACCCGCGCGCGTTGGAATCTGCCCAATCGCTGTGACCACTAAGCCTTATGTGCTTCGATAAGAACGGGCAAATCAGAAATATAATGGTCCTGACCTGAAATCTAACAGATTTAGCGAAATATCACACTTACAGGATGTCATAATTATGCCTTACACAACTTAAAGATTTTCATTTAAACAAGCAGGCGAAGCCGCATGTAAAATCTAGTTCTGTATAAAATTCCCGGTACAGTATACTACTATATCAATCAGCACCATCCATTTACTACAACGAGGACCGATTTCATTAGGTGTTTGAACATACATCAAATCAGTCTGGAGGTGGAGCCAGTCTTTGTATATGCAAAATGGCTTTTGATTAAAGGCGAAACCAATATTATGAGTTTGTGGGCGGAATTGCAAATAAGCGAGAAACTGCATCGTGTTACAATAGACCGTTGAACTACGGCACGTCTGTGAACTAAATTATAGTAGAACTTTCATCTGCGACTTCGCTCGCGTGGTCAATAGGAAATCGAATTAATATTATGAATGTGAATGTACTAATTTGTTTGTTACTCTTTCACGCCATAACTACTCAACTGACTATTTTGAAATTTTCTACAAATATTCTTAAATGTATAAGAAAGGACATAGAATACTTTTTATTTAAAAATTTGTATATAATTCTTTGGCTGTAATATAAAAATAAATTTAAGCTAGCGAAGCCGCGTTTATGTCTGTTGTAAGTAACAATTATGTATGCCATATTACACGTTCTAATTGCAGGAGGTCAATCAGGAGGGACATTGGCTAACATTAAAACGATACATGTGATATAATTCGTTGGTAAATAGACAGAACAACGCTGCATAATTTTTTTTAAGTCAAACCATTAATTCCTGATATTAGTGCTTCAAACTTCAAAGACAGTTGGCAGAGAAATCAATACACTCCGTTTCCCACATTAACAGATAGCACAGTAAAAATATAATATATTTTTTTATATCATTTCCATTTTACGGACTACCTAGAGAATACATGCCTCGTTCTGGCAACAACACAAATACAAGACTAAGCGCGGCGTTCACTTTTGCCATTCCACACATAATGTCTCAAAAATTATGCGGTGCGTAGGGAACGGAGTATCTTGGCACTAGGTATCCTTTGCCTACCTTGCTTCAGTGTGTAGCTAAAAAGCAAAAAAAAACTAACTTTTGTTTGAAGTTACTCATAAAAGTTCAACAAAAACATCCACACAAATAAGTTTAAAACCCCAATTCCTATTTCAAAAGACTGTTGATTATTCTATAAACGTAGTACGTAGTAAAAAAAGTAAGTAATTCACCTAAATTACATAAAAATTAGTTTCACGCTTTTCCCTGCATAGCAGGGTAGATAAAGGGAACCTAGTGGTAAGACACTCAGTGCCCCACTTCCCTTCGTAGTTGCGTGGCAAAACTCAACACAGTGTTTCGTGTACCAGACGGGGGAAATGAAAATACAATTATTATAATCATCGAAATTTTAATCAAAAACAGATATTGAAAAATAAAAGTTTTAAACCTTTCGGTAATTGAATAGCAAGACTGAACGAATCAAAAATTCATATGGGAACTGAAGCAGTTACCCTCGTTACTGCGCACGCGTAATATAAAATAATAATCCTCTAGGTCATGCAAATATCACTGGGTCACTATTTTGCTTGGAAATTCGAGCCTTATCTACTAAATAAATAAAGTATATACTTTCTATGTAGCTACCGTGTGTTGTAAATTGTACCTTAGGCAAATGGAATGGGGTTGAAATTAGAATTGAGCTTGTACTGCAATTTGTAGGTGAACTGCATAGCCTATTATTAAGTAATTTAGGACTTTCAGTTATCGATTTTTATACGTTTTTTGTATTTATAATGGCGTATAGGATGAGCTCAAGGGAATTGCCAATATCGACACAACCCAATGATTGTAACAATTCACGATACACGGTTTGAGGTATTCAAACTAACCTTGTTTAGCTTCGCGTTTTATTTTTTATATAGCACTATAAGCAGAGGGATCTAAGAGTTAAAACAATAGTTCCACCCACATCGTTTAATTATCGAGATTTTACGCGTTGAGCCGTGGAATTTCATATTCTTTTTCTTACCAGGTACCACTTTCTGATAAGAAGATTTCTTTTGTCTACTTACCAGAGCGAAGAAATGAAAATGTATAATTTTTCTGAGTGAAGATCGAACCCACAACTGTAGCGATTACTTTCTAAGGCAGTGCCGCTTCACCACCACGACCTCAGCACTTGCTATAATAATATTATAAAAAAAAATACTATTCAGCGAATAGTAAAGGTAGCGAATAGTAAATGCGAGGCATCTTTGTCGACTTTTAATCATATTTAAAAAAAATACTGAACGGAACGGAAGCACTGATGGACAATTTTGTCGATTCCATTTTAATCTTACTTAGAACCTTAGCAATGACGTCACGGCCCATAGACATCTCGAAGCTATAAATTTCTATGTTGCCATTACCCCTCTTTATAGATGTGGGAACAGGAAAAGGTTATTAATTATAATATATTTTTATTATTTTTATAGAGTTACACAAGAGTAATAAAACTTTGTTTTCTTTAACTGAGTTAAAAGAGAAAAAAAAAATAGAAAAGAGAGGCAATTGCATTGTAACAGAGAGGTGCGGAGTTTGACTTTAAACACGATTGTTTTGTATTCCATATCCATTTAGGTTAGTCATTATACTCATTTACTACTAGCTTACTTAAACAATACATATTATGTATGTATTTGAGACCAGTTGTGGCGAAGGGGCACGAGCTTGTGACTGTGAACTCTATAATTATTTGATGAGCAAAAATTGCGTGAGTTTCGTCTAATTTTGGAGCTTTACAACCTTTTCACGGTAAATCCAAATGCCTATTTGAACAATTGGTATTTAGAAATACCAAACGCTTAGGTAAATAATTTAATTAATAATTCTTAGGCTTTTGCAAGCATTGCAAAGTAGGCAGAGGGACCCTATAGCTCGCGGAATGATGAAATTCTATTCTGCACTTTGTCTTAGTGCAGCGGTAAAATGAGATTAATTGAAAACAATCATTTCCCGAGTGGGCATCGAACCCACGACTATTGGCGTATTTCTGCGTATTATTAAGAAGATGGCCTTCAGTGGCTCCTTGGAAGGATCTATCAAATTCCTTTAAATATCGAAGTTAAGTTAACAATTAATGTAAGAAATAAAAATCAGCGCTTTAGTATAGTGTCAACATGAAGATTTTTTCGAGTAAAATTAAAAAAAAAAATTAAAATTAAATTTCTGATGTGGGCACCAGGGTTTTCTGAGCGTGATGGCCATGGCTTGCCTGGCTCTCCCCATTGTAATTCTATAACCACAACCATCCTAAGTAATTGATTGATTGCCAAAGCTTCTCTTATTCTATCATTTGGAGTGTGAAACACAAGAAACATTTTACCTTAAAAGGTCATCTCTATAAATAGTTCACGCGAAGGCATTCAGCTTAATGAGAACAGATGGGCTAACGTGTCTTTATTAGGGTCTAAGGACCTATTCACGTGTAGTGTTAAATGTTGATTTAAACTTACAATGTTTGTAGAAAGGTTTCTTTAGGATGTCGTTGTGGCGCAACAACACAATGTCAAATTGTAAGGATATGACGATTGTGGGTTCGACTTCCACTCAAAGGATTTAATTATTTTTATTAACAAACTATTGTAACAAAACAAAGTCAAGCAATGGAAACCTAATGTAAAGCCATTTATTCCAATTCGTTTTATTTGTAAATCGTATCTAGCCTAGCCTCACTTGTCGGTCACATAACAGTTTTATTAAAGAGGTCTTGAACTCCAATCTAATCAAATTATTTCGCAGCAATATATAATCCTTATAGCAGTTCTCGATAATTGGACTACAAAAGAAACACAAATGGTTTTTTTTTAATTGGAACCAGTAGTTCCTTATATTAGCGCGTTCAATCAAACAAATCCTCCGGCTTTATTTATCTTACTAATACTACAAAGCTGGAGGATTTGTTGGATGACTTCAGTGATTTTTGAAAAATAAAACCACATAAGCTTGTAGAAAATGTTTTTTATAATTGGTTTTTCGGAGTATAATAAAATTATAAAATATATATTGAGCTTTCAAAATATTTCAACTTAAGATGTTATAACAAAAAAAATAGAAGAAAGTGGGGAACGGAGTGGCTTAAGCAGTAGGTTCCCTCTGCCTCCCCTGCTGTGTGCGGGATACAGGTAAAATATTAATCCTTTGATATCCTTTTATCAAAACATAGATAAAGTACATACTCGTATGTGTAATATGAATTTACTTATTTTTTATGTTTTTTGTGACATATTATAGTATCTGTGATTTAAATTGATATAACAATAAAAAAATAATATATTCACACTGTATCCCTCGTATAGAAGTGTAAGCAAAGGTAAAATTATGTTAAAATACTTTGTTTATTTGACAACTTGTCGCTTTTACCTTACTTGTGCCCATGCGCCACACCTGTCGATGATTGTCTCAAAATTTGAAAAAAATGTAAATATATTTCAACTAAGAACCATACTTTGTAATAATGTTTCATTCATTTTTCTAAATACTTCCAGAGTTATAAAAGTTTAGGAGCGAGTTAGTAATTACTCAATTTGATTAATGATTCTGTTAAATACTTTTTATCACATTGAAAAGTTTTATGACAAGACTAAAATATTAAAAAATACTGTATAATACAGTTTCAATTATAGAAAATTCCATAAAATTTTTATAAAATGATTTCTAATCTAATTCTAACAATGGTGCCTGTAGACTATTCTATTTAAGACACTCCTTTCCCCAGACACCGCCCAATTTTTGAGACATTGCGGTGTCGAGTGGAGGAACTCAACGCCGCGTTTTATATTGTTAACAGGCTGAGGAATTAAAAATAATTAAGTGGGTATCGAACACACAATTAATAAATATTTATTTTATGTGCATATTATTAATACATATACGTGTATATTAAAATAAATCCACCCTATTTAAGAAATAGATAAAAAGAAACATCTGTTTATTTTTATATGTTTTATTTATTCTTCCATCGAAACGGGTAGACGCCCTGAATATTTCTATTCGCATTTAAAGCCGGTTGCCCGGCAACCGTTGCTAGGCGACACGCCATCTTTGATTCTAAGATTATTGCTCTGTTGACGCTGCCGTCTGAAAAATATACCTTTTAAGGTTTTATATTATTATATATTTTTTTGCGAGAGTCGATTTTTGTATTTAATTAATTTAGTTATAAAACATAAGAAGTATTATATTGTAATGAATTTAATTTTAATTTTCATAATTTAAAATTATATTTTAGTGTGTAGTATTTTAGCTCGACCACTCTTCACTCATCACGCAATATTTCTAATAAATAGTACTGATGTAAGAAAAAAATTAAGATTCACTTTTAGTCTGATATATCGTTTTCAATATTAGACATTAGATATTTTACTAACAACAACTAAGTACATAATTGAAATATATTTATACTTATTACTTTATACACATGAAACAGATACACGTACATTAGCTCATAAACACATTACCCTTCTTTTGCGTTGAGCAGTTAGGTAAAAAGGACCAGTAATCACAAATATTTAATGCTTCGCTAAACACAAAAAGAAATCTAAGATATTGTAGACAAAAAAAAATCTCTCTAATCCAGTATAAGATTAATATAAGAATAAGTTATTAATAAAATAATATAGTCAAAAGAAAGAACACATACGCACACACAGACTCTTATTGTGCACATTATTTTAGAAGAGTTGCACATATTTTTATGAAGTGATAATCTACTGCTATATTATATATAATAATAAATGCATCATCATGACGGTTATACGTAGTTTAGGCAACAGTACATTAATATAGTATCATCGGACTGGTCTGAAGATAGAACTAGGATATTTGATTATATCAATAGTGGAACTTTTCAGATGTTACTCTAGAAAAAAATCGGAATTTCGGAAGAAAAGAATATTTTTAAAATATTATATTTAATTGTCGCGATAATTTATTGTTTTTTAGTTGATATTTTATAACTATCGATCCACTCGTGGTTTTGTCCGCTTAAATTTTTTGTTAGCCAAACTATACAAGATTTTTATATAAAATGTAGCCTATGTATTGTTATAAAATAGAAGCTATATTATTATAAAGTTTCGTCTTTAATCTATTCAATAGAGATCTATTCAATTTTGCGTGAGACTGGAAAAACTATCTATATTTTCACATTTATAAGTTTAGTAGGATTTAAGTTCTTATTTCAGCCCATTCATTTTTTAATATTGAATTCTTAGATAAAAATTTCTTGCCAAAAATCTAAATACTTTAAGCTGAGGAGATCAAACGTAAAGCACGTCCTTTGAAGATATAGAAATAGATAACCTGAGGTCTTCATCTCTTTGACTGGGGTTTTCAAGGTCATTGTATAAACATCTCAAGAACTAAAAGGTTTATACATTATATACATTACACTGTTGAGTAGTTAAAGATGTAAAATATTAGAATATAAAAAAAACATAAACAACTCGCCCGCTCGCAGGCAAATGGAACCTGGTTAGGACCTTTCTTATCCCATTTCCGCTGAATTTTCAAGATATTACCTACGTGTTAAGTGGCGGAAATCAACGCCGCGCTTCGTCTTGCGGTGGGAGGGAAATGAAAATAAATTTGATTTTACCAGTTAGGTAGCACTAAGGGGTTAGTGTTATTAAACCCACATTATGTTTATATTTTATTATTATTCATGGACACATATAAAGCTCTTTCCGCCGAATTCTGGAGGCATTGCGTGTTAAGTGGCGGAACTCAACGCCGCGCTTTTGTTTCAACACCAGAGCGATGAAATGAAAATATAAATGTAAATAAATATTTCATGTCCTCGAGTGGGGATCGAACCCACAACTAGTCGGCTTACAGACGAAAGAATTTGGTACGTATAAAACTGTAGGTAGGATCTTGTATTATAAAGTCATGTTTTATATCCTAACGAATGGTAGTACCCAACTTTATTTACGTGGTACGTGGTTTATAAAACGTAAAATCCCATTTTATATTGTTCCCATAGGGATTCCTTAGTGCTCATTTACACTACCGTGTAGCAGTTAAATTTTTATGGGGCTTACTAGCTTTTACAGTGACACTGTAGAAAAGAAAAGAGGATACTTTATACTTAGGAAATCGGAAGTACTGGTTACTTGAGAAGGCGTCCCTTGTGGGACTAAAACCTTGATCGATCGGGCTTGAGACATTGTTATTATTGAGGAAACTTGGGACTTAGCGTTAAGAAGCTCTGTTCCCATTAAGACACTTTCGTTTTACCACTTTCCGCTGAATTCTGCAGGTATTATTGCCTGTTGAGTGGCGGATCTCAACGCTGTCGTGTGTTGTGCGACCAGAGCGAGGAAATGAAAATATTAAATATTTCATTTCCTCGAATGGGGATCGAACCTGTTGCGTTTAAATCACATTCTGATACCCCTCCTCTACGTGTGGCCTCAAGTATAAAGTTTTTATATTTTATCTGTTTCAGGATATCGACTATGAGGGCTTCCGATGGTTTTTGGACACTTTCCTTGAAGTTACAACTCCAGATGAGCTATCTAGGTATATATTTATTCTGGTTTAAAAGTAGAATACAGTAGCATTACTATTGCTTGTTTTATTATTTAGATGCACGCTGTATTCCGCACACATTAGAGTTGGCATACGGAACCTGGAAACGGATACTAGTGTTATGACAATCCGTTCCCCAATTTCCGCCGTCCTGGAGACATTGCGTGTTAAAAAATAAATTAATCAGCTTCACGCTGTATCCTGCACACAGCAGGGTAGGCAGAGGGAACCTAGTTTTAAGACACTTTGTTTCCCACTTTCTACCGAAGTCTCGAGGCATTGCTATTTCTGATTTCTTCGCTCTGGTGTCGAGGCAAAGCGTGGGATTGAGTTCTGCCACTCAACACGAGTGGCAGAACTCAACGCCGCGCCTCAACACCAGAGTGAAGAAATGGAATTATAAATTTAAGTAAATATTTCATATTCCCGAGTGGAAATGATATCCACAAACGATGCGTTTGAAGTCGCACGCTTGTGTCCCTGCGCCACGGTGGCCTCAAGCGTCGATCAAGGAGGAACTAACATAAAATATTCAGGCTTTAAATCTCTGACTCTCTATTTTATACATTTTTTTCGCAGGCATTTGTTTCTCTCCTTCGTACGGAGGGACAAGAGGCCCGCGCTGCGTGAGATGGCGGCGGCCAGTTCCACCACCGCCTGTGCCGCTGTAACCGCCCATGCTGATCATGTAAGGTTCAGTCGATAAATTAATATATACATATATTTATAGATTAAATGTCATTTATAAACTTTATAAATTCTTAAGTCAACTTGGCTTTTGTCAAATTTGTTTGATTGATAATGATTTTAGCTTAATCTCCTAATGATAAATGTTTTGAGGCCGTCGGCTGTTGACAGTGCAGCGGCACACCGTCTGACTGTATACGCGACGGTTATGGGTTCGTTTCTCAATCAAGGGATTGAGTTAATTAAATTAAATCAAATTAAATCAGCTTCACGCTGTATCCCGCACACAGCTGGGTAGGCAGAGGGAAACTAGTGTAAAGACACTCGATTTCCCACTTTCCGCCGAAATCTAGAGGCATTGCGCGTTAAGTGGCGAAGCCACTGGAGTTCGACACCAGAGCGAAGAATTGAAAATATAATTTTAAGTAAATATTTTATTTCCTCGACCATGGAACGAACCCACAACCAGTCGTTTTTCAGTCACACCTTGTGCCACTGCGCCACGACTGGGCTTATATTGAGTTAATTATTATTCATATTTCCCCCCGCTGGTAAACTCTCGAAACCGGGAGTTTTAACACTATGTTTCTTCTGTCTAAAGCCGTGCCGTGAAACTACGTAGCAATATTTTAAATATTTTTCAGGGCAAACTTAGCCTAGCTTCAAAGATACATGGGCTAGCTGAGCGGCTCCAGCAATTGGGCAAGAGCTCCGGTGACTCTGTTGACGGTAGTGACAAAGGATCAAGAAGTAGAACTGGTACTTATATTTATATTTTTAAAAAGAAATAGAGATAAAAAAATGTACTTTATTTTTAACCAACTTAAAAAGAAAGACGAAATTACATTATAGGAACTAAATATAAAATATTAAGTTTTGTAAGATGGTTCATTATTATTTAAATCAGGCATAGGTATTTCAACTTGCAAGTTACATTAAATGTTTTTTTTTCTTTTCAGCTGACAGGTATTTTAATTCACTTTTAAGAAATTCGAAAAATACAAGCGTCTGTTTATTTTCACTAAGTTAATGATTTTGAGTGCATGTGCTATATAAATAAAAAAAAATTAAACTTTTATATATAAGCATTTTAGCCTAAATTAATCACGTTTAATTTTAAGATGCGTGGTGCGTGTGGAACGAAGTGTTTACCACTAGATTCCCTCTGTCTATCAGGTTATATGCGTGATACAGCTTGACGCTAAAAAAATATGTCGAAGTGATTTCTCTCCACACCAATTATAACATTACAGGTAGTGTCCACCCAATGTTCTCCGTCACCACTCACCCGTCATACTCGTCTCACGAACTATGCCTCGGCCGTTTGGAAACCAGCCCGAGCCACAGTCAGATGTCACGCAACTCCAGTAGAAAAAGCAGTAATTCACTACGAGTCAATCAAAGTACAAAAATTGAAGGTAATTTAGAATATTCTAGACAGTAAAGGTATAAATATATTCAAAAACAAAAACATTAACTTCACGCTTTATCCCGCACACAGCCTAGTGTTAAGACACTTCATTCTTTACTTCCCGCCGAGTTTTGAAGGCATCGCGTGTTGAGTGGCGGAAATCAACGCCGCGCTTTGCCTCGACACGAAAGCGAAGAAATGAAAATATAAATGTAAATAAATATTTCATTTCCTCGAGTGGGAATCGAACCCACAACCAATCGATTTTACAGTCACACTGTGCCCCTGCGCCACGACTGGCCTAATAATTATATTATTAAATACATTTTTCTTTCGGCTTCCCCACTATGGGTCAAATATAAATAATCTGTGACCACATCTGTGTGAGTGAGGAGGTACTACTATTAAGGTAATACTGTAAAATTTATATAAATTTTCAGATTTTAAGCATTTGATGCGGCGTTCATCTACATTAGAGGTCCACACAGCGCGGGTTTCTTTAAAGGACATTGTGTGTTACCTGTCTTTATTAGAAGCTGGCAGACCGGAAGATAAATTAGAATGTATGTAACTTTTTTTATTACATATCTAAAAAAATACAGTTATTGTATTTACATCCTTTTCAAAATTCTAGAATTTCTTTTTTGTTAACAGATAATAGAACAAATATTTTCTACGTTAATAATGTAATTCATTGAGTTATTAAAAATTTTCAAAAATTTTAAATTTTATTTAGAAATTTCTCAACAAATTAACTATATTCGTTGATAGTCATGTTCCGCCTCTACGACACGGACGGGAACGGTGTTTTGGACACCAACGAGATGGACTGCATCGTCAATCAAATGATGACCGTGGCGGAGTACTTGGGGTGGGAGACTTCGGAGCTCCGACCGGTTAGTATGTAAATAGTTAGAAACGTCTATAGCTTTTTTAAGTGGTAATAACTACTGTACGACACGAGCATGACATGGTCTAACTGCAGATACAGTGGGTTACATCGAAATCATTAACTTGATATAATATATGTAATTAATATATACTATATACTATATATTATATACTATATATTACTATTACTATTTTTAATATTTTTTTTTTACTTTTTAGAAGAATTCTATTTGAAGTAGTAGTTCCTAAGATTAGCACGATCAACCAAACAAGTTGTAATATTAGTAAGGATTAACAACTGATTGTATCGAGATTTGAAAACACATTTTTGAATGGTTCAAGCGCTTTAGCTAATTAAGTTTTATTATGTTATTTATTCTGTCCACAATGATTTTTTATATATATTTTTAATATAAGTTTTTAAAATTTATTTACTGAGAAAACGTATAAAAATTTGTACGTAGCGGGATTTGAATCCGCGCCTCTTTGGAAACCGTCCAAGTCTCAAAATTTTATTTGCTTGTGTTAAAGAAATGAAATTTTAGCCAGTTATAAAATAAATGAAGATAATATTCTTATGTTATGAATATACCGTTCAGCTCAACTCCGCAAGAAATATAAATATGTATGTGGAAATTCATGAATAGTAAAAGTACTAGAGTATACTTGTTACCGCGTTACCATTATAGGGCATGAGAAATACGTTCGAGTATAATATATTAAAAATTCATATTTTTTCCCAAGAGAACTGAAAATAGGAAAAAAACACAATTTTCTGTATAAAATAAATGTTTCTCTTTTTTTTTAAGATAATTATCAATATTATGTATTCTATCGTGGACAAATTGGGACAATGTGTGACTGTAAGCACGACAGCAGTAGGTTCGATTCCCACTTAAGGGAATGCATTACTCTAATTTCCTCGTTCTGGATCTTATAACTAGGTTTCCTCTGCTTACCCTGTTATGCGGTATATAGCGTAAATGCCTTAAATATATATATATATATACATACATCTGTTACAGATTTTACAAGACATGATGGTTGAAATAGATTATGACGCTGATGGTACCGTGTCTCTTGATGAATGGAAGAGAGGAGGGTATGTATACGTAATAACAAGTTTCACGCTATTGGTGTTTACGTTAAATAAATAGAAAGAAACCTTATAAAATATAAATATTAGCAAATAGTATGCGATAAATCGATCATAAGTAGTCTCAATTGACATATTTAAATTAATTTAATACCTATTAACTAACTTTTTGAGGCCAGTCGCGGCGCAGCGTCATGAAGTGTGACTGTAAAACCGACTGGTTGTGGGTTCGATCCCCACTCAAGTAAATGACATATTTACTTAAATTATATATTTCCATTTCTTCGCTCTGGTGTCGAGGTTAAGCGCGGCGTTGAGTTCTGCTACTCCACACGCAATGCCTCCAAAATTCGGCAGAAAGTGGGGAACGGAGTGTCTTAACACTAGGTTCCTTCTGCCTACCCTGCTGTGTGCGGGATACAGCGTGCTAATAAAAATAAAAATAAGATAAAGCTAAGAATAAAAAAACTGACTTATAGCGATCAAATGATATTTTATTGCTAAAAATGTCCATGAAAATAAACAATCTTTAAGCTTAAGTTTAAACTTTTAATTAACAGCATGACGACAATACCGCTCCTAGTACTATTGGGACTGGACACAAACGTTAAAGAAGATGGCGAGCACGCGTGGCGTTTGAAGCACTTTAATAGACCTGCGTATTGCAATCTCTGTTTGAACATGCTCGTTGGATTGGGGAAGAAGGGGCTATGTTGTATATGTAAGTGTTTCTTTTTATTTTTTTAGTTTCACGCTGTACCCCGCAGTTAGTAGGATAGGTAGACGAAGCCTAAGTGTTAAGAGATTCCGTTTTCACGCACCGCCCAAGTTCCACAGTTGCTGAATGTTAAGTAGTGGAACTCGACAGTGTGTGTTTGGATTGTTACCAGGGGAAATGAGATAAAATATTCATCTAAGTATGACTCGAATCCACAACCGTCGCGTTTACAGTCAGGCACTGTGCCGCTGCGTACTGCGACGGCCCGTATAAGCCTGTTTTTCATTCTATTTTAATACTAAAAATATAATTTTAAAATTGATTGAATTGAAAAAGCAATGTAATTTCTATGCAAAGTTTTGTATTGAATTTGGAACTACACGTACCTTTGCATGCTTAAAAGAAAGTCTATACAGATTTTACTTTTTATGAATTTCATCTGTTACCCCTGTATTAAAAATAAAAGTATGTGTAAATCAGTGTCCATTTTTACTAACCTGACTTATATATTTAATATTTAGGTAGTAAAACACTTGTTCACACTTTCCTGTAACTATGCTTAACTTAAAAACAAAAAAAATACATTCATATCAAAAGAGCTTTCAATCAGACACTATCAATATATCAACTCAATAATTTATTTAATTGTTATTATTAATAATAATATACTTTAGTTATTAATATTAATATTCCCCAGTTTGTAAGTTCACGGTGCACGAACGTTGCGTACAGCGGGCTCCGGCCTCTTGTATCGCGACGTATTCCAAATCACGGAGGGCTCCCGCCACTTTGGCTCATCATTGGGTGGAGGGTAAGTTCTTTTTTTATAGTCAGCTAAATTACCTTTAATCTGTACTTAACCCTCTACGACTGACGTGGTTTAATTTATTAATTTCTTTCCCTTTGTTCACTCTAATTTCTGTGTGATTATAGTCTGCGATTATAACGAGATTTCCTATAACATTTTCTGTTTTCCGAATATAAAGAGAAGATTTTTTTTAAGTTTTGGTTATTATATACAAGGATAAATACATTTTTTTAAAAAAAAATGCTTAAGCTTAAATTAAATGAATATAAATCAGCTTCACACTGTGATGTGTATGTGTACGGGATGTACACAATAAAATCCTATTCTAAAATAACCCACAATAATACAAAAACATATATTATCTAAAATAGAGTATCAGTATGAAAATATAACCATTTCACTAAAGTGATAGTCTAGTAAACATTTACTTTGACGCTGGCGCGGTGGCCTGTTACACACTGTCCGACGTGTAAGCTCATTAAGGTAGGGTATTGAAAACAACGGTGCTTAAATTTGGAAATCTGTGGTAAGAACTAAATTTTATATTTGGTGGTGTCTTTGGGACTACCACGTCAGTCGCAAAGGGTTAAACATAAGCTATGAGGCAGTACCTCATATTTATGGTTATGATTGGTTACGTTTAACTTCTATAAAATTGTCTTATCTGTAAACACTTGCGTAAATAAAAACTCTTACATATATAAAAATGAACTTTCATAATAAAAATCGTATTTTTCAGAAAAAATGTATTTAATTATTGCAGGAAACTGTCACGGCAAATGTGCAAGATGTCGGAAGAAGATCAAAGGGTACAATGGAATAACCGGTCTGCACTGCCGGTGGTGTCATATCACTGTAAGTTATAATTAATGAATTATGATTTATATATTTTTTTACATTATATGGTAATTTGGTTTAATTCTAAGCGATTATGTAAAATAAAGTTAGTAAATAATTAAAGAATAAGTCTCCGAATTTGAGATATTATCTGCTTTATGGTGGAACTCAACGCCGTGGTTTGTCTTCCTGTACTTGGGAAAAACCATGCTCCCAAGTGGTAGAGTCAAGTCCCGAGTTCTTGCTCTACAATATCTGAATAACATTTCGGAATTGTGCATAAAATTCTGTGTCTTGATGTTTTTAGATTTTTATTATAAATCCATCATATCAACGCAAGGACTATATTATTATCATGTTAAAATTTCGCCAGTATAAACTGTAGAACATATAGGAGTGGCACAAATTTGAACAAGAAATTTGCTCCAAAAATTGTTACAGGCGCTTTGAAAAATAAAAAAAATATTTCTACTAAACTATAACGGACCAATTTCCATTTGTTTAGCTCCACAACCGCTGCGTAGGGAGCGCAGGAGGGGCCTGCTCCTTGGGACGGCACGCGAAACACATCCTGCCGCCGACCGCCATCCGCCCGCTCGTGCTGGACAGGCAGAGGTCGCTGCCGCACCGACACTGTAGTGAAGCTGTGAGTTTTGATAGATTTTTTTTATTTTTTGGCTTTACGCTGTATTATGTATATATCAGGGTAGGCAGAGGGAACCTAATGTTAAGATATTTCATTCAAAGACAATGTATGTTGAGTGATGGATCTCGATACTGCACTTTGTCTTCTTACTAGAACTTCGAGTTGGAATTGAACCCACAACCATCGCATTTGCCACACATAGTTTCTCATAGCGCTAAGACTATAACAATTACATAAATGTAATAATGCTATCAATTATTATAATTTTTAAACTTTTCTTTTACAGCAAACCCTCCCAATATCTCTCTCCTTACCCATCTCAATAGCAGCGACTACAGAAGAGAAAAGAGAAGAAAGAAAGGAAAAGGAACATCGGGCTCCACCTATTTCCTTTCAAATTACTCCACCAGAAGGAACCTGCCCTTTACTCGTGTTTATAAATCCAAAATCTGGAGGAAGACAAGGCTCCAGGGTTTTGAGAAAGCTGCAGTATATTTTAAACCCTCGCCAAGTTCATGATATAGCGAAAGGGGGGCCTATGCAAGGTTGGTTGGTGTTATTTCGATTTTTTTACGGTTTATCCCGTTATATTTTTCATTTTTATTATTTGTTCTATGATTGTACTTAAGAAACACATATACATCTTAATATTGTAATGCAAAAGATTGTACATAATATAATAAGTTCTTTGATCAGTCTACCCGTGACCACGGACTACTGCAAAGTGTTCGAAACGTCGGGTTTCTAAAAATGTATAAAAATACAAAATATACGCGATTAATCCGGTTAAAATAGTTTCATTCAAAATTGTACATAATATATTTTGTTTAGGTGGTTATGGTTCAGTCTAACTGAGAGTTTTTACCTAAATTGGTACAATTAATTTAAAGTTGCCTACTAATGAATTAAAACAAAAGTTCGATTATGAATTACTACTTGTTTTTCTAAAAACAAAAAATATCTCAGCTATACATATTATTATGTTATACAATATCCAATGTGGAGGAATTGATATATTTTTCTTTTTTAAAACTTTTTTATCTGGCTCTACTTTAAGTAATCGCTCACACAAAGCTCAGCTTGAGCCTCGTGAACTGTAGTATTAATATTTTTATATATTTTTTTTAAGTTATAAAACAGCTTCACGCTGTATCCCGCACACAGCAGGGTAGGCAGAGGGAACCTAGTGTTAAGACACGCCACTTTCCGCCGAAACCTGAGGCATTGCGTTTTGAGGAGGAAGTAGGAACTCAACGCCGCAATTATTTATTTATATTATATACTATCAAATAATTTCCAGGTCTACAAATGTTTAAAGATGTGAGAAATTATCGAGTGATATGTTGTGGAGGCGACGGCACAGTCGGATGGGTTCTAGAGACCATGGGTGAGTGTAGAATAAAAAAATATATATATTATGCATATTATTTCATGTACTTTATGCTCTTATACTCGAATATTATATTTGTAACAATAAGAATAAAGTAATATAAGACATAGGTGTAGTATTCGTATATTCAAATATATGACTTTGACAGGTAAGTGACAGTGTTGTGTTTTTTTTTGTTAAATGTTTTATAATAGATATTATGTAAGATAGATGTCAAGAAATATATATAAAATTTAAATATTTTTTTTTCTTTAAATTATAAATACTAGATAAAATTATTCAATTTTAACTAAGAAGTAAGCGATATTTTTTTTAAATATTTTTACTTATTTTAGAGTTATTATACTTCGCTTTTTTATTTTAACTTTATTTAATTTATGTTCACAGATAAAATTCAAATGGAAACTCAACCAGCTGTGGGCGTTATTCCTCTTGGCACGGGAAATGATTTAGCCAGATGTCTACGATGGGGTGGCGGGTAAGAATCCTTTTATTAGTTCAAAGTTCATATTTTATAATACAAACACAAAGATTGTAGGTTTGATTTCCACTCGGAGCAATAAAATTATTTTCATGTCCCATGTCTGGTAAATAAGACAAATTGCGACAAAGAGTCTCGCTATGTAAGTCGATAATTGAGAGGTGTATGTGAAAAGTGAACTGGCTGGTCAAACTAAAAAAATATTTATTTTATATTTCTTTAAGTTTAAATATATACACAAAATAGACTTATTGTAACCAGTATATAAGTATCAATTCAAATTATTTCTTTCACTTTTCTATTTTATGTATGTTATACTGACATCTAAAGGGAACAGAGTATCTTTACACTACGTTCCCAGGTTCCGTCTGCCTACCCTATTATATGTGGGATACATACAGCATGAAGCTAAAAAATACTTACATATGATTTTAACAATAGCCAATTTTTAATGTTAACAATAATTTTGTTTATTCAAGGTACGAAGGAGAATCTATTCATAAGATATTAGACAAGATAGCTCGAGCGAGCACAGTGATGATGGACAGATGGCAGATACACGTTGAAAACTCCACAGACGAGGTAAAATATTATTAGCAGAGGTTGTGGGTTCATATCTCCTAAAGGAAATCATTATGTTTAAATTACTTCTCCGTTTATTTCTCCGTTTTTTTAGACAAAGTGCGGCGTTAATTTTCTTAACAACATTAAAAGCTTACCGCAATACGCTTTTTTTACCAATTATTAGAGAATGCCATTATCACACTGTATTTAACCAGACTAAAAATGTGAAGGAATAATAAGCATCTGGAACTTAATCTACCATACCTAATACTAATTTATATGTATATTTGGCGATTTGGCGCAAATTTGGTTATATAACCTCTAGTTCTGGTAACGGCCCTAGCGCGGCGTTGGGCTCAAAGTATGGCTCTAAAAGTATCTTTAATAGGAACGGAGTGTCTTAACACTAGGTTCCCTCTGCCTACTCTGCTAGTAGGGAATCTTGTTTATAATCATAATTTGTTTCAGTGTGAACACGTACAGATGCCGGATTCAGCGCCGCACCCGACGACCGTCCCCTACAATATCATCAATAATTATTTCTCTATCGGCGTTGTAAGTAAGAATTAATATACTTTTTAGATATCTATAGTCTTTTATAGATTCGTTATGTCTGTCTGTTTGTTTGTCCGTATGTTGCAGTCACTTTATTTCGAAATCATCTGAATTGTTGGCTTAAAGAATTAATATTTAAAAAAAATTGGAATGTCTTCCATACTTTCCCCATTAACTGTCCCTTATAAAAAATTGAAAAAGATTATCATATTCAAAGTGGTAATCTGAATACTCCCAAACTCTTTTTTTAAGCTGCTTTTTGTCTTAATAAGATAGTTTATTTGCCCTAGTGGGGATCGAGCCGATAATTACAGTCAGACCACTGCGCCACGATGGTACTATGCATTTGAAAATTGTTGATATTATTATACAGGCCAGTCAGAGCACAAGCGAGCGTGCTCTGACTGGCCTGTAGTGTGTAGTGTGTAGTGTGAGTTCGAGTCCCATTCAAGGAAATGAATTATTTAATATTTTCATTTCCTCCCTAACGTAACAAGGCAAAGCACGACGTTGAGTTCCAACCGAAATGACTTAATAGGAATGCAGTGTATTAACAGTAGATGCCCAGGTTCCCCCTGCTCACCCAGCTATGTGCGGCGTACAGCGTGAAACTAAATAAAAGTTTAAGTAATAATGATAAATATTTTTTATTTACTTCCAGGATGCAGCAATATGTGTGAAATTCCACACAGAAAGGGAACGCAATCCCGACAAATTCAGTTCTCGAATGAAGAATAAACTGTGGTACTTCGAATTCGCTACCTCCGAGCAATTTGCTGCTAGTTGCAAGAACTTGCATGAAAACATTGATATTGAGGTAATTCTCCATATAATTAATGGAATTAATTCCCTCTCTATTAACATCATTTCTTCGCTCTGATGTCGAGGCAAAAGCGCGGCGTTGAGTTCTGCCACTCAACACACAATGCCTCCAAAATTTGGCAGAAAGTGGGGAACGGAGTGTCTTAACAGATTCCTCTGCCTACCCTGCTGTGTGAGGGATATAGCGTGAAGCTAGTTCCCTTTTTATTTACAACATTTATAGTTAAGTTTTTCTTTTCAATAAGTAATCCATTTTCCCAGTGCGATGGGTCATCGTTGGAGCTAAGCAAAGGTCCGGCGTTACAAGGAGTGGCGCTACTTAACATACCATATGCTCATGGCGGCTCCAATTTGTGGGGAGCGAGCGGGGCACATCGACGGGGAAGGTTCCCTAATGCACAACAAGGTAGAATAAAATTTAAATGTTTTTAGCAGAGTGGGCAGAGTGAACGCTGCGATAAGAAACTCGATTTTTCTCTTTTCACCCCAATTCGACATATTGCATGATGAGGGTGGAACTTAACGTAGCTCTGTAGTTTTCTGGAGCATTCAAATGAGAATAATTTAATTACTATCAAAACCCAAGTCCAATAATCGAATTTAGAACTATATATATATATATATATATATATATATATATATATATATATATATATAGATATATATATATATATATATATATATATATATATATATATATATATATATATATATATATATATATATATATATATATATATAAAAATATAAGTATTGATTTAAGTTTAAAAGCAAGAATTAATTTTATATAAAATTTGTAACAAAGAAAATCATTTAGGAGAAGAGAATCATTAAGGAAATACTAGAAACTGTATATTTGTGGATAGTATATTTACAATTTTAACGATTTAAAATATTATGCAACATTGGCTTCACCTTGTCAATTACGTCAGCTCTTTACATTTGTTGCAAAGATTTAAAAAAATATTCAAAGTATCGCGATGGGTTTTTTTTGTAAAATTTAGAATAGTCCTTTGTTTATGAAACGATTTTTTTTATTCTACGCTAATATATAAAAATCAGTGACATAATCCTTTTTTTTAATAGTAAGAAAAATAATTTTCATTATATTATAGTTATCGTTATATTATTTGTTAATCACAGATATTGGAGATAAACTCATAGAAGTTATAGGATTGGAGAATTGCTTGCATATGGGGCAAGTTAGAACAGGTGAATAATATATATCTATAGCTTTTAAACATATTTTTAGACTGTGTTCCGCACATAGTACAATAGGCAGAGCATATAAATAAATCTTTCACATCCTCGAGTGGGGATCGAACCCACAAACAGTCGATTATACAGTCGCACTTTGTGCCTCTGCGCCACGACTGGCCTCACGGACTGGCTTTGTTACCAAAGCTACGAAATAAAAATTATTAATTATTATTATTTAATTTCATCGAGTATTCATTGAACCCACAACTGTCGCGTTGACAGTCGCACACTTGTGCTCCTGCGCCACGTTGGCCTCGTCGATACTTATATTTTTAAATAATAAAACAGGTCTTCGAGCGTCGGGTAGGAGATTAGCTCAGTGCAGTTCAATAACCATAACTACGAAGCGTACTTTCCCGATGCAAATTGATGGCGAACCATGGATGCAGCCTCCTAGTAAAGTAAGGTTTACCTATAGGTTTTTTTACTATTTTTTTTATCCTAATTGTTTCTTATTATTAACTTAACTTAGCTTCACGCTGTATCCCTAGCGGAGTAGTCAGAGAAACGCAGCGCCAAACGCTACGGTCTCTACATACCTCTTTCGCCGCGTCCACTGTCATCAATGTCTTCCTTCTTCCCTCTCTCCTCTTCGGTTGATGACGGAGATACAAATAACTTCTTATTATGAATATAATTTATATTTCAGAACTGGACTTAGAACAATTGTGTGCGATTTTTTTAATTTTTTGGCAGTACAAGCGAAAATTGTTTTTTGTTCTGTGTGGTTCTATCTATTTTATAAGATTTTGTAATATACATATATGTATATTAGTCTTAACCAATTCAATAAAACAGTTTATTTATAGCAATTTTGACAAACAACATTTTTTAAAATGGTATAATTTTTTAATTTATTAACCGATTGAAATAAAACAAGCACTTAATATTAAGGGAAGCTTGCCATAATACAGTAGTGAAAACTGTAATTAAATCGATTAAGCGTGAACGAACGCACAATCAAAAAAAAAAAAATTATAATTGTTTTTGTTTCTATTACGTTATTAAATGCCACCAATGACATTTTTTATTGTAATCAAATACAGACACCGATCTGTTACGATTTTATAATAAGAATTTTTTTTTTATAAAGATATTTTTTCAATACTAAATATGATTTTTTCTTTTCCTTTATAATAACATAGATTTATAAAGAATATATATATTTAAAACACACACACTATATAACTTTTCCACTTTTTTTAGATAACGATAACACACAAGAACCAAGTGCCAATGCTGATGGGTCCCGCGCCGGAAAAGGGGAGGAGCTTCTTCAAGCTCTTCACACATTGTTAGATTGTTCATTCCATACAATTACATACATATTTATTTAAACATATAAATGACAGGTAAACGGTTTTTTATGTACATATATTTATTTACATAGTATTCAAGTATTGGTTTATATTTAAATTAAAAAATGCGAAGAAACAAAAGGTTTCCAATGATTTTTATGTGTCAAATAAATATTGCAGTATTTTTATTTTGTGATGACTTATTTATTAAGCATTGCTTATCCCTCCCTCGGACATGTTTCTTTTATTGTATTTTTTTTTTACTTTTTTGTTTTATTAGGAACTTTTAATATTTATTATGTTGTCAGTTGATTTTTTAAATTCATGTTGTTTTTTGTTTCTGTTTTGTTTCTGTTTCTGTTTTTAAAATTATCTGTGGGTACATAAATAAAAAATATAAATTTTATTTGTCTAAATATAAATTAATGCTGTACATGTATTTAATGATACACAAACATGTGTTTATATGTGTATATTTTAATTTTATTATATTAAATTTTTTATTTATAATTTTATCTAGGATAATGTTATGTTATAAGACCAGTGATTCTCAACCATTGTGCCGCGGTACTTTTGTATGCCGCCAAATTTCAAAAGTGTGCCGCCAAATTTTGCAAATATATTAAAATTTTTGTCATAAACTATTTATGCAGTGTGTTGTATTAAGTAATAACTTTTTATTTTTTTCTTTGAGTGCCGCCAAATTTTGAAATCGTTAAATTTGTGCCGCAACAAAAAAAAGATTGAGAATCACTGTTCTAGACAATTTACGATTATTAGTTCTAGATATATTTTCTTATATACAGAACATAAAAATATACTACAACATAAAAGACTACAACCTACTAAATAAGCTTTTTAAAGTCAATATTCTGTGCTTATGTCGTAGTGAAGCTTGACATCGTACCAATAATGATACGTCCATTTTCGCGAAGTTTATTATTATTATAGTAAATATAATCAGGATTTTCTAGATTTTGCATAAAAATAGATCGTATATATTATATAGATAATAGATAAGCGCACTTTTCTTTTTATTTAATTTATGCTTAAAATTAAATGCCATTACGGCCCTGTCTCCCCTCGCTGATAAGTTTCTGACGATAAAAATCTGAAAAATGACGATAAAGATCTGACATATCTTGCGTGTGACATATCTTGAGTGTAAACGCCGCGCCTGTGGCTTTGATGCCCACTCAGAAATGTTATATTTTAATAATTTTTATTTCCCTCCTCTGATATGACACAGCGTTGAACTCCGCTATATCCAATGTCACGAAGATTAAACGGTACGTGAGATACGAAATATCTTAACACTTAGTCTCTTCTGCATTCCCTGATATGCAGATAAGATAATGAAGATATAAAAGTTATTAACTTATCAGTTAAATGCAAAATAAAGTTTATGTATATATATAAACTTCATTTAGTTTTAAAATAGGCATTTATAAAAGACTTCAGCTGTTTTTTGATGTATTTTTTATCTATAGTTTAACAATTTTTTTATTGATTTGCTTAATAGTATTATTTAGCGCTTTTATTTTTATACAGAAATGCAATCTTTTTTGCTTATATTTAAAACATAGTTTAAGCTTAACTTAATAGAGTATTATGAATATATTTCAAATTAGTCTTATTTTATGGTTAATGCCAAAATTAACTTATAAGTTATAGAATCTTGGAAATATCCTAATTGTAATTGTTATAACGTACATAAGTATTTTTTTATATTCTTTATATATTTTGCACTATTTTCTTGCTTACAACAAAGTTTACACCTTTTTTATTGGCTTTAAGTTAAATGACTTAAGCAAATATTATGATTAAAAAATACATGTATAATAATACCGCACATAATATATAGTCTTATATTATGAATTGTAATTACACTGACGATACAAATATAATGTTATCTTTTTTACTTTTATTAAACACTTGTAGAAATAAATAATATTTTGAGCAAATAAAATGTTTCCAGTTTACAATTTTCCAAAAAAATCGAGGTATATTACGAATTTAAATGTAAACAGATAGTACTAAATTACTAGATCTAAAAATAGATCTATATGTCTTTTATCTATTGTCTTTATGTGCCAATTGAAAAAAGTCTAAATTATCTATGATATTTAAAAAAAACCTTTTACTTAATTTACAAATGTCATATTTTTTTTACAATCAACTTTATTCATATGCCAAAGATCAAAATATGAAATGCCTAATGTCATTATCTATATTCTTTTTTCATTTTATTAGAATTTTGATACTTTATGTTTAAATCATATCTCATTTACGGGTCTATTATGTTTTATCGATTGTATAAGATTTAGACTAAATTGTTAGATTTAAAAGAAATAGCTTCACTATGTAGCCATACCATGTTAATCATTCTTTGATAATAGTAATGAGTCATTTGAATACTCAATATGTATATTAAATACTTTCACATTTTAAGTTTAATAATCCCATTTTTTTAATATATTATATTTTTTTATTTATTTTTTTGTTGTACGTAACTACATGTGAAGCTATTTAATAAAAGTTTCTTATACAAGATGAATTTTGAACTATAAGAATCTTTTTAAATGAAGAAACACCTTGGTTTGGGAGAGAAACTGAATAGAATCTATTCTCTACACCCAGTGACATACAAAATTCTTCGAGTGTATAATGGAATATTTTAATTTATACATAATTTTATGTATTAATGTCATTAATATAATATTAAAAAATAATAAGTATAATATGTTAAATGAAAATGTTAATTTTGTTATTTGTTTTGTTATTATCTGTAACTCTAAGTAAGTGTTAATCGTCTAAATATACTGTTATTTATTGAAGTCTTAAAATGTCAGTCTGTTAACGTTAAATGCAAATTGTAAAATTTAAGTGCAAATTCAATGTTTTATAATATTTGTAAGTATTGTTTTCACAGTTAAGTTTTCTTTATTATTAATATATTGTATTAAAAACATAACTAACTTCTAAAGTTTCTAGACAGAATTTTTTCTACTTTTCCAATATTATGAACGTATTTCACCTTTTTCACCTACCTATTTACATAACATTTTGGACTTTACTTTTGCACTAAATACTCGATATGCATAATAATAAACGGTAAACTGACACTATTAAAATATATCTGTTTAAATACAGATTTATATTTACTTTATTAAATTACCATAAACAAAATATCAAATAAATGAAATTAATAGGAAATCATAATTATAAGGGATATAGAAAATTGTTATTTATGAATGTGAATATTTATTACATTAACACAATAAATTAATTATTAATGTATATCTGTTGTATGTCTGAATGTTTTTAGATAATCTGTGGTCGTCAGCTGTGTTTTAGTTTTAAAATGACAAAGATCCTTCTCTTCTGAGAAAGAGTTCATTGTAAACAAAATACAGTTCTTGAGTAAAACAAGTTTTATATTAAAGTATTAACTATACTACATATATTTAATATAAGATAAGTAATTAAAGTCATCAAGATAAGATTTTTAATTAAAAACCAAATTTTAAATGAAAGCAGGAAGAATAAAATTCAAATAAATCTGTCTCCATATAAATGTTGACAAAGCACCTGTATCTACTCTGGTGTTACACTAGGTCGTTGGCGGCGGTGATGAATTCCCATCGTTTCATTTCGTTTTTTAATTCCAGAAATATTTTTATATTGCAATAATTTAAAATATTTCTTGAATTAAAAGAAGAAGAAGGCCACCTTTAGTTTTTTTTAACACCTACTTTCCAATTCGTAACAATTTTATGTTCGACGATTCAAAATTTCTTACAAATTATTGTATTCTATTAAAATTAATATATATATATATATATATATATATATATATATATATATATATATATATATATATATATATATATATATGAATTAGAACTCCTGACGACCTCCAATATATGTAAAATTTAAATGAATGTGTTTGTTCTAATATAAGAATTTAGCGTCGCGAAAAACAATTATAAATCTGTGCAAGCTTTAATAGTGTTAAGAGATATTTATTGTAATTATATTACATTATTGATTGAATATGAATATTATTGTAATGATTATTATTATATGTGCAATAGAAAAATTGTATGTAGTTTTATTTTTATAATAAAAAAATCAGTTTTACGATGTACCCCGCAACCAGCAAAGTAGGCAGAGGGAACCTAGTGTGTTTTACAGTCCGTTCCGTTGAATTTTTTGGGGCGTTGCGAGTTGAAAGGTGGAACTCAACCCCTCATTTGTCTTGGTGCCAGAGCGATGAAATTAACATACTAATAAATAATAATTCATTGTTTCGAGTGGGGATCGAACCCACAACAGTTAGTTGCAGTCACACCTCAGTACCCCTACACCACAACGGCTCTAGTTTTATTTTAATTAAACTTGACGACATTTATAGTTCTAAAAACTAAAATAAACTGCTACAAGAATGTGCCCGAAGTTATGAATTATATTAGCTTGAATTCACCAACTTCCAGGCCCTGGCTCCATCATCAGACCACCTTGATAACATGATATTATTGTATTGTAACCCTTAGCTTCATATAACTACTATGTCTCATGATGATAACATTATTACAAGTGGGTCAAAGACAGTCAGTTTCCAAGTAGATTGGTTATTCTTATAAAGCATGTAAGTGGCGGTACTCAACGCCGTGCGTCTACTAAAGCGGGAAAATTCAAATAATTTAAATCTAATCATCGCCGCCTAGTTCCCGCCGATTGAACTCAGAGCCATAGCGTTTACAACCAGACTCAGTTACACAACCCCACAATAACGCATTTTTTTTAGATTTTCTGACAAAAAGACAAAAGAGTACGGTCGTAGATATAAGGCTTTTTCGTATCCACCATAAAATAGTCTGGTGCCCCATTCCAATTTTTTTTCTAACAAAGAATTTAGGGCGATAGATAAAAATAAAACCCATCCTAAAATACGTTTTGCTATTTATTAATGCTAAATTGCCTTTCTTTATTTGGAATATGAAAAATAATTCAATCTTAATAATTTTACATTAAAGCATGTAAATAGAGGTCAGTCGTGGCGCAGAGGTACAAAGTGTGACTGTAAACGTATGTTAAACTGTTTAAACTTATATTTTTATTTCTTTGATCTGGTGTAGAAAAACAAAACGCAGCGTTGAGTTCCACCACTCAACACGCAATGCCTCCAGATTTCGGCGGAAAATGGGAAACGGAGTGTCTTAAGACTAGGTTCCCTACTCCTGCCTATGCCTACCCTACTGTGTCCGGGATACAGCGTAAAGCTGATTTAAACCATGTTAGTAACTAGAGGCCCCTGCAAACGAGCAATTTGATAAAAATTCAGTAATTATTGATAACAGATTAATATTAATAAACAATACTAAAAGCATTGCACTTCCCTCGCGCAACATTATGGTTTTCGTAACTCTGACCAATTAGGTGTGTTGAAAGAAATATGGCTACAATTAGAATCGAATGTGATAATTACTACACTTGGTATTGATAGGCTTTCAACTTCACAGGGTCTTGGTGTGTGTCTTGGCGGTAGCGGGTTCGATTCACATTCGAGGGAATGAATTATTTTCGTTTCCTTATCCCTGGTAACATGACAAACTTACACGTGGAGCTCCGCCTTTTATTAGAGTGAGTTCACAGTTCTCTCTACCTACCCTACAATAAACGAGATACAGTTAAGATTAAGTTAAGTCAAGGGACCAAATATTTCTATGACCAAACGGGTCACAAAACTGGCTCACTAATTATCGTAAATAAAATTCTCCACTGAGTCGTTAAGATTTTAAATATGTTTTTTTTTTACTTTTACACTTGGATTGACGGTATGTATAAAATAATTAGCATACAATAAACATTGTTGCGTCAATATTTAAGTATTAGATGACAGGTATAATTTTTCACTAGCGTTTGCCTGCGATTTTTTAGATATTACGACTATACTATTAATAATTGGTGAAACAAAGTTAGGGCCGGATGTAGAGAATTGAGTGTCTTGACTCTACCAAAAGAATCACATTCTCCAGAACGAGGATTGACGTCACGTGCTACTTGCGCTTTACCGTCATCATGTGGAAAGATCAACTGGTGGACTATCAGGACTTCAAGAAGCTAGTTCGTTCTATAGTTAACCCATTTATGGGAAACTGGGAAACGGAACTTAACACTCGTCCCTCTGGCTGCCGTACTATGCGGCATACAGCTTGAATTTTTTTTCTTTAGATGTGATTTTTTTTGTCTGTGCCACTAAATATGACTAAACCAGAATAACTAAAAAAATATTTTCAAGCACGTTGTTGTTTTCATTCTTTTACCTTTTTTTGTTATCTTTATTAATTAGTTAAATAATTATTGATAGTAATTGCATTGCAATACACGGACCAACATACAAAATACCATTTTATTATAATTATATATAAACAATTAGCAATTATTTTGATTGTAACAACGCGACCTTTTAGAGTAGAAATGCGATGGGCGGGTATGATTTGTACTGAGGTCGTTCAACATTCTTGCATAGCTTAAAGACTGATGTTATTTTAGGAAAAGCTAAAAAAATAATAAAAAGGTATAAATAAAAATATTAGTATATTGTACCAATTCAAAAGAACGTTTTAAATATAGAATTGTTAACACTATCTATCTTTCCATATAAACCTGGAAGGTGACTGATATCCAGAGATACATGGCGCAAGTCTAGAATTTTGAAAGTGTGCAGTAGGTTATTTCCACTTTTAAGAGAGTATAATAGGAGTCGAATTGGTCCCAAAATTGCCCCTTAACCACCACCCCCATCCCTCCTGTATCAACCCTTGCATCCACTGTCCTCTCCTTTCTCTACCAGAATATAATGTTTTTATAAATTAAAACATCTCAATATGGTAAATAGTAATATAGCACGGAAATGGTTTACATTCTTGATGTCATTTCTTGAAGATGTAATTTACAAATATATGTATTTAGTAAAAAGTAATTAATTTAAGGTTTAGCTCGTTTATTTGGATAAGATTTTCTTTGACGAGTTGCATTTTCGTAAAAAAAATTTTTTTTACAATTTCATGAATTGTAATCTCACAGGCAATTTTAGAGGTGTCTGTAATAGGATTTTTTTAATTTTTACACATTTTTAGCTTCACGCTGCACGCACTCAAGCAGGGCCGGCAAACGAAACCTAGGCCCGTATTTATAAGTCGCTCTAAACTATGAGATTGATCTTCATATGCCGTTTTCATTTAAACATTGACTGAATAAATTAAAATCAATCATCTCAAGAAAGCTTAAGATCGATCTCAAAATTGAGAGCGGTTTGTAAATATTGGCCCTAGCACAGTAGGGCGAGCAGGGCAAGGCAAGCAAAGAACGATGGCGAACTTAATTCAGGATTTTTTTTGTTCTCAGATTGAGAAATTAAAAAAGTAATTCCCCAGAATGTGTATCGAATCCACATCCGTCGCGTTAACATTCTGACGCTGTTCCATTGCGATCTCTATCATCGCTGTCTCAGCGTCACGGCGACCTCATAACGTAGATTAAAATATTTTTTAAATAGATACTACGTTAATAGATACCAATATTTCAAAAATTGGGCGTAATATTGGACCAGAGTACCTTAACAATAGGTTCCCAATGCGAGAAGCAACGTGAAACTAAAAAAAGCACATAGTTATTTAAAATATTTATTTAGTACACTAACCCTTAATAAAACGTATTACAATATTGTAGGTACCCAACAAATAGCTTTCTTCCTTTTGGGTGTAACTTGGATCGCATCCTTGACATTATATGTATCTTGCACGTAAATATGTATGTGGAGTACAGCAACCGGTTACATTATAACGTGGACGGTACTATGTAACATGTATCAGGGATATGTTATAACTTTTCCTTTTTATTAACTTAAAAGATTAATTTTACTTATGATTAACCCACTATATGGTCTAAGAAAGTTACCGAGTGGTATCCGAGAAATGGGAAAAGACAAAGAGGAAGGCAAATCACAAGATAGGAAGATGACCTACCAAATGGATGGAGACGTTTAGCAATGTGCCGCTATAAATGGAAAGAAATGGAGGAGGCCTATGTCACAAGACAACCTGACCTGGTTGCATATAATGTGCAATATAAATATTAAGTAAATAAGTTATATAGGTTTAGTAATACAGTAATAAATTAAAATATATAAAATTTTCTGTAATTAGATATAAGAAATTTAGGTCAGAGAATAAAGGCTATTTTTATTTTATTTTATTTATTTTTTAACCCACTATCAATACGGTGTTTTGATTTTTTTTATATATATTAAATCTTATTTAAATTTGTCGCGTCGTGTGCATGTGCAAATCAAAATAATGAAGTGATTTATACGACGACCCGTTTTTAAGGGGACTGTCGTGTTTTTCACTTGTGTGTCATGTGTCCCGAAACATACCACCGGGACGTGCGGTTTTTTCGGAATAGTATGTAAATATGGTCGGTCGACACAAGTTTCTCCGAGATTATGTACGCTGTACGCTATTTTAAAAAGGTCTAATAACTAACTAAAGAGTAAGTCTAAAAAAAATGGAAGGTTAAATTATTTATTAATTTATCAAGTTTACCTAAAAAAGACGAAAACAAAAAATTAAAGGTATCCTAAAAAAAGGGCATTTCAAAAAAAATTAAGGCCATCCTAAAAAATCTAAGCCACGCTTAAATGTGCCGATTTGAGCCGAACGAAGAGTGGTCACGTTACCTTTCTATAAATGTACAATTACTCAATTAAAACCGGGAGTTCTTGAGATTAGCGCATTTAATCACACAAATTCTTTGGCGTTATAATATTAGTGCTACTAATTTATTACATTTACTTTAAGTTACATAAACTCGTCTAACAATTAATTACACCTCGTCGGCACCTACAAAAATACGCTACTTAATAGGCCGAGAGCCCGAGTTTAATGTAAATTTATTGTCATATTATAGACCAGGGGCTGGTTGCAGTTATCATAATGAAATCTGAATCAATTCATTTAAGTGATTTTAAAACAACATAGTTGGAATAACGTCTAATTTATGAGTTAGGACGAGGAAAACTGCACAAATATACATACATACATACATAATATTTGCATTATTTAATTAAGATAAATGTATTAATTAAGTGTGTAGCACATATGTGGTTAAGAATTATTAAAAGATTTAGAGTAGTTACTAATGAACTTTTTTCAGCTTCCCTTTGTATCGCATATATAACAAGGTGATCTTCTAATCTAGAATTAAAACACTCCTTGCCCCACTATTTTCTATATTTCGGAGGCATTTTAGGTGAGTGACGGAACTTAACGCCGCATTGTTTTATTGCCATGGCGCGAAATTAATTCGTTCGTCTGAGTAAAAATGTAACTTACAATTATTTGATTCAGTAAAGCACATACCAACGACTCCAAAAAGGGATAGTAAAAAAAATTAATATATAAATGGATGATTTCTTTGTATAATCTGTATAAAAAAGCGACTAACTACATACCAACATGTAGTTAAAAATACTTGTTAATTAAGCATGCAAAGATAATACCTACGATAGTGAAAAAAGATCTAAAACATCTTAAATGTCATCCGTTCAACCCAGGAAATGAACTGAGTACATTCAGAATGAACATAAAAACTAACAAATATGTCTCGTCTGTTCATTTTTTTTATTGAATTTTCGTTTCGTTTTTATTTGATAAATATATTCGTACTTAATTGTATAGAGTACTTGTTTTATTATTTAAACTAATGTTTGCCTGTAACTTCGATTGCATGGATGTTAAGGCATAGCGGCTGTGAGTTCGATTTCCATTTGGGGAAATGAATTATTTTCATTTTCTCTCTCTGGATGGGTTCCACACGCCATATCTCGAAAATTGGAACGAATTTGGATTTTGGAGAAAATAGATATTGGATCTCATCTCTCTACCTACCCTGATACATACAGAATGCTGTATTCTGTACAGCTAACAAAGCTAAAAAAATCTTAAATTTCTTTTCATGCGGTCCCGTATTAATTTCAGAAAATCACCTCTAAGGAACCTATATGCCAAATTGTTGTCTATGCTTATATATTACTAGTCTATGCTATAGTTGCTTCGGATGTACATTGTTTGTCAGCCACTCAGTAACGGAGAGCTGAACGGCGTCACTCGACGGCTCAACGGTTCCTAATAGAAACTTCGATACCTATATATATTTAAACCACGGGATACTTGGTAATATCTTTTCATTTTTTTTTTCACCTTTACTTTCTGCCCAAATTGCGTTTTGATCGGCGGAGCTCAACACCGCGCTTAGTTTATAACCGAAAAATGTAAGTCATTTATTCCCTCAAGCTGAACATGAATCCACAACTATCACGTTTATAGTGAGACACTATACCAGAGTACCGCGGTGCGGTGACCTTAATAATATTATAATTTTTATTCCCTATTTTTTTTATGGATTCGGTGACATTTACTCATATAAAGTCATAGCGAAATATACTTAAATAAATATATTTATATCAGACTTCAGTACATCGCAAAAAGTGCTCTTAAAATCTAGAATTACACATGAGAAGTACAAAAATAAATTGATATGACAATATTATAATTGATGATGAGTATATTATGTCAATGAAATATTATGGAGAAGTGAAATTAAAATATATATCTTTATTTTCTATTTAATTTTATTTTATATATGAATATATTATAAATTAAATATTATGGAGGAATGCTCTTCTATCCTGCATATACGAGTATGTAGTTTGATTAGGCAAAGAAAACAATGTGTCAAAACATTCCGATATACGCTTTCCGCCTGTATTCGAAACATTAACAACATACATGCAAGCGAATAACGGAACTAAACGCCAGCTTTTGTCTTATCAAAGCAGACAAAACGTATTAAAAAAAATTATAAGCCTTTAAATAAAAGGTAGCATTATTTTTATGAAAACTTAAAGTTTCACCTAATTTTGGTGAATAAAAAAATAAAGTACCTTAAGTTCATTTAATAAAGCATATTGGATACTTAAATAAACTACCACATCCACTTCATTATATTTTTGTATGTCTATTCATACGTCAGAAGCTTCGCGTAGGCTCCTTCCGCGTTCCTACAGCAGGCGTTTTGTGAAGGGCTTCGTCTTAATCAGTTTAATTAAGATTTTAAATAAATTTTTTTAGCTTCACATCGTATCAAGAGGGAACCCAGTGTTAAGACACTCCGTTCTCCAGGCATCTCATAATATTTTGATGGCCTGGCGAATAGGGAAACTCAAAACTTCGTTTTTCTCTTGTTAAACAAAGCGGAGAAATGCAGATAACTCATTCCTTTAAGTGGGAATCAAACCTGTAACTGTCGCGTTTACAGTCAGACGATTTGCTTGCACCACGATGACCTCAACATTTTTTTTGTAGATGCATATACTTATAATAATAATGTGTTTATAGTTGATATATTCACTAACTGTAAACGCGATAGCTTTTGGGTTCAATACCCACTTAAAAAAATTAAATATTTAATATTTTCATTTCCTCGTTCTAGTAACGAGGCAATGCGTGTACATTCAAACGCAACAACTCAACACGCAACGCTTTCAGAATTCGGCAGAAAATGGGGAACGGAAGTATCCCTAATGGGAACGTAGTGTCTTTACGTTAGGTTCCCAGAAGCCCCTTGCCTGCCCTGCTGCCTTTGTGGCATATGCGGGATACAGCATGAAACTAAAAAAGTGCTTAATGGCAAAAAAATTGTGTGTCGCATATGTTCATGGAAAACAATATATTCATGTTAAAAATTATTGAACCCCCTACATTCATCATTCAAAATGCACCAACTACTACTTTATGACGTAAACAACAGTTATTTAAATACCAATGTAATGTATACCAAATAAAACGTAAATCCTTGTTAAACTACATTTATAAAAAAGGCAACAAAACAAAATAAATAAACATACGAATTCTCAGAGAACAGGTTAATCGATTTTAATAATGGTCATAAACTAGATTGTAGTTTACAATCGAAGAACCTTAATTAATGACCACCCGAGATGACTTTCAGGGTTATTGAACTATTAAAAATATAAGAAAATTAAAAAATACTACTCCCCGCAAAGAGCAGGGTAGACAGAGGGAACCTAGTGTAAGACACTACGTTCCCCAAGTACCGCAAAATTTTTGAGATTGCGTGTTGAATGCAAGAACTCAACGCTACGCGTTGACTATCAGAGTGGGGAAATGAAAATAATTAAAGACTTTATGTTAAATAATAATTTACCCGAGTGGGAATCGAACCTACAATTATAAACTTTTATATTGCTTGAACTTTAAGACGTAAAATGTAAAATCCGTTTTATCCAGTACTCGTAGGAATTTCAAAAAACCTCTCTTGGTAAAACATGCCAAATTTGAACTCTCTAAGTTCAGTAGTTTCGTCCGTATGTGGTCTGTCAGCCACGGATTTTTTTTACACATGTGTATGTGGTGGCTGGATTGAAATGTTTAATATTTTTATTTCCTCATGGAATCGTAGGTTCAAAGCATTCCTCTTCCGATCCTGCCATGTGCGGGATCCACTGTGAAGCTAAAAATGACTATATTTAAAAAAAAATGATACACAAAAATATTTATTTTATTTAGGTGGCTGTATCTTTCATATGACAGGCTAAGCAGATGGAACCTAGTGTTATGACACTCCGTTTCCCATGCACCACCTAGTTGAAACATTACGTGTTGAAAGGCGAAACTCAACACTAGCCTTTATTTTGTTACCACAGGGAAGAAATGAATAAAAAAAATCACCGAATGCTGTCGCCACGACGGCCTCGATCAAATCAAAGCATTATCAAAACACTTATTCTTAGGTCGTGAATAGCAATATTGACTTGTCCCTTTTACTTGCATTACCAACCTAAGCTTTAGACGGAAAATACATAAAATTGTTATCAAGCCATAAAAATTCCATAACACCTTATACATTGAACGCGTGTGATTGAAAAATCACTACAAATTATACTGACATTTATATGTTGAACGCAACGCCCACGTGGCGCGGTGGGTGCGTTAATATAGTTGTTATATAGTGATAACTGAGACATAAAATTGATAATTTCCTATATTTTTATTGGGAAGGTACGAACAATTATTAAGGAAACAGTAAGTTATTACTTAGAGGCCGTTGTGGCTTAGGGGAGGGCACGACTGTAATCGCGACGGTTGTTGGTTAGATTCCTACTTGGGGTATTGATATATTTAATACTTCCATTTCTTCACCCTGGTGGGCAAATGTGGTAAGCGGGAGCAGATAGAGTTACTGCTGAGATGATCAAATATGATGGGCCACGTGTTTGATTTGTTCTAGTTTTTGTGCAATTTATGCTGGAAATCAGAGGAGGTCGCAGATGATTGGCGACATGCGGTCAACGTGCCTTTGTATAAAGGCAAAAGGTTCACAGATAGACTGCGCAAGCGATAGAAATCTTTATCAGTTTGATTAGCTTGGGTAGTAAAATTTATGATAAAATGTTAGCGAGAAGAATGCAAGAGAAATCCGAAAGCTTGTTGTGGGCGGCCCAAGGAGGATATAGACCTGGAAGAGGATGTATGGATCAGACCTTTTCCCTTCGCATAGTCACGCAAAAATTCTCAGCCGTTACCCAAAAGTTTTCCGTGCTTTTTTGGACTTGGAAAGGGCGGTTGACAGAGTTGTGAGAACGAATTTATGAGAAACACTACCCAAGTATAATGTGGGCGGACCCTTACTGCAGGCTGTATAGACTTTAGTGATCACTTAGCCTGAGTGTAAGTAGGAGTTGTCATGTCACCTTTTGACATCCAATTGGATTTTTATCAAGGATGCGCCATGTCAGCTAGATTGTTCAATTTGTATTTGGATAGCTGTCTCCAAGGAATAAAAGAAAGTGACATGGAAGTAAAAGTAGGTGACTTGAATATGAATTGCCTGCTGTACGCATATGATGCAGTGCTCATTGTATCATCTGAATGCGAGTTGCAGGCATTGGTCACCACTCTGAAAGAAGGGTGTGAAAATAATGGTTTAAGATTGAATACAAGTAAACAAAGATTCTCGTATTTGAAAGAAGAAAGGGCGGAATGCAATATTAGTGTATGTAGTAAAATATTAGAACGAGTGAATGAAGTGGTATATTTTTGTAGAGATGGAAAAAATTAGATAGAAGCGACAAGCTCTCTGCCGATACAACGGTTAACGGTGCCTTAGCTGCATTGGTGAAATGGCGAAACGTCAACACAGCTACACGTTTGATTCAGAGCAGAGGAGAAGGCTAGTAAGAGAAACGAACGGGTGCGAAGTCTCCTTATAAATACATATAAATATTTTTTAACTAGAATTAGAACCTACGACCACCACGTTTATCTTGTGCAAAGCAATGAAATGAAAACAATTTATTGCCTTGAGTAGGAATCGAACCCACAACTGTCTACTAAAATATACATAAAATTAACATAGTTTTATATAATTATTCGAGATATTTAAGTTATGCTGAAATATTCATATTTGTTCTAACATGAGTCATTTATATGATTTCAATTATTCAATAGTTGTATTAGCATGCGACAATTTGCATACATATGCAGCAAATATTTTAATACAATGTAGGCTAAGGCTATTTTTAGATTTTAAAGATTTGCCCACCATTATTAGGTAAATTGGAGGCGAAAAAGGCGTAATGGGTTAGAACCTGTGTGCAGGTCTGTCACGGCGCAAGTGCACAAGCGTGCGACTGTAAATGCGACAGGTTGTGGGTTTGATTCCCACTCGAGGAAATGACATATTTAATATTTTTATTTACTCACTCTGATAATAAGGTAAAGTGCGGTGTTGAGTTCTGCCATTCAATCACAATGCCTTCAGAATTCGGCGGAAATTGGGAAAGTGACTTAATGGGAACGGAGTGCCTAAGTACTAGGTTGTCAGGTTATGATGCAGTAAAAATTAATAATTTGTAGACAACTCTGCGGCGTTTGGTTTCGCTTCTCAGCAATTAGAATGATAGTTGTGGGTATGATTTTGACTTGGAGGAATGATTCAGTATATTTAAACAATTTTCCCATGCCCTCTATGACAGGTACTTAGGACAAATCCTGCCGCTGAGTTCCACTACTCAAAGAGCAATTATTTCAACTAATTTCGAGTGTAAAATAAAAAACGGTTAATCTTAACACTAGGGCACATATTTGCGAACGGCGCTCTCAACTCTGACATCGGGGTTAAGATGCTGTTTTTATATGTACATAGATCATTAAACAGCATCTCATGATCGATCTCAGAATTGAAAATGGATTATAAGCACGGTTTTTTTTGCCTATCTGCTGCAAGTCTCGACTAAAACCGGTAGTAAATGGAAGTAGTATGGCAAGTGTCGTAAGATCCAAGCAAACGACGTTAAAATATTTTGTCTGTACTTTTATTATACATATACATTTTATAAAATATTAGAAAGTAAAAAAAAAAATTTTTTGTATATCTGTATGTATGTACGATCCCGCTTATCTCCGATAGTACTGAACTGATTTACTAGAAACTTTCATTAATTGTTTGTTTGGGATTTATGTTCAGTACAGATGGAATATAGGAAATGCAAGTGTATTGCTGCCGGTAACAGGTTTAACGGACTCTTGAGCTGCATTGATAAGAAAAGGACATGTCAGCACAGCCACGTGTTTGGCCGTACACAATGCAGTATTGGTACCGACGCTGTTATACGGCAGCGAAACCTGGGTATTACAGTAGAAGAATGAAAGAAAGATGAACGCTATGGAGATGCGATCTCTTCGTAGGATATGGGGAGTGAACGAATTGAAAATTACAGATTATAGTAATAAAAAATCATATTAGAATCATTATAGTTGTGTGTCAGTTCTGTTTATTAAATGAATAATCATGTAATTCTAGCGGGTGATGCTGCGGGCGGGTCGCTAGTTTTAAAATATATATTGTCCCAGAGCCCGTTTGATTCCCACTCGAGGAAATTAATTATTTACATTTTATCGCTCTGGTAGCAAAACAAAACGCGGCGTTGACCTCCACTATCCAACATGCAATTTCATAAAATTTGGGTGCTACATGAATAACGAGCTACAAGAAAAACTTAATAAATTTATATTTAAAAAAAATGTGGAATCACGGATGTTTTTAATATATTAATTGATATACACATTCCAAGTTTTAATGTTCAATCAATACGTTTATGCAATTCATAATGTAGATTGTAATTACACGTAATGAGTTACTTACTATTCATAATTCAAAGCCAACAAAAACAGTAGGTAATGGAGGTATGTTACTGCGTATATTTATAATAATTCGATTATTTTTAAACGGTAGACTGGATCCTAGTGTAGATTTTTTTGTTGCCAGCATTTCTCACATATAGGCAACAAAAGATGACGTAGTGTTAGGCCAGAAGGTCCTTCTGTTTGTCTTCTGGCTAAGCTGTACGCGGTCTACCAAGGCACTAAGATTGCTTTGTGACCCTCGGTGAAGTCGATCTGTGTCTTGAGCGCCTTCAGATCGATCCTCAAAAGTTTTTGTGACCAAGATGCGTACCATGCATCGATTTCGCATTTTCGATGAAAGAAAATGCTAAAAGAACTATGAAAGAAAATAAAAATATAAGATTGTTTCGATAGACAACGCATGTTGGTATTCCGAGAAAAGAAAAGGCGGATGAGCTGGCGAAAGAAATTGTCAGACAAGCAAAAATAACGATCATGACGAGCGAGAGAGAGTGAGACATATGCCATCTCTTACATCTAAAGCAGAGTCAGGGAAAATGTATTTAAGCATGAATTTAATAAAAGTGACACAAATACAGAAAAGGGAATAATTACAAGCATAATTTCATTTAGCTTTTAAAATGATAATAAAGACTCATCCTTAGTCAAGCAGTAACGGTCATCCTAAGTTAAGCGCTGACAGGTGACGGAGTCTGTGGAGAATAACGGGCTAGATTCAATCTAAACGATTCTAAATGTACCAGAAGCTAGAGATGCTCAGTAGTTCTTACTTCTAATTTCTGTCTCCTTCTGGAGTCCTGGACAATAGTTCACTTCATTTTAGACTGACAAGAAAATAAAAAAGTATTTTCTAAATTTCTTTATGTTTATAACTAAATATGTCTTAAGAAAAAACGGCAGTACTTATACATATTTAAAAAACCATCGCCACCAACTGAGGTTTCCGTACCAATTATATAAACTAACGTTGGCAAATTTAAGTTTGCATGCATATGCATAGATAGTCTTTCTGTAATAACTAAACAACAAATATAAGTTCGTATTGATTTTTTTTATGACGTATGTATAAATTTTCACTTTTCGAATTGGGATCCGGATTTCCTTTATTTGTATTATAAATTCTCACTTCATGCCAAATTTCATAACTATACTACCACGGGAAGTACTCTATAGGTTTTGATTACGCAGCGAATTTTATACAAAATGCTGCAAAAGCGATGCATTAATGCTCGTATCTTTTGAATGCGTGGAAACTTGATTTTCTCGATGCTACAAGAGACCAAAGATGTGATATTTGATATCAATTTCAGCTTGATATCTCCACGCAATCTGGAGATAAATGATCTTGACGGATAGATAAGCGACAAAGTCATCCTATAAGAACGTACGATCCCTACGGAAACCGGACCCCTAAAAATAATAATAATATACATATATTGTAACTTAACTGAGTATATAACTAGAACACAAAAAATATATAATAAAAAAATTATAAAAAAGTAGAGTGCCGCCAACATTAAAGTAATAAAGATTAAATTAATGATAAAAAAAATAAGTAAACCTATAGTGTATTATTATAGTAACTTACTTTATGTAAATTAGTAGAAGCTTTTAAACAGAAAAATAAAATTATAACCATAAAAAATCAGCTTCACGCTGTATCCCGCACACCGCCGGGTAGGCAGAGGGAACCTAGTGTTAAGACACTCTGTTCTCCACTTTACATAAATATAAATAATACATAAATAATAAAAAAATTGTAATCTTTACATATAACAATATATCTGGTTACGCCATATATTGCACACTAAGACAAAAACATGCAAAAATTAGTACAGACTCGAACCCGTGGCTATTCAACAAGTCGGGCCGTTTCTACGTCAGTTAATAAACTTTTTTTTTGACCGCGAAATCTCCTAAGTCTATTCGCCAATCCATCAATATTGGGTCCCCATTGTCATTTGGAGTCTATGGTAATACCGATATTTAAAAATCAGTTTTTTTACTATTCAATAGTAACTTATTAACATTGAACCAAGGTAATACTTTATAGGTATATATAAGAACCGACCTAATTGACACTGCGTGTTGAGGCGGATCTAATCGCCGCACTTAATGTAACACATGCGTGAAAGTGAAAATCATTCTATTAATTAACCATTCTCCCAAACGATATCGAACCCACAACCATATTATGCCACTGTAGTACTAAATTTTACTCTTAGTTGTTTCAAGGAAAGTAGAGTCATTTTTTGAAATTTATTATACGCGAGCATTGTCTGTCTATCAATGTCAACAAGAAGCCTTTTCTTTTTGAGACGAATTTATCGACTGTACGGTTTAATTATTATGGCAAAAACCGATCGATCTTTAACTCACACTTTAGTGGATACGATTTCCGGGTGAGGTTAATAGAATGTAAATAATACATTTGGTCATATGAAATATTTTACATTTAAGGTATAAATAAATAATAATAACACAATTTTTAGCTCCAAGCCGTATTCCGCAAGTAGCAGAGGACACCTGGGAACTTAGTGTTAAGACACTCCGTACCCATTAACACGCTTCCGTTCCGTTCTGAAATCTGGTGGTATTGTGTGTTGAGTGGCGCAACTCAACGCCGCGCTTTGCCTCATCACCAAAGCAGAGGAAATGAAAATATTCAATATTTCAGTTCCTCAAGTGGGAATCGAACTATTATATGTTAAAAAATACACCTAGCGAAGTGACTTGTAAATGAATAAATGTACAAAATTGCGGTTAGTAAATGGCGTGTCGTATCGTTTTCAGTAACAATATATATTGGTCAAGTATGATACGGTTTAGTGCAAAGTGACCATTTAAGTGACCTTAACACAGAACTATTTAACCTACTTCGAAAAAGAGTTTATCACTTATCATATTATCGTATGCATTTTTATATGTGGAAGTAGGTATGTTTATCGCGATTATTCAGGAAATGATGAATGTATTTTATTTTGACCTATGAGAGGCCGTCGTGATAATGTAGGAAAGAATTTGGCTGTAAACGCAATTTCGCGTCTTCGCGGTTGTCGCGTTCTGGTTCGATACCCACCAGGTGGAAAGAAATAGTTCATAATTTTATTCTCCATCTCTGGTAACGAGGCAAAAAGTTCGGCGTTATGTTCCGCCATTAAACACGCAATACCTGTCTAAACAAATATATTGGCAATCGAACAGACGTAGAAGAAAATGTTTCTATAAGAGATCCGTCTTGTTTGTCGAGAAACTTAAAAACCAGCAATATAAGAAAATACCAGCACACCAGAGCTACACATTAATTTTAATTAACATTTACTTATCGTTGAATGTGTAAATAAGTAAGTAGTAAATTCAAAAATATAATTATTAAGAGTAAAATAATGATTAAAAAACAAAATACATTATTTTTATATCCTCAATATACTTACATTTACACAAAATTAATAATATCTTGGAAAGTGTCCATTAAGACACGAAACGGAGTGTCCCAACGCTAGATTCCCAGGATTCCTCTGCTTACCCTGCTATGGACGGGATAAGAAATATTTCTATTCTTTCAATTCAATTGCTATTTTCATTTTTATATATTATTAAATTAAGTCGGACATAATATTATTCTCGTACTATAATAGATTCATATATGTATATATATTATATATTTAGCTTGACACTGTATCCCGCATATAACAGTAAACCTGGCAACCTAGTGTTAAGACACTCTGTTCTCATTACGACACTTCTATTTCTAACTTTCCGTCAAACTCAGGAGGCATTGCCTCATTACCAGAGAGAGTGAAAATATTAAATATTTTATTTCCTCGAGTGGCGATCGAACCCACAACCGGTCGCGTGTACAGCATACTTGTGCCCCTACGCATGTCTAGCCTCATTAAAATAATTTACTATTCTTTACGCTACTCTGTATAATGTTTCTAAAATTGCTTAATGGCGAGAAGACTGTTATATAGCTGGGTTTCTCTGCCTTCCCTTATACTATATGCGGCGGAGATTAGAACAAAACCTTCTGATAAAGAGTGAGGTTGGATCATTTAGGGCAATTACAATGTTATTATTAGATATATTCTTTTAAATTCTTGAGCTAATTATGATAGGACCACGCATATAGCAGGGTAGACAGAAGGAGCACAAAGTTAGGACACCTCCTTTTCCCCACTTCCCTGCAAAACACCGCGCTTGGTCTTGCTACCAGAGCGAGCTTTTTTCCCCCGATCGGTAATCAAACCCCCAACCATTGTGTTTACAGTCCACACAAGCAAAGTTGCGGGGGACAGCTAGTAATTTCTAATTTAGATAGTTTTAATATTCCACATCTACGTTAAACACATTCGCTATATAAAATGTCTTAATGTCGGGCGTCACGCCTTAATTGTTATTTAATTTATAAAGTTAATAATCTACTTTTAAATTCTATAAGATTGCTTTGCAACTTATAATTTTAATTATGAAGTAATAGTTACACATTATGTTTACAATAATTTTTCTAATGTCGTTAAAATATTACTTAGGCTGTTTATTTTCTTGTGGTGGTGTGGTATTAAAAATACTAGTAGTAATTACTAAAGGTTAAATAATGTTGCGAAAATTTAAAGGGTTTCCTAAGGGATATGGGTTCGATATAATCTATCAACTTCACAAAACTCTTTTTGTTACATATTGCAGAGTATATAGTGACCCTAGTGATAAGTGCATGCGTTTATTTGAGATTTATTACTATATTTTTTGAGACCGAGATTATATTATTTGAGACCTTTTGGTGATTGGCGGAAATCAACGCCGCGCTTTGTGTTGTATCCAAAGCGAGGAAATGTCCCTCATCGGCATCGAACCGACAACCGTCACGTTTTCATAAGACAATGTGCCACTGCGCCCCGAAAACCTAGGCTCGTAATGTGCACACTGAGAAAAAATAAAATTAATTGATACGTGCAAAAGTTTTTATTTTGTATATTATATGACTGACGGTACTATAAATTTACAAATACAAATATAAAGTGGGTCTGATCTCGTATGATTTTTTATAATTTTACACTGTAACCCATATATACCAGGGTGGGTACAAGGAATCTAGAGGTAAAGCGCTCCGTTCTTAACATTCCGCCTAATTTTTTAAACATGATGTGTTGAGTAGCGGAGCTCAACGCGCTTTGTCTTGTTACTAGAGGTAAGGAATGAAAATAATTCATTCCGCAAGTGAGAATCGAACCCACAACCCTCGGAGTTACAATCAGACATGACTTCTATACCATACATGCTTTAACAAATTTTAAAACTAGTGGCTGGCACTAAGTCTTATGATATGTCATGAATATAAACCTATACAAAAGGAAATATTACGCTTGCTTGCTTACTAGCTTCGCAGAGATTTTGTGCCGCGTGATCCCGGCCTAGAATAGGATCATCCTGGTACTGGTGGTGTCGTAAGAGGCGACTAAAGTATGTGTGGTAGAGTCACGTCGCCAGCAATGGCAACACGCATGGGCAGACTCGATCGGATGATTACCACCCCCGGCATTTAAAACCGGCGTGAAGTAGTGGCTTTATGCCAATGTGTTTAGCATCAGGTAATGCCGTGCCCCGGCGCCCAACCCTCCTTAAAGACCGTAAACCTGTAACTCCTCTGGTGTTGCACGGGGTCGTGGGCGGTAGTGACCTACCATCAGGTGGCCCGAACGCTCGTTTGCCGTGTATTTTCCATAAAAAAAAGAGAGAACTAGTGTTAAGGCATTCTATTCTTTTTTTACATATCAGGGGCGGTGATCTATACCGCGAATAGCCTTATTAGTTAAAATTAAAAAAATGTATAGAATGTTTTCATAGTTATTATTTTTTTTATATTACCTTATAACCGCATGGTCTATTATATTAGATAACTATGTTTTTATTTAATAATTTTAAGCATTTACTAATAATATACATATTTTTTTATTATTTTTTAAATTCCTACTTACACTACAGACTTATGGTCCGTACCTTTTGTTATTTTTACATTTCTTTTAATACTTTTTTCTGTAGATATTACCCCGAACTAGACTTATTACATACATATATACCTATATTTATACAATAAATTATAATAATAATAATTGGGACGTATATTTTTGATCTACACGATAAATATCAAGTTCAAATTTCTCTCTGAACCTGATAATATTTTCTCGTTTTCTTGTTAAAAGATAAATTTACCACAATTATTTTTGTGATCAAAAGTAAAAGTTTTTATATAAAAGAACTATTTAGATTATTACTAAATTTTTGCATTCTTTTTATTTTGAAATAAGTTAAAATCGACTCTAAATTCGAGAAATTCTTCATGTTGACACTAGTGTTGCGCTACATAATTGATGTGAGATGAGATGAGGGTCCAGTCGTGGCGCAGGGACACGAAGTGTAACTGTAAGCGCGACCGTTTTGTGGGTTCGATTTCCACTCCAGGAAATGAAATATTTATTATTTCCATTTTCTTCGCTTTGGTGTCCAGGCAAAATACGGGGTTAAGTGCCGTAAAACATCTTTCTAAATATGATAATAAAAAAATAGATATTGTTATCATTTATTCAGTTAAAATTATTAACTTTTGCTAGGCAAAGATCTGAATCAAAAAGATGATTGTAAATGGGAGTAGAGGCCTCGCATTTAGTATATAACGGCGCGAAACAGTCGGTAAATTATCAGTCTCACTGTTAAGTCGAGAGGATATACAACCATGTACGCTAAACTGGTGAGATTATTTATTATTATTGTTTATTAAATTATATATAATAATATATATTTAAATATAATATAATATATTATATATTTCTTATATTATATTTAATCATAAACTTTTTCCAACAGTTCATCGTCTGCATCGTCGCCGCGGTAGCGCTCGCCCGCGAGTACCCGGCCGGCGTCCACCCCGCTGTGTGCCCCAACTACCCCTTCTGCGACTCTAGTACCTTCGGTAGATTCACCCTGGACGGCATGCCTATCCCTGAATGGGTTTACAACCCCTCCATCCTACCTGTAGCTCCTGCTGAGTAAGTAATTAAACACAAAATAATTATTAATAATAATATTTCATTCATCGAATAGAAATTGAACTCAAACGAAATACTACGGCAGTAAATTAAAAGTTATTTTTAAAAGAATTTGTAAAATATTTTATTAACTTCAATATTTTATTTTTGGTAATATTAAATAGTGTATAACTAATTCTTCGAAGGTAGTAAAATGTTTATCTATATTTAAATAATAGAGTATACTGGTTTGTTTTTTATAATATGATTTATTTAATTTTCAGCCCCAACGCCAATATTGCCGCCAAATACCCCGCCAACTTGAACCCCGCGGAATGTCCCAACTACCCCTACTGTTGGTGAACAGTTTAGTCGCAGCCTGCCTTCCGGATTTACTTGTTAATGACAGATTCTACAAAACGTCAGCTTGACATTTATTTTTTTTATTCGTCAACGGTGGCAATAGCCTCATGTTTAGTAGAACTACTACGCTCATTAACAGTGTACTGCCATATTTTTCTGTACCTTATTAAATTTATACATACACATAACTAACTGATTTTTGCTCAGTATCTGGTTTTTTTGTAAGAAATAAGTGTTAAAATTGTAAATAAATACGGTATAGTAAAAACTTGTTTTTGAAACTTACCCATTTCCCTAAACATTGACTGACTTATATATAATATTTATCAAAATTTTACAATATACATCATTTTACAATATTATCAACTATAATGAAAACCAGGATGAAACCCAAAAAAAAATCCAGATGAGAGATCCAGATCCAAAAACTTCCAGATGAGGCAATCATTGCATGCAAAAAATCATTAATCCGATAGTTTTGCATGATTGAAGAACAAGCAAAGAGACAGACAGACAAGAATTATGCTGATTGGTATTTTAGCTTATATAATCGATACGTTAACCGAACAATTATTTTTATATCTTTATGTACAGAATTGACGTTTTCCTTTTTAAATCAATTCGGCTGTATGATGTTTTGTAGGCTGTATGGACAGTGTTCTTATCTTACTTTGTAAAATAAAAATAAAAATTATGATGAGGCCAGTCGTGGCGCAGCGGCACGAAGGTGACTGTAAAATCGACTGGTTGTGGGTTCGATCCCCACTCGAGGATATGAAATATTTACTTAAATTTATATATTATATTTCCATTTCTTCGCTCTGGTGTCGAGGCTAAGCGCGGCGTTGAATTCTGTCACTCAACACGCAATGCCTCCAGAATTCGGCAGAAATTGGGGAAAGGAGTGTCTTAACACGAGGTTCCCTCTGCCTACTCAACCCTATGTATAGACATACTAAACATAAAAACTTTAAAATCAATATGGTTTATACATTTAAGAAATTTTCCGTTTTTTTTTTCATGTTACACATTTAAATAATTTATGCGTGTATCTCTGCGCAACGACTGGCCTCATTAAAATACTTTAGTAATATCAAAAATAGCGGTGTTGAGTTCCGCTAATAAGCAAAGTATATCTAAAATGGTTAAAAATACAGCGTGCTCTACCTCCGCTTATGCTATATGTGGAGGAGGTGGAGGTTAGACCAAAAACTTTTGATACAAAAAGTATTAAAATCATAGTAGCACAGGGTGACAGTGTTTGACTAAACTCGTAATGGTCGTAGATGGAATCATTTAGGCCAATGACAATGTATATTTTTTCCTATTCCTAGTCCTAGTTATGATAAGACAATGCACGGCGTTCAGTTCCGCCGCTCAGATACAGTGGTTGAACTCAATACAACGCGTCTCGAGTTCTAGGAAGGTTTTCAACTTAAATGTGTCAGTAGCTTAATATTTCTAACACTAAATTTTAAACGTAATTTATTATATATTACGGTATTACTTATTTACAATTATATAATAACATATATCTATATTTAGAAATTCCTCAGTTACTATGAAACTGACAAATAAGATACAGACTTAACTACTAAATAAAAAAAATGCCATGTAGGCAGATAAGGGAGTATTGGAGAGAGAACGGAAAAAGAAACGAGATTATCCAATTTTTGTTCGTTGCGCTGTACCCTGCATCTATTAGGGAGGCAGAGGAAACAGTGGTAAAACACTCCGTTCCTCATTTTCACCCATAACACTGCTCTGCTCTCCGACTGGAAATCAAACCCGTTGCGTTTATAGTGCACACGTGCCAAGACAAGCTCAGAAAAAATGTCCTAAGGACCACGCAAGCGAAGTTGCGGGGAACATCTAGTGATTTTTACTTTAAATAGTTTTAATATTCCACATCTACGTTAAACACATTCGCTATATAAAATGTCTTAATGTCGGGCGTCACGCCTTAATTGTTGTTTAATTTATATAGTTAATAATCTACTTTTAAATTCTATAAGATTGCTTTGCAACTTATAATTTTAATTATGAACTAATAGTTACACATTATGTGTACAATTATTTTCGTAACGTCGTTAAAAAATAATTTACTTTCTTTTCTTGTGGTATCTTTACATTAATATCATTATTTTAATGATTTGCAATAAAATATTTTAAAAATCCAATTTAAAAAACCACTAGTAATTATTGAAGATTAATAAACATTCAGAAAACTTAAAGGGCGTCCAAACCTAAAGAATGTGGTTTTGACAGAATTTGTCAACTTCAGACAAAAATCTTTGTGCAATTTCACTCTTTTTACTGCATATTGCAGGAGTCCATATAGGGAAGTTCTTTTTTGGTAATTGGCGGAGCTAAGCGCCGTGCTTTAACGTGAAAATAACATATTTCCCTCATTCCCCCCTCGGTATCGAAATCGAACCGACAACCGTCGCGTTTACAACCAGACAATGTGTCACTGTGCCCCGACAATCTTAAATGAATTGTTAACATATTTCAATTTCGCTAAGATTTAAGAAACGAGGCTAGTAATGTACACACTAAGTGAAAATAAAGTGAGTTGATACTTGCAAAATAATTATTTAGTATATTACTATAAGACTGACGTAACTTAAAATTTAATAAGATTGACGTATATAGGTATTTGTAATATTGTATACCTACAAATATATCTTTATATATCACATAGAGTGTTTCACTAATGCGGTTATTATTATACAAATTATTTCTTGTATAACTTTGGTAAATGTTTGAAATAAATAAATAAAATAAATTAATAAATAAATATTTCTATATAATGGGTTTGACCCCAAATTTTATATATGGTTTATATCTTCACGTTGTATCTCGTATATAACAGAGTAGGTAGAAGGGATCTAGAGTTAAGACAATCCCTTTTCATACTTTCCCTCTAATTCCTAAAACATACCGTGTTCCCGAGCTCAACGCCACGACTTGTCTTGTTACTAGAGAGGGCATTGAAAATAATTCATACCCCCGAGTGGGAATCGAACCCACGACCGTTGGATTCACAATCATATTCTGTGCGGTAGCGCTATGTTTGCTTTAACAAATTTTAGAATTAAAAATAAATTGTATTATTGATGATGGCAGATCAATATGAGCGTAGCGGAACAATGTCAGTTGATGGTTGTGGGTTTGAGTTCCATTCGGGGTTTTGAGCATTTTTAAGTTGTTTTCATGTTAGCATCTTATAAAAAGCGCAGCTGCGAACATTTGAGTTCCGCTACTCAAAATGTAACGTCTCAAAGATTTGTTGGAAAGTGAGGAGAAGTGCTCCTCAGTTTTCCACTACCTTGTAAGAGAAAACCCGTGAAACTAAGAGCCGTAGTGGCGCAATGGCACAAACATGCGACTGTAAATGTAACGGTTGTGTAGAAACACAGTGTAGCTCGTTCCCTCTACGTACTCTGCTATGTGCGGAATAGAGCGTAAAGCTAAAAGGCTACTGTTTAAAAATTATAAAAAACATAATGAAGCAAAAACATTTTGTCATTTAAGGCGTTTTGTCACTGGGAAATAAAAAAAATAATAATAAATAATACTGACGACAACATATAATTAAACAAATGTTTAAAAAAAAATTTAAATCAAACATTTAATTCAATGTTACTAAATGGCTTGTCTTTAGGGTTCGTTTTGTTGTCCGTATGTCTGTCTGTCTGTTTCTCAAGACCTGACTACAAAAATAATTCTACATGTGCTTAAAGAGAGATATATTGCAAAAATTTCGACTATCAAGAGCATCAAAATTCATAGGGTACTTCCTAGAATTATAAAATTTTGCAACAAGCATCTACAGGTAGTACTAATTCAGGAAAAAATCTGTGCAAACCCGAAAATAGGCATTTTTTTAGTTTTCCGCTGAATCCCACACATAAAAGAGTCGGCAGACTATAAAGAGAATAGCAAGGGGGACAATTTGTAATTGTGCTCAGGGCAGTCTTCCAGGGACGAAATTAAAATCTCGCAATACGATGATCTTAATTGAAGATGTATACATAAATGTAAATAACAGGATTTCTAAAAAAAAGCATTGTAGCGCAGTGTCTAATTAAAAGTAAACGACGGTTTTGGATTCAATTTGAATTATTTTAATTCCTTCACTCTGATGGGCTTTTTTTTATGGAAAAGGACAAGGCAAACGAGCGTTCGGGTCACCTGATGGTAAATGATTACCGCCGCCCACGGCCCCGTGCAACACCAGAGGAGCTACAGGTACGTTGCCGGCCTTTAAGGTGGAGATAGACGCGCTTTTTGAACCCATGACATATCGATTTGGACACACTGCCGCGGGTAGGCCATTCCATAGTTCCGTGGCGCGTGGAAGGAAGTTCCTACGAAACCGCACAGTAGTGGATTGCCACATATCCAGGTGGTGTGGATGATATTTTAACTTGTGACGTACTGTGCGGTTAGAAAATTCAGCGGCAGGTAACAGGTCAAACAGTTCTTCAGAACACTCCCCATGATAAATGCGGTAGAGAACGCACAGCGACGATACGTCTCTACGCAAAGCCAAAGTGTCAAGCCTTTCACAGATCATTGGGTTTCCAATAATTCAAATGGCTCTACGTTGAATGCGATCAAATGTTTCCAGCTGATACTGAGTTGCACCAGCCCAGAGAACAGTACTCCATATGAGGCTGAACCTGGGCCCTATATAGGGCCAAACGGTGTTTTGGCGTGAAGTACCATCTCGCTCTGTTGATGGGTCATCAATTCTCTAATTGAAGTGGAGGGAGGGGTGGAACGGAGTACGGTGCGGGATAGGTACAGTACGAAATTTTAAAAAATGTATTGACTGTATTCATAGTTATTCCATTTTTTCAAACTATTGACCTTTCCAAAATTAGCCTCGTAGGCTTTTTATATGTTTTTTTCACTATTTTTAGCAATCCCTTAAACATATCTCTACAAATATGACAATTGAACAAAAATTTCTATAGTTTATTCACTTATTTTATTATTATTAACTTTTGCTAGACAAAGATCTGAATCAAATAGATGATTTTAAATGTGAATTTCGCCTCGTTAAATACTAATGCGAGGGCATTTAGTATATAACGGCTCGAAACTGTCGGTAAATTATCAGTCTCACTGTTAAGTCGAGAGGATATACAACCATGTACGCTAAACTGGTGAGATTGCTTATTATTATTGTTTATTAAATTATATATAATAGTATATATTTAAATATAATGTAATATTTATAATATTTTTTAATGGATCAAGAAATTCGTTTACAACGCCGAAATGGATCTTAGGTCTTTCTGTATGTTCGTCAGATCATTCCTCATTCTAGAAACAGTATATTAATTAAAACAGTATATATAAAATAATAACTTATTTAATCATAAACGTTTTTCCAACAGTTCATCGTATGCGTCGTCGCCGCGGTAGCGCTCGCCCGCGAGTACCCGCCCGGCATTTACCCCGCTGTGTGCCCCAACTACCCCTTCTGCGACTCTAATACCTTCGCTAGATTCACTCCAGATGGCATGCCTATCCCTGAATGGGTTTACAATCCCTCCATCCTACCTGTAGCTCCTGCCGAGTAAGTAATGGAAAATATCTACACGCTGTATCCCTCATATAGCAGAGTAGAGAACATAGTGTTAAGACACTTCGTTTCTTTGACTTGTTATATTGAAAATAATTCATTCCCCGAATAGGAATTGCACCCTCAACCGTCGCGTTTACACACCCTGTGCCTCAAACGAATACTACGGAAATAAGCTAAATGTTGTTATTAAAAGAATTTGTAAAATTATTTTATTAACTTTAATGTTCTATTTTTGGTAATATGAAATAGTGTTTAACTAATTTTTCGAAGCATATATACAAATTACATTAAAATTTTGGTCTGTATTCAAGATATATAAAAATAATAAGGTCTACTATAAGCTAAGTTTAGAGGATTGTTTTTATAATATGATTCTTTTTTTTCAGTCCCTAACGCCAATATTGCCGCCAAATACCCCGCCAACTTGAACCCCGCGGAATGTCCCAACTACCCCTACTGTTGGTGAACAGTTTAGTCGTAGCCTGCCTTCCGGATTTACTTGTTAATGACAGATTCTACAAAACGTCAAATTGAAATTTTATTTTTTCTCTTCATCTGTGGCCTCATGTTTAGTAGAAAACTACATTCATTAACAGTTTACTGCCATATTTTTCTGTACTTTATTTAATTTGTATAACACAAATATACACATAGCTGATTTTTACTCAGCATCTGGTCATTTTGTAAAAAATGTATAAAAAGTGTAAATAAATACGGTATAGTAAAAAGAGTTTTTAAACTTATTTCCCTTAACATTTACTTAGTAATTATTTTATATCAAAATTTAAAAATATATATCATAATTTAAGTTAAATGTCGCTTACAATAATCCTTAGAAAAATATAAAAATAATTTAATATCAATAATACTTATAAAACCAGACAAGCGCGAGTCGGGCTCGCCCACCGAGGGTTCCATACAATCAGCGCGTCATAAAAAATGAATAAAATATTTATTGGAGTATGCATACCAAGCCCTTTCATCTCATCTCACTTGGACTTAAGACGAAAATACGAATTGGCTTGTATATATGTAATACGAAATTTTGGCAATTTTTTTAAGATTTATCTACAAATACACAATACTACATAACAAATATTATCTGTAAATGCGAGCTGAAAAACTTAATAATTCTAGCTCAATCAGAAGTTCCTTACTAATTTTTGTGCCTTTGTTAGTGCTTTTTGCGATATAAACGCACATATTTTTTTAAGTAAATGTAGAAATACAATTTTTTCAGGAAATCAAGGTACCATAGACCTGAGTATATGTTTTGAATTTCATCTCGATATCTCCAAGTGTTTCTGAGATAAGGGCTTTTGCTGTCAAGAGACAGACGGTCAATAAAGTGATTTTTTAAGTTCCTTCTTTCCTTAAGAGATATGTAACCCTAAAAAAATCATAATCGTTGTATTTTATTACAAACAGATTTGATTACATTTAAGAGATTTTCCGCCATTTAAGATGTGTTGTCCCTAGTGCAAGTGGAAGAAGTGGTAGAAAACGGTGTGTCTTGATGCTAACTTCTCTCTGCCTACTCAACTATATGCGAGATAAATACAGCAAAATATAATCAATAAATAATAAAATAATAAGAAATGCAATAAAATAATAAAAAATATATCGACTGTTTTCACACTTATCCCTACTTTTGTCTTGTTATTTTAGATAGTTTTCCAACCGTCACGTCAATTAGATGACTACATAACTAGAGCTGATATTTTTGCTGTACATATAAATATCATGTCCATCCACAACATTTTTGTAATCAGAAATTAAGGCTAAAATATGAAAAGTTTACATTAAAAATATGTGTTTAAGATAAGTAAAGCAAGTTTTAAAGGGTTTTTACTAAATTGCATTCTTATTTAGAATATAAAAAACGACTAGAAACTCGAAACGTAAAATTCTTTTGACATTTATACGGATAACACGAATGCTTGGGAGTAGTAAGCCGGGTGGATTGTGCCTACCCCAGAATAGTCTCCAAAAAATTGGCCCGAAAAAAAACAACGTTTAAAGTCCAGCCCCCATGGAAAATATTTCTAGATATGCCAATGCGAATATGCTAATGTTCCCAAGTTTCTAGTGACTACTGGAGGCCGCGAGCACTGGAAAATACGCCCGAATACGCCTATATTTATCATAGAGACATTGCACTTCCAAATATGGTTATAATATATACAAATACATTATAATAGTTATTGCATATTTTAATAAAATCTACTGAAATATAATCTGCATGGGAATAAAGAAAGTAAACAATTTTATACTTTTTCTACAAAATCCCTTTGAAAGACATCTCTGATGTGATGAAATGTGACAAATTGACTATTTAACAACATAGACATAGCTATAATTTATTCGGTTATTTGTTTTTTCGTTATAAACTTTTGCTAGGCAAAGATCTGAATCAAAAAGATACAAAATGGGAGTGGAGGCCTCGCATTTAGTATATAACGGCGCGAAACAGTCGGTAAATTATCAGTCTCACTGTTAAGTCGAGAGGATATACAACCATGTACGCTAAACTGGTGAGATTGTTTATTATTATTATTTATTAAATTATATATAATAATATATATTTATCTATAATATAATATATTATAATGTTTTTAAATCGATTAGGCTGTATGAAGTTTTGTAGGCTGTATGGCCAATGTGAAGCCACTCTTTATTTGTTGACTAATTAAAAAACTATGATTGAGAGTGTTTTGATAATATTCAAATTGCTTCTTAAATTAAAAATTAAATTTCTCTTGAGGAATTATATATTATATATATTTTTTATTTTCACTTTTTTTTATAACTAATATATTATTTTTATTATTTACAAAAGTATTTTAAATAAATACATTTTTTATAACAGTTATTTTATGACAAATCCTATTCTTCAACTAGCTAAGTTTATTTATATATTATATAGACATACAGACTAAATAAAAAAACTTTAAAATCAATATGGTTTATATATTTAAAATTTTTGAGTTTTTTTATGAACATATATATCTCACTATAATAAATGCTACGTTTTAATTTTACGTCATCATCTAAAATGAAGATTTCTTTTAATTCGAACTATGTCACTATTTCGAACTAAAAAGTATTTTATCTATACAAAATTGTAATGAATAACTCCCATTTCGTAACCACTGTGCTATACAATTCTTTAATTGTTTATTAGATAATAAAATATAATAGAATTTAATATAATATTACCCAAGTTAAAAAAAATCCGGATATATCGCTTCAGTGAATTTTACAGAAATAAAAGTTATTCGTTGCTCAACCATTTTTTTTTTACTCTACACTCGTATCGTGAAATTGATATCGTAAATAGTTTCTTTTTTCTTTTATATATAATGAATATTATATATTATAAGCAGTAAATACTTATTTTTTTATATATATATATTTTTATTTTTGTTTTTAAGCACAGAAAATTTCAATAGTTATGTAGATTTTTAATTCTCGCTACGCTAGGGTTTTACAAAAATTTTTTTTTGTTTGCTTGAACATGCTAATATTAAGAACTACTGGTCCGAATTGAAAAATTGCTTTTGTATTGGATTGTACACTTATTAAAAAGCTATATTTTTAATTTTTATTTTCGATGTGCAACTGTTTACACTTTTCCAAATGAAAATTTCTATTTTTATTATGATTATTTCTTGCTTCACACTGCACCAATAGGATAGATAGAGGGAACCTGGGAACCTAGTGTTATAATATTCAATTCAATAGGATAGATAGAGGGAACCTGGGAACCTAGTGCTATAACATTCCGTTCCCAGTAATGTTTCCGTGCCCACTTTCCGCCGAATAAACTAGTTAAATTATAAAATTGTAAATATAACTTTTTCTCCAAGTGAATCGCAACGGTAATAACAAATCAATGATCAAATTATAATTAACAATACGTATTGGACATGATACACGATAGTTACCATTCGATACGAAATAACGTTTTTGCGCAAACTCGTGATATGCACCATTTAGTTTGACAGTGTAATAAATAATTAATTATATTGCATAAAAGCGGGAAGTTGCCGAAAATTGTATACACTTCTACTTTATAGACCGTCTGGACCGTAAACGCGACGGTTGTGGATTCGATTCCCACCAGAGCTAGGACCAGGGAACTACCTTTTCAATTATAAATTAATAGAGCTGTGCGTCTAAGTACGTGGAAAATTATTTCTAAATCTATAATTTGCTTAGAAAAAAAAGTAGAACATAATCCAAAGCATTTACTCGACTCCCATTCTTAACGACCACCGAGTAATGCTAATTTAATCGTAATAAATACCCAGTTTCATTGTATCGCCCACATATCGCCTATTTTAGTGCATTTATATTGTTTACGTTTTGATTGTAATCGAATAACTTGTTGACATTCCTTGTATTAGATAAATTTGAAATGTCAAAATTATATTATTTTAAAAGTTATTATTTGTTTTTAACCCGCTCCTTTTTCAATATGCATTCCCTTAAATTTGTTCTGTAAAAAAAAAACATGGTATTTTTATAATTATCATTGCATAAAATATAATAAAAGAAAATATAACTTAATCATATATGTTCCTTCAACAGTTCATCGTCTGCGTCGTCGCCGCGGTAGCGCTCGCCCGCGAGTACCCGGCCGGCCTCCACCCCGCTGTGTGCCCCAACTACCCCTTCTGTGACTCTAACGCCTTCGCTAGATTCACCCCGGAAGGCATGCCTATCCCTGAATGGGTTTACAACCCCTCCATCCTACCTGTAGCACCTGCTGAGTAAGTAATAAAAATATCTTCACGCTGTATCCCGCTCATAGCATAATGTTAAGCTACACTATTTCCCACGCACCATTTAATTTTGAAGACATTTAGGACTTTAGTGGCGGAACTCAATCCCGTGCTTTTTCCTATTAGTAATAACTATAGCGAAGGATTGAAAATAATTCATTCCTCCGAATAGGAAATAACCCCCAATCGTCGCGTTTACACTCATACACGGTGACTAAGCGCGACGATGCTATTCAAATAGAACAAAAATTGGTGTTTAAGATATAACAGGGTCTAATATAAGCAAAGTTCAATTGTTTTTTACATAGGATAGGATTGTTTTTTATAATATGTTTGTTTTTTTTCAGCCCCAACGCTAATATTGCCGCCAAATACCCCGCCAACTTGAACCCCGCGGAATGTCCCAACTACCCCTACTGTTGGTGAACAGTTTAGTCGCAGCCTGCCTTCCGGATTTACTTGTTAATGACAGATTCTACAAAACGTCAATTTGAAATTTTATTTTTTCTCTTCGTCTGTGGCAATAGCCTCATGTTTAGTAGAAAACTACGCTCATTAACAGTGTACTGCCATATTTTTCTGTACCTTATTAAATTTGTATATACACATAGCTAACTGATTTTTGATCAGCATCCGGTTCTTTTGTAAAAAAATGTGTAAAAATTGTAAATAAATACGGTATAGTAAAAATTGTTCTTGAAACTCATTTCCCTAAACATTTACTAAGTAATAATTTTATATCAAAATTTTAAAATATATAACATCTCGAATTTCGCTTACAATAATCCTTAAAAAATATAAAAATAATTTAACATCATTTTTGATAATTACTTTAAAAAATATTTATTTTTATTACAAACAGATTTATTGAAAAGAAAACTATTCACATTATCTAGATTAAAATGTACTATCTTCCATTATTTATTTACCTATACACGAAACCACTGCACCATAAAGGTATTCATAAAAACAAGTGTAAGTATTTATACATTGCAATGCATTGTATTATAATATGTCATTAATTTTGGCGTCGCAAGGACGAGTATAAGAACAGGTCGCCCGCGCTGTCAACGGTTGCTTAATTATGGCGCGAAATGAATATAAATCGATTACTTGATGTAATAAAAATGTACCGAAAAAGTACACAAATAAATAGTTTTGTTTTTAATGGCGCGGGTTCGAGTCCTGCCTCGTTCAAATTTTGTACGTTTTAATTATGTATTTATCTTTCCTAAGTGTGGATTAACACTTTAAAAATGTTTAAAAAATATATAATAACTTTTTAAATTATTTTTTTTTAAACATAAATTTATATTGTCTTTTCTTTATACACGGAAAGCATAGAAAACCTAGTGCTAAGACATTCTGTTCTTCGTTTTTGACTGGGAAACAACTAGCGAACATTGCTTCTTTTAGAACTAGAATATAAAAATAATTCACACTCCAAAAGCCCACAATTCTCGCGATTACAATAGAATCCTGCATTTAATAACACCATCGAAAAATCATGAAAAACATGAACGAATTCTAGTAACAAAAAATCATAAAAACAAAACAATATTAAAAGAAATATATTTAAAGAAAGATTTGAAAAGTAAAACTTATAAATAATTTCGATGAATCAAAATTATTCATTGCGCATGAGCAGAATATTTTGTTTCCAATTAGGCGACACAAGGACGTCATTTAAACTATTTTGCTGTATAATTACATTAAGTAAGCAGAAATTATACGAAAGAAGATATTTTTTTAGATTTTACTCTATATCCCGCATAAAGCAGGATGGGCAAAGCGTGCCTATTATATTTAGATCGTTCTTTGTTTCGTTCTTGAAATTATCTACCGTAAGGTAGAACCATACATATTTAAAGTTAAAATTTTATATTAACTTCATAGAATATGCGTGGCATTGGGCATTACATATCTGACGGTAGAGAAATGTGATCAATTATAATTAATTAATGCAATGAGTCGGCAATGAAAACTATGTTATATGAATACATTTAAATAAAAAATCTATATATATATAATAATCGGCTTGCGTTATTTATCTTGTAACTATAAAATTATTCATTTTCTTCCGATTCATTTATGAAACTAAAAAAAATATGTCTGATAAGAAATACATATTACAAAAAATATGTACTTTTATTAAAAATGAGAGATTTCAGATTTTTTTAATAATACAAATTACTTCTACAATTTTCTACAAATATTTAAAAATTATTAACAATGTAAATCAATTATGAATTAAGATTATTATTTTTTAAGTCCAGGAAACACACAAAAATTATAAGTATTTATTGCGAAAGAAATTTAATATTATATTCAAAAAAGTAAAATTGAATATGTGACCGTGAGCTTAATGGGCTATTATGGTACCATCACCGTAGCTGTCATTATTGACGTACAAAACTTTCCCGCGTAATTTTGACAGTTGCTTAATTATGAAGGAAACAAAATATGGATATATTCTTTATATAGACAGTAATTATATTTCAAAAATGCATTAAAAAGAACCAACCAAGTAATGATTGATATAAGAAGTTATGGTGTATAATTACAGTTTTTGTGTGGTTTATACTTTTTAGGTCTTAATAAGACATGCGAGGTGATCTTTATTATTTATTTATATTTACTGGCAAAAAATAGTTTTGAATTGGGTGTAAATAAATGATATTGATTGTAAATAATATTTTAATGTAAATATTATATGGTAGATATAAAAGAAAATTATAGCTTTAACTTTTTTTGTACATTTAATACATTTTGTTATTAAACTATTCATAAAACAATTAAATGTACACAAGATTTGTATCTACTATTTATACGTGACAGGGACTGTCTCGTTTTTCGCTTGCGTATCCCGGCATCCCCCGACTCATAGACTCATATTTTTAATTCAAAAATTTTCGATCGAATCAAACGAGCATATTCTAGAGTTCCTATGTCCATCTTCGAGTACCATCATCACACCCCGGTTACCATATAGCATCAAGTACTCGTCAACACTAATCAATCGAGTTTTAGCTTGATGAAGTTGTGTCGTTGCAATATTTAGTTCTCATGGCCACCTTCCAGCTCCATAATCAGATCAGCTCTATATCATAATAATATGGCACTGTCATTCGATTTATACATGCATGAAAAATTTCAACTCAATCGGAAACCGAGAAGTGGATCAAATTTGACTTGTAAGGTTTGATTACAGACAATGGGACAGGTGAAAGTAAATAAAAGCATGTAAAATAGTTAAATATATAAGTAACCCTTAGCTTTATTTAAATGGAAACCTCAATTTAACATACTTTAAATTAGTTAAATTAATAAATAATGGCAGAATAGACTCCGACTGACACATAATGTGATCGATTTAACCATATAAGCGGTATATTAAATAGTACAGACATATAATCTTATTAATTATGCAACGCTCCTAAGCCATGAGTAACCTTCAAGGGTATAAAACCTTTTTTGGTGCCAAAGAACAGAGAAGCCTCGAAAGAACATAGAATAATTAATGAAAAAGAATAATCTCTTGCGCAGTTTTTTAGTTTTACACATTATCCCGTATATCAGGAACAGAGAGAGCGTAATGTTAAGATACTCAATTCTCCAATTTTTGGGCCTAATTCGAAACATCGCCTGTTGAGTGGTGGAACTTAACTTTGCGTTGTTTTAGTATAGTTTAAAAAATATCACTGAGACAGTAAAATTACATTAAGGGAAATAAAGACCAATAAAAAGGTGCAAGTGAGACAAACTAAGTAGTCATAGGACCTGATGTCTTATTCACGTTTATTTTGCACTAGCGACCCCCCGCGCGGCTTCATAAAGGCCGTACGGCAAATTTACAAAAACTATTTCATTGAATATAGCCAATAGAGTTAAGTTTCATCACAATCCGTTTGGTTTTGCGTAAAATATATAATAATATTAGTAGAAAGTAGAATCTGACAAATAACGGATTTCAATATTCAACCAAAAAAAGATACTATGTTAAATGTTTAATCCCTTGGGTTTGAGGTTGTCTATAGTCGTACATTTTTCCATAGCTTCATGGAGACGTGCATATCTATACAAACACAATTTACTAGTTTAACACATAAAAAATATAGAATTGGATTCAATATATCTTTCCTTTTTTTTAAATCCATATGAAATTCACTTTAGATGCCAGCGTGACGCAAAGGCACAAGCGTGCGACTCTAAGCACGACGATTGCGAGTTCCCTTCGTGCTCAGAGAAACTAAATGTTTAATATTTTCTTTTACTTTTGTTCCACCTTGTGGTTGAGTTCCACCATTCAACACGCAATGCCTTGAGGATTCTGCGGAAAGAGGATAGCGGTGCCTTATTGGGAAACAGTGTCTTAAACACTAAGTTCTCAAGTTCCCTATGCCTACCCTGCTATATGCGGGATACAGCGTGAAACTAAAAAAATACTCTAGGACATAAAATTGACTACGGAGTACAGCGCAGTATTGGATTTTGTCTTGTTGCATAATGCCATATGCAAATTCGAGCGGAAAGCGGAGAACAAATTATCTTCATACAAGGTTCACTCTCCGTCTAAGGTAGACAGAGAGGGAATCTTGTATGCATATACATATACATGCGGAAAATCCACTGGTAGATCACATGAGTGACATTTCTACATATCCAATATAATATTTTGCTCTTTGACAATGCATATACTTAGCTTCCGACCTAGAAACGTGACAGGAATCTTCTTTCCTGTGTAAAAAGTATAAATACCATATAAGAGAAAATAAAATGCATATATTATGATGAATTTATTTAATACAACGTTTTATATACCTAAAGTAAAAAAATATTTTGTTTAACTCGTTTTTTTACTTGTTCATTTTGTATTTTTTAAAAAAATATGTTTTATTTATAAACATATCCAAAAAATATATAATTTTTTTTGTTAATTATTTTAAATAACGAATAAAAACACAATATTTTAGTTACAATTAAAACATTATTTGGGAATTTTGCGATTAAATTTTCATTCGAGTAACAATTTATTCGAATAATCGCCGACTCTACGCACTTACTGATTATCCCATTAAGTCTGTGGGAAAACTTGGTAAGATGTAAAAAAATATATTTGCATAATTTGACATACAAAATACATTTACCTACGTCAATTATGAGAAAATACAACTGCAAGTAAAAATAATGAGCTCAAAGTATTGAATTTAAAACTAGATTGCATATTTATATGCCGCTCTGATAATATACGGATGTCATTAATTGATTCCTTGTGTTTTTATATATATACGTCCAGCATCCTGCATTTTGTAGTACTTATATTTTATACGAACGAACAAATTACAATATATAAATATTATGCTATGAAAAAACTGAAAGTTTTCTTGACTCCGACCACCGAGTCCTAACTAGCAGTTAATCAGTCCAACAGGAAGAAGAGTCATAAAAGTTGACAAACTTAAGTTTGCGAGTAATTGCACTCATTTTGTATAAACTATAAATATAAGTTTGTAATTATTTTTTTCTAGGAAATACCTATAAATATTCAGTTTTCAGGCGTTTTTCTTTATTTGTATTGTAAGTTCTCACTTCGTGCTAAATTTTATAACTGTAAGTCCACGAGAAATACCCTATAGATTTTGATTACGCGGCGAATTTTAATAAAAATGCATCAAAATCGATTAGAGGCTAGATTTTTTCTGTGCTTCAAAGAAACATAGATTTTGAATATTTAATACTAATTTCAGCTTGATACCTCCACGTTATCTTGAAATAAATAGTTTTGACAGACGGACCACAATGTGACCTTATAAGGATTCCATTTTTACCGTTTGAGTAACAGAACCCTAAAAAACAATAAGTATTTTACTACGGTACCCAAAAAAATAATTTAGTTTACAATTTAAATTATTAATGTACCCCGAAAGGCCATATACATACATAGTTTATTGAACGGGAAATATCAAGTGGCTTTCGCAATCTTTTTTGTATCGACGAGATCGATGAACAATAATTTTTACCAATCAAAAGTCAAGAATATTTTGGCTTTAAATCAGAGTGTAGACACTTCGGGTTTTATGTTTGGCTCATTTTTAAACGACTTAAAAAAATGGAAAATGTCAGTTTAACACGTATATCTGTGATATCGTCGGTACTGGCTAGGCTTTTAAACGTGTGTGCTAAAGTATTTGAGGCCATTCCAGGCCAGTGGCGCAGTGGCATAAGCGTGCGACTGTAAATATGACAGATTGCTGATTCGATTCCCAAATTAAATAAGTATTTAATATTCTCATTTCCTTGCTCTATATCTCGAGAAATCGGCGAAAATTGGAGAATGAGACGGAATGAACTTGGGAACTTAGTGTCCAGTCAATCTGTTCCCCACTTTCTACTTATTTTTGGAGGTGCGGAACTCAACGCCACGGTTAGCTAACACACACAATATGCAATAATATTTTTATCGATCCTTTATTCTTATATAATATTCTTATTCTTATATAATTCAAATACAATAACTTATTGCTTATTGTTATAATAAAAACAAGAATTTCAAGTGAAGCTATAAAAAATCTGATCTTAATAAACAAATATTTAAAACTATTTAAATTATAAGAAGTACTTGCAGTAAAGACTATGCCCTAAAGAGATTGGCAGGTGCCAGTATAGAGTAGAAGAGGCTTAAGTTCCAGTTTCTTTTTTTTAACTTACAAGTGTCAGATTGATAAACTGTTTTTTTTTGTTTCACGCTGTATCTTGCATATAGCAGGGCAGACAGAGGGAACACGGGAACTTAGAGTTACGACACCCCGTTTCAATAAAAAAAAAAAACTCAATAGCAATTTTTGTCTTATTACCAGGACGACGAATTTAAATATTTCACTATCTCGAGTGGGTATTGAATGAACCTTCGCGTTTACAGTCATATACTGTGCCGCTGCGCCACAACGACTTCTTACGGCCTGTTGACGGTCAGTCAATTATAAATCAAAGGCAAAAATATTTTATACGTAAAACACAGAAAAAAAGGATTTAATTTATATTTTCTACAAAATCAGTTACGCCATTTCGATATCTACCGCCACACCTAAATGTCTTCTGTTACTACGTATTCGATTATTATTTATAAGCTATAATGTAGCGCAATGAATGTTATTACGAACAAACATACTTTAATTCAAGGTTTTTTATTATTTAGATATTTATTTGACTTCCGCGTTATGAAATGTTATATTTCGACCGGTTTTGTATAAAAGAATCTCTCTTTATACCTTTATTATTTCATAATTCATTATAAATAACTTGCAATTTCACAGATTTTATTGATTAAATACATTTTTTTCTAAATGTATCACTTATAAAAATTTCAATTAAATATTTATTTAGGCTTAATAGAAAACTGTTTCTATATATACAAAGAATAATAAAAATTCACTCTAAATATAATAATGTTGTTATATTTTAATAATAGAGATTATTCTAAAACGAAAGAAACAGAAGGACGCCGTCCATTAACCAATTCCGGATACACTTTATTAAACCGTTTCGTTTTATAACGTTTAATATTCTCCTCCATTAACTGTATATTCTGTTGTTCTTCTAGAAGTTTCTGGATTTCTGTCATGATATCGGTGTCCGCCATATTGGTGTTTTCAATTAAACTGTCTAGTTTAACAGCTAATGCAGCGCAATGTTCTGGTAAAAGCTAAAATTTGTAAATAATAAGTGAATATTTTATTTAAAAAAAAACGTAAAATTGCCGCCCTGAAGTTAGGGTTTTTCGAAATTTTGCGTATTGTTTACTCGCGCTCGGGAAGAAAAATCCTACAGCGATATTTGCGCCGTCCATCTGCAGGTATCTTCAGGGCCGCCACAAGTTTTTTAGCCGTTAGTAATATTTTTGTAAAGTAACTTTGAAAAGTTACTAATAGCGCCTCTCGTGACGCAGGGGCACAAAGTGTGACTGGTTGTGGGTTCGATCCTCACTCGAGGAAATGAAATATTTATTTAAATTTATATTTTCATTTCTTTGGTCTAGTGTCAAGATAAAAGCGCGGTGTTAAGTTCCGCCACTCTACACGAAAAGCCTCCAAAAATTGAGAACGGTGTGTCTGAACACCCTCTGCCCACCCAGCTGTGTGCGGTATATCTACAGCGTGAAACTGATTTTATTTTTAACTTTAATAAAATAAAAATTTCACAAAATAAGTAGTAATACAAAAAAATACAAAAAAATACTTTTTTTCAAAATTACACATAAAAATTGTCAAAGGTAAATGTACAATTTACATAAGGGATTTGTTATTTTATAATAATATACAAAACGAACTTTTTTCACGATACTCTCGAATATATCCAAATCGACGAAGTCAATTTCTTTAGACCTTAGCCAGGCATAGTGGTTCTCATCATTTCTTCTCTGAGCAAGTTTAGCCTCTTTAATAAGCAGCTCGATCTAAAAAAAAGCGCCTGATTATTTATAAAAGCAATTACATAGATATACAAAATTGATTTACAGATTTTTAGTTAATCTCATTACACTATAAAAAAAAGATTGTATTGTAGAATAATGATATATATATATGTATATATTTAATATTTAAGTAAATATTTTATTTAATATTATCCAATGCTACCTTTTACCAAAAAATATGAGTCAGGCCAGACGTGGCGCAGGAGCACAAAATGTGAAACCGACTGGTTGTGGGTTCGATCCCCACTCGAAGAGATGAAATATTTATTTAAATTTATATTTACATTTCTTCGCTCTAGTGTAGAGGCAAAGCGCGGCGTTGAGTTCTGCCACTCAACACGCAATGCCTCCAGAATCCGGCAGAACGTGAAGAACGAAGTGTCTTAACACTAGGTTCCCTCAGACTACCCTGCTGTGTACGAGATACAGCGTGAAACTGATTTATTTTTATTTATTTTATCAGTCAGTGTTAAAAACAATATGTATGCTGATTTCTTAAAATTTTTTGAATAAAAAAATCGCTTTCATTCAATTTTTTTGAAAAAATTTGAATAAAAGCGATCTCTTACAGGCTACCAATAATAAAAAAAATACATCGAAGTCGAAGTCGAATATATAAAAATAGGTGGAAATGGAAATGGAGTGTCTCAACATTTGTTTCCATTATTTTTTTTACGAAAAGCAAGCAAGAAAAGCAATGTAAAAAATGAGAAGCAGCTTGACGCTTTTTCCACAGAGTACGGTAAAACGAGGTAAAATAACCCAATTTTCAAAATATAGTGTGTCGACGGTCTAAACTCAACACTGCATTATCACCAGAGAGGAATAATTAAAAATAATTCCCCTGACTGAGAATCGAACCCGCAACTACAATAAATGGGGAACGGAGTGTCTTTCACTACGTTCCCTCTGCGTACCCTGCAGTGTGCGGGATACAGCGTGAAGCTGATTTTATTTTAACTACAATAAAATTTAAAAAAAAACTTTTAAATGATACTTACATATTGTAATAGATCAGATGATGAAAAACTTCTATCAAATACCGATTTACCGCCGAACACCATTTTTACGTGCAACTGGTTTTTGTTAATACAATAATATGAAAAAGAGCTTTTTGGAATTAGTTTATCATGAAGTGTGATATATTATTAATTAAATCTCTTTATCTCTTTAGTTATATTCAATTTAGATAGGAATTGTCTACGTTATTATTTTTCTAATAATATATTACAAAAACTGAATAGGTCAGTCATGGCGCAGGGGCACAACTGTGTCTGTGTGACTGTAAACGCAATTGGTTATGGGTTCGATCTCCACTCGAGGAAATTAAATATTTATTTAAATGTATATTTTCATTTCAGTTGAGTTTTACCACTCAACACGCAGTGCCTCCGGAATTCGGAAAACAAAGGGGAACGGAGTGGCTTAGCACTAGGTGCCTCTACCTACTCTGCTGAAAGCGGGATATAACGTGAAGCCGATTTATTATTTTTTTTTTAATTGATTAATATATATACATATTTATATTAATAACTTGCATTAATCTTTTTTTCAGACATTTATATTCTTTTTGTCTTTATATAAAACATATTTTAACACAAATAACAACAATAGGGTTCTAATAAAAAACATATTTACATTATTTTCTTTTATTTTAGTGCAACAATTTAAATAAAATATCACAGTGGTTTTTAGGCATAATGTCTAAATATAAATGCATAAACATTCTTGTAGTGCTTGTAATTAATTAACTTAAAATACCGATTGCTATAGAAGTTAAATAAAACAATTGGTAAATGACAGTGCAGATGTTTTTTGTTTCTCTGAATAAGGACTAAGTTCAATTCAGTTAAGCTCCAATCAATTTTTTAAATATAAATTATTTAATTTATCATTAACTAAAAAAATCAAAGAAAACAAAATATGGGGAGTACAAGCATAATCGAGTATTTTACTCTAAAGGAGAAAGATAAAAATATATATAAAATTAAGCTTTGGTATTTAGCTGGCTAATAAACAGTATAATCAAATAACAAAATAAATTATATTTTTTACGTCTTACTTACGTAATACGTTTACTTACGTAATACGCGAAACAGCAGTCGCCATGATATCGTTCAACAACATTTTGGTGTAACAATCATTTTAATATTACATTACGTTTAAAGATAGAGATCACCTTTGGTGATAAGGCCACCTTTACACCATTTTTTTTTTGTTTTCCTTGTATATATTTTTTTTATTAAGTTGTTGTAATAAAGAATAAAATAAATAATAAATAAATAAATGTTTCAATGTATACTAAAAGACTATTTCATTCCATCTCCTGTAATATTTCAAATAAATCAAGTATGCAATGGCATACTTGACTGTACTTACTGTTACAGTTGTAATGAGCGATATGACGTCATACGGTCATGTAAACGTGTCGATTGATTAACGCAACCATTGTTCATAGGTTATTTAATATCAAAATCAGTTGATTTGTTTACAAGACCGACTGACGTCACAGCAGAGCATCATGGCGTCCAATGTTACCGTAAATATAGCGCGAGATTTAAAATAATTAAAATTCAATGCATTTTTATAGCATTCATAATGAATGAATAAGTTATTTATATTTTTTAAAATGGTTTACTAGGACCGAATTAAGACTTTAGAAAATCAATGTATTTTTTCTTTCCCATACGGCCACATAGATAAAGCCGGTATAAATCTTAACAAAAAACTCGGTCTTATCGCATTTAATATGAAATGTAGGGAATAGTAGCGAAACGCACTAGTTTTAGTGATGTTCTCTTGTAGCTGTTTGAAACCGTATACGGATATTACAGTTGCGAATAATGATATTATTAAAGATTGATTTTTTGTGTAATGCCGGTACCTGAAAACAGAAAAAAAATCTTTAATAAAATCCTTTGATTTTTTTTTATTTAATTTGTTAAATATAAGAAATGCTGGATCCTTATTAGGTAGACTGATTGGATTCAAATTATTTCTATATAACAGTTTGAGGGAGACAAAACGGGGCTAGGTTCCGCCACTCAAAGATCAACTATTCTAGAAAAAAAAATCTTGCGTATTTCAATAAATCAACGTTAAGTCACTCTGTTCTAGCAATATTAATGTATTTATGGTCCTATGGTTACTTTACCTACTTTGGTAAATCGCGGCGTTGAGTTCCGTCATCTCATAATGTTAAAATAAAGATATCAATAAAAAATCAGCTTCACGCTGTATCCCGCACACTGCAGGGTAGGCAGAGGGAACGTAGTGAAAAACACTCCGTCCACTTCCACTTTCCTGCCGAATTCTTTAGGCATTGCGGGTTGAGTGGCAGAACTCAACGCCGCGCTTAGCCTCGACACCAGAGCGAAGAAATAGAAATATAATTGATATCGAGACCAGTCGTGGCGCAGCGGTGGTGGTGGTGGAGGTGTGACTGTAAGACCGACTGGTTGTGGGTTCGATCCCCACTCGAGAAGATCAAATATTTACTACAAATTAGAAATTATTTATATTTCCTCGTTCTGGTAACAAGGCAAATATCGCCAATTCACACGCAATATCTTGAAAGTCGGTCGTTGCGTGGGTATACAGGGGAAAACCTAAAAAAATATACTTACAAAGCAAAATCAGGTGTAGCCGACAACGCTAAACCCAATAAGTTAGCAGTATACAGTACTACACCGAACATCGGGGTCGACGACACTTGTATGCTGTCTGGTGTTTCACACCAACGGAACGCCTGTGACAATGAATTTATATTTGATACACTACAAGTACTATTATATTTAAAATTTATGTTTTAAATTTTTATTTCACTGCTCTAAATAAAAAAAAACATGAAAAAAAAATCCTAACAAATTTATATTGCTTCCAAACTGCGTCAAATTGACGCTCTTCGGAAGTAATCTCTGATATAATAATGGTTTCTTTTTTATCCTTACACAAGACGAGACTACTTCAGCAACAACAACAGGCAATGTCCATATACAAAGAAATAAGCAAACGAAAATAAATGATTTCTTATCAACTTTATATTATTTCTTAACTACGCAAAAATTACATCATATAAATAAATATTTTTTTAACTGTTTTTTTTATATTTCTTACCAATTTAACAGTAAAATGCGGGTCCAGACCACACAAAACCAGACTATAATATGTCACCACACCGGTCAGCATCGCCGCCACAGCGCTGGTCAGGTGCCAGAACGACGCCGTCGCTTGCGTCATATTGACGTGAGGCCCGTAACGCCATATGAAAGGATCAGTTACGTATATACAGAGCGCTGGCGATAAGAAAAGTCCTGGAAAAGTATGGAAAATGGTGGGTAAACTGTCTAATTTGATCTCTATTTCCCCTCAATGGCGAATTTAATTCATATTGATAATTAGTTAATTAAAAATACAAGTATACGACATTGTCTTCCATTCTTTCTAGTAAGAGAAAAATGTTCGTAGTGCTTCTTTATAATTGACAACGGGTTCTAGGTCACGTCGTTCTGACTGTCTGGTGTCTGTCTGTCACTCAATAATGGAACCGGTCTACCGGTTATTTATATAATATACTAAGTCTTGAGGCCAGTCGTTGCGCAGGAGCACAAAGTGTGACTGATTGTGGATTCGATCCCCATTCGAGGAAATGAAATATTTATTATTATTTATTTTTTTAAGAATATCCGTACTGCAATCTGTCGCCAATATGGGACATTCAGCGGTAGGTATGTCAAGGGTTCGGTTGGCTTGTGTAGGCATTGCAACTTGTGTCACATCCTACTTAAAGAGAAAATCTCTTGCTTTTATTGCAGCGTGTCTTGGGGAATCTTTCGCTTAAGTCGGCGTTGGCATTCTATATCGTCCATAAGCTTTTGGGCAAGTGCGTTTGGGTGGTTTAATATTCTTTTTCTGTATGTTTTAGTGAATTTCACTATTTCGTCTCTAACTGTAGGCATTGCTAAATCTTTGTGCAGTTGTTCGTTGGTCACAAACCATGGGGCGTTAGTAATAATGCGTAGCATTTTATTTTGGAATCTTTGGATGATTTCAATGTTGGAATGGGAAGCTGTTCCCCACAGTTGTATTCCGTAGGTCCAAACTGGTTTTAGTATAGCTTTATATAATAATAATTTATTTTCTAAAGATAGCTGGGATTTACGGCCTATGAGCCAATAGAGCTTTCTTAGTTGCAAGCCAAGTTGTTTTCTTTTATTGAATATATGTCTCTGCCATGTAAGACGTTTGTCCAAGTGTAGGCCCAGGTATCGTACATGATCTGCTTGGGGAATTTCAATGTTGTTGAGTTTGACTAAGGGACATGTCCTTTTTCTGAGGGTGAAAGTGACCTGCACAGACTTATTTTCATTAGCTTTGATCCTCCATTTCTTAAGCCAGGTTGTTATATTATCTAGACCAGATTGCAATATATTTGAAGCCATTACTGGGTCACTCTGTATAGATAATACTGCGGTGTCATCTGCAAAAGTTCCAGTTGTGATTGCCGCACTGGTGGGTAAGTCTGAGGTGTAAAGCAGATAAAGAATAGGACCGATGACACTTCCCTGTGGTACGCCCGCCAATATTGGGCAGAGGCTAGACAAAGTATCTCCTACTTTGACCATAAAGTGGCGGAGAGTTAAAAAGGACTGGATGATTTTAAATATATTATTGGGCATTGACGCTTTAATTTTGTACAACAGGCCTTCATGCCACACTCGATCGAAAGCCTGGGAAATGTCCAAAAAGGCAGCTACACAGTACTTTTTAGCTTCGAAAGCGGTCATTATTTTTTCTGTTAGTCTGTGAACCTGATCAACAGTGGAGCGTTGTTGCCTAAATCCAAATTGATGATCTGGTATAAGTCGCCTTTCTTTATGATCGGAAGTAAGCGAGACAGTAAGAGAGACTCGTATACCTTCGAAGCGATAGATGGTAAGCTGATAGGCCTATAGGACTTAGGATCTTCAAGATTTTTGTCAGGTTTTGGAATCATTATTATTTGGGCAACTTTCCATTGTGGTGGGAAGAAGGTTAATCTACTCATAGAGTTGTAGATAGACGTAAGCAGTTTTAGGCAAAATTGTGGTAGTTCTCTTAGTAATCTGCCAGTAATGAGGTCGTACCCAGGCGCCTTTTTGAGATCGACATTTTTAATTGCGCGTATCACTTCATCCTTAGTGAATTTTATCGTAACTTCCTCGGTTCTCGTATTTTCATCACTTCTTTTTCATCGGCGGGCGGGTTTTCATTCGGGTGAGGTCTAAACACAGATTCTAGGTGATTACAAAAAAGATCAACTTTTTCAGTATCCGTTCGAGCCCATTTGCCATTCGAAGAGCTGGGGAATTGGTTACAGGCTGTTTAAATTTTTTCGTGGCCTTCCATAGGGAGTAGTCTGTAGTGGAGGTTGCGTCAAGTCCACCCAAAAAACTTCCAAAGCTAATATTTCACTCTATTGTGATAGTGTTGGTGAGCAATCTAGTGATATAATTTAATCGCTTTTTTAGTCGAGGGCACTGATTTGATTGCCACTTTTTACGGAGCTTTCTTTTCTTGTTTAAAAGTTCTATTATATTGTTAGTTATATAATAATCATCAGTCATTCTTTTGCTTTCTGGAGTAGAGTTCCATGCTGCGTCTTGAACAATTTTTGTAAAGGATTCAACTGCTGCAATAATGTCTGTTTCTGTTTTTAGGCTAATAGGCTCCTTGAGAGCAGAATCGACAAAGTAGCGGAATAATGTCCAATCAGTCCTATTATTGTGTAAGACGCATTTGAGTTCTTTTTCAACCAAGGCAGTAGATAAGCTGACAATAATTGGTGAGTGGTCTGATGATAGGTCCAAACTGTTTTTGCACGACATATACCTTTTAGAAATTCCTTTCACTACGCAGAAATCAATAACGTCAGGTATTTTGTTTTGATCTGTTGGCATTCGATAAAATTTCGAGATTGTTACTTTGGATGCATTTAAAAAGTTCGCGTCCTCGTGGTAGAGTGAGCCTAGATCCCCAAAACGTGTGTTTAGCGTTATAGTCACCACCCGCTATAAAACGATGACCGAGAGAATTAAAAAATTCTTCGAAATTATTTTGCTTAATGCTATGTCGTGGCGGGCAGTATAAAGCTGAAATGGTTAGTTCACTGGACCAGTCAGTAACAACAATACTAGTGCCCTGAAGGTAAACTTTCGAGTAAGATGAGGACTCATAGTGTTTGATATTATTCTTAATTAAAACTGCTGAGCCACCGTGAGCTTTTCCATCTGGGTGCATTGTGTGATACAATGAGTAACCAGGTATTTTAAAGTAGCTTTTACTGGTAAAATGAGTTTCCGAAATTAGAATGATGTCGATGTTTTGTGTCTTCAAAAATAATTTTAACTCCTCCGAGTGTTTTGACAGGCCGTTAGCATTCCAGACACAGATGTTTAGTGGTCGGAATGTAAGGCAAGTTTTGACATGAGCTCTGTCAATAATTTTGTTAAGGACAGTATTTGATTCATAATAGTTTGCATAGTTTCATTAACCTTCAGCAGTGTGGTGTCTGAGCTTGGCAAGTTTTGTGTGTCAGTGCTGCGATTAACTGGCTGTAAGTTTTGTTGTAGTATTGCAGAGTAATTTTTTGAATGATTTTCTTTTTCGTCTTTTCGTAGGGATAGTTTTGAATTGTTTTGTTTCCAGTTTTTTCTTTGATATGGAGTAGGATACTGAATTTTTTGTAATTCTTTGTATACAGTGCAGCCTTTATAATTAGCCGGATGGTTTCCGTCACAAAGAATACATTTGACTTTATCTGATCGCTCTTTTCTAGGGCACTCTGAAGTGTGGTGTGCACCTGCACATTTGACACATTTTGCCTCTCTGTGGCAAAACTTTTTTGTATGCCCATACTGCTGACAGTTGGTACATTGAGGAATTTCCCGTTTGGCTCTTGGGGCTTCAAAGGTGACTATGCAGTTGAGTATACTTTTTACATTGTAAACGTTTTTATTGTTAGATTGGGGTTTTAAATCTATATAAAAGATGTTGAGTGGTTTTTTAGTTTGTCTGTGTTTGATGTTCCATACATTTCTAACTTCGTGGTTGAGTTCTGCTAATGCAATCTTAATGTCTGCAGGGTCAGTTGAGTGGGGAATTTTCTTTAGGACAACTCTGAAGCTTCGTTCTTCTTTAGGTTGGTAAGTAAAGAATTCAGTGTTTCTCTTTTTTAACTGCTTGTATATTGTTGAATATGATTCTGGAGATTTTGCCTGTATTTTTACTTGATCAGTTTTTAATATTTTAATTTCAAAATCTCCTACAGCTACTTCATGTAGCATTTTGGTCAATGGTTGAATGTTATTGACTCTATCAACAAAGATTGGTGGTGGTCTGCTAGGCTTTAGTACCTCAGTTGTGGCTGGGTCATTGTTGAGTGCAGAAAAACTGTTTAAAGTTGGTGTTGATGCGGCTAGCCAGTAGTTCAATTTTGTTTGCTTCTGTGAACGCTTCAGGGCTACTCCTTTGCCTTTTCTTGTTGCGAATTTCGGTCCATTCTTCGTTGTACTCTACGTCACTACTATTTTCATCTGTTGTAGAGATTCCTGCGCTTGTGATCCTATCTGTTGGATGACTATTAAAAGAGTTTGATCTTGGACGATTTGTAAACATGCTTCTATGAAAAACTTGCTGAGATAGTATTTTATGGTTTGTAATTTGGTTGTTTTTGCCTTGTTCATTTAATCGAAATTTGCCCCCCCCCCCAGATTCAGTGGGGCAACCTGGACTCAGCTGCTGTGAGCAACTTTGTGCAGGGAGGGATTCTCCACTTTCGGTGGTACCCTCCTGGGGTAGTTCTGTATTTAATTTCGACATTCATAAATTTTGCTGATTACAGCTTTTACTTTTCTGTAGGGGTTGGTTCCCTTAGGCCACGTCTGAAGAGACTTAAGGCATGACCATGCCTGGTGTTTTGAGTTACAATATATGTTTTGTTATTAAGATTTTGAAGTGATGCTTTAGGAGACTTGTAGAATGTAAGATTAGTAACTCATATTATTCCACTGATTTAGAGGAGATTTAATTCCTCTGGGCTAGCGGCCCTGGTGCCAGGTTAATTGCCCGCCGCCTGGTGCTCGGCGTTGTTACTCATTTAGCACCACCCAGGGGACACGTGTAGGGTGGGCCTAGATAAGGTGGGAAGACCTACGGACGCGAGCAACTTTGTCCCCCAAATATTTATTTACATTTATATTTTTCATTTCTTCGCTCTGATGTCAGGGCAAAGAGCGACATTGAATTCCAATTACATTTCATTTTCCATTTCCAAGACCTGGGAAATGGAGTGTCTTAACACTAGGTTCTCTCTGTCTACCGTGCTGTGTGCGGGATACAGCGTGAAGCTGATACTAAGTCTTGATCTAGTTTTAAAAGAAATGCTTAGTTTTTTTAGTTCATCATAATTTTTACATGATAAGCTTCACGCTGTATCCAGCATATAGCAAGGTCGTCAAAGGGAACATAGTGTTAAATCATTCCGTTCTCCACGTCCCGCTTGATTAATAAGATAAAGTCAACACCGTGATTTGTTTATCTCGTTTGGTTACCGAGCGAAAAAAAAATATTTTAAGTTCTATTTCAGTTAGTTAACTAATAATTAATAATATAATAAAATATATACCTAATAAAACACCAAAAAAGCATTGATGAGGGAAATGAGTGGCGACGAACATTCTAGCAAGTATCACTGAAACTATACCAAATCCAAATAAAGGAAAAGTAATATATTTCCACCACCATATTGTCCATTTCCTGTAAAAAAATAAAAAAATATTAGCTTTTTTTAAATAGGTATCGATCAATATCAATTAAAAAAATCAAAGGCCAGTCATTTAGTGTTGCAGGGGCACAAGTGTAAACGCGACGGTTGTGGGTTTGATTTGATTGAGATTCCCATGATTGAGTGGAATACGACATATTTTAATTCGCTCGCTCTGGTGATGAGGTAAAAGAGTGACGTTGAGTTCCGCTACTCAACACGCAAAGTCTCAAGTCAATCAGTGTTAATAATGAATAAATATATTTCTTTTTTTTCTTGTGTTATTCTTCAAGCTTTATATCACATGAGAAATCGCGTGTTGGGTGGCGAAACCATTTATGGTATTTGTCTTAATTGCTGTATTGTGCCATTGTGTTGCCAGAACAGAGAAGTAGTAATAAATTAAATAAAAAATAAATAAGCCCATAACCCTCACATCATGTATGTTTCGTCCGTCACAACATTACTTATATTCTCTGAAATGAAAAAAAAACAAGTTCCCTAATGACCTAAAAATTACAAATAGAAAGCTAAATAAAATCCAATTTTTATATTCACGACGAAACGAATGACTAGCTAGCTAGCGTCATTTGTAGCATCAAAAAAAAACATTTACCTATCATTTATAATATGAGATATCCACATTACAACCAATATCAGTACAGATGCTGCAGCTGTTGTATGACCTGAGGGGTTGCCCGGCCCCGTCATACAAGTTTGTTTAGTTTGTATTAAATATGGCTTGTCAGTTTTGTAGAAGGTTGTCTCTTGTATCCACCAGTAGGGACGATCTTCTAGTAACCACCTGGAAATTTTAATTTTGGGTTTACTTTTAAAAAGGCTAGCTAAATAAATAGAAACAATAGAATAGAAATTTCATTTTAAGATGCCACTGTAGTGCAGTGCCCCAATGTGTGACTGTAAGAGGGATGGCTGTGTGTTTCGATTCTCACTTGGGGGAAGAATAATTATTTTGGTAAAATGGGAAAGGAATGTTATGACAGAATATTAGGTTGCTTCTGCACACCCTGAAATGAACAAAGCCAATAAAAAAAATAATTTTACTAAATAATAACATACATAAATAATGTGGTGACTCTGTCTCTCAATTTACAAGAATCAAAGCTAAAAAGGGATATCTGGTTCAACTTGGTAGTCTCACATTGCAAGGCCCAATGAATGGCCCAGTATGAGTTTACACAAGCAACAGAAAACATAAATATTATTTTTTTACATTTTTAGATGTCTGTCTATTAACTTTTTTGTTATGTAGATGTAAGTAACCTATGTCCAAAAAATTTTATAGGTCTGAATACCTAAAATTCAATCCAAAAATTCTTTACTCACCATTTGATTATAGAATTCAACCATCCACCGAAAGCCATAACAAAAATCAATTGTGTAGCAAATACTGAATCTATTATGGAAATGAGTGGAAACAATACTTCTATAATATTATGTGGATCTGATATTTTATTTACCAATTCAAAATATCCTGCATAATCCTCCAACCTGAAAATATACATTAAAGGCAATAAAACATCAAAAAAATTACTTCTTTACTAATATTGTAAAGGGTTTGTTTGGCTGAACACACTAATCTCAAGAGCTGCCCATGTTGAAGATTAAAACTACACTTTAACTGTCTTTGAAAGGCTTTCACTTAGTCTTAGCCTAAATTATAACCTTACTCTGAAGATAGAATTTGGATGAAGCATTTGATAATATATATATTTAGAATCTCTGGCATAAATTGTTAATATTGGAGAGGTAAGTAGGAGTCCATAAGTATAGATAAAAAAAAATACGTTAAGTAGATTTATTCCCATAATTTAATGTTCACAAATGGTCTAAGTAGATTAGATAAGAGTATTGTATGTAATACAATAAAAAATGTTTATATTTAACGTTTTTAAAGTAAAATTAATAAGTATTTAAAAATGATAATGAATATGAAACAGTATGTTGCTTTCTCTATATTATATTTATTAAAAATAAAAATGTTAAATATTAAATGGGATTAAGCCTTAATTAATTACAGGAGAGAGTACAATAAATATATTTTTCAATAATTTAGTAATAGAGTGTAAATCAATATTTACCAATATTGAACAAGCTCGATGCAAGATACTCCTAATGCGTAAATTTGCTCCATTATTTGTAATATTGGTTTAATTTCACATAATACTGCAGTAATTTAAATTTTTAATGAGGAAATAATTTGCTACAATTCAAATCATAAAAAGGCGATGTTATTTAACAGGAAGTTGTGAACTGTCAAAATAATGACATCCAAGATTGCAACTTAGGAATAGTAAAATTTTTAAAATATATTTTTATTAATTAAAGTAAATACAATAATACTGAATCATTTTAATTGTCAAAAAAAATAGTTATCAATATTTACATGTATAAAAAATAATTTCTGCTATTTACATGTACATTTGCATGTAAATAGCAGAAATTGTTTTATGGCAAATGCTGTTGCTTGTTGTATTATTATAGATGGCGCTTATTTTACTACTAATTAAATAACTGAACAAGAGATGGAGGCTCTGTCAAACAAAACAAGCTACGCTACGAGCGTCGTACTTTAAAAGCTTAAATATTTTATATATAATTTTCTGGGACAGAGTACCCTCCTCCCTACCCACCCGGTGTCGCTGTAAAAGCCAATAGGGAACAGCATTAACCTCAAGTTTGAAAAAAAAAAGTAAAAATAAGCAGGTATATATTGCGTTTAGATGTGGGCGTCCTGGGCACAAGCAAGCTACGTGCTCGGATACACCACGCTGCCCGGCGTGCGAGGATGCGCAACGACCGTCAGGCCACTTAGCCGGCAGTGCAGCATGCGCAAAAATCTGTGCGCAATCTAAGCGCAGAAAAGGCGGGAGAGGGAAGGCGGTTAGAGCCACAAATCAAGCCCCAACTGAAGCCCAACCTAGGGATGCGGAGGAGCAGCCTATGGCCGTTCAATAATGGCTGAACGAGTTCTGCAGGCGAACATCAACCACTGTGCCAGAGCCCAAGACTTATTGGTCCAAAGCTTGGCGCAGTGGTCGATACATGTGGCGGTTGTTTCGGAGCCCTACAGCGTTCCCAACAGAGACAACTGGGTCGCCGACAACACCGGGGTGGTGGCTTTGATCACTCAGGTTGCTGCGGGCTCCCCGCCTTTCTCACGCGTAGAGAAAGGTGCGGGATGCGTCGCGGCACTTGTCGGCAACCTCGTTGTCGTAAGAGTCTACTTTTCCCCCAATCGAACTCTTGCGGAGTTTGAAGAGTTCCTCATTCGATTGGGCGAAATGGTAGAACGATTTCGCCCGGCGGAGGTGTTGGTCGCGGGCGATCTCAACGCGAAGTCCAGCGTGTGGGGCTCCGCAACGACGGATGTACGTGGTGTGACTCTGTCCGAGTGGGTTATTGCCACCGGTTTGTCTGTACTCAACCGGGGGACTAAGAACACCTGCGTGCGAAAGCTGGGCGGATCCGTCGTGGACGTTTCGTTCGCGAGCCCGGCCTTAGCGCGTCGTGTTCGGGGTTGGCGAGTGCTGGATGATGTGGAGACTCTCTCGGATCATCTCTACATCTTATACGAGATCTCCACTCATTCAGCGGTGCAACCAACCCCCAGTCCAACCTCGCGAGAGTGCGGATCGCGGTGGCAACTGGGTCGCCTCGACAGGCAATTGTTGGAGGAGGCCGCGATAGTGGAATCCTGGCTGCCCCAGAGCTTGGCGTCGGCAGAAGACGCCGCATCCTGGGCGCAGGGGGCGTTGACGCGTATCTGCGACGCGTCAATGCCCCGTTCCAGCCGCCACCCTCAGCGGCGGCAAGTGTACTGGTGGTCGTGGGAGGTCGCGCAACTGCGTAACATCTGCGTTGTCGCGAGACGCCAGTACAGCCACTATCGCAGGCGGGTACAGAAGGTACGGAAGGAAGAGGACCGTCTATACCAGTTGTATGTCGAGGCGAGAACGCGGTTGCAGGAAGAGATCGGTCGTGTGAAAGGCGAGTCGCACGACCAGATGATTGCGGGGATAGACCAAGACCCGTTTGGCACGCCCTACCGTATGGTACTGGGCAAGCTACGGGCTTGGGCACCACCCTTGACGCAGACACTCCAACCGGATGTCCTCCGAGGGGTTCTGTCGTCACTATTCCCGCAGCGGGCCAGTTTTTCACCACCATCTATGGCCCGCCCTGCACCGCAAGAGGAGGAGAACAGTGTCGCACCACAGATGGAGGAGGAAGAGCTCGAGGAAGCAGTTCGCCGATCTCGCGGCAAGAGCACCGCACCTGGCCTTGATGGCGTTCCCGGGAGGGCGTTAACTCTGGCCCTTAAGATCCTTGGGCCCAGAGTGCGAGGACTTTTCACTGCCTGTCTGGCTCAAGCCATAATTCCACAGCGGTGGAAGACAGGCAGGTTAGTCCTCATCAAGAAGGAGGGTCGCCCGGCGGATTCAGCCTCTGCCTACAGGCCAATTGTGCTCTTGAGCGAGATCGCCAAGCTCTTCGAGTGGGTTGTGAAGAGGAGGTTGAAACACCACTTGGAGCGGACAGGTCCAAATCTCTCGGACCAGCAGTATGGTTTCCGCAGTGGGCGCTCGACGGTGGATGCCATACTGAAGGTGAAGTCCCATGCGCAGGATGCGGTGGCCCGGGGCGATGGAGTCTTGGCGGTGTCTTTAGACATCGCCAACGCCTTCAACTCCCTGTCCTGGCCCTGCATTGAGGAGGCACTTATCTATCAGCGCGTGCCTCCATACCTGCGCCGCGTCATCGGGGATACCTGTCCGGAAGGTCTGTGACCTTTCCGGCTCCTGGAGGAGAGTGGGAGGAGTATGAAGTGTCGTGCGGTGTTCCACAGGGCTCGGTTCTTGGGCCACTCCTGTGGAACATCGGGTACGACTGGGTGTTAAGAGGCGACACCCTACGAGGAGTTGAAGTCCTCTGCTACGCCGATGATACGCTGGTCTTGGCGCAGCAGAGGAATTATCGCGAGGCAGCAGTGCTCGCAACGGCCGGAGTGGCCGACGTCGTCTGACGAATAAGGAGGTTAGGGTTGGAGGTTGCCCTGAACAAGTCCGAGGCATTATACTTCCATGCTCCCCGAAAGGGCCCACCAGCAGATGCCCACGTCGTTGTCGGTGGCGTCAACATTGACGTCAAGAGGAGCATGAAGTACCTCGGACTTGTTCTAGACGGTCGGTGGAGTTTCCGGGGCCATTTTACATCCTTGGCCCCGAAACTGTTAAAAACGGCGGCGGCATTGGCGCGCCTTTTGCCCAATGTCGACGGGCCGAGCGCCTCGAGCCGACGGCTGTACACCGGAGTGGTCCGATCGATGGCCCTCTATGGCGCTCCTGTATGGGCGGACGCCCTGGATCGGCAAAACATTGCCCTGCTGCGACGTGCGCAGAGGGTGATGGCCATCCGGGCGATACGGGGGTATCGGACCATCTCCAGCGAGGCGGCGTGCGTGCTGACAGGAGTCATGCCGTGGGACCTGGACGCGACGTCTCTGGCGTCGGTCTATTGCCGGCGTCGGGGCCTTGCGTCCGGGGATCCGGCAAGCCCAGCGCGCACCGAGGAGGAGCGGGAAGCCGCAGTAAAAGTGTGGGAATCCCGGCTGGCAACTCCATCTGCCGGCCGGTTGACGATCGAGGCGGTTCGTCCAATCTTCCGCCAGTGGTTAGCGCGGCGTCTCGGCGTCCTAACCTTCCCCGCACGACACAGGTACTCACAGGGCATGGCTGCTTCGGGGGTTACCTGTGTCGGATCGCCGGGAGGGAGCCCGACGCTCGCTGCCACCACTGCGACGACTGCCTCGATGAGACGGCCCAGCACACGTTGGAGGTGTGCACAGCCTGGGCGTCTCAACATCGCGCTCTGCGCGACGTCATAGGGGACGACCTCTCCCTGCCGGCCGTTGTCAAAGCCATGGCCGGTAGCGAGACGTCGTGGGATGCGGTCTCCTCCTTCTGCGAGGCAGTGGTGCTCGAGAAGGAGTCGGCGGAACGGGCGAGGGAGGCTTTTGCCGAACTCACCATCCGCCGTAAGAGACTGGGTCGCCGGAGGGCGGCTCACGACCACCGCCTTCCGCCCTAATGTGCCAGAGGGCGGTCAGCTTGGAGAAGTTGGGCGCCTACTAACCTGGCCCGAGTAGTCGCGCGCAGGTTGCTCCCGCGCGCTACTCCGAGCAGGTCATCGAGGGTGCCCACACACCCTTGACTCCGCGACGTGCCTTTGCTGGCTCCCGCCGCCGCGTCTCGCGGAAGACTATTGTCCCCGCGTCTCGCGGCCCGTGGCGGTCGAGGAGGAGCACCGTGAGGTTTTAGTGGGTATTCGGACGGCCATCTGCCAGTCCGCGAGCCCCACATAACCCCAATTTTGTGCCGTGTGATCCCGGACTAGAATAGGATCATCCTGGTACTGGTGGTGTCGTAAGAGGCGACTAAAGTACGTGTGGTAGAGTCACGTCGCCAGCAATGGCAACACGCATGGGCAGACTCGACCGGATCATTACCACCCCCGGCATTTAAAACCGGCGTGAAGTAGTGGCTTTATGCCACTGCGTTTCACATCAGGTAATGCCGGGCCCCGGCGCCCAACCCATCTTAAAGGCCGGCAACGCACCTGTAACTCCTCTAGGGTTGCACGGGGCCGTGGGCGGCGGTAATCACTTACCATCAGGTGACCTGCACGCTCGTTTGCCGTGTCTTTTCCATAAAAAAAAAAATAAAAAATAACCCGCTCGAGTCCCCTCGGGCCGGTATCCGTAATAGGATTACCTCACGTAAAAAAAAAAAGGTATATATTTCGTACCTATTAGAGATAACGCTGAACACTTACGGCAAAAAAAATGGCATTTAATATCTGTTAATAACTATTTTTTTAATTATTTATACATATCTGTATAGGCCACCATATAACTGTTAAAGCGATAGTTGCTCGTTCGATTTCTACTTGGGGCAAAGACTTATCTGCATTTCCTTGTTCTGGCAGGACTTAACGCAACGTGGAATTCCATTCAACATTCAAAGTCGCGAACTCAGGCTAAAAGCGGGGAACAGAATATTTGACACTAGAGCCCTAATTTATACTAAACCGCTCTGAGCTCTGCGATGTCGTTTAAATAATCATTGAATGAAAACGCATCTTAAGATCGATCTAAGAATTTTAGTTCTTCCTACCTTTGTTCCTTGCAATGAGGGCTTCTAAAAATATTATCTAAATAAGATAATATTTTTTATTATTTATTAAGATAACATTATCTAGATAAGATAATATTTTTTAAGCTGAGCACAATAATTCAAATTAATTACCTACCTCCTCATTTTTTATCCATTATCATATTTTTATTTTTCGCTAACTCAACATTAAAATAATTGTTATGATAGAATTAGAAATTGCAAGAAAATTTTCACAAAATTGGCAATTGTAGCTTTATTTATAAGGTAATCATATGTTTTACTTATTTTTTTCGTTTTTAAATATAAAATTTAAATTGAGACCGTCGTAGCCTAGTGGCACAGGCGTGCGAATGTAAACACGACGGTTGCGGGTTCGATTCCCTCTCGGGGGAATGATACATATTTATTTTTCATTTTCACGCTCTGGTAACGAGGCGAGTAGAGTTTCGCCACTCATCACGCAATGCCTCAATAAGAATTTGATGGAAAGTGGGAAACGGAAATGTTTTAGTGAAAAACGAAGTGTCTGTAATACGTACTGGGTCCCAGTCCCAGTGTTTCTCAGTCCCAGTGTTCCTCAGCCTACTCTGCTATGTGCGGGATACAGCGATAAGCTAAAAAACCTATGCGGGTAGTATAAAATGTGGCAAATTAAAATTCAAAGTAAATAAACACATATACAAGAAATGTATATAACTTCATATCTTTTCATATTTAATATTCATATACATTGAGCTTATAGTTACTAATATTCAAAATGATGAAAGTTTAAAATCTATGAACACTTAATTACCAATAAATTTACATATATTTTTTTACAATATAATCATTAAGGTTAAAATAGATTCCTCCGACGTCATCGATTATTTGCAAATCGGCGGCCATTATACCAGTATATGTGTCTAACATTACAGGGAAAATTTAATTTTAAAAATTGATTATTAACAATACATGGAAAATATCAATGAAATAATTATTGCACGGATTCTAAACTTTTTTTTAAAATAATCTTTTTAAATATAGGTAACGTGTTGAAAAATATTTTTCTATATTAGTAATTATAACGCACATTTAACATTCAGTTCCAACAAAAAAAATAAAAAATATTTGTACACAATGGAATGGATTTATAAAATGTCTTTTATACATAATAAAATTTAGTCTTATCTTGTATTATATTATTATAATTCATTACTATAAAATATAAACTATAAATATTATATTAAAAATGCTCGCCTTTCACATCTCAAATGATAAGAGTTCTTACCATTTTAATTTTAATCTGTTATATTTTCGAAAGATACATAGTTTAAGTATCTAAATATTAAATCTAAATAAATAATTAACAATCTCAAAAATTTATTTACATATACACGTAACATAATACTATAGTTTGACTTCGACATGATAGTTGACATTTCATGTCAATTATTTATATACGAAATGGCGCGAAAATTATTATTTAAGCACTTTTAAAATAAAATAATTATGTCTAGACTATTTAAAACCGCCATCTTAAAACATATTTAAAACTAGTCTTATTTATCAACGTTTAAATTGTAATTTTGGTACCCGGGCCGCAGGTTGTTGTCTGCGTTGACAGGGGAAGGTGGGGTCGGTGGGATGTAGGGATATCTTGGGTAAGGAGGGTAGGGGTAGGGGTAACCGGAGGGTAATAATTGAGGGTTATGGAAGGGAGGCAAGAGGGCAGGGGAAGGATAACCATAGGGAAGTCCCACAGATGATGCAGCGGCCTGTAAAATAGACGCGGCGAAGGCAGGGTCGCTATAAACGGCGGCGTACGGCCAGGCCACTGCGATGCGTTGCCTTTTGTCTTTCATTCGACGATTTTGAAACCATACCTGTTGGCAAAAGAAAATTTAATTAGTAATTTGAGTCTATGTAAGGCAGTCGTGGTTCGGTGTAATAGCGTGGGAAAGGAAATGCAGTATTTTCATGTTCTCGCTAGGATAAGGAAAAAAACCTCGTTAAGTTCAGCCATTAAAACAAAACGTCTCTAACACTAAGTTCCCTCTTCGTACTCGGCTAAATGCGTGAAGCTAAATCATTTATTCATAAAATACATAAGTAAAAACAAACTTTCTAGCTTTTATACGTGTGATATACCATAGAAATTTTATCGTCTGCCATTCATGTCATATGTTAATTCAATATAAAATAATAAAACAAGTCCTACAGCCATAAAGAGAATTCAAAAAACACTATTAAAACTGGAATCAGACCAATAAACGGGTATCAATAAATACCTAATGTGTTATCACTCAGATTTATTTCGACGATCATTCTTACATTTACAGGTGCGCTGAGCTGTACTTCACACACTATCGCTAATTAATTACGTATTATATACACTAAAATATATTATTGCGGCGGAAAGGTTATATAAAATATCAAATTTATTTATATTTTGAGGTTTAGGTAAGATTTGCATATGTGCAAATAGATAATGAAATGTACAAATTCTTTAAAAGATTGCCTTCTAATAACATTTTCTACTATAAACAAAATGTCAGCAAAAACACAATGTAATTTAGCAATTAAGTTATATTTACTATATTTTAATTATCAATTAATATAACTCGTCGGTGTTATCCGTCGAGTGGTTATCGTGTCCGTAACGTAAAACGCCTAAAAATTAGTTTTCTTTTTATTATCAAAAATAAAATAGATAACATAAAAAATCAATACTCTACTATCTTTAATATTTTAATTTTCAAAGGGATTAGAAAAGATACTTTTGTAAATAATAACTAATGCCTAAATACTGAACATGTAAATACTACAAAAATTTTACACTATTTGAGATGTTAGCTATTTTATGAATATGCACTAACGGTATATTAAAGGAAAACAATCGTACAGTAAGCAAAAACATTAAAAGCAACACCAAAATCATTAAAGCAGTTATGGCCGTTTACAACAAATGCTTAAATAAATACCCTAAGAACCTTTAAAACGCCTTTTGTGCGACTACAGTATGACGTGTTAATTGACGAGAATTTTGCAGTAAAATTGCACGCAAAATGGCCGCCTTACGTCACAACAAAAATGATTACTTTCTACTTTTCTAATTTGTTAATATATACAGTCTTACAGCATTATTAGATATACACACGTATTAAAGTTATAATTTTAAAGAAATAAAAAGTAGGCGGGAAGTGGGAAACAGAGTGTCTTAGCACTCTGGTTCTCTCTGTCTACTATGAAACCTGTTATTTTTTAGCAGTGAAATGTATTATAATAATTTAAAAAAACATTTTATAATTACACTTTTTCAATATTATAGTTTTTTTTTTCTCATACCGCAATAAAACTTCATCACAATAAGCAAACACACGAAATCTCTATTTTTATAACGCATCAAATGGTAGCCGCGGTTTAATTAAATAGTTTTTAATTGGTATCATCGCACCATAAAACAGATGCTCAACCATAGACAACTGATGCTTATAATTTAATTTTTACATTTTAAATTTAAAAAATTAATTATAATCATCAGTTGTCTATGTCATTTTAAATTTTTGAATATATGTTCGGAATGTAAAATAAATAACTTAACAAATTAAATAATTTATATATAGACTACCTAAATATACTTAATGTTATTTCTCTCTTTGACTATAAATGTTGCAATATATTTTAAAAATAATTAAAATGAATATTAAAATTGTCAATAATACAAAGCAATAGAAATTTAGCGAGAATACAAAATAAAACAATATTTATATACACAGCACAAATTAGCTCTAAGCTCTACCCTACCTAATCATAAAACAATAAACCAAAAAGAACAAACCAACCAAAATTAACTTGTCTATCACTCGATAAAAGGCGCAGCCCATCCTTCACATCCATAGTTTACTAATGATAAGCCTCTTTTGTACTTTTTCTAATCTTTAAAATGTTCTTTTCGGCATTAATGTTCATTAGCGTCGCACAGCTACTGAATAATTCGGTCGGTTTCTTTTATTAATGCACATCAACAAATTAGCGTGAATGTAAAATTCGAATGAGCTATAAACACGTTTCTTACCGGTTTTCTTTTTTTTTATTTAGTGGAAGTGATAATTGACATTATGACTCGACGGCCAGTGTTTACGGAGAATTTGAATTTAAATTGGCGTACGGTATTTGAATGTGGAATTAATTATGTTATATTGGTACACAGTAAAAATTGATTTGATAATCGTAACGTTTATGAATATTATATAGAAATTATTTTTATTTTGTTTTTAATTTCACATTGGTAACTCAATAAAGATTTTTGTGTAGTTTAAACGATTGTAATACTTAAGCATTAGCACTTGTGACTTTATGTGACTTCAAAAGCACCGTTCACTGAATGTTTTATCAATCATCGTCAAAGAGTCTGTCTTTAAATTATCTACTTACTCGTGTACCCACCTAATGTTCAACTAATAATAAATTTTCACATCACATTTTCATAATATATGTGGAAGCATGCATTACGGTCATCTAAATTACATCTGTTATCGCATCTTTCTTTCAAAAATATCATACGAAGTAATAATTAAGACATAAATGTCAGTAACAAAGTTCAAATTGTTTCACATGTCAATATCGTGTTTCTGCGTATTAGCGAAACAGCATAAATTGTATGTGATGGAAATTATTGGGGTTCTAATTAAAGCATCATACCGTAGTTGTAAAACACTAAACAACGTTTGTAAATAGGACATCGGCTGCGTTCACAATGGATAGCAAAACTTGTTGTTGTAGGTACCGTTCAAGTTGGGCGGTGATAGCCAGTTTTAACCACATATATAAAATGTAATTTTTGAATAACCTACTTAATTGTAGTATATTCGTTAATATTAAATAATATTGTCTTAAAAACAACAATCAACAGGTAATAAATAAATTCTAAATAAATATAATAATTACCAAACTATAACTTTACTGCATTTAAAGTTATTTAAACTTATTGCATAAGAATAGTTTTCACTAATTCAATAATTTATTTGTAAATAACTTTGGAGACACCACAGATAAAATACACTTAGAACATTGATATCAACGTCAGATGACAAATCAGGCTATTGCTGAAAACAAAGAGCCTTATACCGATTTGACATCTTTTGAAAGTGCCTTGAAGCTCGATATTAATATTTAATATGTCGTATTACGAAAACACGTCATTTTGTGAATGATTCAGGTCACGATGTGGGTGGGTTGTGAAACAGTTACAAAATATAATGTAAGTATGTAGGTATGAATGTGTGGGCTTTTCAGCTAAACATTATGAAAAGTTTTGTCAAACAATTAGGTATTTGAGACCTTCAATTTTTTTAAAAAAGGTTTTCGAAACTTAAGAATTTTCGTTGAATACGTATAGGCGTTAAGGAAATTGCACGTGAATCTATACTCTACAACTAATATTAGAAAGCTAGTAATTTTTTGATTGTACTCGCTACATAGTCAATTTATCCAGGCTAAGCCGTACGAAAACTGCAAATAAAATTTCTATGTTACTTCAAAACATTTTCTTGTATCAATTGAATATTTTATTATACAAAAAAAAACTAAATTAAACAAATTTTACCTTAATAGTAGACTCTGGTAGCTGCAACTGTGCCGCAAGTTCACATCTTCTCGGTCGCGATACATAATTTTCTTTCATAAACTCCTTTTCTAGACGTGCAAGCTGTTCTCGAGTGAAAGCTGTGCGGTATCGCCTGTTTAAAAAAAGTATTATTACTAAATAATAATTAATGAATAAGTAAATAATAATAAAGAAATATATAGGCTCTTTTTATAGTCTCGATAATTATATTATTTATTTTAATTCATGACAAGAAGTAATCGTTAGACAATTTCAAATTTTATATAAGTACTTTAATCAAATGAAGTATTTCATAAACTTTTTATTTCTTACCTAATATTAGGATCTGGTGCTGAGCTAGATGTGTTGATTGGTTCTGATTGTGGACTTAAGGATTCTATAGACAAAAATTATCATTAATATTTTGAATTAAGTACCGCAATACTTTGCATAGGCTTAATTTAAAAAAAAATTCGAATTTCGATAAACTTTCTTAGCAGAAAGCCATATTTTCTTTTATTTCAAAGAAAAGAAAACATTGCTTTACAAAATGTAAAGTAACGAGCAAAAATTAACAAGTGCGTTGCTATTGAATTGATTGGTTCAAACCATTGGCTCAATAATGACTTATCTTTTCAAAGGAGCTCTAAAGGGTTATAAGTAGTACTTAGAGCGGCAAGCTTTAATGTTATCTTAATTACTGTTTTGTCTAGACATCAGCTACTTGCTTAAACTCCTTTTATGTGTACAGCTGAATATAAATAGATATCTACTAATAATATATTTCAGATTTCTTAAACGATATAAATATTCAGAAAATATTTAATTAGAATCAGTTACAATTTAGAAGGATTGAAATAAATGATTTTATGCTTTTGAATATAAATTGTCAATTATTTATGTACTGTGTACACTTTAACGTGACATTTAATTAAAAATAAAATTAAAAAGACAAATTTAAAATAATAAGGTTGTATGTCATGATATTAAAAAAATGTTGTTTTGACCGGAAACAATCGAACGTCTTAATCATGCCGCCATTACTGCCATAGATAGTTATAGAGTATAGACAAAACTTGAAAGCTTCCACCAATGTCAATACACTGTTTTTAGTACCACTTCTGACTAATAAGAGATGTAAAGTCGGCATTTTTTCAAAATCTAAACCTTCGGTGCCTTTGTAATATACTTATATGCGGTTCATGGGAAAATATTTAATTAGAAAATAGCTTATTTGTATTTGTTTTGTTAATGTACGTTTTGAAACTGAGGGCGTGCAATTAACACCTACGGCTACTGGTTTCTGACCGAGGATTTTATGATAAGTCAATTTTAACTAATTAGTTGTAGGTACATTACAGTTTTTATGTTAACAATAGTGTATTGAATGAAATTTGTTGGTTAATTAATCATTTCATCAAAAAATAAAACAATTATTGAAGTAGCTACTTTATATAATGTATTTTTATTTTTTTGTTCATTGTTCAATGTTCCCAAGTTGATATAGTTTAATTAGGCACTAAACCAGTTGCCCTTGTATATAAATTCCATACGGTACTCATTTTATTTATTTCTATACTTCTTCGGAAATCAACAATATGTTTAATCATATTTTTGAAACAAAATAAATTGAACAAACAAACTGTTTACATAATTATATAAAACATCGTCGTAGTCGTCATATATTCAATTAGCATATCGTGAATTTCGCAGGCAAATGACTATCATTATAGAACATTTATTACGAGTGTTCAATACTGTTGGTGTCCTTAAGCGCCCATATGTTGTAATAAAATAATAAATAGATAATATATTTTTATATATAAGGCATTCGAATACTTGATAAAATTAAAAAGCTTCTGTTGGTAAATTACGTCAAGATGTCTTTCAGCCTAGTAAATGATTAAAATCTTTAATGTAAAACTTCATATTTTTTCTTCATTATAAATGCTACTTAATATAATTGGATATATTTATTTTAAAACAATTTATTTATTTGGCATAAAAGAAAATTTAATCACTTTTAAATTCTGAAATGATTTCTGATATTCATTTTCTGCCGGATATTTTTACAAAAGTTCGGCATTGACCCAAGAACTAATTTTACTAAATATGTCTCCACCACTTGACTAGTTCCCATGCTGGGTGGCGACAGAACACTTAAACATTTTGCAAATAGTCTAGCCTCACTTCCTTTAATATTAGTATTTTTTATAATCTTGTAACTTTTAAATTATTTACCAGCTGCTGTGGCGTGTGTCTTATTTTTTTTTCAATTTAGCTTTATTCCGCATGTATTCCACATATAGAATGGTAAGCTGAGTTAACCTAGTGTTGACACACTCTTTTCTCTACTTTTCGCCTAACTTTCAAAACATTTCGAGCTGAGCAAATCTCTATACCGCGCTCAGCATTGTAACAGAGCGGCGACATAAAAATGTTAAATAATGCATTCCCGAATATGAATTGAACCCACAACCATCTCGTCTACCGGCACGCTATGAGCCACTGCCCTATGATAGCCCCAAAAAAATATGTCATAGACAAATTTGAGTGCTTCCTCACTTAGTTTCCGTTTCGTTTTTAAATGTATTTATAACTGGCGACATGTTTTATAGAGACGTTTTGAAGTGTGTTGGATAAGTATTAAGTGGTTCTTTTTTATTTTAAACATGCTTTTAGTATAACTTATCCTTTCTTTAGAATTATTTTTTCCATTATATTTATTTGAATACTTATTCATGCACGCTGTATCCCACATATGACAAGGTAGGTAGTGCCTTAGGGGAACCTAATATTAGAAGTTATTGCTTGTTAATTGGAGAGACTCAACGCCGTGCTTTGTCTTGTTGCTAGAGCGGGAAAATAAAAATATTTAACTATCCTAAATGGGCATCGAACCCTCAACCGCCGTGATTACAGTCAAACGCTGTGCCACTACGCCACGTCGGCATGTAACAGTGTTTATTTAAATTTCGAAACCCCGTCGGTCCGTCATTGTTTCAAAACACGCTAATTGAACAAACCAATACTGGAGTCATAAAGTTGAAAGATGTAAGGGCGACAACATATGCGGCGCTTTTACACGTACCTACTTACTTATAACTAAAATATATTTTTTACATGTTTTTTGTTTGTTTGTATTAGTTACATTGTTTAATTTCTTTTTTTATATTTATTGAATGAGTTGCCTCGTAGATAGCCAATTAACTTAAAAAAACCATTATTCCTAGTTTGACTACATAGATATTTGTTTTATATCAAAGTAAAATATTTCTATCTTTCTGAAGCTAACAGGTACCTATCAGTAAAAACTTCAAGACAATGCACTGTGTCATGTCGGTGAAAAAGTGGAAAACGTTTCATTTCAAAAAGTAACACATTATTGGAAACAAAATCATTTGTATCCATTATCACTTTCTGAAACATCGATATATACCTACTAAGTAGGTACGCTACGCTTTGAACTTTTTAAGGAATGTATAATATTATTACGCCGAAATATTTATATTAAGATGCGATGAATAAGAAAAATATTATATATTTATTTGAAATTAAAAGTTAACATAATATTATTCAGATAATCCTAAAGATTGAAACAATTTCACGCACGATTTAATCGATTAATCGGTTAAACCGATTACCTTTTCACTAAATGGTTAATTAATAGTGGTCTGACAATTTGGGGACCAAATAGCCCTTGTAATAGCCGTAAAGCGATCCATACATTAACAATAGGAATTATCGAGAATTGCCTTTGCCACCCCACGCCACGCGTCGGTTATTATTCTGTAGTCGCCATGTTTATTGTCTACTGCATTTGTGATTTGAAATTGGAATGCTTTTTGATATTGTTTATAGATAATGTTCTGTTGATATATAAACTTTTAGTTTGAGTATCTGTAGAATTTTAGTTTTAATTTTAACAGATTAAAAGGTTAGATGCTAAAAGTTACACTATAGAAACTATTCTACATAATGTATAACAGTATAAGTAGGCCATAAAAAAACGAAATATATTTTAGGACATTTCAAGAATAGATCTAGATACGAACATATATTTTATATATAGTAATCACAAGCAAGCAAGAGATTAACAAATTCACTACAAATGCAATTGTAAAAATCAAAAGATCTCCCAAAAGAATTAAACCGAATTAGGAAAGATGAAAGCAAAACATTTGCTGAACAATTATCCAATGTAGAGCCAATTACACGGTGTCATCCCTCGGCACGCTCCCCTAAACCAATTTTGATAATAAAATCCGAATCTAGTAGTCGGCAACAATGAAATGAAGATAAATATCTCCGTAGGGGATTCGCCATAAAAACAAATTCAGTTAAGGCCAATTGACTTATGTCCAAGTCGACGTGTAATTAAAACTGTCAAATTGTGGCGGGAATCCACCCACGCTGAGTTTTCTTTTTCTAAAGGTCACAGACAATACATGGTCCATTGGCATCGACAGCTGCGGTTTTACATCAATTATATTGCCGGTAATTAATTTAATTAAATGCTCTAAATTCATTGCAATTCGCTCTAATTGTACTAAATATTAATTGCTTTCACCAATTTTTATAATTTTCGTGGATTTTCTTTCATATTGTTTGATCTGAGACTAACTTAGTAAAATCTGATTAAAATTATAGAAAACTAGTAAAAGATTTATCCATTATCTGTAGAATTTTAGTTGTGATTTTAGAACACAAATTTAACTTTGACTGACTTTGATTTAATTTGACAAATTTTTAAGTGTTATAGCGTTGTAAAAGACAATTTTTTACAGTAAAAGTATTATTACAAACTTTATTGTGAGGCTGGAAAAAAATCAAAGACATTTCAAAAATATACTAGACTATACATTTACCACCATAACGGTAAATATAACCTTTATAAATGTTATGACTGATATACAAAAGATGGTACGGGACACAAATACTGGCGGTATCTTTCAAAGCCATTGTAAAAATCTCATAATTGCTTCATAGCACGACAAACTTTTGATTTTGATTCATTTTTGCCAACTTAATTCTTATGTTAAGTAATTAAGGTTGAACATTAAAATATGGCTAGTAAAGGCTTTTACCTGCAAAGATGTTAAGTTTGTTTGTACATTTTATGATACAGTTTGTGCGGGCAGGCTTTTGAGAATGATACACCCGCAATTAGCAAAATAGTTAGGTGTTAATGGAATATTTTTTTAACTTTACTTTGTATCCCGCACATGGCAGAGTAGGCAGAAAGAAGTTGGGAACCTCATGTTAAAATGTTAAAGGTACATTTAATCACAGCATTAATATTTAATGTAGCTTAAGTATTTATATGATATACATAATCAAATACCTCTTCTTTTAGGCGACGTAGGTGGCGTATTACGCATAATATTTCTGCACATATGCGAATTAGACATCTTATCTGCCGACAGTTCTGTCAATATGCCCATTGAATAATTTTTTAGCTCCATTGTAATTAAAAGAAATAACAAAAACGAAAAACAATAAAAGCACTGGCTGCTTACAGTTGTGCACTGAAAAAAGTGAACTGTCACTTTGTTTTTGTGTGAAACGCCTTATAAGTACTCACGCACACACCTACACACACCTATGTATACTATTTTAGTTGTTATTTAAAGAGTAATAAGGACCGATAGTTGCACACGTCAACACGCGGTTTAGTCTACTAAAAATCTATAATGCGGTAGCCAATAACGTAGCTCGTTCCTCTCCCTGCTGAAGGGCGGGGCCGCGATTATATACCTTTCCTTTTCGCTCACGAGCTTTCATAAGCTTTACGTAAACAGTTAAATGTTAAAGCTCGGAGCATACAAGGCTTTTGAATTTTTACGATCGAATATTTGGTGTTTCTTTTGTTCTATAAATGTAGATAATTTTATTGGTGATATTTCACATTTGTTGAAAATAATTAAAAGTTTTTATAGTGATAGAGAATAATACTAAGTATAAATATAGGTCTGAATAATCATGTAATTAATAATTGTATATTTTGTTCAACATACCTATTTAAATGTAAAAAAAGATCTATTTATAAAAAAAGAATCAAGATACATTTGTATTAGCTAAAATTGTCTACCCAATCATCTCTGTGTGTACCCACCCTAATAATTTAATTCGCTTCATCTCGTTTAATCTCAGCATCATGGCACGTTATTACTCGGCTGGAGTTATTAATACGTTATAACACCTCTGATAAATCGGTTTATATAGTGTTATGCCTTAAACCCTTATATATAAATACGTACTTATGTTAGGTTTGGGATAATTTACAAAGTTATATAGTCACGAGTAATTATTATTGGATATACATACTAAGAAAATTATTATTCAATTGTTCCTCAGGTAAGTTTGGGTAACACGAGTCAGCGTAGTCTAAAATCGGTAACAGTAGTGAATGAGCTAGAGCAGTTTTGGTCCTTATAGGTAGGAAATATTTCCATTGTTTGAGCGATCCGATCGTGGCAAAGAATTTACGGCTAACCTCAGCTATCTTTACTGACCAAGATAGGGAATTGTCTTTAATAATGCCAAGGTTCTTTATAGATGAATTTTAGTTGCTTAAATGAGAATGATTTTTAGTTGCTTAGAGCTACCAATAATACTAACCTGTGACTTGGCAGGATTGACAGTTAAGCCGAAAAATCTGCTCCACCTACTAACATTCTGCAAATCTTCGTTAGCTTTCGAATAGCCTCACTTTTATCATCCAACGGAGCGGCTAAGTAAATTTGAAGGTCGTTAGCATATATAGAGAGGAAGAGGATATGTTTTGGGAAATGGAATTAATAAAAATAGAGAAAAGGAGAGGAGGAGGGAACCTTGGGGAACACCAGCGGAAGGAGAGCAAAGGGAAGATGACTTGTCATTGGCTTGAACGTACTGTCGCTGATCATATAAATAGCTTCTGAACAACTCAGTGGCTTCAGGAGAGATATTTATTAAACGTAGAACAGCAACTAGGAGATCAGTATCAACGGTATTGAAGGCGAAGGCGAATTTGTTTGTCCATATTCAATCTGATATCGTCACAAATTTTAATCAGAGTAGTGACTGTGTTATGGCCGTTATGGAATCCAGACTGGAACTCCGATAATATATGATTGTCTAACAGATATTGATTTAGTTGCTGAACCAGAGGCATCAATTTGATGGCTAGGATAATGTTTCTTACCTGGGATGGGGTTATAGGAGCAATGTTAAAAGGAACGGTTGTGGGAGACGGCAAGGAGTTGATATAATTCAATGTATTTGCCTTAATTCTGTTGTCCATAGGTGTTATCGAGACAAAGTGGTTATTCAAGGCATCAACGTCTAGATTGCAATTCAATTCCTTACGTTGCCGGCCGATGCCTAGTGATTCCAAACATTTCCACACCTTACGTGGGCTTAAGTTTTGTAAGCTCAGATCAATGTAATTACGCTGTGCATCCCTGCAAACTCTGTTACATCGATTACGCAAGCTCTTATATCTTAAAAGATTATGATCGGTGGGATTATGCTTATATTTGGATTTTGCCACATTTCTTTTAGTCATTAGTGCCTTAATATCTGACGTCAGCCATGGAGCGGGTAAGTTTTTTAATTTAATTGGCTGAAAAGGAGCGTGCTTGTCATAGAGATCAGTTAAAATGGAATGAAATATATCCAATTTGTCATCTGCTACCTACCTACCTATCTACCTACCTACCTACCTACTACCTACCTACCTACCTACCTACCTACCTACCTACGTAACCTAAAAATGTTGGAAATGGATTCTGTTAGTTATCCTTTAACACCCTGGCTAATTTTCTTAAAAATATTTTCAATGTACAGAAACGACTTTTCTACAGATTTATTATAAGTATAGATTACGTATACTATTAAATATATTTAAAAAAACGTAATATAAATAAAAGTACTAATTTATATAATATAATAAATGCACGAAGTATATAATAAAATATATAATAAAATGTGCACAGATCACATTATTCACCCGTCACCACCAGCAGTACCTAACAAAAAAATAATAATAAAGCGGTAGGAGATTACTTACAGTATAATAATAATAATAATAAAAGCCTTTATTTCACAGAAATTACATTTTTTTTTTAATATATATATATATATATTAAAAAAAATGTAATTTCTCTATATATATATACATATATATATATATATATATATATATATATATATATATATATATATATATATATATATATATATATATATATATATATATATATATATATATATATATATATATATATATATATATATATATATATATATATATATATATATATCCATATTTATCCAGAGGGTGCCCTGACTAATATCTGTTCGATATTTGTTCTTGGGCATACGGGTACGCGACCCCGGATCCTCGAGCCACCACTTGTTATAACCACCGTCCAGTCCATAAAAGTGGTGTCCCCTTCTTTTAATCTCTTCCTTTTTCCTACCCTCTCCTTCTACCCATCCTTCCCCCTTTTTCTATCTATCCTACTCCTCTCCCCAGGTTTCTTCCCACAAAGGGTTTTGGAGGTCAGATGGCAGTCGCTCCATTTAAAAACCGCCATACGCCGCTACAATGGAACGTTTAAATGAAAAACTGGGTACGGCTAGGGCGGCGCCGCTAAACGACGCGCAGGCACATCGCCCTACACCTGCGATAAGTGGGCAAGGGCTACCGTGTCAAGTACGGGCACGGCTAAAGACGCGAGTACCCAGAAAGAAACTCCGCTTTGCAACTTGGAATCTTTCGACCAACACCGAGACTGCTCAGGAGGCTTGGGATCGAGCTCAGTCGGCAATCATTGCGGCGGGCAAGCGAGTTCTTGGCCTTTCTAGGGGAGGACGTGTCATCGACAGGGAGACATGGTGGTGGAATGACGAGGTGCAGGAGGTGACTCGTGAAAAGAAGGATGCTTTTAAGAAGTGGCAGCAATCCAACTCTCCTGAAGACAGACTGGAGTACATAGTAGCTAAACGTGCCTGTAAAAGAGCTGTAGCCAGAGCCCGCAGTGAAAGTTTGTCACCATTATATGATAAGCTTGAAACTGTGGAGGGGCAGAAGTTCATTTACAAACTGGCACGTTCCCGGGATAAAGCGACGCAAGATATCGCAAAATGTCTTTGCGTCAGAGATTCCCAGGGCACGCTGCTCTGTAGTCATGCCTCTGTGAAGGAGAGGTGGAGAAGCTACTTTCAGGAGTTGCTGAATACTCAGCACCCATGCAGTCTTCATCACGACCCACCCCCTAACCTCGGACTTATTGCCCCGATAACCCTTGACGAAACTCGTAATTGCCTTAGACGCATGAAGAACGGAAAAGCGGTGGGACCTGACGACATTCCGATCGAAGCGTGGAAATCGTTGGGCTCTCTTGGTGTGCTCATGCTTACTGCCCTTTTTAACCATATCTTGAACACTGGAAAGATGCCACACCAGTGGCGGCTTAGCTTTATTACCCCTATTTACAAGGGAAGGGGCAGTGTTCAAGATTGTGGTAGTTATGGGGGCATTAAGCTTATGAGTCATACCATGAAGCTCTTCGAGCGCATGATCGACCTCAGGCTCCGCCGCGAGTGTACTACCTCTGAGTCTCAATATGGATTTCAGCCAGGATCGGGCACTATGGACGCCGTTTTCGCCCTCAGAACATTGATGGAGGCATACAGGGAAAAAAGGAGAGCTCTGCATGTGGCCTTTTTAGATCTGCAGAAGGCCTTTGACTGTGTGCCTCGTCAGTGCATCTGTTGGGCATTGCGATCCAAAGGGATCCCTGAGGCCTATATTGAGATTATCAGAGACATGTACCACGATTCTGCTTCTATGGTTAGGACTGCTTTTGGCGATACTAAACCCTTCCACATTACAGTAGGGGTTCACCAGACAACATTCTCTGTATGCCCAGTTTTGGCAAAGGCCTCCTCCAAATTCTTCCATTCCAGTCTATTATTGGCTATTCTTGTCCACAAAGGTCCTGCTATAGTTCTTATCTCATCTTCCCAACGTCGGTATTGTCTTCCCCTTTTCCTCTTTTTATCTCTTGGGTACCAAAATAAGATAGTTTTATTCCACTATTCGGTTCCTCTTGTAATATGCCCAGTCCATTTCCACTTGAGCGTTTTAATAGTAGTAGTTACGTCAGTTATTTTTGTAATATATCTTATGGTCCTGTGGCGAATTTTTTGTTGTTTTTTTTATATTTAGCATACTTCGTTCTATTGCGCGTTCACAAGTTTGAAGTTTCCTTAGATGAGCCTTTGTAGGAGACCAAGTTTGACATCCATATGTTAGGATAGGTAGAATACAATTATTGTATAATTTTCTTTTATAGAAGATGTTTGTATTATGATTCAACATTATTTCTTTTAGTCCATAGTATCTTTTCCAAGCGTTTCCAATCCTTATATCTATCTCTTTTGACATTAGGTCCTCAAAAGAAATTAACTGTCCTAGATACGTGAATTCGTCGACGTACTCAATTATCTGGTCATTAACTCTGACTTACACACTTACAGTATACCTTACAGCAAACACCAGTAAGAATAAAAAATAATCTTGCAACCTCAGACTACTTACACAAACAAAAAAAACTAAAATAAAATAAAAACCCAAAATTAAAATAATGCTACTTCGTATCTACACACTATAGTATGTAGCAAAAATTGACTATGGTAAAAAGGAACATAAAAACTGAATAATAAGTACATCAAAAATACATGTGATCGTCGATAGGAAATAAATATATATATATATAATTATAATTAAAATATTCATAATTAAAATATGCATAAATAATAACACTAGGAAAAAATATTAACAATTATGACATCATAAAAACAATATTGTCTATGCAATTAAATTAATTTGTAATCTGTAACCGACACCAACAATCAACTGTCAACATTAGATATTATTAATAACAAAAACAAGAAACTGTTTCTGTTAAATTAAGATACTAAATTAGAGAATAATTAATAAATAGCCAATTTATTTAAATAAATCAAGATTTCATACAAACTACCACTACCACATATAAATAGAAAAAGCTACATTATTTAAAGTAAGATAGATTGTATATCAAAATATAACTGTAAGCTAAATAAGTAGTAAAACATTTATAATAATTGGTTAAAAACTGACATAGTGATGCCAGTTTTCTTAAGGCCAGTTTTAGCAAATCAAATCTTATTTTTAGATGTAACATCTTTGAATTTAATCAGTACAGGCCCCTAGGCGTATTGTTGTTAATGCAATCCAAACGATGACAGTGACTAAAATGATTTGCATTGATATCGGGCATTCCAAAATGGTCAGAAAATATTTTAGCAGCAATTGAGGCAACATGCTCATTTTTGCTCTCCGGTATACCATGCATCAGGATGATTTTCCTCCTTGACCTCATCTCCAAGGCATCACATTTACTAGTGAGGAGCTCTAGCTGTTTATGGAGGCTATCCAGAGCAGTTAAAACAAAAGTTCTGATTGTGTTAAACTGAGATGCAATATTTGATGTTGTAGGAACAGGAATGGATGAACTTTGAAGGTTTTGCTAGAACTTAGCCATTCTTTTATTAAAAACTTCACTTAATTCATTAATTGTAAGCTTCATTGACTCCATAGTTATTTATTTCTCACAGGGAAAAAGTAAAAAAAAAATAACTTGATACTTGATTATTTTGTTTGTAACTAAATTGTGCTTCTAGTAAAGGATAATATGTATGCTGGTAGGTGGGATGATTTTTATAGAATTATTGCACTAATGTACATAAGTAATAAATAATCAATATAAAAATTAAATAAAAGCAAGAGCAACAAAATTCGCGTGCAAGTATTTTGACGCCTACCCACCAAAAAAAAAGATAGACTGAAGCGAAACGCAGTGGCATAAAGCCACTACTTCACGCCGGTTTTAAATGCCGGGGGTGGTAATGATCCGGTCGAGTCTGCCCATGCGTGTTGCCATTGCTGGCGACGTGACTCTACCACACGTACTTTAGTCGCCTCTTACGACACCACCAGTACCAGGATGATCCTATTCTAGGCCGGGATCACATGGCAAAAAATTACGTTTAGCTATCTGTATCTATATTAGAAATTTCAAGTAAAACGAAAATATGGAAGCAATAAAATTTAAAAATCATAATACTTTGAACGACAGCAATAAAGAGAAATTTCTAACCAATTTTCATTGTTGACGTGGCCACAATACACCAATCTATAATTGAGCAAAGACAACAAAAAAAGGTACTATTTGTTAATATATATCTATTGTCTGTACCAATTGTATTGGCGGTAAATTTGATAGACGTCACGCTGTCACAAAGCGCTGTCGCCAACACCACCCGTGTTTGTGTGGACAAATGTCGTTGAAACAAACTGCTACTGGAAACGATGACTTGTTGAAATTAACGCGTGAATAACTTTTGTGTGCTTTTCTAAGAAATATGTCTGGTTTATGAATCGATTATTTCTATATTGATAACAAAATGGCAAGAAGTTTCAATATTTAAATAGCTCAGTGCATTATTTAGTTATATATAGTTATCTATGTAAACTAAAGTACGTGTGGTAGAGTCACGTCGCCAGCAATGGCAAGACGCATGGGCAGACTCGACCGGATCATTACCACCCCCGGCAGTTAAAACCGGCGTGAAGTAGTGGCTTTATGCCACTGCGTTTCGCATCAGGTAATACCGGGCCCCGGAGCCCAACACACCTTGTCGGCCGGCAACGCACCTGTAACTCCTTTGGTGTTGCACGGCGTCGTGGGCGGCGGTAATCACTTATCATCAGGTGACCCGAACACTCGTTTGCCTTGTCTGTTCCATAAAAAAAATTGTGGCGCTATGGCACTGCGTCTGATCGTAAACGCGACGGTTGTGGGTTCGATTCCAACTCAGAGTGATGAATACCCCATTATGCAGGAAAAACCATGAGGTTGTTTAATATTTTTAACAATATAAATAGTCGGCATTTTCTTTTGGGTCGGTAAGCAAGTATACCTTCCTACTAAATAAAAATTTGAAGGCCACTATAACTACTATAAGCACTATATCTACAGAAAATAATGACTGGTCTTTTATTAACATTTTTATTTTTTAAATATACCTATTACATGTATTTACTGAGAGTTGTATATTGGTCCATAAAGTAAGCTTAGAGAACATGACTTTGTACTACGAATTACTTAACAAAAAAAGAAATTAAATCTTTTACCTAGAACATTCGTATACAATATTATATTCATTTGTTTAAAAACACATTATATTTTTATAGTCCGACAATAATGATTTAAGTAAGTTAGTGTGTCGTCGGCCTCCGCACTTTGAAGACCACCATTAACCATTTACCGCTACGTTTTAAACTTTTACAAACGGATATTAGTCTCTTAAGATCATTGAAACCTTTTCTTTTAAAAATTCTTTTGTTTCAATTCGGTGCTCAAAGTAGGAAGAATAGCAGAATGAATCTAAAAGATATACAAGAGTGTCTATTGGTATCATTGTTTATTAAAATATACCTATATAAATAACTTTATAAAGGCATACCTATTCTTAAATTTGAATGCCTAATAAAATCTTACTACAAAAATTGAATAATTGACTAAATCACTGAAAACTGTTTTTTAAGCCACTAACCGTGTGGTCTATCATCACCTCCGTCGCTGTCAACTTCGCTCCTGACACTGCCAGGGCTGGCCCTCTTCAAATCTTCAGGTTGACCATCCTGATATCCATTACCCATTCTCTTATCATACGACATGAAAAACGGAAAGTTGGGGACTCTACTCTGTTGAAAATAATACCCCATTTTTCCTTCACGAACTTTCAAGTCTTCGTCTTCTGAATGTTCATTGAAATCGGTAATTGTATTCTCAATATCGATTTCTGGCGATCGACGGTCGGTAACACCGACTATCGATTCGATCGAAAAATTTTTTGGTGGTATTTTTGTTTGCATCTTATTGATCTCTGATTCCATCACTTTAAAGAAGTTCACTACACGCACTGGTCACTAACACCCAAATTCAACGTCCGCGTCTGACAGATCTCTGATGAGTTTTGTGGGTGCTGCGAAGATTTAGAATAACCACGCCTTCCAATGGGGGTGGTTGACTATAATATGATTTTTTTTGCCATATTAAACCTTTGGGTATAGTAATAGAGTTCATTTTTAAACAAAAAAACTTCAATATTTCTGTAAAAAACATGTTTGCAGGCATTTTAAGCTTTACGGTTCTTGATATAAAGTAAATATCAAGTTTAACGTAGAAAAGCAATATAATTGCACGTAATCTGTTGCGGTTTAACGTAAAAAGGTTTTCTTTTTCTTACATAGCGATGAAACCTTTTTTTGCGCTTCTACAAATGATTTATGGATTATATAAAGTTATTATTATACTATTGTGCCGTTTTCCTTTTTTTTTATTTTATTATTGAAACTTATTTTTATGCAATTTGTTTAGTAATTTAATATCTTAAAACATCAATCGCTAAAGAGTTTGTTTGGTTGTAATCTCAGTTTGTATAGTAATACTAAGATTCTATGGTAATCTAGTTCCTGAGGAACTAGTTCGAATTGAAAATGTTTTTCGGGTTAGATAGTTTGTTTATCCCGCTTAGCTAAATTTCATCACGCGCATTATTCGGATGTAGATAATCTGAGTCGCTACGAGCACATAGAATGTTTCGCATGTCATACAAAAGTTTTAGTTATTTTTAACCACGTTGGTAGAGACGCCACGACTGGCCTCAGTTACTAATACAATTAATATGTAAATTACTATCAAAAATGACTAAACATTACCATTTTCTAAATCGTTAAAAATGTATAGCTCTTAATATACCACATGAAGACGTCACCGATAATGTGTGGTCGCCTAGCCGGCTTAATAAACCCGTCACGGTCGCTATAAACGGAACTTTATTAAGTTCACCGACTTAGATTTATGGTGTTTGATTTTGGCCGTTTTTCTATACAAGATTCTTTTTAGCATCACGCTGTATCACACATATAAGAGGGGAGGCAGAGGGAAGCTAGTGTTAAGATGTTCTGTTTCCCATCATCCGACTAATTTTCCAATTGAATCCCCCAAGTGGGAATCGAACCAAAAACCGTCGCACTTGCAGTCACTGTGTACACAAGTACAGATACTGTGCCACTGCACCACAACACATACCTATATAATTATATCCTTATGTTTTATTTTATTAAATAATAAAAAAATAAAGAATATTCCGGTGTTAATTTTTCAATCATTGACAACATGACACGGTCATCCCGTCATCGTATCATATGTAAACCAAAAGTTGTTCTTTTATTTATCTTGCTTTCCACTCTTTAGAAAATAGAAAGATATAGATTCTTTCATAGTATTAACAATATCTAAACTAAGAGACGCCTAAACAAACAAAATATATACAAGCCTACCAACATTAGGCACGCCTAACAAAAGAAAAACGTTTAATATGTATAACATTATTAACATAAGAGATAATAGTCACAGATAAAAAAGGAAACTTATATTTGATTGGGCAATTTTTTTTCGCCATCAAACAGATTCGCATAATATTGCTATAACAGAGTGAACATCCGCTAACAGATAAGGGTAATAAATGATAAGCGTATTACGGAAGAAACTTGCTTGTAGGGTGGATATGTCGGAGACATCTAAAATAATTTGATTTTTAGATATTATCTGATTATTATTATAATTTTTTTAAGTTGCTGCATCTTACAGGGTAGGTAGTAGTCTAAGAGACACTAGTGTTAAGATATTTCGTTTCCCACTGTCTATCTCATTTTTAAGACATTGAGGGTTGAGTGGCGAAACTCAATGCCTTCGTTTTATTTTATATTAGAGATAATGAAAATAATTCTTTCTCCTGACAGGGAATCATACCCACAATCGTACAGTCTCTCGGTGAACTGCTATGGCACGACAGTCTGCAACGGAAGTACCTATTTTTGAATTTGCTTTTTAATGGGTAAACAGAGTGATGAATTTTCATAGGAATTAAAAAATATACATGCATGGTGATGGAACCTGATAAGACATAGTACTTATTCCACAGCAATACTACAATCAAGTTGAACCAATACCAGAAGCAATCTAATTTTGCCTGATTATGTTGCTATTATAATCAATAAATTAACAAAAGTAAGTGTGTTTAAATAAAAGCGGCTTACCTTATGAATATTTTTTATTAAAAATTAAATATTTCATCTTAGGGAACTCCCTAAAATGAAATAGTAAGAATTTTATTATTATAATAGACAGTTGTCTAAGTGTCATCAAAATCAACTAAGTAGTTTTGAGGTATGAGTAATCATTTTTTTCTGGAGAGGATACATGTAGGTATCTACAATATACATAATATGTAAGTATTTACATTGGTAATTATTAGATCTTTGGAGATCGATTTTGATTACTTAAATTTTATTAAATTCTTAATATATTACTTTTTTTTCTTAAGTTCTAAATTTATTATTTTATTTATGTTATTTTTATTAATATTATTGTATTTTATAGTCCGTCATGACGCAGAGGCATAGCGTCTAACTATAGACACGGCGGTTTTGAGTTCGATTCCCACTTGGAGGGACGGGGATGTTTTCCCGTTCTAGCAACAAAACAAAACTTTTGGAGGCTCGCAAAAACTTTTTTTTTTAACATTCCGTTCCATCTGCCTGCAGGATACAGCGTGAAACTAGAACAAATAAAATCTATCGTGCATTCCATTTCGACCAACAGTACCTAAAACAATCAAATATAACATGAATATAAGTCAGAGTCACGCTAAGAATATTTTCTAATAATATGCCATGAGAAATATATCGAATAGATCGAGATAAAGCGTTATAAATGATAAGGGAATTGCTTGGAAGATGGTATATTGAGTAGGGTGACCATACGTTTAGCGGGACATTAAAATTACATATGTGATATGAGAAACTGTCGAGGCCGCTTGGGGCATTGGCACAAGCATGTAAGGAATGAATTATTTAATATTTCAGTTTTATTGTACTAGCAACAAAGTAAAGCGCGGCGTTGAGACCCGTCATTTAAGGCGTAATGCGTAAAAAATATTCGGGATACAGCGGGGATTCGGGTTGATGCCTTCGTGAAACTCCTTAAAATAAACACGACGATATTATAAAATTTATTTTTATTTCTCCTTTCTAGTAGCGGCATTGAGTTCTAATAACTCATCATGCAATGCCGGCGGAAAATATGTAACGGAGTGTCTTTACACTAAGCTCCCTCTGCCTACTGCCTGGTTTGAAAATAAGTTTTGAAACAATAACTAAAATAATAACAAGAGAAAAATAGAACTTCAAAATTACATTGAGGTTATTAAACGAAAACAATTATTATGAAAAAAAAGACTTTTTTTGTACCAAACACACTAAAGTCTTAAACAGAAGATGCGCAAAGCAAAACAACAATATAGGCAAGCCAATTATAGCGACTCAGCGACTAATGAAAAATAAGGCAATGAATATTAAGCCAGCAGACGCGTCACTCTATTATTTAGCGGATACGACGTGAGGTATTGCTGTATAATATGTTTTAGACTGTACGATTTGTCGTGTCGTATTGAGATTGATACATGGTGAACAGTTTATATATATGTTTTTGGGATATTGCATCTCATACAAAAATTAAAACATAGAATTTGTTAGCTTCATATTAACAAAAAGCTAGTTTTGGGATATTTTTAATTTTCTAATATTTTGTTAGCGTTTTTACCGTCATTGTGAAAGCTCTGCACCAATAACATCTCTATTGGCGCAAAAATATCTCAGCGTTGCTCTTTGTCTAAAATTATTTATGTTTTTGGTTAATTTCCGAAACTATGACAAAGATTTTCATAAAGACTAAATTAAAAGAAGTGTCGTTTCTTTTACGCACAGGTACGCTCTTTTTTATCATATTTTCTGTGAATACGATAAAAACAATAATAGCAAATTTATATTAATATTTTGAGGTCAGTGACGCAGAGTACAGGTGACCTAAAATCGACTAGTTGTGGATTAGATCCTCACTCAACTTCATTTCTTCGCTCTGGCGTGGCAAAGCGCGGCGTTGCCTCTGCTTAGTCTGCTGTGTATTGCGCATACAGCGTGAAGCCGATTTATTTATTTTCTATTTATACTAACTATTAAGGTTTAAGAGTTTGTTTGAATAAGCGCGTTATTCTCAGGAAGGTAAGAATTTAAAAATTATTATTATGCTGGATAGTTCAGTTGTTGAGGAAGGCTGCTCGCTACATTAGAAATAGAACGTAGAAGTAACTCACTGTAGCTACAGTCACAGATCAAACTGACCACGCGAGTGAGGCCACAAGTACTATGGTTTTTGTACAGTGCATGTACAGTATTATGATTTTTGTTGTTGACGCCATTATTTGAAAAACCATATTTTGTATACAACACGTGTCCGTTACGATAAATCTTATGATTTAAAGAACCTTTCGAAAATTCGGGGTGCATAATATACAAAAGGATAGAGTTGGCATTCATTCAATCTTCATTCTGAGGAATATAAGGAAAAGCTTGATTATTTGTAATACTTTCTCATGAAACACGCACCTATTATGTATTAAATACAATCTTCGCTTAAAAAGTTTTTCAAAAAACATGTGTTTTAAGAGCTAAGAAAAAATCTTAGTTAAATATTATTTCCCTCGAATAGGAAATCCTTTTCCTTAACTTTTACAATTAAGTTTACTCTACAATTTACAAAACCAATATAGTCGTGTTTAAAATTTTTTTATTGACGTATTTAAAAACAAAAAAATAATGCCATGGTGGTGCACAGCGCAGTCAATGCAATTATTTCTTCGCCTTAACAACAAAATGACTTGGAAATTAGGCAGAAAGTGGAGGACCAAGTGTCTTAACTTACCATGCTGTACCCATGGTGATGCGTGAATTAAAAAAAAAAATTATTAATAATCTATCCTCTAAAAAATTTATTTACATATTTTAGAACAAAGATGCTAACTTTGAATCCTTTAAGAAAAGCTATTACCGCATTTTCGGGAACTTCTACGCATAGACAATGGTATCTCAGGATCTCCCTCAGGATATCTCATTATTCTCAGCGTACATTGTTCTGACATGTTTGGTAACAGTAGCACGTAATTCGATGCGGTGGACTGTGGATAATTTTATTTATTTTTACTTCAAACTACTAGAAGCTTGTACAAAATTTGTTTTATTGCTGTATTATTTTAGAATGCTTTCTTTCATTTCTCTTGTCCAGAATTTTAAATATTTTAGTGCTAACATTACAAACAATTAATAAAAACATCTTTTTTTTCATTACTATGCAGATAATTAATTTATTTGTATAAAAAATTGTACACTGCACAACAGTGGCATGTCACTAAAGATAAAGATGCAGATCAGGGAAACAAAAGAATTAGTAGTTACCTACTCAAAGACGAATGAATAATTTTTTATCTTATTATATATTATATATTATCAATAAATTTTACTCAAAATACATCAAGTACGTTTTCATTCTACCAAATAATGAACACGATTGAAGGGTATTAAATACATATAAAACCTACACAGTTACGATCTTTTCTTTTCTTTTTAACCAAGAAGGTAGTTACGAGTTTTTGAATTAACGTCATAAAGAACACGGCATTTTGACCAATCGTGAGTAGACTTATTTTTTTTATAACAACCAATAGCAAGGAGATGAGGTCTTTCCATTCTGCGCCCGGAAACCCCCGGTATCTTTTTTAATAAGGTTGTCTAGGAAACGCGTTCAGTGTATTTTCACCCATACTGTATTGCATAATCAGCCATCATGGAAGCCGAGGGTGATTCAAACTGTTAAAACCTCGGAAAAGCTTACTTCGCTTATAACTTCCTTTGAGGGAAAACGAGAGAGCTATACATATTTCCTTTTGTTAGAGAAGGATCAAAATGGAGGGTAGTTACGTCGTTTTTAACATTTATATCGGTAAAGTAATTTTCTTTTATTCATCGCGCTACGCTACTATGTTGCTGGAATATTTGCTGATAAAATGTATGGTATAAAAATAATCGACGCCGATAACTTGTTTATTATAATTGCTATTCTTAGTGTAATAGTGTCCAGCCACATAAAATATTTAGATATGAATTTGTATAAAAATATTCAGTGATATTGAGAAAATTCCGACAGAATGAGGCAAAAATACTTTTGTATATTAAATGAAAATGGAGTTTTTCTGTTAAGGAAAATTATTTGCTTCTAATATTTGTGTAGAGACAAAATAGTTCCTTTTTTTCTTGCTGTAGATACAATGTAAGTCTAATATATTTCTTTGTTTTAATTATCAGTCTGGTTTTAAATTCTTACTTCTTTATTTAGGTAGATTGATTACTTGCTATGTTGTGCATGCCAATGCTCACATATTTCATATTACAAAAACAATATTTTTTCCAAATCTATATAATTGAACTTATTATTTAAAAATAAATATATCCGTATAAACCAGATGGTTACTTACATTCATTAATTTATTAATTTATTTAGTATTTTGCGAAAATTTCACGAGATTCTGTAAATATGGATATATGGTGTACTTATGTATAACATGTTAGGTACATTTATAACTAGTGTGTTGTTTAAATGCCACATTTGAAAATTGTTTCAAAAAATTAAGTGAAGATTCACGAAATCATTACTCTTTATTGAAAATAAAGGTTCATATTTTCATTATAAAAAGACATTATAAGTGCCAAAAGTAGAGGGAGTGTTATTAACATGTCATAATATAAACTATAGCCGAACTCGACAAATGGTAAAAAAAAACAAAAATATATTTTTCAATTCAGCTTATTAGCTGAGATTCAACAAAATCAACTACATATATACCTATAGATTAGTAGAGGTAATGTATAAATTTATGTCTGAAAATGTATATACTTTTTTATTTAAATAAGTATTTCAAAATTATTATAATATATTACTCTTAATAGAGATTATTTATTCACTTATGATCTTCAAATAATAATATAATCTGATAGATTACCCATTAGGCATTGAAAAGATATATTTGTATATAAGTTAAAATTCTAAAAATATTTTATTTCGAAAATTCCCATAGTAGCGGCGCTTAATAGCGTAATATCATAAAACAATCGCGCAGTTTCAGAACGTTGAACGGACAATGATAGCAGTTTATCCGCGGCGGGAAACAATTCTAAATGACGTTAATTTTGGCGCGCAACGCCATTTTAGTTACACGGCAAAATGGTCCACCCAATTTGTTTTCGAATAACACTTTCTGCATTTCAGCGCTGTAGTTTCGCGTTTTAATGACTGACGTTTTATTTAATTTTATTTTTTAAGTATATAAATGGGTGTAACATTTATCGGCTACTTATAAATAATTTTAATATCGAATAGTACAAAGACAATTCACATGAAATGGTTATCGAAGAATTTTTATTGCAACGAAAATAAAATAAAAAAAAGTAAAAGAATGGAATGAATTTAACATTCAACTCAATTCCAGAAAACGAAGAAATAGAACTGGAAATTACTAAAAAATAGTTTGAGTAAAGATACACCATACACACATACTAATACTAGTAAGTATTTACAATAGTACGTAACCAAAATATGTAACTTACCTATCATGTTTAAGTTTTTCATTTTGAACTTTGTAATCATTTAAGTACTAACATTAATACTCTTTCTATTCAATCTAATCTAGACTGTAAAAATAAAAAAACCCATACACGAAAATATATGCGCCTATTTTATAAGACATCTAAAAAAATACAACTTCTGGAAACTACAAGTCAACCGTACAAATTAAACTTACAACTAACCAGAAAGAAATTGTAACAAATTTTCTTCCAAAAGTTGATGAAAACAAAATGTTTTTATTACTTTTGGCATAATGAATTACACACAAAGCGGTCACAGGACGTCATTGTTTACATGGAAACATTTTGACACTTCGAAAAAAAGATGGTTGACGTTTATTGCGTTCGAAATTCCTTATCGTAATTGTTCAAAAAAGATTTTATTTTTGTCAATAATGACGGTTCCCCGCTGAGATAGTTTGTTATTGACGCTACCAGTAGCAAATGATTAGTTTCGGTGGCCATTGTAGAGTGTAAATAATCTTGTCTCACACTGTGTATGCTGTGATCACCAACAACTGGTAAGAAAGACTAATTGTCACATTACTTTGTACTTACTACTTGAACTACTTCTTTGACTTGTTAGAGTACAATAAAAAAAATGCTATTTTTACTTAACGTCAAGCTACGTAGGCAAATCGTTTCCAGACATAGATAAGTTTACTGAAAATTTGCATACTTAGGTGTATTTATATCAATTAAAGTTACACAAAGAACAATTTACTTGTACCTATAGCATCACAAATATAACATCTTGTTATGTGTAAAGTTAAAAATTAAAATATTACTATTTTTTATTTTTTATTTAATTTCACAATTTCTGTTATAACTGGCTTTTTACTTGGAATAATCTAAAATTTGTTACTTCCTTGAAATGTGTAATAACTTACCAATTACTTATGACTGCGGTAACCTAAAAAACTTGCAAACCAAACAAAAAACTGCTTCTTTTTACCTTTTAAAAAATATATGAGATCGACACCCATCCCACCATTTCCTTGCGAAAAAATAGTGTAGATAGAGGCATGATTGTGCCAGAATATCCCTGATTCGGGTTGCAAGGTGTTAACGGCTCCCCGGAGGCCGACGTAAAAGTTTTATCACGTGAGAGGATGAATTTTCTTATATCATAAGCTGGATTCCGATTGATTTGACCGTTATTGATGTTGTTTTATGTTTGTTAAATTGTAGTGCGGGGAACTTTGTAGATATTACAATAAAAAAATAAAAAATCTTCTGCACTTTTAATGTACCTACCTCCAGCATCTGAAACAGAAAAACCTATTAAAAAATGTCAAATTACCTTTAGTATATATATATATATATATATATATATATATATATATATATATATATATATATATATATATATATATATATTTTCATGGTGAAATAAAAAAATGGAATTATTGAATAATTTCAAACTTTTCATGAATTGTCAAAAGACTTAAAATGAAAAAGGTAATCATGAAAAGTAGAATTCGGCGACTATTGATAAGAGATTCTGTTATGATTCTATAACTTTTAGAACGACAAATAATTTGTGACTAGATTACATCCATCAAACTACCAAACGAATATATAAACAATTTAAAAGAAATAACAGATGTCATTAAAATAGTGCAACGACACAAAACAATCATATCCCATCCCTTATATATTAAATTAAGCAGAAGGATACAATCCATATAATAACGATATTAAACTTCATTTATTATTAAAAATTTCGTCAGAGACAACCCTCATGTCCGCATCGTCCCAGAGCAGTCATGAAAATAAAATCATGGCGCCCGACCCGCGTAGATTGAATTCAAAATTGGAATCAAAAGACAATCCTTTTTTTCTTTTTTATTGCGACAAATGGCGATGCGCAAAGTGACGTGTCACCAATGCTAAATTTTGTATTAGTGTGAAAAATTGATATTGGGCTTGTGCTTAGGAATTGAGGCTTGATTTCAGATTTAAAAATGTATAAAGGTTCAGCGAGAGAGGTTATTGATTTGTCGGATTTAACGGTTTTATACGGTTCGTATAATGTATTTCAAACTTTTTTAAAAACTAATTAATGTCTTTACATTCACCAAAGATCACCTCATAGATACTTTGCAAAGATCATTTGAGATAAGATATATCTCCATTCAAGCTAAAATCTAAAGAAAATATTTTCATGATTTCAGTCAAATTAATCAATAGATATCTAAAATTATATTTAAGCACATATTTTAACTTATAATAATTATACTACCATTTTAACAATTTCACACACTAAAGTTGTATCACATCATCATCCGAACGAAATTCCCTTTATAGAAAAGTCCAACACATATAAAGACAAAAATAACATGAAAAAAACAGTATCAATTAGGTGACATCAAACATTTTAAATGCATGCGTTACCAATATGTCACAGCTGAGAGTATCGACCAATAAAGGAGCAATTAGTCGACGTTTTTTAACACAAATAGAATGGGGACGCCATAATGTAATATCCTTGTTCAGTCAAATTAAAAGGATGAGTGCTTAGTTTGTTGATGGTATGCTTTTTATGTGATTATTTATGTATGTATTACAATTGAATTCTATAATAGTTATTACAATCGGGTCGAGTGGTTTTGTTGCTGACAATGTTATCTACCGTGGTTATAGCCATTTTTGCTCCAATAAATTATTTAAATTTAAAAAATATCACATTATATTTTTTCGTTGCGTTTCGCCACTGCCACATACATTACATATATTGAAAATTGTGCGGACACTAGAGAAAGGAATTGCTTACCACTAAGTTCTTTCTGCTTTCCCTGCTGATTGTAGGATAATAAATAATAATTCCTTCTTATTCATAAATGGCGTACGAGTTAACACTATCATAACAAGTAACTTGATAAAATAAATTAATGAGAAAAGTCTAGGGGCGTGCCGGAGCACAAGCTTGCGACTGTAAACCGGAGGCGTTGTTTGTTTCCACTTGAGAAAATTAAATATTTAATATTTTCATATATTTGCTGTTACGGGGTGGAGCGAAGCGCGTTGAGTTCCGCCACTCAAAACGCCTTAATGATAACGGACTGTCTTAACAGTAGGTTTGCTCTGCCTACTCAGCTATGTACGAGATACAGCGTGAAGTTAAAAAAACCCACCTTGTCTATCTTATTACACGTATATTATACTGGTACTACTTCTACTACCAACACTAACAATACATCGCTTTGACGCTTTTCGTTCTTTTTGTAAATAAAAATACTAAATTAACTGCGCAGAACAAAATGTAAATATCATTGTAAAATTGAGCCTTTAAACGTTCTCAATAACACAGTCAACACATCAGCGCCTCTAAACCACTTAGAGCAGCCGAAATCCGCCCTAAACCGGTTAAATCCAGCTAAATCCGTATTAATAGTCTGTCAAATTGCGAGGGGGGCGCACCTGAGCTCTCGCCCCTTTTTTAATTTGATACTGGTGTATTATTTTGTTTTGACATTATACTCTGAGAGTGTAAATATAACTAATCTCTATATTATAATTGATTAAAGAAGATAGTGTAATAATGTCGAGGGCATTTAGCGCAAATGTTTTCTTTTTTGTTTATTTTATGATTTTTAAAGCTCTTTTTAATATGTCTGTTATGTCAAACCTTTTAATAGACTATTGTTTTTACTAAAACAACAATAAATTATTTAAGTTTTTTCGTTCTGTTTGTGTATCCTTTACAGCTTATCCTGTACAGCTTGACTCTATAGTCAAACTGTACCTATGTAACAAGCTATGTAATCTTTGAATTTGCACTTAAACGACTTGCAATAATTATATATGCATGAAACTTGGCAATTATACCTACATGGCTTAGGTGACAAGACAAGAGCATGGTATCAACGAACTGATATGATAATGGAGCCAGGACTTGAAAATTCGAAGTATTCATAGGTTAACAGTAAACTATTCGAGTTTATGCTCTTACAATTTGATGTGGAAAAGTGTTTTTATTTTATTTTAGAAATATATTTTACTCATTTGTTATATTCAACCATTTAATTTAGTGTAGTTTATGTTTATAAAATATTTTAAATTGTATAACAATGTACGATATTTAAAACTTGGTAAAAAGAAACTAATTTAATTATACTTTGTCAAATGTTTAAATTATGGTTTAACACTATATAATATAAAAATCAAAATGACTTTACAACCTAACATTGTATGCACTAAACATCCACATAAAATTTCTATGAAACGTTAGTTTCTTCAAATAAAACAATATACCGTAGACAATGTAAAATTTTTACTGTCACCAAATTGCGGTAGTATCTAAATTACCTATGGCTGCAATATAACAATTAAACACTACTGTACTAAATATGAATAAAGCTATAAAACAATTTCTCCGACGGTCGGGCGGCGGCCGTAGACAATTTAGTCACGCTTCGAAAATGGTCAAATGTATTGGACTGTATTGTAAAGCGTTCTTGGATTTTTGAAATGGCGGGGAAAAAATGTGACAGACACTGTCAATGGTTTTAAATCACAAAAGAAAGTTGTTTTTTTACACTTGTGGTTTTTGCAAAATGTGCAATGTCAATAAAATAATATTTGTTTCTAATTTGTTTTTACATTGAGCGTTTATGATGTTACTACTTTTTAACACTTTATCATTTTAATAAAATACAAAATAAAAATAAGTTTCTTCATAATAATTAGGTAAGTGGTCATGTTAGTTAGCTATCAACAAAATATTATTACAAATGGTGATTATACTCTTAATTGCCTATATTTTAACACTGAAGTTTATTATAATAATACTATAATTTATATAATTATTCTACATAGGTACGCAAAAGAAAATACCGGCTTTAGGTCACTTGTCATCGTTTTAGAATGTAAAGGTACTTACGTAATAATATAAAGCTCTTTATGTTGATGGTCATGTTCGTGTATATCTAGATGAGAAATAGAACCCTAGAGAACTTGTAAAATATTTTAAATTATAATCGCTATATTGTGTTAGTATTAGTAAATAACATTTAAAATAAGTTTTGCGCATGAAATTTAGTAAGAAAGGAAAATTTGTTCTTCGTATATAAAAAAACATGTGACTCAAATAAAAATTTTGCAAGATAATTTGTAAAGAAATATTTTTGCATTACCGCATCAAGCATGATGAGCGTTGATGCGGTCTACGGTGGTACTCGCTTACCTAGTAAGTACCTATTGACTCTGTTTTTCAACATACTGTAAGTCATAGGAAATACAGTTGCCGGCAGTGACTTCCAATCTCTACGGTGCGGATAAAGATTGTAGCCTCAAAACGTTTTATTCGTTTGTTAGGAATTTCCACCATGTAAGGATGAAGAGAAGCTTTATTTCCAGAGGTTTTATGTCATAGTCATAGAAGTCCAGTCATAGCGCAGGGGCACAAGTGCAACTGTAAAACTAGGCAAAGAATTGCGTTGAGTTCCGTCACTCAACATGCAATGAATCCAGAACTCTGTGGTATGTGGGGAACTGCAGTGTCTTAATGGAAGCTAAGTGTCTTAACATTAGGTTCCCAGATTCCCCCTGTCTATTTCCCTATGAGCGTAATACCATGAAGCTAAAAAATCCAAAATGTTAAATCCTATTTTTGTATTTTCTTCTCATTATGACAGACTGAGATAGCAACAACAAGTGTGATGCCAGTGGAAAAGGGAAAGGCTACACCCCCCAATCGGGGGCTAGATTATATTTTAATGCAATAATTCTACGTGATCATACAGCGTTTACGAGTAGAGCGTTGCTTGTACGGACCAATATTGAAGGATACGTCTTAAGATACAATAAAATATAGCTATTTCTATTCATTAAAATTTGATTACACTTTTAGTATTGAAATATTTAAAGATGGTAAATATATATTTAAGTGTATATAGCACTGTAGTTATTATACTTCTTTTAAAAAAAATCTACTTCAAAAACGTATAAACTGAAATAGATAGAACCTTAGAAATATTTGGGATAGTAGAATCTCAAAAAAACGATGGAACCGATTTAATGAAACTTCATCACTATCTCAGGCTCATCTCAATACGATTTTGACAAACACCAATACAAAATTTGAAATTTTTTTCAACACTTTCACATACCTACTACATACATCGGTTGACCTTCAAAAGCACGGTATCAATGATAGTTGATACTGGAGAAAGGTCATGTAAAAAATCATGAGAGGAGAGCATGAAGAGGTTGATTACAGTCCAAAAAAATCATGCATGCTATTAGAACTAAGATAAGATTGTTAAGTTTTATACAGCAATTAATACGTACATTTGGTTACGTTACAGTATATACCAAAAATTTTTGAAATTTTTTTATTTACGTATCTTAAGACCAATCTTCACTAGTCGTCGTCATATGTGACACCTTTTAGAGTTCGCTGTAGATTAAATTTGTCGAAATTCGCCAGGGCGCTACTTTCTGTACACCCACGACAGCAAGCACAAAAACCTTACAAATATTTATTTTCTGTAATTTATTATCATCTTATTTATTTATTACATTCAGTTACACCATCGTAGCATAGCGGCACAGCGTCTGACTGTAAGCACGAATGTTGTGGATTCGATCTCCTCAAGGAAATGAACTATTTCCTCGCTTTGGTAAGTAGATAAAACATAAATATGCAATATTTAAACTTTAACGCGTTAAAGACCGAGTAAGTTGAGTAAAAAGGTGAACACTGGCGAAAAAAGAAGAAGGCATAATTGAGTTGCGGATCTCAACGCCGTATCCTGTTTCACAACGCCGGGGAAATGATTTCAATTAATTTCCCCAGATCGAGTTATTTTAGTGGCCCAAGTGGGCATCATAACTCAAATTTTGGTACTAACTTGGGGCTTTAAAGTAGAAATTGAACCCACTATCATCAAGTTAACAGTCATAATAAGTTCTTTGATTTTCACGAATATTACACATTTTAATGAAACTATTTTAACCGGATTAATCGTGTATATTTTGTATTATATGAATATGAATGCCACCTAAGTCTACCACGGACTACTGCAAAGTGTTCGAAACGGGTTTCCAAAAATGTATAATATTAAATAAACACGATTAATCGGATTAAAATAGTTTTATTTAAAGTTAACAGTGGGTAACCATTACGGCCGTAATATAAATCTAATACGTATTATTTAGCAGTAATAAGCGCAACTTGCGTTCACCACCGTACAGGTACCATGGAATAATATTCAATTATTAAAACAATAATCCTCCCTTACCGTCTCTCGGGCACCGGCGTCTATGACGCTTGCTTCTCCTGGGAATACCTGTGTAATCTATTTCGCCCAATGCTAGGATGAGAATGTGATTATAGGTAATTTATTTGTTGTTTGATTTATTTTCCTTTCTTTGATTGTTAAATAAGGTTTGGATTCAATTCTCACTGGGGGTAACGATTATTTAAAACCGCTTCACGCTTTTCTTCGCTTGGCTTAAGAGGGTTGAGTGGCGGAACTTAACGCCGAGTATTCATCACCTAACTTGAAAACAATTATTTGACAGAATTTTTGAACTTTTGATTTTTGGCCTTGATTTTGCCTTGATGCCATAGCGAAGAAATGAAAATATTATTATATTCAAAGATCGAACCCACAATCGTTGTGTTAAATTATTATACCCTTTATATGATAAGTTAGCCATTTTCTTTTTAGCGATTAGAATCTCTCTCGCGGATTTGTCGAATAGACTATTCGATGATGTTATATTTTGTTTCTATATTACAAATACAAATCTTATATTATATTTATAATACAAATCTTAAACACTTTCAGTTCTCCTTTAATATAGTATTTATGTAATACTTACCTATGCATAAAAAAGCTACCGTTACCGAAGGCTGACAATGTACAGACGACACTATTGGACTTAATTTGAAATTTTGCGTTGCCATGTAGATTTGTTAAAAGAACATAAGAGAGCATTAATTCATATTAATAATTTTATAAATCGCTCTCAACTCTGATACTGATCTTGAGAGCTATCTTGAAAGTATTTATGAATGTGATAAATAGATTATAATTTATGTATAAAAACGGCATCTCAATGTTATCATCTCATGATCTCAGAGTTGAGAGCGGTTTATAAATACGGACCTAAGAAGATTTTCTCGAATACTCACAAGAAATCTTTCTTGTAGGTATTCGAGAAAACCTATCTTATTATTTATTGAGGCATTTAAGATATTTATTTAGCCTTTTACGCCTTAAAGCTCAGGCAACACTTGCGGGCGGCGACTACTTGTACATATATATAAATTTTCCTCTTGAATCACTCGGTTTTTTACTTTAAGCTGCATTAAAATCTGTGGGATTATTTAAAAAGTTTTAAGCGTATCTCTGTGAAACGCGTGCGAAATGAAAATGAAGATAGTTGCTAAAGTGCCATCTGGTAGTAAATAGTTTTACATTTTAATTTCACTAGTTTCTATTAGAGGGCGTTATAAGCTAGTACTGTAGTTACTTTTTTTATTGATAGATGTCACTGATGAAGACCATTATGGCGCATTGTGAAATCACCTGATCTTATACGCGAAGGTTGTGGTTATCCGTTAGGAGAACAATGAAATATTATTAAAAAAAATTAAATTAGCTTCACGCTGTATTCCGCACACAGCTGAATAGGCATAGGGAACCTAGTGTTAAGACATTCCGTTCCCCACTTTCTGCTGGAGGCATTGCGTATTGAGAGGCAGAACTCAACACCGCGCTTAGCCTCGACACCAGAGCGAAGAAATGGCAATATATATTTAAGTAAATATTTCATCTCCTCGAGTGGGGATCGAACCCACAGCCAGTCGGTTTACAGTCACACTCTGTACCACTGCGCCACGAATCAAATAAATAAATATTATTATTATTTGAAGAATGGAGTGTCTTAACACTAAGTTATCTTTGTTACAGATATTGAGTGACAGAATCTAATGCCTAATCTAATGTGTTATTAAATCGTGGAAATTAAAATGATTTTAAATTTTTCATAATCCCGTTTTGATAAAACATACTTACCGTCTTTTTCTGTGACGAGTTGAGTTAGATCATCACAAGTAATTCAATACAAGCATCACAAATAATTTCAACTACAGAATCATTTTTTATTTGTATATAAAATGCATTTTTTATTTATTTGTATATTTGAATATAAAGGTAATAAGGTAAAGAAAATAAGTAAGCCAACATTTATTTACAATTTATAATCAATAAAATGTGACTCATCAAAGGCCGACCTTACCAAACCTGTCTTGATAGTCCTATATTGATATTGAGTTCGTTTAAATAAATTTCATTATTACCTAATTGATAACCTAATTTAATAAAAAGGTTCAATTTTCCATTTTGTTTCGGGTTCTGAAAATAAAATCTTTTACTAATGTATAATTTTTGTGTGCAATGTGTTGTATGTGTAATGTATTGTGTTGTAAATAAATAGTAAAGAGAGAGTAGTATATGTAGCTAAAATTTGCTTGAGGCCGGTCGTGGCGCAGATGCACAAAGTGTGACTGTAAAATCGACTGGTTATGGGTTCGATCCCTACTTGAGGAAATGAAATATTTATTTACATTTATATTTTCAATCTCCAGTATTCCGCAGAAAGTGGGGAACGGAGTGTCTTAACACTGGGTTCCCTCTGCCTACCCCGCTGTGTGCGGGATGCAGCGTGAGGCTGATTTTTTTTAAATATATATTTTTATTTCTTCGCTCTCGTGTCAAGGCAAAGAGCGGCGTTGAGTTCCGCCACTCAGCACACAATGCCTCCAGAATTCGGCTGAAAGTGGGGAACGGACTGTCTTAACACTAGGTTCCCTCTGCCTACCCTGCTGTGTGCTGCGTGAAGCTGACTTAATTTAATTTTTTAAAAATTGTTTGTAAATTGTAGCGCAGCATCTGACTGGAAACGCGACAGTTGTGGGCTTGATTATAATTTATGTTTATTCTCTCTGCTCTCTCGCTGGAAACTAAATAAAGCGCGGCGTTGAGTTAACATTAGGCCACTTATGCATAAGTACGTGGGTAACAGAGTCTACCCGTACCCGTACCACTGACTACTTCAAAGTGTTCGAAACGTCGGGTTTCCAAAAATGTATATTACAAAATATACGCGATTAATCCGCTTAAAATAATTTCATTTAAAATGTATAGTAATCGTGAAAATTATTATGGTAACAGAGTGTCTTGTAAACTAGATTCTCACTGCCCAGAGTGGGCAGTGAGAATCTAGTTTAAAGACACTATACCTATGCATACATTATTATTGAAATACACAATTTAAAAAAAGGTTATATTTTAATAATCAGGATTCATTATTAAAATAATTCATTTTTCCAATTCTGAATATAGTTACTTACATTAACTGAAACACTCACTTATGTAAAAATAATAAAATGTACACGTATTCTTTAATGGTCTGTCTGTGTATATTATTGTTAAATCTAAGAAATTTATGTAAATTTATTACTTTGATTTTTATTATTTTTTTGCTTTTCTAAAATAAGGCGAGGCATTGTGTACCGTAATCTGAAACGCTATATATGGGTAGTATATAAATAGTGGTAAATATCACTATATATGGGTACGTAACATTATGATCTAAGTATCTGAATTTCAAAATTTTTAATTGTTCTAAAAATTATTTTAGGCGGTAAGGTGCTTAAATATCTTTATTTTAACAAGCTTTTATTAGATAAAGTCTCTATACACACATATCTATTACAAGTCCTGTAATCATGTTAATTTGTCCCTATATAATATAATCTTAGATTTTAATAATTTTAATTTTAATATATACTATTTAAGGCCAGTAGTGACGCAGGGTCACAACTGCTGCGTCACTACTACTGACTGCAAATGCGACAGGTTTCAATTCAAATCCCACTCGAGAAAATAAAATATTTAATATTTTCATTTTCCTCGCTCTCGTAAGGAGGCAAAGTAGAGAGCCGTGACTCAACACGCAATGCCTCTAGAATTCGGTGGAAAGTAGGAAACGGATGTGTCTTAATAGGAACGGATTGTTTTAGCACTAGGTTCCCAGTTTCCCTCTGCCTACCCCGTTATGTGTGGGAAAAAATATACTATGAATATAATTTTCATGTTTTCATGATCTTAAATACAATTTCATAATTTTTTTGTACACACTTGTAACAAATCAGCATCCTCGCTATTATAAAACGTGTGAAAATTTACAAGTACCTACTAAAATTATTTCAATAATGTCCGTTATCGTTATATTTTTTTATATTGGAATAACTAATGTATACTAAATAGGTCACTAGGTTAATACAATAAATTTATACTAACAAGATCATTAGGTAAGACTAGATACTTCCTTTGGCCGTCGCGGCGCAGTGGCAAAATGTGACTGTAAACGCGACAGTTGTGGGTTTGATTCCAACTCGGGATGATGAATTGTTTAATACTTTTATTTCCTCGTTCTGATAACGAGGTAGAGCGCGGCGTTTAGCTCTGCCACTCATCACGCAATGCCTCGAAAATTCATTGGGGAACGGAATAAAAAAAATTCGTTTAGCTTTGTCAGCGTTTCCGCTAGAGTTAGTTTCTGGCTTTATCCGGCATAATTGAGTTTGAAATATGTTATATGCCATATATAGAAAGGAAGCCAGAGGGAACCTAGTCTTAAGAAACTCTCTTCCCCACGTACCGTCCAATATTAAAGTTGAGTGGCGGAATTCAACCCTGCGCTTTGTCATGTTACGAGAACGAACAAATAAAAATAAATCATTTCACATTGATTAACTTTTTTTATCAAGTTCATCATCAAATAGTTTATTTCCCCTAGTTGGAATTAAACCCATAATTATAGCGGTCACAGTCAGATGCTTTTGCACTGCACCACGAAAAACTCAATGAATGAATTAAATTACACAACATTATCAACTATTTTAAAATTTAACCTCCATCTTAATTAAAATCCACTATTATAAACGACATATTTTACAATATCTTTATAAATGCTTAAAAATGTCGGGTCTCCAACCACCCTACAATACCGTTCTAGCGATCGTCGCGAATAAAGCTATGCGTTCTTATTGAGCTACGGCAACATTTTTATAGCTGCATCTTGTTCTTTATATGTAACTCGATCTTTGACATTGAGATCTTCGTGACGCGTATGACTAAGCGCGATGGTTGCGGGTTCTAATACCGCTCTGGCAATCGAGGCGCGACGTTGAGTTACGTCTTTTCACACACAGTATCTAAAAAATATGTGAAAAGTGAGGAACGAAGTGTCTTAGATTCCTTCTTCCTACCCTGTTATATAGAAAAGACGTGATGCTGCTCTTAAAAACTACCGACATTTTTATGTGACACGAACACGACTCGAATAAGTAAATAATTTGGAACATGTAACCAATTTTTACATACATTATAACAATTCGACAAATTGTTAAACGCGTTGCTACAACAATGTGAATGTCACTTTATACAAAAGGGCATAGGTACAGTATCTTTATACATTCTTTTTCCTCCTTGCATTAATCCCGGCGTTGGCCAGGATCAACCGTCCTGCTGCTTACTCAACTTTGCACGGTCTTCAAATTCCTCGATGGTTAGGCCATTGCGCTTATGTCCGGCATTCAACTAACTGTAACTTGGGCATCTAGAGTAATCCAGAGACATACATAGCAATCAGCTAAGCTGACTCCGCATATCCTACGAAGAGATCGCATCTCCACAGCGTTCATCTTTCTTTCATTCTTCTTCTGTAGTATAATATTTTAATAGATTTAAATTACTGAAGTAAGGCTCCATAAGTTAAATGTAAGACGAATTATGTTTTATGTGCGCTTTAAATACATACATTGTTTGATATTTGGGAGTGTCCGTTACTAATGGAAGAAATATAAAAAAAATCAGCTTCACGCTGTATCCCGCACACAGCAGGGTAGGCAGAGGGAACCTAGTGTTAAGACACTCCGTTTTACACTTTCTCCCGAATTCTGGAGGCATTGCGTGTTGAGTGGCAGAACTCAACGTCGCGCTTAGCCTCGACACCAGAGCGAAGAAATGAAAATATAAATTTAAGTAAATATTTCATCTCCTCGAGTGGGGATTGGACTTACAACCAGTCGGTTTTACAGTCACACATCATGCCTCTGCGCCACGACTGGCCTCGACTGAAACTGGAATTGCGACTAATATCTAGATACAAATAAGATTTTAGTAAAAGTTTATGTAAATTAGTAGATAGTTGTTAACGAAATAGGTCTGCCTTTTTACTTTATTTTAGTAATAATAGTATTTATAAAATATACGCCGTCTATTTGACTTTAAACGCGATGTTTACGGTCAAATTGACATCGGCGTAGTAACAGGAGGACCGAATTCTTAAAAAGCATCCAAAACACAATATGCGCCGTTGAACGAGCATTGCCTCAAATTCAGCGGGAAACTGATATGACTAGGTTTTTTAACTTTATCTACCGCATATAGCAGGGGCAGTGAGAACCTAGTGTTAAGACACTCCGTTCTTCATGTTCTGCCCATTTTTTGGGAAATTGTGTGTTTAGTGACGGACCTCAACACTGCCCTTTGTATTGTTCCCCAAGGGCCTTCACAACGGTTGTCGCGGTTACTGACAGACATTTTAACTTTTAAATAGAATTTATATGAACCATTAAAATATCGAATATTATTCTTAATTTATTTTTTACAACGGCGGAACCCTGAAAAAGAATAATCACTTGCTGTACCACAGATATAAAAACACAAGTGACTTCTGTAGACGATTTATTTCATTCAACAAATTCAACGTACGCGGTCGTTGCTCTTAAATAATAATTTTAAAAAAAACGGAAAAATAAGCAAAAATATATAATAATTCCAAATGATATAAAAGTAGAGCAAATGTTCTTAATTTAATATGGAATTAGTGTGCGACTCTGTAAATTGATAACTGCGTACTCAATTAATTGTTTATAGTTTATTAATTGTTGTTCTTTTTGTGGAAGTGAAGAAGTAGTCATCAATAAATAATGATTATTTTTAATTAAGTTCACTTCACTTCAGTTTTTTAATAATGTCGTTTCAATCGTGTCATTTTTAACTCTCAATACTAAATATTGCACTCGAAATTTCAATCGATCGCCTTAAACGCTAAATAAAATTTAATTCTTCACGAAGTTCAAAGAGAAAATGAATGTATAAGAACTGAATAAGGATTTAGTCGCCGAGTGATACAAAAAATTAATAATGGATACAAATTGGACCTTCCACATGGGGCTCAGGTCCCCAAACTTGACGAACACAACGGTCAGTTTACAAGAAAATTTTGAAATCGACCTCGAAGACACCAACTGGATTCTCACATCGTCCTTCATAATATTCACAATGCAAACAGGTAAGTGATTTTGCTTTTGCATAAATTTGTTTGGAAAGCGTCGTACATATAGTACGCGACGGCTCTGGATTCGATTCCCACTCGGGGAAATGAATTATTTCCGTTCTGCTCGCTCGGGTAATAAGATATGGGACGGTATTTTTCCGCATCGTACGTGAGTAATAGCGTCTTAACACTAGGCTCCTTCTTCCTATTCATAAATGTGAAATGTGAAGAGCCAAGTTAAATGTTAAGTAATGCGTCATACTCGACTTCGCCGACTAAAGAATGGGATATCCCGAGTTATAATGGTCCCGAGTTCTGTGTTCACTCGAGATTAAATCAAACTCTTTCTGCTTTATTTATATTAGTATTATAAACTCCAAGACTAAATTTGGTTAAATGCTAGTCTTAGGAACTACTACCTAGTTATAATGGAAAAAATCTTTTGGTGTTGGATATATCGAGGGTGAAAAATCTAAGTATCTTTTATTACTGCTTAACTACTAACAATGGTAGTTTTCGAATACATACATGTTAGAAAAACACATAAATATAGATTTTTTTTAAATAAAAAAATATATTTTAACTACACTTTCTAGTATTTTAAAAGAGCGATAAAACATAGAGAGTTTTCATTCTTGATACGTAAAGTATCGGGAACGTCCGTAGTTTTGTACGAGTATGTAGACTATAGATCAGTGGTTCCCAACCTGTGGTTCGCAGAAGTCTTAATGTGGTCCGCGAACAATTTTAATTTTATGCCTTAGGATGGTGAGGCGAAGGTTCCGTTTAATTATCACAGTTAATTTTTATTATACCTACATAAATAGTGGTCCCTGCTACCAAGAATGATATTAAAGTGGTCCTTGATCAAGAAAAGGTCGGGAACCCTGCTATAGATACTTCAGCACGTTAATAGTTTTGATGTAACCTCCTATACTTATGGTGGGACACAGTAGTAAAAACTAGTTTATTTATTTTATGTAAAGACGAAATTGCTTCCTTCAATGGCCATTAATTTCTGTTAGTAAAAATACAAAGTCAACTTTACAACTACAGATGTGATACATAATATTGCAGAATATTGAATTTTATTTTCCTTTTGTTCATACTTTGTGTGGCAATATAAAATTAAACCGGATGTTCAAGGTGTTTACACAACCTTATAATATGAAATTATTTGAGGATATTTCCTTATTCGTTTTGTTATGTAGAAAAAGTGACTATTTAGAAACAGTTCCCACTGTTTGTGACACTGACTGTGACAATCAGGGTAGATTTGGTGCCTACTCGGGGGAGCGAATTAATATGCCTATTTAACCTATTATTATTGTAAAATATCAGATACTGTATTTTATAATATATTTTTGTTTTAGGTTTTGGGATGCTTGAGTCGGGATGCGTGTCAATAAAGAATGAAGCTAATATAATGATGAAGAACCTCGCTGACATATCACTTGGTGGTACGGTGACATGTCTCAGATATTTAGATATTTTCATAAAACTGTATGACGGAACAACGTCTTAAATAGAAAATCTGGACATGTGCCCAGCATCAAGTAGTCTGATGCCCAACTTACGATTTATTGATTACAAATAAGAGTCTGAAGAAGAAAATAATTTTATATTACTATTTTATATATATATTTTAAAATGATATCTGTATAAAAATAACAATTTATAGTTTTAAAAGAACCTGTTATTCTTTGACTGTAGAAAAAGATTTAAAAACTTGCTTTACAATTTTTTAAATAGAAGATATCCCTTAAACGATAATTTTATAAGTAAATCTTTTACATCTAACCAATTAATAAAACTAAAAATAATATTTTAATTAGGTCTAACATATTGGATATTTGGCTACGGCATGTCCTTTGGCGATGGGCCACTGTCCAACCCATTCATAGGAGTGGGCAACTTTCTAGTGGACCCACCGGTCGGCGATGCGCTGATGGGCCCCGTTTTCGCTTCGTTTCTGTTCCAATTGTCGTTTGCTACCACGGCCACTACTATAGTCAGTGGTGCTATGGCAGAAAGGTAATCAATTTTTACACACCTACTATCCTACTAATCCTACTTAGTTGTTTAATATTATAAATGGGAAACTCACAGTTTCACCCAAAAACGAGTAACCTTTGTACCTTATCGCTAGTCCTTAAAAACACGAACTATAGACAAGTATTAAATTACTAATTTTAACTCTATGAATATATAACACTTTTTTCTTCATAGCAGGATAAAGGAAAAGAATAACCTGATATCGATAGACTACGTTTTTGCTTTCGTTCGAGACATTACGTGTTAAGTGGTGAAATTTAACGCAGCGTTTTACCAGAACTGGAAAATGATAATAATTTAAAGCAATTCATTTCCTTGACATTGAACCCACAACCATCACGTTTACTGTTTTAAATTCATTTATTTTACTGATTATTTTTTCTGGTTATTATTAACGCGTATGAAATATATTGAAATAAAAAAAATAATAATTTTATATTTTCTGGTTATTTTTTTTCCTTTACAAATAGATGTAACTTCAAAGCGTACTGCCTTTTCTCGTTTCTGAACACAATAGTGTATTGTGTGCCAGCGGGCTGGGTGTGGGGGAAACATGGCTTCCTGAACCAGTTGGGAGCCGTGGATATAGCTGGCTCAGGACCTGTACATCTTATTGGTAGGTTTTTTTATAGCTTCTCGCTATATCCCGCACATAGCAGGGTAGGCAGAGGGAACCTAGACACCTAGTGTTAAGATATTTAACGTACCAGAATAGTTAATTGAAACCGCTCCTACCTCACTTCGCTCTTCATAATTATGTACCGATAAAAATCAGCTTCACGCTGTATCCCGCACACAGCAGGGTAGCCAAAGGGAACCTAGTGTTAAGACACTTCGTTCCCCATTTTCTGCCGAATTCTAGAGGCATTGCGTGTTGAGTGGCAGAACAGAACGCCGCGCTTAGCCTCGACACCAGAGCGAAGAAATGGAAATATAAATTTAAGTAAATATTTCATCTCCTCGAGCGGGGATCGAACCCACAACCAGTCGGTTTTACAGTCACACTTTATGCCGCTGCGCCACGACTGGCCTCAGTGATGTACCTATAGATTTTGTTAAAAAAGAATATCTTTCATAATTTTCGAATAAGACTTAAAAATAGACTGCAAATTTTTAATGAATATGAATAAGATTTTTTCTTATATGCTTATATAACAGTTTTAAAGAAAATAGTTTTTTATTAGATAGTTCGTAGTTAATAAAATATCACAAATGTAATAGGTATGTACCCTTTCACTGGAACGTTGAATCACATAAAACGTGTAAAAAGGAGGACGCGATGAAAATATATAAAGTCAAGAATACGGCGCAAAGTGGAGAACGGAAGTATCTTAATGAGAAACGAAGTATCGTAACACTAGGTTCCCATTATCCCTCTCCCTTCTACGCAATGTGCGGGCTACTGCGTGAAGCTAAAAATATATTCGAAATATCAGCTTTTAATTGCGCCACTTACAATAATAACGTCCTTTTATGTAATACAATATCAGTGGCTTCTTAAGCCAATGAAATACTACTAAAATTTCACACAATGTCTTGATTCTGATCAGCAACAATGTAAGTACTTTATCTTAAAATATATTGAACAAAACGTTAAAAGAATTATATATAATTCTAGGAGGTTCTTCAGCTTTCGCATCAGCTCTCATGCTGGGCCCGCGTCTAGGGCGATACGCTCGCGGCTCAGCCCCCTTACCCTTAGGGAACCCTGTTAACGCTGTAATGGGAACCTTTGTGTTGTGGTGGGGATGGCTCGCTTTCAACTCTGGAAGTACTTATGGAGTAAGTTTAAAATAGATTAAAAGTAAAAACTTAAATAAGGACAAATGAAAAGATGCATAATAATATATCTTTAGAGGTCGGTACAAAATGCATTATTTCGTCTCAAATTAAAGTTGCCTTAATACAAAGTGTCATTTGTGATAAATTATAGCGCATTGTGGCGCAGTGGGACAAGGTTTGTCTTAGTGCGATGGTTGTGGGTTCCCTGCTCGAAAGAATGTATTATTACAATACGGGCGGAGAATTTTATATCTTGATGCTAGGTTCTCTCTACCCTGCTACACCTATTATGTAGGATGCAGCGTAAAATTGTTAAAAAAAAATAATTTCTAGGTAAAATTAAAAATAGTATTCTTTTACTTTCACACCAATACTTACTTCCTACTACTTCCTCATATTGAGTACGTTAACATCTAAAGAAAATATACGATACGAACCGAGCTCTCAATAACTTTAATCACCTGTCAACATAAAAACGTACCTTTGATACTAATTTTATGAAAACCAAAAAAAAATAGTACTAAAGAGGTCATTAAAGTAAATGACTGAATACATAATGTTATAGGCGATTAGTTGAATCGGTTCATACAAATAAGACGAATGCACGATCGCTTTGATTGTTCCTAATCGGTCGCCATTTTAAAATTAAATGAGCTCCACAAAATGGCCGCAATTTACCGCTCCTGATAATGTACTTAATTGTTTTTAAATGGTGTAATTTGTGGATAAATGTAGAGATTTTATCGTTAATATTTTATATTTAGTACGTGATACGAAAGCAAAAACAAATTGTAAAGGATTTCTTATATTGTTTTTATATTTGAAAGCCATGCCAATGCCAATTTTACATAATAATTCATCCTGGACAAACTCATCAGGTTTAACCGACTCAAAAAAGATTATTTTATGTACATAATAATGTTGGAATTATTTGGCCTTCATATCAAAGTGTTATAATTTCATTAAAACAAGATATACTCCAACTTAGAGAACAGACGTTTCTCTACTATTTAATGTTGGCTTAATATTTTTTTTATTATTTTTGCTTACATCTCATAAGGAAAATTTAATAAAACACTATTATAAAGTGAACGACTTGAATTGTTATCATTTGGCAAGAGACGAAGCCATTAAATTAATATTTCTTATAACTTTTTATGCAAGATCTTATTATTTTTCTAATCTAAATATGTTATTAGTACTTTAGAAGATATAATAATAGTCTACACGTTTATTCCAAGTAAACAGACGTTATTTAGTCGTTAATTAAAAAAAAATCACGTGTATAAGACACACGTGGATGGTATCTTACTGTAAACGCAATGGCTGTGGGTTCGATACCCACTTGGGGAAATGTTTTTTTAGCTTCACACTGTATCCTGCGCGTAGTAAGATAGGCAGAGAGCACGCAGGAATCTATTAACGATAGTATTTGCTAAAAAAATATTTTTCGGGTTTATAAGACCTTTTTCTTTCTATAAAGGTAAGTGGAGCAAAATGGCAGTACGCAGCGCGCGCCGCAGTTATGACGATGATGGGCTCTTTTGGCGGGGGATGTTTTGGTTTACTGTAAGTTTGATTAGCCATTACAATTATAGAAAAGAGACTATACATTATAAGCAGAGTGTTAAAAGACTGTTAATTTATATTCTTTGACTATTTTTATATATAATATCGAATACAATACAATCAAATGTAGTAGATAATTTTTTAAGTAATCTAACTTGCATTAATATGACAATGGAATCGATTCGATATCGATTGATTGAATCGATTCAATTGTTTAAAATAATAAAATTATTTAACAGAATAAATCATATGTTTCTTATAATAGATATGTTATAATACACATTTAAGAGTTTTCTTTATAATTAATTATACTTAAAATACATGTTATTTTAGATTCACTTTGATTAAGAACAAGGGACGAGCTGAAGTGATGGAATTGATTAACAGTATTCTTGGATCACTTGTATCGATAACTGGTTAGTAGTTCTATTTTTTATACGATGACCTGATTATTCAATAAGATGACATGACCACATCTGAAGCCAGTCGTGGCGCAGGGGCACAATCATGTGGCTGTAAACGCAACGGGTTGCGGGTTCGATTTCCACACGAGGAAATGAAATATATTTTGTTTATTTCATCACTCTGGTGTCGAGACAAAAAGCGCGGCCGTTAAGTTCGTTATACAACACGCAATGCCTCCAGGATCGATGGAAGTTACGGGTCAAAGTGTCTCAACACTACACTCTCTGCCTACGCTGCTACTCGCGGGAAACAGTGTAAAGCCGTGTGTGACATGACCACATTTGTTAAAATTTTTAAGCACATTATGTGACAATTATGAATATTTTATTTTTCTACTTTTTACATATTCAGTATTATCTTAAAATTTACTTATATAAATATTTTTTTATTTACTCATAGGATAGAACCCAACTTGCTTACTAGCAACTATACTTTTATAGTGATGTGCCGATGTAGAATTTAGAATGTCTTCTCTGATATTCCACGATTACTTTATCGATTCTTATTCGTTTTAAAATGTATCGATTTCAGCTGGATGTTTCTTATATCGTGCATGGGAATCCATAGTAATAGGTATGATAGGAGCAGCCATAGCGGCCATAGCCACTCCATTGTTCGACAAGATGAAAGTCGACGACCCCGTCGGCGCCTCCGCAGTACACGGCGCTTGTGGGCTGTGGGGTTAGTAAAGGATCTTTTTTATCATATTCGTTTTCCATTGTGGAGTAGTGTAATAGCGTCTAAAAGCTATGGTTGTGGGTTTGATTTTTACTCCATTTCTTCTACCCTGGTAGTATGAAACGTGACGTTGAGTTCCACCATACAACGTCACTCCAATTTTATCAAAATGTAGAGAAAGAAATTTGTTGACTCTAGATTCTCCTCTCTATTCTGCACATTGCTTTAATGTTTCCAAAGTAATTTGTTTTTTTTTTATTTTACCTATGTTTTATGAAAAATAAGAATATATATTATATTTAAACGAAATTATTTTATCTTGTTGGACCTTCGAGTAAAATGTTGTAAGTTCAATAGTCAAGTATGTATAAATAATTTTACATTATATGTTTAAGGTGTCTTAGCAGTCGGACTTTTTGCGGATAATCCTATTCCTATGGACACTACAAACGGCAGATCAGGTCTTTTTAAAGGTGACATAATATTGAATAAATTAAAAAAAAATGTTATTACTACTACTATTATTATAAAATACTAGAAAATGAATGTGACCATATTAAGTTTTTTATAGTAGTAATACTAATATCTGATACATTGAAAAATCATCACAATATTGTACAATATTCTCGGCCTTAAAAGATTATTGAATAAATATCGATTATTTCCCAGGTGGCGGCTGGTATCTTTTAGGCGTCCAGGCCCTTACTGGTGTCTGCTTAATGCTGTGGGGTGCTCTAGTCACTATGGCTCTGCTGTGGCTAATTGATTTAGTTTTACCTATCAGAATGGATCCATATGAAGAATTACTAGGAGCTGATCTGACAGAACACAAAATAAGACATGGACAGGTTATATTTAAATATAATAATTATATTTTAGTCCTTCTTATACATTCTTAGGTATATATCAATGGTCCCTAGGTAAAGTATCGAAAGTGGAACATCACTAATATTTTTATTGCTCTTTTGAACAACTAAAAAGTGTAGTTTTATTGATTTTTTTTTAAATTTTTAATAAATATATATTTATAAGCGTTTTTAAAACGTAAATGTAATCAAAAATTCCATTGTTAGTGAACTACTAAACTAAAACAGCAATAAAGGACAAGTTTCCACTTTCAATACTTTACCTAGGGACCATTCATATATACCTAAGAATGTGTGAATATGTTTAATGACAACCAAATGTTTCAATAATCTATAAAAACTATAATATGTAGATACTATTATTTCAATTACAAAAATAATCTTATATTTAAAATAGTTGTTACTGTTTCAGGTTGGAGTGTCTCGAGCGGTGTCAGCGTTGCGGCCCTACCACAGGTCCAGCAGCATCGAAGAAGTTGGTAGTATCGGCGTCAATACGGGACACAGTCTCGTTGTTGATAAACTACATGAGGTAATTGTTTTATTTTATTTAGAGAAAAAAATCCCGTTAAAAATTATTTGAATTTTATTTATTTATTATTATGAATTTTGATATTCTTTGCCATTTGTCTGAACAAATCGAAGTTTAATTTTTATAATATATTATTACTTTAACATTTAAAAACTAAAGTACAGTTGATACAAAAACGAATCAGCTTCACTCTGTATCCTACACACAGCAGGGTAGGCAGAGGGAACCTAGTGTTAAGACACTCCGTTCCCCACTTTCCGCCGAATGTTAATAAATATTTAATGTTCCCCGTATTGGGATCAAAGCTCACAACCAGTGGATTTTACAGTCACACTTTGTGCGCCTGCGCCACGACTGGCCTCATAAAAAAACACTAACATTAAACACAATATTGCAGTTACAAAAGAGAAAAAAGAAAAACAAATTCACGAGCAACCTACAAATATTTACGAACAACAGTTTCGACGTGACAGATCCGGACAATTTCAAAAATAATGGTTTCCTTAACAAAAGACCGGGAAACCCCGAAAACGATCTCCATCGCGCCATAGATTCCATGGCTAGTGAGATAAATGGTCAAAATAATCCGCAAACCACCATAATTCGTGTGATACCAGAAACAGTTAAAGGAAAGAAACTAAAAGAACTATCGGCTAGTGAACTACAAGAGTTGGAAGAAATAAACGCGAGCGAAGATCGATTTAGACATCGAATCACTGAAAATGATTATAAAAATGATATCGAAAGAAGTGGCACATCGAATGCGACGTTGCGTTGGATCGATTAATTTATTGATGTCATATTGAAATAGTTTTAATGTCGTGTTTTTTAGAAGAATCAAGAAATTGTAAATAAATATTTGTAAGATTATTTAAAATGTTTATTTAATAATTGTATTCCTTAATTGTTGTTTAAAATAATATATGCAATTTGATCATTGCTTTTCAAATAAATATATATTGTAAACAATTTTTAGTACTTTGAGTATGACTATATAATTGTAATTACAAATAATATATACATTACACACACATATGAAATATTTTTACTTTAAATGCGAAAATTTAATAAGTTCTTTGAATGTGCGAAAATTTATCTTAATAGTACGCAAAAATTATAATATATAAAAATTGTCCTTTTAAACTATGAGTACAACTAAACGATCATTTTGTATAAAGTTTTTTAGAAACTTAAATAAGTATGATGTATTTTTTTTTATACTTTTTAAAACATTTATTTTTAAAAAAATAAAATTATCAATCAACATCAGCAAAAATAAAATTGTCAATTTTTTTTAATCTAGACAGTTAAAAGGCTTTAATATAAAGCATTACTTCGTGAAATGAAATCGATTTACCGTAATAAATTTAAAATAAAATCAGTTCAGCTATTTTAAATCCTTGATCAAAAAGGTGATGTGATAATTATATTACAACATAAAAAAGGAAGCCAGTCGTGGCGCAAGGGCACAAGAGTGCGACTAACACGCGATAACACGCGACAGGTTTTGAGTTCAATTCCCACTCGAGGATGTGTAATCTATACTAATATAATAAAGCGAATAGTTTGTTTGTTTAAACACTAAGATCTCTGGATCTATTGGTCCAATGTACTTGTTTTGTTTTGTATGAAAGCTACATTCTTCAGGAGTGCTATACGTTATACAACTGAGTTAGCCTTAAATAAAAAAATAATAATAATGCATGCCATCGAATTAAGTTAAATATTTATTGTATGAAAAAAATATACTATTTTATTAGTCCTGAAAATGTCTATGACACCATACATTTATCTCTTATAAATAAGTTACAATAAGGCATTTATTGACAGAAATTAATTGAAAATTGCAAGATTTATTTTATGCATTTGGGTGGTAGTTAATATTAACTTTAACAAGATGTGGAAAGAGTATTTCACAAGTATTTTTTCGTACCTTTTATTTTAAGAACTGTAAATGCATATAAAGAATATGCTTATTTATCAAAAACATTAAGTAAGATCTGAAGTTTATTTAAAATTATTTTCATATTTATATACTGTATTATTTATGTACTATTTATTTATGTACTGTATATACAGAGATGATGATTGCGCAGATATAGAGTTAAGATTTTTCTTACTTTTAATTTTCGCACAAGTTCAAAAAGCCTAACTTCACGACAGCCACGACTCGTCCACCGTACTGTCGACAGTCAATTACTATAAACAATCAATCAAAACCACATCATTATTACGAAAGCTACCTTTGAAAGTAGACGAGTTGATAATGTATGGCTTAGAGGCTAGCAATATATAAATACAGTAAATGCAATGAAAAAAACGAAATATTTTCAATTCACTTTTATAAAAAAGAAATTAAATAACAGAATTATTGAACCAATGGTTAATTTCAGTGGGCAGAGCTTTAAAACCTTTAACACCGTCCCTTATATCTTCTGTGGGTATTGCCAAAGTAAACAATTTATATTCCTTTTGCACTCTACTCGTTGTTGTTTCAGTGTTGTGGAGAGAGTCCGCCATCTTGATTGGCATTATAATTTCTAATTCTTGCAAATGTTCGAACGCTTTGAGAACTACTGGCCGCGGGACGTTTTGTGTTGTTGAGTTTGTGTTTGCGAATTTTGAATATCTGTAATCAACAAGTTTTTTTTACAAATTAGCTAATGAAAATATAAATTATTTTAATTTTCATTCCTCTAATATATTTTTATTTTGTGCAGTGGGAATCGAACTCGCAACCCATAGCGGTTTAGTCACACTTTGTGCCCTTTTCGATTTCAAATATTAAATAAATCAAATCATAAATCAGCTTCACGCTGTATCCCGCACACAGCAGTGTAGACGGAGGGAACCAGTGTTAAGACACTCCGTTCCCCACTTTCTGCCGAATTCTGGAGGTGTTGCGTGTTGAGTGGCAGAACTCAACGCCGCTCTTAACCTCGACACCAGAGCGAAGAAATGGAAATATAAATTTAAATAAATATTTCATCTCCTCCAGTGGAGGATCGAACCCACAACCAGTCGGTTTTACAGTCACACTTCGTGCCGCTGCGCCACGACTGGCCTCAAATATTAAAAAAATATAAATTACGGATTAACAACTTCCTTCCCGTTTTAATCGGTTAAAATTACACTATATATGAACACACACAAATGCAAAGCTCAGTTTAGATCTCGCGGACTGTACGTACATACCTATGTAAAACCATTTCAAAATTCATCGGCTGCCCGTCAAATATTTCCATTCCGTGCATCATCGCTATAACCAGAGACAATTCCAATATGGAGAGGGATTGCAATAGTTTTACTCTATGCTCAGATAAAACGGTGTTATCTATAATGGCGGATAACAATTGCGGGTCGATAAAAGGTTTGTTTGGCGATAGTTTTGAAACTAGTTGGAACTGAAAAATAAATTAATATTATTTTTAGCTTCACGCTGTATCCCACACGCATCAGGGTAGGCAGAGAAAGCGAGCTGCGTGTCGAGTCGAACGCAATTAATAAGTGTATTATTATATAATTAATTCTGGAAGTACTTTTTAAAAAAATAAAAATATACAAAACTATGTAGTCTAAAATACTGAAAATATCTTACCAATATATCTTTAAATATTTGCTCATTCACAGTATAATAGCATAATTTTTCCAAAGCATCAACCACTTTTTGGTCTTCCACCAAACTATATATATGACTATTCCAATCTTCTACAAAAATGGCGTCCAGCTGTTCAAATTGTTTTGAATCTATTTTACGCTTATGCAAAATTTCTTGTGGTATTGAATAATTTATTGTATTTGTATGATCTGTGTACATTTCTTCCATGTTGGCTGTAATTTTAATTAAATATAAACTATTTTAGAACATTTAAAAGTTTAATGCTATATATACTACACTATATATAGCTATTGAATAAAAAAAACTTACTCATAGACTTTCTTTTCCTTTTCTTATCTTTTTTCATCGACATAGGTAAACTCAAACACTGTACAAACACATCTTTACAGTATTGTATAGGTGATGGACAATTCTGATCAGCTTCGTGAGGAAATAGAAAAATGTGACGATGGGAGAAACGTGATTTTACCCGTTTTCTCTAATAACTCCATAACATCTATTCTGTTTGTTATGCCTGAAATAAATATCATAAAAAATATATGATTATAACAATAAAATATTTATGAATTAAAACCTTTAAACTTGCTGGTTGTGGGTTTGATTGTAAAACTTTACAGTAATATAGTTTTTCCGTCAGAATAACATATTGGCTACAATTTGTAATAACATTATGTAAGTTTGGTCGTAATATAATCATACTTGTATTTGTACTTGTATTTGTAATTGTGAAAGTAACTACACAAAGATGATGTACCATAGGATTGTTCGTCTTGAATATGTCAAATAACTCTGAAACCAACTAACAATAATTAAATTACTACTTTCAATAAAACAAATATTTTTAATATAAAATAATTAAATTGATTATAAAAACTTACCACATGTAATTTCAGAAATAAATAAAAAACACAATGAGAGAAAGAATCATGGAACATTTTTTTAAAGTATCCACAACACTTTTAAAGTATATGTGTAGTGTACAAAATGTATGTTAGCATTTAGGTCTTGTACTGATCAATGATATGTGTAAATACAGGCTAAAAAGAATATTAAATCAAACTTACCCAAAACACACATAGGTGCTTGCTTGCTATGTGTAATATCAAATAAATTGTACAATAGCGTTTGTGTCTTATTGCTATGGCAGAACATGTCAAATTCCTCCAAAACGAACACCATGCTTTTACACTTTCTATCTACTCCACTTATAAGACAACTCAGAAGAAAACTTAGGTTCTCAGCAAAAGTGCCAAATATACGGTCACCCACTGCATTTTCTAATTGCATCTGGAATATTTAGCTTTGGATAGTTTTTTATGTAGCTATGGATAGGCAAAAAAAATTGTTGCATTTTATTCTCTAATCTGTGTTCTGCTTAAAATGGTGACACTGTGTTGTGTGGTTCAGCCACTAATTAATGATGAAATTGGCCCTACTTGAACAGGGAAATGAAAATAAATCATTACCCTAAGTAGAACCCAGAACAATTATGTTTGAAATCAGATGCTATCTCACTGAACCACAATAAGCAATATTTTTTAAAATAATGTTAAACTATATAAATATTTGAATAGATTCAAGTACATCTAAATTATAGACAGCGAGAAGAATATTTAGAATAGTAAAATATTACCTGGGCTGTAATACTTTTTAAAGCAATTTTGTCATCATGATGAATAAGACCGTTTAATTTAACTATTATAGCATCATTAACTAAATCTGCTTCGCTTCCTACTTGATGCAAAACACAATTTATGAGCTGAAAAAAAGTACATATTTAGAAAAAATGGTCTGCACATGTATAATATTATTAATTAAATTAAATAAGTTACAGTAGTCTTTCCACATCCTCGTGGGCCAATTATAAGAGCTGAGTGCGATTCTCCATGTAAAACAACACGGGATATTAAATCGTAAACGTGTTTCCTTTCATTTTCGTGATTTCTAAACCGAATGTTATCTTCTAACAGTTTTAATTTTAAGTATTTTCTAGTTAATTTTATTTGTGTAAAATATTCCTCAGACACTTCTGGCATATTTACTTAATATATTTATTCTCTTAACTTCTTTATTAGTATTAAATAGTGATATTGATAAAAAATAGTTCTTTAAATCAAAATAATAAATAGGCAATTATATTTGCCGCTTATTACCGGTAAACAACTATTAATGTCAATTGTCAACTTCAGGTCAAATGTCATCAAATGTCTCAAAATTTGATATCTGACATCAAAGATAAGATATATTTAAGCAGTTCAAAAATGTATCAAAGTGGGAATAATAAAGTATCAAATTGGAGTCAAATTATTTAAAAATATAAATTTGCATATCAGTTATGAGATCAATCAAGTGTTTTTAAACCTTAAGCAAGACTTCACTAATCAATATAAGAAATGAATTTTAGGAAAAATTATGATGTATATTTAGTGACATTAAAATTTAAAATTACATTTCTAAAAATAATACAAATGTCTAAAAATAATGTTGAAATTAAAATACTGTAAGCAAATACAAGTAAAGTTAAAATTTTATGTAAGTAAAAATAACATTTTCTAATAAATATATATTATTGATATACATATATGCAATTAAAGACAACATTATAAGTATATATACGCTTACATAATATAATAATGACGATTCCAAGTCAAATTCACAAATTTACAATCTGCGCATGTGTTGACACTCCTATCTGCGCAATGCGTGAACTTTATAAATCGATATAAGATGCTACCCATGACCTTAACCAAATAAATATTTCAAAATATTAAAGGATTATTTTCCTATCACAATATGAAGGCAAATTAATACCGATATTCAGTTGCTTAGCAAAAATATTTTGAAATAATTATAAATAACAGATAGTGTATTTTTGACAATCATTTTGATTATATTCTTAAGTATTTGTTAAAATAATAAAAAGAATAACGTAGTGTAATTTATTGTAAGATATATCTTAAGATCAATTTGTATCATTACAAAACCGTGTAGTGTAGACTGTCATCGTCAATGCTCTGTCTCTGTCGTACACACTGAATATATTCTGCTATCCCTTTTTTGACCTTAAACTCTGCAGATTTTACTTAGTTACACACGTGATAATTTGGCGAAACGAATTTCCATAAATACCCTATTTAAAATTATAGATATATAGTTTAAAAGACTTTTATAATATCGGTTACCTATATTTTATAACAGTATTTTTAGTGAACTATAGTGACGGAAAATAGTGTCAAGAAGTCGTTGATTTTTCAGTGAAAATCTATAATTTGCGTAGTTATCAGTGTCGGTTATTGAAATTATACATTAACGTATTTACTTTCTAATATCAGTGCTACTTGTGATAAGCGAAGATGTGAATATAAATAAAAATAATTAATGTACAAAATACATAATGTGCAGCAGGTCTTAAATAGAAAATTTTATTTTTTTGAAAATTTTGCACATATCACAAGCAATAAATCACAATGTAATTTGTAAAATATTTTTTTAAAAACGTGTAGTGTGGCTTTGAGTGTGTATAAAGTAAATAATTATATTAAGCCAATCAAGAATCATTGCTTACGCTTTATAATTATTGTAAGTTTTACGATTACGTTAATATATGAAATAGAATATAATTTTTAAATATCGACATAATTCCTTTTAAATACTATATACATATTTTTAATACCAATTCTAAACGTCTATAAATGTTATTGCTTTAATAATCTATATTTTCCTTATATTTTACAATCGCAAATATATGTACTGTATCAATTTAATTTATATGTATATATATATATATAGTCTGTGGTGGCCGCTTTGTTTCGTCCTGACTTTTTCTCGCCTGTTTATTTTGTTTATTTGCGTGATAAATATACTATAATGAAAATAAGTGCTTAATATCCTCCGCTTGCTGCTAATATATTATTATTGCAGTTAAACGTAAGTATTTGATGCTATCACTAAACAAAACACGTATATATGCAACAGCACTTTCATTATATATATTTCCGATTTTACCAATTGATTTTAATTCATCTAAGTAGATATCTTATCAGAAAGTGAGTGTTAGTATTTCAACACAATATGTTATTGATAAAAAAGATTTTTGTGAATAATATTTTTTGTTTTTCATAATTTTTCTCTGGAAGCTTTAATATTTTTTTTATATTACCGCATTATTTTTTTTCTATACGATACATTCATTTATTTTTAATATCATTCTTTACATATGATTTTGTTTAATAAATACTAGATGAGTTTTGGATGTTCAATTAATATTAGATATAAAATAAGTCTATGATTTATGATACATTAATAAAACAAAAATTGAATTGACTACTACCCTCATAATGTCTTTGACACAAGTATTGCCAATAAAACAAAAAATCTTATTTTAAATGAGTAAGCCTGTCTGGAAATTTTAATTGATTAATTGCTTAATCTGTTATGATATGAGACTTCAAATCATTTGCCTTTATGATGCAAATAATAAAACAAACATATAAGATTTTTTTAGCTTAACACTGTATTGTGCATATAGCAGGTAGGTTTGGGAACCTAGTCCTTAGACACTCTATTCCCATTAATACACTTTGGTCTTACTTTTCTCCGAATTGTAGAGACATTGCATGTTGAGAGATAGAACATCATGCTGCCTTTGTCACAATTAACACAATGCTGCAATTGCCTTGTTACTAAAGTGAGGCAATGAATATATTATATTTTTCATTCTTTTGAGTGAAAATCACTTCCACAACATTTGCATATATCTCAGGAATTTTACTGGCTTGAAATGAAAAGTAATGTGTTAAATCAACTTCTTGCTGGAAGGCACACACAGGGAAAGGCAGAGATAACCTAATGTTAAGACACTAATTTTCTGATGAATTCTGGAGGCATTGCATATTGAGTTAAGGAACTTAGTGGCATTCTTTTCCTGATTACCAGAGCAAGAAAATGAAAATATTTAATATTTCTTGGCCATAACCTCTGCTTACTGCTTATATAATTTTTTTTTATTGTTTTTTATCATCACACAGACTTGACTAAATTTAAATAAAATTAATTATGATAATTTCATTAATTCAAACTGCTAAGTATACATTTAATTATTTTATGCTACTAAATTAATACTATTGTGCCTTAGTGGTTCAGTTTCATACTGTAAATGCAAGTTTTATGTTCAATCTCCATTATGGAAAAAGGAATAATTTTTATTACTTCACTCCAGCATAATGAAGTGTGGTGTTAAATTCATCCACTCAAGGTAAAGTATCTTGAATGTAGGCTATAAGTGGAGAACAGTGTCTTTTCTACATTCTGCCTGCCTAGTGCTTAGCCTGCTATATGCAGAATTCAACTTGTAGTACAAATACATATTGCTCAATTTTCTGTCCCCATCTTCATATATTAATAATTATATTATTGTTAATTTTAAAATTCCTACAATCTCGTAAACGATACACCCACTACCAATTTACATTGTTAAGAACATTCCAGTTTGTTATTGAGTGTTGCGTTATATTGCATTTATGTACATATTTTGTGATATTGAAGGTTTCACTTTTTGCATTTTAATTGTATCCTCTTTAGTAATATTAGTGATTGAATATTATTTAGCTGTTTATTGTTTTTACCCAACTGCACCAGAACAAGAGTAATGTTTTTAGATGTGTACTTGTATGTATGTTCATTTCTTAGGAATGAATTACAGTTCAAATGGATTAATGGTTTTGGACGTTTGAGGTGTCATCAAATGTCTGAATTGTGAGGCTAATAGTAATGAAATGAATGTTAGTGAAAATACCTTATAATTAATACACAAAAATGTCTGGAATATTTATTTTTCTTTCTAGAACTGAATTATGTTTAAAGTTTTTAATACAAATTTATAATGTGTTTTTTTAATATGACTCATATTTGTTTTCTGTGGCAGTTAAAAACTTAACATGGTCTCTATGTATGTATGTATGTATGTATGTATAATGCATACATAATACACTAGTAGTTCTACATAATTAATTTTCTTTAATTAATTTTGCTAATGTCTGATATGTATTTATTGTAATTCAAAAGTTTCTCCTCAAAATCAGTCGAATTTTGTTTTGTTTGCAATTTAATAATAATTGTGTGCTATAGTTTATTTCTATGTGCAAAAAAGTTAGTATTTTTTTAACATTTATTTTAAAACATTTTTGGTGCTACGCGTATGACGGAACTAGAAAATTATAGTTAATTTTTGTATTTTAATTGTAATAATAACTTGCTATGCTACTATAGGTACTTATGTATTTTAATTGACTGCCAAACTGCTTTAACACATAAAATAAAAATGAAATATTCTTATTATATCTGGTATTAATTTTATATATTTTTATACTTTCCAGATGTATCGCAATAAAGTGATATTGAATATTAACATTAACACACAAAATGGAGGAACAGGCGTGCTTGGTGCGCGCCCGGTCCGACTCTGAGAGCTCCTCGAAGTTGGGCAGCTTTGGTTCGTTGTCGAGAACAATGACGTACACCGATACGAGACTGAGTGGTGAGTTATAAGTAAGATTTTTAAGTTACTAGCTTTTAACTTTAATTGAAAGCACAGTTTTAACTAGTCTCTAAAAACCTAATACAATTAAAACAAAAGAGATTTTGCCAAAAGAAAAAGTGAATTTTTCAAACAAAATAAATAATAAAATTATTGTTGTAAAATAAAACGCCATTTGTTAAGATTTGCTCATAGACACTAACCTATTAAAACGACAACGCCGCACACGCCTCATACACGAAATCGTGTCGTAGGTATTGGCAGTGAAATTGAACGTGGTTTAGATTTATTATAAAAAAATTGGTAATTGTGTAAAATAGAACTACAGTGTTTGTTTGGTTGTACGCACTAATCTCAGGAATGACTGGTTCGGAATATTCTTTTCGTATTAGATAGTATATTTAAAGAGACAGGATAAAATAGACTATATATATTTTGTTTTTATCTTTAACCGGGTAGGCTATGTAAATCCGCTCAGCGGTTCTGGAGATATGAGGTAATGAAGAATATTAATACATACATACCTACATACAAGATACGCGCGAAAAACATGACACTTTCCTTAACAGTCGGGAAAAAGGAGTAAATCAAATATATTTTTGTGATTTGTGACTATCGTACATATTATACCTAATCCTCGAAATTATACCTAAACGTTTTAATTTATATGAGAGTGGAAATTCATATTATTAACATTTTTTTTGTATAAAAGCATATTTTAACATTAATATTTTATGAAAAAAAAATAAATTCAATCAATTGTTAAATATTTTTAAGTAAAATTTGTGTTCTGTTAACTTATGTTTTTTTTTCATAAGTGAACTCAGGCAACGAGGGCGCGGGGGAACCAGCCAACGCGTCCGCGATGTCCAACTTGCCCCCTGAGAACCAAGACGGCAATGAGAGCGGCGAACTCTTAGACTATAATGACGCGAGCGTGCTCGAGCAGTTCCATGAAGATGCTTTGAGACAGGTATTATATAAAACTAACTCGGGCAACGACAGCGCCATTTCCAGCCTGAATACAAGGTACTGAAAGCGGCGAGCTCTTGGACATATAACGATAGAGTGTTTTCAATATAAAATACTTAAAATATAAAATATTTTGAAATAGGTATATAAACTAAATTTAGAAGGTAAAGCTAGGACCCACGGATCTCGGATTTTATATTTTGTCGCGAGGATTTGGTGTTTACTTTAAAAGGAGTCAATTATGTATAATCAATGTATTCTTGAGGCCAGTCGTGGTGCAGTGGCACGAAGTGGAGATGAAATATTTATTTAAAATTATATTTCCATTTCTTCGCTCTGGTGTCGAGGTTAAGCGTGGCGTTGAGTTCTGCCACTCAACACGCAAAGCCTCCAGAATTCGGCATAAAGTGGGGAGCGGAGTGTCTTAACACTCCGCTCCCCACTTACGGGATACAGCGTGAAGCTGAATCTAATCTGAAAAAAAAACATCTAGCCGCCCTTATTGATCTTCTTAACACATAATAATAAAATATTTCATATTACACACATTGTTATTATTCATTGTTACATTATATGCATGCTTATGATTACACTATACATATTACTCCACACTAACCATACCAATTACTATGAAAATAAATAAAAAATAAATAAATCAGCTATTACTATGAACATTATATATATATATATATATATATATATATATATATATATATATATATATATATATATATATATATATATATATATATATATATATATTTTTTATATTGGGAAACAAACAGCGCTTACAATACTTAAAGCTAGTACATATCTACATTACATTAGCCAATAAAGTTTCCACTTATACATCAGACATGGAGTGAACAAAAAAAAAAGAAAAAGAACATAATACATATGTAAAAGAAAATTACAATATATACATGTATACACCTTACATAAACACACACGCATACATACATACACACATATGTGCACACATGCACATGCATATATAAAGAAGATAAACAAGCTGCTTATTATAATTAAGTTTAACTTACTGGACTGAATATATATATTTTTTAAATTGTACAAAAGAAAAGGTTAAGATTTTCATTTCAGGTGAATTTTGTCAATAATTCTGCGTGAAAATTGTTTAAAATTGTTATGAAATATATCTATATCGCTAAAACAGTTATTGTATGCCCTACAAGACCTAAGTAAAAAACAATTTTTGGCATAATTAGTTTTTCGAGCAGTAATGTAGAAGGTATCTCTAGATCGGGCACTAAAAGTTGGACATTTTATGTGAATATTACTTAGCAGATAGTTAGAATCTATAAGGTTGTGTAAGAGTTTGTACAAAAAAATTTGATCTCTATATCCTCTTCGTTTTTTTAATGATAAAATATTTAGATTCTGAGCATCGTGCAATTTAAATTTGTATAGTAATCGCCGTATAAATTTATTTTGGACGCTTTCAATTGCAAATATATATTTATCATACTGTGGGTTCCAGACAGGCGAAGCATACTCTAAGTAAGATCTAACATATGAATTATACAAAAGATAAAATGTACGTATGTTCTTAAAATCACATCCCTGTCTAAATATAAATCCAAGCATTTTAAATGCTTTTCCTATAATATTGACAATGTGTTTGTCAAATAAAAGACCGGCATCCAATAATACACCAAGATCCTTAACAACGGAGACTCTTGATATGTTCCTGTTACGAATCAAATAATCGAATAAGATGGGAGATTTCTTTCTACAGAAACTTATTACACAGCATTTGTCAAGATTAAGGAATAATTCATTAGATGTGCAATATTTATCAAAATTGATTAGATCCATCTGTAGTTTTGTACAATCCTCACGTTCTCTTATAATTTTAAAGATTTTTGCATCATCAGCATAAAGTTGTGACTTAGAATGTTGAAAAGATTGTATAATGTCGTTAAGAAAAATGTTAAAAAGAAGAGGCCCAAGATGGGAACCCTGTGGCACACCAGAAGTAATAGGCACAAAGCTAGAAGTAAAGCCCCTCACAGCCACTGCTTGAGTTCTATCACGAAGATAAGATTCCAGCCATCTTAAAAGATCACCGTGAATACCAGCTTGTTTAATTTTATCAATTAACAGAGAATGCGAGATTTTGTCGAAAGCCTTCGAGAAGTCAGTATAGATAACATCAACTTGATACCCACAATTCATAGCGTTGAGGACTATATCTATAAATTCACACAGGTTAGTTTCTGTGGAGCGTTTGTTTATAAAACCATGTTGTTGGGGGATTAGTCGGGGACGTATAAGAGGAAATAGATTATCGTAAATAATTTTTTCTAATAATTTGGGAATAACAGAAAGTTTAGATATTCCCCGATAATTTTTTACATTTCGTTTATCACCGCTTTTATGGACTGGGACAATGATAGACCTTTTCCAAATATGAGGTAAAGACCCCGAATGTAAAGATTTTGAGAACAATATGTATAATGGGACGGAAATTTGAGATCTGCATCGTTTTAAAAATTGAGCTATTTTGTTTTCGAGGGATATTACGAATATGAACTTCTTCTAGGCGATCATGTCCTATCTAAATTTACATTTTACAGAATGTACTTGTCACTTGGCCGGCTTATAATGATTCTACTGTTAATATTAACTAGACTAGGTTTTAGCTTAATCGTTTACCACAGACTCTTTTCCCAATGACAGATATTAGCGACACAATTTAGACAACAACAACCTGGATGATATTAAGATGCCTGATGCGTATTATTGTAGACCCTATGAAGTAGATTCACTAGTACAAACAAAATCGTTACGTGTAATTTTAATAATTTTAATACACTTCTTTCTCAAATAGAAGTCGAACTCGACGTAATAATACTCACTGAATGGAGGCTCGCATCTGCTCCACTTGTAACTATCCTAGATGATTATCTCAGTTACTCAACGAGCGACTCATATAACCAAAATGATGGTGTTATAGCCTACGTCGGAAATGGTATTATTTGTGATGTCAGTGAACCTGAATTTCTAGAAGCTAATTGCTTAGTAATAAAGTTAAACTTGCACACAGCTATTATCGCTATGTACCGCCCTCATTGCTCTAAAAATAGCGCTTTGAATTTTCTTAATTCGCTAGACTCTATCCTTGCATCTCTAAAATCTTTTAAAACTATTATAATAATTGACGATATTAACATTAATATCGCTGACAACGCGAAAGACGACCAATCCGAGGAATACTTAAATTTAATCGCATCATATGGACTGCAGCCTACCCATAATCTTCCCACTAGAGGCAATTCTTCCCTGTATCATATAATGTTAAAATCTGAAATGCTTGCAACATCTTTTGTTTTGAAGTCTTCTGTAACTGACCATAACGCAGTAATGATTTCTCTAGCATTAAAAGACAATAAGTGCATTACTCTTAGCATATCTAAAATAAATCTCAAGGACCTTGATAAGCGTATGAAAGCCTTAGACTTCAGTCTTGTTCTAAAATGTAATGATCCAAACAGGAACAGGCGAATTCAAAGATTTTGCACATTTCCAGTCGGTCCAGGCCTATTAAGCCATAAAAGAACAGAGGAAACAGAAAGACTACTCCATACAGTTATGTGAGAAACACTTTGGCATAAATGCATAGATTGCATATACCCTCACGCACGCACACATATGCACGCACAGATGGTCTCTCTCTCTCTCACACACACGCACGCACACACACAAACACACACACGCACACACACGCATTATTCTTCATTCGTTATAATAATTAAATGATCTAATTTAATGTTAGTTATACCTAATTCTAGTTTGTTATATTAGTTAGTCTATAAATAATACAAAAAGTGTCCTTAATGTTCATGATGTTTGTTAAGGGGAAGGACCTGGCGGCCTGAAACACAGGGAATCCTAGTTCAGGCGTCAGTACTTTTTGTTAACTGTACAGATGATTATTGCTAAATAAATTATTATTATATTTTCATTTCCTCGCTCTGGTAACGAAGCAAAGCTCGGCATTAAGTTCCGCCACTCAGTACGCAATGCTATATGCAGTAATCCGCAGAAAGTAGAAAACGGAAGTGTCTTAACGGAAACGTAGTATCTTAACACTACGTTCCCAAGTTTTCATGCATACCCTGCTATGTGCAGGATAATATTTGTAAACATTGTTTGTAAAGGTTAACTCTAATAAAGATTCGATCTATGGGGATAAGAAAGGGTTAATATTTTACAGGTCTAGAAATGCAAGACGCCACGTGCACTATATACGATTAAACACGTAGATACATACACACATACGTATATTGGATGTAAATATATAAATAAGTATAATTTAGTAAATAATTAATAGAATTAATTATTATTAACCCAGGCTGGTTTTGGTCTCTACCAACTGAGAGTGTTCGTCGCGGTTGGGCTCGCCATAACGGGCGCGGCTCTAGAGCTCGCCTCCATCGCGTTCGTACTGCCGTCCGCTGAGATAGAACTGTGTATACAGCCGCATGAGAAGAATTGGCTTGGTAAGAGTTATTGTGCGGTCAATGAGTCGTGGCCGCGTTGAAATTAGCCAGAGATGGTTGCGTATGTTTGATTTGAGGATATTATTTCCTGAGCGCGAGAGAACAATACGCAAAAGTTCAGAAAACCTAAGCTTCAGAACGGCCACTACTCTTCGACTGTGCTGTATTTATTTAAATAATTTCATTTTAGAGTTTTAAGCAATTTTGAAATATGTCGGAAATTTAAGGTTATAATAAATTAAAGAGGTTATAAAAAATACAATTTTTTTATTAATCCGATAATTGCTACAAAAATGGACTTAAAGTTGCTCCGCTCTGACGTCAGTTGGTGTTGTAAATTGAGTCATATTGTATTCACTGAAGTTGAGTTAATCAGTTGACACTTTGTATACACGATTGTATGACGTCATAAATCGGATTGAAAATGTCATATGAATTTTCGGATTAAATGACACTCAGTTATTGCCTATTATTTATGTATGTTATACAATGTCTTAAAACGAATGTTTGTTATTTTTTAGTACTGATAAGCATAATGGGGTGGTCGTTGGGCGCGGTGGGGTGGGGCGCGCTCGCAGAACGCGGAGGCCGACGCCGGGCGCTGCACTCGGCGTTGGCGGTGAACGCCGTGTTCGCCACCGTTGCCGCGTTCATGCCCACATATGGCACTTTTATGATGGCTAGGTGGGTATCATTTTCTTTTTAGATTCACGCTTTATACTGCATTTAGCAGTGTAGAAGGAGTCTAATGTTAAGACACTGCTCTCTGTGGGTAAAAATGTGTATATATTAGATTTGTTTATTTAATAAATTGCAGCTTAATAATTTTTAGTGCATTATGAATATGTTTTAAAGAATTATACTACTATATTATGAAGCTGTAGAGCTATATAGGAATTGATGCTTGATCATTAGTTGTAGATAAAAAAATGTTAAATAAGAATAACTGTTTTCCTTACAGGTTCTGCTCCGCAATAGGTTCGGGCGGCATAATGCCGTCGGGCATAACGTACACGTACGAGAGCGCGACGCGCGGCGCGCGCGGGCGGCTGCTGGCGGCGCTGCCCGCGTGGCTGAGCGCCGGCGCGGCGCTGGCGGCGGGGCTGAGCGCCGCCGTGCTGCCGCCCACCGGCGCCGACGCGCTCAGAGACAGTCGGGATCATTTTAGTGCATGGCACAGGTCTGTATCCCGCACATAACGCGAGTATGGGGTACAGTGAGTACTTGAGAACTTAGTGTTAAGACACTCTCCCCCCATTAAGTTACTTCCATTTTATGTCAAATTAAATAGATAATCTTTAATTTGAAATCTTTATTTGAATATCAATTGACTGTTATAGGAGGCGTGGGAAGTGAGTTCTTGATTTCAAATACAAAATAAAGACATTATAAAATTGCGCAAAAAAATATATACTAATGAGTATATAAAATATTGTAGTTGTAACTAAAATCACTTGAGTTTCTAATTTAAATAATAATACAACAATTAAATAATTATTTCTAATTCCAATATATATTCTATGGATTATATGGCTTTGCCTCTCAGGAAAGGTGTTCCCCCAATTTCTTACTTAATCCTAACCCTGGTTGTCTCAATCCACAAATTTCTTGTGATATTATATAGATAACAAAAAATTTAAATATGCGTCTAAAAATAATAATAAAAAAACTAACTTCAACCGATTTCGTTTGTTTGTGTAAATTATTTACCTCTTTCTCCAAAATTGTTAGTGTGAGGTTACACCGAGAGACACAGGGAAACATGCTTGCAAACTTGCAAACGGCTTTCTATTATTTTTATATAAAAAAATATATAATATTTTATATAAAGTTGTCAGCAAGTCAGTCAATGCCCCTGAATGACAATCAAACCCACAACAGTCGCGTTTACAGTCTCACGCTTGTGCACCTGCGCCACGACGGCCTCTTATTTAAATGTTATATTTCCAGGTATCTCTTGCTGTGCACGATACCGATACTGGCGTCGCTCATAAGTCTGATATGGACTCACGAGTCACCCCGATATTTGTTGGAGGTCGGCCGCGACGTGGATGCCATGATGGTTTATCAGGTAATATTCATTATATTTTTTTTAGAAAACGAAAAAAAAATGTTAACGTAGTGGGATTTTAACCCGCTTATCTTGTTTATCGTCCAAGCGTTGTCACCACTTAGAGTTAGTTTCGTAGGAACTTCCTTCCACGCGCTATGGAACTGTGGAATGGCCTACCCGCGGCAGTGTTTCTAGGTAGATATGACATGGGTACCTTCAAAAACCACGTCTATCTCCACCTTTAAGGCAACGGTAGTAATCATTTACCATCAGGTGAACTGAACGCTCGTTTGCCTTGTTCTTTTCTATAAAAAAAAACAAAGTTACGTTTACATTCACATATGCGTTGTTACATTCATATATACACGCGCTTACATATGCGTTGTTAGTAACTTCTCTTCCAAATGACAATTTTAAACAATTATTTTTGGATAGTGGGAGTATATAAATCTATGGACATACTTAAGTTCGTCCACGTCGTCCTCCACTTTTGCTCAGTTGTGACTTTGTTAATTGAGTGGCGGAGTTAGAGAGACAATTTCTTTGAATTTTTATTTTGGCAAACTTTACTATTGGGTGGGGAAGAACCAATAAAATACAATATTAATTTAATTTTATAACTAAATGGGGCGTACAGCCCAGAATACAAAAAGTAACAAATTCCGTCGTGTCGCAGAGCATCCACAGCGGCAACCAGAGCGGCGCGTGCGGCGCGGCGTGCGGCGCGGCGCGCGCGCCCCCCGAGCTGCGCGCCGCCGAGCTGGCGCTGCCCGGCAAGCGCCGCGCGCCCGCGCTGCACCACGTGCGCCACAGCGTCAAGATGGTGCGCACCGCCTACTGTCGACCTTGTTACCAAATCCAGGAGATTATTCATTTCCTTGAGTGACAATCGAAAACACTACCGTCACGCTTACAATCCACAAGCTGTGTCACGAAAGCCTCAATTCTTTTTCACTTTATTTGCCCAATCATAATATAACAAAAAGTATATATTATTAAGTTAATACAAAAATTACTATATCTTCTAGTTCTGGCAGGCGTTCTTCCAGTTGTTCTCAAGCACGTACAGGAACGCAACACTCTCGTTGACCGGCTTGCTGGTCTGTACAGTTGCTATACAGGTGAGATATAATATTACAATTACTTACAAAATTAATATTTGATGCATGCTGGTTGGGGTTCAATCCCACTCGCGGTAATAATATTATTTTTATTTTTACTCTCTACATAAGGAATATTCAAATATTATACAATACAGTTACAAAAAGTTTGTATATTTGAAAGCACTAATCTAAGAAACTAATGATTCTAATGAAAAAAAAAAACGTATCATGTTGGATAGTGTCATATATAAAATAGTATAAATTAATGAATTGCTTTGTTAAGTAATAAAGTAAATTCAAATGGGTAAGCAGGAATTATGTATGACAAATTTAGTTCATAACTCAGTGCTTTGTTTATGTTATATATTTAATAGATTATTTATATAACTACGAAGTCGAATCCATTTGTACAAACTATTTAAGTATAATACAAAATTTTACATTTCAGTTCTATCTCTCGGCCTACGTACCAGCAATGATCACCAAATTAGAAAACGAGGAGTACGAATTATCAAGGAGAGTCATACAAAATGTCACTTATGATAACGTCTCGTACAATGAAACACTAGAAAATATCGATTTTGTAGAAGTGACATTCAAGAATTGCACGTTCAGAGATATATTGATGTCGCATGTGGAGTTCGTGAACTGCACCTTTGTTAATACTTCGCTGTCTAATATAAAGACGTCCTTCACCGTGTTCAGAGATACGCTGTTTGTTAATAGCACGTAAGTATGTCTTAAAAGTTTATTATATTCTATTTTTGTCTTGGTACATAAAAAAATATTAATCTTCGTTTTATATTCATATATATATATATATATATATATATATATATATATATATATATATATATATATATATATATATATATATATAGAGATCCCTAATAAAAATGCAATGTAACCCAAGGTGAGAAGAAATCGATCTTAACAATTCTATCATCGCGTGCGCTGCGAAAACTATTGATGATAAAACAAAACAATATTCTACAGTATTATAGAGCGCATCAATATCTATATAAAAGTCCGCGATAGCATATGTCCAACTACTGTAGTTATGACAATATAACCATTTTTTTATATTTAATAAGTTAACAAAAGTGCCGACAATAATCAAACCATATTATTGATACCTCTTTATTAATCCTTATCATACTAAATGATATTGTATTAAAGATAATTTCAATACCTGTAAAATACTTTTTAAATTAATAAAATCGGATATCCCATTCAAAAGATATAACGAATTCAAAAATATCAATCTAAAGAAAATCATGTAAGAATAAAAAATGCGGAGTGTGTGTCGCTTGGCCTCGCGCACCGTGGCGAGTAACTCTGCGGAGGTGAGGGGGAGGTGCATCGATATCACTAAAATTATTAAGACAATCGATTAGATTTTTTGTTTCTCTATTTGAATTGAATAGGGCCCAAACCTACGGGACCGATTTGGAAAAATCTTTTACAATTAGACAATTAAGGTGTAAAACAATACCAAAAAAAAACCGAGTTGAGGCCGGTCGTGGCGCAGCGGCACAAAGTGTGACTGTAAACCGACTGGTTGTGGGTTCGATACCCACTCGAGGAGATGAAATATTTACTTAAATTTATATTTCCATTTCTTCGTTCTGGTGTCGAGGTCAAAGCGCGGCGTTTAGTTCTGCCACTTAACACGCAATGCCTCCGGAATTCGGCAGAAAGTGGGGAACGGAGTGTCTTTCACTACGTTCCCTCTGCCTACCCTGCAGTGCGCGGGATATAGCGTGTGTAACTATTAGAGTTATGTTACAATAACTAATTTTCAAAGGAAAATGTGCAAACTAGAACAGAGCCGCCATCGTAGTACAGAGGGACATCTAATATATATATATATATATATATATATATATATATATATATATATATATATATATATATATATATATATATATATATATATATATATATATATATATATATATATATATATATTATATCATAATGAATAGCTTTAAACTTTGCATACAAAGGTATCCCGTACGTAGTATATCATTTTTTTCATGTATTATTACCAGTACAGTATCGATACTAATGTGGTATCTATATTTTTATATATATTTAATATTTTTTCTCCCCTTAGTGTTTTTCAGGTGGAAAACACAGACAATATTTTATTCACCATAAAAATGTTAGTAGTTTTTATAATTCTAATATAATTAAACAACTTTCTAAAATGATCTTTCCTTGCATGTGTTGTAATAACTATCAGGAGCTATTAAACAAAACAATACATTCTCATTTTGATAAATATATTATATGTTATTACAGTATAACAATATAATATATAAGATATTTTATATTATTTTAATTTTTATCTTAAAACTAGCGGGCGCGCGCAACTTCGCCTGCTTATTAGCACCCTTAGGGGTGAATTCTAAAAGAACCACGAAAAGCATGTTCAATAAAATATTTTTAACAGTCTGAATTTAATGTTTTATAAAACTCGGTAGCGATTTAAAGATTTTTTCATATAAATTTTCAACCACGTCCATTGTTTTTAGAATTCATCCCTAAGAGGATGAATTCTAAAAACCATGAAACACGTGTTCAATGAAATATTTTAAAGAGTCTGCTGACTTTCAAATTTTATGAAAATCGGTGCTGTTTTTAAAAAAAACCATACAATCTTTCACCCCCTATTTCATGCGTTTAGGGTAAAAAAATTTCAAAATCCCTTATTAGTGGATGTCCAAATTATTAAAATAAACATCTGTCCAAACTTCACGTTTCTCCCATCAACGGTTACGGCTGTGCGTGTGTCTTACCTCAGTCAGTCAGGTACATGTCCTTTTATATATATAGATAAATAGATGAATAACTGTATTTTGATCAAATTTATTTTCTTAAAAAATTAACAGTGCCCAAAAAGCTATCATTTCTCTATGAGGATATAAATAAATAGTTATAAAGGTCAGTTTTTTAATCATTACACCATTCATACATGACGAATGTTACAATAAAAACAATTAAACCGATTTTACCGCTCCCGCACCGCGCTCACGTCTTAGCTCTTTAAATCGCTTAAATCGTTTCTGAGATAAGCGTCGACTAACAGAAAAACCAACAAACAAACAAAATTGACAAATATTATTGTTTCTGGTTCTATTACTTTGTTAATTGCCCCAATAATAATTTTTCTAATGAAAATCTAAAATGCCACCATGGTTTTAATAATTTTCACATTAGAAATCTTAAGTGCGTTGCAAATATACATTATAGGTATATTAAAACATGAATATAATTTTAGTGTTTTAAGTAAATAATTCTGTGGTTAAAGCGGGCGAAGCCGCGAGCGGGTCGCTAGTATATATATATATATATATATATATATATATATATATATATATATATATATATTTATATATATATATATATATATATATATATATATATATATATGTGTGTGTATATATATATACATATATACATACTTATATGCAAGGTAGACAAAGGTAGTCTAGTGTTAACACACTTTGCTCCCCACGTAGAGTCCAATTTTTGAGACATTCTCTGTTGAGTGTCATAACTCAGCCGCGTTTTTTTAATAATTCACTCCCTCGATTGGGAATAGAACCCATTAACGTTGCGTTTGTAGTTAGATGGTGTTCTATTGCGCTATGACAACATTCATTTAATTTTATATGAATATAAAAATACAAAAACAAAAATACATTTTCAATTTCGAACTGCATTCTGTCCGTAAAAACGTATTCTTTTTGAATAAAGAATTTTCTGAATTTAGCACTCTACATCGCCGGTGGTGGCTTTGTGTTCAGTCAATGGTTGAAAAATGCCTAGAAAAGTTGTTTGAAAAAAGAATAATTGCAATTATAACGTGCACTGCAGTATAATAGACACGGACATCCAGTCGGACCGCGAGCTGGTGTCGTGCGCGCTGGTGGGCAGCACGCTGCGCGGCATGCGCTCGCCCTGCCGCCCCGACCTGCGCTGGCAGCTGCGGCCCGCGCTGCTGCGCCGCCTCGCCGCCGCGCTCGCCGCGCTGCTGGCGCCGCTCGCGCTGCTGCCCGCCGCCGCCCCCAAGCTGCACGGTCCCGCATGCCTGATCTCGGCGCTCGCGTCGGCGGTGTTGTACGCCGCTCACACTCAAACGGCACTCTTCGCAGTGGAGGGAGTGTACGCGTTTATAAACACATTTGTGTTCTTCAGCGTGGCGATGCGTATGCTGGAGATATATCCGGCTAATTTGAGGTATTTTAATCTTAGTTAATAATGTAGTTTTATAAATCTCAGTTAACACTTTAAACATATATTAATAAAAGTGATAAGAGACTACTACATTGTTCGCTAGATTCAGAGGGTGAAATAATAAATAATGACAAAGAAAAATTTTGAACTCATCAACATCAAATAAAACGGCTTGCTATTACTTTAATCTTCAATATTATATTAATATATAGTTCTGCAATGAATACTTATGAATCCATAAAAGAAAGAAAAATATAACATAATATATGGCACCTACTTATTTACAACATATAAAACAAATGCTAAGTTTCTCACTGTCTGTTCTCAGCAACACGGCCTCCTTTCTTTAAAAATAATGTTATATTCATTCCGTCCATTCAGTTCCCATTAGGACTCTTCCGTTCATCACTTTTCGCCGAATTCTGGAGGCATTGCATGTTGAGTGACGGAATTCAACGCCGCACTTTGCCTCGAGCTTCACCAGGGCGAGGAAATAAAATCGCCGAGTGGGAATCGAATTCACATCCACAACCTGTCGCGTTTACAGTCGTACGCTCGTGCGCCTGCGCAACGACTGACCTCATGTTTATGATTAATTTATTTTTGATACATTTCCAGGTGCACAGCCCACGGCTTGGCACTTTCGGCCGCGTATCTAGCGGGGGCGGGTGCCCGCGCCGCCGGCACTCTACCGCCGCCCTCCGTCGCGATAGTGACGGTGCTGGCGATCATCGCCGCCGCGTTCGCGAGACGTGGATAGGTACCAGGGTCGCAGGAGTTGAGCGGAGGTCGTTGAAGATGACGGAGCGACTCGGGTGTATGTGTAATCATATTTTTTTAATTTTTTTGTTGGTTAGTACCAGGACAGCAGTAGATGTGTATAGGAATTGTAAAAGTGAAAAATGGCTTTGTAAGAAGTACCAGGGCATCAATAGTGTAATAGAAGTATGTGATGTAAAGATTAGAAGGGGGGGGAGAAAGGTATCCTAGGGTCGCAGAAATGGGAAGGAGGTCGACAAGTAGTATGGTAGGAAAGGAAGTGAATTATTTATTTGTTTATGGTACCAGGACAATATACGTGTTTAATATACATTATGGTCGATAAGTCGTGGTCGCCGTGAGGTAAGACGTACACTCGGGAAGAAAATAATCTAATCAATAAACTAAAATTAAATCGCAGAGCTTACTTTATCACGGCCTCGACTCGTCCACTGTACTGTACAATATTCATATATGAGTAAAACACAAGGTTTTGTAATTAATTACCAGGACATCAGAAATGTATAAGAGTATATATCATGTAAAGATGTGAGACAATAGGACTGTAATGGAATGGATGGATGGATATACAATAGGAATGGTGTATAATGAAAGTTGGTGAGGTTTGGTTTATTACTCGTCAAATAAAAAAAGTGAGTACTAGGATAACAGAAGTTATACACTTTTGTTCTGAAAATGGTGTACAAAGAACATCATTCATAGATTATTTAAGAACAGATGTGGACAAGATGTGAAGGTTTTTGTATATATTGGACTTTATTATATCCATTAAGTAGGTAATTTAATATTATCTATGTTTAACTCTTTTAGTAGAAAAGAAATTAAAATCAAAGAAAAGAAAATATATGAAAAATATTTATAAGTGATATCTCTATCTACCATTCTTATATACTTGAATAAACTAAGGCTAAAAACGAAGTCATCTAATAGACAGCTAAAAACTAAGGCCAAAAATAACGTCATGTAATAGACAATATAAAAAAATCCAAACCCATAGATAGATAAAGTTAGAAAAAAGATAAAGCAAATTTACGTTTTGATTTGATAACTTTTATAAATCGTATTTTATTCACAAATTCTAAATACCCGCCGATGAGAAACGCTCAATACGGAATAATAATTCTATGTTTCCCACCGATTCTTAATTTTAATAAAATATGAATGTCAAAAAATGTACTAATAACTCAAACTAACTAAACTAAACAATGGATCGACTATATGTACTTACGAAAAACATTCAACATAAGCAATAATACTAAATACATAATTGGTTTTTTTTTAAATATCGAATTTAATTAAACAACATTTTTTATTATTAATATATGAAGTTGATGGTGTGATCCAACTTTCTAATTAAAATAAAATATATCTCAAAAAAGAAGGGAGTTATTGGAAAAAAATATCACGGTCACGATAAAACAAGAAAAAGAATCTAAGCAATCGATTTACCAAAAAAAAAAAAACATTTAAAATAAAACGAAACATACTAGCACAGTAAATTTAGTTAAATCGATACAAAATGGTGACGACAAGCAATACGCAAGATTATCGGCAAATAATTTGTAAATATTGTACAATAAATAGTAAAATAGTGATGTCTGTATATGATAATAATGATTATGATTTTAGAATCAAAGTAGTTTCCACTCTATAAATAAAAAATATAATAATAACAGTGTTGTGATTAAAAAAAATAGTCGTATTTTAAAAATGGGTAATAGTGCTGAATATATTATTTTTTTTATTGCGAAAAAAGAAGCTTAAAATTTAATCGTTATATTTGACTGAAAAGTAGAAGTTAGATTGTGAAAAAGATTATTTAGGATTTTTTAAATTTTGATCTCCGCTATTTTTTTTTTTATTTTAAGACATTTAACTTTTTTGGTGTTTTTTTTATTCAGATATGAACTATATACAATTCCATTACAAATGTATTATTTACATTAAAAACAGTATATATTTTTAATGTTATATTTTAGTATTGAAAAATACTCCAATGTTGGTTTTATCAAGTATTCTAGACAGACTAGAGATGACTAGAGACTTATTATAAGTGTATTTTTTATTATCTTTTAATTACTAAAACGCGTTTATTTAATAACAGCACTATTACGTATAAAAATATGTATTTTAGACAAAATAATATTGAACATATACATATAGAAATCAGATTCTTAGCCTACACCAGTTACTATTTTTTAGCTTTACGCTTAGCTCGCGGGGCAGCCAGAGAGATCGAAGTAAAAGGAAAAACACGATTTAGAAAAGAGACGAACGGAGTGTCTTAATAATAGATTATCTCAGAAAACCTATTCAAGTTATTTTTTTATAAAATAATAATACCAGTGCATTACATACATTTTAAGGTTAGTAGAGACTGCCACCAAAGTGTATAAAAAAATTCAAAACCCATCAATATATTAAACGTTTTCCTAAAATAAAAATAATTTGATATTGATTACCTTTAAAAGCATAATAAGGAATATTGCTGCGAAAATAATCACAAAAAATAGTCTTAAGCAAGAAGTTAATAAAAAAAATAAAAAAATACATCACTAGAAAATCGAGTCATATGTTTAAAATATATGTAAATGTTAATAATAAATATTCATTAATTATAATGCAAGTAAAAAAACGTGTCTTTGAAAATCATTTGTATTTTAGTTTATTTGACTGCACTTTAAAAAATTTTTTTTTTTACTCAACACGCAATTCCTCCAGAATTCGGCGAAAAATGGAAAGCGGAGTGTCTTAACACTAGACTCCCTCTGCCTACCCTGCTACATGCGGGTTATCGTCGTTATCGTGGAGCTAAAAAACAATCTTATCATTCCATGAATATATTAGGCAAGTGTCAGTTGTATTATAGGGAAAAGAGATCGAGACGGGGACTCGAAATTTCAAGTGTAGGTTTAAGCGGGCCCTTTATATGTGCATGAACGTTTACTTTCACTGTTCTCGCTCTATCAATATTTTTATTTTATTATTAATATATTTTTTAATTGATCAATTTACTAAAGAAAAATAAAACATAATATTTAGTAAAAAAAGAAATTATTTATAATTCCATGCCCATAGTGTTGCAAGGTAAGGCGCTCAGAAACTGCCTGGTACTTGCGACTTAAACTTAAATAAAACTTAAACTTAGGTTTAAGGGGCTCCTTTACATGACTGTCCGAGCTCCTCTCTCCACTGACACCAGATACGAAATGATCCTACTAGTGCCGCCTTCGAAACACGTTCTATAGCGCGAGAGATGAGTCGTGGCCACGCTGATACATTAGACTCGGGAAGAAATAATCGAAAGTAAGAAAAAGTCCTTAAATAAAACCTGGCGCAGCTATATCAGCTAAATTCAGGGCGGCCATAACTCGTCGACTGTACCGTATAATTGAACTGATAGTTCTAGACAACATTGATGAAAGAAAAGTATGAAAAATCGTCACTATGTTAACTTATAGTGAGTGTAGTACTATAAATGTAGAAAAAAATCACATTATATTTGCAATAATTTTAGAGATCGCAACGTTTTTCATTTCTATGATGCTATCTCTTTCTGTTTCTTAAATAATGAAAAGGACGGCATGATAGATATGGTTTATAAGAGATCATTTATTATGTAAGATGATGTAGGTTTTGTTTTGATATGATTGTGTACTCATAAAAAAGTCGTTTATTTCTTTACATTTTTACATACATATTTGAAAAAGGAGAATGGGGGGTACCCGTTTTTATTTTAAATCATATTCCATAACAAATGAACGATGACTCAGATAATGGTAAACAGTGTTAACAATTTAGAAAAGGTTAAGGCTGAACATATCTTACGAAGAAGACGGAGATGGTTGTAATTCTTTTGTACCTCGACGTTTCACGAAAAATTATAACTGAAAATCTTTTTTTTTTATATCATTCGTCAATTTATTTACAATAATATCGATTTTTTGTTATTTTATTCATAAAATCATATCAAGACAGTAAATTTTTCGTGAATACCAATGACATGTATCGTAGTGTAGATTATAGTGTAATTGTAGTGTTGCCATATCTGTGTAAGTGATATTCGAATAGACTGCTTACATTTATTTAGTAATATTAAAGACAATGTTCTCTTTTTTTTTTAATTATTTTGCTATTTTTTTTGTTTAAATTTTAAATTTTTATTTAATTTTTTGTATCCTAAAATTATATGTACTATATATGATTATTTTATTATCAATTTGGTTTTTTTTAAATAATTTAGAAGCACAGAATTTATTATCCATATTTTATAACATTACATCACGCCATAATAAGTATAAGATTTTGCTCTTTTTTAAATGTTTTTAAACACGAATTTAAATGGAAAAATTACTCTCTATATTGATAAGTTTTGTTTTTATATTCACTCAAAATATACTTGCCAAGTGGAAATACTCACAAACTTTTTTTTCTCTAACCGTCACCAAGCATTGTATATTTTTTTTAAGCTTCATACATTGTTTAGTTTTTGCTCTTAATAAGTTTAAATGTCCATGTATTTATTAATATCAATCGATATGATAATATTGATATATAATTAATTGCTCAAAAAATTAGGTTGGTTTCATAAATAATATCCATTATTTTGTATATATTATGTTACTTTAAAATAATATGATTTTTGACCAGAATTCTTCAGATTAGTCGAAGCTATAGTTCAAAATAAAAGTTAAAATTTTACTTGCTTAATGTTTTATATTCTTACGTGTGCCTCTTTTATGAAAATGGCATTACATTGTATACATGGGTTTTTTTTTCTAGATTATTATAACAATGAATAAAATTATAACAAACCACGTTATGAGTTCCGGTTTCCAGGAGGCGCGGGTTCGAGTCCCGCTACGTTAAAATTTTTACTCACTTTGAAAATGTTTAAAAATGACCACGTGAATGCTTGGTGATGTATACATAAATACTTTGCAAAGAAATCAATTTTATTACAACACATATGCAGTGCCAATTTTTTCACTCAACGCTTTATATTTGAAACCTTTCCCCTAGTCAATTCATTTCTTTTTGAAATTATGGTTTATGAAGTAGATAATAAATAAAAGTAACGTCAATATGTTTGTGGCAACTGTTTTGTCTGCAATGCAAAAGTTATATTTATACTTAACGAATTTTTAAATTTTTTTTTTGAATTATTAAAATTATTTATTGTAATTTTTTTTGCATTGGACAAAAAATATATGAAATGTATAATGTATGTAGGTAGAGGTTAATTATCATAATTGTATTTAATTTTGGGTCGTGGAAACTATAAAACTTGTGCATTATTTTGGCAGTGCATTTTTTTACTATATATTCTGTGGTTTAGTATTAAATGTATTTTTTATCTGATATAATCATATAATTGTATCACTTTTAAACATATCGTCGTTTTAGTTAATTATATTCTTGTTTATTATTTCCAAAGTCTATTCAGTGCTATGGAAGTACATCAATCATTCCCATTAAGACAATATGTAAAAGTAATTTTAATGTCCTAATAAAAATATGGCGTCGCTTAATAAGAATTTTTGAATATGTAGAATTTGATCGTAAAGGATTTTTTTAATAATAAATAATAACCAGTTTTTGCAGGAAAGATGTCTTATTTTCAATATGTTATTGTATTTTGAAATAAGCTTCAATTAAAAATAAAGAAATTTTAAGCGTATAATTTTGTTTTATTTCTAAATTTACATATTTCTGGTTAACAAGAATGTGTAAAATAAAAAAAATACAATACAATATCAATATATTTCCACTTTGACTATCAATAATATACAAATATTTATTTAATAATTTTATATTACAATAGATAATATATTTAGACACTTATTGTGATCGTTCTCCTTTAAAGACCCTGAAATACAGAAATATTTGAGATAAGATGACTTCTGTGTGACTATAAGTTTTTTTAATCTACGGAGACATTTCCCGCACTACGGGATACTTCCCGCAAATAGCAGGGATAGGCAAAGGGGAACTGGGTACCTAGTGCACATTCTACAGTGAGATGTATCCATTTCCCACTTTCTGCCGAATACTCCAGGCATACCTGTTGAGTAGCGGAACTTAATGCCGCGCTTGTCTCTGAACCAGAGCAAGGGAATGAATATATCCCCTGAATGGGATTCGAACACGCTACCATTGCGTTTTTTTAACAATGGACTTTTTATAATAATTGGATAAACTTACACTAAATTCCCATTGCAATCAAAATCAACGATAAACACATAGGACTCATGTTCCAATATCTGCAGTAACTCGTTAGCTTCCTCAAATTCAGTATTAATTTTCATGCAAATATCAAAAAACAATTTGACAGCTGTCGCTTCCCTTTTATTGAAACTGCCCAAAAATCGAAACTCCTCGTATATATAAATGGGTTCGTTTGCGAATTCTTTGAAAAAATCAATTATTTTCTTTAAAACGACCAATTCTGGTTTTAATGGTTTGATATTATTATTCACTTTAATATCACCAAGTTTATTTAAATTATTTTTTACATTTCCTTCGTCTGTGTCAATCACACAATCAATATTTATGCCAGTTTGATCATTCGAGACATTTGAATCCAAATTGGATTTTTTATCAATGCTTTTTTCAGAATTCTCTACAGTTTTGTTATCATCTAATGATATTTCATAATCTTTACTGTCACTGTCATCTTTTTCTTCGCGTAAATAATGTGGTGTAGTTATATAGACTAGATCTGGTGCTTCTTTATATAGACTTAGACATCTGAAAAGAAAGTATTTTTTAGCTTCATGCTCAACTCTGCGCATAGGAAGGTAGGGTAGGCAGAGGGAACCTGGGAACTAGTTTTAAGATACTCCATTCCCATTTAGACACTTCTGTTCCTCATTCTGCAAGCATTGCGTGTTGAATTTCAAATGTTTCATTTCCTCCAGTGGGAATTGAACCCACAACCTGTTGCTTTTACACGCTTTTGCCTCTGGGCCACTACAATAATATTTTATATTATTTTTTACTAAAAAAAACATTTTTTTAAGTTGTGCTAGTATGTAAGCTTTCCGCATACATCAGAACAGGCAAAGAGAGCCCCGAGACTGCACGTTAAGTAGCGCAACTCAAAATCTCATTTTGTTTTACCATAGCGCAAAAATGAAAATAATTCTTTCTACTAGATAAGATTCGTACCCACAACCCACACCACAACGCTACGCCACTGCACCTTAATGTATATATCTCTAAAAACATTTAACTTAAGGTTACCGATTAACTCCTTTTCCAGTACTCTGTGTGCACAATACATAGTTGTTATGCGCCATTATGTCGGAAGCAATTTCTCTTTCGCTCTCATCGTAATCTATATCGTCGATATCTTCGCACTCCCTCACACTCTGAACCACCTGATGTATCTTTTTGCGTTCAAATTTTGATAATTTACTATCAAATTTAATTTCGATTTTTTTATTATTTTTGACAAATTCGAAAATTTTTAATAATAAATTCTTTCTGAAGTAGTTTGTGAAATGCAATTCGTCTTCGTCGTCATCTAAGTTGACGGGTGTTTTGGGGATTTTACATTTACCCCTTTTTTTGCTGAACTGTGCCTGTGGAGGTAGTTATTATTATTTACTGAACTTAAATAACACAGCTGAGTAGGCAGATGGAATAATAATAATAATAAAACTCTTTATTGTACACCCATAAAGAAAATAACAATAAAATATGTAACAGAACAAAAAACGGAAATGTACAAGAGGCGACCTTATCGCTAAAACAGCGATCTCTTCCAGGCAACCTTAAGGCATAGGCATACACATATAACGGGGAGGAAAAGGCTTGGGGTGTAAACAATAATTATAAGTTAGTTAAGACACTCCGTTCCCCATTTTCCACCGAATTCCGGAGGCATTGAGTGTTGAGCGGCGGAACTCAACGCCGCGTTTTGCCTCGACACCAGAACAAAGAAAATGGAAATATAAATTTAAATAAATATTTCATTTCCTGAAATGAGGGGATCGAACCCACAACCAGTCGCGTTTACAGTCACACTTTGTGCCACTGCGCTCCGACTGGCCTCTGTAAATAATTTGCCTAAAATAGACAAAACAAAGCTATAACGAAGGGACTTCCCAATGTAGGCAGATGGAACAAAATTTTTGAACCTGAAGGATGGCTTCAGTTAATTATTTATTTATTTATTAATTGTTTGTGTCAATGTACCGTACTTGGGGTCAGTATTGCACCCCTCGCTTAGAATGTATCTTGTTTCATACACAACCCTTATATTTTATTTTACAACGCCGGCGAAGACCGAAATGTAAGTCTTAATTAAAAACTAAAATGTACCTGTCTATTTCCTTTATTTTTCACTGGTGGTTTAGGTTTGGATTGTTTTTTTGCAACTTTTTTATTTGATTGCTCATTAAATTCTGTAAGAAGGCCAAGACCCATTGTCTGTGATGCCTACGAAAAAAAAAAACTTTTTAAAATATTTTTTTAAGGTTTACCTGTATCCCGCTTATTATGTATAGTGTTACAACACTTCCGTTCTCCTTTCTCCGTCGATTATTTGGAGTATTCTGTGTTAAATGCGTGAACATACCAACAATAAATAAATATATATATAAAAAATATACTTCATTCCTGTTAGTGGGAATTGTATCGCGTTTAGTCGCAAGCTTGTGCCCCTGAGACACGCTGGTCTCAAAAAATATCAATTCAAAGAAAATCAAATTGTATAAGTAACTTACATATGTAGCCTTAGGTGTTATAGGTTCGATTATACCATCGCCGTCTTTACCGAGGCCGCCGCCTGTCCATCCCATTTTTTCTAACATACTGGAAATAACAAATATATAAATTTGGTAATTAATTGTAAATTATAGCTGATTTATTTATTTTATGAATCCAATGGTCAAGCGCCAGTCGGAATTATTCCCCAATTTCATGTTTGTAGGTAAACTGGAAGTATAAATTATGAAAGCTGACAAACTCAAGTTTCTTTCAAGTAGAAAGATTCAGCGACCCTAGTTTGTGGTAGGTACCTACTGATCCAGATCTTTTAGATAAGGCAATCTTTCAAAATCATGTGGGCCCTCTATGATAGTGTTAATGTCTAAATATTATGGAAAGCTGGAACAATTTTGAGATAGCAAAATGGACCTTTAATATACAAAAAAATGTTAGAAGAACTAAAGCCCTACACATTGACATTGTGTTGGAAATATCTATGGTGTGATCTGATTGTCTCAAATTATGAAGATTCTAGCTAAATGTTACTTACTTTACTGTAACAAAATATTACTTGAATCTCATGAGGGAGATTAAGATCATCTCAGGCAAATTGTTAAATCTAATATCCATTCATGTAATTTCTTCATGATGTTCCGTCTATGGAATATAGTCTTATTAATAAAAGGCAAATTCATAATAACACAGCCAAATATCAATCAGAATTTTAAATGCAGCACAACATATTAAAATTATAAGATTCTTTAAAGATTTAAGTAAGCCAATAACAAAAACTAATAATTGTATTGATGATGTAGAGCTATCAAATTGATTTGAATTAATATTTCAAATTTTTTTTGTATCTTGGAACATATCTTCTTGAATCCTATACAATATACCATTCTAAATGTAGAATGGTATGGAACAGAAACTGTTAATGCACAGTTTCTGTGTCTGCAGTATAAGTTTGTGTTGACTTTATCTAAGGTAATTTCCATATTACAGAATTTTTCCTCAATTACAAATATTGTATTCCACTATTGTAAATTATAGCTTCTTGTCAAAGGTTAATTATTCAAAGTCAAATAAAAGTATCTTATCAGTTTTGATTATATAGAAACAATATGGGGCAAAAGCAATACATAAAATTTTTATTATATAATTGTTAATAAATAAACATTGTGGCATAGTGGCACAATGTATAAATGTGTTGTGGGTTTCATAGTTGATTCCCTCTAGGAAACAAAAGACAGTTTTGCCATTTAGCCCAATGTCTCTACAATAAGACAGTGCTTGGGAACTTAGCATCTTAACACTAGGTTCCAATTAACTCCCCATTTAGCTGATAAACACAAGATACAATATGAAGCCTAAAAAGAATTAATGACATATAACATTTTGCATACCTTTTACCTTTACTCATATGTACAGGCTGCGCGAGCATCTCATTTAATGTTTTTTCTATTTTATTTGCTGGCTTTGAAACATTTTGCTGAATATTTTCCTGCTTAGTAGTGGGTTCAGGAACTTCATCCTGCTTTTGCCAATATTGGTCCGTCCATTTAAGATGTGTTTGGTGTATAGGTTTCTTAAAATTGCTATGAAAATTAAATTATATCAATAGAATATACGTAATTAGTTTATTTGTGGAACATTATGTGACTGTTAATGCAATGATTGTACATTCAATCCCTACTTGATTGTGAGAATAATTATATTTTATACACCTTTTCCTGCTCTGGTAGACATAACAATATCTAGACAATTAAGCAGAAAGGGGTAAATAGTGTCTTAACATTGAATTCCTCTATGTACCATATTATACACATTACAGTGTTAGTTTTAAAAAATGCACAATATTTACAAGCTTTTTGATGTTAAAACAGATTTGCTAAATGTTTCACTAACCAAGTATTATGGACTGGAGTTGTGACAGCAGGTTTCCTATACAGGCTACTTTTAACTACAACACTTTCTTTTGGTTTGTTTTGCATTGGCCCTCTTGGTACTTTGTTATTAGTATTTTGTTGAAAATATCCATTGGGAGGATAATAATTATTATAAGACACCGTGGGTTGGCCTTGATAGTAATACTCGTAATAAGCATCTTCACCATAATAAGACAGCCCTTCAGGGTAAAATGTTTGATATCCACTGTAATTGCTCCACATTGGTTTTCTATTTGCCATATTTATAAATGTTACTGTACGTAAAGCAATATTATATATAAATCACTAAATTATTGTGTCCTCACATCGATAGTACACTTAGCTTGCACATTACAAATAGATTAATTTATAATCTAATATTTTTTTCACGTTTTTCCTTCATTCTTATTTATTTTAACAATTATATAAAGAATAAACGTATATATTATCCTTTACAAATTAACATTTCAACCGAAGAAAAAATATGTATGACCAATTACCAAGTATACAAAACAATCAATAAATTTGACATTGACACAATGTGTCAATATTGATTTGACAATATCATATAAATAGAGTTTATATATTATACACACGTTTCTATTCACGTAAAATCACGAAAGTTACAAAGGTAACTTCATAACACTATTTCAGTCATCATTCCAAATCTTTGGTAATTTGGTTTTAGCCAGAATGGCTCATATACGTAGGCAAAGGGAACTGAAATATGTTATGATACTTCGTGTCCAGAACATTGTACATTTTTGGAGACTACGTGATGAGTGGTGGAACAGAACGGCGTGTTTTCTCAGAAAGTGAAAAAAAAAACCAGATACCTAGGAAAAGAAAAAAGTTGTTCGAACTTGTAAATCGATCCCACAGCTATCGCGTTTAGTCAGATGTTATGCCAAGAAAAACCAGAGAAAAAACTTTACTTTACGCTGTATTCCGCACACAACAGGGTAGGCAGATAACTCCACATACTTTATTTTGAATTCTTATATAAATTTATATTTTAATTCCTTCGCTCTGGTGAAGAGGTGAAGCCTTAAGTCATCCGCCACTCAACAGCTTCCAAAATACGGCGCAAAGTGAGAATAGGAATGTCTTAACACTAGGTTATTTATAAGGTTTATTTTTAAGCGGGTAAATTTAGATTATAGTGTTAGATTAAGTTAGTAAGTGGCAACTCAAAAGAATAGCTGGACTGTCTTAGGTAGATATTGTATAAATATAGGAATATATGTATGTAATAAGTCTAGTTCTGGGTAATATCTAGAGAAAAAAATATTAAAAGAAATGTAAAAATAACAAAAGGTCCATAAGTCTGTAGTGTAAGTAAAAATTAAAAAGTTACCTCCGCTTACCCCGCTGTGTGCAGGATACAGATTTTATATTTGTTTTATTTTTTATAAGGAATATCCAGGAAAAATTTAACAAGAAAATATAATTATTCTTTTTATTAATGAATTAATGAAAAAAATAAAGTTACGTGCTATACGTACGTCATTAAAAAAACTAACAAAAATGTAATTATCAATACAATTATTTTGTACTTTTAAGCTATAAAAAATAGCGTAGCGTTGCCAGATTTTCTCTCGGTAAAATGCTGGATTTTTTAAAATTCTTTCATAAGCGGGACAAAAATATATAAATAATGAGGATTTCATTTATTACTTATCCATCTATTTCAGTTTTAAATAAAGCTTTTGATAGTGATAGATACCAATATAAAAATGTTTCAACATCTGTTTACTTAAACGATGTTGTTTTGGCTTATTATTATTATTACATATTTGGCAATATGTAAGGCAGTTAAGTCTTCAGAATAATTACTATAAGAATATATACATATATGGAACTTACGAATATACTTATCTCTATTTATATGAATTGTTAATAACTAAATAAAATCTTAAAGTAATAAAAAGGATTTCTCACAGTAAGTGGAATAATCCGCCAAAAGCAGGACATGCTTGTCCGATCAGAACATAATTATTGGGCTAAGAATTAGGACATCCAGCCAAAATCGGGACATCTGGCAACACTGCTTTAAAAATTTACGTTTGTAAATCAACCATTTTTTTTTAAACAAAAATGTTTATGACTGTTTCTATCTTAAAACAATATTTATGACAAATTGAAACATAAAACTAGTACACACACACACACACACACACTAAAATATCAAATCTTAATATTAAGGGAATTAATCACGACCTTGTATTATATTATTACTAACAATTCGCTATCTTATTTTATAATATCTATGCTTCTATAATTTTATTTGGGTACAGTTCAGTTTAACATGCTAATCTCAGAAATTTAAAGATGAAAATTCTTACTGTGTTGGATAGTCTATTTACTAAAGTAGGCTTATATTACATAATACTAACCAATCAACCTATGAATTCATAACATTTCAATTTGTTAAAAATGTATAAAAATGTCTACCTTAAAATTCTATGATTTATTTTCCATTTTTGTATTTTTGGCCCATTTTTATTATGAAAAAGCGACGTAAGCAATTAATTAATAAAGCTCACTAATGTTTTTAGCAGTTTTCTTGTATCCAATCTGAAAGGGTTTTATAAGTTCTATAGATATCATCCAATAGTATTATTTACAGTACTATTACTTCAATAGTTATTTTTATAAAATATATCAACTCCATAAATCGTGACCTGTAAAGGAATCTATTTCTGGTAGTTTACCTTTTATCTCACGGCACGACAAACTTGGGAATTCTAGGTTGTATAGTACAAAAATTATAAACAAAAACAAAACCGACTTTAAATACTTGTGACCTAGGCACAACATTCCTCTCCAGAAATAAATATCAATGTCTTAAGAACTATTGAATCAATTTGGATGAAACTTCAACTGTTCATTAAATTAGAATAATAATCTGATTTAAATCAAAAAACGATATTGACAAAATTTTTAGTTTTTGAGAAATTTGTGACAAAACATATTTACAAAATTTAGCACACATACTAGGAAGCCTAAATAGATCATATATACGTTTAGTTCTTCATTTCTCACATTTCAAGTGGGCCAGTTAAGTACAATTTATTTTACCAATGTCATAGTGTATGAAAAGCATACGAAGAAAATTGACCGGTAGAAAACTTACCATCCAATCATACATGCATGATATGTTACAGGTAATATCTCTTTTTTGAACTCGGATGAAAATGTCTTTTATATGTTAAAGTTACATTTTCTTTTATATTTCTTAATTTATTCAATAGAAAGACTAAACTCAATTTCATCAAAACCGGCGTGCAACTTAAAATAATTATTCCTGACATAATCAAAAGAGTCATAATTCACTCGTATTACACAATCCAATATTTTTTTAGAAAATGGTCGCCAGAGTTCCCATTCCATACAATTTATTCCCGGATTATACATTTCTAACAATGTCAAAATTTTTTTGAATTTTAATTTAGTACTTAATTTCATACACAAAAAAAATGTATTTTCGAATCCTTCATATTCTTTGAATATGTTATCCAAATGTTTACTTAAAATGTTTTGTAACCATAAACAAGATTTTTTATTATAACAACTGTAGACGAGGTAGCCATGTTGAACTCCGTGACTTTTTAAATGTGGCAAGAAATTTACTTCTTGGTTTATGTGATCTACTATTAATTTAAATATTTCTGTTTCATTTTTCCCGTTTTCAAGTTTAATTAAAATTATAAACGATTTGTTTTTCTTCGATATTGTAGTCGAAATATCTTTTTTAGTTTCAAGTAATTTTGCATTGCAATTATTATTATTATCATTCATATCTGTATCATTATTTTTTTCATGTCTTTCTTTATGTTCACTAACAGTAACGATACTCTCCAGTGATGTTTCATTTAAATTATCATTAATTTCCTTTTTAGTTTCAGTTTTTTCTTTCATCTTACTATTTCTTTGAGTTAATTCTCGATATTGATCAATTTTCTCAATTGTAAATGATCTGTAAAAAACATTTTTTTTAAATCAAAAAGTAATAAAAAAATATTATAGTAACTGAGTATTTTCTTCTATATAAGAAAAAAATCCAAATTTGTACAAAACAGGCATAAGCATTAAGTAATTATAGAATATTAGTTTAATTTCGTAATATAATAATAATTTAAAATTTGACTTCAAAATTTTAAACTGTTTTTAAATATACAAAACCGTAGCCACTTTGATGACGTCATACGGTCTTGTAACCTTGTATTTTTGGCTTCACGCTGTATCCCTCACATAGAAGGGTAGGCAGAGGGAACCTGGGAAGTCTCAATACTCACATTTCGCTCAATACGACACTGCGAGGTGGTACAAATTGAGCTTGATATTTTTAAACATTTTTAATGTGATATTCCGCACTTAGAGAAGAAAAATACTTATTAAGAAAACATAAAAAATTGAAAGTAGCGAGATTTGAACCCGCGCCATCACGTATCAATCTTAAATATATGTTTCATGAAAAAAATTGACTATTGGGAAGTATGTTCAGTAGAGATGGCAGATACGAAATGGATGTAGAGGCGTATTCCTGCCGGTAACAGGGTTAACGGAGCCTTAGCTGCATTGAAGAGGCGACTAAACCTCAGCATAGCTACGCGTTTGGTCGTACACAATGCAGTGTTGGTAGCGACGCTTTTATATGACAGCGAAACGTGAGTATTATAGAAGAAGAATGAAAGAATGCTGTGGAGATGCGATATCGTCGTAGGATATACCGAGTCAGATTAACTGATCGATTCCGCAATGAAGTGATACACAGAATGGCAGGTACTAGCGAGGATGTCACGGTGAGAATGAAGAAGAGCGTGCTCAGTTGGTTTGGGCACGTCGAACGAATGAGCGACGAAAGAATGGCAAAAAAGATTTATGATGGAAAAGTGAGTGGTAATATAGGGGGAGACCTCGGTTGACCTTCGAAAACACAGTATCAAAGATACTGGAGTAAGGTCACGTAAAAAGCATGAGGACCCCCGGAGGGTATTTATGAAGAGGTTGATGACAGTGGACGAGACGAAAGAGCGCTCCGTTCTCCGACTACCCCGCTAGGGATAGAAAGTGAAGTGAAGCTAAGTAAAAAAACAGATACCTGCAGATTTACGCACTGGGTCTCTCGACCTAGTGTGGCTTAGTCTGTCAGAGCGCATAGACGTTAAAAATTTTTTTTTAAAAATCTTGATACATTTCACATACAAGGCAAGTTAAAAAAATGCTTGCAATAATATAAACAACTTACTGAAAATCTTCTCCATAATGTAAATCAAAATAGCCAGTAAAATTTTCATATAGATCAAAATAAAGACGGTGGTACTGAACATTTTTATTCGTAAATGTTACCCTGTTATTAACACTCTTGCATAAATTAAACACAAATTTTCTATGTTTTGCACATAATATATCATCGAAGCGAAGAGTCAAGATACGATTTTCGTCTTCGATGATAAAATTTATAATTTTGTTTAATACTAATATGCGAAATTCTATCTTTTTTTCAGGTAACTTTATGGTCTTCGTGTTGGTTTGTAATTGTGTCGTGGTAGTTTTGATTTTCTTTTGTTTTTTTGTTTTATCTACGTTCTCTTTCGTATCGCTGATATTTGTTTTCTTAAATGTAAGTCTCCTGTAAAAAAAAAGTAAATGGAGAAGATTGAAACGTTACACACAATATCATGGTAAATAGTTACCCTTACACTTATATTAATTATCGCTATCTCACTCACACGAATATAAGATTTATCACGATCTCTCTCGCACACAAAAAAATACTATTTCAATATAACTCGTACACAATCAGTATCGCCGACTAGCACACCTATAGCAATTAGTGATGTTTCACTTTTTCATATAATGATGAGCGCCATCTCACTCATCATCATCAATACCCTGTCCTAGTCAACTGCTGGACATAGGCCTCTCTGGCACACCAATGAGCACTCATGTAACAACTATCACAGTTTCATTCGCACACACATATTTATCACCGACACATTTTTATTTTTGCTCTCTCAGCCATCAAACACACCCCTTATAACTATTCATCTCCATCTCTATTTTCACAAAAACACATAATCGCCGCATCATTTGGCTACATATAATCAATAACGCCATCTCACTTCCACTCTACTTACCTATAATGATAATCTACTTTCAAATGAATATTTGCATCGGCCATCTTGTCGTTAATGTATTCACACAGTTCACTTTCACCTGTTTTTGATAAATTTAACTTCTTCTTACTATTCACTAAACATATTATGTCTCTGAACGCTCGTTTTTCCTTTTTTGTTATATCATCATTTAATATTAAATAACTAACTCTGTCCTCGTTTGTTATTAAATTCAAAATGGCGTGAAGGAATTTTAAGCGATTTCCCATTTTTTCTTGCCTTTTTTGGGATTTTAATGGTATATGACCTAATCCAGCCCCTGGTATCTGATAAAACACAAAATTTTTTATTTTTTTTAAATATGTAAAGGTTGCTATATTCGTGTTAATACATCGAAATGTCACTTAGGAAAATATTTATGAACCTGAACATTACAAAAATAATTTAAAAAAAGGTGTGGCAACGGAAAATCCAAAAGGAAAGGAAAAAATTATATGTAAACTACGTTTTGGAATAAAATAAGAAAGACCACTGTTTCATTACTGATTAAAGTTTCTATTTCTTTTTATGTTGAAACTTTTTTTTGAAACAACTATTTTTTTAGACCATTCTAACAATTTCTTATAAAACAAAAGAAAAGAACTAAAAAGCAGTCAAATTAAATATAAACAACTACAAAATTTCCTTACAATATTAATCGCTGGTATGATAGGTTCGGTGATACCTTCCCCGCGGAGCCCTAAGGCGCCTCCCTCCCACCCCATAAGACGCATAATTCTGAAATGATATCATATTAAAATACAACAAGAACTGTGCGTCGTGGCCGCCCTGAAGTTGATCTTATTGATATACTGCGCATCGTTCTCTTCGTTATCTTAGGTAGAAAATAAAACAAAAGTAAAAAAAAATCATAAAATCAAACCTGCGCACCAATCTTTAGCTTAATTCAGAGCGGCCACGATTTTACAACTGTACCGTAATACTGTAATTGCTACTCGGGGAAATGAATTAGTTGATATTCAATTTCTCGCGCTGGATACAAGGGAAAGCGCGGCGTTGAGTTCCGCCACTCAACACGCTACGTTTTGACAATTGGGTGGAAAGTGGGGAACGGATTTGGTTCCCTCTGCCTACGCTGCTATATGCGGGATACAACGTGAAGCTATAAAAAAAATTAAAACAAACCTCATAGCCCTGTCAATCTCTAAAGGTGTAGACATTGCTTTAAATATTTTATTATGCCCATTGCGATTCACTCCTTCTATCATTGTATCTATTGTATTTGTATTTTCATCAGTTACACTTTCATTATCTGGACGTTGATTCGCTTTTTCAAATGAAATACCTTTCCTTATTAGCCTATTTTTTTTAACGTAAATAAAAATAATGCTTAGTTATTATTTTATTATTTTGTTTATTATTATTTTGATATTCATTATACTATAAAAGGAGACTATTGGCACATGGGTTCGATTCCGACTCGGAGGAATGAACTATTATGTATTAACATGTTCATTTCTTTGCCCTGGTATATAATCAAAGTGCGGCGTTGAGTTCCGCCACTCGTAAACACGTAATGTTTCAAAAAATCGGCGGAAAGTTGGACAGAGCTAGTTTCCCTCCGCCTATCCTGCTATATGAGGGATACAGCGTGAACCTGAGAGAAAAAATAATTGGCAAGTATGCACTATGCATCTCTATATTATGCATGATAAAGCGTACATTTTGTAATGACAATAACAAAAATAAAAATATCAGAGGAATTAAATATTTTCATTTTCTCGCTCTAGTAACGAGGCAAAGCGTGGTGTTGAATTCCGCCACTCAATCAACAATGCCTCAAGAATTCGACTGAAAGGTGGGAACGGGAGTTAATGGAACAAGAGTGTCTTAAAACTAGGTTCCCAATTTCCCTTTGCCTACCCTGCTGCTGTGTTTAAGAATAGTCAACCAATATTAAATATAGTATTTATTACTTTCTAATTTAACTTACTTTTTGTTATTATCCTTTAGTAAAACTGATCTTACTTTATCGTTATTATTATCTGTATTCAATAGTTTCTTATTACTAACAGTTATTTTTATCGATTTAACATCTATCGATTCATTGGAATCGATTTTTATATTTTTATTTTCAAAATCTTTTTCCATAACATTTTTAATGGATTTATTATCTGTATTGGTTTTATTTGTGTTAGTGTCTATAGTTTTGTGTGAGTCACATGTTTCTATTATTTTTTTGGTATCTGTGCCATTCACGTCACACTTTTCAATTTCTATTAACTTAACACACTCTATATTATTTCTTTCATAAGTGTTTAAACTTGGAGTATTATTGTGAGAGCTTACATCATTTTCATGTTTTTCTGCGCTCCTATTCTCTATATTAGTATTAAAAAATTCAACAGATTTGACCGCGTCTTTTTTTATGGTGCTTAATTCATTTTTGGTCTCCTTATCCAAATCTTTTTTGTCTATCGTGTTTATAACTAAATTTGATTTTATATCACTTGTATTTGTTTCATTTCTGAAAGTAAGAAATAAGCATCTGTAAAATAAGGTATATCTGGAGACGATATAGTGTGCATAGATTCAGGCAGGCGGTACAGCTTAGGACTCTAAGCACAGAGGAATAAAGTATTTTGATTTCCTCCGGTAACAAGACAAACGCAGAGTTAAATTCCACGCAATGTCTCGAAAAATGGCCATCCGTTCCATCTGCCTATCGTGCTAGACAAAAAAAACCTTTAACTTACGTTGAAGCCGTCGTTTTGCTGAGCGCATTCAGTAGTTTATTTGCAGAATCGTCCGCTTGATTTTCCGAAGTACTCGGTAAATCAACATTCACATAGGTAGTTAATCTGTAACAGAAATAATTTCAATTATTACATTGCTGCCATTATAGTATCTAACAATTTCTAATAAAATAGTACGTAACTTTTTTTACCTATGCCTACATTTTGAATGTTCTCATGACAGATGCATTTGGTGCACATTCAGTGTTTATTCTTTTAAAATGACAATAAAAGCACTCGTCGAAACTATATATGTTGCAGATTGGTAATTCAACATTATTTTTACTAGTAATAAAGTGCTCAGAAATTCTGATTCATTTAGTTTAATATAACTATGTATAGAGAATATATCAACATACATCATATTTATGTTAAAAAAAACGAATAAACCGTTTTTAATGTGAAGTAATTATAAACAATATCAACTTAAAAAATAAAATAAATATTTCCAACAAATAAAGCTTTATTTATCTATAGCATACTCATATAAAATAACAAGCAAAGACAATATACTATTGTTCATATAACATGGCCAAAATGAGGCTCGTCATTAGTTATACTTACTTCGCCTTTGTGGGAGTATTTTTTGTGTATCTCGGTACTTTCAAAAAAGTTATTTCTCTGAAAAAAAAAGAATACATTGCACAATTTTGTCCCTCCTTCGTCCGCGTAACAAAGGTTTGCACGACGGACGAAGGAGTAGGAAATTTGGCGTAGTTTTTAGAAGACAAGGAACCGAAAGCTATTTTTGTACCCTAATATATATAGATAATAATAATATTAATATGGTGAATTAGTAGTCATGTAAATTTAATAATTTATTATCTTCATCGGTTGACAATAGAAATAAGATTATGTTAAGATGTTTTGGAATTATTTAAATTATATATTTTTGAAGAAATGTGTTAATAGAATGCCTAAAATATGCACTGAAATCATTAAGGCTAAAGGGTGGACACTTTGATAAAGCTAAAAATGGATTGTTTTTCACATTATATGTAAATTTTCTGTCTTGTCTTACTCTTTATTTAATTTTTAGTTTAATATTAATAAAAATAATTGAAGATCGCTTAATATTGTTTTATTTGATTTTACCTTTCTTCTTCTAAGCTTTGTCACATACAAAGTTATGTTAAATGTTACATAAAATGTGTTTTTTAAATTGCTAACAATATGAAAGTAAATAAGCTTCACACATTTCTAATTTTGTTTTCTAAAAAAATAATTTGCCTCTCATATAGTACGTATATATAAAAATTAGAATCTTATTTAGTTATAAGATATAACCTACCGTTTAGAAGTCTTCACATCAGTCTTTCCAACACAAATGTCCAATTTCAACTGTTTATCGAATTCCTTGAACAACGCCGCCATTTTGTCCAGCAGATCATTACAATATGGCGAAAACATAATATCTAAAACCGCTCTACGGTTGTAAACGCCTAGAAAATTCTGTAGAAATAATGCCTCGTTTGGAGCTAGATCTGAGAAAATGAGACTAGCGTTGCTTTCGTCATTCAAAAATTCATATATTTTTGTAAAAATCGTTTTAAAAAACACGGGCGCTATAGAGTCTATTGTTTTTTTTGTTTGTTCAAAATATTTTTGACTTTTCGTCTTCTTTTTTGGTTTATTTCTGACGGTTTCATTTAATTTCAGTTCGCTGTAAAAGCCACAAATTCTCAATTATAAATTATCGTCTGTTCATAGGGATGTTCGATTCGATATCGATGTATAAATGTACCATACATAATCGATGATATACAAACTAATTTGGTATGAGGCATTTCGCCATGTGCCAAATTGCCTTTTAAAAAATTTTTGGGCATCTCTAGAATACAAAATATCCCTATCTCATCCCTAGAAATTAATTTCAAAATGATCTTAACTTTACACTATATACTACACTATAATATAGGTACCATTTTTATCACTAATAATTAAAAAAAAACAAGAAGAAAGAATATTTATAATTTTTTTATCGTTGCTTTAAACATGAATACCATAAATTATATAATTTATTAGCTTATTCAAGTAGTAGTGTTTTAATAACACTTAATTGAGTTTCCCAATAGACAAACGAGGCTGTCGTGTCGTAATGCGCACTCAAGAAAATTATTATACTTAAATTATTTTTAATTATTCCCTTTGGTCAGAAAAGCGCGGCGTTGATTTCCACCACTCAATACATAGTGTTTCCAAAATATGATGGTCGTGTCTTAACACAGGTCTCTGTCCCGAGTACCCGAGTAGCAGCAAAGCAAAAAGTGAAAATGAGAAAATGGAAAGATAAAAAGTAAACAAATACAAAAATCATAATAATTGTTTTCATTTCCAGTAAGTTTCAAACTCACAGGGACAATCTGGGAACCTAGAGTTAAGACACTTTGTTCCCATTAATACACTTCCCATTAACCCAGATAAGCCTACTGTCCTATATTTAGGACAGTAGAAATAAAAAAAAATATCAGAATACCCTTTTTATCTAAGATTATTTAGTCTTATGATTTGCAGTAAGAAACGTGTCAGCTTTATTAGAAAAAATAAAAAGACAGTTATTTTAACAGTTTTTACCTTATATTTTACCTTATAAGTGTGTAATAAAAGTGCGTTGCACACATGGCAAATGACAGGTATGTATAAAAAGTTATATTTTACTCGTGAGTTGTTTTTTTCTGTGTTAATATCTAGTTGATAATCTTAACTTTTGTACTAAATAATTATTCTAGCAAAATAATATAAATAAATTACGTATAACTTGTTACAAATACTAGCGTACTATATATAGGACAGTAGGATAATATACATGATTTTAGTACAATAATACAACTTTTTCTTTACAGACCGTTAGCTGCGCATGAAATTTTAGATGCTTTAGAAAATGTTTCTGATAATGAAGAAGATTATAGAGAACGACTGATATGTATTCTACCTCCTCCTGTTGATCCTGACTGTCTCACTGACGAAGATTCGGGTGAAGAAGATAATGTAACTTTGAATAATTTGCCACGAAACATTCTACTTCAACCGGCTGAAGTAATGATTCAAGGGCAGATTATGGTGAGTGATACAAAAAAATCCCGTGAATTGGCCAGATGTTCAAGGCGCTTGCCAAGATAAGCGCCCAATTGAGTGGTTTGAAAACTTCTTAGATGAAGATGATATTTCGTTGTTGGTGTCAGAGAGCAATAAATATGCTGTAAAAAGAATTTGCCTGGAGACATAACCACTGAAGATATGAAATGTTTCATCGGCATATTGTTGGTTAGTGGTTATTCATGGCTCCCCCTAGAAGAATGTATTGGGAAAACTCCCCTGATACAAAGAATAAATTGATCAGCTCGGCTATGACTAGGGATAGATTTGACTTTATTTTTCGCCACCTTCATGTCAATGATAATCTGGATTTGCAAGACAAATACACAAAAGTACGCCCCCTAGTTACACTTCTAAATAAAAAGTTCTTAGAGTTTTCTCCTCTTGAAGAGCATTACAGTCTAGATGAGGCCATGATCCCCTACTATGGTAGACATGGCTGCAAACAGCACATAAAAGGTAAGCCTATTAGGTACGGGTTCAAAGCTTGGGTTGGTGCTACACGGTTAGGGTATGTTTTATGAATGGAACCATACCAAGGTGCTACAACTATGTGCAATCCAATATATAAAGAATTGGGGCTGGGTGCAAGCGTTGTTATCACTTTTTGCGATGTGCTGATTTCACGTGGCTTCGACCTTCCTTACCACGCAGTTTTTGATATTTTTTTTACTGGGACGCCCTTGCTGGAAGAGATAACAAAGAAAGGCTTTCGTTGCACTGGGACAGTTCGAGAAAACAGTACATCTAGTTGTCCTCTGAATACATCAAAGTTACTGAAAAAAAAGGAACGTGGTGCTGTCGATTACAGAACCACACATGACAACACGTTCATTATTGCTAAATGGCATGACAATAATATATTCAGTATTGCTTCTAATGCTGTAGGAATAAATCCTAAACAATCTGCCAAACGCTTCTCACAAAGTGAAAAGAGAAACATTGTCATAGAAGAACCACGTATGGTGTCCATCTATAACAAATATATGGGAGGAGTGGATCGGTCTGATGAAAATATTTCACATTACCGAATTGGTATACGAGGTAAGAAACGGTACATGCCGTTGCTCAAACACATGATTGATCTTGCCGAACATAATGCATGGCAGTTATATAAAATAAATCATGGAAAACTGGATCATCTTGGCTTTCGCAGAAGGGTAGCAATTGCTTTGATTGAATCAAACAGAAAAAATGCCAAAAGAGGGCCTAGCCGACCCTCCCATCATGAACATGCTGATAGTCGTAAAGACCAAATGAATCATCTGGTTATTACTCAATCGAAGCAAACACACTGCCGTCAATGTCACAAAAAATGTTTGCAAGAAATGTGATGTTGGAGTGTGTGTCAAGTGTTTTGAAACACGTTGCAAGAAATGTGATGTTGGAGTGTGTGTCAAGTGTTTTGAAACATATCATTCATAAACAGTGTTAATCTAGTAAATTACATATAACAATGGGTAATATAATCAATAGTTATCTAATAAACTACACTTTTTGATTACATTCTGTTTTGTCATAAATGGTCTTTTATTTCCTCTTATTATCCTACTGTCCTACATATAGGACGGCTGTTTCCCTGAGAGCCTTACACTTAATTTTTTTTTCATAATTTTTTTTATGTTGCATAAGATCTAATATTTTTTTTTTTTTATGGAAAAGACACGGCAAACGAGCGTGCGGGTCACCTGATGGTAAGTGATTACCGCCGCCCACGACCCCGTGCAACCCCAGAGGAGCTACAGGTGCGTTGCCGGCCTTTAAGATGGGTTGGGCGCCGGGGCCCGGCATTACCTGATGCGAAGCGCAGTGGCATAAAGCCACTACTTCACGCCGGTTTTAAATGCGGGGGGTGGTAGTGATCCGGTCGAGTCTGCCCATGCGTGTTGCCATTGCTGGCGACGTGACTCTACCACACGTACTTTAGTCGCCTCTTACGACACCACCAGTACCAGGATGATCCTATTCTAAGCCGGGATCACACGGCAAGAAAATCTAATAAACTAATAAACTAAATAATGTAACTTTTTTCAAAATTTTCAGCAAATTTTAGTTTCAGGCTTATCTGGGTACACTTTTAGCCGAATTCTTCAGGCATTGCATGCGTATGAAAATGAAAATATTTAATTCTCCCGAATGCGAATCGAACCCACAACTGTAAAGTCGCACGCTTGTGCAGACGACAGCGTTCATTCTAATTTTCATTACGAGCTAACAATAATATTTAAATTAAAATTAAAAATGAATATATTACTTACCTAAGAGAATTTTCACAATCCTGTGTTAGAGGTTCGTCCTTAACGACTTTTTTGTTTTCTTGTTTCCTATACATATTTAAAGATAAAAACTTATACATTTACACATTTTACCACTTTAGAAGTCATTTATTTGATTGAGTTAGATGAAAATTTGAAGTTTGAAATATAGTTTTAGAAACCTCCATGTCCTTTATAAAACCTTATCTTTTGGCACTTCGATTTGTTTGTTATATGTCATTGGTTAGAAAAAATGGTTGTTGTTCAAGTTCCATGTATATTTATTTTAGGTTTTTTAGATTTGTACAATTTCCCGCACGTAGCAGGATAGGCAGAGAGAACTGTGGAAACTAGTGTAAAGACACTCTGTTCCCGTTAAGATACTTGCTTTCCCCACGTTCCACCGAATTCTGGACGCATGTTTAGTAGCTTTCTCCCAACACTATGCTTTGCTTCAATACATTTTAATACTTTTGCAATAAAATGGCTGTGACTGTGACAAGTATAAAGACTTAATAAATCCATAAAAAATTGAATTAATTCAATTTTTGTTATTCACCTACAGAACTCTCAGAATTTGATAAAAAGTATAGGTATTTACTTATTTTAGAAAACGTATAAAAATTTGAACGTAGCAGGACTCGAACCCGCGCCTCCTGGAAACCGACCAGGCGCTCTGACCACTGAGCCATACGTTCTCGCCAAGCTACGTCGAAACTTTTATACGCTTGTTACAACTTATGTTGTTAGCATCTCTGTAGGGAGATTTTTACAAATTCCCGCTACCCAAAGATAATTACTAAGAATTATCGTTTGGCAAGAGAGAATACTATTTTTTAAATATTTTTAAACATTTTTAAAGTGTTAATCCACACTTAGGAAATATAAATACTAATTTTAGAAAACGTATAAAAATTTTATATTTCCTAAGTGTGGATTAACACTTTAAAAATGTTTAAAAAAAGTATAGGTATTTATTTATGTTAATTGACTTACATAAATGGTTTTTCTTTTGAATTTGAATTTGTGCTTATTGGCATTGTCTTAACTGTGTCTTGCCTGTAAAAATATTATATTATTGAAGTAAAATAACAGAATAATTAGTAAACTAAAAAAAAGAACATGTAAGTCAAAAATCCCAACTAGCATATTCTTCATTAGGCCTTTACAAGCACTTTCAAATCATCAAATGCCAAAAAATGGCAGTAGTGTCAGTAAATAAGAAAGATGTTTTCATAACATTAGATTGTGGCTATGAACATATTGTATTGTAATCTAAAGGGAAATTATATGAAAAGCTGGAAAACGCAGTGTCACACTTTTTTTTTGCATAATAAGAAGTCAGCGGGGGGGATCCTAGTGTTAAGATTTTCCTGGGCTATCCACTAAAATTCAAGATACTTCATTTCAGAATATATGGCAAATTGATTGGCAGAAATTAATACTGTGCTTTGTTATATCAGAAGGAAATAAAAATAATTTTAAATATAACCATTCTTAAAGTAAAAAATATATAAATAATATACAATAGATAAAAACTTACTTAATTAGCTCTCTCAATTTTGGACTTCTTAAGCTTGGTATCTTACTTATATCATGTCTGTAAAAAATAGCAGTAAATAAGAAAATTGTAAATAGAACATAATAATAAAACAGTTTTAAGAATTGAAAGATTATTTGTTTCTTAGTTGCAAACTCTATCTTATATCTAGCAGGGTAGGCAGAGGGAACCTCCTGTTAAGACACTCCATTTAGTGCATGGATGCACAGACTGCAGCCCGCTGGTCGAATACTGGTGGCCATTAACATTAAAAAAAAAATTGAATTCTATTCCAGAATAAAACCAAACAAAAATATGTTCGAAACTTTTGGCGGCGGGCCCGCCATCAGTTCATGATTTGCCCAAGTGGCCCCTAGTATTAATAAATCTGTGCAACCATGATTTAGTGGGATTGGATGTCTGCATTATTTTTACATCTACTCAATCAGCATTCATGAGAATGTTAAGTTTATAACTCAGAGTCGTAAGGAAATCTCCCAAAGGTTGCACTTACACTCACAAGCTGCCTCTGGCCTGATTTGTTAAAAAAAACTAAAATGAAATACTTACACAGGTTTATTTTGATAATCATCTACATCTTTTGGTATTTTCTTTATTACTAATTGGCTGAAATATAAGTTTTATATAAATCATTATACAATTAGTAAATTAAATAAATTTAAAATGAAAAATAAAAAAAACAATGCACCATTGTTTGTCATTTACAAAGAAAGAAAAACAAATTATAATGTTAAAGTGACTTTTCTAAGTGTGGAATAACACTTTAAAAATGTTAAAAATATCTAACAAATAGCATTCTCTCTTGCCAGATGATAATTTTTAGTAATTCTTAATAAATCTTTGAGTGGCAGAAATTTGTAAAAACCTCCCCACAGTGATGCTAACATCATAAATAAGTTGTAATAAGCATATAAAAATTTGGACATAGCTTGATGAGAACATATATGGAAAACCTTTTCGGACAATCTGTACATTAAACTTTTAATATCTTTTTCAATTGAATATTGTATTTTTTATCAACTAATTCAAGTAAATTAAATAAAATTTATTACATCATTTATGGATAATATATACCCAATTCTTGAATTGAATATTTTAAATTCTATTTTACTTGAACAACATTGTTAAGTATAAAACTAATCCTAATCATGAAATGATCTTGTCTGACATAATGAAGTATAAAAGTATTCCACATGTGCAATAGGCATTTTAGGATAATCCATAGTTAATTCGTTATCATTTCTAATGAATTTCAATGTGTCGTTTAACCATTGCACTTTGAATGATTGAGAAATTTTATTTTCCATTGTAAATGTGGTTTTGTACTGTTTAACTTATTATATTTTGTACAAGATCTTACACGTGCTATGACTAAATGAGGTAAAAATTATATTGTCGTTTAAAAGCGCTTACTTAACACTTTTAATATGTTACCCACTATTTAAAGAAGTTGTAAAACATGACTTAAAATAAATTTTACGTCCAAAATTATAATTGGCCCCGTTTCACTTGTACAGCAAACACTTGGATTTACACTATTTCCTTATTAAATTAAAGCTTGAACATTTTCTAAGTTATTGAAATCAATCTTATCTACTTAAAATCAAACATAAATAAAGCTATTCGGTTATTTTCATAAGACAGTTTTTACAAAATGTTGCTAGTTATCTATTTAGAAAAATGTAATAAATAAAGAGTTAATAAATAAATGTAATTAATAAATAATAAACTGTCCATAAAATAATAAAAGATATTTTAATCAAAGTATAATACAATCATTTTAAACTTAATTACAAGCTTTGTAATATTTTTATTGTTCATTGCTATGATACTTTTAAGAAAATTATTATAATTTTTAAAATATCTAAAAACAATTACTTCTTTAGATATTAAATAAATAATATTTATAAATTAATTTATTGGTTACAGTATAAACATTTTTTTATAATTAATTTTATATTATATTTCTTATTGAAAAGCAATACTAAAAAACCCAATTGCTTTTTGGTTAACATATTAAGCTCAAAATGTATGGCAATAAAATAGGGACCATACAAGACATTACCATAGATAATCGAATTGACATTGATGTATCCAATCTTTTCGATGTTAATTCTACGACATCGATTAAATGTTTTAATATTCCTTTTTTTAGTCTATGTATCGAAGTAATATGTTCAAGTATGATAAAAAAAATAGTTGACTGTAAATATTTTAAATTATAATAAAAAAAAAACTACTTGGTTGTTTTTATTGGAACAAAAACTAGTGTATTTGTATACATAAGAACTTTACTGTAGAGCGGCATGGTCGTTGTAACGACAAAGCTCATAAATAAAGAGAAAAAAAAAAAAAAAAACTTTACTGTACTTGGAAGCATTATTTAATACCTATTAACATTCATCATTGTATAAATTACCTGTGCCATATTAACGTTTAAAAGAATTTGATATTTTTTTACTAACATTAAAAGTTCAGGGAAAGGCGTGGGGTTGAATTTTACCTCTCAAAATGTATATATTGTCTTGAATCAGGGAAGATAGATGAGAACGGAGTGTGTAGTGCTAATCACTAGATCGTCGACCTCACTATGCGAAATTTTTCTTACATCTTCATGCTGTATCCCATGCATAGCAGAGTAGGCAGAGGGTAGGACCTCGGATCCGTGTGTTAAGTACCTAGTGTTAAGACAATCCGTTGCAATTAAGATTCCCTATTCCTCAATTTCTGGCGAATTATTAAACCATTCCGTGTTCAATGGTGAAATTCAACACCACGCTGTGCCTCATTACTAGTGTGAAGAAATACCCATTATTTCATTCCACAGATAGCAACGGGAATCGAATGCTCCTTTTTCCTCTTTTTACTTTTAAAACACGTACAATTTGATATTAGCAATTGTGTAACTAAATACATGAATTGAGCGGAATTCCTTATTACAGATATCAAATTCATTCAAATTGATTACGGAAAAAAAACCAATACATCTGGTGTCGGTGTCGTCGTGGCGCAGGGGCACAAAGTGTTACTGTAAAACCGACTGGTTGTGGGTTCGATCCCCACTCGAGGAGAATATTTACTTAACTTATATTTCCATTTCTTCGCTCTGGTGTCGAGGCAAAGCACGGCGTGTGTTCTGCCACTCAACACGCAATGCCTTCAGAAAAAAAAGTGTCTCAAATATGATCACAGTTATCTTTTATCTGTAGACGCGAGAAAGTAATTAAAATCATAAGCTACCTAAAATGTTGAAACAAATGTTAAAACAAACCTAAAATGTTCAAATTGATTAGTTTTATTTTTTTATTTCAGCTCATGATTTTTCTTTCATAAAACAGTTGTTAAATAAACTGTATAATAAGAAGTGTAGACTGCGGAAACTTAGTAGGTACCACCAAAGCGGAATAAAGAAAATAATATAAATTCAGTTATTTCCTATATATAGAATGAAAATGAATCCACTTTCGTATCATTTCGAATTCGATATCTCACTGCACCACGATGGTCTGGAATGAAAATTTCATTTAGCAGAATTAATTTATTTGTGAAGTTAAATATATATTTTTTATTTTAAAAGTATCAAAGTATGGACGAACAAATTTGCTATTATAAGGTGGGTGGAAATAACTTTTTTAATGAATACTCATTAACGGAGTCACGGCACACTAACTTTTGCAGGGATTTCAATTCGATGCGACAGAATATTTAACTTTTTTATAATAGGGTAACGGCACCAGTAACCGACAATCAAAAAAGATCGACTTTGTAGAAGTAAAACTTCTGAAAATAAGGATGTAAAAATAAATTACTAAAGTAACTACTTAACTAAATGACATTTTGACATTTAGCAATATATAGTTTTTCTACAATAAGGTGACTAGGTTTTAAAATGTATAACATACTCGCACATACCGCGTGTGCTTTAATGAAATATCAGCATTTCTAAGTTAATTGTTAAGAGAAGTATTATTTGTATTTTTTTAAAACTAAAACTAAACTAAGCTTCACACTGTGTCTGTAGCGGCTGATTACCCCGCTAGGAGGTAAATGAGCGCCAAACCCTACGGTCTCTGCATACCTTTTTCGCCTTTTTCAAAGTCAATGATTCTGTTTTCGAAGGTCAACCGAGGTTACCCTCTCTTACCACTCACTTGCCTAAGCCAGCCTGAGCCTGAGTTCGTTCGTCACGTTCTTCTTCATTCTCAACGACATCTTCGCTAGTACCTGCCTCCTCGTGTATTCCTTCATTGCGGATGTCATCATCTAAGCTGACTCTGTATATACTACAAAGAGATCGCATCTCCGTAGCATTAATTTTTCTGTCATTCTTTACAATGGCACTCACGTTTCGCTGCCGTATAACAGCGTCGGTACCAACAGTGCATTGTTTACGGCCGAACATACAACTGTGCTGACGTTTCGCCGTCTCATCAATGCAGCTTAAGCTCCGTTAACGCTGTTACCGGCGGCAATTCGTCCTCTCGCATCCATCTCGTGTCTTCCATTTCTATTGAACATACTTCATAAATATACTACTTCCTCCACTGGTTCTAATATCTTACCTTAAACTGACCTTGCATTCTGTCTATTCTCCATTTCTTTCAAATATTGTAATTTTTACTGAAACAGTTATTCTAATTTTGAGGCCAGTCTTGGCTCAAGAGCACAAGTTTATGACTGTAAATGCGTCTGGTTCTGGGTTCGATCCTCACTTGAGGAGATGAAATATTTACTTAAATTTATATTTCGAGAAATATCGAATTGAAATTCAAACCATATAATCAGATCTACGGTTCCATGATTTCCTGATAAAAATAATTAATTATTCAAGAATTTCGATATTTATATAGACAAAAGATATGGTTTCGACACCATATAGGGAATCCAAAATTCATAGGGTACTTCCGGTTGCCCTAGAATTATGAAATTTAGCATATAGATTTGTAGGTAGGAATTTACAGCCGCTAGTTCAAGTGAGGTCTCAAATAAAAGGAGTCTGGCGAAGCTAAATCTGAATTACAGAAACAGCTTCATTTTCGACCTTCAATTTTAATACGGAACCCTCGGTGGGCGAGGCGGGCTCGCGCTTTCCCGTTTTTCATTTTTTAATTAATAATTTTAAAGGCTATATATTTCTAAATTTGTATTATTTTCACTATTTATAATTTATATTACGGATTTTGCTTAAAAATCGATTAGTATAACTACAAAATATCGATATTTACTTACCAATTATATCGCCGTATCACTAATTTATAAAAATTAACTAAATAATATTAAATCAGCAACTTTATAGTGGTGATGTGAGAAAAATCGATATTACTGTACTTATAACTGTTTTAACTGATAATGCTAATCGAATCTTCATGTCGCCATCACGCGCTATTGAGTTCTTTGGCGGACATGATTTGATATTGTCCTACTAAAACAAACATGCACTATGGACGGCGGTACCTTTATGTTTCTGTATATTATAAAAAAAATGGAGTACGTCTGTCTGCATTACTTTTTCATTGTTTCTTTGTAACACGCCTTTTTCTATCTGTGCCTATATATATTATTACCATTTTTAATCAATAAGTGTGAGTTTCACGCCATTGTATTTGGCATTACGTGGAAAAATCCAGTAAGAACTAAAGAGAATAATATTATAATAACTAAAGAGAAAAGTATTATAATAACTTTAAAAAAATTAAAAACATGTTTCTTTTATAATTTTCTTTATTATAGATATTATTTATTACACATAACAAATGTAAAATGAAGCGGTTAGATGATAAGGATGAGTCTACTTCTAAAGAAAATATCTCCCAGCCAACCAGTGCTTAACTTTTGATATTTCTTATGAAAATATATTCACTATAATCTTATTGTAGAACAATGTTGCAAATAATATTCAATCCGAAACATTTTCCACTTTTATTTTGTTGAGTGGCGGAACTCCATGTCTCTCTTTGTCTGCCACTGCGGGATCGTGAAAATCATTGATTCCGTCGAGTGGGAATCGAACCCACAACCGACACGCTTACAGGCAGTTGTTAGGAATATATAAAATATTTATTAGTGTAAATCTTATTTTAACTTTCAAGAACTGATCAAACTCACGTTGTCTTTGCAACCTTTTATAGACATACATACAACTTCTTTAGACATTATTTAAATATTTATACAAAGATGAGTTAAGCGGCACAGCGTACTAACTATAATCGCGATGGTTGTCGGTTCTATTCCAGAAGGAATGAATTATTTTCATTTCGGCGTTGTGATCAGCCACTCAATACGTAATGTTTCGAAAACTGGGCGGTGTGTGGGTAACAGTGTGCTTCAACGCTAGGTTCTCTCCGACTATCTTGCTGTATGTGGAATACAGCGTGAAGTTTTTTAGTTTCACCCTGTAAATAAATAATAAAATAAACGGTGCTAGACTAAAAGCTATATATAGGGTTATCTAAGTGGGTGTCGGCGAGGGCGGCGTGTCCATCAAAAGCGCAGCCAGATAGCTTCCCGCCTCAGAACTGTCCCGACGCTTGGCGAGAGCATACCTGTTACCTTTTACCCAGATAGGTAAGTGACTATTTATTTTTTTATATTAAAAATAATGACATATTAAATTTTCAAAATAGTTTTTAATATAAAAAAGCGCATAGCAGGGTAGGTAGAGTGAATCTAGTGTCAAGACATTGCGTTTCTTACTTTTCACTCAATTTTTGAACTTGCGGCGAAATAAAAATATAATTTATAAGATCTTTGATTTATGTAATTTACAACCATGAGACGCGACTGTAAACGTGACAGTTGTGGATTCGATTTCCAGTCGGGGAAATGAAATATTTAATATTATACTTGCCTTTTTCTAATAACAAAGGAAAATGCGGCATAAAGTTCCGTCATTCAACACGGTCATAACACTAGGTCTAACCTTATCTTCCCTGTTATATACAGGACACAACGCCAAGCTGAAAAAAATTGCCCACCACGGCTTCTTTTTAAATCTGTATTATATACTCTATATTTATTTTGATTTTATACGACGGCTTCTTTTTCATCTCTCAGTTATAACTCTCTATATTTTTATCTATTTTTACTATGCTAATTAAATTTTATTAAGCCAAATTAAATGCTAGCCAGCCATAGGCCCGTTGTTTGGGTCTAATTAGGTTGTGGGATCGTTCCCCACTCGAGGAGATGAAATATAAAATTATGTTTCCATTTTTTCACTCTGGTGTTGAGTCAAGTTTTGCCCCTCAACACGCAATGCGTCCAGAATTCGGCAGAAAGTGGGGAACGCAGTGTCTTAAGACAAGGTTCCCTCTGCCTACCCAGTGTGCGGGATATAACGTGAAGCTGATTTTAATTTGATTTTAAATTTAATTAAGACTGGAGGCATAGTGTAGTATATATAGTACAGGTACTTTTGACGGGAATGCATTATTAAAATTGTGTATTAATCAGCCAAATGATTTAATTTGCTGTTTTAATTGTAATAGATATGTTTTGACATGTTAATATTTTTTCTTCCCCACTTTTCACTGAATTCTGGAGGCAGTGGCGGATCTCAACGCCGCGGTTTAGCCTCGTTACCAGAGTGGGAAAATGACAAAACACAGCTTGACGCGTTTATAGTCGCACGTTTAGGCAATACATGTTAAAAAGTTAAGTAAAACTTAAATAAAATAAAAAAAATAACAATATTTTTTAAGTGATCTAATTTAATAATACACTGGCACTAACTTACGGCTCCCTTGGTCAAATGTAAGTAACTAAGTCTTAATATCTAAAAACATCGTAACAATTAGTATGACAGATGTAATATCAACCGATAAACTTTTTTATTTACAATAGTTTTTTTGAAATCAAATCAGTAGTTTCTGAGATAATCGCGTCTAACCAAACAGAATTTGCTTGGTTTAAAATATTTTGGTAACAGACAAAAAGATATTGGCAAATTTATAAAAAATTTAAATTAACACCATAATTCAAAACTATACATCGAGCGCGTTGATGTCTTTTAAATGGAAACACGTACCTAAAACCTTATAACATCTTGCAAAACTAAATTTAATCTAAAGCGCAATTTCAAAAGGCACTAAATAATATGAAATTCTCTCAGGATTCTATGAAATTTACATAATTTTAAATAACATGTCAATTACTTGTTTTATATTATTTCATTTGAATCCCTACAGACATGTGTTATGGATCATTGGACATTTTCTTATTTTTTTTGTAAACGATTAACTACAACTTAATTTAGGTTCCCGCTTTATGCCTAGCGAGGTAGTCAGAGAGAACAGAGGGCGAAACGCAATGGCTAGGACGGAGCTACAAATAACAATTAACTATAATATTTGTTTATTTTTATTCTACTACTTAACCCTCAACTACTGACGTGTAATTTCGTGACACTGCCACTAAGGTACGTTTGCTATACGTACGCATTTTGAATAGGTCCTACTACATAAATATAGTCCAATACTCATGATTTTTTTTTGTTGTTGAGTTGTTGAGTTGTTGTTGTTTAATATAAAATAATGATAATAAAAAAACAATCATTATATTAATAGAAAAATCATTAAGCAAAATTTTGAAAATTATATCAAAAATATTTTTAAAGTATATTAACTTTTCTTTTTTGAGTAATTATGTATTAAAGACGTTTAAATTTAAATGTTATCAGCAAAATTAAGGTAGTTTTTAGCAGCAATTGTTGTAGGTCGGTTTTGAACACCAAAGTAGTCCTGCACATGACTCATTTGACAGCCATACCGGTTTCTACGACGTTTCTGCTTGAAACACAAGTTTCCATAGCCTTATCCTTGTCTAAGGGTCGTGTTTCTCTAATTTTTTTTCTAAATGTTAGACGATCTGAAGAGTCATAATTTAACAGTAAGAAAGTATTGAAAATGGAATTATCCAGAACGCTATAAAATATGACTAAAATTGTTTCTTCTTGCTCAGCTATATTTGACAAACTTTTCTAACGATCCGAAGCATCTTATCGTTGATTTAAAAAAACCCTCCTGCTCCTATTAGGCTACAAAATTGAGCCGAATAGAAATAGCCGAATTTTCGAAAAATAAGAACTAAAGCAGCAGCATCAGGAGCCTCTACATAATCAGGCAAGTGTATTCCGATAGAAAAATATAATTTTCATCGAGTGATGATTCATACGATTCACGACGCTCGCTCTCTCGTTGGCTTTCGCTCGCTCCCTCTCTTTTCTTAAATTTGATGGCTCAGAATTGGAAATAAACTGTTTACGATAAATTTTATCTACAGGTAACCATAAACACATCATTATCACACACATCATACAAAAGTCACACTAACACTGACCCCCCCCCCCCCCCCGCTGCGTACGCGTTACTAGTGATTAGGACTCTATCAAAAAATCAAGGCACGATCAAATTCCCGCACAAAATTAAGTTATAAAATCGTTAAGTTGTCGTACCCCGTACGTACGTCAGTGGTTAAGGGTTAAGCGTTATTACCACTAGGTAAAAATCAATTGATGGATAACTCTTGGGGGGTGCAATAAAATTATATTTGAAAACTGACTATTGACCCCGTGGCCTTTATTTCGAGTTTAACTAACACTTGTCATATTTTTCTGTATTTTTATATTTTTATGCTACATAACAGGTTTAGCAGGTTGAACCCAGTGTTAAAGCGGGAACACAGGTTTCCCTCTTCTCCCTCAATTTTCGAGACATTGCGACTAACTCAATCCGAGTTGCGAACTCAACACCGCGCTGTGTCTTGTACCAAAGCAAGGAATTGAAAATAATTAAAATCCTCGAGTGGGAATCGAACCCACAACCGTCACGCATACAATCAGACGCTGTACTGCTATACGACGATATATTTTTCTGTATTCAGAAAATCAGAATTGCATCACAAAGTAGCTGTTCTTCCGACGGCACACCGGAAGGATGTACTGAGGTGCTTTCTTTGTAAAGTCAAGTTAAAGCTTAGATAACCTTAGAAAAGGCTTAGATTATTTAAAAGTGCATTGTTTTTGTCTGGTTGTTGACTGACTTCCATACTAATTCGAGACACTGAGGGTTAAGTGGCGGAACTCAACGCTGCTCTGTGCTTATCTGAACGGTGAAATCAAAATAATATAGCTATATATTATATACTGCGCTATAACGGCCTCGATTTAAATGTGATTAAACAAATAATATTTTTAGAATAATTATATTTCGTTAAAGACTTGTTTTATTTTAGATTTTTATTAAATTTCTGTTTAATTTATATATATATTTTATTAACAAAAACTCGGGCGATCTGGCTAAAACACCCTAGTATCAACATACTCCATTCTAAACTTATTTTCGAGACATGGCGTCTTGACTTGACTTGATTGTTTTTTTTAACCGAGCGTGGAAATTAAAACAATTCGTTTCCCCGAGTCGGATTCGAACCCACGCCCAAGGCATTCATAGTCAAATGCTGTTTCATTTCAGTACAATAGCCTCATAATTTCAATTTAGTTTTGTATCGCGTAATTCTACCATTACTTCTAAATATATTTGGAAAATAGAGATACATAGAGAAAAGCGAAATAAAAATATGCAAGAAAAGTCGTAAATAGGGTCAAGTACAAAATATTATAATCGCTTAAACAAACATTTACCTTCATATTAATTATGAGGGTGTTGATTTTAAAACTTTTGTTTAATTATTTCACAAATTAAAAGTCAGTACATTTGACTGGACATTATGCTAATTTAATCAAAGTTTCTGGGCATCGCCGCGGGCAGGAGTTAGAGTGGGATCGTATATTAATATTCTTAATTTTATTTTTGTTTCGACGTTTTTGTATATATTAGTGAATAGCTGTAGCTGTTTGCTATATTTGGAAGGTTTATGTTTACTTTATCTAACGGAAAATTAGATAAAACAACATTCGAATTATTCGTGAAAAAAATCATATAAAAATTACATTCTTGAAAGGGTCATGTCAGTATGTTATCTATTTCAATAATCAGGTGAACAAATAATAATGAAAGCCTCCTGTGCAATTTAGTAGGAACTTAGTGTTAACACATTCTGGTACTATATTTCCGTCCAATTTTTGAGATTGCTTCAACGTCACACTTTGAATAATGATTGACTCAACGTCACGCTTTGAATAATGAAAATAATTCATTCCCCCGAGTGAGAATTGAACCCACAATCAACGCTTTTGCCACTGGGCCACGACGGCTTCATGTTATTTGAAAAAAAAAACAATATTTAACCATACACTATATAATTATATTTCTTAATACATATTATTATTTTATTTATTGTATTTTCACCATCAAACACAGATTCAGCGACCACGGCAAGTGCAAAGGCCATGTGGCGGTGGGTGTTCGCCGTAGCGTTGGTATGCGCCGCGCTATACGACGTGAACGCTCTCAAAAGAGCCGAGAGTGAGTTTACATATCGTTTTCTTTGACATACTAATGTCCCTTTTTCTTTCGACTTATTCAATTTTAAATACATTTAGTTTCAGCCGTGTGTACGTATATAAAATATTTTTAAGTAAAAAGTCACTTTTGCAACGGTTCTAACTTGTGTTCATATTTTATCCTAACTTTTAAAATGGTAATAGCTAAGAATTGTCTAGGTACATATTATGATATTTTCCAAACGTCAGATATCACAATGACATCAAAATTATTATTGTAATGATATACAGCCTATACTAGTCATAGATTTCATCGATAAATGAGCCTATACAATATAAAAATAATAATAATATTCAATTAGTAATTCTTAAGATGATGTTTAACCAAACAAAATCTTCAGTCTTCGGCCAGTCGGAGCGCAGACGCATATGCGTGCGACTGTGAGGGCCACAGGTTCGGGTTCGATTCCACTCGACCAAATTGAAAATTTTATATTTACGTTTTCAAGTTCTGGTGACGAGGCAATTCGCAAAGATGAATTGGGCCACTTAACATGTAATGCTTCCAAAATTTGTCGGAAAGTGAGGACCGGTGTATCTCGTGTTTTTTTCCGATGAAAATACAATACTTTCATAGCATGAACTCGACGACTAGAATTTTTAAACTAGAAATATTTTAAGCACGGTTTTAGTTTAGAAATTATATTAGAATATTAAAATAAAAAAATAAAAAATCATCATAATTTGTTTTCTGCACACAGCACAAGCAAAAGGAACTTAGTGTTAAGTGGCTTAGTGTTAAGTGGCTTGGTGTTAGCCGCGCTTTGCCTCGACACCAGAACGAAGAAATGAAAATATAAATTCAAATAAATATTTCATTTGTATTAGAGTACTAATTTCAAAAATTTTATATTATATTTATATGCCAGAAGTAATGCGGATCCCCATATAAATATATTCTATTCTATGTTAAATATATTTTTTTATTAAAATTATTTTTTCATAAACATTTTTATTATTGTTTTATCATATTAATAATTATTTGTAAATCTGTTTTGCTAGTGTCAGCGTCGCCATTTGTGCTTAGCTCACGATACGGGCGGTCGTCTCCTCGCATGCTCACACCCAGAAACGACAGGTAAAATATTACTTCACAGTATTATCTCGAGCCCAGTGGAAAGTATTTCCTACACACAACAGGATAGACGGCAGAGGGAACCTGGAAACCTAAATTAAGACATTCCGTCCCTATTAAGATTCTTCTGAATTCTGGCGTCATTGCCTGTCGGAATTCAAAACCGCGTTTCGTCTCTACCAGAGCGAGAACATGAAACTATTAAATATTTCATTTTCTTCAGCGGGATCGAACCCATGACTTGTCATGCTTACAGACATAAGCTTTCCCCCTTGCGGCGCAACTGGCATTAAAATCTCATAGTCCTAACATAACAGACACAATTAAAATCCTATTCAAAGATAATATGACACCCACGAGACCAATTAAATACCTCAACATATTAAGTATTTTCATTTAGCATCACACAAAATCGTTCAAATGAAATTGGAGTGGCAGTTAAGTTAACTGTCGGCATAAAGTTAATTATCCTAGTGAAATTTCGTTCCAGCATTTCGTTCACTAATAAAGAGTTGTATTTCAATTTTGTTTGATTTGGTAGAATATTTATTAATAGGGTAAAATTTATAAATTCATTTGTTTATTATACGAATATTTAAAAGCTGCTTCATACTTTTTCCTGCATGGCAGGTAAAGACTAAGTAGCTAGTATAAAGAGATTTATTAACCCTGCTACTCTCTTTTTTTCCGGCGCTGAATATATCGCTGATTGTATCTATTTAAAATTAAATATTTTCATTTAGGTTCTTTATGGGTGGCCGCTACGGCAAGCGGTCGGATTCATTAGAAGATAACGAAAAAATTGACCTATCTATTGCCGATATCATGAGTGAGGGAGACAGATATAAAGAAGAAGGAGAGAGTGGGAGAGACAGAGATATGGGATACAAATGGAAGCCACGATGTGATTGTGCACCCTTCACTGTGCCAAATACCATTGCGCTCAGAAACTTCTATAAAAGGTAATTTTAATTTAAATAGTAATTATTGTATAACTAGTAAAGAAAAGCAGTGGCAGATCGTCTGAAAGTTATGGGTTCCATTCCCACTCAGGGAATGATTATCTTTTCATTTCCTCACTCCGTAATAAGACAAAACATACTATTAAATCTATTTAATGTTATTTACTAGGAATTTAATCTTAAGAAATATGATCGGGAGAATGATTATATATTCTTTTCATTTCCTTGCTCTGATACAAAGGCCACTCAACATAACACTGGTCCGTTATGTCGGAAAATACGTGATGGTACTTTTTTCTAGCTATTTTAGAAATGTTCAATGTTGCCAGAAAGCATCTGGTGTATGGTACCTTTCGTTCTTACCTTTACCTTTCGTACCTTTCCCCACTATCGTTCCGAATTTCATACATTGTGCCGGAAAAATTAATTCTAAATTAATTCTCTCCGTCGAATAGGAAGTCTACACTTATCGCTGTTACAGTGATATTATATACAGTCCAACCACGCCATGACTTACTGTGTTTTTTTAAGTATATTTGGCTAGATAGAGTTTGTACCTTCTAAATTTCAAAATAGGCAGTAAGTAGACATGGGTAGTAAATTGTAATATGATTTTGCGCGGCGTTTAGTTCCGCTACTGAAAACGTCAATATTTCGAGTTGAGCGGAAAGTGGAAAACGGAGTTTTTTCTTTACTGCTACTCGTTCATAAATATAAGTAAGATTTTTTTTTCAAAAATCCTACACACACACACATATATATATATATATATATATATATATATATATATATATATATATATATATATATATATATATATATATATATATGTGTGTGTGTGTGTGTGTGTGTGTGTGTAAGATATTTTTTTTTTCAGAAAACCAGTAGATCCGGCGTCCGAAGAGGAATGAAATCAAAAGTACCTTCGATCAATTTCTTTTACTTCGTCGTTGAATAAAAAAAATACATTTTATTACCAATATATTTTTTAGATGTTTGACAATGAAAGCAAATAACACATTTGCTGTAATAATATGTTTTAAGTAACTTTTCGTTTATTAAACAATTCTTTTAGTTTTTCTTTCGTATCTTTTGTCTTTTTTTCTCTTTATTAAATATTATTATATTCTATTTAAATAAAGTATAAATAAAAAAAAATAAAGTATATGACAGGAGTACATTTAAATTAGATTAAAATGTTTATTATTTATATTATATCGTTTTTTTTATTTATTTTGCTAGTGCCAAGTTTATGGCTGGGAACTTGGCATTGGCTTGGACTTGACTATATATTTTAGAACTTAAAAAGTTTTATCAGTTACCCTTTATCAACTAAGTTAATATAATTTTTAATAAATATATTGAAATAATAATTAGTCAAGTCTGGTAGATCGTTTATAACAATATATTTGCTTTATAATAAGTATATATACTCATACATCTTACACATATATGTAATGTAATTAACGCATTGATGTAATAAAGTTAACACAAATTACCATTGTTTAATTTTTTAATCCTTTTGAAATCTTTTTTTAGCTTAACGCTGTATCCTAGCACGTCTACATAGTAGACGTCTGGGTAGGGGGAGGGAACCTGGGAACGTTTTGTTGTAACACTCACTTCCGCTTCCCTCTTTCCGCTGAATTATGGAGGTTATGCTTGTTGAGTAACGCTGCGCTTTGTTACGAGAGCAAGGGAATGAAAATAATTAATATTTTATTTTCTCAAGTGGAAATCGAATTCATAATCTGTTTAATTTTTAAATGTATTTTCATAAAAACAATTTCACTCGTATCCCCGCAAGGCAGGTTAGGCAGAGGGAACTTAGTGTGAAGACGGTCCGTTCCCTTCTACTGAATTTTTGAGACATCAATTTGTTTTTTGAGACATCAATTTCAATTGTTAAGTGAAACCAAACGCCACATTTTAACTTATTACAAGAGCAAAGAATAGAAAATAAATAATTCCCCCAAGTAGTAGTAGTAGGAGTAGTAGTGTTGGTCTGCGTTACGAAGCGCAAGCAATTAGTTCAGTTCCACCACCTACCCCGCTAGGAGCGAGATACAGCGACTTCAATAACCCTTGCACAAGAATGAGAATCTACTGTTAGAAAATTCAGCTCTCTCTTTAGGGCACCATATGGGAAAAAGTAAATAAAAACTCATAGGAGTATGAGTGATCACACTTCATTATTGTGTGTTGAGTGGCAGAACTCAACGCCGTGCTTTACCTTATCACCAGAGCAAGGAAATAAAAATATTAAATATTCCATTCGCCTGAGTACGAATCGAACCCACAACCGTTCGAATCGAAACCACAAAGTTTGTAAGTGACCGGCACACAGTACAGTGACAAAGCGACACGTGTGGGTCCAATTCCCACTAGTTTGAAAGAACTAATTTTATTTTCTCGCTCATAACAAGACAGTTGAGGCCAGTCATGGCGCAGTGGCACGAAGTGTGACTGTAAAACCGACTGGTTGTGGGTTCGCTCCCCACTCGATGAGATGAAATATTTACTTAAATTTATATTTCCATTTCTTCGGCCTGGTGTCGAGGCTAAGCGCGGCGTTGATTATACTATTCATAATACACTTCCTCTTTATCTTTTTTTTTTCGAGTACGCCAATTATAAAAAAAATTGCATGAGTAAACCTAAGTGAAAATATAGTGTGAAAAATTTTGGTTAATTGGGTAAATTCCACGACGTGCTTTGTATACCCCAAGAATATGTTAATAGTTCATTCCCACTTGTGGAAATTGAACCTACTACTGTGAATTCGAATATACAATCAGACGTTGCGTTGCAGTAAATTTAGAAAACGCGTATAAAAATGTCAACATAGCTCGATGAGAACGTATGGCGTAGCGGTCAGAGCGTCTGGTCGGTTTCCAGGAGGCGCGGGTTCGAGTCTCGCTACGTTTAAATTTTTATAGGTTTTCTACATAAGTATTTTTCGTTCCTAAATGAAGAATAACACTTTAAAAATGTTTGAAAAAGATTTATTTTTCTGTTTTTTTTTGTATACGTATATGATTCACTTTGCATTAAAGAAAAAAAAAATCACTTCACTTAAATCACGCCGTGTTATCTGTGAAATCATGCATGTAGCGGTACTATCAACTATTCGACGTTATCGCAACATTACCTCAATTAACTAATTACGGGATATCTATTCAGTTGGTATTTCCTATGAGTAACAATATTGTGGTGCAGTGGCAGTGTCGGACGACAAATGATGGTTCGGGGTTCGATACTCTTTCGGGAGTATTTAAAAATTTATATTTCCATTTCTTCGCTCTGGTGTCGAGGCAAAGCGCGGCGTTGAGTTCTGCCACTAAACACGCAATGCTTCCAGAATTAGGCAGAAAGTGGGGAACGGAGTGTCTTAACACTAGGTTCCCTCTGCCTCTGCCACTAATATTCCTGAGGCGAAAATGCAAATATTCATGAGGTATGAAAGTCTAACTAACAGCTATCTTCTCCATCTTTCATCTTCATTAGATCGGAATTGAGGTCTCGTGACTACGCTACGGTCCGGATTTGTAAGTACTACCTGTGGATGGTAGCTGCCAAATTTTCCTGAGATAAAAACAGACAGCCAGACAGACAGATGGGCAACAAAGTGATCTTATAAGGGTTCCTTTTTCCTTAAAATCTACGGAACCCTAAAAAAATAAAAACTAAATTTGTAATCTAGTCGTGGACGAAAGAGACTATTTGATTTTGGAAAGGGAGAACAAATTTTATTCCCAGTTCATAGGCTTTTAACCAGTACAATATAAATGTTAAGACCGGGGCCAAGCAACAAGGAGTCATTGTTTTACGTGATAATACTTGAACAGGCAGTCTGTTACACCGTCATCGCCGTCAATAATAATAATAATAAAATATAAGAATAAAAGTTTATAGTAGATAATTCATAAAATATTAAATGAATCACATCAGAATTTTTTTATAATAAGTAATGCAATCAATATTAAGGCACTTTATTTTCCAAGTTAAAAATTTATTTAGATACTATAAATCGATAAGTCTAACATAAAACTATACTAAGTACTCATTTTCGCGCGACGTTAAGTGCCGTCACTTAACGCGACAATGTCTCTAAAATAAAAGCAAGGTGGTTGTATGCAGCAGGCACCACTGAAATAGATTTATGTTTTTATTTGTTTACGAAATCGTATAAATAACACTAAGAAATTGCTTCTTTATGATTTGGTGTGACGTGAGGTTATATCAATAATCCTGAGGCAGGGCAAACACCGGCGCGGGACATCGATTGTTTACAATTTGCTCTCATCGTTGAATAAATAAATTAATATTTCTCTTTTATTTTCCCTCGATAGCACTATACAGTGTTTACTCGGTCGTTTTGAAAGTAACTTGTATTGTTTCATAATAATATATTTATTTCTAACATTAGATATAGATATTAATAAATATTTCGTAAATATAGGCACCTACCTAATGTGGGAATGACGTTTGGGCCGTCGTGGCACAACGGCACAATGTCCGACTTGTTGGTTCGATTTCCACTCGGAGGAATGAAATATTAATTATTTTCATTCCCTCGCTCTGGTAACGAAGCAACGCACGGTGTTGAGTTCCGCCACTCAAAACACAATGCCTCGAGAACTCGGCGGAAAGTGGAGACGGAAGTGCCTTAATATATCTGAACACTAGGATCCCTATAAATATATAAAAATTAAAAAAAAGAAAAATAAGCTTCACGCTGTACCCCACACACAGCAGGGTAGGCAGAGGGAACCTAGTGTTGAGACACTCCGTTCCCCACTTTCTGTCGAATTTTGGAGGCATTGCGTGTTGAGTGGCAGAACTCAACCCCGCGCTGTGCCTCGATACCAGAGCGAAGAAATGGAAATATAAATTTAAGTAGATATTTCATTTCCTCGAGTCGGAATCGAACCCATAACCAGTCGATTTTACAGTCACACTTTGTGCCACTCTATAACGTATTAATAAGGGCTATTCGATTACTAAAATTAAGAAGAAGAATATCGTTTGATGAGTTTTGTAATTACTTAAGTTTACTCTTACTGCATAGTCGTCTTCTGATATGAAAAAAAATGAACGTTTGATTCTCAATAAAATCATAAAAATTCAGCTTTATAACATATATACATAACAGAGTATTTTATTCTACCTAATCCTAAAATACTAGTGTTAAGCCTAAGACGCCACTTTTTCCACGCACCGCTCAGTATTGAAAAAAAGCGTTTTGTCTTCTAAAACGAGGAAGTTAACATATCTTAAATATAATTATTTTCCCTAGTAAATTCTACAGAAGCAGTCAAAAGCACTCCCACTACGCCAGGATGGCAGCGTGCAGCAGTGCAGCGGTTTACTTTAAGTATTTTTAATATATACTTCTTTAGAAAACATTTAAATATTTTAATGTAGCGAGATTTGAACCCGCGCCTTTTGAAAATCAAAAGTCTACTATATAAACATACGTTCTCATCATGTTACGTCAAATTTTTTATATGTTTGATACAACTTATTTATTTATTAGTAGGTTTTCTAAAATAAGTAAATTTTGTTCCTAAATTTCCATAACATTTTAAAAATGTTAAAAATATATAATAAAAAGCGTACTCTGTTGCCAAATGTTAACTCAAAGCAATTGTAGTTGGACAGCGGAATGTGTTCCCCTAGGCTACGGATAAGGAAACCCTAGAAGAAAGAGCACGTGTAAGCTGCATGCATTCTAATGAATTGTTTTGTCATTTTTTTTATCTCTTACAGTTAATTTATTTGTATCTTCTGAAATTTAAACTCAACGTGGCTATTAATATTAATTTTAGCATGAAACGTCACAATCTCGAGATATATGGTCTTGCCGGAAGAACGGACGGACAACAAAGTAACCCAATATAGTTGTTGAGATTATTTTGTTCCATTATTTCCTTTTGGGGTACGAAAGCCTAAAAATGTTATACCGTATGTTATTTTCATTTTGAAAATAAAAAAAAAATGCTTACGATGGTATAAAAAATGTAACTTTAATAGTAATTTCAATGTATAGACGGGTAGAAAACGGGTTTCTTTTGTATTTATAATATTAGTACGAATTTTGCCCTAGATAAGTAACAAAAATATAAATTTTATTCAATTAAACCAAGATAGATCCATCAAGATAATTACTGTCATTCCGTGTTCGTGTATGAGTATACGCAGGTGTGGAAATGTTTCATTTGATTCTAATACAATTAAGTCTAGTAGTCATTATGCTTGTATAAAATACTAGGTAACGCGGCCATTTTCGTTTGTCAGTGCTATATAGCCCTTGAATTTGCTATGCGCCTATTATGAAATTATATCACTTGTTGGTTCAACAACGACGTACATATTTGCAGTTGCGTTTTAAAACTTTTGTGCGAAATACAAGTAACAACATCGACAACGACGATAAAAATTAAAAAATATATAAATTTGTGTTTTATTACTTATCTTCTGTAATTACTTATACTAAATATAGTGCAAGGATCATTTTCAGAAAAATTGTAAAATTGATTTCAGAAAACCTCGTAAGCACGTCGCTCCCCGCAAACTCCAAGTTCTTACAAGCTAAGCCAAACATCCCGGCAAACCTGGAAAAACCTAAGTGTACCATAAAATTTCACTAAAATATTCAATTAAAATAAAAAACAATATGATGACAATATTTTATCTTATCCCATATAATTTATATAATATTTTTTACATATCAATCGCCAACACTCTATGATTATATGTACATTATAAAGGGTTGGTAATTACATGAGACCAACCAGATTATAGTAAGACATACAAGATATTTTCTCAAATAACTGTAATCGATATACTGCCATTGCTGTTTTCGATTACTTTTACAACTTAATCGTTGAGTAATCGATATCAGTGACGGGCTATACGCCATCAGCTTGACAGCTATCAAATGTCACAACAATTGTTTTAGATAGGTACCTAAACTCCTAAAGTAAGATTTTTATAATAATGTTTCTTTATCAAATTTATATTAATTTGTAATGCTAAACATCGTCTTTTAAATAAATGCGATTTGGTAAATCTTTCCATTGTTAAATATGGCATTGAACACGAGTTGGGATGTAAATAAATACAAAGAGGATCATGAATGCGAAGAACATTGGTTATTACGAAAAGCCTTTATAGAAAAATGGAAAAATGACTATCCTGAAGAAAGATTGATTTGTTTGGCTCGTGTGTTTGCTAATATTGAGTTTATGGGGTGCAGATACCCTTTGGAAGTCATGCATGAAGTTGCTAGGTTATCTCAAGAGGTAAATATTACATACTATATATTACTCCTTATACTGTTCAGTGCTAACCTAAACGGACTAACGAAGATAGTTGGAAATTAATACCGTGTTTTACCTTTTTACCAGAGAGAGGAAATGAAAATTATTCATTCCTCAGAGCTGGAATCAAACCCGCAACCTGATTTACTGATTCACTACACCATGATGTACATGAGGGTTGTAACAACAAACCTAATATTCATGAATATATATCAATTTTGCTATCAGATAAAGAACAATGGTAATATAAAATATCTCATATATAATATTATTCATAAAAAATATTTGCCCTTAATGTGTGCATTTTTACAATTGCTAATATTTCAATATAGATTGCACAACAATATAGAAGATCAAAGAAAACAAAATTACAAAGAACTTTTGTGTCAGCATCTGACGCAGCCGAGGATAGAGCTAAAGGTATTAAACGAGAAGGTGGTATAATAAAAGAGGGTTCATCACCAAAATCCACAAAAATATCTTTTGTACCACAAGGACATGTAAAAGAAAATGATATTACAGAAACTGAATATGTAAACAATGAAAGAAGAGAGGAAAAACTTAGTTCAGAAAGTCTTGATTCATATGAATATCTGAATGATATGCTTAAACTGAAACTTTTAGATAGTAGATGTTTCAGAGAAGAGATGTTTTATACAGAATATGGTAGAATGGTACTGTTGATACGACCTTGGGCTACTAAGCTATGTAATATAACATGTATGTAAATACTTTTCTAATATATTTTTAGTATATTGACTAGCTTTTGCTTTAACAGTCGGTTCGAATTACCTTGTGTATGACACATGAAACAACAATGGATTAAAATCTGATTAAGTTAAAGAAATAAGCCTTTGTCAATAAATAGATTATCCAATGCAAACAAAACTTTTCAGATGGAACCATTAGTTCCTGACATTTGTGCATCAAACAAACTCGTCAGCTTTATAATATTTGTATAGATTTTAGTATACCTCTTTTTTTTATTTTGATAAATATTTTATTTTGATTATTTCAGCGAGTTGTCAAGCATGTCATGTTGAATTAAGAAGTAAATTTGAAAACAATACATTTTCAATATACATCAATAACATATTAATAGGTGAAGCTTCAGGGCTTACTAAAAGTGAAGCAAAAAATGATGCCGGTGTTATAGCTTGGAATGTATGTATGTGTGCTTTCTTTTTTAGCTAGAGAACTTGTGATTGTTATTTCACTCAATTTAATATTTATTAATAATTATATTTTCATTTCATCATTCTAATAATGTTGCAAACCGTGGCATTGAGTTCCATCACTCAATATGTCACACCAGGTTCTTGTGATTAGTTCTTTCAAACAAATAAACTCTCAAGTATTTTATTGTATCCCGCATCTTCACATTGTATCCCGCATATAGCAGGGTAGGCAGAGAGAGCCCAATGTTAATACTCTATTTCCCTTTGATCGTAGAATTTCAAGGCATTGCATGTGTGAGAGTGACTAGACTAAACTTATGACCTAAAGCAATAAAATGAAAATATTAAATAATTTACAAAACAAACACAACCGTCGCGCTTAAAGTAACATTTGTGTCAATGCGCCATGACAGCCCTTATAGCCCTTAAGAGAGCCTTTGCTTTCATATTTTTAATTATATTATTTTAGACGCTTCGTAAAAAAGTTATAAGCTTGTTAATAAAAGAGCAATGGATATCGCAAGGGGACAGAATATCCATGAATGATGTGTCGAAACAGAAATATGAATTCGGTGCTCCCGTTGAAAATAATGTTGCATTGAAGTGAGTTTTAATTGCTTTTTTAATATGATTTTTGTTCCTTTTTGTTGTTATTATTATTATTATTACTTCTGCATGAAAATCTGAGACAGAAACTCAAAGGCTGTTATAGATTTTTTTAATGTTAACTAAACTGCAAAACTATCTTTTCGATATATAATAATATGTATAAAACATACATAATTTTATAATAATAATTGTGCATGGATTTTTGTTTGTACCGATCTATGTGATAAAACTCATCATCGCGCCTCGTCCTGTTACTGCAGTGCGTAAATGAAAATAATACATTTTCCTCTAGTGGGAATCTAATTCGTATCCATCGCATTTACATATATATATATATATATATATATATATATATATATATATATATATATATATATATATATATATATATATATATACACACATATATATATAAATGTTTCTATGACTTTTTTTTGTGTAGAATGATGAAAATGATGGGCTGGAAGGGTGGAGGGCTCGGTGCGGACGCCCAGGGCATCGCAGAACCTATCAAACCTCATTTGCAAATGGTAATGGTATTTAATTTTTATAGTTGGTCGTCTTGTTTTGCAATTTACTTTTAATGTTTAATGCGTAATAACATTGTGTTTATTGTATTTATTTAGAATAGACGCGTTTCATACAGCTTAAGTACACAATAATAATTAATTGAAGATAATATATATAAACGAAGTGATAATATTTAATTTATTTTCATTTCCCTGGTCCGATATACAAAGCGCGGCTTTGAGTTCCACGACCACAAGCTATGTAAAAAAATGGGTTGTGCGTGGAGACGTGTGTTCCACTAGGTTCCCTCTGCCTTTTTTTATACATTTTCTTAATAAGTATTCATTATAATAATTTAATTTTTTCGCTCTGGTGTCGAGGCTAAACGCGGCGTTGAGTTCTGCCACTCAACATCCAATGCCTCCAGAATTCGGCAGAAAGTGGGGAACAGAGTATCTTATCAATAGGTTCCCTCTGCCTACCCTGCTGGGTGAGGGATACAGCGTGAAGTTGATTTGATTCTATTATAACAATATTAAGCAAAATTTTAAAAAACTTATGTCAACATTTCTGAATTCGAATCTCAATGTTATTCTTTCTCCTATTTTTTAAATAATTTTCATTTTTATTTTTTTTATAAAAATCAGGTAAACAGAGCAGGCTTAGGGAGTAACACATCAAGTATTCGCCATCTTAAGAAAGCTGGTCAAGAGTTAATGAAGAGATTCCTCTCATCGGACACGGTCGATGTGGATCTCGTGTTTAGTTCAGAGTTCAGCAAAGAGGAGAGGGCCTTATTGCACCAATGTGCTCAGAGACTTGGTTTAGCGTCGAGGAGTTATGGAGGGGATGTGGATAGGTAAGTAGGGACAGTTAAATGGGTGACCGTTTTTGATATAGTGATTCGTCAAAATATAAAATATAAAAAAAAGTGTTAAAGAAATGTATTGTAAATAATAATTTTTAACTTTATTTATTTTATTTTTCGTTTTAATATTTAATTTTACTGTAATTTTAAACATCGTCACAAATTGTTTTGTTGATGATAGATGTTATGTAGGTATGTAATTGTATGAGGCCAGTGGCGCAGGGGCACAAAGTGTGACTGTAACCGACTGGGTGTGGCTTCGATCCCCACTCAAGGAGATGAAATATTTATTTAAAATTTATGTTTTTATTTTTTCACCCCGGTGTCGAGGGAAAACGCGGCGTTGAGTTCTGCCACACAAAACGCAATCCCTCTAGAATTCGGTAGAAAGTGGGGAACGGGGTGTCTTAACATTAGGTTCCTTTGTCTACCTTATTGTGTGTGGGATACTGCGTGAAGCTGATTAATGGTTTTGTACCAAATTGTTAAATGGTAATAAATAAATAAAAGAATATAATGATTATTTATTTTTTACAGGTTTTTAGTAGTGAAAAAGAAATTGGATCCTTTTTCACTAGTCCGAGCTGTATTAGAAAAAGGCGGCGAAACTCCTAAACATCAAGTGTTTTTACCCGAAGCTCTAGCAAATTGTCGTTGAATTAGGAAATAAATTTTAATTTTTGAAATATTATTGTTTTATTTATGACCAAAAATATTTAAGCTATAGTGCCATATATTTAATTTGAAGTGGGAGTGGGTGGGAAGTTGGATGTGGGTTCGGTTCGGGGATATGAATTATTTAATATTTACATTTTATTCCTTTAATATCTCAACACGCAAGGCTTCATGATTTCTGAACTGAAGTATCAAGTCCCCAGGTTCTCTCTGCCTCTGCTCTGCTCTGTGCGGAATACCGCTGTATTGCTGATGCTAAAAAAATAACTTAGTTTCCTTCCACCACTTCAGCGTTGAGAACCGCCAATAAGCAAGCAATTTTTCGAAAATTGTCCAATATAGGTAAAATGTTGTCTAAACAAAAGCTGCCTAGCCTGCTGTACGCATAACGCAACTAGACGCCCCGTTTGTGTCCCGGTGTCCCGAAACATGCCACCGGACAGCAAAATGTCTCGTTTTTAGAGAAATTATCGTACACGTTTCGCCGCAATTATCGCGGTCCGCTACTGTCTAAAGCTAACTGGATGGAATTAAATTATTTTTGGACTTCATTCAAGGGACTGTAGACCGGACTATTTGTTATGAATTTCAGCTTGATACCCGTATCGATCTCAAGATAAATGGTCTTCGACGAAAAACAAAGTGATCTTATAAGCGTTACGTTTTTATTTTTTGAGATACGGACCCATAAAAATGGAGGCACTCAAATTTTTATCAATAAAAAAATAAAAACAAAATTACTATACATTTTTATTTCTGTTCAAAACGAAAGCCACTCTGAAAAAACGAAAAGGTCCCAATCAGTGGTACGCAGAAGCTTAAATATGGTGGGGACGATTTTAACTTTATGACTGGGGATGGTGAGGTGAAGTTTCTGTTTGATTATCACAGTTAATTTATATTATACCTACATGCATAGTGCTCCCTACTACCAAGAATGATACAAGAATGGTCCTTGATCAAGAAAAGATTGAGAGCCCCTGCTCTAAACAAACTAACCCACCCAAAAAAGAAAACGAAACGAAAATAAGCATATAAAAGTCAAATGTAACATTTTAGCTACAATAGAAGTCGGTACTTCAGAAGTAATTACAATTGCAATTTAAAAAACCGATGTCCAGTTTTAAGTTGAACAAAGAATGTAGGAGAAAGCATGAAATAAATATATAATATTTTTTTTATTATTAGGTACGCACACTATCCTAAATCACTTTATTATCTACTTTCCTCCTGTAATATGACATTAATATATTCGATTTTTAATGTTTACATTCCTATAGTGCAGAATAGCAAAACTAATAGTTTTGCTATTCTGCATATTCCTTAGTATGGTATGGTACAAGACAAGACACCTTGGTGCCATGAAATTTTCTTATAGCTCGAGACATTGAATGTACACCCAACACCGCGCTTTTTCTTGTCACCATAGCGCTGAAATAAACATAATTGGTTTTGCACAAGTAGTAATCGAACCCGTAACTATTGTTTATCAATAGAAAAAAAATGCGAATTGTTACCAATATTAATTAAAAAAGGAATCGAAATTAGGTTTTTCTTGTCTTAGATTTTTTCTTAAATATTCAATTTTTAAAGTTATTTTTTTAAATAATTAAAATACTTTTAAGCCAACTTCTGTAAAAGTAGGAGGCTCTCAATTCAATATATATTATATCAAAATTTTAAATCTTTTAAATTTCTCTACAGAATTTTGGCGTGACAGTTGAACATAATTTACTTCATCGTTGCTACTTAGAATAGAGATAGTGAAGATTATGTATATTGTTATGCAAGAAATTCTTAAAAGATCAAATAAGGGTTTAAAAAAACTTCTTATTAAGTTAATTACAAACCCCACACAAATAGCTTTAAAAAGTAAACAAGCAACTAGAAAATAGCTGATATTCATCAAACTACCGAACATATTTACAATCTTACCTAGTAGGTATCTATTTAAAATCGAAATTCAGAAATATTATTTTTATTCCTCTTTATTAAGACAAATATCAATAATTATAGTAGCGCGTTCTTGAGTGCTACGATTTAATCCTATTATTATTTAATTTATAATAAAATATATAGTTCAAAATTTTATTATTATCAATTAAATAAAAACGTATATAAAGACCAGAAAAAAATATAAAAAAGTTATGAAATTATATGAAAATCAAATACGTGCATTCATTCTACTATACCTTACCCATAAATATTTTTACCTGAGGTCTCGAAATTTAATGCCTTTGCAATCATAGTAGGTACCAATTTTAATCAGTATGTCAATTATTATAGCGATATAAATGAAAAGTTGCATATATCGGACTGACTTATCACATTATTTTTTTTTTTAATCATATCATGCAATCAGCCGCAATAGCTATGAACAGATGAGTGGTAGGCAACTGTCTTGTTAAGTGCTACTCCCAGTGGAGCACACCCTTTCATATATGTAGTCAGTTTTTATACTGACTACACTGGTCGAAGATGTCTCGTGCTTTCTTGTGACACCGAATACTTTCAGGTATTGTTAACTGTCTAGCAAGATAGTTAAGATGTTTTTCGAGCCTGGCTTTGTAGTTTTCACTACAAGAAGCAATTTCTTCTTTCACCAATGGGACCTCAAGGTGTTCATGAAGCTCGCTTGTTTTAATGAACTAGGGTGCGCTTGATATCCGTCTCAGAATATTATTTTGCACCCTTTGCATTATCATGATATTGCTGGCACTAGCAGCGCCCCATAATTGTATACCATAAGTCCAGATAGGTTTTATCATCGACTTATATATGAGCAATTTGTTGTCAACTGACAGCTTGGAGTTCCTTGCCATTAGCCAATGTAGACATTTGTATTTCAGGTGAATCTCGTTTCTTTTGGTTTTGATATGTTTTTGCCAAGTAAGTCTACGATCCAAATGCATGCCCAGATACTTTACAGAGTCTTGATGCGCGAGTTGAATACCATTTAGTGTGACAGGTGTATAGTTTTTCTTACGTAAGGTAAATGAGACATGTACTGATTTGGCTACATTTACAGCCACTCTCCATTTTACCAGCCATTCCTTCATCGTATTAATGCTATTCTGTAGGATCTTGGAACCTTCAATTGGGCATTTGCTTGAAGCCAAAAGAGTCCGCAAAGGTGGCGATTGTTACATCAGGGTTTTGTGGCAAATCAGATGTAAATAGTGTATTATATGTAAATAATTTTTCTACATACTCTATGTACCTGTTCTATAGTAAAGTGTTCCTTTCGAAAACCGAACTGGTGATTCGGTACAATGGATTTCTTATCCAGATCAAGATTAAGTCTATGGAGTAGGCACTTTTCAAAGATTTTCGACATAACCGGAAGTAAGCTTATTGGTCTATATGAGGTGAGTTCATGAGGAGGTTTACCAGGTTTGTAGATCATCATTACTTGGGACACTTTCCACAAATCAGGGAAGTAGCCGATCCTCATCATGGCATTAAAGGTCATTGTAAGATATACCACGTATCACATTAAATAAGAAATAAAATAAATCTAGATGTATATATGTATAAATCTAAGTGTACTTACGTGTTCGTAGCCTCAGAGGCGATAGTAATTGAAATTTATGTTTACCGCTAAATTAAATTCCAATTAATAAGCTGTTAAAATCATAACCCTCCTTTCCTTTTGCCGTTGTCAGTTAATAAAAAAGCCTATCGGAGAATTCTATCGCATCTACCCCTATAGAGATAGTTATCAAAAATTAGTATTCTGGAATAGTAAATACGGGACTCATAATCATTTAAATGACGATCTCATAGATAAAATTTAGTATATAACAACCAGAAAATTGGACAAGATCACATTTAAAATCATACGTCCATTGCTATACATACAATTGTGACTTGAAATTTCTCGCAAATTTTTAGATTTATTTCATTTTAAAATGGCTTCTAAATTGGCATATACAATAGCTGCATTCTGTTTAGTTTACTTAATAGTTGAGGTGCAGAGTTCGTTTATAAAACCCAATAATGTCCCCAGAGTTGGAAGAAGCAGTGAATCAGAAGGACCATTCGATCAAAATATGATGGGATATGTTATAAAAACTATTCCAAGTAAAAATATTCCTAGAATGGGACGAAGAAATTATAACTCTGTAAGTCTTTAATATTATAATTTTTTTTTTTCAGTTTCACTTTTAGTTTTATTCCTCTCACATTTAGCAAAAACGTTTGGAAGAACTTATTGTTAAGGCTGTGAGTAAGTTGCATTCTCTTTTTTCACGTGAATTCGAAACATATTGTATGTTAATTGTTTGGTAAAACTTAACGCTGTACTTTATTTTACTAGAATGAGGAAATGAAAATAATTCATTCTCCTTCATTGGAAGGAAATAAACCCACAGACAGTGCGTGTACAGTCAGATATTATTCATCTGGATCATATTTTGGTGTACATATAATAAATATATGGTCTTTTTTCTAGGGTAACCAATTCGATATTCCAAAATTATATCAAGCTGACAATTTTGAATTCTACAACGGTAAGTGTTAAAGCAGAGAAGAAAAATAAATATTAAATAAAATAATTATAGTAGGAAAATGCTATAAATATATTTTTTTTTATTTCAGATGATGATCTTTCGAAATTGAACCAAGAACAAGAGAATTTTGGAAGTCGATAAGTTAAAAACTAACTTCGGAATTAACGGCTCCAAAAAGTAATCGACCTTTATTACTTCTAAATTGGTTTCTTCTAGTCATTTTATGATTTTTGTTTGATAATAAAACATGCATGTATTATATTTTATTTTTATTGAAAAACCTTTCTTCGACAATGTACATTCCGTATAATGGAACTTCATACAAATTAAAATTGTCAACGTCAAATTAGACAGTATTGACCGACAAAATTCCAGAGCCTTAATATTATCTGCTATCTCTCTTTTTTTCTTCGTAACTAAACATCTCATCTCTTTCTAATAATAATTTCGTACCACCATTCTTTATTTATTTGTCACACTCATTCTTCTACAGTTTTGTGGGAGAATTATATTTTATTATTATTTCGTTTGAATATCTAAATTATTAGTGAAATTATAATAATAAAAATAAAATGGTGTTGACCGCCGATGTCACCTTACCGGAGGAATCCGAATTGACTGTTGAAGAAGTCAATTTATCAACAGCCACTTTAAGAGCTGGTTCCTTTCATTTAGGAAAATATTGTGAACAAGCCAATAATGTGAGTTAAATATATAATTTTGCATTTCATTATAATATTTTTTGTAAATTTTTAATACTTGACTTTGGCTCTTATATTTATAATGATTGCATAATCAGATCACAAGTAGGTTATGTTTTGATTTTACTTATATTGAATATTTATGAAAATTTTGTACCTTATTATTTACGGGTTAATTTCAAATATTGTAAAACATTTTAAACTTCACTATGTACGAGATTAGAAGTATTTATTTAGCTGATTATTCTGCAGAATTTTGATGTGCATTCAGCACATCAATATAAACATATCATAAAAAAAATTTTGTTTCTCTTAATTTTTATATAATGTATTGGAAAGATATATAAACTGTAACTATAGGAGGAAAATCCTATATTTATAGTAGCATTCAATATAATCTTTTATATTATTATTATATATTTATGGCACATTTAATTTTGTGTTAGTGTATAACAATTCATTTTCAAAGAATTAAAAGTTTAGTTAATTCAATAAATATTTGTCTGTATAATTCTAAATATTTTCATAAATTTCTCATTTATAAGCTTATATATTTTATAAGTTTGTATATTTTATTTAAGCTTATTTATTTTTTAGAAAAGCTAACATGTTTTTGACCAATAGAAATGAGTCTTAAAGATCTGAGTAGATTTATTTAAAATATGTATTTTGTTTGTTCACATTTTATTCTGCATATACCAATTTAAGCAAAAGAAACCTAGTTTCATCATCTTACGTTAGCACTTTCAAATTGTAGAAATATCCCTTTCTGAGAAGGTAGTTTTGCTGAGCCTGAGAATAAACTGTACAATTTCTTTTCAAATATACAGTATGGTCAGGGAGCTGTAGCTGCTCTGAATATAGTTCTAGATGGCTACACTGATTTGATTTTAGAATTATTTTCATTTTTAATATTTGTTTTCCCAAGTTGTAACAGTATATACCTTGGGTGTGATGTATTTTAAAAAAAACTAAACCAAAGATAATAAATATTATATAATAATTTGAAGCCTATAATGGCACAATCTTTTAGAATAAATTTCATATATGGGCAAAATATAAGTAGGGCTGATACATTGAGTTGCTAAGTGAGCTTCGAACATAATTACAGTATTATTATACTGTTAAATGTCCTTGATAAAATGGACGTAAGAAATGAATGCTGCTTATATCATGTTCACATGAATAATGCTTTGACTTGAGATGTGTCTAGACACAGTCAAAGCATTATTCATTAAATAATATATTCAAATGTGTTCAGGAAGTCAGTTACAAAGTGAACAATATCTTTGGTTTAGAAAACCTTATGTGAAAAAACCCCTATGCATTAGCCCTTTATGGCTACTCAATTATCAAACTATAAACATAATAGGCATTATAGCTACCTGCCTTCATGCAGTAAACATTGTGGAGTTGAAAAAAAAACAATTATTATCCTACATAAAATTAAAATAATTTTGATTTCACTCATTTTTATCCTGGAATTAAACTTGGAATGAAAAATAATTGTCATTTTTTCAGGAATTCATGCTGTGTCGCGTAGAGGAGAATGATTCCGGAAGGATATAATTAAAAGTGCGGGCATAAAGCGGTGCAAAGCGACGCAAGATATAACTAAATAAATAAACAAACAAATAAATAAATACATACATATAAATAAATACCTAAATACATATATAAATAAATATATAATAGATAAATAAATATTTATACACACATACATACAAGTTCTTATATATAGACTGATTATAGAAAATAAATAAATTAATTAATTAATTATCATGTTCACATGAATAATGCTTTGACTTGCGTGCGGCGGCGTGATGTGTCTAGACACAGTCAAAGCATTATTCATTAAATAATATATTCAAATGTGTTCAGGAAGTCAGTTACAAAGTGAACAATATGTTTGGTTTAGAAAACCTTATGTGAAAAAACCCCTATGCATTAAGGTGACTCAACTATCAAACTATAAACATAATAAGGCATTATTGTGGAGTTGAAAAAAAACAATTATTATCCTACATAAAATTAAAATGATTTTGATTTCACTCATTTTTATCCTGGAATTAAACTTGGAATGAAAAATAATTGTCATTTTTTCAGGAATTCATGCTGTGTCGCGTAGAGGAGAATGATCCTCGCAAGTGTATTAACGAGGGCAAAGTGGTCACTGCATGCACTCTGGACTTCTTCCGCAAAGTAAAGAAGGCATGTCTAGCTGAGTTCAACCAATACGCCCAATGCATTGACAAGAGCTCAGGGGATTTTGGTTTACAACAGTATGTTAATTTTTTTATGTAATTTTTGTTTAAGTGTTAACTCTTTTTTAGCTTCATGCTGTATCTGGCACAGACTAGGTAGATGGGACCTAGTTTTAATACTGTCCCTCCCCATTAAGACACCTAGTTTCTTATTTTCCGCCATATTCTGGATGCATTGCATATAGATAAAGATAATAATAAATCAAAAAACATCTTTTCTTTTTAAAGGATTATAAATTCTTTAAAAAATACTACATATTATGCTGCTGTTGTTTTGTCCGTAATTTTTTTACCAGTCGTGGCGCAAGGGCACGACGTGTGATTGTAAAATGGTCTGGTTGTGGGTTCGATCCCTACTCGATACTTGCGAAATGAAATATTTATTTACATTTATATATTTTCATTTTTTTGCACCAGTGTCAAGGCAAAAGCACGGCATTGAGTTCCGCTACTCAACACGCAGTGCCTGCAGAATTCGGTGGGGTCAGAAGTGGGGAATGGAGTGTCGTAACACTTGGTTCCTTCTGCCTACCTTGCTCTGTGCAGGATACAACGTGAATCTGATTTTATTTTATTATTTTAGCTGCCGCAAAACACAGGGTGTGTTTGATAAGTGCATGTTAGAAAATTTGAACATGGATCGTCCTGCATTCGGATACTTCTGTGAGGCCCGTGTACATGATACTAAGAGGTAAATATAATTTTTATAAATATAAAAATTTGGAGCTTGTCAAGTGCTGATGCCTTTCGTATTTCTTCAATATTGTCGAAGAAAATATTTTAAATCAGTATTTTTTTTTCTTGAAATAAAACTAATACTAAACATTAAAATAAGTTTAACAAAATATGATGGTACACAATCACACAGACAAATAGAAAAAAAAATTGTTTTACACTTATTACATTAACAAATGCACCTATTAATTAAAATATTTTCTCACATATCTTCCATGTAAAGACAGCAATGGATTAGATGTTGTGATTTACTTTTGAATTTAAAAAAAACAGGTTTTACTCACAGAAGTTATTTTCACTAAATATATTGCACTTTCAGGCCTAAGCCACCCGTCGAAGAGAAGGCTACCTTCCCAGACGCAACTCCTGAGCTGCCAGAAGATTTTGAGAAGAAACCAGCGAGATTCGGCTCCAGACTGTACTGGATAACCGAATAAATGCATTACACTTGATACATTGGCCTTATATAATTATACATTGCTATCTATAAGTCCCACCCACAGTTTTGTTTGCTTAAATTTATAGTTATATTATAGCCAAATTATAGAAAACTTCATAAATTGTAGCCAAGATATTATTCTATATATTCTTTGTACAGGCAACAAATCAACCCTTTATAAGATGATGAGAAAATGGTACCCTTATAAGATGACTTTGTTTGTATGTTTATCTGTCAAGACCATTTTTCTCAAGTCATAGGAGGAACTAACATTAATATTAAATTTCCAAATGTAGTCTCTTGAAATTTCAAGCATTGAAGAAATTAAACTTATAAATATTTTTTATTATTATTACATATTTATATTTATTTGCCCTTATTTTCCTATATAATTTACTTTAAATAATTTTGTACAATTGCTTCGATATTTTTTTTTTAAATTATAATTTTTTATTGATATAAACATTGAGATCAAAATACATTTATATTACATACAGTTTATATATTTGATTTTTTTTTGTATTATTGTATACTTTGAACTCTAGGCTATATAAATTGTACATAGTATTTTTTAATAGGCCAATGTATAAAGTTAATGTATGTACTACAATTGAAAATAAAAGCTATAATTTTATTTAAATATGTTTTTATCTTCTATTAAACATTTAAATTGATATCATTTATTGCTGAAATCATAGCTTTATAATGATTTTATTAGTAGTGTAATAAATTGTTAATAGAAAGTTGTCTTTTTACTTTTCCTTTTAGTTTCCATTTTCTTGATAATTCTGAAATAAAATTGATATGGTTCAGCAATACCTTGCCAAATGCGAGTGTGGTTGGTTTGATTCCCACTCAGTGGAGTTTAATTTGTTTTGAGTGGGAATCGATATAGGATGCAGTTGTGCCGTGTGATCCCAGCCTAGAATAGGATCATCCTGGTACTGGTGGTGTCGTAAGAGGCGACTAAAGTACGTGTGGTAGAGTCACGTCGCCAGCAATGGCAACACGCATGGGCAAACTCGACCGGATCGTTACCACCCCCGGCATTTAAAACCGGCGTGAAGTAGTGGCTTTATGCCACTGCGTTTCGCATCAGGTAATGCCGGGCCCCGGCGCCCAACCCGTCTTAAAGGCCGGCAACGCACCTGTAGCTCCTCTGGTGTTGCACGGGGCCGTGGGCGGCGGTAATCACTTACCATCAGGTGACCCGCACGCTCGTTTGCCGTGCCTTTTCCATAAAAAAAAAAAAAAGAAAATTGTATCTTACAAAAAAACTGCTAACCTTCGAACAACATAGATATCTACTATTTAATTTGTTTACATTTTGCATGACAAAACTTTATTGTTATCCAAAGATAACATACTACTGTTACCCAGATATAAGTTCTTTGATCTATTGGCAAGAAAATACAAATAAAGTGAAAATTCGGATTAGAGTAAAGCAAAAAAGGAAATTTTAAGTAGGTTACCGAGCACTAAACCTTCGCCTTGGAAATTGAAGGAGTCGTAATTGTGAAAAAAAAATGTCAGCATCGAACAGCATTCCAGCTTTAATTTATGAGGATAACCACGTAAGTAGTCATTTTATGTAATTATTATTATGTTAGATAAGTGTGTTTCAACATTTTTAACACTTAAAAGTTAGATCATTTGTTTTTTATACCTTGGTTGCCGAATGAATGAAGTTACATTTTTATCAATGAGTTTAGAGGTTCAAATAGATTAATAATTAGTAAATTATATTTTTAATTATCGGATTGCAGTAATCATAAGAAAATATTCTAAATTCTTATATTAAAGAAACATACACATTTTTATAGTATAAATTAACATATGAATATTTAATTATTTTTATTTACACTCATCAAATTTTTATTTCAAATCAATATGACAGTGACGCTGATCTACAGATATAAAATATTAATATCTAAATTTATTGTCTGTTCCAATATTATAATAAGATGTTATGTCTTGCAGTGCGTGGTGTTTGATAAAAAGATTTCGCCTAGAGCTCCTATTCATTTTCTTGTCGTGCCAAAGAAACGTATCCCATATTTTTGCGATCCCAGTGGCGATGATGAAAAACTTTTAGGTAAACATTTTTTACTCCTTTGAATTAATATAAAATATTTAAAAAAATATAAATCAGCTTCACGCCATATCCCGCACACAGTAGGGTAGGCAGAGGGAGCATAGTGTTAAGACACTCCGTTATCCACTTTCCACCGAGTTCTGGAGGCATTACGTATTGAGAGGTGGAATTCAACGTCGCGCTTTGCCTCGACACCACAGCGAAGAAATTAAAATAAATCTTTCATTTCCTCGAGTTGGGATCGAACTCACAACCAGTCGATTTTACAGTCACATTTTATGCCCCTGCGCCACGACTGGCCTCAATATACTATACACTTTAAGATAAAATATATTAGATAATATAAATTATAAGAAATAAAAATTAAATAATTAATTTTAGGTCATCTGTTAAAAGTGGCCAGGAAAATTGCCACCTATAAAGGATTGAAAAATTCTTTTAATATCATTGTAGATGAAGACATGAAAACATCAAAATTTAAATGCTTGCATATTTATGGAAATAGTCACCATAACTTTTCATAATATTGAAACTTATAATATACAAGCAATTTAATTTATTGTTTATTTATATTAAAGCAAAAGACATTGTACTTTATGAAGCAAAACTTCAACAATAGCATTTATGAGCATCATATCAACAAGAACAATGTTTGAAGTGAAACGAAAAAACGATATTAGAAAAAGAAAAGCTATTTTCTGCTTGATAAGCATTTTTTGTTGCCGTACATAAATTGGTTGATTTCTTAAATTATGGCGTTTCGAGTGTGCCAGTTGAGCACATTTCATATCGCCAATCCGTACATAAATAATATCTTATATGAAATATTTGTTTATTATATGTACGTAATAGCATCAGACAGATGAGAAATTTTGATGACAACGCAATAATACATCAAGACTTATAAACTCCACGCAAACATATAGGAGGATATATAAAAAAATATAACTGATTGCTGTACATTGGAAAATCGAGGGCGTTTGTTAATGTTATATAAGCCCAAAATATTTTTTTTTCATCAGTTTATCTGTGCGTTTAAGCATTGTTATTTAAGAAATGGTTTAGGCTTAAGGACTTAGCTTAATATTTAATGTGTGTTAAAGTAATATGATAAAATTGCCACAAAATAATTTTACTATTAAGTTGGTTTAAGCTTTAGTTTTTCATGTATGGATATTGCCTTTATCATTTAAATGTTATTGGAACACGCCAGTTATTCAGTAATCTGATTCGCCAATGTAATTAAATAACTGTGTAATTTATTTATTTTTTTACAATATTATAAATAATCCCTTAGTCACAACGCCAAGCTAGAATAAATTATGATTAAAAAACACAAAAAGCTCTGATAAGTAAACAAATCGTAAAAATTTCAAAGAGTTAAGCATAATTTTGTGAATAATGGCTAAGAACAATCTCGATGAAATCACCTTTCAAATGAAATAAACTAAATTAGAATTACTTCTTCTGTACAGTTCTTTTACAAAGCTCAACAGACTACCAGACATCTGTATCGATTCATCAAACATAAAATTTATAACATTAACTTTCTTTGCTTTTGTAATAGTTAGTTAAAATATTTAAAGATGAACTGATGATCTGTTGTTAAATTTGTACTTTTGTTTTGATAAAATTTAAAAAATCTTATTTATACGTATAAGATATACAGTATGTCGTCTAGATATCAAGACAATGCTCATAGCAATATTATTTTCGCTTCTTTCGCTCTTTTTCAAATTTCGTCATTTTTTGTAGTTGAGACGTGAGTAGGCTTCTTTATTATTTCAAGAAAATAATTAAAAAAAACATTTGTCATAACGAAAACATGGCGGGCGGCGAAGTGGAACTCGCGCAATCTGCTTCTCAGGGAGGCGATACTATATTTGCAAAGATATTAAGGAAGGAAATTCCTGCAAAATTCGTTTATGAGGACGACCAGGTATTATAAAGAATAAATTTTAAATATTAAATTTAAATATAACTACCGGCCGGTAACTAAGGGATCAGCTGTTCTAACCATTAGCATTCTAGAAATAACTATCAACTTATTTTATTAGCTATTAAATTTGCAGTGTTAATTCGATAATATGTTAATTATGTATAACTGTATATATAGTAAATGATTATTGAACTAACGAAATACTATTTCATATTGCAAATAATTGTTAATGATATTGTAAGAAAATTTATAAATTGTATTGTTTGCAGTGTGTAGCTTTCAATGATGTGAACCCTCAGGCACCAACACATATTCTGGTCATTCCTCGAAAGCCAATATCTCAACTTTCTAAGGCTGAAGATGCAGATGAACAACTTTTAGGTATAAGAATATTTTATAGAAACGAATTATTTTTATTTTAAGCAGCTTTTAAATTGAAATTATTACATTCTATATACAGTTTTCCTATTTCTTATAAATGTTATGTATAATATTTCATATCTCAACCTCACATTTTATCTAATAAGACAAGGAAAATATAGGTATTAAATTATAATAAATTTTCTTATTAGTATTTTTTTAAATTTTAATTATATATAAATATTTACAATTTATAATGGCACATTTGTCTTTGTTATACATACATGCAATGCTGCACACAATGGTTGTTGTTGATTTTATATTCTATCAGATTTTTTTAAAATTAAGTATTTTGAAAACACACAACTTACATCATACAATTAAAAAAGGAAATAATTAAATTATTAATTTTTAATATAATATTATCATAAGAGAAACAAAATTCTTCAAAGGTTTTATATTCTATTTCAGGGCATTTGCTTATAGTTGCTCGTAAAGTAGCTGCTCAACAAGGCTTAGACAAATCTGGTTTCCGTCTGGTCATAAATGATGGTAAAAATGGTGCTCAAAGTGTCTACCATCTGCATATTCATATTCTAGGTGGCCGTCAAATGCAATGGCCTCCTGGCTAATATAAAAATTGAAATATTTGTGCTGTGATCAATAAATAAAAATGGTTAACATGTTTTTTTGTTGTTTTAATGAAATAATGACATCAGTTGTGGCGAGTGGGCACAAGTGTATCCATATGAATGTGACAGGGTGTAAGTTCGATTTGCAATTGACAAAATGAAATATTTAACACTTAAGTAGGTTCCCAGGTTCTCTCTGCCTACCTTTGTGAATGTGCAGAATAAAGTGTGAAATTAAAAAACTGGCTATTTGTGTAACATTGCTGTACCTGCACTTTTTGAATTATGGATGCCTTTGAAATGAGCGATGTTATGTTGCAGTGGAGTTGTGAGACCGATTTTCTGAAAGAGGAATGAATTAATCCCATTTCCTGCTTTTGTAGACATGGCGAGATGTTAAGTTTCGTAACAGATACTCTCAGCTTTCTAAGCATGTTAAAAAATATTAACATGCTGGCCAAAACACTTAATTACAGAGTATTTAAATAAAGACAGTTTTAGAATATTCTTAATATTTATATGTCTTTTTATCTTAAGTAAAATTTTGTTGGTTGAGTCCCGCTACTCCACACGCAATGTTTAAAAAACGTTGGGAACGGAGTATCTTAATTCTTAGCTATTTTGCCTCTATCTAACCTACCCTGCTGTGAGGGGGATACAGCGAGATCTTATAAAAAAAATGATTACTACAATCAACAAACTCATCAAATTTACTACAATTGTTTATGTATAATATATTAATTAACTATTGAATATCTCTCCACGTAAGTTTAGGCACGGGCGAAGATTTATGTAATGCCTCCTTATTTTACTGTAAAATATAAACTTCACAAATTACAAGAAAAAGTCTTCAGATAAACGTGGTTTTAAGAAACTTTTGTAAAAATATTTATTAATTCACGTATAAATCAGTACAGTACAATGTAACCTATATCCTTGCAATCAACAGATATTTAATATCGATTTGTTGTATTTTGATTTTTTTTAAGTATATTTGTACGCTGGTGGGTTCTTTATTTTATTCAAAATCTTAAATTAATGATGTTAAGAAAAAAAATACTGGATGTTATACGACAACATGGCATATTCTACTTTTCATACATTTATATTTTCATTTTTCCTTAAAGAAATTATATGTGTATATAATTTCCATAATATATATTATGTGTATATTTAAATATTTATAATAAATAAAGAATTTTTATTGGAATTAAGTACTTAATGCTTCTTTACACTTATACAATTTTAAAACAGATGAGCTATGTTTGTTTTCTATTTCTGTACCAAAGTAAATAGAACAACATTTTATTGGTTCATCTATATACTATAATATTATAAATGGGAAAGTGAGTTTGTGTGCTTGTTTCATCTTTACGCTCTCATTGCAAGGGACGGGACGTTCCCATTGGAAAACCTTACACCGATGAACCGGTATTCTGCTCACTATTCATTCACTAGAAAATAGTATCAACTATCATCAGTTTTTAGTTATTTATTTTATTTTAATATGCCTCGTATCTGACTGATAAATGTGACTTGGCCAGATATTGTCAACGGGCACGGAAGGCGAGAATTGCTCGGTCAAAAGAATCCTATGTGCAGACGGAATTAAGAAGACACAAAGCATTCAAGCGCCAATCTGCCTTGAGAGCTGCCGAGTCAAATTCATCGAAAAAAGAAAAGTAAGAATCTCAATGTAAACGCCAAGATACGTTAACAGTATCAGAAATTCTGTTTCAATGTAAAAATCGTTTAAGAAAACAAGCTGCATTGCAGGAAGCGAAACAAACTCCAAAACAGTTGCAGGCGAAAAGAATTGTTGACGCAAAAAGAGAAAAAGCACACCGACGTATATTAAGAATTATTAACTACTATTTATAGATATCAACGCAAGCAAAGACGCAGGTAAAAGTTAATTAGGTAACTAGTATATAATAATTTATTGAGGGTTTTTAGCTTCACGCTGTCTTCTTCTTCCTGGCATTAATCCCGGTTATTTGCCAGGGTCTGCCTTCCTGCTCAATCTACTTCAATTTGCTCAGTCTTTAGCGTGCGCCGTGTCCCGGATAAAAGCAGGGACCTAATGTAAGGATACTTCGTTAACTACTTTCCCCCTAATTTTCGTTGAAACGACGTTGCGTGTTAAATAAAATATTTTAATTCCCCTAATGGGATTCGAACCCGCGACTGCCGCGTTGTGCTGTTGTGCCATGACGGTCTTATCATTCGAGAATAATGATGTCAGATAATATATATTTAGCTGACATCATTATTCACTTTTGTATTCTAGCAACACTAAATCGACCCGTAATAACAATAAGATAAACGCATACAAATAAACACAATATTTTTGTTTTGATTATATTTTGCAATATAAACAAGAAATATGAATGTAAATCAAATTATAAATAACATCTTCAGCAATTTCCAGAAAAGTTTGGACGAGGAGCAGGAATTACGTGAAGTAAATTATTAAATTATCTATTTGACCGTCTTAAAATTTGTTTTGTTGAAAACGTTACCTTTTAACAAACAAGTTTTATATTTATTACTACTTATGTAGAGATAGTGTGTTTTTTTTATTAATAGTAAAACCTTCTAGAAACAATCGCTAATAAGTACTTTGTATGTTTTTATGAAATACATCAAAAATTTTTAGGTTATACGGAACATTTGCAAAGAAGTGGATCAAATATCTCGTCGGATTACAACGGTTCTTCAAGTAATACACCATAATCAGGCCGATAGTAAGTTAATAATTTTGAATTATTCTTCACTATTAATATATTAGATTATTATATGCAATACTATGAATAGTTTGGTAGTCTATTCAAAACTTACACATTGTTAATGAACAAGGTTTTTTTTTATTTTAGAATAGTTCTCGATGTTTTATTGATTATTGCCTACAGATAAAAATTATTGGCAACAATTTTAAATTAAATATATAAAAATAAATGTATCTCGCACACAGTGGGGTAGGCATAGGGAACCTAGTGTTAAGGCACTGCGTGTTGAGTGGCAGAACTCAACGCCGCGCTTAACCTCGACACCAGAGTGAAGAATAGAAATATAAATTTAAGTAAATATTTCATCTCCTCGAATGGGGATCGAACCTACAACCAGTCGATTTTACAGTCGCTACGTGCCGCTGAGCCACGATTGGCCTCAACAATTTGTTTAAGTAGTAGACAACAATTTTTTTGATGAAAAACTGATTGAACTATCTTATGACAATGAGAAAATCAAAACAATGAATTTCTCAGTGTAAATATCACCCAGTCTATTACTAATGTTTTTACAGTTATATTATAATAATAATTGTAGAAAACTAGTTGGTAGACATCACTCTTTGTATTGTTTTATGCTTTTATAGACAGAGTAAACTGAGTCAATCCTCAATTGGGGGTGAGTATTTATATTGTCCTTGCCATGATTACTGTGACTCAAAATAAAATGGTCAAAAAATTAAACAGTGCATGAGGAATAAAATATCTTAAAGACTAGGTTCCTTTTGCCTACCTTCCTATATGTGGTGTACACTGAAGCTAAAAAGATGATTGAGGAAAAAAATTAACAAATTCAAAAATATTTTGTGGTTATTATTTCAGTTGGCCCTGCATGCCTTCAGGCTCGAGAATTGTTAGAAACATCTCGAGAAGGTTATGGCAGACTCAAACAAGCCGTGCCCGCAACTGATTATTATAAGTATGGTATATCATATATTATATTATTTATTTTAACATGTGGTTTGAGGCTAGCGGTAGACTAAGTACAATTTTAAGTTTCCACCACTTATGAAATATTGACTCAGACTTGGGCTAAGAGTAAAGAATGGAGTGTCTTAACATTAGGTTCTGATGTTCATTCTGCCTATTCTGCTGTGTGGTATAGGGATCAGATAGAAAAGGGGGAAGGGTGAGAAGAGGAGGATAAGAAAAAGTGGGGACTTTAAAGAAGGGGCATCACTGTTATGGAGTGGATAGAAAGTATAACAACTGGTGGCTTGAGTATCTGGGGTTGCATGCAACAAAGCATTTTGCCTCGTTATTAGAGAAAGGAAATGAAAATATTAAACATTTCATTTCCTCAAGTGGGAATCGATCCTACAACCGTTGTGATAAATTTGTACTCATGTGTGTGCCTCAGTGCCTCATGCCTGGTCTCTAAAGGCCTGTAAAGTGGTTATTTAGTAACAATAAATATAACTAAATTATTCTAACACAATCAAGAATTCAATGAATGTACAAAATAAATATTATTACTGTATAAACCTGATTTCTGTTTCAGAAAGGTCAATTTAAAAAAGTGAATTAAATAATTTTTTTACAGATATCAAGACCACTGGCGTTACATGACTCAACGGTATTGTTACTTAATATCTCTTATAATTTGGTTAGAAAAAGGAATTTTGGCGCAACATGAAACTGTAGCTGAAATTTTAGGCAGTAAGTTGCTAGTATTACATGTTGTATGTAATGAATGATGTAAAAAAATGATCTAATCTTATATATAACACAACTGAATCTATTCCATTTCACAGTCTTTAGCATCTTGATAGACTATTGACTCTCATGTTCTGCATCACAACACAATACAAACACTTCCTTGCGCGTCTGGGAAATCTCAATCCCGGGAATGATACATCATTCTACTCATCATTCTACACTACATTGAATAGGAACGAACTAGAAGCCGAGCCATGATGAACCCATACTGTATTCTGGAACAGTTTATTGTCGCCACCAGCTCTCCTAACCATAGAAATGAAATCATAGTACATGTCTCTGATAATCTCCATATATACCTCATGGATCCCTTTGGATCACAACACACCCACCACCCACGCCTACCACATACTGACGAAGCACACAGTCAAAGACCTTCTGCATGTACCAGTTAAAAAAGCCATATACCAGTTTGTAAATGAGCTTCTGGCCCTCCACAGTTTCAAGTTTATCATCTAGGGATTATAAATTCTTACTGCGGGCTCTGGCTACAGCTCTTTTACTGGCATGTTTAGCTATTATGTACTTTAGTCTATATTCAGAAGTTGGATTGCTGACACTCCTTAAAGGCATCCTTCCTTTCACGAATCGCCTCCTGTACCTTGTCATTCACTTAGAAACTACGAGAACTCGCCTCCTTACCGCAATGATTGCCGACTGAGCTCGATCCCAAGCATGCTGAGCAGTCTCGGTATTATACGAAAGATTATGACTCTGCCAGGAAGTCAGTCTGTTTCGGTCCATTCAGCAGTACCACTAGATCCGAGACCGTAGGTCTCTTCCTTGGGTTACTGTCGTTCGGAGTGACGTTAAAGTCCATGACAAGAAGACGACGTTAAGCCATCAGGCTTTCGCCTGGAATGACTTGACAGTTAGTTACCCTGCCAATATGGCACCGTCTGGTCAATAAGTAGTCAATTTGAATTGAGTGGGACCCGCCCTTATACGCAGTAAGATTCTGAGGCCTCTTTTGGAAGATTGTATTCACGACGACCGGATCAGACGCAATACAGGTTTTCAGAATATTTTCACCCTCTATATTACGAAGACACTATCCAAAACCCCGTTAACACACATATAAACACTATTTGTTAATAATTGAGTATGATTAGATAATCATTCTTTTCCTTTTTGTGCGGCGTTGCGACCCGATATGATGCAATATATAATTTTGCGGTGCGTAGGAAAGCGAATGTAAACACTAGGTTCCCTCTGTCTCTCTTGCTGTATGCGGGATACAGCGTGAAGCTAAAAACATATTATTTTAACTATTTTATTTCAGTAAGCGCTGTGGAGGAGAAAGAAGGCTTTCATCTCGACATCGAGGATTATCTTGTCGGTCTTTTGAATCTCTGCTCAGAGTTGGTAAGTATTATAAATTAATATTAAAATTTATTTTGCATACTTTTTTAAGGAAAAGTATAGACATTTTCACATAGAGGGATTTGAACACGCGCCTCTTGAAAACTGTCCATACGTTTTGGCTACTACGGTTGTGGGTTCTATCGTCATTCGGACCAATGTATTATTTTCATTAATAAACTCTGGCAAAACAAAGTGCAACGTTGAGTTCCGCACCTTATCACGTTTATTCTCAGAATGTATAATAAATAGTGTCTTGACACTACTTTTTCCCTGCCTGACGCTTAAAAAAAAATTGTATCCCAAATAAAATGATCATTGAATTATTTTATTTTTTTTTTTAGTCTCGTCTTGCAGTGAACTCGGTGACGCGCGGTGATTATGAAAAGCCTCTTCAAATATCCAAATTTGTGATGGAACTGAATGCTGGATTTAGGTAAGAACACATCATTATTACCGCTCATCTTAAAACCAAAACATGATTAATATTTTTCCTCCAGAAGACCCGACTACGTCAGAAGGAGGGTAATATTTTCTTATCATTAAATAAAAGAATGTAAGCAACTTCCGTTGGTTCCATATTTTTTGTGTAGGGTGCTTATTAAATTTGTCATTTATAAGTTATAATAATTGTGTAGTTAACTTTATTATTTAATTGCTAGATATTTTAAATAAGTGATAATTAAAAATCCTACCAAAAGTAAACAAAACATAAACATATTTTCATAAATCATAGTGAAGATCACTCTAATAAGTCACCTTTTAAACAACAAAAAAAAACCAAAACAATATCGGGTCGTAGGTTTGGGAGCTACGATGCCACTGACAGATATACAGATACACATATACCCACACATACATTCACACTCAAAAACGTTAACTTTTTAATGTATTCCAGATTATTAAATCTCAAAAATGACCATTTACGCAAAAGATTCGATGCCTTGAAATATGACGTGAAGAAGATAGAGGAAGTGGTGTATGATCTCAGCATTAGAGGCCTCCTGCCCAAGATGGAGGGCCAGGATATTAATGAATAAATTTATGTTATACTGCTATTGGCTTTTATTTAATTAGACATTGTTATTATACTTCTTTGTTTCGTTTTATTATTACTTTTTGGATATTCACGTCTGAAAAATAGTATATATTAAATTCACCCTGTATCTCGCACAGAGCCCGGTAGGCAGAGAGAACCTAGTGTTAAGTCTCTACTGCCCAATTTTACTGCCCTGCCCTGCACTGCCGAATTTTTGAGGCATTGCGTGTTGAGTAGCGAAACTCAACACTGCGCTTTGCCCCATGAGCGAAGAAATGAAAATCTAAATATAAATAAATATTTTAATTTTACTCGAGTGGGGACCAAACCCACAATCAGTCGTTTACAGTTACACTGTGCGCCTGTGCCACGTCTGGCGAAAAAAAATCTACGACAATGACAATTATTTCGATGGCAAGTCATTTTATGTGAGCATTTTTAATATTAATAGATATTGTTTTGGATCAGCCTATGACTAGATAAAATTACATTTGAGTACTTATATGATATTGAATCTAAAAGAAAAACAAATCAGCTTCACGCTGTATTCCGCACACAGCAGGGTAGGCAGAGGGAGCCTAAAACACCACGTTCCCCACTTTCTGCCGAATTCTGGAAGCATTGCTTGTCGAGTGGCAGAACTGAACGCCGCGCTTTGCCTCAACACCCTCTGGTGTACGAAATGGAAATATAAATTTAAGTAAATATTTCACCTCCTCGAGCGGGGATCGAACCTACAGTTCCAAACCAGTCGGTTTTACAATCACACTTTGTGCCCCTGCGCCACCACCGGCCTCCATTTACTGATTACACTTATTACAGTTTTTTTAAATATGTGATGAGCTGAAGTACGCTAAGTTGTTTATTACAGTAATAACAATGTACCTATATTTGTAATGTACCTATATTATATACATTATATTTACATAAAACAAAATGCTACTAATAAGTTCTTTGATTTTCACGATTATTACACATTTTAAATGAAACTATTTTAACCGGATTAATCGCGTATATTTTGTATTTTTATACATTTTGGGGAACCCGACGTTTCGAACACTTCGCAGTAGGGGAGACTGGGTACGATTAAAACAAAGGACGGTTGAAACAGAGCAAATATCTCGTAAACCGTTACGCCTGGAGTGAGGGTTGCAAGGGGAAAACGAAGCAGCCGACAGATTCGAACACGAATTCAGTGCCGTGCTGTATCCCGGGCGTTGTAATTTTGAGCAGGACGCCACATTGTTATTTATCACCTAAAAGTAAGTATTTTTCTTTTGACACTAATGCTTATACTAGCTGTTCATTTTAAGTTAATGTATTGGGTGTGCGTTCGTGATTATAATAACGCTTGAAGAATAAGGGATAGTGACTATTTTTAATGTGCTATTATTACCGACATAACTATAAAGTATTTTTTAGCTAGAGTGAGGTTGGGGACGATTGAAACATTTTTTGTGGGTACGATTGAAACAAAAAATATTAATGTTCACTTTTTTGTAGATGCCAAGAATTCGTGTGAGAAAAACTTCTAGATGGGAAATTAAGTTGTTGAACTACAACAATGCGTATGACGAAGTAAAAGCAGGGTGGTCACTATGGAAATCGGCGGATAAAAATGGGATAAATCACTGTTCCCTGTTAAGATACATTCGAAAATTTCAAAAGCATTCTAAGGTTTTTCCGTCACATAGAGTGTTGCTCATATTAGATATCTCTTCCTCACATGTACATAAATACACTGGACTATTGCAATAACAATGGAATTATCTAACTATCCTTTCTTCCTCTTTGCTTGCACAAGTTACAGCCACTCGATCGATCCAAATATGGATTTATATGGATATTTTTTTTAATTTTAGAAATGATTCTTATTTAATTTGTTTGTTAAAGTTTTTTTTTTGTTTTTTAGTTATTTTTTTTAAGTTCATTTTCAAATTAACATCGTGTTTTGTATTTTTTTTAACTGTGAAAGACTGATGTTTTAGATGCATACGAATTGAAGACTGATTCATTAATCAGTGACCTATTCGACAACATTTTGTCAAATAGGGAAATAATTATTCGCATAATTATTATGAAAAATGAATAAAACATGTTTAATTAATATTTATTGTATTATTTAAAAATGTTTCAACTGACCCCATTAGCTGTTTCAACCGCCCCTGGCACGAGGACGGTTGAAACAAAAATAATCATTTTTTTAATCTCATATATTTATAAATATAGTATCCCGAGAACTAAAATAATATAGCCATATCGTAGCTAAAACTTCAAATTTTATTTTTACTTATCATAATCGTCTTTTGGTTTATAAGTTACAAAATTATAAACGGTAAAAGAGAAATTGTTTCAACCGTACTCAGTCTCCCCTAGTCCGTGGTCACGAGTCTACGCGTGTTAAAATAGTTTAATTTAAAATACTACTAAGTATGCTTATGCTTATTGCAATGGTTTTTGATTTTTTAAAATGTATTTTACCAAATTATTTTTGATGTCGGTAATATATGTCGGTAATTTCCACGCGATTATTAGAAAGCGGTGTGCTTCACTGTGGGCGCGAATGCGCGGAGCATCGAACTCCATCCTGAGCACGTTGGCTGACCGATGGGACTCCCCATTACTTCATCGCTGGGTAAGGCTTCATGCTCCTGTTGCTCGATATTGTCACTAGTGTACGAGTCTCATCTGAAGCCAGTTTATGTATTTATTTGTATGTGTGTGTTTAAAAAAAAAAAAAAATCAATATGTACTAATATAATGTAAGTTTTAAATGTAACTAACAAGTGGACCAAGTCTTAATTAAATAAATTATTATTATTATTATTATTATTATATTTTTTTTCAGCTTCACGCTGTAACAAAAAACGAAAGAATCATCAGACGTCGAGAAGAATTAAAGTTATAGGAAAACTTACTTACTAAAATAAACGAAAATATCGCTCTAAAAAAACGAAAGACATTCGAAAAACACAAAGGCACATCTCTAAAAGAGGTCACTCTAAAAAACGAATGCTACTATACAGTGTCCTGTTTTGAGCCTACCGAAAAATTGTCACGTCAGCCAAAGGGGGCCTTAAGAAACTTCACTTTCCACTTTTGCGCCGAAGTCCTGGAGGCACTGCGTGTTGAGTGGTGGTTTTAACGTCACGCTTTTGCCTCAACATAAAAAAATCCATTTTCTTTAAATAAGTTGTTGTTGTAACCTTCGCTAAGCTCAAGTTTTTACCAAAAATAAAACAGTCAGTACCAATAAGTAGGAGACATAAGTAGAAAAGTTGACGCTGCTAAGACAAATATATTTAAAATAGAATAAGCTATTGCAAATATGCATGAATGCCATAATTCTCTTAATCAATGTCCATCATTATTCCAATTATTATTTTAACTAATTTCAGTTACTTAATTATAACGAATTAAAATAATAAATGTAATATCAATTGACATTAGAGATAGTTATTTGACTTATTATAATAGCGCTAAAGATTGTCATTTGATTCATTACAAATAAAAATAATTTTTCATAATTAATATTTATTTTGATTTTTATTGTAAAACTGTGGGCGCCATGAATATTGTTTTCTTATTTCATTTCATTTCAAGTCGATAAGAAGAGTCATTTGAAAAAAGCAGTCTCTTCGGTTAATCAAATATATATTCTTTTGAACCTATGTTTCTATAATTTTTAGTAACCCTTCCCTCCTGTAAACAAAATTAAAACGATTTGCCAAATGAGGTTTGAATACAAAAACGCACATATTTACTTACAAATCCAGGATCCATTGTGTCACTGCATTATTAAGTTTTATGTTACTATAGCTCTCTACTATAACTTATGCTTGAGATAATCTAATTGGTTTCGAAATTTTTAATATTTAATTCTGTTGATAACGTTGCGAAATTATTACGAAATGATATACGCGATAAATGATATAGAATAATTGTAATACAGTTAATAGATAAGCTTCTAATATAATTTAAAAATACATATATTTATCCAAGACACTCTTATTTACGAGTGGACATCCATAGCGTCGAAATGTTTCTTATTTTGATTTGCGCGTTCCTCATAGTCTTTTACCTCTATGGAACTAGGAATTACAACTATTGGGCAAGCAAAGGTGTCAAATTCGAAAAGCCCTTAATCTTTTTTGGTGGTAATTTAAAAGGATTCATCGACAAAGTTAGCGTTTCTGAGAGATTTGCAGCTTTATACCGGGAATATCCAGATGACAAATTTGTTGGGTTCTATGAAGCTAATAATCCGGCTATCCTTATTAGAGATCCAGAGTTAATAAAACATGTCCTTATTAATGATTTTCGTCATTTTCACTACCGTGGATTGAATCCCCATAAAACAGTGGTGGAACCTTTACTAAGAAATTTATTTACATCAGACGGTGATATTTGGAAATTAATGAGGCAGAAATTGACACCAACTTTCTCCAGTGGTAAGTTAAAGGCAATGTTCCCATTGATAGTGGAGAGGACAGAAAAATTAGAGAAAATTGCTTTTGATTTATCAGTAACCCGTGAAGAGGTGGATGTCAGAGAACTAATGGCAAGATACACAACCGATTTTATTGGTGCTTGTGGCTTTGGCATTGATTCAGCTGCTTTAAATGACGAAAATTCTGATTTCCGAGAATTAGGCAAACGTATATTTACTGTAACTGCAAGAGATCAATTTGTGTCATTATTGAAAAGAATGTTTCCAGAAACATTTAAGCATCTCACTTTTTTCGCTCTTGAAATCGAAAAGAAAACTGTTTCAATAGTAAAGCAAATTATGACACAAAGAAATTATAAGCCATCAGGTAGAAATGACTTTATTGATATGATGCTGGAGCTAAAACAAAAGGGTAAAGTGATCGGAGAATCATTAGAACATCGGAATCCTGATGGATCCCCAAAAATTGTTGAACTAGAACTAGACGATCAATTGCTTGCTGCTCAGGTGTTTATATTTTTTGCTGCTGGATTTGAGACATCTTCATCGGCTGGTAGTTTTCTCCTTCACAAGTTGGCATACAATCCTGAAGCCCAAAAACGGTGTCAGAAGGAAGTAGACGAAGTGCTCAAAAAATACGATGGAAAACTATGTTTTGATGCTATTAAGGATATGAAATATTTAGAAATGGCTTTCAAGTACGTATTTTTTTATCTTCACGTATTAAAATTAACTTGTGATAAAAACAAAAACTCGTCTAGTACTTTTATATAAAAAAAATCCGTAGACTGAGTTCCATGCCTTTATTTAAAAAATATTAAGTAATCCAAAGCGTTAAAAGTTGAAACCTTATACAAGTATCGAAGCGTAGCCGTAGCCTATTAACTAAATCGCTAATAATTAATATCTTTACTATAATAAAATTGAGCATTGTTATTGTTAGTACATTGGTTATAAAAGGAAACAAAAAAAATACAAATATTGCTTTAAGTAGGTGTATATATTGCATTATTTTATTCTATATACTAGCGGTTCGCCAGCGGCTTCTCCCGCTTAAACTACATGATAATTTATTTAAGCGGGCGAAGCCGCGAGCGGGCTGCTAGTATTTATATATAATAGAGATAGAGATAAAACATACAGTATATTTTATTGGTTTTCGCAACTTCTATAAAATGATTACCACAACTAGACATTAGCTTAGCATGTTAGCATTTTAATAAATAAGAAAATTGTTTTCATATTTTTTACGGAAATATCCACTTACTATAAAACCTCCAAAATTGACCTCTATGTTTATATATCCGGATAGATTAAGACAATTTCGTTCCCTACTTTCCGTTGAATTTTGGGGGCTTGCGTGTTGGTTGAGTGACTCAACTCTGCGCTTTGCCCTATTAGCAGAGAGATGAAAAGAAATTAGTTAATACTTTATTTTTTCGTGTGGGAATTGAACTCACAACCTGTGGCGTTTACAGTCTCAAGCGTGTCTGCACCACGACTCGGCCTTAGAAAAACTACGTAATTAGAAAATTACATATGTACATTTCATATTTCTACTTAAAAATTAATCTATATGTTGGTATATATAAATGTAATATAGTATAAAAAATAATATAAGGTTGTAATTTCAGTACCAAATAACATACTTATTTTCAACCGAAGAGGGAGGTACAAAATATCAAATATGAAGAAAAAATAATCAGGCCATTATAAAGATAAAATGAAATAGCTTCGATTACCGATAACTAATCTCTTGTACGGTGATTTTTTTTATTGAGAATATTCGAATGTTATCCATTTTAAACAACGCATGTTGTATAAAATAAGGATGCAATGATTTTGAGCTCAATCTCACATTTTGGATATAATGATATAAGACATCATAATCATCGTGCTCGCCTTCCGCTAGACATGACCTTATCAAATATAACGTTACTAAGTTCTTCGATCTTTTACTTTTTATAGCGCCTTTAATATGAGTACACAAAATCAGGATGGAATGTCCATTATTACCTAATGACTATTTGGCTTCCTCGTGAATCTTAAATAAATATTTATTTAAGATTCATGAGGAAGTTAGTTTTATAATATTTGAAAGTCTCTTTTAAAAATAAGAAAAAATATATATTTTAAATTGAATCTATTGAACAGATTTAATTACAATATATAATAGTCCAAATTAATTGTTTTTTGGTAAATTTTTTTTCAGGGAAAGTATCCGCTGCTTGCCATCTCCAGGATTTTTGATTAGAAAATCCACCTCGAAATACACTTTGCCAGGTACCAATGTGACGCTGGACAAAGGTTTAATTGTGATCATCTCGACAGAGGGCCTTAGCTCTGATGAACGGTACTTCGAAAATCCCGAAGAGTTCAGACCGGAGAGATTTCATCCAGACAATATTGATCTCATAAAAAAATGCACTTACATGCCTTTTGGCGATGGACCTCGCTCTTGCATTGGTGAGATTTTTAAATGCTTATATTTATTACAAGTAAGAAATTGTAAAAAAAATTTACATAAAAATATAAATGTATAATAAGAGCCAAATTCAATATTGAATTATACGAACCAAGATCAACGTTTATTGCCACAGTATTTCAAGTATAAATTAATTTAGCTGTAGGTCGAGCACGAAAAATAATCGAGTCCGTATTGTAAACGTTTCGAGGTAACGACACAATTCCAAAATTCGAAGCACGAACCATATTATATCGACTATCGAGGACTCGATATGATTAAGTTGGTGACGTCGTGCTAACGAGACGAGATGTGACTGAGCGAATGAAATGGAAGGTCAAATAGTTCAAAAACCAAATAAAATAAACATTCACTATATTAAAACATTCAATCAAATTGTTTATTTATCTTAATTTACATTATAATTTACGTTGAAAATGAAGAAAAATCTATGAAAATATTACGAAATATATAAGTAAGGTATCAAGATTGGAAGAAATTCAATCCTTTTGTAGATTTAAAACAATATATATCTCGCAGTCTCGCGGCACAAGGTGTGACTGTAAAACAGACTGGTTGTGGGTTCGATCCCCACTCGAAGAGATGAGATATTTACTTAAATATATATTTCCATTTCTTCGCTCTGGTGTCGAGGCAAAGCGTGGCGTTGAGTTCTGCCACCCAACACGCAATGCCTCCAGACTTCGGCAGAAAGTCTGGAACGGAGTGTCTTAACACTAAAGGTGTTCGTTTTATTATAGAACTGAACAAAAGAACCGATCTCAAAAATAATATTTGATCCGTTCAATTTCAGAACAAATTTGCGTTCATTTTTTGTTGCATTCTTTTTGATTCACGTCACAAGAGAGAGGTATACCGACATCTCGTAATTTCGAATTTGGAATCCTTTGGTAGTGAGGATTGTAAGTCGTAATTGGTATATATTTTTCACATTCTAAATTATGATTTGATAAGAACTATATATAATAGTAATGAGAACTTACATTTGTTACACTTAAAATGTTAGATTTTTTATCGGTAATTTCTTATTATTGTTTAAAAAAAAAGAATGTTATTACGGATTTCACTTTTAAAGGTTACTGACGTATGATATGTATTAATTAGAAGGACGCTGTTAGAAGTTTTTGTTTTTTTTCGCTTTCTTTTACTTTTATTTGTTTATATTTAATTGCCTAAGTGTAAATAAGTGTTTTTCTAATTGTTATTTCTTAACACTGCAGACACTTGGTCCGTACACTTTTTAAATTTATTATTATATCTAATATCCTTATCATATATAGGGTACAGCCACCAGTAGTCAGCCTTTTAGTGGAAAGCGCAAGTTTAAATATGTATAAAAATTTATTAAAAATAGTAATCAAAAACTTTTTTTACTCATTCATTCATTATACTTTGTTATAAAAGTAACAGATATTATATATTTTTTCATAGTTATTTAAGTATTGCTACAATTACCAAATAATATTCTAAAAACATGTACAAGTAAAAAAAAGTTGTAAAGAATTCCCAATAACACTACAAATACTTTTTAAAACTGTGATTTACTTTGTATCGAAAGTGTTCTGACTGACAAATATTAACCGAAATACGAAAAATGATTAAAATGGTTCGTGCTGCCATTAGCTAGTTCCTTTTACGCACGGTAAATTCGGGGCTTCAATTCCTATACAAAATGCTCTCGATAACGATACGAATACTTTTTCGATAATTTTTCGTGCTTGAGCCACTGATAATATTTTATAGATAATTACTCCTACTATCGATTTATAATCCGCGAATTAATTAGTTTTCTGGAATGTTCTACTTATTGCGTCACAACGAATGAATATAAAATATTACTATTATTATTATAAAAATACAGATAAAAATAGGTGACGTGGATTCTAGCAACCATTGCTTTTTCTCATATATTCTGCAAAATCCGTCTATTTATACAAATATTACAAGTAGCCCAAATGAGGTTTCTTAAATTTTGGCTACATTGTTATAAGTCGATATCTAATAAAAGTGTATTAAAAACGGATAGAGAGATTGTGTATTGCAAGAATACTAATAGAATACAATCAATGAACAAAAAAATCAAATCAGTTTCACTATGTATCCCGCTGACAGCAGGGTAGGCAGAGCGAATTTAGTGTTAAGACACTCCGTTCCACGCTTTCCGTCAAATTATGGAGGCATTGCGTGTTGACAGAGTGCCGTTATGTACTTTAAAGTGGTTTTCATTTTAAACATACATACCATTTTAGTGATATAAGCCGATAAAGCCGCGGCAGTGTACTAGTTACTTCTTTTTTAGGTGAACGTATGGGCGTAATGCAGTCCATGGCAGGCGTAGCGACTATCCTAAGGAACTTCACGGTCTCGCCGTCCCGTTCGTCCATCCCCAAGCCCCTGATCGACCCAAGTTCCATTATAGTACAAACCATTATTGGAGGACTTCCCCTGGCTTTGAAACGAAGAAATAAAGTTAATTGATAAAAATCTATTGGTTTTTTAATGTTGAGGGGCAGTAAGAAGACCCCAGAAAATAAATATTAAAAAAAAAACAAATATCACTGTCAATAACACATTCTCATCTAATAGTCAAAATTATCCGAAACTAATGGTAATCCGAAATAATTAAGGAATCCTTTAATATCTAAATCGGTCCCGACTGACAATTATAATAAGCTATTGGCCTTGTTATTTTTCTTTTTCAGTGCCTCGTTTGTTTTTTTACATTCACATTTTTTACAGTCACGCTTTGTACCCCTGCTCCACGACTGGCCTCACAGGGGTACAACAAGGTAAATAATCGCTAAAGGTACAATAAAACACAAGTTGAACAGCAAACGACACGTTTATTGCTACCCCCAGCTGGGGTCGTAGGCGCTCCAGCGGGAGGAGGGCGCGAGGTACACGCGGCGGCCGCGCGCCGAGCACGTCACCACGCCGCGGTACGCCGCGCGCGGGATGCCGCTCTGGGGGAAGGACTCACTACAATATGTGTCGATATTAAATAGGACCTTTTAAACTAAACGGAATTACAATCGCTACTATTAATATACTCCACAATTTTCACCAAATTCTGAAGGCATTGTGTCTTGAGTGACGGAACTCACGCCGCGTCACTCGTTACCGGTGTGAGGAAATGGTAATATTAAAAATGTAATTGCCTCAAATGGGAATCTAACCCACAACCTGTTGCGCGCTCGAATCACTAGCAATTTCATCTACCGATATTACTTCAATGTTACTGTTAAAAATAAACTTTCTCAAAAACTATGTTTCTATGTTATTTACAGATTTCTTCATAGATTGATCGTTTTAAACTATTGCACGTTATAGAATGCCTTTTATTGAGCTATTTTCAGGAATCACAAGCGCAGAACCAAATTACTCAATTGTCTTCAGCAATTTCAATTTTTCCCATTATATCGCAAATCCTCATGAATAGGTACCGAGGTCCCCCTCTACCCATACACCACTGTAGATCCATCGAGTTATATACATACTTTGTTCAAATTCAAAATATTTATAATATAAAATAGTATATTTTCCATTCACTTACTCTAAAATCATCCATCAATCCTAGTTTCTTGGCCGCCCTCTGATAAGTTTTTGCCGTGGAATATGTCACGCGGACTGCGGGTTCGTTTCCCGCGTTGGACATCACATCCTCAGCGGACATTTCTGGTAGGCTGTATACTAAGGAGGTCAGTGCCTCGTCGTATATTGGCTAGGGGGGATTAAAAAAAATAAATCGTTTTTTTAATGCCATTTGGCGGAAGTGGTTCAATTTTATTAATACATATTTTTTAGGAAGCCAGACGTGGCGCAGGAGCACAAAGCGTGACTGCAAACACGGTTGGTTGGTTGTTGGTTGTGAGTTCGATCCCCAACTAGATGAAATGAAATATTTATTTAATTGAATATTTTTTCAATTCCATTCTTCGCTCGTGTGTAGAGGCAATTGGCGGCGTTAAGTTCCGCTATTCAAAATGGACAACAAATAGAATGTCTCAACACTTGGTTTCCTCTACCTACACTGCTGTTTGCGGGACACAGCGTGAAGCTGATTGGATTTTTTGATTTTATTTTCATTTCAGACACCTGAGGAAGTAAGACACCTAGTTTTAAGCAACTTCGTTCCTTTCGCATCGCTCATTCTTTTAAGACATAGCGTGTTGATTGGCAGAATTTAACACCGCGCGAAAACAATACATTCCCCCCATGTGGGAATCGAAGTCGAAGTCGAAAATTATGTAAAAAAATTTCATCCAAACATTGCGAAATGGCGGTCAATATTTTAAATTCAAAAATAAATAATAAAATATAAAAAAAAAATACTTACTTTTATTAGATAAGTGAGATTTAACTTAGTAAATTCGACGAACTGTGTATTCAACTGCATGTATCTTAAGTGCATGTCGAAGAATAGTCCTTTACTGACTCCAACCTGGAGATTTAAAAGAAAATCATATTATTATTATTCTACAATAATTATATTACTATAATCATACTAATGTTATAAATGTGGATGTAAGTCTGTTTGTTACGTCAAAACTATTCAACTATACAATAAATTATCATGAAACTTACACATATTCTTAAAGGTATTTGAAAGGATATAGGATACTTTTTATTAAATAAAATATTATTATAAGTTGAAGCGAGCGAAGTGGCGCTTGAGTCTCTAGAAATGTTATAAATGTGACATTTTGTAAGTATGGATGATCGTTCAACATTCACGCAAAAACTACTGAACAGATTTTGATGAAAGTTTTCAGTAATATAGCTTATATATATGCTACAATGTATGTATAATTGAGGCCTTGGGCCATACCAAATGTAATTTTTGTCCATACATACATACATAGGTTAATTTTTATCTCGCCTTTGTAATATTCTCGATATATTAAAATATCTTTCTATTTGATATGCAATTTTATTCTGTCATGTTAATTACTACCTGAGCAACAAGAAATTTTGTTGTTTTAACAAAAGGTCGCCCAAAATGAGCTTTCTGATGCCGAGCCGCACGGCCGACGATGTTGACGGTTTGTATTGTTTAATGTATTTTCGATCAATTATTTCGTTAATTTTTATGTGGTTATTTGGTGTTTATTAATAATTTATATTTCTTTTGGTTCTTCGCCTATTCGAGTACATTAATTTCTTGGTGTTTTGTAAGTTTTGGTCCTGTTATTTAAGTGTAATTAGAAAGAATGGTTAGTTATGTCATTAATTGGTTAGATATTACATTTAGTAAATTGTAATTATAATCTTTTGGGATTTTATTTGCTATTCCTCACAAATATTATCGTATTAATATAGAAAAATGTTTAGTTATATATCGTATAGTATACGTAGTACGCAAGCATGGAAAATGTGTAAAAACGTTTGTCACGAGTAAATCCATAGGGATTTACTAGTATATTGATAGTAAATCTAGTATATTGATAGTATATCAGTCACTGAAAGTCCTATAAAAATGAATTTAGCTATTCAGGACATTATCTCGAGGAAATAGAAAGACAGATACAAAAATTATAAAATATTTTTTTTTTGTATTTGTTTATCATGTAAATAACCATATGCACTTGCAAAAACCGGTCCTATGATATCATAAACATACACTTCAATTTTATGTATAAGAAATGGTCAATGTTATTTATAAGAAATTTTATGGCACAAAAAAACTTATAAATAAGTAACAATAAGACATTTAATGACTTTTATTGTAACTAATATAATTTAATATTTTTGTAGTACGATGTACTTGCAAATACATAAATATTCATTCAACTATTTCTGCAGCGCCCGCGGTTCGATATCGTTCATTATTATCGTTATTTGGATATTTAAGGCTAATTAAAAAAAATACACCGTAATGTTATATAGTCTATATCACGTAACACGTCTACACTGTTATAAGCAGACACAGGGTGAAAGTAATAAAAAATACCTTTCCAAAGCTATAAGTCCTCGATATCTCCGGCCTTATACACGCACGGCCATTCGTATTTTGAGGATCTCTAAGCCAGTCGTCGAAGAATCTGAAAAATATATATAATATATGAGATTCGATGCCTGATTACGGCACTTTAATGTCTATAAGTATAGATATCTTATTATATCAAAAAAAATATAAGTGGTTTTATATAGTATAGTAAATGTTCTACATGGAGAGTATGTTTAGTAATAGTAATTGTTGTATGCAAAATCACTGTTTATTATAGTATAGTTGAGGCCAGTCGTGGCGCAGTGGCACGAAGAGTGACTGTAAGACCGACTGGTTGCAGGTTCGATCCTCACTCGAGGAGATGAAATATTTATTTAAATTTATATTTCCATTTCTTCGCTCTGGTGTCGAGGCTAAGGCAATGCCTCCAGAATTCGGCAGAAAGTGGGGAACGGGCTGTCTTAACACTAGATTCCCTCTGCTTACTCTACTGTGTGCGGGATACATCGTGTATTCCGCACATTAGTTGTAAGGTTTTAGTTTTAGTTTTTAGTTTTTCATTATAGTTGTAAGTTTGTAGTACTCTTGTTTTTATCTAATAACTAGCTTTTGGCTGCCGCGTTGCTCGCGAGGTCAAATGGAAATAACTACTCGTTATGATTACATCGACACGATTTACGTGATGTAATAGAACCTATACCCTCCTCGACAAATGGACTATCTAACATAAAAATAATTATTCTATTCAAACAAACCACACATTTAATAATAAAAATATAATTTTAATATATATAAGATATTGCTTAAATAAATAAATAAATAATAATAATACATACGCTTGTGGCCACTTGGGCTCCAATTGCATCCAAGTGTCTTTCCTCAACATCCAGCCTAGTCCGGGGAAGAAGTCCGTCCTGTGAAGCAGTTCCGGTTTTTGCAAATCTATTAATTCCTTTTTACCATTGTCATTCCACGCTGATATGCACCTAAAATTTTTTATATAAATTATTTATTTTAAAAAAAGCAAATTCACGCAGGAAGGCATTTAGTTTTAAGACACTCCGTTTCCTATCTTCTGTTCATTATTTGATACATTACGTGCTTAGTGACGGAACTCAACAAATAAATGTGTTTTTTTATCTGAGTAGAGAAATGAAAAAAAAATCTAATACTTTCGAGTGGGCATTGAACCGATAACCATCGTATCTTACAGTCAGACGCTGCGCCGCTGCGCCACAACAACGTATAAATATTTGATAAAGGAATTTATTAACATCCTTGTTTACAAATTTCAATAGTAGTTTTGTTTTGTAATAAGTATTAGTGGAACATATGAACGTACATGTCGTATGTTATATGGCAGATTACGCAACGGACTTAAAGTGGAGAATGGAGTGTCTTCTTTTCTCCACTTTAGAATTTTACCAGACGGGGAAACATGAAAAAAAAGGAATACATAGCCGAATCCATAACCATAATTTCCATTGCGATTATGTTCCACTACGATACGACGTTCAATTGTTAAAAAAAAAATACATTAAATAAACATACCATATGCTTGGATCCTTAAATAGTAGTGGATACGTTCCTAGGAAATATTCGAAGAAATCCGGAGATATATCCAGGTCATCTGTAAAAGAGAAAATATAAATTTATTAAATTAAATATATTTTCATTTCCTCGCTCTGGTAACGAGTAATAAGGCCTCCAGAATTTAACAGAAAGTGATGAACGGTAGTGTCTAAATAGGAACGGAGTGACTTAACATTAGGTTCCCAGGTTCCCTGTATCTACTCTGCTAAGTGCGGTAAAGAGCGTGAAACTAAAAAAATCCCAAATTAAAAAATATTACTAAAGTTACTTAAATTATTTAAAAAAATGCTTTCAATTTATTGAAGAGATCGATTACAATCGTCCATTGTTTCATTTACACGATCGCGATACACGTATGTACTCAGGTGGTATATTGTATTGCGTTTCAAATACAAAGTAAATTAATTCAGCTGAAACGCTATACTAACAGATCGTAGATTTAGAACTAATCATATTAAAGATAAACAATTTTAATGACTGTAGCGATATATATTTCTATATTTTTCCAGTAGATACGTAATTTGGATGCTTTTTTACTTTAGATATTAAAAAACGGCGTTGAGTTCCGTCATTTTACATGTAATATGTAGGAGTTTATGAAAAGTACAATTCCTTTCAAAAGCTTATTTTTCAACTTCGCACTGTATCCCGCATATAGCAGAGTAAGTAGGCAGAGGGAACCTAGTGAAAAGACACTGCGTTCCCCAATTTCCGAAGAAGTTTTGAGGCATTGCGTGTTAAGTGACAGAACTCAACGCCGCGCTATACTAGAGCTATGAAGAGAAAATATTAATATTCTTGCAAATAAAGTTCCAAGATTTTCTTTCTTTGATAGTTAGATTATTATAAACACATAAATTCCAATCAAAAATACAACATATCTACATAAAATATTAAATACTAGCAACCCAAACGTGGCTTCACCCGCTTAAGCTTATGTTTTTATTATAGCCAAAACATATAAATGTTTACTTACTTTTAGCTCATGCGCTATTCCGATATAATAGCTATATAGTGCAAAGTTTCAACTAAACCTGTTCAGTATCTAGTTTTTTCGTGGGCATGAAACAAACGTTCATCAAAACTCACAAATTTTTAATATTAGTAGAATAGTATGTAGCTTACCTTCAACAATAATAACCGCATCATAGTTCATGTCAACAAAAACATGATTCAACGCGAATTTGTAGTGGCGGGCTATTTTATAATAGCCTTTGAATTTCACTTTCGCTCTGTGCAAAGGTATCTCGGAGAGGTCCGGCTGGCGAACTATTGTTATACTCGGGTCGTTGTCGGTGTAGGATTTTATCACGTGGTACGTCTCGTTGTGACCACAGTCCTGGAAAAAAATGTGGTAGTAATTAACTTTTCTAACAATATTTTTTTTATTGTATTGTATTTTCGTTTCCTCGCTCTGTTAAAAAGGAAAAGCGCGGCGTTGATTTACACCCTTCAATATACAATGTATCAGAATTCTGCGGAACGGAAGTGTCTTAATAGGAACGAAATGTCTTAATAATATGATTTCAGGGGTCTACTGCTTGGTATGTGCGGAATACAGAGTGCAGCTAAAAATAATAAATAAATGTTACGTAAACTATTGGATATATAACAAATAAAAAAGTATCCATAACCGATTCTGATATAATAAAATCAGATTAATATCGCATATTGTTTAATAGTGATAAGTACAAGGAACCTTAGTTACTAATAAAAGATAAACAATAAAATATAAGAATGGAATCAATATCAATTTTCAGACCTGAATTGTTTTCCTTCTTCCGCCGAACACAAGTATAAATTAAATATTCATTTCTTTCGGCTTCACGCTATATCTCGCATACAGCAGGGTCACGGTGTTACCCTTTTCGCCGAATTTTTGAGACATTATGTGTTGAGTGCTCAGACGCCGTCTTTTTACCAGAGCGAGGAATATTATGTGTAAGAAACTTTTATTTCGCATTATAAATGTCATCAACAACTTACCTGACTGACTATGATTGGGAATGTCTCTTTATTTGGTCTAAATTTCACTAAGTTATCTAAGCACCGTCTAACTGTCACCCTGTCGCAGGCGATCACCAGTACTGGCAACACTGGATTTTTACCTGAAAATAATTTAAAAAATGTCAAAAATTAGATACAATAAAGAGAAATAGATTAAATAGGCCGCATGGCGCCCGATTCTCATTAATTTCCTCATTCTGGTAACAAGACAAAGTGCGGCGGTCAGTTCAAACACTCGACACACAATGTCTTCAAAAATTTGGCAGTGGGTGGAGCACGGAGGGAATGTCTTAACATTAGGTTCCCTGTGACTATCATTCTTTATGCTGGACACGGTGTAAAGTTTATAAAAAATAAATAAATATAATTTATTGAAGTAGTATTTTAGGCCATCGTAGCGCAATGTGACAATATCTGCATATAACTTTGGGGTCCCAATCAATTAACTACTTCGATACGACGATCAGTTCCACAATACAATATACGATGCTTTGAATTCCTTCAGACCAATGACCTCTAGATATAAACGATATTAATATATAAATTAATACTATAAAAAAGTCCCTCAATCTTTACTATTAAAAAATCTTTACTATTAAAATATATAAATAAAAAGATAACACTTATATTATGTGTTTCCTAAAACATAATGTTAGCTTAAAGACAGCCGTGATTTTACTCTATCACTACAAACTGTCACTACAAATCAGTGTTGTCTATGGTTTACAGCTAGTTTACCTACTCTTAATACCTGGAGGTCCCCCTATCTTGATGGTTGGCGCGAATATATTTGTCAATTTCATGTCAATCATATGTCATTCCCTTAATACCTGCAGGCACAATCGTCGTGGCGCAGTGGCACAAAGTGTGACTGTAAAACCAACTGGTTGTGGGTTCGATCCCCACCCGAGGAGATGAAATATTTACTTAAATTTATATTTCCATTTCTTCGCCCTGGTGTCGAGGCAAAGCGCAGCGTTAAGTTCTGCCACTCAACACGCAATGGATTTGTGGGCACTACCTACCCTCTACCTACCCTGCTGTGCGCGGGATACGGCGTGAAGCTAATTCAATATTTATTTTTTTCTATCATTTGTCATTTTAGATGTCTGAACTTGCAAAGTTGACAGAACTATTGCTATATGCGTTTTATAGATATTATAGAACTTGATTAAATTAGACTATAACAATAAGGTCAGAAGTTATCACCTTAATAAAACAGATATTTATATTTAATATTTACTTTTAATTTTAATATTTACAGAGCATACTATATCAAATATAGTTATGGAGCAATTGCACCAATACGCATACTTTAGTCTTTATGAATTTTAATTAATGCTGAAATATTATTGAAAGATTATTTGTACAGTTCAGTTCAGAATGATCTTTTTCTAATAACTCTATATATCCTATTATATTCTATAGAATATAATAGGATCCTTAAAGATACTATTAATCTTTCATTTTATGCCTCTTAGTACTAATATTTAGCAAAGATTTCTGGTATTGTGCAATCTGCAAAACATGGATAGAAATAGTTTGTTTAAAGATTTTAAGACAGACATCATCAGATATCAACATAGATTGATTTAATAAAAGGGAATGTTAGAGTGAATTAGTAATGAGTATGTCAAGTTAAACATTTTAAGCAATGATTCAGGTATAATTAATTAGTAGTTTTCAAGGACATTTAAGTCTGCTTCAGAACAAGTATAGGAAGAGGGAGTGATTTCAATTTCTAGATTAAAAGAAGATTAAACCATCTGTTAGAATATGTTATGCAGTTGCCAGGTTCAGAGTACACCCAGCAGAGGATTTTTGGAAGAGTGCTATTTGGTCCATACTCTTAATTTATTATAATTTAGCAATACTTCTATTTGAAATGTCTGTCTGTCTGTTTTAAATATTGGCGTAAATCTAGAAAGTTTAACTTAGAGGTACTGTTTTACTATAAGAACATTTTTAAAGTGATTATTTTAATTAAAGATTTGTTAAGTATTAATAAATTAAATAAAGTGTTTTCAATGTAATCTTTTTTTAAATTACAAGCAAGAACTAGTAATGTTTATTTGCTATAAATTAAACAAGAGCTACTTTTCTTATTTTTGCAATAACTGAAATTATTGTTTTATTATTATAACTAAACACATTTATATTACTTTGGTAAGTTATATTTGTGTATAATAGCTCAAGAGATCATTTATATAAAAAAATATTGTTATTGTATTTTTAACTAATACTAACAGGATTTAATGTAATATCTGTTTCAACAAAGCATTTGGCCTTGATACCAGCAGACAACAAATCTTTACACTAACACTGTGTTTTAGAAGACACATAATAAAACTGTTTTGCATTACAATACAACAATTAATATGCATTGGACAAAGGAGTGATAGCAAGTAAGATTTGCTGGTGATTTAATGAAGCCTGAAGACTATGAATTGACAGATGTATTCGCGCCAACCATCACGGAAGGGGCGCCTCCAGGTGTCAAGCGTAGGTAAACTAGCTGTAAACCATAGACAATACTGGTAAGTTTGTTGTGCCATAGATTAAAATTATAGATTTCTTTTTCACATTAAAATTGTGTTTTATCCAACATATAATAATGGTTTTGTTATAATGCAAAACAGTTATATTCTATTACAAAGTTTTAGCTGGACAACGCAATACGTATAGCGGACGTAAATTATGTACGTATGTATCAGTGCATAGCGTTTAAAGAATATAATACTGGGAGGACAAATTATTTATAATCGCATAAGGATTTTATTTTTCAATTCATTTCAGTGGATCAGCAACAGGCACCCAAAGTTGATTTTTCTCTATCAAGTCTATAAAAGTCAGTCGTGGCGCAGGGACACAAAGTGTGATTGTAAACACAACATGTTGTCGACTCGGTTCAGGTTCGAGGAAATGAAATATTTAATATTTTCATTTCTTCGCTGTAGTATCGAGGCAATGTCGGCATTGAGTTCCGCCATGCAACATGCAATGCCTCCAGAATTCGGCAGAAAATGGAAAACGGTGTCTTAACACAAGGTTCCCTATCCTGCTGTGTGCGCAAAACGTTATCCTAAAAAAAGTATTATTAAATCAAAGATATATTGAATATCAAAAAATATATATTAATTAAAGTAAAAAATATATATCCTCAAGAAAAAATAATTCAATTTAATACTATTAGGTATGCGCAACGCAACCGCGTCATGGCTCATCAAATTTAATACGAGTTTATCAACAATAACTCGGACTAATGGTTTAACGATTTCTTATCACTTACTTGGTAGGTACTATCATGTGCATTTTACAACCGTCTGCAACTTTTTAATAGGAACTCAAGATTACGTAAAACTACTTCATACATTAGTCTTATCAACGTTTTAAAATATTATTTATCAAGTATGTGAATTATTTCCATTTTAGTTCCGCTGTTTTAACATCACCGTACGCAGTAGTTTTCTCAGCTTCAGCTTCACGCTGTAGCCCGCACTCTGCAGGGTAGGCAGAGGGAACCTAGTGTTAAGACACTCCGTTCCCCATTTTTTGCCGAATTCTGGCGGCATTGCGTGTTGAGTGGCAGAACTCTGCGCTGCGCTTGTCCTCGATACCAGAAGGAAGAAATGGAAATATAAATTTAATTAAATATTTCATCTCCTCGAGTGGGGATCGAACCCAAAACCAATCGGTTTCACACAGTCAAACTTTGTGCCCCTGCGCGACGACTAGCCTCAGTAGTTTTCTCGTTAAAATAATTCAAATCTTTACAACTTAACTTAGCTGCAACTTAACTTAGCTTCACGCTGTATCTCGGACGGGGTAGTCAGAGAGAACGGATCGCTAAATGCTACGGTCTTTGCATACCTCTTTTGCCTCGTCCACTGTCATCAATCGTCCCCATATATTTCATACATACCCTTATGCTTTTTACGTGACCTTCTGCTAGTATCTTTGATATTGTGTTTTTGTAGGTTAAACAATGTCTCTTCCTACCTCTTATACCGCAGTTTTCCTACATAAATCATTTTGCTTTTACCACTCAATCGTTCAACGTGTCCAAATCATGTTCTTCTTCATTCTCGCCGTGACCTCCCCGCTAGTACCGAATCTCTTTATTGGATTTGAGCTACAAATAGATCGCATCTCCACAGCATTCATCTTCCTTTCATTCTTCTTCTGTAATACCCACGTTTCGCTGCCGTATTACAGCGTCGGTACCATCACTGCATTGAGTACGGCCAAAACGCGCACCTATGCTGACGTTACGCCGCCTCATCAATACAGCTGAGACACCATTTCTACTCATCTCTACTGAATATCTCTACTGAACATACTTTCCAAATATACCATTTCAATGAAAATATTAAAAATATTTTTTTAATATTTTCATATTCTCGCTTTGGTAACGATGCAAAGGGCGGCGTTAAAGTTTCACCACTCAACAAAATTCGCAGGAAAGTGGTTAACGGAAGTGTCTTAATGAGAAGAGAGTGTCTTAACACATTTTCCCAGGTCCCTTCTGGTATTAGCGGGATACTGTATCTCGTTTAGAACTCAAATTTTCATTAAATAGTAACCTATACCAATTTTAAAATCCTGCTGTGTTTTTAAAATTCTTTAGGACTTTCTCGTCCGGAGTCAATCCTGGATATATCTACACCCTCAAGTCATTTTTATCATAAAGGCGCATTGTCATTCAAAATTTACCTCAAAAAAATATATATTTTCTTTTTATTTTACCCTGTATCCCGCAAATAGCAGCATAGGATGATGGAACGTAGTGTTAAGACTCTCCGTTTCCCAACTACACTGCACAATTTATGAGACAGCGTGTTGAATTGCGGATTTCAACGCAATTTGTTTTGTAATGAGGGCGGAAAAATAACTCATTGCTCCGATTGAGAATCGAACTCACAACCTACGCGTTCACACTAAGACAACAATTATAAGTTCTAAACTACTCATTGCATATAAAACAGTTAAAAAATAGGTGCTTTTAAAAATACGTTCAATAAGCTTGGTGTAAAATTTTAAAATACCTATTTATTTATTTATTATCAACATGATTAATATGGAGGGCCATGTGTTTTACACATTATTAAAAAAGATAAAACAAATATCGAATTCGATTAAGCGTGTGTTAATTATTGAATATTTAGTATGCGTCGATTTGCTTTTTATTTTTATAGTATATTCACTCTCTATCCCGCACGTAGTAGATGTACGCAGTAGTAGTAGACGTAGTACGCAGAGGGAACCTGGGAACTCAGTATTAAGACTTTCCATTCCCATTGAGTTACTTCCGTTGTCCACTATCTAATAAATTCTCGAGGCATTGATTTTTGAGTGGCGGAGCTCAACGGCAAATGTACGAGTATTTCGACGTACTTTAATGACAACGTATGGCTTAGTGGTCAAAGCGCTTTGGACGGCTTCCAAGAAGCGTGAGTTCAATTGTTTTTAACGTTTTCCAAAATTAAGTATTTAATATTTAAAAAGTCTTAATTATATTTATCCTTTTCATTTAATAACTTTTCAGTAAAAAATCCGTCTGTCGATTTTACATAACAATCGTGTTGTATCGATTATATTATCAACATCCGGTTGTTGCACTATGTATGTATGAAGGTATTTAGTATAGTACCGGCACATAGTAATAAGGTGATAATCATAGCTCCAGTTTAACGACCTATATGCATAAGTATCTAAATTTTTTTTTTAGCGGAAGACAGAGGAAACCTGGGAACCTAGTGTTAAGACACCCCGTTCTCATTATGATACTTCCTTTTTCCACTTTTCGCAGAACTCTGAAAGCATTGCGTGCTAGGTGGTGGAACTCCAAGTCGCGCTTTGCCTTGTGGTCAGAACAGAAGGCAAGATCGACGAAACGAATAAATTAAATATTTAATTTCCTCAAGTGAAAATCGAACCCACAACCAGTTGCGTTTACAGTCGCACGCTTGTGCCCCTGCGCCACGACGGCTTTACATGAACTGAGTATTTAGTGTCCCAGTGTCCTGGTCCTTTAATGCGGGATACAGTATAAAGCTAATATAAATATAGAAATAAAATATATGTAAGTCTTCTTCATTATTGTCTGTCTGTTGTCATACTTTTTTTGAAAGTTTTATAATAGTATTTTCTGATACTATTGCTCACTTTTGCTAATTTAAAAGAAATAAACCACGATATTGTAAAATTCATGATGAAAAAATATTTTACTACTAAAACAGTTCTATCAATTTTAAAATAAGTAGATACATTAAAAGTAACATTCAGTTTATTACCAATCTGAAGACATCTATGCTATTAGGTGCTAATATTATACTCATAGAGCTAAAGAATAATAAAGAATAATAAATAAAGAACCAAACACGGTTGGACGTTCTAATCTCAGAAACTATTGGAACGAAGTGAAAAACGATTTTCGGTTACATCACGTTTTGATGTAACGTAGAACCTGTAAAATGTCATATAAAACTTATAATTATTAACATTCGACCACGCGTGCACGTAAAAGCTAGTTAAATGTATAGCTGTCTGTTTATATTACACCACAGCCGTTTCAATCTGAATAGGCCATAGTGTCTATAAGGCATGACGATTTGAAAGAGAAAATAGGGCAATATTCGCTTTTAAAATATAATAGTTGCCGAGTGGCGCAGGACTACAAGCGTAATATTGTTAACGCGACTGTTATGAGTTCGATTCCCACTCGAGAGTATGAAATTTTAATATTTTCTAACGACCGGCTTATTCATCTAGTTTTCACATGCAAATACTAACAAAACTCAATATAAAGTGCATTGAAACCCAATATGTATTTATATAGCAAATTCATGCATTTTCCAACTTAGCAAAGTACTAAGAGGGAAATTGGAAACCTAATGTTAAGAAACTCCGCTCTCCATAATAACTACTCTATAAAAGCCTAATACAGTTTTTTTTTCCCAAAAATTATAAAGCAATTTTTTCAAACAAAAGAAATAATACAATTCTCGTTGTTAAATAAAACGCCATTTGATAAGAACGACGCACGCAAATATAAACCTATCAAAGGGAAACCGCCGCGTGCGCCTCATTTCGAAATCGAGTCGTAGGTATTGACGGCAGAGTTCAAAGTTGTTTAGTTTACCCTTCAGTAGTATTTTGTAGTTAAGTATGTGTTTACGTTATTGGTATCAGTTATGCGTAACTTTATCACACGAAATACAGGATGAATAAACATCGTGAAACGAAAAAAAATTCCTTCGTCTAAACTGTTGAGGTATCTTGAATAATTTCTTTAGGTATGGGTTAAAAATATTTTACCCTATATAATGTTTCCATAAAAGGAGCGCTGACGCTTAGCATCTTCGCTGAATAGGAACGGAATATCTTAAAATTGAGTTCCCAGGTTTCGTTTGCCTACCCTGCTATGTGCGGGGTGCAACGTAAAGGTTTTTTTTATATGAAAAAGACACGGTAAACGAGCGTTCGGGTCACCTAATGGTAAGTGATTACCGCCGCCCACGACCCCGTGCAACCCCAGAGGAGCTACAGGCGCGTTGCTGGCCTTTAAGTGGGTTGGGCTCCGGAGCCCGGCATTACCTGATGCGAAACGCAGTGGCATAAAGCCACTACTTCACGCCGGTTTTAAATGCCGGGGGTGGTAATGATCCGGTCGAGTCTGCCCATGCATTATGCCATTGCTAGCGACGTGACCCTACCATACGTACTTTAGTCGCCTCTTACGACACGACCAGTACCAGGATGATCCTATTCTAGGCCGGGATCACACGGCGAGCTAAAAAACAAGTAAAGTACATTTGTTAGTATTGTTTTCATCGATCCCGCCTTCCCAAAAAATAGAGGTTTTTTAAATCTTTTCTAATTAGTTATTATTTTTTCAAAGCAATAAACCGGAACGCACGGTCGGAATTAGTTATTATATAATAACATGTTGACCTTAATGTGTGACCCAATACGTCTAGACATACACTAGATTAAAACACCTTAAATATCAATTAAATAACGTCATGGTGCAGTTGGGAAGTTAAGTCACTAAAGATAAGGTCGCGAGTTCAAATAGTACTTGGGGGAATATTTGTGTTTACAGTGTGTCTTTTCACATTCTCTTCGGATAGTATGTCAATTGCGACTCTACAAAAAATATCTGATATCGGAATTTTTCAATCTAATCAATCGATTGATTTTAATATTAATCCTTTTAAATGGACGGCAAGAAAGAAAGAGGGTGAAGTAAAAATTTTATAAATAAAAATTTTATAAAAATTTATATAAATAAAAAAATTTTTTAATATTTAATATAATATCGTATCCATCATTTTTTTTTAAAATATAAATCATTGTATTTGGAGCTTAAAGCATTTAACATATAAGTAACAAAAGCCGAATAAAATCTTATGTGTAAACAACGTAATATGACGTCAGAGCGCAATTAGTCCAACAGGTGGCACATTAATTTCAATCAAATATTTGTTTGTAAAACAAAGAGAAAATGTGCCTTATTAGTTTTTTTTTCAATAATAGGCTAATTAAAGTAAAAAATATGCTACTGTTTTTTGTTTTAGGGTTCCGTATTATTAGCAATATGGTGACATTTTACCCTTTACTTTACTCCGTTGTCCATCCGTCTGTCACCAGGCCAAAGTATAGAAAGTGACAAATGTCAAATATTTTTTATTGTTGTTTTGAACTACTAACAACAACAATATTTTAAAAGCACATAAATTATAATTAGTTTTCAAATCTTGAAAAAACAAGTAATTAAAACAACACTTTTTAATAGTTTTTCGCATTCGACATATATATATATATATATATATATATATATATATATATATATATATACTATATACTATATACATTTTATTGTTACTTCGTGTACACAGGCATTGATATCGTTTTTTATTTTTTCTTATAGTAATAAGTTTACTAATAAAGTGTAATCTAGTATGTAATAAAATAATAATGTCTACCGATTGGACAAAATCGTGATGGAATAGTATTTTTTTTATTATTTAATGATTAACTTTATCGAGTTAACTACTATCTATTATTAAGAAATTCCATTCCCCATTAAAACGCTCCCGTTCCCCCCCGGGTGGAAATCGAAACCAGAACTGCGTCGCGTTGCGACACGACGATCTCAACTACCTATATATAACTACCTATAACAAATATTATAAGAGACCATCTCGGCGAAATTAGACATTATATGATTGTAAACACAATTGCTGTGGCGTTCCGTTCCGGCACTTAGCACGCAGTATGTCACCAAATACTTACGTAAATGAAAAGTGTATAATAGAGTGTATTGACACAAAGTTTTCTCTGTATATCTTGCTATAATCGTGCCATTGAAATTTATAAACATCCTCCCATTATCGAATATCGAATATTTATAAGCAAATTGAAAGCAAATGGAAGGTTTCGGAAACGTAAATAGTAAATTTTATTACATATAAATCTATATTTATGTAAATATACGTAATTTTCTTTTTTTTTATTTTTTTATTAGTTTTATATTATTTTATAAGGGAATACAGTCCATGTTGGCCATAATATTTTCACCAAATATTCAATCCAATGATAAATGACAATACAAATGTTTCTGTAATATACTCGTATACGTAATAGTTTTTTTTTTTGAAACAGTGACTATGATAAAAGGGAAGTAATTTTACTATACCATGTAATTTTTAAGAAACTCTCATAATTTTTTATAATCTAAACCTACTAATAATAAAATTGTAACGGATCGGTGTCCGTACTTAGAAGATATAATATTAAAACAAATATTGGGGACCTTTATTAATATAGTAGAAGCCAAAACAACGATTTATAATTTTTTTGTCCGTGCATTTGTTATCGCTAATCTCAGAAATGGTTTAACCGATTCAAATGTGGTTTTCACATTCTGGCAACCTTCCGTTAACATACATTGTTTTATTATAATCGGTTCATAAATTTAAAAAATGTCAATTTAAAGTAATTAGTTCGATAAATTTTCTGTTTTACTCAATTGGCTGAATCTTTAGCTTTCAATTAATATAATGGTAAGACCAAATTTCGAAATTATTAAGGATTCTCCAATGTAAGTTGACAGTTGACATCCTCTCACATAGCGACGTAGTTTTTAAAATTTCTTAATGATAGATAGAGATATGTGGAGCAATATATAACCTGTTTTAACCCGGCATCTTTGCGGAATAGGAATTTCTATGGGGAAAATTACGTTTGCAGTGTGCACGCGATTACGGTTTACCTAGGCAGATAGAATAACTAAATATTATTCTATTAAATACGAAAATCAAATCAATTCCCAAAACACTTAAATAACTATTTATTTAATGCATAACCAAACTAAAATAATTGATCCATTTTTACGGTCTTGTACCTCAAAAGGGAAAAAACGGAACACACCGTCTGTCAGGATCATTTTACTTGAAATTGCGTTGAAGTAACAATCTGAAATTAATATGAGATTCAGGTTTACAGTTCTTTGGAGCACAAAAATTAAGCTTCTAATATAAAGAAGTCAAAAGATAGGAGCATCTATGTGTTTTTTTTCCTTACTTATAGTGTACTTACTACTAACTTACAGTGTACTTCCTGTAGACCTACAGTTATGAAATTTAGGACAAAGAAAGATCTTACAATACAAATAGAAATTAAGGAATTAATAAGTAATAAAATAAGTGTATATGTCCGCATCATCAAAACCTAAAAGGTATTTCCCAATCTTATGATTGATACAGAACCGTAAGTGGTCGAGTCCAGCTCGAGCTTGGTTGGTTTTAAATACACTCAAACAAACATTCGTATATTTTAAGCGCACGGAGTCACTAGTTGAATCAATAAATTTTAATAGTTAAAAATAACTGCAGTTGTTTTTATATGTAATTATATCTATATACAATCTATATGTATAAAAGGACATGTTCCGACTGACTGAGGTAAGACGCGCAAAGCCGTAATCGCTGTGCGTAGAAACGTGAAATTTGGACACATGTTTATTTTCGTAATTTGGACATCCACTAAGAAGGGATTTTGAAAAATTTTAACCCTAAAGTGATGAAATAGGGGTTGGAAGTTTTGTACCTTTTTTATAAAATTTGAAATTCAGACTGTTAAAAATATTTTTTTGAACACCTGTTTCTTATTTGTTTAGAATTCACCCCTAAGGGTGCAAATAAGCGCTAGTATTTTCATCTTTAACTTTATATATTTTCATCTTTATTTCACTTATAAATAAAGTAAATTAAAAGGAATGTAAACAAATATATAATACAAGTTGAGTTAATATTATTATTTAGTATAGTCCAAGCAAGCACAGCCATGAGCAAAACACTATGTATTATAATCATTTTATAAATAAATGTCTTGAGTAAGGATTATAATTTCTTTTCATTTGCATTTCTAAGATTTCAGTTGCTCAGAACAAGCAAGTATTGAGCTAAATTAAAAGTATGGTCTCTCTTTCAAAGGGTGTTTTAATACAGAAACACATATTATTTAAAATAAAATCAGCTTCACGCTGTATTCCACACACCAGTAGGCAGAGGGAACCTAGTGTTTTAGACACTCCATTCCCCACTGTCTGTCGAATTCTGGAGGCATTGCGTGTTGAGAGGCAGAACTCAACGCCGCACTTTGCCTCGGGCACCAGAGCGAAGAAATGGAAATATAAATTTAAGTAAATATTTCATCTCTTCGAGTGGGGATCGAACCCACAACCAGTCGGTTTTGCAGTCACACTTCGTGCCGCTGTGCTATGACTGGCCTCAATATATATTTAATACATATTATTATTATATTAATATATAATACATATTATTTAATATTTAATTTTAAAAATGATGTAACTTGCTATATTAAACTACTACTAAAGGTTATTTAGTTTAAGTTTCACTCTGTACCCTGCATATGGCATAGGGTAGGCTGATAGAACCTAGTGTCAACACACTCTCTGCCTCCTGATGAAATTTTAAATATTGTATGTTATAAATATTTATTTTACTTTCTTAAGTGTAAAATAACACTTTAAAAATGTTTAAAAATATTCAATGTTATGTCATAGTTTAAATATATTGAAGTGCAAAACAATGTCAAAGCCACAACCATAATATTTATAGTCAGGTGCTGTCCCATTGCATCACAACACCTCAAATTAATGCTTCTTATAAAAATATAATGACTTTAAAACTGAATCGCAATAAAAGTAAGTGTGTATAATAAAAGTTTGGAACAAAGCAAACAATGTAATAAAAAAATAAAGTAATTAAGATTTAATTGTCAGTTAGTTTTGCAATAATATCTATAAAATAGATAATATGAGGAGCTTTTTTGGTGCAGCCGAACAGTATTTGACTGTAAATGGGACAGTTATAGGTTCAATCTCCAGTCTAATTAATATTTTCATTTCTTTGCAAAAGCAAACTACATGGCATGTGATAGAGTTTTGCTACTTATAAAAAAAATGTTTGAAATATTGTCTATGAAATATGCGTAATTAAATATACATAGGTTCGGCATTATATAATATAGATATTGCAACACAAAACAACTATGCTGTCTTTATCATATTGTCTACTTATAACAATATTAAAGAGGTCACAATCTAATTATAATTATTTCTCATGATATTATAAAATTATGATCCAATAATTATATCCTTATAAGTACTATTAATATGTTTTGAAATAAACATAAGGATGATGACACTTCATCCTCTGCTTACAGACCAAATTCAACAACTTGTATTTTGAATAGCATACAACTCAATACTGAAATTTTTATTTGTCTTAGAAGACAAAATTATCATTTCCTTGTGGGGAAATCACACCCACAATCACCGTATTAACAGTCAGACACTGCACCATGATAAACACTATACCATAAATATAACTAAACAAAAAACTAAAATGTAATAAATAAAAAATAATATGTTCAGAAAGGTTTTCTTCAGTTATTTTTCATTTCATTCTGTATCCAGCACATATAAGAGTAGGCATAGTAAACCAGGGAACTTAATGATAAGAATTTTCAAGAATTTTTCAAGAATTTTTTCAAAGAATTCACTCTCTGTTGAATTCTGGAGGAATTGTTTGTTGTGTGGCAGAACTCAACATTACTTTTAATAGGCTTCTTAGTGTATTTTTTACTTATATAAGGTAGAGTGTAAAAATAAAATAGTCTTTCCTACTCTCATATTTTTAACTAGTTTACTTTAAGATAATAAAGTTTTTGTTAATTAAATAATTTTCCAACATAGCAGGAAAGGCAGAAGAAAAGTAATGTCAAGACACACTGTTCTAAGTTTTCCATAAACCAATATGTGTTGAGTGGCAGAGCTCTAGCTGTGTTTTGCCTTACCAGAGCATGAACTTAAAATAACATTCTCCCGAGTGGAGATTGAATCCATGTTATGTTTACAGTCAGGAGCTGACTGGATTAAACCACAATGGTCACAAAATGTAAAGTACATAAAATAAACACTTACTCTGGATCATATCAATTTCATTTAAAATCATTGGAGCATCCTTGTCGCTATCTTTTTCATGTGTTTCTTCAGTCTTCTTTAAATGCATTCTAACTTTTTCTAGTAACTTAGAACTTTCACTAAGTTGGTCCTGCATTTTGTTTTCTAAGCGGTTTATCTCCCCTTCTAGAATAGAGATACTGCTCCTTGGCTTGTATGTAGGGACAATTATTGAAGAATACGAAACGACCACCCATAATAGTACCAAAGTTCCACATATTATAATTAGCTTACGTATATTAACACGCATTATGTATCGTTAAATTTATTTTTGTGTCTCGATGTCAATACATTGTGATAAATAATGCCGCAAGATATTGAAATGCTATGAAAAATAGCAAATAAACATCGTAAATTTAAAAATTAACACTACTTTTGCATTTTCACACATTGTTGTTTATTGCGTATTATAATCTACCTTAGAACTATTTTTTTTATATAATTTTATAAAATTATAATAAACAAAATAGGAATTAAATATAATATAATGCCGTACAAAATACACGAACCTTCTAATAGTATTTCATTAAAAAACTGACAAATGACGTGTGAGCTCTGACAATTAATATATGTTTGACATTGACAGTTATTTTTTGACATCGGATGACAAAACGTCAATAGAATATATCCAGTTTAATTGTTTTTAAAGAATCTAATTATTTTATTATTAACAAACATTAGATGCGATTAAAATTAAGAAGTTATTATTTAAGATAAAAAAGTAAAATATAACGCCTGTCGAAATTTTTGAACTGTCTGTAGGTTTAAGTTTTTTTGAATGCTCATATTAGAATAACTTGTTAAATGCAATCCTCATACAGCAAATTATAGGTAACATTATCTATCGAAGTTTTCTTCATTTCCTTTTTTACTTTCAGTAGTTGATACTGTAGCATTCTTTATATTTAAATAACTTAAATACGATTATTACAATGTGTTTTTATTGTTTAATTTCATTAATTTAGAGCTAAGAAAATAATTTCAATTAAATAACTTTTAAAAATACAATTTTAAAACAATAAAATAATAATTATACATAAAAAAATTAGGCCACAAAACAGTTTCTCAAGAAATCGCAAGATGGTGATTGCTATCATTAATTGAAAAACATTTATTATTGACAACACAACTTAAAGCAAACTTAATAAAAAATAATTAATAAATTAAAATGTTTATGTTGAACGATTTGCAGAAGAGTAATTTATTATAAACGGTAAAGTTGTGTATGTGTATCTACTGAAATATAATAAAAATATTTGCTATATTTACATATTGACTTCATAATCGTCAAAAATGAAGAATTGAAAATGAGTTTGAATCAGTTAAATTATTTACGAGTGGATCGGATCTTTATTTTAAAGTTTATTGCTGACTATGTTATTAAAGTTTATGGTTGACTATGGAAAAGACATGAGTGCATGGGTCACCTGATAAAAGTTGGTCGGTGCCCTTTTCTGCTCTTAGCCCTTTTGTTTTTGCGTGAATATGACACTTTTTTAAATTTATGTTAGTCTATTGAATCGGTGACTGGAGATTTAGTGGCTCGATGGATAAACTTGACGAAGGCGTCTTCTTCGGCATCAGTGTAGTGTAACGTAAAATACGTTTGTTACGTTTACTGTCAAATATCTTAAATCTATCCGTTTCACGCTTTATCCCACACACAGCAGGCAAGCAAGCACAGGGCCTATGATGGTATGAAATATGCCTGGATACCAGAGCGAAGTAATGGAAATATAAATTTAAGTGTTTATTTCATTTCCTCGAGTGGGGATCGAACCCACAAGTGTTTACAGTCACGCGCCATTTCAACGGGAGGTAGCTTCGTAAGTGACTACAGCCTATCTGCGTTCGAAACAGAATTCAATCAACCACACGTCAATCGAGAATATATCTGATACAAGCCGATTTACAGAATTGGTCGTACTTAATGAAAGCATGTTATATTTCACAACGAAAGCAAAAGTATATAAAGTATGTAAAGTCACAACTGGCTTAAACTAATTTGAAATATGCTCTATTAAAAGAAATAGTGTTTCAAGATCGCTCTTTCTATGTGATGTAAGAGTCATTTTGAGGTTCAGATTAGATGAGAGACACTGTAATGTGCTGTGTGGTCCCGGCCTAGAATAGGATCATTCTGGTAATGATGGTCGTAAGAGGCGACTAAAGTAGTAGTGGTAGAGTCACGTCACCAGCAATGGCAACACGCATGGGCAGACTCGATCGGATTATTACCACCCCCGGCATTTAAAACCGGCGTGAACCGGCTTTATGCCACTGCGTTTCGCATCAGGTAATGTCGGGCCCGCGCCACGCCCAACCCACCTTAAAGGCCGGCAACGCACCTGTAACTCATCTGGTGTTCCACGGGGCCGTGGGCGGCGGTAGTCGCTTACCATTAGGTGACCCGAACGCTCGTTTGCCGTGTCTTTTCCATAAAAAAAGGAAGAAAATAATAAAAGGCAAAAACATTGCGGACCATTCACAAAATGTTACAGGCCAACACGCAACGTCATTTCTATTTTCTGGAGATGGAGCACGGTTTCCCCCGCGGACCGGGCGAGCGTTTACTCATATACTTGTATTTCCATCAGTGAACAGTTAGGCGAAAAGGACCGAGTGATCAGAAATGAACTCGCTGAGTTCTAGGCAGCGGTGCAAAGTAATTACAAAATAGAAAAGTCCGTTGGAAGAAATGTGAATCTATTTTATTTAAATAGAGTCCATTCCGCCAAAGTATTATGTGCCCATTACTCTTTCGCGGTAGAAACTAGAATTTAAACCCTGCTTTCAACGCGAGCTAGAGAGACACACAGTTGAGTTTCATAGTAGGTAGGTAATGACAGATTTTAATGCAATAAACAAGGCAAAAAATCATACATATTACCTTACATTATTATTTATTTCTCTTGTTCAGCTACTTATTCGTTTTTAATTGATATCTTACAGAAATCTATTTTTAGTCTGCGGCTGCGATAGTTCCAAGATAGATTTCAAGTTTTATCTTTCAAAAATATTTGTAAAAACAAAAACCCCTGACTGCATAAAACTAAAAAGAAAATAAACAAGCCCAATAGTTTATTAGGATTAACAGTCGTGATCTCTTTAAACTATGCGGGGTTCCTGGTAAAGATTTTATTGATTGAAGGATTACTTAAAGCTCTAGGCCTATCTAACACCACTTGGGCGGCTAATACGAATCTAACGATACCTCAAATATGTAAACCCGTTCAGCGATTCTGGAGATATGAGGTAATAAAGAATATTACATACATACAAGATACGCGCGAAAAACATAACCCTTCCTTAGCAGTCGGGAAATATTGTAAAGCGGACATAATATGAAATTTGAGTCAGCTACTCGGGGGAATGAAATATTTAATACTGTCATATCCTCGTTCTGGGAACGAGGCCAAGCGCAGCTTTAAGTTCCGCCATTCACGCACAATGTCTCTGGAATGAGTGGCGGGATCTAAGGAACGCAAGTCTCTTATAATGGGAAACGGAATGTCTTAACTAAGATGCTAAGGTTCCCTGTTATGTGTTTATTTATTTTATTTACAAAGCCAATAAAGACTTACATTAATACATTCAATCAAAGCAGAAAAAAATGTTACAACCAGAATAGACATTTTTTTTGCAAGAAAATCGCTTGAATGTCGAAGATGTGAACCTTGGATCTCACTAGGATTCCCTGTGCAGATGATTATGTGTGGGATAAAAGAAAAAAACATAAAATGCATATCCCATATCTTTACGCAGTAATAATTTTGTAGTACGTCACATAGTGTAGGCAGGAAGTCAAAAAAATAATGGTTATATAAATAAATTATTTATATTTATAATGCGCCTTTGTAAATATCTTAAGCCACAAGTTGATATACCTCGCACTAATTAACGAAAAAAAAAATGCTAAATAGTGCAGCCCCTACACGTGTAAATTATTGCTCAACCGCGCATACCGAAACAATTTGATGAGTTCAAAGTTTACGTGCCGGAGTCAAATATGCGGAAACGATGAGGGCTTGTCAAATAACATTGGATTTAGGATACTGTCAGGTTTTTAGACGTTACGTTATGTTACTTTTATATAAGTTCCGTGTAATATATTAATAATGCAAGACATTTTTTTTAATCTCCAAAAAAATCTTATAATATGTGATTAAAAATATTTGGAGTAACAAGTAACAATAACAAAAAAGTTTGTAAGTATCAATTTTTCTTCCAATAAACATTTTTCTTAATAAACATAAACATAATTACAGCTTAACTTACCTATGGATACATTTTTAAATTTATTTTCGTCCAAAACCGACTCGCACTTTACTTAACAGTAAACGGGCTGAACGCATCAATCTTAGTTCCAAAAAAAGTGGAAAAAAATAAGCGCCACAGTGCGGCTTAATTATGACAAAATATGTCGGTTATTTGAAAGGGCGGGATTTTTTGTGTTATTTATTGATTTTGCTATTATAAAGAGCGTTGTATCGTATGTTGTTATATTTTTAAAATGTTTCATTCCAGTGGAAGTTGGTGATAAATTTGTGTATCTATGAGTAATGTATGTTTACTTCCTTTTAATTTGAGACTCAATAGTAATTAGGTCATATTTACTGCTTATTGCTATATTGCACAATGAAATTAAAAATGTAATAATTGATTTACATTTATTTGTTAATACTGAAACTTTAAAAATATAATTAATTATTATAGTTATTAGTTATTTGTATTTTTATTTAAATCGAACTAACAGTACCTACATACCTATTTCAGTCTCTACACCATGCGCTCTAGTCATTCTCACTCAATTAATGTGAAGATACATTTAGTAACTATTTAATGCATCATTATATTAATTTTCTTAACATTTTTAAAGGGTCATTCCACACATAGGGATTAAAAATACTTAAAAAGAGGCGCGGGTTCAGATCACGCTACGTTCAATTTTTTATACGTTTTCTTAATAAGTATCGTTACATTGTTGTAGCGATCATCTTATTAATTATTATATTTAAGTACACCTACATCCAATTACTGTGTTTTGAATTTGAATTAATAACACCATATTCTAATTACATATGTTTTAAGCTACGTATATTTTTAGCCGCATTTAAAATAGAAATATCTAAAACAACAAGGTAAGTGTAATTTCAAACATAAAAAATGAACACCCATTCTTCACAAAGGAAACGGAAGCCCATTCCGCCTAATCACCACGAACATCTAATCCCTACGCAAATAAAATCAACTACCGCCAATCAAATACGAGCACAAATCAAAATCATCTTCAATTACTCTTAAGTATAAACAGCCGTTAAGCTAATTAAGTCACGAGAAAATTTTAACCACGTGACGCGTCCAATTAAATGAACTAACAATATAATTACATCGATTAATGGGCACACGCATATTTCACGGTGCTCTAAATAAAGTCCAATTTGATCTGTAAGAGTTACGCCCACCGAGCTCTCATTGGTTCATAGTTAATTATATCTGAGCGTTGCTGTCTTGAGAGCTATTTGCATCGTTTAACGATCTTCATACAAAACGTTGCTTTAATACTAATCTTAAGAGTTGGTTTTCGTCTGATACATTCTTAAGTGTAGCATACAAAATTGTCATCTGCACAGACGCCCATTAGTCGATTTTCCTATCTTCATTTCGACGGGAATCACTGCCAGATGCTTAATTTTCGACACAATTTGAACTTTAACGTTGATAGATATAGGGATATCCTAATTCACCGAACAAATAATGTCTTTCAAACTCATTTAACATTTCGTGCGCAGTCTATACTGTATTTCAATTTGACAAAAACGCGTCGTTAGACCTGAGATTGGTTTAAATTATGTCGGTATTAAGTTGCAAAGCAAAAGTTTAAGGTGTTTGGATAAACTTTTAGTCTTGGTGTGGACGTTGTCTGGAGACACGTGAAATTTAGTTATAAGTTAATATTATTTGAATAATCTTTTGTATTGTTAGTGTTAGAATAATTCTTGAAAACTAATTTTAAAATGAACCAAATAAAACCCGAATCTATGGAAGTGATTGATAATACTAAAACAGAAAAGGCAGAAAACAAATTAGCGTTCTCCATAGATAATTTATTAGCGGATAAATTTGTTAAAGAAGATGGTGCTACAGCGTCTACTTCAGATGCTGAATATTATTGTATTTTTGATAAAGAACATAATAATAATGAATCCGATGAAGATAAAGAGAGTAGTGCATCTGAGCAGTTGGACGTGGAAAGCTCAACAATAGGAGATGCGCAAGAGTTTGAACATAAGACATCTGAATATCAATCAGGTATTTGCTTACTTATGCCTAATTATTATTAAGAAATCTTAAAAAAAATAACTGGTATCGATATCGGTCGTGTGCACAGAGTGAAATGAAGAATGTAAAGTTTTAAATAAATTGATCACCATTTCAATCAATTTATAATAATTCCTACTTTGATACATGGTCCATTTTTTTTTCACGTTGATTATTAATACAAATATAAACTATATCAAATATCTTTACATATTTTTGTATGAAATATTGAACAGTGCCTAACCTAAATAACACTAAAGTTTAAGAAATATTGACATAATATTTTAAAGTTGTGTAAGGGTTAATACCCTCTAGAGAGAGCATAGTGTCAAAACACTTAGTTCTACACTGTCCTCCAAATTCGAGTCAATTTGAACGTCCCTACCTGCTTCTTGTCGTTCTTACTTGCGTTTTTTTTTCAGGTAAACAAAGATAGGCTAGTCATTGCTCTCGTCATTGCTAAATGGATGTTAGGGTTTGAAGGACTAGAGCACTTTGACATAACAATCTTATCCGAACAAACTCTTTTACACTTTATAAACATGTATTGTTTAGGTACATTAGATATGGATTTAATAAGTTTTTTAAGCACAAATGTATATCGTAATAAACATACGTAACCCTCTGAAACAAAAGTGCCATCTCGATCTTGGTCCCATATGTTTTTAGTTTCTCTGATTATCTAAGTTTCATAGCAACACCAGTGGTTTCACAACACGAGTTACGAAGCTAAATAGATACTACTACTAAATAATAGAGTAACGTCCAAAAGCAGGCCTCCTATCGTCAACTTTTTTTAGTTTACTTTCTACTCAAAATCAATACCATATATGAGTTTTGCCCTGATTTCAGGGTTCCATACTTAAAAAATCTGTCAGTCTGTCTGTACTTTTGTCAAGATTCTTCTTCTCAAGCACTCTTAGATATAGCTGAAATAAATAGCAAATACTCAAGACTGCAGTCTTAAGGCAGTGAAAAAATATTTTTCTAAGCCAACGTTATCAATATATGCGACCTTCTGCTTGCCTTTTGCCGTAGGTTGGAGCCCACTGCGTTTATAATCTGTAAATCTGTAGGGTACCTACACTTCCATTGATCTGAAATGAAATTTGACAGTACAGTATCGTACGGAAAAGTACGGAAATGGTAGTTGTAAATGACCAATAATTAACAAATTACAAAGTATATTTAAATATTTGAAATTATGATCTTATTATTTTTATTTCATACAACTGTGGCCCGAGACCTTATATTTAACTCATTTATTATACATATAATTTGGTTATTTATACGCTACATAACAACAGTGGAAAATACTTTCACAATTGCATTTGTAGCGAATAAATTTAGGACGCTGATATAGCTTGCTTACAATTGTTATTTTCAAATAATATTAAGAATAGTGTAATAACCCTTAATACTATTTAATCAGATTCAAGCTGTATCCCGCACACAGCAGGGTATGCAAAAGGAACCCAGTGTTAAGACACTCCGTTCCCCACTTTCTGCCGAATTCTGGAAGTATTGCGTGTTGAGTGGCAGAACTCAACGCCGCGCTTAGCCTCGACGCCAGAGCGAAGAAATGGAAATATAAATTTGAGTAAATATTTCATCTCCTCGAGTGGAGATCGAACCCACAACCAGCCGGTTTTACACACTTCAAGCCACTCCGCCACGACTGGCCTCAGTGTCCTAAATTTATTTGCAACAAATGTTATTGTGAAATTATTTTACCTTACTGTGCGCTCTTGAAAATTGATTGTAATTATTTATCTTTTTAGTTTTTTATAACATCCAACTGAATAAAAATAATCGAAATAATTGTTTTATATTATACAATAAATAGATTTTGCGCGAATTGAACATATAAATTATGACTACAACCGTTATAATCTCATCAATTCGGCGGAAATCAGGAAACGGAGTGTCTAGGCTAGGACACTAGGCTCTCTCCGCCTACCATGCGGTGTGCGGGATTTTTTTATTTTTATTTTGAATTACAATTTTAATATGTAAGATTCAATGAAGAAAATATTCGTTATGTATTAAAAAGTAGGATTACCGAAAATGTGCCAAAAAGTAGGATTACAGAAAATGTAGAGATTTTCTTAAGGTGAGTTTCAGCGTGAGAGACCTTGAATGATGTTGCTTTATCATAACAAAAGCGATGCATTATTCAATGACTTTTATATTTATTATATATGACGCAAAATCGTTTTATTTTATTAATAAATATGTCAATATTGTACTACCTACAAAAAGTTACCTCCCGTCGGTACCTGAAATCCTGTTTTGCTGAGAAGATCCGTTAAGAGAATCAGTAGTCGCTTTTTATTTGTACTTTCACCAATTTTAATCATACATAACAATTGTAAAGTGTTGGATTTATAAATTTGACAATTAAAAGCGCAGAGAAAACATTATAAATATAATTTCTGTACCTTATGTTTTAAACACATTCTGTAAGGTCTTCTTAAACTTTTATTTTCTGTTTCTTTTTCATTGCGAAATTTTATATCAGAGGTACCTAAGTATTCGTTAAGAGCATATACTTTCGTCACTCAGTATTTACTTCGATAGATGTGTTTTTTATTTGATTAGTATAAGCAACAGAATTAAAATAAGTGCAATAAGTAGATATAATTAAGATTCTTATTACAATAAAATTTAATAAATTAGTATCTAAGTAACTATTATTTCATTATACATAAGTTTATTATATGGTGCATAGATAATATGCAGTATCTCGCATAAAATGTCGAATCTCCACAATGTACTTTATTTTATGGATATTATATATGTAGATATATCAAATATTGCGTGTTCAGATGAAGAAACTATAATAAAAAAAATTATATGCATATATTGACATAAATTTTTAAATAGGTACTCTAAATTATTGTTCAAAATTTAATGTTTGACAAACTCAAATAAAAAACGAAATCTTTTTTATAAAAAAATAAAAAGGTATATTTAAAAAGAGGACATTTAATAACGGATATAACATGTCTACTAGTAAAAATAGCGTTAAAAACGACAAAGATATTACAAAATATAATATTACAAAATTAATCATTGAAACACAAGTTGTTATACGATGCTAAATAATTCATTTCAGATAAAAAAGCTGTAAAAAGTGACACTTTGCGCCTTCGCGGCCCATTGACGCTTACGCTATGCTTTTGAGACGCCATGTTTATTTTTGTCGCCAATTAAATTTGAATTTCGAATTGATGGCGTGTTTTGTGACAGCGTTTTAATTAACGGATAATTTAGATATAACGATAGACTGATAAATAAATGTTTTACTTGTACAAACTACTATTTATCGAATTTGAAAAAAGAGGAAATTACAATTTTTTGATTTATCCTTAATTATAATCCTTGCATTGAAAATCCTTCCAAATAACAAATCCAAATAATTATACTGATATAGTTTTAAAGTCGATATTTGATTTTTAAAGAAATAAAAAAAAACTAATAACTGTTTAATTTGTGTATAGTATAACTAATGCATTAGGCATTATTTAAATAATTTATCTATCGATATTTTATGTATCACATTAAATAAAATAAAATAATTAAATTATATAATTACAATAATTGCTATTAAAGCAGTTTACATAATTTGCCCAACAAAATATGTATTCAAATTTATCCCACAAAACAATTAAAACAGTGCGGAAGTTCGCCCGATTGAGCGGACGAGGCGTATCGTCACCTAACAACTATTTTCAATAAACACCTTAGACTTAGAGTAATTAGTGGCAATATATCAACGGTTTGGAGTTGGACGCCATCCTCGTGCGTTTCCCGTGCTAATGAGTGCGCCAAAATAAATCGATTGGTCCAAGCGTTGGTTAATCTTAAATGTTATGGCCAACATTGCATATTCTATGTCGAGTGACGCTTTTTAAAAATAAAAATATAGTTAATAAAAAACTAAGATATTTAATTTTAAAGCTTTATTTAGTTTCGGATTACTTCTATCGGCGTGAACCTAAAAAAACTTGCTGTTTTGTTACAATATGTGAGTCCAACTATTACAACAGAAAATATCAAAATAATTATTTGATAATACAAAATTTCCAATTAGCCATTAATCTTGAGGCAGTGTTGGGAGGTATGCTGTTTGACTGTAAAACGTATTAGTAACGTAGTCGTTGTTATTAGTACCTAATAAAAAACCCGTTGTTGATTTGTACTCTCTGAATGGCCGTTTTTTTTATGGAAAAAACACGGCAAACGAGCATGGTAAGTGATTACCGCCGCCCAAGACCACGTGCAACCCCAGAGGAGCTACAGGTGCGTTGTCGGCCTTTAAGGTGAGTTGGGCGCCGGGGCCCGGTATTACCTGATGCGAAACGCAGTGGCAAAAAGCCACTACTTCACGCCTTTTAAATGCCGGGGGTGGTAATGATCCGATCGAGTCTGCCCATGCGTGTTGCCATTGCTGGTGACGTCACCCTACCACAAGTACTTTAGTAGCCTCTTACGACACCACCAGTACCAGGATGATCCTATTCTAGGCCGGAATCACACGGCACAAAACGTTTACTGAGTGTCGCAAATTCCATCGGTCTGGAATCTTGATTTTCTCGCTTTCGTAGCGAGGCAAAAGCGCGGCGTTAATTTCTGCCACGCAATGCCTCTAAAATTTGACGGAGTTGGGAACGGAGTGTTTTAACACTAATTCCCTATGTCTGCTCTGCAATGTGCGGGATACAACCTGGAGCCATTTTATTTTCATTATTATCTATAATTTTTATGTCTACACTCCACGAGGATGTTTTAAATACTACTTTACGTATTTATTAGATTTCAAAATTCATTAGAATCATAGGGAGGTATAAAAATATTTCGTTATAAGTTATTCTGTTATCGCTTATAATGCATTTTATGTATGTATGTCATTGTGATATTGTAATAGTTATCATTTTGTTGCATAAATTTTTACAATTTGTAACTTTTATCTGTGGTAAATGTGCAAATAGAATTTACATTATCATTACATGAGATTTATATAGGTACTAGCAGCACCCGTACGGTTACGCCCGCTTGAAATATACCAATGTTAATTAACTGTATTTAAGCAAAAACCCACAGATCGCGCTTACAGCGGGTTCTGGGTTCAGAACGCGCTGGATTTCAGGATTGTGATTGAGAAATACCTTATAGGTTTTGAAGATGCGGCGAATAAAGTTAACAAACTTAAGTTTGCGGACATATACACTTATTTAGAATGAACTACAAATATAGGTTTGAAGATATTTTTCTATGAAATACTAATAAAATTTTACCATTCGATTTTTTCCTTTATTTGTATACTAATTCCCGTAGTATACCCTCCTACAGTTATGAAATTCAGAGCGAAGTAGATCTTACTACTTCGCTCTGAATTTCATAACTGTAGGGGAGTATACTATAGGTTTTGATTATGCTTATTACTATTTATTTTTTAGCTTCACGCTTTATCCCACAAACAGCAGGGTAGGCAGAGGGAACCTAGTGTTAAGACACTCCGTTCCCCACTTTCTGCCAAGTTCTGAAGGCATTGCGTGTTGAGTGGCGGAACTCAACGTCGCGCTTTGCATCGACACCATAGCGAAGAAAATATAAAATCAATAATCGTCGGTAGTCCAAAGCCGTGTTTTATTTAACACACTTTGCCTCGACATTTGCGCTTAAATGTAAATTTAACTTAGTGTAAAAATTTTATTTGAGAGCAAATGTCGAGTCCAGTCGATTTCCACAGGAATTGCTAAAGAAGGAATTTCTGCCTTCTTTAGCCTTTACAACAACAGCGTCTCGTCTCTGAAAGGATTTATTATATTTCTTTGAATATCAGACGAGCAAAATCATTACTTATTTTCCAAAGATTAATAAAACAATATTTTCATACTTTCTGAGCGTCTTTATCTCATCTTCATTTATTTATTTTACATTTATACACTACAATCTATATATGTGTACGATCTGGACATATGTATGTATTGTGTATGTTTGTATTGTATGTAGTTTTATTATGTTTATTATTTACACCCCAACCCTTTTTCCTACGCTTTACGTCCTATGCCTGAAGGAATTGCCTGGAAGAGATCGTTATGTTAGTGATAAGGTCTCCTCTTGTATATTTTTTTTGTTCTTGTTTCTTCTTGTTCTTTGTTCTTTTCTTATTTTAGTTTTGGGTGTACAATAAAGAATATAGTACTTTTCGTGGCTGCTTGAGAAGGTATCAATTTATATTGGAGAATCCTAAATCTTAAAATCTCGGTCTATTATATAATCATAATCTCGATTTTTTCAATCTTTCTACAAATAATAATTTACCAACAATATCAAACAATAAAACATTGAAAACAAACAAAAAGATTTGGGCAATTCATTATAACAGTTGTATAAAATAACTCTTTTAAAAAGTACCAATTTTATCAAATAACATACTTACTTTAAATTTATATAGTCTTAAAGTTGCATCAACAATCCCCTATATATTTTAGTGTCAGTCCCATAATAATCGATTTAGCTGATCCGGAGGTTTAGCCCAGATAACAACAACAACACAAAAATTTAATTTGTTTAATTGTATTTTAGTAAGACTTTTTTATTTTAACATTAATTTTATTTATATATTCAGTTTTAAGCTATATCTAATAACCCGTAAACGGCAGAGGATGCAGATGGAATCTAATGAACAGTAAACACTGTTTTCCCTATTTACCACGTAATTTTCGAGGCATTGCGTATTCAGTGGCTGAACTCAACGCCACGCCTTCGCCTTGTAACCAAAGCGAAGAAATGAACATATTAAATCAAATCAGTTTCGTGCTGTGCCAGAAATCGAACCTACAACCACCGCGACGTTTTGGTTTATTAGCTTCATGCTGTATACCGAATATAGCAGCGTAAGTAGAAGAATCTAGGGTTAAAATTGTTTTCCGCACTTTCCGCCAAACTTTAAAAACATTGCGTGTTGAGTGAGCTCAACTCTGCGCATTATCTTGTTCGAGCGAAGAAATGAAAATATTAAATAATGCATTCTCTAGACTAGAGGGAACTGAATCCACGACCTCCGCATTTACAGTTACTCTTTACGCCTCGACCGCCTAATTAAATATACGAAAAAAATCAAGTTATTAGATACGACAGCTTTCCTCTAACTGCCTCTATTGAAACTGATTTACGACATGCTCGACAATCGTTAAAGAAATTACAGCGTACAAGGATACAAGGGTTATATTTCATATCTAATGACTTAATGTGAACGTAAGATGTTTAAGTTCGTCACTAAAAAAAACTTATCCGGTATTTTTTTTTATCTTCACGTTATAAAAAGTATCAGAGTATCAGGGTACGCAGAGGGAATCTAGTGTTAAGTTTCTGTTCTCGACTCAGGACCCAATGTCCGGGACATTGCGTGTTGAACGCCGGAACTTAACGTTGCTCTCTTCACTTACTCTTGGGAAACGAACTCACAACTGCTTACAGTACAGTACCTGCTATGCCGTTGCTTCCCGACGGTCTCAATCTTGTGAGTAAAGTTGTGATCAACATACTTTTGTTTATAACGTGTTAATTTTAACATTTTGTATTTTTTTAAAAGTATACATGTGAAAATATAAGTAAATTTCACATTGACAAGCAAGTGTCAATTTGAAATAAAAAAACTATAATATAGATACGATACGCATACAGTAAATTAAAAAAAACAGATGTATAGAATCAGATAAAAGTAATATTTATTAATTACCGATAAGCTTATCGGAAATATCTAGGAAGTATTAAATATTTATTCTTTTGATTGTAATATAAAGGGCGCAAAGAGATAAGAATATCTATAAATATAATATCAGCCTAGATTGCTATCAGACTAAGGGAATACTATTGTTTTTTTTTCTCTGTTATTTTAAACAATTCGATGAATGGAAGCCAAGCGTTCTCTACATTTATTTCGCTGAATCTTACAGTAATTTCATTAAGATCTATAAATATCCCCATTTGAAACTACAAAACATGGCGGCAGTGGTGACATATTTAAAAAGTTGAGTGAACATTGTAGACCACAGAACAAGGCGATTTCAATTTATTTTTCATTCAGAACAAAAAATCTGTTATATCAAGCTTATTTAATTTTTAATCCAAGCAGAGTTTGATACAGTTTTACATAGGTAGTAATACTACCTATGTAAAACTCTTATAAAATTAATTCAATTAAGATGCACATGCACCTTGTTTTCTATATTATTAAATAAACATATATTTTTTGTTTAGATTGAAAAAAATATATATACTACGAAGAACATTAATATACCTAATACTTTTTTTTCTTTACCCAATATCTGGTATACCGCATAGAGCAGGGAGATAGAGAAAACCTGGGAATCTAGTGTTGAGACACTCCATTCACATTATGACGCTTCTCTCATTTTTCCACCGAATTATCGATGTAATGCGTGTTGAGTGATGGAACTTACGCCACAATTTTTAACAATTTATTTGTTTTAAATATTCAGCGACATTAATATAGACTATCTTCGCTTGTAGTAGCTCACGAACTTAAAGAATTAGTAAGGCAATTAATGTCAAACCATCATCAGCTGTCAACGGCTAATGTCTTTGTTTCACGCCATTATTACACACAGACGACGACAAGAGATGAGAAATATTTTTCGATTTTATTTTAGAGTAATTTAATTATGAAATAAACAAAAAATATTTATAATTATTACCTTAACCATTCAATTTATTTTTTTATTTTTAAAATAGTATGTAAATTCAAAATAGTATGTAAATTATATTTATTTATAAAAAGAAAAAAAAAATGTATCAAAACAACATCTTCTTTGTAAATTAAAAAAATTGAGGCCTAGTAAAAAATTATACCAACTTTATGTTTATGTTTTTGTAAAAAACTAAGCATATGACATACAAATCAGCACAATCGTGTAGAACTAGCGTTAAATAATTTTACAGCTTTTTAATGAGCTCCAACCACTTACTGAATTTCACGCGACATTCTCTTTTATCTTTTTTTCGTCGGTGAATAATTACCGGGGGGAAAGATATAACAAGAGTCGGGAGGCGTAAAGATTTATCTTTTCGTAACAAATTTAGAAAATGAGACATCAGAGCGCCGTTAGTCGCTACGTATTATTTTATTTTGTGGAATGGAACGCAATTTAAACGGCTAATTTCCAAGATACGTTTATAGGAGCCTATAAATAAATAACTTTAATCGGTTGATATCGGTTGATAATAAGAATCTTTAATGTATGTTGTTGTTGATCGATGGTCTTGGTCCTGTTTTTATACCTATTTACTTTGTCAAAAATTTATAAATCACATCACGACAGTTTTTGCTTAAACTACACTCAATAATAATATGTATTTTAAAATATATTTTGTTATTTTGCAACTTGTTTTTGTCTAGTTTTAGTTTAGTTTTAGCATTAGGAAAATAGTCCAATAAAAAATATTACAGTACAGTATTTTAAAATAATTATTAATCTAGAAAATACGATAAATCCATAAATATATTAACGCGCTTATCTGTTTATTTGTTATTCTTTTATTAAAAAAATGTTTTCCGAAGATAAATTCATTTGAAAGTTTCTAGTAAAATTTTAAGTGGCAATTGGCGACGAACTTGTCAGATATATTGCTTTAATAAATATATTTCTTTATTCACTACAAACTTTTCCAATACTAACTATCTCATGCTATAGGTTCAATTCTGTTGTAATTACTAATAAAAATATATTTAGACTTAATAGGGCTTAGGCGCATATTTATCAGGGGTAATTAAGAAGTGATGCTCATCCTATCAAAGTTGAGTAAACATTTAATGGAAATGATTCACATGATTTTTTTTACTATGCAGCGAAAAATTTATGTAGCTTTTCTGTGGCATCTGCGGCATGTAGGTAATGATATAATTAAGTATCTTCCAAAGTACGCGTCTACCTCCACCTTAAAGACCAAAAACGCACATTTAGATCCTCTGATGTTATACGGGGTCGTGGGCAGTGGTGATCACTTACTATAAGGTGATGCGTACGCTCGTTTAACTTGTTTTTCCCATAAAAAAATGTAAATGTGAAGAGATTTTGTACATATGTGCAAATCGAACGACAATAAGTGGGTTAAAAGTTATTAATATTTCCCTAAATTGGTCGATTGATTGATAAATTTAAACGTAACAAAAAGTAAAGTAGCCTTTTCAGGATCCACCTTGATGGCTGGTAATGGTGATATTATTTTTTATGCTATGAATGACACTTTTTCGAGTTTTTTCATTATATTGAAAATTCTGTGATATATACTTATTAATCTACTATCATATTTACGCTTCACTTTAAAACTCATTAAACTTGCATGCAACAATAAATAAACTTTTTTTTTCAATCTTTATATTTCATTCATATACCTAATTACCACATCTACATCCGCGTAATTTTTTAATGTGGATGCATTGTAAAAGTCAAATATAGTTGCGAATGCCGATGTTAAAAGAAACAGATTTTTTTTGTAATTTCAGATACAGATGCCGATGTTCACAGCATCTCTATTTCAATATAGGAATACTGGCGTATCATGAACATCTGAAAAGCTACTATTAGAAGTATTAGATATTAATGATCGTACCACACTACGAAATATGATAAAATTTTAAGTGATGATTATTTTAATTATTTTATATACTTACGTTATTTAAAATATTTTTGTTGTGCAGGGTCATGTTCTCGAGGGAAACGTGCGCGGACGGCATTTAGTGCCCAACAAATAAAGAGCTTAGAGGCGGAGTTTGAGAAGAATAGATATTTGTCTGTTGCCGCTAGAGGGCGGTTGGCGAGGCAGCTGAGACTTACCGAAACACAGGTACTCTCAAATCCTTGTATTAGATATTAATTTTTGTATTGTTGTACAAGTTGTTAAAAAGCAATCTCAGCTTAGGTGAGCGAGGGTGAGGTATAAGGCGTGCCGCACGGGCACAAGCGTGCGACTGTAAATGCGACAGATTGTGGGTTTGATTCCCATTCGAGCAAATGTTACCAATAAAAAATTACCACGTTGAAATGATAATATTTGATATTTTGTTTCCTCGAATGGAAATTGAACCCACAACCTGCCGCGTTTACAGTCACTTGTTTGTGTCCTCAATATAGCTTAGGGTACAAGGATGGCTTAAGGAAGTTGCCCCGAAAGTGAAAGTAAAGTACATTTTATTTTGTCGTGCAAAAAAAAACGCTACGTCTGTGTACTACTACTGCGTGTTACAATCTTAACAAGCAATGCCTCGAAAAATTCGACGGAACGTGGGGAACGGAGTATCTTGACACAAAGTTCCCTCTGCCTACCCTACTGTATGCGGGATACAACGTGAAGCTGATTAGTCATGAAATACTCCATTAAATTATTATTGTAATATATAGGTGAAGCACCAGGTTATAATTTAATAATATTTAAATATTGTTTTCCTCGACATGACCACGATTTAAATAAAATCAGATAAATAGAAAAGTCATGTTCAAGTTTTATGAATTAAAAACAAAAATTTTTTTTTTAGATAAAAATTTGGTTTCAAAATCGTCGCACAAAATGGAAACGGAAATACACGAACGACGTTGAGATTCTCGCACAGCAATATTACAACAGCTTAGGCATTATAACTCCACGACCTATGTTTGTTGGTGATAGATTGTGGATATTCAACTATCCGAATCGTCTCCAACCCACGCAACAACAACAATGGGCGAAATCATTAAATAATATCGCCAGTGTACAACAAAATCCTGTTTTAGATCGAAACTTGTTTAGAAATTTGCCAAAACCTGACATGCCGTTTTTATTACCGCCGCAGTATCCGAACGAGCGTGTGTTTTTAAATATGGAAAGGAATTCGACAAATGCTAAAGTTCCCGCGCAAAATCGTTTAGTATCTGTGCCGAGGGAGGTCTACAGCAACATGGCGACGGCTCAACGAAGTCTAGATTTATACAAAAATAATATATTAAATAGCCCCGGACAAGAATCTAATGTGGATCATTTGAGACGATTGGAAGAGAATTTCAGTATTTGATATGATTTTGTATTAGGTTTCATTTGCAATAAATATTATCTATTTAATATTAAACTTAGTTTCAATTTATGCCACCTTTTATATTACCTATGTCTTTAAGGAATGTTTTCAAATTATGTTTTTGCTCAGTTAACAACATTTTGTAGTTTTAACGCATTTTTTATTTCTTTTATTTTAATTGACTATGCAGAGAGAATTAGTATTAAGCCGATATCTACTTATTTATTAAATTAGTATTAAGCATTAACCCTTACATATCCATAAGAGTAATAGTGGTCATACAATCATTTTAACTATTTGGACGTAATCATTACACGTCTGAATTAATTAAGATATAACAATTCATTGAGTAATTTTATTCGAAGTACTTAAGGCTTTTCCTTTTTTATGGGGCATGGATCTTATGATCGTAAGAGGCTACGATTGCTCAAAAAAATATTTTTGTCTATTAAAATAAGTGATTTTTGTGTGTTCATTAGTTAACGTCTTTTCCAAATCTTTCTACATAAACTATAGATAGTAATTTGTTCCAACCAATATCCAGTATTTTTGTCATCATCCGGTGCCTTTGATTGTTTTTCCTAAGCATTAAATTAACAAAATCATACTTTCGAAGGGAAGGTAAAGTTTTTAAACTTATATCACTACTAAAAAGGAAAAGTAGCAGTAATAATAAAACGTAACTAAAAAACATGTTAATAAAAATCTTTATATGCCACAGCGGCACTGATATCCCTTTAGGTTTAAAATTATTTACTAAAATACTTAACGAGAAAAACAGCACTTCCTGAAATAAGTAAATATTTACGACATAATAAATATATTACAAAATCAATCTTGAATGTCTTTTTTACACCTATAATTAAAGAAACATTCATAAAATAATAGAATTGTGCTCTAAGAAAATTTTCATTTCTAGTTCCAGTTCAACGGTTTGAGCGAAAGATACGTTAATCTATTTTTAATCTTCTAATATAAAAATATATATCAAGATAAATATAACCAGGAAAATGATACAAGCTAAAGTAAATGCATCAAAAATCTTTATTTTTTCTGGGACGCTCAATTACTTTAGTATAAGTAGTTATTACAGCCACAGCCGCAGCTACCAGCGATAGACACAGTGCCAGCGGCTGGCAGGTCACCAGCGAAGCGCACAGATCCCAGTATTGGGACTTGACCAGCAACTAGTGTTGTACCGGCAACTGGCAATTCACCAGCGACGGCTACATCACCAATACCTTCACCACCGTAAGCGCCAGCAGCCGTACTAGCCCAGCCGGGTGCAGCCAAACCTGGAGCGGCTAGACCAGCTGCAGCTAATCCTGGGGCGGCTAATGCTGGAGCCAGACCGGCAGCGAGCAGACCTGGGGCTGCTAATGCTGGAGCCAGACCGGCAGCGGCCAGACCTGGGGCTGCCAATGCTGGACTAAGACCAGCGTAAGCGCCGGCCAGACCGTATGCTGGTCCCGACAAACATTGACTGTAAACATTCTGTAAAAAATATACATTATTTTAATAAAAATGTATATTATGAAGTTGCTGTATTAGCTTATAAAGTTGATCTATAATTTAAATATTAAATTTAACTGAGCCTTAATTAAATTATCAAATTGCGATATTTAGCAATTTCTAGTTAGGTAAAACTAACCGAGGTACAAGGATGTGACTGTAACGCGACGGTTGTGAGTTCAATCCTCACCCGAGGAAATGAATAATTATTTATAACTATTTTCGTTTTGGCACCAAGGCAAAAACCCGGCGTTGAGTTTCGCCACTCAACACAGAATGCCCCGAAAAATTTGGCGGAAAGTGGAAAACGGAGTGTCTTAACACTAGGTTCCCTCTGCCTATCCTGCTGTGCACAAGAGACTGTATCTCTCGTGAAGCTCATTGATTATAATACTAAATATACACGAATAATCCGGTTTAAGAGTTTCTTATAAAATGCAAATTACGTAGTTAACTGTAATAAAAGTCTTACCTGGACAAGCAATGCTTGGGCGCAAACTAACAAGGTGGTTAAGAAGGTCATATTGATTTATTTATCCTTTACAGAATGAATATTCAATAAAAAATTTTACCTTTTATACTGTGTTCGATTGACCCATATCGCTATAGTATTTTGAAATTTATCAACGTTTTAAGTATTTGTAATAGTAAATTGTAAAAACGTGTCAATATTTTAATTATATTAAGTTTCCGTAATTGTCTAATGTTATTATATGGTATTGATGTTTATTATTACGCGACAGGTTGCAGGTTCGATTTTCCCTCGAGGAAATAAAATATTTAATATTTAAATTTTTTGGTTTGGTGTCGAGAGAGGAGTGTCTTAAGGCCTTCCTCTGCTACACGCCTGCTACATTTGGGATATAGAATTACTTTTTAGGGTTCTGTGGCTCCAAAAAAAAATCTGAAACATTTATAAGATCACTTTGTTGTCTGTCAGCTTTACTGTCAATATTATTTCTCTTGAGATCGCTCAGAGGTATAAAGTAAAAATTATATATCAAATATATAGGGGTACGGTCTAGGAAACAGAAAAAATAGATTTCTAAGTTAACACAAAAAAAAAGATGTAAGCATTGCATCGTTTTGTATGATATTCGCTGCTTAATCAAAAACTGAGTACCTACTTCTGAAAATTTAGTTTGTTTCTTAGTTTAGGAATAATACTGTATTGTCTAAATTCTTCTTAAATAAATAATTATTATTTTTAATGTGTACAAGACAAAAACCGACCTTGAATGCTCGAGTGCTTTGGCGGAAAGTAGAGAAGGGCAATCTTCATATGGAACCAGAGTGTCTTAACACTAGGTTCCCAGATTCCCTCCTAAGGGAGGGAATCTGGGAATAATAAATCAGGATAAGTCCTGCTACATGCGGGATCCAGATAGAATTAGGGCAGGCGGTACACGACCAGGGATTTCCTCGCGAAAAAAAAATAAAAGCGGTACACGACCACGGCTGTAAATTTCACGTGAGAATACTTTCTTGTTTTATACTTTTTAGAGCGTGATTGTTAGTAGTCCGTTTTTAGTTTTTGAACTTTTCAATTGTTCTGGTTTTTGAAAGAGATGAAGAAATAACGGAATGCAAGATCAGTATTAATGGTAAGATATTAGAACAAGTGAATGAAGTGGTATATTTGGGAAGTATGTTCAGTAGAGATGGCAGATACGAGATCGAGCAGCAAAACGTATTACAGAAGAAGAATGTAAAAAAGATGAATGTCGTGAAGATGCGATATCTTCGTACGATATGAGGAGTAGCGAATCCGTAATGAAGAGATACACACAAGGGCAGGTATTAGCGAGAATGTCACGATGAGAATGAAGAGTTTATGTTGTTAGCATCTCTGTAGAGAGATTTTTACAAATTTCCGTTACCCAATGATAATTACTAAGAATTATCGTCTGGCAAGAGAGAATACTATTTATTAAATATTTTTTAATATTTTTAAAGTGTTATTCCACACTTAGGAATGGAAAATACTTATTTAGAAAACGTACATGAATAGGTTGTAACAAAGGTATAAAAATTTCGACGTAGCTTGATGAGGCTTAGTGGTCAAAGCACCTGGTCGGTTTCCAGGAGGCGCGGGTTCGAGGTCCGCTACAATTTTTTAAATTAATATACTGACGGAGAACTGCCGTAAACTACTAGGAATAAGAAGTGTAGTGTAGTGTGTAGCTTTAATTTTTTTTTCAAAATTAAAAATAAAATTATTATTTATGCGTTTTTAAACGTGTATGCAATCGAAAACTAAACTTGCTAGTAGTTCAAAGAACAATAAAAGATACTTCGGTTTTTCCTTTTCGATAAAAGGTAAAAGAAGCTCACTCATGTGGTAATAAATATTATCGACCAAGGTCATGTGATAATAAATATTATCGACCCCCACTAAGCGTTTTCGTATAATGTGATCATAGTATTTTTTATATAATACTCTATGACAATATTATTAAAATCGATAATTATTAATTCTTTCTTTTCAATTCAATTCCATTCATTCTTTCATACTTTTTATTTTATAAAATCATCTATGCTTTTCGATAAATAATTTGCTATTTTTTTTATTGCATAAATTTAAATTAAATAAAAATAAAATTTAGAACCGATGTAATTTGCGTTTAATTTGCTTCGTATCGGGACATCGATGTGTCATATTTGACATTTATTGTGTGCTTATGGCCACAACTGTCATTTGCTATGTATCTTAATAAGTTTACATTTTTCCTCCTTCCTTTTTTTGTAAATATGTTTACTAATGTAAAATAATTTATTTCTACATCAATATTATAAGTTTGTTTTGAAGAATAAATGACTACAGAAGGACAGTTTTAAGGTAGTTTAATTATTGTTCTATAAAAGAATGAACTAAAATTATGTACTTGAGTACCTAATTCTACTTTTATTTTTAGTATTATTGATAAGCCTAACTAAACAACTGAACTAAGGTTTGTTCAGGATAACAAAGTTTAAATACATTTTTAAAAAATATTTGCAGTTAACTATACATAATTTAATATACTGATTTTATTAACAACAAGTGTTTCATTACAGTAATTTATTTAAAAAGTCTCTATATTTTAAGTTGCATTTAAAATAAAAGAATTGTTTTTCTGTAGTGTACAGAGCGCTTTAATACTAGGTTCCTTCTCCCTGCCATACTTTATGCAGGATACAGTGTGAAAGAAAAAAGTATGTAATTGTATGAATATTATATATAGATTAATGAATTATTTTTAATTACTGGTTCAGGCTAGATAATGTGCATTCAGTTTGAACAGTTTATTTAATATTCAATTTTTTTAATTTAAGTGTCTTAACACTACATTCTTTTTGGGTAGTGTACAAAAAGAAGACAAAAATTGTTAAATATAGTAAAGTTTTTTGTTTCAGCAGTTTACAGATCAATATGAACAGTCGTTCACTATTCAGTTTTAGAACACCTACAACAAACAAAGATTGTAAGTCATAATAATAAATTGAATCTTATTGCTTGTTTGTATTATTTTCCCAATTCATATAAGGCCTGCCTCAATGTGTACATATATATATATATATATATATATATATATATATATATATATATATATATATATATATATATATATATATATATATATATATATATATATGTATATTATATAATATGCTTATAGCTTATGTGCTTATATCAAATATTCTTATACGAAACTAGCAACAGAAATGCAATTTATGTCCAAATTATTGAAAATCTTTACATAAATTGTAGTTTTATTGTGATGTATAAGCTATGTTAATGTAGTCAGTACATCTAAATCCTGTAAGTATGTTTTGCGTGATAGTGAAATGTCTATCCTCACAAACTTTCAGATTCATAATATTAGTAGCATAATTAAGTCATTGATTTCAAAACATAATATAGTCACTAATTGAAGCTACTTGTGGTGCAGTGGCACAAGGGCGCGACAGTAAACAAAAAAGGTTGGGTTCGATTCCCACTTGATAAAATCAAATATTTAGTAAATTCATTTATTTTTGTGCTCTTGATTGATTTCCACCACATAACACGCAATTCCTCCAGAATTTGAGGGAAAGTGGTAATGGAACTGCCTAAATGGGAAGGCTTACGTTCTCTTTGCCTACCTTGTGATGTATGAGATACAGTGTGAAGCAAAAATCTTATTTTATTCATTTCAACTTTCAGACCTTTCATTATACAGATGGGTAAAACTTAAAAATGTAAGTATTAAAATAATTTAAAACAACATAATCTAATATACAATTTTTTGTTCATGCTTCGAAACCATGCACACACAGTAATCAACACAATGGTAATGGCACTTGTAGTCAACGCTTTAAGGAATAAAAAAAATACACTATATATTTTAATCACATATATACATTATAAGTAACAATATGTATATCATTGCATAATATGTTCAAATTGCATTAAAATTTGTTAATACAAATAGTTTTTCCTTATTATTCAGGTTAAAAATATTACAAAAACTCCAATTATTAACAACCAGTAATCGATAAATAGACTGGGACAGAAAGTATGGACACCAAATATAAGTAACTTTGGAATTAAATAAATATAATTTTATTCGATTACTTGTGTTTTAAAAATCAAAATAATATTTAATTGAGTAGATGAATGCCTGCTTTATGCACGTAAAAGTATAACTTATGGTTACCTTCCGCATGTGCCGAGCGAATAAGCGATAGAGCAGAACAAGCGAGAGAAACACGATCGGCCAAACGTCCATATTGTTACTTGATTAATCTGTATAATTTTTAAATGAAACTAATTTAACCGGATTAATCACGTACGTTTAAGATTTTACATTTTGGAAACCCGATGTTTCGAACACTTTGCAGTAGTCCGTGGTCACGGGTAGACTGAGGTGGCATTCGTCTGTGAGTTGACATAATTATTATATCAAACTACCGCCAACGATTTTTAATTGCCTCGCGTACTGCCCTTGGATTCCTGCAGAATGAGCTGATAGTATCTTGTCCTCTGGTATGAGACTTCTATGATTTTAGGGTTTGAGACTTCTATGATTTTAGAGTGGGTCCCAGGTGGTAGAAAGTTTCCAGCCATCCTCTCTATTGAAATTAAGATGTTTTTGTATTTCAATAGCCTCGCGTATCATTCTAGGAATGTATCTCTTTTCCTTAGCGATGATTAGGGGTTTATCAAACCTTATATAATGGCTAGGTTTATCGACAGTATGCTCACACACAGCTGACTTCGATACATGCCCATTCTTGATATCGTAGATGTGTCCTTTCACCCTAACACCGATGCTTGTCTTTGTTTGACCGATGTATGATGAGCCACAGTCACAGTCTAGTTTGTATACGCCTGCACTCTGTAAAGGAATATTACTTTTTACTGGTCTCAAGAATTGGCTCACTTTCTTGTTAGGCTTGAATATGATATGGTTTTTATGGAAGCTTTTCTTAAGATGTTGTCAATCCTGTCCGTAACCTGATTTGATTTAGGTGGTTTACTACGGCGCAGTAAAGATGATATATCTTGGCGAATAACTTCAGAATCTTCCTTCAAAATCTTGGTTTTTACATAAACAGTCCTCAACGTAGTTATTATTTTCTCGATGACCTAGAGGAGCCTTGAGTTTTGCATACTATTAATGAATCATATCAATTATATCACCAAGACTCAAGCTCAAGCTTTGTGTCCACGATTTTACAAACAATTACTTTAATAAACGAATCAATCAGCATCACGCTGTTTCCCGCACACAGCAGGCTGGATAGGCAGAGGTAACCTAGAGTTAAGACACTTCGTTCTCCATTTATTAATTTAATGCTACGCGTTTTGAAAGGTTTCCTCTAAGACCGGACTGTAAGTTCAATTCGCCATCTTTGAATAAAATGGCGGGAATAATTTCTATTGTGCTAAATTTCGCCAGGAAATAATATATAGGTACGTTTAATTTAGCGTTGACAATTTAAAAAAGTTTTTATACTCAGATTTACTTTCTGAAGTTAGGTACTGTTGTTAGTATGCTATTTAACAGGTAAATATTTTTTTTTAAATAATTTCAGGACACTGGTAACATTGACACTATAAACTTAAAAGATTCAATGTCGGGTATTCTATCAAAAATAGAGGACTATCCTGCACTAAAGATAAATAAGGTATGTTAACGCAAATCGCAACTTTCAACGCAAATCAAGACATTAAAAAGAATACAGTCATCGTCAAATCTCTCTTTATATAAATTTATTCATTCAACGGAAACTGTTTATATTATTATTGACTTTGTCGAGCCACATAGGTCTTTCATTGATTCATTGATTTCTTAATATATATTTTAAGGATAAAAATCAGCTATCTTTCCAAGAAAATAAGGAATGCAATGCATTATACTTAGAACTATTAGAGAACATAAGTGATGTGCTTATGACGATGCCTAATTATCTATTAAAACAACTTCCCGGATTTACTGAGGCTTTATATAATGATATAAAAGATGCAATAAGTAAACTTAAATGGTTACAAAATAATGATAACGCGTCAACCACCAAAACACCAATAATATTAAATCAATATAATATTCAAACAAATACAATTGAGGGTGATTTAAATGGAACTACAAATTTTAATGATATTAGTAACTTAGGTGATTTACTATTGGAAGATGATAATATTACTGAGGAGCCACATAGTGTCACGAATAACGCAAACTCTGTAAATGAAATAACGTGTATGGATGATGATGATTTCCCAGAGGTCAATCATTCAGCTTCAACATCATATGTTGATAAAGGCTTACACAGTCAAATAGATCCTTCTTCAGATCAAATCAACCAAATTTACAACAACGGGTATACTGAAAATGTGGAACGACATAGTGTCACGAATAACGCAAACACGAACTCACGAACAGTAAATACTGACGATGATGATGATTTCTCCGAGTCCTCTGATTTGGCTTCAACGTCATATGCTGACGACACATCAGATAGTCTATCTTCAGATAATATCAATCATAGTTCCGGCAGTGGATGTACGAGGAATGTTGAACCAGACACAACTTATAAGCAATCTATAGGTTATATTTTTTTATTATGTTCTGGCATCTTTCATTTGCGGTATAATTTGTATTCTGTGCATTGATCATGCTTAAAATAATCAAGCTTTTAACATTCTTTTAATTTATTTCTTAACGTTAACCAAATGTTTGTTTTCTGTGACATGCTTTGAAACTAATATAGGAATGTAAATATAGGTAAAATGTATACAGCACAGATTAATACAGCATGGTATTTGTGAAAAGAAATCATTAGAAAAAGAAGAAGAACTACAAAAATAATGTCGCATCCAGCTTTTGTCTTCATCATCAACAGCAATTGTTAATCATTCAGCTTTCAACTTGTTATATTTGTTATATATATTATTTTTACTTTATGCTTAAAGTTCAAGAACTTTGGGTTTCATTTTATGATGAAAAATAATATTTACCACATATATAAATGCCTATATTATAACTAATTTGAAATAAGGACTACATACTTTGGTGTAATGTTTTGATTTCACATCCTGCATTTTATAACTTATCACTAATATCCTGTATATATATATTCCGTATACACAGTTTTATGATATACAAGATACACATAGCATTGACGACATACAATTTTATAAAAAAAATAAGAAGTAATGGTACGAATACATTACGACACTATACATTCAGTGTATACATCTAGTGTCTCTTATTGCAAAATTTATTTCGGCACGATAAATAATATAGTATCAGCCGTTGTGTCCAGGTGTCTGATTTAGTTGAAAGCTTTCGAACAGGTTAGACATATTCAATACACCGCACCGCGCACAATAAACGCACATTACAATATCACCAGTGCGTGCTGACAGCTCTGACGCTAATTCTGTACCTACATAGACACAAAAAATTCGCACAAGTGTATACAGTACGTACATTACACATTACATGTCTGACATTTATGTCAGAATTTCTTTCGTTTATTCGTACCATAACGTAGTACTTCGCGATAGAGAACATTAACGATACATTTATTCATAATACCTAATAAAATAAATGGTGTTTTAGATAACAGCGTTTATTTCCATGATCATATCTACCTGAATTCGATGCTCAAGAGTAATTTTCGCTTACAAAACTTTAGAGAAAAACAGATAGAGGCGATTAATGCGGCGCGTTTTGGACACAATTGCTTTATAGTTATGCCTGCGGGGGCTGGTGAGTGGTTACTGTTTATTGTGGGGCATGTCCCTATATCTAGTGTTAAGACACTGCGTTCTACATTAAGACACTTCCGTTCTCTACTTTCCGCCGAATTTTTGCGGCATTCCGTGGTGAGTGGTGGAATTTAATATGCAGGAAATGACCTTAATAAATATAACCTTAGAATTCATAATATTGTTTGCGACTCTTGTATGGCAAAGTTTTATGTAAAGAGCACTAATCTATATACACTTGCAGGTAAGTCCCTCTGCTACCAAATGCCGGCCATATTATCAGCAGGAGTGACTATTGTCGTCTCACCCTTAATATCTTTGATTCATGAACAAATTCAACAGCTAAGCTCATTAAAGGTATTTTTCTTTATCTTTCACTTAACTTTACCTACTTAAATGCATGATTCTTCAATCATCATATAAATCAATTATTGCTTAATAATTATTTAACATAATCATTTCTTAAAATATGTTTTTGAGCATGAATATGAGTTCCATCGGTAACAATGGCCGTACTCTATATACCCATCTTTCGAAAGCTATTGTCAATTTGGCTGAAATCGGGATGGCTAGTTCAATCTCCACTTTAGGGAATCTTTATATCATATTCTAAATATTTTCACTTTAAGCGCTCCAGTAGACAAACCACTTGCGCCACGACTGGTCAATCAAAATAAATTAAAAATAAAAATTATACAATTGGAAATAGAATGTTTCTATACATTGTCGCTATTTACTACTGCAGATATTGACTATTTGCCTAATCTACTATGTTTTTCATATTTTCAGATTAAAGTAGCTCATTTAGCAGGAAAATTGGGAAAGAAAGAAGAAACACTTACATATAACGCATTATCAATGGACGAGCCAGACGTCAAGTTACTTTACGTGACTCCTGAGAAACTAATGAAGAACAATGAATTAAACGATCTACTCGTATCGCTTAACGAGAAAAATCTTCTCACCAGGTACCTTAATGTTAACCTCTTATATAAGTACAATAAAACAGTAACTATTCACTTGTCTGTCTGTCTGAGGCCATAATGGCGTAAAGGCACAAGCGTGTAACTGTGAACACATCGACTATGAATGAATTGTTTTAATTTCCTCGCTCTGGTAACAAGACAAAACGCGGCGTTGAGTTCCGCCACTCAACCTGCGATGATCATCGGGAATTGTATGCAACGCGAACGGAATATCTTAGGTTCCTTCCCCCAATCCTGCTATATACGGGATAAAGCGTGAAATTAAAAAAAGATTCTTAGACGTTTCGTGCCTTGTTTTAACCTACTTATTAGAATTGATAACCTGAACAATTTTGGACAGGTTTGTTATAGATGAAGCGCAATGTGTATTGCACTGGAGTGTTAGTTATCGCGTGGCTTATTCCATTTTAAAAGAGTTACGCGCCAAATTCGGCATGGTGCCTGTCACGGCGCTCACCTCGTGTGCTACGAAAAGAACAATAGAAGATGTAGAGCAGCAACTTGGTGTGCGTGCACTGTACAGTACGGTCGACGAGTCGTGGCCGCCCTGAAGTTAGCTGTAGTTGGATTTCAATTGACATTTTTTGTTACTTTCGATTATTTTCTTCGCTAGTTTATGTTGTTAGAAAAAAGTTTAGAAAACCTAAGTTCAGGGCGGCCACGACTCGTCGACGATACTGTATAATGTTATATATTAATTACTTTCATTTCGCTTATATTAAAACGGCGTCGTCAGCGCCTATTTTGTGTATTCGATCCCCGTTTGAGGAAGTCTTACTCTTAGTTTTGGCGGAGGGATGCAGATTCGATTCCCACTAAGTGAATGTGATATTTAATATTTTTATTTTTCCCTCTGGTAACAATAAATAAAATCTAGCTATAAAATTTACAAACTATTTAGACTTTTTAAAACAAAATAGTTTCTTAGTATACATTGCCAATTAGCAACGTTTATTATGTTAAGTAATTAAATTTATTCGCTCGCTTCGATCCGGTATCGAGGCAAAATGCATATTTAAGTTTTGCCTCTCAATACGCATGTCCTCCAGGGAACGGAGTGTCTTAACACTACGTTCCATTAGCCTACACTGTTGTGTGCTGGATACAGCGTGACGCCGATTTTATTTTTTGTAATTAAATTTATCAAAAATAAATTAGATGAGTGATACCAAGATATTTCGTACAAGCTTGAACCGGCCAAATATTTCTTATAACATATCAAAGAGGGATAAAATAAATGGTTTCGACGAGCACGTCGCGATGATGATAATTGAAAACTATCCGAGGTTTGTATATATTGACTAAGTTATATGGTATCTGATTTAACCTTAAATAAATAAACTAAATGGATTATTCTATAAGAAATTAAATATTTTCATTTTCCCGTTCTGGTACGACCAGGTTCGGCGCTTAGTTCCGCCACTAGAATGGACACACAATGAATTCAGACAGAGAGAGAACAATGGAGTGTATTATCACTGGGTTCACTCTGACTACCATGTTATATAGGTGATACAGCGGCGAAACTATATAAATATTTTCCCGTATATATAACATCGGCCCGTCAACTAAATATGTAAATAACTATATTTTTTTAGCTTCACCCTGTATCCCGCACATAGCAGACTCTGTTATGTGCGGGATACAGCATGAAGGATCCTATTCCTAGGTTCCTAGGAACCTAGTGTTAAGACACTCTGTTTACATATTACGACATTTCCGCTTCCGCATTCCACTTCTCGCGGAATTCCCAAGGCATTCCGTATTGGCGGAACTCAACGCCGCGCTTTGTCTCGCTTCCAGAGCGAGGAAATGAAAATATTAAAAATTTAACTCCCTGAGTGGAAATCGAACTCACAATCGTCGCGTTTAGCACGCTTGGCTTGGCTGCGCCACGACGGCTACAAGGAAGGTGACTACTATAATAATAACTTTTAAAAGTATATTTTTACTATGCTTAGAAAAATATTATTAAACAATTTTTTTTCTTTATATCTATATTTTAGACAATCAGGTATATTATATTGTTTAACGCGTAAACAATGTGAAGAAATGGCTGAAGCATTGAAGGAAAACGGCGTTACCGCGACCGCCTATCATACAAACTTAAGTGAAAAAACAAGAAAGAAAGCTAAATCAGATTGGATATTAAATAATTGTTATGTGGTCTGTATCCCTATACTTACAACTCAATAGTCCATACTACTTATAAACGCAAAACACAGTGTGTGAGGAGAAAAATATTTCGTTCTCTGATTTCCGTACGAATCTCAAATTCGTCTTAACTAATGTTATATTCTCTCTTTCTATTCTACTTTATGTGGGATTCGTACGCAATTTACAGAAAAACATAATTAAACTTCATAAAAAAAAAAATAAATCAGCTTCACGCTGTATCCCGCACACTGCAGGGTAGGTATTAAACTTCATATACATACCTAACATTAGAAAAGGATAAGATTAACAAATAAACAATGTTTTTGTATATTGTTATGTGGCCACGAAGCCAGTCGTGGCGCAGGGACACCAAGCGTGACTGATACAATTTCTCAAGAATTCGGCGAAAAGTCGTAACCCGAAGCGTGTTAATGAGAATAGAGTGTATTGACACTATGTTCCCAGGTTCCCTATCCTACTAAGTGCGAGATACAGCGTGAAGCGTGAAGAAAAAAAAATAATAATAAAAAAATATGTACTTACAGATTTGTGTAACAATGTCATATGGCATGGGCATTAATAAGCCAGATGTTCGTTTTGTAGTCCATTGTAGCCTACCGCCTTCCATTGAGGGGTACTACAAAGGAGCTGGCTGCGCTGGAAGAGATGGTGAAAATGCTGAGTGCCATCTCTTCTACAGTCTAAATGATATCAAAAAACATCTTAAGATATTCAATTTGAATTCTAATAAGTCAGATCCGGATTTGGAAAAAAATAAAGGTACGACGATTGGTTGGTCGATCCGCACTTAGGTGGAGTGAAATATTTTTATTTCTCCGCTTTGGTAGACAAAGCGCGGCGTTGAGCTCCGTCACTTAACGTTCAATGGCTCTCAATCGGGCTTAGTCCCTTCTGCCTCATGGGGAAAAGTCACAACCTTCACTTCTAAAGTATGTTATACAATTATATATTTTAATATATCTATTTTTAACATTTTTAAAGTATTATTTCATACTTAGTAAAGAAAAATACTTATTTAGAAAACGTAAAAAAATTAACGTAGCGGGACTCGAACCCGCGCCTCTCTGTATATTATTATAAGTATTTTAATACATTTTAAACTCTCCTAAAACTAAAAAATCATTGAGTATTTTTGTAACTTATTAGAGAATAGCCAAAGGCAATTAGCGGAGGTGTATGAATTTTGTGTGAACGGACAGAAGTGCCGACGATTGGCATTACTTGAGTATTTTAATGATAAATACAATAATTACAACTGTGGAACACAACATGCTTGCGATGTCTGCAGAAATAAAATGGAAGAGGTAAGGGCTTTTTCTTGCAATTCTCTTATTTTAGTAAGTAAAAGTTAAATTGGTTTATTAGATCTCGAAATACTAATATTCTCATTATTATAGATGTATATAAACATGGGTATATATTCTTCTTCAAGCTGTATTCTACACATGGCAGGGTATGCAAAGGGAACCTGGGAGGTTTAGCTGAGGTGTGTGTGCACCAGATTCCCTCCGTCTACCCTACTATATGTAGGGTACAGTTAAAACGACAAAACTGACAGCTTAACACATTCATCAAATATTGTTCTAGTGATGTGCATGTTAAATAATAATTATACTATAATTCGATGCAATAAGCTATGTACTAGTTCGATGTTTCGATTTTGTGGTCGATTAATATTTATTCTAATATTTTAGATATATTTTGATGATGAATACCCTTTGAATTTATAATAACATATGACAAACAGAAAGCCAAGAAATATATTATCAGATTATATAGGAAAGGAAAGGAAACAATCTATACGTATTGTATTGATTTTTACCATACTGATGACCCAAATGAAACACTTAAATTGACATGCATGACAAATGACACATTCTAAGATTTCATTTCATTTAAAATGTATAATTTTTGTTATTACAATTCAACTATTTATGTTAAGCATTAGGTAGTATCAAACTTTCTTGTGAAGTAGTTTTAATATTTTATATATATATATATATATATATATATATATATATGTATTTCGTAGTTGAGGCTTGCAGTAACAATAAAATTTGTGTAATACTTCTTGAAAACGTTTTGAACGACGATGCTTACACAGAATTGACAAACATTTTGAGTCAAACGACGAAAACTAGTTGCAATATATGTATGGGTAAAAAATATGTGTTCAATTTATTCACATTATGTATTATTTTAGTTGCATTTTGATTTAGTTAATTTTTAAAGTGTTTGCAATGCTTATGAAATTCTAATAATTCTATATGACTTTTGACTATTAGACTTTTTATGTAAATATTATTAAACTTTTGTTTTTTATATAAAATGATCATTATGATGAATTATTTTGCACACGTGTATATCGTGCTATTTAATATGCATAAGTATTATTTAGAATTCATGTGCATGTGCACAATGTGCATCTATTTTTAAATAAATTTTTACATTTTTATTGTTTTTTTATTGTTAACCTTTATTGTCCTGCAGTAAAATTTTGTGATGTTTCATCCTCAACATGTTATGTTAAAAAATTAAGTCAATGCTTACTTCGATGAATAAAATTTAATAAGATTAATTACCTATTCCAACAATGTTACATACATACGTATAAAATTTTTTGAAGTCGGCTAAAATAAACATTACCTTTATCATTCAACACGTATTGTCTCGTTATCAACTACGTTTACGACATATAAATTTTTCATCAGCTTCACGCTGTATCCCGCAGCAGGGTAAGCAGAGGGAACCTAGTGTTAAGACACTCTGTTCCCCACTTGCTGCCAAATAATGGAGGCATTAAGTGGCAGAACTCAACACCGTGCTTTTCGTCGACACTAGAGCGAAGAAATATAAATTTAAGTAAATATTTCATCTCCTCGAGTGGGGATCGAACCCACAAATACAAATCACGACATATAAATTTACACATCTATAGCCGCAAATAATATTTCCAGTGCCTATCATCTATGCTAAAATTAAGTATATAATTAATAAATATCTAATGGAAATTTTTATCTACGTTTATAAGTTTGGCAACTCTAAACAGCTATTTGAAATTATTCATTACTTGTATACTTGTTGTGGGTTCAATCTCCACTCGAGGAAATTAAATATGATGTGAAACATCTAAAGGCACAGGTTTAAACGGGATTGTTTTTATGCATATTACTTGTACGAATATAATGTTTTATATGTGCCATCCCGTGACGCCTATTTTTTTAATTTAAATTTATATTTTATTTCTTTGCGCTGGTGTCGAGGCCAAGCATAGCGATGGGTTCCGCCACTCAACATCCAATATCTCCAGAATTCGGAAAATTCTCCGTCTCTTAACACTAGGTTTCCTCTGCCTGCTCTACTGTTTGTGGAATACATATGAGCGGGATGATTTTATTACTTACTAAAACCGAGTGTGATTGATATGAACTTGGGAATCAGGATGGATGGCACATTTTCCTGGTCACCTAACGAAAGTAAGTATATGTCCGACACAGGAGGATTGAGAAAATGGAAAAGTTTTTTACTTTTAAAAATCAAAATGTCCTTGGTCTACACTCTTTTACTTTTTTATCTTAGATTGTGCTGGTTCTAGGTAACTGTAAGCTCGAGCGTCTGCAATATCTTATAATAAGATTCATCTTGAAAGGGTAGACGAAAAAACACATGTAATTTACATTCTGTCACTCCTTTATACCATACTCATCCTCCGTTACTCCTTCGTAACTTAAAATTAAATATTATATTTAAATTACGAATGATTTCACCCTTAGACCGATTTATCGGCAAGAAATCACTATTGCAATTTTTTATCGATACAATTATACATATACAAGTTATGGGCAATCCCATTTTTGACAGTTTGTTTGACAAAATATAGAAAATACCTTATCTTGTTATATTATGATTTATATCTTCAATTAAAGTAAGTTGCAACTTGCAAGTTTATTAAAATTACAAGTCTTTGAAAAAAAATGTATTCACATATTGTACAAATATTTACATTTTGTATTTGTATATTCATGAAATTACAGTGTAAAAGATGACATTTAAAAAAATACCGCGCAATTCTATAATATATAAATTATTGTACATATAATATACTTTATTATACTATTTAAGGAAGTTTTATTATTTAATACATTTGTTTTCGTGTTTGTAGCGTTATCAAATATGAACCCCGCACGTCCGACTTCTGGTCAAATTGAACGCTTAGTTGAATTTTTGGAACAAAATCCGTGGATTGTTAAACCTGTGTCTCGATCGAGGTTTAGCAAAATGGAAACAATGAGAAAGTGGAGGCTGTTAGCGTCGATCTTGAATGCAATGGGAGGCGTCATTAAAACTGAACGTGGATGGGCGAAAGTGCGTATTCCTTGTTTTAAGTTCACTAGTGTTAAGACCCTCCCCGATCCTTTTCCCACACAATTCTCAAGACATTGCGTGTCGAGTGATGGAACTGAACGCAATTGCCATTGTTTCTTGTTACAACACCAAAAAATTAAAAATAATCCACTTCCCTGAGTGAGAATTAAACCCACAACCGTCCCATTTATGATCAGATGCTGTTTTGCTGTGCCTCAGATAGGGAGTTTACTTTTTTCGCTTGTGTTACGAGGATAGGTGTGGCATTGAGTTCTACAACTTCACGCACAATTCCTGGAGAATTCATTGAAAAGTGGGGAATGGAAGTTTTATTTGGAACTGAGAGTTTTAACACTAGGATCCTGCCATATATTATATGTAGGATACAGAACATGAAGCTACCAAATTAGTACCCTACAGTTACTTAACTAAATGCATGGATGTTTCAGTATTGGGCTGAAAGGAAATGGGCATTAAAAAGAAAATGGAGTATTCTTAAAGAACAAGCTGTTAGTGGAATAGAGGAATGTTTGAATAATACTTCTGATTCTGATTTGTCCCCATTGGACAAGAGGCTAGTGGTGCTATTGGAGGGATTTAAATCTCCTCATTCCAAATCAACTGAACAACCAAAACATTATTCGGTAAGGTATTCCAGTATTTTAATTTTTACTGGATTGACTATAAAATAATAATAAAATAGCTTAAGAAATCAATAAAAATATTTAAATATTATTAATAGATTTAGGCTCAGCATCACAGGGCTAAAAGGTGACAATTGTGGGTTCAGTTCCTTGACTCAACATGCAATGTTTCAAGAATTGAGATGTGTGTGGGTAACAGAGTGCTGCCTCCCTCTACCCTGCTATTTGCGAGATGAAACTTGACACCATGAATCTTCATTTTCATTATATTGAATTGTTTTAAGTAAATTATTATCTCATTATCTTAGTATTTTCTTTTGAAAGGACATTGTTAGTGCTATGAAAATATAATGTTATTAGAATGAAAAACTCACACCAATTTTCAAGTACTTTGAACAGCAAATGTCAAAAATAACATAGACAGATATCAATTTCGATCTCAGCCTAACAAGCTCTACGGATATAGCTTGAAGCTACATACTCACATACATTGTAACACTAAGTTACTATACCCTCTATCTGCTATATGTATATAGTCATGAAGCTGTTACATATTATTCAATATTTTCAGTATGACAGCATATCCTGTGCGGCAAGCACTAGCACTGGTGTCGACAGACAGTACAGTACTCAACTATCCTCTGACGAGAGGATGGAGACAACAGGACAAGATACACCCTCTGATATGCCAAAACAATGTTATCCTCAATTGGTAAAGTATTTTTTTTGCCTACTAAGTGTGAAATACAGTGTGTATTTCACACTTAGCAGGCAAAGGAACCCAATATTCCTATTTAGATACATCTGTTCCCCACTTTCAGCCAAATTTTGGAGATGTATTGTGTGGTGGAATGCCTCGCTTTGCTTCCTTACTAGAAGCAAGGAAGAGAAAATATGAAATATTATTTATTATTATATAATATTCAACACTCAGTGCCTATTAATAACTGTTATCTTTACAGAATCTAACTCTGTCCTCGGGTCAATTAGATCAGTTGAAAGGAATGAGAGTGACGATAGCGACTCCCACCACTACTCCTGACATATCAGCGACTGTTAAAGGAACTAATCATACAAACAAAGCAACTACTATAAGTAAGTTATTTTATTTGCTTTCTACATTAGGTAAAGAGATGTCATTGTGACAGTGGTTTTGTGCCGTGTGATCTCGGCCTAGAATAGGATCATCCTGGTACTGGTGGTGTCTTAAGAGGCGACTAAAGTACGTGTGGTAGAGTCACGTCGCCAGCAATGGCAACACGCATGGGCAGACTCGACCGGATCACTACCACCCCCCGCATTTAAAACCCCAAAAAAAAAATGGTGGGTTTGATTTCCACTTGGTGGAATGGTTTTTTAGGTAGGTAGGTAAAACTGGGAACCTAGTGTTAAGAAAGTCATACCTAGATGCGTTTCCCTGATTCGTTTACAATCGCACGCCGTCGCACGTACGCACCATGACTGGTGTTTGGGTGTTTATATATAAACAATTTTTAAATCCTCGTCTAGTAAGACCTCGTATAGTGTGGTGTTCAGTTCTGCAACTCAACATATAATATCTTGAATTCAGTTGGAAAGTGATAAATCTAGTGTCTAGACATTCTGTTTGTAATCAGAGGTTCCAAATTCATTACCATTGGTCCCATGTGCTTAGGGAAAATGAGTAGTTTCTTTTTAGTTTCACATGCGTAAAGCAGGGTAACTACTGTGACCCCTACTATTTGCCCATTTTTTAAGACTGCTTGTTGGGTAGTAACACTCAATGCAGCGGTGTGTGCATTTAGTAAATGGGAATTCAACACACAACCATAATTGCAATTGTAACGAAATTGCTTGTCTTATTTCAGATACTCGTAAAAGGTATATAGCTGAACCTCTAAGTAAATATCAATTATTTTACAACAGCGATGCAGGAATTAATATAGTTCGAGAGGAACAAAGGAAAATAGATGCAAAAATTAAATTAGCGGACGCCATTGAAAATGTGGGTAGACATATACAACATGTGACGACCGCGTTAAATGATGTAACAACTGCCATCAATCGCATTGCAGCTGTGTTAGAGAACCTAACACAGGAATTGATATAGGACAAGAGAAAAAATATCACCTTCACGCTCTATCCCGTAAATAATCGGGTAGGCAGAGGGAACCTAGTGTAAAGGCACTATGTTAACCACTTTTCGCTGAGCTTATACTTGTAATATTAACAACAAATATAAATAATAAATATAATTGATGCCAAGATTTATCTCTCGGGGATATTTATAATTTAATATTTTCGTTCGTCGCTCTGGCAACATGACAAATTGCATTGTTGTGTTCCACCTTACGATAAGCAATACTTTTATTGAATTATTAAAAATAATATTATGAAAAAAACAATATAAATAAGTAAGGCCTTCGTGAAGCAGTGTGGCTATCAATGTAATGATGGTAGTTTGAATATTTGGTATATTATTTTTTTAGTTTTCCATATAGCAAGATATAAAATTTACTTATTTTCCCAATTTTCGCTTTTGAGATATGGGTTGTGGTGAAAACCAACGCCACACTTTGTGTCACCTGAACGTGGGAATAAGAGTATCATTTATTAAGTGCGGTGTTTAGTTCCACCACTCAATACGCTACGTCCTTAGTTTTGTCTGGTTTTGGCATTAGTTTCTTTTAATTAAGTATGTTGTTAGAAAAGTATTTTAAATTCATTGCATATTTTGTTTTATTTTCTAAAAAATTTTAAAGTATTTTAAATTCATTGAATATTTTGTTTTATTTTCTTATAAAACATATATATATATATATATATATATATATATATATCTAATTTATAAATTAACATAATAAAAATAGTAAAAACACTATGCTTGTACGCGAATCTCCAGAACTACTGGACGATATTTTTTTTTTTGTTATTTAGCTATTAAGCCTAGGCTAAAATTATAATATAAGTTATAGTAAAGGGTTGCTTTAAAGACTGTGAAATATATATTTCATATTTAAAAACAAAGGATTAAAAAATAAAAGTTTTGATCTTTTAATGTACCTAATAACTATTAGACAACGTTAAACGATTTATAATAACTGATTAATGTGCCTTAGTATTTAGTTAAAGCATTACGTTTTAATATAATTATGTTTTTTATTGACATATAATATTGTTTAAACAATATGATTTACTTTATCCTGTTACCCTATTTATATTATAAAAGTGAAAAAGGTGAGTGTTAGTTCCACTTTCACAAAAAATACTGAACTGACTTAGATGTAACTTTATTTAGCTGATACATTAAAATAACACATAAGCTACAATTTATGTAAAAATTTGTTAACTTTGCACTGAATAACAATAATAAATGATTTTAATTACCTTCTATTCTGTTTTATTTATTAAACCATATTAAGCATAACTCGGTTTTGATTACGCGGCGAATTTCGAAGATTATGCAGCAAGAACGAAAACATAAACGTTTTTTTTATTGTGTTTACTTTAGAAGTTTATTGTCATCTATGGATTCAAAAAAAAATAAGGATTTTTATTGATATGTAGATTGGTAAACATAAAAATATTATAGTTTATGAATATAGAATCTCCTTCCGTTACGAAAAAAGAAGTCGCTTAATAGAAAAACAATACAAACTACGATCTAGGTACTAGGTTTTTAGTCTCTTATTTTCTGTACTATGTGGGAATATTGATATTAAGCATTAATAAAGTAGAAAAAATCTTCTGTTCGTCTTGCGAGTCTTGCTCCTATAGGGCTTAAGTCCAGTTGTGGCGCAGGGGCACAACCATGCAATAAACGCGACAGGTTGTGGGTTCGATTCCAATCGGAGTATTACTCGGATTGGAATCTTTCATTTCCTGCGAAGCGAAGAAATGAATTTAATATTTTCATTTCTTCACTGTAGTAACGAGGCAGAAAGCGGCGTTGACTTCTGCCACTCAACTTGTTATGCCTCTAGAATTTGGTGGAAAGTGGAGAACGGTAGTGTCAACAGTTTCTCTCTTATTATCCTGTCATGTTTAGGTCACAACGAGTAGTTTAAGAAAATCAGTGCCTCCAGTAAGTCAGATCGACTATTACTATCGCGTTTTAGGGCTTTTGAAGGTATTTTAGGAGTTAATGGTTTTTTACAAAAACAGTAATTTATTATTTATGAGAAAAATATATTGCATTTGTTAATCAATGTAACATAACAATATTTTAAAGAGCTCCACAGCCACATCCTCTGTAACCGTAAGCACCGTAAGCAGGTCCTGCGAGACCAGCCTCATACGCGAGAGGAGCACCGTATCCATAGCCGAGCTCGGCAGCGGCGGCCGGTCCGTAGCCGTAGGCACCCGCGAGAGTGTTGTAGCCAGCGGGGGCGAGGTCTTCGTTCAAGATGGCCACGTTGCCATTCCCGCAGCCGTATGCGACCGCACCCGCGCCTCCAGTGGGAAGAGCTCCTTCCAGAGCTATAGCGCCCAGGAACGGGAGAGCCCCGGATACGGCGAGAGGACCTTCGTAGGCGTTCTCAGATGTCATTGCGACGCCAGTTGGGGCGATAGGTGAGGCACTGGTGACAGCAAGACCTCCGCCGTTGGAAGCAGCGAGAGAGGCGGGTGAGTATCCAGCTGCAGCCCATTCAGCGTTGGCATAAGGAGCAGCAGCCCAAGGCCCAGCGAAAGGAGCGGCGGCACCGCAAGGAGCAGCGTTCCATGCTGCAGTAGCAGCGTATGGGCCTGCAGCAGCTTCCCAGGCCAAGCCATTAGCAGCAGCGTTGTATGCGGAGCCAAGACATTGGGCCGATATGCACTGCAATATAAAATACAATTACATATTTTTACTTAAAATACTTTTTTTTATATTTAAACACAAATTTACAAAAATACAATATTTTATTGATTGTTATTTGACTTTCAATAATATAAATATTCACCTGAATAAAGAGTGCTTGAGCAAATAAGAGGACAATCGCTTTTGCTGCCATATTGGTGATGATGAATGAATGTTCAAAAATTGTATAATGATATGCCATAAATTAAAAAGCTTTTATACAGCGATGTGACAAAACTGTTACCTTATCGATGTAATTGACGAAATTTGTTCGTATATGAAAATATTATACAATTTTTAATTACTCAATGTATCGTGAAAATGTTTTATAATTTATTAAAAATTTATTATTATGTCAGTTTTACACGTTTCATCTCTTACGCAAGTAATACAATGGATTGGTATAAGTTTCAATGGTTTTTGGTTCGAACTACTATTAACAACCGTTACCAATTAACAACAAGTTCAACCATGTCTTCCTTCACTTTCTTCTTTCTTTGCATTCAAATATGCTTAATTCAGGTATTATAATCTAATATTTTTATAAACTAACAATTAAAATAAGAGTAACCGGAAAGCTAATCTATTTTACTAAAAAAAACTTCTTATATTTCAGAGCATATATAGCCAATGTCTTGGTGCAGCTGGACCACTAGGTGCCGCTGGTTATTACGGCGCCGCACTGTCTCCAGCTGCGGCAGCTGGTTTGGGGGCTCCTTATGGATTAGGCGCAGGCCTGGCAGCCTCGCCCTTTGGACTAGCATCCACTGCGGTTGAACTGGGAGCCCCCGGTCCATACGGCTTGGCACCGGCCGCTATTGAACTAGCTGGTGCCTACGGCGGTGCAGGTATCGGTGACGTCATAGTTACAGGGGAGATGCCGGTCGCCGGTACCACGCTGGTCGCTGGACAGGTGCCCATCCTCGGCGCTGTGCGCTTCGCCGGTGACCTACCTGCCGCTGGCACTGTGTCCATCACCGGTAGCTGTGGATGCGGATGTGGCAACCCAGCTTATGTTTATTAATTAGTTATTTTTCTTTAATATCTACTTAGGAACCTAATAAAATTTCCAAATAACTACTTTGTCTATCATTGTAAGACATACCTTCCTAGTTACGGCTTTATACAGAAAAATATTTTCCCAATCCACTGAAATAGTGCCTGGATGGATGTCTGCGCACTATTTCAGTAGACTACATTGATGCAGACATATAATTTTTTTTCAATTACCAAATACATATACCTAGTATAACAAAATATTTTTTTCTTTAATACATACAAATAATTTACCACATGTACTTGACATGTGTAAATCATTTGTATGTATTAAAGAAATATGAATGAAAGAAGAAAGAGAAATGAAAGAAATAGAAATAGGTGTAGTAGTATTGTTAACATTGATGATATCAGATTTTTCGTTGATTTTTAAAACGAAAGGACGGCGAAAAGTATCTATATTATAATGCTCTATCGAAAATAGTACATCTGTTTAGTGCTAATGACTAAGTATTTAATAGTAAAAAAATTAAATGTATAATTTTCAGAACACCAAACACGTAAATTGTTAAAGTAAATGTACCATTAAGATATGGCGCAGTCTTGTTTTGTTGATTCTCTATCAATCACACGTGACTATATATGGGAATTGTGCTTAAGATGACATACTTTTTGTTTCAAGACAACTATTTGAAATAAATGAAGTTATGTGAGATCAGTTTATTGTGCATATTCAGTTTCAAAACAATCAAAGCAACATAAAATTAAAAAAACATACATAAATCGTACTTAGGTCGACCGGTGTAAGACGACATACCCATAGGGTAAGATGACATAGTATATCATCTTACACTTTTAACGTATGTCTAATGTATGTCTTCTATGAAACCTAAGTTTGCATTTGGGTGGATTAAAATGCTATAACATTACGAACACATAATATAAACATTTTTATTTGTATTCAATCACAATGTCTTTGAATCTTCAGGAATCTGTCAAAGAGGTAATAAAAAAATAAACCAGGGAAAAGATAATCACCTGCTATTGTATAATGAACCGCAATAAAGAGTTTTTAGTGGTGATGAAATGTGAAAAGAAAAAAAGATAGATCTAGATATACTAAATATAGCTTATTTGATGCTTGTCTTTAAAATGTCATGCATGGCTTTGGATGCATTTCTTGCAATATGTTTTTATTTTATTTATTTTTTTGTTTGGTATTCGAAGCTCTTCGCAGTCTCGCAGCCTGCACAACTTTTCTGTGTAGCTCTATTACTCTCGTCTGGAGGACGTGATTACTATTCTTGGGTAGTAAATAGTTCCTCTGAAAGGAAAAAAAAATCTTAAATTCGCGTGATTTTATTATTAGATAACATTCAATTTCAATGCTTTCACTATCATTAATTACTAATTTTGTACAAGTTTCTTTTATTGTATGCCATCGTAATTATATCGAGTTAATCTATTATAGTTAAACACTAAATAACAGCATGCTTGCTCTGTGCTGCATCTGGTAGCTGGCGGTCTGTGTGGACAATGGATTTAAGAGCCCTACTGCAACACCGAGAGGATGATTTTCGTAGTCAGTGGGCCAAAAAAGATCTGATATGATGTTTTGATGTGAAATACATTCAAGTTTCACCAATTCTTTACTCCATCAAACTTTTGTAAACACCTGATAAAATCGTTTCCCACTAGCCAGGGGTATTTTATTTTTATCGTCCAACAGCTAAAAGTCTCGCGGCGGGCGGGAAGGTGTTAATTATTTGTTATTATGCAAGTATATTACTCTGCTTTCATTAGCTTAGAATATACCCAATAATGATTTCTCCTGCAATTTAAGATTGTTTAAATAACTTATGAACTACCAAATATAAGGGTGAGTGTGACAAAAAATAAACAGTCTAATAAGCTTGAAAATGTGTATATCGTTACCTTTACGTTTACCGCCTCAAGTAGTAGCCAGAAATAGTACAAATATTGTAGCCGATTGCCTGATTGCTTTGTCTCGTTATTAGAGGAAATGAAAACACTTATTAAATACTTCATTTTTTCTAGTGGGAAACGATCTCACAACTTATTCCGTTTACAGTCGCATGCTGCTGCGCCAAAATTGGGGTCAATCAAATCATATCTATATGATTTTTGTTTCATCAAAATTGGTTCAGCAGTTCTTGAGCTATGCCAGATATAAATACGTATTAGGTACCTAGGCAAATGACAAGAATTTAAAATCGCTTTTATTTTTGATAAAATAACTTGTTAGCCCATCATGATCTAGGGTACAAGGTGTGATTGATGCGACGGTTGTGGTATCGATCCCCACTCGAAGGAATTAATTATTATTTATTAATATTTTCTTTTCTTCGCTCTGGCGCCAAGGCAAAAGCCCGCCGCCACTTAACACAGCATGACTGGAAAGATTCCGTGGAAAGTGAGATACGGAGTGACTAATCATTAGGTTCTCTTTGGGTGCCCTACAGTGTGCGGGATACAGCATGAAGCTGATTTTTAATTTTATTTTTTTATCTATAGTTGTAGTGTAACATCAATGTCGCTGTCACAAAAATCATTATCATTTAATTATGACCTAATATTACGTGAAAGTTGAAATGACATGTGTAACAATGATGTACATTCACAATGATAAGATACTTGAAATCAATGTTAGTTGTATAAAATAGTATAAAAAACAATAATTTTTACATTCTTTTAGAGTATTTTATTAGAAAACAATGAAAATGGTTTCTAGAACAGTTGTATTTTGTGCGCAAGCGCTTTTATTGATACAGGTAAGCATGTATTTTTAATAGCTTGAAAAAAAAAGAGATAGATATTCTTTATAACCGACTTCCCAATTAGAGGTTTATTATTTTGACAAATATATATATATATATATATATATATATGATATTCTTGTAACTGGCTGAGGAAGCTAGTGTTAAGACTCTCCATTTTCCATTTTTGACACTAGAGCGAAGAAATAACAACATAAATTTAAATAAATATTTCATCCCCTCAAGTAGGGACTGAACCTACAGCCAGTCGCGCCTCAATTCAACTAGTTTAACATAGTTTTTTAATTTCTTTTATATTTCAGTATATCTCCTGTCAATGTATCGCCGGATATAACATGCCCAATGCCGCTATGAGTGCTGCAAATAACATAGCTTGGGACGCAGCTTCCGGTGCATATTCTTGTCCATCATGGAATTCATATGCTGCTCCATTAACTGCACAATGGGCACCTTCTATATCACCCTCGTCATATACAGCTGAATGGGCTGGATACTCTCCAGCTTCTTTATCAGCATCTTATGGCGGTGGCCTTGCTGTAGCTAGTGCCTCTCCAGTTGCTCCAACTGGTGTAGCCATGGCATCAGAAAATGCTTACGAAGGCGCCTTGGCTGTAGCTGGTGCTTTACCTTATTTGGGAGCGGTAGCTTTAGAGGGCTTATTACCTACTGCTGGCTCGGGTTCAATTATGTATGGCTGTGGGAATGGCAATGTTGCCATGTTGAGTGAAGATATCGCTGCTGGGTATAACGGACTTGCCAGTAGCTATAGCTATAGCCCGGAATTAGGATACGGATATGCTTCCCCTGCTATACAATATGAAACGAGTCCTGCGACACAAGCTTATTATGGATACGGAGGATACGGATGTGGGGTGTATTAAGAATTTAATGTTACATTTTAATCATAAGAATTTTAATTAATGAATAAAATAAATTAAATTAATTTTTGGCTATTTTTTATGTCTTGGAATGATGACGGATTTCTGAAATGAAGATGGATGGTTGGATCCTTAATGGATGATAGATGTTATCGAATGATAAAAACACTTAGTTACGGAGCTCTTTGATTATTTTATACTAATGACCAATTTTGCATATGCGAACTTTTTAACGCTTAACTACGAGTAAATGATATACAAATTATTTAAAGGAGACAAAAGAACTAATGGAAGTCCAAAAATAATGGATTTTAATTAGTAAAAAAAATCTAAAATCAAAATCAGCATTATGCTTTATCCTGCACACAACAGAGTTGGCCGCGTAGAGTGTTAAAACACTACGTTCCTCACTTTCCCCCGATTTCTGGAGGCACTGCGTATTTAGTCGTGGAACTGAACGACGCGTATTACCTGGCCACCAGAACGAAGAAATCAAAATATAAATTTAAATAAATATTTCCTCGACTGGAGATTGAACCCAAAACCAGTCGCGTTTACAGTCACACTTTGTGCTTTCTACGCCACGACTGGCCTCCTTCGTTACAGAAACAACAATATTCATAAAAGTTATAATTTTTTCAAATATATTCCAAAATGTTTGTATTCAGGCTAAGTTTTATATACATAAATAAGAGATAAAATTTTAAAATCTTAAAATAAAGTTCAAGTTACGTAATATGTTATTATGGTTGCAATTGAGAAATCTAGGGTTATAAGTGAACCTTTTGAATTAAATATTAATAACATAATATTAGATTCAGACGTAGAAGTGGCAAGCACTTTTGATTTTTTTTTTCATAAATTCCTAATTAAGTCGTTCTATATTTAAAAAAACATGTAGATAGATCCCAACATCACTTTATGCTTAAACATATATCACCAGAGGACATTGTTAAAATCTTATAAAGCCTTTATTTGAAAAAATATCACTATTAAAGTACTTGGTACTATTATACGTAATGTTGCTCCTTATCTTGTCTTTATTTTAGATGTATAGAAATTGCTACTTTTTCAGATTTAATTAAATATATTAAGATAATACTACTTTACAAAATTATTGGCGGATAGACTTGGTCGTGGAAAGTATAGACCAATCTTTGTACTACAATTATCAAGTAAAATATTTGAGAAAATAGTTTTCGATCAGATCACACTTTTTATGGAAGATCACATTTATGGAAGAGATTACAGAATGCGATTGGAGTATTTTGTGATTATACATGTTGTAACGGTACCTTGCCATCATCAAATATTTTTTTGTCACAAAATGCATTATTGTAACTTATTTATAAGAGACTAGCGGCCCGTTCGCGACTTCGCCGGCTAAAAAACATGATTATTGATTTAATAAACAGAATTGATTGACAAGTATAATGACTTCTAATATGTTTTTTTACTACTTTATCGTAATTTCTATAAGAATGTTTTATTGTTTTAAATTAATAAATACGACCAATGTTGATATTTGATATTTATAAAATATACATAAAGCTAAATTTTATTTTTGTAACATTATATTCTTTTTACCTATGTAATGTACGTCTCATCATAATTTTAAAACTCTGTTAAATGTGCTGATGTCATTGAATAATTTAATTTACTCCTTCAGAAACAGCCTTAAATGTTAAATTAATGATTTGAAGGATTCATAATATTCTTTGTAAAATAACTGTAACGATTGCATATTAACTCCTGTACAGTTTTTAAATGACTTAAATGTACAATTGGTAAATATATAGTTATTAAAGAGTACACGTAGAAAGGATGTTTGTAGGCATTTTGATATAGATTTATTTCAAACGAACGAACAAACCAAACAATCTATGTAAAAAAAAATAAATCAAAAGTAAATCAGCTTCACGCTGTATCCCGCTCACTGCAGGGTAGGCAGAGGGAACGTAGTGAAAGACACTTCGTTCCCCACTTTCTGCCGAATTCCGGAGGCATTGCGTGTTAAGTGGCAGAACTCAACGCCGCGCTTTGCCTCGACACCAGAGCGAAGAAATGGAAATATAAATTTAAGTAAATATTTCATCTCCTCGAGTGGGGATCGAACCCACAACCAGTCGGTTTACAGTCACACCTTGTGCCGCTGCGCCACGACCGGCCTCAACAATCTATGTATTTCCTTGATATTAGATCAAATCGTTCTTCATCTCTGTGTTGAATTAATTACGACTTAAGCGTAATTGTTATGATTTATGAAGGTAATCTTCCATTAGCAATTCCATTTTGTTTACTTTATTGTATAAAATATTGTGTAATAGTGCTTCAAAAATATACATTTTTATCAACAGTCATATAACCAAGACGTTTCGAATGACATTCTTTAGCCAGGAATCGCGATTGCTATATAATATTCGCAGGCAAACTAATGCTTTGAGTTCATTCAAATGACGATAACTTTTTTTTTAATGACCCGATTTTGATGAACCAAACTTTAGTAGTTAAGTTAAGTTAAAACAAAGCAATTGGTGAACTTTTTAAGTAAATCGGTTCAGTACTTTCAGAGAAAAATGTGGACAAAAAATGGGGGGACAGGGAGACAGACAAGAAATGAAAAAAATATATTTTTGATTTCTATTATTTCAAAATTACTAAATGTAAAATAAAATCAGCTTCATCAGGTAGGCAGAGGGAACGTAGTGAAAGACATTCCGTTCCCCACTTTCTGCCGAATTCCGGAGGCATTGCGTATTGAGTGGCAGAACTCAACGCCGCGCTTAGCCTCGACACCAGAGCGAAGAAAATGGAAATATAAATTTAAGTAAATATTTCATCTCCTCGAGTGGGGATCGAACCCACAACCAGTCGGTTTACAGTCACACGTTGTGCCGCTGCGCCACGACCGGCCTCAGACACTACTACAGACAGTACAGACAAAATATTTTTACTGTCTCATTATATAACAGAGATATGGTGTCGTGGAGTTTTATTAGAACGAATGAAATTGAATATTTTTGTAGCCAGCCAGTCGTTTTTATGTTTATTTTTGTAGGATATATGAGCAAAAATATATTTTGAAACGTGTACGTGCTTTCAACGCAGTTGGCTCTATATTACGAGGTTACGATGTCAATATTATAGAACCTGACGTTCCTTATCTTGTTTATTGTAATATTGAAAATTCTTGATCAAGTCTTGGCTAAAATCAAGTTTGCATAAAAAATGTTGATAAGCTTTAATATAAAAGAATAAAATATTTTACAGGAAATCATTACCTGCATAGTAAACTGTTCATTATGTCTTCCTTTACTTTCCTTTTAGTGTGCTTCCAAGCATTTTTCTTCCATGTAAGTATAAATTAATATATTATTGAAATAAATAAAATGATTTTACCTTAAATATATTTTATTTATTTAGCTTCACGCTGTATCCCGCATGCAGTAGGATAGGTAGTAGGAAATTAATATTTAGACACTCCACTTCCCACTTTCCGTACAGCTGCGCTTTGTTTTCTTACGGGAACAATCAAATGAAAATAATTCATTGTCCCGAGTGGGTATCGAACCCACCTACAGAATGTTTTTGTTTACAATCAGACCTGTGAGTCTTACTACGCCATGTGACCTCAAATATAATTTTGTAATTGTTAATTTTTCTTTTTGCAGAATGTCTACAGTCAATGCCTAAACGCTGGATTACCTAACGCGTACGGCCTTGGGTACGGAGCTGCTTTAGCTCCAGCTTCGCTAGCCCCAGCTGCAGCTCTGGCCTCAGGTCTTGCAGGAGCTGGTGCTTATGGTTTGAGTGCGGGTCTGGCACCAGGAGCGTATGCCCCAGCTGCTGAAATTATTGGCGCATATGGAGGAGCCGGTGTGGGTGATGTTGCAGTAGTAGGTGAAATGCCAGTTGCTGGTACCACTCTTGTAGCTGGTCAAGTACCAATCCTTGGAGCTGTTCGCTTTGCTGGTGACTTGCCGGCCGCGGGAACCGTTTCTATTGCTGGCAGCTGCGGTTGCGGATGTGGCAATGCTGGATATATTTATTAATTTTATGTGAATAATAAAATGTGTTCATAGCTCTAACAAATAATTATTTATTTTCTTATATTTTGGTACCTTTGGATTATTATACACGAAGTGTACTATATTCTTAATACGGAAGAAATACTCTTAATAGTCAAGAAATTCAAGTTTTGGGTATCATTATAGCGAAAAATGAAAAGTAATTTGTGAGATGGTATAGACGGACAAGGTAGATCCCTATCTTGCAGATTTTACCTATATATTAAAACAAATCAAAAGACAGAAAATACAGAAAAAAATATGTCATCTCTACATATGTATATATACCAGTACGCGCGATTAAGTAAGCCTTGAAAGTAAGTCATTGTCAAGTTCATTAACAGTCAATCAATACGTGAGAGTTAACAGAATGTGATGTTTGTTAGATTCACGCAATAATTACTGAACGGATTTAGATAAAACTTTGCGCGATATATTTAGCTTATACAACAGAATAACACGTAGGTTACCATTTATGTATTTTTTCGGGTTCGGGTTCGGTTGTTCGGGTGGTCCCACTGTAATTAAGTCCAATTCTAAGAATGCCATTCATAAGAAAATAATATAAGTCTTAAATTTGCATAGTTAACTGTTTGAAGTCGATGTTTTTGTAAAAATCATATTTTAATATATTGTTACTGTTAATATTTCGATGTATGAGGTATCGGTATCGATACCCATTATTACCATTCCCACTTATAAAAAACAAGCGCTCAGTACTGTACATCCAATCTAATCGATCCCAAATATCGATCAAATCAAAAGGGTCCCAAAGGGGATGTCCTTACCATACGTCGACATCCTCTCAACTAGCCACGTAGTGCTTGAAAATTTTTCATGGACAAAATACCCTCTGTTTTGCCTACTCGGTGTCGTTATAAAAGCCAGTAACGGTAAAGACTAACGGTATTAACGTCAAGTTCGAATTATTCATTTTAATTAGTTACGTATTTTTTCTTATATTAAAAAGTTGCATAAGCTATGTTTACTTACAATTTTTTGTTGATTTTAAATAGTTAAGAATTTTTAACCGACTTATGTAAAGAAGAGGATTTCAACTTGAATATTAAGAAAGTTAGTTCAATCTTCGTCTTTAAGGCTGTGAGATCCCAGGGCCTCCAGACCTACGTCATTCTAGCAAAGCTGATTATTAGTCGAATATGTAGTTAAGACGGTATGCGTACTAACTTGAAACAATGAAATGTACATAAAATCGAGGCTTGACGTAAACCATTACTGGAGTAATGGCCTACGTAAAGGGCCAGATGTTTATAAGCTGTTTAACATAAAGGCAAATTACCTTATACTAGCCAAATTTTACACATGGGGCATTTCAGAGGAAGCGGACAGGTAAAAAAGTCGAGATCTAAGATTTTTTTGAAGGTACCCAGGTCGTATCGACCTGAAAACATTGCCGCTGGTAGGCCACTCCACAGTTGCGTGGTGCGTTGGAGGAAGTGCAACGAAACCGCACAGAGTAGAGTGCCACGTATCTAGTTGGTGTGTATGGTATTTGAGTTAGTGATGTACTATGCGGTTAGAAAATTCGGCGGCAGGTAACGGGTCAAACAGTTCTCCATAACACCCCTCATGATGAATGCGGTAGAGTTCCAATGTGTCAAGCCTTTCACAGATCGTTGGGTTCCCAACTATTCAAATGGCTCTACGTCGTATGCAATCAAGTGTGTCAAGCTGATACAGGAGTGCACCAGCCCAGTGAGATATTCGCGTTATCTAAAAATTAGGTCCTAAAAGAATCTTTGCCTTCCAAGCTTCACAAGCTCTAATTTTCAATTGAAGTTTTCTTAAAATTATATTACTCTACAACAATGATTCTTTTCTACCTTTGCACCACCAAAAGTAAATAGGTATAATAATTCTACTGTTTCTGTTGGGGAAAGCTCTTGGTTTCGAAATTGGTGAAATAACATGAGCCTATTAGTGTATTAGAAATATACATGTCTCTTCTTCTCTTTTTGCCGGCTTTTAGGATCCACCGTTTTTGCATTCGCCTACGGAACCATATTGATCCAATTTTTTAGAGTTCCATTCGTTTAATAATGTAGTTTGCATCACGCATATAGCAAGGTAGATAGAGAGACTTGGGAACCTAGTGTTAAGACACTTTGTTCTCATTGAGACAGTTCCGTTCCACATTTTCTGCAGAATCATGGATGCATTGCGTGTTGAGTGGCGGAACTCAACGCCGGGTTTTGCTTTGCTTTTGCTTACGCCATTAACAAACTAAGAACATTAACTATTTTTTAAACATTTTTAAAGTATTAATCCACACTTAGGAAAGATAAATACTTATTTAGAAAACGTATAAAACACATTTTATACATTTTCTAAATAAGTATTTATCTTTCCTAAGTGTGGATTAACACTTCAAAAATGTTTAAAAAATATTTAAAAAAAAAATAGTATTCTCTCTTGCCAAACGATAATTCTTAGCATTGGGTAGCGGAAATTTGTAAAAATCTCCCTACAGAGATGCTAACAACATAAATAAGTTGTAACAAGCGTATAAGAATTTCGACGTAGCTTGGCGAGAACGTATGGCTCAGTGGTCAGAGCGTCTGGTCGGTTTCCACGAGACGCGGGCTTCGAGTCCCGCTACGTTCAAATTTTAATACGTTTTCTAAATAAGTATTAGAGACCATTAACTATTTAAATTCCATTCTTTACTTGTACTTCTGTAGTAAAATCAAAATAACTGAGTAATTGGCAGAGTAACTGAGTAAGAGTGATTGGCAAAAAGTGCCTTGGGTAGTGTCGGAAAGCACTAAGAAAGTATTTCTCGAATCTTCTACGGGACAGGAAATCACAAAATTTTACGTTTTGTAGTACACACAAGAAAAGAACGATTTACAAGAAACTTATTTATTTTATTACGAAACCCTAACATTGAACGTGATGAAACAAATAAAAAACTTAAAAATATACTTAGTAACAGTAGCTCGTATAGTAACAGTAGTTATCTGTTTTGGTTTATAAGTTTTTTCACAATTCCATTACAAATATTTCATGACGTATGGAGAATTTAAAAATAGATGATTATTTTATAACTATAAAAACTATTTTTTATTGCCAACTTCATTCCAAAAGTGAAGTTAAATCGAAGCACCATGTCTTCTTCTAAAAGTATCATTGTCGTTTGTGCTGTAGCGTTATTACAGGTAAACATTTAATAAATTAAAACACCATTAAATAAAATAAAAGCAGCAGAATTTGAATTCATTATCGAATACGTTCAGTAAGCCATGGCTCAATGTGGCTCGATAGCCAGATTGAAAATTTTATACGCTGTCTTGCGAGTTCTCTTAAAGACAAGAAAGAGCATTTTTAATAGAGAATTATTTTAAAATCATTAATACATTTTGTTTGTGTTGAAAACATGGAAATTATTCATCGAAGACTGGTTGAAAAATTTTCGACGAACAACTTCCATATAAAATTTGTTTCTACAAGATATCTTCTTGCTCAGTTCCAGCTTTACTATGGACGAAAACAACTGTCATCCAGTTGAGATTAAACGATTTACTGTGACAGAACGTTTACAGAACAGATGAGATTTTTTGTTTAATTCTATTCATTTTATTATTTATTGTTGTTTTGCAGTCTATTGCGGCACAAGTTATTGGGGCCTGTAATGCTGCTGCTGCAGCTCAAGGTGCATTTCTAGCTGGTCCATACGCTGGTCCATATGATGGATTTTATGGTGCATTTGGAGCTGGATATGGATCTCTCACATTTGCCGAACCATATGCTGGTTTTGCTACCCCCAATGCTGCGCCATGCACTACTGCACCATTTGCTGCTATATCATATGCAGCTGCGCCATTTGCTGCTGCTCCTTTCGCTGCACCGTATGCTGCGCCATTCGCTGCTGCAGCTTTTGCTGCTGAGCCATACGCTGCTGCACCATTCGCTGGCCCTGCTGCACTCAAAGCATCCAATGGTGGTGGACTTGTCGTTACCAGCGCTTCACCTATTGCCCCTACTGGCGTCTCTATCATATCTGAAAATGCCTATGACGGTCCTCTGGCTGTATCTGGTTCCATACCTTTCCTTAGCGTAGTAGCTTTAGAAGGCGCTTTACCGACCGTAGGAGCGGGCGCAGTGACATATGGTAGTGGAAATGGAAATGTAGCAATGATGAGTGAGGATCTTGCTGCTGATATATATGATATATATAACGCAGTAGCAGCTCCCTTCGCTTACAATGGTTATGCTGATGCAGCTTACGGTTATGGCATGGCAGGACTTTACGGTTACGGCCCTTCTGCCTGTGGTTGTGGTTTTTAATTAGACTAAAGGTCACAATAAATTGATTTGAATTGAAATGATTTTGTTTTTGTAAACATTTTTTTATTTTAATTTATAGGACATAATTAGATATTCCGTAGTATATCTTCCGTAGTATATATTACTCAAAAATTGGATGTATAAACATAAAAATGTAGCGTAGCATCTGATTGTAAATGCGACGGTTTTGGGTTTCTTTCCTCTTTCTGGTGACACCCGCCGCCGCTGCCTGGCTACTTGACAGCTGCAGTTGTTTCTATTAATCTTTTTGTTTTGGGTCTAGATTTACAATGCATTAAAATTTCAAAAGGTGCCATATTATATGAAATATTATCCAAGAAAACATCGCAGCATCTCCTTCTTCTTCTAACTTAATGTCAAAGATGTTATTTCTGAAATCATTTTTCTTAGGTCAATTTTCAGCATTTCAAAACAAAACACCAATTGACCTTGTATAGGGCCCAGATTTGGACTCGTATGGAGTACTGTTTTCATCTCTGGGCTTCTGCACCCCAGTATCAGCTTGACATAATTGACCACCTACAACGTATAGCAGCTTGATTCCTTGAGGACCCAATGATCTCTGAAAGGCTTGACACGTTGGCTTTGCCTAGTGACGTTTCTATTCAGTGAGTTCTCCACCGTATTTATCTGGGCCTGTTACCTACCGCCGAATTTGCTCATCGCACAGTACATCACAAACTAAAGAACCAAACACACCATCTAAACACGTGGCATTCCACTAGTGGGTGGTTTCGTAGGAACTTCTTTCCACGTGCCATGCGTGGAAGGGTTCGGTAGTCTTTCCAGGCCAATACGATTTCGATATCTTCAAAAAGACTGCGGTAACGTACTCTGATATCACACGGGATCGTCGGCGGCACTCCCTATCAGGTAACCGGTATTCTCTTTTGCTTTGTCTTTTTCCTTAAAAAATATAAGCTATAATAATAATAGTGAGTACAATATGGAATTGCTCCAATAGTTACAATTGCTTCATGAATAGTCAAGGACTTTTGCAATTAGAATTTTCAGTTTTTTTGACATAAATATGTAGGCGCCACAAGTGTTGTTTAGTTGTGATGCGTGTATTAGCCGGAATTACGACCGTATTAAGCTTCACTTCACTTTCAAAATGCAGGGTACAAATGGCTTCGTTATATTGTTAAGCTGGCTTTTCCGGTATCAATTGCAACTTTCAGCCGAATTCTGGAGGTGTTGCGTGTTGAGTGGCGGAACTCAATGCCTTTTGCCTCAAGACCATAACGAAGAAATGGAAATATAAATTTAAACAAATATTTCATCTCCTCGAGTGGGGATCGAATCCACAACCAGTCGCGGTTTTAGTCACGCTTTGTGCCCCTGCGCCTCAACTGCCAAGAATCTAATGATTGTATTTTATACAAGTAGTACACTAACTTTTTAAGTTGAGTAGGACATATATTGAGTAAACGAATATTGATAAAATAAAACGATATATAAAAAAAAAACATTACACATTTAATAAAACGAAAGAAAACAATAAAACAAATATAAACACTAATAACGTGGAGCGTAACCACTATTGGCACAACCTAACCCATTCAAACCACTAGCAATACCGAGGCTAGCATATTCGGGGGCGACACCCTCTAAGCCCTCACTTACGATGCCAACGTTGCCATTACCGCATCCATACGCAACTGCACCTTGTCCAATAGCTGCCAGCGGACCCTCAACGGCAACAACCCCTAAGAATGGCATTTGTCCGTTAACAGCTAGTAAACCCTCAATAAGCAAGTCGTCTGAATGCACTGTGATGCCAGTTGGGGCGATAGGTGAGTAGCTAGTCACTTGGAAACCACCACCATTGAATGTCGTGGTTATTTCTGGCACTTCAGGCAAAGAGGCATATGCCAAGCTGCTAGCGCACGCTCCTGCTGCTGCAGGGTTTATATTGTTGCCATAATATCCAGCTCCTATGCATTGTGATGAAATAGTCTGTAAAATTACTTAACGTTATTGATCAGTTGTGATATATAATAACAATAAGCATATTTCTACTCATCTAATAACACATTCGACATTTTTCTTTCTTCTTCTATAACAAAGTGAACAAAATTGCCAAAATTCGATGATAATAAATTTGCACAAAAAATAAAGTAACTTAAAAATTATTCATGATAATGATTTGAGAATGAGTGAGGGCTAATTTCGCAATTCCGCTTCAGGAATTTTAAAGTATATAGCATATACTTTAACCTAATGATAAGACATTCGGATGCTTACTTTTCACCCGACTTTTGAATTGCTTTGTGTACCAGAGCGACGAAATGAAAATACAATGTCGCATCTACAGTCTAACGGTTCACTGGACCACGATGGACGCTATGTTTGCTTCACAGAAGCTACCAGTAACAATCTACTAATTTTGCTTCGACAGTATAAAAATAGTGTAAACCTCACCTTAGTAAATAATGCAAAAACGAAAACACTTATTTTATTTGAGAACATCTTGATGTACTTTGTACACCTTGTGGAATGAAAGCTTTTTATAAAATGTAAGTATATATAGAGAACGATAAGCTATTGTGCCATTAATTGATAAAAATTGAAATTGCTTTTACTTCAACATTTCACATAAAATAATATTAACAAATAAAATTAAAAAGGGTATTGTGATAGTAATGTCTTAATATTTCATTTTTATCACTGATTGACGTGAAACACATTACACACTTCCAGATTTCGATGAAAATTAAAATTTTGTGTCTTGCTAGCTAGAAGCTAGATACTTAAAAGTTTTGATTTTTCCAATTTATACAAGGTTTCATTAAGTTCCACCACCTTACGAGTTAATATTGCACTATTAATTTAATATCTATTTATTCTTATCACTATTTAAACACAACATGCGCGTTTAATGCTGAAAGCAATTTCTTTCAGCCAACCTTGTCATGTAGGAAATGATATATAATGAAACATACATGGATTTTATAAAATTTAAATTTATTAAAATTTAAAAACTATTGTCAAGCCGAATTTTTTAATATTTTCTCAGAAATAATATAAGAAATGACGTTGTCCATTGCCAGTCACTTATGCATGGTTATAACTCCCTGCCAGACACACCCGCAAATCCTATAAACTATAAGCGCCTACAAAAATATTTGGAGCAAATAATATTTTTTTCATTTTAGTATATTATATGAGATTCATAGGCGCTTGTTATATATATATATATATATATATAGTGGTTATTTACATGATACTCAAATATATATATAACCACATGCACGTGCAAACACACAGTTATGTGGAAATCATGAAGGGAGTTCATTTTATCTATAAGAAACGGCCAATGCAATGGAAACTGCAATTGACAATTATTTTTTGTCGCAAAATCCCTTAATGTGACTTTTACAGATTAAAATTGGCTTTTACAGCATATCACAGAAATGGATATTTTATAACATGAACGGTCATGTGCTGCGTAAATGTTGAAAGTGATAAAAAATCATGTACGAGTAATGTAACGAAAATTTTTTTTTGTTATGGAAAAGACACGGCAAACGAGCGTTCGGGTCACCTGATGGTAAGTGATGACCGCCGCCCACGGCCCCGTGCAACACCAGAGGAGTTACAGGTGCGTTGCCGGCCTTAAAGGTGTATTGGGCACCGGGGCCTGGCATTACCTGATGCGAAAACTACTGGCATAATGCCACTACTTCACCCCGGTTGTAAATGCCGGGGGTGGTAATGATCCGGTCGAGTGTGCCCATGCGTGTTGGCATTGCTGGCGACGTGACTCTACCACACGTACTTTAGTCGCCTCTTACGACACTACCAGTACCAGGATGATTCTATTCTAGGCCGGGACCATACGGAAAAAAGAATACATATTGTAATCCTTTAAAAAAAATACATAAACTCGGCGATAGCATTTATTTACGCATAGTATTATCTATTTTTTTATGTTTTATTATATTATTATACATTTCGTGTTTCTTTTAATTTTATCACTTTTAAATATTTATTTTATGATGTATGTAATATTTATATAATATAGATTTTGTAAAATAAGTTTTATATAGTTTTTTTTATATTTATTTAATTTTATATTTAATTTTGTTTTTATTATTTACTTAAATTTATATTTCCATTTGCTCTGCCTACCCTGCAGTGTGCGGGATACAGCGTGAAGCTGATTTTTTTTTTTTTTTTTTTTTTTTTTTTTTTTTTTTTTTTTTTTTTTTTTTTTTTATATTTATATTTATTTGTTTCTTATATATTTCTTTGTTTACGTTTACTTATAATTTTATACCTGGCTATAGGCTTATATTTTCTTTCCAATCCTATTGAAAACAGAAAATTATTATAAATAATTTAATTAATATATTCAAATTCAAATAATTTTATTCAAAATAAGAAGTTACATGCTTCATTTTTTTAACGTCAAACCATTTACCACCAGTTCACTAAAGTTAATGCCTTAGACCTGAGAATAACCGGCGCAAAAAACTCAGCGGGACCTATTTATTAACGATATAAGTAAGTCATATACGATTTGTCGTCTTTTTATTTAGAAAATCAATGAGGTGTCATCAGCAAACAATACTATCTCATGGTTAGTATTAACAAGATAAATAATTTATATATATTAAAAAGAGAAAGGACCAAGAATAGACCCTTGTGTGACCCCCATGCTCATTACCGAACCAGGAGATTTCTTGCCATTCAAATCAATCTTCTGAACTCTGTCAGCTAAATAAAGGTCAGAAAATTCAGTGCACGTCCGTACGTTATGCCGTATTTGATTTAGAATATTTTTTTCAAAAATCTTACTGAACAAGGTAAGTATGGAGGGGAGCAACAGCGTCTATTATATAACTAATCAATTTGACAGAAATATCCCATAGATCTGCCGTTTTCTTGATATCAAGGGACTTAAATGTCTTAATGATGTCCCGTGAATTGACTTATTTAAGTCAGCCATTCAGCGACTGTTGTGAAAAATATAAGTTTATCGGTTGATGAAACTGGAATATCAGTAAAGAATTTTTCAAAAACACATTCAACTTCTTGATCTGAGCTGGTTAAACCATTGTCAATTTTTAATGTTAATTCAGAGTTATGGTTCTTAGCTTTTCGAGTTTCACAATTTATTATCCCGTCATTTTAATTTCATCAAAAGAAATTTTAATTTTGTTTTTAATGTGTAAAGATTTCGCTATGGCATATACTTTTTTAAACAATTTAGAATAGATTCTAACATAATGGTTGAATGATTCACTATGGTTATATGTTCTCTCACTATAAAGTTCATATAACCTTTGTCTACTCTTATGAATCCCCACAGTCGCCCAATCATTAAATGGAATGGAATATTTAATAAATATTCGGATAGTTGAAGCGACCGAAGCCGCGTCTGGGTCCGCTAAATATATGTAAATATTAAATAAAATTTCACCTATTATTTTTCAATTTCCTATAGTTTGAAGATATTAAAATATTACTTTCTATAATTTATTTAACGTTAAAATTTATTTGTAGAAGGAACAGAAATAATAATTTAGGAAACATTAAGACATTCAAATATAATTCTTACTATTTTATTATAATAAGATATCTATATTACAGATAAACATTATTAATAGGCATACAAAGCATTTCCGCATCCACATCCGCAGCTACCTGTGATAGATACGGTGCCGGCAGCTGGAAGGTCACCAGCAAAACGGACAGCACCGAGGATAGGTACTTGTCCTGCAACGAGCGTGGTACCAGCGACTGGCATCTCTCCTGCGACTACGACGTCACCAATACCTGCACCGCCGTATGCACCGGCTAGTTCAATAGCGGCAGGACCCATGCCGTATGGACCAGGGGCTCCAAGTTCAACCGCAGTGGGTGCCAGTCCAAAAGGCGAGGCTGCCAGACTTGCTCCCAAGCCGTAAGGAGCCGCCAAGCCGGCTGTTGCTGCTGGAGACAATGGGGGCCCGTAGTAACCAGCGACATTAAGTGGTCCAGCTGCGCTAAGACATTGGCTGTTTATGTGCTGAAAATGAATTATTTATTTAAAAAAGAAATGTAAAGAAATTATTATGATAAATAAAAAATGTATAGAGGCCGGCCGTGGCGCAGTGGCACGAAGTGTGACGTTAAAACCGACTGGTTGTGGGTTCGATCCCCACTCGAGAAGATGGAATATTTACTTAAATTTATGTTTCCATTTCTTCGCTCTGGTGTCAAGGCAAAGCGCGGTGTTGAGTTCTGCCACTCAACACGCAATGAAATCTCCAAAATTCGGCAGAAAGTGGGGAACGGAGTGTCTTAACACTAGGTTCCCTCTGCCTACCCTGCTGTGTGCGGGATATAGCGTGAAGCTAATTTTAATTTGATTTTTTTAAATAATGTATAGAAAAAAATATTGAATTACCTGAAACAAACACATTTGGACGCATAATAAAAAGAAAGTAAAAGACGACATGTTGGATCTAGGTAAAGCAAATTTATGATAGTGACCTACAACTCAATTCTATATATAATATCAATTATACATTACTTTGCGTAACTATTATCGGGCTGACATAATTAATTTTGAAATTCTTTTAATATTACATATTTTTGTTGTAAATGTAACAGAGCTTACATTATAATTTTTTTCATAATGAGTGATAAAGCATATATCAGAAATACAAAATAAGTATATAAAGCATTAAAAACTACAGCACATTATCAACAACATTAAAAAATAACTTGAATATTTAAAATGTTAGCAAAGGCTGTTCTATTTTTCTGTGCTCAAGCATTAATAGTTAAGGTAAGATAATAACACCTTATAATAATATATAAAAAAAATCTCTACATAAAAAGTATGTTTAAAACTATGTTTTATATTTTAGTGTATATCTGGACAATGTCTTGGATCAGCTTACAATGCTGCAGCTACTAGTCTAGCCTGGGAAGCAGCCGCAGGTGCCGCACCGTGTGGATCTCCCGCTGCCTGGAACGCTGCTGGGGCCTGGAACGCTGCTGGGGCTCCTTTGGCTGCATCATGGGCTGCTGCTCCTATGGGCGCCTATCCTTATGCAAACGCTGAATGGTGCGCCACTGCTGGATACTCACCAGCAGCTCTCACAGCGTCAAATGGTGGAGGTTTAGCGATTACTAGTGCTTCCCCTATTGCCCCTACTGGAGTCGCTATGACATCTGAAAATGCATACGAAGGGCCATTAGCAGTAGCTGGATCACTACCCTTCCTAGGAGCTGTAGCGTTAGAAGGTGCTTTACCAACAGCGGGCGCGGGTGCAGTTACATACGGTTGCGGAAATGGTAATGTCGGTATATTGAGCGAGGAACTTGCACCTGCTAGCTACAACGCGCTTGCCGGCGCCTACGGCTACGGACCGGCCACAGCTGCCGCTGAGCTTAGTTATGGATACGGGGCTCCGTTCGCGTATGAAGCTGGTATTGCAGGACCTGCTTACGGTGCCTATGGTTATAGAGGATGTGGCTGTGGAGCATTATAAGAAAATAATAGTTCTTTTAATACTCAGAATTAAACTATACATAGTAAATTAATACCTAATATTTTATTTCACTTACCCTCATTTGCTTAAAAATATGTTAATATTTATTGGAAATAAATAAATGTTAACAGATTTTTACAGAATATAAATACACTCTCTGGTAGCAAGATAAAGTATAGTGATGAATTCCGGCACTCAACAAGCAATTCTCCATTGCCCGGAAAGTGGAGAACAGAGTGTCTTAAGTTAAGGCTCTTAACATTGGGTTCCCTCTGTCGATAATAACCTTATTATTTTTGAAGAACTAAAATGTACAATAAGTACAAAAAATTGTGGAGTTGGGAAGTATGTTCGTACTAAATATACTTGAAAAACAAATAAAGATATAGGGTTGATTGAAGAAAAGAAGAAAGACGTAATAATCAGGTAGTTTAGAGGTATTTTTGAAGGTTTTTGTTTCATCATAATATATACAAAATTAAGTGTTTGGGCGAATGAACTCATGTCGAGAATGGGCATGCTATAAGCCTCATATCCTGGCTAAATAAAACAGAAATATTCTTAGAAAGATTTGCGAGGTTAATGAAAAACTTTGAAGTCTCAACCTCACCACACCAGAGAGCAACAGTCAACTCCTTCTGCAAAAAATCAGGGCAGTACACACAATGGACGCCATAGACGTTAGGTTTTGCATGATGGTTTGAGCTGTACAAGCATACCTACTCTAGTTTCATATACGTTGGGGTTTGCATGCATTTTTTTGCCATGAACTCTCAGTTATTCTCAGCTACGTGACGGTCTGTGTAGGACGCCTAGTAGGTACTGTATACGGTGTCTACCAACCTAGAATGGACGATGACGATGTGATAGCTGTAATATTTGTTTAGTTGGCACTTGTTTCTGTAAAATAGAAAAAGAGGTCGCAGCAAAGGGTTTAAACGCTATTTATTGAAAAGAAAATATTTCCCGCATTTCGCATTTTTCTAACGCGTATGGGCTCTATAAGAAATAGTTAGTGGTAGTTTGATTTAATAATTATGTCAAGTGACAGACGAAACCTCAGCGTACCCGTGACTACGGACTACTGTAGTGTTTGAAATGACAACATTCTAAAGTATATATAATACTTAATATACGCGATCAATCCGGTTAACTAGTTTCATTTAAAAAATATACAAAATTATTGATTTTCCTTTCTCTAGCTTGTAAAAATATCACCCGCATATTCTTATTTAATAATAGAAAATAAACCTGTATTCCGGGTGAACTACAACTCAAATTTATTATTTTATCGAAATATAAAAAATATATGTCAAATAATAACTATAGAAGGTACACGTAGAAGATGTAAAAGCGAGATACTACTATACTAATGTTATTATAATAGCATGCTGTAATAAGAGCTGAAATCTTCTACATTGACATGCTCACTGCGCGACAATTTTTTGAAAAGTTACATCTGGAGCGGTTGGAGTCTATTTAAGCCCGTACAAGAATTCTCTGTACGGCGGTTGAGACATGTTTCAATGATTTCGTAAATGTTTAGTAAATGTCTTGACCAGGAAACTGTTACCTGTTTTTTGCTCCAATTATTTGTGTAGTTTAGTTTCAGTTATACCTAGCTTCGTCCCGAATTCATTGCAATCCCTACAAACCTTAAATTCCAATGGTGATTGTTAAAGTAATACAAACTTTTGTTCAACCTTACCATATCACGTTCTTTATATAAATTTTAAGCGTGCTCCATCGACTTTGGTTGCAGAACTAAAGCCCACTGAAATGTTTGATTTAATTCGAATTCAATCTCAACCCTCACTATACTACAATAAAGTCGAGAGAGTACGAGTCGAGGGTTCACAGAAGTATAAAGAAAGCTATATTTGATTTTATCATATGTCACAATATGCCCACGGTTGAGCATTAACGCACGAAAGGCAAAAAACGAATTTTACGACGTGCAAATTCGTGGTGAGGTAATTCGCTTATGGTAGGCCTCATGACGTAGAAGTCAGTCGTTGTGTTATTTGCTGTAGTGATATTGATGAATATGAATCAATAATAATAATGAATAATGAATATGATGATATGTGATGAGTCGACATTAAACTTCTCAGACATAAAGAAAATTGTATTTGTCTTTGTTATACCTAATTTACTATTGAGCGTAGACATCTTCCGCTCCATGGGAACAACTAGCACCACCGTAAAGTCTACATGAAACCGATTTCGACCGATGCAGTGAATGTATTAAAACAGATAAGGTAAAACTGAAGCTGAAAGATTTTTTATGAAAATATTTAATTTCGTCAATTAATAATTTTGTCAATTTGTGTAATTCTTAGACTTGGATAATATACCTTTAATAAATTAAAACTAATTTAGAAGCTAAGTATAGATTGTATTAACAGAAGCTGTGGAGCGTTTTGGACATTTATCCTTGAATCATAAAAAAATATCTGGAATTAAATATTTGAAGTGCTATACTTATGGAATCAGCTACACTATAATATAAAATCAATTTGCGTTCGTGTTTCAACAACGACAACAGGCAATTATGAAAGTAATATGGTCATCAACCTTCTCAAATAAAGTTGTGAGCATCAAATAATATAGAATATATCAAATCATCAAATAATATAGTAAATAAGTAAAAATAAGAAAATTTAAACATATTTTTTTAATATTAATATAAAAAGAAATTAATTTTCTAAATAGCTCCGCAGCCACATCCTCTATAGCCGTAAGCAGGTCCTGTGAGACCGGCCTCATAGGCAAGAGGAGCGCCGTACCCGTAGCCAAAATCAGCGGCGGCGGCGGCGGCCGGCCCGTAGCCGTACGCACCCGCGAGCGCATTGTATCCGGCGGGTGCGAGGTCCTCGCTCAGCATAGCCACGTTACCATTCCCGCAGCCATAGGTTACCGCACCAGCGCCGGCTGTGGGCAAAGCGCCTTCCAGGGCTATGGCACCCAGGAATGGGAGAGCCCCGGACACGGCGAGGGGACCTTCGTAAGCATTCTCAGATGTCATTGCGACGCCAGTTGGGGCGATTGGCGAGGCACTGCTGACAGCGAGACCTCCACCATTGGAGGCAGCGAGAGAGGCGGGTGAGAATCCAGAGGCTGCCCATTCAGCATAAGGAGAACCAGCCAGTGGAGCAGCGGCCCAAGGTCCAGCAAAAGGAGCTCCAGCCGCGCAAGGGGCAGCATTCCATGCTGCAGGGGCAGCGTATGGGCCCGCAGCTGCTTCCCAAGCCAAACTGTTAGCTGCTGCATTGTATGGAGAGCCGAGGCATTGTCCAGAAATGCTCTTAAAAGAAAAAAAATGTGATTTAAGTTTCCCCGTTTTATATTTAAGGAAAGGCAGTTCTTGCAAAAATTATTATGTATATAGAAAGAAAAAAAAGTATTTAAAAAAAATATCATGTTTTTTTTCAAATTACTTACTAGACTATTACTATAGTAACCGAAAAAACTGTAAAAAAGTATAAATATTTACCTTGATTACTAGTGCTTGGGCGCAGAGTAGTAAAACAGCTTTTGCTACCATATTGATGATTTAACTCCAACAAAATTAATGAATGATGATGTTGTCGATATTTTCTACGACTTTATATACTCATATTTATTTCTTATATTAGGACATCTAACATAAATTACAACAATATCTTATGAAAATATTATATCAATTTTATCAAACTTACATTACTAGAGACTTTAAATATAATTAGGTAATTATTTGTACAGTTATTATTATATCAAAATGATTAAAATAATGTAATGGAACTTTAGGTCATCAGCTTCACGCTGTATACATAGAGATAGGGAACCTAGTATTAAGACACTCTATTCCCTACTTTCCGCCAATGTCGGGAGGCATTACGTATTAAGTGGCGGAAATCAACGCCTCGGTTTTGTCTCGACACAAGAGGGAAGAACTAAAATTATTATTGTAAATAAATATTTTATTTATTAAATGAAACTAATTTAACCGGATTAATCGCGTATATTTAAGATTTAATCTTAAATATACGCGATTAATCCGGTTAAATTAGTTTCATTTAATATGTGTAATAATCGAGAAAATCAAAGAACTTATTAAATATTTTATATGGGGCGATGCCAATCTTGTCAGGTTTACCGCTACCAAAACCTAAGCGTGTTAATTCTCTGCAAACGGAACTTTCATATAGCTAATCATCTTGAGTTTCTTGGCATGAACCGTCGGATTTGAACTGACAGCTTCTCCAACTTTATCAAATTCAAGTCCGTGTATGGAGTACTGCTGCCACCTTTGGGACGGATCTGCTAAATATCAGTTAGCGACTTTAGACTCGATTGAAAATCGCGCCAAGAAGCTCCTTGGAGACACAGTGACAGGCCTTGAACATCATCGAAAAGTAGCCTGTCTGTCAATATTTTGTAGGACATTTCGGAGATTATGCAGCAGCGCTACACGACTTAGTACCCTCTTCTCCTTTCCATATGCTTGTTAGAGTCGATGTACTATGAAACGTGAAGCTGTGATACTGTTTGAGTCTACAATATTTGTCGGTATGACTGTTTTTCTTAAATTACATATGGGCCCGCATATTTATTAATTGGCTAATGGACTTAGCAGCTTTTGATAAAAAAAATAGACTATTAACTGACGTGGATAAAGCTTGCCTTATTTACTCATTACTTTCAAAGTATTTGGTCCATTGGGGTCATACTTTCGGGTAATGTGGTCACATGTGTGGTCACATTACCCGAGTGGTAGAAAAGCGTGAAATTTAATTAAACTCCAGCCTCGGAAATTAATATATGCTCAATACATCGTCGAAAATATAGCATAAAAAAATCACGATTTCACCAAAATCGGTGTACAAAATATTAATAATAGTAATTAAAGCGAAAAAATGTTAGCGAACAATCTACACAATTAAAAATAATCCTTGTAAGATATTTAAAGTTTTAAGTTATTACCTAATTAATGATTTTTCATCTGACAATCCTTGGTGAAAGAATTTTTGCCTTCAGTATATTTCAAAAGTACATGTACTTTGTGTCTCTGTGTACTTATATTAGGTATTAGGTATTATGATTACTAAAAAATAATTGCAAATCTGTAAACAATTTACGTAAAAAAATTTCATCGTCATTTTTAATGGCGTCATTCGAAGCGTTCAAGGACGCCGTCGCTCTATGAAGGCGTGTGTGGATAGATTTTTTGTTATATGTTCTACATAGCTGGGCAACAATAACCTGTATAGAAATGTGAAAAAAAATAAAAAAAAATCTGTGTTATAAATCTTATGGATGAAAGGTATACCGATTTTCCATAAGCTTAATTTACAATTTTTATTTGCGTCCTTTTAGGATTAAAATGTCTATGTTAATTTTTTGAACGTCAATTTACCACCAGTTCTCTAAAATTTATGCTTCAGATCTGAGAAGAACCGGCGCAAGAAACTCAGCGGGAATTCTTTTTTAAAACAATTTTATACAAATACTTATTTAATTATATGTGACAATGATAACTATGAAACAGACTAGAGCGAGCATTTCATACCCATGACAACACGCCTTGTGTTATCATTTACATAATTATTACTTTCGTAATAACCTTCAACACACAAACTTTGATAAAATCGTTAATGTTTTTCTTAATATTTACAAAAATGTAATGAGATGCAACATTCAAAATATGAATTTCTTTAAACTTTTGCTTTAAAGGAGTGTTTATGGCCCAAGTTACAGATTGCACGAATAGCTCGCTTCTGCAGGACCAATATTGGTTGAATACCGGCTGCATTACTCCAAAGTAAAATCCCAAAGGATATAAACCTATCGAACTAGCTACAGTAAACAAGTCGAGCTGTTTCGATGTTAGTTCATGATTGATTTTTTTAACTCCGAAAACTGCGTCTAAAAGTCTATTCGCTAATCCATTAATATAAGGCACTCACTGTAATTTAGAGTGAATAGTGATACCAAGAAATACCGTAGAATCGGCAGGATCCACGGTTTGTATTTTTAATAATTTTTTTATGGAAAAATACAAGGCAAACGAGCGTATGGGTCACCTGATGGTAAGTAACCACCACCGCCCACGACCCCGTGTAACACCAGAAAAGCTACAGGTGCGTTGCCGGACTTTAAGGTGGAGATAGACGCGCTTTCACTATTCAAACAACAAAAATTTTCGTGTTAGGTGTTCTAAAAATCATATTAATACAATCAGTTTTTTTACCTTCTGTAGTAAGTTATTAACACTGAACCAATGTACTACAGAGGGCATTGTTTATATCGTGAAATGAAAATGAAATGTAAAAATGTATTTATACTGAGGTCTTCATTAGAGTAGTAAGGGCGTTCGATATGATACAAATACACTCCCGGTGCCTGCCCAGGTCTAATGTTAAGAGGCTCTTTGACACTTCATATCACTTTCTAACCCTACCAGTACATTTACCTATACTACATTTTTTGTGTATTATAAATTGTTAATGTGCGAATAATAAGTAAGAAATATAATAAATATATCTTTTGAATTTTGAATTTCTATATATATATATAATGCACATTAATCATACAATAGTCAATGCTTAACTGTAACTGGAATATTGGAGGTGTGTGTATAGTAAAATAAACTTGATATCTTGTAAATTGTTTAATTAATCATAAAAACAAACAGTACAACTCTAATATATATAAGGCGCGTTACCGCATCCGCATCCGCAACTACCGGTTATAGACACAGTGCCAGCAGCAGGTAAGTCTCCCGCGAAGCGTACAGCTCCAAGAATGGGGACCTGTCCAGCGACCAGCGTGGTACCGGCGACCGGCATTTCACCAGTGACGGCGACGTCACCGATACCTGCACCGCCGTAGGCACCAGCTAGTTCAATAGCGGCCGGTGCCAAGCCGTATGCACCGGGGGCTCCCAGTTCTACTGCAGTTGGTGCTAGTCCAAAGGGCGAGGCTGCCAGACCTGCTCCTAAGCCGTATGCCCCCAAACCGGCAGCCGCAGCAGGAGACAAAGCGGCACCGTAGTAGCCCGCGGCATTAAGGGGTCCAGCTGCGCCGACACATTGGCTGTAGATGTTCTGTAATAATAATAAAATTACATTAAGTATTTAAACAATGAAAAAATTAAATTATTGTTAGTTAAATAATATTAACAAAAAAAATGTTAGATATTAAAAAAAAAAATTAATTCTCCTTTTTAACCAATTAAGTTAACGACTTCATAACGCCTCGTCTATATTCTTAATCAGTCATTATAATGTTTTCAATGTAAGAAACACAAGTGAAACGAATATTGAAGTATTATTGAATTAAAGCGGAACCTTAGATATTCACCTGGACTAAGAATATTTGGACGCAGAAAAGGATAAAAGTGAAGGATGACATGTTGAGTTTGGTTAATTCAATTGTTTGTTTCTGATGTTTCAAATCAAGACCATTCCTACTTATAGTAAATCGTTATACACATGTTTCATAACAGAAAGCATCCTGACATAATTATTACTTTGGAAATATATAGTAACTTAATTTTTGAAACAATAGAATAGGTCATAGGTACAAGTTGTGACATAATATTTCACACACAAATGCTGATAAAGTAAAAGTGATGACATAGTAGCATATAAAACATTTACAATTATTGTTTTTAATTATACTTAGATCGTGAGTTCGTTTGAATAATATCATCATGGCAGCCAAAGCAGTTCTCGTATTATGTGCTCAGGCACTATTCATTAAGGTATCTATTTATAGACGCATTTGAGTACCTATTTCTTTTTCCTACGTTTTTCTCACTTTACTGTTTAATTATATGAAAAGTGTCAATCATAAGATTTACATATTTCAACTCAGTCTTTTTTTATTCCTTTTGGCTCTCAACTATTGTTTATTGAATATTATCAAAAAAAGAAAAGCTTAAAATATATATTAATTAATCAATGTTACAGTTTGTGTCTGCTCAATGCCTGGGAGCTGCATACAACGCAGCTAACAGCTTGGCTTGGGAAGCAGCTGCTGGCCCATATGCTGGCCCTGCAGCATGGAACGCTGCTCCTTGCGCAGCTGGGGCTCTCGCCGGACCTTGGGCCGCTGCTCCACTGGCTGGTGCTCCTTATGCCAACGCTGAATGGGCCGCAGCTGGATACTCACCTGCCTCTCTCGCTGCTTCCAACGGTGGAGGTCTAGCTGTTACCAGTGCTTCACCAATCGCCCCAACGGGCGTCGCAATGACATCTGAGAACGCTTATGAAGGTGCTCTCGCTGTGTCCGGAGCTCTCCCGTTCCTGGGAGCGATAGCCCTGGAAGGAGCTCTTCCCACAGCAGGCGCCGGCGCAGTTACATATGGCTGCGGGAACGGCAACGTGGCTATGTTGAGCGAAGACCTTGCATCCACCGCTTTCGGCTACGGACCGGCTTCCGCCGCCGCTGCCGCTGACCTTGCCTTCGGGTACCCTTATGGTGCTCCTGGAGCCTATGAGGCTGGTCTCGTAGGACCTGCATACGGCGCCTACGGTTACAGAGGATGTGGCTGTGGAGCTATTTAAGCTATCGTTATTTTATAGTAGTAATCAATAAATTTTATATAAATAATATTTTATTGTTATTTAATACGTTGTTTAAAAGTACCTTAAAAATAGTTTATTAATGGTTTATGAATAGTAGAACTTTATCTCTTTCTATTTTTTAAAACTTCAGAATCTCTCATCTCTCGTATTTAACATGGTTCACAGATAGAACCGAAAGCTAAGAAATTCCGTGCTTAATCCTAATAGACGATAAAAAAACTGAATTAATTTAGTATTTTTTAATTAAAACCAATTATAAAGTTTTAAATTGTGTTGTATTTTAGTAGTCAAGCTCATCTCTATAGATAATAAAAGAATAGAAAAGTGATTCTGTAAATGAAAGATATAAAAAAAAATGATGTTAACATAGATCATAGAAGCCAACACCCACTCAGCATAAGACTTGTCTGTCTATCTGTCTGTCTGTTTGTTTGACCGCTAATTATGATTTTTTGTGTGGTAATAGCTTAGAGTCTGGATATTTATTTTGGCTGTCATTGCGGTTTTTATTATAGTTTTCTTAAAAAAAATTAAAAACAGAAAAACACAAATTACCTAAAATATTGATGAAATTGAATGAATTTTAGCATGGTCATAGCTTAAAGCCTAAAGCAACTTATAGAATAGTTTTGATTATGGAGTAAAATTTATTTTAGTACGAAAAATAGCATAATTATAATTTTTAACAAATAATCTGATTTCTTCAATTTCAACCAGATCTCATAATCAAAACTTAACTAAACTTTCATCAAACTACCTTTGATATGTACCGTTTCCAATAAAAAATAATATAAAAATAAAATCGGTTGAGTTGATATCGAGTTATTCGTCCATTTGTTGCGCACATACTAATGTACTGTATCTAAGACTTATATAATTTTTTCATAGATACCATTACCAGAAATTGACCAAATTAAAATGAGATCACACTAGACGCACTAGCTTTCAAATAAAATAAGATTCATCAAGATCGGTTCCCTATTCCCATAAAAAATAAAAAATACAACTGAATCAATAACTTCCTCCTTTTACAAAAGTTGATTATTAAAAATCTGACACAATCGAATTACGTGGATTATTCGGGAGTAAACAGTATAATGTCGATACTCACATGGTATTTTCACTTTGAATATTTTTCCGCCGATATGATTATTGTTGGTGAAAAATATAGACTATTTTTTTAATTTGAAAAATAATATATTAACTACCAGATAATTGATGATGTTATATCTATTAATGAAATTGGTATTTATTAACCAAAAACTTACTTTAAATATTAAATATGCTCTATTATATAGCTAACAGTGGTCGTTGTGGCGCACAGGCGCACGGGTGTGACTGTAATATGACGTTATGGGCTCGATCCCTACTCGTAGAAAGGAATTATATCTAAAAATATTTACATTTATTCTTTCTGGCACCAAGCCCCTCAGTCAATGCGCCATGCCTAGAAAAATTCAGTGAGAAATAAAATAGGAAAGGCAGTGTCTTAAATCTAGGTTCCCTATGCCTACCTTGCTATCCTACCAGGATACAGCGTGAATATGTTTTTAATTTTTTTTTATGAACCGATTAAGATTAAACAAATACTAAATGTTAAGGAACTTTCCTAAAATACAAAAGTATACTAAAATCGGTTAAGCCCTTTCTGAGATTAGCATGAACAAACGCACAGACAAAAATAAATCCGTTTAAAAAAAATAAATCCGTTTAAAAACCAAAGCTGACATCAAACTATACCTATAAGATTATATTATATAGCAGAATGTTACTTTGCTGCGTTAAGTGACTTTTAAGCATCAGGCGGTCAAGATCAAAATATTTCATATCAATTTTAATATAATTTGGGGTTTGACTATATTTTTAACTTGACTTAACTTTACACTTTATCCTTAGTCAGTGAGAACGGAGCGCCAAACGCTACGGTTGACTATACTCATTGTCTAAATAATAAATTAAAAGAGCAACAGTGGATAAGACAGTATAAGTATTCCAGACTTTAAAGATGAATTTGTGTCTGTATTAAAATTGCCAAATACGTTGGTATGTACATATAATTATGTATTTAAATGATAGGAGTCTTAAACAAACACGATAAAATCACATATCGTCTATATGTTTCTAAACTATTTGGGAAAAGATACTATTTAATTGCAATAAGTGATATATTTCTCATCAAGGGTTGATGAGAAATATATTTAACACAAGTTCGCTAACAATATAATATAATAAACCATCAGATATAAAATATACTTATTAATTATTATTATCTCCCGCTAATTCTTATTCTTCTTGTTGTCTAATTCATGCTGTTGATACGACTAAACGATTTATTAAGTCGTAGGATTTTTTTTTCATGGCACGACGTTTATCCATACCTGTATTTTACATGGCACATTTACACATAGATACCAATAACGTAAACATACTACTACAATAATACTATTAAAGGTTAAACAAGGTTTCCTTTGATAGTATAAACCTAACACAATTAATACAAAAGGGATTTTAGGAAATGAACAGAACACAATGAAATATTATTTATCCAAAATTTATTGATTACCACAATAAAATAACAACAGCTTAAATAGCTCCACAGCCACACCCTCTGTAACCGTAGGCGCCGTATGCAGGTCCTGCGAGACCAGCCTCATAGGCTCCAGGAGCACCATAAGGGTACCCGTAAGCAAGGTCAGCGGCAGCGGCAGCGGCAGCCGGTCCGTAACCGTAAGCGGAGGGCGCGAGGTCTTCGCTCAACATAGCCACGTTGCCGTTCCCGCAGCCATATGTAACTGCGCCGGCGCCTGCTGTGGGAAGAGCTCCTTCCAGGGCTATCGCTCCCAGGAACGGGAGAGCTCCGGACACAGCGAGAAGACCCTCATAAGCATTCTCAGATGACATTGCGACGCCAGTTGGGGCGATTGGTGAAGCACTGGTGACAGCTAGACCTCCGCCGTTGGAAGCAGCGAGAGAGGCAGGTGAGTATCCAGCTGCGGCCCATTCAGCGTTGGCATAAGGAGCGCCAGCCAGTGGGGCAGCGGCCCAAGGTCCAGCGAGAGCCCCAGCTGCGCAAGGAGCAGCGTTCCATGCTGCAGGGGCAGCATATGGGCCTGCAGCTGCTTCCCAAGCTAAGCTGTTAGCTGCGTTGTATGCAGCTCCCAGGCATTGAGCAGACACAAACTGTAACATTGATTAGTTAATATATATTGACTTTAAGCGTTTCTGTTATTGATAATATTCACAATATACGTTATAGTGATGTATTTGGAATATATAAATCTAGACTCATAGATAATTGTTGATAGATATAATGAATAAACAATAATTAAAAATGGAAATAGAGAACAGATTCAAATACTTCATGTGACTAAAATTCTAAATGGTAAAGTGAGAAAAAACATTTTGGAACATATCGGAACATGGAAAAAAGTACTAGAAACCCAAACGCTTGTATGTACCTTAATGATTAGTGCCTGAGCACATAATACGAGAACTGCTTTGGCTGCCATGATGATATTATTCAAACGAACTCACGATCTAAGTATAATTAAAAACAATAATTGTAAATGTTTTATATGCTACTATGTCATCACTTTTACTTTATCAGCATTTGTGTGTAAAAATTATGTCACAACTTGTACCTATGACCTATTCTATTGTTTCAAAAATTAAGTTACTATATATTTCCAAAGTAATAATTATGTCAGGATGATTTCTGTTATGAAACATGTGTATAACGATTGACTATAAGTAAGAAGGGTCTTGATTTGAAACATCAGAAACAAACAATTGAATTAACCAAACTCAACATGTCATCCTTCACTTTTATCCTTTTCTGCGTCCAAATATTCTTAGTCCAGGTAAATAAAGTTTCACTTTTATTCCATAATAATATATATTTTTTATTATTTAATTAACAGTAGTTTCATCTTTTCATTGTTTAAATGCTTAATTTTATTTTATTATTATTACAGAACATCTACAGCCAATGTCTCGGCGCAGCTGGACCCCTTAATGCCGCGGGCTACTACGGTGCCGCTTTGTCTCCTGCTGCGGCTGCCGGTTTGGGGGCATACGGCTTAGGAGCAGGTCTGGCAGCCTCGCCCTTTGGACTAGCACCCACTGCAGTAGAACTGGGAGCCCCCGGTGCATACGGCTTGGCACCGGCCGCTATTGAACTAGCTGGAGCCTACGGCGGGGCAGGTATCGGTGACGTCGCCGTCACTGGTGAAATGCCGGTCGCTGGTACCACGCTGGTCGCTGGACAGGTCCCCATTCTTGGAGCTGTACGCTTCGCGGGAGATTTACCTGCTGCTGGCACTGTGTCTATAACCGGTAGCTGCGGATGCGGATGCGGCAACGCACCTTATATGTACTAGAATTGTCCTTTTTGTTTTTATGATTAATTAAACAATTTACAAGATAACAAACAAGTTAATTTTATTATGCAAGTACCTCGTATATTCCGGTTACATTTAAAAATTATACGCTACACGTTGAATGTGCATATTCTCTAGCTAAAATAAAAATGATATAAATTATATTTTTTATATTCCTTACCTAATATTTTCACTTAAATTGCTTATAATTCATAGAAAATGTAAAAAATATGTAGATACTGGTAGGGGTAAATTCCAATTAAATAATTGACATCTAATAAAATACTGAGGCCAGTCTTGACGCAGGGTTAACGTGACAGGTTGTAGGTTTTATTTGACAAGGTAACGAGGCAAGGCGCGTCGTTGAATTTACACGGCGCTACTTAACACGCAATGCACTCGAGGAGATGAAATATTTATTTAAATTTATATTTCCATTACTTCGCTCTGGTGTCGAGGCAAACCGCGGCGTTGAGTTCTGCCACTCAATGGAAAATGCTTCCAGAATTCGGCGGAAAGTGGGGAACGGAGTGCCTTATAACACTAGGTTCCCTCTGCCTACCCTGTTGTGTGTGGGATACAGCGTGAAGCTGACTAGTTAAAAAATAATAATAATTGTATCGGGCTTTTATAGGGCAGTTAAAACTGTGGTTTCATTTAAAGTGCTGCTGACATAAACACCCTGTATGAATAGATACTGTCGATAGAAATGTATAAAATAGTTATAGTTGTAACGTTTATGTATATTCCTTTTGTGTTTATCTACAGGACAAACGCATGCCAATTGCAGTATATTGATTGGCCAGTGGTTGAGTAAAGATATATGGAAAATGATTGCATATCAGTAAAAGCAAAACGCGCCTATTGAACTTACTTGATTTTTTTTCAACTCCACGCTGTATCCCGCATGTAGCAGAGTAAGGAGAGGAAATCTATACCCTATTCATTTTGATGTAAGCAAGGAAATAATATTTTTAAAATATGATCGATGACAAAACATCACATTTTATTGTAAAATGACCGCCTCAAATACCTGTGTTGTGTTCTATAATTTATTATAGTAGTTTATTTTTATAGTATTAAAATGCGTCTTATGTTTGAGATTTGGCTTTTGGGCATTTTTACATGTAATATTTAAACATTATTATGAAAATAAGAAAATACTCTATGTCATAAAATGGGATAAATATCATATCTAAATATCATAAAATAGGAAATAGTACCGTCAAATGGGATGAATAGAAACATTTTTAAATTTAAAATTTGAATTTTACAATGTTACTGGTTTTAAATATAAAAAAACCCTCTCTAGTTTTGATATTCTTTTCTTATATCGGACTTGTAAAATTATATAAAGTTGAAAATATAATCCCGACCGTCTTTCTTCTATTGATATAAAAAATGTCCATGCGATGCTGGTATCGCAAAACCTTCCTAAATCCCTGACTTCCTTCCACTTCCTATTCCATTTCAGGTTTCCGTGTGATACGCATTGATCGATAAATAAAGGTGGTAATGGTGTAGTTACCTCTGCAGTCATACACCTTTTGAAATATTAGATAAATCGCACTGTCAATACTCAGAAGCTGCTGATTTTATTTTTATTGAAATTCTATTTTCGTATCTTAAAAGTTCTTTTAGGTTTCTTTTATTGTTTTTATTTTTCATTATTGTTCATTTATTATTTTGAATCATTTGAAATGTTATTAGAGTGCTTAATTAAAAAATGATAAGTGTGCAAAATCTTTTAAAAATATATTTCTTTCTCATACCTACATACCTGCTTCTATCTAGTCCTATTATTTTTTTTTCTCATTGTTCTTCCTCACTCCTAGACTTGATCATTATTTCCCCTGTAGAACATGTACATTTCCAGGGCCAACTCCCCGGCGAAGTTTTTTCTTATCAAGACCTCATTTACCTCTCCTATAAAATAAAATCACCAAAATTAAAACCTTCGGTATTCGTGTGTCGCAACTTTAAAAAAATTGACCATCATAAATTTCTCGATAACCTTAATTTAATTGATTGGTAAAGTGTATATGCAGTCTCAATAATGGACTTGAAATTTAACATCTTTAATTTAATTTTAATTGAGCTATTTGATGCTCATGCACACTTAAGACCTTTAAAATTTAAACACCTGCCAGCCAAGGTGCAGCCAAGTGTCAGCCAAGGTGCAGACCTTGGCTGACACAGGAGTGCAAGAATGCTAAAGATAAATACAAGCGCAATTTATCTGACGTTAATTTGGCTAAATATAAGCGTTTGAGCAATGAGTGTAACAATATCATAATATCATAATATCAATCTTTAGATGTTTGGCGATTCCTTGAGACTATGAGCATGTGACGACATGCAAAAGATATGAACTCTGATATTAATATTGATAGCCTTTACAGTCATTCCGCCTTGGCAGCTGCAAATATTCAGAATAAATCGTTTGTATCATCTTAAGTTACAATTGAAGAAAACAGTGACTGATTTTGTGTTTAACGAGGTCTCAGCTGATGATATTCAAAGAACATAAAAGCCATATTGGTGATATTCAAAGAACATAAGGACCAATTGGATAGCTAAACTCAATATTACACATTTGCCAGCTATTATTTTTGATGGTATTCTTATTTCCTATAGCAAGTCTATTAAAAACCTCGGTACCATCATGAATAACACCTTATCTTATCTTAATATTATTAACCACTTCTTTCCTTCTTCCTATTATTGATAATGCCGACATTTCTTACCTTGACTTGTCACAGGAACATGTAGATACTCAAATATTATATTTAGAACTTATTTCTCTCCTAAGTGTGGAATACCACTTTAAAAATGTTAAAAAGTCTCTGCATCAGATATATATTGGGGCTGAAAAAAATCGATCATATATTTGCATTTCGTGATAAGCTTCAGTGACTCATCTCAGCTTCAACAGTAAAGCATCCAGCATCGTCGATATCCCCACTTACTATGTACACTTTATTTCATTCTTTTCAATTCATACTCCTCGTTACCTCGTTTCAGCTCAACCATGGCTTCACAAGCAATTATAAATTTATACCTATCTGCAATATTATAGGTTATACGTCATTTTTCACTGTTAAAAGCGTCATCTTGTGGAATAACTTGCCACCGTATATTCGACATTCAAAACCAATTACTAACTTTTAAAAAAACAATTAAACGTTATTATTTGGCACAACAAAAAACTATATGTTGTAGTTATTTATGTGTGTATTTATTACATATATATATATATATATATATATAAAACATATATTATATATATGTAATTTAACTATTTATTTAACATGTATCTTTTTTATACCAATTACTATACGGGACACTTTGATTTGCGTATCTTTTATATTATGCCTCCGTGAATAGGGTAGTGTTAAGACTCTTCACTCTTTACTTTCCGTTAAAATACGTGTAAAGTGGCAGAACTCAGTGCCGCCTTTTGCTTTTGACGTCAGAGCTAAAAATGGAAATATTAAATATTTTATTTACTCGAGTGGAAATCAAACTCCCAGGGGTTTCAAAATAATATAATATAAATCTATTTTGAAAATGTCTGCCACAAATGCGTACAAAATAAAAGTAAAATTAAACTATTGCGCTAAATGATTTATGACAAATGCTTATCACAATTTCGTTAATCTTAAAATAGATAAGATAACGATTGTCTATTACAAATATCTGATAATTCTTCTTAATTTAGTTTAAAAGCACGTATATTCTATTATTGAGTAAGATTACATTTTGTTGATATAAAATAATTTATAAGACATGCAAGTTCGAAAGTCGACACATATTGGCTTAAAGTTTTAGTATATGTACTGTAGAGATGCATAAGTATTTGTTTGTTTGGCTTACAGTTGGCATTTTTCAGGTAATTACATTTAAATTATATATTTTTTGTATCATATACAACGTAGAGCCGTTCGAATAATTGGGGATCAAAAGATCTGTGAAAGGGTTGACACTTTCGCTTTTTGTAGAGATGTTTCCTTTTATAAAGTAGTAGATTGAGGTCGTCTTACGCTATACTAAGTCATACTGTAGCGGAATAATAAAAATAATTAATAATTCCAACTGAGGATCGATTCACAACTATTGCTTACAGTCAGTCGCTATCCCACTATTCCATAATAGTCTAAATATGTTTTCTTTTTAAATATTGTAGTTTTTTATTACCAAATTTTAATCGAAAACTATTCTATAATTTATTTCACCTTATTTTTTTATTTATAATATCGTAAATTACACTTGTATCAATAAATATTTTGTTTTAGAATGTACTTTCCCAAGTTTCACCAGGCGTTGGTTTCGGGAATAACTTAATGAATAACGAATTCGCAGCTGCAAATAACTTCGGCAACGCATTAGCAATTAATAATTTAGCTAATGGAGTAGCTGCCAATGGACTGGCAAGTAACACGCCTTATGGAAGCAATATAGCCAGTAATTTAGCATACAATAATGGCTTGGCTAATTCATTTAACAATGCTAATATTGCTTCAGCTGCCGCAAGCGGTGCTGCAAATGCAGCTGCTGCAAACGCAATAAACAATGCCATTAATGACAATAACGGCTTGGGATTGAATAGTCTGTCATTAGGTGGAATGCCAATATCTGGAGTTTCACCGATTGGGTTCGGTGACGTAGCCATCGGAGGTACGTTGCCAGTGGATGGTTCAACGGCGGTATCCGGAAATGTGCCAGTGATTGGCTTTGTCACGTTTGAAGGCATCGTGCCAGCTGAAGGCACGGTCACCCTCGCTAGCAATTGTGGATGCAACAATCCAGTTGGGCTATAATGGGGGGGTTTATTTATTTATTTATTTGTTATTAATGATGTATTATTGACTTTAATAAAGTATGTTGTTATATAATTCATAAGTATTATTTTATCTTGTTTTCAATAAAATCAGCAAAATAATAAAACGTTCTTTTTAACTCAATAAAGTCGTTTTGACCTTTAATCGCGGGGAACGGAGTGTCTTAACACTAGGTTCCAGCTGCCCTCTTGTATTAGGGATACAGCGCGAAGCTGGTGTAATTTTGACTTTTAAACATTAAATATATGAATGAATCTCTCTCCTGCATCACAGGCTGCTAATTAGTGAAAACTGCATAAAAATCTGAAGCACAGTAATAAAGATATATACTCATATCGGTGAATCGCGACTACATTTTAAAAGTAATATGTAAAAATAAGACTAATGAAATTCAATTATTAGTAGTAAAATAACTAACAAGATTAGGTAATTTGTTACTTCACCTTTAAGTATCAACGCGCAGTTTGTAACGTTAGTACTGACGTGAGGCCTTAAAGAAAAAATAATTATAGAAAGAAAATAAACTTTATTAAATATTTGAAAATAGTACTACAATAAAATATTTTGCTTAAATTTCAAAAAAATTAGACTGTTTAATTCATAAAATCAAAACACGAAGAGCACTCTTTTCAGAATAACAAAAAATAAGTATTTTTAAATATTTTTAAAGTGTTGTTCCACAATTAGGAACGAAAAATACTTATTTAGAAAACGTACAAAAATTTGAACGTAGCGGGGCTCGAACCCGCGCCTCCTGGAAACCAACCAGGCGCTCTGACCACTAAACCATACGTTCTCGCCGAGCTACTTTGTTAGCATATCTGTAGGGAGATTTTTACAAATTGCCGCTACCCAAAGATAATTACATTAAATAAGTATTTCTCACTTACATCTAATACGTGTAGGAACATAAACCTTTTGAAAGAGTGTAGGAAAAAAGTGTAGGAACATAAACCTTTTGAAAGAAAAAATGTCCACAGTCCAACTACACACTAAACCCTAAACACAATCAGAACATACTTTTTCGTGCACTGCAAATAAATGTAATTTTTGCATGAACAGCGTCTGTCAACTTTCTTTTGAGTGTTCTTTTGATTTTGGCACGAACGACCAGTCTTTCGCGTCTTGACTTCTTTAGCTTCATCTTCACATTTCTGTTTCAGCACAGCTCGAAGCTCGCTTACGAAGCACATTCAACGTTCCGAAAAAATATTGGATTTCAAAACTTTCGCTTCATATGTTCTACTATCGAGCTGATTTATAAAAGTAACTCTATCAGTTTGTCTTTACACATATATATTAAATATAAGATGAGAATTTAGAGACTAATAGAAACTTATATCCAAAATCCTGTAAAGAATTATCAAAGATCAACGGCATCATCAGCGGTTAGTTTGAATATTGTCATTATCAGAGATATGCTTAATTTGCTGTGGACTAAAATCTTCAGCCAGCGTTGTCAAACTTGGATTTGGAATCTGTATCTATCCGTATATGTGTCTGTATCTCAACACACATTGCCTCCAGAATTCGGTGGAAAGTGGAAATCGAAGTGTTTTAACACTACTTTCCCTCTGCACTGCTGAGTGCAGAACACAGCGTGAAGTTGATTTAATTTAGTATTATAATAAAAAGGACGATATAAATGTAAATTAGCATGAAGAAAAAAACTTGTATTCTTTACTGTTTTATTATTATCGTTTTAAATAACATAAAATAAATATATTTACACAACCACTAAAATTCATTTTGAATGAACTTTAAACATTTGGTACAACCGCTGGTGGGCGACCACAGCTGTAACTAACAGACGCGGAACCATCAGTAGGCAAATGGCCATTAAGTGCGACAGTGCCAAAGATTGGTATTTGACCATTAACAGCTACTGTACCACCAACTTCTAATGCTTCGGCGAGTAATTGTATCCCAAACGCTTGGTTGCCAGGAGAACCACTGGTCACAGTGAAGGCATTGCCAAGATTAAAAGTGGCAATGTTATTGCTGTTGATGTTAGCCATGTTGCCAGCGAACGCAACTAAATTGTCGTTGGCAACATTTGCAATGTTAATATTATTGATGGTAGCTACTTCTGGTTCAGCAAGCATAATATTTGAGTTGATTGCATTGGCAAGCTGAACATTAGCCATTTGGTCATTGACAATTTTTGAATTGGCAATCTGACCATTTATTGTATTTGTTACAGGCATAAATGGAGCCCCATTGGCAGCAACTGGCGTGGCGGTTATGGTATTTGGCAAGTTTCTAGCTACAGGTATTCCCATATTAGAGGTTGGTCTAACACCGTTCAAGTTAGCTAAAACATTTTGTGCTTGAGTCGTTATAATGTTAGGTATATTATTTCGTGGCACATACGAGATAATTTGGGCTGCTACAATCTGTAAAATCAATGTTTTGTAGTAAGTTTTTCATATATATATATCTCAAAGTTCTAGTAAATTATTACTTAAATTTTTTAAGCGTGTAAGTTACGTTTTTAAAGAAAAAAATACTTTTCCCGTATAGCAGAGCAAGCAAACGAGATCCATTGTTAAAACTCTCCATTTTTCACTTTCACATTTTTGAGATATTGGGTGTTGATCGTCGAAACTCTACGCCGCGTTTTGTTAAACAAAGCGGGAAAATTATATGAAAATAATTTTAATATCGCGTTTACAGTCAAATATAGCAGCATGTTATATTCATGAATATATAAACTTGCCTTGGCCTCGTGTCCAAATGCCTCAAGAATTCGGCGGAAAGTGGAGAATTAAAATGTTTTATTGAAAAACGGTTTGTCTTAATACTAGGTTCCTAGTTTTCCTCTGTCTACCCTGCTATGTATACATATCGGGGCAGGCAGAGGATACCTCGCACATGGGAACCTAAAAAAATAGTTAATTAATTAACTTTTTTTGAAATAGCTCACCTCAAATAAAAAGACGCAAAACAAAATGCCTATATAATCCATAATGTTCACAGTAATAATGAATAGTGCCTGTTTCGTGTTTTTTATCTTTATATAAAATTTTATTAAATTATCGCATAATGTTATCATATATTATGCAAAACTTGTGTTGCTTAAGATTTCCAAAATCTTGATTAGAGAAATATTAAGGCGATAACTCATTTACTTTTCCAATATAAAATATTTGAAATATTCGTCGCTTAGTAAAACAGTACGTGAATTCGACATAGAATAGAGTAGAACGTAGAGTAGCGAGTGCGAGCGTCCAATAAATAAGAAAAGAAGGAACATGAGAGACCCATACTTTTTCTTAAAAACACACCGGCTACCTATCTCTTTTTCTTTATTCTTTATAAAAAAGAAAGAGAGCTTCATTTGCTTTTATTTCGATAGATACGTTTTAGGATCAATCTCCTCTTTCTTCAATACAAATGAAAATAATGTATGTATACACCATACTGATCGAACACACAATTATGACATTCATATGCGCTGCGGTACAATTGCCTCACCTATTTACAGAAAATAATCCTTTTTTTATAATATTTTCAAGTGTATGCACTACACATTATTAAGATTATAAAAATATAGAAATTTCATGTAAAATTTCAACGTAGCAAGATTTGTAATATCTTCTTTTCGTCATAACAATCACGTGAATTATTAATTACTTTATTATAAAGATAGTCGCAGTTACCTAAGCTTCATATTCAAGCAGTTGAAAATAAAAAAGAAGTTGATTGTGCTCTAAATACAGTTCTGTAGGGCGTGGGGTACCATACCATACCGTGGGGCAAGGTTCGATACTGGGTCCTCTGCTGTTTACATTGCGCAGATACTGTTACCCATATAAAAGCATATCGTTTTCATACATATGCCGATGACAAACAATTATATTTAGTTTTCAAACTTAGTGAAACGCATAGCTCCGATGAAAATTTAATTAATTATTTAAAAATATAGCTCTGTGATCAGATACTAACTGTCTTATGTTAAATCCAAATAGAACAAAGTTTTTAATTCTCGGTTCCTACGATCAAATGAAAATAATATAATGCAGATCACCTCAAGTCAAAATCAAAAATCCAAAACGAAATAATTGAACGTGTAACCGAAGGCCGAAATCTAGATATGCTATTTTTATAATATGTTTTTTTTTATAGATTGAAGGTTCTATATCGCATTAGACTGAATGTGAATCTTTAGTAATGTCCCAATTAAACTACACGGATGTCATGATAGGATCCAGGCTTTTGGCTAGGACCAAAAGGAGACAAAGAGTACAAAACGCTTGTGTTCGTTACTGTTTCAATATACCACTGCGTATATATACCACCGTTTCTCAACAATGTTGAAAATGGATTTCTGCAGACAGCTGCACTTTGCTATCCTGCTATTTGGTGTTGTGAAATATCGTACTCCTAAATATCTGTACGATAAACTAGGCTGAACAAATGAATAAAGTAGTTATGATACTAGCTAGCTTTAATACGCTTGATGCCCGTACTATTGCATCACTCAGCATTTCCATTCCATTCCACAAATATATGGAAATTCTTCCAAATGTTGGAATAATATGTATATCTTTATAATATCTTTATTTAAATTATATTTATATTACATCTAAATCACATTAAAAGATTTGTGACTTAATACTAGGTATATAAGAAAAAAATTAAAACAAATTATACCAAAGCTGGCTTTCAGTGGTCGCCTAGGAAAGGAAGCATCTTCGAACGATATATTTTTCTTTCCGATATATTTTTCACTTTCTTTAATAAAACAAATAAATCAGCTTCACGCTGTATCTCACTCAGCAGGGTAGGCAGAGGGAACCTAATGTTAAGATCCGACCGATCCTACACCGATCCCCACTTTCCGCCGAGTTCTGGAGGCATTGCGTGTTGAGTGGCGGAACTCAACGCCGCACTTTGCCTCGACACCAGAGCGAAATAAAAGAAAATATAAATGTTAGTAAATATCTTATCTCCTCGAAAGGGGATCGAACCCATAACCAGTCGATTGTACAGTCACACTCTGTGCCCCTGCGCCACGACTGGCTCTATTTTCATTTCCTCATTTTCCTCATTCTAAGAACGAAGAAAGCAGGGTGTTAAATTTCACAAAATCTGCAGCGCCTCGAAAATTCGGCGGAGAGTGGAGACCGGAAGTGTATTAATTAGTCTGCTCTGCTGTATGCGAAATACACTGTGAAACATGAAATATAAAGAAAATGTAATGAAATTAAGAGACCGTTATCTTGTATTCAAGCACAAATGCGGGAAACATAACATTTTCACGACGATTAACAAAACTTCAGAGAATGTTTATTTTTTTGCCAGTTTCACTCGTTTTAGCAGGGTAAACCTAGTGTCAAGACGCTTATTATATAATTAAATCATCAATTAGCAATTCATATATAAGATAATTGTATTTCTTTTAGCCTCACTCTGTGTTCCGCATACAAAAGAGAAGGCACAAGGAACCTATACTAGGTTCCTTCTGCCTTCCCTTCCCTAAGACACTCCGTCTCCCACGCACCCTCGCTAGAGGCATTGCATAGTTAGTAGCCGAACTTAACTCATTCCCCCAAGAGGGGTTCGAATCTACAGTTACACGCTTATCCCACTGCGCTACGATGGTCTCATATCATATAATTATGATCCTAGTTTTAACAAAGTCATTGTTCTCCATCGTATATGTTTTCATTAGTCTCTTTAAACGCATCAGATGTCGTTTCCTCTAAATCATAATCAAAATTAAATTCATATAGAGAAATTTCTTCTGGCCCTTCTTTTTCTTGTTCATCGAGGCTTCTTTCGAGTTCTTGTTGTTCTAGATCATCTTGTTCATGTCTTTTGTGGACTTTATGAAATATTGTCGCTGTTTTCTCTGTTACAACAGTTGGTTCTGGTGTAAAAACTGCCTGAAAAGTAGAAGTTGTTGAGATATAATATTTTTTATTCTTAAAACATCATTAGGTCGCAGTGTCTCGGCTACAAACTGCTTGCTGTATGTGACTGCAAATGCCACAGCTGTGGGTTTAATTTTTATTCGCAGAAAAGAATTATTTTTATTTGCGGTGTTAACATTGGACAGTGTTTCAGAAACGGAGTGTCTTAACACTTTCTTTACATACCCACAAAAAAATTTTTGGAGTATTCAAAAATTTTTACGAGTTTTTAGTCATAATTATTTAGAGCAGTAGCATTTTTTTAATGTACTTCAATGTTTTTATCATAGATCACAATGAAATTTTACATTTATAATAATAGATTGATTTCTTTAATATTAAATTATTAAATTAAGTCCTATAAAATAAATTAAGTCCTAAAAATCTAAAGTAAATGTAATTATATAAATTCGGACTTACATCGGGAGCTGGAATAACTGGCAAATTCTTTGGGAAAAAAGTCAAATATGATTTGGCATTCAAAAACATAGGTCCGACTGTCGGACTACTACTAAAAGTTTGAAATTGAGGTCGATTAAAATGGTCAAAATTTTGTCTCATAGTCCATCCAAGTGTCATTGGATAAATGTTAATTGTCTAAAAATATGAAAAAATATTATTCCTTGAGATAAATTTAAAGATTACAGCTATTGCAAAGAGAACTTCTTAGAAATGATTATTAGTACAAAGATTGAATAAGTTTATTTTTCCAGCTTCATGTTTACTACACTTAAAACAAATCAGCTTGACGCTGTATCCCGCACACAACAAGGTAGGCAGAGAGAACCTAGCAAAATATTTATTGAAATTTATATTTTCATTCCTTAGCTTTGGTGTCGAGGCAAAGCGCTGCGTAAAGTTCCGCTAACACGCAACACGCATTGCCTCAAAATTCGGCGCTTAGCGGAGAATGGAGTGTCTTAACACTGAGTTTTCTCTGCTTGCCCTGTTAAGCTATACAAAGATAGAAGTAAAAAGATAGTATAAATAACACCACCACCTCAAAATATAAAAGATTTTCACTTACAAATATCATTATAATATACCAAATTAAATACACCGTCCTTCTCATTATAGATCAAAATTTGTAATGATTTTGTTTTATTGTAGCTATTTATCATCTTTAAGTGAATCACACTAGGTATATTCTTTGGTATAATATAACGAACGTGTCCGGAAAACAATTACAACTTCCTTGTTAGATTTCAAAATAATTTTTTTTGTATTTTTTTTTTATTTTTTTTATTGTTCGGTAGTTTTTTTAGCTACATCCGAATTCTAGAGGAATACCTCTTTGAAGACATTGCCAATCCTGCCAACTCTGCCAGTCGTGATTTTAAATTAATCACATCGTTACGGCGGCGTTTAGTTGTAGACCAATAGGTCTACATGCTTTACCTCGATACTAGAGAGAGGAAATAAAATTATTAAATACAAGCTGTCGTGTTTAATAGTGGGCTCTTATATATTTTGTTATTAAGATATTAAAGCTATCGTGGCGCAGTGGACCAGCGTCTGTCTGCTTTAATCGGTTCTGTGTACGGCCAGACTTACTTCGGGCCCTTACTACGTATCAATGCCGTGGCCGCTATTAAAAGCTGGTTATAAATACAATGATAAGTTAATAATAAAAGTTTAAATACGTCATTAAAATATTTAATAGTAAATATAATTTTTTTTCAAAAACCAGTGTTAAAAAATGAAATGAAGATGACTCATTTTTCCGAGTGCGAATCAAACCCACTACCGGGGTGTGTGTTTAAAGTGCTGTTCATAATTAAATACTTGTAATGAATTTAAAGTTATTAGGATAAGGATTATTATTACGAAACAATACCTTATTTAATAATAAACTCGGTTTTCGATGAATGAATTATTTAACACGTTTTTTTTATAATTCGTTAGACTAGAACTTCAAGCAAACAACATGTAAGTCGTTGAATTTGAATTAATCTAAATTATTGATAACAAGCCATTTGAGGCCAGTCGTGGCGCAGGGGCACAAAGTGTGACTGTGAAACCGACTGGTTCGGTTTCGATCCCCACTCGAGGAAATTAAATATTTCTTTACATTTATATTTTCAATTATTCTCTCTGGTGTCTGTGTCGCCAAAGCGTTCCGCCACTTAACACGCAATGCCTATAGAACTCGGCGGTAACTGGGGAATGGAGTATCTTAAAACTAGGTTCCCTATTCCTACCCTGCTGTGTGCGGGATACAGCGTGAAGCTGATTTAATTTTTTAATTGATAATAGGGATTTTTTTATGAGTAATGCATAAGAAATATTTTAAAATTCTTTAATATAAAAATTATTATAAATAATAAAATAAATTATAAATTAAAACTAACAATTCCCAAAAATGGTTAAAACAATCTATTCATTAAATTATTTTGAAAATTGTAAGGATTGGGTCTAAAGCCCAAATTGCCGATTGTCAAATCTTGCATTGGTAATGGGTTAAAATTATTATTTGTATATAAATTATTCGAAATGCTTGGCAAGGTCGACAGAATGTTTGCTGAGGACATTGCCAATCCTGCCAACTCTGCCAGTCGTGATTTTAAATTAATCACATCGTTACGGCGAAAATCATTAACAAAGTTTGGCATTCCGTTTAGTTGTTGCATTGGTGTTGGCATCTTCAAAGCGGACAAGCTCCTAGTTGTTACCATTCTATTTGGCATTAACATATTGAATGGCAGACTATTATATGAACCGGAACCTATGTTTTGATTAAACGGTAGTATGTCCGTAAACTGATTGCCAAAAATATTATTATATGGTAAAATATTTCGATTTTGGTTACCGTAACCAATATTACTAATAGATGAAAGCAAATCCTGTTTTGGCAAAATTGGAACGTCGTAACATTCGCATCTTCGTTCTACTGGCACCTCGAGGCAGCCACATTTAGTACCTGATGGTACTAATTGACTGTAAATTGGCTGTAATCAGAAGATATAGGATATAAATTTGTTAGAGAGTAGCACTTATATTTAAACAATTGTTAATAAGTTTCAACTACCTGAGAAATTATAATTTGTACCAAAACAAAAAGTATGAGGTAGTTCATTATGCTTAAAACTAATAACTGATATCTTTTAGGTGTAGGATTTTTTATTTATATATAATTTTTATCTTAAACGTTGGTTATCTGCATATGAAGGAGATAGATCTTGATGAAATTTCCGATAAAAAAATGATAAATATTGTGATTTCAAAAATACAAATTATGAGATTAAATACTTAGAAAATGATAAAATCCTATGAAAACTACAAATATAAAAATGAGAGCTGAGTTCGACATTATCAATGTGGGTGAAAATGTTTTACACATCCCCTTTTTCTCTCCCTCTTCTTCTTTTCTAGCTCTTCCTTCTCCGCATTCTGCTGAAATTCATGACTAATCCTTTTATCGTCATGAAACTTGATAATTGTAATTATATATATATATATATATATATATATATATATATATATATATATATATATATATATATATATATATATATATATATATATATATATATATATATATATATATATATATATATGGATAATTGTTCTAAATCTTTTCTCATATTAAGACAAGACATCGATTTGTCTAGACGTCTGGCCTGACGATGTTTTTTAGTTTTTTGGTAAAGTTTCAGCTGTTTTGGTTGATGTGGATTTAGGCAACCAAAACCTTTTTATATGGCATATGTGCTCTTTTCGTTCTGATGTTCGAATTTCTTATGAGGTTTCGTTGCAATTATGCTTAACTTTGGCCACAGGTTTCCCTAAAACCAAAAATCTGACTTTCGGTTTTAGAATATTTTAGATATTCTAAAACCGAAATGTTGATGTTATTGTTGTCGATCGATAGAGTCAGAATAAAGAGACTCCATATAGAAAAACTGTAAACTATATCATAGTTTTGTAGAACTTTTTATAATTAACTTAATAATTATAATATACTGTAAATAATAATAATAATTAAAAAATAAATAAACAGATTTCTCTAGCGTTGGAGTCGAATACGAGGACTTTATTATGTATTAAAGATATATTGCATAGATATTTACTTTAAGTCTTCAAAGCATAGAGTAATTTGTGAAGTATGTGACGTACTGGACACATATAACGTGTGCAGGTGCTGATTATGAAAATGTTCAAAACTAAAAGTTAAAAAATGTTGATCGAAAATAATTATACTGTAGGAGGATACCTTTATATATCCTGTTTAAATTTGTTTTTTTATGATATTATGTAGAATAATATAATCTATAGAGGAATCACACCTTCCTCTTCACACTTTTTATTCTTTAACTATAATAAGTAAATATATTTTTTAGAGGTTACTCTGTACTAAGATGGCAGCTCTGTTCCCGCATTTACGTCCCTGATATATCGATATAAATAATAGAAATATAAATCAATGGAAAGAAAAGGAGAAACGCAATTATATTGCATTTTTTCTTTTTTTCATACTTGAAATGTATTAATAAATTAACATACAATTCATTTGTTTTGAACATAACATTAAGTTTGATTCATAAAATATATGTGGTACTTCCTTAGCATGATTATTTCATTTATTTTTTTTATATACAAAGTTTTGATTAAGTTCTCTTGAAAAATATATCTATTGTAAATGAATGTAACGTACCTATGTGCCAATGATTAAAATTCATCTAAACACAATATCAACTTTTATAAGCTACAGCAACCAGCTCGCGGCTTCACCCGCTTAAATTTGTGAATTATTTGTTTGTTTCGGTACAGGGAATTACGTTCCTGTTTTAATAAATAATGTATGCTTGCAGCGCACTTAAGGTTACTAATGTAAAAATTATTAAAACAAAAAAAATATTATAGGGAGCAATTAACAAAGTAATAGAACCAGAAACAATAATATTTGTAAATTTTGTTTGTTTGTTGGTTTTTCTGTTAGTCGACACTTGTCTCAGAAACGATTTAAGCGATTTAAAGAGCTAAGACGTGAGCTCGGTGCGGAAGCGGTAAAATCGCTTTAATTGTTTTTATTGTAACATTCGTCATGTATGAATGGTGTAATGATTAAATAGCTGACCTTTATAACTATTTATTTATATCCTCATAGAGAAATGATAGCTTTTTTGGGCACTGTCCATTTTTTAAGAAAATAAATTTGATCAAAATACACTTATTTATCTATTTATCTATATATATAAAAGGGCATATATTATTCATTATGACAGAATATAAAATATATATATTTTAGATGTCCCTCTGTACTACGATGGCGGCTCTGTTCTAGTTTGCACTTTTTCCTTTGAAAATTAGTTATTGTAAAATAACTCTAACAGTTACACATGGCATTGGCAACTTTTTGTAGATATTGATATCTTCTATGAAATTGTAGTACATTACTTTGCTCTATTGTCAACAATTTCCACAGGGTACGCGATATAAGGTTTTTTTTTTGGTTTTTCTTTAGACCTTAATCGTCTAATTGTAAAAGAATTTTCCAAATTGGTCTCGTGGTTTCGGGGCCTATTCAAATCAAATAAGGAAACAAAAAATGTAATCGATTGTCTTAATAATTTTAGTGATATCGATGCACCTTCCCCTCACCCCCGCAGAGTTACTTGCGGACACACGGTGCGTGAGGCCACACACACGACATTTTCTTTAGATTTATATTTTTTAATTCGTTATATCTTTTGAATGGGATGTCCGATTTTATTAATTTAAAAAGTATCTTACAGGTATTGAAATTATCTTTAATAAAATATCACTTAATAGGATAAGGATTAATGCAGAGGTATGAATAATATGGTTTGATTATTGTCGGCACTTTTGTTAACTTATAAAATATAAAAAAATGGTTATATTGTCATAACTACAGTAGTTGGACATATGCTATCGCGGACTTTTTTATAGATATTGATGCGTTCTATAATACTGTAGAACATTATTTTGTTCTATCATCAACAGTTTTCGCAGCGCACGCGATGATAGAATTGTTAAGATCAATTTCTTCTCACCTTGGGTTACATTATTGCATTTTTATTAGGGATCTCTATTTTTTTTGAAAATGTAATATAGCCTATGCTGGTCAGTAAAGATGCAGCTTTCTAATAGTGAAAAAAATATTGAAATCGGTCCAGTAGTTTTTGTGTGAAAACTCTACAAACATACACACATACATACATACAAAAATACAAATCTTACCTCTTTATAATATTAGTATAGATTATCATTTGAGTTATAATTGGGCGAAGTAACTAATCAAATTATATTTTTTATTTAAATATTACGAAACCATCTGCATCCAGGGTAAAGGTAGCATGATACCCAATTCTGCGTAGTAGTAGTCTGGATTGAATTTCATCTACATTATCATAATCAGCACCTGCACACGTTATATGTGTCCAGTACGTCACATACTTCACAAATTACTCTATGCTTTGAAGACTTAAAGTAAATATCTATGCAATATATCTTTAATACATAATAAAGTCCTCGTATTCGACTCCAACGCTAGAGAAATCTGTTTATTTATTTTTTAATTATTATTATTATTTACAGTATATTATAATTATTAAGTTAATTATAAAAAGTTCTACAAAACTATGATATAGTTTACAGTTTTTCTATATGGAGTCTCTTTATTCTGACTCTATCGATCGACAACAATAACATCAACATTTCGGTTTTAGAATATCTAAAATATTCTAAAACCGAAAGTCAGACTTTTGGTTTTAGGGAAACCTGTGGCCAAAGTTAAGCATAATTGCAACGAAACCTCATAAGAAATTCGAACATCAGAACGAAAAGAGCACATATGCCATATAAAAAGGTTTTGGTTGCCTAAATCCACATCAACCAAAACAGCTGAAACTTTACCAAAAAACTAAAAAACATCGTCAGGCCAGACGTCTAGACAAATCGATGTCTTGTCTTAATATGAGAAAAGATATATATATATATGGATAATTTATATTCTAAAACCGAACCGATAATTAGATATTCTAAAACCGAAATGTTGATGTTATTGTTGTCGATCGATAGAGTCAGAATAAAGAGACTCCATATAGAAAAACTGTAAACTATATCATAGTTTTGTAGAACTTTTTATAATTAACTTAATAATTATAATATACTGTAAATAATAATAATAATTAAAAAATAAATAAACAGATTTCTCTAGCGTTGGAGTCGAATACGAGGACTTTATTATGTATTAAAGATATATTGCATAGATATTTACTTTAAGTCTTCAAAGCATAGAGTAATTTGTGAAGTATGTGACGTACTGGACACATATAACGTGTGCAGGTGCTGATTATGATAATGTAGATGAAATTCAATCCAGACTACTACTACGCAGAATTGGGTATCATGCTACCTTTACCCTGGATGCAGATGGTTTCGTAATATTTAAATAAAAAATATAATTTGATTAGTTACTTCGCCCAATTATAACTCAAATGATAATCTATACTAATATTATAAAGAGGTAAGATTTGTATTTTTGTATGTATGTATGTGTGTATGTTTGTAGAGTTTTCACACAAAAACTACTGGACCGATTTCAATATTTTTTTCACTATTAGAAAGCTGCATCTTTACTGACCAGCATAGGCTATATTACATTTTCAAAAAAAATAGAGATCCCTAATAAAAATGCAATAATGTAACCCAAGGTGAGAAGAAATTGATCTTAACAATTCTATCATCGCGTGCGCTGCGAAAACTGTTGATGATAGAACAAAATAATGTTCTACAGTATTATAGAACGCATCAATATCTATAAAAAAGTCCGCGATAGCATATGTCCAACTACTGTAGTTATGACAATATAACCATTTTTTTATATTTTATAAGTTAACAAAAGTGCCGACAATAATCAAACCATATTATTCATACCTCTGCATTAATCCTTATCCTATTAAGTGATATTTTATTAAAGATAATTTCAATACCTGTAAGATACTTTTTAAATTAATAAAATCGGACATCCCATTCAAAAGATATAACGAATTAAAAAATATAAATCTAAAGAAAATGTCGTGTGTGTGGCCTCGCGCACCGTGTGTCCGCAAGTAACTCTGCGGGGGTGAGGGGAAGGTGCATCGATATCACTAAAATTATTAAGACAATCGATTACATTTTTTGTTTCCTTATTTGATTTGAATAGGCCCCGAAACCACGAGACCAATTTGGAAAATTCTTTTACAATTAGACGATTAAGGTCTAAAGAAAAACCAAAAAAAAACCTTATATCGCGTACCCTGTGGAAATTGTTGACAATAGAGCAAAGTAATGTACTACAATTTCATAGAAGATATCAATATCTACAAAAAGTTGCCAATGCCATGTGTAACTGTTAGAGTTATTTTACAATAACTAATTTTCAAAGGAAAAAGTGCAAACTAGAACAGAGCCGCCATCGTAGTACAGAGGGGCATCTAAAATATATATATTTTATATTCTGTCATAATGAATAATATATGCCCTTTTATATATATAGATAAATAGATAAATAAGTGTATTTTGATCAAATTTATTTTCTTAAAAAATGGACAGTGCCCAAAAAAGCTATCATTTCTCTATGAGGATATAAATAAATAGTTATAAAGGTCAGCTATTTAATCATTACACCATTCATACATGACGAATGTTACAATAAAAACAATTAAAGCGATTTTACCGCTTCCGCACCGAGCTCACGTCTTAGCTCTTTAAATCGCTTAAATCGTTTCTGAGACAAGTGTCGACTAACAGAAAAACCAACAAACAAACAAAATTTACAAATATTATTGTTTCTGGTTCTATTACTTTGTTAATTGCTCCCTATAATATTTTTTTTGTTTTAATAATTTTTACATTAGTAACCTTAAGTGCGCTGCAAGCATACATTATTTATTAAAACAGGAACGTAATTCCCTGTACCGAAACAAACAAATAATTCACAAATTTAAGCGGGTGAAGCCGCGAGCTGGTTGCTGTAGCTTATAAAAGTTGATATTGTGTTTAGATGAATTTTAATCATTGGCACATAGGTACGTTACATTCATTTACAATAGATATATTTTTCAAGAGAACTTAATCAAAACTTTGTATATAAAAAAAATAAATGAAATAATCATGCTAAGGAAGTACCACATATATTTTATGAATCAAACTTAATGTTATGTTCAAAACAAATGAATTGTATGTTAATTTATTAATACATTTCAAGTATGAAAAAAAGAAAAAATGCAATATAATTGCGTTTCTCCTTTTCTTTCCATTGATTTATATTTCTATTATTTATATCGATATATCAGGGACGTAAATGCGGGAACAGAGCTGCCATCTTAGTACAGAGTAACCTCTAAAAAATATATTTACTTATTATAGTTAAAGAATAAAAAGTGTGAAGAGGAAGGTGTGATTCCTCTATAGATTATATTATTCTACATAATATCATAAAAAAACAAATTTAAACAGGATATATAAAGGTATCCTCCTACAGTATAATTATTTTCGATCAACATTTTTTAACTTTTAGTTTTGAACATTTTGAACTGAACGAATAAATTAGACTATTTTGTCTAATTTTTTCGTTATAATGGCGCGAAATTATTCAAAATATTCAAAAAAAGTTTATTTTGAAAAAAATAATTTATTAACGATAAGAATGTTGGTAGTTTAAATTCTTTGCAATAACTATTGGTTGTATTCACTAAAAAATCACTATAAATATTAAATATGCTCAATTAGTGTTTTTGTCAGCACCACTTTAAATGAAACCATAGTTAATCACTCTATAAAAGCCTAATACAATCAAAAAAATCCCAAAACTGAAAAAGTTATTTTTTATACAAAATAAATTATATATTATCGTTGATATTAAAATAAAACGCTATTTGTCATTAAAGACGCAAACAGACATAGGCCTATCAAGGGGAAACCGCCACATACGAGTCGTAGGTATTGGCGGCATAGTTCAAAGTTGCTTAATCTTTAGTAATATTTTGTAGTAGTATGTGATTACGTTATTGGTATCTATGCGTAACTGCGTCACACGAAATATAGGTTTGGATAAACATCAAAAAATCCTACGTCTAATCTGTTGAGGGAGGTATCTTGATTGATTTCTTTAGGTATGGGCTTAAAATATTTTATCCTATATATTGTCTCCGTAAAAGGAGCGCTGACGCTTCCATTCTGTATAAATATTAAAGGCCGTCGTGGCGTAGGGGCACAAAATTGTGCCTGCAACGTGACGTTATGGGTTCGATTCCCACTTGGAGGATTGAATTGTAATTTAATCATATTTTCATTTCGCACGTCAGTCATATATCATACGCAGTATCTTAACACTTAAGTTCCCTCTACCTACCTTGCTATAGGCTGGATACAGCGTGAATCTGGTTTTAATTTTGTGTTACCCGATTAAAATAAAACTAATACTAAATATTTAAAGGAAGTTAGAAAAATTACAAAACTGCACTTAAAGCCTTTAAGCCCTTTTTGAGATTACCGTGAACGCACAGATAAGCAGACAAACTGACCAAGTTCTATTACATTGTTAAATGTCCGTAATAACAATTTTTCTAATATATCTTCCACGTACAGACACAGATGAGTTAGGATTTTATTGTAAGTATCGATATAACTATAACTATTTAGCTATAACTTTAACTTAGGCCCTAAAGACTCCTTAAGTCAAAAGTTTAAAGAAATTAATATATTGACAGCTGCATCTCTCTTATGGGAGGTACGAAAATGCGATCTAAGGTTTTAATAATTTTCACATTAGAGATCTTAAGTGCGTTGCAAATATACATTATAGGTATATTAAAACATGAATATAACTTTAGTGTTTTAAGTAAATAATTCTGTGGTTACAGCGGGCGAAGCCGCGAGCGGGTCGCTAGTTTAATATATAACCGACGGGTGTTTAGTCTGAATTAACAAATATATATTTTTTTATTATTTATTGCGTTTTTGCGATTTTAAAACATGATTATTATTTTAATTGCTCTATAACAGTCTCTGTCAAATTTATTTGTTTTATTCTATATTTTGACCCCCTTTTAGGGCTGTTATTTTTTGGATTTAATCATATATGTATAGTTTTTACAGATTTTTTCCTAAATTAGTATCTTTAAGCATTCCTTAGATAAAGGCTCTTGACAGACTAACAGCAATTACCTACAGACAGACGGACGGATAAAGTGATCTTTTTTCCTTGAAACAATCGGAAACCCTTAAAACGATACGATGTATGAGAGCCCCCTTGAATATTTATTTTATTCAATGTTTTTTCAATTTTTTTGTAATAGCGGCAAAAGAGATACATAATCTATGAAAGTTCATGAGAGCGGAAACAGCGGAGTCTTAGCAATACCCTATTCATTATTTATTCATTTTACTTTTTGGATTCGAAACTCTAAAAATATCAACATTTAATATGAGATTCATAGCTTTTGAATTATATAGATTTGTATTAATTTGAACTATTGCATAAATATTACACTAAATACAATGTTTAATAAAGCTAAACTTAAAAAAATGTTCTTACTGTCCGTATTTAATTTAATTAGTTAGTCTGGCTGAATAAAGAAATAAAATAGAAAATTATATTTAAATTATTTTATTATACAGTCAATAATACAGTCTTATTTAAATTTTTTAAACACATGTACACTATTTATTTCATTAATCTAAAATATTTAAATTATTTCTAAATAACATTACAGGCAACATTATTATCAGCTGTCAACTTGACATATTTCAACTATATTTCAACTTGACGTGTGGAAGTTGGCGGGAAGCGAATTTGTGGCATCTATTAAACTTTTTATAGCAGATTGTTTATATATTCGGGCTAAATATTGCCTTTGATTAAGTCTAGGTGATTTTAGATTTTTCTTTACGTATCTGTTCGGTCGAATTGCAGTCATTGGTGAGAAGATACGGAATTTTCGAGGTATGGTGTATTGATTTTGTACGTTTCTTGTTTGTGGTGATATGTTTTCTTGTCTGATTTGGGCTTTCGTATCCTGAAAAAATAAATTAATATTATGGTCGAAATAGCGTTACCAAATTTTATCTCAATGAAAAGTGAATTTTTAAACATTTAAATCAAATTCCTTGCAAAATTTCTTCCTATGGTGATACATATCAATATAAAATTCTTTTTAATTTAATTATTTTTTGGAATAATATTGTTAGAATAATATTGTTAATATTGTTTTGGAATGTATAGCAGTCAGTCTTCAGGATAATTTTATTTATGTAACTTACGAATATACTTTTTTGTATTTATATGAATTTATTAGTATTTATTTAAAAAAAATGATAAAAAAAACGAAAGCACAGTACGTGGAACAGTCCCTAAAAAGCGCGACTATGTCTGTTCCGCGAAATATATAAATGAGAATACTAGTAAGACGGTAATAAATAATAAATTATTTTATTACTGTGATCAGAATTTTACTTAAATTCTGCCGTGTGATCCCGGCTTAGAATAGGATTACCCTGGTACTGGTGGTGTCGTAAGAGGCGACTAAAGTACGTGTGGTAGAGTCACGTCGCCAGCAATGGCAACACACATGGGCAGACTCGACCGGATCAATACCACCCCCGGGACTTAAAACCGGCGTGAAGTAGTGGCTTTATGCCACTGCGTTTCGCATCAGATAATGCCGGGCTCCGGCGCCCAACCCACCTTAAAGGCCGGCAACGCACCTGTAGCTCCTCTGGGGTTGCACGGGGTCGTGGGCGGCGGTAATCACTTACCATCAGGTGACCCGCACGCTCGTTTGCCGTGTCTTTTCCATAAAAAAAAACTTTTGCTCTACACAATTTTTCAAATTCAAAGCGCGGTGTTGAGTTCTGTGCCTCAAAAATTTGGCGGAGAGTGAAGACTATCGCATCGAGTCGATTTACAATTTTTTTCTTTCACAAATAAAAATAAATAACCATTAAGCTACTTACATGAATTAAAAATGAAATTATACAAAAAACAAATATCGTTAACATATTGAATGTCTTCATATTTTGTCTCATTGTAATACTGTATGGCAATCATCTTAATCACCTTATATAATAATTCATACGTGACCGTGTTTAACCACGTTTCCTTTGTGTTTTGTAATCTCTTACAGATTAAGTTTGATTATAATGACGCAATTGAAACAAGAAGTAAATGATAAAATCGATATACTTGTATGCATGCATGGTGATGCAAAGAAAGCAGGTTCAATTTTGTGGTATCTGTGGAAAGTTTTAACAAATATTTATGGAGTTATATATGCTGCTTCACTGTGCTATAATGGTCTCACGATACAAAAATAACTTGCCCCTAATAAAGTTGATTGAAGATACTCCTTTGTTTTATACAATATCTTAATATTAACGACCAATGAAACGACAAAACTTTATGGCTGTCATTTTGTTTAACGGTGTTTATTATAGTTAATTAAAATAAGCCAGAAAGTAAGTGAAATTAAAACTGATAATATTCATTGTTAAAATTTAATATTTTAAGATAAGAGGCCTTCGTGGCCGTGTGGCAGGGGCACAACCGTGCGACCGTAAACGCGACGATTGCGGGTTCGATTTCCATTCGGAGGTATTAAAAATTAAATATTTTCATTTCCTCACTCTGGTAACGTGGCTAAGCGCATCGTTGAGTTCTGCCACATAACGCTCGTTGTCTCTCTATCCTCCTAATAAAGAACGAAATATTTATAAAATATTATTCAGAAAACCTAAAAATACTAATTTACTAGATATTTTAATAAAGCTCGTGTAATGGATACCTACGGTTTAAAGTATTTTCACTATAAATGACTAAATATGAAATATTATTACCATACTTTTTGAATATATTTTTAGATGTTTTTTTCTTCACTTCTTTTTCTTTATTTCTTTACGTATGTTTCTCAAAAGACAAATATGCACATAGCTCATATAAATATGTATTACTAAGGGACTAAGACGTGTTCATGTTGTAATAAAACATTGGTAAATGTATTTGGACATTTTATTCATATCCGAAGTATCAAAGAAGAAAATAATTAAATATTATTTTTATTTATGATTATAAAATAATAATAATTAACATCGTTTATACATAATATTATATTACTTTATACAGTATAGATAATATAATAACAATATCGATGGCAAATTAAAGCCTAACAAATTAAAAAAACTGCATTATATAAAAGGTGGCGGTATTGGAACTCTTGTTAAAAAGTGACTATCCCGATCACAAGGTGGCATTGTTGGTAAAAAATTCGAGAACGGTGATGTCAAAGCAGATAATGGTGAGGCAGCTGGCAACGTTGGAATTATTGGCATATCTATTTTAGTAGCAGTGCCATAAACGCTTAGAATAGGATCTAAACACCCCAACGGCGAAGTTAATATGTCATTGAAGCAAAGATCAGGACAATTGGGCAATTCAGTAACAAAAGGCATGACTGGCAACGCTGCTGTACTAGGTGCTGGCATGCCAGAATTAGTAAATATAATGGTTTCTTGATACTGTGTAGGCACTATTGGTGGATTCATTCTATATGGTTCAGGATTGATCAGCGTTTGTTTAAACGACTGGCACACCGTCCGGCCTAACACTAGTTCTGGTTTTAAAGAACGATGTGATAGGACCTGAAATAAACACATTAATATTTTATATAGGTATACCTTTAAAATGATAAAAATTTAGATTTTAGAAATTAATTTTGGAAAGTAAAACTTACGTCACTAATCGCTAGAATTATTACGAACGTAGTCGCCAACATTTTCGGTCTCTTTTTTGTTTTATACAATAATAATGTAGCTCAATATTGTCAAGGCTTTATGTAGAAAAATTTTATCGATATGTTGTCAGATTTTACCTAATTTTTGTTTTATAATTTCTTAAGCAAGTAAATTATGATTACGGTTTAGGAATTATGCCACAGATTATTTATGTTTTACGCAATTTGAGGTAATATTTAAAAAATTATACATTAACGTTTGTAAGGATATTAGTTATATTTTTTTTATCTTTATATTTATTTTATTTTATTTAAAGTCTTTATTACACCAACATGATTAGATGAAAAAAGTTAAAAAAAAAAAAAATACAGAAAAGCATTGGTGTAAGGGCGGCCTTATCACCGCAGGTGATCTCTTCCAGGCAACCCCTACAGTAAAAAGATCATAGAATACAGGATTTTAGGTTGGTGTACAAATGAAATAATTATCTATAATAGACTTTATAGCCTGCAATTGCAGTTATGTTCTTAATTTTAAATAGATATTTGGTACGTTGCTCGAACGGTTAACATGCATATGCATATATTTTTCAAAACAAATATCCTTCCAACTTAATTATCAAAATAAAATATTGTAAAATAAAGAATTTAAAAAAAATTGCAACTAAATATATTAAAAACGTTTAATTGTTATTGGATACAATATACATATTATCCAATTATATAAAAAAATAGCTAAATATTTATATATTCAGGAGTATCCCCAATACGACTAGGCAAATTGTGATTTCCACTACCAAATAATTAATATGAATCGACCTCCATTTTTTATACAAAAAATCTGATGGTAAGTAATCTACACTGCCTAAAATATTGAGTAACATCAAAGAGACTGCCGTATTACCAGCCCTAAAAGTGTCGATAGATTCGCTTTAGGCCCTTCCAAAGTTATATGAAGTGATAAACACGTGGAAGGAAGTGGTAGACTTTCATATTATAATAATGCAATCAAATTATCAACCATGACTTAGCTTTCTTATATTGAAACATAACATATATGCGAAAGGATAAAAAGGAGAATAAGATGTAAAAAACTTTATATACTACTCGCATTTTGTTTTATTATTAATTTTTTCGTTAATATGACAATATGTAACAAATGACAGTAATAATAGAAATATATATAAACAATAATGAAAATAGTTTTTAACAAATAAAATAAATTATAATAAATAATAATGTGAATTACAATTACAAAGTCGGCGGTGGAATTGGTACTTTTCTCAAAAAGTGTGTTCTACTCTGATTTGGTATAACTGGTGGTAGCATGTTCGAAGTCGAGGGCGCCCACGCTGAGACAGGCGAAGCTGCTGGCAGAAAGGGACTGACCAACGGAGCTGGCGAAGCGCATGAAGAACAGGAGCATTTTTCTTGAAGTAATGGCAACGGATAAAGAATTTCTGATTGAAGTGCCGCAACTGGCATAGGCAAAGGTGCTGCAGGTATTGACGGTGCTGGCACTGGCACTACAGGTGCTGCAACTGGTACTGGCATGTTGGGAACCAGTGGAATGTTCGATAATGCTTGTGGACACAATTCTAGTCCTTTATAAACCATTTCCTGTTGACAGGTGCATTTCGGTTGTACAACTCGCACGTTTGGCATTTCTAATTCCCGTGATACCTGGGCAATAGATGCTGGCAACATCCCTTGCATAGCTCTTTCGCCAGCTCCTGGCAAGAAAAGATTTTGTAAAGCCCCCATAATTGGATTTGGTCGCGGCATTCGCCTTTGGCATCTTGAGAATACTACTCGTGAACATGTTACCGTTACTATTAACGTCAAAAGTAGATGTTTCATCCTATATGCACTAAAAGAAAAATAATATAAATTTTACTATATTGCCGGATATTGTAAATTGAATATTCAAAAGCGAATTTTAATTTTTTTGATGTGAATTGGCGGACGCGAAGTTCTATCTAACAAGAATGAAAAATTGTATATCCATAGTATTATAATTATATATATAATATTATTGTAATAAAGAGGTAAAATATTTTGACAATTTAGAAAGTGGCTAGGTATTGTTTATTATATATAGGTTATATATATATATTATCGTTATCGAAAATGACATTGTGTCGAAAGCAAGCTAGACCTTTCGACTCTCGACGCTTTTGGGACATAGTCGAAATATCGAACCGTGTTATACATGAAGAAGTGCTCATTAAAATATCATTGATCTTACCTTTTAAAAATATTCTTTTGGAAAATAATGCTCGTCTTATACAAATTAATCAAATATTAAGTAGCTATTCCAAATCATTTTCCTTTTATAATTTAAGTAACGCAATCTTAATACGAATTTATTATATAACTTGATTTTAAGATAGTAAAGTCATAATATTATTATGTAAGGTCTTATCATGTTTCAGAAATTAATATGCTTTTTTATCTCCACATGTCTTGAGCTGCGTGTGACTTGTAGCTAGGGAAGTAATAACTACGTACCGATGTGCTTATGATATTTCATTCACTTTGCTCTTGTTAAAAAAGAATCTACATTTAGTCGCGGAACTCAACGCTGCACTTTATCTTCCTAAACCCTGATTAAAATAACCGAGCAAGAACCAAACGTTATATAGAGAATAGACGTTTTACACGATGTCTCGATTTCGTCATTTCTATTTAATAGAACATAAAGTTTATATTAACAAGGTAAAAATGAAACTTAACAAAAATGTATTAATACATTTATTTATAAGAACGGTGGAGGTATAGTAATTTGTCTCAAATATTTCGGACAACCGATGACTGGAGGGAGTGGGGGTAAAGTGGCGAAGTCCGAAACCGAGATTCCGCAACCGCATGTAGACATAGGAAAGGGTATTTCATAGTCCTGAAATATATAATTCGGGCCAGCAAGAGGATACGCGACCCCCATGTCCAAAATCGTTGAGAAAGGCCTTTGACATATACTTGTTTCGTAATTAATTAATGGTATATCTAAAGCAGGATATCCACAATAAGGCCCGTAACCGTAGTCTATGATTGAAGGAGATCCACATGGTTCCATATCAAGAACGGTAGTCATTGGCACGCCTATTGTTTCTATGACGTATGCGTTCACCTGGAAAAAAAACATATTGAGATCAGAAATATTAAGATAATTATCAGAAATGTCAAGTAAAAACAAACCGAAAAGATCATAACTAATAAAATTTAGAGTGTTTAAAAGAGCCCAAATCATTTTTAACACAATAGAAAAAGTTGCTTAGGCTTAACAATTAAAATGGCCAAATTCATTGCTTAATTGTAAAAAAATTGCCTTATTTATTGCTTTTAAAGTGGTTTGCTTTGGTTATAGATTTTAAGTTAGTCCTCTAATCAGTTTATTTAATTTTAGCAGGAACACCATCGTAACTGTAATTGATAATTATTTGTTATTAGAACAAACACATGAAACTACTCGTCAACGCTAAATGTTTCGCCATTCAACACGCAGTGTCTCCGAAATTTTGTAGAAATTGTAGAACCGAGTGTCTTAACACTATGTTTTCTCTGCCTACCCCTCTAAGCCCGTAAAAACTAAACTGAACCGTGTGAAACTAAAAAATATACTTACATTGTACGTCAATGTTAATAAAAATATACCCGTAACCTTCATAATGCTGACACACTGTTGACGGTATTTCAAAATTTTCTATTATATACGAGCTATTGTTATGAAACTTTTTAGTAATTAGTAAAGAATTTTTCTAAAAATAACACGATTCTCTTCTTCGTATGTGCTTTGTAGTGTATTTCTGATTTTAGTACATTTTTATTGGTACACTAAGTGTTACTTTTTTGTTAAATTATGTTGTGTATGGTTTTTTTATATTGTTCTTGGAAAGTGGCTAACAAAGTGTTGGAAGGCCACTAGGTTACCTGCCTTCCGAGCTGTGCCAGAAAAAGCATGATGCTGTTTTTTCTTTTTTTTTTATTTTCGCCATACAATACACAGTATCTCGAATCCAGTAAGAAATTGTAGAATGGAGTGTCTTGACACTAGGTTATCTTTACATATCCTACTATGCAAAAAAAAAAGTTAGGTTCCACTTACCATATAAACAATATTTAAAAGTTATTTGCTTATTTTTTTATTATATAATAGAAAATCATGGGAATGAACCTAGTATGTTTTCCTACATTGTACAGTCATTTCGTCTTGAGTAGCGGAACTTAACGCCGCCCTGTTTATGGGTACACTGAACGGGTATCAAATCCACAATATCAATCCCACGTAAGAAAAAAGTAAAATAAATAAGGAATACAATTATAACAGTCTACTTTAATTCAAACAAAACTCATATTATTTACATTTTTACATAAAAGACGAGGGTATTTTTACAAAATGTGGTACAGTACAAAATATACGTTTCTTAGAAACTATGTAACAATTGACCAGTCAGTGTTAAAAAGCATGGAGAAATATAAAATTCGAAAAATTTTCTGCTGAAATATACTTTTATAATAGCTAACATTTCAATAATGTTAGCTCATATAAAAGTAGTTATAGCAGTTGGAGGCAGTGGCTACGGTGCCATTTAACGGAACATCGGGCTCCAAAACAAAATATAAGAAACATTCCTATATTTGCTTACACACTATAAGTAAAAAAGACTATTTAAGAGGTTTATCTTTACCTTAAATAATTCCTTATTTTCTATAGGTTTAGAATTTTTATTAGGAAGTTTCACTTACTAATAAATTCCGTTCCGTAATAAGTTAATCCCATAATGAGATATGAATTTAAAACAATGAGGCTAGTCAGCGCAAAAGCGTTCGACTGTAAACGCGACGGTTGTAGGTTCGATACCTACTCGGTCGAATTTCAAATTAAGTTCCAACACGCAAAACATCCGTTCTCCACTTTCCGCCGAATTCTGAAAGGGAAACGAAGCGACTTACTACTTACTAGGTTCCCTCCCTCGCTCCCTTGTTAAGTTAAAAAAAGTTGCTATATTTTAAACATTGTATAAAAAAGCGAATAAAAAGATATTTCCTTCTGATCTTGTGTGTACTTAAGTAACTACTGGTACATATTTAATGATGTATGTTACGTAAAAAAGTATGATAATATAGAACTTTGCCATTAATATTAGTTGTTATTTATAAAACGATTAACATATCGAATTTTGATTGGATAATGAATACATTTCAAAAACTAGCTGTCAGTGTAAAAATGCACATGTTTATTACAATAATAAATGCATTTAAATTTATTTCTGAATACAAATTGAATTGTAGATCGTCTACTCTGCAACTGAATTTACAAACACTTACAAATAAGGTAATTACAATTACACATAGTTTGTCATTCATTTGTTACTAAGTTTTTACCTATTGTCCAACAAATGCTTAAATATCTCAAAGGCATTGCTTTTGAAACGACATGTCTGCTCTGTAACCTGGTGTTTTACTTATTTGTAAGTATGTATAAGTTTAGTTTTAAAGTAGACGGTCAATAACATACTGTTTCCACTAAAGAAATAAATGTAAAACTACCCTCCTATCACTAAAAAAAATGCAAACAACCATAATCAGTATGGTCTCACAGTTGTTTCAGCCTGGAAGTTAGCGGTAGATAGCTGCTAAGATTTTTCTTACTCTTGATTATTTTCATACTGAGTGAATATTGTGCAAAAAAAAGATCAGAAAGCCTAACTTCAGGGTAGCCACAACTCGTTGATCATACTGCATACATATATAATCAACATTTAAGTTTTTTTATTGATTGCTTTGTGGGGGTGGTTTTCCACTGGCTAAAATTTTCTTCATAGATTTCATCATTCCAGGAATTAATCCTATATGTTTATCAACACAAGTGACTGCACATTTTTCAAATTGTATTGTACATTTGTCAATCTGAAAAAGCAAATTTAAATTAAATCAATGATATTTATTTTAGTATAGATATATTTATTATAGAATATAATTTAATTATTTAATTTATTAACTGTAATAAACTTATATGATAATCAAAGCCATAGTGGTGCAGTGAGTTCAATCTCCACTTGAGGAAATGAATTATTTTCATATCCTCAATATAGAAATATACATATTTTTAAAATTACTTACAGTCTCTTGACTAGGATCTGGACCTAGTCTGTCTCGGGCTGAATCGTTACAGTCCATAACACACCTTTGCAATCTGTTTTGTAGATGATTTATTTCATTCTAAAAAAAATATTCATAGTAATGCCCTTATAAATAATATGTACTAAAATGTGATTATCAGTAATATTTTATAATATTTTAGCATAATAAATACTTCACTTATCTGTACATTACAAATAATATTAAAATCATAGACAGATTTTGAATTGCCTATAGTTATGTACAGATTATTAAAACATAAAGAAACTATTTAAAAAATGTAGCCTGTTCATCTGAGCCAATTTCTTCAATTTTCAAATCCTAGAATTACAACAAGTTCAAACTAACCAGGTGTCTTAATTATTTTCATTTTCTTTGCCTTTGCTCTGCTTGTAAGAAGACAAAGCGCTGCATTGAGATCCAACATTCAACATACAATATCATGGAATTTCAGAGGACAGCCAGGAATAGAGTGTCTCAACACTAGGTTATCCTGCTATATATAGAATAAAATATAAAGCTAAAACAATAAGACATTGCTCTCTTACTTGCACATAATTATTAGCTTGATTCAAAGGTGCTGTACATCTTTCTATGCATCCATGAACTCTTTCTAAGGAAGAATCCGGATCATCACAACATTTTGCTGCACATCTATGCATGTCACCCTTAAAAAGGTATTTAAAATTAATTATATAATTATAGTCTATATATTATTAACATAGGACATAATGTACAGTATGTATGTACAGAAAATTATGTATTATAATACTTAGTAGAGGGTTAGATATTCTTTCGATTCGATAATATTTCATAGTAATAATAAAGACAAATATTGTTTTTAAATATATTTAAGTTTCGATTTTAAAAATTATAAATCTTATCATATATTGAAAATAATGCATTTTAAGTTATTTCTTTAAAATATTATTAATTCAATATAAGTGTATTATTAATAAATTCGAATAATTGTTGCATAAGCCTCACATGATAAGATATAACCTTAAACTTACTTGCATTTTTCTTAAATAACTTCTATCTAATTCATTTACGAGATTTGTCATCTCTTGCTCAATTCTATATTTCTGTGCTTCAACCATTTTTGTAATTTATTTATGGTTGTCTATTTATTAATAATCGTCAAAATAGGAAAAATCCCGTTCAACGAATGACAGTTGTATATTTTATTTATATTTTTGACAGTTGACACTGCCATTGACGTAAGGAAGATAAAGGTAGAACAGATAAAGAAAAAATTTTCTTCATAGATTTCATCATTCCAGGAATTAATCCTATATGTTTATCAACACAAGTGACTGCACATTTTTCAAATTGTATTGTACATTTGTCAATCTGAAAAAGCAAATTTAAATTAAATCAATGATATTTATTTTAGTATAGATACATTTATTATAGAATATAATTTAATTATTTAATTTATTAACTGTAATAAACTTTTATGATAATCAAAGCCATAGTGGTGCAGTGAGTTCAATCTCCACTTGAGGAAATGAATTATTTTCATATCCTCAATATAGAAATATACATATTTTTAAAATTACTTACAGTCTCTTGACTAGGATCTGGACCTAGTCTGTCTCGGGCTGAATCGTTACAGTCCATAACACACCTTTGCAATCTGTTTTGTAGATGATTTATTTCATTCTAAAAAAAATTATTCATAGTAATGCCCTTATAAATAATATGTACTAAAATGTGATTATCAGTAATATTTTATAATATTTTAGCATAATAAATACTTCACTTATCTGTACATACAAATAATATTGAAATCAAAGACAGATATTGAATTGCCTATAGTTATGTAGAGAATATTAAAACATAAAGAAACTATTTAAAAAATGTAGCCTGTTTATCTGAGCCAATTTTCTTCAATTTTCAAATCCTAGAATTACAACAAGTTCAAACTAACCAGGTGTCTTAATTATTTTCATTTTCTTTGCCTTTGCTCTGCTTGTAAGAAGACAAAGCGCTGCATTGAGATCCAACATTCAACATACAATATCATGGAATTTCAGAGGACAGCCAGGAATAGAGTGTCTCAACACTAGGTTATCCTGCTATATATAGAATAAAGTATAAAGCTAAAACAATAAGACATTGCTCTCTTACTTGCACATAATTATTAGCTTGATTCAAAGGTGCTGTACATCTTTCTATGCATCCATGAACTCTTTCTAAGGAAGAATCCGGATCATCACAACATTTTGCTGCACATCTATGCATGTCACCCTTAAAAGGTATTTAAAATTAATTATATAATTATAGGCTATATATTATTAACATAGGACATAATGTACAGTATGTATGTACAGAAATTATGTATTATAATACTTAGTAGAGGGTTAGATATTCTTTCGATTTCGATAATATTTCATAGTAATAATAAAGACAAATATTGTTTTTAAATATATTTAAGTTTCGATTTTAAAAATTATAAATCTTATCATATATTGAAAATAATGCATTTTAAGTTATTTCTTTAAAATATTATTAATTCAATATAAGTGTATTATTAATAAATTCGAATAATTGTTGCATAAGCCTCACATGATAAGATATAACCTTAAACTTACTTGCATTTTTCTTAAATAACTTCTATCTAATTCATTTACGAGATTTGTCATCTCTTGCTCAATTCTATATTTCTGTGCTTCAACCATTTTTGTAATTTATTTATGGTTGTCTATTTATTAATAATCGTCAAAATAGGAAAAATCCCGTTCAACGAATGACAGTTGTATATTTTATTTATATTTTTGACAGTTGACACTGCCATTGACGTAAGGAAGATAAAGGTAGAACAGATAAAGAAAAAATATTTTTAAATGTTACTCTCTAATCTGAGATTCAGAGGATGAATATATTTTTAATGACTTCTTTGTCCAATGTTATACTGGGGAAATAAATTGGCAATATGATAAAAAATGGTAATATTAAAAAAGAATCTATAATAAAATATAATGAATTCTTTAGACTTTTACGCATGTAAGTATATAAATAAATAAATAAATAATCACTAGAAAGAAACAAATATATATTGGTATTTTTATAATTTTATCTTAATATTGTAAAATCTGACAATTCTACAAAACAATTGGATATACCAAAGAACTTATGTCCGGAGATATTGGTGTAGCAAGCTTTATACAAGAATAAGGCGATGAAACAGGCACATATGCGTCAGAAAAATCAAAAGATCCTCCATTGACAAAAAATTTTTGATCGTAAGCTTCAGCGACGGCTGGTAAGGCTGATGGGCCAAATCCCAGGCCACTTGGCAGTTGAATAGATTTTGGTGGAAGTATTAGTTCTCCGCACTCACAAATTTGCTCTTCAACGTACTTTATTACTGGAATGATTTCAAATTGAGTATACGGTGTGACCGAGTAACACGGCATAATGTATGCCATTGTTGATGTAGCCTGTAAATAAATAATGCTATTAAATATAAATATGTTTATAAAAATATTACATTAAATTCGAGTTAGTAATATTAGCGCCAATTTAAATAATATAAAAAAGACGAACTTCCACTTCCCACGAATGTACACAGATTTTTGAAAATAAGCATTTTAACTGTTAGATGAGACATGCGTGGCACACGCATTAATTATATAATAAATCATACATTGTGTGTAATTTTACAAAAACATCTGTGAATAAAACACAAAAAATTGCGTACGTTTATTATTTTTATACGATTAGGTACAATAATCCATTACTACTCTTATTTCTAATATGTTTATTTAGATAGACTGAACAATGTTATGCTAGTGCCAGCTATCATTTTTACTTAAAAATTATGAAAACTAACATGTCGATTTAGGCACCTATAAAACATAAATATAACTTACTTGAAAAGCAATGAGCACAAATAGAATTTGAATTTTTACGTCCATATTTAAAAATTAAGTAAATTATTTGTAGGTCATATTATAAAGAGAATTATTACGTAAGTTAAATTGTACGAGTGCTATCTATATGAAATGTTACTCAAAATTCTATTTTGTTACAAAATAACTTTAGAAAAGAGACTCGTTTGTAATATATTTGTATTGTATAATGTAGTTGTTTGTAAGTAGGTAAATAGTAAGTAATTTCGTTGTATAGAAAAAAAATATAATTATTAAACATTTTGCTTGGAATAAATATGAAGTAGGTTAGGGACCTACTTAATATTTATTCCTACCTAATAAATACTTAAAGAATATATTAAGTTAAGTTAAATAAAGTTAAGATAATATTAGTATTTATATTTAAGTGAAATAAATGGTTACAAAAACTTACGAAGAGACTCGACGCGCAGAGTCAGGCGCAGGACAAGCGTGCGACTGTACGCTCGGCAGGTTGTGAGTTCGATTACCACTGAAGGAAATGAAATATTTAGGGCCAGTTTCAGCACTGGCTGATAAAGTCCCGGACAACCTTATGTGCCTGACAAGCTTTAATTGTTAGTTTCACAGATCTCGAATAGAAATATCTAGTATATTCATATTGCTTTTTATTTATACATACTTATTTTTAATTTAAAAATGTAACAGATCTACTATAAGTATGAACTCTTATCTACTATAATATTATCGTTCGTTAATGAGAAAATTATTCTTGAAATTATAAGAAACACCTATTTTGTATCTTCATCCTGTGTCTGTGAGATAGAATTAATTATTAGATTACTATCTGAAACTATAATATATATTACTTTTTTGTATTTATTTTGTTTTGGTGGAAGAAAATAAACTAGCTGATAATAATTCCTGTAGATAATATCCTTTACCTCCGAAACTGCTATACCAAATAAAATTGCACGTGTGTCTAAGAAAAGAACAGTTTTTTTTATTGGGGATCAATTATAGGTAGTTTGATTGATTATAATACTTTGAGGCCAGTTTGTGGCGCAGACGCAAAAACTATGACTGTAAAATCAACTGGTTGTGGGTTCGATGGGGGATTTTCACTCGAGGAAATGAAATATATATTTACATATATATTTTCATTTGATCGCTCTGGTGCCGAGTGAGAACAGAGTGTTCTAACACTAGGTTTCCTCTGCCTATCGTGCTGTGTGCGGGATACAGCGTGAACTGATTTATTTATTTTTTTCAACACTTTACATTTGGTGAATATCAGGTAGTATTCATTTTTCATCAATCATTAGTTGGCTATGGAAGACTAAAATAAAATGCTAAGCTAACCTAAGTCACGTCACGTCAACAAGGTAACCTTAGTACTTCAGTAAATGAACAGGTTCTTTTTCATAACATTGCAGGATGGCTTTGACAAATATTGAAATATTTAAAAATAAACAATCTTTTTCTGGTTATCTTCGTCCAGGCAAAAGAATTATAAAATTCGCAAGAAAATAATTGTAGCTATAAAATATAAGTTCTGCTGTTAAAGGTAAAGGTAGTTATTGTAAATTAAGCTCAATTTACATAATTGAAATCTGCAATTATGTAAATTGAGCGTAAAAAAAACTGAAAAATATAATTTTAGTAATATTTTTTGTGATGCAAACATAAGCATACGCACCATCACAGTCTATTGAGGTTTGCTCTACTCGACACTAGGTTGCCTACCCTCGCTTGAATACATAAACAAGATTTATTAATATTCAATTAAAGAAAAGCAATATAGATTACTATTATTATTGCATTATATTTTCAGTCATTATTATTATTATTGCATTATATTAAAAAACCGGAAAAGCGCTAGTCGGGCGAGCCCACCGAGGATTCCATACAAAGCTTAGAATTCACGAGTTGTTCTGAAATTCAAGCTTAGCCAGAGCCTTTTCATTTGATACTTCACTTGAACTAACTGCTTTAATATTTTCGGATTTAACCACAAATGTATAGTGTTGCAGTTTTTTCCTGAACTACTTGTACTACTTGTGGATGCTAGCTGCCAAATTTCATAATTCTACGTCGAAGGAAAGTACCCTATTAATTTTGATTTCCTTTGTAGTGTCGAAATACCATGCCATATCTTATCTTAAAATATATATAGAATTACAGTTTTGGTTCAGAAAATCTTGTGACTGTGATCGGATTATATGGTTTGAATTTCAACTGGCTATCTCCAAGCGTTCCTGACATAAAGGCCCTTTACAGGCAGACAGACAGACAACAAAGTGATCTTATTCTTCTCTTACGTACGGAACCCTAAAAATAAAATTCATAACAAATACAACAAAAAAAACTATTTAGAAATGTGTCTGTAATTTTTAGTTTCAATATTATTACGATCGTCAATCGTTATGCAATTTAAAATAGTTTATCTCAAATTTCTCAGATATTGATATGAATGTTTAATAAGCAATTTTTACTTATTAATTGTGTGTTAAATAAGATACGACACGTACTTGCTGTATGACGTATGAAAACTTAAAAATTATAAAAACCATTTTCTGACTTAAGAGATAGCACTGTTGTTTGACATCTTATAACAATGTTAAAATTATTCTTCCTTTCGTTAGCGGCATTACAAATACAAGTAAGTTTTACTATAACAAAAAGATAATCATATTTCTAAATATTACTATTTAGAAATATGATTATCTTTTTGTATTGGCAGACATCGTGGTGTACGTGATTCTTGGCTCAGGGAAATGAATTATTTCTTTTTTGTTGATTTAAAGATGGCAGTCTCTGCCATATGTCACTCAATTTTTTTTAGAAAGTCCAAAATGGATTGACTTGTTGTATTCCTAACCCGCCTACACTATGAAATATTTATTTATTTTATTAATGTATTTTTTTTACCGATATTGAGACATTGGGCGATGGATAAAATAATTTTACAGCCCATTTCATGCGAAGTAAACATCTGTCATGATTATATTATTAAATCATTAAAAACAATTCACGACATGGTAACAATGAAACGAAACGAGGATTAACCGCCGTATTTCAAGCTCGATCCTCTATAATTTACACTTAATCCTACAAAAATGAGTTTCCGAGGATAAACGAGGTCTGACTATAAAGTACGATATCTTTAATACATTTTTATACGACAGGAAAACCGTATCAGCTTACTATAATGTAATAATAAACGTAACAAACATATTTATTATTCATGATTTTTCTCGAAAGTATAATAAAAGAAAATTTGTATTTGTTAGTAGTAAGCTGTAACGACAGAGTTATTTTTTATAATATGTTTTTTTCTACTTCCAATAAAACATAATAATTTTATTAATTTGTAAAAGTTATGTGAAATTGTGTGTGAAATTGTTGTGCTCATAGCTTTTTTTCGGAGGGTTTTTACAGCGATTCTTCACTCAATCAATCGCGAGAAATCAATGATTTCCATTTCCCTGATGTAGCAAGACATAGTTCAGTGTTCAATTTTGCATTTCAACACTTAAAAATATTATATACTGAGAGAATATATTGTTCAGACTTTCCGTACACTGTATTCCGCCCAATTTTCGAGATATAGCTTGTGGCGAAAATAAACGCTGCGGCTCATCTACTACAATGAGGAAATGAAAATAATTCAATATCCTCAAAAGGTATCAAACTACAACTATATCTAGAGTCGGGCGCAGTTCTATTTAGCCACAACCTACCTGTCGTATTAATATTTTATTACAATTGTTTTTACAGTTATTAATTTTATTGTTAATCATGTTCCACTCGTATATAATAAATAGTTTATTATTTTTTGTCAGTGTTAAAAAGGTATTTTGGTATTTTTCAGACAGCCACCTCACAATGCTTAAACAGACAACCTAACTTCCTGTACAACAGACCGGAAACGATCATAGAAGCACCATTAAATCCATCATTATTACCGCCTACCGTTATAGAAAACCAAAATTTCCCAACCACCCTGACATATCCAAACCCCACGACCATCATAACTGATTGCACACCGTCTGTTTGCCAAAATCTCGTAAACACTATACAATTGATGATTGTTTGTAATCTCCTAAGGAATACTAAAGAAGGTTCAGAATTGGCCACTCAAATAGCTTCTTCGCCAATTGTTAATGAACTAATGACATCACCTGTCTTGTCTTGTGGATGTTCAAACCCGCTCTCTAATATACCAAATAATTTAATGCCTTCTATTGTTTCTCCAAATTTTCTTACTTCCAACTTTAATTCTAGATTACCTATAGCTCCAAGTTTAATGTCCAATATCAATACAAATGCGTTAATGGGTAATATTATATTATGAATGTGCTCATCTAATTAAGCGTGCTTATAATTATAGTTATGTATTAATTTAAAATAATAAATTATTGAATTTTTATTTTTCTTAAATTGTGGCGATTGAGTGAATAAAGACTTTTTTTGTAATTTGACGCTATGCTCGATATGTAACAGGCATAGGGAGTTAGTTACATTTGTGCTGAATTAATTTTAAGTGTATTTAAGTTTTAATTGTAAACAATAAATTATTGAAACTGCGTATTCTTTTATTATTCTTAAATAGAATTTTTTTCTTTTTTTTTTCTTTTACGCTGTATCCCGCAGGCTGCATAAAGCAAGGTAAACAGAGGGACGTACGAACACTCGTGCGTGTTTATTAACTTAATGAATATTAATTTAAGATAATAAAGTACTTAAATTTATATTCTTTTATTCTTATATTTCTTTCATTAAAAGAAGGTTTACTAAATGAAAATACATAAAATAATCATATTTGAATAATTAAAATACATAAAATAATTCTATTTGAATTTGAAAACTAAGAAAATATTTATTAGATATCCTGGTCTTGTGAGCAGGACACATAATTCATCCTTTTGTGGTTTACTCGTAAGCTGAGAAAAGTACCACTATTTAGGTTCCAGCTCCATCGTCAAACAAGCTCGATAACACCGCATTGTTATATTAGCTATCAGTCAAGCGAACTGTCAAATGACAAGAGTTTCGAATTCAGTTTTGTTATTCTTATTGTATGATTGCAAGTCCGACTAATAAAAGCTTCTTAATATAAATATTGTGTCTGGCTTTGATTGCGTTGGTTGTAGGTTCCATCTCCACTCATGGTAAATAATTATTTTAACTTCCCGCTCTAACGCTTTCCCGGTAAGGCAAAGAATAGTATATATTTTCGCTACTGAGGGAACAATTATGATTTCACGAATTTGGGCTTTTTGGATTATACGTATAAAAACGAATATTATTTTGAAGTAACTTAATAGCGCCTATCCATTTATTTGATATGATCCAAAAATGTAAATTTTTCAACTATTTTGCCCTTTATAATATGTAAATAAACTACATTCTAATAATACATGTTTTAAGAAAAAAAATTGTAAAAAATTAGAAGGTAAAACTATATTCTTAAGTATAAATATTCATATGATAATAACATTTTGGTAAAACGAAGACTAATAAATTCTATTCAATGTTTGCAGTACGGAGTACCTAAATAGTAAGTAATATCTATGAAAAATACAAATTATCATGGCGTTGTACGGTAAGGAGCTTAGACTCAGCTCAGTCTGGGACTTAGACTCAAGTGTAAACTTACTGAAATTGAAGCTAGTACCTAGTAGTTAAGTACCTAAGCAAGTTCGAAACGTTTCTTAGTAGAAACATACTACGAAAACAGCACTAGAAAGAATGTTCTGAAATACGTTTAATACAGTATTTTTTAGGAAAAACAACATAAAACAAATTTTAAGTATAATATAATATTAAATGAAACTAATTTAACCGGATTAATCGCGTATATTTAAGATTTTACATTTTGGAAACCCGACGTTTCGAACACTTTACAGTAGTCCACGTCACGTGACGTAGTAGGTCACGGGTAGACTACTCGTGACCACGGACTACTGTAAAGTGTTCGAAACGTCGGGTTTCCGAAATGTAAAATCTTAAATATACGCGATTAATCCGGTTAAATTAGTTTCATTTAATATGTGTAATAATCGTGAAAATCAAAGAACTTATTAGTATAATATAATTTATTTTGTATTTAATAAATATTATTAAAAATATTACCCATCTTCAAAACTTTGATTTTATTTGCTTATGGACATTTGAATCCTTTCCAGTATACCTCATGGTTAAACATTAAATTATTTTTTGCCATGCCTTCGTTAATAGAAAAATCCTTTAGGATATCCATTGCATCCACAGCCGCAACTGTCAAATGGTAGTGCCTCTACATTCACACTGACACAGGGCACAGTCGTTGGCATATAACCGAAGTTACAGGTAAGTTGGGCAGGAATGGCTGAGGGTAATAGCACCTCAGCGGCAACTGGCGCGAATGGTCCTGTCGGTGTTATAACTTCTTTGAAGCCCCCATAACAATTGGATATGTATGGATTAGAAATTATTTCTGGAACTCTATAGCAATTAGAGCTATAAGGAGAAAATTCTGGTATACCTGTATAAAATGAACCATATGATGGGGTAATGACTTCAGGTAGACTATTTAGAAATGGATTACAAGGTGAGCTCGGTGAAATGACTTCAAAGTTGCCATACATATTTGGCGCGTATGGGTTTCCCGAGATCACTTCCGTAACTCCCCCTAAGCACCCAGGATTAAATGCAGAGGTGAATTCTGGTATTCCTCCATAAAACGGATTTGGAATTATTTCGTTTATATTTCCATAGTAATTAGGACCACAGGACGGAATCATATCTGCTACACCATTATAATAATTTGGACCACAAGGCGCAATGATTTCGTTAACTCCTCCAAATAGAGGAAGTTGCGGAGCACACGGACTATTAGAAATGACTTCTGTGACTCCACCATATATGTTTGGTGTAACTGTCGCTATGTTTTGATACCCTAAGTTAGGAGTAATAATTTCAGTAGCTCCACATAGATTAGGTGTAATTGTTTCAGTCCAACCCCCGTAGTAATTTGGCGTTATAGTCTCCGTTATACTAAAGGGATTTGAGCATAGAGTATCGGAATATCCACCATAAATATTAGGTGTAATCGTTTCTGTAATCCCTCCATAATAATTGGGAATTATGGTGTCGATTACTGGAGCGCACGGGGAAATTATATCTACGGCACTAGCACAAGGAGCCAGAACGTCCACCACCTGAGGACTAATTGTTTCAACAATTGGTCCTACCCCATTAAGTAAATTTCTTGACAGTAAAGCTGGTCCTAACCTTGATTCAATAAGATCGCTCACTATTAAAAGTTGTAAGGCATTTGCTAAAGTATTAGATACTGAATTGTCGATTACTGTTGTTGCAATTACGGGAGAGGTTGCTATCGGAGATAAAATTTGTGGGCTAACAATTTGGGTGTTAGGAATAATTTGTGGTCCCGATATTACAGAAGTAGGGCCTGGATTAACGCATATTTGTGTTTGAACCTGAAAAATAAATTGAACTTAATTTTATAGCAATAATAGAATTAATATGAATTTATGATTATTTTAAAAATATAATTTATTTTACTTCTTAAGGTCGTCGTGTGGAACAGCGTTTCTCTGTAAATGCAATGTGGATAAATCCGTTTATTACTTCATACGTGAAGGTGGAACATATATCCATCCATATTTATAATATTAGTGGTGTTTTCATTTGCCCGCTGTGGTAGACAGAGCGCAGCGTTGAGCTTTGCCACTCAACACGCAATATCTCTAAAATTAAGTGAAAAGTAAGGAATGTAGTGTGTTAAAACCGAGTACCCTCTACCTATCCTGCTGTGCGGGAATCAGCGTGAAACTGCTAAACGTAATTAACGTACCTGACAAAATAACGCTGCTATTGAGAAAACAATTACGTGCGCCATGTTGTTGACTGAAGTAATTGACTAACATACCGACTTATATATAGGTTAGAATTACACTGTACCACGAAATGATACAAATATTTCATAATATTTGATAGATATGTTACAAATATTTGTATAAATGATTTTTAAAGTGATTTCAATTTATATAAAGTAACTTTTGTAATACATTCGTTCTTATGGATAAAAGATTTATGGTCATACTAGCTTTTAGCTGCATCTTTGCTTGCATAGTCAAATGAAAATAGGTAAGAATTATAAATTTACAAACCGCAGTTAAAGTGGGTTACATCGAAACATTTTCTGCGATGTAGTATTTATTAGGGCAGCACTTGCCTTCCTGATAAGTTTCCTTCCTGATAAGTTGATTATTTAATACAAAAAGCGATATCTGCAACTTTGTCGTTTATCGGAGCGAGGAAATGAAAATAAATTAAATATTATCATTAATCCCGATTTGATTTATTTTATTAATCCGAGTGCAGATCTATCTGTCGATCTATTTTTAATACCACTGCACGACTCTAGCTACATACAAGGATAAGTATAAGACGCAACACTAGTTACTACTTTTATTCAGCACTAGACGCAATTTTTTTAATTCATTATTACTTTTTCAGAGAAAAATGAATATGGGCACGGAGTGTCTTAACACTAGGTTCCCTATGCCCTGCTCTGTGAAGGATACAGCGTGAAGGCGATTTTATAAAAATGAATATGCCTATTCTCCAGGCTGCAGTACACTTGGCACATAGGTTCGGTCTTCGGTTTCGGTCGATCGGTGACTTTTGTTTAATTCTATATTTTTCAATAGGATAAGACAAAATTCTTATTTTTTTTTTTTTTTTTTTATGGAAAAAAACACGGCAAACGAGCGTGCGGGTCACCTGATGGTAAGTGACTACCGCCGCCCACGACTCCGTGCAACCCCAGAGGAGCTACAGGTGCGTTGCCGGCCTTTAAGATGGGTTGGGCACCGGGGCCTGGCATTACCTGATGCGAAACGCAGTGGCATAAAGCCATTACTTCACGCCGGTTTTAAATGCCGGGGGTGGTAATGATCCGGTCGAGTCTGCCCATGCGTGTTGCCATTGCTGGCGACGTGACTCTACCACACGTACTTTAGTCGCCTCTTACGACACCACCAGTACCAGGATGATCCTATTCTAGGCCGGGATCATACGGCACAAAGTGAGCGATCTTATTGAATCAAGGTTAGGACCAGCTTTACTGTCAAGAAATTTACTTAATGGGGTAGGACCAATTGTTGAAACAATTAGTCCTCAGGTGGTGGACGTTCTGGCTCCTTGTGCTAGTGCCGTAGATATAATTTCCCCGTGCTTATAGTTACTTTGTTGTCCATTTGTTCACCTGTCTAGATCATTTCTCTCGACAACGCGCGGTGTTCACTCGGAGCGCAAAGAAAATCAAAGTCAAAACTTCTAAGTCAACGCAATCAAAAAATACGTTATGTTGTATATATTGTGAAAGAAAAACATCCGAAAAGTGAAAATCTATGAAGTATTTCATGAAAAAAAATCATTACATGCAATTATCTATTTTATAAGTTATACTTTCAGTTGACGTAGAATCATGAAATTGATACAGAACCCTCGATCCAACTCGCATTTTATCGTTTTTTTTATCACAGCACTCACGACAGTGAGTGTGTATAAAACCATTCCCAAGAAACTGTTTTATAATGTAAAAAAAATATTTAGTACTTCTTCATACTTCATACAAGTGAAATAATAAGCTTGCTTCACAAAGATTACGATTACGATTACGATTTACTTTTTTAACAAAGTTAAGAGCGTATATATCTATTTAGACTTAGCTATGAATTACTTAGATCTTTTTACATTCTTAAAAAAAATGAAGAGAAAACATTTCAGTCTTGCTAGATTTTATTTTTCTCATATAATATATAAATTTGCATAAATATAAGTATTTTTACATTATAAATATTTTATTTGGCTCGTTAAGATAAACATGACAATAACTATTAAAGAAATGAAATACATCAATGAATAATGTTTATTATTAAAATTATATCACATCATAAAGTTATAAGAAAAGAAAAATATTTTTTCTAGATATAATTAAATTAACATTTACCTGCGACTTCGTCCATTTGGTCAAATGAAAATATCTAAGAGTTGTCTGTAGAAGATACATTAAAACAATTAACGTGATTGTAATATTAGTAAATGTAATCCAACACAAAAATATTTTTCAAGTGGAATCAGTAGTTTTCTGAGATAAGGTTCATAATATTAGTATTGACTAAAATAAATCTGACATTGAAAATAAATCATTATTGGAATCCGCTGCCATTATAGCCGCATAAGGACTTTGGAAATCATTTTTTGTCATGAAAGACGATACAATTGGTTCAGTAATTGGTGAGCTTTTGGCTATGGCGTCATATGGTGACATTAAATTTAATCCGGGTCGTAGAGCCATTGGATTGGAGGGTAGCCCGTAAGAACCTAGGAAAGATGACGAAATCAAATCCTGACTAAATCCTGATGAGCCGAGAAATTTTGAGTTGGGCATTTGCATCGTCTCAAAACCTGTATAATATTTTCCACCTGGATTAGTTATTTCCATAATTGATTCGCTAAGAGATGACGTATCTACAGTTTCTGAAGGATTATTTAAAATATTATTTACTATTAACAATTGTAATGCAATCGCTATATTATTTAGAACTTGTGAATCTATCCCTGAATTTTTCTTTATAGCATCTAATTTTGGAGGCGGAGTTTGCATTGCTACCATTTTAGGGTCAATTACAGAACTTTGTCGTAATATATCTTGATTTTGGCGAATTGGAACTGGCGCTGGGACTGGCGGATTCTCAGTTAACTTTGGATAGGATGAATGGTAGTTTGGTGGATAGTTGTTAGAGTAATATGCTTTATAATTCGGAGAGTAAGCAGGATTTGAATAGGATGTCTTTTGAAAGCCTTGACGATATGGTCCACCATATTGTTTTATTGAATAAGGTTGCATATACGATGAGATTGCCTGTAAACAAAATGTTATTTATTAAAAAAAAAAAGAAATAAACCCGTATTTAAAAAAAAAAACATGGATCCATTTCCTGACCAGGTCAAGAGCGTGTTAAGTAACAGAACTTTACGACACACTTTATTGGTTATCAGAGCCACGAAATCAATATTAACTCACGCTCCCAAATGGGAATCGAACCCACAGCCGTCGCATTTTCAGTCAGTCACTGTGCTTCTGAGCCACAGCGGACTCGATGTAGAATTTTTTTCACAATTTACCTTCGATATTAAACATTGCGTTAAAATGATAAAAGATAATTTCGAAGTCATTATGACTATTTTCTTAATATCAATGCTATAGTAATAAAAGTATGCACTTTTATTAATATATACAGCGTTATCTTTCATCTTTTATCGATCACGTATCCGAATTATTATCATTATGTTGAAAATATTTTACTGTTTGTAATGTGATTTGGAAAATAAAATATTCTAAATAGAAAATATGTAGTAGCAAGTTAAAAAATCCTAAGAGGCGCGGAGTCCCGTTACGTTAAAATTTAATGTTTCTTGATGTAATTTTCACTTATAAATAAAAAAAACGGAAAAACGCGAGTCGGGCTCGCCCAACGAAGGTTCCGTACAAAAATTAGATATGTCGAGCTTGTTCTGAAATTCAAGCTCAGCTTAGCCAGAGCCCTTTCACCTGATACCTCACTTGAACTAGCGGCTGTAATACCAAATTTTCCTCCCTACAATTTTTGGCTATAATTTTTTAGGGTTTACCCACAAATTTATAGTTTTAATTTTTTCCCGAACTACCTTGTAGATGCTAGCTGCCAAATTTCATAATTTTACATCAACCCGAAGTACTCTATTCGTTTTGATTCCCTTTATAGCAAAATACTCGGTTTTTGCGATATGGAAGACCAAATCTTTTTTTTTAAATTAAATAATTTTTTCTAAAAATTAAACAAAATTCATAGTGCCGTAGATTTGAGTACATGATTTAAATTTCAACACAATATCTTCAAGTTCAAATAAATACGAATTAAACATATTTTTACACAAAGTAAACCGTACTTTGATTTTGTTAAATAAAAATAATAAAACAAAATTATAATTTTTAAGTAGAAAAATTAATTTATTTTACGATTTTAAGTGATGGGTAGACCTTAAAAGGATGCTTCTCAAACGAGTAGGTAGTGGTTGTGCTGTGTAAAATTTCAATCTTAATTAGGTATTATTTTTGTGCAAACTAACATTTAGGCATATTCACAAGAACATACAAAAAAATATATATGTGATTGCACTGGGGTACCCTTTTTTGCAGTTGGTTGAAAATGAGAACATCCTTTTCTTTGAAGTTAGTTGAAAAGAAATGCAATGATGAGGAATCTCACTTTTGATACCCATTTTAACAATGTTTTTCCTTGTAAATATTACAGTACAATTATATTTTTTACCAAAACAAAAACAAACTTGTCCAATGTCAACCGGATTCCACAATCAGAACCTAACCAAACATTTACCAAATTATCTTTGATTTCAAATAAAAAAAGAATCATCGGCTGGCGTGATATTGAGTTATTCGTCCATTTGTCGCGCACATACCTAATGCAAATTTAAGATTTATGTGATTTTCTCATAGATATATAGAATTTAAAATGGGAAAATCGGTTCACCCTGTCAAAATTTCTGAGATAACAAACAAAAAAAAAAACAAAAGTACAGTCGAATTGATAGTCTCCTTTTCTTGCAGAAGGCGGTTAAAAAGTAGCATTGAACACTTTATATTAAAGTAAGTATCATTTATGATGCCGTCCAATGGATTGAAATACATATTGTTTTTTAATTACACTGTATTCCGCACATAGCAAGACAGAGGGAATCTGAGAACTTAATGTTAAGACACTATTCTCTTTAAGACTCTTTTGTTTCTCACTTTTCGCCGAATTCTAGAGGCTTTGCGTGTTGAATGGTGGAACTCAGTGCCGCGGTTTACTTAGCTACCTGAGCAGAGAAAATAAAAATATTAAGTGGGAGTCGATTCCACAGCCGTTTATCTATTTCTGGTACTATTTTAAGACTAGCCACTATGAGCTTGTCTATGCTTATTTTCAGTTGCCGATGAGTTCTGGAAGCATTTTGTATTGATTAACGAAACTCAAGTCGTCACCGGGACGGAGAAATGAAAATATTAAATACTCCCCTATGGAAATGGGAAATTTCCCAAATGGGAATCCTTTACCTGTTGCATTCACAGTTGCACCCCAGCGCTAAGACTGCCTCTATTGTGCTATATATTAAGTTAATTGCTATACCTTCTCGACTCTACTTCGAGCAGATACTTTATATAAAGCTACCTACGTCCATGATAGCCAGTAGTATCTACTAATATTAAAAAGTTAAAACTATTTAGACAAACTTAATTTTGATTTAAAAAAAAATGTGTCTGGCTATTAATATATAGTGTATCCTTGTTTTACGCACCTCACATTTATCTCTGTGTGCTTACTCAAATATTTTATTGCACAGCGTCTGAAGTGGTAAGGTAAATTCCCACTCGATGGAATTATTTTCATTTCCCCGCTCCAATAAGCCATAATAAGTCCAAGAGCGGCGTTGAGTTCCGTTAATGAACAACGGAACAAAAACTGTCTCGAATATTGAAAAAGAGACTGAAAAAAGTCTTAAATAACTATATTTTAAAATGCACTTTTATGACTTTCAATATCTTTCTTTTTATCTATTTTATAATCAAATTACAAGCTTCACGCTGTATCCTGCATACAACATAGTAGGCAAAGAGAGCCTAGTGTGAAGACAGGAGTGTCAGTGAGTGGCCGAGTGAACCTCCGTTCCTTTTTTGAGGCATTGCGAGTTGAGTAGCGGAACTCAACGCCACGCCTTGATGCCAGAGCGAAGAAATGATAATATTAAGAAAAAATAATTTATTCTCTCGAGTGGGGATCGAACCCACCTTACGGTTACAGCCTTGTGTCCCTGCGCCACGACGGCTTTGAAGTACTTAATTATTCGAATATTTTTATTAACATTTATAATTTTCTTTATAATAAGAAATCGTAGAACTGTAGTAGAGATTAAAGTCTTCCACTGTTTGTAATCTATGGATTATTTATTCATATTATTTAAACTTTTTAACAATGTAATTTATTATAAAATTTTTAACAATGTAATTTCAACAGGACCAACACAAAATTATAAAAAAAATAACATTAAAAAATATAATTTATTCAACAAAAATGATTAAAACTCAAATCAATAAATATAATTATAAGCTGGCATGCCATAATAATCGATAGGGTATGGCACTTCGCACTGGCCTGGCAACGTGGTACTTAACAGGTTACTGACGACCAGTAACTGTAAAGCGTTTGCCAGGCTGTTGGCAACACTGCTGTCTTGAATAATTGTTGGAGCATATCCCAAGCTTTCAGGTACAATAGGTCCTGGAACGACAGCTGGGAATGCAGGGGCTCCAGGAAGTATTGGAACGCCAGGTTCCCTGATGAGGAACTGGTTAGGCAGGATGCCATCAACGACTGATGGACCGCATCCTGACAAGATGCGGTTGACACATTGGCTGGAGATGGACTGAAAATAAAATGTAATAAAAAATTGCTACAGCAAGCAAAAAAAATGTTAATTTAAAGAGAACCTTGTAATTTACACAAAAAATTACTAGCAGTAACATCAAAATATAATACCTGCAATACAATCCCTTGGATAGCGATAAATATAAGGAATCTGGAGGCCATATTTTTAATTTATAATTATATAACTTTTTAATGAATAAATCATACGATCGAAATCGTTAATGACTAGAAATAAAAAACATAGGTTTTTATATTTTATTTTATCATTTATCATGAACTTTTGCAATCTATTGCTATAATATATTGCTGTAGTATTTAAAAATCTTTATTTTCATCACTCAATGTTATCACGTCTATTATGAAATATCTGTGTAACAGATTAAAAATACACTTTTTAAAAAAGTTACAAAATTATTTAATTGAAGTGCTTTATAAGGAACTACAAATATAAATTTGTGATGGTTCATCTCAGTTTCCTATAACATAATTCGGATAAGTAAGGTTATTATGAATTATCATATATTCAGCTTTTTCTATAACCAGCAATATATAAATTTTCTGCATTAGACCGTACGTTTTTTATTATATTACTTTGAAGTTCATCCTCTTCTCACATTTTGAAGACTAGGCAAAAATAAATTACTCAATTTTCTATTTAATGAATGATAATTAAGTCTATTTATTTTGTAATGTATTTTCTAATAGTTAAGAACTATTAGATACTACTAATTATGTAATTAATGGTAATACAGTTTGGTAATTATTATATAACTGTCTTATACCTTTAACGCATTTTAAAGTAAATAATTTCAATAACCTTGTGAAACATTAACCTCATTATTTGTAATGTTATAAGGATCGATTCGAAATTGTATATTTCGTATCGATAAGAGGGTTAAAACAATGTTCGAAATCAGATTAAGCCATTTGCGTGGGTACTTTTCGATATGTTAGTTGATTATTTGATATTATTTGCTGCGTGTCAGGTAAATATTAATAATTTGTTTATTTCTTTATCACTGATTTCATAAAGAGGTGCTAGCCAATGACATATATGTAAGTAATATAATGGGAATTTTTATTTAACTTGGTTCCATACTACTACAACCTTTAATTAAAAAGACTGCAATAATTCGTAGTCATGGGAGGTGGCATTCGTCTGTTAGGTGGCATAATTATTATATTAAACTACCGCTAATCTCTCAATCACTTCGGGTGCTGCACTAGATATTGTCTGAAACATCAGATGTCGAAAAATTTATAATATTATATATCCGCAATTAATCCTCAAGTATCTTATTGATATCTTTGTCTTTTCTATTGAATCTTATATTTTTTATTTAATCATTTTTATTTCAGGCTGCTTATGTTCAACCAGATGGCATAACTCTTCCTATTACATCTTTGTTTTACAAATCTCTACCTACAAACCCAAAAGAGATATCATTATCGTTTCCTAATACAGAAAATATTGAAACGACAAATTATGCCAATCTCATTGAGCCTATTAGTTCACCAATGATGACTTCAAAATATGTTGATCCTGGAAATTGTAATCAACGTAATATTTTACCAACTTCGATGTTGCCTCAATCACAAATAATACAAACAAGTTCTCCAAGGCAAATAGAAAAATCAATACCAATACAAAATTTAGGTTTTAATACTGCAGCAACACCTCAAGTTACTACGCTACCAGTAATAAATTTACCAAGTAAGGTGGAAAATAATACTCTGTGGGATAATATTGCAAACAATTACTCCCCTAAAATTTCTTCCCTAATTGGGGCAACACAAAATGTAATAAATAATAGTAATAATAAGATAAATTTAAAAAATAGTGTACCTGCTTTAGCGTATACGGCTCCGTCCAATACTTATAAAATAAATAACGTCAACGCACCAGCGATTTACATAGATGAGAATAAACAGAAATACTTTAGACCTGAATTTTCAACCTTTGGTGATAAACAAGAGGAGATACACTTGATTTCAGAACAGGATAATAAACGAAACCAGATCAAAAATAATTCAAATAAAATAAGTGAAGCCATCTATGTAAATGATTTGTCAAATAATAGCGTACAAAAGCAAACTATTGATCTTACAAAAAACTTAAAGGTACTAAATGTAGAAAAACAAAAGATGCTAAGCAATGAAATACCTAAAGCGATTGATAAAGGAATGTACCCAATTAATAATATTATGCTTATTAATTCAACTTTTCCAACATCACCATATATTAATACTTTAAATGCTTCACCTGTTAGTGAAAAGGTAAGTGTGACACCTAACTTGAAATCTACTTATAATAAGGTAGACTTGACAGTTACACCTTCAGTAAAAATAGGTACCAATAAAATAAATTCTTCTCCGCATCAAATGACAGCATCTGAAGTCCAAAATATAAACAATATTGGTGTAATTCATCCTACAAATCACGGTCAGGCTCCAGTCCCGACATTACCAACTTATTTTTATGTTCCAAGGGAATTACCTAAAGTATATCAACTGCCAAACGTATACACTAATACTAAAATAACACCATTATATTCTTCCTTCAATGTTTCTCCTACTTCTCCTGTTTGCAATGATTCAGATAGATACAATTCTGTAAGACGAGAAAATATTGTAAATACCGCAACTGTACCATTAATAAATTATAACTATGGCCCTGAAAAAAAAATGGCTAAAACTTCAGCTCACACAGAAGCTATAAATTGTGTTCCATCTATATTAAAATACTACGCAGCTCCAACGCATGGTAGTGATACACCAACTCTATCACAACTACCCAACGCATATGCCATTCCTAAGGTTACCTACCCAGCCGTACCACAATGTACAGAAACTTATCCTTCAAATATGATATACATCAATGTGGCTAATATGTCTTCACCAAAATCGATTGATAACAGAATTTCTATTTGTAATTTAAACACTGAAGCTAAATTAAAACGACCTATTCAACCAGTAGCAGGCACTACTACCTTACCTCTCTACAAGCCTTTGGACTCAAAGAATATAAAATCATTAAATGATATTCCGGTGCCTAATGTAATACATTACCAACCAGAGTACACAAAACTAGCTATTACACCATCATTAGAATCACAATACTCATGCCCGTCAAACTCTATATTTCCGACATCATCAGATTTATGTGGTTCTTTTATAAGTGACTCATTAAATAATATAATTTCATCATTCACAACAGGTTTATTGTCAGCATTTTACGATGCAACAACACCAAAAGAAAATGTTGTATCTATGCTCTCTAATTCCGAAATCACAACTAATTCTCTCACTGACACTCCGTTATCAAAGTATTCTGAAACATCTATTACACTTTCAATGCCTGTGTTTTTATTAAGCCCGCCACAGTTAGAATCTCCATCATTCTTACCCGTGCCTAAAGTTTACTTACCATTGAAACAGTCTGAAAATAAATTATCATGTAAAAAGAAGCTAAAACCATATATATCCACAATTACAATTAATTTACTGCCTACAAAAGCAGAGACAAATGACATTATAATTATGTTATAAAAGTTATCTTGTGTAAAGTAGTTAGTTGATAAAAAAACAGAATTCGTTTCTTTTTCTGTGGCCTTTCGATCATGCCAGTTCAGCACTAATCACTTCGCCAAAAATAATTTCGAGATGTGTAATATTTTGTCATGTTGTCATGTATACCTGACCTTTTTATTATAAGATCACTTTTTATTATAAGCAAGAATCATGCTTTTTTACTTTTATATCCACGAAGAAACGAAAGAGTACAATAATATTATAATATACTCGTAAATATAAGACTAAAAAAAATCTATAAAGAGTACAATAATATTATAATATACTCGTAAATATAAGACTAAAAAAAATCTATTTAAAATAAGTCCTTATTAGGAAAATTAAATGATGACGGATGACAATTCGCACATAATAAATTTGTAAACACGTAAATTGATTGAAACAATACATTTATTTTATAGACTTCGAGATATTTCTTGAAAAAAATAACTAGGACTGAAAAATAACTCTGTTTTATAAAATATAGAAATTAACCAACAATTGTTATTTATTTTGTAGTATTTTTTATATATTTTTAAATAAATATTTTTGATTAATTTATTGATGCTTTACTTATATAAAAACAAACGGCTGTCCCTAATTTTCCATCAAATTTGGTAAACCACAGACAGACATAAATGTCTGCGTGCAACGCGCCTGAAAAACGGCGTTTTATTTTACAACGACAATTTTATTATTTGTTTTGTTTGAAAAAATCTCTTTTTCATTTTTAGGAAAAAAATTATATTAGGCTTTTATGGAGCCCTTAAAACTATGGTTTCATTTAAAGTGGTGTTGATACTTTCATCCGGTATATCCCCATCAATGTACGCTAACAAAATCATCATCAATCAGTAAGTTCCCTAAGTCCATGTCCACAGAATGTTTTCTAAGAACATATTATGAAAGGGATACTTTCATAAGTTAGTTAAAAAAAAATATTGAAGATTCTTAAGGTAAAAAAATAGGAAGACGACATAAACGTAGCAGTGGGAGCAACATGGACGAGGAAAGCACGCGATCATCAAGTGTGGAAGTATCTTCCTTAAGGAAGAGCTAACAAAGCAAGCAAAACAAACTATTTACTTATTTAGTAAACGTAACCAATAAGCCATACGTTCAAATGTATGGCTTAGTGGTCAGAGCGCCTGGTCGGTTTCCAGGAGGCGCGGGTTCGAGTCCCGCTACGTTCAAATTTTTATACGTTTTCTAAATAAGTATTTTTCTATCCTAAGTGTGGAATAACAGGAGGCAAAGCGCGGCGTTGAGTGCTGCCACTCAACACGCAATGCCTCCAGAATTCGGCAGAAAGTGGGGAACGGAGCGTCTAAAATACTAGGTTCCCTCTGCCTACCCTGCTGTGTGCGGGATACAGCGTGAAGCTAATTTTTTTTAATTTATTTCTACACATTGGGTCTAGATGTAAGTATGTTATTATATATTGTAAAACATTTAAGTTTGTTAATAAAAGCTATTTCTATTCTATTCTATTCTATTCTGAGGTAAAAAAATATAAAATTAACACAGCTCTTATATATTTATTTGTAACAAAATTATTTATGTTATCATAGCGATATATTATTTTTACATAGTTATTTATATCCTACAGGATAATTTAGAGACTTAGCTAGTACTATAGTCGTTTTTTCATCGTTTGTATGTCTATCTGTATTGAATACGTCGTGAATTTGTGCGTTGTTTTTATTGGACTTTTCCTCATATTCTGGTACACCATATTTAGCCACTTTAGAACGGGCGAAAACAGTTTCGACAGTATTGTCAACATTCTTTTCCGATTTTGTTTCTATAGATTTCACTTTTGAAAAAGATGACATTTTGTCATTTTGATGGTTATTTGATTGATAATTAATGTCATGTCTTGGACTATATTTATCCTTGTTAATCATTTCAGTTTTGAAATCCGGAAAATCTAGTCCTGGGGGTGTTTTAAATTTTACTTCATCTATTGATGATATTTTTTTGTCTTCTTTGATAGCCGTATTAACTATATCGTCATTTATTAAAGTATCGATTCTATTTGTTTTATGATTTTGTTTCACATTTGGTTCATATTTTCGTCTTTCCCTGCTTATTCCAGGTTTATCATCCGCACTGTAATAGTGTCTATCGTGGAAATTATAATCTTGATCTTCTTTACTTAAATAAATGTTATCTGACGTAAAGTCTGGATAATAATCTTCATAAATATCATTATCATATACATTTACTGTAGACTCTTGACTCACAGGCACGACAAGTAAATCTTTGTCATCTTCATCTATGATGACGCTGGTAGGTTCAAGAATGACTTCAATAGGTTCTTCATCAACTTTATGAGGTATAATTTCTGCTTCTATATTAACTTTAGGCAATTTTTTCTCAGAAATGATATCATCAACCTGTACAGAAGCATTTGGTATTGGTTTCGTCTTTATTTTTATTTCTACAGGTTTATTTGGCAATAACTCTACTACTTTATTGCACTTATCTTCATTTTGTTTATTTTTGTTAGAACTTTCATTATTATTTTTAGAAGTCCTGTTGTTATTATTGTTAGATATTCTGTCATTATTACTTGTAGATGTTTTGTTATTTTTTTGTTTTTTCTTTCGCCTCCGATTCCTCCTTCTCTTCTCAGACCCGTTTGGATTTGAATTTGAGTTTTGTGACATTTGGTTCATGTAATCAAAATTATATGGAAAATTACCATTTGCGGTAAACAAATCTGTGTTGAAATTTTGATTAGGCATAAAGCTATTTAAGTAAGAAGCTATATTGCTGTTAAATTCTTTTGGCATATTTGGAAACTGCTGAAATGTTTCGACTGGATTATTATTATTATTATTATTACGAGTTCGTCGACTTTCAAGGTCAATACAGTTTTCATTTATATCTAAGCATTCAAATACATCTTCATTTAAGATGTTACCATGGCACTTTGCATCTTTTATATGAACTGTGTCGTCAGTGGTTGATTTAGACCTTGTTTTTTGTTTCTTCTCTAAAATCATATTATCTTTCGACTTTTTCTTAAGTATGCTACTTTCATTTGCATTATTTGTACTCTTTGCTTTTTGAGTACATTTATAATTATGCCTTTTATCAAGTTCACAAATATTTTTATCACTAACGTTATTTTTTCTCTTATATTTCTTTGAAGAGGGCTTACATTTAACGGGCTTATTTTGAATTTCTTCTCTATTTCTTTTTGACTGACTTAATTTTCTTTTTTTATTATTGTTTTTCCTTGTTCGTTCAACATTCTGGATTGGGCCGTTATAATTTATACTTGGGTCAATATCGTTGATTGTCCGGAAATGTTGACTTTCTTTAATAGGTACCGTCAATTCTGATGGAAAGTATAGTTGCCTTTCATTATCAACAAATCGATTGTTTAAGTAGTCTTCTGGTATAGTCACATAATTACTTACAATATTAGGGATTATATCTCTTGAACCAGTTATATATTGCGTAATATCCATACCATTTTGATCATATATTCGAACGTTAGCATCTACAAAAGTGTTAGGGACAAAATTTAGTAGTAAATTGTCATAATATCCTTTAGATGTAATTGGGATATTTTGATATGTTGGCCAAGTTTGATGAAGTAACTGTGGGTATCCATCGAGCAGTTGTGTCATAATTGGTTGGTCATGATTGACGTAGTTCTGTTGATATGCAGCTAGTGGACATGACTGCAACCCTTGTAAAGAATTTGGTGTTACCTGAAATTGAATAACAAAATAAATATTATAATAATAAATAACAAAATAAATGTTGTGGTAATAGAGAGAGAGAGGGCGATTTCACAATATTGAATTCTGAATTATTCTAAATTATTGGACACGACAATCATAGTGTATTTTGTACACTGCATTCTGCACATAGCAGAGTAGGTAGAGGGTACCTGGAAATCTAGTGTTAAGGCGATCCATTTCCATTAAGACACTTTCATCCCCTGCTTTTGAGCTTTTGAATAAGCCAAAGTATATTTAGAGTAGCGAAACTCTCTCAAACTGATATCACCACCACATCACTAATCAGAGCTTATGAAGTAAAAACGAGAGCTGCAACTCTTAACTTACCAAAACAAATAGACACTTAATAACAAAAATCAACTTAAACATTATTATCTTTCATTTCTTTTCTAAAGACATAAAAATAAGATGAAAATTCATTAAAATCTTTAACAAAATTACGTGATAATGAAACGCTGTCTTCTTATAAATATAACGATAGCATTGTTATATCGTTTATCTTACTTTTGTGATCTTGATATAACACGGAGTAGTTTTTTAGTTTTTTAAGATACGTTGTGCAATATGTTTTTAACAACTCTGATAGATCTTACTATCATTTCTTTTATATAATAGTTAGTTTCACACTGTTTTCCGTTTATAGCATCTTAGGCAGAGGGAACCTAGTGTTGTAAGTTGTTGTAGTGGTGAAAGGAGTGCTGTTCCCCACTTTCTGCTAGATTTTCAAGATGGAGCGGATGGATGTAAATAATTTAAACTTTATTCCCCCAATTCGAACCCAAAACCCACACATCACATTTACAGTTCAACGCCTATCGCGCCACGATGGCCTCTGTAAAATGTTATTGTTTTTACAAAATTTTAAATTCGAAATGCCACTGTGGGGCATTGCAAAGCGTTGTGGTGTTTGTTCGACTACCATGGCAGAGCATGTTTATAAGTAAAATATTTAATGGACTGTGAACACGACGGTAGTGGTTTCTATGCTCGTGGGGGATGAAATTTAAAAAAAAATCAGCTGATAAAAAAAAGAGGAAAAAAGAAACAATTACATAATCACTTTGTTGCCTCTTTTGGCGAGAGCATTTATCTTGAAGTTGCGTAGATATATCAACTCGAAATTAATATGAAATGTTCATGTCTATAATACCTTAGAGTATAGAAAACGACGTATCTGTCTTTCTAAACCGATTCTTGTTTAGTGTTTTGTTTGGCAGGTGACTTAGTTGAGAATGTTCTTACCCATGTTGCTACAAAAAAATATGTTCAGGAGTTAGAAACTTTCAGCCTTTATCTAATTTTATGTTTAATTTTTAGAGTTTTCTGTATCAGGGGTTTTAATTAAAAATAATTTTCGATCAGGGCGCTCTCTAGTTATATATGTACATTAAAAGTGCAATTTAATTGGTTTGAATAATGAAAATCCATAATACTATTTTTAGGAATCAGAAGTGTTTAATATAAAAAAGAGATAATTCAGGATGGACTACAAGCAGTTTATTACAAAGTAGACTTATACAAACAATATTTCTGAGTGAATAAATGTTAATACACAATCAAATATAATTAAACAGTCATTACTCTCCATTAAACGAAGTTAAACAATACCCTTACGCACGATAACCGACCCGCCAAACGAGAGCGAACCCAAATGCGCACTAGCTTTTATAAGTATGAGTACGGTGGTGGTGGGTATCGATACTCTTCTAACATAGGAAGGGTCCTGCTCGCGCGCTGGATATTCCGTCGCACGTTGTTTTCACGATATTCAGCTCACCCTATAATAATAGATGCTTTTGCTAGTCACATATGTAGAACGTGGAAATCGGAGTTCGTCCTCTTAAGCAAAAGTATCAGGATTGTTTAAATGAACAGATAAAAAAACATACATACAAATTCACGTATGAGACGACCTTTAAAACATCTGTGTAATAAAATAAAACCCACAACCTCTTAAATAATAATACTGATGAGACGTATACTACTATTTCCAACAAAAAAACAGTAAAAGTAAAATGTCAACATAAAAAACCTTTTAGCCTGTTAAAGTAGATATAAGACTATAATTTGACATTCGTGTGTTGTATATAATTTATTTAATTCGATCGTAACAGAGTAATTTATAGAAGAAAAAAATGTTAGGTGCTCCGTGCCTGAAAAGGTAACAACGTAACCCTTACCCGGATCACTTTGTTTTTCACTTAAATAGTTTTAAGTGACCAACAAAGTGATCCGGGTATGTTATTGAGATTTACAAATGGTGTAATAAAAATTATATACTATATTGAAAAGTTTATATAATTTATTTTCATTTTCTCGCTCTATACATCAAAAAAGGCGGCGTTGAGTTCCGCCACACCTCACACACACGCAATGTCTTAAAAAGTCGCCGAGTTAGAGGAAAATTCGCCGATTCGCCCGCTCCTCGAGGCTCCTCTAAGCTAACTTTTTTAAATTGTAGTCTATTAGAATCGAATCGAGTTATTAGATTTCCATGATAGGATTTAGATTTTATCAGGAGACGAAATCGAATCTTATTCGAACGAGGATAGAACCCACAGACAGTCGCGTTGACAGTCACACACTTGTGCACCTGCACCACGACTGGCCACTCGAGGAAATATATTTGAATTAATATTTCATTTTTTCGTTCTGATGTAGAGACAAAGCGCGGCGTTCACTTTCACCACTTAACACTAAATGCCTCCAGAATTCGGTCGAAAATAGAGAATGTCCCTTAACACAAGGTTCTCTCTGCCTTTGACTTTATGAGATCATTGCCTGCCTCTTAAGCAACTTAAAGTCGTAAGCTCTTAGCCCCCTAATCCTCAACGCTAACTCAGATTATTGTGTTCTGTTTATACGGAACACAGTTTATCTTTAGATTGAGCACGTCATAAACTAAAGACGCTTGTCGTGTCGCAAGGGCACACACTATGGTATGGTTCTTTGATTATGGCGTTCTGAGCGTGCCATTAGAACACATGTCACTTCGCCAATGTCACGTTGTGTGAAGAAAACACGAAAGAGGTTAGGAGGAGGAACGTAGGCACACACTATATATGCGATTCAGTATGAGTTCAATTCTGACTCGAGGAAATAAAATATTTAATGTTTTCCCTTATCTAATACAATGTATACAATGTATATTGGGGAAAAGTGGGGAACGGAATTATATTAACTGGAACGGTTTGTCATGTGTTCCTAGGTTCCCAGGTACCCTCTGCCTACTCTGCGTTATGCAGGATACATGTTGAAGTTAAAATATCTAAAACACTAGGTTCCCAGGTACCCTCTGCCTACTCTGCGTTATGCAGGATACATGTTGAAGCTAAAATATCTAAAATTAATTTTAAAAAAACCTGTACCAGTGTGGGCAGAGGAAACCTACTTACTACTGGTAAGACAATTACATAATAAGTGGTGGTACTAAACGACGTTCTATGTTTTTTGTTACCAGAGTGATTAAATGAAAATATATTTTGATATAATCTAAAATTTTAATAACCTATATTTACATCTTCATTATTTTTTTGGATTAATTTTACAGAATGTCTAGATTTACATTACTATCACGTTCATAAAGAAATTGATTCATTGTATTTTTATTCATATATTTATAAGGTCATTTTAGCGATCCTGTGTAAATAGGATAGATTCCGACAGAAAACAATGATTTTATTTTTGACACACATTTGTAAGGTTGATGTTATAAAATCTAAAAAGATGACCCACTTATAATACTTGTATCATCGAGTAATAAAATGGTATCATTGAGCGCATAATATGGCAATATATGGAATTATTAAGACGCTACTAGTTAACCACTCACTTTCTTAGTTAGCATTTTTCCAACATTTTGTTGTTAAGCTTGTTTCAACATTTTTAAGTCTTTTTATATATAAATATTTTTATTTAAAACAAATAAATGCATTACAAACAAAACATAACGAAAAAAACGTCATCAATTTAATCATAAATAACAACAAATAAAAATCACAGCAATAATTTCTCCAATTCCACTAATATATTAGTGATTAATTTAATCAGACCTGACAGTAGGCCCGATCCGTCCGTCAGGCCTGTCAGCAGACCTAGAACTAAATTGAGGACTTGAGAAACCAAACCCAATAGTAGTCCTGGAGCAGCAAGCACATTCGATCTAAACAATGATATAAGAACACTTATATAGAGGAAGAGAACTGATGCTAAGTCTGTCAAGGTCGCATAAAGTAACGGCAGGGTACATCCAAAGTATGGTAATAGTGCTGGTGTCAGATTCTGTACGATGTTCGACAAGTTGTTCAAGTTATTGATGAGGTTAATTAAGAAAGGAATCAAAAGGCAGGCAAGTTGATTAGCAATCGGAAGAACAGTGGAAATTTCGTCGAATGCCAACCGAAGCGCTGATACTGAGTACGCTGGTATCATAGCATAGCTGCTGTGGACCTGTAATAGATATATGGTGTTATAAGTCACGTAAAACTAAATAATCATAAAATTGTAAATTTAAAAAAATGTAATCGTAGCGCAAGGAAACGGCATCTGAATGTGAACGCGATAATTCTTACTTGGAGGTTTTAATTATTCTTATTTATCATAAGATAAAGTGTAGCGTTGAGTTTGTTAAGTTGCCACTGTACGTATTGTCTCGAAAATTGGATGGTAGGCGGCCCTTTGTCACTCTTCCTTAATACAGGAAGTATAAAGGCCAGGTTGAATAAATTATTTTACTCTTATTCCATTTATTGAGTCTAAATTATAATATTTTAATTCGGCTGTACTAGATAATCCACCAGAATTCGTAATATTTCGTGTTCAATGACGGCATTTATCAAATTAAAATTAAAGCACAATATTGATATAGTATCATTAATGTTTTTAAGGAATTATTATATCCTAAAATCTAAAACAGAATATACGAACCAAACATAGAAATGCAAAACACAAAACAATTTGTAAACGCATTTTGACACTTCCAATGGGAACCTTATGAGCTTGTCTAACATTCGATTTAAGTTTTTATAAGCGATCGCTATCTAAGTTATGTAAACATGTACATTTGTATGTAATATACTATCTGATGTATTATGTCATTGTTTTACACGATAGTGGAGTAATAGATAAAGAGTTCGGTATTTAAATGCGGCAATTTGGTTAACGTCAATTAAGATAATATTACTTAATGTTTTTTATGCAAACAGCGACAAACGCTACAATCGATGCAAACCTCTTTCGCCTTCTGTGTCATCAACCTCTTCATATATGCTCTACGGGTCCGGCAATTGTTAAGTCACCTTTCTCCAGTATCGATCATCGATACATTGTTCTTGATCGTCAATCGAGGTCTCCCTCTGCCTCGCTTAATACTCATTATTGCATAATTTATCAGTTTCACCATTGTTACATCATTCATTCTCTCAACGCTTGGAGACGTGCCATTCTTATTATCATTATGAAGAATAGATTGTTCTTGGAAAACAAAATAAGATAACAGATTTTTTTTGTAATCATTTAAAATGTAAGTCAGATTTCATTTAGCAGAATTCAATCTTGTTTCCTACTATTAATATAGATTTGGATTTTCACAACATACAAATATTCAGTTTAAAATTGTTCAAATTCAAAATATTTTTAATTTAAGAAAACTTTTGCCTTTTATCGTCTTTTGCAAAAACTTCGCCGAATGAACATAATGGTGTTACCGTCTCAGAACATAATTCTAATGACAAGGAGCCGGCACCAATTCAACAATTAATAATAATAATAATAATAATAAACCCGCAGGGCAGCTTGTGGCGAGCTGTTGGGGAGTGGCGACCCCACGGACCTGAGTCCTCCGGAGGGGAATTGTAATCTATCCCCCGCCTCTGGCTTGCCTTTATTGGCTGGCAGAGTGGAGCGCAAGAGCTATATGCTCGAAAGGGTGGAAGTGCTCAATCTGCGTAATAGCGGGGAAACCCGCTCACGAGCTCCTCGTGATGGTGAAACCGGTGCACACCTCTCTACACCCTTAGTCGACCACGCCGATGTTGCGCCCAAGGCACTACGCCGCTTTGTGGGGGCCCATCTAGTGGGAGGCGAGTCACCGTCCGCCAACCATTCAATTTGAGACTATTGTAAAGGCGGACGTCCGTTAGTCTCACTCAATAGCCCAGTAGCCAGTCCATCCAAATTCCATTCCATAGTCCTAGTTTAGATTTCCACATTTTCCATAGTTCCTACGCATTAACCGGCGACCATCTCTGGGTCATCTTACCTGTGGTTACGCAGAGATGGATCCCGGCTGATGCGTCACAGTAAAACATTTGTATATTCTCTAAAGGGCCTCTACGTGTTGGACCTGTGTCCCCACGCAAGCCTTCCAAAGGACCGGGTTCTTTTGAACCCGTGAATTATGAAAGAGAAACAATAATAATAATAATAATTTATTTCAGATTTACATCCATATAAGTTGTTAGTAACATTATAAGCTTAAGAACTATTGTTAGTACGTAAATCCTAAAAATACCAATCAGGTCGTGTGTAACTTTACCCACCGACCCATTAAAGGCGAGTCCCACCGGTCAACAAACACATTTAGCATTCCACAGGAGGAACCGCGGAGGCGAGCTAATGCGGAGGCGCACCGTTTTCTCATAATAGCATAAAAGTCATCCGTATGCGCCTGCGCAAACATGCTCGAGGCACTGCACTGCCGCGGCAACCCCATCAGAACCCTGAACGCGTTGTTATACTGGACCCGTATAACAACGCGTTCAGGGTTCTGATGGGGTTGGTTTTAAAAGTGAAAAATTTAAATATTCTTATAACAAAACTATAGGAAAAGTGAGTGGTAAGAGAGATAGGAGACCTCGGTTCCTTCGAAAATACAGTATAAACGATACTGGAGGAATGTCACGAAAAAAGCATGAGAACCTCCATGTATGATGACAGTGGACGAGGCGGAGGTGGTATGTAGAAACCGTAGCGTTTAGCGCTCCGTTCTCTCTGACTACCCCGCTAGGGATAAAGCGTGAAGTTAAGTTAAGTAAAAAAAAAAGTAAAGTAAAAAAAAAAAAAAAGAAGTAAGTAGTAGTAGTCAAAACAATAAAGTACAGTAGCAATCTCACATGAATCATTACGTATTGAGTAGCGGAACCTAACGCCGTACTATGTATTGTTACCAGAACTAGAAAATAATTTATTACCTAAGATATGAATAGAATCCACAACCGTCACGCTTACTGTCAAACGTTATGCCGCTATGCCACGACGGCCTTAGCTTTCAGCAAAACATTTAATATAATTTCTCAAAGGTATATCCTTTCCTAAATTTTTAAACATAAAACCATTCAGATTGGAATCTAAATTGATGAAGTCAGAATTAGGTAACTGCAGGTGTAACGTGATAAGATACTGAAAATACATCTTAACGCAATGTTTTTGTATATAATAAGGTAATTTACTTATTTTCTTATAAAATAAACGATAGCTTTGCAGATAGACTCATTTTTGTGGTAAATATATTTTTTACTTAAGAATGAAGTTTACTATCGCATTAGTATTTGTAGCTGTTTGCTTGTTCACGGTGAGTCTTAATATTTTGACGTTGCGTAGGTAGAAAGCAATAATACGGCAATTTTGTTTTCAATTTTTTTGATTTGAAAATGCTGTGGGTAAAATTATTCACGGTTTAAATAAGTAAAAAATATAGAAACGAAAATGCACCAAAAATGTCCATAAAATAAATTATAGAAGAAGTGCATGATATTTTCCAATTTTTAAATGTTACAAACTGCACTGTGAATTATTAACATTACCTCAATATTTTACGAAAGCTCATTTTAACTAGTACACATTGTTTTTCAGAACCCGGTAACTGCAACAAATGTCCAACTGCCAGCAGTTTATCCTTTAGTGAACGTACTGTTGCCACTCCTGAACAACGTATACAATTTGCTTCTATCCCTTCTTTCTATCTTCGACACCTTACCTCCGGCCATCAGCGGTCTTATTCCAGTAGATCTATCAGCTTTGGAAACTTCTTTATTAAAGTTATATTCTCAAGCTTTAGCCATTGTTAATTTCCTTAGATCTTTGCCCGAATATGCAACTGGTGCGAATCCAAAAACACCTTCGACAAATGTCACAAATATGCAAGGTCTCCTCACATCCTTGGTGTCATCGATCACGGATCTCACTGATGATGTACTGGTTGGCATTGGTGGCGGTCTGCTACCAGGTCTTCTTCAGCTCGTCGTCTGCGTTGTCCAAACCCTGCTTAGTTTGTTACTTTAATGATGTGGATGTTGGCAATCTTACGTGTTATAGATGAAAATTTTTGTTATTTAATAAATTGTTATTAAAAAGGTTTATTGTTTTATTGAGATTTTGATTATTATCAAATAAATTTATTATAAGAAACTATCCTAGCGCAGCGAACTGGTATTTTATGTAAGCGCGAGTAATAAATTGTTATAATTTAAACACTCTAGTAACTACTTTAGACCCACTCTAGGAGTGGGTCTACATGTATGAAGAGGTTGATGACGTAGACGAGGTGAAAGAGGTGTGTAGAGACCGTAGCGTTTGGCGCTCGGTTCTCTCTAGTTACCCTGCTAGAGATAAACCGTGAAGCGTATTTAGTTTAGTTTTTTGTAGTAACTAAAGAAAGCGTGGCTTTGAGTTCCACCACTCAACATCATCGAAAATCAGACGGATGTTAGATTAGGTTAGTGTCTTAAAACTTAATTCCCTCTGTGTACTGCGCTCAATGCAGAACTAGATAAAGCTATAACCTTTCAACCCCTATATTTCTACTTCTTAATTGACTTGTCTTTCATTAACCTACCCCTGGGAAAGGAAACTTTCAACGTACTCTCATCGAGGAAAGCACTTCATTCCTTAATGATAGTTAAAGATATAAACTCTAAATCTTTAGCTTAAATGGGTCGAGTTCCCTTCTCTTGTGTACTATTAAGACAATTTTACGTGTCTTTTTATTTTATTTTTATTTTATATTAGTTACAGATGTTAGAGGCCAGTCGTGGCAAATGGGCAAAAGGGCAAACGAACACGATGACTGTAAGCGCGACCGGTTGTGGATTGGATTCCTACTTAAGGAAATGACATATTTTATGTTCTGGTAACGAGGAAAAGCGCGCCGTTAAGCTCCATCGCTCATCACGCAATATATTTATATTTATTATTATTAATAGGTGATTTAAGGCAAAGAAAAGAAAGAGAGCACTCTATAAATACCCCAATGAATGCAAGGTGTCCTAATGGAAACAGTCAACGGAGTGTCTTAATACTAGATTCCCACTCCTTACCCTGGTATGTGTGGCATACAACATAAAAAAAATAAAAGGAACCAAAGTTCATAAGGTACTTCTGGTTGACCTAGAATTTTGAAATTTGGCAGCTAACATCTATAGATAGTACTAGTTCAAGAAAAAATCTTAAAACTATATATTTATTGTTAAATCCTAAAAAAATAATTATCTTAAAAAAAACGAAAATTTGAGGCTGGTCGTGGTGCAGAGCCACAAAGTGTGACTGTAAAATCGACTGGTTGTGGGTTCGGTCCCCACTCGAAGAAGTGAAATATTTATTTACATTTATATTTTAATTTCTTCGCTCTAGTGTCGAGGCAAAGCGCGGCGTTGAGTTCCGCCACTCAGCACGCAATGCAACAAGAATTCACCGGAAAGTGGAGAACGGAGTGTCTTAGCATTATATTATACATATTAGCACATTATATATATTAGCAGGATACAGCGTGAAGCTAAATTTGGTATTAAGTTGTCATTATAATATTGGCCGCTAGTTCAAGTGAAGTATCAGATGAAAGAGCTCTGGCTAAGCTAAGCTTTAATTTTAGAAAAGCTCGTGACTTCCAGTTTTTATACGGAACTGTCGGTGGGCGAGCCCAAGTCGCGCTTATCCGGTTTTTATTTTGTTATAATAGCATTAGAAATCAATCATCTGTGAAAATTTCAGCTGTCCAACTATCACATTTCATGAGATACAACTCGGTAACAGGTAGACAAATCGACAGACAGCAAGGTCTTAGTATTAGTAATACATTTTCGCATTATGTTTTGGGTACGGAACCCTAAAAAACCCTCGACACAATAAAATCATTGGAATGAGCTCAAACAAGATATTACTGCAGTATCAGGTAAAAAGACCTAAAGGTTTCCTTGTATTCTTTTTATAAGCGCGTGAATCGGACCCACAAACGTGTTTAGAGCCCCTTACACTGCCCCACTGCACCACAACGGTATTATCAACTTGACACTATATCAAATATTAAGTATGGCTATCTATGAAACTCTATTAAGTTATATTAATAGAAATTGTTTATAAAGTAACTTATCCTATATTAAGTAATAACGAAGGTCAAAGTTATATAAATAGAAAAATAAAAGCAATTCACTCAAAATGTACGCCTTAGCCGATGTGTGGGGATGGCGTCGAACCGTGAACGAGCGATCAATGAATGAATGACGTCATAGGGGAAAAGTGCTCATTCATTTTGAGGGTGACCATGTTTTTTTAGTTTACAGATATAAAATATATATATAAAGAAGAATAAATAAAAATAATTTAATTATAATCATAGATCTAAATGGATCGAGTCCATAGCGATTACAGGTAGACACTAAGCATAAAATATATCTGCATATAACGTCGCATAACTCAATACATCTTCGTATTGTAATCAATGCAATAATTTATATTAAATTAATGTATATATTTTTTTATTATTTGTTTCAGCTTCACGTTTGTAACGAAATGCGGGGTTTTGGTCTCTCACTCTGTCGGTGAGAATTCTATAAATCGCATATAGAATGGCAGTATTTAACTCTGCACCTTATCGTCCTTTAGTAAGTAAATTAATAAGAATACATATTTCCCGATTAGAAATCAAACCTACAACCATAGCGTTAAGACATTAAGAAAAATCCGTTCACCATTCGCCGAGTTCTCGAGACATTGTGTTGACTGCCGGAAATCAACGCCGAAAGTTTTTATACAATATGTTCTTTTTAATATTTATTTTTGTTTATATAAAACAAAAAGAAATAATGGTGCCAAAATTAAAAATCTGCAGAGCAGAAAAATAAACTGTAACTGAACATTGAGCGTTACAGAGTTCCTTTGTTGCGGAAAATTTTAAAGCCTATACGGTCTATTTAGGTTTTAATTTTCTCTTTTAATAACCGCAGCATTGTTTTGTGGAGAGCGTTATAAATATAAATGACAAAGGGAATCGAACATATTAAACGTTTTTTTATTAAATATATCCTAAAAATTAGTAAAACATGCTAAATACTATACATTAAATTTTTTATAATATTGACGAAAAATCCAAAAAAAAATGGAGTTCTACAAGATTATTTATAAATCGAACAATGAATTACTTGCGTTTTCTTTTAAATGTTAAATGGAAAAATCTGTTTTTTTCCTGTTTCCGCAAGCACTGAAAGAACGTGTCGGTTAAAGAGGTTTTCTCAAAATGCGTACCATTTTGAGAAAATCTCTATCATTGATTCTTTACGGTCCGTAATCTTTTTATATACCAATTTTCAACGTCGTCAGTCCAATATTTTTGTCTGTACATTGTCTGTCAATGATTCAGTATAGGAAAAAGAAAATAGATTATATTAAAAATATACTTTTACTTTTGTTTTTCTTCACTTTTGTGTCATTTGCACCATCAAAGTTGACTAGCCTTTGTTGAAATTATACAAATTTTCAAAATTACAATTCTCCTATAATCATTATTTGCCTTAAAATTATTCGCGAAATAATTATTTATTAGAAGATTAAACAGAAAGGACCGGAAATTGTTTTTAACGTGTTTGTTTAAAAGGGAGGGTAAGGCTACGTTATATTGTCAAATTATGTTTGAGACACGACGGCTAGATTTTAAAAATATTTTATTTTAATATTGTTCTTTTAAAAGCGCGGCGTTGAACGCATTACTTAACACGCAATGTCTAGAAATTTAACGGCAAGTGGGGAGGGAATTGGTATATGCGGGATACAGCCGCAAGCTGAAGAAAATCCTCATTAATACCTTCCATTATGTGTATCTCTTCATTGTGGATACAGTCAGCTAAACTGACTCGCTGAAATCGCTTATTCATACGCATTCATGTTTCTTTCATTCTTCTACGCTATAATAACGTCTGTATTATGTACGGCTGAATATGAAGGTCTACTAATTTTATACCGTTCCATCAATGGAGCTAAGGCACCGTTAACTCTATCAATGGCAAAAATATCCCTTTCCACATCCATTTCGTATCTTCCGCCTCTACTAAACATACTTCCTAAATATACCACTTCCTTCACTTATTCTAATTTCTAATATCTTACCATCCATGCCAAACTTGCATACCGTTCTTTCTTCATTTCTTTCAAATACCAGAACCTTTGTCTTCCCCCATTCAGGGTTAGATCATTATTTTCACACTCTTATTTCATATTAGTGACAGTTGCCGGCAACTCGCATTCTGATGATGCAATGAGTACTGGATTATATCCGTACAGCAAACAATTTACTTTTAGCTCATCTCCTGAGAAAAAGTAGATTCACAGAAGTTTTTTGTTTTACGCCCAAGATTCTATGAGATATATAGATCTTGTGAATGGTAAATATCTAATCCTAATCCCTTCTTCCAGATTTAAAGCCTTCTTTGGTCTCCCACAAATTATTTAATAATCTGTCTCCCAATTTTCGAGACATTTAATATTGAGTGGTGGAACTCAACCTCGCTTTACATGTTATGCGGGAGTCAAATATAATCATAGTTTGCTCTCTCTCTCTCTCTCTCTCTGCTAAGATCATGCTAAAAAATTCCACCGACATAATTTATAGGTGAGTACACTCTAGATCCGACCCCTAAGACTTCGTTCTGTTCAAAATAGATAAAAAATAGATAATATTTAAAAAAATTAATACAATAATAAAGTACTGTATAGCTTTATAAAACTGCAAGTATGGCCGCGTCTCTGTGCCCACTCCCCGAGCCATGCGCATTGAGAGCCCTGGTATGGATCTCATTCGGTAACTACACTCAGTAACGGGCAGACGACGAACAGGTAAGCTACCCTTCTTCCTATCTAGAATATATCATGTATTTATGTATGTATGTCACGCCTTGGAAGTGAAGAGAGCTATCCCATATCTCCAGAATTTCCGAAACAATAGACTATAAATTACAATATATTTAACTGAAATAGAATAAAAGATAAAACTTATTAAAAATATTTTTAATTCTGAAATTAAAAAGACAAATTATATATTTTTTCATTGTCCCGAAAACTATAATATTTGAGTTGAGTCTCTTCACCAAAAGGCAAAATATATTTTAAACTTTCAGGAAGTTTTTTTATGTGAATATAGCACAGGGACACAGAGTATGACGCGGCTCTTGTGGGGGCGACCCCCATTCGGGAGAATGATTATATTTTAATTATTTGAATTTCCCCGCCGTGGTTGACAAAGAGCGGCGTTAAGAGCTGCCACGCTATGTTTTTAAGTTAGGCGATAGCTTAGTAGGGCTACTCTGCGAAAGGGAAAAAGCTTGAAAAAGCGTGAGGCTGTTTATTAAACAATTCTAACTTCTTCTCTATTATAATGTAAGACTTTTTCAAATATATTTGATTGAATAAAAATATATTCCTTCTTAAAAAATATATATATATTTAGCCGCCACGACAGTCTCAAATTTAAAAACACATTTTTTAAATTTATTATTTTGAATGATGTCTTATAATCTTTTACCTTTGGTAATAAAAGATAACAAGATAGATAACAACAAATATGTGTTTTGATTCTTTTCTTATGTTTTTTTGGTTATCGTGGCGCAATACACAGTTTTATTGAAAACTCGATAGTTGTGGGTTCGATGCTCACTTGGGCGGGTGAATTTATTCACCGAACTCTATTTTAAAATAAAGAGTGGCGTTCAGTTGCGCTGATCAACACGCAGTATCTCAAGTTCAGGATAGCTATTTAAGTGTATCTACATATATCAATTGTCGAAACTAGTTGTAAAGTGGCGGGACTCAACACCGCGCTCTAACATTCTATTACTCAAAATACGAATTGAACCCACAACCGTAGCGTTTTTTATGAAAGGAAAGGAAATCATAAAAAGAAACAAATGAACGACCTCTTTTCCTTAAAATCGGTAAAGTATTTACTTTATTACGTAGGTTTTGAGTAGGATGATTCAGAAAGAGACTTCGCAGCCGTTTGTATTAAATTGCCCGAGGCGGCAATTATAATATTCAAGTTGATAAAAGGAATACTTACAAAATGAATTTGTACGCTCAGGATTTTTTGAGGGCTCTATAGACCTTCAATTGAAATTCATCCTCCTAATTGGATTTTTTTTTTGGAAAGGTTGTTGGAAATTTTGTGAGTTTATTAGGTATACCTTACAATTTACGAGCAATATTTTAAATTGTTTTTTTTTAGCTTCTGTAGTGTTTGTATTCTGCACACAGCAAGGTTAACAGAGGGAACGTGGGAACCTAGCGTTAATACATTCCGTTCTTCACTTTCCGTCAAAGTCTGGAGAAATATCTCCAGACTTTGACGGAATAGCGTGTTGAGTGGTGGAACTCAACGCTATGCTTTTGTCTTATTGCCAGAGCGGGAAAATGGTAAAAAACTAATATTCCTGAATACAAATCGAACCTGTACGGTCAAACGCTACACTACTGCGCTACGATAGCCAAAAAACTTATAGAAGATGTCTGTGTACTCAGTTCTGAAACAGATTGTTTGGGGACCTAATTACATTTCTTTTTTCTTTAGATTTCTTTATCGCATTATTACTCTTACTTCAAACTTTACTATAAAATTCGCGAAAGTTGTGACATAAAACAGCGAGGGTACTTAGATATCTTTTTTTCGTTTAAGTATATCCATTAAGATTCTTCTGTTCCCCTTTTTTCACAAACCTCAAGGTAACTCGTATCGATTGATGGAACTAAACGCCACGGTTTGCCTTGTTAGCAAAGCGAGTAATTGAAAATATTAAATATTTCTTTCCTTCAAGTAAGAATCGAACCTTCAATGGTCTAATTTACAGTCGCACGCTTCAGCCACTGCGCTACGACGGCCCGAATAATACGTTTCTTCGTTTAATATAAAAGACTGTTATGAAGCTCCGTTACTAGAATTGACACTATCGGATATACGAAGTCATAAAACATCCATAACCACGATCATACCTGTTCCAAATTTCCAATAATATCAGATGAGAATAGATCGTTTGACAAATAAATTTTTCAATTGTCTAACCTCAAATTATTTTATATCCGTAACCGTAACTGAAATAACGTTATACATACATATATATATCAACTTCACGCTATGTCCCGCACACAGCAGGGTAGGCAGAGGGAACCTAGTGTTAAGACACTCCGTTCCCCACTTTCTTTCGTATTACAACGCCGCGCTTAGCCTCAACACCAGAGCGAAGAATTGAAAATATAAAGTTAAGTAAATATTTCATCTCCTCGAGTGAGGATCGAACCCAAAACCAGTCAGTTTTACAATCACACTTCGTGCCAATGCGCCACGACTGGCCTGGACTTGGATTTTTTAATATAATAAAATATTTGTTTATCTAAGGATCAAAATGGCTGCCAGCGCGTTACTCCTCATCGCCTGCCTGAGCTCTGCCCACGCGTGGGGAGGACTGTTCAACCGGTTCAGCTCTGATATGTTGGCGAATTTGGGGTACGGGAGGTCTCCCTACCGACATTATCCTTATGGACAGGTAAGCTTATGTTGTTTTCAGCTTCACGATGTACAAAGCAGGCTAGGCGGATGAAACCTGAGAACCTGGTCTTAAGACACTGCGTTGTCATATTGAGTGTAAATTAGAGACACTCCGTTTTCCACTTTCCAATTTCGAAATTATTTTTCGATTGTTTTACAATTTTATCTTAACTATATTTTTTTTAATAATAATCTTATGCGTAGGTATAATAATTTTGACGAAGCTCGATAAGAACTTATAGCTTAATTGCAAAGAGCGTTTTGACGGTTTCCAAAAGTTGTGGTTACGATATTAATTTAAAAAAAAATTAAATATAGAAAGATTTCAACGTTGAGAATAAATAACAATATACTGGCAACGAAATCTTTTGAATGTTTTGAGTGACATTTTAATTTTTTTTTTTTTGAAAAGATAAGCAAGACAAATATAATGTTAAGACATTTCGGTTTTGTTTTTTTATAAATATGTTCCGGAATACGGAATAAAATATTAAACATAGATTTTATTTACTACACGCTGTACCCCGTTCATGGTAAACCGTTCTACCTATTAAAATCTTATTTTCCCCTCTTTCCGTATTCGAAACTCAAAGCCCCGCTTTATCAGAGCGTTAAAATGTAAATATTAAATATTTCATTTTTGGGTGGAAATCAAACCCACAACTAGTCGCGTTTACAGTCACATAAAAAAAATACTTTACAATTACATAAAAAATATACTTTTATCAAAGATATCAAAAAATTTCTTTTAAAATTACGCCAAAATCCAAAGTTTCCAGCAATATTACTATATTTTGCTTAAATTAAAAAAAAATGCTACACTTGTATAACACACTATAAAAATAAAACTGTACATAAAAAATTTCAGAGGTGAAGTTTCAGAAACTACATTAAAATTTTGTGTCGCACATGCTGTTGATAGCTTTGGAGGAGTAATTTTGTTTGAACAAAGTACAACTTTTTAACGGATTTTTGCCTATTTTCTAATATTTATTTATTCATATATCTTTATTTAGTGGAGAGTACCTTAAAACTAGTTTTCCCGTGTCATCTTGTTTTATACAGGATACAAGGTGAAACTAAAAAGTGCCTTTATTTGTCTCGTGTTTCATATAGGGTGGCTAGTAAAATCGTAAAATACAAGTGCCTCCTGAGTTCTACTGTTTCTGTCATTTAGATTGCGACGTTGGGTTCCGCCATTTAATAAGCAATGTTTCAAAATTGGGCAGACGGCGGAGAACAGTATTTCTATATATAAAAACAAATCAGCTTCACGCTGTATCCCGCACACAGCAGGGTAGGCAGAGGTAATCTAGTGTTAAGACACTCCGTTTCCCACTTTCTGCCGAATTCTGGAGGCATTGCGTGTTGAGTGGCCCATTTCAATGCCCGCTTAGCCTCGACACCAGGAATATAAATTTAAGTCAATATTTTATCTCCTCGAGTGGGTATCGAATCCGCAACCAGTCGGTTTTTCAGTCACACTTCGTGCCGCTGCGCTACGACTGGCGCTATATATAGATGCGGGAAAAAGCGAGCAGCTCAAATAAAAATAAGGAAGTCGAAAACGAAAATACATATAATACTTTGGGCGTATACGATTAAGGCACGTTTCATCGGTTCAGAGTTTATTAGAAAACTATTTTCGCGACAGTTGTGAGTTCGGTTCCCACTTTTGCGAATGAAATATTTAATATCTTCTTTTCCTCGCTGTGGTAACTATGTAAAGCTCGGTGTTAAGGTTCGCCTTTCAATACGTGAAAGTTTTTTTTACGTTTGAAATGAACAAGAGCGAGTTTTAACACTCTCTATCTCCTCTTCTATGTCGAGATATATTGTGAACTTTAAAAATGTAATAGAAAATTGACGAATATTCTACTTACCAGAAAAAATACTTATAAAATAAAAAGAAAACAGATAATCTAAATTGGAAAAATAAACATTTTTCAAATCACATGTCATTTAATATAAAACAGATTCCAAATCGTTTTTCTGTCAATTTGCCGAATGTCAGAACCAGCGATGTTTTTCAATCACAATGTTCTTACGATTAAATGAAGGTAGATTTATGCTATCAGAAAAGAAATAAACTGAAATATTTTATATGTTTCTCAATTCATATATTATATTACATAGACGCTTTGTTACGTTCATAATGTATCCCGGATATAGCAGGTGCCTATCCTGGAGGAACCTAGTGTTACCGTGGAACCGTGATTATGCAAGAAGATGACTTTCAAATCTTCTATTGAAATATATACACCAAAATTGTGGTTAAAGATATTTATTTCTAAATTGAGTTACAAATACAAAAATTGTAAGCTAATGCGTCTATATAACTTTTAGCTATACCTAATAATATTATGAAGGCTGAAAAGTTTGTTCTTTAGAACTCTCTAATCTCATGAACTGAATGAATTATTGGTTCGAATAGAAATACTATTTTGGCGACAAATTCGATGTTAATTGTTTTGTTTCCGTATTTATAAACCGCTCTCAACTCTAAGATCGGTTTTAATGCTTGGTTTGATTCTGTTCTCGTCATAAATTATTTGAATGGCGTTTCAAGTTTGCTCTCAAGAACGATGTTAGAGTTGAGAGCGATTTATAAATACGGGAATGTACAATGTATAAACACAACTCTTAACTGTTTATTTTTGACCAGGGCCACAACTACAGGTAAAAACTAGTGTTGACATAATAAAATATGGTTTTCATCTTCAATTTAATTCTGTTGTTACGTTTCCAAGCTATCACTTCTCAGTAATCTCACCGTTGGCTCGCAAAGGTCACTTCTAGTCCATTTAACATTTGTCTAGTGACATTTTGATGACGTACTTACGATATCGATTTTGAGGGAAAGATAAATTTAGAGGCTGCAGTGGAGCGACGTCTGTTTGTAAATGCGATGGTCGTGGGTTCGATTCCCAATCAAAGATTTGTTTTGATTATATATAAATTATTTTTTATTCACCGCTCTGGTAGACAAAATGCGGCGTAGTTTTCTGTCACTCAGATCGTCAGTGTCTCGAAAATTCGGCCTAAAGTGGGGAACGGAGAGTCTTAGCACTTAATTTAAGCCTGCCTGCTGGCTGCTATAACCATTGAAAAGTTAAATTTTATTCTACACTATAAAATAGGAATTTTAGTTAAAACACTCCTGTTTCTCACAGCCAATTTACATCGCGTGTTTACAACCGTACTTGTTACCAGAGCGAAAAAATTTATACGTGGCTGTTGTCGGTACGTAGAGTAGATTCCCATTGAGATAATTCATTATTTCTATTTCCTCGCGAGAGTTACAAGAGTAAATATTACTAAATATTCTCGAATTTTGTGCGGTGCGTACACTCCGTATCTTACCTTCCCCTATTCCACTAATAGGTTTCAATTCCCTCTGTATATCCTGCTTTTTGCAGAATACGCCGTGAAGCTAAAAAGATCTATTCTTGTTATACGAAAATATGTGATTTTTTTTACAATATTCTGTCCGAAGAGGTTCGCATAAAGCGGCGCTGTTATTATAATGCTGTTATCGATTTTACATTTCTATAGCACACCGCCCTGAATACTAAATACTGAATACCTACTAGACTCTCTATTAGAACTTTCGGAGGGCTATTCCTACTTATAATGAATTAAAATCATTGTGAGGCTTTGGGTAACATGTTGGCCTTTATTTTGGATTCGATGCGTCTTACTATTTAAGTCAGCTTCACGCAGTATCCCGCAGACGAATGAATGGAGTGTTCCATTCGCCAATTTCTGCCAAATTCTGGAGGCATTGCGTGTTGAGCTCAACACCTCAGTTTGCCTGAAATAAATATAATAAAAAGTAATAATTCATTCATGCGTGTAAATTGAACCCGTTGTGGGTTTTTCCACTATATAGGAGGTGCGTCAGTCACGTTGCGTGAAGATAAAAAAATAAATATATTTTTTGTAATAGGTGGAACCCGAAGAGATTTACGCAGAGGCCCTGGAGGGCAACCGAATTGAAGATGCAGACGACACCCACTGCTATAGCGCACCCTGTATCACTAACGGCGACTGCTGCCGTGGACTCATGTGTTTAGAGACTGGTAAGTTAATCTTTTTACTTGCATATGACAGGGTCTACTCTGGACCAGAGGGAATTTAGTAATAAGATACTCAATAGTCAGTTTCCCACTTTCCTTCGGATCATCGAGACATTGCTTGTTGAACTGAGCTTTACCTGGTCGTATGATGATTTGATTAAGGAAGCGGAGCGTGCCATCAATAAAGCTAAACCCTAACCAACTTGTCAATTTAAACAAACTACATTTTTTTTATGTGCAGTAATTTATGAATAATATACAAAATTTTAACTAAATGTTCAAATCATTGACGCGAAAAAGAATGGATTAACAAGCTATAGTGGCAGTGGGCTGGCAAAAAAAACATCCTGGGGTGGAGTATCCCCGGTAAGCGCAGTGTAAGACATCGTCCAGCTAGGTGGGGTTGTCAACATACACAAGGTGGTTGAATGGAAAAGCCGTAGATGGATTTTAACGGCGTGCCATTGGAGAGGCCAATTTACATCAGTGATGAGGACAGACTAATGATGATGACGACATATCTAAATAGGGCCATTGTGGTTTCATAGGACAGCGTCTGGTTGACACACGACGGATGTAGGTTTGATGCCATGTGGAAACGATAATTTATTTAAGTTAGCTGCTGTTCCCCGACGCCTTTAAATAAGATTTTACCTGAATTTCAAAAGAAATTGTAAAATAATTGTTTTACAATAACTACGTAAAACCTACAGAAACTATATATTATATCAAATTATAGCATACATTATAATATAATATGAACGTGAATTAAGATTGCATTTTCCAGTAATTTCCGATGAAACATGCGAAAGCGGTGTTAAATGCTAATTTGGCTTTGCAGGTTTAATGCCAACTTTATTTTAAATTTATCCAACAGCTAGTAGCATTGTAGGTCACTTGAAACATAATAACATACTAAAATCGTGGTCTCGGATTCGATTCCAACAAGAAAAAAGTATTTATCATTATCTATTGCTTAGCCATTATATACCACCGGAGTACAATCGCGTGGGAGAACAACGTGGGGTTTGATTTCCGGGAAAGTGAGTATATATGTATATATATAAATTTCCCAGGCCGGGTATCTACACGAAACACGGCGTTGAGATCTGTATCTACACGCAACGTCTGAAAATTTCGAGGAATGTAGGAAATGAAATGTTTTAACACTAGGTCCCATCCATCATCCATTGCAGTTAAATTAATATTAACATTGAGACATTGGTGTTGACTAGCGGATCCTAACGCCGCGCATAGTCCATTCTACCTGAAAAATATAGTTAATCTACATTAGTTCATACAAGCAGGTATGAGCAAAGAATTGCCCATTCTACATTTAAAAAAAATCTTTGTCTTGAAATATAGCATAAAAGTTTCATACCACTTCATGTCGTCTCGTCGTAACTTTTGCCATTTCGTGAGAGCGCTTAACACGACGTCTAGAGCCTTGGCAATTATGGTTTTAGCTAGTGAAGTATAAAATGGCGTGAATTTTAAATTAAAAAATATAAAATAATAAAGTCCTACTAATATTATAAGTGCGAAAGCTTGTTAGTATGTATGGATGTTTGTTACTCTTTCACGCAAATACTACTAAACCGATAGCCTATTCAGCTTAGTGAAAATATTAATATAATTAATTATATCTATTTATAATTATTATACATAGTTATATGTTCATTTCTTTGTCCTACTATTTCCTCGAATTCGGCAGAAAGTGGAGAAAGAAAGTATCTTAATGGGAACGGAGTGTCTCAACATTAAATTCCCAGGTGGGAATCTAATCTGGAAAAAGATACGAGCATTTCATATATATTTTTTTCTGCATTTTAAATAAAATATGCTGAATTATCAAAACCCGTTTTTTTTGTGATTTCGTTATTTGTTCGGGTACTCTCCTAATGAATAAAAGAAATACAATACAAATAAGGAATAAAATCCGTAATAGAAAATTTACATCAAATTTATCTATTTCATAAAAATGGCATAAATTCATAAAAAAAACACAAAACAAATTTATATTGGTAGTTCATTTCATACAAAATGACTGCAACCGCCCGCAAGCTTAAATCTGTCAACTTTATTCACCGCATAATCAAAATCTATACGGCATTTCCAGTAGACCTACAATTAGTTTATCGCTCAGAATAAGAAAACTACAAGTTTTATAGTTAATTTATATATTCATTTAATTTCATCTAAGACTGTTAGGAGATATGACTTTTATATTAGAAAATATTAAAAAATTAAGTAACTACACTACCAGTCTTCTTAAACAAACATAACACAAAATAATAAATATAAAATGTAATTAATTTAATGGCACCCATCAAGAAGCCACTCCCATTTAGACAAATGAAGTGTCAGTTGTTGGACTGACAATGATAATATGTATAATGAAAAATAATAATTACAAACTATTTTGAAACCATCATGGCGCAGTGGAAGACACCTTAAGTCGATAGTTGTGAGTTCCACCCAGAGTAATTTATCCTTATTTTTATTAGATTTATCTCTAGTAAAAGGTCTACGTCTATCAACCTCTTCATACCTGCCCTACCGAGGATCCTTATGCTTTTTGCGTGACCTACCAGTACCATCACTAATGTGTTCTCAAACGTCAACCGAGATCTCCTCCTGCTTCTCTTACCACTCTATTGCTTCATAAATATTTTTTCCATTCTTACGTCAATCTTCCGTCGAAGGCCCTAAGCCATGTTTATGTGCTTCATTCTTCATTATTTTATTTAAATACTATACATTTCCCAGCTCTAGAAATACAAAGCTTCACTCTGTATCCCTCACGTAGACAGAAGAAATGTAGGAATCTAATGTTAAGACGCTATGTTTCCATCAATTCAAGTGTATTGATGGGAATGATGGAATATTACATATTGAGTGCCGGAAGAATTTTATTACATACACCGCCTTTTTACTACATCGATAAAATAAAAATATTACATATTTCATTCACACAAGTAGGAATCGAATCTTAAACCGTCGTGTTTACATTCGTAAGACTCTGTGCCACGACGGCCTTATGACGACGACGAAATATAAAGCGAGACGGTGAATTCTGCTGCTTAACACGCAATGGCATAAAAGTAGTGATAAAAAAGAAGAACATCAAGACAAGAGAACTTGGTTATCTCTATATACTCTACTACTACGAGATAAAGTTTGAAATAACATACATAAATTTACACAAATAGGGGGGAAAAAATTAAAACTAATATTTTTCACTTTTTCAAGTATTATTCATGAAGAGTTTCCATAAGCGCTCAAATTCAAAACGCTCAAATTTTTGTAAAATCAGCTTCACGCTGTATTCCGCACACAGCAGGGTAGGCAGAGGTAACCTAGTGTTAAGATACTCCGTTCCCCACTTTCTGCCGAATTCTGGAGTAGCGTGGCGTGTTGAGTGGCAGAACTCAACGCCGAGCCTCGACACCAGAGCGAAAAAATGGAAATATAAATTTAAGTAAATATTTCATCTTCTCGAGTGGGGATCGAACCCACAACCAGTCGGTTTTACAGTCACACTTCGTTCCACTGCGCCACGACTGGCCTCCAAATTTTTATACGTTTTTAAAAATAAGCTTTGTTTCAGAGGATGGAGGGCGTTGTCTCCCGGCGTTTGCTGGTAGAAAACTAGGTGAAATGTGTAACCGCGAAAACCAATGTGACGCCGGACTGGTCTGCGAGGAAGTTGTACCAGGTAAGAATATTTTATCGATTTTAACACACATATTGTTTCTTCTTTAGTTAGGTTAGTTTTCAGGTTAGGCTAAGTATTTATCCATTATTTTTTTTGGTTTTGACTGATAGCAACGGAACATGATCAATAAAATTGGTTGAAATGGAATATTAATACGACACTTTTATAATATGTTTCCTTAATTTTTTTAGCTTTATGCTGTATTCCGGAGAAAGAGTGTAGATAAAATGTTGCTAGTGTTAGTAGACTCCGTTTTCTATCTGCTGCCAAAATTTTGAGAGCTGCCACACTTTGATTGCCACTGCCAAACCAGGGAAAGGAAAATCACTTAAATAATCCTTCTAATGGTGATAAAATCTATAAATGTCGCGTTCACAGTCAAATACCAGTTCGCCACGACGGCTTCTTCTAATTTCCTGATAATATATTTCTTGTTCGTTCATCTGTTCCTTAAAATAGTAAGTAGACCGTCATATAAGACGCCCTTCGCCTTTAGGTACTAAGCAAATGTGTAAATTTAGTATATTTTCCTATACAATATTCTCAAACGTAACATTACTATTTCCATCCTAATTTTACCCTTTTCCAAAGTGAATCCTTTTAAGAATATCTCAAGATGAATGCGAATAGGGAGTGCCTTTGATCATTTATCTTCGTTTCACTGAAGTTTTGACGTGCCAAGATGTTTTTCGTGATGTTTCACGTAAATATTTTTTGAAATGTAAACATTATTAATGAAATTTGGAATGACAGAAATTATCAAAGAATAAAAATAAAATGTTGTACCTAAACAGTTTATTAATTATTTACATTACTTTTCTGTGACTGACCGACAATAAAGCACAAACAAAAGCGGTGGACTGAGAACATTATCTCGAAATTCTTACGGGGGCGGAAAAAAATAGATTTTTAAATTATTTATTAAAAATTACCCAGATACATAAATTTTAAACATAATTGTTAAATTCTGTTAGATACATTTGCCACAAAATTGAAGCAGCAGCAGAACATTATAAAATTATATTCAAAATAATTTCAGATACCAATTCCTTTTTAAACGATCCTTTCCTTTTTAAACGATTTAAAAAAAGGAGTTTATTTATATATTTTTGAATTTGAATTTGAATTTGAATTTTATGAAATATGGTTATAATTGGTGAATAGTTGTGATGATCTATTTCTGCTTCCAAGCACTGATTCAAAATTTTTTACGTTGTAGATTTCTCGAAAACTCAAAGTAACATCGAATTATAATTTTTGAGTAAATTAATGTATGGTGTATTTTTTACTTCCTGTTTTAACTGACACTGAAAAAGTTTGCCCACAATTGATTTGAAAGTTTTTGATATATTGGTGTTTATATTTCTGTAGTAAATACTTACTACCTAGGTATATGAATCATTAATCTTCATAATCCTAACTCTAGGTGAAATGCACGTCTGCCGTCCCCCGTCCGCCGGCCACAAGCAATACAACGAGGACTGTGCCTCATCCAGCGAATGCGACATCACCCGCGGGCTCTGCTGCATCATGCAACGTAGACATCGCCAGAAACCACGAAAGGTGATTCAACAATCATATACTCCTCACTTACCCACTCAATTGTTTTTATTTTTAAATAATTTAAATTTAATCATCCTCCGAAATGCGTCCTACCTGCGGTCAGAATTATTTCGAATACTTAAAGTGTGTCATGTGTCATACCCATCGAGTCGTTATTTTCATTTGAAGTCACAGATAATAATTAGTAGCGCATATATAAAAGAAGGCTGCGTTGAGTTCCATGAAGTTGCATGAATTCAATGGAAAGTGGGGAACGGAAGTGTCTTACTGAAACGGAGCTCCCTCTGCCTACCGTGCTATTTGCGGGATAGAGCGTGAAGCTAAATTATTTTTAATTAACAATAAATAAAAACGTATTAACCTATAATTTGTATTACAGAGCTGCGGCTACTTCAAGGAGCCCCTCGTGTGCATTGGGCCAGTGGCCACCGATCAGATCCGCGAGATTGTACAACATACTGCCGGCGAGAAGAGGATTGGCGTGTATAGAATGCATTAAATAAAAAAAAATGTGTATTTATTTAATTTTAAATTTTTTTTAGGCTTTGTCATTATGATTATCGTTTTGATGACTTTATTGCAAACAAAACAAATTTTGGTTAATTGAAAATTATGTTTAACTGTTTAATATGTATTAAAGAAAATACGAGTTATTAGATTGACAAGTAAAATATTATTGCATATTATATATATTATTTTTTTGTTACTTTAAACGACGACGAATTAAAAAAAAATACAGAAAAAATCGCTTCGAATAATGGTTACCGAGTTGTTCTTTAATTTCAATAAATTCATAAAAAAAAGATAAATAAAAAAAACGTGTGTAGAAGAATGTGAATTTTAGTTTTTAATAAAAAATACTGTGTGTAGTTTTAGTGTTAAGTAAATCTTATGAGTGTTATTAAAATTAGAAATTTTAAAATGTTTAATCTTTAATATTTAACTTAGTCGTATAACTTCATTATCGAAACTAAAACATATCATTGGCTGAGGCATTTATATAGATTATAAAAATTATTGATGTTATATTAGGCATTATAGTGTAAGATTTTTGCTTAATTTTACTATTAAAATTTAAGATCTAGGTGCCTAGGAAACATATCATAATATAATATAACTTTTTTTAATATATACCTACTTTTTAGTCTAGAACAAAAAAAAATATTATGCATATCACCGTTTCTCCTAAGTGTAGCATAAGTCTGATGGTGTCTAAGTATTTTCTTATAAATTTAAATTTAAATTTTGAATTTAAATAAAAAAAATCATATATTTTCTGCCAAAAATAAAAAAAAAACTATTGAAGATATTAAATATCTTTGTTTTCAATCTTTTCAGATACGTCTGAAAATGGCCTAAACGCTTCGTAGTAATAGATACCCGGTTGAAAATTAAAAGTTTACTGTACGTTGTTAAATGTAAGATCTGGTGTTACAATTATTACTTATTAAATATAATATGTGTTATAATATACAAATCATGTCAGCAATGTATTTTTTTATTTATTTATTCCCATTCAAAAAAATAATAAAGAAAAACATGTTTTTCTTTCTTAATTTGTAGTCCAACTCTGATTGTGACTTCGTCGGCACCGCGGATTAAAAAAAGGGATGGAAGTAAAATTAAAAAATAAAAATGATATATTAAAGGAAGTTCATCAAAACATAATATAATAGTGAAAACAGCATTTTTATCAGTGAAGCCATGGAAAAACACATATCGCATCTTTAGAATTATAGTGACCTAATCAAAAAAACCAGGATTTTGAGTTTTTGTCAGAAATTGACCTTGTTCCCCGCTTTCCGCCTCCAAATGTCGGCGGAACGCGGAGAACCAAGTGTCTTGCTTCTAAGTTCTCTCTGCCGACCCTGTTGGGTTCAGAGCGTCGTTTCAATCAATGTCTGACAAAAACTCAAATCATGGGTTTTTGATTAGGTCACTATAATTCTAAAGATGCGATATATTTTGCTATGATAGCATAATTTATTATTAACAAGTATATCACAATAACTATCACATATTCTACAAAACATTATTGTTAGTAATCTTTGTTTTTTAGATTAAAAAATGAAGTACTTATATTATGTAGGATTAACACTTCACCAAAAACAAATTCACCACAACTTTTCAACAACATTTTTGATATCTTCACTTAAAGTCTTATATTATAAACTAGCGACACGCTTCGCTTCGTTTGCTTGAACTACACAATTATCTATTTATTAATCTCAATTACTTTCAGATTCTGATAACATCAACACAGGATACCATTTATGTTTAAATTTTGTATAATTTGACAATGACAATTTGACTTGGGTCGCTAGTTATATTTAAAGATTTATCCAAAGAAAGGGGGAGGCGGCGGTGGAAGTCCAAACCCGACGTTCCTATAGAAACCTCCTCCAAAACCCCCGTAATGTGGACCGAAACCTCTGTATCCACCGTAACCGAAACCTCCAAATCCGCCAACGACGATAGGAGGCGGAGGATAACCATAACCGCCGATCCAGTGACTGGAAACGATCTGAAATAAAAGAATACTTAATGACCTTGTTACGGGTTAGTTTCACTGTTAATCTCTTTTATAACAGAGTAGTGTTAGCTCTTTACTTTCCCCCCGAATCGAGACATTGTGAGTTAAATCGCGGAACTCAACGCCACGCTTTGTATTACCGGAAGTAATATATTTAAATAAATTATCGCCTTGAATAAAGTCAAATGTAGCAAATAAAGAGAGGCCGTCGTCGAGAAACAATAGATTGTATTAATATTTTTGATTTAATGTATACATATATGGATATAGAAATACTGAAACTACTGGGTTCCTGCCTAAAAAAGCCATAAATAGTTGAATTTCACCGTTGAGTTCCACCACTTGACACGCAGTGTCGAAATACGGAAAACGGAATGCTTATTCTCTCTACCCGAACAGCCCTTAAAGAAATCTGTCACTCAAAAAAAATATGACTATTTACCTCAATCAAAAGCACAAACGCGAAGAAAGCAAGCAATTTTACTGAACCCATTTTGATTGAATTTCACAATAATTATTGAAGAACTACAATAATACTGAATGGTAAAAATTTGTAACACAACTTATATATGAGATGAGAATAAAATATCTGCAATTACTGACATTTAAATGACAACCTTATTAAACTGGCATAAGATTGATATTCGCGTACCTCATTTGTGTGAAGTACTGGAATTTCTGTGTACTTTTGTCATATATATGACAATTATTATTAGTGACATTAACCTCTTCTATGGAATTACATCAAATATTGATTGATATTTTGTGTTTAGTCATATTTGGCAGTGTAGGCAGAGTGAATCTAGTGTTAATACGCTTCGTTTCCAATTTCTCCCACGAAACAGTACAGAACAAGAGAATAGAAATAGTAAAATCCTCTGAGTACGTACACACAAGCTTCGCGATTACAATCAGACGCTGTCTCACTGTTCTCATCAAGACACTTCGGTTCCGCAATTTCCACTGAATTCTGAAGTCGTTGCTTGTTACTAGAAAATATTACATATTTCATTCTCCTGAATCAAACCCACAACCGTCACGTTAACAGTCGCAAGCTTCTGCCACTGTGTTACGACAGCGTCGTACTATATTACAAAACATGAAATTAAATGAGCTTTCAGCGCAGCAGGTTCGTTTTCCGCCGAATTCTGGAGAGATTGCATGTCGAGTGACGGAACTCAACGCCGCGCTGTGCCTCGACACCAGTTGCGTTTTTTGTGCCCCGTCGCCGACCGGCTTCTAATTTCGTAATTGTAACCTAGTATTTGGTTAATAATATAATTTTCCTCCCCAATTTCAAACTGCACCCGCCACCATCACGTTAGAGACTGTGCTATAATAACGTCTTCAGGTTGCCCAAAAAATGTAAATCAAATCAAAAGAAACAAACAATATTTGTTCCATTCACAATCAGATCACGTAGATTCAATACTGACGGTCCACGAGGGAGAAGTTTCGTTATTTCGAAAGTACGTAAGAATACTAAATTGGCATAGTGAAAGCATATTGGGGCACATTATGGATATTATTGTGAATGAACAAATATTATATAACACGTTTTATTGGAGTATTCCTATTTAATACAAAATAGATTTTAAAAAAAACTAATGCTTTTATTTTTGTTATTTTTTTAGTTACACGCTTTATCCAGCACATAGCTGAGGATAGATACGGGGAACCTGGGAATCTAGTGTTAAGACATTTCTGTTCCCCACTTTCCGCCAAATTCTGGAAACATTAGGTGTTGTGTGGTGGAACTCAACGCTGTGATTAAGCTCGTCACTAGATCGATAAAAATATTTAATATTTCATTAAATATTTTTATCGATCTATCGAAAAATATTTAATATTTCATTCCCCAAGTGGGAATCTAACCCACATTCCCGTGCCCCGGCGCCAAGACAGCCTCGAACTTTTCTTAGTTATTGCAATTTCAAATACATTTTATTCAAAAAAATTATTATATTTTTGTTAATGTTCTGGTAAGATAAATCGCGGCGTTGAGTTCTGCCCCTTACACAATGTTTCAACACTAGACGGAGAGCGTAAAGTATCTTGACTCTGTCTAGGTTATCCTTCTGTCGTGAAACGTGAAATACAATACAGGGTTAGAAACTAGTCATGATGATGATGACCTTTATCAAATGGCAATTTAAATATATCATGACAAAAAGAAATTTCAAAAGTAACATAAATATGTTTGTAAGTATACCAAAAGATAAATGTTTATAAATCACATTTAGTGTATATTTATTATTTATATTTACACCTTATGTTTGTTTAGCTTGTATCCTGCTGTATCCCGTATAAATTAGGGTATCAGAGGAGGAGAGGGTAGGATGAGATAATACCGATGCGTGTAGAGTGGCGAAGTCCAATGCCGTGACCTACGGAGTAAGGAAAAAAATATATTATTTTCCCATGTGGGGATCGAACCTACAGAAAAAACAAGCAAAAATATGTGTTTTTTTTTAATATTTATACTATTGCATTTTACTCGAGATATTTTGCCATGATATCAGATCATTTATTAGTATGCTCTATGGACATCTGTATTCACTAAAAATTAGCAAACGGCCGCTAATCATTTGTTGGGACGCGGTAAAGTACCGATGACTTTGCTTATTCAACTATGTTATAATATATATATAAGTAGATATTTACTATTATAGATAAGAAATATATTTCATCGCCACGCTTTATTCCATAGCATAGAAGGCAGAAAGGACGCAGTGTCATGACTCTCCACTTTACATTCACATTAGAGACACCGTGCGTTGACTGGTGGAACTCTATGAGAGAGGGGAAACGATATTAACTTATTCCTTTGAGTGTGGATCTATCCCAAAACGAATAGACAAAGTGCAGCGTTTAATTCCGTCACTTAACATGCTATGTCTCGAACGGTTTGTATGGATATAAAATCTATACTTCATATTATAAAACTAAAGAGTTTGTTTGGTTGAACTTATTGATTATGGTTTAATATCAGGCAGTACTGGTCCAACATATAAAAGATTTTATCGAATACAGACAAAAGTTTTATATTCTGGATAGTCCATTAACGAGGAAAAATATAAGCAATATACAAACTAGACTATACGAAATAAATATATACAGCACGTCAGTCCATCGCAGTCATTTTATTTTTTCACTTCTTCGCTCTGGCAAACAAGGCAAAAGCCCGGCGATGAGTTTCATCACTCAACACGCAATGTCTAGATAAAACTGGCGGAAAGTGGGGAACGGAGTGTCTTAACACTAGGTTCCCTATGCCTACCCTGCTGTATGCGGGATACAGCGTGAAACTGATTGAATTTTAATTTCAAATAAATATAAATTCAAATCATTGTACCATATATGACCTTCTATAGTAAGTAAGTAGCATATTGCGTGTCCCTTAATTCAGCTGTCAGTATTTTAGCAAAAATTTCATTTGCAAATTGTATGTGGGGATTGCCTAAATGTGTAACAAATTGCAAGTGATGATGATTAAAGTCATAAGTAATTTTGGTTTTTATTTAGGAATTTGATACCATTTCTTATTATTTAGGGAACCTAGTATTAAGGCACTCCAGTCCCCATTTAGACGCTTCCACTTCCAAACTTCCTTTAAATATTAGATACGGTTTTCTTACAGCTTCACGCAGTATCCCGAATTTAGGAGAATAGGCGAGGGAGTGTCAATACACTCCGCTGCCTACCTTCCGCCGAACTTCAAAGCAATTGCATGTTGAGCGGCGGAACTCAACGTCGTGCTTTGCTTACAAACCTAAACGAATGAAAAGGTTAAATATTTAATTTCCTCGAGTAGGAATCGAACTCAAAACCTGTCTCGTCTACAGTGACATTCTTGTGTTGCTGCTGCTATTATATGTTTAATAAACCATGTTTGTACAGTATCTAACTGACGACCACATGATTATACTTAAAATTTCTATTATTTGTTTACTGGCGGAACTCAACGCCTCACGTGGACCTCCTAAGGCAGAGAAAAGAACTTTATGACATATCTTTATATAATTGTCAAATATATTTCCATGCTGTATTTTTGTATCAAGACACTTTTTACCTTCTTATGATTTAAATATTATAGACGAAACGGAAAGGTCGTAATGAAAACGGAGTGTTAACACTATGTTCTCAGGTTCCCTCTCCCTAACCCGCTGTGTGCGGGAAACAGCGTAAAGGTAAACATATATATATATATATATATATATATATATATATATATATATATATATATATATATATATATATATATATATATATATTGTAGACAAACTAAAAGCAAATGAAGATTGAACATAAACAATGTATATGAAAACGGACGTTGTATAAAATATTACTGTCCGAAGCCATCTTGTATTACGCGACCCTTGAGAGCTACAAAAGTGATATAGAAATGAGAGAATTATGTAGAAGATCATATTATAATATTAAATTTTATAGATTTGGGGGCTTGGGGGCTTGGGGGCTAAAGTATTTCTTTTAGTTTTCCTATATATAGTAGGGAACCTAGTTTTACGAAACCCAGTTCCCTACGTGCCGCCCAGTTTTTGTAACAATGCATGGTAATTGGCGGAACTTAACGCCACGCCTTGTTTTGTCACCAGAGATACATGGGAAGTGAAAACAATTCAATGCCCGGAGAAAGGATCGAACCTGAAATCAGGTCAATTAGTTATTTAATTCTGATGTTAATCTTAATTAGCATAACTGATAGTATTTTGCTCTCCTCAACATGACGAATTTAAAAGTATATTTTGAAAAGAAAATCGGTTTCACGCTCCCGCATTCAGCTGGGTAATCAGAGGGAACTTAGTACTCTGTTCCCCACTTCCCACCTAAATCTGGAGCATATTTGTACTTAAGTAAGAGTACTATAGTAGAGAGAGAGAGGGTAGATTTTCCCATAATGGAAACAGTGGTTGAATATAAAGTAGGCAGAAGGAACCTGGAACCCGATTAATAAATTAAAAAAATAAAAAATTAGCTTCACGCTGTATCCCGCACACAGCAGGGTAGGCAGAGGGAACCTAATGTTAAGACACTCCGTTCCCCACTTTCTGCTGAATTTTGGAGGCATTGCGTATTGAGTGGCAGAACTCAACGCCGCGCTTTGCCTCGACACCAGAGCGAAGAAATTGAAATATAAATTTAAGTAAATATTTCATCTCCTCGAGTGGGGATCGAACCCACAACCAGTCGGTATTACAGTCACACTTTGTGTCACTGCGCCACGACCGGCCTAATTAATAAGAACTCCATTTCCTATTAAAACACTTCCTATTAATTCCACTTTCCGATGAATTCTTGATTATTGCGTGTTAAGCGGCATTTTAATATTTTCCCTCCCGAGTAGGAATCGAACCAACGTCCGTCGCGTCACATTTACAATCACACGCGTGTGCCCCTACGCCATCTAATCAAAAGATTTATATTTATTTGAAAATCTACATTAGGTATTGCACACAAATTGAAGCCATTTTTAATTCTAACATCTTTGTCCGACAGATGACAAACATCAAACGTTATTCGACCCTACTGAATCCTTTATAGCCTTTGACAGTGACAAAATAGTAAACAAAGTGGGGACCAAAGAGAGATCGCATTTTGATATAAATCATGTAAAATTCCATTTCTTTTTATTGTTAGCGTTACTTAAAATAAAAAACCGGCTAAGTGTGAGTTGGATTCACCCATCGAGATTTTGGCACAATTTTCCCTATTGTAGTTGACAAACTTAAGCTTGCCGGCGTATGCACTCATTTGGCATGCAATGAACTTCCATTTATAACAGTTTTCATTTGTAATAAATAATTTTTCGGATCCATTTTGCGGATTTAAACAGAAAACCTAAAGATTTGATTACAAAATACAGCAAAATATGGCATCTTTTGATTGAATTGACTTGGAATCTTATTTTTTTCAGAACTCCAAGGGCCCGTACACCTGGATATTTGATATTTATATGAGTTTACCGCTCAATGAAAAACAAAATTTTAATTTGCTAGCTCTGGTACAAAACAAAGCGCGGCGAGGTCAGCCACTTAACACGTAGCATCTCGGAAAAGGAGTGTTTAACAGAAAATATAAAAATCAAAATCAGCTTCCTGGTGTATCCTGCACATAGCAGGGTAGGCAGAGGAAACATAGTATTAAGACACTCCATTATTGCTCCGGTATTGTGACTTGAGTGGCAAAACTCTACGCCGCGCCTCCTCGACACCGAAGCAAAGAAATAGAAATATAAATAAAAATAAAAATTGTATTTCTTCAAGTGGGGATCGAACCCACTGCAAAACGTACAGGCCCACTTTGTGCCGCTGCGCCACGACTGATCTGTGCATTTCTAATATAAAATTTATATATGAGAATGTTTTATATTAGAAATACCGTGCGCGTATGTATATATTAAAAGTTTCTAGAAATATTCTTTGTTAGAAAGATAAATAAATCATTTAAACAACATGAAAAAAAAATAGGAAACAAATCTAATAGCTTAGAAATAAATTTAAATAATATTTGCAAAATAGGGCAATTACCCGAACCGAGACCCATTAATATGTTACAACCTCCCTTGAGAACATTTAATTGGTCCCTAAATATTAAACACATGGGCGGCTTTTAATGGAAAATTTGTAGCGCTGGTCACAAAATGAAAATGATTAATCTGAACCCGGTTTTAAATAAACAGCAATTCTTTATAAGGAAATAACTAAACGTGAGTGTGATTTTTAGGGCTTAAGGTGATCGTGGCTCGTAGATAGAGTGGGTTACATTTAAACGATTAACGTGATATGGTGTAGTCTATGGTCTTCCTTATTAAATGAACTAGCTGACACGAATATATATATTTCTCAATTCCATCCCAAAAGTTCCTGAAGAGTATTGGTATCAAAATCAAAATAAAATTGATATGAACTTCGGTACTCTCTACTTTTCTGTATAATGTAAGAACGTGGACTGCACGTTCCTGGCACGAGAAATACAGAGTATTAAAGACATTAACAGAGGAGAAACACAAGGATAACATAAAATTTGCGTGTAGAGCTCAAATACTAGTTGGAGATGGTCAAACTAGCCCTATTAATATAGAGTATAGAAGTTTGCTGGACTTGTGTTTTCAATTTGCATTTACAAAACACAAGTAAGACGAAAATGTTATATGAAAAACGTGTTGTATACGTGTCTGTCGTGACTTTTAATTCTTTATGGGGTAGCAAGAAAATTGGGCTTCTCTAGGTCGCCTAGTCATACTGCTGGTAAACCTACCACTGGTAATGAGTGGTGGAACACAACTCCTTGCATAGGCTCAGGAGAGCTAAGTAATAGAGCAGATAATTTATTCCTTCAAGAAGGAATTGAACCAACGACCATCCCGTTTACAAATCCGTTATGACGCTGAAGGCTCTCAATGACCTACTAAGAACAAAATAAAGAATATTTTTTTGCTTTGTTATTATTATAAAAGTTTTGTTTGGATTAAAAAAATTGCTTGGATTAACGGACAAAGATATGTCCGTTGATCTGTTGTATGATAGAGAACTCTTTGATATTTTCATTTTATCACGGGGACGAAACCGAATGTAAAAGCTAATCTGTACCAACTATATAAACAATGCAGTGATTCAGCACCGTCGCATATTTTCATATGAAAATTCATTATAAACTTCTGAATATAAATCTTTGCACTAATAACCTTAGCCTTGCTAACTTTTTCTAAATAAGTATATATATTTCGTAATAAATTTTAATATATTACCAAGCATTTCGTTGAAAGTATTTCTTAGTATAATACAATGTGTTACTGACAGTTGAAAATTCAATGATGAATGCTGTATTCCATGCATTAAACTGTAAAGCTACAAAAATATATTAAAATAAACGATCAAGTGCAGTTTTCAAATTGTACTTAGTACTCTATATTTCATACATATTTGTAACAATGTATGTAATTTATATATAGTAATTTGAAGGTACAGTAAACCTTCTTTTAAGCTTATCTGTGATTTCTATCAATACATTTCAAATTAACTACATAAAAAGACCGGAGTGTCTTTACACTGTTCTCGCTGCCTACCGTTGTGTACAGGAAAATACGTGAGGCTGGGATATTTTTTTTTATTTATGTAGACTACAATTTGATATATTCATTTGATCCAGTTTCAGTGGCCGGGATCAGGGCTGGCTGTTTAAATGTCAGCTCGATCGACCGCCTGCAGTTGCAGTTGCGCGTTCCCTGTCCCAGTGATGGGTGACCTGATGTTTACAACTATCGATATATACTATCGATAGATCATTGTTATCACTATATTTATAGAGAAAACTTATATTTGAAGCTTTTGTGGTATTGTTGGATTAGGAGCTCCATTCTGGAGTAGTATTTTAGAAATTAGATGCTACCACTTAACACACAATCGAATTTTGAATTGAAAAACACAAAGAAAACGAACGTCAAAAGCTAGTGTATTAACAATCGTTTCTAGATACTAAGCATTTTTCTTAGGTTTCTTTCATTCTCAGAATTCAAATTTATGAGTATATATGTAAATGCAAGTGTTTGAAACATAAAACATAATGTTCAATCAAATACAAACATCTCAATGAATACTTTAATGAATACAAACAATAAATCATGACCTGCGACATTTATACATCGATATATCGATATATTCCTTTGCACATCACTCAATATCCTGATTCCTATTTGCGTCACTATCGTACTTGACCCCATGATATCTAAGCTGAGTTAAACGGGACATACAAGTGAAAACTAACCTTGTTTCTTTATACTTAAAGTTGCAAATCAAATAATAATAATTTAACCTTTACAAGAGTTGATAAAGTGAAATTGTACTTTATTATAATTGACATGAAGTGTAAAATTGTACAATTTTGGCCATTTCTATTGTTAAATTAAAGCAGGATTAGAAAAGCTCGAGTTTACACGTAATTTACGTTTGAAGTAATTGGATTTGGTTGTAACATGAGATATATTGTTGCCATGTTATTAGAATAAGCTTGTTATTGCTTCCCGTAGGACTGACAACGCTGACATCTTATATTAATTGACCATTCGAAAGGGCTTTATAAAGTTTTATGTTTATTAAATATTGTAAGAACAACTTCACGTTTTTTTCCCGCAGGGCAAGGCTAGAGAACCTAGTGTCAAGACATTCCGGTCCAAAATTTCCACCCAATTCGAGACATTGTTTGTTGAATGGCGGAATTCAATACAGCGCGTTATCTAACGCCGAATAAAGTTATTTACACTCCATTCCCCACGCACTAGCCTGCTTCGGACAACACCAATGCGCCACGAAAGTGTATCCTTTTTAATATCCTTTCCAATTTTAATCAATAAATCAAAATATATAAATATAATTTTGAACGATGATACACTATAATATAATATCAATGTTATACAAAGTCATAAGTAAAGCTGTTTCATAAAGTCATTAATTTTACACGAGTTAAGTGATATCGCCTGTTAGAATATTCATAGCAATTTGGTACAACCGCTTAATTGCATTGCTAATGTACCTAATATATTCATTTACACTAAAGTGGCACAGTTTACATCACTATAATAAGCGTAATGATTGTGGGATCCGATTTCCTCTCGGGGAAGAGTTGTGGTCACATCAGGAATTTAATGAAAACTAAAAAGGTTTTATTTGTTATATACAAATAAAAAGAGTGATATAATGATGTTCAATAATGTATGCCTTTAATAAGTTCAATCTTTTAATTTCTTCGAATATAAACTTTAGAGTGGCACAATATGTATACCCATATAGCTGACAGTAAATGTGATAATTGTGGGTTCGATTCCTATTCGTGGGAATATATAATTTCGCCACCGGTAATAGAAAGTGCGCCGTCGAATTTCGCCACTTAATAGGTTTTTTCTAAGATAACATTTACGAATAAAACGAAAATCTGGAAAATAAAGAATGTTGCCTTTACTTTTCGGTATTTAACGAAAAATGGTGAATATTTTATTCTGGCTTAATTTTAATACAACCCGTCATTAACTCGTTAAAACGCATGACCGTATCAGATGCCAGTGCTTTTTTAAACTGTATAATTTTATGTATAATACAAAATGATAATGTAAGCCATCGAGGTGCAATAGCGCTGGTGTGTGACACGACGGTTATGGGTTCGATTCCCTTTCATGGGAATTAACTAATCAGTTCTCCGCTCTAGTGACAAATGAAAGCGCGGCGTTGGCGTTCAGTTTCGCCACATAACATGAAATGCCTCGAATATTTGGGGAAAAGTGGGAAACACAGTGTCTTACATAACTCTTCCATCGCACTACCCTGTTTGATTAAGTAATGATCTAAGCGTACGTAAGTAAAAGTTATATTTTAACTTCTTTCAGAGTAATAAATTAATTTTACCCGCGGAGAATGGTGGGCATAGGTAACTTAATGTTAAAACCCATTCGGCGTTGAGTTCCGCCACTCAATACGCAATATCCTGAAAATAAGCGAAAAATAGTTTTATTTTGCCTACTATATGCAGGATATTTATACCATATAAAGAGAAGGACACAGAAAATAGTATAAATATAAATGTGTAATGAAATTTGAATTCACAACCATCGTTAAATCTCAGCATATATATTTACATTATACATTACATATTTACGTTATACATTGATAGAATTAGACCTTGTACGAATGGCTTAACGAGTAAACAACACAATAATGGCCCCCAATAATGATTACAAGAACATCTAAGTCTAATATATCAATTAATTACCTACATCTTATTGCACGTGTAGGGTAAACGGCGTTATTAGTGTGTCTTTAGTTACTTTTTTTTTTGCTTCTCCCTGTATCCCACACAGCAAGTAAGGCAGAGGGAACCTTAGTACTTAGTGTTAAATACTCCCCTCCCATTAAGACACTTTCGTTCCTCTTTCGCCGAATTGGAATTCTAGAGGCATTCCGTATTGAGTGGCGAAACTCAACGCTGCTCTTTACCTCGTTACTAAAGCGTGGAAATGAACATATAAAATATTTAATTTAATCAAGTGGGTACTAATACAATTTAACCGAAGAAAGTCATCAGCTTTATAATATTAGTAGATAAAGGTTTACATAACGGTATAATACAAAAATATTGTGTATGAGAAAGAGTTTTTGATTCGTTCTGTATCTTAAAACATATACTACTGTTCTTCTAAGAGTTTTTACCATTATAGTAAGCGAAATGAACAGGATATAAATAACGAAGTGAATAATGACCATAACTCCTTATAGTGATTACAAGACTTTTTCAAATGCAGTTTCCTTTTGAGCTGAAACTTCGAATACATGTAATTGTCAATGACATAACAAAGCAGTCACTAATTATGATCAGGGTAAGTCATTTTTTAAAGCAATGAACATGCACAACATTCGCCGTGTGATCCCGGCCTAGAATAGGGTCATCCTGGTACTGGTGGTGTCTTAAGAGGCGACTAAAACCATTTTAAAGGCCGGCAACGCACCTGTAGCTCCTCTGGGGTTGCAAGGGTCCGTGGGCGGCGGTAGTCACTTACCATCAGGTGACCCGCACGCTCGTTTGCCGTGTCTTTTCCATAAATGTGCAATTAAAATCTATAACATTTTTTCAAACGTTGTTAGCCACTGCATGCGTACCTAATGTATTAAGTGACGTAATAAAACATTATTATTTTATAACTAACTATCACTCAAAAATGAATGGATTAAGCAGAAACGCCTACATTCTGAATTAAAAAAAAGTTCTGCTGATTTATTTTACTTCTTCATGCATGTCATTCTAATAATTGTAAAGTATAGAGAGGTCCACGCTGTTATCTGCAGAGGCGGGAAGGTAGAGAGAAGGATTCATAAAGACAATGAGTCTTAGTCAATGAATCGAACCCACAACCGTCGCGTTTACTTTTAGTCGCTGTGCTACTGCGCCACGATGGTCTCAATGCTTGAATAGGACCTTTTACATTCCTGTCATGAAGCAAAAAATATGTCAATATTAAACGCATTTACCTTACAATATGATGAAAGAGATCCATCCTAAAAACCAGTCCCGGTCATTGCACTGACCAAAAGTCGCTCTGACACCAACACGGAAAGACGTGAATATATTACCGTTATATTAATCCTGTTTTTAACTCCGTGTCTTCAGCTTTCAAGATGAAGGTTTGATAAAGCTTTCAAATGTTTTAACTCACAATAATAATAATTATAGCGATTGGTGAAACGATTAAGCTGCGATTAAAATGGCACCAACATGATGTATTTCGTTATAAATATTTTCCAGATTAGAAATCGAACCCACAACCCTCGAAGTTGTAATTATTCCAAGTTAACGTTTTAATGTCAGGTTTCAACTGTTGAATACTGGCCTTTATGGTGTAAAAGCAAAAGAGTGTTACTATAAGCGGCTGTGGGTTTGATTCCCATTCGGGGTAATGAAATATTTTTAATTTTTTTTTTATTTTCTAGTTCCAGTAACGGCTGCATTCTTAGTGTTCAGTGTAGGTTACAGCGTGAAGATGAAAAATAATAAGGCTAATATTTAAAACCGCTAAAATTTATTATTCCCGCAAGTGAGAATCGAACCAATAACCACCGCGTTTACAGTCACACGCTGCGCAACTGCGGCACGATAGTCTAATACTTGCATGTTCTAAATTTAATTATGCTAAGTATAATTAATATATGCTAAATTTAATTATGCTTAAACATCGCTTCCCCGTTCCACGAGATGAAAATATCTTATTATTCTTAAGTATTCTTGATGTTTGTTTTCCCATTAAATATTTACTTTAGTGCTTGAAGAGCGCACGCTACTAAGAAACTTAGGATGTATATACAGATATAAAAATGTTTTAGCTTCACGCTATATACCACATACAACGGGGTAAACAGAGTGAACCTATTATTAAGACACTCCGTTCTCCACTCCATCACCATTTTCCGAGAATTTGACAAGTAATGTGACACTAGATTTGTCCCTGATTGTCCTTCTATGCGTGATGAAGCGAGAAGCTAAAAAAATATTTACATTTTACTACGCAGACGAAACTCACATACAGTATTTAATAAACTAGACATGCTCTCTTTTCAGGGCATCGTGGCGCAGGGAACACAAGAGTGCGAGTGTAAACGTGACGATAGTGAGTTCGATTCCCATGCAATGAGGCAAAGCGGGGCGTTGACTTGCGCCACTCAAAACAATATCAAGAATTTGGCGAAAAATGGAGAACGCAGTATCTTAACACTAGGATCCCAGTTTCTCTCTGTCTATAATGATACCCCTGCTATGTGCAGTGTGGGATACAGGTGAAGCTAAAAAACATACTCTATTTTTAATGTTTTCTTGTATCAAATGTATGATAGAGATTGGATCCTAAGGTTTAATATAAGTCGTGTAAAGGTGGAGCAATTTGTGTAAGCAGAGTTAATGAGACAGGAAATTACATCCAGCGGAAATGGAAACGGATATCAAATAGAAAACTAACTTATAGAATATATTTATTTCTTTTGAATAATAAAAACAAATTACAATAATAAGTCGACGCTCAAAATTGTAAAATGTTTTAAAAACTTATAGTGAATTAAATATATTAAAATATATATTTTTATATTTATTGGCATCTATATCTAATAAGTTACACTAATTCTTCACACTGTGGTCCGCACGTACCGGGATGAACAAATGAAACCTAGTGTTATGTTATGTAAGCAGAACTTAACGCCACGTTTTTGTCTTGGTACCAGAGCGAACAAATGAAAATAATAATTCGTTCGACCGAGTGGGGATCGAACCCAGTCGTGACGCGTTGCAGTCACATGCGTGTGCCCCTGTGCCACGGCGGTCTTTAAGGTAATATCTTTAACGTATTTAAAGATGTTAATACATATGTTACCTAATTTGTTTACCAACTAAAAACGTAGGTAATTTTGTTCGTATAAAAGCAGTGTCAATAAACAAAATCCTTCCGGATACATTCTCTTCATTTCGGATTTACTGTTTTTTCCTGATTTACTTACATTACTGATAACGCTATAGAAGTACCACAAAAACGTAATAATAAGTTTCCAACACCAAGACCTACTTATTATTTAAATGATATTAGATATTTACGTTTAAACTTTAAACCTTCAACTTTTAGTCATCAGAAAAGCATAAGAAGGTTCTGTTCTTGGTTTTTTACGCAATGCAGAGGTCTCAAAAAAGGACTCAAATATAACTTACATCGAAACTACTAACATGATTTAAATAGCCTAAAGCCTTCCTCTACAAAAGAGCCACCCAATACAACTAAAAAATTCCATCCGGATCTGTAGTTTCTGAGATAAGCGCGTTCAACCAAACAAATTCTTCAATTTTGTCATTTTAGTATGGAACATAGATATTTTCCTAAGTTTTGTTGCCTCGTTGTCACCTTATTCACTCAAGTAACAATCGTCTGCCTTCAATCTACATAAGGTACGAGTATATGCGATAAGTTACGATAAGCTGAGCGTGGAGTAAAGGTTGGTGCATATCGACTTGGAATATGAATATGTTACGTTATAATAAAATTATATTTAATGCACACACACACATATTTTAAATAGTAATAATAAAATATGTTTAATGGGCACAAAGTGTGAAGTAAAATCCACTTGTTGTGGGTTCGATCCCCACTGAAATGAAATATTTATTTACATTTATATTTTCATTTCTTCGCTCTGGTGTCGAGGCAAAGCGCGGCGATGAGTTCCGCCACTCAACACACAATGCCCCCAGCACTCAGCGGAATGTGGTGAATGAAGTGTCTTAACACTAGATTCTCTCTGCTTTCTACCCTGCTGTGTACGAGATACATCGTGAGGCTGGTTTGTTTTATTTTTTGATTTATTATATTTACTATGTATTATAGTGGACAGCGTAGCGTAGGGGCACAAGGATGTGACTGTAACGCGACAGTTGTGGGTTCGCTCTGACACCAAGGCCCGGCGTTGAGTTCGGCCACTCAATACGCAATACCTCGAAAAATTTGGCAACGAAAGAAAGTGGGCAACGGAGTGTCTTAATAGCTTCCCTCTGCCTCCCCTACTGTATGCGGGAAACATCGTGAAGCTATTTTTTTGTTTTTATTTAATTTAATATTATAGAAAGAAATATTGGATAAAAAAAAAAAAAAATCAGCTTCACGCCGTATCCCGCGCACAGCAGGGTAGGCAGAGGGAACCTAGTGTTAAGACACTCCGTTCCCCGCTTTCTGCCGAATTCTGGAAGCATTGCGTGTTGAGTGGCAGAACTCAACGCCGCGCTTAGCCTCGACACCAGAGCGAAGAAATGGAAATATAAATTTAAGTAAATATTTCATCTCCTCGAGTGGGGATCGAACCCAAAACCAGTCGGTTTTACAGTCACACTTCGTGCCACTGCGCCACGACCGGCCTCGATGAAGAAAAAGGTAATAAAAAATCATAAGAAATCGGTTTTTCTCGTACCTCAAAGCAAAAAACAACACTTATGTGATCGATGTCTTGTCCATTCTGTTGATTTCTACGATTGTCTATTTCTGTTGAAACATCGATTTTTTGATAAATGTAACCGGGTAATAGAAATCTTTACTGTACTTTCCGTGGACCTATAGCTATGAAATTTGGAAAATAGTAAGAACTTCCAGTATAAATAAAGGGAAAAATCTGAAAATGAAAATTTATGATATTTATTTAGCTTCACGTGTATTTATACGTAACTCATTTAGACACATTTGTTCCCCACTTGTTCGTTGTTGATGAATTCAAGGCAGCGTTTTGCCTGGTTACCGGAGAAATATAAATATTAAATATTTTTTGCCCGAGTGAGAATCAAACCCGCAACCGTCCCGTTAACAAAAGCACGCTTGTGGCCCTATGCCACGATGGTGCCAAATTAAAGTAAGTCACAAATATATATTTTTTTTTTTTATGGAAAAGACACGGCAAACGAGCGTGCGGGTCACCTGATGGTAAGTGACTACCGCCGCCCACGACCCCGTGCAACCCCAGAGGAGCTACAGGTGCGTTGCCGGCCTTTAAGATGGGTTGGGCGCCGGGGCCCGGCATAACCTGATGCGAAACGCAGTGGCATAAAGCCCCTACTTCACGCCGGTTTTAAATGCCGGGGGTGGTAATGATCCGGTCGAGTCTGCCCATGCGTGTTGCCATTGCTGGCGACGTGACTCTACCACACGTACTTTAATCGCCTCTTACGACACCACCAGTACCAGGATGATCCTATTCTAGGCCGGGAGCACACGGCAAAAAACAAATTCACAAATATGAAATATGACAATCACAATTAAGACATTGGTACAAAACCTTCGGTGCGAGAATGCAACTCGCACTTGACCGTATTTTAATTTCGTCTTAAAATATATTTTGGCACAAGAAAGAATAATTGTCATACACGTCAACATAAACCAAAAACGGATCAATAGTACAAATCAAATTTTCCAATAAACTTTAAACAGAACATGAAGAACAAGTTGTTGTTAAACAAGCGTGGGTTCAAATCTTGCTCTTTCTATCTTGTTTAAATACATAGGTTGTAAAAGCCGTACTTTATCAGTAATACTCTAAAATATTATTGTATAATGGTATGAATTCAGATTCATATGGGGATATGAACCTGAATTTGGAAATGTATAATTTCTTAATACTTTTTTTTTATAAAAATGTGCGTATCTGTATCGGAAATTTCGGGAAATCCTCTTTTTACTGCCTAAAGCTCCTCAAGCTATGAGCTAAATGAAATACTGTTAATAAATAAATAATACGCTATGTAGTTTCGTCTGTCCACCATTCCCTCAGTAACGGAAGAGTTTCATAAATCAATATAATAGTACACAAAAAACAATAATTAAAAATATTCATGAAAATAGCTGATGTCTGATGGATGAAAATATTTATATATAAAACTCTACTCTTACTGCGTGACTGACAGACAAAACTACAGTATATGAAAATTTTAAATTTGTCAATTTAGGTAAGTTAGGGGTTTTTAGGGGAGCATTATTATTTCTTGAAAATTCTACGGAAATGGAAAAAAAATCTGTTTTATGTCTTCATCATCGTCATTCATAAAACAAATATCAAACAGGAAAACAAATACTTACTTGCACTATAATAGCGCTTAATAAATAAAATATTAGCAGTTATTTTGTAAGAAAATGGTTATTTTTATAAAGATGGTCACCCTAACACGAGGTGTTACTAGCACCAGCCTTCAAATCTACGACCCTGATAATATTGACTTATCGCCGTGATAACTCAGTGATAGTAGGAAATTTACTTGTGATTTATTCCATACACCGATGCTAGTATGACTGGAATAGCAGCTGCAGACAGAGAAAATCTAGTGGTTAGACACTACACCTTTAGTGACAGAATTCAGCATTCAAATTTGTCTATTAGACAGTGAAAATGAAAATAATTTAGTTATAACAGTGAGGTGTTATTAGAAAATAGGATACATTTAAAAACTTTTTAGAAAGTGTGTCATTCAACATTCATTGAGTTTCGTCTTTTAACACGCAGTTTCAACAATTCCAGGCAAAAAGCGGAGAACAGAGTATTTTAACACTAAGTTTTATTATATACGTACCTTGCTATGTTATATGTAGACCTAGTCGTTGGGATAAAGCCGAAACATTATAAACATACATACACGCAATTGATTGTGGGTTTAGCTCCACTCGGGGAAATTTTATTATTTGTAAATATTTACGTAACTTTACTTTTAAATGTGCGGCGTTTTGAATGGGCCATCAATATCGGTATAGCAGTATACACATTTTACTTTAGTAAGAACGGAATGATCTTTCATCTCCCTAAATAATGAGAACAAAATACAACAACCGCAACTTCGCTTGAACTATATACAAACTTAAAGTCCGATTTTTTTTCAGGGTTCTAAAAAACATATGTATAAAACTGCGGCGTTCAACGGCGCGTAGTTTCTGTTGTGCGTTGTCTGTCACTCAGTAAGAGTGACTGGTACTAGGACTACAAGGTGGCCATATATTTAAGAGTTATACGGATAAATACACACAAAATAATTATCTGCAGTTCAGAATAACAAAACGCACCAAAGTAGCATCACGATGACGAAAGTACTAAAAATAGATATCTTAAAAACCTTTAAAAATTCGTATCTGGACTTAGTGTTTGACCTAATCCTAAAATTATTAAGCCAAAAATAACCTTATTCCTTTCATATAAAGTTCAAATTGAAATTGTATATAATGTATATGAGTCATTTCAGTTGTATTGTAAAATATCGCAGCCTTCTGGCTCTCTCGATATTGCTTTGTAACATAAAGCTTCTTTTATATTGTTGTTTTTATTTAATTTTTTATTGCTTCGACGTAAAGAAAAGTCCATTTGATTGTTTATTCTGGAAAAGTAAAATAGTTTATGTCGTTAAAAGAACCCGTTGAGGCCGTAGTGGTGCAGAGGCACAGCGTTTGATTGTAAATCGATGGTTGTGAGCTCGACAACACTCTAGTAACAAGACACAGTGCAGCGTTGAGTGCCGCTACTCAGCACGAAATTAAAAACAAAAAAACATGGCAAAGTATGGAATGGAGTGACTTAACTCTAATTTTCCTCTGCCTATCATTAGAGACTACAGAGAGGAAACTCAGGACACATGTTGATTAAATAAAAAACTGCATCTTGAGGGTAGCTCAACGCACTCTGTTCTATCGCAGCGGAGAAATGAAAAAATCCCGAGTGTGAATCGAACCCACACCATCATATTAGTCGAATTACATATGTATTATGGACATGATCAATACAACCGTGTCATTTTCTATTTAAGCTTTCATTATTATAAAGTATGTAACGGTATAATAAATCAGCTTAACGCTGTATCCCGCACGCAGTAGGGCAGGTAGAGGGAACCTAGTGATAAGACACTCCGTTCCCCACTTTTCGACGAATTTTGGATTCATTGCGTGCTGAATGGCGGACCTCAACGTCGAACTCAACGGTGTAATAATGACCTTAAATTAATATATGTACATTAGCTTCACGCTGTATGCCGCACACAACAGGGTAGGCAGAGGGAACCTAGTGTTACACTCCGTTGCCCATATGTACATACATTTATATTATGTATAATAGCTATATCTTATGGGATAAATGCTAACTAGCTCTTTTTTTAGGGTTCCTCATTAAAAGGCTAAAACAAGATACTATTACTAAGACACAGCTGTCTGTCTGCCGTCCCTCACCAAGCTGAACACAGACAGATTAAATTTTTACAGGTGATGGTCTATTTCTTTTGACGTCATAATATCAAATATTTGATATTTTAATTTTCTACTCGGTAACTTGAAAACGACGCAAAGCGCGGCGTTGAGATCTGCCATTAAACACGAAACAACTCCTGAATTTTGCGAAAAGTAAGGATCGTAAATCTCTCAATGAGAACACAGTATCTCTGATTTCCTCTTATGTGTGCGGGATACGGGATGAAAAAAAAGAAGAAGAACTCTGAAGACTCAAATAGCTATTTCAAGTTAAAAATAATAATGTTAAAGTTAGTTAAAGAAAATAAAACATATGCAGTTAAAACACACGCTTTTCTATATAAATTGTTACAAATTCTATATAAAGTTATCGGAACTATATAAATTCGAGTGATTTTAACAGTAATTTCTGAAGAATTTCACCATTCATATCCTGGCTTCATCAGGAGACCAGCTGAACGCTATCATATTATCGTGTAATCACCTAGAATACGTATAACTCCTAAGGTTTTCGGATGATACAACTATTGGTTCAAATTCAGTTTCTTAGGTGTTATTATATAGTTATAAAGTTACATACTTACTTTGCGTGTTGAAATATATAGCCAAAGTTTCAGAAAAAGATTTGTAGGTGAACACTGATAGCTTTACAATATATTTTAGGTCCCATTTCACATTTAGTAAAAAGTAACTAACTATTTCTATATATATTTTTAAATATGAAGTTTGTTTTAAATAGTATATTTAATACTGATACTTTATTTTAATTAAATAAAGAGGTTGATGACAGTGGACGAGGCGAAAGAGGTATGTAGAGACCGTAGCGTTTGGCGCTCCGTTCTCTCTGACTACCCCGCTAGGTATAAAGCGTGATGCTAAGTTAAGTTATTAGCATTAATTATAAGAGTTCTTATAAAAATATATCTTACAGTATATAAGACATCAACGCGCTTCATCTAAATATGAATTTATTGATTTGCCTATTTTTGCCTATTTCAAATGCCCATCCTACTGTTTTTTGTATTTGTTTTTTTTTTTTGTTTGCTCTTAATTTAAAAAAAACTAAACTTACACAACTTGCCAGTACATATAAATAAGGAATTAATCAAATTACAAATTCCAAGAAAAAGAAAGTTCAATAGTTAAATTATTATTTAATTTACTAGAAAAAAGAAATAAACTATTTTTTTAAAATTATGACGTCATGATTAATGAACTATACATATACATATAAGGACAGGTGGCACAGTTTTGTAACAGCAAACATTCTCCATAACTTAACTCAGTACTCTATATGAACAAATCTTTAGCCAATCACGTATTCAAGGCGACGCACAGTCGACCGGCGCACGCGCAAGCGACGCGCGTCTCAGTGCCCGCCATTTTGTTTATACAGCTGTCAAAAATCGTTTTTTTTTTTTTATTTTCTCTGCAATCTGTGCTGTGCTATACGTTATTGTGCCGAGAAGAAGGATAAAGTCCTAGTTACATTCCTATTGGATTAATAGTGAGTACATTATATAACAATTTTTTTTATCCTTTATGAGTCATTCTTGGGTTAATTTGGGTACTAAGCAATAAAAATATATATATTTTTTATTATCATAATATTAATGTCTTCTTAAGGTTAAAAGTTTAAAATGATGAAAAGTGTGCGTTATTTAAAAGAGAGAGACACAAATATCAAAATATTGGCAAATATTTATATTTTTCTCACAAAATCCATCGAAAACGAAACTAAAAGTATTTAATTTTTATTAATTTCACTCCTACGTTTAAAGGAGTAGACCTAGGGAACTTAGTATAAAGACACCCGTTGTCCAAATAATGGTAAAATTTTCAAGAATTGAGTGTGCAGCTGTAGAACTAAACACCGCGTTTGTCCCGACTCCAGGGCGAGAAAATGAATATAATTGCCCTGACTGAAATGCGAACTCACGATAGTCGAGTTTACAGGTAAATGCTGTGCCACTGTGCCCCAATGGCCTTAAATTTCGTAACAAATTCATTGTTATTGTAACAATAAAGTAGAGAAAGCTAACTATATATCGAGATAACTACCACATGACTCGGTAATTAGATTTAATGTCTATTTATTAGTTACAAATTCATCTAAATAATAAATGACGTAACATTTCAAGTTAAAAGAAGGAAAACCAGAATTACATTATTAATCGCATCGCATAAAAACTGATATTGCTTTTAAAGTCTACAAAGTTTTTACAATCTTAAAATTAAATCAGACGAATATATATTAAGCAGCGTAAACTTATCGTTAAGGTTGTAAATTCGATACCCACTCGAAAGTTTATTTTATTTTATAGTTTTAATTATTATCTAAGTAAAAAAATATATTTTTCTCGCTCTGGTAACAAGACACAGCGCGTCGTTCAGTTACGCAATCACGCAACACGCAATGTCTAAAAAACTGGGCAGAAATTGTGACCGTCGTCATAACCATTCCCTCAACCTATCCAGCTATATATAAAATTTTTATAATCACCATTCTATATGTTACACACCATTAAAAAAAAAACTATATATATATATATATATATATATATATATATATATATATATATATATATATATATATATATATATATATATATATATATATATATATATATATATATATATATATATATATATATATATTCTTCTTCTCTGGTGTTGAGGCGAAGTGTCTTAACACTAGTTTTCCTCTGCCTATTTTGCTGTGCGAAATACAGCGTGAAGCAAAAAAAAAAATTAAAATATTTTTTATAATCACCATTCTATATGTTACACACCATTAAATCTTAACGCCACCTTAATATCTATTAAAACGTTCTAACTTCTAATGCATCAGTAAGTTTCCATCTTACGAGCTTTACTTCCTACTTCTGACTTCAGATAGTTATTATTTTAATTAGTAGCGACTCGGGAATCGAATCGCCACGCTCCGTGAACACTCAGCCGACCGTATTTAGTACTGTTTATGATGCTTGTAATGGATAGCTTTTTGCTTGATCACTGTTTAATATGAGGATTATGTGCTTAACACGTTTTTGTCAGCTTATATTATGTATATCAGACAAAAAAAATCAACTTTTCAATAAAGTGAGGACTTACCGTAGAAAGGATTTTTTTTAAATACTAAACTTGTTGGTATAACATTTAGAGCAAAACCAGTACAAACTTACATGTATTTCTCTTTCATAAAAAATGAGTCGCATACGCCCGCAAAATTAAGTTTGTCAATTTTTATGCATTATACGATTATACTATGCCTAGACTATAAATCTACAGTCATAATCCCAGGTGTCTAAAGAAATTAATCATAAAAAAAAAATTAAAAATGCGTATATATTATTTAGTTTAAGTGGAGAACGGAGAGTCTTAACACTAGGTTTCCTCTGCCTACACTGCTGTGTGCGCAATATCAAATACTAAAAATCCGAATCCGAATCCGAATAAAATAAACATGTAAGGGGCCGTCCATACAATAAACGGGATATTTTCCTTACGTTTTCATTGATAATTGTACGGAACCTTTCGTGCGGGAGTCCGACTCGCATTTCAGTGTGGTTTAATTTTTTTTAAAAATATATAATTGTTACAAAATTAATCAGCAACTCATAATATTTCTTATGCTTTGTACAAATTCACCTAATTTTGACACAATAAAGGTGCTTGTTTACATTCGCAATGAATTAAATCGTTTATTTTAACAGATGTTTTAAGCTTTATATAAATTGTGTACATTTTTCCCACTCTTCTGTCCATTTCAAAGACTTTTTTATCGCATTGTCGCATCCCGCACAGTAGCAGAGTAGGCAGAGGGCACCTGGGAACCTATTAAGACATTTCGTTCCTTGAGGCATCGCGTGTTAAATGGCGGAACTGAACGCCATTAAAAATTTAAGAACTTGTTTATTTTTGTTATTTTTATACATTTTTAAACCATTTTAGACTTTGGGATCCGCTACTGTACCAGAATCTATCTAGAATTCTGCGGAAACTGGAGAACGGAAGTATCTTAATGGGAAAGGAGTGTCTTAATACTAGGTTCCAAGGGTCCCTTTCCTAAAACATGAAGCTAAAAAGATACTTTTTAGTTTATTTTTTTTAACTTTAACTTATTTTCACATATGCAGTAAAAACTTCACTATCCGCACGAATTTGAAACACGAGTACGAGTGGCAAAACGAAGAAAATGTAAATTATTCACTCCCCGTGTGGGAATCGATCCCAAATAATATGAAAAAAGTCTTTTAAATAACATTTTTTTGTTACAGATTCCAGTGTCGTGAAAAAAAACAACATGGCGTTTTTAAAACTAGTATTCTCTTTAGGCTTTATACACATGGTAGTTGCTAAAGGTGAGATTTTATTTGGATTATTATTATATTATTCGACTTTTTAAAAAATATATATTATAGCTATTTAATAGTTATATTTTTTATTATAATTATCGATTAAATCTAGATATATTAATATAAAACTCTTCCCTTACTTCGTGGTTGACGGACAATGCACAGATAAAACTACCGGACTTAAAAACCTAAAATTTTGCATTTACCTTCTTAAGGTTAGGGGGTGACCAATAGAATAAATAGACAAATTCTTTATCGAGGAAATAAAAATTAAAATATTTCATTTCCTAGAGTGGAAATCGAACCAACAATCTTTTACGTTTACAGTACTGCTTACACTTGTGCCCCTGCGCTACTACTGACCAAGTGTTCGATAAATCTAAATTACGATATTTAACATTAAATATCGATTTTTCATTTTTATTTTGTTAATTACTACTCAAGAAAAAGATTATTAAAAAAAGCCACATATTCAAATTAACGATGATTTATCATTATCACCTTTACTTTGAAACGAACTGAGGGTGCGTGAAGACACGTCTGTGCACTTACAGCAATACAGCAATAGCAATAACTACTTATTATGTTATTATGAGGCCGTCATGGCGCGCCGGCACAAGCGGTTGTAGGTTTGGGTCCCACTCGGGGAATGAATTATTTAATATGTTGTCATGTGCTTGGTCTGGTAAAGAGGCAACGCCGCTCAACACTCAAAGCTTTGAAAATTTGGCAGAAAGTGGGAAACAGAGTGTCTTAACACTACCTTCTCTCTATCTACCTTGAAGCTGAATAAGAAGTATTTAAATTATTCTTTATCCATTTACTTGAGATACTTTTTTTTTATTTAATGGCCTGACTTTGCGATGACAGACGCAAAACTTGAGATATTTTGAAATGTATTTATTTGTATTTCTACGAAATTCTTCATACACTAATTTAATACTTAAAATAATGATATAAATAACATTTATCATAGTACATGAATCCGTGAAAAACGCCTAAACGAGTGCGTCTCTCCATCGATACAATCAATTTTGGAACAGTATACTTTTCGCACCTTTCTACCTAAATTCGATATATTGCGCATCACCTGACGGCACTTAACACCGCGCACTATATTATCAGATTTCAAAAATAAAATTAATATAATCCAACAGGTGGGTATCAAACCCACGACGCTGTTTCTAGTTGAAAATGAAATAACCAATTACGGCGTTCCGTCCGTTACAACTGTACCGTGACGTCATCAAACCCTATATTAAAAAAAATAATAATGTATGGAAACGGCATTTTTAAAAACCGTAACATAACGATTGAATTTCACGCTCCTAATACCCCCTTACTGACATAGTGACTGACATCATGTTTTTTTATTGCTGAAGCAATAAGCTTTAATTTAGTTTATTTTTGAACGTCGCCTCCCTCTGGTGATGGGGCAAGCCCCGCTGTTTGCCTCGTTACCAGAGCCAGAAAATTGAACTATTATATACATTCAATCCCCCAGAGGTAATTGAACCCATAACCATTGCATATATAGTGTACCTTTGCGCCACGACAGTCTTAATTAAGTATGTAAATCAAATTAGATTAAATCAGTTTCACGCCGTGTCCCGTACACAGCAGGGAAGGCAGACGGTGTTAAGACACTCTGTTCTCCACTTTCCACTGAGTTTTCACTTTGTGCCCGCTACTGGCCTCGGACATTAAATTTAGAAATACAAAAAGTGGAATAGTGTCTCAATTCACGCGATTTTGTGCGCGATTGTGAGTTCGATTCCCACTCAGAGGAATGGTTTCAAACATTTTTTTTTTCCCGAATGGTCTTAAAATAAAGAGGAAAAAGACTCTTTTTAATCATCTTCACGTTGCATCCCGCACACAGAAGCAGAGAACCTAATATTGAAGCACGCCTTTTCCCACTTTCCACCAAATTCTCGGTGCAATGCATGTTGAGTGATGGAACTCAACTCCGCACGGTTTGCACATCCCTAGAAGTTATGAGTCTTTCATACGTTTTATATGTATTTTTTTATCAACACATCCTCAATTGTTTAGTTTGTTCACCTCATCGCCCACGACTACAACAATTAAAATGTTATCATTTTTTACCGGATGATTCAAACTAACTGGACTTTACGGGTCATCGGAACTCAGTTAGTTAGATAGCTACCTGTTATAATGGTTCGCTACTTGTTTTTTTTTTGTCTAAAAGATAAATTCTGGTGCCTCGACTTTCCGTTCTCTGCGAATTCGTGAAAATCTGTGTTGAGTGAAGGATATTAAGGCCACGTTATGCTACACCAAAGCAAAGTATTTATCACCGACTGGAGGAAGAAGAAAGAAGGCAATCTGACTGTATACGGGATGATTGTGGATTCGATCCCCACTCTTGAAAATAATTAAGTTCACATTATTTTCATTTCGTCAATCCAGATAGTCCAAGCGTGTACTTAACTTCCATCTGCCTACCCTGCGGCTATTACTAGAGATTCGTACCCAAAGAGGATTAATCTGACCCTATTACTAAGACTGCTGCTGCTGCTTTTGTCTGTCTGTCTTTCCCGAAAGACTGTCTGCTCAGGTTCATGCGCCCCGCTTCGTTATATAAATATTTAAGGGGGCTCCCATACAACCAGCATGTTGTTTTTTGCCTTATTTGTAGATAATGGTACAGACCCCATCGTGCCCGAGTCCAACTCGCACTTGGTGTGTTTTATTTCGTACACATTTAAAAGATATCAAAGATTTCTATTTATTTACACAGATCAAACAATACATTGCGAAATTGTAAGCATTTACCTTCTTGCGTGGGATCGAAGGCCAACGTCCACACATCGAAATATTCAAATTTAACAAGAAATTTTAGACCCTATAGCACTTACAATAAGAACTAGCGTATATAAATATAATACCTAAATAATTTTAAATCAAATTTCTTTTGACATTGAATCATAATATAACGTAATAAGGTTGATTTTAAGATGACAGCTTATTTTGTTTTTTAAACCTTACGTATTAAGTAAGGTCGCTCCCTCACGTGGGCAGCAATGAATCATGACATTAATGTGTTAGTTACAATTAAAAAGTTTATATTTGTACGCGGCTTTGACTATTATTAATTTTAGTTGTTTATTTAATTGTTTACCTATTTAACACTCACAATTTTCAGTAGGCAGTAGTAGTTACAGAGTCGTCTGACTAAAAGTCCGACGGTTGTGGTTTCGATTCCCACTCGAGTCGAATTTTTATTTGCTCGCCCAAATTCTGATATCAACAATGCGCGAGTTTGAGCTCTGGTACTCAACACGCAATGTTTCAAAAGTTGGACTGTGGAAAAAGTTAGAGTGTGGGGGGCTGTCTTAGAATTAGATACTTTCCGCTTATCTTATTGGGATATAAAAAAATTAAAGTGAAGTTAAAAAAATATACAATAATTATTCCTATAAACTTGCATCAAATATCAAAAGCAACCGAATTCTACAATTAATAATGATAAAATCAGTTTCACTCTGTATCCTGCACAAAGCAGGGTAGGCAGACGAAACCTAGTGTTAAGACACGTTCCCCACTTTTCGCCGAATTTTGGAAGCATTGCGTGTTGCATGGCGGAACTCAACGCCGCTCTTTGCCTTGACACCAGAGCGATGATATAGAAATATAAATTTAAATAAATATTTCATTTTCTCTTATGTAGATCGAACCCACGACTGTCGCGTTACAGTCACACCCTTCTGCATCTGAGCGACGACGGCCCCAATACTTCTACAATTAAATAATTTGTTAATATCAAAAATACCGTCAAAAAGGCCGACGCCATTATATATTTTTAATTTCACCAATATTCCCCCCACGTACGAAGCAGAGCATGACATAATTTACCTGCTAAACACGTCTCTAGTTCAATATTGATTACATTTGCATACTCACGACTATTTCGTACTTTGAATATTTATTATTATCTGTGCCGTTGTATGAAGACTAATTAAAAATACCGTCATTGGTCTATTAGGCGTGTCCAGTCTTAAAAAATATTCAAACAAATTCATTTTTTTTTTAGTCAAATCCTGTTTGTTTTCTAAATGAAATGAAATTACCAATTTTAAATTAAACCACAGCTTCAACTACTATACTACAAATTGGTATTGCTTTTAAATCACATTCATCTCTATATATATAGACTTTACTTTCAAATCACATTCATCTCTATATGTGAATGATGATGAATGTGATTTGAAATTAATATCAATTTCTAGTATAGTAGTTGAAGCTGTGGTTTCATTTAAACTGGTGCGGACACCACCCTGTATACGGCTATTACATTTTTTATCTGTGGGGGACTTAAATACAGCTTTGCTAACAAAGAATAACAAAAATAATTGTTTGTGATCGAAGAGTGGCAAACATAAAAATCAACCCAGCGCCGCACAGTGTGCGCTTCGTGATGCGACGACTTTAACCCACGTTCGATTATCACTCGGATATATTATCGTGCCCTCGCTCTGGTCATAAAACCAAGCGTGGCGTTGAGTTCCGCCACTCAACAAGCGAAGTCTCATAAATGGAATGGTGCCCATAATGTCCTAACACTAGGTTGCTCTGCCTATCCTGCTGATGATATGAGGAACACGGCGTGAAGCTAGACAAATAATTTGTATACAAAACTCAAAATAACACTTTTTTTATTTTTTTCTTCATACATTGTATTTATAGCAGGCAAAGTAATAATTCTGTCATACATAATGACAGTTTAATAGTAGTCCTACAACGCTAAAATAATATAATAAATTTCAAAGATAATCTCATAAGTTTGTAATGGTACCGTAATTATTTTTTCTCTGTTCTTTTCCTCTTTTATGACGTGCCCAAAGAGCCAGAAGAGCAGTAATCACAGCCAATGTCATGTGAAATTATATAGCTTTATGACGTCTCACTTTTTGAGGTTTTGTATGTAGACAGATCAAAGTAAATGTAATTAAATTCAGTTCTCAACTTGTGTACAATATTTTCTTAAAATGAGAAAAGAGCAACCACGCGTTTTGCAGTGATGGGTGGAATTTTACAAGGATATGTAGGGAAATGAGGCTGTCGTGGCAAAAGTCGGGGCATAAGGGTGTGACAATAACGCGACGGTTGTGTCAAGGCAAAGAGCGGCATTGAGTTCCGCCACTCAACTCGCAATGCCTCCAAAAAAATTCGGCAAAAAGTGAGGAACGGAGTGTCTTAACACTAAGTTCCCTCTGCCTACCCTGCTGTGTGCGGGATACAACGTGAAGCTGAAAAAAATTTATAAAGTGATAACGCCTATATTTTATAAAGTTACAGTACGTTTGACGAATATCGAGTTATGGCTACCCTGAAGTTAGTTGAAGATGGTTGCGAGGATATGAATTTAGATCCTTTTCTTACTTTTTAATTATTTTCTTCCAGAAATAATGCGCAAATGTTCAGGAAGCCGAATTGACGATATATCGTAAATGACTAGTAAATCATTAAGTCGTAAGTAGGCTTGGTTTGAACAAAGCAAAGCCCTACAAAGTTACAAACTACTATGAACGCATACTTATGCAAGCTATACCAAACCAAGGTCAGAACTTTCAGCCTCCCACGAAACCCGGTGACGATGTAGAAACCAATACACTTCCGAAAAAAAGTTTTAATTAAATTTAATATTTTTTAATTTATTAAATAATAAAATTCTTTATGTATATTACCTTACTATATGCAACATAACTTCTTTCCTATCATCATAACTTCTTTCTTTTTTTCTACCTTCAAAATATGCAAAAAAAATAAAGAAAATGTGTACATATATTTATAGTCTATACACTTTAAGGCCAGCTGTTCATTACTTTATAAAATAAAACCTTTATAAAATTAAAATAAAAAATACGTACTGGCAGGCTGGAGAAATATTAATGTCTTTTAAAAATAAAAGTGAACTGGCGGCATCGTGTACCTACTACGTATTTTAAACCGGTGTCAATTTATCTTTTTTCCTCCTATACTGGCATCCCATCCTGTACACATATGGGTTGGTTTACAGTTGTTCTTTACTATATAAAACCGGTCAAATCGAATCCGCCTACAGTTCCGTACCACTTCCATAATGAAAACTAACAAGATACGGTATCCTAAAATAAGAAAATTAAAATCCTTTCACAAATTCAAAAATTACGTCAATTTTGTTCGATATTGAAGATGAATCTATTTAATCCCTTTTTTTATTTATCCGGATGCTAGTGTTTCGCACGCTGCTGCCCGGATGGACTAAGCTTTAATGGAAATTTTTGTTATTTCCCATTTTGGCGTGTAAACCCATCGATATATTCTTACAACTAACTTCTTTCATCAGACTCGTCTATTGAGTGATCACGTGCAAAAAATCTACTGGACCTTGAAAGTTGAAATTTAACCTGTAGGTGGATTGAGGAGTGTAGGAGGATGCTAAAACAGGATTTCACAAAATTAATATGGAAATGGGAAAACATGGCTCTTTTAATTTTACCTGCTTCTTACATTAATTTCTCTGTTTATTAGTAAAACTGTATAAAATTTTGAAACATACGAGCCATCAGTTGCAAGCGACTATAACGGCTGTATAACACGTAAAAATGTCGTAATATTTCGTAATAAACGTATGTATTTTTGTATATTTCCCCACAAATGTCTCAGCAACTAAATATCAAATTAGGAAAGTCTTCAGTTATTTAAATATTATATATTTTAACTTACTTTTAACTAAAGAACAGCTCAAGTTTCATCCAAATTGTTTAAGCAGTTTTTGAGATATCTGCGTATTACTAGATCACATAATACATAGTAATATGTATGTATATAGGAACCTAAAAAATTTAAAAGCAATTAATTTTTTTTATAAGTTTTATTCCTCAGTTACATTTTAAGCTACAGTACCTCAAAACGTATATCGCCAAATAATTAAATACTGCAGCAAAACCTTCAACTTTATTATGGACAAAACAAACAATGGGCTTCTGAGAAACGTGAACACAAACTTACTATACATGTTTAAATAATGTCTAATATTTGTGGATAACATTCTAACACTGATGTATTGTGTTCATGATCCTCACTCTGTAAGCCACTCAGGGTAGACAGAGGGAACCTGGGAACCTAGTGTTAAGACACTTCCGGTCCTCACTTTCCACCAAATTGCCAAAATCGCGTGTCGAGTGGCGGAAATAGGCGCTTTATATTATTTTATGTAAAGAAATTTCGCCGCCAAGGGCCTACAGGCAAATACTGACTTATTTGATAATTTTAGTTAAATACCACGAATTTAAGAGAAAAAGTCTTGACAAACAGACCATAACTTAATTTGCGTTCAATAAAACTGCTACAAAATAATTGAATTAGCTGAAACTTTAGTTCTCAATGGTTGTTTAAAATAATAATGTTATTAGAAAACGAAAATAATTCAAATTAAAATGACTTTCTATATGAAAATAAACGATTTTGTAGTTTCAGCCGGCGAAGCCGCGAGCGTCTCGCTGTAATAAAATGAAAAAAGCTGAATTTGACCCTTTTACTAATTCTATCATCATGCAACTTGACAGTAATCGTACTCGTAATCGTACGTACGTACTCGTAGTTTAAATGAGAACACGACAATATGGTATCAAGCTGGTCTGATGATGAGCCAGGACCTCAATAGTAGATTCATTTAGAGGTTACTAGTAGGCCACACGAATTGAAGCTCTAATTTACAATTGTTCTGAAAATCCATTTTTTTTCTACTATTTTCCGTAACCTTAAAAATGAACCAGAACCAGACGAATAATCAATGGACACGGACACATAAGATAACATTATCAACAATGTAGGGTTGATTTACCCTTTATCTATTCGTTAGGGCTTTATTTTGCCTGTAAAATTAATTTAACGTTTACAGCGGGCTATCGAGTGTTATTGTTTTTATAGGCCTCGAGAATAGCAGTTATAAAACGTTACCGAGAATATATTTTAATGAATATTAGTAGTAGCTCTTTGTAGCTATGTGGAGTAATGTGAAATTGGAACTACTTTTACACTGTGGTTTCGTGTTCGATTTCCGTAAAAGACTAAGAAGTAATTTTAAGAAGTTAGCTTTTAAAAAATTCTAAAATATAAAATAACAAACAAGTATTATTTTCATATGTTGATAGGTATTTTAGTAACTTGTAATTAAATAATTCAAATTGTCTCAATATTTAAATGTTTTCTAAATTGGGAAAATCTTCACCTCTTAGATAGTGTAGCTGTCGGTCGTGTGGCGATCGCTCTTGTGGAAGCATCAGAATTGTCTTTCTTATACTTTGATGTTTCATGATTTGACGTTTGAACAGTGTAAAATAAGCTATTTAGAGTGTAGCCTCAGAGGTTTTTAATGATTTTATTTAACTCGACTTCTTCATGGATCAAATTTAGTAATTAATTGATCCGACTATTGATAATATACTTGAAATTTGGTATATATCTTTAGCTCTGGTGACGATGCAATAATTATTATATAGTCTATAATATTACAAACTCAATATGGCCGCCGCTACAAAATTGCAGATTATATATGCTTTTAAAATAACCTCCGTCCCTTAAACATGGTAATTCAAGATGGTGGCCATAGATTTTTTAGCTTTTATTATGATAATTTTTTGTCAAGTTTAGTTAGCTTACTTTTTCTTTACAATAAAAACGTTAAAATTGAAACATGTTTTATCACTTAATTTATATTATAATTAGATTAAACGACTCTTAATTATTTCGATTCCACCACTAGGACGAAGCCACAGTAAAAGCTAGTAATTATAATATATAGACAGACTATATAGTATGCGCATCGCTACCACTACTAGTGTACCTCCTGAATAAAACATCCTTCCCGTGGGAACCCTACCACATCGTGGTGTGCATCAATCACATAGTTCTAAGGAAACACTATATCTTTCCTTAGGATCGAAGGAAATTCAAACAAATATTATATTTCCATTGTCGCTCGGCGTTGAGTTCCGCCCATTAACTTGACGATTCAAAAGTGCTTGTCATTACATAATTTTGTATATAATATGTTGAGGCTGGTCGTGCCGCAAGGACACAAGTATGTGGCTGTAAACTCAACGGGTTATGCGTTCGATTCCGACTTAGGAAAATAAGATATTTAATATTATCTTTTCGTAAACTATTTCATATTTTAATTACTCGCTCTGGTAAAGAGGCAAAGCACGACAATGAGTTGCAACAGTCAACACGCAAAGTCTCAGTAATTCGGCGGAAAGTGGAGACAAAAGTGTAGACACGATAAGTAGAACTTGTCTTAACACTAGGTTCCCAGGTTCCCTCTGTCTACCCTGATGTATGCAGATACAGTATGAAACTAGAGATGAGTGAAAATAAAAAAAATAAGCAATAACAACGATACAAAGTAGCGGGCAATTATATTATAATATTCTCTAATAGGATTCTCATCTCACATCGCCGGGGGTCTTCTGAAATTAGCACTCAACCGTTCTCCGTATATGGTACCTATTACCTATCTGTTACATTTATAGAAAAAAATACAAAAGAATAATGTAACGAGGCCTTAGCCTGTTATTAAAAAGTGATGTGTAGTAGCATATAAAGCTTAATTTTATTATTTTCTAATTGTTATAATATAGTTTATTTTATATATATATATATTGCCGTCACGCTGTATAATGCAATAATACGCATAATTTTCGAGACATTGTATGCGCCGTGATTTGTTTTGTTATCAGTAATATACATTTTTTTGCTCTGAATGTAGGTACAAAATATTTTACAGTTTTAAAGCGGGGAAATAACTGATGAATGATGATGTTAAATTTTCCAGGCATTTTACATTTTATGTTGAATAGAGTGTAAATAAAAGTAATTTTCCCTTAAAGTGAATAAAATCCACAATCATCGCAATCACCACTTTTCGCCTGAATCCGAGTCATTGTACATAGAGTTTAATCACGAATACCCGAATACCCGAATGGGGATCAAATCCACGACTACCCCTCTAACATCCACGCCCAAACTACTGCACCACCATAACCTCAATCGTTTTAACGATAAACATAGTAAATACTTGAAATAAGGATAACCTCCAGAGGGTCTATATAACGTTTAATCCCACGAGATACAACATGAATAAAGAACTATCTTATTCACAGTATTTTCTGATACAATCTTTCTCAGTAAGTCAAATATGTTATTATGGTACATTGTTTTGTAATTAGAGCTTTATTTGATTGGTAGTTTGAAAGTTCCCAGGCAGAAGCTTTTACGAATTGTTTAATAAAAATCAAATCAAATTCAATATTTGTATTTATTTTTATGTAATGGCTTTTTTACTCAATACTGTGTAAAATTTATAATAAAAAAAATATTGAAGCTGTCGTGACGCAGTGTCTGTAAGCGGAACGGTTGTAGGTTTGATTCAAGATTCCGGGGACAGAAATACTTGATATTTTCATTTTCTCTGGTAACGAGATAAAGCTCATCGTTAAATTCCAATAATTTATTTATTTCACTATTTACTGTCAATTCTTTCTTCGAATAAAGTAACTGCTTTAATGATTAAAGTAAAAATTATATTACATCACTCAAACAGCCGGGTAGGCAGGGGCAACCGTTAAAACACTCCGCTCCCCACTTTCCTCCGAATTCTAGAGAAGTTGCGTGTTAAATAGCGGAACTGAACGCTGTGCTTTGCCTCTGCCAGAGCGAATAAATAAACATATAAATTTAATTCCTCGAAAAGTATCAAACCCACAACCAATCGCGCGCATCACAACTGGCCTCGCCTTCAACAACACCTTCGGAAACGGGACCTTACGTTTCTTAGTCTACGCAAAAGAAGTTGTGGGCTACGACTCGTTACATGATAAAGATCGCATGCAGATGTCACAGTAAGATAAGTCCGAATCGTGGGATTTAGAGAAAAAGACTGATTGTCCGCGAACAGACAACATCGTGTAGTGCTATTTGTTTTATGTCTTTGGTACAGTTCATTATTCTTATATTGTTTAAAAAAGGTACCTTAAAAGTTAAAATTAATGAAACAAACAACAAACTATAACATTAAACCGTCAATATGGCCTCCGTTATGGTCGCTCAACTGGTGACCTTCTGGCTAACCTACCGCTGGGCTGCGGCTATCGAAAACAAGAAAGAGGGCCTGTCAGTTAGTTCCATCCTAGGGGCTTCCCGAGAATTTATTTATTATGCAAGTGGATCGCCAGTTTACTCACTGTGCGCAGGACCAAAGTCGCTGTCGACAGTTTTTTCTCGGAATACATGCCCGTGAATTCTGGTGTGTCCCAAAGCTGTGTGCTGTCCCCTAAGCTGTTCTTCTGCATATCAATGACATATTAGGGGATTCTAAAACTTATTGCTATGCAGTAGATAGCACAGTGAATGGTGTTTACTCCAGCCGCGCAAATCTTTCTCGGAAAATGTCGAACCGTGTCGAAATGAACTTGTGTCTTCTATTGAGTCATCCCTCGGAAATCTCTCCTCATGTGGTGAAAGGAGCTTGATTAAATTCAACACTCTGAAGACACAACTTTGCACGTTGACACCTAAAAAAAACTAATTTGTCAAAACACTTCCCTTAGAGCAGCGCCCATTATCAGTATATTGGGCCTTAATGTTTTGAGTGACAAGCAGTATTGCGATCATCTGGAATGCAAGGCCAAGTTGGCCTCCAAGAAACAGGGAGCACAGCAAGACGGTGCTATAAAACTAAGACACCGATTGGCCCTGTATAGGGCCCAGGTTCGGCATCATATGAAGTACTGTTCTCATCTGTGGGTTGGTGCAACCTCAATATCAACTTGATTCATTTGATGTCATACAACGTAGAGCTGTTTACGAACATTAGGGACCCTATGGTCTGTGAAAAGCTTGACACATTGGCTTTGCCTAAAGACGTCCTCGCTGTGCGTTCTCTACTGTATTTGTCATGGGGAGTGTGCTGAAAAACTATTTGACCTTTGAATCCGCGTCTTGGACATCCAAGAGTCGTTGTTATACGTTTTCTAATAAAGTATTTTTCTTTTTTAAATGTGCAAAAGCATTTTAAAATGTTGAAAAAAAATATTTCAAGAACCCTTATAAGCACCCAGATCACCCCGAAGGGCCAATCAGACGCGAAAAATGTTCCATAATTATATTGCAAGTGTCTAACACTAGAACAATGCTCATGAGAAGCACCCGGCACTTTGTGTCCTAAGAATAATAATTGAGGATACTAAAAGGAAAAGTACCGTAAATAATATATGTCAAATTTATTTTTGGGCGTACATTAATACCGTAGTTTGCATCAATTTTAAACAACCTTTGGGATGTCTGGTGGGAGTAAAGGCACATAGAAATGGTCTGGTAATAAAGAATATATATTTTAACATTACTCTTAGACAAATATTTAAATATGAGCGTTTCTTCTACTTTTAGATGGCGCTATCTCTGAAAGAGCCTCATTTTCAAGATAGTAAGTACGCGTACCGTCTTAAGTACATATTCGACTAATAATCCTGAAAATTTCGACTTTGCTAAAATTACGTAGTTTGGTAGCCATGGGATCTTTGAGTCTATCAGACTTATTATACACGGAATTATGAACATTTAAAAATGCGATTTGTATAACTGATATACATGTATATATCAAACTGATAATCTCCTTTCTTTGAAGTCGATTCATGAACAAGTAAACGGTTCAAAAACAAGTAACATGATTAAATTATTTTAACCTTTAAAATAAATTTTACTACAGAAAGGAAAATGTAAATAGGTCAGTGCATGCAGTACACTAAAATTATCCCCCGGGATTCCTAAACGCGTTGCACAAAATGAAATTTGCATGAATATACACTTTAGACTGCAGAAAGGAGGCTTGTTTATTTTTGTTACTACTTAACTTGATGCATATTCTAAAACGATTCCCGCGGGGCTTAAGAAAGGAACATTTGCATGAAACTTATAAACCAGATACGACAGAAGGAGGGTAGTTTTTCGTGTATGTATGTTCATTTCCTTGGTATATCCCAAGTAGTCTAAACGTCTGGACGGAATGTCGTTGAATCCGTAAAAATTATGTTGTTGACATAGGCTAGTGAAAAGACAAATACTTCGTTAATAAGTAGGACTGAAAGATCCATATATATATATATATATATATATATATATATATATATATATATATATATATATATATATATACATTTATAATGAATAAATAAATATTCCATATTTGACCCTTCAATATCCTTTGGGGTGACATGATAAAGGAACGATTGACTTTTAAATACAAAAAGACATGCGGGCAAAACCAAATGAAATAAATAGTTGAAAATGCCAGTTCATATAACTAGGTATAAAGAAATAAGTCACGGCTTTGCACTAAAATACATAATTCTTTAGAAGTAAGTTGTGAGAAATATTTTTCAATGGTATAATTTTTATGTCAACCGTACATCGTACGTAACGTGACATCTAAATAGATGATTGTGCTTTTATAGACAATGTTCAATGATAGACAGTATTAAAGTCTATATTAATTTTCATCCAAAAGACCCTTTGAATTTAACTGACACTGATTGAATTTGACTACTCTTCAATTACTGAATTAGTGATAGACAGCTACGAAAACGGGCTTAAAAAGTACTAGGGCCCGTATTTATTTAAGCTGCTCTCACTCTCAGCGATCTTGAGAGTGATCTTGGAATATCGTTTTCATTTCTTTATGGATGAGAACCACAATTCAAGGTCGCTCTCACGATCGATGTCCGAGCTGAGAGTATATACAGGCGCTTCTTGGAGTTTCTTCTACGAGAACAAAACAAAGATTTTCCAATTCACATCCTTAAACTCCATGCACTCACAGAGTATTCACATTCCTCAATTATTGTAGAAGTAACGGTACAGATTTTTGTACGAATAAGTCATTTAAATTACTTATAATATAATTATATTTTATCCTAATACTAAAAATTACTTATTAATAAATATATAAAAAAAACTAAAACAAAATTATATTTCTAGTTCGTCTGATATAAAATGATATGCTCACAAATTTAAATTAATCAACTTTTATACATAACTTGTTCTTCCCGTTGATCTACATACATGGAATCGTTACGGAACTCTTGTCGCTAGCTAAAAGTCCTCTAGGGAGTCTTCGTAGAGTCGTTCTCAATTACAAAGAGAACGCTCTTTGTAAGTGACTTAGTAAGATTTCTTATTAACAAAATGAGGAAAAATACCTTCATAATTTACAAATTATTTAAAAATACTCGTTATTTACGAATTGTTTTATAAGATTTTTTATTAATATATTTAAGTAAAGTCGTAACGTATTTTTTTAAGCTTCACGCTGTATCCCGCACATAGCAGGAAAGGCAGAGGAAAGCTAGTGTTAAGACACTTCGTTCCCATTACGACACTTCCGTTTCCCACTTTCCGCCGAAATCTTGAAGCTCTAGTTACGTTCTCCAGTTAGTGAACCCAAAACCATCGCGTTTACCATCACTCCCTTATGCCACTGCGCCACGACGACCTCACGACAGTAACGTAGAATTAGTTTTGATTAGAGAAAATCTCATATGCCGAAGCGTGTTCGTTGAAAGGCATCGTTTAACCACGCGTCAGTCTTGTATTAACAAACGTGTATGTGGTCAGAAGTTCAGTGTAACGTTGACAAAATACTTTTTTTGGCTTTTTCTGTATATATATATATTTCAATTGATATTGTTATTTTCTTTTTTATTTATTTACAGATAAGAAATTTTAATAAAAGGAATCTTTATAATATTTTATTTTCTTAATTTAGTTAGTTGAATAGGTACATAAAGAAATGCAAATAGTCAAAGTTAAGTTTGATAAATAATTATAAAGATTCTATTTTTACATCATCGTTTAAAATTTTATCGCTATATTTATTGTCATATATTTTCTCTCTTATACAACAGGGTTAATAGAAAGAACTTAGTGTTAAAAGTTAGTGCCGAAAGGAGAATGACTAAATTCGAGACATAGAGCATTGAATGACGGAACTTGTTTTATCTTACCAAAGCCGTCTTGACAATAATGGAGAAATGAAGATAATTAAACGTATCATTCGTCTGATTAATAACCACACTCACAAGATATTGACAGTTGCTATCAGTCAGCACTGTGCCGCGAGGGTATCACGCATTTTAAATAATAATTTAAATGTCATTCATAGACTTAAATTATAATTATAAATCATTTCAAATACTTTACGGAGGGATTACTCCATTGAAGCCCTCTGAGTTTAATAAAGGCGCCGATACTGATATCCTATATTAATGTGCCTTCATGTAGGATTTAAGTCATAGACCGTCTTATGTACAAGACTTTGAAATCAGAAGACCATTTCTTTTATTTATTGTGGTTTCGCATTTCAAAATTTTTATAATAATAAATTTAATATAATAATATTAAATTTATTATTTATTTTGTTTAGCTTCACGCTATATCCCGCACACAGCAGGGTAGGCAGAGGTAACCTAGTGTTAAGACACTCCGTTCCCCACTTAACATTTTTATATAATAATAACCTTTATAGAGACTTGTTAAATCAAATTTTGGTTGTCTACTGTTCACCTACGTTAGATAGGGACAAAACGTCAACATATATAAAACGTCAATGTATATATAAATAAATTATAGTGTTTTGTTTTTTAAAGTAAATAAACTGATTTAAATTAATAATCTTTAAAAAGCAACATAATTATTAACTTAAATTACTTAGAGTTATAGTTTTCCAACGTCAATATAATTTTTATTATTTTTTTAAATAATCCTGTGCCAAGTTCTAGGCCAATAAGATTAATAAGCAGCTTTAAAAATAAAGAAACAAAACTGACTTTTGCATATATTAAAGCCGTTTTTATATATTTTTTCATGTAAGAATATTTCATAATTTTTTTTGCTTTTTTTGCGTACAGTCCCATTAGAGGTTGTTTGGCAATACGCACGTTTCACCGCAGGGCATAACTAATGTTCTATTACCTATTACCTAAGACCAGGACACACAGGTGGGTCGGTATGACCGAGACGCTTAAGAGTCCTTATTTTATTATACGAGTAGGTAATGACATTAATACCTTTAGTTTTTTTATGTATTTAATTATATATTAAATAATTGGTATTGGTTGTGTATAGATATGGTAAAATATTTTAATTTTTTTTTAGATTTTCCCTGTATTCGTATTCGTATATAGAGGAATCATAGTGTTAGATCACACCCTACGACACTTTCCGCTTTTGAGATAACTTTTGTGTGTCAATATGCAGAACTTAGCGCTTTGTCTGTCGGTACGGGAAAATGAAAAAAATAAATATAATCATCTATGATACGGTGAATACGGTACGGATGGATGGGTGTATTGATTGATGGAAATGAAAATATTTCAGCGGAATGGGCCTCGAAGCCACAAACATCGCGGGTACAAATTGATGCTGGCTCACTGCGATACGATAGCCGTTTTTTAAGACTGCCGTCTTAAAAAAAAACAAATTATAGAATTAAGAAACCTACTATAAGAAACGGCACGAAGCTAAAAAAATAGAATAATGTATCCATAGTTTTTTTACTCCTTCACAATATGTAAGCCATGTTGAGATAAAATAATAAACAAAAAATTACAAGCCCTCGCTTCTTCAGTAATGCGAACAAAATTGCAAAAAACATTACACTTTTGTTTGTCGCGGCGGATGGAAACCTGTCCCCATATGTGTCATCGGAGCGGATTAACGCTGAGACGGCAAAGGCATATTTACCTACTCTTGAGAAATTATGTGGACACTAGACGCACCTTATATTAACAGTGCTTAATTATTTTTTTGAATAAAATTATCTGAATAGAGAATCGTAACATTAAGTACTCGCGAAGAAAATACTTTAGATAACGGTAACGGTGCATTAATGGGAACAGACTGTCCTAACACCAACTTTTCAGGTTCCCTCTGACTACCCTATTATGTAGTTAAGTGCTAAGATACTTCCCTCTCCCTCTTTTCGCCGATCGCCCCAACCATCGTATTGGTGGTGAGTGACGGAACTCAACGCCGAAGGAAATGAATATATTAAATATTTTATTTCTTTTTTATGAATATACGAATTACGCCAATTATCTTCATAACTAGATATTTATGGTTTACATGTAATTTATACACCACAGTAAATGAATTAAACTTTATATCAAACTTATATTTGGTTAAATGGAAAAATCTAATCTAATTATCTAAGTAAATGTCACAAAAGCCGTCTGAATACCGAATCGACCTTTATGGCTTAAAATACTGGCTTATTATTATGATCGAGGGACCGCGACGCGACATCCATAACTTTGTAGTTTACCTATATTTATACTCCTAAAATTGGATCGAATCACAGAATCTGTTCTGGGCTCCTTACCTTGCAACGCAATGGCCTACGGTGCGGTGCAACGTGAAGTTGGTTCGATCTATTCTCACTGCAATAAATAAAAGAAGACTCAAAGACATTTAGTAAATACAGTGTATACGCGACTCATGTCAATTTCCGGAACTCGATTGTAGGTAAATGTGCCTCGAGGCCGTCCCGGCCCTACACACTAGCATTACTTGGAACTTTCATACTTTGTAAAATTCCACGACGCCCCGTGAAAATTTATATAAAAGAAATAGCATTTTGTACATCTCAGTAGCTATCGTTATTACCATTGTTGTTTTTTTTTTTAACCTCACGCTGTATCCCGCTATATGGATAAGTCTTTTCGGTCTGCCACATTCTATACATAGTCCGAAAGAACCTAGTATAAGACACTTCGTTCCCCACGCAGCGCCGGACTAGGCATCGAATTCACAGACATCACGTTATGACCAACATAGTATATATTAAAAAACTTTAATACATATTTCATAATATAATATTGTTCAAAATCGTAAGCGGTTAACGTTTTTTTAAAAAACAAGATATAAATACATATCGTCTAACAGATTTTGTGAAATTATAATAAGTGATCAAGGTATCAGATGATAAGGGTATCCCCCAATCCCATCCGATCTTACAGTCACACTTTGTTCCCCTACGCCACGACTGGCTCATCAAATAAGTGAGAGAGCTCACTTATCTGGATATAATTAGGCTGAAAGTTGGGAACGTAGTGCCTCAACAATAGATTCCCTCTGCCTATCCCGCTGTATGCGGGATACAGTGTGAAGCTAAAAAACAAATTAAGCACACCTTATATACATTATCCTTATTTCCATTAGAATTCAGGTAAGCTTAATGACCGACGAGCTTTCCATCCTCAATCATCTTCATATTGAGGCTAGGAATTATATAGCTAACTAGGTAACAAGCCGGACTTGGGCTTACCTATAACCTGTGTTGTGATTTATGGCATGTACTTTTTAAAGCTAGGCCGTTGTGGCGCAGTGGAACAGCCTAACTATAAACGCTAAGGTTGTAGGTTCGTTTTGCAATTGGAAAAATGATTACTTTTATTCTGAGTGATTTAAGAGTAACAGTCCTTTAGCTCCTCTACTATGCTTGAAAAAACTTGAACTAATACCAATACCATGTAGAAAAAAAATCACTCCCGCGTGGGAATGGAACCCACATCCATTCCGTCCATCCACGACGACCTCAATATATCTTTGTAATTATCATTTTTGTCATCAAAAGCAATCTAAAACAAGACTTAAAGAAAATGGTACTAAAAATAAACTTAGAATATAAGCAATTAAAGGCCTTCGCCTCATAAATAATCGTATAAAAATAGACAACAAGAGTATCGACTTGCGAGAGGAGTTGGGTTACGCGTGGGCTAGTGATGTTAATACAGTGTCGTGCCTTTTATACTTTAAAATACTATTTATAAACTAAGGAGCTAGAAATATTTGTATAATAGCTTCACGCTGTATCCTGCTCATAGCAGGGTAGGCAGAGGGAAGTTAGTGTTAAGATACTCCGTTCCCCACCCGATACTGAATTTTTGAGATACTGAGTTGATGAGTGAGTATCGGATATCAACGCCGCGCTTTGTCTTGTTACCTGCGGTTTCACCACCTGGTCAGTCGGAATAACTAAGAGCGGTGCCTTCACCTAAATATGCATCACGCCAAGCAACAATAAACTAAACTAAAAAGCCCGTAAGCGGGCGAACCCGCGGTCAGGTCACTTGTAAAGTGGTAACTAATAAGCACATCCCTATGTAACACTTACCTCCTGCGCCACTTTTTACCCATCATAAATGGAATATTTATTTATAAACCAACTATGAACGGGTACTAAACTGTTATTCTTAACGATTACAGCCATTACTTCTACTTTACTCGTGCGTGTAGTATATTTTATGTGGAATTTCTTTTCTATATACAATACCTATATTATTTAATATATATTATATTTATATCTTTTTCTTGAAACCAGTTGTGGTGCAGGAACACAAAGTGTGACTGTATAGTCGACTGGTTGTGGGTTCGATCCCTTCGAGTCAAGTGTCTTAAGACTAGATTTCCTGCCTACAGCGTGAAGCTGATATCTTTTCTTTGTATAACACTATATCCTGCATATAGCCGGACAAGAAGAAGTGAGTGGAAATCTAAATGTTAAGACACTCCGTTCCCTCTGCCTACTCTAAATAAACGGAGTGTCTTTCTTATCGTCGTAGTATCATATCGTTATATATGTACGGGATACAGCGTGAATCTAAAAAAACAAAAATAAACAGTGTAATAATGTGTTGGATATGTTTTCATATTACTCTCTCATAATATTTGAAAACGGAATACTAAATACACCACACTCGCCTTTACGCCCCAATCAGAAACATTGTACGGTCTTGTAGCCATTTTGTAGCCAAAATGTGGCATTGAATTCACCAAAATAAATAATTCAATTCCCCAAGTACGAATCAAACCCACCACCGTCTATATGTGATATAGACAATCATGTACCACCGTTGCACAGTAGGTCATTGTTATTTTAAACGCGACAGTTGTGGGCTCAAATACCGCTCACGATAACAAGACAAAGTGCGGTGTTGAGTTTCGCAACTCCACATTCAATGTCTGTCTAACAAAAGAAAATTGAAGTAAAATTAAAATTACTATAAAAACCAGTTTACTACAGTAGTTGAGTAAAAACGTAACGTCTATAATTAATAAAAGAAGGATCTTCGTTTAAATGTCATCGTTTATATGGAAATTTTATTATTATTGAATTTTTATTAAAACTGGCCATCTCTAGATGTTGGTTGGTGTAGTTTAAATTATAATATAATATACTAGCGACTCATGCGCGGCTTAGCCCGCTTAAAATTACATTATAGCCAAATTAGACAAGATCTTTATATTGATTGTAGCCTATGTGGTATTCTGATGTATAATACTGGAATGTTTCGCCACTCCTTCCTACCGTCTCCAGAGTTCGGCAGAAAGTGGGCAACGGAAACGGTCTTAATGGGAATGAAGTGTCTTAACACTAGGCTCCAGGGTTCCCTCCTGCCATTGAAACTTATCTACACGATATATATATATATATATATATATATATATATATATATATATATATATATATATATATATAACTCTTGATAGCTTGAGATTTTACTCTATATTTTTTTCGTAACGTCAGCTTGGCCAAAAATAAACACTTCAGTCTAAATATAGTATTAGTACATAAACAATAACTTATATGCTCGCCTCAAATACTGCAACTATACGTAATCGAACCTGCCGCCTCCTTCCTATAAGAGGATGCCAATGAGGCGTGTTGAAGTGTGCAAGTCGTGTCATAAATCAAGTCCAGTCACGCGCCGGACGCCCGACGCATTTCAAGACGCATAATTATTGATATGTAACCGTTTCTTGAAAAGTTCATTTTTTTGCCTAACGGTTCTATTTTACTTGCAAAGTACAGTACAGCTATTGCTAATATAATTATTTATTTTGTAATTCGTGTTCCTGGAACATACATACGTAAGAATATCTGTACAATATATATTAGGGATTTAGTGTTAAGACACTCCGTTCTCATTAAGACACTTTCTTTCCCCACAGCCTGAAAAAAAATACCAATATACAAAAGTATCACAGTATTAGTCATAGTTAAGAATTTTACAATATAGGTAGGTATAATTGAATGTCTTGGCACAGCGGTACACTCTCTTGCAAATCCTACGGTTATGGATTCGATTCCTTAGTGGAGAATGAATTATTTTCTTTCCACAGACAAAACGCGGCGTTGCATTCCGCCACTTAACACATAATGTCGCGAAAAATTGGTAGGTGCGTGGGGAACAAAATTTCTAAGCATTAGGTTCCCTCTACCCTGCTTACCTAACTACCATCGTTGAATACATAGTATATAAAAATATCGCCTTAAACCATCTAAGATCGCTATCTTTCTCAGAAAATTTTACTTATAAACGTTAACTATCGAATGGTTATTTAATTAAAGAATTCTATAGATGTAAGTGATAAAATACTTCGGTCTTGGTCGTTTGTTTGTCACACACGCACACACGCACACACGCACACACATACCTGTACTGAGTCATCGAAATTCTTGAGCTTAACGCATTATTACCTATACATGGTTGTATTTAATAAAATATTGTACTTAATTTTTTTAAAAGTTCGAGCTACATTTTTTTAACTACACGCTGTATTCTGCAAATAACAGGACAAACATAGGGAACCTAGAAGGCTAGTGTCAAGAGTTTGCTTCCCATTAAGACACTCCGGTCTCTCTTTTTCTGCGGAATTATTAAGGGATTGCCGTGGCGTGTTGGTTAATGGAACTCAACACCGCACTCTGCTTCGGTACAATTTCTTCGGTTTATTTCCCCCGGTGGGAATCGAACTCACAATCGTCGCGTTTACAGTCGCATGCTTGTGCCCCTGTTCCACTTTGCCTATTATCTTGATTTAATAAGAAAATAACTATAAATATATATTTTATTTAATATTACTATTACAAATTTAAATCTAAATAAAAACATAGGTGTCACGACGGGCATTTAACGTTTATTTATATACACAGTATTCCGCCAACAAGTCGATACTCTTATAAATAATTATCATGCCGTCCGCATATGGCCATTGTGTTGAAGGGACGGTAAATTGTTCTAATATATAGCTCTCTCTTAGCTTAGATTGTACAAGCACCGGACTGACTTCTGATGATTAAAAATGTCTACTGAACGAACAACGATTTTAAATTGATAATGATTAACTTTGTTATTACCTTGGACCTTATATAAAATATTTTTTTTTATTTCACGCTCTATCCCGCATATTATAACGCACCGCATCTTATACCAGTGCGGGAAAATAAAAATATATAAACGTTACCCCAAGTGTGGATCGAAGCCACGACGATCCCTAAAAAAGGTTGATTGATATGTAATAAATACTCACTTTCATACTTAATAGTTTTAAATAAAAATAATATTATAATATCACATTTGCATATTCAGAAAATTTTGCGATTTGGGAATAATCTTACCTTATAGGTAGAAGTATCCAAGTGCTAAAAAATCTTATTCTCAGGTTATTATTAATTCGTTTAAAAGATTTAGAAGTAATAAAATAAAAATGAATAAATGAGCTTCACGCTCTATCCCGCATACAGCAGGGTGTCTATCTGGCCTAGGGGCGCGTAACTTGAGGGGACCTGGTCTTAAGACACCCTGTTCCTCACTTTCCGCAGAAGTTTTCGATGCATTGCGAGTTGAGAGAAACTCACCGCCGGGATTTTTGCCTTGGAAGAACGAAGAAATGATAATATTACAAAAATAATAATTCATTCGAATAGGGATCGAACCAACAACCTGTCGCGTTTACAGTCACACTTTGTGACCATGCGCCACAAAATCTTTGAAGTCTATCTAAAAACAAAATGCTAACACCTCACAGCGTTAAACCAAGTTAATGAATTTAAATTGCTCCTCTGGTTCAGATCTACTAAACGCTTTGTTTGGTGCCGCGATACCATCTAGTTCCGAACGCTGCTATCAGATTGTACGCATTGTTTATACAGGATGTTGTTTTTTTTAAAGCGGCTGAGATTAAAATAGTTATTATAAGTATAATTAACGGGTGTGTGTTCGATTCTTACTCAAAGGAATGAAATATTTTTCATTTTTCTCACTCTGGTAACAAGACAGAGCGGATTAAATTTCGCCACTGAACATGCAGTCTTGAAAATTGGGCGATTAGAGGTACATTAAGACTAGGTTTCCTCTGACATCTTGCTATATGCAATTAAATTGAGAAGGATTTCAATTTATAATTTTAATCCTCTGCTTAAGTTTAGTTTTCTGCCGTGTGATCCCGGCCTAGAATAGGATCATCCTGGTGTCGTAAGAGGCGAGTAAAGTACGTGTGGTAGAGTCACGTCGCCAGCAATGGCAACACGCATGGGCAGACTCGACCGGATCATTACCACCCCCGGCATTTAAAACCGGCGTGAAGTAGTGGCTTTATGCCACTATGTTTCGCATCAGGTAATGCCGGACCCCGGCGCCCAACCCATCTTAAAGGCCGGCAACGCACCTGTAGCTCTTCTGGGGTTGCACGGGGTCGTGGGCGGCAGTAATCACTTACCATCAGGTGACCCGCACGCTCGTTTGCCGTGTCTTTTCCAAAAAAAATATATATATTATTCATGTTGATAATTTAAATTTATTATTTTTACTAAGGGGCCGTTCAAATATTACGTAAGCATTTTTTTATTTTTTTTGCAATTATTGACCCCCCACCGCCCATGTCATGAAAAATAAGCAAACTCAAAACCCCCGCCGCCCTACATTGCTTACGTAATACTTAAACGGCCCCTAATCAAAAATAATGAAAAAAAAATCCCTAAAGAATAGTGTTAAAATATTTATTTAGGCCATTTTCTCAAAGGATCTCTTAAAATTTCAATTTAAAAACTAAAATTTAGCAAGGAAAAGCTGCTTACTAATTCATATACTTACTCAAATAGAAAATTAATAACAATAGCATCTTGGTATATTGAGCAGTGCCTGACTCTCCCCGCGCTTCTTATGAATAGACATTTGTGTTTATATTTATAATATGCAACCTGTTCCGTCCGTCTTCTACGTTGCGTGTTGAGTGGCGGAACTCAACGCCACGCTTTACCTCGTTACCAGAGCGTAGAAATGAAAATGTTAAATATATCATTCTTACGACGGCCTCTTTCACTTTTTAATATTATTAATGGCGGTCCACACAATGTTAATATATAAAAAATCGCTTTACTTGTTTTTTTTTACCTTTTTAGTTCCTATTTTCCAACAATAACCAAAAGATCTTTGGCACCGATTTTGGCATACATTCAATTTGGCCGCTTTTCACACATTGGTTCGTTAAATGTAAAAGGCTTTTGGAATTTGTTTTACTAATTCGTGTGATAATAAAATCTAATTTTGTACACTGTGAGTACATATTTTCAGCTTCAAAACGTATCCCGCACGATACAGAAAACCTAGGAACTTAGTGTTAAAACACTCCTTTCTCATTAAGACTGACAAAACTGACAAAACTGACTTCGGATGACAGTTTTCTGAGAAATTCTTAAGGCATTGGATGTTGAATGATGGAATTCAAAGAAGCTTCTTGTTGCCTGAGCTATAATATTTATAAATATTGTGATGACCTAACTGAGATTGACCAGCTCGTATAATTTCACACACTCTTTGGGACATTTTTTGTTCTTTTTTCTTAAATTTCTTCTCATTTCAAAAGCAAAATTAATTAAAACACGCATAAAAGTAATTACTTCTGACAGTGAAAGTATAGTATGTAAAATATTATCACCCATTATTTATATTAACCATATGAAGAGGCCGTCGGTGCTCAGCAGAAAATTGTTGGGTCGGATTGTAAATGAAGGTGCGGGTTCGATCTCTATCTTCTCGATAGCAAGATGTTGAGTTTCTCCATAAAAATTGCAATGTCTCAAATTCATGCAGAAAATGGAGAACGCACCTACATAAGGTATGTGGGTGCGTACTAAGTAAATCTCATAGTAAATTGTAATGCAAGGCGCGACGTCAGGTTCCGCCACTTAAAACGTCTCTATATCTGTGTAACGAATTGTCTTAACACTAGGTTCCCTCTCTCTACATTGCTATATGAAAGATACAGCCTAGAACTAAAGGAAGATTTTGCATAATTGCTTATTTTTAAAATACTGTTTTGCAAACACCATATATACCAGACGTGCACAATTTCTTTTACGCAAAGGTTCTTACTCGTCATGGTTCAAACACTTCACAAGAAATTGCCCTGCTTTCTCCACTTTTTGAATTATAATTATTATTTAGTATTTTATATAAATCTTGAGGCCAGTCAGGCACAAGCGTGTGTACACGCACAGCACGGCACACGTGTACACGCGACAGGTTGTGGGTTCGATTACGATTCGAGAAAATGAAATATTTAAAATATTCATTTTCATCGCTCTGGTAATGAGGCAAAGTGCAAAGTTGAGTTCCGCCACATAACAAGTCGAAGTTCCTCTAACTACAGATGCAGTCGAAACGATTAACATAATATTATATATATATATATATATATATATATATATATAGATATATATATATATATATATATATATATATATATATATATATATATATATATATATATATATATATATATATATATATACCTTAAAAATTCCAACAGTTCCTGAGATTAGAGCGTTCAACTGAGCAAACTTCAGATTTATAATATTAGAACAGACGAAACAATAGCGTACCGAAATCAAGCAATATTCACACGCTATTTGTCCACAGACCGTAACGAACGTCGAACCTACTACTGCCGGCCTCGGGGTATAATTATGATAAAATTAAAAAAATCCTTCCGTATTATATGTTGGAAATGATTAATGTTTATAGTTAATTGCGTTTTTGTTTTTTTTTTTGTTGTGATGAGCACGCGCTTTATAAGAGATTGTACAAGAGATTTTAGTTTTCTTAACACTCACTTATACGTCTAAATATTTAAATCGAAGTAACTGAGTTCGTAATATTTATACCATCATGAAAATCAGCAGTTTTACGAAGCTTAGGTAATATTATAATAATAAGATGGTATCTGGGACTAATGCCATGTAGACAAAATAGAAGAAAGTATCATCGAGCTGGTCCGATGGAGCCAGAAAGTGAATAGTGCACCTCTTCAGAGGTTACTATCGTAATCCGTTGTCATTATGAGACTTTCGTTATCCGCTTTCTGTTGAATTTTCGAGGCATTAAGTTTTGGGTACTGAAACTCGAGGCCACGCTTTACCTCGCTACCAGGACTAGGAAATCGATATATTAAATATAATTCATTTCCTCGAACTCGAACTGGAATCAAACCCACAACCTGTCGCGCTTACAGACTAACCACGAGCATAGTAAGCCGACCTAGAAAAAAGTCTAAATTAATTTCACTTTTAGATGAAAGTTAACATTAAATATTAAATATTCATTTTAATATCAAATTACCAATTAAGGCACTCTTTTTTTTTCTACTTTATTTTGTTAATTATACTTTAAATAAATTAAGCTGTCGTGACTTAGCGACACAACGTCTGTTTTGAATTCGATTGAGTGGTGTATGGAGAACAGAGTGTTTTACCACTAGATTTCCTCTGTATAACCAACTGTATGCGGGATAAAGCGTGAAGCTAACGTTTAAAACTTACAACAATAGGAAGTGATTTTGTAAGATGAAGGAAAAAAGATGTACATATTATAAATTCATAAGTATTTTCAAGATTTATTATTTCACAGTTATTGTGATGATGCAATTGCGCATCTTGTCATATGTCACCTCTTGTTTTAACTTTTAAGATTACTTATTTATCTATACTAATACTATAAATTTAAAGTGCCTGTTTGGTTCAACGCACTAAGCACAGGAACTACTGGTTTAAATTGAACTTATAATTTTGATGTGGATAAGATCGTCAAAGAAGGCTATGGGACATGTTATATCACATTAATCGTTTCAATGTAAATGAATGAGGTTATCATAAAATGAAATATTTTTGCCGATTTTGGCCTAGGACCTAGTGTTAACATCAACATTCCGTTCTCGACTTTCCGCCGAATTTTTAGATGCATTGCGTGTTGAGTGGCGGCACTCAACGCCGGGCCTTTGGTGCCAGAGTGAAGAAATGAAACATTAATTAAAAATTATTCCTTTCTCCGAGGGGAGATCGAACACACAACCAATGTAGTGCAGTCATACTCTTGTACCCCTGCACCACTACGTCCTCGACAGGCCGCATCTACATATACATAAATTTAATACCTTTTTATTCATTGTTACAGGTTCCGAAGCTCAAGTAGAATGTACGCCAGAGTACATGCGTGTAATGGTGCCGATGGATGGTGACAGAAGTATATCTTATCTGGATCAATTGAAAGGTAAGTTAAATTATAATTAGAGATCTTGTTGCTAACGCTGTTGTAACCTAATAACGTCACCTGTCTTCCGTCATCCGTCATTCGTCACACGTCATCCGCCTCCCATCTACCGTCCTTTATCAGCTAGTTTTGCAAAGCTATTATTGCAAAACAAAATTTCAGTCATCCCCACGCTTTTGCCTCTAATGAAAATAATTGCGCTTTAATATAAATAGTTCATTCTCCCTCATGGGAATCGAACCCAAAACGATAAGTCATATATGCCTGACTGCGCAACAACAGTTAAAGATATACGACTATAGTTTCACAAAAGTGTACGTACTTTTGTGAAACTATACTCGTTATTATTTATTAAAATTTATTCAACGTTTAAAGTTTTTTCAATTTAGAAATGATTTATTCTTTTTCACAGTTGCTCTCTAATAAGTCTTTTTTGAATATCAAATTCTAGTTTAGGTGTTTTTAGAATAAAATAATATTTCAATATTTCGTACCGGCCGGTCAGTTTTCTAAATTAAACCTTTTCTAAATATACCTTTGTAGAATGTTCTGACCATATTTTTTTCTTTGGTTTCACGTTGTATCGTGAACATTTAAAAAAAACAGAGGGAGACCGAGAACATAGTGTTAAGACATTCCGTTTCCATTAAGATGCTTCTGTCCCTCACTTGCCGCCGAAATCTGGAGGCATTGCATATATCACATTGCGTAATCTACGACTGCAACTAATTTAACCTCGTTACCAGAGCAAAGGATTTTTTTTTTAAATATTTCATTCCCTCGAGTGGGGGCACGCTTGTGTCCCTACGCCACGCCTGGCCTACATGGATCAGTCAATCAACCTGAACTATACTAAATTTGAATAAATGACATATATAATCCATTGATAATCGTACCGCAACAGTTTTTAATTCTGAGAAATTTACACACATAGACACACTAACACTAAAAACACGTCCTCGGAGGCCTATATAGAATATCATCATACTTAAATATTATCCAATGCCAACAATATCACATATGTACATACGTAAAACTAATAACCTCCTTTTTTTGAAGCCGGTGATATAGACAAGTGTTTCTATATGAAAATACATATAGTACACAGAACATAATTAAATATAATTTTAAAAATGATTTTGTGGTATTAATATTTTTAGATAATTTAAAGTTCAGATTATTAGCAAATTTAATTTCATGTCAAATTGATAACCTCCTTTTTACTTATTTAGAAAACCTATAAAAATTTGAACGTAGCGGGACTCGAACCCGCGCCTCCTGGAAACCGAACTGGTCGGTTTCCAGGAGGCGCGGGTTCGAGTCCCGCTACGTTCAAATTTTTATACGTTTTCTAAATAAGTATTTATATTTCCTAAGTGTGGATTAACACTTTAAAAATGTTTAAAAAACCTCCTTTTTATAAGTCGGTTATAAAAAAAACAACAAATCGTCCCTGAAAAAATGTTTTCTTTAAACATAGTGAAACTCAGATAGTTAAAACAATACAGTGGTTAAATTCACACGATTTCAAAATCTTTTGTTACCTTCGTTCTTTATTGTAGGAGTGCACTGTGATTATATTCATAAAAAGTAATGTGTAGGTGGAAAATATCAAAATTTAATTAAAAAATTTGTCTTTCAAAGCGCGGCATTGATTTCCGCCATTCAACACGCAATACCTCTGTGGAAAGTGAGGGAACGGAAGTGTCTTAATGGGAACTTAGTATTTTAACACTAGGTTCCCAGGTTACCTCTGACTACCTTAATATGTGAAGCTAAAAATATATATAGAATAGAAAAATATTTTAACACAGAAGGCACAAACAAGCTAAAACAAAACAACTTAAAAGCGGCAAAACAAGTAAAAGCTTTGCCTTTTTAAGTTCGTGAGTTCTATTTAAAGTTATCTATCTATCTATAATAAAATTTAATTACGCTATTAATTGAAACGCACTCGTCGTTCTACGGTGGTCGATCCTAAAATGGTCGATGCAGTTACACATGCCCATATATAAACCTATTGTTGAACAACTTATTATTCCCATGATATGATGTTTTCTTTTGTTTGTTGAATTGAGAAAAAAAAGGAATTAACATTTTTATCTGGAACTCACTATTTATATGTTCAATGAAGGAAAAATATATAAAACCGCTTTATGCTGTATCCCGTATAGTTACATATACATAGTAGGCAGAGAGAACCTAATGTTAACCACTCAGTTCTCCAGCTACCGCCCAATTTGACGTTTCACACATTGTGTGTTGAATGGCGGAATTTAACGCCGCGCTTTGTCTACGAAAGAAGGAACAGGAATTCATATTTTTACAAGCTTTTATTTAACTTGCTGTGTTAGTTTGTGTATGTAAAAACTTGAAAGCTAAATTCGACCCCTTCTTAGCTGTTTGGATTACGACCTCAGTTCTGATGATAATGAAATTACATTTAATCAATATTGATGTTAATATAAAACAGCAGCCGTAATAAAATTACAGATAACAAATTTTTGGACAGTCCATCTAATTGTATGTTAATTGAAAGTACTTCATTTGTTTTTACAAATACAATGAAAAAACCACACCGCACCATGAAAAAACATGTTGAGACAGGATAGCACAACTGACAATTTAAATTAGAGCTTGTTTTAAAATGTGTATCTTTTATTATTATTTATCCTCTGATTAACAAATAAAACCAGGTCAGGTCAGTCGTGGCGCCGGGGTATAAAGTGTAACTTAAAATTTACTGGCGGTGGGTTCGATCCCCACTCGAAGAAATGAAATATTTATTAACATTTATATTTTCATTTCTTCGCTCTGGTGTCGAGGCAAAGCGTGGCGTTGAGTTTCCACATTTCGCCCAATTTAACATTTGATGATTGATGAGCGGCGGAATTCAACGCCGCATTTTATAAAATTTTCCGCTCCTACCTGCTTAAAATAACCGCTGCGATATTTATTACACTAAAACATTTATAAATACAACATCGGTAAACTTTAAAAAGTAAAAACCACTTCCGCAATAATAATTTCTTTTAATAATTCATTTTCTCTCTCCTAATATGTAGAGCTTATAAAATATGGATTAGATTGGTATGAGAAATAGCATTTTTCCATATAACTAGTCGTCGCCCGCAACTTCGTTCCCATGGACTTTGAAATATAGAATGCTGAATGTAGTTTTTTCCAGTTCCAGTAGGAATTTCGAGAAATCCTTAACTTTCCAAAATTTCTATTTCAAATTCCTTTTTTCTAATCCCAGTTGTTTTCAACGTCAGTCAATTAGTGACGAAAAATCTAATATATTATGTTTGTAGATTTATGACATTACTGTCATTTTAAGGTTCTATATTGAAATAATGACGTCATAATTGTTATAAGAAATCTTGTTGTCTTAGGAAAGGGACGCAAACGCGTGATTATCGGCACGACGGTTGTGAGTTCGATTTCCGCTCTGAGTAATGAATAATTTAATATTGTTTTTGATATTTCCTATGCTAACTAAGAAGGCTAAGCGCGACGTTGAGGTCGGTGTAATTGAAATAATATTAAAATTATGTTAAACATAATAATTACGTAACATCATATAGCAAACATCGAATTTAAAATCATTGCTTACAGTAATCTTATTCCTGATAAATATCAAAGATACGTAAACAATAAGATTACGATACGAATCTGCAAAGTACTTGTATAGGTATATTTTAAAGAGCTGTGACAGTGAGAGACGTTTGAATAACGCCGGGGTGTTGATGGTGGATGGTGGCTATTTGAAATTGTAATACTCTTTGTATTCTTTATCGTTCCTACAAAATGTGACGATTGTGGATTCGATTCTCACTTGCGGATGAATTATGTTCACTTCCTCACTCCGGTTAAATGACAGCGTGGCGTTCTGACATTCAACAAGCAATGTTCTGAGAATTGGATGGAAATCCACCTCTACCCTGTTATATCCGGGATACAGCGTGAAGCCAAACAACAAGCTCAATTTATAGTAAATCAGGGCTTCTATCACGCAATACCGTGAACGTTTTGATTCAGATTTTCGTTTTGATCATCTCGCCAATAATGAGATGCCGTGGCATTAAAAAAGTATACTCTCGCTAATACCGATATTGAATGAAACTTGTGGTATTGGAAGCCCTATGGCCATATCGACAATATTTTCGATTAGCTTTCTCTTCGTGGCTTTGCCTTTGTTTTACTATCCTCTACGTGTAAATTTTTCAAAATCACCAGCAATAAAATATATATTTTATAGCTTTACGCTGTATCCCTTATATAGTAGGGTAGGAAGAGGGAACATGGGAACCTAGGGACTAAATTGAGGCGCAAACGTGCGTCTATAAATGCTACAGGTTGCGGGTACTATTCCCTCTTCACTCGTGGTGGTGGCTGATACGAGGCAAAGCGCGACGTTGAGTGCCACTACTCAACACACAATTTTAAATTACGTTTCCATTTTGAAATTTATTATTATTTTTTGTTGAATTGTTTTTTATTATTATTTTTTGTATTCCACAGACTATTTACCCTGCCAACCAACGATAGAAGGACCCATGCACACGTACGTGCTCGACCTCGTCGACTATCACAAGTGCGCAGTTACCCGCGTCCTTAACACTTACACCGTAAGCAACATTTTTTTTACGGCTAATCACGCATAGCGGGATAGACGGAGGGAGTCGAGTGTCAGTTATTGGACAGTGTTTTCCTTTCTCCGCCTTCAGACTGAATTCGAGACTGCATGTTGTGTGACGTAATTCAATATTACTCTCTTCGTTACTTAGAGGTCCGTACCTACTTGTACATAAATCGCTCTCAACTCTGAAATCGATCTTAAGATCCCATTTTCATTCATGGATTATAATTTATAAATGAAAACGGCGCCTCAAGATCATCTCAGACCTTTGTCTGTGTGTAGCGATTGTATGTAGACTTCATATTTAGGATCAGGTCAGCATCGTCGATTAATAAGATCATCTCAGAGCAGAAATCGGTTTACACTCACAAAGTTATGGCGTGAAGTGAGGTTACGGATTTTAGCAGAACACTTAGACAGGATATCTCTGCTCTTCGATCGATTCTCTTTTATGTCTCTTTAAAATCCACGCAAATAGATGTACCTACCCACGGCTGACAGCCAGTAATAAAAACAAAAGCCGCTTAACTAGTCAATGATTCTTGCACTTCTAAGCTTCGTCTTTAAGGAAGTAGATACCTTTAAATATCTTGATATAAAACAACATAATTGAAATACAAGCTTTATTTTGTACGGAATAAAGTTCAAATTTGTCTATTGATTGTGCCTGACAATTCCACATTACATATAAGGTGTAAGGAAGACATCTGGATGATATTTTTTGTTGGATTCCCGTTAGAGCGTTTTTTATTATAACTAAATATTTTCCGGATGGCTTCTTTCCTTGCTGTTATTATTGAAACTATATAATGGACAGCATTTTACTGTTAACGCGACGGTTGTGAATTCAATCCCTATTCGGGGAAACAGTTTTTTGTTTTTATTATTACCTTGGGTAAGAGAGAGAAAGTTCCACCACTCAATAACAATGTACTATAATATTAAAAATATTAATTTTGATATTATAATAAAATATTCTCTAATTTTGTGTTCAGGGCAAACGGACATACTATCACAAAATCGTGATAGAGGACTCATCAGGAGGCAGAGAGACTGTCAGAGCGCGGTGTGAAGTCACCGGCAAGACGCGCGCCGTAGCGAAACGCGCTATCGAAGCTTTCCCACTAGATTTCAATGAGCCTGAGTAAGTTTTTTTATATTGTATTTATATACAAATATTATAAAACTGTAAAATTGTTTGGTCGTACGCACTTATCTCGGAAACTACAAATTGGACTTGAAAAATTGCCTACATTTAGAAAGGCTATATGCTATAATATAACACGTTTATCGGTTCCATGTAACTTACAATACGTGCGGTTTTTATTTTATTTTGTTCTGTTCTGTTCTTTGATTATGGCGTTCCGAAGACACTTGAAATGTATCATGTGGCCCTACAGTTTTTTTTATTTATCCACGGGGGAGAAGCCATCTAAAATAAAATAAAAAACCATTTTGAAGGTAAAAAATCTGTAGATTTTATTTTATTTCAATAACATGATTTGATAAAATTATTATATTTATTACAATTTCAGTGTATTGAACATCACAAGGTACATGGAGGGTCACGCTGGTGATCCTATTTTAGGAGCAGCTGTGAAGCAAAATGGAAAACAGTAAGTTTCTTAATAGAAAAATATATAATGAAAATATATTCTTAAAAAATGTTTTTAATTAGAAGGTGATTTTTTTGAACCAACTTCTGTAAGAAAAGGAACTTACCAATTTGACTGGGTGCTCCTTTGTACTTCCATTTTAATTTGGTCCATTTCTGACAATGGTGTCCATGAGAAAATCAAATAAGTCTTAACTTTGCATTAAGTATGTACACGACGAGTGGATTTCGATGATTCTGTTTTTATTGGAAAGGATACACTTCAAGGAGAGTTTTATGAAAGTTTGGTTAGGTTCTGATTATGAGATCCAGTTGAAATTGAAGAAATCGTTTTTTTTTTTAAAAGTAAACATCCCAAGATATATATGTAGTATATTTTAGAAACCAGTATCCAAGAGGTAAAATAAAAATAATTGAGCTTCACGCATTGCGTGTTAAGTGGCGAAAATCAACGACGACGACAACACCAGAGGGAAGAAATGGAAATATTAATTTAAATAAATACTTCATTTCCTCGAGTGGGGATCGAACCCACAACCACTCTCGTTTATAAATCATGCTTTGTGCGCCACTGCAGGCCCTCGAGACAGGTATCCTAGAGGTGTGGGCTCAAATCCTGAGACGTAATTCTTTTTTCTATTATTTTATTATATTTATTTGGCAAATCTTTAATACTATGTTGTAATAGCAATGGTTGTCTGCTTGATCCGACCTAAGAGGGAAATCATTCCCACGAGTCGGAATGAAAACCAAAAATTATTTAATTATCAATCTAACATTTAATTAACAATCTAATATTTAATTAACAATCTAATATCTAACTTTTCAGAGTGTCTGGAGAAATATCTGTGAGTCCCGGTACTCCGCTGTCCATGGACATATTCCTCGATGAGTCATCCAGCTCTGTTTACGGCATACTTGTTAACTATATGCACGTCACCGATACTGGGAAACAACAGGAGACTATCATATTTAATGGGTAAGCTAGTGAATACAAGTGAGTGAGCAGATGAGTGAGTGAGTGAGTGGAATTGAGAGCAATGTATGGTATTCTTAAACATGTGTTACCGATACTGAGAAACAACAGGAGATTATTATATTTAAAGGCGACTGAGGGAATGGAAGAGTGAGTAAAAGAATGAATCAATTTATTACCTAATCAATAACATAATAAATGTAAAAATTACGTAGAAATGAAATCCTTATTCCAGTCTGTTTCATCCAAATAAATAAGAAATTAGGCAAGTGCCAATAAGTACTAACCAATTTAATAAAGGCATGTATATATATATATATGTATATAAATATATATATATATATATATATATATATATATATATATATATATATATATATATATATATATATATATATATATATATGTGTGTAAAAACATCAAACATTTAACTAACCATTGTTTTATAATTTTATCAATGGTTAGTTAAATGTTTGATGTTTTTACCATTTTCAGTAAATGTGTAGTAGGTGTTTGAATATTTAAGTTAGTAAAGGAAAGAATGTTTTTTTCTTATTCTTACTATATAAATTCCAGATGCTCAGTGGATCCGTATCTCTTCGACAATTTTCTGACTTCCAACGGAAAGAATTTAACAGCCAAATTCAGAGCATTCAAGTTCCCCGATACTACGTATGTACAGTTCATAGGGAAGGTCACCGTCTGTGTTGATAAATGTCAAGGGGTGAGTCACTTATTACTTTTTACTTTTACAACTTCGTGCTTTTCCCATAGCTTGGTAGGCAAAAAGAGCCTCCGCACCCTAAGCACTGCTCATTTTTGTAGTCGCGAAAATTATAAAGTTACTATTTTCTAATAAACAATATTTATTGTGTAAGTTTTAGTCCAAAAGCATAATTTGAAACACAGAATTTTCATTTTAACACATCAAATTCATATAAATAACAAAAAAATATATCTCTATTTGATATTTACATATTGAACTACTGTTCCACTCTTTAGTCTTATATATTAAATAATTTTATTATACATCTTTTACAATTACTTTAATTAACAACAATAGATAATAAAAATTAATCATAGATTTTTTCTATATTACCTTTTCTACTCTCAGGTACAATGCAGTAACGGAGTGACCGCATACGGACGGAGACGTCGATCACTAAGCTCTTCCGCAAACGCTAACAGAGTCTACGAAGTCTCCTTAACAACTATTATTAAAGTGGACTGGGATGATGGCGTTAGGAAAGAGGGTGGGTTGTAGCAATATTTGTTCAACATTTTTTTTTTAAGTTGAATTTATAGTAAATTAGAAGATTCTTTTCCACTGCATATATCAGAGAGAGAATTAGTCTAATTATTACGAGTTAAGAGTTTTTTTTTTGTTTTGTCTTGTTATAAGAGCGAGCATAAAAGAATAATTAATTCTCCTGATTAGAAATCAAACCCACAACCATCGTTTTTCGACCTAAATATATGATTGTCCTACATAAGATTTTTTTTTTCAATCTAATGTTATACTCAAATTTTGTATAAATTTGATAAAATTTTGATTATATTGTTTATGTTTGAACATAAGTGCCACGGCACAACTCGAGCTCCTGATGTTCAGCACAATGATTGTCGGTTCAATTCCCATGAAAGTTCAATCGTTTGAATTTTAAACTAAATGATTCACTCGCTGATTACAAACTAAAAAACAATAAATGACATGACACTGTCAGACATTGCACGTTAAATGGCGGAACATAACAAAACATAATAAATAGTATTATGTTTTGTTATGTTCCGCCATTTAACGTGCCCGTCTTAAAGTAAATACATTATTATGATTAAAAATAATCTTTCTTTTCAGAATACGTTTTATCACTACCAAAAAATTTAAAAGTCGGTAACCAAATGCTCGGCGAGGACGGAACCCCCGCGACCGTCGAACAAACCAAGGACACTAAACTAGTTTATTATGAAATGACTAATAATGCTAATATTAATACACAGATGTACAGCGTGATTTTAATTATTACTTCCGTATTAATTTTCCTTTAAATAATCTAGTTTTATAAGTTTAACCAGCTTTTATTTTTTTTATTTGTGTTTTATTTTTTTTAACTAAATTTTGATACTCAATAGTTGATTTTTTTCATTTCGATTTTTTTTATCTGTATGTATGCGATATTGTAATTTAATTTCAGGTGATGTATTAATAAATACAAATAAATAGTTTAAGTGAAAGTGATGAATAATCTATCTTTAAGTGCCTTCTTAACTTAGAAACTGCCAAAAAAGTTAAATAATAATGGTGATGAGTAACTTTATCTTTGTTATCTATCATGTTTATTTCACTGTACTTTCAACTATTTTCTTGCTTACTGTAATGTACTGGAATTTACTAAGCTGGTCTAGACTGTACTGTAAAATATAAAAAAAATGATTAAACGCGATAAATATCAGGAAATGGCGGTAATAGTGGTTTTACTCTTTCTGTGGTCCAAGTGGTCGGTAGTGCACAGTCCTAAATGTTTTACATTAGTATCAGCATGAAATGAGTTTGGAGAAAGGAAGATCAGAGAAACAGATAACAAAGATCCTATAAAAAATCAGTTTTTTTTAAATAATTTTTTCACGAAAGAAATATTTATGATTTTTCTTTTTTGGCACCTAATAATGCTAACGCATTTAAGTTTACTAGTCTTTAATAATACGTTGTGTAAGAAATAGGCAGTGTTAACATTTCTACCATTTTTTTTTATAATTGTGACAGTTGATATTCTTTTTCAAAAAGAATATAAACATTAACATTTACTTCGAGATTTGTATAACGGTGACAGTTATAAATTTAGTGTTATGATATTTTTGTATCATTTTTTAGTGTTCTAACCATGTTAATTTCAAATTTTGTATTAAAGACACTTCATTTTTGATAATATTAATGAATGTTTTTTTAATATTTTTTTTTGTCACCTTTACTGTCAGTGCTTCGGAATAACAATTCACAAGTGAAAATAACATTTTAGTATTAGTATTAAGAATAATAAAACATTAAAACTATTATTCAGTCTTATTTAAATTTCCCAATATGTTCATTACTTCAATGGTCCAAGTAAATATTGGCTGCGAAAAAATTATACACGTAAAACGGGTGAATGGAGACAGTTTTCAAACTTCCAACCTGATTTACTCGTATGTAATACGTATACTTTATGATATACGGTAAAATTTTGTACATACAATGAATCGTGCATTTTTTATATTTAAAAATTACTATTGTAATGATTACAACATCAAGAATAATTTATTATTTAGACATTTTCTATTTAACTCGTAAGTGGGATCAAACGACACAAGAGAGGAGTGAATAAAAAAAATATCCTAGGGTTGATAAGAACACTTGACATTTTTGTGATAAATAAATATTATATGAATAATAATTTAGTGAAATACTCTGTATACAGAGTATTTTTTTTACCACTTTAAATAAAAGCACAGTCTTAACTACTTTATAAAAGCTTAATAAAATAGGCACTTGCTGAAAATAGAACAAAAGATGGGATATGTTACGTTCTATTTTACGGTTTCTCGTTCTGCTATATTTTATTTTTTGTTAATGAAACATGGCAGATCTTTTTTTTCGACTTGGCAAACCGGCCACGTTTATAAGTATTTTTGTAGTAGTAGGTGTATACCTACTGGTTGGTCTATTCGTAACTACATGTTGGTCTATTCGTAACTGCGTCACACCTAATTACACTATGAATAAAAATTAAGAAAAAAAATAATCCTACTTCTAAACTGTTGGGGAATCTTGTTAATTTTTATTAAGTACGGTTTTAAAATATTTTACCCTATATGCTGCTCCCATAAAAGGAATACAGGCGCATCCTATGCCTCGATGAAATATAAAATATACAGGATATTTCATCGTGGCATAGGCACACAAGCGTGCGACTGTAAATGCATTTTATTTCCTCGTTTGGCAACGAGTCAAAGCGCGGCGTTGAGTTCCGTCAATCAATACGAGAATTCGGCGGAAAGTGGGAAATGGAAATTTCTGAATATCGACTGTATTAACAGTACGTCGCCTGGTTCCAATGCCTGGAATATTTGAATAAACAATTTAATTTGTAACAATGCAAATACAAACAAAAATCAGCTTCACGCTGTATCCCGCGCACAACAGCGTAGGCAGAAGGAACCTAGTGTTAAGACACTCCGTTCCTCACTTTCTGCCGAATTCTGGAGGCATTGCGTGTTGACTGGCAGAACTCAAAGCCGCGCTTAGCCTCGACACCAGAGCGAAGCAATGAAAATATATATTTACGTAAATATTTCATCTCCTCGAGTGGGGATCGAGCCCACAAGCAGTCGGTTTTACAGTGACACTTCGTGCCGCTGCGCCACGACTAGCCTCAATGCGTATACGACATCAAATATTTCATATTATTACTTTTTTGGTCAACTCCGCTTTGGTCAACATAATATTGATAATACTGCATAAAGGTCTTAATATATTTGGTAAAATTAAATGTTATCAAAAACTTGATTTCTTATCTTTTGAAATAGATACTCAATAGATTGGACTAAATCTGTAATAAATAAAACAAAAAACAAAGATTTCAGTCTTTTAATAGAACCATTATAGATAAATCTAACAACACTAATGAGAAACTAACACTGAAGACACAATGAAGAACAAAATCACAATACAAAATGTTAAATCTCAATTCCTATATATTAAATTGGACAGACGTTAATAGTTTTAAAGTACATCGCAGATAATTTATCATTTTATTATATATCTTCTATATATACAACAAACCTTTTTTAATAATAAAAATAAGAAATTTTCACTACTGGCAACATTTTAAAACTTTTTTTTTATATATCAACTGTCATGAATTATTGTATAAGTCAAATGATAAAATATCAACGAAAGTACTTATTTTAGAAAAAAATTAAATTCTTAGTTAATTAAAAAAACATCTTAAACACGAATAACTACAATTCAGAAATACAAATATGGACTGCAAAAATTTAATCTATATTTCTAAATATAAATTACAAAAGTTTAAGTTAAACAATAGTTTAAAAATGTACAATTCCTCTATTTTGCAGGATTTTTTGTAATTAACTTAATGGTAAATAGATATAACTAAATAAACGAGTAAACATTAGCTTAAGTAGAAAAATTACAATATTATCGCAGATATCGATTATTTTTAAAAGATTTAAATCGATTTCAATATATAAAAACAATGCTTTATAATTTATTTAAGTAATAAGTGTTTTATTTGAGTGCTATGTTAAGTCTTTCTCTTTTTTCAAATTAATTAATTTTGAAATTTTAAAACAATAACAATAATTCATTATACAAGTTTATTTTATTATTCAAAAACCAAGAATAGAATATAAGCACATACATATTAAAAATTCCTTTTTAAATAACCGATATCCACCATATTTTTTAAAGAAAATAATATAAAATTTAGAATTGTGCGTGGAAGAAGGAACTTTGTTTTTTTGTATAATAATTAATATCTTAGAAATTTCAAAAAATAAATAAATACATATTACATAAAAATCACAATTTAATTTGTAAAAATATATGAAGGTGTACGCATTTTTAGACAAAGGCAAGTCGAGTTTTTAGGTAAAAAAATAATCATTGGCTGTACTAATTATAGTCTTCAACAAAATAAATTTGTTAAAAAAAAAAATCATCAAGTTACACAAGAAACATTAAAACAACTAAAAACTTTATTAAAATAAGTACAAAATAAAATGATTTCAATACATTTATTTGACAGATGGATAAGATGCTAAAAATATTATTTACACAATAATAGTATGTATATTGCTTTATTAGTAGATTTTGATTGATTTTTAATAAAAGGCAAAACTTTGATTACTTACAAAAAAAGGCTCGTTTTGGTAAAAAAAATATCATGTAAAAATATTGAAAAAAAAACAATTAATTTTGTATTGTAATTTAAAAAATATTTATTTTCTATGTCATGTTACAAAAATTTCTACATACTCTACTTGGCACACAATTCTAAATAACTAAATCTATAAGTTATTGTAATGAAATGATTTTTAAATCGTTTATATTATCAAAAAGAATATAAAAATTGTTAATCAGATTGCCGATCTAACTTAAATAATAATGTGGAAAAAGAATCGTAATTTTGAAGATGAATATACTATGAAGATACCCTAACTTTGATTTAAAAAAACTGTCATAAAAGTGTATATTTCTTGAAAATAAAATCTTTTCTTAATTTATTTGTAAAATACTTCGTAGTTCGTGGTTTCGTATCCAAAATTAAAACGGGACTACACAAAGTACTAAGACTACTATCGCTGTCCGTCCGTCCGTGTGTCAATGTATGGCGGTATCTCAATGATGTATTTTTTTTGCCGCTATGATAACAAATACTAAAAAATGAAATAAAATTAATAAAATGAAAAGATACGAAAAAACGAAAGAGTGAATCAAGAAAAAGTTTATATGTATGGATTATGCATATAAATCTTTTTTTTATAACTCTCAGTGTTTTAACGCACAATATGTGAAGTCTCTTAAATGTCGTTATATAAGGTTTACATTGTACATAAAACAAAATAACGAAAAAAATTGTCATGTTCAAACTTTTAATTACTAAGAATTAAAAATTATATATTTCTTATTAAATATATGGATTTCGTAATATTATAACTTATTATTCAGATGCAATTATAGAGCCAAGTAATACTATTAAAAATTAATAGTATCACGATCGTGTCGTCTCTTTCTCGCACCAATCTAAAATATTCGATGTTTATCTCGGTCTTTCGGTCTGAAGCGAAAACTTAGAAGATCTAATACACCATTTTGGCAATTACAATAGGAAATTTTAGTATATTATAATATTTAAAATTATTGAGTATTTTAGAATCTCGATTTTTATAATTCAGTAAAGTAGAGAGCAATATTAATTTTAAAAAGTCAAAATGTCACATTAACACCATTCGATTGTCAAAACGACAGCTCGCTCTTGTCATAGTGACAGAATACTAAGCCATCAAAAAATTCCACCTTCTACTAAATCTACAATTTTTAAAACTTTATATATACATTCGAAGACGAAATTTGGACTACGTTTCATTTAGGTACAGTCAGCAAAATAGGAAGATATTTTAGGTAAATATAATTTTACGTTATTTAAAATAAACTATTTTATTCACATCAAACATAAACATAAATACTGTATGATGATATGCAGGGGGAACCTAGTATTAAGACATTTCGTTTTGCAGTCACCGGGCAATTTTCGAGGCGTTGTCTTGTTACCGGAGCGAAGAAATGAAAATAAATTATTCTCTCAAATGGGAATCGAATCTACCGTCTCACTTACAGCCAAACGCTATGTCACTGATCGACGACTTTCTCTAAATAAACACGTTAATAACAAAAATTTTGAATACTTTGCAATATTAGTATTGCTGACTGTACCAACATTTGGAGGTTTCGTAGTAAAATTGAAAAATACCACAGTATCTAAAGCTCGCTAATTCGAATTGTTTATAAATGACCATTTAATTATAATAAGACTCTTATTATCGCTTTTATTTGTCACCCGGAAATACTACATTGGCAGTATGCGTATATTCAATTATTACCTGTGACAAGTGTCATTCAACTGTCTTTTATTGACAGTTTGACATTTTTATGTCCTTTAATTATGGCATTATGGGCACAAACTCTTGTCCAATATACTTTGACAAATGTCATACAATTGCCATTTTTAACATTTTTAATCTGTCACTTGTTTCTCAGAACCACTTTGCCAACCCGAGTCCATTGTATTTGTATCGCTGTAGCAATGATGGTGGTTAGTTTTTAGAATATCATCTTTTTCACGAACTGTTTCATATTGAGAGTCGGGCGCCAAACATTTTGACACTTCCGGTTCATTAGAATATACCGTTTCCGGTTTAATATTTCTGTCGTCGTCTGACAATAAAGATTCTTCTGTATTTGGCGAAAGCGGTGATAAATTTGGGGTAAAAAAATCTTTATTTGATTCCGAACTTGATTGTCTCGGATTTTCTTTTATATTCTTAGGACTAGTGCGTGTCATACGTAGTGGTGTTACGTGACGCATTTTAGGACTACCCTCTATTCTTATACTTGAATTTAGGTCCGACATTCTGCGATCATCGAATCTTTCACTGCGAGATTCATTTACTCTTTCTCGTTCACTAATTCGGTCTATCCTAGAATCATTCAAGCGATCGCTGAAACGTTCATTCCGTTCATTAAGCCGGTCTCTTGAATCGTTCATTCTATCTCTTGGGTCACCGCGATCTGAATCGTTCAATCTATCGACTCTTGAATCATTCAACCTATCTCCTCTTGAATCATTTAAGCGTTCCACTCTAGAATCATTTAATCGCTCAACTCTTGAATCATTTAATCGCTCAACTCTTGAATCATTCAATCGTTCAACTCTTGAATCATTTGATCGTTCAACTCTTGAATCATTCAATCGTTCAACTCTCGAATCATTTAAACGTTCAATTCTTGAATCGTTCAATCGTTCAACTCTTGAATCATTCAATCGATCTCGTGATTCATTCACTCGTGACTCACGCGATTCATTAATTCTATCACTCATTCTTATTTCGTTCATTCTTTCAATTCTCATCGAATTGTTCAAATGTTCAATTTGTTGTTCCGTTAGTCGTACAGAATTATTAAAATCTCTTATTTTATCTTGTTTTATGTGTTTTTCCATATTTTTCGGCCGTCTTTTAGAGCCGACCTGTGGTTGAGGTCGTTGTTGACGTGTTAATGTGAATGATGTGTCCGATTCAGATGTTGATTCTGGATGATTCTCTATAGTGCCGACTAAAGCTGACATATTATTTGCATTTACACAGCAATCCGCCTGAAAATATAATTATATAATTTTGTATCGATTTTATGAAATAATAAAGAATCGTTTAATGTTATGCCACTCTTTTGTCAGTTGCCGGTTTACATGCTGTTACATTGAACATTGAACGTCTGTTATAAAATACTATGGTTTCGATCTGTACTCGGAAGAACTAGTGCAGCGTTGAGTTTCGCAACTAATCATAACATCGCGCTTTCGGCGGAAAGAGGAGAGTTGTATAAGGGAAAGTTAAAAAATACTTACATTACAACAACTCGATACATCAGCGAAATACACTTCAGATTCTGTATTTTGATTCACACCACGACAGTCTTGTATTGAGGATCTGTTCAAACAACACAAAATTAGAGAACACAATTATAATATTTGAGGCCGTCGTTCTGCAGTGGGATAGTATAACCGCGATGGTTGTGAATTTGATTGTCAGTAGGGAATATCTATTAAAAAATAAATTTTGGTCTGGTAAGACAAAGCGCAACGTCGAGTTTGCCCACTTAACATTCAATGTCTCGAAAATAAGGCACTGTGCACTGCACAGCAAATGGTGACTGGTCTTAATGCTAAGAAAATAATAACAAAATCTCTTAATAAACTTGAACCTAAAAGAATATAGTCAGCACGTTATAGTATATTATTATTATTATTTGTAGCACATAAACACTTACCTAACAGGCGAATGTTTATCGTTTTGAAAACCCAAATTTTCTTTTCCCAATTTTGGACAGGACTCGCTGTTTTGATCTAAAATAAAACAAAAAATATATAATAACAACATCAATCACATCTGCTTTGAACATTCTTTAAATGGTGTCAGTGTCATTTAAGTATCAGTACTCACGCTGTATCTCCGCACCCTGCTGTGGCAGAGGGAATCTAATGTTAAAATACTTCGTTGAGAGGCAGAACTCAACGCCTTTGCTTCGACACCAGAGCGAAGAAATGGAAATATAAATTTAAATTTGCTTACTATTAAATTATTACGGTCAGTCCTCACAAAATGTGACTGTAAAAACGACTAGTTGTATGGGTTCGATCCCCACTCGAGAAAATGAAATATTTACTTAAATTTATATTTCGATTTCTTCGCTCTGCTGTCGACCTGAACCCTGCTGTGCGTGGGTTACAGCGTGAAGCTAATAGAAATATTAAAAACAACATGCACAATAGGCAGACTTTTGGCAAAAAGTCAAATTTTATTTTAAATAAGAAGTTAAAAAAATGTATTTTTTAATATAAATTCGGTGGTGCTAAATATTCACTAAATTTACTTTATAAGAATTCAAATAAAAGTACCTTTACAAGCAGTTTTTTGATGTAAACACTCAATAGCCACATCTTCCCTAGAATCTCTATGTAAATTTCCCGAGCTAACTCCAAGCCTTTGACATCCTCTATACGGAACCAAATGACCGCGTAAAGTGTTAAATCTTTCCAAATTAACATCCTGGTCGTTCGGGTATATGTGATTCATCTCTTGATTCATCCGATTCAAGTCCGGATTCAATCGAGTCAAGTCCGGGTTTAACCGACTCAAGTCTTGATTCATTCTTGATTCTTGATTGATTCTGTTGATTTCCGGTATGTTTTGCATTTGTAAAAAGTTTCTAGAACAAGCGTGTTGTAATGTTTCATGTTGTATTGAATTTCGATGATCGATGTGATGATGATGAAGTAAGGTGGCGGCTGCTGGATCTTGGTGATGGAGATGATGACTGAAAAAAGGAACTTTATATAAGGATATTAAATATTTAATATTAACATTACAAATAGTGTCATAATTATTTTTGTTTAAGGTGTTACATTAAAATATGGGTATATAATGAATAATTGAGAAACATAGAAAATACTGAAATTAGATATTGAAAAGAAAATATATAAAAAAGAAAACAATTCAATTATAAAATATGCAAGTTATAAAACTTATGTTGGCAAAGGCCAATTTAAAATTTTAACAATCTAGTATTAATATTGTTATTAAAATTTAAATATACATGTAAGTCTATATAAATAAACTTAAAATATGGAAAAAAATACTTAAGCTTACCGACTACCATTTCTCCCTTGAGGACTATAAGGGGGAGGAGGTCCCCACACTCCTGTCTGTGCATCAAAACTCCCACTGGTTTCTCCAAAATCTTCTTGAAATCCGGGACTAAAACTAGTACTTTGTCCAAAATTAGTACCACCTGGGTACTGACTTTGACTAAAATTACCCACGTTTTGGGAAAATTCTGAACTTTGGGGATAATTACCAGGATTTTGGGGAAAATTGACAGGATTTTGGGGGAAGTTGGCTGGATTTTGGGGGAAATTAGGATGTTGGCGGGGGAATTGGTTAAAATTTGCAGGATAATTGCGTTCGTCGTAAGATTGTCCCGGATTTGGATTTTGTTCAGTTTCGCAAAATCCGTAAGCGCTGTCCCCGGATTGTGGTACACCACTCATTCTGCATCGGGAACTAAAAAATATTTTAATATAAGTTTTTTTTATCTTCACGCTGTATTCCACTTATAGCAGTGCACGCAGAGAGAACTTAGTGTTAAGACACTCTGTTCCCCACTTTCTGTAAAAGCGGCGAAACTCAACGCCGCCATCTGTCTTGTAAACAGAGCGAGAAAAAAATCAGTCCCACATGTACGCTGTCGCTGTAATGTGCGGCGTGTTCAGTTGCTTCACGCTTTATTTCAAAAATTTTATAAAAGTAGAAAACTGAATGCTAACACTAACACTAGGTTCCCTCTATTCAGCCTGAAATATGTTGGATACATCATGAAGCTTTACAAAATAACTTTACCAACATACATTTTGTTATCATAATAATAATATTATTATTATAATATATTAAAAATTTATAACAAAACTCACTTTTGGCTATTACCCCTCGGCCAAGGAAACCAGCTCCACGGTGAAGTTTTTCTATTGGTGCCCGGATTAGGCGAGTACAAATTACCTATACGACCTGAAAAAAGAAAGTATTATAAAAACACTGAGGCACACGCGTGTGACTGTAAACGGGATGGTTGTGGGTCGTTACCACTAGTCGCGGCGTTAACTCCCACCACTCAACTCGTGAATTCGGCGGAGACTTTGAAATATAAAGTCTTGACACTAGGTTTCCTCTACCCTGCTATATGCTGCGGGATGCAACGTGAAGATGGATGGATGAATATACTAACCAGGTGCCCAAAATCGATGTTGCAAGCTGAAGTCCCAAGCGGGTTGAGTAGTATGACATTGAGCACAACAACTGCAGCTATTCTGTAATATATATAAAAAAAATCTATCATAATATTAAGGCATTAGATCAATACATCAAAACATAACTAAAATCTGGTATGACTTTTATATGATATCATATAGATTACATGTCCGTTAAAGACATAGCGATAACTTGGGAATTTAATATGAAAACTAAAAAAATAACACAAACTTTCATATAAATAAATAATAATAAAGAAGAATACTTCTTTAATCGAAGATGTTGAGTTGCAGGTATTACATGTTGAGTTGCAGCGGAACTCAACGCCGCGCTTTGCCTCGACAACAGAGCGAAGAAATGAAAATATTCAATATTCAATTTCCCACTTCCTCTCTCTTTTACAATCACACACATCACACAGTAGAAGAGACCTTCAAACATTACAATTTAGTTTGGTTATAGTTTTGCCGTGGTAGGTTTACGCCTTGTAAAGGAAAGCGAGGGAAAAGAATGTCAAAATACTATTTACTTACTATGTTCAGGTTAAAAAAAACTGAAAGCTGAAAACAAACGTTAGTAATAATATAAGAATATTTAAATGTAAAGCACCTGTACAGGTCTTCCAGTGGTGGCAGCGGGTTGTCCGCTCGGCGGTCTATATAACGATCTGCATCGTAATTCAAGTTGTTCCCAATACATCTTTTTACGTTCATGACTGCAAATATAAAATTTTGAAAATATTACTCACATTTAGGGTAAATATACTGTAGTAAGTAAGTTTTATAGAATAAATCTAAATATTTTAAGAACTGTATAAGATCTTTATGACTGGTACGAGGCGCTAAGAAAATGATGAAATTATTTGGTGTTTGAGTTAAAATACGAGTGTTGTGTCAAGGTTCCTTGTGAAATGAAAGACTAGATAATAACAAAACTTAGATGTCTTTGTTTAGCTTTATGCTATATTCCACTTATAACAGGGCAGAAGGGACCTAGTGTAAGACATAATATTCCTCACTTTCCACCTAATTTTCCGAAAATTACATATATAGTGGCGGAACCCAACGCTGCGACGTAATGTTTACAAAAAGCGAGAGAATGAAAATAATTCATTCTTGCTAGTGGCAATCGAACTCAAAGGACAGTCTTGGGACGTTTTTAAGACGTTTACAGTCCGACGCCGACGACCGCCGACGTTATTTAAATAGAATGATTTTTAAATAAAATAAAAAATGTTATTCTCTCACTTATAACTTTAAAAATTACTACAAATTCTAACTCAAATCAACTCTTATACAGACAATTTCTAGTGTTCTTATAAATAGAATAAAGTATTTCAAACGAATCTTTGCACTCGAAAGGAAGCCTATTATCAGGTCACAACGTCTACAGGTTACGAGGTCAGGCAATTATTATAAAAACCAAAATGGCATTGACATGTAAGTCTATTTCGAAGCCTCCATAGCAACCACTTGTTTGTTATAGGCCATTACTATTATAGGCGAGTCAAACACCAAATAAAACCTTATGCTATAATACATAAAGAGTATGGGTGAAAATTTGAAGTATCTTGAAGTAGTTTAGTCATAATGTGACGCTAGACAAGAATTGTCAGCGCTATTGATAGAACGTTTTCGTTATTTTACTCTCATCTTTTATATTTTTCCTAAAAAAATGTCCCATTCTCATATTCATAGGAGTAGCATAAGTCAGCACTCACGCTCGTCCTGCCACTTTGCAAGCGATTTAGAAGAACTAACAGACGACGAACTTGTAAAGCAAGTAAATGACTTGAAAGTACAAATCCGAGTTTTAGCCCTAGAAAATGAAATCTTCGAGCGAACTATTATGAGGCTGGAACCGTCGCTGATGCATGGGATCCAACAAGCATTGGAATATGCGATAAGGTTGCAAAGCACCACGTCTTTAAATGTTGGTAGTTTCGTCAAATCGCAGACGTCGAAACTTGCGATTGAATCTCTAATGAGTCAATCAAGAATGTTAACTAGCCCATCGAAGGTGTCATCAAGACGGATAGAATCATCGGCTAAAGCGAGTGTAACTGTCATTTTTGGTTCAGGGCCGAGGATAAACGTTTTAGAACGATCGGAACTAGTGTCGTCAGAAATGGAGATTTTAATCAGTAACTTGGAAAAAAGTCGAAAAAGAGCTGAAAAGAAACACGCGCTGTTAAAAGCTCAGCTTGAAGAAATCGGGCTACGTGAAATCGATATCCAAAAGGCGAGTGAAATGTTCGAGCAGGAGGTTATCGTCGAGGGATGGGACAAAATAGCTCAGAGGATTCCAGCAGAAGTTTGGATACGCTTCATGACTGAATGGGTCAAGATTTGTGACAGTCAAATAGGCAAGTTAAGACTTAGAACAAGCACTTTAAATTCTCAATACAGCAAATTGAAAGGCCAAATAAAAGTTAAAGCCGAATTGAGCGAAAGTTTGAGAGCGGTCGATTTTGAAAAACTAAAAATCGAGAACAAAGAATGCTTAGAAATAATAGATAACAAATTACAACAATTGGGTGAACTAAAGAAAATGACTGGCGATGCTAATCTAAACTTAACTGTCCATAAAAAGGCTATGATGGAACAAAACGCGTACTTGACGAACATAATAAAATCGATTAAAGACAAACAAAAGCAGACAATCGAATTGGATAAGGAAAGAGATATAATTCAAGTGCAAACTGAAAGTCTGGCTCAGAAAGCTTGATGAAGTTAAAAAAATAAGAATGGCTTATGAAGTACCGGACGTAATGGACTATGTTAATATTAAATCGGAAGTAACGGATTTGAGACATAGCATTAAGCTATTGGAAAATAGACTTCATATACAACAAATTGCGCTGAATTCATTAAATAAGAAATTAAAATCGATATTTACTAAGGAGTAAATATTTTTTCTTTATTTATCAAGTTTAATCAAGTAAATAGTACAAAAAATATAGATATGTCACGTTTTTAATTATTGTTACAAAATTATATGTTTTCTGCTATAAATAAAATTATTTATATCTCTTGTTTTTTTTTAACACCAATAATACTAACAACTCATAACCAAATCTGTCGCATCGTCGATCATTGTGTAGCGGTCGTACAGCTTCTAACCATAGGGCACAAAAATATTTTCTTGTCCTCGCTCTGATAAGACAAAACACAGCATTAAACCCGGTTTCCACCGCGAAAGAGATATGAGCGAAAACTGCTTAAGCGGAACGGACTAAAAAAAGTTAATATTTCGATAAATAGTAGGGTGGAAAGGACCTAGAAAGAAATGAACTGGCACAGTTCTCGAGAACCGAGCGAATTAATAACAAAGTACAACACTCTAGTTGTAAGCCATTTTTTTTTAAATATTTCTCTTTTTATCGTTGGAAACCGGGCTTTCACTTCCGCATCTCAATACAAAATGTCCCGAATGCAGGAAAAAATTGAAGAACTGATAGTCTAGTGATAACTAGGTTATCTATACTTAACGCTATACGAAGATCAGCGTGACTGAAAAAAAAAAACTATTTATCTTAAAAGTTGACAAAATAATTCATATTACCTTAAAAGCTGATAAGCCAGCATACAACTAAATATGCAAACTAATACAGCGCTAACTGATAACGCGAATACTCCTCGAAGGCACCAGTATAAAGCGCCATGGACTACACCACAGTCGGTCACGTCTTCGAATACACAACGTACACCTGGAAAAAAATGTAAGTCAATAAAAACATTTTGAAAAGACAAAGAATATCATAAGACAGTGTCCTCTTATCTATGATTGAAGCTATATTTTTTTTCTATTTTAATTTATTAAAACCTTTTAAATATGCGCTGAATAGGAATCGAACCCACAATCATCGCATCAGACGCATTGCTGCTGCTCCAAATAAACTTTAATAGTATATCATTCAATATTTCGTTTTCGTCTAGTTTACTAGTAGTGATAAAATAAAAAATATACCATCATCATCATTTCCGCTGTGTTGTAAATCCGGTGGCAGTGAGTAACAGGTACATGTCCTAGTCAACTTTGTGTACTCGCAGAACTTTAATGTTTGTAATCTGTAATAATTTTTTTAAAAATTATATTAAAATAAAAACAATCTTAATATTATAAACAACAATCAAAATAATATACAATACTATAATAATAATAATAATATATTTACTTTAGAAATGAAATCTCTTCAGTTACTGTGTAATGAATGAAATGTTTTGAGACGTTATTACATATATAATAATTATTATATATATATTTATTAATTTTTGGTTAACAATATTAGAATATTATAGGTAATATATTACAAAATAATAAATGTTCGGTTATACTCATTTATTATTCAATTATCTTTATACCATCTTAAGAACATGACTGAACTAAACCAAATTAACCTGATGTGTATATGAGTAATTAAAGAAATGAAGATTTCTTTTTTTATGTTTGTATATTTCAAGTTAAGTTTCATTTATAAACTGAAAATATTTTTACAATACTTACTTGTTCATATGAATGACAGTTGTAGTAATGGTTACCAAGACACACGTCAAAGCGCAAACAAGGCAGAACGCGCCAACTACTTTGATCTGGAAAAAAAATGCTTTAATAAATAGAGTAATATAATATGATATAAAATGTTATCTAACTTTATACAGATTTTTTTGAGCAATGAATAAAATAATTAACTTAAAAACAAAAATAAGGAATCTTTTCAATTATCAAAACATTTTGTATCTGTGTCATATGTAAACTGCAATTTTTTTTTTAAGTCAAAAAACTTCAAAAGTAGACATCAGATTTTTAGTTCAATATTTAAATTTAAAATCAGCTTTACGCTGTATCCCACACACGGCTGGGTAGGCAGACGGAACCTAGTGTTAAGACACTCCGTTTCTCACTTTCCGCCGAAATCAGCTGAATGGAGGTGGAACTTAACTTTACTTTGAATGGAGACTAGAGCGAAGACAAGAAAATATAAATTTAAATAAATATTATATACGCCACGACTCGCCTCTAGTGCAATATTTAAAATAGCTATATATTTTTTTAGTTCACTATGTATCCAATACATAGCAGTATCTTGCTATGATGGGATACACTTAGGAGGCAGCCTGGGAGGGAACCTGACAACCAAGTGTTAAGATACTTCCGTTCCCCACAACCGTCACATTTACAGTCGCACGCTTGTGCCCCTGCACCACTACGATCTCTAATAATAATATAATTAATTGATATTTTTTATCTGTATCGTATTCGTGGCATGCGTAAAAGAAGTGTGAGACATACTTTTCTTACCATATAGCTGTATCTGTTGCGACGTCGAGCCAAACTCATGATGCAAAAACCAGTCAGGACCAGCTGTGAATATATATTTATAATATAAAAAACTGGCAATTATTTTAAATTCAAATTTCAGTATCATCAGTATGTCATAAGAGTGAAAAATTTTAATCACCACTCAGATTTTTTTTATCTGTGGGATTGTTAGATATTTTGAGGATTTGAGAAATGAGCAATTTACATTCTTTTTGTTCTTCTTACAGCTATGAAGGAAGACTGTACGACAAAAATGATTATTATTTCTTCAAATGGATTCAAAGCGCCTTAAGCACCTATATTATCCGTAGTCTCTGAAGTTTTTCACTTTATCCCTCATAGCAATGTAGACAGAGAAAACCTAGTGTTAGGACATTCAATGCCCACTACACCACATTACGCGTGTACTGGCGGAATTCATCAAAACCACAACAATCACGTTTAAAATCAAGACGTTGTCCTCTTGTTGTCTTTATCAATCAAAAATATAATGGTTATCGAATTACCATAGCAGCGGGAACCGCCGCCGGCACTGTCTCCAAATGATGAGGCGAGGCTGTATAGGATCTCAGAAGGATGTGTTGAGCAGCCAAAAGACCACCAAGGGCCGCGGCGAGAGCTCCACAGCCACAGCACCACCACGCGTACTTGCGCCGCCTGCATGTCGTCTCGTTACCGTTGCACCCGACTGATGCTGAAAAGAACAATAAGAAAATGAAGTCTTATTATAAAAAAATGTAATATATTATATTTATAAATAGCGTGACTTCGACCGCTTGAACTACATAATTATTTATTTACTAAATACAAATTGCTATCGCGTTCTAATAACAACATAATTTTGTCAAAACACAATAATGAATGCTGCATATAAATTGGTTGGGCTATTTCTGGCATTAGCGTGCACAAACACATAGACATACCCACAAAAATGAATCAAAAAAAATTAAAATATCTGCTAGAGACAACGATTATTAAAACTTTATTATATGCAGAATAACATAAAAAGCTGCTTTTAATGTTAGTGCGAAGAAATGAAAATATTAATAAATAATAATTCAATCCCGAGAGGAAATCGAACCCACAACCTGTCGTATTACAGTCACACGTTTATGCTTGTGCGACACGAGCACAAATATTATAATTATCATAAGTTGTTTACCAAAATAAGGCGGCGGTGGAACATAGTGTTGAGGAACATCAGTCGCGAGAGGTTGCGGCGCTACTTGATATTGCAAAACTTGTAACATTTCACACGACTGAACATTCATCCTAACAATGGATAGGTACACTATACTACATAATATATTTTAGAAGTACTTTTCCATAGATACTTCTATTAAAGTTAAATTAGCAAAAGTTGTCAAGACATTTTGTATCTATTTTATAATTTGATGTATAATTTTGTAATTTAATAAAAAATAATTATGATTTCGCCTCAAAAAATATTTGTCTTAAAGTTATTTGCTAAATTGTGAAAAATGTATTTAAAATAATTATAATTTATCAATAATTAATTATGTTAATTTGAATAAAATTTAATTAATTTTATAATGATTACTTTGTAATAATTGCTTTGTTAATACACAACACTTAAAATCAATGCCTGAAATGACAAAGCGGGAATTCAAAAAATAAAAAAGAAAACTTCAAAATGCGCGCCATTTCTACAAATCGATAAGACAAGCAAACACTGAGAACAATGTCCTTTTGTAACAACACTATTTACTTTCACATGTTAATATCCATTTATTATTCCACAAAAATATTTTTACCACCATTAGTTTTATTTAATAATTTGATAAATTTGTTATTTATAACATTTTAAGCAAGTAAGTAATTTCTTATTTTATTTCCACATATTTTGCATTTAATCCGCCATTTGTATTCGTTTAAGTTACAATTTATTTTATTTATACAATAATAAATAGGTAAAATTATCTTATAATAATTAATAATTTCATGTACACTAAACAAAAGATGACAACATATCGGATGAAATTCTAACAGTGAACTAGTTAGGTTATAAATTACAAATTCGTTTCGCGCAGCCGCAGAAGAAACAGGTAAGCCTAAATGATTTGTATTTTGTTTATATTTATACTTGAGTATAGTACATATTGTAATATGACAATGCTGTGATCGTATTCTTGTATTCCATGCGAACGATAATGACGACAAAATGATAATTTGTGTTTTGCATGGAATAATGTATTAGTTTGAGTAAATATCATTTAGTACATGCACTAAATGATAAAGCTCCCAATCTATATTGCCTTGTCTAGGGCATGTAGTCCGCAACTTTGCTTGGATTTTTAAGACTGAAAATTGGAAAATCTTGTTTTTCGTAACGAGGCAAAGCGCGGCGGTGAACTCCGCCACTCAACGTCTTCAGAATTCGGCGAAAAGTTTGGAACGGAAGTGACCTAATTAGACGTGAATTTCTGAAGACTAGTTCCCAGTCTATAGAATCTAGATAGTCTATAGAGGCTAGATATAGCGTAAAGCTAAGAAAAGACATTTTCAAATCTCAATTCCAAAAATAAAAATCAAACACAATGATATTAAATATCACAGCGACCATAATCATAACTCAAGTCAAAAGCATATATTTTGTAACTTAAATATATATTTATCTAATTTCTTTGTGGAAAAGAAATCCTAACATATCTTTAGAAAGCTAAGACCATTAAATTGAATGATGAATGGGCGAACATAGATAGATTGACGAAATTTGTACTCCAACAAAGTAAAAGGATAGACGCCATTGTGATAGATTCTAAACACAGTATGCAACAATTGAAAGTTGAAGCAGATTTTTATATATATTTATATAATTTTTTTCGGCTTCACGCTGTATCCCGCATTTACACTATATGTGACTTAAAGCGAGAAGCCGACACTGACAGAATCTAATTTAAAAATAATGCTCTACATTCCAAATCAAGACATTGCATTGCGAGTGGAGGAACTGAATGCCGCGCTTATAATAATATACATTGTTGTAGGATACAATATTTCGAAAAATAGTTTGTATCTTTATGTCTAGCCTACCTACGCAAGAAATAAATATTAAAAAGTAAGATTTTTTACCTATCAGTACTCTAACGACATTCTGGTCATATTCACATTGTTATAAAGTTAAAAAATATAGGTAAACAAATTAAAAATAGATTATAACAAAAACTACAAATGAAAAATATGCGGGGCACAATAAACAGTGAATCATAAGCCAAGTTAAATAACTGGAGATTAATATGATAGGAGTGCTTGTTTTTTATTGTTTAAAAAAAACTTCTATTATTATTAGAGAAAGCAAAAAAAAAACAAAAATATAAGTTATTACCGACTATTTAATTTGCTATTTTCCACCTACGTGGTTTTTTGCTTATACCTATGCCGATTATACACAAAAGTGGAAGAGAATATTAATATTTTAAAATCCGTTGTAGGTACCATACTGACATATCTTTACTTATTATAATAAAGCCGAAAAATAAGTTTACATCTCCACCAATAAAGATTTTTGTATTTTGTAATTAATGTACTCCACTCCCTACAAGTCTATTTATTTGTGAAAATATAAGTTTGTAGTTTACTGTTGCGAGTTCAACGTAGGTCTTAATGCCGACCGAAAAATCGAGCTCATTTTTTTTATTTGACGATGAGAGCGAAGCTGTATGTAAAAACTAGTTAAAAGATATTTACAAAAGTATGTATATAAGATAAGATTTCGCACTCTTACTAACCTTAAATAAGTTAACCATTCAGACAAAGCAGTCAAAAGAAATATTTGCGAAACGCATCGCATCGCAATGTATTATACATTCCATTATATAAAAAACGTTGAAAAAAATCGATTCACAAAATATCAGGTAGAGATTATTCGACAACAGGTATCCCACATTGTTAGGGATGAGCCTTTTGTATCGATTCAAAAGTATTGTCGATGTTTCGTGAGAATATTACGAAAACACCTGCTGCTTTGAAGAAAATTCGCTTTTAAAATCGATATTTTGTGAAGTTAACCGGAAAACGTTGATCATCAATGACGTTATTGTTAAAGACAGTTGCATCTTTTCAAAAAAATTAAGTAGTGTATAAAGTATAAAGTACCAATACAATATATTTTTATTTTCTGTGCTATCGTTTTGTCACAGATCAACCTATTTTGATGCGGCTTATACAGAATAACGAAAGAAAAACTTTACACGAGATACCTGATGACAAGTATCGTATGTTTCGTTTATTTCGCAAGTTAAAAGGAGCCTATTGACCATTTAAAAAAACAATATAAATAATATATATAAATGAAAGAAACAAAATTCCCCTTGTCATTTATATGGGAAATCGAAAATCGCGATAGGACAGACACCTTTTAATATAAAAATAAAAAGCTGCCCTTTTAAAAGGCATATTTCTTCGGTGTCCAGAACAATATTTTCCCTATAATTTAAAAAAAAGGAAAAAATGACCCTGTGCGAGTCGGACTCAAGCACGGAGAGTTCCATATCATTATAGTGTTTTTGTCATTATACAAATAAGCGCACAGTTTTAACTACTTTATAAAAGCCTAATACTAATTAAATAATAATACTATAATTAAAGCAAAAGAGATTTTCCCAAAAATGAAAAAGGTATTTTTTCAAACGAAATAAATATTAAAATTATTGTTGTAAAATAAAACGCCATTTATAAAGAATGACGCACACAGATACTAATTTATCAAAGCGACAAATCCGCACACGCCTCATTCAAAAAATAGAGTCGTAGGTATGAAGGCGGTGAAGTTCAATGTTTAGGTTTATTATAGAAAATAGGTAATTGCATAAAATAGATTGAGAGATATCCCATTCTCGGTGTGGTATAATTCTTGTTAATAAAAAGTCACAGAAATTCAAAGCTTAGTAGAATTTTTGTAGTAGTAAGTGTTTACGTTACTAGTAATTTATTTTTTTTTGATTCCAACGCTAATAAGTGTTTACGTTATTGGTAACGCATTTGCATTACACGTAATACAGTACGGATAAAAATCACGTTTTCTCCCGCACACAGCAGGGTAGGCAGAGGGAACCTAGTTTTAAGACACTCCGTTCCACACTTTCCGCAGAGTTCTGGAGGCATTACATGGAGGCACTGTTAAGGAATCTTGACAGAATTTTTTGGGAATGGGTTTGAAATATTTTACCTTATATGCTGCCCCTATAAAAGGAGAGCAGAAGCTTTCACCCTATGTATAAAAACTCCAAAAAAATTACTTTTGTTGTATCGGCGCAACCTTAAGTATTTATTTTATTCTGTTTTTTAATATTTGTTAGCGCCCACAGATATATTTCATTTCTCAAAATTTTAACTGTCTAACTATGACGGTTTATGAGAAACTACCTAGTGACAAACGGTCCGCCGGTCGGCAGTCTTACTAATTAATACGTCCGGTTTAACCCTTTACATACGGAACCCTAAAAACTAACCCTTCCCCACAGACATAATATATTTATGTATCCAATATATATATATACTCATTCACTCAGTCACTTGTCGCAACCATTAAGAACAGGAAATATAATAGGAAATTTTCAAACGTATTCATACGATGTTAGAGCTTGTGTATCATTTTGATTGCTACACAAGTATTGGGGGGCTCTCGAGCTCGACGTGATGCGAGGGGTCTGAGTTACGCAATTTGTCTGTATTTTGTATCTCACGTACTTAAAGTGAATATAAAACATTTTATATCTATCATGGTATAGTGGGTCGCGCAACGGTTGTAAGTTCAATTCCCATTCAGAGACACGATTATTTACATAGTGTCATAGCATTCTGTTCTGTTCATTCCGATTTTAAGATATTGCATGTTTAGTTATGACACTACGTAGCGCTTAAGACACTAAAACTGTTTCTCTACGCCTCAATTACATGTATAAAAATAAAATAGAGAAAAATAAAAGAAATAGGTAATTATTAGGAAATTGTTTGGTGCGGTGATGGCGCAGTGGCATAACTGCAAACACGACGGTTATGGATTTGAGTTCCAATCTGAGGAAAGAATTATTGAATAGGTGCGGTGCGTAGCAAACGAAGTGACCTGTGGCCATCCTAATTTTTACCAACAAACAAATAGAAAAAGACCTTTAAACAAAACGATTTGTTCATAATTCATGTCAGGAAAAATGCTATATACGGGGTACAGCGTGAGCCTAAAACCAAAGTAAATAATAAATTAAAAAAATAGAAAATCTTACCATTATTTCTCCTATTAGTAGCCAACACACTAGTAGGGGGTCGGGGTGGTAACGCGGGCGGTGTGTCCGTCTTCACGGGGCCCGGGGGTCCGGGATCGTCCGCACATGCATATTGCGCTGACGCCGGCTTACATGTGCATGCTACTTGGTACTAGAATGAAACATGTGATTTTTTATTGGGAGGTACAGAAATACATGTTTTGACATGGATTTAGTTTTACTTTGAGGTTTAAGTCTTTAGGTTTCGTGTTTTATGTTTTTAAGTATCTACTGGTTTGTATATAGGTTTGTGTGTACAAAACAACGTAGGTACATACAGCTCATTGGGCTAGATTTGAATTCAAAATCGATGACACTCAAAGCAATTTATTTATTATATAAACAGAGATATTCTATATAAAGATAACTCAGCGTAGAGTTTAGCACTTAAGTGCTCTCTAAATTAAATGGAAAGTGTAAATCAGAGACAAAAGAGGGAATATATAATTATATGTATCTCTGATGTCACGACAAGTCTTATGTAGGCATTGCGTGTCACTATAAGCACGAGGGTTGTGGATTCGATTCCTACTCGAGGGATTAAATTACTTTAATTTCCTTGCTCTGGTCACAAAATAAAGCGCAACACTGAGTTGTCACTCAACACGCGATATCTCCACAATTAGGGTGGTGCGTGGGCAACGAAATGTCTTAACATTAGCCTCCTTCCGCCTAGCCCGCTATATTCGGGATACAGAGTGAAAGCTATATTTTTTACCTTATGTAGATCAGATGTAACAGAGGCGCCGGTATCGCACTCTGGGCAGGCGTCGGGGGTGGGCGAACTGCGCGCCGACCGCACGTCCGCTAGCGACATGGTGCGTCAGCTACTGAAAAAAATATGCAATATTTTTGTCTTTCTATTGTATTAAAGTTTTTTCTTATGTCTATTAAATAACAAAAATTTTGGGTGCGTGATTTTAATGTAGCAATCAAAAATATTGTGTACCTAAAGTGAGAATAATGTGGTACATCTCTGTCTTTCAAAGAGTAAAGCGAAAAGGAATAGAGGAGATATTTTAATTGTGTACGTTTGGACTCTTAATTCGTGGATGTATAAGGTATACCAGAATCTGGAAAAAAGTTTTATCATCATGGCGCAGTTGTTATCCAAATATACGAAATGGTCCTGGGCGTATTACCCACTCGAAGCAAAGTATTTATTTGATATATTTTTAATTTCCTTTTATAGCTACTGTTGCCACACATAATAGTATCATACTTAATAGTAGTTAAGGAAAATGCAGTTTGTGTTGTTAAGACTAGTTTAAACAAGACCATATAAACATGCATATACAAATCACTACGACAGACAAGATTTTGTCACAAAATAGATTATTATAAGTTTTTATTTGTCCCGAACGGATTTGAATTTGAAACCTTAGTAGACCCTTCTAATTTTACCAACAATCGTCAACTCCTGTGCCAAGTCAGTCACGATATAACCTTGCATTCCGAAAAATATTTGAATACGTTGAATAATTCTAGACGCATAGTATACAATGCAATTGTGTAAAATTACAAATTATTAAATAGGCATGTTGTTTTTCCATACATACATAATATATAAGTATTATATATGTATGGAAAAACAACATGATGATTATATTGAAACAAAAAATATCACGCTCTATCGCATACAGAATAGACAAAGAAACTCTAGTGTATAGACACTCCACTCATAGTTAGGGCCAGGACTCCAAAGCGAAGATTTATATGCCAAGTTTGCGATCTCCACTGGAGACGAGATGTATGTATAACGAAATTCTATGTTAAAAAACATCTCCGGTTTGATGGAACTCAGGCTTTAGTTCGGAGCTTAGCAGGACAGGAATTTGAAAATAATTTGTTCCTCCGGGTGGGTATCGAACCCACAATCATCGCTTTTATAATCAAACGCTGTGCCACAGCGCTGACATTGATTATAGTAACATGAGTATATTTAGATTACATATGGAGAAATAAGACAACAATTTAGTAGACTTTAATGTAAAGATGACAGCTAAATTGAATTTTATTAATGTCTTATTTTCGATATCAGTTATAAAAATTTTGAGATACCAATAAGTGACAAGTTCTATAATATTATTTATTTATTTACTTCTTTCGCCTGCAAGTGGGTAAAAATTATATCCAGAGTTGTAACTTGTTGTTATGTCATAGCCAACAGTTAACAGGTTCCACACGGTGCAAGTTGCACAAACAAAAACACTATTTAATTTACACTCTATAATGCTCCACGCGTTGTACCTGTTTCGTTTGAAGTCGATTGCTTAAGTATGTCTGAATAGCTCTTAATATTGATCTGGTAATGGATTTGAGACTACTGTTGTAGGTATGCAGTGGCAGTTACTTCTAATTTTGATATTCTCCTATTATAGGAAAGTTAATTTACAAATTAAACAAAACCAAATTTTAGATTATAGTCACTTCAACTAAAAGAGTGAGAATAATATTAAAAATTTTGATCTAGGTATATTACAACAAACATTTTCTTTTTTTACAGTTTATTTTTTCAGCATCAGACTCTGTCCTATATAACGGAATGGGCAGAGAGAATTCAGTGTCAATACTCCATTATTCGCCCCTTCCTCCTCATCCTCCTTCTTCTCCTTTCCCCTAAATTTAAGACTGTTAACGTGTTAAGTGGCGGATCATAATGCCGCATTATATTTTGTTACCAAAATCTACATACAACCATCAGATTTACAATCCCTTACCATACAGATTCGATTATATAATATAATTATTTATGTTAGATGATGTCTATATATTTTTTTATTTTTCCTCCATAATTTGTGAACCGATTTCAAAAAATCTCTTTTTAGTTGACATAGCGTATTTCTATTATGGTCCCATTCCCACCAAATCAGAATCTGACGATTCCATCGTCAAATCTATATAAGAGTATTACCAATACGAACTATTATAATATATTGTCGCCGAGTGTTCAGAGTTCTAATTATATTTAATTACACGTAATTCATTATTTTCAATCACAATGAAACAGCTGGCTGAGGAATGCAATTTTGACAGATGTTCCAAATCAAAGTAACGCGCGATCAAAGACCATATGCCCCACAGCTGACCGGACGCCCTCGGTCAGTACCTATATGCCTACACATTGGACTGAATATAGCGCATGAACGTATTATTATTTCTAAACTATAGTGGAATTCACAATTTAGTGTTGCTAGGGGATTCTGAATATAATAACATACTTCACCCTGTATCCCGCATATAGCATGATAAGCAGAAGGCACTAGTGTTAAGACACTCCATTTCCCACACACTCAATTTCGTGGATAAATCGAAAGTGAAATTTTCTCGCTTCGCTTTCGCGAGAAGTTAAACAATTCATTCCCCCAAATGGACAACAGCAGTCGCGTCAAACGCTGAGCCATAACGATTGAGATTTTAAAAAATATATATAAAAAACACTAATTTCATAATTATTACTAAAATGTCACATACACATTCATTTGTGAGAATTACGATATAGATCTATATTCTTGAGCACATTTGTTGGTAAATTTTGTATTGTTTTCTTCATTGTGTATAATGAAGAGCTTTAGCAATAAAATGGTGTCAGGGACAATTACCATAGATCTCTTACAGCGGGCGATATGCATATAAAAAAGTCTCCTCAAATATTTGACACATCCTACAAACATTTGGTTACATCTAAAATAACATGTAGTGTCCGTTTCACAATTTTCTCTAAAGCCAAACCAAGGGGCCGTTAGCAGTTTTTTTGCAATTATTGCAATCGCTGTGACTATTTAAATCGTTTAGAAAGGGATGTTTCGAATGCAGGTAGAATTTTAGAGAAACCTCTAAAATTATTTGCTAGGATTTTTTTTAATTCTCTGCACATTCTTATGTTAAGCATGTGAGACTTAATTGCTCAAATCCTTCTGTGGAAACGAAATACATAATTGTAATAAAAGATTTAGTAAAAGTATACTTTTGAGAAACCTCCACATATAGATTTATCGCAGTTAACACAAATATAAAAAAAACGGCGTTATTTGCCAAAATTATTCGTACATACGAATTAACATGTTAAGCACATATTGATAATCTGAAGTCCAACTGTTTTTTTTTATTATCGACAAGATAAAGAAGTAGAAAGATAAATAGAAAACGACTGAAGGAGTACCTAATTGGTGACGTATATCTTCTGCTGCGACATAAAAGACCATGATAGACAGGAATACTCCCAGTACTTTCTTATGGCTTACTATGGCTCAGACAAGGTGTTGGACGAATTCTTAGAAGTTCGTTCCTAGGATTTAAAAGCGTGAGATGAAGCGCAGCATCTTAAGTATCGAATTAATAGGATAAATAAAATCCAAAACACTGAACTTCGTTCTTGCACAAAAATCGCTGACATGGATATTAAAGCAGCTAGGCTAAGATGGGACAGGGACGCTACCAGCTTGTATGAAATCCTCACTAGCCGGATTCCAAACTTTAATGAGAAATGAAGAGAAGAGAATGAGAATTGGCAGGTCGAAATGGAGGTGGTGAGACGAAGAAGAACTTTACATGCTCGACTGGTGTAGGTAAATATCACACAATAGAGGGTGAAGTGGACGAAATGGTTAACAATGGGACAGTACAGGCTAGCATAAAAAATTGTCACAGGTCACAAATGAGGTCGACACTGTATGTGCTCTGGAAACATTGCGTTTATAAATATAATAAAAGTATGTAATTTAATTACACAATATAAAAAATATATATTTTTAATTTCGTGTAACAATAATAAAATTTCACCACCTAAATGGTAGAGTGAAACTTTATATAAAAATCGTTAAAGGCCACCAAAACAAATTGTATTGCGAGACTATCATATCGATTATTTTAACAATATAGCTAATGGTATTTGTTTTGTATATCGATGTTTAAAATAATGAATAAAATTTATTTTATAACTATTTTATTTATACGCTGTTACGGTCGTGAACGAATTAACGTGTATCAGAGATGATGGAATGGATTCAGAAAGTTCCTCAAAAAAATACATCCATAGTAGAAAGGAAAGAACAGGAAACGGGATGATGCGTGAAAAAATTTCAATTTTGTCATCCCAAGCCCCAATCGCGTCAAACTTTCACTGACCTCTATAAGGATGTTAAACACATAGTTTATAGTTCAGTACAAAGTTTATATAAAAGTACTCATTAACTTTCTCTTTAGTATTGTATCACGTGGAGCGTGTTTTTTCTTTGCATAATTCTTATTATTAGTCTTTATGTTACAAAATAAATAATTACAATCGGTGTTGGAGTCTTTATGTACTGTTCTTAATTTTAAAACTTCAGGTTGGCACATGTGTGCATAAGGAACAGAGTGTTACTAAGGTAAGAGCATCCACCCTAAGAGTATTCCGCATATAACAGGGTAGGCAAAGGAAACCTGGGAGCCTAGTCTTAAGACGTTCCCTCCCATTAAGACACTTTCGTTCCCACGTGCCCCCATATTTTAGAGATATTGCATGTTGAACGCACTGGTAGTGCGAGAGAATGAAAATATTTTGTTTTCTCAAGTGGGAATCGAACCCACAACATGTTGAGTTTGTGCCTCACGCCTGTGTCCCTGCGCCACAGCTCGCCTCAGTAAAAAATCCAGAAAATTAGATTTTTTGTACAATTTAAAAGATTCACACGTAATTCGCGTAAATCAACTATATCATCCAACTTGAATTACACCTAATAATTTGTCATGGCTTCGTTGCCTCCACAGCTAGCATTCACGTAATACTATAGAAGCTTCTACAAATACTACTTTTCAAACCGAATGAGCTGTAATTTATTAGTGGAAATTAAATTTCCCGTGTGTATCTATGGGGGGACACCTAGCTTTTAAAACTCATAAACATGGGTTTAGGAATAAGGGACAAGGCTTTCCTATATGACCTGGTTATACTGAGAATTTTCCCTAATAAATATTTAAGTGAGAAAAGATAAAAAAAATATACTTAAGTATCTACTCAAAAAGACCAGTTCAAAGCTAAAAAGCTAAGTCAAGGTTCCTTCTAGAAAACATTCCATTTTTTAATAATAAACAATAATCAGCTTCACGCTGCATATAGCAAATTATTTCTCGATTTTTTAATTAATAACTTTAAAAAAACTTATATGTACTAATGGTGAATCCCCACAACGTTATTTACATAATATAACATATGTAACGGAGTCGACGGCCAATGACTTAAGTCATCCGATTGATTATTCATGGCAGATGCAGTATAATCGATCGCAGTGTGCTGTTTGACTCGCGACGTACCAACTTTAACTGTGAAACCACATTAAAATGCGTTTAGCCGTTATTAGTTTGACAATCGAGCATCAGAGAGCAGAGCATTTACTAGTTTTTGGAAAACATATTTTTTTTATCGATATGAACCCGCGCCTTTTGGTTCCTATCCTCAAAGCCTATCCTCAAATTTTTATATGTATGTTTTCTATAAAGTATTTTCTTTTCTAAGCGTAGAATAACACTTTAAAAACATAAAGACATTTAGTAGTTTAGCTAGCTTAGTTAGCCCAGAAAGTTTATAGGATACTAGTATCTTTCTTGCCAGCGGCTTCGTCTGCGATGTCAAATGGAATGGCTTTAGGCCTAACTCTGACCGGAGGTGCAGTGAGTTTTATTGATTGAGGTAGTTGAGTGTCGAAACTGAACACCACACTTTATCTAAGTATTGAAGATCGGAGTATTTTATCACTAGAATTTCTTTACCTAACTTTTAAATAAAACGAACGTGAGAAAATAACAACGACGCCTAGACTGTATTGACGTGAAGACATGTCAAGAAAAAATGTTCTCCTAATATGGTAGTTTGTTGAACTATCATATGCGTCAAGTTTCCTATTGTAGGATCACTTTTGTGCCCGGTTAGAAAGGTTACTTATATATTTTATTTTGAACGGTGATAAACGATACCATTTTATCTTAAAAGACCAGGGAAACAAAAAATAATATATTAACATTATTTTCAATCGTAATCGAACCATATTGACCGAATGAATAAACATTCGATTGAATACTTGTATGTGTTGTAATTATATTTTAAAACCGATTAAAATTTGTTTCAAGTAATAGGGGAAAAATTTTAGTCGATATTTAGAAACGGTAATAGTTCAGTTAAAATCTTAATATCCGACATAAAAATTATATATGCAATATAAAAATCTATTAAACTTTCTGTACAAATAAATAATTGAAAAATTTCGATTTAAGTAAACTTTTATAAAGTAGGCTCTACAGTTATTTTTGTACGAAATATATTTTTATTTTCATTTTTGTTCAGTTTCACGTTTTTATTAATGGAAAAAAAAAGGCAAAGGTGCGGGTTACCTGATGATAAGTGATCACCCATAACCTCGTGGAACACTAGAGGACCAACAGGTGCGTTACCGGTATTTAAGATGGAGATGGACTATTTGAAGGTACCGAGGTCGTATCGACCTGGAAACACTGCCGCAGGTAGGTCATTCCACACTTTCGTGGCTCGTAGAAGGAAGTACTCCTGTACATAGCAGGGTAGCAGGGTAGGCAAGCGTTAGACCGGACGAAGGAAGGAAGGCTGTGGGTTATGCTATGTTATCGAGTGATGAATCCGATTGTGGGAATTATTACATTTATATTCCCGCACTAAATAGACAAAAAAATATACGAGTTCAATTCGATTATAATCTTATTTTTTTACGAAACTTCACCCATTAGATATTAATTTAATTGTCTTTAAAAAATAAAATAGACCTCTAAACATGTATATTTTTTCTTGTTAGCCAACAAATTTAATATTCATTATTCACTAATTTGTCTTTTTTTATTACAACGTGTTTTAAATTTATTTCAACAAATGATGAATGCCAAGGAAAATAATGTGTGAACTTTCATTAATAATATCTGCGCAACATTTATTTGAATTAGAAAAACCTTTTTTATGAATTTACAATAAAATATTTTTTTGTAAAAGAGGTATGTGTATAATAAAAGATAAGGACATTAATTATTTAATGACAGAAAAATATATTCGTAAACTATCAGACAACATAACGCGAGGGTTGTGAGTTCGATATCTATTCGGGAAAGGATGTTTTTAATTATAATATAACTATCTATTTCGCAAGAGAGGGCGAAAACTCTAAAATTGAATTTAATTTGAATTTAAACGGAAAGTAGGGAAATCACTTTCCCTTCTATCCAGCTATATAAGATAACGCCGATTTTAAACACTTAGTTTAGATAGTATCTAATGTCTATCCCAAAAACTGCTGAACCGATTCTGGTGCAATAAGATTCGTGCGTAAATTGAACTGTACCTCATTTAAATTAAATTAATTAATAATTAATTTAGTTCATTTTTCGATATTGTGCACAGGCATTTTTTAGCTCTATGCTGTATCTCGCACATAGCAGAGTAGTCAATCTGGGAATCAAGTGATAAGACACTTCGTTCCCCACATTACGCTAAATTTTCTTTACGTTGAGTGGCGAGGTGGAGAAACTGAAAATATTAAAAAAATCATTCCCCTGAGTGGGAAATGTAGGTGTTTCTACGCTTCGACGACCTTAACAGATGAATGCACATACACACACTTACTAAATTAAAACCTAAATAGATAAACGAGGTGACTTAAAAAGTAGGCAAATAAAATGTAGATATTGATGCAATAAGACGAAAGCTAACAATGTTACTTTAACACTAGATTGGTTGACGCAGTTGAATAACCTTTGGTGGCGGGTCAATTAAACAACGGCCACTATTAGTGAAATTACGTCACGCCCTACATATTCGCTATAAGACGCTAGCTATTACCAATCATTTGTTAGTACTCTTATTATATAATATAATATAAGAAATAATGTATAAGAGGTGGTCGTAATACCGATCCCCATACTAAAGGACTAGGCATAAAATCGGTTTTTCAACAAGTGTTCTATAATGCTTAGAAATATATTAAAATGATATAGGTATATCATAATTGTGCTGAAAATTAAAATTACGATTTAGTATTAAATAACACCAAAACGGTTGACATTTGGTGCCAAATATTTTCCTACGAGCGAGATCGAATCCACAACCGCGTTTACAATCGCATATTTGTGGCCCTGCCCCACAAGAGCCTCCCGTATAGCAATACATTATTCCTTTAATCATTGTCTTTAGAATTGTACAATGTAATCCCATCGTGATAACAATTTAATCTGTAACGGAACTATCACACGCACAAATACAGATTATACCAAAACAAAGTATTATGGTAACAGAACATTACGAAATCGTCAATTCCGTCGCCAATCGCAACTCACGCCTGACGCCTGTAAAGCCAACGACCAGGCGATTAGTTCCAACTTCCATGTCACGATGAATTATTGGATAACTCTATTTTTTTAATTCTGTTTATCTCTTTATAGGTATTTATGTATAGGAGTTTAGCGATGATAGGCATTGAGTAATCATTTTGTATAAATATCAATGTAATGTTCGGTAATTTGAAATCGATTTTAGTGAAATTTAGTACATATAAGATTTAGTAAATTAAATTTTAAAGAAAATGGTTGATGCTTTCGAAGGCACTAAAACTAAATGCATTTAATCAATTTGTAGTGATGGCATGGTTAACATGATTGGTCCTCATGGACGGCGGAACTAAGCGCCACTCACGTTTTGTCGAGTTCGAGTGGAAATTGAACACACAAATATCGTGTTTACAGTCAAGCGCCGAGCCACTGCGCCACGACGGCCTTTGTAAAATTTTTCTTTACTAAAATTCCATTGCACATTTAATTTACATTAGTTCCGAGTGAAAACACAATATACTCGATAACTGTGGGAGAAATTCCCGTTTAATTGCCCTTGCTCATTCGTTCTTGCGTCCGTCATTCGTGGCACGCATGTATGGGCACTAGACTGTTATGGGATAGATGAGAGTCGTTTAGCCTTAGACTTTTACCTTTTTTATTTATTTAATTTTTAAAGGAAAACAAACAGTAAATTTAATTATTATTTTATATATAGATTATATAAAAACGAATTGTAGTTTTCACAATATCTTTTTTAATCTAGATCATTGTTTTGGTACTAAGTTTCACTTTCAAAAATTACATTTTAGGGCAAAATATTTTTAAAAAAATGTTCATTATTCATATAAACAAATTTTCAATTATTAGCAAAACTATTTTCTCAAATAAATACTAGTTCCGAAGAATACCGCGCTCAATTAAACGTACTCTCATACTCTATATTAGTATGGACTTGTATAGATATATTATTTTGCAGTTTCACATTTTTTTAAACATAGCAAGGTAAGCAGAAGAAATAAGTAAGACATTGCGATGTGGATGAGACGTGGAGACATTGGTGTTGGTTGATGAGTGGCGTTACTCAACGCCTTAATTTATAAGTCCAGGGCGGGATAATACAAATAATTAAAAGTTAATACATTTCCATAGCTGGATAGGCAGAGAAAGCCTGAGAAGCTCGTGTTGAGACACTCGGTTTTCCATTAAGACACTGGTGTCCCCTATTTTGCGTGTTGAGTTGCAGAGTTGAATGGGAATCGAACCCACAACCATCGCGTTTACAGTCGCAGTGCGCTACGACGGCCTCATGCATAATATCTATTTATCAATTTTTTCTATTTACGGTGGGAGAAAAAACGTGATGATAGCTAACCCAATTAAAATAACAGTAGTTGAAACCAACGAGCACATTTAGATGTTTATCGCAAGGCGGCCATTGTTTGCCTTTGCTTTTTTCCCATATACGTTTTTAAACAACTTTCCACTGAAGTACTACCTAGTTTAAATTATAAGTTGTATACTTTATATTTAGCCACTAGTTAGGCGGATCGTCGCGTCGTCGTGACGCAACGGGGTTCGATGTCCATTTTGGGGGTATGACTTATTTTTGCTTCCACATTTCTACGTTCTGATGTCAAGACAAGCGGGGCGTTGATATCCGCCTCTAAACACGCATTGTCTCGTAAATAGAACAATGCGTGGGTAAAGGAGTCTTTGGGTAATCTTAACAGATCTAGATCCCTTTGCCTACCCTGCTATATGTATGTATGCGGGATACGAAGCGAACTTAAAAAAGTTAAACAGTTTTTTTTGTATATATTGTCACGCAAAATCTGAGGGAGGCGACAAGGTGTAAAGTTTCAGAAGTATCACATGGGAACCAACGTATTTACCATAAGGCAGTAAAATAACAGATTATTGCAAATTTTGTTGTAAAATTTTTGTGTGGGAAATTTAGTATAATGTAAGTTTTTCTTAGAAAATTACTTTTAAGTAATTAGGATTTAAATTATATTAAATTTTTCTTACGTTTGTACAGAACAAAGCATTTATTGACAGAACTATTTGTCCAGAACTATTTCACTTAATTTCTTATTAACATATTTCGATTATTTTTTCATTTCAAGAATTTCATTTCTGGAACATATTTCGATTTTTTTTAATCTTTTAAATTTTCAAAAGAAATATTAGTAGGATCATTACAAATTTGGTTAAGTCTTGAGAGCTCGAATGGTGGAGATATTGTGTATTTTAAAAGGGTCTATGGAAATTTATCAGTTAAACTATTAATCAATATATAAAAAATCGATTTTGCATTAATATATTTTATCCATTTATATATTTTAACACCGTTGTAGTTTAATTATTTTTTTAATTTATTATGAAAACTGACGGTAAACATTAAAGTCGGTTCAACGTCAGATTAATCAGTACTCGCAATGTCCACTTTAAGCAACAAGTGTTTTGGGGTCAAAGAGTCACTGCACTCAGCCTTAAGCGATCATTATAGTCGTGTGATATTGTATACTGACCATTTGTTTTAAAGATACGTTTATTTGCTCTATCCTGAGTTGACACGATTAGGGTAATCCTTTGTTTGGTTGAACGCGCTAGTCAGGAACTACTGGTACGAATCTAAACATTCTAGTAACATATATAAGTCTTCCATTACTGAATTGGACTAAGAAAGTTGAAATTTGGCATGTAGGTTAGAGAGTGTAGGACAAAGAAACGTTATCCCCTAATTTATGAGGAAACGGGAAAAATATGATTAATTTATTTAAAAACAAAATAAATCAGGCACACGCAGTGGCTTTTTTAGCTTCAAGTTTTATCCGTAGCAGGAGTCAGTGCCAGTCAACGGAAATCTGACACCCCAAGGATGTTGGTCAATATTAGGTTCTCTGCTACCCTACTGCGGAAAAGTAAAAAAGGAGAGATATTGTTATCATTTATATATCCTATGTATGTCTGTTTGTTTGTGGTCTTATAACTGTTAAACCTGTGAACCAATATTAATAATACATACGTTGACGAATTTGTCTTGACGGCGCGAGTGTTACTGGATTTATTCATTTAGTGTATGCCGTTGTTCTATTAAGATATAAGGCAAACGCATGGGAAAAAGTTGTGCCAAAGCTTACTAGAAGTCGCTTTTCCTAGACTTTTTTTGATAACTAAATAACGAGATGTACAGGACATCGACCTGATGTAATGTGGCTTGTTATATTTTTTTACAACACAATGGTAAGGCAGCGCTATCTGCCTAACAAGCTTCCCGTTAGACTGCCAATACTTTTTTTCTTATAATGAAAAATATATATATATTTATATATTGACTTTAATAATGAATTTATAACAAAACTAGTAGGCGCGCGCGGCTTCGCCCGCCTCTTTGCACCTTTAGGGGTGCATTCTAAAAAAACCATGGAACACGTATTCAATTAAATATTTTTAAGACTCTGAATTTCAAATTTTATAAAAATCAGTGCCGATTTAATTTTTTTCCCATACAAACTTGCAACCCCTATTTCATCCCTTTAGAATTTAAATTATTCAAAATCCCTTCTTAGTGGATGTCCAGATTATAAAAATAAACATATGTCCAAATTTTACGTTTCTACAATCAGCGGTTACGGCTGTGCGTGCGTCTTACCTCAGTCAGTCAGAACAAGTCCTTTTATATATATATATATATATATATATATACATATATACATATATATATATATATAGATAATAGTTTTAGAATCTTTAACTTAACTGCGACTGTAATAGTGACGGGTGCGTGTTCAACACTCACTCGGAGGAATGAAGTATTTAATGTTTTAATTTCCTTCTTTTGGTAAGAAAGCAAGTTCGCGCGAGTTCCGCCACTCACAAGACAATGTCTCGAGAATTCGGCAGAAAGTGTGGAACACCTTAATGGAACCGGAGTGTCTTAACAATGGGTTACTAGGTTACCAGGCTCCCTCTGCCTTCCCTGCTGTATGTGCAGGATATAGTTTGAGTAATAATAAATTGTAAGAAGTTCTTTTGACACTTTTATGCGATCAACAAACGAACATATTTGTGTAGCTCCATCTTACTTTAATAAACATAAAGCCCAGTTCCACCGCGAAAGACAAATTTAAGTAATATAAACTTGCGTTTCCACCAGTAAAGAGTTTATTTTGTAACAAATGTACCTGCTTCGTAGTCAAATCAAGTTCATTTGAAGTCTTTCTGCTCGCTCGGTACTTTCCGTAGTTCCATTGTCAGATCCTAATCACACGTATATATAAACAGAATATGTCAAAACTAATCTAACGTGCTAATACTTTATGATTTCGACTAATCCCAGGATCTCGTCTCTCGCCTTTGCTCCTTAATCAGACCAGTTCGCTGATATCATATTATTGTAGTATCACCAGATTAAATATCATCGGTTTTATGGTGGTAAAAAAGTAGGTGAAATTAAGCCTGTTAATAAAAGAATGATCTACTAACAACAAAAGCATATTAGAGATGGTTTTTTTTTGTATAAGAATTGGAAAATATAGATAAATGGATATAAAGTTATTTAAAAGAAACAAACTTTAAAACCATACCTATATGCACAGACTTAAACAAAAACGAAAAGTTAAAAAATAATCTTTTAATTACTTCAAAATAAAGATCAAATTAAACAACCAGAAACGAAATCCTCCTTTTTGAGATCGCATAAACAAAACCTTATACTAAGTTATAAGCTGCAATATACTTAACAGCTTAAATAAATATATGAAAAATACAAAAAAAAACTATTCACTCATCATCCATCTTAAAACAAAGGCATCTCCATCCCAAATAGACGTTCAAATCAACCATTTTACCGTAATCCATATTATTTTATTACAAATCGGTTAAGAATTTTCAAAGGCAACGCATAAATCATGATCGGCGTAACGCCCATCCTTATTTTTTCTGTGGACGCAAAACTTTCTTGCTTATTTTGAGTTCATCTCAAAAGATCGGCACAACTTTGAACCTTTTTTTATAACTTAGTTATGCTTACATACCATTTTATTATAATATATACTGTGTAATAGATATTATTTTGTATTTTTTTTATTGCAAAAAGCGTATAACTATAAATAATTATTCTAAAATATCTTAACAAGTTAAAAAATGAACATTTTTGTTATCGAAATCAATCATCAAAACTATTTCACTATACTTCTAAAGTTCACGACTTAAAAGTTCAAAGTTTCACAATTCCATATATAACTACTAATATATGTACGTACCATATAAAATATCCTTTATAGTGACACTTTGTACACTTCACAGACACTGGTTAAGCACATTTTGATGTGATTTAAAACAATTTTACACTCAGTTTTTGAGGAATAACGTTTTAGTGCGTTGAACAGACGCCTCGCGCTACGACTGTGGAGTGTGGATAGCGATATTTTACCTGAGAGAAAAAAAAGTTCAGAACAAGTATTTTATTTATGGCATTTAAAACTTTAAGACCGCTGAATAAAGCTTCTTTTGTATGTGTAAAGCAAATTGCATTATTGTAGCCATGTTTGAAAATTGATTTTAATGATTTTTAACTTTATTTTCAATATAATAAAGATTGTTTTAAGTTAATATCGCATATAAAAGTTCGGTATAGTTGTATGTATGTTGTGGGCAGTTGCTCTAAGACACAACTTCTCAAAGTTATTTGACCTATTTAAGCTTTGATTTATTGTTTTGTTTCATCTGACGGATTTGTCTGTCCTGTTGTGTAGTGCGTAGAATTATAGGATATATTAGATTATAGAATAATTTGTAAAAATATAATTAATTATCAATGAAATGTTAATATTTGCTTTATGTTAAGTAAATGTTGACTTACATTATTTTATTGCATTAATAAATAACTTTAAGTTTGTTACTGTTATAAAATAAAAACAAAATGTTCCCTGCAAATGTATTTAATTGAGAATATATTTAATTAACTTTCATAATATAGTTACCGATGATGTTTGGTAAAGCTTGTCCGTTAAAATTTAATTGTGATTATTATATGAATATTAAATTAATGTCTTAACCGCGTACAACACACAGTATGGGTAAATTTTCTTAATTATGATATAGGAATAAATTCGATGCAAATAATAAACATTACTATGAATTTCCTATTACCGGCACTTTTAAAAAATCTTTCCAGGTCAACAGCAGTATAAGTCCATCACAAAAAAAATAGTAACAAAATTACAGTTAAAATATAACAATTTTGAAATTTATTTCTTATATTTATATACAATAACAAAAATATGTTTCTGCACTCAATATATTATCAAAATTCTAGATAACGATTCGTTATATAATTCTAATAATTAAAATACAAAAAGACTGCAAGTGTCAAAAAGTATAACAAAACTTTGAACTTATTTAAGAGGCAGTGAAGTGAAGTTTGACAAGGTGTTGTCAGGAGCCGTAGCCCCAAACCAGTTTGCGGAGAAATAAAACAGGCCCCAATTTGATATGAATTAACTTATTACGATTGTTATCTAGCACCGAGCAATATCACAGCGTCACTATGAAAGTTAGCAATGCTTTAACTTAAATAGGTCCATATTTAACCCCTATAATAGTCATAATAAACTGACGGTTAACGTTACTTTTGTATATGAATCAGGGAAAATCAGTTATGGTTATTTTGTGCAGATTGGCTTCCTTCGGTTTTGCCTGCTAAATGTTCTTCATACTATATCCCGATAAAGCGTAAGGCTAAAAAAAATAAATGAAAAAGACAGAATTGATTACCTCCTTCCTTCTTTTTTGAAGGTGGTTATAAATGGTGGCACTTGTAGAACAAATATAGGTTTCCGTACTAGAATAATAATCTTTATTTGCTTAGTTCCCCACTTTTCACCGAGTTCTGGAGGCATTGCGTATTAAATGGCGGAACTCGACGCTGCGCTTTGCCTCGACGCCAGAGCGAAGAAATTAAAACATAAATGTAAATAAATATTTCATTCCCTCGAGTCAAGATCGAACGACTGGCCTCTTTCCAGTCTCCATAATTCGCTTTTAGTTAATAAAAAGTACAAGATCCATATCTATTCCATAGCTACCTCTTCCACTAAAGATTTGCCGACTCTCAAAGAAATTGAAGATTTTAAAGAACTTTGCGAATTTGAAGAGGGCACTCGTGCACTACTTTGCATGTGTTTGGCATATGATCTAATATTCATAATCCAGCATTAGCTTGAATCCTGAATTAGGCATGTAATGATTCAATGTATAAAGCAAAATTCTCCCCATTGACATAAAGTGGGATGACTCAAATGTTTTCAAATACCAGTAAATTAACATAGAAACTTAAAATATGCATCTTATTTAATAATTTTACAAAAATTTCAAGTTTCAAGAAAAATAAATATGTTGTTATTTTGCCAACTTTTCTATACAGTTTTTTAATCAACAAATACCTCTTTGTTTCAATAATATTTTAATAATTATTAATTTCCTTTCTAAGAATTTTCACACTCTTATTTAACTCTTCAGAACTATTTAGGTACATTAGAATATGCACTATAAAGTAATTATATATTAAACTACTTTTCTTTGTCAATAGTGTTATAAATTCTAGAATACATAAATTTCTATTAATAGTTTCCCTTCATAATAAAAACAGTGAAACATAAATAAAAAACCAAATAAAGTAACAGATTTATTTCCATTTCTACTTACAGCTAACTGAATAGAAAATAAAACAAAAAAGACTAAATAAATTATTTTTTTTTTTAGATGGAAGCATTATCTTCTTAATGTAAAAAATGTCTATTGATAATTCAATTTTATTCAAGCGCTGCTCTTAGGTTTTGGAGCCCAGGCCTCGACTTTAGGTGTAGTTGTACTGTAAGGAACATATTGACCAGTTGTACCTGATAAATTCTCAGTAAATTCTGCCATCCATTTGTATTTTGGTCGGCTTGGATCCTGAAATATAATAAATATTTATATCTGTTAATATATATATATATATATATTTAATTTCTAGCAAATTACTAGTAATTAGAATAACAGAAAAGACTTTATAAAAATAAATAATACAAAATAATATAACAAAAAAATCCTAAAATCAAATCTGCATAGCCATCAACAGTTAACTGCAGTACTGTGTAAAAGTAAACATTCCACTATTAAAAAACTTATTATATCACCTGGTGTGGAGGAAGATCAGTTTTGTAATGGAGCCATCCATACCATTCAGCTGGAACCTGAAAATAGTAAATGGATGTTAAACTTTCTTAAGAGACCATTGTGACGCAGGGGCACAAGTGTGCAATTTGTTTTTTTTTACACTGAATAGGCTTGTGTTTGACTGCATCAATCAAATCATCAAATCTATGGTGGTGCATGCTTGTCTAATAAGTACCTATTGACTGTTTTGGTACTTGGTTCTAACTATAAACACTATTAGTTGTGGGTTCCATTCCCACTAGAAAAATATTATTTTCTTTTTATTTCTCTGTTCTGGCATATTGTTACAAAGCAAAGCGCAGCATTATATTTCACTATTCAACATACAAGACCTCAAGAAGTGGAAAATGGGGAAATGGAAAACAGAATGTATATTATACTAGATTTGCAGGTTACCTCTGCCTACTTTACAATGTGAATCTATAAAAAATGACTTGTTACAAAAGCTAATATACAATTAAAGTCAAACAGTGGTGCTGTCAAACAGCTAACCCAAATTATCCCAAATTTTCAGAAAGCTAAGAAAAGTATATACCCTGCAATAAATATTAATTAAAATAAAAATACTTTAATACGGACCTGACTACCATCATAGTTCATGTGGTATTTGTCAGAATACTCCACCCATCTGTTCCTGCTGTAAAAATAGCGCGGGTTCTCATAGTACTTGTTGCCGAAATTATCTTCACCTACTAGATGACCATCTTTAAGTTCATCTTGTCTAAAAAACAATTTATTCTTATGTTAGAAAATAATATCTAAAATTAATGTATGCTTGACAAGTCGAGGCCACCATAAAGTTAGTTTTAGGTTGAGCATTTTGTATATTAGCAGTTTTTATATCTTCTTTTTATTTACTTTCTTTCCAAGTGTACAATTGCCAAAAGTTTAGAAAGTCAAACAAACAAATATGTATTATATATAAAATAAATGAAACATATATATAAACAACATTCAGAATATACATGTAAACATCTTTACTCAATGTACCATTATATATTTTATTACTTTCTGGACTCAATTCTATCCATATAATGTTAATGGTCATGTTAAATAATAAATGAATACTGTTCATTTGAATCAAATAATTTATTCAGGTGCCATTAAAGCTTTACACTTAATTGTACTATCGATTGATAACATTATAAAAAAGTAAATGTTTTAAAAAATATTAATAGAAAAAGTATCTTTCGTCATTACAAACTTATAACCCAAAAATTACATAATAAATATTTGTATATATTTACATACCTGTACAGCTTAAAGAGGGACGCACGAATGCCACCGTTCTGACGAATGATGTTGAAAAAATTTGCAACTTTGTCTAGGGCCAAGATTTTGGCGATGGAATTAGACATTTTTAATAAGAAAATTAAATTTTCGTTCAAGTCAAAATATCAAAATAAAAATTTGACATTTCAATTTAGTGATTTGACAGTGACAGTTGTGTTAAAAGTTTCTGCTTCGTATTTTATGGAATTAAGGCGTGCCAAATGGGACAAATGAGTCCCGTGGAATAGAGCAGATACGATGAAGATTAATCAGTTAATATATAAAATATGGCAATAATATATTTTTGTAAATAAAAAAAATAACAAAATATAATAGGGGAGCTGAAGATGAAGACTTCGGAATTTACTAAAGCATGGCAGATTATTTTACTAAGGGATTCCTTGCACTCGGTTAACCGAGTACTCTAGCACTTCCACCAAATATCAGCCGTATATATATGGCCGCGCGTCTAAAATAAACGATCAGATTAGTTAAATGATTTAAGTATCGCAACCCAATAGGTCTCTATGACGTTCGAGTAAATTCCGACTTGGCATCGTCGATTCCCCTACTAAAATATGTAATAAACGTGCAATTTCATCACAAGATTTATATTTATATTTTTTATTTTATTATACGGTTTAGAGTAAGGCAGGTATCGAGGGATAATTTATTACAAGCTGAGCCCCCTCAGCTTGAAAAAATTTATCCCTTGATTTGAATGAAAAGCGTGATTAGAAGTACATATTGATCAGTCAGTCTGAAAAACAACAATCTTACAAATAAAGTAAAGTTAATTTTAGTAGATTCTGTTTTTCTGTTACATTGAAAAAATATTTTTGTTTTGTAACGTTATCCCATTCAATGCACCTTCTATGTGTTACTTTTGGCGCTTAGAATGTTACAAATCATATACCACTCTTAACTATTTCTATTTGGTCATGTGGATAATGTTGTAGTTAAAAGCTTACTTTATGGCACAATAGTCAAAAGAATGATTAACATTTTATTAAGCCAGAGCATTATTTATTAATATTCTCATTTCCTTAGTCTGGGACCAAGACAAAAACCCGGCGTCGAGTTCCGCCGCTCAACACGCAATTCTTCAATAGTTCGGCGAAAAATGAAGAATGGTGGTGTCTTTACACTAGATTCCCACCCTCTGCCTACCCTGCTGTGTGTGTGGAATACAGTGTGAAGGTGATTATAAAAACTTTGCGTGATTAAATTAAAAGATTTTGTTTAGAAACTGGTTCCTGCCTTTAAAACCCCAGCACATAGAATAATATTAAATATTTCAACAATAAAACATGTAACTTTAACAGCTTTAATAAAATAATATATTAAAAGTAAGGCCAGTCGTGGCGCAGGGACACAGTGTGTGACTGTACAATCGACCGGTTGTGGGTTCAATCTCCACTCTAGGAAATGGTATATTTATTTACATTTATATTTTCATTTCTTCACTCTGGTGTCGAGGCAAAGCGCGGTGTTCAGTTCCGCTACTTAACAATGCAAATGCAAACAAAGCAATGCCTGTAGGATTCGGCAGAAAGTGGGGAATGGAGTGTCTTAACACTAGGTTCCCTCTGCCTACCCTGCTGTGCGCGGGATACAACGTGAACCTGATTTAATTTTAATTTCATATATTGAGTGTTCAGTTTTCAAAATGCAGAATATACTAATTAATTCTTTCGAGTAGAAACCAATCCAGGACTGATGCTTTTACAGTCAAACTCACACCACCAATCAACCAATCAACATTCTCCAGCTTAAATAAAATTGAAAAGTCTATCACATTTTTTATATATAATTTATTGTTAAAACATAAATATTATATACAACAACATTGTAAACCTAATTATTCTGATGATTTTGATTTCTTTTGCACTTTTTTAGATATTTTATCTGTTATGACATCATCTAACACAATGGTAACTTTAAATTCATCTATTGCATCATTATTTTTTCTTTTCTTTTTATTTTTAATAGTTACGTCACTAGTACAATTTTCTTCTAAAGATATTTTATCATCTTTAGTTGTTTTGATTTTCTTTTTACTTTTTATGTGATGATTTAATTCAATTTCACTGTTAATATTATTGTCATTATCATTATCTTCATTATTTGCTTTGAAGGAGCCAGCAGTTTTTGGCATACATCTGTCATTAGATAAATTTTGACTATTATCATTATTTAGGTTCTCTTTTTTTCTCTTTTTAGATTTCTTTTCTTTTTCTATAGTGGCAACATTTTCATTCTCTTGATTCTCAATATCCCTGACACTTTCACTATTTGTTTCTAATATGCTATGATTTAAACCATCACTTTTTAAAACAAAGTTGTCAATAGACAAATCACCATTATAATTATTATTTAAGGTCTCTTTTTTTTTCTTTTTAGATTTCTTATTTACTTTTTCTATAATGGCAATATTTTCCTTTACCTGAGCCTCAACATTATTAACATTATAATTTTTTAAAATATAATCATTAGCTAAATCAACGCTATCACTATCATTTAGCGTTTCTTTTTCTCCTGTTTTAGATTTCTTATTGACATCGTCTTCTATAATTGCAATATCGTCATTTTGCTGAGATGGTCTAGTGTCATTATCTATAGATTCATTAAAACTACAACGTTTTTTCTTTTTTTTCTTAGATTTTAATGTATTTAAATCTTGGTCATTATTCAATAATGTATCTTCGACTACTTGATTATCTTTAGATTTGTTTTTAATTTTTTTTGCATGGGAATAACCTTTGAATCTAGATTCTTGGAGTAATAATTGTTCTTGTTGTTCTATTCTTGCCAATTTGCCTAAAGCCCTAAGTCCATGGCGAGCACCTCTGTAAAAAGTAATTTATAATATTAGTATTTATAATATAATATTAGTATTTTAATTTCAATCATCAATGGCCACTATTGAACTACTAACAAGAGTAATTTTTGATAACATACATTATAAAGATGCCCAAATATTTTTTTTTATTAAGTAAAAGAAAAGACATTAATATTAAACTTCTTAGTAGTTGAAAAGAGTGATATGTTTTTATCACTCTTTTCAACAACTGCAAGTTTTTCTTTACTTTATGCAGGGACCATCGATATATATAATATTTATTAATTAAGATTTAACTTTATTGAAATTAAAACATAATCATTATTTATTGTTTATTAATAAAACATAAAATTTTGAATGTAGTGGGATTTGAACCCACGCCTCTTTGGATCATCAACCTATGTTGTTATTCTTATACACTTGTTACACCATATTTGTTGTTAGTTGTGGGGAGATAAAATAAAAAAATAACATACTTATGTGCTGTCCTGCCATTACAAGCAGCAAAGAGTTGTTCATCAGTCATCTGAACCACTTCATCATTCTCATCACTTGACTCTGACTCCTGAACTCTAACTATTTTAGCTCCATCATTTTCAAAAACCTCAGTCCTCACAAAGAAATCTTTGTATTCCTCCTCTGAATTTGCATTTTTAGATTTATTTTTACCTTTCAATAGAAATGTGTTGTTTGTTATTTCAAAATTTTCATCTTTGCGTTTAATCCTTTTTGTTTTTCCTTTATTATCTTCAACCTGAAAGTTTTATTTTACCTTCACACTGTATCCCACATAAAGCGAGGTAGACAAATGTAACTTAGTATTAGGGCCCATGATATATAGATTTGTTTTGTACCCATGTAAGGAAATAAAAATAATTATTAAAAATATTTTTTTACCTCGGTGGGAAGTTAATGTCATATTTATTGTAAAAGGTAATATTGAGTACTTGTAATTGTTTATAATAGAACATTAATTAGCACTTATTAAAAGATAATAAGGCTAATGGCTCTATGGCTAGGCTCACCACCAGAGGCTTATAGCCATAAGCCTGTGGTGGTGAGTTTCATCCTACTCAAAAAAATATATAATTCTCCATAAAGACAAACTGCAATGTTGAGTTTCATCAGTTAACATACAGTGTCTTGAATTCAGAGAGAGAATATGATATCTTGACACTATACTTGGTTGTCTTTGACTTCATTAAAAAAATACAAGATTAAAGCTTTATTCTAAGCTTTTACTTAAATTCTATTTCTAATTGTTAACTGTTTAAAATATTCTGATAAAGCTTATATATTTTTTGTATAACAAATTAACGAACGCTGATACTAGAGTAACTTTCAAAAAGTTTATTTACTTTTTTGTATAGTTATATGTATAGTTTATTGTATATTATTTAAGAGAAAAAAGAAAATAATAATATAATTACTTAATATTTCGTGTACCTGTACATTACTAGCCGCTTTATTATAAAGTTCATTCCACCAGTGCTCAGTGAAGTCTTTTGCAGGGTCGTAACCGACACCAGTGATACTTCTTTTTAATTTTGGCTTAAGAGCTTCTGATATTCCATCTTCTTTCTTACCCAAACCTTTGCCTTAAATTATACGATAAATTAAGATATAAGATATAATAAAATATGAGAAGATTTAAATGTTTATAATTAAAAGACGAATTTACATTACTTCACGAAACTTACCGTCGGTCCAACCGTATTTTTCTAATTGTTTTCGAGCAAATTCCATATTAATTATTTAAATGTAAAATATAAAATGTACATTACATATATATTTTATAGTAATTGCGTTTATTTATAACTTTATAACCTATAAAACTATAAAACGCATGACAAGTTGACAAATTAGGGATCTGCACAGAACACATATATCCAAAGGAGATTGACAACTTGATGACTTCAGACAGATTAACAGTCTGAAGTCATATCATATATAAACCTAAAAAAAATGAATATTAGAAAATCTTGTGTTTTGCGAAAATGTACAAACCAACAATGCGCTGGAAAAATAATTTGTTTTTTTAGTTCCAAAGGAACTGGTTAAAAGCTATGGAAAGGGTAGATCCATTTGGAGATAAAAGCATAGTGTATTGATGTGAAGACCATTTTGACGTAAATATTTCACTAAAATTAACTTCACGCTGTATCCGATCCCCACTTTCCGCCGAATTCTTAGGCACTACCACTACCCCTTTGGGTATATGTGTTCTGTGGGCACTACTTACGTGTTGAGTGGCGAAACTCATGCACTTTGCTTCGCTCCAGAGTGAAGAAATGGAAATATAAATTAAAATAAATATCTCATTTCCTCGAGTGGGTATCGAACTCACAGCCTCCCTACTACGACTGGTCTTTAAAGTGATAATCTTTTAAGTAGGCCTTCTTAATATTTTATCCTTTTGTAGTTTGCTTTCGTTATTTGTATCAAAACTTACATATTTTCCATTACGCTTACAGTATAACAGAGTACTTGAAAACGTTTAATTCTTTTTAACTAACTGCTAGATATTACTATATTTTTTCATCGTCATTTTAATTTTTATATGTATTTTAATCCTTATTATTTCATTTAATTTTTAATTAATATGTACTAAATATGAATTTATAAAATAAACATTTAAAAACCCGTATATTTAAAAAATCTACAAAAAAGAAATTTAGTGCATCTGCTCAACTTGTGGGTGGATAAGATCGCTCTTCCACAAGTCTGGGACTACTCTGACTGGTCAAGGTGTCGAAAAAAACGTGCTAGCATCTATCACAATTTAGGACCACAAAAACTAAAGGACAGGTTCCGCTTGACTTGTGGATGTCCAAAGAAGACAGAACTAGCCAAATAGCTTTTTGGCTGAACTTAACGTTAAGTATTGAGCTCTGACAATATGGGATAGCTGGCGTCATTATTCCAAGCTGAGTAGTTCCAAGTGTGTAGTTCTTAATCTCCTCAGAAACTCTTTGACTTTGCTCTAGAAATTAATTAGACCAGTGTATCGGCCTAGATTTGATTGAAAATTGTCTTTACCTATATGTAAAATAGTCTTGTTCAACTGTATGTAAAAACCCTTGCCCCGCTTCCTATCAGCGTCTCTCAGTTTTATGCTGTATCTCGTATGTAGCAGGTACTAGGTAGTATCTACCCGGCAGAAGAAACCTAGTATTGACACTCCACTCCGCACGTTTCGCTGACCTCTGGAGGCATTGCCTGTTGAGTTTTGTCAACTGACTGTTGTCAACTTTGATAAAATGATCATCGTTCCTAAAATATCTTTAGATACGCCAATGGACGCTGTCCCACTGCCGTTACTCGACAATTATTAAAATAAAATTATAATATAATTTAATGAAAAGAAATTTAGCTCAATGAAGGATCAGTAGCTTGTGTGTTTTAAGAAAAAAAAAACATAAAATAAAACAGGAATGTATAATAATGAAATTCAAATTAATAACAATAATAGGTCTGGTACATAACATCTAACTTTGAATTACAATAAAAATCCTTTAATTTCCATATATTATGGTTTACAATCGCCCAGATCTTCTATAGTAGATTCGTTATTGCTGTAAATAAAAATAAATAATGTTATATTTATGTCTAAGCTTGTGTTCCGCTCGTGGCTTTTGCCACTTCGGTACACGGTCATTTATATATTTTAAACAAAACTTTTGAACTAAATTAATCAAGTCGACAGTACGGTCGACGAGTCGTGGCCACGCAATTTTTATTTTAAGACTTTTCTTACTATTGATTACTTGTTCAGACAAAGTAACTTCACGGTGGCCACGACAGGTCAACAGTACTGTATGTTTTTGATGACATCACATTACAAGCCTTTGATATTGTTGGCTTTACTTTTATACAATTTGTATATATTATACGTATAAAGCTTTCCTTTGCAGCACTCTGTCTATTAGTGAAAACCGTATTAAAATCCGTTGTAGAGTTTTAAATAAATAAGCTCACAACAACAAGCGATTGTGTTTTATATTAAGTATTTAAGCAAATAGAGATCTCTTTTATTATTGTCATCCCTCTTCCACATATAGCAGGGTAGACAGAGAACTTGGTGAACATTTTGATCTTCGTTTTCACTGCATTACGCCCTACTGGGGAAATAATAATTATTTAAATATAAATTATATTTTCCTTTCGAATTCGTCCTATGTGAGTGAGAAAAGAACCCACAACTGTATCATATATAGTCAAATACTAATTCATTGCACCACAATGGTTTCAGTATCTACATTTATTATATAAATACTGCAGAATCAAACATAATATACTCTCATCTTACTAGATTAATAAAACAGCTATAGAACTTAGCGCTAAGTAAATATTATTTATATATAATCATTCCCCCGAGGAAACGAAACAGCGTTCATGACCAGAAGCTGCAACGCGACTGCTCCAAAATGAAGAAAATGACAATATAGTGAAAAATAATCATTCTCCCAAATAGGAACTGAATCTTGAGCCATCGCCTTATAAGCGTTACCAAAAAAAATTAAAATCAATCTAAAACATTCTGAGAATAAATTAAACATTTAAAAAAAAAACAAAACTTCAAAACTAGCAGCATTATTTTATACTCTCTACCAAAACTAGTGATGTTAACCATTTACAAAATGTGTCACCGGATTTTCGAGTACAGTATACATTTAAAAGTAATTAATTCTTTAATGTAATTTGCTGTAATTTCTCGTCAATTACAGTACGGTTGTACGGTACCAGACTTGAAAGTTAGGTTTTCTAAATTTTCTCGTAATGTTCACTCGTTTGGGAAAAAATTATTAAACGTAAGGACATTTCTAAAATCAATCCCTTCAAAACGGCCACGACTTGTAGACCGCACTGGAACAAATAATGTCATTGGTTAACATCACTCAATAAATTTTCTTACCAATTTAACATATTCTCAGAATTATTTTATCGTTTAACTTCTGGATAGTAATTATCGTTGGGATCTCGTTTGGACCTTTCTAAATAACGCAATCCGTGGTCGCCGTATGATGAATAGTTTTCAAGTAAAGGCTTCGATAATAATTCAGGTCTGAAATTCTTCAGGAAATATATCCAGCATTGTACTGTTTCTTGTTCTGTGGACCTGTTGGTTCAAAGTAAAATATAATTTCTACTATATCCTCCTTTTTTTTTCCTTCCCACTTTATCCCACACATAGCAGGCTCAGACTCCTCACACTCCATTCCTCATTTTAATTCTTTCTTTCTTGTAAGCAGGGAAAGAGAAACATGTTTGTGCCAATAGTTTATTATATGTTTTTTTTACACCAATTGAAATATTTCAGGAGAAAAAAATGCAATAACATTATTGTTTTTGCAATAATTATATGTAGAATAATAATCAGCTTCATCCTGTATACCACACACAGCAGGATAAACAGAGGGAACCTAGTGTTAAGACACTCTGTTCCCCACTTTCTGCCGAATTCTGGAGGCATTGCTTGTTGAGTGGTAGAACTCAATGCGGCGCTTAGCCTCGACACCAGAGCGAAGAAATGGAAATATTAATTTAAGCAAATATTTTATCTCCTCAAGTGGGGATTGAAACCACAACCAGTTGGTTTTACAGTCACAATTTGTTCCACTGAGCCACGACTCAACAGACAGACTGTACAGCTATATAAATTTGCTATCTAAATTTTATATAGAGCAAAAGTGAAGAGATAATTTGAATAATATTAATTCCTTATAACAATGCATTAGAAATACATTAATTCTCAATTAACTCTTTTTTCAACTTTACATAGTGTTTGATTCCAGTCATAGTGCAGAATCCAGAATTTGGTGGAAACATGGGGGTCAGAAAAGTCATAAGAAACTCTTTCCCTTCATCTTCCCTAGTTACTTCTGCCTGCCTTGTTATATGCTGAATACAACATGAAATTATAATAAGAATAAGTATGCAATAACTCATGAACTCACCCTTTGCTAACAATAATTTCATCAATTTCCCTAATATAATAATTAGGATGGTCCTCTAATATGTCTAGTTTGCTAAGCATTATCTCATCCACTTCATAGACTTCACCTTAAATCAGATTAATATTAAAAAAATAATATTGTTTTACTCAATACTAAATCATACCAATACTATACATAAAAATGCTTAAAACACTAAAAGGTAATAAAAGGTTCACAATAGGTAAGGTAAACTCGTCCAAGCAACCCTTACTACCCTTATAACTACAAAATACTTGTAATTATAATAATAAATCATTTCTCTCTTTGATATCATTATCCACAGCAATTACATCAGTGAAGTTCTTTGACATTATAATAAACCGTTATAATGAATTATTTTCATTTTTCCACTCTGGTAAAATAAATTGCAATTTATTTATTTATTGGTTTTTATTAGGGAAACAAATGGAACATTAAATTTGCAAATGTTAAGTTATTAAAGTTACTGTTAAATTCTTTGAATTAGAAGCTAGAAGTCCATTGCCTACTATGCTATGTGTTAAAGCGCAATAATCAATACAATAACTACAGACAGTAAATCTTACCTTTAACATAATGCCCAATGCCAGGGCTGTGCAACAAGAATGGTATATTATATTTCGTTCCAATGATTAAGGGGTATTTAGTTTTAGTTCTGCCTTCACTTAGAAATTTTCCAACTCCATGTTCTGGATTCGTAAGCCAATGGTGATTTGGCTCATTTCGTTTTAATGTGCCATATACAAAAACTTTGTTAGTCATCTGTACAGAGAATTTAGAGAATGATTTATATTTTTAATAAATGCACATGTAAATTTATGCGTTTTTCATATTGTATAATCTAGTAGGCTTACTCACTGTTTTGTAACTTCGGCAGAAGTTGCCTTTTATTTGCAAAGTTAACTTGAGTAAATATTTCATTCAATCTATATTTATGACGAGAAAAATATTCTTAACTACATATTAATTTTTGAAGTAAAATATATTTTATATACATTAATCAATTTCAAAAAATCTTATATTCAATTGTAGGAATAATAAAACTAAATTAACTAAAGAAATATTAAAATAAACATTGGATTGAAGTTGTCAGTTAATAACCACAGAACAATAAGACCGAAACAAAAATCAAACTTTTATTTTATTTTTATCGTAAAAACACTATAATCATTTTTTTTTTAGAAAATTTTCATTTTTAATATTTTATGTTTATTTAATTTAATAATGAGGAATATATTTGAGATGTTGCCACAATATTTTCACTATTTCAGCGTTTAACGGGTTGGAATCTTATATTTAAATAGAACTAAATCTATAAAGCTTTTAAATAACATGTATGAGAATAAAATAATAAAAAAATATAAATAAAAAATAATCAAATTAAGCTAAGATGTTATGAAAAAAAATGTTTGAATAAAATCAGCTTCACGCTTAATCCCATATACAGGAGTGTAGGTAGAAGGAGCCTAGTGTTCTAAGACTCCGTTTCTCACATTCCAACGAATTTTTAGAGGCAATGCGTGTTGTATGGTGGAACTCAACGTCGCGCTTTTCCTCAACATTACAAAGAACGAACAAAGAAATGAAAATATAAAATGAAAAAATATTTAATTACCTAGAGTAGAGATTGACGTACACGACGACTGAATAATTTATATTTAATTAAATAATAATAATTTCTATTTAAATAAATCAAAGAACATCAATTATATCAACTTTTTTTTTAACTTCTCGCAGTATTTCCATTATAACACTTAATTAAAAATTAAGTTATAAATAACATAGAAATTATTTTCTTATTTTGTGAGTTTCACGCCGTATCCCATATATAGCAGGGTAGGAAAAGAAAGCCTAGTGTAAAGACATTCTATTTTCTAGTTTCCACCACTTTGGTCTACACTCGTTATAATAAAAAAAATAAGTTCAAAAAGTAAAACTCGAGTGTTGATAATCAAACTCAAGTATGAATCAAGAAAATATTGCCACCTGAAATTGAAAATCTTGGTCATGTACCACATTCACTTTATTTTTTAAGATTTATCTCTTTTACTTGATTGCATTAAATTACAAATTCATAATTATGCTTAAACCAGAAATATTTTTAAAAGTAACATTAATATGTTGTGTTTACAAAATAACATTCATAAACAATGAAAACATGGTATCACTAAGGCTAGATGTCATTGACTGATCGCGAATTGCGTACGAGATTTCGAGTTTGTTCGTTCTCATTGAAATCGACTCTATAGTTGAATATTTCACGTCCTCATGGATGGTTCGCGTTACTCAAAACAATTTAGTGATTATTATAAAATCGTGTTTAATTTTCATAATGTGTATTTTTAATATCCATTGATATTAATTGACATTTTTCGTGAACTGTATAAAGTTTATCCTGTGTCATAATAATAATAGAAACATATTAAATAAATAACAAAAATGAGATTGGCGGGCACAATTTTTACAAATGTTACCAAAATGTTGGACTTTTATTCACAATTCAACCCATCGCCGCTTTCTATAAAGCAATTTATTGATTTTGGTAAGTTTTGTTATGTATAATCATTTAGTAAATAATATCTATATTGGTAATCGATTGCAGTTTTTATTTTGTTAGACAATCAAGGCTAAAATATTTTCACAATAAATATGGCTTGCTTGATATTATTTCACTTTCTATTTTTATTTATTTAATGTAGGGATAAATGAAGACGTAATGAGCTTAACCTGTCTTGTCTTACGTATTTGACAAGGTCAAGAAGGTTGTGATACTTTGTGTAAAAACTAAATATTAACTTATAAATTCTCAATAAAACAAAATTTATGAATTAACCCTAAGTTTATATTATGATTTGTTTTAATTCTGATAATTTTTATTTTATTATTTTAGTTGATTTGTTGTTTGTTGTGTATGACAAATTTACTTTTTTACCACAATATAATATACTAATAACAAAGACAATATGTTTTTGCTAGTTAGATAATAATTTTTAAACAATTCTTAATATATGTAAAGATTTGTTTATAAATTATTACCATCATTTTTAAATTATATTTCTTATAGAAAATTGAACTACAGTATAAAAAATACTTTGAAATAGATAATTGTTGTATTATCTTTCAACGAAATGTAAAAAAAAATTTGTTTATTTTATGAATAAAATCTATAGAATGAATTATGCAAAGAGATTAATTTATTACTTTTATTTTTTTATTATTATTCTTTATACCAAAGTACAGAAAGTATATATTATGCAAAAACTGCCAACCAGTAAACAATTTATTTAATTCTTTTAATTATAAGGATATAAACATATTATTATGTTCATGTGAAAAATTATACAAATTTTTATTAAATATTTTATTTGTCTTATGTTATAACAATTTATACAAGACAAATAAATTATATAATTCTTCATTCAATATTTCATTTGCCTTTTATAATAAGTAAAATTGATGCTTTGATCAAAGACTTTATATCTTTAAAGAATATACAGTATTTAGTTCAAGAAAATTGCAACAAAATATTTTTTTTATTGAATTGATTGAAACTTTAGTTTTCAATGTATGGATACTCTTTTTGAAATAAGAATGTTATTAGAACATGACAGTAATTCAGATTAGTAAACAAATAATTATGTAGTTCCAGTGAGAAGCAGTGTGTGTGAGCAGCTAGTCTTGAATAATACCTTTAATGACACTTAAAAAGTCATAACTTAAGAGAAAAATTAATAATAACTGTTGTTCATTAGATTAAAGAGTTAAAACATATATATTTTATAGAAAGTAAAAAAGACCAGTACAGAAGTAAGACTATGATGTTTTTTTTTTTTTTGAATTTCACTTTGTGTTAGGTATATAGGCAGAAAGAACCTTGTGTCAGGACACTTTGTTTCTGCCTTTAGCTCAAATTAAAGATATTCTATGTTGAATGTCTTAATGCAACACCTTACTATTGCATTAAAACATTCAAATGCTACTGGTCCTGAGTCATGTCTCTGTGAAGGAGCGATGGAGCTACTTCCAGGAGCTGCTTAACACACAGCACACCCCAATAACCCTTGACAAATCTTATAATTGCCCTCGACGGATGAAGAAAGGAAAAGAGGTGGGACCTGATGATATTACAATCAAAGGGTGGATATCATTGGGCCTTCTTGATGTCCAACATTGAACTATTTCTGTATCTCAATAAGATTTCAGCTGGAATCAGGCACATTTGACACCATTTTCGCTCTCGGATCTTTGATGGAGACATACAGGGAAAAAAACATAGCTCAGCGTGTGGTTTTTTAGATCTCCAGAAGGTTTTTGACTGTATGTCTTGTATTTGGTGGGTGTTGCGATCCAAATGGATTCCCGAAGCCTATATTGAGATTATCAGAGAAAAGTATTATGACTCTGCTTCAATGGGTAGGACTGCTGTTGGTGACACCAAACCCTTCCAGATTACAGTGGAGGTTCACCAGGGCTCGTCTCTCAGTTTGTGTTTGTTTAATGTAGTGCTGGACACTGTCTTGGCTCACATTCAGGACCAGCCTCCATGGCTGATGATGTACGCCGATGGCATACACTCATTGATGCTGAAGCGTAAAGTGAACCAAGCAGTGCTAGGCCACACTTGAGAATGGTGTCATAGACCGAGTACATGGCCTGCGGGAGCCCAGGCTCGAGCACTATTCATATAGGTCCTGAACCAGCCGTTAAGTTGGAAAACTTCAGGTATCTTGGATCCATTATGCACAAGTCTGCAGGTATGGATCAGATATCGATATCTATAGCCTGCCGATAAGCGCTGCCTGAGCATCTATTATGCATATGCATAATGCTAGAGAATGTGTGTACGCATAATAGATGCCATAACACACACACAGAGTAAGACAGTCTCTAGCATTAACAGCTGTATATAACATAATCTTTGTAACTATAACAAAATGTTTTGCTATAACATTACCCTATTGTCTCAAACTTTTAAAAGACTTAAAAAAAGTATAAAAAACTATATTTTATTCAATTTTAAAACATATATTAACACAACTCAAAAACTATTTTAACCAATGAGGCCAAATAAGAATATTATGTAATTAGCAATATTAAACAAAAACAGTATAATCAAGTTGTTTTCTTTACTAGAATGTACCGAAGGTTAAATGTCAAAATTCATTCACATTAATTATCTTGTGTTCACACACATGAATGCTATTTTAATAACATTTATATGTATTTATTATTATTAAATAATATTTATATGTGTGAGTAGGAGAGCTCATTTTTGTGAACGAGAATGAATGTTCAGTCAACGTGTAAATTTTTGCGTTCAGTATCTATATTAGTTCACTGTTGAGATACCTTCTACTAACACCATTCTTCGATCGGCTCAAAACGAGACGTTGTGTTTTTTAGAGGAGACCTTTCGGTTTTTTAGAGAAGCGCTTTCGTTTTTTTAAGGGCGGCGTTCTTTTTTTTTAATTTATTTTTTTGGTGGGTTACATTCTTTTTAGATAGTTGTTTATTTTTCCCGGCTGCTAAAGAAGGGTTATGTCTTTCGCGCGTATCTTTTATGTATATAGTATGTAATATTCTTTTTTACCCCATATCTCCAGAACCGCTGAACGGACTTACATAATTGAGGTATCGTTAGATTCGTATTAGCAGCCCAAGCGTTCTTAGACAGATGACGTTAAAAAAACAAACATACGATAAAAGATACCAGGAACCCTGCATAATTTAAAGACGCCCCGACTGTTAATCCTAATAAAATGGTGTTTCTTCTATTAGTTTATTTTGTTTCTTATTTTTTTTACTGTTAATTGCATTATACTCTCCCCGCTGTTTTGATAGATATCCACTTCCACTGGTTGGCTGGAAGAGATTTCTTTTAGAAATAAGCCCACATTGTTCACCAACTTTTCTTTGTATGTTTTGTTTGATGCAATAAAGAATATAATAAACTATTGGGCTTGTTTATGTTCGTTTCAGTCGAAGTTTTTATTTTTATGAATATTTTTTTTATCATCGTTATCATAGTGCTTTTATGTTTTGTTTTGGGTATTATTGACACTTTTACGACACCAGGACACACAAGCAAAAAACGAATACAAGACTTGACGTTCCGTTTTGAACAGACCCGTTCAAAACGGAACGTCTGCTGATTTAATTTTTTTATGTCTAAAAATTCATATAAGTCTAACATTTTCACTATTTTCATTCAATTTATCAATCTATCTTCCATCTCATGTTTATTTATTTGCATTTAAAAAAAATATCCTTTATCTTATCTATTTTATTCATTCCCTTCTTTAAAATATATTTATTTTTTTCTTAATGTTATTTAGAAGAGGTTAAATCATTAATAAAAAAAACACCGTTAAATAAAAAATATGATATAACAAACGGACGGTCAACATATTCATATTATATCTACGTGTACGTACGTACGTGTACATTTGTTTTGTTATTGGCGTATGCAAAGCATATTAGGTTACTCATTCTTTGAACAATAGCTGTAGAAGTGTTACCATGATTGCTGCAATCAAATTTAGGATAAAATAAAATATGAAGTGATAATGGTTTTTATTGCTTTTTTGTCATCTTCACGCTGTATCCCGCACACAGCAGGGTAGGCAGAGGGAACCTAGTGTTAAGACACACCGTTCCTCAACGCCGCGCTTAGCCTCGACACCAGAGCGAAGAAATGGAAATATAAATTTAAGTAAATATTTCATCTCCTAGAGTGGGGTTCGAACCCACAACCAGTCGGTTTTACAGTCACACTTCGTGCCCCTGCGCCACAACTGGCCTCCTGGCTTTTTTTTTTACTTATTAACTAATAATAAGATTTAGTTATTAGAATATTATAACCAAATAACCACATATTGTAAAATTTTTCATACAACTCATGTTTTTTATTTAACAGGATATATTGATTAAATTGAGGATATTTTATTTTGTTCAGAATATACTTAAATTTGAAATTATATTGGTATTCGAATGAAGTGAGTGTTCTTAACCGACAAAATAATATAAAGTCGAATAAAGTGAAATAAAAAAAAGAACTATATTCAGGTTCTTTTAAAAATATACCCACCTGAAAAAAATGCGAAAAACGCGTGACGCGTGTCGCAAATAATTTAAAAGAGAATAATTTTGTAATCATGTTAATTGGACACAGCAATGTGTACTAACTACTGTGTAGATTAAAGATTGAAAAATACTTTAATCTTAACTGATAATATCCGTAAGAAATAACAAAATTTTGTTTAACAATGTACGAAAATACAATATGTTGTTATGGTCGGACGTAGAATATGGTAAATTTCCTTTTCTTATTACTGAGGAAGGCGGTTCTTCATTGATGCTCTTTCGTCAGCTTTACGCGGAGTCCCGTTGTTTGGTTTGAGTGGAGTGGCGGCACACAACGCAATACGTTCTATTGTTAGCACTACAAGGAGATGAAAATAATTCATGTCCCTGAGTGGAAGTCGAACCCACAGCCGACGCTTTTGTAACCTGGCGTTGTGCCGACGCGGCCTCTATAAATATAACAATATATACCTAATAAAATAACTGTGGTATAAAATACCATATTTACATAAACAGACAGTTTTATCCATTGTTCAAAACACAGCTTGGCTTCTCTAACTGTGACCTACATTGATATTGTAGTTTATTTACAAATTAAATGAGTAACACTATACGCCATATGGCCTACTCTGCTCTCACTTTTATGGTCGATACACGAAACACTGTATGAATATAGAACACGTTTCGCATATATATTCAAAATATTATAATATCAAATAGGTTTGAGGCCTTCGTGGCTCTGGGGCACAAGCGTGCGACTTAATCGAACCCATAACTGGGTTCTGGGTGGGTTCGATTACCACTCGGATGTGGAACGGGGTGTGTCAACACAGGTTCCCGGATGTGCTCTGCTTACTCGGCTTAATTGCGGGATTAAAAATAATTTATTTTTAAAATTTATTTTTAAAATAAGTTTTGAACTACTTTTCAAACTAAAAATTATACATTAATTTTTAGTTTGAAAAGTAGTTCAAAATGTACATTTATTTTCTATTTTTATATTTGTATACAGAAAATAAATAGATTATTTATATTCATATATTAATATGTACGTACGTATTTGTATACTATGGTAATTATATTGTATTGTTTGGTAACTACACACGCGTTTTACTATGCGTTTGTAACAATTCCTTCTTGTGATAATTGTATGTACATCGTAAGTAGGGTTAATCGTTTAATGTTCACGTTGAAAATATGGGTTAGTTTAGTGTGAAATGAATTGAATTTTTACTTTCATTTTGTCTCGTATCGAGGAGGAGGAGCTAGTGTTAAACCATTCCATTGCTTCATATATAAAGAGGCCGGCCGTGGCGCAGTGGCACGAAGTGTGACTGTAAAACCGACTGGTTGTGGGTTCGATCCCCACTCGAGGAGATGAAATATTTACTTAAATTTATATTTCCATTTCTTCGCTCTGGTGTCAAGGCAAAGCGCGGCGTTGAATTCTGCCACTCAACACGCAAGGCCTTCAAAATCGGCAGAAAGTGGGGAACGGAGTGTCTTAACACTAGGTTCCCTCTGCCTACCCTGCTGTGTGCGGGATATAGCGTGAAGCTAATTTAATTTTAATTTTAATTTTATTTAATATATAAACAATGGATAGCGTACGACACATTTGACAAAGCGATGTGACTTGTGTTAATTATAATTAATATTAAAATCATGTCGTCTCAGTGGGATAGTATCGATACAAGCACCGATTGTGGATTCGATCCCCATTCGGAGAAATAGCTTAATTAATTTTCGCCATTCAACGTGTAGTTTTTCTAGACATTCGAGAGATGAGTATTACACGTATTTTTGACAAAGTAAAAGTTTTTTTCGACTCTAAAAGTACTTACTAGAAAGAAAAGAAAGAGCCTCTAAAATTTTTAGCGTAGCGGGATACGAACCGCACCTCTTGGACTCTTAGCGAATATTGTTCAGTTGGCGGGTACGAGTCCCATTTTTTAAACTTATTTCGTCATTTATCTTAACTCCGTACTTCTATCTTAGATACCTATGGGATAAATATGAATAGATGAATTTAACGTTAATTTTTATTGTAAACTAAATACAACATGTATATACAATGTTCCAAATAGACTTAGAAATTCCAATCAATAAACTTTCCGTTACAAAGCATTTCTGGAACTAGAACAATGTAAAGATAATAGACAAACAATGTATACAAAATTCCACACTAGGTAGAGTATTTATTCCTGTAAAATGTAAATAGATAGAAATATAATTGAGGTTATCTAATTGTAGACAATGGTTGTGGGTTCGATACCACTCGGAGGAATGTTTTTTTTTAATTTACGGAGCGTCTACAATGCTTTATTCGGTATACAGCGTGAAACTGAAAATAAGCTTATTTTATAAATGTTTCTTACATAACTGCCCTTATATGAATTAAGTTTTTATTTTTAAAATACCTAATATAATATAATGCTGTATATCCGAATTCCTATAACTGAATATAATAACTACCTAATACTATCTAACCAATTGACGCGTGTAATTTACGCGTTATAACGGGTCGCCATAACAACGTTTATGTCACTTTATACAAAAATGTACGGTGGACACACACTGAGGTTTACTTATTTTATTGATTTAATCAAATCACAGCAGGCAAAGGCAAAGCACAGCAGGGTCGGCAGAGGGAACCTAGTGTTAAGACACTCCGTTCCCCACTTCCTGCCAAATTCTGGAGGCATTGCGTGTTGAGTGGCAGAACTCGACGCCGCGCTTAACCTCGACACCAGAGCGAAGAAATGGAAATATAAATTTAAGTAAATATTTCATCTCCTCGAGTGGGGATCGAACCCACAACCAGTCGGTTTTACAGTCACACCTCGTGCCGCTGCGCCACGACTGGCCTCAAATATATATAAATTGATTTAATGTGGTTTTTTATGCATTATTCAATAAAAATATTAGCATTCTACGCGTCTCCTACATGCAACTATGCATATAAACTAAAAGCTTAAAAGCGTGTTAAAGCTTAACATACTCCTCCGTCCGCTCAATTTTTGTAATAAGGGGTTCAAAGTATTTGTTAGTTCTGAGTGAAGAATTTATTGCTGACGTGGCGCAGTGGGAAAACGTCTGACTGTACACGCGACAGTTGTGGGCTCGATCCTCATTTAGAGAAATTATTATATTTAATTTATTTTTATTTTTCCCTCCTCTGGTAGATAAATCGCGTCTGTGTTTTCCACCACTCAACGCGCAGTATTTGATATACTCAAATCAAAAACATGATTGAAAATGGTGAACAGAATGTCTTAACATTGATTTATCTCTGCCTACCCTGATAAAAAGCGTGAAACTGTAAAAATATAATGGATCTTGGAAAATTTTAGTAACAGTGCGGGATGATTATGTTTAGAATGTAAACGTATGCATATTAAAATATTTTGTATCGAAAGCTAATGAGGAGCCAAACAATATTTTTGGCCGGTCGCCACTCAAACTCTAGGTCAATGTCAGTTTTAGTCAGCTATATAAAGACGCTAAGGTGCTGAACAATCAATGTAACGTATTTACTTTTTAACATACTCGTAGGTACATATAAAAATTTGAAAGTAGCGGAGATTGAACCCGCGCCTCTTTTGGAAGTCGTCCAACGCTTGGCGTTTGTTTTTTTGAAAGAGTACTTTTCTTTCCTAAATGATTCTACATTTTGGAACGAAAAGTACCTTATATAAAAAAAAATATTAACTGAACTTTTTAAAAATGTTAAAAGTAAAAGATTTTTTATTTTAGTAAGAAATTTTTTTTTTGAAATTAGAATATTTTGCTCCTTGGTCGCTCCAACGGACATAAAGCCGAGCTCGCTTCAATTTCTGTAATAATAAGAAATTGTAACACTTTGAAGATCAACGTCGACTCTCTTACAGCAGTACTTAGAGCTATTGTCATACATATATTATCAGACGATTATTAAAAATATACGATTTTTATATTTTACAAAGTATGTAGTAGAAAGTTTTCAAGTTTAAATCTATCGCGACTTAAAATTTATTTAATGCTGATAGTCAGATTTCCGATTATATGCACAAACAAACATTCCAATATATGCATGCAAATATCAAATATGCATCAACAGAGGGCGAAATATGCATACAATATAAACAATCAAAAGAATATTTATTACTAGAATGTACGTAAGTTTAATAGAATATTTGAACATAAATTAATATTACATTGACATATTATCATATAACAAGCGATAAATTGTAGAAATTAAACTAAATTCTTATAATTTAAAGCTTATGATTCTTAAAGGCTTTCTGCAGTAAACTTGTGTCGATTGTCACTAATGAATTAAGACATTCTGTTCCCCATTTACTGTATAATTTGTACGATAATTTGCGTGTTGAGAGGCGAATCTTAACGTCACATTGTGAAATTAAAGTAATTTCCATGGAAATTGACCGTACAACCATCGCGTTTACAATCAAATATTGAGCTACTGCGCCACTGTCGCCTCTATTTGGTATAATTAATGATTACACTGTGTTCAATTCGACCCCCATCCACGTTATTGATTGATGACCAAAAAATGTAAAATTTTATCAGATAGGTAAATGTTTACAAGTTGTCTTATCACACTGGCGGAAGTCTAGTTTAAGGTTAGATAGTCGTGTGTCACTTGTTGTTCTTAAACAAATAAAATTATTATTCATATATAAAGAATATTTTATGGTATGTGGTTGTTGCGTTAGGTTCCCCTGGAGTATTTTTTTTGTTGGTTTGACAAATAAAGTGCGGCGTAGAGTTCCGCCACTCAATCGGCAATACTACTTTCTTTCTACCTACCCAACTCAATGCGAATATAAATATTAAAACAAAAAAAAAATGCATTCATTTAAAAATATATTATGCCATATTTCATTAGGCATTTTCTATTTTCGGCATCCTGTGCGGCAGTCATTCATTAACTTGTGCGGAGTTAAATTGGTGCGGACGTCACCTGTGCATGTGATGTATGAATACGTATGTGACTTCCTTTATGCTCATTGGTAGTTAACTGCATTCGTACGTTACGATTTTGTTACTTTAGTTTTCGTATGACGCAAGCAAAATTTTATTTTATTCACAAGAAATATATTTGTTTACAATATACTCACTTGTGCTTTCGTTACTAACTTAGGTATCAATATCATTTTGTACCAATATAACGTCATCATGACGCATTTGCGATATGTCCAACTAAACGTTATGGTTTTTATGTCAAGTCCTAGATACATTAACGTGTTCATTTAATATACAAAACAATAAAGATACAAAAAGAAAACAATATCCTGAGCCAGATGTAGTACGCACAGCCGTTCTTATCACCGTTAATGATCTCTTACAGAGGTGCAGGAAAAAAATTCAACAGTATAGATAGTAACATTGGTCCATCAAATTATAAACAGTAAAAACCGGTCAAGTGTGAATTGGACTACCGCACAAAGGGTTCCGTAACATTATCAATACAATATACAAGCAAAACAACACTTGTATGGAAGCCAACTTAAATATTTATATTATCCTGTTTTTTTTAATTTTTGTTTTATAGCACATACTAATACTTACATATCTGTGAAATTTTACATTATGTAACGGGTCCCCTTTTGCCCTTTAAGTACGGAATATTCAAATAAAAACTATATTTTTCTTTTATGGAAAACCCGAATAGAGTGGGAGCAGTAAAATAAAAAAAAAATAACACAACTGGAGTGTGAAGTCTCAACCGTCGTGTCTACAACCAGAGCTGTTCCACTGCGATACGATAACCTTCATACAAAACTTTGTTACCTGTCATTTTCTGAATTTTTTGTTATACTTTCTGTTATTTGAGTTGTATGAAAATATATCTAATTTTCTTCATTTCTCTTTGCTCTGGAGAGACAAATTACGGCATTGAGTTAGCGGAACTCAATGCCGTTGAAAGAGAGAACGTAGTGTCTTGACACTAAGTTCTCTTTGCCGATTTTGTTTTATGTTCGTAAACTTTTGGTTGTTTTCATTTTCGGTCTTATTGGTTGTTATTGCAATCTTGCTTACGTGTGGCCTAATAAATAGCATACAAACATTCGTAGTAAGTACCGATGGACGATAAAGCGTGAGGAATCTCGAGTCCATAGTCCAAAGTGAAGTACATCGTACGCTCTTTATTTAAAGGCGGCGTGAGAGCGATACATACAAAAGATTGTCGTCACAATATTGGGAAATTTTGTTTTGAGAAACAAATAATTTAAATGTAGAAGGAATGAAGGTATCCAAGAGGCATGGATTATGCTATACGCATAAGTATGTAATCTATGTATAGTATATGTACGTTCATACTTCGTAGTTGACGGAAGACCGCATTGAACCTTCGGATAAATAAGGAAAATTGCAATAATATTGAGGTCAATGTAAGGCTATTGTCAAGGGAAACATAACAATGCGTTCACATAGTGTGCGAAAATTAAAAATAATTTAAGTAAAGTTATATGAAACGTTGAACTTTCTTTGCATTAGTGTATAGTATACGTCTTGTATTGGATAAGTACTTGTATATTGATGTTTTCACATTCGTGATTTGCTTTTTTTTTGGATAAGTGACATGGGCTCAGCTGCAACTGCAATATCCATTTTTTTTGCAAGATTTTACTATTAGTAAAAATCACTAAAATTTTATTATCTAGATCGTAGTGTAAGATTAATTATTATTTAAAAAAAATAATATAAGAAAATACGTCAAGCCGCCATGTCAAATGTAACGTCAATCAAGAGATATTAACGTCACGCCTTGGTGACCAAACGATTTAATATTTAGTATTGTACAGTGATTTATGATATTGACAGACTCAGAATTGACGTCACAAGCGACGCCATGACAGTTGTTCCCGTTTTGATTCGCTATTTAAATTAAAGTGAATTTTTGTTATATCAAATCTTTATGTTTTGCAGAAATATAAATATTCTTTTTGTCAATATTATAAAACAGTACACATTAGCGCATACAGACTGGTGCGTGCAATTAATGCATAACCCGGTTCGAATCCACAACCGTCGCGTTTCAATCAGGCACTCCTGCAGCGGGAGTACTACAATAGCCTCAAAAAACTGTTTTATTCTATACTGGTAAAAGGTAAATTTTGCAATATATTCTTAAAGCTATACATAATCTTTTCATAAAAAATGTTGTTATATTTATAATTCTATGTATGGTTAATGTACAACTACAACACATTACAACTGTATTGATGGTCATGGGTTCCATAGAATTTGTGGAATAAAAACTTGCAGCAATTGCGCAATGTCTCGAGAACTGGACGGAAAGTGTGGAGTGGAAGTTCTTATCTTTATGAAATCGGAGCGTCTTAACACTAAGTTTCTAGGTTCCCTCTGCCTACTCCGCTATATGTGCGGGATACAGCGTAAACCTAAAATAAATCTCTTTGACACTTGCCACGTACAATTTTATCAAATCAATTGTTGACATACCACGAATGAGCCGAGCTGAGTTAGTCTATTAGATGTCAATAAGCACTTGTATCAAGAATAATAAACAGATTAGAACGACTTTATTGTCACTATATAAATAACATTTGTTGTTATAATGATTATCACTAAGTAGGTAAATGAGTTTGAGTATGAATCACTTGTAGGATAATTATTGATGAAAAATCGGTCAATACATTTGCTCTCTCTCTCTCTTTCTCTTTCTCTCTCTCTCTCTCTCTCTCTCTCTCTCTTTCTTTCTCTCTCTCTCTCTCCCCATCTTGCTATAACGCCACATAGAAACAAACATATGTATATGTAATGATGAATACATTACCCTCTTTTAAGTTGCGCAGACGAGTAAAAAATAATTCACTACCGTTCGCGCAAGACTGCAAAGATAGATAGTGTTATTAAATTTGTTTTATCAAATAACATGTTTTTCACAATAACATTTTATTATCACTCCACACTTGATGCAAGGGCTTTCTATTGCGTATCAGTAGTTTATGCAAGGTGTAGAATGTAGATAATGAGAAAATGTTTACTTTAATTAATAACGGCACAGTGGCTCTGTTCATATAGAATATTACGTGAAATTTTAATTATTTTGACTTGATGATTTAAAACTATTGACATTGACAATCTTTTCATAAAAAAAGACATCACGATATTTGTTATTGTGACTTTTGAAATTTGTGTATATCCTGTGAATTGTTAGAGTTTGTATCACAATTGTAAATATTTTTTTTAATATAATATGCAAAGAAAATCTTGTTTTTTTTTTTACGTTTTATCTCCTGTATCTACCCTGTACCTAGCAGGACAGGCAAGAGAACCTAATGTCAAAACACTCCTTTTGAGACATTGCATATTGAGTGGCGGAACATAACGCCACGCTTTGTATGCCTTAAGGGCAAATTATAATAATTCACTGTCTCACGTGTAGTTTAAAAATTTTTATGCAGACCATTACTTTGGTCTATCGAGGTTTCTTTTTGAAACCGTTAAATTAATCCGATTTAAAACAATAAATGAAGTTACAGAAGGTTGTTTCATTTTGTTGTATTCATTTTATATATTTGTAGATAAAAATATATCTTTAGTCAAGGTGTCTGATAAGTGGTTGATATGGATTACATAATTACGATTAGGCCTCCAATGAAGTATCGATAACGTTCCATTATAAAAACATGTATCACGTTAATAATATATTTTTACTAACTTTAGCCCGCTTCGCCCCTTTAGTATAATGGGAATGACTAAGAGTGGTGTGCTCGAGGTAACTCTGACCGCTGGTCTAGTGGTTTACTATGAAATGATTAACGTTATGTAATGTATCCTACAGCCTTTCTTGAACAAATGGACTCAAATCCAACGTAAAACTTTTTTTGTCAGTTCGAACCAGTACTTCCTGAGAAACTGTTCAACAAATCAATTTCTTTACCTTTGTGGTATTTTTTTTATGGAAACGGACAAGGCAAACGAAGGAAAGCAATGTATGTAGGCAATTGTAAAATAAGTTAGTTAAGTAGTATGTATGGTATTATAGGGAAATATTAAAATTTTCACATATTATATTTATTATTATTTTTTTTTTATTTATATACATATCAATCAGCCCTAGAGGAATAGTAATCTAGTAATAAAATGCATGCTTTATTATACGTTTATTTCAAGGTAAACAGACACGGCTTTATGTAAAACATTGCTCTACTGTTTCCGCCCTAGTTCGAGACGATATCTTTGAGTGACAGAACTCATACTCCCAGCACTTTGCGTTGCCACATCACTCTCGCAAGTTCGTATCAAACTGAAAACTTTCGCGTTTACAGCCAGATGCTATCCCTCTGCTACAACAAGGCCTCAAAATAACCAAGATTCATATTTCAACCAGGTTTATTGTAGGCATACGCAAATATAACATTATCAAATCGAAGCGAAATTCCTTCCTTCCTTCCTTATTGCATATATTGATTGTGTGTGCTGTGTGATCTCGGCCTAGAATAGGATCGTCCTGGTACTGGTGGTGTCGTAAGAGGCGACTAAAGTACGTGTGGTAGAATCACGTCGCCAGCAATGGCAACACGCATGGGCAGACTCGACCGGATCATTACCACCCCCGGCATTTAAAACCGGCGTGAAGTAGTGGCTTTATGCCACTGCGTTTCACATCAGGTAATGCCGGGCCCCGGCGCCCAACCCGTCTTAAAGGCCGGCAACGCACCTGTAGCTCCTCTGGGGTTGCACGGGGCCGTGGGCGGTGGTAATCACTTACCATCAGGTGACCCGCACACTCGTTTGCCGTGTCTTTTCCATAAAAAAAATAAAAAAATGAACGATAACTGACAATAATATGCGATACTCCGAATTGGAAAACAAATCTTGCGAAACCGTCAAAGCTATGAGTAATTCAAGGAGCAAAATGTGTGCTGGTCGTCACGTGCGGCGAACGCATACCATACTCGAAACACGTAGGCCATTTTAGTACATTGTCCTTTTAAAACCTTTTTGTGCTTATTTCTTGTTATCTTCGTTTTATATATATATATATATATATATATATATATATATATATATATATATATATATATATATATATATATATATATATATATATATATATATATATATATATATATATATATATATATATATATTCTTCAAATTTATAATTTATTCGAAATGGTTATAATTTATTCATCCGCGTAGAAATCAAATCTACAGCTATCGCGTTTATATTCAGACACTATTTACTGCATTTATATAATGCCTTATTTCATTATGATTCTAAATAAACAGACAGATAAGAGTTAATGTACTCCGTTTAACGATTATAGTAGGCTATTTAAGATACGATATATACCGTCCTATAAGTTGCATTTTTTCCACGAACTACTTACTATTATTGTTAAGCTTTATACTAATGTTTTTTTAAATTTTTATTTACATGTCTTGTTTATTAATAGCATTAAGTATGTTATATGTTTATTATAATATAAGGGGCCAGTCGTGGCGCAGGGGCACAAAGTGTGACTGTAAAACCGACTGGTTGTGGGTTCGATCCCCATTCGAGGAGATGAAATATTTATTTAAATTCATGTTTCTATTTCTTCGCTCTGGTGTCGCGGAAAGCACGGCGTTGAATTCTGCCATTCAACACGCACTGCCTCCAGAATTCGGCATAAAGGGGGAAACGGAGTGTCTTAACACTAGGTTCCCTCTGCCTACCCGGCTGTGTGCGGGATACAGCGTGAAGCTGAAGCTGATAATATATTTTCGTACTTTTTTTTTATATTTCTTATTGTGATTTATTACTACATTCGATTTTAGTTTCGTAAGAAAACATTATTTGGGTAGACCGGTTTTTGCACGTTACTTATGTATATAAAACGATACTCTTCTTACAACATATGTGTTTATAGTTGTTAATTTATTTATTTACTTTTTTTGTCAATAGGTAAATTTAAGAAAATATTCTTTTTAATAATTATACTAACATTATACATTTTTTTAACATAAAAAATAATATGGAGGTCAAAAGATCTTAGTTATAATATGAAGCTTAAAAATCCATCGGTTTTATCAATTTATCTATCAATCACTGACTCAATATCCTACTACTACCTACGACCTACTTCTCATCATCTGATTTGCTTCAACATTTGCACACGTCCTGGATCCGGTGATGATATTATATTTTTTACATCTTAAACCTGATGGGGCTATGACTGGAGAACTAGGATTACGAGAAAGTACTTCTTTTTTGTTTCACGCAAATAGCAGGATAAGCAGAGGGAAGAGAGGCGGAGACTTTCTCATCTAATTTTCGAGACATAGCGTGTTAAATGGTGGAACCCAACGTGGCGTTTTATTATCAAATCCAGGAAATGAAAAAGAGTAACTCTGCCGTGTGAGAATCGTACCTACTACCATCGCGTTTATGGTTAGATGCTGTGTCAACTTACTAACTGTCTATATACAAAGTACATTTAAGCATCTTTTGTATTTTATTATTTAAAATTTTGTTCTCAATAAAGTTTTAGTAACGTACTTGTTTGTAGTCAAACGTGACTATCATGTGAACTAGGCGCCATTATCATGTATATTGTGTTTGTAAATTGTAAAGTAATTAATATATAATGCAATTAAATATATTAATGTAATTAAAGATGATGCCATCATGTTGTGGCCGACGTTGCTTGATATTGCGGTCGTAGGTTGAATCATTAATCGGGGGAATGAATACTTACCCTATTTTTTTTTCGTGAGGAAATTCCTTTACGGATACTGGCTCGAGTCGGGACTCGAGTCGAGGTTATGTGGGGCTCACGGACCGACAAATGAAGGCCGTCCGAATACCCACTAAAACCTTACGGTGCTCCTCCTCGAATGAACTGAATGAGCACGTACCTGCCTTAACATTAAGATCCTTTCTTATACTTATACGGGACTTATACAGAATGAAGATAAACATTCAAATTACTTAAAACCATCCATCCACGAGACTATCGTGGCACACAGAAGCACCATTTCAGTGTAAATGCTATAGTTGTAGGTTCAATCTCAACATTCGTTTCACCATTCTAGTGAGACAATGGTGTTCTCATCTCATCTGGTATTGAATTCCGTCTCTCAATATGAATTAATTCAAAGGCGTTCTAAAAGTGGGGACGAGAAAAATTGTGCTGACATAAATTTGTCTCCCTTTACCCTGCTATGCGGAAAAATGTGATAAATTGAAACAAAACGAGTAATATATATTTGTATCAAATGAGAACTTAGAAGACTAACTGACCGTCGTTTTAGCTATATGTTAAAATGTTTATAGATAACATAATCATATTTTTTTCTAATTACGCTCATTTAGTGCAACAGTGACGTATTTGCACTGTATGTTATGATAATGTATAGCCTTTCTGCATGTATTGACCATATTTAATTTCTTTTTAGGGATTGTTTTTGGTTTGGTTTGTATGAAAAAATGGAACCATCATAGGAACACTTTGTTGTACAACAAAGTGTCTGTCTTCAAGATCATTTATCTCGAGAACGAATACGAATATAATGCGACATTTAAGTTTTCATTTTTGAATTAATACTTCTAGAGTAGGCCTTCTTATCTGAAGTGCCCACAGTGAAGTTGACCGTGAACTATTTTATTACAGTCTTGATGAGTGAAGTACCTAGGTGTATACAATTTCTATTCTATTTCTTCTTAATCTATGTATATTTAAATTATTATTTAGTTTTCAATATTAGAATATTAAATATTTATGTAAATTTTAATATTTTAATATTGAATATAATCGGTTGTGGGTTCAATACCCGCTCGGTGGAATGAAATATTTAATATTTTAATTTCTTCGCTTATGCTACGCTTCAGAAACAGGGCAAAATTCGACGTTGAGTTCCGCCTGGAAAATGTAGTGTTGACAATAGATTTCCCTGATCTCTCTGCCTACCCTGCTAAGTGCGATTCAAGAAGCTATTCCATTGCGCCATTAAGTACTTTTAGTCAATCGCGTTTGTTTTATTTAAACAGGTGTTGCAGAAAATAACCTTCATTAATTATGGTTTTTAATTGAATAAAGATACTAAATGTAATAATTTATAAAATATATAATGAACGTCGTTGTAACTACATAAATTGTAGATTGTAATTGCAGAGAAAACCTAGTGTTGAGACACTGTTCCCCATGTGCCTGATAATATTTAAAACGTTGTGTGTTCAGTTGTGGAACTCAACGCCGCGCTTTGTCTTGTGATCAGAACCAAGAAACGAATATAATTCATGTTCCCGTGTGGGGAGTAGAACCCGCAACCGTTGCGTTTACAGACACGCCGCCGCAGTATTGTCTTACCGCTTTATTATTCAGCGACAGCTTTATTTTTAAATATTTTTATTGAAACAGCAAATGTGATAATTAATTAAAAACATACATTGATATCGTCATAACCACAACTCGTTTAGGTATAAATACTTCACGTGATAAAACTTACAGATCATTTGCTTAATGGTGAAACCTATAATATTCAAAATTCACTCATCTTAATTTACTTTTAATTTGTCTGAAATTTAGATATGTAAAAGATATTATCTTATTCTGTAATATATATTTTATTTACATAATGTATCTCTGGTCTAGATATACATGCCCTGCGGTAGGCGGAGGAAACCTAGTGTTAAGACACTCCGTCGCGGCCTTTCCGGCCAATTTTCGAGACATTGCATGTCGAGTGGCGGAATCCAACGATGCGCTTTCTCCTGTTACCAGAACTAGGAACTAAAAATAAGTCAATGCCCCGAGTGGAAATCAATCCCACAGTCTCGTAAACGGCCAGTCAGTGGCAGGCAGACGGCCACGATCTATCTTTTAATTTTTTTATTTCTTACGTATCATTATTTGATACAAGGTTATGTCGAATGACAAGTAACATTTGTGACGTCAATCATTATTATTGAATGATAACAGTTTTATCGTAAACATATTTGATGTACACCAGTGGTCTTTTAAATATTCTTATCTTCATGTTAATCTTTTATTTTTATTCGTTTTATCACGTTGTTCAAAGTGGAGAACGGAGTGTGTTAACACTAGGTAGGCCTACGTTACTATGCTGCTTATATAATTTGAAAAAAAAATAGTGAATATTAGTAGATTCGTTTAAAATATTGTTTAATTTGCCAAAAAATATAGGTACATATACTTATATTATAGAAGCTATTAATAACTTAGCTAAAGTAAATAAATGTCTCTATATTTGTTTCTTTATTTGTTTTTGTACTATATTAAAACAAACTTTGTTTGTGTTGTATGTTAATTAATGTTATTGCGTTTAATATAAACAATTGGTTAGGTATGAATGTAGCGTCCGGCCGCATTCACTTTTCCGTCACATTTGACCCGTTTTTAATAGCCGTATCATACATACCGTATCTCGCATATTACGGGATAGGTAGAGATAACATAGTGTTAACTGTTAAGCCACTCCGTTCACATGGTATTCTGTCAAAACGATGAGTAGCGGCACTCAATGTTACGGCTTGTCGGCTTGTCTTGTGAGTTGTGATTGGAGCGAGGAAAACCTTCTTGTTCTCCAAATTCTGCTAGAACTTGAGATATTTTTCTCACTTTGGCAACGAGGTAAGGCGCAGCGTGTTGATTGAGTTACGTCAATCAACACGCAATGGCTCCAGATTTATTCGGAGTATCTTCACATTAGGTCCCCAGCTTGCCTCTGCCTACCCTGCCATGTGCTAAAAGAAAGTGCAAGTTGGGCTCGAGTTTTTTTCTGAAATTTAAGCTTAAGTTAGCCAAAGGCCTTACTTACATCTGATACCTCACTTGAACTAGCGGCTTTAATACCAAAATTAGCCCCCTTTAACCTTTTTTTTTAGGATTTAACTACAAATGTATAGTTTTCCGATTTTTTCCTAGTACTACCTGTAGATGCTAGCTGCTAGGCAGACGGACAACAAAGTGATTTTATAAGGATTTATTTTTTTTCTTAAAAAATATGGAACCCTAAAACTAACAATTTTTCCGGGTGCGAGTCAAACCCCAACCATCGCGCTTACAGTCAAACACTGCGCCCGCTGCGCCACAATAATTCCAATTAAGGTAATTGCAATTGTTAGTATACAAATACTAAAGTGTGAGTCCGATCGCATTTACATATCGAGCATATATATTGCTTTGAATATCGATATTATACTTGAAAAAAAAATCGTTTTAGTGGAATTATTATTCTGTGATTAATATTCCATCTAAGAAGGCAGGCAGAGGGAACCTGACAACGTAGCACTACGACTCCCCGTTCCCATTAGGACTTCCGTTCCTCACCTTTCGACTAATTCTTGACGAAATAAAAATATTAATAATTTTATTCTCCCGAGTGGGAATGGAACCTACAGACGTCGCGCTTACAGTTGTTAGCTTAGACCTTGAAATAAAATTATAATTTAAATATATAAAAACTTTTGAAATATGTTTACAAATATGATGCAGTTCTCAAAATGAATAAAGTACATAGTTACAGATACGCCATATCACACCCTCTTTCCTCTTATGTGAACAAACATTACTTAAAAACGAAATAGAAGTGTAAATTTAATTTGAACGTTATATCGTATTGTCTGGTACTTGTTAGCTCTATATATAGGCTTTGCAAATTCAATATATTATCTCCTTATAAAGATTTTTACAATTGTTGAAGTTAAAGCATTATTTTATACTTAGAATAGATAAAGAATTTAGAGACTTTTCATAGCACGTTTTGTATCGTCTAATGCATATCATCGTCTATCTCTCTTTTTCTACCACTGCACCGGTTCGGAAGACAGTTATGCTGGGGAGAACCCGCAACAAACTGTCAACAACAACAATAACAGTGGTTCATTTTAGGGTTTCGTACTTCAAAAGGTGAAAACGTAACCCTCATCCAAGTCCGTCTATCAAGGCCATAAATAAATAAAAGACCGAAATTTTATAGGTTACAAAAAATCGTTACAAACTTATACATACAAATATGTATAAGTTAACTTTTACAAAATGAGTACATATACAAACTTCAGTTTGTTAACATTTTAAAGTTATACTTTCCGTTGACCGAATGCTGAAATTGGTGCAGATTGGTGGTGGTGATGGTGAAATTGGTAAAATTAGTGGCAAATGCGACTACCTTATCGGTTTTTTTTTTCATTATAATTGTTAAAAATCTATTGTTTAATGTAAGTTTTATTTTACACATTCACCTCGTGTTTAAAATTTCAACTATAATTAATTTTTTTTTATATATATACTCAAACTCAAGCAATGTAATGATTTTAAGGCACATTTACAAAATTTAAATTTACAATTTCCTTAAACCGAATTTCGTGTGTAAAAGTAGTAATGAGTTCGAAGTAACATTTAACATGACCTCCTAATGTCATTGTGTAGATTATTTATATAAAATTATATAGACTACGTAAAGCGATCGTCACAATATTGATAGCATTTTACTATTTACTGATAAGTTGTTTTTTTTTCACTGCACTTATATACTGTATATATAGAGTGTTTCTTATATCCTATATATAAGTAAATAAATAGATAATATACATGTATATGACAATCGTACTGCAGGGGCACAAGCGTGCGGCTGTTAACGCGACAGACTGTGGATTCGTTTCTCACTATAGGAAATAAAATATCTAATCATTTCATTTCCTCGCTGTGGTAACGACACAAAGTGAGGCGTGGAATGCCGCCATTTAACATGCAAGGTTCGGCGGAAAGTGAGCAACGGAAGTATCTTAATTGTATTAGAGTGTTTTAACTCTAGGTTCCCTCTGCCTACCCTGCTGTGTGCGGAATACTGTGTTAAGATAAAAAATGTATATCAGAAATTACGTTTTTCAACTTGTAAATAAGGTAGAGCAAACAGTCAAGTAAGTAAAAGTAAAAAAAAACTTCCTCATCCATTTGGGAAGAACCACCATCACCATCGAGTAGTGGTTAAGAATTTAAATCCATACATTTGTTCACTATGCCTCAACTTCGTCGTTTTAACGAGAAGAGTGCGTAGTTTTCATGAGATTGATATGTTGAGTTTCTTGCGCTGGGTTCTCCCAGGTCTGATGAATTAATTTTAGTAAAACGGAGGTCAATTATAAGACGTTCAAAAATTTAAGCATTTAACTTTTTATTTTGAATAAAATTTATGGATTTTGACTATAATAAGTTTTACATATCTACGTTTTTATGTTTTTATTGATACAAAGCCAGAAACGTTTGTATAATGTAGGTGGTGATTCAAAAATATACACCTAGCGTAGTGACTAGAATTCTCTCGATGAGACCAAGAGATTTATATAGTGTGTTGATTGTTTTTATAATTGCTAAGGTCATTCATCTCGTAGACTATTCTGTCTTTGGCGCAATGCCTAGAAGATGTTAGATTATTAAGTGATAAGCTTCACGCTTTATTCTGCACACAGCAGGATAGACTTAGTTTCAAAAATACTCCATTATCCCCTTTCCATTTGATTTTGCGTATTGAAAGGTGGATTTTGCGTATTGAAAGGCGGAACTCAACGCAATATATCTTCTACCAGAGCAGAGAAATATAAATATTTTATTTTCCTTACTAGGTCGAACTGGAAACCAACGTTACCAGGTCAGATGTTGTACGCCACCGCGTCTTGGTTAGTTAATTAAATAGTCTATACAATGTTAGTAATAATATAGTTTTAGTCTTAAAGCTACAACGATAAGAATATTTTATTTTACGATTGAAATTGAATAAACCATTTCTTTATGTCAAAATATATTTTTTTATTATAATGCCCCACAATCGTATTTTCCTCTATATATGTAGTCTGTCAACATGTTTGCCCCGGAAGCACGCTGAAATAGATCTCATATGATATTGTACAATTGTTTTCGTCTGGATGCCAAGGACGTATTTGTTTGTAGCGACGCGTCCAAAGTTCACATGTCGTCACTAGTCCATTCACTCTTTAAAGAAAATTAGATGTTTTTGTAATTTACAACACTATTTAATGACTAATTATTTGAAAATTAAAAAAAAAAGTATACGAGTAATTTTTTAATTTAGTTTTTATTCCAGCCATGTATCAAACATAAATTATATTTGTTATGTTCGCTGCGTAATTATAGGTGCTATAGAATGATAAACTTCACTACGTATAACGGTACTGTTTGTAGTTTCCTAGCAGAATTTTCATTTTCCATAGCTCTGTTTTTTTTTCGACATTTGTTGAAAAATACAGGACTGTGATTCTCAATCTTATTTGTTGCGGCACATATTTAACGATTTCAAAATTTGGCGGCACTCAAAGAAAAAGATAAAAAATTATTTACTTACTACAACACACTGCATAAATATTTTATGACAAAAATTTTAATATATTTGCAAAATTTGGCGGCACACTTTTGAAATTTGGCGGCACACAAAAGTACCGCAGCACAGTGGTTGAGAATCACTGATATAGGATAACATTTTTTTTTCGTCATTACAATACACACAGTTTAGAGTGTATTGTTTTAAAGTTTTTGATGCAGTATTTGTTATACTTCTGTGATTTGGAACAATAGTAATTAATTTTTATGCTTAGATATTGGTATGCTATATACTATAAAAAAATAACTTACTAACTGCAATCATTAGTATCGGCTGTAGGTAAAAATAAGCAAAAAATTGAAATTTTCTAAAGGCGGGTGGAGCGAGATGGAGCTACTCAACGCCGTGCTTTGTCTTGTCACCAGAGCGAGTAAATGAAAATATAAACATTTCCTCAAGTGGGAATCGAACCCACAACCCATCGTGTTTACAGTCGCACGCTCGTACTGGTTTCCTTTTTTGTATATTAAGTAGATTTTTCCTTTTTTGTATATTATGTAGCCTTTGTTTCTAAACGTGGAATATAATTTAAAAAGAGAGTTGCTTTTTAATGGAAGTCCTTCGCTGGGTCACGTGGCTTGCATAAAAACAATTTAAGAATCGATCGTGTTTTGTACGGTTTTTTTGGTCAATGATAAACTTGTTTGTAAATATTAAATTTAAAGTGCATTGATCTTTTCCTTTGTCCTTTACGATATTTTCTTTCGCTTCACGCTGTATCCCGCACGTACAGATCCCTCCCTCACGTGTGGCCTCAATATTATTATTTTACTAAGAAACTACGTTGTCAAGTAAATAATAATTTCTTCCTGAGGTCTGAAAAAGATATTGCTCTTCTTTATAGTTACCATAGAGATTGATCCCGTTAATCATGCATATTGTAAACATTTCTCATGAAAAACTAGTTTTTGGTTTTATTTTAACTCATAATTTTGTGATACATTCAGCGTTTTTAACTTTTACTTTCGTTAAGTATAGTTAAATAACTTTGAGCTATTCTCAGGAATTATTGATTTTTATAGATTATTAAACTTATGTTAGAGAACGGCATCTCAAGATCGATCTCAGACTTGAGACCGGCTTCTAAATACGAGCCTAAGTTACATCGAGACTATCAACATGGATGTAATAAATGAACTAACCAAAAAAAAAATAATCCAGCCAATTCCTCATAATGTTAGTATAAATTATTGTAATATACAAAATATGTACCCATATGGTCTTACATACAAATACGCTTGTCTTATCATATTATAACTAAGAATTGAAAACTTCGCATTCAATTTGACACCCCACAATACACTTTAATAACGTAAATAGAATTCGTTAAAGGCCTCCATTTTCTAAACCATCGATTTGGAAAATCGCCTATAAAACTCGTATAATTCACGTAACACATAAACACGTTTTGTAATAAAACCGGCTTTATGCGCCGCTAATTGTATCGCATTCAATATACTTACTGTATTTGTGAAATTGGCGGTATAGAAATGATTTCAAGGATAATATTAATAACTCTTTTTTATTTATTATTTTGTCTTCTTTTCGCTGAAATTCAAGACATTACGTGATGAGTGACGTTAATTAACACCGCGATTTAAGTTATCAGGTCGAGAAATGAAAACAGTTGAGGCACCTGAGTGACAATCGAACTCACAACCATAGCTAATGGCTTAACAAAATTTTACTGTTAATCAAAATACAAGGTATAGTAAGAATACTATTAATGAAATGCATTAAACTTGTTTACCGATAGCTATTGTTCGTGTGTGACAGGCGCTATTTCTGCCGAACTCGCGCCGATCAGGCTAATTGCTTTACCTGCATCGGTATCGAATAGCGCATTGCCACAAACTGCATTCTCTTTGAGTGCATTGAGTGCATTGAGTGCATTTAAATTATTATTAAATTTATCGAAATTATCGAAAAAGCATCGCACTGACTGATTTTTGACATGATGAAATCGCTTACTTACTATATGATCGAATCGTGAGTTTTCTTTTTAAGATTGCATATTGGACAATGAAACAGTAAATAATAAACAAATAAAATATTCTTCAATACCACCTCGTTTACAATGAGATGCTGTCTCAGTGTAAATAACTACGATGCTTATTATATTTAAAGTCATCATCAGTATGGATATGAGTGTGATCTCCTCTCACGTAACGTTCCGAAAGATTGACGGATAATGGGGAAAGGATACATATATTAAAACTAGGTTCCGTCTGGGTACCCTGCTAAGCGGGAAAAACCTTGAAGTTGCTGAGTTAAGCGCTTCCTTTGTATCATATGCTATGCTATACTATCTATAGAGAAACAGAAAGTGAACAGTGAACGTTTATAAATATTATAAATATCTACTCTTTTTTTGTATATATTCAAGAAAACATTAAAGTGACCTAGAACAAGGGCATTACGTGTAGTGTCGTTGCGTACGTGTTTTGTAACTTGATATTGTAAATATTTACTGTTTCATATTACAGTGTCAGTGTCGTATGGTGGAGTGCCCGCGATGATGTCATTTCATATGAAACTTAATACTAGGATCTAATTGGTACACGTCAGAATGAAAACTTAGCTTTTAATTTAATTATAGAAGCCTTCGTAACTCGTAGCAATGGGTTGTTGGTTCGATTCCACCGTCGCGTGTGTCCATACCCTTGGGCTTTTTGTTTTATTTTTATATTTTTGCAATGTATGTCCCGACATACACAAAAATATAAATATTAGCCTGCCGCTTCATTTTTTGTTTCTTTCTACTTAACCAAATCGAAACTATAATAGTAACCTACATAAAGTTCTCACAATACTCCTCTAGTCTCTGTCTAAAATAGCAGTTTAATACTTGAACTTAAGTAATTGGTTTCTATCGAACACCCGGCAATAAAATGATTGAAAATTATTAAGTAATTCAACATTATTAACATTGATAGCCTTCTAGATTTGTTCTGGTACCTCATTTATAGGCCAGTTATCGCAAATATCTGAAATTGTGACTTTTGATTTTGCACTCTCCTATTTCGAAACATGCTCTTTTCAATCTTGTAACTCTCTTTGTATCATCTCCATACACCGTAAAATTTGCGAAGTGATGACTGCTCGCCTGGCACACTCGGAAACCTTCCCTCCACCACCCCTTCGATTTTTGCGGTGGTGGTATACTACATATAAACAAATTCGTTTCGTTTAAATTAAGTAATCATGAATTTATCGTTCACATAGGTTTTTGTAACTAATAGAAAATATTAGTTACAATTAATTACAAATCTTTTTTTTTTTTTTTTAATATTAGTATTCTCTTTACAGGGTTGAATGCGTGTGAGAGAAAATCCTACTTATTTTTAAGAAAGGAGTTACCTGTAAGGTTAGTAAAACTTTAATTATTACATATTTATTTTTTTGTTTTTTCAGCTTTACGTTGTAATTGTAAGCGGAGGGAAACTTGTGTTAAAATAACCTGTTCCCTACTTTCCACCCTATTTCCCAGACTTTCAAAGCGGCGCGTTCTCGTTTTCCCAAATCCAGGAAATGAAGAAAAAAACATTAGCTCGAGTTGTTTTACACACGGCCTAAAACGAATAAAAAAAAATACAATTACATATTTTAAAGCCAAACATAACGAGTTCACTTATAAACCCTTACTCAACTAAAGTCTAAAATTTCGAAAGTTAAGAAGTTAACTATAATTCCAGGCATAAAATATTCAAGTGCTCCGACCACGTACCGCTACCGCGAAACTTCTATACTGCTACAACTCTAGTTGTTACCATATTCTGTTAAACCATTTTCACAAGGCTTTTTTTTAATTAAGTTTTAGTTAAGACTAAGGCCAAACGCGACAGGTGTGGGTTCGATTGTCATTCGACGGAATCAATTATTTAATATATTCATTTCTTTGCTTCGGTGTCGAGGCGATTCGAGCGCGGCGTAGAGTTCCGCCACTCAACACGCATTACCTTCAGAATTTAGCGCAAAGGGAGCCCGAGTGTCTAACCACCACTCCCTCTGTCTACCCTGCTACATGCGATATAGCGGGAAACTATAGTGAAAATAGAGTAATACTCAAACTTCATTAATAAAAAATAACAATTATTGATGACGAAACAGGTTGCAGATTTTTTGTAACTCTTAAATCAAATGCACCGCTTCCATCCAGTCTACCATCATCATAATATCAGTCATTATTGTCAACATAATCATTATCGTGCCATCATCATCATCATCATTAGCAAGGGGCTGCTTAATCCACTATTGAATGAGGAATTTTTATTCAATGATGACACGCCATTGAGCTAACACTTTATCTCTTTTTAGGAGCGATGTCAGCCACTTATCGGAAAACGTCGTTCTAGTATCACAAAAAGAAAACACAAAAATATCAACTGTCACATTATTCATTTTTTTCATAGTTTTACCATGGCCAATGTTAGGATGTCAATTTAAATAAGAAATAATTATTGGATTTGTGTTTGTGGTTGTCAATTGACAATTACAAATAAAAAATAATCTTTTATATAATTGCTATAAGTATAATATGCTTTTTTTGCTATAAAAGTGTTGCCATTAATAAGGAGTAATGCCTTCTTATTCGTATTTGAATTTCGAGTTGCAATCTCGCAAGTGTTATTCGGTGATATATATGTGTTCTGTAGGTATAGTTGATTGACTTCTTAATTAATGGCGTTTCGAGCGTGCCAGTTGAGCACAATTCATTTCGCCAATGTCACGTTGTATGGAAAACACACGAAGGAAATTGATCGGTAAAAAGAAAAAAAAACTATACACAATTATAAAATACATGTAAAAAAAGAGATCCAGTTAAAATACAGGCTTCACCTAGAACAAAACAAACATATATTTACAATATGTAAACAACTGTACAGTTACTAATATACACAAAATTCCAAAATTCGTATCGAGTCAAAAACACACTACTTCTAAAAACATTATTATGATAAAACATAATAAATATCACTAAACAATTATTTGACAGAGATAAATTTGTTTGTAAAACTTATTAATTTGTATTTTTTTAGGCAATTTAAGTAATAAAATTTACAATACTTTAATAACTATTATTAACTAACCGACAACTGAAATTGGTGATTTTGTATGTAAAAAGATTTTGTATGCAATATCTCGCTTGATCTTTTTATTAACTATAGAAGGAATGATTAACGCCATTCCTTCTAGAATGAGAAATGCTTTATTTGGACTAATATGTTATTATCTATAGGTTGTTGTCGTGGCGCAGAGTCACAAGTGTGTGACTGTAAACACGGCGGGTCAAACCAAAATCAAACCGACAGATTTCCATTCAAGGAAATGAAATGATTAATGTTTTATTTTTTCCTAGCACTGGTAACGAGGTAAAGCGCTACGTTGAACACGTAATGCCTGCAGAATTCGGCTGAAAGTGGGGAACAGAAGTATCTTAACACTAGGTTCCTAGGTTCCCTCTACCTAATTTACTATGTGTGGAATAACATGAGCAAAAACCGTATCTTATAAATTAAACTTCTAATTGTTATATGATTATATGGTAAAATATGTGCATATACATGTAAACCTAAGTTTGTCAACTTTTATGAGCTCACTTCCCGTTGAATTTGGTCCCAATCATAAATTTTGTATGGAATCCTTAGTGTTCGTGTCCATCTCGAATTTGAACGGTTCTTGCAGTTATTCTATAGTAATTAAATTAATTAAAAGTATCCTTACTTTTGTTATAAAATACCGGTTAAGCAGCATCATCCATTGTATTGTAATTAGAATCAATATTCCTTTTTTTTTAGTATTTTTCTTTTCTAAATTAAAAATGTTATAGAAGCCGTCGAGGAGCAGAGGAAGGTTCCATTTCTAACTATTTATTATTTTCATTTCTTTTAGTGGAAAGTCAGAAACGGTGTCTTAACATAAGATTTCTTCTGTTTATCCTGCGACGATGTAGAATATAGCGGAAAGTAAAGAAAACACAAATCTTCACGCTGTATTCCGCTCACAGCAGGTTAGGCTAAGGGAACCTAGTGTTAAGACACTCTGTTCCCCATTTTCCGCCAAGAGGCATTAAGTGTTGACTGGCGGAAATTAACGCCGCGGAAGCTTTAAATGCAATACTAGTATCTGATAAACAGCCGATTCTAAAAATCTTAATCATGATTTTGTTTAATTAGCTAGTAAAGGCAACCATCAAACTACAGAACTATTTATAGTCTCTATACTATGTCATTAGATTATCTATATATATACTATACCATTAGCGGTGTAAATATGTAAGGAAAATCCAGTGAATCGATTTTAAATTAAAAATATTGCGTGTATTACATGTACGTAAATATATATGGAAGATTAACGCCGCAATTGTTTTGCAAGAATCTATCGATAAAATCAAGAATTATGTACCTACATAATTCTTGATTAGAATTATGTACCTACATAATTCTTGATTATAGGTGTAGCGGAGATCGTTTTTATAAATAATGTTATAAGAAATTCATAATTGTTGACAAAGGGAACCAGGGAACCTAATGTTAAGACTCCATTCTCCATTAAGACACTTCCGTTGCTCACTTTTTTTGCTAAGTGTTAACTGTGTAAGGATAATGTTGTTAAATATTGCATTCCCCCGAGTGGTAAAAGCTCACAACCGTCGCGTTTATAATCACAAGTTTCTGCCCCTGCGACAAGATGGTCCTTGTCTTATTATTGTTCACACAAATCTAATATTTTAATGCATAAATATTATATTTCAAATTGTGAGGTTAATAATTAAGAGAGAAGAAACAAGCTTAGAAGCTCTTCTCTTCCCCTACCCCTGTCACACTTTGTCGACTCTCTCTCTACTTTCCTTAATGTTTGACATGTTTATGTATGGAACCTTAACCTATTTGGCTCCTGAAATCATCATCATCAACGTGAAATTATATTGAGGTTTTCCTAATTGTATTATTAACTGATTATTGTATTTATACACTTTTTTATTGAAATAACGTTAGCTTAAAAAATACTACTTATATATTTTTATGGAGAATAATCTATATCAATTTTTTTCTCTCATTACAGGTTAGCCAATATAATGAAAGAAATAGCGCTACTGCCAGAGAACTTGTTGCGGATGCCGTCGGTGGGCCTCGTCAACCAGTGGTACGAGCGTTCTTTCGAAGAGATCATTGAATTCGAGAAGAGGGAACCTGAACAGCCAGTTTTGACACAGTAAGTGTAGTTGAATTTTGTTTTTTCGAACTATATTATTGCTTCATTCTGTATCCCACATATAGCAAGGTAGACACAGGGAACCTTCTTTTAAGACACTCTGTTCTACCCTTTTTTAATACATTTCGTTTTAAATTGAGGAACTCATTACCGCGCTTTATCTTGTTACCAGAGGGAGGATTAAGAAATATTAAATAATTCATTTCTCCTATGGTGAATCGAACCCACAACCGGTGCGTTCACAGTCACACGCTGCACCTGCCACTGCGCCACGACAGCTTTTATATAATTTTTTATTTTAAGACAGCAATTTTGCATTAAATTAACATTTAATTTTACTTATATCCAGATTTTGCGAACGTCTCGTTCACATAAGAAACAGGCACGCGGACGTCGTGCAGACAATGGCGCAGGGTGTCCTCGAGTTGAAGGAGTCCCATGAAGTGGAGCCGGGCATAGAGAACTCTATACAATACTTCTTGGACCGCTTCTATATGAGCAGGATATCTATTAGGATGCTTATTAATCAGCACAGTGAGTAGATAGTTGTGGATTCGAATATCGATTTTTTCAGTTTCACGCTTACCGAAGCGGGAATATGAAACAACCAATTTCCCCGACTAGGAATATTGCGGCCATTGCGACAAGATCAGCTTTTAGCTGTATCCCGCACACAGTAGAGTAGGCAGAGGGAATCTAGTGTGAAGACACTCCGTTGCCCACTTTCTGCCTAATTCTGGAGGCATTGCATGTTGAGTGGCAGAACTCAACGCCGCGTTTAGCCTCGACACCAGAGCGATGAAATGGAAATATAAATTTAAGTAAATATTTCATCTCCTCGATTGGGGATCGAACCCATAACCAGTCGGTTTTACAGTCACACTTCGTGCCGTTGCGCCAAGACAAGATTGCATATTTTATTTGTAATTTTAAAGGGAATTTGTATGAATTATATTAAAATAGCTGATAATGTTCCTTTTGAAAATATAATAACAAACAGGACTTCAAAAGATGTTTCTTTGCTATTATTATTTTCATTTACCATAATACTTACCATTATTAAAAATTATATTTATTCATAATGTGGTATCACTTTTTTATAACAAAAAAGAAATCATCAATTATCCATTTAATATCCACTTTAATAGCTACTTTAAGTTGAAGTGAAGTTCAAGTGTAGTTTGCCGTTATAGCCCTGCTGTTCGGCGAGCAGCCGGGCGGGCAGGCGTCGGTGAACGGCATGGGGCGCGGCGGGCGCCACGTGGGCTCCATCGACCCCGCCTGCGACGTGGCGGCCGTCGTGCGCGACGCCTACGAGCACGCGCGCTTCCTGTGCGACCGCTACTACCTCGCCGCGCCTGAGCTGCAGCTGCTGCAGGACGGAGGTAGCACGGCACGCGGACTTAGATCTCACTATATTCAAACCTCTTATACATTTTAGATAAATATAATATTATCCATTTCAGTGCAGAGCGAGCAACCGATGCCAATAGTGTACGTGCCGTCGCACCTCTACCACATGCTGTTCGAGCTGTTCAAGAACTCGATGCGCGCCGTCATGGAGGCGCACGAGGACTGCCCGCCGCCCATACTCGTCAACATCGTGCGGGGGCGGGAGGACGTGTCTGTTAAGGTACGTTGTAGCAGGTTCAAATATTGAACATAGTACATCTAAATCCGTTTAGTAAATTTTCCGTGAAAGTGGAACAATTTATTTACATAAATTACAATTGATTTATTTAGATTAATTTACATAAATTTTCACATTAGTAGTATTGGTAGAACTTACTCAAATTTTTTTAAATGGGCAAAAACAAAGAATAAATTATCGTGGATTGTTCGAGAACGCCCATGCCAGTTAGTATAGTGGGGTAGAGAGCAAGCACACTTTCGGTTCAGAACGTTGTTCTTTATAATAAAACGGGAAGATTCATTATTATTAACTTAAACAACATACTATGTATCTGGCGTAAAAAAATGTATATTCTTATGTTGTTTTTTATAATAATATATATAATAACTCACACAAAAATAAAATCAAATCCGCGATCCTTCGACCGTACTGTACTTTTGCCTTACCTTATTCTTAACCCCCACACAAGAAGAGGAATATTATAAATGTTATGTGTCTGTACATTTACATATGTATATATATGTCTGTAGCGTAGTAGCTTCTAAACAGATGCACGGATTTTTCTTTTTTTTTTTAAAAAGGTGATTTAAGTAAATATGTTCTGCCGTTTGTTGATCATAAACTCTTTTCTAGTTGATGTAATTAAAGGAACGATGTAAATAAAACATTTTTTTGGGGGTTTTTTAAACATTTTTTTTTTAGTTTTATGCTTATATCCCGCACATAGAGGGAACCTCTTCTGCCTACCTTTCTATATTTCGTTCCCATTAAACACTCAACAAAAGGAACACCTTACTTACCGCCGAATTTCATAAGCATTGTGTGTTGAGTGGCAAAACTCAACGTCAAATTTTGACTTATTGCCGCTCTAAGAAATGAAATATTTCAAATTTTAATGTGATCGAGCGGGAATCCAACCCACAAGCTGTCGCGTGCACGGCGGCCCCGACCGGCCTCCAGAATGTAAGTGCTCAAAGGACGTGACGTGTGCAGATGTCGGACCGCGGCGGCGGCATCGCGCGCAGCGCGTCCGAGCTGCTGTTCAAGTACATGTACAGCACCGCGCCGCGCCCCTCCAAGTCCGACTCGCACACCGTGCCGCTAGCTGGTGAGTTGTATGCTTGATATAGATGTATTTGAACGCAGCGGGACCGTCCGAGCGCTCTGACTACTAAGCCATACGTCGAGTTACGCCGAAATATGAATTTCGGATCATGGATCATTGTAACCGTGTATAAAGAAGAAGATGTTAGTGATGAGAAGAAGTCCTATTGTAAATATTAGGTAGAGGAAAAGAGAGAAGGAAATGTTCGAACTTCATTATTTAAACAAAAAAATTGATTCCTATTGTAAATATTAAACAATTTTTGCAGGATACGGCTACGGCTTGCCTATATCGCGGCTGTACGCGCGATACTTCCACGGTGACCTCGTGTTGATGTCCTGCGAGGGTTATGGCACAGACGCCATTATATATTTAAAGGTAATATTCATTTCTGTTGTTGTTGTTGTTGTTGTTGTCTGTTGGAGATCATTTTAAGTTAAATTGGCAGAGCTAAGCAATAGTCCTGCTGATTGTGAAAGCATTAGTTGTGGGTTCAAGCCCACTTGCAGATCGGAATACTTTTAATTTACCCAAATAAAGCGTGGCACTAAATTTCGCCATCTCGAATTCGGACAGAAAGAGAAAAATGAAGTGTGTAAGTAAATGTAAGTCGATACAGCGTGAAACTAAAGAAAATGTAAAATTTAAAGGCCTTATCAAAAAACACAAATCACGGCGATTCAGGGTAGGTCAATCATACACGTATATCTCGAATTTGGAAAAAAAACGGAAAATAGCAACGAGTTAAACACTAGGTTAAACCTTTCTACCCGTCAATATGCGGGATACAGCGTGAAAATAAAGAGAATACTAACAAATTATAAAATAATTGCAGGCTCTATCAAACGAGGCCAACGAGCTCCTACCTATATTTAACCGCACGTCCTCCAAGTTCTACCGCTCGTCGCCCGCGCCCGGCGACTGGTCGGCGCCGCTCACCCACTACTGTACAAGCAAGACATTGTCGCATAAGGCGTAAAAGTGTACGTTTCAATTCAACTAAACACCCTGTATATTTTTTTTTATAAAAAAGCAGCGGAGCTGGAGCGTTTTTTATAAAGCGGCATGTATAGGTAAATGTTGGATACTTAAAAAAAAAAGAGTTTATGTGGAAATCATGAAATGTTAGATCCAAAACAAATAATATATTTTGTTTCGGATCTAACAATAAAAAAATTTAATAATAAAACAAAAAATTTAATAATTATGAAAATGATAAAATACTTTAAATATTTTTTTTTATTATGAATTATTTTCATTTTCTCGCTCTATTAACAAGATAAAGTTCGGTGCTGAGTTCCGCCACTTGATACGCAATGTCTTGAAAATTGCAGTGAATGTGGGGAATTCCTGAAGGGAAGGTTCCCTTTAAGTACCCTGCTAAATTCGGGATGCAGCGTAAAGATAGATATCCCGTGGCAAATGTAGCATTTTAAAAAATGGTTTTACTTTAGTGAAGTACATGACACACTAGTATTGATATTACAAAATATAAAAATAAAACAAAAATTTTTTAATAGATTTTTTTATATAGCACATAATAAATATTATGTGTTTAATAAAGGTTAAGTTCAAAAATATTTTGTTCTAATATTTTCTTTTTATTTATTTTAAATATTATATTTAAAATTAATTGCTTAATTGTAAACACCCTATGTGGAAAACGGAAGTGTCTTGAAGGGAACGCAGATTCGCGAGGCACAACGTGAATTTAAAAATGTAAAAATTAAACACATTTTTTTTGTTTAAATTAAATTAAAATATAGTCAAAAATGTTTTAAGTATAGATTTTTTTTATATAATAAAAATAGTAAATACAGACATGCATATCGTCTCATGCATATGTTTTTATAAACAAATATAATAAATAATAAAGTAACTTATTATTTTGTTTAAATAAAACAAGTATAGTAATGGAATTAAAAAAAAACATTTCTAAGGAGAAAAAAGATTTTTCATTCTTAATCTGTATATTATTATTTAGTTTTGTGATACTCTTTAAGAATATGAATTGTGAGACTGAATGTTAGAATTCTTATGACAACATAAATTTTGTTTTATCTGTATTTTAGTTGATTTTTAATAATTGGAAATAGTCAAACTTTATTGTTGTGGGTTCGATTCCCAATTGGAGGAATGATTTTGAAGTTTCATTTTCTTCTACTCGTAACACGAATCGCGTCGTCGATTCTGCCACTCAACACTCAACGTCTCGAAAATTGGAGAGAAGGTTTCGCTAGGTTTCCTCTGCGTATCCCGCTGTATGCGAGATACAATGTGAGTCTAAAACAATTGTATGTGTGTGGTGTGATACAGATAATTAAACAGACTTTTTTATAATTAAAAAAAAACAATATATCATAGATATAAGTTTTGAAAATTTGCTTATAGCTAATATCAATGGTTTGTGGATCAGAAAACCAAAATATAATCTGAGTCATATGCTATATATATTTTAATAGTAAAGTGCATGGGCAATGTGATTTTTATAAAATTCGTATTTTAAAATACAATATGTTGGGATTTTAAATTCCTTATTAATATTCAGATTTCTTATTTTCGAATACTCTAGAACAAATTGAAGCTAGCCTAAACTAGCTAAGCTATCACTCTGATAATATTTTCAAAAATTCTAAAGAAGAAGGTTGTATTTATAAAATCATTTGCCAACTATTTTTTATTATAATTTGAACTGTCAGCTGGTTTGACATTATATATAGATTAATAAAAAATTTTGTGGCAACAACAGATTATAATATAATTTTGTATGAACGTAATTGCTTTGGTATGGAATTTAGTGTCAAAATAGAAATATAATAAACTAATAATTACACAATCTAGTAATAGTGTATGAACTTAATAAAAGAACCGTTGTAAAGTATAATAGAATTGTAAGATTTTTTTATAAAGTCTAGATACAATTTTTTTAAATATCAATATGTGATCAAATATATATTTTTTTGGCAGTTTACCCAGTACCTCTTTTAAAAACGTGATATTACTTTTTTCTAATTTTGAAATTGGACCTATTTTTTTCCAGATATAATAAAATATATATATATTTTTAATTTCTTGATAGTTAAAAAAATTGAAGATAATCATTAATTATCAATTTTCTTTTTAGCAGAGTAAGTTTCAAAGTACAACTTAATTTTTATACTGGCACAAATTCTTAATAATATTTTTTGAAGTCTCAGTATGAAAGTGGATAATGAACACTTGAGTTCTTATTTAGCTTTTTTCTGTTTTTAATGTAATTTTTTTTTATAAAAAATGTATTAAAACAGTTCTTTCTTTATAATTTTCATCTGCTTGAAAATGTCAATTTACATGTATAAATTTTTATGAATCCCGTATTTGGATAATAATTTAATTTCATTATTTGAGAATAGAATGTCGATAAAAAAAATATATAAATCGAAACAGCCACTTTAGTACTGACTGTTTCACATTAAATTCTTAGTTTTCAACCTATTATCACAATAATACATTGAAGTATACATTTTGTTATAAGCTTATTGCATTTTCTTTTACTCGTTTAGTTTTTAAGCGTTATTCCAAAATTATTATTTATGTAATTTAATTGTAAGAGTAGAAGAGATTTAGAACTTTAATTTTCATTAATAAAAAAAATATTAAATACTTAATGTGTTCTTAATTTTAAATTCCTTTTAAAATAACATATAGATAAAAAACCATGGTTTTCTACGTAAAGTACCACAGAATGTGTTCGGAGCTATAGGTTATATAAGCCCAAGTTCCAGTGGTTTACTAGTAACCTCTAAGGAGCCCACTATCCAGGTCCGACCTAGCTAGCACTGCTGGCAATTCTTATATGATTGCCAAAGGGGAATATTTAAAAACATCGGGCATCGAATACTTGCTTCGGAAAGTAAATTGATATATTTTTTTACTTAAATGCAAAATATTAAGAAAAATTTACCAAAGAATGACAGGGAAAATTGTATCGAAGTCGATTGACTCACTTCTGTGAATATCGTGTACAAACGCACAGACAAAAAATTTTGGGTTCCGATGATAAATTCACCCATTAATGGGGGGTTTCCTCATATCCACATACAGGCAGCGATCACTTATATTTTTCAAAATTTTAATTATAACTTCTTTCAACCTGTTAGCACGTATCTATATATAAGTGATGCAGTGTTCTAAATTTGAAAATGTCGGGTGTTCACAAATCATATACCTAGAAATATTGATATATTTTTTATTTTATAGGCAGTAGGCACTTAGTAAACTTGTTTTTACTGCGAATTCTCTTATCGTGTGACATTATCTCTTTTATACCGTACCCACTTTATACGTGTGTCCTCCATACAACATCACATTGGCGAAGTGAAAAGTACGCAACGGACACGTTAGAACACCGTAAACAGACAGTTAAAGGTAAAGGCGCAGGGGCAGAAGTATGTGAAAACGCCACGGTTTTCGGTTCCCATTCGGGGGAATGAGATATTTAATATTATCATTTTTCGTTCTGGCAACGAGGTAAAGCACTGCCTTAAGAATTAGGAAAGTGAAGAATGGAGTGTCTTGATGGGAAACGGAGTGTCTTAACACTTAGTTTCCTAGGTTTCCCTGCCTACCCTGGCGTGTGCGGTATAGAAGAATGTGCAGCTAAAGTAATTATTCCGAGAATCGAGAAACAAAGTATATTTTTATGTACTTAATTTACAATAATCTACTTTTATATAACTAGGGAAGAAATATGTAAACTGTAGTCAATAATAAATAATCTTTATTGAAAAAACAAAATATCTCTCCACGCAATGTAACTTTCAACTATACATATTTGAAGCCTTATTCAGTTTATAAAATTAATATTACATACATTATGTAATACAATATAATTATAACAAAATGATACAATATAATTATAAATAACAGGTACATCCATTACACACTGATCTAAATAGTGTCAATTATCAATAATTACAATTTATTTATAACAAAGTTATACGCAATTTCGTTCTCCTGTTCTCGTAGGAAAGGTTCCGTTTTAGGAAATCCTCCCTTATTGCTCCCCTACACTTCCCAAAAAACTATCCTGCTGTTCGGTATTTGTCAGTCACTCAGTACCTAGTGAGTATGTAATATATAGATTTATCATTATTAAGGTATATTCATATATATTTAGCTATAATACATAAAATGATTTATTTGTTTCATTAATTATTATTTTATAAAATAGTATTATTATTTTTACGATAGGTAAGGCTGTATTTTTCAGTCCTACAGTTACAGAATAGATACACTTTTCTTGAGCATAGTTGCTAAGTATTATAAAAATAGTATAATATTTGTAGAAAACGTATCAAAATGAAAAACCTCTGTAGGTCGAGTCGTGACCAGATTGATGGCTTTCTGAACTATTGCCCACCGCTCACTTTGGAAGAACATAAAAAAAATCTTAAAATCAAGTCTACTTCAGGGCATGTGACACGACGACCGTACTGTAACTTAGTGGCTGACAACAACAAAAATAACATTTTGCACGTTTTCTAAAACTATTTTTCTATCCTTAGTGTGTAATACAACAAAATAAACATTGAGTGTCAATAACATTATAGATAGTCGCACCATAGCAATATATATCGATAGTCTATCGAGTGTCAATCGAGCAACATCCTCAAAAGAGCTTTATCAACTTTTTTGTCATTTCTCCTTTCTCCACGTGTTGAAAAAAGAATATATCTAAACGGATTCGGAAATCCCACGACGTTGGATGGTGATAAATAATATGTAAAATGCAACAGCTCCTTCGCACTGCAGTGTGTCGCGTAACATACATTCAGCCTTTTATTCCTTTCTCCACTTTCGTTTTTTCCCAAGTCTGTGCAAGTTTGATTCAAATTTAGATCAAAATTGTACCATGTCTTTGCCGAGAGTTTGACTGTAAGAATTTTTTTTCTTTCGTCGTGGTGTTCCGGAATTTTACAATGGCGAGGATAGCAATGGTGTATTCTTGTTTCTTCCTTAGAATTCGTTACACCGGGCACCAAATGTTGTATTTGGCTGAAAACAAGGAATAGAATATTATAAATTTATTATACAGCAGGGTATTTTATTACTTGTTTCTGCTTTCCTTCCCTATCAAATGACAAAAAAATTATTATATTTACCTGTATACAGTCCACATTTTATCATTCACATGCACCTTGATGCCCAATTGTTTATATATTTCGTTAAAAACGTGTTCATATCCATATTTAGCTGACGTTGTAAGCGCCACTATATTGTCATCAGTCGACAACCAATCAATCAAAAGAACTATCATTTGGTCGACACTTGCGCTTCTTTTCGGAAAATTTTCATACCATTCCTTCAAAAACGTCGTGTCTATGTACAGGGTGTCCAATTTTATAGGTTTCTCGTTTATATGTAATGCTTTAAATTTATGTAAGTCGTTTATATTAATCCTAAAGTCACCAGTATATAAGATTGTTTTGTCAATAGTTTTGAATAAGAACATAGTGGAGCCGGCGCAGTGTCCCGCTGGTATCAGAGTCACCGTCAGGTACACTGTGGTGTCGTCTAGTTGTATGGTTAACGTTGTTGAACCTGAAACAATCAATGTACTCATAATGATTTTTTTTCGAACTTGAAGTTAACTCTTTTAGCCTTACTTGCCTTTACAGCGACACCACTGGGTGGGACGAGAATGCTTTATCGCTGAGAAATTGCAAGCTACGTGGCTATTTGGGACTATGTCGTCGGTGGCGAGGGCGTCCCCTGTGGTACTCGGACCTAGGCTTGCGTTATATCCCTCATATAGCAATAACGGCAAAGAGAATCTAGTGTGACGAAGGTGGACGGTGAGTTCTTCAGTAGGACAAAAGTAAAACAAGCATTTACAGCAGGGGTTCATGTCGATTGATCACAATCTTTTATAACTATGTTTATATTCCAAAGGTTTACAATTTTGTGAACATCCTACGATCATACAAGGGGCTGTAAACCTCAGTATATGGTTTGAATTTCACTGAATATTCCACATAAGCATTCTTAAGATAGTCTCTTGGCAGATATATAGAAGACAAGCAACAAACTAATTTTATAAGAGATCTTTTATTCTTTCAAAGGTGAGGAACACTAAAAAATAAAATACACATACAGATTAAGCTCAAGTTCAGGCCCCCCTAGAAAATATCTTTAGCCCATGATGGCAAAGCCGAATACAATGCTATTGTAGTGGGTTCAATTTCCATACGAGGGAATTAATTATTTTTCATCTCCTCTTTACAAAATGTGGCACTGTTTTCTTCCACTCCGCAATATCTCAAGAATTGGATGGTGTTTGGGGTATGGTCTATAGTGTCTTAAGTCTAGGTTTCCTGCACTAGTATATGCAGGAAACAGTGTGCTAAAAGAAGTATCAAAATAACTTACCCATTTTTAATGGCTTAATGAATTTCATTATGCTTTTATTGTAACCTAAGTCATTATATAAAAGTAGCAGTTAATTCTGTGCAATAAATATTTGAATTAGTTGATGATAAACAATTTAAAAAATTAGTACTAAACAAACCAACCTTGTGATCTGTATGATAGTGACTCAAAAAATATACCTTTATTGCTTCAGGTTTGAACAATTCTACTTCAAAATTATCTATTCTTATAAAGGGAAGTTCTGATATCACACCATTAAAAGATGATGGTGCCGTTTTGTTGGTTTTATGGTGCATTTTTATGGTTGAAACAAGAAAACGCAATAAATAAATTTAAATTGCTAAAATTGCATTAATAAATTATGAAATAAAAACCTTAAATAATCATTGTTTACTTATTGCGTCATATTCATGAAGAAAATACTTCAGTTTGATTAGTATCATTGTGCAATTTTAAAATAAACACATCATTGTATTAAGCGGTAATTTTTTCGAGTAAATAAATATAAAATAGATAATAAGTACTAGGCTTTTTTCAGTGCTGATCTTTTCTTATGGTGCCCCGTCTGAGCTTTTTTTCTAAATATGCTTAGAAAACAGTGATAAGTGATAACTGATAAAACTGTCAACCGTAACGTCAACCATCAAGTGGATGTTCTTTGCTTATGGCCTTAGGCGTGAAAGATGAATGCAATAAATTCAGTGATGTTAAGTGAAAAAAGTGCAATATCAACTTCATTGCATCGCATTGTGTCGATATTCATGTTTCATTAGTAAATAGTTCTCCTTGAGTTCATTATATAAAAAAAACACGTTTTAAATGCAAAATATTAAGAAAAATTTACCAAAGAATGACAGGGAAAATTGTATCGAAGTCGATTGACTCACTTCTGTGAATATCGTGTACAAACGCACAGACAAAAAATTTTGGGTTCCGATGATAAATTCACCCATTAATGGGGGGTTTCCTCATATCCACATACAGGCAGCGATCACTTATATTTTTCAAAATTTTAATTATAACTTCTTTCAACCTGTTAGCACGTATCTATATATAAGTGATGCAGTGTTCTAAATTTGAAAATGTCGGGTGTTCACAAATCATATACCTAGAAATATTGATATATTTTTTATTTTATAGGCAGTAGGCACTTAGTAAACTTGTTTTTACTGCGAATTCTCTTATCGTGTGACATTATCTCTTTTATACCGTACCCACTTTATACGTGTGTCCTCCATACAACATCACATTGGCGAAGTGAAAAGTACGCAACGGACACGTTAGAACACCGTAAACAGACAGTTAAAGGTAAAGGCGCAGGGGCAGAAGTATGTGAAAACGCCACGGTTTTCGGTTCCCATTCGGGGGAATGAGATATTTAATATTATCATTTTTCGTTCTGGCAACGAGGTAAAGCACTGCCTTAAGAATTAGGAAAGTGAAGAATGGAGTGTCTTGATGGGAAACGGAGTGTCTTAACACTTAGTTTCCTAGGTTTCCCTGCCTACCCTGGCGTGTGCGGTATAGAAGAATGTGCAGCTAAAGTAATTATTCCGAGAATCGAGAAACAAAGTATATTTTTATGTACTTAATTTACAATAATCTACTTTTATATAACTAGGGAAGAAATATGTAAACTGTAGTCAATAATAAATAATCTTTATTGAAAAAACAAAATATCTCTCCACGCAATGTAACTTTCAAGTATACATATTTGAAGCCTTATTCAGTTTATAAAATTAATATTACATACATTATGTAATACAATATAATTATAACAAAATGATACAATATAATTATAAATAACAGGTACATCCATTACACACTGATCTAAATAGTGTCAATTATCAATAATTACAATTTATTTATAACAAAGTTATACGCAATTTCGTTCTCCTGTTCTCGTAGGAAAGGTTCCGTTTTAGGAAATCCTCCCTTATTGCTCCCCTACACTTCCCAAAAAACTATCCTGCTGTTCGGTATTTGTCAGTCACTCAGTACCTAGTGAGTATGTAATATATAGATTTATCATTATTAAGGTATATTCATATATATTTAGCTATAATACATAAAATGATTTATTTGTTTCATTAATTATTATTTTATAAAATAGTATTATTATTTTTACGATAGGTAAGGCTGTATTTTTCAGTCCTACAGTTACAGAATAGATACACTTTTCTTGAGCATAGTTGCTAAGTATTATAAAAATAGTATAATATTTGTAGAAAACGTATCGAAATGAAAAACCTCTGTAGGTCGAGTCGTGACCAGATTGATGGCTTTCTGAACTATTGCCCACCGCTCACTTTGGAAGAACATAAAAAAAATCTTAAAATCAAGTCTACTTCAGGGCATGTGACACGACGACCGTACTGTAACTTAGTGGCTGACAACAACAAAAATAACATTTTGCACGTTTTCTAAAACTATTTTTCTATCCTTAGTGTGTAATACAACAAAATAAACATTGAGTGTCAATAACATTATAGATAGTCGCACCATAGCAATATATATCGATAGTCTATCGAGTGTCAATCGAGCAACATCCTCAAAAGAGCTTTATCAACTTTTTTGTCATTTCTCCTTTCTCCACGTGTTGAAAAAAGAATATATCTAAACGGATTCGGAAATCCCACGACGTTGGATGGTGATAAATAATATGTAAAATGCAACAGCTCCTTCGCACTGCAGTGTGTCGCGTAACATACATTCAGCCTTTTATTCCTTTCTCCACTTTCGTTTTTTCCCAAGTCTGTGCAAGTTTGATTCAAATTTAGATCAAAATTGTACCATGTCTTTGCCGAGAGTTTGACTGTAAGAATTTTTTTTCTTTCGTCGTGGTGTTCCGGAATTTTACAATGGCGAGGATAGCAATGGTGTATTCTTGTTTCTTCCTTAGAATTCGTTACACCGGGCACCAAATGTTGTATTTGGCTGAAAACAAGGAATAGAATATTATAAATTTATTATACAGCAGGGTATTTTATTACTTGTTTCTGCTTTCCTTCCCTATCAAATGACAAAAAAATTATTATATTTACCTGTATACAGTCCACATTTTATCATTCACATGCACCTTGATGCCCAATTGTTTATATATTTCGTTAAAAACGTGTTCATATCCATATTTAGCTGACGTTGTAAGCGCCACTATATTGTCATCAGTCGACAACCAATCAATCAAAAGAACTATCATTTGGTCGACACTTGCGCTTCTTTTCGGAAAATTTTCATACCATTCCTTCAAAAACGTCGTGTCTATGTACAGGGTGTCCAATTTTATAGGTTTCTCGTTTATATGTAATGCTTTAAATTTATGTAAGTCGTTTATATTAATCCTAAAGTCACCAGTATATAAGATTGTTTTGTCAATAGTTTTGAATAAGAACATAGTGGAGCCGGCGCAGTGTCCCGCTGGTATCAGAGTCACCGTCAGGTACACTGTGGTGTCGTCTAGTTGTATGGTTAACGTTGTTGAACCTGAAACAATCAATGTACTCATAATGATTTTTTTTCGAACTTGAAGTTAACTCTTTTAGCCTTACTTGCCTTTACAGCGACACCACTGGGTGGGACGAGAATGCTTTATCGCTGAGAAATTGCAAGCTACGTGGCTATTTGGGACTATGTCGTCGGTGGCGAGGGCGTCCCCTGTGGTACTCGGACCTAGGCTTGCGTTATATCCCTCATATAGCAATAACGGCAAAGAGAATCTAGTGTGACGAAGGTGGACGGTGAGTTCTTCAGTAGGACAAAAGTAAAACAAGCATTTACAGCAGGGGTTCATGTCGATTGATCACAATCTTTTATAACTATGTTTATATTCCAAAGGTTTACAATTTTGTGAACATCCTACGATCATACAAGGGGCTGTAAACCTCAGTATATGGTTTGAATTTCACTGAATATTCCACATAAGCATTCTTAAGATAGTCTCTTGGCAGATATATAGAAGACAAGCAACAAACTAATTTTATAAGAGATCTTTTATTCTTTCAAAGGTGAGGAACACTAAAAAATAAAATACACATACAGATTAAGCTCAAGTTCAGGCCCCCCTAGAAAATATCTTTAGCCCATGATGGCAAAGCCGAATACAATGCTATTGTAGTGGGTTCAATTTCCATACGAGGGAATTAATTATTTTTCATCTCCTCTTTACAAAATGTGGCACTGTTTTCTTCCAGTCCGCAATATCTCAAGAATTGGATGGTGTTTGGGGTATGGTCTATAGTGTCTTAAGTCTAGGTTTCCTGCACTAGTATATGCAGGAAACAGTGTGCTAAAAGAAGTATCAAAATAACTTACCCATTTTTAATGGCTTAATGAATTTCATTATGCTTTTATTGTAACCTAAGTCATTATATATAAAAGTAGCAGTTAATTCTGTGCAATAAATATTTGAATTAGTTGATGATAAACAATTTAAAAAATTAGTACTAAACAAACCAACCTTGTGATCTGTATGATAGTGACTCAAAAAATATACCTTTATTGCTTCAGGTTTGAACAATTCTACTTCAAAATTATCTATTCTTATAAAGGGAAGTTCTGATATCACACCATTAAAAGATGATGGTGCCGTTTTGTTGGTTTTATGGTGCATTTTTATGGTTGAAACAAGAAAACGCAATAAATAAATTTAAATTGCTAAAATTGCATTAATAAATTATGAAATAAAAACCTTAAATAATCATTGTTTACTTATTGCGTCATATTCATGAAGAAAATACTTCAGTTTGATTAGTATCATTGTGCAATTTTAAAATAAACACATCATTGTATTAAGCGGTAATTTTTTCGAGTAAATAAATATAAAATAGATAATAAGTACTAGGCTTTTTTCAGTGCTGATCTTTTCTTATGGTGCCCCGTCTGAGCTTTTTTTCTAAATATGCTTAGAAAACAGTGATAAGTGATAACTGATAAAACTGTCAACCGTAACGTCAACTATCAAGTGGATGTTCTTTGCTTATGGCCTTAGGCGTGAAAGATGAATGCAATAAATTCAGTGATGTTAAGTGAAAAAAGTGCAATATCAACTTCATTGCATTGCATTGTGTCGATATTCATGTTTCATTAGTAAATAGTTCTCCTTGAGTTCATTATATAAAAAAAAACACGTTTTAAATGCTAGTCGTAGCGTTGCAGATTTTTCATTTATGTTTCTTTAACCTATGTTTTCAAATTAAACAATATTGATTCAATATTATTTAAAAAAAATATTTCAAATTGAACCCCAAAGAAATACTGACATTTTTTTAAATCTTATTGTGAGTACTTACCTTACCAAGTTTTACATGACTCCTTCATATAGTAACAAATAAATATTATGTTACGATTAAATATATCAAATGTAAATAAAAAACATTGTTTCGTAAAAAACATGAATCGATTAAAAATGTTCTATTATTCATAATTTTTCAATTCAAAGGCAACTAATTGGAAGGCACATCACTAATGTCAAAGTCACCGTGAAACTTCTAAGTGCCAACTCTGTGTCCAATTGGAATCGGCACATGCTAGGTTATGTATCATAAAAATAATTTATAAATTTAAATACACTTAAAAAAAGTGAAAATGAAGATTTATACCAACGAAAACAACACTGCCACCTTAAAGTTGCTTATCGCAGCTAAATTAGGTAGCAAGAAAATCGAGCTACACAAAGCAACGTTTGAAGGTAGTATAGAATTTAAATAATAATCATTAATACGGCTTTTTAAATAAAAAATATTGTGTACTTCATTTTATATAATCCTATATTAAAGAAATTTTTAGTCTTATATGGCATGCTAATATATGTATGAACTATTTCATCACCATAATGTTTACTCATCGATTTTTTGCGTCCATCGACGAGTTTTCCTTCTCACGTGTATAATAATTATAATAGTCGAGAAAATATTTTATTGTATTATTAAGTTAGTAGATAACTTAATGTGTTTTTTAATTAAATTTATTGGTCTATATGTGGCATCAATCATAATGTAATAAACAGAAGAATTACTTCTGTAATATAACTAAAACTGTACAAAGTAATAATATATAGATAAACATTTAAACTGTTGCATGTTTAACATTTATTAATAACAATCTACAATAATTCACGTATTTTTTAGTATTGTAATAATATTAAAATTTTTATGCATAAGCAATATGGTTAAAGGAATTGAATTGTTGTCTGCATGGCAGACCTGTCTTCAGGGCCGAGGGTGTTACCATTGCTGGAGGTAGATGATCAGCTCAGTTTCTTCAGTAGTAATGCTGCTGCACAGTACCTCTTCCCAGTGTTGGATTTATCCGAAAATGGACAGTGGTATATATTTTTTATTGTTTTTTTATTAGCGTCACACTGTACTGCACACAGTAGGGGTAGGCAGAGGGAACTGAGTGAAGTCATTGGGTGTTGAGTGGCAGACCTCAATGGCGCACTTTACTAGCAAAGCACACTAGAGCAAAGAAATCAATATATTAAATATTTAATTTTTTGAATCAAAATTGAACCTGTTGTTCTGCCCCACTGCCACATGAGGATCTCAATGGCATTCTATACCTAACTAAAATATTCTGTACCTAAGAAGAATAGCCTTTTATTATTATTATTTTACCTTGCTTAAAGCAGGGTAGACAGAAGGAACATATTCTTAAGACACTCTGTTTCCGACTTTGAGTAGTGGAACAAAGCTGCAGCATAACTTGTTACCAGAGGGAATAACTCAAAATATAAAATAATTCTTTGAGTTAAAATCGAACCCACAACCGTCATATTTATAATCACACACTGTGACATTACAACTAGTTAGTGACCATTAACTTGACCACAAGTACCAATTCTTTATTATTTTTAATGTACAGTCAACAAATGCAAGAGTGGGAGGCGACCCGCCTTTTACCCATAGTGACATCAGTATTAACAAGTAAAAATGTACCATCTGATCTCAAGCAGACATTAAACTCTGCACTGCTGCTGATTGACGGTTTTCTATCAAAACATAAATATGTTATTGGGGTAAGAAAATTTGTTCATGTTTTTATGCATTGTATTAAGTCAAAAAATATGAGTGCGCGAGTATGCGCGCGCGTGTGCGTGAGCGTGTGCGTGTGTGCATGTGTGTGTGTTTGTTTGTATTTGGGTTTACTGATGTATGCATGTAAGAAATCATACTTTCTTGGCATAACAAGATGAAAATCTTTCTATGAATTTTATTCTTCTTGTTAATCTATCTTTATACATTGAAAGAAAGTTTTATTATAACACATTATCTAGTAAAATACATTTTATTTAAATATCATACAAAAAATATTTGACTACCTAATTTCATTGTGTCGGTTTTTCGTGATAGTGTGGACGTGCATCGTAATCGAAAAAAAAAATATTTTTTACTATGGAAAAATATGGACAGCTATTTAGCACTCACTTATTATTATATAGACGACGTCTAACAGTCAAAAAACTACTGAACTTAGAAAATTTACATTTAGCATATGTATATTTTATGTATGTATTTAAAAAAATGTTTCTGGCAAAGACTAGAGAACGGTCGGTAAACAAGAGACGCTTGTTCAATTACCTCTGCATTTAAACTTTGTATGTTTCCTAAATAACTATTTTTCAACTTCACGCTATATCCCGCATACGGGAGGCAGGGAAAACCTAGTGCTACATCCTGCCGAATTCCTGAGGCATTGCGTGATGAGTGGAAACTTAAAAAAATTAATTGCCATACCTGTATCCACTATGACATTAGTACCTAAATGCATTATTTCTCTGTTAAATAACAATTTTAAAATGTTATATTATTTACTATACGACAAAATATTTATAAAATATAATAAATTCTAGGATAAAATACAAGCGGCAGATATATCAATATGGAGTACATTATATCCACTTAACTATAATAACGACTTGAAAACCGAGTATTTATCGCAATATAACAATATTGTGAGATGGGCTGAGGAAATTAATGCTGCGAAGGCGGTACAGGTTAGTGACTATTATCTAGTGAACTAGTGACTTACCATGTTATTTGTTTATTGTTACCTTCGGCTTCGCCCACATTGTAAAATGGATATAACTACTCATTATTATCTATACTGTTATACAGAATTTTTTTTAAAGTATTATTTGTTGTTGTTTCGTTATTTCATATTTATCTGGGCGGTAGGTATGTGATATTTTTTCGCTTTTTTCGATCCCACACTCTTTATCTTTCAGAAAAAAAATCATAAAAATTGATTCATCTATTTCGCAGATTGGCACAAACAGACAGACAAAAATGTTGTTTGTGTTTTAGTACCACGTTAATGGCTATGTTCATTCGATGAGTAAATGTTTTTACATTTACTTTGAAATCACACACTGTCTGTGTGTTAAAATTCAATTTTATTTATATGTATAGAAGGTTTTATACGTCAAATATTCTTATTCACACGAACAAATGTGTAGGAAGCCATCAAGCAGTGGGGCGGTTCAGCCAAAGGTCCGTTCCCGCCCATCTCCGCTTTGGGAACGCCACAATTAAGTAATTTAGTTTCTCCAATAGGGTGAGTTAAATTTACATGTATTTTTTTACAATATTCTAAGTATAACTACGCAGTTATTACATTTTGTAGAAAACGTATAAAAAATTTAACGTAGCGGGATTAGAACCCGCGTCTCTAGTTCTCTGTCACGCTCTTACCACTAAGCCACGTCCACGTTAACGTTCTCATCGACTTATTTATTCTTAGCATCTCTAGGGGTTTTTTTACTGTGTATAGATTTGTATAATGTTTGTATTTTTGTCGAATCTGTAGGTTACGACACGATAGTGAATACTGCATTTAAATCACATAAGTCGTTTATGAGATTAGCGTGTAGAAACGGATAGAAAAACAGACATAACGACAGACAAAAAAATAAATGCTAGAGGCATTAATAATAGATTTTCTACGAAAAGACAGCAATCAGTAACAATTTTATTAAATGTGTACTTTTTTAACATGTTTAAAGTATTATTCAGCAATTAAGAAACATAAAAAGGCGCGGGTTCAACTCCCGGTACATCTAAAATCTTCAAACGTTTTCTAAAAAAAGTAAATGCATTTTTTTTATATAATTAAGAGATGTTTTTTTCCCAGCTCTTTTTTTTCTAGTCTATAATAATAATAATTGACGTCATCCTGACACAGCGTGTGACTGCAAACACGATAGTTGTGGGCCACTAGGGGGAATGAACTATTTAATCCAGTGGCGTAGAACTCCGCCTCTTTCGACGCAATATCTTAAAATGCGACGGAAAGTGGAACAGAGTGTATATGTAGCTACATCTAAAGCTAAAGTATTTATCTTTAATGTAATAGATCTCCAGAGGAATCTCCTGAAGTGCTTGTGACGGCGGAGGAAATAGAGTTAGCCAAAGAGAATTGGGAAAATGGCGTCAAAAACTTACAAGAACCACATAAACAGGAAAAAATTATGTGAGTCGCCCATTTAAATTTATTTTTATGTTATAGGTAAATTATACAACAATTTTAACATAAATTGTGTTATTCCGACTTATAAACTATTTCAGGTTTTATCTAAATCGGGACAGTATTTTTTTTTATCGTCTAAGTGTAACAAATATTCGTTCTCATAAAATCCTTTCACATTTATAATTTTAATAATAGATATTTATAATAATGGCAATAAATCAATTGTTTTGGGGTCTTCGTGTCGCATTTCAAAAGCGTCTGATTATAAAAGCGAAGGTTCTGGGTTCGATTTACATTCGGGGGAATGAATTATTGATATTTTGGTAACAAGATGGCGCTGAAATCCGCCACTCAACATGCAATATGTCGAGAATTGTATGCTGTGGGGATGGAGTGTCTTAACACTATGTTTTTAATCAAAATAAGAATGAAATTGAGTACGAGTGCATGGCAGGCGGGTCCCATTTTAATTTGGTCCAGTATACTATCCGTGACAAATCACTCATCTTACTGTTAGATGTAGTTTTTTTTGTAAAACATTATTATCATATTTTATATTTATTTTCAGCTTACCAATTAAAGGCAAGAAGAATATATTAATAACATCGGCTTTGCCGTACGTCAATAATGTACCGCATTTAGGAAATATTATAGGATGTGTTCTCTCAGCTGATATATTTGCAAGGTAAATAAAGTACGGTCGACGAGTCGTGACCGCCTTGAAGTTCGACTTTCTGAAGTCTGCGCGTTGCTCATTTGCGCTCGGGAAGAAAATAATCAAACATGTGAATTTTTTATTAAATAAATCTGCGCGGCTATCTACAGCTAACTTCATTGCTGCCACGACTCGTTCATAGTACTATACTTTTTTGTTATTAAAAACTAGGATTTCGCTCGAATTTTTACTTGCATATTTGATCTTAGGCGAAATATAATTTGTAAATTTGGCAAATCTAAATAGTCTAGTTCTAAATATTCTTTAACATAATCTGTGCCTCACATTTTCCTTATTTTTTTAGATATTGTCGAATATGTGACTACAACACGTTATTTATCTGTGGCACCGATGAGTATGGCACTGCGACCGAAACAAAAGTGAGTATTAAAGCTAATATAATAATTATTATAATTAAGAATACGTCTGAGTGTACATAGTTGTGGGTTGGATTCCCATTTGGGGGAATTAATTATTTTTATTTCTTCGCTCTGGTAGTAAGAGGGCGCTGCATGTGTTCCACTATTCAATATGCAATGTCTCAAAATATGAGCTGTGTATAACCACTGCCTACCGCTGTATGTGGGATACGTGAAAAATGGGAACTGAACCCACAACCATCGCAATTATAGTTACACCTAAACAAAAATGTTATATACATATAAAATTTTTGTTGACGTTGTCTGTCTGTCTCATTTTAAGGCGTTAGAAGAAGGCGTAACTCCGAAGCAAATCTGCGACAAGTACTTCGAGATACACAACGCGGTGTATCGCTGGTTCGATATCGGCTTCGACTACTTTGGACGTACCAGTACCAACGAACAGACTGAGTGAGTCTTTTTTTTAGTTATTTCGGTTACTTTTTTTGTGTATTTTTAAGATTTTAAACCTTGAATTCTTATGTTTTTAAAAAGTATTCCTCTTTTCTACTTGTGAACTTCATATTATTATAAAAATCTTATTTTTTATTGTTCCGTACCCCGAAAGAGAAAAAACGGAACTCTTATAAGGTCAAGACCCTTTTAATTAGGAACTCGTGGAGGTGTCAAACTGAAATTTATATCAGGTACTCAGGTTTACTGTTCCTTAGAAATGTGAAAAAATCCAACTCGAAAGCCAATTTTTATAATATAATAATTATGGCATTCATCTTTTTATTTAGTACATTCTAAAAATAATATACAGAATGTTTTTGACATCACCACTTTAAATGAAACAACAGTGTTAACTACTCTATAAAAATCTATAATACTATTTAATAATACAGTTAAAAGAAAAGAGATTTTTCCAAATATGATAAAGTGAATTTTTCTAACAAAATAATTAATAAGTTAACGTTTTAAAATAGTACGTGATTTGTCAAGAATGTTTCACACAGACACAAACCTATCAAAGCGATAACGCCGCACACGCCTCATTCACGAAATCGAGTCGCAGGTAATGGCGGCGATGTTGAATTGCGAAAAAATAGAACGAGAGATATCACTTTCCTCGTTTAAAAGTTGTAGATCGGCAACGCTTAGTAGTATTTTTGTAGTATGTGTTTACGTTATTGGTATCTTATTTATATAGTTTGGATAAACATCGTGAAACGAAAAAAATCCTACTAAACCTAAAGTCTAGACTGTTGAGGTATCTTGATTAATTTCTTTAGTTATGGGTTTGACATATTTTACCCTGTATGCTGCTCCCGTAAAAGGAGCGCAGATGCTCCCACCCCTGTATTTATTTTTAGAATATAATATGATATAAAAAAAAAATCTATTATATTATAAAAAAATAATAATGCTATAATCATCAAAAAACGAAAAAACAATAGTTCACGTTTAAATGTTTTCATTACACAAAATGTTGTAATATAATTTCTTTTTTTATTTCAGAATAGCGCAGAACATGTTTCTGAAGTTGCGCGACAATGGCTTCGTCAGTGAACAATCAGTTGATCAGCTGTTTTGTGAGAAATGCGATCGATTTCTGGCTGATAGGTGAGTTTCTTTGTATATATATTGTTTGGCCTCACTCAGTATCCTGCATGTAGCAGGGTAGACAGAAGGAACCTGTTAATTTAATGTAAAGCACCCGTCCCCATTAAGATACTTCCGTTTCCCACTTTGCGCCGAAATCTGGATGCCTGTCGAGTGGTGGAACTAAACGCCATGTTTTTTGAAAATATAAACATAACATTAAAAATGACGTCCACCGTAGCGTTCGTTAGTGGCGCTCCGTTCTCTCTGACTACCCCGCTAGGGATAGAGCGTGAAGCTCGTAGTAGTGGTATTAGTAACATTGTAAATATAAATATAATAACAAAAATAGATCCAAAAAAGAATTTTAATTCAAAACAGTACTTGTTGAGATAAGCGCGTTCAACCAAACTAATTCGTTTCTATAATATTAGTATTGATAAATAAGTGTAGAATTAAACCATGTAATCATGGTATAAAAGTTTGCAATAAAACCCCTCAATCGCAAATGAACCTGCAGAATATTTTTTGTTTCCGTTTCTCTCTATATCCCGCACATAGCGGAAAAATATATCTTTTTCTAAAATTTCTTCAGATTTGTGGAAGGCACGTGTCCACACCCGGGATGTCTCTACGACGGTGCCAGAGGTGACCAATGCGATAAATGTGGGAAACTTATCAACGCGGTCGAACTCATACAACCTAAATGCAAAGTCTGCGGATATAAACCCTGTGTTAGACCCAGTGTTCAACTTTTCATTGAGTTGGGGCAGGTTAGTTGTTTTTTTTAGTTTCACACTTTTTCCAGAGTGTTGGATAGGCAAAGGCTGTATGTATTAAAGGGTAATGTATTGTTAAGGTTTTTTATTAATCATTATGGAATAGTTTAAAGATAACCCCGTCTCCTTGAGTTGAATAGAACTTTCAACGTGCGTCGTCTTTAAATTTGTGCCACTGCGCCACTATGATTTTGTAACATGAATTTTTGGTGCTTATCGTTATTTAATGTATGAAGTGCAAGTATGTGGACTGGGTCAGGATAATACAACATATACTTTTAAAAATCTCTTGGAAATTACCTGAATTTTTTATATCAGCTTTGGTTTGTGTCACAGGGCAAAGTAATTCTCTCGGCTTGATAGTATGTATAGTATAATACAATTTTTTAATAAAACGTATATAATTTGAATGCAGCGGGCCTTGAACTCTCGCCCTACGGCTTCCAAGTGGCGCGGGCTTAAATCCCTTTGCGTTAAAATTTTTATACATTTTCTAAAAACATGTCTTTGAGTGTGGGATAACACTCGTAAAATATGAAAAGTGCCTACATGCACCCTATGCCGCAGCTGGAGCCGTCGCTGCGCGCGTGGGCGCGCGCGGCCGAGCGCGGCTGGTCGGCGCCGGCGCGCGCCGTGGCGCGCGCGTGGCTGCGGGACGCGCTGCGCGCGCGCGCCGTCACGCGCGACCTGCGGTGGGGCGTGCCCGTGCCGCTGCGGCAGTACGCGCACAAGGTTCAACTTCCAACATTTTATCAGTTTCACGCTGCAGACGGGGAACTTAGTGTTGAGAACTCCGTTTTTCCACCCACTGACGTTGTAGAGAAATTCAGTGGCGAAATTTAACAAAGCGCTCTCTCTTGTTACTAAACGAGGTAATAAAAATATTATTTTTTGAACAATGAGAATTGAATTTGCAACTGTTGCGTTGTGCTACTAAGCTTTCTCTCCATACCCTCCTATTTCCGAGAATGTTACAAAAAATCTAATAAGACCTTATTCTTTAAAAATAACAACAACATACTTTATTATAATATATGAATATCATAAATAATCAATAAACTTACAAATTAGCCTGTTTTAGCTTCACGCTATATTCCACACATAGCAGAATGGATCAGATATCCTATTAGGATACTACACCACTCCCGATTTTCTGCCGAATTCTTGAAGCATTGAGTATTAAGTGACGAAACTGAACGCAGCGCTTCGCCACTAGTAAAAAGCAAAAAAAATGAAAATATAAAATATTTCCTTCCCCGTAACAAGAATCGACCCCGCAACCGTCACGTTTTACAGTGGCAAGTTGTGCCCCTACATTATTAATTAATGAATTTATAATAATCATTATTGATATTATAATTATATTTATATAATAATGTTGCAGGTCTGTGGCCAGTCGTGGCACATTCGAGGGAATGAAATATTTTTTAAAATTAATATTTCCACTTCTTCGCTCTGGTGTCGAGGCAAAGCGCGGATTTGATTTCCACCACTCAGCACACAATGCCTCCAGAATACGGCAAAAAATCGGGAACGGAGTGTCTTAACACTAGGTTCCTTCTACCTACCCTGCTCTGTGCGGCTAATTTATTTTAATTTTTTCAACTTTCAGGTGTTCTACGTGTGGTTCGACGCGCCTATCGGTTACATGAGCATAACACAAGCTGCCACTAAAGACTACGAGAAATGGTGGAAAAAGGACAAGGATTACGATGTGAGTTATTATGAGTGGTATATACATACAATTGTGCCATTACCCTATATTTAATTTATATAGAAAACCTGAATGGTATTTTAAAACCTACGATAGAAACGGAGGACGTTTTTTAGGTTTTTGCGCCGCTTTTTCTTAGGCTGACGCTCATAAAATTTACCGTGTAACTTCTTATTTTAAATATAATTATTTGACCATGATCTGAGTTTTCTTTTAACGTTTAAACACGCAAATGTATTTTGAAAGGTTTGGTTTAGAAAATGCTTTTTTTATTGAACGATATATGTACCATATATCCCGAATCATGATCTAGTGTTAAGATAGTCCGTTCCCGAACATCGCCCCATTTTAGAGAGAAAAGGTGTTTTTCGTTGGTATTTTCATCAACAAAAAACATTATTCATAAAACTAAGGTTTTACTATAATATAATAGAAATCATACATTTCAGTACATTATGTAATGTAATCTACGATTTCTGTTTTTGTTTTAGATTTTTGTTGTATTTAATTTCTGTTGTATGTAATTATAGGTAAAACTATACCAATTCATGGCCAAAGACAACGTTCCATTCCACGTGATAATGTTCCCGGCGACCGTCATCGGAGTGAACGAGGGCCACGTGCTGGTCGACCACGTGTACGCAACAGGTTAGATATGCTTTGGCATTTAGTTTTGTATAATGTTAGGGTTCCGTACCTCAAAAAAAATAGTTATATTGTTAGTGATATTGTTATGCCTCTATCAAGACCATTTCTGTCAAGAACTATCGAGGTAACTAATTAAAATTAATATCAAATATCCAATCTGCAGTGCCTTGGAGCGACTTGAAAGGAAATAACAGCGTTGTATGCTTTTAAAATGAATCATATTTTATTCATTCAATGACGCGATCTTTATCTCACGTATATGGAAGGGTATGCTAAAAGGACCTAAAGTTAACACACTTTGCACTTAATTTGCTGCCCTATTTACGTATGTAGATCGGGTCTGAATCCAACAGTACTAAACTGCGGCGTTGAGTTCCGCCACTCAACACGCAATATGTCGAAAAATCGTCGGAAAGTGGGGAACAGAGTGTCTTTAAACTAGATGCCTATCCTGTTATAAGCGACGTAAAGATTTTTTTTTTCAGAGTATCTAAACTATGAAGATGGTAAATTCTCAAAATCCCGTGGCGTTGGAGTGTTTGGTACGGACGCCCAAGAGACCGGCATACCATCGGACGTGTGGAGGTTCTACTTGGCCAGTATTAGACCTGAGTCCTCGGATTCCAGTTTCAGTTGGACTGAACTTGGCACTAGGTGAGTCGTTTTGTACCGAACCTAGTGTTAAGACAATCCGGTCCTCATGTACCGCCGAAGAGAGATTTTGTGTGTTGAGCGGCAAAACTCAGTGTCGTGCTTTGTCTTGTTATATGAGCCAAGAATTGAGAATCTGAAATAATCAATAATGTCAACACCCTAGTGGAATCGAACCTTCGTGCTTACTAGTTGGCGGCAAATACGACGGTTGTTGGATGGATATTCGTTGGAAGAATGATTATATTAAAGATTATTATCGTTTTCTGTTTTCGTATTTAAAAAGCGCGGCGTTGAGTTGCGCTTCTTAACACTAATGTCACTAAGTTAGGCGGAAAACTATGAACTTTGTGTTTTGAATGTAGTGTTGGGCAATAGTATTCTTGGTTTTATGTTACCCATATAAAAATCTCAGTACAATTTTAAAGTAAACCTAGTACCTTCGACAAGTCGTGGCCGCTCTGAAGTAGCTGTATATTGCTGCACAGGATTGATTTTACATTTTTGTCTTACTTTTGATTCCTTTTCAAGCAATAGTCAACAATCTGCAATCCGCTGAAGTTCAGAATAACTTATTTGAATGCAGCCAAGACTTGTCGACCTTAGTGTATTTTACCCATGAGCCCCGAACAATGAATATATATTTGTTTTCAACTATTTACAGAAATAACTCGGAACTATTAAACAATTTGGGTAATTTCTGCCATCGGTCGTTGAGTTTTTGCGCGAACACCTTCAAAGGAGTAGTTCCTGAAGTCAACATGACGAGAGACGACTATGAACTGGTAGCTTTGGTTAATAGAGAGGTTGTAGGTAAGATTTGGCAGGATACTTCGTTTTTTTCATTTTCACGCTCCCCATCCCTCTGCATACATACTCTGCCCGTCTCTGGCTGCCCCACTTGGGGTCACGAATATGTAACAATTTTTTCTCCTCATTGGTTCACCAAACAAATTACAAGTATGTGTACTTAATACACGATTGGCTTTTTCAAGACGCTCTTACAGCATGCTTGTATAGCATTAAAATATATGTAAATAGATAGCTTAATTGATGATATTTTTTTTAGTTTTACTTTAAATGTCACACACAGCAGAGTGGGTAGGTGTGTTGAGTGGCGGTACTCAACACCGCGCGAAGAAATAAAAATATCAATTATATAATTTCTTCATTGGAATCGAACGCGGTTAGAGTCACACGCTTCTGCCTCTGCGCCACAACCGACCTCAACAATGAAAAATAATTAATACATACATATTCAAATAAAATTAAATTTAAATCAGTGATGTAAAAGATATAAAAAATATTTAAAAAAATCTTAAAAAATGAAAAATAAGGTGATACTGATGTTCCTGCAGCATACGCGCAGCAGATGCAGCGCGGCCGGCTGCGCGAGGCGCTGCGCCACGTGCTGCGCGCGGCGCGCCTCGGCAACCAGCACATGCAGGCCGCGCAGCCCTGGGCGCTGCTGCGGGCCGGCGCCGCGGACAGGTGGGGCGGGGGACATGGGGGAATTCATTATTTTATATTTTTACAGCATATAGAAGTATTGAATCATATTTTTTTCAGCAGCAGGTATAGTAGAATTAACCTAGTGCTGAGACACTCCGTTCCCTACTCACCGCTGGATTTTCGAGACATTGCGTGTTGACAAAACTCAAGGCCGTGATTTTACCTCTACACCAGTGCAAAGAAACTAAAATATTAATAAATCATAATCCAATCCCCCGAGTGGGAATCGATACTGCAACCGTCGCTTTCATCCGTCGTGTATATACTTTTAAAGCAATTTTAATGGTTACAAAATATTTATATATTAACCCCTGACAAAAACAAATGTGGATGAGTTCGACGTGTGTACCATTGTATGTATCCATAAAAAAAATATTAAAAATATATTTTTATTGTGAGATAATATTTAAAAAACAAAGACAATACTTTTATTATTATTAAAAAATTATATACTTTTTAATATTAAGTACAGATTTAATTCGAGGCCGTCGCGGCACAGGGACGAAGGCGGTTATGGGGTCGATTCCCACTCAAGAGAATGAATTATCTAATATTTGCATTTCCTCGCTCTTTCATAAAAGACAAATCGCAACATTGACCTCCTAAGCTTGTCATCTCGAAAATTTTTTTTTTCACATGTTTCTTACAGAATTAAAGGTGCAACGGCCATAGGACTCTGCTGTCAGATAGTAGCCCTCCTTTGTGCTTTACTAGCGCCCTACATGCCTAATACAGCAAGAAAACTTCAAGCGCAATTGAACCTGTCACCTGCGCAGTTAAGGATAAACCCTACGTAAGTTATATATAGAGTTACTTGCTCTCGCAAAACTGAGGAAGTTGTTCCAATTCAAAAGGTAAAAACGGAACATTTATAAAATTATTTTGTTGTCCATCTGTCAAGACCCTTTCTTTATCTTGACATTGGCTGGAGGTGTCCGGCTGAAGTGAATGTCAAATATATAGGTCTTGGATGGAGGTCTTGCAACATAAAAAAAACAAGCTTCTAAGTCAATCAAAAGATACGTGCATAAATAATGCATCGATTTTGATGCATTTTGTATATAACTTGCCGCGTAATTAGAACTTATTGGGTACTTCCCTCTTTAAGTTTTTTACCCTGATTACTATCCTACCAAAGTACTCGTTAAGTTGAATCGTAAAAGCCCAAATTCGATGAAATTATGTCGCTTAATTACCGAGTTCTTATGAGTATCTCCCAGTTCCATCATCACACTCATGTTACCATCGAACACATAAGTGCTCGTTAAGACGAATCATATGAGTCCAAACTCGATGGAGATGTGTCACTTAATCATCGAGTTCCTGTGGCCCTCTTCGAGCTGCATCATCAGAGCCTGGTTACTAGCACCAAAGTATTAAATGAAATAAAATCCGTCTCCCTTTCATTAGATATCCATATTGTGTTGGTACATATTTTTGTTTAATATATAATATAATATATGTTGGATTTGATTTTTTTAAATGTATTGTTTTCTACAAGTTAAGCCCTTTCATTTGATGCCCATATTGGGTTGGTTGTTTTGAAATATGTACGCTGCTATTTTGTTATGGCGGCATAGTGGATTAAAAATAAAACTAAATTTATATGATTTTATTGTCATGAAAAATAGATATTTTAGAAAATATTACAGTTTCAAAATACCCCGCGCGCGCTCACGACAAGCGGGAGTCGACTGAACTACTTATATCTAATTATTTATCAACTATACTAATATTACGAAATGAAATGATAATCTCAGAAACTACTTTTTAGTGAAATCAAACCAACTGAGGATATTTAAATTATTATTTTCTATATAATAAGTATTTTCATTTGAAATAATTATATTTAAATAATTAATTGATTTTATGAATTAGTGGCACGGCTTAGGAATGGAGGACGCGTATGAACCTGACTTTTTGGGCGATCACGACTCGTGGTTGAATCTATAAACTAAAAAAAAGATATTACATGCAATTGTAGACGAGACTTTTTATGTTTAATAAAATATCAATTGAATTTCATTTCATTAATATAAATACATTGATTTGATTCGTATAAAATTACTATATTAACATTCAGTTTATACTTTTTCGCTCGATGTGTATCCCGCCTATGGCAGAGTAGCAGAGTAGGGAACCTGTATAAGGATGTTTCGTTTCACACGCGCCGCCGAATTTTTGACGCATTACGTGTCGAGTGGCGGAACACAACGCCGCGCTTTGTCTTATTACCAGAACGAGGAAATGAAGATAAACTAAATATAATCATCATCCCGAGTGAGAATCGTGCTCACAGCTATACGACTATTTCAATTTAAACATAATATCAACTATTCGTGTACTATATAGTGGTAAGGGATACGAAGAGACCTCGGTTGACCTTCGAAAACACAATATCAAAGATACTGGAGGAAGGTCACTTAAACAGCATGAGAATGACCTCTCCGGAGGGCATGTATGGCGCCTCGTCCTCTCTGACTATCCCGCTATGGATACAGTGAAGTGAATTAAAGTTAAGTTTAAGTATCAACAATTTCAGGAACCCATCGCTAATACAGTACCTGCCGTCTGGCCACGTGATCGGCAAACCGGAGCCGCTCTTCGCGAAACTGGAGCCGGAAATGCTCGAACAACTCCGCACCAAATACGCGGGAAGTCAAAAAGAGAGGGAAATTAGGGTAAGTCAATTGTAAATGTCATGTGTATTGTATAACGTGGTACCGTGTGTTGCGTTTTTTTATTAATTTGATGGTTTTATGCTTCTTTGTTTACTTTTAAATATTAGCATTCTGCACGCACTACTTTCCTACATAAACTATAACTGGAACAGGTTTCATACTGTAGATATATAAATTGTAAAATTGTAATAGATATTAGGTTAATAGATAATAAGTGAAATGTTTACAAAAAAAGGCAATCTAAAAATACTTGGACTTTCTTAGGAATTAAATGTCTACATCTCTAGTTATAAGCCTTATATAAGTAGCAGAAAAATATAAAAGTGTTGATTAGCTAATAATAATGAAAAAGCTAATAAAAAGTACGGACCACGTGTCTGTAGTGTTTAGTTAAAAATATTAGAAAAAAAGAGCAACATATATACTTTTTTGCCATAGTTTCTCGTAAAATGCCGCATCGGATTTTTTTGGAGACAAACGCGTTAACTGTATTTTTACTTGATACTGTATTAATAACCAATTTTTGCTAAATACTACGTTTAAATAATATTAAATAAAAATATTAATTAATTAAGGTCTGCAGTTGTTATTATTAATATAATAGAGAGACCGTCGTGGTGCAGTGACGCATCGACGCAGTTGTGCGATGTGGGTTCGATTCTTACACAATGGAAACCCACAAATGGCGTTTTGTTTCAACAATCAACACACATTGTCTCGAAAATAGGGCGTTGTCTGAGGAACTATGTATACAAGCATAACTTAGTATACACTAAATTCTCTCTGCTAACCCGCCTTGTGCAGGATACAGCGTGAAATAAAAAAAATATCACTTTTCCCTAATTATGCTTTGAATCTGTGAACATTGCTTCAAACATATTTCAATAATCATATTAACTGAATTTATTATAATTTATAATTTACAGGAGAATGGGGCGAAAGCGCCGGCCACTGTATCAGAATTGGAAGCGGCCATTACGGCACAGGTAATATATTATTTTCTGCACGCTTTCTTCCGCATATAGCAGGACAGGCATAAGCCTAGTGTTAAGACACTCTTCCCTATTTTCCGTCTAATTTTGGAAATATTGCGTATGGAGTTCCAGAAATCAATGCTTTGTCATTGGGAATCGAACCTATAAAAGTCGAGTTCACAGACGTACATTTGTGCCCCTGTGCAATGAAGGTCTTAAGTTTATTCACTTACACTTTATATTCAGATGAAAATCTGTTACTGTACTTCAAATTTATATTATTCAACAATTGAAACTTTTTTCTATAAGATGAATTTAAAAATAAAATATATTATTTTAGAATTTAAATGAAATAATTTGAAACAACAAAAGAATTTAACGTTAGAATAAATTGAATTTATTGTGTAAAAGAAAGAATTTTAAGTACGAAGTCAACGCAATATGAAGGAAGTATTTATGTTTTGATTACCAGGGCGATAAAGTGAGACAACTGAAAATCTCGACGAAAGATAAAGCAAAATGGCTACCGGAAGTGGATAAACTGCTGGAACTAAAAAAACAATTGACGGTAGCGCAACAAAACGCGAGTGAAGTCACCGGAAACGACGTCCAAGCTCTGGAAAAAGCCATTACGGAACAAGTAATATAGTCTTTGATTTGATTTTTATATATTTATAAGAAATTATACAAAAAATATTTATTTTATTGGCATATTTAAGTTTTTTTATAATTAAAATATGTACTGTAAACTTATTGTATCTGTTATATAGATTTTCTAAACTTTTTTATTCAGAGCGTTTATGTCATTTTTTTGTATTCAGAGCGTTTATGTCATCACCACTTTTTTTTTATTTTTTTTTTATGGAAAAGACACGGCAAACGGGCGTGCGGGTCACCTGCTGGTAAGTGATTACCGCCGCCCACGACCCCGTGCAACCCCAGAGGAGTTACATGTGCGTTGCCGGCCTTTAAGATGGGTTGGGCGCCGGGGCCCGGCATTACCTGATGCGAAACGCAGTGGCATAAAGCCACTACTTCACGCCGGTTTTAAATGCCGGGGGTGGTAATGATCCGGTCGAGTCTGCCCATGCGTGTTGCCATTGCTGGCGACGTGACTCTACCACACGTACTTTAGTCGCCTCTTACGACACCACCAGTACCAGGATGATCCTATTCTAGGCCGGGATCACACGGCGAAAATGAAACTTTAAATGAAACTACAGTTTTAACTACTCTATAAAAATTTAATATATAATTTTTTTCAAACAAAATTATTCATAAAATTATCGTTTCAAAATAAAACGTCATTTGTCAAGAATGAAGCACACAGACCTATCACAGCGCTAACGCCGCTCACTCCTCATTCGCGAAATCGAGTAATGACGGCGGTGTTGAATTACGAAAAATAGAACGAGAGTTTTTTAATATTAACTGTTTTAATTACAGGGCAATAAAGTGCGTCAACTGAAAGCGTCGACGAAAGACAAAACAATATGGCAACCGGAAGTCGATAAACTGTTGGCGCTAAAGAAACAATTGGCAAATGCTCAGGCGAGTGCTGCCAGTTGTGCCAATAGCGTCAGTGCGGCCAGTGATGATAGTGTTGCCAGTTTAGAAAAAGCGATTGCGGAACAGGTAATTTCTTTTGTTTGTTTTTAAGCTTCATTCTGTATCCCGTAACTTGGCACCCCCTTCCCAATTCCTTCCATTTCCTTTCCACGGAATTCGGTAGGCATTAAGTTTTGAGTGGCGGAACTCAACGCCGCAGTTCCTTGTTATCCGAGCGAGGAAATGAAAATATCAAACATTTCATTCCCACGAGTGGGAATCGAACCCACCACATTGTACGCCGTTCCGCCACGACGGTCTCTTTTTTTTTAGTATAGTATAAGTATTTTTTTTTTATTCTAGGGCGATAAAGTAAGAAAATTGAAGGCGTCGACTAAGGACAAGACAGTATGGCAGCCGGAAGTGAACAAACTGCTCGATCTCAAGAAACAGCTCGCGGCGGCACAGACCAAGTGAATACATATTTATTGATTATTTTATAAACGTATTAAGATTTAAATTCAGTTATTTCATTTATTTATGGCCTATTTCCTGCTTATATAATAGTATTATAAATGTGGAAGGTTGACAGGATATTTAATCCACTTTGACCGCAAAAACTGATTGTGGTCATGATTTGTGAATAGTGAAGATGTGTGGACTGAAGTGGTCCATTGTTTAATAAGGTAGGTAAGTCTTATTCTTCTGAACTTGAACTCGCGAAGTGTCTTAACACTAGGTTCCCAGGTTCCATCTGTCATTTTTGACAAAAAATGCCTTACTGTGACTTATTTATAAGAGATAGATATAGTGTCGCCAACTTTTTTTTAGAACTAATAAAATATAATAATAATTTTTGTCCTACAAGTTACTGACGTATATTTAACTATTTTTACGCGCTTAAAACCATTCGATTATGCTCATCATTATTATTATTTAGTTATTTTATGCTAACTAAGAGTTACACTGTAATGTTATATAGCCTATAGCTCTCCTAAGGAATGCAGCTTTCATACAAAACAAAAATAGGTCAAGTAAATCGGACCAGCAGAGATATTAGCGTTTAAACAAACAAATACACAAACTCTTTGCTTTGTTATATTTGTACAAATATAGAATCGTTTATGTCCACGATAGCATGTAGCTTTCTTGTTAAGTAGACTCATCGTTTTAACTTATCGTTTTTCCCTTTAAATAATTGATTAGAAAAATATAAAAGCTTTTGTAAAGCAAATTTCTCCTACTCAGAATTGTTTCTCATCCAAATAAATGTTAGCTGCCTTGTTCTTTTAAAGTAGATCTAAATTGTGCTTTGCCTCATTTCATTTCATTTATTGGAATATTTTAGATACATAAATTTAAAATTTCACACGTCCATATATACAATATTTTTTCTTGTAAAATAGAGGCCTTTGTGGTGCAGAGACAAAGGCAACCGTTGTGGATTCGATACCACTCGGCGGAATTAATTATTATTTAATAAAATTTTATTTTTTCCCTCTGACTGAGGTAAAAGCGCAGTGAAAATTTATGAGGATGAATGTTCGTTCCACTTTTCATGCAAAAACTACTGAACGGATTCAACTCAAACTTATAACTAATAAATTTATAATTTGGCTAAATCGTACTTAGCCGTATATAGTCGTATATCGTAATAAGTTTAAGACGAGCGACGTCGCGCGCAGTCACCAGTAACTATTAAACGTCTTGTAACGATAACACCAACGCCCCTTACAGTAATCTGACGAAAATATAATAACAATTGTGCAATACCTAACCTAACCGACTCACACAGAATATATAATGTCTTCTATAAAAACTAGCTTTCATACAGCTTGATAGATGATGTGGACACGAGGCACTGGGGTGGGGCTATCAACAGACCTATTCTCACCCCCTAAGCGAGCCACTATCATGCTCTAAGCTAGAAACAAGACTAACTCAAAATCTTGTCGAAGGCTCTCTCCACATAGGAGCCTATACCTCCGAGCGTTCCTGAGATAAAACTCTTCACAGACAGACACAGCCAGACGGACAACATAGTGTTATTTTAAGAGTTCCTTAAAAGGTATGGAACCTTAAAAAGTACTGTTGAAGATATTATAACATAAAAATTGTTTTTTTTAAATATTTTATAAGTACTTCCTTTATTGACAGAGAGACTGAAGACAGGCACACAGATGGATAGACGGACAACAGAGTGATCCTGTAAGGATTTTTTTTCTTCTGAGGTAGAGAAACCTAACAAAACGTCATACACGATAAATTAAATAAAACGAATGTAAAATGCAAAAGAGCACCTAAAACGTTACACAGGTTAAAATTTAAATCTAAAGCGGGTGGTCCAGGTGTTAATCGTGAGAACGGTTTCATATATACATTAAATGAAATGATTTAGTGATCTTGGTCTGTCAATTTTTTAAATTAAAGTTTGTGCTTGTGCACATTTATACGCTGATGAGCTCGGCGTTGAGTTCCGCCGCTCAACACGCAGTCTCTGGATAGTGGCGAAATGACTCCTTTTCTAGGTACCATTATTATTATTATTATACAGCGTGCTTAAAATTCAATTTATAGTTTACATGCCTAAGTTGTTAACTGCAATATATATATATATATACTGCAATATATATATATATATATACTGCAATATATAAATAGCCAGAGCCGTTATCGGCCAGTACAACACCGACGGTGCAGTCGGTACGGACGTATTGTTATATTTCAAACAAAGAAATTATAATATAAACATTTAATTATTGATTTTCTGTTTATAATAAACGGTTTATACGTGCTAAGTTAAGTTTAGGTAAGTGGTTGAAAATTATATTATATATTTAAAAAAAAAGGAAATTAGGGAATCTTTGTTTTTTTTTCGTTCTTTTTATAGCTTCACGCTGTAACACGAACATAGCAACCCTGCTAGGTGGGTAGGAAGAAGGATATTGTGAACACTCCGTTCCCATTAGAAATCTTCTATTCTTCACTTTATGCCGAGTTCTGGAGGCATTAAATATTGAGTCGCGGTACTAAACACCGCGCTTTGCCTCTTGTTACCAGAGCGAGAAAATGAAAATATTTCATATTTAATTTCCTGGTACAGGCGGAACCACAACCTATAGCGTTTACAGTTGCACCCGTGTGCTCCTGTGCCACGACGAATCTAACACCACCACCACCACCACCACTATTAGGAAATAGAAATTACAAAAAAGCAAAAAAAAAACAAAGGTCACAGCGTTTGACTTTAACCGTGACGGCTCGATTCGATTCCCACTCGGGCCAAGGATTTGTTTCTTCGGTTAGGTTACAAGACTAAGCGGGTTCTCGAAAATTGAAAAAGGGATCATTTGCGGGATAAAGCGTGAAGCCGTGGTTATTTAGTTGTCGTAGGTACCACTTAGAAAATTAATGCAAAAGATGACTCATATTAATTATTGTCATACGATGTATTCTACTGCGCAGTAAATATACAAGGATTAAGTACATACCTAGTGCTCAGTCCTTATCAATTTGTGACATAGTTATACTGATAAGTGATTGTTCTCTTGTTATAAATAACTTAAATATCCTTTTACAGTCTTAAACGTTATAAATATGTATATTATTTACCGCTGTGCAATGTTCTCAACACGCTGGCCCACTGTGGGCCGGCGGGCTGAAAAACCTTTGTTTATATGGGCGTAAGGAATAATATTTACGTATATTTATCTATAAATCTTATAATGTATCTTAAGTCGTCGTGGCGTTGCAGTGGCACAAGCGTGTGACTGTAAACGCGACGGGGGTACGACTCCCATCCGATGGAATGAATGTATTTAATATTTTGATTTCCTTGCTCTGGTAACAAGGCAAAACGGTGTGTGAACATTATGTTGTCTCTGTTTATCCTGCTAAATCAGCGTTGGTATTATTGAGTATTGTTACTCATATGCCACCATCTATGCTGAGCGGCCTACCTTTTTTAACGTCTCACTGCTGTACACTTTGTATTAATTTATGCTTTGTCAATGTAAGGTATAAAGTATAATGGTAAGATTATTTGCATGCCTAATCTTGTTGTATTATTTTTTTTTTGTTGGTCATTTAACTTGTTTTTTTTTGTCTGTATAGCAGTTGTATTGTTAAAATGAAGTTTAAATAAATAAATAAATAAAATAAAAATCTTTGTATAGCTCCGCCGTATGGGATTATTTTTGATTAATCATATTATATTTAAATATTTGGGTGAACGAATATTTTAATAATTTATTGATTATCTTTAACTCTCAATGCATATATATTATATGCATATATATACATATAACAATAGTCAGACCGAGAATAATAGGACTCTTGTTACAGGCACAACGTGGAGCAATCATCAAATGCTATGTCAGGAGACATTGAACAACTGATTAACCGCTTGCAAGGACTGCAAACTGCTAAGTACGACACTCGGGCACACATCATAGCTAGCTCCGCTCAAACGGATCGCATTTTGGACCTCATATACGATTTGGGCACTGAAAAAACTGAAATCTCAAGCGACAGTAAGGCTATCATAGGATCATTGCTCCAAAATTCATTAAAATCCATCGAGATTAGCATAAAACAAGTTGCAATCAAATACAGACGCAGATTAGAGACAGAGGTTTTGAGAAAACGATCAGCTTTACAATTTTTGATCGACGACTTTGGTGACTACCCAACTAACACTCAAGGAAAGAAATTCTCGGAAAGTTTTTCGGATATAAATAAGCTTATTGAGATCCTAGACGACCTGATCTCCAAGTGGAAAGGACGCAAGGATCCTGAAGACCCAGATACTGATCGTGAAGACGAAGCTGAGGATTTACCAGCATCACATATTTGGTGGAAAAATTAACAAATAGACAAAAGAAAACGAAAATAAGAAAAAACGAAAAAAAAAAAGTTCTGTTAACTGATGACTGCTATTGAGAGAAATATTTTCTTTTTTCTAGTTACAACCACTGGGATGCACTTTTAATTATTATTAACGTTAGTGTTCTCTACACAAATAAGAAGAATTTCTGAATAGTAACATGGGAGTAGAACCAGTAACGGGATCTATTGTCTTAGGAGTAGTTGTTGCAGGTGCATTAGTTAGTTTCGTAATAGAGTGTGAAATAAAAAATGAACAGAGAAGAATTGAAGAAGAAAACAGAAAAGCAAGAGAGAAAGAAGCAAGAAGAAGGAGGAGGGAACGAGAGAGAGAGGAAAGGGAAGAGAGGAAGAGGGAGGAGCGGGAGAGGGAGGAAAAGGAGGAAAGAGAGAGGGAGAGGGAGTGGAGGAGAGAACAAGAGAAAGAGCGAAGACGAAGGGAGAGGGAACAAGAAGCGAGAAGAGAGTTGAGGATGCGAGAACGGGTTTTAATATTTGATAATGATTTTCAAGTGCAACGTACTTCACAGAACTATCTGCAACCTTATTTTAGAGAATTTGATAGACAACCATCCATCTTTTATGACAGATGCATTTGTCCTTCTTGCAATCCACCAGAGCGATCCAGAATTAAAAATTCTTGCGACTGCTCTCGATGCCAACCAATAAATTTCAATCTTTTCGAACAAAAGAAGAATTCTGTCACCGTAACCTTTAAACCTCCACAGACAACAGAGGTAAAAAGTCAGAATACTAAAAAACAAGTTTCTAATACCAATACTTTATCTAGCAACAATCAAGGTACTAAAACTTCAAGTTCTTCTGGAAATGCTTCTAAACAGGGCACCAATTCAGCACAACAACATTCAAGTTCTGGATCTCAACAGCCCCAACGAAATAACAACAATAATAATAACAACAACAATAACTACAAAAAACATACAAGAGATTACGGAAAATTAAATGACTTCATAAAGACATTAAAATCTATTTTGGAGCGCTGTAACGCTTCACCAGAGCTACGTGAAAAAATATTAGCCTTTTTTGACAATTTTGAGAAACATGAAGAGAATTTCTTAAGAATATTAAACGATTTTAGAACTCAAGACATTGCTATAGAAGATATCTTGTCGATTGTAATTAAACTATTTCAATCGGATTATTTTGCGGGAGATGTCGCGTATGGAAACTTCATTGCTCTGATGGAAATCGTCGCTAAGTATATAACAGAGGAACTGTCCATCGAAATAGCAAAAGATGTAAGCGGAAATACGAAGCCATGGGCAGAGCAGTGCGCAGACTGTATGCAGAGAGTTGTACAGCGCAAGAATATTGTAACCGAAATCAAGGAATTGTTTGAAAAAGTGCGAAAAGAGATCATTGAAGACAATACGAACCGTCCTTTGGAGCCAGATTTTTCTGGTATCTTCACGAAAGTATACCATTATTTGAAACACAGAAAAGTTCGAGGTGAAGAGTGGACTGTTACGCAATACTTCGATTGGATCCGTAAATTGTTAATTTTACTCAAGCAACAGGATCCAGAGTACGCGCAGTTACAAAATGTTAATCATTCTCGACGAGAAATTGTTTTTGAAATGTACTCGACAGTCTATGAAGGACGTTTATTTATAGTAGTCAGAGTTCACGGCAGCAGTTTGCGTATTTGCACATTCTACGTTAAAGAAAAAAAAAATAAGAAGGCTAAAGATGGCGACATTTATGTGGATGGTAAGAAAAAATCTTAAAAATGTAAACACAGTCGACTCTCGTTAACTCGAAACTCGAGGGACCTTTCTGAAATATTGCGAATTATCGGGTGTTCAAGAAATCAAATGGATCGAAATTTTTGAAGAAAAGGATAAAAATTTCATTGAATTATTTTTTATGAATATGAATTATTTGTAATAACCAATTATGAATGAATAATTAATGAATTGAGTTAAAACTGACGTTTATGCTGACGTGGAACAAACATATACAAGTTTGAACTTGTCTGTTCAGACTAGTCTGTACATGTTGATGTACCCCTGCATGTCTCTCTACATCCTCAAATTGGTCGAGTGTTGGACGCCTATAGGCGCAATTAACACGTCGTTTTATCACGCGACGATATTTTGTTCAAATTACCAAGTGCATCAAATGTATTGATTTAGTTTGGAATATAAAGCGACTTTCAAGCGAATTATTGCTGGTTTGAATTAACGAGAGTCGACTGTACAAGTTTATGAAAGCGATCCGATTTATCGGATAGATTAGGTTCGATGTAGATTATAAAATAGGTAAGTTTTAGAGGTTTTTGGAGAGGACAATAAATAAGGTAAGCGATATAGTATGTATGTATTAAGTGTGGCGATGGGTGGCGCCTTCAAAGAAATTATTTATAATATATCTATGATAATTATTTGTATACAGTTGTATGTTTAATAATTAATTGTAGATTTCATTATTTAATTCAGTTATTTTCCTTGAATTAACAATTATTTTTTTGAGCTTTACACTTTGTCTCGTAAATCCGGACAAACAGAGGGACCCTAATATTAACTTACACTCCTTTACTCACTTTCCATCCAACTTTCGAGGCATGCTGACTGTGGAGTGACTGAACTCTTGTCCTCCTTAGCGGAGAAATGGGATAGAGAGTACATTAACAAATATTTGTCTTGCTGTATGTACATACGTATGTATGTATATATGCATCCTGCTTGAGGTGTCAAGAAGTTGTAAATAAATGTAGAATCAATCATATTATCTAGTGATATGTGGCGAACGAAATTATTTAGGTTATTGCCTATTAAATTTGTCAATTAACGGCTATTATTTCTCGTTTGATCGGACCAAGTTGTTTATCAAAAAATCTTACTGAGATAGCATTATCGTCAAACTCTAAATGTACCCAATCCAAAAATTATATATTGAGAAATCAATATATCCCAAAGATAAGAGGCAACTGACGATAACAATATTATCGGTCACCCCGCGTCAGTTCATGAGTTCGTTCGTGCTGCTCTAATGATAAGACAACGCGCGGCGTTAAGTTCCGCCAATCAATACGCAATGTTTCGAAAATAAGTCGGTTCGTAAGAATCGGAATGCCTTAACACTTGGTTCCTTCTGTATATCCAGCTACATATTTGCGGGATACAGCTTAATGCTGAAACGAAATAAAACGTACAAAACAAATTTTAATTACGACCCCTGATCCATAAAGCGGGGTATTATCAATTTGACCTGCCTGTCTGTCTGTGGCACCGTAGCTCCTGAAATAATGAACCGACTTGAAGGCGGTTATTTTAATCAAAAGTTCTTATCTTAGTTGTTTTATCAAAATCGGATTAGCAGTTTAACAGCTATAAACACTTTGCTAGTAGTTAATGATTCGTTGGTTTAGAGGGTTTTCTTTTGATTTTGTGTTAAATATGTTTCTTTTTTTCTTATATTATGTTTTTATTTTTGTATCTAGCTTATAAGCTAGGCTCCTATAGGAGTACTATCAAAAGCATAAAAATCTGTTGACTCGCCGTCTACCTCATACAGTGCTTTACATTCATGTATAATTATGTTTCTAATAATAATCTTTATCTAATATTAAGCCTAGACTTTCAATATTTAGTTGATTCCATTTTTATTTTTTTTGAAGATTTTTTAATAATTGATTTTTTAATAAAATAATTACTGTTACCTCTATCCGTACGCTCTAACTCTAGGATGTAGCGTGTAGACAAAATTAATATTATTTATGTAATAAGGATGTATGTCAATTATTTATTATTAATGTATAATTTTTAATTTGAACGTCAAATAAAGTTATTAGTTTAAGTAGTAGTAAATATAAATATAATCGAAACAGTAAAAAAATACAAAAAAACGTAAATAGAAAAGAAACACATATATGTAAGAATACAATGTAAATGGTTTCCTAAGCTTCAATAAATAATAATTGATTTCCCAAAAATCCTAAGGGGACTGGGTCAATGTGGGGAACGGAGTGTCTTAACACTAGATTCTCTTTGCCTACCCTACTATAGGCAGGATACAGCGTGAAGCTGATTTTTTTTTATATAAGTAACACGCAGTTACATTTTGGATTGGAAGTCGCCTGAACTCAGGAGATCAGTTTTGACGTGTATTATTCTATTTTTTTAATATTATATTATTTTTAATAAATTATTTATTTTTATTTTGTACCTAAATACCTTTTTAACAAAGCCGTATGGCATTCAAAACACATCTTTTATTATAACAAGGCAATAGCCAATAAACTATCAAAAGTGTCAAATGTGAAAAATTGCTGTTGTGCACTAATAAAAAGGGTAGTACATACACATTTATAAAACGCACAAACAAAATTTTGTTTAAATCTCATTTAAACTACCCTTCTTAGTAGTTCAAAGGAGCAATAAAAATATCTCTGGTTTTTCGCTTACGATACTTTACCTGGAGTCCATCGATTTAACAAAATTTATCAAAATTTAAAAGTATAATGGTTACGGGGGATTATTTTCCGCCTTTCTTAAATAAAAAGAAACTTTTTTCAGTGGCCCCTAGTGTTAACCCACTCAGTGTCCCACGCACCGCACTATTTTCAAGACATTGCGTGTTACTGATTTTTTTTTTATGGAAGAGACGGCAAACGAACGTTCGGATCACCTGATGGTAAGTGATTACCTGATGGTTGGGCGCCGGAGCCCGGCATTACCTGATGCGAAACGCAGTGGCATAAAGCCACTACTTCACGCCGGTTGTAAATGCCGGGGGTGGTAATGATCCGGTCGAGTCTGCCCATGTGTGTTGCCATTGCTGGCGACGTGACCCTACCACACGTACTTTAGTCCCCTCTTACGACACCACCAGTACCAGGATGATCCTATTCTAGGCTGGGATCACACGGCACAAATTCTTCAAAAATGTTTAAAAAATATTTAAAAAATAGTATTCTCTCTTGCCAAAACGATAATTCTTAGTAATTATCTTTGGGTAGCGGAAATTTGTAAAAATCTCCCTACAGAGATGCTAACAACATAAATAAGTTGTAACAAGCGTATAAGAATTTCGACGTAGCTTGGCGAGAACGTATGGCTCAGTGGTCAGAGCGCCTGGTCGGTTTCCAGGAGGCGCGGGTTTGAGTCCCGCTACGTTAAAATTTTCATACGTTTTCTAAATAAGTATTTATCTTTCCTAAGTGTGGATTAACACTTTAAAAATGTTTAAAAAAAACATTGCGTGTTGTTTACCAGAGCGAGGAAATAAAAATATTAAATTCGTCCGAATGGGAATCGAATCCAAAACTTCGACGGCTTTGGAAACTTAAAAAAAACTAAAATTATTCCGCATTCTTCAAAATATTTTCGGCATTAACAATGAATTATAAGAATAATTTAACAATTATTTTTTTACAAAAAGAGGTCAATTACTTAAATAAAACAAATTTAAATGTCGCACATATTAATAATATTTTACATAAAGAAACATAATATTAACTTAAAATCATGTTCACATGAGGCCAGTCGTGGAGCAGGGGCACAAAGTGTGACTGTAAACCCGACTGGTTGTGGGTTTCATCCCACACGAGGAAATGAAATACTTATTTAACTTCATATTTTTATTTCTTTCACACACGCAAACACGCACGCACGGACGCACGCACGCACGCACGCACAGCCCCCAGAATTTGGCGAAAAGTGGGGAGCGCACTTCGGTTCCCTCTGCTTACCATGCTGTGTGCGGGATACAGAGTGAAGCTGATCATGTTCACGAATATAAAACAGTCCGTTAAATTCCTGTTTATTTATAATTTCTGGTCTCCAGATTTCGGCGGAAAGTAGAGAACGGAAGTAACTCAATGGGAACGAAACTTTCTAAATTTCTGGAGTAAATGAAAATATATAAAAAAAAATTCCTCGAGTAGGGATCAAATACACAACCTGTTCCATTTACAGTTGCACGACTGGCCTCAATATTTTTTTAATTAATTAAAAAAAAGAAGTCACATGACCACCGCTTCCTTGCCATGAGTCCTCACATGCACTTTCAAGGCCGATGCCTTCCTGAATCCTTGTCCGCAACACGCGCATGTGTACGGCCTCTCGCCAGTATGGCACCTTATGTGGGAGACTAAATCAGTCTTTTGTATGAAGGCCTTATCACAATGGGAACATTGGTACGGTTTTTCCCCAGTATGGGTCCGCCTGTGGTTTTTCAGGGTGCCCAACACGGCAAACTTCATATGGCACAGATCGCAGGCGTAGGGCCTCTCGCCGCTGTGTATCCGTCGGTGTTTGGTCAGGGAGCTGGACGTCGTGAAGCCGTTGCCGCATTCGTCACACACGAACGGGTGGGCCCCACTGTGTTTTCTGTTGTGCGATTCTAGCTCACCTTTGGACACGAATCTGGAAATTTATATGAAATATTAAATAATTGATAAATAAAAATCCCAAACAAGGCACTTTAAAGTAAACGATCATCTAGAAAATAGCTGATAATCTTCAAACAGCTCTCTTGGCTGAGAACTCTAGATTAAGTCTCTTTTCAAACAAAAAAAAAATTATCAAATCCTGTACACTTTTTTTTATGCCTAAATATATAGACTATAGGTTTCATCTGCCTAGCCTTAAGTGTGCGAGATGTACATAAAAAGCTGAAGTTTAACGAAATAATAAAAAAATATACTACCTTCTGTCACAATGTTCACATTTAAAAGGCTTCAACCCCTGATGCCGCCTGACATGTTGGGCTAAGTTATTTTTCTGGCTGAAGCCCTTTCCACAGATTGAGCACAGAAAAGGTTTTTCACCGGTATGGGTCCTCATGTGTTCATTTAAAGTCGATAGCATAGAAAAACTCTTATTGCACACATTGCATTGATGTTTTTTGTCCAATTTGTGCCCCTCCAAGTGGAGGTCGAGGCAGTCTTGAGATGAGAAGCTTTTGTTACACTTGTCACATGTAAATCCTAATTAAAAAAGTGTGAAACAAATTAAAAAAGAAACTTTTTGTATGCAGAGAATGTAATATTAATATTGTTCACTTTCTCCATGTATATAAGACATTGTCTTAAGTGGTGGACCTCAGTCCGGTATTTTATTTCACCAGGGTGGGGAAATTAAATAATTCTCGAATGGTAATCAATTCCACTGGTAATTAAAAAATATAATTACATATAATGGTTGTGGATTGAATCTCCCATTTATTAATCCCAATTATAAGGAAACTGCCGTGGTATAGTGGCACATTGTTTGACAGTAGACACGGTGGTTACAGATTTTATTCCCATTCCTTGCTCTTGTAATAAGACAAAGTGGTGATGAGTGCTACTAAGCAGCATCTCATAAAATGTTGGGAAAATAGAAAACGGTATGTGTTTGCCTACCTTTTTATAAATGGTTCTTTGCATGTCAAGTTACCCTTTTTGCATGTTAAGTTCGATGAGGGTAATTTTGACAGGCTACAAAATTCAAATTTTCTTCTACTGATGTATTTTATAAGGTTTATGTGAATGTCTATGGGTGTAAAGTATTATGAGAGCATTGATAAAAGAAAAATACTCTTGTAATGTATTTCAAATTTTAGGACATAGTATAAAATATTGCTTGTCACAGTCAAAGTTACCCAGATCGGATGTGTATATTAAAAAAAAATATTTTTAAATATATTTATTATTATTAAATATTTTCTTAGGTATTGTATGTATAGTTAGATGTAAAAGGTTTATGAATGTGTGTAAGTTAAGACAAAGTATTTGAGTTCTTTACTAAAGGGGCTAATCAACAGGCGTTAGGAATTTCATTTTTACATCTTCACTCCTATCCTGCACATTGGGGAGGCAGACATGCAGTGTGTTGTGTGACTGGTAGAACTTAACATTGTGCTTTGTTATATTACCAAAATGATATAAAAGAAAATGGTTGAGTTAAGGAAATTGAACTCACAATGTTGAATGTTGCATTTACAATCTGACAATGGCTACACCATAACAATCTTTATAAGTGAAATTATTATTAAAATATTGTACTAATTACCTTTTTCTTTAGAATGAATTAACACTATATGATTATCTAAATGTGCCTGATGTTGAAACTCTCGTTTACAAGCTTTACATGAAAATTTTGTCTTAGCTTTCTCCTTATGTTTTTTTATATGAGCTATTAATGATATTTTTCGACCAAAATGGCGCATACACATTGAACACTGAAGTTTAGATGCTTCTTTTTGATTTTTAATTTCATTGTGATTACATAAATGCTTTTTCAAAGAAGTCATATCTGGAAAATTTTCATTGCACTCTATACATGATAGCGGAATTGTCAAGGTAGTTATCTTTTTCAGTTTTTTATGTTTAACTTTAGCTTTTTTCTTATGAGTTTTCAAATGGAGTGCATATAATGTGCAATATTCAAACACTTCATCACAAACTGGACAAATTAATATAGGCTTTCGATTTATTTCTTGGTTTTCTGTATCAATTAATTCATTCTTAACAATACTACTGTTATATTGCTCGTACAAATGTGTGCATTCTTTTAAATTTGATTCTAATTCAAACTGATCGGTACAAGCACTATCTGTACTACTTGTGTCGTGTAATTGATTATTTTCTATAACAATATTTTCTGCTAAATCTTCCATGTCTTCTTGAAGAAACTCATCATGCTCCTCTTTAATAACATTTAAATCATCGAATTTATTAGAATAGTTCAGATAGTTATGTTTTTGATCTTCCCCAGACGATTTTGCTATATCGAAAGTTTTGTAAAATAGTTTTTCAGTTTTACCGGACTCTATAGTAGAGTTAAATAATTCATTCTTTAACAACTTTTCTGACTGAATACACATTTTTATAAATTCATCAGCCTTGCATATTGTAACAAAGCAATCGTTGCAAATCTGCTTCGGGAGATTATCCTTTATAGAGATATTAATATTAGTTATGAAAGAAAGAACTTCGAAAACAGTGCGATTGTCCGCGTCCATTGTGCTCAGTAATGATTTATAACTCGACGCATCGCTTAGACAAGCTCTACATACATTATTCTGTAAAAATACCTTGCTATCCATAACGAAAAGAGATTTATTTACTATAGTTTATCAAAATAAACGATTGGTGGAGTACTAGTAATTGTGACATTTTAGGGAACAACTAAAGTGATCTGACATTACGGCTTCATCTATTGACAGCTGTAATCACAGAATACATATACCCAAAGGGCTGTAATGGCTGTAATTAAGTTGAAAAACACCATTACCAACTAAATTATTTTTTCTTTAATGAAATTTGTAAATTGCTAAAAGCAAAATAAAAATTGTTATTTCAAGTAGAAAAAAAGGAATGTGTGAAGCTTATATAACTTCATAATAATCAGCGAAAGCTTGATTTTTTTATATGAATATTATGATTTTTTTTAATTAATTGAAAACTGAAAACAGCTATGAGTCTTTATAATAAATAAATAATAAATTTCATAAGCACCAGAGGATTGGTGAAAAACAGACATGTGTTATACAGCCAAAGCTGGAGTGAATATACATTTAAAGAAATTAATTAAAAACATCAGGGTTAGTAGAAAAACCGAGAGCATTCCTTTCCTCATAATACGTTAGTACTCAAATTATCAATAAGCTTGTCTTATTTTGTGAGTTAATTTATGGCAAACGTGGCGTGACATTATATGTATCTTCTACCTGCTACTATTAGTTATATATTGAGAGCGTTCAGGTTTTCAGGTACTATTTAGAAAGGTATTGTTCTAATTTTGGTAATTATTGCAGACTGCATAAATAATAACTTAAATTTTTAAAAAGAAAATAGCTACCGCCGAAAATGTACACGTCTCAAGACGCTGTGATTGATCAAAACTTGAAATATGTTCCGAAAATTCATAATTTATAGTTAATTTGTACGCAGAAGGAGTAGAGGCAAGATGAATAACATCTGAAATCTGTCTTTAATTTGTTTAACTATGCAATATTGCTTAATTTATGTAAAGAAAATTAATATTTTTTATTACAAACTATGAGATGGGCTCGGGCACTCTCTACTTAGGTACTTACTTGCGGCACTCTTACCAACAATCATTTTGAATTTAGTGTCGTTAGACAAAGGAGCTTGACAGTGTGCCTTTGCGTTTCGAACGACTGCCAGTATCGCAATCATCTGGAAAGCAAGATCAAGTTGGCCTCAATGAAACTGGGCGTCATCAGCAGAGACGAGACAGTACTTCAAGCACCGATTGACCCTGTATAGGGTCCAGGTTCGGCCTCATATGGAGTAGGGTCAAATCCGGAACAGTAAAGATTTTTTTTTTCCGTAGATTTTTTCAGATGTTAAAATTATAAAGAGCTGAAATTTACTTACAACATACCTTACTTATATTTCTCCCTGCATTATCACTTCCTAGAAAATCAATATCAAAATTATCTGTAGACGTTTTTTAAAGAATGAGAAATGAGTCGCTGTGTACCTTTTAAATTTGTTCTGTTGCCATTTTAAATCCAATGGCGCACAAACCTTGTCTGCTAAAGGTTAAGCGAATCTTTGCCACTGACTGCTGCAATAAAGCCACTTTCTATCAAAACATTCAGTCAATCTTTAAATATTAATGAATAAAAACTCGTGTAATTTACCTGTAATTTACCCGTAGATGTCCGATGACTGATGACTGACTTTTTTATTGTTGTTTATTGCTGTTTCATTGGCTGTTCATACTGTTCTCATTTATGGTTTGGTGCACTCCACATTTAATCGCCATCCGTAAAAGGCTTGACATTTGCGTAGAAATGTCTCCTCGCTGGGCTTTCTCTACCGCATTCATCATGGTGAACTGAAAAAATTCTAACCACCTTCAATGGCGCGTCTATCTTCACCTAAAAGGCCGTCAACGCACTCTAGTTCCTCTGGTGTTACGGGGTCGTGGGCGGCGGTGATGGTACTTACCATCAGGCGACCCGTACGCTCATTTGTCTTTTCTCATAAAAGAAACGTCCCAGCTACTGAGCTGTAACAGCCAGTGTACTCTAAACCTGTGCCCTTATTTCCCTATATCTCTGAAACTACTGAAGAGATTTAAATGAAGCTTGTACTGTTCTCTAAGTTGAAGTATTTAACTTAAGTTAAAAAGAATCATCTCGATATGACTTTTAGTTTTAAGGAAATTCGTGGATAAATGTACAGTTACTAAATTAATCACACATGCTTGGAAGCCTAAATGACTCATCATCAGTTAAAAATCAGTTCAAAAATTCAAAATACAGTTATAAATTTTCACTTCAGCTACTCTTATGGCTTTTTTTATGGTCAGAGTTAAGTTCTTATTTTATACTTCACGCCTCATATTTATTGGGGTAATCACTGAGTAAGGCGGTCATGGGGCAGTGTATTTGACTCTAAATGTAGGGATGTAGGTTCGATTTCCACATGGGAGTATGATTAATTTATTTTCATTTTCGCTGTGTTAAACGCAATTGTACCAGTTAACACGCGTTGCCTCAAAATTTTGGTGAAGTTCCTTTTTGGTTTTTTTTTCCTGTGAGATCTATTATTATGGTTACAAAGAAAATACAAAATAAAAATCATCGGAACAGAAAATAAATTCTTTATTCAATATCAATAATATCCAATTTAATCAGATTAACTTAATTGAAAAATAAAAAAATATACGAAATACATCAATACTTGTACAACAGATGTCATCATTTTAATAAAAAAACATTTACTTGTATTGAGATCGTATTAAATACATCACATTGTATAATTGCTGTTAAAATTGTGTTGCCATAGATAATAAATTATCAACTATAATTTCATTTTAGTTGGCAACTTCGAGTGAAATGTCAAAAACAAAAGTAAATCTCATATAAAAACGGTTATCTAAAACTTTAAAAACTACATCTATTTATTTACAATACACTGTTTGAATGAGGTAATAACATTTTGTTTTCTAGCAACACTTTTGTACTGACTTTTATTATTTCGTTCTACTATTTATTTATTTATATATATACATACATAAATAAATTACTTAAATATTATTAATATCATCCGTAATAACGCGTCGAATTTAAATTTCCGTATTTGTCTAAATTTTACGTATTTTTTTAATAATAATAAAATTATTATTATTTTTATTTTTATCTTATAAATGTAGTAACTATATATTATAATAATTACATAACAATGGTTCTCGTTATTGGCACGTCGCTGACTCGATATAGTGACTTTTTAAAGTGGAAATTAAAAAATAAAAAGTATATTATTAAAAAGAAAAGAAATATGGCGAATACATTAAAAACTGCATTAAAACCGATCGGTGAATAGCGTTACGAACATTTATATCAATAGATATATAAATCAAACGCATTCATAGAAAAAAAAATATCTCAAATATAAAACGATCCGTGAACAGCAGTTTTTAATAATATCACGTCATGTGCGTGAATAGACTATATAATACCCACTTTAAAAAATCAAGTAAGTTTACTAGACTAGTATACACTTAAACGATTTTGCCAAATGACTCGACACTAAATGTCAAAGTTGACCCCAAAAAGCGGGAGTCTATAGCCTAAATACGAAAAAAAACATTAAATACTCACTAAGTACCTAGAAACATTAAAAAAATTAACAATTACGCGAAATTCTATAATATTTGGCAGTTTGGTTGAATGATTGTTAGCTGCCATTGAAAAAAAATGTGTAATACTTATAAAAAAAATAAAACCGCCTACACACGCGGCTACAACGATATTTTAAGCACATTTGATGCACTAAAACTATAAAAAAAAGTACAAAATAGGCTATGCAAAATAAAGATTACAAAAATAATGTTACCTTACTTTAATCATCACATTTTCAAAACCCATTTGGTACTATGGTTTTAAACGAAAATTATATATTTTTTTCTGTACCAAAAATGCCTTCGACACTACACTACTATTCCATCAAATAAAGCTGCTATGAAAGCGATTATACCCAAAAATTGTATGCACAAAATTAGGATTTTTATAATATATATTTAAAAAAAGTAGCACGAAATGACAAGTATATATTAAAAAAAAACGATGGCACAGTAACTATGGCTGTATAACATTGTGCATATCATTTTTCAGTTAGTTGTAATTTTAAGTAACAACACAATGATTACGCTTTTCTTGAGGTAACAAAAAAGTTACCTTAAAAATCTAAAAAAAAACCCAAATTGAACTCATTCCTGTATCTTCCATCTATAAAAACAGAAAAAGATAAATAGCATTGAGAGATGAATAATATTCTTATATACTTCACTCTGGTAACTAGACGACGCGTGGCGTTGAGTTCCACCATGCATTTAGCACTGGCCTGTTCTAGAAAATCAATAATTATTGTTTTTTTTTATATATTTCACCTTTTTGCCGGAACTCCATATTTAGTGTTTTTATTTTTGCCTCGTGCTCTCATATAGTGTGTCGTTACCTCGTTCTGGTAACAGGACAGCGCGCGGCGTTGTGTTCCGCAATTCATTTAGCACTAGCCTTTTCTAAAAAGTCCATTTTTAATCTGAGCTCGATTAAAAAAAGTTGTTTTTGGAGGGAAAATATTTCTTCCTTCTGTCGCAGTTCCATATTAAGTATTTTCATTTTGGCCTCGTGCTCCCATATTGCGTGTTGTCTTTTCGTTGTGAAATACAGGCGTTCCTCTTCCGTTGCCGTTGCACAATCCGTTTTCATCTGTTCCTCGGATCGTTCATTTTGGCCATTTTTTCTTTTATCATCGTCTAAATGGCTTAAGTTCAACGGCGTATTTGATAATTCGTTTAATTTTTGTAGGAAATTTTGCTGAATTCTCGCTTGTTCTATCGCTAGGGGGTTGTTTATTAGGGGTAGGTGTGTTGAGAGCGTTAGGGGGTTGATTTTAAGGGGGGGCGTGGGAGGGGAGTGGGGAATTATTTGCACTTGTGGCTCGAGCACGTTTGGCATCGTATCGTCACTGTCGTTCGTTGAGAGGCGGCCGTTTGACATCTAGAGGAAATATAAGACATTTTAAAATAAAATATATGTAATATAGCACTAATACGCTGGTGTAGTGAGCGTTTGTCTGTGTCATTACGCAAAAATTACATTTAAAAAAATTCTGCACATATAATAAAAAAATAATAATTTGTAAAGCCAGTCATGGCCCAGCTGCGCGCAACTGTAAACGCGGTAGGTTGTGGGTCCAATTCACTCTCGAGGAAATGAAATAACAAAATATTTTCCCTTCCTCATTCTAATAACTATACAAAGCGCGCGTAGGGTTCCACCACTCAACACGTTATGTATTAATGGGTAAACTAGGTCCCCAGGTTAACTTTTCCTTCCCTTCCTCTGCTTCCTTGCTTTATGACGGATAAAAAATATAAGTCGCGTCTTCGTGAATGGCACTATAACTAACATACTTTATGTGAACAAAAAGTAGCAAACTACTATGGACCTTTGTAATCTTTAATGAAATAAGTAAATAGCTTCCTGTAACTAAGGGGAACAAATTATTTGCACTTCCTCGCTCAGGTAACACGTCCAATGCGCAGCGTTGAGTTCCGCTACTCAATAAGTAATCCCTTGAAAATTATGTTCCCGACGCACCCACGTAGGGAACAGAGAATGTTAACACTAGATTTCATCCGTACCGTAGATACGCGGGGGAATTGTTTATTTTGATAAAGAGACACTTAAAAGCAACAAAATGATAAATTTAAAATAAATCAAAACTATATAATTATCACTTTTTTTCACGCTGTATCCGAAGTATACCAGGGTGGACTCAGGGAACCTCCACTTAATTGCGTAGCGAAATACAACACACCGCTTTGCTCTTGTTACCAGAGCTTATATTAATAATTCATTCCCCTTCATTGGAATCGAACTTACAACCATCGCGTTTACAGGCAGACGCTGTGAGGTTACAAAACACAGACTAAAGACTTAATAAACATATTTAATCTTCAATAATTATATAGAATCAGTCACTCACATTGACAGGCATGCAGTCGTCATCTTTGACGCTGTGAGCGCCTTCCGCGCTGGTCGTCGCTTCACCCTCTTCATCTGAAATATGTTTCATTTTTTTTAGCTTCACGCTCTATCCCGCATATAGGCATAAGACGTTCATATCGACGTTCATCCTTACCCACCGCCAAATTCTTTTCCGTAAAGTGGCGGAACTCAACGCCGCGCTTTGCCTGTTTACCAGAGCGAGGAAATGAAAATATTTTAAATATAAATTCATTGAAAAATTATGGACAAATTATATTTTATGTTATTCTAATTCTAAACCTATATATAACTGGAAAATTTCACCCAAGTCCGTTCAGTAGGTTTTGCATGATATTTGAAGAAGCATCCATCCTTACAAAACGTCACATTTATAATGTTAGTAAGATTATTAAGAATAGAAATAGTAAGTGATAAGAGATGCAGAGGAATTAAATATTTTATTTCCTTTAGTGGGAATCGAATCCACAACCTGTCGCGTTTACAGTCACACGCTTGTGCTCTTGCGCCACAACTGGCCTCAACTAACTAATGTTATAATACATTTTTACTTATATTATCTCGTTATAATTCCGATAGAAAAATTTGAAGAAATAGGCAGCATTTTTAGGGTTCCGTACCCAAAGGGTAAAACGTAACCCTATTACTAAGATTCCGTAGACTGTCTGTCCGTCTATCACCAGGCTGTATCTCATGTACCTGATAGATAGTTAGAATTTTCACAGTTTATGTATTTCTATTGCCGTTATAAACAATAACAACAAATACTTATAAACAGTATTAAACGAATATTTAAGAGAGCTCTGATACAACAAACTTGAGTCCAATTGGCACTTGGCCGATATAAAATATAAGTTGTAAGTCAACATTTTGGTTAAAGATTTAGTTTAAAATAATTTAAAAAAAGCAGAGTGACATTTCACTAAAACACAAAGGAAACACTGACCTTTAACGTCCAAAGGGTGTATGTTGTGCCACAGCATGCCGTCGAGCAATCCGGGTGTGTCGGTCGGTGGTTGCTGGAACGACAATGAACAAACTTTGTTATAACTTACATGATTTTTTTTTAGTTTTATTAAGAAGAAGAATTATTTTATTAAGAAACTACACACTATAAACCAATTTTAGGGACATTGCGTGGAAATTAAAATATTTCATTCCCCTGATCGGGAATCGAATCCATAATCGTTGAGTATATTTGCGTATTTACTATATAAGTAACGGATTCATAGTATCTTTATACTTATAATAAATGTGATTTAGTAATTTTATTTTGCCTAAAAATGCATACTTGCGTTTCGTGTGCGCGCATCTTGCATTTCTTCTTGTAATTCTCGTACCACATCTTGACTTGGGCGGGCGTCCTCGGGCGGTCGCCGCCGCAACGCTTGTTGACCTCCTCGCAGATGGTGGACCAGACCAGCTGGAAATTAAGGAGAACTTCGTGTCATCTTTAACCGACTTCAAAAAAGACATTACAAAGTTGAACGGTTTATTTTATTGTTGGAACGTATGTTCTACAGAATACGTAATTTTAATCGTACAGGAAAAAAAATAATTAAAAAACATTTATTCATTTTAAATTTTTATTACTTATTAAAAATTTAAAAATGAATAAATGTTTAATTAATTGCTTAATTATATTTTCTTATTCTATTCTCAGAAGTGTATGAAAATATACACGTACTAGTCGTCGCCCAAAACTTTGTTTGAGTAGGAATCAAGACGTAAAATGAAAAAATACTTTTTTGCCCTGCGGGAAGGGAAATGTTCGGGATTTGTTCCCTTCCCCCAGAAATTTCATAAAATCCTCTGTTAGTACTTCCCTACACTACCTATATGTCTAATTTCAACTTTCTAAGTCCAGTATTTTGGTCTGTGCGTTGCTGTTAGTCTACTCAGTGACTCACTGACGGTAGATTTTTATAAATATACAGATAAGCAACATTTGAGCATATTTTTGTCTAGTTCGTACTAGGTGACAAAAGGTTAACTACACGATCAACGCTCAAGTGCAGTCCATTAATGTGTTAACCTTTACTACCACCGTAATAGTTTTTATTGGTGTCTTTTATAGAAACGTCACTTCTGTAAATATTACAAGTATTTTTATAGGATTCTGTTTGTATATGTTTAAAAAATGCTTCACGCTGTATCCTGCATATAGTAGGGAAGGAGGAGCGCTCTTAGTGCTGAGACACTCCGTTCCTCACGTATCAGGCAATTTTGGAATCATAGCTTGTCGAATGACATAGGTCTTGTAAACAAACGAGTGAAATCGAACTCAAAACCGTCGCGTATCAACTCAGACGTTGTGCCGCTGCGCCACGACCTGTTTTACAAGTAATTTTATTATTGTATACCAAGATTACAGGATATCAGCACATCGCCATATATTTGAAATCACTAAGGTATAGTATTTCATCGAGTAGTAAAACAGCTAAACAACCGTTTTGCGATAGATTAAACTTTGTAAAGGTTAGAACATAGCTGAGTAGGCAGAGGGAACTTAGTGTTTAGATTTTAAGTCCTCTGCAATGATTGGCGGAACCCAACATCGCATTTTGTATTGCTAAAGCGGTGAATTGTAAAAAAAATTTAAATTAGAGATCCAAACGCGGCTTCGATCGCTTACACTTACGCTGTTATAATAAAGCCAAATTATAAAAAAAAATTACATAATTGTATTGTTCTGATGTATAAGGTATATTATTGTAAGATTTTATCAAAATCAGTTCAGTAGTTTCTGTTGAAAGTGAAAAAAATACATTCTCACAAACTTTTATATTTAAAATATTCAACTTATACATTTAAATTATTATCATACTTCGGAGTAGAGGGAACCTGGAAGTCTAGTGTTAAACACTCCGTTCTAATAAGACATTACCATTTTCTACATTTCCTGGAAAATGGGGATTAACAATTTTCCACCAAATTTTCGGGAATTTAGTGTTTATTATTATAAAATCAGCTTCACGCTGTATCCCGCACACAGCAGGGTAGGCAGAGGGAACCTAGTGTTTTAGACACTCCGTTCCCAGCTTTCGAGATATTAGGTGTCAAGTGGCGGAACTCAACAATATGCTATATCTTATTACGGACGAGGAAATGAAAATAACTTATACCCCAGAATGGGATTCGAACTCAACAACAACGGCGTTACAACGGCATCAATTATCGGCATATATTATCGGCATTATCATTTATATACTACACGAAAAAACCTATCACCATTTTATTATATACCAGCTAGCACCGATATAGTCTACGCCTTACAGCGTAGAGTTCCACGAGGCAAATTACTTAGTAAACGAAACATAGTATCGTGTTACCGAATGTCAGCGTTTCGCGTGTCTTTTAGTTGTGATGTAATGGATACTTATAGTTTACTATTTGACGCATCATATATAATATTATGTCAGTTAGTTATGGCTTTTATAATAAACATGCCTTGTTTGAAATTCAACTTATTTTGTAGGGTAACGTGGGTACAAAGGTTGAAATGGAACCCTTTTACTGAAAATCCGCTGTCTGTCTGTCACCAGGCTCTATAGAAAGAATCGTAATAATTAGATAGTTGACATCTTCGCAGATTATATATACGACTTGCACTTGGTTTTAAATTCTCCAGTTATATCTTAATGAAGCCAAAAGATGCCGTTGTGGTATAGCAGTACGTAATGACGGTGAAGTATTATTTTCATTTTCTCGTTCTGGTAAGGAAACAGGCGCGACGTAGAGTTCCTTCACTCAACACGCAATGTCTGAACTATTAGGCGGAAAGTGGTGTACCGGAGAATCATGACTTTACTATGATCCATCTACCTACGCCTACACTGCTATATTTGGGAAGAAGAATGAAACATGCAGCTTCACGCTTTCTGCATATAACTACAGGACCTAGTGTTAAGACACTCTGAGATTAAGTTTGACACTAAGTTTTTTAGATACCTATTACATGTTAATTACGCTAAGTCAACGCTACATAAAAAATAGTCGGTTTAATCAATGAACTCACGTTAAAAAATAATTAATATTGCAGACATACTATAACTAAGATACGATTAAGAGGTCAGGCGATTGACTAGCTGGTCTTGTAATACCCTTTTATACAATATTTATTATTATATATCATTTTCAATAATAAAAAAAACTGAGGGACTCGACGCGGTGCTTTGACTATCAGAGCAAAAAAGAACATAACTATGCCCCCAAGTGGGAATCGAACATACAATAATTGCGTTTAAAGTGGGACGCTGCTGAGACACTTTCAATTGACTTTTCTTTTGTTTGTATTCGAATTCTTTAATCAACGCAACAATATTAAATAGGCCGCATAGCAATTACACACGACAGGGCCGTCTTATTCAGTATTCCTATTAACCTGAATAGAAAAATTTGGGATTAGAGTGTAGATATTTATAAAATACTTAAAACGCTATGTACGTCTCATATAGAGGCCACCGTGCACCGTGTCGTTCGACTGTGAGCTGTGTCGACTGTTCGACTGTGAGTCGGTTGTCGGTTTGATTTCCACCCGGGGGTATCATTATATTTAAAATATATAAAATATATTATACATTTAAAAATAAATTCTGAATGTGGAATAACAATTTAAAAATGTAAAAAAAATATCGTAATATCATATGTATAATATATGAGGCCAGTCGTGGCGCAGGGGCATAATCATTCGACTGCAGGTTTTGAGGTCAGCTCGAAGAAATGTATTATATTAATATTTTCATTTCCTCGCTGTGTTAAGGAGGCAAGCGCAGTTGAGTAGCGCTCCCGAATTCGGCGGAAAGTGGGGAGCGAAAGTGTCTTAATAGGAACTGAGTGTATTAACACTAGATTCCCAGGTTCCCTCTGCCCTGCTATGTGCGTGATACAGCGGTGAAGATAAATATTAATTAGTATTTGGCACTCCATTAAAAATAAACGAAAAAACAAGATAAGAAATCTAAGATAAACAGATAATATAATATATAACAAATTAAATTATAGCTGCAGACTAACTGTCTACGTTTAAAAAAATAAATGGCTGTTTGTTAGTATCACACAAATAATGTCTAAAACTATTCAATTGATTCTCGCAGCTTTAGAGTGATCATACCACAATCTTTATTTAGTGAAAAGTAAAGTATCGCAGTCGAAGTTAATGAATAATAACACAAAGTGTTAAGCAATTCCTTGAAATTCGCCGTAAAGTGTGGAACGGAGTGGCTCAAAACTAGTTTCCCTCTGCTTACATATACGGGATACAGTGTGAAGCTGAAAAGCTTGAAGAAAAAATTGTAAAGCGGGAGAGAGAGACAGAGAGACCTTGTGCCGTAGCGTCCCTAGTGATCCCGGCCTAGAATACGATTATCTTGGTACTGGTTGTGTCGTAAGAGGCGACTAAAGTACGTGTGGTAGAGTCACGTCGCCAGCAATGGCAACACGCATGGGCAGACTCGACCGGATCATTACCACCCCCGGCATTCAAACCCGGCATGAAGTAGTGGCTTTATGCCACTGCGTTTCGCGTCAGGTAATGCCGGGCTCTGGAGCCCAACCCACTTTAAAGGCCGGCAACGCACCGGTGATGTTGCACGGGGCCGTGGGCGGCGGTAATCACTTACCATCAGGTGACCCGCACGCTCGTTTGCCGTGTCTTTTCCATAAAAAAAAACATTCATAAAATATTGTTTTAGGGAAAATATGGTAAAAAATGCTTGTCTCAAACGAAAAAAAAAAAACAAAGTTAATCTAAACTGTATACGTAAGAGATGTTACGATACACATAACTGGAGGTATAATAACATCGATAAAGCGATTATTCAATAAAAACAAGGTCGTGTACGATAAACAATTGAAATCTATATCTATTCATGAAACGGATATAGAGAATACCGTAGTGCTATGTTAGTAAAATAAGGGTTGTTGGTTCTTTAAATATATGATTTTAAAAAGTCACTTCTGTAAAACTATAGTTCCTGGAAGTACATAAACGAAATTGCGGGTGATAACTCACCGTAGGTGCGACAGTTTGTTAGTTTGATTCCCACTGAAGGAAATTAAATATTTAACATTTACGTTTCCTAGCTTTGGAACTAAGGTAAAGCGGTTCAACGCTGCACGTTGAATTTTACGATGTCAGCTTCACGCTGTATCCCGCACACAGCAGGGTAGGCAGAGGGAACCTAGTGTTAAGACACTCCGTTCCCCACTTTCTGCCGAATTCTGGAGGCATTGCGTGTTGAGTGGCAGAACTCAAAACCTCTGAATTTTATCACTCAACACGAAATGCCTTCAGAAAACGGCTGAAAGTGGGAAACAGAAGTGACTAAAAGGAACAGATATGTGTTAATATTAGGTTGCCAGGTTCCTTTGCCTACCCTGCTGCATGTGCGAGATACAGCTACATACTATATACAAAAGGAGGTTAAAAAAAATAGTCTTGTAAATATATATAGGTTCTAATCTTCATTTAAACTGAAGTTGGATTTATGCTGGGATCTGCTCGTAATTGTTAAGATAAGCAATACCTACTTAGAATTTCAATATTTTATCATTTAATTATGTGTGATAACTAAAAATTTCTGTCACTGTTATCACCTGGTGTACACGATAGTTGTAGGTTCAAAGGTCATTCAAAGGAAAGTTCCATAAAGATTTTTGGTTTTGACGTTTCGAGCGTACCAGTTAACTATAAAACACTTCGCCAACGTCACGTCATATACATACGAAATAACCAAATATAAAAATAATAAAACAAAATATAGTTAAAAAAATCAGGCGACTTTAAATAATTGTCAATTACGTACTAATTAACTGTACGTTACATCTCATAAACTACTGAACCGATTTTTATGAAACATGAAGTATTATGTAAATAAATTAAAGACTATTCGTTGCTATTCTAATTATAACAATATCACAAATAAGACGTCAAATTGATAACTTCCTTGTTTAAAGTCAGTTAAAAAGAGATATTATTAGTCGCGACGCAGGGGCACATATTGTGCTTGTAAAAGTGACTGGCTGTGGTTTCGATACCCACTCGCAATAATTAAATATTTATTTATATTTTATATGATATTTTAACCATTTCGCTCTGGTGTTGAGGCAAAGTGCGGTGTTGAGTTCCGCCTCTCAACACGCAATGCAAATATTTTTTTATGTAAATAAGCAAAACTTTAAAGACATGATGCGATATATAAATATGTACTAATCTACTTGAACTGAAAATAAAATTCAATTGATAAAATGTTTTCGATAAGTATTTCAGTATGATAAAGGAATAAAAGAGTAAACATACGTAATATAATAAACATACGTATATAAATTATGTCAATTCTAACATTATGTTTATTAAAACATTATACCCAAAATGTACCCATTTAAAATTATACTTAATTCCAAAGAATAGACCAGTAAGTCTCGTATAAAAAAAAATCAATACCCAGCGTTGGGTTTCTTTATAAAATACCCAATATCTCTAAATAATGAATATAAAGTAGTGACCTACTACTACGTCCTTTATACCTTCCCCACTTAATAGTTATATCACGTGTAGATAAAAAAAATACCTACCTGAAACCAATTCTTATACATATTCGTCATTATCATAGTGTATTGGAAGACCCAATATAAAATTTTACATACAGTTCATTATTAGGTACTTAGTTTATATCAATATTATGGTTAAGTATAATATTTTAAGTGAACAGTTAATTAAGTGGTCGTATAAAACGCACTCTCAAAATATCAATAAAAATTATCATTTACTAATTTTATTTAGTTCCTTTTGTGAGTAGTTTTTAAGCTCAAATAAAACAATACTTAATCGATTTAAAAGATCTTAAAATCGATGAAAGTATATTTCAGTTTCAGCATTACGCACAATTATTAAAAAAAAAGAGGATAATCTTACAGCAGTATACACTACGTACCCTCTGCTCACCCTGCGTGATACAGCGTGAAATTATAAAAAAAACCAACCTGTTTACTGCGATTGGTAGCGTTGTTCGACCGGCCCTGCCTGAGCACGTCCCGGTGCCTCGCGATCAGCTCTAGCACGGTGCGCTTCTCCAACTCGGTGAAGTTCTTGGAGCGCTCCTTGTGTCCGCGTCGCGCACGGATCGCGGACGCGCTACTGCGCGTCGACATATCACTCTGCGATAGATTTATACGAATTAATAATAGACTTAGGGCCAGTCGTGGGGCAGGGATGCGAGCGTGTGACTGTAAGCGCGACAGGTTGTGGGTTTGATTCGGAGTCGAGAAAATTCTTCGCTCGAAGATCGAGGCAAAGCGGGCATTGTGTTCCGCGACTCAACACGCAATGCTTCCAGATTTGCCGAAAGTGAAAACTGGAAGTGTGTTAATGGTAGCGGGGTGTCTTAACACTAGGCCTTCCTTCTTCCTACTCTGTTTTGTGCGGGATACAACATGAAGCTAAAGCAAAAAATAAATATCAAAAGGAAGTAACCGTAATAGTGATTGATTCCATCAATGCTAAGAGTGATAATTAACATTACAACTTTATAATATTCTTAAGTATTCCTGCCTTACAACTTAAATAATAATAATCGATAATAATTAAATCTCTATGCCATAAAAAGCTCTAAAAAGTAAACAAACAACTAGAAAAGATTTTTAAACATTTTTTTAAGTGTTAATCCACACTTAGGAAAGAAAAATATTTATTTAGAAAACGTATAAAAATATGAACGTAGCGGAACTCGAACCGGGTCGGTTTCCAGGAGGTGCGGGTTCGAATCCCGCTACGTTCAAATTTTTATACGTTTTCTAAATAAATAACTAGAAAAGATATAATTTTCAAACACTAAATCGCCTTTCAAACATAATAAAAGTTAAATTTAAATCATCCATTTAGGAGCTACGATGACATATATAAACATACATACACATACACAACTTACAACAACCCCCTATTTCCGTCGGGAGTTCAAAATACAAATTCCAACAAAGACCCACAAAACTCACAAAATTGGCCACCACGAAGCACCGTTGGAACATTTCAACGCGTCACACATACCACTACTACCAGTGAACGTACAACAACATGATCTATCTATGACCATATAAAATTAGACTGATCGCAAAATGCTTTTGATTATTTAATTAGCAATTCGTAGGCTGTAGATCATTTTACTGTGAGCCAAAAAAAACCGGAGCACACATAAAATACTGGTGCTACTTTACTACGTGGTGCTACGGTACTAATTTATTGATTTTGGTGTGGCAAACATTTTTAATATCAGTTAAGTTATGGTTAATTGATTGAATATACTTGATAGTATCGTAAAAAAAACTCAATTAGAAAAAACAATAAAAACAAAAGATTTCGTCCTATTCCTCTGGTTTCCATAAAAAAACGGTAGGTAGCTTTCTCTGTGGAAATGTAAAGAGATTTATTTTTCATCTAAAGAGCTGAAAGAGTTTAGTGACTCAGTTCTCATTTACAGGCAAATTCAGTTGAACTATGCATATGCTATACAGTACACTCGTATTAGAACGCCAAACTATCGTAAGCGTACAACGTAAGTATATTTAGTGTTATAAAAGCTAACATATCTTTATAAAATCTCTCCACCTCCTAAGAAATATATAAACGTATATAGACACGTAACGTATATAGAAATATATATATATATATATATATATATATATATATATATATATATATATATATATATATATATATATATATATATATATATATATATATATATATATATATATATATATATATATATATAAATTTCTTATTAACATACCTAAGTAGGTGTCGTCGTTAATTTCTAGGAAAAATAATAGAAGTAGTTTTATATTGAACTAATTGTCAACCGTAAACTTGTAAGTGTGGCTATTAAGATTATATTCATTACATTCATTTAGCAAAGTAGGCAGATAGAACCTGGGAAGCTAATGTTGAGACACTCTGTGCCCCATTAAGGACATTTCCGCATCCAACTTTTCGCCGAATTCTTGAGACATTGCGTGTTGAGTGGCACAACTCAACGCCGCTCTTGGACTAGTTATCAGTGCGAGTTAATAAAAATATTAAATATTTTATTCCTCCGAGTGAGAATCATCCCACAACCGTCACGTTTACAGTCGCTTCTTTAAAAGTTTTAAAAAGATTCCTATTCTTATAGTACCTGCTTCTTGGTCAAATGGAAACAAGTAAGAGTTGAGTCATGTTCTGTATGTCCAAGGTAAGTTTCACCGCCGCAGGTAGGTTTGTAATCCATATTAAGTATAAATATTCAAATCGAACCAAAAGTTCCTGAGATTTGTGTCGTTAATAAAATAAATCTTTCAACTTGATAATTAATATTAAGCATATATTTTGATTTGAGCCAAATCTCAATTAATCTCAGGCAAATCCTTACAATATTTTTTACTGCGCAAATCATTAAAGGCAAAATATTTTTCTCTAATAAAATCAAACTATGTATAATTTCCGTTGAACGGTTAGTGACATTAATTTAGAAGAGTTCGACGAGAAGATTAATAATAATGTAAGTAGTTCGCACGATAAGTATGAAATATTTGAATTAATATGTAATTAGGTTGATTCTGCTTGTTCGAAATGTTCTAAGATCGAAATTTGCGCACTGTAAACGCGGCGATTGTGGGTTTGATTTCCACTCGGAGGGATTAATTATTTTAATTTCCTCGCTCTGGTAACTAGACAATGTTCCGCCACGCCGCTCAACACGCAATGCACTTCTCGAAAATTCCAAAAAGATTCTCTTTTCATACGCATTTAGTGAAAAGAAACTAGGATGTGTAAAATATAAGTACTGCTAATGACGCAGCGCCACAGTGTCTAACGGTAAACAGCTATGACTGTGGATATTATCCTTGGGAGTTATGGGTTATATTGAAATTATTTTCATTTTCTTGCTACAGTAAAATAATGCGCGGCCTTGATTTTCTCATATTAAAAACACAACGTCTCTTATATTGGGCAGAAAGTGGGGAACGAGGTTTCTTAGTGCCTAGTGCCCTACCTACTATAACTTTAATAAAACGAATTAAATATTAGGTTGTGCCTGAAAGTAATTACGCTTCTTCCACACGGCAGGCATTCACAAAAAAGAATTATTAATTGGCTTTTACAATTGAACCTGTTTTAACTAGACCATTAAGCCATCTTGTTTCTAGCACGACATTTTTTTTATATGCTATCAATCAGTGAGACCACCTAATATGGTCGTCAATACATGAGTAGCCTGAATGAAATGATATAACTTTTTAAAAAACAATGTATAATATATAATTTATATAGACCATTTAGTTATAGAAAAAATTAGTAGTAGAATAAATGAGAAAGAAAATAAATTTTTATATTTTGAATATTTAAAAAAAAATACAGTTCATAATCAGGTTTTTTAGGTGTGGCTTGACAATTGTTATTATTTTAATAAAAAACATATATGTTAAACCAGATTCATTTAGTAAGGAATCTATTAAAATGCACTCTACTTATGAAGTTAAGGATATAAGTTAATAACTATTTTACTTCAATTTTCAAAACTTGACCTAGTGATACCTTGACCGAATAAAGTCTGCACCCGTGGAACAAGGTTCAAAGTTATTGATAGTTAAACGCCGTTTCAAGCAATACTGTAGAATGATATTAATAATTTATTAACTCATTATTTATAAAGTATTCACTCAGCATCCATTGTGACAGGATCTATTATACAAATTATAAAGCGTATGTCACGATTCTCGAATTTTAAGTAGATAATGGCAGCGGCAGACAAAAAAACATATAATCTAAGCATAAATATTGATAACGGAGTTTTATACATGGCAATTTTCTAAATTCCTAATTAATAAAATTAATTAATTTGTAATAAAAATATTGCCGTCATGTGAAATTTTATAAGAAATAGTATTTTTTAGTCGCTGTGAGTTGAAAACCCTCTAAAAAGTTAAGTTTCTCTATGTCGCCACTGAAACAGAAGCAAAAAAAAAACTAGAATTTTTCTTATCATTGAACAGCTCCAAAAAACATAGTATTCCACTCATAATTGTCCTTTGCAATAAACGATTGGTTACTAAATATAAACTAAGACCACTTTAAAACATCCCGACAAGGAAAGCGTTAATACAATTTGGCGATTTCAATACGATCCTATATCAGATAGAAATAACCTGTTAACTGAGGCATTAAACTTACAACTGGTTTCGTCAAGGATATTGTTAGACAAGACCTTACTTTAAACTTTATAATGCAAAGATTTCGAGTTATGCATATATGTAAAGGCAACTCAATATATGTATTCTAAAATTCTAGCTCAGTTTTATATTTACATAGATAATGGCTCATATATTTTATGACAAATTCATATGTCAAATGGCACAAAAGTGATGTGTCCAATCGTCAGCTACTCCAAAAGTCCATTTAAAAATAATCGCATCAGTAATGTAATATGAAAGTATAATAGCGGTCCAGGCAGTCAGTCAATTGCAAATACGATTGTCTCATACAAACTTTATATATTTGTATTAAGTATAATAGGGAAATGTAGTACTGATTTTGGTATATAAATAAAAATATTCTCAAATTTTCTGTACAATTTAAGGAAAAAATAAGCAGTTACTATAACAAACAAGCGTATGACCACCAGTCATGTCTCATCATTTCACTCTGGTGAAACAAAATCCGGCGTCGGTCAATGTTAGGTGGCACTGAGCCCAGCAGTGGAAATCGTTTCGGCGGAAAAGAGAGAATAAAACAACAAGTTTCTAGTAAATTGAGTCAACAGTTATCATAATATAATATATATCATCTTAATATGAATAAAAATAATTTTCTTTTTATCATGTATATGATGCGGTGGCTGGTCGTCTGAGTAATAAGACAAAAATGTAAGGAAAAATGGTATCAACTAGTAGCTTCAAATTTGTTTAATAACGAATTGAACTGAAATTGTTTTTATCGTGATTTCGACTACTATAGCGCAATAAATACACATATTTATTAAATCAAAAAAATCAATACGCTTATTTAGAGGATAGGATATTCATCAATTTAGTCAATTTTAGTTGCAATAAACTATCACAGGCTCTTTCTATTTTAATAAAGAAAATTGTAGCAAGGGATTGTTCTAAACTCCAAAAATACATTAAATAATAATATAATAAAACACGATTGTGTTGAAGAAGAGGGCAGTCGTGGCGCAGGGGCACAAAGTGTGACTGTAAAATCGACTCGTTGTGGGTTCGATACCCACTTGAGGAAATGAAATATTTACTTAAATTTATATTTTCACTTCTTCAGGTGTTCGCTCAGGTGTCTAGGCAAAGCGCGGCGTTGAGTTCCGCCACTCAACACGCAACGCCTCCAGAACTCGGTGGAAAGTGGGAAACGGAGTGTCTTAACACTAGGTTCCCTCTGCCTACCCTGCTACGTGTGTGTGCGGGATACAGCGTTAAGCTGATTTTGATTTTATTATCAGAAAACATAAATTAATTCACAAAATCTGTATCACTTGCCACATGTTGCATGTATATTAATATAATCTGACTTGTGGCATTAAGACGACATTCCGATAGTAAATGACTAAAAAGAGACACAAAAACTATCTGCCCACTGATTTTGCACGTATTGAATGTTAGATGTATTCAAATGATCGAGCTAACATATTTAATTGTGAGTTTAAATTTGAGAATCCATTATTCAACGAACGTTCTTGGAGACACCAAAAGGTTATATCTATTTTTTAAATAGACAATATCTTAGTATTATCAGTACTATAATGGTAACTATAAAATTTTTTGAATGTTACATATATATGGCCAGTCCTGGCGCAGGGTCACCTGGCGACTGGATGTGGGTACAAACCTCAGGCGAGGGAATTAAATACTTTATTTAATTTTATATTTTTATTTCTTCGTTCTCAACACGCATGTCTCCAGAATCAGCGGAAAATGGGGAAAATAGTGCTTTAACACGAGATTCCTTTTGCCTACCTCGCCGTGCGCAGGAAGCAACATGAAGCTGATGTTACATATATTTGCAATTTGAGGTCGTGGCACACAAGCGTTGACTGTAAACATGACAACTGTGGGTTCGGGTCCCACTCGCGGGAATGAAATATTAAATATTTTAATTTCTCTGGTGATCTGGCAAAGTTTTGCGTTGCGTGCTGCCACTCAGTACAAAATGGATCCAGAATTCGTCGGAAAGTGGTTAACGAAGTGATTTAACACTAGGTTCTCAGGCTTCTTCTGTCTACCCTGCTATGTGTCCTCACATAGCATGTATACAGTGTAAAACTAAAAACATAAAAAATAAAATAAAACAATTAACAAAATATTATATGTATTGCGGGATACAGCGTGAAGCATATTTTTTTTTTAACAAAATATTAACGTTTTAAAAATAAAACACACTTAAAACACATGTCCTCAGTTTAGAACTTGGCGCCTATTTTTACATTAAAGATTTTAATATAACAAATAATATTTTCTGAAAATCATATAACTATTATTCGTATTACGCTGTGGAAAGCAACAACAAAATGTCGCCTGCAATTATGTCATACGAGACCAGCGTGAAACCTAACGCCTACAATAATACAACGCGAACTAGATTTTTACTGTATAATTATTTAACTGTCAATTTTTTGCATTAGAAAACCGTCGTGGTGTAGTGGTATGCCGTGGCAACCCTATTATCTGTGGAATACAGCCTTAAGCTAATATAAATTTTCTTTATTTCACACTAAAATCGAAATAAATATAACCGAAGTCGTATGCGACTGACGGTGCACTGTTTTGCATAATTAATATCTTATGAAATAATCCTACAACACACAATTTCCGAGTTATTTATTAAGATGGTGATATAATATTATATCATCACATATTTAGAATAAATTTGTTAAGAAACAAATATAAATAGCCGTCAGTCACTGTAAGTGGCTGTAAACATATAATAGAACACAAAGAACACAATTCAGTTTATTCGGCTGAGAACGTTCAAGAATAATTACATACATAATAATGTAGTTTAAGCGGACGAAGCCGCGGGCTGTCGCTATTATTTACATAGCACACGGTTGTGGCACGCAACTTCGTTGGCGCCGACTTGACAAAAAATCCCAAGGGAAACCGGACTGAGTCGCTAGTTCATTAAAAGCTGCTAAAATCAAAGTATGTTAAATTCGCGTTTCTCAAGTGACAAGTACAGTTCGCTCAACGAATAGTGGCAGCCTTAAATATATTTTTATTATATTAATATTTTAATTTGACCATGTAGGTTTCTGAATTTTTGCGCTCGGGAAGAAAAATATAATGAAAGTAAGAAAAAAGCTGTAATCACATCTGCGCAGCCATCTTCTGCTAACTTCAGGGCGGTTTTTCCACGATTCGTTGACCGTACTGTAGTCTAGTTTGCACGTATACATACTTATTATACAATATATTATATATGTATAGTGAATTATGATATGAAATAACCTTTATATGTCACGCGTCCCATACATATTCATGTCGCGGGTCATTTTGAACGGACTCAGTGTTTTGATTGTTTTATAAGGACTTTTACATACGATTTTAAATAAAACGAACGAATAAAGAGTTTGTCTGGTTAAATTATATTATTTCACGTTAGAGTGTGAATTATTTGCCGCACTAAGAATGTATAATATGCCATAAACAAGTCATATTTTGATTTGACCATGCAGACAAAGCAGTATGTACACTAAAAAAAAACCGATCGAGTGCGAGTTGGACTGCCGCATGAAGGGTTCCGTACCATTATTTAAACAAATGGCAAAAATGCGTTTGTTGTATGGGAACCCGTATTTATTTTATTTTATCTATATTTTATTGTTCTTTAATATATATTTTTTATAACGGCAGAAATAGATCTAACTAACATGGTTCATGTGATACAGCTTGGTAACAGACGGACAGAAATATAGTCAAACTGCGGAGTGACATTACTATACTGTATTCATTTGGGCTTGAGACAAGACGTAAGCAAAGAAAACAAAGTTTCTCAAACGTTTATTTCGTTTTTTTAATTTTATTTTTCATAAAAGAGACTTCTTCCATGATAAAAACTAAATGACAAATAAATTTCAAGTAGTTCAATATAAAAAGAAACTATTTAGTCATAATTTTCAATTAAATATATTTATATTTGTTACTGTAAATTACGTAAACAGTAAAATAAAATAATATTTTTTACTCTGTAATTTATTAGTATTGAAATGTTTTCCAAGTTCAAGAATAAGTCCTTTTTGCGGAAAATATTATTATTATAATTTTATAATATGCACTAATCATTTTCGTTTGCGGAAGTCCTTATTCAATTCGATATCCTACATATTATCGGTTTTTTGTTGTTTAGCATATTTTAAAGTTTAAAGAGCACTTATATTGATTTAAATCTTCAAAAGTTCAATTGTTGGAATACATTTACTATGTTGAGAATTTTTTTTTCTTAAGCGTCTCACTATCTTGCATATAGAGGGAAAAGAACCTGGGAATCTAGTGTTAGGATAATTAACTAGCTCAACGCTTTGCTTCGTTATACATAGCGAGATATTTTATTTCTTCGATTAGGGATCGAACCCACAACCTGTTGCGTTTACTATCATATGCTTGCCCCTGCTCCTGCGCCACACTGGCCTTACCAACTTACCTACAGGCGATACCTACTCTATTGGTAAGTATTCTTATAGATTTTAAAGCCAAAGCTCGGTTCCATTGTTACGAGTCTCGTCTGCATCAGATAAAACAGAAATGCTATAATGTGTATTTTAAGTTATTCCAGGGCAATAAGGAAGTGACTGACGCTGTACATGATGCTTTTAGGTTCTATTTACACTCGGGGTAATGTATATATAGCTAAAAGAAAGTGGGAACCTAGCGTTAGGACACTCCGTTCTCTACTTTTTCTTTGCGTATTGGTGGAACGCGACGCCGTGATTTTGCCTCGCTATAAGAGCAAAGAAATGAAAATATTCAACATTTAATTTCCTTGAGTGGGAATCAAACTCACAACCTAACACGTTTACAGCTGCATGCTTGTTCCTATGCGGCGCGACGGCCCCTATAATAATTAGCTTCACGCTGTATCCGGCACACGGCAGTTTAGGCAGAGGGAACCTAGTGTTTTAGACACTCCGTTCCTCACTTTCTGCCGAATTCTGGAGGCATTGCGTGTTGAGTGGCAGAACTCAACACGCGCGCTTGGCCTCGACACCAGAGCGAAGAAATGGAAATATAAATTTAAGTAAATATTTCATCTCCTCTCGAGTGGGTATCGAACCCACAACCAGTCGGTTTTACAGTCACACATTGTACCACTGCGCCACGATTGGCCCCAAATATAATATGAAATATAATCATTCCTCTGAGTGGGGATTGAAGCCACATTTTATCATATATACAAAAATGCTTGTCCACTGCGCTTTAATAGCGGAAAATAAATTATAAAACATGTAATAAGTATATAAAATTCCTCCCTTACAGAGTGAATGACAGACGAAACTACTGAATAGAAAAAGTTTAAATCTAGGTGGAGGTCTATCCTTAAAGTCCGTTTAATTAAGTCTTCGTTACGACTTATTACACAGACGAAGTCGCGGGTCGCCACTACTTTTATAATATAAATTAGCAATTTTTTTCTAAACGTATTACAGCTTAAGTAAAATATCTATTAAATAAAGTATAATCGGAAATTGGAAATTATAAATAATTTACACGTGTATCATATAAAAAATAATGTAATAAATGTTATTATCAATTTCTATCTTCTACGAGCCGTCAATAGACAGATAGGGTCAATTACCTATATTGTTAAATCCTTAATGCCAATTATCCCAGAACTACGTTTTCTTATAACTTCACGCTGTATCCCGCATGCTGGCAGGGTTGTCACATGTCACAATTTAGCTTATTACCAGAGCCAGGCAATGAAAATAATTCTCCGAGTGAGAATAACCCACGACCTTGTTGTTTTTTGTGTGTCGCTGTGCCGCTGCGCCACAATATAACCATATCTTAAAACGTACTGAACACATTTTGATGAAACTTGGACGGTTCTGTAAATTGGACATTTTTTTGTCATCACAACTTAACCCTGCATATTTCAGGGTGGACAGTGAGAACCTTAAACACTAGGTTCCGTTCTGCACTTTCCGACGAATTCTTGAGGCTTTGCGTGTTGAGTGACGCTGTGCCACTGCGCTAAGACGGTCTAAGGAAGGAGATCTTGAATTCATACAAATTAGCCAATATTATAAAAACCACGCGTGCAAAACCGCGACCGGGAATCTAATTTTATAACATTTACTTAGAAAGCTCGTTTAAAATATAATAAATCATATACATCACTTATTTCTCTCTTCTAGTCTACTAGAAGTGGTTAGGAAGGTTTTTCGGTCAGAATGAACAGAACGGCCTTTAGTGTTAGCATTTAAAATAACTGGTTTAGATACATTCGTTATAACATTATAATGTGAACTTGTTTTATAAAAAATTGTAACGTTCTATTTAAAGTTAAGGCAGCCTGTTTAGATATCGCGAAAGCGCGGGTGATTGAGTTTCGAGAGGCTGTATAACATACTAGCGACCCACACGCGGCTCCGCTTGTATAAACTTATTGTTATATTTTGGCAAGTTAGAGAAGACCGACACTAACCTAACCTACAACCTTTGCGTTTTACTAACTGTAAAACGCAACGGTTGTAGGTTTGATTCCCGATTCCGAGGTAGCCCTAACCGCATGTACATGCATGCTACCTACACATATTATATGGACTATCCAACACAAAAGTATTTTTTCATTTCAAACTGCTAATTTCTGAGATTAGCGTGTCGGACACAAACAAATTGTTCAGCTTTATAATATTAGTATAGAATAGAAGTACGTATAGATTATCCATAATATATGTAAAATCAACGTATTCCTATTATATTCTTAGTGAAGACTATAAATTGTAAGGGGTGTTTTAACACACTTGCAAAAGTCTTAAATTTTCAGAGTGGCAGAACTCAACGCCGCACTGTGTCATTATTATTATACATATTCAATATTATTAAAAAATGACTATTATTAAGATTTTTGCACTTCATCTCCATAATTTTTTGGGGTTCTGTACCTTTTAAGGAACCTTTACAAGATAACTTTGTGTCACGTTAATTTAAAAAAATGATGTGGCCGATCATGATATAGCATAAAACGCGTATATCGAAGATTATTTTCGAATCAATATGATATTAATATGATACTTTCGACCTAAAATTTTTGTAAGGAACTTCCCGTGGGCGAAACCAACTTGCGCTTGTCCGATTTTTTCTAGTCTCAGGCTGTATACAGCATATAGCAAGGTAGGTAAATGTAATCCGTTCCCCACACAGCGCCTAACTGCCGAGGCGTTTGTTTAAGTGGCGGCGTCAAACGCCTTGCTTTGTCTTTTATACCAGAAATAGGAAAGGAAAATAATTAACTCCACTAACCCACACCCCCTCTAAATCGAACCCACAACCGTTGCTCTACCGCTGCGCCACGATCTCGAAATATTTAATTCAAATATAACAAAAGTATCTTCGCATCATATTTTGTTCGCTCGCATATCAATTTTTTTTAAAAGGATAATTTCTCAACTACGTCTTTCCTTAGCGTAGTGTTAAGGTGAATAACCAGTGCGAACTGTACCACGAGGCTTCATTTTATAGGTTTTATGGCATATGATCATTAGCTACTAATTTTTATTACCATTAGTTTAAATCAATGTATAATATTGAGATGTCAATTAAATGATATCAGCGCTACTTAAAAGGAACAACCTAACGAAATACCTAACGCAGGTTTCAATTTTTTTTTAGTTTTAAGTTGTATCCCGTTAAGAAACTTCTTTTTCCATTTTCCGCTTAATTTCCCTAGACATTGCCTGTTGAGTAACGGAACGCCAACTTTGGACCACAACCGTTGCGTTTATAGTCAGATGTCAGATGCACCGATGCGTCATTGTATCCACACGAGAAGTTTTAACTTCTTTCTTTGACCTTATATGATATATATGCTGGGCCTGGAACCTAATGTTAAGACACTTTACGCCTAATTCGGTCCAACGCGGCGCTTTGCCTCGTAACCACCACGAAGAAAATGAAAATATTAATTATTTCATTATCTCGAGTGGGCATTGAACCCACAACCTGCGCTAAGACAGCCCTCGTCTACATATACAGGATACATAATTATATATAAAATAAAATACGTTACGTAACTACCGACAACTAAGCTTTCTATGTTTCTACAAATCAAAAAAGTTATAATTTTAAACATAATAATATCTTTAAAATTTTATCTGTTAAATAAAATTATATACAAAAAAAATCTAGTATTCTCTCTAATTGAAATGGGAATTTGGTCAAGTTATGTTCTCACGCAAATTAAAATAGTGTTAACATTTTTATTGACGGGTGATTGAAAAAAATATTATTTATTTAAAATATTATTGTTTCCTTATTGACAAATTTATATCATTTTTCTATTTATTTATTAAGCTTCGTGACAAGGTATGCAGAGAGAACCTAGTGTTAAGACACTCCATGCCACACTTGCGTGTCGAGTGACGGAACTCCGCGCCGTTTTGCCACTTTCCAAGAGCGAGGAAATGATAATTTATCGCCCCGAGGGGAATTGAACCCACGATCGTCACATTTACAATACAACGTGCCATTGCGCCGCGACATCTTCATATAATTATAAACACTATTGGGTACATACTTTTTTATATTAGGCACATTCATAAAAAAGAAACTAAACCAATTTTTTATACGATATTCTTAACATGTCGCAGTTTTTGTAATTAAAAAGCATAAGATATAATTTACTGATCAACCTGTCGAATTAATAATAATTATATTATATAAAGCTCTTCCGTTATTGAGTGACTGACAAACAAGGCACTGCCAATACTATGCGGCGTAGAACGCTGCAATTTGGCAGGTTAATTTCTTGAGGAGTGTAAGGGAGCATTAAGAGAGAATTCCTGGAACTTCCTAAGAGATCGGAAAAAAATGGATTTTTAGTTTTATCTATATTAAGAAGCCAGTCGTGGGACAGAGACAAAAGTGTGTGACTGTAAAAGTGATAAGTTGTGAGTTCGATTCCCTATTTAATATATTAATTTGTCGCTCTAGTAACGAGGTAATTGGGCGAAAATTGAGAGGAACGGAAATGTCTTAATGGCAACAAAGTGTCTTAACACTTATGTCGGAATTTCTGCCGTCTGTCTGTTGTCTATTCGTGACATCTATATATAACTAAATGAAAGATTAGAAATATTTTAATGTTATTAGTTTTAAAAGATTATTTTTTAGTCATCGGACTTTGACACGTGCAAGATATAATACTCTTTACTGGAAAAGTAAAGATTATAGATTATACAGCCCATATGTAAATTTATCAAGTTAAATTTAAATTATATTTTTAACCCAATCGTGGACAGTGGTGTCATGAAATCCAAATGTATGTATGTTAGTGTTTGATTATCACTAATTTAGCATAAGTACATTCATTTGATAGTTCTGATTTAATGTCAGTCAAACTGAAAATGACGTCTCTGAGTACGGTTAATACACTAAAAATTAAAAGAAATCGTTAATTAGATATTTATCTGGTCAGTTAGTATATAGTCAATTAATAGTATTTTTTTATTAATGTCGATATACTTAGCCCTAGGTCCTAGGGCGTTTTATCAAAGCTGAAATTTTGAAGACTATTAGTAATAGTAAAGGCAGTATGCGTACTAACTAAATTTAAAGTGGGGTCTTTTCAGAGGTAGCGCCCAATAAAGGTACATCTCTGTCTGGGATGATTGATCCTGGGTGATTATAAGGAATTTTGAAATCATCCGTAAATCATATATGTAAAATTAAAGATTGTTACTATAAAGTATTTTGCCCCAATTCTAAAAAATCTTTAGGACGTATGGAGGGTGTCAAGCCCCACGTAAAGCAGACCCTTTACGTGGGGTATGGAATATATATTTTTTACATTTTTCTTAAAAACACATTTGAATATGTGCATTTATACTTTAACTTTAACGAGCCCGGCCCCACTTCCATGTTAGTGAGAACGCATACAGTCTTAACTACATATTAGACTATTAATCCTCAAAATTTCACCTCTGCTAAAATGAGGTAGGCCTGGGGGCTCTGGGATCTCAGTTCTAACTCGAAGTATTGTTAGTATTTTAATAATATTCTGCACGACGTTAATAGAGCAACGCTAATTATATTCTTTTATCTGTAGCCAAACGTTTTGGCGGGAAATCAAAAAAGAAAGAATATTTTAAAAAGTTAATATTATAAGTCATATATGTATAAAAACTATTGTACAAAAGTGAATTGTTATAAAATTTGTGAATTAGTTAGATATTAATTATTTTTTTATTTTAATCTTACAAATGAAATCCCTATATTTTTTTGTATATGTATATCTTTCTAATAACTATTATATGTGAAATCTGTTTAAGTAGTTAGTTATTTTCTACACTTTTCACGCAATTTTCGAGACATTGCGTATTGAGAGGTGAACTCAACGCTGCGCACTGTCTTGCCACCAGAGACACTACCTCCTGTAGAAATCCAAACGAAAATTGTCACGTTTTCGTTAGTCTCCGAAATAACGGCAAGAATCGATAGAACCTTCCAAGAAGACATTAACACAAAATTAATACTAAATTATATATTTTAATCATCTAGTTAATACATCGGTTTCGTTTGAGATCAACTCACATGCAAATTATAATATTTGATTAACCAAATATTTGCCATAGACGGCATTAAAAAAAATAAACGAGTTTTGTCATTAAATGCAGGATACTATAAATTAATGATGTATAATAGAGAGATAATGAAAAAAATAACACACATAATTAAGGTGACAATTATAGTTGATTATCTGTTTAGTTAATTTAACAGATAAAATATTCTTAATTGAAATTTTCGCGAGTTATTGACATATATATGTGTATATAAATAAATAAAAAAAACTTTCACATATTTGTAAAATTGTTAGGTTAATTAGATTATGAATGTTTTCACTATTAAATTCAAAGAAACCACTGGCGACCGTCGTGGCTGTCTTCTCTATGATCACAAGACATGAAAGAGCGCCATTGAGTATCGACTTTGCTCCACTACGCAACAACCATGTCTCAAAAATCGGACTGTGTGTGGTACACCGAATGTCTTAACTTACTATATATGAAATATAGTGTGAACTTATTATACATTATACGCATTAACGCTCAGCTCAACTGAAATAACCCTACTAAAACGTAATTTTAAAAAAAAATATATTAAAAAAAAAATGACATTTAAGATTCATTAAAATTAGATCACATTTTGAAATCATTATATAGCCTCAAGCTACAAGCTATAAAGTATTAGAATATTAATGTAGTAAAAGTTTCCAATTAAATATTTAAAAATAGCCCAATCAATAAGTAAAAAAAAAGAAAAATTTAAATACACAGATTTATCATCATAATTTTTTTCCGCTGTATCTCGCACACAGCAGGGTAGGCAGAAGGAACCTATGTTAAAAACATTCCTTTCTCCACTTTTCGCTGAAATTTTCGAGGCATTGCGTGTGAGTGGCGGAACTCAACGCTGGGCCCTTTTCCTTGGTCCCATAGCGAAAATATAAATTTAAATAAAAAAATAATCTCCTCGAGTTGGGATCGATCTTACAACTCGTCGCGTTACACGTTATGCCCCTGTGCTACTGGCCTCACATTGAAAAATTATTTAAAATAAGGAAAAAATAAATATATTTTTCAAAATAATATTCAGAATACTGAATATTATTTTGAAAGTTGAAACATTTACATAAAACGAAGAACGACGTAACGAATATATAAACGAAAAAAAGGAATCTAGTGTTCAGATACTCTGGTCCCAACTTTTTTTTCATTTTGCACAAGAACAAAACACGAAAATATTAAATTTCGAATGGGAATTCACTTCACTACAAGCTGCACCACATCTCCCCTCAGTCTTAAATTACAGTTAAATATACTAGTATATTACTTTTATTAGTAAGTGGTCTGCTTAAAAAAACATAACATTTTTTGTGATAGAGCTAAGTGGTTTGCAAATGAAGTTATTAAAATATTGATGTAATTGGTTATAAACAATGGTCACGAATTTGATACTACTAAGAAGAATTAATTATATCTTATAAGTCATAGTGCGGGTTTGAATTCCACCACTCTACACACAATGTCTCAAATTTGGGCAGAAAGCGGAGGTCTTAAAATTCTAGGCCTTCTTGCCTACCTGTTGTACGTAATGTGAGAAAAAAAGTCAAATTATGATTTAATGTCAATATTTATATATTGAATAAAAAAGAATAAGTAAAAATAATTTAAAAAATAGTATGTTAAATGTAAATTAATTAATAGTGAAGGAAAAATTCTTAGATATTTTGTTATCAATCCCTAAACACAAAATAACAAAAACACTGAAGTAATCTCATTCAAATATTTCATAATAGGTATCTACTTGATGATGAAACAAATTTAACTGTTAAAAAATACAATTTTAATTATTTAAACTGTTATAAATAGGTATGTTCCCATCATTTTTTCAGAAATGTTATTAGAATTATCAAAATTATATAATTGTATATGTACTATCTTAAGTCATGTGAGATAATAACTATAGTAATAATAACTAAAGTATTTTTTATAATAATTGTTATTACTAGTAAGTTAAAAATATAAAACAGAGTAGAATATTATTTATATCCAATAAACATATAATAATATGAAAAAAAGAGAAAAAAATGTATGCACAGGCGGTCTTCTTCTTTCAAACTACCTCTAACAAACTTTTGGTATATAATGGATTAGTTCCAAAAAATAAATCAATAAAAGTAAATAAAAGAAAATCCTTTATAAAACATAGTACATATATATATTATATATAAATAAATTTGCATTGTTATGTTATGCCAAAAGAAATTCTCACTATCAGATAAAACTGTCTGATAGTAGTCGTTGCCTTTTCTCTTTAAGATAAAAACAAACATTCTTAAACAATAAGAAACAAAAATTAAAACTGACCTTTTTGTTTATTCCATTGAACAAAATATAACATCTAATAGTCAATTCCCACCAATTATTCCAGTAGAAGAAAACATTCGCGATTGTCACTCATTTATTATAATATTACAATGTCAGTTAAGGCATTTTATCGTCAAGTTTAGAGCCAATCAAAGGTTTAAATATGAATTTTGTACTAATTGTGATAACAACACAATTGTGATAAGTGAACGATTAGTTTTTGTATCACGGTTTTGTATCACCGAAAACGGCCGGCAGTTAGACATATGTACGCGGCGGCGATGCGAAACTATAATGTAATAAAATTATACACGGCACAGCGTCAAATTACTCTGTCTCTCGCCTTTAGTTAAAAGGTTAACAGCCAATTGAGTGTGGTTTTTTTAATCAGTTAAAAATAAGGATATAATACGTTGGCAGAACGACTCACCGTTGCTAGCGGGCCGCATACCACCTTCTCGAAGTGCGTGGGATAATATTTTCATCTTGTTCACGTAATACCACGACCGCGAATTACTAATATTTTGTATCGAAATGCAAGATATATAAAAAAATAAGATGACCACTGTTACATTGGAACTGTCAAAATTGAACTTCACTCAAGTGGTCGTGCCAAGTACCATAGAGTAGATTGTTTTATAAATAGATTGTGAGCGCTATTCGACGATAGATGGCGATATTGAACCGAAATTACTTTAATTGACTATTTTTATAACACTTATTTTATTTTTACGCTGTATCCCGCATATAGCGGGCTAGTCAGACATAATTTAGTATCGAGAGTAATTGATTTACCTTAAAAGAATCGAACCCAAAACTGTAATGTTTACAGTTAAGCGATGTGCCCATGTCCTACGACCATTGATCGAATGTTCGTAAAAAAGCGTATTTCAATTGCACTTAAGCTTTATGATAATTGATTCATATTACAATATACCGATACGTATACACACACGGTTTTTATTTATATACGTATAATTTTATGTCGCCATTGTTATAAAGGAAAATGTATAATTCATTTATGTGACGATAAGTACAATTTTTCAGAAGGTAGTTAGGCACTGTAAGTTTCGAAACAGCCGTGGCACTACCATTATACCATCATCACCATTAGCCAGATGCCAGATGTCCCGATTTTGAGGAGACACTTAAATGTTAACTTAAAAATTAAATGCCCCAATCGGGACAGGAATAAATTCGGTTTTTTACGGATTATTTCACGTAGCGTGAGATTTTTTTTTATTATTTTATGATTTTAATACAAGTTACAAATAATTTAATAGAAATATAAATATTTATATTCGTACTGCCTTACATATTATGGTAAACCAAAACAATATCGTTTGAGTAGTGATAGTGACTTTTTTCTATTAAAAACATTTTATATTTTTATCTAGAAACAATTGAAAGCTTGACTCAAAACTAATGGATAAACATTAAATTAAATTCTCATTATTTAAATTCTGTTGCTCAAAGAATCCCACTTTTTCACTTAAAATATTCAGAAATCCCGCTTTTCACTGAGAACAAATCTAGCAACACTGGTCATCATCATCTACTTGTCGCGCACTTTTGGATAAAAGCCTCCACCCTTTTCAAGAATTTCCTTGACGATCGGTCCTATGCCTCGCTCATCCAGTGACTTCCGGTGACTTGTAAAGATTTTCATATATAACATATATTTTCATACCCTTATGGTCGTTTTGTCCGCATTTTTTAGTTTGTAGGTTTGTTTTCAGGATTGGATCCAGGGAAAAAATTTAAAAATCTGAAGTCTTAAGTTATATTTAACGTCACAGTTGTTCGATTTCAAATAAAGTAGTTCGATTAGGTGAAGGCTACTTTTAACTGGATCTTTTTTTTTAACATGCATTCTCCTATTGTGTAACATTATCTCTTTTTTACCGTACAACCTTTGTGTTTTCTCCATACAACGTGACTTTGGCGAAGTGATATGTGCTCTACTGGCACACTCGGAACGCCATAATCAAAGAACGACCAAATAATCAAACCAAGTAGTTCGATTCCCACGCGAGGGATGAAAGATATTAAATAATATCTTTATTTTCTCGCTCTGGTAACGAGGCCAAGCACGGTGTTGACTTCCGCTTACTTACTTAGCACGCAATGCCTCCGTAATTCGGAATTTGGGGAACAGAAATATCTTTATGAAACAGTGGAAAAAGCTTGAGACGGTGTGAACCTAAAAAAAGACTTAGAATGTACGTATGTATAGCACATAGTAAGTTAAGTAAGGCGTAAGGGCACGAGCGGTGCGGCAATAAATGCAATGGATGTGGGTTCAAATAGCACTCGGAGATGCGCGGGATGTGAATCTGAAAAAAACAAACTCTATTTATTACACTTTAACACTTATAACAGTAAACCGATTTAATGTGGAATTAAAAGTAAACAATATAATATAATTTGCTTGTTAAAAATTAATACCTACAAACATATATCCTTCTTCATTTTTTATTCTTTCAAATTAAAATTTTAACAAATAAATTAATGCAAAAAAACGGAAAAGACGGATGTAAAACAATTGCCTATAGGGTTTTGTAACTGAGACCTTAATCTGTGGATGACTTGTTAAAAACAAGACAATAACCATTAGCGCTAGACGACCGCCAAATTTCCAAACAAACGATTTGTGATCATATCGTTGTAAAAAACAAAGAACTATAGATATGTATATATAAATTTAAATGTTTGGCTGTTTATTGATTTTATTTTTGTTATTTAATTCTCGTGCGTTTGAAAATTTCTATAGAGCACAAGTGGTTGTACAAGTGTCGGCAATGGTCATAGGTTTAATTCCCACTCAGGTAATTAATTATCTCTTTATATTAGGAATGGAGTGTATTAACACTACGTTCCATCTGCCTACCCTGCTTTATGCGGAATTCAGTGTGATCTTAAAAAAAATTAAAATAACGAAATATTTTGGAGACCAGCAGTGGCGTGTCGAGGAGCACAAGCGTGCAATTGTAAGCGCGACAGGTTGTGTGTTCGATTCCAACTCGATGAATTGAAATATTTAATATTTTCATTTCTTCGCTCCGCAATTGTAAGGAGGCAATGTGCAAAGAGGCAATTTAATACACAAAAAATATTAATTATTTTTTTAAATAACTAGCTTGATTTCATTGAGGCAGTATTCAATATTGAAAAAAGCAGGCATATCCTACTGTAAAACTAGTATCTGTCTAATATAGTTGAAAGTGACAAAACAATATGTAAATAACATTATTTAGCCGTGCCGCGTCATCGAACCAATTTGTTCTGGGCACGCCGTTGCACGCTGTGGACACGGGTGGTATGGAGTTGTTTTATATTATTTTCTACAATATTTAAACTAGCTTTGCGCCGTATCCTGCACAGCAGATGCAGCTGCGGTAGGCAGGTAGACAGACGGAACCTAGTGTTAAGATACTCCGTTCTCCATTTTCCGCCCAATTGGAAAGGTATTGCGTATGGAGTGGCAAAATTCAACAACGCGTTTCGCCTCGACACCAGAGCAAAGAAATGAAAATATTAATTTAAATAAATATTTCATTACCCCGTGTCGGGATCGAACCCACAGCCGATGATGATTCTTGTTATTGTTCTGTTTTTCATTTTCTATTCATAGGTGTAGGTTTATATACGTATACGTACGTAAACTACAGCACAGTGTGATTAGAACAGAAAATCCCTACACTATAAAATTGTTAAGGCCATCTTGTAACAGTGGGTTAGCTTCTGACTGTAACGGATCCCACTTACAATCAGAAGCTCCGTATAATTCAATGCGTGGGGATCGAACCCAAAACTATCGCGTTTACAGTCATATAACAAAACACATTTAATGTCTTATATCAATTTCGACTCTAAGTATCTTCATGATCGATCTGCATTTTGAAATTGAAACTCAAAATATAGACAATAATGATGGTATCATGACCGTTTAGCATAGAACAGCGTTTGGCGATGGACAGAATGTGTTTTACATTTAATAGAATGTTTAAATCAAATTAAATATCATATAACTAGTTTTTAAGGCTTCACGCTGTATCCCTCACATAACACGATAGGAAACCTAATTTAAACAGACTTCGTCCACCAAATTGAGCGGCGGTTTGCGTGTTGAGTAGTGGAACTAAACACCGCGCTATGTTTTTTACCTGAGTGAGAAAAGAAAAATAATTCCTCATCTCAGTCGTTCGGATTCGAATCCAAAGAAACTCACAAGCGCTACGCGCTGGGTCAAATCGTTCAATCTTTTTTTTATTTATTTTAAATTTGTCAACTTTTATAAATTGAACCTCGCATCTTGATCTATAAAATACCATACCAACCATACTCTATACTAATATAATAAAGCGGAAGAATTTGTTTGTTTGCTTGGTTAAACGCTAAGATCTCTGGACCTACTGGTTCGATTTACTTTGTCTTTGTTTTGTATGAAAGCTGCATTCTTCAGAATTGCTATAGGCTTTATAATAACAATAATAGTGAACACCATCGAATTGCTTTAAGTGCGTGCGCTGCAAATATAGTAAAATATATATCTGTACATTGTATGGAAGCAATGTTCTATTTTATTAGTTCTAAAAAAAGATCCTGATACGGTATATCTTTCTCTTATAAATCAGTCACAATAAGATATTTTGTGACAAAAAAAGTTTGAAATTTCAACGTTTTCTATTTGATAAAGATATTGAAACTTACGAGTGAAAGTTATTCCATCATCAAGGAATTTAATGAATAAATGCTTTAATGAAGAGATTTATATTTCCATTTCTTCGCTCTGGTGCCGAGGCAAAGCGCGGCGTTGCCGTGGCAGAAGCCACTCAACACGCATCCAACATACAACAGCCTCCAGAATTCGGCAGAAAGGGGGAAACGGAGTGTCTAAAACACTAGGTTCCCTGTGCCTACCCTGCTGTGTGCGGGATACAGCGTGAAGCTGATTTGATTTGAAATGCTTTGTCTTTTATAGCATGTATTTTGAACGTATTTTTGAACTTTTTGAGAAAATATAAATTTTAAACAATTCAACGCTCCGTTTACGGCCAAGCATGGACACGAGTCCAGCGGGGGGCGCCTTTGCCGCCGATTTCGTCCTCGCAAGCCATGTTAGTGCTTGCACTTTCTAATAATTATTGAATGTATAAATTATATTAATTATTTAATTTATATTGATTATTTAATGGAAAATGCAGGATAATAAAACAATTATAAGTGGTATGCGAGCGAAGCCGCGAATGGGCCGCTAGTAAGTAATAAACTAATAATAGCACGTAAGTATGTTATTATCGCAATAAAATTTCGTACGATCCGTCACGATTCAAGAACTGTAGCGAGGATTGTGTTAATTTGGACATTTTATGATTCATTAACCGTCGCTATATACAAGGATGATTCTTATAATATATGTATACATATAAATAATGTATATTTTATTTTGTCTATCTATATTCTATAGTTATTAGATATCTATGAGAGGAGACTGTGGTGGCGCATGGGCTCAGGGTCTGACTGTAAGCGAGACTGTTGTGGATTGTATTCCATTTGCAAGGAAATCATTATTTTGCATTCTCTATCTCTCCTATATATAACGCGTGGTAACTCCATTCAGCATACATTGTGATAAAGTTTACGCGATAAATTACAAACAGAGAGTTTTACCACTAGATTGCTACTCTGCTTTTAACGGGATTAATTGCGTACAAGAAATAAAAACGGATATATACTCCTTCTACGGAAACAGCATATAGGGTAAAATATTTTAAACCCATACCTAAAGAAATTAATCAAGATACCTCAAAAGCTTAGACGTAAGATTTGTTTTAGTAAATATCAAATATCATATGTACCTACTTAGCAAATTTTGCATTCGATTAAATTGTAATTAAAATCAATAATAAATCATAACTATACTGACGCGACTGAGGCTGTCGTAGCGCAGTGGTATGAACGTGTGGGTTGTGGGTTTGATTACCAGTTAGGGAAATAAATTATTAATTAAATAATTGATCTAGGCTCGCCATTTAACATGCAATGTCTCCAAAATACTATGATGATTGTATTATTTTCTGCGACTATAATAAATAAATTTTTGCATTAATTTAATTTTTTGCATTATTTTTATTGTTTCTCTTCTTCTATTTGTCGTCATAGAGTAATGTAATATAGCCTAGGTTTATAGTCTTTTTTCTATATATGATATGGTTCATATATTCGACAAGAAGAAAGTTTTTTAATTCTAATTATCAGTTGACTCTTCGAATTTCAGTTTTATAATATTAGTACATAAGTATAGACAAGCAGAGTAACACGACGAAATAGTATAGTATAGTAACAAAAATCTATATAATAATTGTGGGTGACGCAAGCTGTCGTGGGCAGTAAAATCGATCAGTGCTTCCGATTCGTTCGTTTCGTGAATATTAATTGTCTGTACACGGAAGACGGCCGCATTAGCCAGATAGAAGGTATATTATCACGTCCATTTCATTATCATGAGACAAAGTGAAATAATTTTATTCAGGATAACAAGTTATATGATTACTTTTTTATTGTTAGATAATTTACTACCGAATCCATTAAGTTAATGTCGCGCTGGATCTTTCAATAGTGGGACTATCATTACCACGTAGGTTACTAGTACCTATATTTTATTTTGCCGCGATGGCACAAGTATCCGACGTGTAAGCGACGTTTCTGGGTTCGATACCCACACAGGAAATCAAATATTTAAATATTTTGATTTCCTCATTCTGGTAACGAGGCAAAACGCGCATTTCAGATTTTCCACTCAATCTGCAGTCTCAAAAATTCAGCTGAAAAGGGGTTATAGTAGTAAATGGAGAACAGATTGTCACACTAGGTTCCCAGGTTCGCTCTGCCTATATTGCGTGAGAATGTGCAGAAGCAAAACAAAAAGAGAATAAACTATTTTCGTTTTTACCTCTGGTAACAAGATAAACTGCGACGTTCAGTTCCACCAAGTTCCACCACTCGTAATATCTTGAGAAAAGAAACATAATCAAACGCTCTTTGTTTATTTCTTGACGTCTTGTTGAAGCCTTGGGGCTTCCCCTAACTGTAATCCTAGTTTGGAGTGCAATATTATCCTCATCCTATATTTCGAAACGAAGATATTACGCGTCGTCTTAATCAGATAGCAGACATATACAGTAATCACATTAAGCAATGCAAATCTTTAAATAGTTTAATATGTAAACAGTACCTAAAACTACAAAATTAAGGCACTCTGATCCCATTAAGACACTTTCGTTCCACAATTTCCACAGAATTCTGGGATTATCGTATTGGCGTACTGGCGTATTGAATGACGAAAGTCAACAAAATATTTCATTTTTCCTAGTGGAAATCATATCGACAAGGTGTCGCGCTTACAGGTGCACGCTTGAGGCTCTGCCTCGAACTCTCGAGCGCGAGGTAACATCAAAATTGAACACGAGATAACTAGACACTAGTGAGATTGAAAAATTATCACTTAATTTAATAACCATGAAATTAAGGCTGTAAGTTTGCCACTCAAAATTAAAACAATCCGAAAATAGGGGAGTTCGTGGGAAACGGAGTGTCTTAACACTATGTTGCCTCTACTTATCTAGCTTTATGTGGGATACAGCGTGAATTAAAAAAAAAGTAAATAATGATCACCTGTTGAACGTGGAAATGTAACTAAGATACCTTAGATACATTTCCACGATAGATTTGGTCCTTCGCTATGATCAGTGTCCAGGTATGAATTATGCACTACACCATACTTAGTTACAAGTCTAGAAATAGCCGATTTTTTTACAATCCTAAGCGGACTGACACAATGAACAGAAAATGTCTGTATGTCAATTACACTGGGTTGATTTATGTCCGATTTATTAGAAACGAGGCGTCGTACGTGATTTGATGGCTAATTGCTGTATGGAGGATAATTGTAAGTGCCTAACATATTGCAATTTTGAATTTCAACAGTACTATAGGTCTTTAAATATTTGTCTTATAGGTATGTAGACTTCTCTTTGCAAAGTAAGCGATAAGATTTGGTTTTTAACTTTTGTTCAAATATTATGTCTTCAGTGTAGTACTGCACTCTGTCAAAATAGGTCTGGACTGGATCTGAAACAGTCAATAGTACGTGTACCTGTTGTTTTATAGCTTCACGCCCTCAGCGAAGGTAGAGGGAACCTAGTCTTAAGACAGTCCCCACGATCCGCTTAATTATTAAGATATAACGTGTTGAATAATGGAACTTAATACCTTGCTTTGTCTTTTTACCAGAGCTAGTACATAATAATAAAATAGTCACTAACGTAGATGATTTAGATGTGGCGAACGACGCTTTTGAAAATTTTAAGCAAAAAATTAGCAAATGCTCACTCTCTTAAATTGTTTTATTCTTTTATCCATTATTACGTTCGGTTAGTTGATGCTTTTTTTTTGTTAAATCTGTTGTTAAATTTGATCCCATTAGTTTGTCTTTTTTAATAGGTATATAATGGGTAAATTTATTTAGTAATATTATTAAAGTTAATAAATAAAATGTAAATAACAAGTATACTGTTTGTGCAGGTTGTATCTACCTATAAGGGGAATAACACTTTGCAATGTATTTTTTTATTATTTAACTTGTGTATTTTTTCATGTTATGTGTATATTCGTTGGTGGACCTTATATAAAAAATAAATAATGATTCATTTAACCTAATGGGAATCGAACCCACAACTGTCGCGTTTACCACACGCTGTGGGTGGCACATTTGATAACACATTATAAAAATATAAACTGTTAGTAACTACACATAATATACAATACTGCGTATCGACATAAAACATAATGTGCGACCGCTTTAAGAATTCTATGCGCATAATGTCTCAATATTCTTTGAAACAATTTAACTGTTAACGGATATTTTTATTGCTATTATATTTAAGTCATGTTATTATATTGCTATGACTCAGTGCAGGACGATGTCCAGTCGCCACAATTACGATGAAATCGAGTAAAGGTTACGGCTATGGGTTCCCGGTAAAATCCTGATTCTATGAATAAACCGTATCTAAAAAGATAAACAAACAATCAAGACGCTATGTCTCCAGAATGCGGCTGAAAGTGGGGAATGATGGTGCCTTAAAGTTTCCAAATTCCCTCTGTCTACCCTCCTTCGTGGAGGTTACTATGTGAAGCAAGAAAGTGTCAAAACAAATGTGACTTTAGTAACACAGACCACAGTTATTGGTTTGAGCGAATTCCAATTCCACATGTTGTAATATTAAAATATGATACGATTTTTTACATTTAAATATTTATATGTATGAAGTTTGATTTAATTTGATTTAATTTTAATCAGCTTCACTCTGTACTCCGTACACAGTAGGGTAGACAGAGAGAACGTAGTATTAAGACACTTCATTCTCGACTTTCTGCTGAATTCTGGAGACATTGCGTGTTGACACCAGAGTAAAGAAGTGGAAATATAAATTTAAATAAATATTTCGTTTCCTCGTGGAGATCGAACCCACAATCAGTCGCATTTACAGCCACTCTTGGTGTCCCTGCGCCACGACTGACTTCTTAATAAATATAAATATGTATTATAAATAATGGCTTATTATTATTTACTGCAGCGTAATTTACAATACGTACCTATATAATTTGTACATAGAGTGACGTTATAAATAGGTGTAGCAAGAACGATCTCGGTTTCCCACTTTTTCATTTTTAATTTTTTCCACGTTTGCATATTCTCTTAAGTTTAAATCGAACCCACAACCGTCACGTTAACGTTAAGTCAGACGCTGCGCTGTGCCGCTTCATCTTGATGGCTCATGAGGCCATAGAGAAATATTTTTTTACTTTATGAAATCTATTATCTATGCTCAATTAACTTTCTTAGAAATATTTTAAAAAATAAATATATTTAGGAACAGGAAATAAAATAAGGTATAGGTATAGGTAAACCAACTTTTCGTAATGACGCCAATCAAGCGATGCACTCTTGATTTTTGCATACAATTGAAATGTCATACTGTGTGTCACATAGCCACAAAAAAAAAATTAAAAACATACACTTCGCACACATATGTTAAACCAATATAAATTTTAATAAAATAAAATAAGGTTTAAACTTGTGTATTAATAAAATAATAAATAAAAAAACACTGGCTGTGTAAGAGTATGCTTACTTAATTCAGAACACTAACGATAGATAATTGTCAGCCATCTTGAATTCATTTGGCGCCATAAATGGCTGACATTGTTTCGGTCTAATTTGTCATAACAATGATAATATGGATAGTTAATTATTTTTAATTATCATTCTATTATCGACGATCGAAAAAGTTTCATATGGTGATCTAAACCGGATGATTGTTCAATTACGGTTCATAATTTGTGTTAGTGTTATTCTTCATATATTTATCGATTTTTTTATTAAATATTGTATGATAACTTGTTATGTTTATAATGAGAATCATAAAATAGTATTTTAAAAAATATATATAATTAGTGCGATATAAAATAACACATAAACGGCTGTCTTCATACTCTAGTAAGAAAATCTTAAATCTGTACGGTTTGTGCAATTTTGATAATATAACGTAAAGAAAATTGAGGATGAAAGAGAACCGAGGAAAGGCCAGTCATGGCGTAGGGGTACAAAGTGTCACTGTAATACTTACAAGTTGTGGGTTCGATCCCACCCGAGGAGATGAAATATTTATTTAAATTTATAATGTCTTCGCTCTGGTGTCGAGGCAAAGCGCGGCGTTGAATTCTGCCACTCAAAACGCAATCCTTCCAGATTTCGGGAAGTGAGGAACGAAATGTCTTAACACTAGGCTTCCTCTGCCTACCCACCTGTGTGCGGAATACAGCGTGAAGCTGATAAATAAATAAAATTGAGGATGTCGTGGCGATATAAATAAGGACAGTTTATCTGTAATAAATATTTAATACAGAGACATAATATTATACGGACATGGATATTAATCTGAAATAAATAATTTTTATTTTATTTATTATGTTTTATGCCGGAACCCAACGCCAATGCAAATCGTAAAAACAAAAACTTAACAATAGTTACATTAATCACATTTCCATTAAGTTCCCCCTTGCTGCCGAATTCTGGGGACATTGCGCGTGTGGATGGAACTCAACGCCGCACTTTGCCTCGCTACCAGAGCGAAAAAATTACCTAATTCATTATTTATTTAATTTTCTCGAGTGGGAATCCAAGTTGAATTGTTGCGTTTACAGTACGTTTGTATCTCTGCGCCACGATTGACCCTAATCAACTTAATAAACTTTTTATTTGTAACAAGGAACTGCCCGCTCCTTTTTTGTGTGAATCACGTTTTTCATGTCCTAAAGATAATTTAAGAAATCCCCTCTTAGTGCTCCTCTAAACTCCCCAAAATCTGAATGCACCGCATTCTACACTACGTAATTCTGGCTTAGCTTTATATGCCAGTCAGTAACGGGAAAGGTTTATATAATTATATACGAGTAGATAACTGCATTTTATAAAGTAATTATAACCTCATTAAAGTTTTAATGGCGTCGAAATTGATTTTTAAACATCCGAAATATTCAATTGATACATAATAATTTCCGTTCGACCGTACACAATGACGATTAACATAATAAAGAGATTTGTTCACGCTGCGGAGAGGGCACCGGACGGAGGCGCCCAAATGTAGCGATAGCGTAGAAAATATTATGAAATTGCATTTGAAAAATATATAATTTGTATATACCGAGAAGTCGTCGTGGGACAGCGGTACACTGTAAACGTCTGACTGTAAACATGACACTTACGAGGTCAAGTCCCACTCAGGGAACGAAGTATTTTCATTTTCTCGTTCTACTACCACGACACAGCGACGTTGAGTTACGCCATTCAATGCACAAACGAGTGTTAAAACACTCTCTTTCCTTGTGCTAAAACACTATGCGGTATGTAGTGTAAAGTCAAAAAACATACCTACATCTAACTATATATCCATAGATAACCTACGACAGTCAAAGTTAAGACAGTGTGATCCCGGCCTAGAATAGGATCATCCTGGTACTGGTGGTGTCGTAAGAGGCGAGTAAAGTACGTGTGAGAGAGTCACGTCGCCAGCAATGGCAACACGCATGGGCAGACTCGACCGGATCACTACCACCCCCGGCATTTAAAACCGGCGTGAAGTAGTGGTTTTATGCCACTGCGTTTCGCATCAGGTAATGCCGGGCCCCAGCGCCCAACCCTCCTTAAAGACCGGCAACGCACCTGTAACTCCTCTGGTGTTGCACGAGGCCGTGGGCGGCGGTAATCACTTACCATCAGGTGACTCAAACGCTCGTTTGCCGTGTCTTTTTCATAAAAAAAAGTCTGTTCTTCCCACTTTCCACCCAATTTTTAGAATATTCAATGTTGAGAGCGAGAATATTAAAATAATTAATTCTCCCTAGCGGGAATCAAACTCACAACCGTAACGTTTTAAGTGAGAGAATAATAGAGGCCACTAAAATTCATGGTAGTTTAATTATTACAACACATTTAAATTTTTTATACCAACAGAAAATAATAACTAATTTTCGAGTCATTTACATTCTTTATTTTAAAACGTTAAAGAATATATCGAATATAGACAATACATTTTTGCTGACGCTACCGGCCGTGATGGCACGCGGTTAACCAAATCTGTAGGATTAACGAAGTATCGGTGACTTGTTTATTACTTATAAATATACAATTATAAGGTTATTGGAAGGACATTAGGCTGTGTTGCACCAAGAATGCTCATATATGTGAAATAAAAAATAAATAAATAACTTAGTAAACTAAGAACTTAGTTCCTTGCATTCCGCCCAATTTTTTAAGACATTGCTGACTATCGGAACTCAACGCTGCGCTTTGTCTTCCAACAGAAGCACGAAAATGAAAGTAGATACATAAATAGGAAATAGTCGAGAAAAGTCAAATATCTTTCCCTCGGGTAGGAATTGAACTCGGGTATGCCTTAATTATATATATGGATAGGCCCTTCTGCATAAACTACTTCATAAACTCTACACTCTAGTCAAAATGTATGGCGTTTTGTTGCTTTTAATATCGGTTGAATTTTTCACCTATGCCAAAGTTGAGTACGTAAGATTTATATTCATTTCCCTCCTCGAAAAGATATAGCGTGGCGTTGAGTTCCGTCACTCAACATACAATGTCTCGAGAATTAAAAGGGAAATGTAGAAAAGAACGTCCAATACAGTCACAATCTAATTTTCCTTTGCCTACCCTACTAAGCAGATAAAATTATCAAGTGGTATTCCCAGAATGGAATGCACAACCGTCATACTCAGAACCAGCCGCTGCACCATAATTACCTCGATTATTTTTGTGTGTGAGGACCCTTAAGGCCAGTCGTGGTGTTGGGGTATAAACGTATGGTTGTAAATGTTCATTTCCTCGCTCTGGTATCAGGTAAAGCGCGGCGTCGAGGTCCGCCACTCAGCACGAAATATTTCCAGAACTATGGAGAAGTGTATCTACCAAGGTACACTCGCCTCCTACCGCCTTGAGCGGGATACCGTGAGAAGATAAGAAAATGAATAATAAATATTACTTATGGGCCATCATTTCGTTGCGCAGCGGCGCTGTGTCGGACTGTAAACGCATCGGGTGTCAGCTCGAATTCGTTCGATAGACTATTTTTCACATTCTCGCTTTTTTAACAAAATAAAATCCGTCGTTGGATTCCACCGATCAATATGTCATCGTAATATTTTCAAAATGGGAAGTGTGTTGGGAACCTAATGTTGGTTAATTTTCTTATAAATATATATTTTGAAATAGGTACTTCCACCAGGTCCGTTCAATACCGCCGCCGCTGCCAGTAGGCTGTATGACGAAGGAGGACAATTAACCGCGCATACATCAGCATACGATGCACGCGCCTTTATGCCGCCGACGGACGCGCGCTGCATTCGACTTAAATGCAATTAAATATTATATTCTTATACTAATATTGTATAGAGAAGAGTGGTTAGTTGGACGTGCTAATCTCGGGAACTGCTGGTTGGAATAGAAAAATGTTTTATGGACTTGACACTTTGTCGAGGCGCTCGAAAACTGGGACCGATGCGAGAAAACGAGTCAATCTGCTTCCTATCTAATAAAAATTAAAGTGATAATAAAATAATGACGGCATTTTATGTAGAGACCTAAAGCCATAAAAATGTAACTAAAAATGAGGATGCTGCCTTTTTTTAGACGCAGGTAAAGATTTTTTTAATATTTTTAATTTCAACAGTAGCAAAAATTTTATTATGTGTTGATCGTAAAATTTACAAAATACTGTCGCTGAGGTTATGTTGAATAGATTTGACACGTGACTTGTTTTATTATTAACTGCACCTGTAAGTCGATGCTTACAAGTAATTCGAGTAATATTTTAAGACTAGATTGTTAAATTAAATTTTAAATGTATAATTGAAAATATTTTTACTTAGAATTTTTAATCATCTATTCATTATGTAAAGAATCAGTATTGTCAGTCCGACAGGAAGTTACTACCGGTTCAGAGGGTTCCTAAGATATGAGTCACACAGCACACCAGAACAATAGTTGCAGTTTTAAATATTTTCACGAAATTAGACGAAGATGGCCGTCGTCATGGCGCAGTGGCGTAAGCGTACGACTGTAAACGTGACCGTTGTGGGTTCTTAACAATGTAAGTATTTAATACTTTCAGTTTCTCGCTCTTCGAACGAATATATCTTAATGAGAAACAGAGTGTTAGGTAGAGTGAACCTTGAAATCTGCTCTTTCATTCCTCTGTTTACCTTGCTATGTGCAGCTATTTGAAAAGCAGAATGGAGTGAATAGTCCTAATATTAAGATACTCCGATGCCCAGCGACAATGCGGGGTTTATCTACCAGAGTTTTAGGTACTATTAGGTATTTTCCATTACATTTCTCCGAGGGAGGATGGTACCCACGACCGTCCCGTTTATACCCAGACACTGCCCCGATGCGCCACGACGGCATCTAATAATTAAACAGATACAACTAAATTTAGCCTATATATAAAGTCTAGACTTATTTCAAAATGTTCTCAACAATATCCATTAAATGCCAATGATCTATTTAAAATGATCAATATGTCCGCCAGCCCGATGTTATATGGTAATGCAATAATTGGAATCGACCGGCGCGCGGTGCTTCAAAGAGACTATATATAATACGTGCTTTTTGCTGATATGTCGATATCGTTTCACAGAATTGTGAATTTCTATTGTATTACATTTTGTTTATTGGTTAGCCGACTTTCGAAATGGAAGAGTTGTTGAAATACGGCGTTGAGCTATGCTATTCGACGCGCAATGTCTCGAATTCGGATCGAAAGCGAAACTTCTCTTAAAACAACGTCTGCCTTTTATGCTACGAGTCGAAATAAACATTATTTATTTATTTATTTATTTATTTATTATAGAACACCAACACAGCTTACACTAACAAGATTAGAAAAAACAGAGAACAAAACTTAAAACAAAATACCAAGTGCAGCCACAATTATAGGTGTTGACGGCATGCTAGTTTTACACCTACAATATAAATACTATATTAAGAATATATATGTAAAATTATATAAACATAAAATAAAATAGAAGCTAATTGCAATTACACAAGATCAAAAGTAAAAGAAAAAAAAAACAATAATAAAAACTAATTAATAATGAGCAGACATGGTTACTCAAATCTCAAGGACTTCAATATTTTGTCACGAAACAAGGGCCGCTTATCAAAGAATGTCAATGTCTACCTTTTTGGATATACTATTAAAATGTGTAATAATACGGTTTATTGGAGAAAATTTGCCTAAGTTAGTAGAACTTTTAGTTGTGGTAAATAGGTCGTACGTACAACGCCTAGGTAGTTTGGTTGGAGCTGGAAAACGTAGCGTTGTTAAAAGTTGAGGACAGTCAATAAGTACCAATCTTCTGTTATTCAAAGAATCCATGTTGAAAAAAATCAGTCTACAATTACGGCAGGATCAAGGAGTCAAGAAATAAGTAGGCAGTTCATTTATTTTTTTTTTTATTTTAATAACTCACAATGATATTTGGTTTTTATTAATGTCTTAACTGCGTCATAGGTATATATCCTTTGTTTAAATTTCTAATTTTTTTAGCAAAATAGACAGAGGAAATCTAGTGTCAAGCCAATCCGATCTCTGATTCCGGCTTATTACTCCTACCTCAATTTATAGCTTTTAGAGGCAATACTATCTATTATTTTGTTTTAATTTTACTTTTCAATAATTAAACGTTTAGGATATGACGCAAATACCACAGACAATATACAAAGCCACTGACTCGAACAGCCATAGACAATATATTTGTACAATCAATACACATAATTCAGTACATGATTTTTCCACGAAAGCGTGGACGGCGGTACTGAGTAAAAGAAATAGGGCCATCGGTGCTTCAAACGATGTTATATACAGAATATAAAATTAAAATGATTGCTTTATTAGTTCTGTCAGAGTTATTTAAATTGTTTTTGTTTATGCGTGCATTGTACTGCATAGTGATAAGTTCACTGCACGCGGCTAATGACTGATGTTGTCGATTGGGAAATTATTGATTTGGACTTAGGGATCTTTTTGAAAGGATTTTTTAAGTATTTTTCTCATTAAAATTTTGTTTAAAAGTTTAGGTAGTGTTAAGTTAAATTCTTCTAAATTCCGAGCGTGCCAATTGTACACGATTACATTAGCAATGTCATGTTGAATGGAAAAATCGTGAACGAGTTTCGTGAAAAATTACGCTGTGTAAAGTTGTGGGCGGAAACTGATTTTTATTTAAAGAAGAAAGTTTATTTAAAGAAGAAGAAAGCAATCAGAAAGTTAACTTATATTTTAACTATAGGTTTCTATTCATTACACTTTACAAATAAGAAAATTATAAACCAAACACAAAATTCGACTGGATAAACTGAATTAACATAACCAGTAACACTCGCGCCATAGAGACAAATCCAACCACCTAACATTTATTAAAATCAATTTACTCACGCACATACATACATATGTGCTAAAGACATAACCCTCCTTAAGCGCTTCGCCGCATTCGGGTAAAAAAGTCATCATCAAACATCGTTTAATAATAAGTTTAATGTTTAAAATCAGCATTACCGGTTTATTTCTTACCGTGCCTGCAGCAAACGTGATTGCCAGTATTTTTTATATCTAAATTTGGATATGATTATCATTTCATAAATTTACAGATAGCAACACTGCAAATAGCAGGGCAGGGGTAACTTGACGCTTCATTTCTAATTAACCTATCTCCACTTTCCGCCGTATTCTTGATGTATTGCGTGTTGAGTCGCGGAACTCAACAAAATATTTTGCCTGGTTATCAGAGCGAGACGACGAAAATGTAAATATTTCATTCCCACCGAATGGAAATCGAACCCACAACAGTCGCTTCTGCAGCTATACGCTTGTGCTACTGTATTACGAAGCCACGGACCCGAAATAATAATATATATTCAAATAACAGATCTTAAGTATTTGTGTTTACATTACCCATATTATAAAGACCTTTTCGGTACTTTCGGTGATTGACAGACAACTCCCAAACGAAACAGGGCTGGACTTAGGTTTTTGGCATGAAGGCAGGTTATGGAGTGTCGGAGAGCACTGATATATGATTTCTCGAAGTTCTTAATTTTTCTTGGTATTCAGCTTCACGCTATATCCCGCGTGTAGGCAGAGCCTAGTGTCAGATTTTTCCCCACTTTTCGCTTTGACCAAATTCTGGAGTCATTGCGTGATCAACGTTGGCCACTACCAGAGCTAATTGAATATTACATTTTTTCGAGCAGGACTCGAAGCCACAACCTGTTGCGTTTACGGTCACACGCTTATGCCTCTGAAGAAAAATAATCCTATAGGAACTGGAAAAACAAGATTTAATCTATTGTCTTAAAGTCCAGGCAAACAACATTACAGGCGACGACAATGTTTTTTATGAAATGGCAATTTCTACAAGAACTTCAAATATTACAATTCTATTTACATAATTTTTATTTATTCTATTATCACACCAGTCACGTGTCGATGGCGCCACAGTTTAAAAAAATTGTCATAGATATTACCAGAAAAAACCAAATCCGCCGGATTTATGGAAAAAAGGTAAAACAATAAGGGGTTTCCAAAAAAAAAATAACCGGCGCCATCTCACAAAAAACATATTTTATTATAGTAGTTATTGGTGTCACGATCTATGTTATTTAAAATGCATAATAATTTGTAATGTTTAATTTTTTTTGTTGAGATGGCACAAGCGTGTACACGCTACAGTTGTGGGCTCGATACCCATTCGGCAGAATCAATTGTTTAATATTTTCATTTTCATGCTCTGGTAACAAAGTAAAAGCGCGGTGTTGAGTTCCGTATCAATCAACAAAATATGGGTCGGATAAAGGTACATAATTATTTAATATTCCATTGGATTACAACCAACACTATACAATACTATGCATACCACGTAAACGATGACACAATTGATAGAGAACGTGCCACAATAACTTAAACTTTGACATATTTATACGATCCCACATTTTGATGGTAGGTGGTCGAGAGATGCCTAATAAATATTCAAATACACTTTTTAAAAAAATTGGAAATTTATTTTATATAAGAACTTTTAGGTATACCTAATACATTATTTTAATTCAAAATACAATCGTACTCTGGTAACGGGGCAAAGCGCGGTGTTGAATACCGCCGCTTAGCACGCGATGCCTTCTGCATTCGGCGAAATGGGAAGAGAGGAACCTAATGAAAACAGGATGTCTTAACGATGGTTTCTCAGGTTCCCTCTGCCTATCCTTCTATGTGCGGGATACAGTGTGAAGCTAAAAAAATAGAATACATTATATGTTATGTTTTCATTAGTCTTCTTTCTCGACTTCTATGAGTATTTTGACTAATAAAAAGAGACACCACCACATTCCGTTACAATTTTTCATAGTAGTCTTCAGATAGCGATAGATACTTTAATGAAGAAATTAAATTAAAATTAAATATTACAAATAAATAAACGTCTAGGGTAGTCCCGGTCCCGACGGGATTCTTGTCAGATTCGCGGGGGAAGCCGACAGCGGCATGAATTTTATGCATCGGCTGTTCTCTTTGTGCAATAGTGATGTTCTTTTATGCTGATATTAAAAAAATATATATTATATATATTCGGTATTTTAAAAATCGAATACTTCTTATGTATAGGAGTATCAATTCTAGATACTTTAATATGAAAGTTTAGATACATGTCTCTTCTGTCTTATTTTCATATGGAAGTCCATTTTATTATCTATCAATATTGTGTCGCAAGGGCTTACTGAAGAATGAAAAATTCCTTTGCATTTCTACATTAATCGATCGAGTCCTACTGGCAGTGTCTCCGTGAAAAGGTTCCTTCACGATTAAAAATATGAGTGAGAAAAGCACAAAAAAACTGTCTGTAAAGAAAAAGACACATTCCACTCTGCTTTCCACCCAAATTCAAGTCATGATTATTTTAAAATAAAATATCGTTCGTATCTGTCAAAGTTACCCAGATTTACTGTATATAATTCAGTGTTAAAATATCGATACCGTCCCATCGCTAATGGCCTTCCCTTTCGAGTGGCGCATTCGGATATAGCATAACAATAATATGACACGAAAATGTATTTAGCACGCTATAGCGATCTGACGTGGCAGTATATTATTATTGTTATTGTCATTTTTATTTTTATATTTTCGTAAAAAAAATCCTAAATTAATTATTGGCAAGCGAGGTAAATCGGCACAGCGTCTAACCGTCAACGTGATGGCTGTGGGTTCAATTTCCAATCGAGGGAACGAATTATTTTCTCTCTTTGGTAGTTTGTGGAAAGTAGACAACAAATTGTCTTAATACCAGATTATTTGCCTACTGTTCACTAAGTAATTAAAACTGCTAGCTTACTCTTAACATAAAATTATTCGTTTTTATAGCTATCCTAAATGAATAGTCACCTCGCGAAATAAAATATAACATATATAACTCTATATTTGGCGAAGGTCTCTCACTCTCTAATAAACACATTACCCTGCTTTGAGTCGGGAAGTCGGGTAAAAAAAAACTCCTCTATAAAATCAAACTCACTACTACCGTTCAAAAAGCTAAAACCTACACGCCAGATGTCTATCAAACACATACATAGTTACATATCAGTAACTAAAAATATAATTTTCACAAGCAAACTGGCAAGCGTTAACTCCAATTGACTGACAATAGGCCATTGTGAGGGACAATTAAAACCATCGCGCCCTAAAACTGACATGACCACGCCTCTTAGTGTTACTTTTGTTATTATAAACATTATTGTGTGATTGTCGTAGCAGAGTAGCACAGCGTGTGACTGTAAACGCGACGGTTGTGAATTCGATTTCCACTTAGGGGAATGATTATTAATTGTTTTCATTTTCTCGCTGTGGGACACAAAACAAAGCGCGGCGTTGAGTTCCACTATTCATCTGATAAAAAATCCTGAAAATTCTGCGGAAAGCGGCGAACGGAGTTATAATGCGAGATTCCCTCTACGTGGCCTATACCTACTATAGATATGCAGTATAGGCAGGTACAGTGTGAATATATAGTACAAATGTGTTTTTGCTCAAATGTAAGATAATCTAAAGAAATTTTGAGGGACATCGTAATTTTAATTTGGAACTATTCTTCGTATTTTTAAACTATTCGTTCCTTCTATTCTTACGCCCATGCATTCTTTACGTACGCCACTTTATGAAGGTTCAGGCTGTATTCCACATATAGCGAGGGCAATACGCTCCGTTCTCCGCTTTCCTTCTGAATTCAATGGTGTAGCAGGACTCTATAATTTATTTTACAAGAGTGTAGAGAATTAATTGCTTTTTTCAAGTGGGGTTTAAAGCCATAACAATAACATAAAAAAATGACTTTTGTTTTTTCGAACATAATTTAGACATCTCACGTTAGACATTCTTTCTTACATCAGAGAATGAATGTCTTAAAGCTAGGTACGCCGAGATGACGTAGTGTTGTGATATTCCTTCTCTGATGTTTTTATGTAAAGATTTTTTTCAGGCTTGTTGTATTGTTAAAATAAAGTTTTAAATATATAAAGAAATAAAAATAAAATTAAGGAGTAATAACTGGGTTAGTGCAAGGCTACTCTGAAATGAAAAAGCAAAGACAAACCGGGCCCCCACTCCTCATTCCTACACCCATGGGAAAGTAGAATATCCGATGGCACATACAATAGGTACGCATTGCTTTAGTGTAACATTAGGTAAAACAATTTATCTTGAAAACAAGTCAAGACAAAGTTTCATAATGGTAATGGAGCAAGCTAAGCACTAGGTTGCCTGATTCCCTCTACATACCGTGCTATGTACGGATATTGCGTACGGCTAAAAAACTGATCCTTTGATCTCAGATATATAGTCACCCTAGTGCCAAGTGGGCGTGACCGAAATCTATTTAAGCGATAAAAGCGTAGAATCAAAATGTATAACCGAATATAATCTCTAATACTACATCTATAGAGATTAGTAATTTTGCAAACAATTGCTTTGCAACGTATTTTGAGCTTTAAGTTTAATTAATTAAGGTTCTTTATGAAATAAGACTGATATGAAGCTTTAAATAGCCTTTTTTAGTAGAATTTGCACTTTATATTAAACAAATAAGGTTTATTTTCACTCTTTGAGGTTATACCAACAATGAAATTGCCCTTTGACATTCGCTGAATGGAATTGAAAGATGGCCGATTTATTGTTTGTTATAAAACGTAGGGTGGATATGTTGGCGTCTTATAAAATAACAGTTTTTAATTGAATAATTTTGGTGTTACTTTTTTTAAGCGTCACGCTGTATTCCGCACACAGCACGGTGAGCAGAGGGAACTTATACTTATATTTAATATTTGCATTTTCTCTGGTGTAGAGTCTCACCACTTAACACGTAATGCCTCTAGATTTCGGGTAAAAATGGAGACCAGAGTGTGTTAATGTTAGTTAAGTAAAAGTAATAATTAAAATAAATCATGCTGTATTCCGCACACAGCAGGGTAGGCAGAGGGAACCTAGTGATAAGAATACAAAAGCTATAATTATACCTATAATTTTTTTACTGTTCGTTATAGTAAATAGTTATATTAAAGAGTTATTGCGCTGGTTAACACTGTATTTATTTGGAAACGTCACCTATATAGAATATCTCGACCAATGATGATAGAACAAAAATAATAAGTTAAATAATAGTAATAAGTAATTATTTACATTTTTTTTATTGTTCGTTGTCGCGACGGCTTCGAGCTTTGAATGACAGATTTTTTTAAAGACTTTATCGCCTGGCTTATAATGCGGTATTTGTATACCATCCACCGCCTAGATATGATTTCTCGCTCAAAATACTAAAACTTAAACATGTACTGAAATTGATTTGCATTTTTGTTCTTTTGATGTGTTTTGTATTTTCGGAATATATAGTTTTGAAAACAATTGTATTATGAAACAGTTCACTTTACTCGTAAGTTAGAATTGACGTCGTCAAACAATGTGTATTCTTTTTTTTTATTTTAAATATTTTGACCTAATTTGGCATTCAATACAAAAAAGAAAAACGCGGCGTTGAGTACACAATATTCGGCGGAAAGTGAGAAATGGGAACGGAATGTCTTAATACTAGGTTCCTAGGTTTCCTCTGCCTACTCTGCTATGTGTAGAGAAGCTAAAAAAGAAATTTATTAAAATTTCAACAATAAGTAATAACTAATACATAAACATGAACAAAACTTCACTACAGCAAAGAAACACAGTATCCTTACCACACCACCCCCAAAAATACATTACGCTATTCATAATCTTCACATTAAAATAACAAATAAAACATAATTATCACAGTACTAAAGCTACAATAAGACAATTCATTATAATAAATCCGAGCAAATCCCGGGCGTGAGCGTAGTGCAGGACAGATGTGTATAATAGTCGCACAAATCGGTAGGCGTGGTTGAATACACGATAAATTGACGTATATTTTTTCTATACGTCTATACGACGCACTACCACTGTTATTACTTATTGTCCAGATGTTCTTTTGACTTTTAAACTGAGTATAAATTGTTGTAAAAATTTAATTGATTGATACGATAGTTGTTGATTTGAATACAAGTTGACGGAATTCTTGTATGTACATATATGTAGGACATTTCTTGTACATATATGTAGGACATTGCAAAATGGTTTAGTTTATAATTGTCAAAAAACATGTTTTTGTTGTAAGAACTTCTATATACACATAAAATTAATTAATTAACTTACGACAGCAATTACCCACCATTCTATTTCTTCAAAGAGACGGTGTTCGACGTTGCTCTGACAGGTCTGGTTTAGTAAATAATTGGGTGGAAAGTGGAAAACGAAATGATTTTATACTAGGTTCCCTCTGCCTATCGTGCTAAATGTGAGGTATACCGTGGTAGTAAAAAAATCTTCGTCGTCTTATGGCTAATTTTCGGAGCAAGAACCGAGTAGGTCCTTTCAACAGGCAGCTGGGTCCCCGTTAGTCACTTTGTAATTAATGATTGACATATTAGTATCTCCATTTGCAATGCATTTTTATATTAAATAATATAATTCAAATTTACATAACAATAAGCATATTATAACTAGACCTTTGTATTGTTACCAGAGTGTGAAATAAGTAATTCTTACTCGGGAATCGAACGCACAACTATCGCATTTACAGTTTAGTCAAGATTTGTGCCTGACCTGTGTTAATAGTATCAGATACTCTTACCGAGACCTTCATTGTATTAAAATGAGGTAAAATAACTTTACCTGAAACTATGATTTAAAATCAAGAATGTGAAAAAAAATCTATGAACTTAATTGAACAATTTAAATTCTACTATTATTTAAAATGGCAATACCAAAATAATAAAAAAAACATATATAATCACACAATCTTTAATAATAATATACAATTAAATTTAGGCATTGTCTTACTAAATACTAATAATAATACAATTTACAAATTAGCTGTGTCGGCCATTTTGAAAGCGCGACATTAGCCGCGCGTCATAGATAGTGTTGCCCAACGATATTGATTCTTGTCGATTATCGATTTTCGTCGCCGAAAGAAAAGCTGATGTTTGCGATTGTAACAAGCTTCCAGATAATGGTTGAGTTCTATCTAATCGGTATTGTAAATTCTGTTTTTCCATCTGATGGTGTTGTGTTCGTACCGCAAAGCGATTTACGTGTACAGGGATGGGCACTACAATTTTAGTTCCAGTTGTTTTGCTGCTATGGCTGCCTGATGCGAGTCCAGCTTTGACTCGTTTCCATTTAGCACGACGGTTTTGGAACCAAATTTTTACCTGTAACAATAAAAAGATTTTTTTAAGCTTAGCAGGGGCTGTGCATGTTATATTTTTGGATTCAATTTCTAATGTATGGGATGATAGTTATATTTCTTAATTTATATTTTTTATAATTTTTATTTGTGCGATCTGGTAATTCAACGAACATTCAATTTCGTCCCATGGAATGCGAATTTCTATAAATACACAATTTAAAGTTAAAATATTATTCGATATCGTCTTCTTTAAAGAAAATTTCGATATCTAACAACTTAAGCGCACAATACAGTGTAAAACGTACGTCGCATGGAAAATTTACCTTTTAAGGACACTTTTCTATTTTTATTTATGTTTCACTATGTATTTTTTTATCAATGTCACTATTAGATAATGTAGGGTCCTCTAATTTGGAAATATGGCTGGGGGGACTGTTGCAAAATCACTTTAATATTATAATAAAAAATAAATAAATAACATTCGATGACTAGCACTCCTTAAAAGGTAAATTTTTCACACGGTGTGTGCACTGTGTGGTGTACCGCATTCGTACTTCGTGTGCATAGACGACTATATTCGTAATTTATTCCGTAACTAACAATTTCTTGAGTTTATCCATAAAAAGCTAACAAGAAACACTTTGCTCTTTACATTATTTGCGTAGATAAAGACTAAAGACGTAACATTTGATGTGTTTAGTGTTGTATGGAAGGTAAAGGTCCATTGTGTATTTGAATTGATTCCAAAAACTTATTTTCTAATAGAAAGCTCGTATTCGTATTCTCTGATTTATACAAATGCTATAAATTACTCTGCAGCCTTTACTACATAATTGAGCTCTGCTTGATGAATTTTAATTTATTTATGTAATTCATTAGATTTCCTAAGTAAAATTATAAAAATGTTTAAGTAAAATGTTTTTATCTTAACTTTTTGTAATAAGCGCTAAATAAGTGTCAAGTAATCATTATAATTAAAAAACAATGACTAGCGGACGGTTTTAGAATAAAACAATTTTGATGGGACTTAAAAATAAAAGCAGTTAATACAAAGTAGATATTATTGGCAAAGTGACCTCATCTCAGTTCAAGTAAAATGTAGTTAACAAAATACAATAAGTGAGAACTTAGTTGGGTTTATGTATTATATGGGAAAAAATATATATATTTATACTGATGAAATTTTGAGACGTTGCGTCTTGACGCAAGATCTAGACTCTAGATCCCAACGCCTCGTTTTGTCTACCAAAGGAAGAAATTGAGTGAAAGAAGTGCATAAATATTCATTCCATTGAGCGGGGATTGACTCCACAATTACAGTCAGACATTGCCGCATTGTTAAGTCACATTAACAAAAAAATGATGAAATGAGCTTAAACTGGAAAATAGAATTTAACATTAAGCCATCTAATATTTTTTTATATTTTTTATCAGCTTAACGCTGTATCCCACACTAGCTTCCCTCTGCCTACTGTGCACACAGCACAGTAGGCAGAGGGAAGCTAGTGTTAAGACAGTCCGTTCCCCACTTTCTGCCAAATTCTGGAGGCATTGCGTGTTGAGTGGCAGAACTCAATGCCTCGCTTAGCCTCGATACAGAGCGAAGAAAATGAAAATATAAATTTAAGTAAATATTTCATCTCCTCGAGTGGGGATTGAACCCACAACCAGTCGATTTTACAGTCACACGTCTTGCCGCTGCACCACGACTTTCCCCTAATATTTGTAAATTAATAAATAGTATAACTACCTGTACTTCACTCAATTTTAACGCAGACGCTATTTGTGACCTCTCTGTGAGACTCAAATATTTTTTTGCGTGGAACTCTCTCTCCAACTCCAGAAGTTGCTCCGATGTGAACGCAGTTCTTCTTCTCCTCGCTTTATTTTCTCTCGGTGTGTCTGTGTCCTCTTGGTCTGCTTCAGATTCGTTACCTGTCAATAAATTACTTGAGTTAGTATTTTTCAAAGAATATTCTTACTCGATAGTTTAAGTACAACGAGTTTGGTTGTATTTGTTCCCCACATACGCCACACAATTGATTGACAAAATATAGATAATAAATAAATAAACAAATAAATAATAGTTTATTAAGCAAGTTTCTTACAAAATCTACTCGTGATTGGAGCCTCTTTTTAAGAAATAAGACCAAATAGAGCGCATAAAAACGATATGTGTGTAACAAATATCGGAATAGTTATTGTACAGGCAGAAAATATGCTTATTAGGCAAGAAATTTACTCGTAACACAGAGTTTCCCACTCAATAATATTCTACGCTGATGCAACACCAAGCATCAGCGTCAGCGATAAAATAATTTTAATATTCTACGCTGATGCAACACCAAGCATCAGCGTAGAATATTATTGGATTTTTTATAATATATTTCTCATAAAAAAATCTTTACTTGGAATCGATATTAGAAAGTGAAGAACGGAGTGACTTGTCAATAGATATTGTTTTCCCAGCAATAATGTGAAGATATAAAAAGTATAGATATATTACAACTCCTTGTGTATACTTCACGAGAGTTTCTGCATCGAATAATAATTAAATAAAAGCCATTTATTAAAAAGATAAGATCGTTCGACATTTTTAAAGCTTTACAGAAAAGTTGTCGACAATTTCGACGTTTTGACATTGACGTATCCGGAAAATGGAGTTTGTTATTTAAGTTGTCGTCATGCATATCAAATTTTCGATCTCAATATTTTAAAATTTCTAAACGTAAAGTAAACTTGGAGGATAAAATATTTTTTTTTGTATGAAGTATTTTTTTTGTATTTATACGTTAGTTTTCTAATAGTTATATATATATATATATATATATATATATATATATATATATATATATATATATATATATATATATATATATATATATAAGAAAACTAACGTTTTAACTATTGGAAAACTTCATACAAAAAAAATGCTAATAATTGCTAATTAGTAATTAAGCAAAAGAAAGTTACATTTATTCTCTTCATAATATTAGTAAATTCGTAAATTGATGACCTCCGATAGAAAGAAAAGGTCGTCAAACTGCGTTGTCAGAGATGAAGCCATCAAATGAACGATAAAAAGCGCTGCTGAATCAGCGCCACGCCTTGGCGATGTTTCGGACGCGATTGGTCTTCATGCTGACACTGATAACGTTTGATTTGATTGGATTTTTTTTACACTATAACCATAATTTATCTTGGGCTTTATTTAAACATTTTTATTTTTGTACTAATATTTTTACACCTTTGATAATATAATTATAATATAATTGAGATTATTGTGGCGCAGTAGCTCAGTATCAGACTGTAAACGCGATGGTTGTGGTTTTGATGCCAATTCAGAAGGATTTATTAGTTGTATTTTCACTCTGGCCATTTAATTTTCTGCAATCAACTTATAAATAATATTTAGGAGATCCACTGAGTTAAGCCAATTACATTACGTGTTATACCCTTAGCTTACAAAGCTTTAAAAATAATCCTTGTCATAATCTGGCTTTTTTACAATCCTTGATACCGTACCATAATATTCCCAAGGGGTGAATACGTAAAATTATATACGCTTAAAAGAAGATCTTATTGAAACACATTAACATCAACATATTGGTTTTATCTTTATCACGATCAAGTTTAGAAAAAATAAAGGAAAAGTAATTTCAATATTTTTTTATTGTTTTATACAATAATTTTGGCCCATTAATCATAATAATATGCCTAGTTGTTGTGAACTAGGAGTAAGAAGTAAAATAATAATCCGACTATTTGTGGTGTTGGTTCCGCTACTCAATTGTGGTGGATGTTGAAGCCTTGTGTGATGGATACTGTGACCAATCCGTACTAAAAAAAAAATTTACATACATATTTATAAAATAATAAGCAACTTAATACAATATTATTCTTAAGTTATAAGTAAAATCTCAGACTGTCCAATGTCGGGTACAATATAACTATCTGTGTTTCATTAAGTTTATTCTATAAGAAATAGCAGGTAAGTACATCAAAAATCAGCTTCACGCTGTATCCAACACATAGCAGGCTAGGCAACTGAGGGAACCTATTGGGAAGAAATCTCGTTTTCTACTTTTGGACGGAGGATTCTGGAGGCATTACGTGTGGAAGTGCAGACGTGGAACTCAATGCTGCCCTTTGCCTCGACACCAGTGTGACGAAATAAAAACATAAATTTATATAAATACATGATTTCTGTGTGGATCGAATCCACAACCAATCGCGTTTACAGTCACACTTTGTGCACCTGCTCCACGAATGGCATAAACTACATATTTTTAAAATTTAAATTAACTTAATATTTAAAATAACCTTAAAACTAAACTACTACTTATAACATGTATCAATATAAACAATAAAATTAGCAAATATAAAACTAAAACAATTTAAAAACTCAACGCGTTCTTGAGGGACATAATATTCGAACTTCACTAGAAGATGTTAAATTAAATCAACTATATCAATAAACACAAATAAATGCAACAAATGCGCAACGTAAAAGGAACGAGACGATTTTCGTAGAATCTTAATCAAATAATCGACAAGTGTCAATGCGATTCGGTTTCAATTTCCATGTAAACAGCCAAATAAAGATACCTCACCAAATAAATACATTATTTTTGTTACAACAACTACTGACAGTTATCGTGTTAAATGTAGTGAAAAACTAAAATAACTTTTAAAATTTGAACTTTATATCAATGTAAATAAGTCTTTAGTAACAGTAAAAAGTGTTTGTATCTGTGAACAAATAAAGTTCCCGCCATGTCTGCGATCAGAATTTAAAATTCGAATAAATAGTGCGTTCGAAAGCGGCGAAGTTAAATCGATTGGATCTTTAAATGTGCGAGTGTGTCGATAAGCGATAACATCACTAATGTCGGTCACGTTTTGCGTTCGTTTAAATTTTTCACACTGACGGAAAGTGTTGTTTTAAAAATATAAAAGTGTTAAAAATATTTGTTTATTCTTTTTTTTATGCTTAAAAATGAGAACGTTATATATTTTTTTTAAATAAAAAAGATTATATATATTATATAATTAAAGGTGGGGATGGGGCTTACATATACCATACACACTTTATAATCTATACTAATCTATAAAGCTAAAAAATTTATTGGATCGAACGCACTAAATTAGTTTGAATTGAATATTTTTTTCATGTTGCATAGAGATTTATCGAGGGAATTAGTTATTCACATTTTACAACGAGGGCGAAGCCGCACGAAAAGCTATTTATAAAATAATATGAATCATTTTATCAATGATATTTTAGACTCACTTTATTTGTAGGTCCTACGTGATAGTAGGAAAATGATGACAATGAAGTGAAATAAACCTAGTTAATGAACGCTATTAAAAATGTTAATTTCCCTATATTAACCAATATGGTTCCTACAAATAAACAAAGAAAATAGTCCTTCTTAGTCAAAAACCCTCAATATTATTTATTTTAATAATAACAAAACATAATAGCATACTATTTTCTAGTTTGCGTCAATGTTCATGTTATTCATGTATAAAGTTAATTTAGGGTTGGTTCTGCTGGGATTCGGGGAAGTCCCTCGGGACTCTGTGATTGCAATTCTAATACCGACGGCACTATTTGACACTCACACTCGAAAATTCGATACGCTCGTAAATAGTATCGATTCACTGAGATTTATATTTCTAACTTTATTTAAGTTAGCTAGATTTATATGTGACAATGATACCTACCTCTGAAACGTACTGGATTGAGCATTTTTCATATATGTGATATAAAATGTATATAAAAAAATTCTGAAAGGGGGAGCGAACTTATTAATAAGTCACGGGCAACAGAATCCATATACTTGTCATATTTATTCAAATATTACACAGATTAAGTGTTCATTTCATCTTGGGATCTTGAGGCCAGTCGTGGCGCAGGGGCACAAAGTGTGATTTTAATATCGACTGGTTGTGGGTTCGATCCCCGCTCGAGGAAATGAAATATTTATTCATTTTTTCGCTCTGGTGTCAAGGCAAAATGCGGCGTTGAGTTCCACCACTCAACACGCAATGCCTCCAGAACTCAACGGAAAGTGAGGAACGGAGTATATTAACACCTAGGTTCACGCTTCCTACCGATACTGATTTCCTACTGATGTGTGGATACAGCGTAAAGCTGATTTTAATGTTGATTTAAGTGGTTATTTGGATGACCGCTCTAATCTCAGGAAATATGAATTGTCCAATTTTCGAAGAATATATATAACAATATCAGGTTTATAATTTTTATGTAACCCACATATTTGCAGGCAGGGTTACTTCGGGTACGGTTAATTGTGCTGTAGCTATTACATCTTAGTTGTTTAATGTTATATGACACCATATTTTGTAAAAAAAATTGTTTAAATTTTTACCTCATCAAGTAAATCGAATTTCGGATGTACGCTACATGTTAAATACAATAAGTCATGTTTTTTTACCTTTTGACATTTCGCCCTTTTAATTTGTAAATGACAGCTGTCACCTTGTTACGGCGATTTCCGCCAAAATTATTATACGACAATCGACAACGTTTAGAAATGACGATTTCACGCCACAGATGCTTTCTAGTGGCGTGACAATTTTATCTTTGCGTCACTAATCCGTTTAATAATGTGATTTTGAAAAATAATTGCCGTGAAATACTCAGTTCATTGTGCTTTAGTGATTTTAGAAAAGTATATTGGTTGTTGTTATCTTGAATTTATTAGTATCAAGTTTTTAGTGATTTATTTATTTCTGTCATAATTCATTATGACGCAGTAGACGTGAACTTTGGCGAAGTGAATTGCGCTCAACTGGCACCTTCGAAACACAACATAAGAAAGAACTGAACCAAACAAGTCATTCGACTTGTTTATTTCACATGGATCTTCCGAAACGATTCCCCGATTTCATCTATTTAAAAAAAAAAGAAATTCGCAATTAATTGAATTTTCCTGTGTATGTTTTTTAACGTTTCCTTAATCAATAATATAATTATTGGTTTTAATGATTGTTTTTTCTAAGGTAAGTCGCGTTTACAAAAAGATGTTAAGGTGTTTGATGTAATGATTTGCTTAAATATTAAATTTATTTATAATATTTTTTAATTTATGTGTTATATGAGATTGAAAGTAAATGTAAAAGCCATCGCGCACAATGGGTTCCATTCTATTATCTATAAAAACGACAAAATAAATCACGTTTGTTGTGTGGGAGCTCACTAAATATTCATTTTATTCTTATAGTTTTATTATTTGTTGTTATATAGCCTCTATAAAAATACATAATCTGTGAAAACAACTGTATGAATATCACGGTTCATGAGCTAGAGTCTGGTGACCGATGGACAAAGAGAACGCACAAACGAACGCACGGACGGACGGCGGAGTCTTAGTAACAGGATCTAGTTTTTCACTTTGGATTCAGAACCCTGTAAAAAAAAAGTTAAAAATAGAAGATAATACTTTAAGGACTATTAAACATAATAAAGGAAATTATTGATTACTTACATATATGTATGTTTACTGTTTAATATCCTTTTTTTGGGGTCGGTGCCAGCCAAGGCAAAAATAAGATCAATTAGATTTGACAGATAACTACTAGATATACCGAATAAAAAATACTCGAAATGAAATTTTGAAATAATTGAAAATGCTAAAAAAAAGAACACAGTTTTTTCAACAGAATACATTCACACGCCCCAGCGCCACGACGGCCGTTCCTACGGGCCTAAGTCATAATGTACACATCGCAATTGCACCTTATACTGTTAAACAATTACTAAAATTAAATTACATAAAAAATCGGTTAAGAGCGAGTTGTCCACCGAAGCTTTTGGAAGCGAAGCGTTGCAGGAAGTGCAACTTATAAACCTTGAAAAATTAGGTAAATTTGCGGGGCATATCTGTCTTCGAATTCGGCAATACGTTGGGAACGGAAGTGTCTTAACAGGAACGGAGTGTCGTAACAATGGGTTTTCAAGTTCCCTCTGTGCATATTACAGGAAAGGTAAAAAAAATCTAGAGACACTGAGACACTTCGTTCTCTGCTTATTTGGATATTAAAATAACATTAACTTTTAATATAATATCAATGCAGTTCTCAAATTTTTGTACATATGTAAATTATGTATTGATGTTTACAATATCTAAGTACCTAACAAACAAACAAATAACCTACCCTAAAATTAATCAAGGAGAAAGACTAGTTTTTTTTGTATAGACATAATAGCTTGTTTTTACTGACTTCAAACAAAGGAGATTATGAGTTTCATCTACGCACATAATATTGTAGATAATGCAGTTTGATAATGCAGGTATGTGTATTTGTATGATTTTATGTTTTGTTAAAAATAACCATTAAATAAAATAAATGAATCAAATAAATCAGCTTCACGCTGTATCCCGTACACAACAGGGTAGATAGACGGTAGACCTAGTGTTAAGACATTCCGTTCCCCACTTTCTGCCGAATTCTGGAGGCATTGCTAGTTAAGTGGCAAAAATCAACACTGCGCTTTTCCTCCACACCAGAGCGAAGAAATAAAAATATAAATGTAAATAAATATTTCATTTCCTCGAGTGGTGATCGAACCCACAATCAATCGATTTTACAGTCACACTTTGTGCCCCTGTTCCACGACTCGCCTCAACTATAGGTACCTATTGCTGGTTATCAGCCTATATTAAATGGCGAATAAATACCGAAACAAAATTGTCTACCTTGTGTGTTATCTTCTCCACCATCACTCTCCATTTCACTCCCAACACTAACTGGACTCTCTCTTTTTTCTTCACTACTAGCTTGAACTGGCGGCTGTCCAAACATCCTCAAAAACGGTTCAGGATAACCCAATAAGAACGGAAAATTATTTTGTTGTAAAAACGGTGTGTTTAAATAATATCTCATCCTGTTAATACCATCCAGCCTCTCATTTTCTTCATCTTCAGAATTTTTATTATCTGTTATACTATTTTCGATATCGATTTCAGGTGATTTTCTGTCGCCAATCAACGATTCTATCGAGAACGGTTTCGGCGCCTTCTTTTTTATTTGTGAATCTAATTCCGACATTGCACTAGATATATGTTTTATAAATTTTAAATCATTTATTAATTATTTTGTATTAAATTCACCGAGCACAACACTCGCGTTTTGTTTTTTTTTTTTGTAATTTGATATTATGTGGCACGCGTCCGCACTGTGCGCATCGTAGTGATGTACTACGGCCCGCCACGCCCACATACGGGGTGTAGACATGGAGTAATATTATTTTATTAATGCCTCTGCTAAGCGAACATAAGCTTTATCACTGCAGTAGTAACTACACGGTCATTATGGGACGGCTTAGCTCAAGAAAATCCTATAGCAATAACAGTTTTAAGAATTGACGTTTTATTCCCAAGAAATAAAAGTTATAGTTCAATGGCTGTATGTTTTAGTATTATTAAAGTTATAAAAAGTAAAAAGCTACTTATTTCGACTGAATAAGTTTTCATTTCGATTAATCATTTGCTATAAGTTAAATCATTACGTATCTACATCACTAATGATTGTGATTGTTTGACTTAACATTGGAAAGAGATAGGTATATATATCTTGTATGTGATAGAAAGAGACAGATGTATAGACATTTGTGACCGCTGTGTACACGAGTAATTGGTGCTCAGTTGCCAAAGTCAGCATTTTGAATAAGTTCATCGTCTTGTGCTTTCTTTAGTCTATTTTCTGAATATTTCTGGATCACTATTTTTGTCTTGTTATGATTTTAATGTCGATTCAAACTATTTACAAAGTAAGTACAATCCACTGTCGATAAGTTGAAATAAATAATTCTCTCGTTTCTCATAAATTGAACGGATTGAAAACGGATATTAATTAATTGAAGGGATTTTACACTTGCTCTTCAACACGCATTAATTTTTCCAGACTAACCATACTCTACTTATTCTCCATACAACGTGACATTGGCGAAGTGATTAGTGCTTCTACTTATGCTACCTATGTCTATACATTAAATGCTCTACCTATACTATCTCTACCTGTACTGAGTTTGAATTTTTTGTCAGAAGTTAAATAATAAAAAAAAACATTTACAAACTCGACGATTTATGAGTTTCTTCTGTCAATTTTTAAAGCGATCTGATGAACAAATTTCTTTTAAACTCTTGTTATTTTGAACCCATGAGTTCAAAATAACAAGAGTTTGTTTTTTTCCCTGCCTTCATATTCTACTTATAAAATAATCTACTTATAAAACAAAGAAAATTGATATACGATTTATATATACTTAGTATTTTACAATTTTGTGATGGAACTAAGGTGTTAGCCATGCACACGTAGGAATAAGTTTTAAAAAATTGGGAAAAAATTTATAAAGGGACTGAGAAATAAAGACTAGGTATGTATTTCGAATAATTATTGTTAGTTATTAAAAAGTAAATATATGTATGCTTTGGCACTCTGAATTATTAGGGCCGGTACCTACTAATAGTGCCTGTAGGCACTAAATATCACCTTCCTCAAGAGTTAAAAAGAAAACTATAATATAGATCTATTGACACTCCATTACAATTAAGACATTTCAGTTTACCACCTTCTGTCGAATTTTAAAGGCATCAGGCACCAGAGAGAGGAAATTAAATTATTAAATATTTCATTCTCCAAAGTCTGATCGAACCTACAACCGTCACTTTTATACTCGTATGCGTGTACCTTATGCGCCACGACTGTTTTAATGCTAACGATAAAATTTTCTTAATATTATATAAAATAATAAAAAAGTTACCCTTAGATATAGTGAACTGTCTCGTTCAAACGCACCCGCAGTCATTAGACAGCAATTTACCCCCCAACACCCTTAAATTGATTGTGGCCATTCCTCACCGGGGTCGTTAGATGAAATCTTATATGAACGTTAGTAATGATCTTTTTGTATGTAACTTATTTTTTTTATTCTGTAACTAGTAAGTTATAGAATAAAAAATCCAGGTCAGTCGTGGAGCAGAGGTGCAAGCGTGTGACTGTAATCGGTACAGATTGTGGGTTCGACACTTACTTGAGGAAATGAAATAGACATTTAATATTTTTATTTCCTAAAAAAACTAATGTTATAAACATACCAGTAGATCGTATAGTGGTGCAGTTGTGTATTCAAAGATTTACTTTATATCTCGCATATATAACAAAATAAGCAAAAAGGGACTAAAAAATTGATTATAATATAGTTAATTATTATCAAATCTTAGCTCCAGTGTCGATTCAAAGCGCGGCATTTAGTTTCGCTTTTCAACATTCAATGCCACCAGAATTCGGCGGAAAGTATGAAATGGAGTGTCTTAACACTAGGTTTCCTCTGCCTACCCTGCTGTGTGCGGGATACAGCGTAAAGCTGATTTCTTTTCATATTATACATTACGGTTGTGGGTTCGATTTTCGTTTGGAGAATTAAATTATTACCAATTTTGAAAGTGCGGTGTTGACTTTCGCCATCTATCACGAAATGACGTGTTTGTCTTAACAGTAGGTTCCCTCTGCTCTCCTGTTGTATGCCTACACTGTAATAATGAAGAAGCTACTATTTGAAACGTCGCGCATTTTTAAATGAACCCGACATTTGAAATATTATATTTTCCAAGATCATATTATCATATCTCTAGACTTACATATATTATATATCAATAAAAAAATATATATTTACTTAGAATATCCCTACATACAGTAAGCCTAAAGTGTTGGCTGTAGTTATTTTCACTCATCACGACTATGCCAGTGATTGGCACGAGCCTGGCAGGAAAGGCACCTGTCCATTAAACTCAATAAAGATATACAGCGTGTTAAGATGTCGCGATAAACGCAAAACGACCGGCCGCCTATTGACATAAATTGTCACCCTGTATACTGGGTGAGAATAGCAATGAATAGTTACCAAGTAAATATATTTATTTAGTTTTCGCTACATACTAGTGTTTTATTTGTGACCTTGTGCGCTTGGAGTACGTAGTATAATATGTATGTTTATACATATGAATTTTCGTCTTGTATTACTGAAAATTACATTAAAATTCGTTGCGTAGTTACTGAGATTTATATAGACATACATATTATAATATAATATCTTCCCATTATATCTATGATAAGATACATATTTGAGCCCAGTCGTGGTGCACAGGCGTGCGACTGCAAACGCGACGATTGTCGGTTCGATTCCCAGCCGAGGACATGATACCTTAAATATTTTTATTTTTACGCTTTGGTAACCAGGCCTGGCGCGGAGTTAACTTCCATCACGCAATGCCTCACAAATTCAGCGGAAAGTGGAAAACGGAAGTGCTTTAATGGAGAACCTAATGCATTAACACTAGGTTCCCAAGTTCCCTCTGAGTACAGCATAAAAAAAATTGAACCAACCACGACTGAGTAACTATCATACGTAGATTGTCAAAAACCAATTTCCGTATCTGATTTATCATATAACAGCCGTTAAACTATAATGATCTATTGTGTTTATTTTATGTCCAAATAACAATGCAAAGTGTAAACCTAATTTGCGAGGCTAATACTGTCCTGAGAAACCGACACGAGACTCGACTGATAACAAGTATAGGAGGTTTTATTAAAAACCCCTAGATGCTCTGATTTATTTGAATTTTGAACTATATTCAAGCAGGCGCTCGGTAAATAGGTCTAACTAAATGTGTAATGGATTTAAATTTGGAAAAAGTATCCACCTCACTTCACAGGAATTTAGTGTTAAGACACTCTATTCTCCATTTTCCGCCTTTTTTATGGACACTCAACAGCGTCCTTCGAGTTGTTATCACCACGAGGATATCCAAGTGGGAATTGAACTCACAGCTGTAGAGCCTTCATAAAAGTAAAAGGAGGGCTCCCACACAATATATATGTCATTTTTCGGTGTTTATAGATAATAGTACGGAAACCTTAGTGCTCATCACGCAGAACCTTTTTTTTCGCTCGGTATAATATTTATAAATATTTTCTTTAGATAGGCCTCTTTTTAATTTGAAAATACTTAAGCTTATTTATAAAGCTTACAACGTATCTCTTATGCTAAATTATTTTAAATCTCACCTTAGTCTATGTTTTTTCCTTATGGCGCTAAAACTAAAAGTCTTTGTTCTAATCCGTATAGACAGCTACATTGTAAATACTTTTAAGAATTTAATAATGTAACTGAATATATTTAAATGACTGAATATATGAGTTCTTTTACTTAAACATAAGGTACAAGCGTACGACTTTATAAGCGGGGTTGTAGGTTCGATTACTCGAGGGCAAGAAATATTTAAAAAAAATATTTCTTCTCTCTGGTTCCTCACAACCACAAACACAATGCCTCGGTGGTGCCATAGCATTCAATGGAAAGTGGTCTGGGCTAAAGGGAACCAAGCAATTTACACTAGGCCTATAGGTTTCTTCTGCTTACCCTATTACGTGCGGGATACAGCGTAAAAAAAAATATAAAACGAATTTTTATGTATTCGTACGAATTCCGTACTAGTTCTTAACCAAAAAAACACAACTTAACACAAATTCCGACGGATAAATTTACTGATTCAAAGACAAAGCATATTGAACTAATACTATAAATAGCTAAAGCTATACATATATAACTATTTAAAGAAAAAAGCAAACAAGTAAATGTTGAAATTCGTTAGGGAGGTAGATACTTAGCTAAGTTATATGAAAAAAAAAACTAAACTACACGTACCGGCTGGAGGCAAAGCGTGGCGTTGGTATCCGCTTCTCAACATTCAATGCCTCCAGAACTCAGCGGACAGTGGGCAACGGAGTGTCTTAAAACTAGGTTTCTTCTGCTTGCTCTCCTGTCTGCAGGATACAACGTGTAGGTGATATAATTTTAATTTGATTTTAACTTACCGGTCGTCGTTTGAACCGAGTATATCCTTTAGTAGTAAGAAGTAATAAGTAGAATTTTGACGTAATTTCCTTTTTTTATATCCCGCATATATAAATAGTGTTCCACAACGTTCCTTATTTTTAAATGAAGTCCAATTTTCGAGACATTACATGTTAAGGAAATTTATGCCGCGCTTTGTCTTATTACCAGAGCGAAGAAATGAAATTTATTCATTATCTCGAACTCGAACCCACAATCATCACGTTTACAGTCAGCGTTGTGCTGCTGTTCCAAGAAGGCCATAACAATAAAATATAATGTATTTATATAATTATATAAAAAAATAAAATAAGTCAGCTTCACGCTGTATCCCGCGCACAGCAGGGTAGGCAGAGGGAACCTAGCGCTAAGACACTCCATTCCCCAATTTGAAAATATCTTATATTATTATATAACCAACATTCCCAAAACAAACACACACAGATTAAAAAGAACACAAAATTAGATGCGCATTAAACAAATTATGCGAACACTAAAGCCCTCAGAGGACAAACTAAATCGTCCTCCCATTAATACAAACCATTAGTGATCCATAAATTCACATAATAAAATAATAATTTCTATAATGCATTTAAATTTCTAACAAACTTAATGTCGCCATAAAATTAAATATTAAAATGGAATTAATAGTCTGTGAACGAAAAAACGCGGGATAACGACTTTATTTCCCATCTCTTTCGCATGTTGTCTAATATCTAATGAATGAAAGAGACAGCGAGATGTCTGTTCGTTCCATTAAAATCTTTCTGCCATAAGTAATGAGCGCCGTCACGCCCAGCAATCACGAATCTGTGATGTCATTGGTTGGTTATGATGATGATACTTTTTTTGAACGAGCAATTTACTTTCATTATGACTGTGATTTTATTTTTTTGACTTTACGCTGTATCCCGTATGTAGCAAGGTAGGTAGAGAAAACACAGTGCTTAGACACTACATTTCTAACGCATCCTTGATTCTTCGTGATACTGCGTGTTGTTTAGCGGAACACAACGCCGCGCTTTGAAGAGAAGAAAGAGAAGTTGTCTATCAGTGGTGAGAAGGGATGAAAATTTTTATTATTTCATTTACCCGAGTGGGAATCGAACTCACAACCTGTCGCATTTAGTCACACGCTAGTGCGTCACGACTGACCTCAATGATTTTTCGTAATTACTTCTTAAATATACTGTCTTTATAGGTATAAGTTCTTTTTAAATTTAGTATTTAACAATAAAAATTCAGGAGCCACATTAGACAGGGTTTTATAATTTTTGCTAGCAGTCCATTGTTTAGCCCCTTAGGAATCAGGAGTTGATGTCAAAATGACAGGACTCAAAATCGCGGGACTTTGAGAGCTGTGACAAATTGCTTAGAAGTCAGTAAAGCGGAAACTTTATACTGAATGTTAGTCGTTGAAGTGTAGAAATTGAGTAAATTATTAATAGGGATATAGTTTTTTCTACGCTTACCTAATATTAAATCATAAATATTTAATCCAAAATCATAAAATGCCTTTAAAATTCTAAATAGACGCCAGTCGTGGCGCAGGGGCACAAGGTGTGACCGTAAAATCGACTAGTTGTGGGTTCGATACCCACTCGAGTAGATGAAATATTTATTTACACTTATTTTTTCGTAGAAATTGTAAAGTCTTATTCTACGAGCTTTATTCTAAGTCTAATAGACCAACACAAAACAATTATTTCAATTTTCTCGGCTTCTTAAAACAAAGTTATAATGAAGGTATTAATTTCTTCCACTAAGCGCATATATTAATGTCATTGAAAATGAGCGGAAAGTAGCGGACGGAGTGTCTCAACTCTACACAACATTTTCTGTGTTTCCATATTATTAGTAAAAGATTCGTAAAGGTACTATAAACGTTCTTCAGTTTCTGGACTGAATTCCCACTTTACACAAATTAAATGATGTACATACAATATGTAGGTAATTATTATAAAATATTAGTTAAATATAATATACAGCATTTATAAAAAATTTTTTAGGAACAATAACTTAAAACAATAAAACTACTGAGCCATAACGTTAAATTTAATAAATTCATAAATTTCTACAACTCTAATATTATAATAGAATCTCAAAGTCAAATCCCCTCGCTATTGACTTCCATTATGAATTTGCATAAGCAACATCAAAAGCACATCACTAGAACATTTAAATGCACCCCAACGTATCGAATCGGCACGTCACTATACACTTAACACGTCACTCATCGTGTTACAGTTATTGAGAATGGCTAAACTTAAAAAAAAATGTAGCTCCACGCTGCAAGCAGTAAGTAAGCAGAGAGAACATAGTATTGGGACACTCCGTTCCCGTCTTTTCATGTTTTGAGACATTGCGCCTTAAGTGGTGGAACTCAACGTCGCGTATTGTTTTAACAGCAGACCGAGGCAATATAAATAAAGCAGTCCCTCGAGCGGGAATCGTTTCCACTTCCGTCGCGTTAACAGTCAGGCGCAGGGCCGTGGGCTGTCACACAATGTGTTTCTTTAGTAAAGCACAAATTACTATAAATTTAAATAGGTGTTGGTTGGTTGGATGCACATTCTGATTTTGCCTAGCCAAAAACCTGAATGATAAATTAAATAAAAATAACGTATTGCTAGTTTCGTCCAAAAGGCAATAATAATAATTTATTTTAAACAGTTTATTTTTACTATTATGTAAATAATGTTAATAATCATTTGTACAATTGCTTTCTTATGAAATTATAGGTTTTTTGTATCAGCCTAGATAAGTTTGTTATTTTGATCTGTAGGTATGTAAATCAGCTTCACGCCGTATCCCGTACATGGCAAGGTAGGCCGAGGGAACCTTGTGTTAAAACCCTCCATTTCTCATTTGCTCAGAGTTTTGGAGGCATTGCGTGTTGGATGGCAGAACTTAACGTCGCGCTTTGCCTTAAATTTATAGTTGAAATTTATAGTTCATTTACTAAATACTTGAAATTTATAGTTCATTTACTCGTATAGGGATCGAATCCAGACCCAATCGCGTTTACAGTCAGTACACAATTGTGCCCGTGCTCCACTACTGGCCTCATGTACCTAGTACATACTTATGTGGTATTTATAATGTAAACAGACTTGATTGATTTTTTTTATAAATTTTTAAGTTTTAAAATTTATTAATAACTTAGGTACTATTTATTTCTTTGAAAATAAAACAAATATAAAAAAATAGATACGTCACTATCTGACGACAACGCTAGTTAGCTCTGATAACCTTTGGCGTAGTGTAGACACCTGATAACTGTCACCAATCATTATTTAAGTATCATTAACGTCTAATTACTGAAGTGTCTATCGTCATGTTCCTGATGAAGAACTGATTTGATGAAAACGAAGTTATAATTAGACTTAAGATACCTTCACGCTTTTTGTCCTATAGCGTCGTAGGCTGAGGGAACCTAGTGCTAAGACACTTCGTAAAGCACTTTACTTTGAACTTTCTATTGAAGATATTATGTGTCTATTGGTGGAACTCAACTAATATTAAATATTTCATCCCCCCGAATGGGAATCGAATCCATAATCTTCGTGCTTACACTAGCACGCTTATTATGTATCTGAACGAACTGTACATAATAAATGAAAAACAAAATTACAATTTATGAACATAACTTTAATAATTCATACACACAAAACAGCAAGGCTATAAATAAAAATAATTTAAGTACGGCATCTGTGGTTAAATAGCGCGCAATATTTAATCTGTGTCAAGATAATTTGGCGCGCTGTCACGACGGAAGGGGCGTGGCGGGTTCCGTTTTAGAAGCGGGATCCATTACGTGAAACTACCCTCATATTACGGGTTTGCGGTGAGTTTGAGTGAAATTAATTTATTTATATACATTAGATATTTGCTTTTTATATAAGTACCTTCTAGTGCGGGACCGCCGCGCTTCATCTATACGAATCTTTATTAAATATAGTTATAAAATTATTATCAGATTTCACTATTGATTGATTCTATAATTAATAATCAAAATAAGCCCAAAATGAATAAAAAGTAGAGAAAATTCTTATTAATAAGTTATTATTAGCAAAAATGAAAATGAACATAATAAGTAAACCTAGCCAAAGAAAAATATTATTAAAAAAAAACTAAACAAAACCAGCCTAAAAAAGAATCGTTAAAATCGATTCACAAACGGAGGAGGTAACACATAAAAAAAATCAGTCAAATTGATAATCACTTCCTTAAAAAAGTCATTTAATAATACATAAATTACTTGTGGCTGACATAGCGAAGTAGCAGCAGCCTCTATTTGTTAACGTGACGCTTGTGGGTTCAATTAACCCTGAAACGAATACCTATAAGACAAAACGCGACGTTAAGTTCCGCAACCTAACATACAATGTCTCGAAAAAAGGGTGGTGGGTGGGGAGCGCAATGTGACATTAACAAATAAGAAAAAAAATAATTAAGGAAACTCCCTTTTAGTTATTCCGTATTAAAACGTTTTATCAAATTATTCAAAAGCACATCGTTTTATCAAATTATTCGAAAACCAATAATGTGTATCGCAACTACTAACTAGTCATTTGTTAAATATACACCGAAAGCTCAAATTAAGCTGCCGCGAGTACTTCCCGACCATTATCGAATAAATATTGATTGATAATTACTCATGTGAAATCAATTTTACTTGATTCTTGTTAAAAGAGGTAATGTGTTTAAGTTATATTGTAGATAAGAAGTCTACAAATTAAATTAAATATATTACCTCTTCTTCAACTTCACGCTGTGCCCATAGAAAGGTGGACAAAGGAAAATAATACTTAAAAAAAAAACTAAAAATACGCTTTTGTGAAAAATAAATCATATTAATTAGAGTGTAATTCTTGTGTCAAAAGTTACTTAAAAACCCTCCACGCTTTTCTAACATTGATAAATTTTTTTTTTGGTATGGAACCTTCGATCCAACCCGCACTTGACCGGTTTTTCTTCATGTTTTTGCATAGCATTATGGCGTTTCGAACGTGCCAGTTGAGCACAAAATCTAATTTCCATTAGGACTAATTGATATTTTTTGAATTATCAAGTTACTTAGAAATATTAGTATCTAGTGTCAGTGGGTACTACATAAAACTACCACCTGATCGGGCGGCACTTCTGCGTTTATTTTAGTTACGTCTTAAAATCCATGAAAATAATGTTGTGGTGTGGTGACTTATAATTTATATTTGATTTCTGATCTCTTCATTTTTGTAGTATCACTTTCCATGTTGTAGATACAGGCAACTTAGTCAGCAATCTTAATTTTTAACTTAAAATAGGATTTTGTAATGAAGTATAATTTATAATGTATTATATTTTTGCCTTTAACTATATGTATTTCATAAAAAAAAATCTTTGATTTAGTTGAAAGGATGAACCATTTTAAAAAAAATATTAAATTATTCCACCAAAATATATCGATTATTAAATTACAATATATCCCATTCCCACTCGGACTGTATCTAATTGAACGTTTCACTACTGTTTGTTTATCATAGAGCTATAAATATATAGACAGGACATTTTATATTTAAACTCAAGTACGTACTTAGATTTATTCGTTAATTCGTTTATTACTTAGTGAGAAGCAGAGTCAAACGCCGCGTTTTGGTCATGTCATACTCGAAAAATAATCAATAAATCTAATACAGATTATCAATTCGACTATATTTTTTGTTTGTTATCTCAGAACTTTTGACTGGGACGAACCGATATTGTTCATTCTTTTTTTTGTAAGCTAGTGTTTCCCGTGTGGTCTCATTTGGTTAATTTCTGACAATATTATCGATGAGAAAATCATATAAGTCCCAAATTGGCATTAAGTATGTACGCGACAAATGGACGAACAACTCAATATCCCACCAACCGATTTCGATGATTCTGTTTTTATTGGAAAGGATACATTTCAAGAGTAGTCTGATGAAAGTATAGTTAGGTTTTGATTATGGGATGTAGTTGAAATTGAACGAGTCGATTTTTTTTGTTAAAAAGATATGTTATTAATTGTAAAATGCGGAGCTTAAATTATTTTAAAATTATTCTCTTTGATTAATGTAATCTACAGAAACTAACTTTCATAAGTCTATGGTAACCAAAACGTATAATTTGTTAATACTCTGTCGCATGCTCAAGCATTACATCGAGGGTTCTCCCCCGAATGTAAGCGAGACGGCTATTAGGGTCGCCTAATGTGATACAAGGGATGTTTGTTATACTTGTATAAATAAATTATTGTTTTATTAAATACATAATCCGATTTGGTCACATAAATATTGGTTGGTTGGAAAGTTTTCGTAATTTTTTTTAATCGTTATTTTTTTCAGGCTTTAATCTTTCGTTATTGTGTTTTAATTTTTAAAAGTGGGCGTTTAGTGAATTATATTAATTGATGTTGGCTGAAGTTGTTTCATCATTGATTATTATATGGCAAGGAAGGTGGAGGGCACCTGAGAAACTAGAGTTTAAACAACACTTCGATCCCCATTAAGATCCCTTTCTGTATGAAACCATTGGAACCCCTGAAATCCCTGGCTGAATTCTTAAAAAAATGTTTATTAAGTGGCGAAACTCAACGTCGCTTTTCCTTGTGACTAGAGTTAACGAAATGTAAATATTACTTGCTTTTTCTTTATAGCAGAGTAGTCAGAAGCAAAACTTAAAAAATATATCATTAGCAACGTTCTACCGAATCATTAAGACACTGCCAACTGAGTAGCGAAATTCAACGCTTTGCTTTGTCTAGAGCGGGGAAATGAAAATATTTTTAATCATTCCCCAAGTGGAGGTCGTTTCCACAATCCTCACGTTTACAAGTAGTCACTATTCCACTTTGCCACTACGACCTTAGAATAACGTAACAAACCAAAAAATTGCAGCACTATATTAACAGGATTCGAAATTAAAATACCATTACAATCTATTTAGGAACGTTGCAAGAGCCAAATAACAATTAACGAAGTCACCAATGCCTGACGTTTGGCTGTCAACTTGACATATTGAAATGGGCGGCTTTTTTGACGTTGTTTTGCGCGGGAATGTGTTCTGTTCCTGTCGCGTCGCGTTTCTTCAAAAGAGTTTTTATTGCCTGTTAACAGTGATTTATAAAAGGGTTTATGTTTTAATTATTTATATCAACTAATTTATAGATAAAAAGTGTGTACGTATTTTTTATATTCTTATATTCATATTCACATTTTTCTCACATTTACATTTTTTATTTTAAGAAACAATCAATGTTTATACTTCAGATCTATTTAGAATTTTTTGGAAAAAAATTAAATACCTACAATATTTACATGTTGATAACGTAGTTAAATTTAATTTAAATTATCGGCTAATATTAACAAATACTGAGGCCTATCGTCGCGCAGGGGCACAAGAGTGTGACTGTAGCGGAACAGGTTGTGAGTTCGATTTCTACTAGATAAAATAAAATATTTAATATTATCTTCTGTTCTCTGATAATGAGGCAAAGTGCGGCTTTTAGTTACGCCACTCAACTCACTCACAATGTCTAAGGAATTCGGCAGAAAGTGGGGTATGAAAGTCTTATAATGGGAATGGAGTGCCAGTGAGTTTCCAGTTTCCCTGTACGTACTACGCCTACGTACTGCTACGTACGGGATAAAGCAAGAAGCTAAAAAAATGTTCTAATGTAGACCACTGTACCAGCTACCTCCAGAAAGTGTCATACAAAATTCTAAGTTATTTCTATTTGGCCATGCGGACACAACCGCCGGTGAAAGTTAGTATATAATTTAAAGGCACCCCAAATCCAAGTTAAAGAAATAAATATAACAAATGAAAGTTGCAGTCAAAAATGTCGGGAGTCAACGATGCGTTAAGAGGGAGGCTGCGATCGATATACACACTGTAGCCGCTAATGTACGGTAAGTGGTTTGTGGCCACGCCGGAAGTATTTTGTCATTCTCTCAAATATTATAATTAATTACCGTGACAAGATTTATATGGTAGGATATTATTATTGTTCGATGAATTTAAGATATGTTAGTGGCGGGTTTTTTTTTTGGAAGCTTTAATGCAATTTTTGTAGTTACGAATTCTTTGGAACTCCCGCATTAGTCCTATAAAATAAACAAATATATAAATATAAATTGCAATTTTATTCTTAAATTTCGGACGGAATTTTATTTTAAATATAAATAGAAATATTTTTTTTATAAAATCTTACAGTTCATAAACATAACATTTAGTTGTCTCATTTCTATTCCATAAGTTAAATTATTACACGATGGTCGTGCGTGTTACATGGGCCAGTCGTGGCGTAGGGGATAAGCGTACAATTGTAAACAGGACAAGTTGTGAGTTCCATTTCCCTTCGAGTGTATTCGGCACATAGCAGATTAAGCAATGGGAACGCTTCGCTTCCTTTTCTCACTTTTGGCTAAATTCTGGAGAAATTGTGTATTGAGCGGCGGAACGCTTTTGTGTCTGTTAAAACTTTAAAAAAATATATAAACCAATTTATTTTGAATTCAGATTACTTATATACTACGTGTTAACAGAAATCCATGTAATCTTAGAATGAATATGTTAATAAAATTATTGACACCATTTGGCAGCGCAACGCAGTCTTCTTCGAAAATTAACGTGGAAAACAACGTCTTGAATTGCAGGCCCGGCCCAGTGCATATCTATGTTTTATATATTAAAGATATTAATTTGTATGTACAGATGATAATAATAAAGCAATATTTTTGTTTATATATTATAACTTTCTTAATACATAGTTATTACTCTAATAGCGTATTAGACTCAACACGCAAGGCCTCTAAAATCGGCGGAAAGTGGGGAGTCGACCGTCTTAATACTAGGCTTCTTCTCCCAACCTAATGTATGCGGGATAAGCGTAAAGCTGAAAAAAAACTCTTTATCGCTATAGAACTCTTTTCAAATACTTTGATTTTAATAATTAAATACGAACTGATATTATAATAAATAACATTTACATTTATTCACCAGTTTCTCTGTATGATACCAGTTTCTAAATATTAAGACATAATATTACAATTTAAATTTGAAACATACAAATGTGACGCTCAATAACAATTAACACAATGTTTTAAACGAAAATGAATAACAAAACTCATAAACACTCGTCCATATTTAGCCGAGGCGCGAACTCACATTTCGCGCCTCATTTCAATTTGACGCAGTATTCGATTTTCAAAGAGACGCTAAAATGTTGCCAGGGCAATAAAACAAATTCATTTGAGCGTGGTGTTGTCAGCCTTTAGTAACAAATTGGTTAATTGCTTTAGTTTATTTATAGAGAGGATGTGAGAGATACTTGTTAGTGACTAAGACCCGCCCACGGCTTTTCGTGTTTATTTTTAGTATTAATTATTATTGATGTGTAATTTGAATTTAGTTGTGTGCGTATTATATTAATAGTTAAATGATTTGCATTTAAAATATTGTTTTAAATTTTGGTTTATATAATAAAATATTCAAAAGATATTTTGTTGTGGTTGGTTAGAAATTGTATGCATTCGCAAAGAAACACCATATTGACATGAAAATAGCTATTTAATAGTTTCCTTTATAGAGTATATTAAAGTTCATTGTATAATACGCATCGATTGATTATAAAAAATAAACTAAACAATCTATATTTAAGTCTACTGATCACTATCAGATATGTGGCAAAGTAAATTGAAAATGTGATTTTTTTTGTTATATCCAGGTAATTACTAGAATTCTAAATATAAATATAAAAATTTCTGAATTTTGATATTTGCCTCTAAAACAGCCCCATCTAGTGTTAAATAGCATTACCCATATTCTCAGTCATAGACAAGTAAGTGATTGTTATTTAATCAGTATCTGAGTATTATATTAATAAGAATTTCAACATTTATTTTACTGACGATATTTTTCATATATTTAATATATTTACTATGTAAAATACACTTACTTGGATTTATTTATAATCTAATAAAATGCACAATTGCAATTTATGATGATCCTTGTCATGCTGCAAAATAAAAATAAACACGTCATTAGTGTCAAAATCCGTTGTGTCATGTCATCGTAATATTTTGTAGCGGTGAACAAAATAATTGGAAAAAGCATAAAAAATATAGATATAAAGTGATACAGCTGTACAAGTGTTCTAGAAAACTGGAATAGAAACAACTAAAATGCATTGGTACGGGGGAACTATGGCCGAAGCGGTCAATCTTTCTAAACAGAGGAACGCTATATTTGTAGTTTTCGTCGAAGGTACCTTACGATGCATTTTAATATATTTAGCATATTAGCCTATTTATGATATTTGTTGGTAAAAATTATACTTTTATTTATATTCATTTGATTGATTTTAAAATTGTGCAATCATTTCGTAATATTTGGTGCATTAAATTTGAAGGATAATGTCAATTTGTATGTACTTTGTAAATTTTATTGATTGATTTTGTTCTAGACTAGACCTAGTCCGAGGTAAGGGCGAGGCTCACGAAAAGTGTTAGCTAACCATAATAAACTCATCATAATTTATACAAACATCTATTATTTTTGAATGTTATCATTATTTTTGATTATTAGTTGAATTTTTTCTTATGAAAACCTGAACTTTATCGAATGGTATTGAAACGAAAACTTATTTTTTCGTTTAGTATTTTTTTTGTGAAATATGAAATAAATATAATTTAAAAAAGTAAAATTGTTAAATGTATATATTTTGCAGGTGACAATGACTTATCTAAGGAACTAGCGGATACAATAGATAATAGCATAGTCTTAAAGAGATTGACAGATCCAAATAACTTTTTAGCGGTGAAACTGAAGAGTGGCTCAGAGAATTATACATATTTTGCTCAAATTTGTATCCTTTTTTTAATTATTTTAAATTCTCATTAGTATTCAAGTAAGATATGAATAAATAGAACAATTAAATAAAACAATTTGAAAGACATAATATTTAAAAATATACATATACTCTACAAGAATGAAATAAAATTAGGAAACAAAATTATTCCTTATATATGATTTTATAGCATGCAATTGAAGCGATGTTATTCTGTATGACATTTTGTCAATATTATATAGATTATTAAAATGTTTTAAATATATATATGATAAGTCCTAAATGTTATTTACATTTAGGACTTATATATGAATTATTGTTATGATTTACCAGCTTTGACAAGACATCTATATATATTAACTGGACTATTGTTGTCTAATATACCACACAAGAAATGTCAAGGTGACAAAAAATGTGTATAAAAGGTATATAAATAGATATTGGCTAGAAGTTACTATTTTAGTTGATAACATAAGAAATTGCTTTGTGAATATAATAGTATAGAAATAGCTCAAACAGATTTTAATTATCTTTATTAATAAAAGTAGGAATGCAAAGCAACCTAGTCCTAATTCACTTCATTTTCCACTTTTGGTGGATTTTGGAATTTTTGATAGAAAAAATTAGATAAGCTAAGCCACAGAGAATATAAAAAAATCAACTCATATTGCTTGCATGGTTCAAGCAAATAAAAAACTTGCATACAGTAATAGCATAGGGTCTATACAATAGAACAATAGTAGAAATGTATTACAATAGCCTTGAAGATATGCTAGATATTGAAAAAAATACTAGCATGTAAAATCAATAACTCAATAAAGATAGTAATGCTACAAGTATACCTACAACAACATTTTTGTTTTACTTTTTTTTACCATAACTGGGTAGAGAGCTGGATCAATAACCTACACTAATAGCGCTAAGACACTCCATTCTCTATTTTTCGCGTGTGTTGGAGACATTGTGAGTTGTTTGCTGCACCATGTAATAGACCAGTAGGAATGTAATTTGAATATATTTGCATCAAATAATAATTCAATTTAATTGAACTAATAATGTTGTGAAATAGGTACTTTAACTCAACTTCTATACAATGATTCAGATTTGATTCTCACACAATGAATCATTTGTATTTTAAATAAAATATGTATATGCGATGTTTAGTTGTGCCACTGACTGACTACACATACACTGTTTTTATTATTATAAATACTTATCTATATATTTTATTTTACTTTATAATATAATACCTATCTTAATGAAATCCAACATCTCAAGGCATTTACTAAACTTATATTCCTTTCCAAAATACCATTGAGCTTGTACATTGTAACTCTTAAATTCTAATACAATAATTATTCTAGAGGACCTCTCTCTATATGCTCTCTCTCGCTACAAGTCCAAAAGTATATCTCGAATTTTCCGACCACACAAGCCGTAAATTTCGTATAATAATTTTATAAACCTGTCGCAGTCGAACAACCTCTTATTTTATTTTAAAATCGCGAAATTTCGAATGAATTATTGTTGTGATTTACCAGCTCTGACAAGACGATGATTCCAGCATTTCCACATGAAATATTTCAAAATCAGACCTTGAGACTTGGTTTTTTGCTTACCTCGCTATATACGGATAAAAAGTGAAAAAATATTATCACAAATAAACTTTTATTTGCCATCAACTTCCTTAACTGCTAAACTCCCAGATCAATTTGTCCCAGTCCCATCCCTATTCTTTATAGGTCGAAACGGTACACCACTAGAGGTAGTCTGCGCGGGAGTCGAACCCCAGAGCCTAGCGACAAGGATCGACAGGATATTGCAGGAGCATAGGAAACTTGTTTTTGGTATGTTTTTATTTTAAATTTTTTTTTTGAGCTTGAAAATGTCTTGGTATTTAAGGTTTTTTTGGATTATCAGCAAATTGTGACTTAGAAATTGTGTTGTGTTCGAAAAAATAGATATAATATTTTTTTAGTTGTCTAAAAATCAAGAAGATCAAAGAACTTATTATTTAAGCTATTGGTTATTTCATTTTTCCCCATTTAGTAGAGTAGGCACTACTTCACATATACCAGAGACGTGTGTAAGAAACTAATTCAAATCTTGGTTGAATTATACAAATATCAGAATTTCGAAACGCTCAGCTCTTTTTTATTTAATCATGGAAATATGGAACTGTTGTTTTTAATAATAAAGGTAAAGAAGACAAAAACCCACCGCCCCAACCATCAACCTCAGCACAAAATGTCCGAGACGAGACTATAAACTTCATACAGTCCGAAGCATCACAGTCTACTTCAGCCCAGAAAGTGGAGAAGCCAGATGAAACGGAGAAACTAACGCAGGCTAAAGAAAGTTCTCCGCTGGAACCAAAAGTCACTGCAACTAAGAATGTTCATGCTGATGAGCCAGGTGGGTGTATTTTTGATCAATTTTTATTTTAATTCTTTGACTTTTAGGTGAGGATCTATTTGCTGAGGCCGTCGTGGCGCAGGGGCACAAGTGTGTGATTCTTAACGCAACTGGTGTGGTTCGATCAATCGAGGAAATGGAATGTTTATTTTAAATTTACAATTAACATTTTAGTTTTTAGTCCGCCAAATTGAATGGCAACATTTTAGAACACTACATAAATAGACAAAAATTATTTATTTAATATTTTTTTTCTAGAATCATCGGCCCCAGCTGCTAAAATAGCTAAAACGGAAGAGCCATCTAATATAGAATACGAGGTGGTATGCGATGGTGACGTATGTGTTAGGCGGCCCAAAGATCAAGGTGGGCCTAGCAGTGTTGAGGACAAGGTTCGACTACAATTATTATTTTTTTCAGTCTTTCCATTGTATAGCAGGGTGTTTAGTTGTAGTTCTAGTGTTCAGGTACTGCTTTTTCCACTCTCTTCTTAATCATTTGAGAAATTTCGTGTTATATGAAACAAAATTATTTTTCTCCCTCCCCCAATATAATATATACATATAAATAATAAATATTTATATAATTCATTGCCTCAACTGGGAATCGAACTGACAACCGCCGGCTTAACAGTTACACTGCTGTGTCGGCCTCTATATAATAATAATGAGCTATAAATGATATATACTATTTATTGTAAGTTTTATTGGTTAATTATTTTTTTCTAACATAGCCTCAAGAATCGGTACAGGAAACGGAAAGTGCCAACGTTCCAGATAAAATGGAGAGAGCTAAGGAACTGATTGAAGCAAGGAGAAAGGAGAAAGCAGCGAAGGAGAAAGAAGTCAGTTTTTTAAACTCACATTGTATCCCACACAGAATAACAAGGGCGTTCCTAATCTAATACACTTCACTTAATTTGAATTCTATTAAGAAAGTATATTGAAAATACAGAAAATATATTAAAAAAAAAATTAATTATATATTATGAAAATTTTTATTTTCAAAAAACAAAAAATGTCCACAATATTCTTTAGAAATTTTCGTACACTTAATTTTTGAGACATTGTTTGTTTAGTGTCGGAACTTAACGCCGCGCTGTGTTATCACTAAAGCGAGAAAAAGAGAATAATTAATTTCCCCGAACGGCAATCGAACCCACAACCGTCGCGTTTACGGTCAAACGCAACAACTAAACGGATTTAGATGGTACTTTATAGTAATATTGCTTATATATCAGGACATACTCGTAGACTACAATTCATACATTTTGTATAAATTGTCTGTAATGTAACATTAAGTTTAAGCGGGCGAAGTCGTGAGTGGCCTACTAAAATAATTAAAAAAACGATATTTTTTTGTTTATAGGAAGAGAGGCAAAAGGAAATGGAGCGTCGTGCGGTGGGACAAGGGGTCGCTGAGCTCAAAAAATGGCAAGCTGAGCAAGAATTAAAACAATTACAGGTATATTATATTGGTATATTATGTTGCTTTTGAACCTACTTAAAAACAAGAGGTTTGTATATTTGTTTACAAATTTCTCATAACATTGTAACTCAGGAAACATTCCAAGTATTATTTTTCAAAAGTGTAAGAATAAAGAAGTTGTAGGGGACGTGGCCTACACTATATAGCTGGAGATTAGCGAGTTGATAATAAAAATAGTATTTCAATTTAAAGTTGCTTTATTGCTTGCTATGCTATAATGAGTATGCTAATGAATGCTACCGAACAGCACGCGCTCCGAATATGCACTGCCTTACAATATTAGCGCCGGGAGTGTCAAAGGCTACGCCGCGGTGCGGTGTGCGGTGTTCGGTTACAACACTTGGACCGAACAGAAGTTCTTACAGATAACGTATTTAAAATAAATTATAAGTATTTAAAGTAACATACATTACATATTTAAAAACCATGATTAATCAAAATTTGAAATTTTTATTTTCCTTTTTTTTAAAGGAGGAACGAAAACGTGAAAAACTAGAAAACGATTTAGCCAGACAAAGGATTCTGGAACAGATAGCTCAAGACCGAGCCGAGAGGAAGGCGAGGGAACAGCCTGCCGCTGCGCCCAGCCCGCAGCCACCTAGCGGTAAGAAATGCGGCGTCAAGTTCCGCCGGTCAATACATAAGTTCGGAGTCGAGTTTGTTAAAATCTTCTTTTCTAAGCAAATATGTATACAATTTTTCTTGAGTTACATCGAAATTTTTAAATACTTATTTGAAGTTTATTCGTAATAGTATAATAACACCTAGTTGTGAGTCATGACGCACGAGTACAAAGTGTGTGGTCCGGTGTGCGCAGGCGCGGCGCCGGCGGTGGGCGACGCGGCGGCGCGCGCGCGCGTGCAGTTCAAGCTGCCGGGCGGCGGCGCGCACACGGCGCACTTCGACGCCGCCGCGCCGCTCGCCGCGCTGCAGCGCTACCTCGCCGACAACCTGCAGGCGAGTGGCAGCCACAGTTCAACTACTCTATAAAACGCCTAATACTATTGTTTTTACCCCAAAAATTTTTATGTGATTTTTTTCAAACTAAATAATTAAATTAATTATTATTAATGGTGGGATAAATCACTTTTTTTGTCGCCAATATCTTTTTCTTTTTAATTGTATTAAACTTTGTACTGTGCTTTCATAAGAGTCATAAGAGTGGTGGATATAGAAACGCTATGATATATACGCTATATACTATGATTAATTGCAGTTATTCCTACACGGTCCCCCGTTTTTCGGTGAGCCACCTGCACACAATGATAATTTAAATTTTAGTGTTACGACACTCTGTTCCCTACGCACTCCAGAATTTTCTAGACATTGCGTGTTCAGTGGTGAGACCTTGAACGAGGAAATGAAAATAATTTACCCTAAGTGGGATCGAACACACAACCATTCCATTTAAAATTGATTTGCAATAATAGGTCATGCTGTGGCCTTCGTGGCGCAGCATTATACTGTATTGACTGTAAACGTGACGGTGGTGAGTTCAATTTTGACTCAGGGAAGTAAATTATTTTTATTTATTCCTTCTAGTTACAAGTGAGGTACGGTGCGTCTCAACTAGATTCCCTCTGCCTACCCTCGAGTATGCGGGATACGGCGTGAAACTAAAAGCGTACATGATTTTTTCCAGCTCCCAGCATCAAATTTTTCCCTCTGGATCCCTTTCCCGCGCCGTGAACTAACGGACCAAAATGCTTCTCTAAGGGAACTACAACTGGCGCCATCTGCCGCTTTATTAGTGTTGCCTCGACGGGAGATCGAACCGGCTACCCCTTCTACATTTGGTGGGGTTATAGGTATGATTATATAAGTAATTTAATAAATGTTCGAAATGTTTTATTTTACGTTTCTTCTAAATAATAAATACTATTACAATACATTATAATAGTTGTAATTAAAACTGAATATATTTAGCTTTTTAAAAACGTTTTGATATTATCTATACAGTTAAATAATTGGGGCCAGTCGTGGCCGTGGTTGTGGGTGCAATTCTCACTCTAGGCAATGAACGAGACAAAAAGCGGCTTTGAGTTCTGCCACTCAAGCAATTCCTCCAAAATTTGGCGGAAAGAGGGGAACGGAAGTGTCGGAATTGGAACGGAGTGTCTTAAAATTAAGTTCCAAGGTTCCCTCTGCTTACACTGCTATGCGCAGGATATTTGTATATCATGATGATTTTTTTTTATTATGGCACAATAGGAGGTGCTGGTGTGCCATAATTTTGTCGTGGTTCCGCGTCATTGTCACAATGACAAAAAAATAAATAAGAAATGACGTTACATAGATTCAATTTGCAATTTTAAAATTTATTTATTCTATAATTCTATAAATTATACCTTTGTCTTGAAATAGACAAAAATATAAAAGAAAATAAATAATTAACATAAAAACAAATATAATTTCTTACAGCATTCCTCACTCAGCTGTTCACATCGATGGTACTAGACCCGACATACCAAGTTTACACGTGGTTGCGTAATAGATTGTTTTCGAACCCCCCTCCTAACCCCTCGCCTAACCCCACAAATCCGGGCAACCCCACAAACCCCTCCAACCCCGTAAACCCCACGAATCCTTCCGGGTTGAGGCGAAGAGGCAATATCCACAGATTAAATGGCGACAGATCTGGAGAAGACGATAATAATACGTGGAATGGAAATTCTACGCAGCAAATGTAAGAGAGGTTATTTTTTTATTTTTGCGATTTTTTTAATTTCTCTTAGATAGAGATGTGGTGGTGAGTCACTCCGGTCTGCATAACCATGTCATGCATTTGGTAAACTCGCACAAATATTTTAACAAAATTAGTTCTTAATGGGCTAACTATATCGTAACAATTGAATAAATGATAGCAACAATTAACACTAGTTTCAGCTTCACGCTGTATCCCGCAAATAGCAGGACAGGCAGAGGGAACTTTGTTAAAACACTCCGTTTTACTATTCAGATAACTTGCATTTTGATTTGCGGATCTTTGTGCCACAAAGCGATATAATACTGCGTGAAATGAAAAAAAAAAAATTTTTTCAGGTAATACTGCCATCAGGTAAAGGAGTAACCAAACTTTCTTAGGATAAATATATTCAACACTTATATAAATGTCTAAATATCCACAAATATTTCATGTGAACATATACAAAATGGATCGCCAGCTACAAAATTAATTTTATTGTGTTCAATAATATTTTAAAATATTTCTATACTATATTAAAATTGTATTATTAATTACTTTTCAGTTCTTCCCATTTTTTAATTATGATTTTTAATGACAGCTGGCGAAACTTTTGTCAATCTTTATATAACCGTGTAAAAGATTAAAAAAAAAATTGTAGATAGTCTTTGATGTTGACTTTTGATATACATTGTAGAATTTTTATTTTTGTTTCTTACTTTTATTTTCTTATTTTTTTTTTTAGTTAAAAAAATCTACAATGTATGTCTAATATTATCGTATACTATATACACTATATATAATATATTGAAACTAAAATATTTTTTTCTTTATTAATTTATATTTAATTTTCCTTTTTTTTTGTTAATAGCTACACTGTTAGTTTTTTATATGTATTGTATGGAAATTGCTATGGCATTTATTTGTAATTATCATTATTAGTTAATTTCGCTTACGGTTCCAGTTTTCTAGAATAGTTGTAAAATTATAGGTTTCACGTTGTGACTTATTTATAAAATAAAAGTTATTCATGTGATGTGTTTTTTTATTTAGTACCTATCAAATGTAACTGCTTTTTGATTTGAGCTATTTTTCTTTTATTCTATCTTTAAACATAAAGAAATGAATACATAGAATAGTGTTATAACATAGTGTGAAATTAAATTCTAACAGTTTCAGTGCGAGAATCGATTTTAAACTATCGATATTTTTAATTATTAAGACAATTATTAAGACATAATAAAAAAAAATATGAAAACAAAAACCCTATATATATATGATTGTTTTCTTAACGTCACCTATCTAAGAACACTTGTGCTGTTAATACGAATCTAACGATACCTCAAATGTTATATGTAAATTCGTTCAGCGATTCTGGAGACATGAGGTAATAAAGAATATTACATACATACATACAAGATATTCACGAAAAAACATAACCCTTTCTTAGCAGTCGGAAAAAAAGATAATAATTTACATATTCATAAAGCGATATATTTCGAGAAATGGTTGTGTTCATAAAATCATTTCCACAATTTGATTAGGCACAATCATAGTAACTACTGTTTCCAATTGATGAATTATTTTTGTTTTAGATATAGACTGTGATATTCTTCAAATTCTTAGTACAGTACTACTATTTAATATTTAAAAAGTATAATAATGACAATCTCATTAAGTTCATGCACTTAATGACATTATCATCATTATCTACAGTTGTTTTTAACTGTTTCTTATGTCTTTATTTAGATAATCTTAACTATTTGTCTCAGAGGAGTTGAAAAAATAAACAACGTTTATCTCCGCTTGGTAGCGAACTAAATTGCTCTGTAACCACATATATATAATTGAATAATTGCGCTACATTATATTGAAAATATTTCATTTAAAAACTTAGCCAAAAATCTATTTTAAATTGTTTCTTCAAAAAGTTAAAAAAAAACCTCAAGAATAGATAACAGTACGCGATCGCGTGTACACTCTCATACGGACCTATTCACTACGGACAGTGAAAGTAACTTTTGTTACGTGCAACGGTATAGGAAGTTTTGCTATAATTACCTTTTATTATGACACTTGATTAAAAAAAATTAAACGGTGTGAGAGAGAAATGCTATCACGCAATGTATGGATGATGTTTTATATTTGTATTATGTTATATATTATTAATAACAATAACTTCAGTAAGGGTTAAAAAAATGAAATAAATAATAAAGGCGACGGCTGTGTGATCGATTAATCGGGGGCATGAAATATTTATTATTTTTATTGCTCCGATAGCCAGGCAAAGTGCGACGTTCAGTTCAGCCACTCGACACAAACATAAAAGTCCATTCCCCAATGGAATGTCTTAACACTAGTTTCCCACAGTCCCTCTCCCTATCCTATTATATGCAGGTTAATCCCACTCGAAGGAATGAATTATTTTTATTTACCCACTTTGGTACAGAGAAAATAAATATTGAAAAATGAAGAACAGAGAGGCCGAAGAATAAATTCCTTCGACCTATATTGCCATAAGCGGGATAGAGCGTGAAGCCAAAAAAAAATAACTTTCACATAAGCAAATGCAATTTTACCTTCACCACAAGGAGAACTTGTATCATCAGAATCTTAAATATTTACTTTTAACCCGTTCACCTCATAGCGCCTCATTGTTGAGTACACGAACACACTTCCCATACACACTGCACACAGTGTACCGAGCAATGTCAGGTAATGTCACGGCTGTACCTTGTAAACTTTATTAACAGTAGGTACAGGTAGTGCATTCGATTCCTGTTTTGAATATATATATATTTGTCGCCGTGGAAATAGGATGACTGACTCCTGTCTCGAGTTTTTAACTATGTAAAGACAACGGCAGAGCCATTAAGATTTGACATATTTGTATAGCAATAGTATAAATATAAGTATATATTTATGCTTTGAACTCCAAATTAACATTTTACGTATCAATTTATCCACTCGAGTATGAGAAACGGTGAACTTGAAATAATTAAAATTTTAATTTATATCATATTTCATCATACTATAATATTATGAATATGTATGTGAGTTTGTTTGTTACGTTTTTACGCCAAAACCACCCAACCGATAACGTGAAATTTTGTAAACATGTTCTGAGGTATTAGGAAGTACATACGATAAATAAATATTATCCTTTGGCTATAATATAAAATAAATTTAAGGGAGAGTAGCCATGTCTCTAGTAATAAATAATTAAGCATATTTTTCCCCGAATAAGTCGCATCCATTCTGTATACTCAGCTTCAAAGTTTATAACTCAAAAAATCAAGGTACTAAATAAAATGCATTTTTAAAATTAAAACGTAAACTTGATTGAAATTCATTTAACAAATATTTCTAATACATATGAATATGAATTTAATATTTAATTCATGACGATGACTTTGAGAATCGATTTAAATTAAAAATAAATCTAGAACATAATATATTATGTGTGAATTAGAGTTTAGAACTTTATAAAATATTATATTTAGTCTCTAACAATACAAATAGTTGCCATTTTGGGATACTTAAGGGTACTTAAGGAGATATATCATAATCCACTTTATTATTATTATACGTCATATTTGGCTTTCACGGGTGTTTAGAGATGTTTTAGGGGAGGAGGAGGAGGTAGGTGAGGTGATGCGCTTTAGCTTTGAACAGATTTTTTTATTTTTTAGTATATTTTTTTTATTGTTAAAATTTCTGGAGTGGGACTAGACTTTTCTGGCACGGGTTCGGCACTCGACCGTACTCGACTTGGATTTACTTTGCTTATTTTAGGTATATGATCAAGGAGTGCTATAAAAAATCGAGTTGATACATAACAAGTTCGTTTGATAGTAACTTCCTTAGCAAGTTAACTAATAGCGGTACATCGACCTCTGTGAACGGAGTCCTATATTTATTAACTGTGTATCAAAATGGGAATGTATGTAAGATCTTGTAAGGCTTGTAAATGATGATGATGAAAAAAAAAATCTGCTTCATGCTGTATCCCGCACACAGCAGGGTAGTCAGAAGGAACCTAGTGTTAAGACACTCTTTTCCCCATTTTCTGGCGATGATGTTTTTTTTCCTTTTTTTAAATTCCCGCTTAATCCCGCGTAGACAGGGTAGGCAAAGAGAACCTAGTATTAAGACACTCTAGTTCTCCGGCATTGCGTATTGTGGGACGGAACTCACCGCCGCAACATTAAAATTATTCATTTTAGATTCAATGCGCGCCATTCAATAGCGATTCAATCTCGAAAGCCACGCTTATCAGAGAAAATTTACCATTGTTCCGAGTGGGGATCGAACCTACAATCAACACGTTTACAGTCAGCTATTCCACTACGCAATAACAGGCAAACTAATTTGTTTGCGTTTGTAATTTTTGTTGATGACATTGACTGTTAAGGCGATGATCACTGGTTAGAATTTGAAATAGGTTTTTTATGGAACATTAGTGTCTATTTATTTATATGGATATCATATTTCGGCCGTCGTGTCACAGCGCCACAGCCAATGACTGAGGCACAATATTTGTGGTTTCGATGACCATTTGAAGAAAGGGATTATTTTTGTTTCAAATTGCGGCAAGTTCACTCTCCTTTTAAGGCTATTATTTTTTAGGATTTAACCAAAATTGTATAGTTTTCAGATTTTTTCTCTGAACTAGTACTACCTGTAGACGTTAACTGCCAATTTTCATAGTTTTAGGTCAACCGAAAGTAGGAACCTACCCTATTAATTTTGATTTCCTTTATAGAGACGAAATACGCGTTTTTTGCGATATAAACGGCCATAACTTTTTTTAAGTAGACATATAATTTTTAGAAATTAAGGGACTGTAGACCTGAGTATATGGTTTGAATTTCAACTCGATATCTCCCACGATAAAGGCTCTTGACAGACTGACGGACGGACAACAAAGCGATCTTATAAGGGTTTCTTTTTCCCTTAAAAGGTATGGAACCCTAAAATAAACAATGGAAAATTTATGACTATATCTAGTTATTTGCCGGATCACTGGTTATGACTTTCCAAATAAATCTCATCCAAATCAGTTCAGCAATTCAATATTGAGTACTTTCACGTTCAAAAATTTGCATTTTCTTAACTACGGTATTGTATCCGTGGTTTTAAAAAATAACAATGAAGTTTTGTAACCAAGCGAACAAATATGACATTTGACACTTAACATTTAAAAAAAGCGTTTTTTCTTCTATGTACATACAATAGTTACTCTTCGAACAAAATATGAATGTATGAAACGTCCGCTCGAAAAGTATCATAAACCAGAGATTATAAGAAAATTAAACGGGGTTATACCAAAAAATATATAATTTACTAAATAATACCAAGTTTCCAAGACTTAGACTTAGACGTAACGTACTTTATTGATTCATTGTCAGTATGACGTATAATAATAATGAAGTGGATTATGATATATCTCCTTATGTACAATAGGGAGACTATTGACCGAAAATGGCAACTATTTGTATTGTTAGAGACTAAATATAATATTTTATAAAGTTCTAAACTCTAATTCACACATAATATATTATGTTCTAGATTTATTTTTAATTTAAATCGATTCTCAAAGTCATCGTCATGAATTAATATTAAATTCATATTCATATGTATTAGAAATATTTGTTAAATGAATTTTAATCACGTTTACGTTTTAATTTTAAAAATGCATTTTATTTAATACTTTGACTTTTTGATTCATGGTCACTTAGAGGTCAGTCGTGAAGCAGGAGCATAAGCGTGTGACTGTAAGGACGATAGGTTGTGGGTCCAATTTTCCAATCGAGGAAATAAATATTTATATTTTCTTTGCTCTGGTATTGAATCAAAGCGCGGCGTTAAGTTCCGGTCCTACTTAACATGCAATGCCTCCAGAAATCGGGGGGAAATAGTGAGAAACAGAGTTTTTTAACACTGACTAACCAGGTTCTCTCATCTTACCTTGCTCTGTGCGGTATATACGGTATATTCCGCACACACAAAGGTGGGAAGAGGAAAATTAATAAATAAATATTTTCTACCAAAATCAATTTTAGGCCACTTTACATTAACGGAAGATGAAATCCTATTTTTCGTTAAAAACAAACTTTCTTTTAAAAAATGCTTAACTCAATTTATTCGGATTGAAATAAGAAAGGTACTAGAATAGTTAAAGAGGGGAAAGTAAAGTAACGTAGGTTTTTTCATTAGTTATTTGAAAACCGACTCTAATATCCTTGTATACTATTGTGTAGGTACTGTGTGACCAGTGGTATTGTTTTTAGAATTGTTTGCCTTGTCAGAGGTAATACGTTTGATTTCTTTTTTTAAATGGTGTATTTTTTTAAAATAGTAGTTTTCCTGACGCAGGGATATAAGCGTATGACTGTAAACGCGATGGTTGTAAGGTCGATTCCTGCCTGGGTAAAGAAATATTGTTTTTTTTTCATTTTCTCGCTCTGGTAACAAAGCAAAGTGCGGCGCTGAGCTCCGTCACTCTTCCCGCAAGAATTTGGTAAAAAGTGGAGGACGATAGTGTCTTAAAGGGAACGGAGTGTCTAACCCTAGGTCCCCAGCTCCCATCTGCTGAGTGTGAGGTACAGCGTGAAGGTAAAAATAAAATTGAGAATAGTATTAAAAAGAATATACTTATATTTACAAATTTTTGATATATAAAACTAAGCAGCGTAGAATGCTAAAATATGTTAGTTAGAGTTATTTGGGAGAGTAAGAAGAGTACTAAACGAGGACTTTAAATAAATATTTTATCTCCTCGAGTAGGAATCGAACCTACAACCAATCGGTTTTATAGTCACACTTTGTGCCACTGCGCCACGACTGGTCTCAAATTCCTGTCTTTATATAACAATCTATAATGCCATTAGGCCAATTGCAACGATAGTGGCTTTAATTCCCACTCCAGTGAATAAGTTATTTTCATTCCCTCGCTCCGGTTAGAAAACAAAAAGAGGCGTTGAGTTCCGCTAGCCAACACGCATTGTTCCATATTTAGATAGAAAGTGGGGACACTCGTTTCTCTCTGTTACATGAGTAATTGAGTGTAGAGCTATAAAAAAAGGATCTAGTAAGTACCTACCTATCTAACTCTTTTTGTTAATTTACATTTTATGGAATAAATATTTATTTTATGGTCATGTCATTTACACCATAGATAGTTGTGTGTGTAGTGTAAACGCGACGGGTTGTAGGTTCGACCCCTACCCGAAGAAATCAAATATTTATTTAAATTTATATTTTATTTTTTCGCTCTGGTGTCGAAGCCAAGCGCGGCGTTGAGTTCCGCCACTCAACACACAATGCCTTCAGAATTCGGCCGAAAATGAAAAACGGTATATCTGTTGACACAAGAGTTCCTCTGCCTGCCTGTTGTGTGAAAAACATAGCTAACTTCATATTGTTTGTTATTGTACATGCCTGACGTACACACAAATGAGACATGACTCAGGTGAAAGAAGAAAGGGGACGAGCTGTTAGTATTAAACTTAACTCAGTCACAAGCTCGCTGCGCGCGCGAAATGACGTACAAAAATAACATTTATCGGTAAATTTACAAAATACTAGTAAAAAAATATAACAAATTATAAAGGAATGATGGATTTGAAAGAAATTATCAAATGGTTCATACCATGTTTTCATTTGTTGTTACTTAATATTAACAAAATGAAGGTGCTTTTGACAGTTTGTGTAGTTTTAATTTTTTCGTGTCCCACTTTGGCACAAGTCGACCAACGTAATGCTGGAGGTTTAAATAATCATACCAAATATTTAGTTAATAATAGTTTTAATGAAAGTCAAAGTGTTAGATCAATTGTTGAGGTTGGGCGTAACTTTATAGAAAATAGTGCTGTGGGTAAGTCTCTTTAATATATTATATTTTAAGAAAAAAAAAACCTATTATATATATGTTTGACCTCATATCTAATTCACTATGATTCGATATGAATCGATATTTATTACTAGTAAATAACGTCATATCGAATTTTTACTAGTAAATAATCATTATGTTCAGTCATAATTGTAATATAAGTGTATTACTATATTGGCTTTACCCATTTTCCTTATTGAAGTTGCAAGAGTACGCAGTTTCACATATACAAGGTCCAATTATTGTTAATATTTGATTTCATCTTTGATATACTCTTCGAGAAAGCTCGTTGCTTTTATAGATATTTTTTATTTGTTACTTATTTAACCTCGTTTAGTGGGATACGTTTTTGCGTGACTTTTTAATCTGTCTACTATTTTTTTTAGTACAGTTTTTGTCTTCACGAAAATTTTGCAAAACATATAATTTTGTATGTTACTGCCTCATTAAATTATGAATAAAATTATCTGTGAAAATCTACTTTAACTATTAATAAGTTTTTTTAGAATCACGCTGTATTGCGCACTAGCCTGGTAGGTAGAAGGTCCCTGGAAACCTAGTATTATGATACGCCGTTCCCATTAAGACACTTGTACCGTGTGATCCCGGCCTAAAATAGGATCATCCTGGTGGACTAGTGGTGTCGTAAGAGGCGACTAAAGTACCTGTGGTAGAGTCACGTCGCCGGCAATGACAAAACGTATGGACTCGACCGTATCTTTACCACCCCCGGCATTTAAAACCGGCGTGAAGTAGTGGCTTTATGCCACTGCGTTTCGCATCAGGTAATGCCGGGCTCCGGTGCCCAACACAGGTTCAAGGCAGGCAACGCGCTTGTAGCTCCTCTGGTGTTGCACGGGGCCGTGGCCGGCGGTAGTCACTCAATATCAGGTGACCTGAACGCTCGTTACGCACATGAAGCCACTACTTCACACCGGTTTTAAATGCCGGGGGTGGTAATGATCCGGTCGAGTCTGCCCATGCGTGTTGCCATTGCTGGCGACGTGACTCTACCACACGTACTTTAGTCGCCTCTTACGCCACCACCAGTACCAGGATGATCCTATTCTAGGCCGGGATCATACGGCACAAAAATATATATACGCGTCAATTTCAGAAACTCCTTCGTTTCGATTTTTTCGTCGGTAAAAAAGAAACGTGCTGTACGATGAACGAGTCATGGCCACCCGTAGCGTAAACGGTGGTCGTGTTAACTCGAAAATTATATACAAAAGTAGGAAAAATCCTAAAACTAAATCGGCGCAGCCATCTATAACTACCTTCAAGGTGGCCACTACTTGTTGACCGTACTGTATATTATAGTATTTACGTATATTTGGTTTCTAAGAACAAAATGATTTATCGCTATTGAAACTTTTGTGGTTTTCTAGTTTATGGATATGTTACTTGTATGCTACTGTACTTACATAATATATATAGGTCCGAGATTAACAATATTTTATTAATTAACAATGTGTATTTGCATTTTAAATCTATTTCTGGTCACTGCACTGGTAAGACATGGAGCTGCGTTTAATATCAGCAACTAAAGTAGGTAAAGCTTATTATTTCCCGTTTTAGAAAAAGTACAGAAATTCTAGCTGGAGAGCCTTTTGGATACCGTCCAAGGGGTTCGAGTCCTGTTATTTTTCTGTTGTCCTGATAAAAAAGATTCCGAGAAATCTATGGACTAAACGTAGTCATCTCGAATTTTTGGGCGGTGTGTGAGAGACGAAATGTTTTAACACTAAGTTCCCTCTTTACCCTGCTATGAGGATACAGTGTGAAACTAAAAAATAATGCCTCTTTTTAACAAAACGTCGGTTAACAAAAAAAAGCTATATGCAAAACGAAATAACTTTCGATTTTCAGTAATCTGTGGTTAGACGTGATTATATAAAACTAATTAATGCGGTTATGAATGATTATTGTAATACGCCGTAATGTCGCCTTTACTTTTTTTCATTGAAAAAAAAATAATTACCGTACTTAATATATATATTATAAAAAGTAGAGGGTGAATTTGTTCGACTCAATGTATGGACTTAATTGGTTTTTGATTTGATTTTAAATATTATATTATTTTTAATACATATATGCATATATGCATATGGTAAATATGGACGTATTGGCCTTAGAAAGTCGAAATTTTACATGTGGCTACCAGGCTGTTTCTAAATAAAAAAAATAAACGTTTTTTTTTATTTCTGGCGGATAGTGTTGAGCGGACTATCTTAACACTAGGCTGTTTATCCTGGAAAAACAACAAAATTATATTTTGGAGAATCTCAATTTTTTGCCTACCACAGGCATAGAGTCAAAGCAGTTCTTTCCCTCTCTGCTTACTTTAGGAATATAGCGTATGGGAATCTAGCGTCTCAAAAGCCACTGTACCAGTTTAATCTTATAATCTTATATAGTTATATTATAGCCAAATTATACGAAATTATTAACCGATTTTTATTACTGTAAAGTTTCATATAAATTCGTTTAGTAGTTTTTGTGTGAAGTAGAACTTATAAATCGTCACAAATTATGATATTGATAATATCATTATTAGAAGGACCTGTATCTGTATATTATTTGACTTAAAACAAAAATCGTCTAGTTACTGGCGCCGGTTCTTTTCAGGTCTGAGGCAGTAACTTTTTAAAAAAAAATATATGTAACTTTTTTTTTCAAATAAAATTTTATTAAAAAAAAAATTGAATTTGACTTTGAGTGGTTGAACTAAACGTAATGCTTTGTCTTATTTGAATTAATCTGGTACTATTGTATCATATCGTACTATTTAACTAATATTGAATTATTCATTTTGTTCAGTGTTAAATAATATGTAAAGTACTTTATAAAACAACTTTGTACGTCAATTGTAGTGATAAGACTGGTTTTTGTAGATACAGTACACATATTTAACTAAAAATGTGTCTGGAGGCAAGTAGTGGCGCACACGTGGGCACTGGCGTGCGACTGTAAGCGCGACAGGCTATAGGTTTGATTTCCATTCGAGGAAATAAAATATTTTATTCATTTATAGCATTGATATTGAAAAGAGCAACTGTTAAGTTTGTTGTCGGCATTTTTTTTTTTCAGAACTGCCTGAACTGTTGTGGTAGCTTTATTTTTGTATGTTCATTTGACGACTCACAATGTCTTACAATTTAAATTAAAAATATTTTAAATGTCATATTTTAATTTCCTGGCTCTGGTGACGAGGCAAAGTGCAGCGTTGAGTTTCGCCACTCAATACATTCAGCATTCTGTGGAAATTGGAAAATGGCAGTATCTTAATGATAACAGAGTATCTTAAAACTAGATTCATAGGTTCTTTCTAACTGTAAAAAAACATGTATTTTAAATAAATGTATTTATGACGAGCATACATGTGGCACTCGCGAACCCTCTCCTATTACTTACTAGCATTAAGCAGCTAGATAGATAGGTAGATAAATATACATATAAAAGAAAGAAAAGAGAATATTTTTAATCACGGGCTATTCTAAGTTTAAAATATATAATTTTGATGCCAGTCGTGGCGCAGCGGCACGAAGTGTGCCTGTAAAACAGACTGGTTTTGAGTTCGATCCCCACTCGAGGAGATGAAATATTTACTTAAATTTATATTTTCATTTCTTCGCTCTGGTGTCGAGGTTTAGCGCGGCGTTGAGTTCTGCAACTTTACACGCAATGCCTCCAGAATTCAGCAGAAAGTGGGAAGGAGTGTCTTAAAACTAGCTTCCCTCTGTCTACCCTGCTGTGTGCAGGATACTGCTTGAAGCTGATTTTAATATATAATTTTAATTAATTATACAATGGTTATGGTCAATGAATTCAAATATAGTGTATATATACATTTTTATTATATATTTAAATATGTAGTTACTTATACTGAGCTCTTTATATGTACAATTGAACGTACTTTTTATATTAGCTTTCATTTTCGTTTAATATGTGAAAGTTTAATTTTTAGTTTTTACGTTTATATCGGAAGATGTCATTAAAAAGTCATTACATATATTTTTATAATAAAATATTAGAAATTTATATTTTATAAAGTGCAGTAGTACTGTATTGTGGGTTCGATTTCGATGAAAGGGAAATAATTATTTGTGCCAAGACATTTTCAAGGGGATACTTGACTTCGATTTTGAATTAATATTTTTATATTACAAGTTTTTTTCATGAACTTTCGAGCTTAATTTTTTGTGTTTTAATATTCTGAGGTTCCCATTTCTACGGCCATGATCGTGTACTACACATGTGACATGTAACTATGGCGGTCTGACCACAAGTACAGTGGATGAAATCGATTATAGTATTATTATATAGCCTAAAGTCTTCCTCGACAAATGGACTATCCAACATAAAAACATTTTATTAAATTCACTTTAAAAATTTAAAAGTTTAATTCGTTCAACCAATTTTTCAGCTTTTTTCTACATACTGTGTTCTACATATAGCAGGGTAGGCAGAGGGCACCTGGGAACCTAATGTTAAGACACTTTGTTCCCATTAAGACAATTCTAGTCGCCAATTCTAAAGGTATTGTGTGGCGGAATTTAATGCTCCGCTTTACCTCGTTACCAGAGCGAGAAAAATAAAAATATTATACATTTCATCCCCCCAAGTAGGTATCGAGCACACAGCAGTCGCGTTTACTTGTGCTCCTGAGCCGCAGACTCAGTAAATAGATATAGATAAATATTCAAGCCACTAGGGGTAACATGCATGTGTTTACAATACTATACTTGTCCACTGCGCCACTACGAAGTACGAAATCTAAATTTCATATTAATGCGTCTAGATATTAATTTAAGAAATACCTTTGTATTTTGCAAAGATATTTCATAAATTAATATTAAAATGAAGCAAAATAAAGCAATAAAGCAGCAAAATAACAATTGAAAGTGAAAAATATATATTTAAAAAATAATATATTTTAAATTGTTAGAAGGTGCGTAAGTGATATAGCGTTATATTTTTGTTACTTTCACACGTCTATAGTTGGACATTTCTTTATGATGAGGCCAGTCGTGGCGCGGAGGCACAAAGTGTGACTGTAAACACGACTGGTTGTGGGTTCCATCTCGAAGAGATGAAATATCCTGCATATAGCAGGGTAGGCAAAGGGAACCTAGTGATAAGGTTCGATCACGATCGAAGGTTCGTTCATTTGTTATGTATAATGTTGTGTATAATATTGCGAGATATACATATTTTTTTTATTTCTTTATTTGTACACCACTTGTAAAAAATACAGAGAGAAAAACATAAAATAGAAAAACAAATGTACAAAAAAGTGGCCTTACGGCTAAGTAGCCATCTCTTCCAGACAACCTTAGGTATTAATAGATATTGCGAGAGATTATTATTTAGTTACTATTTAATTCGTTTTTTTTTTTAAAAACAGGCAGAGGGAAACCACGAATTTATAGTTAAGATACTAAATTCCCCATTTTCTGCCAAATTTTTCGGGGTAATGCGTGTAGAGTGACGGAACTCAACGGCGCACTGTATCTCGTTACTCTGGTAACGAGTAAGGAAGGCAAGGATAATGAAAATATTATATATTTCAGTCCCTCCAGCGGGAGTCGAACCCACAACCGTCGCGCTTACACGCACATTTGTGCCCCTGCGCCACTATTGCCTCAATTATTTACTTAGTTATTCTATAATGTTCTAAAGTATTATACCCGCACTTAGGATTATGATATTTTAAATATGCTTCGTAAAATTTATGTACGGTTTTTAATTTTTATACTCTATTATTAAAGCCTATAAAATATTATATAACAATGTCAAGATTATTTACATTTTAAAAATTATTATTTCCATTCAAGTCGTAATAACGTGAGCTTAAAGAAATATTTGCTGTATCTATATAGTTGTAGTTTTTTATAAATAAGAGTTCATTTTCAGTGGTGGTTAACTTTGTAGTTATATTCATTCCATATATGGCTATCCATATATGGCATGCGGGTATACCCTGCAAGAACTATTGAAACTAGTGAAATTTGGGAGGTTCTCGTACCGCGCATGCGGATCCTATCGAGTAATGAAAACGATTATAGCATGCGATCCCAAAGGCATGTGTGAACAGAGACACCCGCACCTCGAATACGAGTTACAACAAATGTAAATTAGCCCTGCAACTATACCCCCGTGGTCAAATAGAATTAATTCGAATTTTGTATGACACATTGTAGAAACATGAGGTCTCTGACCGTTACATAGAAACGGTTAACTTCATGTAATATAGCCTCACTCGATAAATGAGTACAACAACACAAAAACAACGCACTCTCAACCAAATAAACTCTTTGTCTTTATAAATCATACTAACAGTAGTGGCGTTAAGGGACGGTTGTGCCCCTTTCAGGGCGCCGTTGCTAACGGGCTGCCGCAGCTTATTGCCAACTGTCACCCTAGGGCGCTGGTAGTACTAAACTGGTGTTGCCTACTACTATCATAGATGGTCGTAAGGTTTGTGAGGACAAGTGTTTGTTCCACTTTCACGCAAAACCTCCAGAACGGATTTAGGTAAATAAATCAGCTTCACGCTGTATCCCGCACACAGCAGGGTAGGCAGTAAGTATCTAATGTTGAGACACTCCGTTCCCCATTGCCACCGAATTCTGGAGGCATTGCGTGTTGAGTGGCGGAACTCAACGCAGCGCTTTGCCTTGACACGAAAGAAACGAAAATATAAATTGAAATAAATATTTCATTTGCTCGTGTGGGGATCGAACTCACAACCAGTCGTTTTTACAGTCACATATAGTGACCCTGCGCCACGACTGGCCTCTTTTTAGGTAAAACTTTATAACAATATAGTTCATATATTAGAATAACACATAGTAGGCCTCAATTTATGTAAATATTTTGCATAATATGTTTATAATGTAACAAAGAGTATAAGCGAAGCCGCGCTTGGGTTCATAGTTAATATGTAATTTTCTAATTTTCCAGGTCGTACGTTCGGTCGTCCGTTCAAGAAGATGATCCAGGCGTTGATTCCTTTGGTGTTTCAAATGGGCGCCGCGAGCACGTGGGCGGTGGTGGCCGCCCTGGTGGGGGTCAAAACGCTAGCGGTGGCACTAGTTATACTTAAAGTATTGTTGCTGGCCGGAGCTGTCAAGGTGAGAAGGAGAGGTTAAGTAGAGAGTAAGAGTGTAAGATGTTTTTTAATTTATTTTTTGGGGCCCGAATCTCATAAGACAAATTTATCCCTTGTAAGTTCCATATGTTGTCCGTCTGGTGGTGTCACGATGGTTTGGTTCGATTTCCATTTAAGGGAGAAAGAATATATATTTTTTTACCTTTTTTTCTTGCTGTGACAAGATAGAGCAATGACTTCCAACATTAAGCTTAGTGGTTATACATACCACCTATCCTGTTATATATTATGACGTGCCGTGTGATCCCGGCCTAGAATAGGATCATCCTGGTACTGGTGGTGTCGTAAGAAGCGACTAAAGTACGTGTGGTAGAGTCACGTCGCCAGCAATGGCAACACGCATGGGCAGACTCGACCGGATCATTACCACCCCCGGCATTTAAAACCGGCGTGAAGTAGTGGCTTTATGCCACTGCGTTTCGCATTAGTAATGCCGGGCCCCGGCGCCCAACCCACCTTAAAGGCCGGCAACGCACCTGTAACTCCTCTGGTGTTTCACGGGGTCGTGGGTGGCGTTAATCACTTACCATCAGGTGACCCGCACGCTCGTTTGCCGTGTCTTTTCCATAAAAAAAATATATATATGAGATACAGTGTCAAACTAACATTAGGAAATCGATCCCACGACTATCGTTGAGTCATTCACATACCAACTGAGCTACAATGGTGTCACACACAACATTTTCCTTAATCGATTTATTTATATAAAATTGGAGAAATACCTCCATAGTGAAAGTATACTTTCTTTTGCCAGAAAGAGACGGAGTGATTATCTTGTATCGCTTAGAAAGGGATGACTGTTTGTGGAATCTGTTAATTTGCATTGTATGTGTGTCAAGGTCTACATAATATGTCACGTTGATATGATCTCTTATTTTTTTTTTTTTTTTGGCCCTTTTTATTTTTGGAATAAACATAGATATTATGTAGTTTTTATTATTAATAACAATAAAAAAAAAGATATAAATATCATATTAAAGTACACCAGAGACAGTCTATACTCTTTGTTATTTTAGTATTATATAAAATTTTCCTATCATATATAATATGTATCATAAGAAAATATTATTTTATCTTTATTTTGTCTTTTTTATGTTTCACTAACAAAAAAATACAACTTATGATATTTTAGATAGTTATTCGGTGTTCTTACCACGTGACCACGACCACGTGTGGTAACTGGATGTAGTGTGGAGAGGATTATGTGTCAACGAATGTGGCGGCCACTTGTAGTAATAAACTAGATTAAAACGTTAAAAAATGCTATGCTGATATAAGCGAGATACAGCGTGAATCTAAAAAAAGTACTATAAAAAGTATTTTCCTAAATTTGGTATTTGAACCCACTATTATCGCGTTCAATGAAGCACGTTACAACCGCAGAACAAGGTCATTATCCTATATATTTTTTTTATTTTAGAAATCAGATTTATGAAAGTAACCTACTTGATAAGATATTGAAATATATTTTGGACAATATAATATATATATGAACCCGTCGCGGTGGCACAAGCGTGGGATTGTAAACGCGACGGCTGTAGGTTCGATTGCCATTCGGGAGTAAAATATTTAATATTTTCATAGCGCGGCGTTAAGTTCTGCTATAAGTAAAAGATAGTAAATTCTAGAGGCATTGCGTGTTAAGACACGCAATGCCTCTAGAATTTATCTGAAAGTGGGGAACGAAAGTGTCTTAATGCGAACTGAGTGTCTCAACGGGTTCCCTCTGCCTGTCCTGCTATAAGCAGGATACAGCGTGAAGCTCTCTAGAACACTTTTAATTGCCATATATTTAAACTTATATATCGCCTTTTTAATTAAACACAAGACTATATTCAATACTTTAGATAACTTTAAACTAAATGAGTCACGTTAATTTTAAATAAATTGCAGCCTATTAAAAGTTAATAAGCAGAAAAAATAAAAACTATGTATTATTATATTTTTTCAGTTTGGAGCGCTTTTCGCGTCTAAAGGTCACTCGCACGAGCATCAAACCTGGACCCCGCATCAGAAAGAGATACATCTTCATATACATAATAATGGTGGATACCATGGAGACGATCACAATGTACCGATATGTAAGAATTGTTTTGTAGCGCCATCTATTATTCAATAGCTATATCATTTTAACGCGTTTTAATCGCTTGTTGCTTATTTTGCTTAATGCATATCGCCATCTAGCGGCAAATAGCGTAATTGCGTAATATTACCATTATTATTATATTTATGATTTATTTGTTTTAAATGTAATTATATGCTTCAAATATTACGCCATCTAGTGTCTATAAGCAAGCTGTGTTATTCAAAAAAGAAATCGCGTATATACGCTTTATCTACATAGTTTTATCATTCTACCAATAGATGGCACTTTAGTACATTTTATATATATATTCTAATTTATCGTACACATTTTCAAAACGTTGACATTTTTCTTTATTTATTTAAAAAATATAAAAATTTTTGAAACATATCTTATTTTTACCGTATTATATTATTATGAATTATATTTTTTATTATAAAATAATAATATCTACTACCATATTATATTATTTATTTCTTTGCACTAACAATGAGCTAGTGAAATGTTTAATTCTGGAGGTTATTGCCTCAACTAACGTGATATATAGTTAAAAATTAAAGAAATGCATAATAATCTAATAAAAAAAATTATCTTTCAGCGTCATGGAGCAGAGAAGGTGCACAAAACCCAGCCGAGGCGAAGGTTGTAAACGTTGTACTGGACCCTTACGCGGCCGGCCCTCAGACTATAAGCACACCGTACGGACATTACATGAAAATCGATCCAGCACATCCTACTAACAAATGAAAACTACTGTCTATTACTTCCATAGTTCTTTATTTACAAAAGAGTTTAATATTTTAATTTCTTCGCTGTGGTCGCGGCGAAGCGCAGCGTTGAGTTCCGCCACTCAACATGCAATGCCTCCAGAACTCGGTGGAAAACGAAGAGCAAAGTGTCTTAACACTAGGCTCCCACTGCCTATCCTACTGTGTATGCGATACATAAAATCATGTATTGATGCCATCGTGTGACCGTAAGCGCGACAGTTGTAAGTTTGATTCTCATTTGAGGTGATGATTACATTTGATTTATTTAGTAGATTTAGGAAACAGAGTGTTTAAACACCTATACCCACGATATTATGTGTAAATGAAACAATGTGTAGGTAATCCACAATTACTAACAACTGCCTGACAGAATACGGTGGTTGTAGGTTCAATCCTGGATATTTGTATAAAATAAAGAATGCGTAGGTGTATTTAAACATGGGCAGTATTGGATAGTAATCATACAAACATACGACTGAAAACACAATGGTTGTGGGTTCGATTCCGGCTCGGGGGAATGAATTATTAACATTGCCCCGCTCTACCAACAAGACTAAGCACGGCGTTGAGTCTCGCACCTGTTTGTTTCGACAATGTCCAGTAATAAGTAAACTCTAATTCTCAAAATTTTAAAGTATAAACAACATGATGTTTACTTTATAAAGTTACCTTAGAAAATATTTATAATATTTTTAAATTAGTTTTAATAATTAGAAAGACTATTTATTATTAGTTTTAAGTTAATTTATTTGTATTACCTACAGTTAGTATTATTAATAAATTATTGAGTGATACATTTGTTTTTTTTTTAATTTTTACATTATAAATGTGTGTAATTCTATTGTGTTCAGTTTGCATTGTTTTCTGTCTTCTTTAAAATATTACGTTTCTTAGCATAAATAAACATTTGGTTCTCTGGTGATGTAATTTATCTTGGCACTACAGAAATTAAAGTTTCAGTTCAGTTCTTCAGCTATGGCGTTCTTATGTTCTGTTTTCTTCTTTTTTTGGGGTGTTCTTTTAGTTGAGCACTAATTTTTAAACACGCATGTCAACGCATGTTAAAGAGTTCCATATATGTATATATATATATTTATAACAATGCTTCAACACAGACTCATAGTGTTTGAATCTTTGTCTTGACTATGGAGGGCGGATGTAAAGAGAACCACCTCAAATGGGAGGAACACTGAAAAAGTGTCCTGCTACCAACAGTAAGTAGCAGTTCAAAAACACACCAGGCCAGTCGCATGTTCATTTCTTCGCTCTGGTGTCGAGATAAAAGTGCGGCGTTGAGTTCCACTACTTCACACGCAATGTTTCCAGAATTCGGTGGGAAGTTGGGATTGGCGTGTCTTAACACTAGGCTCGCTCTGCATTCCCTGCTACATGCAGGATACAGCCGGGAAAAAACCTTCCAACAAAATGGCGCTAGCATACGCGGATGGAATGTGACAACATGAATGTAGCAATTGTTAATTGTTAATAGATTCAAGTATGCTGAGTTAGAAAATTTTATATCTTTACTGAATAGAGCAGATAGTTAATAAGTTATACTTCAACAATTTAAGCACTTAAAAAAAATATCTCGTAAATATGCATTTTCTAATATTTTTTCTCTATTACTACTACTGTAGCGCAACTCTTCTGTGGCACATTTTTATCGACACTTTTCCATACACTGAGACGGTTCTCCTTACCCTCTACCCTCCATAATTTTGACAAATTGACAACTGACATTATAACGGCCTATGTTCTATATTTATTTTTATTTCCTATCTTTCGTAGATAAAAACAGCGTTGAATTCTGACACTCTACATTCGATGTCTCGAAAATTGATCGGAAAATCTTTGTTAACCGAGTGTCATGACAATTCTTATTCTTTCCGCTATCTTTAACCTATGCGGGAAAAATCCCCTACAAATCCCTACAAATATTTTAAATAATAATACAAAACTTAAAATATTAAAATATCAAATTATTCACAATACTTGATTGACCTCTATAGTCTCCATAGTTTTGTTATGAATATGTAGATAGGTGTTTAATCGTTTGGATGACGTCACAACCAACCGGTTCTCCTTGACATATTCGCCCAAGAATATAAGAATATTAGTATACAGTGAATTCTTGAAGTTTATGTAAAACTAGAGACACAAACGCGGCTTCGCCCGCTTTCATTTATTTTTATATTATAGCCAAAATATAAAAATTTTTTTACATAAAATGTAGCAGCCTGTGTTGTTATTTTGATATATGAGTTATTGCAAACAAGTTACTGCAACAACTACTACTACATCAACAACAGCTGTTCAGTAGTTTTTGCGAGAAAGTAGTATATTAGTATATATATAATTAATATAATATTAATATGATACATTTTCTCTTTGTATAAGTTGGATAGTTCAACGAAAAAAAAATATTCGAACAAGTAGTTCCTGAGATCAGAACATTACTAACAGAGCATAAAAGTGTAGATAAAAATTAGTTTTTATTTTGGAGCCGCTGGCAGCAGGTTCACATCCATTGTGGTGGTTTTAAGTATTAATTTCACATAGCACACATTGTTAGTTTGATATTAGGTAATTTATTATCAGATTTTTAATTTGTTATTTTCTTATTGATTTTTTTCTATTTATTACAATGTTTTATATGTTTTTATCTTTATAGCAGTATATGAATAAAATAATGTATGTGCTTACTTAGTTCTTTTATTATCTTGAAAATTTGTGACGGAAGATACGATGCTTATACGTTTATTCCTAACGCAAGAATGGGTTTTCTTTTTTTTAAGCTTCACGGTTTTCCCATATATAGCAGGATAGGCAAAGGGAAATAAGGAACCCAGTGTTGAGACACTCCATTTCCATTTAGATACTCCGGTTCCTCACATTTCTTTGCCTGGTTACCAGAGCGAGGAAATGAAAATATGAAGTATTTGATTCAGTGGGAATCGAAGCCAAAATATGTCAAGTTTACAATCACACATTTGTGACTTTGAGCCATGGCTGGCTCTGGAAATTATTTGATAAAAAATATTTTAACTTCCTTGCTATGATGAGAAACGCGGCGTTGAATTCTACTATTAAATAAATACACAATGTCTAAACATTCGGACGGAAAGTGGAGAATGCATGTCGTAACACTACAAAGAATGAAAGTGTTGCTGAAAGAAATTGATTTTAGGCACTATAAAAAGTAACTAATATATTTCATGATTGATGATACGTAATGATGATTCTTTACTACTTAAATATTAAGCTGGACTATATTGATATACTGTTGTATATAATGATGTAATGAGACATAAATTAAGAGGATGCGGTAAAAATCTTTGTGCTAAAGAGTTGTTTTTGCGGGATTAAAGGGGTACCACATTTTCAACATCCTTTATATTAAGTCCAAGTAAAATTTAAGAAGCATCGTTTCACTTATACATTTCTAACCTATATCATGTAACTTCATAATTTTTTTTTAGCTTCACCCTGTATCCCGCGCATATAACAGTGTAGGTATTCCGTTCCCCACTCTCCGCCGAATTCTGAAGGCATTACGAGTTGAGTGGCGGTTCGTAGCATACTACAGACAAGATATAGTAATACAGTCCCGTCGAGTTTATTTGATGATGAGCCCCGAAGGTGGTAGATAAACACCTGAAATTAATATTAGTAAGACTATAATATAAATAATAATAAGTTAAATAGCATATGTGTCAAATAAATTAAAAGTGTCTATTTATTTTAATTAATCATTTATTTTATTTATGTCAGGTTTCTACCCCATTTGTGTAGTTTTTTTTGTCGTGTGATCCCGGTCTAGAATAAGATCATCCTGGTACTGCGGCGACTAAAGTACGTCATGTCGCCAGCAATGGCAACACACATGGGCAGACTCGACCGGATCATTACCACCCCCGGCATTTAACACCGGCGTTAAGTAGTGGCACCGGCGCCCAACCCACCTTACAGGCCGGCAACGCACCTGTAGCTCCTCTGGTGTTGCGCGGGGCCGTGGGCGGCGGTAATCACTTACCATCAGGTGATCCAAACGCTCGTTTGCCTTGTCCTTTTCCATACAAAAAAATAGTTTATCTCCCACAGTTTGCGTCGGTAACAATTACCTAAACACTGAAATTAAAACTATTTATTTTAAAAGTCATAACTCAAATACTGTAATTATTTTGTTAACTGATAACAGAAAGGTACCAGGGAGGTACTTAGTTTTTTTCAACTGGCTTATTATTATTTTTTATTAACTTCTAATTTTTTTATATCCAAATAGATTTAATTATTTAAAAAGTTTTTGTATAGCCAAATACGAGTATATGCCACCACCACCATCTTGAAGGGCCGTTCTGCGGAGAGAGGCCAGCGACAATTTAATATAAGGAGCAACCGCTGATTCTTCTTCTTCTTCTTATAGTGCCTCTCCAACCAGTGAAGGTCGGCAGTTAACTTCGCATATTTAGTCCTATCCTTGGCTAGATGAAGTATATAAGTATAAGTATAATGTTCTTCATAGAAACTTTTTCTATCACAATGGTTGCCAAGAGTTTATTTCGTCTATATAAATGACCCAAATATGCAACTTTACGTTGTTTGACGGCTTGCAAAAGCTTATGTTTTTGGTCAACCTGTCGTAGTACTTTATTAGATGTCTTATCAAACCAAGATATCTTCAAAACCCTTCTATACGCGTACGTCTTCTATACATTTTCTGAAGATCCTCTTTTATGGTCCTAATACACGCATCCATATAAAATCATGGGCCAGACGTAGCTTTGAAGCAGACGTACAGAGATGGATCTAACTGATTAATTAAAATAAAATGTATTATTTATCCAATAATATTTTATTGGGTAAATAATACATTTACCCAATAATGGTTTATGGTTTTACCCAATGGTAGCTATTTTATCGATAATTGTGCTTTATTTTTTTCTAGATCAGATTTTAAAACCACTGACTGAAAGTTATTTTTTTATATTACGTTCACACATATAGCAGAGTAGACACAGGAAAACTAATGTACTTCATTACTGACGTACCTTCCCATTTTCCAGAGATTGGCCTTATTACCAGAGCGAGGACATTCAATTATTAAATATTTCATTCGCTCGAATGGAAAATAAACCCACAATCTTCCGAAACCCGAAGCACTAGGCATTGTCTTTTCTAATATATTTAAAATATAACTAACTTCTACATAATTCAGTCAAAAAATTCAGCAACCCGACCTATTATTAGACGTCCTCTAAGTATCATGTGTTGACTTTTAAATATCAAGCCGCGACATGCGCGCGCGCACCAAGGGCGTCTCGTATGACGTCAGAATACAGAGAACTTGCCCCAAATCACTTTGAAGTTTGGACTAATAGCGAATTTATCTATAGATGCCATTTTTTATTTTTGTATTTTACCTTTTTGGTCCGTTTTTTAACTTTTTTTATTTTGTAATAATAACTTTAACTTTTGGGTTTGGACTGGAATTTGGATCGAATTTATATAAAATTGGCTTATTTTATTTTAGCTTTTTGACTTTTTTTGTGTTTTTAGTTTTTAATTTGTATACTTTATTATGTTGTACTTTGATATTTTTTAAATTTCAATATTAAAATTATATAGCACATTTAGAAGTATATAAATTAGCACTTACGCAAGTTCGGACGTCAATCTAAAAAAATAAAAATACCTTAAGTTGCGGAGTAGTTTTTAAATTAATCACGATGGGTTCATTAGTCACTTTGAAGAAGTGACTCCATTCGTCACTTTTAATGGGATATTGTATGTTAGGTGCCTGTACCCAACGTACTGCTTTGTCTTGGTACTGGATATATTGACTTAACTTAACTTAACTTAGCTTCACGCTTTATCCCTAGCGGGGTAGTCAGAGAGAACGGAGCGCCAAACGCTACGGTCTCTACATACCTCTTTCGCCCCGTCCACTGTCATCAACCTCTTCATACATGCCCTCCGGGGGATCCTCATGTTTTTTACGTGACCTTCCTCCAGTATCTTTGATGCTGTGTTTTCGAAGGTCAACCGAGGTCTCCCCCTACCTCTCTTACCACTCACTTTTCCACTGGATGTATTAAATAAGTTATTCCCCCGTGTGAGAATCGTATCCACATCCGTCTCAATTTTATCCATAAGTTGTGCCACTGCGCCATGTAAGTAATTAAAGTATCCATCCATCTCTTTATATTACCACGTTTTTATCGGGTCCACTTATAACAAAGTAATAAAATCTAAGAGAAATTGAATTTGACTTACTTGTATCATGTTGAAACGTAGCAGCAATGTAATCTTATGGTATCATCGAGCTGGTGTGATGATAGTGCCAGGTCCTGAATAGGTCTTCAGCGGTTACTTTTAAGCCTTAGACTTCTAAGAATACTTCTAAATTTTGACTCACATAATTTACAGCTCCGAGAACGTTCTATAGCACATAAGAGTACACGATAAAGGCGATTTTTTTATCCACATCACGCATTCTTCCATCTACAGATTTAGTAGTTATTTTGCAACTTAGCCCATGTAAAAATGTTACGCTTATCTAAATCTTTACCTAAATTACTTAACGAATTGTAATGTGGTTTTCACTAAGTGACACAGTATTTAAGAAGGTTTGTATTAACTATATATTACTAGCTTTTGCCTGCTGCTTCTACAATCCCCAGTGGTCTGATAATATACATTTTAAATAAGATTTGTGTGATACATCAAATATTTTAAGTATTTGACATTACTCTGGCCTAATTAACTGTTTTTTCCAATTAAATTTCGTACCAATAGTTCCTGAGATAAGTTACTTCCAACAGACGACAGAGAGAGACCTAAATAAAAGAACTGACACTGCTTCCTAACATTTTTTTTTATTTTGTACCGTCGACACAAACTCGACTTTATAATATCAACAGAGAAGTATAGATTCAAAAAGAGCAACAAACATTATTGCAGTACAAACAGACAAAGCCGCGACGCGCAACAATAGTCAATTTTATTTTAATCGCAACATCAAGGTAAATCTACAATTGTATTTAACATTTTGTTTTTGGCCACAATATATCTCTGTTAAGTGATATTTAAATTCACCATACGTCAGTCCCAACTGTTTACAAGCTACTGAATCGCTTCTACGTGAGTGGCGTACGTGAACGTAAAGTTTATATATTAGGTAGATTTTAAATTTCAGATAAAAATAAAATGATTTTATCGAAACTAGTTTTTGTAATTTTTATTTGTTTTTAAGTTTTTAAAAGATTTTTTTGTATCCTATATTTTATAGAATTTTTTATTAAACATAATAATTATTGAGGCTTTTTTCGCTTGAGTTAAAACGTGACGGGCGTATGTAATCATTTTGTATGAAATACAAGTATAACTTCATATACAAGTTTGTAATGATTTATAAATTTGAGACCAGTCACGGCACAGGGGCACAAAGCATGACTGTAAAATCGACTGGTTGTGGGTTCGATCCTCATTCGAACTGAAATATTTATTTACAGTTCCGCCGCTCAGCACGCAATGCTTCCAGAACTTGGCCGAAAGTCGGTAAAGGACAGTCTTAACACTAGGTTCCCTGTGCCTGCCCTGCTGTTTGCGATGTATCGCGTGAAGCTGATTTGTTTTTAATTTAATTTAATCTATATATTTTCACATTTCAGATAGATATATAAATATCTGCTTAATAACTCCAAGTGATATTGAGATAAATGTTGTTGTCATTAAATGGGGTAACAAATACATGTACCGGTTTTTCTTTTTGAGTTAGGGAATCCTAAAAATCCTATAAAATTTCAGACAAGTATTAATATATACGTCACTTACAATTTTTACAGTTCTTACTTAACGGAACTCAACGCAGCGCTTAGCCTTGTTCCCAGATCCATTCTCCTGAGTGAGAATCGAACTCCCAACCGTTGCGTTTACTCTTTTTTTTATAATTCTTTTATACTACTTTAATTCTTCTATTATCTTCGCTTCTCTCCAGTCTTCTATTGTAGAAGTAAACGGGACAAAACGTAACCTCTATCAGGCTATGTCTGAAACATCGTAAGATACAGACAAAGCCAAGGAGAGGCTAGGTCAACATCCCAGTTCTTGATATCTTCTTACATTTCTTCATTTTCTTTCTTCTAGATTCTTGGTAATACATTATTTACAATATAAAGCTATAGATAACTTAATTACTTAGAAACTATAAAATACACGATTTAAATTCAAAATAATCATTTCAAATACTACACTTAAGGAATATAACACACATAGCATACATACGTAACAAGCCGTAGCATGGTAGGCAGAAGAAATTTTCTTAGTGGCGTAAGTCTATTTACTACAGCAAGGGAATGGTTAAATGTGAGTTCATTTTCGCACTCTAAAAGACAAAGTTAATTAAGCTATTATTCCGTTAGTTTCCTCTTCAAGAAACCAAATAATGGAACATTCTGTTTTCTATTGTCGCCACTTTATTTTTTTCCTTATCTCAGCGACGAAAATATATTTTTTTTAAAGCAAGGCCTCGTAGTTCTACAAAAATACTTTTAGGTACATTGCCATGTTGAATGTGAGCAAAAAAATTGAATGGAATTCCTAACGTTCATTTTGCTAAAACTAGTTAACGCGAGCTAGTTTTTTTTGGTCTAACGTATGGCACAGTGGTGACTATTCCGTTAGAAAAATAAAATAAAATTAATTAAATCAGCTTCACGCCGTATCCCGCACACAGCAGGGTAGGCAGAAGGAACCTTGTGTTAAGACACTCCATTTCCCACTTTCAAGCCTCAGAAATTAGTACAAATTATAGTTACGGGTTCAAAATTCAAAAATAGTTTAATGGATCAAGAAAAGCCCTTCCATCTGAAGACGATGTTCACAACAATCATATAAAAGACTTCAACGCGCTAAAATGTAATTACACTTTATTAGTTTAATGTACTAGCTATCATTATATTTTTTCTTTTATTGCTATTGCATATAATTTAAACAAATGAATGCAAATTTATATAAACTAGTAAAATAGGTATTTTTACAAGTATAAACGATTCAACAAATTCTCTTAATTTCGATACAAAAAAAAACTCACAATAGCGAGAGTAAGCAAGAAGGAACCTACTGTGAAGACATGTATGTTGCAGAACTTAACCCTGCACTTGTCTCGTTATCAGAAAATGATTCATTCCCTGTAGTGGAAATTAAACCCACAACCGTTACGTTTACAGTCAGACGCTATACCACTACGCCATGATAGCCTGGCGTCAATTGCGCCACAGTGGTGTGCAAAAGATTAAAACAGTATAAACATTCTTATTAACTATTACAATTTATTTTTAGGTGGTTTAAAGTTCGTAAGTAATTTAGCCAATTATTTTTTCCACTACAAAATTCTTCATATTTATTGTAAAATATATTTTAAGAGTCAACGGGTCCTGTAGGTTATGTTTAATTTTGTTTTATTTCCTTCTTATACGAAACCGGGCAGCTAGTCACGGGTAACAGACACTATATTAAGATTTTTCGATCAGAGAAGATATATAATATTTTAAAAAGAGTATGTTATTTAGATATTAGTTTAGATTTTTATAGCTTCATGCTTTTTCCGCTTAACAGAGTGAGCTAAGGAAACCCAGTGTTCATTCGTTTCTCTACTCTCCGTCCAATTTGCGCGTGGAATGGCGAAATTTTAGCGCTGCGCTTTGTAAAATGGTAAATTATTTAAATATGTTTACATTAAATATCTTTTTCACTGAGCCAATATCACTTCTATAATAAATATAAATTTTAACACCAAAACATAAATTATTATACTAAACAACAATTATTATCTTAATTGAAATTGTATGCAAATTAAGTTATTATAACATGTTTTTTTAACCTTCACAGAGTAGCAGAGGTTAAAAGGCAAATGATCTTTTAAGAATATTTCAAGAGTCCTCAAAGTCATGTAGTGTAATGACATTAGGTATGTATGGAATATGGATCTACAAAATATATAAAATATTAACTACAAACGTGCAGCTTCGCCCGCTTAAACTTCTTGTCGTATTATAGTCAATTTTGTAGCCTTTGTTTGTTATTTTAATGTATAAGCGATATTACAAAGGTTTCATGTAAATCTATTTTAGTATAAAAGGGGAAAAGACATACATCCTCACAAATTTTCTCATTTATAATAAGATATTAGTAGATAGTAATATTTTTTAGCTTTACGCTGTATTCAGCATGTAGTAGAATAGACAATAGCGACTAAGGAGCTACCACACGAAGTCCAATGTTTGAAAATTTTAAATTTAAATCGAAATAAAAAATATCTAAATAATATTTACTAAAATACGAGTCTCATGTTTCCTTGTCATTAAAAAAAAGAACTTTAAAATTTTGGCACATAGCTTATAAATAACATTTTAAAATGTAAAACAGAATACATTAGTTTAGAATTAACATATTCATCGACCGATGTATGTAAAACTAGATTTTATCAGAAGAACTTAGTTTTGAAAGATCTCCCAAAACTGGTCGTCTATTAAGGCAATGGAGTCAAGGATGTCGTGTTTTTTCCATTCGTTTTTTTGTGGGCAAAACTGAAACATCAAGAATTTTTGTTAAGTTGGAATTTTTATTTATGTCATATACAAGATAGCTTATGGCGCTTATTATTATTTTTATTATTAAAATATTAATGTATATTGAAATTTACTATTGACCATTTAATTTGAAACTTATTTAAATTTTATTATTACTAATTAAAATTTCAAGCTAGTTAAATCAAATATCATTAATTCGATTCGTTTGTAAATAATACAAGTGGCCGTTAAAAACTGAAGTTTCGTAAATTATAAAATTCAAAATTCCGTTTTTACGCCTCAAGAATTCTGTTAAATCTTCATAGTGATCCAAAAGGATGTAAAATTTCATCATTCTACGATTTTCCGTTATGTTTGTGCGTCTGTTAGTCACAGTAAAGGAAAAATTTGTATTTAACTATAAAATGCGTTTTATATTATCGAGACTACATGAAAATGGGGATGCTTTCAAAATACAAAGTAAATAGTTGCAATAAACAGATAGGTAGCAACTAATTAAGGCAGTTTTAAAGAAATTAATGAAACGTTTACCTAATATGGTATGTTAAACACTGCATAACCTTACAATTTTTTTTTTAAAAATATATTGATTGATATATTGATTGATTGATTTTTAGAACAAATATATTCTGGTGGAACTCACCACCACGCTATGTCTTGTTACCAAAGTGAGAAAAATGCCCTGGGTGGTAATGCAATCCACAATCGTCGCGTTCAATGTCCTGCCGCGTCGCCACGAGGGCGATGTATGTCTTATAGTATCTAAGCTATAAATCGTGATCTCATCTAAATACTTTCAAAAAATGACTAATAAGCTAATATTTAAAAGTGTTATGACTCACCTGGCTGACTCAATTTTTGAGACAACCTTCTTTACTTTTATGTATTTCCCAGATTTTTTATCTACCAAAACAAAAATTTATAGACCCACATATTCTAAATTAAAATGGAAATTTTCTTAATTTTAAGCAGAAAATTATTTGGGGATTATTTTTGCGAAAATTTTCTGTTTTGTCCGCACGCGCTGTTTTAGGTTAGTTAATGTTTAATCTATGCGCTTGAACGTCAAAATATTCCATACATTTACTCAAAAATTACAACAACAATTATCACTAAACTTCGCGGTGATCACCGTGTCGTCCACGAGAACTTCGCTTCGCTTAGCTCAATAAATCTTATTTACTATTAGTAGAAATTGCAACACTTTGTTGACGTTAGCTTTAGAAGTCATCTTTTATTGTAAAGGTTTTTCCTTAATTTTATCAGCTTCACGCTGTATCCCACACACAGCTGGGTGGGAAGAGATAAACTCGTGTTAAGACACTCCGTTCTCCACTTTCTGCCAAATTCTTTAGGCATTGCGTGTTGAGTGGCAGAACTCAATGCCGCGCTTTCTCTACGACGCCAGAGCGAAAGAATGAAAATATACATTTAAATAAATATTTCATCTCCTCAAGTGGAGATCGAATCCACAACCAGTCGGTTAATATTTTATTCGTAAAAATTCAGATAAGTCATTTACTTAATCAGATAATATAATATGTAGAGACATCAGTTCAGACGAAGTTAAATTAATTCTAAAATTCAAATAATAATAAATTAAATATTAATCGTAACATATGTCAGTACACCGTACAATTATTGGTGATGTCAATTAAAATTTAAATAACTCATTGAACTTTAGACCACCCCTGACCCTGGTCCCTGGACCCCTGGTCCCAACATTTTCTTGGTCAAGGACCACTTTTATATTGTTCTTAGCAGGGACCACTTTATGCATGTAGATATAATACCATCACCATCCCCAGTCATAAAATTAAAATCGTTCGCGGACCATATTTAGGGTTCTGCGGACCACCGGTGGTTCGCGGACCACTCGTTGGCAACCAACCTTTAAGGAATAACTTATCGGGAAGCTATTTCCCACTAAATCTTCACCTCTTTGTCATGAAACTTTGTTTATTGATACTAGAGAAATATATAAGAAATAGTTCCGATAGAGAGAAGAAATTTTGCATGCCATTGAATCACCATGCTGGTCTCCCCATCGCTTTGCAGGATGAGGAGCTCCAAATAATGCCTGGGGCTTGCGGCCCAATTGTTGTTGTGGTTTAAGGTTTAAATGGTTTTAAACGCTTAACACTACTGTGCGAGCCCCACTCTTCTAACATCAAATTCGAAATAATTTTAAAAGTACCCCCATCGAATATATTCTAGAAATGAATTCTAGGTAGGCCGGAGTCTATATGCTAATTATATTGTTTTTCTATTTTCATTCCTTTAATTTTAATAATATAATTTATATTTGTATCAACATTGACTAAATTTAGAACAATTTTGCAAATCAATTATTTGGGCATTTTTGCCCAAATAATTGATTTGCAATTTATTTTTAATTATGGCCTGGTTACTATAACCGAAGGCGATTTCTAAGAGAGCAGTAACAAATTGTATTCAAAATTAATGTTACATGAAATAAAATTAACATTTAACGTTTATTAATATAACCTTTAAAATACCTTGCTTCCTGCTAGTATCACCCTCGGTTTATAGTTTTTTATAATAATTTATAGTCCGAGCTGAGTTAATGAGATACGCTATGTTAATTATGTAACATGGCAACTTGTCTCAAGGTTTCTAGTAATATTTACATAATATGTTATTTTGCTTCAACGTTCTATCTTAGACTGTGACTAGATTGCGATTCGTGGAGTCGTTTGCGTATTTTTTTATATTCTCGGGTTTATTCGAATACTAGAAACTCGCTGCCGGCTTCACCCGCTTGACAACGCGACGGCTGTGTCTTCGATTCCCACCCGACGGATTGCAAAAATTTAATATTTTTATTTCCCCGCTCTACTAAAAAGGCAAAGTGCGACGTTGAGTTCCACCACTCAACACACCCAACATGGAGAACGAAGTATGTCTTAACATTATATTTCAAGGTTCCCTATGCATACCGTGGTAGGTTTGGAATACAGCGTGAAGCTAATAGATATAGTACATACATAAAATATTTTTAATCATTCAACGACATTATTGATTTACGTTTGATAATAATTATCGTAGAGACACGCAATCAAATTGTAGAGACACTTTGACTTTGAGTTTACCAAATTTTTTTACAACTTCAGCTTTTTCCCACATAGTAGGGTAGGCAGAGAAAATACGATGTTAAACTTTTCCCACTTTCCACCCATTTATCGAGAAATATCACTTTAATTGGATGGACACAACTCAACAGGCAATAGCGTGTTGAGTTGTGTTGAGTAGCGTAACATCTTCTTATAAAAGCGAAAATATTCAAATAATTTGTTTTTCCAAATGGGAATCGAGTCCATAACCAGTCAGACGCTGTGCCGCTGCACCACGACGGCCTTATTATTATTTTTCCTAGTAAAATATTCAGAGCTAAATACCTGCTTAAAATAGTAGAGAAGACTAAAATAATAACAAAAAAATATCGGCTTGGTATACATAGATACAAAGAATATAATAAATAAAAAGTAAAAATGTCAATAAAAATACGTAAGCAATACCTATTAAACCATACAATATTATAGAACATGGAAAAACCGTAATTTACATAACTACTAGAGAAGTGACGTGACGTGGCGTTTCTAGCAATATCGATTTGATGCATTACTGTAATCGATTAAACAATTAATCGTTAACATATGAATGAGAAAATATTTTTTAATAACGTATGTGTTAGTACGACATGTAAAATTATTTAGAGTAGAGAGGCTTAAGTCTTTAAAAAATCGCGAAGTACTTGACTGCGTACGACTTAATATTTTTGAAAAGTAGTTTGCTGTTGGTTAACTTTTGTTTTAATTCGGCCTAATTTTTATTTATTTATTCTTGACAGCTGTTAAGAACAATATGACGTCAAAATGAACTGTAAATGCGACGATCGTTCTACCGTCGAGGGCTTGACTCGGGGGAATGGATTATTTTAATGTACAGAACGGAGTGTCTTGACACTAGATTCCTATATGCCCTCTGCTTACCCTATTATGTGCGGGATATAACGTGAAACTATTATAATCGTATAGAACAAATGTAACAGATATATAAACTATTATAATTAAAAAGAGATTAAAATAGAATACACTTGATAATTTTGCCATTTTTTCTTAATAAAGGGTTTGTTCAAATAATTAAAAGCTGGTATGTATGTATACTTAGAGATTCGTTGCAAGATAAGGTTTCCTGTCCATTTTAGTGACTTTGCATGCTTAGTGATGTAACTTCCCCGAATAGATAGAAAAACCCATAAGCATTCCGTGTATATTCATTTAATATCCTATATCCTATATGTTTAATATCCTTCGGCGAGAATATGGGTATAGCCAGCTTGCTCATTTTTCTCTAAAAGAGTTTACATTTAGGATACCTATATAAAAAGGAAAAACTGTTAACCTAATCCAACAGTTCTACTAATTATTACCTTAAATAGAGAAGTCTTTTTTACTAATTTAGATTTTCCTTATTATGCCACTTAATTCGTCTAGCACCGCAACTCACCTCCGCTTTCACATTTTTTACCACAGTTAAGAAATTAAACCAAATCATTCTTGCGTGTGAAAATAGAACCTACAACCGTCACGTTTAACGCTTTGCCTCTGCACTACGTCGATAAATATATTTCACAATAAAAAAGGACCAATATATTTTAAATAACTGCATGCGAGAGACTATTCTAGCTGCGCAAAGTTGAATAACTGGTCTAAAGTTAAGTATATGCAACCCGTTTAAGTCTAGTTAATACTAATACCGACATTTTCTACAATTTTATAGTTTTTATTCATTAATATCCTGTATTATAGTAATAGGAAGGAAGATTTATATTATATTATAGGATTCCTTTCCCTATAGTATAATATATTATAACATAAATCTTCCTTCCTAAAAAGAATCAAGTGTTGAGACACTACGCTCTTCTTAAGCCTTTTGAGTGGCGGAAATCAACGCCGTGCTTTGCCTCGTTTCCAGAGCAAGGAATGAAAATATTAAACATTTTATTCCCTCGCGTAAGAACTGAACCCACAACCGTCGCGTTTACAGTCGCACACTTGCGGGTTTGATTCCCACACGCTGGTGCCTCTGCACCACGACTGTATTCATTTATATCTATATAGTTATTTTCTCATTGAAGTTCGAATAGGTAATACCTACTCACACAATTAATTATATCTGAAATATTATGCAATAGATCGAAAGGTGAATAGTATTTATATGAATATTTCATTACTTTTACTTATACTTAGGTATATCATAAGAAATAAAAAAATATTTATTTAGAACTTTACTTGAATATATGTTGCTCGGTACAGGATTCCTTAGATTGTTTTTTTTTACATTGAATTAGGTCCGATATATTTAGTTATTATCACTTATAAACTACGAAAGACTAGATAAAATCGAAACCAACAAATTATTTAGGTATATTATACTTTATTTAACATGTTAATGTGAAGGAACTTAACAATTCATATTTCACGTCACGCATTTGATTTACACAAATATTAAAATCTACGTAGATATTAATATAACATAATAACATAAAAACATATTTACATAGAATTAAAAATAGATATAAAATTGAAAGAAAAAATGGCGGGAATAATATACAGATAAAATCGAAAAAATCGTACCTCAGTTCGGATGCACAATTTAAAAAAAAAAGAACATAATATAAAATCGGCAACACACGTGGCGTACACACAGTATCACAATCATAACTGAGTTTTAGCTACGTAGGAGATTTTTCAAACCAATACGTCCTCCAAATCACTGTGAATTGATTAAAATTATAAAACTGGTTGAATAATGTTAATTGTGCGATGGCGCCGCGTATCGCGATGCGACGTTAGAGAGCCGTTGCCGGATTTAAAAATAATATTAAAAGAAAAAAATTAGCGATCTCAGAGCGTATGGAATGCTTAGTGAGGTGTACCTCTGCGGAGGTTCCGTATTTTGATTTTAATCATTTTATATTCTTTTTCATATTAATAATTACATAATTGCTATAACGCAATTTAAAAAAGATATATAGACTTCTTAGTTGGGCTGAGTTTAATTTATACGATAGCGATCATGATACCACTTTCAAGGTTTTATTTTATTAAGTGATCTTCTATTACGATTATTTTTTTAAATAAGATAATAATTGTTATTCTAATGAAGTCATAGAATATTTTTTTAAATTGCATTTTTCAGTTAGTGATATTATTGCTCATGTCAATTAAAAATCCATATAAATAAGAATATTTACGATTCATGTTCTTCTAAGTACAAGTTGAAAATGATAACATTTTAAGTATTTCTTTTATATGTAACATTGACAATATCATAAAAGTAACATTAAAAAATGTTTGTAATGATAGCAACTTAATTTTATTTTATGATATTTATAATTTTCATTAAAAAAGTAATATTTCAATTGTAAAAGCTATATAGCAATTTTGGTTTTTATTGTATATCTAAGGAACTCTATCTCCCTTCTCCGAAATGTCATTGTTCAAGGTCAGCGCGCGCGACACTCAACAAATGTCAAATGCAAATAATATGGCAACACCGACCCGCACAGAGTATACATATAATTTGCCATATTTATATGTATATGTACATACGTACATAATTATATTCGTAGCGAAATTATATATTTTATGTCCAACTATGTGTAATCGATATGTAGTTTAGATACATCACTCATGTGGAAATACATTTTTTTATTTATTGTGTGTATTTTTGTATTTAAGGCCATTTTGGCGCAGTGGCACAAACTTATGAATGTAAACGCGACGATTATGGGTTCGATTTCCACTCACGGGTTTTGTTGAATTGTTATCGTATTCGCTACGGATACAAAATAAAGCGCGGAGTTGAGTTCTACCACTCAGCACGCAATGTTTCGGAAAATGGGGAACGGAGTGTCTTATTACCTTTCCTCTTCCTACCCTAGCCAACAAGCGAAAGAAAAAATATTATACTTACTAGTAGTTTATTATACCTAGTATATTGTATACCAAGTAGGTTTTTTATATTTACTATTTAACAACATAGTAAATTATTTATTCTGCGCCAGTTGTGGTGAAAAGCCATAAAGTATGATACGACTGATTCTGGATTCAATCTCCACTCGGGGAAATAAAATATTCATTTAAATCTATATTCTCATTTCGTCACTCTAGTGTCGGGGCACTCAACACGCAATGCCTCGAGAATGCGGCAGAAAGTGGATAACGGAGTGTCATAGCACTAGGTTCCCTCTGCCTACCCTATAGTGTGCAGCATATAGCGTGAAGCTGATTTAATTTTTTTATTAATTAAGGAATAGTAATTCTATTTTTTTATATTGTTTTCTTTAATTATTATATGTATAGGTATAGCCCACAAAAACACAACATTCATAATGTTTATGTAAGAAATAAAGATTCCGTATTTGTCTCAAGATTTATTATAGACTAGCGATCCCCTCGCAGCTTCGCCCGCTACAAATTACAATTGTAATCTTTTCAACAATTTTGTTATGAACCGAATTAAAAAATAAAACTAACACTAAATGGTAAAGGAAGTTTGTCAAAATACAAAACTGAAAACTGCATTTAAATCTGTAAAGCAGTTTCTGCGTTAAGCAGTAGCGTGCACAAACGCTTAAACAAACAAATAAACAGACAAAATAATATAAAAATCATTGTTTTAAGTTCTATTATAATAAATAAATAAGATAAATTCTTTGAATAATATATTTTCTCACGTAGGCTGCCATGTTCAGATATATCCATATATATGTATTTTCTTTATTTTAATTAGCTAGCTAAAGCTGTACAATAATTGCAAGCTGTGAAAATAATTTGAATTTCTCAAACGTTCTGAAGAGTTTGTGCAATAATAAATATTCTAAAGAAATTTTAATTACTATAAACGTACCTGTTACACAGAGCAATTATGTTGATTTAAATTTTATTTAGAATTTGCCCTTAAAAATACAAGAGTGTATTTTTTTTTTTTGCAAACAAGACTTTTTTAGCTTCACCAAAGGCAGAGGAAACCTGGGAATCTACCCTAGTGTTAAGACACTCCGTTCCGTTCTCATTTCCGTTTTTCACCCTATTCTGGAGACGTTGCGGGTTGAGTGGCGGAGTTCAACGCCGCGCTTTACCTCTTCATCAGGGCGAAGCAATGAAAATATTAAATATTTAAATCCCCCGAGTGGGAATCGGACCCCTGTGGTTTTGCTCCGACTTTTAAGCATGGCAGTACTGCATGCACTTTTTTTTACTAAGGCTGAAGAAATGAAAAGATTTAATATTTCCTTGAGTAGAAATCAAACATACAACCAACTTCACAGCTGAAACTTTCCCTCTAGGTATTGCTTGTCTCGATATGTCATAATAATTATAATACAATTAAATATTTATTATCTGCTACAGCAATATTAAAAAAGGCTAATTATTAACTTATTACCATTAATTGCGACGCCATGTTTAGTCTATTAATTATAAATTGCCGTCCTTGTTAACGCAATTAACTGGATTTTACTCGATGTCGTAATATACAATGATGTCAAGACTTCTGTCATTAGATGAACTTAAGAATAATTTTACTTTTTTTTTTAACGTACAGAGCGGGGTAGGCGGAGGGAACCTGGAAATGATGAGGAAATGAATATATTAAATATTTAATTTCTTCGAGTTGGAATAGAACGCACAACCTATCGCATTTACAGCTGCAGAAATGTCACGCGAGAATAATAATAAATTCTATTTTTCAATAGCCTACATACATCCTTTTGCAATATTCATTTTGTGATGGCAGCCATTTTGCTTTTATTTTTCTATAGGTTAAGTAAGGTACATTTGACCCATATGAACAACAAAACTGATGATGTATAATTTCTTTGTCTTAAATAAAAATTAAGGTCACCTAATGCTAAATTATGCTCAGTCGATCATTGGAAAGTATGTTCTTGCAAGATTTTACCCACGTGAACAACCACGGCCTATCTAATAAAGTAATGGCCTACGTAAAAAAATTACTTTCTATAGCGGCGTTGAGTTCCGCCACTCAAGGCGCAATGTCTCCAGAACTCATCGGATAGTGGGGAATGAAAATGTATTAATGAGAACGATATATAACGAGAACGATGTGTCTTAAACTAGGTTCCACTTTCCATTATTCTTCACGGTGTTCTTTAAACAAATTGAATATTTACAAACTGGTGAATCGTTTTATTTCCTACATTTTGGCAATACAATATTTTTTTCCAAATACTTTTTTATTCGTTACTTATGTGTCAGCGATTTTCTAGTCGCCATTTTGTATTTTTTACTTTTTCCGTGAGCGCCAACAGAACAAGGCTCCGCCAGTCACGCAGTTGTTCAATAACACGAGATCTGCACGTTATGCCAATTGAATTAACATGTAGATTAGAATTAGTATTGAATTAAAATGTGCCGGTCGTGGCACAGTGGCAGTTCTATGAACGCGGTGGTTGTAGGTTCAATGTTGAATTTCTAGAACATTGAGTGGAAAGTGGGGAAGGAGGTGTCTTGATACTAGCTCCTCATTGTCTAATCTGCTATATGTATAATACAATATACAATATTTTGATATATTTTAACACATTTTCATAAGGTTGAGTTGTAACAATGTAATAAAATGTAAAAAAACAATTTATGCCTTTAGTAATAAATATGGTATCATCATGAAACTTCACAGCTGAAACTTTGGTATGGCCGGTCGCAGCGGCACAAGGTGTGACTGTAAACCGACTGGTTGTGGGTTCGATCCCTACTCGAGGAGATGAAATATTTACTTAAATTTATATTTCCATTTCTTCGCTCTGGTGTCGAGGCAAAGCGCGGCATTGAGTTCTGCCACTTAACACGCAATACCTCCGGAATTCGGCAGAAAGTGGGGAACGGAGTGTCTTTCACTACGTTCCCTCTGCCTACCCTGCAGTGTGCGGGATACAGCGTGAAGCTGATGAAACTTGATAGATCAGATGACATTACAATAATATGGTATCATCGAGCTGGTCTGATAATTGAGGAAGGACCGTAATAGTGGAGGTCCGTAATAGTGGAGGTTACTAGTAAACGAGTCTTGGTTCTTGTAGAAAAACGTTATTTTTATTTAGTCTGTAGGTTCAGGCTCATTATTACATACATTTACCTTAGTCCGTACGAACGTACTCTAATTTCTTTCTGAAAACCGGTACGTGCTAATCTCAGGAACTGGTGGTTGTTGAAATCTTGTGACGGATACTCCATTTCTTAGAGAAAGCTTTTGGCTATATTACATTACGCTAAGAACAAAAGAGGTGATATATTGTTAAAAAATATTTTAAAAACGAGAAAGTCCAGCTTTGCAGTTTCCAATGGAAGAGGCACTTGACCACAAAACCACGCAAGAATAATTTTGTAATAAAATAAAATCTTAAGAAGCATATATAAAACCTATATTGAAATTACAACATTTAAAGTTGAAATTAGCCAATATCCACATTAAATCGGACCAATAGCAGCATACATTTATAAGTTAATATTAGACTGGTCTAAAGCAGGTAAAATCAAAGGTTACTCGTCAGTCTAGGTCATTCAGCGTGGGCTGGATCTAGGCTGGCTGTCCGTGGGTGTTGGTATTTGGAACTATTAAAAAGTTACATTGACAAACAGTCGTATACGAACGAACGTTTAATATTTCGTAACGCAGATTATATTATTGAGCAACAACTGAATAGACAATTATTGTTCATTTGTTTGTCATAGTAATATCTGATATATCTTAGAAATATAGATTTATATAATAATACCATTTATTTTAATGTAGAGTATGATAACTGCTTCATATTTCTAAATAAATGGAAATTTGATATTATTTTTTTTATAAATTATTTTTTATAGAAACATCAAAATCAGTGTTACGCTGTATCCCTCAGAGAAACCTAGTGTTAAGACACTCCGTTCCCCACTTTCTGCCGAATTCTGAAGGCATTGCGTGTTGAGTGGCAGAACTCAACGCCGCGCTTTGCCTCGTTTAAATGAAAACTAAATTTAAAAAAAATATATTTTTTATGTAATCGTATTTAATCTATGGCACTATGTTTTGGCGGGAAAATTGACAACATGAATAAACAAAAATAAATGTAATACAAATATTTTATTAAAAACAAAATAAGAAGCCGACGAAAACTCGATGGTTTTCGGCTCATTTTCCACTCGAGGCTATAAGTTTAAGTATTTCAATTTTTCACGATCTCCTCCAACACAAAGTGCGACGTTGAGTATCGCCTCTCAAAAATCAACACGCAATTTATTAAAAATTCAGTGAATATTGGAAAATGGAGTGTCTTAGGATTGGGTTTCCTTTGCTTACTGTACCATATGCGGGATACAACGTGATCTTTAAAAATGTATGTAGTTATTATGTGTTTATTATTTTAAAATAAATTTATAATATATAATGTAAGTATTTTGCGGATGGCATATTCAAATTGGTCGTCGCCGGATGAGGTCGAATACCAACGTGTCGGGCGTCGGGACTCGGCGGAGATCCGTGGAACCGTGCGTGCAACAGGCGTAGCCCGATCATTTTTTATTATATAAAAAATAATGTTTTTTCATTGACTTTATATTTAGTTAATCTTTGGGGTCCAATACTAATGGCTGTTTTTTTTTAGGTTCACACTGCACGCAACCTTGGAACCTAGTGTTTAGACACTAGGGACATTTCAGTTGCCCAGTTTCCACCGATTTCTGGAGGCATTGCGTCTTGAATGTAAAAATCATGTGGCATACAAAATTCTTTACAGAAAAAATACAAAAATATTGTCCGCTACATGCTTTTATCCGCATAGCAGGATACGCAATAAGAACCTAGTGTAACTATATTATAATCCATTCGCAGAACACGACGCCGTGCTTTACGCAGAGGTTAAGTGTTATCTGTTATCTGTTTCCAAATATTTTCTTGATGGAATTTACCGCTCAAACCGACTTGTTACCAAACAAGATAAAGTGCGGTATTAAGTTCCGCCACCTATCTCTAAAATTGTTCAGAATATCAATGATTTGAAATTATAAAAAATACCATGTGCATTTTGCATACAGAACCACCACAATGTTTTATCAACATTTTTTCTTTCCAACAAACATTTTAACGATTATAAAGTGCAATAAGAGTAAAATATTGAAATATGGCCGCTGTGGGTATATGTATTTAAATATATTGATAATTAAAATATTTTGTAGCGAAGTGAACTTATTTTTTATATTTTATAAAACCGTAAATCACTTAGATTATGTCTATACATAATAGTTGTAGGTTCAATTCTTACTCAAGGCATACTCATTATATTTAATTTATTTGTCTTTTCTTTTAAGAGAAAACAAGGTGCGGATAGCTTAATGTGCTAACATAATAGTCATTACGCATAATTTAATTATGCTGATATGTGTTTCCTTATGTTTCAATACTTATTTTAACATATAGGAAAATATTTTAAATGTGAAAATTGGGAAAAGGTGTTTTTTTTCGTATATTGCAACAAACCTTTTACCTGCACGCAACGTTAAAATAATGTATTTAAAAAAAAATAGCTTCACGCCTTCTCCCCATAACAAGGTTGGCAGAGGGAGGTCAGTTTTAAACCTACCACCTCCCGTTCTATTTTCTGAACATTTCGAGGTGAATTGTGGAACTCTACGCCGTGCTACGTTTAACAACAAAGTGTGTTTAGCAAATAAACACACAACTATATGTTTAAATTTCATGTCACTTTTTCGTCAATCTATGTAAACTCTGGATTATATATCTAAAACGCCAATGTTAGTAATACTAAGTAAAGTGCTTTATCCTATGACACATTTAAGGTCTTTCTCAATAAATACTTTATTTGAGTTTAAAACGGCGTAATAATAATTAAGTTTCTACATAGATTTTATGTATAGTCTATGTGAGAATGTGTTGGCGCATAGCATCAGCTGACTTCATACATAATGTATGAGTGAGACACCCGGATGTCTGGTAGTCTGAGAGCCAGCGTAGCTCATGTCGTTTAAATTAATTCAATGTTAATATTATTTAGCTTTAGCTTCCATTTAAAAAAAATACATACTTTTTACAATTTCAAGCTATTTCCCGTATCACAGCCGAGCACACCGATAGTTTTCAAACACTGTGTTCTAGAGTCTAAACATTGCCTGTTGGGTGGCAAGACTCTTCGCATTTAATATTCAATTCATTCCTACTAGTTGAAATCGAACCCACAACCGTCGAGTTTACAGTCAAATAATGAAACACTACTTCGCCACGATGACCTCTGCTCTAATTTACAAAATTACATGGTATACAATTTTATTTTCAAAATGTCTAATTTCGTATTTTTTTTTTTCATTTATACGTATCATCGAGAAGAAAACAGCATAATGAAGATGTAAAAAAATATAAAAACAGAACACTCTTGGTGTAATTAATCTATTACTTGTAAAGAGACCTAAAAGAGACCACATTATTCATATTCAGTTCTCCACTTTCTACCCGATTTCGAGAAACTGTATGTTGAGTGGCAGTACTCAATGTCTCTGTGTTGTTTCTCAACAACTGTTGTTATTTCTCAACAGTGGCTCTCCGACTACAATCTCTATAACCGTTGGTCATGATGTCATAGACGCCTCTCGTGTAACGGACGCGAAATAGCCTTCGAGACGTTACACAGTTAAATAGTATTAAGCAATATCGAACTAGCGACCCACCTCTGTTCTTGCAGAACTCTTGCTGTGAAACAAGGATTTTTTTTGGGTTTTACGTAATCCTAGATAAGCTAAAAACTCACTTAGAATGAATAATGACTCTTGTGTCATTCATAGTTCGTTATTTTCAGTTGATCAAAGTCGGTGTTTAAGGCTAGTGTAGATAAATAGGTAGCCACATTTTTTTACTGTAATAATATTTCGTGAAATTGATGATTCGAATCGGCAACTATCGTGTAGAGTGTTGCATATTCCAAATTCAATGTTTATGACTGAGTTACGTAGGCTGCAATAGGAGGGTTAAGAAAATACGATTTTTATATCTTAAACTTATATTAATAAAAATTTTAAATTTAAAATACACAAATTAAAATCTAAAACTAAACTATATCTAAGATTACTGCCTTCAATGTTGGAAGAACAGTAATCTGCTTAAAGCCTAAATTAATCTAACTTAACCTACGACTTAATTGCTCCACGATGGAATAATAAGTGTGGGAAAAGAAGCAATTCCTTTCCCACCGGCGCTGCTCACCCGATCTCTCCTCTGTCAGCATTTTTGTTGCACTCGGCCGCCTGTCAGACGGACATATTATAATATTAAATATTTTTTCCGCCTGTGACACCGAGCGCTATATAATAACTGTTTAAGGCCATCGTGGACCAATGTTATGATATCTAAATTTAAACGAGATGGTTGTTGGTTCGATTCCCACGCAGGGAAATATATAATTCTTATTTCTTCTCTCCACAATATCTCAAATACTTTGGCGTAAAGTGGGGAACGGAGTTTCTAAACACTAGGATCCCTCCTATACTCGTGATACAGCGTGAAGCTAAAAGAAACATGACGGTGTAGATATTATATGATTAATTTTTATACGGTGTATTGTACTTTGAACTATTCTGACTAATTCATGTCCGATGTAAGGTTGCTGTGACATTTCAATGTGACCTCCACATCTCGTCATTAGCTCATTAATACTAGCGGCTGCCTGCTGTTTTGCTTAAAGAAAAAAGATTGATTTGTTGAATTTAAATTTTTTTCAGTCAAGTAAAACAAGGGGCACGTTTCCCAATAGTTTACTTTATATTGTACTGAAATGAACGGAGTATGAAAACTTTCCAAGATTTTTAAAAAGTCAGTTTTTAAGACAGAATGACAGTGTTACATATTTTTAAACATTTAATATAATCGTTAAGAAATATTGATCATTCTCTAAATATTGTGATTTCTTTATGTTTTTAGGGTTCCGTAATGTTTAAGGAAAAAAAGGAACTCTTATAAGATCACTTTGTTGACCGCCTGTCTGTATGTCTGTCTTGTCTATCAAGAGCCTTTATCTCAGGAAGCTTAGAGATATAGAGATAAAAAATATTAGAAATATATTTTTCTTCAAAAAACAGATATGACCGTTAATATCGCAAAAAACGCGTATCGACACTATAATGGAAATCAAAATTAATAAGGTACTTCTGGTAGACCTAGAATTATGAAATTTGGCAGTTAGCATCTACAGATGGACTAGTTCCGAAAAAATGTGTATACATTTGTGGTTAAATCCCAAAAAAAATAAAAATAAGAAACAGCTCAAGACCTCCAATTTTTTACGGAACGCTCTGTGGGCGAGCCCAACTCACGCTTTTCCGGTTTTTTTTATTTTAGTTAATGCAGTACCTAAAAACATGTTCTTTACGAAGTACAGATAGTATAAGAAAAACAATCACAAAGCGAGTCTGAGCGAGGGAAACAAGACACTTCCATTCCCCACCTTTCCCCTAATTCTGGCATTACCTGTTGAGTGGCTAAACTTAACGCCGCGCTTTGCGCCGTTACTATAGGGAGGACAATAAAAATATTAAATATTTCGTTTCCTCGAGTGAGAATCAAACCCGCAACCTGTCGCGTTTTACAGTACAAGCTTGTACCCCTGCGCCACGACATGCTTCTAGAATAATATACAATTAGACAAAAGTAAACTGTGATTGTTTCTAATAAAACAAATATTTGAATAAAATCGTATAAACTCAAGTCTAGATTATGCTACTTTGCACATGTAGCGTCATACCTGCTTACCTATAAATGTTAAAATTTGAATTTTCAACTAAAAAAAGCCAAGTGAGAGGTGACCTCCTTCATGAAGGGTTCCGTAATAGTAAGCATAAATTTCGCAACAATTTTTTTTTAGTTTTTTTATAATATATACTAATATAATAAAACGGAAGAGTTTGTATGTTTATTTGTTGGTTTATACGCAAATACATCTGAGTCTACCGGTCTGATTGACTATTTTTTCGCCGATTTCGACCTCGCAAACCGCCACGTAAGGCTTTCACTACCCCAAATTATGAAAATTATTGAATGTACAAATTATATAATAAATATTATGTCAAATGCAACGTAATGTAAAATAATTATAGGTGGTATGCAGGTGAAGAGCCGAGTGCGGTGCTAGTGTTTGTATAAATAACGAATTTAGTTGCAAACTAACTTCGTATTTAAACGGAGACATAACAGGTGACATTGGCGAAATAAGGAACATCACAGAATTTTAACTAACGAATCTAGTGTTGAGACAAACCGTTTCCCAATTTCATTTCTCTTTTTGAGGCACTGCGAGTTGAACGCGACGTTTTTTCTTGTTGCCAGAGCAAGTTCTCAATTAAGACACACTATAAAAGCTAAGATCAAGCTGTACCTATGTAATAAAATATAAGGATCTGTATTACGTTGTGACGTAACGTGACAGTTGTGGCTTCATATCCCACTCCATGATTTTTTACAATTTCGTTTCCCCACTTTTCACCCACGTTGATTTCCACCATTCAACTCGTTCTTCTTCTTCGAGAATTTGGCGATGTGAAAAGAGCGTTTTAACATTAGGATCTCTCTACCTACCCTTCTATATGCGGGATGCAATGTGGAGAGTGAGTGAAATAAATATAATAGTTCCGTTTCTTTAATTAAGCTACGGAACCCTAGAAAGACGGGAGTGAAGCATTATTTGTACGGAGTGACCTCAGCTATGCGGTGACGTCATGTATACCTGTCCGTTCTTAGAAGGATCTCACCTTCGCTTTAGAACCTACTTAATAGAATTGCCAAGAATGGATTTTGTATTAAATTTAATATTTTTGGTTAGCTTCACGCTGCATGCGGGATGCATATAGACATTTCGTTGCCTACGCCTTGCCAATTTTCGAGACATTCATTGTTGAGACGCGGTAAGTCTACAACACAATGCCACGCTATGTCTTATTACCAGAACGATGACAATAAAGTCATTCTTTTCCCCTAGTGGACTTTGAATTGGAAGTCACGATTTCAGCACACTCTGCCGATCTCTGAAGATTTTTTCTGACTAACACGCTCGAAACTATGCAACTTAGAAAATTGAAATTTGGTATGGAGGGAGCACTGAGAAGATAGATCTCAAAATACCTACGGGAACAAAGGATATCCCATTTTACATGTTAAAGTCTACGCAAGCGATGTTGCGGGCGCCGACTAGTTAACTGACTGTATTGTAGCGTATATATGCTGATGTTGATGCGATTTCATAAGTTTTTTTTCTTCCACGCTTTTAAAATCCTTCAGTTGACCTCACTCTTATAAATATTTAAGGCAATAACTATTAATCAATAAAAGTTATACTAAAACTGGTTTATTTTTACGAATAAAGTTAGTTACGTCATTTAAATATGTAGGTTTTTATTAAGGAGGTGTATGACATTGAGTTTGAGAGTTATTATACTATAATGATTTGATTTAATTATTTTTTTAGATAATTTACATCAATTTATGTTTCAAGTTCTTAAGTAACTCTTGTAGGGGAAAACGTCATTTTAGTGTTTTTTCGTTTTGTAGCTACAAATGTAACAATTTATTACATAGTTAAATCAGCTTCACGTTGTATCCCGCACACATCAGGGTAGACAGAGGGAACCTAGACAAGACGCTCCGTTCCCCAGTTTCCGCCGAGTTCTGGAAACACACCATTTTGAGTGGTGGAACTGAACGCCGCGTTTTGCCTCGACATCAGAGCGTAGAAATAAAATTATATATATAAATAAATAGGTATTTCATTTTCTCGAGTGGCGATCTAATCCACAACCAGTAGCGCTTAACAGTCACACACTTGTGAGCCTACGCCACTACTGGCCTCAATATATATAAATATATTTCTTTAATCATTTTATCTGCTTCACGATGTATCCCCCACATTCCAGGGTAACTAGAAGGAACCTGGAAGCGTAGTATTAAGACACTCCGTTCCCATTAAGACACTTCTGTTCCCCACTTTTTTCACTCAACGCCTTGAGAATTCGACAGCGTTATCAGAGCGACGAAAATAGAACGAATAGAACGATTTTTAACAGTTTATCACTTTGTTTCGTATATCAATATAACATATTTTGTAAAATGCTCATAAAAATAGCTTTAAAAAACACGATAAAACACATATCGTCTTAATGTTTTTAACTTATTTAGAAAAAGATACTATGTTTTTGCAATAAGTGATATGTATCGCCTAATAACAATACTTCACAAGAGTTGCCTTTGCCGGGTCGTTGCCTACCAGCAAATGCTCTCGATAGATTTTTTTTTCATATTTTTTTTTTCGACTTAGCTTTATTGCTGTTGGACCTGAGATGGTCTTGACAGCGTCACCGGGCGGGGTGGGACCAGAGTAGTTCGCCCCTGAAAAAGAGAAAAAGTACGAGTTTTGATGGACCCTCGTGAAGAGTTGACGATCGCAGAGGAATGCCCTGTGTATGCTAATCAAGGGGATTTCAACCGTTGGGCCCCGTCGACGTGCCGTGAGATAGGACTGGCCTCGCCGTCTCTTACGGCGGGTCGGATCCCGATTGACACAATTCCACTGATTTTATAGTGTTTTTCTCCTAAATCTACTCTTTTTTTACACGAGTTCGCTGACAATATTGTCTTTAAAATGATTATGTTATTAGAGCAAGAAATTAAACCAAGTAAGTATTATAGTTAAGGTGGATGAAGCCGCGAGCGAGCCGCTTAGTGTTTTATGAAATTCTTTGCTTCTAAGTAACTCATAGACAATGCATAGACAAAACTTTTTCTAGTTTGAACATTGAATACCCCTGTTTATACAGATGTGTCCCTAACCTAGTGTAGGAGTGTAGGGGACCACTAGGATATGAAACTTCAAATTTTTTTCTGAAACTTAATACTTGTTATTTTATTTCTTTAAGTCCACGCAAACAAGAGAAACATCGACGACTAGTACTTAAATAACAAATTGGTAATTCATCTCCTAATTTTTGAGTTAATTTTACTACAAACCGAAAACTGTTGAATTTTATTTATAGTTGGTGATATTAAAGTAATAATAATTATTATTTAAAATAATATTATCAATTAATTTATCTCAAAAATTATTGTAATTTACGTTTTCTTTTGTATTTTAAGCAATAATTGATTTATTCCACATTATTAGTATTTAGCGTCATCTACTTTAATTTTATATAACTTTAGATACACCACCACCTTGTGTTTAATAGCGAAACTATAATATAAATAAAAGTAAATTGTACTACTCAGTAATAATGCTTTTGAAACGACAGATGGCGCCACAACTTTCGCAATGGGCGGACTGCGCATGTCAGAGATACATGTCATTCACATCATTTTATTTTGTGTAATACTAAAATCGGGCTGCGGGTTTGTGTGAAACATTCGGATGCGGTACGGTGATGATCTTCCCGTCAGACCTTTGTGTTCCAATAATAGATTATAAGTGATCAAATAAATAGTTTTAATATCCTAAAATATAATATAATAGCGAATAACAAATTTCCAATATATATTTCCTTGAATTTTCAACAATTTTCGCGTTACACGGGAGGTTGTAGTATTGTTCGCTGGGTTTTTAATAATTTGAAGTGTTTCTCACTAAGTAGTGTTCAGTGTTCAATTCTCTATTTCGGACAGCGTTAAGGGCTAAATTTATATTGGGACAGATGAAATACTCCCGAAGGAACACGTAGAAATTGCGTAAGTACATAGTATTATATTTTACTATTACAAATTATTAATAACTTTCTTCTGTCATTTAATTTTACTTCGCAGTTTGACCTTATATCTATAGCTTTTTATTTCATTTTTTAATTAACCTTGTTTTTATGATTTACCTTTTATGAAAGAATTTTCTAGTAAAAAAAGTCGGCGCCAATTTTATTATCTATATCGTAAAATCCATAAAGAACAATTGGAATATATAAAAGTATATTGTAAATATGTTTCTTATAAATTACCAATAGAATACCATAATTTCGTAATGAAAATTATATAGGAAAATGTAAAATCAAAATCTATTTTTCAACAATGGTAATACATAATCTTGTAAATTAATTGTTGCCAAAAATATATTAAATACTTATCATGCACAAAATACCACAAATGAAGAACTGAACTGAACTACTAAATACTTATATTATTATTTATGAATTTATTTAAAAACTAGCACAAAAAGAGCATTTGATTACCCTAAGAAAAAATATGCTTTTTGTTTAATAACAATATTGTTGTTTAAATACAATAAAGTAATATAATGTAATAAAATAATGCTTACTTAATATTAAAACTGGAGCAAGATAAGATCCTAGAAAAGATTGATACTCTTCATATGAAGAGCATCAATACCCCTCTGAGGGCATGTATGTGCAGGTAAATTACAGAAGACGACATAATAGAGATTGCAAAGGAGTTTGGGGTTCCATTTCGGTGGTTACCCATCTAGTCGTAAAGCATTATTTACTACAATATTTTGATAATTCACCATATTTTGATTAAAGATATAATTAAATAATTGCAGGGGGTATGACTACACACAATGGTTGGTGAATTTTGATTCTAATTTGGAGAACTATTTAATTTCATTATTTCTCTCTTATAAAAAGGCAAAATGTGGCATTGAGTTTCATCACGTAATGCTCAGTGTGTAACCGGTAATTGTGCAGTGAATAGAAAATGGAGGGTTTTGACACTGGTCTCACTCTGTCTACCTGGCTATATGTGGGATACAGAGTGAACCTAAAAAATATCTTATTAAATATTGGTATAGATTAGTTTCTGATTTTATGCACACAAAGTAACAAGACTTAGATATATATACATAATATATGCAAGTTGTTTTGATGTTATATCATATCATAATTATATACATTTATTGTGGTGCTATACTTCATTTATATATCAAACTATAATTAAGGCTACGAGCAAAAGAGGTCTAAGTATACTTTTATTGAGAAAAAAATATTAGAAATTAAATGGTACAGCGTTAGACACCTTTGGACATTCTACCAGGAATTGATTATATAAAAAAATGTACTGTAAAATAATATATGACCTTGCGCAATAACTATTCTCAAAGATTCATTGACTTTGTCAATTTTGACTAAACTAGGCAGAGCTTGTTATTAATGTGTAATTGAGAGTTTTGTTATTAATGTGCCTTCGATGAATGTGAACATATCACTATATGCTACTTTCACCTAATATTCTCATTTATCATATGTGCCGTCGGGACACAGTAGTATAAGCACTTGACTATATTTTAGTCATACTATTCAAAGGTGGGCCCGACTCCGTAGTTCCAACATTTTGTTGGTAGTGGTAACCTTCAACTTCCATTATGAGAATTTTATGCTTGATTTTTTTTTGAATTCACTTTAGGGTTAGGCCTTTTTTATTTGGTGCCACGTAGCGACCTAACTTGTTAATTGCCAAAGTATTTTCCTCGATCGCTGAGTTTTCCCCCTTTGTAAAATAATTGCAGTATGGTTTTTAATACAATAATAAAACAATATTTAATACGATAAACTCAATCATTGTCATCTAACTGATATGTAATACAAACTTTTAGCTTCACGCTGTATCCCGCATGAAGCAAGAAACCTTGTGTTATGACACTCCGTTACCCAGTTTTTTAGACTGGCCGAACAAAACGCCGAACTTCATACTTGTAGCAAAACAAACAAACGAAAGTAGTGCATTAACCTGAGTAAAATCGAGAATGAAGAAGAGAGTGAACGATCGATTCTAATTTTGATTTATCCCAAATACCGTACGTTACATTATTAGTAGTATTGGAACATTCTTTTCACATAGTTTCACATCAAATTCATTGAAACTTAACTTTGAAGTCGCCGTGGTGCAGCGGCACAGCGCCTTATATTAAATTTTTTTTTCATTTCCTTGCTATGGTAATAAAATAAAACTTGGCTTTCAGCTGTATCACTCAAGACGCGCTATTTAGAAAATTGACTGTCTGAACACTTAGATTCCCTCCGTCTATCCTAATGAGGATATATTGTAAAGCTAAAAAAATGTTTATATTATGTATGATAAGAAATGAAGAAAGAGACTTATATTTACACAAATATTTATCCTTCGGAAATTCGAACCCGCATCCACCGTTCACTTTCATTGCAAACACCTGTTAAATCAAAAGCGTAACAGTGTTAGGTACGGCCAACGAATGTATTACGCGAGTTATTATACTTTAATAGGTTATTTTACTCATAAGAATGATGTTGCATTCAATACTACCTAGTACTAGGTATTGTGGCGTCACTTTAATGATATACGAGTCACGTCTAGACCGGATTGTACGTTTAATTTATTGTTAACACGCTAGCGCTTTAGTTTATTTAGTTCTCTATTAATCAATCAATGTAAGTAAATCTTCCAATATTTTCTTGCCTAGTTGTTGTCGTATACTCCAAGTTATATATTACAAGCCTAGGTTCAAGAAGAAAACCCCTATCAAACAGCCACGTAGGTGCTTCCCCTCCATACCACCTTCCCTGCATATCCAGTGTCGTTGTAAAAGCCAGTAGCGCTAATATCATAATATAACATTGTCGTATCTTCGACCTGATATAAAGCGTTGAGTTAATCTCCGCCACTGAACACGACACGTCGTATATTGAGCGGCAATCGGTTGATGAGAAAGTGGGAAACGGAGTGTCTTAAGACTCGGTTCCCCTACCTGCCTGCCTACCCTGTTAGAAGCGAGTTTACATCGTGAAGCTAAAAAAATAACCTGATAAGGGGGGTGTGGCGCAGAAGTACAGCTGACTACAGTTTTCATTTCCTCGAGACAAAACGAATTGTGAGTTACGCCTCTCAAAGTCTCAATACACGCAATATTTCTATAATTGTGAAAAATACTGAATTTCTCTGGTAAAAAGACAAAGCGTAGCGTTGAGCTCCGTCAATCCCAAAACGCAATGTCTCGAAAATTTGGCGATGCGTAGGGAACTGAGTGTCTTAACACTAATTTTCCCCTGCCTACCCTGCTGTTTGCGGGATACAGCGCAAAGCAGAAAAAAAATGATGTTAAAATTTACAATCATTAAAATGTGCGAATAATTTTCTTACTAATATTTTTATTAATTATTTTAAATTTTCACTAATTATCCGCCCGAATAAACCGCATACCCAAATATGTCAGAATTTGCAATAAATCACATTGACCATTAGATGGGAGATTAACCATGACATAACCTTTGCCGGTGTGGTATAGGTGAAGGTCGTGACTCACTGCAGTTGATTCAGTACCGCCCCAGCAAAACCCCACCACCACCACCACCCATGGTATCGTTCCCGATACGTAGGTATACTACGATTTATCAAGATTAGGGCCTAGGAAAGGATTAGTTTTTAGGTATAAGGCTTTGTTTATTTGTCATTGGTGGTTTCTCTTTTTAATATTTTCTCGCCGTATAAAATGGTAAGCAGTGATTTCTAGTTTTTAAAGACATTGCGTGTTGAGTGGTGTAAATCAATGTCGCACTTTGTCTTGTTAAAAGTGCCAAAAAAAAAAATTCACCTTCCGGAGTGGAAATCGAACCCACAGGTGTGACGATTTGTAGGCAGGCGACGTCCTAATAGACAGCGTAGGAATTGTATATTATGGTAACAAAAATATTTTGTTCTCATTTGATTCGTATATTTTATTGTTTTTGACATTATTACGTACGTATAATTATTTTTATCTGTAGGTAACTGGATGATCACTCTGAGTAAAAATTGAATGTGCTACAGTCGTGTAGTACAAAAATTTCGCAATTGCGCTACAGTGGCCACAGATATTCAAAAATATATATAAACGCTGTTTAATTTGCATAATTTATTCCAGCTACGTTAAAACTCGCTCTCTAATATAAACATATAAACAGTAATAAGATTTACAGCTTGAAGTCTGTCTTTTTTTTAGCTTTACGCTGAATCCCGCAAATAGCAGGATAGTGCCGACGGAACGGGTGGAGTAGACACTTTGTCCCCACTCACCGCTAAATAATTCGAGACATTGCATGTTGAGTGGTGGAACTCAACGCAGCAATGCATGAAAATAACTCATTCATTCAACACCCAAGAGTAGGAATTGAACCCACAGCCGTCGCGTTCGCAGTCAGACCACTTATGCCACTGTGTCACGATTCGACGGCATCTACTTCACGACGTCCATCTGTCGCTATATATAGCACGTTGTGATGTAAAACTTGTACGGTTCCTGTAATGTTTTGAATATTTTACCGACTCAAAAAAAGAGATTATCTGTTTTACATGGATGTGATTTTGTTGGTATTGGATAATATATGAGTATGATGATTTATTTAGACTGCCTAGAAAGTTGTTTGCTTGCAAGCTAAATTTTGTAAGTGTATGTAAGTCTGTATATCTATCCACAAACTCGAAAACTAAAAGCCTATCGTGATTATGAATAGCCTCGAGAAGCAAAAAAATAATACACAAGTGTTGTTTATTCGAGTTTGTGTTGGTAATTCGAGCAGTGTATCATACAAACTTGCTCTCCCGTACAAACATATATAAATATAAATAGCGATTGGGCGGTGTGTAAGGGAACAGAGTGTCTTAACTCTATGTTCGCTCTGCCTACCCTGCTATATGTAGGGTACAACGTGAAGCTGAACCGTCCGTCTGTTGGCTTTGTTGTTATATATATACCATTAAAATTTAAAACTTGTACTGCTTTCTGAAACATTTTGAATATATTTACCGTTAAACGCAGTTTTCTTTTTGGAGTTTTTACTTAGGTATCACGCTTTTTCTCGCAGGTTATGTATTCAGAAGAGGCAACACAGTGTTAAGCTCCACCCGAATTCGAGTAATTGTGTATGTTATGTGACGGAAATAAACGCCGACTTTCCTCTTACCGGTTCTCTAAACCGGAAATTATTTATTCTTTCGAATGGAAATCGAACTCACAACCAATCATTGTATTATTTATACTCGTAGATCGATAGCGTAATTCTACACAAAACACCTAGGAAACTACTTTAAACTCTAATTAAAAATCTCCGTTTTCCATTTACCTTCCTTGCGGATATGTATTCTTGACATAGCATTGAAATGCGGAACTTAACGCCGCACTGTGCTTACCAGAGCGAGGATATGAATAACCATTGTATTAATTAATTATTTTCATGATACACACAACAACTTACAACATTTATAGATGCCAGTTAATTATTCGGACACATCCGCAGGTGGTGGCCGTCAAGGAACATAACTCTCGTTCAGTAGTTGAATATTTTTTATGCCCGACAGAATGACGTCCGTTTAGATTTACGGTCGCTGAAAACGCTTTTACCGTTTCGATGCTATACATACTATTACTGGGTTGTCGTGTAACATAATATGATATAGTACGTAAATACATATTCACAAATGCTAAATAGAAATTGTTAAATTTAAGTATTTTTATGCCGTATTAAGTGGGACGAATGGGGGGATCGAATCTTCATGGCATATTATGACAACAATTTTTATTTTTTAAATTATTTGAAAGAGGCCATTCGTGGCGCAAGGGTACAAACTGTGATTGTAAACGCGGCTGGTTGTGGATTCGATCCCCTTTCGAGGAAATGAAATATTTATTTAAATATTTCCATTTCTATGTTCTGGTGTCGTGGCAGAGCAGCCAAGAGTATCTACCACGGCTCAACACGCAATGCCTCCAAAATTTGGCGGTAAGTTGGGAACGGAATCTCTTAACACTAGGTTCCCTCTGCCTACCCTGCTGTGTGCGGGATACGGCGTGAAACTGATTTAGAATATTTTTTTTACATTTAGAAAACTTAGTCGATATAACAAAACAATTTTTACTTTCAACCGAACAAATAGAGCCAGGTACCCGTTATATAACGGAACCACATTGAAATAAAAGCTTTCGAAAACAAATTTTCAACGACATTTTTCGCGAAAAATTGCAAAAAAGTTAAAACTCAGTTGTAAGATGTCAGTTGGTAGCGAACTTAGGCGACAGTTGTTTGGCTTCGGTGTCAATAGAACGTATATTTATAATACAGTTTATTTTATTTTGTTCATACCAGAGACCAGTCGCGGCGCAGGGGCACAACGAATGACTGTAAAACCGACTGGTAGTAGGTTCGATCCCCACTTGAGGAAATCAAATATTTATTTACGTTTATAATTTCATTCTTCGTTCTGATGTCGAGGCAAAGCACGGCGTGGAGTTCTGCCATTCAACACTCAATGCCTCCAGAACTTCAGAATAGCGTAAAGCTGATTTTTCATACTATTTTGTATATTTTTTCTCTATTAACCGTTAGCAAGAGTGAGTGGTAAGAAAGGCACGGGAGATCTCGATCGCCGTTCGAGAACACTGTATCCTGGGGTAAGGTGGGGTAAAATGCCTTCTTGGAGGCCATATAAAAAGGTCTTCTTGGAGGACATGTATGTTCTTACGTATCGCATCGGGTTGTCCCTGGTACGTTCTTAACGTCGACCTTTCGTCGTCGACGGAATCGACGACGAAGTCCAGTATATTCCACGGCTCGGCCGCGTCTCGGCGCGGTCGGGTCCAGCGGTTAGCTCCCCTAGATTAGTCTAATCTTGTCCCCCAGTCGCGGCTTCACGTCACGGCTGGGTTTGCTTAGAATAGGTTAAATCCCAGCCCGCTCGGCGGTTGTAAGCCGAGGTTCGAGCCCCGCAGGGGGTGCCCTTACAGCCGTCGACTCCCTCTCAAGCAGCCACGTAGTGCTTGCATTTCTTCAGGGACAGAGTACCCTCTTCCCTACCCACCCGGTGTCGCTGTAAAAGCCAATAGGGCTAACAGCATTAACTTCAAGATCGAAAAAAAAAAAAAAAAAAAAAAAAAGGACATGTATGATAAAGTACATGATAGTGGACAGAGTGTAAGAGGTATGCAGTGACTGTAGCGATCATTTCTCTCTGCTTACCCTTTATCCCTAGCGAGGGGTCTAAGGCTAAAATTTCAATGGCGTTTACTTTGTCTACATAATAACAAAGCCATTGCAAAATATAAACAGAGACGCCATTGCTGAAAATATACTTTTTATTATAGCGTCGTATCTTTCATCGGCTGTTTATAATATATCTTGGCAAATGAATGTTAAGTCAAACATCGGGATATAATAATAGTGTTGTACGTCACGTCCATTAGTCGGTTACATCACTATTTCACTACGCGTCAGCGGTCAATGTCGAGGTAGGGATGGATGGGAAATGGGAATAATTACTTTCTTAACATTTAATTTTGTATTTTTTTCCTAATCGGTTGTTATATGGAATATGGACTTATTGAGATCTAGATCTTTATTTAATCTTTTAATTTGAGGTATTTTAACTACACAGGCAAATTATTAATACTTCGTAGTAAATCACATTGGCTCTAATATTAGATCATTTTAAAACATAAATAAAAAATAAAAAATAGTAATGAACTTAGCTTTCAACGTAAATAATACTTTAAGCGATATTTCAAAAAATAAAATAGAATACATATGGTAGACGCATAATATAAAACTTTTTTAGAATGTCAATTATTTTGATAATTTTAATATATATTTAGGTTAACTATAAAGATCCTGTTATTTGCTGTTCTCGTAAAAATTTCGAGAAATCCTCCCTTAGTGCATCTAACTAACAGATGCACTAAGGCAGTCATGATCTAGATGCTAGTGGCAGTTGTGAGTCTATCAATGGTGGAATCAATCCATGGTGAATCCATGTTGCGTGATGATGGCGAACGGAACGTCCTTTGCACAATTTCTACATTCTATGCAATTTCATTATTCTTTTAAAATAGCCAAGTGTTTTTATTCTTTGATGTAGTTCCACAGTTAAAAATCTTTTATTTGAGGTAAAATTCTCGTACAATTTATATACTTCGAATTGTAAGCGGAAAAGGGGTTGAAAGAAATACTGGTCTTAAGAAATTTTAAATTGAACGCTAAAAGGGCTTTTGAGTAATACATTTAATAGCGAGATTACTCCAAGAAGGGAAGTCATAGGTTCAGCTGAATGTCTTGGTAGCTTTAGTGTTTAAAAATATTGTATTGACTTATTGACTGACTATTGGATTGACATTTGAAGAATTCCGCGGCTTAACCTTGTGGTTGTCATGTTTATCGCGTTTAGGGGTTTGGGGGTTTGGGCTCTGCATCTGTAAAATACGTAATTATTTGTTCTTAGTCTATTTTTGTAATTTTTATATTCAATATTTTTTATTTTTTTCACCTTTGGTAGGGTACATATATAATATAAATATCATATATACATATACAAAATACATTTATGTAGGAATGTATGTACTTGTTTATCATACAAATAGTAAAATAAAATTAGAAAATCTTAAAAATATGTTTATGATTGAAAGAAAAAATATTTATTAGGTGCGTTTACGTATTTTCACAATCTTAATGTTCATGCAAAATTTTCTATTATAATATTATTGTTTAATTGATATTCTCAAAATGCACATCATTATAGTGTAAACAATGGAAACAACAAGTAAAAAGCGTATCGACAGATGCCCGTCAGTGGGCGGCAAAGAGGCTTACACATTGCAAAAGAATTATATACTGAAAAGTTGAAAGCTGAATGAAATTTCACGTTTTTTATTTTTCACGTGATTTTTTCAGTGCTTTGATCAAATTTTCCTGTAACCCATAACGGGATTATCTTCTATATTTGGTCTTTTTTTAACTAGTGACTGCCCTTTCGTTTTTTGTTAAATCTCTCTCCGTGTTTAGGGTGTTAGGAGGAGCTTAACACCCTAAAGGTCCTTCATCCAAAATTCAGCTTTCGTATTCAGTAGTTTCGACTGTGTTGTCTGCCGGTCACAACAGAAGTTGAAAAACTTTGTAGGTACTCGTGCTGGAAAGCATAAATATGGTTGGTTATTAATATCTAATTTCAACCGCGTATGTGATAGATATACCTACACGTCGAATTGACTCCACTTTTTTGATTTCGGTAGAAAGTAAGCTTGATTCCTGTTTGGATTTAACTTCGGTTTTGGATTTATCATGACGAGTGTTCTGGGGAACTGTTTGACCTGTCACCTGCCGCCAAATTTTGTAACCGCACAATACGTCTCAAGCTGAAATACCATCCACACCGCTTGGATACATGGCACTACAGGACATACTATGCGGTTTCGTGCCCCCCCCCCCCCCCCCCCACCTTCAAAATCGCATCTACTTCCACCTTAAAGACCGGCACCGCCCCTGTAGCTCCTCTGGTGTTGCGTGAGGTCGTGGGCGGCGGCGATCATTTCCATCAGGTGATCCGTACGCTCGTTTACCTTGTCTTTTCCTCCTTTTGTTAAATCCCTTCCCTGGCTTGTGATGCATATAGAATTTCAATTTTCAATCAAATTCAAAGGTTGTTTTGGCTATTTTCTTATCACATACGTAAAAATTGTCGAGTGAAATTTAGAACTTCAATTTTATCCCGAGTGAACACAGAACTCGGCACCCGTACAGATCTCTCATTCTTCTATCGGTGAAGTCGACAATGACACATTTCTTAACTTGGCTTTCACATTTATGTTTTAAATGACAGTTTATTTACAAGAAACAAAAGGCTTTTTTAATTGATTGTTGTTGTGATGATTTAATCGCGCAATTATTGATATAAATTATTGATGTAAATTTTAGCTTAAATAGTTATAGATTCAAGTGAACGTCCGTGACTCATTCCTATGAAACACCGATCAAATTAGTGTTTCAGGTAAAATGTAACGTTGACTCACTGTTAGTTATAATTTCACTGGTTTTAAACGTTAAACAATATGTTTAGATTTGTATATGCTGTGTTTTTTTACTTGCGTGTTTTATTCTTTAGAAAATGTATAAAAATTTGAACGCGTGGATATGAACCGCCGCCTCTTGGAAACCTTATCATTTTTTTAACGTCTGTTTTTCTATTTAGAGTAGAGTGTGTGGGTGTTGTGTTTTAAGAGAATAAGAAAATAAAAGTGACTGATTTCCTAGAATGAAAATTGAACTTACAACCGTTGCGTTTACATTCCCTTCCTGCCCTGACAAGCCATACAAATTAATATAGGTCTATAATTAAATTGGGCTCGAATCCACAACTATCGTTTCCCCTCAGACACATACAAAAGTGTTCTAAATTTAATATTTTTCTTCTATTTGTATTGCTGATGCCCTGTTGGCGCAATGTAACGCGAGTAAACGCAACAATTGTGAGTTTAATCTCTCCATTCCGGGGAAAGATTATATTCATATCCTCGCTTTGTTGAACAAACAGCGGCTTTGAATTACGCCACTTAATACGCAATGTCTTGAAATCCATGCGGAAAGTAGAGAACAAAGTCTCACCTAGGTTCCCTCGGCATACTGTGCGTAAAACAGTGTGAAGCTCTTTTTTTAAACTATTTTAATAGTGAATCAATAAATGCATTATTAGGGTGTCTATTTCTCTAGACAGGCGCACATCTATCACGGCTGGCTGCGGAGTGAGCGACGTCAATGACATTTATGCCGGCATAATATTTATTTTCATATCCTCGCTCTGGTTGAGAAGACGCGGCGGTGTGTTGCGCCTAACACAATGTCTCGAAAGGTGTGGTGTGGTAAAAACTGCGGTGTGAAAGCATAGGCGTAGGAATAGGGGGCTAGATACCCATGGTCTGGTGTCCACCCCAAAAATTTGAAAAAACTTTACACCCACATTTTATTCATTTATTTTATACGCACATATCTGTCCATATGTGAAGGCCAAGCCCCACCATTAAAATAAATCGAGATACGTCCGTATGCGCCGCCTCTGTGCCTTCCTTCTTCCCGGGTTGGCTGAGACTTTCACGCTTTTTACCACGGGTTATTCACTACGGGAAAAAGCGTGAAGCTGCTTTTTTATCCGTATTAACGACTGCATTACTAGGGCGTCTATTTGACATGAGAGGCGCGCGTCTGTCACGGCTGGCCGCTGAGTGAGCGACGTCAATGTTATTTATACCATCGTAATGTTGGTCGTGACGCGCTATACGCTTTCCTCTATACATAGGTACTATTCTTTATATGAACTGACAAGTCTGTGGATTCCATCAGTTGCTGTCGTAAAATGCCAATATATATATTTATATTTTCCCCCATCTGGTAGACGAAGCGCGGCGTTGAGCTCCGCAACTCAACGCAATATCTCGAAAATGAGGAATGGAGTGTAAGAGTAACACTAGGTTCCCTCAGCCAACCCTGCTTTGCGGGAAAAAAAAGATATAAAGCTGTTCTTTTCGCGAATACTTTATTATATATAGTTAGGTATTTAAAATATATCGTAACAGGAGGCGTGGAGTCACGAATTATATTACAGTGACGAAGTGCTCAATGTATTGATTGCTATTTTTGTTCGGAATGGCAATATATGATTGTTCTCACTTGTGTTACTTACTCTTCTACCTCTATAGGTATAGGTAGGTAGGTATTCATCTGTTTACTCATAAGCGTTTAAAATATTAAATTTATTCGTAATGTATTATTTTTGACCATTTTTCCATTTAGTTTGGGAAATGGATCGCAATGAGTAGGTAGTCATTTAATTTAGATAAACCAAAAATAATTGGGTAACAGATGCAAAATTCAAATTGGTTTAACGACAGAAGAGAAAGGAAGAATTTTGGGAGCCTGAAGGCAAATAACTAATATATATGACCTTTTCCAAGTATCCGTGAAAATACTGACAATAGGTTCAATCGAAACTATCGAGATAAATATTAATATAGCCTATAGTCATCATGGATAACAGTTAGAACACAATATATTTTTCATCTATGTCAACCAGTAGTTCCTGGGGATTAGTGCGTGCGTGCTTTTTAATTTTAGTACAGATTGATTTAAATTAAAAATTATTTAATAGTCATGTACTTATGTTTAAAAATTACACCTAATTTTTGAATCTTTGAATCCCCAATCCAATTCCACTGCGCCATTATGGTCTCTGTGTTTATTCTATTCCAACTACATAGTATTATGACGAGGTAAATTCAATTCATCCTTGTCAAAATATATTCCCATTTAATAGTTTAGTTTCTCAGAATCCAAAGTCGTTTCTTATCTAAACAAATGATTGCTCATATTCATTACTCTGTTTATTATATTACTTACAATAATGTAAAATATATGAGGCCAGTAGTACCGCGAGGGGACAAAATTTTTAGTTCGATTCGCATTCAAACGAGAAAATTAAATATTTAATATTTGAAATGATAATGGAGGCAAAGCGCGGCGTTGAATTTCGTCACGTGACACACCCCGTACCTCCAGAATTCGATGGAAATTTGGCAATGGAAGTGTTTCCTTGGTAACGGAGTCTCTTATCAGTAGGTTCCCTCTGTCTAACCTGCTACGTGCGGGATACAGCGTGAGCAAAAAAAAAAACATTTACATGCGGCTTCGGCCCCTAGTGAAACAAATATAACTAAGAATTTTATATACAGACCAAACGTTCCGATGTTACTTATTATACCTACGATCACCTCTGGCACTTAGACTGTGTCATATACAATACCATTTGCTCAAAGGAAGAAACTGCAGGGAATAGGTCATTAATTGCTTTACAACATTTCTTTACTTACATTGTATATTAATTAATATAAATTCTAAATACTACAAGAAATTTGTATCGTAGGCGTGTGGAATGTTTCTTTTGCGTGGTTTCATTCAGTGCGGGCGACGCCAACGACGTATACTTATATATTATAATGTTTATATTCTTAGAGCAGGAAATAACTCGCGATCATTTCACCTCAGCGGTACATGTGCACGGACAGATTGATGATGAAATAAATATCTCATGTGAAGACTGGCGGCGCTTACATGTTTATTGTTGTATTATAGCCAAATTAAACAATTTTTTTACATAAATTGTAGCTCATGTGTTATTCTGATGTGGAAACTATACTATTGTAAAGTTTCATCTAAATCTGTTCAGGTATCTTTGCGTGATGGTGGAATAAATATCTATCCTCACAATCATTTATATTTTTAATATTATTACGATATGATAGGATGTTTGTATTCAGTTTCACGCTGTATCCCGCACACAGAGGCAATATAGTGTTAAGATATTCCATTTCCTACTTTCCACCGAATTTTTTGAGGCATTACGTGTTGAGTGGCAGGACTAAACGCCGAGCTTTTGCCTTGGTGCCAGAGCCAGAAATGAAAATATTCATAAATAATAATTCATTTTCTCGAGTGGGAATCGAACTCACAAACGTCACTTTACAGTCACGTCTTTGTGCTCCGACGCACTCGCTGAAATAGCTCGCGAGCTTTTCATCTCAACGAAATATATCTTATGAGAAAATAAATTATTTAATTGTATGTATTGTTATCATGAATACTGAAATCGTTAGTGTATATGAACATAGTGGTAGCTCGATTATCCGGCCGTATAACCGACTATACAGACTGCGATTATACGGATATAAATAGATGTAGATGAGAGATTGAATGATGTGAGCTTATTAAGGAGTACAACAAGTTTACCAAGCGTCTGACTGTAAATGCACAGGTAGTGGGATTGATCACTCTCAGGGAAATAAATTATTTTCATATCCTCGCTCTAGTAACAAGACAACGCGCGGCGTTGATCTCCGTCACTCAATGCGCAATGTCTCGAAAATAAAGCGATGCTTGGGAAACGAAACGTCTTAACACTAAGGTCCCTCTGCCATCAAGGATGGCTATTTTATGCGGTATACAACGTTAAGTTAGTAAGATAGAGTAGTTACTATATAAAGAAATATTAACAAAAAATATATATCTAGATAACATATTAAATTAGAGTTTGAACCAAGACTCAGAGTTCACAGATATGCGTGATACGCAAAATAGCTCAAACAAACGCCGGCAACAATAACCTGAATACTATAATATTGTTTTGTTTGGCGCGCGATTTGGAATAGACGAAACAACGATACTTCACAATTTTTCATCTTAATAACCTAACCTAACCTTTTAAAATGGCCTTTCACATTTGGTTTCTTATTATGTTTTTAATTTCACGCACACAGCATGGCAGGCAGAGGGACCCTAGAAACCTAGAGTTAAGACACTTACCAGCTATATGGGCTTTGATGACAGTAGGTATATTAATATGGTATCATCCAGCTAGTCTGATGATCGAGCCAGGCAAGCATTTGATATTAGGCTTATATAATTTATAGCCCGAAACAAAAAGCTCTAAAAAATAAACAAAGAACTAGAAAATAGCTGATATCTTCAAACGATTGAACATATTTTCTTGAATCTTGACTAAAATCTCTCACGCTTTCACGCTTAAATCACCTTGCAAACAAAAAAAAATAAAATCACAATGCCCTCCTAAATACACACATATACAAAGAACTTAAACTTAATACTTCTGTCTTTTAGTCGGCTGTTAAAAAAATATTTTGGAAATTTTGGATCGAACCTTTGACCATCTCTATCAACCCGACACCCTCAGTATATGGAAGTGCACCATTATATCGTCACTTTTTTCGATTGATTTATTTATTTATATTGAAACAAACGCTCAAGCCTTCTGTTTACGCCATAAATATATCGGTAATAGGCAGAGCCAGGTGGGGTAATTTTTCAGTAACGCCTTCCTCGTGTAATTTACGTACGTATTATAAACACATGTGTATAACTGTCCAAGGTTCCGTTTTGACTGCCATATTTATAAAGCTGTACTGGAAAACTTATTTTTGTTGAACAACTCCTAGGTACTTGTTTGGTAAACTTTCAGTGTAAATTGAATTAAGATTTAGGTGTGTCAAATGGAAATGAAGCTGAAATTAAATTGCAGGCAGCATTTTACAGTATATATTATACGTATGTGAGGCCAGTCGTGGCGCAGGGGCACAAAGTGTAACTGTAGAACTGACTGTTTGTGGGTTCGATCCTCACTCGAGGAGATGAAATATTTACTTAAATTTATATTTCCATTTCTTCGCTCTGGTGTAGAGGCTAAGGCGCGGCGTTGAGGTCTGCCACTGAACACGCAACGCCTTCAGAATCCGGCAGAAAGTGGAGAAAAGAGTGTCTTAACACTAAGTTCTACCCTGCGGCATAGTGTAAAGCTGATTTATTTAATTTTTTTATATTATACGTTTGAGGCTCATGACTGGAAACTTAGTCGATTCCTATTAGTATTAAGACAAAGCGGGATGTTTAATTACGCCACACCACATACAATGTTTTGATAACTTAACGTTGTTTGAGGAACGGCGTGACTTAACACTAGATTCTTTTTGCTTAACATAACAAACGCGAGTACAGCGGAGAAGCTAATAAAAAAAAATATCATAATTATTATAGAAACTTATTCTACTTTTTGTTTTATAAAACAAGAGCGGGAAATAGAACAGTATATGTATATATGTTTTACAATAAACTACATGTAGCTATGACATAATCGACATTAATCCAATTAGGATCATCATCCTATAACCTATGTACGCGTGTGCGATGCCCCACTAACCTTGGTAACGATTTGCATCTGTCTTTTTTAACACTGTAGTGCTAGCTACCTCTCCACTGCGCATGCTTTGCCCTCGTCCTGCACTTCGCAGCCTCATCCCTATAACATTGTGATCAGTTCGTACGTGTAAACGTGATTTCATACATATCCTGCCACCGCGGTTTCACTAACGCCCATTTTAGATGTCTTTTTACATGCAACTTTGCTATATTGCTTTAAAGTTTCAATTTGCATGCATTTCTGCAGGCCGTTTCCCTGTCATATAGCTAGAGGAATAGCGCAAATTGGACTATCAACTCTGTTTTATCGGGATAGGGTTGGTTTTGCAGTTGGATGTTCAACGCGCGTGTGCGATGCCCCATTGACCTGCTAACCGCCCGGGATGCGTCGATGATGGCCGAACAGCGGCGGGGTTGCACGATAGCTGCTGAAAATAAGGGTTAGGGCTTAATGGTTTAAGCTAATTATCTGTATTGATTTCTTTTTAAATTATAAACAAAATAAATGTTTTATAAACGTTATAATATATTTATCTTCAATTATTTTATTTTGAGGGTACCTAAAGTAATTCATTTCTGAATTTATAACTCAAGTTATGTTCACCAACGCATTTCTTTCTTTTCTTTGTTGTATCATAGTATGGTGCTTCGAACTTAAAATAAACGAAATCTAGTGTCAAGAGTTGAGATACTCCATTCCACATCACCATTTTCCGAGATATTGCGTGGTAGAACTCAACGTCGCGCTTTGTCTTTTTAATAGAGACAGGAAATGAAAATGATAAATTCCCGTGAGAATTGAATTTACGTCGTGTTTATAATCAGTGTGTATTGTGTTAAAAATTTTAAGCTTTTATTGTTTTAACATTAATAATTGTCTATAATCTATATAACCTTTTGAAAAGTTTTACTTTATTTTCTCGCTCTTTCATAGTCACTGTTCTCTCTCGGTCCTTACATCTGAGCGTTCCCGGCTATATTCCTGTAAGCGACCTATATCGATACCAGTTTATTTATACACGTATGTGCTACCGTTGTTCGCTTCGGATAGAATCTGTTAGGTAACACTTTATAAATCTACCCATATGCTATTAGCTGGAAGATGAAGAAGCCCACGTGCCTGTCTTCGTGGTTGGCTGTGAGGTAATATTACACATTATTTATGACTTACTAAGTATGATAGGAAAAACTTAGTGTCAAGATCCTTAGATCTCCTTTCATAGCGATACATTGTGTTTTGAGTGGCGTAATTCAACGCTGCACACATTATCTTTGTAGATATGGGAAATGAAAATAAATCATTACCCTGAATGAATCGCATTCATAGATAAAATAGTAATTAGATTCGGATTATAGTAACTTACAAAAAGTATATCTTTGGGGAATATTATTCGCAAGTATTCTTAACATTTAAATACTTAATATTAAAAAATTATCCAAGTACAAAATCTGCCCATTTTAGAAAGTCTGGAGCACACCAATTGACCTATATTATATCTAATACTTAGATTTAATCAAAATTGTACCTTACGACGAAAAACTCAAGGTCCATTTGTGTTTCCGCTTTCCACGACCCTGAAAGACGATTGACCGGCCTTGGGTGAGTCAGACTGTTAAGATAAATGAAAATTTCAACCTTAATTCTATAATAATAAGAAATGATTTTCATTGTTTCTTAGCTGTGAACGTCAAATGTACTAAAAGTTGTTAAAGGTTATTAGATCTATTCCGAATATATTTGTTAGTCAGTCTTTAGTTAGTCCTCTTTATAAAATGCTAGTAATGAATCTTACCGTAACCAATGATGCTATGGAGTGAGATTTGTTATGAATTTTTTTTTATCCTGCCTGGCCGAGACGGTACACGCTCGTTGTACGAAGTTGTAATAATTCAAAAGAACTTTTGTATTAGATTGTTTTTATTAAACAATAAACATCACTTGTCAATAATAGAATCTTTAAAAATAAATTCCTCAAAAATATTAGATTGTTGTTGGTTGAAGAGAATGGATGAGGCAAAAGATGTATGCAGAACCGGCTTTGTTCTTTCCAGCTACCCCGCTATACATGATAAGCTAAAGAAAAATAATTGTTTCCTATAATTTAATATTGAGTTCCGCCACTCAACAACCAATGTCCCAAATTCGGGCGGTGCGTTCGGAGTTCAAAACATTAGGCTACCTCTGGCTATCTTGTTGTGCGGGAAAAAGCGTGAAGCTGTCTTTTTCAAACACGTATAAATTAAGAGACTACTCACATTCGATATATTTTGAAACGTTGCATTGATCGTATCTCTTAGAGTGTAAGTAATAACATTGGAGGGTCGTTCGTTGTAAGGGGGTGAATCATTCATACACGTGTAGGCATAAGTTTTATGAAATTTATAGTAGCTAGCTATGAGAATGCCATAGGTAAGTATTTGATTGAAGGGTCGCGTGTGTCACCCGTGAAATTATTTACTTTTTATTTGTTATTTACCTTTTACAAAGTTTATTTTTTATCATTACTACGCCGTATTCCGTATATAGCAGGATAGGCAAAGGGAACCTATTATTGAGTCACTACGTTCCTCACTATCCGTCCACATTTCGAGACATGGCATGTCAAGTGGGGGAACTGAAAGCACGTTTTGTCTTCATACCACAGCAATGAAATATAAGATAATTCATTCCCTTGAGTGAGAACTCAATCCCTCTGAGCCACGATGGTTTCTACAAAATGTATGAAGATCTTTATTTTATTTTTTTGATGTATAGAATTGTTCAATATAACGCAAATAACTTTAAAAAAGTAAGACCGACTGCAAATACCAGACGAAACTACCTATAGGGGAAGACTACCTACACATTAGTACTCTGGGTGAGAACCAAATCCACAACCCTACGACGGCTATTGATATTACGTAATAATAATCGTAGCAAGGCATATAGCATGTGTATTATAATGCACTATATCGAGCTAGGTCACTCAGTTTACCGGGTCGCTCCTGGGCTCCTGGCTGTTGACCTAGAAGTGGGTCACCGGGGGAGCTGCAGCTGAAAATACAATATAATATTATATTTTGTTTAAGTAATCAATTTATTAAATGTCTCCCCTTCTACATCGTAAATTGATGAGTGGGGATTGGTAAAGCGTAGTAATTGTGATTTTTAGGTATTATTGTTTGTTTTGCAACAAATTGATTTTTCCAGCCAATTGCCAACTAAACTGTACAGTGCTGAAATACGCGGTTTTTGTTATATACACGGTCATATCCTTTTAAGTAAATATATTAATATGTTGTTTTCCAGGAAATCATGAGGCCTTAGACCTAGCTTTGAATTTAAACTCGATATCTTCAAGCGTACCTGAGATAAAGACTCTTGACAGACAGACACACAGAAGACAAAGTTATCTTATACGATTTACTTTTTTCCTTAAAAGGTACGGAACCCTAAAACCGCACCTCCCACTATCGCTTTTAGTCAGAATTCACTCACTTAGGAATGAAAAATACTTTTTAGAAAATCTGTCCAAGAGGTGCGGGTTCAAATCCCGCCACGCAAATGCTTTTGTTTGTTAACTTTTTTATGTTTTCTAAATATAGTCATAATAAAATTGTCAATAATCTCTCAGTAATCTGCAACAGAAGCGTTGGAGGGTAAATACTGGCGATTTAATGGCAAGCACAATATAAATCCGCTTCTGTACCTGTGACCTATTTCTAGAACAGGAAATAACCGACCCGGTAACTATGTGACCTGGGAAACATTAGATTATGTTATATAACGCGACCTATAGGTATTATAGTGTAGGTTATAATTAAATATCTGATGCCGGAGCGTAGTGGCGCAGCATCAATTCTGGCTGTAAACGCATTGGTGGTGGGTTTGAGTCCTACTCGCTGAAGAGATGGAGAAGTGAAAAATAGACATATAATGTGGATATCGGAGAGTCTTAAGACTAGATTTCGTCTGCTTCTAATGCAATTTGCGGAATTTAGAAAATATTTTTTTATAATTATGCGCGGTCTTATTATCCAAATTATATTTGTTTTCTTATCTGATAAGTCAAAGTGGCAGCATCAGTTCTGCTACTCAACAAGTGACAAGTCCAAATAGGGAGGAAACAGGAGAACACAGTATCTTTGCACTATGTTGGAAGATAGAGATTACCCGCTAGTATGCATCGTAATAATTAAGTGAAATTTAAATTGTACAGCTGATGAGTTTGTTTGGTTAAACGCTCTAATATCAAGAACAACTGGTTAAAATTAATAAGCTATGTGAAAAACGTACGTACGTTACCAGAACAAAGAAATGAACATATTAAATATTTCAGTTCCTCAAGTAAGAATTGAACCCATAACCTAACCGCTTACAGTCGCTCGCCTGTGCCCGTCACAATGCCCTCTAATGTAAATCTAATGATAATTCATACATCAAAGCAATCAAAATATTCAAAACAAAAATAACTGTTTAAATGTGTTTCCTCATTTACACAGTTTATTTATATATTTGTGTAGTTTATTTTGATTCATACAAATTAAACGATCTTTAGATGTCGTGTTAATTCGACATTACCTACTTAATTAAAACAACCGGTTAATCTCGGGCTTAATCCAAATTATTTTGAGTTACTGTCGTTACTTAGTGGGAGTATGGATATGGTATTGTGCACAGTTGTACTTTGCATATGGCTTGGCTTATTGTTATGTTTTTCTAGTTTCAAGCTCTATCCCGCACATAGCAGGGTAGGCACAGGAACTTGGGAACCTTGTGTTAATATGCTCCGTTTGCTTTAAGACACTTCCGTTTCCCCATTTTCTCTTCTTGGAAACCTAAAATTTTAAACACTGTACTATTCTTTGAGCACGAATAGACTAGGGTAACATTCGTCTATCTGTAGAATAGTACTTACAATGTCTATAGTATTTGTTTATCCAAACGTATCCATAACGTTTATCCAAAGAGATTAAAAATGCGTAAAAATCGAATATTCAAAATGCAGTGGTTAAGAAATTGAGCAGAAAAAGTGGAACGAAATATCTTGATGCTAGGTACCATAATACTTAAATGCGGCATACAGCTTTCAAGTAAAAAAAAATGTTAGGTTACAAAAAAGCCATATCAAAAATTGCAATCGTAACTCATTACCTACCCTTTAATTTAAGCTACAGCTCCAACCCTATCCCTAAAATAAACCTAGCTGACCAGTTCGGTCACCCCTTTATAGACTAACAAGGGCACTAAGTACCCATAACTTAAGGTTTATGTGTAAAGTCAGACATGCGATACTCTGTGCTAGTTGGCGTTATTTGTTTTATAGGTATTTTAAAGTTTATCATGAAACTTATTTTTTTAAGTTTAATATTGTCGTATTTTTTTTAACTTCACGCTGTACATCGCACGTAGCATAGGGGGTTGAGGGAACGTGGAAACCTAGTGTTTACGACACTCCGATCCCATCAAGACACTGCAATAAAACTACAACCTGTCACGTTTACAGCCGCACGCTTTTTTTGGTTCTTCTGGTTGGCAGCCACTCAGTAATGCTAACGTTTCTTATATAATATATATACAGATAAATAATTATACAAATATACAAAATTTGCCAAATTGGCCATTTCGTAAACACATAATTAAGGATTACCTGCACTATTATTTACATCTTTTGTTGCGTAATGTATCCGTAAATATCAGCTACAATCACTGTAATTTGACAAATTAATTGTAGGATCAGGAATATTCGAGACTTTTAAGTAAAATAAAATATTTTGATGAGTTTCTATTTTTGTTTGTTTGGCTAAGAATTTTTTGAACACTGCTATGTGCGCGATGCCTACAGTGTGAAGCTAAAAAAAAATACAATACAACTAGAAATCCATATCCAAACCTTATCAATTTGAATCATTGCCCGTAAATGCGAACTTGACAGTGACACAGCCAAGGACGTACGAGGTTCGCGCCGTCACTTCGCCGAAGGTCTTGGAAGTAGCATGGAACTGTTATATATGTATTTGCTTTAAACTTCACGTTGTATCCCGCATATAGCAGGGTAGGCAGAGATAATGTAGTGTTGAGACACTCCGTTCCCCACTTTCCGTTTTCTATTATGCGGCTAACAGTTTTTTTAAAGCATATATATTTTTTTCTTGTATAAAATATCATTAATACGTATTTAATCCTTTAATTGTTATTGTTATATCATAGATTGGACAATAATACTTTTCTTTAGAAACATTTCACTATACGATAGTTCGAGAAGGTTAATGTCGAGAATATAATTACAGAAAGTAGGTATAAATTTCAAATGAGTAGTTTAATTAGGTCAACATTTTTTCTAATCAGTTAAGTGAATAATTTTTTTACATTAAAATTGTAGTATTTTAGTTAGCTGAAGCCTTTGTGGCGCAGCTTCTGACTGTAAACCCGACTGTTGTAGGCTCGATTCTCACTCGGGTAATTAATTATTATCATTTCCTCGGTCTGGTAACAAGACAAAGCGCGCCATTGAGTTCTGACTTTCGCCAGTCATTACTCAACACAAGAAATTGGATGAAAAGTAGAGAACGGAGTGTCTTAACACTACCTTCCCTCTGCCTATGCGGTACACAGCGTGAAGCTATACTTTAAAAGGATTTGTACATACTACCATCAACTTCAGTCAGGCACATCAACTGCGCCTCAATAGCGTCATGTTCAAAATTTGTCGTCTAATTAATATCCTTTGTCTTTGGCTAAAAATCAATGAAGGACATACGATATTCTTTATAAAAGTTTCTACTTAAACATCGACTTTATAAGTAAAGAAATTGGGACAAGCCTAAAGAAAAAAATTATAATGACTGTTTACAGTATTATAAAGCTGAAGATTTTACTTGGTTGAACGCACTAATCTCAAGAACCTCGTCCCGTGTAACAAGAATAACTATATTAATACTTATTAATAAAGCGTATAAAAATTTGAACGTAGCGTGGTTTGAACCCGCGCCAAGACTGGTTATCTAATAAGTATTCTTCCTTCTTAAGTGTGAAATAACAATTTAAAAATGTAAAAAAATGGCTATAATAGAAGAGATATTATATTAAGTTAGTCTTTTTGATGTAATTCGTTGTACCTACCATTTGACCACGCCGTCGATGCCGCAGGTAACTAACTAGTAGTTAGATTAGCTAGTATAAAATAATTGTATATTCATTTTCATATTTTAATCTTTTTCCCACTCGAGGAAATGCAATCTTCAATATTTTAATTTTTTTCGCTATGGTAACGAGGTAAAGCCCGGCGATGAGTTTCGCCACTCACCACACAATTCCTTCAGAATTCGGCGAAAAGGTTTCCCTCTGCCTCTGCTTTTGCACAACTTTCTCTATGCAATTTATGTAGTAATAAGTTATATGCCATAAATTTTACCTTATCTAGATAGAAGGACAGCGTGTTCAACACAAGGTCTCACAAGGAACCGCAGTATTACACCCGACGATAACTTACCGGAGGCCATGAGCGTATCTAGCAATATTTTCCACGGTGGGCCTTGACTTTGGCTTTGAACCGTTTTTTTTCTTGCTTCATTTGATATTATTAATATTAATATGAAATATTTATGTTAAAAATTCTACTCTAACTGCACCTTTCTTTATTATCTTAACACCCAATAATTGTTAATTATGTCAATATCACATTGAAATGTTATAAACTTTTTCAGTTAAATTATTTAAATGAAAATATTAATTATTTAATATCCTCGTGGGTGTATGTTTTCTACTATCGGTCGCGTTTACAGTCACACGCTTTTGATCCTGCGCCATGACTGGAATGGGAAACGGAGTGTCTCAACACTAGGTTCCGCCTGCCTACCCTGCTGTGTGTTGGATACATTATTAAACAGATATTCGTTTATTTACAATGTAATGCACGTTCTGGTAGTACCTAACCTACTATCAAACTGCCGGCCATTTTTAGGAACCGTGTGAGTTTCAATGGACACAATGAATTCAGCGATAAACGGAAATCGTCTTTTCCTTGTGTTTAAGGTCTTAATTGCAAAATAATTTAATATAATATAATGTTAAATTTCACTAGCCAAATAATGAAGACATCCTGTAACAGATAATATTATACCACCCGCCTCGCATTATACCACCCGCTATTAAATATAATTATATTCTATCTTGTACTTCAATATGATATGATTGAATTAACAATAATAATTTATGAGGATAATTAAAATATACATAATAATTATTTAATAAAATATAATTAATCATAATTTTGTTTTAGCATATAAAGTATAGTACTTTTATTATTTTTAAGTATAATTATTTGATATCGAGAAATGGAACGTGTTTACATATAAATTGTAAAAGTGAGTAATTGTATTTTAAAAAGAGTATAAAATACATACATGCTGTATCGATTGTACGAGTTACACAAATTTGTAAATTTTTGAGTAAAAAACATTGTTGCATAACTCTGGTTTACCACTAAAGAACTCTCGCCATCCACCTTCGTCATAATCTATCATTAATGAAATATTATAATAAAATTACTGAAAGAAATATAATATTTAATATTCATACTTCACTTCACACATCTATGTAAAATATATATAGTATAATAAATTATATAATAATGCGTTTGATAAATTAATAAAAAAAATAACTCGGCCATAGTCACCTCCGTTTTACAAGATACAAGACCAGACGTACAGGCAGATAAACAGACGGAAGAACGCCAACATTGCCTCTATAAAGGCTTCGTATTTACAGAAACCCAAAAAATATTTTCCTGTTTATTACACTATTAAATTGTACGTATTTTTTTTTGCTTTAATATATATATACTTCATTGTTACAGGTAAATGGGGTGTACCATAGTGAAGAAACACCGGCTAAAGCATCGTCCCACATAACAAAATGTGCCCTTACAGCCGTCCAAGAGGAACAAGCACGAAGATTAAACAAATACCGAGCTTAAAACAAATGGTCTAAGCTTTAAATAAAAAAAAAAAATAAATAAAAAAAAAGTTCTATAGTTGCCTTCTCTCTAGATCTTTGGTCCAATTTTGTATATATCGATGTTAGGTGTATTAGCTGTTTCGAATATTTTACGTGTGTGAGGTTGGTACTTCTATTTATTTCTTTCCTTTTTTTCACGTAGCGAGACGGTGTCTGGCTGTGATCGACAACAATCGACAGTTGTGGGTTCGATCCCCATCGATAGACGAAGCGCAGTGTTAAGTTCGGTCACTCGCAAATTAGTATTTTAATACTAAGTTCCTTTTCCTACTCAGATATGTGGAGAAAACATAAAGCTGTTTTTTTTTAAATCCAGTTTTTACTGACTTTTTGTGTAATGTTAACATAGACGGAAATATATGTGAGAGAGCTTGTTTTATTATTAAATAATAATAGTAAAATCAAAATCCAAAATTGGGCGGAGTGGAGAACGTATTGTGTTAACATGTGAAAAATGTGGGATATAGCGTGAAACTACTAAAAACATATTATTGTATGTAAGTTGTAACGCATTTTTTTAATTTTATATCTTTAATAGCGAATAAATATATAATGTTAATATTTCAGTGTGGTATAGTAATGGAGCAACCTGATGTCGAGAAGAGCTGCCCGAGCTCTGAAGATGGCGGGCTCACGCGAAATAGAGTATGTATTTTATATTTAATGCTAATATTAATTTGGTAAAATTAAAAAAAAAAAGTAGCGGTCCACCGTAGCACCTGGCGCTCCTTTTCCTCTGGCTATCCAGACATAAAACTTAAACCTCAAAAATCTAGGATGTATTTTGAGGCAGTGGCGCAGGTGCACACACGTGCCATAACCGCGCCAGGTTCGATCTCACTCGATGAAATTAAATATTTAATATTGTCATTTCCTCACTTCGGTAACTCAACATGTAATGCCTCCAAAATTCGCCGAAAACTGAAAGGGAACGAAAGTGTTTTATTGAGAACGAAGTGTCTTAACACTAGATTCACAGGTTTTCTCTGCTTACTATGTGCAACGTGAAGCTATAAAAAAATCATTTGTTAAGCTTATCTAGCTTAATATATGATACTTTCATACTTTTGTGAGACGGTAAATTTAAAGTCAAAATATCGACAAAATTTGGTAACTTCAAGATGAGCTTGTGGCATTGTTAGGAAAATAAAAATAAACAAATATATTTTGTAAGTGATCTTGGCTAGTCAAAGTTCTTAGAAGTGCTTTATAATGAAATGTCCTAGACTAGCTGCTTTCTTAATTGTTGAATATAACTTATAAACATTTAAAATTGTTGTAGTGTTTGGGCACTGGAGTTGAGTGCCTAAACCTACACGCTGTGTCACTAGTACCAGACACCGGAAAGCACATGCAATGCTAAGTTTCTTTTGCCAATAAGTAATAAGTAGGCTCATGAGCAGCACTAACACTTATAGAACATATAAAAAGATAAAAGATAAAATGTTAGTAAACATAGGCTAAGACAATACTAAGAAATATTATAAGCAGCAGAAACCTGAAATAAAGTTTTTTATTATTATATATTTTCAGAGTTTTAAATCAAAACAACTTGTCAGAAGTCAAGCCATAAGGGAGTCCACATCGCCCCCCCGGACAGTCTCCCCGTACGTGAAAGACCAGGACAGCAACACAGAGGATAACATAGGTGCGAGCGAGAGGGACAACAGTGACACGTCTAGTCATAGCGATAGGTGCACAGTGATCAGCAATGATAGGTTGTGTGATAAGAAACAACCGGTTGAAATACAGGTGAGTTTGAATTTTGTTTTATAATATTATAATAAGGAATTTTGATTTTAACTCACTACCAAGTGTGAAAACACCTTTACAATTTAATTTTATTCGTTACCTACAAAGGAAAACCTTATAATGATACCAATAGAAAATTCTATTTCAATACACAATATTCGTTATTAAAAAAGATTTTTGCAAGCAATTTTGAATTATTACAAAAAGAACATGAAACATATTCTCTCTTGCCAAACGATAATTCTTAGTAACTATCTTTTGGGTAGCGGAAATTTGTAAAAATCTCCCTACAGAGATGCTAACAACATAAATAAGTTGTAACAAGCGTATAAGAATTTCGACGTAGCTTGGCGAGAACGTATGGCTTAGTGGTCAGAGCGCCTGGTCGGTTTCCAGGAGGCGCGGGTCCGAGTCCCGCTACGTTAAAATTTTTATACGTTTTCTAATTTAGTGTTTAAGAGGAATATTATATTATATAGTTTCGGCTACGATCTAGGAGCTCCATTACATTTCTAGCTAATAGGTTTGTTAATATTGTTTTTAGTTGCTTAATGAACTATAGTAATGAGGTATACAATAATGTAGATAACCTCCGGGTCGTGGGAGTCGGAGGCGCCGAGCGAGCAGCGCCTGCGCACGCGGCGCTGGCTCGGACACCGCCCGCACTCCGACTCCAGCCGCGACCTGCTGTCGTACGGCCCGCGCCTCACCTGCGTGTGCGGCACCTGCGCCTGCCCCTACTGCAGGTGCGTGCACACACACACACACGCACACACCGCATGCTAGACACACCACCACTATAAACTTAAAATATTGTTTGTTTTCTGTTAACAGAGGGAAGCGACGGAAAAACGTCTGTCCGACCAAACAAGATTCTGGGATAGTCTGCTCTGATGACTGTCCGGACTGTACGGACTCAGAAAATGGTAGGAATAGTAAACACTAATAATACACTAATATGACATATGCATCTTTCTCCCCACTTTATTTTGTCGTATACGTCGGCGTATAGATTTGGCTGACTATTAGTCGTAGTCCTCTACGACATCTTTTTTGTGTATATTTGGTAACCCATACGTATAAACTGGCTCAACATGTTGATAAAGAACTTTCTCCACTACGTGGCCACACAACGTCTTATATCATTATCCCACTCATAAAATCTTTGAAACCTCAAACTCACCATACAAGAGGGCAAGATACAATCGGCTCCGTGGCGGTAGTTTGATATAGTAATTATGTCAACTTACAGATAAATGCCACCTTAGTCTACCCGTGACCACGGCCTGCAAAGTGTTAGAAACATTGGGTTTCCAAAAATGTATAATCCTAAATATAGGTTATTAATCCGGTTAAAATTGTTTCATTTAAAATCAAATAATTATATTCAAAACAAGAGGTGGGATTGGGTGGTGACATTTTTTTGAGATCCTATTGTAAATCGTTCACATTTTCCATGAAAGAATCACAGATTCGGTAAGGTAAACTTATTCTAGTATTAATATTATGGACATCACCGACTTCGGATATATTGTAATTTTTTTTCAACAGGACCAAATGGCAGCAGTAGTAAAAAATCTGGAAGTTTCGATGCAGATGACCAAACATTTTATTGCAGGTATTATTTTTATATTATTACGCAAGTCAAAAGGATATGAAAAAATAGCCATAAACATATATGTAAATATTTGGTTTATTGTTTGTTGTGTGACTCATGAAAATATATTTTAAAAATATAAAAATATGTTTTTATTATTTATTGATTTTACTTGCAAATATTTTCTTTTATATCCATGATCGAAAAGTATATTTACTATAATTACCCTTTCTAGATGTCCAGAGCGCAGAGAAAAACCAAAAAGTTATTCAGTTAGCGGTGCAGATTTCGGTATGATACTGTTTATAAAATATTTATTAATAATTAAGTTTCTAAAAAAAATCTGTAATAATGATATAATTTTATTATTATTTCATAATAAAATGATGTTATTAGTGTTATTAATAACGCAACATAACACTGTTAGCGTGAGAGCGACATTCATATATTAGCAGTGTAGATTTTTTTAGCTCCAATCTGTATTTCGCACATAGCACGATAGGCACAAGGAACCTGTGTTAAGATACTACGATCTTCTTTAAGACATTTTCGTATCCCACTTCCTTTCGAATTCTTGAATGGGGGAACTAAACGCAGCGCTTTTTTGCCTAGTTGCCGGAGCTAGGAAATGAAAATTGAAAATATTTCAACCCCCCGAGTGGAAAGCCAACCCACAACCCTCGCTTTTACAACCACCCACTTGTGGCACTGCACCACAACTGCCTCTCATATATAAAAACCATTTTTCAGAAACAGAGCCATCAGTACCAGAACTAGTCGGTTTCATAAAGGAAACGCTCAACAAAAATCCTCGGGATCGTATCACAATGCTTAAGATAGAGAAGGAGTTACACGCGCTTGTTAGTGATAGCGGGTAAGTGTTTGAAAGCAGTGTGTTCGAATACCATTTTGGGATTTTTTTTTCAGCTTCTTGTCCCGAGTATACAGTTTGATCGACGAATAGTAACGCCCTGAAGTAAGCTGTAAATTTGAATTTAAAATGCGTCTTGTTTTTGATTATTTTCTTCCCGAGCACAAGTGAACAGTGCACAAAAGTTCAGAATGCTTAAATTTAGGCCATGACTCGTCGAAAATACTATAGCAGGATTGGCGGAGAGAAATATTCTTGAGTGTTGAGTAGAAGCACGGGACAAGTGAAACGACGTGTAGCTTGATACGCACTGATTTATTCGCGCCTCTCGGCACCACCTCGTAGTGGAAGCAGCCCCTATTTGTTATGAATGTACCCTCGTCTATATATACAACATTGAGAGATGCAGTTAAGTTCTCACTACAGCAGTGGAAAGAAAATTGCCTTTTTTCCACATCGTTAGTTGTGAAAAAATAAATAATGGAAGTAGTAAATCGTTAATTTTTAATATATTCCAGAAAAATATATTTTTTTAGAATTATATATTCTTTCTTAATATTGCCTACGCATGGTAAACCTTGACGTAGGATATCTAACTCCTCACCAACTTGCATCCTCTTTGGGCTCATAGTAATGGTCTCAATGAACAAAATGTTTACTTTTTGGAGGTTTTTCCGGTCGGGTTTTTTCAGAGTTAAGTGATATATATATATATATATATATATATATATATATATATATATATATATATATATATATATATATATATATATATATATATATATATATATATATATATATATATATATATGGGGTCGATTTCAGACGCTGCGTGATTCGCTTCCCGGTGATGACGTCGTACGGGCGCATGCTGGTGCACCGCTGCGCCGCGCTGTTCCACCTCGCGCACCGCCTCGACCACCACGACCACGACGACCACCACCACCCACACCACAGTGACCACCACCGGGCGCCGCGCGTGCTGGTGTCCAAGAGCGGTATGGCTACTAGTACTATCGTTTATTCGAATGATATATCCGTACATGCGTATACATGTATCGTAGTCCTCGAACGGATCTACCGATTTGGTTTAGATTTTCTTGTTTGAAAGTTAATTTAAATGTAAGTGTATTTAGGCATGATTCAAGAAAATACATTCAGGTGTTTCAAGATTATCAGCTCATTGTAGTTGTTTGTTTATATTAAATTTATTGGTTTTGAGGATTTTGAATTATCAATTATTTTTATATAATCAGGTACAAGTGGCGGTCGCATCCCGTGCACGAGTTTCCGCGAGTGGTGCACGACGGTGTTCCCGCAGTCGCCGCCGCGGGAGAGACACGATCGCGTCGATAGCAACGAGGAAAACGTGTTGGCCAAGTGAGTTCCGTGACGACTGATCTGACCGACCGAACTGGCATGCTGACATTGTGATTGAAAAAGCTTAATTTTGTGGTTCGAGAGCTTCATAAACAGTAAAACATGCCTCTCGCGGCAGGTCGATCCTGAAGCGCAGCGCGGCGGGGCGCGCGCCGCCCGCCGCCGCCGCGGGCCGCAGCAAGTCGCTGGAGCAGCGCGAGCGCGACTACGAGCGCGTGCGGCGCCGCATATTCAGTACCGTAAGACTTGGCATCTTCTGCTCACTACCCGCTGAACACATACACTGTCTAAATGTGTCTATGCAAATTACTTCACGATTAAATACATTATCAAAATTAAAATAAAAAATTAAATTAAATTAGCTTCACGCTATATCCCGCACACAGCAGGGTAGGCAGAGGGAACCTAGTGTTAAGACACTCTGTTCCCTACTATCTGCCGAATTTTGGAGGCATTGCGTGCTGAGTGGCAGAACTCAACGCCGCGCTTAACCTCGACACCAGAGCGAAGAAATGGAAATATAAATTTAAGTAAATATTTCATCTCCTCGAGTTGGGATCGAACCCACAACCGGTCGGTTTTACAGTCACACTTCGTGCCACTGCACCACGGCCGGCCTCATTATTTATTATTATCAAAATTAATTTTATATATATATATTTTAGTTAGCAATCATATATATATGTTATATAATAATATATTTTAATTACTTTTCTAGGACAATTGCACACAAGATGAGTCGCAGTGGCCGTGGTTGTCCGGTCCCGTTAAACTGCTCACGCCTGAAACTGGACGGAATAAACTACTAAAAGTACGATAAGACAAATAAATTTTTGATATATCAGATCAATAAATTGAACTGAAAGGTTCATGTTTTTTTTTTATTATTTCAAAATGTTATTTTGGATTATGTTTTATTTATTTTTACTGAATACAATTTAGAAAAAAAATAATGTTTTCTTCAATCTGAGAAATATTTCTCTGTAATTCTCTACCTTAAGCGACACCAGAACATTTAGTACTGTGTTTGTTACAGGTTCAATCTCTAGAAAGTCGTAACGTAACCGTGGTTTCCCCATCGGCGCGCGATCCCGTCTCTAAAAGCCATAGTTTTGGAGGGTATTCGGGGGAACCCCCGCCACAACGTTTATTGAGTAGACAAGGTTAGTTAGAACTATTGGTGTTGAATTTTTATACGTATATAAATTTTATGATCTATTGTATAAATCTGCAGATATCTGGTTTTTTTAATTAAACTTATTTTTAAGAAAATACGTGATAGTAAAATAGATTACATCAGAGTTGCCTAGAAAGATCGTGTCATAATCGCCTTTAATTAAATATATGGTGTTTAGTTGATAAATGACACTCATATGTTTTTTATATGAATCCAAGATCATTTGACAGGAAATCGCATAAGGAATTGCAAAAAAAATGGTTGCCACGAACCCCAGGATTGTGGTATTGTTTAATCAAGTATGTGTTCGCGCGCAGGTGACCTGGCGTCCAGCAGCTGGCGCCTGTCGCGGCTGTCGCCCTCCAGCTCCGGGTACAAGACCCTCAGCTTGAGGAGCACCGACTCTGTCACACCTTCACCTACCGGTATGTATACATGTTACGATTAGCGATATTTTTTAATTTTTTCTTATTATTTTATTATTATTTATATTTTATAATTGTAATATGATCGCTGTATAATATTAAAATTTTCAGTAGTGTTGCTAACACTATCATACATCTACATACTTGATTCAAAATGAGTGTTAAAATATTTTATTTCCTATAGTAGAGATTAAAAACAATTTTCTAAATTGATATATAAAGTAAATATGATAAACCTTTTGTTAATACATACGTTCTAATTTTTTTTAATGTTTTTTTTCTGCTGAGAATTTACTATATGTTATGAAAGTGAATTAATTGTTTTTATACAACAAAGGTGGTGCGAGTCCAGAGCCAGTGGGTGCGGGTTCGGTGCCGGGCGCGGAGGGCGCCACGTTCCTGTGGGCGGTCACGGACATGTCGGCCGTGCCAGCCGGCGCGCTCGTCATACACCCGCAGGTACAGGGAACTTAGTGTTTAGTCACTACTTACCGACAAAGGAATCAATATATAATTGTATTGATTTTTACAAAATACAAAATTAATTATTTTTTCGTAATATAGACGGGACGTCCCCTCACCAACCCGGACGGCAGCGTGTACCACTTCGACCGCAACAACCCGCCGGTGTTGTACGACGCGGCCGGCTACGTGCACCGCGTGGGCGGCGTTGGCGGCGTTGGCGGCGTTGGCGGAGCTGCCGGCGTCGACGAGGAGAAGGTATGTCTGTTATATATCATCATGTACTTTAGACATTTATCTTATAATAAAACTTTATTAGTGCGTTAAATTGATGTTTTATATGTTATCCTCTATTTTTATATAATTTATAAAAATAGAGGCTAACATATAATTTTTTTTTCAGCTTCACGCCGTGTGCTGCGCACAGCAGGGTAAGCAGAGGGAACCTAATGTTAAGACACTCAATTGTATATATGGCTAGCCTCAATTATATTATAAATAAATAAATTTTACAAGATAAAAAATATATAAGATAATATAAAATAAATACCAGGCTGTCGTAATGCATGGACACAAACATGCGACTGCAAATTTGAGGACAACGGAGTGTCTTAACACTAGGTTCCCTCTAACTACCCGGCTGTTGCGTGAAGCTGAAAATAAATTACCGTGTTATATGCCGATACAGAGTGAAACTAAAATCGAATAATATTTATGTTTTATCGTATTTTTAAATATCTTTTTCAGGTTGATTTAAACAATGAAAAACGAAGGGGCAAATTAGAAAAACAGCACTCATTTATTGACAATGGTTAGTATATTATTTTATTAATTAATAATGTTCTATGATGATCTATGCCGTCGTGGCGCATGGCACAAGCGTGCTATAGTCACCTTACGCCGTGGGCCACGAAAGCCTCGACTATTATGATAGTAATATATATTATATTGTAGATTGTGAATGTCAACCATCAGAAGAGTGTCGTACTAAATGTTGCTGCGACTGTAGGAGACATGATGGTGGAGAAAAAGTAACCAGTGCAAAGGTATTTATTGATATTATATTTTATAAGTATATTTGAAAAGCTAATTGATATTATATTTTATAAGTATATTTAGATTCGATTTCTGCTCATGGATATCGTTCATATTGTACATTTAGTTGTGCATTCCAAAAGAAAAAAATCAAATTCAAGAAAAATCCTATTATCAAATCTGCGCAGCCAGAGCGGCCATTACTTACCGTAATATATAAAAAGTCAGTTCGTATTGGGGTTTACTAAGATATACTATTTTAATATTGGTTATTTATATAACTACGAGTGCAGCATTGAGTACCGCCACCTTGCCTAACCTATGGAATGTATACCCAATACAACGTAAAGCTGAAAGAAATATGAATATTTTAATTTGTTATTTTACATCAATTTAGTAAAATAATATTAAATTCCATTAATCACTTTTTATAATTCCAGAATTCACCACAGAAAACGAAACCTTCTTCAATCCCGAGCAGCCCGATGAAAAAAAATTACGAAACCAAAACAATCACGCCAGAGCCAAAACAGGAACCAGAAACTGTATACGAAAGCCAAACTGAAACCTACGAACCACAGAAACCAGATGTAGAGACCCCCAAAGAAATTAAATATGAAGCGAACGTTAACAACAATATCGTGAAAAGATTTGAATCCCCACCCCAGAGGCCGTCAGACCAACACCAACATGTAAACCAAAACCAACGATTAGAAATCCAGAAGCAATACGAACCGAACCAGCGATCGCTTGAATCCAATAAACGGTCGTTCGAAAATCAAAACTCGTTCGAAGCGAGTCAAAGATCGTTCGAAAATCCAAACTCTTTCGAAACTAATCAAAGGTCGGTCGAAGGGAATCAAAGGTCGTTCGAAGCGAACCAGAGATCTTTCGATCGGTATGAAAAACCGTTTGAGCAAAGAGTGGTTAAAGAGGAAGTGTATCAACAAAATTACGTACAGACGTATAGGAATGAAGAGGTTAGTGATTTTTTTTTTAATTGGATACTAATATATCATATAAAATCTGTCTTTACGCAGTGTCTGACTGTAAACGCGACGGTTGTGGGTTCCACAACGATTCCCACTTAGGGGAATTAATTATTTATTAATAATTGTTAATAAGGTAACAAGACAGTGCGAGTCTTAACACTAGGTTTTCTCTGCCTACAATAAGAAGCGGATCGTCATCTACCGCCGGATCCTGAATGATACAGCAAACTAGAGTAATATTGTATATTTAATTTTCTCGAATGGGAATCAAACTCACAACCTGTCGCATTTACATTCACACGTCTTTCCCTGACACTATTCTTAGAGACACTCACACAAATGCAAAGCACAGCTTAAGCCTCGCGAATTGTGCACTAATAATGATTAATGTATTTAGGATAGGGACAAGAAATCTAAATGAATTGGATTCTAACAAAAATCACAGTGTTTTTCAACAAAGCAAGAGATACTTATATTGTTGTTAATATAATTTTACAATCTTAATTTGTTTTTTTAATTATAATAATAAATTGCTTAAACGCATCTAAAATTTAATTTCATCTTCTAAAGTGTAATAACGCTTTGCCTCATTTTTTAAAAACATAAAATAAACCAAAGTATTTGCTTATTCGTAATACATTAAGAACGATCTAATTACTTATAAATATCAAATGAACCTCTTTTGTTTATCACAGAAGTTTTATTTGGCGTTAAAAATTAATGAGATTGAAATATCAAATCACAATCATAATAATTATATTTTTTAATAATTTTTTTTTAAAATACTTTATTTATGTTTCTGGCTCTTCATATATATTGAAATCCTGTTAAAGAACATTCTCGATACATCGCTCAACATCGATTCATCCCAACTCTCAGGTTATTGGGTCAGTGCACATGCGCCATACACGACCAATCTAATGTGAACCTTAATATAATAAAAAATACAGTACAATTTAGTACCAACATAAAATTTCATTTTAAATCCTTCGCACGGGCACATTGCAACATCGACCTAGCTTCCTGGAAAATAGGATTTAATTTTACTTGAAATTAGGTCAACGCACACGCGCTCTGATTTATTTCATAGATAAGTGTGTTGTGAAAGTGGTATCGATGTTGCATTTAATATCTGTTTTATTTCTTGGTTGTTGTGGACTTTATTTAATAGCTTAAATAAAAGCGATAAATTGTATTTGTTTCATCTATTACAATTTTCTTGCTTAAACCGTATGTCAAATACAAATTAATGCCATTTCTAGAATATTTTTGTCTGTGGCTGTACTCGAAACTAGTCTAGGTATTACGGTTTTCAATTTTATAACTTAAATGTTAAGGTTGCATATTGCATATCAAATTTATCAGTTATTTGTACATACACTGTAATATAGGTAAGCATCTGCAAGCAACTTACAGCTCTAAATCACTGTGGCTATAGGATATTTTGTTATAGCTGATATTTTCTAGCAGTGCTTCGAGTTAATCAATTTAATCCACTTTCGACCGTATTTTCAATTGAATAAAGTCTATTTTTAGATTGGGTCACCGCACACGCGCCCATAGCCTATACCTAAGTACTAGGTATTGTACTGTAGCGAGAGCAACACGTAGCTCTTATGATTACCAAAAAAAATATTATTGACAATATTTGGTAATATTTTGACGGTAATTATTAAGTGAATTTAATGGAAGTTTAACAAAATGGTAGAGGGCACTGAGGTATTTTATTTTTTGGTAAGTTTCTTTATGTTTTGAAAGGATATATACTTTTGATGCGTTGGTGTCCTTGAATCGTTCCTGTATTGTATTAAATGTGCATTATTGATTATTTGTTTTTTTCTAGGAATTTATATATAATATAATGACGCAAAATAATTGCGCGGACTAATTGCTGTCTTACCGTACCTCTACTTTTGATTGATGCTAGAGTTTCGTCATATTCGGTTCAGCCATTCAAAGTTTATAGGATGTTATTTGTTTATAGGAACTAATACAGATATAGAAAATATGTATAATTTAATATTTTTCGTTAAAATTTTCAAACTCCGCGCTTTCACAGATTAGTTTTTTGCTTATATTATAGTAGATAAAACTAAGATTACTTACTCTGCTAGAACTTATGTTCATTGTAGTATAATGTTTTTATAACATTATTTAATTTTGTAAACACGATGATTGTGGGAGTAAATCTCACTCGAGATAATGATTAGTATTGAGTTCTTTGATTTTCACAATTATTACACATTTTAAATGAAACTATTTTAACCGGATTAATCGCGTATATTTTGTATTATTATACATTTTTGGAAACCCGACGTTTCGAACACTTTGCAGTAGTCCGTGGTCACGGACTATGCAATAATACAAAATATATGGAGTTTCATTTAAAAATAAGATTAGTATTGAATTATTTTTTTATTTTAACGTTGAGTTCTGCTTTGTTTCATGTATAACACTGTATAGATTTGTTAAAAAAAATGTCTTTATCTTTAAAGGCATTATATTTTTCCAAGTTTGAGATGTATATAATTTTATTATTTATAAAAATATTATTTTAACGTCTTTCTTTTATACAAGGTGTAAGTGCCTTTTTAAACTTTTATATAAAAAAAACATTAAGATTCGTCAACAGTTTAGACGCAGGATTGTCCTTTTCATTTTATGATATTTATCCATACTGTACTGTATTAAGGCAAATATAAATAGATAAAAATAACATAAATATCTACTACTATAATAATACTACAAAACGTTGCGGACATTTTTCAATTTTAAAAAACATCAGAACGAGAAAGGTAATTGCTTAAAATAGAGCAAGAGATATCTCTTGCATTTATAGGGTTTCGTACCCCTGAAGGGAAAAGAAACCCTTATAAGATCACTTTGTTGTCCGTGCGTCCTTCTGTCTATTTGTCTGTCTGTCTATCTGTCAAGAGTCTTTATCTCAAGAAGGTGTATTAAGTTGAAATTCACACCATATAGTCAGGTGTTCGTTCCCTTGATTTCCTAAAAAAAATCGTATTTCTACATTTACTTTAAAAAAGATATGTCAGTTTATATCGCAGAAACGCATATTTCAACACTAAAAATCGAATCAAAATTTATAGGGTACTTCCGGTTGACCTAGAATTATGAAATTTTGCAGTTAGCTTGTACAGATAGTACTAGTTCAGGAAAAAATATATTGATTATTATACATTTGTGGTTAAATCCTTAAAAATAATGGCCTTAAAAGTCAACTTTTTGTATTAAAGCCACTCTATCAGATAAATTGGCGTGGTGGTGCATATTCCAATATAGCACCACAGAATTAAGTTTCTTCACTTTTATAAGTTGTACTTTCCGTTGACTTCATTTCTGCATTGCATGCAATGCAGAAATTGGTACGGGGGCGAATTAGACTCGCATTTGACCGGCTGGTGTCGAGGCTAAGCGCGGCGTTGAGTTCTGCCACTTGCCCCCTTAACACGCAATGCCCTCAGAATTCTGCAGAAAGTGGGGAACGGAGTGTTTTAACACTAGGTTCCCTCTGCCTACCCTGCTGTGTGCGGGATACAGCGTGAAGCTGATTTATTTATTTTTTTTTAATTTTCTAACAAAAATATTTGTTACAGATAATATCACCCCAAAATATGGTGACCTACCATCAACCAGAAATGCCGGAGCAACAAGTAATTGTTCAAGCGAAAGTCACTCCAGTGCAGTTGCCGGATCCAAATATACGTATGTTTTTATATAATCTGGGGTACAAAGTGTCAAACACTCTGTTCATCATTAAGACTCTTCTTTCCCTCACTTTCCGTCGAATTTTGTGCCGTGTGATCCCGGCCTAGAATAGGATCGTCCTAGTACTGGTGGTGTCGTAAGAGGCGAGTAAAGTACGTGTGGTAGAGTCACGTCGCCAGCAGTGGCAACACGCATGGGCAGACTCGACCAGATCATTACCACCCCCGGCATTTAAAACCGGCGTGAAGTAGTGGCTTTATGCCACTGCGTTTCGTATCAGGTAATGCCGGGCCCCGGCGCCCAACCCAGCTTAAAGGCCGGCAACGCACCTGTAGCTCCACTGGGGTTGCACGGGGCCGTGGGTGGAGGCAATCACTTAGGTAACCCGCACGCTCGTTTGCCGTGTCTTTTCCATAAAAAAAAATAATAATTCTCAACTCTCTGATTATTGAGTCTCGGAGAGAATCGAACCTATAACCTGTCGCGTTTACAGCCAGTCACACACTTGTGCAACTGCGCCACATCTGACCTCAATTGTTCGGTTAATAATTTCATATAATAGTTTTTATATTTTTTACATATATACTGATTCCAGGTCCGATGTCCCTGACAAACGTGATGTACCCCGCGGCGATGCCCCATAACGCCTACCCGTATGTCAACACTTGCAGAATTGTAAGTATAAGTATATATTTCTTATTGTCATATTATATATGACAATTAGAGTCAAATTATATTTACATTAAGACTTGTAACTTGCGTATTAATATGACACTTTTTTTTTCTCATCCCCCGTGGGATACAACACTGTTTCTCTTTATCACGGGCTATTTTGTAACCCATCTAAGAGGGCAGTACCTCAACCAATTAATGTATGGTATACAAGTGTTTAAATAAAGTTATTTATTTATATATGTATAAGTTTAATCTACGCATTTTTCATGTTTCCACGGTGATAGATTTATTGAGAAATTCCTACTTTTTTGGTATGGAGGGAAAGTTTTGAATGGCGATAATGATGAATACAAAAATGTGTATATTAGTGTATGTTATATTTATTTTATTAATTTAAGGTATATTTTATGCATTATTAAAAAAAACTGTATATATTTTATACATTACTTAAAATAATAGCTTAGAAGACGCACTCCTCCTTTATATAAACTACAATTGTAAATTTCATACTCTTCCATCTGCATATTTTTATCCTTTTAACAAAAGAAACAAAGATTTTTATTCACCTAGCTATTAAAAGATTAATATATAGACCACGAGCGAAAATAAAAACTTTTAATACATAAATTGAGGATATATAATATAAGAATATTAAGATATACTTACTGATTTTATAAAGACTGTTATTTTTCCAAATACATTGTGAGTACTGTTTTTATTGTATAAATTTTATTAATTAATTCTTAAATATTTTAATTTTCAGGAGCAGGTTCCCGCTCAAATGTACCAACAGTTGGTTCAGACGGAGGAGCACAAGCAGATGACGTCATCGCCGCACACCGATACCACTTTTAGGATTGGTAATAAATACTCTTTTTTTCAGCTTCACGCTGTATCTTGCACATAGGGTGAGTAGGCAGAGGGAACTTTGGATCGGAAATGTCTTAATTGCAAGAGTGTTAAGACACTCCATTGCCATTAAGACAAGACTTTGTCGTTCCCCACTTTCATCCGAAATTTGGAGGCTGTGCCTGTTGGGTGTTGGAACTCAACACTGCGCTTTGCCTCTTTACCACATCGTAGAAATTAAAATATTAAATATTTCATTTTCCCAAGTAGCAATCGAACTAATTTTCAAGTTCAATCATCGTTTCTAGCCTATCAAAAAGATTTATCTAAAGTTTAAAACTTGCATTATAATTACGTATGTTTTATCAGACCCGAGCTATCCGTACGCTGCGGATTTTAACGCTGCGTGTGGCGCCTGCGACCCCGCCGTTGCGACAGCCAACGCCGCCGCTACAAATATGCACGCTACAAGAGGGTATGTTTAGTTGTTATATTATGTTATTTTAGGGTTCCATACTAACTTGACAAAAGTATACTAACTTGCAAATATAATAAATCCTTTTTAGAAAACATAAAAAAATGAACGTAGCGGAATTCAAATCCTGCTACTTTAAATTTTTTATATGTTTTCTAAAAACGTTTTTTTCTTTCCTAGGTGTGTTCCTAGGTGGAATACACCTAGAAAATTAAAAAATTATAAATCCTTTGTGTAAAAAAATGTTCAGTGAAATTTACAGTTTGAATTTTATACCGAGTGAATACAGAATTTGGCACTCATTTACCTTTACCTTCCATTTGTCGGCGGAGTCAAGACTGACACGGTACTTTACATTTAACTTGGCCTCGTTTCACATTATGTTTTTGATGAGATATAATAGTAATAACTGCAATTAAAGCGATTAAGCCGTTCCTAAGATTAGCATACACAAGGCACATACAAACCGACAAACAGACAAAACTTTTTAGAATCATTATTTTGAGTTCCTATTACATTAATAACTGCCCTCAATAATATATATTTTTATAGGTTTAACTTACCTGGTTATGTCAAGTTAATTTTGTATTAAAAACTTCTTTCTAGTTTGACTATATCTTACTACTACCAAAGTTTCACAGAACACATCGCTTAATTAAAATGGTGAACTAGCGTGTTCATATTACATATTTTCGCTATGCCTTTCTATATATTGAAACTAAGAAAATTATAACCTTTCATTACAATATCAGGTACAACATGACGTACAACCAAATGGAGGTGCCCCCGGGACTGGTGCCGCCCTACGCGCCCAACGTGCTCATACAGCCGCCCGCGCAGCTACCTGCCCCACTACCCGCACACGGGTACCCGGTAAGAGAAGAAGGCCAAAACAGATAAAAAACCTATAAAAAAGAATATATATTTTTTTAAAAAAGATAAGATAAGATTATAGATTTTTTTAATATTATATTATAAAATTCTCTTTTTATCTTTTTTAACATATTATATTATTGTAATTCTAAAGTAAATCAATAAGTAGTAATTAGTTTAATGTAATAAAAGGCCATTGGTAGACATAGGGGTGCAAGCGTGTGACTCTAAATGTGAAGGCTGTGGGTTCAATTTCCACTCAGGAGAATTAGACATAAAAATATTTAATATTTTTATTTCTAATTCTTCCTCTGGTAACAATGTTTGGAGAATTCTTTGTTCTTCTTTTAATTACAATTTCTTGTCATTTATATTACCTGCTTAAACATAATTGACAACAGGCTTGGGTAAAATGGAATATTATCGCATTTTTGTAAAATTAATTTATATGATAATTGCCAAAATAAGAAAATATGATCTTTTTTGTAGTAAATATTCAATTTTTTTTAAATTAAGCTCCAACATTTATTATATAATAATAAGTGCAATTTTCTAAAATTAATATTTTATAAAATATAAAAATACTATATAAACTCATCATTATAACTACAGTACCAAGATCAAATACCACTACAATGGCAGAACGTACAGCAACCGCTCCCAATAACACAAAACAAACTGTTGGTACAAGAGTTGTACCCCCTCGTGTACCCCGCCGTGTGCCCCAACGTGTGCCCCACCGTGTGCCCTACTGTTGGACCACCGTACAATCTGGTGTACCCTCATTTGGGTGGAGTAAGTTATTATTTTTATTATTCGAGAGTATACGAGATATACCTCCTGTTATATTATTTATGACACATTTCTCATTAAGAAAATAATAGATTTCATATTTAATATATTCTTTTTCTCGCTCTGGTAACGAGGTTAAGCTCTGCGTTGAGTTCCGCTACTCAACTCGCAATACCTCGATAATTCGGGGGAAAGTGGGAAACGGGTATGTGTGAATGGGAACAGGGTCTCTTCTTGTTACAAGATTTTCAGGTTCCTTCCGCTTACCATGCTATGTGCTATAAATATTGTTTAAAATCGAATAATATTCAATTTACTTTTAACTTAATTATTGCATATTTCAATGAATTTCATTTGATTTTCAGCAAGTGGTACCCCAGCCGTACCCCATCGTACAGCCACTTTATCCCATGTTAGACAAACAGATGGACCGTCGCAACCTGCCGCGGCCCAAGCGCGCCCCCTCGCGCCAGTACGGCGACGACACCAAGGCCCACGACGATAGTGACCTTGCAATTGAGAATACAACAGATCAAAGAACAGATTTCAAGAAGAAATAGTGGTACGGGGCTATTGGGTAGTTGTCCAGCGACGTACAATGGGAATATTGTCGGGTGAGTCACTAAACAATAATCACTATATTAGCTAATGTTGTCGGTTGAGTCACTAGATACTAGCGGACTTGTCGATGAGAATTTCTTGTTCTTGTTAATATAATTATAATTATTATAGTATTTAGATCATTGATTTCGATGTCAAATAAAAAGTTAATATTTCATACTTTTAGTAAAAAAATATAAATATGTTAATCTTTTTTTATACCGTTTTATATAGATAAAATTAAATACACTACATATTATTTACATATTTTATTGTACATTTTAATTAATTCTAACTTTGTATTTAAAGTCAGTATTTTTTTGAACTTAATAAAGTAGTGTATTTATTGTAGGACGGCCACAGATGATACGCAGTTAAGTTCCGCAGCGCGCGCCATCGTCAACTCCATACGTAATCTGCAAGTTAAGAATAACTGTAAGTATTTCTAAAATAATACATTAGTATTAAAGACCAAAAAAATCCGATTTATTCAAATGTTGCCATAACTTAATACAATAGAAAATAAAGTCTTATTGTTATTAAACGTTTGTGAGTACGTAGTGCCTAAATGGTGTAAAAGAAGTAGAAAAAGAAAAAGAGTGGAACTGTATAATTCTATGTGTATATATAATTATCTAACAATTAACTATTAAAATAACTTTTTTAATAATAATATTACATTTATACAAAGTATATATATTGTTGTACAAAATTGTGAGATATATTTCTAAGTCCTGACGCTGGGCCACAAGCGTGTGACTGTAAATGCTACAAATTGTGGGATATGATTCCCACTCGAGGAGTGTTTTAACACTAGATTCCTATATGAGGGATATAGTGTGTAAAAAAATATTTATTTAATTTATTGTCAGCAAATTCAGCGGAAAATGGAGAACGGAGTGTCTTAATATTAGGTTCACTCTGCCTACCCCGCAGTGTGCGGAATATTGCGATAAACTGATAAAATGAGTTTTCTTCAATTAAAGTACATATAGTCAGACCACATATTAACATAACGGCGCCCACAGACCAGGCGCGCGCGCCGGCGCCGCGCGAGCCGCTGCACGCGCACGCGCAGGCGCACGCGCACGCGCGCCGCCGCGACGACGAGCGCCGCCCGCGCCCGCTGTGCCGCCCGCCCTGCCTCATACGACAGGTCGCTCACGGACACCGACTCCCAGACACACATTCTTAGACACTCATCACACACAGATACTCTGACATATACGCTCGCTTATGCATACACTGGCTCTCAGTGTGTGAGTGAGACACACACACTCTCAGACATATATATTCACACTCTCGCTTGCTATTCCCATCTCACTCTAGCAAACATACACACTTATGTCACGGTCGGCGAATATTGGCTGCCATAAAATTAGATTTTTAACTACTTTTACAAAGCAAAGCGCAAAAAGCTCTTGTGCCAGTCAACACGCAATATCTCCAGAATTCGGCGGAAACTGCGCAACATAGTGTCTTAACACTAGGCTTCCAGTGCTTGCTACATTTACACCCAATTTTAGCCAACCGCCACGACTCGTCGACCGCACTGTATATAGTATATTTTATTAAAATGATGGAATGTTTCATGTAGATGTCACCGGGGACATGGTGCCGACGGTCCCCAGGTCCGCTACCTACAGGTAATAAACAATAAATGATAATCTTTCTCTATTATTCCCATTACTTTGATTATATTTGCTTTCATAAGAATTCGGAGGAAAATCGGGAACGTAAGTGTCTTACCACTTACCCCAAGTTCCCTCTTTATCTGCTATGTGCAAGTGTGAAGCAAAAAATGATAATACATTATAAATAACATTATTATTTATATAAGTAGTGTCAGACTGTAAAAACTATAGTTGTATTTTTGATTACCACAGCGTCGAGTTTCGTCGCCAAAAATGTAATTTAATTATTTTCGGACTAAAACTATAAAATTAAAAAAAATTAAATTATTTCCGTTTTACCTAATTTTTCCTACTTACAAAAATATTTTAGACTTAAAATTACTATATTTTTTTCTACTTATAACAGCAAATGATGCTATGAATCCAGGTTTTAACCAGCCGCGCCGCCCTCACCCCGACGCCCGCAACGGCCGACGTTAAACACCGCACTTATCCACAACCTAACACATATCTACATACTTGTATTGATAGAAAATATATTTACAATACACTTGCAGTGCTGCCATTACTCAAAAAAATTAAATTATTGATGTAATGCTGCCAGTTAGAATAAAAAAAACATTTTCAATATTTTTAATTTCTTTTTATTGATTTTGATTATATAAATTAAAGTGATATATTTTCTATCAATTTTTTTTATTAATTAATTATATCGGGACACGCCAAAATAAACGCACACGTACAATAGAATATCAAAATTTTAAAAAATTTTTAATAATTATTATTATTAATAATAAAATATATATATATATATATATTGTTGTATTTTTTATATTTAAGTGGATTTTGATGCGGTTTTGAAATATTGTTTAGATATATATAAATAATAAATGTTTGAAAACCAAATTGTGGTATATTGACTGAGCGTTTTGAACGATCATTATTTTATAAATTTTCAATTAAAATATAATTATTAAAATAATAATGTATTTTATTTTGCTTCCAAAGAAAAAAAAATGTTTTTGATTGATTTCTATTCAATATTAATATTTACTTGTAGTAAAAAACCGCGGCGTTCGAAAAGTTCAGTCTCACCTCTCGAAATAAGCGCAGAGATCTCACGTTGGAAATCGTCTAGTCATTTTTTTTGTTATAAACCATTTTAGTTTTAGCATTTATAGTGGAACATACAGACGTACGTACATTACTTTTGTTACACATTAATTTAAGTTAACATTTCGCTCTTAAGATTCACATAATTTATTAATGACTTTTAATTTATTTCATTTTTTTATTTAAATTGAAAAAGAAAACTTAATAATTCGTATATTGAAGTTGTTTCTGTTATTTTTTATTTTATTTTTTCCTAATATTTGAAAAGAATATATTTAAAGCTAATTTGAAATATTATAATAGCATAATAGTTTGTATTATTTTTGTTTTATCTATATAATAAAAGAAATATTTTGAACAACATCTTTAGTCATATATATGTAGATAAACAAAAAAAAACTGAAAGCTACTATAATATTTTGTCTGTCACAGATTATAAATAGATATAATGAGTAAAAAACAATAGAAATAATTGCTTACATTCAAATAACATTTTTTTTGACAATAGACTAATACATTTGACAATGATTCTCAATTGTAAGGATTGATGGACTTTTTTTTAATTTCAACTGTTATTTAAATAAAAATTGAACTATTGGTGTTAACATGTTTACAATATTTTGGTGTATTGCCAATACATACATAAATAATAATATTAATAAGGTGATTGTCATTGGAATTAAACATATATTTTCATAGATATTAAAAAAAGATATCTCGAATTAAATTTTTATTACAATAATATAAAATGATTTGCTCCGCGATTAATGTAAATAAATAAAGTACATTTATTATTAATATCTCAGTTTAATATAAGCAATGTCGAAACGCTTTATCGATATAAGTTTTAAAATTGTTGTTAAATTCGTACAGGATTGATATGTGATTAAGGTGTTTTTATTTTTCTTTTGAAATTTTTAGAATTATAAATTTTGCGGCGAGAGTGTGTTTATTAAATTTCCTTTTTTTATAACGTAGCAGGTGCATTAAAATGATGCAAATGTTATATTCTAAAAATATGGCTTAAGGGTCCATTTGATGTTTATATGAACATGTTAGGGAGAAAACTTGATAATAAAAAAAAAACATCCGCATCACTGATATGCCCCAAATGTGTCCATTTCACGTGCAAATGCTGTCCCGCTACATAAATAGTAGTCGCTAATTACAATTAGTCCAACACGAGTTGATTCTAACATTAATTCTCAGTTTTTAAAATATTTACACATAAATATATATATTTTGTTCGTTATTTCGTAAATAGTACGTTTAATGATTATTTGATTTAGAAATTTACATATACTATTCTTAACAGATGCATATTATGCACATACTACTTTGTGTAATTTGTCATTATGCATCACCACACTCTCGCCGTCTAACAGTATACATATTGATGTTATTACGAATTACATTCATATATAGACAAAATAGATATTATAATATACATTTTAATTGGTATTTAATGTTTTCTTTTTCAAAATTTTTCAGCTAAGTCAATTCAAGTGTCCATAGATGTGTAATTTTTTAAATATGTGTACTGTAGTTACGTATAAATAAATAAATGTACTTAAATGCAGTAGACGTTCAGAAACTAACTAAATATTATTTTTCAAATCAGCACTACTACTACTTTCAAAATACCTCAATAATAGAAAAAAAGAAATAGCCCAAATTTGTATATATTATATTGTATGTTATTTTTATCGATTGAATTAAAAAAAGAAAATATTTATTTAGTAGTAAGGGGCCATCTATGAATGACATTATTGTGTGACAAGGGGTACGATGTTCTAATTTTCTTAACATCACGTTCTAAAATGTAATTTATACTAAATATTTAAATACGACATAGGTATCTAGAAAAAATATAAAAAAATGAACGTAGTGGGAGTTGAAACCGCGCCTTAGGAACGCATTTTTGATACGTTTTTAAAAATCATTTTCCCGAGCGTAGAATAACGCTTTAAAAGTGTATAAAAATGTAAGTATAAAACTGTAAACATATATATGTGACGTCACACTAAATTACAGTTGTCTCTTCCAAGTTCGACCAGTTGTGATAAGAACAGAGAAGTGGACAAGATGGCCCCTAATTTGCTGTGATGATTTCAGATATTCTTAGAAATATCTAAACGGTTTTAGATTCACGCTTATTGTGTCAGTGTTTAGAGTCTGTACCGTAATGTTACTTTATCTGTACACCCTCTCCTGTCACTGTCACGGTGACGGCGATGGTGACAGTGACAGCTGTCAAAGGCAATGTCCCGTAGAGTATTTATATGAAGATTTATTGTAACATGTAGAGTATATTATTGTTAATATTAAAGTTTTAGCGTATATATTGTGTGTTTTATTTTTTTACCTTTATTATTATTATTTTTGTATTTAAATGTGGAAATCTCTAAGAGGAGAATAATTTAAATTGACTTTGTTACTCGACTATTAAAGAGGTGTGTCGTGATGGTTTATAAATTTGACCGATACAATTTGTTCAGCACCAGCAACAAATAAAACAAAATAAGAATTACAAATCAAACTACAAAATTTTTTTAAATTTAACTTTGTTTTAAAATTACCTTATGTTTATTTACCTTCTTTTTTTTTTACTGTATTAATTATCTCTTGTAAAACGAGTGTCAACATTAAACGCAAATTGTAAAATTATATATTGGAACCCACGATACAGGAATACCTAGTGTGGGTACCATCAGATGTAACAAAAATCGTACATGTTATTTGTTAATAAATATATTTTTTTTAAATCAAAATTAAATTTACTATATTACATATTAAGTTTACTGTTCATGTTCAACAATCAATGGTACGTCTCTTTAGGATAGATACAGTGCCTTTATAAAACAATGCTACCTGTTGACCGAAAGTCAAATTATAATAAAACGACAAACTGGTTACATGATTTAAAGTAAAGGTAAAAAATAGTATTAAGCTTTCGTTCAATAGTACAGGTGTTGTATACTGGGCGTCTTATTGTAAATTTATACTTGGTCAACAGGTGGCTCTGTTTCAAAAATTTATACTTTTGAGCAATAGATGGCGTTGACCGTCTTAATTTATATCTCCTATGAATATAGTACTATTTTAACCGGATTAATCGCGTATATTTTGTATTTTTATACATTTACCCGGAACCCCGACGTTTCGAACACTTTGCAGAAGTCCGTGGTCACGGGTAGACTGAGGTGACATTCATATTCATATAATACAAAAAATACACGATTAATCCGGTTAAAATAATTTCATTTAAAATGTGTAATAATCGAGAAAATCAAAGAACTTATTATAGTACTATTCTTGGTCGTATATATATTTTTTAAATAATAAAAAAATCACATGTGAATTTGTGTTCTCATTGTTTATCTAATCAGATCAGATTTCAACAGATGTTTTTATTTTTATTGATATTTTTTTAGTATTTTATGGAGTATGTCGAAACATTTAATTCTATACCATGTTCTTACAAATAGGCAGAGAGAGCATAGAGTTAATACACTCCGCTCCCCACTTTCCATTCTATAAGCATTGCGTGTGGAATGACGGAACTCAATCACGCGCTGTCTCGATACTATATCGAAGATATATTAAATATTTCATTTTCTCAAGTGGTAATCGCACCCACGACCTGTCGCGTTTACAATCACATGCTGGTGGTGCGGCCTCAAACCGACTCGACTTTGAAAAATTTTTAAACGGGCCATTTTTCTACCGGATCTGAGGCCGGTCGTGGCGCACAGGCACAAAGTGTCACTATAAAGTCGACTGGTTGTGGGTTTGGTTCCCACTCGAGGAAATGAAATATTTATTTACATTTATATTTTCATTTCTTTGCTCTGGTGTCGAGTTCCAACTGCCTATCCTGCTGTGTGTTGGATACAGTGCGAAGGTGATTTAATTAATTTAATTTAATTTTTTAATAAATATGTACTAGTTAGAGGACGGCAAACTACTTCTTTTGTAGTATAGCGAATACAAAATATACAACTGAACTTCCAAAATCTGCCGCCGTGAGCTACATCCTACTCAGCCTGATATTTTGGATTTGCCAAGTTCACGTTGACGTTGAGTGAGACAAGAAAGCTGAAATCTATTTTTGAGATTTCTTTTAGTTAAATAATTACATACAAAATTAATATTTGTTATTTTTATAATACTTTATAAACATTATGTAGATATATAAGTAAATTCAACTCAGCTTAGGGCGCAGTCCCGCTCTGTTGTCTGTCGGCAATCAGAATGAATGCTGAGCACGTTAGCGACTTTAATTTGCTCCTTTATACTCCCCCGATAGTCCAGGGGGCGGCGTCGCAGGAATAAAATTGAAAATAATTTCGTTTATTGTGTGTTGAGTGACTGACCGAGTGTTTGGACAGTTTCAGCTATTGTTTCGATTTCGGCCAAAAATAGGCTGTAGGCCAGATACGAAAATTCTGTTTCGCTTTTGGCAAAATTAGATACCTTGTTTCGGTGAGTTTGTTGCTGTGATATGTGTGGGATTGTGAGCTGTACAGAGAAAATTTATACATACAGGTATAAAAGAATTCTAGAACTGCTATATTTTATTATATTATTCAAAGTTAAAAACATATTTTTTTATTTTTTTTTAGCAGCTTCACGCTATATCTCGCACACAACAGGGTAGGCAGAGGGAACCTAGTGTTAAGACACTCCGTTCCCCACTTTTTGCCGAATCCTGGAGGCATTGCGTGTTGAGTTACTCCGCTGAACTTAACTCCGCGCTTTACTCCACATCAAATGAAAATATAAATTTAAATAAATATTTCATCTTCTCAAGTAGGGATCGAACCCACAACCAGTTAGTCTTATAGTCACACGTTGTGCCACTGCGCCACGACTGGCCTCAAAAACATATAATCACTATATATTTAGACAATTAGTTATATGTATAAAACTTTTTTAATAATAATACCACTAGAACTGATTCCAAATGGCAGTGGTTCCTACTACTACTGATCGGGATCAGAATCTGATTTCTAATTTGTATGAGGCTTTATAAAAAAAATATTTTCGTCTATTATAAATAAGACAAAGTTCATAATATTTAAATATAAGGTAGATAACGGAGAGCCTTGACACTAAGTTTTCACTGCTTATCCTGCTATTTCTGAGATAAAAGGAGTATTCTAACCACCAGCTCCTGGCCTACGCCACCCGACTAATTGCCAAGATTAGTGAAAACGGTACTTATTGCACTCTAACTGCCAACGTTTCTGCCTCCTTCACGGTACAAGCATTTGTATAATTTATTTTATATAATTATTTATATTTTTGACGCCATTAGGGCTCGGTTGTATAATATTTGATTATAGTCAATATTTGTGGGTCGAATTCTTATTTAAAGAAATGGTTGTTGTTGTTTAGAATAATTATAATATATCTTTATTTCAACAGATCAGAAAAAACAATATATCTCAACCAATTGTCATAAATGTAGGTATATAAAACGAAAAGTAATGCTTGAGACTAGCTACAATTAACTAACTGTATTAGTACAATCTAGTTCTTAACTGAAGTAGTATATTAAATAATTTAATTAAAAAAATAGATTTTAAGTGTCCATCGTAACATCGTAAATGGTCATTTATCTAACGGGATAGTTGTTATCTTTTTTTAACTCCTAACTTACCTATATTCCCAATTGTCTGGTTCTAAGTGAAGTAGTGTCGCTTAATTTCAATGTCTCCAGTCTAATTACTACACGCAATATTTCGAAATATCAAATTCAGTTATGCAGGATCTTGAACTTGAAATGTAAAAAAAATGATTAAGGATATAAAACAATACCGAGTCCGTCCCTGCTCGCCATCCAATTAGCGATCAGATTAAAGATCTGCCGAGGGAGCCATTACCCGACGAATTACGCTGCGAGTTGCTAACGGAGAGCTGTACACGGGAGAGGCGGTAGCGGGTAGCGGGTAGTAGGCGAATAAATGGAAATATAAATATAACTTTAAATAAATATTCCATTTTTTCGAGTGGGGAACGAACCCACAACTAGTTGCGTTTACATTCACACAATATTATAAACTATTGTGTTACATTATAAATCAAAATAACGGCGCCACACAGCGGTTGTGGTGACGAATTTATTTTCATTACCCCGCTCTAGTAAATAAAAAGCGGCGTTTAATTCCGTTTGACTCGAACAATTCGGCAGGAGTGCTCTGTTCTAACACTATTCACTCTCCTTCTTAAAAACAGTCTCTACCTATGTATTACTCAGCATGTAACGGATGAAAACGTGAAGCTGTTTTTTTAAAGTGACTACCAAAAATGCGGTACGGTGGTGTTCTATTATAAATTTATGAATACGATATTTTGAACAGTTTGAATAAGTTCAAACTTATGGATTTTATTAAGTTATTTTCAATAAAAGAAGGCAAAGAAAACGTAGTGTTAGGACAGTTCCACTCGCGCCGCCTAAATTTCAAGACATTCCGAGTTGAGAGGTGAAATAAATAACTTGGATAGTATAATAAATCTCTTGTTGTGTTCAACAATTATATATACATATACAAACAAAAACAATTTAATCTAAATTAAGTGTTCTGTACTATAAAAAAATATTTTCTTATAACTATAACTTTCAAATCCGATAGCCCACCATAAGTATAAAGGCATTATATATGAAATAAACATCAACATAATGAATAAATATATCTATATATATTATATATACTTATAAAGCTAATAATAAAAATTACAAAAAACCTCCTCCTCTCACAATTTGCACCACACCGCTCACTCCATCTGTGTTAATTGTTTTAATCGCGCCTACTCTCTACACAGCGATGTACATTGTATAGTGTGTAGTGTGTATGTATGGAACGTTTTGTCCTTTCAGGCTCTCATACATACATACACACTGAGGTGTATGTATGTATGTATGTATATTAGATAAATATCTGCTGAGAGCTGTGAAGTTGAAAAGTTAATTAGTTTGTGTATTTGTGTATGACATTTAGAGTTATTATAAGTGACTTTGGCAACAATCTGGCTCTCTTTCAGCAAAAAGTGCAGCGTAAAGTTCCACCACTCACCACATGTCTAGAAAATTAGACAAGTGTCTTAGTATTACTTTCTTTGTCTACCCTACTATGCCTAAAAAGACGTCAATGTACTTTAAGTATAAGAACGCCTAATTGGATAAGAAAAAAATATATATGTGAACAGTAAGCTAAGTTATATTACATATTAATACAGTTGAATAATTTTAATAGTTAATATTAAATTATATTATATATTAATACATGATGGTACTACATTTAAAGTCTATCTAAGGATGGGAATATTTAAATGTACGTTTTCGTCCAATATTCCATAATTTAGCATATAATGTGTATATTTGGAGATTAGAGGTTCTCATTATTTTTGTTTATTATAAAGTGATTATGAGATGATTATTATTTTAGTTTCAATTTGATAATTATAATATTAATAATAAAAAAAACAAATCACAAAAGGCATTTTTAAAATTTTCACTAAATGTCCAATAATTAGAAATATACTAGATTGAATAAAAAAAAACTACAATAGAAAATAAGCCACACTCTCACTGCCACCACACACCACCACGCGTACTCAGCTAATTGTTTTATTGTCGCACAAGCGACGCGTTACGCCGCCATTATTATATATAATATAGAGTGCGGTATTTTTTTATGTGCTACGATTTTAATGAAATTGAAGCGACTTTCGCGACAAAACGCGTAATATCGAGATATTATAATAAATATAAATTTGGAAAAATGTGGGGTACGGAGTATCCTAAAACTAGATTCACACTGTGTACCCTGTTACATGCAGGATACAGGGTGAAGCTAGAAAGAAGCAAAAAATAACTAAAATACATTACCTACTAACTGTGCAACAGCAACTGTAAACACTATACCATATTTAAATATTTCCTTGCTGTACCTACCTATGCTACGTTGGTAGATAATAAACTATATGATGATACAATTGTAACATATGGGTCGAATTCAGTTCCTTAAATTTTGACACAAACATATGAAAACATAATAGAATTGAATTTTATTTACATATTTTATGGTTTATTGGATGTCATACTAGATTGGTGCCTCATTTTTCCGTGCCTTGCCTTGACACCAGAGAGAAATGAAAATATAAATTTAAATAATTATTTCGTTTTCTCGAGTGGAGACAGTCACACTTTGTGCCTCTGCGTCACGGCGGCCTTTACTCAGTAGTGGAATAGTTTTAAATATAAGTATAAAAAAATTAAATAAAATTGAACAAGTTTTTATACTCTATCACCTCATTTATTTACTTTTCCATAGTTTACTGAAATATTATTAAGAATAACACGTCTTTTTTATTCTTTTTTCACTTACCGTTTGACCAAAATCGAAAAAGTAATCGTAACGATATTTTAATTTATATTTTGAAAATTTCTCGCTACCGCTTATGGTTTGCGTCCGATACGTCCTCACGCGGTTAATTGTTTTAATCGCACCCACTCTGCTACCTACCTACACGCTTTATAAGTATACCTCGCGGGTATTTACTTTCACTCTTATATAAGTCACTATATGATAAGTGTATTTAAATTAACTAAATTAAATTAATTTCTTACTAACTACTACTTCTTCTAACTTAAATATGAACAAAAAATATGTTAAAACCGTTCGATTCCTTCTCTGACTGTAAACGCGATGGTTTGGGGTTCGAGTAGGATCTTCGCTTGGGAAAAAAAACATATATAAAGTAAACTAACCTCGAAGTTGAATTCCACCGAATTTTTGAATCTCGAAAATTGAGCGGGAATCTTAGCGCTAGGTTTGTCATTTAAAGTGACTCCGCATACCCTACGAACAAGAATAATCACATCTCCACAACATTCATTTTTCTTTAATTCTCGCTTCTTTCATCACTTGTTTTAACTTATGTTCCACATTGTTTTTGTTATCACGCTGTCCCAATCTGAGAACTTAGTGTAAAATCACTGCTTTCCCACTGTCCTCATAAATCTGGACGCAGACTGCGCTGGACGCAGTCAATGATCAATATTCAATATTTCACTTCAAACCCAATCTGTCGCGTTTATAGGGCATGTATCAAGGTATCATCTCTCCTTTCACATTAAAGGTTTAGTACCCCCAAACGGATTAGTACCCCCACTTACCACAATTTCCAAAAAGCCCAGCAGCTAAATTGCAATACAAACAGTACGAGTATGTACCTACGGCTATCATAGAGAATTAATATTTTATCACAGCCGCTAATTGACGCTAAGTGACGCTGAGTGAAAGCAAACATATGACCGGTGCATATCGTTTATTGACTATACTGCGTATCACGTCTGTATATATGTACATATAGGTAATAATATGTTAATTTGTCCGTCTGTTACATTTGCATTAATTTGCTATGATCAGTATTAAAAATTTAAATTGCCAATTTACATGTTATAAGAAATTATTCCTTATAATTCCACATATAGCAAGGTAAGCAGAGGTATCGTAGTGTTGATACACTCCGTTTCCCACGCACCGCAGAATTTTCGAGACATTCCGTGTTGATTAGTGGTGTTACAAAAGTAAGGAAACGAATATCATTCATTCCCTCTAGTGGAAATCGAACCCCGAACAATTGCGCATTCCGTCACACTAGGCCCCTACGCCGAGACTGCTTCAATGATTGTAATTTATGAATATAGATAACTAACAATAAAAAAATACGTTTCGGGATAGAATGCATTAAATTTTTGTTAAACGTAAAATCAGGACCGAGCTTCTGCCTTATTTAAAGCTTTTATGTGCTATTCCAATCTCAAGAAAATATAATATTTCTTGTGTAACTTTTATTATTAATTCATTTATTATCTATTTATAATATTTTTTTAATTGAGGCTATATTAAAAAATATGGCAGAGAGTGGGAAACGAAGTGTCTTAACACCAATTTCCCTCTTCCTACGCTGCTGTGTGCGGGATACAGCGTGAAGCTGATTTGAATTTATTTGTTTTTTTATTCATAATTAATATAATTTGGCAAACAATCGAAACCAAATAACATATTAGTATTAAAATTTAAGATTTCGATGGTCAGTTTAGGCTATACAGTGCATTAGCTTATCACAAATGTGAGTGGAGTGCTACTGTGGAGATAGTGGTGTTTGTTCTAGTTGGGTGTATTTGGGGTCAAATGTAGCCCGTGGGGGTCATTGTGGTAACTGGTTTGAATTTTGACTTTACTTACTTTATAATCTATAATAAAAAATATTTTGTCAAATAATGATAATTTTTAACAAAAAAAAATCAACCATTACTTTGTCATAAATCTCATACACTAAAAACCCTTGTAACGTAATCCTTTACTATAAAAAAGAATCACCGGAAGCGAGTTATTAGCCCATTCGTCGCACACATACTTAGTGCAAATTTAAGACACGTGTTTTTCTCATAAATAACATTGTCAGAAATGGACCAAATTAAAATGGGACCGCACTGGGGACACATTCAATTTATACAAGTCCTTCAGCTTTAAAAAGTGCTCCAAGCACTTTTTATTATGTAATGAGTCTTAGCTCAAGTGGTTTACTACAAAGTTAGAAACATTTGAAGAATACCACTATTCAGACCTTTACTCCATCCCACCAGCTCGAAGATACCATATTATTGTGTTGTTACCTAAATTTCGTATTACTGACAAATTTCATTTCTCTTTGATGCCCGTTGTGGCACAGGGTCACAAAATGAGCCTGGTTGTGGGTTCCCGCGCGTTACAGGCCCCACTCGGGGAAATAAAATATTTATTTAAATTCATATTTTCATTTCTTCAATCTGGTGTCGCGGCAATGCGCGGCGTTGAGTTCCGCCACTCAACACGCAATGCCTCCAGAATTCGACGGAAAGTGGGAAGCGAAGTGTCTTAACACTGGGTGCCTCTGCCTGACCTGCTATGTGCGGTATACTCAATACGGAGAACGAACTATGTTTACCTGTTATTAAGATACTTCGTTTCCATTTGTTTCTCCACTTTCTGCCGAATGCTGGGCATTGCATGTTGAGTAGCAGAATTCAACGCCGAGCTTTGCCTTGTTACCCAAGCAAGGAAAGTAAAATGTTCAATATTTCGTCCCGTTGAGTGGGAATACAACCCACATCCTCCCCATCCAAGTTATGAAGATGATATAATTATCACAAGTTGGTCAAGTTGAGTAGTAACAAGTTGAAAAAAGTTGAAGAAAGAAGAAAGTGATATCAACAATATATCTAAATACATTCCCGATTTTTTTTCGTTCATAGAATTAGGTACAAGCTACTCAAAGGTTTCAGGCCGTTGTGGTAGCCGGTGCGGCTCGTCATTTGTGCGTTGGCGTCAAAACGACAGCTGTGGGTAGATTTTCCCACGCAAGCATTAATTTTTTCATTTCTGAGCTGTAGTTAAAATCTAAAGAGGGGAAGGTTCCACAACTCAACACCGAATGAACTAAATTGAATGTCTTACTCTCAACACTAGACTCTGCCTACCCTATTGTACATATACGGGGTACATGATAAAGCTAAAAAAATACACGTTCGAACCCAACTGTCTAATAAAATATTTATTCCTCTCAAACATTAATTTAAAAGGAAGTAGGTAGGTATCATGACAGGCAACAAGTTAAATAATGTCGTCACTTATCGGTAAGCCCGTCTCAATCACACCGTAATTTCCGAATCATTTGACACCTGTCAATTCTGACACCTGACAGCTGACAGTTAAGTATGAATTATTTGCTTTTTAATGCGTTTTATCTCTATGAAGTTTGGAAATGTTTAAATTAGGTCGCGGTTTATCTTTTGTCAATAGTGCGATATATTTTTATGACTTATCTATTGAAGTTAAGATCAAATTATTTTGTAAGATTGTGGGATATTCATGTGAAAATATTTTTATATGGTTTTATACTTGTTACTTACTACTTCCTACATATGGGGTTAATTTTATTGTTTGTAATATTCACTTTTACAGCTCTCTCCTGCAATTTAAGGGACAAAGGCGTGCCGCTGTAAACACGACAGGTTGTGGTTTTGATACCCACTCGCCGCAATGAAATATGTAATAATTTAATTTTCTTCTGGTAACGAGGCAAAGCGCGACGTTGAGTTTTACCGCTCAACATGCAATTCAAATTCAAATTCAAATTCCTCCTCCCTCCTCAAGTCTCCTGAATTCAACGGAAACTGGGAAACGAAAGTGTCTCAATGAGGACGGAGTGTCCTAACGCTAGGCTCCCAGGTTCCGTCAGCCTACATTACTAAGTGCAGGATACAGCGTGAAGTTAAAAAATATTTTTTCAGTGGGAAAACCCAACTCTATAATGATAGCAATAGATATTTAGGTACTTACGTTCTTATAGTTTAAAAACCCTTCTAAGTTTTCTCTTATTATCATTTAAAATGTTACCACGTCGTTATCACTGTTATCACTGTCGTCGGGTACGTCAGTGATGTCAGTCGTCTGTGAAGATCATTGACTTTGTAATGTAGTCATCACGTTTAGTATAGGTTTAGCTTCTAAAGACTAAAGCACACGGTAACCAGAGAAAATATAGCGTTAAAACAACCCATTCTCACTCTTTTTCTCAGTTTTGAAAATATAAGTACTAACAGCCAAAATTATACGAAGAAGTAGTAATAAAATAAGGATTTTTAGCTTCACGCTGTATCCCGTAGATACAAGGGTAAGCAGAGGTAATCTTGGAACTTAGTGTTAAGACACTCCGTTCTCATTAAACGTTCTCACAAAAAAAGTGGGGAACGGAAGTGTTTCCGCTACCCACTTTTTTTGTCGAATACTTGAGACATTGTGTGTTGAGTTCCAAAACTCAACACGCAATGCCTTGAAAACTGTGTAAAAGGTAACGAACGAAGTGCCTAGACTCTAGGCAGAGGGTACTCCGCCTGTCCTGCTATATGCGGGATAAAACTTGAAACAACAACAAAAACAATATCACAATGCAGGACAAACCAATTAACCTACATTTTTAAATCGCTTAATATACAAAAATTAAGCGAACACAAAGCGTACAAAGCTCAAATAGCTTAATTCCTGAACGCTCAAAGTTAGACAGCGGCAAGATGGCCGCCGTATTTATGGATAAAGTTACCGGTTCACGTCCACACGCTTATAATATCTCGAGGGGACGGCGACTAATGGAAGCGATTTATATTCACTTAAACGTAGGTATTTATTTGTTTTTAGGTGTAATTATACATTTTGTATTTTAGCTTTCACGCTGTATCTCGCAAAACGAGCTAGGCAGAGGGAACATAATGTTAAGGCCCTCGATCCTTGGTTGACAAAAGGTTTTTGTACTTACTAGAAAGCGAGGAAATGATAGTAGATAGATAGTATGCCACTAAACTATAAATAAACATATAAGTCAACTTCACCAAGACATAAACCGAGTTATGGTTATGGAAAAAGATTTGTTTAGTTTAATTTTAATTTTTTTTTTTTTTGGAAAATTATACATGCTTTACGCTGTATCCTGTAAACAGCAAGGTAGGCAGAGGGAACTTAATGTTAAGACACTCCGTTCCACATTTTCCACAGAGTTCTGACGGCATTACGCGTTGAGTGGCGGAAGTCAACGCCGCGCTTTGCCTCGAGTCCAGAGCGAAGAAATGAAAATATAAATGTAAATAAATATTTCATGTTCTCGGGTGAGGAATGGAGTGTCTTGAACACTACTATGAAGCTAAAAAATAAATCATTATAAAAACAAATAAAAAAACTGCGCATTCAATATGGCGATTCTTTTTGACCAATGTACAAAGCGATTATGCCTACAAATTACACAAAATAAATAAATAAATAAATATTTTAAAATTTCCAATTGATTGATCTGCTATAAATTACCAACCTGTTACAGATAATGTCAAATGTTTACTTTTTAATGCTGTAGCCACACGCCACGTATAGGTAGGACAGTTCGAGCGTTTGGTGCAACAACGACGTAATTACAGTATGCGGAGAGACTAAACCTACGACTAAACTTAGACGATTTTGATAGCTCCTGCAATGTTTTAATAAGTTAAATACATTATTGTTGTACCAAAATATTTTGAATTAGGTATAAAACTACTTTTGTATAATAAAAATAAAAGTATCAATATAATATGTTATTTATCAGAAAATACCTTAGAAATTCTTAATATAGATAGATAGTTAGTAGGCTTATGGTAGTAACTAAAATACCTTAATTAAAAAAAAATGTTGGCATCATAAACTACACTACATAAACTTAACACTCAAATTCACGAAATTTATATGGAGCTTGAGGAACAGAGTGTCTGAACACTAGGTTCCATTTCCCTACTATTATTCCTATTTATTGGATAGATAGCGAAAATTATCCTTGATTCCTCGACAGCGTGGTGCGCCTCGTGTGAACGCGGTTATCACTTGCCAAAATACAAACAAACAAACATAACTGATAAGCCGCTTGTGGGAAACTCATTATTAGGTTATGCGAAAACTACTCATTTAATATTCATATAATATATTTACTTAAAAGTTGATATTTAAATATTTATAGGAAAAAATTGAAAAAATCTTACTTATGTTAATGAATGTAAAAGTTTGTGAGGATGGATTGTTTGTTCCACTGAACGGATTTGGATGAAATTTTACTTTGAATAATAAAGCACCTTATAAATACTACCCATAATAGGAACAATACCTATTAACGAAAGGTGCCTAAAAGTAAAACACTGTTATAATACCTACTTATATAAATGAATATAAACAAATAATATGTTGAATTATATAAATAAAGGCCGCGGTGACACGGTGGGAAAGCGTGTGACTGTTATCGCGGTGGTTGTGGATTCAATTCCTACGCAAGGTAGTTAAGTATATTCACTTTCCCTCTCTGACGAGACGAAACTCGCCGTTGGGCTCTACCACTCAACACGCCATGTCTCAAATGCGGTGTCTTCACGGTATATTACGGTATATCTCTACCCATCCTGCTGTATGCGGGATACAGCGTGAATATATCCAAAAAAATACCACAACAATCCAATCAATTTAATTCACTACCGTAAGTGCGTAAGTTCCCCATAAACATGTCGACTTCTCTTTCTTTTCCATACAAAATATTTTCCGTCTTTATCACCCTTTAACGCGATTGGCCCAAAAGTTTTGGCCACGCCCCTAATTAAAGCACAATGGGGGAAAAAAGAAATATACTTTTGTCTCTTTTTTTTTCGATAATGTTTCCAATGATGGGACTCTTAAATACTTGTTATTTAATTTAAGATATTAAATTATTTTTTTATTTTTTTTTTTAAATAAAAAAGATTTATAATAATTATTTATTTGGATATTAACGCTGTCGTGGCGCATGGCGCCGCGTGTGATGGTTGTGGGTTCAACTCCCACTCGGATAAATTGAACATTTAATACTTTTCCGCTCTGGCATCAAGACAAAGCGCGGCGTTGAGTTTCGCCACTTAGCACACACCACGCAATGTCTCGAAACTTGAGCGGTGCGTGTGAAACGGAGTGCCTTAGCACTATACTTCCTTAGCCTTCAATTCTAAATTACTAATTTAAATAAATAGAATATCCTTACAAAGGAGTTGTAAAAAGGTCCAGCCAAACTAACCTGCATGGTTCTTTCGGAAGTCGCGGATTCGATTGTACCCATCATCAATCAACGATATCTTAAAAACTATTTTAATACTCGTAGCAATATAAATGTGAATGATTTTCACTTCCTTGACTTAGTAACAAGACAAAGCTCTGCGTTGAGTTCCGCCACTGGACACGCAATGCCCCAAAAAATGGGCGTTATGTGAAGAGCGGAGTGTCTTCAAATTAAGGTCCTTCTGCATACTCTGCAAAAAAACGTAGAGCTGTAAAAAAATAGGTATATAATTTTTTATCCACTCAACACACAATGCCTCCAGAGCTTGGGGGAAAATGGATAACGGAAGTGTCTTACTGGAAATGAAGCGTCTTAACTCTAGATTCCCATTCCCTCTAAGGTTTCCTTCCGCCTACCCTATGTGGGATAAAGCGTGAAGCAATCTCTACATAGTTATTTTTATTTACTTAAATCTCCACCTTTCAGTCACATAACGTTATTATGGAACCGAATATTGTATTTTCACATATAAAATAACTATTAAAGAGAGTCTAGTGATAAAAATAGGTTCTCATTGTTACTCTAGGTTTTCATGAGCCTCATTAGACATCCTCAATTCACTTTATTTCCGATATACTGCGACGTCTTAACGTTCTGTACTGTGAGTACCTAGCTCATATTTTTAGTGATGTACTTATATACAAACAAAAAAGCACCTCTACAAATCTGTCTTTATACTAAAAACAACGATTTGACTAAGAAATTAACTCCTAGTTAAACCTCTGTTTAATTTTCTCTTAAAATTCATTATAACGAGTGGGTACATTATTCAAAACCTAATTAAAATCGTTACAGGCATACTTTTCATACAAAATTTCACAGCCCGTCTCTTTCTAAATTAATAAGAGCAAGTGAGACAGCTATATAGGGCGGAGTTTAATTCGGCCGAAATAGCTTGACCTGTCAATATATAGTTGTATCATGGTGTTACAGGGCTATTACAAAATGGTTATAAACGACCATTTCGCTTAGAACTCTTGTTCATAAGTATTTTAGTATAAAAAGCAGGTCTTTTTAGAATGGTGGGTGCCGCCCATTGTCACGCAATAGCGTGTGGTAATAAAATAATTCAGTTCAAATCCACTTGTCGTCCTGTTAGCGCGAGTGTCGTGGAAATTAAAAAAAATAGAGCACCTATAGGACTTGTAGTGTAGTGGCAGTGTTGGAGGGTGGGTGTTGTTTTCTCTTTAATTTGTTATTTACAGTGATTTTTTTTTGGGTAACTCAAATTCAAAAATAGTGTCGAGGAGACACTACATTTTTTTATTTTTTTAATAATTATTTAAATAAGACTTTTTAAAATAAAAAAAAATATGTAATATTTTGAATTTTTTGTGGCTGAAGTGACAGGATTTATAACCCTATTTTATCTAATACGATTAAGAAAACATTTTTAAACATTCTCTTTTTTAAAAACTTGAACTAGCAATCATCGCGTTAACAGATTATTTCTCTATTGCGCTACAATAGTTTTGTATTATAATATTAAAGTTATACTCATATTATAATGCTGTAACTGTTTGGTTACACGCACTTATCTCAGGACCAATGTTCGATTTAAACAAATATATTTGTATTGGTTTGTTCATTTAATTTTAATTACCGAGAATTAATGTAGGTACCCAATAGCCTCCCTCGGGGCTATTGGGTACCTACATTAATTCTCGTTAATAGTTTTGATGTTGGGATACATCAAAACTATACCCTTTAAATGTGGTCTGAGTTACTTCACGTAATTAAAATGTATTATTATATTATTTATTCATGAGTAGATCGGAAGCGAAACGACACGTAAAAATAATAAAAACAATTAACAACTTTTCCTCCATCGAAAATTCCACATATTTTTTTTGGCTAATAAGTTTAGGTTTTAGGTATTTTAAAAGGAAATCTATGGTCATTTAAATCGATTTCTTATATTAATACAAAATCAAAACAAATAATTTGTATTACGAATTTTCGTCTACTGCATAATTGAAGCCATCGACAGAATCAATGTGAATGAATGTCATGATAAATCATTATTTTACTACTACTACTACTACTACTACTAACTTCACGCTTTATCCCTGGCGGGGTAGTCAGAGAGAACGGAGTTAAACGCTACGGGATTGTTTTATTAATTTCTTTATTCAAAGCAATGTTGGCGGAGATGAATTAAAAACTCCTAAATTTTAGTGATATTGTGTGTTGCACGGTGGAACTCAACGCCGCTTTACGTCTTACCAGAGCGGGGAAAGTTTAAAACTAGTGCCGCTTTTATTTAATTAAAAACGAATATTTAACCGATTGAGCGAGAACAGAAAAACTGACTTAATATTGTTGGTCTCTTTTACATAATAATATTTTTGATTTTAATAATAATTAAACATTTTAAATGAAACAATTTAACCGAATTAATCGCGCATATTTAGTACGAGATATATGTATATTAGAAACCCGACGTTTTTAACACTTTACGGCAGTTCGTAGTCACGGAGACCCGTAGACAACCGCGTTAAAAAGCTTAATTTAAAATAGGTTTAAATTAGTTGATTTGCACCAGCGAATTCTCTCCAATATTTGCCTGTCTAGAACTATCATGAATTCATTTCTAGAACATACTCGGAAGCCGGCGCTAGTAGAATCGTTTCAAATTTGGTATCAGTAGAGAGAGGAGCTCGAGGAATGGAGGTGAGCGTTAATGCACAATTTTAGTCATCCCCTAAAACCTACACCTAGGGCGCAGGGCAGTCCCAACGCGACGCGAGTATTCAGAGGGAACCCGTGAATCTTTAGTATTAAGACATTCCATTGCCTACTTTCTCTCTCTTCTTACGTTTGACAATATTATCATTGACATTTTTTTGTGAATTGTATGTTAAATTTTATTGAAATTAGGTAGGTTGACCTAGAATTACGAAATTTGGCCAAATTTTGTATTAAAGCCGCTAAGCCGCTAGTTCAAGTGAGGTATTAGACAAAAGGGCACTGGTTAAGCTAGACTTGAATTTCAGGCAAAAGGACCCTTCGGTGGGTGGCTCGCGATTGTCCGGTTTTTTTTACTTTCACGCTTTGTTCCTAGTGAGGTAGCCAGACGGCACGGAGCGCGAAACGCTACCTACGGTTCTAGGTTGAAGGTACTTAATAAGTACGAGGAGGAGGTTAAAAGATAACAGTAAAAAATAAAAGTTACGTAGCAGAAGAAGAGTTACTTAAGTAGTCAAAAGATATGGTAATCTAAAAGTTATTTAGTATGTTACAATTTACTTAGCAGATTAAAAGTTAATTAGTAAATTATTAGTCATTGTTAGTTAAAAGTTACTTATGGGATTAAACTTTATTTAAGTTTGTTGTTTTAGTAAGTTAACTACGTGGTTAACTTATTAAAACCATGACGGCCACGTGGCCCAAACTGCAAATTAAGGCTATAACATATATGAATATCTCTTAAGAAGAAGGATGGGACAACGTTGATTTGTTCAAGACTTTGTTAATATAGAGACATATCTAAAATTTTACTACCAATACAATACAAAAAGATCGATACGAAATAATATTAATATAATAAGTTAATGAGTTAAGAGGCCAGTCGTGGCGCAGCGGCACGAAGTGTATCTGTAAAACCGACAGATTTTGGGTTCGATCCCCACTCGAGGAGATGAAATATTTACTTAAATTTATATTTCCATTTCTTCGCTCTGGTGTCGAGGCAAAAGCGTGGCGTTGAATTCTGCCGCCAAAATTCGGCAGAAAGTGGGGAACAGAGTGTCTTAACACTAGGTTCCGGTCCATTTTTCTGAAGATATAATTATAAAACGAGTCAGTACATCATCATCATTTGCACACGACGACGTTACACGTCACCAAAATACATAGCCTAAATGTAATCTTATATAGATATTGATAGTTTTCATCTTCTTATGAATCATTGAGGTCGTTTTGGCGCGGGGGGAAAACGCTGTAAACATTTTTTTAACATTTTTTAAACATTTTTAAAGTGTTAATCCACTTAGGAAAGATAAATACTTATTTAGAAAACGTATAAAAATTTTTTGAACGTAGCGGGACTCGAACCCGCGCCTCGTGGAAACCGACCAGGCGCTCTGACCACTGAGCCGTACGCCCCCTACTGAGCCATAAAGCATGAATTTGAAAAAAAACAACATACTGACATGCAATTATGTAACCGACGACAGGACGGGTTTTGCTTTGTAACAAAATAAAGCGCGACGTTGAGTTCCACCTCTCAACACGCAGTCTAAAATTCAAGCTAAAAATAAAAATCGGAGTGTTTTGACACTAAGTTTCTCTCTCTTCTGATGGCTGGCATTAAGATTACTTAATTTACTTACAGCTAGACACACCGAGGCAGGTGAAACCAAATAAAAGACTGTAAAAAGTGAACGCGCTGTATAAAAACTTAACATTTTATCGCCAATACGGGTCAATATTATATTCAAATTTGATTAACTTAATAATATAAAAGTTATAAACTGATAATACATTTATTATCTACAATAATATATTAAAACGCGGCCGACGGGACACTTGATGGCAGCCCGGGGCGCACGCCGGTGTTTGCTTAGGTCGAATTCAATAAAAATTGATTTATTTGTGGATTCTTGAGTTGTTTCAGGGGTAACTGTAGTAGTTAGTGATAGTCTCCATTCAACGCGCTCGATGGTGCTGGTTGATATGAATAAACGGCATTCATATCGATAATTTCTTTGCTTTAATTTAGAAAAGTATTAGGCAAGAAACTCGGTCTGATATTAAAATTTTAATTTTTTATTAAAAAAAGACCATTCGTGGCGCAGCGGCACGAAGTGTGACTGTAAAATCGACTGGTTGTGGGTTCGATCTCCACTCGAAGAGATAAAATATTTACTTAAATTTATATTTCCATTTCTTCGCTATGGTGTCGAGGCAAAGCGAGGCGTTGAGTTCTGCCACTCAACACGCAATGCCTTCAGAATTCGGCAGAAAGTGGGGAACGTGTCTTAACACTAGGTTCCATTTGCCTACCCTGCTGTATGCAAGATACAGCGTGAAGCTGAATATTATTTTAAAAAAATCTTATGTAAATAAACTGTAATGAAACTATAATACGGAAAATATTTCTTAGTAATTCTTAAATTAGTCTAAGTAATACGACAAGTCTTAAAGAATGTAAAGTAGATATTATGCCGCTGCTGTACATACTCTATAATTCTATGTCAGCTACTTCAAATTATTCACAAATATTCAATTAGGGCCAATTTATTCTGACTGTATACGCGATGGTTGTGAGTTCAATTTCCGGTCATGGAAATGCAGCGGAAAGTGGGTAGCGGTCTTAACATTTATTAGGTTAGGTTCGGTCTACCTTTCCTGCTATGTGGGAAAAAGTGAACTGCCTTTTTATATATTCCATTTATCAATCATTTTCCCACAGGATGACCAGCTAACAATCCAGTAATATTGCAATGTCGACAATATTATCACACGCTATGTACCGACGGGACTCGGAGGACACAGCAGAGAAACCTTTAGAAATTGATCAAGAATCGAATCCAGACCCCAGCAGGTCGAATAGTCCAAAAAACATGAAATTCTACAAACAAATGGACGAAGAGAAGACCATTTTGAATCAACAGAAGAAATCATTTTGTATAGACGCCTTACTATCGAAGCAAATAGAGCCTGAACAAACGATACAGGAGAAAATGGCGCAACAGAAGTATTTAGCACTAATTCAAAACAAAAATTACATAACGCGTTATCAAAATGAGAATTATGACACACAAATTGAGCAGAATACCATCAATAAGTGTCAAAGTAGACCTTTGAGCAGGAACTTCGATAGGGAGAGTCCAAGGTCTGGTCACAGCAGCCCGAGGAGTGGGAGTCCGTCGGATGATAATAGGTCAGAGAGCTACAGCCCACCTATATCGCCAGGAGTGGAAGGTGGCAACGAGGAATATGATAGCTACAGACCTGGTGAGAATGTTTGTGAATGTTTTAGTGTAGTTTAATTTGAATTTTAAAATTTGTTATTATTGTCTTATTATGCTATGGAGAAATGAGAATCCAACACTCGCAGGAATGAGTCATTTTCATTTTCCCGCTCTGGTAACAAGACAAAGCGCGGCGTTGAACTTCGCTATTCAAAAAGTAATAAACTAAATATTAATATTACATTAGTAACCAGCCTCGGGGTTTTGCCTGCTTGAACTACAATCATGAAGTTTATAGTTTATCTGCTGAACTAAACCACTTCTTGGTATAGCAATCCTGTCTAACAAAATACTATTTATTTCTGAGATTAGCGTGACATGACGTAGATTGTTTTAAGTTCTACTATATTGATACATGCTCTTAATAATGGATTTTCTTATATATCTTTCAAGTCAGACAGCACAGGTGGACAACGGTCTGTTACAATTTTATTATATATATAGATTTAGCCGCACAAGTAATACCAATTAACAGCCTGAACACCAAATTAGCACCGAAACACACAAAACACACTAAAATCGTAATAAAGCGTTACCGTCGTTTCACAGGTATAATCCCTAAACCAGGTCTGCTCCAGCCCCCGATCCAAGCCCCCATGCTCCACTACCCTCCCCCCGGGATCCTACCGCAGACATCCGCGTTCCACCACCCTGGGGACAGAGTGCTGCATCAGATGCAGCTCGAGTGGCTGGCTAGGACGGGCATGTTCTATCATAGAATACCTGAATTGGGAGGTAAGCTTAATATTCTTTGTTTTTAGGTTGAAACGTTAGGTAATTTATGGCAATATCAGAAAAAAGTAAGAATTAGGTATATTCTATGTCTGTTCGTGTTAAGAAATGTCAAAAACATGCAAGTTATGATCAAAGTCATAGTAGTTTATGAGTTTTCTTTTGGCATACAGTGTAACAATTTGAATGGCTGGACTAAATCCTGTTGGGTTAAATTTTAGGCAATAGATTGATATCCCAGGGCCCCCACGTCTATATCGTTTTAGCAAAGTTGAAATTTTGAGTATTAATAGTGTATTATATAGTTAAGACTGTATGCGTAAGTTGAAAGTGAGGCCCTTTCAGAGGTCAAGAGGTCGCCAACTTAAGGTTCATATCAGAATATAATTTTGTGAACAATTACATTTAATACTACTAGACCCTAATACTAATGCTAAAAGTCCTAAAAATTTCAACTTTGCAAAAAGGCGTAGGTCTGGGGACCCTGGCATCTTGGGCTTTGAGGACTTTATTATTACTTTGTCCATTATATAGACATCCGCGCGAGGGCAGGCCAATTCACGAAATATTGTATGTAGAGGGCATTTAAAATAAATCGCATGTACAATCTGAATCATTATTAAATATATGAATACTTATAACTAATAATATTACTTACTAGTATCAATTTCATATCAATGCAACTAAACGGAACACCATCGACCTGTAAGCACAAGTACATTAATCAACAAGTGAGGTAGTCGTGGGTTCTATAAAAAACAACCCCTTGTCGGATTAAAGCGGCAAAGTTTGTTTATCACCCCGTGTTTGTCGTCCGCACATGTTATAATCCACTGGTTCGCCAACTGTGAACACGCTGTATAGTGTTAACGCGATTATATGATAAAATATGCGAAAAGCACGTTTGGGAGCAGAGTGTCTTAACACTAGGTACCCTGCTGTAGTGACGGGATTTAGCTTGAAGTAAAAAGAAGTCAATCCGGTGAATTATTTTTATCATTTCCACATTCGAGTAAAACAAAATGCGACGTCAATAGATGGGGCTTCATACAGAAATCGTGCTGCCTTTCCATGTGCGAGCGATCCTGCTACGTCTGAAATAGGCGGAGAGGTCCCATTCTACCGTCCTGTCTTGAGAGCACATCTATCTTTCACACTTTAACCGATAATAAAGTACATCACTACTATTCGATATTTAAAAATAAATATATTTATTTTATTTTAATAATAATCTAGCTACCAAACAATTAAAAAAAAACGATTAACGTAATTGCCGACATTAAAATTTAAAAAAAAATGCAATTATGATATTATATTTTTTACAATTCATTTAACCCTAAAAGGGCAACTTGCTAAAACACGCCATAAAAAGCACCATTAGATGACAACTAAAAAACCTGTTACTATCTATTAGCGACAAACATGGATCGACGCCCTTATGGGGTGCCTGTTTGAATAACACACTATTGGCTCAGTAGGGAAGTGAAGCCAATCTTATATATGCTTAATAATGTCGTAGGTTCAAATGAAATGGGGCATAAATGGACACGATTTTCTTTGATGGGGCGGGAAACATATATTATGTTTCCCTTTTCTTCTGCATCTCTTTTTCTTTCTCGTTTACTTTAATTTCCTTAAGGTCAAGATACTTATCTTTAAACATATATATTTTATTTAATCTTTCATAGCTTAAAGCAACTATATAGGACTTGGTGTGTTTGTCTAAATCCATTTAAAACGGACCAAAAGAAATCATAGATAGCAAGAATATATATATATATATATATATATATATATATATATATATATATATATATATTTCACTGCATACACACAGTAGGAACTTAGTGTTGATACAATCATTTCTCAGTTTTTTCGCGACAGCGTAATGAGTAGCGGAACTCAACGCCGCGTTTTGCGTTATTAAATTATATTTCTTGTTCTAATTTACAAAAGGTATGTTAGATTCAAAATAAATATAAACTGTCATTATACATGAAACTATATTAAGCAATATAAAATTATCCATACACAAAATAATAAATCGAACCTACAACCCTCGACACCATACAGTATCACATGGTAATTAGCTAACTATATTTACACTTACACTTTCCGCAAGTGCCGACATGTGGACGGTGGAGTAAGGGGGTAGTTATGTCCCTTGTCAAATAAAATGACGACCCCTGTCCCAGCACTAACAATGTGGGATAAATAAAAGTTATTCGCGCGTATGGAATGGGATTTTGTTGGAATTAAATACGTTTTGTAGAAGACGTTTATTTCTTTTTTTATTAAAAAAGTTTCCTTTTCCGTTCTAATGGAAAAATATACTTTTCTTATTCCAATAACACATTAAAATAATTAAACACTAATAAATAAATCAAAATCAGCTTCACGCTGTATCCCGCACACTGCAGGGTAGACAGAGGGAACGTAGTGAAGGACACTCCGTTCCCCGCTTTCTGCCGAATTTCGGAGGCATTGCGTGTTAAGTGGCAGAACTCAACGCCGCGCTTTTGCCTCGACACCAGAGCGAAGAAATGGAAATATAAATTTAAGTAAATATTTCATCTCCTCGAGTGGGGATCGAACCCACAACCAGTCGGTTTACAGTCACACTTTGTGCCGCTGCGCCACGACCGGCCTCTAAACACTAATACTTATTTAGAAAACGTATAAAAATTTGAAAGTAGTGGGACTCGAACCCGCGTCTCCTGGAAACAGTCCTGGAAACAAATGTTGAAAAATAATTAATCAACTAGTTTAAGCGTAAAGGTTGTGGGTTCGATGAAAGAATGAAAAACAAACAAAGCGTGTACAAAGCGTGGCGTTAAGTTCCGCACGCAATGCCTTGAAAATTCGGAAAGTGGGAAACAGAGTTTTACCAGGTTCGCTTTCGCTACCCTGCCCTGCAAGATACAACGTGAAGAGAAAAAAAAGTATAAGATAAGCCATAAAGACACGACAGTGATGAAAGATTTAGTTGCTTCCGAGACGATAATAAGTTCAATTCCTCTACTTCTAATGATAGTATTTATATAAATTATATTTTATTGTTAATACAATTTGATTATTCAATATCCAATATTCATACTCAATATTTTTTAGAAAAGAAAAATTATTTATGGACTAAAATGAAGGAAAAACGTGCTTCAGGTCACGTATTAAAATCATTATTTACAATGTTTTTATATATTCACACAAAATAAATCAATCAAAAATAATAAAAAAATGTCAAGTAAAGCCTTTTATCGTTATATTGAACATATGATAAAACAAAGTACACAAATCTGCTTATTTGTAACAAATAGAAACATAATCGATCATGTTTTAGCCCAGCATCTGGAGCTAAGGCAGATTTATCTACAACACCACAGATTATGAGAATATGAAATACTTAGATATGTTATCTGTATCACTGACTGATAAACACAAAAAGAATTTAAGGCACAAAATCGATTATTTTTTTCAAATTAATTATTTTTAAATGAATCTATACTATATACATTTGTCTCCAATTCTTAAAAATAAACTCTGGATAAGTTGGTAATTTTTAGAAAGCTTCATGAAGATCATATAGATTTTTATAATGAGCTTTAAACTTTTGTTACTACTTAATTTTCATCTTATTATATTCGTACTTTATGATTCCGCATAACCGACTGAAAATGGGGAAAGAAAGTGTATTAGTGAGAATGAAGTATCTTAATACAAATATTCTCAATTTCCCTCGGCCTATCTCAGAAATCGTGTAACAAACATACAACACAAATATATTCAGTCAAAGTGCGTATCTCCTCCTTTTTAAAGTCAGTAAAATATTTAATATATCATATTATGTGTCATGTATGTACTTCTTAAAGTAATTTGGAACGACTATTCATCTTGTTGCTGTCAGCAAATGACAAATTATCGGAAATTATGACAAAAATGTTTTTTACATTGGAAATATTTCAGATAAATAAGATAAGAAATAATAAAATGATAAATGTGCCATTTACCTCTACGAAATGCTTTGTCACAATAATAACGTGCTTTAATAAGAAAGTATCTACCATACGTTCTATATCATTGCATAAATACAAAAGAGGTGTAATTCATTATTGACAATCAAAACTCGCAAACGAACTTACTATCTACATTATATAGGAATGAAAGAAACTTAATGAAAAGCATGACAAGTGAACTAGAAGTCGATTTCGAATTCAGGAACTAGTTGTAATATTGACTTATGAAAGATGAAAGTCTGTTATAAGCAATACGACGGCTTGATATGTATTAATTTAAAACTTATTATTTTAAAGACTTAAATTAACATACCACCTTAAATGTTACGTTACATACCTTTCAAATGACACTTTATATAAAAATGTAAAACTTTAAAAAAAGAAACAATATTCATAAAGTGAAATCTTCAAGTGACGCACACTTGAACGCTGCTGTTGCTGTACTTTTTAAACGCGTTAATTTCAGTTATCTACCGCCGATACTCAAACCGAATATAATTATTTATTTATTACATTGAAAATATAAAATTATTAGTTTAATTCGAAGCACAATATCTCAAAAATTTGGCAATGCATGGCGAATGAAGTGTTTTAACACTAAGTTTCCTCTGCCTACTCTGCTATGCGTGAAAATGCGTGAAGCTATTACAAAAAAAATAAGCCAATATTAGTAATTATTCACCGCTGTTACTCGCTGTACCATTTTTGCTAATAACGACAATACAATTATACAAATCTCTTTTTTTATATTTAATATTATAATCATTAACCTGATTGTTCAATTAAAAAAATAAATAAAATCCCTCTCCATACTAACATACTACTATAGTGGTGTATCGCATTTAACTAATCGATTTCGGTTTAACGCCATCTGTCCTGGCGCTGGTTAATTGCTCGATGTATTTATTGGTGTGTTTATTTATTGCAATGCAAATCCCTAATGTGCAAAAAAAAAGTAGGGATAGGAAAAAAATACTGTATATTAAAAAAAATTGATTCTTTCAATCTCTGTGTTTAGAAATATATCATATTTCATGCATTTTATTTAGTCTTTTTTACATTCGATTACAATTGTTTTATTTTCAATAAATGAAAGAATTTTTCTTATTTACCTGTAAATGTAAAATAATACAAAAATCTCTATATAATTATATCACAACAAACTTTGTTTACTAAAAAAATAAGTAGAATATAAAAGAATAATATATACCACAATTAAATTAACATTGTATATTAATTATTATAAACTGTAAAACAACCATAATTTTCAATAATTAATTATTAGAGAAGACATAAAAGTAAATTTAACTAATTTCATATAATAACAAGTGCAAAAGCACCCCAGTCCATATTTATTGACCGCCGCGCGCCGTAACGGCGGAGTGACACTTAGCTAATCGCCGGTTTATCGCCATCTGTGCGTACCAACTATTTATTTTAATATGTAGGCTAATGGTGAGGAAATTTATTGCTCTAGCGTTTTGTACAAAATTAAATTTATTACTTTATATGTTGAAACGCTTAAAGATTTGAACGCAGCGGTATACGAACCCGCACCTCTTTTGTTTCTTTCAAGTATTTGACCATAGAACCAAAGAAAGTTTCTTATACGCCTGTTACAATTTTTATTAATGTCGGTAGCATCTCTAGCAGGGGGATTTACAAAAATCTCCGTTACTTAAAAATTATTGTTAATAAAGCATAGAGAGAATTAACAACTATTTGTAAAATTAACTTTAACTTTAACTTTTTATAAAATTTTATTTTTTAGGCTTTAAACAGGGTGAGAGAGAGGGAGAGAAAGAAAGAGAGAGCTAAATTGTCTAGTGGTGTTATATTCTCAACCATTTGTCTCGTCCGAAACATTCTTCGACATGTTAGATGGAGTTGAACGCTAAAAATGTTAAGTCTTTTTCCATCCATCCATCTTTTGTCAAATCGCAAAACAAATCGCAAATTGATGAATGTGCAAGTAACCTTTACACTTCGATCACTTTGAGCACTCTGTTCCAATTGTCAAATCGACACAAATGACTATTATTATAGGTTATTCAGAATCCTTTGTAAATCTGACAACTGGTGTGATCTTAAGGTTACGTAGTCGATGTTTTGGGGTGACCCTTGTAAAACACCATTAATCAGTCTCTGGATAAAATGAGAATTGGTCGGTTTCCCGCGGGCTTGAATTATAGGTTTATGTCATTATCGTCTTAAAATAACATATTAATAATATGGTTTCCATTGTACCAGTAAAAAGTGTTGCTCTAAAGGACCCACAAAGTACGTACGACTATATACACGCTAAAAGGTACTGACAAAATAACTAAACGCCGTTTAATCACAAAAGGCACGCGGTAAACAGTAATTGAATTGAACAAAAATTCCGCCGACACCGCCTCCCTCCGGCCCTAAGCCAATTATCGGGCAGCAATTTATTCGCGCAAACAAAGCCCTTGACAAATTAGATAGGGATGTGCCGTGTCGATACTTGTGTGTGATCTAATTATTTCTTATGTTAAAAAGCTACTAGGCATATCCGTTTTTAGTATGTAATTTTATGAATGGTACTTGAGTATTATGTAATAAATACTGAAGTGACTCAATCACAAAATAGGCCTTATTACTCACACCTAAGGTTACTTCGAGTAATAAAACTAACAGAGAATTAAAATAAAATATGCAACAAAATCCATAATTTGGAATATTAATTAAATGTACAAATCAACTATTATAACATAAATAAAAAAAATGTACCTTGTTCTATAAACAAACATAAAATTTAAAAATTTTTAATAACCTTGTCAGTAGTCCTTATTATACTATGGTAATAAGGCCTAAGATTGTAACACTCATAAATAATCAAAATGAGATCTTAGCATTTGGTAATAAGGCTGTCCAGGACTTTATCAGCTAGTGCTGAAACTGGCTCTTAATGTCTCTAAATAAGCGAGAACAGTTCTCAATTATGCGTACATCTTGTTTTATTTTATTGATTACAAGATACTAAAGTGATCATTATGGAACTATAACTTCATATCATCCTTTTAAGTTCCAATGTAAAATATTTATCTATCTCATACAACAAAAAATCAAAAAAGAAAACATCGATATAATCAACGCAAATCACTATAAAACAAAAGAGGCGTGTTGTCCAAAAAGGGTCTACTTGCAGTCAAGTATGTATTTATACAGCGAGGAAAATATACTTCGCCACTGGTACTGGTCCAAGCTGACGACCATATAAAGTTATTGGTTGTATTAATTAGATAAATCGGGGAATTCCACTCAATTTGTATGTATTAATTACTTTGAGGCCAGCCGTGGCGTAAGGGCACAAGCGTGCGATAAGTTATGGGTTCGACTCCCACTCGAGAAAATGAAATATTTTCGTCTTAATGGGGACAAAGTGTCTTAACAGTTAACATTAGGTTCTCAGGTTTTCTTTGCTTATTGCCAAAATAATAACCCAGAGGGAAATTTCATTAATTTCATTCAGCTTATATATATAGCACATAGCAGGATAGGTAGACACTCCGTTAAGAATGTTAAGACACTCCGTTCAATTAATACCCTTCCATTATCCACTTTCCGCTGAACTTTGGAAGCATTGCGTGTTAAATTACGAAACTTAACGCCGCGCTATTGCCAGAGCCAGAGTCATTGCCAGAGCGAGAAAATGAAAATATCTAATATTTGTTTCCCCTGATTAGGAATCAAACCCACAACCTGTCGCAGGTCGTACAGTTGCACGCTGGTGCCCTGCGCAAAGAAAAAACAAATAAACTGGCCCCAAAAAAACAAATATAATTGAGAAAGTAAATCGAAGCGGTACAGAGATTATTGCGTTCACCTTTATAATATTAAGTAGTTTTACAATATTTAATTGATTAAAATAAGGAAACGAGAGAATAGATTAAATACATCGTTAATATTTATTAACGCAAACTGCTAAGCTGCAAATCAAAGAAAATTCCAAAAAAAAAACCATACCAAATTCAATCTATCTACATTCAACCCCCAAATTAATCTACTCTCGCGTAAAATTACTCAAGCCATCCCTTACAACAATAAAATTGGTACAAGCTGTCTGTATGTCACCGTCTATAACTATATATATAAAAACTATTTTCTATAATTGTATTAAATTCGTCCGTCTGTTCATTCCCTCTGTATAAAAGACTTTAAACTCTATTACAATGTAAACAAAGTTTTATCTTTTTCGGCTCAGTCTTATTATAAAGGGGAGAGACGGCACATTTATATGTATTTATTATACGCTAATTTATTTGTTTGTAAATGTGTTGATCTCGTTAGGAACCTGGAGGGTCGTAATGGTATAATTGATAGGCACAAATTAAGTCACTATAAAATTATTGTTGTGTTTAAAGTTTTTATTTTAAGTGCCATTCAAGTTATTTTTTTTCGTTTTAACTTCACGCTGTATCCTTCACATAGGAGCTTAGGCAAATGCAACCTAGCCGAGTGTTAAGACGCTCCGTTCCTATTAAGACCCTTCCGTTTCCCATCTTTCACTGTTCCGTCAAAATTATTCATTTGTGACTTCGACCACATATGACACATGACATATGACACATTGTAAGTGCCCTAGATAGTTCTGACCGCAGGTACAGTGGGCTACATTGAAACGACTGACGTAAGGTGACCTATTAGAACCTATCTCGATAAATGTGTCTCGATAAATCCAATACGAAATGGTTCTAAAATTTGAACCAGTAGTTCCTCACATTAGTTCGTTCAAAGAACTCCTAAGCAGTACCATATTAGTTAGGTCTAAACGTTTATAAGAAACCAGAAAAAACTCTACCTATATTGTATTTATTCTAAGATTTCTAAGAATTTCATAACATTAAAAAACAAAATTATAAACGTAAAGTAAAAGAAATTTTATTTAAACGAAATAGATTACATAATTGTTTCAAAATATGATTATCATCAATATCTGCAGTATCGGTGTGAGATCCGTTTGAAGGAGGCGTTCCCCTCCCTCCTTATTTACACAGTCGGTACTTTACTTGTTAAATTAGTAAACCGATTACAAAGAATGGTTTTTGCTTTAGACCGGGCAGGCAAAGGAAACCAGGGAACCTAGTGTTAAGACACTTCGTCTATTTTGAAATCCTTACTTTCCCCACTATAGCGCTGTTTTTTTAGGTTTGTCGATATCCCACATAATGGTAACGTTGGCAGAGGGAACCTCTACCCTTTCCACCATTCTTAATTCGCTCATTTGGTGCAACATCGTCTTAATTGCATTTATAAAGCAAAACCCTCATGCGATATGTGTAGCTTTAAATTAGATTTACGATCGTTATAATGAATGTAGGTTCTAATTTTCCAATAATCAACAGCCATTATCAACAGAAAGATTGGCTATTTTTTATGGCTCACAAATAGCAGGGTATATTAGGGGTTCCTGGGAACCTAGTCTTAAAACTCTACGTCGACATGACCGTCCTCAAATCTATATCTATATATTATAGAATAATAGATAGGTAGTAAAGGTTAACTGACAATAGTGTTAAGCCACGCCGTCGAGCGAAACGCCCAATCAACATGATTTGATTTCCACCCAACTCGACGTCGGAGTCGCACCTAATGTTATTATATACCAACTCTATTGTTATAGCTATTGTACTAAGAAAATGTTATTGAAGGTTGCGATGACTTCTTTATTGGCTACGGTGGTGGTCGTGGGTTGATGTTTCATATGAGTCGCACTATTACAACGAAAATATATTCATTACACATTTGTGAGAGAGTGATGAGAGATCAGCATAAAATATTCATTATAGCTTCACTATTTATTCTGCATATGGCTAGACAGGTAGGCTTCCTCTGGAAACTTAGTATTAAGACACTCCGTTTCTCACTCATCGTTCAATTTTCCAGGCATTGCGTGTTGAGTGACGGAACTTAATGCCACGGTTTGTGTTGTTATCTGTGCGCACAAATTAACTTAGTTCATAACCCTGAATTGAAACCACGAACTTCGCGTGTTCAGTTAGACACTGTGTCGCTGCCCACGACGACGGCCTTACGATATATTCATATTTGATACAACTTGATTGATGTCTGTCTGATTGTCTATAAACTGCCTCGATAAATGGACTATATGTATAACACAAAATGATTTTTTTAATACACACGAGACAAACTTTTAATTTTTTTTTCTAGGGATGCAGCGTGAAGCTGTATGCATACCTCTTTTCTCTTTCGCGTCGTCTGATATAATAATAATCGTATACCTACATTGCATAGATATTATCATAGCCACAATAAAGAAAATATAAATACAGGCACTTAAATAACAAAACCTATAATTTATTTGAACCTACAATATTATAAGTTAAATGTTAGTATAATAACCTATTTACAATACACTCACTATTACAACGTACGTTATCGAATGAAGAGTCACGTACAAGAGACATTACAAATAGTCGTTTCGACCCTTAAGCACGATTTTTGTGTTTATTTTAAACGCCATGTTTAATTTACTTTTAAATATCTTTAAAATGGTTGTGTTCTCTTTTTTTTAATACAACCGCATCGTTTTTTAGAGCATTGACTTATGAATCGTCTTTTTTGGTTTTAAGAAATGATATAAAAGATGCACCTTTAAATTATAATTTCAATTTTTTTCTTAGCTTAAGCTTTAATTTCTTAAATAGCCGGCATACATTTTTAAGCAGAGGAGATCGCCTTATGCCTAATAACAAGTTTATTTAAAATACTAAATACCTACCTACATATAATGTATATTATTTAATTACTATCCTATAAAATTATGTACAAATATTAATAATTTTCACTTAATTCCCCCATTCAAACGTTAAACAACAGAGAGCCTTGTGACGTAACTGTCAAGTTGACAGCTGTGTTTATTTGTTCGTTATCTGCGCAAACACCGCCAAATGTCGCCCCAGCGCCGCGCCGCGCTGGCACTAATTGATGATTATCATTTTTATGGGATTAACACGAATTAGTTTAACATATTTATTTGATTTTTAGATATGACATACATATAAAATATGGTATATTTAAATAAAGTGGTGATTTTGTAATTTTGTTTTGGCTTTAATTTTAAAATACTTGAAACTATTCTGTTACTGACATTTAGGTAGGTTAGAGAGTAGGAGGACGCTAAGAGGACATATTTTTTTTTAATTTCTACGGTACGAAAATGATACTTTTTTTCATTTAAAACCTTGAAGTCCACGTTAACATAGCCGGCAACAATTAGATCTGAACGAATTAATAGAAAGATTACTAAAACAAACTTACTTTTTATAAATAAAGAAAAAAACAATTTTAGTTGTTTACAACTTAATCAAAGAACTTATGAGACAAAAACTAAAAATCTCACAAAGTTTTCAATGAACGCGTTTGACAATATGCCAAATAGTAATTTTCAGTACCTGCTTGCTGAGCTCATATAATATGTAACAGGTCTTGTACCTAGCATCTACTTAGTATTTTTTTAGCTTCTTTCATTTACAACGTGAGCTTCAAGCGGACGTTATATCCGTAAGGCAGAGGGAACATGGGAACCTATTAATGAGACACTTTCTTTCCATTAAAACACTTCTGGCTCCCATTTTCGACCGAATTCTGGAGGCATTACATGTTGAGTGGCGGAACTCAAGGCTTAACTTTGCTCCAAAGTGGAAATCGAACGCACAACTACAACTTATGCCCATGCGCTACGCCGACGTCACTACTAGTACTTAGTAGGTACTTTTAATTATAATTATTATTTATTTACTGTTATACTTACAATTTGGTACATCTCTTCCAAATTCAAATTCCACTAGCTTACCCTTCTAATTATATAAGCTTCGATGTAGTGAAAATAGAGAACAGAGAGCTGAATCACCTGGTTCTTCCTACTAAAACTTTTAATCGAATAATTTCAAATTAAAAGCAACAATATTAAATGTCGATAATTTTATTCTGTACTTACACACAAGCTTTAACTTGGTAATTAAAAATTACTTAGTAAAATACTTAGGGATGTAAATCAACGAAAACATAATAATTTATCGATATGAAAGGAACCGATTAATCATTATCAGTGCAAAATCACGAATTAAAATACTTATGGCATTACCTATTTAAACATTAATTAAAGTGTGATTATGATATTTTTTTATAAAAAAAATTAATAAAGTTTCTGTACATTTATAAATTTTCTGCCTACTATCCTACTGATATTATAAATATGAAAATTTGTGAGAATAGAACGCTAAAGTTGTTTAAGAAATTTAAATGAAACTTAACAGTAGCTTAGCTTATACATCAAAACAACACACAGGGTTATATAAACATTTTGTGTAATTTGACCATATTATAATAATAAGTTAAAGCGGGCGAGGTTACGTTTTGGTCGCTGGTTTATTGATGTTTTTAAAGTGGTTAAGTTTTATGAACGAATAAAATCGTTTTGGTTATTATCTTCTCTAATCACCCACTTCACACTATTCTCCGTTCTCCGCACACTTAGTAGACATTGTGTATATATAATAGTGATAGTAAGTTTAGCTGAATAAAAAAATAAAAGTATTTATAGAAATTATATTTTAATTTCTTCTTTTGGTTTCGAAGTAAAAGCCTCCAGAATTCGGCGAACAATGAGAAACGGATTGTCTTAACACTTAGTTTCCTCTACCTACCTGCTGAGTGCGGGATTAATTCCTTCACAATAAAAATAACAAGCCAAACCGCAGTCACAAACATAGTCCACAAAATATAACACATTTGCCGCCTAAACGTCTGATTATTCATTCGATATAATAGGTATATTTCGATATAATAAGAGATAAAGTTAGGCAATTATTGAAACAATTAGCGAGATAATCGGAAACAACACTACAATCGGCGTAATTAAAATAACTTATCAGTTATCTGTGCTTTGATGGAATTCTGACTAAATTGCTTTATCTGTTGATTATTGTTATAATCTGTATAAGTGTTTAATATAATATAGATAATATTTTGTTTAATTTATTAATAACGGATGAGTTTTTCGGCTTTGGGGAAGTATATAGTAATAATTTCAATTTTCACGCATACGTTTCTAACACAAGAAAATAAAACAATATTCTACAGAATATTCTATTAATGAATACTAATATCTATTAATTAATACTTATATATATATATATATATATATATATATATATATATATATATATATATATATATATATATATATATATATATATATATAAGAATAATTCTACAATTAACTGATACCTATTAGTTCAAAAATAGTTTTCCATTTTGTAGACTTAGCGTCTATCACAGCAGTAACGACAACTATTAATTAACAGATACTACGATTAATGCTTATTAAATGATAGTTGTACCCCTAACAAAAATAACACCTTTTGCCCTCAGGCGCCCCACACGCCCTTCTTGGGAAGACCAGACGGCCTCGCACCGCTTTCACGTCACAGCAACTCCTTGAGCTGGAGAAGCAGTTCCGCATGAACAAGTATCTGTCGAGGCCGAAGAGATTTGAAGTGGCTACCAGTTTGATGCTTACTGAGACACAGGTATAAAGATAACCTTATCATGTAGGTAGTCTCTAGCGAATAGGGGAAAATAGGAGAAAAAATTACCTGTGATATGATGATTAAATCGCCTCCAAATATTCAAATAAATTCATATTGAAATCTTTATGTCCTACAAGAAATCTATAGATTTGTTTTTTAATGTACATTACAATTGAAAACATCTTTTACTTCAAATATTTTAAAGAAATTTAATTAATTTCTGTCATAAACATAAGATACTTGTACCTATATAGAGCAGCAAAAAAACATTGTGCTAATAATATTTCCTAAATAAACTCTATAACACGTAAAACCACACAAAAAATCGTAAATCCTAATAAACTACCTACACCACACTTAAAATAACCCAAATTCACATTTTTACGTCCCCCGACACTAAAAACAACCCTATTTTGACATTCGCAAGTGGCTGTCAAGTTGAACGATGCCCGGATTTCAGCTTACACGCTTTACAAGATTACAGGGGCGGTGTGATACGCAATAAATGTTATGGCGTGGGGCTTTTATGCGGGTCGTTTTAATCTTATGTTATAAATCATAAGCTAAGGAATGAAATGAAAAAAGTTTTCATGAGTTTGGCTGCTTAGTTTATTGTCATTGTGTGCAGTCAATTTTGGTAAATTGGTTAAGTAGTTTGGTTAGAGTATTGGGTTAATTTTGATAATTACTTTTGATGTTTGTTTGTATTTTTATTAATGTTGTTAAATGAAATTATGTTTAGAAGCAAATGTACTTTTACAATTACTTATGTGCATATAAGAAAAGATCATTATTAGAAAACGTCTTAAACAATTTATTTAATTTAAGCGACACTAAAATTTCAAAACTCCTCAAATTCTTTGTTATTGATCAACAATAATTTTACTAAATATTAATATGTTTATCATATTTATTTTCTTTTCATTGTTAAAGGTAAAAATATGGTTCCAAAACAGAAGAATGAAATGGAAACGCTCCAAAAAGGCCCAACAAGACACAAAAAGTAAGGAGCCACACACAAGCGACGAGAAAAAGACCAAAGAGCCGTCCGACCACGATAAACAACCTACAATGGCGGCCGATTTGACAGCTGTCAAGCCGCCCCCCATGCTAGACAGGGACAGAATTATCGCGCTAGAACGAGAGAGAGCTATGGCCGCCGCTAACTTTAATTCGAATTTGGAAAACAACAGGCGCGGGTTGGCCGTTATGAATCAAGATGGCAGACCTGGCATCGACATGTTTAGGCCGTATGTAGTATGAGATTAATTACTTTTTTATTTATTTATCCAAGTTTTAGTTGAAAGATACTGATATACTGATAGTGTGGAGTATACGCTGTTTTTTATCTAGTCGTAAATAGTTCATGTAAGGCATTTCTTTTGTAAATCTTAAGCAATTAAGACCATGTCGTTGTAAAAAATAATTATTGTGTTAAATAAATAGTAAAAACTGGGTACGCTAAGATAATAATGCTACTATTGAGAACGTTATATTATAGTCAATATTTCATTGTTTCAGTTTTTTGATCCATAAATTAAAAATAACTCTTCCAATTAAATGCTAAGACCCCTATATCTTCTATATACGGTATTACATCTTCGTCAGCAATTCAAAATTAATTGATTTATTGAATCTACATCTATGAAAATGAAGAACGGAGGATCAGTAGACTTTTTAATGACAGAATCTAAGATAATTTTCATATAAGAAACAACACCTGGAAATATTTGGAAACCGTCAGATTCTTATTCAAGGTAGTAAAATAAAAATATTTAGCTTTAATTTGTAAAAACTTAAAATGTTTTTGCACAAGTATTAACATTATATACTAAGCCCCTTACTTTTAAATCGATCGATCGATCTTGAGAGATCCTTTTCATTGATAGATTATAATTTATAAATGGAAACGCAATCAAAGTTGAGAGCAGTTCATAAATACGGGCATAATAAAGTGTACTATAGAGTAGGCAACATAAAGATTTACAAGAATTGTACATTGTAGCTGCCATAATTTATTGCACTAAGATAATTCTATAAATCGTTGAGATAAAAATTGTACTATGATTTAACTGTAATAAAACGAAATATATATTTGTGGGGACTTGTGAAAATGATTGTGGATTCAACACCCAACACGCATAATTTAATATGGGTGTAATTAAATGTACTATATCAATGATATATATCTAATTTATAAGTAGTTATTTTTATCTACCTCATAAGATGCGTGAAATTTTATTAATTTATCAAGAATAAAATAATAATTTTGACTGCCATCTTCCGTTTGCAGTCAAATTGACATTGTACCTGTCAAAATCTTGTCTACTCTATATTGCTGTCTCAACTCAATAAATTATTTTGAACTGATACAGGCCAAATAAATATTAAAAAATAATATAAAATTAGAAATTAAATATATAAAATTTAAGCGATAAGTATTAATTATACTACAGTTATATATTTAAGAATTGTAAAATATTAGTTACGTTATGATATGTACTAATAAATAATATGTAGGTATATGTTTTTTAAATGGCATCTTTTTTCAGTATTATTATTATTATTTAGCTGTGACTTTATTTATTTAAGAATGAAACTATATTAAAAGTAAAGCTGCCTGTTCATAAATCGTGTTTAATTAATGACATAGTATACTAAGCCCGACAGTAAAGGTTCAATTCCCATTCACAGAAATTATTATAATTAAATTATTTGTGTTATTTTTATTATCTCGCTTTGGTAGTGTGATGTTGAGTTCCCACAGTCAATACGCAATGCCTCAAAAAGTGGGAATCGGTGGGTTAACCTGCTTTGCGGAAAAAGTGTAAAGACGTCTTATATACCTAATGAATATGTATTTTTTATTTGATTATTTCCTGTTGCATTGTGAGAAACACACTCTGACAGCACTAAATGTTTTTGTTTTAAATTTTGCAACAATGTGACTATGAAATTATCTACAATTGTTGTGCAAACATTATGTAAATAAAATTAATCTAATTAATTATATTAGTACCTATTAACTTGTAAGAATTTGTATTGTATAAAACATAAAAAATGTATTATACAGTGTATGTAAAGAAAATATTATAAATATAGTAAATATGTTTAAACATGTATTTTTCTTTTGCTTAAACCTTTTAGCTGTTGGAACTGAACTTAAATTGGGAAGAATTTTTCAAAATGCTAAATGCAAAAGGCTCTAGATACTGAAAAACAAGTAGTTGTATCATTTTAATTATAGAATTATAATAAAATAAAAATCCCAATAGGTGCATGTCGCATAGCGTGCGACTATAAAAACGGTGTGGGTTCTATGAAGGAAATAAAGAATTTAATATTTTCATTTCCTCGCTCTGGTGACGAGGCAAAAGGCGGCATTAAGTTCCGTCACTCAATACCTCCAGAATTCGGTGAAAAATGGGAAACGGAAACGTCTCAATAGGAACGGAGTGTCTTATGATTAGGTTTACCGCATACCCTGCGCATACCTCCATGCTCTGCTATGCGGGATAAATATCAAATGTCTAACGTCACAAAGACAAATAAAATGTTTATTTCTAATACGATAAGCTTATAAACTACTTAATCGTTTTTTTTTCACTTGTTCAAAAAAACCTACTGTAACAATGAGTTATTAGTGAGATAGAGTTTTTATAATGAATATAAATCTCAAAGAAATTTGTAATAAATCACGGAAAAATTAACCACTAGAATTTACTGTGGCGCACCGTGACAGCTTCTTGGGGTTCAATTCTCATAAGATAAGATAAAAAATAGCATAGGAAAATGCCTAACACACAATGGTTTCGTTTACAATATGCATCCGTTTTGATAATTGCAGCATTCAATATAAATAAATAATGCATCTATCTAAAACGCAAAGAAATGTTGAAAATTAAAAATAGAGGGACATATCCCTGGACTTTTCCTTATCAATACGGCATAATAAACTGGATGTCAACTTATAAAATGTATTTTTGTACGGTACCATCGTAAAAGTAATATCATCTCATTTTAGTATAATATCACACAAAATAACTTCAAGGAACTTGAGCAAATCCGCGGTCTAAGTGTCTTATTGATAAAAAAAATACATTTATAGTTCACATTGAACAAATAGCAAACCGGGGCTCAAACATACTAGCTACTAGCTAGCTACTAGCTTGTTTTAAAAAACATTATAGAGTTACGTGATTCTACACATCTCTTGTTCGCAGCATCTTAGAATATTATTAAGTGGTACGGAGACTCACATTGCGAGTCAATTTCCACTAATAGACGAAAATATGAAAAAGATTCTTGCGGTAGGTACCTATTATTATCAAACGGAATATCAAAAAAGAAAGTACCTTTTTATGATAAGGTAGACGGCGGTTTTTTGTCTTTGAAATTGACTGCCCTCAGATACTCAATAAGTTTAATATACGTGTACCGGTGAGGTTTCCTCGTAGCATAATAGCTCTTCTTCACCACCACGGAAATCAGTGTTGGGATCAAAGTCTCCTGTTCCTAGACTTTGCAAGTTAGTTAATGAGTACAATGACTTATTTGACGTAATGCGGTTAAAACTAGCAAAATTCGATTAATATTGAACACCAAAATCCAATAATTCTAAAGTTGTATGAATCTAAACGTTCTTTAATTTTCTTTTGTACATGTTTTGCGGCTATGCTTAGGAATTTATTTTCGCTCTAATATAGCAAGATGTATCTGCATGCAAGTTTAACTAGAACTAAGTGTAACAACACCTAGTTTTAGTTCCATATACTATGTATCTTTTTGTATGTACTAATGTACATACAAAAAGATACATAGTATATATAAATAAATAAAAATAAAATACCGCACCAAGGAAACGTGATAATTTTTTGTAGGTATGTCATAAAATTTTAAAAGTTTATGGTAAACGGAGAACGGAGTGTCTTAATACTAGGTTCCCTAAGCCTATGCAGGATAAAGCGAGAAGAAGCTATTTGAAAGACCGTATTGATGATAGTAGCGCGAAAGCGTCAGACAGCGTTACGCTAAATATTATTCATCTTCATGAAAACCATAAAACAATTTAAATTTTAAGTATGTATTATAAATATTATAATAAGATATTGTGTTATAAAAACGACAAAAAATAAGAACACACTACACGAGATACGCACCTATTGTCAAAATATGAACTAAACGCTTAGTAAGAAACAACACAAAGAGACGTTAATACCTATACATTTAATTAAAATTAAATCAGTAGATATATTTAGATTTATTACCTACTTAGTAATATAGACTATGTATCTACTATTTATCTTCTTAATACATGCTATATTGTACTAGTTTCTTAGAGCTAAAAGTCAGAAAACCACCCACTTTTCTATCCAATTGATTTTAAAATTGAAAAATCCTAGTAAATGACAAATTTCAGCCTTTTAGGTGAAGAAAATAAAGCTAAATGTTAATATACATTTCACAATCTGTCGGCGAGCGATCGCTTACAGGATAAATTAGGGGAAGCTCTACAGCTACCGGTGGATAGGGTGGATATGAATTGAGGAGAAACTGCCGGATTTTGAGGTATAGTTATAATGTAACTTAGGCTTAATAGAAAATAGTATACATAAACATACATATATATATATGTTTTATCCCGCACACGGCAGTGTAGGCAGAATCTAGTGTTAAGACACTCCGTTGTCCTCTTTCTGTCGAATTCTGGAGGCATCGCGTGTTGAGTGGCAGAACTCGAGGCCGCGCTTTGCCTCGACACCAGAAGAAGTGTCGAAGAAGTAAAAATAATAATTTGAATAAATATTACATCCCCTAGAGTGGGGATCGAACCCACAACCGATTGAGGTGGGTGAGGTAGGACCCAGGGAACCTAGTGTTAAGTGTTATGACACTCTGTTCCCAGTACAACAATTTCATTTACTACGTTTTGTCTCGCTACTGTAGCCAGAAAATCAAAATATTATTATTATTATTTTTCATTCATTTAATTGAAAATCGAAGTCCAAACCAATCGCGTTTTTAATCGCACGGTTGTGCCCCTGCCGTCGAGGTAACGGCTTCAACTAACTTATTTTTTATTATTTATATAGAACTAGTGTTCAACAGAACACAATATTAAGACGAATGTAATGAGCATAAACTTGATATGTTTTCCAGTTAGCAGTCCGAGGTTCCGTCAGCCATCCTCCAATTCCATCATCAGCCCAGTTTGTTACCATAATATTTTATTGTCGTCTAATTTATATATTATTGCCAAGTTTCATGAAAATTTTATTACATACTTCCAGCTCGAACTAATAAAATTGAGTTAAAAATCCACACTATTATCAAAACGAACGTCACCCGAATCACTCGCGCGTATAAATTACGAAGGAAAAACTCAGCATTCGTTGCGCGTTCAGAAAGAGAGCTCTCCCTCTCGCTCTACGTCTTGTTACTTGTTGGGATCTATTCATAGACTGGGAGTTACAATTTACAATATTTTGTTAATGTTAAGAGAAAATAAATCTGTGAATAAGACTAAATAAGAATATACGAGACAGGTGGGCAACGGAACGCCTTAGTCTCTTGAGTGTGTGATACACGTTTTTAGCAATCAATTGAAGTAGATAAAGATTATTCAGTATATATAGTAAGACTGTATTCAGTATGACAGATTGCATTTGATTATAGTGATTTATAAATAAAACCTATATAACCTTCCTCGATTAATATATATATATTTTCAATTTCTACCAGTACATTCTTAATTAACACGTTATATAAAACAAACTTTTCAGATTTATAATATCAATAAAGATTCTTAAATCAATCGGCATTATGTACCAAAAATTAGCAATTATATTTTTTGATTTATTTTGAATTATATTATTTTGTTTATATAATTATCACAGATGATATAAAATTTTAAAAGCCAGCCTCGCCTATTGCTAGGTGAAGTGGGCGTGGCACGTCGTGATTGATGCCCTTTGTTTAAACAACACGCTCAAACTCAAGATACAGACGGACACGATTATATCTATTGTTATGTTCACTTCGCCGTCATATTATGAAATAGAAGCAATTTACCAAAAATGTTTGCTCTAACATTGTAATCAAGTTGAAATGTATTTGGAATTAATTTATTGAAAATGTGTGGAATATACATACCATATAAAGGTTGTGATATTAAACGTTTATTTTATTGAATTATCTTTGTCAATGTATTAGATGAAAGCTTTATTTTTTTGCTATTGTACATACATCTACGTTTTTTTAGGTTCCTGCTGTATTCTGTAAGTAGCAAGGTAGCCAGAGGTAACCTGGAAACCTAGTAGACATTTATGTTCTCCACGTTCCGCTGAATTCTCGACCATAAATATTGCGTGTCAGAACACCGCGCTTTACCTACATTTTACTAACTACGTTCAAGATACAAAATTTATGTAGTACAATAAACATGGCACACCACATAAAATACACATAAAATTGTATCAAAGCTTACTAAACAATCAATGCTTATTTGTTTTATTTGTGTATTTTTTAAAAACTACATATATTTTACTTATTTATATTTTGACTTTTTTTCCTTAAATCTACAGAAATATTTTATACATAACAAATAATACGTGGGTTTTATTAATATTTTTTTTATTCATATAAATTTGTACAGTTACAGAGTAAATAAAAAAAAACTCTATGAACAAATAGCTAGGTAGTGTTCATTTATAAAAAGAAACGTCAAAGTCAAAAAGCGCGGGAACGGCGGTGCGTCATGGCGGGTTTACGTTACAAAATCAAACATCAAATATTGATATTCCCGAATCTGTATTCTGTTTGAGGTGCCGGATACTATTTGCAATTTCGCGTTTCGATCATCCGACATTGTTATTCTTGTGAATAAACTATTTGCATATAAAATTGACACGAACTATGTCGCCGAGTTGGGAGTTACGGCGCGCTGGAAAGTTACGGAGTGAGTAGATATAACTGATAGAAGATATGTACATAGGTATAAGAGTAGTTTCAGTTAAGAGAAAAAAAAAGATCTTAGTACTAATTATTACTAACTTGCTCCGTTACGTCATACGGTATATCTATATTATAAATATTGATTTTTATTTTATATTTGAAACCAGTATTTTAACTAGATCTCTTTTTTTACCTTATAACCGCTTCGTGCGTTTTCTATACGATGTGACATTGGCAAGTGATTAGTGCTCAATTGGCACCTTCAGAACGCCGTTTGTACCGGTACATTTATGGAATTACATAATAAATGAATTTGAATGATTTTTCAGAGAACATTTTTGTTATATAAAGTAAAAGTGACAAATTGTGGGTTCGAGGCCCACTCGAAGATATTAAATATTCAATATTTCCAATTCTTCGCTCTGGTGACGAGGCAAGCTGCTGCGACTCAACACGCAATACCTTATGAATTCTGCAGGGAATGGGTAACAAATGTATCTTAATAGAAACGCCAGTGTCTTAACATTAGGTTCCTTCTTCTTACCCCGCTATTCACATATTATATCACGTATTATATATAGTATGGAGCTAAAGAAATATATATTGTGATATGTTATTTATTTATTAATTTTCAGGACTATTCCGGTAAATATAACCACGGCCGTCGTGGCACTGGCCCGACTGTAACCGATGGTTGTGAGTTACATTTCGAGGTAATGAGTTACGTTTCGAGGTAATATCCTAATAACGCAGCGTTGAGTTTCGCCACGCGGTGTCACGAAAATTGGCCGGGGCGTAGAAACAAGTTTGCCAAAGCTGCGATACGCAGGTTACAGCGTGAAGTTATAATATATGATACATGGCACAAGCATCTACACCAGGGGTTCCCAGCGTCTTCTTGATCAATGATCACTTTATATCATTCTTGATAGCCGGGACCACACCAACATGAGGAATAATAAAAAATTACTATGCCTTCCCTGCTGTATGCGGGATACAGCGTGAAGCTTATTTATTTGAATTCTAATTTAAGTAAATATTATAAAAAAAATGAAATATTATATTCAATTATAAAAAAAAAATTTTGTATATATGGAGAAATTAAAAAAACTAATATTAACTATACTTCCAATTGTCAAATTCCAAAAACATAAAGACTTATAAAATTACCTTTAGAACATGAAATATTTAAAAACAAAACGTATTACAATGATTTCTTCACTCTGATAAAAAAAATACTAAAGTGAATATTACAAAACGCTAGCGACATAAACAATACGACATAAAATCGTGGAGAACGAAAATGTCGTAACGGGAACAAAGAGTTTTAACACTAAAATCCTAGTCTACCCTTCTGCCTAATCTGCTATGTGATACAGCGTGAATTTAATAAAATGCTTTAAAAAGTTCAGTATTTACTGCAAAAGTATTGCCATTGGCAAATAATAACTATTGGCACAAGCTCCCAAACATAAAGCTTTATTAAATTACCCTGAAACGTGATTTTTTTTCACAAAATTTTCTTAAAAATAAACCTCTTCAAAATCAAAATATCAAATATAAAATTTAAAAAGAGTAAACACATATAAAATGAGAGAGTAGATACGGACACATTAAGCGGACAGTGAGGCGGGACGCCAGTTAATTGTTGATTTCTCCATTTTTTATAAAGACATATAGCATTGCATTATGGGTACATAACTAAATATAAAATAATAAAATCCCATATTAATTGTTCAACTTCAAAATTATAAGAACTTAATGTGAGTATTGCCATTGACAAAAAATATTCGTAATAACATTTGGCACAAGCATCCACAAACACAGCCTTATCAAATTACCCTCATAAATAAAAATATTATCACGTCCCTACAAAAATGTTCTTTATAAAATAACAAATGTACAATTTAAAAAGAATAAAGGCATGTATAAAATAAAAGAGTACACAGTAACAGTCACAAACGCCGGCGGACGGCGAGGCGGGAAGACGCCCGTTGATTGGTGCAAATTGAATTTACCGTGGGGGGTATTGTCGTGTTGGCGATCGCTGGCTGATTGCTCGTTTGCGGTGCGACTAGGTTTTGCGGACATGGCCTTTAACATTATAATATACTACACATTTCATATATTTTTCATTATATGACTGTAAACATGACAGGTGTGTGCTCGATTTACCACTCGCAGGAATAAACTTCTTCCTTTTGTCCATGGTTTGATAATAAGACAAAGCGCGGTGTTTTATTTCGGTTATTCACTAGGCAATGTCTTCAAATTTGGACTAAAAGTATGAGACGGAGTGCCTACCGTCTACCCTGCTATGTGTGGGTTACAGCCTAAAGATATTAAAAAAATAACTCAAAATTAAATAAACAAAGTATAAACTAAACATATAAACTCACTATCTTTATTTAATTTGGAGGAGGAGACAAGTTCTTATAAGACTACGATAATGCTTGAAATATTTTCATTTATCCTGCAAAACCATTAATTTGATAAAGAGTTGACCATTGGATTGCGTATTTCTATTCAATTTTGCTAAAAAAGTTCAAGTCTTATTTCATAAAACAATAAACGCCGACCAGAAATTGAGTTTAGATGCCAATAGCACAGACGGATCCAAGACTAGTTTCAATTCCGTGGTTATAAAAATATGACACAGAATTTCCGTGCTTAATAATAATAATAATAAAGCCTTTTATTTTCCTATAAATTACAAAATGAATGAATTTACAAAATAAATGAAGTTTACAGTAAAAATTACTTTTTTTTTTATTTATATATTTTAACTTAAATTATAGGAACCTCTTGGTGAGTATAGGCCTCCTCCATGTTTCTCTATCCTGTGCTAGTCCCATCCAGTTTTACCCCGCAATTTCCGTACTTATTTGCCTTTAAAGGCGTTTTGTTTCACAATAAACCAACCAGTCTCATCCTCCCAATTCTCGCGCCGTGCCACCAGTTCACATGATTGTCCGTGACGAGGTAGCAACACCGCTCAAACAATGCCCGAATCAACTTTCCTTGAATACTAAGATTATTTCCCTTGGAAATACATAGCTTGCTTAGGGCTGGAAGACCACAGACGGACAAATTTGTATGTTTAACGCTTATTTTATATACAAATATGTTTAAGCTTTTATAAGTTAAAATTCGTTAAATTTTAAAGAAAAAATATTTTTAATATATACATATTCATATATTATTTTTAATTGACTCTAACACGGTGGTTGTCGGTTCGATTTTTCTGGAGGGAATGTATTTTCTTCATCTGCCCGTTATGATAAAACAAACCGTGGCGTTGATTTTCACCATTTAACTCAATGTCCCAAAATTGGAAAACGGAACGTTTTTGTCATTAGATTTTTTTACCTACCCTGATGTATACAGGATACACACAGATACAGACTAAACTTGAGGATTGTTATTCGATCGTTACTCGAGGGAATGACTTATTATCGTAATTTAGTCGCTATGATAAAACAAACCGAAACGTTGATTTCCGCCATTTATCATGCAATGTCTGGAACCCTTAAAAAATGCAAGATAAACCTACATAAAAACAAACACTGATTCCTCCATAAGAACTTACATAAAACAAATCAAAACATTAACAATGCTACCGCATTACGCTAATAGCCTCACAGAATGTACACGCAATTTAGGTAAAAGCCAAGAAAAGATAAAAGGGCAATAAATTGGTAGCGCCATCTATACGATTGAATTATTCAACAGTTAATAGACGTTAAGTTTGCTTGTTACTTCAAATTATTTTTATTATGTACTTATTATCAATATCAATTATATTTTGTAACGCTATCTGTATGTTACTATGATACTACTATGCCCTGATTTTTTTATATCTATAGATTTACTTTTTTTAACAATTTTGTATACAATTCTAAAAACTACCCTCGAATCGATAATTTATTTAGAAACAAAATTTTATACACGAACTACAATTTAACAGCTACTTATCACATACCTTTCAAATTATGTTTTAAAATTTTGACGTAGGTACTTAAAAAAATATATAATTTAATTTAGTAGAAAAGTGAATACAGGCCAGTCGTAGCACATGGACAAAAATTGTTGGTGCGGTTGGGGATTTGATTATCTCTCTAGGAAATTAAATATTTGATATTATCAATTTGTCGCTCTGTCGTTGTCGACACACAATGGTCAAAGTCTCTACAATGGGGAACAGAAGATTAGACAGTATTGAGTGGAACTTAACACCGTGCTTGGTCTTACTAAAGGGATAATTTTTATAAGTATTTCTTATATGGTAATCGAACCCATCTATAATATTTAGATCTAACACTGTGCCATTGAGAATCGATAGCCTCAATATTTATCCTTTGGTGAGTAAAAAATAAAGTAAATATCTTAGGCATTGGGCATTAAAAAGCATAATGGCCCCAGTTAATTTGAGTGAACAACCATTCTAAGTTGGTAACTGCGGTATATGTTAGCGCTATTGCTTTTTTATGTAAACGAGACATTTACACAAATGTGTTTCAATGTGTCGGTCTGTACGCTTTATATGTAGGGATTGTTGGTGGAACTGTATGGAGTTGTGTAGTCTCTATGAGTCCATGTAGTGTTTTATAATTATTAAGTGGATATTAATATAATAACTATTACATTTATTGGTATTTATTTATAATAACGACTATCTAATACAAGCATTCAATACCCACTGAGCTAGCCGGGCGTGGCCTTAGAATAAAATGTTAAATCAACTAATGTGTCCCTACAGTCCAAAATACTGATTCTTTTTGATTGGTCATAATTTTTGGCTGCTATAAATCTTATAATTGGTCTCATCAACTAATAAGATTTTGGTTATTTTCTTGCTTTTCATCATTTCGATCGAGCGCGAGTAAATAATGCACAAAACCTAATTTCAGAATTGCCACGACTAGTTGACCGTATTGTATGTTAATAAATATTAGAGCAACAAAATTCACAAAATTTTTCTAAAGGTAATAAAAAAATCTGAAATTAATTAAGATCAAGAGCAAAGTTCCTATTAGGTACATGACATAATTGAGTCTAATCATTTGGACAAATCTTAAAAGTTTCAAAACATGAAATATTAAGTTTGAACTATTATGATTTATATTATTAGTATATTTTGTTTATTATTTTTTTTGATGCAATAAAGAATATTATAATATTATTAATAATATTATTTATATACAAATTAACGATAATATCAAAATACTGCCAAGGATTTACTAGTTGTCTCGTATTCTTCCCTGAATTTGTGAAGAATGTGCTGGTTCTATCTTACGTTCCAGTGTGGTAGTTTTGAGAATTCAGAAATTTTGTATACCTACTCCTATACAAATTTTTTTTATGCTTCACACTGTATCCTGCATATAGCAGACAGAGGTAGCCTAGTATTAAGACACTCCGCTACCCATTTTCCGCCAAATTTTGCAGGCGTTGTGGATTGGGTGGCGAAGCTCAACACCGCGCTTTGCCTCGACACCAGAGCGATGCAATGAAAATATTAAATATTACATTTCCTCGAGTAGGAAGCGAACCCAAATCCTATCGCGTGTCATACGTTTGTGCCTCTGCGCCAATACTGGCCTTAAAAATCTAGAAGATACTACATGAAATTTATTATTTAATAATGTTATTATAAAAGTAACAAAAAAAGTATCTCCATACAATTCCGCTGAAATTTAATCTGTATAATGTTTTCCGATTTGCAACTTGACTTGTGGCTGAATAGCTTCACATCGGCCACATTAATATTCTCTATTATTTACACAAAAATCAACCTTAGCACTATAAAAATAGTATCTTTAAGATAAATTATATAAATTGGTGAATCAGTTCTCTCAAATATTGTAACGGCGCCCAAAATCCCCGCCAAAGCGAACGAAAATCACCCATTTAGATTACTTACAAACCTTTCTGTATTGATTTGTTATAAATTACTTTTAATGGTAGAACATAGGTCATACTCAGACATATAATTATATATATACATATATTTATATATATATATACATATACATATATATATATATATATATATATATATATATATATATATATATATATATATATATATATATATATTATATATATATATATATATATATATATATATATATATATATATATATATATATATATATATATATATAATAGTTCAACTTTAAATTGGGTTATGGGCGTATCTAGAGATGTGTTGTGCATTTTTTAACTGTTTTTTTTTCACATTTAGGGAAGATGGACAGTTGGACAGCTTCCAATAGGCGCGAGTTCTAATCCGCTTGGTTCAATTTTTCGTGTTTAAAAAAAGAAAGAATATATTGATAGAGTCTACAGTCCCAAGTATGCGCCACTACGCCATAAAGGCCTCGACGGGGAGGCCTTTATGGCGTAGTGGCGCAAAGACGGGGTTTTATTTTAAAAAGTTAAATTAACAGAAATAATATTTTGTTTTCAATTAAAAGTACAAAGAGATAAATTATTGTGCCTACAATTTGTTATTATAAATCATAAAAATAATGTCAACATATGGAAAGAAGAGGTCAATCTTCCAAAGAATATTATATTAACGTATCTAATTATTACATGTCTTACAGTGAACTGGATTATTGTAGGTTCGATGCCCACTCAAAGGATAGGAACCTTAGAATATTATGAAACAATGCAAGTCACAAATTACTCCTCTCCTTATTTAACACACGGAAGCTAGTCGTGGCGCAGGAGCACAAGCGAAGGACTGTAAACGCAACCGGTTGTGGATTCTATTCCCACTTGAGGAAATCAAATATTTAATGTTTTCATTTCCTCGTTTTGGTAATGAGGCAAAGCGCGGCGTTGACATCGGCTACTCAACATGCAATGCTTTCACAGTTCGGCGGAAATTGGAGAACGGAAGTGTTCCATAATAGAAAAAATCTTAATACTAGATCCCCCTGGTTCATTCTCTGTCTACCCTGATACGTACGGGATAAAGCGTGAAGCTAAAAAAAGTATTTAACATTAAAATCATTACTTCGGCCCTTTCCGCGTGCAATGTCGCGTGCAAAACACAGTGAAGCAATGTAATTAGAAACTAAATTTAATAATTGTCACAATATCGTTAAATTTTATGCGATCATAATTTGAATAGCTCATCCATGGCTATAATAGGAGCATCGTTTATGGCGCTATTTACCGTGATTGGTTTTTGATAACCACTCTATAAAGAGTTTATGTGCTATTAAATTTGATATAAGTTTTGATATCTTCACGAATTTTCCAAATTTTATAGTTACAGGCTGAGAAAATTTTGTGAAAAGTATATTGTTTTTCCTCTTTTGGAACACAATAAATGCTGTTGAGGTTGTCGTGCCACAAGGGTGACTGTAACGAGACTGTTGTGGGTTCGATCCCCAGTCGGAGTTATGAATTATTATTATTTATAAATATTTTCATTTTTTCGCTTTGGTATTTGGTTTGGTAAGACAAAAAAACGCAATACCTCGACAAATGAAGAGGAAAATGGGGAACGGTGTGTCTCAGCACTGGGATCCATCTGCCTACCTGAGCAACACAGTGTCTTAAATTCCGTAAACGCGAACATTATGGATTCAATTTCAACTTGGAAACATTTATTTTTAATGTCTCATTTTCACACCCTGATAACAATCGTTATCTGAGTCGAGGCCAGTCCTGGCGGAGAGGTACGAAGTGTGACTGTAAAAACCTGGTTGTGATTTTCGATTCCCACCCGAGGAGATGAAACGTTTATTTCAATTTTTTAAATTTATATATATAATTCTGTCACTCAACACGCAATGCCCCTAGAATTCGGCTGAAAGTGACTAACGGAGTCTGCCTCCTCGGTGGGGACTCTGCCTATTCTGCTGTGTGCGGGATGTAGCGTGAAGCTGATTTATTTATTTGATAACAAGACAAAGACGATGTGGCGTTCCCTTAAATAGGTACGTAATGTCTCGAAAACGAATGAAGAATGGAGTGTTTTAACGCTAGGTTCCTTGAGGCTTGTCTGCCATATAGAAACATACTACGAATACAAATATGGCTAACAGAGTCCAAGTTCCTATCAACAATCATTTTCACATTCTGGATTGCTATATAGAGCATAATACAAATATTTTATTTATATGCAATAAATTACAACAAATAAATAAACTACAACAAATTAATAATGCTGAACTGTTATTACTGAACTGAATATTTTTTAAAACATAATTTACAAAATAAATCAATTTTTTTGATGCAAAGCGCGTCTTTGAGTTTCGCAACTCAATGATTCCATTTCTTTCGTCAGTTGAATTAGGGAATGGAGTGTCTCAATACTAGGTCTTAATACTGCTGGAATAAAGCGTGAAGCTGAATAAATACGGTTACAAAAAAGAGTTTAAAAATATCTACTCTGCTTATAAGAGGAAAGATTAATGTCTAGTCTTGTTTTTGGTTTCTAATTTGAAATGAGATTTATAATTTAACTACATGTAACGCCATCTTTTGGCATAACATATAAGCTTAAACTTTATTAATTATAATAAATAGGTACAAATCGTAATAAGTGACACCTACACATTGTTTTTATTGAACTTTTATTACAATTTACAAATAATATGAAAGTAAAAACTACAACTAACATTATAAAAAATTATACTTTAGAAAAATCATACAAATACAATATAATGCTGCATTTTATTCAATTTTATTAGCTATACTTATTTTAATATTTTTCAGTTTTTATATTCGTTTTTTAACCTAAATAATTTTCAAATAATAATAATTATTATAATTATAATTTCATATAAAGACATCTATCGAAAAATATAATTTATTATCTGCGATATGTAGTATTAAATAGTTAGGAAAAACCCTGTAGATGTCACTACTAGTATATAACCCGAACAAACTAAAAAGTTAAACCTATTATAAATTACTTTACAATAATAAGCATTTTAAAATCAACCGGTTATCCACACAAATAATTCTTTTGTCAACAAGGATGGACGTGTGCTTGTATTTTAAATTGTTATAAATCAAAATTTACAAAAACAATGTAATATTATGAAAAGATAGTGATTATATTTTATGTTTTAGTGTTTTAGTTTGTTAAAATGAAAATTGTGGAGGCGAAAATTGTTGTTTTGGGCTCGCAAGGTAACATAATATAACTTATTCTTTTCCAATCTATATTAATGTTCGAAGGAAGCTATTTCACTTATAATAGTCATATTACGAAATGCTTGTAAGTGAGGGATGTGTATTATTGTTTCATAATAAGTTATTAATTGAATAGACAAGTTATATCGTATCTATACTTAAAATTATAATTATTTATTATAATTATATGTATACTTAAAATTATGAAGTTGGAGTCTGCTTAGTTGGACGCTCTTATCTGAAGAACTTTTTGATTCAAATTGTGTAAACAACTTTTAGTTATTTCTATTTTAACAGGAGAAGCTGGAGATAAAAATTAGTGTTAGTAGTGTAAGTAGAATAAGATACTACTGCTAGATTTGACAACTAACCGATGATACAAATTGGCATAAGAAAAGAAACGAAGGGTTCCGTACCATTAACTATATTAACGGTAAAAATATGTTTGTTTTTATCTCATAAATCAAATATATTTTTATAAATGTGGCAAATATTTCACACTGTGTCCCGTATAGAGTAGGAAAATTTTGTATTAAGACACTTTGTTCCCCAAAGAATTATATCATCTGTGAAAATTTCTACTGTCTATCTCATTTTATGAGGGACAGTGGAGTCGTAGTAATAGGGTCACATTTTACTCTTTATTTATGGAACCCTAAAAATGCCTTCATTTTAATTCAGGTGCTTATTGACTAAGTAACTAGAGTGTTAAAAAACATTATTAAATCCTGTTTCTTATATTATTCAACAAGCCAAGATATTTTTTTATTTAAATAAAACTAAAGACTCGTTGATGATGTCATTTTCAAATATATATTTTTTTGGTTATTATATTTGATTCAACATTGGACTTCAGATCAGTTCATTTAAGTTCTTCGTTCACTAGTCACTTCGCCAATGTCACGTTGTATGGAGAACACAATAAATGGCAAATTTAACCCAAAATTAAATTTTTAATTCAAACTCGTAGTTTCTGAGATCAGCATGTTCAATAACAAACAAACTTCTCTTTATAATATTAATTATTGGCATAGATAATGTAATGAAAGGAATAACTTAAAGTTGTTGTATTAACGACTGTTTCCTTAATGATAATTTCTTAATTAACTTGTTGTAATATTTTCCAAGAATAAAACTATTATCAATAAAGTTTATTGAGTATCAATTTTCAAATATATTTTGAGTTAATATTATAAAAAAAACTGATCTTCTTATCACATTTTCTTAGTACATTGTGGGAATAATCACATTTTATAATTCTCTAACCAAAAAATTAGGTATGTTTTAGGATAACTAAATTGAACAACAATGTATTTTTCCTTTATTTGACTATACATTTTTTATTTGACTATATGACAAAAGTTGCTTCATCTATTTCCCACATAAAGAAGGATACAAAGGAAAACCTAGCGCTAAGACACTTCATTCCACAAGCATTGCCCTAATTTTGAGACAATGCATGTTGAGTGGCAGAACTCAATGCAATAGTTTATTTTGTTAACAGAGAATATGAAAAATTATCCCTTCCCTGGGAAACAAACTTACAACTCTGCTACACCAAGAATACATTGTGCATATACACAAAACTTTATCAATTACGATGCACAAATATATAAAAAGATAAATTATCTTATCAATAACACTTTTTAAAGAAATAACAAACATTAAGATTGTTGTCTTAGTCTCAAGTTTAATATGAATTAAAATTATATTTTAGTAATTGAACTTAAAATATTCATATATTTAAAAAAAATAAAGACACTCTTTTCTACACTTAGTTCTATAAGCACTATGAAGAGTACTCCATAAGTTATATTAGCCAAAACCAAAATTGATTTACTAGTAAACTGTGAAGAATTCCACTATTCAGACCCTGACTCCATCACCAGACCAGCTAGAAGATACCAATATTATTATGTTGTCACCTAAGCTACTTATTAAAAGTGGGACAAATTCAGTTTCTTTGATTTTATGACTTAGTTTCAGCCCAACATAAAAGTGTCTTAAAATATATATTTCAATGGAACATAACTTAAAATATATATTTCATGAAATAAACATTTAATTTAATTAAATGTACATTTATATATAGTCTTAATTTTATAAGTATTGACTTATTTTTTTCATTTTCACACCTACAGTGAAATAAGACACTGTCTAAATATGGTTGCTGCTAGTGATGGGTTACTGTTACCATTTTGGTTGATTTTGAATTTTGAACATGCAATGATTTTTTGTTCTTCAAATTTGAGTGGAGAGCTGAAAATACAATTTAATTAAAGCTCAAAAAAAAAGAAAATCAGAATGAGCCACTAGAAATTATTATTTAGGAATTTTAATCATAATAGTGAATTAAAAGAAAAAATAATAATTAGAACTATACAATATCGTTTTATAATATGGCTGGCTGCCCCGTAACACTATACGGTATATTGCGCTCTACTGGATTCTAATTTATAAAAAAAAGACGAACACTTCATTCGCTATAAATCTATGGAAATTTTAACCCCTGACGACATCAGTGGGGTGTTTTAAGTTTCACCTGTCTGAATATGCCTCTACTCGTATATCTGTCTGTGGTATTGTAAATTTGATTTCATTTCATGTTTCTATATCCACAAGCTATCTGTTAAATCATCGTTTATAATCTTATATATCATATACATAAATATATTTCTATGAACAAAAAAATATTATTATAATTTATTCGTTTATTTATATATATGTATATATAAACAATTATTTTATTAAGTGGCAGTAATTGTAAAGGTCAAAAAGTGTAAGAGGTCAAAATCTTCTATTTTAAAGTAATAATAACAAATATCGAAACATTGAAGATGATTCCTGTCGGCTGGGCTACTCTTTGATACTAATTTCAATTCGATTTTGACAACTAACATAGGCCAACCTACTCTTACGGCTACGTTGTTTACATTTCGTCGTTTTTGGTAACGAGGAACTCGGCGTTGAGTTCCGCCAGTTCCGGAAGCGGAAAGTGAAACGAAAAAAATAATATTACAAATATAATTTTTTTAACAATTTTTTAATTAATATTCAACATGCAATACGTCAATTTATGTGTCACAAAAGTATTATCGAAATAATTTGGACTCCCAACATATTATTATTGATGGTACGATAAGGGCCATTCGACGCTCTTATCGGATTTATAGCTTTATTGAAGCTTCGATTGCTTATCTGTTGGTCTGTCCTTGCAACTGTTGAGATGATTTATTGAGTTTCTTTTTTAAAAAAATAACTGGTCAAGTGCGAGTTGGGCCGCCCGAAGAAGGTTCCACACCAATGTCATGTTATTTTTAGGTTAACTTATAAGCATGTGTATCTTTTTGAGTGTGTTATTGCAAGAATTGAATTCAAATATAACTTATATTTGACATACGTAACATTTTCCGTCATCTTTTCGAATTTTTTCTTTTGTAAAAGTTTACTTTTTGACTATATTCTAAAACGTATGACTACGGGAAATACTTTACTAGTATCTTTTGATTGCGTTAAATTATTGGAACTTATGGAATCTTTTTTTAGTGATACAATGAACTGCGGACCTGGATATTTTATATTGATTTTAACTAAAAACTCCATGTGTTTTATAAAACTGCGACTGTAAACGCGACAGGTTGTGAGCTCGAATCCCATTCGAGGAAATTAAATATTTAATATTCTTATTTCCTCGCTGGCAACCAGGCAAATCACGGCGTTGAGTTTTACCATTCAATACTTCCGCAATGCTCCCAGAATTCAGCGAAATGTTGCGAATGGAAATATTATATACATTAGGTTCCATCTCCCTGCTGTGTTCCGTACGTAGCAGGCTATGTACGGAATACAGTCCTAAAGCTAAAAAATATATGTAAATAAAATGTCCTCCAAATGCGACTGGTATAGATAAAAATATTTATGTTATGAATCTATCTTTAGTGTTTTATTTTTAGACTAATCCGCGAAGCCAAATATAAGTCGGATTTAGAAATTAAAGGTTCCGGTAACTCACCTGTTGGTAGCATAATCGAGAAATAAATTACATTACATTAAGCCTGTTATCCTGATCCTTTATATTAAATTTGTTAGTATTATAGTCACAGTATATCGCTGAGATTAGTGGGTCTGTCGGCAAAGACCTCCTCTAACTTTTTCTGTCCCCGGCGACCCTTCTCCAATAGAGAAATAAGTACTGTTTACTATTTACAATTTCTGTTTTAAGCTACACGCTGTATCCAGAGTTGATAAAAAAATATTCGAATAACGAATAAAAGATAATTTTATTTATTCGAGCAAAAATTATTCGAGTTTAGTAAGTATACGTTTTTTTGTCAAATTCACGGTCATTAATATAATTTCAGAAACATAAAGCAATTGTATATTTTTGTCTTTAATAAAACAATTTTGATTCATTACGTCGTATAAGCTTTGTAATTACAGGTTTACTAAGTGAATGTTGTCCTGCTTTCTTGGGACGTCCAGTAACATTCCACAATATGTTATATTTTTTAAGAGTTGTGATGGTTTCCAGTCAATAGTGTATGATTGTCTACTTTAAGTGATCTATTTGCATCTGCAGGCGCACAAAATGGCACGCCAATTGCTAGTCACTTGTTCTGATCGATCTTCTTTTTCTCATTCTTTAAATCAATAGAATCTAAGTCCAGAATTGGAACACCAAATTCAAGTTAGAACCTGATGTTACCTGTATTCGAGGAGTTCATATTGAATGCAATTTGGATTCTGTCAGGTCCTACCATAGAAGTATCTATTTCTTGACATTTTTTATAGTTATAAATGCTATATGTCCTGCACGCTAGTGTTTTTCAATTGTGATCTATATCAATCAATTGAGCAGTTACTCGAAGAAGACTTCTTTTGCGGCTCGACAACATATGAACATTCTCTTTTAGCGTAGATTTGATTGCATTTGAGACGTTTGCAATGCATGTTCGGCTTCAGATTCCCTTGCTGAATGTTCGTCAGTTCGTGATAATAAAATCGTTGTTTTATAGCGCTAAATTAATCAACATTATAATAAATATTTTATTATAATAAATATTTAATTTTAGGCCTGTCGTGGCGTAGGATTACGAGCGTGTGGCTGTAAACGAGCAGGTTGTGGGTTCGATTCCCATTCGAGGAAATGAAATATTTAATATTTTTATTTATACGCTCTTGTGACGATGCAAAGCGCGGCGTTGAGTTTTATCACTCAACACGCAATGCCTCATTAGATTCCCTCTGCCTACGGTAGATTCTGAATTAGAAACATTGGCAATTTCAAAAAACCTGAATATTCTTTTATGATTACTACCGATAAGAAACTGTGCTTGCAACTGCCTCTTTCAAATTATATCTTTCATAATGGCACTAATTTGTATTTATTGTTATGGTTTTGTAACTTTTAGGAGAAGAAGGAACCCGTTATAAGATCACTTTGTTCGTCTGTCTATCTGTCAAGAGCCTTTATTTCAGGAACGCTTAATGATATCGAGTTGAAATTCAAACCATGTACTCAGATCTACAGTCTCATGATTTCCCGAAAAAAAAATTGTGTTTCTACATTTACTTAAAAAAAGATATGGCCGTTTATATCTAAAAACACGTACTTTGACACTACAAGTGGGGATCAAAAATAATAGAGTACTTCCGGTTGACCTAGAATTATGAAATTTGGCAGTTAGCATCTACAGGTAGTACTAGTTCTGAAAACTGTATAGTTTTATGTGGTTAAATCCTAAAAAATAATAGCCTTAAAAGGTGGCCAGTGGCCACTTAGTATTAAAGCCGCTAGTTCCAGTGAGGTATCAGATTTGATATAATTTAATAATATTTGATATTATTGTATGTTTAAAATCAATACGTACATAAAATAAAATTACAACGGATCGGTTTCTGTACATGGAACATTCACAACAACACAGTCAATTGAAAATGAATTCTGATGGCCTTTCGTCTGGCGACTGGCGGTGATCAACGACACGCTTTTGCCTCATTACCAACACACTTTTGCTTCATTACCAGGACGAGGAAATGAAAATATAAAATATTCCATTTCTTCGAGTCGAGGGAATCGAACCCACAACTTGTCGCATTTGCAGTCACACTCGCCACGATAGCTTCATTATAACAATATAATTAAGCAAAGACTCTACAATCTACATTAATCCTATATGTATGAATTTGTTACGTGAGTTAAGTAACTGACGGCCTTGAGCAACTGGTCTCACCTGTATTGCCATGTTTGATATATACTAGTTATATTATACGTAATTACTATGTTAGGTCATGTTATAGGTACTGGCTCCAACCCGCGATGTTGCGGCCGTGATGAATTGATAACGAAATAATATAAAAAATATATATATATCTATATAGCTGCGAAGCCAAATATAAGTCGGATTTAGAAATTAAAGGTTCCGGTAACTCATCCGTTGGTAGCATAATCGATTGAATATGCAGAAATTTAATTAAAAAAAATACAAATACTAAAAATCCAGGCCAATTTAGTGCCCTAGTGACGAAATGAAAATATTAATAAATAATAATTCATTTCCTCAAGTGGGGATCGAGAACCTACAATCGTCTAGCTACAATCACATCCTTGTGCCACTGCGCACCGACGGCATCAAAATGTAGCGCTCGATATACATCTCAATAGATATCAATAGATAAAAATTAGGACAGCTCTTACAAATACTTAAAATTTTGCACTAAACGTCTAGCTTCTCCTTTTTGAAGTTGGTTAAAAATATATGCTATTTATTTTTATATTATTTAGTTTTAATATCTTAATGCGTGCTCCACGTACCTAATAGCATAGTTATTCAGTTTTTATAAATCTTTGCATAATATACAAGTTAAAACTCAATCAATCAATTGCAAAATGATTTGTTACTTATAATTATCAGCTTAATCGAACAACTTGATTGTTGTTTATTAGCCATCAATAGGTCCCTATGGTAGTTTTAAGATTGTCCCCTAACTGCTCATCATCATCAGCTCCATAATGACATCAGATGATGACCACAGCAAGCAAATTTATGTTTTTTTTATTATATTTTTCGTACCACTGTTTATTAGGATATACCATATTTGTTATTAGGATGATAAAAAAAACTTTTGCAATCTTATTATTTTCTCGAGGACGTTAATATCGTAAGGATTTGAACAAATAAAAAAATATTGTAAGCTATCGCTGCTGCTGTCCCCGTGTAATAGTGCAAGATAATGTCATACTAAAGATACTGTTTCTATTATAATATAAGTATGGAAAATTTGCAAGAATGGTTGTTTAAACAACTTTTTTTAGCGTCACGGTGCATCCCGCACGCAGCAAGATAAGCTAAAGGAACCTAAGGAGTAAGAGACTCCGTTCCCCATTTTCCGCAGAATTATGAAGCCTATGCGTGTTGAGTGGAGGAACTCAACGCCGCACTTTGCCTCGACACCCAAGTGAACAAAATGCAAATATAAATTATTTTATTTCCTCAAGTGGGAATCGAACCCACAACCGGTCACGTTTATAGTCACACTTGTGACCCTGCACCATGACTGGTCTCTAAAACAATTACAAATCGTTTTTTGTTCTAAATTGTAACTTAAAATTAATAATCACGTAAGCTATGTCACAAACTTTAATAAATACCCATTTCATATATTAAGTGGCACTTCCAAGGTTACGAAGGATCGATTGACGTAAGAATCGTCAAAATTGCGTTTGGTCTCCACATTACCATATATGAACACATACATATATACATAAATTCATAAACACAACACCCATCCCATCCCTCGTTAGCATCTCAGTCGTAAAAAAAATATAGTTTGCGAATATAGAAGTTAAAACCTCCTTTTCTGATAAAAAAGTCTGATTAGAAATAGGAATTGTGTATGACACACACAACCAACCAACCACGTACCATACAAATACAATTTAGTTAGAAAGTAACGATCAACATAGGCTATATATCTACAGCCTTTCTTTATAGCCTATCTCTATAAATGGACTAGTCAACGTGACAAGACTTTAAAAAAAATTTACATCTCTATAATACGTTCTGCCAAAAGTTATTATAAGAATTTAATAATGTTGCCGATTAAACGCGTATATCTAGTATATAAGATTTACCTTTGAGCACTACACTTTTTCGATCGAAAATGTCATAATTTTTAAAGTGATTTTTTTTATTTTAATACGTAGTAATTTTTTTATTTTGAAATCAAGCTGTTCATTTTATCTCACACCTACTTTTGTTTTATAATAATTAGTAAATAGATTCATATTTAGAAAATGTCTGATTTAGTATTGCGATGTTTATTAATCCGTTTCCTAGTAGTTATACTACTTTCATGTATTTTAAATATCTTCTGTTCTGAAAAAGCAGGAGAAATCAAAAATATGGCGTTGAGTTCCACGTCCCAACATGCAACGGGGCAAAAATTTGAGAGGAGAGTGTCTTAACGTACAATTTCAATGTGTCACGTGACAACCATCCAAAACGAGTATACAAACAAGTTATAAAAAAAAAGTATTAACACGTTTAATAATGCCGCTATTTGAATGTAAATTTAAAAAACTCGCTTCCCAATATTAAGTTCAGTGTTACAAATGATTTCTTTAACCTTATCTTCTAAAACTAAATGACGGATGTCAATTTATGGAATAACGAACGAAACTGGTTTGTTTTTTTTTGTTATTCAACGGAATAACATTTTTGGGATTTTTGGCGTTATACATATTCTTTATGACTGACTGAGTGGTTAGCTCTTATATAACCTGCTCCTGCATTCTGCATATAGCATGGTAGTCCTAGATATAATTATTCACTCCTCCGAACACGCACCGACAATTTTTTCGAGAAATTGCGCCTTAAGTAGTGGTACTCAACGCCGCCCGCCCGTACAGTGTCTTGTACCACGGCCTTCCTTTTTATACATTATGTTCTCCAAAATCTTTACAATCTTGCCAATTTTTACACATTTTGTCAACTTTCTTTCCAGGCGTGGGCAAAACGAGCCTGGTGGTGCGTTATATCGGAAAAATGTTCTCCAAGCATATATCGCCCACCATAGGCGCGTCTTTCTTCACCTGCAACATCAATTTAGATGACGCTAGGATTAAATTACAAGTTAGTATTAGTAATGTTGTTTAATTTTAGTATCGTAATTGTTGAAGTCATTATAGCGCAGTGGGCCAACTTCTGACGAAGGTTCTGGTATTTAAAGAAGTTAAAAAAGGACGGAATGCAAAATCTGTGTAATTGGTGAGATATAGGAATAAGTCAATGATATAGTATATTTGGGAAGTAAGTTCAGTAGAGATGGAAGACGACGATCGACGAAGACGAGATCGATGTGGAAAGGCGTATTGTGCAAGGCCGGTAGGTCAATGGTGCCTTAGCTAAGCTGAGCTGCTGAAATTCACAATGAAGGGATACACAGAACATCAGGTACCAGCGAGGATATGACGGCGAGAATTAAGAAGAACGTGCTCAGTTTACTTGGGCATGTTGTACGAATGAATGATTAAAGAATGTCAAAAAATATATATATGAGGGAAAAGTGAGCGGTCAGAGAGGTAGCATGCGTGTATGAAGAGGTTGATGGCAGTGAACGAGGCGAAAGAGGTATGCGGGGCGCCAAATGCTACGGATTTGGCGTTGACTGACTACTTCACTAGGGATACAACGTGAAGCTAAACTTAGCTTTCTAGTTATACACTCGATTCCCACCTGAGAGGATTGTTTCACAGATCAGTGATCAATTAAGATTTGCCACTCAACACGAAATGCCTTTGTCTAAAGCAAACATTTTGCTTTATATATTAATGTATACGTACGTTTTTCCAAGGTATGGGACACTGCAGGGCAGGAGAGGTTCCGGTCAATGGCCCCCATGTACTACAGAAACGCTAACGCCGCCCTCCTAGTGTTCGACATCACTAGTGCTAACAGCTTTACGTCCATGAAGAGCTGGGTCAAAGAACTAGAGAAGTGAGTCATTACTAACGTTCGCCCGTTACTGTACTTTATGACCCATGCCTTATTATTTCCATTTATTATAGTGTCTTCCGTATAACGGAAAATTTTGTGTCAGTCTGTCATATCTGTAAGTAAGGCAGTAAGAAAAGACCTATTTCAGCTTCACGCTGTATCTCGAAAGGCAAAGCCGCCATAGTTAAATATTTCATATTTTCATTTATTCGTGCAAAGCGCGGCGTTGTGTTCCACCATTCAACACGCAATGTTTTGGAAATTCGGTAGTGCGTGGAAAGTGTGGTGTTTTAACACTACGTTCCCTCTGCCTACCCTGAGGAATACAGCGTGAAGTAAAAAATAATTTAATTTTTAAATTGATTTTAATTAGTTTTTCAAACAACAACTATCAAAATATCCACAGCAATGTGCCAGAAGCTATGATCCTCTCGTTAGTGGGCAACAAGAGTGACCTGGAAGAGCACCGCGCGGTCACGGCGCTGGAGGCGGCGCAGTACGCCGCGTCCATCGGCGCCTCCTACTGCGAGACCTCCGCGCTGCACGACCAGGTCCCTGACAGACTCTGCGATAACGACGAAGACCCTGACATTGACAGAAATCACGTCTTTAAGACTGACATTGACAGAAATCGCTTTGACACTGATATTTCGTTTATTTATTTATAATTGTTGTATTAAATAATCTATTTTTTTAAGAGAATTATGCTTAAATGAGTTATAGCGTTTCGAGGGTGTAGTACCCACAAATAACTAAAAAAGTAAACTTGACTCACCAATAATAATTAATATCTTAGAGGCTGCCGTGGTGCAGCGGCACAACGTCGGACTGAAAAATATATATAATGTAATAATAAAGTCCTTACAACTGCACATATTAAAATATTTTAACTTAGTTTTTTTAGCTTCATCCCGCACATAGCTGGGAAGAGGGTACCTGGGAACCTAGTGTTAAGAAACTCCGATCATTATCATATTAAATATTATTCTTTGTATAAAAAATAATTGACAACAGCTAAAATATACTTTATTTTCCCTTCACAGGGTATTGACCAGGTATTTCTAAACACTGCAACAGAACTGCTCAAAATGTCATCTTCCAACCTCATGTCTTCACTAAGATCCTACGACTCAAACGAAGATGACAAATTACCAATAGGTAAATATTATTTATTGACGGTTGCGGAACTTAACTCTGTGGTTTGTCTAAGACTGGAAAAGTGTGTTTTTTTACATATTATTTTGACTCGAGTATAGTAATAGTTTTCATTTATAAGATTATATTGGTTTTATTTATAAGATTTGAACAATAAAAAGTATCTATTATTTAACTTTATATTTAAAAAAATAATAATATCTTCAACCAATTGAAAAATATTTTTAACTATAACAAATAACCCAAGCTATAATATAATATTTAATTCATTTGATCGTGGGTTCGCTATTATAATATTTTTATTTGCCAACTCGGTATTGAGTTACCCCACTAAAGACACAATGTTCAGAATTTGGTCAGCGTGTGAGGAACGGAGTGTCTTAACACTAGGTTCCCTAAGCTGATATGAAAAGTATATAAAATAGCTCAAAAAATATGTATACAATTTCTTTAGAAATATTACCAACTTATACAACATTAATGGTAGATATTGAAATTTTTGTAGGTATTCCTTCCGAAGAGAAAGCGACTCACACGGGGAAAATAGAGCTGCCGGCGCTTAACTCCAACGTGAAGCACGGAGAGTTACAGAGAAACATGTGTTGTTAGCACTTACATTTGACTTAGACACTTCACCGTATGCACTTAGACTCAACTGACTTAAACAAGTGAGACTAAATGAACTTAAATGTTTCATAGTATTTGATATAATGTCTAATTTACACTATTTGTATATTGTGTTATGTTTTATTGATTTTTGAATAATATGTTTTATATACATTTAACTAATTAGTGCCTTTTGTACCAAAAGTGTGAACTTGCCTTATTTTTATTAATGTATTTTTAAAAAATATTTTTACTCACTAATAATATTTGGATGATTAAAAAATTACGCACGTATTTTAGGAAACATCAAGGCCGTAAGTTGTTGTAGAGTTTTTATATTATATTAATATATGTGCTAAAAGCACGGTAAACACTCGATTGTCTTGTCCTCAGTTGTACGGATTCGCAATCACCCGGACAACCTACCGACCAGTTACATATGTACGTAAATAAATGTATAAATCATATGTTACAAAATGTATATCTTAATAACCATAGATTTTCTATTTACTATATATTATGCATCAAACCAACATTTTTTTCATTCATTTTTTCATCCGGATTTTCGATTATCCGAATGCCTAACAATCACAATTAGTCACAATTAAACAATCGAGTTTCTACTGTATATAGTAGATATATATTATATAATACGTATATGGAGAAATGAAAATGAATTTACTACCTCTGACTTAACAAGCAGTATCGTTTATACTTTTTACACTAAATCATTAAAGTATCGAAAAATACCACGTTTTTTTTTTTTCAAAGTATTAAAATTGTAAATTTTTGTATTAAAATTGTTTTTTTAAATGTGAATTGTCTTTTATATGATCTGTTAAAACTATATTATAATATAAAAAAGTATATTAATTGTTAATTATAATATAGTATGTATAAATGAAAATGAAAAAAAAGATGAATTATGTGGATACAAGGGAATCGTGTCGCAGTGGGATAATGTCAGTTGTAGGTTCGATTCCCACTTGCGGGAATGTTTATATATAATTATTCTGTCCTGTCTGTAGTTATCAATAACTTGACTAGTGAGCGGCGTTGAGTTCCTCCATTCAACTCGGATAAAAATTATCTCGAATTCGTTCGATAAGTGAAGATGTGTCTAAAACTATGATGATTTAGAATGTGAACTTCTTTGAATCTTAAAATAATTTGGTTTGTATGTTTAATTATACGTGTATCGATGACCGTTAGCTGTATCTGCGCACTTAGACTAGAATGTTTTGTTTTTGTTTTAATAAATAATTATTAGTATACATTTTTAGTTATATTTAGATATTGATATTATTTTTTATTATAAGTTTTAGTTATGTGACGCCACTGACGCAGTTGGGAACCCTTCTCTGTTCGCTGTATTTTAACGCTTCATAATTACAATGCGGGTAACATTAAGAGACGTGAGCGATATTTTGCACTGTCTTGAATTTTAAAGTACATCGCAAGAGCGTTTTCATTTTACTAATGCTCTATACTTCACACTCATAGACATTCACATAAACCTTGTAAATACATCAATATTGAAGGGAATCTGATTTTTTGTAATCCGTCAATGTTAACCTCATCAGAGGTCAAACTGACACACTTCACAGAGAGGACCATTCATGTAAAGGTGGTCATAATTATTCTTCTTATTAATGTAGCGAACATTTGTTATATTATTTATGTTTTTATTGAATAGTGGATGTGACCGATGTAACAAAACAATCATTCAATTCATTCTGTTTCAGTCAGAGTCAGTCTAGAACAAAAAGAAACCAACCGACAATATATTTTGCAAACAAAAGAAATGTAAGAACTTTTGAATATTAATTGTCAAAGTTGCACAGATTTACAGTATTTTTAGTTTGTTTTTATTTAAACAAAAGTATTTTTAATATTCTTTCAGATATCCCCCATATGAAACATATATAAATAATATAGATGTTCTGTTTTTACTCCTCAGTTTATTTAGCCTTTGGTTTACGTTTTAAACCTTGAAATATTTATTTATTTTAATTTAAAGGTTGTCATGAATTTATTGTTGTTTTGTCCTTAATTATACTTTCGAAGTAGCAGAAAGTATCCAGGTTTGAGACACTCCACTTTCCGTCCGTTGTGAAGGTATTGTACTAATAAGGAGATACAAGCGCCGCGCTTCATCTTGCCATTGCGGAAAATGTATATTTTTAAATTGTATTGTCTCCCCCCCAGTACGTTTACTATCAGATTGTAGCGTCTAATAAATATACAATTTTAATGTAATAATAGAAGAGAATGTAAATAATATTCGATACATTGAATTTATTTGTTTTTAAGCTTTTTTGTAAATTTGTACCATTCTTTATTTACGTGATATTAAACGAATAAATATATTTTTTAATTATATTTAATTTAGTTTTATTTTATATACTTTTTAAATTAAAACTTTAAATATGTTGGTATTTTATATAAAGAAATCTTGAGTTAACATGTGATCTATTTTGCAGGGGTGGGCTCGATTTTAATGTAATTAACCTTCACTGTCAAATAACATGTCGTCGACATAGAATAAACCCGTTAACGGTCTATTAAGAATTTTCCGCGGAGACAAAAACGAGTTTGTTAGGTGTATGTATCATCAGGTTTTAAGAATTAGAAAAATTGATTTATATTCCCTAAAATGAAATAAAAGTCAATTTTGTATATTTTTTAGACATTCGAATGGAAAAGTAAAAAAAATATACAGATATATAAACAAAATTTACCATTACCGCGCTACGGCGACACCAAATGAAACTTAATGTAAAAAAAAACAACAAAATAAGTATTAAAATAGTTTATTGTAATAATCGTACATCACAAGTTCCCGACACAACCTCATACTTTAAACTAAATACAATAAGTATATTATTTTGTTTTACACAAGTAGTTTAATTATATTTTTATTACTTTAACTGGCAGCATTTTCACTAAAATCGTTAATTAGAAGAGTTTGTTTGATGGAACGCGCTAATCTTAGGAACTACTAGGTCATTTTTTTAATTGAATTTTAATAGATTGATCAAGAACACAGGAAGGTGAAACGCCGCACTTATTTATATTTAGAAAAAATATATATATTTGTCTATATAAATAATATAGATACTATCTAGTAGATATAACTACATATAAATCTCTTTTATAATAAGATTGGAAGCCCTTAGGAAATCCACGATAATAACAACTAATAATAGCCAGAATTGAGCAGAAAAATCTAAACAAACACACATTAAAATTTAACAATATAATTAATAAATAGAAAGAAAAAGACAGTTAAAAAAATTGTGACATCACATTTATATATTCTTTAAAAGTAAAGGCACTACATTTTTTTTCTTCATTAATTGGAAAAAATAATATTAAATATAATATACATTATATAGTATAAAAACACATTCTATAACAACCATAACACATCTGTTAACAACAACTAACACAATAGGTTGCCGGTTCGAATCCATACAACCTTCCATACATAATTCTACATCTACAGTTCTTCTTTAACGGCTGGCTCCTGTTCCTCCGCCTCCAACTCCTCAACATCCTCATCGTAACCCTCGGAGTCTTCGATGTCCGGCATCATGGACTCTTGGGGCATGCCACCTCCGAAGCCGTAGGGATCTGGGCCGTGGACCTTTGGATATAAAATAAAATGTGCCTTTTTTAAAAAACATAAAATAAAAAAACAAGGCAAAAAGAACTTAATTTTGGAGATTTTGTTTGTTTTTTATGAATCATAGAGCAGGGAAACAACTAAATGACATTCCCTTTCAGATGGATGGATGTGGGTTTGAATCCCTCATTGAACCCACATCCATCCAGACGTCAATCCATACTTTTGCTAATACGTTTTTTTCAGCTTAAGGTATTAAGTCAGCGTTCCCTGCGCACTGCCGGGTACCGAATATTCGAGGCGTAGCGTATTGAGTGTATAAAATATATAATAAATAGCTAACTTTAACGTATTCGGCCTCCATTTCCGGTGTCCATGTTGTGTCTTCTTCGTTTGGTAACATCCATTCTTCACAGTATTTGGCGTGGTTGAAGCAAATCTGAAATTTATAACATGGCATTTATTTAAAAAAAAATTAAGCTTCACGCTGTATTCTGCACATAGCAGTGGAGGCAGAGGGAACCTGGGAGTCTAGTGCTAAGGCACTTCGTTACCATTAAAACACTACTGTTTCACACTTTCTGCTGAATTCTGGTGGTGAAACTTTTCATTTAATTTTTTCATATTAAATATTTGATTTCCTCGAATGGAAATCGAACCCACAACCTGCAGCGTTTACAGTCACACGATTTTGCCTCTGCACCACAAATAATGATATGTTTACTATATACAAAATGAAGACTGGAGGGAATGGTTATATTATAATTAGTTTTATTTATTCACTCTGGTAGACAAACCGCAGCGTTAAGTTCCAACCGTAAAGTAAGATCCGCCATACATGCGTGTTTAGCCTTCTATGTGCGGAAGTAAGGGTGTTATATAGGGATATAATATTTCGAATATAAATTTACATTTTTTTTACTTCACGCTGTATCTTGCATATGACATGTAGGCAGATGGCACCTGGGAACCTAGTGATAAGACAGTCATATTGTATGTGTAGTATAGAAGTATATTGTAATATGTAAAATTGTTAAATATAAAATTATATAAACACACGCTCATAACTTTAGATCAAAGCGAAAGGTTATAAAACAATGTAAATAAATATAAAAATAATATTTTCTTACGATAGTTACTATATGTGTGTATAAAAACAATAATGTTATTAATATATATGATAAGAAAATTAGATACATAAAGTGAAAAAGAATTAAATAAACAAAAAAAATTAAAAAAACTCGTGTGTGTGCAAAACTGTAGTACTGTAGCCTCTATATAACCTCTAGATATTTTAACACTAATCATACCAACACTTATTAGATACCTAGTTTACCACAGCGGGTCAAATGACCCGAAATTTACGTTTCCTACTTTTATGTATGAAATATGAATGTTGGAAAGGAAATAAAAATATAATGATAATAAAATATGTATTATAATTATATGAAATAGTATTTTTACAATTTCTATTTCAAACGCAAAAAATAACAGTTGTTTTATACAACACATTTTTTACACATAAGTGTTTCCGTCGCACATTTCCCGCAAACAAATTTTTTACAATTGGAGCAAATTTTATTAGTTTTATTTTCTTTGCAGTATCCTATTTGACACCTCTTACGTTTATTACAATCTGTAGCAGGGTTAGGCCACGATCGTATTTAGTATTTGCTTTTTCTTTTGGTTGTTCACGGGCAACTCGAAAATCTTCGGCAAGTTCTATTGCTAGCTTGAGTAAAAAATCTTGTCTTGAGATATTATCTCCTGTCGTTTGCTTGTTTATACAAGCAAACGACAGGAGATAATATCTGGATGGATTTTATAATCCATCCAATTTATACCAGCTAAATCAAGGATATCGAAAAAAACTTGGAGTGGCCATCTGCAAGACTTAGCCTTTGTAGTGAATTTCTTCGCCATTTGATCGGTCATGTCTACACCAAATTTGGTTTTATTGTATTATGAAACAGTTTCAGGTAAACGCTTATTTTCTATTGATACAAATTTATGTTTAGAACTAAGTAAAAGTACCTTTTTATTTGGCTTGCTTTTATAAATTGTAAGAGTACAATTATCAGAAGTAAAAATTTTCGAAGAAAATCTTACCATATCATATTTTTTTTGCTTTGCAATTAGTGGTCATTATATGACGTTTAGCATATCCTGTTGGGCCTACTTCTTGCCTGAAAATGTTATGAAGTGGTGGTCTTCCAGGTGTGCCACCTATTTGTATTTCTTCCCAAACAGATCCATCAATTGCAACATGTTGTTCATTTATTTCTGCTTCACTTTCTTCAGAACTTGAGAGTAATCTTCTTCTTTTTCGTCCACAATATTTTCCTCTTCATTCTCAGTATCTGTAGACTCATTTTCGTTTGTAACCAATATATCTTCGTTTTCAGAAAATTCATCTTCACCGATTTCCGAAAACTCTTCTCCAATATCATTTATATCTTCTAAGAATTTGGACTGTCTCGTTCGTTTCGACATTTTATGGGTAAATAGTTACCTGTGTCACTAATAAAGCTATCAAAATGAAATAAAAACTATGCACCAAACTTTTCTTTTTTTGCTAACTTTTTTACACAAAAATCTAGTTCCAATCTAATTTTTTTATATTTTCTTTAATTATTCTCAGTTATTTTGATTGAACTACTTTACGTAACAGTCTTTGCATACATTTGCAGTTTACTGAATACAATAAGACAAGCAATATGTATCGATAAGCTTATAAAACAAAAAAAATGTTCTCCGGGTCAAATGACCCGATGTGGTAGACAACGGTATACGACAGTTATTACTCAAGATAAACAAAACAAAAAAATATAAAAATAGTATAAGAACAGTATACTTAATTAGTTTGAAAAAGTCAGTAAGTTAAATTTGGAAAAGTAATAAGATAATACGCGCATTATCAATGCAAAAGTTCAAAATGGGTCATTTGACCCGTTATGGTATGATTAGTGTTAATTATACAAGTGCCCGCGGGTACCTCTAACCGAGAAAGGTACCTAAAGTAAACGTTCCTGTCAGGCTACATTACTATCTTTTTTATATTTGCCACTATCTCCATCTAGAAAGTGATACCAATCAACTATCTTAGCTTTTTGTTTTGCTTCAATTGAATAACGCAAATTTATATTTGTATGCTAACTGTACATGGTAACTACTAGCAACTCACTCGCGGCTTCGCCCGCTTGAACTACATACATAATTATTAATCCACATTGCTTTGGTTTTCCAAAACACAATATCATTTTAAAAACAATATTTATACCTATATTGAAAAGTAAATTTTCAGTCAATCAATAAAACAGTTATTTATAGGTATTTTGATCAAACAACATTTTTTAAAAGGCTATAACTTTTTTTATTTATAAAACCATTATAATTAAAAACACCAAATGTTAAGGTAAGCTTGCTAAAATATGATACAGAGAACTGCAATTAAACAAAACACGCTAATCGGTGATCCCAGGCACAGCCAGGCAAACAGACAAAAAAATTAAAAATATTGTTTTTGGCTCTAATACGTTATAAAATTTTCACTCACAACAGAGTAAGACTCACTCACAACAGAGTAAGGGTGCATTATACTTGACAAAAAGCGATTTATTTTTACGAGTTTCGTACTAACTAAACTAATCATGAGATCCTACACACTGCATAGTATTTTTCTTTTTCATTTTAACGCTGTATCCTGCATGTAGCAGAATCAGCTGAGGGAACCTAGTTAGTGTTAAGACACTCCGTTCCCTACTCGCCGCCGAATTATCGATTCATTGCGTGTTCAATAGTGACATTCAACTCTTAATGGGAACAGAGTGTCTTCACACAGACAGACTCTCAAGTTCCCTCTGGCTATTCTGGTATCTCATATAAATAATTAATAATTAAATGATAATTCTAATAAATTATCAATGGGTATCGGAAATTTGTAAGAATCTCCTTAAAGAGATGCTAGTAAAAATAAGTTGTAACACGCATATAAGAATTTCGACGTAGCTTGATGAGAACGTATGGCTTAGTTGGTCAGAGCGCTTGGACAGTTTCCCAGGGGCGCGGGTTCAAAATCCGCTACGTTTAAATTTTTATATGTATTCTAAAAAGTATACAAATAACTCACCTCTCTTTCAGCATCTGGCATAATGTCGTCTTCGGGCCGATTCTTGTATAAATCAGTTATTTCATCTTCGTTTTCCTCGAACATACGTTCACACTGGAGACAAAGAAAACATATTAAAAATAAATCTCATATTTGGTTTTATTTAAGTCTGTAAGGGTACACTTTTTATTATTATAAAAATAGAATTTTTGCTCCTTGTTAATTTTTTATTTTTCAAAATATTTTTCTTTGAAGCGGTCGACACAGAGAACGCGACTGTTGTGAGTTAAATTTTCCAATGAAAGAGGGATTTCCATTTCCTTGATGACTAAGAAAACAACGTCGCGCCATTTCAACACAAAATGTCTTGAAAAAGTGGAGACAAATATTTTATAACTAGATTATTTCGTTTTCGTAAAGGTAGTAGTCTCAAGCTAAGGCTGAATTTAAATAAGTTTTTTTGCTACGTATATTAAGGACGTGGTGACGCAGTGGCAAGCGTGCGACTGAAAGAGCGACGGTTTGTGGTTTCGATTCCTACTCGGGGAGTGTAATATTTAATATTTTCATTTCCACACTCTAGTAACGAGGCAAAGCGCGGCGTTGAGTTCCGCCACTCAACACGTAAGGTTTCGACTTGTGTGAAACTGAAATGATGAAAACCGACTCACATAATATTCCAAGCTCTTGTTTAAGTCATCGTCAGTCACAAATTTAGTCTTCGAGAAGTTGGGGTTCATCCCACCGTTGGGCAACAGCAACTGCATAATGGCCAGTTTACCTGTCGACTTGTAATATACTCGTACGTAGTCGTCCATTTTCTTACCTGAAAAAAAAATATATACTTATTTAGAAAACGTATAAAAATTTTAATGTAGCGTGATTTGAACCCGCGTCTAGAAGGCGCCTCCAAGAGGCGCTTCTTCTAAATAATTTAAATTAAATAATCTAAATTTTCTAAAGAAAAATTCTTTCCTAAGCTAAAAAAAATATATATTTAAATTGTTTTATTTATTTATAGTTTTATTCCAATAAAACTTTAAATAAATAAAGCAATTTAATTTTTTTTTCAATTTTATGCGAATGTATCTCGCATATAGCAGAGTATTTATGAGAAATTTTTAAGGCAAATGCACAGAAATTTAAATAAATAAATAATCATTTATTCCCTCGAGTGGGAATGTAACCCACAACTATTGCGTTAATAGTCACCGTTGTGTCACTGCACCACAACGGCTATAATCCATATTTAAATACATAGAAAAATGGGACAAAAAGAACTTTATGTAAATTGTTGTATATTGTTTTAATCAATAAAACAATGATGAAGCCAATTAAAATTTTAATAAATATAACATTTATATTATTGTTCATTTAATATATTTATTCACTTAATAAAATTGTAGCAGATCGGTAGAAGATATCCAAGAAAAAAAATTATTGGCTAAAATGTTGGCTTGGTTCAATTACATATTGGCTAATATGTAATTGAACCAAGAACAATGATTTTTTTTGTCTGTTTGTCTGTGCTTATGTTTAAGTGCAATTTTCACTATTCTATTTTAGCAAGCTTCCCTTATATGCTTATATACCTTCTGCATTATCCTACCATATACGGGAAAAAGTAAATATGGGCATGAAAAAAATCACTATTTTGTTGTTTTATGTTGCAGGGGCATTGCAGGGGTGTAAATATTTTAATTATTGTAACATTTTGAAACAATAAAAACTAATGTTATGTTTAAAAATACATTTTTCAGGGTGAGCTTTATTATAAATCTAATAAATTATAAGCACTGTTTTAAAAATTAATTTTTGTTATAAATAAAAGTTAGTTTTATTGAACACTATGAGGTTTACCTTATTAAAAATCTATTTGTTGTAATACAGTAGAACTAATGGATTAACACAGAGATAAGATATTCATTATCTTGTGGTATATTTGTTTTATCATTATTTGTCAAATTTTATTTGCCATTTACAGAAGTAATTAACTTTAGATTAATTTAATTTTATTATTTTCAAAACTATTTACCCATTAATAGTATACATAGTTTTCCATGTTAGATATTTTAAGTACACAATAACATTTTACAAGCCGATATACATATAAATATATTATTATGTAATAGTTACATAAAAATTGCAAAACTAAAACGGCACTTACCAAGCAAAATCTTTAAAGTATAAACAAGCAAAAAATACAAAGAAAATGTTGATAAACTTACAAATCTCATCAATAACTTCAGAGATGTAAACAGCAGATCTGTGCGCCGGAACTTTTTGTTGCATTGTATTACCACTGGCGTCCATTCTGAAGTTTCCAACCTGAAGTATTTAACACATTTTTATTACTATTATTGCATTATACATATGCAACAACATGATAGAAACCATTATTTTGAACATTAATAAAATATTGGAAGTTTAATATAGCATTATTAACAATCTAAGTTTATTTTCTTTTTTAATAAAATTGTAGTTTTATTTTTAGGAAGTCAATCTGTCTATAATGGTTACAGGTCCCATTATGCATTCTCACTCATTGGAGTAATTACATTTAAATTAATTTTATATGCTTCCTCGTGCTCCGGAAAAATACACTGAAATATTCTATAATATAAAATGACTTCAAAACATTACATGAACAAAAAAGGAAAGCAAAATCTAATTTAATAGAATATTAAAAAATGTTTGTACTCAGTTTTTTTTACTTTTATTGGTGTCTTTAAGAAAATATTAATATAAAAGAAAATTCATATAAAATAATAAACAGGTATTTTAGATTTTACAAAAGTTCTAAATAAAAAATGTTACAATTTTCCATCAACAAATATTTTAATAAAATAAAGTATAAATAACAGGGCTATAAGGAAAATGTTAATGTAAATACTTACATCTATTTTTTTCCATTTTTCCACACCTTTTATTGCTGCATTGAGTTCCTCAAATGTTTGACGGCAAACTGAAATTTTTTTACAATCATTAACTTAACTTTATAATCTAAGCAAATACTAAAAAAAGCTCTTGTAAACAAACCTAAACATTTCAAATTCTGTGGGTCTATTCTAGCTGAAACTACAGCGAAAAAAATTGTAAAACTTAAAACTGCAATGCTTAACCGCATTTTAAATTTGATTAGCTAATTCAATGTGTATTTTCCTTGATAATTCCTTAAAAATGACTTCAAAACTGGTACGACGTGTTGAGGTAGTTTATCTTTATGTCAAATACACGCACTCGATTGCTATTGGTAGGTTTAATTTTTTACTTTAGTAATTGTTAAATATGACAAAAATCTTATTCGAACTATTATTATCTTATTAGTAAAAAAAAATGTATATTTTGAAAAATGTATATTTTGTAAAAATTGTATATTTTGTTATTACGATTAAAGTCCTAGAGCATTGTAATATTTTTGTACTTTACAAAATTTTTGGAAGTTTATATACATGTCATTAAAGTTTAATGTTCGTTTAAATATCACTAGTTAAAAAAATAATAGGCACTGTCTCTTCTAATTTACAAATGAAATTGAAATAACTGTATCGTACATATCCAACGTCAAATAAAATACTAATACATTATTTAGAATTTACATAAGTTAAATTATAATCTTGCTAATATTAACTTAAAAGTTAAATCCAACAAAGCATCAAACCGTTAATCCTAAATATGAGTTCTAGAGCTATAAATATAACTTTAATTAAGTATGATCTGTTATCATTTATAAATATACCTACATATAGTAGGCAATATTACATTAGATAAATCATAACACCAGTAACTTAAATCAATTATGCATAAGTTGGCAACATCGGTCACCTCCCTGTGATATAATAGCACTCACACTTGCATGCTTCCTACTGTAGCTAGCGTAAACGCTTCAGCTTTCAATCAAAATGTGAACGGATGTCAATATTATTACTCTAGTATTAAAATATGTACTTCAATATTTCTTTATTTATAAAAGTATGTTTCTAAAATATTTTTTCTATTTTTAAGATAGATTTATTTAGTATAGTTTGTTGTATTTGTAATTTTAATAAAAAAGTAGTTGCCTCATCTCGCTCCCTCGCTCGCCCATTCTCCGGTTTTCCGCCCGCCGCCCTCCACCACCAACCGACCCAAACTAAACCAACAGTTCGCATTCGGTCTCTATGCGCGTAGGACGATTGCTCAACGTTATGTATGTTTTTTTTGTGCATATTAAATCTTCACAAAATCTCAAAATACCATAGTCCAGTTGTTTATTTCGACTGTAAGTGACGTTTCCGTGAACACAAAGAAGAAAGAAAGCAGTCTCAAGTAAAAATACAGGTAAGTGCCTAGTTGACAGATTGCGTCTTATCCTATTTGATGTTCATTATGAACGTTTTTATTACAAAATAACAGCTTTTTCTGTCGCATTCGACATATTTGCATACCGAAAGTGATATTATACTTCCATATTGCGTGTATGACATGTCCACACCTGTGCCCTCCCATACGCTAGACTAATAGAGATACTATACAAATCTCAATATAAATATTGGACTGCCGTCACGCTCGTACCTAACGCTTAATTATACTCAAAACGGAAAGTGTGTTTGAAAATTAAGTTAATTTCATAATGATAGGCCGCGCGCTGTCCGCGGCGACTTGGCAACGCGACGAGCGCTAAATTGTGTGAAAGAATCCATCCGTCGTAAACAAGCATTCGGTGTCGTCGAGTCCTGCCGGCGTTTCCCTTTGTTTTTCGCGTGAAATCGGCCCTTTGTCCTTCGGCAGGGAGCGCTGGGTGCGCCGGCCGCGGACACAGGAATCTCGACTCTAGAAAAGTGGCATAATACACGACGATGGCGGCCGCGGCAGTAGTGGGCAGTAGGGCAGTTTGTTTATGCCGGCGCGCGGCGCGAACCCGCCCGTGTGGCGGGCGCGCCAAGGCGCACAGTGGCCTGCCTCGCCGTCGCTATCGATCCCGCGGCGGCCAATGGCGCGCGCCGCCCCGGTCCCCGAGCCGAGCGCCCCGCCGGTGAAAGCCGCTACGTACGTACGTATGTATGTGTATGTTATCGCGCCGCGGCCGCCTCGATCATATTTATACATGTACGGGGGCTCCGGCGCGAGGGGGGCAGCTCGAAATAGAAGGCGACGTGGCAACACCGCGAACGCGGCGCGCCGCTCAGTGTCGGTTCAAAATGGCGCCTGTGCGTGATCGATACCGTGCTCTCGTCCCGATGTCCGTCTCCGTGATGTGCCTGGTCGATGGCCGGCCCCGCTGGCGCCCTGGCTGACGGCGGCGGACCCCCATGTACGTACATATCGGCCGAGCGAGACACGTAGCTAGCTATGGATGTGCCTGCGCCCGGGCGACCCCCGCGGCCGCCCGTCATCATGTGTCCGCCGTGTAGCGCGTACGTGTCGCATGCCTATCCATATCTGCTCCCGACTCCCGAATCATCTCCGGGTTAAATGATTAGTGCTAAATGAATAGGAATGCAATGAATTTTACTTCCTTTTTTTTCAGCAGTTACGTAACAATAGTTCCAGACCGCGTTAATTATATTTTTTTCTGAGTCGAAAGTCGAACGCTCCGTACGTACTTGTCATTTTTGAATCATCTCAGCTGTTTCTAACAAAACAAGTCAAAAAAAATCAAAATGAACAGATGATCATAGCAGGTTGCATTTGATAGATGAAAACAAAATGGCGGCCGCTATTGTAAAATTAAGACGCAGTAGAGTTCCCCCCTCGTGGCACGCCCCGCACCCCGCGTTCCCCTCACATAGCGCGCTGGCAACGCCGCACAGCGCGCCCAGTCACTCGCTCTTTACGATAAGAAATTTCAAGGCTATAGTTTCGTATCCTACGCTAATAACAATGGATAAACTGTGTGATAAAATATAGGCCGTTCAATAATAAAACATTTAACGATTTTTTTTTAAATCTCATCTTTTTTAATTTGACTAGGGGCGGAGTCTATAAAGCCTATATTTGCTTACCGTCGTATCTGTATCCTATATGGTTACATGTCACGCACTCGAGTATACTGTAATATGGGCCTGTTATTATCTGTAATTGCGTCATTTGGCCGCTTATGTTGATTGTAAACATAACATTGTTTAAGTATTTCCAAAATATTTTGATCTCGTCCGCCTAAATAAATGTTCAATTCTGCATGTTACGCCACAAAAATTGGCCTTGACGACTATAAAAGTGGACTTTCATGAGTAAACACCAATAAAAAACGTCTCAAGTTTACTAAAATAAAAATATACAATTACTTTGTAAACTGGTTGCTAATAATAAGAATAACTTGTATTTCTGCATTGTTATATTTATTTTTTTTTACTAAAAAATAAGCGGTTTAACAATGCTTTGTGTAAGACAAAATCATGAAATGGAACTAAATTTGCGGCTACGCCCACGTGGGCAGTAGGAATAAATATAAATACTACTAGTACTATCCTGCTGAAAAGGTGCTTCTAACCAGTGGTTTTTATCTTAATATTATTGTTGATAATAATCCTACTATGTGATATTTAAACGTACAACGTGTCCCGCCACATAACCTAATTTCCACCATGACGGTCGAAGAAAACTTAAAATGTGCTGATAACATAACTACTGTTCACTAGTCGTGTTTTGATCGTTTGACTATAGCAATAACTGTTATTGTAAGTAGCTGTAATACTTAAATTACAAACAGTACATATAAATTAAGAAATTTGCAGACAGACGAAGAGTAGAGACATTCATTTTTTATTATATTACAAGTTCATAAAGAGATTAGATGAAATTTATTAATTGAATCGATACGAAAAGTTGAATACTTGGACAATTTTTAGTTCTTTAGTTTAATTTTATAGGGATTTTGATGTAGGTTTTTTTTTATTAAATTAGTTTATATTGTTTTCTATAGAATAGGACCAATTTAATTGAAATCCCACAACTACACCATAGAACGTGTGTACAAAAGGAACTACGCAGATCGGTTGTGTATTCAAGAAGCCTCAAAGTTTGATTGTATTATGATTTGTTATAAAAGAAATAAGAAAACATTTTCATTATGTCTTGTAGTGTCTCAAAATTATTCAAAATTTCTGTCCGATATCTTATTGTTCAGCTTGCTGTATATAAGTTGGGCACATTATTTTACATATACTACGTATATATACTACATATATATATACTACATTATTTTTGATACAAGATATACGGAAATTTATAATTTTTGTTATTTCGTTGTATATAGTTTTTTTTACATACTTTTGTGACAAACCATGTAATTAAATCTAAGAAACTGAATTTAGTTTACTTTTTATAATTGTATCATCATGATACTTGGCAATTAATACGTAGTCTAGGTTACCCACCAATATGGAACCACTAATATGGTATCGTCGCGCTGGTCTGATGATAAAGCTAGACTCTGCATAGTGGAACTCTTCAGAGGTTTGTAAGCCACTCGAGTTTAGGCTCGTATAACTTCTGGCTTTAGTATAGACAAGCGTTTTTTTTTTTTTTAGGTTTTTTATGCCACATAACAGGGTAGGCGGGGTCCTTATCTGTTAAGATACTCCCACTACGTTAGTAATATCGTCCTCTTTTAAAAATAATGCATATCTTAATAATAGAGTAAATAAGGATTGTTTGAGTAAAGTAAATTAGAACCATTAACTGATTATCTTTCCTTTGCACCTGGCCTGTTAGGTAAAGGAAACGTAGTGTTTTCTATCCACTCTATTAACTTCCTGTATATTTTATTTATTTCTAATCTAACAATTTTATTGATATATAAACGACTTTATGTAAAATTATATTAGGACTTGGTTTAAATTCTTGATTTGTACTCTACAAAATTCTATACCACATTGTACGTTTATTTTAGTCCAGTATAAACAAGTTAAATTAGTTAATACTTAATTATTAACGGGTTTTTTCATTTGTTTTAAATACCAGCAATCTTTTCTTACTCGTTACTTCACAATTCATTTAACAAATTGATAAAACCATAATAAATATCTGCTTTAATTGTACAACTTCATTTTTTAAATATTAAATTTATGATATTTTGGTCTTTAAAAATAATATTTCGCATTAAATAACAGATCTTACAATAACAGATTTAGTCTTATTTCATTCTATTCTTTATTATCCTCGACCCTGACCACATTGTCGTGCCTTGAGATTCCACAAATGAAAAGTGTGATCTGTTGACCTTTCTTTCATCCGTTATTGAGATGAAATTTTATCTCGTTTTTTCTCAAATCAATAAAATGACATTTTGTAATGTTTTTAATTAGTTTCACTCGCTTTTGTCACGTTTGACAAAGATTTACATTTTAACAGCCTCGTTTACACAAAAAAAATCGATTTGGAGAAATTATGAAATTGTTGTTAACAGCGAGCTAACGTAAGTAAGAGAAAGGAGTAGTTTATAATTCAGTTTTAGAAACAAATTCCTTGATCAATGAAAGTATAAAAACAAATAAAAATGAAATGGAGAACTCGATAATTATTCATTTGTTGTGCAGCTAGACCAGTTTTATACAGAAAGATTTATAAATAACATTCAACTATTGCGGAATTGTCGTATTTAAAGATAAGTAGGTGAGTATTTTTTTAACGTTAGTTATTGAGCTACAGCTGTAACTATAATTCCTGTTCTAATTGTCGCAATTCTAACATTATACATATATATAGAAATGATATTTTATTCATTATATCGCAATCCACAAACCCCTCGGGCGCAACCTGACCTACATCAACCATCCCTTGCTGATTCTCATGTTGTAAACTTTGCCAGAGAGTATATCTTGTTTTATTTCTGATACATTTTATATTTAAGTGCAATATAATTAGCCAGGCGTCTATAATTAAATTGCGTCAATTGTTTTTTTTTTAATCTATGTAATTGTACTACCGCGCGAATTCAACTTTATATTATTAATTATAATTTGTTACAAAATATGTAATTATTTGTAAGAAATAAATAATTTGAAAACACTTGTTTGGTTTTTCCTTGTCCTTATTTAATGCAAACGTGTTATAAATGCGTGCCAACTAACCGATTATTGTAAAACGATCGAGGTTATCACAACCTTTTTCAAGGCTCAATTTTATATAAATTATAAGGTATAATATACCATAGGTGATTTGTTATGAATATTTCGATTGTTTAGGATTTGGCGAGTTCATTTTATATAATAAGTTTTATTTTGAGCGTTATTCAACGAGTGTCACAACTTCCTTTGTCGGCGACGTCTTGTTCGTCCCCTCGTAACGTCGTCATGGCAACAAGCGGTCCCCATTCAACGCCCCAACAGTTGTCGAAAGATATGCAAAAATTTGAAATAGTCAATTTCGAATATACTATTACGCGAGAGAAAAATGTGCAAGTTGTATAATTTTAGAGAAAGGTGATTTGTTTTGGTCGGTCGCCTCGCCACGCCACTCGCGGCCCGCGGCGTAGTGATGTGCGCTGTGCGGCGTTGTCTCACTTCGCGCTCGGCTGTACGCTGTTCGATCGTAGCCGATTTCGACTTCACGAGAAACGAGCGTCCGCCATTTCCATTTCGTTAGTCAGTCGGCCGCGCAGCTCGGTGCGCGACGTTCGTGCGCGAGCCCTCGTCGCCCCTTCCCCCGCCCCGCAGTAGGTGCGAGCGAGACGCAAGCAGTGACAGAGAGAGAAGGAAACATGGCGGTGTCGCAACCTCGCCCACCTGACCGTGTTGACGCCGCGCGAGAAAAAGTTGCGCCGTTGCGCTATTTGAAGGCGCACGAATGTAACAGCGGAGTGACGCGTTATCACAAACCACTGTCTTAATAATATACTTTAACAGTTTAGTTGATTCTTGAATTAATAATACGTGAGAAACAGTTCGATTATATTATCTTGGTGTTATCTGGTGACGGTACGTATCTTTTTAGTATTTTATTATTTCGAAAATGGACGCGCTATCATTTTTTTTTGTGTGTTAGAGCTGTGCCATTTTCACAAAATTAACGCGTTTCCTCTCTTATAAATCTACTCTTCGACCGATTCGACATTTAATATTTCAATTGTTGGTATTTATTCGCCATTTTCTACGACGGTGACGAATACCACCGTCGTCCTCGTTTCCCACCGTTCACTGTAAACCAGACTTTACCGCTCTATACCGAAAGTATAATCCGCACTATAACTCCTAACCAAAGCAATGATTCATTGTGGAATTAATAATAATAAAAAAACGTAACGCGAAAGATGTAAAGTAAAAAGGCGGGATTTTGTTAGACTTGTCATACTGACTTTTTGTAGCAACAGATTCTAAATATTCTGCCCTATGTATAGGAAATATTGTGTGATTAATTTTCGTCGCAGTTTGTTTTGTCCCTCAGTCGCCAAGTTGAAAGTTAAGCCAAAGCACTTTGTGTTGGGCATTCGTGCTTGTAATTGCACAGAGCAAGCGATGTGTTATCGATTTGTATACGTTTTCCGCTATAAATAAGTGCGAGTTTGTGTCATCGCCACCGCCGACGACCGGTTCTTTAGTATACCACTGTGTGGAATTTTAGTGGTTAGCGTTATATAGTATACATTTAGATAATTTTTGTTGCGCAATTTTTGACTTCTAATATAATATAACTATATGTAATGGAGCTAACTTGCAGGTTTTAATACTTTATTTAGTTATGCCCACGCAATGGCCGATGACGTCATCGAGAAACAGTCGATAAATGTATTTGTTTTTGTATTAGGTAGGTACTTATATGAAGTGAGCGTTCAGTTACATAACATGAAAGTTGATTATTATTATTGTTGTCTATGATAATCACGGTTCTTTTTTTCTTAAAATGAAATAATGGTCAAATTTCACAACATAGGTTATTCAAGAAGCTAAATAAAAGAATGTCAGTCTATATTTTGCTTCCAGATCTGCGACCAGATCGAAGAGAATAGTGTCTACCACTACTTTGTCTAAATATTATATAAGAGACATACTAGGTAAAAAAAGCAAATAAAACCCAACCAAATTCAGTCATGTCATTTGACAATCAATGCACACATTAGACCGCGTGACTGTAATTTTATCGCATTTCTCAAATCTTAACCTTATCCTAGACAAATTTGAATTACTCGCCAAGAAGTAAATAGTGAAATTGCAATTTTTCATTACATTTATGTTAATAAAGAAATCATATTTCATGAACGCGTGTTACGAATTTAGGTTATGTTTATAAATGCGGATAGACGTGTGTGTTGGCAGTTTTTAATCTAGTAAGCAGTTTTTTCTTAAACAACGTATGAAAGTCTTTATGATAATGTAAATTAAAATAATACTAAATATATCAATTTGAATTTTAAATATTATATATATAAAACCAAAATTTAACTCCCGTCTTCGCTCACATGGTCAAATAGAAACAAGTACACTAAATACACATGGCACGTTCTGAGTGTGGTAGGTGACTATGACCCACACACAGAGTGAGTTACGTTAAAACTTTCCAATAAGAACATAAATGTCGAACTTGAAGGGTTTTTTCAATTTTAATCAACAATAGTTGAAGCTAGCTGTGAAGTTTTGTATAGACAAAAAAAATTGTTTGCTGATATAACCTATATGACACGTTATCCCCCCATCCCGTTGCTTGCTTACAATAAGCATGATAACTGCGTACAAGGGGATATATTAATATAGCATTGGAAGCATCATAATTTTACCATGGGTTATGGTGTGCCGAAAATGTTATTACAAATATATAAAATAAATATTGTGTCCACTTTCAATTAAAAATGATAAATATTTTTTGCTAGAATAAAGTGCCCTTAAAAAGGAAATCCATGTTATAATATATGTTATGTTACTATCATGAATAAGTAGGTTATTGATAATAGATCATTTGAGAAAAAAATGTGAAATTTAATGAAGCAATTGGAGTTTGCACATACATATATAAATAAGTTTGTAGATTGTTATTTCTTATGCATGTATTTAATCATAGTACATATTCATTTGTTTTAGAAGTCTTTAAAACCAAGTGACATTTAACACCTAAGAAATATTAAGACTATTTATGAATATTTCTTTACTAATTTCCAGGTGAACGGGTGATGGGCCCTTTACCAGCACAATGAAGCGTACGGGACCCCGTTTGGGGCCAGATGAGCCCCCCATGCAGACTCCTGCTCAGGTAACAAACATTTATTTGTAACTAGACATTTTAGTAGTATTTAGACATAAGTATAGACAAAATGTAAAGATAGATAAAATGTAAAAGAAAAAAATAGTAACACATAATAATTATTTAATAATATCTATACTGAGCACCTTATGGTGATACAATAAAATCTTTAAATTTAATCAAATTTAAAACTAAACAATAAAAGAGGTTACCAAATTTATATATATTGTTGCAAAAAGTAAACAAAGGCTTTGTTTTCGCTGAGAAGTCAATGGCATATTAATTCAAGAATTAAACAACAATAGTATCCACACAAATATAATTATAGCCAAGTTGAACTTTCATTCACCGCTTTAATATTGATTATGGTCATGTTATAGCTTAAGTCAATATCTACTTTATTCTTCTTATTATATACATATATTTTGAAGCTCAAATTGAATACATTTTTTAATACTAAGCAATTCATGCTTGATTACATTCAACTTTCCATTATCTTTCATTTTTTTATTGCAAAATGATAGATTAGATTTTACATTAATATTGTGAATTACAAATAAGTACAGATTAAATTCATATAGTTGAATGACGTCTATTTAAACTGTAATGATAAAAATTATAAATAAACAATGCTAGGATCATAAACAGAAAACAAGTTGTTTATATAACAGCTATATATTTGCATGTATTCTTCATTATAATGAAGAGTTCATGGCTGTGTATGGCTGCTATTAACACGTTGCACCATAGCAGGTGCTTTTAAAATGCCTGTATTCTTAAACACTAGGTTGCCTTTATATACCCTGCTATAAGTGGAATACAGTATAAATCGAAAAAAGATAGATAACTAACAAGAATTCTATTTATATTCAAAAAACTTAAGACATTATTCAAATTATGTAGTATAAAAAAAAATGTTTATTTATGACTTAAATAATTTTGGACTTGAAATTATAAAGCATGCAGAAAATTAAGCATTGATGTGGTGATGTTTTTTTTTTATTTTACATAGATAACTTAGTAATAGATTGTAAACATACATACAACCTTGTTATATTACACTTTTGTTAATTATATTGTTTTTATTATACAATAAAATCATCCAGTATTTTAATGGTTTTTTTAATTACATACCTAAGTATGTAATTAAAAAAAATCCTAATCCTAAGATTAGTTATCAACATTCAAGTTATTTATATATTTTTACATAAAATTAAGTGTAACCTAATTAGTAAGTCAATAAAATATATTTTTTTCTTTAATGAAATACCACATTGCAAGCGTCAAACTTGTACATTGAACTCAAAATAGTTTAAATAGGTCTGTAGTTTGAACGATGATTGCATCGTTCACATGCAATGTGAGTGCAACGACTCAACCAACCACAATGAAAAGGAAGTGCGGCTCATTATGTATCAATCGTTACAATATATAAAGGGAATTCAAATAAGATCTTTCTTTACTAAAGGTTTTTGTTTATTTGTGCCTTAAAAAATATTTACATAAAAATTTAACTTTTCTTCATGGAATATTTTTTTATTTATTTTTTTATATTAAATAGGAATCCTGGAATTGAAAATTGTTTAATTTCCTAATCATTGTTAATGATTAAGAATTACTATGTTAGGTTACACTTTCAATGGACCATCTTTTTCAGTTTCTTTTGCATTTCAAAAATAACCTTTACCTTTGTATATTTTATTTGCATTTGAATTTTTTATTGAATATAACGTCGTCACCATGATATGTAGAAAATATTTTGTAGCTATATTTTTGAACAATTTTTTCCTAAACATCCTAGACTCAATTACCATTGACTTAGTACTTAGAAAATACTTTTATTGCACTCATTTTCCTCAAAGTATTAACGCTGCATAATGAAATTATTGCTTACTGGTGATTTTCCAAAAAGATATTGGATAAACAAAATACATTACTCGAGTGACTACTAATGTATTAGGATATAATTTTATAGACTAATTTGTAAACACAAAAAAAACATGCAAATTATTGAGGCACACTTGTGGCACTGTACGTAGGGGCCATGCTCAATCATTGTAGATTTGATTCCCACTTGGAGGAATTATTATATTTCAGAATAAAGAAATACTCTATGAAAACTCGTCTATTAAATGTCGAGCAGGGTAGGTTTTAGATTAAAACAATCCAATCTCAACTTGTGTGCAATTGAGTAAAATTATTAGATCTAAACTGACACAAAGCAAAATACGTTTAAATTGAAAACAACTTATTAAGATAATAGTTTCATGTTATTATGCAGATATTATATACTTATATCATATAAACACGAGGTTATCAACTTTATAGACGATCTAATGGTAGGCTATGGCTACATGTAAATGATATATAAATAGATATTTTCACCGTGTATCCTGCACATAGCAGACTAGGCAAAGGGACCCTGGGAACAGAATGTTACGACACTCCGTTCCCATAAGGCCAATGATGTCAATAATGAATAAGACGGTAATGTTTTTAAAGCGTAAATGAAATCAATCGTTTTATTTTGTGACATTGATTTTGTTTAAATCATTTTTCTTAAGCTTTCTAACGATATTTATTTAGTGCATTGTTATAAATAAATTTTATTTATTAAATTTAAAAAATACTAATTAAATTTTATTATTAAAATTTTAGTTGCGAAAAATAATTAATCACTGCCTTTTTTTTACTCAGGATAAGCAGAGGAAATTTAGTGTTACGACACTATTTTCCCTACTTTCCCTCCACTTTTCTATATATTACGTATATAAAATGATGGTTTTTAACGCTGCCTTTTGACTACTGAAGCGTGGCAATGAAAATAAATGATTTCCCCGAATAATAGACCCCACAACTATCGATTTTATATTCAAAACTCTACAGCGCCATGACGGCCATAACTATAATAATACCGTACAGTAAAAATAAACTAGATATTAATACATATAACGTTACCCGCCCTACTTTTAGACGTAGGCGTGGCGGGTGATAACCGTAAATTTACATTTTATCGCTACCATTTGCATACTGTGTATACTCACATATATATACATATATATAAAAAACAATATTTATTTACATTACTATCAACCGAGGATGTGACGTAAGGAAAAGTTTTCAATTTTAAATAAGTGAAGTTTGAGTCACAGTTGGCACGCCTGCCTGTTCGTCGTAATTTGTACCTGCGATACGTAAATAGATCAAAGGCTTGTGTATTTTGACATCGGGGAAATGGTCTCATTCATTATGGTTAAAATATGGTTTTAGGGTTAAGGAAGTTTTGGTTTTTTTTGTGTTTACATATGTAAATTGGTAGTGATTTTAGAGTTTTTAATAGTTCCGATTATCTAAAACAGGCGAGTATAAAATATTTTATTCTTTATAATTAAGCAAATATCTATCAATATCTGTTTTTGAACCGGTTCCCTACCAGTTTAAGGGAGTCCCCCCATCCCGTCGCTCGCTTACAATAAGCTTGATGACTGCGTACAAGGGGACATAGCAAACTAGCATTGGAAGCACCGCACCCTATCCCATGGGTTACGGTGTGCCGAAAATGCTTGTACAGTTATATGTTTATAGTACGATTGTTCTGTTTTCTATTAAAAAAAAACCTTACAGTAGCCTTAGATATGCGGAGAGTGGAGAATTGTTCTGAAAAAATATATAATGGTCTTGATATATTTTGGATTATAATAAGCTAAAATAAATTTTACTGGCTTTTTATAGCTTATCTATGTGATAGTACATATATTTATTTTAATTAAAGGGACAAGTTAAAGTAGTCTGTCTACCTTGTTAAATAAATTAATTACATCTTAGTTCAAAATAACGAAAATATCGGTTCTCGTCTCCTAATGCACGTCCCTAATAAAGTTATTATTACAAAACATCTATTTTTGAAAAGAACCAAAAAAAAAGAGTAATCATTTAGTCTTCTAAGAATTGCTATGATCAAACAAGTAGCTGCTGCTTCATTACATAGAATTGTATGTTTAATGGATACCATCTGGTGGAGTGGCCGACTGTGCCATAATTTATCTTTTATGTCGTCGTAGTGCAGTCGTTATTATTGTATTATAGATAAGAAGATAGTTGCTTCGAATCCCACTTATGCTATATATTCGATTCGTCAAGAAAATAAAAACTGTTGTTTTTTTTCGCTACTTATAACTGTACAGTAAGCTGTAAATTCTTGTCATATAGCTTTCCTTGATAAATGGATTCAACTCTACACCAACCAAACAAAATGTTAAGTTTAAAAAATATTGTATGGATAGATACTTGAAATATGTAGTGTTATTTAGGTTTAAGAATTGTACTTTTCTTTACACTAAAATATAATTTGTTTCATTATTCTCTCTTTGTTATAGATTCAGCAAGCGGGAGCCAGCAATATGCACACATTGGCCCAATCGGCCCAACCGCCCCAACCGCCGGTATTGGGTAAGTTTTTTTACTTTGTTTTTTTTTTGTCTCCTATAGATTTAAGAATAAGAAAATATTTAAGGGACAATGATGATAAAAATGCGATGTGCATTTGACAGAGTGTCAGTGTTGATACAAGCATTGCTGCCTTCCTTCTGATGTCTCTATATTAATGTTTCCAAATTGCTTTATTAAAAAAACTAAATATATAATCGAACTGATAATCTTCTTTCGTCGTAGTCGCAAAAACAAATCTACATTTCAATATCGTCAAAGGAAGATTAAAACTTGAAGCCCCCAGTGCTTTAAGTCGTGGCGCGCATGGGCACAAGTGTGTGACTGTAAACTCGACTGGTTGTGGGTTCGATCCCGACTCGAGGAAGTAAAATATTTATGTAAGTTTATATTCCCATGTCTTCGCTCTTGTATCGAGGCAAAGCTCAGCGGTAAGTTCCGTCACTCAACACTCAGTGCCTCCAGAATTCGAGGAATGTGGAACGTAGTGTCTTAACACTAGATTCCCTCTGCCTAAATCCGCAGTATGTGGGATGCAGCGTTAAGTATACTAGATAAGTAAAACTGTAATAGAAATATGTTATATACAATTTTACCCTAAATAACGCATCATGTATAAAGGTTTGACAAAGCCAAAGCCGCCGTAGCGCGGTATGATGTCAAATCAATAGTGTACCTCGTTTGCGATTAATGTTTTGTGGGTATTGGAATTATAAATTTGTGAAAGCGCCATAACTATGTCTTTTATTTTACTAGTCTTCTCTCCGTTACGCATTTTCACCTCCAACTTCGTTTATTTACGCCACGCTGTTTTCTAGTTCTAGTTCTATTAAAATAATGATGAAAATAATTATTTCTCCGGGAACGGGAACTGAACCCAATTTTCGTGTATACGGTATCCTGTTTTGCCACGGGCTGATATATTGACTTTATTACTCTCTCTCCTCTCCGCTTATTCTATGCGATACGATATAATGTCAATCAATACTGTACTCTTTGTTAGGGATTGAAAAGCTTTCTGCGCCACACGAATTATTAATTGGCAGTAGCGGCGCAGCTTAGTTTGAACACTTTATTTTTACAATATGTGATAGTGACTACATGTGGTGGTAGTATGATTCAAATATTTCTGAAAGTGAAAAAATGTCAAATGAATGTTAAATGATAAACTGTGTTGTAGGTTACCTATTCAAATTCAAAATATTGTTTGTTCAAATAAACAAGTTCAGTAAAAATTATATAGTTCAAGTATAACCTTTTTCAAGCAGTTTTAAATCGTCAAATGAACATACATACCTTACAACGTATGAGCCGGCAAACACTCGTCAATTTAGTTTTTAGCCCTGCCTGTATTCTAATCATTGATTTTCTAGTAGAGCGTTAAATATTATTGTAAATAAAAGAAAGTCCAAATGTCAATGAGACGCACAAACGAAATATATATTTTTTTACATTTTCATATTAAAAATGACTTGCGAAACAAGCTTTTGTATGATCAATACAAAAATAAAACGGGGACATCGACCCTAGTTTCTGCTAAAAAAATAGTATTTCTAGCATGTTTTCCCAAAAAAACGAACATCTTTTTATCTTTTTCCCGCGTAGCAGGATACTGATAGGCATAGAGAACACTACATTTCCAATTTTATATTAATTTTAAAGACAGAGCGTGTTCCATGCCGTAACTCAACGCTGCGCTCAGTTCACCAGACGGAGAAATTAAAGCAAAATAAGTATAATCATTCTCTTTCATGGGGATCGAACATTCAACGTTAGCGTTTACTAGCCGGCCTACTGCGCCACGACGGCCTCCAAAGTAGAAACAAAAATAAAAATAACTTCAATAATACTCGTCCAATAATAACAATGGAGAAAATTTTGAATTCTCAAACTTGTCAGGAACGTAGGTATGTGGGTGTCTGTGAGGTCACGATATGGCGCCACTTCGTGAGATAGGTCAGTTATCATACATACACACACACACACTTCATAATTTTTTTTATAGATAGTTTTGAAGTCGAATTTTGTTTTATTTTTCAATTTTGTGTATCGTATTTCTTTGAGTTTTATTTTTAACTTTACTGAGATGGTTTCGATCATCACCACTCGGGCGAATGATTTTATTTTCTTGTTCTCGCTTTGGTAGAGGAAGCACAGCGTTTAGATCCGCCACATAACACGCATCGCCTCCGAGATTCAGCAGTGAATTGCAAAACCAGTATTAACATTTCGTTCCCTCTGCATAACCTACTATATTCTATATAGGAAGCTATCTATTTTTTCTTATTAAATATACGCTAAAATCATTTATAAGATGTTGCATATAACTATAATATACTAAATACTTATATAACCACTCTATTGAAGATAATAGTTCAGTGAAAGTTCTTACAATATATAAACAGTAGTTAAACAGTTAATTATTCGAATTCGAATTTAAAGGCAGACTTTTTTTTCTTTTAGTTAGTTTTTCGTTATTTTTGATTCCTATAATATATTTATTTTAGTTATTTAACACTAGGTTCCCTGCCTACCTGCAATATGCGGGATCCAATGTAAAGCTAAATATAAATAAGTATGTTTTCTTTTTTATATGTAAGAATATGGAAATCGTTAAAAAAATTTTGTGTGGTTCAATACCACAATATACAAGTAAAAAGTTTTGAATAATACAGAAAGACCTTCTCGTACATATTTACAATTTCTTTTATGTTTACCAGGAGCAACACCCATGTTACCAGCGGGCAGCGGTTTCGGGCGTCCGACCCGCGCCTCCACGCCGGCTGTCATCAACTATCTAAAACCAAACGTACAGTATGCGCCTAAACAGCCTCAAGTACAGCCAAGATTGAAGGTGAGTTCAGTCGCTTTGAATGGTTTTTTGGATCACTATCATTCGATCTCTAGTCGAGAAAATTAAATATTTAATATTGTCATATCTTCGTTCTGGTTTCGAGGCGAAGCGCGGCGTTGAGTTCTACCGCTTACGAAATGCCTCAAAAAAATTGTTGGAAGGTGGTGGAAGGAGTGTTTTAACACTAGCTGGTCCCTTCAGGCTGCCTAATTATACTTTTGTCTAAATAACATTAATAGGGACTTTTTAAAATCTATTTATTACTAAAAACATTATTAATTCCTAAGCTTGTGAATTAACGTTGTGAAATTGATTAAAAAACCTAAAAATGTTGTTAGTTATTGTCATTTTTCCTCTTTATTATTTACCAACCAATTCAATTAGTGAACAATACGGAGGTATCATATTAATATCTCATTAAATACATTGAAAACTGTAATTTTTGCTTATGCGTGTATGTGTTTGTTGAGGCTCAGTTTGATAAAATATGTTATGGTACGTGAACATGTAAATTTAAAGGAACAGAGTGAGTTAGTCACTATGATCCCGCTTCCCATTTATATGATGAAAACAATTACCGTTCGACTACCATGATAAAATAAAATGGCTGCTTTTTTAAACTGATTTCTTCACTCATTCACTCCAAAGTATCAACCAAATAACAAAAAAATACAAATAATGTTTCATTTATGTAGCTGGTAAGCCAGCAGCCTCTGGCTATTCCCGGCCGCCAGTCTCCCAACCTATCTCCGATGCCAGGTGGTCCACCAGCTCAGTTCCAGCGTCTGAAGGTGGAGGACGCCCTGTCTTATCTCGACCAGGTCAAATACAAGTTTAATACGCAACCTCAAGTTTATAATGACTTTTGGACATCATGAAGGAGTTTAAGAGTCAGACGTGAGTATACCATTTAAAAAAATGTTTTTTAATGGCCCTTATTATTTGGATTTGAAAAAATTGTAATGCAAGTGTATTTTTTTTACATTTTCATTCTTGTTGGGGACAGTGCCCTGTGCCTACTTGGGTAGGGAAAACTGCCTTTCCTGAATTGTTGTAGAAATAAAAGAATGGACTGTATAATAATATATTGACTTCACATATCAAAGTACCCCGACAATAGTAAGTAAAATGTCGTTAAAATGGGACTTGAAGTTAGAAAAGTTGAAATGGAAGTGAGAACGTGTGCCGTCGTCGGCGCTCCGTCGCCGCGCACCGCACTAAAGACGCGCGGACCAATGCCCACGTGCAAATGTCAGGCGCAGTGTCCTCAATTCTTAATAGTTATAAATTTGTAAAAAAGATCCTCAATACTAAACAAGGAAATGGATGGATGAAATTATTGTCAAAAATAAGATTTTTTAGAAAATAAAGCTAATTTAATGTTTTTTTTAAACAACAAATTAAACTGTTTAATATTATAATAGGACAAGGACTTGTTATAATAGGCAATTATATTAAAAAAATCTTCATTAAAATGATGACATCAATTACCGTTTGACCACCATGATAAAACTAAATGGCTGCTTTTTTTAACTGATACCACTTAATAAATCCAGCTAAATATGTAAAAACCCTCAAAACCCAATTAATCTATAGTATTTCTTTCAGGATCGACACGCCGGGTGTCATAAATAGGGTGTCCGACCTGTTCGAAGGTCACACGGAGCTCATCGTGGGCTTCAATACTTTCTTACCACCCGGATATAAGATTATTGTGCAGAGCAATGGGAAGGTTAGTGTGGGTTCCTTTGATTATTTAAATTGTTTTTTAATTATTTTAAGTAACAATATAACTTAACTAATTTGAAAATGTAAAAACATATTTATTATTTTTTAAATATTATTATTTAATTGTAAGCAATTTTGTTCTTATTAAAACTATTATACAGTAAAGTGAATATAGTAAAAAGTAAATATATAAGATTTGTAAACAATGAATCGATATGAAATGGAACTTAATTGACGTCAATTATATAGTTAAAAGAAAAAAAGCATGTACACGTGTTTTGTAACAGATCACTGGTTCAACTTAACAATAACTTGTGTTTCCAAACAGGTATCAGTATCAATGCCATCGCCAACCGGTGTCAACTGCCCAGTACCGAGCGTGGGTGTGGGCAACGTGGGTGTTGGGGTGGGGGTTTCCAGTGTGGGAGTGAGCAGTGGTGGGGTGCTCCTCGGTGTTCATCACACGCAGCCACAGCCTCAGCTGGTGCATCTGATGCCTGTGCCGCAGTGAGTATTGATACTAATACAATGTTTATGTAGATAATAAATACAAAGATGTTCGTGTATGTGTCATTATAAACAAATTTATATCTTTTTGCTTATAATCCTACTGTATGTATATATACATATATAATAACTGATGCTGACTGGTGATATCTATGACGCGACAAATGTCACGTACGCGTCACATTATGTAGTAGCGCCTTTATCAGATTCAAAAGTATTAATTAAAAAATTGCTGTTCATTAATTACTTTCTCAGAGCCCCTCTGCCTACCCTGCTAAGTGCGGAATATAGCATACAGCTTACTATTAGTTTATATTAATAAAAGCAATGCTATTGTAAAAGGTTAACTTTAGAAGGCTGGCGCAAAATTTGGTTTTTTTTTTTTGGTTTTTAGCACTTGTGGTTATTTTCTGCAATGGACAATGCGCAAAAAGTTTTAACTTCAGAGCGGCCACGACTCGTCGACCGTACTGAAACTGGATCAAAAATACCGAAGTAGTTACACTAAAATGATGAAATTAATTACCGATTGATCACAATGATAAAAACTTGCGGCTGCTCTATAATGAGTTCTGATAATTAATAACGTATTTTCAAGTTCTAGCACTTATTATCAAAAAAATACTAATATATATATAAAACTTACAGGTCCGTCAGTACAGCGATAGTGCACAATTTGTCTGTGAATGCGAGTCCGGCGAACACATTGCATCATATATCGCAGGCGCATCAGCAGATTGAAGCCGGGACTATACATCATGCTCCAGGTTTGTAATTTTTTTTATTATGTTCTTCCTTTTTTTAGGATTTTTAAATACGTTATGGAGTGATTTGTAATAAAAAAAATTTCAAAGTAAAATAGGCATAATGTTAAGATTGAATTTGAGATATTCTTATAAATTAAAATAATAATATTAGTATTGCCTTGTCTTCTGGTATATCTAAATACCGAATCTAGTGTCTTATCACCAAAGCAAGGAATCTAAAATATTTCCACTAGGGTAACGACAGATTGGGGATCGTACTTACAACCGTTGATTTTCAGGCAGACGCTTTACCTTTAGTGTTCTGAAAGCATTTGTTATAATAAGTCTTTAAATTATAGGCACAGCGCCAAGTAGCGGTGCGGCACACGCCGGTGCGGCTGCAGGACAACCAGTGGAATTCAATCATGCCATCGAATATGTCAACAAGATTAAGGTATTTTATTTGTTTTGTGTGCCTGTGTGTGGTGTTAAGTTCAGCCTCAAAAAAGAATGTTATATTTGTCTGCTATAATATAATAATGCGTTTTCTTATGTAACATATATATCTTCTGAAATATTCAGAAGAGATTATTTTGTTAAGATTTTATCTTAAAAAAATTAGAATTGTTATTATTTTAAGAATGAATATAAAAATGTCTATTTATACAGAAATAAAATGACGAAATAAGAAATTTTTGTAATGCGTCCGGAACGCAGTGTCTTAACATTCTCCTGCATACCCTGTTATTATGAGGGATACAGTGTGAACATAAAAAACACATTGATACTAAGTCAGAATTCTGTCCCTGATTTTACTCGTCATACAAGTGTCTTGAGTGCCCCCTGGGGAAAAAACCGTTGATTTTTGTCTTCATTGTCTTCTTATATTTTTTAAATTATAAACTTTATTTTTAATGAAAAAATATTTTCCCCGTTTAGTCTCGCTTCTCCCGTCAGCCTGACAAGTACAAGCGTTTCCTGGAGATCCTACACGCGTACCAGCGTGGGCACCGCGACGTCAAGGAACCGCAGGCCAAACAGCAGACCGAGCAGGAGGTGTATGCGCAGGTGGGTGGAGACTTGAAACACGTGGAAATAAATCAAGTGTGACGTTAAGTTACGATGGCTTACCCCGCTATATGCGGAGTTATACGTGAATTTGTAAAGATCTCTCTATAAAGGCTGCTAACAAATGTATAAGAATTCCGACTTAAGTTTAGAAGCATATGGCTTAATTTTTTAGATGCTAGGATAGTAATTCAGAAGTGCGGTTGTGAATTTCGTTATTTTTAAATTTTGATATATTTCTAAATATTTCTGTAATTAATATAATATAGTTTTGGTATCAACAGGTGGCTAAGCTATTCGAGAATCAAGACGACTTGTTAGCCGAATTCGGACAGTTTCTGCCTGATGCTAAGGCGGTCACGAAACCTGCGCATATTCCGCCTCACACACGATCGCCTCCACCGCAGGTAATTAAAATATGTTATTTTCAGATAAAAACGGCGTTGAGTTCTGCTACTCAATACGTAGCGTCGTGAATTTGAGCGCGAAGCGAGGAATAGAGTATTTTGACACTATCTTCTGTCTGCCTAACCTGCTTTGTGGAATACACAGCAAGTTAGGCAGAGAGAGAAATTATAAAAATTATCTTTCTATTTATTGTTAATTTTTGTTTTGGTCTGAAATTTTCAATTTCAGAATGGAAATACTTATTAAAAATGGTAAAAACTAGGTTTGTAAAAAAAAACAAATACAGTACAAATATAGGTTGAAGATTGAGAATATAGGTTCTCTATGCTAGTTGTGATATGAAAATTAAAAAATAAAATCTATTTGATTTGTTTATTTTAAAAAAGATTTTTGTGTTCAGTGTAAAATATTGGATGGGGCTAAAACAGTAATTGATTAATTTATTTACAAAATATCTATAGTAAAATATAAAATAATGTTCTGCCGTGTGATCCCGGCCTAGAATAGGATCATCCTGGTACTGGTGGTGTCGTAAGAAACGAGTAAATTACGTGTAAGGTAGAGTCACGTCACCAGCAATGGCAACACGCATGGGCAGACTCGACCGGATCATTACCAACCCCGGCATTTAAAACCGGCGGAAAGTAGTGACTTTATGCCACTGCGTTTCGCATCAGGTAATGCCGGGCCCCGGCGCCCAATCCCACCTTAAAGGCCGGCAACGCACTTGTAGCTCCTCTGGTGTCGCACGGGGTCGTGAGCGGCGGTAATCACTTACCATCAGGTGACCCGCGCGTTCGTTTGCCGTGTCTTTTTCATTAAAAAAAAAATCGTGCCCCTTTGCCAGAATTGGCCTCAAAAACTTATAAAAAACCTTATTTATACTAATGACACTCGCACGGTGACTGCATTCTCTTGATAAATATATATAAAAGTAGCTCACACCAATTGCTGATAATAACTCCATAACCCTGCCAGTACTATTACTTGAAGAAATATCATTTGATTATGTTTTCCTTCTTTACAAAATAAAATATTAATGCAAAATTGCAAACCGACGATACGATAAAGGAAACCCTAAAACGTTTTGGTGGGCAATTAGTAAATGTTAATGCTATCGAACCGAATGTCAAAATTGACAAATTGTTTATTAGCATGTACACATTGTAATTTTGTTTGTATTTATAACATGTGCTTTGATATTATTTCGTGTTTCTGTTCATTTCTCTCTTGTTCTTTTTATTTACTCACTAATACCTTCTCTCTCGTATCACACGTAATTCTACCATTACAGATGTGATGTGTTCATTTTTATGCTGATTTAAGAAAGAGACTTTTATTTACTTGCTTTATTATTATAATGCTTGAGAGTTCAGGAAACTTAAGTGTCACTTGCTACATCCAACGAAAGTCTAAAAATAAATCAAATAATTGAAATATTTTTTTCCATCCATCTAGCCTCGTCCAGAAGTGGAGCCTGAGCGGTTTTCGAACACCCCCGTGTCGCCCCCTCACGTGCCTCTCCCCCAACACTCTCAACACCCTCCGCACCCCCAACACATCCAGCACGCGCAACACCCACCCGTGCACGCGCAGGCGCCGGCTCATGCTCATCATCATGTTCAGGTTGGTTGACATATTGTTATTATATAGAAATCAATGGAATTTAGTTTAAAAACATTGTAATAATGTTTATTGGTTTAGTTTATGATTTTGAAGATTGCATTATTCAATTCAAAATGTGCTCACAAAAGTAAATATGAATAAAGGATATATTAAATTTGAATACAATTTAATAATAAATATACAATTGCACTAATATTTTATTTAATAATATTTTCTCTCCCCTAATAGCCTCTCCCGAAACACACAACAACCACAACTGCCCCGCCCCAGCATCATCATCTCAAGAGATCACCTAGTTTTGGATCTTCTACACAGATTGGTTGGTTTAATTACTAAATTATTGTTTACATTTATGTTATAATAAATTAGGGCATAAAAAAAAATATAATTCCGAGAATAAATTATTTTCCTGCTCTTGTGAATCAAAGTAATAAAAAAAAATGGAATCTAAAATAAGATTTAGATACTTTACAATAGATTCCCTATAATTGTGAATAATAAATGGCCATTTATTTCCTCCAGCCTCTGGAGCACCACCAGCCAAGAAGCCTCGTTCAGCAATCCCATCGCCAGCTCCTCTAAGAGACGTGTCATATGCAGAAGCAGCTAAGCTAGCAACCGCCAGCGATTACAATTTCTTTGATAAGGCACGCAAGGCCCTGAGATCTCAGCATGTCTATGAGAACTTCTTAAGGTAACTTTTTTTTTTTTAAGTTTTGCAGTATAAAGAGTCTTATATCTATCTTAATGTGATGTGGGACTATATATGGAATACAGCAGGAATTAAAAATCAAGAAAAATATTTAAAGAAATATTATATCTAATCAATTCTCTTCTTCAGATGCCTCCTGCTCTTCACCAACGAGATAATATCATCATCGGAACTGCTCCTCATGACGGAGCCGTTCCTCTACAGGCATCCGGAGCTCAAAAAGTGGTTGCAAGATTTTGTGGGACCAGTGTCACCACCTAACACACCAACAAATACTCATGCTGGTGAGTTATTATTTTATACTGTCTATATTACTTAATATTCTGTATCAATCTTAATAACCTATAAGATAATTTGTGAGTTCATGTCAGTTTGACAGAGACATTTTACTCAGGAAGTATTGGTTTGAATGTTTTAAATTTGATACCCATATGTTTTATATAGGTCTCAAAGATTGTTTCGAAATGTATAACTAAACAACAGAATATTGAATTGGAGAAGGGATATTAATTATTTAAGAAATAGTTAAAAAACGATTTTTGGAGACATTTCAAATATTATTTTAAAGCTCTTTAATAGAATAAATATAACTTTATGATTTAGCAAATATTACTAAAATTGACAATGCAGATAAGAGATAATTACATCCAATGTGGTGTAATTGTATCTTTTGAATGCAACTATTGTAGGTTCAATATATCTTATTGGTTTCCAAATGTATTATCTATAGGCGTTGGTTAATATTTTTTTTTAAATTGCACCAGGATACAACAACTTTAGCAGTTCAAGTGGGCTCCTTGGATATGAAAGACGGCTCGAGACAAAGCGCTATGAGCCTCTTGGTGCTTTTGGAGCTCAACTCCGGCATGATAGACCTCAGGGAGAGGCTGCTATGGATATAGGTAGATTTCATGATATATTACTATTAAACTATTTAGTATGTTATTTAATGATGTGTCAAGAACACTTTTAAATATACGAAATTATTATTTATAATTCTGAGAAAGGGCACAAGCGTGTGACCATAAACGCGACAGTTTATGGGTTCGATTCCCATTCGACAAAATGATTTTTTTGATTTATACACTCGCCCTAGTGTCGGTAAAGGCAAAGTGATGTGTTGAATTCCTCCTCTAGAATTCGGCGGAAAGTAGGGGAACGTGGTGTCATTAACACTAGATTCCCGGGTTCCCGCTACCTACCCTGCTACATGCGGAAGATTCACCAGCTGAAATAAAGAAGACTTGTAGAAAAGCTTTATAAAATTTCGTGCTAACAATGCATCAAAAATATACACATACTTCAAAATTATTGGTTCATATTACACTATGATTACTTTGTGATATGAAATTTAAAGAGCGGTTATTGAGTCCCACATGCCGTGTTTTTATTTGGGGGAGTATTTTGACACTAGCTACTCACTGCCTATCATATTATATGCAGGTGACAAAGTGAAGGTAAAAAATTTAAGACGAAAGTCCGATATTAAAAGTGTAATATAATAGTAAGTATAATAAATACATGTCTTTTTCTCTATACAGATCTGTCGACATGCAAGAGGTTAGGTACATCCTATTGTGCCCTCCCTCGTGAAGCTGCTTCGCGACGTTGTTCAGGCCGTACTCCACTTTGTAAGGAGGTGTGTTATAATATTTATTACGTACTGTTTTATATGTATAATTAATTTGTCAGTCGTGGATTTGAGTCCCTATGTTATTAGTTTTGTTAGGAAGGTGTATTGGATTTTGTCTTATAACGAAATAAATTTGAGGCTTAATATTTTCATTTTCCAAGCAAATCCGCCAGAATTAGGCGAAAATTGGAACGTAGTGTCTTAACACTAAGTTGCCTCTGCCGACCCTGCTATGTGCGGTATACAGAGTAACGCTAATAGAAAAAAACAAATCATTATAAATAATATACAAAATTGTTATACTATCGCCAGTTTTATGTAAATATATATCGAAATTTGATCGCCTTCAATTTCGTAGGTGCTAAACGACACTTGGGTGTCTTTTCCCACGTGGAGCGAGGACTCTACGTTTGTATCGTCCCGGAAAACGCAGTTCGAAGAATACATCTATAGATGTGAAGATGAACGGTTTGAGGTAAGTTTTGTAATGTATTTGTTGTGGACATTAATAGTCGTAAGTTTTTAAACATATATTATTGCTTATATTTCCTTTTTTAAAATTAGTGGCAAATTACTTGGTTAAAATAAAGTTTTGAACAACAATGCTATCTTTTATTTTATCGGAGTGGTTGATTGTATAGCACAGAGGCGAGGTAGATTGTGTTGGATTGTAAACGCGTCTCTTGTTTCCCGCAGCTGGACGTGGTGATAGAGACCAACGCGGCCACCATCCGCGTGCTGGAGGGCGTTCAGAAGAAGCTCTCGCGCATGACGGGCGAGGACGCGGCCAAGTACCGCCTCGACGACTGCCTCGGCGGACACTCGCCCACCATCCACCAGCGCGCGCTGCGCCGCATCTACGGCGACAAGGTGGTACGGCGCCCCCCCACCTGTTGGCATGTGACGACGTGACGTGACGGACTAGACCTTATAAAACAATTGACATGGCTTAAATATGACGTCAATATGACGTTTACTTTATTATTCTTATCTTATTTATGTCACACTTATGACTCAATTTATATTAGGAAAAATTGTTTTGTTTATATAAGCAATCAATGACTTATGACGAATATATATTTATAAACAAAAATTACAATATATATTATTGTATACACACTATAATAATAACAGAAACACAGCTACAGGCATGCTTTAGTATTTTGAAGGGCTATTTATTACATTATTATTTTAGTTGTTGCAGTAGAAACTTGATTAAACGGACTAATTGTTGTTCAAATATCCAGAATCGTATGAATATCGGGATAATAGAACTTCAATAGCCTATCGATGTCAGACGCGACACAGTGTTTTGATTGTAAATGTGTCTGTTGTGGGTTCGATTCCCACTCAGGGAAATGAATTATTTCATATCGTCGCTCTGTTAACAATGCCAAAGCACAATATTTAGTTTAGTAACAGTTCATTGTTCACATAATCACTAATCCGTATAATCGAATTTCCACTGTGTTTAGTTTTTTAGTTTATTATATTTAGCTAGTTTTTACTTTGCTTTTTTCAACTGGTGTTAAGGTTTCTATGAATTCTATTAAATTGTAGATTTTTGTTTTATTGCTTAGTTTTTTATATAAATTCGTAGTTAGTTTTTTTATTTAAATTTGAAATAACTAATGAAGTGATATTCTTTATAGGCGGTCGATATCATTGCGGGTTTAAAGAAGAATCCTGTAGTAGCAGTGCCAGTTGTTCTAAGACGACTAAAGGCTAAAGAAGAAGAATGGAGAGAGGCTCAAAAGGTATATTTTATATCCTTTTTAATTCGGATTGTATTTAATTTTATAAGTTTTTTATTTGTATTATGAGACAATGATGACAAAAATGTGATGTGCATTTGACAGAGTGTCAGTGTTGATACAAGCATTGCTGCCTTCCTTCTGATGTCCTCTATATAACATTATAAATAGTTGTGAAATCAAAGTATTTTTAAGATTTAAAGAAAATCGTGGAACCATCCTTTTGATGTTTTTTTTATATCCTCCTTAACAATGTTTGCAAATAATATGGTAAAGTTGTATATAATTGAAATAGATATTCATTGGTATCTTGGAATCTAGACAAATAGTTATCATTTATTAATATAATAATACTCTTTTTTAAATAATTTTATACCATTTAAAAAAATCCTGTTTTTTAAAATTTATTTATCAACAACAGGGCTTCAACAAGCAATGGCGTGAACAAAACGAGAAGTACTATCTCAAATCGCTAGATCATCAAGGGATTAATTTCAAGCAAAACGACTTGAAAGCATTACGCACCAAGTGTTTGTTCAACGAAGTGGAAAGCGCATACGCGGCGAGGAAACCTGGACCCCACCTGGTGGCTGATTATGGGTTGAGGGGTAGGCACGAAGGTAATAATAATTAATTATTGTTTCAATTGTTTTAGAATATGTGTGTAGTGGAAAGTAAAGAAATTTTAAATACAGTATTGTCTCATTTCGTTTAAATAAATATAAGAATGACAATGTTTTCTTATCAAAACGTGAGAAAAAAACGTGAACGTGTTAAGAAATAAAACGATTATTGTTACAGTATGAATTTTTACATATAAACATCAAAAAAAATTAATATAAAAAAATGTACCCTAATAATCCTAAATTTCTTTCAACAGCAATAAAAATTGTCCGAGACGCCGCGGAGCTGCTCATACACCACGCTCGAAGACAAACGGGCATACAAAAAGCGGAGAAACGAAGAATAAAACAGCTTCTCCGTCATTTTCTGCCAGATCTGTTTGCTCATCCGAGACAACCGTTGTCTGATGATGAACGTGATGAAGGTAGGCTTAAAAGATTATTTCTTTAGCTTCATGCTGCATGTAGAAATTGCAAATATCAATATTATTCAAATTTCATTTCCTTCTAAATATATATTTTTTTATTATGATGATAAAAGTGCGATGTGCATTTGACAGATTGTCAGTGTTGATACAAGCATTGCTGCCTTCCTTCTGATATAAAAATAAATTATAGTTTATTTTTATGTATTATCTATATGTAAAGATATTAATAATTCATTTTTTTTATAGAGGAAAAAGAAGAACCAACCAGCCCTGGTAGCCCTTCAGGCGAACCAGCTGATGACAAGAGTGGAGTTAAACAGGAGAAACAAGAGGTAATTTAAAGATATATTTGAATTATCAAATATCATTATACATATTATATATCATTATTTATGCTACTACTATACAGCTACAATGGTTGTTTTTCGGGAACCAATGATATGAAATAAAACAAGTTTTTTACAAATATTTAGTTTTTGATGGTTTTAATGTTGTTCATCCGGCTTAATGCTGTATGCCGCATATAGCAGGTAGGTATAAAAACTTACTGTTATGACACTTATTCTGAACTTTCCACCTTTAGCAGTAAGGGTAAGCACTTTATCTAACGACAGAAATAACGATAATTTATTTTATCCATTAAACTAATATGATAAAAAATTATGACTAGATTTGTTACATAATTTTAAATGATCGTTTGCTTTTTTCATAGTCGTCCGAGTCTGACAACGCATCTGACAAGAGCAGCCGGCACAATAAGAATGATAAAGAGAACAAGCCTAAGAACAATAATACTACAATTGATAGTAAAGGTAAATATTTTATATTTTTTTTACTTTACGCTTTACTAGTCAGATATTGCTGAGTGGAACTCAACGCCGCGCCGTTTCTTGAAAAGCGTAAAACTGAGAAATTAATTTTATTAGAGACAATGATGACAAAAATGAGATGTTTGTGCAATTTCAGAATATCTGTGTTGATACCCCCATGCTGCCTTCCTTCTGATGTCTCTATAAATACACAAAATATAGCTAATTTAGTACAACAATGGCGTAATTACGTATTTAAAAAATAAAAGGTTAATATAAGTACAGTTAACATGTATTGGCCTCTCTGATGTTTTTGTTTTCTAGATTTTTGCGTATATGAATAAAAGCAAGAAATATCCTAAAATCATATCTATGCAGTACATCTACAGACAATTTCAGGGTGGCTACTGTTATAACTTTTTTGTTTTATCAATCGACAAGATATGACGTCATCGTCGTATTAAATTAGCAATATATTAATATAATAAAACAAAATTAACCAGAAAATATTATATTAATAATAATTAATATTTGAAATTGTATTTTTGTCATAGAAAGCACAAATACAATAAAACGCAGCAGCAACGAGGATGCTGTTAATATGAAGCTTGATGTCAAGAGTGAGCAGGAGCTTGAAGACGACTATAGAGATCATCCCCCTAATGTGAGTGACTGATTTCTGTTTTTTTTGTATTATTATCTGTAGGTGTAGAAAGAATTTTGTGTTGAGCCACTGTTTGAAATTTTGTAGGCAAATAAAGGAAGATAGCTAATGATGTGTATTCTTATTTAAATGCTTACTGTAAAAGTTAATAAATACGTAAAAAAATAATAAAAAAGAAATAATATTGTGGCGTAAATTGACGGCCACGTGTTTCGTCATTTTACGCTTGATATAGGCAATGATATATTTTTAAATGGAATGGAATTTATTAAGCAAGACAATATAAACTTGTTACTCAAATTCAATATGATCTTAAATAATAATTCGAATCGTATATGCACGAGTTAAACACATGGCTTTAAGGCAAATTATGAAAAAATAATATAAAGTTTATCATGTTATTAACTATATTGAATTCCAAATTTGTTGAATTTCAAAATAGGATTGCTATTTCATATTGGAAATAAATGACAAGATCGAAAGAATCTTTCATTGCTCAAATCAAAGCTATCAATTTTTAAACGATTATTTTATTAAAGACCTACAGTGTAGTACGATCGACGAGCCAGCTCTAAAGTTAGCTGTAAACTTACTAACTAGTCGGCTACACATTAAGATACTTACGTTCACCAATTTTCGCCGAATTCTGGAGGCAAATAATACTTTCATGATGTTCAATTTGCATTAACAATGTATGTTATAATTGTGAACAGGAGGCGCGCTTCGTGTGCACGGCCTCGTGGTACCTGTTCCTGCGCCTGCACGCCGTGCTGTGCAGCCGCCTGGGGGCCGCGCGCCGCGCCGCGCTGGCGGGCGGCGCGGGCGGCGGCGCCGGCGGGCACAGCGCCGCGCGCGCGCTGCGCCTGCGCGGCGCGGCGGGGGAGGGCTCGCCCGCGGAGCACTACGCCGCGCTGCTGGAGCTGGTGCGCGGCGTGCTGGACGGCAACGTGGACGCGGCGGCCTACGAGGACGCGGCGCGCGAGCTGCTGGGCATTAAGGCCTATCCCGCCTACACGCTGGACAAGCTGGTGTCCAACGCCGTGCGCCAGCTGCAGCATTGCGTGTCCGAGGCGTGGTCGCTGCGCGCGGCCGAGCTGGCGGCGCGCGGCGGCATGCGCGGCCCGCAGGCCTACGTGCGCCGCGCGCTGCGGGCGCTGCGCCATCACCACACCACCTTCCTGGTCAAAGTTGTGAGTACACATTGATATTTTATATACATAAGGCTGTTGTTGCTATCTATCGTAAGAATGCATGAAAAAAAATAATAACTTCGTTGCAATCAATCAGGCGTTTATACTTTATTTTTCCCGAGACATTGCATGCTGAATGGAAGAACTCAATGCCGCGCTTTGTTTTATTACCAGAGCGAGTAAATCAAAATATTTAACAATTCAATCCCTCAAGTAGGAATCGAACTTACAACTATAGTTTTTATAGTCAGCAGTTCACTTAAGTCTCCACTAACGAATATGAACAATCGTATAATTTGTTTCAGTACGGCGGCGACGAGTGTAAGGTGACTTTTGAGTTGTTAGAAGAGGCCGGTGAAGGCAGAGCGTCTCCACATCACGATTCCTCAAGACTGTCGCCCACTAATCAGGTAAATTACTGTATTCATTTAGCAGGGTTGACAGAGAAAACCTTCCAACGCACCGCTCAATGTTCGAGATTGCGTGTTGAATGGCGGAACACCATGTCATTCTTTGCCTTGTTATCACACCGAGAATAAAAATATATTAAATATTCCTAGCGCAGTCTTCTACTTACATCTTTGATTGTGTTTTCTGCAATATTTCTAATATTGTAAATGCACCATTGTTGCTTGTGCTTGGATATCTATTCCACTTTCATGAAAAATCTACTCAACAAATTACAATCAAATTTGGATTTTTCAGTTTGTGTTAACTTGAAGTATAATTTGGCTATAATTTAACAATAGATATTAAACTTTGTGTAATTTTTCAACAGTCAAGAAGCAGAGAGACAAACGGCGAAGCAGTATCCCGTCTCGCCGCGTGGTCCCTCTACGCCGAGCGCTACTCCCGCCCGGACGTCAGCGCGGCCCCGGCCTCCGGCACGGCCCGCAACAAGCCCGTGTTCCTGCGGCGCAACGTGCGCAGGGCCGGGGCTGCGGTGGGCAGCGCCACGGCCACTACATCGTGCGAAGGCGCTCCGGTGGTGGCCCGCAGGAGGAAGCCTCCGAGGCTGCACGATCACTCCGAGTGCACGCTCCACACTACTGGGATACGGTCAGTTTCTGTATGTATGTGTGAATGAGAGGGTACTGTGTGCAGATTTTAGCAAAAAACACAGAACAAACTAGTTTTGATTGCATTAATAATTACAAGTAATCAGCATATGTAATAGGCTTTTGGAATTAATAAAAACAGCTTAAAACTAAAAATGATGCATGTTTAATATAAATTAAATAAAAATATCAATCAATTAATTGACTAAAAGAGACAATTTCTCTCACAGGCTAGTAGCATCGCGACCACAACAGCTCTACCGCTCGGGTAGCTTAGCAGGAGCACGAGCGTCACACGCGCGGTTAAACGCCGCCAGACGCGCCAAATTCAGAGCGTGGCTGGCACGGCACCGAACCCACACTGACCTGTGAAGATGGAGTGAAAACTTTTGTTGAAATATAAAAGTGTATTGTATTTGTAGCAGGCGTCGAACTTGCACCGACCCTTGAATGTTGACCTAGACGGTGAACTCAACGTATTGCTGACTCCTAATTTTACAATATGATTTTATTTTAACATTAAGACATTCCATTCCCCCCCACCCCCGTTTCCGTTCAATTTTCTGAACATTGCATGTTGAATGGCGGAACTCAATGCCGCTCTTGGTATCTTTAAGTACCAAAGAAATGAATATAATTTAAATATTATAAAAGGTGAGAGTTTTGATATTTGTGTGGAATGTGACTAGATGGATTTGAACCTGTTATCTTGTCGTTTAGTTAGTAGATTCTGTTAAGAACACCTCTTTGTTAAATATGTGAATGTGTGTGAACCCGTGTCCTAAATCATATTTTTAAAAAGAGGAGTTGAAATTTTAGATGTAAACTTCTTCAGTGTCTAAGATTGATACATAAGGATCTCCATTTTGAAAAAAAACGCAAATAAATTTTGTAAATATAACATTTAAATTATTTCGTATGTATAACAATAAATGTTACGGAGAAAATTCGATATTTTTTATAAAGAATGATATTGAGGCCAGTCGTGGCACAGTGGCATGAAGTGTGACTTTAAATCCAACTGGCTGTGGATTCGATCCCCACTCGAGGAGATGAATATTTACTTAAATTTATATTTCCATTTCTTCGCTCTAGTGTTGAGGCTAAACGCGGCGTTGAGTTCTACCACTCAACATGTAATCCGCAATTAACGCAACTCCAGAATTCGGCAGAAAGTGGGGAATGAAGTGTCTTAACACTAGGTTCCCTCTGCCTACCCTGCTGTGTGCGGGATACAGCGTGAAGCTGATGTTGATGATGATGGTCTTAAAATCTGTGTTTGAGGGTTTTACCCGACGACTTGTGATTGACATGCGTTGTTTACCCGCGCGACTAGTTTTTAATACGTTTGGATTTGAATTTATTTATGTAAGTTGTAATATATCCGTGAAATTGTAAAATTTTCGTATACTAGTCGCGCGGGCGATGTATTGGCTCGCTCTTCATTGTATATATTATTTGTTCCGTATACATTCATATAAATACAGACGATGTTTTTTTTTAAATTGTAATTGCACAAATACATGTTTCTTTATTAAATATATTTGTAATAATAATTATCATTATATCTGTACATAATAAATTCTAAAAAAAATTTAAGTGTCAGTAAAGTACTGGTACAGAAAATACATACATACATAAATTATTGACGACAGTTATCTCGAGATGCATCTTGAGATTTATTTGTTATGTTGATGATGTGTTTAAACCTCGATTGGTTTTATTATATTAAATTTTAAAAACGGTTGTATGTCTGTAGGATATATCTTGAAATTTATTCCGATATATGAAGGTTTGGTTATATATTGAATTGTTTTATTTTATTGTATTATTTGTACATTATTGTTCGTCTGTTAAGAATATATCTTAAGATTTGTCCCGAGATTTATTGCTAAATATCTCGAGATCTAACTTCAGATTTGTCTTCGGATGTGTCTCGAGATATTTTAAGATGCACAGATAAGATAGCGAGCCGGTCGCAGGAATACAGGGTAAGATGCTGTATCTGGATTCTCGAATAAGCTCAAGGCCGGTGTGACGATGGCGGCCGCGTTTTAGTGGCAGCCGTGTAAATAGATCTCCTATGTGTACATAGACTTGTGGAATAAATATTATTATATTTATATATGCGAGTTGTTTTTTATTTGTTTTGTTTGTCCATTTTTCGGATTTTTTTGTATGTTAAGTAATAATAGTTTTGTTGTAATTTCTAAATGGTTTTTTGTTATTTTATCGATCTGAAAACAGCTGAAAGATAACGAAATTTGATGGTGTAACTAAAAAAATTCAAGTAATTAAAAACGAGGTCTTACATTTCAGAGTTAGAGATGCTATCTACATTTTATAGGTTCTGAACCTGAACCGCTTGCACAAGTATTTTTATAAAATTCAAATAATATCTAATATATATTTTTCCGACACCAGAATGAAGAAGTGAAAAAATTAAATATTTCATTTATAAGATTTATAGGCCTCCGTAGATATTTTTAATATGTATAATATAAGGAAAATAACGATTCTCATTTACTCGAGGCGTCATTATAGCAATATCATATCTATTCAAAAGCTGTCGGTCTATTTTATCTTATGTCATCCTTACGTAACTTTCATAAAGATAATCAGAATTTCTTTTATCTGAGGAGTAGGAATGGAACAAGCCTGCTATTGTAAACGCGGCAGTTTGTGAGTTCAATTACCACTCGAGGAAATTAAATATTTAATATTTTAATTTCTTCGCTTTAGTAACGAGACGAAACGCGGCGTTGAGTCCCGCAACTCAAGCATTGCCTCCAGAATTTGGCGGAAAGTAGAGAACGAAAGTGTCTTAGTTGGTACGGAAAGTCTTAGTCCTAGGTTCTCTTTGTCTTACCTGCTGATTACGGGATACTCTGTAAAGCTAAAAAAAAGGTTCTGACATTGTGCTAAGACACTCCGTTCCTTATTTTCAGGTCGAAAGCAAGACCTCGCGTCTTGATTATTAGTAAAAATGCATTTTTTTTATGGAAGAGGCACGGCAAACGAGCGTTCGGGTCACCTGATTGTAAGTGATTACCGCCGCCCGAGGCCCCGTGCAACACCAGAGGAGCTACAGGTGCGTTGCCGGCCTTTAAGCTGGGTTGGGCGCCGGGGCCCGGCATTACCTGATGCGAAACGCAGTGGCATAATGCCACTACTTCACGCCGGTTTTAAATGCCGGCGGTGGTAATGATCCGGTCGAGTCTGCCCATGCGTGTTGCCATTGCTGGCGACGTAACTCTACCACTTAATGCATACGGAGTACTGAATTGTTTGTATTTCTCTGCTCTGCTAGGTATACAGTATCGAATTCGAGTGAAAAGCGATAAACGGAATGTTTGGATACTACTTTTTATATAACTAAAAACTATCTAAATTTTTCGTATACCTATTTATTTAGGTATTTTTTTTAAATATCAATTGCATAATTCTTTTTTATAGATTATATATTTTTGGCCTTCACCGTTTATCTTTTAGGTTATCTATATTAGGTGGGTACTGATTTATCTGAAAACATTTATTGATTATATTGTTACGTATATAAATTCTTCTTATATTACATAAAATCTTTTAGTTTATATTTTGTGTACTGCTTTTTGTGGAGTAGGCAAAGAAAGCTTGGTCATATCGCTTCGTTATACTTCTCTTTTTATCTTTCTTTTCAAAGTTTAATTATAAAAAATTTTGAAACGTATCTATAATCTTTCCTCCCTATTCCTACGGAGTTGCGATAACAGATCCTTATGCTGAACTTTTATATCTTTGGATTGTCGTATAATAAAATTTAAATTTGGTGTGTAATAAAGAGGCCAGATGTGGCGCAGGGGCACAAAATGTGAGTAGGTTCGATTCCCATTTGAAGAAATGAAATATGTAATATTTTCATTACTTTGCTCTGGTGTTGAAGTTAACTGCTGTGTCGAGTTTCGGCACTCGGCACGCTATGCTGCAGAATTCGGCGGAAAATGAGAAACGGAGTGTCTTAATACTAAATTTCCTCTTGTGTTTCTTGTTCTTCTTCTTTTCTCCTCTTGTGTTTCTTGTTCTTCTTCTTCTTCTATTCTTGTTTGTGTATAAACTGTGATCATATTTACATACCTACGTACTTCCGAAAAAAGATCAAGTGGCTCCCAAACCGGCTTCTTGGGACTCGCGTATTTCATCTTTATTGTATCTTGTTCAAGCCAACTTCTCCACCGTACCTAAAGGAACTTTAGCAGGGGCGGCTCCCCCGCGGCCAATTTGGCGCTGCGGGGGAAACGGAAGCAGTTCCAGGGCTGAGCCTTTTAACTGCGATTTTTTCTGTGACTTATTTTCCGTTCATGGCTAGGAGAAGGCTTCCAGAAATTGGTGAAAAGTGGAGAATGGAATGTCTTACACTAGGTTTCCATGTTCCCTCTATGCGCGGATATAGCGTGAAACTTAAAAAAAATGTTTCACCACAGCACACACCACCACATCTTTTGGTTTCACAGGTCTCGAATAGCAATATCTAGTAGAATTTTACATATGTGTTATTAATTTAAAATCTTATTATTTGCTGCCTACTATTATTGTTCATTCATAAGAAAATTATTCTCGAAAATACAAGAAACAGATATTTTGTATTCTTTATCTCATCCTCTATCTGTGAGATAGCAATCATTACGCAAATAACGCAATAGAAAAAAAAATTAAATAAGTACATTATCCTCATGACGCACGTGACGTCTAATTAACAATCTCTTCAATGTTAATTGTAATGTTTAAAATAATATATTACGGCGTCGCTTAGAAAAAATAAAGCGTGTTTATGAGTTTTTTTTGCGGGACTATAAGTTTTCATATATATTTATTACTGAGTGACTGACGCAGTCCGGCCGAAATGAGGAGAGCCGCGCGTGGGACCCTGAAAGGAAAGTTCCTTTGGTAAACATCTTAATTTAAGGTGCGGCGCGCTGTCGAGTTCCACAAAACCCTATATATTATCATCGATCGCGTAAAAAGCACAAACTCTCTCTGCTAAAAGCGGGAAATATGTGAAAATAAAATGCAATTTAAGAAACAACTCTCTGAAGTGAAACAAAGTGCATTGACGGTGCAAGTTGTTGACGTGAAGGTCATTAGCCCGCTGTACGAAGATGATGGAGTACTCTTTCCATCATCAGAAAGCGAGTTGCAAGCATTAGTCGCCACTCTGAAAGAAAGGTGTGAAATTAATGGCCTAAGCCTGAATGCGAATAAGACGAAGATTCTGGGATTTGAAATAAACTTTGTCTAGTGTGTTGAATGAAAGTATACAAAAATTAAGATTATATTTAAATTCATACAAATCTATTTGTAATTACGTGAGACTGACGCTTGTACTCGTCCTGGGCTTGTGTTACAAGTCGCCAGGGTCTATCTCGTAGAGAGGAAAGAATATAGATATGTCCATTCTCAATAGATGGTTAATAAAACATTCAAGAAATAGAGAAATCAAATATTATCGACGGCAAGGGCGCCCCCCGCGGGACTCGACCTAGGCTTGCGGCCGTAAACAGCAGAGCGTTGAATTATTTTAATTTTCTCGAAAAGTATACGTCCAACTTACATGCTATAAAAGCCGAAGATTATCTATATAAAATTTCCTTGATGAGCGAATAACTGTCGCTGGTAAGTTTCAATATCTATGTCAAATAAAAATCGATGAAATATCACCTTGCAATTGTCAATTATTTTTTATCAAAAAATGTCTTATTGTGACTTATTTATAAGAGGAAGATATACGCTATCGCGGACTTTATTTTAGAACTAACGAAACGTTTGTAGTACAATATACCTTCATATATTTAACTATTTGTGCAGCACACGCGGTTAAAGTAATTCGATGGTGTTCATAACTATTGTTATTTCGTTATTTTTAGTAATGAAATAAATTAATATAATATAATCAGCTACACGGTGTTTTCCGCACACAGCAGAGTAGGAAGTGGGAATCTAGTGTAAGACACTCCGTTCCCCTCTTTCCGCCGAGCTTATGAAGGCATTGCGTGTTGAGTGGAGGAACTCAACGTCGAGCCATGATGCCAGAGCGAGGAAATGAAAATACTAAAAAATAATAATTTATTCATGCGAGCGGGGATCGAACCATAACCGTGTTACAGTTACACCCTGCGCCAAGATGGTGTCGAGGTTAAGCACTTCTGAGGAATGTAACCTTTATACAAGACAAAAATAAGGTAAACCCGACCAGTAGTTTCAGAGATCTTACCGTCTAAACAAACAAACAAACTCTTCCGCTTTATTATATTATATTATTATATTTTTTGTGTAGGGTCACGTAACCATCCCGCATGTAGCTGGGTAGGCATAGGGGACCTGGTGCTAAGACACTCCGTTCCCCACGAGCGGCACTAATTATCGAGATATTACGTGCTGAGTCGCAGAACTCAACTTTTCCTAATAACCAAAGCGGGGGAATAAAAATAATTCATTCCCCCAAGTAGAAGTATAATATAGGAACCCACTACCGTCGCGTTCACAGTGACACACTTGCCACAGCGTCATGACGGCTAAATTGAGATTTGAATTGCGCAATTCAACACGCAATTACTTAAAATTGGGCGGTAAGAAGATGATGTAGTACCTTAACGCTAGATTTTCTCTACTTACTGCTTTATGTAAAAGGACCTTTTAAAAAGCACTTAAAAAGATAGATATATACTTTTTGTGAAAAAGATGATAACTAATGATAAGCTAACGATACTTTAATACTTAGCGGTAACGTGTTAATGACACCAATCTCAGTCATTATAATTACAGAGACGATATTTGTTTTATAGATAGATAGGCCAGTCGTGGCGCACGGGCACGAGTGTAGACGAGTGTGCGACTGTAGACGTGTAAACGACACGGATGGAACGCTCTTATATGATATTCAAAATATTTAAACATTTAATATTTGATTTAGACCATGCGGGAGAAGACGAAGAATAGAATAGAATAGAATAATACTTTATTGCACAAATAATAAATAAAACATACAGTTCATAATAGGAGTAAAAGATACACAAATGTGCAACGGCGGCCTTATCACTAAAAGCAATTTCTTACAGGCAACCATAAAAGCTCAAAGGATTTATTTCACGCAAGAATACAGAAAGGTGCAAAAAGTATTGTTTTATATATATATATATATATATATATATATGATATAACAGAAAATATAAAGCACAATAATTTTATACATACATATATAAATATATAATCATAGGTATACATATATAAAAAAAAAAATACACATACACACATACACATGTAGATAGATATACATACATACACACATACATACACATATACATACATATATATACTTACAAACGTACACTTATTATCGTATTGTCCGTTCATACGTTTAATTTTAGATAGAAGTCTTTAAGACGGCGCTTAAATATTCCAATCGACTGTGATCGTCTTACTTCAATTGGCAGCTCATTCCATAGCTTCACTGTCTTAACAGTGAAAGAATCACTGTAACATTTCGATCGGCATAAAGGAATTTCAAGGATATGGTTGAGACGGGAGCGGAGGCTTTGGGAATGGAGAGTGTCAGACCCCAGAAACTTAAAACGTTCCTTGAGGTATGATGGAGTAACGGGATTGTAGAGGATGGTGTAAAGGAGGGTTAGGGCATGCAAATGACGCCTATGTTTTATTGTCAACCATTTGAGTTGGCTACGGTACTGCGACACATGGTCATGTTTTCTCAACCCAAAAATAAATCTTATTATAAGATTTTGCAGCCGTTCGAGCTTACACAGTAGTTCCTGAGACAGATCTAAGAAACAAGAATCAGCATAGTCTAAAATAGGTAGAAGGAGAGCATGGGCCAAAGATATTTTGGTCTTGAGGGGCAAGAGATTCTTCCACCTTCTCAATCTACCCATAATACAGAAAATCTTCCGACTAAGCTCACACACGTGAGGCGACCAGCAAAATGCACTATCCATCCTGAGTCCCAAATTCTTAACACTCTCACTAACCTCCAAAGAAACATTGTCAAATAAAACTAAGGGGAGAGGAGAACGTAATTTAGAAAGCTGCTTAGAGTTACCAAATATACACACCTGAGACTTATTGGGATTGATACAGAGCCCAAACGATTTACTCCACTTGCTAATTGCTTGTAAGTCGGAATTAATTCGGAATTAATAAAGAGTGGTGGCCTTTGCATTTTCCTTTCGTCCTGCTCAAAATCTGTGCATGGCTGCACAGATTTGATTCTTGGATTTTCTTACTTTTGATTATCTTCTTCGTCCCGAGTAAATAATGTGCAAAATTTAAAAAAAACCCTAACTTCAGAGCCGTCCCGTCTCGTCGACCGTACCACGAGCATCAAACCCGCTACAATCGTGTCCACTTAGGTACACTGAAAAAATTATGTCAGAACTGCGTTTAAGGACTAAATTTATAAATGTATCGTAAATGCATCTCAAGCATTGTTTAGTTAAAATTATGACGGTACAAATATTTTTGGAGGTATGACGTATTGAATACGCAGGAGTATGCTAGTTCGATTTCCTTTGAAATTGATTTGCATATCGGCGTATCTAGAAATATTTATTGTCTTGGCCACGGACGGACGGTGAGCATCTCTTTGTTTTTAGTCATTCAGACGTCTTGCGGTGTTTAGCAGGGTGGACAGAACGAACTTAGTGCTCAGACACTCCGTTGTCACCATTCTATCCTCTTTACAATTTCAGACACGCGAGAGCCTGTCCAGCCAAGTTAAAACCGGCAACCATTACGAGTTACTTTAGACCCTTCACAACTTGTGAACTTGAGGCCGTCATGGCGCAGGAGCACAAATGTGCGACTATAAATACGACGGTTGTGGGTTCAATTCCCACTCGGGGCAATAAAAAATTAAATATTTTCAAAGTGCGGTTGAGTTCCGCAACTCATCACACAATGCCTTCCTGGTAAGAGGAAGTGTCTCAATGCGGAGCGAGGTATTTTAATACTATGATCCCAGGTTGCCAAAGCAAATTGCAAAAACAACTTATAAACTATTTAATCTAAATACAAGATATGTTCTAGCTTGTAAAGTATTTTAAATTGAATTTATTTAGATAAAACAGTGAGTTATTTATATATTAACGTTTAAAAACCAAAATTATTTTCAATATAATCATTACCGTACTTCAAGATGACCTGTAATATAAACCGGAAAGAAAAAACCGGACAAGTGCGAGTCGGGCTCACCCACCGCGGATTCCGTACAAAAATTGGAGGTGTTGAGCTTTTTGTGAAACTCAAGCTTGAACTAGCGGCTTCATTACTAAATTTCGCCCCCCTTTTAAAGGCTATTATTCTTATGATTTAACCGTAAATGTAGTATTCAGTATTTTTCCTGAACTAGTACTATCTGTAGATGCTAGATAATTACATAATTCTAGACCAACCGAAAGTATCCTTTTAATTCTGACTCCCTCTATGGTGTCGAAATACGCGTCTTTTACGATACAAACCGCCACATCTTTACTTAAGTAAATGTAGATATAATTATATTAATAATTATATTTATAATTAACTTGATAATTGGCAATTATAAATAATGTTATATTTATTTCAAGACAATTCTTGAAATAAATATAACATTATTTATAATTCTAAATATAATTGTATAAAAATCTATTGAAAAATATCAAGACAAAAAAAAACAGTAGAAGTACGACGGACGTAGTATAGAATGTACTGTAGGAAAATAAAGTGATTTTAAATGCGGTGAAGTTACTTTTTAAATTCCAAAAATCAACCAAGTTTACATAGATTAGGAATTATTTTTTCATCATACATAATTAAAAAAAAGCAAAAAGAACAACCAAAAATCTTATAACATTAAACATTATGTATTTTTTTAATTCAAAATATTTCTAATATTAAAATGTCTATTTATTTATATTTCCATTTCTTCGTTCTGGTGTCGAGGTTAAGAGCGGCGTTGAGTTCTGCCACTCAACACGCAACACCTCCAGAATTCGGCAGAAAGTGGGAAACAGAGTGTCTAAACACTGCTGCTTTATAAAATGTCTATTTTAATATTTAAATTAAAATTGAATTTTCAAAATAGACATTAATTCCATACATGTGTATCCTCTAAGTATTCTTGAACAGTGTAATAAGCTTTACTTGTTAGTCAATACTAACACTTTATACAGATACTGTAAATTGTTGTGAGGCGGTTGTGGTGCAGGGGCATACGGGCGTGACTGTAACGCGGCGGTTGTGGGTTGGATCTTCACTAGAGGGCATGAATTATTATTTATTAATATTTTCATTTACAATGTAATATATATATATATATATATATATATATATATATATATATATATATATATATATATATATATATATATATATATATATATATATATATATATATATATATATATATATATATATATATATATATATATATATATATATATATATGCTGTATCCCGCTCACACCAGGGTAGGTAGGGAGGGAACCTGTGTTAAGACACTTCGTTCCCCACTTTCTGCCAAATTCATGGCATTGCGCGTTGAGTGGCCGAACTCAACGCCGCGCTTAGCTTCGACACCAGGGCGAAGAAATGGAAATTTAAATTTAAGTAAATATTTCATCTCCTCGAGTGGGGATCGAATCCACAACCAGTCGGTTTTACTGGCACTTCTGAAGAATACAGCTTTCATAAAAAACAAAAAAAAGTAAATCGGACTAGTAGATCCAGAGATCTTAGCGTTTAATCAAACCAACAAACAAACTCTACCACTTTATTAAATCAGTATAGACATTATAAGATACCTATACAATTGTGAAATCAAAACTCAACACAACATCAAATCACCTCATTTTCATGTAGCATTTATACGAAGCAGAAAGAAACTAATGTCTGTATTTTGTTTCACTCGTGGAGTAATAAAATAAATTTTCTTATATTTTCTTTGTTTATTTTTAAATTTACAAAGCATCCTTTATAAATGTTCTATAATCATAAAATATATATGTAGGTATAAATTTTAACAATAAATTTGGATTCGATCCCCGATTTCCGCTCTCGTATAACAAATTACGGCGTTCATTTCCACCTCTAAATATGCAATACCTCAAGTTCAGGCGGTGCGTCGGGAACGGACTTTTTGTCTTCCTGCTGTATGCAGGATACAGCGTGATATTTAACGTGAAAAAAAGCATCATGTTCGAGCGGCTGCATTTTAAAACATTTAGTGTGAAATAGAAGCAATACAATCTCACGCTCTCATATTTTGAATTTAGAAACTGATAATGTGCAAAAATATTGCAATACGTTTGTGGTTAAAAGAATACAACAACAGTACAATACAAGAGTTAATGTAAAAGGGTTACTATAACATGTTTTTCATCTTCATCTTCGCGCATCTTCATGTTGTAGGGTAGTGAGTAGGCAACGCCGCGACTTGCCTTGCTTGCTTGTTAGCAAGCAGGGATATAAAAATAATGAACCGCTTTGTGGGTATCAAACGTATTACAAAGAAGTTTCTGTATTATGTTTTCCAAACAATCATAATATGACAAATGACAATTAATAATGTTAATACAATATTTTTTTACATTTGTGGCGCAGTGGCGCAATCGCGTGACTGTAAACGCAACAGATTGTGGGCTCGATTCATATTAGAGGAAACGAAATGCATATATATTTTCTCCATTTCTTTGCTCTGGCGTCGCGGCAAAGCCTTGTTGACTTTCGCCACTCAACCCGCAATGCCTTCGAAATTGGGAAAGCGAAGAGCGTAGTGTCCCTCCTCCCTGTAGCAAGCGGCAACATTAGACGCATGTCGCTGATTACCGCCGCCCACGACGCCGTGCAACCCCAGAGGAGCTGCAGGTGCGTTGCCGGCCTTTAAGGTGGGGATGGGCGCGCTTTTTGAAGGTACCCATGACATATCGACCAATGTCAAACTTGAAACCAAAAAGCCTAAGCGACATAAAAGTGACATTTGCTTAAAAGTTGTTCAATGTTACAGAAAATGTCTAAATACTGCTTTAATTTTGCTGAAATAGTAATTTCTATGAGTGTATTCTATTTAAATGGGCGAAAAATATAGTTTTATTGATACCAAGTTCATACAAAAAAAACAATATTTTAAATCTGTTTTAATATTTGTATATTTCTGTTTAAAAAGCCAGAAGCTTTCTAGTTCTCTTAAGATAATTATAAAATCTAACTCTAGATGCCACGGCCCCCTTTTTTAATAATAAAAACTACGAGTCAAGCGCCATTGAGTATAAACATTTTTATTATGCGAAATAAGAATAATTTTATGTCGTCGTCGTACCTCCACAATCGTAACTAATATTATATTTTTTTTATTTTTATTATTAAGACGTTTACCTGAAAAGGCTTTACCTGAAGTATGGAATCCATAATGTTGAATTCTAATATAACCTAAATAAATATAAAACATAATTTAATGATAATGCAATGACTGTTTTGTTGATATATGTAACACCAAGAATCAACATATTACTATATAATCAGCTTCACGCTGTACCCCGCGCACAGCGGGGTAGGCAGAGGGAACCTAGTGTTAACACGCTCTGTTCCCCACTTTCCACAGAGTTCTGGAAGCATTGCGTGTTGAGTATTGGAACGCTACTTTGCCTACACCATAGCGAAGAAATGAAAATATATTTTTTTCATTTTGCCGAGTGGGTATCGAACTCACAACCAGTCGATTTGTGCGCCACGGCTCGCCTCATTATGTAATATACACTTGAAAATGAATATTAAAATAAATAAATAACGAATAAACACACAATAATTAATATTATATATATGTATATACATTTAACTCAACACAGAAAGAGGACCAAGGCTGAACATGTCGACACGCCGGCGGCTTAATGTTCTACAGATCGTTATTTCGCGTGGCCGCTTGAATTTACGTAAAAATGTGTTGCACTATGAGTTTAGTGCTTAATTATAGCTGATGTAGCTAATTCTATTTTTTTTAGTTTAAAAAGTATCTATATAAGTATATTGTTGCGCGTGCGACTGTATACGCGACTGGTTGTGGGTTTGCCTTTCGAGGAAAAATTTATTGGTTTTTTTTTCATTTTCATCGCTCTGGTAGAGGCCGGTCGTGGCGCAGCGGCACGAAGTGTGACTGTAAAACCAATTGGTTGTGAGTTCGATCCCCACTCGAGGAGATGAAATATTTACTTAAATTTATATTTCCATTTCTTCGCTCTGGTGTCGAGGCAAAGCGCGGCGTTGAATTCTGCCACTCAACACGCAATGCCTCCGGAATTCGGCAGAAAGTGGGGAACGGAGTGTCTTAACACTAGGTTTCCTCTGCCTACTGGTTATAGTTATTTAGCGAATTTAATATTTATTTTTATAGTCGTGGCGCAGTGACTGTAAGAGCTACTAGTTGTGTATCCCCACTTAAAGAAATTAAATATTTTTGTTTTCATTAATTATTGAAATTTATATTTAAATTCCAACGCTCTGGTGTCAAGGCAAAGCGCGGCGTTTAGTGCCGCCATTCAACACGCAATGTCTCCAGAATTCGGCGGAAAGTGGGGAACGGAGTCTCTTAATACTAAGTTCCCTCTGCCTACCCTGCTGTGTGAGGGATACAGCGTAAAGCTGATTTGATAATTATTCTTCATTTTCCATTCATGGTAGGTACGTTTTGTGTTTTTATAAGAGATACAAATATATATTATTGTAGTTGTCATCAGTTGCTACCACAAAACTCTTTGTCTTTTGACAACGATATAATATAACATATATTTTTTATTGTATTATATATAGCATTGACATCAGTTAAGCTACACGCGATGTTCTTGGTTTTAAATTACTTTTTATGTAAAATACCGTCGAGCTTGTAGCGCAGAAGCACAAGCGGGTGTATGTTGTCGTGACGGTAGGAGGTTCGTATCCCACACGAGGAATTAAATATATTTTTATTTCCTCGCTCGGAACTGAGGCAAAGCGCGGCGTTAAGTTTTGCCATACAACACGTAATACCTCAATAATTCAGCGGGTAACTAAGTAAGGAACGGAAATGTCTAAATAGGAACGGAGTCTCTTAACTCGTTGCACTAGGTTCCCTCTACCTATCCTGCTATGTACGGGGTACAAGGTGAAGTTAAAAAAAACCAGATATAAAAAATTGGCCCCCGTATCACAACGTACAACGTATTTCTAGTTGCGAACGCCGTGGTTGTAGGTTCGTTTTTATTTACCGGTTCTATCAAATGTCAAGACAGAAATTGAGCAAGATTTGAAATTGAGCAGTACGTGGGGACAGAGAAGAACGAAGTGTTTTATGCTAGATTTTCTCTGCTTTTTTACGTAAAAGAGAAGGCAAAAATGTGTATGGGTCCAGAAAGTACTCCATGTCGTATCGACCCGAACGATCCGCAGTTGGCGATACCACGGTTGTGGAAAACTGCGTACTTTATATATGCGAGATATCAACTACCAGTGTGAACGGAGTGTCTTAACACTAGGTTCGCTCTGTTTTCCCCGTTTCGCTGTGTACGGGATATTGTGAAAATGTTAAAAAAAGAACTATGGCACTATTAATGTATTAAATAATGTAATATTATTCTATATAATGTATTAAATAACATAATTACATTATAAATTTATTACGGTTTTAATATTAATTTTTATAATTAATTGAATCATTATATGTTTTTTTATATTTTTAGTTCTATAAGAATATTATAAATGCGTCACAGTTGCATAATAAATTAATTGTAATAATAAATAAGCAAAAAATATGTTTTTTTTTGATATCATATAACAATTCAGGTTATATATATTTCAACCGTCATGTTGTCGCAAATTGTGTAATCAGCGAATAAAAAAACACCAGACCAGCACGCCAGCTTTTTCTGAAATTCAAGCTTAGCTTACACAGAGCCTTTTCATGTACAAGCCTCACTTCAACTATCGGCTTTAATACCAAATTTTGCCCCTCCTTTTAGGGTTCTATTATTTTTTAAGGATCTTAACCACAAATGTAGTTTTTAGATTTTTTCCTGAACTAGTACATGTAGAGAGATGGTCAACCGGAATACCTATTAATTTTGATTCCCTTTACAGTGTATAAATATGTATTTTTTTGCGATACAAACGGCTTTTTTAAGTAAATGTAGAAATACGATTTTTCGACCGTAGATCTGAGTATATGGTTTGAATTTCAACTCGATATTTCCAAGCGTCGTCAATCATCTTCCTGAGATAAAGGCTCTTGACAGACAGATAGACAGACAGACGGACAACAAAGTGAAAGTTATAAAAAAGTTATAAAGGTTCCTATTTAAAAACATTAGAATGACTAAATTTATATGTTTCTGATACATTATTATCTTCAAATTAAATATAATTAAAAATCTGCCAAATAGATCTATTTTAAAATTCATTTGTTTATAATAATATTTTATAAGCATTCAATTGTCACCACATAATTAAAAATAGAAAATAATAAAACTAGTTATAGTTTTTAAATAAATATAATTACAAAAAAACCACATAACGGCCAATTCCATTTCTATATTTCACATTAACAATTAGTAGTTTCGTAAATGTATTGAATATCTTTTAACTATTAATTTAGGGGCACCACAAGGTGCGATTATCCCCATCTTATAAATCTATTAAAACGTAACATATTTTTTTTTACAATCAATCATACTTCTACGTCCCAATTATTTATTTAGTAGCTTCTAAGACCTAACACGATACAGCCAAATAGCTTGCTTCCATGCACAACACTATTGGCAGTGTGTTTTCTTTTGGTATTTAATAAATAGCTTTCATCTTGAATATGTCACATTTATATTATCAATGTTATAAAATAGGTACTTTTAGTGTAAGATCATTTGAAACGCTTTGGACGTTCACGTTAGATCTATTATGTCGCATGTGTGATTTCACCAAATCAGAGTTAACTAACGCTGCCATCAAACTCAATTCTCCTGCTAAGACTGTCGCACAAATGAGAGAAGCTAGTCTTGCAGAGTTCTCCGCTGGTCGAGCGCCAGCTCCTTTGACGCCTAGAATTTCGAGACAGGCACCCTGTCCAGTAAGTACTGTGCCACCACCAACTGTACCAACTTCTAAAGAGGGCATGGTACAAGTTACGTAGAGATCATCTCTATTTTCCCCACATACTTCCATGCTGGTTGAGCAATTGCTGCTTGTCACATTTTGTGCTGGATCTTGTCCTGTGGCTATGAAAATTGCTGTTACCATATTGGCAGCGTGAGCATTGTTACCTCCGATAGAGCCAGCCAGAGCTGAACCAGAAAGATTTTTAATCTTATTGCAGCGAGTCATAGTTTTAGCATCAGTTTTTAAAATATGCTTCAAGCTATCTGCTGAAATTGTAGTTTCACAAACAACTCTTTTGCCTCTGCCTTTGACCCAGTTTATTGATGCTGCTTTCTTGTCAGAACAATAGTTACCAGACAGACTAATCACTTCCATATCAGGGAAGTAATTTTTAAGTAGCTTAAGTGCGTTTTCTGCTCCCTTAGACACCATGTTCATACCCATGGCGTCTCCTGTGGTGGCTCTAAATCTCAAATACAATGTCGCGCCATCTACTCCTATGTGGACTTCTTGAAGACGAGCAAATCTTGAAGTCGAATCGAAAGCTTCCTTGATCATCGCATAGTTATCTTTATTATCTAGCCACTGACGACATTCATGCGCTCGTACAACATTAGGTAATTTGACAGCAGGGGCGCGAGTCATTCCTATGTCTTCAACTACACTCGTCACGCCTCTTGTACCAATTGCTTTAGCTCCTCTGTTCGTCGATGCGACTAAGGCTCCTTCGGTGGTAGCCATTGGTATCATGTAGGGTTTTCCGTCGACAACTAAAGGACCAGCATAACCGACAGGGATACCAACATATCCGATTACATTTTCACAACAAGCATTCAAAACTTTGCTATAATCATAATTTAAATAAGGTAACTTTTTAACGGACATTTCTGTTTGAAATCTCGACGATATAATTCTCCTGCGCAATCTTACACCTCTTAAAGGATCATTTAATACATTTTCGAGTCTATGCAAAGGTATATGTGACTGTTCAACTAGCATAACAATTTCTTCATCGCTCAATGCACTACATATGCCTTCAGATCTATATATTTCTAGGCATTCTGCTAACGGCCGTTTTTTAGAATTCAACATTGCTGCTGATGAACTCGGCGAAAGTAAAGACCACTCTGACATTTCACAATTTCCTATATCTTCAGTTTGAGTGTACATTTCAGCTTTAATGTCCTCGCCGAGAGAGAATTTCGGTTTATCGCTTGCTCTAACCACTTCCTTCACTGTCAAATCGTTCATATCAATGATCCAATTCCTTTGTTCTTCAAAAAAGATAAATTTAATTATTAAAGCGCATAATAAAGTGGCAATAACAATATAGTCAGCGCTCACAGAAAACCATTTAACATAAGAGTGAAACAAAACATTATCGTGAGATCCTGATTTGAAGTCGTTCGTCAAAGATCCTTCCATTATTCCGCTCTCTCTCGTCCAAGGCCACCTACTAGTCAAATGAACACAAAGCAAGCCAGCAGCCATTATCATTTTGACTCTTTGAACAACTGGATTTGGTTTTAAATCAGCCTCAGAAAATGGGCTATCTGGCGATATTTCCTTTCTTCCGGATGCGAAATCAGCAACAAGTGACAAGCACGCCGGATAGAAAGTAACGAATACGAGGTAGTCGACTAATAACGCTAAGCAAGCGAACGTGCACATATGCTCTAACCGAGGAACACCCGACAAACCACCAACACCGACTAGTAGGACCGCTAGAAGTGTATCTAACGTCGCTGTCGGTCCAAGTAACGAGAGCGCTTTCCCCACTCTCTTTCCCTGATCTTCGCCCGCACTCCAACCGGCCTTGGCCATTCTTGCGCCCCTTGCTACATCAGCGACTAACAAAAATAGGAAAGGGGCATCTTTAATACTGGCCAGCTCACTCCAGAACAAGCTAGCGAGTGCTGAAGTAAATATAAAGCTGGCAAACGTTGAGAATAACCCGGCTATTATGAGAAGGTATTTCGACGCGATTTTCTGGAGATTGGAGACTTGGTAGTACGCGTAGAGGAGGGCAGCACACCTCACAAAGGTCATGATAACAGCATCCGCTGCTTGATATTCTGCCTCAAGCCCTGGACAGGCTCGGGCCCATCCTGCACATCTCTCTGCGCGGGTACCTGTGCCATGTCTTTCCACGCTAGCTGCACAGGCTAACAAGGCCAAAGTGGCTACTATGACCTCCCATTGATGTCTCGCGCAGAACTCTCCATGTGCTCCCCACACTTTCATGGTTGATTCGCTGCAACGCAGCTTTTATCTGTGAACAAGAGTTTCTTAATTTAGTCATTTTATATTATTAAATAAATAAAATATTCTTTATTGTAGAGCAGAAAGACACAACACATGTATTAACATTGAGAATAAAGTAATAGGCGGATTTATTGCTAAGAGAGCGAACTCTTTCAGGTAAACCTTTGGGTAGATGAGAGAATATATTGTCTGAAAAGGGAAGAGTTGTATAGAATTGATATCTAGTTATACATACACATACATATAAATGCTTAAATAAATACATAAAAAGGAAGACGAATGGGTGCCACCAGTCGTGGCGCAGCAGCACAAAGTGTGACTGTAAAACCGACTGGTTCGATCCCCACTCGAGGAGATGAAATATTTACTTAAATTTATATTTCTATTTACTTAAATTTATTTTTCTGGTCTCAAGGCAAAGCGCGGTATTGAGTTCTGCAACTCAACACGCAATGCTTCCAGAATTCGAAATTGAAAGTGGGGAACGGAGTGTCTTAACAGTAGGTTCCCTCTACCTACCCTGTAGTGTGCGGGATACAGCGTGAAGCTGATATATATAAGAATGGCTATTTTTAACAGTTAAACTAGACTTAAAGAATGAGAAAAGATAACATTATACAAAAGACAAAGAACAGGAGTATTCTGGCGAAGTCGAATTGGGAGCCACTTTAGTTTTTTACGAAATTCGGATACGCATTTCTAAACGAAAAAAAATCTTTAAATTTTAATACAAAACACATAATTTATCTTTAATGGTGAGAATAAGAAGTGATACCTATAAAAACAAGTGAAGCAAGCATCACATTCATCACATACATATTCTCATAAAAATAACAAATAAGCTAACCGAGGACGACGTACGTAATTTATATTACACCCCAAGACTTCCTTACCTTAATTGTTTTTAAAAAATATTAACATTAAGCTTGTTTTATTGCAAAAGGGAGAGTATGCCGCCGTATGTCATAAAATTATGAAAATCACTTTTCGTGAAAATGTCATTAATTTATTGTTGAATTTACGATTTACGATTATATGCATTAGTAGTTATTTTCAAATATTATTTGATCTTGACATTCTGCATTGTTAATCGTAAAAAAATATATATATGTTTAAGCCTGTGAATTCGCTTCATGTGGTCATATGGAAATAACTAAGTTAAGACTCGTGCATGACACATTAAAAGTGTCCGAAATAACTACGTAACCACAGGTAAATTGAATACTTTGATTAATGTGATGTAATATAGTCTACAGCCTTGATAAATGGACTATCCAAAATGAATAATATTTTTTAAATTTAAACAGTAAATGCTTTACTGGTTAAATTTATTTGGTTACTGCTTCATTGAAACAAACTGCTTTATATTTTTTTAGATAGTGATTGTGTAAATGTTTTATCAAAAGATGTAAGAAGATTTACTCCAAATTTCAACTCAATTGCATACATACTTACTAAATGTATTAAATTCAGCTTGTAAGATTACAGACAGAATACTAAGTTACAAAAAATTGAAGCCAGTCGTAGCGCAGGGGCACAAACTGTGAGTGTAAATGCGACTGTTTATAGGTTCAATCCTCACTAGAGGAAATGAATTAGTATTTATTAATGTTTTCATTTATTCGCTCTACCAAGGCAAAAAGCCCGGCGTTGAGTTCCGTAACTCAACAAGCAAAGCCTTGAAAAATTCGGCGGAAAGGGGAGCGGAGTCTCTTAACACTAGGTTCTGTCTGCCAACATGCTGTATGAGGAATACACCTGTTTCTTTATCGGCTTGGAAGGCAGCTGCTGGGTAGATCAGGCAAGAACCTCAACAAGTGCTTATTTCAATGTAAAGATTAGGTTTATATTTCACTCTTTAATAACATAATGGTAGCTATCCTGGAAAAAATGGTCCCGTTGAGTTTCCAGCCGGTTCTTCCCAGGTATGAGACAGTAACTGTGGTGAACCGGTGGTAAGTTAGTTAAAGATAAAAAAGAACCAAGCATTTATGTGAGTATCACTATACTTGGTACTATCACTGTAAAATAATGGAACTTGGTCCGTACCGTAAAAAAGAAAAAACAGTTCGTGGGCACAACGCTGTTCTTAATGATATAACGGAAAGATTAATTATTAACTCAAACAACACATCAGATGAGAGTAAAAATTAAGAGGATGCAACGTTTGACGAGGAGGGACTAATATATTTTTGTTATGTTGGGATAATAATAAATATTTTATCTCCTCGAGTGGGATAAGAACCCACAACGAACCATACGCTTGCGCCCCTGCGCTATGACTATTCCCTTTTTATTTTCAACAAAATGTAATTATTTGACTTTGAATATCTTACAACACAATTTTGGCCTATTTATTGTTTTGCGATTTGGATTTGATGCAAATACAATATTCTCATAGGATAAATTTTAGCTTTTTTAAAGTAGAGAAAGGAGAATTGTAACACTAAATAGCTAATATAATCCTATTGCAACACGAAATGTCATCGATGCGTAAAGGTAAACTACATTTTTTAAAAAATAAAACAAGTTTTTCCATATCAAGGCCAATAGTATTCATCAGTGAAAGTTAAAAGACTAAGACACCGTATAACTTTATATTATGTTACTTCGAAACACACAGCGTTGATTGAAGAAGCAGTCTCCTAATTTCGCCTATTTTCATATATAAATGGTTTAACTTACCAAATAGTCTTCGATATACTTTCCTCTTTCACTTCTGCAGAGACGTACGTCATCTATTCTCTGTGGCGACGTGCTGTCATCTATCACTCATAGCGTCTTATAATTTTGCCGCGATCGGATGCAAAATTATAAATAACAAAATTTATCTTTGATAGATTTAATATTAATGACAAATTTTGTGTAAAATATTTTTATATTACGGAGTTTAGTTTATATTTGTGTTGTGTCTCGCAAAATGAATATATATAATTCAGAAGTACAGGAAAAGGAAAGTTGCTGTTTTCAGAATTCAAAATGGCCAACAGGCCCTTAAAGTTTTTTAGCAATTTTTTCCTAACTTACGAAAAATGAGAAGAAAAAAAGTAAGCCCCCTTTACTATATAAGAGTTCAAAAGGCAAGGTACAAACTTCTGATACTTAGATTATAACAGTAGTCTAATTGAGACTGGTAAGTTATATTTCAGCATATAAGCTATTACACAGCTACTGAATGTTATTAGAGATATTCTATACGATATTTTGATGATATATTATACATTAAAAGTCAACGCTCGATATTATTTCGATAATATTATTTCGATAATAAAGTTACTTTACTGTACATAATATACAAGCAGATCTAGAATGTTTATGATAACTATAAAAAAGTTATATTAAAGCTTCTATATATTCTATGTATAATTACTTGCATTACAGAGTGTAATAATAACATGTACCCGTGTAAATAATAATTTGGAGCATATCTGCAATTACATTGTTTTAAAATTGTAACTTATTTAAAAAAGCGCCGTTTTTTAGCTCTTAAGCAACAGAACTGCTCCTTGGGCCGGTGGTGGCTCTATATTCAGTTGACAATAAATGTCTATTTACTACTTGAATGAAGTATATTCGAATTTGAATTTTATTATCAATTGATTGTGTAAGAACACACAACGATTTGGTGTTAATTTTATTTCTTATAGGAATTTATTGTGATAATTCTGTGTTATCTATAACAGAGCTACAGCTTAGTGACATAAAAGAATGTAACTAGTCGCTAAAAAATGTGTTTGAATAAGAATGGTAGTATTGCGATAAACAGACAAAGGTTGACTACTGTCAATAAGTGACTAAAGACTACAGGAACCAGTCTGTAATGGTTTTGCAGATTTACTCCAGCTTTTGAAATTAGTAGTTAACATGGAGTTGTGTAACTTTAATAAAAATGAAGCTAAATAAATGCTGTGAGAGATATCTAATATTAAATAAAATTGTTTGCTTGGGCTGACTGTGACTATACTACATTACTTGGATCCAGGTCTTCAGAAGAATGAAGTCATGTAATTATAAAGTGTGTGATTTTGTGTCTTAAGTGTAATAGGTGAAATTAACAGAGTTTTGTTTAAAGTTTATAATAAATAAATTGACAGTAATACATGTAGTGTATGTATTTTTTCATACATAAAAAAGGTATAACATATAAGTAAAGGAAATAGATCATATAAGATATTAATTTAAATACAAAAATAATAATAAATAAAGAAGATGATAGAACAGAAAAGGAAACTCCATTGGATAGAAATGAATAGAATAAAGAAATAAATATATGAATAAAAATTATTATTATTGCAATTGAAAGAATGCATAGTTGCAAATTATACCATCTTGGTTGAAAAAAGGTAGACATAGGCTCACTTCTATGTTTATTAATAATAATACTCTATTAAAAAATATATATATATATATATATATTATTATTATTATAATACACAATTTATGTTTATTGTTATACTGCACCCAGAGGATCATTAAAAACCAGGAGACTCTTTAGTATATATTCATCTTCTTTGACCTGCTGGGAGCTTCCCAGACAGTTACAATGTTTACGAACTGTAGATTGTCGTAGAAAAGCATGGGCATATCACCTGGCATTTATATTTTGTTGTGTATCCCAACAGATTTATGCTGGCAATTGATCAGGACAGATTTGACATTAACAATTAATATTTCGGAAATAGTAAACTAATGCTACATTTTGGCTGTTGAGTTAATCATTAAACATTGAAATGTCTTTGATACAGCTACAAAACTGAAATTGCTTTCAGTAGACAAAATTCATATAAAATATAGGAGATTATGTATTATTGGTTGTTTAATGAAGCACTCAAAATTAAAGTGTGTGTGAAATTATGTTGTGTACCTAACTTCTAAAGAAAAGAAGTGTGCAGGTTGTTATGGATCACAAATTCTTCTGCGATTGCCTTTGATTGTTAAGGCAGATGTTGGAAAAGTGGATCTTTATGCATATTAACCAATACTTATATTAGCCAATAGTCACAGTGGGCCACTAACTGACTTAGTAGAAAGTCAAATTGTCTCAAGTAGACCACAGCACATGTGAGTTAAGTAGTTTACTTGACAGAACTGGGCAACTGCCCAATAATAGACTTAGTAGGAAGTCAAATCGTAAGAATTGTATTCTTAGTCTCTATACAACACCTGTAATTCTATTTCTCAACAAAACTGCAGTGTATGTAGGTTGAGTAGTCCACCTGAATGTGCTTTACCTCAGGAAAGCAGGTTCTGGATAAATCAGATGTGATAGATGGCATGCAGATTAATAGAAAAGTTCAATATTTATATAACAGTATGCACAAGGAAAATAAGCTTTCAGAGTGTGAATATGGTACTATATCAAAGTGTCAAAGTAATTTTATTTTATGGTATACTCGAAAATTAAGGAACAGACCCAGGTATTAACTATTAAAGTTGATGATATATCTGGAAGTTGGCAGATCGTCTGATCATCACTCTGACGGTGTTAGAGCTATCGAGAGATACAAAGCTGACCACCATTTACATGCTGTAATGGCATCTGTTGCTCCAGGCTCCGGGGGCCTTATTTAATATGGAGCGTCCTAGACGTTTTTCTCTGTCCAAATGGTCGGCCGCTGTGCGACTAAACGTCACTAAGGACTTACAGCTTATATTTCCAAAAAATGGGTGAGATGCAAGAGACTGAGATGCACTATTCAAGGAAGTCATGTCCAAATAACATCTGTTGCTCCAGGCTCCGGAGGCCTTATTTAATATGGAGCGTCCTAGACGTGGTTTTTTCTCTGTACAAATGGTCGGCCAGTGTGCGACTAAACGTCACTAAGGACTTACAGCTTCAGCTTTATTTCCAAAATGGATATGAGACACCAAAGACTGACATACAATTTTCAAGGAGGACATGTCTGAATAACATCTGTTGTTCCAGATCCAAGAGGATATGATACTTATACACATAATTATTTATTTTCAATAACTTTAATAACAATAAGTTCATGACATTATATCAACTTACCCGACTTTAATATTACTTTTATTATAAAGGTGACACAAGTTGTGGGTATCTTAATAATTCATAGCTAATTATCAAAACCAAAAACATAACAGAGGACAAACTTTGTACTACAGATAATTAGTCACGGATCACTAGGGCACTATATAAGGGACTTACATATTGAGAACCTAGCTGTAGGCTAGTGCATTAAAATAGAAAGACCATGAAATAAGTCCCTTAAAGATTAGAAAAATCAGAAAGATACAATAAAACAAAAACTGATGGTGAGGCGATAAAGATACACTTGTGGCTGTAATGGTATTATTTAAACAGAAATTGAAATAATAAATAAATATTAGGAATTGAAAGAAATACCATATTTGATTGTTATTAAAACAGAAATTGGAAAAGAAACCAGACTTGATATAGACAAGTAAAAATGAATGTATATGTATTATAACATGATGGCAAGGTGCTAATGTGACAGGCTGAACATGACAGTGGTTACTATACATTGTAATTATAATGTTCTGGAACCAAAGCAAAAGGAAATTGTGCTACAACATAATATTATTTTGTTGTACTCTCACATTGTGATGTATCAGAACATCTAATATATCAGTCAGTAATCATTTTATTTTTAGGTTCAAATGTTTGAAGGACCAATCAGTTGAATTTTATGTGGGCATTTTTGTATCAAAATTGAATTTTATTAAACCAACCACATTCAACCACTTAAATGGTCTTAATTTTGAAAGAGACATTTTTCTCTTGTCAGCAAGAAAGCAGCAGCAGCATTTGATAATAATAATGATTAAATAAATTTATTTATTAAATGATGGGCTACAGAGTCAAAGAGACAACTACTTTGACAATAAAAGAAGATTTTTAAGAGATGTAATAATGATATATTTCAGGTATACTGCAAGAACTAAAAGTTTCACATAAGTAAACAGTAAGAAACTTATTGAAAGAATTGAAAATTTCAGATAAGTTAATAATTTCAAAACAGGTTTTTTGTGAAATAATTTTTCTAATATATAATGATTATGTTTAATAATAATAGATATTTTAGATTTAGATGTAATGATTATGTTTAATAATAATAGATTTAATAATAGATATTATTAAATTGAGACAGTATGGTTTATTATATAAACATCCTAAATTAATTGAGAGAATATTTTGATATTATTATACAATACTTTGTTGTAACTTAGAGACGAGCTTATACCATTAAATAAAGGTTTTATGATGAAATAATTAAAGAAAAATCACCAGTAAAATTTTATTAAACAGGATGGTAAGAAATGTTTTATTAGGGTGAACAGTGTTAGTGGGTTATTTGAAACATTTTAATGTTTTATAGGTAAATTAAAAAATTCACTTTTAACATATGTATATAATTTTAATTGTCTTGAAGATCACATAGCGTCTGCATCCGTTGTCTGCATACATTCTCTTTCACCAGCAGTAAACAAACAGGTCTTCAATCAACGCTGTGTGTTTCGAAGTAACATAATATCGCTGTTTTGCATTACAACAAAACAGTTATTATGTGTATGAAGAAACACACAGCGTTGCAGCAAGGTTCTTGCTGGTGAGTTATGAAGACTTCTATGAGTGATAGATGACAGCACGTCGCCACAGAGAATAGATGACGTACGTCTCTGCAGAAGTGAAAGAGGAAAGTATATCGAAGACTATTTGGTAAGTTAAACCATTTATATATGAAAATAGGCGAAATTAGGAGACTGCTTCTTCAATCAACGCTGTGTGTTTCTTCATACACATAATAACTGTTTTGTTGTAATGCAAAACAGCGATATTTTCTAGCGCAGCTTTCTTTCAGGTCATAGAAAGCTGGGAACGGTGGGATAATTGGCATTAATTAAATTATAATTATTATAAGATTTAATATACAGGATGTCGATATCACAGCACAGCGGCACAAGGCTGACTGTAAACGCCGCGGGTAAACGCGTGGGTTCGATTCCTACTCAGGGACAAGACATATGGCGGTGCTCTTACAAGACAAATGGTGGTGGTGGTTCACCACCACCACACCAGCGTGAAGCTCTACCGTAGCAGCGTATAATATTTTATTAGGTGATTAAAAAAAATCCTTTGTTGTATAGCTGACAGGACGTGGACACAAACCTGTTGGGGGGATATATTTTTTGTAAATAAACCAAAAAATAAATCAGCTTTACGCTGTCTACCGTAAACAGCAGGGTAGGCAAAAGGAACCTAGTGTTAAGACACTCGGTGCCCCACTTTCTGCCGAATTCTGGAGGCATTGCGTGTTGAGTGACAGAACTCAACGCCGCGCTTTTCTTCGAGGCCAGAGCGAATTAATGGAAATATAAATTTAAGTAAATATTTCATCTCCTCGAGTGGGGATCGAACTCACAACCAGTCGGTTTTAAAGTCACACTTTGTGCTTCTGCGTCACGACTTCCATTTGTATATTTCGCAAATAAAAATAAAATGATATCTAATTAAATAACTCTAATAAATTGTTGTATTATTAAAGCTATAAGTTTTGAGGTCTACAAAAAATTTATTTTACTTCATAATTAATATTGGTTATATTAATTTAATGAAGTTTTTATAAAGATTCTAAGCATATGTTTTTTTTAACTTCACCTAGTCTATGTAAGAAAAACTAGCAACGTCATCGAAAATTTAAAATACGCTGTACCCGCATATAGGATAGTAGACAGAAGGGACGTATTCTAAGACACACTGTTCTCCAGGTACCGTCTTTTTTACGTAACACTGAATATTGAGTGGCGGAACTCAACGCCGAGCTCTGTTGGCCAGAGTAGGAAGATGAAAACCTTAGGTAGGTTTTCATTTTCCTACTCTTTTTTTAAGATCAATTGATTTAAAATTGGATTAATGACACAAAATAAAAAGAAAAAAAAACAATATATTAAAAAAAAATCGTAACTCAAATGTGGTAGAAATTGCGACGTTGAATTCCGCCGTATAACATGCATTTGAGGTAATTTTCAAAACACCTGGACAAATCTAGTATCTGAGTATTACTACAACATTAAAAATTATACGTTAATTATACGTTACTATACGAATAAAAAAAAATCTACATAATACTTCTTAATATCAATATTTTAATACTTATCAGTGTCTTAATTACAATTAATCACAAGATTTACTTAAATAATTAACTAATTAATTCTTGTGGCCAGTCGTGGCTCGGCGGCACGAGTGTGCTACTGTAAACACGGCAGGTTGTCGGTTCGATTTCGGATGTTTTAAAAGTTGTATAGGAACATGGTCCTATCTAGAGATATTTTCCTTGGGTGCTGGACTTTATCTTTGCACAGATATGTTCGTGTAAATGTTGTTTTCTTAATTTTTCGGGGAAAATTTATTATTAGTAAAATTTTGGGGTCTCAGACTGGTCTGAGGTGGGCACGGACCTCTCGACACTCCCTCTTCCTACGCCCACGGGCAGGGAGTCATAAGCGGAGTGTTCATTACGATACTTGCGTTCCTCACTTTCCGCCGAATTAATATGAAAATACTAAATATTTAAATGCCTCAAGTGGGAATCGAATCGAAAATTTTTAACAATTTAATTATTTTCAAATGCAGCAATATCATATTTTAGTATTTAAATAATACAGTACAAACAGCATCGGACTGATGAAAGAATACTTCTTAATTACTCCAGCTACGTCATTCATATCATCCATATTCTTACAGCAACTCACATAGCGACACTGTTTTTTTTTTGGTGAATGTAGTTTGTTAACCCCTCAATTTGCTAATCTTATGTTAATACATAGTTACTGCAGTAATATAATAGTGTTTCCTTTTTATTTTAACACATCACTATTTTGAAGGCTAAGCTCGGTAAGCCGCGAACTTAAAATTAACGTAATTTGCCTCAAGAATTTTTTTTTTTTTTTATGGAAGAGACACGGCAAACGAGCGTGCGGGTCACCTGATGGCAAGTGATTACCGCCGCCCTCGGCCCCGTGCAACACCAGAGGAGCTACAGGTGCGTTGCCGGCCTTTAAGATGGGTTGGGCGCCGGGGCCCGGCATTACCTGATGCGAAACGCAGTGGCATAAAGCCACTACTTCACGCCGGTTTTAAATGCCAGGGGTGGTAATGATCCGGCCGAGTCTGCCCATGCGTGTTGCCATTGCTGGCGACGTGACTCTACCACACGTACTTTAGTCGCCTCTTACGACACCACCAGTACCAGGATGATCCTATTCTAGGCCGGGATCACACGGCAAAAAAGAAGAAAAAAAAAGAAAAGATTGTGTCAAACTAAGAAGTTTTCATAGTTTTATTATTAAAAATACTTAAAAAGGGAGATTATCAGTTTCACATGTATGTATGTGATATTTTTGGAATTGTATAATAATTGAGTACGGTACTCTAGATTATATAAAGGATTCTTTAGGTGTACGTGTGTTTGTCCACACTCATGACAGAAACGAAAAGTTTTCAATTATACCATATCGGGAATATCTTTTTTGGTTGAAATAGGGTATACCTTATGTTCCAACTAACGGGATCAGTCAGTTTAGTTTTAACTAGAAGTTTCAAGAATTATATAGAAATATTGACTTTAGTTTATATCTAATTAATTTGTTTAAAATCCCACCGCGGCGCACGGGGATAAAGTCTGACTGTACACGCGGTGGTTGTGGGTTCGATGAGAGAATGAATTATCTTCATTACTCCGCTCTGGCAAAATAAAGTACAGCGCGATCAATTCCGACACTCAACACGCAATGGTTAAAAATTTTTACAGTAAGTGAAAACGGAGACGGAAGAAGACAGAAATGGAGTGTCTTAACACTGGGTTCCCTCCTCCTACACTGATTCATGCGGGATACAAAATGAACCTAAAAAAATATTTGGCATATAATAGATGAATGTTAAAAACAAATAGCCGAAAAAAACCGTGTCAACATTGTATTGGTGATTGCGTTTTGTCATTTGCTTGATTTATTTGTATTTATAGGAATTCGTAGGGTTGTATACTTCATATATAATTTTTATATTTATTTATTTGTTGACAGAATGTGTACACAAGTCACATCACTTTGTATCACGAAAGTAAAAATATCTATTATTTTTTTTAGTTTCACTTTGCGTCCCACATAAAGCATTCGTCTCAATTCAACGCTCAACGCCTCAATTTGTCTACAGAGATTTTATATACGCGAGTGAGTATCGAAGACACAATCGTCGTGTTTACAACCAAACGCGGCTCCACGTCGATCATTTCACCATACTTTAATTAATTATTAATTTCTCAACAATCTACAAGTTATTGTTATGCAGTTATTTTCTTATAGTATACAAATATTTTCATAATAATATAATTCTATACTTGAAAAAAAAATTGCACATCTTACGCGGAAATACGATGGCTTAACAACATCGAAGGTAAACTTAACAAATCGAAGAACAAGGTCATTGTATAGAATATTTACAAAAACCAATCAATATAACGAAGTATGGAGTGTTATAACACTAGGTTCTCAGTATCAATTAGATGCAAGCAGCAAGACGTCTGACAGTATACGCATGTTTGCACTCGGGGAAATGAATTATTAATTTTTTTTCGCTCTGATAACACGACAAATCGCGACGTTGTATTCTATAACTCGTGTCTCGTCTGTGTGGCACGTGGGCAACGGAATGTCATAACACTAAATTCTAAAGATGGTCGTTTCGTATTCATAAATTTGTGAAGCTGAAGAATATATATACATTTTATAAGGATCGCCAACCCTGACGTGTGGCACAGGTGAAATCACATAGCTATGGTAATTTTATAGAAACCAGTCCACAGACACGCGCGATGGTCTTTATACCATCGGTTTAGGGCGTATAATGAACAAAAACTGCTGGTTGAGCGCATCGTATAGCAATGTACTATGTCAAGGCAAACCTTTTAGCGTTTCGTTACATATTTGGCGGAGACAAATATTAATATAATCTGTGGAAGAGTTATGTAAGAAACTTGAATTTGAGCAATATTTCAAAAAATGTATTTTAAGTAACATATTTAAGTCGTTCTATAAGATAATTTCGTTTCATTTCAAATATAACTTGACGGATGGCAGAAATCAACGCCGTGATTTTGAAAATAGACATGTCTTCGAGCGGAGATAGTCCATTAAATGGGTATTTACAAAAATTCGTAAAAAATAAACAGACTTAAAATATTTGCTATTACCTAGGCATCTCTCATTGTACTAGACTACAAGTACCCTCTAGAAATATGTCCTCTCCTCCTCTATCTGAAAATCTACTGGATCGATTTTGATGAAACCATTCATTTTTTAATGATGAACAAGTACACTCCATTTAAATTTTAAAAAACTTGCGTAGCCCACATGCTTGGAAACCTAAATCACAACAAACTCAAATTATCTAATTCCAACAATATCACATACATACATACAGGTCAAACTGATCACCACTTATTTTGAAGTCGGTCAGAAGTAACAATGCAGCAGCGCTATTTGCACTTTGCTATTTAAATTTCACTACATGTTTACATTAAAGACGTTGGCGTTACTCAAAGTGTATTGGGTTCCTCTACGGTGCATGGTTAAATGTTAAAAAGAAGATGAATGAATCTCTTCCTGCAATTTCTCCACAGAGAATACAAAAAAAAATACTGAACTGCTAAAAATAAAATATTATGAAAAAAAAAACTTTTAATATCAAAAAGATGAAAGTATGAAATGCGAACTTATATCGCAAATGTCATAACATACGAAAGATAAAATATATTTTTTATGTCTTTAAAGTAAAACATATCATCGTTTCTTGCTTTATAGATTTACTCCAAAACGTCCATTAATTGACAATTGTTGAATTGTTTATCAATTAATTTGCGATGATTAATTATATATTTATATTTTTTTTGAGGCCAATCGTGGCGCACTGGCACTAAGTGTGACTGTAAAACCGATTGGTTGTGGGTTCGATCCCCACTCGAGGAGATGAAACATTTACTTAAATTTATGTTTCCATTTCTTCGCTCTGGTGTCGAGGCTAAGCGCGGCGTTGAGTTCTGACACTCAACAGGCAATGGCAGACCTCCAGAATTCAGCAGAAAGTGGGGAACGGAGTGTCTTAACACTCGATTCCCTCTGCCTACCCTGCTGTGTGCGGGGTACAACGTAAAGCTGATTTTATTTTAATATTTTTCTCTCTATCTGACGTATAATGTAGCAAAAACAGAACAATCTATACCTAATATTATAAAGCTAGAAAACTTGTTTTGTTCTTTATTAAAATTGGCTCTCCACCCTAATTAGGTCAGCCAAAGTTGATCGAACAATAACTTGGCACTCTTAGCCCCAACCAGGGATGGTAGAGGAGCACCGTGAGCTTTAGTGGGTATTATGGAGGACCTACATCTGCCAGTCCATGAGTCCCACACTTACATAACCTGCTCGAGTCACCACTCAGGCGGTATACTCGAGAAAGGGTTCCCTTGCGAAAAAAGTACCCTAAGAAGCCCAAAAGTTTGGTTAAATCTCTTTAACTGAGCAAAATGTCAAATTATATGACAAAAAATATTATAGATATACTGCATTCTTCAAAAAAGTTCAAGATGACCTTCAATCAGTGGCGTGGGTGCGTGGATGACTGCGAGCTTCATCCCGGAATAACAACTTTCACCATGCCTTATTTAGTATCAGACAAGTTTTTACCCGTCTCAAGATATGACAAATGTATTTAATATTGTTAACATCATGTGGCCGTCGTTGCACAGTGGGAGAACGTTGTGGGTTTGATTTCTAATCAGGGTGATGAATAAGTTTTATTTACCCGTTCTGGTAACACAAAATGGGGCGTTGTTGAACGGAGTGTCTTGAGTCAACGTTACCTCTTTTTTTTTTAGAAAATTGAATAAATACATCGTATACATCAGGGTTCATGTCTGACTCTTTTGCAGTCGCCGGAGTCAGGCTATGGAACGAATTACCCGAGATCATAAGAAGAGCTCCTTCTCGTGAAGTTTTCAAGCGCCGGGTAAAAGAGCATTTTTTCAAAAAGAGTACAAATATATAATATTCATCTATTTAATTTGCTACGTATATGCGGGATACAGCGTGAAGCAACAAATATCAATAGATCTGTTACTACAATCACTTTGCTTTTTGATCTTAAGTGTTTTTCTTCACTTTCCGTCCATTTTTTTATAAAATTGGATATATGGATATTGGATTTAATAAAAGTTTAGATACACATGGACTTAAAACATACTTTGTAGATAAAAAGGATCAAATTCGCAGTTTTCATATAAATATTATGGTAATAAAACTGAGTTTGTTCAACAAATCATGAAATTTTTAATTTGACACGCTTTGAATAACTCTTCGAATATACATACATTTTAATAATAATAAAATTACATTTGTAGTGTGTAAAAAAATACAGTTATTATTCTTATATTTCACATATGGTAGCCGGCTTTAAATGGGAATCACTAGGAGCGAAACAGTTTTATATATAAATAGTATACAATAAAGTTATTCTCAATGTTCGCTTAAATCGTTCGAAGTATGGAAGACATAATAATGCGGTTTTCACTAATAAAGTGATCTAAGACAAAGCACTATATGTAGTTATAAATGCATGCATATTAAAATACAGAAAATCTGAGAATATCATAGATTTGTAAGAGGCTGGGAAAGAACAATAACTTCAACCTGGTTGACCCAAAACAGTAGAATTTCTTTTGATATTCCATACATATTATAACAATATGTTTTTCCAAAAAAAAAATTAAGTAATCTGTAGAAGTCATTTTTACATTAGTGACCTCTAAACGTAATATACGTGATCAAGTTCACGCGTTTTCTAAAGTGTTGAGAGCGAACTACAAGATCTTTTAATATATTGATAAAATGTAATAAGAGACGAGTGTAATTTTAATTAAAAAAACGGTAAAGTGTGAGTAGGACTAGCCTACTGAGGGTTGCGTGTAATTTTTCGATTCTAGGTCAAATGGATAACACAGGAATCCCAAAATGCTTTCGTTTTGTCTTTCTTTTGAGGTATAAAATAAATTAAAATATGATTTTTGCATATTTTTATATTGTCGTATGTTAAGGGATTCTGACAGAAGCTGGAGTGTGTAAACTCGACAAGTTATAGGTTCGATGCCCACTCGAAAAAATTAAATATCGAATATTTTCACATTCCTCGCTCTTGTGAGCGCGGCGTTATCTTCCGTCACTCAACACGCAATGCCTTGTTGTACTTTTTCCCTCTGTTATGAAGAGAATTATTTTTTTTTATTATTTCTCATCCTTCTGTCTGTTTGTCTGTCCGTTAGCCATTAAAGTCATATTATTACCGAAACTACACAAATACGTTCAACATAATTTCCTTTCATTACATAGGTATATTGCAAAACAAAGTTAGTGATCTTGACATTTTAAATAATAGCCACCTTCTGAGGGTAACGTGTTCAATTTACACGTGAACTTGACGTTTGCTTTTATTTGTATTTGTATTTAGAGGTCAGTGTAAGAGTTAGGCAACGATGATTCTTAAGAGATTTCGTAATCATAGTGGAAAACGGAGTGCCTTAACACTGGGGACTTACTCTGCTATACGGAAACAAGCGTTAAAGTCAATAAATAAATAAATTAAACTATTTTTCAGTCCAGTTCAGCAGTCGAGTAAAAATAAGTTCACCGGGTCAAAGAACAAATCACGAAGAATATTATTCAATCAAGGTCTCGCAAATGTTCTTAACAATTTCCTCATATATAGACATTGACCCAAATCGTATCTGTTACCATCGTTATCAACTTTTATATGTTCATATATTTCTTTTATTAGTTTATATACTAACTTTTGTTTGCGGCTTTACCCGCGTGGTGAAATGGTAATACATGAGACACGCACTAGGAGTGAGTGTGAAGTGTTTGTCCGATTCGCGTTTTTAACTTCACACTGTATCCCGCATACAGCACTTCCTTTCTTATTTCCCACCGGATTCTCGAATCATAGCGAGTTGACTGGCGGACCTCAATACCGCGCTTTTGCCTTAACACGAGAATATGTGAAAATATTTCATTTCCTGGAGTGGGAATCGAATCCTCAACCTGTCGCGTTAACAATCACGCTTTGTGCTGCTGCGCCACGACTGGTCTCAATAAACTTTATCTTTATAAATATTAGTATATATTATAGCTTACGTTATCGAGCTGCATTATAACTGAAATAAGTTGAAGTTTCCATGCTCAGCTATCCACTCAGAAATATGGGATGAACTTCAAAATATTTCCATATTAATAATCTATAAAGTTAAGGTGTGGCGTTAGGTTCCACCACTCAACAAGCGGTGGCCCTTGTCTGCTATGCTCTTTCATAACTATTGGTCAAACTACGAATTACTATAGATAATCTAAGGTATTTTGTATATATTTTTTTATTAAGAATGTCCATAATTGAGATGTAGGTTCAAAACCTATTTTAGGGAACATTTCCTGCTCACCTATCTAAGTCTCTCCGAAGTTACGAGCATTCCTTTATAAGGCCCTACGTCAATCTAAAGTTCCCGGAAAAAGTCTTATCTCGAACACATTTAAATCACAAAAGACTGTGGCGCAAAAACGAAGTACGCAACGCATACCAAAATAGACTGCGATTCATTATACGTTTTTCCTTATTATTATTATCTTTTTTTTTTCAGCTGTATGTCATGTCTCGCATGTAGTAGACTACGCAGAGGGAGCCTAGTGTTAAGACACTCTGTTTCCTACGAACTGCAAAATTTTTGAGACATTACATGTGCTGGGTGGGAAATCAACGCTATGCTCCGTCACCTTACCAGAGCGAAAAAATAATATTAATTAATTTCCTCGAGTGGGAATTGAACCCGCAACAGTCCTGAGTCAGATACTTTGTGCAACTGCGCCATGATTCTCTATGAACGTTCATTTTGATATAAACACTAAGATATGATATGATATGTTTTTGAGTTTCCCGCTGTACTTCGCACAGGCAGCAGGGTAGGGGGGTGGAACCTAGTGTTAAGATACTTCCATTCCCCACTTTCCGACGAATTCTGGAGGCATTGCATGTTGAATAGCGGAACTCAACGTCACGCTTTGCCCCGATACCAGAGCGAAGAAACGAAAATACTAAATATTTCATTTCATCGAGTGGAAATCAAACACACAACCTGTCGCGTTTACAGCAGCACGCTTGCACCCCTGTGCCACAGTTGGACATAATATTAACATTAAGCATATTTTATACATAATATCAGCTATTACTATGTAAATAATAAAGTAAAATTTTTATATTTATCTAAATGATTTTTTAATGATCTTATCGGTTTTTTTTTACGTGTTGCAGCTACTTACTTTTTGTAGAATTCCACAAGTACCTCATAAGGAAAAAAAACGAACCCATTATAGGATCCATTTCTAGTTTGTCTGTCTATTTGTCAAGACGCTTTTGCTCAGCAACGCGTAAAGGTATCCAAGTCAACGCAGCGTAAATAAAGCTTATAGAGTACTTCCAATTGGCCTAGAACCATGAAATTTGGGAAGAACCTCATTTATATATATATACGCCCGCGAACATAAGTTAATACATTTGTAAGTCGTACCTTGGCCCTATAATTTGTAAAATGGGTACAGGACCCTCGGTGTGAGACTATGGCTCTGAATTGGCCAGCTTTTTATTGTTATACAAAATAAAATAAATATTTGAGGGGGCTCCAATACAAGAAATGTAATTGTTTTATAGATAATGGTGCGGTGCTTCATGCACGAGTCCATGTCGCACCTGAAAGGCTTTTTCGTTATCCTTAAGTTACTTAACAATTCTCCTTAAAAACTAAACATAAAACAATTACTTATTTTATTATTAATTTAATACACATATTTCTAAAGACGTACCCACTGATAAAAAAAGGTATACAAATATATATAAAATAAAGTAAATTAAATATAATTATAAAATTATTACATCATTTTTTGATTACGGCGTTGAGTTCTGCCACTCAACACGCAATGCCTCCAGAATTCGGCAGAAAGTGGGGAACGGAGTGTCTTAACATTAGGTTCCTTCTGCCTACCCTGCTGTGTAGCTAGAAGCTGATTTTATTTTTATAAATTTAATATAGTATTTTAAGTTTGAAACAAAATCCTTATATTCTTTACATAGTATAAATAAAATAAAGTCACTTCCCACCGATGGTATTGATTACGCGACAAATTTGAATGCACACCGTTTGACTTTCACCATGACGGTTGTCCGTTCTATTCCTACACTGGGGAATGAATTATTATCATTTTCTTACTGAGTCGTATCGCCACTCAACACGTAAAATCTCAAAAATTGAGCGGTGACTGGGGAACGGAGTGTCATAACACTATGTTATCCCTGCATGCCCACAGCGTAGAGTCAAAACAGATCACATTTTTCATCCACCTTTTAAAGAAACAGCTATAAGCACGCGGGCAAACCCACAGGCGGAACACTAGCTCCATATACAATTCCGTGGTAACTCAAAACGTCATCTATTCTACATACAAAACTATGCCAACCAGTACACAGAATGCCTACGAGACGCTATACGTGATTGGAAGATTAAATACGTTTCTTATTTAAATAGACTGTGTTACAGACGGACAATGTATCGACTGAACTAAGGCTGTTTGTTAAATTTTAAATTTTCAACAATATTTTCTTATATTTTAAATTGATCCCAAAACTGTCGAGCTTGCGGTGTCGATTGTGGGGCCACTACGACTTCCATATTTTACTTTTTAAGATTATAAAAGATTATTGAGGCCAGTTGTGGCGCAGGCGTCCAAGTGTGTGGCTAGTACTGTAAGTGTGACAGTTCTTGAGTTCGAATTTTAGTCAAGGTAATGGAACGCAGTGTTGAGGTCCACTACCAAACATTTGATGTCTCCAGAATTCTTCGGAAAATGGGGAACAGAAATATCTTAATGGGATCGGAGTGTCTTAACACTAGGTTCCCATGTTTCCTCTGTCCATCCTGCTATGTCACACTGGGATACAGTGTGAAGCTAAAACAGGTTCGCAGTTTGAGTCAGTCAGTATTATCAAAAACTTCATAAGGTGAAATATAACATATAGAAAATAGAGACCAGTCGTGGCGTAGGGGCATAAGCGTGTAAAGGCGATAGTTTGTGGATACGACTCCCATTCGGGGAAATTAAATACTAAAAAATATTTTTTCGACTTTACGCTGAATCCCGCATATAGCAGGGTGGGTAGAGGGAACCTATTGTAAAGACACTCAGTTAATTTAAACACTGAACACCTAGTTCCTCATATAATATTTAAAAAAATCGGTTTACTCCATGTTGCAAAATAATGAGCACGTTCAAATTAAATTAGATCGTTTAAAATCAAAAGTCATCTACATGATGTCATACATCTTATTGTTCATTCGATATCACATCCCACAAGCATATTCCTAGTATTAAAAAGGGGAAACCCAAAGTGTTCCAAGATATTGATGATACAAGGCAATATATACTTCTATACTAACATTACAAAGCAGAAGAGTACGTTTGTTTGAGCGCGCTTATCTCTGTAACTACTGGTATGAATTGAAAAGTTCTTATTGTGTATTGTGGTACATAGATATTCTCATTTTTCCACGGGGACCCGTTTGTTATACGAGAAATACTTTGTTGTTCTCTTTCAGCCCGAATTCGAGATACTGCTTGTTCAGTGGTTGTCAAACCCACAACCAATGTAACGTGTCAGCGAAACAGCGCCACTGACGCCACGAAGGCCCTAAACTGTCAACTTTAAATAAATCAATAATAAACGTTGTTTATTTTGATATAACAAAAAGTATAATTTGAATAGACGTAAAAAGATATTTTTTTAACACATACTAAATAAAACAACATTTTACTTTGACCATAAACGACTAGAGAAGTACTTAACGTAAAATAAAATAAATGTGTCACAAGAAACACAAGTCGTAAAAAAATAATACTTTATTTTTTTTTTTTTTTTCACACATTACATAAAGAAAAATATGACGTATTTACATACGTATAAGCACTCGAACCCGCGCCTCTAATATTAGTAACTTCATTTTTTCCCGCATAGCAGAGTAGGTAGAGGGTTCATAATTACTGTAACCTACTAAACGCCCAATAGAAAAAAAATGTTATTAGTTTTTTTTTAAGCTTCACGCTGTATCCCGCACACAGCAGGGTGGGCAGAGGGAACCTAGTGTTAAGACAATCCGTGTCGATTCTCTCAGATCTGAAGCAGTAACTTTAATAAGCCGATGGTCAATTATTTCACGTTCAAAAAATAAGAAATGCAATTTGAATTTTGAATAATATTACTTATAATAAATTAAATGTAGGCGCGGGTTCGTAGCCTTTTGACAATTGTTCTAACAAACCGTAAGAACTCGAAGTGTGACGTTGAGTTTCGCTATCCGTTCTAAAGATACAACTAAGAGTCACGCTAAATCTTATAAGAGCTGGGATCGCATACCCAAGTTGGGATTTGAACCTACAACGATCGTGTTTGCGCGCTGCGCTGCGTAACAATTGAGGAAACAAAAGAGCTTATCGCACGTTATCATAAAACTCTTCTCAATCATGTGTTTACTCAATGAGATGTATTTCTATGGAAGTGTATTATTTAAAATCCTGATTTCCTGTCGCTTTAATTATATATATACATATAGTAATAATACAATCCGACGGGAAATACAGAACAGAGAACAGTCGACAGCGGCGTTAAACGCAGTTCAGCGTTGGCAATGGGTTCATGTTCTATTGTACCTATATGGGCAAAAAAATAATATTATAATTTACTGTAAATGCCATACTTTTCAAGAAACACAAAACCGATTGGCATATAATTTATACGGGACATACAAAACATACAGTAGTCACTTCAAAATAGTACTTTTTCAAATTTAATTTCGACTGTACCCATCAACCACGTTCCCACTATTACGTTTCAATTATATTAACATGTACACCACTCGGCGGGGTGACGTAAAAACTAAGTTTATTATTCACAACATGGAGTTACTTCATACATAGATACATATCGTGGACGTTTATCGAAGAGTTTTTAAATACAAACAACGAGTTAAACAACAAGTTAAACGCATTTGATATAATATTCATGAGGTCGTCTTGGCGCAATCGCACAGTGTGTGACTGTAAACATGACCGATGGCTGCGGGTTCGATTCCCATTAGTGGCAATGCATTGCTCTGGTAACAAATCAGCGCGGAGGAGTTTCGCCATTTGACATTGAAAGTGGGAAACAGTTTGCCTTAACAGTAGGTTCCCTCTGCCTATACTACTATACAGTACCCAACACGCAGTGTCATATCGAATTTAAAAATTGCTAACTAACACTTTTTTTCTTTAATCACTTCAATCTTTACCTGATTTTGTTGATTTCTTGTGACAAGTTGTTATGTTTACAATTTTATTTAACTTGGTAATGTTGACAAAGTATCTCTGAGAATATTTCTAATCTTGGGAAGTATTTATTGGCTGGTTCGGATTAAAAAATAGTTGCTATGTTTTATAGTCCATTTATCGAGGAAGGCTTATAGGCTGTATGACATTATGGCAGTGTATTGATGGAACCCAGTGTATCTGCGGCCAGAGTTACTCTGAGCACTTAGAATTAGTCATGTATAACTCTTAACTTAAACGATTTCCATTCGATCGCTAATTCGAAGCCACACCTTCTACTTTGTTCTTTTCTTTAATATGGCGTTCCGAGCGTGCCAGTTGAGCACAAAATCACATCGCCAATGCCACGTTGTATGGAGAACACAAGAAAGAGGTTGTATGGTAAAAATAAGTGATAATAGTAAGCAACAGAAAAATTCATGTTTACAAGCCCATGTATAAAGTAGTCTATACAAGTATAAGGTCTTGATTGCGACAATATTGCAATATAAGTGATTAATTGAATTGATTGAAACTTCAGTTTTAAATGTATATATTTTGTAGTTCAAGCGAGCGAAGCCTCAAGCGGGCGAAGCCGCAAGCGGTTCACTAGCAAGTAATAAAACCTAATACACAGTTATTTCCTCAAATTAACACTTTAACTCAATAAACATTTCTTTTACACCAGTACAGACAGTACACACGACCTTAATGGCGAAAGTGATTTTGAAGTCGTAAATAATATCTTATAATATTAAAGCGTATATAACTATTAAAACGCACTTGGATTGATTCAAAATAATTTTCCAGAACCAGTGTGGTGCTGGGGCACACGCATATGACTGTAAACGTGACAGGTCTTGGGTTTGATTACCACTTGAATAAATGAAATATTTGATATTTTCTTTATCTCACTCTGGTAACAAGGTCACTCAAAGACAATTCCTCTAGAATTCGGTGGAAAATGGAGAACGAAAGAGTCTTAATGGCAACGGAGTGTCTGAAGACTAGGTTCCCAGGCCCCCACTGCCATGTACGGGATACAGTGTGAAGCTAAAAAAATATCCTAAATGTGGATCCTATCCACAATTATTGTGTTTACATTCACCCACCACACTGACCCTCCTTTATCATTATTATCATTACAATAAAAACTGTCAAAATAAATTCTACAATAATGTTTTTTTAAATACAATCCTGATTTGCTCCAAATTATGTTAGTTACATTCAAATATTGAAACTGAAATGTGAAATTAGGACAGATGTTTATTTTTATGATCCACTAAGATCCATCCATGGACATCCACTAAGAAGCGATTTTGAAAAGTTTTAACCCTAAATGGATGAAATAGGGGTTGAAAGTTTGTATGTTCTTTTTTTAAAACAGGACTAATTTCTATAAAATTTGAGATACAGACTCTTAAAAATATTTCATTGAGTGTTTCGGGGTTTTTTAGAATTCACCCTTGAGGGTGCAAATAAGCAAGCAAAGCTGCGCGTGTCTGCTAGTATAATATAAAATTTAACTTTAAAAAAGGAAGGTAGTAGAATAAATATTACATGAAGTAGACATTACTTATCAATAATAATTAATATATAATTTAAATTCAATTATGATGTATTCTAAGTGAGTATAAGATAATAATTGTTTTAGGCATTATCCCTTTATATATAAATTAATAAATTGAAATATTTAAAAATCTTGTATGTTTATATTATTAAGTTCTAGATTTTAAAGGAAGCTTACATATAAATTAACAAAACAGAGTGAGTTTAAAAGAATAAACAAAAAGTTATTTTTAAATATATAAGAGGAAATGAAGGAGTTTGTTTTGTTGCTTCATATTATAAGAATATATTTAGACAATGGGCAATTTTTCCCAATCACTCAAACAGTTAAAATGTTTTAAGTGAAATATTTACTGATACACTTGAGAAGTGTGTCAAAAAATCAAGGTCGTGAGGAGAGAGTGAATGACATACATGATCAAAAAATTTCACTTTCTAGCTACTCATTTATGTAGCTAGCATAGTTTAGGAATTACTATGTTATTTAACAAAACAAGTAAAAACGAACGAAATGCACGCAATAATAGACTGGTCAACCTGTTTGTAGACTATCTATTTGCTTTTTTCATATTAGATATGCACTAGTTATAAAATTTAGAAATAAATATATAAGGCGCCATAAAATATTCCAATAAATATGAGAAATATTTTAAATTAATACAAAATATAAAAAAAACTAACGTTATTGCTAAGTGTTACGTGAAAATTTCACTTTTGAAAAAAAATAAATAGAAGCTTTCTCACTTACCCCGTCGTTTGATTGAATTATTCCGATATTAAATTTATTTTTAAAGTACACGGTCGGACGCGAGCGACTTTTCGCTACTAACGCATTAAATTTTGTGAATTGTGAAATTAAAATGGTTTGACACACTTTTCGACATTTTCTATGTGGACTGACGTTCACAGACTAACCAAGGCAGGCGCTGACACTGATCAATGAAGGGATTGATGCAGTGTTGCTAGAATTAAAATATTTATATAAAACAAACATTCGGCCGTTCTCTTTCCGCTGAATTCTGGTAACATTGTATGTTGAGTGGCGGAACTCAACTCCTAGCTATTGCCTCGAAACCATACCAAAAAAAATATATAAATTTAAATAAGTATTTTATTTTCTCGAGTCTGGATCGATGTCACAACTAGTCGCGTTAATAGTCACACTTTGTGCCCTTGCGCCACGACTATTATTATAACTTATGTTGTATTTAAGGTGCTTAAGGGTGGGAAACTGAGGGAAAGCTCTGATAAGTGAATGGGAGTATCCATTAAACGCCGAGTAGCTTTTTGCGATGTCTGTGATATGACACGAACACAAGCAGAGGATCAGGATGCAAGGCAGAACGCGATTATTAAGACCGGATTATAATCGGCCGGTTTTACTCTAGGGTGCGCAAGGTATCCACAGTTACATGTTACATCCTTACAAACGGTTCCACCAAAGAATACAAAGATGATTTCCACAGCTTACTTCAAAACACCTTAAAGAAAATGTAGACAAGATATTTCTATAATGAGAAACTTCAACGCTAAAGTGGGCAGCAATATAGGAAAACATGGGCTTGGTAGGATCAACCACAACGGTGAGTGGTTCCTTGAATTCTGCTAGAATAACAACCTCGCCATTGAAGGATCCCTCTTCTTGCATATGAATATACACAAATACACTAGACATCTACTGACGGCGTCACTCAAAACCAAATCAACCACCTTGCCATCAGCTGCAGATGGTGGACATTACTTTTAGATGTTCGTATCAGGCGTGGTACTAATATATAGACAGTGATAACTTACTGATGATCGCAGAACTACGGCCTAAGCCTCACCCTACCATAGTTTAATGAACGTTGATAGCATTGTCTCGGAGACTGGAGGAACAGAAGAGGACATCACTTCTAGGATAGTCAAAGCTCGGGTGACCTTTGCGCAACTGCGGCATGTGTGGTGGCCCACAATACTGGCCTAGAGAATAATATAATTAGAGCACAAAAGAATTACAGATAAGTAAATAATAATTTTCTTTGTGAGCATTCCAATGATATTTTTCAAGAGCAAACATGAATTATTGAGAATAATAGCCAAAATGTTATAGGATAGTTAGTAGATGCCAGTTTCAATGCGTTGTTTGATGGCATTGAAACTATCTGATAGCTACATAAATAACTGATAAAATAAGTTTATAATATATGTATAAACAAACAAAAATAACCGTATATTACGTGCCTGAATTCTAAATTTCTTTAGGGAATCTGGAATAATGTAGGGATTTAATATTTCAATAACTTTATTAATGAAACTGTAATTTTGTTTTTATGGTTATTGGGCATTACTATTACTTTATTTCTTATTTTATTGTGATTAATCAAACCATTTTTATTCAAATAGCACTTCTGAATCATCACTTTTGAATGATAATAAAGTTACCACCGGCTCGGAAAGCAGTTCTCCTGAGAAGAGCCGGTAAGAAACTCAAAAGTACAATACTAACCACTACTAAGTCTACTTTAAATTATAAATATCATATACATCATCACTCTAGAGTAATTGTTACATAATTAATAACTTCAACAAGGTTGGCGTTGTATGCCGGAAAACAGGCATCTAGTCCGGATACAGAGGACTTTTTTGACATTTGTTTATATTATATTTGTTTAGCTTATTAGCTTTGTATTAAAAATTAATTTAAACTTCTTGCGAAACTCAGTGAAGTTATTATTATTATAGTTATCATAATTATCTTACCCGACTGTGCGATACAAAGGACAATGATGCTTTTATTAATCTGTGTTTGTCTATGTTTGTTTCATAGGTACCTATTTGAAAATGATGAAAAGTTTATCATGGCTTTATGCAACAGTTTATTTAAGTAATATCGTTATTGTACAGATTTTATGTCTAGCAAAGCTTCGAATTTGCAGAACGCAGAACGAAGTGTTTTATAACTACGCTCTCTTTACCAATCTCTTGCCAGTTAAAATAGCAACGGGTTATAAATAAAGTAGAATGGAGTTATAAAGTCGACCGAAAAAGGCACAAACGGGTGGTAATTAGTTTATCATAAGAATCGAAGCGAAATAAAATTCAAGGTCGTCGTGGCGCAGTAGCTGTAAACGTATTAGTTATAGGGAATCAGTTTCCATTCGAGTAAATGAATTATTTTAACTGACAAGGTTATTCCTTCGATTGGGTTTTGAGTTCTTGAGATTGTGCCTAATTCTATATAGAATACAGCGTGAAGAAAAAAAAAACTTCAAAATATACATACAAATCATGTATAACATAATCTATAAAAAATGTATACAAATAAACAAACGCATTACTTTGCTGTACAGCACCAGAATTATCCAAAGTTGTGTCGAATATTTCACTTTTTCTAAAACAATATCTTCGAAACGATAATCTTGTTGTGTTCGGAGCCCGAATAGGATCTTTACCAGTTAATGTATAGTATATCGTTTGGAAATAAGGAATAAAAATGGTTTTGCCAAATAGTATCCATATAGTTACAAAGAATAGCGTTAATAGAATAACTTGGCAAAATAAATAGAAGAAATAAGGAAAGACGATGGGATCTGGGGTAGTGAGTCTTGTGATTTTACATACGACCCATTGTATCATCATCCAGTAAACTAGACATTGATTAGTGCCAGAGCAGAGAGAGACGAAACACTCCCACATTCTTCCACATAATATATAGGGAAAACAAAATACCTCCCACCAATTATGTGAAAATACTTCTTCTGTAGGCGCATGGAAACGTTCTCCTTGTATTTCGTCGCAACGGATCGGTGGTTCCTTCTTTTTCTTCTTAGGTGCCATATTATATTTGTGCTACTCAAAAAGATTACGAAATTGTTGAAATATTTTTTATGTATTATATTTTCTATATAAGAATGTCAATGAAGAGAAGTGTCACGATCCAAAGTCCTTTTTGATTTCTTATTCAATAATGACAGTTTTATTCATATATAATATAAATATTTTAAATTAATATTAAAAAATAATATCAGTTTTTACTAACGTTTGAAATATACAGTACAACTGTACCTACTCTACTATATTTATTGTATCTACGAATAATAACTATATTTGTTAATAAAATATTTTATCTAAATAATTAATTATTATTATTTTTTATTTTTTGTCAGTGCTCAAATTTTAGACCATTATTTCATACACGTAAATTTATGTTCCTTCTTTTTTGTAGCCCAACATTTCTAGCTTCAATATATTTATTGAAATTTAAAATAATAATAATTTAAATAATCGATATGTACATATATAATGATAATCGTTTAATCGTGACGAGTTATCGATTTCTAATTGTCAAACCATAAACTGTCATTTTGTCATTGTCAGTTGTCAGTTCCGTAAACTTCCAGTTATGGAGTGGGTTGTGTTATTGTTTCTCTAAAATAATTGCGTTTTGACTTCGCATTTATTATGTTTTAATAGCTCAAAATATTTAACTGAGCATTTTATTATTTGTGATTGCTGATTTTTATATAATAACACGCAGGTATTGTATACAAGTTACTTTAATTTAAAGTGAAAGTTTTATAAGTTTACCAAGAATTTTTAACTTAGTCTTGTTAATCCAGATGGCATTATATTAATGAGTAAATTGTTTAACAGATAGAATTAGCGCGTAATAATCATTTGCAGCTATCGGCCATAATGGGGAGCCCCTTTTGTTGTAACAGAAATAACTAGTTTCTCTGGCCTTGTAACTTGTATTAAAGTTATTTTTTATATCAATACTTCCTCGGTATTATTAGCCTTGATTAAAATATGTCGTAGATCGTTTTAGTTCATTGGAAAAAAATATTTTCCTAATAAATATTAATATAATTAATGGCAAATATTTTATGTAATTATTGTTTGGCTAATGGCTATACCAAAGTTTATGCTGACTTTTATGTTTTTTCAAAGTATATTTATTTTTTTATATGTCACAATATTGTTACTAATGTGGGGACTTGGTTAATTGTAAAAGATAAATCTTAAAAAAGTTATAAAATTTACTAATATCCTTTATATTATAACTTTGTTGTAACAAACAACATACTTATGTATATTATTATTTCATGATCTAGAAGCTTGAGATATGTGTATATCCAATGCACAAAAAAAAAAAATCCAAAATCTATCCTACAAACATTGCTTCACAATTCCATTTCTATTTCTAACGAATGTAACTATTATAAAAATGTAAAGGATGGAAAGCAAGCTCTATATTAAAAGAAATTATGAGAAATTTATTATTCAAAAGGCCTTTGTGATGCAGTCTAGTCTCACCCTTGTGCCCACAAGGGTGAGACTATGATACAACAGTTGGGGGCTTGATCCCCACCCATGGAAATAATTTATTATTTGCTAATATTTTCATTTCCTCGCTAATAAGGTAAATTGTATGGTGTTGAGTTCTGCCATTCAACGCTCAAAACCTTGAAAAATGCAGCAAAAAGTGGGGAATGGAGTGTCTTGACATCAGGTTTAGTGTGAAAATGATATTATGAGAAAATTTGAATTGCTGAAAATTTGCTAGCACAAAATTTTTTTATTCTCAACCTCAATCTCACAACATGAGTCATATGTAAATGTAGTTTCATTCATTTCATAGTAAGTCTAGTATTAGTAAGCAAACCTTATGCAATGTTAGTGAATCATTATATTATTAATTATATTTACCTTTGTCAATTGTTTACAAAAATAGCATAATTAAAATGGTTACAATGTTTATATTTAGCTGAAACTTGATGTTTTATATATAGTAATATGCATATTGTGTGTGTTTTATGAAGTCAATTTAAAAAAACCAAAAGCAAAAAATTGCGCCGTGTGATCCGGGCCTAGAATTGTATCATCCTGGTACTGGTGGTGTCGTAAGAGGCGACTAAAGTACGTGTGGTAGAGTCACGTCGCCAGCAATGGCAACACGCATGGGCAGACTCGACCGGATCATTACCACCCCCTGGCATTTAAAACCGCCTGAAGTAGTGGCTTTGTGCCACTGCGTTTCGCATCAAGTAATGCCGGGATCCAGAGCCCAACCCATCTTAAAGGCCGGCAACGCACCTGTAGCTCGTCTGGGGTTGCATGGGGTTGTGGTAATCACTTACCATTAGGTGACCCGAACGCTCGGTTGCCGTGTCTTTTCCTTAAAAAAAAAATGTGTATCCTGCATAGCAGGGCACATATTATGTTTTTAGTGTGTATGTCTGTTCTTTTGTTCCCTTGTAACGCGTGTGGAAGTGGTGGCGTCGCTTAGTTAAACGACACCCCTTTTATCACTGTGGAGAAATGAAAATAATTTATTTTCTTGGGTGGGTATCGAACCTACAACCATCATGTTAACAGTCAGACGGTATTACATATCACAAGCTATAAATAAATTATCTGTTATATCTTAATAGTGAAATTATTGCATCATTCAATTTGTCCTTATATTAAATATTGACTTAAATAAATGTAACTTTTTTAAAACTTGATGTTAACCCTAACATACCCTGTATTAAATAAAACGAGAGATAAAACTTAACTGTAATGAACTGAAACATATGTATACATCAACGCATTATATATATTTATTTCGAGTGTTACGGTTGTGGATTCTGGTAGTTCAAAGTATGCCATTGAGTGCCGCCACATAAGGTCCTGCATTCGAGCGAAAAGTCGTGACTTTAAATTTTCTTACTGCTTTTTTCGCATCGCTCTCTCTAGTCGGTCCCTGTCGTCTGCATTAGGTTTCCATCAAAAAACACCAAAGCGGATAAACCTTCACCGGTTCCTATCCAGTACCAACCATATAGAGCTTGGAATATTTACGAATATTATGATCCCTTTATTTAATCGGACTATTGTGATGGCGACTGGCGTATTTCGAACCTCAATTAGTTGTACCACACTGACAACATTTCTGAGCATAGTGTATTTGAAATATGACAAAATGCGCAGTCGACGTATGATGGACAAGCGAATTTTTATTTGGGGCTGCGTCAGTTTTGATGCATTCAGTCCAGGCTCGCAGTCCAGGGTAGGGTGTTAGCATACGTCTTTAGCACCACATCCCGAATGCATCAATTTTTTGTTTCTCTCATACCAGGATAGTTTATGTCTCTATTCTTTATAAGAAAATAAGAAATAGTAATGTTCATATCATATTTTTCGCATATAGATTCAGAAAACATCTTAAAACTGGAAATAATTACGCTTTCGTTCTGCAGGTGGAGGTAGTTGTGGGTTTGATCTAATACACGGGGAAGTGATTACGTTTAAATTATTGTTATTTTTACAACTTCTTTTGGTCCAGTAGGACGAGGTTCAGTTATAAAAAAAGCGCATGTATCCACTTTAAGTGACCGGCTCTGGTGTTGCAAGGGGTCGTGGGCGGCGGTGATCACTTACTTATACGCGTATAATTGATTTAAAAAAAAAAGTCCCGCTGAGTATCTTGCGCCGGTTCTTCTGATGTTCGACGCATTAACTTTAGTGAACTGGTGGTAAATTATTTGACGTTCAAAAAATGAAGCATGTAACTTGTTATTTTGAATAAATTTATTTGACTTTGACTTGACTTTGACTTTATTATTTGGTGACACGTACGCTCGTTAGGTTAGTAGTAAAACCCTACGCAGTACTTTGAATTTGGGTGGTGGTGAGTTCGCAAAAGGTTTCAGGAGAATTCTTACTACAAACTGTTCCACTGTGACATTATAGACAAATATTGACCCAATTAGGTCGGGGGTTACATAAAATATATGTTATCTAGTTTTTTTTACATTATTTTGTCCTACTGACATAATTTACGAAAATTGTTGGTAAATTCTGTGGTGCTATTCGGATTTAAATTAATTATTTGCGATAAGATAAATATTCGTTTATTTTAATAACAAATGATATGATAGAGTTATTAAAACGCTTTTTTTTATATTGACATTGACAACAACTACGATAACTGCAAGTGGAGACAATAATATTTATATGATGATTCGATATAAAATCCTATGCAATGGTTATATGTAAATGTTTTCGTTTCTGCGGACGAAATGCTTTGATATCTAGTATACGAAGTCACCAAAAAAGGTCAGAATTGTGCAGAAAGTGTGCACAATTTTGTGTGTCCATAAAGTGTTGTGTGTCCTCACTTTCTAAACCATTTTCGAGCTATGGCCTTGTTGAGTGGGAGAACTCAACTTAGCGCTTAGTACATCGAAACGGGAAAATGATACTGATTTCGATGTAACAATCATTCATCTAAGAGGAAAACTCTTAGAGATAAAACTGTCAATCAAAAAAATTGAGAATGTCGTGTCACATGTGTGAGCATCAATTTATATTTAAAGTTTTTTAGCTTCTCGCTGTTTTCTCACGTAGAAGGGTAGGCACAGGTAACCTGGGAACCTAGTGTTAAGACACTCGCGTTCAAACTAACACATTCTCGTATCCCGCTTGTCGCCGAATTGGCGAAACTCAACGCTGCGTTTTGCAATGAAAAAAATATATATTTAATTTTCTCAACAGAGAATCGAACCCACAAAAATGTTACTCGCATTTACAGTCACACACTTGTGTCACACACTGTCCCGGATATTTTAAGTTATATGAAATATTTGACATAATGTATGAAAGTCAGCCCTCTGATCTTCTCCGTCGGCCTCTAATTTTGATATATTATCGTTTATTAACGTAACTCATTTATGAATGAAAATTAATTACCAGGTAACAAAACTGTAGTCTGGGAATCCCCTTTATTTTATTCTAAGAAAATACCTAAAGTCCGTATGTTTCTACGCAACCGCTAAATTGTGTTATGCCAAGATGTGTAAGATATCTTGAGTATTCGTCAATTGACTTTTAATGACGCTTGTTTTATCTACAGGTACGTGAGATGGTTAGTTATATCATAAGTTTAATTTGAGCTCCATTCTTTTTTATTTGAATATCACGTATATTGTTAACTGTGCGGGTAAAGCAAAAAAAATCTCTTAGATCTTTAGTACATCTCTCTACAGTACTTTTAACAAAACATTGCGTATTATGATGCCGGAACACAACGCTGTATTTTTTCTAACAAAATATTATATTACCCCAGAGTGGAAAAGGAACCTACAACTTTAAAGTATTTAGTCAGACACTAATAGTGAAACAATAATATCGTTATATATTAATAAGGTCGATCCGATCGATTCCACCTCTCAAGTCACTATGCCTCCAGGCAAGTGGGAAACGGAAGTATATTAAAGGTAGCGGAGTATTTTATCTAGGGTTCCCAGGTTCACTCTACCTACCCTGCTATGTGCGGGATATAGGTGAAGCTATAAAAATATGTAAGAAACTACTTAGAATTCTATGAATTCCTCGTGCGCCTGTGTGAGAGTGACCTTGCAAGATGAGGAGCTTCCTTACTAGCGTAGTTTTCCTCACTAGCGCTCAGAGCTTCCTTACTAGCGTAGTTTTAAGGAGTCCCCTCTAAAGAAACGCTTATCTCTGTCGGAGCTCCTCTCTACCCGATACCAAATTTATATTGATTCTATAGCAAACGAAAATGCGCAATACATTTAAATAGTAATGTTTCACAATGACCGGTTTGAACTTGTGATTACCGCACCATAATGTTATGTCATTCGTTAATAAGCTCGGTAATAAACCGGTTTGATTGATTATGGGAATTTATATTGCAATTTGAATATAATGTACCTACATACAATACAAGTAGAGACACTCGTATCACAGTGCGACAGTGTCTGACCGTTAACGTATACGGTGATGGTTGTGGGTTCGATTACTTGTTATTTATGGTATTTTTCAGTGGTTGTTTGACGTGTATGTAATGAGTATATAACAAATCTTTTCTTTTACAAAATTTTGTGGTAATTTCTTTAAAAATTTAAACTGTATAAAATTTAAACCCTCATGAAATACAGGTGCCATTTGAACAATCGCCTATAATTTTTTTGATTCTGATTCTAAGTAATGACATATTTTTATTAGTCTCCTAATTGCTATTATTATTCACTTAACATAATATTGAATCTTTAATTAATTTATATTAAAAAATAACGATAATTTTCATCTATTCCAGGTCACAATGGCAACACGAGCTTTATTCTTTCTACTGGCAACACTGCCCCATCTAAATACAGAGTATATACCGCCAGGCCCCACTTATCCATGCCCAAAAGACAATCTTCTCTTACACCCTTGCATCTGCCAGAAAGGTACAGATGAAGGCTTATATGTGGTATGTGAGAACATTGGTTTAGCCATGATGAGTGTCGGCCTTGGCAATATAGCTGGTATGGGTCTGCCTATAGAGAGATTGGAAATACGGGAAGCAAAAATTGGTAAGTATTGGTAGATTTTTCTATAAAAAATATTATTTTTATATTTATAAATTATAATATACAACATATGTTTATCTCTATGTTATATGAGTCACATTCTGTCATCTACCACACAATAATTGATCTGAATATAACCCAACCCCGCTTAAAGGCCGGCAACCTGTAGCTCCTCGGGGGTTGCACGGGGTCGTGGGCGGCGGTAATCACTTACCATCAGGTGCCCCGCATGCTCGTTTGCCGTGTCTTTTCCATAAAAAAAAAAGAATATAAAGAATGACCTGTTCATCAAATGGATTTAGATAATACAAGAATTCCCCTCTCTATGCTGTTTTTGCTATGTTATATTTAAAAAAAAACTTAAATTGAACATATTTACTTAAAAAAAATCTCTATTTATTCGTTCTAGCACATCTCTTCGGCCCACTCCTCCACCGTTCAGCAGTGAGAACTTTACACATAAGGGACACCCCCATCAAGTCTATAGATCAATACGCGTTTGCCGGGGTCAATAGAACTCTGCAAGAGATTTATATGGTCAATACGAAGATCAATCAATTCCCTAAAGAGGCTTTTCAGGTATTTTTTTAATAAGTAGTATATTCGTTACTATCAGGATAATAATTAAAAAAGAATTATTTCCAATATCAGTCAGGTACCCACATACATATAGTGAACATTTTCCTACCTAAAATAACCATAATGAACTAGTTTTAATAAAACTTGACCAGTTATCTGATTTAAAATTATACCACTTTTAAATCAGATGGGAATATAACAATATGTCTTTTAGTTTAGATTTATATATACGACGATACATATGTATATTATTTTTATTTCTGCTATTAAATATTCTCCTGCAATTTAATGCACCACACACAACTCCAGCGACCAAAGATTGCCTGGAAGAGATTGCTTTAAGCGATAAGTTTGTGTTTTTAATGTTTAAATTTTAAGTGCAATAAAGTATATTGTGTTGTATTGTATTCTACGACTAGGCAATTAAAATAAATAATTGCCTCATTTAGGAATCCTAGAAACTGTGAATCCGCCACAACCGTTATTTACAATCAGACGCGGTGCTGCTGTGCCAAGATGGCTTCTCTTGATATTTTTATTTCTAATTTCTAAGTAACTTAATATAAAGCGATATTTCTATTTCTAGATCCTAGGCAACCTATCAATCCTATCAATAGATGGTCATCTGATGACGTCACTTAACAAAGACATCTTCTCTGGCAGCCTGGCTGTCGGTAAATTGGAAAAATTACATCTTATTAATGGGCTTTTATCGGATATACCCATTGAAGCTTTCCAGGTTTGTTTTTAGTAGTTAAGTGACTTAACTCGTGTGTTTTTATACATTATTGCAATTGTATATTACATATTATTGTATATTTTCTTCATATACAGCTTCACGCTGTATATACCTGTACACAGCAGGGTAGGCAGAGAGAACCTAGTGCTAAGTTACCCCGTTCCACACTTTCTGCCGAATTCTGGAGGCATTGCGTGTTGAGTGGCAGAACTCAACGTCACGCTTGACATCAGAGCGAAGAAATGGAAATATAAATTTGAGTAAATATTTCATCTCCTCGAGTGGGGATTAAATCCACAACCAGTCGGCTTTACAGTCAGTCACACTTCGTGCCACTGCGCCACGACTGGCCCATATTTTCTTCATATGTCAATTTAAAATCTAATAATAAATTAATTTATTATTCTTTTTTAGAATCTCAAAAAACTAAAAACGCTAGATCTTCATACCAATAAATTGGCAAATTTAAAAAGAAATCAGTTCAAGGGATTACGGGACACGGAGGTTTTAGATCTGAGGTGAATATTATTATAAAAATAATGTATTTAAAATCAATGACAAAAGTGATTTACAAATCATAAAAAAAAAAAAAATCAATATTTCTCTCGTATTAATAAAAATGGCAATGATTTTCTTTGATGAGCGTCATTTTACGATAGCAACCTCAGTCTGCTTAAGACTATCATATCCACAGCAGAGTGTTGCCAGAATTTAAGAAATAATATAATTTAAATGGCCAGTTTCATATCGTATTTAGTTAAGACGAAATATGTTTATTTTATTAGTCTATATACTTGTGTATAGATATATATAGATACTCTCGCTGTAGAGAAAATCCTAGTAATATTATAAATTTGAAAGTTTATGAGCATGGATGTTCAATCAACTTTTACGCCAAAGATACTCTATTCTATTCTAGCTTCATGTTTTAGTCAGCGAGATCGAGCGCCAAACGCTACGCTCCCTGCATACCTCTTTCGCCTCTTCCACTGTCATCAATCTCTTCATACATGCTCGCCGGGGATCTTCAAGCTTTTTACGTGACATCCCTCCGGTATCTTTGATACTGTGTTTTTAAGGTCAACCGAGGTCTCCCTCTACCTCTCTTACCGCTCACTTTTCCTTCATAAATCTCTTTTTCCATTTTTCCATCACTCGATCGTTAGACGTTTGGAAACCAGCTGAGCACGTTCTTCTTCATTCTCACCGTGACGTCCTCGCTAGTACCTGCCATTCTGTTCTATCTTTTAATTTAATTCTATCTTTTAATTGCGGATTCGGTCAGCTAAGGTGACTTCGCATATCCTATTAAGAAATCGCATTTCGACAGTTTTCATTCTTCTTCTGTAATACACACGTTTCTGCTACAATATAACAATAGGTTCTGGTCGCTAATATATAGTATTAAATGAATGTGCATTTCTTCCAGTTACAACAAAATAACAAAACTAGATGGAAGTCACATCGGGGATATGGCGAAACTGGGATGGTGTAATGTCAGTCACAACGAGCTACCTGATATACCGAGGTTAGTGGCAGTTCCGTTGTTTATTTTCAGCTTCACGCTGTATGAGGCAGCAGGAATGCCTGCGTTGACACAGTCAGTTCCCCACTCATATTATATTTATAATAAACATAGGTAAATAATACTTGATAATATGACTGATTGTAAAAATTACGGTTGTGGGTTCGATTTTAACTGATGGAAAAAATATTTTGAATTCCCTGTTTTTTTATTATGACAAAGCGCGTTGTTGAGTTCCTTTACTTAATACAATTTTATTGCATTAATAATGTATATAAATTATTTATAAATGTTGTCTTTTACAGAGGTATGTTCGCAAGAAACAATTTAATAAAAGTTGTTCATTTGGACAATAATAAAATTAAGAAACTGGATACGAACAGTTTCAAAGGAATGAGGTTTTTAAGGTATGTACGTTTTAAAATAAATTGTTTTTTTTTTAACTCTCTGCTGTATCAACCTCATAGCATGGTTGACTTTTGTATCTAGCATTGCGTTTTGACTGGAGGAACTCAACGAGTTATGTATTTTTTTCTTTAAACAACTATAATAAAGTTTAATAAAATTAAATAAAATAAATGATTAAAGATTATCAGTATCTTCATGTAACGCGACGGTTGTGAATTCGATTTCTCATCGCTGGAATGCAGTATTTTCATTTCTTCGCTCTGATAACAAGACAAAACGTGGCATTGAGCTCAGTCACACTACCGCAATGCCTTGAAAATACGAACATGCCTTGAGAACTGAGTGTCTTAATACTAGGTGCCTACTCTGCTATGTGAGGGGTACAGCGTGAAATAAAAATTATATCTTTCAGGCGATTATATCTACAAGATAATCAAATAACCGAGGTGGGTGTGGGTACATTCTCCGCTGTGACAAGAATAGGTACAATCGATCTGGCGAGAAATAAAATAACCAAAGTCCACTATCAAATGTTCCAACAAGTCAAGTACGCTGAGGTCAGTATGGAAATATCGGGTTGGATTTTTGTTTAAGGCATTTTTTCTATATATTGTAAGACACTTCAAATATCTGTCGATTGTCAGGGTACTTTTATTGTATATATGTCCTTTAGAATGCATGGGTGCCCCATCGCGAAAATTAATCAAAATAGATCATTATACTTGAATATTATGTAATTATAACAATATTACTGTATACATTGTATACAGTATTACTGTACAATAACAATATTACTGTATATATTATTATTGTATATACATACATCTCAAATTGACAACCTATTTTTTTATTCGGTAAAAAATTAATTTCAATATTGAAAAGCATTTATAATTAAACTCATTACGTACATATATGGGGCATATCTTCTGACTTTAAACGCGATGGTTATGGATTCGATTCCTACTCGGGAGAATTAATTATTTTCAGTAACTCGCTCTGGTAACAAGAAAAAACGAATCATTGAGATCCACCACACAATACTCAATGCCTCAAAAATACAACGGTACAATACGGATACGGAGTACAGAGTGTCTTAACACTGTTGCCCTCTGCTTACCTGCGGGGGATGATGCGTGAATCTATCAATTAATTACTTTTTTTTTTTCAGTTAATAAACTTAGCGGAAAATCAAATAACGCTGATAGAAAAACAAGCGTTCACAGATTTATATTTAGCAGTCGTCAACATTTCTAATAATGCCCTAACCGGAGTCGAACCTGGGGCCTTCCAGAATTGCAACAACATGACCGTGCTAGACTTGAGCTATAACAAATTAAAGGCAATACATGTAAATGCGTTCGATGAAAATACATATGCGTCGGAGTTGAGAGTTATGTACAACGAGTTCAGTGATTTGAGTCAGGTGGGTTTTTTTTAAGTTTTTTTGTATATATTTTTTTGTATATTGTATTTTACTTCTGGTTTTGTTTAGTTTAATTCGGATTCAATTAATATTTTTTAACTGTTATATTTTTATAATATATTATATATATATATATATATATATATATATATATATATATATATTTCACACTTAATTTTACTGTATTTTTCAAGATAATATAATATTTTTTTATGAGTTAAATGACCTTTTTCTGATATTTGCCCGTTTCGTGCGGAATATAAAGTGGAGCTAATAATGTAAAATATAGTTTTTTTAGTATAATTTGCTCAAACTAAAAACAAATATAATTTTTATTTATTTCAACGAGAATAAAAAAAAAAATGTCGCAATAAACAATAAAAATGATAATTTGATGATTTTTTCTTTTTAATATATTTTTAATTGTAATTATACTTTATCATTACTTAAAAAAACCGAGTCGGGTTCGCCTCCGACTGTAAAAGTTGGCGGTCTCGAGATTTTTCTAAAATTCAAGATTAGCTTAGCCAGAGCCCTTTCTTTTGTTGCTGCTTTAATATCAGGTTTACTCTCCTTTTAAGGCTATTATTTTAAAGATTTAGCCACACATATATATATATATATATATATATATATATATATATATATATATATATATATATATATATATTTCAGAAAGTACTCTGAAAGTACTCTATTAATTTTGATTGCCTTTATAATGTCGAAATATAAATAAACGGCCATATCTTTTTTGCTAAGTAAATGTAAACATACGATTTTTTTTGGGAAACCATGGGGTCGTAGATCTGAGTATATGGTTTGAATTTCGACTCGATATCTCCTAGCGTTCTTAAGATAAAGTCTCTTTATTGACGCACAACAAATTGATCTTCTAAGGGTTCCTTTTTTTGATTAAAAGGTACAGAACCTGAAAAAATTACTATAGTTTCACGTTTTTTTGTCCATATTATTCCAGATACCAATCCACAACATGACGGGCATAAGGGTGTTGAACGCGTCCCACAATTTTATTACAGTTATACCGAAATCAGCATTTCCAAAACTCTACGAGCTCCATACAGTCGACGTGTCGCATAACAATTTAACAGAGATCTATAATGCGGTGTTCCAAAATTTGTTTTCCTTGAGGTATGTTATGTTACGTTATTTATTTTTGGGAACTTGTGAACCTAGTGCTAAGTTTACATTCCGTTCCCTATAAAGACACTTTAGTTCCCCACTTTCTGACGAGTTCCCGAAACATTCATGATGGTTGGCAGAATTTAACGCTGTGCTTTGTCAACGTGGAAAATGGAGCGATGATTCCTCTGCCTTCGCTTCTTTCCGGATACAGTATGAGACAGCGTCATATTCTTGGACTAGTGATCATTTAATTCTTTTTATTTTTTACTATGATACCATTATTGATTTCAAAATGTTGCCATTTTGAGGCTATCGTGACGAAACGCGACGGTTGTGAATTCTATTCCCACTCAGGGCACTGATTATATTTAAATTATTTTCATTTCCTGCTTTAATAGACAAAGTCTGGCGTTGAGCTCGATCACTAAAAATGCGATGTCTCGCAAATTAGGTGCGTAGAGAACGGAGTGTCTCAACACTATCTCTTCTATCTACCCTGCTATATGTGTGATGGTAAAGACAAAAGGTTTATTTATGTTTTTTAAATATTAATCCGGTTATCATTACTAATATTATTAAATATATTTACTAAAGCAATCTCAGTCATTTACTTATAATACTATTTGATTATAAGTAAATGACTGAGATTGAGGCCGGTCGTGGCGCAGCGGCACAAGGTGTGACTGTAAACCGACTGGTTGTGGGTTCGATCCCCACTCGAGGAGATGAAATATTTACTTAAATTTATATTTCCATTTCTTCGCTCTGGTGTCGAGGCAAAGCGCGGCGTTGAGTTCTGCCACTTAACACGCAATGCCTCCGAAAATCGGCAGAAAGTGGGGGACGGAGTGTCTTTCACTACGTTCCCTCTGCCTACCCTGCAGTGTGCGGGATACAGCGTGAAGCTGATTTGATTTTACTATTTGATTAATGTCTTTTTTTTCCAAGGTACCTAAACTTAAGTCACAATGCATTAGAGCATATCAAACCCGCTACCTTCGGGACAATACCCACTATAATAGAATTGAACTTGTCAAATAATAAACTGACCGACGTGTCGAGAGGCAGCTTAGCGAAGTTAGCGAGTTGTAGGCTTTTGGACATCAGCTATAACAACTTGGATAGAATATTTCAAATTCCGATTAGTTTGGGGTGAGTTTTCTTTTATATTTTTTACATTTCTTTTATATTCCTTAAAAATATTAAATCAGGTAGAAAAAAATATATATGATTTATAGAGAAAAAATGTGCGACGGTCGTGAGTTCGATCCCGACAACGAGTTGTTAGATTTAAGTTATTGTCATTTTGACGGCCTGGTTAGACAAAGTGCAGTGTTAAGTTTCATTATATATTATCATTAAATTGAATCAAAACTAAAAAAAAATTATATGTTTGTTGAATTTTTAACACTACATTTATGATTTTAGAACGATATAGGAATAGTAGGAACTTTCAAATTAACCAACAATAATCTAGCGGATGCTCTCAGTAGCGATTCATTCAGAGATCTCGTTACTTTGCAGTCTTGCTTGTCATACAGTGAATCAAAACTTTTAATAAACCAAGTTTCCGTTCTCTTTTTTTATACAAAAGATATTGCTGTACTTTAGTTATATATTTAAAAATGATATAGACTATTTCGAACATCAACATTTATGGAAGAAACCCATAAATATTTAATAGAGTCGTTTCTCGATCGTAAGGTACCAACTATTATAGCAGTGAACTTAATTTCGTTTGAATTCAGTCATGATTTAAAAATACTAGTGACTCAACTCAAAATATTGGTTAAAGTAAGGTGATTTTAGTACTAGGATTTGAGGTATAAATCGCTTCTTATTTATAATTTCTACTCATTATCATCATTACAGTGAACTCAATTTCGCATACAATAATCTATCCGAAATCAAAACAAACACGTGGCCGGTAATGAACGCACTACTACGTCTAAATTTAACCAACAATCAGCTGGGAGATGATCTCACTAGCGATTCCTTCAGGGGTCTCCTCACTTTGCAGTCCTTGGACTTGTCTAACAACGGCTTGACCAAACCGCCTTGGGAGGCATTGAATACTTTAACCAGCTTGCAGTATTTGTATTTACAGGTAAGTTTTTGGTATTCGTTTGGAATTCGGTAAAATTGGAAATGGCGTACATTTTAGTTTTGTATGTGTTTATTAGTTTAATATTATAAGAGCAATCTTGCGTCACTAGTTGTTTGTGTGTACAAGTGATTGTATGTTTTCATTATCTAATTATTTTAGATTTTTTTTAAAAGGGGTTATGCTTTTTGATTTTGTAATATTATTTTTCTTCTACTAATAATACTTAATAAATATGAACATAAAGGAATAATCATAAGTTCGTATCCGATTTATAGACGTATTTATAATATATGTTGCTCTTTAAATAAGGGGCGGAAAGTGAAGATCCGTTACATATACAGATAATTGTACAATAAAACGCCATTTGTCAAGAATAATGCACACACACACACACACACACACATACACTTATCAAAGCGATAACGCCGCACACGCCTCATTCACTAAAACGAGTCTTAGGTAATGACGGTGACGTTGAATTGCGCCGAATTATTAATATGGGTTCGAAATATTTTACCCCCATTTTATATGCTGCTCCCGTAAAAGGAGCGCAGACGCTTCCATCTCTATAATATAACATATATTAGAAAAGTAGTCAATACACCCACTAATTATATTTTATATATTTTTAATTATTTTTCAGTACAACAATCTGACTTCGTTATCAAAATCGGCTTTCGGCAACTTACCGACCACATTCAAATTGGATTTGTCATATAATCAGTTAAGTAGTTTGGGAAAAAAGACTTTTGATGGAATGCAGCAACTGTTAGATCTGTCTTTGAGAGGAAACAATTTGGAATATATACAGAACGAGGCGTTCAAAGGATTGGTTGCCCTAAGGTATGTAAGGTATAAGCTATATGTGCTATACAGGTAGAGTTATTAGTGTTGAGACACTCCGTTTTCTGCCTTAAAGTGTGCTAGGTGGTGGAACTTCACTCTGCAGTTTTCTGAAACATTGAAAATAAACTTAACTTCACGCTTTATCCCTAGCGGGGTAGTCAGAGAGAACGGAGCGCCATACGCTACGGTCTCTACATACCTCTTTCGCCCCGTCCACTGTCATCAACCTCTTCATACATGCCCTCCGGGGGATCCTCATGCTTTTTACGTGACCTTCCTCCAGTATCTTTGATACTGTGTTTTCGAAGGTCAACCGAGGCCTCCCCCTACCTCTCTTACCACTCACTTTTCCATCATAAATCTTTTTTGCCATTCTTTCCTCGCTCATTCGTTCGACGTGCCCAAACCAGCTGAGCACGTTCTTCTTCATTCTCACCGTGACATCCTCGCTGGTACCTGCCATTCTGTGTACCTCTTCATTGCGGATTCGATCAGCTAGGCTGACTCCGCATATCCTACGAAGAGATCGCATCTCCACAGCATTCATCTTTCAAGAATTAATCTTCTTCTGTAATACCCCCGCTCCGCTGCCGTATAACAGGGTCGGTACCAAAACTGCATTGTGTACGGCCAAACGCGCAGCTGTGCTGACGTTTCGCCGTCTCATCAATGCAGCCAAGGCTCCGTTAACGTTGTTACCGGCAGCAAGCCTTTCCACATTGAAAATAAAAATAGTTTAAATGTAAAAAATATTTGATTGAATACGCAACTTTTTATAGCGTCAGTAATTGCTGCTGTTGTGGGTTCGATTCCCTCTCGAGAGCATTAATTATTTTTATTTCCTTGCTTTGGTAACCAGACAGCGTGGCGTTGAGTTACGTCGCTCGGCAACGTAACTTTATGTAAAATTAGAGGATATCTTTAAGAAATGTGTGTTGTCAAGTACTAATAGTAATATTTATTGTTACATTCATATTAATCTTAATATTAAAATCCAAAACTATAAAAATAAGAAATTGATGAAAATATTGTATTTTTTTGTTTTTGTTTATTCAGACAATGCCAATTTCTCCTGTATTATTATTATATGTAAATATTTCTTATATTTTTTCAGAAAGTTAGATTTGTCATACAATTTCTTGGATAAAATAGACAACAGGACGAACGGGCTGTTGGATGATTGTCTATCATTGGAAATGGTGAGTAAAGCCATTTTTTAAACTGGCTTTTAAAGCCATACCGGGTGGGTAGGGTAGAGAGTATTCTGTCCCTGAAAAATTGCAAACCACATAGTGCTTCAAATTTGGCTGCTTGTGAATCCTCACAAGTCAACGGCGGTAAGGGCGTCCCTTGCAAGACTTAACTGTATTAAAGTTAAATATTCATGTGTTAATTATAATAAACCACCTATATTTATTCGCAGTGAGGTCAGTCATGGCGCTTAGCGTGAGTGAGTATGATCGCGACAGGTTCTGGCTTCGATTCTCAAGCGAGGCAATAAAATATTTGATATTTTCATTCCTTCGCCCTGGTATCGAGGCAAAACGCGACATTGAGTTCCGCTACTCAAAATACTCCGTGCCTCAAGAATTTGACGGAATGTGATTTCGTCTGCCTACCCTGCTATATATCGCGCGGGATAAAGCGTGAAGTTAATAAATATTTTTGGTTTCGTTATTCATACATTACTGAAACATTTTTTTGCCTACTAATGTGCTCCATATTGGTGATTTAATAAATAAATAAATAAAAAGCTACAAAATAATCGGAGAACATGGTGTACATATAATTAAATCAGCTTCACGCTGCGTTCCGCACATAGCAGAGTAGTCAGAGGGGGCCTATTGTTAAGACACTGTTACCCATTTTCCGAATTCCAGAGGCATTGCGTGTCGAGTGGTAAAGAATTAAACGCTGCCGTTTGCATAGACATCAGAGCGAAGGAATAGAAATATAAATTTAAATAAATATTTCGTTTCTCAAGTTTAGAAATACTAACCTAAAAAATTCTTTAAAATATAAGCGTCTTCTAATTTCAGGTAAACCTAAGCCACAATAAAATTGGTTTTCTAACAAAAAAGATGTTTCCCTGCCAACCCGTGGATACCGTACAGACTCATGGAAGTCGATCTGAGTTACAATGAGATACCCGTTGTGACATTTGACATAACAGTCGGCGGGAAAACGCTGAGAAAGCTGGATCTGTCGAATAATTTTATAAATGACATTAGAAATAGTAAGTTTTTATTTTAAACTGTTTTTCTCGTACTCAGCAGGGTGAACCCTCCGTTAACCATTTACCGCGGAATTCTGGAGGCCTTGCGTGTTGAATGGCGGAACTCAACGCCGCGCTTTGCCTCGACACCGGAGAAAAATGTTAAATTAATTTCTATTTCATAAATAAAATTAACATTTCGATTCATCTAGTGGGTATCGAATTCACAACCAAACGCGTTTAGAGTCACACACTTCTGGAACATTTCGTTTTTGTGTTACTTGCTGTTTATTTAACTGATTCCCCTTTACAATAACAAAATAAATTGTGCTCAACTGTGTATAAATAATATTAGAAATAGTAAGGGTGCTAAGTAACTACACGTAACAAACGGGCTTAGTAAGTTGATATTGTAGTGTAGCATTAGCTTGACACCAACTTCAAAATTATAAAAAAATTTCTTTTATTATTTCATTTTTTACAAAATCAAAGTATGTTTTACTTTATGTTATGTAAATAGTCTAAACTGATGAGGTATCTTGATTAATTATTTATTTTATTTTATTATTATTTGTAAAAGCAGCGCAGGCGCTTCCTTCCACTCTGTATAATAATATTAATTTTATGTTATTTCCAGACGTGCTTGGCAATTTGACGTCGCTGGAAGTTTTAGATCTGTCAAATAACCAATTGAGCGATTTAATCTCTAGAACGTGTAAGTATTTAATCTACATTTGCTAAAAAATTTTTAATTTCATCACGAAACAACGAAAAATCTTATTTAATCATAACTTTTTTTAGAAAATGTATAAATTTAACAATTATTTAATCTTTTATTACAATTATTTTGTTTATATTTCAGCTGACGCTCGCTTCAATCTACCAACAAACATATCACACATATATCTCCATAACAACACATTACAATCTCTGCCCATAGACAATATATTGAAGTCTAAGAAATTAAAAGTTTTAGACGTTAGACATAATTTACTAAGTAGTTTCTACCCGCAATTAGTAAAAATGGTGAGAGAGAACGATTTGGAAGTGTATTTTGAAGGTTAGTGGCCATTTTTGTGTTTTATAATTTTATTTTGAATGGAATTAGGATTTAAATTCGACTATTTGCTTATTTCCTATTCTTTGGTAATATTTTATTAGAAATATGATTTATATTTAAGTGTATGTGGTTAATGTTTCTGTACAATAGATTTAATAATTCATTTTGCCGTATTTTTAATTACCTATAGGGATATCTCAAAGAAATAAATTAAAATTTAATTGAAAGTGCCGCAATGGCACAGCGTCTGACTAAATGCGGTGGTCGTGGGTTCGATTCTCATTTGGGGGAATGAATCATTATCATTTCCTCTTTGGTAACAAGACAAACCGGAACGTTAAATTGCGCCACTCAATCTGAAATAATGTGCGGTGCGTCGGTAACGGAATGTCTTAACGCTAGCTTTCCTCTAATATAAACGCTTTATGCGTTATATTAAATAAATGCTCTTCATTATCAATATGTAACAAACTGGTTATTAATTGTAAATAAAAAAACCTAATTCACAGATAACAAATTAAATTGTGACTGTCTAACGCGTCCCCTAAAGCACTATATAAAGAAATTACCACAATCAACTCTAAATATGAACAATAAGTACAAAAAATTAACCTGTTTCGAGCCGCCTTCAGTAGAAGATGAGAATTTTATAACATTAGACGAGGATAGATTATTGTGTGCTGGCAATATTGAGTTGGAAGAGAAAATTAAGAGTTACGGCAATACTGAATACGATTTTACTTCAGAACCGGATGTGTTGTTTAGAGATATACAATAGTAAGTATAGTGTATGTATAAATTGACATGTTAACGGGAAGTGCGATGGATGGGGGTTCGATACTCATACATCAAAAGTATACATTAATAGAAGCTATTTAAAAAACAAAATTTACACACCACAAAATATGCAATCGAGTCTGTCGTGGCGGAGCCGTACAGTGCCTGACGCTATTATTGTTAGTTTTATTCCTACTTGGTTAATAGTTATTTTCATTTCCTTGCTCTGGTAAGACAAAGCGCAGGCGTTGTGTAATGTTATGGGATTTCTCAAATCGGGTCAAAAGTCGGAAGCAATGTGACTTAAACTAGGCTCCCTCTGTCTATCTTGTTATACGAGAAAATGCGTGAAGTTGCAAACATGCATAGCTTTTTCAAAGAAACAAGAAAAAAATATTTTAACAACATATTTTCTTTATTTTTCATTCTAGTTCACAAACGTCAATCTACACGCTCTGGTACGTATCAACCACTGAAGATTTCGCCGATTTCTACATATATATAAGGAATAAAAACAATTCAATAGTATACAGCCAAGATATCGCATACAATATACGTACTTTAACCATTCCCATAGAAAAAAATATAGAGGACTCTTTAATCTGTATTCAGGGCAAAACGTCAAACGATTTCGCGCGCAAATATTTTGATAGTCAGTGTCAAAAGACCCCATCCAATTTTGACAGCTGGCCCAAAAAGTTAACAATTGACAGACGGCTGTCAAAAAAGAAGGTCAGGTACAGTTGGTTCTCGAATAGCGTGCTTGGTTTAGTTAGTGACTCCATTCTCCTCACTCTGTGTATTTTTTTGGGTGTTTGTTTTAGAAGGTTGGCAGATTTGGAGGTTTGATATGATTTTTTTTTATTTTTGGTCTGTAATTTTGACTTTGCTTTTATTGAGTCGTTACGGCTTGTTCTGAGAAGATGTGACAGATTCGTTTGGTAAAAAGTTGTGTTTATGATTTTTTGGGGAAATATATAAAAAGCATTTATATATTTGATACTGAAATAATCTTATTGGAAATTTAATTTCCAAAATTAAAAAGTAAAAATTATAATTTTTTGCAAAATTAAAAGTTAGACTATTTTATCACTGATGAGTATGATTTCTTTTGTTACTCAATACTTGTTGATTATATTTTTATGTCACTTCAATTTTACATCACTTTTATTTTAATAGCAATATTTACAAATACTCTATTTTTTCTTCCTCTTGACATTCTTTTGCTTTTTACATTGAAGTGAATACCTCGCTTTAATATTTTTATAACTTTATTATTGTCTTTGCTATTCCGTCCTATTTTTTATATTAAAAAAAAGATAATAAAATGGAAAGCTCAATTTATGTACTTAGGAAGTTATAGTTTTAAACAGAAAATTTTCAAAATAATATTGTGTGTATTTATTTAAGAAAAAAAATATATGATAATAGTTCTAGAAAACCTATTCCAAATATAAAAGTACTGCCATATTTTTGTATAATTTTTTTTACTATTAATATTATAAGTTACAAATATTTTTGTAACATATTGACATACAAAAAAAACCATTTCAAAATACTCATATTTCTAGAAATATTTAGAAAAATTGATAAGAAAACATTAGACATGAAATAAATACGAATAAAATATCAAAGTTTTTGTTTTCTTAATGATTATATAATTACCTGTGTTTGAAAAACGTCACATTTCCCGCCTTTTTTTGTGTTATATATTTTTTTATTTTTTTGGACCAAAGTCCGTAATGTTTTGGCTTTAATTTGTAATCTTTTTTTATGAATCTCTTTGAATTGTGATTTTTATACATTCCCTGTATATTTGGTTGTAGTTATACATATATATGTAAATATTTGTTAAGATTTTGTTTATTAATGGCTTATTTTATTTAGAGAAGTTATATATTGGAGATATCAACATCTTATATTTTTACAGCTATTTAAAGACATGAATGGTAGAAGATCGATGTCGTAAATATTATTTTTTTAAAAATACATAGTTTAAAGTTTTAAGCGACAAAATACCTTTTTTTATTAACTGTTTTACAAAAGTAATCCTGGGCCGAGAAATTGTAGTTTATCAGTTTCTCCGACATAACAATTAAAATTTCAAGGATTATAATTATTTATATATATTAAAAAATCATTCATACAAACAAACAAATAAATAAGCATAATGTGACAAAATACTTTCGTACATTTATTTTTTCAATTCTTAAAATACTTTTTGTTATATATTTTTATTATAAGAATAGTTATATATTTTTTACAATAATTATTAACCAACTTCATTTAAGGAGGTTTTTGATGATGATGATTTGAGATCTTTAAAGTTACCTTTTTTTATATAATACCTAAGAAATATGTATGTATAAGACAATAAAAAACCAATATATTTATTAAAAAAGATATTTTATTAAATAATTTTATATAATAAATGCCTTTTATTCACTTAATCCTAGAAATAAATAGCTACCCTAATTAGAAATTAAAGTATATATAACAACAAATTCTAAAAACAGAATACTATAGATATTTAAGGGGACATTCAACAGACATGTTCTTTTGTCGTTTTTGTATAAAAATATAATGGTACGGAACCCTTCGTGCGCGAGCCAAACTCGGACTTGACCGGTTTTTACAATGTTGGCATAGTATAACGTACAAATAACTACAATTCTTCATGCATAACCTTAAAGTATTAAAGCTAAAAAAATAAATATAACGTTCTCAAAAATGCCCATTACTTTTTAAGTATAATAATTTGGTATCATTTCATACATTTTCTATTAATTGAACTAAAATCTAAATGCAAATGATACGATAGTGAGTTACCCATTGGCGGGAATGATTTATTTTTAATTTCAGCATCTAGTAGACAAATTACGGCGTTGAGTTCTGTCAGACAATATCCGTCGCGAATTTGAGATATCCAAAAGTGCAGAATAGAATGTCGTAAGACTAGGTTTTCTCTGTTTACCGTGCTATATGCGAGATACAGAGAGAGAGAGTAAGAGAGAGAAAAAAGAGACGAATATGTTTTTAGATTATAAGATTTAAATAATGTTTTAATTTAAATATTTGATTGTGACATATGTTCCACAAGTTTCGAAGTCGACAGAGACATCTTAGCGAAAAATCCCTACATTATATTTGGACTAAGAATACCGAATGAATATTTATTAATATAAACGTTTATTATAATAATATTGAGGCTAATTGTGGCTTATGGGTACAAACGTGTGACTGAAACGCGACAGGTTCTGTGTTTGATTCCCACTTCAGGTTCCTTGCGTTTATCCTGCTATATGGGATACAACGTAAAACTATGTTAGTTTTACGTTGTATCCCATATCGCAGATAAACGCATAATATAGACACTCTACCAATTTAAATTTGTACCCACAGTCAATTTGCATACTTAGGTATTAACCTACTGAGGAACTAAGGCGTAAATTTAAAATAATTTTAACTTAATCTTAAGTATAAACAGGTCCTTTTTGGACCTTTTTGCTTTCTCCGTATTCCAATTCGGGTTCATTTGGTAGCGTTTTGTATTCGCCCCAGTCGTTTTTGTGCGGGTGTTGGTAGTGGTAGTCCATGTGGGATGCTGTAATAATAAGATTTTGATCTTAACTATAAATAAATATACTCTGTAATCTAAATCTTTCTAGCTTCTAGCTGTATCCCGCATATGGCAGGATGGGGATAGGAAACGTAATGTTAAGACACTTCGTTTCTCACGGACCGCCACATTTTCGGAAAATGAAAATAATTTCTTCACCCAGTGGGAATCGAACCCACAGCACACACATAGCACAACAGCCCATCGTAAATCAATAGCATTATCACATCCATTATTTCACTCACTGCAAGCGCGATGCTTTGCGTGGCCGCCACTTTTTTAAAATAAGTTATTAATTTTTATATATATTTTAATACTATAAATATATTTTTATTTTTTGTATATTATTTGTTTAATAAATAGTTGAGTGTGATTATTTACCGTGGTGGTCATGATGAGGAATCCAGGACATTTCATCATGATGCTTCTTCAACTTCCACGCGGTGAAGAATGATGATATCTTTAAAAAAAACATTATATAGCAATGAGTTTGTTTTATTATTTGCATACATGCTAGAACCTAGTTGTAAAATATTTCATTTTATTTTTTATGGATATTATCTAATTGTCAAAAAGATAGGTATTTTTTAAAAATATTTATTTAATATTATAAATATTTAATTATTTGCACGGGACACAAAAATTGTAGTGCAGGCAAAAGGAACATAACCTAGCGTTGTAATGCAATGGAGTGTCTTAACACTCTATTCCACTCATAAAAAAAAATTAATGGTCGCAACTGAGAATAGAACCCTCAACAGTAGCTTAACTTACAGTCAGACTCTGTGCTGCTACGCCACGAAAAAAACGATACAAAGTATTTTAATACTTAATGCACTTTTAATAGATTTTTAATGACTTGACATAATGAATGAAGGAAAATGATCGTTCAAGGTCGCGAGTTTAGAAAAAAGAAAATGACAGCCAGCTTAAAAAAAGGATTGTTGTTAGATTATTATTAAAGCCGTAAATCTATTGTTTTTACAAAATAGAATTTTCTGTAAATGCGATGGTGGTGGCTGTGGGTTCGATTACCACGGTAGAATGAACATGACTGGTTCTACAATATTTTATACTAGTTAGTAACGGTGCAGCTTTAAAATGTCATGAATTCGGCTAGAAAACGAACAACAGACTGTCTAATACTAGAATCTCCCTGCGGCAGTGAGGGTATGTTAATGATGAACACTAAATAAACATTAAATGGAAATATATTTATAATATTTCTGAAAATATGCTGAAATAAAAGCAATTATAAAGATGAGTCGACACGTGCGACTGTAAACGCGACAAGTTGTGGGTTCGATCCCTACGTAGCGAAATGAAATATTTCATATTTTCATTTATTCGGTCTGGCTTCATTTATTCGAGCCAAAACGCGGCGTTGAATTCTGCCAGTCAACCCGCTTAATCCCCAGAATTCCACGAAAAGCAGGAAAAGAAAGTGTCTTTATGAGAACAGAATGTCTCAACACTAGGTTTCCAGGGTCCATCTGCGTTACTTTGCTATGTGTGGGATACAGAGTAACGCTTAAAAAATACATATGTTAATTTTATAACAACTAGACCAGATTTCACTTTCACTTAAAAAAAAAAAGGCCTAACCACAAAACCAAAACGCAAAAGGCAATAACTGTTCAGCCGAAATTACAGACAAAAGTTTCGCGCTACATATTCTAATTGAGACAAAAACTATGTAACTTGATGTTGCCGGTAGATTGAGTTTCGACTTTTTTTAACTACAAAAAACTCCTTTCGCTTGTTAAAGATAACAAAACCACATTCACGCTGTATTCCGCATATAGCAGGTAGGCACTTCGTGTTTAGACACTCCTTCCTATTAAGACACTTCCGCAATATACTTTTCGTAAAATTCTCGATATATTGCTCGTTGGGCGGCGGAACTCAACGGCTTCGATACCCGAGCGAGGAAGCAAAATTATTAAATATTGTATTCCCCCGAGTAGGAATTGATTCTACAACCGGCGCTTTTACAGTCGCACGCTTGTGCCCCTGCATCACGAGGTCCTCACAAATGTAAACACCAATATTACGGTTTCTAAGATTGGATCCAGTACTAACCTTAGCGGAACTGACGGCTATCTTAAAGATCAGCAGCAACAAACCAATGGCGACTGACTTGGCTGACAGGATAGTGGTCACAGCCAACCACGAGGTCGTCGCCCCCACGTGGAATATAATAGGGAGGAGGGCTAAGGAGAGCTTTTTCGAGCCTCGCGCTTCTGTAAGAGAGATCAGTATGATTAATACTTGGGGCTACTACGTAACCATTTTTACTTTTTTTGTTATAGTGTATACAGAGAAGAAATGGAGAATGTTATTTTTTTAAATAATACATTAAAAATACTTTAAATTAATTAAACAAACGTAGTGCGTACTATAAAAATACGCACTATCATAACACCATTCGTCATTCTCTAGTTAGAGTAGTTAGTATTATTATTTAAGAAGGTTGTCGTACGTTTGAATCTTGATAAACACTTCTATTATAGGGCCTACTTTAAACCCGATGATTGTGGATTCGATTCCTACTGGGGGTAACGAATTATGTTTGATTGCTCACTCTGGTAACGAAACAAAGCACGACCTTGCGTTTAGCCACTCCAGGTCAGTGGAAAATGGGGAACGGAGTATCTAAATTCACTCGACCTAACCTTTTATATGCGATATACAGCGTGAAGAATTAAAAATACGACCTGACTGAAGAAGCTGTTGGAGTGTAATATCACTGAGCTCTCTCTGTTCACTACTTGACCACTATATCTGAACATTCTTAGCCCAATTTAAGTATATTATAATTATAACTTGAAGCCTTTCAAAAACCAGTTTATCTGCAATTGGATCATTCACGATGCACTTTCAAGTAAGTAGTTGCTATAATTTATTCATAATATACATACATATGTATGTATGTATGTATGCGTGTGAGTTTTTTTGTTTTATTTTATTAGTACTAAGTATGTGAATATAATAGTTATTTTATAAAGTGCGTAAGCATAAGATCTGTTTTTTTCTTTTATAACATATTTTATTAGGCCGATAAGTAACTATGTAATAAACCTAATGATTGTTAGCTTCGGTGACAATACAACAATATGGTATCATAAAGCTGGTCTGATGATTTAGCGAGGGCCTTATATTAGATAGTCTTGCTCAATCTCCCTATATTCTGGTTCTATACGGTTATTGCTAAAATTTAGTATTGACTAATTTCAGCAATAACTGTTAAGGTTTTTAAAATATTAAAGATTCACCAGTATGTCAATGTATGTATGTTGAGAAATAATAATTTTCGCGTCAATAAAAAATTTCTTATACTATAAATATAGTAAATTCTTTCTTTATGTATAAATGCCAGATAAAGCACAGACGCAACTACGAGATAAAGCAAAAACGAAACTAAGAAAGTTGGCATTAAGTTGAATAAGAGTGCCTCCCTCATCTACATTTTAATTTTAACGAGATTTTACGTGTTAAGGTCTACGCAAATTTGGAGCAGTTGTAACACCATTGATAACTAATGAAAAAACGGACAACGAAGCAATGTGTAATTGTACAAGATGATATTATTATAACAATAAACACATCCTGTTTATTGTCATAATAATGTACAACTCATATTTATACATTTTGATGTGAAACTGTAGGTTACTTTAAGGCTTCATTTAGTAAACGATATCTGCATTCAGTTAGAATTGATCTTAGATAACTATTTTCTTAATTATCACAGTAATATTTAACTTAATAATAGGTACAGCATTTTCTTTAAATCTTTATGGCCTACAAAGGTTTTTATGAGTTAAAAAGTTGTTAAGCATGAAATAAAACTATAACTTACCATACATTCTATTCAATTTCGGTTTCATTTCTTCATATCTTAAAAATCTTCCCAAATCACTATCCTTTAAGTGTCTATCATTGATACCTTCCAACCATACAGCAAGACTGTTCGCATAATCAAAGAATTTAACTTCTAAATTTCTCTCCAAACGCTGAATAAAAAATTGGGCAGAATGATTTCTTGCATTCGCTATTTTACTCATGAAGTTCAGAAAAACGAAAAACGTCAGAACTAGACGCGTCATTTTGACAGTGACTTTACGGCGCGGCAATATTTTCACGACTGATCAGTTTAAAAGTTTCGTTTAAAACATGAAGAAAAGTAAAAGTGGTTTTTTTTTCAATCTTATTATTATAAAGCAAGTTGCGATTGACGTCACATATAAGTTATATATGTGGGATTGACTAAAAGAAAGCTCAGGTACCTATATTAATACTTATTATTTTGTTTGTAAAGGAAGTTAATTACCACGTAAAGTAAAGCAAAGTAAAGCACATTTTTGTAAATTTGTGGCGCAATGCGTAACTGGTATTTATTTCGTCAGTAAGTAATTTTTTATAGTACGTTTTGTATGATTACATAATATTGATATTACGTATGTATGAAACTTTTGAATGAGCTTTTGTAAAAGTGTTCTCACGTTGTATTTTGTAACAATTAAATTTAAAAAATACTTTTTGTTATGATAAATATCAAAAAAGATTATATCAAAAACAATTTTTTATTAACATCTTCATATAGCTCTTCTGATAGCGGAGGTTTTCAGGCTTATTATAACGTGATCTTCCTCGAGTATAATCGATACTGGGTTCTGTAAGGGAAACCGAGGTCTTCCTCTGTATCTCTTGTCACTCATTCTTGCTCCATAAATATTGTTGCCATTCTATCGCCACTCATTCTCTTACGTTCCTAAGACACCTTAGCACGTTCTTTGTCATGTATGTTCGTAAATATCTGTAGTCTTTAAAAAGTTACGGAGTTACAATTGTAATTTTTAGCACGCTTATTGAATCGACTTCTAACTATGTAAATACATCTTAGAAACAGATTTTGAACCACTAGTGACGAACTGGTCTGGTGATGGAACCAGGATCTGAATGCGTAAACTCTTCAAAGGTTACGAGTAGGCCCCGAACCTAGGCTCACATATATAGTACTTCAGCTTTACGCTGTATCCCGCACACAGCAGGGTAGGCAGAGGGAATCTAGTGTTAAGACACTCCGTTCCCCACTTTCTGCCGAGTGCTGGAGGCATTGCGTGTTGAGTGGCAGAACTCAACGCCGCGCTTAGCCTCGACACCAGAGCGAAGAAATGGAAATATAAATTTGAGTAAATATTTTATCTCCTCGAGTGGGGATCGAACCCACAACCAGTCAGTTTTACAGTCACACTACGTGTCGCTGCGCCACGACCGGCCTCGGATAAATAGTACTTGGTCTAGAAAAATGTGATCACGCATACTCCTAGCAAGTGATATAAATCATGTCATAGTAAAAAGTCTTAAAATTAACACACTACGCTACATTATGATGTAGTGTAGTACTGTAGTATGCTATAGCATCTCAAATTTTAAGAAAATTTTTGGCCACCATGTTTTAATTATTTAACATTCCGTAAGTATAATAAAAGAAACACCTAAACTTGCTATACAATTTTAATATCTTTTACTTTTAAGTGTAGTCGTGTGCATTATATAAACAATTACTGAATTGAATAAAAGAAATCAATGATTTATTTAAGAATTCAAAAAAGAGGCCCGGCTTAATCCAGAGACAAAAACGTGTGACTATACGAGGCAAATATTTATATTTTTACCAGAGGCCGGTCGTGGCGCAGTGGCACAAAGTGTGACTGTAAAATCGACCGGTGGTGGGTTCGATCCCCATTCGAGGAGATGAAATATTTATATAAATTTATATTTCCATTTCTTTGCTCTGTTCTTAGTACTAAAATTTAACATACAGACGGCAGTTTTTTATTATATTTTAAATATGAATACTACAATGTCAATGGCCTGATATGTTTTTAATGTCAGAATGAGAATAAAACAAGTTTAATTTGGGCCCAAAATTTTTAACCCGCCCTCGTTGTAAAATTTTGAACAACATACCATATGTAGTTGTTCATAATTAAAGCAAACATTTTATTTTTTTTAACTGTTGGACGAATTGATCTAATTTCAAATAACATATTTTAAGTGGCTAGAAGCCAGTAGTGGCGCAAGGGCCCATGGAAACTTAAATGATATATTATCATTTTCATTGCCTGGCTCTCTGGTAACAAGGCAAAGCGTGACGTTGAGTTCCGCCACTCAACACGCAATACTTTCAGAATTCGGCGCAAAGGTGGAAAAGTTGATTCTTTATACTAGGTTCCATATAGTTCCATATAGTTCCGATATCTCCAACCGTTCTTGAGATAAAAGCTCTCGCCTGACAGACAGACAATAAAGTTTGATCTTAATAATCCTGAAAAATATAAGGTACGTTGGGATAGTACAGGGCGGAGTTTTGATATGTTAGAACAGTGTGACATAAAATTAATGTCTTCTTTTAACCCTAAATAGAATTTATATGGCATAATTGAAGATGATGAAAGCCTGCATAGCTTTAAATTTAGTAGCTTTAAGTTTAAGTACATGAAAACGCAACCGGTTCTGTTTTTGACTCTTGTAAATTTAAAAAATAATAATATTACGACAAAATTTTTCATGAAAGGATAAGTTAGAGCCTAATTTAAATTCACTTCGTTGCTTTAATAGTAGATCTAGAGCTTTTGTATGAGTTTTCTCACTTAATTTACGATTTTTTTTCGTTTATCAGCGTGTAGCACTGGTTTAACTTATCTCGTGGCAATTACTGACCGCCAAGTTAGCATGGAATGGCATATGACTAACATTTCAATATTACATGCTCGAGGCTAGAAAATATTTGCAAATACGCCCTTGCGAGTTGATCTAATCAAGGCGTGTTAAAAAGAATACCGTCGATCATAATAAGTACCGACAACATTCCTTATATCCCTCAAAGCCGTACTGTTTTACCGAAGCGGAGAAGTGAAAATAATTCATCCTCCGAGTGGGAATCGAACATCGAACACGTAACCACCGTGTTTATCGCAACAATATGGTTCAGGTGGCTTAAAGATGTTTTATATAATAAAAAGGTTAATTACTAATTATTATAAAAAAAATATTTTGCGCACGACTTCTCCTTTATGAGTAAGAAACATTTTTTAAATGAATACAATAATTATAAGTATTTCTAAACGCGGTCGAGCGGCACGAAACTTAAAAAAGTGAGTGTACAAATGTAATCTGAGGTCTTGTAATGAGATAATTTTGCACTATACAGCTCCATCGTAAAAAATATTCGTTTTGAAGTTATTTTGTTTTGCTAGTGTGAAAGTGTGTATGGGTCTTTGTTACACAATTAGGTGGAAACGGTTGAATGAGTTTTATTGAAAAAATGTAAATAGATATTCTAAATTTATATAAAAAAAGAGGGACGTAAGAATAGTGTAGCATTGACAGTGTGAAGTTAAAAAAAACAAAACTAAGAAGTACCTTAGATGTATCTTGAATACAGAACTCTAATGACCATCAAGGTTTATGAAAATTGACTTGTCAACAGCATATGGCCCCAGTAATTGGTTTTTAAGCGTCCGTGAGACCGCGAGAAAGTTTTGCGTTCATTGAATGTATAATTAAAATTCAATTTGCAACAAATTTGGTTATTATAACAATAGCTAGAAGATCTATCGAGGCCGTCGTGGCGCAGGTGCTCAACTGTGCTGTATCTGTGGATTCGATACCCAGCCGTGTCGTTGAAGAATGGTGGAAATGATGGTACTTAAATTTAATCATTTAAGTATTAATTTCTTATCCGGATAAAGTGCAACTTAGTGTACCGTACGTTAAAAAAGTAATTTCTCTAAATTGAGCATTGCATGAAGAGCGAAGTATCTGAACACTAGATTCTCTCTGCCTGTATAATGCAAGATACAGCGTGATGCTATATTTTTGTTTCTGAGTGCGGATATCCGAAATTTAATAGTAAATGATCCATAAAATTGTAACACCAAATATTAAGGCAAAAATAATGGTCACACTATAAATGAAGACGTAAATATTATTTTTATAGGCAGTTTACGTGTTTATTCGCTATACTTAAGTCATTTTTATAGCAATTTCTTTAATTATTGTGTTTTCGAAAACACTTGTGGATTCCATTTCCACTCGAGGAAACGAAATATTTTTCACCACTCAACAAGCAATGCCTCCAGCATTCGGCGGAAAGTAGGGAACGGAAGGGTCTAAATGGTAACGGAGTTTTTCAAGACTAGGTTCCCAGATTCTTTCGGCCTGCTATGTCCGAGATACTATAGTGTGAAGCATAAATAAAAGTACTTAGCAATTATATATGATAGGATAAAGACACATGCAAAATATACAAAATAAACGAAAAAAAAAAATACTTTATTAAACATAAACCAACATAAAAACTAAAATTAACAAGCCGGTACAAAAAAAGTTTTTATTTGAAGCTGCTTTTTGTGGTGCGAAGAGCGCTACGTCCTGAAAGTTCGAGTTCCACCCTATTATTTGCTCTTCACGGTTTTGAACCCGTAACCACAGTTCCAGAGGCCGAAAGTATCTGTAATAATAAGTATTTTTATATTATAATTTTTAACCATTACGAAAAAGGTGGTTCTCAGTTTAACCTGTATTCATTATGTATGTATGTTCATCTGCAATTATTTCGCGTTTGGGCGAAGCGATTTTAAGGCAATTTTATTGTAAAGAATTTTATAAGTAAGTTGGTTATTAAAGTGATACTCCACACTTAGGAAGCTTTAAAAATATTTCTAATCTAAAAAAGTAATAAGAAAGATACGATGCTACGCGGGACATAGCAGAGTAAGCAGGGACGGAACCAGTGGCAGACTAGATGAGGACCTCACTGTAAAATTAATTTTACATTTTAATTTTTTTTTCACATACACATTAGTGTAATTGATTTTTCTATTAAACATAGAAAAATAAAATACCAAATATCAAAAATACGTGTAATAGAATTTAGTAAAAAGAAGTATACATTAAAGTTTTAAATACATACAAATTACTTTATATTTATATGTTATACGTTTGTTTTGATATTTTATAGAAATGCGTAAGAATGTAAAACAATCAAAACTCGTGCGCTCCAGCGAGTATCTATCAAACACTTTAAATTTGTTTCTGTTTTTCTTTAAGCACTTGCCATCTTTGCGTAGATGACGAAAGAAATGAATTTATTTTCTCAACTCTTCCTGAACATGTGCCACTAGAAGGAACGCGTTAAATTGCGTAGAGTCCGCAATAATTCAAAGAAAGATTGGAACAAGGACTGAGAAGAGCTTTTAAATTGACTTCTGGGATTTTTCGTTGCACACCTCCATGGATACCTGACATTGATGCGGATTGTCATAACCTTGAACCCTTTAGAATGATATATTAATTTCTTTCGAGATATCCTCATTAGTTTTTTCAAAAATCGAAATTAAACCATACGAATGATTCTCGTACTTCCCAATATGAACATATCTAATGATTAGTCAGTGGTCTGTTTTACTTTCGTCAGGAGTGTTTTATATTTGTAAAATATTCACTCAAACATTGAATAAATTCATTTTGTATCCCTTTTGGCAAATAAGGGGTAATCTCTTTGACCAACCAGCAATATCTTCAAGTTTATAGCAATGCTCTTTCAATACTATATCATCATGTCGATAATAGTTATACCAATTCGAGAAGATTTCCCGTTTTTAGAAATAAAATGTATTCACGATGACCTCGGAAAGCAAGATTTTCAAGCAAGATGACTTTACTATTTTAATTCTAGTACGGTAATTTTTTACCTTCATCAAGAAAGAAGAAAACTACCAAACTATAACTACATGCAAACTAAATAGCCATTAGAAAGATAAAGCAGTAGACATATTGTTAATTAAATATTTGTTTATGGGACTCTCAACCCGAAACTTTCTTTTAAGTATGTTCTAAACGGTTTTTCAAAGGCTTCTTTAGGATTTGATCAAGGGAACTTGTAGCAATTTGCAGGCCCCTTAGGATCAGAAGCCTGGAGTGTACCGCCCCTGCCATCCACCCAGTTTCTCCGCCACTTGACGGAACTTAGATTCAAGACACTCTGTTCTGTCGTAACATTTATGATCAAATTTGAGGCACTGCGAGTTGAATGGCGGAATGAACGCTTCACGCTTAAATGTCGTTGTGTGAGATATGATAATTCACTTCCTCGAGTCGGTATCGAACTCACAACTGTCCCATTGCGCTACGACGCGACGATCTCATATTTTTACATCTATTAAAATATTTGTTAATATATTAATATAAATACTTGCGCCATAATTTTACTTTTTTATGGCTTTACGTTGGGGTAAGCTCGGTTATGCCAATGCCTCCAGCATATATTTTTTTGTGAACACTAACCTTACTAGTGACTCCGGTGATATTCTATTAGTTTTGCCCCTAGTCATAGTCCTTATTATATCCGATGCTGATTTAGATGCACCAGGCTGCATTATTTCGCTGAAAAAGAAAGAGAACCTAGTTCTTAGACATTCTTGAGATTCTTGTCTTTAACCAGAGCGAAGACATTATTAAAAATCATTCACTCCAATGCGAATCACACTTACAACTGTCGCGTTAAGAGTCACAATCTTATGTCATGATCGCTTCAAAAAAAAACAATTATTGGTTTTGTTAGCTACCGCTGTATTCCGCACACAGCAGGGTAGGCAGAGCGAACCTGGGAACCTAGTGTTAAGACCCCGTTCCCATTAAGATACTACCGTTCCCTACTTTCCGCCAAATTCTGGGGACATTGCATGTTGAGTAGCGGAACTCAACGCCGCGCTTTCTCTCGTTACAAGGGCGAGGAAATAAAAATATTATATATTTCATTGTACCTCTGCGCCACGACTGACCTCACTTACAATGGCTATTAATAACCAATTAGTTATTATTAATTACTTAGGATTAATAATTATTTATTATCTATTATTGTCACCTCAATATTCTCCCTGCATCTCGACTCCTATACACGTCGCACTCATGCAAGTGTCCCATGTGACCTGACGCTAAGCAAAGTTGTTCGAATATTTGAAACTCCAATATGGTCGCCAGAAAATATTTTATGTATTCCTGTAAAAAATATAAAAAATATTAATATAAAAAAGATTCTAGAGAGAGGGGAGTGAGAGAGGCGCAGGGGCACAAAAACCCAATTGAGGCAATTAAATATTTAATTATGTCATTTCCTCGCTCTAGTAATAAAGCAAAGCGCGGCGTTGAGTTCCGCCACTCAACACGCAAAGCCTCAATAATTTAAAAGTAGCAGAATCGTAGTAGAGTTTGAAAATTCAAATTGAAGCCGAAATGACTCAATGACGCAATGGTGTGGCTGTAACGCGACGGTTGCAGGTGCGATTGCTACTCGAGGAAATTAATAATTTAGTCTTTTCATTTCTTCGCTCTGGTACAAGCGCGACAAAGCGCGGCGTCGGGTTCCAACACTCAACGCAACGCAACGCAATTTCTCGAAAATTCGGCGGTGCGTAGGGAATGGGATATCATATTTCATCTCCCCGAGTGGGAATTGAACCCACAACCTGTCGCGGTTACAGTCGCGGTCGCGGTACTAGTAGGTATATACGTACTTGATCCGATATAATGTGATATTTTGCTCCAGGATCGAAATCAGCCTCCGTTCTCGGTATAGGTGGAGTTACGCCCTGGAATCAAATCAACACATAATTGATTTCTTAAAAAGAGTTATTATTATATTTTTGGCTTGTTGTGTGTGATGGTTAGATTTCCACTCGGGGGTATGTTTAAGCTTCAGTTCAGTCGTATCACGCATCTGGCAGAGAGTTAGTGTTAGAACACTCCGCTTGCCATCTTCGTCCAATTAACGAAGAAATTATTGTATATAAATTATTTTCATGTCCTTGCTCTATTAGATAATGTTCGGCGTTAAATTCCGTCACTCAACAAGCAATATCGTAACTATTTATGAATTAGTACTTACTTGATACCTAAGCTTCATTTGCCACCATTTTGTGTTCATGTTTTGGACACCATCTTCGAAAACCGACCAACGCCACTAAAGGAAAAGGAAAATTATAACAAATATATACAATATATTTTAAGGTACACTTAAAGTCCGATCTTTAGTATGTGACTTTTTTACAGTTCTTTTTCGTAAATTTTATTTACGAAAGTTTTTAGCGTTATAGCTCTTGAGTAGCACCAGGGAAATATAACATTAGTATTGAGGCTATTTAATATAAAATATACAATAAATATAATGTGAATGTAAGTTTGTTTGTTACGCTTTCATGCTAAAAGTACTTAACCGATTATTATGAATCTTTGTACACATATTCTTAGAGGTATTATGAAGGACATAAAATAATACTTATTAAAACAACCCTATGGTTATAATATAAAAAATAAGTTTAAGTGAGCGAAGCCGCGTTCCAGTTTTATAGTAACATAATAGAGTTATACAATAAAGTGTAGCTCACCTGATCTACCATAAACGCAAATGGTAAATATGCAACTTTTTCTAACGCCATGGACATTAAAAAGTTCATGCTAACTTCATAGGGGTCAAGGGACCTGGAAAAAAATTACGGTGTATGCCGCGTATAAAAAAGAAAGTACGCAAAGAAAATCCACTTTTGGAACCACTTCCTGTTGAAATGAAATAGAAAATAAATACCACGTTTTGTATTGTTACCAGAAAATGGAAATCATTCACTCCTCTGAGTAAAAATCGTATCAACTCTCGTGTTTACCGCCATACGTTGTGCCGCTGCGCCAAGATAGTTTCTAATTATTTGAAATACCAATATATTCTTTGAAGGTTTTAGTATGTTTGGATTATGGATACTAAAAGGCAGGCAAGGCAGGGTCGACGGATAGACGCACAGGACAGAGCTTAGTGTCATACTCCGTTCTCGATAATGTGTATTAATATTAGCTGGTGGAAGACAACGCGAACGCCGCGTTTTATCTTGCCAGAGCGAAGAAATCATTTTCATGAAAAAAACTGATTATTTCTATATCGATTTGTCATGATTTCGACGAACAGTTTTACTTTGCCATTGCGTTACAGCTTATAATAATTAATATTGAATAAAGCAACTGTTGATTTTGTTGTCGGAAGTCTTGTCCTTGGAAGTGCCATCCGAGCCAATGTACGGTAGTAACGACTTCTCCATTTGACCATTCAATATGTGCATGTAACAATCTAGCCTTTCCTGCAGCTTAAATTAAAGTTTTAACCATTCTATTTATTTACTCACTTGTTTTGATAAAGCCCCACTCTCTGCAAATGCGGTAAATTATAAACAGAGAGAGTCGCTGCGTTCGCGACCGCCTCGTGGAATGCTAGAAAGAGATAGATGGAAATTTCTTACTTTGTTAGAAAGAGAATAGTATCTGAACATTATAAAAAAAACTTAGAATAATTCGCAGATATTTTTTTAGCATCTTCAGGCTTTTTCAAACATAGCAAGGGTAGGCAGGCGGTATTATGAGCGTAGTATTAAGATGCTCTGTTCCCCATCTTTTGATCAATTTTTCGAGAAACTGGTTTTTGGATTTGTAGAGATAAATTAAATTAAAAAATTAAATTAGCTTCACGCTATATCCCGCACACAGCAGGGTAGGCAGAGGGAATCTAGTGTTAAGACACTCCGTTCCCCACTTTCTGCCGAATTTTGGAGGCATTGCGTGTTGAGTGGCAGAACTCAACGCCGCGCTTTGCCTTGACACCAGAGCGAAGAAATGGAAATATAAATTTAAGTAAATATTTCATCTCCTCGAGTGGGGATCGAACCCACAACCAGTCGTTTTTACAGTCACACTTCGTGCCACTGCGCCACGGCCGGCCTGTAGAGATAAAGATTTTTATTTATACATTTAGAAGGTTATGATACTTCAGTAGGGAACGGAGTGTTTTAAAACTAGGTTCCTTCTGTCTCAGCTGTGTGCGGGATACAGCTTCAAACTGATTTATTCATAATAGGAGTACTTCTGGACAGCTGGGGGCGACCAGTTAGTTTTCTGCTGTAATTAATAATAATAATTACAAACTAAAATGCTTTACAACTCTATGGTAAAAAATGTAGTGTATCGCATTTTACAACATGTAAGAGTAGGCAGAACCAACCTCCGTTCCCAAATTGTCGTTCATTCTTGAAATCATTGAGTTTTGAGTGTCGGAACTCAATGACGCGCTTATTTTGTTACCAGAGCGAATATAAAAATTATTCACTCTCCTTAGTGGATTGAACCCATGACCGTCGCGTTTATAATTTAACATTTTGCGCCACAATGTTTTTTTTCTTACCAGGACTAGCTCCATCTCTGAAAAGTTGTGATTGCTCCGCATATTGTAGATAATATTGTATGTGCGCCATTTCGTGATGCGTAGAAATCAAATCTTGCATAGTCACTTCTGTACATTGTTTTATTCTAAAATAGTTGTTAAAAAACATACATTTGAAAATATATTTTTTTAAAATTTTAAGTTATTTATAATTTTAAGCTTTGAATGTCAATTTAAAATGTTGCCGTGTGATCCCGGCCTAGAATAGGATCATCTTGGTACTGGTGGTGTCGTAAGAGACAACTAAAGTACGTGTGGTAGAGTCACGTCGCCAGCAATGGCAACACGCATGGGCAGACTCGACCGGATCATTACCACCCCCGGAATTTAAAACCGGCGTGAAGTAGTGCCACTGCGTTTCGCATCAGGTAATACCGGGCCCCGGCGCCCAACCCATCATAAAGGCCGGCAACGCACCTGTAACTCCTCTGGGGTTGCACGGGGTCGTGGGCGGCGGTAATCATTTATCATCAGGTGACCCGCACGCTCGTTTGCCGTGTCTTTTCCATAAAAAGAAAAAAATTAAAATGTTTTCTTGAAACCGTCGTGACGTATAAGATTGCGTCGCGTTTACACGGGGCAGAATATGAATTTGATTCGAAACTCGAGGACTCGAGGAAACAAAATATTTAATCGTTTAACTTATTCGCTCTGGGATTTGTATCTAAAATTTAAACCCACACTTACCTATAATCAATCCTATTACAGAAATCCCAAGCGCTGGCCGTACATTGTACACTCAAATGCGAAGGCCTAGCCAGCATTGACCCACGCCAGAACTCAGGGGGTACCGGTTTCAAACCCATTGACGTGTAGAACTCTTCTGCCATTTGGAACATTCTGAAATTGATTGTCTTATTTTAGGTTTTTAGCACGTACGACACGTAGACTATATTTTTTTTAAAGTTTACTAAAACTATTATTAGCAAATTGTATTTTGCTTTTATTTGCTCTTAACCTAGGCTTATAACTAGACATTTAGACAAAAGAAAATGAAATCTTAATATTACAATTAATCCTTTTTTTTACGTACAAACTGCATTTCATTACCACCCAAATCAACTTAATCGATACAAAACACAATAAATAAATATCTCTAACAAATTATCAACCTGTAGCCATTACCATAACAATATCCAAAAAATAAAAAAGTAATCCCCAAACCTTAACGGTGTAAATCCCTGTCTCAGCATTTCGGAAGTCACATCGATGTTAGGTGACTGGGGGAACGGCATTACTAGATCCATTATTGATTTCCAGTTCTGTGCCCACATGTTGCCTGCAATGTATAGAGAAGGTTGTGGGTTCGATTTTTGATAGTTAGTAACCTTTTATATTTGTTATAGAAAGTGTAGCTTTATGTGTTTTACCGCATGGCAGAACAGGCACAGTATATGTGGAGAACCTAGTGTTAAGACAATCTGTTCTTCCTTTTATACAAAATTCAGGACAAATTAAAATAACTAACTTTCGAAACTTTTAGCGTTTTTCCTTATCAAAAAGGGAAGTTGAAAATAGTTTAAGTATATACTTAAATTCCATGTGTACGTACAATACTACATATATATCTGTACGTGATCACTAACAACTATATGTATACGTCTACTATACGACGATCCCGTCATATTATTCCATTGCTATTATATTTCCTGTGCATTGCCGTTGAATATTTCATTGCTTGTCCAAGTTCTACTCATTTCGGAGTCTAATATAATAGGTGCGAGATATTGGATATGGTGCGATTCATACAATATGACAACAAACTGAAAAAGTACGTACCCAACAAGTGAGCAGGAATAGGTCCATCAGGCCTCACGGTGTTTTCGCCATATCTCAAAACTAGTTTTCTTCTCACATACGTAAATAATTGTTTGTAAAGCGGTACCACTTGATTGTAAATCTCTTCTAGACTTGCTCTGAATGAAGAATCTTCGTAGGGGGCACGCATCTGGCCTCCAGCATCTCGAAATCCTGAGGATTTGGGGGAAATAATTCTATAAATGACCTTATCAAAAATATTTTATTATTTTATCAAAACTGTGAAACGAAATAGATCATATAAATAAAAGTTTTGAACCCAAACTATCTCATCCAATTTCCAAAGTCCGAAACTCACCAGTATTAATAGCAGCTTCATTAGCCAACTGAACGTATCTCATGAAACGATTCTTTAGTTTAGGGCCAGTTTTGTCTCTAAAACTCTTCCAGACATACAACAATTCACTTTCTATCCTAGAATGGGCTAGAATCCTAGAAATTTCTGGATCTAATTGCATGTCACAGTAATTTGGAAAATCATTATTTTCTAATGGTTGGTAGTGCTGGTATGGCTGGTTTGCCAGTTGGTACGACTGATATCCCCGGGTTTCGGGATATTCTGTAGGATAAGATGGCAGCCTTGGTACGTGTGGGTCATAAGGTTTCTGTCCGTACGGACAGATTTTAGCAGAATTGTAGATTTCTTTCATTTCTGCTATTAGTTGTTGTATCTGAAATAAGATTTAGAATTGGTAATTTTTGGATTATATATAAATTTTAAAATATTTTTTTTACGCAAATTAAGCTTTTATGTGACTAAGGAAGACATTTATTTACGTAAGACATTATTTTTTCTCTTTTTTAACTATGTTACTATGAGGTGAAAAAAATAATAATATTACTATAAATTTATCCATTACCAAAAAACAAAAAATATATTCTTACTTCACTAAATTTTTCATCAGTTAAAGCAGCTCGACTGGCCTGAACTATCCTGGCAAGCTGTCTCCTTCCTTGAGGATCTGATACCCTGGAACCATCGAAGACAGCCGCCTTCCTCCAAGAAAGCTTCTCAAATTTGGAGTTAAGAGCCAGTTCCTCTAGCATTCTTCTACGGTTATATTCCGTTATGTTGGTAACGAACTTCCATTGTGACATTGTTACTCTGAAATGAAGTAAATAATTTTGATTTTGGACCAAGTTATTTATTCGTATATATGTATTTAAAACTACACAATGGATGCTAATAATGTTTTTATCAATAGACAGAGTGATTTCAGAGGTAGGTGTAGGTTTAAAAATATTTGTATAATATACGCATGTATTACATAATTACTATTATTCACTACGGACACGTAATTTTTTATTCACGTTTACATGTAAGTGACTTAATAATATTATAATTATATGCGACGGTCGTGACTTTGATGCGCACTCGCGAAAATGAAATATTATTTTTTCTACTAATGCGAATAACATAAAGGCTTTGGTATTTGAAAGAAATAAAGAAAGGACGGCATGCAAGATTAGTGTAAATAGTAAGATATTAGAATAAGTGATTGAGGTGGTATATTTGGGAAGTATGTTCAGTAGAGATTGAATATACGTGATGGATGTGGAAAGGCGTAGTCGTGCCAGTAACTGAGTTAATGGTGCCTTAACTGTATTGACGAGACAGCGACACGTCAGCACAGCTGCGCGTTTGGCAGTACACAATGCAGTGTTGTTACCGACGCTGTTATACGGCAGCGAAACGGGAGTATTACAGAAGAAGAATGAAAGAAAGTTGAATGGTGTGGAGATGCATATTTTCATAGGATATGCGGGGTCAGCTTAGTTGATCGAATTCACATTAAAGAGATACGGCAGGCACCATTGATTATGTCACGGTGAGAATGAAGAAAAACGATCTCAGCTGATTTGGCCACGTCGACAGAATGAGTGATGAAAGAATTGTATAAAAGATTTATGATGGAAAAGTGAGCGGTAAGAGAGGTAGGGGGAGACCTCGGTTGACCTTCGAAAACACACTATCAAAGATACTAGAGGCAGGTCTCGTAAAAAACGTGAGGACTCCCAGTGGAAATGTATGAAGAGGTTCATGACAGTGAACGAGGCGAAAAAGGTATGTAGAAACTCTCAGACTACCCCGCTAGCTGTCTTAACGGTAGGTTCTGCGGTTCTCTCTGTTCACACTATAATATGGCGAATTTTGAGTTACCTGTAGCACATTCCCGAAGCTTCTCGATCGTACTCCCTTAGAAACTGATTAGCTTCAGCAACATTTGTGTTTTTGCCCTGTAAATGAGATATATACTTATTGTAATAAAATTCATTGAATGTAAGATATTTTTGTAAACTAATATTATTCATAGATGTTAGTTCAATCTGCTTTCGAGAGAGTGGTATTAAAATATTTTTTACTGCCATGTACAAGAGTGGACAAGCCCAATATTGAGCAATAAAAATATTTTTTAATTGTGATATACATTTTTTTAAATTAATAAATTAGAATGACTTCAGACTAGGCAGTGTCTTAAAAAAGATGGCACTAAAGCAAAACCTGAACTGGCTCGTTTCTTTCTTATATATATTTTTTATTATTAGGTGAAGTCCTTATAAATCTATCTTCTATGAGGTACGAGACTTCTAACTAATTTAAAGGGAACTGTGTTCGGTTTTTGATTTTTATTTAGTTTCTGCTGTATCCCGCATATAGAAGGACTACTTTCTGCACATTTTTCGAGACATTGCGAATTTAATAGTGGAACTCAATGCCACACTTTGTCTATCAGAACGAATAAACAAAAATAACTCATTCCCCCGAACAGGAATAAAACACAATCGTCGCGATTCAGTCATATGCTGTACTGCTGCGCCACGACGACTTCAAAATGAAATAAAGAACATGATTTATATTTTGACTATTTTATATTTTACTTTTTTCTGAATTTACGAAACTGTGTCTTGGGTAATTGGTTATTTTTTATATCATAAAAATATCCAAGAAAATTGAAGATATAACCTTCATATGTCAACAAAAAATGTCAAGATCATTCTAATGACAGGATCTTTGGTAATTTAGCAGAGCAAGTGCATGTCCAGAACGAAGGACGTAAGACAATAGAGACGCACAAATTATAAGATGACATGCTATTATATTATTTTCTGTTTGTAAAATTGGGTCATTTTTAAGGGTTCCGTACCTTTTAAGGAAAGAAGAACCCTTATAAGATCACTTTGATGTCCGTCCGTCTGATTGTCTGTCAAGAGCCTTTATCTTATTAACTACCCAGAAAATTTAAATCATATACTCTACATTTACTTAAAAAACAATATGATTGTTTATATTGCAAATAAAAAACGTCAATTTCGAGACTATGAAGGGAATGAATTTTAATAGAGCACTTCCAGTAGGCCTACAATTATGAAATTTGGTTGCTAGCAGCTAATGGTAGACAGTACTAGTTGAGGAAAAAAATTAAAACTATACATAATAAGTTCTTTGATTTTCACGATTATTACACATATTAAATGAAACTAATTTAACCGGATTAATCGCGTATATTTAAGATTTTACATTTTGGAAACCCGACGTTTCGAACACTTTGCAGTAGTCCGTGGTCACGGGTAAACGTCGGGTTTCCAAAATGTAAAAACCTTAAATATACGCGATTAATCCGGTTAAATTAGTTTCATTTAATATTAAAACTATACATTTGTGCTAACGCTAACTAGTTCAAGTGAGGTATCAGATGAAAAGCCTCTGGCAAAACTGGCTCAAAATTTCTGGCTCTGATTTTTATATTATATATTTTGTTTTTTTTTATTTTGTCATTATTGTATGTTTAAAAATATCTGACTGTATAATAATTAGGGTTGTTATTTTTCTTTCTTTATATCTAGAGGGTAGTTTTAGAGACGGAAGCGCCAAACGCCACAGTCTCTGCATTTTTCGTATTTCGGAGGATAAACTGTATCCTCGAAGGTCAACTGAAATCTTTCACTGCCTCTGGTACCACAGTCACTCCTAACTCTTATTTGGAGGAATAGTTATTCGTATATACAATTTTTATTTTCTTGGACTGTTTCAGTAAAGTCTTAACACCTAATGGGCCGAGTATGGAGAATAAATAACATACATTTATTATTTTTAATATTTGATTTTTAAAATTGGTGTATACTCGTATGTTTTGATTCTGTTGACTTAAAAGCTTAATTTTTCTATGCTTTTAGGGGCCGTACGTTAGGATATTTGATATTAATTTCAGCTTGACATCTCCACATGATCTCGAGATAAATGGTTTGGATAGACGAACACAAAAGGCATTATAATGTTAATCCTATTAAGGTTCTGTTTTCAACGCTTGAGGTACGGAACACTAAAAACAAGAAAAGTCGTGTTACAATCACGTATACAGTGTACAGCATGGGTTTAATAATCAAAGAATAGTACTTCACTATTATACTATTACGTATAAAACAATGGCAGTTTTGTTCCGGTTAAACGATTTTGACGAACGTAAATGTTGAAATATAATGTTTTTTTAATTAAACTTTCGCTTTTAATTTGTAAATATATTTTATAATATCATATTTAATGTTTTCATTTATACACTCTGGTAACGAGGCAATGCGCGGCGTTGAGTTCTGCCACTCAACACGCTATCTGTATAAAAATTCAGCGGAAAGTCGATAACGGAAATGTCTTAATGGGATCGGAGTGTCTTGGCGCTAGGCTCCCATGTTCCCTCGGGCAACAGTGTTATGTGCGAGATACAGCGCGAAGTTAAAATAATTAAGTGATTATTTACTTTTGTAGTAGTATACACATGTGTTGTTCGAATAATTATTAGTTAAAAAATTACAGAAATAATTATGCATGTTTTATTTCGAATCCTGATGGAGACTGGTTTATTTGATTCTATACTTATTATATATGATTTATATGTGAATGAAAAATGATTTTTTTACTGAGTAGGAATAAAGGACCGTGTGATAAGTCACTTTTCTGCTAATTACATGATAAACAGGGCGTTTTGCGCCTTTAAATTTTACTAATTGAGGCATTGCATGTTGTGTGGCAGAATTTAACACCACGCTTTGTCTCGATCTGATACCCAGCGGGAGAAATGAAAATATTAATAAATAATAGTACATTTCCCTGATTAGGAACCGAACAATCGCCGCGTTTACAGTCACATGCTTGTGCCCGTGTATGTGGTTATAAAATATAACAATAAGTTTAAGCGGGCGAAGCCGCGCGTGGGTCGTTAGTTACTAATTATCCTAAACGTGATAAAAACCTTCGACTCTATTTTTTTACAGCTACATGTATGATAACTGAGCCATAATGGTTCGTTAAAACAAAGTCGGGTTATTGTTTAAACGACCTACTTTTCTGGCGGAAAATTTTGTCAACTTCGTCATGGGTTCTGGTCACAACGGAGGTTTCTACTCACGGAATACGGGAAATATATTAATTATTATTTATCTAACGTATAATTAGAAAGAAAAAACTTATATAATGTATCATAAATACATTTTTTTTTATGATTCCGTACCTCAAAACAAAAATCAGAACCCTTATAGGATTACTTTGTTGTCCGTCTGTTTGTCGTCTGTCAAAACCATTTATCTCAAGATTACGTGGAGATTGAGCTGAAATTTATATCATTCCAGTTAGGGGGTTTCATCAAGCACAGAAAAGAATAAGCTTCTACTTTCATGCATCGTATCTGCTGCATTTTGTGTGAAGTTTCCCGTGTAATCGAAACCTATAGAGGAATTTTCCGTAGACCTACAACTGTGTTTGGCAAGTAGTAAGAACTTATAATATAAACATAAGAAAATATTCGAAAACTTGAATTTATAGTAAAAATCTTTACAAACTTATATTACTTGCAAACTTAAGTTTGTCAAATTGGAACGAAAATTATGATTGTTTTTAAGGGTTCCGTATATTTAAAGGAAAAAAGGAACTCTTATACTATCACTCTGTCTGTAAAGACCCTTCATCTCAGGAATGCTTGGAGATATCGATTTGACAAGTAAGGAACGGAGTGCCCTAACCCTAATTTTAGGCCCTCTGCCAACTCTGCAATGGGCGTGTACAGACTGAAGCTAAAACAAACAAAACCTGACGAGCTCGAGTCGGGTTCGTCAACCGAGGTTGCCGTACAAAATTGGAGGTCTCGAGCTTTTCCTGAAATTCAAGCTAAGCTTAGCCAGAGCCCTTTCATCTGAACTCCCTCACATGAAGTAGCGGCTTTAATGCCAAATTATATTTAGGCTATTATTTTTAGGATTTAACCATAAGTTTTCAGATTTTTTCCTGAACTAGTACTACCTGTAGATGCCAGCTAGATTTCTTGATTTGGACAACAACCAATCTTTATATAGCCCAAAATTATTATTTGGTTATCTGTTGTCCAATTTTATTTCAAATTTTAATAATATGATTTTTTTATGAAACATAAAGTAGTTTTAAGTTTTTTTTTAATTTTCATAATACGTAAGCGATAAATCACAAATATACCATTTTTTGTATTTAATTAATTAGTTATACTTAAGCGTTATATTTATAACTGTGCGTGGAGAAACTCTCGTGTTATCAGATCTTAGTGAAACTATATTTTTTCACTCGCATTAAGTAAGAGGCCATTGTGGCGCTGGGACACTAGTGTGCTGTGAACCTGTGACGGTTGTGGGTTTGATTCGATATGGGGGAGCGAAATATCTACTATTTTCATTTTCTCGCTCTGGTAACGACATAATTGGGCCACTCAACACATAATGCCTCAATAATTTGGCGGAAAGTGTTGAATAGAAGTGTCATAATGGGGAACGCAATTTTTTAACACGAGGTTCCGAGGGTCCCTTTGCCTACCCTGTAATGTGAGGAATTCAGCGTGAAACTGTAAAAAAATAAGTATTATTTATCAAATTAATTTTGCATGTTTTATTAGCCGCTTATATCTACAGATTAAAATATATATTATGTTTTATTTGTGTAATGTAATTTTAATTATAGTTTTAAAATAAATTAGAGCACTGAATTGGGTATATAAATAAATGTAATGACTTATTTTCAATTTAGACTTTCAAAGTGATATTTGAAATAATATTTGAGTATGATCAATTAAGGCTTTCAAGTACTTACGTGTTTTAAATTTTGTAACTTTATGTTTGTCTACAAGTATCTGTGAAATTAAAAGTTACATCGTGATGATCTTTTTTGTTTGTATTAGAGATAATATATCAGGACCGAGTCCAAGTTCCATAAAAATTGGTAGTTTTTGAGATAGGAGAATCAACGCATTTCGATATACCTATTGTGTGGGTATAATAATTGACAGTTGTTTCAAATATGTTTTATTTAAAAAAAATCTATGTCAGTATATAAATACTGACAGAAATATTTGTAAATAAATTTTCTTTTAGGGATGTAATACAGGTAGATTTTATTTTAATTTAGATCGTCGTGGCGTAGGGCTTCAAGCGTAGCTGTAAATGTGACAGATTATGTAGTCGATTCCCAGTCACGGGAATAAAATAATAGTTTTATTTCCTTGCTCTGTTAACGAGGCAAAGTTTGGCTGTGAGTTCCGCAACACACCACGTCTCCAGAATTCGGCGGAATGTGGAGAACAGAAGTGTCTTAATGAAAAACAAAGTGTCCTAACACTAGTTTCCTATGCTCCTTCTATCCTACTGTGTACGGAATACAGCGTGAAGCTAAAAAAAGGAATTTTAATTTTTTTAATAACTCACCATCCTCATATAGTCTTCACTAAACGCATACCGTGTGAAGAAAGCAAGAACGAGACAAATTATAGCGACCGCCATTTTAAAAAAAAACACACAAACACTTGTTCAAAATAACATTTTTTTTAAACCAAATTTATAACTTGTACTGATTTTTGTACATCAAATCATTGTTAATTTAGAGTTTTTTTTATATATATTATGTGAAATATGGGAAGCTGTGTATGTCTATACGCAGTTGGAACTGGGGGAAGACTGTTACAATGGTGAAGTCGTTATTGTTAGTTCCATGCTTTGCTGAGCACGACGCTGGGTGCGGTGTAAGTCAGATATCTTCAGTTTTGTTTTATCAAATATATAGTACATTTTAAGATATATATATATATATATATATATATATATATATATTCATATCTTTTTGTTGACTGAGAAGCTTGATTTTTCCTGGGCTCCAAGGGACCGTAGGACTGAAAAATGGACGAAATATCGAAAACGAAGTGACACACAAAATTATCTTAACCCAGTAATCTAAAGTGTATTTAACCGAAACGGACGATCGCGTGTCGGTGTGTGACATGGAAAGATGTTATTTAAATAGAGTTACATACTTATGAACACGTTATTTAAATTACTCGCTATATTTAAGCCCTCGCTATATCTTTAAGTTTCTGAGATATTTGAATTTCTTATAATTCTTTGACTTTTAAAGTATCACGCTTTATCCTGCATATAGCAGGGTGTTAAGGAATTACACGTTGTGTGGCGGAATACAACGCCTCGTTACCGTTCAAATCGTTACCGTATATATATCGTGTGCGACCTCACCACAGGGATCTCTCTGCTCCTTGCTTTGGTAAGGTAAGAACGCGTAAAAAGAGCCCTAACACTCTATATTATCTCCTTTCATTTGCTTTAGGAAAAAAAAAATAGATATAATAAATCGAATCTACACCCACCGTCCATTATCACATAATTATAACAGTTCAATAACCAATAAATCACTGTCGCGTTAATAAATAATAGTCACACTGTGAAATTTTAATAGATCGCGTGTAGGAGAACTCAGTAGCATAATCATCGGAATTCATGTATAAATTTTGTTTTTCGCATTAACGCGCACACGCAGCGTAGGCGAGGGGAACATGGGAACCTTTGTGATAAGATATTACGTCCTCCACTTTCCGCCTAATTATCGGAGCATTGCCTGTTGATTAGGCGGTATTTAACGCCACGCTTAAAATACCGTCGTTTGATACCAGAGGGAGGATATGAAAATATGAAATACCTATTTAATTTTCCCGAATGGAAATCGAGCTCATGAGATTGGCACTTTAACGGTCTTAATTTGTATTTGTTTTTACCAATGTAGTTTATAATTTATTGGTTTAGCTTTTCGCTACGTCTCTTTGACTTGACATTGAGAGACATTGAGTGGTGGGACACATAATATAATATGAAATAACACATTTAGTCAAGATTCAGTGGGAAACGGAGTGTCTTAACACTAGGTTCCCTCTGCCTATCCTGTGTATGCGAGATATAGCGTGAAGCTGATTTTAGGTAGTTTTCAATTTTATTCAAGACTAGCTGTGCCCTATTCGCTTTGCTACATCATCAACTGAAAAAGATTTGAAGGAAAGACAACACAAATATTTAATTGACTTTAGTCATTTTTATTTATTGATTTTGTTCATTGCAGCATTTCGTTTCAATGGGACATACAATATTCCTTGTTTTTCCATCTGGCGCGTAAAGGAATAAAACAGAAGGTATTTTTTACATTTGTTAAGTTTTATTCCTTACTTAGGAAAGAAAAATCCTTATATATTTAACTGGACTGCTGCGTTCTGAAAAGTATAAATCATATCAGGTTTTCCGGTGCGTGAGCAGTCCACCTGTCACGGCAATATACGAAATTCATCGGACTCAGAGTGGCGCCATCTCTTGAGGAGTGGTCATAAAATACAACTTAGCAACCTTCGTGTGCTTATTCACAAAAACTTTGATCTCTGAACTGCATGTTTAAAGATTTTATAAATAAAATACAAACATGGATTTTTATATGCAAAGATAGGTATAATGTTGTCGTATAATGATGATGTGCTATATATTTGCAGGCAACTACATGCCTTGAGTTCATGACGGTAAAATTGACAAAACAAAACAAATGACGGTAACTTTTTTAATGAAAAGATTTTGATGAAACAATAAATGAATGAAAGTAAATGTTTTACTGAATTAAAACAAAGGAATTGCTGAAAGTTTAAGTGAATCGCTTTAGTACTTTCGAAGATACTTAAACCTGATCATACACACATCATACATATAATCTTTTTAAATGTCCCTCTACCCATTTTAGTCAATAATATTTAATAATAAAAAAAATCAATCAAATCAGCTTCACGTTGTATCCCGCACACAGTAGGGTAGGCAGAGGGAACCTAGTGTTAAGACACTGCCCACTTTCTGCCGAATTTTGGAGGTTGGCAGAACTCAACGCCGCGCTTTAATTTATTCATGTAATTATGTTTAGATGAAATTAAAATAATACTTGAAAGTTGTCCCTACCTCAGTCTGTCATTATGCTAGAACAAAAGTAACATGATACCCATTTTATGCTCCGAATATCACGTATTGTTATATGTCCTTTCTAAATACTTGTTTAAGGAAAAAGATAATGCAATTATTTATTTTATAATAATTTGAGGTCAATTGTGGCGCAAGGGCACACGAGCGTTCGGGTCACCTGGTAGTAAGTGGTCACCGCCGCCCACGACTCCGTGCAAAACCAGAGGACTTATAGGTGCTTTGCTGGCCTTTAAGGTGGACTACGCCCTTTTTGAAGGTATCCAGGTCGTATCGACCTGAAAACACTGCCTCAGGTAGACAGGTGGCGCATTGAAGCAAGCTCCTACGATACCGCATACTAGTGGAGTGCCACGTATCCAGGTTATGTGGATGGTATTGTAGATTATGACGTACTGTACTGTGATTAGTTGTGGGTTCGAATTACACTCGAGAAAATCAAAGTGAGGACAGAAAATAAGATTAGATTAAATTCAGAAGCAAGAGTAAGGTAAAAAGGCACAGGCAACCATCTGTTGATAGTCGAGAACATCAACACCGTATCAATGATACTGGAGGAAAGTCTCGTAAAAAACATGAAATAAATATCTTACATCAAAATAAATATGTTTTATTACTATTATTTTACTTATAGATATATATATACAAGGTCACTTATGCTAAAAATATACTAAAAAATAACATAAAAATTATAGCCTTTGAGTATATCACTAATGAAACCAGTCAGTACCAAGTGTTCTATTTTATTTAATGAAAAATGACAGGCGAGCGTACGGGTCACGTAGTGATTGTCGCAGCCCACGACCAGTGCAACACCAGAGGAGTTATAAAATGGAAATATAAATGTTATAACTATTAATATGAAATGAATTTGTTTTAGATTCCCGCATATAACAGGTAAGGCAAAAGTGATACTATTCAAGATATACGTTCTGAGATTTGGAAACCGTCCAAACATTATAACCAATAAGCCAAACTTTCTCATCAAGCTACATGTGGCTTAGTAGTCAGTAAAATTCTCCCAACACAGATGCTAAAAAGGTATATAAGTTTTAATTAACGTATACGAATTTCGACGTAGCTTGCTTGATGAGAGCATATGGCTTGGTGGTCAGAAAACTTGGATGGCTTGGTTTCCTAGGGCCGCGGATTCAAATCCCGCTACGTTTAAATTGTTGAGTATTTTTTAAGTGTCTTTATTTCCTAAATCTGGAATAACAATTTAAAAGATTGGTAAAAAGTAACTTTTATATTAATATTACATGGCGTATTTTGGACACTGAAGACAATTTATTTAAAACTAAAGTCTAATGTAAGTTGGACCACTTGAACTGACAGATTAAACAAAAAATATATATTCTTAAAGTATCTTAAATATAGATTACACCTAAGACTAATGCAACTATTTACACATAAACTATGTATAAATAAGTAATCAGTCAACATTACAATCTATGTTAAGTTTACAAAAAATACTAATGTCAAATAAAAAAAAAGTAAATGTGGCAAAAATCTAATTTCAATTCTATTTATTTAAGTGATAATTTTAAGTCATTTTGTATAATTAAAATAATCATTTGTCAATGTGGATCGAATCACAACACAATGACCGAATGTACTGACAGGCACTACCACTTTCCATTACAAAACAATGGTGTTCATGCTTTAACTTGTTTGATGTTTGAAGCCTGAGTTCTGATGAATAAGCTTTATTAATGTTAAGTTTCATCTTAATTTGTTTTGTAATTTTTGCAATAAAGTGGAACAAAACTCCATTTTTAAAGTGTTTTTCCACACTTAAAAAATAGTATTCTCTCTTGCCAAATGATAATTCTTTGGGTAGCGGAAATTTGTAAAAATCTCCTTACAGAGATGCTAACAACATAAATAACTTGTAACAAGCGTATAAAAATTTCGACGTAGCTTGATGAGACCGTATTGGCTTAGTGGTCAGAGCGCCCCGGCGGTTTCCAGGAGGCGCAGGTTCGAGTCCCGCTGTGTTCAAATTTTTTATACGTTTTCTAAATCAGTATAAAACGCAACTGTTTTAAACGTTTACATTTATAATATTAATTTCATTAATGATTTTCATTCACAAATAAATAAAATAACAAAAAGTAATAAATGCATAAAAACTATGAATTTTAGTACATATTAATGTTTTAAACATTTTTTGTGCTGTTATTTATATAAAAAGAAACATACATTTTAACTACTTTTTATACAAAATTATGAATAAAAAACAAATTAAAGCTCTCGTTTTAGAATCTAATTATCTATTAGATACGATTTTGTTCTTTATTATACTAACAACATAAAAAAAATAAAAAGGGAATAATCTCAGGAAGAGATATGTATCTACCAATTTTTTGAAGAGATAAATGTGCTGAGAAAAAAAAGTAAAGAACATATGTATATAGACACATGTTCTGTTTCAAATGTATATTATTTACTTGTTATGAGTAAATAATGTATATTTACCTAATAAAATAGCAAATTAAGGAAAACATCAGAAGGACATTAGATATTAAATAATTTTTTATTATTATATAAAATATCCAAGTACACAAATCTGTACTGTAGTTTGTAATCTTAACAGTTTCTCATATCTTCTGCATATAACAAAGAAATCTAGTATAAAAACACACAATCCTAGTTCCTGCCCAATTTAGTGCCACACTTTTTCACTGAAGAAATAATAAGTGTTGATTATCGGTAGAAGAAAATATTTTTTTTTACATTCACACTGAATCTGTAATAGAAATATTTCACTCTCCTGATTGGGAATCAAACCCGCACATCAAATTTACAGTCAGGTCAGTACTACTGAGCCATAGCGGCCTCTAACATATTTAAAATATATTTACAGTTTCAAACAATCTAATTTAATTTATTTTTATATATTTCTAATATATGTATTTAAAATTTATTTCTGTTCTATATTATAAGTTATGATACATTCTCATTTTCATTCAAATTCTTATTAACAATATTAGCTTTAATACGAGATGATGTATCAATACCGTGACGTCGACTCATATGTTTCTTATAATTAGAACCATTAGTAAAGTCCCTTTGACAGTATATACATTTGTAGGGTTTAACACCGGTGTGCTGACGGAAATGTAAATTGAGCCTTGTTTTAAAACGAAAGGCCTTATTGCAGTATTCACATACATAGGGACGTAAGTCTGTATGTACAATAGCATGGGATACAAGATGGCGTTTAACTCTGAAACTTTTACCGCATTGTTCACATATAAAAGGTTTAAGACCAGAATGGAGGCTCATGTGGGATATAAGGTTACCTCTAGCTCGGAAAGCTAGGGGACAATGATCACATTTGTAAGGTTTAACCTCGTCATGAGTAATCATGTGAGTGCTGAGACTTCCTTTAGTATAGAACATCTTTCCACATACGTGACATGCAAAGTTACGGCTCCTATCAGTATGTAAAACCTTGTGTTGAACTAAATTAGGCCGACTTTTGAATATCTTATTGCAATGATCACATTTATGTTCCTTACTTTCCCCATTAATTTTGATTTTCTTAATTTTTTTTGAGGTATCTTTGAAAAACAGTGATCTATGATCATCTAATTCTTCTGGAGATTCAAAATTTGTACCACAATTTGTGCATTTTGTTTTGTAAACTTCTCTATGCTCTTTCACTTTATGATTTTTTACTTCAGAAGTTAATACAAAAACTTTATTACAATATTCACAACAATGTCGCAAAGCACTATTGTGTGTTCTTAAGTGTCTCACAAAAGCTCTGTAACTATTTAAAATCTTCTCACACTCTATACATTTGAACAAACAGCATTGATTGTGAATTTGGAGGGAATGGAGTTGTAAAGAAAGTATACTTTTACACAATGCATCACATTTGGCACATCGACAAGTCTGATTCTCCCAAGTTACATTGAATGAGAGGATATCTATAGGCAACTCTGTGTTATCGTCATATATTATATTATTTTTTACTTGTTTCCGCTTACCTTTCTTTTTCTTAATCTTTTTTAAAGGTACATCACTATCTGTGGAGCTTAGGAACCCATTTTCTTGTGAGAAGTCATCGTCACTATCATTTTCTGTTTTAACAGCGTTTTTATTACCAGACACATTATGGGAATTACCAGCAACATCAATAACTTTATCAAAAACATTTTCGATTTTTACTTCCAATTTAGGTTTCTGAAACTCATCCCAATTAATATCAACTGGTTTGCCAGGTATTTGTGAATTGTTTTCTTTTATACTACAGTCAGATATTTCAATAGTTTCTTTGGATTCTTTGAGAAATATCGAAGATAATTTGTCCTGTGCTGTACGAACATTATTAAGAAATGCCCAAGTTCTTTCTAATAAATCGAAGCATGAAAAGCATATTGTATTAGGAAGTCCGTTAGGTGAGGATATGTCGATATTTATCCAGGATAACTTTGTAATAATTTTCGATGTAAACGCCACTTCCTCTTTCGGGGTTATTAACTGAACGGGCGGCGTTGGTTCCGCACATAGTCGACAATATGGTTCTGTTTCTTCAGTCATTATTAATAATTTCTTTATTGGTGTTGTATTTTATTAATAACTCCGAAATATTCCAAAAAAATCACAATAAACAATGAATTGGTTCATTTGACGTATAGACGCTTTAGTGTTGCCATATTGCACACTTTTTGACACTATACTATGGGCTTTTTCTTTTTGGTTACAAATTTAACAATCTCATTTATTTATTTATTTAAATGTAAATATAATTATTGTGGAACTATAATATAATATAATATATATATATATATATATATATATATATATATATATATATATATATATATATATATATATATATATATATATATATATATCAAACCATCAAATCAGCTTCACGCTGTATCTATCCCGCACATAGGGCAGGCAGAGTGAACCTAGTGCTAAGATACTCCGTTCCCCAGTTTCCGCCGAACTTTTCGAGGCATTGCATGTTGAGTGGCACAACTCAACTCCTTGCTGTGCCTCATCACCAGAGCGAGTAAATAAAAATATTAAATATTTTTAATTCCCCAGATTGGGAAGTGAACACACAACAGTCGTGTTAATTTTTAAGTAATTGCAGAAATACGATTGGATCTCAGATATGGCTTGAATTTCAACTCGATATCTCCAAGCGTTCCTGAGATTAAGGTTCTTGACGACTAATAGACAGACATACAGATAGACTCCAGGACAACAAAGTGATCTTATAAGGGTTCCTTAAAAGGTACGGAACCCTTATAAGATCACTTTGTTGTCGAGACTTCGACGAACTTGACGAGACACTCCGAACTCAACTTTTCGATATTCATCCAAATGGGAGACGTGTGATAAGTGGCTTGCCACTTAGGGGAATATATTACTCCCATTTACCTGAATGAGAATCGAATCCACGTCCACCGCGCTAAAACGCGCGGTGTGTGTGTGTGTGCCGTGTGGTCCCGGCCTAGAATAGGATCATCCTGGTACTGGTGGTGTCGTAAGAGGCGACTAAAGTACGTGTGGTAGAGTCACGTCGCCAGCAATGGCAACACGCATGGGCAGACTCGACCGGATCATTACCACCCCCGGCATTTAAAACCGGCGTGAAGTAGTGGCTTTATGCCATTGCGCTTCGCATCAGGTAATGCCGGGCCCCGGCGCCCAACCCATCTTAAAGGCCGGCAACATACCTGTAACTCCTCTGGGGTTGCACGGGGTCGTGGGCGGCGGTAATCACTTACCAACAGGTGACCCGCTAGCTCGTTTGCCGTGTCTTTTCCATAAAAAAAAACGCGGCGTTGAGTTAGATGAAAATATTCTTCAATATTGATTCATTCCACCGATTGGAAATCTAACCAACAGCTTTCGCGTTACACTCGCACGTCTGTGCCCCTTGCGCCGCGACGGTGTCCACCATATGTTTTTGCTTAAATACAGACACCAAAATCGTTTTAAACTAACAGTCTTAGGCTTAGGTATAAACATTATTTAATTCTGCTGAGAATAAACATCGTGCATTTTGTAAAATAAAGTGTACATAAAGTTGCTTTTCTTAACCTTGCACTTCGTGACTTGATTTCGAATATGTTTAACTAATTCAAATATATTTATAGAAAAAAGAATTAGTAAATTCATTTCTTTGTGTAACAGAAATTCTAGAAGTTTTTTTTTAAGTTAAAGTTAGTTGATAAACTATATTATTTTTCAGTGTTAAGCTTCACGCTGTATCCCGCACACAGCAGGGTAGGCAGAGGGAACCTAATGTTAAGATAATCCTTTCCCCACTTTCTGCCGAATTCTGGAGGCATTGCGTGTTGAGTGGCACAACTCAACGCCGCGCTTAGCCTCGACACCAGAGTGAAGAAATGGAAATATAAATTTAAGTAAATATTTCACATCTCCTCGAGTGGGATCGAACCCAAAACCAGTCGGTTTTACAGTCACACTTCGTGCTGCTGCCACGACGCGCTGGCCTCTGGCCTCAGTTTTAAGCATTTTAAGTATAAAAGCTAGATCCCTACTCGAGGAATTGAAATATTTATTAAAATTTATATTTCCATGTCTTCTCTGCTCTGGTGTCGAGGCAAAAGCGCTCGCGAAGCGTTTAGTTCCGCCACTCAACACGCAATGCCTCCATAATTCGGAAAAAGTGGGTAACGGAGTGTCTGAACACTAGGTTAAATAAGCAGAGGAGCTTACCCTGCTGTGTGTACAGTGTGAAGCTGATTTAGTTATTTTTTTAGAAGTCCACAATCCACTTATTAGGGGATGGTGTTGTTTCATTTACTGTGTTCCTAAAGCGGCTAAGTCTTCAGAGAAGGTATTGAAAAATTCTGACACTGTATGGCGTTTTACGATAATTAGGGCCATGTCTGCCTCGCTAGGGACATTTGATTAAAGAGCTGAAAATTGGAACGTCCCGCCAAAATAGGTACCTACATCTGACAATGCTGGATTGAATTGGAATGTGGGAAAAAATACATTTCGGTATTCCATCATTCTTGTGCTTTGTGAATTTTAAGTAAATCTTGATACAAGTATTCTCAAGAGAAGTGATGACGAAAACGAAAACATAAATAACCTAATTTGAGTTTTAGCTTTACTCTGTATCTCGCGTAGCAGGGTAGTCAAAGGGGAACCTGGCACTCCGTAGCTTAATAAGACACTTGCGTATATGGGCATAAGTGTGTGGCTGTAACCGAGAAAAGTCGTGGGTTCGATTCAGACTCGGAATAATTCTATGTAAATTATTTTTATAACTCCGCTTTGCGTATAAAGTTTCGAGTTTAGCTCCACGTCTCAACATGCAATATCTCGGAAATTGAGCAAAAATGACAAAAAATCATAACACTAGGTTAGAAAAATGCGTAAAGCTGCTAATTTCATAGGAAAATGGTAATTTTTACAGGTAAACTTAGGTAAATGAATAGAAAATAACTTAAAATGACAAAATCTAGACTGCATCCTAGGTCAATGGCACTAATAAGGAACTACTCAGTACCCTCGTCACGTAAAGCCGCTATCGGCATCTGAATCGTTATCTGTTTAGAGGGCAATTTTGTTTGCTTTGCCGTAAAATTGTTATATTAGACGGTGAATTTCAATTGATTACGGTAGTTTTTATGGTTTTAAAGCTAGGTTACTAATATCTCTTCTTTGATATCTGGAACGCAGGTTTAGTGACACAACACTATGTTACTTGTGAATATGCCTTTTTTCTTTACTCGCACCTCAGTCACTTTGTTGTCTACTTTCCGCGCAATTTTGTTTACCATGATGGAGAAATGAAAGTAATTTAAATATAATCAAACGAAATCGAATCCACAACTATCGCGTTTACAGTCGCTGTCACGACGTTCAGTTCTTAGTATGGTTTTTTTATTAGCTTTACGCTGTTTCCCTCACATCGCAGGGTAGGCAGAGGGAACCTGGGAACCTAATACTGCGTTCCCATTAAGACACTCGTTCCCCATTTTCTGCCGAATTTTAGAAGCATTGAGTGTTGAGTGGCGGAACTCAACGCTGCACTTTTGGTCTTTCTTAGTATTATTCTAAATTTAACTAAGATAGAGATATTTTTGGGGACTTTAGTTTCAAACAGATTATTCGAGGTGAGCACGTTCCAATTGTCCCTCCCATTCTTACGCCCATGTACATCATGTAACGAAAGTACGTATATTTTTATAAAAAATATACAATCTACGTTTTAGTTTCCCGAAAAGATATTTTTTTCCTGTTAAAATGAAAAATAACGGGGCGTAAGTCCTAAAAACTCGCGGACCGTTACAGTTGTGTGGAGGAGTTTATAAAATGACATTTTTATTTTTACGTTATAAAACCAGTTGACAGAAATAAAGTATACATTTCTATGAAAGTACACATATCTAAATAGATGATAAATCTCATCTTAAATGGTTTTATGGACTTGAATTTGCACTTCTTTCTTTGAAATAGATACATTAAAAACTTTTTTTTTAAATTTTACGCTTTTTACTTTTTACGCGTATGCAGGCAGGCAAGCAGGGAGAACCTAGTGCTAAGACACTACGTTTCACATTTTCTGCCGAATTCTGGTGGCATTGAATGTTGAGGGGTGGAACTCAACGCCGCGCTTTACCTCGACACTAGAGCGATGAAATGAAAATGTTAAATACCTCACATCCTCGAGTGGAAATCGAACCCAAAACCTTTCGCGTCTATAGTCACATACTTGTGCCCCTGCGCCACGACTGGCCACTTGAAAATTAAATTTCAAATAACATATTTAGGTATGTCTTGAAATTTTATATAAAACTATATGGTCTATGATAAAATAACCAATCCCGCTTAGGTTCACTTATTTATATTTCCATTAAAGTTTATTCAGATTTTACAGATACAGAAAGTTACCTCCAGTTAGATCATATATGGTCTATATATTATTTGTATGAAACAAACCCTCTGGAGACTGATAGGCCCTCTTCCTCTTTAGTGACCTTCTTTCAATATCATTGACTCTGTTCTCGAAGGTTACTGAAATACTCTCCATCAGCCCTGATCACTTTCAAAATTTTATAATATTAAACTAAAGTAACTTTGTTGCTAGAAAAAAGACAGAAAATAAGATAATTTCTCGTTAAAAATAATCAAAGTAAGTCTCAATCATTCATCAAGCTCACCACCCACCTGATAGCACACGTTTTGGCCAACGGAATGTTTGTATGAAATATTCAAGATAAGTTATTCCATACGGGTACAAATAGTGATGTATTATATATATTGTATAGTGTTGTAGTACCTACATATAGTGATGTGATTATATTTAATTCGCACGCGGTTATTTACCTTTGCAACTGGCTTGGACTTAAAAGTGTTAGAGGGTTTTTGTTTTTATTTTACAATTTTTTCCGATTTTTAGTTTTTTTGATTCTTAACTTGAAGTAGGTTTTATAAGGATGGCCTTCTATCTAGTATGCCTTTAATGATTTTTAAGGTTTTTAACTATTAATATCTATGGTCGATAGATAAAAAAATAACTCACAAAGTATAACAAACCAAAGTGATTGTTGCGTTATATTTTTATTTTATTTTAAATATTAGATATAAGTAATTTAAGAAATAAAATTCTTTTTTGTTAAATTCTTACTAAAAAACGTATAATAATCAGAACGTAGTTGTTTTCTTTTTTCTTCGCTTTCTTAGTAAGTATTTTTCTGTCGTAAGTGTGGAATAACACATAAAAAATGTAAAAAAATAAAACCTTTTTGTTTTTTCTACATATTTTTTTTTATTATATTCCAAATTTGGACACTCGGCACCCTATACTCATTAATTAGGTGGAAGATAGAGAAAATAATGTCTTAACACAACGTTCCCCTTTACCCAACCAATACATATGCGGGATACAGCGTGAAGTTTTTTTTAAATTTTATAATTGAATAATATCGACTCCATCGTTTGCATTGTTCCTCATCACAGACATCATAGTTTTATGTGATGCTATCAGCTGTCGCAAGATTTTTGGGGTTCAAATTGGAAATGGAAATATCTTTCAATTATCCTTTTTTTAATTGTCATTGGCTAGCGCGTTTTAATTGCAAGGGAAGGCAGAGGGAACTTAGAGCTAAGATTCTCCGTTCTTTTTTTTATGTCGTATAATGTACCGGAGAATTGGGGTTAGAAAAATCTTAGCTATAGAATAAGCATTTAGATAGTTTAACCACTTATATTTTATACATAATTATAAGAAAACAATTGTCAAAATAAGTCTAAAAATGAGGAACCAAGTATCTTAACAACAGGTCCGCGTCAGTTGTTTGCATGGAAAATTCTCTTTTTTTCCCGTTTCCCCAGTAATTTCGAGAAATGGAGGAGAGGTTCTCTCCTCCTTAGCCGAATTACACGTAAAATTTAAAAGTTCCTAAGCCCAGTAGCTTCGCTAGTGAGTTGTCGGTAGATAAATCTACAGAACCACTAAATTTATTTAAATAATTTAGATTCTGTTCGTGCTCGCAAATATTTTTAGGTTACATCAATGTACAGTTACCTGACTTGACCTTAGTACTGTTAAAGATTGTCATCGATTTAGGATTCCTAAAAAGGAAAATGGCAAAAAATTGTTGAAATTGCTATAAAAAAATTATAGCTATCAGACAGTATACGAATGTTTTTAATTGAAAAATAATTTCGTTTTTAATTTTATTTAGGCGGAATGCACTGTCAACGATTGTGGGTTCGATTTTCCTATCGGGGGAATAAACCATTACTGAGGGTACTCGCCTGGTAACGAGACAAAGCGCGGCGTTAGGTGGCCCCTGTGCTACGACAGCCTTAAAAATAGTAATAAAATATAAGTTTACCTAATACTATATTCTTAAAGAGCAACAAAAAAAACTTAGTAAGTTTTTATAGAACCCTCCACTACCGATTTAACGGATTATATGTAATCACAATTAAATAATTAATCTCAATTAAACATTTATAATCCTAAATCATGTTCAAGTTCGTGGTCTTGACCTATAGAAATATACTTCCGCGTTTTTTCCAAAAACCATTAATTTAATCCCTTTTTGTTTTTTTATTTTTAGATATTTCCCATTATGTTTTTTAATAACTTTTTGTTGTATAGCAAGATGAGTAGAGGCAATATAGTACCCTCCGTTCCCTACGCAACAAATACCTACTCAATTCTCCTGCCTATTCAATTCTGCTCGCGACTGATAAAACTCTATATAAAAAATATAAAAAGGTAAAGCGTGTTTTTCTCTCTTTTATTAAAATAAATTTTGTAATTACATTATATAGGCAAAAATACCGAGTTTCACGCAATATCCCCAGAATTCGGCGGAAAGTAGGGAACGAAAATGTTCTAATGGGAACGGTATATCTTTACAATAGGTTCCATCTGCATACCCTGCTATGTGCGTAAAAAAATAAAAAGTCATATATATTTATTTCTATTTATAAACATTTATAAGCACAACGATCGTTCTGAAACCGAAGTGACATATCACCTAGTGTTAAAACCTTGCTTTCTCCATTCTCCACTCTCCGGTTAGGAAGGAATTTATCCGAACGTTATAAAAAAATGATTGGCGCCTTCTCAGATCATTATGTAACGTAAGCATTATAAAATTTATTTTGTCACTCATATTTTATCACTCATTATTACAAATATGTATACACGTCACGTTCTCGATACTGTAAATGATTCGTGAAAAACAAAAGATCAACGCTCTATAGATTTATACTCGAAGTGTGACGTTTTTAAATATTGACTTATGATTTTAAAGATGACTTTGACTGATGGAGTGATTGGTAATATAGAAGGGTGTGCAAAGAAAATATAGTGCTACTACACTCCGTTCAATGCTGCCCTTCTGAATTTGGCAGTTTGCCGACTGATAACCGGAACTCTATCCACATTATGGCTTGTTCTGATAAATAATTCGATTTCCCGAATGTGGATCAAACCTATAACCGTCGTGTTATTTTGACGAAAAAAAAGAATATGCGAAAAAGAGTATGCGATAACAATTAATCAATAGATTGTGTATACAAGAAAACATTTTAACCTTTTCCAGCTTCTCGCTATATCTGGCATATCGCAAGGTTGGTAGAGAGAAAATAGTGTAAGACTCTCCATTCCACACACACCGCCTAATTTTCGCGACATTGAGTATTAATTGGCCGAATACAACGCCACATTTTGTCTTGTCACCAGAGAGAGCAATTAAACTGAAAACATTAAATATTTTTACGAGTGGAAATGAAATTATACGGGGTCGTGGGCAGCGGTGGTCCACCTCAAGCCCGGGAACGCCTGGACAACTGCAACATCTCTACGAGTGTTTTTTGTTTAGTGCTACTTAATATTAAGATTCTATCAAATCAATTACAATTTTTTTAAATATTTACCTAGCACAGATTAAAAATAATCGTTTTTTAAAATGAATTCGTTTGAATATCACCTAGCTTCGCAGTAACAACACTAAATTGACACAATTAACATGAACTTGTTTCCTAATCATGATAAAAACGCGTGGAATTAAACTCTGTAAAAGGTCACTTAAAGCTAATAATTGTTATACATTGTATTGTTATAGATTGTAAATTTTATTATTGTATAGATTATGTTTTAAATTACTACTATTGAGTTTCTTACCGATGCTTCTCAGCAGAACTGCCTTCTGAGACGTGGGCGATAGCTTCCAGTAGAACTGATATTACTGATAATTTCATATATTTTAACTTTAACTTGCCCTGATTGTGTAAAGCAAAATTTTGATGTTAAATTATATTAATTATTATTATTATAACAAAATTTAGTTCTAGGTTCTCTCCACTTAGGCTAGTTAAAGAAATGTAATAAAAATAATTTATTAATGTTTCTTTTTTTAGTTTCACATTATTGTATTCCGCACGAAGCAGGATAGGCTTATCATATTTCAGTCGTGACGCAGAGGGACATGCGTGTGACTGTAAACGCGATGGTTTTGGGTTCCATTCCCTTTTAGTGGAATGAAATATTCAATATTATAATTCTGTCGATCTGGTACCAAGACAAAGCACGGCGTTGAGTTTCGCCACTCACCACGCAATGCCTCAAGCATTCGGCGGAAAATGGAGAACAGAGTGTCTTAACGCTAGGTTCCTGTGCCTACTGCGTTGTGTGCGAGATAAAGCGTGAAGCTAAAAAAATAGAAGAATAAATTCCTTTTTATTTTAAAAAATATTTATACGTTATATTTCTTGTCAGTCTGTCTGTTACGATATACCTTAGTTGAAACTTTATTCAAGAACCTGTCAGAGAGGCATCAAGTTAAAGTTAATATCACACATTAACTTTGCGTTTCTATGAATTTGCTTGAAAATATACACAATTTTAAAATTTTATTTTTAAATTTTGTATGCCATATATTATTTTCATTTATCAGCTCTGGTAAACAAATCGCGGTGTTAAGTTTCGTAGTTTAACACGAAATGTATCGAAATTGGGGAACGGATGACCTTAATACGAGTACTAGGTTCCATCTAACTTAGTATGAGGGAAAAAGCGTGAAACTATTGTATGCCATATTTTATCCAGATATACCAAAATATGGGAGAATTTATATTCTTCTTTCCTTCCTTGTCAACGTGATGGTTGTAGGTTCAATCTCCATTTGGAGAATGTTCAACGTAATTCAAAGTAAACTCACAATATCAATTGAAAAGTGAAGAACAGAGTATCTTGAGGGATTCATCCTGCCTAGCCCTACGGGAATGAAAGTGAAGGTGCATATTGCAAATATATACTTACTGATTGACTGATTTTCTTAGCAACAATTTGAAGCCGCTACCCCTGTTAATATTACTATCGCATATTTAACAGTACATTGTACAATGAGTCATGATAGATTTTTCACCAATAACTGAAGACTTTATAATATATACATATAAATAGATTTGCTAAGTCAAGGTTGTTTTGAATTTGACGCTATTTTACTTTCGGCTCACATCTTGCGGGACGAAATATGTACGGTTAGCATAAAAAAAATTGAAGAGATATTATTAAGCAAATAATAGGCAAATAGTGGCCAAGTAACAATTTATTGAGCCTGCAGTGGAGTGGTTTGACCTACTTCCTTTTGTTTTCCTTGCTTTGTGAGAAGAAATATAGAGCTTAAAACGAGAGAAAAAAGAACTTGATAGGAAAAATGACACTAAAATGAGACAAATACTTATTCTATTTAAAAAATCAGCATGGGCGTAAGAGGGGAGCCGAGTGGGCCGTACCCACCTTAAAATAGTCTGGTGCCCACCCCAGAAATTTTACTTACAACAAAAGTTTGCCTGGAAAGACAAAAAAAAATAACATTTACTAGCTTACATATCCCCCCCTCCCCCGTAGCAAATATCTGTAGTTACGCTGATGAGATTCAGTCTTACAGTATTAATGTTTTGTCATATTAATCAGGACATGTGGAAAAATCAAAAGGAAAACTATCTTACGTACTAAAAAATACACAGCGATACTTGATTTTTTGTGAGGTTCACAATTTGTTTGTTATTAACTTCTAATGGATATCGAATCTATATTTGATGAGTGCTATTTTATTATTATTATTTTTTTATGGAAAAGACACGGCAAACGAGCGTGCGGGTAATGTTAAGACACTCCGTTCCCCAGTTTTTCGTCAAATTTTCGAGGCATTGCGTGTTGAGAGGCGGAACTCAAAGCCGCGCTTTTGTCTTGGCCTTACAGTTTTAGAAAATGACACGACCATTTTTAATTCAAATACATATATACTATTTTGGAAAATATATTTATGTTCTATAGTGTAAGGCTGCTTACATAAAGTGTAGTAGTAGTAAGTAAGTAAATCTGTAAAAAATGGAGAAAAGAGACGATTTTCTCTACATACTGACAATTGTGTATATTACACAATTGTAAGTATGTAGAGTAGTAGTATTTAATAAAAAAAAATATGATAATTTAATTTTAATTTAAAAAATAATTTTATTAGATAATATGACCAAAGATTTTTTTCGCTAACGCTACCAAATCCTTCATTCTGGATTCCTCGAATAAATAACGCGACGGGCGACGTTTATATAAGACATAGAGAATAAAATATTCCGCATTCCCATTTGTCGTTGAGTGGGGACGATACGTGTAGTGATTGAATTCTCTGTATTTTTTTTCTTAGTTTTTACATTTCTTTTCATATTGTATTGTGCAGAGATACTTTTCGTTTTTGAGGTAAGTAAGAAAGGTTTAAATTAATTTTTTTATTTTATTTTATATTAAAAAAAATATATATATTTTATAAAATTATGTTAATTTTTTGTATATATTTACTTATTTAAAAATATTTATATTAATTTCAATGAAATTTTAATGTAATAATTATTATAGATAATTTAAATATAATAATTACGAAATATTTTTTTAATTTTAAATTTAAATATAGATACAATTAAAAAAATACCTACAATAAAAAAATATAGAATTTAATTTATAAAAGTTCGTTTGGTAAATTTAAGTTGTCTAAACGCAAATTTTGACTATAAGTACATTTATAATGAACGAATGTAAATCTACCTAATAGGTAACATTAATACTTAAAATCGTTTTTCCCCAATTTCATTGCAACGAGCAAAGTTGTATTCCGCCATCTAAATTAAACAAATTAAACTCTCTCTCTTTCTCTCTCTCTTATAGTTTTGTGAAAATCGGGGACCAATTTATGATTCCTTATTTTTACGCTGTAACCAGCGTATAGCAAGGTGTAATCTAGTGTTATGACACTCCGTTCCTCACTCACCGCCGAATTGTCGAGGTATTGTGTGTTGATATGCGGAGCTCAACGCCGCAATTTGCCTCGTAACCAGAACGTAGAAAAAAAATATTATATATTTTCATAATGAAAATGATTAAGTATAATTAACCCACAGCCCTTGCGTTTACAATTTACATCTAGAGGTTGTGTCGATGCGACCGCCGTTATATTACTTTATAAAATTCATAATAATTAAATGTTAGTTCATAAAAAAAAATGTTCCAATACATTTTTTTATATTTTTTACTTTTTTTTAGGTTTTAGGTAAAATCAATTCAAAATGGCTACAGTTTTAATACGATGCGTATTATTCTTTGTGTTGTCGTTCTATGTGTTTGGAGATGAAATAGAAATGGAAGTACACAGCGGGAATGTCCTGAAAATGTTAAGGGTAAGTATAAATGTGATTTTTTTTGGAATAACTCAAAAATTATGTCATTATTACGCATTTATTTGTCACAAGCAACCCAAAGCGCGGCTTCGCCCGCTTAAACTTTTGTTATGATATATTTATATTAAACAAATTATATAAACCTTCACATAAATGGTTGCCTATGTGTTGTTTTGATGAGTACTGTAAAACTATATTTTAATCCGTTCAGTAGTTTTTGCGTGAAAGTAGAACGGAACGGTGAAAAACGTAAAGATATATCGGAATGGCTATATTTATATTGAATTCTCGGTAGACGAACCGTGGCGTTGAGCTCCGCCATGTAGTCTAATGTCAAGAAATTTGAAAAATAAAAAGAAAATAGGTAACGAAAAGTGACGTGATTAGATTGAATCAAAGTGAAGATTAAAAAATAAATTGCGTATTTAAACCCATAACCATTGCGTTTACAGTAAAATCCACTGTTCCACGATGCCTTAATTGTCATTTATCTGTACATCCATAGAATAAAATTGAGGTATCTGTCTGTGATTTCAAAATATTTAACTAATCAAGGGCATATGTACCTATAGTTATTTACTCTATAATGTTACAAAAACACAAATTTGAAATTATGGTCGTCTTTCTATATGTCCTGGCTAATCCCGGGAACAGCTGAACTAATTGCTATGGTACTATTCATGACGGAAAACGTTGTGCAGCAATGTTTCATATCCCGAATGTCCAACAGAATCGGGATCTGCGCAAGGAAAATGCCTATAATTCATACAAGCGACAATAATAAAGAGGTCCTCATGAGATTCGAACTTGTAACCACAACAAAATAGTGTATTGATTACAATATTATAGCAAGGTTACGTAACCGCAGTAAATTCTATCTATATAATAGCGGTTTTACGTATTATTAGTATAATATATCTTGGTTTTAGTGTACTACAGTTCTTTTTATTAGGCTATGGATTGATTGAATTTTATAAATAGGTATATAAAAACAGCGCGTCGCCACTTAATACAATATGTTTCTCCATTCATTTTTTATTTTTATTTCAAGCCGTATGATAAATAGGAAGAAGGAATCTAGTGGATAACACAATCGAAAAATTATTCAGTGGCTCAACGCCGAGCTTTGCCGTGTTACTGACGGTTTTGGGTTCAATTCTCACTCGAGGGAATGTAGTGTTTAGTATTTAGTATTTACTAGTAGTACTGGTTCATTTCTTTGCTGTGGTAACAACGCATTGAGTTCAACCAACACGCAATGACTCGGGCGGCGGAAAGCGAGTGTCGTAACACTAGCCTTTCATATGAGGGATATAGTGTGAAGTTGACAATTTTTTTTTTATAGGAAATGGTCAATCAAACAGCCACAGAATCACTAAACCTACCTGCAAACGCCACTTCTATTAGAGAAAATATTACTGACACGTTTAGGTAAGTTATAAGATGGAGAATGCTATTTTTTATGAACATTCAAATATATTTGACTTCTATTCTCTGTTCCATTTCGTCGAGGGAGGGAATCGAACTCACAACCTGTCGTGCTTATGGTCACACGCTTGTGCCCATGCTTCAAGACTCTCAATTATCATAATTTGAATTTCTTGCTTTAAACATATTTGAGTGAATCCCGCAACAGCAGGGTAGGCAGAGGGAACCAAGTGTTAAGACACTCCGTTCTCCACTATCACCGAATTTTTGAAGCATTGCATGTTGAATTGCGGAATCCAAAGCCTTGCTTTTAGTCTTGGTGCCAGAGCGAAGAATTTAAAATCAATACATAACCGTCGCGTTGCGGTCGGCGTTACAGTCAGACTTTTGTGTATCTGGGCTACGACGGCCTCTTAATATAGACTTTTATAGACCAATTTCTATCCAGTTGTGAAAACCGTACATACGGGTACTACGCAGACGTGGACAACGAGTGTCAGATATTCCACGTGTGCTACCCGTCGCAAATGCCGTCGGGAAGAAACATTACTTATAGGTGGAGCTTCATTTGTCCGCAGGAAACTGTTTTTAATCAGGTAAAATAATTTAATCGTTATTTAAAGTTTTTTTAGCTTCAAGGTTAATTTCTGGGGGGTGGCCAGAAAGGTCCCTTTTGCTTCGTCCACTGTCGTCGACTTCTTTCCCATGTCCTCTGGTCGGTCTTCATACTGTACGTAATTTTTCTCTAGTATCTTGGGCACTGTGTTCTTGAAGATCATTAGGGATCTCCTCAGCCCTCCCTTACTACTCACTCTTGCTTTACTATATTTAATAATTGCAATAATCATTGATTTAATGTTAATGGGTTTAAAATACATTAGTTTATTCAATCTTCTTCGATAAAGTGTGGTGTTGTGGTGTTGTGGCGTAGATTCGATTCCCATTCGAGTGTGTGAAAATGTATTATTGCTTATTTCCCGGTCAGGTGACACAAGGCGCAATGTTGCGTTTCGCTACTTAAAAAAACTTTGTATTAAGTTGTACAATTCAGGGTATTGCGTGTTAAGTGACGGAACTTACACTAGCTTTGTTTTCTAGATAATTCTTTCCTCCAAGGGGATCGACTCACTATCGGGGTCCACGGCCGTTACGGTCGCTATACGATCTAACCCACTCATTAAAATGAATAACCCCATTTCAATTACAACAAAAAAGTAAATTAACCAATTCCATTTATTTAGAGAAATGAACTCATAACCCTCTCGCAAATACATTTTCCTCTGTCACTGTACAACATATACATTTATAATTCTCTGTTTTGATGAAATCATAGTAACTTATCGCGAAATCTCAAGTTAAATCTGTGACTTATTTATCAGATAAGACGGTTTTTGCGTCGCCTTTACCCAGAAATGCATTATGGAGAAGTAGAATGCATATATTTTGTACTCAAATACGTTATATGAATAATAATTGAAAAAGAAAAAATATATATTAAATACGAAGAAAAAGGATCCGAGGCAACCGTGGATTCGTGTTTCAGCGCCACAGCGTCTGCCTGTAAACGTGACGGTTATATTTCCATGTGGGGATAATAATTTATTTTCATTTCCTCGCACTGGTCAAGGCAAAGACAAGAAGACTAAGCGCGGTGTTGAGTTCCACCACTCAGCGCGTAATTTTCGGAATTATGCAAAAATAGTGCGTGGGGCAACAGATTGTTTTAACTCAAGGTTCTCTCTGTAATCTAGCTATACAAAATACATTGTGCAGCTAAAATAAGATAGAAAGCGTCAACATGTCGTATAGTCGGAAAATTTGAATTTGGACATGACGATTTTCATTTAATGATAAATATTAAAACAAAATAGTTATATAAATACTAATAGATATATAATTTCTAAAATAGATATATAATTTTTATTTTGTACATAATTCCAACATAAATTAACTAAACTTAAAATATTTTTATAAAAATATGTTTCTCAAAATTTTAGGAAGTCTTAGTATGCACGAGAGTAGCAGATTCGATACCTTGTGAAGAATCACCCAACTATTACGATCTTAATATGGAAATTGGCAAAATAGCTGATCCAGACTCGAACAAAGAAGAAATAGAAATAGAAACAAATAAGAAGGAAACCGAACAAATTCCAGTCCAGAAAGAAATTCGTAAACCAAATCGTAAAAGGCAAAATATTATAATGGAGGCTTTAATGAAAGAAGCTGATGAGGAAATGGAGGTAATGGAAGAGGTTTTGGAAGGGGGAAAGGCAGAAGAATCTTCCATCATTGAATTTAATGCAGAATTAAAGCCTGATAATGAAAAGGAAATACCCGAAGTTATAAAAGTCGAAGAAATCAATATTGAAGAAAAACCTTTGGAAGTTGTGTCAGAAATTGATGAAAATTCAAGATTAGGATCTGAAAGGAGTTTAAGAAGACGTGGAAGAAAGATTAATAGAGGTAGTATGAAGTTCCGTGGCGATGCTTGAAAAAGATCAACGATATTGTAATAATAACTGATTATTGTAAATAGTATATTATTTAGTGGAAATAATAAACGAATCAACTTTTTTTTTGTTTTTATTTTTAAAGCATACTTGCTAAAGTTTATGTTTAACATATTTTATAAGTTTTTATTATTACAAGAATAAATATTGAAGTATGATTAAAAGAAAGTACTGGATATGAAAATTATTTAATTAAGTAATTCACTCAAGAACATCACTTTGTCTTCTTTTCCTAATAAATTTATTAACCCTGACTAATCTCTACTATCTCTACTAATTCCTATTTATAGAAATGCGGAAGTAAATCTGTTATCTGTGAGTGTGTACTTCTTTCATGGTTAAATCACTACACCAATTTTAATGAAATTTAGTACAAACATACAGTTGATCTTGAAAAAGGATACACGCTACTTTTTCTTGCGAAAGATGGATTTCTAATATAGGAAAAAACTTGTATGAATAGTTCGTAGCTGTAATATCGAGACACTGTGCGAATTCTATCTTATTTTGTAATAACTTCATTTCTAACAAAAGAGAGAGAAAAGGGTAATCAAATTATATATGGCTAAATAAAAAACAACCGAATTTTTACTTTACTATTCAGACACTGGCAAAACTACTGATATATTTTTTAAATATTCTGTAATAAATTCTATCACCTTTTTTTTTAGTTCATGTTTTAGCATTTCCTTGCAAGATATTAGATTTTTTTCTTTAATTTATCAGTCTACAGATTTTCGATTGATATAGTGGTTGCGAATATTTTGAACAATTGTATAATAAATATTTCTGCATTATACCTGCCTCGTGTTTCGAATTGCTATCTTGATAAAGCCTGTGTATTTGACATTCACATTTCCACGGCATTTTTGCCAAAAAATGCCGTGGAAATGTGAATGCCAATTTCCCTTCAGATGTTGCGTCACATTTTCATGTTCATTATTTTATAATGGAAACTACTTGATCGGCTTCAAGCAGAGATATACGCTCCCAAATTTAGTCACAATCCTTCGCCCTTCTGAATCAAAAACGTTAAGTTCACAAAAAAAATAATAAATCAGCTTCACGCTGTATTCTGCACACAGCAGACTAGGCAGAGGGAACCTAGTGTTAAAACACTCCATTCCTCATTTTCTGCCGACTTCTGGAGGAATTGCGTGCTGAGTGACGGAACTCAACGCCGCGCTTTGCCTCGACACCAGAGCGAACAAATATAAATTTAATTTATTTCATTTCCTCGAGTGGGTTCGATACCCACTGAAATATTTATTTATATAATGAAATATTTATATATACCACCAGCAGTCACACTATCTGCTCCTGTGCCACAAGTGGCTTCAAACATCATTCCATCATGTTTCTTGCTAAAAATCACATTCATTATGCATTCATGACGCATACATTGTGAGGCTAGTTGTTCTGCAGGGGCACACACAGGGGTGTGTGCGACTGTAAAACAATTGGTTGTGGGTTCAATTACATTTTTATTATGCTTTCTTTTTATTTTTTAATTTATACTTTCTTTTATTCGTTATGTATTCTTTTGCAAAATTTTGTCTGTTTTGTACACATGTGCGGCGCTCGAGTGAGTGAAATATTTAATATGTTTATTTCACCGTTCTGGTAACGAGATCAAGCGTAGCGGAGCGGGAGTTCTGAAACTCAAAGTCAAAGCAATGTCTCGAAAATTCGGCGAAAGGTGGGGGACGGAAGTGTCTTAATAAGAACACTATCTCACTGTTCCACGATGACTTGATCAGTAATAAATATTGCAGAATAATTAGGTCTAATTAACTTTAGTTCCTTGTATGAATATCATATTGTACTTCTTATCAACAAAGCAATTTTCCAAGTAAAATCAATTAAAAACTATACGCTTGATTAAAAATTACATAGGTATTTCTGATTTCTTCATTAGCATTTCTGAACAGTATGCGCTAAATGTTTAAAAAAATGACCTAGTACAAAGCAAAAATATGTTTAAAATAATAATATTCTTTTATATTGTTGGAACTATACATTCCAATAGCGAAGAAATTAATGAGAAGTACATAGACTTATTACCAGAAGCTGAGAAACAAGAATTTTTAAATCGAATAGCAAGAAGGATTTTAGAAGGTATTCAAAGTGATGATACACCAAATGAATCACATATTGAAATTACCGATGACCAACTGGACCAACATCACGCATACGTACAAGATATTATTAAACAAGAATCTGAAAATTTAAGAAATATAGAAAGTAAAGAATCAACTAAAACTAATGAGAATAATTACGTAGACTATAGTCTGCTTGGGGGTAAAAGAGAAAAAAGAAAAAATGATGAAAATATAGAAACTACACCTGAGTCCATCTACAATGTTATTCCAGTCAAAACTATATATGAAGATTATGATACTATTTCAAAACCAAAAGAATACAATATATCAATGAGTAGCGATAATGGTGAGAACACCGAAATAAAATCTCAAATTAATAATAATCAGAAAAATGAAGAGTCTCATTTAATCGATTCGATCGATCGATCGAGTGTAAATGGTGAAGTTTCAAATACTAATAGTACAAACTTAAAAGATGGCAATGAATTTAGTAATATTAAAACAACAGATACTATTGATTTTGAACTTCATACACACGACAACACTACGAGTGATAATGCTGATTATGAAATAACAACGGTAGCAACATCAACAAATATTAATAGTAGTTTTAGTGATAAACTAAAAAGAAAATCTCAAAAACTCAATCAAACTGTAGAGCAAGAAAGGCCTGATAAAGAGGAAATGACACTCACTACACATAAAAATATTGATTTCGTTTCTCTTGAAGGCAAAACAAGTAATATAGATAAAGTTCGAGATGATGTCTCGACTGTGCTTACTACTGATATGACTACTATAGGTAATGAAACAAATGTCAAAACCATCTACCAAAGAAGTGGCACGGAGTTAGATCAAACGCTTAGTTTTGCAAATATTGATGAAGTTATTCATACTTCGACTTCAATTTCAAATATACCTAAAGATGTAATTGAAACTACTGAAGAAAAAGAAAATCGAAATAAGAAAACTTATACGAGTACTAATAATATATTAGAAACAGACTATAAACTACAAAATAATTCTAAAGAAAGTTTTGAATTTAAGCCTAAATTAAGAGACGAAACAGTTTCATTTGAAGAAAGTATAAGTCATAAAAAAGAACATACAGTATATGAAGTTGGTAAGTCTATTTGCTTATCTGACGTAATAATTTTGTCACATCTATCACACGCATGGGCAGGCTCGACCGGATCATTACCACCCCCGGCATTTAAAACCGGCGTGAAGTAGTGGCTTTATGCCATTGCGTTTCGCATCAGGTAATGCCGGGCCCCGGCGCCCAACCCACCTTAAAGGCCGGCAACGCATCTGTAGGCATCTGTAGGCCTCTGGGGTTGCACGGGGTCGTGGGCGGCGGTAATCACTTACCATTAGGTGACCCGCACGCTCGTTTGCCGTGTCTTTTCCATACAAAAAAATAAAAAATCTATATTTTATCGCATATAATGCAATTATTTGTGTAGTGTCCAGAGTCCGATTTATTAAAATATATATTAAAGGTTTGAACTCTGCATTTTAAAAAGATATATAACTTGTTTAATATAAAATATAAATTTCAGCACCAGGAAATCCTCCATTTATCAATAATAAGAATTTAACAGGACGAAATTTAGATGAACCAAGCCAACAAAATTATGTGCCAGTGTATAATTTTGCACCAGAAAATGCATATTTTAAGCCTAACGTTAGATATGGGCCAGAAACTAGCGAAAAAAATAATGTTGAACGTACACAGACACAAATCAGAAAAGAGCTAAATTTAGTACCGACAAATAGATTTTTTGGTAATATAAAAAAATATTCTTTTTCATCAAACGGAAATTATCCAAGCGGACAGTTATATCCATATTATAATTTTTTGAGACCAAAAATAGTAAAACCAAAGAATATTCATTATAATCCTTACGATTATTTAGACGTAGAATACGATACTGGACAATTTCAACGTTTAAGTAAGAATAACCTAAGAAACATTGAGGGTTTCCCCAATTCGAATGAAGACGATCATCCAGTTAATAGTATACATAAGAGTGACACAGTAAAAGACCACATCAGGGCTGTCAGAAATTTAATGTACCTCCAAAACATTTTTGGTCCCTTAGCTGAAGTGCAGAGAAAATCTGACCAAAGTGATACAAAAATTAATTTATACGTAAAACCGACAAAGCAAAAATATCCAGCACAGAAAAATATAGCCATAGACTATTATTTTGAAAGAATGGATTCTCAAGGTGAAGATTTTATGGATTCTTTAGATGTATCGCAAAGATCCAAAATGAATGTGATACATGTAAAAGGTATAAAATCTAAATCTAATGTTAAAAGGAAAGATGATATAAATAAGAAGAAATTTAATAAATTCTTTAATTCAATGATAACTGTTCTAAAAGATATTATAAGATTTGATAATGACGCTTTGAAACAATATGAGTGGTTGACGACGACTGTTGAATTGCAGGTGGCGATAAGAACACTTTTGAATATATTGTGAGTAAAAAAGGACTAACTTAGGAAATTTGTATTATATATTAACGTCAACGAGTTTTGGTAAACTTATAATTCCCAGTAATATAGAAATTATCCAGGCTTTTATTTATTTTTAGCTTCCCATTGTATTCCACACACAGCAGGATAGGCAGAGGGTTTAATTACGACATTTCGTTCTTATTAAGACACTTCCGTTCACGCTGAATACTGTAGGCTTTGAGTTTTGAATAGCGGAACTCAATGCCGCGCTTTGTTTTTGCCGTGCGTTACTAAAGCTAGGAAATAAAAATATTAAATATTAAGTTTCTTCGAGTGGGAATCTAATCCATAATAATTCGATAATTCGAGTGGGAATATAACGCAACAGGGGGTGGCTGCGCCACTACTGGTACTACTCTACGTTGCTATGCGCGGGATACAGCGCGAAGCTAAAAAGAAGAAAGTAATTTTAATAAAAAATATATATAATTTACAGAAACAATATAAAAAACGGCGACCATGTCGATAAGAATCATGTGGAACTGTTTAAATATATGTTGTACCTGTATAAAATATCCAAAACAGAAGTTGAAGATCTACTAAATAAAGAAAACGAAGATGGTGACAGAATTTTTATTGAGGAAAGAAGTATTTTACCACATAATAGAAAAAGACACAGAATAAGACGACCAATACAAATGTGGAAGGATTTTGTTCACTTCCTTAGAAATGTAGATAAAATTAAAGTTTTTAATAAGCTCAGTATTTTCTATGAATTTAAGGATCTTTTGGAAAATTTATTGATTAATTTATATGATGTAAGTTATTTTTATTTATTTATTTTATAAACTTTCTTTACAATCTCTGATCGGACAAAATGTTGGGTTCTGATATTTAATGCATCTTAAAAGTGAGAGAGAAGTGATACTCTGTTATTAAATAATTTTTTTCATTCTGCGTACCCTCGTTTAGGGGGCAGGGATTTACGTGAAACTATAATATAGTAAAATGATCGTAGCGTTATTTGAAATGCCATTCATCGCGACAGATTGTAAAATACGCGTGAACATAGACAACACGTGGCGTTGATTCTTGCTACTATCTTAAAACTAGATTTTCTCTGCCTATCCTGGTGCATGCAGAGTAATGTTAATGAAGAATACAAATAAGTTTTAAATTTAGTATAGACATTTCAATTATATATTTTCATTAAAAATAGTATATATTTTTTAATATTAAACTTTAGTTTTAAATATAATAAAATATATATCGTTTTCAGCTTCACGAAGCAATAGAGAAAATTGCTACTATAACAACTTACAACAGACAAAATTGGTTCATTGACTTGAAGCATATATTTTTAAATAAGGCTACGAAAAGGAATATCGGAGAAGTCATTCTCCATCTTTCGCTTGTCCATCTTCTGCATGATGTAGAAGATTCTAGAAGTAGAATTGAAAGAGGTTATAAAAAGTTTATAAAAAGATATAATAACGAAGTGCAAAAAGCTAAAAATGATTTGGTATTTATTCTGCTTGTTCTAGATAAATTAAATAAATTGTAAAAAAACAAATAAGAGTTTATAGGAAAAAAGGAATGAATTATTATTTGTTAGGAACTTTTTGTTATTTTGTTTTATTTTACTACTTTGTAATAACTGTAGTTCCTGTTTTGTTTCTTCAAATATATAAACCTAAACATTAAAATGCTTTCTGAGAACAGTAATTAACTAATAAAATTATGAAAAATGTCATATTAAATATCTTAACATGAAAAAGGGAAGTTTCCTCCTACTACTCCGCTTCAATTTGTCAAAGAACGCAAGGTATTTTATAAATTACATATTTTCGCGTGTTTTCCATACATCGTGACATTGGCGAAATGAATTGTGCTCAACTGGCACGCTCGAATCGCCATTAATTAAGAAATCAATCAAATTACATATTTAGACATTGTGGGTATCTCAATGCTTGCCACTCTTAATTCTTTATTTTTTTTTTATTGTTTTCATTTATTTTATATTAAAAAATATAATACATATACTTATACTTATAAATTATATATAAAATAATAAATTTATCTTTAAAATAAAATGTCTGTAAAGTTTTGTTTAATTTTTCAAATGTTAATTTTCTATCAGTAAATATTCTGGACACCGGACAATTTTGGGATGGGCACGTTTCACTCATGTCTACGCCCATTATACTGTAGTAAAGTAAAACAATGAAATAATAAACATAATATTCAAACAACATTTTATTCTATACGAAATCTAAATACAATACATTTGGTGCAAACATAATAATACAATTATTTAAAAAACTAAAATCACATCAAAACTAATAAAAATATTAAATCTATCTCTATAAAAAAAATCTTTATTTCTTATGTATGTTATGGCCCAAGTGATGAAATAACGCATTACTTATAATGCCATTACTGTCGTTCATCGTCATTATTCGTAATACCCGGGGTATTCCGAATAATGACGATCTGTATTGGAAAATTATTCTATTAATATTATAAATGTTTAAAATTTGTATTTTTTATGTATTAAAGTATTAAGTTTGTGAGAATGGATGTTTTCATGAAAAATTATTAAATCTATTTAGATGAAACTTTACAGTGATATAGATTATACATCAGAATAAAGCAGGTTCCAATTTACAGATTTTATATAATTTGGTAATAATATAAAAATAAGATCAAGCTGAGCGGGCGAAGCCGTTTGGGTAGCTAGTTATTATCTAAGCTTAATGATTGTTTGTACTATTGCTACGATATACTTAAACAATTTAATAATAAAACTACCTTTATTTTTTGCTACCTTGGTCTAATACATTTACTGTATTTATAATTTATATTAATTTATTTATAAAAATAAATATTTATAAATATTTAAAAATTTCTTATTTAATATTTTCTTTTCTTTCTCTGGTAATGAGGCAAAGCGCGATGTTGAGTTACGCCACTCGACTTGCAATGCCTCCAGAATGCGGCGAAAAGTGTGGAACAGTCAGGAAATGTCTTAATGGGAACGGAGTGTTTTAATGCTAGGTTCCCAAGTTCCCTCTACCTATCCTAATATGTGCGGGATACAGCGTAAAGTCATAAAAAATTTTAATATAACATTAGAAAACCAAGTATTATTATATAATACTCCGCTATCCGTCTCTCCATTTATCTGTCCGTTTGTCACCAACTTTTAAACACGATTGTTAGACAGTTGAATTTTTTTGTAGATTATGTATTTATGTTGCTGCTATAACAAAAAAATACAAAAAAAAACAGAACAAAATAATAATTAAAGATGGCTCCCATATAACTAATGTGATTTTTTAGATAATGGTACTCGAGTCCGACTTGCATTTGGCCAGTTTTTTATATTGGTACTTAATTTTATCTAATTAGAATGAAAAAAGTTTTACAATTATTTTTTAAAAAATCCCTTAAACTTAATGTTAAGACACTCCATTTCCTGATTTCAGGGACGGGGACGATCCGTGTCTACTCCCATGATAGCTTAGAAAAGTAAGAACGACCGACGACCAATAGGAGCAAAGTTACACTGTACAACTGTTATGTATATCATAAATATGAACATTTTTTTCTCATTTTATATTTTACTTAAATACTTTCACGTACTTTGGTTTATTTTATATAATTTAAAAATTGCATAATATATATAGATTATAAAAATATATTAAAATTAAATTTTTAGCTACGCTTCTGTCTCTAAATCGGCTTCAATCTCTTCGGGTGTTCGAAGATCGATGGCGAAACGTTTTTTAGTGAGTGGCGGTCGCTCATCTAATTCGGCAGCTGAAAAATATAAATACATCTTATTATTATTTTTTGATTTTTACTCTATAATTAACAACGAATTAAATATTGATCATGGTTTCAGAATAAAATAAATGATCATTTAGATCATTTCTTTTACTATTTAATTGTCAATTGCAATTACAATTGGTCCATTCTGCCCACAGCAGGGCAGAATGGACAGCGGGAAGGCGTATTGCTGCCGGTAACAGAGTTAATGGTGTCTTAGCTGCATTGATGAGATGAGCAGAACTGCAATACAGCTGTATCTTTGGCAGGACACAATGCAGTGTTGGTACCGACGCAGCGTTGGTATTGCAAAAGAAGAATGTAAGAAATGAGAATGCTGTGGGGATGTGATCTCTCCGTAATAATAATAATAATAAATATACTTAATTGCAAATTTAAAAAAAACTACATAACTTACAAACTTAAACGTCAAACGAATAAGTGATGACAGAATGGCAAATAAAAATTATGATGAAAAAGTGAGCAGTAAGAGAGACCTCGATTGACCTTCGAAAACAGTATCAAAGATACTGAAATAAGATCGAGTAAAAAACGTGAGGATCGTGGGGGATGTATGAAGTGGCTGATGACGGTGGACGAGGCGATAGTGAATAAATCATCGCCGTGCTTTGTCTTGTTACTATGGCTAGAAAAATGAATATAATTAATTCCCCCGTGTGGATATCGAAGGAAACGACCGCCTCGTTTCATTGTAAATACTTAATATATACCTGGTGTTACTTGCATTTCTTTAACTCTTCTAGAATAATCCTGGAAGGCCGCCGCTAACGAATATGTTAACCTTCTTGCAGCGTTTCTGTAAAAGTATGTTTCCTATTAATAAATTTATTAATTTAAATGAAATCGTTCTGACGTAGGGACATGTGACTATAAAAGCGACACTAGTGCGTTCGGTTGCTACTCGAGGAAGTGAAATATTTAATATTTTCATTTCCTTGCTCTGGTTACAAGGCAAAGCGCGACATTAAGTTCTGCCACTCTACACGCAATGCGTCGAGATTTCGGTGGAAAATGGGAAGCGGAAGTGTCTTAATGGGAACAGAGTGACTTTACACTAGGGACCCAGGATCTCTCTGCCTACCCATCTATATGCGGGATACAGCTTCAAGCTTAAACAAAGCGGCATGCGATGGTTGTAGGTTTGATTTGCTATGAGGAGGAGTTGAGCTCCACGAATGTTTTCCTCGAGTCTTTCCTCTGCCTTCCTTGCTATGTATTCTGCTGGATACAATGTAAAGTTTCTATTCATAAAATAAATTGAGCATGTGGAACCTAGTTATGACACTCCGTCAGAATTTTCTATGACCCTCCCAAATTAAAAAAAAATGTTTGTAAGCGGCGCGTTTCAAGTAATTTTAAGTCGTTCAACACCGCGCTTAGTCTTCCTACCAGAGCGAGATAATTTAAATTGAACCCAAAACATCACGTTTACAGTCAGAAGATGTCCCTCTAATACTAACTATATATATTTCGCAACAACGTCGTAATACGACTGGCCATTATCATTACATCTTATCGTCTCTTAGGAAAGACAACATTTCTTAGATAATTCATATGAGAATGAGGTCGAAATACTTTATCAAGAAAAATGAAATATTTTGCAATAGCTATTGAGATATTTATGTGAAAGTATTAGAAACAACTAGTATTTGTCGCCCGTAACATCGTTTACGTGGACTTTGTGACGTAAGTGTAAGATTCCGCTTTTTTTCCGTTCCTAAAGCAATTTGAAAAATCCTTTCCTAGGTCCGTATTAATAAATCGCTCTCAATTCTGAGATGGATCTTGAGATGCCGTTCTAATAATTAATTAATGAAAACGGCATCTCAAAATCAATGTTAGAATTATGAATGCTCCCTACGCCTTAGTGCTCCGCTAAATTGCCTAACCTATGTAACATATTAAATTTTACTTTCCAAGTCGAGTAGTCTGTGCGTTGTCTGTCACTGCCTCAATTACGGAATAATAATTTATATAGATTTTAGGTATGTTAGTATTTTTTATAATGAAATGTGGCCGGCTTGGTGAAGCATGATGTAGTGTATAGAAAAGTAGGGAATGGGAAACGCTGCCTTAACGCTAGGTTCCCCTTGCCTACCCTGTTTTCTTAGTAGGTGCATTGTATTTCAAGATGTTAAGTGGCAGAATCAACACCGATTTCTGTTATTTCGCCAAAGTGTGGCAATAAGATGATTAGGTGGACTAATCCGCAACCAAAGAGCTTACAATCAGTAATAAGATTTTTTTTTTGGTTTCAAGCTTTATTATTTAGATAGCCAAATAGCACGTACCGTCAAACGCTACGGTCTCTATTACATATTTCCCTCTTTTCGTCCACTTTCACCGCGCCATGTTCGGAGCAACGGAGTGCCCAGGACAGAGCTATAAATAGTTTAATGGAAAGTATTTTTTTTTAAACTAACCTAGATTCACATACAAACGCGTGGCACTCAAAAGGATTTAAGCCCTTGACGTCAGCATTGTCTTTCACTATGATCATGGAGAACACCCTCGTGTAGACCAGGTCCTGGACCCCGTAGGAGATGGACTCGATGTTGAAGAAGACCGCCATGTTCTCAAACTCATTTTTGATACCTTGATTAACTGTCTCCAAGTGCACACCTTCGACTGTTATTGTTAGTTTCACTATTGGTAAGACTTCTCCTGGAATTTTTAAATGTAAATGTATGGGTATATGTATGGATAAAAATATCCATACTGAGTGAGATGCTAATAACATTAATAAGTTAAGTAAGCTTGCATATTATAATATCGACGTGACTAGATAAGTTCAGTTTTCAACAGGTACAGGTTCAAATCTCGCTTTGTTCAAATTTATATATTTATATATGTTTTAATGTTAATACAATTTTCTAAGAGAAAGACATTAATGAATAGAACAAAAAATGGAGAGAATTTACACTAAATTTAATATATAATAAAATAGGTAAAGGTTTCCATACCTGGCGGTAAAGCCTTAGCTGCCGCCACCATTAGGTCCACAGGCTTTCTTGTGTGTTTGATACCCCATAGACCTCTCGCATCACTTTGTCCTAGATACTTAACCTGGAAATTATACATTTTATTATGAAATATATGAAATAAAAGTACTTGAATTGATCGTAGTAATCTCCGAAAAAAACGTGTTGGATAATTATTTTAACTAACCTATCCTGTTACCCCGGATAGTGCGTTCCCGTTGAGGGTTGGGAACGAAGAATAAAAATTTATTTACTTATTTTTAAATATTTCATATCCCCGTGGAGGAATCAAATCCACAACTCACTCACTCTCATATAATCGTTAATCTTTTCGATATAACACAAGAGGTACCTGATAATACCTACTGTCAAAGTTACTTCGGACACTGGCACATACAACTGTGTCATGTGGCATTAGGCCACACAGCCGCAACAGCAAGTAAAAGATATAAAATCAAAAATTAAGAGAGACTACGACTGCCCTTCACCAAACACTAACATTGTACAATAAAAGTAAAATTCCCATATAAATGTTAGTCATGGCTTTATAGTAGTATCAATTTAATGGAAACACCATAGCGCTCTCGAACATTCCGTTGTAAATTGGAGCGATGTGACCGGAAGTGACGTCATTGAGGCAATCATTATGGCCCCTACATATATGGAAAGTGTGTGTATAATAATATACATACATAATTTATATTCGTAGCTTTACTTGTTAAGTCCATTTAAATGTAACGTTTTATATATTTTAGCGTCATGCTGTATTCCGAACATAGCAGAGTAAGACAGAGGAAACCTCATGTTAATACGTTTCCTTCTCCAACAAACTAAAAAAAGAAGTGGAAACAACCGCCGCGCTATTATTTGAAATGTAAATTACAAAAATATCGATAATTTAGAAGAATATTACAACAATAAAATACATTTGTTGATTGTTACATTTGTTGATTGAGCGTTGAGACATTTCCGACGTACCAGGTGTACCTGGTACGTCGGAAATGTCTCAACCCTCTGCCCTCTGAATGCGGACTACAGCTTAAAGCAATAAAATCTTAATTCCACCGCACCAGTAGGCAAAACACGGCGTTAAGTACCGCCATTTAATACGCAACGTCTCAAAAAATTGAACGGTGTGTGGGGAATGGAGTATCTTATGGGATACGGCGTGAAGCTGCCTGCTTTGATTATTATCTATACTTATTAGATAACGCAACTTTTCTTTGGTCAGATATAATACGAAGTTGATGACTTCCTAGTTCCTGCACCGCTTGTATGTAACTTATATCTAAGTTATCGTGTCAAAAGTGGGTTCAATAGAAATATTGAAAATAAGCTTACATAAAAATAAATTTTGAAAAGTAAATTGTAGTTCTTGTGTGACGGAACTAATTATTCTAGTTGAAAGTAACGGGATTTGAATCCGCACCTCGTGTTATTAAATATATTATTTTATAACTTTCTAAATGTGGATTAATATTTTAAAAATATTATAAATTACTATATAATAGACAACACTGTCTTGAACAGTGGAATTAAAAAAAAAAATCTTTATAACCATAACGCGTTCTGTTGAAATTGAAATAAAACTCCGCCAGCATGGCCGCCATGGCGTAATATGCAAATGTTTATTTTGACATATTGTTATTCATTCACACAAAACATCTGGGTAAATTTAGATAATATTACAAAAATATTCTCGTAAATAAGCGCAGAGGATTTTCACTCAATTCTCGTTCTAGGGAATAGGTTCTGGGAATGCACGTATGTAGATGATTAATTCTTAGATCCAGATTTTGCCTTCAGCCTTCGTCTTTCAATTCGTCTTCGTACTAAATAACTATATAATATTTAAATTTCCCGCTCTGAACCAAAGACTGAACGCGGCGTTGATTTCCGCCAATTAACAGGGATTCATTTAATATTAGATCCAGATTTTGAAACCTTCAAACAAAACTACAGACAGGTGGTAGTATATTCTAATCCCATTATGTCTACATACTAAAGTACTTTAATTTAAATTGCAGTAGATGAACAATAGTGTCAAAATGGTTGACCTCTACAAATCTCCATGTATTGTTGCACGGTCTGTTAGATTTGATGATAGCATTGAGTTGTTTTTATATGTTTTATACTGTTTTGTATATGAAAAATCCAATATTTCAGACTATTTTGAAGTGAAACAGAGATATGACACTCCGTTCTCTCACTTTCTCACACTCCCGAATACAGCATTTTATCAAGAGGTAAAATATCGAGGTATTGCATGTAGATTGGCGAAACTCAACGATGCACTTTGTCTTCCTATGAGTCGAGGAACTAAAAGTTCATTCTCTGGAATGGGAATCGAACCTTCAACCTTTGCGATTACAGTCAGTTGTTATGTCGCTGCGTTACGACGATGTATTGATGCATGAATGTATGTATGTATTGTTTATTTAGAATTTATTAAAGGGAAAAAGATCAGTTCAGTTCTGATTTGTGGCGAGCGTGTCAGTTCAGCACAATTCACTTCGCCCATGTCACATTCATCATTGGAAAACAAATGAAACAAAATTGACCGGTGGAGAAAATGATAACTGAACTCAATTATCGAAAAATAATCATCAAATATAAATTTGATTATGACAAGCTGGCGAATCAGTAAGTACTTAATTAGAAAACGGGAAAAAGTGGATCGTTTCTAAGAGGCGCGGGTATAAGTCTCACACGTTCAAACTTTTATATAATACGTTTTCTAAATAAGTTTTTTGTAAATTGTGGAATACTTAAAAAATAAGTAATAGTCACTTTATTATAAAGCATGTAAATAAATACATGCATACATATATGTAACTGTAATTAGCATTCCAACGTCTCTACACAATTTTCGTAATTGTTCCGCTCTGCATGCGTGGAAGCCTTACAAAATATATTATTGAAACATAAATCTAGGCTCAACTCTTAATTAAAAGAAAACAGCTTCACGCTCTTTCTCGCATTTTAAGCTAGTGTCAAGACACTCTGTTTCCATTTTCCACAAACATTTAGAAATAAGTGTAAAAATGAACAATTATTATACATTTTTACTTAGAAGCCAGTTCTCGTGCAGGGGCACAAGAGTGACAACAATGCGACTGTAAACGCGACTTAACATTTTGTAACGAGGCAAAGCGCGGCGTTGAGTTCTGCCACTCAACACATAATTCCTCCAGAATTACTAAAGTGGGGAATGGAAGTGTGTGACCTTGTTATGTACGATATATAGGGTGTAACTAAAAGTTTGGATGTATACGTTGGCTGCATTTAGCAAGATAAATAGAGAGACACTTTCTTTACTAGACTGAGGTAATGAAAATATCTTTACTACACTGTTTTACCCTTAAGCGGGAATCGAATCCACGACCATCGTTCCTACAATCAGTTCAATCGAGTACTAAATTTTATTTATCTATTTAATTTATAAGTTGACTTATTGATAATCGATTATCGATTATCAACTTAACGTTATAATCTACTGTACAGTAGTATCAAATTCTTATCATTAAATAAAATAAAAAAATCTATCTTCAACTGATTTATGCTATAAAACATAAATTCGTATATTGAAGGCAGATACGCCCGGAAAATTTAAGTGGTGCGTGGGGAACGGAATGTCATATCGCTAGGTTCCCAGGTTCCCTCTGCTTACCCTGCTGTGTGCGGGGTACGCCGTGATGCAAATGCAAACTTACTTGAAATGTCATCGGCAGATCAGTAGCCGTGACGGGTCCTTCCTGGTCCGCCATATTTAAAGTTGCATAATATCCTTTTTGATCTTCAAAGCATTTTATCTGAAATTAAATAAAATTTAAATTTATTATGTATTAAGTAACATTGTATATTGGTAACATCCAGGGGAGGCCACGGTTGACCTTGGAGACCACAGTATCTATGATATATGAGAAACGTCACGTAGACAGCCTATGGTACCTCTCGGAGGAGGAGGGCCTGGATTAAGAGATGACAGCTGACTAAGAGATAAGAAAGAGGTATGCCGACGCCGTAGCGCTACTCTGTTAGGGATAAAGTATGAAGCTAAAAAAATTAGAGAATCCATCTAGGCGTAGTGGGACCCGAATGGAATTGTAGTAAGTGCGATCCCAGTTTTGGGGAATATGTTATTTTCATTTAGTGTCTGTAACATTGTTTCACGCAGGCAAGACGCTTTGTCTGTCTAATCGTCTTACCAGAGAGGGACGTTCAGAATTAGAACCTGTGATTTTCGAAGAACACAAACAAATCTTAAATAATTTAACTGCGTTACATAGTTGTAATAGTTAGATTACGTTTTAATAAACCGAAGGCGTCTCTTATCACCTGTTATCAGCAACCTTGACGAATATACCTATGTATTACGTATTTATAAAATGATGGTAATTTTAGTGTTAATGTTTTTATGCAAGACTGTGTCATAAAAATTAAAACTATTAATAGGTACAAGTGCGTAGTAATGGGTTCAATTAAAGAAAAAAAATCTGTGTTTTTAATCAATTAATCAGCTTCACGCAGTATCCCGCACACAGCAGGGTAGCCTAATGTCAGGACACTCCGTATCCCACTTTCCGCCGAATTTTGGAGGCATTGCGTCGTCACCAGAGCGAATAAGTGGAAATATTAATTTAAATAAATATTTCATTTCCTCAAATCGAACGTAATCGAACCCACAAGTCGTCGCGTTACAGTTCCACCCTAGTATTCCTGTGCCATGATGGCCTCTTTTTTATAAATTATGTAATAATTAAATCTTTGTTATTCTTAGGGTATCTAAAAAAGAATCTATATCATTTATCCGTCTGACCGTCTATCAACGCCATTTATCTGGATAGAGATCGTGAAGAGGTATCAAGCGTGTTAGTCAAATTAATCAAAAGATCATTATTGCATCGTTTTTTCTGCATTTTATATGAAATTCGTTGAGTAATCAAAATCTATAGGGTACTTCCCGACAGTCGTGAAATTTGACTTACACGAAATGGAAACTTACCATCATAATAAAGTAAAACATCCGACAAATGGATATTTATGTACAGATAAAAACTAACATAAAATTGTAGTTAATTAAAAAAAAATTGTACATTTGCCTGCAAATCTAAGTTTATCAACTTTTATAAGATGTACTGTACCATTACTGCGGGGATACGGAACCCACGGAGTCCCTCTTGAATGATTTTTTTTATTTAAAGTATTAGTTATCGCTAGCTACTACTTTTTCCTATTTCTCAGAGAGAACTCGAATACCATTGCTACAATAATTTTCCTCTTTTGTTTCCTCATTAAATAATACAAGAAAACAAAACTGACTGTACAAAAACTAAAAAGCAAAAGACAAATCCTTATTCTAGCTCCTGAGTTGAGTTGCGTAACACAATCCTGAGAAATATGTATGTATGTATTCAAAAATAATCAACTTTACGCCGTATCCCGTTTGTAACACGACAAATAGAGGGAAAAAAGACACTCCGTTCCCCACTTTCCGCTGGATTTTTCGATGCCTTGCGTATTAAGTGGCGGAACATAACGACGCGCTTTTGCCTTGGTGTGCAGAGCGAAGAAATTATAATATTAATTTATAATAATTAATTCCCTCGAGTGGGAATCCAACCCACGACCGTCGCGTTACAGTCACACGCTTGTACGCCACGACGGCCTCTTTAGCTTTATGTTTTTGCTATACTTTATTTATTAAGGCATCCGTATAATAAATACCTACATATTTTCTTACTTTAATAGCATGATAGAAACTTGAGGAAATCCTTGATAATTATTGTTAAAACGTAATATAATGTTGGTATTTAAGGTAAAGTTATTATAAGTTTTCTCTTTCAGAAATGCATATTGTTTTTGTTGTATCTACAGCTACATGCGGGTTCGTTATGGAATCAACGGAGCGACTCTAAGGGTATTTCTACCCTTAAATGTCAAGCGTAACATCTTTTCGTTGAGTGGTGAGCACTCCGATTTGCTAAAGGGGAGAGACGAATGCATTGTCCCATGTGGGATATGAACCTAAAACCATCGCGCTTTTATTCATACATTGTCATATTTATTACATTCTGTAATTGCATTTGTACCTTTTATAGACCTTTGAAATGTATTATAATTTCCATAATATTTTTATTCAAAGTGTTCATCACAAATACTTATTTAGAAAACGTAAAAGAATTTGAAAATGGGGGAATTTGACCCGCGTCTCTTAGTAACAAGTCCAAGCGCTCCAAAAGGCGCGAGTTCAAATCCCGCTACGATCAATTTTTTATATTTTTTTACGTTTTAAAAAAAATGTATAAATAATTAAGTGTGGAATATGACTTTAAAACGTAAAAAATATTAACTACAAATTTACACTAATATTACAAAGTTTGTTTTGTTGAACCTGTTAATCTCAGGAACTATTTTTGTGTTAAATAGTCAAATGGACTATTTAAAACAAAACGTCTTTTTTCATTATATGATATTAACAAAGAATTACATTAAATCACGTACGTTGATATACAAGGCCTTATAAGGCCTATCGTGGCGCAGGGCCACGGTCGTGCGACTGTAAACGCGACAGGTTGTGGGTTCGATTCTCACTTGAGGGAATACAATATTAAGCATTTTTTATTGCCTCACTCTAGTAACACGGCGTTGAGATCCGCCACTGAACATGCAATACCTCCAGAATTCGGCGGAACATGAGAAACTGAAGGGACTTAATGCTACTGGAGTATCTTAACGCTAGGTTTCCATTTCACTCTGCCTACTCTGCTATGTGTGGGATACAGCGGGAAGCTAAGAAAAATGTTCCAACGTAACCAACCTATACCTGCAGTCAAAGTTACATCGTGCTCTAAGAACGTGTCGAGTGTGAATGTACCGTAAAACACAACCACGCGAGCGGAAACGTATTTACAAGTAGTATTAAATAAAAAATGGCGGAAATCGAACGGGCTTATACCATCTTTGTACTAATGTCTTTCAAAATATAAATTTTACGCTATAACGCACCCCTTCTAAATAAATGTATAAAAAAGCACCTGTCAAAATACACGAGTCATACGTCATACTGACATACGGTGTGGCCGTTTCGTAACAGGTGTTGATTTACGAACGAATAGGGCCGTGTTCGCAGGTTCTTTTTTGTCAATTAAAAAAATATATATTCAAGTCTCAATTGGATATTTCTTGTATTTTTAGTGATTTCACGATCCTAGTCTTTAAATTGTTATGATAGAATACTATTTGTTTCAGATAATAATATGTAGGTTTGAATTTTTGTGTGTCTGTCAAGAAATTTCTCGAAAATAAGAATACTTATATAAAGATGATTGCTTTTATTTAAAGTATTTATATTTCAAATAAGAACAATTGAAATTTTACTTGTACTTAACCAGCTTGTGGTGTTACAGATATATCCACATCTCAAATCCAAGCTTTTCTGAAGAAGACAAATACATATATATATATATATATATATATATATATATATATATATATATATATATATATATATATATATATATATATATATATATATATATATATATATATATATAAGTACAGTACGGTTAACAAGACGTGGCCGTTCTGAGGTAAGATTTTCTAAATTTATGCATACTGACTCGGGAAAAAAATATTCAAAACTAAGCAAAATCCTAAAATCAATCCGCCCAGCTCTACACAGCAGCTACCTTCAGGGCGGCCACGACTTGTTGACCGTACTGTATGTAACTAGACAATTGACATTACATCTTTTTGCTTGCATATTTGTCTATCACTTGTATTTTACCATCTACTTTTCCACTAACAGCGAAATGACGTTATACGCTATCGTCACAAGTAAATTTCTTTATCAGCGCACTGATAACAGAAATGTAGTTACATAGAATAGTGTTATAATCTAACATTCCTTCAATTTCATATTAGATATTAGACAAAGACAAAGTGCGGCGTTGGGTTCCGCTACTTGACACACAATGTTACTAAAACTTGTTGGAAAATGGCGAACTTGACACAAGGTTCTCCCTGCGTACCCTGCGTATATTAGCAGAGGATGGTACTTTCCGCCGAATTTCTGAGATATTAAGTGTTGAGGGGCGTAACTCAACGTCGGCTTTTACTATCCGACTACGAAAATTTTTATATTTACGAAAAAATTAAAGAAATTTAATAAACAAATAATCTTTTACGTCGTTCTGACTTTAGAAATGTTAATTTGACTTCAGAAATGCATATTGTTTTTGTTGTACCTACAGCTACATGCGGGTTCGTTATGGAATCAACGGAGCGACTCTAAGGGTATTTCTACCCTTAAATGTCAAGCGTAACATCTTTTTTTTTCTACATCAACATTTCTATTATGGGGAAAGTTTTCATAGCCTTTTAAACTTTACGCAGTACCCGCATATCTGGGAATCTAGTGTCAAGACACTTCGTTCTGTTTAATTTCGAGAATTGAAGCGTTGAGGGGCTCGATAATTTTCCCGACCAGAGCGGGGAAATAAAAATAATACGTACCCTCGTGTTGGAATCGAACCCACAACAATTGTTAGAAACTATCCTACTGCGCCACAATAGCCTCATAAAGAGTATAATAAAACAGTTTGAAATGCAGTATTATTTATATATATACTTGTTAATTTATCTGAAGGCCGGTAATTCAAACATTAGTCTTCTTTAATAGAAACGATACATGATATTGAATACATTTAATGTACAGCTATGTAGCAACTATTTTGCAACCTAATATAAAAAAGGAAAAACATCTCATTGTGCAGTGGTACAGTTTCTGACAGTACCTACGCGTGATAGTTGTGGGTTCAACTTCAGTCCAGTCATGGCGCATTCGTGTAACTGTAAAAGTTGTGGGTTCGATTCTAAGTTCAGGAAATGAAATATTTGATATTATCATTTCTTAGTTTTGGTTTCATGTTACTCAAAACGGCGGGGCAGAGAGTGGGGAACGTAATTGTCTTAACACTAGGTTTCTAGCTCTGCCTAACCTGCTATGTGCGGGATACAGCGTGAAGCTAAAAATAATAAAAAAAATCTAAAAGTATATAATCTTTAAAAATATTGTTTGGGATTTGAACTGGCGCCCTTATAGTTACGCAACGTTTAAACTTACTTGAAAATACTAAGTTTCTATAAATGTAATGGAATAAAATCGATATAATTAATGATACTCGTTAAATCTGTTCGTCTGTATACATTCAAATTGGATTACGGATTTTGATTTTCACTATTATTTACTAGAAAATAGGACTTTCCGTAGTCGGAGGAAAGTGTCAAAACACTCTGTTCCCACATTCTGTAAAATTTTCGCGACATTGCGTGTTCTGTGGTGGAACTCAACACCGCGTCTTTGTCTAGAGCGAAGCAATGAAAATAATTCATTACTACGTATGGGAATAGAACCCACAACCGCCGCACTTACAGTCAACTGCTACCATGACGGCCTCAAATTAAATATAAAGAAAAACCAGTGTAAACATGAAAAAATAAATCATAAATCATAAATAAATGATTGTATGATAAATGGGCAGAAAGCGCAGAACGGATTGTCTTAACCCTAGATGTATGTAAAACCAAAATAACAAAGTATATAAATATTACTCCATTAAGAATAATTTTGTATTGGGTGGCGGAACTCAACGCCGCAATAATCTTCCTAGATTATAGGAATACTAATATTAAAATATCCCTTTGAATTGGATTTGAACCTCATCCACCACTAATCTCATATAAGTCTCAATTGAGCTACTGTGGCATAATGTTGAGTATCTTTTTTCTTAAAAGAAAATAAAAGTAATTTAAACAGATAGCTTATCACTTGATAAAATGAACGTCACATGTTATAGCTGATATGAATGTTACTTCAATTTCTACCAACTATTAATAAAATATAGAAAGTCAAGTGATTTGTCACACTTTTACCAATTATAGAAAAAATATATATAATATATTACATATACATAAACATCAATTTGATACAAGTCGAGCTGCCTAAAAGAACATATTTAATATCCAAAATAAAATAAAAATTCAAAAATAAACACAAGAACTTACATTTTCACACAAAATAATACACGAAACACTATTATTTTCACACTAACTAGTCATAGCACAGTAAACCTTTGACACAAAAACTATAAAAAAATAAACAATAAAAAAACACGTCCTCTCTTCAAGCCTATATGGTACTGAATACGTAGTTCTTAAATCTTAACATGAACCGACCAAATTATATTGAACTTTTGAAAACAATACTAAAACCTCAATTTGTTGGCTATTTTCTTTGATGTAGGGAGGTGAAGGAGGTCTTTTTAAATTGGTCCGTTTTTATTAATACTGCAAGGTTCTATGTAAAATGATTAAATGTAATTTAGACTTTATATTTAACGGATTAAAGTTCAATTTTGTGCTGTAAATTTTGTATATAACTTTGTTAATTGCGTTCACGTTGAGGTGAGCGTGTGATAAGAGATACAGCATGTTTATTTTAGTGTATAATTTTTTAATTTGTAATAAGTTTTTAAAAATAATATTCAACTTATTATTTTTATTTGTTTTTGAATATCTTTGTGTCCTTCAATATTAATTTATTATATATTTTTGTATAATTTTAAATAACAATTTGTTATACCTTTATTTGAAACTACACAACTATTTATCTTTTAACTTTAATTTATAGTAGTAATTTATTTTAAAAGATTCTTAATATCAGCTTCACGCTGTATCCCGCACACAGCAGGGTATGCAGAGAGAACCAAGTGTTAAGACATTCCGTTCCCCACTTTCTGCCGAATTCTAGAGGCATTGGGTGCGCTTTGCCTAGACACCAGAGCATGAACAAAATGGAAATATAAATTTAAGTAAATATTTCATCACCTCGAGTGGGGATCGAACCTATAACCAGTCGGTTTTACAGGTACACTTTGTGTCACTGCGCCACGACTGGCCTCAATTGTCCTCCTTCCATACATCAAAATTCTTATTAAAACTCAATTATTCTGGATTATACTATTAGATAGCAATTATACATTTATAAATTTTCTATTAATACGTATAAAAACAAATTAACAGATATTTTCTACTACAAAAAATAACCTACTATATAACATAAGCTTACAGGTGTGTGCGTTTCCACCTGTTGTAACAATACATATGTGTGAGTCATTAGTGCTGAGCAGTCGATGCGTAACTGACTTAGAGTGTGCTTTACTTATTAATTTAATTTTTTTTTATTTTCAAAAATACGTAGAATTTTTAGGGTTCCATATCTGAAACGGAAAAAAAACAAAACCATTTTAGGATTACTTTATTGTCCGTTTGTCAAGCCCATTTATAATATCTCAAGATCTCATACGGTCTCTTACTACACACGAAAAATCAATCTTCTAAGTTAATGCAATCAAAAGATACGAGTTTATATATAGTTTTTGTTGCATTCCGTCAAAAAAATCCGATAAGTATAATTTTATAGGTATTTCATTAAAAAATAATTATCTACTTACATTTATAGATAATTTCATACAAAATTTGTAATTTATATTACAGAAAAAAATATTACAAACTTATAATTCTTACAAAATGAATGCATACGCCTGCAAACTCAAGTTTTTAATTTTTTGTATGTACTTACAATCCTAGGCACCCTCGGTGGGCGAGTCCGGCACACTTGTCCGGTCTTTTTTAAAATAATTGGAGAGAATAGAGAGTTTAGAGGCATAAGTTTCTTTTTTATAATTTTAGTTATACGTATTTTTAACCGACTTCTGTGAAAGGAGGAGGTTGCCAATTCGATTGTATTTTGTTTTGTTTGTTAACTCAGGACTTTTGACTGGATGAACCAATTTTGACGATTCTTTTTTTATTTCTGAGCTGCTGTGCTTCTCGTCTATTTCTGACAATTTTATCCATGAGAAAATCACCAATTATAAAATCTCTCTTTAACTTGTATTAGGTTAAAGAAAGAGCACGAGAAATAGATGAATAACTCAATTTCGCCGTTCGATTTCGTTGATTATTAGATTATTTTATTAGAAAGGATAAACTACCCTTAGTTTTATAAGCGTGTGTTTAGGTTCTGATTATGGGATCCGGTTTGAAGTTGTTTTTTTTTTTAATTAAAAATCATAATTAAATTCATAATCATCATCAATCATAAATCATAATTATTTTCTCGTTTATTATGAATAAAATCTGGAGCTAAGCAAAAAAACAATTGCAATTATTAAAAAATATTAAAAAAGCCGGAACACAACCCCGCGCTTTGCCTACCAGAGAGTATTAAAAAGCGACTCAAAAATTATGACCCTCGAACTTAATGTTAAGCCTATTAATATAATATTTTGAAGAAAGTATTAAAAATAATTAAGTTGTATGAAAAGTGAGTAGAGCCTCTTTACTGTACACACCGGTAAAGAGCACGCTCCACGGACTACGGAGGTGCAGTGTTCGATCCCGGGAGGGGCGTTATGATTAATCACTTGTTTTAAATATGTGTTATATTTGTGTAGATATTATAAAGATGTTTTAATAGTTTTCTAAAATTAATCTTACTAACTCTCTCTTCTTCTTTTTCTTTCAATCTTATTGATTATTTTTTTTAGCTTCAGGCTGTGAACAGCAGGATAAGTAAAGTCAACCTGGGAACTTAGTGTTAAGGCACTCCGTTTCCAACTTTACACCGTGTGTTGAGGGTGTGTTACGTTAACAGAGCTTGAAATGAAAATATTAAATATAACATTCCCTCAAGTGAGAATCAAGCCCATAACTTAGGTCCCTGCACCCCGACTGGCATCATTACATTGCAATAGACACTCCGTTCACAATTTTTCGGCCAATTCTCGAGGCATTGAGGTTTGAGCGGTGAAACACAACGGCGCGCTTTGCCTCGTTGCTAGAGCGAGGAAATGAAAATATTAAATGTTTTATTTCCCGAGCGGGAATCGATTCCACAACCTTAGAGTGTTAAGGATAAGAAATATTTACATTACTTTCATATATGTTTTTCCTGTAACATAAATTTGAAATTGATGAGGATTCTTCTAGTCCTGATTAATACGAAATATATTTACTAAGATCGAATTAACTACAATTTAATATAACAAGAATGGTCTATACAATTTTACTCATTATAAAGAACATTAAAAACAATTTTTAACCTAACGCTTGCGGCAAGCTGTGCCACTGCACCACCTCCATTGACTATTTGTACCTAAATACCAGTAATGCCTGAAAAAACGAACATAGCAATCAATGCTTTAAGCCGTTGCTTTAATATTTTGAAAGGTGCTGTAAAACAAAAATTTCATGGTAGGCACTATTGGCAGGGTGCAAAGTACTAGGTGGTGATATCATGGTGGCCAAAAGTAGAAACAATGTAGGCTTTATCGCCTGTTAATGCCAAAGCAAAATGTTCGACTTATCGTTTTATTAAGTCAAAAAAAATCTACAATGCAAGAAATACATTTACATGTAACAGATATATTTATATTTAACTATTAAATATTGAATATAACTCAATTATTTATATTAAAAAGAACAACAAAATTAAGAACGAAATATGTAATGGAAAAAATATTTAACTGCATTGATCAGAACATTGTACATATCTCCTGTGTATTAGTAAATTTATAAGCCCGCATATTTAAAAAAGATCTTTAGATTATTTATTTCTTTGTTCAATAACACTTATAAATAAAACAAAAATAATTAAAATTAAATGACTTTTATTTCTTTAATTACATTCTGTTTTGGTATTTAAATAATTGGTTAATAATACACATTTTTATATCGCGTATTTAAATAATATTAAAATAATTTTTATGACTTATTTTCTTTTTATAGTCAAAGCTACAACACATTACTGAAATAATTTCCAGTAAAATAACGTTTCGATTGACTAGTATTTAGATTATTATAATCATTTGCACAAGCATTTTCTAAAAACAATAATTTACAATAATGTACAAAGTAAAATCTTAACAAAACGAAAACGTCAGAGCCAACAAATTTGCTTACGCCGGGTGGCGCTGTAGTCGTGCACGGAGCCAGCTAATAGTGTATTGAGTAAGTTAAGATATTTAGGTGTAATAACTGATTAATCATTAAAAATATGATGTCGTGGACCGTGGTGCAGTCGAAATTTGTTTAAGTAACATTGACACATTATGTGACTGTAAACGACGGTTGTGAGTTCGATTCCCATTTAGGAGAATGAATTATTTTTAACTTCCTCGCTCTGGTGACAGGACAAAATGCGGCATTATATTTCGCCACCCAAAAAACGTGCACTTCTAGGACTTTTCTTTCTATTTTCTTTTGTTTCCTTGAGTTCCGTCATGATCCGCTTTTATTTTCTTTCGTTTTATTGAATTCCGTCATGAGTGACGGAAAACTCAAACAACACGAAGAAACGCAACGCAAAAAAACGCAATGCCTTCAGAATTCAGCGGACAGTGAGGAACGGAAGTGTCCTAATTGCAACGCAGTGTCCTTACAGTAAGTTCCCAGGTTCCCTCTGCCAACCCTGCTACGTGCGTGCGATAAAGTGTGAAGCTAAAAAAAACTTGCTTTTCTCGGATTTTAAAGACTAAATATTTTGCACGGCGATGCTCAACGCCGTACTTATTTTATCAGAATAGAAAAATGGTTACATTGTAACCCACAACCATGTACCGTGTTGTATACTCTCAAATATGTGCTAACTGTGCCACAATGTCGTCACTCCTCCTCATCTATCGTATCTATTTAAATCCCTTAATTGTAATATCTTTTTTAATATCAATGCCCACTATTTCTAAATAGATAAAAGATAAAGGTAAAATAGTATGTAAGTTTAGGATCCCACGAAAGCAAGGTCGCGTGTTCAGTTCCCACAATAATTTGCTTGAAATCTTTACGATGCGTTAATACTGTTATAGACGGTCTTGATACTTTTTGTTTTTTTTTCATATATTTGGACTTTTTTTGATATTTCATGGGCTATGTATTTAGAGCAAGAAATAGAAGGATATCCTTATTCTGTCCAAGGCTAGGGTCATAAAGGACGATCCTCAGTGAGAATTTTAATGGAACCAGTTCCATTAACATTAAGCTTTAAACTTGTGGTTAAAGCTTAAGTTGAAGAAACAAAAACCACTGTACCTATATTATATAGTTACGTTCACCACAGAAATGCGCGGATACACGTATACCAATTATAAAAAATATATATAATCTCGATGTGAATTTGTAGACAAACATACACACACATCTTACGAAACTTAGCTTAGATGGTCAGGGTCTCAAATATTATACAATTCCAATATAATAATTGTATCATCATGAAACTTAGTAGTTAGTTATACATAGTTAAGTGACGATAAAATAATATAGTGTTGGCACGCTGGTCTGATGATGGAGCCAGGACTTGAATAGTGGACACTCTAGTTTAGGGTCACTCTAGTTTAGGGTCAAATAATTTATAAATTGCAGTCAATTTCGTAGCCATACATTCACATTCTGTACCTGTCTTTTGATAAAGAAAAGTATCCTATTTATTTGTTTAATCCTACCAATAATTGTAAATGTAAATGTATGTGAGGTGGATGCTTGTTTCATTTCCTCACAATAACTACTGAACGAATTTAGATAAAACTTTACAAAAGATTAACACATAAAATAAAATTAATGGGAAGATTTTATAAAATTTGGATATAATATAATAGTTTAAACAGGCGAAGCCGCGTTTGGTCCGCTAGTAAGCATAGGAAAATTCCGGTAAACTCTGAAGGCATTGCGTTTTGACTGACAGCTCAACGCCGCGAATTACATCGTTACTAGAGCGAGGAAATAAAAACAATAAAGATTTTATTACCTCGAGTGGGAATCGAACCCACAACTTGTCGTTGACAGTTGAACATTTGTGCCCCCACGACACGACCTTTTTGAGGTCGTGACTGACGTGGCTGGCTGTTAAATTAAACATATATTAATTTTGAAGCCAGCTAGTAAAATATCAAAATTAGCTATAGCGTTTGAAACAATTACATTACGCCCGCGTTACGACAGACTGACCGACCGTCTTCACTCGATCGTTGTGACCTATAATTACTTATTATATGTACATAATATGTATATACATACATATTAATATATGTATGTATGTAATAATATTTATACGTTATTGTTTATCCTTTGACATTTGTAGAAAGGAGGTCGCGGGTTTTTCTTTTGGTAGAAGATTTTTGATAACTCAAAGGAAGGTTGCTATTTAATTTAAGCTATGTTTTTTTCATCCAACCAGTGCAGTGGGACTGGATCCAATGAAACAAAACACGGCGTTGAGTTCTGTTAATTTAAAACGCACTCGGTTTTCCATTCTTCTTCTCTATCTCTCAGTCTTTCTGTATCTCTTCTTTTTTTATTTATTATTTATTATTGGGAAAGTGGGTGTGTTTTAATTTAAAAGGAGGAGGGATATTTTATCTTTAAATAAATTTTAGCAAATTGAAACCAACGTTTGATTGTATAGGCGATGGTTGTAGGTAAATTTATTCATTTCCTCAGTTCGGTAAGACTAATACGGCGTTGAGTTCCGCCACTCAATATGTAATTAACTTGTGAGGCGTGTGCTATATTGCCTATACTGCTATATACTGAATTAATACTGTGTGAAGCTCAAAATACTTTTATATTTTATTGTTTATCATTTTACATAATTAAAAAAGAGGTCATGGCTTTTTTTATCGGTGAAGATTTTATTGAGACCATTGTACCACTATAGGCGATGGTTGTGGATTCGATTTCAACACAAAGGAATGTAATTATTAAAATGATGTTAATTTTATTTGACTGAGGTCGTTGCGGCGCAGGTGAAAAAGTGTGTGATTGTAAATGCGACATTTGTGGGTTTGTTTCCAATGCGGGGGACGAAATGGTTAATATTTTCATATTGTAGCTCTGGTAATGAGGCGAAAGGTAGCATTGAGTTTCGCTACACAACACAGAAAGCCTTAAGCACTCGGCGAAAAGTGAAGAATGCAGAGTTTGACTCTATGTATATATGCCTACCCAGCTATCTGCGGGATACAGCGTGAAGTGTTTGCGTGAAGAATATACAAGAAATATACTAGCATGTAATGTCGCAATTTCTACACGATTCTCTAAAACTTTTTTTTAATGAATTGAAATTTTAAACACATTTATTTTTTATAACTCAAATTAAAGCAATATGTTACGACAAAATAAAGAAGAAATATTGTGCTTGTGAAAATTAAAATTTAGTAATTTTTATACAATTGTCTTATTTTCATAATTATTTGACAAACATATTTTGTATGTTTTAAAGTAAAATATAGTTTATTGTTTCCTGTCCTAGCGCAGGCGCATAAGGTGTTATATGATTGTAAATGCAATAGGTTGTGAGTTCGATTCCCACTCAAGGAGATGAAATATTTAATATTTCCATTTTTTTCGCTTTGGTTCCAAACCGCCATTCCGAAACCGCCGCCTTTGAGTTTCGCCACTAACACGTAATACATACATAATGAAATGCAATGCATGCATATAATATATACGCTAATTTCAGAAACGCCTTAGCACCCTTAGCAACGCCTTTTATAAAGTATTTATCACTGAAAATATTGTTAATTTTAATGAATGAATTAAAAAAAACAAAAGGCAACTTCACGCATTTTCATGCGTAGAACAGAAAGCCTTATGCACTGCGTTAAATTCCGCAACTAAATTCAAGTTTTGATACAAAATATTCTCCGTTTATTCTACTTAACTGTATGTAAAATAGAAATTAAAAACTTAAAACATGATAATAAAAAAATTAAATAGGCTATTCATGGCGCAGAGGCACAAGCTTGAGAATGTATTATACGAGAGGTTGTGTGTTCGATTTCCACTCGAGGAGAATGAAATATTTAATTTTCATTTCCTGTCTCTGGTAACGAACTAAAGCGGAAGGAAAGTAGGGTACGGAAGTGTCTTAATTTTAACGGAGCGTCGTAGCACTAGGCTCCCGGTACCCTATGTGTACCGTTATGTGTGGGTGGGATTTGATGATCTAATTATTATAAAGAATGGATCTTCTACCTCCGTATACAGGAAATACATGAAATAAAATTATATATATAAAAAAAATATCTTAACTGTTGTTTGTTCAAAAGTATTTATTCCCACGCTCGCTTTAGTCTTAATAACTATGTACACAATTATATAAATAGTAATTCACTAGATTTTTTTAGCTTCACGCTGTATCCCGCAAATAATAGGGTAGGTAGTAGGAACCTGAGAAATCTGGGGATCTCAATTATATTGAGATAATAGTGTTTTTATAATATAAAATAATCTCATTGAGGCCACTCATGGCGCAAGGGTGCGGCTGGGAACGCAACTGATGTGGGTCCAATTCCCATTAGGAGAATCAAAAATTTAATATTTTAATTTTCTCGCTCTGGTAAGGAAGCAAAGCGCGGCGTTGAGTTCTGCCACTTAACAGGAACAGGAACATAGTAGAGAACGGAAGTCTTTGAATGAGGTGTCAGTTATGCTTAAGTATGCTTTATTCTTAAACTACTTGAGTGTCGCAACACTACCTTCTACATCTCTTCACTCTATAAAATCAGATCACATTCTTTCCACCTCTTTTAATAAGCAAAACCAAACGCCATAGCTAGTATATACGTTCTAATATTACATTATGCCCGTTTATATACCTCCCCCCTTTGTAAGAACTTCAGTTGTGCGTCGATTGTGTTTGTGTTGAGATCTAAACGGTATGTACAATATTTATACTTACTTTACTTACTTTAGCAAATTACTGACATAACTGACATTTTTTTCTAATAAAAATTATAAAGTTACTGTAAAATTATATTTGAAGAGAGCAACTGAGTGTCTCGTCGTTTCTTCTTAGTTGAACTGTCTTGGAAGTCGTTTTTGGACTGACAGTATTGACGATTTTGTGTTACACTTAAACATGTTTATAATAGTGCATTTGAATAAATAATGCCTAGATTTCTTAAATAGTTTTTAAAATATGATAAGTCAGTCATAATCCGATTGTAAAGAAAAAAGAATCTTTTAAGATTTGTAAAAATATCAATGTGGTTGTTGGCACTTTATTTATTTATTATTTATTTATTTAATACTTTATTACACCAACTTAATAATAAAAATATACAAAGAAAACAATGGAAAAGTATGGTGTAAAGGCGGCCTTATCACCACAGGTGATCTCTTCCAGGCAACCCTTACCATTAAAAAGATCAAAGAATGTGTGGATACTGGCTGGTGTACAAATGATAAAATATGTTACTCTAATATGATAAACCTCCATAAAGAAAAAATTACATTCTATATATTACAAACTAGTTGCATAAAATAAAATAATATGAAATACATACATCTTTAAATCAGTAAATATATAATTCAATAAACTTACATAGATAAATATATAATTATATACTTACATAACAATATGCAACTTATACAACAACTTGCACTTTATACAACTTGGATGGCAAACAAGATCTTCAACGACATGCGGTTGCGGGTTTGAGTCCCGGTACGTTTAAAATTTTAGAGATTTTGCTAAACTAAGATCAGACCGACCATATTGGCAATTTTTTGTAAAGGCGTTATGGAATTAATAATATTAGATTTTTTATACATTTTAAATATTTTGGTATAAAGTATAATATATATATATAATGTTCTGAAATTTACTTAGATATTTTTCGTTTCATTTGCTTGCTCTGTTAGGAAGACAAAATGGTCCACATTGAGTACCAACATTCACCAAGCAATGTCTTAACACTAAGTTTCCTCTGCCTATCGGCTGTATGCGGGCGACAGCAAAAAAAACGGTTATATTCTACGGGTCATTTTTACCAACACACACATTACGTCACATTGCTCCAGTTACCTTCAAAGAATGAATGAATTCTTAGTACTTTTTTTTATCTGTCGAGGGTTATCTCAGAACAGTCGCTGGGAGTTTTTGACCAGAAATATGTCGAAAATCGAAGGGAAATGGATAACGGAGTGCTACATCAAAAGGTTTCTTCTGCGTGTCCTGATATGAGGGATACAGCGTGAAGCTAAAAAAATAATACGTATAAAAATGTAATTGGATTCTGTTCCGCCACTTAACATGCAGCGCCTCGAATGATTCAGTGGAAAGTATTGAATATAGTGTCTTAACACTAGGTTCTCTCTGCCTGAAATAAAGCCGGAAGCTGATTATTATTATTATTATATATTATTATGTAATTAATTTTTACTACCTAAAAATTGCTTAACCTTATTTAAATGTAATAGTTAATTTATTATAGCATAATATATGTAGATGTACGAAAAGTTAGAGAACCGTAGTCCGTGAGTATCTACGAACTTTCACTTGAATAATTAACATTAGCAAAATCAGTCATTATTATAATTCACAAAAAAATATTTACACGTAAAATAATTTTAGATTTTTTATATGAAATTTTATCAAAATTGATTTAATATAGAGTAACAAGCAAGCAAGCATATATTTTTTATTTCGTCATCTGATAAATATTAACTTTGCCCAACGTAAATAAAAAAATCAGACTTACATACATGGATGGCCATGTGGGAGTCTCTCAACTCCACCTACAATATCTAGAATTCAAACGAAAAGTGGAGAACGTAGTGCCTTAACAACAAGATCGTCTCTACTTATCCTACTTTATGCGGGATAAAGCGTGAAGCATGCTGAAAAAAAAACGACGCATGTAAATTAACTAAAGACTCGAATTAGCCTAGTTACGAGACATCGCATGCGCACCTTCATTTAACTTACGTGTACAAAAATTTCCTGCATTTAATTTCCTAGTTTCTTCCTTCATTTGGTTACAATAAAGTGGTCTTATTATTGATGAATTTTAGTTTAAATCGTTATTATAAACTTAATAGGTTTGGGTTAAAATTATATAAAAGAGTTTTTATGTGTTTCATGATATTTTCCAGAACGGCAAGGTAGATGATGGAAATCTAGTATTAAGACAAAAAAATTTTTACAAACAACGTTTACGATCAGATCAGCTGCGAATCAAATAAATAAATAAAAATATTTTATTTCGTATGAAAAATAACCAACACCGCCTCAATATCATTTAAAGTATTTAAAAATAAATTCATATATCCACTCCACGGAAAAAAATAGCAAAATAGTTATATAAATTTCGAATAAGCTAGTCTTTTAACTTTATAACCCATTAACTTACAAACAACCACTTCCGGAATATGAACCCCTGCATATAAAGTATGAAATGTGAAATGGGCTTAAGGAAAAATGAAGCTGACATAGTTCACTTGCGGTTGATAATTTTTCTTCTTATTACAATGATATTTTTTTTGTATATTGACATTTGTTTTCTACTAAAAAAATAAAATCGTTGGGCGTAGTGTAAACTGAGTTGACTGGATGGTAGCTTAGTTAATTGTGTTGTTACCAGAACTTTTAGTCTTCTTTTAGTCTTTTAGTTTAAATTTGAGCTGAACTGAACGAACACTAGGTTATCTTTGCTTATCTCGGTATATGGAGAATACAGCGTAAAACTAAGGTTAAGTGCGAGAAGGGCTCGCCCACAGAAATTTTCATATTAATATCCAGATTGTAAGTAGTGCAAATTATAAAAGTTAACAAACTTAAGTTTGCGGACATGATGATATATCGTATATCATTTTATGTGCGGTCATTTTATATGAAATGAACTACAAAAATATAAGTTTGTAATAATCTTTTCTATGTGAATTTTATACAAAATGCAGCGAAAATGCAAAAATGTGTATGTAGTTGTTGCGTTTACTTGAAAAAGCTTGATTTTTCTGGACTCGAAGGGACTGTATACTTGAATATTTGATCTGGGGGCATGGTAGTGTCAATCGATCTCGAAGCGAATGTACTTCGTATAGACCTAGACCCAGGGCCAACCCACTTTAATTCCCACATAAAAAAAACTATTAAATAAAGGAATATTGAAGATTTGGAGTATTTGGTGACCCTGATAAGAAGCTGTAAGAACCCAACTAAGCCATTATACTCGTAGATATTCTAGTTTTTGAAAACTACCTATGCAAAAATTACTCAGCGTGGTGGTAGTTGCCAAAAAAGTTGACACGGCAGTGCTTTACTTTTGTTATGTAACTTATTGACCTAAAAATAACTGCTTCCGAAATGTGACCACTCTGTATATAAATTAGGAAGTGTGAAGTGGGCTTCAGGAAAGGACATACTGACACAATTGCTCTGCGGTGTATTATATTTCAATACATTGTATCAGTCATTACTTAATATATTGACATTTCTTTACATGAGGTTGTCGTGGCGCAAGAGCATAAGCGGGCGACTCTAAACGCGATGGTTATAGGCTCGAATCCCACTCTGTGAATTAAATATTTACATTTTTGCGCTCTGGTAACGAAGGAAAGGCGTTTAATTCCGCCACGCAATGCCTCAAGGATACGACAGAAAGTAGAGAGTGGAGGTGTCTTACATGGAAACGCAGTGTCTTAACACTAGGTTTGTCCCTCTGCCTACCCAACCCCTTTTAAATAAATTCTTCTTCTATAGTACCTACTAACTATAAACGTTTAAGCATAGTAAAATTTTTATAAGCATTCTCTATACTTTCAGTAAATGAACGGTTTTATTATTAAACTTGTGTCAAGGTCGAATTTTTATGACACATATTATTAAGACATCAGAAATTTAAAATGAGAGGATCAACGAAACTGTATAGAAATATGATTAGGTACCTATATTATGTTATTAAAAATATTTTTAAGCATAGACTACAGACAGGATGCAACTTGCATTTGTGTAATGGCGATACTATTGTGATATTCGTGTATTGTATTCCATTTATACAAGATATCTTCTATCTATATATTTTTTGTTTCGCGTTGTATCTCGCAGATAGTAGGGTAGCAGAAGGAATCTATTGCTAAGACAATCCGTTTCCTATTAAGACTCTATCGTTCCCTACTCTCCGCCGAATTCTCAAGGCATTGCGTATTGAATTGCGGAATTCGCAAAAATATTAAATACTAGTGACCCCCGCGTGGCTTCACCCGCTTGGACTACATAATTTCTTTTTTCTCATTTGAATGACTCTCGTGATCTCTGAATAACATTATCATTTTTAAGACAAACCCATACACTGAACGCTAAAGTTTCAGCCAATTCAATAAAATACTTATTTTGTAGCAATATCGTCGCATGCGGTTCTTTATATTGAAATAATTTTTTTATTAATCAGCTTCACGCTTTCAAGGTAGGCAGAGGGAACCTAGTGTTAAAACACTCCGTTACCCACTTTCCGCCGAACTCTGTAGGCATTGTGTGTTGAGTGGCAGAACTCAATGACGCGCTTTGCATGGCCACCAGAAAGAAGAAATGATAATACAAATTTAAATTTATCTCGAGGAAAAGAACTGCTCGAGTGGGGATCGAACCTACAACTAGTCGCACTTACAGTCATACTTTGTGCATCTGCGACCGGCCTCTGATGATTTGTTATTGGAACCATTATCTACGTATGTTCATTTGTCCACGGCGGCAAGGCCGCGGGTAACCACTAGTATAATATTAGAACGGAAATTAATAATTTAAATATCGACACATATAGCGCAGTGGTTGAAAACACGCGATATAAAGATTCTTTGTTAATATACACGCACTTATTTAGGTAATTATTTAAATTGTAGTGTTGGGACTATTGAAATAGGAAATATTGTGAGGAATATCTAGTTTTTTTGTCTTTTAATTCGGTATTTGAGGCCGTTGTGGCGCAGGGAGTACACACGTGTGACTTTACGTGACGTTTGTGGTTTTCATTAATTTCAGGTCTTAGGGAGAATACTTCAGTATTTAATATTTTCATTTCCTCCCTCTGGTACGAGGCCAAGACCAGCGTGTTTCCGCTCGTAGTTCCGCTATTCAAAAGGCAATACCTAAAGTCTAAGTACTAGGTTACCTTCCTTTACGTTTTACGTGCCGCATACAACGTGAAGCAAAAAATCTGAAAGATCAGGCGTAATAGCAGTGTACTAATTATATGAAACAAAACAGATGAAATAAAATTGAAAAGTTTTTACTTTTTTTCTGCTTAGTAAGCAAAGGGAACCTAATGTTGAGGTACTCCGCTACTTTCCACCTAATTTTCAAGATAAAGCATGTTTAGTTGCTGAACCTAACGCCGCGCCTTTGTCTAGTTACTAAAGTGAGGAAATAAAAATCATTTTTCCTTCAAGAGAAAATCGAACCCACAAGCGTCGCGTCAGAAGTCAGACGCTGCGCCACGACGCGATGACCTCTATAGCTTCGTATTTTTATAAATTCTATTATTTAATTACTAATTAAGATTTTATATTATGTATTTATATTGTAAATAAAACTCATTAAAGTTACATCTTGACCCAGATATACTTTTTTTATTATACATTACACTGTGACACTAAAAAAAATAAAACTGCAACAATTTGAGCGCGTCGTGAGAAGATTTTACGTAACTTTTTTATGATTATTGTAATTTGTAAGTCGCAATGCCAAAGATGAACCTTAGGCTTGAAGGCATTTATTTTAAACTATATAAAATACTTTCGTCCGCGGAGTGGTGGCGAAGGGTCACCACTCCGCGGACGAAAGCAATTTCAAGCTTACAATTGTGAACGTGAAAGATTATGGATTCGATTCCCAGTCGGGGAAATTCAATTATTCTTATTTTCACTCTCTCGCTATGGCAACGAGGCAAAGCACAGCTATGAATTCCGTCACTCAGCACGCAATGCCTCCATAACTCGGCGGAAAATGTAGAACGAAATTGTCTTAATGGGAACAGCACTCTGTCACTAGATTCTCAGGTCCCCTCTGCCTACCCTGCTATCTGCGGGATACTGCGTGAAACAAAAAAATACTTCATTTATTATTGACTGACCCATGGTCAACGTACAGGCGAACTGCGCGGCGTAGAACGCTGTAATTTTACATACAATGAGCACAAAGAGACGATTTCTCGAAATTTCTATGGTGATGCGAAAACTTCAGTTTTTAGCTAATTATAAACAAAGAAAAAAAGAGTCACTAATTGTTTTATTATATTTATAATTAAATTGAAATTAATTGTTTAAAACTAATTGTTTTATCTCGAGATAGCGTGAAATTTTGTCGTCGTCGTCGTGAATCAAGCACAAAAATTATTATCAAATAGAATATCATAAAGAATGTACCGCTGGACCAAGTGAACTTATTGACTAACAGGTATATGCAAACAAGTGAACAATATAGTATTAGAAATATATGATTAGGTCTAATTATAGTATTCATAGCGACAGGTATTGGTAATTACACAAAAAGTCTAGACCAGACTGAAAGGGGAAGTAACGCAATGCACGCGTGAGAATATCCCAAGTTAAGTCAAGTTTATTGTGAACTGACAATGATTTTTCCTTTGTAGCTCAGGAAAAAAGTATACAAGAATGCTATAGGTTCGATGTCACTAATATTTTGGGTGCTTTTTCTAGCTTCACGCTTTATCCCTAGCGGGATGGCCGAGGAAGAAAAGACACTTTTCTTCCTCGGCCATCCTGCTAGGGATAAAGCTTCATGACTTCAACACAACCTTCGGAGTTCTTAATGTGTTTTAAGTGAACTTCCTGAAGAACTTGATTGGCACACACGCTTATTTCAAAAATTGATTAGTTTCCGATTCTCTATTCATCGAAAAAAATATGTAATTCGTTAATCGTTCTTTAAAAATAACGTTCGTTTGAAAAATACTTTCGGCATTTCTTTGAGGTCAGTCGTGGCGCAGGGGCACAAGTGTTTGACTGTAAACGGGACTGGTTGTGGGCACTATCCCCACTCGGGGAAATAAATGAAATATTTATTTAAAAATTATATTTTCTTTTATTCGATGTCTGGTGTCGAGGCGAAGAGCGGCGTATTGAGAGATTTTGTAAGTTGACTGGCGGAACCTAATAACTGTAAAACTGGATAAAAAATCTTCAAAGTGAGAAATCGAACCCACAACCAGCATATGTAACCGACATATCGTAAGACAAGGCTTTTAATTTCCACTAGTAATTTAGTTACACACAATAGTTTTATCTTAAGAATGAATCTTAATTTACACGATGGGACTCGAACCTCCACTTGTTGAGTAATTCTGCTAAGTAAATAGGACAATTGTGCCATATGTATGGTGCAGCCCGCACAGCAGAGGAGAGAGAGGGCATCTAGTCTTACGAGACCTCTGTTGCTCAACTGTATTCAAACGAGTGGTGGAGTTCTACGCCACATTTGGTCACTTTGCCTTGAATCAAATTCAGAGCCATCGCTTGCAGTTACACGGTATGTTGCTATTTCACGATGATACTGTGTAATAGCTATATCTATAAATAATATATTTTTATATTCCTTTATTAAATTGAATTTATTATTTAATAACAATAAGCTTTTAAGTAAATCGAATTTCAGCGTCTTTGATTTATTTAAAAAAGGCCTATTATTAGGACACTCCGTTCTCATCTTATCCAACTGGAGAAGATGTTTCGAACTTAACGTAGAATCGAACTCACAATCATTGTCCCAACCTAAATACTTTACTTGCAACTAAACTATAATCTATATATGTATATAGTAATATTACAAAGTTGAAGAGTTTGTTTGTTTGTACGCGCTAATCTTAGTGACTACTGGTTAGAATTTAAAAATTCTTTCTGTGTTGGATAGCCCATTTATCGAGGAAGACTATAGGCTATATTACAAAACTTTAGGTCAGAGTTAAATTTGTTGTAGCATTTTATATACAAGTTAGTCTCTCATATTACAAAAAGAGCTAGTTAAAAGATGATTTATCTAACCAATTATGTTGTAAATGCTTTACTTGGCACACACCGTGGGACACCAAGTGGCCCCTTTATGATAATTGGGCGAAATATTGTTTTTTTCACATCACCCTTGCATTAGCCAATCTAATTATATGCGTCGAGATGGACAGATATGAGGAACTATTGTTACTATATTATGTATGTAAATTTAGGGCCATGGGTGGCTTGGGTGTATGAGTATGAACACGCTGGTTGTGGGTTCGATTCCCACTTGGAAGGATAATTTATTTTAATTATTGTCTATTGAATCGTGTTAAGTTCAGTTACTGAAAATGTGACGTCCAGAATATTGGTCAGTGCGTGATTTTGCCTACACTGCTGTATGCTGGATACGGCGTGGAACACATAAAATATGAGGCCATCGTCAAGTAGTATCTGACTATAAACGCAATTCCCACTTGCGATAATTTTTTTTTTTTCACTTTCTCGCTCTTATAACATAGGCGGGCTTAATGTTCTGCTACTCGAAAATTGGGAACGGGGTGTCTTAACACTAGGTTCCCTCTTCCACACCTTGCTGTATGCGAGCAACAGCGTAAAGCTATTTTTATTTTATTTTTTAAAACTGAAGGTAAAGAATGTTGTAAACGTAACTTTTGAAAGGGCGATTATTTTATAAACAAGGGCGTTGAAACGTAACATTGACATGGTTTCAGCTTATCTTCACTATCATACAATATCTTTTATGCAATAATAACTGTTTGTTTGTATACTGTAGTGGCTACCTTGCAAACGTCTCCTGTTCTGAGGGTTGACTTAAGCCATGTTCCTTGCACTTCATACAAAAACATTGCAAGGAAGGCACAAGTTAATTCCAATGACAGTCAATATGGCTTTCGCTATTAATCGACAGTGATAGGCCTGTAGGCTCCGATATCCTCGCCTATCTTCAGGATCGAATTTGATGATAGTGGATATAAGTGATCTTCTACATGCACAGAGCACATGCACGAAGCACTATTGTGGTGCAGTGAAATTCTATCTGGATTTCTCGACTCATGGAAGAGAGCGTTCAGGTGATCGCTTGTTTCTTTCACCCCTAGCTTCTCAGAGATTTCGATATTCTTGTATCATTTCATCGGATTTTGCTGTGGTAATATTCCACTTTAAGGTCCTAGAGGCTCAGTAGTACTTCTTTTTTTAGATTTTCACATTCGGATCCTTAGTAATCATAATCAAAGTATCACAGGCCAGATTTGGTATACAATATATGAAAAAAAAAGATATGAGACAATTGATATAAAAAATTAAATGACTGACAGTCTATGTACTTGTAGTAAATATCCCACAATTTTTCATAATCGGTACTCACTTAGTACTACGTACGTACGCACTAAAGATAACTGTAATTATATCTAGAATAACAATTGACAGTTTTTTTTACTTCTTTTCTACACGAGGCCTTTGTTCTACTAGACTAGTGAAGTTGACAATTTTTTTTTATAATTTTCCCACTGACTTGATTTGTTTGACCGTAACTGTTTGGAGAATAAGTCATAAATCAGTAAAATGAAGGTAGTGAGTTTGAATCAAAATAAAAAGATTTATAATATTATTATTTTACCTCCAACTTGTTAAAATCACTTTGAATTTTCTTTTTTGTAAAAATCCTAATAATAAAATAATAATTTTGGCGTTTATTTTCGGTACTCAATATGCAACGTCTCGAAAATTCGGCGGAAAATTAAGAACGGAACCTGAAACGGATATTTAGTCCACGCTATACAAAATATTTATATAACAATAGCTCCAGATATTATCTAGAGTATATTTAATTATTTTTGCTCGCCAGGTCATCTAAGTAAAAAAAATGAGCGGTGTAAGTAAGATTTCTTTACTAGCTTACAGCGTAAAGCTCAAATGAGACCTAAATATCAGGCAAATCGATCTTTAAATTTAAAAAGACTTTGATTATTTATTTATGTTATATCTCAAATAATAAAATATTGTTTCATCAAATAGGCTTTTCCCAACAATTTTTGACTGCTGCGAATGTAACATTTTGGATCTAGATATGAGAAAGCTTTTTTCTAAAATATAGAAGAAAGCTTTCTCTATATATTAGAAGAAAGTCTAAATATTTGAGATTCTCCTTTATTTATCGTGAATATGTTGTTTATTTTTCTGGTAATAACATACAATATGTTTGTATTTAATGCTACATCTTAACGCCATTATTCTTGACAAGTCTCGTTTAGACTCCTTTATTTGATTATATTAATTTTTTACATCAGATTCGTTTACGGCTACGGATAATTTTATGCTTCGGATATCCGACAGTATCGGTTACGGATGCGGAGCTTAAAGAGCTCTAGTTGCTATCACCAGCTCGGAGGGCAGCAATACTGAGAATAATGTTTTATTTATTTTATACAAGTTTTACAAAAATAGATTATTTCTAGACAATAAACTAAAGATGTTTTTTTACAGATTAAAAGATTTTTGGTAAATAAAGAAACATGTCAGAAGCAAAGCTGTGTGGCGTATCTATGGGGACCATAGGACTCATTGCGGTACTTCTATATATAATAGATGTATCGACAGCTGTAAGTATCCATATTTTGTTTTCACTAGTAAAGTATCACGCTATATTGCTGAAGGAACCTTGTCTCAAGATATCTTGTTCGCCATGTGCCGCCCACTTGTCGTGCAATTGTGTTGAGTGGTGGCACATGACGCTGCCTTTTTTCTTGTTACCAGAAAGTTGTAAATGAAAGTATATCATTCCACCAAGTGGAAATCGAATCAATAACCGTAGGTAGCATTATAGCAACTCAAGACGCAGTATCTAATTCGAGCAAAAGGTGCAGGACGGTGTCTTGACACTTATCAAACCGCACGCAGGATATAGCGTGAAGCATTTTTTCTCCCACGGAGAATCGAATCCACAACTAGTAATTTCTAAAAATAATCATATAACAATTACACAATGTAAACATTTACTCAGAAAAGGTACTAATTGATATAATTTTATTTTAATTATACAGTTTACAATTTAATAATTTCTAACATAATTACTTAATACAATGGGATGTTATTAAGTAATGATAAAATCGAAAATAATTAAACACCTTTGTGGCACAGTAGCAATGTCTAAACGATGGTTGTAACGTCAATTTTCACTTAGAGGAGCATCTATGATGTATTTTTTTAACTTCACGCTGTATCCTGCATATAGAGAATCGCACCTATAACCGTCATGTTTATAATCAGAGGCTGCGCGACTGCACCACAACGGCCTTAATAATGTATAATATGTGATTCGCGGGCGAAGCTGCAGGAAGACTCTAAGAATTAATAGAAGTTTAGCTATACTAATTAAAAAATGATCTTTTTCCAGGCATTAGACGGTTACATACCGGGGGAAGACTATCCTGTGTACGAGGAAGTGCCAAAAGGCTTATCGTTTACTTGCGATGATAAGATACCAGGATACTATGCGGATCCCGAGACTCAGTGTCAGGTATGGAATATTTTAAATTATAATTAATGATGTACGGTCATAGCCCAGTGGAACAGAGTCTGACCGTAAACGCAGCGGTTGTTGTTTCGAATCCCACTAGCGAGAATGAATGAATTTAATTTTTCGTCTCTGCTAAGACAAAGTGTGATAATGGGTTCAGCTATTTAACGCGCAATGTTTTGAAATCGAACAGAAAGTAGAGAAAGAAATTTGACACTAGGTTCTCCGTGCTTGTCTTGTTATACGCGGAATACAGGTTGAATTATGAGAAAATACTCATAAATAATTTTTATTATTAATAATATATATTTATTTATTATTTCTGTTACAGGTATGGCACTGGTGCGTGCCCGGCATCGGAGGGAACATGATGTATTCATTTCTATGTGCTCCTGGAACTGTCTTTAATCAGCAGACGAGAGTATGCGATTGGTTCTTCAAGGTAAGTTTTAAAAATATAGTATAAATATTAGAACAACAAGTAGATACTACTACACGCCAAATATTTCTTTATTACCTCGCGTACTGCCCTGGTGTGCTGTGTTTGAATCTCCAAATTTTTATGAGTCAGTCCCAGATGATAGAAAGTTTCCAATCTTTCCTCTGAACTTAATCGAACCTACAATCATCGCGTCTACTATTAGACAGCGTCAATATACGCGATTTTGTACATTAGTTATTAATTTATTATTTTTCAGGTGGACTGTCCAAATGCCCCCGCATTTTATGGAGTGAATGAGGATCTTTACAAAGACGAAGCGGGCAACTACATAGCTGGGAAAAAGTAGATCATAAATAATCATAAATAATTAAGAAAAACTTAGCATTAATTAGTACAAATTATAAGTTACCAATTGAAGCACTGACTTAACTGACACAACTGACATTTAGGTTTACAAAATATTTATTTGACTTTTTCTTTAATACATTTCAGATTTGCTCATTATGTTGTTTTATAATATAGGAAAATATTGTTCCTATATAAAATTTAAACGATTTCCACGTCTTAGTAGGAAAATAAGTATTTTTGAAACCATACTGTAAGAAAATAATAGTTAATGCTTAGGAAAATATGTTTGCTCATTTGTACGAATTATAGAATACTTATTTAAGTAGCCTTAAGTCACAAATACAGACGAATTTAAGATATCGAAGAGAGTTGAAATACGGAGTTCAAAATATATAATTTATCGATTTTGTGTAGAGAATTATTTTAAATAAATTTTTCCATACATAGTTAATTATATTAGGTGCCTGACAAAATTTAACTGCAATTTTTTACTTTTACAAAATAACTCTTTAATGCGGAACTCAAGCAAGCCGCACTTTATGTGACCGAAATGAAAATAATCAATTCTCCCGATTGAACCCACAATCATCGTGTTTATAGTAAGAAGCTATCTGACCATGTGGCGTCAATAGAATAATAACAATAATGACTGATTTCAGGTTTACAAATAAGGCCAAAATCAAAACTGACTTAAGACTTAACAAATTTAGAGATAGAAGACAAATTTTTCGACGAAAAAGGACTGACAAAATAAAAGATAGACTAACAAATCGACAGACTTGAAAAGTCATTGTCAGGAGACCTGACTTTACGTATTATAAAAAAATGTATTAAATACAAATCTATAAAATGTCTCCTATTCCTTTGTTTAAAAAAATCTTTTTTAGGATTTTGTAAGGTTTTTTAATATGCAATTTAAAAAAAATCTTGACAGCTAACAAAATCTTAAAAAAACAATATCCCATGGCAGTCTTAAAAATGTGAATCCCGTTTTTTTCTTTCAAAGTTGTTAGTATTAAAATGTTCTACATTAATCATTAGGTAATAATACTTTTTTTAATGCTTGTATTTGTTGTTACAGTAAAAAGAATATTCATTTTAGGTTATAGCGCTTATTAAACGTTATAAATTTAATTTAAAATCCTTTTTTACGAAAATATATGTTTTTAGTGTCCGTACCCAAATGGTAAAACGGGACCCTATTGCTAAATCCATTGTCCGTCCGTCAGTCAGTCCGTCTTTCACCAGGCTGTGTCTCATGAATTGTAATAGTTAGTCAGTTGAAATTTTCACAAAAGTTATATTACTTTTGCCGCTATATCAGAAAATAGTAGAAGCAGGATAAAGTAACTATTTAAGTTCGATCCCATAAAACAAAAACAACCGTTCGTGCGCGAGACCGATTTACACTTGCCCAGTATTTATTAATTATTTTATTCATAACATAGAGTTTTTTCCCTCCAATTACAAACCGTAATTCAGCGTCTTACTTATAAAAGCTATAGTTATGTCTTCAATGTCCCTGGGGGGAAAGATTAGATTTAAATAATTTTCATTTCTCCGTTATGGTGCAAGCCGCGGCGTTAGCGTAGGGCTAACACTATTATCCTTAAATTCGAATAAATAACTTAAAGAATAATTAGTTGAGCCAAAATATATAATAGTAGTCTCATAAGGTAAATTATTAAAAATAAATCGTCAAAAATTGAAACTTCCATAAAAAGAATATTATCATTAATTTTCTAGAAATGACCTAATAATTGTAAATATTTTTATTTTTATATTAAAATGTCGTAATAATATGAAATGTGTTTTATTTTTTCATTAAACATTTTTTTTACACTTTGGTAACCATTAACAATAAAAAAAGAATAGAGTCGTGGTGCAGAAGCACAGAGTACCTACGAGTAGTTTTAATGCATTCCGTTCCCCTTTAGATGCTTCCGACATTCCACCGAATTCTTGAGGCATTGCGTATTGAGCGGAGGAACTCAACGCTGCAATTTACCTCGTTACAAAAGAAATAAAAATATTAAATATTTCATTTAGCCGAGTGCGATCGAACCCACAACGATCTGACCCTTTTAACGTGACGGCCTTAAACATTTTGAATTAGAACCTAGAATCACTACACCAAAAATCCAAATAATTTTAATTTTAATGTAAAAGGAAAGTTTTAAATTAATGTATTTTTTTTATTTTATTTTTATGGAAAAGACACAGCAAACGAGCGTGCGGGTCACCTGATGGTAAGTGATTACCGCCGCCCACGACCCCGTGCAACCCCAGAGGAGTTACAGGTGCGTTGCCGGCCTTTAAAATGGGTTGGGCACCGGGGCCCGGCATTACCTGATGCGAAACGCAGTGGCATAAAGCCACCACTTCACGCCGGTTTTAAATGCCGGGGGTGGTAATGATCCGGTCGAGTCTGCCCATGCGTGTTGCCATTGCTGGCGACGTGACTCTACCACACGTACTTTAGTCGCCTCTTACGACACCACCAGTACCAGGATGATCCTATTCTAGGCCGGGATCACACGGCAAAATGTAATTCTAAATTACTTATTTAGTGTTGTAATGTTATATAGCTTGAGGTCATTGCGTTTCTATTACAAGATACTGGCTGGTAGCTGTTGGGTTGCAATGATTTATACCGCGGTTTTACGTGTTCAAATTCTGGTCGAAGTCATCGGGGCGCAGTGGGGCCATTTGGCTGTATACGCGACGGTTGAAAGTTCGATTCGCATTGGGCTAAAGAATTATTTGCATTTTTTTTTCGTTTCAAAACCAAGCGTAGAATCTCGAAAATATGGCGGAATATGGAGGAAGCAGTGATTTTTTTTTAGCTTCACTTCACTGTATCCTAGTGTTAAGATACTCCGTTTCCCACTTTCCGCGGTAGGACTCAGCGCCGCGCTTTGCCTCGACACTAGAGCGAAGAAATGGTTTAATGAAACATTTAAGTAAATATTTCACGTCCTCGAGTAGGGATCGATCCCACAACTAGTCGCATTTGTAGTCACACTTTATGACTACCTACGCTGTGACTTATCACTAGTTTTCCTCTAACTACCTTGTTAAATACGGGATACAACGTGAAGCTATTTATTTATTTATTATTAAAATCCTGGTGCAGACCACTGTGACGCAGTGGGATAGCGTCAGTTTGTGAACTCGGCGGATGTGGGCTCGGTCCTCACTCGAAGAAAAGATTAAATTTTAATTATAAGCACATAGTAACATAGTGTTTAAACACAATTTGCCTTATTCTATTTAATAAGGCAAACCATCTATATGAGGGATATGGCGTCAAGCTATAAAATATTTTTTGTATTCGTATCCTATACTGTCGGACACTTTAAATTAAAGGCAGAGGTGCCCTCCCCTGGATTCACCTTTGAACCTTTGTAGGATCAATTTGTTGTCCGTCAGTCTTACTTGACAGAATTAATTTGAAAATATTTTTTCTTAGGAACGCGTGGATCTTATCTTAAATTTTTAATATCGAGCTTATCTTAAATTTTTAATATTTTTATATCAAAAATTTAAGATGTACAGTCTCTTTGAGTACAGAAAATCACACTACTAGCACTACAGATGTCTGAGACAGAGAGAACGTGTGACTGTAAATGAGGCAGGTAAAGATTCGATTCGTACTTAAGGCGATAAAATATTTATTATTTTCATTTCGTTTTATTAAACATTTAATAGTTTCGCGGCGTTGAGTTCCGCCATTCCAACGACACGTTATGCCAATGTGTTGTTATACAATCTTCCTTGATAAATAGACTATGAAAGACAAAAATATTTTTTTATTTTAATCCAGTAGTTTTTGAGATAAGCGTATTAAACTTAACTAATATTAACTTTACAATATTCGTAAATTATTTAAAAAATATATATAGGACATAAAGAAAATCTAAATAATAGTATATACGAGTTACATTCAAAGTAATGTTGATATTTAAATACAAATAACAACAAAAATAAAAAAAACTCTAACTTAAAGCAAATTATATACAATCGACAGATCTAGGCGTATTGGTTTATATTTCGACTAACTTAGCAAGACCTCCTTTTTATAAAGAATATTACGATCGTACAGTCCAATTTAATATGGCTGTATTAAATCAGGTACACTTTCACTAGCAAGGCCAAGTTAAACAAATAACTTCACGCTATGTTCTTAAAGTGTTTAAAATTGATATCTATTAGAAAATGTATATTTTTCGTCGACGCGATGGTGGTAGGTTCGATTTACACTCGGGGGTACTTACTTTCATTCCCTGCAAGATAAACCAGAGCAATTCCACCATTTACCATGACGATGTCTTGAAAATGGGCAAAATGTGGAGATAGCAGTGTCTCGACAGTAAGTTTTTACTGTCTAACCTGCTTCGCGGGGCTAGTCAGAAACAACTAACGTATTTTATTTTAAATTAAAATTAAATCAAGCTGATTTCCTCTGTATCTTGCACACAGCAGAGTAGGGAGAGGGAAGTTAATGTTAAGTTAATACTTGGAAAGAAACGGTTCTCATTTCCCGTCGAATTCTGGAGGCATTATGTGGTAAGTGGCAGAACTCAACGCCGTGCTTAGCCTCATTACCAGAGTGAGGTACTAAATTCTGGTTGAAATCGTACTCACAATTTATCGCGTTTACAGTCACACACAATTCTGATCCACGAGTGGACTCAAAAAAATCTCATCATTTTTCAAAAACAGTCCTCAATGTAGAATATCTTTACTATATACATTATTCCTCTTGGACACAGATTCATGTAACACTTATGTATTTAAAATAAATAAATCAGCTTCACGCTGTATCCCACACACAGCAGGGTAGGCAGAAGCACCCTACTGTTAAGACACTTCGTTCCCCACTTTTTGCCAAATTCTGGAGTGGAGTGGCAGAACTCAACGCCGCGCTTTGCCTTGACACTCGAAGATATGGAAATATAAATTCCACTAAACATTTCATCTCATCGAGTAGGGATCGAACCCACAACCAGTCGGTTTTATAGTCACGCTTTAGCCCCTACGCCACGACTGGCCTCTTGACATACGTATTTAAACCTGCCTAAATCCGTCATCTGCCACTGTCAAACACACACAGATTAAAAACACAGTGATTTGACAGTTGATTTAATACAGATAATAAAGAGACTCTTACGTAAACAGTTGCGTAACACATTTTGCAATGACAGCGTAACCGGTCGCTCAAGGGCATAGCAATATTGATTTCTCAACTATCTCTTATCAAAATAAGTTGATAAATTGATTATAACTCTTAATAAAGAATAAATTGTGTAAAATTTGCTTGTTAAGTATTTATTTTGTAGGTTTGAATGCACCTTGATTAAAAGAATTTATAGACTGAAAGGTTAAGAGAATCTAGTGTCTAGACACTCTGTTATATGTTTTGACTCGAATTCTACACGTCGTACGTTTACTAGCGGAACTCAATGTCGCGCTTTGTTTTGTCTGGGCAGAAAAATGATAAGAAATTGTAATGAATGGATTTAAAATAAGCTAAATGCTAATTGACATCTCAACTATTACAGTGAAATTCATCATTATTGGATATTTTTTAGCGATATATTGTCTCTGAGTCATTTTAGAGATATTGTGTGGTGGCTAGCGGAATTCAATGCTGCGCTATGTCTTGTTACCGGGATAAGGAAATAAATAAAAAAAACCAGAGTGGGAATAAAACACACAACCGCCGCGTTTCGAAATAATTAAAAAAACCCAGAGTGGAAATTGAACCCACAACCGTCGCCATCTTTACTCAGCTTCGTTATTGCATTATGCGTGATTATAATTAATTATGATGTATTTTCCATGACACGTCCTTGTATCAAAAAGCAATAAAATCGTTGTCATCTTCTCAGAATTCAACATATTTTTTAATAAAACATACCTGTTTTTTATTTACCGTTGTGTTTCATATTGAATGTATGTTGTCGTAATGCAAGCGTGCAAGGTAGCAGAATGAAGAAGATGTTTGTGGGTTCAATTTCCACTAGGGCGTTATACGTGCATATAATCGAACGTAATTCAAATCAGAATCGAACTCACAACCGCTGGCTTACAATCAAACAGTCAACATTAGCCGGTTTTGATATGATTTTATAATATAGAAAATTGCAGAGTGATTTATGTATTTATTAGAAAACCAACGTAACATATTAAAACTACATTATATTACAAAGATTTATAAATAAATTGATACAAAGTATGTCCCAATTATGGGATAACTTACCTTTACATACATATTCAAGTTGTAGCTCACATCTCCTCTAACAAAAAAAATTAAAAGCAGGCGTATAAAGCTAAACTGTTAACATAAACACAGTTTTAATTATAAAACACAAAAGAAATAAATTAAAATTAAAATTAAAATAAAATATTAGCTATTTTTGGATTAAACTTTTTTATTGTATTTTTAATTTATTAATTTCTTTTGTGTTTCATAATGGAAGCTGTGTTTATGTTAAAAATTTAGGTATTTTAAAAAAAAAACAAAATAAATTTAAAACTTATTAAATTTTGTTCTTGTAAAAATATAAAGACATTGCACGTACGTAATACATTACTTGCCAGCTTCTCGCTTTGGATAAGCAGAGAAAATCTGGCTTCATGACATCACGTTGAGTATCGAAAATTAACGCTACGATTTATCTTATAAGAAGAAAAAAAAACTAACTCGAATACCTCGAGTAAATATCAAAATCACAACTATCGTACCACAATTTTTTTGTATTAATAACAAATTGAATCTGGGACTATACGATTTAAATCTGTAAATAACCGCTGTGCCTCCAAGTCGGGTAAGGTATTGACAAATGCTTACCACATGCTCTGCTCCAATGCCTATTTGAGGCAGATGAAATGTATGCAATTGGTACCTAGCCTGTAGTAAGCCGATCAGTCATTTTAGTTACGAAAAGTACTTGCAGTTACAGGTTTTAAATTAGATTTTTAGTAATTTAATTACCGTAGGTAAGTATAACAATAAAGTGTTGGCTAAAGCCAATCGAAGTGGGGCACATGAGTGTGATTGTACAAGCCACAGGTTGTGGGTTCGATTTCCACTCGAGGAAATGTAATATTTAATATTTTCATTTCCTCGCTCTGGTAACTAGACAAAACGCGGCGTTGATTTCCGCCATACCCGGCACGTGTGTTAATGGGGGCAGAGTGTTTTAACACTAAGTTCCCAGGTTTCGTACAGGGGCTTTGTGCGGGATATAAGGTGTAGTAAAAAAGCTACAATAAACTAATCGTGAAAATTTAAATTGACTTTTGGAAATTTTTAACTGCACATAGACACATATGTATCTCGCATATAGCAGGGTAGACAGAGAGAACCTAGTGTAAAGAGAAGCCGCAATATCTGCTCAGCTTTCTAAACATTTGTCGATTTGTCTTTTTTCTTACCAGAGAGACTTAATGAAAATATTTATTTCGTTTAGGAATAGAACGAACAACAGTCGTGTTTACACTATGTGTCGCTATTAACATACAATACTAACTTGGGTAAAAGAAACACCGTATTAAAATTATCACTCTAAAATAAATAAATCAAAAATAAATCAGCTTCACGCTGTATCCCGCACACAGCAGGGTAGGCATAGGGAACCTTGTGTTAAGAGAATTCTGGAGGCATTGCGTGTTGAGTGGCAGAACTCAACGCCGTGATTATCACTCTAGGTCTTTAATAACTCGAGTCTAGTTAGTATCTACATCTAAGATTTTTTTAGTTTCACTCTGTATCCCGCATATAGCAGAGTGGGCAGAGGGAACTTGGGTACCTAGTGTTAAGACACTCCATTCCATTGTATTTTAATCAACTAATATTTGTCACTAGCAAATATTATCAAAGTATTACAAAATCAACAATAGCCATGAGTTTAATTGTATTTAACTAAAACGACTACTTTCACTAAGTTACGCAAAAGTAAAGCAACCGACGCGCGAACCGAATGCTTAAATACTATGAAAACTAATATTATTGCTGCTGCCTACTGATGATCTAAAATAAAGAAAAAGAAATACATTTCTATGTACAGGAAATAGACTGGAAATAGGCTAGATTTTGGATTTTTTCCGATTTATAGCAGAGTAGGCCTAGAACCTACTGGCATGGCACTCAGTTTTCCATTTTTCACCTTAATTCAAAACATTACGTTGTAGAGTAACGAAATTTAACGCCGCGTTTTGTCTTGCCAGAGAAGGGAAATAAAAAAATCCAATAAAAGAAAAATCTTCTTTCACTCGATACGGGCTCGAACCTACAACTATAGTGCTTAGAGTCAATCTTATAAATATATAAAATAGACTGGTTTAAAGGTTTTAGGCTTAAGTCTAATCCTATAATCTAGTCTAGGTCTGGATTTTGAATAGAGGTTAATCTAATACAGGCAGGATGCGATTATATACCTACTACTAAATAGTAAGTATAGACACTCACATTCCGTTGCTTAGGTGATACAATAATATGGTATTATCGAGCTGGTCTGATGATAGAACGAGGATGTAAATGGTAAAACTCTTTAGAGAAAGTAAGTAGTACTAGTAAGCTTGATTTTGGAGTTCAAGCTTATATAATTAATCGTTTTGAGACATTCTACAGCACTTGCAGCACTTGGAACCGTTCCTCATTCTGGTGAAAAGATAAAACCGGTTGAGTTTCAGTTCCGAGTGAAGCAAAAAAATGCTAAACTTAAGAAAAAAAAATATAATATAAGCTTAACATAAAACTTGCATTGGCGACAACATTAAGGATGTCATGAAGATGCTGTAACTAGAATTAACGGAATTTTCATCATCAAATATGAACAATAACAATAAACCGACGTAAAATTGTACTTTGCAGAGGGAACCTAGCGTAAGAAACACACCGTATCCCACGCAACGCCCAATTATCAAAACGATATTGCATGTTTACTGGCGTATCTTAATAATGTGTTTTGTCTTGTTACAAAAGTGATAAAATGAAAATAATTAATTCCTCCGAATGGGAATCGAAGCTACAGCCATCGCGTTTACAGTCGTACGCTGTGCCGCTGCGCCACGACTGCCTCGATTATTATCTTCTATAGTATTTATTTTATGAATCATGTGAAAAAATCTTGTATTTTTTTTGATGAAGAGATAAGAAGATTATTTACATACATCCGCTTGTACTACTTGAAATAAAATACAAGTGATAAATAAAGGCTAAGCACGCGATGGTCGTGGATTCAAATTACACAAGAAATGTTTTATTCGACTTCGCAAAAAATATATTAGTCCTATATTTTTTTAAAAGGTTACCACAACAAGACTTACAAGAGTTACACTTTCAAGAGACAAGTTGAAAAACAAAAACAACGTACTTTAGATATTGTGTCTACGGTGATGATACGCTACAATACAATTTCTGTATAGCGCTGTATCCCGCAAAGGGCAAAAAAGATACAATGAACATAGTGTTAAGACCCACCATTCCCTACGCACAGTTCAATTCTTGTTTTTGTGGGCACAGCGCCACGCTTTATTTACTTAACTGGGCGAGAAAATTAAAACAATTAATTTCCCCGAATGAGGATCGAACCCACAACCATGGCGTGTACAGCAAATATTTTCCTCTATGATATTCATCACACATACGTTAACTGACATAACTTAAAAAACATTTCTTAATTGACCATTTCACTTATAATGAACCAGAAGTAAAAATTACAAATGAAAGAAAGTATGTTTTTCTTTATACACATATATATAAAATTTTAATTACTCTTTTAACAATGTATCAACAATCAGATATACGAGTAATATGGACGTGAAGTGAATTATTGTGTTCTTCAAAATTATAATCTGTATAGGAAGTTTATTGTTTTGAATTAAATATGATGAAATTATAAAGAAATTTTATGAAAATTAAATGTATGCTTTACATTTGTCACGCAATAGGTGTTTAATTGGCATTAAATAATATTATAGTAAGAGGCCGCCGTGGCTGTACTGTAAGGATGTGACTGTAACGCGATAGTTGTAGGTTCAATCCCCACTCGTGAGAATTTAATTTATTTTATATGTAGTAATATTTTAATTTCTTCGTTTAGGCACCAACGTAAAAAGCCCAGCGTCGAATTCCACCACTAGACTTGAAAACTAAACACAGCGGAAAGCAGAAAAGGGAGTATCATAATACTAGTAATAATAATCTCTCTGCCTCTCCTGCTATGTGTGGAATACAGCTAGAAGCTGATAATGCTTAGTACCAGGATCCCAAGTCACCTCTACCTGCTATGTGTGGAATAAAGTGAGACACCTTACAAAATGCCTTTAGCTGCTTAAAAAATAATGCATACGCCTCTTGATACGAACAATTGTAAAATTATCATTTTAAATTAATTACTTTTCACTTTTAAAATGCAATTATTCAAAGTGTTGATTTGCTTTTATAGTTGTTTCTTATTATGTTTTGGTAATTATTGAAAGCCGTTCTGGCGTAGAAGTAAAAGGGTGCGATCATAAAGGCGGCAGTTGTGGGTTCCATTCGTGAAAATGAAATATTTGATATTTTCGTTAAAATCGCCAAAACTCCAACTCTCTTTAACTCAACTACATAGTTTCACTCAACTACCTTAATAAAAATTCTAAAATTATGCATTATTGACGCCATTATTACTCTGTTAAGTCATTAAAGTCTCACTTAGAGGATTATTTATATGTAATATTATACATACATGTTTCTCCAGTCTCACCGAGCAAAATATACGAGATAAAAGAGCTGTTAAGTTTGTTACCGGTAATGACTGCTCAAAAGTACTTACAAAACTATATTTAAATAAATATTATTTATGTATATCAGCTTCACGCTGTATCCCGCACACTGCAGGGTAGGCAGAGGGAACGTAGTGAAAGACACTCTGTTCCCTACTTACTGCCGAATTCTGTGTTAAGCGGCAGAACCTGTGTTAAGTGGCAGAACTCAACGCCGCGCTTTGGCTCGACACCAGAGCGAAGAAATGGAAATATATATTTAGGTAAATATTTCATCCCCTCGAGTGGGGATCGAAACCGCAACCAATCGGTTTACAGTCACACTTTGTGCCGCTGCGCCACGACCGGCTTCATTTGGTATTTAAATATATAATTGCAATTGTTAAATTGCTACTTTTTACTTTTTCTTACATAACAATCATATACAAAAGCAACGGTTATGTTTCTACTTTCTTGCTGGCTCTCAGTAGAATTGCCATCTAAGCCGGTGGTAACGACATGTTTATTAGACGTTTCAAATTTGTTACCCAAATCTGTTTAGAATAATATATAGCGTATTGTAGTGTAGTGTGCTCTCATTAATATAGTGGGAAAGAGAGAACGAAGTGACATACCACTGAGTTCCTTTATTATTTACAAATAATTTTTATAAAATCACTTTAAGAGGACATTGTGGTGCAGTACAAAGCCAGCGTTGAGGTCCGCCAAGCCTACAAAGTGATGACAAGTGAAATCGCTTAACCTAAAAATCTCTTAAAACAAAATGAAAAATATAAAATCTCATGCTGTATCCCGCATATAGCAAGGTAGGTAGAGGGAACCTCATTTTAAAGCACACTGTTGTCCACTATTCGCCCAATGTTTGAGACATTAATTTATTCACTCGAGTGGGAAGTGAACACACCATCGTCGCATTTACAGTCAAATGTTGCCCTTGCACCATGAAGGCCTCTATCAATATAAAAAAATATACCTATGGTCTCTTTATTTTCTTGAAATATTATCACTTTTTCGTGTAAACAACTCGCTTTGATAATACTCACAATTAATGTCTTTAATGCTTAATTATAATTTATAACAAATAATTTTATAAGTGTAAAACAATTGCAGAGAAATTAACGAAACGACAGATTATTTAAAAGTACTGTCACTTTTATAATATCAATATTTTTTTTTTAAGTATAAATAAAATACATAGCTTCGCGCTGTAACCCGCGTATGGCGAAGTAGGCAAAGCGAATCTAGTGCTAACACCACATTCTACACTTTCCGCGGAGGCATTGCGTGTTGAGTGACGGAGCACAACGCCGCGTTTTGCCTTGTTGTCAAAGATGGGGGAATATCAAAATATCAAACAATTCTTTCCCCTAAGTAGGAACTGAACTCACAACCTTCGTGTTTCACAGTCGCACATTTGTGCCACTGCGCCACGACGGTTTTGTTAATTTAAAACATATATTTAAAATATAAAACAACATCTTCATGAATATGTACGCTAAGAGTCTAGACCAGCCAAAACTCTACTTTTAAAAAAATAATTTAAAACATTTTTGAGAGCAGTGAGCGCGTTGAAGTCTTTTATTCGAGACTAAGATTTACAGTAATTAAGATTTTGTTCCTAGCTATATATAATTTAACGTTCAATGTTCTATTTGTAAATATATTCATTGAATCAAACAAAGACGAATTGAACTATAATAATATTCAATTAATTATATATTTTCGGGTAAATGACTTTTTTTTATGGAAAAGACAAGGCACCTGATGGTAAGTGATCAGACCATCGCCCACGAACCAGCGTAACACCAGAGGAGCTACAGCAGCGAATAGAAAATGGAAAAAGAGGATCAGAACGCTATCTGTCTGTGAACTTCTTGCCAATTAAAAAAACACCTTAACGCTATTATTTATTATCCCGCTAAGTGGAATATAACATAAAGCTAAAAAAATAAATAACCTTTTATAAGCATTAACTTGTAACAGTAAACTACTAATTAACCAAAAACTAACGCTTGTTTCAATTAATTATTATTACACTACATAAATTTAATATGTCAATTAAAACTAAAATAGAAAATACTTTTCCGTTAAAAAAAATAAATTTCAGTTCTTTTAACTACACACATAAATATATATTATATAATAAAACAATATTGTCATTACAAACATAACTAGAAAGTAAACTTCCTGGAGTATGTATGTATACGTTGGTATCATCAATATAAATGAAAATTATTAATTCTATTTTACAAAAACCACTCATAATCGGGTAATTAACGCTTCAAATGTTTATTATTAACTAGTCATCGCTCGCAACTTCCTTTGCGTACAATTTTAGTCGTAAAATGGAAAATCCAACTTTTCGTAAGAATTTCGAGAATACCTTTTAGGGCTCACCTACACTCTTTGACCTTCCTTGTGGCATTTTTTAATATTCTAAGTCCAGCAATTATAAGGCTCAAGGTTCAACTGTCAACGCGACAGTTGCGGATTCGATTCTCAGTCGAGGAAATAAATTATTTTCCTTTTTTTTTCACCCTGGCAATAGGACAAAGTCGTTGAGTTCCGCCACTCAACAGGTGTCTCATAATTTTGGCATAGCGTGGGATAATGAAGTCTTTTAAGACTGTTCCTTCTGTATACTCTGCTTAGTTTGTCTTGTTATAAAAACACAATACTACTGTAAAGCTTTCTTTTCTTCACGTCATTAAGTTCACTAATTAGAATATAAATTTGTAGCTGTATATCAGTTCGCGTGACTTCCAAAGGAACTTGACCGATTCCGCTCAAAAAGGAAGTCGGTGAGGAAGTAAATATAGGATGTAGATATAGGAAATGACTGTCAACACGTACTGTCTATAGAGCAAGTCGTATGAAGCGTACGTCATTATATATTATGACCTGGGAATCTAGTGTTGAGACACTCTGTTTTCATTATGACTACTTTCTCTTCACATTTTCCACCGAATTCTAGACGTATTGCGTGTTGAGTGGCGGAACTCAACGCCGCCTTTTGCTTCCTTACAAGAGCGAGGACATGAAAATATTATTCATCCGGACAGGACATGGACCCACGACCAACACATTACGTTCGGGTGCTGTTCAACTAGGCGTCGATGGCGTAAATAATTTCATAATATTTAAAATAAAACTCGATCTGTGTCTTATTTATGTTAATGTGCGAGTAAGTTTCTTGCGCAGCGTCGGCTTTGTCCAACACGCAATATGTAGGTGACATATAATGTGAAGTTATGTAGGACAGCCTACTGCATGTTTAGAAGTTTGTTTGCCTTGTTCACGTAAGTTCTGTTGGTATATAGTTTATTCTTTTTCGTTTCTATTGTGTATTTATGGTATATGCTAGTTATTTTAATCTAAGTATAGATATATGAAAAGTCCTCCGTCACTAAGTGACTGACAGGCAACGCTCAGACGATACTACCAGCAGTTCTGTAGATCCAGACTGAGGAAGTTGAAATTTAGCATTTTGGTAAATTAGAGAGTGTAAGCAAACATTAATAGACATTTTGCAAAAATCTTACGAAAACGGGATAAAACAGGATTACGTTACGGAAATTAAAAATTGCAATAGAAGTTTTGTGTATATTTTTTATGTGAATAAGGTTATAAACTTTTAATATGATGTTAATAGGTTTTCCAAGTTGTGTTAATAATCTATAGATTAGAAAAAATATTTGAACGCCTGAAAAACATGACTCATTGCATTCTGAACCCAGCGTGCAAACGAGAGAGCGGAACAAGCAAAATCTGAGGCACAATCAGCTTAAATGTTCAGTTTGTAACACATTTATCTATTAATTTTTACTTATAGTTTATCTGTATAATTCAAGTAAAAAAAACAACAACTAATAATATCCTTTTTATTATGCCAAATTATTTGTATGATAATTCAATGATAATCATTGAATTTAAATCACAAAAGTATGCAATTTTTCATTAATTTCTTAAATTGGCTTTACAGACGACCTGTTTTTTTTTACTTTTGTTGTTGAATCATCTCAAGATTTGTAGATGTTGTGAAGTTGAAAGCTAGTTGTCGAGGCTATTACTGTGCAGCTGATCATCTTTAGACGATTTTTATTATAATTATCTTTTAGATGATTGTTAATGTGTTGTTAATATTTTTTTTATATAATCATATAAATTATAAAAGAAACAACTTACAATGGTCCACATATAATGACTCGTATTAATGAAAAGTGGAAAACATTATATTGACCGCATGTATATCTCAAGAGAATTTGTAATTGGTTACATTTATTCATAGCACAGAATAGAAAATTTAAATAAATATATGATCTACTATAGTAACTTTAGTTACTATTGTCTTCAAATTTTTGGTTGGTTTTAGTTGAGTGAAATTCAGAGGTCATAATTTAATTTAAGGCAGCGATAAGGAGAGTAAACCTAATAGCATATTTATCTAGTTTAACATAGACATAATTTTTAGCACCACGCTCTATCCCGCACACAGCAGGGTCAAAAGACTTAATAGGAAACGGAGTTTTTTACGTATTTTATTATAAATTTAGGCTAAAATTAATTATTTATTTCTTCATAATATTTGACCCCGTCCATCACAGCTCATTATTTCGCAGCAATACAGTGTTTATCTGTGAACATGATGCTTATGAGTTTCATTCATACTCGAGGACATTTATTAATTTCATTTCCTCGCTTTGGTAACAAAAAAATTAAGTTCTACATACATAACTTTGAGTAACAGAGTGTTTTAACATTAGGTCTCCTCTACCTATCCTGCTACATATGGAATTATATATATATATATTATATCTATCTATATATAATGTATAAATATAATTTGCTTATTTCAAAACTAAAAATATGTTGCATTATAGAATCGCTAGCGTCTATCTCTTATTATCACATCACTCAAGAAAAGTCGTAAAACTTTACTTGTTTAACTACAAACGTACAAACATACATACATATGCAGAAAAAAATGAATACACAAACACATACAGTACCTAGTTTTTATCCTCGAAATATATAAAATTGTTTATCCGCATACAGTCACGTATTAATTTAATTCGCCTTTCCAACTTCATGGCCACCCTACCTCCCACTCTACAGTCAGTACACAACCAGCCGTTTGAGAGTGCGGTCGTTGATTAGGTTACACTACACAGATTTCTGTGTATTTTTCTATGTTTTGTGTTATATAGTTTGTGTTCAGTGTATACAGGTGCTTTAAAAGGTTTAGTATTTGACTGTTTATGTATAGGGTGTTTGTTTAGTTTTCAATTTTTTTTTGTTCTTGTTGTGTGTTTGTTACCTAATTATAGTGCGATTTCATCTTGAATTTATGTATATACGTTTGCTGCGTGATTTAGCTTTTTTCAGACATTATTTTTATTTTTTGTTGTACACTTTTTTGAATTGTATATTTAAAAATAAATTTGAATATTATACCATTTTTACTCTTCAAAACAAAACAACTTTTACAAATCAAATGGGCAGGTAGTTCGAGAACATTCGATTTTTTTTTCTTTAATCTTTTTATTCATATTAAACAAGTATTTTTTTAAATAAATAAAAAAACACACTTGTTACAAATATATTTAAATTTATATTCCCTTCACGTAATATTGCCACATTCGTTTCTAGCGTCGACGTTTCGCTGCACTTATAATATATACAAAACAGTTTTATGTATGTATGTTATGTATGTATATATTTATGTATGTACGTTTATATAATAGTCTATGTGGCATACTTTTTGTAGACACTGCTAGTAGCTTTGATTTTTTAGAGGATATACATTAAAAACTAAACGTCACCCGCAAATTTGCTTGCGTGAGCTTTATGACGTAAAATAGAAAATTTTTTTTTCTCGGTTTCGTAGGCATTTAGAGAGTATGCGAGTTTTAGAGAAAGCTTTCCTTGAGTGGTGTGGTCATCCCTAAATTCAAAATGTCAACTTTTTCTATCCAGTAGTTTCATCTGTGAGTTGTCTGTCAGTTGCTGGAAGAGTTTTATATATGGAAATTAAATCATTTTTCTTTTCCATATAAATACTTAAAATGACTGATATAATAAATTTTCTTGTTATTATAACTATTAGAGTCTGTCGTGGTGCAGTGGCACGAGCGTGTGTCCGTTGTGGTTTCAATTCACATTCGGGGGAATGAATTATTATTTATTAGTATTTTCCTTTCCGTGCTCTGGTAACAAAGCAAAGCGCGTTGAGTTCCGCCCCTTAACACGAAATGCTTCATCTGCTGAAAAGATAAGGTTCTCTCTGCCTACCTTGCTATAATAGGCATAATAATATAACATGGGAAGCTGAAAAAAAAATCAGTATAGTGGTTAAGAGTTCTACTCTCGTCAGATTTGTAAAAATATTCTCTTTGAAGGGAATTTTGGATAACAACACAAATTTTTATTATATATAATTTACGTTTAGGCTAGGCTTTATTACTTTGGACCTTTGCCAATAACTAACGCCATCTTACATTGTAATGTTATTATTGGTCGATCGGTTACAGTGTATGTACATATATTTACAAATATATTAAATTTATTTTATAGTTTTCCTATTAAACATATAAAAAATACCAGCTGTTGTCCGCTACATCTTTATCTTACTAAATATTTTCGTAGATTATAAAAAAATCTCAGTCATCCGCCCAAATTCTTATAGAATTTTTGGAAAATTCTTACATCCGTTTCGTAATTGCAATTTATTACCAATTTCTAATGAGCCTTTAAATATTAATTATCATTAGAGCTGCTAATTAAAGAGATAAGTTAAATATATTGTTTATTGCGTCTTTCGTAATATTAGTAGTGTTGCTGTTATTAGTAGTTTCATTTATTTAGCTTCACGATGTATCCTGCGCATAGCAGGAAGACAGATGGAAGCTGGGAACTTATTGTTGAGATACTCCGTTACCATTATGACACTTCAGTTCCCAACTTTACTGCTAACTGTAAGCCTAAAAGAAAATGGAACACACAGACCATGCGATACAAAACTTTGCCATAATACAAAACTTTGCCATAATTGTAGTATACTTATTAAACTTAGAACATTTGCATGTAACACTCAGCTTATACTCCCAGCTTCGCCTGTATGTACGGTTGTATAGCCCATATATTGTCCCTCTCGATAAATGGACTACTTAACGCAATTTCAATTACAACCAGTAGTTTCTGAGATTACCGCGAACAGCCACACCAACTTTATATTTTTGGGGTTTGAAGCGGTGGTAAAGTCGAAAGTGACTTGTTTGTTAATAAATCAAACGACCTCTGACTTTTAAAATCTAAAAATATAGATTATGCAATGCAATATAAACTTGCAAATGAGATATTTTTTCCATCATTTTATTTTTCTAACAACGAGGCCATCGTGACGCTGTAGAAATACATCTGATTCTTAGACCGGTCAACTTCACGTGTTGGTTGTGGATTCGATTTCATCTCGGGGTAATTACATTAAACTATTTTCATTTCATTGTTTCCTTAAAGACAAAATGCGGCGATGGGTTTTGCCATTCAAAACACAATGTCTAGAGTTCGGACTGAACGGAGAAGATCTTACTACTAAGGTTTTCTCTGCTTACTTATTATGCAAAGATTATATGAAGAATATAATAATTAATCGTGAAGCCCGAGCAAAAGACTAGTCTAGGGCGTTATGTTTCTGACCTAAGTCATTTATCATTTTTACTTTCAATCTACATTACGCATGCATATCTTTATAACCTAGTGATAAAACACGTTAAATACTGGAGGCATTGCGTGTGGAGAGGCGAAACTTAACGCCGCTCCTTGCAGACTTACCCGAACGAGGAAACGAATATATTAAATATTTCATTTCGTCGAGATTAAATTGAACCCACAACCTATCCCGCTTACATTCATCTTCATCTTCTATAACATATAATTGGCTAGCCTTTCGCACTGACTTTGATTGATATACCGGAAAATGTTCGATTTCTAATCAATATAGATAGACCAGTAGGTTCTTATCACTTTAATTACATTATTTCATTTCACTTAGAACGGAGATATTGTCACTAAAAATGTAATTTTTAGTGACAATATTTCCGTTTTTTTATTTATTATATATGCGCATAAAAAGGATACAACATTAGTAAATAGGTAGTAGTTAATGGTTGTGAGTTCAATTCTTACTCGAGAGAATTAATTGTTTAATATTTTCATTTTCCGAGCTCTGGGAACAAGACAAAGCGCAGCGTTAAGTTTTGCCTCTCTACAAGCAATGTCCCTAAAATCGATGGAAAGTGGAGAAAGAAATATCTTGACACTAGGTTTTCTCCGCCTACCCTGCTGCATGTATGTATATGTATTTTTTTATAGCTTCACGCTGTATCCTGTCCTTGGCAGGCCAGGCAGAAAGAATGCGGAGACGTAGTGATAAGACGGATTAAAAGAAAGTATCTATACTTCCGTTCATCCGTGAATTAGGAATTACATAGCAATTAGCTTAAACCTTAGTCCTGCTGTATTCTGCTAAGAAATATAGTGTCTTGCTATAAGAAAAGTATATAGAGAAATTGATCACTAACCTCTCCCTCTAACATTCAAAAAAACTCAACACATACAATTTCACAGATAATTAAATAAATGCAAGAAGTAAAAAACGAAACGGGAGTAGTTCAAGTAGTTTGGAAATTTATCAAAGACTTCCTTTATATCTATTTTAAGTTAGTTTTGTACGCAATTGCGATTTATATATTGTTTTATTATTACGATATGTATTTTAGTTAGTTTGTGACGACGGGTCACTGGTTCAATTCCAAAAGACTTTAGAGATGTTATATGTGAAGTGACTGTGAAGTACAGTGAATATTTGTGTGTGACAAAAACAGGATATTTTGGTAAGTTGTTTTTTGGGATTTAATTTTTTTAGCGTAATATCATTTTTTAATATTTTTTTAGCTTCACGCTGTATACCTTGTAGGAGAGTAGACAAAGGGAACCTAGTGTTAAGACATTCCATTTCCCATTTTCCGCCGAATTTTCGAGATATTACGTGATGAGTGGCGAAAATCAATGCTGCGCTTTGCCTTATTACTAGCAAAAATATTAAAAAAACATTTCCCCGAGTGGAATTGAATCCACTAGGAACGAAAATATTTAAAAAAAAGATCTCACACCCAATTTATCCCAAAATTAGTAAAGGCTTAAGTATTCATATAACTCTGAGAAAGAATTCAACCCACAACTATCGCAATTTATTTGTGTTATTTTTTTTTAATTTTAACGTATATAAAATTTTACAAGTAAAAGTGCGGTGACATAATGTCAAAATTAACTAATTCGACGGTAACCGTTAAAATAAGAAAACCTATAATATATTTTTATCAAGCTATACTTAAAATTAACGATTACAAATATCATAAATATATAGACATTTATGATATTTTCACTTTATTTTATGGGCAGGTTATTTGATTTTAGAGAAGACTAAATTTTATACAGTTGTATGAGTTATTTTTATATCTTGATTTTAACCAAGTCCTAAAATGCTCCGTTCCCATTATGACACTTCCGTTCCATCACTTTCCGCTGAATTTTGAAAGCATTTGTGTGTGGCGAAATTGAACGCCGCGTTTTGTCTCCTCACAAAGTGAGGAAATAAAAGAATTACATATTTCACTTCTTTAAATGGGAATCGAACCCACAACGTCACGTACAGTTAAATCCTTCCTTCCTTTCCTTTTTAATCCTTCTTTGTAATAAAATAACGTTTATATCTTCAAATAACTTTTATACAAACCTACTTTGTTATAGTATTAAAAAGCTTTCTAAAGAACACTCAGGGTTAAATTCCTTGGTCCAATGTCGCCCAGAAATAAATATATGGTATATATACAACTTTATATGTAAATATATCTACAATTACTCGACGCCGTGCACGTTTTTTGTATATAGAGGACCTTATAAAATGTAGTGTATGATAAAATTCCCTTCTTTTTTTATTCTATACTAGTGACAGCCCACAGTTCAGTTTGCTTGGATTTTATAACCCTTGCCATGCTGCTTTAATTTTCCAACCGGTGTATTTGAAATTTTTACCAAGTAAGCAAAAAAAACGGTACTACCATTTTAGTGTCCAGACACTCTGTTCTTTCCTTTCCACCTTCCAAGTTCGAGTCACTGCGTTGAGTTGTAATCACGCTTTGTATCTAGGGAGCGAGGAAATAAAAACAATTTGAATATAATATTTTATCTGTGTACAGTTCGAATTCATAAATGTCTCAGTGACAGCCAAACACTGTTCTACTGTGCCACGATAGCTTCAAAATAAGAAATTTTTATTATGGTGGAATTTCAATGGTTCTTATAATTATAATATAAGTCAATGGGAAAAACCTAAGCCTAGGTGACATTAAAAAAAAAGAAATCAAACTACTTTTTTAACTTATAGCTCCGAATACATTCCACTTTGTGCAGAAAACTATTTTCTTATCAGCTTCACGCCATATCCTGCACACAGCAGGATAGGCAGAGGGACCCTAGTGTTAAGACACTCCATTCCCCACTTTCCGTTGAATTCTCGAGGCATGTTGAGTGACTGAACTCAACACCGCGTTTCGCCTCGACACCAGAGCGAAGTATTGAAAATATAAATTTAAATAAATATTTCATTTCCTCGACTGGGAATTGATCCTATAACCAGTCACGTTTACAGGCACACTTAGTGCCTGAACATTTAATTTTATTAAATGATAAAAGATAGTCATGAAAAATTTTACTGATAAAAAAATCACTCAGTGCGCAATTAACTTGTGACCTTACGTAGTGGTCGTTTTAATATAAACTATAATAAAAAGACGGAAGCGTATCCACTATCCAGTTTTATTTTATTTCTCAAAATATCAGTAAAGGCCACTTGCTCAAGATCGTTTGGGCGCTATGTAGTGTTTTCTCATTTTAAATTTTAGTACGAGGGACACAAGCGTGTGACTGTAAACGCAACAGGATGTGGCTTCGATTCCCACTCAGGAAATGAAATATTATATATTTCCATTAGCACATAGCAGGACAGACATTGGGAAACTAGTAGTAAAACACTCCGTTCACATGGATGGACTTCCGTTCCCCACTTTCCATCCTGTACTCTGGAGGCATATTGAGTAACGGATCTCAACGCCGTGCTTTGGCTCGTTACCAGAGCGAAGAAATGAAAATATTAAATAAAATAAAATAAATCAGCTTCACGCTGTATCCCGCACACAGCAGGGTAGACAGAAGGAACTTAGTGAAAGACACTCCGTTTCCCACTTTCTGCCGAATTCTGGAGGCATTGCGTGTTAAGTGGCAGAACTCAACGCCGCGCTTGTCCTCGACACCAGAGCGAAGAAATGGATATATAAAGTAAATATTTCATCTCCTCGAGTGGGGATCGAACCCACAACCAGTCGGTTTTACAGTCACACTTTGTGCCGCTGCGCCACGACCGGCCTCAAAATATTTCATTTAAATCAATAAAGTAGGGGCGTTATTGATTGGATGTTTTATATATGAGTATATAGATAGTGAAGTCCGAATTTATATTTTTACATATCAATCTCTCTGTTTTAAACATTAAATTCATCCTTTCACCCATAAAATACGCCTTTGTAAAATTAAAATTTGACCTTTTCACAAAAAATTATAGTATTTGAACACTTCAAATACATTTGTTAACAAATATATTATTTAAAAATATTGAGTAAAAAATATTATTATATGCGCCTGTTATGCAGCCTTGAACTAAGGAAAAATGTCGAGTTAAAGCGGATAAACAATGTCAAAAAGCACGGCTTTTCCTATCCTGCTATATGCTTAATACATCGTGAAATTAAATAAAAAGTCATATCAATCTCTCCACAAAATATAATAACAATACTATTCTCTTACAGTCAGATAACAACCTATTGTCATATCGGAAGCATTGTCCTTTCGTTACACAACATTATGTAAGTTTTGTAAGTGGGTCAAGTAATAATAGACGGTTTTTGTCAGTTGGTTCAGTCGCAGCGTTCCTTGGGTAGGAGTAGGTTGGATATAATTTTTATAGACTTTTCGTTAAAAATATGATGTGGCACATCTGTTTGTCTGATTGTGTGTGGCGGTTATAGGTTTGACACTCGGGGAAATAAAAATTAAATATTGAATATTTTCATACCCTGGCTCCGGTAACGAGGTAAAGCGCTGCGTTGAGTCCCGCCTCTCAATGCCTCGAGAATTAGACGGAAAATGGGGATCGAAAGTCTGCTTATAGAAACAGAGTGTCTTAACACTAAGTTCCCAGGTTTCCTCTGCCTATTCTTCTATTTATGGGATACAGGTGACGCAAAAAACTGACGACTACGGATGGACATTTCCTTCCCATCCGTAGTCTTTATTAAACAACTAAATTGTAACAAGCGTATAAGGATTTTACGTCGCTCTAGAAGAACGTACGTACGTAACGTGCATAGAGGTCAGAGTCTCACACCCCTAAAAAATAGGTGGAGGTTCGAAACCAATTACATTTAAATATACATTTCTGTAAAATAAAAACTACTTTTAAGAAATTATCATCTTAAATAAAAAAAAACAAAATAAAGTAAGTAAATACGTAATATAGAGGGTAAGTGTCTACAACACATGACATCCAACTACATTATTCTTGTAAATGATAATAAGAAGATGTATAAACAATACGGCCGCCATGTTTACAATACAACTATTAGTGCGAAGTAGGTTAAGGTGTCACATATTACGTTATATTAAATGCCAATAACGAGTTATATAATGTTTTTTTTGCAATCACCAACTTGGGTGGAAGATTTTTTGATACGTACTTTTTATATTTGTATATCCTTTTATAACTGCATGCTGCGCTGTGTGGTGAACATAGTAGGGTAGGCAGAGGGAACCTGGGAACCTAGTGTTAAGACATTTCCGTTCTATACGTAGCTTCACGCCACATGCTATAGGCAGATATAATGTAGTGTTAGGACACTCCACTCTCCGCTTTCAGAAAAAATCGAAACATTGCGTGTTGATTGATTGAATTGAATTGAGGAAATTGAACCACAACCGTAAATTATATGGTATAATGGTGAACCTCTATATATTGTTAAGTCACAAAATTTCATTAAATACGTATAAAATATGTATTATGATAAGTTACGAAAATAAAATAATAGAATGCATTTAGTTGTATAACGCTTTATAAGCTATACATTTATTAATAATGTGACCTCTGGCGTAATTCTTGTGTGGCTAATAATGTATTGAAGTGAAAGTACTAGTTCTACTGAAGTCTGAAGGTATCGTGTATTCATCGATAAAACAATACAAAAATAATACAAAAAAAAATTAATTCGAAACAATAGTTCATTACTTTACAGCGTACAAACATTTTAACCTTAAAATATTAGTTTTTTATATAACCCTTAAATAAGACACTTTAAGCTTTATTCCGAATATAGCAGGGTAGGCAGATGGAACCAATTAGTAAATAGCGCTTTACTGGAAAACAAACCCATATCCTCCAATTTTACGACTATACGACGACGGCCTCTATATACAGCCTAATGGCAATCCGTATAATTCTAGATATTCTATACAATACCTTGACAAAGTATAGAACACCCAAAACGTGTAGATAATGATATATTATTATTACTTAAAGCTTCTAACTTAACCAAACGTACACTCAAAACCGCTTAATCTGTAGGTTGCATATAGGAACTAACACCAAGGTTCATTTGACGCGTGGAACAACAGGTGTTCAATACAATCCCTACGAACTTTATCCATATTTCCTACATTGCCCGGACGGTCTAGATATTCTATATAATGCCAAAATGTTATATGTACGTGTAGCTTTAGTGCATTCTATTTGATATATTATTCTATAAAATACTTAATAATTATTGCACACTTTCAACATAATTTGGAAATACGTGCGTACTTTAAAACATTATTAAATTATACTTAGGTAATATTTCATTGGCAAGTGACTAAAGCTGTTTCTTGCCAAACAAAATCTTGTCAATACAAATATTGAGGTCAGAGTATTTCCAAACGGTTTTTACTATTCCAACAGTAGCTTGTAGGGAACGTTCACTTTGCTATATTATAACGTTATTGTGAAGGTGACGGTTGTGGGTTTGATTCTCAGTTGAGGGAATGAATGAATACGCTCTGGTAATATCACAAAGCACGGCGTTGAATTCCACCGCTCAACACGCAATGTCTCGAAAATTGGGCGCTGAGTGGCGACCGGATTGAACGAAACATTAAAAATAATTTCACTATACAAATAGTGACGTTCAGGCACCGCCACGTCGGATTATTCTTCAACCAAATTCGATGCCACTTGACAAGCAGTTGAGTGGCGGAGTTCAACGCCGATATTCGCGAATTCCGCGAAGAAATAAAAATATTAAATACTTTATTCCCCGAGTAGGAATAGAACCCACAACCTCTCGAGTTCACAGTTGCCCCTACGCCAAGACGAACAATATTATTTCTTTTCTTTCTCTTTTTTTTGTAAAAAAATAAGCTAAAAGTGTTAAGCTCAACTCTTAGCCAACATAAATCGTAACTTATAATTTCAATATATATAACTTTAATATTCAGTGAACCGTGTAATAGATATTTAACGCTCACTATCACAAAAAAATGATAGTGACACTAAATTATATGTAATAATACCTTGTGACAAAATTTTAAAGTTTTGCACAAACTTTTCATATTATTATATAAAAATATAGTTTTCGTTTGTTTTGTTAAACAATAACCTATCTTCTTATATTGAAATAAATTATGGATTAGTTTTAAAAAGAAAATACTTAGCTTTCCATAGATTCACCGTACACACCGTACCGTCGCTTTTCAGGGTAGGGAGCTCAGAGCAGTGCCTAGGTTTTGTGGCCAATGTGTAATCTTAAGGGGTTCCTTTTAGTGCTCATTACCGCTTACTGCTACAGTCCGAGCTGCATTCGTTATCTAAACCAAACCAAATTACATTTTCGTTAATATTATATACATATATAATATTGGAGAAAATGGTTAATTAATGGTTTATTTCGGTTATTTTCATTAGATTACGGAGTAAACCAAAAGTTAAGTTATGTAAGACACATTCTAAGTGCTCGAGGTAACTCAGACCGCAGGTACAGTTTACATGGAGCTATGAACGTGATGGTAAATGGACTGGAACATAAAAAGGAAAAGATTTTTTCAATATTTTTTAGAAAACATTTAAAAATGTGAACGTAACAGGATTTGAACCCGCGGCTCTTGGAAACGATCCAATTTCTTAAAAGTTTTCTCATTCTTAAAAGTTTTGTTACAGCATATATTTGTTACTAGCATCTCTGTAGGATGATTTTTACAAATTTCCGCTACCCAAAGATACATATAAGTTATAACAATCATATAAGAATTTCGACGTAGCCCGATGAGGACTAGGTACAACGTATGGCTTAGTTAGTAAGAGCGCTTGGACGTTTACCAAGCCGCTACGTTAAAATTTTTATGTTTTACTAAAAAATATTTTTTCTTTCCTAGATGTGGAATAACACTTTATGTAAACGATTTTTTTTTCAATTCGAAGCAGCTGTTTAAGAGATTAGCGTGTTCAACCAAACGAACTCTGTAGCTTTATATTATTAGTACTGAAGTACACATAAACTCTTTTCTCATTAATTGAATAGCTTGACTGGAAAAAGACTTTTTTTACTTCAGGCAAGTAGTTCCTGAGATTAGAGCGTCAAACAAAACAATACATAGCCTCTTTCAAACAAACTTGACTTATGGAAATGCATTCCCTTATTATGCAGTACACGATGCAATACATTCACCTCTTTATCATTTATCTTACTTTTGTTCTGTAGAGGTACCTCGATGTTAAATTTATTTCTTGGTATTTTTGATATACGATCCTTTGTGTGGTGAACGGGAATTGATTATTTATATTGCATTTTTGCATTTTTTTTGTTTTTAGTTTTTTTTATTTTAATATTTTTTTAAAGCCGTTGTAGCGCAAAGGAACAATTTGACTTTAAAGCGACGGTTGTGGGTTCGATCCCCATTATTTATATTTTCATTTCGTCGCTTTTGCACAAAGGCAAAAGCCCGGCATTGTGTTTCGCCACTCAACTCGCAATGCCCCTAAAAATTCGGCGGAAAGTAGGGAACGGAGTGTCTTGGCACTGGATTCCCTCTGCCTACCCTGCTGTGTGCGGTTGAAAGACACTCACGTGCCATTCTAGTTCTTTCCATTTTTAGATACGAGAAAGTATTAAGCAATATATGGATTTTTATGTTGCAAGGTGAACTAAGCGCAGTGTCTGAGACTTGCGACACAAGTGTAGGTGTCTTTGAATACGCATTAACGCTCATCTCTACCATCTGAGCGGCTCTCTCTAACTAAGTTCGTAATTATGAGAAACTTGAACTACTAAGAAACTTGAAATTTGTCATATATTTAGGTTAAAGTTTGTAGGGAAGCACCGAGAAACGATTTCCCGAAATTTCTAAGTAAATGAGAAAAAACACGGGATTCGGACCCCAATTCGCGTGTTTTACAAATTGCAAACTACAGGTTGTGCAGATAATATAGCAATCTATACTCCTTGACAACCAGTCGAAAATGACCTTCACCCTTTCTCAATACACCTATATCTCCGGTTCATATTAACCTGTTTATATATTAGAATAGAATATTGAAATTAAAATGTTGACAATATACTTCTATTTATAAAAAAAATATGTAAATAAAACAACTTAAAGGTGTTAATTTAAACCAATAAAAAAATCGATATGGTAAATTTACGAATACAATTTACTAATACAGTGTAAAGTGCGGCGTTGAGTTATGCCAATCAACACGCACTACCTAAAATTTTAGAGGAAAAAATATACTTAATTGAATTTTATATTAAGTATTGAACCTAATGAGGCCGGTCGTGGTTGTGGGTTTGATCCCCACTTGAGGAGATGAAATATTTACTTAAATTTATATTTCCATTTCTTCACTCTGGTTTCGAGGCAATGCGCGGCGTTGCGTCCTGTCACTCAATATGCAAGGCTCCAAAATTCGGCAGAAAGTGGGGAACGGAGTGTCTTAACACTAGGTTCATTAATTTATTGAACTTAATTGAATGATTATTTTGATTTAAGATTCCCTAGTACTTAGACTTTTGAATTTGTCTAGTTACATTTAAACAGTCTAAACTTTTTTATTACATTGGAAAAAAGCTTTTCTGCATATAGCAGAGCAGACAAAGAGAAACAAATTTTAAGACACTCTGTCCTTCACTTTTCGTCTAACTCTTCCGAGACATTTCATGTTGAGTGGAGAAACTCTTTTCTATAATAAATTGCTAGTTACCCCTGTTGAGAATCGAACTCTTAAAGTAAGACCTCTACAATCTTAAAGCCTTTATTAAATTGTTTCTATTTAAAATACTAACCTAAATATTTGACCTAGTGTGCTCTTATTCTAAACACGTCATATTAATTGAGGCTTCAAGCCATATTTAGGTAACTAATAACCGACATGCCTTTCCTAGGTCAATTATATATATATATATATATATATATATATATATATATATATATATATATATATATATATATATATATTGTGGTTTCACGCTTTTTCCCGTATAGCGGGATAGAAGAAACTTAGTTTTAAAACACTCCGTTCCAAAAACACCGTTTAATTTTCGAGACGTTAAGTGTAGAGTGGCGGAATTAAACGCAGCGCTTTGTTTTACTGGTACTGGTTCCTCTTGCCCTCCCTGCCATGTGCGGGATGCACCGTGAATGTAAAAAAAAATTTAGTTACCTAAACTACTATACGTACTAACAAATGCAGCACAACAAGCATAAATTATAGGCAAATATATAGAAGTATGTAAATCGTGTACTAAGAATGTCGAGAATCCAAACCTAGACAAGATTACAGGATCAAACTGAAGCTAAAAAATCCATAAAGAGGACAGAAATAAGTAATATATAAATTTCAGTTTGTTTTTATTTTTTGTTTTACTTCACACTATAAAGGGGAATTTGTTGTTACTTGTAATTCTAATTGTTGACTGGCGGAACACAACGCAGCGCCTTTAGTTATTGTTCTAAATCTTAAAAGACGTAAAAATATAGATTTTTTATATTGTAAAAAACTATCTTATGTACATAATATACTATATTGATATATAAACATTTATTGAAGTTAATGTATGAATAAAACATTAATTTTGTAACTGAAACTCGAAAAGGTATCGATATGAATAATAATATCAATACTGTTGTAGCATAGTAGGACACCGTCTGGCTGTAAACGCAAACATTATGGATTTGAACCCGGAAGTGGCGGCACTCAACGCCGCGCTTTGCCTTGTTACCAGTTACCAAAGCGAGAAAATGAAAATAATAAATATTCAGTCCCCCGAGTTGATAAGGCGAATTGAACACACATTACGTAGACGCAGAAAAAAAATGTGTTTATATTTGTGCCAATATATATGTTGACTAGTCAACGGGCTGTGACCAGTCAACATATACTTTGGTATAAACATAAAAACTAAATTTTCGTCATATCACCGAAACGGATGGCCGGTACGCTATTGAAATATTAAAAAAGTCCATAGAAAACAACTGGCTGTATCACGTAAGTGTACAGTTGCATAACTGTGATGGCGATACGTGACCGTCCTACATACTGTCTGTAACTGCTGTGAGGTGGTAGACTTTGTGTGGTTGAAAGCGCCAATCTCGGGAACTACTGGTTTAAATTGAAAAATTTAGGAGTGCTGTATTATATCACGTTAATGATATCTGGGCAATATTTAATGTAAAGAAATTAATAAAAACCGACGTTACGCAATAGCACAAGCGTCCTAGTATAAACGCGACGGTCAAATCAAATCAGCTTCGCGGTGTGTCCCGCGCACATTAGGGTAGGCAGAGATTACTTAGTGACCTAGCCCAATCCGTTTCCCACTTTTCATCGCTGCGCTTTTCTTTGATACCAGAGCAAAGAAATGGAAAAATTAATTTAGATAAATATTTCATTTTCTCAAGTGGGGATCGAACACAAAACCAGTCTCGTTACAGTCTCACTTTGTGCCCCTGCGCGACGACTGGCGCTGAAATATTTAATATAATTAATTTGCTCTCGTAACCGCGCCATGCTTCTCAATAAGCAATATCTCCAAAACTAGGCGGTACATGGAGAACGGAGTGGCTTGAAACTACGTTCCCTGCAACGAAACAACCCGACTAATCAATTATAATATCATCATGCGACCTATATAAACTATAATTATCAAAGTTCCATAGAATTGGTATTAATCTTGTTTTTTCTTGAGAACCAGACATTTGACCTTTGCATGTTATATTCAAATCGATTCATTAACTTACATTCTAGTGTCTTAAGTTTTGAAATATCATAATTTGTATTTAAATTGATTGTTTTATTGATGACTGTTTATGTTGTGATCTAAATTGATATTGGGTAGCAAGTTCAATTCTCGTATTAGTTAAATCTTCTTTCGCCTTTTACCCTATAGCTTAATAGGCATTGCATCCTATTCTAGATATACCATCACCGTAGGAAAACACTCCATTCTTCAAGTAACGCCTAAGTGGCAAAACTCAGTAACGGAACTCAACAATATTATGACACCCCAAAGTATATGAAAATTTTATATTTTAATTTAGTTTACGATCACCGACTTTTATTAAATTAAATATTATATTAAACTTTATATTCTTACAAAATTTTAATTTTGACAGTAATTTGGCATTCAAGGGCAGTGTTAGGAAATAATATAATAATTAGACCGCGGAAATAAAACTATTTTACTATATCGTTCCATATAATGGACATCGAAACCATTTCCTTATTTCATTTAAATATAAATAATATTTAGACATTTTCGGAAAAAGATTTTATATGAGGGTGGAGTGTTCTCCAATGCCTCTAGAATTCAGCGGTAAGTAATGAAGCGTCTTAATGGGGATGGAGTGACTTTACAGGTTCCCAGGTTCCCTCTACCTGTCATCTTATTTGCAAAATACGTGAAGCTACAAAACGGCGAAGCTAAATACTCTTCCGCTGCTAGATGACTGACAGACAACGCACAGACGAAACTACTGAACCTAGAAACTTAGCATGTTGTGTTGGTAGCGTAGGAGGAGTATCGCTCGTATTTAAAAACCGCTCTCAACTATAAGATCGATCTCGAGATGACGTGTTTATTTATAAATTATATATTTCAGAATGAAAACGGCGATTCCAGATCAATCTCAGACTTCAGAGTGATTTATAAATATAGGCCGAAGAGAGGATTTCTTAACTAACTTCTTAACCCGAACGCTCGTTTGCCTTGTCCTTTTCCATAAAAAAAAAAAAAAAAAAAAACTAATTATACATAAATACTAATTTAATATAGTTTTTTCTCGTCTCTTCTTTCACGCTCCTCTTTAATTAGACCTAACGCTGAAAATAACTTAACTATTAACTAATGTTTCCTTCGACTACTTAGTTTTGATATATTTTCATATTGGTATTGATCTCTTAAATAAGACACTCCGTTCCCTCTCGCCGTTAAAGTTTTGAGTATTTTTTTTTATTTCGGAACGAGGAAAATTATATAATTCCTTCGAATTAGAATCGAACCCGTGTATAGCAATGAACCACAACTATGTCAATTAGCTAAATTATAAGTCGGTAAATTACCAAGTTACAATAAACATATTCACTGATGTCCATTAATTCAACTGATGAATGATATAAAAAAAATTGCTACTAATTTACATTTATTATTACTATAAAATAGGAAAAAATTGAAAGTGTTTCTTTATAATCATAGCGATATATTTTTTTAATACAGTATTTCGTATATAGTAGGGCAGGCGGTAGGAATCAGCTGTAAAACCATTTACTGTATAGACATCTTGTTTTCAGAACTAGAAAAGGAAAATTATTCATTCTCCGATAAGCGATCACACCTGCAACCATCATGCTTACAATCTGACACTGTAGCAATGTGCCACGACAGCCTCATTAAAATTGTGTATAAAAATATATATAAAAATTAATGTATTAGCAAAATTAGAGTTACACCGGTCTCCCTAGAACTAAACATATATACTTTCTACATACATAAACGTACATACATACACATACATACATATACATAATTTCTTTATTATACTATATCACATCTCAGACTACAGTTGATCTGTGCATTGCGATAGAGTGAAAGTGCTCGGCGGAGCGTTTTACTCTATATCCATTATACTTGTACGATTTATTCAAAAAACTTGTTTAGTTTTTAGTGTAAAGACACTCCCACGCACCGTCCAATTTGGGAGACATTGCGCGGTTAGTAGTGGTAAGACTCAATGCTGCGCTTTGTCTAATAAAAAAAACAAAAAAATATTTACCCCTCCAAGTGTTAAAAAATTGTTTTTATTTATTGACTCTAGTAAGAACATGAGTTCCGTCACACGATGTCTCGAAAATTGAACAGTGCTTACCCTGGTACAAACAGCGTAGAGATACTTTAATTTTTTATTTTATTAGCCACTTTTGATATAAATAAACGGAAATATTAACAATTTTAGGATTGATTGCGTTCAACCAATCATTCATTCACTGTATTATATGTGATAATAATAATCTAAGAATAAAGTTTTGATTACCATATTTATATATGATTTAATATTTCGCCTACAGCCTCATTAAAGTGTAAGTAATTCAGAATATCCATGTATTTTTAAAGTACATAGTTGTTTATGAAATAACTAGAAGGCGCGCGCGGCTTCGCCCGCTTATTTGCACCCTCAGGGGTGAATTCTAAAAAAAACCACCAAATATTTTTAACAGTCTGAATTTAATTCTTTATAAATATCGGTTTAAAGTTTTTTTCCATACAAACTTTCAACCCCTATTTCATCCCTTTAGGGTTAAAATTTTTCAAAATGCCTTCTTAGTGGATGACCAGATTATAAATATAAACATCTGTCCAAATTTCACGTTTCTCCCAACAGCGGTTACGGCTGTGCGTGCGTCTTAACTCAGTCAGTCAGGTACATGTCCTTTTAATGTCCTTCCAAAGCGCGGCGTTGAGATCCGTCCAATTATCAAAATGATGTTTGTATTGAAATCTGGTGTATTTTTTAATCAATTAATGCTGAAAACGATAAAAGAATTGGAAATATACTGAACTTTGAACCTTGAACGGTTTTCCCAAACCGCAAAATTGTCACTGAACACGCAATGTCTCGAAAGAGGGGAGCGAGGTTGATGGTGGTTGTACATGTGAAAATATGTTTGTATAGAAATATTATAAAATAAGACACTCTATTCTCCACACTCCAGTCTACCAAAGCAGGTATAAAGAAAATATATTTTTTAAAATATACATTCTCCCAGAGTGATAATCGAACCCACTAGCATCGCGCTTACAGTCAGACGTTGTGAAGGTGTCAAGATTACTTGTTACTAAGTAATTCTTAGTATAAGCGGAAATGGCATTGTTTCTTTGAATACGTTTCTAACAATACGATTCCCTGAGCTCACGCTTACATTGAAACTATTAAGTGTACGTACACACAGGCTTTGTATTTTTTTTAGCTTCCCGTTGTATCCCGCACATGGCTTGGTATTCGGAGGGAACCTTGGAACTTAGTGTTAAGACACTCCGTTCACTATTAAGACAATTCTGTTCCCCACGTTGCATCGAAATCTTGAGGCTTTATACGTTTACTAGTGGAACTCAACACCGTGCTTTGTCTCGTTGCTAGAAGAGTTACGAGGAATGAAAATGTTGAATATTGCATTTCGTATGCCAGAAATCGAATATTAATCCAATACAGCTTCACTGATTTCATTTATAGCTTCACGCTGAATCCCGCACGCAGCAGGGTAGGCAGAGGGAGCCTAGTGTTAAGACACTCTCCACTTTCTGCCGAATTCTGGAGGCATTGCGTATTGAGTGAAGTAGCTAGAGTACCGAAGCGAAGAATGAAAATATAAATGTAAATAAATAACAATTTTAAATATATACCTTTGATATAAAGAAACCATAATATACAATGAGTGTATTTTGAGCGACAACTGGGTCTCGTATTTGATTGATATAATCTATAGCCTAATATAATCTACACAACTTTTTTTATTTGTTTACTAGTAGTTCTAGAGATTGAACCCACCAGGTTCAATCAAACAAACTATTCGACTATATAACATATATGGCATCCTTTCCGACAGACAAAATCCCTTCTAAATAAAATACTTGCCATTTACTTTACCGAAGGTAACCTAAAAACATATCACGCTTACTAATATCGAGATCTTTATAATCATCTTCATTTTATGACTATTATTGTTAAAGTAGTTATTATTTAGGCCGTCGTGGCACAGGCGCACAAACGTGGGCCTGTAACCGCGGTAGGTTGTGGGTTCGATACTTATTTGAGTAACGAAGTGTCTGAATGAGAACAGAGTATCTTAAAGTTAGGTTCCCAGGCGTTCTCAGGCAAGGTAGAAAAAATAACATTTACAACAAGTAGATTAAAGATCTCGTATATTTTTAGCTTTCTCCTATTCCGCATGTGACAGGGCAGACAAGGAACACGGTGTTAAGATACGATAAATTTACGAAACTGTTCGTGTTGAGTGGCTGAACTCAACGTTGCGCCTTATTCTGTAACCAGATCGGGATAGTAAAAATATTTAATTATTCATAGAGGAAATCGAACCTACAACCGTCGCGGTTACCCTTTGATAGTTAAAAAAAATCCTGTCAAGAATTTATTCTCTTATTACCGAATATACTTCAATGTTACTTAACTATTATGCATTTTAAACGCTCTTTTGTGTATAAAAAAAATCTATACAATAGACTATAAAAACTAATTAAGCGTGGAGGGTCTCTGAATATTATAATTTACATATTATATTTCCAACTACCGGACCCGCGCGACTTCGCCCGCTTGAACTGTACGAATATATTTATATATTTACTTATTTAATTTTTTAATAAGATAAGTAAGAAAATATAAGTTACAATAATTATTATATAAAAATATATATAATAATTAGACATAGATAAGAGAGGGAAATAAAATTGAAATAAAAATCGTCGTCGTCGTCTGTCCGTTCGGGTCGATTATACTGTGCGGCTCGAAGGCTAGTTGATTTTGACTCAGTGATATCTCTTTTAGTAATTATTAGAATAATGTACACTAAATATAATTCAATCCAGATGAGGAGCCAAATTATATTTATTTTAATAAAGATATTGAATTAAATAAAATATATTAACAATAATCCTTTAAATTCAAAAATAAATTATATATATTAAAATGGTTACTGTAGCTCAATCTTTAGATATAAACCTAAATCGTCGTGAACTTTTACAAGGGTTTTTTTATTTGCCATAGGACTATATTTTTGTAGAACATTATTTTTACATGTGGCTTAAGGTTGAGCCAGCGCACGCGATCTTCTCAGATGAACAATATGAGATCTGACCGAGAACGAATCGTGATCGGCACTATAGCGTAAAGGATCCAAGATGTCATTTTTTTGTTTCTAGGCACAAATATTTTTGCTGTTTATATTATGATAATTGTATCATTTTACTGATTTTGTTTTCTCTTGTTCCAGGTGTAACACAATGAAACGATCTCGGCACAGGTGGCTGGGCCTGAGTTTGTTTTGTAAGTACTTATTATAGATATTTTTTTTAATTTTTACACATATTAAAGGTTAGAGCAAAAAAAATTTGATGATACTTACATACATATACATAAGCTTTAAAATGGAACTTAGCCTGTTTGGTAAAATGGAAAAAACTAAGTGTTATGTACGGACACATTACACATTGTGGCCAAGGTTTCTCTGTCTTCAGGCTTTATCAAAGATTTACGTAATATAAAATAGCCTAGACTCTCAATATATAGAATATTATATTCGTGATATTAACGCGTTTCACCAAGTAAACTTTTAAAACCTAGTGTTAAGACATTCCATCCCCATTAAGACACTTCCCTTCCCCACCTTCCGCCGAATTCTGGAGGTATTGCGTGTTGAATGGCGCCTTCCTTGGTTACCAGAGTTATTAGAGTTATTTTATCTGTATTTGATTATGTTTCCTTAAAAATATAGTTAATTTTAAAACAGTTTTCCTAAAATGTCAAACGTCACATTAAAACCAAGGTCTATCTACCTCTACAGCAGAGGCCGTTTGGGTAATATTCACTTGAATAAATATTACCAATATCATTTCAAAAAAATGTGATTTTCTGATGTCATCGATGTATCACAGAGTCTGGCAGCTTACCCGGTGGTAGTAGATTCGATGATAATACGCGGCGTTGAATTCCGCCATTTAACATATGATATCTCTAAAATGGATTGTAATAGGTAATAGGGGCTGTCGTGGATTCGATTACCACTCGCTGTAATGACCAAAGATCTTATTATTAAATTATTTTCATCTCTTCGCTCTAGTACGAAAAATCGAAGTAATGGGAAATTCAGTACAAAACTGTAGGTTCCCTCTGCCTACCCTGCAATATGCAGTATGCAGTGTGCAAAAATATTTAAAAATATACATTTTGTAGTGTGATCGCAAAGTGAGACAGCTTAGGACAGTAAACACTGTGGTTATAGGTTCCTATCTCATTGAGGAAAATGCGCGGCGTGAATTTCTAGATATAAAGAAATATAAGGATCATTTTTTCGATTAAAGAAAATATTGTTCATTAAATTTAAAATGTAATTATTTATTTTTATATAATATGTACATGTGTATTGCAAACGGTTTTTACTTTTTTTTATTTTGACTTTTTTATAAAAATAATAAAAAAACTGAAATTTATATATTTTATACAAAGTTGATTTAAATAAGTATTATAGTATTTAAATTTAAATAACTGTATCAAAATTTGTGTTCTCTAATATTTAAATTGATATATTTCTAGGTCTCAGCCATAATAAAGATCTACGACTAAATTCTTTTTTACAACCGAGATGCATTTATTAGTACTATATAAATATCAAGGATTTCAGAGAGGTTTTACTAACGTTATACGTGTTTCTTATTATTCTTATCCACAATTGTGAATTAAATTTAATGTTTTTTTGAAGTTAAAAACGCTGTATCATATAGCAGAGGGAACCTAGTTAGACACCACATTCGGCTGAATTTTCGATACATTGCTTGTTGAGTGGCGAAACTCAACGTCGCACTTTGTCTTGTTTTCAGAGTAGGGAAATGAAAAAAAACTGTCTTCGGGGGAAATCGAACCCACATACTTAGCGTTTACAGTTACACGCTGTGGCATCATTATAGTTTTTCACATAATTGTTTTAATATGTGTGCATATTATGTATATGCATGGTCTTCAAGTGTCACTCCATGCTTTTAAAAGTATTGTGTGGCGGATGGCGGGAGTAAGCGCCGAATTGTGTCCTATCACTATAGGAGGAGCTAGGTTATTAATAAATATAGTCAGGCGTTTCTCAACTGCACCACTATGGTTTTATTATTTTTATAAACAATAAAATGTATGACTGTAAACAAAGGTTTGAATAAATAAGTTCGAATTTAAGAGGGGAAAGGGCGAATTTATGTGAATATTTTCTTTTTAAAAGCCATTCTTAATTCAAGACATCAAATATATTTTTAAATATTTTCAACATTAATATTTTGAACAAGTTTTATATCCCCGCTCTAGTAACGCAAAGCGTGGCGTTAAATACCGCTCTCCAATGTAACGAACTACGACGGAACGTTGCCAGTAGTGTCTTAGCAACAAGTTTTCTCTGCCTGAGCTGTCTAATATGCGGGATAAAATAAGTTAAAACTATATGCAATACTGACCTCCGAATCATCTTGGAATTACAAGAAAACCATCAAGGACACGAATAACAAATTTCGGATATTTTATTGGAAATAAAAATAAGGAAAATTACAACATATGTTAGGTATATGGGTAATATTTGGTGCGGGTCGAATTGGTACTAAATTTATCTTTATAAGATTTTTGATTTGATTTTAACCGGATTAATCGCATCTATTTAATATTAAAAACTGAAAACCATACGTTTCAAACATTTTGCAGTAAACTGTGGTTACATCTGGTGATACCCATAAGATTCGTTTCATTTTTAAGTGATTTTTCACGCTATACCCCGCACATAGCAGGGTAGACCGAAGGAACATGGGAACCTAGTGCTTAGACATCCCGTTCACATTAGGATACTTCCTTTCCCCACTTTAAGTAAAAAACTATTTAATTAAGTTAGTAGGTAGTTTGATATAATAAAAAAAAGTTTATACTATAAGTATTCCTTTTAATTTCAGGCGTAACACTGCTATGTCTATCAGCGGAGCTACCAACAACATCTGCTGTGAGAGCAACGTCACTCATCTTCGCCAAAACGACGAGTACCACTCCTGCACCCGAGGAAGAACCAAGTGGTGCAGATGATGAAGTTCAAGAGGTGAGCTATATGTTGTCCTAATTGGGACTCCTCGTTCGGAACCCAATTTTCGGGATATTGCGTGTTGAATGGCGGAACTCTATTCCGCACCTTGTCTTGTTATAAGAGCGAGGAAATTAAAATTCGAAAGAACTCAACGCCTCGGTTTCTGTTTTCTCCAGAGATAAAAACCACAATCTTTATATTTAGACATCCTATAAGCACTAAGATGGCTTCTTTTTCTTTGACATTTTTAATAATATCGCGTCAAATAACTAATATATGATTCTCTTCTGCGGTAGTTCTATCCAGTTGAAAATAGGCACCATATAAATAATGTAAGAAGTACTTTATATAGACTTAGTTTTATATATTTACATATTACCTATGTACATTAATATGTAAACATATTAATATATGTATTTAGATATGTGGATATCAACATAACGATTTGAAAAAATCCTTCTACGGAAATCAACTGGAGCTACTAAGCCTAGACTTAATAATTCAGTCTCAAGGTCTCTTGTGTGTTGACAGTTATAGACATATTCGGAGTTGGCAACTGCCTTTTAATTGATATAGCACTAGTAGTATTATTAGTAGTAAAATTGGGCCTGTCGTGGCGCAGCGGCACAAAGTGTGTATGAAAGCGCGACTGGTTGTTGGTTCGATCCCCACTCAAGGAAATGAAATATATACTTAATTTTTTTATATTTTATTTTAATTTATATTTCTATTTCTTCGCTCTGATATCGAAGCAAAAGGTGACGTTGAGTTCCCCACTCCACACGCAATGCCTTTCAGGATTCCGCGGAAAGTGGGAAACGGAGTGTTATACCTCTATGTTCCCTCTGCCTACCCTGCTGTGTGCGGGATACAGCTGATTTAATTTTAATTTTTTAACATTAATATAGAGTAGTAGAGAAGAATCTGTAAAGGCGGGTTTACGAATTCGATTCCCACTTCGTTGAATGAATTATTTGCATTTCCACGCTCAGGAACATGACAAGACGCAATTCTGAGTTCAGCCAAGGAACACGCAATGTGTTAAAAATTGACGGTGAGGGGGGAATAGGGTATCGTAACATTAGGTTCCTTCTGAACCTTGCTATATGTGGTATACAATAGGAAGCTAGAAAAATAAACAAAAGTAGTTAAAGTAGTCCACACATATAAGAATGAAGGCAAAAGAAAATAGCGGAAATGGTGCAACTTTTGTAATCATGTAGGAAATTATATACTGGATTCCTTTGACTAGCTATCAAGGTTGCACGCTGTTTCCGTTTTAGATATTGATTTATGAAGAACAAAGGTTTTTAACTTATATTTATTATAGTCTAATTAAGTTAATTATAAAATCACTATATAAAGGCGGTCGTTGCGTAAATACGATCTAATCTATACTAATCTAATCTAGGTTCACGCTGTAGCCCTAGCGGGATAGTCCTCGTCCACTGTCATCAAATTCAAATTCAAATAATTTTATCTAAAATAAGACGTTACATGCTTCATTTTTTCAAATAATTTCGTCAAATAATTTACCACCGGTTCTCTAAAGTTAATGTTTCAGACTTGAGCAGTAGCGGCGCAAGAAACTCAGCGGGCCCTATTTTTTTAAAATCAATTTTAAACAAATACATATTTAACTATCTGTGACAATGATACCTTAACCTACCTATACATGCCCTCCGAAGGGTCCTCATGCTTTTTACGTGACCTTTCTTATCGCTCACTTTTACATTCCTATTTATTTTCATTTCCTTGTTTTGTTAATAGTCAGCTAGTCTCATTTTTTACTTTAGTCATTAATATTAATAAAAATCTAATATTTTATGTTTCTTTTTTTCAGGTGGAAGCGACAGCCGAAGGTGCTGAAAGCAATACAACAACAAAACTAACGGGTATTCCCCAAATAGACTACATATACGACCCCAACTTGCCACGGGAATTGAATGGGTACAATCTGTCCTCGTACCCATTCTACGAGACTGTTCCACCTCCGGAGACCATGGACTTCAAGTGTGATGGGTTACACGATGGATTCTACGCTTCAGTTCCTCATAAATGTCAGGTGAGATATTTTAATGTGTGTCTGTGCATTTAGGTACAGGTACAGTAAAAAAATAAAAAAAAAAACAAATGTTAATCACACATTAAGGAAAAAAGATATGGGAAAACGTACACAATTTTTTATGTAGCCTCTTGGTTAGCGCTTGGGCACTCACATATTGACTAACATCGTCGTATTAGAACATATTTTAAATAGAAGCTTTACCTTTTTCTATATAAAAAGCAATTAGACAGAGTTCAGTGTTAAAAAATTCTGAAACTAAGTATTGAGTGGTGGAAGTCACCGCCATTGTCTTGTCACTGTAGCGAGCAAGATAAGTGATAATAATCATAGTGAAAATAATAAATTTTTCCATGTGGAAATCCTATGTTTAATCAAAATAGACTGCTCTTAGAAATCTAGTGTTAAGATACTACTTTCCCATTTGTTCCCCATTTTCCGATTTTTAAGTTTATCTATTACAAATTGATGTACAAAAAACCTATTAATTTTTCATATATTATTAATAACTAATACAAGAACAAAGGTCAAAAAAAGGATATCAAATATTTGACAGGTAATTTATGTGGGTATGCCTTATACTATCAAACTCCTAAATAACCTTTTTATATTTTTAGTGATGAATAAAAAAAATACACATATTATCGTGTACGAAATAAATTATTTAAAGGGCACATGATTCTCAGTTATAAAGGTTATATATAGCGTTAAAACTTATTTTTATTTTCTCGAGAAATGAGGCAAAGCGCGGCGTTGAGTCCCGCACTGCCGACGACTTCCGACAAGTTCTGGAGGCAACAAGCAATGCCTCCAGAATTTGTCGTAATCTAAACAATAGGTTCCTATGTTCCCTCTGCCTTTTCTGCTGAGAAATTAATGGAAAAACAAAAATTTAAAAATTTTGTATTTATTCTTAAAGACTTCGAAATGTGATTATCACGCTCAAATGTTATGTGATATCAACATTATCACATACATGTAAGAAAGCTACATGTCAGTTCCCTTCTTTTAAATTTGGTTGAAAATAGTGTCTGAACACTAAATTTTCTAAAAAAATCGATCAGGTGTGAGTCAGACTAGGTCACTATAGGTTCAGATCAATTTTATGATTTTAGATCAATCACCAACTTACAAAAGTAGGCAGCGGCCGTATGCTATTATATTCTATAAAATAACTATATATATACAAAGAAAACATATACTATGTTTTCTTTGTAATATAACAATAACGTTTCCAATTTTCAAATATTTTCTATTATTTATACTATTAATTTTCACTTCCTTTCTAATTTCATCATTTCAAGTCAACGAGAAGTCAAAACTCGACCTATAATTAAAAACTAACTACACGTCGAGTTTCATACAATAGGTGGACAAATGAAGTATCTTATGACTGCATCAGCGTCAGTCCTGTTTATTTTACTATAGACAATTATTTAATATTCATTTTAGTATGATACCTCCATACGATCTCAACAAAAAAATCTTAACATTCAGACTGACGGACAACAAAATCATCCTATATGGGTCCGTTCTTTTTCTTTTGAGGTAATAAAAAAAAACTATAAAATGAATTCGTGGATGTAATATGCAAATGTAAGGTTCACGACATTTTTATAAGTTCAAAACAACCTTTACATTTATTTATTTTGATTGTGTCATAAATAAAATCCAATATTCTCAGAAATCAAGTTTTTAAGTGACTATAGATTGTAATAATTAGTGTATTTTTTTTACTTAAACAACTTAAACTTAAATTAATAACTTTAAAAAACTAATTGTACAAAGTGATTTATTCTACAACAATAAAAAGATGGTTTAAAAACTAAAATTCAGCTATTTAGAGATTCAGCTAAAAAGTAAGAAACAAGAGAATAGTCTCTACTGAAAAGATTATATACCAACTATTATATACGTACCGACTGTCATACAGATAGAGATATGTTTAAAAGATGGCTGTGCTCGTATGCCACTTTAATTTAATTTTATTATTATAATAAACCTATTTTGCTCAAATAGGTGGCATACGACAACACACGTGAGACAGTGCCTGACTGTAAACTTATGGTTTTACCTTCGATTCCCACTCGGGGGAATACAAAAAATTACTACATTCATTTACTTGCTATGGTAAATTGGTAACGAGACAAAGCGCAGCGTTGAGTTCGCTGCAAAACCACGCGTATTAGTCAATTTTTGGGAACGGGTAAATGTGGGATTTTACTTTTTATAGTAAAATTAGTGTAATGTAATATTTGCGACCGGACTTTCGGAGCCACTTCTCTTATATAAACTGCTTCTTTAAATTTCTAGGTCTACCACCACTGCCTGTTCGGTACGAGATACGACTTCTTGTGCGCGAACTACACCGCGTTCGACCAAAAGACGTTCATTTGTCATTTTGTATCCGAAGTAGATTGTAAAAATTCACCTAATTATTTTAACAGGTAAGTTTCGTCCCTTTTTTAGAGCTTCACGCTGTAACTTACAGATAGCAGGGTAGGCTGAGGGAACCTATCATTAACACATTTCGTTATTCACACATCTGGTAATTTTCAAGATATTATATATATATACGGTCATTTGTTCGTGTTTCTACATTATTTGTGGTATATGAAATGAACTAAGTGGAAATTTCAAGTATGATTATTTTAAACCAGCATTAATTTTATTTTTTTATATTTCAAACATAAAGATTTTTGTCGAAGAATAAAAGAAAATCTACAATCTATATTTTTGTATTAATATTATAGAGCTTAAGAGTTTGTTTGGTTAAGTTCGCTTACCTCAGGAACTACTGGTTCATTTATAGTACAAGGCCTATATTACATCACGTTAATAGTTTCCATGTAATCCACGTATTTAGAATGAAACATGCACATTACACAACACTTAATTATCTATCAGGTAAAAAGTAGCTAAATAAATTTATTGTGTGTATTTATTTATTATTTATAATATAACAATAAGTTTAGTCTTGCGAACCCGCTGGCGGTTCGCTAATTACTAATAAAATAATATACCATTACAGAAATGAAGCCCTATACAAAGCTGCATCAACTGCGCCGCCACCTACCACTACCACTACAACTACAACAACCACCACAGTGCGACCACCAAGACCACCGCGACGACGACCACCCACCAGATATGATTATTATGATGATGATTATTATTATCCACCTCGAGATGATTATGATTATGAAGATAGGTAATTAATATTTTTCTCCTGATTTACTTTGAAGATATTTAAGAAATTCATTCTTTTGGTATCTTTAAAGTAAAGGCAATGTATTGTTGGCAACACACTAATTTTACACCTTTGACCTATAGAAAAAATATTCTGACGAGAAAATACAAATTTGATCATCCTTGCGGTAAAAATGAGATAGCAACTACCTTTAATAAAATAACGGAGTATTACGAGTTCAACCAACATAACTTAAATTTTGTGCAACTTTTTTCATATAGTTTGGTTGTCTACAACGACGAAATTAAGATGCTTACAACAATATTTAAACCAATTTAGAAATAGAGAAAAAATTTCTATTTATTTATGCAAATTATTTAGTTTGTTTTAATAATACATATACAGAATCAGAATTCGAAGTACCATTTTTATATGTATTTTAATTATCAAAAAATTACAATTCTAGTGTTCTGGGTTTTCTGTGGTCTATTATGAAAAGCAAAACAAATTATTTGCTGATATAAGTACATCATGAAACTTTTTTAAGTAGTTTATAGCCTCAAAGGTTTTCTTGTTTCGATCATCACTCAAATATTTTCTTTGTATAATAGTTTTATATTTAATGTGGTATGTTTTAATAGTTACTTATCGACCTCTTCTTTTTTCAGAGGAGGCCGAAGAAGTAGACCAAGGAGACCAGGAAAGCGCAGACCTTATGATGATTACGATGATAGGTTTGAATTCTTTTGAAATATTATTAAATACAACGTATAAGGCCATGGCATGATAGTTATGGTTTTGAGCTTCACTCCACTCTGATAGACAAAGTATGTCGTTGAGTTCAGCCACCTAGCACACAGTGTTCTGAATTCGGGTGGAAAGTGTAGAACGGATAGCTAAACAATTATAATACAATTCATTTATATTTTTTAATATATACTTTCTATTATTTTAAATTATATTTTCAGGTATGAAACTCGGACAAGACCTCGTGATGAACCAGAAGAAGATTATGAAGATAGACGGCCATATGACAGACCGAGAAGTAACAAAAGACCGTATCCTGATTATAGAAGACCATATGAAGATGAAGAAAGAAGGCCACTCAAAGGTAGCAGAAGACCAAATAGACCTCGAGATAATGATGAAGACAGGTACAGGCCGGATACTGATGAAGATGATAGACCAAGGGGTAGTAAAAGAGGAGAATTGAGACCTAGAGATAAGCTGAGACCACGAGATGAAGATGAAAGACCTAGAGAGGATATCAGGCCTAGAGATGAAATCAGACCTAGAGATGAAATCAGACCTAGAGATGAAATCAGACCTAGAGATGAAATCAGACCTAGAGATGAAATCAGACCTAGAGATGAAATCAGACCTAGAGATGAAATAAGACCTAGAGACGAAGTCCGACCTAGAGATGAAATCAAGCCCCGTGATGAAATCAGACCTAGAGATGAAATCAGATCTAGAGACGAAATCAGACCTAGAGATGAAATTAGACCTAGAGATGAAATCAGATCAAGAGATGAAATTAGGTCTCGAGATGAAATAAGGCCACGAGATGAAATCAGGCCTAGAACTGAAACTAGATCAAGGGACGAAATAAGGTCTAGAGATGAAGTCAAACCTAATAGAGACGATTCCCGCTTAAGAGATGAAATAAGGCCTAGAGATGATTTGAAATCTAGGGACGAAAGAAGGCCGTCCGCAGATGAACCTATAGAATATGAAGGTAAGCAGAGGGAAAGGCCAAGAGATGATAGATATCAACAGAATGAGGGCAGACGTCTTTATGATCGCCCAAATAGAAACCGAGATGAAAGGCCTTATTTAAAACCTGAAAGAAACTATGAAGGTGAAGAAAGAGTTCAAGAAGAGAAAAGACAAATTCCAACAGCTCCTGAAAGTCAAACGCTGGTTAAACCAAATGGTCACGGTATATTCAGTCAGCCTCGAAAGCCACCAAAATTTAAGCGACCGGTCCCATTAAATGAGAAAGATAAATATGAATACGTACCAGTATCAACTACTAAAGCACCCCCAAAACATGATGATGAATATTATGACGATTATGAAGAAGAAGATACTAGAAAACCATTGCCTTCTGCGAAAACAAGCACAGTACAACAAAGACCAAGACCAGATACAATCGAAAAAGAAAAATTCAAGCCAACTCGGCCTCACTATTCAGTTGATAAACCGAAAAAATCTAAGAGACCCGTAGAATATGACGAAGAAGAATATTACGATGAGCCACCAGCGAGATCTCAAAAGTATTCTTCTCAAAGAAATAAAGACGAACGTCCATCAAAATTGAAAGATGATGATTATTACTATGACGACAAAAGTGATAAACAAAAACGAAAAAATGAAGAGGATGTAACTGCAAAAGTGAAAGATATCAAACCAAACGTCAAAGTTTTAAGGAGGCCTTTTTTACCGTCTAGGGGTGGGAGTCCCTATCTTCCGAGAGGATTACAGCCCGTGGCTGGAAAAGATCTGAACTCACCACCCAATACCACCCCTAAACCTACAACCACTTCTACGACTTCTACTACGACAACTACAACAACAACTACTACTACTACACCAGAACCTCCAACAACAACACCATTTATTACAACAACAACAACAGAAAAGCCAACCACAACATTAGCTACAGAAAAACCCACAACAACAACAGTGCCAGAAGAAGAATACGAATATTATGATGAAGACGATATAGAATACGAATCCAAAGATAAAAAAGATCCGACTACTACCGTAGTAATTAAACCAGCTCAAATTAAAGAAGTACCTACTACTACAATGTCTTTCTCCGAAGAACTAACTACAGAAAACAAGGCAAGAGACTTAGCAACCAAAGTTTTGAGAAATTTCAATGATAATTACGAAGCTATTAAAGAACAGCTCGCATCTACGCTGACACCAGGAGATTATCTTAAACCATATTTAGGTCAAACAATAAATAACAAGAAAGCGGAACCACAGCCGGAAATATCAAAAGGTTATACAGCAACTGGGAAACCATTACAAATACCTGACATAAAACAAAATTTGGCTGATTCTTTAGAAAACGACTACGACGTTAGACTAAATGAAGCTTTAAGCCCGAAAATAAGGATACCCAGTGGTTTTATAGTTCCTGACAGAGATTATACGTTTTCGAGATTCAGAAACAACGTACATTCCGAACCGCAGTTTGCTGCTTCAGAAGTTAGTCCCTATCAAGTTAGGAAACGACCCCAAATTTCAGGGGTTTCGATCAGAACTCCTTCATCATACTACATTCAACCCCAAAGAGTGGTCTACGAAGACCTTGTGAGACCAGCTCGGCACTTAGTGTACAGGCAGTTTGGTGATATATTTTAATATAGGTAAGGGTAACCTTTGAGAGATTCAAAAAACTTCGAAAGTCACCTTTAGACTTTTGGAGTTTTTAAATATATGAGATATACATATGTATATATATTAGACTGACATATAATATATAGAAATTTAAATGATATAATATGCCTTAAATAATAAATTCATGTATTTAAATTAATTAAAACGTCAAATTGTCGTCATTTAGTAGGGTAAAAGTATCTTACGTATTAATTCAGGATATAATCATTTGTGCCAAATTTCATCAAAATCTGTTCAGTAAATGTCAATTCTTTTTTTTATAATAAATTTTGAATTCAATTCAGATAAAGATTTGGATGGTTAAAATAAAGTTAGGACATTTTTGCCACTTAGTGCCAAAATCATTGAAAACGATTAAAACAATTCACAAGTTATTTATTATAATAATTAAATTAAATTATTTAACTTTATTTACATACACAATTAGAATCTTAAAAAAACACACAAAATAGGTTAATTTTTTTATGTTACGTCACTGCCAATATTTTACTTCTTTTATCAGCGTAAAGAATGAAAGAAACAAGGACAGAAGTAGAAGATCTCTTCTTACATCTTCTATTCTCGTCTTCATCTACAAAATATATTTTATTAATCTTTTCTTTTTTTTTGTAGTTAGATTTCATTTATATTTTTATTAAAAATTATCTTCTACTACTTTTTTGGGTTTGTTCTTGGCTATATATGAATACTCTAAGTTACCCACTGTATTTAAGGTAAATAACAATTTTAGCGGTTTTTAATCTATTATGAATTATATTTTATATGGGCAATACATTTTTTTTCTTCAACTGGGAATCGAACTCACGACCGCTTCACAGGGATCGAACTCACGACCGGCAGTTTCAAAGCATTCTGCCTCCAGATTTAAGGAATGACAGTATTTTTCAAAGGTTACCAAAGGAACCAATCAAAGTGTAATTGTACTTTCTTTGTTTCCTAAAATGTTTCACTATATTGGTATGAAAAAAATTGTAATTATTCATGTTATTTTATAAGAATTTTGTATAAATTTTTAAATAAAAACAATACGTACGGTGTATTTTCTTTTTTTTTACAAATATTTTAATTCTACTACTATTAATATATAATATCGGTTCGCTTCGTTCGCTATTAAAATAAAAATAAATAATTTTTATTTACTGAAGAATAACGATCCTTACGGCAAGTTTCTACTGCGTGGGGAACGGAGAGTTTTAACACTAGGTTATTACTGCATACGCTATTATACGCGGCATATGTGTCATACACCAGTCCATCTATATTCCATATATTTAACTTCAGTGCGGCCACTATTTATCAAGCGTACGGATATACAGGTCTGCTAGCTGCTAGCAATGATCCACATAAAACCACACCATTGCAACAAACAGATTTTAACATCCTTATAATGTGGTGCCATAATGCGGGACTAGTACTAAATTTCAATAAAACTAAATACTACTTATAGTAATAAATAAATGAAGCTAGTCGTGACGAAGTGGCATAAGTGTGATTGTAAAACCGACTGGTTGTGGGTTCGATCTCCACTCGGGGAGATGAAATATTTACTTAATTTATATTTTCATTTCTTCGCTCTGGTGTCGAGGCAAAGCGCGGCGTTGAGTTCTGCCAGTCAACACGCAATGCCTCCAAAATTCGGCAATAAGTGGTGAACGGAGTGTCTTAACACTGGTTCCCTCTGCCTAACCTGCTGTGTGCGGGATATAGCGTGAAGCTAATTTATTTACATATATTTTTTATCAATAAATCACATTATATTAGGCAGTTACCCTAAAAATCTATAATCGCCCATAATCATAACTGCATGTATGTAGTTACACATAGGTTGTCCATATATCGAAATATATCATTTCATCACATTTATCTTTGACTAAAAATCATCTCCACGCTGTATCCCGCATACTGCAGAGTAGGCAGAGGGAACCTAATATTAAGACACTCCTTTCCTCGCTTTCCACCGAATTCTGGAGGCATTATAACAAGAAATTTAATTGGACTCACCTTATTGAACATGTATGTAGATAATAAACTCAGACATTTCTTAGCTGTGATTAATATTATAAAAAAATGTATCCTCTTCAAGATCAAGCTGCTGTTGTACTACTCCCTAGCCCACTCATATATACAAGTACAATATGGACTGGAGTCTTATGGCCGAATTTATAAAACTTACCTTGGCAAAATATATAATCTACAAGTTAAAATAATAAAGAATTTGGTTTCTAAAAATATACTACGCAACTAGCATAACAATAAGTCTGAACTGTTTATATTCTGCAAAATCCTACCTGTTCATGCCAATTAAAAATTAAACAGTGTACTTACACGAACTGTCTCTAGAAAGCAGTTAAGGCCAACACGATCCAACCTCGGCCTACCTCGTACTGAGAGTAATAAAAGATCTACCATTGAACTTATGAACAATGTTAAAAAAATATATTGTGAATAATAGTGTTTAATATTATTAATTATTTATATTTTTTTTATTATTTAACTTTACTATTCATTAAAATTGTATAATGTAAAACATTTTTAACAAAACCTTTTTGATTTTTCGATGTTATATATATTGATGTTTTTGTACAATTTGTTAAATGGTAATAAATAAAAAAAAGGATAAGGATAAAAGAGAATAAGAATAAAGGGATGGAGTCTAAACAAATTATAAAATAAGAAAAACAAATAATACAGTCTCTAGATAATTTATTTTCTAATATAATTAAATATTTATTGCATATTTCTTTTAATATCTTACGTAAGGAATAATAGATAATATTTTATTTTGGAAATTTATTTAGAAAATCAAGTATAATTTGCATTCAATATTTGCATTTAATATCTCACTTCACTTGATATAATGGTAAAAAAATATTATTACAGAAAGGACAACATATATATTTTTTATTACCGGCTACAGCACTCACTAGAGTGCTTCCTCATACACAATGCTTTTTATTTTATACTACTAGTATTCTGTGCATACCACTTTTTTATAGAAAAGAAAGATTTTTCGTATTCAAAATAAGAAAATGCGATTTAGTAAAAAATAGCAAACTCTTATTTTTTCTACAATTTTTTTTTATGTAAATTTTCAATTGGGTTGACAGAGAATCGCTTTTCCTTCGCCTATATAAGAATCATAAAATTATATCTCTCCTCCTATAATTTTTTTGTATAATAAAAAGAGATTAAAATTACTATATCACTGAAAATACGTTAAATGGTCTACTGCATATGTTGTATGAATAATACTTTAAAACAGGACTATTTCGATGACAAACATAATTTTTACGGCGTATTTTATGTATCCAAGCAGCATCCAGCAGGAAAAATCCGCAACAACAGCGATTTGTAAACGCAGCAGTAAAAACATTCAACACAAAAATGTCACCATCATGGTTACCGTTTTTATTATAATCAACATCAGCATTATCATGATAAGTCTCCAAAATAAAATATAATTGCATCAAAATACTAGAATAAATCTTAAATCTAAGTGATTCTTCTATTAAATAGTTATTATTTTATAGAAAAATTTTGGAAAGGATAAAACATAATTTAAAGTAGAGCAAATATTTATTTTAAATAGTTTTCATTGATTTAGGCCTTAAGACATCAATTACTTATTAAGTATAAAAATATATATATTCTATATCCATTTTCCGCATTTCTTTAGCTTCACACTGTATCCTGCATAAAGCAGGATAGATCGAAGGAACCCAGTGTTAAGACACTCCGTTTCTCATTTTCTGCCTACTTCCTTTTTAGACCGCCGCTCTTTGTCATTGTAGCCAGAGTGATAATTTAGATAGTAAATATTTTTTGGTTTGGTATTTGTTTGGTATAAAGGGGAAAGTAATGTTTTATCACTAGGTTCCCTCCGCCTACTCTGATGTGTGCGGACTACAGCGTGACGCTGGTATAAATCAGCTTAAGCATAATTATCTATAAGTCTTGGTGTTTGATAATTACCTTAATCGATTTCTTTACAGAAAAAAACAGCACAATGGTCAACTAAATTATAATAAGCAAGTGGCTGCCAAGAATTTCATTTACTGAACTGTATAAAGTTAACATAAACTTCCATTTCTGTAGGAATTTCATAAAATCCTCATTTAGTGCTTCCCACATACTCGTACAAACTCAAACATTGAGTTGTGCTTTTTTTATGTCAACAAACATATATTTAGTAAGTATACTTAATTGATCCATGCTATTTTTGACTTTTTACTTAATGAAAAACAAAGTTACATCAAAGTTAGACCTTTGTTCATAATTTACTATCCTCAAGAAAATAAAAAAGGATTAAAATGATTCTATATATAGGTTACAATTTATCTTCCTAGGGATTTCTACACCATTATTCGTAATGACATTGAAGATATCTATCAAATGAATTATCAGGAACTTATCAAATAACTTTAAAATATTTTATCCGTAGGACTTCAAATATTTTACATATAGTATGTTTATTTATCAGATTTACTACCCTATTTCCTCCACCATGCTATGGCAAGCACTTAATTAGACACGCCCCACTTTCTGCCTAATATTTGAGACATTATATGTCAAGGTGGTGGCGGTACTCAACACCGTAGTATGTTCATAAAGACAAAAAGACACAGATATTTTTATTAATACATGAATAATGACTTAAAATTATATGTTAAGTTTTGTCACAATCTAGAGTTTCTCGAATTGACTTCTTATACTTCTGAATTTAAGGCTCCAAGATTTCGTGGAAAACGGTGGCGTTTTTAAATCGGTAATAATTTTACTATTGTTTGGAGGTATTACATTATCATTACCATTACTAAGACTATTATCATTAACTTTATTGGTGGTGTCAGTCTGGTCTTTTAACATGTCTACTGCGGTATTCTCCGAAATTTCTTCTCTGTGAAAGATCCTGTTGATCGGGAATTGGAGTCTGTAGTAGATGTACATCATTCCCCAGATTAAAAGTTGGTATAGGCACACTTGCCACCAGTTCATTGTACCAAAAACTTGATAAAGCCAGCGATTTGTGGCGAAGTAAATTGAGTAGTACCTGAAAAAATATATTTTCATGAAATGTATATCACGTAACATTTAAATTAACTTAGGCTAGAATGTTCCTGACTAAATCCAATAAATGTAAGTTTAATTTCAACTCAGAAATATATTTATTTACAGTTATATTAAGCACACAAAAATCAAGTTTCTAAATAAACACAATCAACGAGCGAACAAGATACGAGCATCGATTTCAAATCCGCCGCATAATGAAAACTTTATATGGTACTTCCCGTGGACCTACAGTTATGATATTTGGCACGAAGTAGTATATATTTGAGACATATAGGTACGTAGATATGATCGATACAAACTTCTACAAACTATAATGAATATCAAAGAATGGAGAGGAATCAAAAACGCCGTAGATACTCGTACGCTTTATCTGGCCAAAGACGGGAACAAATATGTAGAGTTGACTGCAAGCCTTCACAAGAGAAAAAGAAGAAAACGAAACTGAACATCATATTTTATCAAAAAACAATTCCATGAGTGAATGAGAATATCAATGATTAGGTCACGAAACTGTAACATTTACAATCAGATGTTGACTCGTTATATGTTTCCGAAAAATTCGTACCGAGAATGAGTTATAACGAAATGAATAAGAATGATATTCCCGAACTATACTCACACTATAGCGTAAGCGACAGCCACTACCAAATACAAGATCAACTCCATCTTCATGTCAGTAGGTTTTCTTCTTGACTGAAGCAAAGTCTCGATAAGTAGTACTATGGTTATATTTGTATGGACGCAGTGGTTGAACCACCAAGGTACCACTTCATCATACACTTGAGGGAACACCAGCTCGCGGTCTATTGCGTATACACACCAGAACATGGTTGTGACGAACTGAAATTTAAATAAAATAATAATAGTGGGAATTTAATGATATGTTACTATATTTTTAATTTTTTGGCTACATAGGGATTATAAAGCGTTGAATTGCGGTATTGAATGCTACGATTTGCCTCATAGAAGAAAATAAAATTAAATTCTAAAAGAAAATTTTAATATATTTATATTGTAACTTACCAAAGTGCAAGGCACCACCATTCCACAGAAGAACACATCGCGCCAATATTTAAGTTTCTGGGCTACATTGTTTTCTTCCTTGTCTAACCATTCTAATACGTCATGTGTTAGAGAGAGACCGAGGAAGATTGTTTGGAACACCTGAAAGTAGAAGAAAATAATGTTAAAATTTTTAACTGACTTCCAAAAAATGAAAGTAGTTTGACGGTGCATATATAATATATGTAAGAATTTAATAATGTTTGTGTTTGATATTGGAATTCAGGCTCTCAAGTACGTGCTCTAAATTTCGCAAGTGTATGTATGAATCTTTGATTGTCCATTAATTTCTCAGAAACTAAAAGGAATCAAGATGACTCTTATTGATTTAAATGTGGTGTATTAAATGAACCCATTCCTTATATCTTATTAAAATTGGTTTTCAAATATAGCCTGTGTCTTTTCAAATCTGTAAGTCTATTAGTCTATTATATATTTGCATTTCCTCGTTCTCGTAGTAAGGAAAGGCGCGTCTTTACTAGTACTGTCATTCAACACACAATGTCTTGAACGTAGTGTCTTGACATTAGGTTTCTTTGCCCACCCTGGTATGTGCGGGATAATGCAGATGATGCAGCGTGAAGTTAAAAAAGAGAATATATTCACTAATATATTTAATTGTTACCAGAATTAATTATAAATGAGTAAGTGTCGCAGACGGTTGACCTCAGATAACTAAAAGGTCTACGTCTGGACATTTATTGTAAACTTATATAACACGAAATATAGATTAGAACTGAATTCATATGTTTCTTGTTCTTTTTTTTTGGCTTGTTAAGACACTCTATTTCCGATTAACGGAAGTACCGTTCCCCATTTTAAGTCGAATTTTTGAAGCATTTGCATGTTGAGTGGCAGAGAGCAAGAAAATGAACATAATAAATATTTCATTCCCTAGAGTGGTAAACGAACCCACAACCCTTGCGTTTAGACTTTTTTATTTTACTAACGACGTATGACGCTGCACCAAGAGAGCCTCATATAATATAATACTAAAATAAAAATTAAATCAGCTTCATTTTGTAACCCGCACACAGTAGACAGAAGGAACCTAATGTTGAGGGAACACTCCCTTCCCCACTCTCCGCCGAATTCTGGAGGCGTTGAGTGTTGAGTGGCGAAACTTACCCTCGCGATCGATTGTGATGTCGATTTTACAGTCACATTTTGTGCCACCACTGACCTCATAATAATAAAAATAAATAAACAAAAGCCATATTAAATCACTGTTATTATAATTATTTACGCTTACAATTAACACGAGTAATACACAGTTTATCAATAAGGTCGACGGTCGAAGTCTACGTGCATGTCACGTGATAACAGCTGATAAGGATTGATAACGTAATTTAGGGTAGTTTCGACACCCCCCTTGATAAGTAAAGACGGAAATTAAGTTAAGATAGCATAGGAAATGACATAAGTAGACATTTTTGGGTAAATAAATAAAAAGGGGCTTTTCTAGCGTTATAGTAAGTTCGATCGTTATTTTACCGTTGAGCCTTGCATCTCGATGCCTCGAATGCCACATGTCTCAAATGTCTTAAATTCGATTGGATAGCAGAGAACGGAGTGTCTTCTCATATGGCTATCTCTTATTCCGCAACGCAGGATGAAAGTAATATTACGGGACATTTGTGGTTTTTTTTACTATTCGATATTTGTGCCTTTAATTCACAATCAATTCCGCTTTGTCAATTTTAAGTCAATAAAAACATGGTATTGAGCAAGGCTTTTTAAAATATACATTTATTGATGTTGCACTTTATTTACAGAAAACAAAAATAATATTTAAGAAAATACAAAGTGTGGTTTCCTTAATATTTTTTAAATATTTTTGTCTCGCGTTTCATTGTAATATGATCTAGTTAATATAAATATATGTATATGAATATCTGTAGATAAGTATGTATACTGTATATTGGAATATCACCCGATAAAGATAATTGTTTCATTTAAAGGTCAAATTATAACCAATTATATTGTTTGTAATTACTAGAACATTATAATTAGCCAATTTAAAATAAGGATATTTTGTAATAAATTGTTATAAATTGAATATAAAATTAATAATAAAAAAATACGTCAAAATTAACAAATTTTATTGAATTTCCATATTTAAAACAATTCCATTCGTCTATTGTATGTTGAAGAAAATGTTGTGGAGGGGCACAAGCGTGTGACTGTAACGCGATTGTTGTGGCAACGACCTCACTCGGGGTAATTAAATATTAAATTAAATGAATTTTGTTTTCGGGGACATAAAGTCATTTTATCATCAACGAATCATCAATTTGTAAATCCGATGGTGGTGGGTTCGTTACCACTCGGGGGAACGAAATATTTCATTTCCTCGCTCTGGTAACGAGGAATAGCGCGGCGTGAGTTTAGCCACTCAACACGAAATGCCTCCAGAATACAGTGGAGAGTGAGGATCGTAAGTGTGTTCATGGGGAACGGGATTACTTAACATAAAGTTCCCACTGTGCCCTCTGCATGTCCAGCAGAGATATAAGTAATAGGTTCACTAAAATAGAATATTATATTATATTTTAGTGAAACTAAAATAAAATATTATAGAAGCTTACTGTTCGAACTAGTAAGCTAGTTAGAAAAACTACAAAAAAAGAAAAAAAAACGGTTTCACGCTTACAGCAGGGTAGCCAGAGAAAACCTAGTGTTAAGACATTCCGTTACTTATTTTCCACCGAAATTTTCAAGGCATTGCGTGTTGAGTGGCGGAACTGAATACCGGGCTTATTTCTTGGTGGCTGAGTAGTAGATAATAAGTAATTCCCTCGAGTGAGGATCGAACCCACAATCGTCACGCTACAGTTGCACTCTTGTACCCCTTTGCCACGACGACCTCAACAATAAGGTGGAGATAGACGCGCTTTTTGAAGGTACCCATGTCGTATCGACCTGGACACACTGCCACGGGTAGGCCATTCCACAGTTCCGTGGCGCGTGGAAGGAAATTCCTACGAAACCGCACAGCAGTAGATTGCCACGTATCCAGGTGGTGTGGATGATATTTTAACTTGTGACGTACTGTGCGGTTAGAAAATTCAGCGGCAGGTAACAGGTCAAACAGTTCTTCAGAACACTCCCCTTGATAAATGCGATAGAGAACGCACAGCGAGGAGATGTCTCTACGCAAAGCCAAAGTGTCAAGCCTTTCCCAGGTCATTGGGTCCCCAATGATTCGAATGGATCTCCCTTGTATGCGATCAAATGGTTCAAGCTGATACTGGGGTGCACCGGCCCAGAGATGAGAACAGTACTCCATATGAGACCGAACCTGGGCCCTATATAGGACCAATCGGTGTTTTGGCGTGAAGTACCGTTTCGCTCTGTTGATGACCCCCAGTTTCTTCGAGGCCAACTTGGCCTTGCTTTCCAGATGATCGCAATACTGGCAGTCACTCGAAACATTAAGGCCCAATATACTGATACTGGGCGCGGCTGTAAGGGGAGTGTTTTGAAAGACTGGTGATACGATAAATGGGATTTTTTTTTCATTTGGACAAAATAAGACTCTCACTTTGGAGCCATAGCCACTGATTGCCTAGAATCTTGTCAAAACTTTGGTAGGCTAAGACACGCGCATCAAAGTATGAAATATAATGTTTTAATCACATTGAAAATATGTAACATTGCTCTTGCAAATAAAAGAGAGACAAATATATAAGTAAGTGGTAAATTAATAATTACGATTTGATTTTTTTTTAAATATTAATGATGGAAATATTAGTTAACATAATATGTATAAATTATATAAAAAATACTAATAATGATCGCTGATATCAACAATTAAAATATAAAATAAGCTTAATTAATCCGTTCGCTTGATGAAATCATGCATAAATAAAATGTTTTGATACACTCAAGGTGCAGAACGGAGTGCTCTGTCACTAGAACGCTTTTTATAAAGCTCTTTTAATAAAGCTTAAGTACTCACAAAATTCCATCCAGTCAAATATCCAGCTCGATATGTATACAATATTTTAATTTCGGGTATATCACTGCTTTCTATTCCTAATGTATTCGCGAAGAGACCCACGTAAACATGATGGAGTAATCCAAATATGTGGAATACCGTTCTCCAGTACAGGTTCGAATCGCTTCGATCAAATAATTTCTCATTTTCAGTTATCAAAAAGCATAAAACATTGTAAAATATATTCGTGTCCTTCCAAAATTCATCCATTTTATAATTTTTATACAACAAACTGATTATTTTATAATTGTATTAATTTTATATTATTTTTATATTATAAACTATTTATTATTATAATTAAAATTAAAACTAATTATGTAAAGACGCCCGTTTAATTTTCGGGCGACTGGCTTAACTTCTTTTGTGAGGGTAGTCTATGAATCGGTTGGTGTTGCCATATTTGGATATTTACCCTTATTTCCAAAACAAACATGTTTTAACTAATTCATAAAATGATTATACAAAGATTTTTTTAACTATCTCATTCTCAAAGGGTTTTTAATTAATATTTATAATTAAAGTTTCTTAAAAAAAAAATTGTCAACTTGTTAATTATTACGAATAAATGTAATATATCTTAATTATTATCTAACTTTTACAACATTATATGAATATATATTATATGTTAATGAATATAATGTAAATATATGTGAGCTCGGTTATTTAGAATAGAACCTTCACGCAAATCCAAAAAAAAAAAATTTAGCATTGATCAATCTATATGATGCTAATTATTTAAATATTATAATTTTATTAAATGCAGAATCCACGGTCTATTACTAATTTTTAATTATATGAACAAGACTTTTTAATCTTCGCTTATATTGTTTTTTGATGCCGTCGTAGCAAATGCAAATGATTGTTCCCACAAAGAAACATTTAATATACGATCGGGACGATAGTATTTGGAGGAAATCTAAATTAAGACACTCTGTACCCATTAGTACAGAGTGTCTTAATTTAGATTTCCTCTGTCTTTTATTTTTATTTTCTCCTTTTTTTCTAATATATTATATGTATTTTTTCCTTCTGTATATACAATCTCTTTTTTACAATTAAACTATTCTTATAGTGGCTATTAACTATTCTCCAAACCAAAGATTATTAAAGAGATTAATTGATTCTTTTGGAAGTAATGGATTGTTGTTTAGGTATTTTTAAATTGACATATGTATGTCTTTTGAATTGTATAAGTATTATATTAGCTATCTGATTTAGTTATTTTGGCTTTGACATTGTAATAGACCTTGAAATATAAAATACTAAATCATATACATATATCCAGTGCTTTGACTCATATATATTTGTGTGATGGACTGTATTTCTGTCGTGTTTCACCAGGCTTTATCCCACGAACTATAGTAGTATACTTAATAATTTCACCAATAATGTATTACTAATGTCACTGAAACAATGTTTGTTATTTGTATAGGTAGCGGAACTCTTCGTGCACGAGTCCAGTTCATACTTTTTTTATAATTTCAGATTATTTTAAGACAGCATTAGTAGGACTAATTAAAACAGTTTAAAGAAATAAATTTGTATAGTACATTTAGTTAACGAAAGTTCAACAGTACCACCAAACTGAAAACACATAAAATTCGTCGAAAGTCAGCTTCCTTAATTAAAATCCAAGAAAATATGATTATACTTTAAAATAATTATTTTATAGATAAATTCAGAGAACAGTCTATATACGCATATTTACATTTATATGTAAATATACCTGTTTGAAATTGTTAAAAATTATCTTTCAAATGTAGGTCAAATTTGAGACAGCGGAGTCTAGAATGTCTTAATTTGTTAGTCAATATTTTAAAATATTTTGTTAATTTATTTTGTTGCTTCACGCTGTATTCCTCACATAAGTAGATTAAACCTAGGGACCTAGTGGTAAGACACTCGATCCCCATTTGAAATTACATGCATACTGATAACCTTTTTAGTAATAACTTTTAGATGTAGTAACAATTTAAAAATTGCAGAGAAATCTAAAGCATATGCAGTTTGTAAAGAAAGAATTCGTAAAAATTTCGTAAAAAATTCCGAATTTCGTAAAAACTTAAGTGGCTCCCGATTCGACTTCGCCGGAATACTCATTTTCTTTGTCTTTTGTATAATGTTCTCTTTTCTCCTCTTCATATCTTAATTTTGTTGCAATAAAACGATTTGAGTTTTTATGTGAATCACATGATTTGTCAATCCACTCAAGTTTATTTTAACTCTTAAAATTGCTTGCCATTCCTTCTATACAAATTCCGTCTCTATCAAATCCGTCTTCTTGTGGAATTCCTTATCCATAACAGCCAAACGAGCTATGACTATACAAACGCTTAAAAATAGGCTGAAAAAATATTATTATTTAACTCTATAAGTATGTTCCAATTGTATTTTCTGAATTAATTTATTTGGTTTTTCTGTTCATAAAAACGTTTATTATGTGAATCTATGTATATAAGCTAATTAGTATGTATTTATTTATATATGTATGTACATATTTATGTGTATGTTAAACTAGATATCAACTAAGTACACCCCTTCCCTTTTCAGACAACATATTTTCTCCTCTACCCGAATGTAGCCTGGAAGAGATCGCTCTCTTAGCTATCGCTAATGGCCTTATCAGGCCACCTATTGTTTTGTTCTAAAAATTAATACATATATATGTGTTGTGTATGTCTGTTGTACAATAAAGAGTATTTCAATTATTTAATAACTTTGAATCACGCTATAAGCATAATATTGTAAGGCGATATTATTAATTATAATAGATATTATTAGTACTAGGATGATTTCGTATTCAAATAATACTGATGTTTTTTCAAATGGGATTTGGACCCTAATTATTTTTTTAAGTATGTAATTAAGCCACTTCAGTAATAAATACATTATGGTGTTTAGACAGCGAACATTATTTAAGTAAATACTTTAAGTATTATTTTCTAATAACAAGAGTGAAAAATACATTACATTTCTATTATTTTTCATAATGAAAAATAATAAACTATTAACTGTTAACCATTTATATCTATTCTATGTGTTTTTATGCGACCTTGAATTGTGTACACACGTAACAAAAGTTCTGTTTCACATTAACCAAATATATACAAGTTAATATTAAGAAAAAAAGGGACCTCAGGTGGTCTTGGAAGAGTGTGGCAAATTAAAAACAAGATAATCTGAATATGAGAATGTTATCAACTTGAGAAGTAAAAAACAAAAACACAAGTCCACAGTGCTTATTCTGTCTTGTGCTATTCCTACAATAACATACTGGAACAAAAGATGACTGTAATACTTGAGTACCTATTGAATACTGCGACCCTAAAATTTAGAGAACTAAACAATACATCAAAATTTTAAGACCTTCGTTACTGATAGAATCAATTACTTGTTGTAATTACCGGGAATTGCAATAAAATTACATACAGATGACAGTATATTTTGAATTAAAACATCCTTTATAAAGATAAGATAAGATTTTAATTAAAATGAAATATAATCAAATAAAGTACAAAAATATAATATTCCTCTTTTTTATATATTTTCGTGTTCATTGTGCGTGACGTTACGTAATAAAGCAATTAAATAACAAAAACAATTTGAGTAGTAGCATGTATACAGCAAATTATATTATGCATTGGCTTTGTTTAATAAGTTATTGATATAGTTATTATCATTATACATATGTATATATAGTTCAAATTGTTTATTCTCTATATCATTCCAAAGTGCATATGCCGAAATCAGTAATAGTTTAAAATAATTTTCAAAAATAAAAGTATTTTTCAAATCATCCCGATGAGTCTGTCGTGACACAAGGGTCGCCACGATGGCACAGCGTATGCGCAGCGTATGTGGGTTTGATTTCCAATCCTGGGAAATATTTAATATTAAAGACATTTATTGAATATTTAATATTTTTATTTCCTCGCTCTGGTAACGAGGCGAAGCATAGCACTGAACACTCAATTCCTCAAATATCCAGCCAAAATTGGAGAAATGAAGTGTCTTAATGGAAAACGGTTATCTTAAGATTAGTTTCCTGAGTTCCCATCTTAATAGATATACGCTGCACTCTAATATATCGGGGTAATAACCCTGATATATTAGAGTGCAGCGTAAAGCTAAAAAAATAAAAGTCCCTAAAAACGGGGAAATTTACTATGTCACAAAAGTGACAACATTATATTTCTCAATACTCTGATAATATTATCAATTTACTATGACCGATGTATTTGTTTTAGTAGAAGATAAATATTAATAGACTCGTCGTGACGTATTTTACAACTTTGTAATGATTACTAGTTCAAATTCGATTTTTAATAATCAAGAAAAAAAAACTCGGAAGATATTGTAATACGTAAGACACTCCCCTGCCCATTCTCTGAAGGTATTGCGTGTTGTGTGGCGGACCTCAACCTCAAATAAATATTTTTATTGTATTTTAGGTACATGGTTTAAAATATTTTACTCTATATGCTGTTCCCATAAAAGAACGACCTGTATATTGGTAAACTAACAGATATATGTTTTAGGTTTTTCAACTTTCAGATTATTTATCGCTAGGAGCTTAATATTGTTTTCACTGAAGTGAAATTACATAACAATTGATTGAATTAATACTAGAAGTGTAAAGTACATTACGCGATGCAGAATATATCGCACTTTCACCCACAATGATATATCACTTACGAATTTAAATCGACTACAACCAACGTGGCCTTCATTGTATTATATTATTTATTATATATACAAACTTATCTATACCATATTCAAATACAATTAATATATTGTATTGAGGATGTCGTGGCACAAGCGTGCGACTGTAAGCGCGACGGGTGTGGATTCAATTCCCACTCTGAGGCATGAAATATTTCATATTTTCGCTGTGGTAACGAACATGGTTTTGAGTACCGCCACTCAACTCGCAATGCCTCATCAAAAATCAGCAAAAGATGGGAAACCGAGTTTCTTAACACTAGGTACCCAGGTTCTATCTCACTACCAAGCTATGTAGGGTGAAGCTATAATATATAGTACGTTTGTATCACAGTTCTATTATTAACCTAAAATAAATACATAGACAGAAAACAAAATGAATTATATCCGGCTGTGAGTTTGATTCATATTCGGAGAATATAACGCCACGTTATTCTAATAGTGCGGAGAAATGAAGGTAATTTAAATATAATCATATATTTAACTAGTCCCCAGTATTAGAAAAACGTGGCGTTATATTCCGCCACTCAACAAGCAAAGTATCAAAGATTAGTAAGATAACGGGCAACGGAGAGTCTTAACACAACTTTTTCTGGCTTGCTCTCTATGCAGAAAACAGTGTTAAGAAGGACGTACCAAATTCCAATTAGTCAAGTAGGCCCACGAGTAATATTTAACATTATACACAGGTTCAGGAATATTATGATCACTTATATTAAAAATCAGATGCAGGCCCCGAACTTGTACGAAACACATACACAAGAATTCCAAACTATGAAAAATTATTTTGAAATATAAGCAAAAATTAATTTTCAACATCTTTCGACCGTTCGCGTTGAGACCGTTTTTATTACTAAATTGAGATTTGGTAAGGATTTTGAGATAATTATCTTGTATAATGTATGTATTCATAAATAGCTTTAGCCTGTGGCTTTGGCCGTTCGCGAGGTCAATACCTAAATAAATATAATAGAATAAATTATTCCAGCTGGTAGTTCAGATATGAGAACCGTACTTCAAATGAAGCCTAACTTAGGCCCTATACAAGTTGAAACGGTGTTTTGGTGCGGTGATCGTGATTGAATCAATTAAGTTAATTTTATCCCATGCACATGCTATAGTTCGCGTTGCAATGTGGCACAGGGTGTTCCTTGCAAAGCTTCCAGCTTACAGGCTTCCCAAGAAAAACAGTTCATATAAACTCGCTTAATGCTAAGGATCCCCTCTCTATGTATGAGTTATTCGTCCATTTGTCGCGCACATACTTAATGCAAATTCAACATTTACATGATTTTCTCATGGATATCATTATAAGATATGGATCAAATTAAAATGGGACCACACGAGAAGCACTAGCTTTTTTTAGCTGCGACAGTATTTCCATGTCCATACGACCTTGAGATACATGCGCTTTTATCTCCTTCTTGCCCATCTTTAAAAAGCGCGTCCATCTCCACTTTAAAGGCCGGCAACGCACCTGTAGCTCCTCTGGTGTTACACGGCGTCGTGGGTGGCGGGGATCTCTTACCATCAAGTGACCCGTACGCTCGTTTGCCTTGTCTTTTTCTATTCTTAAAAATTTTGCTAATATATAATGCTAACTTTGCTAATATTCCAGTTCCACTAATATGTAAAACGTCAGAACAGAGCAATACCCCATGTATTGCTGTTAAATTGATTAATTATATAATAGACGCTGCTGCTCCTCACCTCGCAACTATATTTAATAATTGTATAGAGTATAGTGTGTTTCCTAACCTAATGAAATTTAGTAAAGTCATTCCTATATTTAAATCGGGTAGTACATCTGATCCCAATAATTTTTTAACTATATCTATCGCGTTCGTTTACTAATTTATTTCAAAAAATATTGTGACATTTTAATTCGCATAATCTTATGCGCGATAAACAGTTTGGTTTTACTAAATGTCGCTCAACTAGAAATATTGGTATTATACGTCTAATAAAAAGTATATAAGAGGATTACGAGGGATCGCAGGATGCTCTTGGCGTGTTGTGTAATTCGTCCAACACAATCAATGACTTAATTTGACATATATCGAAACTTACGAGCGAAAGTTGTTTCATCATCAAAGAAATTTAATGAAGATAATCTTCGGCTTTTATAGTATGTAATTTGGAAGTATACTTTTCGAGTATATGTAAAATTAAAATAATTCAACGCTCTGTTTTCGGCTGCAAGCCTAGCTAGCTCGAGTTCTGCGAGGGGCGCCCTTTCCGCCGATGACGTCCATTTCATGCAGCCACATAGTGTTTGCACTTTCTCAGAATTATGAAAACAAGTTGTTTATGATTAAATATATCAATCTGTTGGCAAATGAAGCGTAATAAAATTATTATAGGTGGTATGCGGGACGAAACCGCGAGTTATAGCCGATAGTTTTGAATAAAATTATTTGACTTTCACTTTGACTTTAACATGAGGGTTACATTGAAATTATTGACGTAACGTATGATAAATCGGCTCCATAAATAGCTAATGTTTTCTGAGATAAGCTCGCTCAACACACTCTTAATTTTTGTAATATTAGCATAATTTTTTTCTTACATACTTTTTTATGTATAATTATTTATTTCAATATTTTTTTTATTAAAAAAACATGAAGGTGAACCTTCAAAAATGTTTATTCTTTTATCATTACAGGTAGGGAAGCCAGTAAAAGGATGAAACTGAATTATATTTTTATTATTACTTAATGCTATAATATTAGCTTTAATAAAAGTAAATAAATCAGCTTCACGCTGTATCCCGCACACAGCAGGGTAAACAGAGGAAACATAGGAAACATAGTAGTTAAGACACTCCGTTCCCCACTTTTTGCCGAATTCTGGAGGCATTGCGTGTTAAGTGGCTGAACTCAACACCGCGCTTTGCCTCGACACCAGAGTGAAGAAATGGAAATATACATGTAAGAAAATACTTCATCTCCTCGAGTGGGGAACCCACAACCAGTCGGTTTTACAGTCACACTTTGCGCCCCCGCGCTACTACTGGCCTCCATTTGCATTAACTTTAATACCTCCCCAAATTGGATTTGAAACAATAATCTTCGAATAAGCGCTTCATATGTTTATCTGAATTATAACGTTTATTAATATATTTTATCTTTAAGCTTCAGCAAATCTTATAAAGATAGACTGACGTAACCTTGTGTTAAGAATAAGACACTCCGTTCTTCACGCATAGCCACAGCCACATTTTCGAGAGACATTGTGTTGAGTTGCGTCACTGATTTAATATCAGATAACAAACAGTGAGGAAATAAATATAACTCATTTTCTCGAATGGGATCGAACGTACAATCGTCGCATTTACAGCCTGACACTGTGCCACTGTGCAGCTGGCACAGTGCTAAAATAACGATTATTCGTACATAACATCCTTAACTTACTTGATATTTTGAATATATTTTAAGAACAAAAACTTATTTAAAATTCATACATAAGATTGTATTAAAGTAAATACAAGGTTTTTTTAGCATACTTAAGAGTATCAATGCTTAATTCAAATGAAAATGCTACGTTATATAATAGTCTTCTAGAAACATCTTTAAAATTCATTCTTTTGAGCCACAATCACGCTGTATCCCACATACCATATGTAGGGTAAGAAGGAGTATAGTGTCAAGACACTCGATTCTTTATATTCCACACATTTGCTTGCTGAGTGGCAGAACTTAGCCACGTTTTTTCTTGTTATACCAGCGCGAGGAATTGAATAAAATTTATTCCCATAAGGGGGAATCGAACCCACACCCCACCGGTACGTTTATACAGTCAGATACTGTGGCGCTGCACGTCGACGACCTCACGTATGCCAATGTTCCCGCGAGAAATTGCGTGAAGCGTGGTGGAAGTGGCGACACGTATTTATAATACCACTCTCAATTGTGAGATCGATCTATAGGCGCCGTTTTCCTTCTTTACTAGAATGAAAACGGCTTCTCAAAATCGCTCTCAAGACCTGCGGTGAGAAAATGGAAATAATGGAAACATGTTCATTTGGTATAGTTAAAATAGAAATTATCGAGCTTAATATCTTTTGATGGAATCAGGATGTGAACAGTGGAGCTCTTTAGAGGTACATACCTACTACTAGTATTTATTACTTTATTTACTAGTATTTACCACTCGAATTTTATGTTATTTAAGTGTTTTTGAACTACTTTTACTATATTTTATTAAGAATCCATACCAGCAAGTATTAACATAGATATTTTTTCACTTACCCCACAAAAAATTATTAAAAAGCACATATTTTCCTTTAATATCACACAATATGCTCCGTTAATTGTTAAAAACGTACATATTGTTATTAAAATTAACTCAAAAAAATGAAAAAATATCTTAAACACCAAAATCCTATTCATTTTTTTTCTGTATTCTTATGTTGAGACCGGTCGGTAGCAATTACTATTTTATACTAGAATTTGAAAACTTTAAACAATATATCGATAAAATCGTAAAAAAAAATAACAAAATGAGTAAGATCCAGTTGCAATTTTTCTAGTGTTCCGTATTAATTTTATTTTATTTAACTTCACATACCAGGATATCCAGAGGAAACTAGTGTTAACCTATTTAGTTACGTCCTGTTTTATTAATACAGTACCTATTTAGGGACGATTAAGATACATTGTAATAGGGTTTTTTTAGCTCCACGCTATCCCGCACGAAAGTGGGAAGTAGACTAGGCAGACGGAACCTGGGACTCAGTTTTCACATAAACACTTCCGCTTCCTATTTCTGATTTCACCGAGCTGTGCCTCGTTAGCAGAGCAAGGAAATTAAAATATTAAATATTTAATGTCTTTGAATGGGAATGGAACCCACAACTTCTCACTTTTACAGCATGGCACGCTTGTGCCTGGTCTCAACATATTTAATTTTTTTTTAGGAAGTCCACACAAAGGATAGAAAATTACATTTGAATCATTGCCAAGAGACGGAAGTTAGAGTCTTGTAATTTTTTTAAACATTTACTAAAATATAATATAAATTGTTATCATTTTCTAATGTATTATTCGTATAATTCATAAATTAATGTAGTGATTTTAATATAATTTGTCTACGTAAGTACTTATAGTTAAAAAATCTGGGTATCTTTAATATGGCAGAATATTGATGGAAAAAAAATATTTTAAAAGTAAACAAAGGAGGAAGGGTTACTGGTTTTGTTTAAAAGATCCAGCAGGAGCATGAGCAAACAGCATGAGAAATAATCTTAAATAAAAATCATGGTAAAAAAAATTTTCTTATCCCAAGTTTCTTCTTATTGAATATCTATTTTAGAGTGAATATTTAAAATTTTAAAATGTTATAAAATAAAATAATAATGATGTTAGAAATCAATTTTTAGACACAAAAAAATATTTTTACGCTGAACCCGAATACAATGCCAAATATTAGCTAAAAAAATTCGAATGAATCATTATTGTAATGTTTTTATCATATTAATCCTCATAAGGTAAAAAAAAATATTTAAAAAAGTTGGTGACGTCAAATATCTGTCAATTATCGTTTTAACTACATAACAGAGGGAACCTCACTCCGGTCCCCACGCATTCCCTTCCCTCTCGATATGACTTTTAGTTTCCGATTTATTAGTTATAAGCATACATAGTAACAAACTTTTAAGATTCTCGCCTGGATATTAATCCAGGCGCTTTGGATTTAGTGGCACTTGTCTTGCAAGAAAATACTTGTATAATCATACAATTAATATAAAAAGAGATGCAAAAAAAATCAATGCATATATGGTATAAATTTGGTTTGTGTCAGCCTAATAGTTTTCTCAAAACGATGTTTTATTTAAAAACTTTAAACTTGAAACGGTTCTGGTGTAAAATTCACAAAAGCCGTCGATACAAATATTTTATTCCTTTGAGGGGAAATCGAACCCACAACTGTCGCGTTTACGGTAACACGTCTGTTTCCTGCGCCACGCCGGCCTAAAGTCTTTTTTCTTCCGCTTGCAAAAAAAGACACTAACATTTTTTCTACCAAATAGATAGGTAAAATGTATTTTTCTGGCTTCACTGACTTCATCATTATTTAACATTGACATACATATTAAGTACAGTATAAGGGCAATCTCCTATTACACTTTTAAGACATAACCACGTAGCTATTGTGACCCATTTAACTTCTGTTGTTTTTGTATGTATAAATCATGAAATATATTTTTATTAGCATTTTTTTGGTAGTTCTCACAGTACCCTGCATATCCCAGTAAGCAAAGAAAACTTAATGTCAAGACACTATTACGTTAGATAGTCAAATAGCGGTAAATTAACGCTGCACTTTGTGTTACAAATGAAAATATTTTAAATACTAATATTACAAGAATATTAAATTGCTATAACAATCCATAAGGTGTTTTCACACAGTAAGTTTATATATAGAGTTATATGTACAAGTTGAAGTCTGTCGCTCTATCGTGACGCAGTGGAACAAGCGTGCGATTGTAAACCTAGCAAGTTGTTGGTTCTATTCCCACTCGGGGAAATAAAATATTTAATACGTTTATTTTCTATGCTCTGGTATCGAGGCAAAGTTGTCAGTGAACCTATTAAATTAAAAGTAAATAGTGTAATTATAAATTCAGATTTAGAAGTGGCAAATACTTTTCAAAATTTCTTTTCCGAAATACCTACTGCAGTTACACGTTCACTGCCATCATCTCCTTCGGAAGCAGTATTAATACTAAAAAACCATGTAACTAGTTGTAGACAAAATTTTGTGTTTAAGACTGTTTCACCAGAAGAAATTATCAAAACCTTTAAAAGCCTTAATTTAAAGAAAACTGATGACTTGTGGGGCATGTTTGTTAAAGTTCTTAATACAATCATACCTAATATTGCTCCTTATCTTGCTTTAATTTTTAACAATTGTGTGGAATCCGGTATTTTTCCTGATTTAATGAAATATAGCAAAATAGTGCCGCTTTACAAAAGTGGTGACAGATCTGACCCCGGAAATTACAGACCGATCTCTATTTTACCGTCTTTAAGTAAAATATTTGAAAAAATAATATTTAACCAGCTTTCAATATTCTTAAATATTAACAATTGTTTCCATAGCGAGCAATATGGTTTCACCAAAGGCAAGTCTACTACAGATGCGGGTGCTGCACTCCTAAAGCACATTTATGACGCATGGGAGAAGTCACAGAATGCAATTGGAGTGTTTTGTGATTTATCCAAAGCCTTTGATTGTGTAGACCATGAAACTCTGTTGTTGAAACTTTATCATTATGGCATACAGGATACTGCCCTTGATCTTATTGCCTCATATCTAAACGAAAGAATCCAGAAAGTTAGTATTAATAATATAAAATCATCTGGATCTCCTCTAAGGATGGGCGTTCCACAAGGATCTATTCTAGGTCCCCTTTTATTTCTTCTTTATATTAACGATCTGCCTTTTTATGCAAAGAACCTATGTGATATTGTACTCTTCGCAGATGATACCTCTTTAATATTTAAAGTAGATAGAAATAAAACAAACTATGACGAAGTGAATAGTGCATTATTGCATATTCTTTATTGGTTTGATACGAATAATCTAATGTTAAATGCTAAAAAAACTAAATGTATTGAATTTGCTTTACCAAACGTTAAAAAACATGATCTTAGTCTAGAAATTAAAGGAGAACCCCTCAATGTGTCGGAATCAGCTACTTTCTTAGGTTTAACTATAGATTCCAAACTCCAGTGGAACACTCATCTGGAAGCACTTGCGGATAAACTCAGCTCTGCCGCGTTCGCAATAAAAAAAGTAAGACAACTGACGGACGTTGAAACTGCCCGACTAGTCTATTATAGCTATTTTCATAGTATTTTATGTTATGGAATGTTGCTATGGGGCAGTGCTTCCGATATAAATTCAATATTTATCCTTCAAAAAAGAGCCGTGAGATATATTTATACCCTAAGAGCTAGAGATTCTCTGCGAGATGTTTTTAAAGATGCAGGTATTATTACAGTTGCTTCACAATTTGTATATTATAATATTCTGTTTGTCCGGCAAAATGTACAGCGTCACAGTAAAAATAGTGATATACATACGATAGGAACCAGAAACAAAGATAAACTTGTTACGCCAAGTTTTCGCCTCCAAAAAGTTAAAAAATCTTTTATGGGTCTGAGTATACGTGTATATAATAAACTTCCGCAGTGTATTCTTAGTTTGCCACTACCACAATTTAAAGTGACCTTGAAAAAAATACTAACAAGTAAAGCTTATTACACTGTTCAAGAATATTTAGAAGATAAACATATATGGAATTAATGTCTATTGAATGTAATGCAGGATATCTGTAAGTTTATGTAATACAATTATATATTATGCCAATGACTTTGAAAAGAGCAACTGTTGAGTTTCTTGCCGGCTCTTCTCAGCAGAACTGCCTTCCGAACCGGTGGTAGCTTTTTTTTTTGTCTATATTTTCATTTGACGATTCAAAAGTGCTTACAAAAGTTTATTTGAATAAAGAATATTTTGAATTTGAATTTGAATTTGAAAGCGCAGCGTTGAGTTCCACCACTCAACCCGCAATATCTTCGGAATTGAGTAGAAAGTGGTAAAGTATCTTAATGGGAACGGAATGTCTTAACACTCGTTGTCTTAACACAGGTTATCGACATAGCTCTCAAAATTTGCAAGCTGAAGTGGCAATGGGCAGGCCATATCGTCAAGGGAACCAACAACCGATGGGGATGAAAGGTCCTCGAATAGCCACGACATCTTGGCAAAAGGAGTACGTTTTTTTTCAGGCAACAAACGTATAATTGCCAAAAAAAAACAAAACATTGTAACATATTATAAAAAAAATAATTCGTATTTTTCTATTGATTTTTTTTATATTCATTGTTTCTTTGCGGAGCGTTGAGTTCCGTTGTTAAATACACAATGTCTCTAACATTCGGTGGAAAGAACGAAGTTTCTGTTATTCCTTCTGCCTAACCTTCTTTGAGATGAAAGCGTAGCGTAGAGCTACTGACACTTTCCATGCAAAATAATCGAACCGGCCACCACCGATTTGGAAACTAATCTTGAATGAAAAACATTCCTAACAAGGAAAATGAAGATATTATTAGATAATGTGCCAATTTAAGTAATTTTACAGGACAATGATACAATATGGCTGTGAAGATTGGTTTAAGACAATCAAGTCATCTAAATACTGTAGGTACTAGTGGTAAAGTAGTTATTTATCTCTATTTTTATGAATACAGCGAGAAGCATAGAAAGAAATATAGTACACTTGCTAAAATAAAAACTAATAAAATATTTTTAATAAAAAATCAGCTTCTCGCTTTATCCCGCACACAGCAAAGTAGGCAGAGGGGGCCTAGTGTTAAGACACTCCGTTCCCCACGTTCTGCCAAATCCTGGAAACATTGCGTATTGAGTGACACAACTCAACGCCACGCTTTGCCTTGACACCAGAGCGAAGAAATGGAAATATAAATTTAAATAAATATTTCATCTCCTCGAGTGGGGATTGAACCCACAACCACTCCATTTTACAGTTACACTTTGTGCCCCAGCGCCACGACTAGTCTCAGAACATATTTTTCCTCAACATAATTCAATGCCAATTCCCTCAAGTGAATTCAATGCAAACCAACTCGTTACAGGTAATAGTCGTAGCTCGAGTAGTGAGCGTGACATAATTCACCTGGCATCAACAAATTCCTTTCGAGTACTTAAAAAGTGACTTAACTGGCTCTATTAGGCTCACAAATGTATTAGAAACATGTTTAACTTGAAAATTAACTAGGCACATTGATTTTAAAGTTATTGGGTTAATTGCGAAAATCTTGAAGAAGTACTCGTGAGTGTTGTGAGTTCTGTCCTATAGTTATCGTCCGCTTTGTTAGAGTTACCTTTAAAACGCAAGACGGAAAAATCTGTTTTCTCCCATTCCTTTCGGCGTTCCCCTACATCCTCCTCCTCCCTAATCTAGCAACATGACGATGATATTTCATTTTCATTTAGTCCCATTAGTTCGTCTGTCAGTCAGTGTGTAACGCAAGATTTTTATATATGTATATTTTATTTCTCGTCTCTAAAGCCCGTTTCTACCGCGTAAGAGGAATGGATGACTAATCGATAGACGGAATGGGCACCATTTAAATAAAATAGCCTTAATTAAATATACTTCATTGCACTTTCAAAAAATAAAACTATGTTAAAGATTAAAAATAATAAAAAAATACAAAGGCGATCTTATCGCTTAAAGCGATCTCTTCCAGGCAACCTTTGGCTGTTGGAGTTGTATAAAAACGGCGGTGCACTAAATAAAATATTTACATAATTATATAACACTTTAAAAATTATGTTAATTAATTATTATGATATTAATAATTAATTAACACAATTTTTAAAGAGTTAATCAAAATTTAACTTAAAATTAAATTAAGTTAAATTGATTGATGAGATGAGAATTAAATTATTATGATATGGACCTTACACGAGCGTAAACGATACACGCTTATTAGTTACTTACAACTAAGAATTACAAATCATTTTGTTTATTATACTCAACTGCATGATGCGCGTGTATGGGAGGCCAGTCGTGGCGTGGAGGCGTGACGCGACATATTCGAGGTTCGATTCCCTCTCGAGGAAATGATATGAAATGTTTTATTTTTTTCATTTCCTCGCTCCCGTTACGTTGCATGCTAATCACGGCGTTGAATTCTGCCACTCAACAAGCAATGTCTCCAGAATTTGGTGAGCAGTGAGGAAGGAATGTGTCTTAATGGCAACGGAGTGTATTACTACAGAGGGAACCTGGGCACCTATGACCAGGTTCTGTCTGCCTACCCTACTATGTGCAAGACATAGCGTCAAGCTAAAAGAATGTAACATACATACTCCATTCTTACGTCAATCGATTCAACTTAACCTTGCGCTTTTGTCACTAAAAAGACGACAATTATGAAATTTTCTTTCTTCTTTTTAGTTTTACAGTCGAAAGCTTTGTTTTTTATTATATATATCTTTTATTTACACGAATCAAGGAAAAAGGGTAAATATATAAAAAAAATTAAATGAGGTACGAATGACAGAAAAGAGTACCTACACTTTTTTACCACTTTCCAAAATATTACGTTTTAAGGATCTAGGCAAATATTTTATTAACATAATAATAACTGCCTCAAGTCGCATCGAACACACGACCGCCGGCAAAAGTCTGTTATGTCTGACGATGTCGCAGCACCATAATAAACTCATTTTTTTCTATCCTGTCATAAAATATGAAAATTATTCCATCGAGACTATTAAATTACTAAGTCATCTTAAGCATGCCAAGGTAACGTAAATACCTATTATTTTTAAACTAGCCTTTACCCGTGGCTTTGCCTACTTCTAGAGGCATTGCGTGTTGAGTGAAGGAACTCACCGCAGAGATTTGCATCTTTACCACAGCGAGGAAAAGAAGATATTAAATATTTAGATTTTCCTCAGATATCGAACTCACAACCGTCGCATATACAGTCACACCTTGAACCCCTGCGTTACTTTAATAATAAATAATATAAAAAATCCATAATGCATTTTATTATGTGAGAACTATCATCACTTTTCAATAATTGTGCAATAAAATAAAGAACAATTTGATACTTTGTAATGTTATAGAACAGAATGTTTCTTGTACTTATATTATAATTGACTATTCTGAAAATGAAAATATTTTGTTATTTTATTATTATATTTATTAAGCTGGCGAACTACCAACGCACATGCGGCTTGCGCTTAATCTTAATCTTATTGTTATATTATAGGTAAATTATATAAAATCTTTTACATAATTGTAATCAAACAAACACACTATAACCATTTATTTATTTTACAACAAGCGTATAAGAATTTTGACGTGTAGTTTCGCTTGATGAGAACGTATAGCTTAGTGTTGAGGGCCCTTGGACGGTTTCCAAGAGGCGCAGGTACAAATCCCATTACATTCAAATTCTTATACTTTACTAAAAAAGCATATTTCTTTCGTAAGTGTGGAATAGTACTTTAAAAATTATAAAAGTATACAATATATTTAGTTAGTTATTTCCATTGGAACTTGGGAACAAATTCTCAAGTAACAAATAGTCCATACATATAATAAAACTGGGTATGTCTGTTTGTCTGTGCATTTGTGCACACTATCCACAGAAACGAGAAAGCCGATGTAATCCAGTTTTCATTTTCCATAGCATTTTGTGTTTGTTTTATTTAATTCGGTTCATAAATAAAAAAAGTTATCATAATATAAACAAAAAAAAAATCGCCTCTATATGGATATTGTCTTAAAATAATAATATTATTAGAATATTTGGAAAGTAATTCAGATGAAAATATATAGTTATGTAGTTCCAGCGGGCGAACCCGCGGGCGGGTCGCTAGTCGTATATACAACTGATTATTACGTGATAAAATAGTATTAATCGAAATGATAGCGTCATCATTTTAAAATGTAACTTAAGCACGTTATTAAAAGTAGATTAATAAAAACCCACTTTGCTTATAATAATATACATAATTGTTATATAAAAAAAATCAGCTTCACGCTGTATCCCGCAGGGTAGGCAGAGGAAACCTAGTATTAAGACACTCCGTTCCCCACTTTTCGCTGAATAGAGCAACATTGCATGTTGAGTGGCGGAACTCAACGCCGCGCTTTGCCTCGACAGAGCAAAGAAATGCAAACATAAATAAATCTGACGTCCCCGTAAATAAAAAAATATCTCTTTTTCTCGAGTGAGGATCGAACCCACAAGCAGTCGCGGTTACAGGCGCATTTGGTACCGGTGCGCCACAACTGTTCTCAAATATTATTTAATTTACTATATTTTGATTCGAGCTATGCTTTAAAAGGGTAAAATAATTTATTTTACGATTTTTAGTGATGCGTAGATCTTAAAGGATCTTTTTATGGAAAAGACACGGCAAACGAGCGTGCCGGTCACCTAATGGTAAATGATTACCGCCGCCCACGGCCCCGTGCAACCCCAGAGGAGCTACAGGTGCGTTGCCGGCCTTTAAGATGGGTTGGGCGCCGGGGCCCGGCATTACCTGATGCGAAACGCAGTGGCATAAGCCACTACTTCACGCCGGTTTTAAATGCCGGGGGTGGTAATGATCCGGTCGAGTCTGCCCATGCGTGTTGCCATTGCTGGCGACGTGACTCTACCACACGTACTTTAGTCGCCTCTTACGACACCACCAGTACCAGGATGATCCTATTCTAGGCCGGGATCACACGGCACAAAAGCTGGACATCCACTAAGAAGGGATTTTGAAAAATTTTAACCCTAAAGGGATGAAATAGGGGTTGTTTAGATAATATATTTTTAAGCGTCGTCTAAAAGAATATTACCTTTCGCTATAGTCATTATATCTTTTTTGTACATATATTTAAGTCTACAATTGTATCTCTATGTAAATGTATATATGATATCTATGCATGTATTTATGTATATATGTATGCATGTATATATTTATGTATGAATAGTGTATGTGTGTATATATGTATGTATTTGTGTATGAGTAGTGTGTGTGTGCATATATGTATAATATGATTAATAGCAAAAATATTTTTGTGCAGTCACCCGCCAACAATTTTCTCTTAATATTAGTTTAAATCAATAAAAGGTTGCCTGTAAGAGATCACTTATAGTGATAAGGCCGCCTTTGCATTGTACTATTATTTAATTTTTTTTTTTTTTTTCTGTATTATCTTTATGCAATAAAGTGTTTTTGATTTGATTTGATTTGAAAGATTGTATGGATTTTTTTTAAAACACACAGATTTTTATAAAATTCGAAATTCAGACTCTTTAAAATATTTCATTGAAGACGTGTTTCATGGTTTATTAGAATTCACCCCCTAAGGGTTCAAATAAGGGGTAGAAAGTTTATATGGAAAAATCCTTAAATCGCCACCGATTCTTATAAAAATTTTAATTCAGACTATTAAAAATATTTTATTGAACACTTGTTTCGTAATTTTTTAGAATTCAACCCTAAGGGTGCAAAAGCGGGCGAAGTCGCGCGCGCCTACTAGTCTTGTATAGTTATAAATTTCTTTATTACCTCGGATCTTTGACGCCGCTGAATGGATTTTGACAACCAAGGTGGATATCGTTATCTTCATCACAAAAACACAGGCAAAGACAGGTTATAAAAATATATGATATCTATATATGCTAAAAAAAACACATTCAATGTCTATTGTCTATTGAATGTGATGCAGGATAGCTGCCAGTTAATGTAATAAAATTATATATTATACCATTAACCTTGAAAAGAGCAACTGTTGAGTTTCTTGCCGGCTCTTCTCAGCAGAACTGCCTCCCGAACCGGTGGTAGCTTTTTGTTATATTCATTTGACGATTCAAAATGCTTATAAGAGTTTATTTGAATAAAGATTATTTTGAATTTGAATTTTGAATTTGAAATATAGACTTTTTAGCACCAATAAAAAAAATGTATGTATATCTTAGTTTGAAATAAAGAATTTACAACACTCCCCACTAAAAAATGTCAAGATTGCGATAAAAGCCAAATGAAAAGACCATAACAAAAAAAATATTTAACAAAAATAACCCGACTGCATACATTAAAAAGCCCGACTGCATAAAAAAACCAATTCTTGTATATAATTAATTATAATTAACAGTCAGTACTTGTGCAACTATTTAAATCTTAACAAGGAACGATGTAAACTTAAAATGGGTTCCGACTGTTAATCCTAATGAACTTATGGGCTTGTTTTTTTTTTATTTTTCCACAGTCGAGCTTTTTGTTTTTATTATTTTTTTATTTAAATATTAATCTATGGTTTCCATTATTGTATGTGAAATAATGATATTAATCTTTATCTAAAAATAAGTAAACAATATATCAAACGTCGCGAAGGTCAGTATTGCAGAAATATATTGTGGGAACTTTTAGTTTTGTTTATCTAAACAAATCACTTTGTTAATGTTTTGTCGATTATATTTATGCCAAAACTTTAGGTTCCCGCTGCATTCCGTATCTAGGACGGTAGGCAGAGGGTTAGATACTCCGCTCCCCAAGCAGCGCTCAATTTCTGAGACATGAGTGTTGCTGGATACATTAATTTAGATTATAGAGAGAGGGCTTTTTTTGTTTAAAACTTTATTTTTGTCGAGCTATTTGTGTTTTAACACTGTAGACAGTGTTAAAACACAAATAGCTCGACCCAAATAGCCCTAAGTTGTCAGTCTTCCTGCTGTGCAAGAAAAAAAAATATACATACTTTTTCTAAAATGACACCTTTAAAATAAAGTTGAAATTTGATACAAGGCCGACATTGAGTTAAAAATACGATACAATAAATGATATAGATTAGATGTAATACAACATTGAAAATATGTACATATAACATTGTAAATCCAGACTTTAGGGGACTGTCCTGTCAAGTGGGAACTTGTTAAACTACATTTAAAATATTTACTTAGACGCCGCGCCTCTTGGGTTCGAGTCCCGCTACGATCAAATTTTTATACGTTTTCTAAATAAGTATTTTTCTTTCCTAAGTTAAATAACACTTTAAAAGTGTTAAAAATACATTTAAAATATTTTAATATAAAAAGCGATGTTAAGTTGCACCACTTAAAATATTATTTGGAATATTTACATTTTTTTGATTTGATAGGCTCACGTGGTGCAGTAACACAATACGATGGTGACGAACGTATCGTGATGACAACGAATTACTTTCTTGTCTACTATCAGGTAACAAGACAAAGCGCAACGTTGAATTTTTCGCCTGCAATATGTGGGGTGCAAGTGCGAAATTAAAAAAGAAAAAATACACAAAATATATATAAAAAACTCACAAAATTCCAATTAGTGAAGAAAAACGGTGTTAGCATCTTCAAATCCTTCAATAATGGATGTACCATCAAAGATTCATCCATCATCAACCATATTTTACATCCAAATAATAACACAAACACAAATAACACAAAAGAAAATCCATGAAAAATGGTCTTTAAAAATCGGTTTATTGTAAATTTGTTTTTAAATTGATTAACACTAACTCCAGATTCGATATCACTCATTGTTACACAATTTTTTGTGTAATACTCTCAAATTTATACACTTTTTCACACAAAATTAATATTATACGCTTGTTTATTTACACATTGTCTAATAAAAATTTAACAACATGTTATTTTATTATTATTATTGAATAAATATAAAAAATATATTTTATTGTAAGTTATTGGTTTAATTAACTAATACGTGCTATTTGTATGACATCGAATACGTTTATGACAATTTTAAATGGCCGTGGCTGTATGGCTTCATTACCAACGTGTATAATATTAAAAAATATCGTCCATTCAATTTGTTTTATTTCAGCTTCTCGTTGTATCCCTCATATAGCGGGATAGGCCAAAACACCTTAGTGTTAAGACATTCTGTTCCTCACGCAACGTTCAATTTTCACGAGCGAGTGCTGAGTAGCGGAACTCAACGCCGCGCTGTGTCACCAAAGCGAAGAAATTAAAATAATTTAAATTATGAGCACTTCCTCCTTTGGTAATCGGACTAGTAACCGTCGCGGCTACAGAGGAACGCTATCTTACTGCGCCACGACGACCTCATGTCCATATAATTTTTATCATAACAGAGTAATATCGAGAATTTATGAATTAACTATTATTTATTTATTTAAGTATAAATGGGATACGAACCTGTGTATTAGGATGATTTGACTGAAACTTTTAGCGAATTTCGCTAATATTATTTCGTTAATATTTAATATTTTTTTCACGTTGATTAATAGAAGCTTGGTTTTTTCTGCGTTTCAAGGAACAATAATAATAAAATTCATATATATGATAATCATTTTAGCTTGATACCTTTATCTCGGTTTCAACTTTACGTTTTGAGGTACAAAACCATGAAAAGAAGATACTAATTTGAAATATTAAAGCAATTTACAATTGCGGTAAAAGACGTAACAATTAAATACCTGACCTTTGTGAATTACCTTTTCTGTTCATTTATTGTTGTGTAGAATATGAAATTGATTATATAATATAAATAATAGATGTTTAAACTTATATCCCCAAAAACACACCCTTAGGGATCGAGTTTCATAAATAATCCCGTTTCAAAATTCATTTCAAAATCTCGTCTTGAGAAGCACGGTTAGATATTTTTTGTTATGGTGTATCGCATTTAACAAATCAATCCCTTTCATTTAATACCCATTAGGGTGGTTCTTAAAAATTAAAACTTTGAAATTCTCATGTGGGGCATCCTATTATAATGTTCTAAGGCGTAAAGTATGAAGATCTTTATCTAATATATTTTTTATTTAAGTGTAGTGGTTGCGACCGAATTTTAAAAATTTCGTATTATACATTTTTTTCCGCAATCTTCGTCTGATATTAATGAATTCATGATACACAATTGAATAAGCCCATAGTAAGATAGCACCCATAGTAACATTTGCTCTGATAGGCTTGCCGGCACCATTTCAATCATTGGGCACTTCCAGCGGAACCAAAAAGGTGAAGATATTTTAGAGGAGGACATTTTCAAAGCAGCAATTAACCTTGCATTACATTCACAGCTGCAACAATTATATTCTTGGAGGGTACTTGAAAAAGCAACATCCTAAAGAACACCCGCCAGACTACACAGAGCTAGATTGATGGTAAAAGCTATATGTTCACTTGAATTTTTCTTATTTCAAAACCAGCTTAGAATGTCGAAAAAAGAACAGAAAGGCATAAGGCAGAGAGACATTTGCGTGTTTACAGTGCGACATTGATATGAAGCTAGTTCAGCGCTATTAGCACCTGAAAATGTTGAAAGATCTGAAACTGTATGAACAAGTCAATCTACTTATAACTAGAGTAGTCACAAAAAACATATAGGAACAGTTGTGGTACTTATACAAATATTGTTTGTCTAACTGTCCTAATTACTAAAATTAAGTGTGTTGTATTTCGTAAGTTTTACCTTTGGCGGTGGCGACCCCTAAAATAAAAAAAAAGCAGAGCATTTTAATATTAATAAGCAGAGCATAATTGCGGCGTGTCCCCGTAGAGAATAAAAAGTTTTTTTTTGTTTAAATAAGAACCACCTCAATACGCATAATTCTAATCTTCATCATCTTCCTCTTGTTGCGGCGGCAATTTTGGCTTAACGACAGTATTGATTACATGTAATTTCATTGTCATCAGGACTGAAGACTGAAGTCGTAATTCAAATTCCAGCTCAATCGGACAATGGCAAGTGGGTCAAGTTGAGATTGCAAGATTTCACGTACTAACTTACACACTAACACGACAAGTTAAATAAAAACTTATAAATAACAGATAAATTAATAAAATCATCGTGTTGCGCCACCGTGGTGGGGTAAATTTTGGCTGTAAAAGCGATTAATGTGGGTTTGAAGCCAACTCGGGGAAACTATTTAAATAGTATGGCTTTCCAATAAGAGCCAATTTTGATTTCCGTTTTACTGTTATCATTTTTACTACTGTAATTTTTTTTTCATATTGACGTGGTAGTTTTTATTCACAAAACCAAATTCCAAAGTCATTTTTTTTATCTTCACGCTGCTGGATCCCACACATTTCAGGGTAGACAGAGACAGAGATTGCGTAAATACTCTGTTTTCCGCTCTCCGTAAAAAAACTCTTCTCTCTCCATTTTTGTCTTTCACTCTTCTGGACAATCATTGAAATTAAGTCCGATGCAAAATCTTTGTAATTCTTATTTAACTGTAACTGTAACTGTAATTCATTGCAACAATCATGGAAGCATAACTTACTTAATAAATTAATATATTATCTTAGTCTCAACTCAGTAAATTTAAACAACAAAAAAACTAACAAAAGATAGACTAAAAAAAACAACAAACAAAGCATCTCTGCACGAAAATTTAGGATAATAACTTAGAATTATCGTTAAGCAAAAGATAAAGTATTATTAAAAATATTTAAAAAGTAGTAACTTTTTAAATATTTTTCAACATTTTTTGGAGTGTAGTTCCACACTTAGAAAAGTAAAATCCTTTTTAAGAAAACGTAGCGTTGTATGAACCCACGCGTCTTTGAAAACCGGCGCTTAGCCTCAACACCAGCGCGAAGAAATGGAAATATAAATTTAAGTAAATATTTCATCTCCTCGAGTGGGGATCGAACCCACAACCGCTGTCCTTCGTGCCGCTGCGCCACGACTGGCTTCAAAACAAAATAATTATTTTTATCATAAATCAAATACTTTGTCTCTAATATCAAAAAAATACTTTTTTCTTTACTATATATTTGAAATTTTTCCTAATATATATGAGACACATTGAGAAAAAACTTTTATCAGTTCTTTTTTGTATATCTGTAATTGAGATTGTTGTTATTATTAATAATATCTCGATTGAAAAAATATCATTATATTAGCAACTAGTAGCCGCCCGCAATTTCGGCTTCTTCTACTTGAGTGGATTTAAAATTCATGAGCATATGAATAACAAAAAAACGCTGTACCTGTTTATACCAAGACGGCCTAAATTTTCAATATTTCATTTGTCAATTGAAATTGAAAAGGCGACATTTTATTTTTTCTTGTAATTAAGCTGTGCATTATAGTTTTTCATCAGATATTTTAGATTTTTTTTAATATATACCACTAAGGCGGCCTTTGTTAATTTCTTACAATTAAGCTGAACTGTTTTGGTCGTTCATCGGATATTCCAGAACTTCAATATTTACATGTCAATGGAAAATGCTCATCACACTCAACAATTTTTATTATGGCAACATTTCTAGTAGTGTTGCTGGGTCATTACGGTTCTATATGAGGTCTTTGAAATTGATAACTATCTATTAGCTACACACACAACAAAAATAGTTTCAATCAAATCAATTCAGAAGTTCAACAGACGTGCGTGAGAGATTTTAAACATCATACATTCGTGCTCTATTCCTATTTTTATGTTACTCTAAATTTTTTTTTTATAAGAATATTAACTTAGTTAATCTAACAGTAAGCGCAACTATTGTGAGCTCTATTTCCACTCCGGAGAGATTACATATTGTTATTTTCTCCTTACCTCCTAATTCCGGACCATGTACGAGGATCGAAATGCCACACACACCTGCTTACCCTGCTTACCCTGTTATATTCGAGATACAAAGTGAAACTATATTTTGTATATTGATTATTTTTAGCTTCACGCTGTATCCTGTAGCACATATCAGAGTAGCAGAGTGCAAAATATAAATTTAAATAAATATTTCATCTCCTCGAGTGGGGATCGAACCGACAAGCAATCGGTTTTACTTTCACACTTCGTGCTCCTGCGCCACGACTGGCCTCATTCTTCCAACTGGAAATCAATCCCACAGCTGTAGCGTGTACAATTAAACGTTAACTTCCTTCTAAAATATTGGTTCCTCCTCCTTCTTTTAAAATATTGGAACTTAAAAGAACGATGTCAATGTTCAATAATTACTGCTTTAGTTAAGAACTATTTTGTAGTCATTAACGCCTCTCTCCACAAATTGTACAAAATAATTCTAAAAACAATAATTACACCAAAAATAATATATAGGTATATATACTAAATTATACACATAGAAGGATCACATTATCAGTTAACAATAATATTATAAGAAATGAGGAACTACAGTATTATTAACGTAATATACACCAAATATGTACAGCTCATACAGTTTTATTATTTTATCGTTTATTTATAAACAGATGACCATTTCTGGGTTGTGCTCAATATAACTTCAAGGTAATCTATATCTTTTTATTTTCATTAATTATTTAACCCATTCGTTTCTCTAATTATTTTTATGTACTTTAATAGTATGAGATACCATGTCCACTCGGACTGGTAACAAATGTTTTCTAATGTTAACCGGGCACAATGGTCCTCCATCATCTCCAAACTGTTGCCAAGACGATTGATTGCATTGTTAAAAAGTTATCTCCGATCCTACCCACTAAAACCCAGCGGAAGCGTGACGGTATTAAGCGATTAAGTTTTAGCTGACTGACTCGTACATTAATATTAGTAATTGAAGTAAACTTAACACACCTGTAGCCCGATTGCATCGAGTCCATAAGTCTTTTATGGGACAAAGTATACCCTGTTACAATAGGATCCCAGAAAACGTCCGATAATGTTTTATATCACTATTGATGAGTTATGAAAATACATTTGTGTATTAATGGTTATTACCATATTGAATGATTTTATAAATGATAACACGTCTTGGAAATGAAATGCTCGCTCCAGCCTATTTCAAATGTATCATTGTCACAAGTAATTAATTATGTGTTTGCATATAATTAATTAATTTAAAAAAAAAGTCCCACTGAGTTTCTTGCGCCGGTTCTCCTCAGGTCTGTGGCATTAACTTTAGTGAACTGCTGATAAATTATTTGGCGTTCAAAAAATTACAGAAGAACTTCTAGTTTTGGATAAAAATATTTGACTTGACTTTGACTTTAGGCAGCGTATTGCCTGAAAATTTTTTTGGTAGGATACATGTACGTTATCTGATTACATTTATATTTATTATCATGGATATGCACAAGATTCTCTGTGCCCCACCATCTGAGCAACTCCCTGGTATGCACAGATGATGGTTCATTAATGAAATTTTATGCAGTAAGATTTATCATGTTGTGATAGATTTGTGGAGGGACTAAAATGGACCAGATTTGGAATAAGTACCGTTAGTATTAAAATAGCACCAATAAGTCAAGAATGTCAAAATTATGTTATATTATGAGACGAGATGAAGGACTAAAAGAATATGTACATGTTTTTTGTAAATAATTTCTAGATCACTTAAATATCTGATGTGCAGTAACGGGTTACTTGCAGTTTAATGAACGTGTTATTGCGGACAATATTGTCAAGGCTGTTAACATTTTTAATGCTACTAACTACGACTTATATCGATTAGTTCTTTATAATATGGGATTGAAGTTAATCCTAATAAGTATAAATATACCAAGCTCACGAAATCCGGCCAAACCTGATAATAATAATATATGTGATCTAAGATATAAAGGCACAGTCGTTAATTTTTCTAGTACTGTAGAATATCTGAGATTATGTCCTCAACAGACAGCATATTTTTCATGTCAGTAAAAAGTCTAATGTCGCTGGGATCGCCGCAAATCTGGAGAGTACGGACGTGAGGGCATAATTTAACTTAATCATTGTTTTCAACGACTTATGACATGGGGTATTGTCTTGATAAAACAGCACATTTTCTTTTACATGTGCGGACATTTTTTTAAAATATTTGCACTCTAATTCATTCTCCTGGGCTAATGGTTGAGAAGGAGAAGTCGAGAGTGGCGCATACAGCGTGTGACTCTATCACTGTCTACGCGGTGACTGATATTAGACTGATAGCTATTAAGCTCACGTTTAGTCAGCTTCTGTTTCATCTGTCCATCAGTCAACTAGGAGTATATCAAGTAAGTTAAATCTGACACCGTAGTAAGTGAGTCACTTCTGAGTTCAATCCCCATGCGGAAATTTCCACATAGGGGGACTAATAAGAAAAACATAGCAGGACAGCCAGCCTTCGAATCCCGAATTCGAATCAACTGTACCAGAGTGGAAAAATTAAATTAATTTTAAATATTATCATTCTCCCGAATGAAGATCCAACCCATAACGCCAGACGCTGTCCTACTACGCCACGACGGGGAACTACAATATATTAAAAAAACATAATATGTACAGAGCATTTTAAATATTAGAACATAACAATCTTTACTGTAATCTTATCATCTTTACTTTAACTAACGTAACCTACATATTAATTAACAGAAGAAAGTGTGTCTAAAGCAAATCGACTACAAGCATTTATTTATACGCATAATTCACGCACTATTCGTTTTTATGTTATAATATAGACATAAAAAACTCACTGTTAAATCAGTTTTAGGTTCTATTGGCACTCGGGGGACTTAATTATTATAATTTCTTCGCTCTGTTAACAAATCAAAACGCGGCGTTCAGTTTAATGTGTGTGTTATGATTTTTACAAAAGCACTTTCACACTTTTTTTCATACGCACATACGCATACACACACACACACATACAGTTGAAAAACATTGTGTCGGCACCCTCCGTTCCCCAAGCAATGGCCTATTTCCGAAACTTTTTGATCAACAGCGGCAGACGGCATAGGGTTTATCCCCACTCGAGTAAAAAAAAATAGAAAATGATAAAATATTTTTTTATTATTTCTAAGCCAAAGCGCGGCGGTGAGTTTGCCAAATCCAACTCTCAAGCGTCTTAACACTAAGTTCCCTCTGCCTAAGCTGCTCCTTGCAGGATACAGCGTGAAGCTAAAAAAACACGCCTGTCAGGAACATCGGAAATTTGGGGTTATAAAAAAGTAAGACTACCGATCTCCAAATATCATACGCGAAATCAAACATATTAGAGAAACACATAAAAATAACAATTTCCTTAATTAAATACCAAAAGAAAGTAATGTCAAATAGTATTTAAACAAGACGAATAAGTGGCGCAGATGGAATGTATTTGACTGAATTTTTATGGTTAGGGGTTCAAATTGGTTCAAAATGTTTCATCTCTACACTGTATCATGCATATATTATTATTATAGAGTTTTTTTAGTTAGATCCTGCACATTACATGGTAGATACTTTCGTTACCCACTTCTCGCCGAATTTTGGACGCATTGAGTGGCGGAACTTAAGGTCGCGCTTTACCTCGTTACCAAAGCGACGAAATGTAAATTACTTCATAAGTCATTCTCCCAACTAGGAATCGAAACCACAACCTGCTACGCTTACAGTCGCATGCTTGTGCCCCGGCGCCTAGTCTGGCCTTAATCTAGCAGGAAAACAAAATAAATTTCATTTTTGTTGGTTTTCTTGCCCTACAGTACTCGAGGGAGGAGAGAAAAAAAAATAGACAATGTTCAGATGAAATTACTGGACATGGAGGTAGGAGGTAGGGAGTGTAGGGGATCAAACAGAGGAGATTTCTTAAAGTTCCAATGGGAATGGGAAAATACACGATTTATTAGCTTTTATGTTTTGTTAACTACTTGTAAAAATATAAAAATTGTACCAAAATTTTGTTCAATGAAATAAAAATATTTACTTTATTTATTTTTGTGCATTAAAAATTGACGTCATAGCAGTTTTGATCAGTAAATAAAATTATAGATTAAGATTTTATAAGAGAAAGTGTATGTTTCTTTGCCTTAATCTGTATTACGATGATATTGAATTTGATTCAAGAAATATGAATAAAAAATGATTTTTGAAAACCGGCCAAGTGGGAGTCAGATGCGCGCACGAAAGGTTATTTTAGTATTTGTTGTTATAGCAACAATAAAAATACATAATTTGTGGAAATTTCAACCATCTAACTATCACAGTTCTTGACATACATACATACAGCCAACAGACGGACAGACTGACGGGAATCTTAGTAATAGGTCCCCGTTTAACCCTTTGGGTATGGAACTCTAAAAACCCTAAAAACGTAATTACACAACATTACTAAAAATCAAAAATATCGAAGACTACACGTGTGGTAAACGAAGTACATACACATGATGTGTAGATACTTCAATTATCATATTCCGCCCAATTTTGTCATATTGCGTGTTGAGCGGCGTAACTTAACGCCGCCTGTTTGCTTCTCGATTGTGGAAACGAAAAGTATATTTTTAACAGCTTCACGTTATTTCCCGCATTGCATGTTAGCCAATGAGAACTTGTGTCTAGACTCTCCGTTCTCCAACTTCTATCCGAATTCGAGTTGAGTGGCTGAATTCAACGTATTTCGTCCTACCAATAAAACAGAAAAAAAAAATCTTTTTTAAAGAAAAATACAGAACGTAGCACAGAGTGTCTTGTCACTATATAAATTGCAATTATAAAATTTGCAAAGCATTCCATCTCTATCGTACACAAGCCTCTATACCCCCACATGTGGAACACGCCGTGTATATATTACAAATACAACTTTCACGCGCTCAGTGCAACCTTGAACGTGAAAGCATTCGTTGTTGCCTTGAAAAATTAAAAAAAAAAACAACAAGCAATTAAAAAGAACAAAGTGTCATTTTGACGTCAAAATGGCGTCAAAAATTCATTTATTATGTCTAGTGTTATTCATAAGTTCGGTAAAAAGTGATTCCTTGATCGAACGATCATACGAGTATGTTATGAAATTCGGTAAGAACTTGGCACCTAGCGTCATGTCGATTCTCGATTGTTTTGGGGAAGAAGACGCATGGGCTTGTGCTAAGGAGAAGGCTGGCAAAATTTTGAACTCCTGGGACCAGGAAGTGCAGAAACAAAGAAATATTTGGGCAGGTAAGAAAAAGATTATATTATAGTCAAACGTGTATTTGAAGTCGGTTTAAATTTTAAAAAATACTTTATTAATAACTGCTATAGTAAATATAGAATCCAGGAATTCCTAATTTACATATTTTTATTAAAACTACTGATGTAAATCTTTGTTTATTTATAACAATTAAATTTACTGTACGAGGTCGAGTTATAACGTTATTGTTTTTTTTACTCACATAATGATATTTTTACTTTTATTTTTCTACTTACATTAACCACATTATCAGTTATTTCTATGTTTTGATTCAATTTTGTATTAAACAAGAATATCACAATGATCGCTATCTATTCATGGGAGATATATGAGAAATCAAATAAATTTTAAAAAAATAATCACAGCACAGTAGGCGGAGGGAACCCAGTCTGAAGACACTCCATTAACCACTTTCCGCCGAGTTCTGCAGGCCTTGCGTGTTGAGTGGCAGAACTCAACGACGCGCTTTTGCCTCGACACCAGAGCGAAAATATGAAAATATAAATTTAAATAAATATTTAATTTCCTCGAGTGGGGATCGAACCCACAACCAGTCGATTTTAAAGTCACACTTTGTGTCCCTGCGCCACGACTGGCCTCATTATTGAAGGAAGGTAATATATAAATTTAATAGAAACCCAAAACAAATATTGTGCGAGCTAATCTCAAAACCGGCTTAAACGATTTAAATGCAATTTCACTGTTCTATTTTGGCAAACTTTCCTTTTTTTTTTTATGGAAAAAACACGGCAAACGAGCGTGCGGGTCACCTGATGGTAAGTGACTACCGCCGCCCACGGCCCCGTGCAACCCCAGAGGAGCTACAGGTGCGTTGCCGGCCTTTAAGGTGGGTTGGGCGCCGGGGCCCGGCATTACCTGATGCGAAACGCAGTGGCATAAAGCCATTACTTCACGCCGGTTTTAAATGCCGGGGGTGGTAATGATCCGGTCGAGTCTGCCCAAAAAGATATTCCTTATTTATTTATTTTTCGAAAAGAATCAAAACAAACCAAAAATTGAAAGCAAATCAAAGCATTACGTAGTTGATAACTTGGGTAATGGGAGGACAAAAATTAGTAATGATATAACTTGACCTTATATAGACATTTAATTACTACGAATAAACCACCTTGTAGTTCAGTTGTTTACACGAAAATTAGTAGATTAGACCTGGAGTCTACAATTAAAAGTAACTTTTAAAATTTGAACTGCTTACCTCGCCCACTTACAACGCCCTCAGTTATTGATACGTTTATCTATATATAATTTACCAGCACATAAGATTATGTACTTAGTACTCTACATACGAACAAAATCACCTACTTTCATTCTAACCGACTTCCTGTCAACAAGACAACTTTTTACTTTGAAATTATTTGCATAATAATATTTAATTTTTACTTTCTAATTATGTTAATGTGATATATTTGAAAAGTTTATGGAGCTAGAAAATGAATAAATAAAAAAAATGGCTTTGATTCGAACTCGCTATTAACATCACTCACTGGCATGTCATCTAGAAAAAATACGTTATATTTTTAAAATGTTAATCATATCTTAGAGATGAAAACACCAGATGCCAATCTGTTGCCACGCTCGTCTCGTCAAATTATAAACTAAGTGATTGTTCACTAAAGGCCACTATCGTACACAACCATAATATAATTCTTCAAGTCACGGCGGTTGATTCGCAATTTCTATTTACTTGCATTTATCAAGATATTTGTTTATATAGCATTGGTACTAATAGAGAGAGAGCTGATAGTTGAATACTGTTCTAACCTTCGTTATTTTATAAATCCTAAAAGTTTCTTCAACACTGGGAAGTACTATCAGGGAATGTGGAGTTTGGGCGGTGGTTACTTTGGCAGTATTGGGTAACTAGGATGCAAAATACAGTACCTAGCTTTCGTTAAATTATAAAGCTCATTTTTTTTTATATTTCCTTGGGAATAATATAAGAAATGACGTCGTCCATTGTCAGACACTTAGATGACCCGACATGATCTGCCAAAAAAGTGTATCCTCTAAGCAATAAATACCTACAAACATATTAGGAGCAAATAGTACTTTTTAAAAGGCAGAAAGTGGGGAACGGAGAATTTTAACACTAGGTTCCCTCTGCCTACCATGCTGTGTGCGGGACACAGTGTGAAGCTATTTTATTTGGATTTTTTTTTTATTTTAGTATTTTTATATTAGATTCGTAAGTACTTGTACTCTAATTATTATAGTATAGAGTTTAAAGGGCAGGAGGTTATAGCCACGCTAAGTTTCTGGCGCTAAACATCGTCGTTGCTAAAAAAAATAGCTTTATAATCTGATGAAAGTAAGATACTTTTTTTTGATTTGTTGTAACGAAGTTCTGACTACTTTTGGTTCTTAGGTGATAATATTATATAGAATAAAAGTAATATGTTTGTTTGGTCTCACTCTTGTCTCAAGAACTATTGATTTAAATTGGATTGAATTGGGCTATATTATATCACGCCAATATTAACAATCTCGTTATAGAAAATTTCGATTGAGTTATAAAAGATCACGCAAAAATATGGAAATATAGGCAGAATCGAAGTAGAAAGTCAGGACGCTGGTTCAAGTGAGGTATCAAATGAAATGGCTCTGGTTTAGCTTAGCCTAAATTTCTGAAAAAGTTCAAAACCTCCAATTTATCACGGAACCCTCGGTGGACGAGCCCGACTCGCCCATGTCCTGTTTATTTATCATTAAAACGATTTAATTGTATAATGATCAACTGAAACCTGCGTCTGCCTCAAACGCAGATTTTGGTTGACCGTCAAAAGTCAGTAAAACAATAACAATGCAAAAATATGTTTTATAAATATTTTGTCCATTTTTTATAATAAATTTTAAATTCATCTTCACTTTATAAGGAACATAGTGAAAACAACTTTCTCTACCAAAATAACATTTATATGCATATTAATTCAATACTGTAGTTTTAAATCAAAGATTTGTACCAAAGTGGCTTAACTGCTTTATATATTCACACAAAAAAAATAAAACAACAAATATAAAAAAGATATCTCAAAAGCATTTTTTTTCGTTATGTCATTTTTGCCTTAAATCAGTAAACAATAAAATTTTGGCACAAGATGTTCGAAAATCATAATATAATATTAATGAAAATTTATGTCAGTCGTGTCGCAGGAGCATTTTACGGTCATACTATGATGACCGTAAAATCGACTGGTTGTGGGTTCGATCCCCACTCGAGGAAATGAAATATTTATTTACATTTATATTTCCACTTCTTCGCTCTGGCGTCGGAGCAACGCGCGACGTTGAGTTCCACCACTCAACACGCAATGCCTCCTTGGTGGAAAAGTGAGGAACGGAGTGTCTTAACATTAGGTTCCCTCTGCCTATCCTGCTGTGTGCGGGATACAGCGTGAAGATTTATTTAATTTGATTTAATTTTTAAGTATGTTAAATAATTTACAAAATTTCACGCCGAAAAAAAAAACCAGTATTTATAAGTGAAAGTTATCTTACGCATGCAATTAGGATGAAAGTGGTATGTCTGTAAGGAAAGTTATGTCGACATATAAACATTATTGCGTTAAGGTAAAGGTCGTGAGTTCAAATCATTGTTTTTAAGTCAAATTAAAAACCGAAACTTATACGGTCACTTTGTCCGTCTGTATGTCCGTCTTTTAAAACCATTGTTGTCGACTTTACGAATACAGTTTATTTATGTATGACACATGACACCGCAGGTACTGTAGGTTAAATCGACAAGATTGACGTTATCCAATATAGCCTTCCTCGACAAAACATTATTTCAATTTGAGCGAATGATACATGAGATTCGTATGTTTGCCGAAAAAACTCCTCATTTACAATACCCTGCTCTGGTAACAAGACAAAGGCCGCGGTAAGAAGACTTCCACGTTGTGTTTCCGCCACTCATCACGAATGTCTCGTAAATTAGAGTTGGGCGGAGAGGAGGAGTTGGAGTCTGAAGTTCTAATACTAGGTTTCTTCTACCTAAGATGCTCTGCTACTTATATATATGCGGAACGCAGTGTGAAGTATCCTTCCATTAACGTATACATTTAAAATATTATACAAATTTATAAATTTATACCTTAAAGGTTCCTTTCACCTTTTTATAAATATATTTTTTATAGTGAGTCTGCAATCTGGTAAAGGGTTCTGTATATCCGGATTTAGGTATAGATAATAAACATGGCTTAACTATAATGGCTCAGCGTCCCAGCATCAGACTGGTAGGATCGAGATGGTTGTAGGTTCGATTCTCACTCTGACAACTCGAATACTTGTGTCTGTCAACAAGAAAAAGGGCAGTTTTGCATTCCTTTACTTAACCTACAATGTCACAAAATTACATGGGGATCGAGGTGTCTAAATACTACCATCCCTCTACCTACCTAGTAAATGACTAATCGCTGCGTATAAACACTATAGAAAGCAACTTGAAATATTACCTCAATTTTCCTTGCTCCCTAGCTCTAGGCGTTGCAGTTAGTAAATTATTTATTGTACGTAGAATAGAAGAAAATTACTATCCGTCGGTACGGTATTAATCATTGACGCTATTATGGTTGAGTTGTGATGTTGTTGTGGTGATTGTATGTTCAAATCACATTTAAAATTATATTTTGTAGTTTTACGTTGTATTCCGTATTCGAGAGACAGAGAGAACCTAGTGTTGAGACACTCCGTTTTTAACTGTCCTTCCAACTTTCGAGTCATTGTGTGTTCGATGGTGACTTAATCTCGTTAGAAACCATCAAGCCAGACTGCCGCTGCGCCATGATGGTCTGTAAATAATGTTTATATATAAAAAAAATGTTGGTCTCTGTGTAGTATGATAAAATGTTGCGTTGAGTTGAGTTGTCTTTGTTTAGAAAAAAAAGTATCTACAGCATTGTATGTGGTCATTATGAGAAAAAATACTTTTTATATAAGGACACAATAAAAAGATTAAGCGAGTACTAACACAGCCTGTCGTGGTGCAGGGCTGCTACTGTAAGCGGGACACTGCGAATTTGATACCCACTACAAAAAATGTTATGTTCAATATTTTTACTTCCTCGCTCTGGAAACGAGGCAGAGTGTGGCGTTGAGTTCCGCCACTAATCACCTATCGCCTCCACAGAATTTTACGATAATGCAAAGATCTTAATGGGAAGGAAATGTCTTAACACTACGTTCTCGGGTTGCCTCTACCTACCCTGCTATGTTCGAGATACAGCGTAAAGCCAAAAAAAAACTACTAAGAAGAAATTTCTAGAAAATTCTGCAAGAACAGGAAATAAACGTGTTTTTCCTTTTTGCTTCTTAAAGGCGATGCAAGCAAACTATATAAAGATTGTCTCAAGCCTATCTAAAATGTTAAAAAATATTCAATTTCGCTGTTAATTATATATTCGCTACAATTTGCTTAATAAGACCTTGATTTTTAATTTTTTACTTTTTAAGAAGCAAGAAATTATAAATTACTTTTTGGTTATATTTATCATGATTGTTTTTAATCAACCTGTTCTGTAGATATTTTAAGTATGTACCAATAAATATGGTGCAGTGGCACTGCATCTCATTTTATACGCGAGTTAAGACACCCTGCACTCCATGCACTGCACACACAATTTACAGGGTTCCGTACCCAAAAAGTGAAATGGACCCTTTTAGATAGACTCCGCTATGTATGTTTGTACGTCCGTCTGTCATCAACGTGAATCTCACGAGCATCTCATAGACAATTGAAATTTTCTAAGATTATGTAATTCTATAGATAATAAAAATTCTGATTTTATAAAGGAAAATAATACACCAGCAGCACCAACACACAAACGAATAAAGCATTTTAAATTGTATGTAATTTGGTTGCTTATGAAGCCTTATTCCCGACAGGCTTTATTGCCTAAACCTACTTTACATTAAAAACTTTTACCTCAGAAACGAACCCGCAGCCACTTGTTAACATCTTGTGCCACATTCGAGTAATAAATCACGTACAATCTATAAGCATAAGTATATGCGTGAGTTATAAGATCTTTCCATCACGCATAGACCCGCGCTGGTTTAAAAACCTATTTTCTAGCCGATAATATGAAATTATAATGTACACATATTGCGAATTGTGATAATATTGTTGTTTCTTATATTCATATGTTTCGATGCTTGGGTTGTGTAAGCCATTTATAAGTTAAAGGTGTAGGTTCAAATCTAAAATCAGGTGGTGGGGTCAACTCCCACGTGAGGAAATGAAATATTTAATATTTTAATGTCTTCGCTCTGATTACGAGGAAAATCGCATCGCTAAGTCCCGCCAATTAACACGCAATGCATCAAAGGTTCGGCTGAAAGTGAGTAGGAGTGAGGACGGAAGTGTCTTAGTATTGAACGGAGGATCTTAACACTAGGTTCCCAGGTTCCCTCTGCCTGCTATGTGCAAAATACAGCGTATAACAAGACACACAGTTAAAAAAGATATTTATATTTTAATGTGTGAAGTAATAAAAACTTATTATAAATTATATTAATATTTATAATCAATTACATATATTAAAATAAAAAGAAAGAGGTCGTCGACATCGTAATTCTTATAAATAAATATCAGCTAACAACAGAAGTATGTTGTAATGGCCCGTATAAGAATCTCGACGTCGTTTGATGATAATGAATGGCTAAATAGTCAGAGCGCTTGGACGGTAAGCAAGAGTCGTGAGTACATGTCCCGCCTCGTTCAATTTTTGTACGTTTTCTAAAAATAATTTTTCACCTTTAATGTGACAGAACATTTTAAAAATTTAGTGTTAAACATTCCATTTCCCACGCCACCACCTAATTTTCGAGAAATTGTGTATCGACTGACGGAACTCAACGCCGTGCTTTGTTAAGAATAGCGGAGAAATAAAAATAATTGAAATAACTTCTCTGCATGTACATTGTACCCAGGACCATCGCGCTAACAGTCAGGTACTGTTCCACCGTGTTATTATAGAGATTCGCAAAACATATAAAATAGCAAAATTACATTATTTTCTTAGGCATTTGAAGTAGGAGTTTCCGAGATTGAAGTAGAATTGAGTGTGCGATACTATTGTATGGGAAAACGCCTTCCATACAATATATTTTTTACGCATTAAGCTTTAAACCCGGTAAGGGGAAAAATCTGTTATTTCGTTGCCCACGCAATTTTCGAGATATTTGTTGTTGAGTGGAACTCAACACCGCGTTCTATCTTGTTACCTGATCGGGAAATGAAAATAATCTGTTAGTTGCCCTTTCTAAACTGTAATCTATATATACCTCTTTTTCCAATAGCTTAAAAATGCTTCTATATAAGAGAATATATACATTATGACGTTAAAACAATTATTATATAGTAAAACCATATAAAGGTTGACACACCCCACTCGAGAAGATGAAATATTTACTTAAATTTATATTTCCATTTCTTCGCTCTGGTGTCGAGGCAAAGCCCGGCGTTGAGTTCTGCCACTCAACTCGCAATGCCTGCAGAATCGTTGCGTTTACAGTCAGATTCTTCAGCTACAAACCAAAACCAAACACTGAACTATACGTACTAATAGATCAATCTTAGATTCCCATGCTTTCTCCATCAGATGTAATCGCAAGCCTATTAAAGTCATTAGTGAATCTAATTGTTGACACGGAGGTCGTGAGTTCTATCCCCACCTTAAGCATTTTTTTATTATGAACATTATTTTTTGTACGAAAGTTTGTTTGTTTATGCATTTTTTTATATTCCGGATTCTAAGTTTCATGTAAGACTGATGCTACTGACATTGTATATGTAACTGGACGATTCGGTGCTTGTAAAGGCTTTATAGAGTAATTAACCTAGAAAAGTTGTCTTATGTCGCTTTACTCTAAAACTTCAATTGATAACCTCTTCCTTTTACAGATGTCGCGTCGGTTAAAAAATAAAGTTAATAAAAAATTATAAAAGACTTACTATTTTGACAGTTGGGCGCAGAATGAAGAGCGGAAATTCTTCACACTAGGTTCTCTCGGTCTACCCTACTATACGCGCTATATAGTGTGAAATTTAAAAAAAAGGAAAGTTCTCCTAAAATAAGCGCAAATATGATTAAATTAGTTTTAATAAATCTGTCTTTTATTTCAGCTGAAGCGGACGCTGAGGTGTCATCATCAGGACGCTCTTTTGACGAGCCACCGTCACTACTGGGCAGAGAGATCGAACACTCCCTGACCGGTGTTTCAGACCTTATACAGAAAGGAATCACAAGGTATGGTATGATGGTGATGATGATGATATTGATTATTTTTATTTTTAGCTTCGCCTTGTATCCCGCATGTAGCAAGGTGGGCCGGAATCAGAATGGAAAGAACGGAATTCAGACACTTCGTTTCCCATGCACCGCTATATTTTTTAAAGTAAGCATTGAATTTTGTGTTAATTGATGGAACTCAACGCCGCGCTTTGTCTTCTTACCAGAGCGAGGGAATGAAAAGAAATTTTCCAGATTGGAAATCGAAAGTACAACCATCGCTTTTAAGCGCAGATCTTATACTGAGCCAAGACGACCTTGTAACAAAAAACAAAACATTAAAATATACAAAAAAGTACATTATTCTATAATAATTTTGCCATATTCAAATATAAATGGATACAGTTTCTCAAGCAACGGTAGCATATCATTCGCTTTCTTTGAATTTCTAAAGGATTTTGCGTCTAGTTTTGAGTTTCTCTGACACACTTTACTAACTTTAGTTGTATAACTTTTGTCATGATGACGATGATGATGAAAGCACAAAATTTAAACTTTTTTTGTAGTTTCACACCGTGTCCCGTTTTATCTGGGAAAGCAGAGGGAACCTAGGGATAAAACAAAGCGATCTCCACGCACCGCCCAATGTTCCAACCATTGAGCGTTGAATGACGGAACTCAACGCCGTGCTTTGACTTGTTACCAGTGGGAGCAAAATGAAAATAATTCACACATTTTAATGGAAATCGAACATACGATCATCGCGTTACAGTCAACTCTTTGTCGCTGCACCAAAACGGTTTAAAATTGAACTAAATCAGCACTTATTGCTCAATCTGATACAGGAGATATAAAAGAAGCGCAAGTTGCGAAGTATTCTGTGCCGTGTGATCCCGGCCTAGAATAGGATCATCCTGGTACTGGTGGTGTCGTAAGAGGCGACTAAAGTACGTGTGGTAGAGTCACGTCGCCACCAATGGCAACACGCATGGGCAGACTCGACCGGATCATTACCATCCCCGGCATTTAAAACCGGCGTGAAGTAGTGGCTTTATGCCACTGCGTTTCGCATCAGGTAATGCCGGGCCAAGGCGCCCAACCAATCTTAAAGGCCGGCAACGCACTTGTAGCTCCTCTGGGGTTGCACGGGGTCGTGGGCGGCGGTCATCACTTACCATCAGGTGACCCGCACGCTCGTTTGCCGTGTATTTTCCATAAAAAAAAATCTGTTAGAAAAAAAAACATACTTATCGCTGACCGACAATTATGAAATTAATCTGTATTAAAAAGTTCCGACTCTTGGTGGGCGAGTCCGACTCCCACGCGGCCCTTAATTGGCTTTTTTTTATCGACTGTTTATATATAATTGGCGTCTTAACACAAGCTTTTATCTATCTACCTTTCTACATGTGGGGTAGAGCGTGGAGTTTAAAAAAATTAAATACACGAATATATCACAAATATAAGCAATGTATGAAATGGGAATTGAACCAACAATAATCTCGTACAGTCATTGTCCCATGATGTAAGTAAATAAATTTCTATAGGACTAATTTATATGTGACGGTCGTTATTCTTCAGTGAAAGCGAACAGTGCAGGTTTGATTTCCGCTTCTTGTGCGTCATACTTGGCATACGTAATTCGAAATTTGTTCTAAATAATTTATAAGGTACGATCAAGTCAAGTTACTCGAACTTGGCTTTAGACTTGATCGTAAAGTATTTTATATTCATGTACATATAATATAAGTGGCCATATAAGGTCGGGAGGAATGAATTATTTTCATTTCCTGATTCTAGTAAGAAGACAATAAGCCCCGTTGAGTTTCGATACTGCACACACTGTCTCGAAAATTGGACGGTAAACGGGGAGTGTGTGAAGTGCCGAAACACTACGGATTCCGCTGCCTACCCTGCTGTATGCGGGAAACAGAATGAAACTGTAGTGTTTGGTCCTCCGTCCTGTTTGACTATTCCGCTGACCTCTCACTTCATGTATAATTCAAAGAGATAGAGAGAAAGAGGAAGACAGAGTCTATTATCAAGACACTTTCTACCTAAATTCAAAACATTGCATATCAAGTGGCGAAACACAACGCCGCACTTGGACTAGGACCACCAAGCACCTAAGCGGTTCATCATTCAGTCCTCAACTATGCACCCATTTTCAAAGGCATTACGTGTTAAGACCTCATCTTGTCCACCATATCTAAATACGTCCTAATTAGAAACCGAATATTTGCTCAGATTTCTCCACTAGAGAGCGACACATGCTGTGAAAATAAACATTTACTTAAACAAGTGTTGAATTTGACGCGTACAGAACAAATATTGCGTTTTCCTTGTGGAATAGCAATGCTTACTTATACTTAGTTTATCGACATTTTTTTATCGAAAGGCCATATATAGGATTTAGATGGGCAGAGTGCGTGATCTCTATGTCCTAACTTCTCGTTCGTACTTTAACCTTAATTAGTGTAGATTTTTATATTATAAAAAAACAGAAATGTAGTGTCAAGACACTCCATTCTCCGCTTTTCACTAATATTCGATAGTATTCATTATTTAATACGGCTACAAGCAGCATCAAAAAATCACATAAAAACTGAAATTTTCAGTAGTGTCAGTAGTTCTTGTCCTACAAGAAACTTCAAACATTTTAACAAAAATCTATTGTTTCAGAGCATTATCAAGAAAAAAGCACGAGAGCGGCGGCGGAATAGACCTAACAATTTCACCTTCTACCGACAAAAAGAAGAAAATGAAGAAGAAGCAGAAACCACCAAAGATCCAGTTAATCCAACCAGTGATGATGTCCACCAATAAAGATGACAAAGGTCGAGGTTTTGGAAGACTACAGACTTGGGTCGTTGGGAATATGACGAAGGGACGCGGGTTCATTTCCAATATATGGAAAGTGGGAGAGAAGGCACTAGATACTGTTGCTGAGCATGTCATAGACCAAGAAAATGTCGAGAATGGAGTTGTAGATCGCAGTTCTGTTGAAGGTGATGGTTGCATGTTGTTTTAGATAGTTTTCGTTCTGTTCTGTAAAAGAAGGTAGAATAGAGACCCCCTATTCTAATGAAATAAATGTTACAAAAAATGTCGTTGGAGCCATTGTATCACAGTGGAACAATATATGACTGTAAAATTCAAACGCAGTAGTCGTGGGTTCGATACCCACTCGGAGGAATTGATTATTTAAATTTCCCGGCTCTATCACGACAACCAGCTCTACATACAAGTGTAACTGAAATTAATAATAAATATCACTTAAAAGTTTTTACTTTACGAATTTTCAGAAGAGATTGCGAGATTGATATTATTATACAACTTTCGAATCATAATTGCTAATTACAGGCCTTTGTAACGTTAGCTTCGTGCCTTTTCAGGATAGAAAATAAAACACAGTTGATTGGTAATAAAAACATTTATTCAGTAGAGCGTTACACAATATTGCATGACACAATATTATTTAAGAGTCAGTTAGAATTAGTTTTCGCACTTGTTTTATTTTATACACTCATCCTCCGTTTAAATGGAAGACTGCGGAATGCAACTCCGCGCCTTGTTTGACCTAGATCGAAAATAAAAGTAGACAGTGTGGAGAAATATAGTGTCTTGACACTAAGAGGAGCATATACGTGAAGAAAAAACTATTATAAGAATGTCAGCATTGTCAGTCCCACAATAAGGTCAAAGTGATTAATAATTTAGAGGGTACTTCTATATTTTTTTAGCAATCACATATTTTAGTGCTTAGATTAGATTTGCACGACAATTATACAATTTACTAATTGTATAATATTACTTTACTAGTTATTTAAGTATTTCATAGAATAGAATACTCTTGTTGTAGTTGTAACTTATTTTCTATGTATTTTGTTTACCTTAGTAGTAGATTTGTTCCTTTTCAGTGTACAGTGTGTTTTTATAAGTGTAAACTTTTGAAATTATAAAAAAGAAACTCAATTGATACTTAAATGGTTGCCATAAGCTCTAAATATTTTTTGTTATATTATTTTTCTTTATATTATTTGTTTTATTTAATGTTTTAAATAATATTATATTAATAATTTAGAACAAAGAGGTAAAAAGAAGAAGAAGAAGAAGGCCATCTTGAAACTTCTCATACTGGGTGCGGTGCTTAAAGCTAAAATTGGGACGTTGCTTCAAATATTGTCGTTTAAATTACAGGTAATAAACAGAAGTAAACCCATTACGATTCTTTTATTTTTATTTTAGAAAATGAACGACGTTGAATTCCGCCACTCAATGTCAATGAACGGACGTGTCTTAGCGCTAGGCTCCCAGGTTCCCTCTGCCTACCCTGCTATGTGCGGGATACATCGTGAAGCTAAAACAAAAATGATATATTGTACGAACTCGAACCTGTGCCTTAGAGCATAAATCGTTAAGTGCCATTCCCAACAAGCAAAGTGTGTGAGTTCGATTCCAGTTCGGGGCATGAGCTATTTACATTCAACACTTAAAATTTGTACGGGAAGTGGGGAACGGAGTTTCTTGACACATATACCCTCCGCCTAAACTGCTGTATGCGGGGTACAGTTTGAAACAAAAAATATTTTTTTTTAATAATTCAATCATATAAATCGCAAAAACTGAGATAAAATTATAATTTTGCAGGTGAAATTCTTCATTATAGCCCTGATCGGTCTCGCCATCAACTTAGCAAGATTCTGGGTGGAGCTGAAGAACAAGCACAATCAACAACCACAAAAGGTAATACAAATATAACACAGATATATATAGTGGAACACACTTTGTCTCTCAACGCGACAGTTACAAACATAAAATATATAAAATGACTTCATTTTCTTCTGGATTACATCAATATGCACTTTCACCTCATTTGTTCACTCTGTATTAGAATCTACGTCCACCGCTCTGCTACCGGATGCTCCACTTAAACAGTGTTAATGAGAAACATAACACGGCATTACGTTAAGAAAATACTTAATATATACATTTCGCTGTTAAAATCTGGGTTGGTTTTAAAAAGTTAACTTTCATTTCTGTTTTATTTTTATTGAAGGTATGTAGTGATTTAGTTCTATTAGATACTAGCTTTTATCAAACGGAAATAAGTACTTGATGTAAATGACAAATTATATATTCTAAGTGTCTGAGGTAACCCTGACCGCAGTTATAGTGGACTCTATATCGATACGCTCAACGTAATGTAATATAGCCTATAGCCTTCCTTGTACTGTGGACTATATTTAATATAAAAAGAATTATTCAAATGGTTCTAGTAGTTCCCGAGATTAGCGCGTTCAACCAATAGAATACTTCAGGTTCATAATATTAGTATTGATGTAGTGTCGTGGTTGGTACAAATTACAGACGATGGTATTGGTTCTGGTTCTTCTCCTACTACATATCAGACATTCAAATTTTTTTGTTTCTTAATTCTAAGTAAAGGTAGATCGTATTTGTGGCGGCTGAATAGGAAAATATAAATTGGATTGGTTGATGTAATGTGTAGAAGAATATAAAAAAAAAACAATCGTTTCCAATCAAAAAAGAATCATCGAAATCGGTTGGCTTGATATTGAGTTATTCGTCCATTTGTCGCACATATACTTAATGCAAATTTAAGACTTACCTAATTTTCTTATAGATAAAATTGTCAGAATTAGACCAGACCAAATAGGGCACGGGAAGCACCAGGCTTAAAATAAAAAAAATATAATTAAAATCGGTTCACCCAGTCGTAAGTTCTGAGGTAACAAATATAAAAAAAATACAGTCGAGCCAACATCGTCCTTCTTAGTTTCAGAAAATTTAATAAAACAGCAATTGCGTCAAAAAAAGTACTTTATACTGACATATTTTTTTAGCTTATAAATCTGTTGAAATGAAACAAATAAAATGTTAATGATAGTTTTCCAAAACACAATATGAAAACTGCGTTTAAGTCGAATGAGCCGTTTCTGAGATTAGCGTGCGCAAACACACAGACAAACAGACAAAATAAATAAAAAAGAATATCTTCTATGTACAGACAACGATCATTTTTGTTAAGTCAGTAGATAGCTCATTGTCTAGTAACTAAACGGCATTAAATTACAAGTCGACGATGTATCTAGATCAATAGCGTTTGCACTATAATTTTCCGTAATCGAATCTTCTACTGCTACGGTCTTGTAGCTCGAAACCGCATTAAACCACATGACTTGCTTACGTTCAAGTTAAGTTATTCAATACAATTATTAATATTCTAAGGACTGCATACAATATTTACAGTTCAAATGATTAAGATATGTGGCCTAAGGTTGTGGGTTCATTTCCAAATCGGAGGAATGGAACATTTAATATTTTAATTTCATTTCACTACCAACAGGCCATGCGTCGAAAGGTGTGATTAAAAAATACTTTTTCTGACTATACAAAATGTTATGCTAAATATGACTTACTATTACTATCAATTCGTATGATAATGGTAAAGGAGAATATAGTGGGTTCGATTCCGACTTGAACTTTAACTCGAACACTTAGATTGAATAACATTCCTTAATTACTTGCCTTCCATATTCATGTACTACCCACCAAAAATTCAATTGAGCAATTTCTCCACTCTGACAGACAATACGCGGCGTTGAGTTCCGCCACTCAATTCTCATATGATTTAACAGACAACTTACAAGATACTTGAAACAAAACAAATAGAAGTATATTATGTCTACATACACTATTATACGTGGAAATAATGTTTTGAGGTTAACTCGATACTCTCGCGTCACACCTGCTTATAAAGCGTGGATAATTTACATGAGGCCGTCGTGGCGCAGTGGTACAGTGTCTGAGTTATAAAGCGATGGTTATAGGTTCATGCAGCAGTTTAAGCAATTTTTGTATTTCACAGATTATTTTTGCTCTCCTGTCCAGCTAGGGTTACGTAGAGATATGATTATGTAGTTTTGTTTGATTTGTGTATATGATTTTTGTTAAATCTTTGGGACGCAGTCGCATGTGTGTGACTGTACGCGGCAGTTATAGGTTCGGTTCGCAGAGCAATGAATGATTTGTGTGTGTTATGGATACCGTAGTGTCTTCAACACTTCCCTTCGGCTCGATGCTAGGTTTCTTCTGCCTACTCCGCTATGTGCAGATACAACGTGTTGCTAAACAATTTCTAGCTTAATTTATATATCATCTCAGCATATCAGTCTTCTAAACATAGCGGCTCTTTGATTGAGTTCCACTTTGAGGGCCACTCCTGGATATAAATTTTACTCGTGTCCTCTATTTTATAACAAGACTGAGTGAGGAATGGAGTGACTCAACATTAGGTTCAGCTTACCTACCGTTCTATTTGCAGAATAAAGCGTGAAGCTAAAAAATAAACTATCAAAAGAGAAATTCTCAAGACACTACACCTTTTTTTTAAATCGGTTATTGAATACAAACTACTGCATAATTGATGATCGTGAACCAGTCGGGTATTAAGGACAGTGAAAGTGACCTCCGACCGGGTTTCAATGCGCCTACAGTGGCTTAGTGTCTTTTATATATTTAAACCTATTATTATGAGCAAATTGGCCGTCCTGGTCCAATAGTACAGTAGTTAGTTCGATCCTCACTCGGGGGTAAGACTGTATTTAAATTATTTTCATTTACCCGTTCTAGTCTGCAACTTGTGGCGTTTAATTCCGCCACCCGACATATAATGTATTGAAAAGTTATTTTAGCACAGTTTATCGTTAAATTGACAAAAAATAACAAATATTGAATTGTATGGGAAGTAAAGTACCTACGTAGTGTTCAATTATCAGAGCTATGCGTCTGCGTGTCATGAGATATTTTGTACTTAAGCGTCGAACATATATCAACGTGTAGGGTACAACACTAATCTGAGGGGCACACAGATCAACTAAAATTTTAATGTTTTTGTCTGTCTGTCTTTTACGGACTGTTTGTCCCGGAATTCCCACGAGATCGGAGAGAAACGGCGGCGATAGGGCTGCTGCTAATAATTAAATATATTTAATTATTATTACCAACATTGTCTCAGGTTATTTACTATGAGCACGCTCAGCACCAACACCACTACGAGCATGAAGATGAATCCCCTGGCTGGGGTCCCTGGTCCAGAAGTATGGAGCCTGAGGTAAAACATCTCTTCGCTACTTAAGTGATGCGACCAAAGCACAGAGAGGAATCTTTAAAAAAATATATTTAATCTAACAGTACAACTAGCAGAAAAAAAAATACTACTAACATTTCTAGTATACATTGGTATTTATATGATAGGGCTATGGAACGCGACGCGGCTCCCATACTTTTTATTTAGGCATACATCCGACGTCTCTTTGCTAATAAGAATTTCTCTACTATAAAAGTAATTGCTTTAAATTAAACACTTTGCACTTGTTTATTCACTTAATCGGCCAATCTGTTCTGGTTATGGACATGTAGCTCTCTTTTCTATTTAAATTAATATCTATAGATACCATTACATACAAGTGGGACTATCGTAATATCGTATACACGATGGCTGTAGGTTCAATCCTAAATAAGAATGGTTTAATTCTTTAACTTATGGTAAAGCAAAGAGAAACATTTTGCTATTCAATACTTAATGCCCTTGATATTGACTGAAAGTATGTAATGTTATTATACATACATATATTGATAGCAAATCTAGTGTTAGAACAACTCTTTCAATAATAAAAAAATAGAATAGTACTTGTTTATATGAAGTCTAACTATGAAGTCTGACTTGAATATTAGTAAGTATGGATATTTTCCTTTTTAGGATATAGAAGCAGAACCAGCTATCAACAATTCTCCATACAGGGCTTACGAAAGGAATGCGCAGGTGTCAACAAGACCGCTTTTAACTCTCTCATAATTAAGTTAGTATAGGTACTTACTTCCGGAGAACGATGTCGTATGTGAAATATTATATCTTTGATTTAAAAAGTTATATGATGAAACTTTCATACAACTTTTTAAATATAGTGAACTCAAACTAGCAGGATTTGTAGCAAAAAATAGTTTTTATTATGTAAAATTGAAATTTGCATATGATTTTTTTAAGATTTATAATAATAATGGTTTTAGATAAACCGTCACCCACTCGGTTTTTTTACATATCATTATAAATTGCCAACTTCACGTTACTCTGAAAAATCCTGAACGTTCTTGTGAAAATTTCATTATAATCGGTTCAGTCGTCTCCAATACTATATATAACATTTACATAACATTTAGCTATATAATTTTTTCCTTAATTTCTTTGTAAGTTAAATTACAAAGAATATTTTCACATACCACATTTTCCTGCGAATAATTATTTATTATAGTCAAATCAAAACAACAAGCTAGTTGTAATAAAAATGTTGTTATAAAAATGGCGTTAACTTGCCTTATATATTTGGTTTTTATCAAAATATGTTTACTTTTTTATGAATATTCATGTAAAAAAACCAAAAAGAAATGAATAAAATTGAGTTAAACAAGATTTTCTTAACCATAATTGTGAAGTAGGCCATTTTTATTCAGCATCAATAAATGTAAATAAAAATAAAATTTCTAAATTAATTTATTTTTATTTTATAAGCTAAAAAGCATTTTTAATTAATTTATTTAATAAGTGGTATAGTGTATGTGTGTGTGTTTTATTTATTTGTGTCTGTGTGTTTGAAATAAATGTTTTGATAATTAATCTTCTTTTTGTTATGTACTATAATCCTACTTTCAGAAAATATTAATTTTAGTAAATATTAGATGGAATATTATGAACACATTATATGATTCTGATAAATAATTAAATTATAAGATTTTTAAGACAAGTGATTATTCATCTACAAAAAATATTCAAAATCACAGGTGAATTTTTGTATGGGTACAATGTATTGATAATAATTTAGTGTTTTTTTATTATACAGGGGGTATTATATATAGATCATGTTATTATAACTATTATTTTCCGTGTGGGTTTTATTTTGTTAGCTAATTAAGTATATCAGACGCAGAATTAATCTTTATTTTATGACTTGTATCATGAATAAACATTGACGAAAACATTTACTATATAAATACTTTTTCCTGACTTCCTGTATCTTTTATTCGTCAAAAATCAGTGAATTCTACACACTTGCACTTATTTTTTTAAAATAACCCAATGTCTAAGAAATTATTGAATATCTGTACTAATTTTCTTATTCTTTCCTTAATTTTCTTATTCTTTGTTTGCTCTATAATGAGATTTTTTAGCTTCACACTATCCGGTACATAGAAGAGTAGGCAGAGGGCACCTATGAGCCTAATATTGAGACATTTTGTTCCCATTAAAACACTTCCGTTTCCTTACTTTCAGAGTTGATTAGCGGAAATACGGTTTTTGAACTTTTGCTATTTTCAGAGAAATTTATGGCCCCTACTGTATTTATACTGTACTTTATACTGAACAGCTGGAATTGTGAAAAACAATAAATATTTTTAGTTTAACATTATGACGTTAATATTGTGTTTAACACTAAATTGTATTTAATACTAATATCATAAAAAAAGAGCTTTTTTGGTTGAACGCGATAATCTCAGGAACAAATGGATTAAATAATAAAATATATTTTTGTTTAAAATATTCCATTTATCCAGTAAGGTTATAAAGATATTTGTCAAGATATTTTTTTTTTATTATAATATTTTTTTTTGTGAGGGTGTAAGTTCGGACTTAATTCAAATTCACTTCTGCTGCTTTAATAATACGAATATAGTCCATTTTTTCCAAATTTTGCAAATTTTTTTTACCTTATCTATGACTTTTTCACCTTATCTATGACTAACACTACTTTTGTACACTTACAACACTGGTCTAACTTATTGAAGCTTGTGGCCACCATTGGTCGCCAAGTCGGCATGAAAAGACCTCACCTTCAGGTTATCTAACATTAAAAAACCTAATTAGCCGTTGATTTAATCAGTATGGTCTTCCCATCACAGATCCCTTACCCCAACGTAGCATAGGGTACCCCAACACAGGGTATGTAACCTATATATAGGCTATAATACCTCACTTTAATAGCTCCGAAGTGACCTTTTGTACCGGATATCAGTAACACGCACGCTGAAAGTATTATGTGTCACACACGGTTCTTAATTATTTAAAAAGCCGCTGGTGAAAGTTAGTTTCTAAATAATTATAGCATGTTTTCGCCAGAGTCCGTATTCACCTCAGTTTCTTTAATGTTAGATTCGAGGCCAGTCGTGGCGCAGCGGCACGAGGTGCGACTGCAAAATCGACTGGTTGCGGGTTCGATCCCCACTCGAAGAGATGAAATATTTACTTAAATTTATATTTCCATTTCTTCGCTCTGGACCCGAGGCTAACCGCGGCGTTGAGTTCTGCCACTCAATACGCAATACCAGAATTCGGCAGAAAGTGGGGAACGAAGTGTGTAAACACTAGGTTTCCTCTGTCTACCCTGCTGTGTGCGGGATACAGCGTGAAGCTGAGATTGCTTTTTATTACGAAATTATTAAACATACTTCTTTGCATATATTTTTATTTTGATTTCACTAATTTATTTGTAATGAAGAGATAGTGACCTTCTCCATTTAATTTTAACTATGTACAAATCTAACATTTTCAAATTGTTTATATAGATCGGACTTTTAAATGAAAATTGAATACAGATCCATCTCAATTCAATTTAGTTTCAAATACAACTTTATTTAAGGGGCAAAAGAAAAAAAAACACACAAATATATAAAACCGAAAATATAATCTTTCATAATACATACAATTAAACACGAAAAACATCATCAAACTGCCTAACGAGGCGAATATTTAGGGTTCTCTGGGGCGTATGTAAAACTCCTCAGTTCATACGACACGCCGTTTTGGTTCTCGTAACCTATTTCACGGGTTTCGAAGTCGCTGCAACCACCGAAAACGCGGTTCGGTGGGTTTCTTTCTTTCTCTGGTTTCCCTGATTTGTCCGGTTCCTCTGGTTTCTCCGTTTCTTGGTTTTTTATAGGGATCGGTTTAAATAGTGAGGAATGTGCTGTAGCCGTGTCCACGTCGGCCTTTCTGGACACTAATATACGAATGTCGGTGTGTAAATATAGTTTTCCTGACTTTGATGTCATGAATCTGAAATAATAAATTTATTCAATTAAAAATATCTTTATTATATATTTTTTAGTTCAACAATGTAATATGCACATGGTAGGTTAGGTAGAGGGAACCCTGTATTATGACATACCATTTCCATTTCTGTTCCTCACTTTCAACTGAATTCTGAAGAACTCAACGCCGCGCTTTTTCCCGTTATCAGAGCAAGAAAGATGAAATTCGGCAGAAAGTGGGGAGCGGTGCGTATTAAGACTAGGTTCCCTCTATCTACCCCGCTGTGTGCTGTGTATTTTTAAGATAGATGAATGAGAAAGTGACCTAAGGTGTATGAGGTACCGCAGCCACTTGTGCCTGGTGGTGGGCGGCGGCGGCTCGGCGCCGGCCGGCATGTACAGCGTGCGCTGGCGCAGGAAGGTGCGCGCCAGCGGCGGCATGCCGCGCAGGTCGTACAGCACCACGAACATCTTCACCAGCGTGCCGTGCGGGTTGAACAGCGACACCTGCACCGTGCCCGACGCCGCCACGCGGTAGCCGCCCGGGCCCAGGTTGATGTGGCCCTGCGGAGTCCGTTGTAATGAAGCTCTGACTGAAATCTAATGTTAGTCATTTCTCGCTAGTTACTTATGTATTATTCAACTTACCATGTAGGGTGCATTGCTACCACCGGGTGCATAAAAGAAGGCGGTAACGGGTAGACGACGGTGTGGTGGACAGAATGCACCGGATGCCCCCAACTCGGCACTGAACCCGTGTACCGTTGCAACGGGCTCCAGACGTCCCTTGAGGGCTGATTCTTCAAAACTACCTGTGGGGGAAAGAAAGACTATTTAGTTTGTTTTCTACTTTACATATATTTTCCATGTCTTAGGTTACCTAGCTCTCTGTCTATCTGCCCGTCTATCACAAGGCTGTATCTCATAAACCATGCTGGTTAAACAGTTGAAATAGTAGATTATTAGAGTAGAATGATGTAGTAATTTAACCGGTATTTAACTGGAAACAGCAATTACACAACGATTTTAACTTCTAGATATAGAATTGTGTCAAGTTGCCGTTTCCATAAAAAATAATTAGTAAAACATAAAATGCTTTATTTGTTCATTTTGGTAACGTAAAAATCAGCTTCTAGTTTCAGTTTGAAAATCGGGAGACGCGTAGGGAACAGAGTGTCTTAGCATTAAGTTCGTTACTTTAACACTACTTTCCCTATACAAACTATAACTACAATCACCGAGCAGTCCGGAGCTGGGCGCCATGCGCGGGCGGGCGCGGCGCGCGCGGGGCGGCGCGGGCGGCGCGGGGCGCGCGGCGGGCGAGGGCGGCGTGGGCGGCGGCGAGATCGGGTGGAACAGCGCACTGGAATCCAAACGGACCTTATGTTATATTGTTATAGTCTTATTATATTTTTAAAGTGTTATTCCATACTTGTTTTTCTATTTGTTAGCTTCACGCCGTATCCTACACATAGCGGAGTAGACATTGTTCCACACTTGAGTTGAGAAACAAAAATTGTACCTATAGTACCTATAATATGTTACACATTTTCTAAACAAATATTTTTCTTTCCTAAATGTGGATTAACAATGTTAAAAATATTTAATGCCATTCCCGTTCTCTTCTGCCAAATGATAATTTTAAGCTTTTCTTTCTGATTAAAAATAAATAATCTCTTCGCTATTAAAAGTTAGCAAAAATCTCGCTACAGGTATGTTAACAACATAAATAGAGTGTAACAAGCGTATAAGAATTTCGATGTAGCTTGATGGGAACCTATAGCGTTGTCAGAGTGATGATGAGTGATCACAGCAAATAAATACAGAAAAGGCATTTCAATTTACGATTAAATGATAATTTAAATTTTATTTTTACAAAATATTCAAAAGTGCTATTAAGAGCAACTGTTGCGGCCATAGTGGCGCGGTGGTGTAACTGTGAGCCCGACAGTTGTGGGTTGGATATCCACCCAGGGGACCCAAATGAAATGTCTTCGCTCTGGTACCGAGGCGAAGTTCGGCGTTGAATGCCTCCACTCAGAGCATAATGCCCCTAGAAGTCGGCAAGAAGTTGGGAACGCAGTGTCCTAACACTAGCTTCCTAGGTTACCACTGCCTGCTACGTGCAAAATAAAACGTGAAGCTAAAAAATATTAATATCAAACTATTTGTCCTTACCTCTTAATCCCAGAGACGCCATTGATGGAATCGTCAAAATCAAAACAATTGTTTCCTCGTCGCAATGGCGCAGGGCTCGACGTTAACGGCAGTCCTGTCTTATTATGAAACACCATGGAGGTAGCCGAGTCGAACCTCCATCTGAACCTATCCATCTCACTCGGAGACGGTACCTGATTATCCTGACCCTTGACAACATCAGGATAATGGAAACCGTTCTGTTCCTCCTTAGGCGACTCCACCTCATACTTATCAATCGTACCGTAGTCACACTTTTCATATAAAACATAATCCTCATTAATAGAATAGGTTTTCTGCCTTTTTTGTACCGGTCCAACCTTTGAACCGGAGAACACTGTATCGTCGTCGCGTAAATGCAATTCCGCTATATCACTACTTTGCCTATCACTTATCACCTTTTCGATTTTATCAGTGATAGGGAAACGTCTCAGTTTCGGCCGTTTGATGATATCACACTTATCACTACTATCTAAATATATATCACACTGTGTGTTATTTCTATTATCACATTTATGCTTTAACGTATCGTCTTCTCTTTTTCTTCGGGCGCCGTTTTCTAGTGATGCTAAGTTGTAATTTGCTTTCGATCTGACCATTCTTGGGCAAACTGTGCAAACAACTTGTAATGTGCTGCCACATTGACACAATTCGTCGGTTTGTGTTCCAACTGTGTTGGTTCGTCGGAATTCTGTCGGTGGTATGCTCATGGTTTCAACGAAAGGCGAACGGCTTTCTATTCTCGTTGCGGGTAGAGTTAAATACGTTTGGTTTCTAAAACACCCTATAGCTCTCAATCTGTCAAATCTCGCCGCTTGTAATATTGGTATAGACGTGTGTGTCTCTTTCGTCTTAGATCCCTCCCCCTCCGACGAAGTACTGTCGCATAGTTTCTTCAGTTTGGTCTCTTTTCTAATCCTTCGCTTATATTTGGCTATTTCTTTCAACCGCCTTTCGTCTAACTTTTTGGTTTCGTCGTTTTTGTGTGTTCTGTCGTCGGATTCATCGTCGCAACTGCATTTGTGTTTGCCATTCTCGCTACATGGTGTTAACATTCTGTCGTCTAATATCTTTTTGTCCGTGTCTAAACTGTATTCGATGCCGGGGCTTATTATAGAGAGTCGTTTGCTCGGTCCTAGATTCAAATTTGCGTCGGCATATTTATTATTCCGTGGTCCGAGAGTGAGATCATTCAGTTTGCCGACCAGTTCGTCGTGAACGTTCGTCGGAACTTCCTTGCTGGCTCGACGTTTTGGACAGGTACATTTGACTGTAGGCACTTCATCTATCCTAGGCAGACTTTCCAGAACTAGTTTCAGGTAGACATTGTTTCCAATGTCGGTTATCGGGAACTTGTGGTCATTTGGTTGTCTGGAGAAGTCCGCTATTTTGTAACTCTCGCCTGGTATTTTGATGGAGTAGACTATGTTCAGCTTGCGTTCATCTAGATCTGTTTCGTCGCAGTTGGCTTCTATTTTTTTGTAGTTGCATGTTTCCCGGCTCAGTTTTCTCCTGGAATAATATTGCAAGTCATTAATCAATCAAAGTAATAACTTAAGAAAATCAGTCACAGACTATAACACTGTGTAGTTAAAAATCCTCTTGAATTGTTTTGTATACGTTTTTTTAGATAAAGCTAAATTAGTTGTCCTTTTATACATATATTCAGGAACACTCTAATAAATCGTAGTAGCGAGTTTAATTCCAACATTTATATATAAATATATTTTTTTTTGATTTCCTCAGACAACATACGGCAAGACGTCTCTAAAATTAGCAGAAATTTGAGGATGTAGTGTGTAACAATAAGTTTTTAATTTCTTCTTAAATTCGAGACAATGCGTGACCGAGTGACGGAACTCAACACCGTGTCTTGCCTTGAAAAAGTGGGGAAAAGAGATACAGTAAGGTCAATGTGTCGTGGCCGCCTAAGTTTGCCTTAATGAAATTGCTTGCTGACTGAACACTCGCGCTTGGGTAGAAAATAATCAAATAATAGAAAAAAAATCCCAAAATCAAATTACCTTCGCCATCTACAACTAACTAACGGAGGCCACGACTCCGAGGCCGTACTATAATTTATCATTACTATAATCATTCATACGAATGCAAAAAATTGCAAAAAAAATAAAACGTAAAAATGCACATTTTTTCTCTTCTTACCGTCTCTCCGCTGGTTTATCCCATTCGGCCTTGTTAATGATCGCTTTCCAAGCTGAGAGCTGAGAGAAGTGGAGCTGTGAACGTACTGCGTTGAGCAACCAGTGCGACGTGATCGCTGCTGGGGGGTCGTGGTTTCTGAAAATTTAATATTGAGCAACTATAGGTTTTTTTAAGACTTCTTAAAGTATCACACAAAGAGGAAAAGAAACTATTTAGACAAATAAGCAATACATTTTTACAATATGCAAGTGCAAATTCTGTAGTGTATCAATAATAATTTTAAAAAATCAGTCTTACTAAATATATTATCCAATATAGCCTTAATCACCAGCGGTAGTTTCATACAGCTCATTCTCGTACCAGGAATACTAAATTTTTTACGTTATTTGACACTTCAAAAGTGCTTGTGTTTAATAGACAAATTGATTAAAATGTTTTTTTTCAACCTCACTATGTTTTCCGCATTTAGAAGTGTAGCAGAGGGAACCTAGTGTTAAGACAACCGGTTTCCCCCTTTTCTACTAGCGAAACTCAATACCATGCTTTGTCTTTTTACCAGATCAAATAAATTATTCCTGCCAGTGGGAATATCGAACTCAGAACCATCGCGTTTATAGTCACACGCTTGTGCCAATGCTCAATTTCCTATACTAACTTGTTGGTAATAGTCCGCATAGTCCACCTCTCCAAGAGCAGAGCCCTCTGTTGCGTGTACAGCTTGTCGTACATCGCCTCCTCCTCCATGCGGCTGAGAGACGCGTAACATTCCTGACAGTCTGGGGCTAGCAGGACCTGTAATATTCGATGAAAGCCTATACTGACTGAAATGGCAAAGCTGGTTTTGTTTAGTTGACTACGATAATCTCATCTCAGGATTCACATCCACTGGTGTGAATTGAAGAACTCTTTTTGTGTTGGATAGTCCAAAAAATTTCTCAGATTATTCGATTTTCATTAAATGGTTGTGTAAGCTAAAATTGAATATATGTACAAATACCACTGCAAGGTATTTTTTTTAATTTATTTTCTTCATGCAGTATCCCAAACCAGGCAGGGTAGTGTAGGGTAAAAAACCTGGTTACCTAGTTTTGAGAATCCTTCTCTTAATGGGAATTAAGACATTTCTGTTCCCCACTTTCCGCCGAAATTTCGATTCAATGCATATTGAGTAGCAGAACTCAATCATCGCGAACGTTTTGTCTCATAAAAAGAATGAAAAAAATTAAATATCAAACATTTTATTCTCCTAGTGGAAATCGAATCCACAAACATCATGTTGACTGGCTTTTTACATATACTAAATTTAAATTAAATATTCATTTATATTATATTTACATAGTGACAACATTACATATGTATGTACATACTAAAAAAAACCAAGGTACCTCAATGCAAATCGGTATCTGTTCATTCCATAGCGCGTGCACGTGGCTGTTCAGTTGGGCTTCGATGCCAGGCTTGGGCTCCTCCGAATCTGATTTGGGTTGGGTGTTCACCTGGAACAGACACCAATCTGGATAAATAAAGGAATTAAAAATAAACAAAACACAAAATCCCGTGCATAAACTACATGATCATATCCAGTAACAATCATATCATCTCGCATCGCCAACAAGACATATTCATCGATGTGTCATTTCTCAAAATCAGTTCACTGCTACAAGGGGATGGTATAAAAGAACAATGGAAAATACGAACGCGCCAAAACATAACCCATGAAAAATACGTTTTATATTGACGCACAAATGATAGTGGAAAAAGATAAAATAATTAATCTATTATTAAATAATTAATAATATATTTCGCATATAGCAAGGTAGGCAGAGGAAACCAGAACCAGCTTAAAAGACAATATTCATATACACTGGAAATTATACTTTCAGCTATATCATTAAAACAATAATTCTGCGCCCGTTGTACCTGCACACCACTAGTAGACTGCACGCACCGCCGCGGCGAGGGGCTGGAGCTGCGCGCGCGCACCACCAGCCTGCCGAGCTGGAGCAGCAGCCCCGTGCCGGTCGCGGGTGGGGGCTCGTTGCTGTGCATCTGGAATAGCAAAATAGACACATTAATATATATGGACCAAAAGTGTAATATAAAGAATGAAAAATTTTGAAATTTTCCATTCTATCGGCATAAAAACGAGTTGAGGCTGTCGTGGCGTAATAGCACAGCATATATGATATTATGCGCGACGGTTCGTAACAAGACAAAGCGCGATGTTTAGTTTCGCCACACATCATGCAATGTCTCGAAAATTGAGCGGTACCTGAAGAACGGAATGTTTCCCTCTACTTAACATGCTATATTTAAAATACAGTGTCGTGTTATAAATTTTAAAAAATCTACTGGAGACGTAACGTATTGAAAGCCGGAACTCAACGCCGCAATTTGGCTTCTTACTAAAGCGAGAAAAGGATAGCAGCTCATTCCTCCAACCAGGAATCGAACTTACAATCGTCTGACGCAGTCCTACTGCGATACGACGTCGACTTGCTTAATAAAAACATTTTTTTATATAGTAAAGTTAATGTAGCGAGAAAGTGGAACAGTATACTTTCACTGTAATACTAAGTTCGATTCAAAGGATCCACAGTGAATGCTATTCAAACATGTAGAACTTATAAATGGCACAACTTCACACATTTTGCTGGCTTTTCGAGACACAAATTGAACCTAACACCGCAGTATATGTATGGTTTTCTACACCAAACGCTACAAGTGCTACAGCATGTGCTCGCAGCCTTAATTTATATGAGCCTAAGGACAAGAGGTTTACTAGTAACCGCTTCCAGTTCGGTTCTGTTCCAATATTCAGGTCCGGGCTCCATCTTCAGACCAGTTCGGTGATATCATATTATTGTACTATCGCCTAAAGTATGTATAACTACCAAGTATTGTGAAGATTCAATTATTGTGGGTCAAATTTACTTTGTAATATTTTATTATTATTAATTAACCTGATAAAAGCCTGAAAACGATAGATAAATTTATACTAAAAATAATATTTTTTATACAATTTATAATAGTGTCACATAAAAATTGTATAACATTTGTAATTTGTAATTAAAATATAATTAATTAAAACGATTTTTTATGACACTTATTTTATAATTTCGACACTTCAATTTTCACTTATTTTGTTGCAAAAATTATACATTCAATAAATTACCTAACGTAGAATTAGTAATATCGAAATTTTATCAGCTTTATCTCGTACACAGTAGGGTAGACAGAGTGAACCTTGTGTTCAGACAAACCGTTTCTCACTTGCCTGAATTCGGCAGAAAATGGGGAACGGAAGTATCTTAAAATACTTAATTAGAAAACGTATAAAAATTTGAACGTAGCGGGACTCGAACCCGCGCCTCCTGGAAACCGACCAGGCGCTCTTACCACTGAGCCATACGTTCTCGCCAAGCTACGTCGAAATTCTTATACGCTTGATACAACTTATGTTGTTAGCATCTCTGTAGGGAGATTTTTACAAATTTCCGCTACCCAAAGATAATTACTAGGAATTATCGTTTGGCAAGAGAGAATACTATTTTTTAAATATTTCTAATTAAGTATTTATCTTTCCTAAGTGTGGATTAACACTTTTAAAATGTTTAAAAAGTATCTTAAAATAATCAGAGTATCTTAATAATAGATCTCCAGATTCCCTCTACCCTGCCTGTGAAGCTAAAAATAATATCACACACTTATGTTTTATAAACATATAACCTTTTTGCTAATATCTCACACACGTATAAATTCAATCTAGTTTTTGTATAAAAAAACATTGTATTTTTTTTTTAATTTTCTAATTCTTGCTGTATCCCACACACAGCAGGGTAAGCAGAGGGAACCTAATGTTAAGACACTCCGTTCCCCACTTTCTGAGTGGCAGAACTCAACGCCGCGCTAAGCCTCGACACCAGAGCGAAGAAAATGGAAATACCAATTTAAGTAAATATTTCATCGCCTCGAGTGGGGATCGAACCCACAACCAGTCGGTTTTTCCAGTCACGCTTCGTGCCGCTGCGGCACGACTGGCCTCATTGTTATGGTAAGAAAAAACAAACGACCCCCTAAAAGGAAAATACCAGTTTTTTTGTTATTTCCGGGAGCCCACCCGCGATTATGACAAACCAACGACACCTCATATATCAAAAAACTGACCGACCGTCTAGGATGTAAAGAAATGAACAAACATACATACACTCAAAAACATTAATATTTTTTTATCTTCTAAAAGAGTAGAGAAAACGATCCACTCATACAAGAACACCCTGTAATTAACAGAGCTCTTGTCCCGATTTCCCCATCTGTTGCTATCTAGATATCTGTATTAAAAAACCAGGCATCAAGCACAGTACGGCCGACGAGTCGTGGCCGACCTGAAGTTAGCTGTAGATACTTAGATCTCTGCGCAATTTGATTTAAGGATTTTTTTCAACTTTTCATTTGATTTTTGTCCCGAGTGAACAATGTGCAAAAGTTCAGAAAACATAACGTCATAACGGCCACGGCTGGCCGGCAGCACTGTACTAAAATAGGTCATCAAGTGAACTGCTGGAACGACCTAGATTTACTAGCCTACCTAGCCGCCTATAATGTAGGTCAGAGAGCACAGGTTGTCGAATGCTTATGAGAACGGCGTAATTTTTTGATTTTTTTTCTGATGACAGTTGTGCATTGCAGTAAGCGTCACGCTTCATCACGCATATAGCAGGGGGGCAAAAGTATCCTAATAAAGCAAGTAAGACAAAGATATCCTTAATCTCGAGACACTAAGTTTTTGGTTTTATTGAGAGGCGAACTCAACGCCGCGCGGAAACAACGGAAATAAATTCTTTTCACCGAGAGGACATCGAACCCACAATCTCAAGTTATCAAAATATCTTAAATATCCTTACATGATTTATATATACAATGTATACTTTGTAAAATAGCAAAGAATCCGAACCAAAACTGTTTCTAACATAAAACATTCAAAAAGTCACTCGAGATTTTACTTGAGGAAAGATGAATACAAAAAGTTGGAAGCTACAAAAAGACGCTACTTTCAAAGTTTTTTGGCAGTTCGAAACATTTTTTTACATGTTACCAAACTAAAAGTTACTTGGATTTCTTTCGTTTTATCCACAATCTTTTTAGTTTCACGCTATATTTCCGAGAAATTGCGTGTTGAGTAGCGTACAACACCGCGCTGTATCTTGTTACCAGCGCAAGAAAATGGAAATAATTCATTCCACCGAATGGAAATCGAACCCTCAACCGTCTCGTTTTGTAGTATTTATTAAGGATTGAAGTAAAAACTGAGTGAAACTCAGTGTTAAATCACTACGTTATACATTCACCGTCCAAGAGACATGGGCGTGTTTAAATAGCAGCGAACAAAAATAATATAAAGTCGATGAGGCCGTCGTGGCGCACAAGTAGCGGACGACTGTAAACGCGACGATAACGAGGCAAACGCTGCTTTGCGTTCCGCCACTGAATACAGAATAAAGCAAGATTTTAACGAAATGTAGAGAACGGTGTGTCTTAATCTGAAATGGCGAGTCAAATACTAAGTGCCCATGTTCCCACTGCGTCAACGTCGTCTTCCCTCACCCTTCAAGTGAGGATCAAACCCACAACCACAGCGTATACAGTCCAATACTATATTTATACCAAATCGCAACGCCATAAGACCGTCTCTACATTTTACGTTCTAATTCAATATAGAGTAATTTACATAATATTGTTTGTCACTTCGAGTTGAAAGTCCATCTTCATTTGCATACACTTACAAAGGCAAGACCTTTAGTAAATTATCAAGAGATTAAAACAATGGAAGGCCATCGTGACGCAACGGCACAGCGTCGGACTGTAAACGCGACGCTTCTAGGTTCGATTCCCTTTCGCAGTAAAGAGTTACTTTCATTTCATTGCTCTTATATTTTAGAGATTTTAGATTACATTTTTTTATTTACAGAAGGAAGTTCTTGTTACCAGAGCGAGAAAACAAAGATAACTCGTTAAAATACACTCCGTTCTCATTAACACACTTCCGCTCTCCATTTTCCGCCTCGTTACCAGAGCGAGGAAAATAAAATATTAAATATTTAATTTCCTCGATTGGGAAACGAAGACACGAAACCACAACCGCGTTTACATCAATTAATCAAATCGAACCTGAACTCTCCTATCTTCTAAATAGACCCACCGACAACAACTAATTACAATTCTAGAAGCTACTCCAGCTCCAGTGCAGAACAGCGAAATGCATCGTTGTTCCACAAAGTAGGGCCGAGGGCGTGCCTCGGTACAGCCTTGACCCGGCCTACATAGCAACGTGCAAGCCTACTTTGGAAACCTCTGACGTAAAAGTATGAAAATTCTTGTATTTTCCCCTAATTTTTTAAACACCGACGTAAACCTTACTTATAAATTTTCCGTTGCTGTGTATGTGTGTATGTCTGTCTGTGGCACCGTAGCTCCCAAACGGGTGGACTGATTTCATTCTGTTTATTTTTGTTTGAAAGTTGTCTTTATCGTGAGTACTCTTTTCCATGATTCAAGAAAAAGTTGTTTGAAATAACTAGAAAAGCTGCTGATACTTTATAAGCACTTTTTAAGTTATTTGTCTACTTTTCAGGGTTTGTGTCGGGGATTTTAATTATGATTTCCAGCATTAGTAGTAGGTGGAGAGAATTTAGTGGTAAGACACCTCGTTTTTCTAAATTACACAAATATTGTATGTTTAATTCGAATTAAGCGAAAAATTATTACTTTTTTTTAATTTTTACTAAGATTACAAGCTCAGATTGTTTGAGTGTGGCTGAACGCGCTAATCTCAGAACTTACAGGTTCGAATTAAAAAAAACTAAGTTTTCAATCCAACGCAGACAAAGCCGTGGTACGAAGCTTGTTACTTATATAACTATTAATATTTTAGTAGTAGTACATTTCCTGTCTAATTTTACGATGGTCCCTAGAGAGTAGCGAGTCTAAAATTCTATACTAATTTAACTAAAATGTTACGCTTAAAATTATTGTAACTGATGAACAAAATCCCTTTATTTATCAGCTGTACGTTGTATCCTGCATATAGCAGGACCTTCCTATCTAAATATAGAATCTAGTGTCAAGACACTCCGTTCTTGACGTTCCGCCTTAATTCAAGACATTGCGCATGGTGTTACTATTTAATACTGCGTTTTACTTCTCCACAGCGGAAAAAATAAAAAACAATTCATTCCCACAGGTAAGGATCGGATTCCACGACCATTGGGCCATGATGGTCTGCTAAATCACAGAGGGAGGTGTGGGTTCACAACATCCCGCTACGTTTAGACATTTACATGTTTACTTAAAACGTATTTTTCTTTCGAGTGTGGAATAACAGTTAAAAAATGTTAAAAATATTTTATTATCTTAATATTATTTTTATTACAACTATAAATTTATATAAAACGTAACGTCCTTGCTGAAATTGTAGTGGTTTTACGAAACACGATCAAACTAGGTCACCGCCGATAAAGCTATGTGAAAGGTGTCATTAAAAACATATCGGTCGTTTTACATTTTGAAATAATTTATTACATTAATTATCGAGTCTATTAGTGTAGGTTCATTTTCCACTGGTGGTAATATTAGTTCGTATTTTCTTTAAACTACACGCTGTATAAAAAGATAGTCAAAAGGAACGTAGTGTTGAGACATTCCGTTCTCCACTTTCTACCGACTTCATCGAGACGTTGCTTGACGGAACTAAACGCCGCGCTTTACCTTCCTGCCAGAGCAAGGAAATGAAAATAAAAATAAATATACAAAAATAGTTTTATTCACATAATTTTTTTTACAAGTTGAGTCGCTGAGTCTTCCCAGTAAGTAATCGAAGATACTTGTGTTGGGAGTGACTCGCTTCTCCGTTTAGTACATTTAAGCTTAATTAATTAATTAATTTTTCCAAATGAGAATCAAACCAACATTATTAATTTGTACCTCATTTGTGCCTCCAGTACTGTAAAATATTTTCCATAGGATCTCAGAATTCCCCGGAAAATTCTAATAGGTTTGACCTATTATATTGTACGTAATATGGAAAAGCTAATTATCATATTGGATGTATCCCACACACAGTAGGGTAAGCAGAGGAAACTTAGTGTTAGGACACTCCGTTCCCCACTTTCTGCTGAATTCTGGAGGCATTGCGTGTTGAGTGGCAGAACTCAACACCGCGCTTAGCCTCGACACCAGAGCGAAGAAATGGAACTATAAATTTAAGTAAATATCTCCTCGAGTGGGGATCGAACCCACAACCGGTCGGTTTTACAGTCACACTTCATGCCTCTGCGCCACGACCATTTTGATTAGTGAATAAAGACGCAAAGGAAAGCTAGTACTTAATATAATAATACTTTAGAACTTATTATAATTAAATATGAGTTTAAAGTCTAGACAGATATAAATAATATTTACGCAATAAAGTCACAAATCCAAGAGGTCTATACTATCAAACATATTATGCAATATTATGCAGTAGCGCAGTAGAGAAGAGTATTGTTTGGTACACGTGGTGGGGTTTTCTGGTTTCCTATCTGAACTAGATAAATTTTATATTTATATGGCATGTATTATGTACGGATTTTCCGATCTGCTTATGATAATTAGTAATTATTAATTACTAATATTTTATGTAAAAAAAAAACGAACTTCGCTTTTTGAATAGAGAGACTTAGCAAACAACCATTAAGGACAGTTGGTTCTTTTTTATATGTTTCATTTAAGAGGACCTGGTGTCCGCTACCCACACACCGCACCATTATCGTGATATTTCGTGTTGAATGGCGAAACGCAACGCCGCGCTTTATCTTATTACCAGAACGAGTAAATTTAAATACTCATTCACCGAGTGGCGATTGAACCGAAAACCGTCGCGTTTACAGACGCTGTCCCAATGCGCCAAGAAATCTAATACCGAAGGGTATTGGGAAGTAATAGTTAATTAAAATATATATATTTTTTTATTATTTATTTTTAATATAACTGCATTTGCTTCCTTCAGCCACTCATGGTGATATAATGCTAAAACAGAATACGTGCAAAACCCTTAACTCAGAGGAGATTAGATGATAACATGACTGATAACTTATCACTTTAGGTCAATTTTCACAAGTTATCTTGTTTATTAAAACATGAAATAGCATCATTAATTAGTAAAATCACTAAGCATTTTTACTTTGCTTCACGCTGTATCGCACATAACAGAGTAGGCAGAGAGGAAACTGGGAACGTAGTGTTAAAACTCTCTGTTCCAATGAAGACAGTTCTGCAATTTGCCCTCTTTACCAGAACGAGGAAATGAAAATATTGAATATTTAGTTGCTTTCCGTTCCCGCTGAAAGCGTCTTAATACTAGGTTCCCATGTTGTCACTGCCTACCATGCTATATGCGGGATACAGCGTAAAGCTAAAAAAAAGGTGTTTAAGTTAAAGTTGTAAAAATGAAAACAAAAAACATATATGTATAAGAATATATGCTTCCAAGCAGAAAATCAATGAATGTTCTAAAAACACTCAACCGATTGAAGCAAAGGCTTTAAATTATTCAGCCTAGCACTTACTGTACGTTGTACAACCACAGATTAAAGGACAAAAACATAACATTTTAACGCAATTATCAGCAAATCAATACAATTATTCAATGATAAGAGGTCAGTCGTGGCGTAGGGGCACAAAAGTGCGACTGTTAAGGCGCCTGGTTATGGCTTTGATACCCACTCGAGGAAATTAAATATTTATTTAAGTAAATCTATATTTTCATTTTTTCGCTCTAATGTCGAGGCAAAGCGCGGCTTTAGAGTTCCACACTCAACACGCAATGCCTCCAGAATGCGGCGAAAAGTGTGGAACGGAGTGCCTTAAAATTAGGTTCTTTCTGCCTACTCTGCTGCTGCTCAGCGTGAAGCAGATTTTTTAATATTTAATAATTACATTCAGAATAAGAATAATATTTGATATTTATATATCTCGTATAGGTTATATATCTGGAAGTCCTTGAACTGGCATGAAAATAAAATAATAACTAGAAATGACAAAAAAAATAGAAATAGCATATATATTTAAACCACTAAACATATTTTATTTAATCGTGGCTAAAAAAACTGTCGATTAACTCGACTTTGACACAGACACATCAAATTTTTATAACATTTGTTTGGGTCGAGGGTCAAAAAAGCAAGTAAATAACAATTGAATACAATTATTATTACAAAAAAAACAGCTTCAAGCTGTATCCCGCACACAGCAGGGTAAGCAGAGGGAACCTAGTGTTAAGACACTCCGTTCCCTACTTTCTGCCGAATTCTGGAGGCATTGCGTGTTGAGTGGCAAAACTCAACGCCGCGCTTAACCTCGACACCAGAGTGAAGAAATGAAAATTCAAATTTAAGTAAACATTTCATCTCCTTGAGTGGGATCGTCGGTCGGACCAGTCGGTTTTACAGTCACACATGTGCCATTGCGCCACGACTGGCCTGTTATTATTACAGTTATTCAATAATTACACAACAAGAATAATAAAAAATATATACATATTTATATATTACATATAGGGAGCTAGAAGTCCTCGAACTGGCAACAAAACAATATAAAAAAAACACGGAAGCATTTTGTATCTAAATATACAGCACCTAATGTTGACAAACATTGCTTTGTCTCGCTCGCACTTCAACGAATGAAATAAAGGTATCTCTTTCAAACAAAGATGGCTGACCTAGATGATCACGCGTCCATTAGCATAACGTGAAACGTAATTTAAAGTTATTTTGAACATTATAAGTTTTGTTATAACGTTTAATTTCCAATAACAGAGAGGAGAGAATAAATATAGAGATTCACAACTACCTGTGTGACCCTGTTCTGCTTGGACTACAACAAGTTCTTAGGTTAATACAATACAAAAGATAATAGAGACAACAGCTCATATAGCAGGATGGGCAGAGGGAACCTAGTGTTAAACCACTCCGTTCTCCACGGCCCTATTTTCATACTTTGTGTATTGAGCGGTGAAACTAAACGCCACGCTTTGCCTTATTAGCAGAGCAGAGAAATTAAAATTAATTATTTGCTTGAATGGGACTCGAACTCACAACTGTTGTGTTTACTGTCAAGGCGAACGATTGTTACATTTATTTTTAAACGTACTACTGAGTTTGAACTTGTTATCTTTTAATAGATTTAACCTTTTAACTTAACACGTGTCTATATTTAAGTTATATATATTTATAAAACATATAATATACAACCACAAGCCAATGTGACATTTATTTTTTTAAATTTCACATTTATCAAGTTGACGAAGGACAAAATATATTATGCATTGAGCTAAAAATATATTTTTTTACTAATAATCTGCTATAAACTAAAAATATATTAAACAAATACTAAATTTAAAATGTCGTGTTTTTACGTAATATCAAGAGGAATGAAAGGCTTATAAGCGACTAGCACTCGGCTTCGCACACTTAAACTTATATTATAGCTAAATTATACAAAATCTTTTAATTGTCATTTAAAATTATTTTTTATACAAAATCTTTACATGATGTTATGTGATATATTACTATAAAGTTTCATTTTAATCCGTTCAGCAGATTTTGCGAGAAAGTGGAACAAACACATTGTCTTAGCAGACGAAACCGCGACCAGAGTACCAACCCATTTTAAAGGCCGGCAACGCACCTGTAGCTCCTCTGGGGTTGCACGGGGCCGAGGGCGGCGGTAATCACTTACCATCAGGTGACCCGCACGCTCGTTTGCCGTGTCTTTTCCATAAAAAAAAAAAGACCAGAGTACTAGTAAAGATTAATACACATATTATAAGAACAATTAATTATTTTTTTTTAACCTTTCTATTACAAAGCTCTTGTTAAAAATATTTTTTACATTTTCATTAATCAATCTAAAATTTCATACTAATATTATAAAGCTGTAGAGTTTATTTGGTTGAACGCGCTAATCTCAGGAACTACTAATTCGAATTGAAAAAATATTTTTGCATTCAAGAAAATGAAATTGTTCATTTATCGAGGAAGCTCTTATAATAAATACATCGCACATGTACCCTCAACGTAGATATATCGTTACTAGTTATCTCGGACACTACACAATGTGTCATGTGCCATACATAACGTGACCAGACGTCCCGTTTTGAATAATCTGGTGTCCTGAAACATGACACCGGGACGTACAAATGTCCCGTTTCGCCGCGATAAACGCTATACGCCGCTAGGTAACTGAATGGAATTATCCACAAAAAACAAAAGCATCATTTTTTTGTCAATAAGTATATTTAAAAAAACTAAATCATTACATAGTTATTTCTACTGCTAGCCGAAGCTGAATAAAGACGTCTAAAGAATAGAAAGCCACCCTGTAAAAACGGAAGCATGACTCTAAAATGACAAAAGCCACTCTAAAAAAATCTGGGCAACGGAGTGTCCTAACATTAGGTTCCCCCAGGTTCATACAGCGTGAAGCTAAGAAAATATAAAACCTAACACAATATCCTATAAAAATATACAAAATAAATAACAATAAGTGATGTATCGCTACAAAAAAACTTAAAAAAATTCAACTTCTCGCTTAAACAAAAAAAAACATGTCCTGTCAATTTTAAACAAAAAAAAACTACGCAGTTTCGGATGGTTGCTAACCGCGCAAAAGTACTAGGATGGCATGGAGCACGAGGCGATGACTCAAATGCGTTCAATAGGGGAAAAAGAGCTTAATTACAAACAATATAAGGTAGTAAGTTCGATGCCGATGTAGATTGGTTCAATGACAAACATATTAAACCGTTAGGGCAAAGTAAATAAGATTAGACAATAACATTTAGTTTTGGATTCAAAAATGCTTCAATATCTATGCCAAAATTATAAAGTGGAAGAGTTTGGTTGGTTGAACACGCTTGTCTCAGGAACTACTGGTCCGAATTGAAAGAATATATTTGTGTTGGATACTCCATATACGGCTATAGGCCATATAATTATGTACATATCATTAATCTTTTCGATGTAACTCTTGAAGAGTTACTTCGGGCACTTGCAATGTGTCATCATTTTATGTAAAACACAACTTTTAGAACCATTTGAACATGCGGGCGAAGCCGCAAGTAAACCGCTAACAGTTAATAATCAAAGGTGGAGTGACGATTATTACACTGTGACTATTCTCACCGTGAACGATAACATTAAATCAAGAAAAAATATTATACGTTTTCTAAATAAATATTAAACATGATTAAATTACGCTTCGTTATCGTCTTTTTTTGTCTCGATAATTGAGCAAGTGAGAAACGGAGTGATTTAACACTAGGTTTCATCTGCCTACCCTGCTACATACAGAATACAGCGTAGCAGAAGCTACACAAAAAAAACAATAACAAAAACACAACTCTGTTACTAAGAACTTAAAACTGAAACTCCATTAACAGATTTACTAGTGAACAGCACGAAATTGACATTTTAAACCATATTTTCTAATATATAAGGTATAAATTCGAATAGTAAACTAGATATAAGCCATTTTGTTACCCAACACAAGCGTCGAATGCACTTCTACGTCAGAGGCCCCCCGAGCCCTTCTGACACAGTTAACGCTGTTGCTAGGCTGCTAGGAAGCAGAACAGTATGCCACTTCTTGTACTTATATATAAATATTTTTGTATGAATAATGATTTAATGAATCAATTAACGGATTGTATTCATTAATAAATATTTATCATTAATTTTGGTATTATGTTATATCCGTGGGCCAGTCGACAAATTTACATTTAATATGTACTTACATGAAATTATGCAATGTTATCTTTATTTATCTTTTGTTTCTATTGACCAGCGTGATAGTGAGATATCACTAAAACTCGCTTTTTGCGTTTCATAAGAATTTATGCACAGTGTCTCGAATAGTGGGGAATGGAGTGTTGTAGCACTAGCTTCCCTCTATCTATAGTAGTAATACTACCACATATAACATTATAGCAAGACTGTCCCAGACTTACCCCAGAAGAATTTAAAGCTACAATCGCCCACGTCCCTTTTTTTAAAGTGGAAATGTACAATAAATCAGCTACAGCGCTTTAAGACACGTGCTCGTTTAATAATAGATTATAAATAAATCTGTGTATGCAGCGGGCGTCGTGTGGTCTAGACGGGTTTCGATATGACGCAAGCGAACCTTGGCACAGATATTAACACTTTTAAGAGTCTAAAATCATGATAGATACAGACGGATAAATTTGTTTTTAGGATAGGAAGAGGGAACCTAGTATTAAATCACTCCGTTCCCAATAATACACAGAAGTGTAACGGAGTGTCTTACTACTCTTTCACTTTACTCAACTTCCCCACTTGAACTCAACGCCGCGCTTTGTCTCGTTACCAGAGCGAGGAAGTGAATATATTAAATATTTCATTTCCTCGAGTGGGAATCGAGCCCACAACCTGCCGCATTTAAAGTCGCACGCTTGTGTCCCTGTGCCACGACTGGTCTCATGAATAAATGTTAAATCGTATTATCGATACGTTATCTGTATGTGTTTATGCATTTATAAATTTGGGCTTTAGTCAAGGGTCGGCCATCTTGGATGCGCGGGAGTTTCGTTGTGATGAACTGAAATAGATATATTGTTGTAAGTTCTAAATATTTTTCATTTTATAGGGTATAATGAAAGGAAATACGAATGTATGAGTTAGTGGTCAGGGCACTTCACCGGTTTCCAATAGGCAGGAGTTTGAGTCTAACTGCGTAGATTTTTTTGTTATTTTTTTATATATTTGTTAAATATAATAACGTAGGATAACACTCAAAAAATGTTATGAATTTAGTATAGGAGAGCCTAGTGACTGCTTTCTCGGTTCTTCAATTTATTATTCCAATATTTCAAGAGTATAGAGATAGTAATGACAAACATGGAATTATGTAACAAAATTTGAGTCTGTCGAAAAATATTTTCATAATATTAATAATATATGGAGAACACTAAAATTTCTCTACCCACTTCTCTATATTCGAAAGATGCGCAAAGTTTGAAAAATCGAACTCCAACCTTTCAATTAGGTACTAAAAGATTATTCACTGTATCCTAAATGACAGTTGTAGGAAAAGCAAGCAACTTGTACTATTAACGTTACTCTTTTAATTACAAACAACATGAATGGAAAGTTAGTACTGACGTTGTTTAGACTTAAACGTGCAGTTGAAACTTGGAATTAACAATCTATTTAGTATTAAAAATAGATTTTTAGAGTGTATATGGGGTTCGATTCTCAATTTTGTATTTAATTTAAATTATTAATTTTGTTTGTAATTTAAATTATCAAACTGCCTACAAACTCTTTTTTATATCTTCCAGGCGGAAAGTGGGAAAGTGTCTTAATCCCATTTCCCAGATTCTCCTCTGCCTACCCTGCCATATGTGAGATACAGCGTAAAGCGCAAGCAAGCAAAAATATACATATCTTACACTTCATATACTTCCACCATTTCAATATAAAAGCGCATTGATTACAACATGTGGTAATGTGGTCAGAGTTGATACTACATTGATATTACATAGGTATCTATTATATAGTCGTCATTTTTCCCCTACCTACCACAAACCTATAACAAATACGTTATTTTACATAGAAAAAATACAAAATGATAGGCAGTTATCGAACTACGGATGGGAGCGAAGTAATTACAAAATACAAAATAATTTGTTATTGGAAATATAAACTTCATCATTATCCGCTCATTTCTCTTCGTAGTGGAAAACGGGGTTTACATTCTCTAACCTACCACCACATTGCAAATTTCAACTTTCTAAGCCCAGGAGTTTTGTGTCTGCTCCGTCTAGCAGTCACTCGGGAACGGAATCATTTTTATTTAATTAATTTCCTCAAAAAGAAACTTAGATGAAAAAAGAACTTCCTCAAAAAGAAACTTATCTTAGATGTTTTCTGTCTATCCATATTAGCTGCTGTTAGAAAAGATTCGTTTATCGTCGTAAAATAACCACAATATTTTTTCAACACGCAATGCTTTTAAATTTCGGCAGAAGGTGGGGAACGGAGTGTCGTAACACTAGGTTCCCTCTGCCAACCCTATGTGCAGGATTCTGCGTAAAGTTGAAATCAAATAACAGTATACCATTTTTTTAAATTTCACGCTGTAACCCGCATACAGAAGGGTAGGCAGCGGGAAGCTAGTATTAAGATAATCTGTTGAACATCCGAGAACTGTCACCAGCCAAGACTTGTAACGTCTCTCTTATTCGTATTCGATCTTAATAAGAAAACATAACATTTTTTAAATTGCATAAAGTCTAAGGAGTGCTCTGCGAGTGCGAGTTAACTGGGCCGACTCTAGTGAAAGTTTGTGACGTCACCGTAACCGACTTTACGGAAGCAAAGTATATGTTGATAGACACTGATTTAATTCATAAATTAATATATGTACGTTATCCTTTAAGTCGAGGCCAATCACGGCGCAAGTGTGACTGTAAACGCGACTGGTTGTGGGTTCCATACCCACTCGAGAAAATGAAATATTTATTTAAATTTATATTTCCATTTCTTCACTCTATACTAAATAAACTTTTTTTCTTAAAAAAAAACTATAACTATAGCTAACTTCACGCTTTATCCCTAGCGGGGTAGTCAGGGAGAACGGAGCGCCAAACGCTACGGTCTCTACATACCTCTTCCGCCTCGTCCACTGTCATCAACCTTTTCATACAAGCCCTCCGGGGGGTCTTCATGCTTTTTACGTGACCTTCCTCCAGTATCTTTGATACTGTATTTTCGAAGGATAACCGAGGTCTCCTCCTACCTCTCTTACCGCTCACTTTTCCATCATAAATCTTTTTTGCCATTCTTTCCTCGCTCATTCGTTCGACGTGCCCAAACCAGCTGAGCACGTTCTTCTTCATTCTCACCGTGACATTCTCGCTAGTATCCTGCCATTCTGTGTACCTTTTCATTACGGATTTAATCAGCAAAACTTTCATTCTTCTACTAATTTTTTTTTAAACTTAAAAACAAAACTAACTACTACCTAAACTTACATCATTTTCATCGATTGCCTTTTGCTTTGTTTCAAAGAAATTTTCACACTCACCTGAAACAAGAAAAAAATACTATAAGAATTACATAAACAATGTATTACTTTTATTATTATTATTTTAACATAAACTATTGCGTAAATATGTTAACTAGAGACACAGAGTCGAGTCACTGAAGACGCAATGTCTCGAAAATTGGACGGAAAGTGAGTGTATGCGGGATACAGCGTTAAACTGCCAAAAAGACATATAGAAAATAATACGGCATCGCGTCCGTAAACAGCGTTAAGGGCGGCAATAAGCATGTAATAAAATTATTTGTATTTTAATTTATTTTCAAAATCAAATCAAATCAAATCAAATCAGCTTGGGAACCTAGTGTTAAGACACTTGGTTCCCCACTTTTCGCCGAATTCTGGAGTTATTGCCTTCTGAGTGTTGGAACTCAACGTCGCACTTTGCCTCCACACCAGAGGGAAGAAATGGAAATATAAATTTAAACAAAATGTTTGTTCCATTCCATTCCATTGTTGCATTTCCTCGAGAGGGGAACGAACCCACAACCAGATGCGTTTACAGTCACACTCTGTGCATCTGCGCCACGACCGGCCTCATTTGTTTGCCTAATTTATTTTCTAAATGTAATTAATCAGATAAACTAAAAACAGATCCACAATTTCTGTTGGTAAAACATGCCGATTGTGAATTCGACTCCCACTCGGAGGAAATTAATTATTTTCATTTTCTCTCCTGGGTTAGTTAATACGAACCGTGGCATTGAGTTCCAGCAGTCAACATGTAATGTCTCGATAAATATGCGGAATGCAGGAAACGGAGTGTCTTTACACCAGATTCCCTTCCCACAAATCATTATATAGAAATTAGGTCTCTTATGTTTTTTTATATTTTTTTCCAGTTGTATCCCGCATATAGCGGGGTCGGCAGGCGGATCCTAGTGTTATGATACTCTGTTCTCTACTTTTCACTGAATTTTTGAGACATTGCGTGTTGAATGGTTGACTCAACGACCTTCCTTAAATAATAATAATGATTAGAAAAATTAGATAATCTGTGTATATTTCTTGTAATGTACGTAACATAAAAATAACACGGCTACGCCCTAATGGTTACGTATTGCGCCCACGCACGCCCTTTAACGTATCACTTACTGCCATACACAACTGGAGTTTGTACTGATATTATAAAGCTGTAGAGTATGTCTGATTGAACACGCTAATCTCAGAAACCATTGGTTTGAATTTAAAAAAAAATGTTTCGCAAATTGCCCAGTGTATTTGTTGAGGAATGCTATACTCGTATATAGGTATATATATGATACCACGTTAGGTAAGTAAGTCTTCATGTTATCTCAGAGGTATCTCAAGGACTCAATCATGTGTTACACAACTCTTATTATTTAAATTTAAAAAACGCAGACAAAGTCACAGGTAAACGCTAGTATAATAATACAATTTGCTCAGAATATGAAAAGTTCCGTATATTAAAAAGGAAATGGATATAGAATAGAAAGCAGACACCGCAGTCCACTGGGGCTAAGTCTAAGTCTAGTCTAGACAGGTTCAACGCACAGACGACAAAGGGTTTTCCTTTACATTAATACGATTTTTCGTCTACCGTAGTGGTTATTGCCCTTTTACTGAAAGGCTGCGTATAGTATATACTACATGCAGGATAGGCAGAGGGAACCTAATGTTAAAGCACTCCGTTCCCCAAATGTTGCCGAATCATTAAGACATTGCGGGTTGAGTAGCGGAACTCAACACCGCACTTTCCCTTGGCACCTAATAGTAATTGATTACCCCGAGTAATCATATATACCTAACAGTAATAGTCATTCATTACTTCTATACTAAGTTATTGCCCCGAGTGGGAATCAAACCCACACATATGTTTATAGCCACACACTTGTGAAACTGACCGCAAAAATAAATAGCAACTTAAGCATTATAACTTTAGAAGATAATACATTTATTTAATGTTCATTTTATTGGTTTTGTAAAAGAACATTTAATATATTATCGTAGCTTCATGTTGTATCCCGCATATAGTAAGTAAGCAGATAAAATCACGCGTATATCACAGATAACAGGACAAACACCAGGAACCTGGGAACCTAGTGTTTAGGCACTACGTTCCCAGTAAGACGCTTCCGTTTCCCACATTCCACCGACTTCTGCAAGCATTGCATAGCAAAAGTTAAGGTCGCGCTCTACCTCGTTATCAATATGAAAAATTAAAAATATTAAATATGTTATTTCCTAAAGTGGGAATCAACCCATCAGGAGGACGAACGTGCGAACGTTCGTACTGACCTCTGGTTTATTTAAATAAGTTTATCATTTGTCTAATCATTACCTAAATAGTAAAGAATTTTGTCTACTTGACGCTACGACATACGTGAGATGCTTATAAATTAAAATATACATATTAAATCAATTAATACTATATATTTCCTTTAATATATACCTATATATGTCTTGTGGTGTAGTTAATAGTCACAGTGGATGTCATTTTGTTAGGGTTACAATCTCAAAGGGTGAAACGGGACCCTGTTACTAAGACTCCGCTGTCCGCCTGTTACCAGGCTGTACCTTTTGAACCGTGACAGAAAGTAAAAATAGTCACAGACGATATCTTTCTGATGCCGTTTAACAAGAAATACGAAATTATACATAACAAAATAAACTCAAATTTTCGCGGAATTTGAAAGACATTGCACGTTGAGTGGTGGAATTCAACGCTACGCTTTGCATCGTTTCGTGTAAGTATGGAAAACAAAATATTAATCAATTCTTTTCCCCGAGAGGGACTTGAACCTGCAACCGTCGCGTTTACAATCAGACAGCCTCTTACAGTCAATTAGAACTCGTATAACAAATTTTATACTTACTCCGTCCGAATAAGCAAAACATTTTGATCACTTCTCTATTTCTTATATTAGGATAATAATAATAATAAATAATATCACAGCTATATCACGTACAACATATTATACACTTCGTTTCATTATAAAAAATATAAGAGAAAACGGAAAAAGTAAAAAAAGGTCTTTTTTCTCTAATAAATGTAAATAAAGAAAACTTAATGTCAAGACATCACGCACTGTTTAATTTTCAATACTTTGCGTGTTGAGTGGCAAAACAAAACGCCACTCTTTGTCTAGTTACCAGAGCAAAGTAATGAAAACTAATAATTCTGTCGAGTGGAAATCATTATAATGAAATAAGATACATATTATACAAATATAACAATATCATATACATATATGTATGTAAAGTAGGAGATATGATATGTATAAGTAGTCGGTTATAAATGTGTCTTCACGCTGTATCCCGCACATAGCAGGGTACGCAGAGGCAACCTAAGAACCAAGGGCTAAGACAATCCGTTTCCATTAGACACTTCCGTTACACACTTTAATTCTTTAGGCATTACGGTGTTGAATAACAGAACACAACGCCGCGCTGTCTTGTTACTAAAATAAGAAAAAAAATGTTTCATTTCCTCGAGAGAAAATTGAACCCACAACCTTTCGCTATTACAGTCGTATACATGTGCCCCTGCGCCATGACTGGCCAAAAAAAATATTTATTTTCGGTATTATTGCTCATATTACTAAACATGTTTATTGTTATTCCCATGGTTTTATCTTATCATAATTAAAGATAAAGGGATTTTTGAATGAAAGAAAAATATATGAAAGAATAATAATTTCGCGGCCGTTGTGACGGAGCGGCACTACACCGACTGTGAACCCGATGGTTGTGTGCGTACCCAAATGTTAAAACAGGACCCTATTACTAAGACTTCGCTGTCGATCTGTCACCAGGCACCATCATGAACCTACACCTATCGCAAATTCGATAACGTACGAAATATACGAAAAATAAACATAAATTATCTATGAATCTGTATTAGATAAGATGGAGCATCGACATCTGTTTGGCCTACATTGAACGATTAAACTTTAATAGTATATGACTTAGGTGCGTTGCACTTACAAAAAGAAATTGTAGATCAAAGGACATAATTTATTTTCATTTCTTCTTGCTGGTAGCTATAAAAATTGTGGTGTTGAGTCCTGTCATCTAACATGCATCGATTAATTTGACAATGCGTGGGGAACAGAGTGTCTTAATGCTATATGCCTTGCTATACGCGGGATTCAGATACAATTCCCGTTTTCCATTAAAAAAAAATACATAGCGAACTACAACCGTCCCGCTTACAATCACGCTGTGCTGCTGCGCCACGACGGCGTCAATAAAATATACAGCATGACTTATTTTGTAACATTGACTGCAACGAATTACTCATTATGATTTGGGCACTTTTTTCTCTCAAGTGGTGAGTAGAGTGTCTTTATACTGGGCTCCTTCTACCTATCCTGCATTATACGAAATGCAACGCGAATCTTTTTTTATCTTTCTCTCTGATTAATCACGAAACAATAAAGAAAACGCAAAATAGAACACAGGCCTACCCTCTTGAACACTTTTTAAACCTACAGCTACAACCATCGCGTCAACTTTTAAATTTATTTATTGTCAACAAAAACAGATATATAAATAGTAAATCATGTTCAAATATAACACAAAAGGAGATCTTTAAAAAATGACTTTAAATTTTAAAACTAAGCGCACGTCCACCCCGCGCGGCGAATGTGTGAGTACTGTATTTTTTTTACAACTACAACTTCTACTACTATTGTTATTCTATATTTACTAGGGTCAGCTGTTTGACGATATCTTGGCGTCTCGGAAGCTCAATAGTGGGTTCAAATTCTATTTGGAGATGTGATTTTAATGATTATAAGTATTGTGGAGACGATAGTATAATATAAAAAATATGGTAATATACATTTTAAAAGAACAACTGTTGAGTTTATTGCCAGTAGAACTGCCTACTGAACCGGTGGTCATTTCCTGTAGAACAGACAGTATTGACATAATTATACAGCTTGACTTAATTCAAAAGTGCTTGTAATGGCCTAATTGAATAAAGAATATTTTGACTTTCATTTTAAAGTCAAGCAAATAGTGTATAAGCATAACGAAAAGTACAAAATTTTGTAATTTTTCACTAGGTTACATTTATTTTGCAAAAAAGCTGGCAATGCCTGACTATAAATATTTGAACTAGCAATTTCGGCGTTGAGATCTACCATCTAGGTAGCAAGGACTTTAAAACGATATGTGGAGAAGGTAGTCACTATGCATAATAAATTATATTAAAAAAAATAGAACATTATGTATATTGAGAGAGTTCCGAATATATAGCGTGTTTCTTTTTGATAATATCTTTATTTATTACTTTGATAAGCGAAACTTGTGTAAAGATCATTTCATGACTATATTAATTATGAAAGAATATATAATAAATATCTTATTCTCCTCGAGTGGGAATCGAACTTACAACTTGTCGCGCAACACACGCTTACGGCCCTGCGCCACAATAGGCCTAACAATAATATTTAAGTTACGATGATATAATGAAATAATGGTTGTGCAGTATAACTTTAATGTAACGACCCTGAATATAACGATTTCCTCAAGTTAACAAATTTTTCGAAATCCCCTAAACCTCCCTTAAGAACCGATACAAAATTTACCTTTACATTACGAATACTAGACATAAAAAGAAAGTATTATTTACCTTTATTTAACGAGTTTCATTATCTTATTACTTTATCGTCAGTTTTATATAAAATTCATGTCTCGACAGGTTCAGACTTGTTATATCTGCCGTAAGACATTTATTATTGTTTGGTGTTCTGTGAGCACTGCTGTCCAACACTGTTGTTTTAAAGTTTGCTATTTATCAAAATAAATAAAAACTGAGATCAATATTTTTTAACTTTCTTAAAACGAATAAACGTTAACTATCCTAACCTCCTAATAACAACTTACTTGATATAACGAATTATTTTCTGATTCCCTTCAGTGTCGTTAAATCGAGGTTGCATTGTAGTGTAAATTTTCTCAGGAGATTCATTACTAATATAAAAGTTTAGCTACTGTCTAAACAAGAGAAAGTGTGAAAATTATCTTAATCTTTTAAAATGGATCTCATTTTTATAAGAGATAATAATAGTCGATCATTGAATTGAGTGATATTTTACTAGGTTATGGCTTCAGTTTCAGGCCACTTAACCAGAAAACTGTGCAAAAAGTGAAGAACGGAGTGTTTTAACTCTAAGTATCACTTGCCTAGCCTGCTATGGAATAAAAGGGAATTGTAAACAATGATACCTTGTTATAGTATTAACTCAACAATATTCTAAATTGTACAATCAATTTTACAATAAAAGTTGTGGAAATAAAAATTAAATAAAATCAATGCAATATTTATGATATATGTAAAATAAATTTATTTTAAACACAATTATGTATATTATTTTAAAGTATTTTGAAAACACGTATATATAACACGATACAAAACACTCTAGAGCTCCATATTTAAAAAAAAAGCAATACATACATAATAATATAGTATAAAAGTATAATAACATAAAAATCGATTCTAAATCAATATATTATTGTATCGAAATCAAATCATTTAACTTAGCGGAAGACGTCCGCACAACGCGACGGTTAGTATCAAACTAAACAAAAGTTTATAAACACTTGCACTTGCACTACCTGCCAGTCTAGTCTAGACGCCAGACGGGGGGTAGGGGGCTAATATAATATATTGATATATCAAAAATCTGATGATATTTAATGATCGGTGCATTTGGAATGGTAATAGTTGTAGGTTAGAAAATTAAGAATATTTTTATTTATTTTTATATAGTTAAGAAAAGGCGGAATTATTATATGAAAAAACAATAATGTAATTGTTTTTAAATGTATCAGGTATGAAAAAGAATTTTCTACTTTTAAAATATGATACTCAAGAGACGCTACAGATAATGTCTACTGCTATACTGTATGTTTGTTTATTTAAAAGATACATACATAATAATATTATAATTGAACACCATGTATAGTCCGAACTTTACAGTATAAATTATTTCCTAAGAAAAAAATAAAAATCTGTATAATTCAGTCGTATTAAAATATGAACTAAATTTTGTAAGGCGACTTAGAAAATTTTGCTCATGTTTTAATATGACAATATGCTCTTCTCCTTATCAACAGTATTGCTGATAATAAATAATAATAAGATACAAGATGAAAAAAAATGCACAACAGGAAACAGTTTCCTCCACATACTTCAATGAAAAGAAAACATATGTTTTTTTTTATGTATTACAATTCTAGTTATTAACAAAATACGTACATACATATTTGTGGTGTGTACACGTTCCATTTTTTGAGTATAGAATAGATATTACGGATATAGTATAGAATAGATAGAATAGTATAGAAAGAAGGAAATCTTAATGCTAAGTTACTCCGTCTTCCATGGAGTTTTTAAGACATTGCAACTTAACACTGCCTTCTCACTGCGCTTCGTCAATTCATATATAACCATTCCCCCGATGGAGATCGAAACCACTACCGTCAAGTTTACAGTCCGACTTTGTCCCATTGCGCCACGATGTCGTCATAATATGTATCTAGTACGCACATATAATAAGCATAAGTTATAAATTAAAAGTAATGAGGACATCAATTCTCATGCACTGTCGTAATGCACCAGTCTAGACACTGAGCGATATCTGTTGAAGAAATTTTACTACTCTTTATTTGTCAGACGATTTTATTATATTGTATATCAGATGCCGCGGGTTCAATGATCCATGGATTGTACTAGAAATAGTGAGAATATAATACAGAGAGAATAGAGAGAATTGAGGCCAGTCGTGGCACAGGCGTGTGATTGTAAGCTATACTGTTTTTAGGTTCGATTCCCGTTTGTGGAAATGAATTTATTTAACATTTTCATTTCTTCGATCTGGTGTCGGGCCAACGCAATGTCTCCAGAGTTCGGCGGAAGCTACCCCGTTACATACGGGATACAGCGTGAAGCTAAGGACATGCTACTAAGATTGAGAATACACGTTTCTTTACTTTGTACTGGTAATGAAAATAATTACCACATTTAAACTATAGGGAGCCTTAAAACAGTTTTTCCGTAACTCAATACCGGTATTATATCAGCGAAGAAATTAAAACATTTTTTAAAGTGTTAATCCACACTTAGGAAAGATAAATACTTATTTAGAAAACGTATAAAAATTTGAACGTAGCGGGACTCGAACCCGCGCCTCCTGAAAACCGACCAGCCGCTCTGACCACCGAGCCATACGTTCTCTCTGAGCCATTAAAAACATTTTTTTTAATTTTTCCGAGTTGAAATCGGACCCACAATCTCACTATTTTTACCCACGACGACCTTACTATTTTTATACATGGTGTTTTTTGTAGAAGATTTAACTTAATAGAAGAATTATAGTATTATTACTTTAACATTTATAGTTTAAACGATATTCTTATTGCAAAATAAAAAACAATCGACATTTTAACAAAGGATTATTGGAAATCAGGTCATCCGCAAATAGAGACTGAGTGAATCCGTTCATGGACAGTTTGCCGAAATCTATTGTATTTAACCACATGTGGTCTACATTACTGCTTCTAACAGACTACTACAAAGGCGGCGTTTAGTTGCGCCACACATGACGCAATGTCTCAATTTCAGGCGGCAAGCGGAGATTGAAACCTGAAGAAAATTTTGTAACGTTTTTTAGATCCATTGCAGATTGTCCTGGGTTCAATTCACGTGTCACAAACAAAGAATGACTATCAAAATATTACGTTTTAGGTTGAAAACCGCAACAATACCGTTGCCGAGTAGGTCATTAACACCGCGCCGGAACTCCTATAGTACTTTGTTGTACTAAAAATGACTTTGTTATTTACATTTTGAGGATATACGAAAATAGCCCTTCAAGACGTCATTATAAAGGGCGGCGTTGAACTTCGCCACTCAATACGTAATGCCTTGAGTTGAGGGAGCGGAATGTCTTGACACTGGGTTCCCTCTGCATACCCGTAGTCTAAGCGGGATACAAAAAAACTGTATAGCCAGTTCTTTCATTGAATATGATGTTTGTAGATTCTAATTCTTACACGTAAATTTAATTATATTTATATAGGTAAAATTTAACTTAAAGGCCAATCATGGCGCAGCGGCACGAAGTGTGACTTTAAAACTGAGTGGTTGTGGGTGCGATACCCACTCGAGGATTTGAAATATTTACTTAAATTTATTTCCATTTGCTTCCAATGCCTCCAGAATTCGGCAGAGCGTGGGGAACGGAGTGTTTTAACACTAGGTTCCGTCTGCCCACCCTGCTGTGTGCGGGATACAGCGTGAAGCTGACGTAAAACTTGCACTGATGAGTAGCGACATAAAATATAGATACATGCAATAAAAATAAATATGTTTAAATGATATTTCTTGGTATTTAGACAAACTTTGACATTCATCTAAGAGTTTTGAAAAAAAAAAGGACAGCTCACATTGATTGATAGATAGGCAAAACACGTAATACTCCCACTATTAATTCATATTATTAAGCTATTTTAAAAATGTATATCGTACTAATACTTCGAATCTCATTGTAAAGATAGTTTGTGGGTTCGATTCTTGGTTGAGGGAATTAATTAATTTAATAGCCTCGCTGAGGTAATAAGATACGGTGTGTGGGAAACGGGGTGTCTCAACGGAAGGTTGTCCCCTTTGCTTACCCTGCTATATGCGAGATACAATGTGAAGCAACAAAGCTATGAATAATTAGAAACATTAAAAATGGGTTTTAACTAAAAAAAAATATTTATTACTAGTAGTCCACAAAAGGATTTCCAAAGACTCGAGTTCCAAAAAAAATGTACAAAAAGCGAAAAGCGTACTAAAATAATGTGACCTTGCTCGTATACTAAAGTACGTTCACGTTTTACCCCGGATTTGAACTGGCTGCGCAATGATGAATGAATACTGTTTAAGTGCATGTGGAAAGCATGTGGACTGCGATGGCTGGTTAGGATTCTTATTTGATAGGAGACCAAGTTTTTAGAAACATTGAGTGTCCAATGGCAGAACTCAACGTTGCGCTTAACCTTGTTACGAGAGGAGAAATGAAAATATTAAATAATTCATTCCAACTAATGGGAATCGAATCCACAACCGTTGCGTTTACGAACTGTAAACGTCCGTTGTGCCAATGTGCCATGAAGACCTAGGTAAGCTGTAAGTTAGGTAAGTATTTGCATATATTCTATACCTAATATTATAAAGCTGTAGAGCTTGTTTAGTTGATCAGTCTAATATCAGGAATGGAATCAAGTTTAAAATAAATAAATGTGTAGTGACATTGAATGCAGAAGATGAGATGAGATAAGAAATAGTCCTTGTATTGAAAACAAATAAATATTTCAATCGATTTTATGTAATCTACTGAACCTGCGACCAAAGATATCTCGGGCGTTTAGAATGTGACAACCCTTTAGTTATTGTCGTTTGACGACGTGGGCAAAGGCTAGTTTATATTATATAAATGAATAAATAATGAGACCTATTTGTAAACACGACGGCTGTGGATTCGATTCCCACTTGGAGGAATACATTATTTATATATTCATTGCCTCGGTCTGTGTCTAAGTGGCGAAAAGTGATTGGCATTAAGTTCTCTCTGCTTAGCCTCTCTCCTTTATACACCAGGATACAGCGTGAAACTAAAAACAATAACAAATAAATAAATAAATAAAGCATTTTTCGATACACCTCATGTGTAAAGGTCACGTTATAAATAAAAAAGACCTTGAATTTGCGTTTTACAATCGAAACATACAGAAATAGTACGGTTCCTTAAAAGTATTGGCGTAAATTAAGTATTTTTAAATACTCTTTAACTAGGTCGCTTTGTAACTATAAAATAAACACTAAGAAACTAAATTTAAACCACTTGTAATAACTGTGTTGACGTGAAAGGTGACAATACAATAATAATAATATGATATCATCGATCTCCATCATCGTCTGATGATGGAGCCAGAGTCTGAATAGTGGAACTCTTTTGAGGTTACTATTAATACATTCGAGTTTGGCCTCATATAATTTATAGTTTTAAGCATATTCTTCAGCACTTGTAGAGGTTGGTTTTTTGTAAGGTTTAGTAGATAAGCCTGATTTTTTACTATATTGTTAGCGTACTCGTATAAAAGAGGGTAGATTTAGGTGAAAATAATTATAAAAGCAGTAGAATTGTGTCAATCGGGGGACAGTTGCGTGTAAGTGACGGTCCCTATTGGAAGGAAACTAGTGGGAAGTATTGTTAGTAGGTGATACATATCACCTATTGCAATTACGTGGTATCCCTTTCCAAATAGTTTAAAAACATATAGACGATGTGTGTATTTATCGTGTATTTTAAAAACTATAACCGCTCCCTATTTCTAACAATATATTATTTAAATTATTTCTAACAATATATTATTTAAATTATAGTTTTGCATTCATTATCAATCCAAGAATCCACTCAAGTATTCGCCATAAAAAAATCGATTGTCCTTTACGCTTTTTCCATAGCATAGTACTTACGCTAAAAGGAACCTTGTGTTATGACAATTCGTTCCCTGCAGTCCAGGGTGGACATTTTCAAGACATTACGTGTATAGTCGCGAAACTCAACGCAGTGGTTCATCTATCAGAGCGAAGAAATAAACGTACTAAAAATATAAATTATAATCATTCCCAGCAGAAGTGCGGCGTTGAGTTCCGCCATTCAATACGCAATGCCTCCAGAACTCAGCGGAAAGTCAGGTACGGAGTGTCTTAACACGAGGTTCCCTCTACCTACCCTGCTATGTGCTAGATACAGCGTGAAGCTTATTTCATTTTTATTTTTTTATCATTTCCAGCGTCGAACCCACGACCATCGCTACGGTAGTTTCGAACAAATAATCTATCATATTATAGCATGCTTAACTATATACATATGTATGTATGTATGGCATTAACAACTAACCTTCGAATTACCATCGAAGCCATACCATGCAGTATTGTATAATATAATGTTAAATATAAACATGTTATTCTAGATTTACACGGCTTTGAAACCTTTGGACATTAGGTTTCATATATAGCGTAGGTAGTGGGTTGTGTTCCCTGTTTAAGCAAGTTGTTAATTTTATATCATAGAAGTAATTTAAGGGTAATCATTTTAAAATTACATATTATATGGTAGCGCGTCGATGATTCCTGCCACTCAACATGCAATGTCTCGAAAATTCGGCGGAAAGTGGGGGAACGCAGTGTCTTGACATTGCTATATGCAAGTTACAGCGTGAAAGTAATGTAAAAAAAATACTAGCATTTTGGAGATTAGCGTGAACAAACGCACGAACAAACAGACAAAAATCTTAAAAATCATTGTTTTTTGGTTCTACTACATTGTAAAAAGTCACCACTAACATTTTTTCTCGTGTATCTCCCATCTCCCATGCTGCAATTTTATTGTAAGTATACGTAGATATGGAAGTTGGTTAGGATAGATGTTTGTTTCACTTTCACACAAAAACTACGGAACAAATACAGATGAAACTTTACAGTAATATAACTTAAACATCAGAATAACACATAGGCTATAATTTATGTAAATCTTTTGTATAATAAAGCTACATAATAGCAATAGGTTTAAGCAGGCGAAGCCGCGTTTGGTCGCTAGTCATTTAATAATTCATATAAGTATTAATTAAAGCTATGCAAAGAATAACAAACGTTTATATAGAATTCTACACTGATTGATCATGGATAGTTGCGCTTACGCAACAACATAAACAAAAGCATGTTATATATATATTAATAGCGGGCGCGCGCAGCTTCGCCTGCTTCGTGTGCTTCGCACACTTAGGGGTGAATTCTACAAAACCATGAAACTTTTGTTCAATGAAATATTTTTAAGAGTCTGAGTTTCAAATTTTATAAAAATCGGTGCCGATTTAAAAAAATCCATACAAACTTTCAACCCCTATTAAATCCCTTTAGGGTTACATTTTTTTAAAATCCCTTAGTGGATGTCCAGATTATTAAAATAAATATCTGTCCAAATTTCACGTTTCTACGCACAGCGGTTACGGCTGTATATATTGTAATGAGATATTGTTTATCATATATATATATATATATATATATATATATATATATATATATATATATATATATATATATATATATATATATATATATATATATATATATATATATATATATATATATATATATATAAGTATATATATATATATGATAAACAATATCTCACGTAATATGAACTTGGCAGACTGGTTGGCACTATGTAAAATGAACTGTTTTTTATAACGCTTAAACGTCAATTGGTATTTAACTAATGATATTTTTTTTTATGGCTATTTAATTCACGTTTTTGATAGCGGCTCCAAAAGAAATATATATTTTACTTGTATTTACCTACTAAGTTTTTATAGTTTGTCCTCTGCATATAGCAGGATATGCAGAGGGAACCTATGGACACTCCGTTCCCCGCGCACTGTCCAATTTTCAAGACATTGCGCGTTGAGTGGCGAAATTCAACTTCGTTACCAGTGCGTGAAAATGAAAACATTAAGTAATTGTAAATTTAATGCCTAATATTTATTATTTATTTCATTACAAAGTTTAATTTCTATTAAACAATAATTCAATATAAAAATATTCATTTATTGATTTAGTCAATGACCCCTGCAAGTTCAATGACCTACGCCTAGGGTGTCTGAGGTTTTGCGTTCTTTAATATAGGTATCGAGGTCATCCGGTAGGTTGTAGGTTCGATCACCCACTAGAGGGAGTCAAATCTTCTGTTCTGTGAAGGTTAAGTGCGGTGTTCTGCTCCGCCACTTAGCACGCAACGTATCGAACTCAGCGTGAAGTTAGCAACTCGAGATATTAATGAAATCTAGATTCACCCTGTTAGTATTAAAATCCTCCACTCTCCGCCTTACCCCTGTATCCCGCATATAGCAGGATAGGCATAGGGAACATAGTGTTAAGGTACTCTGTTCCCCACGCGCCACCCTGTTAAAAGCCATGATGACAAAAGTTATCATAATTGACTTCTATTCACCTTCAAAACTATATATCGATTATTTACCTTACCTTAGGAAGGTCATGAAAATTAGAAGGACTTTTAAGGGCAAGAGTTGTAAATATTCTGGGAACGGTTAATGACTGCAGAATAATTGACCTAAAATGATAAAATCGAACCCCAACTCTAGTCTATAGCTGTCTCTGCGTTTGCTTTGTATACGACGTATAACTATAGTTGTATTAAATAGTGATAGATTTAATCCCGCATAAAGCAGGGTAGGCAAAGGAACCTAGTCCTACGAAACTCCGGTCTCTAATCTCCATCCAATTTTCGAGACAATGCGTGTTAAGTAAGTTTGTCTCGTTACTAGGACGAGGAAATGAAAATAATTCATTATTCTGATAAATTTATCAATACCTGCTTCTTAGTTTGTATAAATTGTATTTATACAAAATCAACTTGGAAATAGTCCATCCAGTAAGTGTAATAGTAATGGCAACTCAGAGCAAGTACAGTACTACAACAAGGGGTAAAGTAAAAATAGGAGAACAAATTAGGCACTTTCTCGCTTCTTCGATAAAAATGTGAACAGATACTTCAAAATAAAATAACTTACTTTATTTACAAGTCGGTAAAATTACAATTCCGTTTTATACGGGCACGTTAAACAATCAATTGTTTAAAGTACGGCGACCTCTTTAGACTTATCTATAAGAGCACACATACATACAGAATCTATAGTTGTAGATATGTGAAAGTCTAGCAAAAACTCTAGAAGCAAAAATATATAAATACACTAGTCGTCGCAAAATAAAGACTCTACTTCTCCACGTTTCCGTGGAAATTTCGGGAAATCCACCTTTAGCGCTCCTTTTTACTCTCTAACCTACCTACATTCCAAATTTCAACATCCTAAATTCACTGGTTTCGTCTGTCCATTGTCTGTCAGTCACACAGTTACGGAAGCGTTTCATTAAGTTTAGTAGAATCTCGTCCGATTATATAACCGATGGTTGCATATGGGTTCAATTCGCACTCGGAGAAATTAACTATCTACATTTTTCCACTCTGGCAATACAGAGTGCGACGTAAAGTCTCAGTATTCAATCCACAATATCTCAAATCCAGTCGAAAAGTCCGGGGTATCGTGGCGAATGCGCTCAGGCGTGTAAGCTGACTGTAAACGCGACGGTTATGGGTTGAATTTCCTCTCGAGGAAATGAAATATTTAATATTTTCATTTTGTAGCTGTGGTAACGAGGTAAAGCGTGGCGTAAATTGATAAACTGCAGAATCTTGGTGGGAAGGGAGCGCTTCAACACTAGGTTCCCATGTTCCCTCTGCCTACTCTGCCATGTCCGTAATACAGCGTGAAGCTAAAAAAGCTAAGAACTGAGTTTATTTCCACTAAGTATAGATACACTCAAGTAGATTCCTTTCTTTCAATCGCGTCATATACATAAGTCACATAAAAATAAAAATCATTGTATCAGTATAAGAAAAAATAGCCCTTAGGGTTACGGACCTCGCAAAGTGCTTCGACACGCAACACGCAAGTCGCGAGCTAAAATTATAATAGGTATGCCGATATAAATATATATCGAGAAACGAGAATACCCTGCGGTCACATTACACGTTAACCTGTATAAAAAAACAGATTCACGCTGTATCCCGCATAAAGCAGTGTGGTCAGATGAGGCGCAGTGTTAAGACACTTAGTTCTCTGTGTACCGCCCAATTTTCGACACATTGCGTGTCTTTTTTTTAGCTTTCCCACTTTCCGACCAATTCTGAAAGCATTGCGTGTTAAGTGGCCGAACTCAACGCCGTGCTCTACCTCGGCACCAGAACGATGAAATAAAAATATTGATGATATATTTCATTTACCCGTGTTGGAATCGAACCTACAACCTTCCACACGCTTGTGCCCCTGCGCCACGACAGCCCCAAATGAATATATGCGAGTGGTAAAATAACAGTCTGTTAGTTTTCTTGGACTTACTGAACTGAATTTAAAATGTATAACTGCGGCTTCGCCCTCATGGCAAGTAAAAATAGCTGAGAAATAATATGATATGACACATTCTAAGAGTCCATAGTAACTCTGACCGCAAGTACTGTGGTGAGCGGGTTACATCGAAACGATTAATGTATTATAGCCAATAACCTTCCTCTATAAATGGACAATCCATTAGAAAAATATTTGTTCAATTCGATCCAGTGGTTTCTGAGATGAGCGTGTTCGACCAAACAAATTTTTCAGCTAAAAATATTAGTATATTATAAAACATTGCCCTTTTGACCAGTCGAGTGACTAGCTTCAATAATCTTGTTTGTGAGTCAGTCAGTCATGTCAGGTTATTTTGCTGTCTACTAACATAAAATGACGTCATCATGAGACGATTTTAATGCCATAGTAGCGAGTTCAAATTTGAAAAATAAATAACAATCTGTTGTATATTATCTTCCCAAATTCTAGATCATTGCTTGTTGACTGGCATAACTTAACGCCGCACTTAATTTTACAATAACGTAGAAATGAAAATATATTATCATCAATTGAGTTTTTTTTATTTATTTAACATTGTTTGTACTTTATATATTAACAACTATAATATTATTCTTCCTATTTCCTATAATGTTTCTCTGCTCTCCGCTTTAATAAAAAAATGTGTAGTAATTTAAAATAGGTCAACGTAATAACTATAAAAAATAATGTTCTACTCTTGTTAAGCCAATCAGTGAATCATTCTTGGGAATAAAAGTCACGTGATGCAATACAGGAAGGCTATGAAATAATGGTATTTAACAGCAACTTTTGACACTTTTGTGCTGTCATGAGGCCAGTCGTGGCGCAGGGGCACAAGGTGGGATTGTAACTGGAAACTGGTTGTAGGTTCGATCCCCACTCGAGGAGATGAATTATTTACTTAAATTTATAGTACCATTACTTCGCTCTGGTGTTGAGGCAAAGCGCGGTGTTGAGTTGACACGGAATGCCTCCAGAATTCGGCAGATAGTGGGGAACGGAGTGTCTTAAGACTAGGTTCCTTCTGCCTACCCTGCTGTGTGCGGGAATACAGTGTAAAGCTGATTTCTTTATTTTTTATGTGTCTCAAAACGAGACTTTTTTTGTTTATTTTTGGAGTGTTCCGAAGTTGAAAGTTGTTATTGAATACCTATAGTATTTAATAACAATCCTAAGTGTTGGAATAACATAAAATATAACTAAACCACAATTAGTTATGAAGAGGAAACCTTTTTTTTTCCTGTACAGATAACGTTTAACGTATTAAAACTAAAATAAAAAAATAGAAATATAACGAAAAGGTTACTGCCACCGTGGCGCAATGGCACCGTATCTAGTCAGATTTACATTAGTAAGCGTTACAGTTGTAGGTTCAATTTTCAGCCGGGGGAATAAAAAAATACTTTCAATTTTTCGGTTTGCTAAAGACAAATCGAGGCGTAAGGTCAACATCCAATGTCTCGAAAATTCCGGGAACGGAGATTCCTAACAGTATCCTCTTCTTACTCTGCAATATGCGGGATACAGCGTGAAGCTAACAAAAAAATACAGGTTACTCGAGTTAAATGACACATATAGAAAAATAAGATAAAAAAATCATGCTAAAAATAATCCGTAGTAAACAAAAGAGGTCAAAGATCGTCTCTATCGTGATAAGAACACAATGGTTAAAGTACGTTTACTTTAACAGTGATAACGAATTTAGTTTAAAAGGTATTTGTACGGAGGGACTGTGTGATTGCAAACGTGATGATTGTAGGATCATTTAGCTCGTTTTTCCAGCTCCACGTTATATCCTGCACATGGCAGTAAAACCTGGAAAGAGGCAGAGGGAACCTGGGAACCTACCGTTTCTTTCCCCACACTTCTTTCCCCATTAAGACACGTTCCCCACTTTCCACCGAGGAGCTTTTTCTAGAGACTTTACGTGTTAAGTGGCGGAACTCAACGCTGTGTTTTACATCGTTAGTCTTTACCGGAGCGAGCCGATAACCATATTAAATATATTATTCCCCGCGTGGCAGTCGAACTTACAACCGTCGCCTTTACAGCTTTGCGTCACGTCGGCTTCAAGATTCAATTCGATTTACTGTCCCAAATTTAATTTACACTTGGTTGTTTTTGTCTGCGCTTTGTCTCTAGCAGGTAGTCTGAGGAGACGGAGCTCAAAGCGTACGGTTTATGGTACCTCACTTGAATAGTTTCAATAAATTTTGTTTTACTATTAGTAAAACAGCGTGGTGTTAAGTTCCACCACTCAAAATTCAATGAAAATTGGACGGTTACGGCTTACCCTTATGCGGGAAAAAAGGTGAAGCTGCTTTCTTTTTATTTATTGAATTCTTATTGGTAAAAATGGGACAAACAAAAGCAGTGAGTTCCCCTAGTCAGAAACGAACCCACAACCGTCGCGTTTACAATCATACGGTGTCCCACTACGCAGTGGCTTCAATTACAGGATATGAGTAAAGACAAAAAGGTTTATAAGAACAGTATGAATTGCACTTTTAGTTCACATGGAGATGAGTAATGGTATTTCTTAGTCATTATACACCTATTGTAAAAAAAATATGTCTGTATGTATGTTTATACTTGCAGCTTGTTCGCGGAAATACTTATACATATTATAATTATTTATTTGAATGCGGTGTGTGGGAAGCAGAGCAGGTATAGGGAACCTAGTATTAAGACACCAGTCTTAATACTAGGTTCCCTTTTCTCTGCTATATAGGGTAAAAGGTGAAAGTTACTATGTCTATATTAAGCATAGATAAGATAAGGAATGTAATTAGTACTGTATTGAAACCAGTAAAAGAGAAATGAATGATATATCATTAGATTGTTTTTATTTGTCTGGCAATTTTTTTTTCAAATATTGTGTTATTCTATTAAATCAAATTTTGAAAAATAAAAAAAATTATATTACATATATAAATAAATTACATTATATATACATACAGATGGGTGCCCATGGAAACCCATCTATGTAGTTATTTGATTATTTTAATTATTCTTAGCTTAAAAATATATTTTTACCTCTATCTACAGGTAATAGTTTGAACTAGCAACCACTGCTATTAGGTAGCTTTATTAGACATCAACTTGTACTAAATACAGATTTAACTGTAGATTTTTAGGGTTCCGTACCTTAAAAAGAAAAAACGGAACCCTTATAGTATCACTTTGTCGTCTGTCTGTCAAGGCTATTCCTCTGGATATCGCGCGGTGGTATCAAACTGAAATTTATTACCAAATATTCAGATGCACGGTCCCACACAGAAAAATACAAGCTTTTAAATCCATACAATTAAACGATACGGAAATTTACGTATAGTGTTTGTTGCGGTTTTGTTTTAAGTTATATTTCTCGTTAACTTAGAATCCTGAAGTTTTTACCGGTTTTTTATATTAAAGTATTTTCTCTAACAACATGAAGTCCTTTACTAATGTCATCATTGGAACTAGTTAATATTCAGTATTCCGTACACCTCGTGCCCATTTAGAGACACTAACAATTGCATGGCCGAACCTAACGCCTCTAACCAGGCCAGAAAATTAAAATTTTAATGGCTTCAATTCTGCAGAGTAGGCAGAGAGAACCTAGTTTCAAGATCAAAGTGGTGGAACTCAACGCTACACTTTTTCTAACTGTGTCTAAACAATATGAACCTCAAAATATTATATTGAGTCATACATATTGGTTAAAAGTGTGTCACTACAAAATAAATAAAACAAAACAAAAGTAAGCCATATGTTCAAACTTACTCTACTAACACAAATTTATTTCAAAGCTTAATAAATAATCTATACTTTATAATTTATATGAAAAATGCGTCATTTACATTCAAACGTGATGGTAGCGACTTCGAGCCCGCGTGTGTTAATATTAATCTATTATAAATAACTCTTCCGTTACTGAGCAACTAACACCCACTGGACTTGGAAAGAAACTTAGCATGTAGGTAGGTTAGAGTGTAGGCATGGACGTAGGAATAGGGGGAACCGAGTGCCCCTAAAAAAATTAATAACAAAATTTACCCTAAAAAAAAAGACCTAACGAACAAATACGTTCAAAGCTATAGTCCAGGCCCCCCTCAAAAATATATCTAGATACGCCCATGACAATAGAATCCACTCAACCCAAGTTACGAGCAACGACTTGTTTTACATACAACTTGGACTGATTAAGTAAAATACGTATGTACGAGAATGTATGTCTCTTATTGGTCGGAAAACGGAGAGTCTCAACACTAGCTGCTATGATTGTAGAGTTACATTATACAGATTGATTAAACCTACACGTGCAGGTACACAAGGCCACGTTAGTGACACGAAATCGATTCATTTTCTTTGGCATGGTACCTACGCATTATCCGTTGTATTGCCAATGCTCGTTAATGTTGTAATTATTTAATAATACATACATGGAGAAAAAACTTCTGATTGTCAGCGCGACGGTTGTGGGTTGGATTTTCACTTTACAGGTTACAAGACTAAACGGCGTTAAGTTCCGCCACCGTCATATTCTTCACGCATGGGAAAGGACGGAGTGTCTAACAGTAGGTCTCTGCTATTTGCGGGATATAACGTGAAGTGATGCTTTTCTTAGTGAAAAACAGTGTTCTTCACTTAAGTAAAAATATAATAACGTATTTTATGAAATAATCATTTTCTTGGTGAATTTGAATTCATAACCGTTTCGTCAGATACCTTCCAATCTCACAAGGCTGTTGTTCGTTTATCATCATTAGTCAAAATTTTCATAATTTTAGATCTACCGTCATATTTTATGATAATAATATAGTTAAAAAATATTTAAAATGAAAACATCGACAAAATGAACTGCCATCCCTTTTTCCTTACACTTATTGAACACTGAGCTATTGGAACTTATTTTATTAGGTCTAAAGTTGAAAATCGTTTGGTTTTCCTGAAAAGAGTATGCGTATGTACATTTCTATACCTGACAGACCCGTTATACCAAACAAAAAAGGAATTGTACCATGTACCTGAGTTCATAAACCTTTGAACAGCTGATTTTAATAAAAAAACACGATAGAAAAATCGAGACTTTTAGGTAATTTTCCGCAACTAATTAATAAATTGCAACATTTCGGGTGAAACTGTACACTATTTCCTCGTAATAAACAAGCAATTATGAAACCCGGATGAGTTAAGTAGCTTTCGTTTACGTATAACATCAATGATATGTGGTTGCTTCTCAATTTAATAGTATTATATTAGATAACTTTCTAAAAGTAAACGTTTTAGTTATTTAGTTGCATCATACTTCTAATAATGACGATAATAATTGAAGTAAAAACTTATCCATATGTTAGATTTAAAACAAAGGGATTACCTTAAGCAAGCTATACGTCTCACTCCACAAAATATCACCTGGGCTATAATATAACACTGCGATACTCGTGCCGTTTCCTCTTTAAATACATTATTGCACTTAACTGTTTATTTAATATTGTTCAAAATGAATTATTTAAAACAGAAAATTTTGTTTTCGTCAGGCGACCGTCCAACACAGGTTTTAGTCAAGAACTAAAAAAAATGTCAGCTGGCTGTGCTTGTCCCTGATTGGTTAATCGATTTAAACGTCACAGCTGTCTCACTCTCACATATATTTGACTCGCTCGCGCAGAACGAAAAAACACGAAATAACTCAATTATTCATTAGTTTTTTGTAGAATTTATACAAGATTTAAAACTCATAGGTGATTTTTAATGTCTTTTCAATTTATTTTTTAATAAATAATGTCGGATTTGTCTAATCTGAATCATATGGCATTTAAATGATATGTCAACATTCTACGTCTTAGGGAACAGCTGTTTTTGAAGGTTCTTTATTTACTTAAATCAAAGCAAGATGGCGTCACTCCTACATCAACAACAAGCTCCTTTAACAAGATTGAGACAAATAAAGTAGCTAATAATTGAAACTACATTTATTTATCTCCATTATAAGTATTATTTAAAATATTTACTCTATTTATTAAAAGTATTACAAATAAAAGTACGTAAATCTTTGTTATACTGTGTACCGAATTGAATACGGTTCTTGTGTTGACTTTTTCATTTACGTAGTCATAGCAACCGTCAAAAATAGAACTTGGCGTTTATAATCGAGTAGAATAGAAAATTTAAATATTATTTCCACTATTTAATAATAAAATAAGCCTTAAAGTAATTTTAATATATATGACATAATATATCTAAATAATATTTCAATAATGGATGTAGCCGACCTTTTAGCACGTGAAAATGAGTTTAAAAAGCTAAATAAGCAATTGGAGAAGAAAACTGAATCTTTAATGAAGGAAATTGAAAATGTCATGGTATGTTGTTTGTTATTAAAATATTGCACCTGTTAAAATTTGATTCATTGATAAATAATCCTTTTAAAGATATACTATAATGATTAATCACCAACACAATAATATTTTATTATTCCGTAACTCTATCTTTACTTTAATTTATTAATTTAACTAAAATATAAGGTATAGTATTTGTCTATCAAACAAAAAGAATATTAGAAAAAGTATTAAATCATTAAAAAGGTATCTTATAATATTTTGACATGTGTCTTACAAAATTATGAAACTATTTAATCACTTTATTTACAGCAAAAACATGATATATTTTCTGAATTTTCAAGTCCATTATTCCAAAGTCCATTACATAGACAAAATTTGAAACACAATTGCCATACACCAGAAACAAAACTATCAACTCCAGAAAAAGTAAAAGTAACTGCAAAAAAAGAAAAAGAAATAAGAAATAATCCAGAAAATTATATTGAAATACCCAAACATAATTGCAGTTGTTGCGTTTTACTTGATAATAAGAAAAATAATGATAATTTAGAGTTTTTATATGCATTTGTGTCGGTTAATGTTAAGGATAATGTGTTACCACGGTCTTTGTTGAAAGGTGATTTTTTTATTTTAGTTGCTTTGTAGCTTATGAGTAATAATTAGATTTATTAACAATTAAAGTTAGTTTTCTTTTTAACTTCACACTTGTTCCTGCATATAGCAAAGTAGGCGGGGGAAAATAGTGTTAAGACACACTGTTCCCCGCACAATGCCCTATTAATTCCCACAAGTAAGAATCGAACTGACAACCATAGTATAAAAAAAATATGGTCTTAATTTTACATAATGCAGGTCGTACATTTTTTTATTACAATATAAGTTTATTTTGTAATTTTTTGTTTGCAGATAAAATAACAGTAGAAAGTGTTTGTAAGTTTCTGTCTGCCAAATTGAAATTGATGCAAGAACAAATAGACAAACTACAGTCTAATATTGAGAAAAAGGTAAATTACATGTATGAGAGGTAGGTAAGAGTAGTAGGAGGAGAACTCGATAATCCTTCGGATATCAACTGAGGACACTGAGGTATGCCGAGACGTTTGCCGCCATTTCTCTCTCAATCTCTCTCTCTCTGGTTATCGATAATGCCTGAAGCTAAGTCCTATTTAACATAGTGATTAAGCGAAGATTTAAAAAAATGTGATATCTCATAAAGTCATCACAAGCAAAGTAGCATGCTGTAAGTAATTTGTGTGCTTTGAGGTAAGTTACAGCGCAAGGGCAAAAAAATGCGAATGTAAACGCGATAGGTTGTGGTTTCGATTACCACTTGAGGAAATTAAATACGGCTCGTTAACCGAGCGAGGAAATAACAATATTTAATATTACAAGAGTTCAGCGGAAAGTGGAGACAGAAACATCTTTACGGGAACTCAGTGTCTTAACACTAGATTTAAGGTTTATTTACCGGATACAGTGTGAAACTAAAAAAAGACTTGTGTAAGCATATTAAGTTATATTTCTGTTACAGATAAAACAATGTGATAGCCACATGACTCAAGTGGCCGAGCTGGAAAGTGAAAAAATGAATTTATTGAATAAAGCAAATTGTATGAAAGCTGAAACGGCGGACGCTAAGGCCAAATATGCAGTTGTTGCTAATAAACTTAGTGTAAGAAGACTATTTTTTACTCCACAGCCATAGCGGCATGATTAACATAGACATCGAACACACCGAATCGAGACCCAATTTTCACCTTATACAATCTATACAAGGAGCCCACTTAATTTTAAATGGTCCCGACTGTTAACCCTAATTTGAGCTAGTTTTTTATAGTTTGATGCAAACAGGTTTTATTATTTTTATAGTATTTTTTTCCTACTTATTTATATTTATTTCGTTTATATATTGAATAATATATTTCAATAGTAACTTTTCGAAAATTGGAATTTGAAACCACTGTCATGTGTGGTCTAAAATAAACTATAATTACAGAATTTAAAATACTAACTTTTTAGAAATAGAATTGTCTATCTCGCGCTCGGGTACAAAACCAAAGTAAGAAAAATTAAATAAATTGGGCCGCTAACATTAGGGCAGCCACGACTCGTCGACTGTACTGTACAAAACTATAACAACTATTTTAAAAAAATCGCGGCGTGGAGAAATGATAAAACACGATTAATTAAAAAAAGTCGTGTATTTCATTATATCTCCCCGTCGCCATTTTCTTACCACTACTAAGGACTAAAATAAAATGAAAATGATTGTAATGTAGTAATACGGCGATATTACTTCGAGTACGATACTTACGAATCCGAGGAATCTAACTCATAACCATCGGGTGTACTCCGATGAGACGCCTTGAAATGGTAATTTTTTTAAACTTATGTATGTTTCTTGGCATGTGTTTAGGAGAAAGACCGCCTATACCAGGAACAACGGAGTGTAACAGATAGACTTACATCTGATATAAAACAATTTAGAACCAAAAACATAAGTCTTGAAGCAAGATGCGCTTCTCAGGAAGAAACTATTAATAATTTGAAACAACAATTAGATCTTTTCAAAATGGCAGAAAAGGTAATTAAATTTCACGCTGTATCCCGCATTTAGCATGCTAGACAGAGGGAGCCTAGTGTTAAGTTAACACTCCAACAATCTTACCCCACTTACTGCTCTATTTTAGAGTTATTGGGTGATGAATGGCGAAATTCAATGCTGCGTTTATAAAGACAGTCGAAATATTTATATATTATCTTTTTAGGGTTTTAAGGAAAAAAGGAAACCTTTGGACCAAGATCACTTTCTTGTCCGTCTGTCATATTGTCTGTTTGTCAAGACCATTTGGCTCCAGAACGCTTGGAGAGATCGAGTTGAAATTCAAACTATGTACTCAGATCTATCCCTTAGTTACTAAAAAAAAATGTTTTTTACATTTACTTAAAATAACGCTATGGCTGTTTATATCGTGAGGAACGCTTATTTCGATATTATAAGGAGAATCAAAATTAATAAGGTACTTCCAGTTGACCTAGAATTATTAAATTTGGCAGCTATCATCTATACAAGTAGGTCTAGTTCAGGAAAAAATATAAAAACTATACATTTATGGTTAAAACTTAAAAAATAATAGTCTTAAAAGGGGGGGCAAAATTTGGTATTAAAGCCACTAGTTCAACAGAGATATAAGATGAAAGGGCGAACCTAAACGTGAATTTCCGAAAAAGCTCAAGACCTCCAATTTTTCTACTGATCCCTCGGTGGGCAAGCCCTTGTCCAGTTTTTTTTAATTATGTGTATATTTTTTATATTACAGGAATTCCGTGATTCAGCTCGCAATGCGTCATCCTCCCAAATTAATGTAATAAAAAATTTAGAAAGTAAAATAAAAAAAATTACATCGCACACACAAAGACAAAGTTCGCTCATAGATAATTTGAAAAAACAAATAAATATACTTCAAACTGATAGTGCTTTAAAAGTGTTGGAAAAGGATTATTTTGATTTTCTTAATCAGGATTAGTAGGGAAATTAAGAAAGGAATCATTGTGTTTCGGATTTTTTGATATATCTATATTGTATTGTGAACGCTAGTTGTGTCAAAATAAAAAAATGAGTTTAAATTTTGTTTTTTTTTTATTTCTTTTAACCTATTTAAAAATAACGTGAATTATCTCAAGACTTAAGTCTTGAGATAACACATTTGCTTACATTAATGTCAAGACATAGCGCAATGTTGAGTTCTGCTAATAATTTAGGAAATAAAATAAAACAAAGAACAACAAACATACAAAATCATAGTTCTCTGATAGAAAATTTGAAAAAAAAAAACAAATATGTTTACCTCAAACTGATAATGCTTTAAAAGAATAAGAATGGGTTTTTTTGATTTACTTTTTGTGAAAAATTGAAAATTTATGTAAATAAAAAAAATATTGCAATGTAAAAAATATATCTACTTGGGTCAAATAGTTTCTTCTCAGTGCCGAAAAGACAAAGAAGTCGAAAGACGAATAAAAAATGCTCTGAAGGAGTGGTATTGGTGACCTCATAGAGCGTGGGGGGCATGGTGCCAATAGATTACTTAGAAAGCATCCCACACTTTTCTACATGGAAGTAGGTATAGGTAGGTACAAAAGCGTATTTTTTCATACTATTCTTTTTAGGATTCCGTACCTTTTAAGGAAAAAGAAACCCTTATATGATCAATTTGTTGTCCGTCCGTCCGTGGTGTGGAGCAGTTAAATACTACAAAATAATAGCCTTAAAGTTAGTACAATTGAGGCATCAAATAAAAGGCTCTGGATAAGCTACGCTTGAATTTCAGAAAATCCTGACATCTCCAATTTTTTCTACCGAGGGGTGGATGAGCCCAACTCGCGCTTGCCCGGTTTTTTATTTTAATTTTGCAAATTATAAAAATAATATATATTTTATATAGCTTGAGACCGAGCTTGAGCGTCTTAAGACACAATGTGACAGTATGTGTAGGTAAAGTCGATTGTCGTAAGTTCGATTCCCTCTCGGGAAAAAAAAAATAATTCATTTCTCTGTTCAGGCAACTTTAAATATAATTGTAAACATGAATTCGGCCCGAAAACGGAGAACCGAGTCTTACACACACAGGGCTTTTTTTTGTCTACCCTACTACATACGTGACACAGCGTGAAGCAGAAAATAATCCTACTGTGATCTTCATATATTATGATATGCACTATTAGATATCTAACGTCATTACTACGTAATACGACAAGTATTTAACGTGAAGTCATTTGTGGCAGTGGGGCAGATATATTGTACTTTACCGCAATGTAACCATAATTTAATGAAATTACAAATTTTCTTACTTTTTTAGTACCTTATAAATTTTGTCAAGATTGCTGCGTTCTTAACTTTATTTCGAAACCTCGTATTTGTTTCGACATGAGCGTGGATAACGGTAAAACAGTTTTTTTAATCATGCCGTATCCCGCATACCGCATGGTAGAGAGAGAAAACTTTGTGTTGAGATACTCCGTTCTCCACTTCAATAACAAATAATATTAGTAATTATAAATCCTCGTCAGCAACGACTGCCACGACCGTGCCCTATTATACTATTATAAAATAAAAAAATAAATCAGCTTCACGTTGTATCCCGCACACAGCAAGGTAGGCTGAGGGAATCAAGTGTTAAGACACTCTTTCTGCTGAATTGTGGAACTCAACGCCGCGCTTAGCCTCGACACCAGAGCGATGAAATGGAAATAATAACTTAAGTAAATATTTCATGTCCTGGAGTGGGGATCGAACCCACAACCAGTCGGCTTTACAGTCACACTTCGTGCCATTGAGCCACGACTGGCCTCTATTATAATTAAATAATACTACATACAGAAAAACAGCGCTTTCAGTTTAAACGTTGTCCACGTTTTAAATTTCGTATTAATTATTATGACTTCAACAGGGCCACTGCGTTTACGTAGACTATGAATGTCTATTAATTTTAAGATATTTTCTTTTTAATGTGTTCTTTCAATTGCCCAAGGAACCTACCAAATTGCACCGTAATGTGTGCCAGCCGTGCCCTGTCCTCGTTTTTCAGTAACTAAGTAACTTTAAAGTTTGTACGAGTATATGTAAGTTTACGAGACGAGAACGAGAGACGAGAGAGAGAGACGAGAATACGACCACAATAAGATGAACATAAAAAATGTTAAAAAACATAAAATATCATTATTTAAAACATAGGACTGTCCCAAAAAAATAAAAATTATACCCATATGGAAATCTTAATGCCCTCAGATATCGAGTGACCTCTCATCGTCAAACATTACTTAGAATAACGCACACTTGTCTATGATTATATAAGTTATTATTAAAAATGCGTATTATTTTTTTTATTTTCTCCGTATTCTCCGTGCTTTCGATGGTGAACGGAGAACATATGGTTGTAGGCAATGTGGCGAATAGAGTAGTGATGGTACACCATGAAGCGGTTAAATATAATCCTATACCATTTATAAAAAGAGTGAAAAGTTTCTTCTATTCCTCTCCGCAGAATAAAATTATACAAGTGAGTTCTTTTTTATATTTTATTATCTATTGGGTTATAGGTTAGCACACTTGTGCTGTCTTATTTTTTTTTTAATTATTTAATATCCGAATAATCCGAATCCGAATCCGTGGATAGTTTACTTAACAAAATATTTTAAGAAGTTAAAACTCCAATGCATAAAAAATATTTAGTTTTATTATAAGACTGTTCTGTTTCGCATTTGGACGAAACCAAACGTTTCATATCAGCAAAAAGTATTGCTAGATTCATGATGTATAACTTTTTTATTATTTAGTTAACTTTTCATGCTAACTAAATAATAAAAAATTATTAAGCATATTACGATATTAGATTTCTTCACTAACGAACATAATACAAATGTCGTAAAATACACAAATAGCTTAGAACTAAGTGATTTGTCGAAAAAAAAGAAAGTTAGGAATGGAAGGGTTAATGGCCACAGAGTGTCGTAGCACTAGGTTCCTAAGTTCTCTCTGCCTACCCTGCCATGTGCGCTATACAGCGTGAAGCTAAAAAAAACCCCGATTAGAGATCAAATCGGGGTTTTTTTTAGCTTCACGCTGTCTAAATGGTGTAAAATGTATCATAACATAAATAAAACACAATAATATTATTAATGAATAAATTGCTTTTCAGGGTATCCAAGCATTAGACAATGCTCACAGTAAAGCGTCAGTAAACGTGACAGCGGGTGGAGTTGGCAAAAGCTTTGTTAACCTCAGATTTAAAAGTGAAAGAGGCAGTGGCTTGGACTACGATGTGGGAATATATATGTTTCCTGATTACTTATAACTTAGAATTTTAAGCAGAGATAATTTAGTCATATATCTCATTTTTCTCTATTTTCTGTCTATCCTTAGATAGACCCTTGTCTGTATTTAGAAGTTGACTATAGAAACTTAGTAACTACCATTTATTTTCACTTATCTATGAGTACATTTATTATCAGATTGAGATTTCTTTTTAGAAATAATACCAATATTTTTTTTTGTAAGATAATCCATTTTATTTTATACACTAATATAATTAATGTTATGATAGCTTAAGATATTAAACATTTTCTATTTAATTATACTTAAGTATCTACTTAAAATTAAAAAATTGTACTCTTCTGGACTATCATTTAAATTCTGAAGTTAAATAAAATATATTTAAAAAAATTAAAATGTCTTTTATTGATCTTCTCCTCTTTTAGAATGCCCTCACCTATATAGAAATTAAATGACTTTTTTTTTATTTTGTTTTTATCAGAATTATGCATTGGTTGATTTTGCACATATCGTGTTGAGATTGTATATATCGTTTTAATATGCCAAATCGAATGAATAAATAAATAAATTAATCGAAATTTGTATTACATTTTAAAACTTTATTTATTATCTGTATTTAAACTATCACTTAAAATTTAATGAGCTAGCAACACTTAGCGACCATTAACAAAAAGTCATCTGTGAATTTCATTCACGCGAAAATAAAACTTAAAACGAACAATTATTAACAATTAAAACTCAAAATAACAAGAAAAAAGAAATTATCAAGACGGGGCCCGTCGTACTCCATGTCAGATACCCAAGGAAGAGGCCAAGAGGCCATGTTAGATACCCGTAGACCTTATTTCTACCCAGATAGCAGCAGCGACACTGAAGAATACAAACGGGACGTAGAGGAAAGAAACAAACGACTATCCAAACGTAACGGTCAGAATATAAGACGTATACAGTCCACAATGCCGCCTAAAAACCAAGCTGTGCCTATACCTTCGACATCTAGCCAGGATCCTTTGAAGAAATTGAGGAATCAGCTCCAAGATAGGATTACATTGGTGGTAGATGATACAAGATTTGTAGTGGATCCAGCTCAGTTCACAGCACATCCTAATACTATGTTGGGACGCATGTTCAGTTCTGGTGAGTGCCTTTGTGTTGGTAAGTCTGACCCATAGATATTTAGTCTATTGAATAATCTAGGTTTTAGATTTTTTTTATCTTCCTCGTTTTAATGACGCAGAGAGCCACAATATTCACGTATAGATTTCGAAATAATGTTTTTTGAAAGTACATGGTTAAACAAAAGAACCATGATTAAGTGATATTTTAATAAGATTTTTTGTGTTGATATTTTATTCAAATACAAAAAGTATTTTTTGTATAACATTATTAATTATATTTTTTTTATATTGAACTCACCACACTTTGTGCCACTGAGTAAAATCGACTAGTTGTCTGTTCCACTCAAGGAAATGAAATATCTATTTAAATTTATATTTCTGCACTTAACATGCAATATGGTCCTCCTTTTTCGGCGGAAGGTGAAGAATGGAGTGTCTTAACACTAGGTTCCCTCTACCTACCCTGCTGTGTGTGTGTGGGATAGAACAAGAAGCTGATATAAAAAAATATTATTTTATGTTCAGTAATAGGACACACATTTACTTTTACATACATTTTGCATATACCTATTGACATAAATAGTATTATCTATTATTTTCTTTGGCTCATTTCTATGTAGAGATATAAAATTAAAGATTTATTACTAGAAGTTTCTATGAAATTGTTTTATAGATATGTTATTATCAATTATTGTGTAATCCATAACTTCAATCATTTATATTATATTATTACAGTAGTAACAATTATATTGATTTACAACTTTTTAAAGTGACTGAATATTTAACTATACCTTTATTTCCAGTGAAAAACATTTAGTGCATTTTTTCACCATTCACCAGAGTATGCAAGAGCAGTGAGGAAATGAGAATGATTAATTTTCCCGAATGGAAATTGTACCCACAACTATAATATTTATAGACAGAAATCCTATTACACCACAAAGTCTCTCTAAATATTTTTCGTTTTATTGCAAAAAAATCTTTCCTTTCTAAAAGAATTTAAATTTTTTTAATGCATAAGTTGTTCTTTATTACACAATGTTACTGTTAAGTTCCACCACTCAACACACAATGCCTTAAAAATATGTGGTGTATTGGGAACAAACTGTTTTAACATTAGGTTCCCTCCACCTAACCTGATATATGCAGGATACAGCATGAAGCCGAATAAAAAACCTATAAATCTTTTGTGAGTCAACATTTGAAAGTTATTGAGTAAATAACAATGTGTTATACCTACCTGGTAGTGAGATTTGTTGTTTACCCTGTTCATTGAGTCAGATGTTTCTAGAACGAAATGTTTATGTATAAACACTCTCATGGTGTACTGCAAGGTTTCACTGTACATGTCGTTGTTGTGGGTTCAATACCAAGTTAGAGAAATGCATTAATTTAAATTCATTTGATAGTACAAAATAGAAGAAGATTCAAAACTGCTTATGACAACATTGTTTAGAACAACACACTGGTTAAATTGACCAAAATCTGGGCTTCCCGCTGAATTAAACGGCCTTATAAAAATATAAGTAATAAATAAAATAAGTCTTAATCGAAATGGAATGTCTTAATTCTGGCTTCCCTTTGCCTACCCTGCTTTGTACTGGATACAGCTTGAAGCTACAAAACGTAATATGTACAAGTAATTAAGGTAACGATTCTAACAATTATAATCACTGTTCGCATCCGTTTCGTTCGTTTTAGATGACTAATTATTGGGACAAGAAAAATCTTTCTTTTTAGTATTTTTGTCCAAAAAAGTTAATTAAGTTATATCGATACTATATACTTGAGGCCAGACGTTGCGCAGGGGCACAAGTGTGAGACTGTAAATGGGTCCGTTGCACTCGGGGTGGACATAGGCTTTATGTATTTTCATTAGTTATTTGTAATAATTACTTCTTTTTTTTTCAAATTTAGGTATAGAATTCACCCATCCAAACGAGCGTGGTGAATACGAAGTGGCAGAAGGTATTTCGGCCACAGTCTTCAGGGCCATCCTGGAGTATTACCGAGGTGGCACCATCAGGTGTCCACCGACTGTCTCCGTTCAAGAGTTGAGGGAGGCTTGTGATTACTTGCTGGTGCCTTTTGATGCTAATACTGTTAGATGTCAGGTAATTTATGTGGACTTAGATTATATATAATCTTTTGTTGGCTAGTGTTTAAGAAACAATATTAAAGATTTTTTAAATGATGTAGGGAATCTCTCCCTGACAATAACATAGTTCCGCTGCAGTCTTCAACATTGGGCGGTGTGGGAAGTAAAGTGTCTTAATACTAGGTTCCCTCTGCAGGGTACTGTGAACAGCTTAAAGTAATATTAAGTATTAAAGAAAAAAGTGTAATAAGTTTTGTGTTCATCTCCATTCGATAATTTACTATATTTAGCGATGACAAATGGTGGCGTTTAGTTCCGCCATTGAATATGCAATGATAAGTTGGGGCGGAAAGCGGAGAACTGAGTATCTTGACACTAGGTTCTATCTGTCTGGCTCTATCTACTTTACGGGACACAGCGCGATATTGAAAAATAAAGTACAAATTGATTGATCTGCACTAGATTCTTTGTATCCTTCTCCCACAATGATAATAAATAATAAAAATATTAAATAAAAATTTCGAATCTTCCAGAATCTCCGAGGTCTGCTCCACGAGCTCTCAAATGAAGGAGCTCGTCGCCAGTTCGAATCGTTTCTCGAACGTCTTATTTTACCATTAATGGTGGAATCAGCACAATGCGGGGACAGAGAGTGTCATGTAGTGGTACTTTTAGATGACGATTCGGTGGAGTGGGACGCTGAGTATCCTCCTCAGATGGGAGATGAGTACAGCCAGACTGTCCTGTCCACGCCCTTGTACCGGTTCTTCAAGTATATTGAAAATAGGTTAGTATTATTCTTTTATATAAAATGTAATAGAAACTAGTGACATTATATCCACATATAAAATTAAAGGTGTCTAACATTGGACTAATCATTATTACAGAGACGTTGCCAAACAAGTGATGAAAGAGCGAGGCCTCAAGAAAATTCGTCTAGGTGTAGAAGGTTATCCAACATACAAAGAGAAAGTTCGAGAAAGACCCGGAGGCAGAGCGGAAGTCATATACAATTACGTCCAAAGACCATTCATCCACATGTCCTGGGAAAAAGAAGAAGCAAAAAGCCGCCATGTTGATTTCCAATGTTTTAAATCAAAATCAGTTACCAACTTGGCCGAAGCTACTGCTGATCCAGTGATAGAATTAGAGCCTATCAGGGCAAGGGATGATGTGGAGGTTCAGGATCCCGGGGAGCTTCAGGATCCTGGAGAAGTCTTGGAGGAAGAGCAGTGATCTCCGGTAAAGGCTGTCAAGGCATTGTTTCTGTTCTTGTGTTGGTATAAATTACAATGAAGTGAAGTGATTGATGTTTTGTGATGGTAGCCTTTTCAAATGGAATTTTTGTTTTATATATATATAATGTATTATCAATTATTTTGATTAATAAATTGCTAATGGGATTTTTACTTGTTTTACATGGATAGAAATTATCTTTTGTAAAAATAGGTTCAAATATGTTTTACATTTTTAAGGTGTTATTACATTTAACCACACTTAGGAAAGAAATATACTTATTAAGAAAACATAAAAAATTTAACGTAGCAGGATTTGAACCAGCGCCTCTGGAAAGCGTCCAAAGACGGATGGATGGTTTCAAAGAGGCGCGGGTTCAAATCCTATTAAGTTCAAATTATTTAACTTTTCCTTAAAAAAATATAAACGATTTCTTAATAAGTAGTATGTTCTATTGTTGTTTATAGGTGAGAAATTATTGTAATACTAAAAACCTAAAGCTAAAAAATAATATCATATGTATAATGTTTGTAAGACTGTACTTGTTTTATTGAGATTATGTGTCTCTAACTGTAAATGCCATTGTTGTGTAATGTGTTTATAAAAAAAATTAGAGGCTGAAAAATTTTAAGCTTGATTTAAATTTTAATGATTGAATGAATCATAGGATTAAATATACATATGTATGTAGATTTTTTTAAACTCGTAATTGTACTCGCAATGGTGTTGCTATTAAACGAAATATAAATAAAATCAAATATTTTGTTTTATTTTGTTAGTTATTAAGTGAGGCCATTGTGATGCAGAATTTTGCCCAATTTGAATTTTCCGTATCTGGTAACAAGTATGAGATCCGCCACTAGGTACATAATTTTCTTGAGATTTTCGAGGAGAGTGTGGAATAGGGTGTCTTTAAAATATTAATATTATATTGTAAAGAAACTCTATTCAACACTCTCCGCCAAAATCTGTATATATAATATTGTTAATAATATTATTGCATATGTTAGAAATTTAGTTTTCGCCACGACAATATCGGGGGGGAGGGAAAGTTATTGTCAATAATACAGGAACGCTCCTGCTTTTTATTCAAGATGAACAACGAAAACAGAGTTAACTTAACTTCACACTTTATCCCTAGCGGGGGAGTCAGAGAGAACGGAGCGCCAAACGCTACGGTCTCTACATACCTCTTTCGCCTCGTCCACTGTCATCAACCTCTTCATACATGCCCTCCGGGGGATCCTCATGCTTTTTACGTGACCTTCCTCCAGTATCTTTGATACAGTGTTTTCGAAGGTCAACCGAGGTCTCCCCCTACCTTTCTAACCACTCACTTTTCCATCACAAATCTTTTTTGCCGTTCTTTCCTCGCTCATTCGTTCGACGTGCCAGCTGAGCACGTTCTTCTCCATTCTCACCGTGACATCCTCGCTGGTACCTACCATTCTGTGTACCTCTTCATTGCGGATTCGATCAGCAGCAGAAAACAGAGTTAATAGCGAAAATAACATTGATGTTACTACTCCCACGGATTTATAGAGTTTATTAACACATGGTACACTTATCCAGAGCTTTAGAATACGTCCATTGATGCATATCATAGTAAAGTTAAAAATATTGTGCGCTTAGCGGAATATTTTTAGCTTAAACTTCTCGATATTTACAAAAAAAATAACCAAATAGAGAAAAATTTTTTTGAAAGCTCTCATCCTCTTGTAATTTTTGAATCATTCTGTTAGTAAAATTAGCTTCCTGCGGCACACATAGCAGGGTGGGTAAAGGAAACCTAGTATTAAGACACTCTGTTCCCCGTTGTAAGCCGAATTCTGAAAGCATTGTGTGTTGAGTGGCGGATCTCAACGCTGCACTTTGCCTCGACACGATATATACGATATAATTTCCTCGAGCGGGAATCGGTTCGATTTCTTGACCTTGGCTACGAATATTTCATATATTCTTCATGATCATCATTTATTTAATCATTTCATGTTATTGTCAATACAATATTGACCATAATATTGTTCAATATTGATGCCTCCAGGATTCGATGGAAAATTGGGAATGAAGTGTCTTCACGTGCCCGCACGACAATATTATTGACAATAACCCTGCCTCCCCGATATTGCCGTGACCAAAATAGAATTTCAAGAAATCTACAATACACTGCACACACACAATATTAATAACAATATGTACTTTATTGACAATATTATTGTACGTGTGCGGCCAGGCTTAGGCAATATTATTAGAATAAATTATTAATCAAATAAACACACAAATACAGATTATATATACAGTAAAATTATGGAAAAAATAAAAAAATCGGGTAGGTACATTTTTATTTCTCCCCATCTCTTAATTAATGTATAATAAATTTATTTTATAATAAATATATAATATAAAATTAAATAAAAATATTTTTAAAAAATCTATAAATTCTCCACTAATTTACGTAAATCACAATGTGAGACATAATATGAAGATATGAATGAGTATAAAATATTGCGAAATACAATTAACTTTCAAATTCCCGCAACTTTCGTGACCTATTCCCTTATCATTTATAACTATTTAATTATTTACAACTATACAATAATCATACAACGTATGAAATTAAAAATAAATAAACCTTGTTCGTGACCGTGAAAACGCGGCTGTTGCCAATACTCGCGAAAAAAAATTTCAAAATTCCGCCCCTCTAGGTTATTGAACTGTCTACTGTCAAACCGCGGAGTGGTTAATAAATGTACTGTTTTCTTTATTTTTAATTATTTTGACATTAAATCAGAATCTAAAAGTGAAAAAGTTGAAACAGAAATGTGATATTACAACGTATTAATAATATTAGTGACATAATTATAAGTATAAAATCAAGAATTTACATTTTAATATTAAGGAATTTTTTCACGTTTTTTACTGGTCATTTATCAATTATTATGGAAAATAAGGAGGAATATCATGATCCCGACTACCCAGAGGCTTCTGTTAGTGTTAAAGAAGAAGTACCAGACGTTTCAGAAGATGATAAAATACAGAAAATCAAAGAGATAATTCACCGCGAGTTAAGAAATGAATTGAGTGTAAGAGAAAACGAAGTAACGCTAATAGATCAAAGGTTAATCTATACTTATCATGTTTATTATATTGTATAGTAAATAACTATTATGGTTAAGTCCACGACTGTATAGTGTGATGGAAAAAATATGAAGTTATTATACTTTTTCACATGTGTTAAATGTTTTGTTAGTTCTGGGAAAACTCCTCCAATTGTTAGAAATATAATTTTTCGTGATAGTAAAAGTGTATAATAATATACTAATGATCTATATCATTTTTATGGGTAAATTTCTATCAAAATTCATATCTATACTATCTGTTCTAATATTATTAATCTAAAGAGTTTGTTTGTTTGAACATTCTATATCAGTATTCTTTGATATTAAAAAAAAGATTTTGTATAGTCTACTTATTGAAGAAGATTAGGCCATATAACATTGTATTTATCATTTTAATATAATTCATTATTCTCATTTAACTATTTTAGCACCAGACTTCAAAATGATTAACAAGCATAAACCAATTAAAAACATTCTGTTACACTGTTAATAAAAAAAATAATTTTTTTACAGAATGACATCAGCCCGTAGATTTCTACACCAATTGAGATATGCACTAGTCAATAATTATTATAAGGATCAAAAGTTACAGTTAACTAACAGTCAAATTGAAGATGATGTTGCTGCACAGACTGAACCTAGGGCCAGAGCTGAGGTAAGAATTTAATATATTGCTTCTTGTTCAATGCCACATAGCAGGGTTGGCCAAAAGAATCTAGTATTAAGATATGTGAGAGTAATCTAGTATCGGAAAGATTCTCAAGTGGTAGCCACAAAACCGGACAACGCTCAATGCCTTCACCAGATGGTCCAACAATTTGGTCATAGTTACAGAAAGCCACTGTATGCATGCAGCACAGGACCAACATAAAAAATATGAGGACCCCCTGGTAAGCATGTATATAGAGGTTGATGACAGTGGATGACAGAAGGTTTGTAGAGACAGACAGGAAGGTTGCAGTTTGCAGAGGTTTGCAGATAATGCAGTGAAGCTAAAAATAAGAGTATCAGACCAAGTTTGAGTCACTATGTGTCATATGAAACACCTATAGTAGAGATTGATTCACAATGACCAAGCTTGCAGCCAGGTGTTTGATTGAACTGTGCCATGACAGGCTTAATTAATATATGATAGAGTATTATTTATAATAACTAAAAGTATGAAAAAATATTTGTACACTACTGTGTATTAGTCACACCATGTATTGACAACTGGGTGGTGCATGGGGAATGGAGTGTCTCAACACTACGTACCCTCTGCCATCATTGCACCTACTATATGTGCCGTAGAGAACCGTATAATATAACATAATTTTGGAGAACAGAGTCTTATAACTAGAATCTTTATTAGCATGTATAACAAAAAATATGCATATTTATTGAAAGGTATATAAAAGTAAATATAGATTTCAATAAAAATGCTTATTTTTCTCTAATGTATAAAGATAAATCTTTTAAGTAAATTGAATTCAGTCAAATAACTTTTACACTTTCATCTAATAAGTCATTAAATCCTTTTATATTTAATAATTATGTATTCCTTCCTATAAAGGAAATATTGAAAATATTTCCTTTATAGGAAATTGCTCTCTTAAAATGTAATTTTATTTTACTTAAAATAAATAAAATAAATAGTAACATATAAAAATGTACCTCTTTTTGTGTTCTACATAGAACTTGACATTGGTTAAGTGATTTATGCTCAACTGGCACACTGCACCCCATAATCAAAAAGCAATAACGTTTAAAAAATCTTCAAAATTTCATCAAATTAATATCAAGCAAAATAACACAATTGATACCAAATTTATATAACATTTTGTTATATAAATTAGTATAAAAAGGTTTTATCATTAAAAGTAAAAGTTGCTGTTTATATTTTTACTAACTACCGAGCTACAGAGCTTTTCAGAGAATTTATTTATTTTAATACAGTACGAGATCTGTAAAAGATCCTCACAAAAAAGTAATGGATATGAATACAGAGACATATAAAGATCCATCTCTGTTTTAGTATGAGAAGAAAGCTTCTCCTCTGGATAGATTCAGTCTTAGCAACAACTTATTTTTCTCTCGCCTATTTTTCCATATTATACACTTATAATATACATTTTTCCAGGTATCTTCAATATTAAGGGACAGCCAGCGGCGTTTACATCCGTCGGTTCGTAAACTTTTGGGCAAGAAGAGTGTGGATATAGAAGAAATATTCAAATCTAGGGAACCTAGGAATAAAGCCAGAAAAGATTATAGTGTAAGTTAATTTTTCTTTATGTTTTAAAATATATTACATATAAGTTCAGTTCTTTTTTGACTTAATTTATGTATGTACTTAATGTTTAGTTTTTTGTGAATTGGCTAGATAACATGCGGAGTTAAACTCTCTTTGTATAAAATATAATGTCTTTGAAAATATAAAAAAATACATGATAATATATTGAATAAAACCAATTTTATGCAATCATTTCATTTTAAAAGTGTGGGTGGGTGTGTGTGACTGTGGTAGTGTAGGTATACTAATACTACTAATAATTAATAATGGGATATATATAAACAAATTCCAGGCGATGCTCCAAAGCAAAAACTATACCATATCAGCAGACGCAACAACCTCTCTACGTCCCATTATAGAAGAGAAAATAAAACAGGAAGAGGAAGAGCCAAGTTCAAGCAAACCTAAGAAGATACCTCGACAAATAGACCCAAAAGTTAATAATGTAGTCACATTGGATGAAATAACAAGGAATAAAAAGAAACATAGATATAGGATTATTATAGGTAAAAAAAAAACAAAAAATGAAAGAGTTAAAGAGCAGTATATTTTCATAATTTAACTTTAAATTTTTTTTCAGCTTCACGCTGTATATCTGTAGGAGTAGGCTGAGGGAACCTATTGTTAAGTCACTCTGTCCCCTACTTTCCGTCAAATTTTCGAGGCTTTGAGTAGCACATACCACCTATAATTACTTTATTGTGCTGCAATTGCCATAACAATAAAAAACGTTGAAATGTCAACTTGCAATCTCCAATTATTATTTGTCACAAAATGCTTTTTTGTGACTTATTCTTCTTACAAGAGAAAGATATATGGTGTCACAGACTTTATTTTGGAACCAATGTAAACTGAATGTTTTTGTAATAGAATGTACTTACATATATTTAACCTTATCTGCAGCGCACGCGGTTAAAGTAATACGTATTATTCAAAACTTACTAAGAATTAAACCGTAACGTTATATAGCCTATAGCACTCCTGACGAATATAGCTTTCGTACAAATATAAAAAAGTATACCTGACCAATAGTTGCTGAGCTCTTAGCGTTTAAACAAAGAAACAAACAAACTCTTCCGCTTCATTATATTAGTGTAGACAATGTTTCTTAACCCCTTAATATATATATTTTTCCATTTAACTCAATTTAACAATTACATTGAAACCTATTTTATTTGCCCTGTGTAAGAGAAAACGCGTCCCCAAATGGAAACTTAAAAATATATAAATCTAATTCCAGGAAACACATCAAAATATGCACCGCCAGCATCTCGTCAAGATCGTAGCACTCATAAATGGCTCCTCTACGTGCGTGCTCCGCCTCCCCGGGACGCCTCCAGGGTGTTGCGTGCAGTTCACGTCGCGCTGCACAGGTCCTACGCGCCCCATCACGCTGTTTATATAGAGTGAGTGAGAGTTTTGTGTCGTAATAGAATAAAAGAGCTATAGTAGCTTAGTTGAAGTAATCATTAATGGTGTTTGTTTTTTATTATTTTAATACATTTCGGTCGTGTGCCATGATGTGGTAACAATGTGTCATAACGATCGTAGCTTAGTTAAATTAACCCATCGTGTTTGCTTTTATTATTAAAATAAATCAAGATCATCGAAAATGTAACAGAAATGGGTGTAAACGTGTCAAGAGAAATGGTTAAAATGTGTCATGATTTGAGAGGAATGTACCATAGTGTTGGAGGGTAGGGTCATGTCATAATAGAACAAAATCGATAAAATTGTGTCAAATGATGTGGAAAGAATGTGTCTTGGCGTGGGAGCAATCTATCATATTATGAGAGTAATGTGTATTAACGTAGGAATTTCTTGTCACAATAGAACAAAAATGTATCATAAATCTAATCTAATAAAAATCAACACTTTATTGCACAAAGATAATACATGCATTCGGTAATTTTTTAAATTTTGGTACAGTGAAAAGGCACACTATTCATTCACTATCACTCACTATTCATAATCATAAGAGCATAAGTGATCTCTTACAGGCAACTTCTTATTTATAAAAACTATTAGTAAGAAAGATATTTCTCTTATTAATTATATCATACTTATATATATATATATATATATATATATATATATATATATATATATATATATATATATATATATATATATATATATATATATATATATATATTCATTTTATAAATTACAAGTATATGTCATATAATTGTGTTTTTCAGTAAGCCCCCCTTCGTTGTATCCCGTCGCGGGTGGGGGGAGTTCCCCGCCCGCGTGACCCTGCACTTCCACCGTCCGGACGTGAACCGACCGGCCGTGTTGACGCATACCATCAAACTGGATAGACATTACACTGGGCTACAGACGCTGGGTGAGATCATAGTAACAGCTATACATGCTAGCGTTATATATAGAACTATAGTTATAGTATATCCCTAGCTCTATCCCTAAATCACTATAGAGCATCACTATGGAGAGTATGGAGAGTAGGAAGAGGGACCTAATGTCAAAATATAATGTGCGTTGGATTTTGCTTGCGCTTTCTTTTGCCAGAGAGAGGAAGTAAAATTTTATTAATTTCTCTATGTGGAGTCTACCCCACCGCCATAACGCTTACAGTCAGATGCTTTCTTACTGCCACACAAAGCCTCAGAGTTACCTAGTGAAAAAGAAAATTGATTTTATGTAAAATTGACTTTTAACAGTCAGGGTCAATATTGTTTTTATATTTTAAAATTCTATATCTCCTCCGTTGAGATTGTGTCATATGTTATACGCAACTCTTGTTATTTCCATTTGAAATTCACGGAGGCGACGATGCCGTTACACTTATTAAACAAAATACATAATTTTCAGGTGCTGAAACAGTAGCAGATGTATGGTTACACAGTACACCAGAAATGCTAGAATGTGAATTCAAACCAGAAGAAGAAACCCACTTAAAAAAACCTATAGAGCAACCAAAAAATGAAATCGAACCGGTTACCCCTAAACTAGAACCACAAGAAATAACTAAAGTGAAAGAAGAAAATGATAGTTGGCTTGATTTCTTCTCAAAAGATACAACAGAAGTGAATGTAGAGGAAATGTTAGTTAAGAATATTAAAAATGAACCTGAAGCTAATGAACCTGAAGTTGAGACTGAAGTTGAAACAGAAGCTGAAATTGAAGCTGAAACTGTAGTTAACACTGAAACTGAAGTCAAAGATAATCACATAGCAAATAAAAAAAGAATTATGAAATACATGGATCCAACGACAAGGAAGATTTATTACTTAGAAATGGATGAAAAATTTGATGTGAGTAAAGTAAGAGAAATAGTTATAAATTCACAAAATAAAAATGGCGTCAAAAATAAAAAAGTGTCGCTTCTAAAGCCTGAAGTCAAACAACAATTGAAAGCGGAAAGAAGAGAACTGAGTCATATAGAAAATGATCATTGCTACTTAAAAAGTAACGTCAGTTGGTTCAATCCTGTGCAGGTTAAAGAAAGTTACGTGGACAACTTAAAAAAAGTAGTGACCAAGTTCACTAGTGTTCGTATGATAGTGAACTATTTGTTGAAGAAGTTGCCGTTGATCAGTGATAGTGATAATGTTAGTGATAAAAGTGTACCCTTTATGGTAGACAGCGAGGACAGATATTGGAGATTGGACTTCACTAAGCGGAGGAATATGGAGGTAACTTTTCTAACTTCATTCTGTATCTCCCTTGTAGTAGGGTGGACAGAGGGAACCTAGTATTTAGCCACTGTGGGAATTTGAATGGCAGAACTCAATGCAGCTCTTTATTTGTTTACATTTTTAAAGTGTTAATCCACACCTAGGAAAGAAAAATACTTTTTAGAAAACATAAAAATTAGAATTTTAATTTACTTTTTTTTGTATTTTTCCAGTGGTCTCGAGCAAAGCTAATAAACAAAATCTTAAATGACCAATTCAAAACAGACCCAATCAAAATATGGAGAACAAAGCAAATACTCATATTTGCCAGGCTTCATGGCTTTCATCCTGTGAGGACAAAAGCTGCTCCAAAACCCGAAGAGGACAGTGAATGGTCATCATGGAATGACCTGGAAAATTCTAGAAAAACTGAATCTAATATACGGAAGATGTATCCAAATTCAAAGGACATCACTAGTTTATCATTGTTTAAAAGTGATGGTTATGCCAAAAGTGATGAAACTCTTAATATAAGTGATGATGAAGAGCTAGATGTGATAGGTGATAAACAAGTGGTAGTGAAAAATGATACAAGTGATGTAGATCTAAAAGTTTTGCCTGTCACAAATGATGATAAGCTGAAGTTTTTTTATATCGAAGCAAAATGTGCTGAAATCGGTGTGGAGTTACGGAATGAGGATGTTGGGGAGGGTTATAGTTACAGGTAGCTTATTTGTTTTACTGTATTTATTGTAAAATATAATTATTTTGTTTAAAAAGACTATTGTGATGCAGTGGGACGGCTGTGACTGTAAATGTGTTCGATTCCCACGCAGATAAAGATTGTATTTAAATTTTCATTTCGGCGCTCCGGTTGACAAAGCGCGACGTTGAGTTTCGTAACTCAACTTGCAATGTCTTAAAAATTGGGCAGTGCGTGGGGCGAATAGAGGAAATGCGTGAAGCTGAAAAGAATCTTGTGATAAAAATGCTGGAAAAGCATAAAGCTTTAAAAACTGTTGATGTCTTCAATAAATGTTTGTTTGTTTATTAAATATTTATTACTACTGTAAATAATGTCCGCAATATAAAATAGTAATTTAAATTAACGTTATTTGCATACTTCAGTAAGGTTTAATAATTCAATTAAGTTAAATAATTAATAATTTCTATTCACCTTCACGTTGTATCCCGCATACAGCGGGCTAGACACAAACAAAATTGTGGCAAAACATTCCATTCTCTACACACCTTCTAATTTTCGATACATTCCGTGTCGAGAAGAAAATAGTTTATTCTCCCGATTAGGAATTGAATCTACAACCGTCGCGCTTACAGCCAAACGCGGTGCCACTGCGCCACGACGGCCTCAATACCATATTATAGTAGTCTGAACTTCCTCCTAATTTAATTACAATCATACATCAACTCAAATAGAAAATTCTTAATTTTCTCCACACCAGTGCGGTCCACGCAGTATTACTGTCAGCCATGAAGAACTTTGCGGAAGATCTTCTCCGTTCTTCACTAGCAGACCAACTGACAGCGTCTCTCGACCCGCAGCTGCCTAATATATGGATTGGGTAAATAAACACTTTTATGTTGTACTGGAGACCCGAATAGGACTTTAGGTTTTTAAACTTATAGTCAAATGTGGTTTATGTAGTTTTTCAATATATTATAGCCAAATTATTGAAAAATTACATAATTACATATATATTCATATGCCTTGCCCATAATAGGGACTTTGGCAGAGTAATAAAAATCTTGACATCTTATATGTAAACCGAAAATTTATGAATAAGCAATTATTATATTAATAATAATTATAAGTGTTGTCTCCAGTGACTCCCGTGAATCTCTCCGTGTAGAGCACGCGTGGCGCGCGGCGCGGAGATTAACGCCGCTGTCGCGCGCCGGCCTCGCGACCTCCACTGTACGGACCACAGATAATATATGAGTTGTTGTGGACAGTTTTGTGTTTTATTTGTATCCTTTTTATCCTATAGCCATTGTGTTTATATTAGCCCTAGATCCCAGACCTATGACATTTTAGCAAAGCTGGAAGTTTTTGCATTATTAGTCCAGTACGTAGTGAGGACGGCATGCGTACTCACTAAATTGAAAGAGGGGACCTTTCAGAGGTAGCTCAAACCAAAAGTACATAAAAACCAAGCCCACCTACGTTAAAGTCGAAAGGCTCGTTTTTAAATGTTATTAAGAATATTGTATAAAAATTATATTCAATATTGCCACTCTTTACGTGGGCTTTCACTCCCGCCAGACCACAGAATAGAAAGGTTGTTTAAAATTGAGGAAAACTACGTCATACAGGCAAGCCTAAATTCTACATATATTATTTAAGGTACCATTTCGAGACCCATTATAAGCGGCCAGACCAATCCGATGTGCCAGTCATCCGGCCAGACGCGAGACGTTTCCTTGATGGCAGAATTTGTGGCATGAATGCGAGTGAGAGTGTGAGCACACTACGTTTTATACGGAAACTCATTAAAATTATAGTTGAATTTATTGTGCATTTAGTTATTTATACGATATATTAGCGAGGAGCTTGTCAAAATACAATAGTGAACATTTTATTTAAATCGATCACGCATTTCTAAGAGTAGCTAGAACAGACAGACAAAAATAAAAATAACACCGTTTTAGTTCTACTCTCTTCTGTAATAGATTTGTTCGTATTTCTATGAACATACAGAGATAAGTTAGTCATATTATAAGTATGGTTTTGTTATAAATATTTCTTGCTGATGCTATTGTGTAGTCTGACGACTCAGACATTCAACACGAAACCTTTCTTAACCCTCTGTCTACTCTGCTATATGCGGGGTAAAGCGTAAAACGGATTTTAATATATATTTAAAATACAAAGAGGATAAAAAGTAAAACGATATGAACATTATGCTTATTTTTATTGGCTTTAACGAATAACAACGCCGCGAGGTGACCGCGCGCTACGGCCGCTCCGGCTTGTACACTTAGATATTCACTGTTTGTGTAGTGTCTTTCTTCTTTCTGTAAAAAAAATAATATATAAAAAAGTACGAGTAAAAAAGACGATTAAGCACGAGAGCAATTTCATGACCGATCAACGGGAACGTGACTTACTAGAGCTGATAAATAGAGGTTAGCGGGGGAATGCACCTATTTGGTCTAAAATGAAATACACAAAAAATCGAAATTGTGTGTAATCTAGCTTGTTTGTTGCCTTTTTCGTATTTTTCCTTTATCTAAATTGAGACCGTCGTGGCACAGGAGCACAAGCGTGCAACTGTAAAAGTGGCGGTTGTGGGTTCGGCTCCTACTCGGAGCAATAAAATGTTTAATATCCTCATTCCCTCGCCTCTAGTAACGTGGCAAAGTGCGGTGTTGGGTTCCGCCACCCAACATCCGATGTCTTTAGAATTCAGCGGAAAGTAGGGACGGAAGAGTCTCAAATGGAATAAAGTGTCTTCACACTAGGTTTCCGGATTCCCTCCGCCTACCCCCTGGATATCTGCGGAATACGGTGTGAAAAGATACTGTTTGTACTGTTGTACAAACAGTATGTTCCTATTTTTTTATATTTGTTAATATATATATTCTCAACACTTACCTAAAAAAAACCTAATGAAAAGGGAACGGCACAGGTAGCCTCCAGGGTAACCGTGTGCTACGCGGGTACAGCGTGGGGTAACAGCGGGGTCGCGGGGTTCGCGGGGTTTGTGGGGTTCACGGGGTTGGGGTTCTCCTTGCGTTTGTCCATTTTGACTTTTTCCCCATTCATTATGGCTTTTATGTCGTCGGCGTCGAGCGTTTCATATCTGTAAACATGTTTTCTTATATTAAAATAATTATATATAAAATATGAAATGAAATGAAAATTTATTGTCAATATATAAGTACAGTAACCAGATACAATAAATCAAATCTATTTGTTATAGCAATCAGTAATGCAATTTTACTCTGGTTTTATTGAACTCTGGTATCCATTGTAAGATTTAACTTGTGTTATGGGTACCAGTGCTCTTACAGTTTTAGGTGACCTGGAAATCGGTAGATCCATCAATATATTGGAGACGCGATGGCTGTGGGTTCGATTCCATAAGGAGGTGTTGTTTTGGTAACAATGCTTTGTTGAGGTCCGCGCGGTGTTATTGAACACGCAGTCTCTAAAATTGTATGTGGTGTGGAGTACGGAATGTCTTAATGCCAAGTTCATGTGAGGGATACAGCACGAAATATAAATATATATGTATATTTAAAAAAAATATATTTATAACATTTTAATTTATTTTCGCGGGCATGGATTGAACTTGGGACATATTAGTTTAATAAATGGTTTTACTAACATAAAATCATTTAGTATTATTTGACACCATATTTAACTGTAACCTTTTAAATAATGCGTTAAAAAAAATCTACTATCATAAAGTTCCCTTTAGCCGCCAGAGGGAACTTAGTGTTAAGACATTTCGTATCCCACGCACCATACAACTGCCTGTTGATTAGCGGATCTCAACACCGCGCTAGGCAGAGGGTACCCGAGGACTAGTATACACATAAAGGCAAATTGGTCACGCGTTTATCGTGCGTGTGTACCCTCATATATAGATATGAAATAACTAAACATTTTTCTAATGCGACATTTTTGCAAACAAAGATTTTTGCAAAGATTTAAATAATCATTTATTAAATGCATAACAAAGAGGCCACAAGGGTGTGACTGTAAACAACAACCTATCGAAGGTTGAAGTTCGATTTCCAGTCGAGGAAATTAAATATTTTTATTTTTTCGCTCTGATGTCGAGGCAATGCGTGGCGTTGAGTTTCGTCACTCAGCACGCAATGTCTTCTAATTGGAAGGAAAGTGGGGAGTGGATTATCTTAACACTAGACTCACTCTACCTATCCTTGTACGTGCGGGATATAGCGTGAAGCTGTAAGAATATTATTTACATAACAGTCATACTAAAATAATTAATATTTTGTCTCTAAATAATATCAAACTTATGGTTGACGTCGCTAGCATCCGACGCAACAGTAAGTACGCACTTGAGCAAGGCGTCGGCGAGGGCGCGGTGTTCCCTCGCGTGAGCTTTCAGTATGGCTTTGGCGCGCTCGTAGCTTTCTGACAGGATTTTTCTTATTTCTGCGTCCACCTGATGGAGGCAAGTGTCGATACTGTTCATTTACTGATGATAATGTCTCTTTAAATGTCATTTAAGTGTTTAGTTTTAATTTTTTTTTAATTTGACTACTAACAATTGGACGTTGAATCTCGAAAGACCAAATAACGCGGTCAGACGGTGCTATGACGATATTTCTTTTCTTATGTGGTCTTTTAAGGTTTAGCTCGAAGGACTTCAATATTGTACGATTTATTCCTTGTGTATGTATTAGATACATTTTAAGATCCCGTTGACGAAGTGTGAGATTTATTGACAAGAAATAATGTGTCCTAAATTTAGTAACATAACATTTCATAATATAATATAAAAAATGTGATGTGCAAAGTGTGTGACGTCATCTATAGATGGCCCCATATAGGTGCGTAAGTTGTAGTTTGATTTAGTGAATAGTAAACTAAAGCACTAGTGGTGGTGATGTAGTGTCGCTGCAGTGGTGGTGGTAGTGCCTCACCATCTCGCTGGTGCCGGGCCCGAGCTGCTCGCCCTGGGCCCGGGGAGGCTCCAGCGCGCGGAGCCCCACCTTGTCGCTCATGCCCCACTCGCGCACCATGTGCCACGCTATCGACGTCGCCTGCTTCAGGTCCGACGAAGCACCTGCAATAGCATTGGTACATAGTAAAAACCTGAGGAGCCTGTGTGGCGGAATATAAAAATCTCAGGAACTCAGTCCATTTAACGAGGACGTCTTTATGCTATATTACAACACGGACAACGACATGAGTTTACATCTGACGACAAGAAGTAGGTCAAACTAACGTTTCATGATTTTCCTACATTATCAGATTGTACCGGTGGGTTCATGAAATGGAAAACGTATGTGCGTTTAGTAATTATATTTTACACGTCCGAGTAAACAAACGTTTATAAAATGTGGTTCGCTTATGTCCCGAACCTTTACCGATTGATACAGATGAAGTAAAAATACGTTTACAACATAATTATAAAACTCTACACGATATCCGTCAGTCACTCCCAACACCGCGGCCTGTCATGGTTTATTAATATAGGGTCATAGTGCCGCAATTAGAAATTGTCTAAATATTCATTTAAAAAAATGAATTATTTTAGTTCCTCGCTTTGATAAAAAGACAAAATGTGGCGTTAAATACCACAATTCATAAACATGGCGTGCTTTGGGAATGTAGTATCTTACCACTAGGTTCGCTCTGCGTACCCTGCTACATGATATATAAGATTTCCGAAAACTCCTTACCAGAGGTGATTTTATCAGGTCCAAAGACCAGCTCTTCAGCAGCTCTGCCACCCATCATGGTGTCCATCATTGCTAGTAACTGTTGTTTAGTTACGTGGTATCTGTAATTTGGTAATGGGTGAGAGAGTTAGTTAAATATTAAATTGGGATTAAGTTTGGCTTAACATGTCTGTTGGTTTCAATAGATATATAAAATTTCAATAGATATATAACAAATGGATAGGATTCTCTTCCCATAGGATTTGAACCCACAACTACAATAAAATGACCACTACTTACATACATAAACAAATATAAATACATGTATATACCTCTCCTTGGCTGGTATATAAGCTGTGTGACCTAAGGACGGGCCTCTGGGGATGATTGTCACTTTGTGGAGGGGATGAGCATCCTGAAATGTACGGGGAAATATATTAAATATATACATATATTTGTGTTTATACAACTTATTTTTGATGTATAGAAGGATAAGTCTAGTGTAATGATTTTCAATTTCCGTCCAAATAGGATTTTATCTGTGTCGCATACAATTCGTCCGCCATTCAGACACTTTCTTATATTATACATATTATAGCATATCCTTTGTAAAACACAATAAATATAATTTGAACTAAAGATAGACATAGTAAAACCAGTTTATTTTGGTTATTACGCATTTTTTATACCAGTTTGATGTTTACATATGTTCATGCATGTTGCTTGTGACTATATATCTATATTCCCTTCCCACTCAATTACCCTTTCCCCCTCGTTCATCTTCTCTCTCATTTTTTCTCCATTTCACCATCCACTTGCATTCATTTATTTATTCAGGGGTAAACCCCTCCACTTTTTTCTTGCCTCAATTAATTACCCCCCTTCTCACTTATGCACTTATGCACTTAATTTTCATCTTCATTTATTTATCATTTACCTTACCCACCTTAGTATAATAAGCCACAACAGCATGTCCACCCTCATGGGCTGCTGTGATCTCATTGGCCTCATCATCAGGCAGCCTAGCCCGCCTCGGAGGGACCCATCAACAGCTTATCCCGGGCTGCCTCTAGGTGCAACATGTCCACTGCAACAGCTCCTTCAGCCGCTGCCCTGACAGCTGCCTGGTTGACGAGGGCCTCGAGGTCTGCTCCAGTCAGGCCTGTGGTGCCTCGCGCCAGGGCCTCAACGTCCACTGAGGGCGAGGCTGATACACGGGATATATACATGCGGAGGATTTCTAGGCGGCCTGTGTAGTCCGGTGTTGGCACTGTTACCTGGAAAGAAAGAAAAACATATATAAACAAACTTTAAAAAAACCATATAGTGTCCTCAATATGATATGACTCAAATATTTGCATAATTATTTATGAATATTTTTATTTTCTCGTTGTCAAACGAAGCGTGGCGTTTAATTTCGCCTCTCAATACGCAATGTCTCGGAAATTGGGTAGTGAGTGAGGAACAAAGTATTTTAACACTAGCTTACCTCATAAAACTTTCTTTTTGTTTTATGTACATCATAATTGAGTTTTTTTTTAATGAAAATAGTTTGATATAGTTTACCTACCTAAATTAAAAAATAAAACGAGTTTTTTTAAATATAAACTAATAGCCCAAGATCCCTGGACCACCAGACCTACGTAATTTTAGCAAAGTTGAAATTTTGAGGACAATCAGTCATATCAACTGAATAATGTGTAGTTAAAATAGTATACGTACTAACAAACTGGAAAGTGGGGGGTTCTTTCAGAGATTCCTAATAAAGGTATATCTATGTCTGGGAGGGATGATTGAGACATTGAATTGGTCTGAGTGCTTATATGGTCTGGGGCTGGGGTCTTGAAATAGTCCGTAAATAATATATGTAAAATAAACCTTGTAGTAGCGAAATTGCTCGAATTTTTAACAACGGTCTGGAAGTAAAGGCCCACATAAAGGGTTTGGTAATAACGTAAGTAACGTAGGTGAGCGTGTTCCTTAAGGCTATACCACTGATAGACCCCACTTGCAAGTTAGTAAGTACGCGTAGAGAATTTACTAAATATTGGACAATAAATCCCCAATGACGGAGGTATGAGGGTCCTGGGATCTCAGTTAATAATGATTTGCAATTTTCTACTAAATTTGTATCATACAAATTTTAAATGAATCTATATATTTAGCTGGATTTGAACTCTGTTTAACTTACCTCGACATCAAACCGTCCAGGTCTTAATAAAGCCTGGTCTAGGTCATCTCGTCTATTTGTAGCTCCCAGTACTATCACACCTTCATTCTGATGGAAGCCATCCATTTCTGAAAGGAGCTGGTTAATTGTCTGAAAAAATAATATTTTTAGCATTAATTTAAAGTGTTATTCCACACTTTTTTCTCCAAAACTAACAAATTTTAATATAACAGGATTTGGGGTCAATAAACTTAATGGTCAAATTACATTGTGGCATTAATCTCCGTCATTTAACACTGAAATAGTGGCGTGAGTCTACAAAAAGTACCTGATTAGCATAAGGATGTAGAACACTGTTAGTCCTTTTGGCTCCGACTGAATCGATTTCATCTATGAAGATTACACAGGGCGCTCTTTCTTTTGCCGCTTCTAATAAAGAAAAGCATAAAAAAGATACATTCAAATAATAATATTTATCTGTATTTTTATTTGATAAAATAAAAAAAAAACACAACTAAAAAAAGATAAAATTATTTTTTAACTTTTATATTTAAAATAAAAAAAATAAACCAAGGCCTAGTGACACGCTTGTGCCACTGCGCCTAAATCCTAGGCGCAGTGGCACAAGAGTGCGTTTAAAGACGCGACAGTTGTGGCTTCAACTTTCACTAGGAGGAATGAAATATTTAATATTTTCATATCCTCTCTCCAGGTAACGGGAGGTGCGCCATCAAAACGCAATGCATTCCACCAAAATTCGGCGGATAGTAGAAAGCGGAAGAGTAATGGGAACTAAGGCGATCTTAACACTAGGTTCTCAGAGTCCCTCTGCCTACCCTGCTATGCGCAAGATACAGCGTGAAGCTAAAAAAATAATCAATATACGTAGTCCTAAGTTAATACCGGTTGTCGTAGCTCAGGAATACAATCACAATACTGTAACGTGACGGTTGTGGGTTCGATTCCCACTCGGGGGAGTGAATTATTATTTGCCTAGAAAATTCGGCGGAAAGTAAGGAGTGTCTTAATACCATGTTCTTTTTGGCTATCCTGCAAAGTGCGGAAAACATAGTAAAGCTAAATATTCACAACAAAATATTTTATTTTTTTTACACACATCTCCCTTATAGAAAAAAAATACAAACAGAACCTAGGGCTTAACACTGTTCTTGTCTACTTGTCTAATGTCAAAAACCGTAACAACGCGTTTTACAAAGAAAAAACATCCACTCACTAAACAAATCCCGCACTCTCCTCGCCCCTTGCCCCACCAATATCTCATCGAACTCAGGACCTGCGGCATGGAAGAACGGCACTCTGGCTTCACCGGCCACGGCTCGAGCTAGAAGGGTTTTGCCTGTCCCGGGCGGTCCCACCAGGAGCACCCCCTTGGGCAGTTTCCCGCCTAGCGAAGAGAACTTCTCCGGAGACTTGAGGAACTCCACCTGAGGGGGGGAAAATTAATATAAAAAACTAAGCAACCCAAACCACGGCTTCTAAAATAAATGTAATTAAGTATATATAGTAAAGTGTAAAATTGTTAAATATAAAATTATATTAATACTCGCTTAACGCCTTAGATCGAAGTGAAATTATATAAAATAATGTATATATATGATAATATTTTTTTATAAAAGGTATTAATTTTATTAATAAAAACAATAAAGTCAAAGTCAAACAATTTTATTCAAAATAAGAAAGTACATACTCAATTTTATATAAATACATTTAATTATTTATTATAGTGATATCCTTTCGAAACAGACTAAAGCGAACATTTCATTCCAAAGGCGTGTTATCATTTATAAAATTATTTATAAATATCCTTTAACACGCAAACGTCTTTTGATATTGTTTTTAAATTGTAATATAGAAAATTAGCTGACGTTTTCTGGGAACCTATTGTAATAGCGTACACATTATCAAATAAAAGAAACACAGATTTAAGATTATTTCTAGTATTAATATTATGAACATCACCAATTTTGGTAAAATTATTAATGTTTTTCTTAGCATACATAACATTTTCATAAACGTATTGAGATGTAACTGTCAATATATAAATTTCTTAAAACTTTTGCCTTAAGGAGTCTTTAGGACCTAAGTTATAGATTGTACGAATAGCTCGCTTCTGCAGGGCAAATATTGGTTGAACACGACAGGATCGGGTTCACCATTCAAGAATACATCGGCTTTAACGATTTTCGGGTAAGGTGTTCTAAAAATCATACATTTAATTTTTTTGCTATTAAATAGTAAGTTAATAAAACTAAACTAATGTACTACTTTCGAGAGAGCATTGTTTACATCGTCATATAAAATTTCTCGTCTTTTTATTTTAAAAATCAATGAAGTTTCATCAGGAAACAATACTATATCATGATTCTTTTCGACTAGATACGGTCAATCTAATATATAATAAAAAGAGAAAAGGACCAAGAATAGACCCTTGTGGGACCCCCATGCTGATTACTGAACCTGGAGACTTTTTGTCATTCACATTAACCCTCTGAACTCTGTCACCTAAATAAGAGTTCAGAAGATTAAGTTCACGTTTTCTTATACCCTAGTGACCAAGCTTATAGCTTCATGATCAATTTTGAGTGGTGTATGCAGTCAAAGGCTTTGAACAAATCACAAAAACTGCCAAGAGCATCCTACTATTTCTCCCAAACCATATATATCTACTCGTATTCTTTATAAGAGCTATACCAGCATCTGTAGTCGAACGACCTTTATTTAGTAAAGCCTAAAGTAAAGTTTGTTTATCGAGCATAAGATTATGTGAACTAAAACATAGTAATCACCAAAAATCTTACTAAATGAGATTAGTATAGAAACGGGACGAAAATTATAGGATTAGATGTACTACCCGATTTAAATATAGGAATGACTTCACTAAATTTCATTAGGTCAGGAAACACACCATACTATATAATATTAAATATAGTTACGAGGTGAGTGAGGTAAGGAGAATAACTCAATTAATATATATGATAAGAAAATTTGATACAATAAATAAAGTAAAAAAGGGTACGGACCAAGTGTCTGTAGTGCTGAACTAAATAATAATTAAAAACAACCAAGGCTATAGTAGGGTATAAGTCCTGCACTCCGTTGTTGCCGTATTTGCGACGTTAAAAACCTAACTTAAATCCGCTGGAGTGCAAATGGTTAAATATTACTCTAAAGTTTCATCTGAATCAGTTTAGTGGACAAAAAATAATTGAAAATTGCAAGGTGACATTTCAACTTTTTTTTATTTTAATATAGGTATTATAGGTATGTTTTAAAGGTATTGTCATCAAGGAAATTTTACGAAGATATGCTGTGGCTTTTATAGTATGTCATTTGAACATACACTTTATGAGAAAAAGTAAATTTAAAATAACTCAACGCTTCGCTTACCACGTGCACCGCAAGCACGTGAGCACGCCCTTGCCACCGGGCTTGTCCTCGCAAGCAGCCATGTTAATGCTCGCATTTTCTCAAAATTATTAAATGTATAAATTATATTGATTATCTTATGGCAAATGCAGCATAATACTAAAATAATTATAAGTGGATTGCGGGCGAAGCCACGAATGGGAGCTAGGATTATATATAAACAATTTTGATAAAATTTGAATTTGCAACTATTAAAAATATTAATACTTATTTAGAAAACGTATAAAAAATTGAACGTAGCGGGACTCGAACCCCCGCCTCCTGGAAACCGACCAGGCGCTCTGACCACTAAGCCATACGTTCTCGCCAAGCTACGTCGAAATTCTTATACGCTTGTTACAACTTATGTTGTTAGCATCTCTGTAGGGAGATTTTTACAAATTTCCGCTACCCAAAGATAATTACTAAGAATTATCGTTTGGCAAGAGAGAATACTATTTTTTAAATATTTTTTCTAAATAAGTATTTATATTTCCTAAGTGTGGAATAACACTTTAAAAATGTTTAAAAATATTAAAAATATTGTTGAAAATTCCACCTGATATGGTAAAAATTAGAAATATTATATCATATAATAATCTTTTTCATTTCCGCAATATTAAATTTTGAAAGAAACTAAATAATGGATCTGTACAAAGATGTATTGATAATTATCTATATTTTTTTAAAAGTATTTAACTGAAAGTTTCCTAAAATAAACCGTAAAAGGCTTCTAATATTTTACCTATGGCCTGAATCTGAACATATAATAAATATCTATTTATTTATTTTTTAGCACCAGGCTGTACCTTGCACATAGCAGAGGGAACCTGGGAGCCTAGTGTTAAGACACTTCTTTTCTCCAGTACCCACTGAATAGTGGAGGCATTGCGTGTTGAGTAACGGAATTCAATGCCGAGATTTGTCTCGTTATCAGAACGAAGAAATGAAAATATCACATATTTAATTTCCAGTAGAATCCGCAACATATCGTGTTTATACTCACACACCTAATGCATAATATAAGCAAAATTGCACTAACCACATCCTTCAGCTCCTGCTTAGCCTCGTCCGCGCCCTTCACATCGTCAAATGTCACAGATATATCCTCGGGGTCCACCTCCACCTGGTTGCCGAGCTGGATCCTGGCCATGTTGAGGTATTTATACTTATTATAAGGTAGAGAAAGAAGGACAGTGGATTCAAATACAATTAATTTTAAAAACCCCATTTTTCATTTTATCACCAATTTGTAGAGGATTAGGACCTTTATCTTATTGGAGGGAACATCATTTGGATATAGCAGGGTAGGCAGAGGGAACACTCTATTCTCCACATACTACACAATTTTAGAGACCTTGTGTGTTAAGTTGTGAAACTCAACGCCCCACTTAGCCATGTGTTACCAGAGCAATTTTCATCATCCCTCAAATGGAAATCAAACCCACAATAATCACGTTTATAGTCACACATTGTGCCACAACGGCCTCAACTTTAATTTGTAACTAAAAAATAAAAACATTATGTAAAGTTACCGGAAAACAGTTCCACTGACAGACGCCATCAGACTGACAAAGATGGCCAGAAACAATACAATAGTCAACAACTGTTGTACCAATTTGAGATACTTCGACGCTTTAGTACCGCGTACGTTTTCCGGATGTGAACCTGGGAATGAAAAATGAAGATATATATTGTAAATAAAAAAGGTTATTATTCCCACACGGGAATAAATGCTCTCGCATTTATTCATGGAATTAAAAATAATATTTTTAAGAATTTCCCACAAACCTGCTAAGTAACCTTCTGCGAATGCAATTTTAATTTTATCCTTTTGCTGATGTGTTAACAGTGTGTCTTCATTGAGAAGTTTCTCGAGCCTTGGAGCAACATCGGGTCCAAGGTTGGGTTTTTCAGTACTTTCTTGTACATTTAGGCCTGGAAATTTTATATTATTTAAGTTAAATTACTGGAACTGGTTTGAGGGCAGTCGTGGCGCAGCAGCACAAAATGTGAGTGTAAAACCTACTGGTTATGGGTTCGATCCCCACTCGAGGAGATGAAATATTTACTTAAAATGCATTATTTCCCTTAGTGTTGAGGCAAGGCAAATTCGGCAGAAAGTGGGGAACAGAGTGTCTTAAGACTAGGTTCCCTCTACCTACCCTGCTGTGTGTGGGATACAGTGTAAAGCTGATTTATTTATTTTTTAAGTGTCTCAAAAACTACCAATAAACTACGAGATTCTTTTTGGTTATTTTAGAGGAGATTAAATATTTACTTAAATTTATATTTCCATTTCTTCGCTCTGGTGTCGAGGAAAAAGCGCGGCGTTGAGTTCTGCCACACAACACGCAATGCCTCTAAGAATTTGGCAGAAAGTGGAGAATAGAGTGTCTTGACATTAGGTTCCCTCTGCCTATCCTGCTGTGCGGGATACAGCGTGAAGTTGATTTATTATTGACACTATTAGCTGCAGAAAATAGAGCAGTGACAGACGGTAGCAAGATGGTTGTGGATTTGGCACCGTTTAAAATTAATTTATACATGGCCAAGAATTAAAAGTGAACCTGCTGTAAAGACAAATTGTGCCATATTTTATAAGCACTTTGACAACAATGAGTAAATCGTTGAAAAAAATATGGAGCAATGGTGGCACGTAATCCTGCACATTATCCTTACTAACTACTAATTTATGTGTAATATTGCACCACTGTACATCAATGGTCTTTATCTTAGAAAGTATTATAAACAAAAAGATATATTGTATTTACATATGTATCACATTAGCTGTTATTGTAATTAATAGTTAATTACAAAAATTCAATATCTTGGAATACATTTAAACACTGTGCAATGCCTTGTTATCAAAGCAAGGAAAATGAAAATATTAAATAATTAATTCCCTTAAATGGGAATCAAGCCGTTGAGTTTATAGCCTTATACAGAGGTAATAATAAAAAATATTTTGTCACAAGTTCATGAGAATTTAGGCCACAAGTACTTGGAGAAACAAAAGTCCCACTACCAAATAAAATTTTAATCTTTCTAAAAAAATTTACCATAATACTTACAAATTAGAAAGAATTGCAATAAGCTTTGTAAATATTAGTATCTAAATATTCATGGAAATGATAAGAAATTATCTATATGTTTGTACTATTATTATGATTATTATTAACAAGTTTAATGCAGTTTAAGAAATTTTTGTAATCACATGAGATCTATTACTTATAAATTTATTAATGTATTATATAAATTATTCAAGAATATAATTTTCCAGACATTGTGTTATAATAGCAGATATTAATCTCACACACAGCCTTACCAGAGCAAGAAAGTAAAATACTTCATTTCACTACTAAGTATCAAACTAGCAGTTGTCATGTGTACATCTATATACATGAAGAAGTAACTTTTGGTATGAAATACACCAGATGTAGATGACATGGTGCACCTAGCACATCTTAGTACACACAACTATACTGACCGAAGAACTTACGCAGTCTATTTATAAGATTTGGGTTCCGCTTCAAATCTGCATGAATACCTCTCTCAGTTTTAAAACCTCTGACTTGCACATTGTATTTGAATGAGTTCTCCTGTAGGCTCCTGGTAAGTAAGCCAATAAAATTGTCAGTGAAACTAAGCTTTGTATGTTTGCCTCTAAGGTCAACAGTGACTGTAGGTGCTGACCATCCATTTTTGTTCTTTTCAAAGGAATTTGACGATATATGTGATATTTTTCTAACTGATTTCAGATTCGGTATGTCTTTTAAAACGGCTTTGGAGGACCCGGCCAGGGAGGCCATGGATCGTACATCGATTTTACACATCTCATCTACAGCATTCTTATCTATATGACGTACAGCTTCCTCGAGACTCTCCGGGCAGATTGTTGCATCATACACAAAAACTGAGCTCTCTTTACCTTTCACACTCTTATTTCTAACATTGTTATGTTTTCGCTGTCTAAATAAACTCGAATAACGTGAAGATAACTGGCTAAAACTAATAAGAATCTGCAATAACAAAAGGTTATAATGACAAATTGTTTTCAAGCGATTGTCATGTGTAAAACAATATTTAACGGATAAATAGCACTTGCCTGGTTTTGTGTGTTTATAGAATTCAGTGAGAACATGTTACATGTATGTTATATATGTTTTTATTTGTCTAAATATTGCACTAGGTAATTTTGTAGGTAAGCTTTTATAAGTCCTGACATTAATCCGCTGAAAAACATGGCGAACTATGACTCGATTAACATAGATATCGATACTAGATTGCACAAAGATATGAAATTGAAAATTTTGAAAATTGTATAATAATTTGTTTTTATAAATAAAATATGAATAAAAAAATTTATAAAACAAGAAAAATAAATACAATCAGTGTGACGTTTATATTTCAGCGCAGTTCATGTTATAAATTTTATATAAATTTAATTTGGAAATTATTATTTTTTTTCTGTTTATTAAATATTTAAGTGTTCCGGGTGTAGGTAGGGTAGGTGTTTCTTGGCTTTTTCGAAATTTCGAATGACATGCGAAACTGTATTTAGTTTTATTTTATTATTTGAATAAAATTATAAAAACAAATAGGCAAAATATTTTCATATACAGAAAACAGTAGGCGGTGGAAATACAAGATCAGTGATTCGATTAAAATATTATCGAATACTATACACAGAGTTTACGCAAAAGAATAACAGCAAGCCGATTATTATCTATGGATTAAAGTTTATAAACAAATAATAATTCATACATAGTTAGAAATGGCGCTAATATCAATATATAAATTTATTTATATTGTTTTGTAAGTTATTCTTATGTTACTAATTGTAACATATTTTCTAATAATTTATATATTTACAAAGCAATAATTTCAGAACGTAAACTATTTAATTCGACTCTACTTACTCTATGGTATATTTGGACAGTAAATTCCAAAATGGCGACGAGCGATGACGAGCCTATGCATTTATATGAAGTATTTCAAAACTGTTTTAATAAAATAGCAAATAAACAACAAGGTGAGTGAAATAATGCATACGGCGGCCGTTAGCGCGTTCCTCAAACGAACATTTGCGGTTAAGTGCAGTGTTTCATTGTGAAATTCAATCGAAGTGTTTGCGTGTTATGCCATATTATATTCAGTGTAGTAGCGGAGCAGCATTTTTACAAAATTCAACAAAAACCGTCGTGTTGGTTTGTTAAAACCCGTTTCTTTTCAATTGTACATGTACAAGAGGCGGGCTGGTGTGATTATTTATAACTTATTGTCACTATATAGTCTTACAAAGGCTATGTTTTGGTTGGACAGACGATTGTCAAATATGCTGTCCATTGTGCTCAGTTAGCTTAATACAATTTAGTATTCCTACATTATTTATAATTATACGCCTCTTCTCTGAACTCTAAATTTCACATTATACGTAAGATTTATAAAGCAATGTGCCTCAACAATTCGCAGTCAACAATGGCGATAAAAGGGAAGCATCGTTATATTTTTTTATACACTTTGAGCTTAACGCGTCTTACATATACTGAAAGCGTGTGTCGCGATCCGATATAGATCGCAAATTACAGTTTTTATGTTCTCTTTACGCTTGTGTTTACAATTAGAATTTGTTTATTTACACGAACACCGCGCTCCGCGTATTAGGACCTACTATTGTACTATACTATATAATTTTGTAAAGTTTTTTTACATAAACAAATGAAAATTTAAATGTTTAAAATATTGTAATGTAAACAGTGGTGGGAGATAACTGCTGGATACTATACTTGCTGTGAGCTATTAACAATAAATGTTTACTGGGCTTTTTTAAATGTTATACCAAAGATAAATATATATATTTTTGTAATCTACTAAAATAATTGTTGTGTAATGTCTTTGAGATGTAGCATAGGCAACTCAGTGTCAAGTCACTCCATTCTCCACTTTATATCCAACAATGACTAGTATCTGTCCATATAAATTTTACCAAGGTGTTCTAAACATATTTTTATCACATAAAATGAACAACAAGAATAATTTCTTTACATGTACCTTTTTGCATGTACTTGTACCATTTTATAAATATATTCAGGGTTTCAGTGTTTAATAAGAGTAGTTTACTTTGAAGTAATGAAATGTAAAATATAATGGTTTCAGAATAACTCAACAGGTTGATATAACTAACTATATGTTATGTTGTAACCATTTTTGATTCTAATACACTTTCCAAATTAACCTATTACTAGAATGTGTATATTTTTGGAAATTCCCAATAAGAAAAACTTATCTAATAGCAACATAAGCATGTTTAACCTAGCAAACTCCCAAAATCTTAGTTTCTTATTATAGTCAAATAAAAATTTGAACCTCCTTGGTGATTACTTTTGGGCCACTGAACAGGAAAATCTAAATTTTATCCTCCCACAGAATGGACAAAGTTGCAATAAGTTTACATTTGTCATATTAAGATCAAGGCTGGTTTTGATTGGCGCAATGGAATCTATTAACTGTCATATCAATGTTGTATTTATTGAATGTGGATGTACTGTCTAATACATACATTTATCTATACTAATATTATAAAGCTGAAGAATTTGTTTGGTTGAACACACTAATCTCAGGTATTACTTTACTGCTTTGAATTAAATTTCTTTGTGTTTCATAGTTGGTTTATCAAAGAAGGATATGTTATAAAAAAAAAAATCAGCTTTACATTACATCATGCACACAGCTCTTGTTCCTCACTTTCTGTCAAATTTTTGTTTTACTAATATTTTATACAACATACTTCCTTTTTTTTATTTAACATTTTTATCTATCTCTACTAATATTAGAAAGCTTAAGAACCTACTGTATGGAATTGAAGATTTTAGAAGAAGAAGCTATAGGCTATACACAATGTAAATGGTTTTAATGCAGCCCACTGTGAATACCAAGGTTGTTGTTGTTGTTAATGTGGTTCTTTGTTTGTGGTGTTCTAATTATGCTAGTTGATCTCTAGGAGAATTCTACCAGGGTAGGCAGAGGGAACCTAATATTACGACACTTTCTTTCCACCTAAAGTGACAATACTCAACATCTCATTCTATCTCCCAGAGCAGGGAAATGAATATAAATACACAATAGCACACTGGTGTTGTTGGTGTGCTCCACCACTGTTGGTGGTCTCTCTTTAAAAATGTAGTAAACATGTACGGAATTTTATTTTGAAGCAAATATGATCAAACCATGAAATTCAAGTCAGTTTTATTTGATTGAATACACCTGTGTTAATATTGTAATAACATATTTTTATAATATATGGAAATTAGTAGTAGGGAAAAATGCACTTCTGTTAGTACTAGTTTTGATATATATAAAATAAAAATATATATAAATATGCAGGATAGAGGTAACCTGAGTGTGTGAGAGTGTTAAGATAATCGCTTCTTCCCACCGCCCATTTTCAAAGACGTTGCGTGTTGAATGGCGTAACTCAAAAATGACTGACTAGAGCGCGGAAATGAAAATAATTTAAATAGTATAAGTACACCCCAGCGAGAATCGACCCCAAAACCGTAGTGTTTATAGTCGTCGTTACTAGGTTTATTTCTTTTTTAAAGTGGATACTGTCTTGACACTAGATTGTCTGTTGATAGAGCAATGCGGGGTAAAGACAGCGTGAGGATGCAAAAACATTTTTTTTTCATGAATAAAGAAAAATGAGTGTCGTAAATTGGAACCTGCAACTCATATGTTGCTTGCAAACAAAAAAAATGTACTAAATATCTTTAGTATTAGTCATTTATAATAAATTCTTCTAAAATGACTGTAATGCTGTTATTTGTAGATGATTTGCCACTTAACAAGCCGTGTTTTGAAAATACTAGGTGGGAAGGCAGAGCGTCCCTGCTATATGCAGGAAACAGCGTGAAGCTAAAAAAAATCTAGTTGTTCCTTTTATTTATGTTCATGCTTTTTATTATTGTTAAGGCATTCTGTTTTCCACATACTCCCTAGAGCATGGTTGCACAGACTTATTAAGACTAGGGGCAACTCGGGCAAATCATGAACTGACGGCGGGCCGGCCGCCAGAAGTTTGGAACATTTTTTTTGGTTTTATTCTGGAATAGAATTCAATATTTTTCAAATGTACGAGAGTATTATTTTTGCTGTCGGCGGGCCACCAGTATTCGACCGGAGGGCCGCGGTCTGTGCATCCATGCCCTAGAGAAAATCGGCCAAAAGATTGTTTTACACCCTTATATTCGAATGGATGTATTTACTTCCTTTCAATTGAGTTTTTTAGTCACATAAGACACTGGATTTTACCTGTGGCTTTGCCTGCGTGGTCAAATGACAATGACTGCGAGTTGTGTATGACACATGAGTCAGTAAGTTAGTCTGACAACAGCTACAGTGGGTTATGTTGGTGTCAATGTAACCCACTGTACCTTATGCCATCAACGTGCAGCACACAACATATATATATATATATATATATATATATATATATATATATATATATATATATATATATATATATATATATATATATATATATATATATATATATATATATATATCCTTTCTCGATTATCGGACTATTTGATAGATTTTTTCAATTCGAATAAGTAGCTCCTGAGATTTCCGCGTTTCACCAAATAACCTGTACACGTGCAGCAAAAAGCTTTCACACAGGTCTCTAATGAACGTGGCCAAATTATATGACCGAGCAATCAGTGCGTGTTCATCTCAATAGGATTGTATCCTTATATGGCTGTTGGCCTTATATTTTTGTGAAATTGTTGTATGGCACATGCTATGGGAGATTGACGGTGGAAAAAAGAAACATCTTCATGCATTTTCTTGCCTGACAGAAAACATTATATTTTAGTTAGATTTACGTTCTGACTGTACAAAGATTCGTTTTTTTTTGTAATTATACACACTTATCAATATGTTATTCTGTTGAGACAAAAAAATTAACAACAATCAAAAGTATTCGGGAAACTAGTAATAAATATTATATGTATTTGACAGTTAATCTATTGGAGCAAGCTAATCGCTTACGCTAAACTCTTATCACTTGCACCAGGTGTTCAATTTCACAAAGGATTGACATATTCTCTACCTGAATACTTTGAATACTTTCTGTTTATTCATCTACAGCGTGTTCACCGTACTTTTATTTTATGGTTTCCTAGCTTTTTCCCACGGATTCTCTCCCGTGATCAAATGGAAATAACTAAATAACATAAATTAATGGACTTTCCAACACAAAAATTTTTTTTCAATTCGAACCAGCAGTTTCTGAGATAGGCGCGTTAAAACGAACTCTTCTACAAACAAAATTTATTAGTATAGAGTAATAAAATATTAGTAGCATATATATGTATATATATATATATATATATATATATATATATATATATATATATATATATATATATATATATATATATATATATATATTTTTTTTTTTTTTTATAGAGGCCCTACTGACTGCGTCCTAACTCAACTTTAGCACTGGATTAATTTTTTTTGTAAAGTTTTTTTATTATTCACTTAATGATCTTAATTTGAAGCAAACTGGAGTTGATCTTTATAATAAATAATTTGTAATAATTTATTCTCGGGAATAATTTAGATGCTATCTTTTATTTACCTCGTATTTTTTTACCGCAATCTTCACCTGTTGTTCGTACTTCTGATTATTAGATAGCCATTTAAAGTCTATCAACTTGTTAAAGTGTGTTTTGAAATGTCTTGAAAGTCCCAAAAAGCTATGTTCTGCTTTTAATTTATAAAAACGCGACGCGCCTCCGCCTGTGTGGTCATAAAAAAAAGAATATTTGTGTAGGACTTCATGATATAATCTAATTGCGCAAGGTAATTCAGATCGCGGGTACAGTGGATAACTTCGAAATATTCCTGGGTCCTGGGTAAATAGAGAATGGAGTACAAAAAAAGCCTGTCGTGGCGCAGGGGTACAAAATTTAACTAAAATCTACTAAAATCAACAACAACAAACTGATGTGGAGGCAAAGCGCGGTGTTGAGTTCCACTCAACACGCAATGCCTCCGGAACTCGGCGGAAAGTGGGGAACGATGTGTCTTAACACTAGGTTCCCTTTGAAAAAACAGTTCTTACCAATAGTTCGTGAGATTAGCGCATTCAACTAAACACACTCTTCATCTTAATAACATTGGAGTATATATAACTATAATAATTTTTACACATATATCGCGTTACAATACCTACTGTAACAAATCATTCTTTTTACAAAGACCTTAGCGACCCGAACGCGGCTTTGTCCGGTAAAAGTTAATGTTACATTAAGGTCAAATTAAAGAAATTCTTAACATAAATTGTAACCTGTACTCTGACGTATGAGCTATATTACTAAAAAGTTTCATCTAAATCAGTAGTAGCGTCAAATTGAACCAAATATCCATCATAAGGTAAGATTACAGCTAGCAGCAGTGACTAATTTCTCCTATTGTATTCCCGAACCTAAGGAATATTTTATAAATACTATTAGGAAATTTATAAAAAATAAGTTATAAGATATATTGAACCCGCACGAGTCGTGTGCGGTCAGGCGCGTCCAAACTGCTCCAAGTTCACTCACTTTTGTATATAATTAATATTAATGCTCATTAATTAACCTTAAATGAACTAATTAAAAAAATATGAATAAATAGTTTTTTGATTTAAAATGATTTATGGCTAATGTCTACATGATTTATAGTAACTTTGTTTTGAGAGCTAGTTTTTTTTATATTAGAGGCTGTCTTTTCTTCTATGAACTGATATTAATGATTTTAGTCTATATTAATATTATAAATGGAAAAACATTACACAAAAAACGGATCGTAAGTAAATCTTAGTGGGAACAGAGTGTCTTAACACTAGGTTCTTAAGTTCCGTCTGCCTACTCTGCTATGTACGGGAACGGTAACGCTGTAAGAGGAGAAGAGTTTGCTCGGTCGAACACGCAAATCTAAGGACAATCTGTTACGCCAATCGCTTCGTTGTAACCCATTATATCTGCTGTCAGACTTATGTCGAGCATATAGAATGTGTCATGTGTCATACATAAAGTATAGTTATTTCAGTTTGACCACTCTGACCAAGCCACAAGAAAATGTTAGTTAAGATGATATATCTAATTCAGAAACTATTTTATAAATTATTTTAATAGCCGAGGCCCTCGTGACCTCGTGGCACAAGGATGTGACTGCAAACGCGAAGGTTGTGATTTTGATTCCCATGAATGAAATATTTAATATTATCGTTTCCTCGCTCTGGAAACGAAATGGACTTAGGTGGAAAGTCTTTTAGTGGGAACGGAGTATCTTAACACTAGATTCCCAGGTTCCCTCTGTCTACCCTACTGTGTGCGGGATACAGCGTGAAGTTTTTAATATTCATACTCTTGCATTTAGTTAATTGATAAATTGACAGTTTTGGAATTTTGGAATTTGGAAAATTGGAATAGAGCCCGTGACTATCGCGTTCTGTCGTTAATATGTATATATTGTAATATTTACAATTTTTCTTTTTTTAATTTGGTTTTATGTATGTATACAAAAATATATTGCCAATATCATTTCTATAACCGGCCGTACACTCCAGCCAAATATGGCGCGTCACGAGTAAAATTAATCTAGCGTGTTTGTATGTCACAATACTTTATACTCTACATATAAATAGATTCTGTTTGTCTGTACGTTGGTCTATTTTTGGTAAGAAAATAACGGAATAGAACACAATCTATAATCTCCGTTCTCTCTAAATACCCCGCTAGAGATACAGCGTGAAGCTAAGTTATATTGGAATTTGAGAGTACCTGTAATGTAAAGTTAAACTTGTATCAAATATGTTACATTTTAAGATTTTCAAAGGAAATAATTATCAATCATGACAAAATCATGTGAAAAACATTTAATAATTAAATATGATAAAATATTTTTGCAATTTGATATAGGCTAACATCTGTACTGTCGTTGTTTTCTGTACTGTGCTCGGTGCGCCGCGAACTAAACTGATCAAGGAAACAAAATTGTTACATACGGATCGAACCCACGACCGCGTGCTTAATTTAAAAACAGCTTTATTATCACTGTCTCTTTATCGAATATGTAACATAAAATACACACACACACACATGCCAATATCAAAATCATATTACAAGTTGATCAAACATGTAGTTTAATGCCATAACTCCTAAACTAAAGTTATTTAAGCTCACTCAATTAGACAGGGCCACTTAGACGTTGACGGCATAATTCACACGGTGCTCGGTGTTGATTTTTTTTTCATATTAAAACAAGTGCTTTTCTGCGATTTTTTTATTTATAATTTTTTAATTTTGTGTCTGGTAAGTTATCTTTGTTTGTGTTGATTTTAAAAGATAAAAATGTATTTGTCGTGACGCAGCGGCACAGTATCAGATAAGCACGACTGTTGTGAGTTCGATTCTCATTAAGAATGATTCGTTCCCTTTGCCTTTTATGCGGAATACAGTGTAAATTAAAAAGATAATAAAAAATGTTTAAATTTTAACTACTGTACGTACAAACTTTACGGTTTTATATTATTAGTCAGCTAAATGTTTTATAACATCTATATTCTATATATGTAGGTACCCGGTGGCTGTGTCGCCTATAATTCAGAAACGGGGCCGAGGTCGCCCATTCGATGATAATTCACTAATCATTTATATCATCGTAAATCAAACACTTGTATTTTTTTATTAATATTTTGTAATTGACTCACTTTTGTTCTGTTGTTTTGTTTATATTTATGTTGCTTTTTTGCTATTATGTAAGTCCGTCGTAACGGAGCGGAGCAAGATTCGATCTTTTCTCGTAAGTTATATTTTTTTGCTTACTTTGGTGACAAGACAAAGCGTGGCGTTGAGTTAAGCCACTCAACACGCAATGTAGGTATAGCCACTAATCTAATACTAGGTATAGCCACTATTAAGCTAAGCTATTTCAGGTTGTTTTCATACGCTAAAAAGTTTTTTTTTTCACGCTGTATTTTTCACATAGCAAGGTACACCAAGAGTACCTGGGAACGTAGTGTTTAGATATTTCCATTCCCCATATTCCAATGAATTCTGGAGGAATTACGTGTTTGGTGGCGGAACCCAACGCCGCGCTTAACCTCTTTGCCAGTGCGAGGGAAATTGGAAATATTAAATATTTCATTTACTCGATTACAAATCGAACCCATAACCTGTCGCGCTTACACACGTTTGTTATTGTTGTTTGTTAGTATATCAGTAAAATTCGCTAATACATAATAACATTTAACTCTGCATTACTGATAACCCGCGGGTTACTACGTATCGGTCGCGTGTCTATACTTCTTACTATATATAATATACTATATAATATAATACTAGGGGCTAGTAATTAAATTACTTGCACATTGCATTATGTTTTATTGCGCAATAATTTTATAATACTTTGTTAAATATGTAGAAAGCTGTTCAATATGGATACTTTTGTTAAATGTTGATAAAAAATATAATAAATAATCAAATTAATAAAAATGATCAAAAAGATAAAAAAAAAAGCTTCACTTTGCACCTATCCCGTACATAGCAGAGCACGTACGGAGACTAGTGTTAAAACACTCCGTTCCACAAGGCCAATTGCGTGGTGAGTGGCGAAATTTAAAATGCAGCGATAAGTTCCGCCATTCCCCACTTGTTAACAGAGAGAAACAATGAAAATATTGATTTTCCTCGAGTTGGAATCGAACCAACAATCGTTGCGCTTACAGCCAGACGAGTTCTATTTATTTTATGGCAGTTTTCAATTATATTATACGAACGTGTGTCACACTTGCCTTGATGTGTTCAACGTGTCAATATCCAAGTAGTATACGCACTGACCCGAAATCTAAAGGGTTATCGCTATGATTATCGATGTAGTGTCGAGAAAATACTACGTTATTGTTATTGTTTATATTAAACTTAACTAAATTAATATTTATAAAGAAAGAAATAGATGTTATTGTGGCGCAGTAATAAGTGTCCGACTTGGGGTGGAGTGGTTGGGGATTAGAAAGACACGTGTAATGTTTCTAGAGTAGCCAATATGGTGCCTTAGTAGGTTTTCTTTGAATATTCCAGTACAAAAAGTATATGTATAATCTTCTTCTTCACGGGATCTTGAGAAATGACAACAAACAAAGTGGTCCTGTCAGGCACTGGTTCCCAACCAGTGGTCCGCTAAAGCCTAAATATGGTCCGCAAACGATTTTAATTTTATGACGGGATGGTGATGCAAAGGGTCTGTTTGATTATCATAGTTATTTTTTACTATGCCTAGTGGTCCCTGCTACCAAAAATTATATAAAAGTGGTCCTTGATCAAGAAAAGTTTGGGAACCCCTGCTAGAAAGTGTAAAGACAATAAAAATTGAATTTATTGTCTTTACTCTTTCTTTTGTTCATACTGAGTTCGTGTAAAGCCATGTTGTCTATCCGAAAATAAAGTTCGATTTTGTCGTACACTAAATTTAAAAAAATCAAATCTAACCGCATACAAGAGTTGTCAATATTAAATAGTAACATAATTTATAGGCCAAATCTTAAGTGTTTCATTTCATTAAGTATATTTTATTGGTGAAATGAGGAAAATAAATAATAGTTTGTTGAAGCCAGTTGTGGCGAAGGGGCAAAAGCGTGCAATTGTAAACGTAACACATTGTGGGTTCGATTCCCACTCAAGGAAATTAAATGTTAAATATTTTAATTTCCTCGCTCTGGTAACGAAGCAAAGTGCGGCGCTTAGTAACCCCACTCAACCTCAATAGATGTCTCTAGAATTTAGCGGAAAATTAGTATTGGAAATGTCTTAATGAGAACGGAGTGTTTTAACAAATGTCTTTAACACTAGGTTCCCTCAGTCTAGCCCTCTATGTGCAGGATACAGCGTAAATGAATAAAATATTTTTAAATACATTATATGTTTTCGCCACGTTTGTCCCAGATAACATATTCTAATTCATTTATTAAACTTCATATTAAATCGCATTTGTAATACGTATCGAGTGCTTGTATTGGTCGACGGAGACGCGCCACCTGATCAAATAATATGACGGCGCGAATTTTCTAAATAAAATATTGACATTTAAAAAAAAAGAGCTACATAGAAAGTTGTTTTATTTTTGAATAATCGACTGTAAACGCAGCTGCTGCTGACTGTTAACACTAGGTTCCCTCTGCTTACTCTCCTGTGTGCGGGATACAGCGTGAAGCTAAAAAAAAAAACAATGATATAAAACTTATCGCGCACATAAAAATGAACGGTTCAACGACAGGTCAATAAGATATTTGAGAACAACACTGATAATTTATAATGTAGGTATACAGACTACAGACTGCTCAGTGAGACGTGAGTAACATTGTCATATCAATTTTGACCTGTGGTGATTAAAATTTATTTATTTATTTCATTTGTTTTGTATAGCTGACTGAATACGGCGGTTGTGGGTTCAAACTCCGTTTAACGGAAACAACACGTGTGATGTTTAGTGGAAACTTCCAGCAAAAAACGATATCGGTTTATAGTGGAGAATATAGTGACTGTTTATTATTTATTTCTACTTTGCAATCGTAACATAACACCGCACTCTAGCGGCAAATATTAATTTTGTAATAATAATAATAATGAACCCACAACCACGCTTTTTGACCACTATTCCAACAGTAATTTTCCAAACGAATTAATTAATTTAAAATAGTATACATATACGAAAATCGCAAATGTCTGACATACATACAGTCGTATGGAGGATAATTGGTAGCGTTTAGCACAGTGGGTGATTTAGCCGTAATTGGTGTTAAAATAAACACATAACTTGTTGATATGTAAGTGCGTGAGTCACTCTACTTTGAGTTCGTGAATGGGTTGCAGTGGAGGCTATGTGAAACTGGTTTGATTTTTATTTTGTCTAGAAGTTTTAAAATAAGAACATTAAAATATTAGATTTCTCAAAAAAATTTAATGTCGAGATAACGTATGTTGAGCGGCGGAAGCCGTCGCCGCTACTCTTCTTTTTCTTCCCAGTGTGAAAATGAAAATAATGTAGTCACCGAGGGGCAATCGAACCCATAACCGTCGCGCTTACAGACCGACTCCCAATTGTGTCCTAATATTTATTTAGGAGTATAAACACTTTGGGTCAAGCTCGGGTGACCGACCGTGTAAATATTAAGCTTTTTGGGTCTCTATTTCATCAGGAGTCCCATATTTAGCTGTAGTACTTAATTGGTAAATGATTTAGGCTTAAGTTCGACTCGACGCTTGTTAGGTGTAACGGAATTATTGCTATTGCGGCGTTGAGTTCCGTTTCGTTCAATTTATACGCTTTGTCTCATAAATGTTACATTTACACTATCCACATCTCATGACGAGATGTGGATAGTGTAATTTTTTTTGTCATCGTTAACTTAGGCCTAATGTTAAAGTGCCCTATTCCCATTAGGACTTTTCTGTTCCCCATTTTCGTTCGAATTCTCGAGGCATTGCGTGTTAAGCGGCGAAACTCAACGCCGTGCTTTATTTTGTTACCGTGTCTGAGTGATGAAATGAAAATAATTACTTCTAATGGGGATATTTGTAATATTTATTACCAGGTTAGTTTAGCTACGTCGAAAAGCGTGTCCGCCACGTGCGTGTCGCCGTGGTGGCGACAGTACTAAAGTAGGTACTCGTTGCGGGGATTGTTTAAGTAATAGTAAGCTTAAGTTTCTAATATAGGGATAATATTGGTTAAAAAAACAGTATATTTTTTTAACGGATTTGGGTTTGATATCTCGTAGGTGTGTCTTTAGATTGGAATTCTTGCAAAATATTAAACGCACTTCAATATTTTTACTTATTTGTGACGCCATCGGGGCACGGCGCTGTTGTGGGTTCGGCTCCTAGGTCAGGTAGCAAGACAAAATGTATTGAATTCGGACAACACGTAATATAATTTGGCAAAAGATTATGAACTTAACACCAGTTTCCCTCTGATTACCCTGTTATATGCAGGATATATAAGAAGCTAAAAAATACGTGACAAATATAGATAAATCTATTTGACACTCCGCTATCCAATTTGCTATATTTAAATAATAGTACTATCATCTTGTAATTGGTTTTCCGCTGTACAAAATGCTACGCACTCCACCAGCGTATGTCCGACACGTGCGCCTCGGTTGAGCGTTAGGCGGCTATTTGTCAATTTTATTAATTATGGTGAAGAAATATTTTTATTGAGTGTTAAACAGGGGTTGATGTTTTGCGGATTTTTATGTAGGGTAGTTTATGCGTATTATGGATTTAAATGTATGGATGGATGTGATTTGCCTGTGTTACTTGAATATTTGTTAATAATAGATTTTTGTTCCAACTTAAATATTTTTTCACATAGCAAGGTGAGAGAGACGGCGTCCCTAGAGTTAAAAAAACTCCATCCGATGGTCTGCGCCCGAATTCGAGTCATTGCGTACTGAGTATCAGAACTCGACGCCGCATTTTGAAGTCAGATCGAACCGATACAGTCAAGCGCTGTACCACACCACAATGGTCTTTTTCATGTGTTGTTGTTTGCCATTAATTCCATAAAAAAATCAATTTCTACATAATAATTTGAAACTTAAACTGAGCATTACGGACAACTTACACTAGTTAGAAGCGAGACACTCGAACAACTCCCATCGACGCCACTTCCACGAGTCATTCAGACGCGTTCACCGTGAAATGCGCGTTGATTTATGGGGTCCCGAGCCATTGAGGTGCAGAGGGTGGGCATGGGGTGGTATTGCTGTGGGGAAACTACTGATGGGGTAAATTATTTACAGTATAATGTTATATTGGGATGTGATAGAGGTATATAATGGGATAATACTGTAATAAATATGTTTTTTTTAAGTAAACAAAAATCAAATGAAAACAAATCAGCTTCACGTTGTATCCCGCACACAGCAGGGTAGGCAGAGGGAACCTAGTGTTAAGACACCGTTACTCACTTTTTGCGGAATTCTGGAGGTATTGCGTGTTGAGTGGCAGAACTCAACGTGGCGCTTAGCCTCGACACCAAAGCCAAGAAATGAAAATGTAAATTTAAGTAAATATATTTTTTATTTATTAAAACTAACTTTTCATCTGATGCTTGGAGTATGGTCAAAGGGAAATAACTAAAAGTTATATATTATATTTGACATATTTCTAGACTGCGATCTGCAGTGTATAGCCTCGATGATGAATGGACTATCAACTAGAAACATATTTTTTTTATCAGAATCAGTAGTCTCTCAGATTTGTGTGTTCAAACAAACAAACTTTCCAGCTATATTAGTATAGGCGGTGTAGATTTGCTTAGCAAAGATAATTATATGATAAGCTATTTGGAGTATTTATACGAATATTTTTGAATTTTTATGTTTTAGGCTAGCAAGACAAAATGTGATGGTATATCCTGGTATTTAATCTTGCAATCTTTTTAATGAAGTGAAAAAGTTATATAACAAGAAAAAAAATTATAAAGCGTTGGTTTTTGGTCGCGTATAATATACCACCCATCACGTTTAAGAAATAACTTAGTAGGTGATATAACTCTGTAGTGAAATGTCCTAAAGTGAATTTCTTGTATAATATAACAGAAAACACCTTCTTCAATATAAAAAATACCCAAAAAGAAATCGAATCCACAACCACCGCTTATACAATCACATAATTATAACTGCATAATGCATATATACCTATTTACATGATAATTTAATAGCTTCAATGCAGTAGGTAGTTAATAGCATTATAAGTCCCTTTCTCGGTTATTACGCTACACTGCAATTGAATATCGTTGTGCCTTATAATTGATTCGTATGATGTATGTAGGTATCTACGTGAAAGTGACCTTGCAACGCGAACGTCTTCTTCGTTCTTCGTGCTGGTGATCAGTCCCGGATTCGATATCGTGATAAATTTGTGGGTCAAAATTGTTTAATTGGAGTAGTTTTAATATGTTTACTTTTTGATTTAGAAGAAGTAAGAGTTACTTTGATTGAACTTTTTAATCTCAGGAAACATTGGTACAAATTGAAAAAAATATTAGTAACAAAAAAATTTTACAAAAATTTATTCATAATGAACTCGTGGGAAAAATGATTTAATTTAAACTATTTTAGAGGTGTTGAGGGCAGTTGATGCACAGGGCACAAGTGTAAACGCGTCTGGTTGTGGGTTCGATCCCCACTCGAGGAAATGAAATATTTATATAAATATATATTTTCATTTCTTCGCTCTGGTGTCGAGTAATATTTTGCTACTAAAATCGATAGCTTTATATCGACGTATGTAAGTTAACGGAGTAGCTACTGACTTCACGGTACCGTATAATTTGTGTCAGCCCCCATGGGTTGGTGAAGCTTGAACTTTAATGCATGGGCTATGACAAACGTGGATTACTGCTATGGTGCAGTGGAAATAAGTTAAATTGATATTGTAGGTAGTATAGGGAGCTTATTTTTTTAAATAATATTAGTTTTTTTTCTAGATTTGTATTCTATAAAGTTATATTTGTTATTCAAGAATCCAAATATGTCAAAATGTATAAATAATAAACTTTCAAAAACTTTCTTTTTACTTACATTTTTGATTTAAGTGATTGAATGATAATGAAATATTAATAATAATACAATGACTCTATCAATGTATAATTTATTTTTAAAGATTTTTTAGTCCTTTCGAAACAAAGTAACATTTGTATCGTAATAATAACTATCGTATGTACTACAATAATAGATAATGTTTGTTAGATCATTATGTAAGAGCGTATAGAGATAATCCATGATAAAAATTGTATAGAACTCATTTAATACCTCTCGACGACTGAAGTGGATTTATTTAAACCAAGTGTCCAGTTGTCAAGGGTCTCGCTGTGAGCGCGATGGTGGTGGGTACGACCCGTGTTAGAGGGACGATGATATGTGATGATAGATGATTGTCCATACTATACTTATTATTATTATAAATATATGACTTTGTTTGGTTTAACACGTCAAACTCAGTAACTACTAATCGAAAAATAATTATTTTTGTGTTAAGTGGTCCATTTATTGAGAAATTTTGTAATACGTTGGTTACATTAGATTCCCATTTGACCACGGGGAGAATAGCCAGTTAAAAATATTAGATCTTCCTTACTATGCAAGGGATTTTGATGCGGTTTTCACTAATATTGCCGCGCTTTAACGAGACTAAGGACACGAATATGTTGTATATTTAATTTCCTTGAATGGGAATCAATCCTACAACCTGTCGCATTTATAGTCGCACGCTTGTGTCCCTACGCCACAACGACTGGCCTCACTGGTAAACGATAGGTATGTAATAATAACAAGATCATATGATACTTTTTTATCATTTTATCAATACAGAATCCACTTAATGCCTCTCAATGATTTCAAGTGGGTCGCATTTACCCCGCACGGATTTAAATGAGCACCCCACGAACACGCTTGGTTATTTTGATTAATCGTTACTATAAATAGTTTTTCTACCATTACGGATTTTTTAAAAGGGTGGCTGTGTGTTCACTGTGTGTAAAATTTTATTAAGCAGTAGGTCAGATGTAATTTTATGTACTGATTTTATTGTTGTGTAAAACGCGTTTTTTGGAGAATATTAAATATATATGTAAAATATATTCAGCACGCAATGCCTGGAACATTGGGTAGTCTGTCTCTGCCTACCACTAGCGGGAGACAAGCGTGAAGGTGGTTTTTTTAAGGTTCCGTACCTCAAAAGACGGAACTCTTATAAGATAATTTTATTGTTCGTCTGACTGTATGTCTTTCAGAGCAACGGTAATTAAAAATCTAATAAGAGATAATATTTAGTAAATAATGTAAAAATCGAAGTAATAAAAAAAAAGAGACCTACTTGCCGTATAGTTATACCTACTACAGGATATTATATATTAAAAAAACATACTAGTTGCACTGGAATTTGAACCCACAACCCATCGCCTTAGTAATAAATACTTAAAACTAAGCCATATTAATTTAGCATGACGTTTTTATTAATTTGAACATAAGCGTGTCGTCGGTGGACGCGAACGCTCCCCTCTTAGCTTTGTTATACTGTAACAGTATTATATAGATTAGCCAATTCACTTTGACAGTTGGGGGGTCTGACATGTTTCGGGTTTGATTTTGTATTTTGATGATTTTTTATTATTTATATATAACTTTATGGGGGTTTTTTGATTGATATATTATATAGTGGCCGAAACTTGATAGAACTCAATTAGTTGTACATACAGATTAGACAAGACGTTTGATAATCTTGTCTAAGAGAAGTGGAGGAAGACATCGGTTGACCTTCGAAAATACTGTATCGAAGAAGGAGGAAGGTCACGTAAAAAGAATGAGGATCACCCGGAGGGCATGTATGAAGAGATTGATGGAAGTGGACGAGGCGAAAGAGGTATGTAGAGACCTTAGCGTTTGGCGCTCCGTTCTCTCTGATTACCCCACTAGGGATAAAGCGTGAAGCTAAGTAAGTCTTGATTTGAATCCACTACCATCGCGTTGAACTACTACTATTGATTCGAATTGAAAAATACTGTTCGTTTTAAATAGCCCATTAATTTAAGAAAGCTATGGGCTATATCGCTTCGTTTTTCGTTACTCTTTTCGATATATCTCACTGTAGCTGTAGTCAGGGTTACCTAGGGCAAACATAACTTAAGCTATTTTCATTTGAATATACGCATAGTAAGACGCACGTATTTGCTAGCTTGGTTTTTCAGCTTCACGCGGTATCCCGCTTATTGCAGAGTAGGCAGAGGGACTTACTTAGTGTTAAGACATTCCGTTCCCCACTTTCCGCCGAATTTCGAGACAATTCTTCTTGAGTGTGGAGTCTCAACGCCGCGCTTTTGCCTTGATACCAGAGCGATGTGTCAAACTCAGAATCTTCGCATTACAGTCACGCGCTCGTGCCCCTGCGCCAGGACGGCCTCAAATCTTAATTTAATTTTAATGTTAGTATTTAAATGAGATTTTCACAATCTCAGTAACATTATTGTGCACAGGCAGCACAGAATAATTGACTTTCATTTTGGGTAGCGAGCTATTATGAAGTAAATTAATAATTCTCCTTCACAGTACGTACTGTGAAGGAATAAGGTTAATCGTATCCTATAACAGGACGGTTTATCTCACATTGTTTCGTGAAACACCCTATTGTTTAGTAAGTAGAATGGCTCGGTACTTTTTTGTTGGTATTTTTTTTATATTATGTAGAAAGTTAGATTTCTTTTAGAGTTATGAGAGAAATTAATATTTGGACACTTTGTTCTCCGTTTTGAAATTACTATATACGAAAAAAAAATAAAAAAAAGAGAAACTTCAGTTTTCGATAGATTTTCAATGTATCTTATAATCATAACCATTAGGTTATAATTATTCCAATTTTAGTAAACATATTTCTCGCTGTATCTCACATATAGCAGATTAGGCAGAGGGACCTGAGAACTTAGTGTTAAGTTACCCGTTTCCATGAAAATATTTCCGTTGCCCATTTTCCTCCGAATTCTTGAGGCATTGCATGTTGAGTGGCATATCTTAACGCCGCGATTTGTCTCGTTACCAGACGAAGGAATTAAAATATTGTATATGTGTCCCTGCTTCGACGGCCTCATACACTAGCTGATATTTTACTTTAACGTTTGAAACCTGGTTTGTTTATCCTTCAACTTAGGATGTACGCGTAGGCATAGAAAAAACCGTTGATTCTTCACTTCTATTCTACAATATTTTTTTCAATGAAAATACAGCTTTATATAAAACAAATATGGCATAACACGTAAATATAACGTTTCACTACACTCGAGGAACGCGTTACTGCTTATTATTTTGTTTCTAATAAAATTTATGGAAATTAATAATACTTATTATTTTGACAGTCACAGAAAAAGCTGGTTACCAGTCGCCATATGGAGGCATGGACAATGGCATGGTGAGTCATTTTTTTTAAATAATTAATATTGTTTATTTTTTTTTGTGAATGTGAAATTTATAGAGATATAATAGTGACATCAATTATTATATAAGTTATTCGGTCTAGTCGAGTTAAGTAGGACCAGTTATTGTTAGTTCCCGAGTTACATCTCTAAAGATTTTTTTCTGAAATCCAGCATTGTCAGACGTCCCGATTAAGCCGGGACTTTAGCCCAATTTTTAGCCCAAAATTGAAATGTCTTCAACGGACAGACATGGTCCTACTTTTCGTAAAATATTTCACGCATTTAAATTATTCCTTTTTTATTTAAATTCATTTTTTGTAATATGTTACTTACAGTTCCAGAGATAACTGTCCCGCTTTTCTAGACAAAATCTGGTAACGCTGATATTATCCCCCAGATTGAACATTCTTTGCCAAATCTCTTAAAATGTGATTAAAATATAAATATTATATCAACTAAACGAAATTTTTATTAATATTATTGAAGTGTATTTATGGAAAGTTGTTTGGTTACAGTTTCACGGTTTTCCCCACATAGCAGGGCCGGACGATTTTTCTTACTACCAGAGCGTCTAAATTAAAATAACTTATTAGTACCTGAGTGAGAATCGAACCCACTTGCACACTCCATACATCCTGTGTATTAACAATATCGTTCGGCTCTGTAATAATGACTTTACCAGAGAAGTTTCTGTAAAAGCCCTTACTACATACATAAGTGCCGGAAACACAAAAGTTGTAATAGTCTTAGTAAACTTTTGCTATAATGACCAGAAGTAGACTTGGTGTGGCTCAGTTTATGTGATAGGTTGTTACTGAGATGGAGTGGGTTTAATGTATAGGTTCAAATTAATACTTGAAATTTATTAATTATTTAAAAAAAATATTCAAAAATGTTGATCCGTTTGGGTATGTGGATATATGGCGCAGAAGATATCTTGGGTTCCAATCCCACTCGGGAGATGATTGATTGTCTCTGCCTTGCTCTGGTAAGACAATACGCGTTGTTTCATTATTCCATTCAACACGCTATATATATATATATATATTCTCGAATTTTCTTGTCATTTGGTTCTTCTCTCTTAGATACAGCGTAAAGCTGTAAAAAAAAATGATTAGTCAGGTCAGTTGAATTTAGTATACTGTATACAAATTACAAATTTACAATAAGTTCTGAATAGAATACTCGTTCAACATTTTCGTTATAAATATTTCGTTCGATAAAATATTTACTATTCTTGGTTCACCCGTTTTGATTTATGTGGGATCCGTTCTTGTAAGCTGAAAAACCGCGACGCTTGCATTTCTTACATCTTTTGAATGTATTTTTACTTTTTACTGGAATATTTATGGAAAAATGATGGCCTTATTGTGTAATGGCGCGTATGGGTAGTGTAGATGGATGGTTGGTTCGATTTTCCGATACGCATTCTTTTTATTTAGGAACCGGCTTACATTAAGTTAACACTAAATATTAACCGAAGTTTGTCAAAATCCAATAGTGGAAACTATTAAACCGGTTAAACCGATTAGCACGCACAAATGCATCGACAAACAGACAAAAAATAATTACAATATTGTTTTGCGGTCCTATTACATTGATAAATGGTTCCAATAGTAGTTTTCATATATATTTTCTATGTACTATGTACTTTTGAAACATACACAACAAATATAGTTATTAAGAAATTCCCTTTTTCAAATAACACTCTGGTTAAGTTCGTTAGTTTTTCAAAAACGGTTAAATTATAATTTAAGTTATCAAATTTAAAAAAATGTTAAATTATAATTTTGTATTATAAAAAAATAAAATAAAAAAAATCATTGCCCCGGGTGAGGATCGAACTCACGACCTTAAGATTATGAGACTTACGCGCTGCCTACTGCGCTACCGAGGCCGGTGATTGTAACTTTGAAATAGGTCATATGATTGTGCTTAGTTCTCTTCAAATGTATTGATAATACGTTTTGCACGGATTGCAGTCTGAGTGCAATTCGTGCAAAACGTACGTACGCAGAGTGAGTCTGAATTAGAACATGTAAACGCGACCTTAGTGGATTCGATTCCCACTCGGAGGATTCTTTTTTTATTTTCAAATTATTCTGTATGGTTACAGTATGAGAAGATCAGACTTTTGATTTTACTTTAAACTAAATTAATAAAAATATTGCTATAATCACAGGAACTGTGAAGAAACCTTACAAAAACAACCGTTTTTTATTTATTCTTCATAGAGTTTTATTCTTTGATGCATTGGAAATAGGTAAGCCTCAGTAATGTACCCACTACCTACTGTAGCATAGAATAGTATAGTAATTAGTAACTGGTAATAGTTTATATTCACCTGCCGCAACTGGTTTCAATAATAAACATGTTTTGTAACACGTGTTATTTGGGATATGTTATTGAATATTGAGCTATTATATACGCAGCGTATGTCTGACCGTATAGGAGATGATTGTGGGTTCGATCCATACTCGTAGAAATGATAACATTTACAAATATTTTTTTGGATCACTTTTTTATTATGTTGGGGGGTTGGCAGAAAGAAGTTAAGATATTCTATTCGCATGTTCCAAGAGAAATTAAACTCAGGTGGCAGATTCCAACGATTTTGTTTGTTTTAACTAAAATGTTAAAAAAATATATGTTTTTTTTTCAAATATAGTCCCTACCACCAGTTCTCTAAAAACTACTAAAGACTATGTTAATTTTTTATATCACTACGATGCTGCTGACTGCTTCGTATAGCAAGTAGACAGTGACTTCGTTTTAAGACACTCCGTTCCCTACGCTCATTGCGAATTGAGTGACGCAACCAACGGCTTGTCGTGTTACCAGAGTTCCCCTGAATACTAATTAAACACGCTACCGTCGCGTTTACAGTCAGATGCTGTGTCGGTGTGCCATTACGGCCCTATTGCTGATAATAATATTAAACATCGATGTGACCAATTGAAGTGTTCTTACACGCCATATTATAAATATTTTTATTATCTGCCATATGTGGTATTCAATAAAATTATCATAATCTTATAGCGATTTGTATAGATGTAATTTGCCTATTGAACTTAATGTTAAGACATTTCGTTCAACGTTTTCGCCTTAATTTAAAACATTGAGTGTTGGATTGCGGAATTCAACGCCACACTTTGTGTTCATAGCGGAAAATTAAAAAGTGTGGATATCGAACCCACAATCTTCACGTTTCGATTCAGATTCTGTCCCATTGAATCATAATTCTCTATTTTTAATTAATATAATTAAAATATTAATTAAAAAAAATGCTTTAAAGTATTCATTTTTTTTTTTTTTTTTGGGTGCCTAGATAGTTCCATTCATATCTCGAAAATTACTGAACAAATTTTAACTACTGTATATGGACTGGTATATGTCTCATTTATATCAAAAAAGTATTGGCTCACTCTGTGTTATCTAGATCCACCAATATCACATACATACATATCAAACCGATAACCTCTGGTTGGTTTTCGAAGTCGGCTCAAAAAGGCCGGCTTTAGATCCCTGTTTGTCAAGCATTAAGACAATCTCTATAAATTCGTTATAAAATTGGAATTTTCTAACTAACTAACAATATATCGAAACTGTCAGTTTTTCTATATGGGCAATTTTATCGTGGCATCAAGTTTTATAAATATGAACTGTGTAACATCTGTCCGTCCGGTCGCATTCCGACGACGGACGGACAACTTTAAATATATTATGATTAGTTAACTATCCACTGAACTAGTCTAGCTAAACAACAGTATGAGCCTAACTCAAAAATGTCACTTAGTGAATGTTGAGTTTCTTTTTAACTTCATGCTGTATCCCGTACATAGCAGGGTAGACAGAGAGAATAAGAGAGTTAAGACACACCGTTCCCACTATGACGCTTCTATACCCCTCTTTCCGCCGAATTCTTGCTTCTTGCTTGCGTGTTGAGTGGTGGAACTCTGCAGTGCTTTGTCTCCTTGTAGAACAAAAAAATAAATTATTGAATATTGCATTACCCAAGTGAGAATCGAACCCCAAACCGTTGCGTAAACTTTGTAATTATTTTCTAAAACGATCAGAAGCTATACTTTAGTGGAGCAAATACTCAATTCACCTGACTTCCAAGCTTGAGCACGCGTCAACAAATATGTAGGTGGAATGAAAAGTTTCCGATTTATATTAATCTTTAATTAATCTATTTATTATGCTCTGACTTTTGATCTTGGTCGCTTGGTTGCTACTTCTTAAACTTGGTTAAGCGCTGTTCCGGCTAATTGATGTTTGGATGGGTGGGTGTTTTGAAATGTTTTATTTTGTCAAGGTTCCTTATTCTTATTAGGTTGGTGTAGATTGGTCCGCTCACTTGTTAGATTTGTTAAATTTAGTTGTGTATTTATCTTGTTTTTGGTTTTTTTTAAATAATTTATAGATAATACTTGAGATTATTTTTCTTGAGTCTTACATACTTACCGCTGAATGTTCCAATTTGGCGGTAATTTTAATAAGAAACGTCGTAAATAATTGTTAGATGAGGTTAATTGAGATTGTATTTTTCCAGTTTATATATATTTTTTTTCGTAGACAGGCTTTAGCCATGTGTACATAATTTTTTTTATGGTTCGCTAAAAGATGTAATAGATGTAGAAGCCATTAACCAGCAGCAATATAATTATTTTAATAAATCCTATACATAATAATTTTCCAAAATTATCACCCAAAATCCAAGAAAATACACAAAGCAGGTATTTAACTGCAGCGAATTGTTCTATTTATTTGCCACCCAGCCCACCCCCATATTTGGGGAGGAGATGTCTCTAACTCACAACCCCTGAGACACTGCCGTAAGAAAGTGTTTTATAATTGGGATATTAAAACAGCAATTATAAATGTAATGACCACTTTCAGTTTTGTAAAGGAAAGGGGTGAAGCGATATTCGGACTATTAAGCAATTGGACTATAATTAGATACACTTTAATTACATTCGAATTGTATTGTTTTGTTGAACATATAATTGTTTTAGATTGTATGTGATTAGAAATTAGTGGAGGTTAACCTGAATTTTCATGTTTTAGAGTAGGTAGGTACATGTATCGGGTATGTTGCTATGGGAGGCCATTAATTGTAGCGTACAACTATTTTAAAACGATGACATTATGATACTAGCCAGTACGGTCCCATTGTTGGTTTTACAGTCACCTGCCTTTTCACTTTTGCCTATTTCATCCTGCTCTACACCAGACAGACCTGTAATGGTCCAGCTCTTCCCGCCATTCTCGTTTTGGTCTACGGATATCTCTGGCGGGATGACATTACTCTGAGAACTTTCTGTAGATTAATATATTATTAAGATTAATATTTCAAAAGGTGCTTTCCAATATTTTATCGGATCGCTTTTAATTGAAAAGTTTTTACTTGTCTCTCCATTACTACTACTTGCATTTTTCTCTCCTATTATCAAGTATTTTGTTAGAAAAATACTAAAATCGGTTAATCCACTTTCGTCCACGTCAGTACGAAGACATTACATCGACTATAAAGCTGGAGAGACTCGGGTGGCTAGCGTCTTTCGTCTATATAATGTGCGTAGATATACCTCTAGAGCATCTTGCTTTGTTATATTTATCTCACTGGTAGAATATCTTATAGTAAGATAGTGTTAATAATTAAGTAATTAATTAATTGAGGTCATCGTAGCGCAGTGGAACAGCATTTGAGTAACTTGGCACTAGGTGTCCAGGTCAACTCTGCTGTACGTAGTATAGAGATAGTCGAAAACAATTTTTTTATACTATTTTTGTATACTTGTAGGACTAACTAACTACATTAGTGGAGTGAACGTTGAAATGATGCGGAAAAATAAGTGTTTATTGCTCATATTTAAAATCCCTTGCTTGATTTCTAAGACAAAAGCAGACGTTGGATTTTAGTCAAACTCATCATGTAAATCCAACGTCTTTATAATATTTTTGCTCTTATTTTGAAAATAATTGGTTTAATATTGTAATTTTAAATGTAGTGTTAAGTTACTCCGTACCCGATTAGGTCCAATTTTCTAGAAATTTAGAATCATTGCGCTTTGAGTGATAGGACTCAACTCTGTTCCTGTGAGTAGGTGAGATAAAAATGAAATTAAATAATCATAACTACGAACCTAACCTCGAATGTTAGTCGAACCAAGTACCATCTGGTCAGCAGACCCTGTTGCACTGCATCACGGCGGTCTCTATTTGACGGCTATTTAGACATCTATTACACCGACTAAATGTTTACTTCTGTCGAGAAAACAAAATTCGTGTAGCCTATAAAGTCGTCCCAAAGGACCATCGCTAAGTGGACTCGCTGTAACAACGGTAGTTGACCTAATGTATTAAATGGGTGTACTTGCCTTACGAGATCGCTGAGTGGGTGTTGTGGGGTTCCTTCTGGAGAAATTCCTTTTATTAAAGAAAGCTGCATGCAAGAAATAAGGAAGCTTATTAAATCTATGCACTATATTTGTTATTACTTTTACTATAGATGTTTTCAAAAAGAATATTATAATTTGTTACATATACTGGCGCTTATCTGACTCTGTTAAGTTGTGTTTGTACCACTATCATCATAAAATTGATAAATTATAATAAATCAATATTTTTTTCTTCCGTGAAGGTTGATCCAACGGTTCCTTTATTTCAAAAATTTAAATAAATAACCATCTGTTGGTGTAAGATCCGCCGAATAAAAAAAAACATTCTTTTGAAAAACGAATAGCTAGAAGTAAGTAAGAGTTTATATCTGCAATTTCTGTTTATATATCTGCAGTTTCTATTTTTTGTTGAAATTTATAAAATTTGTATATCTTATAACATTAACACTGTGACGTTGAGAGTTTCTTTATATTATGTTATACAAAATACAAAATTATGCATTAGATATTCATAAACTGAAATTCATAATGATATTGCACTTTTGATGTTACAGTATAGTAATCGTCCCAATCACTTATCACATCAGCAACACTACCACGATCACACAACAGTTAATACACCTGTATTGTTCTATCACGCTCACTAATCACTTTTGATCGAAGTATGGCGTGGCGGCGACGTCGTGTGCGGCGTCCAATGGCCACCAGCCCGACCGCCGCCACAACCACCACCAGCACCACCAACACGCGGACGTACCACCACAATGGGTGAGATAGTGTTGTTGAGATAGTTGTTTGTTGTTTTTGTGACACGCTGTTGTTGATTTTTGTTTCGCACTTAACATTTTTGCTTGTATGTATGTAGGATCCATTAAGACGAGTGTAATAGAGTTGATGTTAAGATTGTTGTTTCGGTGATACACTGTTGTTTTTTGTTGTTATTTGCACTGAACACTATTTCTGCTTATTTTTGTTTTTCTTTCCGAATTTATTATCGCTTTTTATGGCATATTTTGCACTTTTTTAATTTAAATCTGAATTTTGTTGTTTTTCTTTTATATTCTAGCACTAGTGTGTGCTTTTTTCCCCTTGTGTTTTTTCATGATTTCTTATAATTATTTACTTCGTTGATATTTATTGAGTGATTTTATTTTTTTCGTCTATAGTAATGGGACACAGAAAATAATTTTTGTAATTAGATTATTTTTACATAAAAAAATTTAATTACTAATAAGTTTTGTTAAAAAAAAACAAACTTAAATTTTTTTTCACTAGCTCATTAATTTATACAAGTCTTTACAAGCGTTTAGAACGCTTCGGTTGTGGGTGCGGTTCTTAATCGGGGGAATAGACTATTATCATTTCCTCGCACTAGTAACAAGACAAAGCGCGGTGTTGGTTTCGCAACTCAACACTCAATGATAACTAAGGTATACAAGCGGGATATAGCGTGAAGCTATTTTCGTCTTTAATTTAATACCTTTCTATATAAATCCAGGCTGAGTTCTAGTCACATCTATTAATTGTTATCAACCACAGTCTAAAGTATTATAATACGGAAACATAAAACCATTGTAACAGTAACGCGCGTATCATATTCGTGCTCTATCTGTTCGCACTTTGATTTGACCAGCTCCAATGTATTATTGTACACGTACGCATATTTATACTGTAAATAACTGATTATAAAAAAAAAGTCTAGCTGAGTTTCTGTCCTCTAGTACAGGTTCTTCTCGGATCTGAGGCATTTTATCTTTGGTGAAGCGGTGTTAAATTATTTAAAAGTTCCAAAGTGTCGCATATAGCGATAGAGTGTGGGTTTTATTCTCACACGGGGGAATTTCATTTTCTCGCTCTGGTAAAGAGGCAAAAGTGCGGCGTTAAGTTTCGCCACGCACCACGTAATGCCTCCAGAATTCGGCGGAAAGTGAGTAACGGAAGGTTTCCAGGTTCCTTCAGGTGCTTAAAAATAATTTTAAATATACCTGATCTAATAATATATCGCAACTGCTCTAGCCAATTAAGCGATACATTCACATCCGGAAATACCAAAGCTATGCGGCGGTAACAGCGTGTTATTGTGGGCTCTTTCGCTGAAATATTCTTTTAAGCTTCCGAATCTTAAAATTTTTACGATCATATATTCAAATTGTTACTCAAACTTAAGATTAACTCGTAAGACATTTAAGATTATAACCATACTAAAATTTGGTTAAAAACTCTTACTTTATCTGGTTTTTTACAAAGATTTTTTACAGACATTTTTATAATAGTGTAGGACAGAGACGGGAAGTTTTGTGTTTAGATAAGACACTCCGTTCTCCCCTTTTTTTCTATTCGAAACGAAAAGTGGTAGAGCTCAATGCCGCCCTATGTCTTCGACTGAGCGGGGAAATGAAAATAATATAAATATTATCATTTACCCGAGTATGGATCGAAGAACGAATTTCCATATTTTATCATTTTGATTCCCTTTACACTATTATAAAATTATTACAATATATCATTTAAAACGATACGCTTATGTAATACATTTCACAACAACCAGCATTAAGAAAGTCGCGAACTAAATTCTATAGTATAATATAGAACCTTCAGCCCCCCTGTCCCCGTCGCCCGTCCCCATGCTATATGGTGATTGGCGGTGGACGACAGGTGCGCGTGCGCCGGAATTATTGTATGGAAAGGGCGTACTGTGGACACCATAGGTTATGTTTTGTTTGGGATTTGTAGATTATGATTAGATTTTTAGTTTTTTTTAGACGAAGTGTATTGAGTTTTGTTATATTTAAAGGATTTTTGAGCAATTATGATTCGGTGGTTAAGGAGGTAGGTTCCAATTTTTGGAAGTTTCTACATTTAGGATGATCGATGATGAATCGTATACCAATACATAATCTTTGCAAAGGCGTTGTAGACATTGATTAAAATTGCAGACATTGAAAAAAGCTTCCATTAAATTTATCAAAGAAAAATGTATTTTATATTTATTGTTTATTTTTTTTATATCGAACCCGCTATCTTTGTTAAGCGAAACTCTGACATTGATAAATTTAACAAAACTTTAGCTTTCACTCATAAATATTTCCATTGTGTCAGATATATTACATTCTTTAGGAACGTTTAATTTACTTTATATGGTTAATTAGTGGAATAAATACGAAAGGCGTGTTGTTGAATGTTTTTTTTCTTGTAGTATTGAAAAGTGTTTATTAAGGCACTTATATTGTGTAATTATTTTATATTGTTGTTTTATATGATACCTCTAAAACATAAATTTAAATAAGTTATAAGTAAAGTTTAAAGTTAACAGTGTTAAACACAGCGAGATTTTTATATCCATCTATTTATTCTACTGTATTGATATCCAAAGTAAACGATAAAATATATTTTATGTTTTATTTTAGGCCAGTCGTGGCGCAGTGGCACAAGTGTGACTGTAAAACCGACTGGTTGTGACACTCGAGGAGATGAAATATTTACCTTATTTATATTTCCATTTCTTCGCTCTGGTGTCGAGACAAAGCGCGGCGTTGAGTTCTCTTCCAAAAATTTGGTAGAAAGTGAGAAACAGAGAGTCTTACACTAGGTTCCCTCTGCCTGCCCTGTGTGCGGAACGGATACAGCGTGAAGCTGATTTATTTAATTTAGGCCAGTCGTGCCGCGTGTGACTGTAAACACTATTTTGTGTTGTTTGGTTGTGGGTTCGATTTCCCTTGAGGAGGGAATGAATGTTTAATATTTTCTTAATGGATGTAGGGAAAAAAGACAGGCTTAATGTAACAACCGTTTAGTTATTTTTTTTTTTTATGGAAAAGACACGGCAAACGAGTGTGCGGGTCACCTGATGGTAAGTGATTACCGCCGCCCACGACCCCGTGCAACCCCAGAGGAGTTACAGGTGCGTTGCCGGTCTTTAAGATGGGTTGGGCCCCGGGGCCCGGCATTACCTGATGCGAAACGCAGTGGCGTAAAGCCACTACTTCACGCCGGTTTTAAACGCCGGGGGTGGTAATGATCCGGTCGAGTCTGCCCATGCGTGTTGTTAGTTAACAGTACTATCTCGGGACACTCAGAAGCTTAACGTCATGGAAATGAAGATGTTGAGGTGGGTAGTCGGCGTAACGCAGTCTGACCGCATACGTAACACATTCATTCGAGATAGTCCATGACGTAGCGGATAAGCTCCAAGAGCGTCGCCTGAGATGGTTTGGCCACGTTGCGCGCCGACCTCAGCACTATGTCGGATATTGAAGTGTTTTGATATATCAGTCCCTGGAGTGAGACCTCTCGGACGCCCAAAGAAGCGCTGGTTGGATTTCGTCGTCGAGAGCTAATAGTCTAGGTAGAGCGGGAAGGCGGACCCTGGCAAAACCCGGGATTAATGCCAGAAAGACGAAAATATATGCTTATAACATACTGCGTATTTAATAGTTAAGGTTAAAATGGCATAGTAAGGTAAAGAAATAAAACTGAAAAAGTAGTATTGACGAAATGTATACTACTTTTGTCTGTGTGTGATTTCAAACTTAGTGTGGTGTGAACAAATGGATATATTAACAAAAAAGAAAGACAACGTAATATCAGCGCTCGAGTAGCGTAGTTTGTAAAAATAAGCTTCAAGTTTATGTCCATATTTCAAAAAGTGAAATATGGTAACCCTACACTATTCCCGCGGGATTTATCAAAATGTAACGAGGCAGTAGCAGTTTCGGAGACCGTGGGATAACTGTAGTTTTATAATTAAATATTCTTAATTTAAAATGTTAATTTACTTACGTGGGTTATTTTAACAGTTACATATAAAGTTTCTATTTAAATTGGATCCCGTGAAAATATTTAGCTCGTTTTTTAAAGTAAAGGTGTAAATTACGATGTAAATTACGAAATGAGTTGGTTATCCTTTTGAGGTCTACAGTATATGTAGGTAAACGCGACAAATTGTGGGTTCGATTCCCACTCGAGAAAGTTAATATTTTTTTTCCTCGCTCTGGTAGTAACTTCACTCAACACGCACTGGCTTTTGAATTCGGCCGAAAGTTCAAAACGAAAGTGTTTTAATGGGAACGGAGTGTCTTAACACTAGGTTTCCAGATTTCCTCTACTTACCCTGGTATGTGCGTGATGAAGTGTGAAGTTAAATATAGTATAGCTAAAAAAATTGAGTTGGTTATTCTTTTGAACTCGACACGAAATAGGTTCGAAGTGAGAGTAAGAATACTCTCAACATAGGTTACGTTGAGAGTATTCTTCTCTTTACTCTGCTCTTCGACTTACTTTAATATAGACACTGCTAATTGATGGTCCTTCCCCTTTTTTTTGTATAAAAACCACAAAACGATTCACAGAATAGTTTTATTTACTAAGTTTCAAATGTGTATACCTAATAGTTTGGCATAAAATGAGTTCGACATACGGTCGGACGGACAGACAGGCATCGCAAATCTGCAAGGATTTGGTTTTGCTGCCATTCGGCTACGGAATTTACGTATCGATCGTTTTTATGTATAAAACGAGCATATATTTTGTAACTTACCGATATGCATGTTTTTTCTAAATCTGATTTGAAACTACTACAACCATTTTACTTGTTTTTTAAATTAATTGGAAAAAAAGGGCTACTTAAAAAAAAATATGCCATCGAAAAATTTTATAAGCGCCTCGTAAGCGATAAACTTGCCTTATAAGTGCAAAAGCGTGTGTAGTATATTTCAAAATAATTACATTTTTCATATATAAACAGTTTACTTTATGACTCGCGTGTACCCTAACGTTGAGACAGTATCTTAAAATTTTCATGTTTATACTGTTTTTTGAGGTTAATTTTGTACAGCGCAGTTAGGATGCGGTCATATTGTATGTAAAATATTATATGCTTTTGACATTTTTTAAAGTGCTATTCCAAACTTAGGAAAGAAAAATACTTATTTAGTAAACGTACAAAAAATTGAAATCTGAACCCGCGCCGCTTGGAAACCATCCAAGCGCTCTGGCCACTAAACCATACGTACCCGAACGCAAATCAAATCAAATGTCGCCGCTACGTTCAAATTTTTATACTTTTATTTAGAAAAATAAATATTTTATGTTCTTTTTTAATGCGGCTTCGGGGCCGCGGTGTATACTATACTAATATTGTTAAGTAAAAGAGGTTTAGGTAGGCCCATAAAAATAATCGCGATAAATAACGATGACCCACTGTACAGGCATGTCATACACCAACTCTCAGTTATTTGCATTTGAACATGCGAGCGAAACCGCAAGTGAATGCTAGTGGCTTAATAAATAAACACAATCGACATGCATTATTCAGTATATCTACATTAACTTAGTGCAAGATACATACAAACATACAAAGTAAGAAGATTATATTATGTCGGCACCTTTATACTCGCGCGCACAACTCGCGCGTTACTCCACCAGCTGTTGGGACTTTGACCGTGCGGGGATAGTGACCTGTTTTTAATGGGTTCGAATCCATTCAGGTTCCATGCTAATTTATGAATGTGTGTGTGAGTGTGCGGTCGCGTGGTTTCGCTTTTTTTATTATTTTGGATTTTTGCATCCGAATTTTACACCTATGGAAGTTAGATTTGAATTTACTGTTACTCTTGGTCGCTAGAATATTATAAGATAATAATAATACTGCTTTCCGCTCGCGGCTGTATTCACTTGGATTTGGATTTAATTATTAAGTATTTTGTGATTGTAAAAATGTACTTATAATTTAGACACTTGGTGCCTAGTTATGGAATTTACCGCCACCTGCACTTTGTCTACCAGAGCTGGAAAATGACAATAATTCAGTTCTACGAGTGGGGACTGAAGCCATAATCATCATGTTTGCAGACAGACGCTGTTCCACTGCACAACAATGGTTTTAATTATCAGCGACATATAGTGTGAATTATGATTCACTAAAGTTATGTATGTATATAAAATAACAATATTCTCGGTAATAATAATGTTACCCCAACCTTGGGCATGCAAGTGAGAGAAATTCGTACTTGTAGCATAAGGCTGTTTCCGTATGAGGCGTTTGAAATGTGTAAAATAATTCGTTTTTAAATATTGTGCACTAAGGTCATAGTGGTGCGATTAGGATGTTGTAGGTTCGAATACCATGAGATTTAATGGAAAGTCCACAATGAAACAATTTCTTACTTTTCCTAGTCTCTTAAAATACTGATCATGCCTGAATTACGCGTAAAGTAAAGCTAAAATATCTAAAAACGAAATCGCGAGAGGCGATGATCATTTACCATCAGGTGACCCGTACGCTCGTTTGTTTGTCTGGTTATTCGTCTTTGACCATTAAAAAAAAAACACTGCGAAATGTTTTAATGGGAACACAAGGTCCTGGGTTCCTTTACTCAAGGTTCCATTGTTCCCTCTGCTTGCCTTATTGTGTGGGATACATTGTGAAGAAAAAATATATTATTGAAATGAATGCTAAATGTAATACGTATAGGTTTTTATAAAGTTACAATAGCTAATCAAAACCATTATTCCCGAGATTAATATATCCGCAGGCCACAAACGTACAGTCCGAATGAGGCCTTAGCCACCACCCTCGCGTTTTAGAGCGAGACAAAATATTTTACATTGGGGTGCGCGGGCGCCCCTATTTTATGCTTCGCGTAGTGTCTAAAAATAAGTATACTATAATAAATATTGGAAATTCATCCTTACCACCTTTAGAAGAGGGCTGGAAGTTAAACTACGTTTTGTGTGAATGGGAGACGTTTGGTTACAGGAATTTGAACTTTATCGTATGTAAATTATGGTTTAAATTTAGTATAGACCTCAAGTAAAACAGGTCAATAGATAACCAATTTATTTTGATCTCTATATTTTACTAGCAATAACTAAGAGTTCTTATACATAACTCACATCACTATAGCCTTAATCGATAAATGGACTATCTACTAATGGAATTTAAGAATATTTTCGAACCAGTATTTTCTGAGATATACGCGTTAAACCAAACAAACTATCTAGCTGTATAATATTAGTATAGACTATAAATAATATTTAAGTCTTTACTTTGGTAGGTCTTTTTAAAGTGGTTAGGGGTGTACGATGTATGTGAAACGAGTTGAATGTGACGATTTTTTTACACCACTAAATTTATTAGCTTTCCAACTCGGATACGAATTAAGATTCGATATAGATAGGGTGGATTTTATTAATAAAACTCGATTTTCAATTCGTTATAATATGCGATAGCATAGTGCATCATTTTACGTAATTGTCATAAGCCTGTTCGGGGAATAATTTATACTAATATTATGAAACAGAAAAGTTTGTTCAATTAAACGCGCTAATCTTAGTGACTACTTATTTGAATTGAAAAAATATTTTTACGTTGGATAGTCCATTTTTTCAGGGTGGCTACATAGGCTATATTATATCTCATTATTCGTTTCAATTTAATCCTGTACGTTAGGTCATTTTTCTTATACATATATCAACGCGGATGATGCCGCATATAAATGCTAGTATTTGCCTCAAAATTCTCAATTCAAAACCTCAAAATAGACTTGATGATCAGAAATCCTGTTACAGACTTGAAGATCGAAAAGTGTGGAAAGGTAGTGTTTTAATGGGAACGAAGTGTACACCCCGCTATGTGAAGTACGCTTTTTGAAGTAAAAAAAAAACCAACTGAACCTTGGTCAAGAAAACTTAAACACTGACCCGTAAATAGTTTAGTATTCACGACTTATATGCAAAAGCCGTTGTAAACTTGCCACTTGCACTAGTGTCTCCAGCATAAACATTACCAGTTCTGTTATCAGTTCAGCTGCCATAGATAGTACATGCTGGAATCTAGAATAGAATTGTTGTTACATTATTAATGGTTTCCTCAACAATCTATTTGAGGAAATGTGTTTTTTTTTCGTCGCTCTTTTAGTGAGACAAATACGGCGTTTGGATTCGCCAACGTGCATTGTCTCGTATTGGGCGGTGCGTGGACAATGGTTTTTTTTAACACTAGTTCAGCCTACCCTGTAAACCGTCGTAAAACTGGCAAGGCGTGGCCTTGAGTGCCGCCGCCCAACACTCTATGCCTCGTGAACTAGCCGGAATGTGAGGAAAAAAGTGCCTTAATGAGAACAGAGTGTCCTAACACTGGGTCCCTAGTTGTATGTATCCTCAAACATCATACATCGTAATCATTCATTTCCTCAAATCACAATTTATACATTTAAAATCAAAATCATAGTGTCTGTCTGTACTTGTCAATTATTCCCGAAACTCCATTACGCGCAAGTGTGCGAGTACTACCTGACAACGACAGAGATGGCAATACAATAAATATTCATACGCTAAAGCGAGACAGCATACGACAGATGTTCACCAAAGTATGCGGGTGGTTTTTTTTAAAATTTTATTTTATTTTTTCGAAAAAAGGTAGCTCAGGGTAGGCTATTGCCCGCTTCCTGGCCGTGCGTGGGAATTTAGGTTTTGGAGTTTGACCTGCTTGTATTTCACACCTCCTAAACTAAGCTAAACAGATGTTTTATTATGCTTTTTGTGTAAAATTTGCAAATAAGCTTTTATTGCCTTCGTCATTGTTATACTACAGTCAGTTATCCTTTTGTTTTACTTTATTATAGTTTTATTTGTAGCAAATACTCGTAGTTTGAATTTGAACACGTGTACCTCGTTTTGACCATTGATCTTGATCTTATTGACAATCTAACATTGGTCTTCGTTAGCATTTATATGGGAGATGAGTTTCTCTTAGAGTTGAAATGTGTTTAGTTTTGATAAGGAATGAATATATTTAACGCGTGGAAGTAGTCTAATGACCTGGTTTATTTCTGTATATTATTCTTAAGTAGTATTTTAATTCGATCTCTTTTTAATATTCACTTTCCTACTGTGTAACATTATCTCTTTTTTAGTATACAACTCTTTTATGCGTTCTCTATACAATACGACATTGGTATGGTCTCAACTCTTCTTTCGATAGTATAATAAACGAATATAACCTTATGTTCTCAGAGAACATTTGCAAATATATATATATTTATTTAAATAACTGGTTAGCATATTTTTAGGCTCAAATCTCTGAAAAACAGTAAAATTAATTCTTAATATCAATTCGGAAACGGAACCGGGTTAGATGCGTGTGCGCATCCAATTTTTGATTTTTTGCCTGGAGGGTGCCTTTTAACAATCGGCATTTCCTACTCTTTCGTGCATCAAGCACTTTGTATGTACCTGTCTCGCTCTGCGGCCGCGTTCGGGGATGCCGGGGGAGTTCGGGGGTGTCAAGCGCCAGATGTTCAGAAGATTGTTTTTTTTCCTTTCGATTCGGCTCCGAACAATAGCGGCTTAAGATTTTAAAGCATATGGCGAAGGATTCACAGGTATACTGCCTTTTGGAAATGCTGAATTTATCTGCGCCCGTTAACTTTTACGTTAATGTAACTTTTATGTTTTGTATTGTCATGCTATCAAATAATGTCGGTTTTCGCTTCTAATATATGATGAATTGAGTATCTAAAACTGTAGATTTTCTATTATTTGTTTTTTGAAGAAAAATGTAACAATAGCTAAGAACTTTGAACAGGACATTTACCGGTCATCGGTCTCTTGTATGACACGGCCAAATGTTCACATATAATTTCTTCTTCTTCGCCTTCACGCTGTATACTTCACACAACAGGGAGGCAGAAAGGGAAGGCACTAAACCTAGTGTTAAAACAATCCTCACTTTCCACCGAATTCTGGAGGCATTGCGTGTTGAGTGGCTTCAGCCACTTCCTTCAGGCAAGGCGTGGCATTGACTTCAGTCAAAGAAATGAAAATATAAATTTAAATACATATTTGAACTACTTGAGTGGGAATTGAATCCACAACTAGACGCGTTCACTAGTATCATAGTATTTCAACCTATATAAATAACAAAAATATGTGAGTAATACTTAAACATTATTAAACCTTTTTTTATATTGAAGCACTAGCGAAGTATTATTATTATTGCTTTAAAATGTACAGAAAATTATAAGTATCTTAAAAATCTTATACTTTCTTCAATTCGGTAATGTATCTGAGCATGTAAGATATGAAATCTAACATATACCTAATACTACAGCTACGCTCGGCTCCGCCTTCCTGTGGGTTACGTTTAATAGTGTAATTTATGAGCAGGCTTCATATGCATGTATCATACATATAAATGTTCCTCTTGAATTAGTAAAAATAGTATTAAATTTTCTCGTAACACAGCTTCACTCAGCATAAAAGAGGGTAGGCAGAAGGACTAAGTGTTCAGACGTTCCGTTCTCCCCGCACGGCCCAATTTGCGAGATATTACATAAAGAGTGACGGAATTCAACGCCGCATCTTGTCTTATTACCAAAGTGATGGAATGAATAATAAAAATAATTGTCCGCTACGAGTGACACTTGGAATTCTATTCTCTCCATCTATAAACAACTTTTGAAAACTGCACAATTTTTTATTCCTTTTAATCGTTCAAGAAATAATTACTTGTCATTTTGTTTTTATTTATCAAGTTTTCGTATTTAATGATCAATTTATTTCTATTTTTTGCAGGTAAGTGCGGCCGATTAACCGACGTGTATATAATAATTTAATTGTGTGTTTTACCGGACACTAAAGACGCTGGATAACTTGCTAAGTATGGCGTCCGGTTGGTGTCCAAGGTATGGGATGTAGCGATTTTTTAAGGATTTTTTTTTATATTTACTCATTGCTATATTTAGGTTAACATTCGTTTGTTTTTAAGATAAAAAAAGGTTTTTTTTTTAGAAAACCTGTACAAATTTGGAAGTTTAGTAGCATTGGAATTTTAACCCGTCCTTCTTGCATGGTTTTGAAATTTTTATACGTTTTCTAATAAAATAATCATTTATTTGTGTTTTGAGAGAAAAGCAAGGGTATTTTTTTCGCAGCACGCCAATGTTCAAGAAGTAACCTACAAAATATGTTATAAATTATGTTATTTTACATTAAAATTAAGCATTTAGTATTCCGTTAGAGGCCAGTCGTGGCGCAGTGGTACAAAGTGTGACTGTAAAACCGACTGGTTGTGGGTTCGATCCCCACTCGAGGAGATGAAATATTTACTTAAATTTATATTTACATTTCTTCGCTCTGGTGTCGAGGCAAAAGTGCGGCGTTGAGTTCTGCCACTCAACACGCAATGTCTCCAAAATTCGGCAGAAAGTGGGGAACGGAGTATCTTAACACTAGGTTCCCTCTGCCTACCCTGTGTGCGGGATACAGCGTGAAGCTAATTTAATTTTAATTTTTTTTTTAGTATTTACTGTGTCATTAGACTTCAGACATACGTATTTTGTATCTCAATACTATTTAAATAATATTTGTATCTTTAAGCATCTTCCACAAAATGTATAGACATAAAAAATATATACATTTGTGTTATTCCACGCTATTTAAGGATAAAGTAATATTTTTTAAAAACATATAAAAATTTCAACATAGTGGGACTCGAACCCACACCTCTTGACAAAAGTTTTTGTATGTATTTTTTCAAGAACGGCGTAGAGGGATATAAGGTGTGCAAACCACATTCGTCTTAATATCTATTACATTCTGGAGAATAAATAAAGCAAAAGCTTAAACAAATAAATATGTTTTCGTTTGTGATTAGATATCTTAATTTGTGTTTTATAACATATTCAGATATATAATATTTTTTAAATACTATTTTTTAACGACTTCAAAAAGTAAGCGATGATCAATTCGGCGTTTATAATACTTTTTTTTATATATTGAAATGAATATTCTATTGTTTGTTTTATCCGCTTCACACTTGTACCACAAATCGATGTCGTTCCCCCGAGCGATAAAGCGTCGCTTCGATTCCCGCGTCGGAAATAGCTCGGGTCAAGCACCCGGGCGAAAAATTTGCACGCGCTCATCAGCGAACGATGCACGGGAACGTGGCGTTTAATTGTAGTGCGATTTGTGATTCCTTGAAGTTTTCCTTTCTCGAAGCTCTCGTGGCTGACTGTGTACCGTTCAAGGAGGCTAATGGGGGCCTAATTGTATAAAAGAATGTCTTGATTTTCTAAACGCGATGGTTGTGAGTTCGATTCTCGTTAGAGTAAGGTAGACTTAAAAGTAGTCTCTGGTCTAAAGAGATGAAACTGTGTGTTGGTTTACGCTTGTTATGAGTTCAAAATGGACGGAAAATTGAGAACACTATGTTCTTTTTATTTACGATACATAATAAATAAACAAAGCAAGATGTGTTAGTATAAAAACTATATATTAGGTTCTCTATCAATATATCATTTAAATTTAGTGTTTCTCTTGAAAATAAAATTAACTTATTTTATGTCTTACTTATATATAGCGTGTATAAACTATATTGGCCAATTAAGTATTTCGTAATAATTGTAATTACTATGAAATACCAAAATATTATAAAATATAATCTGGTTAATCAATTTAAATAAGGAATACATTGGTAAACGAGGGGAAGATTTACTTTCAGTAATGGCCCTAGATTCTCTGAGTCTTATTTAACTTAACTTCACGCTTTATCCCTAGCGGGGTAGTCAGAGAGAACGGAGCGCCAAACGCTACGGTCTCTACATACCTCTTTCGCCTCGTCCACTGTCATCAACCTCTTCATACATGCCCTCCGGGGGATCCTCATGCTTTTTACGTGACCTTCCTCCAGTATCTTTGATACTGTGTTTTCGAAGGTCAACCGAGGTCTCCCCCTACCTCTCTTACCACTCACTTTTCCATCATAAATCTTTTTTGCCATTCTTTCCTCGCTCATTCGTTCGACGTGCCCAAACCAGCTGAGCACGTTCTTCTTCATTCTCACCGTGACATCCTCGCTGGTACCTGCCATTCTGTGTACCTCTTCATTGCGGATTCGATCAGCTAGGCTGACTCCGCATATCCTACGAAGAGATCGCATCTCCACAGCATTCATCTTTCTTTCATTCTTCTTCTGTAATACCCACGTTTCGCTGCCGTATAACAGGGTCGGTACCAAAACTGCATTGTGTACGGCCAAACGCGCAGCTGTGCTGACGTTTCGCCGTCTCATCAATGCAGCCAAGGCCCCGTTAACCTTGTTACCGGCAGCAATACGCCTTTCCACATCCATCTCGTATCTTCCATCTCTACTGAACATACTTCCCAAATATACCACTTCATTCACCTGTTCTAATATCTTATCATTTACACTGATCTTGCATTCCGTCCTTTCTTCATCTCGTTCAAAAATCAGAACCTTTGTCTTATTCGCATTGAGGCTTAGACCATTATATTCACACTCTTCTTTCAGAGTGGTGACCAATGCCTGCAACTCGCACTCTGATGATGCAATAAGCACTGCATCATCTGCGTACAGCAGGCAATTCACATTCAGGTCACCTACTTTCACTCCTATATCACTTTGTTTCACTCCTTGGAGACAGCTATCCAAATACAAATTGAACAACCAAGCTGACATGGCGCAACCCTGTTTAACACCCGATCGGATGTCAAACCAGGGCGACATGCCAGCTCCTACTCGCACGCAGGCTGAGTGGTCTCTATAAAGAGACTTTACAGCCTGCAACAAGGGTCCACTCACATTGTACCGGGGTAGTATCTCCCATAATTTCGCTCTGACAACTCTATCAAACGCCTTTTCCAAGTCCACAAAAGCACAGAAGTTCCAGGTCTAAAGCCTCCTTGGGCCTCCCACAACAGCCTTTCAGATGTCTCTTGCATTCTTCTCGCTAAAACTTTAGCATAAACTTTACTACCTAAGCTAATCAAACTGATAGCCCTATGGTTTGCGCAGTCTATCTGTGAACCTTTGCCTTTATACAAAGGCACGATGACCGCACCTTATTTAACTGAGGGTACGAAAATGACTAAAACCATTTGTTGGCATTGCTTTGCTTGTGTGTACTTTAAGACGTTAAATAAAAAATCTCGTGTTTTCCCGTCCTCGTAGTGATCTAGAGAAATCCTCTCTTAGTGCCTCCTACGCTCCCTAACCTACCTACATGTCAAATATCAACTTTCTAAGTTCAGTAGTTTTATCTGTCGAGGATGTCGCTCTCCTCATGGTACTCTCGACGCCATTGAAGCTCAGTTGTTGACAAAATTTGTGATTTTAGAGGAGGCGGTTGCGGGTTCGATTCATACTCGGAAGTATTTATATATCATTTTGTATATTTTAAATATTTTGCTTCTTTGGCTACCAGACGACAAATGCAACTTTAATGAGCGGAAAAACAATTGTACTTTTGTAATAGAATTTCAATACATTAAACATTTTAATTTTTTCCGTATGATCCACCCGTTGCCACAATCTTATGTTTGCTTTAAAATATTTATAAAATGATGTGAATACATATTTGTGTACGCGCTGGCCACGTGCCGGCCGTGACGTACTTATCAATATTTAACCTGATACGTTATCAGTGGGAGGGTGCGAGTGAGTCAATCGAATTTTGATTTTCTATTACTACGCTTCATTTGATTAATTTCTTTTAGTTACTTTGGTTTCGGTAAAGTTCGACGCGGCTTAGGTGGAGAGAACCTAGTGTTAAGACAGTCAGTTGCTCACTTTCCGCTCTATCCTAGAGGCATTGTACGTTGAGTCGCGGAACCCAAATCTGCGTTTGGTTCGGTTCGTTCACCAGAGCCTGGTTATTAAAATAAATTATATGTTAAAATAATTCCCCGGAGTGGTGATCGAACCCACATCCGTCGCGTTGACATTCATACGCTGTTCCACGGCTCCACGACGGCCTTTGCAAAATGGCACAAACATATTACGATTTATTTTCTATCATTATAATGATTTCGCTTTAAATTTAATATATGCGACAAGTAACCCGATGCCGCGTATCTGTACCGCGCATATAAATGTCCCAATTATAGTGACACACGCATATATCTCTGATAGAGTTGACCCTACTATTGATAGTCATAGGTAAAATTGTGTTATTTTTTTTAATATCACAGTATTCGAACTTACTCCTTTCGGTCCGTTTCACCCTTATACTATTATTTTTGTAATCATAAATAGGCATGCCTATAAGAAATTGAATTAAATATTTTAGAAAAACAACGTATATTTTATTCTACATTTTAATCAATTATGGTAAATGAATTTGAATTTTTGAATTCAAATTGAGGTTTATTTTTAAGTTTAGTCTTTTTGTCATATATATAGCAGAGTAGGTAGAGGCAACCTAATGTTAAGATACTGTGTTTACCATGTATCGCCTAATTTCGAGACCTCCAAATAATACGACAACTTCCCTTGTCAACCTGAGCGAGGAAATGGGTTAATTCATTTCCATGACTGGAAATTGACCCCACAACTATAGCATTAACAGTCAAGCTTCGTCCCATAGCCTCACATGAGCCTAAAAATATGTATGTAAAAAAAGTGTTTAAAGAAAATACGCTACGTCTACAGAAAGGTAAAAGCGGATTGAAATGATCTCTACCTAGAAAGAACCACCCCAGAAATTCCTGGCTCTCACCACATCCTACGATCATCGATTTGAACCTACTGCACGATTAATAGGCAAGAACGTTAGATGTTAGTAGGTATATAGGTATCGTAAAACACGAATGAAACTCGAACACACTTCACGAAAATAAGGAAACTAAAATAATAGTAATGTATTTATTATATGCAAATTATCTGCCAGGTGTCGACTTTACCGTGACCCCGGCCAGATGGACGACCGGCCACCAGTCAAGGGACGTATTAGCTATATTTGGACGATTGTCTCATCGATTAGCTAGGAGTGTACCATTGATTTGATCTTTGGTAGGAGAAAAGTTTTTGTTTTGTTCGGTTTCACGCTGTTTCACGCATAGGTATAGCAGGGTAGGGATCAGCGAGGGATCGAAGTGTTGATCGAGGAGGGATTTAGTATCACACATCGCCCATTTTTTTTATATTGTGCTTGCTCCCCAAGCGAGAAAATAGATATAATATATTTCCCTGTAGGATGTTATAATTTAAAAACTAATAAATACGTGTTTACAAAAATGCTACTTACATGACCTCAAACTCGAGTTTTATGTATGATAATTTGTGTTCAACGTATAAAGACGCAGGAGTGGGGGAAACGGTTTCTACGGCAGGTGCTACGAAACCCAGTTCCGATAGTGCCCACGGGATGACACTAGCGCTTGGTACCAAGTGTTCGAATATGTTACGTTTGAATTTGTTCAGTAGGTTTTATTGTATGTTTGTATGTGTATGAAAGGTAGAAGGATAAAATTAAAGAGGTTACCTGCTCTTTTGCTTGCCCTGCTATACGGGAAAAACCGTGAATTATTACTGTTAAAATAAAAACATGAAAAAAATGTAATCATTTATTAAAGTCTTAAACTACAACATGATATACTACTTACTATACGTGGTACAAAACCACAAGACCGGTACATACGCTAATGCTTATTCATATTGAAATTTTTTACAACTCACAAAAGACATTGGACACGGATTAAGTACCCCGTAATGTCTGAAACTACGACTTAACCCGTTTTGATAAAGTTTAAAGCTTAATACAGATTTTATTAAGCATTGTGCACTCTACCCCTTTAAACGTGTTGTGTAGTAAAGTGATGTAAGTTTGGCTTTTTTTTTTAAATAAATTAAATCGTTTTGTCGTTTAGTCTTGACGGGTTCCGTAGTTTTATTTTCAGTTCTTTTTTTCGTGTTCCGATAATTTATTTGTTCAAACCTGTGTGTTTGTACATTTCAACGAAAGAAAATGGTTTATAAAATTAATAATTAGTATAAGTTATGAAAATTGTATATACGTTTAAAGTGTTATTCCACACATAGGAATAAGTATTTTATATACAATTTATTTGGTAGGATTTGAATCTGCATCTCTGGATAAGTGCCCATGGCTCTAACTATTAATGCTCGATTATGACGCTTATCTACTTCGATTTTGTTGTTATAGTAGATAGCTTTGAAACAAATCTTAATATGTATAATTTATATACATAACAACTATGACTTAGAAACCTAAAATTAAAAATCGCATGTTTTTTATTCTTGTAGAAAATCCTCTTATGGTTAATTTCTGCGCTCCTTGTCGTTTATTTACGGCTGTGCAACTGTCAGTCACTAAAATTTAGTGAGTGAATATAACAATTTTAAACATATAAAACCTGCGAACCTACTGTTAAGATATTCCGTTCCTATTAAGACACCACTTTCGTTCCCCATTTTCCGCCTAATTCTGGAGACAGGCTGGACTCAACACCTCCCTTTTGCTTGAACACTAGAGCGAAGAAACAAAAATATTAAATATTCCATTTCTTCAAGTGGAATCCATAACCTGTGCGTTTGCAGTCGGTCACTTGAGCCCCTGCGCTGCTACTTACCTCAAAGAATAAGTGTGGTATATAAATCATTATTATTAATTATCAAAAAATCATTTCGATATCATATAACATTTAACAATATTTAACTAGCTGTGTAAACAGTTCGTCAAATAGGACGGAACCCCTCAGTCCTCTCAAAGCGTTCAGATTTTTATCCCATCAAAAAGACGCAGATCAAGTTGAACGACCGCTTTGAAAGCGACCAAAGGGTCTCTCACAATGGCCCTCCCTTACATTTTGTATGGCCTTGTATGTAATTGCATGAAATTAATAAGTTAGCACGCGTCGATGAAAAAATTGTTTTTTCCCATATATTTTTTTTGGTTATGCCTTTTTGGTTTTTGGGGCGAGTTTGTGATTGCTTTGTCTTTGCTGGTTTGGATGATTTGTAAGATTGTATTTTTGAGGTAATGAGGACACAATGTCATAAAAGTTGTATTATTTTTATTTCTTTATTATCGTGAGATTACAAAATACAACGACTACGAAAAATAAATAGGCGAAAAGTGGGGAACGGAGTGTCCTTACAATGCCTGCTATATGCGGGATACAATGTGAAGATGTTTTTTTGGTATTATTTTAAATGTATCGGTAGCTGGAAGAGGAAGCCTCAATGATACGTCACTCTAACTTCAAATTGTGACGCTATCACAGATTTTGCATACAATTTAATAGAATTGGTCCTATCACATTGCCTGCAATAATTTGTTGACTTAATTCGTCAGGAAATGACATTTGAACACCCAACTATCGACTAAATAAAGTATGATCAAATGAATCAACTCTCACTATCTTAAAAGATCTCTAAACTATTAACAATACCTATGTCTAAGCTCCTTTATACTTTTTGTTAAATAGAATTCTATAAGGTTTTATATTACATTCCGGCATTTGACATGTCTAGGTGATGCCTTTATAACCGACTCGAAGGAAGGGTGATGCTGTATAGAATAGATGTCATCGATTTGACAATTTTTGTATGGATATAGTTTGTGTTTATTAACTTTTAGTTGGGTTATTTCTTCTCCACCTTTTCTTTTTTTCTGTAATACTTAAAAATTTATTCTTATTGTTTAGTATTAGAAAATACATTTTAGGAAACTTTTTTTTATTAACCTAACCTTTTTGTTTGTTTAAAGATATTCTGTGTTGATCTGCTGCACATAAAAGTGCAGGTTTCCTTATTACATCGAAGACCTAGAACAGGTTCGAATTTCATACGAGAAATAAAGTTAAGTTGAAGTTGAAGTTTAATTAAGAAATTTATTAGTTAAAATTCAAAATTATTAACATAAAAATCGCAATTTCATTGCTCAGTTAAAGCTCCCCCTGTCCACAAGGCAACAAGCAACTCTTGCGCACTTGACCGTTCCCGAGTCCGATGTATGTATGTATGTCTGTATGTATACATACATTATATGTAGATTTACGCAGGTGTGCCGCTGGGGTGGCTTATCTACCCCTGCTTATACCTATTTGCCGAGTCGTTGACCATTTATAGGTACCTATGGAGTTGATAGACTTTTTCTTATGCTTAAAATAATATTGAAAAAGAGTTTCTTCTTTTTTATATGGGGTGAGGACGGGTTATAGTTAAGATTTTTGTTTTGAAGGGCAAACTATTTTTATTTTGTTTACATTATGTGATTTTTTAAAATAAATAGGTAGAGAAAAATTAAGCTTTATGGTTACGAAAATTTATTGCTTTCCAGAATTAAACCAATATATTTTGTATTTTATAGTATAATAAAAATTAATTCTGGAAAGGAATCACAAATTTTCATTAGACTATTTTCATATTTCTTACACTTTAAAAGTGTTAAAAATTATTATTTGTAATTCATTATTGTTTAAATTAATATATATTTTAATTTATTATGATATAGGGTCAAAAAATACAAAAATGAATCGTTCTTACAAAGTTCTGTTTTTCATTGAAAATATAAACATGAAACTACAGATGTTTTTATTTAAGAACAGAATAAATATATCGCATATTCATATAATACTCTTTCATTCACCACATGTCTTGGCAATTGACATCATTATCGAAAACAAAAAGTAGTCCAAATTATTATAAACTTTCATAATTAATTGTGTAAACAACTTTACCGTTCTTAAACATGTCACGACGAGCATCGAACTCGTGGCCACCTGCGCAAATCACTATGCCGCAGGTAATACTGCGCACGCGCTGACGACAGATGTTCGAAATCGGCTCGCGTCGGGAGTCTTCGGGTGTCTACGGTTTTTTGTTGGACTTTTTTTTATAGTAGTTTTTTTATTTCCGTTGTGTTTCTAGAGTTAAGATTTTTGATGTCTTTGTGAATTTAAAGAATGAGGAGTGTAAATATGATTGTTTTGTTGTTCGAATCTCAATTTAGGGAATGTTTGTTTATATATTTGAGGCTGGTCGTGGCGCAGCGGCACGAAGTGTGACTGCAAAACCGACTGGTTGTGGGTTCGATCCCCACTCGAAGAGATGAAATATTTACTTACATTTATATTTCCATTTCTTCGCTCTGGTGTCGAGGCTAAGCGCGGCGTTGAGTTCTGCCCCTCAACACGCAATGCCTCCAAAATACGGCAGAAAGTAGGGAACTGAGTGTCTTAACACAAGGTTCCCTCTGCCTACCCTGCTGTGTGCGGGATACAGCGTGAAGCTGATTTTTTTTTTTTTTTGTTTATATATGAATATTAAAGATTAATTGACTTCTGTCTAAAACTGATATTTTCTCCTTATATTCCAACAACAACATTTTCCACAACTAAAAACGTATATTACATTGCTCTCTACATCATTGTGTCTTTTTTTGGGAAATTTTATTAATTGTGGAACGGAGTCCGACCGTAAACGTCTCGATATTTTGGATATTGGTAATTGGAGAGCGAAGTATACAATCATTATTCTTTTCAATTTCAATATTATCAAAATCTGATTAATATTTTCTTGGTATAAGTGTTTCGACATTTCATAATTGCACGCACTCATTGATTTATCATCATTATTAATGTAACCTTTAACGTATTAATTAGGGATATACATATGATGAAAAGGACCGAATGTTTTTGAAAATACTTGTTAATCTCTAATAGGTTACAAAGAAGAGGCCAAAATTTTACTGTAAATGCGACGGTTGTAGGTTTGATTCTCACTCGGGGTAATGACTTATTTTCATTTCCTCGCATTCATAAGAAGATAAGGCGCTGCGTCGAGTCAGACGCCACTTATCACGCAATGTCTCCAAAATGTAGGCTTTGTATGGGGAACGGAGTGTCTAAGCACCACTGTCCCTCTGCCTACCGTGCTCTTTATAGGGAAAAGCATTAATCTCCATATACATACAAATATATTTAGAGACCTACATATTGAGAAGACAAAAACTCGATACATCGAAGTCGAGGGCGCCCAGCACAGTGTATAATTCAAAAAGCAATTAAACTACCCCTCTATAATGCACGCCGGCTTAAGGACGGGCTCGGACTATGAATCTTAGAGCAGGGCTTAATATTACACGATGTAACTTATGTAGGTTACTGCTGTCGCACTCAGAGATGACGATCAGCGTTTAATTGGGATTAACAATAAGTATGTATAATATATGGTTGTTTGTATTGGTGTGTTCCCGATTTTATATTTCTCGCTGTATCCCGCAAGAAATATAAATCGCTCGTAGAGGGAAACTAGTAGTATAAAACTACGTTCCCTACACTTTCGAGACTACGTGTTGATTGGCTGCTCGACACAATGCTGGGCTACATCTTGCTTCCAGAGTGAGAAAATGAAAATAATTCATTTTCTTAAGTGGAAATCTAATCAAGGACCGTCGCTTTTAAGGTTAGGCGTATTGTGGCTGTGCCATAAGTGCCAAATATTACACAATATATCTTATAGAAGCTATACCGCCACTCATAGACGGCAATTAGTATTTAATTGAAATTGAAATCCGATAAATCTATACGTTTTATAGATTTTATGCTAGTTTAATTCTAAATCAACGTTAATCTGTTTTTATTTTTACTTAATAATTAATGTGCTTCTATTTGATTGAAGTGGTTATGGGTTCCAATTCTATTTAAATGCTTATAATTTTAATGTAGGATTGATAGATGTCGCATTGAATACCGTTATTTAATCGGCTTCGCTTTAAATGTGATGGGCTTAAACAATATGTAACAAGATTATCTCTCATGTTCTGTTGATTAGGAATGTACCTATACTAATTTATAGCTACAACTTCGTCTGCATGGCCAAATGGAGATAACTACTTGCTATGACACCTTCTATGTATGATGTAGCATTTACAGGCAATTTAGTATTAAAATAAAATAGCTGGATAGGCAGAGGGAACTTAGTGTCACTCTGTTCCCCACGCACGGCCCTACCTTCGACCTTGCTTTACGTCGTCAAGATCAAAACTTAAAAATATAATTTTACTCTTTACTGTCCGCGCAATTTTGATAAGGGACCTTTTGCCTGTGTCAATTAGGAGCCCGCTGTGACCTGCCAACGACGACTGACTGCAAACGAGATCGTGGCTTCGATCCCCACTCGGGGAATATTTTTTTCCACTTCTACACACTGTAAAGGTAAAATGTGACGTTCAGTTCCGCAGTTTATCCCGTGTCTTGAATTCTTTGGCGACATACTGGAAGAAAAGTAAAAGTGGGGACCAGAATTCTTAGCACTAACTAGTTACCAGATGCCCTCTGCAGATCCTGGTAATTGCGGGAAACAGCGTGAAGCTAAAAAATATACAAATTCGATAACTTCTCTACAAAAACTATCTGTTCTAAGGACATGCGCCGTTGCCGTCTCACCCTCGTTAGAGAGAGACACACACGTGAACGAGACGGAACATAGGGAGTGGAGTCTTTCTAATAATTATACTGCAAGATATTCTATACTGGACTTTATAACTATAGTTGTAAAATGGTATTTTGTAGAATAGAAGTATTCACACTTTTCAAGGGTAGTGAAAACTTTATAGCTTTGAGTTTACAAAGTTTCGTAGAGTAGTGTTTACATGTGGTTATGTTTTTCTTTTTGCTTATTGTTTTTGGGTATAATTTGAGTATATTTTTTTGGACGCTGTTTTAATTAAGTGACTAACTAATCCGAGCGACGACTGACGAGAGGCTTTGAAGAAGTTAGAAAGAGTTATTTCTTGAAGGAAAGGGAAAATTTTTTTTTTTTTTTTTTCTATTTATTGGGGTAAACAAACAGTGCACATACATATAAATAAAAGAACAGCATAACAAAATATATAAATGTAACACCAACACCGTTTACCACAGATTATTATAAATATAACATAATATATACGGAGGTACGCCAAACACATCATTATTTAAGCAGTGAATGTATCGCTTTTTTGAAACTGCTAGGACGCGTTGCCGCAATATCAATAGAATTAAAGTGATGATTATAAGAGTTGACCATTCTGTATAGTGGTCGACGTTTACCGGCATTTGTGCGACATCGATTGGTTGCAAATAATCGACAAGGATTGCGGCAATGTGTTCTAGTTGGTATACAGTAACAAATTTGATTAACCAGACTAGGGCAATCATAATTATTGTGACATAAACTATACAAAAATAATGCTTCAAGCTGCTTACGTCTTGCTTCTAATGTAATGAGCTTATAATCCTTAAGCAATTGCATATACGGCATTTGATTGCCATAGCATCTGTACTGCATGGCACGTAAAAATTTAATCTGAATACTTTCAAGACTTACTATGTACTTATTATATAACGGGTTCCATACAGGCACAGCGTACTCAACCTGGGAGCGAATTAAAGCCTTATAAAGAGTGAGATAAGAAGAAGGACGCCTAAAATTTTTGGTAGATCGCATAACGAAGCCATACATCTTAAAGGCTTTATTTTTAATGCTTTCAATGTGTAAGTCAAGATGAAGCCTGTGATCCAGTAGGACCCCAAGATCTCTAATGGACTTTACAGTTTCAAGCTGCACATCATATAACCTATACGAAAATTGGCTAAAGTTTTTCTTTTTTGTGAAGATGATATGCTTACATTTATTTAAATTTAAATTAAGTTTATTGTTTTTACAATATGCTGAAAAGTTATTAAGATCTTCTTGAAACTTGAAGTGGTCATTGAGATTATCTATAGTATGATAAATTTTTAGGTCATCCGCGTAGAGTAGAATGTTACAGAATTTAAAACATTTCTTAATATCATTAATGAACATTAAAAACAATAAGGGGCCCAATATGGATCCCTGTGGGACGCCAGAGGTTATGGGCACAATAACTGACTCGTAACCACCAACGGCAACTTTTTGAGTACGATTAGTAATATATGACTTAAACCAACGCCATAAATTACCACGGATCCCATTAAAGGCAAGTTTCTCCAACAGAATTTTGTGATCCACTGTATCAAAAGCTTTTCGAAAGTCTGTGTAAACACTATCCACTTGCTTATTATTATCGAAGCTGTCAAATAAATGATTTGTGTAAGCTACTAGGTTAGTGCTTGTTGAGCGAAGTTGAACAAAGCCATGCTGTTCAGGAATGATGACCCTATGTAGCGAAGGGTATATAGCTTTGTGGACTAGTCTCTCAAAAACTTTAGAAAGAGCTGGTAATATCGATATTGGGCGATAATTTTCTACATTGGACTTATCACCATTCTTAAAAACTGGTGTTATTCGTGCAGATTTCCACACTAAAGGAAAAACACCTTCTTTGAGACATAAATTAAATAAGTAAAGTAAGGGTTCACATAAAGCTGAGGCACACGATTTTAGGAAGATTGGTGGTATGTTATCTAAGCCTTGACTTTTGGAAGTATCTAGCGTACGTAGCTCATTTAAGATTTCAGATTCCGATAAAACGAGACTTGTTAAGTTGAGATCTGAAGTTATATTCATATCAGGAATACTGTCTATGTCGTAATCATATGGTACATAATTCGGTTCAAAAACTGACTTGAAATATTGGGAGAATAAATCACTTATATTAATAGGATTATTTGCACACATATTGTTGTACCTAATTGATTTAGGAATGCTTAAAGTGCTTGTCAAATTATGAATATACTTCCAGAAATAATCGCAATGTTTATTAATATTATTTTCGACTGTATTTATATAGTGATCATAGCAAATTTTTGATATATCCTTAAATCTATCCCTGTACAAAGCAAACTTCTCATAGTCCGATGTATTTTTGTAAGTTTTCCACTTTATCCAGGCGTTATTTTTATTTTTAAAAATGTGAACTAAAGCTGAATTAAACCAAATAGGAAACTTGGACGATTTTACTGATTTAGTAGGTACATTTTGTTTTATAATGCCATACAGTTTATCGTAAAATACTGAGATGGCACATTCAGCCGTTTTGCCATAAAATGTCAAATTCCAATCAATTTCTTTTATGGCTGTCGACATAATATCAAAGTTTGAATTGTGGAAATTGTGAACAATTCTAGGCTTATTAGCTACAAGTATAGATTCAGGATTACTACAAATAGGAACAAGAACGTAAAATGATGGATGATAACTATCAAGAGGCACTAGTGAAATTGGCGCAAGAAATGATTCACAATCGGTAATATCGGTAATAAACAAGTCAAGTATATGGCTATTACTGTTTTCAAATTTATTAAGTTGGAATGTGTTAAAGGATTTCATAAAGTTATATAAATACTTACAGGATGGGTTATAATCACTGGAAAATAAAGGTTTAAAATACTTAATGGAATTTTGCCACTCCATTTTAGAAACATTAAAATCCCCTACAATGATGAACTTGTCGAAATAACCAGAATGTAAAATGACCTGTAAGTTATCAAAATACTGCTTATAAGTAGTAGCTGACATATTAGGCGGAATATAGACGGCATTAATTAAACAGCAATAATCTTTCGTATGCAATTCAATAAAAAGAGTATCTACGAGGGGTGAGGGGAACGGGTCGCGCGTCGCAGGCGCAACACGGCTCCATGCAATGAACGGCCTCGCTCCCAGTCCGATACGTACAGCCACGAGTATACCACCGCCGTCGCACCGTCCACATCCTTCAAAGTCGCGGTCACAACGAAATACGTTATAACGTGAATCCATAAATTCGCTATCTAAAATATTTTTATTTAACCACGTTTCACTTAAGATAATAATATCGTAATTGTGTGACAGAATATTCATATATAGTGTATTAAGCTTAGTTTTTAAGCCGCGACAATTCTGGTAATAAACAGACAAAGTGTATCTATCCATCGCATAACGGTTCACATAAGTATATTATGCACGTAAACGTATATATAAGAGGTGCATATTGTAGTAGGCCTTGATGTGCAGATTGAAAAAAGTAATTCGCAGTAATAAAGATTTCGACTAGCTTATATAGTACCTTTACAGAAAACGTATAAAAATTCCCGTTTAAACGTAGTTTTACTTGTGCCATATAAATTGTATTTTTATGTTTATGATTAGTAACAATAGTATTTACAGTGAATACAATATTTTGCCTGATAATAGCTATACATATATGGAGTACAAAGGGATGACACCAAACATGTACAAATATAATTATGCAGTGTGAAAAAAGCCACAAATAACAATATATATAAGTAATATTATGTATCTTAATAGTAAATTTTGTAAAGATTGAAAAATTATATAAGTACAAGCATGTTCTAAAGCATAATAACAACAAAAATTTATTATTTAATTTTTGTGATATCCGACGGTAACCTAATGGCGATGACAGGCGAGGTATCTGATTTCCGTGTGAGGACTGTACCGTGCTTAACCCAGACATACTTATACCCGTGCTGTTTTGCAGCGTCACGACACTGTCGAAATAACTGCTTATAGTATAATGTTAAATGTTCATTTAGGTATACGCGAGTCGGCGAGCCCGATACCGATAGTTTATTGGAGTCCAGGGCTTTCACAATACGATAGGCACTCAACACATTATCTCGCATTACTTTATTCGTGAATTTCACTATAATATTTTTTGGCCTTCGATCTTGTTGGTCACCATGAGGCACTCGATGGATGGCTACGATATCAGATGACCGTATTGGATGCTTAATTTCGTTACCTATATTTTCTATTATTGCCACCAAATTTTCACTTCGTCGTTCAGGAAGATTTGAAATTTCAACATTACACTCCCTAGCCTGCTGTTCCATGGTTCTGATTTTGTTCTCCAATAGAGGTAGCTTCTCTGAGCAATCCGTACCGGTTTTGGAACGTAGTTCAAAAGATTTTAAACGAGTGAAATTTTCCATTTTTTTATTCTATTACAGGTTTGTATGCAAAAAGAATATAGGGAAAGATCACTCTGTTCTCATCTTTATACCTTACACTTTTTATTGCATAGATATCTTGACACATTTTCCTGCAAGACTTCAAAATGTCCAAATACGTCATTGTTGCACCAAAACGTAATTGACTTGTAATCTAAAAAAAAACCAGCTAAATGTAATTTGTATAAATACTTGTGTATATTTACTAAATATAATGAACATAAACTAAAAATTTTATAACTTTTTTGTTTTCAGTTTTTTTTATTTTACTGGTTACTTTTCCTTACGCGTCTTCCGTTTCCGCCCTCATACATGTATTAATTTATTCGAGATATATTGTCGGTTTAAAATTTCCTAAGACGCTATTCTGACTGTAAACGTGGTGGTTGGGGATACCATTCCCATTCGGTTTTCTAATGTCTTATCAATCTTTCTACCCTGCTATTAGCGGAATACACCGTGAAGTTGAGAAGAAAAAAAAAGAAAAAGCAATCATAGAAATCAAAAGTCATTGTATGTACTTAGTGTTTTTATACATTTTTCATGATAAAATATCGGACGATTGATAATTTAAGATTAATTAAATTTTATAAGCTTAATCATAAAAGATAAGGAGAGCTGGTGACGTCATAGGCACTATGACTAATCTACGTTGCCTATTGAAACTCAATATATAGAAGGTACAACCCTAATTACGATGAAAATTCAAAAAGATCTTCAATCCAAATCAATACAGAAACTGAAATCTCTATCCCCATATTTATTATTAAATTAAAAAACAACTGCTTTATTGTCAAAAACATGGGTTATTACAAAATTGATATTGATATTGTAATTGCTGGAAAGAAATCGATTTATTAATGTTCTAACAAACTTTAAATTGATTTGTCATAATTATATACGTAAAGAACAACTTGAAATATGCTGTTTCAAGTTAGGCAAAAGTAATTAGATTTTAGTTTTTTTTTTAGTTTTCACGCTTTATCCCGCGTAAAGCAGGGTAAGCAGAGGGAACGCAACGAACTAACCAACCTAGTAGTACTTTCGCCTCTATGTTCAATATATTGCAGTCAATGCATATGCAGCAATGAAAATAATTCATTCCTTCCCAGAGAAAAAATCGAAACCACAACCGTCACGAACATCAGACACCGTGCCGTTGCTCCCCGAAGGCCTTAAGAAAATATTACATATAACAGTATATTGTATTATGTTTTAAATATCCCGATTACTTAACTCGACGTGTCGAAGACAAGCGTCTCGGTCCTGGGTCACCTTGCGCAATGCTCTGTTGGTGGCGGATGAAATTTTGTTTTTAGTATTATATGTAACCTGTAACTACGTGAAAGATGGAGGGGATTTGCCTTGTTCGGTAATACTTATAGGTATTTAAATATCTTTTAAAATTTCTCAGAATCGCAAACAAATTGAAAGTAATCCGTCAAATATAAGTGAATTTGTAACTCGAGACTAGACACGATGGTTATGGGTTCGATTTCCACACAGGGTCACCAACATAAACGCGGTGTTGAGTTCCGTTGAGTGAGAGTCTTAACACTAAGTTTTTTCTGCCTTCCCTGCTATATGCGGCATACACCGTGAAGTTAATCTAATAAATACAAAAACGTATAAATTAAATGATTATAATTCATTATACGTACTTCATAATATTATATTCGCAACTCTTAACCAAATACGCTAGATCCTTGACGTCCACCGAAAAGAGGACAATGACATGTGTTAAACTGGTGTTATATTGTGACTTTGCCTGTATGTTACATTAATTAAATTTATGTTATTTTCGTTTTTTATTTTTTGTTATTTTATATAATATGTTTTGCTAGTAGGTAACCTAGTGATATCCGTCTGTGGCGCAATGTGTCATAGTAAACACGATGGTCGTGGGTTCATCCTTTTGTGTTTCGCTCCGGCAACAAAACGCAGCGTTAAGCCATCTTTCGCACACTTTAGATTACCACTACCCTGCTAACGCTAAATTTATTTTAAATCTAACCTCTTACCCTTTTCACATTCATGGTAAAGCGTCATGTGTAAATAGCAAAATTATAGTTAAATATATTAATATAATAATTTATAAACGTCGTCGTAGCCTATAAGGTGCGCCTAGATACAATGTTGTATCACAATCTCAGTTTGGTTGGGCTTATCTAGAAAAAATATATTAGCTGTGTTTATTTTTTTTATATGGTGTACTAATTACGTGTCTCTATCTATGACAATTGTACGGTTGAATCAAAATGTGTTTATGGATATACTGTTTTTTTTAAGTTTATTTTTGCTAAAGATTTTAATAGCGACAGATACATATGATATGATGAGACAGTTGGACAGCGTAGTTGGACAGTTGGTGTAGTTGCCTTATACTTAATTATTCTGAATTTAAATAATCTATAAATAATTATGATAATTCTCCTGCATATCCCGCATATAGCAGGAAAGGCGAAGGAACCCATTGCTCATTTAACGACACATCACCCAAATTTCGAGAAATTGCATGTTGAATGGCGGAACTCAACGCCACCTTTTGCCTAGTTATATCAGAGCGAGCAAATTATAATACATATAATCATTCTGCCGAGTGGGAATTGAATCTACAACCGCAACTACGTTTGTTGCTTTCCTACGACCGTTTAATATATGTCATGAGGTATGAATACTATTATAATAATTAAATTTCTTATCAAAAAGTTAAAATTTACCGGAATAACACCCCATGTCCCATAAATTACAATACAATTACAATATAATCGCTTCATAATTTTTACTCTGTAACTTGTAAGCCGCTGAAAATTAAAAAAATAAGTTGTTCAGAAACTTTTAACCTCATTGCGGGTGAGGAGCGGCAACGTCGCCCGTCTTGCCACTCTACGAAGCTTTTGATTACCCTACATTTTGGGGAATTCTTTTTGCTATTATTTTGTTTTTGTTTTATATTATTTTAATAACAATAGTGTGATATATATTTTTTATTGTCTTAGTATTATTGTGTAATTTTTTTAAGGTTATCAATTTTTTCTTGAATGTTGTAATATACTTTTGTTCATTTGTTATCTAAAGTAATATGATGATTATTCTTATATAATAAAATACGTGGTTGTATAATTTCATAAAATAACTTTATTTGACACTAATAGGTTTTGTTCTCAACTGATATTTATGGGTAATGGTAAAAAAAAAAATGTAAAAAATTGCAAATTATTCTTTTTTTATCTCTATATATAATAAGACAGTAAAAATATTTTGTCTGTACATTTAGTAATTTTGACTGAAATGGATAGAGGGACACCTAAAAAGAATAACAGAAAGCATAAATTCAGTCAGAAACAGTCTACCCGTGACCACGGACTACTGCAAAGTGTTCGAAACATCGGGTTTCCAAAATGTAAAAATCTTAAATATACGCGATTAATCCGGTTAAATTAGTTTCATTTAATATGTGTAATAATCGTGAAAATCAAAGAACTTATGAAGCAAAAATATTTTTTTTGACTTTCTTGTCTGTCTGTCTGTCTGTCTGTCGATATATTTTTGTCCACATTTTTCTCTGAAAGTACTGAACCGATGTACTTAAAAGTTTCGCCAATTGCTTTGTTTTAACTCAACTTAGCTGCTAAAGTTGGTTCATCAAAATCGGTTCATTAAAAAAAAAGTTACCGTCATTTGAATGAACTCAAGGCATTAGTTTGCCTGAGAATATTATATAGCAATCGCGCTCATAAGATTTTTTTTTGGCCAAAGAATGTCATTCGAAACGTGTTGGTTACATGACTGTTGACAAATATATGTATATATTTGAAGCACTTTTACACAATATTTTATACAATAAAGTAAACAAAATTGAATTGTTAATGGAGATTACTTTTATAAATCATAACAGTTAAGTTTAAGTCGTAATTAATTCAACTCAACTTTAGTCGTAATTAATTTGAGGAGTGACTGCAAAACCGACTGGTTGTGGGTTCAATCCCCACTCGAGGAGATGAAATATTTACTTAAATTTATATTTCCATTTTTTATAAAATTATGTTATATGCCGTAAGTATATAGAAAAGAATACTTAAACAATTATCATTATTTATTTTTCAATTTCATCGCTGTAAAACTGGAGCGAGCAACAGGCAACACAAACCGAAGTGAGCGGGCAGTCGACCATGAGCGTCCCAACACTGTACACGCGTGTATAGTCTTCGGTACAAAAAGTAGTATTGTGTAGTGACTTAGTGATATTAAACGAGGAGTGTTAGTGACCAAAAGTTGTGTTCAATTCAGTGATAGTGACTTAACTCTCTGGTTTTTTTTAAATGGTATATGTTGAAGAGTGGAGTAGCGTTTCTTTCCGTCCGCGTGTTGTTCGCGGACTTTGAAAGTTTATAGTTTTTGTCTATCTATGTATCTCGTCAAAAGTTGTGCTTTACAATGTCGACTCTATGTTTTTATTTGTTATTTTATATGTTTAAATAAGCTAATTAAAAAAAAATATATTATATTTATTATTTTTAAATTTATGGTGGGATTTTTTGGAAAATATAAGTAGTACAGGCATATGTCTTATCTATATAATTTTTTCGAAAATATATTATATAGTCATTGTAAAAATAGTACCTATGTGGGTTCCGGCTGATACATTACTCATATGTTTTTTAAATAATGTTTGTTTTTTCGTTTTTATGATTATTTAATTATTGAAAAACTTACGTAAATGTCTAATAAATATGAGTAAAATGTTATAATATAAAACAAAATATGTACCATATTACACTAGTGGCTGCCTTTAATATCGCTTACGTGAACTGTAAAAGGTAAAATTCCGAATTTTTGCTCCCTCACACTCCTCAAGGACCTCTCAAGCCAAATTTCAGTGGTCCACATTCAGTAGTTTCGTCTATGCGTTGTCTATCAGTCACTGCACGCGGCACTGCCCGCTGAAACTACAGTCATTTATTTCCCTTCATTTATCATCATCATTTTATTGACAACGTCAATATCATCAATACATTGAAAACTAAAGTTTCAGGCGATTCAATAAAATAGTTACTTTGTAGCATTTTTGTCGAACAAATAACTTTATATTGTTACAACTTTTTAATTTATGAAACGATTTAAATAAAAGACACGCTGAATGTAACACTCCATTAAATTTGGTCAAGCGTTTCTGAAATTAACATGCACAAAAATACAATTAAACATATGAAAATTTGGAAAATCATAGGTTCTATTAAATTGATAAATGCCACCGGTAGTAGATTTTATTGTCATGTTTCATATTCTCATATATGTATCTCACATGCATAGACAGCGATCATCTACAATTTTATTATATGTATAGATTTACCTGACATCTGATAAAGAAAGTGACGTTTCGTAATTGGCAAAGCGTATTTTTTTAATCGAACTTTTTTTGAAACTTGAATAACAATGGAAAAATAAAAAAAAACTAATTTCTTTGTTCTAGAACGTGTGTACATATGTGTACAATGGCGATGGCTAAATGATTAGGATTTTGTCATTTTATTGAGTTTTTCTTTAAAAAAATTGCGTATTGTTTTGTATAAAGTTCAAATTATGATAATGATTGGAAAATGCGTCCGTCTGTCAATGCGATCGTTTTGGCTCTTGAAGCAATGAATTATTTTCATTCTTTAGCTCAGAGGACCAGACGAAACGCAGGGCCGATTGCCGCTACTCAACACGCAATCATAAACAACAAACATATTTTAACGTTAGTTTCTCTGCCTATCCTGCTATACGCGGGGTAGAGCAATTACTATTACTGTTGCAAAATTATTACTGTTGCAACCATATATATTTATATGAAAGTTATATACATATGTATCTACAGAGATCCTCTCCAGCCGCAGCTCTCGTAAATCACAACTTTGCTACCCCTTCTCGAGGCGATTGCCTTTTATAACTTATTAATTATTCACAATGTTTTAAAGTACGAATTACTTCGCGAAATATTACTCTCTTTTGTACATCGCTACTTTTGGGTAATGAAAAATGTTTTTTACGATGAAACGGTGAAGTGGTAGGTACTGTTTTTGATAGTTGTGGATTCAAGACTCCCTAGTTTTGCCTGGGTACGCGCTAATCTCGGGAACGGTTGATTCATTCATTTATTATCTTATCTTGGATGTTCCAATTATTGTCGAGGGAGGGAACTGCGTAAAGCTGCTTAAACACTTACCTGCATCGAACTAGTGACCCGTAGATATGGGTACTTACAGTATGTAGGTACACTGCCGAGACGTCAATGTGAATAGGAAATAGGCGGGACCAGGAAACGTATCATAACTTACCCACGCTCTATTTGAAACGATTGTTTTTACAATGACGTTATCACTGCATGTATTAACTGTATATAAAGTATTATGATTTTTTTATCAAATTTGAAAATGTTACGTCTCATCGATAGGTAATCCTCTGTTTGGCCTCTGCTATGGCAACAAGGCAAAAAGCAGCGTTTAGCTCCGCCATTCAACACGCAATGAATTGAAAAATTCTTTGATTGCGAAAAATGGGGAACGGAGTTTCCTAACACGAGTAAAGGTAGGACTATATTCACAAGATATTATCAAAAGTTTTATCAAAATCGTTTTCACATTTATTTTGAATTGGAGTGTTATCTTTTATATTATTGATTTCTTATTAACATTAATCTTTTCGAGCTTTGGACACTTTTACGGTAACATTAAGTGCTCTGCGATAATTAATGACGTCGTTGTGTTTTAGTGTCTATACAAGGTGGTTCTAGGTTCAATATTCTACAGATTATAGCAAATATCATATATTTGAGAGAAACTTCGAACAACTGAGCATTTTATCTTAGTACTATGCTAATATATGACTGGAAACGAGGCAGGTGTAGGTTCGAATAAAATATTTAATTTTTTATTTATTTTTTTATTTCCTCGAGTGGGAAGCAAATAAAGAAGTAAATCGGCTATGGTTTATGCAATCGCATTACCTATGGTCGAATGATCAAAAGCAATATTATAATCTAAACAAGTAAATTATCAATGAGTCAGGTGATACGTTTGGTGTTGATAACAGTGATAGTAATTACCAAAGTTGTTGCTTGTATTACCATGTATTTTTTAAAATTTTCTTAACGTTATTTTCAGACGTTTCGCGTGATTGTGACATTAACTGAGATATGCGTCCCTCTGTTTTTTTAATTAACTTTAAAAGAGGAGATTTCGACGCCTATATATTTTATGGGTCCATACCATCCGTCGAAAAATCGTTATGTTATATCCAAACTTTTTTTATATAGTTTTCTCAGAGTTGAATCTGAACCCACTACCATCCACCACACAGAGAATTCCAACTGAGAATCTACAGCCAATATTTGATACATTTATTACGTATTTAACTAATTTTCACTTCATGCTGTATCTAGAACCTAGTGTCAAGACACGCAGTTAAATATTTTCCGTCGAAATCTCTAGGCAACTCAACCTCGCGAATAAAAATATAAAATAATTCGAAAAAACCAAGTTGGTAATCAAACCTACAACCGTCGCGTTGACAATTACACGCTTGTGCGCGACCTCGGTCTCGGGTAATACATTTCTTAACGATTTATTGTCCAGCTTTTTGCATTTCAAACTTTTATACCTCCTTTGATGCAACGACAGAACTATATATTTACTATTGTAGTATTGAAAAGAACTTTCTAGAAAACACTTGCAGCGGACAAAAGCGGTCGTCGGTCGGACGAATGCGAAACAATTTATATTCTTATAATTTGTTGCTCAATCGATATATTCGCAACTTTATATTTTACTATTTACCCGACTGCTGCAGAGCACAAAATGAGAGTAATGTTTTTGCATATGTTTTAGCGCGTTTGTATGTATGTTCGTACTTTTGTTCCTTGTAACTGTTAAACCAGTGAACTGATTTTGATAAATCATAGTCGTGATTGGGATTGTCTTAATGACGCGGGTGTCATTGGATAGGTATATTCATTTAGTTTTTATTATTTATTATTGCAGTCGAGTTTTTCTTTTGATTATAATTCACGTGTTTCTAAATTTTACTTAATTTATATCACCCAGGTAGTGTGTAGACCACCGAGCCATTACGACGCTAGCTTTTTAATTTTTTGCATTGTCTTAATTATTTCTTTAATCATACTAAATACTGAGTGTATGTGACGTGACTCTCTTTCTATGCTTTTTTAAGTTAATTTTTTATTCATAGACGTGCTGGTGTTAAAGGTTTAAGTCTTAGATTCAATTTAACTAGGTTTAAGAATATGTAAGATTGCATGTAAATAATGGTGAAATATCATATACATCAAATTGGGCTAAAAGGTGTCCACTTTTTGTGTTGATGAAAAGATTTTTCGTTTCTTTTTCGCTGGAATTGTAGCCAGAGAGAATAGAGGCCCAAATATTTTTAATTCATATACAGAAGATTACAAACTTCTCTCTAGAGTCACCTGTGTCAGTCTGTATATATTTTGCCTAATTTTGGCTCTCCAATTGATTTTCCCCCTTTTCAATTTACGGGAATTTCTTGAAGTGTATGTCTTAATGTCGTGTTGGGTGGCGGAACTCAACGCCATGCTTTGTCTTGGTACCAATGTTAAACCACGACCGTCGCGATTACAGTCAGACGGGCTTTTTCTAATATATATTTTAAAAAGACCGTCTACATATTTTATGTATCTATCGCAGTGGTTCTCAACCTTTTTTCACCTGCGGCACATTTTTAACTATTCTGAAAACTGGCGGCACATAAAGAAAAAAAACCAACAGAAGTTTTTTTATTGGCATAACAAACTGAATAAAAAGGGGCATAAAAATTGTATTATATGTAAATAATCTAAAAATACAACAAAATGGCCAATTTTCTTAACGAAATAAAATTAAAAGCTAATAAACTAAACTATTTTAATGAGAAATTTGAGCTTGATGTTTTTCGATAATTTCATTTATATTTGGCCGTAAAAACGACAATGCTACTCTCATATCGTCTTCTACATTTAACAACCTTGATCTTTGTTTAGTTTTAATATTGGCTAATGCTGAAAACCCGAATTCACATAAATAAGATGTGGAAAATTGTAGTAGAATATTCAAAGCTTTTCTAGATAAAAGTGGATAAATGCATCTGATTTTTATCCAAAATGTATTCAGTGATTCTTCAGAATGTTTTAAAATCAAATCTCGATTAGTTGAAAGCAAAATAAGCTCTTCTTCTTCATTTAAAGTTAACTCAAAAATAGCAGTGTCCGTAATTAGAAATGGGTTACGAATCCAATCAAACTTATTAATATCCAATTCCGGGAAATAATGAACAATTCTCTCCTCTAATGTTGTCAAATGATCAAGAACAATTTGTTTAATAATTTTATACCCGTCTTTAGGAACTGATTCGAACTTTTCTAAATTGCCTTCTTGGGCTTTCTTTTTCCATAAAGAAATCTGTCTTTTTAATCCCACCAGCTTATCAGTTGAATTTAAAATATTTTCATTTGAACCTTGCATACTTGAATTAATACTATTAAAAATGACAAAAATATCTGACAAATAAGCAAGTTTCGTTGTCCATGTTAGATCTTCTAATATTTCAACAAATTCAATATTATTATTTTGTTCAAAAAAAGCTTTCATTTCCTTTTTTAATTTTAAAACCCGAGATAAGACTTTTCCTCTGGATAGCCATCTTACTTCAGTATGGAGTAGCAAAGATTCATACTTGGACTCCATTGCTTTACATAGTTCCTTGAATAATCTGTTTTTCAATGGTCTTGATTTTATGTAATTTACCATCTTAACACATTGCTCCAAAACTATCTTTAAATCTGGTGACAGGAACTTTGTTATAAGAGCTTCTCTATGTAAAAAACAATGGGTAACAATTATATCTTGATTCACTTCTTTCACATAAGAGACAAATCCTTTAATATGCCCGGTCATTGAGGGTGCTCCATCTGTGCAAATTCCAATACAAAAATTCCAAGAGACTTTTACCTTTTCTAGATATGAATTAATTACTTCAAAAATATTTTTCCCGGTTGTAAAATTTGACAGCTCCCGACAACATAAAAATTGATTTATAATATCATCTTCATAGATAAATCTAACAAATGCAATTAACTGGGAATTTCCTGTGATGTCGGTGGTTTCATCTATTTGTATTGCAAAAAAGGAATTTTGAAGTTTTTTTGTGGTGTTCTGCTCGATATTTTCTGAAAGATCTTTTATCCTGCGATGTATAGTATCATTAGAAAGGGGTATTTTGGCAATTTCAACATCGGCTGATTCACCAATCATCGTTTTGACTATTTTACGGCAAGCAGGTAATATAATTTCTTCTGCTAAATTATGGGGCTTCAATTTTACTGCGATCAATTCCGCAATTTCATAAGAAGCAAACTGAGCTTTTTCGGACACACAAAATTGTTTTTTAAAATTTTTTCCTTGTTTTACTTTTGTTGAAAGATACGTTTTAAAATAGTTCTTATCTTTGGTTGATAAGGAGGGATGATTGGTAACCAAGTGACGAAGAAGTTTGCTAGGAACCATAGCACTATTTGATAATTTTAAATTGCATATAATACATTCTGGGACTACTATGTTATTTTCTAAAGATGAGGTGAATCCAAATCTTAAAAAATCATCGTTATATTTTCTAGGAATTATATACTTTTTTAAAATAGAACTATTTTCACTTAAAACAGAGGAACACTCATTACTTTGGTCGTATATGTCATCAATATTGTTACTTGCATCATCATCATCATTATTCTTTTTTTTCTTTATCCATTTGTCCATTTTTAAGGGGTCTGAAAAAAACAAAAAAAATACTGTCAAAAAAATCGAAGAATATATAAATTTAAATTTATAAATATACAAATTCTGTAACCATTTGTAATTTATGAAAATGAAAAATATAATCCTTATGAAGTTATATAACTTCATAAGGATTGGGTGGGTAGACACAACAGTGAATAGACGTGTTTTTTATTGCTCCTAATTTTATTTTTTATTAAAATAATAATAAGTGTACATATGTGTTAATAGTTTGATACCTGTGCTTGTTGAATATTACTAAACTTTCCCACACACTTTCTGCACTAAATAAATAACAATGGAGACACCAGTAGACCAGCTTCTCAAGAGTATGGAGGAACTCTCCTCTATATTTTCTACACGAATGGGCGAGTTTGAGAAAAACTTGTCTCAGCCGGGTCCCGCAGCCGCCACTACCACTACAAAGGCCTTATCCACGGAATTTTACACTTTCAAGGCTTTTGTTTGGAAGACACTGGGTTTACTAAAATCACAGGTGGAACTTATTGTGCTTGGTATGGACCGCCTGGAGACACAATCCAGAAGAAAAGTTCTTCTTTTGCATGGTATAAAGGAGGATAAGGATGAGAATGTGATGCATAAAATAATGGATGTGTTATCTAGCCAAATGAAGATGTCTGATGTAAGGTCTGCAGCTATTGAATCCTGTCACAGACTGGGCGCAAAAAAGGACTCTTCTCGACCCATCCTCGTTAGATTCACTAGTTTGCAGGTCCGCTCCAACGTGTGGAAGGCTAAAACATCATTGAAGGGTTCTAAAGTTACAATTACCGAATTTTTAACAAAATCACGTCAAGAGGTATTTATAGCGGCTCGTAAGCATTTTGGAATTCATAAATGTTGGTCAGCTGATGGCATGATTATTATATTAATGCCAAATAAACTCAAAAGTAAGATTTCTTCTCTATCTGAACTAAAACAGTTAATACATCGATGTTCTGTTATGAAATCAGCTGACAACAATTAAATTGTTTGGAAGTTATTTGCTTATACCATCGTAGTTTCCTCAGTTTATATTGAATTGTTGGTGTGATAACATAGTTTGCTACGTATATATTTTTTTGACTTTAGTAGGGTACATTCATGTCCTATTTTTTACTTTAAATTATTAAAATTATACACGTAACACTTAAAATTTTGCTTTTGACAATTGACATCTAGCTAATGACAGTATGAGTATCTTGTCTTACTTGTCAAATGTCATTCTGTCACACAGACTATACACAATATTTGTAATTTGTAAATTTGTAAATTTTAGTTCATTTTTGGTTGTTGGTCTTTGGGTGCTACGTTCCGTTTTGTTTTATCCTTTTAAAATTAATGTAACTTTATGTAACTATAGATAAATTTATGTAACTTTTTTTTTTTTTTAGTGTTAATTTGTTTTTCAATCAACTTGTGCACGTGGATATAATTTAATTTGTGATTTTTTTTGTTGTCTTTTTTTTAAATTAATTAATTTATTTTATTTTATTTATTTATTTATCTATTATTATATTTATAAAATTTATATTTGTATCATATATACTACTATTTTATATTATATAATATATTTATTTATTCGTATTTACATATATAACGTTAATAAAGTATGTTCATTGATGATGAATACTTTTCTTGCTCAAATAGTGATTTTGACAGCGCTGAAAGTAATCACTCTTCACTCTCTGATTTCGAACCACTTGTAGATAAATTGTCTAAGACTTTCATCAACCCATCTAAAACTTTTTCCTTGGTGCATATCAACGCTCAGAGCATCCCTGCTCATTACGCAGATCTTCTCGCATCCTTTAGCTCCGGCATAGTCGACTGTATATGTATATCTGAGACCTGGTTAAAACCTTCCCTTTCCTCTGTTAGTTACGGTATCCCAGGTTATCAGTTACTTCGCAATGACCGTACTTTGCAAGGTGGTGGTGGAGTCGGTATCTACCTTCGCAACAACATTACTGCTCGTATTATTGCCTGCTCCCCTAATCAGTCGATAGGAACTCTAGAATATCTTTTTGTGGAAATAACGTTAAGCCGTACAAAAATTCTTTTGGGGACTTTATACTCCCCAAATGATAAAATTAACTATTTTAGTACTTTGGAAGGTGTTCTGGAATATATTTCACCTCAATACGAGCATGTTATCTGTACGGGCGATTTAAACACTTGTCTATTAAAAAATGATACAAGATCGAATTTATTAAAAGCATTATATGAGTCCTATAATTTACATATTCTTCCGATGTCGTGTCCCACCCATTACTTTCCTAACTGTAGACCCTCTCTTATTGACCTCATCTCCGTCTCTAACCCTAATCTCGTTGTTTCTCATGGTCAAATGACATCTCCTTTCTCTTTTCATGACTTAATTTTTCTTTCGTATAAATTACGCCCTCCCAAGGTTAGAGGCAAAATACTTTTCCAACGCAATTTTAAGCATATGGATCTGGAACGCTTAAGGGAGGATGTGAGGAACATCGACTGGTCACCCATAATGTCATCAACAAATATTGACAGTATGGTAGACTCTTTAACCACTGAACTGATTCGCATTTACGACAAACATGCCCCGGTGAGACCAGTTCGTATGAAGCATGCACCTGCTCCCTGGCTAACACCAGTTATTAAAAGAACGATGTGTAAACGTGATAGAGCTAAATCTAGAAATAAAAAATATCCTAGTCAACAAAACCTTGCTGCATACAAAAAATTGCGAAACATTTGCAACAGAATGTGTAGGGATGCTAAACGCCGATATATTCACACCTCTATTCAGAATCTCAGTCAAGCGCAAGTTTGGAGATTCTTAGAGTCGTTTGGGGTAGGCAACTCCAAGCATACTCACTCTGTATTATTGGATCTTCATGATTTAAATTTATTTTTTACTACACCTATATTAAATTTGAGCCCTTCAACCAAATCTGAAACACTGTCATCTTTATCTTCTACTGTCCTACCCGACTCTATCTCTTTCTCTTTTCTAACTGTAACTGAAGTTGAAGTCAAGAATTGTATCAAATCAATATCCACTAAAGCCTTTGGTAATGACTGTATCAGCCTTGACATGATCCTTCCTGTGTTGGAATACATTGCACCAGTGGTCACCCACATTATTAATTTCTCACTGACTTGTAATGTTTTCCCTACACAATGGAAATACGCTTATGTCATTCCTTTACCAAAAACCTCCAATCCCTCTAGCGTCACCGATTATCGTCCTATTTCTATCCTTCCAATCCTATCCAAAGTACTGGAATCCTTAGTAAATAATCAACTGTATTCTTTCCTCTCCTCTAACAATCTTCTGTGTCCTTACCAATCTGGTTTCCGACCCTTTCACAGCACGGTTAGTGCGTTGCTGAATATCACGGAGGACATTCGGTGTGCTATGGATAACACCAAGCTCACTGTAATGGTACTGCTTGATTTTAGCAACGCATTTAGCTGTGTTGATTTTGATATACTTCTGGGCTCTCTTCGTGCAGTCAACATCTCTCCCGCAGCCTTATGCTGGTTTCGCTCCTACCTTTTAGGTCGTCAGCAATGTGTAAAATCTAATGATGTCACATCGACGTGGTTAGATATCACTTCTGGCGTTCCTCAAGGCGGTGTTCTTTCTCCACTTCTATTTTCTGTTTTTATAAATAATATATCTAAAGTAATTTCTTCTCCCTACCATCTGTATGCGGATGATTTGCAATTATACCGGCACTGCAATTTTAGCGATTTACCTGAGACTATCGAGGCTTTAAATAATGATCTCGCTGCTATTTTAACTTGGGCCGAGTCTGTCGGACTGTTAGTAAACCCAGGTAAGTCACAATCTATTATCATTGGAAGCAGCAAACTTAGACATAAAATTAATTGGAATTCAACGCCGAAGATCCTGTACTCAGGAGTAGAAATCGAATACTGTGACAAAGTAAAAAATTTGGGCCTAATATTTGACAGTAACATGTCCTGGGTACCGCACGTTAATAATATCAGCAGACGCATGCATTTCTCTTTCCGTTCTCTTAAGCGTCTCCAATACTACCTACCTCATAAAACCAAAATTATGCTTGCACAATCCCTTCTTTTACCTATTCTTGACTACGCCGATGTTTGTTATTTGGATGTGACCGAGGAGCTTCTTAACAAATTAGAGCGACTCCAAAATCTCGTCATACGCTTCGTTTACGGTTTGCGTAAATATGACCATGTCTCTCAATTTCGTGCTCAGCTTAATTGGCTCCCAATCCGACTTCGCCGAGATATGCACATCCTTTCACTCCTTTTTAAGATCCTTAACTACCAGAATTTTCCTTGTTATCTTCGTTCCCGCTTTAACATTCTACCTATCCCTACACGCTCAAGGAGGTCTGGTGTCATACCGACACTTAACGTACCGAAGAGCAACACCAAATTCTTTCAGAAATCCTTCTCTGTATACGCCGCATCCCTCTGGAATCAACTCCCTAAAATTATCCAGAAAAGCCCTTCCATAAATTCCTTCAAATCCCATTTAAAACAACATCTTCTTGCAACGTTAGACACCTAATCTTTATCAATATAGTGGTTCACTTTTATATTTTTACTTCATCTTATAGTTAAACCTTATTTCTTTTGTTCTTATATATATACTTATTTTAAAAGTATTTCTTATACATATATATTTATATTATATAGAATATGTATTTATTATATTATATAGGATATGTATATTTATATATATTTGTTATATTGTATTATTTATTTTGTTTAGCTATATTTATATTTATATATACCGTGTTGTAATTATTATTATTTTTATGTTTATTATTGCCATTTTATTTTTTTTTAATTTCTCAATTTCAAAGCACTGTCTTCTTGTCTTTCCCGCTACTTTGCACTTATCCACTTCACGGGTTGGCTGGAAGAGATCTCTTCTAGAGATAAGTCCACCGTTGCGAATGAAATTCGAATTGTATGTTTTTTTTCTATTATGTACGAATTTGGTGCAATAAAGAATATAATATAACTTTCACACAAATACAATTTTTTTATGCATAAATCGAATTTTATTTAAATAATTGCTGCCATTGTATTCATGAAACAATTTAGCAGCAAACCTCGGGATTTTTTTTTTATAAACAGCAAACTTTTTTAATTACAGAAATATTCATCGAATGAAATAAAAACTAAAAAAAAGTCTTAAATATTGTAAATCAAAGAATACGTGCATTGCAAAGTCAATATACCTCCTATTTTTTTATCGAAAACTACCTACCAACAAATTAATAAGGATACGAATCATCAAATACATACTTTCTAATTTACAAAGGGTAGATTAGTATTACAATATCATAATTTGGGATTGATAAAAGCGTTTGCAAATTAAATAAAAATATTATGCTGGTTCAATATATAAATATTTACGGTTGAATTTTTTATTTATTTCGCGGCACATTTTAAAAATCCTCGCGGCACACAAAAGTGCCGCGGCACATGGGTTGAGAATCACTGATCTATCGGATCGTTAATAATTATAAAATATAATATTTTATAACCTATAACGAATGGTTGTTTTTCGCTAAATAGTAAATAAAATATTCACAGGTGTTTAGTTTCTATACTGACGTGGTGCGACGTGGCTCTCAGGGGGAGGTCGCCCATTGCTGGGTGGAATGACAAGTTGTTGTTTTTTTCATTTACTTGAAAATTGAATATTTTAAAAACACTTTATTTATATATTATAAAGATTCTACTTGAAACTTTGTTATTACGTAATTTAATCTAACAAACTGAATACGACTCATTTGTAATAATTGTATCATTTTGAAACTTGGCAGTTATAGGTATCTTCGGTGACAATATAATCTCATGGTATATGTATCCAGCAATATTGTACAATTTATTTAAAGAATTTAGTATTAATGATCATTTTCATATGAGAACAAATATTAGCTTCATCAAAATCTTCTTCCGTTATATCAGAGAAGGCAAAGTGAACCTAGTATTAAAATATCGGCCAATTTTTTTATCGGACATTGCTTTTTAGTTAGTAGTTCTTGTTACTTAGTACTGCGAAACATAACGCTGGTCTTAGTTACCGAAAATAAAAGGTACACTTTGACGTAACGAAAATGCCTTTATGTAATGAAATGTAAATTGAACCTAAAACCACTTAGATTAACTTACAAACCTCCGTGCAATCAATATGCCAGCCCATCGCGAGCCTCTTTGCGTTTCTCGCTAACTTGCCCGATAAATAAATCATAGTATTAAATATCTTATAAATATTCATTGCGCGTGCGCAAGTCGTCGTTCCGTCTACATTATTATACATATACACATACGTGTGTACAAACAGACAGATGTATTTCAATAGTTCAATGTTGTTTGTTTTTTCAGCTTCACGCTGTATCCCGCTTATTGTAGGGTAGACAGAAGAAAGCTAGCCTGCCGCCCAAATTCGAGACTCACATAACATATTGAGTTGTGTAACTTAGAACCCCCTTTTTTTTTCCAGCCCAGGAAAATGAAATTTTTTTTCAGAGTTTCAGAGTGAAGGATTTTTACTTTTCCGCACCGGTCACCTGCCTCTGAACTCTTCGATAAATATTTATGTAACACAAAAGTATTTTTTTTATTTTATAATAACCAGTAGTTTTTGATTAGTTTGTTCAAGCATACAAACACTTTAGCCTTTGAAATATTATTAAGTAAAGATTGGCTATTTTCTGTTTATCAATAGATATTTCATATTAATTAGGTGATAAGATTATCTAAACGTCCACCTGATGGCAGCGCGTCATGTACCTCTATATGTACTAATAGTAATTGCAATAAGGCAGCTGATAGTATATACATTTCACGGGAAAACCGATGGCTTAAATCACTATTTCCTTCGAATACTAGTAGGTAGTTTAGGGCCCGTATTCATTAACCGCTTTCAACTCTGAGACCGATCTTGAGTAAAGTAGATATAAGACTGAATAGCTTGTCTATGAATAATTTCCAAAATAATATAATTGGACAGGGGTGACGTAGTTGCACGTTTTTTACAGTTTAGTATTTCTTTTTTTTCGGTGAATCTTCATACCAGTTTTCCTTATCACTACCCTCTCTTGGTTCCCTCTGCCAACTCTGCTACATGAGGGTTACAGCGTGAAGAAAGAAAATAAAATCTACCAGAATTAAAATGAAAATGTAATATATATACAAAATTATTTGCCAGGCAGGACAAAGGACCACACATGAGTCGGTATAACAGTGATCTACATACTCCCATCGTGTGTAATAACCGGATGTCGCGGAAAGTGTCGGGTTCGTGTCCCGGCAACACGAGATCATCCGGTGACACCGACACGCCTACCTTGCGTATTGATTTGAGACATCCTGATTTATTATGTATGTATCTACCTTCGGTAGATAACTAAGGAAATTATCATTTCTCGGTCACAAGATTGTATTTCTTTAGTTTGACACTAGGTATACCAACCACATAGCAGGTTCAGGTTGAGAGCTTCTAGAGTCGCAACACTCCATCCCCCACGCGCTGTGAAATTATCTAGATAATCGAGATAAACTCAACACGCATGAGTGGCGGAACTCAATACCGCGCTATGTCTTACGGGGAAAACGCAAAATGTTTATAGGTTAGATTAAATATATTAATTATATGGTGTCGGACACTGACTAATTACAAAGTGAGTTAAGTTTTCGAGATATTTCTATTTTACATAATAACAAGTTAAAGCTAGTGGGACGCCACGTCAACGTTCCATTAAATAGATAATAATAGAAAACACTTCCGTTCGACGTTAGGGGTTGTAATTTACTAGGGACGGGGAGTTTAGAGGAAAGGGGTGAATTGAATATCTATAATTTTAGAGTTAATTCAAGCTTATTTGGAGGGTTGTATGTTGACTGGATTGTATGAGTAGTAACATCACAGTAGTTGGGAGACTGTAAATGCGATGTTTATGGTTTCGAGGAATTATTATATTTAAAGAGCAAGACGCGGTGTTGAGTTCTGCCACTCAACGCAATGTTTCAAAAATTTAACGTGGAATTTATTAGTTTTTGTTTTAGCTCACAAATAGTAAAATTCCCTTCACAATATATGTTGATACAACAATATCTAGGCAACGATCTGTCTGATTAATTCTTTAGCAATGCAAATATGTATGCGCGTACGCATACACACACATTACTACGTAAATCAATTCACGGTAGGTAGTCATTATACGTATCTACCCACCTAGGTAGGTATGGTACAGAGGAAAAGTTTGCTTTTAATCAGTATGGTCATTAACGTTTTTATTATGTAATTTCGGAAAAAATCCTAGCTTATTCATATGGTGTTACACTGACTTGTGTGTTAATATTAATCGAGTTACAATCGAACCCGCTACGTTATGTATCGCTTCACTAACAGTTAGGAGTAATTGATTTGCTTCTTCATAGCCTATTTCGGAGATGTCTTATTGTTTGCGGTGGTTATGAGTTCAGTGTTCGTTCGAAAAATCTTTTAACGATAATATAGAACAAATTGTAGCGAACAGTCTATGTTGGCCTACCTGTATAAGTAACTTTTCTCCAAAAACAATTGAAATTGAAGCGAGTTATCTTTACCTACAATACAAAATAAATACATGAACGTCGATAATAAAAACGATAATCATATAATTTATGTGAAAACAAATAGTCAATTAGCGATGATAACTCGAGTGAATTACAACTGAGACACGACGCGATAACCTCCACAGGTCACATTATGCAGGAATGCGTATCAACAACGTGCATCTATCTATATATATTGCAAAGTTAAAATGTTTGTTTGTTTGTTTGGTTCATTGAACGCGCTAATCCCAAGAACTGCTGCCCAATATCTATTTATCGTAGAGAAATAAGTTTGAGACGATCGTGGCATAATAGCACCAACGTGCGACTATAAACGCGACGGTTGTGGATTCGGTTTCCACATGGCAAGGTAGACAAAGGGAACCGGGGATCCGGGGATGATAAGACACTTCTGTTGCCTTCTTTCCGCTTAACTCTAGATTGGAAACCTAAAAAAAATATAGGCTATGTTACATTACGTTAATCGTTTTCATACTATACCAGCGATCCGAGCCACCTCCTGCACTTATAATGTGTCATGTGTCATATACACCGAGTAGATATTTCCAGTCGACCGTGCGGGCGAAGCCGCAGGTGAAAGAAAGTATTACACATGTAATGGTATGTTTATATATGGAAATGTATATATGCATACACATTAACCCATACTTGTGTATGTATGTGTTCGCGCTGAGAGAAGGCGTCGAGCGGTCTCGCTGATATTTATAAGATATTAAATATTGTGTAATAAAGCTGGTCGCGGACGTAGCGACGATTTAAATGAATAAATAATTATATATAATTGTATATAACTAAATATAATAATATAATTAATTGTCTTGATGTTTGTTCTTGAATTTTCTATTTCACTTAAAGGAAATCTTCGTATCACGACTTTCCGTTCTCTGCTTTTTACACAATTACTGACTATTAATTGCGTTGCGGAACCATGGTTTAATGCCATTTTTTTTGTATAGCGCCAATTCTTTCCTAGACATCATCAATGCTTTGGAAATAGCTAGTTTCACTACCTATCTTTCGAGAATTGTATATAAAAAAGTCTCGTCTGAAATGCCCCTTATGTAATACCTACACGTGTATATACTGTAGTATATCCGCGATAGAACAATAGTGTTTTTCTTACACATCACTTTGATATTAAATAACGCTTTGTTACCTTTTTAACATACACACATACAGGTAGGGTAGTTAGGTCTAGATCGTGTCGTTTTGATGACTACATGAAAAATTCTAGATCAATCCTAGGTTTCCCGATCATCTGGCAGGCAACCTTACAGGTCAAATCGCACGTTTTATATTATAATAAGAAAAATATATTTTAGGACCACTCGTCGACCGTAATTTTGTTTGCGGGAGATGAAGTAGAAAAACAAAAATGGAAAATTTTAACAAAAACATAATTTTTTTTCTGTTTCTGTAGAAACTTCGAAAAATCTCATCAATTGTCTCATAGTGCTCCCCGACACTTCCATACGTACTAAATTTAGTCCAGTAGTTTTGTTCTTGCGTTGTCTGTCAGTCACTAAGCAACAAAATGTTTTTGTATAGATTTTGTTATAAAGCACATATAAAACACTACATTTGATAAAAATATATTTAATATGGTCAAATATATTTAATATGGTCAAAATTACGGTCGACGAGTGGTCCTAAAATATATTTTTATCTTTTTGATACTATATTAAAAAGTGCAAATGTTTGCTATTATGTAAATAAAAAAAAACAATGCCCCGGGTGAGGATCGAACTTACAACTGCGCTACCGAGGCCGGTGACTGTGGGACTGCAATATAATATTTTTTACGTGACTGTCCTCCAGTATCATCGATACTGGTTTTCTCCTCCTCCTCTTAGCATTCATCTTTGCTTGATAAACCTTTTTTCCCGACTGCTAAGGAAGGGTTATGTTTTTCGCGCGTATCTTGTATGTATGTATGTAATATTCTTTATTACCTCATATCTCCAGAATCGCTGAACGGATTTACATATTTGAGGTATCGTGCGATTCGTATTAGCAGAGCAAGTGTTCTTAGATAGAACGTCACCTACGTTAAAACAACACAATCATGGCGGCTGTGGGACCATTAGACTTAGTGAAAAAAAAATAGTTTCAAATATCACAATGTGGGTATCAAATTCAAGAGCTCAATACGAGGATTTCAATCATCATGACAATCATTACCATATATCATGACTATTGTCATGCACCTCTTTAAATTATGCGTGGTTCATGGTAAAGATTTTATTGATTGAAGAATTACTTACAGATCCCGACTGTTAATCCTAATTAACTATTGGGTTTGTTTATTTACTTTTTAGTTTTCTGCAGTCGGGGTTTTTGTTTTTTACAAATATTTTTTTTGACTTTCTTGTGTCACTCGTTCTCTCCACGTGCCCAAACTGGAGCACGGTTATTTTTAGTAAAAATAAATAATTTTTATAAATATTTTTTTTTATTATAAATAAAAATATCTAGATTCTTTTAATTTCACGCCATATCTCACCCTTCCCCACTTTTCGCCGAATCTGAAGACATTACGTGTTAAGTAGCGGAACTCAACGCCGCATAAATAATCAATTATTTAAAATTTGACTAGACAATTATCATATGTAGAGTCGGCACAACAATTATCATATGTAACTTTGCCACGAAGGGTTTTTTTAATGATCAGTAAACATATCTATCTAATACTTCCGTAATAACACGGCCATATGTAACAACTGTTATATATTTTATTTCACCTGCCGTGAATATTTTATTAACATGCGCCTTGATTTGTCAAATCTGTACTAAAATATTATTGTGTTAAAACTAATTTCGCCTTACTTGAAGGCGAGACGGCGTTGAATTCCGCCACTTAATACACAATGTTTCGAATCCTAACAGAAAGATGGAAATGAGAAGAGATTGTCACATGGCTACTTTAGCAATCTGATTAATTATCCTGATGAAAATATTGATATGATAAAAATACCATTGTATGACAAGTCTTGATAAAAATAAATAGTTTTTCGCAATAAATATAAAATTACCATAACCTATGGAAAATAATTTCTATGTATGCCCATATATGCCCATATATGATATACCACGACCCAGCCGGGAGTCGAACACGCGACCTTGACACCCAGGTGTCCACCTGACACTACTATATTTACCCATATGATTAGATACAACAGATGTGCGAAGAATTTAGTCGTTGATACTAAAATGAGGGTGTCTTTACTGACCTGATTGACTGACCTTTTGTTGAAGAGTTTTTATATACATAGATATTATAGGGTTACTTACAGTTATTATTTACTATGTTATTTGTATCTAAATCAGTTTCCAGCTGTACGGGTGTAAGTTCAATTCCACTGTAGGATAGGATAGGATTTTTATGTATTTTTTTTTATTTTGGGAAAGTTTTTTTAAACCAACCTACATCCTAGAGCTTCTTTTACATAATAGTCATTATTTTATTTACAAATAAGTATGATAAGTCATAAAAATAAATCTAAAATTATATATATTTAAAACATTTGTATTTGTAACATATTTAAGGCGTTAAATTGTTAGGTATTTATTGTTAGATAACTAAATGATTCTCTTTCATTACAGATATCGCCACTGAACACGCAATGTCTTGATTTCAGCCGCTTTTTACACTAGTTTCACTCTGCCTACCCTGCTGTATGCGGAATATAGCGTGAACATGCGTGTTCATGTCATAAATAATATATTGTAACGTTACAGTTTTTCCATCTATTGATGAAGCGTACAAAAAAAACGTATTAAAAGATTTATAAAAAATAAAATGTATAAAAAATACAACAATTTATGACATTCTTCAGTTTAGTTGTAATTCGACCAAAAAATCCGGGTCATCGTCGAGTTGTACGCAGCGGGCACCGAACCGGTTGTCCAGCTGGCGGGCAGGTGGAGCCCCGATCTATGTATTTATAGATTCTCTTTGTGTAATTGATTTTGTGCGTATTTGTGTTTTGATATGTTTATTTTGTGTGTGTGTGTATATAGGGAAATGGAAATGGGAAAGACACACTAAATTTTCTATGCCTCTCCGACTATGAGCGATGTAAGGTGTAAAGATTTATTTGAAGATTGACCTTGACATATTTTGCGTGGTAGGAAACTTAGTGTTAAAAATCCCGCATTTAGCGGAGTAAACAGAGAGAACCTAGCGTTAAGACACTCTGTTACACACAACACAACACAAATAGAATAGAACCTACTACCATCCCGTGTAACAGTAAAGCAAGTACCTAACTGCGATACGATAGTGTTGGCCAAATAGTAGCAAAAAGCTTTAAGCTCAGGGAGCCCAAGCTCCTCAGGGAGCTTTGCATGTTGACCGTAACAAGAGACCGTGTGAAGCTGTGTCAGCTATAATAGGTGTCTGGTTGCACCACGCTGGTGGTCGTGGGTTCCGATTACCGACGATTTTTGCAACTGTTGGCAAACACTCGTTTTTTGAGAATATTTACTTTATCTTGTGTCTTATGATGGTTTTTTGATGAGATATATTTTTTTAAAATTGGTAACGGTTTCAAATGATTTGATTTTGCTGAAACATAGATATGAATGGGGGCGTCGTGTGGTTGGTTGGGGCTGCAGTTCGATTCCCACCTCGGCAAATGAATGATTTTCAATTCCTCATTAGCATAGCCATATACTAATTGCATAGCCTAAAATATTCGGAACACAGCATGAGGCAAACAGACAGAGACGTCCCTCGACACTCCCAAGTCCAGTAGATTGGTCGACGCATCAGGCAAATTATTAAATAACAATTAAGTAAACAAAAGCAGCAATTTCATTAAATCATCATTCTTTGAAGTGAGTATAGGTAGCGCATATTTGTAAATGTAAAGACTAAATTAAGAAGGCGTAGTAAGGATAAAAAATGAGGAAGACTCTTTAATCATTTCCAAAGAATTGAATCGAGGACCACCACAGACCTGGTGTAATCCGATATTGTCCCCTATACTCAGTACATGGATGGTTCTTTACTTCATATGGGAGTATTGTTATGCCTTTCCAAGAGAGGAGATCCTAGATAGATTTTGATTTAAAAAGTGTTTACTGAAATAGGTTACAAGCATTTTTGTTGAGGCTCATGTGGGGCAGAGAGTGGCTTTCGTTTTCTTATTTCTTCGAAGTGCGGTGTTAAGTCCCGCCGAAAGTACTTAAAAATCCGCCATATCTATTATATTTTTATTCATATCATTAATACCTTCTGACTTTTTTTTATTAAAAATCTATTTTATGATTACGTCTAAAAGTCAGAGCTTTGAGTTAATACAAAATTTTAAGTATAACTCTTTAAAGGTTCTTTATTTAAAAATACAACATGTGTGAAACTTTTTTGTTGCATTTTTTGCTGTTTTTGCAACAATTTTTGGCAAATTTAAGGAAACCTTAGTAAACGTAATATGCACTAAATTAGCTTTTAGTTGAAAAAAGTCTGTCATTTGGTATATAGATGTCTGTGAGTTTATTGTAGTTGCTTGTTTTTTCTTACTATAAATGACACTATGCATTGATGTGATATTTGCGCGTGATGTAATGAAAATAACTAAGAATGGTGTAATGACATATATGTACATATGTATAAATGTGTCATACATTCCAATGCTGGAGGTAACTTTAACACAGTTACAGTGATTTATATAGAAATGATTAACGTCATCTTTCGTCAGCTTTTAACCTCCTTCAACAAATGAACTATTCAACTCCAAAATATTTTTTCAATTGTTTTTTAATTTCAGTACATATTGCGATTAGGGCGTTTAATCAAACAAATTCTTAAGCTTTATAATATAAGTATAGATAGTTCCGGGTGATTAGGCTAACTATACTAGAACGTACATTCGAACCTCAATTTTTACAATATTTTTTAAAGTAAAGATATACAACAAACGTAATATACATTTTATTTCGCGATTTCTTTTAATATGTTTAAGTAAATTCAATTTTAAACTTGGTTCGAACTCGTCACAGTATTTATAAACTATCGTTCTCAAGAAAAAAAGCATCAAACATTCGTTAACACTTATTGTAAACACAATATTCGATCATGTGACAATGTGCAGGCAATAACTACCTGCTTCCTTTGTCGCACAGTCTCGGTTCTATTCCCAGGCCGGTAAGTTTACTAAAGGGATGCCCGGGGGATGCAAGGTGTTGGTCGGTAAAGTGATTTCACGCTGCGGCAAATAGAAAGTGTATGTTTTTTGGTAACTTTATTTAAGATAAGTATTGGTTTTTAGATTTTACTTTATGCATAGCTGTATAGATTAAAAGATATGTATTTTTTAAAGCATTCCCACCTTCCGAATCACTCACATTAAACAGCAATTTAAATTTTCAATAATTGAGTCGGCATCTTAAGCGCGTCTTGCAAAAAAATATTATTGTTTACGATTTTGCGGTCAGGGTGGTCCCATCTGTTGCGGGCAAGTGTATTGAGTGTTAATAACTATAACGTGTGATGGCGTAAGCCAGTTAGTGATGTATCCAAAAGATGGCGACGCGTCATGACCTCAGCATGGATCAGAGCTTCCTTCCGGCAGATCCGCCACCGGTCCATGATCAGTACCAGCCAAAAGCTGACCTAGCGTCCGAATACTTTAACACATTCAACCAAATATGTGATAACTATAGAGAGTCCGATGTGAATCTCCGACAAACGTCGGACACGTTGAGGTTGTCTTCTGAAATACTCGATGGACGTCGCGAAGAATTCATCAGCACTGATTTCTTGGCTAAAAACAAGCAATATCAGGCAGAATACGCGGAAAAAGTGTTCTTGAGTGGCAAAGATGAGCAGATATTCCAATTCGGTCAGCCTGATGCATCAGCGCTGTTGAGGCATAGAGCGAGGAGAAGATACAATGAGGAGCACGGTCTGCAGCCACCAGCGCTCAACAGCCAGGAGAGTGGGGTAAGTTGGTTATTTAACACTAGGGCAATTCTAATATGTATTATACGGATTGTGGTAAAAAAATTCATGTTAATTTTTTAGATGTGTCCGAATATTTTAAAATGTAATGTAAAATTTAGAAAAATACTTTTTTGAAATACCATTTTATGCGTTTGTTTTTTGTGACGATGGTGGTACTAATTTTAAATCCATCTCATGGGAATATTTTTTATTTTTCTGGTATCATTAAATGTGCAAATATGAAACATCAACGAGGATGGAAAGAGGAATGTTATATTAAAAAATGTTAATTTGGGATAATTGTAGAGATTTAAAGAATACTTAATATTCTCTAAATCTCTACATGTATCGCCATCGTAGTGCAGCGGGGTTGCGTGTGACTGCAGACGCACAACTGTTGTGGGTTTGATTCACATTCGGACGCATCATTTATTTTCATTTGCTCACACTGGTCACAAGGTAAGACTCAGCGTTGAGTTCAGCCACCCAACACGCAATGCCTCGAAATGTGTGTGGAACGGAGTCTCAACTAGGTTTCCTCTGGCTTCCCTGTCATATGCGGGATGCAGTGTGAAGATATAAAAAAGCAGCGTATAGAATACAAGTTTGTAATTACGCAACGTTGTTCATACGCTCGTACTACTACGGCGTACAGTCCGCAGAGACCTCGTGGCCGCGACGCCCACGCGGATCTAATTCCGACCGCTAATTACACGTAAACTATTCACTTATAGTCTTTTACTATTCTAATAGTGCTCTATTAGTGATTTGATATGTTCTATACTATTCTATTCTACTTATATACCTTAGGTAGAGTCGGCTTTTATCCCGTTGTAGTTTAATTTGCTTAGCTATTATTCTTATATGGACATAAACATTTTAGAATATTAATTTTTAATAGCTTAATTAATTAAAAATACTTGAACCCGTACTTTTGTAGCATTCTGTATGTCTGAAGTTATTTAATAGTGAATTTTCTACCCTGTAATATTTTATCTGGTTCCCATCGTAACCCGCAACTCTATACCTGTGTCTCGCAACTAATGGATGTAAGACGATACTCTGCAATAATTGATGCCTTACCGTTTGGGGTTCGATTTTGTGTCAGACATACATTAAGTGATACAGTGTTTGTAGGGTAAGGAGAGGTTTCATGTTATTAGTTTTTGCTGTCGATATATTATACAAACATTATTTTATTTTAAGCAAAGTGAAAATGTCATTGTGAAGCCGTCGTGACGCAGTGGAATGTATATGATTATAAATACGATTGTTTCGGGTTCGGTTATCACTCTGGGGAAATAATTATTTTCATCTTTTCGCCCTAGCAGATAGAGTAGAATTAAAACTATATTACTTCTGCCTACCCTGCTATATGCGGGACAATACGGGAAGGAAAATAAATAATAAATAGAAGTTGTTATACAGAACCCGGCGTTAAGCTCCACCTCGCAGTAAAGTATAGCAGTCATTTGAATTTTTTCCGACTATCCTTTACCGGTTTTACCGGTGTTTGCGGTTTCGTCCCGATATCCGTTTGTTCTTCTAAACAATATTTATTCTAGTTTTACCATTTGAGAATTGAACCCCAAATTATTTAGTATTTTTCATTTTTCAATTCAGCTTAAACTGAATGTTCCCACGAGAATGTTAAGCTCATGCATAGTGAGGATATTGCTCCCTAAGGACAACGTATCCGGTTAAATTAATTACTTATTTATATCTTTTCTTAAAGAAAGTATAGTTTTTTTTAATACATATAGTACTAGATATTTTTTTAAAATAACTAATTATATATATACTTTATGTTTAGTGTACTTTGGTAGTATTGTAGCTTATTTTTTAGCTCTACCTTGTGTTAGAAAAATTGGCCGCGTGTTAAGCGGCGGGACTCAACGCCGCACATTGTGGCACCACCAGAGCGGGGACATTAAAATAATATTGTCAAGTGTGAACGAAATTACAATTATCGCGTTCTGCTAATAAAGTATTTACCTTCATTTCAAAGATTTCAAAAGATTTCAAACTCACAACCAACGTAAATATTCAAACATACTACTGAACCACAACGGAAATTATAATTTAGATTTGAACTAATATCGTTTGACTATAAAACGCATGTCACCTACGCCTATATAAAATAAAATTTTGTGTGACGTCATATCCGGCGAACGTCGTGTCCTCTTAATGATTTCAATGTTTTTCATTCTTATAGTTTTATTAGTTTGCTTGGCTTATGCTTTCTATGTTTTATATGTTAAAATCTTGTTGACGTGATGCGACAAAGTGATGGTTGTGGATTCGGTTCCCACTCTGTGTTGTGGTTTTGTTGAAATTGTTTAGAACATTTTAGATTTGGAAAGTTCCCAAGAGACGCGGGCTTATATTCTGATACATTTGTTTTTTTTTTATTTACGAAACGTAGTGTCTTGACATTTAAATCATGTGTGCTTGTCCTGCTACATGCGGGATACGGCGTGAAACTAAAAAAATATGATACATATTGCTGATTGACAAATGACCGACTGATTGACTCGATTTGAGTTTCGGCCAGGATATAGCCATATTCCCGTGTGAATTGCTTCTTATATATTGAGGCTATAAAGAATATTTGCTACTCATTGAACTATATTACTTGGAATTTATTTTGTTTTTATAATAATAAGAAGATCAGAAAAATACAAATTAGCCTTGAAAGGTTCCAGATGTAGACAAATTGTAAATATTGATATGACTAGTGAAGTTGTGTATCCTGTAGTATTATAATATATTTTTTGGGTCAGAGTAGACAGAAAAAATCTGGTGTTAAGACCCTCCGTTCTACGCTTTCCGTTTAAATATCGCAACGTCAGCAATCTTTAAAGAGCATTTTATAAAAATCGATATTGCAATTTAATAATAATTAATTTTTTTTTTTTGAAAACACGTGTTAGGCCACTTTCCCATCGCGGCTATATGTCTAATATTATAACGGCGCCGCTCATCAGGAAGGAAATCACCGCATACCTCATGTACTCCCATCTCGGTATCCTGGTATTAGTGACTCATACACTATTGTTAGTGATCGTTCCACATATTATTATAATTATGTTGTTTTATGTTGTTTTTTTGCATATTTTTGAGAAGTTTTGCGGTCTTTATTTAGAAGTGGGTGGGGCTTTATACGTTTTAATTATCCTCTTTTTGTGTGATTAAAGGAATTTTATAAGGAAAATGCGTGTGTGTGAAAGTAATGTTTTAGTTTATTATTATGTGAATAAATGGTAATATTTATATGATTTTTTTGGGTTGTTGTTCTTCTATTTCATACTGTTCTTTATTTTTGTAAGTTAAGATATCTTTGGGTTTACTGTATCTTTTTATTACGTGTAAATTCTATTTTTTTTACTAAATATTTCTACTTAAATATTTTTTAAATTTCATTTGCTATATATATATATTTATATATATATTCACCCCATCGATGGTCCCATATAATCATGACAATTCGTTGAACACTTTTTGAAAAAAAACATTTATTATATATATATATATACTTTTCTTCAGTTAATATTAGGTAATATTTACTAAAAAAAATTACTTTTTTTAACAAAAAAATGATGTTGAACTCGCTACTAACGAGATAATTCGTACACGTCTTATTAACTGACGTCGACGTCGTCGGATAAAAATATAGTAACGGTCGAATTCTTCCAGCAGATTTATTGGAACTATTAAATATAACAATAGCTGTGACGCATTTATTCAGAAATAGTGTATTCATATAATATTAGCAACTCGATAGTGGGTTAGCATCTGTTAATTGTATAGAGTGGAATATAACATATATTAGAATCTCAGCGGGAAATCGGAGTGTCTTATTACTGAATCCTCTCTGTTTGCCCTGCCATTCGGGAGTAATGCCTGGGAGACAATACTCTTAAAAACTATAAATAAAACTTTTTCGTTACTTAGTGACAGACAGACGCAGAACAAAACTGAAACTCAGCTGAAACTACACATAAAAGTCTGTGGATCTGTGGTTTATTGAATATAGGAATAGGAAGCATTTAAAGAGGCTTTTCCAAAAATCCTATAGAGAAGTGAAAAAAAATAATTTTACGTTTTACTGTTAATGATGTGCATCTCGTTGCTCTATAAGAAATATGTAGCGTATTTTTATGTATTTGTGTATTTTTAAATTTTAATACACATTGCGAAAAAATGTTAATCTAAATGTAATACTTAAATTTTGCGGAAAGCATTTAGATTTCCATATAACTTAACTATTATATTAAGATAACCCGCCACTCGACACGCAATGCCTCAATAAATTCTGCAGAAAGTTAGTGTCTTAACATCAGGTTCCCTCTGCCTACCCTGCCGTATGCGGGATAAAGCGTGAAACTGATTTATATATTGTATCTACTAGCAAAATTGTCAATATTGTAAAGCAATTTAGGTGAGTTTTAAAAGGAATTGTGTGTCGTTACCAATTAAGCGCGTCCACTGACGCCCCTAATACAGCACAATACTGCTAATAAGATAAACGTGCTTCGTACATTTCGTGCCTGTTGAAAGTGCCATTCCTTTTATATTGATAATAAGAAACTTATACAAGCATATGCCGTCGTGGCGTCGAATCTGCGGCTGCGTTGATTTTCCCTTAGGAGAGTATTACCTCTGGTAAATAGGCAAAGTGCGACGTTTAGTTCCGTTAGGAAACGTAATATCTTCTATCAGACTTAAAGTGTAAAACGGTGTGTGTGCACTGTCTTACCACTAGTACCTCTTGTTATGCATGACTATGGTTTGATACATTTGGTGTGGAATAAGAAATTTATAATGTCATTATGTTTATACAGAAAATGACGAACTGAATAATATGTCAATATATTTTATATATTATCAGAAAATATATGCGTAAAGAGACCATTACTATTTATTAATATAGCGCGCTAAGCGCTCTTGTATTTTGGCCGGCATTGTACTCTGTAAGTAATTATAAGCTTTCGCGCAAATCTCGCAACCGGTACATCCATATACGCAGTTTGGTTCCCGACTCGGACACGTTTGGGGTACAGTTACCATATTTTAAAGTCTTTTAGTGAATACTATCTACTTATAATAGGTATATGTATGATATCTACCACGACTCCCATATTAAAACCTATTGTTGAGACACTTCGTTCTCCTATTTAACGGCCGATGCAGTACATTATCGCGGCCACAACAAATTGTTTATAAACTAATCTTAGCCTACGTTTTTATTCTAATCGCGATTTATTGCACTCAGCTGTCGTTGAGACCTTTAATTATTGGTTCAAAGACTTATTTAACAGTAATCTTGATAGGAAATAGAAATATCACTCGATTTCAAATTAAATATAGGTCCCATTATTATTTTGCATTACAAAAGCGACCGGTGAGTAATTGTGCGTTTTGTCTGGATTTCGAAATGGTAGTGCCCATAGCCGACTAGATGGCTGGTTTAAGTGTAGTTTATATGGTATTCATATTTTAGGGTTAAGCAATGGTTAGTTCCGAGCGGAAGTGGATGGGTGTGCAAAATCATGATAGTAATCTATTGTCGTGATTTTGAGTTTCAGAAGATTTAAATTTGGTTAGAAAATATTGTTTTATGACTTATGTTTGTTTGTTACAAGTGGTTCAGGGATCGATTTTCTGAATGTGTAGATTTTGCCAACCGTTAGATAACTGTGTAGGGTGATGGTGAGATTACCATTTGAGGTATCTATGGTGTGCGTGGGTTCCTATATTACTGTGTGGCCTATTGTGCCATTGGGATTTTAAGATAAAACATCTAGAAAAGCTAGGGAATTATTTGCCTGTAATTCTACTGTAAATTTACAGTAGAATTACAGGCAAATAATTCCCCTAGCTTTTCTAGATGTTTTAGTCATTAGAATTCCCAATGGCACAATAGGCCCAACAGTATATAGGAACCCACGCACACCAATAGATACCTCAATGGTGAATCTCACCATCACCCTACACAGTTATCTACCGTTGGCAAATCTTTGTTTTCAGAGAGCCCACCACCTCTGTGACGCTGAACACCTAGGGACGAGCTTCGCCAGGTGAAGAATACTCTTCGTCAGAACAAGCTGCCAGTTCCCCGCCAGCGTTCTCAGAATACCAACAAGCCACCCACAGTAGAGAGACAGCCTGCATTTCTACCATATGTGAAGGGGGTTACAGACAGGATTGGCAACATTTTAAGAAGAGCTTCAATAAAAACCATATTCAAGCCTAACAGGAAAGTGAGCCAATTCTTGAGACCAATAAAAAGTAATATTCCTTTACAGAGCGCAGGTGTATACAAACTAGACTGTGATTGTGGCTTATCATACATTGGTCAAACAAAGAGAAGCATCGGTGTTAGGGTGAAGGAACACATCTCAGATATCAAGAAGGGGCATGTATCGAAGTCAGCTGTGTGTGAGCATACTGCGGATAAACCCAGCCACTACATTAGGTTTGATAATCCTCAAATCCTTGCTAAGGAAAATAGATTCATTCCTCGGATGATCCGTGAGGCTATTGAAATACAAAAACATCCTAATTTCAATAGAGAGGATGGCTGGAAACTTTCTACCACCTGGGACCCACTCATAAATCATTGAAGTCTCAAACCCACCATACCAGAGGGCAAGATACTATCAGCTCATTCTGCAGGAATCCAGGGCAGTACGCGAGGCAATTAAGAAATCGCTGGCGGTAGTTTGATATGATAATTATATCAACTGACAGACGAATGCCACCTCAGTCTACCCGTGACCACGGACTACTGTAAAGTGTTCGAAACGTCGGGTTTCCAAAATGTAAAATCTTAAATATACGCGATTAATCCGGTTAAATTAGTTTCATTTAATAAAAAAATGATGTTGAACTCGCTACTAACGAGATAATTCATACACGTCTTATTAACTGACGTCGACGTCGTCGGATAAAAATATAGTAACGGTCGAATTCTTCCAGCAGATTTATTGGAACTATTAAATATAACAATAGCTGTGACGCATTTATTCAGAAATAGTGTATTCATATAATATTAGCAACTCGATAGTGGGTTAGCATCTGTTAATTGTATAGAGTGGAATATAACATATATTAGAATCTCAGCGGGAAATCGGAGTGTCTTATTACTGAATCCTCTCTGTTTGCCCTGCCATTCGGGAGTAATGCCTGGGAGACAATACTCTTAAAAACTATAAATAAAACTTTTTCGTTACTGGGTGACAGACAGACGCAGAACAAAACTGAAACTCAGCTGAAACTACACATAGAAGTCTGTGGGTCTGTGGTTTATTGAATATATGAATAGGAAGCATTTAAAGAGGCTTTTCCAAAAATCCTATAGAGAAGTGAAAAAAATTAATTTTACGTTTTACTGTTAATGATGTGCATCTCGTTGCTCTATAAGAAATATGTAGCGTATTTTTATGTATATGTGTATTTTTAAATTTTAATACACATTGCGAAAAAATGTTAATCTAAATGTAATACTTAAATTTTGCGGAAAGCATTTAGATTTCCATATAACTTAACTATTATATTAAAATAACCCGCCACTCGACACGCAATGCCTCAATAAATTCTGCAGAAAGTTAGTGTCTTAACATCAGGTTCCCTCTGCCTTCCCTGCCGTATGCGGGATAAAGCGTGAAACTGATTTATATATTGTATCTACTAGCAAAATTGTCAATATTGTAAAGCAATTTAGGTGAGTTTTAAAAGGAATTGTGTGTCGTTACCAATTAAGCGCGTCCACTGACGCCCCTAATACAGCACAATACTGCTAATAAGATAAACGTGCTTCGTACATTTCGTGCCTGTTGAAAGTGCCATTCCTTTTATATTGATAATAAGAAACTTATACAAGCATATGCCGTCGTGGCGTCGAATCTGCGGCTGCGTTGATTTTCCCTTAGGAGAGTATTACCTCTGGTAAATAGGCAAAGTGCGACGTTTAGTTCCGTTAGGAAACGTAATATCTTCTATCAGACTTAAAGTGTAAAACGGTGTGTGTGCACTGTCTTACCACTAGAACCTCTTGTTATGCATGACTATGGTTTGATACATTTGGTGTGGAATAAGAAATTTATAATGTCATTATGTTTATACAGAAAATGACGAACTGAATAATATGTCAATATATTTTATATATTATCAGAAAATATATGCGTAAAGAGACCATTACTATTTATTAATATAGCGCGCTAAGTGCTCTTGTATTTTGGCCGGCATTGTACTCTGTAAGTAATTATAAGCTTTCGCGCAAATCTCGCAACCGGTACATCCATATACGCAGTTTGGTTCCCGACTCGGACACGTTTGGGTACAGTTACCATATTTTAAAGTCTTTTAGTGAATACTATCTACTTATAATAGGTATATGTATGATATCTACCACGACTCCCATATTAAAACCTATTGTTGAGACACTTCGTTCTCCTATTTAACGGCCGATGCAGTACATTATCGCGGCCACAACAAATTGTTTATAAACTAATCTTAGCCTACGTTTTTATTCTAATCGCGATTTATTACACTCAGCTGTCGTTGAGACCTTTAATTATTGGTTCAAAGACTTATTTAACAGAAATCTTGATAGGAAATAGAAATATCACTCGATTTCAAATCAAATATAGGTCCCATTATTATTTTGCATTACAAAAGCGACCGGTGAGTAATTGTGCGTTTTGTCTGGATTTCGAAATGGTAGTGCCCTATAGCCGACTAGATGGCTGGTTTAAGTGTAGTTTATATGGTATTCATATTTTAGGGTTAAGCAATGGTTAGTTCCGAGCGGAAGTGGATGGGTGTGCAAAATCATGATAGTAATCTATTGTCGTGATTTTGAGTTTCAGAAGATTTAAATTTGGTTAGAAAATATTGTTTTATGACTTATGTTTGTTTGTTACAAGTGGTTCAGGGATCGATTTTCTGAATGTGTAGATTTTTTTGACCTTCACGCTGTACCTTCAGATATCTTTCTATCTATAATCGCCACCTACAGCGACCACCTTGTACATAGCAGAATAAGCAGATAGCATTTTTTTGGATTTTATAATATTTAATTGTACTTTCTCTCATAAATATTTCGGCGTCATATCAATATAAATTTAAATAATTATAGTGTCCCTGCTTTAAGTCAACTGGACTAGATATTGATGTTGTACGTTTCGGTAGATTATGATAGTCTCTTTAGTGCAATACAATGGGTGCTATCTATAAAATGTACAGCACTGGCCGAGTTACCCATTACCCATTGTAGCTTTATGTTATTTTACTTTGTGTTCATTTATTTGTTGTTTTTAGTGATAAATAACTGATCTGAAGTCAGTGTAGCTATAAGTGTTTTAATTTATTATACTGACTTTTTGTCTTTTTGTTATCTCGCTCTCCTCTAATATCAGATTCCAAACTTATATGAAAATATATGTTATTCTTTTACTTAATTTTTTTATTTCTTATAATTATTTGTAATACTTGACTTAACTTTAAAATATTTTATTTAGACCCAGCGTCTATTATAATCGTTAATTGGTATATATATAACGAAATGACGTCCTCTTAAGTACGGTGACAACTGCAAATGTAAGGTGGATATATAGAAATAATGCTATATTTCATATAAATAAATTATATATAATAGTTAATGTATAATTTATGAATATTTTCAGTATGGCAGCGATGAATTCGGCCACGACTCGCCCAGCCGGTACGCGTCGCCCAAGGGGGCGGGCAACAGCGCCGGCTACCAGGAGCCCTACTACGGCGGCGAGTGGGCGGGCGGCTACTACCAGCCGCCTCCGCCGCCGCCCTACCACCACGACCCGTATGCTACGTCGCCAGGTATGTGGGGTGTTTTGGGCCTAGATTTTAGCACATATATCTATCAACTACCTACATAGATGTGTTGAGATAAAGTGTTTGTTTGTACGGGATACGGGCATTTTTTTGTTATACGTAAATTTTACATATTTTTTTAGATGTTTTATTTATTTATAAAGATTTTTGTGGTTCAGTCTTTATGGGTTCGAACCCCACCCAGGGAAATTATTATATTAAAATTATTTTCATTTCCCCTCTCATAGAAAAGCGCAACGTCAAGCTCCGTCATAATACACGAAAATTGCCTCAAAACCTAGGTTTCCTCTACCTACCTGCCCACTCTGCTATGCGAGAAGTGTTACTAGTATTTTTTTCTGTAAAACAATCAAATATTTGTCGTATCGTCTCGCAATGATCATTTCGTCAGTCTAATCATTACGTTTTCCAGGTATAGCAGGGGCCCCTCCAGCGGACACGAGCTCGGCGGGGGGTGCGGAACTGCCCCTGCCACCAATGTCGTCGTTCAGGGCGGCCGCGCCCGTACACTCGCCAAGCGATCCCATGATAGTGGCCAAGCCATCTATGCAACCGGTGAGTATTAAAATTATAACTTTAATTTGCTAATTTTTATCCAAATATATATAGTTTTTCGGAAAATAGACTTGCTTAGAAGAGCCGCTGAAAAATTGAACAGTAAACATATTATATTTCAATCGAACTATAATATTATCGCATGTTTAAATATGATGAATAATAATGAAAAATAAATACCCTTTAATTCAATACTTTTTTTTTAATTTAAAGTAGTAATCAAATCCTTAAAACCTTACAGCCTAAAGTTATACATTAATGTGTTAGTTAGGCTTGGGTGTAAAAGAAAATAAAATTGAAAACACATATTATCCATGTGCTTATAAATATGAGTATTTCTTTCGATTTTCATTTTATCGATTATCAAATTCTGGCAATTGGCAATGGAAACCTTCGACCTCTCTTTTTTTTTGGTTAAAAATAGGATTCATATCTTGGTCTAGCCAAGATATAAATGGATTTTTCTATCCTATCTACCAAACTTTGCACGTTATGAATAAATCACAAATACGAAAAACAGATAAACAAATGTCTAAGCTCATCTCTATCCTCATTGTACCTAGATGTACGCGGGCGCGGCTAGTACCCCAGGGGCGGGGGGCGAGGCGGGGAGCCTCTCGTCGTACGGTTCGTCCCCCTCCACGCCCGTGCACTCGCCGCCCCCTCTCCACGCCCGCCTGTACCCTCCGCTCAAACACTCGCCGCACGCGCACGCACATCATAATGGACAGGTTAGTAGTAATTAGTGATGACATTACATTTTCTATCTTATGTATCGTGAGCATAAAAAAACAAATAAAACTATATTGGTATTGTGAAAGATGAATTTTTGTAAATACATATACATAAACATTGCATTGCGCAAATTATGATCAAAATATCATTAAATAAAATTCTAAAATGTATGATAAAATTACCTAAAATCTCACACCTCACACTTTACCCCGTATAACACGAAAAAAATATCTAAGTAAATTGTTATAAGTTCTCATTCACTAATATCATGTATTAATTTAATACATTGATGTACAGTTTGTGCAAATATAAAGTACATTATTTCAGCAATCAAACTGGGTATCAACCGGGGTATCATCGCCACCTACAGCGACCACCCCTCACGCGCCTTTACCAGTCTTACCCAACGGACATCAACACGTTGTTTTCCCACCAGTTATGGTAAGTGGTAATAAAAAAGTTGGAATATAGAAAATTTATAAATGATTTGAGTAATTGACGTGATTTTTAGAGTTCTTAGGTAGTTCATCTTGTGTATATATTTTTATAGTATTTTTTATAGGGTACAAGATTGATCAGTGTTACCCTGTTATAAAATTTTATTAGTAAATTTTAACAATGTGTTCCGGTAATATTGAATATAGTAGAAAGTGTTATTTTTATTATCTTTGGCATGTTTCCGCATGTTTGTTACTAACGTTCATTGACGAACATTTTATTTTCGAAATGTTTTTGAAAATGTTATTGCTTTTCGTTAGTAGTTTTTTTTTGTTAATTACTATGAAAAAAAAAACTTATTTTCGGGCAAAATGATATGAAAGGCTTTTCTTTTTTTTAATATTTTGTGATAATTTATTTTTTGATTCATAAAATTGGTGTAACCGTTTTTGGGAATTATCCATAAGAAGTTTTATATATTTATCCTAAGAAAAAATATTGGATACGCCATTTTTTTGGATTTAATTTTGTGTTTTTTGTTGTTTTCTGTGTTTTAAACAGCGAGCGTTGAGCCAATAGCCGTTGTCGGGTAATTTTAAATAAAAGTAGACTTTCTTAGACTAGATCTCTAGACTTACTGTAGTTAGTTGCTAAAGTAAAATATTGATTTACCACAACATTGTAGTTATCATCAATCCCTATTTATTTCAATTCCTTATTTATCTCTTATTTAAAAATATCCAAATATAACATTCGACATTTCCCTTTTTCATCAAAGTAACATAGGTAGTATATCGAAACCAAACAATATTTAAATTCAAAATCAAATATTACACTTTTTTAAAATGCATATCCAAAATGGCCACACAAACAATAGTTCCACTGTTACCCACCCTCGAAACTGGCTAGCTCTCGCTCGCATCTGAGCTATAATATGGTCAGGGCGCGCCGGCTGAGCAGCGCCAGCTCGACGAGGCGATGGTGTTTCTACGCGAGCACTCTGATGTTGGGGTGAGTAGGGTACACACCATCTAAAACACAAAAAACAAACATTTCATTTCAATTAGGACTTTTATCAACACATATTTTAAATGCACAATTTATAGACACGCGGTCGGAACCTTTATTCAAGTATTCGTAAATTATTAGCCATCACTGTATTTTGTCTGCTACTTAAACTAAGCGTAGACATAATTATGTCTAGGTAGTATATAATTCTTATGAAAGTCAGATAGTTGAATTGCCTTTTTGTGCATACATTTATGTTAATGTTATTTTAATATGTACATAAAATGAAATGAATGCCATATCTGATTTTATTATTTTTAATAGATATTCTAATTTATTTTCCAAATTTACAAACATTATAAAAGGTGAGTGATGCGTGCGCTATTTTGATGATAATTGTATGATTTTGAAATGTCTTTCTTTACATTTAACATTTTGAACAATTCTTAAATTACATATTTGTATGCAACAGAATATTTTAATTAATACATAAACATGTAATACTCAATGGGCTTTCTATTAGTAAACATTATGATATTTTTGAACGCTCCTATAAAAAAAAATAAAGAAATATAGTTATCATCAAATCCTTTTTTTGTGTATCTATCTACAAGTTTATTAAATAAAATTGTTTGATTGTACATATTGTAGCATGAAAATTTGAAGTGACAAGTATTGAGAGTATCAGTAAAATTGTAACTTTAAACACAAACTACTGATAGTCGTAATACCAGCCTTATGAAGTGTGGCATGACTGCTTTCTATCTTTTATTTCAATTTATATTTCACTTAGCCGAACAATTTAATATATGTTGAGGTTGAATTTAAAAATAAGGGTTAACCTCAGGAAAACTAAATTGTTTCAATTTACCACATACGACAAAATTAAATAAATAAATAGAAAAATAAATATGTGAATAAAAATAAATTAAATTTAAATATTAAGCAACGGATTTACCAAATAAATTTCTATAAAATTACCTAAATTACAAGGGTGCAAACGAACACTCACTATATCACATTTCCCATAATGAAAAGAGGGTAACAATGAACCTAAACCCCGCAATTTTCTAGGGTGCTCGTATGGAAGAGCGTTTGGACGACGCCATTAACGTGTTAAGGAATCACGCGGAAGCTCCTGAACTTTATCCTCAAGATGTGCATCATCCGCACCAGCATCCGCCTGCGAGTGAGTTGTTTTTTCGTCTTAACGTATATTAGGAGTCATATATTTCATTAATTTTGACCTATCCGCAGTGCTTGTCACGACTGGTGCTATTTGTGAGACTTCCCCTACCTAGTGTGACGTCACATATTTATTATTTAAGGTGTGACGTCATTTATGGATAGCTTCCTACAGTCCATAAATAATTGAAGATATGAATAAAATGTCTCAAATATCAAAGAGAAAGTTGAGTTTATACTATTTAAAAAAATAGACATTATCTGATAAATATTTTATATGATTTTTTTAATATATTTTATGACGCTCTAATTACAAAACAAAGCGCGGCATTGAGTTTCGCCAATCCACACGCACGTGAGGAACGGAGTGTCTTAATAATACGTTCCCCATGCCGCCTACCCTGCTATATGCGGGATGCAACGTGAAGCTAAAAGAAAGTAAAATGGTTTTAACCTTGTTTTTAACCTAATTTATGATTTTGCTTTCAAAATAATATCCATTTACAAAACAACATGTAATCGACAGTGAGTCGAGTGGGCGTGCCCGGCGCCATACCGCATCTACACACGGAACCGCCGGTCAAGATGGAGAGACATTTGTTGCCCAATACCAGTAAGTGGAAAAGAAAAGTTTGTATTAGTATGCTACTGTCGACAACGCAGCAGCTGAAGGCAGCTTTAGGCGGCTGCACATATTTGAGTTAAAGATTTTTTCATTTTTCCTTAAATTTCCTCCAAATTGTGAAAGTATTCCGTGTTGAGATGTGGAACTCAATGCCGCGCTTTGCCTCGAAGTCAGAGCGAGGAAATGAAGTATTTATTATTTCATTCCTTCATTAATGACTAAAAAAATTGAAAAATTATTTTTTGTTACATCTTTATTTGCCAAAGTGTTATTTACGTCAACTACACTATATTCTTGCCACTCTCCGTCCCACAGAGAAACGCAAAGAACCACCAGACTCTGGTCTGGATTCGAAGCCATCATCCTCGGGGTCGGCGGACGCGCTCAAACAGGCCGGCGGGAAACGAAGCCGCAGATAGTGAGTTTATTACCGGCATCATACCATCATCTCATCACTATTTGAACACTAACACACATTCAACGCACTACCGGTCTATAGTATAGACTCTATACCGATCACATGACAACCATGTCGTTGATGTATGAATTACGTCACTAGATTATACCGATACCGATACCGGTTATACCGATTACGTCACTAGCGCCTCTCTATTTTACTCCCCGTTATTGATTTATTATAATTTTAAATAAAACTATTTTAACCGGATTAGTCGCGTATATTTAAGATTATACATTTTTGGAAACCCGACGTTTCGAACACCTTGCGGTAGTCCGTGGAGATACTGAGGTGGCATTCGTCTGTCAGTTGACATAATTATTATATCAAACTACTGCCAGCGATTTCTTAATTGTCTCGCGTACTGCCCTGGATTCCTGCAGAATGAGCTGATAGTTTGGGGCTTATCAAACCTAATGTAGTGGCTGGGTTTATCCACAGTATGCTCACACACAGCTGACTTTGATATATGCCCATTCTTGATATCGCAGATGTGTTCCTTCACCCTAACACCGATGTTTTCTCTTCGTTTAACCGACGTATGATAAGCCACAGTCATACCTGTTATTATACATTATCATATATCGGTCAAACAAAGAGAATCATCGATTAATCCGGTTAAAATAGTTTAATTTAAAATGTTTAAAGTGTGTAATTTTATTTTGATTGTTTATATTATGAATATCTGTTTTATTATTTTAGTACTGTCAACTTACAACTATTTAAAGCTTTCTACCAATAATTCACAAACAAAACATTTTTTCTTACCACCAAAGCTCATAATACGATTGCCACACCACTACCATTTTAACACCACTACCACTTTACCCACAAATTATTACTCCCGTACGACAACTTTATTACCTTGCAATCACCATCACATAAAACAACATTTCACTATCATGTGTTGTCCGCATTAGCACAATCACATTATCATTTCATTTCCCATTTACCACAATTTTACTACATCATTCATATTATTTAACTTTCACTACTATCATCATTTCTATCATTGCCTCTTTCGTTATATTTAACATACTTTATTAAAATTAACTTACTAAGTGGTTTTTATCCATCTCTTGTGTCATTCATTTCTATATATCATGGAATTTTATAGTATTGATGATTGTGTGTCATTATTTTGTATATAAATGTGTTTTTTAAATGTGAATTTTGTAAATTTTCATGTGTTTTTCTTTCGTAGCGTACAAAATCAGTTCAGGTAGAAATTATTTATTATATATTAAATAAGTTTAACAAACAGACTTTCCAATAAAGAGAAGTTCTCGATTTTACTTGAAATGAATTAAAAAAAATTATTAATGTTTACTCAAGATAATTTAGTACCCATACTACATATTTATACTTATAATATAGTTCATTTTGAAAATGTGATTCTTTTAACCAAATAATCATGAATTTTGCATAACTAGAATTTTTTTAAAAATACAATTAAATATTATGATTTGATTCAGTTCAATTTAGAATATTTAAATTTTCAACAAAGAAAGATGCATGCGCGCATGTAAAACTTTACATAGTTTTTAAATTAAAAAAAAATCAGAACATCTCTTTTCGCATGTAATGGAGTCGTCATGTTAAGTTTTGTTTAAAACAATGTAAATATAATAACGTATTTCACGCCTTCGTCCAGCTGCTCGTCGGCGGACGAGGACGAGCTCGACCCCGACGCCAAGGCGGCGCGCGAGAGAGAGCGCCGGCAAGCGAACAACGTCAGGGAGAGGTCCGATTTGTATACTTATATTACATACATACATACATATTGAATTAGGAAAAAAATTACGCTTCAAATTCACGAAATTGTGTCTCATTTTTCAAAAATCTTTTTTAATTCGAATTTATTTATTTGCCAACAAATCAATAATTCTCATATATTTAAAAAAATATATGAATTTGACATTCAAATATCAGCACTGTCATTCCTCTGTGGGATAAGGAGAAAGACTTTCGCTTATTATAGTCTCTATAATAAATAGGTCAATCATCCTATAATTATAATATTTTGAAAAAAAAAAAACCAATATATATAAATCATGTCACACATACTAACATACACATTTATGTTTTCAGAACTTACCATCTAACAAAAAGGTCACAGTATTCAAAATGTATACAAAAAACTATAAATATATATTTTCATTAACAATATCTTCTCTATGATTATTTCTTTATGATTTTACATATATTTTTTGTTTGTGTAATAGGCAAAAGGTAAGATATGGACATTCTAATGTGTTAAAAAGCATGTCTTTTTTGGCAAATTAGTTATTTTTCTAGTATTATAAAGTTTTTAAAAATATTTTTGTGGTACATATTACATAACATATAAAAAACGTTTCATTATATATTTTTTTAATAAACAATTTATTTATAAAAGAAAGGTAAAGAATGTCACTTTAGTTTTGGTTTTTTTTAATAATTAAAAAATATTTAATTTTTATTACATATAATCACGCATACATTTAACTTTATATAAACATTTTTATACGCTTTAATTAGAAAAAAAAAACGCTTGAAAATTATGCATGTAAAGGGCCGAAGGTTTGGTGGTTATGATTTTGCGTACATTTAGAAGGTCGGCGGTTCTCTCTCGCGCGCTGTCTATTTTGATAAGGTAGGTAGATAAAAGAAAAGATAAATAAGATTTTTATTTTTGTATATTTATTATGTGTATACTGTATTTTTGTTCTGGTTTTTTTTTCACATGTATATTATTGAAAAAAAAAATACTGTTACTGTATTTCAAAGAGTTCTGACGTCATAAACATATAAAAAAACGTTTTAAAAGCTCTTTAATCTCCCTTAGCAATTTCAAATTCCACTTTTGCTTAAATAGGATAAATTAATGTAGCCTAGATGAAAAATAATGTACATAAAATATATATATACATATAAATCTCCAAAATCAAATTGAAATAATAAATAAAAAATAAATATTTATTATAAAATAATGACACACTATTTTATTCAACATATTATAATTTTGTTTCTTTTGTTTTTCTACATTTTGTAGTATAGAATAAAATATATTATTATTAGTATTTATATAAGTATTTAATATAAGTATTTAATAAAATTCGACGAACAGTTGTTCGTCGGCTGACGAATGCGACGACGAAACAGATCCTCACGCGAAGGCTTTACGGGAAAAGGAGAGGAGACAGGCGAATAATGCCAGAGAGAGGTAAGAGAGACTTAGAGAGACTTTCACGCTGTATCCCGCACATAGCAAGGTAGGCAGAGGGACGGTTGGTTTTGGATTAAAGGTATTGTATGTTGAAGGGCGGGTAGTCTTGGTTTTGTTTTGTTTTTATAAGTGTGTGTTTTTTTATTCGTGACTCATGTATTACATATCCAAGCGTAGATACAAAGTGACTGAATTAATTTATTTAATACTATAGTTAATACATATTTTTTATATGGAATATTTTTTATTTCTAAACATAAATATTATTTACTACTGTTTAGGCTAAAGCACTTTTTATGGAACATTAGCTGTTTGATGGAATATTAAGAATATTCCAATTACAATGGCAATTGTAATTTTAAATAATAATGAAATGACTTTTTTCGATTTTGACTTTGAAATAAAACTGTCTTTTAAACACCTAAGAGTAGACTTGCATGGCTCTTTAGATTGTTTCTTAGTCATATTAGTATTGTAAAAGATATGCTAAGATCACGAAAGTTTGAATACTGTGACCTTTTTGTGAACCTTTAAATGTAATAATATTATTATGTCGATGGTATTTTTTTTCTGTAGGTACACATAATTGACTTTTAATGGAGATACGTAGTAACGTGGTAAATGGCGAAATGCAAAGCTACGTTTTATCTTGTTATCAAAGCGTGGAAATAAACGTATTAAAAAATTGATTACCCATGAGGTCTGTCGTGGTGCAGGAGTACAAAGCGGCTGAGTATGGGATATAGCTTGACGCTAAAATAAATATTACTTTGAGTGGGAATCGAACCCACGTGCGTTGCATTTACAGTTATACACTGTGCCACAGTGCTATTAAAATTACAAAGTTATTTTTGCTTGACGACAGTTTTCCTAATACATATTTGATAATTGTCGACTGCATTCCAGGATAAGAATAAGGGATATAAACGAAGCTCTCAAGGAATTAGGCAGGATGTGTATGACGCACCTGAAGAGCGACAAGCCACAGACCAAGTTGGGTATATTGAACATGGCCGTAGAGGTCATCATGACTTTGGAACAGCAAGTCAGAGGTCAGTGCAGGGATTGTACAGTATGTTTGTTTCCGGTTTTGTCCATTTTATGAAAATTATTATTAAGAACGATATTGTGATTTCAATTTTGTCGTTTTTTAGTTGTTTTCTACGGTTGGATAAAGAAACTCGGTAACATTGGTGATTTAAATGGTACGTTTCTATTATAAGCTGATGTATTGTATACCTGGTTTGATTTGCAGAGCGTAATTTGAATCCGAAAGCGGCGTGCCTCAAGCGGCGCGAGGAGGAGAAGGCGGAGGACGCGCCCAAGCTGCTGTCCGCGCCGCTGCACCACTACGCGCCCATGCCGGTGAGCACAGCTCCTGCTTTTGTGCGAATCAATTATTTATAGATTCGTTTTTCACTGAGGAGACACTTTTGTATATCTGTCTATTTGTTTGTCCAGGGTCTGGGCCCAGTATCAGGGCAGCCCCCCTCCGGGCCCCCGCCGCAATAGCGACACCCGCGCGCCTGCGCGCTGCACTAACAACATAAAAAATCCCGACCCCGATCTGCGACCCCGACCCCAACCCCGCGACCCCTCACCCCTAGCCGGTACTAGGGGGAACCCCCGTTGTAGCCCAAGTTGTAGGGGTTCTTATGGGGCTAAATTTTTGAGGGATCTTGGTATTCGTGAGTCAGAATTTGATTTTGTGGAGTGTGTGTTTGTTTGTTTGTGTTTTGTTCTTATTCCTTTCTTCTTCTTGTTATTTCTTTATATTTTTGTTCTTGATTTTTGAAATTTCCTTTTTAGAGTCGATTTTATCGAAAATATATATATTTATATGCATTATCTCTATATCTTCTAAATAAAAACACTAATAACAAACACACACCTTTTAAAAGTGTTTCGTTCAATCTTCAGCCAGTGATATGGCGTTTTAAGTTCCCAATAAAAAAAGTACTTTATAATAATCTGTGGTGAAAAGTCCAAAGAAATAGTGAATGCAGTGCGTAGAGACTACAGACTTTAATAGTTAAGTGTGTATTATACATGATGTCACTTTTACGTCGAAACGACGTCACGGTGACGTCACGACGGCGTCACGGTGACGTTACGGCGTCAAAACGACGTCGCGCCCAAAGACAATGGGACTGTAACATAGCATAGTGCATAGACTAGATATAAAATAAATATATGGAAAAAAGATATTTTTAATTACAAATTTTCGTAATTTTTTTCTATAGATAACACTGTTTTTTTCGCTGCCATAGCGTAGGTTAGACGCTCGGAGTTTCTTGTGTATGGCAACACCGCTTATTGTTTTCACGTCTCACGCCTGACAATAAATTTTATTGTTGTTGATTATTAATTGTGTCGTGCTGAAGTAAATAAAGTAATTTCCGTTTAGATCAATGAAAAAATAAAATAAAATAATGTTTACGTAATTTCTATTACTTTTGAATAAAATTTTATTTTGCAATAACTCAAACAAATATTATTGGGCTCTATGGGACTATTAAATATTGTAACTTATGTGTACTATTAAAAACTGAAATAACCACCTAATTATACAAGAATATTAAAAAATGGTTTTTTGTTTAAATGGATATTGCTATATTTGCTTCTGTATATATTATCTGTGGACTCCGAGCTATAGGTATTTTTTTATAACCTGTGACAGTTATTTTTGACATTTATGTGTAGCTTTTTTCTTTTATGAATGACAGATTGTTTTTTTTTATATATATGAAATAGGGACGATGTATTGAAGGTGTTCTTTTTTTTGTAATAGTAATTTTTTTATATGAAAAAATGGCTGCTAACTTAAATATGTACTTAGGTTTTTGAAAATCGAACTCCAGTGATTTTTTCTATTTTTTTGTTCTGTTTCTTTTTAACCGAACAGCTTTTTTACGTCTATTGCGTATTTTTTTAATATACATACATTTATATAAATTATATTTTTTTTTTCATTTTGATGTGTACTTATTGATATGTGAAACGAAGTTTACTACTTGATCACAGATTATGTGTAAATAATCATGATTAATCGTTGATTTTTTTTTATGTTTACTTTTTTTAAAATTATGAATTTAATTAATAATAAATTAGGCATGACGTTTGTGTGCATGTTGTTTTGAGTCTATATAAAAGATATATGTATTTTTTTAATGTTCAATCTCCATCAAATAGTAAACTTCATCTAATGACGAAACGGACGTTTTGTTTCAATTTTATGGGAGAAATTTTAAATTAACTTTATTTTCTTTTTCATCTATGGCAACACCTAATTTATTAAGACGACAAATAATATAGACATAATAAATTGCCATATTAGGTAATAAATAAAAAAATATCGTTCGTTTTTTATTTTCTCAAAATCAAAGCAGATCATGACGTTGATTGTTGTGTATATAAAAAAAAATTGTCTATCGAAGCTCAAATTTAGGTTTTTTAAACGGAAATTGCAAAAGGGGATTCCCGGGAATACTACTATAGTAGATAAAATTTATATCTACAGAGTATTCCCGTGGACATCTTGTATATATTGTTGTAAGTCCGTACACATGACAAAATGTCGAAACAGACGCATAATGGCGTCCCCTAAATACAAAGTTCAAAATATTTTTTTTAGAAAACTAGAGAGTAGTTTAAGAAATAATCATAGTTTTAGAATTCTTCCAATTAGTATATTTTTTAAGTTTTTTTTAATTATTTTAATGATTATTTTTTTAATTATTATAATTATGTATAATGATTCGTCCGTGCGTCTGGAAGTAATTTATTTGGCACTGGAGTGTTTGCCGGCGGCTACAGGTTCCGTTCCGTTTTAGGTAATTAAAAGAACTCGTATTATTATAAAAATGAATAATTATAATTAAATATAAATGTGCCATTCATTTTGCTATTTTTGTGTTTTATTTTGTGTGTTTTTCTCCATTTTTTAATTTAGAGTGTAGGTGTTGTTTATGTTTGGTTAAGGTTAAGGTTTAATTCTTATTTAATTTATGTAAAAGAGGTTTCATAATAAGTTTCCGTAATAATAAAGCCTAATTTGAATTTTTTTAGATTTTATTGATATTGCTTGCAAAAATTGTCTTTAATAGAAAAATGTTTGATTATTTCAGATTTAGGTACGTACACGTTGCCGCAAACGCGTAAATTAAACTATGTACTCTAAAAACCCATGTTTTAAAATAACAGACAGGTAGTTCAATTTTATTTATATATTTCTTTTCTTTTTCGTAGCTTCACAGTGTATCCTGCATGTAGCCGGGTCGGCAGGGGAAGCCTAGTATTAGGACATTCCGCTCCCCACGTGTTGAGTGGCGGTACTCAACGTCGCGCTGTTCTTAACACCACAGCGAAAAATCATAATATTCAATATTTCGTTTTTTCGAGTGGGCCATCGAGCCCACTAACTGTCACCTTAAACAGTTGCACGCTTATACCCTGCACCACGACTGGTCTCATTTTATTTTTATGTACATATTTAAATTTATTATTACTACTACTACTACTAGCTTCACGCTTTTTCCGTAGCGGGGTAGTCAGGGGACTCTGGGGGTTCTCATGCTCTTAACTAGTGTTGGGAGTTACTGTTATATTTTTATAATGAATTATTCATTATATTATATTTTTTTAACTGTTATTTTAAACTGCTATGATAAATATTATATTATTTTCAACGTAAATATAATACAATGACTAAACGAACGAAGTTCACACTAATATCAAACAAAAAATTATCATTTTCGTTATTAGCTATATTTTAATGTAAGTAATATTTGCCTTTCTGCTATTTTGTGCGAGGTTTTATTTGACCTTGGCTGAACTCGATGTAGGCCGAATAACTACTAAGTATTTCCAATCATTACCGCACCGAGGCGCCACAGCGGCACGCCATTGCACAGCAGATAACGAATATAATATGAATATAATAACAGTCAGTGTTGAAAATAAATAATGATTAGAACATTAGAAATTAATAATGAATTATATTACCTGCTGTTTGTTATAACGCCCAACTTTACTCTTAATGTGACCTTCTAGAGGCGACTACCCGGTAGATCGCTAGTGTCATTACGCTTTCGCTTGGTGTCAGTTACACTAACGACATCCATATCTCTAGTCTAGCCGTTCTTTCCGGCGCCATGGCGTGTTGGGTGGCGGTCCCCAACGCCGCATTCGTCGCCACTTGTCACACCAGCGGGGACGCACTGGTGCAAGCAAGCGTTCCATATTGGACCTTTATTTAAATTTATTCTATTAGGTTATACTGAATAGATTATTTAAGTGCATTTAGGGAAAATTGGTCATTTCTTTTAGTATGTTTTTACTGTTGTTTTATTTATTAGAAACATCCATCTATGTACTCGGCAAATGCGGTTTTATCCATGTCCAGTCCATGTAATTTCCTATCTCGCGTGGATTTGAATTTTTATATGTCTTTGGAAAATGCTCATCTAGTACGACAACTTTTTGTAAGGCAGCATTCATTATTTCTTGCAGTTCAGGACTGGACTTTTAAGACTTTAAGCTTTCAATAAATATGTTCGTGTAATCTTTTTTCTTTTCAGGGCAAATTTTCTTGCAAGTAAAATTTTCGGTCGTCGGCACGGACCACTCCGCTCGCACCCTTCCTACGCCTATGGGATTCCATAATTTAGACAACTAAAAATTTCAATTCATACTTTACACTATTTTCTATTAGTAAGTTTAAGCCTACATTGTTTTTTGTAATATATTCCATGACAGACATTTTTTTTAAAATAAATAAATGAATCGGCTTCACGTGTAACCCGCACACAGCAGGGTTCCCTACTTTCTGCTGAATTCTGGAGGCATTGCGTGTTGAGTGGCAGAACTCTACGCCGCGCTTAACCTCGACACCAGAGCGAAGAAATGGAAATATAAATTTAAGTAAATGTTTCATCTCCTCGAGTGGAAATCGCACCCACAACCAGTCGGTTTTACAGTCACGCTTTGTGCCGCTGCGCCTCGAATGGCCTCAACATGTTTTATGTGTGCAATAATAATAAATATAATAATATATATACTTACATGTATGTATTATATGTATAATTATATTATACATATTTTGTTATTTTATTTAAATTTAATTTTCGTTTACTCTGCAGCATTTAATAACAAAATGAGCGAGCGCTTAGTGTGGTTCTGGCGACACGAGCACACCCATCCTGGAGAGTGCGGATCGGGCTGGAGATCTTTCTTCGTTTATGTAGTCTTTATAGGCACGTCTTTCATATCGTGTTAAAAACATTTTCTTGTGTAAACGAGCGTGAAGTTGTTATTTTAAGATGATGAATTGTTTTTTTTTATGAAAAAAAATTGTAGTCACAACGCTGGTATTGGCTATGAAACGGAACCATTTTAATTAACATACAAACACAACAACAGACGAGAGTGATGATGATGGAACTCCGGTGTAATATATTTTTCTTTATTATTTTAATTAAATGTTATTTTAAAAATATTTCTTCTGGCTCTACTTGTGTTGTTTACTCGCACTTATTGGACAAGGACAGTATTAAGTATTATTAAGGTTGGCGACTTTAAAAGTGATTAGTTCGTGAACCGCATCAGAGGAGGATTTATTTTTATGAGAATTGTTGTTTTTTTGAAAGACAAATTGTTGTTTTATATACTAGACCCTTATAGAAGAAATTATAACTTCAAAAATCAAAATAAAACTTCTTTTTCGCAGTATCCTCAAAATCGGGCGCTGCGTGCGAAACGGACTGCTCTAGGTTCCTTCTGTCAGCTCTGTTATGTCTGTTATATTCGGAGACAGCGTGAAGCTATATAAAATTAAAGTGTGAAGCTATTATGATTTTATTATTATCTAGTTTAAATAACAGAATCAATATAAATTACCGCAGAGATGAGTTAAATGTGGGATGGTATATAATAAAAGTATGCAATAGTCAATAAATATTACACGTTTATTGAGCTAATCGTAGTGTCCGGTCGACAGGCCACGGCGCGGTCTTCATACATACATGTTCATACAAACGCTAGGAATATTGTATCAAAACAAATAAAATATTTTTATAAGTAAATTATAATTTTAGATAACCAGTCTCTTGTGGTGGGAACGAAACGGATTGTCTTTGCCATACTGATCGATATATACTAATATTATGAAGCTGAAGAGTTGGTTTGGTAGACACTAACCTCAAGAACTGCTGATTCGATTTAGAATTATTTGTGTTTGAATCTATTGTATGTATGCTGCTTTTTAATAAAAAACAAATGTTTCACATCTGTGAATATGCTGTCATGTAATGTTATTTATATATAAACAATTCATTTATGGAACAGAAAAAAATCGTCCCTACATTATGTAAAACCAATTTTAAATCGATCAGTAAGGTAAGTACCAAAAATATCTACAAAAAATACAAAAATCAGTCTGAAGTTTTCTTAATAACTAATAATAATAATACCAAAAATGAACACCGCCAATTAAATATGTGATATTAATTATAATTTATAGAAATTAATCCGGTTATGCAACTCTATTCACTAATTTAAAGATGGCAGTACAGTTATAGTTTGTGTTCCGTACCTCAAAAGACAAAAAAACTAATCTCTTATAGGACTACTTAATTGTCTGTCTATCATGACCATTTTTCCCAAGATCGTGTGCCTTGAGGCACAGAAAAAAATATTTTTTTGTTAACGCAATCACAAGATTCGGACTTTTATGCTTCGTTTTATATACATATTTATGTATATTTAATACTTATTAAATTGATCTTGCAAGAATAGCGTAAGGTTAAAAAATACTTTTTACACGTCACACCAATATAATTTTAGTACATTTATCTCTTTTGCATTATAAAAAAATATATGAAACATACAAAAATGGCGGTATCACAAAAAAAATACTACGAAAGTATAAAATCAGTCAAAGTAAATATTTTGACATTTAAATACAAATAATGTAATCGGAGGACTGAAGGAAGTATTGAAAGAGAGGGGAGAGGGAAGAGAACCTGATGGAAATGATGAAACCAATTAAAATTGTAAAGAATAAATATATTAAATAATACATCAAATATTTTGATATTTTTTTAATTGGTTTCAACATTTACAAAATAAGTGAAAGATTTCAGTTGTGTGTTTATAGATATTCAAAATTATGGCAACATTAAAATACTTATTAAGATGTTTTTATAGTTATGGCACTTCTTAAAAAAATACATATTGCCTTAACTTTGATTATATTATAGAACATTTAACAGAAAAAGAAATAACACATTAAATAATATTCAGTCTAATTTGGGCAGGGAAACGAACATATTTTTAAAAAATACGTGCATTCCCTCGAATGGGAGTCGTACCCACAACTATCACGTGTACGTCAAATCAAATTATACCACTTTAACTCCATTTTGCATAAACAACAGAAGGTTATTAATAATTTTCAATGTTATTTCTTTTTACTATGAAATGTTTAATATATAAATTAGTTTGTGACCGCAACTACACTTATACTTAAATTACAATAATAATTATTATTATAAAAAAAATATTACACAAAGTATTTATTTACAGGAAAAAATTTAGGAAAAAATGTAAATCCCAAAACAGTCCTTTGGCTTATGCATTTAATTTAAAAAAAACCCATTATTTTTTGAACCAAACGCACGAGCGAAGGACTAGATAGTATAAAGCCAAGTGAAAAAAATTTGTCTTTAATTTCCTTTAAACAACTTTTATCAAAATGTGTTTTTTTAATTAAAACTAATTACTATGAGATACAAAATATTTACACAAGTGATTACGTGCGAAATTACAGCGACGCCTCGATTTTAATGTTTTGTCTCTTTATGTTTGTATGTATTACAAAGAGAATATATATATATATATATATATATATATATATATATATATATATATATATATATATATATATATATATATATATATATATATATATATATATATATATATATATATATATATATATATATATATATATATATATATATATATATATATATATATATATATATATATATATATATATATATATATATATATATATATATATATATATATATATATATATATATATATATATATATATATATATATATATATATATATATATATATATATATATATATATATATATATATATATATATATATATATATATATATATATATATATATATATATATATATATATATATATATATATATATATATATATATATATATATATATATATATATATATATATATATATATATATATATATATATATATATATATATATATATATATATATATATATATATATATATATATATATATATATATATATATATATATATATATATATATATATATATATATATATATATATATATATATATATATATATATATATATATATATATATATATATATATATATATATATATATATATATATATATATATATATATATATATATATATATATATATATATATATATATATATATATATATATATATATATATATATATATATATATATATATATATATATATATATATATATATATATATATATATATATATATATATATATATATATATATATATATATATATATATATATATATATATATATATATATATATATATATATATATATATATATATATATATATATATATATATATATATATATATATATATATATATATATATATATATATATATATATATATATATATATATATATATATATATATATATATATATATATATATATATATATATATATATATATATATATATATATATATATATATATATATATATATATATATATATATATATATATATATATATATATATATATATATATATATATATATATATATATATATATATATATATATATATATATATATATATATATATATATATATATATATATATATATATATATATATATATATATATATATATATATATATATATATATATATATATATATATATATATATATATATATATATATATATATATATATATATATATATATATATATATATATATATATATATATATATATATATATATATATATATATATATATATATATATATATATATATATATATATATATATATATATATATATATATATATATATATATATATATATATATATATATATATATATATATATATATATATATATATATATATATATATATATATATATATATATATATATATATATATATATATATATATATATATATATATATATATATATATATATATATATATATATATATATATATATATATATATATATATATATATATATATATATATATATATATATATATATATATATATATATATATATATATATATATGTAAAACCAATTTTAAATCGATCAGTAAGGTAAGTACCAAAAATATCTACAAAAAATACAAAAATCAGTCTGAAGTTTTCTTAATAACTAATAATAATAATACCAAAAATGAACACCGCCAATTAAATATGTGCTATTAATTATAATTTAGAAATAAATCAGGTTATGCAACTCTACTCACTAATTTAAAGATGGCAGTACAGTTATAGTTTGTGTTCCGTACCTCAAAAGACAAAAAAACTAATCTCTTATAGGACTACTTAATTGTCTGTCCATCATGACCATTTTGCCCAAGATCGTGTGCCTTGAGGCACAGAAAAAAATATTTTTTTTGTTAACGCAATCACAAGATTCGGACTTTTATGCTTCGTTTTATATACATATTTATGTATATTTAATACTTATTAAATTGATCTTGCAAGAATAGCGTAAGGTTAAAAAATACTTTTTACACGTCACACCAATATAATTTTAGTACATTTATCTCTTTTGCATTATAAAAAAAATATATGAAACATACAAAAATGGCGGTATCACAAAAAAAATACTACGAAAGTATAAAATCAGTCAAAGTAATATTTTGACATATTAAAATACAAATAATGTAATCGGAGGACTGAAGGAAGTATTGAAAGAGAGGGGAGAGGGAAGAGAACCTGATGGAAATGATGAAACCAATTAAAATTGTAAAGAATAAATATATTAAATAATACATCAAATATTTTGATATTTTTTAAATTGGTTTCAACATTTACAAAATAAGTGAAAGATTTCAGTTGTGTGTTTATAGATATTCAAAATTATGGCAACATTAAAATACTTATTAAGATGTTTTTATAGTTATGGCACTTGTTAAAAAAATACATATTGCCTTAACTTTGATTATATTATAGAACATTTAACAGAAAAAGAAATAACACATTAAATAATATTCAGTCTAATTTGGGCAGGGAAACGAACATATTTTTAAAAATACGTGCATTCCCTCGAATGGGAGTCGTACCCACAACTATCACGTGTACGTCAAATCAAATTATACCACTTTAACTCCATTTTGCATAAACAACAGAAGGTTATTAATAATTTTCAATGTTATTTCTTTTTACTATGAAATGTTTAATATATAAATTAGTTTGTGACCGCAACTACACTTATACTTAAATTACAATAATAATTATTATTATAAAAAAAATATTACACAAAGTATTTATTTACAGGAAAAAATTTAGGAAAAAATGTAAATCCCAAAACAGTCCTTTGGCTTATGCATTTAATTTAAAAAAAAAACCATTATTTTTTAAACCAAACGCACGAGCGAAGGACTAGATAGTATAAAGCCAAGTGAAAAAATTTGTCTTCAATTTCCTTTAAACAACTTTTATCAAAATGTGTTTTTTTTAATTAAAACTAATTACTATGAGATACAAAATATTTACACAAGTGATTACGTGCGAAATTACAGCGACGCCTCGATTTTAACGTTTTGTCTCTTTATGTTTGTATTTATGACAAAGAGAAATATATATATATAATTACTATAGTCAGTAGTTTATATAAAAAAAATAGATAAAAATCCATATATAAAAATTTAAAAAGCGCAAATATACTCATATCTCAAAAAAATTGAATTCACTCTTAAATTTATTTTTTCTTCATAAATTTCATTTTTTCCATTTTTTGAAAAGTGAACATTTTCCAAAATTACGATATTTTCCAGGCGTCGCGTAAAAAATACTCAAAATCTATAGACCGAGGGTCAGTCTCAAAAAAGCCGTTTCATAAGAATCTTATACCACTGCTGTGGTTAGGCTCGAAAAATTGTGAAAAATTGTTTTAATAATATAAAGAACTATAGAAAGGACGCATTTCACGAATATTAATAGAGAAATTGCATTTTTTCACTTTATTTTTTGTAAAAAAAATGTCTGTGATAAGTTTTTCGTACAATGCACCATTTCTAAGAACAGACATAGCAATTATTATAATTTACAAATGTTATATAAAAAATTTATACAAATTACTTAAATACAGTGCTTTCACACTCGAATTCACTGACAGTGACGCCGCTTTGAAAACAAAAACATAAATAAAAATATACAACGTAGAAATTACTTTTGTCGTTACTGTTTTTATAATAATTTTTCAAAATGGCGTCACTAGTTCAACCTACATGACTAGCTTTACACGAAAATATACATTATTTAATAATAATAGCATTATAATGAATAAATAATACAAAAATTAGGCGAAATTTCGATAAACAATGTTACGTAAAATAAAAATATTATTGTGCATTGATTTTTTTTTATATAAACTTTATTGTAATTTATGTGCTTTTGTCATAAAGACATTGAGCACACTACCTTGTTTTAATATTATAGCTTAGTATATGTTTCTGCAAACATATAAGAAGAAAAGATCAAAGCACAACATAGGCATAACCTACAATAAAATATAAAAAATAGGCCAATTTTAGAAATCAAAATGTTTAAATATCTAAAGAAATTTACAATACCATTTATGACATCAATTCCTATTTTAGTAGATTCCCGAGAAATTCGTGACAATTAATTAAATTTTTCGATTTCATTGGAAGTGAAATAAAATTACATTATATTTTGTATAAAAAAATCTAGAAAATAGCAAGATTTGGCCTACACTCCTTGTAGCCATACTTTATCTAATCATAACAAAGATTGTTACAACATTAATGCTAAATAGAAAATTTCAATACATTACATAAAATTTCATATACTTATAAGAAAAAGGAGCGCCAACTTAAAAAAAAACCCGCAAGAAGTGTGAAGTGAGTTCCGAAGTTATTTCATGTTAATATACACATAAGTACACTTAAAACTAAAAAATAACTAAAAAAATCCTTACAAATTAATTCCCCAAACACTGAAGACATTAATTTCGAAATGTAAACAAGCGCTAGCAATGGAACTGGTTCTGCGTGATGGCTGAGAGATCTTTCATGAGACCCTCCAAGTTCTGCATCTCTCTGTGCAGTCTCTCCGTGGAGCGCGAGGGGGTCAGGGGTTCGAGTTCCTCAGTGCAGTGGGTCACGCCACCCCCTGGAGTAGGAAGTAAAAGTAGTTAAATATTAGTTTATTAAATAAATGTTATTATTAGGGAATCGGAAATCGGAAACTTTCAAATTTAAAAAACGTGGATAAGCTATTTATATATTTTATTTATTATTGTATTAATAAGCTTTATACGACCAAATCTTAAGTCAAAATCGACCATCACAAAATGTCCCCTCAATAGAACGAGATAAGATAAAAGACGACACTATGATAGGGTAAATTTCAAACGGTGCAACACGCAAAACAGAAACCACTTTTCTACACGCAGAGCTGAAAAGGCCCTTCATTTTGAAATGTACAATTAAATAAATAAAATAAAATTATCAATAACTTTAAATTGTATAAACCGATTGAAAATTACTTCCACTTAGAATACATAAATTACACGAAATTCATATAAATGATACATGTAATATAAATAAATATTGTTTATTCTGCTTGGATTTTTTATATACATTTTATTTTTATTTATGTATTTTGATCTTAAAGGCATTGAACGCACTGTCTTCTTTCAATATTATATTTTAGTATAACTTTAGATTAATAATTAGATACAATATGAGAAACTACTTTTTTACATCCATAGTTGAAAAAACCTTTCACAATAAAGATATAATTTGTTAAATGATGTACAAAAATCATTTCCACATACCAAGTTGCAATCTATTCGGAATGTGTCCGGGAGAAGAACTCGCGCTCTTCTTGTAGGGCGATGTTTCTCTCACACTACCCGCTGGGAATAAAATTAAAATACTTAGGTTTTTACAATTAATATTGAAATGTTAAAGCTAAAAAAGTTAGCTTCAGGCTGTATCACGCATATGCGCACGCTATATGCGTGAAGCTGAAGTAAAGTGAAGTAGCGAACAGGCAGAACGCTCCGTCAACACACTTTGTTCTCCGCTCCACTCTTAAATTCAAGATATTCCTTATCTTGCCACGCCGCCTCGTGTTGGGTGGCAGAGTTCAACGCCATACCGCAAAAAATAAAGATGATTCATTTCGTCAAGTGGGGATTGATCCAATACCACAGCACTAACAGCCAGAAAAAAACTGGTTATGTTCATTAAAAATTGCCCAAAACAAAATCCAACCTTCACAATTCACTATACTATAATAATGTTACTCGCCGTGACTAGACCAGTCGTGGCGCAGCGCTCAGTGTGCCTGTAAATGCGACTCTTTGTGGGTTCGATCCCCACTCGAGGAGATGAAATATTTACTTAAATTAATATTTCTATTTCTTCGCTCTGGTGTCTCGACAAAGCGGTGCATTGAGTCCGTCACTCAACATGCAATGCCTCTAAAATTCGGCGAAAAGCGGAGAATGGAGTGTCTTAACACTAGGTTCCCTCTGCCTACCCTGCTGTTTGCAGGATACAGAGTAAAGCTGATTTAAGTTTTAATGCTACTCACACATTAAAACGTTGTTAAATAATAATAAATATACTTTTATTGCTATCTTTAGTGCATAATTGAAAGGTTTTGAGTTTGATTCCCACTCGGTAGAAATGAATCATTTACGTTCTCGCCCTCGCCCTAGTAACAAATAAAAAGCGCGGTGTTGAGTTTTGCTTCGTCTGAGTACTAGATTTCCTCGACCTATGTGCGGGATACAGCACGAAATAAGATATAAACAAAAATATAACTTCTTACCCTTAGAATGCGAAGGCGTGGAGTGATCAGACGCTGTATCAGGCAACGTGAAGCTGTGCAACGCTGAACACCCGCGGCGTAGTGACCCGCCACTACTGGAGACCACTCCGGGCACTAATCCCGTAGCTGGGTTTGGACACGCGGTGTCACTACTTAGGGAGTCTCGACTAGGGGAAAACATTAATATAGTGTAGAGTACAATTAAGTACGTAAATGTAACGTAAAGAATTAGTACGTAATAAAAGTAATTAAATAATATTAAATACATTTTTGATGTTTTTAAAAAATATATATTTTTTCGTTTTATTTATTTTTTCTATTTAGTAAATGAGGGAAAAGAGGAATAAGGTCACAACACAATATCAATAAATGTATATAATCATTAGAAATGACTTAATTTTCCTTTTTTTAGCTTTGTTTGAAGAAACAATTGCTTCCAGTCAGGATCGAACCCACTACACTATATACACTAAATAAATGTATATTACTAAAATACTTGGCTCTAAAACGATACGCTACAACAATGTATTATTTCGAACTTAGTCGCACTCAGAGATATAACTACCATTAAACCATTTTGAATATTTTGTATATATAATAAGTTGATTGAACAATAATTGACCTCTCTAAGTATCGCTTAACAACAACAAATGAAACATAAACAAACTCACTGCGTATAATGCCCCAGCGGTTCATACGCGACGTAGTGACCCCGCTCTCGGGCCGTACTGGCACTGGCGTAGACATCCGACCCCCCTCCCACTGAACTCGCACCCCCAACACCGCCAACACCCCCCGGAACTGAACACGCACTGCCCAGAGGACACTGCCCAGATCCACCTTTGAAGATATATTAATATGAAATGTTTTAATGATAGATACGACGTTATAACGACGAGTACAGCTTATGGCGTCACTAGCATGCAGTTACATTTGTTTTTCTTCACGCTGTATCCCGCACATAGCAGGGTCGGTAGAAGAAACCTGAAAACCAAGTGTTAAGACACCCCGTTCTCATTACGACACTTCACTTTCCATCGAATTCTGGAGGCACTGAGTGTTGGTTGGCTAAACTCAACGACACGCTTTGCGTCATTATCAAAGCAAAGAAATAAAAATATTAAATATTTTATTTCCTTGAGTGGGAATCGAATCCACGACCACTTGTTTCACGCTATAATCCCACAAATAGCAGGATAGTCATATGGAGTCTAGTAAAGTACACCCAATTCCCAACATTGTGTATTGAGTGGCGATACTTAACGTAGAGACATAACATATTCCGTTTTACTTTTCTTGCAAATGTATTTGTTAAGTTATTCAAGTCAGAAGAATTCCTTCCCTCTCTATGGGGTATCTTTCAGTCAAACCTCGCATTCAAATCAGAATTGAGGTTATACAAAAAAACATTCTTTAATAAAATATTTTTATTCTCTATACTCCTTGTAGACTACAATACTGTCCTATAAAACTTACAAGGCGCCGGTGGTGGCAGAGTGTGATGATGCAGAGACCCTAGAGACGCCTGCGGAGAGCCGAGAGGCGCCACGCCCGAGAGGAGCGGCGTGCTCTGCAATACAGAGAAGACGGAGAAGTTGTTCACTAAGTGTCTTGTTAGAGACCAGTCATACAAAAAAAATAAAATGGTATAAAACAAACTCTTGGGACTTGATTGGTTTATGTGTCATTTAAATGTGTTTTTTAAGTTAGTAATTAGGTACTACATTGTTCGTTTCAATTAAAACTAAAAAGCAATATGAGTAAAATATAGTTGATGAAAGACACATTAACTATAAAACGGATTTTAATGCGGTTTTCACTATCAGGAAGTGTTCAAGAGGAAGATTTCATGTTACCTGATCAGCCATATGCCTCCTCCTTTCGCATGTGCCGGTACACCCTACGCCTACTCCCACTCCCACGCCCACGCCTGTCATGGCTGGAATATTATGAATTTTATATATTGCCAGTACATACAATACGACCTCTACTACATGGCGGCCGCTACTATTTCACCGCACTATATAATAGATGTAATAAAACAAAAACATTAGTTATATAAATGATTTGGTACTTTGGTGAAATACAATGTTAAAGTAAAAAAGAAAACAAAAATAATATAAATTATAAGATTGAACGAAATTTAAACTACAAAATTAAGCAGATAAAAATATTATTGATGACACGAAGGAAGTATAAATGTGTGTTTGTGTGTGAATACTATGCATGTTTGCAAAGAGACTTTTTACACAATTTTTTTCAGGCTATCCTACAATAGCAAGGTAGGCAGAGGGAACCTAGTGTTACGACATTTTCTGCCGAATTCTGGAGGTATTGCGGTTAGAATGGCGGAACAAAACGCCGCTTTTTGCATCCGAGCGAAGAAATTAAAATATTAAATTTGAATTCGAAACCACAGTCGTCGTATTTACAGTTCCACGCTTGTGCCCCTGCGCCACGACGGCTAAATACTTAGTAGAGGACAAAGAGTAGAAAATTTAAAGTCATATTTACCAATTGTTATGTTTATGTTTAAATTTAAATGAATGTGATAATATATATGCATTTCTGTGTGTTAATGTGTGTACATACACACATGTAAAAAGGTATAACAAAAAAAATAAAAATAAAAAGTGCACCTAAAGGCATCAACGGTTCGCATCTGTAGCCGCAACGGTGAGTGTCCTCGCTGCCCGACGGAGAGCTACGGGACTCTACTCGGAGAAGATACGGGACAAATAAAACATAATACCAAAAATAAAAAAAAAACCAAATGAAATAAGATATTTAGTTCTTTTTTTTTCAGTTTCACACTGTATCCCTCACATAGCAGAGTAGGCAGAAGGAACTTGGGACCCTAGTGTTAAGACACTCCGTCACCATTAGGACCCTTCCACGCCCCACTTTCCCTCGTATAAATGAGGAAATTAAGTGCGCGCTACTAATGTGAGAAAATGAAAATATTAAATATTTTATCTCCAGGTTCGCTCTGCCTACCCTGCTATGTGCGGGATACAGCGTGAAATAAAAAAAAAGAAAACTTTTAAGGGTAACGACTCACCAACATAAGTAGGCACGTATCGTCGATCCAGGCTGGCGAGGGAGGGCGCGTGCGCGTGTACGTGTCGCGCGGGTTCATATTCGGCTGCCCCCGGAGCTGCTCGTGCGAGGGTCAGGGTGGAGGAAACCAGAGCACTTCCGTCCACACTGCCCGCTGATACTGGAGGATAGAAATCTAAATAAGGTTAAGCTTCATGCGGTATCCCGCATATTGCAGGATAGGCAGAGGGAACCTAGTATTGAGACATTAATAAACATTGCGTATTGAGTGGCGAAACTAAGCGCTGCATTTTGCCTTTTTACCAGAACGAGGAAATGAAAATATTAAATATATCAGAGTCAGCCACTGCACCGCTGCGTTACGACGCGACGGCTAACGTCTAATCTTTGCTTCCTGCTCACTTCGCCTGCCAACTGCCAACTAAATGACAAAACAAGGTCATTCCCCACCGACTTACGCGTAAATCTTTAAGATAACACAATAGATCTTAATGTGTCAATAATTCATAGTGACTCAAAAGTCATTTTATTAATGTAGTTCAAATGGATGGGAAGTTTCGAACCCACGATTGTGGGTCAACTATATTAAGAGTAACTAAGAAACTTTAGTTTTCGATCAATATATTTAGATTTTAAATTATTAGTGCATGAAAGTGGAAAATAAAAAAATAATTCTATACTATAAAGCAAGCAAAATAAACATAAATATATGAACAAACAAAATCATAAAAAGAAAAGTAAACTTTTTATTCCATTATAAGATTTGAAACGTAGCAAAATGTGAACCTGTATTCCTCTCCATTACAATTCAAAGCATTTCTCACGTAACAACTTTTCCTCTACATAAAACGTTAGGTCGACAGAACTTCGGTTCAAATCATTCTATTCTCCACTTTACACTCGAATTTAAATTAAAGAGAAAGAAATTAAAAATAATTCATTGCCCCGCGCGGGCATCGAACCGTCAACCATCACGTGTAGTCTAATGATGGTCTAATGCTTATTAATAATAAGGTGAAATAAATAGGATGATGGAAAGCCGTCACGCCGCAGTGCTACAGCATCTCGGTCGGGTGCGATTCCCTCTCGCGGTAATGAACTTTTTAATATTTTTATTTCCTCATTTCGGTAAAAAAAAGACACGGTGTTAAGCTCCGCAACACAATGCTCAACATATTTAAAATTGGGTGGGTAAAACACGGTGTGTGGGGAACAGTGTTCTATCAGTAGGTTCTAATAGTAGGTTCAAGGCGGGGTCCGATATGAGGCTAAAAAATTGTAATATATTCATATTTTATAATGAGATTTTTGTATAATTTATAGTCGCAAATGTTGAGTGAATAAAGAACTTGGTTGCTTAACATTTAATATTTTTTATAAATTTAAAGTTTTACATCTTGATCTAAAGAATGCTTTCTTTTTTAATTTCTTTTCTTTTCACGGATTGAAGCCGTGCATAGATAACATATTAATTTTATTCTAAATATAGCTTTTAGCTTCCCGCTCTATTCCGCATATGGCAGGATAGGCAAAGTAGTAGTGTTAAGACACTTCGTTTTTGAGTCCTACTTTAAGATGTCACTCCACAATTATGGCCTTCATACGGGAAGTTCAGATCTGGCTTCGTTAAAAACTAACGAAGACATCTGTACAATTAAAATAACTAAACAAAAATAAAAAAGTCAATAAAAACAGAGATAGTAAGAGACGTGTGCTCGGGCGTACTCTTACTGGCGGAGCTGTGTAGACTCTTGTCCATGTGCTTCAGCTCCATCTGGTCGTGGTGGATCCACAGGTCCGGGGGCTTGATGGCCGCCGACGCTGATGCTTTTTGATAGGTGCTGATATGAGAGAGAGTTTTATGTCACTAGGCTAGGCTTGAATACTTTAAAAAATTTTAGTTTAGTTGTCTATTAGTCAACAAAAGATGGTAGATGAAAATACTTTGACGGTAATTAAATTTATTTAATAATCGAACGTCAATGCAATTTGCTAATGTAGTTATATAACATAGTAGTAGGAGCTGACCTGGTGTCGGGCGACAGCGGCGCGGCGTGTCGGCGGCAGCACAGCGACAGCGCCAGCGCGGCCGCCAGCGCCAGCACCGCGCACGCGCCGCCCGCGCTCGCCCACAGCCACGCCGACGTGGCGCCCGCCAGCCCGGCGCCCGCGCCCGCCTCTGCGGACCGACCAGCTCAGCAATCACTGCCGTTGGGACCCACCGGCATCGGGGAAGCGCGAATACCCACCTAAGCCCGTGGTGTACCCCACGACGGGGCTGAAGGGTCCCAGGCCCTTGCCGTTCCTGGCCTGTATCTTGAAGCTGTACGCGGTGCGCGGGCGCAGGCGCTCCACGCGGGCGCGCGCGCGCTCGCCCACCACCGTGACCGCGGTCCACTCCTCGGCGCCGCCGGCCCCGCCGCTGCCGGCGCCGGCGCGCTGCACCGCGTACATTATTATATAACCTACAAACAACGATTCAATTAACTAGGAAAGCAATTGACGCGCATAATGCGCGTTTCCAAACAACACATACGTCACTTTATACGAAAGAGTATGTTGTCAATATATGGTAGTGCGTGTTTTACTTATTTTATTAATCTATAAATCGTGCAGAATGCTAACATATATACATTAGCATTCTGCACTTCTCCTACATATAGACTATAAGTGTGCCAAATTTCATACCTCCGTCAGCGCAATTTCTTTAAAAGGGGTCCAAAGTTTTCGCTTCACATATAGATATAACTAAAAAAATAACCTAATATATATTATATAGAGTAATACAATGCATTAATACAATTCACAAAAAATCTGAAACCTTACCATCAGGGCGGCAACCAGCCATCAGCCATACTGTGCTTCTCTCTCGCTCATTTAAGAATTACTTTTCAGCTCCTCTACTAAGTCGTAATTCAAGGAGTCTAAGGAGGAGGAAGAACAAATATTTACCTCAACCTCAGTGGTTGAGCTAATAACCTACTTTTTAATTAGGTTGAAAAAAAAACAGCTTACCGCTTTTTTTTAATAGAACAAGAACTATTTTCATCAGCAGTTTTTTTCATTTCATTTACTCACCAGTCACCCGCTTTACAATTAGTAATATTTTAAAATATCAACTTCATAAATAATGCTTATCTCGCTCACTTACCAGTAACAACCCCATTAGGTCGAGCGGGTGGGGCCCAGCTGACATCAGCGGCGCGGGAGGAAGGCGCTGCGGGAGACACTCTTAAATCACGAGGAGCTGACCCCGGAGCTGCTTCCAGAGTTGTGTTTGAGGCTATCATTGACCATGCAGATTCACGACCACCTGGGTTGATAAACAACGTTGTATAATTATGAATACTTTTGAAATGTTAAAAAAAAATTAACTCGATCAAATCTTTGGGTGATAACTAAACTAGTCAATGAACATAAAATTGACGGAGGGTATGAACACACCTTCTCTCTTTACTTCTCTCTTTCTTCTACCCTGCTTTGTGAAAAAGCAAAAGCTATTTTTTTCTTGGCTTTTGCATAAGCCGATCGCAATAAAATTAAAAAACCAAAATTAAAGTATTAAAAAACAAATATTTCTGACAAAACCCAATCTAAATATTTAAAATTACATTACATTTCAATAATCCCTACCTCGTATAAGTTTAACGCTAAACTCATAATGCGTATACGGCCGTAGATCATCTATCATGCAATTGAGGTCCGACGCGTTGTACACTCGAGTGCGACCCCCTCCCGCCCAACGGATGGCATAGCGACGGCCGTCTGTCGCCGTCTGTCAGAACATACGTACAGGTTCAAATAAATGTGTAAGATAAAAAAAGAAGCGTTTATCGGATGTGACCTTTGCAAGGACTCTTAGGATCCTTCTAAGCAAAAGAAAGGCCCATCCGGGCTGAATGGGCCTACTCACAATTCCTTGAAATTATTATATTACATTTCTCATTTAGGGTTTATTTATGGGGGGGGAGGTTTAAATTTTCAGCCACTAATGTCTCAGATTCGGACGAAAAATGAAGATTTGTCAATGTAAAATATTTTTCTTTTATTTGTTGGGAATATTAAAATACAAGCGCATAAAATTGCAATTTTTAAAGTTCAGAAGAAAATAAAGATTAAAGAGCTTTACAAGTTCAGTAAAAAGATTATTTTTTAATATGTTGTGACAGCACAACGTAATAAAGGTCAATCTCGCTCTAACTAAATAAAATTGAAAACAAAAATAATTTAATTTCGTTAAATAACACGAAATGTTTCAAGACAGAATTAAAATACAAAAACTAACTTGTCCTTTGGGCAAAGTAGGATCAGTCCAGTACACTACAGCTGTTGTTCCACTCAGCATTATTACCTGAAAATTCATACGAAATGGATGTCAATAAATAAATAAAATGAAACTAAATTAGATGTTATTTACTTATTTTTAGAACATAATCGTGGCTACAAACTAACATCATGTTTCATCGAGTATCATCTTTATCCGGAACATCTGGTACATTCATCGGGTTAATCTGATTCATTTGCTTCCACCCTAAAATTCTATATAACTAAAAAACAAAATAAACTTACTTTGACTCCAACAGGTGGTATCAAAGGCGGTGTATCATCCTCATCAGGATCATCCGGCTCATCCAGATCGGGTTCATCTGGTTCATCAGTATCGTCGTCGGGTTCAGCCGCTTTCGTTCGTACTGTTGCGTACACAGCCGGCCCGAGGCCCAGCGCATTGCTCGCTCGCAGTGATATTACATATTCGGAGTTCGATTCTGGGGATTGTCATTTTCATTTACATGTTATAAAATATAATTAGATAGTAGTGACTTCTAATTCTGATTCATTTTTCATTTATGTGAGAAGAAAGGATATGAAGATTTTACAATAAGCTCAACATTGTTTTATAGTATAGATTGAGTGAAAAGACACGCCAAACGAGTCACCTGATGGTAAGTGACTACCGCCGCCCAGGACCCCGTGCAACCCCAGAGGAGCTACAGGTGCGTTGCCGGCCTTTAAGATGGGCTGGGCGCCGGGGCCCGGCATTACCTGATGCGAAACGCAGTGGCATAAAGCCACTACTTCACGCCGGTATTAAATACCGGGGGTGGTAATGATCCGGTCGAGTCTGCCCATGCGTGTTGCCATTGATGGCGACGTGACTCTACCACACGTACTTTAGTCGCCTCTTACGACACCACCAGTACCAGGATGATCCTATTCTAGGCCGGGATCACACGGCACGCTGAGTCTTTCCACTCAATACACAATATCTCGACTTCAGACACTACATTCTCTCAACCCAATTTGGATCTAAAAAAACAAAATATAACATAAAAATCTCACTAACCCAACGCTCTTATAACATGTGAATGCGCGTGCGAAGGTAACTCTCTAGAATGAGAGTCGGGAACCCCCAAGCCCCAGCCAAGCCAGTAACCGCGGACTAAGCCACCACCACTGCCACCGTTACCAGGCTCTACCACTGCGTCATCGCCACCCCACCATACTGAGATCCAGTCGCGGCCTGCTCGAGCTGCAAAGAGAAAAAAAGAGTAAGTTATTAAAAGAAGTTTCTACGAGCCGTCGTGGCGCACTAGCATATGACTGTAAGCATGACGGCTCTGGCTTCACACACATTTTTAGTAGGGAATGCTGTCTATTAAATATAGTTTATCCAAACATGTCGAACAGTCCACAATTGCACTCACTGGTCAAGCTCGGCGGTCTCCCGGGCACTGAGGTCTCCGCCCTCCGCCGCGCCTGCGTGCTCGCAGTCACCCACTCGCTGAACGGACCAGAGCCGTTGGCGTTCATTGCGCATACGCGGATCTGAGAACAATTGTATATTTTAACATACGGTACTTAAAATATTTAAGTGTAACTAATATTTTGGAAGATTATTTAGGTAGGCAGGGTAGGCTGAGCAAACTTAGTGTTAAAACACTCCGTTCCTCACTTTCCGCCGAGTTCTGGGGGTATTCATTGCGTGTGGAGTGGTGGAACTCAGCGTCGCTGTTTTTAATATACAAATAATATTTTAACTTCCACCGACCTGATACGTCTGAGCAGGCTCAAGGCCATGTAGTTCAGCACGTCTCGTGTCCGCGGGGGTTGTCAGTGAATCTGCTCGTCTTCTCCCAGCTCCACTAGCCCCCGAGCCTCCAGAGGCACCCCCAATGCCCCCCGAGTTCACAGCTCGGAATCGAACCTTGTATCCGGTGAGGGCACCGCGGTGCGTACGGGCCGGCGGAGCCTCCCAACGGACTAGAATTGACTGTAATAGACATGTCATATAAAAGTTTAAATTTTCACAATTAACGCTTTAAAATGATTTTTTTAAGCTTGAAATTATTTTTTAAAGAATTGATTTATTTTATTTTTTAATTGATCATATTTAGGTATATATAAGGAAATTTGAAATTATTTTTTTCTAGTTTTGTAGCCTCCAGATATTTCGTTTTCTACGATACGGTTTAAATAATCATTTTGTGATCGTCCGTCATTTGTAAGATTTCATCAACACCCGCAATTATTTAGGGTGAAAACCAGTTATTAATTCTTAAGGTACTTAATGTACTTATATAATTGTTGTGTTTTTTAATATTTCACCGTGTCGCCGCCGGGCGCCGCCGTGACGTTGGCGGGCGGCGCGGCGGGCGCGTCGGCGGGCGTGCGCGCGGCGCCCTCGCGCGCGGCGCCGCCCGCCGCCGACACGCGCACGCGGTACTGCGCGGCCGCGCGGAGGCCCGACAGCGTCGTCGAGAGGCCCTCCACCCACTGAGATTGCTCGCGGCCTGTTTCCACCTATCGATACAACAATATATCATTCAAATGTTTTTGTGCATTGACGACATCTCGGCGTAACGTAAGCTAGACGGTTGTAGGTTCGATTCTAGCTCGTAAGAATGAATTTTTACGTGCTATCGTGCAAGACAAATGGCGGCGGTGAGTTCTGCTAACGCGCAAAACACCAACATCGTAAAATAACCCAAAACAATTTTACCTCTGTATAATAAACAGCATATCGCCCCGGAGACGTGACCGCTGAGGCCCCGGGTAATACATCGGGGGCCTCCCACGTCACTTTTAACGCGTGGGCCCCGATGGCCTCTATTTGAAGGGCCTGTACTGGGCCGTAGGTGAGTTCTTCTTCTGGGGTCGTTAGTTCGATTAACTGGGACATAAAAGAAACTTTTAGATGTGTAGTAAGACAAAATAAAAGTTCTAAATTAAATTATGTAACCGTTGTATCGCTTATTTTAGTATTATACGTTTTTAGAAACCCAACGTTTTAAACACTTGCAGTACCACGGGTACTGTCCAGGGATCCCAGGTAAAGTACCAGTCTACCCGGGAAAGATATCAAAATTATTAGATATGATCATTATATATGAGAAATATTCCAATCTAATACCAATCGAATTATTCATATCACTACCCCCGCATTTGTTTTAATCGTATTCAAACTTGTCTAATAATCATACAAATAATTTCCTTTACCTCAGTAGGTGGTGACGCAGCGTGGTGGGTTAACGCCACTACCTGGAACTGGTAGGTGGTATTAGGTTGAAGTCCCGCCACGTTCATCTCATGTCTTCTGGCTTCTCCTCGCGACATTCGTTCTCTGCATTTATGGAGAATAGAATTTAGCATAGTCATATCATTGTAATTTGATAAAATTTTAATTAGTTATGAGTTCAAAGTTTTTGCTGGTGAAAAGAATTTTGATAAATATATAATTATAGAAAGGAATATGTGAAAATGTATTTCGTAAAGATTTTTTTCCTTCTTTATTATGTATCCCGAATATAGCGGGATAGGCAGAGCAAATTTAGTGTTAAACCTTTTGGGCTTTTAAGATAGTTTGGATTTTACAATGATGCAAACTTTATAATTTTTTTTCATTAGCATGGGGTGGTCGGGTGGTGGTTCCTATTTCACAACCAACAACCCAAAAAACATAACAAAACAAAGAGTACGTTAATATGTCACTATCACTCACCTCTCACTACCTTTCACTTTGTACAGCACAACATATCCACTGACATCTTCCATCTTGTGTTCAGGCTCCTGCCAGCTCAGCGTAACAAACCTATGTTTCACTATTACCGCCTTCAAATCCCGCGGAGGGGACACCACTGTCGCATTCCCCTTTAATCCACCCTCCAGTTCTGGCGCAGCGTGAAAGTAATCATCTAGTTCTAATATATTTTCATTATAATCATCGTAGTATGGCTCGGAAGTGTAAGCGGAGGAAGTCTCGCCTAGAAAATCTAAATCTTCCGTTGGATCAGAATGATCGAAATCGCCAGATGATAACGAATTGAATATGTATGAAGAATTTGGTTTTGGATCGCCTGGAAGGAATTGGGGTAAACAAAACATAAAACAATAAAAAAATCATAATATACGTAAAAAAATAAGAAAGACATTTAAATTAAACTAAAAACATAATTAAACACCCATTTATAAAAAGAATTTAAAAAAATAATATATGATCATAATTATAGCAAAAAATCAACAAATAAAACTATAGGAGTTAGTTTAGGAGGTCATTTATGTAGTTGTTGCGAAGCATGTTGTGCCTGCTATAGTACCCACTACTATAGCAGGCACAACAACCTTCACTTTCATAATAAAAGTTGTTTTAGAGTAAATTGATGACAATGCCCTTACGTCGACTTGTTGTTAAATATGCACTAAATGTATGGGATTACATAATAATATGTAAAAATGTCCTCATGGCAACACTTTAGTATGACTTAACTAATCACAGCACCTTTATTTTTACGTTATTAAATTGTACCTAAGGCATTATTAAAAAAATATATAGATACAGAAGAAAACAATATAATAAAAATCATCAAACTCACTAACCATGAGCCTCAACAACTAATCTCAACGCTGCCACCGCACTCCCGGCGGGGGACGAAGCTGCGCACTGGAAGACGCCCGCGTCCACGTCCAACACGCCGCGGATGCGGAGTGACGTGCTGGGCAAGAGAGATAAGTCACTAAATCACTTTGTTAAATTAGAGTAAACGAATCGTGTCCGTCCTCGAGTTAGTCTTTTGAAATTTTTATATTCTGCACTTGAGAAGAATATAGATAAAAGTAAGGAATATCTTAAAATCAAATTTTTGCAATCATCCACAGTTGGCTTTACCTTTCCTTCGAATATGTTTCAATTGCTGAAGGTAACTCTGAATGCAGGCACAGGCAGAAATGATTAACGTAATTTGATATAGCATATATTCTTCCTCGATACATGGACTACTCTCTAACAACCAAACAAGCTTTTAAGCTTTATAATATAAGTATAGAATAAGTATAGATAGTATAAATTCATATAGAATAATAAGTCCAGAACTTACCCATCAACCAGGACAATATCATGGTTATTAGGTGTGAGGGGTTCCCCGTCCTTCAGCCACGTGACGGCGGGCAGGGGGCGCCCGCGCACCTCGCACTGCAGCGTGACGTCACCGCGCGTGCGCGCGCGCACTATCGGCGCTTGTTTGAGAGTTACACGGGGAGCCGTCTGTGGGAGAGAGTGGGAATTACTAAATAATGATATGAGAGATTTTAAAATAGTATCTACCTATTGGGGTTCCTTTAAATAAATAATCAATAATATGTATTTTGACTAGTCTCAGAGTATAAAGACGATAGTTGCGTAAGTATAACAAAAATATTGTATTTTCTAAATGATTTGAACGTTGATGTGACTGTGTTTGTATTATCTCATACACCAAAAACAAATTTAGACTCTTAATAAGATATTTGATCTTCGCAATGTTTATACTAAAAAGAAAATCTTAAACAATTTCCACATCTTTACTGTACCTGTGATTTCAATAAAACGCAAGCACTCACCATGACGTGCAGCACGGCGGAGTGGTCGGCGGCGTCGAGCGCGCTGGCGGCGCGGCACGTGTAGGCGGCCGCGTCGGGCGCGCGCGCCGCGCCCACGCGCAGCGAGCCCGAGCCCGACAGGTAGAAGCGCGAGTCCAGGTCGCTGCGCAGGACATGGAAAAGATGTTTGACAGAGTTCTGAGAACGAAATTATGGGAGATACTACCCCGATACAATGCCAACGGAGCCTCGCTGCAGGTTGTAAAGTCTCTTTATAGAGATCACCCTGCATGCAAGGCATGTCGCCTTGGTTTGACATCCAATCGGATGTTAAACAAGGATGGACGTTGGATACCTGTTTCTAAGGAGTGAAATAAAGTGACATTAAAGTAAATTACCTACATACATAGATGACTCAGGGTTCATTGTATCATCAGATTGCGAGTTGCATTAGTCATTTGGAAAGAAAGGAGTAAAAATAATGGTCAAAGCCTGAATGCAACTAAGACAAAGGTTCTGGTGTTTCAAAGAAATGAAGAAAAGACCGAATGCAAGATCAATGTAAATGGTAAGATATTAGGATAAGTAAATGAAGTGGCATAGGATGGATGGAATGGATGGAAGGAAGTATGTTCAGTAAAACGATGTCTTAGCTGAATTGATGAGACGGAGAACGTCACTATAGCTGCGCGTTTGGCCGTACACAATGCAGTGTTTGTACCAACGCTGTTATATGGCAGCGAAACCTGGGGTATTAAAAAAAGAGAATGAAAGAAAGATGAATTTTGTGGAGGTGCGATCTCTTCGTAGGATATGCGAAGTCAGGTTATCCGATCGTATCCGCAATAAAGAGTTACATAGAATGGCAGGTACGTGCTCAGCTGGTTTGGGCACGTCGAACGTATGAGTGGTAAAAGAATGGCAAAAATTATTTATGATGGAAAATTGACTCTTAAGAGAGGTAGCGGGGGGCATTAGTTGACCATCGAAATACACAGTATCAGATGCTGGTGGAAGGTTACGTAAAAAGCATGAAGACCTCCCGGAGGGCATGTATGAAGAGGTTGATGACAGTGTACGAGGCGAAAGAGGTATGCAAAGACCGTAGAGTTTGGCGATCCATTCTCACTGAACCAAAGGTCTGCGCCGCTACCAAAACAACGTGCAGCTAAGTGAAGTCAAGTTATTAAAAGAACTAATAATGATCAAATGCAAAAACGTCGCAAATATAAGAAAAACATTTTTTTTCTATATATTCTATAAAAAATATGTATACTTACTTCAGATCAATGGCAACTCCATTATTAAGCCACACCATCTCCGGTTTAGGGTTGCCATACGCTGCACAGTCGAAAGTCACTGATGCACCTGAAAACATTACAAAATGTGCAGAATTAAAACATCTAAAGAAAAAAAAGGCTTAAATGCTTTTAATTCTCGCAAAAAAAGCCATTTTAAGTATAATTGTAACAGACACTAAGGTTTCCCTGCACATAAATTTCAACACTTTTTAAAGTGTTTTATAGCAACAATAACTTCAAGTTTAACACTACAGACATTTTATGTATATAGAAGGGTAGCCAAAGAAAATCTAATTTGAACATACTTCCTTATCCACTTTCAAACCAAATTTAGACAATGCGTGTAAAGTTGTAGAGCTTAACGCCAGATATTTCGCCACTACTACCAAGATATTATTTAAATACGAAGTAAAAGTAAAATGAACTACCTTCCATTATAGTAACCGACTGTGGCGTTGCAATAAAACGCGGGGCCGATTCTACGTTAGTGTGATCTGTGTTCACGCGAAGCTCGATTTCTGGACCCAACCTGAAAAATATGCATTAAGAAAAATGAAAGTAGTCGGCCGTGGAGATAAAAATAAAATTTAATTAGCATATTGGAATTGTCAAAGTAAATTTGAACATAGCAGACACTTAACCCGTGCCTACTGGATACTGTCTTACGCTAGGACTGCAACATTTTATAAGAATAATGCAGTTTCACACTTTTTCTCCCATAACTCATACTCTAATGTAATTGAACCAACTGCTCTACTGGAACACGATGGCTTTAACCACCACAATCAGAACTGAATTGCAACAATAACAAAAAGAAAATTTGATATAAGAACCCAGATATTTTCGGAGTGTTTTCATTGCATTTAATTATACGATATAATCGTTATTAAACTTTGACATAAATGCTAAATAGATATTTAACATAAAAATATGAATATTGTTAGTCAACGAAAAAGTACCACCGGTTCAGAAGGGAGTTCAATTTTTGACAAACTTCTTAGTTAGTTAGTTAGTAATCATAAAATATCTTACTTGGGTTTAGTATTTGAATACGCCAACGCCACGCTACACCTGTAAGTGGCTGCATCGTGGGTCCTCAACGGATCCAACTCAAGAGATCCGCTCGGTGTTAAAGACACTCGAGCCGCCTCCATACGTAATGGTGAACCGTTTTTAAGCCACGTCACCTGAAAATAGTAAAAAATATATAACATTGTTTAAAGTTATCGACATAGCCCAAACAATTAGCAAAGTGGTAATGGGTTCATTGGTGCTTGCAATATTAAATAATATTATTTGAATATTTTTTATTTTCAATATGAAAACACGATGCGTGCCTGATGTGATCTTGAAGAGATCCTGTAATGTTTTAAAAAACACATTCTTTTTTTATTTTTTATTTAAATTAACAATAAAAAAAGTAAATTATCAATAATACAAATAATCCAAAAATACTCACATTCAGTTTAAGTACAGGTGGCGGAGAATGTATCTTAGCAGCACCATAGACCCGCCTCTCGGGCTGGAGAGCAGACGAGGGTGAGGGATACGATACGTACAGTCAGCCTCGATGGTAGATGTATGGGGCAGGTTAGAAGAGCTGGCGACCCGAGGAACCCCATTATGACGCGTGGATTATCTTCTAGATCTGGCACATCTGTTTAATGTCAAGACATAGATTGATATTGCTATAGATATACTACAAAAAAGGTGTGTGATCAGAAAATTATATTTTTAATAACGTTTTACTGCTTTTAACACTGACAACTGCCTTGACAAGACATACATAAGACTTCCAAGCTGATACTTTACAACTGTTAACGTCACTCTAAAAATGCAATTCCTGGGTGGTGGCAATCTACCGATTAATATTTGACAAATTTTAGTACTTTAAGAGTCATGTTCGAAACCACTGTGTCCCTATGGTACCTTATATTTGAATAATAAACAAAAACAAGTACTTAATCAAAAATGTCTTACCAGCTAAAAACAAAGTGGCGACCCTCGACACAATAGTGCCAATTCCATCAACGGTGGCCACGCACTGGTACTGCCCCGCCAGAGACGACGACATACTGTCTATTAACAACGATCCGTTTGTTAGCTGCCTCCTAAAATTATTATATGAAAAGTTATGTAAATATTTGAAAATTAATAATTACTTGTTTAGAAAAACTTTTGGGAAATGGTTTGTGGAATAACATTTTAACGAATTATAAGCAAAACAAAAAAGGCCGACATAACATGTCCACAATAACGCCCGCACCAACAACACAAATCCAATGACGTGTCATCAAAATCAGTGCACTGGTTTTAACAGTTACAAAGGAACAAGAATGGACATAAAATCTGAAGCACGCACGCGAGGCTCGACGCAGTCGGGTAGAAGAAACATGTTAATATGCAATAAACAATGATTTGGAATGATAAAACATTATTTTAATTTATATTAAAGTTTTAGTTATACTGAACTATATACTGAAAAAAATATTAATAAGTTATTAATTAAAAAGTCTGCCGTCGTAGTGCAGTAGTATGCAGTAGGGCAACGACTACCATCTGTAAACGTGATGATTGTGGGATCTATCACGGCTTGTGGGAATGCTGTTGTATTAAAATTATTTTCAGGCCCACGCTCAGGTGCAGCAAGCGTCGCGTTCAGTTGTAACAAACACCCTATTTTTTGAAAAAATAGCTGTAAAGTGGGAACGGGGTTATACTCAGTTCTCTCTGCCTAAGTGAAAAAAAACTTAAAAAAAAAGTAAGTGTAAAGCTGTAAAAAAAGAGTTCGTTAAAGATACCATCGTATCGTAGTATAGAAGTTTACCTAAATGATTCACATATCCCTGAAATAGAATAAAGATCAATAATAAATAAATACAAACAAATACCTATAACTATCAGCACGCGACAGCGTATGGTCCCTAGTGGGGGGTGCGTTGGCGCTGTACCGCCACGAGAGCCTGGCGGGGGGCGGAGCGGCGCAGGACAAGAGGATACTCTCCCCCTCCGCTGCGACCGCATCCACTGGCTCCGAGGATAATGAGAACATTGATGTTGACGCATCTTCACCACCTGTATGTACATTAGATGACTAATATTACAATAATTTCGAAATAGTTTAAAACAACATAGTTTATACACTATATATAGGATAGAGGGATATATATAGTGTACTATAGTACACTATATATATCCCTGATATAAATATATCCCGAATATAGCAGAATAAGTAGGCAAATAGAACTCACGCAGCGCTTATTAACGAGACATTGTTGAGAGACGTAACTCAACGCCGTTCTTTGTTTTTTTACAAAGTTATTTTCTTCTGTATCCTGGTCTTCCTAACAAATATGTAAATTTCATAACGTACGTATTAGTACGTTATTAGTTAGTATTGTAGTTAGTACGTATTAGTTAGTATTGTAACAGGATCCGGAGCCGCGTGTATATGTTGAACAAATGTTGAAATGTGAGTCAAAAAGGGTTTTTTTTTTATGGAAAAGACGAGGCAAATGAGCGTTCCGGTTACCTGATGGTAAGTGATCACCGCCGCCCACGACCCCGTGCAACATCAGAAGAAAATTCCATTGCAAGACTTTCTTACACAGATTGACTAATAGATAGATAGCAGTGGAGAAGGGTGGAATCTTACTAAAGGAAAACATGTCCAATTTTTTTTTATTAAGATTAAATATATTGCTTATCTCTAAAAAGTCTTTTGCGTGTACTTTTAAACTTTTCAATATCATTGTCAAAATGTTGCTATAAACTTGCGACCCGCTTGCGACTTCGCCCGCTTGTGCTACAAAATTATCTATTCCTTATTTCAATTAATTTCCTGCTCTGATAGTATTATTCAATAAATCACTTATACCGCGGCAAATTTTTGGTTGTAATAATTTAAATTAACATCATTTTTCTATTCCTAGATTAACTAAATAAAAGTAACACTAAATGTTGAGGGAAGTTAGCTGAGATACAAGTGTAAGTGTACAGTAGTGTAGTCAAGTCGAACGTTTTGTGGTGCATTGTGTGAATTGTGGATGTGTAGCAATGATTATTATCGAAACAAGAAATAAACAGGGTATTTAGTGAAATACCATATACTTAAAAACAAAATGAATATTAAAAAAATAAGGGTTCCCATACTAAAGGGTTCCGGCATACACAAATCAATTTTGTCCGGTTAACACTTTTTAAATAAAAGAACTGTCCTGACTACAAGGACGACCCGGTAATTAAAAAATACCTTATACAAACTCTCACTGTCTCTTCACCATCTCACGTTATATATAGTACGTATGACCCGTGCACTCTGTTACGGCGCCATCTTGATTTTCAAAAATATTCAAGGCAAATTCTTACTGCCTCTTCTCCATCTCAAGTTATAATCATCTGGTACAAAAACCCTGTAATTTTATTACAGACATTCAATTTAAGTCTGATTTTGCAAACCGAACCGCAATATTCTAACAAAATATTGAAATAATATAACTTAGTTCCAATTACTTTAATATAAAACTAAACATACTATTTGCAATATATGTATAGTACGTAACAAATAAAAAGAATATAAGTAAACAATGTATCTCACCATGTAACAAATGCTTATAAGCATTTATATAAAATTAAACTTTAAATACAAATAATAATTCAATCTATCTCATATCACCTAAAAGTATGATTAAAAATATGTTTCTTACAACCCTTACCCAATCTGGGGTCTCTTGCACCTTTATATAACCAATACACTTTTATATAACCGATTGAATATTTAAAAATTATAATAAATATATATTTTTTTCAATCTCTATTTACTATAAAGCAGTTCGAAATGAGCTGTCGCCTATCCGCTCCTTATCATCACGCGACGTGTATCTCATCCTACCTACATTTACTTATATGTATATATTTTTACACTACAAATGAGTTAAATGTTACAATAACATCTGTAAAAACGCTTCCGTAAAGAACGCATATTTTTCAGGACAAAAAGCATATAGCATATATATATGTATACTTTGTATGACTAATATAAGTATTTCCAAGTAAATGTCGTAGATATTTTTTGTTCCGTAGTGTCATCAATTGAAAGTTACGACTTGAGACACATTGTTAACGTTTTGAAACTTCAATATAACATAAAAAATTAACTACAGTTGGACATAAATCCATTAACGACTACAAGCATTTTATTCCCAAAATTTGACATTTCATAAAAAAATATATAACATATATCTCAGAAACGGTAAAGCTACGGAACGTGCAATATAGAGTAAGATTATGTGGTGATGACCACCGCAATTGAATATATTATATTAGTTTATCTTTAATTATACTGTAGATACGTATATTAAAACGTTTTGGTTTCGGCCGAAACTGCGACTAAAGTCGAAGGTTCGATTTCAACCGAAAACCTTGTTTCTGTCGGACACTGTAGATTACATTACGACAGACAGATGGACAATAAAGTGATCTTGACAAGGGTTCCTTTTATTTCTTTTGATGTAAAGAACCCTAAAACATAACAAAATTATCTGTAATAATCTCTAATGTTGGTCAAACAATAAATAAATTTCCAGAGAACCCTTAAGTATTTCTTCCAATATTTTTCCCACTAACGAGGGGCGATGGCGAAATGTAAAAAAAAAGAAAACCAACTCCCGATCCCTTTGACAAACTCCTTGAAGTCCTTAACCATGAAATATATAAACCACGCATTATAATTAAACTAAAAACCCTTCAAAACGACATAAATATTCTTTGGACAGCGATCAAAAAATCAAAGGAAACTCAGCCCTAAAGTAAAGCCGACAAGTCGGGAACAGTTCTTGGTAAGCGCGAAACAAAATTGGTCGATGTAGCGATAAAGTCCTTTTGAATACTATTTGATTGAACCAACAATAGTGTATGGGGATCGGTAAATTAGAAATACTTGTACAGAATTTTCTACTCTACGAACAGAAAAATAAGAATTATAATTCTGTAACAATATTTGTAACAATAATGGATTTTAAATGAGCATCGGTCGATCACATACGTATTGTATTCGTATATACAATGCTTTGCCTTGTATCGTTAATCGAATATTGCAATCAATGGGCTGGTGGGCGAAAATCGCTGTACAAAGTGGATTGGTGGGTGCATCATTAATTAAATCTAAATTATTAAAATTTCAATAATTAACAACAATCAGGGGAATTAAATATTTGATACGCTATGGTTATTGGTTCGAGTTCCACTTTGGGGTCCGCTTATATATTTTGTTCATAAAATTTCTAGATTTTTTTATTATTTGTGCGTAAAGTATTCCTTACGTACGTACTTCAATAGAAGTTAACAACAATAACATGAGCGGTTCCGCTCTTGGGGTCGTTCTGGTAACAAGACAAAACGCGTGGTTGAGATGCGCCACACAATGTATTAAAGATAGTGCGGTGCTTGCCCATCCTGCTATTACTTCTCTTTGCTTTCTGACTCAACACGAAATGTACACTTGAATGTTAAATTATTATTTTAATAAATAAAAGCACCCCTTGACTGAGATTAGAACACGTCAGTATCACACTACTTCCTACTGTGCCGCGACGACAACTATTAAAATGAACATAAATAAATTTAAACTGACAATACATCCGCAACCCGCATGTCGGTTAGGGTTGCCAATTTTAAATATTTTTTTCTTAATTATTACACATTTTAAATAAAACTCTTTAAACGGTTCAATCGCATATCTTTAGTATACATTTTTGGAAAATAAAATAAGTAATGTGCAGGACGGAGTGTCTTGACACTAAGTTCGCTATTCTTACACTGCTATATGTGGATTACAGTGTAAAATCTAACTATTGAAAAGATCGTATGCATTAAATTATTTATAAAAATAATTTACAATCGTTTAATCAGATAATCGCGGCAGTTTCCTTTGGAAGGTTCGTACGGCGCTACTAAAGCTACTAAAGCGTATATCTTTAAATAAATAGATATTATTCAAATACCTTTATTGCGGATATTTAAGGCTGTAGTCGTCATGCAGCAGTAACGCAGTTACGCTTTTTCGGACTACACGAAATTTGTAGGTTAAGATTTTTTGGTGAGGCCGTCGTAGCGCAGGGACAGGTGGGCGACTGTAAAACCGATGGTCGTGGGTTCGATTGCTACTCAAGAGAATGAAATATATATTTTAATTTGCTTTTTCTGGTAAAGAGTTGAGTTCCCCCGATCAATTTTTACGGCATAGTGTCCTCGTGGAAAAAGGAGGGACTTAACACTACAATCCCTGGATGCCTACCATGTTACATGTACCTACATTTACATTTTCTTAATTTATTATAATAAATTTATTAGTGACAACCCTAGCTCTAATAAATCATCGATATAAAAGGAAAGATCTAACAATAAACTATAAATTTGAGTATGAAAGTCAATATAACTAGTCTGATGGTTACAGTCAATAGAAATAATGACTTAGGAAGTCATAGGTTCAAAAGTGTGTTGATTCGAAGTCAAAGTCAAATAATTATATTAGTATAGATAAGAAGTGAAATGGTTTCATTTTTCGAACGTCAAATAATTTGCTACCGCGTCACTAAAGTACCTGCGTCAGGGCCTGAAAAGAACCGGTGCATGAAATTACCGTAAATTAGAATAAAGTCTGTAAGTCAACATTATGCTGTAGGGTAGGCAGAGGGAACTTAGTGTTAAGGCACTTCGTTCCCTACTTTCCGCCGAATTCTGGCGGAAATGCGTGTTAAGTGGCGGAACTCACACCTCAAACTCGGACACCAGAGTCAAGAAAAGAAAATATAAATTTAAATAAATATTTCATTTCTCCGAGTGGGGATCGAACCCACAACTAGTGTTTTGTTTACAGGCACACTTTGTACCCCTGTGCCACGACTCGTCTTGACTGTTTATTTGTTATCATAAAAAAGTATTTTTTAAGGTTTTACGGTCTTCCCGCAGAAAGTAATCAATGTTTTCACTTTCTTTAAAATTTCGGGATATTGCGTGTTGAGTGGCGGAACGAAACACCGCGTGTGTAGCTAACTATCAACACTTTATATAATCTTATTTAATCGCTCTAACATATGCATGCAAATATATTAAACAGCTGTGAGGCGACAGTGGGACGACGTACTCGTAATTAGGTCGATTGCTAATGCACTTGCGATCCTTAGACGAACTGAGAACAGAGAGCATGACGATTTCTATATATATACAATATAAATACATAGAAGAGGTCGTCGTGGCACAGGGGCACAAACGTGTGACTGTATGCGCTACGGTTGTGAGTTTGTTTCCAACACGAGAGAATAAAAATATCAATATTATCATTACTTCGCCCTGATAACCAGGCAAAGGGCGGCGTTGAGTTCAGCAACTCAGCATGCAATGCTTCACTACTTAACTCAAAAAGTCGGCGGTGCTTAAAGAACGTGTCTTAACATTAGGTTCCCTCTGTCTACCTTGATATGCTGAAAAAAACGTATGTCATATTGTGCATTGGCATCAAAGTCTCAGTAGTTTCCGACCCGACTCTGACCAAACACCCAAATCATCACGCCACTAGTTAATTAATTTCCGCTTATCAGATAAGGCAAACAAAAAGTAGTGCCAGGGCAATCCGTTCGCTCGCTCGCTTGCAAATTCTTATACAATTCTTTCAAATTTTATATTATTGTAATTTTCATTGTGTTTTCAACCTGTTGTTTACATATAATTGGTTCAAAAGCTTATCCGGTATTAGGTGTATGGGGATAGACATTACTGTCATCGGATTAAGGGCTTTGTCCTGATATTTGACCCTTGAACTGACGATTACTGAACAAACAGAAAATACGTTTAATCATTATTATTAAAATCAATATTTATTTTTAAATATAGTTTCACGGTGTATCATACATTTTATCAGGGTAAGCGGAGGGACTCAAGTGAAGAGCCACTCCGTTCCCCACGCACCGCCCAATTTCTGAGACAGCGTGTTGAAAGGGGGGGACTGAGTACTGCGCGTTGTTTTCTTACCACACTGCAGAGTGGAAATCGAACCCATAACTGTTACATTTATAGTTAGACGCTGAAATTTATTATTTTGCTTTTGTATCATATATTATTTTATTTATTTATTGTGTTGTTTTATATTTTTTTCGTAGAATGCGTTGATAACGGCAAATACTTAGGTAAGTAACAGTTCATCACCTATCCTATGTGTCCGAGGTCGAGGCGGCTCACTTCGACAAGATTAAGTTTTTTAGCGTCACGCTGTACTAGTGCTAGGACACTCATTCTGTGTTTTTTTTTTTCATAAATTTAAATCGGTTCATAAATAAAGGGAGTGACATCAATATAAAGTATTTTGTTCGCCTAAATTGCTACACAACAATGTTGATCTTTTGATTTTGAAATTTGTCTTAAAAATAATTTACCATCATTTTATTACAGCACGAAAGTAATTAAGAGTAATTGTCATATAATTGTGTACTTCAAGCGGGCAAAGCTGCGAGAGGGTCGCTAGTTTATGATGATATGAGGCTGTCCCGCTGCAGTCGGACGGCTTGTAATATACACGCCGTCATATAAAATTCGAATCTGTAATCAGTTTACACCCATTCACTGTGCCATTTCGACCTCACACGTAATACAATATTCAAAACTTCTATAGAATTAATACAGACTTCTAGACTTCGTGACCTTTGGGTCTCAAATGGTGCAAACTTATGAGACGATCAATTTCATTTCAGAATATAAATTGCTTCATTAAAGGTAAGCAACATAGTCGCTCAGTTGGTATAAGGATGATGATAGTTGTGAATTCAGATCTATTATAAACAATATATAGATTTTTTATAGAAGAGTTAGTATAGACGTATCTACAAAGGTCTCAAAAAGCAATGTAAAATATAGATCGGACTGCCTTAAAGTTCTCTAATTGTTAGAAAAATTCGTGACCAATCCTGTATTCCGTTTATTGTTATGTGGTGGAACCTACCGCCGCCAATGCTGAAGAAATGAAATCAATTAAATATATTATCGACCGAGTGGATGTCGAACGCAATACCATTCCGTGTAAAGTCAAACCTCGGGAACTCACAATGAGTCGTAAAAACAAAGATTTCATATACCACATATAATTAAAATTAATTACATACAGACTAACAACTAAACTTCTTAAAACTAATGATGCTAAACAAGCATTACAAATGAGTGAGGTGTGCAGTGCCCTCCACTCGCTGCGCAGAGTGTCCACGTGTCACACTCCGCGTTGACATAGTTAGTTAGCTCCTGTATGCTCAGTTGTTGTAATATTTAATGTATAATAAAGGAGATGCTAACAACAAAAAAGTATAACATATAGTAAATGAAATTGAAATATTTTTAAGTAAATATATTGAACTTATTTTTCAATTATACCTTAACATCCATACACATGGCCGGTTTCGACATGCAGGATGTGAACGTATTGCAAATTATCTAGAAGTCTTAATAGACAAAAGTTTAAATTCTTGTTAATAAAATCTGATGTTGTTTGTATATGTATGCGCAGTAGTAGTAGTAGTATTTGTATATGTATTGGCGACACGATACAAGAGTATGACTACTTTGTATGGTTCATTAAGCAAACTTGTAATTTGTCAAGCCTCATTAGTTTCAGGAGTGTCGAAATGCATTTTGTATGTACCCATTTGTCATTATGTAAGATGAACTTTTAAATTAATGAACAATCGCACTCTGAGACTGAGGCCAGGCGTAGCGCAGGCGTGCGTAAGCGTGCGAGTGCAAACGCGACAGGTTGTGAGTTCATTCTCACTCGAGGAAATGAAATTTTATTATTTTCATTTCTTCGCTCTGGTGCCGAGGCAAAGCACGGCGTTGAGTTCCGCCACAAGACGCTATGCCTCCATAATTCGGCGGAAGATGGGTAGCGGAGACTAGGCTCGTTTTGCCTACCCAGATAAATGGGGGATACAGTGTGAAACTGTTTGAAAAAAAATACTACAACACTCAGAAACATTTAATTGAAATTATATTAAGTTTCTTCAGGTAGCAACAACCTAGTGTCCAATTACTCCTTTGCCTACTTTATGCCTAAACTCAAATAAATATTCCAGCCATTTAGAAGAAGAAAATTTTGGTTATTAGACTGACAAATTATCTTTTAACATGTCTTATAAATCGATGAGCGCCGCCAGCACGACTCATTGTCACGTTCCACCTGAGCCAAGTGTGCAAGCGAGAGCACAGAACAAGCGATACAGAGTGTACCAGTATGTACCTTGGGTATGATGAAGTAAAGGAATTAAATGAGTGAAAAATGTCTCTTGGGATAATAGAAAAAGACACGGGCAAAATCGAAAACAAAAGTTAGTTTTAGTACATTTGTATGTACTTTTAGATTTTTTTTTCATTTCTCGCTTTATTCCGTGTGCAGCAGGCAAATGGAACCTGGTGCTAAGGCACTTCGTTCCCATCTGACCGCTAAATTTTCAAGATATTACGTGTAAATGACGAAACGTAACACCGCACTTTATCTCGGTACCAAGCGAGCAAATAATTCACTCCCCCAAGCGGAAATCGAACCCATGATCGTCTCGTTTACAGACTGCCATAAAAGTAATGGCCTTAAATTGAAGGACATGACCTTGCACCTTTCACTTTTTAACTCATAAATTAACCAAAACACTATGCAAACTAACCAAAGTCATTGAATAAAGTAACAAGATTAAAAATTCAAGCGTTTCAAAATTGCTTGGAAGGCGGCGAGAGTGAGCTTGCATTATAAAAGGCAATTTGGTAGAACGGCATGTTGAATAAACCGACAAGTTGGTTGTAACTTCTAGGCGACAGGTATATTATTGAATTAGAAGTGATAAATCACCCTTTTTTCATTAATTATATATTTTTTAAGTTTCACGCTTTATCTTTAGCGGACTATCCAGAGACCTACAATGTCTGCATAGCTCATTCTCCTCGTAAGACGGATCCTTTTGCTATTATCAGAAAAAAAGGTACTCAACGCGGCGCTTTGTCCCATTACACCAGATAAATAACTTAAACACGATTTTGGCATCCGACCCCCGGATGTCTTATACAATTTTAATATTAAAGTTATCGTGAAATGTTGAGTGGTTAATTAAAGCATACATTTAACTTAACCACTAACAACCAACCAACAAATAAACATACAAAATAAAAACCGATCTAATCTCCCAACGTCAAGGGAACCGATAAATCCAGTGAAGAGACGAACTGAAACACAGATTTTGAATAGAACTGGAAACAAAACCATCCGCGGAAGACAATAGTGGTAAAAGTTGAAAAAAATGAGGAAAAAAGAAGACTAAAAGTGCAACTGTGCCAGTGAGTCAAGAACAAAGGGATGGGCTTCTCGATGACACATACTAGACTGTAAGGCGTAGTGCATGACGGCAGACCTAGCATCGACGAATATGTTGATATAATATTATATTTTGTAAAAAAAACCTAAAGCTCACTATAACGTGCACTAAATAAATGTAAATTATATAAACTTAAATGAGAGAAGTATAGTGACCTCTGGATAGTTCAACTATTCAGGTCCCGGCTCCATCATCCGACTAGCACGATGGTACCACATTATTGTATTGTCAGTTGTCAGTAAGCTGCGTACAATAGTCAAGTTTCATGATAATGCAATACAAATCATTTCAGTCTCTCAAATTTATTACATAGTTTCATAGTTCAACTCGACCAAAAAAATCTGAAAAAAGAAATATTCCACATATAATGATGCCATTCTGTGGATTAAATAACCGTGATGATAACTAACCTTCAATATCATTTTCCGTTTTCAGCGTTACCTCGCACAGCAGCGTAGGGCAAGGAAGCTCCGTTCTACATGATTTCGAGATATTTTATGGAATTGTTAAGTGGCGGATCTTAACGCCACGCTGGTAAAATCTTATGGGATATCCTCTTAATGTGAGTATAAAAATGTATAGCTTTAGTCAGATTGAGGAAACAAAATTAGAATTCAAAAACTCGAATTGAAAATTCTGAAGTTCTCGACGCTTAGTGATATCGTCCCAAAGGCAAAGATGAAAGAAGGCAGCATTTAATTAACCCTACAACAACTTTGCTACAGGCGTTACTTTTAAGGATATTTTCTAAGAAATTTGTTTATCATAATCTACCTTCCATTTTTAAGTATTATGCCTAATCCCGCCTAAAGTAGAGTTGACAGTGATAAACCAGTGCCAACACTCTCCGTTCCTCATATTTCGTATGAATACAGGACGGTGCATGTTCAGTGATGTAATTTAATGCCGTGCTTTCTCTAGTCACCGGAGGGAGGAAATCAATAGAATTCATTCCTCCGGGAATCAAAACCACGACCGTCGCTTATGTTTATGCGCTGTGCCACTGCGCCACAATGCACTCTACCTACTAAATATTTTATAGTATTTTTTACTCCTCGCTTGTGTATTCGACTTTATAACATTTTATCGGTGACACGCTGTCCTTAGCCTCGTTGATTTAAAATGTCATCTCGTCTCCCGAGGGATGCTGCGATTGGAAAAACCTTAAAGTAGGACACGTTGAGTTCGAGAGACGACACTGATGAGATGGAAGAAAAATATGAATTTATGAAAACTATCGGATTTTTCAGACCGTTCGAGATAATTTGATAGCTAACTTCGTACAAATTCAATTAACAAGCATCATGAGAATATTTTACCAAAATCTTATATGAGGCCAGCTGCAAGTACTCAGGAGCAGGGACACAAGAGTATGACTGTAAACGCGACAGATTGTGGGTTCGAAACATATTGACTGATATATTCCAAAGTACACATGGTACTCTTTAAGGTCTCTTTTATTACTGCTTTTTTTAGGGTCACGCTTTATTTGACTTAAAACAGGGTAGACAGAGAGAACCTAATGTTGATTCACTTCGGCTTCTTCAATCGTCCAATTTCCTAGACATTGCTTGTTGAGTGGCGGAACTTAACACCGCACTTTTTTTTGTTACCAAAGCGAGTAACTAAGAATGATTCATTCCGCCGAGTGGAAATTGAACCCACAACCCTCATGTTTACAGATCCATCGTGCAGACGACGTGCTACGACGGTCTTTTATTATTGTTTTTGAGATTAAAACTAAAGCTATACAAAAATTTCACCTCTGACTGTCTCCATAAAGAAAAAAGCATATTGAACTTGAATAGCTTTTTGTGTAGCTGGATTGCGAGCTTTATCGTCATTGTCATTTTATTTTTATTGAAATCGACGCTTTTTTGCTAGAAACGAAAAATGAATGAGTGTACGAATATTTCTATCAGCTTCTCGCTTAACTTTCATTTGGAGACTAGGAGGTAATCGCTCCCTTGGCTTTGAGATGATTGAAGAAAAGATTTTAATTTCGTCATGTCCGTTCGTTCATATATCACAGTCATTTTACTCGAAAACTATGGGCACTGTATTATTTTAATTTAGAAAGTTAAGGCGCCAACTTAAGGTATACGCTCGTATACCTTAAGTTGTCGCACGCGTTGTTAAGAATAATATTTGTTTTTCCAGCCTCTACTGTCCCATTGTCGGGCATAGGCCTCTCTCCATTTCTTCCACTCTGGGGTATTTTTATCTATCGAACATTAGTCAGGCTTATAATGGTCCAGCTCGTCTCGCCATCTCCGTTTGGGTCTGATAAGTCTCCTTTTAGAATTTTTTGTTTCCGTCCATTTGGAATCCAGTTGGTATAAGTTTTCGCCTAGTCCATTTCCATTTCAGCGTAGCGGCTTTAATATCTACGTCAGTGATTATACAGAATTTGACACTCAAGACGCTGCGCCCCATCGCACGTTGGCAAACCGTGAGCGAAGAATAATATAAAAATATATATTTATTATTACCAGATTCTTTACGTGGGCTTTAACTCCTTCAAGACGTTTTAAAGTTAGGGGAAAATAAGCTATATTAGCCAGCTTTTATTTTACATATATTATTTACGGACTATTTCAATTTTAAGACCCCCTAAAAGCACTTTATATACCATTATTTGGCGCTACATCAAAAAGGGCCCCACTTTCAAGTTAGTGAGTACGCACACTGTCGTAACTACATATTAGACTAATAGTTCTCAAAATTTCAACTTTGTTAAAGTGAAAATGACGTAGATCTAGCGGTCCTGGGATCTTGGGCTATTGCTTATGTATGTTGTGTATTCGATATTTGCCGTTTCAATTGTTTTTAAAGAATAAGATTTTTTTGTTATAGCATTTTTTTAAGCTTCGTTACTTCGAAATTCTTACATGTTCATTACAACTTATTTATTTTGTTATGACGTGTGGCTTAGTAGTCAAAACGTTTAGTTTAGCTTAGCGAAATGTTTTTAAGAGGCGCGAGTTCGAGTTCTGCTAAGTATTTTTTTTTGTCCGTTTGATAAAAATATTGTTCAATACTTCTTCTTCCATAAAATTGTATAAGATACTATATTACACTTCATTTCCATATCAATGAAAATTAACTAAAAAATTATTTACGAAAAACTCGCACATCATTTTTAAAAGACGGTTAAAAAGGAAGTTCCTCGCCTCATTTTGAGAAGTGAATTGTTTACACAGGAGCAACAATAGCGCGCTACTTAGAAATGTTCTAATTAAGCTTAGAACTGGGTACTTTTATTGTTTCATAGTTCTATCTGTTTCAGTTTATATTTCTTGCTAGTTCATAACAGAACTAGTCGTCGCACACAACTTTGTTTGTGTGGACTTTAATATATAAAATGGAAAAGCCGTTTTTCCCCGTTCCATAGGAATTTCAAGAAATTCTCTCCTAGTACTCCCCTGCTCTAAATATATATTATTTCAGGTTTACTCTTCCTGCATAGCAAAGTAAATAGAGAGATCAATGTACCAGTTCCTGCTACTACTACTGCCTTTCTGGTACTCGAGATAGTGTTCCATAGCGGAACTCAACGCCGAGCTTTATAATAATCATATCGGGTAAATTAAAATAGTAAAATTATGAGCCTCATGTAAGTCGACTCACAACCAACAACGTAAGCGTTTTACCACCTACCAGTTCTTACTATTTTAATTATAAGTATGTATGAATTATTTCTGATTGGGTAATAAATAGCATGCAATATCTTAAAAAATGAGCGGAAAGTAGAGTGCGGAGTGTCTTAACACTAGGTTCCCTTGGCCTAGGTCTGCTATGCTATAAGCGGGAGACTGCGTTAAGCTAAAAAATCACATATAGGTAGGTACATATAGCTTCACGCTGTATTCCAAATATATATGCAACATACGCAAAGGGAACCTAATGTTAAGACACTCCGTTCCCCACGGACAGCCGAAATTTCAAGGCGTTGTTGCATTTGGCGCTATGCCATTCATTTGCACAAGAACGGGAAAATGAAAATAAAAAATAATTCATTGCAACAAATAGAAATTGAACCCACAACCATCGCGTTTACAATCACACGCCTTTACGTCACGATTGCTTTAAAAACTAAATTTCTCCGAATAGGAACCTACACCCTATGTGCCACTATTAACGTTGGCACGAATACCAGTATGTCAGTAGTAACTGACAAGGCAGGCGGGCAGGAGTTACGACAGATGATGATGTATGGGCAATACGTTGTTACTGTATAACTCATTGTTGGTAAATCATTTGTTAGATATCATTTTCAATTCAACTACCTATTGTGAAAGTTTTGATCTTTGATTTGTTATGAACGGGCTGTTTGTCCTGACTTCGTGTGAGACGAGAAATTTTAATTATTTTATAGTCTCTTAAAGTTATTCCTTTTTTTTCGTTACCAAAGCGAGGTAATCAAAGTAATTCATTCCCTCGAATGGAGTCGAATTAAGAACCGTCGCGTTAACAGCCAGACGCTGTCACTCCTATAATATAGAACTTAGTGTCGTATCTCTTCGTATTCTACTATCTCGTTGTATTGCAACATTAACTTTTATTGGGATATCGCCCGCGTGGTGCCTTATTATTAAGTTATCTCAACATTCTCTGTAAAATGGTAAAAGATGATTAAAATACATTTTAAATAATAAAAAATCTCTTTATTTTCTTTTTTTAATGATAAAAGTTACCTACATATAAACGGTGGACACGTGAACGGAAGTATCGCCTCATGCTCCAATTGATACGTCGCTCCACCGCACTTCACACTCACTACAATGGATAAATTAACTATTCCGTAACTAAGTTACGCTATTTTTAACTTTGAAATCTGTTTCATGGAGGCAAATGGATACGGCTTAATATCTAAACTAATAACATAAGGCTTAAGAGTTTATTTGATTGAACGTTAATCTCAGAAACTATTATTTTAAGTTTAAAAAAAAAATTAACTCAATAAAATAAAGAACACAGATTACTAAGAGAAATCGTCGCAACGGCCCTGACTGATTGTAAACGTGACTAGTTGCGGTTCGATTCTAATACGGGGGTACAAATTATTTTAATTTCTCCATACTGCTAACAAGATATAAGCGAAGCCTTAAATTCGGTCCCTCAACACGTTCAATCTCGAAAATTCCTCCCGAATTTTGCTTGAAAAATGTAATGTCATAAGAATAAGTTTCCTCCCTCTACTTTATGCGTGATGTAGTGGGAAGCTAATAAGAAAAAAAAGTGAACCTAACAAACCCAAATCATTCAAATACAAACAATGAGAGAGACGCCTTTCCATCATGCTCTGATGGATCGACGCGAGCGCCGCGCTGCGCGGTGTCAATTATGTATGTAGGTACTAGCTTCGATTTGTTCGACAAATTGTTTTGATGGCCCCTTGTCTACTGGAGCTGATGAATCACGATGGATACTCTTGTAGGTTTAAATGAACTAGTTGCCAATAAGAATGTAATCGTGATGTTGTGGTGTTTTAAATATTTTCTTTAATTTTTGGTGTGTGAGAGAATATATAATTATTAATAAAGAAAAACGAACGAATATAGAAAATAATATTTTAATTACTTTAAAATAAACAAAATAGAATTTTTTTACTTTAAATTATTTATCTTATACAGCTATTTTTTTTATTTGAGGCCGTCGTGTCACAGAGGCACTAGCGTGCGACCGTAAGCGCGATGATTTTATGTTCGATTCCTACTAGGGGAGTGAAATATTTAATATTTTCATTTCCTCGTTCCTCGAGATTTTGGCAGAAAGCGGGAAACGACAGTCTCTTAGTGGGAACGGAGTGGTGTAGAATATTGAAAATATAGAAACATTGTTTAATAATAACATTATTTCGTAGAATATTTCGAATTTAAAATATGTGGAATTTAAATATAAAACATTTTATCCCACATATAATAGGGTAAGCAGAGGAAACCCTTTATAAAAGCACCCTATTCTTCATTTTTACTATGTTTTCGAAACATGGCGTTTTTAGTGCTCAAAGCCGCGCTAAGCCTTGTTACCAGAGCGAGGAGTGGAAATAATTCGTTCCTTCAAGTGGGAATCGAAGCCACAATCGTCGCGTTTATAGTGAGACGTGTCGATGCGCAACAACACCCTAAAACTACAACTATAAAATTTAAGATTAAAACATTACTGTGCCGAAGTTAGCAATATTTATACATATAAAAAAAATAAAGAGATTACATTCATCCGATTCCACCATCTGCCCCAACAAATATACACGATCAGCTCCATTGCCTGTTTGTGTAAGTATTGTGTGGGCGTGTCCGGGTCACAGCCATGTCAAGAGGTTTTGATGACAGCGAACAATTTCCGTTTGCGGGTTTTAGACATCCGGTGACCGCTGCGACGTGGCAAATGGCTGTTTGTTCAATCGTGACTTGATGGAAGTGGACAATTCGTATTTCTTTTAATATATAAATAACTGTTTTTAGCTTTACACTTTATCCCGCATATAGCTGGGGAGATGGGGGGAACCTAGTGTTATGACACTCCGTTCCTCACGCATCGCCCAATTTTGAGATATTACGTCTTGTGTGGCGGAACTAAATGATTCTTACCAGAGCCAGGAGATGAAAATAACTTATTTCTCCGAATAGGAATTGAACCGGTTAGACGTTACACCGATGAACCACACGACCATATTAAGATTTTTCTAAATTTAAAATATATTGTGTTTCATTATTTTAGGCCAGTCGTGGCGCAGCGGCACGAGGTGTGACTGTAAAACCGACTGGTTGTGGGTTCGATCCTCACTCGAGCAGATGAAATATTTACTTAAATTTATATTTCCATTTCTACGCTCTGGTGTCGAGGTTAAGCACGGCGTTGCCTCCAGAATTCGGCAGCAAGTGGGGAACGGAGTGTCATAACACTAGGTTCTCTCTGCCTACCCTGCTGTGTGCGCGATACAGCGTGAAGCTGATTTTTTTATGTTTTTTTATTATTTTACGTATAAAAAAATTATAACCCTTCGCTAAATGGATATAAATTAACTCAAAATAATGAATTGTTTTTTTTTGTTTCTTTGTATGTTTATCTGTCTGTACACGCTTATATCAGAAACGGCTTAACCTATTTAAATCCAGTTTTCACCATTATATTTGTTTGACGAAATTGCTACAAAATAATTGTTTTATTGAATTGGCTGATACTTTAGTTTACAATGTATAGATGTTATTCGAACCCGATAGCACTTCAAAATAGTGAATAATTGTATGATTCAGATACGAATAAACAATTATAATAAAATACAGACGCCGTCGTGGCGCAGAGACACAAGCATGTGACTGTATCGCGACGGTGAGTTCGATCTGCACTCACTGCACGGGGAATGAATTATTATTTCTTAATATTTTCATTTCTTCAATCTGGCACCAAGGCTGGCCAAAAGCCCGGCATCCGTCGGCACGGCAACGGCCCGCCTCTCGATACGCAATGCCTCCAAAAATTCTGCAGAAAATGGGTAACGGAGTGTCTCAACACTAGGGTAATTCTGCCTACCCTGCTATTTGCGGGATACAGCGTGAAGCTCATTTGATTAGATTTTTTTAATTTGGGTGGATAGTATTTATGTAAAATAATAATTTAACCTCACTGATGTGACAAAGAGCGGTGTTGGGTTAGTTTAGGCGCTATTTACATTAGGCTCTCTCTTTGACGCCAGAAGCCAAAAGTGGAAGAGTTTCCTAAAAACAATAACGAACTCTAGAGGTTATATTGGGCACATGACGTGATATTGGCAGACGTAGGCCATGCATAATATCCACTAAAACCTTAGGATACTCTGGCCCAGACTACAATACCATGGAAATCTTCCGTAAGCCCTGGCTAAACGTACAATCTGCCCACTTTGGATCTTGTTTTTTAGTCTCATTAGACAGGATCTCGTCACCTGACATGAAAGTGCCTCTAGATACGTATACGTTGTTGAACGAATGAAAGAGATTTCTACACAGTATGTACAGCAATCGCGTGTTTTGTAGTTATATTACACACACACACACACACACACACAAACGCACGGACGCACGCACGCACGCACGCACGCACACGCACGCACGCACGCACTCACGCACGCACGCACGCACGCACGCACGCACGCACGCACGCACGCACGCACGCACGCACGCACGCACGCACGCAAGCACGCACGCACGCACGCACGCTATGTTTGCGGAATAAGTATATATATATATACTTATTCCGCAAACATATTTCATTCAAAACGAATGTTTTGTTAACCTCATCGGCCATTTGTCGTGGCGGGGCGAAGCGGAAGTAGTCCGTCGCCACCGGAAATAGCTCACACTGACCTACTCATGTCCTTTATATATTATATTAAACCACCCCTTAGTATAATCTTAAAAAAAAACTAAATGCATCATGCAGAGCCAGTAAGCGTGACTGTAAGTGCAAAAGGTTGTGGATTCAAATCTCATTCGTTGAAATATTTTCATTTCCTCACTTTGGTAACAATCAGCACGCAAAGCCTCCAGAATTCGGCAGTAACTAGATTCCCAGGTTCCCTCCGCTCACCCTGCGGGATACAGCGTGAAGCTTGCCACCGTAGTCAGTATTTCAGTATCCGGTGGAAAGTTGGGCCGTAGGGTTTTGACACTAGGTTTCAACGAATTCTGCTTACCTGCTATACGAGAAAACGCGTGAAACTGGAAAAAATGATCGAATTTACGTATTCCTCACGGAAATTTACAAGCAATTCTAAATGAAGACACGTCTCGCTAAGGTAAGGTGCAAATCTTGTTACAGTAACGAAAGGGACGAACCGACTTGACGAGGGTCACCTGATACGGAACGATGAAAAACCTATCAATATTGACACTTGGGCCGTTGCTGTATTCAGGTTAACAATATTGATCGATATTTTATGAAGAATTTGTGGTGATGGACAAAATAGCGTTTTTCTTTCTTTTATTAACGATTATCTAAATCTATACTAATATTATAAAACTGCGGAGTTTGATTGGTTGAACGCACTTGTCTTAGGAACTAGTGGTTCTAATAGAAAAAAACTAGCGTTGTAGGTATAGTCCATTTGTCTAGAAATTCTATATATAGGCTATATTACATTACATTCATTGTTTAGATGTAACCCACTGTACCTGCGACCTGAGTGATCTCGGGCAATTACAATGTGTCATGTGTCATTCACAACGGTAGTTATAGTTATTTGACTACGCCAGGGGAACTATTGTTCAACATGTAGATCCTCGGGCAGTATAGGGAAACACGAAGAGAGGATAAATGATTTTTTCAGTTCAGTTTCAGTCGTAGGGCAGGGGCAGATTGTGGGTTAGAATGTGTGGCTTTGGTAACAAAGCAAAGCTCGTCGATGAATTCTGCAACTCAACACGCAATGCCTCAAGAATTTGGCGGAAAGTGGAGAACGTAAGTATCTTTAAGTATACGGAGTGTCTTAACACTAGATTCCCAGGTTTCCTTTACCTATACTGCTATGTGCAGGATAATGTGAATGTGGATGTGAATAAATAAATAAATCACCTTTACTCTGTATCCCGCACACACCAGGGTGGGCAGAGGGAACCTAGTACTAAGACACTCCGTCCCCCACTTTCCGCCGAATTCTGGAGGTATTGTGTGTTAGATGTGGTGGAACTAAACGCCGCGCTTTGCCTCGACACCAGAGCGAAGAAATGGAAATATAACTAGCCTCAAAGTGCGAAGCTAAGAAATAATATCGAGAGAAATTGTATGTACAACGAACGCGTTCAAACCGATTAGGGACTTAATATTTTAAATGCGTGGAATTTGTGTCCCAGCGCGGTTGTGAAAACGACCTAGTTAGTCATTCGAAATTAATATTGAAAAGTACAATATGGATTATGTTATTATTACATTTTCGATTTTAGAATAAGGTTAAGTCTCTGAGATTAACAATTGTTTCATTAACAGTTACCTTATTTTACTTTTTATAAAATTTATATCTTAACAGTACAAATAAATTTGGTAGTACGTTCATTAGATGACTCAAACGTGCTTGCAAAAGTAGTGGGCAAAAAAATTTTTTTAGTAACCTAAACACTCAGCTTTTCTTTAATAAGTCTTCATAATAATTAGAAAATGTCTTCATAATAACTTTTGTAGTTGAAACTCGCATATATAGACTATCAGCTAATCCGAGAGATTACAGGTACAAGAGGCTCGGATGATCAATCCGTGTCAGGGATGCTGTAGAATCGTTTTAGATAAAGTCAACCTAAATTATACAATACAGACCTTCTTATCAAAGGTCCAAATCTTCGGCGAGGGAAATTGAGGGAGGTTCCTTCCTTCGTGATGCAATGTAAAGAATTAAGCTGTGTGAGGTTGAACTGCGTTCAATTTTCATCTATTTGTGGATACAAGTGAACAGATGCCTCTGAAAACTGATTATTGCCTAGAAGATATGCCAATTTTTAGAATGCCAGAATATTCGAGACGTTGCGTGTTGAGTGACAGAACGCCGCGCTTTGTCTTGCTATTAGACCAAATCTATAACCGTCGCGTTTACTTACAAGCTTATGCCACTGCACCACAATGGCTTTAAGAAAATTAAAACACCAAATAATTAATAGACATTTTTGTTTCTTAACTTAACTTACTTAAATAAAATACATTAAGGCAAAGTATTTATTAAAATATATAATAATAAATATATATGTCGAGTATTTTTTTCTATTTAAATTTGAGTGCCTACTATGAACTAAGTATACAATGAAGTGTTTCAGGATTACTTCATTTTGAAGAAAGGAACCTAGTGTTAAATTCGGTTCGTGAGTTGAGTTGCGGAATTCAACGCCGATACCAGATACGATACCAGGTCGTAATTAATGGAAATAACTAATTCCATTTAGTGGAAATCGAACCCACAACCGTTGCATTTAAAAATTACACGCTATGCCGCGCCACGACAGCGTATTTTTTAATATCAGGTAAATGTTTTTATCTTGGTCACCTAGTTTTATTGCAAAATCACATTTAAGTTTTGATTAGATATCATTAGAATTCTTTACGAAATATGATCTATTTACTTACGCATTCATAGCACAGTTGGAGAGCATACAAGATGGTGGCAGATTCATTTAGGCCTCGAGTGGATTTTTAACTTAAGCAATAAAAAAAATTATTAAATTAATCTAACATGTACATATTATAAAATATGTAGCTTATTTTTCTTTAGATCTGTTATGAAGACAAAGAACAGCGTTGAGTTCGGTCTTACAGTGTCTGATATATTGGGAAGAATGTGGACATCGGAGTGTCCTAATAAAATAGTTTAAATGTATTAATGTAACTTACTTCCATACATACTAATAAATCAAATAAACAACCACCTTTAATCAAAGTCGGTAAAATTAAAACAAAAACCTCGTTTAAAGGTATTTTAATAACAAAACATATCTATATAAGAATAGCCTCAAGAAATTCTTAAGGCTTATCTTATTAATCGGGTGTTCTTCAGGGTATGATTCCGAGTGCAAAAAATAATGTGAACGCAGCTAGGCTTGGTATAAAGTGGAAATTTTTCCAAGATATATTATTCAGGAGTCTATTACCCGTCGTGTTCACTAATGATGACCATATGCCGACCATCACGTAATTACTAACTAGTCCAGACAAGTTCTAGGACGTAATTGTTGAATACCAGCAGTTTTTAGTTGTCTACAGGAAATGAAGAAACGTGGGGTTCTTTTGGAAGTTGTTGTTGTTAGATTTATGGAGGAAGGTTGAAAATAGATTGTAATCTGTTAAATAATTCTGTTTTTTTATTTACTTTAACTTGTTTTACTGTTGTCTGCAGTATAGTATACAGTAGGGTAGGCAGAATATAGAAGGATAGGCAGGGCATCTTTATGGTTGACTGACTCCTTTTCCAACGCACTGTCCAGAATTCAAAAACTTAGTGGTTTTCACTAGAGCAAAGAAATGAAAATAATTAATTCGTGTGGAACGAAGCCATCCTGGCGCAGCGAGACAAGGTCTGAATGTGAAAGGAACGATTGTACGTTCATTTATCTCGTAAGGGGGTTGTAGGTTCAGTTATCACATAAAATTAAAAATAAATAAATAATCAGCTTCATGCTGCATCCCGCACACAACAGGGTAGGCAGAGGGAACCTAGTGTTAAGACACTCCGTTACCCACTTTCTGCCGAATTCTGGTGGCATTGCGTGTTGAGTGGCAGAAAATTCAGTAAGTTAATTAATAATAAACTTACTTAATTTTTTTCCTTAATGTTCCCTGTGCTATAAGCTGGATACAGCGTGAAGCACAATAAAATTTCTTAATTATATCCATATTATAGAGGTAGAGCATATTATGTATAATATTTGGTCTAAAATAAATAGCTGAAGTTAGTTTAAATTAATTTAATAACTTATTTCCGAATTGTAATTTTCAATTTATATATTGTTCTACTTCTCACGAGCCAATAAGGGCCAATCATTAGCACTCAAAATAATTATATCAAAAAATTAAATACTTTGGCAAAAAGGCAAACATTCAAATATATATTAATAAATGGAAACTGCAAAAGTATTAGTAAATTTGTAGGGATTTTTTTTGTTACGTGTACACAAAATGCGGCGTTCACGGAGCCGAGCCAGTATTTTTATACTTTTTTAAACTATCCGTAATGTCGAAAACAATTTTTCATAACCAGAATACACACTTCAATAATACAAGAAAAATAATACATAATAATTATAGCTTTTTCCACAATTTCTGGTTGATATCGTAAAAAAATGAAAACATAGATAATAAAGCACAATTCTTTTGACATAAATCATAGGAGTGTAGAATGCAGACGATGCGACGTTCAAACGAGAACAAAAACCAGAATACGCATAAAGGACAATGCATTTTGCGCGCAACAGCACTAGTCGTCACTGAGAGACTTTAAACAATGTCGTGGCATGGAATGGAAGGCTTAATAAGATAATTAGGTTAATTTTATGATTTCTTATTGTTTTCTATTAGAAATAGCCGGTTTTGTATATTTGCCAAGATTTTTTAGAGTTCCGTACCACAAAAAGAAAATAAACATGTCCATTCGTACATTGTTAATTAAGATCCTTTATTTGCGACCATAATTTAATATATAGAAATATTTTTTTTCTCGTTTGCTATATTTTAAGAAACAATAAAACGTTCCTTATCTTCTTTAAACGTATAGAGATATGAAACTAAAATTTATATAAGAATAACTTTTTATAAACGGCTTCACCCGCATAGTCTAATGAAAGAGTAAGAGCTCTTACCACAAAGTGGGTTATAACGAAATCATTAACGTCACATAATAACAGCCTTCCCTTATAATAAATGGGCAATCATACACAAAAATAATTTTCCAATTTGAATTATTAGTTAATAAGATTATCGCGTTCCACCAAACAAACACTTTATTGGCATACTCACTTTATGTCTCATATTTGTGTACATAATTGGGCTCACGACAGTTTTCATGAAAAAAAAGCATATCAACGTGATTAAAATATATAAAACTAAACTAAACTATCTTCACGCTTTATTTCTAGCGGGGTAGTCAGAGTGAACGGAGCGCCAAACGCTACGGTCAAATTAAATTAACATATTTCAGAATGTTGAATTCCACTCAACATGCAATGTCACGAGGTTGGTCGAAGAGCACTCTTCCTACGTGAAGCTAAAACCATACAACACACAATAAAGGAAAAATTCTAAAAAATATACAATAGTTTGTACGAAACCTTCAATGGCGCGTGTTATACTTACACTAAGCTCTCTGTGTGAGGTATGTTTGAACCGACTACCATCATATCCCGTTCACATATTCATCATTTCAATGTGTTCAAACGTAATAGAAAGTTCAGAAAGCTCGCTAATACATTAAACAGTATTTAAGCTTACGGTTTCCGTAATTTTGGCACAATCCTGAAAATTCTAACGATCCATCACGAGATTGACTTTGTAAGATTTATCGCTGCCTTCTGAAGTTTAGACGAAAAGTTCTTTATACTGAATTTTGGAGTTAGGTTGTATTAATTAATATGATTATGTATTGATCTCGTATTTTTGAGACATTACCTGTTGAGTGGTGGAAATCTACGCCGCGCTCTGTCTTACCAAAGTCGGAATGGAATCTTTCCCTAGTTTCAACAATTCTTATAAAACAATTAGTTTTCGAGGTTATTAGTAAGCTATACGACCAACCACTGAGGTTATGTTCATATAATTTATTGCGAGCACATTCTGTATCACTTTTTTTAACAAATATTATTTTCTTAGAAACGACCGTATTTAAGCTACAATTAGCGTTAGTCTGTCTCGTCTGGTCGCACAAAGTTTAAGCATCGTGAACTCTACAATGAAGCAAAAGGTAAAACCTGAATAAATACAGGTACCTAGAACTACCTACAGGTAGAAAGAGCACTGAAAAAAAAGTTTTCATGAAAGTTTTATAATATAGAGATGAAAGTTTTACAGTAAAAGGTAATAGGTTCTGTCTTTTTCTTATCGCATTTTCTGCAAATAAGGTAGAGTAAGAGCAAGGAAAAGCCAGCTGGTGTTGTTTTCATCATGTTAATTATTACATAACATATTAAAAGGCAGTTTCCAACTATATACGGTACGGTTATAAAACACCTTTCAATAATAGATAATGTATCAAGAGGAAGATTAAGGAGCTCAACGCCGCGCCTTGCCTTATTACAAAGGCGAGGAACTGAAAAAGAAATATTTTACCTGAGAATTTACGACGGACGCTTTTACAGTTAGACGTTGTGCACCAGCACCACGACGGCCACAAGGATCCATTTTAAAGTTAAATGTAATTAGTTGTGTTTTTCTTTACGCATTTATTTATTATCAAGGGAATTATTTAATCATTATTTAATACAAGTTTTGCTTACTTTTTTTTTGAAAATTAAAAAAAATTGATCGTTGCGGGATTTGAATCAGCACCTGCTGCCTTAGCTCTGCTAAAATGAAGTGCGGCGTTAAATTTTGCTATGTAAGAGAAAACGCAAATCCAAAACAATATCTAGCAAAATATTAAGCTCATCTTAGTAAATATACTAACTTTACAAAAAACTACCCCTAATCATAATTTTTATTAAATAAACATAATAAAATATAAAATTCTGTACTGAAATTACAAATGCTCTATGAAAATGAAGTTGTCTAAAGCTCACCCTCCCCTGTCAACTGGGGAGCGGTCCTTGTCTAATTAAGTCTATTAACTTATTATCATATCTCTCGTTTCCTGGAATGTCTGTGTACTTTGATAGGATATCCTTTAAAAAGTTTTAATGAGTTTGAGGAGGTTGTAGGTTTGATTCCCATTCGGGGGATGATTGTATGAGAAATATTTTATTTTTTCTGCAGCAGTGTTGAGTTCCTCTAATCAACACGCAATGTCCCGAAAACTGAGCAGTGCCTTTTGAACAGAATACCTTAGTGCCCAAGCCAGGGTTCCTGGCTTCAACGGAATCCAGTTCCATTAAGTAAAATCGGTAGGCCGTTTTCAGTCTGTTCAGGAGTGAGACTAATTGTGGTACACAAAAATGCGACTGTAAACGCGATAGATAATGGGTTGGATTTCCACTCCAGGAAATGAAATATTTAATATTTTCATTTCCTCGCTCTGACAACGAGGCAATGCGCCGCCTTGATTTCCGCCACTGAACACGAAATTCTAAATTCTGGATGCATCACATAATTATACAGAAACGGAAATATCCTAATGGGAACAAAATGTATTAGTACTAGGTTCCTAGGGTCCCTACCTACTCCACCATGTTCGAGATACAATGTAAAATATATAAAAAAAAGAATTCGGTGGGCAGTCCAACCCCTCAAACTGTGATTCAATGATTCAACACATGGCCGACAACCATGCGAAGCCATGTCAGAAAACTAGTATCTACATTAATATTACAAAGCTGAAGAGTTTATTTGGCTGATCGTGCTAATTCCAGGAACTACTGGTTTGAATTGAAAAAATATTTTATGTTGGATAATAGTCTATAAGTAATATTGAGAAAGGCCTTTTATATTACGCCCGCTTAAACTACATGATTATTAATTCACAACTATAATGACTTCTAATATGATTTTTTTACTACATTATCGTAATATCTATAAGAATTTTCTGACTGTTTTGAATAAAAAAATAAGATCAGTTGATATTTGATATTTATAAAATAAACATAAAGCTAATGATTTATTATACGTATATATTTTTGTAACATTACGTTCTTTTTACCTATGTTATGTCAGTCTTCAGTCATCATAATTTTAAAACTCTGTTAAATGTGCTGAAATCAGTGAATAATTTAATTTACTCCTTCAGAAACAGCTTTAAATGTTACATTATTGATTTGGGTAAGGATTCATAATATTCTTTGTAAAATAACTGTAATGATTGCATATCGACTCCTGTACAGTTTTTAAATTAGTTAAATGTACAATTGGTAAATATGTAGTTATTACAGAGTACACCTAGAAAGGATGTTTTAGGCATTTTTATATAGATTTATTTTCAACGAAAAAACGAACTAAAAAATCGATGTATTTGCTTGATATTTTCTTGAAGATCAAATCGTTCTTTATCTCTCTGTTGAATTAATAACAATTCAATTCTGTTTACTTTATTGCATAAAATATTATATAATATTGCTTCAAAAATATATATTTTTTATCAACATTTATATAACTATGACGTTTAGAATGTTATTCTTTAGCCAGGAATCTTACCTGCGCGATTGCTATATAACATTCGCAGGCAAACTAATGCCTTGAGTTCATTCAAATGACGATAACTTTTTTTTAATGATCCGATTTTGATGAAACATACTTAACTTTAATTGTTAAGTTGAGTTAAAACAAAACAATTGGTGAAACTTTTAAGTAAATCGGTTCAGTACTTTCAGAGAAAAATGTGTCCATACAAATCTACAGACAGACAGACAAGAATTAAAAAAAAATATTTTTGCTTTCTATTATTCTTTTTAAGCGTCCCTCTTATCCATTTCAGTCAAAATTACTAAATGTACAGACAACATATTGTTACTATCTTATTATATATAGAGATAGAGAAGAGATTACAACCAATAGAAGCGCAAGCTACAACTTGAATCATATCCCGAATGAACACAGAACTCGATGCCAGATGATGATTTAACTTGGTTCTCCTCAGCATCCTGAAAACTTACTTTGTGCGTCACGTAAGTAAACGTTGAAATTATTTTCATTTGACCACACGAGCATCGCCACGAGTCGAAGTCAGTATATAGTATATAAAGGATCTGAAAAGGAAAATGTATTTTGCTCTTGTGAATAATTAATAAGAAAGTATCAAAATAGATAAATCATTCAACTTTTCATACGCGAGGGAAGACCCAGCTTGGAAAAAACATGTTTTTCATCCATTTTCAGGTTATATTTTATAAAATAATATAGTAAAAATAATTCCTTTTACATAGGAACATCTGGGTTATTGACACGAAGTAGGTTTTACATTATGTAGAATGTACTACTAAAAATTTATTTGACGCCATCACACTTTAGTGGCGAAATATATTCACAATTTTTGCCGCATAGCGGGACACCGCATAGGTAGATAGGGAGAAAACTTAGTGGTAAAACATTCTGTTCCCCAGATCCCAGATAGTGCCCTTTCCTGGAGAGATTGCGCGCTTAAGGGGCGGAAACAAAGGCCGCGTTTTAGTTTTCGAGTGGAGAAATGAAAATAATTTAAAAATAATTATTTGCTGTATACCATAGTGCAAGGTAGGCAGAATGAACCCACTGCTCAGACACCCAGTTCTCACGCACGACCATATCTTTGAGAGATTACGGTTTGAGTACCGGAAGTCACACGTTTTGTGTTGTGACTAGAATGAGAAAATGGAAATATTTCATTCTCGTAAGAATTGAACCCACAACCGTCGCGTTTACAGTCAGACACTGAAAATGTATACCTACATAAAAACATTTGCTATATTTAAGTCCCACCAGAAGCTCAAATATTATACAAATAGAAACAATATCGTGCAAATACACGGCGTAGCTTCGAGAGGCTCACACATAAGTTACAACGCTTGTGAGGCGAGTGGCCTAACTTGGATCTATTTTGTAGCTTATGTATCCCGCCCATGGCATAGTAGGCAGTAGGAACATAGTTTTAAGACATTCCTTTAATTTTTTGGTGGTGACAAGTTTTGTGCGTGATCCGTCACTCAGCAAGTATAGCCCGTATAGTCTCAGAAATTAAGCGGTGCGTAGGGAACCAAGTGTCTTGACACTATGCCCCTTCTATTTGATGTTGAGTACATACAACAACAACTTATTTTCTCTATTTCATTAAAGCTGCGCAGTAAATATAATTCTTTTCCCGGTTATAGCACTTTTATGACGGCTTCTTTGTATTTATATTAGCGTGTTTAATAAATGTGAGATAGAACGGATATTAAAGCGTATTTTAGGATGAGGTTACTTATAATTATATCCTCGTCTGTCGTGTTGGTTTAGCGGTTTACATTTATTGTTATAATTAAGGAAGTTTTAGGTTCAGTTTCCGGATGAAGGAAGTAAGCAATATAAATTATAGCTAGCGACTTATCCGCATTGTCAAATGAGAGTAACTAAGAGTTTTGTATGCAAGAAAAGAAATATTCTAACTGTTCATGATGTATGATAGACTATAGCCTCTCTCGAAGTAGATCCAACACATAAATATTTTTCAATCAGAAGCAATAATTTCTGAGATGAGCGCGTCCAACCAAACACACCCCTCAGCTTTATAATGTTAATATGGATAACAGTAAAAACTTACTAACAGTTTTGGTTGATTCTTAGCCTACTTCTAGAAGAAAAGGATGGACTGTTTTTTTATGTTTGTTAAATAAAAACTTGACTCAGTGAACTGATTTTGATGATAAAGCTAGTGCCTCCCGTGTGGTCCCATTTAAATTTTGTCCATTCATGACAATGGTATCTATGAGAAAATCACATATCTTAAATTTGCATTAGGTATGTGCAAAACAAATGGACGAATAACTCATTATCACACCAACCAATTCTGATAATACTGTTTTTATTTGAAAAGATACACTTAAGGATAGTTTGGTAACAATTTGATTAGATTTTGATTATGAGATCCGCTTGAAATTGAACAAGTTGAAATTTATTTAAGGAAATTTTCATCAAAATAAACATCACAAGCATACAGAACTTTCGTTTTCACCGCCGTGACACCGAGTGGTGCAACTCATCGGTGTACTTTGTCTTTAAATTCCAATTAAATTCAAAGTATTTATTTAATTGACACCAATATCGTGACTGAAAAGTGTCAACTTTTCAGGTACAAGATATCATTTAAGTATAATAAAAAAAGAACAAGAAATAACTCTAAAACAAAGAAATACTTTAAACATTAATATCTACAAAATCAGTTACAGCTACAGTCTGACGGTTCAGTGTCCACACGACGATTGTGGTTACAAATTCCATTTCTACTATTATTTTTGTTTCCCCACCGTGTAGATAAAATGCAGCGTTGAGGTTTGCGCCACAACACGCAATATACGAACGAAGTATCTTAACATATTTTCCTCTTCCTACTCCGCTTTATGCGGACACAGCGTGATGTGCGGTATCTACAGCAGCTAAAAAAATATGTTTCAGACAAAACGAATTCCATCGAAAACGCCATACGGGGAACAAAATCTACTTTACATGATAATTTAAAACGAACCAAATAATCAATTACAGCAGCAATAAATGCAAACGTAGGGGAATCCCGGCGCTCCCTATTTTAGCTGTAATACAATAAAATAATGAAAATTATGCTTTATTATCAGGGTAATAACGTTCAAAATAATTTATAAGAGAAGATTTTTACGTCACTAGTTTTAGCCTTTACAATATTAAAAATAAGGTTGAAATTGTGTAAATATTTTTTTATACTATAGATATACTATCAACAGTCGTATTCCTTCATAGTAAAGTAGGTGTAGTATAGAAATATTGTATAAATATATGTATATATGTTTGTGTAAGTTAATTATTCTTAGTAACATAGTGGCATAGTGTTTGGAGGGTAGTTTTAGATGTCAAGTGAGATTGTGTGTGAGAGATGGACGTAGTGCTTATTCGTTTTTTCTAAACTCTATATTTTAATAGATTCTATAAGAAAGGAACAGGTTCGTATTCAATAATTATTTTTTAATTATATAGGACATTTCTTGGGCGATGGATACACAACTTTCAATAACTTTTATTTGTATCATCGCAAGTAACAGTTGGTTAGTAAAATTTCATTCTGCGATTATTATAGTTTTTTTGCCACTTCATGGTTTATCCCACAAATAGCGAGATTATTAGATTAGTCCCCTATAGTGTTAGAACACTCTGTTTATAGTGGCGGAATTCAACGCTGCTCTTTGTCAACTAAAAATTATTTATGCCCTCGAATGGGAATCGAACATGGGTTCGCCGGTTGCGGAACCGTCGCATTAACAATCAGACGCTGTGCCGTTGTACGATGCATAGTTTAAATATTTCCACCTGACCTAACTATAAAATTATTTAAATTACTAACCTTTTGGTACCCCTTCCAATATCCATTAAAAAAAGAAACTATTCAAAAATCAGCCCAAGTCAAAAACTTGTCTAATTGCTTACTGAACCCTAAAATTGTATTACCCTTATTACATTATACGGGGTTTGATTCCTCGTTATGACAACACGTGTCGGAATCAATTTAGTGTAATTGGCTTAGACGACTGTGACACAGTGGATTAATGTAACACTGTATATTACACACATGGATTAGAGGGTCCTGTATTTTTTAAGCTTCACGCTGTATTCCGTACGAAGCAGTATAAACAGAAGGAACCTGGGAACCTAATGTTAAGACGTTCGGTTCCTAGTAAAACATTTTCGTTCCTCACTTTCCACCGAATAAGGCAGGCATTGCGAGTGGCGGAACTGAACGCCGCGCAAAAGTTTGCCTCGTCACAAATTCCTATATATTGTCGTGGACTCGTGACGCAGGGACACGACATATGGGTTCGACTTTCACTTGATTAAATAAAAATATTTAGTATTTCTATTTCCTTGTTTTTGTGACAATATATAGGAATTTGTGACGAGGCAAACTTTTGCGCGGCGTTGAGTTCCGCCACACAAAACTTAATAAATTTCGGCAGAAAGGCGGAATAGAACTTACTTACTTGTCTTACTAAAAGGTTCTCAGGTTCCCTCTGTCTACCGTGCTATGTGTGGGTAAACAGCTATAATACTGGAGAAAGTAGAACAATATAACAAGAAAATGAAGACGCCTCGGAGAGGATGTATGTGCGGGCTGATGACAATGGACGAGGCGAAAAAGGTATGCAGAGACTGAAGCGTTTCCCGCTCTGTTGTCTCTGGCCACCACGCAGAGGATCAAGCGTGAAGCTAAGAAGAAGAGTTATTGTATTAATTGTGAGGTGTGAATGTAAATGTGATTGTTGTGGCTTAGATTCTTATTAGGGAAAAATGAGCTATGTTTTCAATTTGTCGCTCTGGTAACCAGATAAAACACAGCGTTGAGTTTCGCCAACCCAAATTGGCTCGAAAATTGGACAGTGCAGGGGAAACCGGTTGCGTCGGCCTAACTAAGTATAAATAAAAAATATCCGTTAGATTCCGTTTATCCGTTTAAATATGATGATATGTTTGGGTTTCCAAGCACGTTCTAAAAAGAGGCAAAAACGAAGCGTTAACTAGTGAAGAATAAAACAAAAACAATAGGTTTCCTATACCCGCCTCATACTCGGTACAGTGGTTTGGATGGTGCAATATTGTTTCCAAAACTTTTGCGGGCTTTATTTCAACCTATATTATGTTTTCAATAAAAAGGGACTATATGTTTCAATAACACGTTCGATAAATAACTGCGTGGTAAAGATGAATAATGTAGAATAAAATAAAGAATCAAACTACATATGCAATATGCAAATACTGCAATGTAGGCTGATTAATAAATTTTCTTATCCATTAAGCTCTACATTATTACGCTGAGTCCTGCAACTTAACACGGGTTCCCTCTGTCTACCATAAGGAGAAAAGCGTGAAGTCACAGATCAAGCAATGAGAGAGAATAAGTTTCTACTGCACTGCATCTCGCTGTTCTTACTTATTTAATTAAATGTTCTTACTCCTAAGTCTTTGATAAAAACTTATTTATTTTTTTAAGTTCAGTTGGACTCGCTCAACGGCTTGCGTAACAATGTCACGACTGTGACAGTCAATGGGAAATACAACTTATAAAAGTTGACAAAGTTAAGTTTGCGGACTTATGCATTCATTTTGTAAACAGGAATTACAAATATAAGTTTGTAGTGGTTTTTTTTTGTGACATACCAATACTTTCCGATTTTACAATTTTATTGAACTAAAATTGTAAATTGTGTTTTTGATATCTGCACGGGATCTAGAATAAAATGGTCTTAAAAGGAGAGATAACAATGCAATCCTGTGAGGGTTTTTTTGATATACAGATTTTAAAAAGTACCTAAATTTCAATCTAATACTATCATCTTACACCTAAACCGGAATCATTTTCATTTTATAATAATTACCTGAAACAAAAAAACAATCTATGAGTTTTTTAATAATAACAATATCAATAGACGGAGATACAGAACTTTTGTTTGTTTTCAATTTTTCTGCCCATATTTGAGACATTGCGATGAGCTAAACTCAACGGTACTCTTTATTTTACCAGAAAGGGGAAATAAAAATAATTCATTCCCCCGAGTGGGAATCGAACCCACAATCATCGCGTTTACAATCAGACGCTGTAAGCGCTGCACTCAAATACAAATACACATCAACTTATAATATAACCAGTTGTGCGCAGGGGCGGCAGCGCGTGACTGTAAATACGACAGGTTGTAGCTTCGATTCCCACTCGGGTAAATTCCATTTTTAATATATTCATGTCCTCACTCTGGTAACGAGGCAGACCACGGCGTTAAAATCGCGTTGCTGATAAAATACTGCGGAAAGTGGGAAACGGAAGTGTATTAAGATCATTGGAACGTTAAGACACTGAGTTCCCAAGTTCAGCATTTTCTGTTATGTGCGGGATACAGCATAAATTTACCAAAAAATAAATATATATACACATATTATGTAAATTCTCGCATATCCAAGAACAGATATAAGCATTCACAAATTGCCATCCCATTGTCTATCCTATCCACATTTATACTAAACTTTGTAGGTTAACCAAAAACATGAAACTTCCAATATAATGCACATTACCGTTATAGTCGAAAAGAATAACTTACGATATATTCTCATCGTCTATGTACCTTTATAAACTTGCTGTATTTATATATAGCTAATATATATATATATATTTTTGCTTAACGCTATATCTACCTAGCCTATAAAATAGTGTTAAGGCACTCTGTTTCCCAGACATTGCCCAATTTTAGAGACATCGCGCATTTTTTTTATAAAATTTTGTCTTGTAAGCAGATATGAAAATAGTTTATGTCCACGGTACTGATAATCAACCCCACAACAGTCGCGAAAATACATACATAAATACATATTTAAATACAATATATGTGTTATAACAAATAAGGTATTCTCAGTACAGACACGTGTATCACACGTGCCCTTTATTTTATTTGATGGATCATTGTTTGCTCTCCAATATCACTTACTTCAACTTTACAAGTATATAAGAACGCTTCATATAGGTATATCTCAAATACTTTATAGGGGCCGTCGTGACGCAGCTTCTGATTGTATAAATATAGTAACTTTCTGGCTTTGGCAAATAAGAAAAATCGCAGCGTTTGGTTACGTCACTGATCATGCAATGACATGACAATTAAATTAAATTGAGAAGCGTAATGTCTCACAACTAGGTTCCCTCTGCTTAATCTCCTAACAGCCAGGCTGTTATATGACGGATACAGCGGGAAGCTAAAAACAATTAGCTCACAAATTCAGAAGTCATGTCCGTAATAAACTGTAATGAAAATAATACTTCGGGCGACTTTATAGCATCATAAAGAGGATGTCGTTAATACAATTACGGGTAAACACGTTCTAAGGTATTATAAAAATAAATACGTTAAAGAAATGATCATAAAAATGTTATATTTTCATTACATATCTACACAGATACAGTGTTGGTTGAATAAAATAATCTTAGGATCAAAAATGTGTTTTCTTTTGGATAGTCCATATATATATATAGAGGACACACTGACCGCAGGTACAGTGGCTTACATCAAAATGGTGAACGCGGTATAATATAACCTGTATATATATACATATATATACTTAAATGAATGTTTAAAGAGCTCCTAATCTCATCCAATGTCCTATTTTAGGGTAGTCGGTTAAAAATAAAAAATATATAAATAACAATCTTAAAATTTTCACAAAATTTTAACAAAAGAAAACTCCATTCAAACTGGGATTTAGGAAACACTAGTTTCTAGCCGATTGTTATATCAACAACAGAAGGACTCGTAAGCTCAAATTTTGTATAGAAATTGATTCTAACACGAGAAGCTTTCATCGGAGCAGTTCTAAGACTCCAGGGGATATCCAACAAATACAGCGCTTAGGACGACTTGAAGGTACTATTGTGTTTGCTTTAAGTTTCTGATTTCTTTACAAAAAAAAATACTGCCAATTTGCCGTATACTTATTTTAGAATGAAAATAGTTTAGTGATGGGTCACTTTGTTTTGTATTCATTTCACTATATATGTAGCAGGCAAAGGAAATCTTTGAACCTAGTGTCGTAGACACTCCATTTCTGTTAAGACACTTCCGGTCGCCTCTTTCGGTCAAATACTGGAAGCATTGCATGGCGGAACTCGGCGCCACGTTTTGCCTCGTTGCCAAAGGTAAAAAATGGAAATATTAAATATTTCATTTCCTCGAGTGGTAATGGAACCCACAACCTGTCACATCTACAGTCGCACGCTTGTGCCCACGACTGGCGTCTGCTATTATGAGATTTACTTAAAAACCATTTTCTGCATAAAGGCTAACATTTTTTTGTTTTTTTTTTAACTGTGACATATCGCTTTCATATTTAAGTAAAAAGTTAAATAAAACATACACTTCATTCATTTAGTAAGAGCTTGACGACCCAAATGTATTTGGTGCAAGTTTTTACATCTCGTTCAATTCAGCTTAGGGTTTTTGTCACGCTTTAGAGAATATGTTTTAAAAGTTTTTTTCTAAAAAAGGAGGTTATCAGTTCGACAGGTATGTAAATATAATAAATACTGTTGGTATTGTATAGTATTTGAATATGACGTTCAATCCAATGTGTAATTTAGGCTTCAAAGCTAGTGTGCAATCTTTACAATAAATTATTTATTTAACATATATATTAAATTGGTACTGCCCACCTTCGGCAATATGGTAAACCTATCCCCAGAAGAGTATGAGTATCACAAACTGCATAATCGATTTTAATGAAATTTCTTATTATTGTATAAGTTGGAACAGACCTTCTTTTTAACATTTACAATTTATATTGAAACACCTTCATTCACCTTAACCTGTCCTTAGAAAATCTATACATATATATAAAATTATATAGAAATTCTGTTCATAGCACATAATGGCGCCCAGCGTGGGGTAAGCTCTAACGACGATCGCAACGAGTCCCTCGAGCCATCGGACCCCGAAATACTGTTGTCGGTATTACTGTATACGTGGCATTGAGGGTTGCGAGAAGGATAAAGATGGTAAGTTTATTTTATTTACCTTAGCTACCTTACAAAACGCGGCGTTAAGTTTCACAACTGATCACGACATGTCTTGAAATTGTGCAAAGTGAAGAACAGAGTGCCGTTAAGACCCTCTTGGCGCACACTGCTTGTTCCTTTTTAACCAACTTCAAAAAAATGGAGGTTATCAGTTTGACATGTACGAGTACATGTAAGTATTTCTATGTTAAAATATGAATGACATTGTGGTATTTAGATGACATTAGGTGATATATTTACGCTTTCAAGAACGTGTGGTTAACTTTGTATATATGTGCATATATAAAACTCAGCACTGGGTGACACTACTCTACCTGAAAACCATGCTATATAGCATGTACGTGGCTCCGAGGGTTCTGTACTCTCCTTTTCACTTTCAGACTCTCTAATGGTATTAAAAGGGTCGCAAATGTTATAAGTGCCGTCGCAGTATAGTTAGGACGTGTTTTGTTGCACGCTATAGTTGTGGCTACAAATTCAGTAATTTTTGTAGCTCTTTATTTTTTTGGCTATACATACCCGCATAAGGAGGGTGTACACAGGGAACTTTATACATACAGGGAATAACCACAATTTTTCAGAATTTCAGGATTAAATTAACGTTGCACTTTATCTTGTTACCAGAGCGAGGAAATGAAAGTAATTCATTCTTTCTAAATTATTTTAACTTAACTACGCCCAAAAAACATCTGTACAATTTCTATTATTCCTTCTATACGAGAAGACATGATGAGTATGATGAGAGAGATACATGGTGAGTATAAGGGAACCTAGTGCCAAAACACTCTTTACTTCTCTTTCCACGTAAAATCGAGTCAGGATTTATAGAACGGCGGATTTCAATGCCGGCTTTTTTTATTACTAATGAAAATAAATAATCCACCCTAATTGTTCGTCGAAACTAAAACTACAGCGGTCCCATTCCATTAAGTATATTACATATAATTTTATCGGTTCTATAGATTTGCTATGTATAAAACAACATAAAACAAGCTAAATAGGTTTTTTAAATTCCAATATATCACTTACTGATGTATTGGTTACACGATATTAAGAATTTATAACAGATATAGAGATCATCGTGGCGCAGCTGCTGAATGTAAAGACGACGTTGAATGTTCGATTTCCACTGAACTATTTTTAACGAATGAGGCGCGGCGTTGAGTTGCGCCTCTCAACACGCAATATCTAAAATCTGGCGATGCGTGGAGAACGGAGTATCTTAACATAAAGTTGCTTTTGTCTATCCTGTTATGCGGGGTAGAAAGCGCGAAGCTGCTTTTAAAAATGAAAATAGAAGAATACCAATTCAAGCCACCACCAAACAATAATCAATCTTCACAACGTTTCGTATAACGCAATACATTACATTAGTACTAATTCCATTTAATGACTATACAGCGTGTTCCCCTAAGAAACGCTTACACAACATTTCTACACTCTGTATAGGGGAACCGGTGGGTTTAGTCAATTGCTCTCGCGGGACGTGAATACGATTCCGTTATTTCATTAGATGCTGAGGGTAAAATTTTACATGAATGTTTTATTTACCTTAATATTTAATATAGTATAGTTGGCAGACCTTATTGAACTCGAAGACAGTGGGTACAAATACTATATATGTAAATAAATATTATATATTTTTTATTTTTGGGTGTGGTAAGGTTTTTAAATTAATGTAGTATACACATTCAGTGTGTACTTTTAGGTATCCTTGAAAAATATAGAACACTTAATAGAAATAGGAGTGTTCGAGGTAGTTCCGATCGCAGGTTAAATAGGTTACATCGAAAGTATATCTCTACAAATGGGACTGTCCAACACAACAAGTTTTTTTTTTAATTTAAATTAGTTTTAGAGACTAGTGCGTTCAACCAAACACACTTTTAAGCTTTATAATGTGAATATAGAAGTATCAAAGGAATATTTATATCTAAGGAGGCCGTTGTGGCACAGGGCGACTTTAAACGCGATCGGCTGTGGGCGCGATCCCCATTCGCGAGAATAAGATATTCATTTCCGCCACACAACACTGCAGAATTGTTGACAATTTGTTAAGTATTCGGCAGACAATAGTAAACGAAACGAAAAGTGTTGTAAAGTTCCAATGTGGGCAAGTAATTCACAATAGATTCTGGATCTGTCATTTAATAAAAAAAAAAAATGTAATATCGTATCGTACCTTCTATTCTATCTATTTAAAATTAAGTGACCTCATTCTCTGGATCTCTATTTACTTTCTGCCACCACAATATAGGGCGAAAACGCGTAACCATAAAACACATTTTCATGAAGTAACAAACGCTAGGGTCGGGTTCTTTATGAAATATTCAAAGGAAATACAGTATAGTACGGTCGACGAGTCGTGGCCGACATGATGTTAGCGGTAGTTTAATTTTAGTTTTATTTTCTTATATTGGCTTATTTTCTTGCCGAGCGTACAATGTGCAAAAGCTCAGAAAACCATTATTCATGCGGCCACGACTCGTCGACCATACTGTACATGTACATATGTAGGTACAAGAGACGATCGTAAAATGGTGCCCGTTGCGACGTACTTGGCCCCATATCTAACGCACAGTATATTGCCTACTGAATAACCTATTTACATGAAGGAAACATACACATTTTTAAATTAAAAATCCTTTTTAATTAATAATAATTCTATCCTGATAGATTGCGTCAGAAGGAGTGTATGTACATATATTGTTGTCACTCCATCCTCCACATTCTGGTCTTGTTACCGCAACTGTTGCATTTTCAATCAGACGCAGTGACGCTGCGTATGCGTATATATATGTTTGTCCACTTCTTTGTAACGCCATACAACACAAATGGTGAGACGGTTTTTAATTAATAAGCTAATTCTGACTCTTCTTTCATTTTTTTCATAGCTTTCAAATGGTCAATGAACGAAATCGGTCGGAGAGTTCATTTATTCTTTAATTGATAGAATTTAATACTGCCTCTAGACTAATCAGTAGAGGGAAACAACTTGCATAACTTTATTTTTCGAAGGTAAATATAGAAATTGCAATGACAAGACTTTTCGTAAATATTTTTTTATAATATTTTTGCTTCTCGCAGGGTAAATCTACCAGGGACCTAGTGACAGGACACTCCGTTTTTGGAGACATCCCGTGTTGAGTGTCAAATTTGAACGCCGCGCTTTGTCTCGACACCACAGCGAAATGAAAATATTAAATATTTCAATTTGTTCATATGGGAATAGAACCGTTTACAGAGGCACGGCTGTGCTACTGCACCACGACTGGCGTCTAAAGTACTTTTTAACGCCAGTAATCCTATTATAAAGTTAAACAGTCTTTTTAACCACTTACAAAGCGAAGTTAAATCCTCGGTTTAGTGCACTTCGATAGTTCTTTAACAGTTTAACTAAAATAACTGAAAGTTACTTTACAAAGTGCCGGTTAAGTAAATAGCTAACAACTGTAACTCTTAACTGTTTTGAATTATTGAGTTTCTTTTAGACACTTGTGTGGCTCAAAATCCTTGGGGATAGTTATTTAATTTAATAAAGTAATGGGTCCAATACGTATTCGAGACAAATATTTATGTGACACTTCCTCCGCCGCAAAATTTCCGAGACAGTGCGTGTTTAATGCGGAACTTAAAGCCACGGTTAGTCTTATCACCAGAGCGAAAAAATTAAAATAAATTAACCCTCTTAGTGTGTTCAAGCCAACGCTTTCACGCGTTCACTACGACGGTCTCAGGATACTTTGTATCCGGTAAAAACACGGCTTCACTGTTATTTAATTCTGCTTAAACATGTTTCATTTCCAGTTCATGTAAACGCTTGGATGAAGCTATACAATCTCTAACTTGATCAACGTTAAAACTAACCACTATCAGCAGGCTATCTAGCACCTGTCAATATCATGGTTATTGGTTCAAATTTCTTGTGGGGGATTAGGAGAGTTCATAATACAAATGCTTCGGCCCTCTATTTATATAGTGCCCGCTTAAAGGTTGTTACCTCATAGAAAAAAATTGTTTGATGAACTTGGTTTAAACTATAAATTGTAATCTGCATTTAAAAAAATTTAATTAATTATACAAACAATAAAACCTTTAAAAAGATAAATAGCTAATAAATATATTTAAAAAAAGTAAATAACCATCTTCAGAATCTGGTTTTGTCACCTCATGTGTAGATCATTTATTAACCGAATTCTGTAACTAGAAAAGGAGATTATCAATTCAACTGTATTTTTTATTAAATAGTCTAGATATATATTTGCTGCTGCTGCTTTTTTATTAAATAGTAAAGAAATTAACTGGAAATAAAGAAGAAAATGACCTACTCTTGCTTAATTATCGTCCTTAACGAGGCAGATGTTGAAATGTTATTTTGAGAATAAGAGCATATTTTATCACACCCATCTGATTTCTGATTATCCGAGTAATGAAAAAAGAATAATACCTTTACTTAATATATTCTTATATAATACATTTTATACTGCTGCTTACTTATAAATAGTTGTATATCGGGCACTTGTATAATTATTCCTTTAATATGAAAAATCATCATTAAAGGATAATTTAATAATGTTTCTCATAATTTTCAGTAAGTCGTATACTTCAACTAAAACATAATAACTATTTAACGCCTGCGTATGCACTAAACAGGGGAAGCGCATAGTCGGAGAGAAATAGTTATCAATTTTTGTCATATAAAAATAAATCTTTTGTTAAGGGAATAAAGTTCAAACTTAAAAGTTACACTTGAACTTAGGTCATATAGACAGAACAATGGGGATGTTTGTTTGACAATTACATTAAGAGCTCTCGTCGCTGAGATAGTCTGAGAGGGAGCTGTAGAATTACAAAAAAAAGCAACCTTACGCTAAGTTCCCTCTGCCTATAATGCTATGAAAAAACGCGAAGTTGCTTCTTTATTATAAATATTACGCAAAAATTTATAAACTCATGTCGCTGAATTGATCTATCTGACATTAAGCTCTTTTAAGTTTTGGTTAAAAGATTTGAGGCGATGAGAAGCATCGATTATCCGTTGAAGCCTCTGATTGAATAACGAATAGTCTTTAACTTGAGTTTGCTGGTATAAATTTTCCTTTTGAAATTTAAAACATACTTTTTTTATTAAATTATGGGACTTTTTTATATGTAAATTGTTTACACGTACAAAAATGGTGTTAAGTCGAGTCAGTTTCACGCTATAACCCGCACACAGCAGGGTAGGCAGAAGGTACCTGGTGTTAATACGCTCCGTTCCCCAATTTCCGCCAATTTCTGGAGGCATTGCGTGTTGAGCGACGGAACACTGCAGCTTATGCTGCAAATTTTACAGCATAAGCTGCTGTATCTTTTGATTGCATTGGATTAGATTTTTGATTTTTTTACAGCTGTCAGGGACAGTTCACTTGAGTATTTGATACGCGTGGAACCTGAGAAAAAAGGTCTTGACAGATGGACGGACGGGCAACAAAGTGGTCCTATACGTGTTTCGTGTTTTCCTCTTCAGGGAGGGTAAAATCAAATTGAAGCAATATAAAGTTAGTATAGACTATAACATATTTAAATTCATCACAAAACATTCGCAACAAATACATAACGGACGACGAGATGTCAAAACCAGTTTCTTGATCCATCGTCTCACACTAAATTCTTTTCAAATCTAAATCTCTCTCTGCACTCACAGATAATTAAGCCATTAAGAATGCAAATATTCCGGCCACGCCTCAGCCTAGAACACCGTGTGCAGGTGACTCTGTACTTACGACTTCGTTTATGGCCTGGTATTAAAGTTTTCATTGTTTGTTCGAGTGTAACTTTCTATATTACTGTTCTGTTGGAGTAGACGTGGACTAGAAGAATAATTGCAAATAAGTAATGTTGTTATTACATTTGATTAAATTATTTTTAAGTTATTTTTTTTAATTACTTAAGGCCATCGTAGAGCAATGAAACTGTGATTTTTGCCAATTATCACACGTTTTGAAAACTGGGCAGAAAGTAAAACACGGACTTTTTTAAAACTAGGTTACCTCTCCCTACCCTGCTTTATAAAGCGCACATACCAAGAGAGAGGATAGAGTGGACAACAAGAAAATAATAATAAAATTCTTACTTGTTTTTAAAAAACCATTTTGATTTAAATAGCGTTAATACAATTTGTTCGCCATTCGCCACTTTTTGAAATATTGCTGGTTTGTGTACGTGTCGAGTGTGAGAGCGAGTAAATGATAATAATTTATTCCCCGGAGTGGGAATCGAACACAGAGCCGTAGTGTTTACAACCAGATGCGGTATTAGGCAAATGTTTAACCGTACAAAGGCGTCCTCAACCCAAAACTTATCTGACATTCAAAGTTCCAGATGATAAATTACATCTTGTTCCCTCAAAGTATACAGCGTTTCGTTTTTGTAACAACTACTTTAACATTCTTATCACGTACTGTAAAACTGTCGGCGAGTTCTTTGCTTCACTTAGCTTAATGTTGACGTTTAACTTTTAACGTATTCATTTTTCTCTCAAGTATTATTTATATATATTATTTTTAACCGACTCAAAAATCAAGAAAATACATATGTATGTATGTAAATGATATTGTTGGAATTAGACAGTATTTGGGTATGATTTCTCGGTAAATAAGTCTTATGTAGAAGATACGTTTTGATCAAAATTCGCTATACCAAAAAAATAAATAAAAATAAATCAAAACTTATCTATCTACATCAAAATTTTAAAAAACCTAAACCAAGCTTTGAACTTTATTAATATCAATTTAGTAAATTTGGATATATGATTATTCACCACAACTCTACACGGTGGCCACGACTCGTCAACCGTGTTGTAACCTTTTTTATTATTTTATTCCCCGCCAAAATGCTTTTCTCACCCTTGACCTTATAAAATGTGCAGTATTCAATAATGCTATCTACACACAAAATAGATGAACCACTTAAGTGGTAAACTATTTTAAAATAGTTTCAAATTATTTACTTTTCGTTGTACGACAGCAGGACGCGAGGGTTGTGGGTTCAATTTCTATTCGAAAGAATAAGTAATTTCCATGTTGTTGGTATACGTTGCTATTTCAGCTTTGGAGTCCACCGCGGGAGTGTCTTACCACTAGGTTTCCTCTGCCTGCATTATGTGGCAAAATTCTTTATATCACCAACCAACCAACAACCAAAAAGGCAAAAGAAATGGCTCACCACATTTAAAATAAACTTTAAATATTTAAAATGCAGTTACCCTCTCGTACAGCAATCAACACAACAGCTCTACAATTATCACGCGTCGCGTTTCCCGTATTATCTTCACGTAACGACCTTTTGACTGCATAAATATAATATTTCACTCACGGCTTTACAATCGACAGTGGAAAAACGAATCATTTTCTGTTTTTATTTAATATTTTCGCTGGTTCGAATCTGTTTTTTATTTGATTTGTAAAAAGGAATGCCGTTTTTACTGGAGTTTTATGTTATGGCTTTTTTACAATATATAACGCCTTTGCGGTGCTGCCTGTCTGTGAGAGCGACGGTTATTGGTTGATTGCCACTCGGGGAAATGCCTAAAACTGTAACGCGACGGTTGTGGGTTTGGTTGTGGGTGGATTTATATTTTCATTTCTTCTCTCTGGCACCAAAGCAAAAGCCTAGCGTTGCGTTTCTACTCAACACGCAGTGCCTCGAAAAAATCTGCGAAAAGTGGGGAAAGGAGTGTCTTAGTACCAGGTGCCCTCCGACTATATGCGGAATACGGCGTGAAGCTGATATGATTTTAATACTTTCTACATACTCGTATTTATTATTCAAAGGATACAACTCCTTAGACGAAAAATCTGAGTGACAGCAGCTTAGTAATAGGTTGAATTCCCTCGAGTATGTTACTATGAAAGTAACCTTCATTTCAGAATATTTACATATTCTGACGCTGTCACACATCATGTTTACATGAGAAAGCAAGAGAAACTTTCTGTTGAAGACACTCTGTTCCCTACGCACCGTCCCATTTTCGAAACAATGCGTGGTGAGTGACAGAAATCAACTCTGTCTTCTTGCCAGAATGAGGAGACCAAAATAATTCATTCCCCTGAGAATCGAACCTAGAATCGTCGCGTTTACAGTTAGACGCTACACGACAGCCTCAGCTTTTTCTATTTATGGTTTACAGATAATGTCTCGATTATTAGATTAGATTATTATATAGTACGTTATTTTTAATTTAATGACTTAGGAATAGGAATGAATTGTTTTAACTTTAGGCCACTCTATGATGCGGGATACGGCGTGAAGCTATTTATTACTTTCATCCATCGAACCCACGACGTTCACACCTTACCGCTAAGACACTGAGGTGTTAGCAGCACGTGTAAGCGTGTAGGCGTTTTATAGTACACATAAAAAGAAATAACGTTATTCTTTACGATTGTTAACTAAAATACTATAAATGAAAAAGCGCCATATATTTTTAACGATTGCACGTGGAAGGGATTTCTGCAATCACTATGGGATTAGGAAGTATTCAAGAAAGAAGTGACGAATCACGATTAACCTATATATATATATATATATATATATATATATATATATATATATATATATATATATATATATATATATATATATATATATATATATATATATATATATATATATATATAATACTCTTCCGTTGCTGGGTGAGAGAAAGACAACGCAAGAAATGAGACGAAACTTAAGGAGTGTAGGGAAGTATTAAGAAAGGAGAGTCCAAAATTCTTATGGAAAAGAAAAATATAGGATTTCCATTTTAAATTTTATTATACAAATATTATACTTAGTGCTCTTTAAACACATTGTAGGCTACGGCAGCGCGACGATGTTAATAAGACGATACCTTATATTCAACTCATTTATTATACATTTAAATCGATTATTTATACGCTACAAAACAATAGCGGAAAATAATTACACAATTGCATTTGTAGCGAATAACTTCAGGATGCTGATTTAGGGTGTTTACACATGTTGTTTATGAATAGTATTACCCTAGAAACATTATGGTCTGTAGTTTTTATTTAAATGAGTTTTTTTATACTGTGTATCTCTAAATATTATTTGACTTTCTATAACTTAAATCTAAAGAGTCTCCAAGTAAATTCACTTAGTTTCTTTACACTTTAGAATTGAACCTTCTACCACTACATTAAGCAACAGAAGCTAATAACACTCATATTGATACCACAAAGGCCTTTAATTAATCCCCTTTATAAATAAAATTGCAAATTTCGTCCCAACAGTGTATCCGATTTACATACAAATGTATTTGTAATTACAACATTTACTTCATTGTTTACGTAGCATAAAAGAACTAGATGTAGTCACAGGTTCAATTTCCTTTAAACACTCTCGAGATATTCGGTATTCACTATTGAGTTGCGAAACTGAACAACTGACAGTTACTAATTAAGTGAATTATTTATATCCAGAGGCCAGTCGTGGCGCAGCGGCACGAGGTGTGACTGCTAAATCGACTGGTTGTGAGTTCGATCCCCACTCGAGGAGATGAAATATTTACTTAAATTTATATTTCCATTTCTTCGCTCTGGAGTCGAGGCTAAGCGCGGCGTTGAGTTCTGCCACTCAACACGCAATGCCTCCGGAATTCGGCAGAAAGTGGGGAAAGGAGTGTCTTAACACTAGGTTCCCTCTGGCTACCCTGCTGTGTGCGGGATACAGCGTAAAGCTGATTTTTATTAAATTATTTATATCCATTCTTCAGTTTTACTCAATGTTAGGCATTGAGTATTGGGTGACGTAAATTAACGCCGCAATATAGAGTAGGCAAGGGCAGCTTGGTGTTAAATACTCTGGTCGTCACTGTCCGTTGATTTCAGAGATATTTGTGTTGAATAACGTAACCTACCGCCGTACTGTATCTAAGCAGGTTTAAAATTATTTGAAATTCAACATTCCTCTGAATGCATATCGAACCCACAGCTATTGCATGAACCATTGCACAATAGCGTCAAATAATGCATCGAATTTGCTTTAACAAAACCCATCAAAATGAATGAAATGAAAATACCGTAAAATTTATTCAGTGCTTCACCAGTCGTATAAAGGTATCTGCATACGAATATTTTTGTAGTTTCACGTCTTTCCGCATATAGCAGTAGGCAGAGAGTGCTAGTGTTGAGAATCTCCGTTCTTCACGAACTGATCAATTCCCAAGACGAATCGCCGCGCTTTACCTTGTTTCCAGAGGGAGAAAATGAAAATATTCGAGTAAAATATTCCCCGAGTAAAAATTAAACTAATAACCGTAGCGTATATAGCCACACACTATACTACTGCACCTCAGCGGTCTCTAGTTTGTTATTTACATGCTTTGTAAAGAAGCTTACAAAAGCTTAAAAAATATGTTCCCGTACGTAAGTTACCTACAACGCTGGCCACAGCATAGTTTATTCACCACTCCGGCCCACTAAAGTTTTATAGCTCGAAATGCGGATTTGTTTAACTCGACTCGCTTCCACCCGCCGTAGTTCATTCATCGGTAAAATGTTCCACCAAACCTATTAAACTTTAACTAAAATTCAATTTCTATTTGAGTTTCCGATAATTATTCATATACGTAACTAGCACTATTTAGTTAGCCAAAAAAAAATTATTAAAATTCTCGTCGATGGCTGTGGGTACGACGGGAACCGAACCTAATGATTTCACAAAGAAACAGATTCAGCCTGGTTTGCATCAAGCTTAACCACTATTTCATACTGTCACAGAAGGACTCACAAGTTTATTTTTACTCACAAGCCTCACGCTGTATCCCGCACACTGGAGGGTAGGCAGATGGAACCTGCCATGGAAGATGGAAGTGTTAAGTAATATAAATATATTTTGTACTGCGCGACGCGATAAAGTTAAATGTGTTCATCAATTGTATGTGTGTTTATTTCTATGTGACATTGCGTATGTCAAACGGTTTGGGTGATTTTTATGAATCTTGCGTCAATCGATACATATCAACCTTGGGAGTGTCACTAAAGAATAACAATCATCAAATTCGTCATAACGATAACCAGACGCCATGTTGCCAAAAACAAACATAAAATAAGAGTGCCAGCAGAGACAGCTAGCTAGTAGCAAGTATCGCGATAACTTCCACCGACAGCAATATTTACAAGCCATTACGTTTCAAAGCGCGGTTAACGCACGTCGGGAATGAGTTACGGATTTTGCTTTATTTTATTTGTTTCACAATTTTTTTTATAAAGCTGATTTAATTGATTAAGCGCGCTGATCTCAGGAAAAGCGATTTTTAAAAAAGCCATTTTGTATTGACTTTATATACAATTTTATTTCCTTTATAACAAATTTAAAAACAAAACCACGAAACGATTTATTAAAATGGATTTATGATTTATGTTATCTTTCCATTGCCCACGCGGGCGAAGTCGCAGATAAAAGGCTAGTGCGTAAATGAACGTTCCCCTGATTGAGATTTGAAGTTATGACCAATAATTGCAGCTAGAAAACTTTAACTACGCAATAAGGGGTATTTAAATAGAACCCTTTCATAATATTAGGAACCTTTTCTTTTCGTATAAACCCATTGTGAACACAAACTACTTCCAAACCGGAAATTAAAGGAAGGCTTTTACGAACTGAGGTCTACATTAGGATTCTTAATACACAATTGTTAATACAATAATATAATGCATTTTGTTATTTCTTTTCCTATAATTGAGCTGTTAACAAATGGTTGCGGGTTCGATTCTCACTCAACGAAATGTTAACAACACTAAACGTCGTAGAAAGGTTAAAAATTACACAATTTCCAAATATGTGACAAAATAAAAAATCAGACATTTACACATATAGGTAATCGTAGTCTAAATGGTTTGTAAATAATTTTTTATTGGGGATCGAACCAACATCAACAGCAACAGCTTTCATCAACAGCTGTCGTACAGCGTTTCTACGGCGCACCATGAAATACTCTCAAATGAAACGGTGGATAACTTATTACACTGTTCAAGTATATTTACAGGATCAAGATGTATGGAATTAATATCTATTGAATGTGATGCAGGGTTTACCAGGAGCCGCCGGCTTATACCAATGATATTGAAATTGAATTTGAATTAAGTAGTTCGCAGTTGTCAATAGAAATGTTCGCTCAGCGACGAGTACCTGTAATAATAAAAAAAATCAGTAAACATTTTAAAATATATAGAAAATTACGAAGGCGGAGTGCGACGTTAGAGGGATTGTTTAGTAGAAACTCCTAAAAACAGTCGAAGAACAAAAGAAAATTCAAAATTTTTGATCAAAAAAATAATCGCTTATTGCTCTTAAAAACCTATCTACATACATGTAGTACGTAAACTGTTGATTAATTGTCTTTGTCAAAAACAAACTATTTTGCAGCCCAAGTTACTTCAGGTGTTACAATCATTTTAGAGCCGATCGTCTTGATTAGCTGACGGCGATAATATAATTACAATATTTTTATTTACATTTTTAAAGTGTTATTCCACACTCAGGAAGGATAAATACTTATTTAGAAAATGTATAAGAATTAGAATTTGCCCGCTACATTCAAATTTTTATACGTTTTCTAAATAAGTATTAATCACCATATATTTAAAATCTTGCAAACACAGCGCAAAACGCTCAAAGGATTATTATGGCAAAACGCCAGCATAAATAAGATGTGTTATTGATTCTTTGAATATGCAGTATCAATAATATTGGTACCTTAATTACTACGAATGAAACAGAACACATACAGATCTTTGATAACATCTATTTTTTAGCTTAAGTCAGATATATTCGAGATGCAGCATCCCTAATATAGCTGGGTATGCAGGCATATGGAACATAGTGTTGAGCAGCGGAGTTCAACACTGCGATTTGTCTTGTTACTAGAGATATGAAATGAAAGCACTTCATTTCCCTGTAGGAATGTGTAAGAATAAGTTAAGTGGAAAACTCAACGCCTCGCTTTGTGTTGGTGCCAGAGCCAGGAAGTGAACACCAATAACTAAACAAAATCTCTTTCAAAACAAAAGTGCAATAACCTTTATACGATATACAAGTAAAAACACAACTACCCGCAACGATTGGCAGGCCGCCAATCAGTCTACCGCCGACCACAGGACAGAGCAGACGTCTCTCATACGTGACGATGTCAAATTAAAGTGAAATAACTTAAAAGCATATAATAAGTTCTTTGATTTTCACGATTATTACACATATTAAATGAAGTGGTCACGGGTAGACTCTACCCGTGACCACGGACTACTGTAAAGTGTTCGAAACGTCGGGTTTCCAAAATGTTAAAATCTTAAATATACGCGATTAATCCGGTTAAATTAGTTTCATTTAATATGTTAAAAGCATGTATTTTTTATTATTTTTATATAATTTGTTATACATATAAATGTTATGTAAAAAAGAAAAAATCTAGGGATGTATCAATGCTCCATCTACCTATACATTTCCTATTTTGGAGGCATTAAGTGCAAGGGCGCGGAACCCAAATCTATAAATTATTTACTAAGACAAGAACAAAGTATAAAAAATAAACGTAAACGCAACGTTTATGAGTTTGAATCTTACTCGGCGAAGTGAAGTGTTGTTATTTCCTAGCTCTAGTAACAAAACAAAGCACGGTGTCGAGTTCCGTCACTCGACACGAATATCAAGAAAATTGGGATGCTATGATAAGACTAATTGAAGCAATTAGCGTTTCGCACTTCACTATCTCTCTACTCTCTTCCTATCCTGAAAACTGCAGACGAAGCTTGAAGGGAAAAGAATGCTTTAAATAGTAATCTCTGTTTTCTATTTTCCACTATACCTTATCTCCAATGCACATAATACATTTAAATGCAAGAAATGAAAGAATTTCAAGTGACGTCTCTTTGCACAGATGACATTGTACTAGGTATGCGAAGTACTAGCAACGTTACGTGTATAACGACGATAGCTTTATGTATATTTGATTGCCTCAGCACTTTCTTTGAGAATTGGTTTCTACGTACAGACCTATACTTTAATAGTTCAGCTAGAACATGTATGAATATTTATGTATGGAAATGGAAAAATGTGCTGTATACATACATATGTTTGGCGTCATTCTGATTTTAGTTGACGTCGCTAGTTCGATTCATTTCGTTAATGTAATTCTTGGGTCGTGGAGTTCAAATAAATCTATACTTATATAAATATAAAGCTGTTAAAATAAATCTATACTTATATAAATATAAAGCTGTATACTTTATTTAGGTTTCGTAAGCTTTTTTTCAGTTCGAATGAGTTTATCTAGATTTTGAATAATTGAAAATACTTTTTGTGTTGGATACTCTTTTTATAGAAGCCATAGACTAGATAACATCTTGCTACGATTAATAGAAGTGCAGTAACATTGTAACATTGATGCCAGTCGTGGCGCAGGGGCACAAACGTATGGCCGTAAACGAGACAGGTCGTGGGTTCGACCCCTACCCGACGAAATGGTTCATTTAATATTTTTATCCTTGCTCTAATGTCAAACCACCACCACTCCACTCAACACGCGATGCCTTTAAAATTCAGCAGATAACTGGGAGCAGACTTAACTTAACACTTGCTTTCTCTGCTTACACTGCTATACATAGAATTCAGCGTGAAACTGAAAAAAGTAACATTAAAAAATGTATTAAGAACGCACTTTCGTTTTTTTGAGCTTTCGATGCGTGTTGCTTGGGTAATCTTAGGTAATATCCGCGGACACCACGTGGCTAAGCCACAATTCAAAACAGCTCAAAAACATCTTTTTATTGATGGTTAGTGTAGTAGTTAAGGGAGTAATATACAGCAAGATATAGCACGACAGAGTGACGGGAAACTAATAGTCAAAGAAAATTGTCAAGTTCATTGTAAGAAGCAATTAAAGATGTAAAAGCTCGAATAAAAAAAAAATTTATTACTATTCGGGTGGAAATTGGATAATAACTGTCCTACCACTAGATTCCGTCCGCCCACCCCTGCTTGCCGGAAAAAACGTAAAGTTGACTAAAAGATTTATACAATTGGAACAATTAATTTAGAAAATACGATTTATTCCCGCGACTTCGCGTCACGAGTTTGATTTATAACCTACGACCCCCTCCTTGGGGTCTAGAGATAACCATCTGTTGCTATTACTTGAGATAGTTGTGAATATCCGTACGTATAAATATTTATCTATAAATAAAGATATATAACTTTACATTGTATCCCGCTTATAAAAGGGTAGGTAGAGGGAACCTAGTGTTAAGACAATCCATGTTCCGTCTAATTTTCAAGACATTCTTGAGTAGCAAAACTCAACACCACGCTTTCTCCACCGCGGGTGTCACGATGGGAGGGTCAATTCGGTACAAAACTATATAGTTAGGAAATCATCATGGTGCAGAAGCACAGTTCTTTTAATAGTAAGCGCGACGGGGGTGGGTTCAATTCTTATACGCTGTGGTAAGTCTAAGCATCCACTCAAAACACAATCTCGATAATTGTAATAAATTTAATTTGGACAATGAACCACAAAGTCCTCTTACAGTCCCGTACATAAAACATGAAGTTAAAATCAAACCCGTACCTAAAAAATGGGAGTGAGGGAAAGTTACCAAAACGGCAAGTTTCAGTAATTTATAGTCGGTATGGCCAAAGACTGACAAACTATAAGCGTAACCGCGGGGTAATGCCCGCCATACATCACTGGGGTAAATTTATGTCCATTTCTGCGGGATTCGGAGGATTTAGGGCTGTATGGTGTTGATATTTGATTCCTTGATCATTTAGGAAGCCTAAAAGTCAAGTGTTTATCAATTTTTAAAGGAGTTCTACTTTTTTCTAATTATTTTAGTATATTTGACGCCAGGACGCCGTGGCGCAGGGGCACAAGTGTGTGACTGTAAACGCGACTGGTTGTGAGTTCGATCCTCACTCATGAGAAAATAAAATATTTATTTAATTATTCTTCACTCTGATGTCGACGCAAAGTACGGCATTTAATTCCGCCAACCGCTCAACACGAATGCCTCTGAAATTCTGCGAAGTAGGGAACAAAGTGTCTTAATACTAGGTTTCCTCTGTCTACTCTGCTGCGGGCGGGATGTAGCGCGAAGCTGATTTATTATATTATTGATTTTTGAACAGATATTCAGATTATTTAGTTGGTATGACAAAGCGCAGAATTAAGTTACACTTAACACGTCATGCCTCGAGTTCAAGCCAATGTGAGATACTTTAATTTCCTCTCAGGAAATAGAATTGTATTAATTTACTGTCAATTCTTCTATAGATTTTATTGAATGAAACATATAATTAAAAGTCAAATGTTAGAAACCCCATAACAGTGTTAAGTTGCATTAATCCATGCTATAAATCGATGGGGGAGACGCTGTGTCAGTGACAAGTGTAAGCCTACATGATGTATCACCATCAAAACCAAGTTTATACAAAATCTACGTACAAAATTCAAAAGTAAATGAAATGAAAGTAAATGAAATAGGTTATAATCGAACTAAAGTGTTTCAGGCTAGTTGTGGCGCATCGGCACAAGCGTTAGATGTTTGGTTAGTGGTAGCGCGGCGTTGAGTTCCGTCAGTCAACACACAATGCCTGCGGAGTTCAGCTGAACGTGGGGAACGGGAGTGACTTAATGTAAACGGAGTTAATTATTAAGTTTTATTTTACATTAAGTTTTCCCAGGTTCCCTTTGCCTACCCTGCCACGTGCGAAGCTAATAAAAAAATAAGAAAAAAATAATACATATTAGAATTAAAAATAGCTCCCTTTCTGAAATGAGGAATATGTGAAAAATTATACAATAACAAGCACACTTCACATTAAGGTTGAGCGTAACGGGGATGGAATGTCTTAACACTACAATACTCCGTTCAAAAAAAAAACAAAATTTTCATTCTCATATTTGTATACCGTTATTGAAATAAAACCATCCTGTATTAAACACCGTACCTACATTTTAAGTCAAAAGTGCTTGTAAAGTCCTCTCAAATAAAATAATATGAATGAAATTATATTCGTGTAGCGGTTTATCTTATGTTTTTTAAATGTTCTTTAATTTATTGCATTATACTTGGTAAGTAAAATCGAATCGACTGTAAACACGATGGTTATAGGTTCGATTTACGCTGAAGACCTGATTAAAACTTGTTATACCTAATCGAACCAAGTATTAAGACACTCCATGATTCAATCATTCGCACTATCGAGTTTGTAGTCCTGCGCATTTTTTCTGTTTTTTCCTTCTTATTTTAAGCCATAGTATACTTTGAAGTAAAATCTGTTAATAAAATAGGAAACAGAATAAGTGACACCCCAGCACTGCGCCCGGCCGACGCGGGCTGAACGCCAAAATCGATGGCACGTGAGCGTCGAGGCGGACTTTTTTAATATCACCCACCTACAGTTGCATACACTCGCACTCACCCTGAACGCAATGATTGTGAGATAAAATGAAGAGATAGAGCAAGCGATTGTATCGCTTGTTCGGTGAAACAATGACGTATCTGCACTTTTTGAAATATTGCGGGAGATGTAATCAAAAAGTTTGATAATATAGTATGTTTTCATATAATAACTTATTTGACATGTTTTAAAAAAAATAATTAAATAGGTGTTGTGCCAAATAAAGAGTACGAATATATTGATATTTTTTTCTCTACGCTGTATCCTACACGCAGTAGTGTAGACAGACGATAACTGGGGATCTAGTGTTAAGACGTTTGGACACTTTCATTCCCTACTTTCCGCCGCAAATTTTGGAGGTTTGTGTTGTGTGGCAGAACTCAACGCCGCGCTAGGCCTCGTTAAAAGAGCGATGAAATAAAAATACTAAATATTTTATGTCCTAAAATGAGTATGGAATCCATAACTTGCCGCGTTTATAGTCATGCATGTACTACTATGCCTTGGTCTGAACTGGACATCACAACCAATAAAAAAACAAAAAAGTAAAATTGGGCAGTGCGTGGAGAATGGAGTGTCAGAACACAAAGCTTACTGTCTATCCCGCTATAAGAAGAATACAATATGAAGCTCAATAAAACAATACAAACAAAACCATCTCAAATAATTCATATAAGTATCCCAGTTTCAGTGATATACTTAACTTTGAAATAAACCATGTTTCGTGAACCGCACGTGCGTCCCATCGATCAACTCGCGACCAACCGGTGACAGAGTTACGACTTGCTAGCACTACGTTGACAGGGCATTTAAAATGTCCCATACGGTTATATACATTTTTAACTAAAATGTATCTGTTACACCGATCTAAAAGCAATCGAGAACATAATGCCAAGACACTCTTTCTTCACTATCCACTTGAATTGAAGACATTAAAATCAAGGTTTGAGTTGCGGATCTTAACGTCGCGTTTCAACTACCAGCGAAGAAGGGAAAATATTTTTTAAAACTTCACGCTGTATACCGCACCTAGCAGGGTAGATAGAGGGCACATGGTAAATCCTAATGTTGAAACACTTTGTTTCCCTTTAAGATGGAAGTGCCATTCTCTACTTTTCGGCCGAAATTCTGAAGACATTGCGTATTGCGGACAGAACTCAACACCACGCTCGTTGCCAGAGCGAAAGATCTCGTTGGCCAGAGCGAAAAGAAAATATTAAATATTCTCCTCGAGTGAAAATCGAACTCACAACCTGTCGCGTTTACCGTAGGCCTCAATATAAATACTATAAATATAATAATTTCCCTGAAATCGAACCCACAGCGATCGTACTAATATAGACGCTGTTCCATTACATCACGATGGATTCTCATCAATATCTCACCATATACTTGAAATTATGTTAATATTTCAATATAACAAAGGGTGTTTATAAATGCAGTACAAAGCATGAGGCTAAGCGTTTACCGCAACAATAGGACAGCTGTATAGTCATCTGCGTAGGTATTCCATGCACCTGGGCTGCATAAATCTCTTCATAATCAATATACTTTAGACTATCGATTGTAAGATTTTTTGTTAGCTTCACGCTGCATCCCGCATATAAGTCGGGCATATGACACTTTTATAAAGCAAAAACAAAGGTGAACCGACCTCAGTGGGAATCGAATCCACAACATTTAAGTTAACAGTCGTTGCAACACTGCGCCACGATGGCCTTCAGGTAGGTAACTCAACGTAGTGTTATTTGATTTCAAGAGCGATAAAATGAAAGCAATTAATTCTCCCGAATGGGGATTGAATCCACTAACGTCACGTTTACAGTCACACGCTTGTGCCACTATGCCACGACTGCCTTTAACGGTTTTTTGTATATTAAAAAATTATCAAAACCGGCAGTAAATTTAATATTTTAAGATTCGCATGACGTTAATTCAACTTGAAATAACATAAAAAGACAAGTTATTCATTAGTACGTATATGAAAAGAACATAAAATCCGTGCTTTTGTGTTCTTTTCAACGGAATGCTCGAAAAGCTCAATTTTATGAAGTAATAAAGTCTGATTAATCTTACATTACGATTATATTCGACGGGAAACCTTTAATTTATTGGAAATTGCATTTTTAATAAGGAACTACTTAAATGGTACTTTTTATATATATGGTCAGCGAAAAAATCACCAACGAGTCGCATTGCTGACTGTAAACGAGAGTTGTTGTGGTTTCGATTCCGGTTCAGAAGGTTCATATTGCCATTGTCTTGATCACTTGAGAAAAAGAAAAACAAATGAGTTCTACATTGATACTTGTCTAGTACAAACGTATATTATGCATGTATTCTCCACAAATGTATGGTTGGTTACCCATATATTAAAAACCACTGAACAAATATTGGTAAAACTTAGACGGTTCTCTATCGATCGATTATCATTTAATATAAAGAATTATTTATACGATATAGTTTTTAGTTTTTAAAAAAAAAATGTGGATATGTCATATAGGTGTATTTAAAATAATTATCTCATGTGGTTGAAAACTTAAAAGACTGTTTAAAAAGACCGTTAATCAAATAAAAAAAAATATTAAACAGATTTCAACTTTAAATGGAATGTATAAACAGACAATATAGTGCTGTACCTAAGAATTGAACTTGAAGTTGTACTTCGTATAAGTATCTATACATTTTGTAGACCAACAGTATTTTCTAACAGGGGGTGGTTCTAACTATGTACCTATATTGAAATCGCTTGCGGTCCTCGCCTCCAGCAAGTATGTGAACAGACAGCGGACCTACTGTAGGTATTTGTTGCAACATCCTGTATATACGTGTACATATATGTAACTTTAGTAGTCAGTTCATATTGACAACATTGATGTGTTTTAAATGAATAGTATAATAAAATTCCCAATGGGCAAATGGAAGTAACTAATTGTAGTAAAGTTGTATGTGTGTATGACACATGACACACGAGTAGACGCACGAGGTAACTCTAGCCGCAGGTACAATGGGTTGTTGTACAATGCGTTTATCCAAACAAATTTGCCGGATTTATAATATAAGTATAACTAATAAAATATTTTAAAATATTATTTCTTTAATCGTCGCTGAAGAAAAGAAAAGGTGCTTCAAAAAAACAAAACAAAAAAATCACATCATCAGACCACTTGCTGATTTAGTCTAAGATCCAAAATATATTCTCAGATCTCAAATAATACCGAATAAGCTACATTAACCCACAAAACTTGGAACCAGTGACCTCCAACGAAAGAAGTAGAGCAAATCTTTACACTTCTGAGCCGATGCTAAAAGCTTCCCACGAATGTAATTCATATTAAAATATCGGAGACAATGGAACGTTTACGCCACAACTTACCCCTTTTGTTCGATGAGGGACAACAATAGCCCAGTCGAGGGTAAAATGAGCCCTCTCGAAAAATATAAAAAATATGCAAAATTTGAAATAACGGCGACCTTGCTCTAATATCGCTACTAGCTATTAGCTAATTGAAAATGAAAATAAAGTAAATACAATCGTTTAAAGCAGTCGTGGCGCATAAGTGCGACGATGGCAACCGTTCGACGGTCGTGGGTGAATGAAATACTTAAAAATGCAAAGCGCAGCGTTGAGTTTCCGCCATTCGATACGCAATGCCTCCAGAATTCGGTGGGACGTGGAGAACGGAAGTTTCTTAATTGGTACGAAGTATCTTAACACTAGTTTCCCAGGTTCCTCTTGCCTACCCTGCTATGTGCGGGATACAAAATTAAGTTAAAAAATCAATAATTCCCCCGAGTGAGGGAATCTACTACCATCATTGCTTCCTACTGCGCTACAATAGCCTCACAATAAATAATTCCACCATAAATAAATGAATTATGAAATAACCTACAAATTTCAATTTGAAATTCACCAAATTGTTAGAATTATACTTACTAAATATAATCACGTTTGTATCAAAGAGAGCCTTGATTGATTTACTGTTGAATTTACACGAATTTTGTTTAGCTTACATATTACCTGCATTATCTATTATTTTTTTAGCTTTACGCTGTACATAATAAAGTTGGCAGAGGGAACCTGGGTACCTAATGTTAATATACTCTGATACTATACACTATTGTACCCCTGCTCCACGACTGATTAGGTATTTATAAGTTAGAGTTTAATTAAGAAGCCGTTGTGTCTCAGTGGGACAGAATGTAAACGAGATGAGTTTGATTCGTGACGTTCGATTCCCATTTGGGGGAGTGAAAGATTTTTATTTCCTTGCTCTGGTAACAAAACAAAGAGTGATGTAAATAATAATTCTCACGAGTGAGAATCACACCCACAACCGCCACGTTTACAGACGCTATGCTGATATACCATGACTGTCTCTCCATACATGTATATATATGAATTTAATATGAGTTTTTTTGTTCAAAAACTACAATACCTAACAAAATAAAACAAATAGCAATAGAAAACAACCTGCGTTTTTTAAATTTAGAAATGAACTCAAAACCACCAGCCATAAAACTAGTAAAACCCAAAACTTTTAGAATTCGCTCAATTTAATTAGGGTTCCATTTTAAATATTCAGGCGGCATATGTTCCTCTGAACTCTACAGCATGGCTGACCCAAATGTGTCGGAGTTTTGATGTAGCGTCAAGGAAATGCATCGTCACCGAGTGCGACGGCTCGTTGCTAATTACTTGGGCGTTATTAATAATTCTTAATTAAGCTGATGATAATATAGGGATAGTCTAATTGACTTAATTTTTGGGCGGTGGCTGTAATTTTGTGAACTAGTATTCCGCTCGCGGCATCGTCCGCGTAAAACAGAAAAAGTGTATTCCATGGCTTACCTTGCATCGCAGTACAGGGTAAGAAACGTAGAGCACTATACCTAGTTTATTTAAAGATCCCCTTAAACCTACCATTGTACTTGCAACCCAAGTGTACATTTAAGAGGACCTTTAAATCTATACCTTACTTAATTCAAAATGATTCTAGGTTAAGTTTTACAAGTGCCGCCTTCGAAGTTAACTAGGTTACGATAACCCAAATCAATATTTAATAGTGACCCAATTTCGTCCCTTAAAACGAATAGAAAACACAAGCACTACTCGATATAATTTTAATTACTAGCACTTCTCAACCCTGCTGTATGGAATGGAAATAAATCTGATCCAGAATTTCAATTTAAATACTAGGGATTGAAGGAATTGGGAACACCATCTAAAATGAGAAGGCCAGTTATGGCGAAGGGGCACATGTGTGTAACATTGGAGGAAATCAAATATTCAATCTTTATTTTCATTTTCTCGCTCTGGTAAGTATGCAAAGCGCGGCGTTGAGTTCCTCCAATCAATACACAATGCATCTTGTTCAATGTTCCAATTCTATGTAATGTAGGGAACGGAAATGTCTAAAAGTATAAAATCTCAGCTTTTCCTTCAATCTGTTCATTAAAATGTATTATTCTAAAATTAAGAGGTTTGAGTTACATCATTAGAAATTGAGAGTTATAAGAAACAACCTGGGAAGACACTTTCTTTTCTTACTTTCCGCGGAAAACTTAAGATTTTGTTTATTGTGTTAGTGCTAGTTTGTTAGTTACCAGAGCCAGGGTGAAAATAAAAATATTAATAGCCATAGACTACTGGCCAAACTTAGGCACAGGAGAGACAAAACTAAAAAAAGATACTCCTGCGTGTGTACACGCGGAAATGCAGATAGATCTTTTCTTCTGCATGGCCCAAGTATTTTTCAATTTCACCCTTTATCCGCTTGATAAAATAAGTAGGGATTCCCCCGAATGGGAATCAGATCCACAATCATCGCGTTTATAGTTAGACACTTTCCTACAGTAGGTGATACTACGGGTGATACTACGACATAAAAATAAAATTTTGTCAATAAGCATGACTTCAATTTATATGTAGGTACCTAATGGACGAACAAACAATAAAAAATAATAAATGACTTCCAATTACGATATATTCATCAGATAAAGACAGTTACTTAAAAAGGTCTTTTCACAAATTAGTTTTCTAACGAACAACTAGTTCTTCGCCTTAGAATTCTTCCAGAAATTGGTTTATTAAATGAGACTTCTATACATATACGAGTACATGTATTATAAAGCTGAAGTTCATTTGATTGTACGCGCTAATCTCGGAAACTACTGGATCAAAGAATAAACTCTTTTTTTTGTTAAATAGTAATATTATCGAGAAAGGCTATAATAGACTATGTTATATTACTTTAGTCGTTTCTATGTAGCCTACTGTACTTGCGGTCAGAGCTACCTCCCGCACTAATGTTTCACCATATGTGACCTATAGTTTAAATATGGGTAACGAATTCAAATTTCGTTCGAGAACATTGCATGCATATTCTGAGAAGTATGTTTTTTTGTAATCCAAGGAGCTGTTGGCCTGAGTATGATCTCCACTACCCATGATTACCAATTTTAGCTTGACGCTTCCATGCGTTGCTTAGAAAAAAGACAGACATATTCGTTTTTTGTATGGAACCCTAAAAATCATGTAGCTACGACTTTTTTCAATTAATTATGCACGTACTGCACTTATAATATTATTTTTAACTAAAAAAAATTGACTGACTCTTTATTAGTTAGTAATAATGTCATTAATTAATTAAAATAAAAGGTCAATTGACTCTTAATAACGCCAAAGTGGAAATTCTGTCACTGACGTAAGGGATTATTTATCAATATCGTGTTGTTAAAAAAAATTACGTGTCACGTACTATTCATGAAATCATTCTAGACCTTCATGTATTACCACTTGAGGCTAGTCGTGGTGCAGGGGCACAACGGATTAGGGATTAGATTTCCAATCGAAGAAATAAAATATTTAATCATTTCATCTTACTGGTAACACACTCTATACCCCATTTTCCGTTCAATTGTCGAGACATTGTCTGTAGACTAGCGGAACTCCACGCCGTGCTTTACCTTATTACCAAAGCCAGGAAATTAATATAATTGTAGAATATGAACTAGTTAAGTCATATTACAATTCACTCTGAAAATTTCCTAAAATGATAATATTTGTATAGTAAAAATACAAAATAATATTTTCCTTCGTCATTCGGCTGTAAGTTGACCTAGTTGCGCTTTTTCTAGCCGAGCTTTTACTTTTTTAATAACACTAAAATAAACAACTTTAATGGATAGCTCTCAAAGTGGTGGGTAAGTTTGTTTTACGTTTGGATATTTTTTTGTTTTACTTTATTTATTGAGGTAGGAAAGAGAAAATGTCACCGCGGGTAAAGCCGCAAGCCGAACCCTAGTCCTACCAAGTAAAAGAAACATTTTATTTAATATATGTAAAGTTTTAAAAGTAATATAATGATGTGTGTTTACACATATATACATATAAATATAATATGTTTGTTTAAATAAAGCTCATTTCAAGCCCTTATGAGATTCAAGTTTTGAAGTCATTTTTCGTACGTATTGTTTTGATGGGTTTTGTTTTAATTAGGTTTGGTGCTTAGTTATACTATATTTTTAAAGTGTAAAAATGCGAGGGAAGCTATTGAGACCAGTCGTGGCGGAGGGTTGCAAGAGTGACTGTGAACGCGGCAGGTTGTTGGTTTGATTCCCACTCGAGGAAATAAAATATTTAATATTTTTGAGTTCCCTCTACCTACCCTGCTGTGTGCTGAATACAGTGTGAAGTTAAAAAAAATATTCTTGGTTGTGTGACGGAACAACTGAATCAAAACGAATCGCAAGGTATAAAGCTGTCATAGGGATAACTTGGATAACCTAGTGAACCTACCACGGAAAATATAAAAAAATTGAAGGAGTGTCCAAAATTTCTATTAGAATAATAAAAGTCGGGATTTTACATATTATATTACAAAACTAAGAGCAAACTCGGCATTCGCCGAACTTCCTACGGGAACGATAAAAAGACCGAGTTTTAAGGTTTTTGTATTCAACACAGACGAAGTTGCTGAATAAAACTGTGTCTTTACTTCATTACACTGTGAACGTAATAAGGTAAGCCCACGCGTTTTAAATATCAACCATGTGGTCTATCCAATTAAGCTATACGTATAATACATATGTACCATTATTCACTACAGCTCCGTGTTCACTACAGTACAGTAGTAGTGATGTTGCTTGATGTTATTACATCAATTTATAAACAACTAAAATTATTTTAAAGAAAAGTTTCAAAAATAAATAAATATATAAATCTACAAAATATACTATATAACAATAATAATTTACAAAGATCTCACATTTTTCTAAAAACCATAATCGACTTCATAGAAGTGGATTATTTAAGGCGCTACGTGACTACGGCGTAGCATCTGCTACGTACAAAGTGCCGTACTATAAAAGTTTTTTTATAATATTTTTCCTTTTTTAGTGACGATCTAGCGTAGAGGCCTGCTTGTAAACGCGACAACTATAATATGTTCAATTCTCCTTTTGGGATAAGCAATTATTGTAATGTCTTCGCACTGGTAAGTGGATTATCGAAGGCGCCACTAACGAGCCAAAGCACAGCGTTGAGTTCCGTCACACTAATAACTAGAAAACGTCCCGAAAACGAATTGTATTCCGTTCTCATCCTCCCTTTAAAACAGAAAGTGCCCTCTGCCTACCATGCTATATGAGGGATACAGGGTAAAGCTGAAAAAATCATCCCTCTGAAAATTGAATCATTTACAGCCGGATCTGTCTTACTCTGAAGTCAAATCAAATATAAAAAAACAAATGAAAGTTTAACTTAATATGCAGTTAGCGTGTTACAAACGGAAACACATTTGACTGGATAACGTATAAAATGATAATTAATAGCAACTTAGTTACGACACTTTCGCACGAAAGTGGTATTTTTTTCATAAAGCGACGAGACACAGTGTCACGTTCACTTTATGGTCGTTTGTCACGTCACTTTAACTGCTTATTTAGCTGCTGCATGCTGCATCCTTCATACAACAGTGTAGGCAGAGCTCTCTTAAGGTCAATATACTGCTCTCTCCACTGTTAACCTATTTTTAAACGCAAGTCAATTCTAAGCTGCGGTTTGTTTCGTTACCAGAGCAAAAAAAATAAAAATAACCTATTCTCATGAGTATATATGAATCAACCCCACAATCGTCACGCTGAGCATGTAAGTGACATTGTTTAGAACTGCATAATGTTAGAGTATTATCGTTTTCTTCCAGGACTTTTCTTCTAGTACACGTGCTTGTGTGCTTTTTGTAAATAAATAATCGGACACGCTCATTAAAAAATCTAAAAAAACTTAATTTCCATTTTATAGAACTACAGAGTTATCTCTGAGCCACGCGTATAGTCGACTACATAAAAGCGTCGTTTGAATATATATGTATGTATTATATCCGTACTGACAAAACCGCAGACGTGGGGCGCTCCTTCAATTTAACATATATATATGTATGTGCATCTATGTGTTCTTGTACAACAACTAAATAATTTTCCATTTGCAAGAATGGCACATCTTAAAAAGAAAAGTAAAGAGATATTACTACTATGTTATACTTAACTTAAATTAGCTGCACGCTTTATTCCTAGCGGGGTAGTCGGTGCTATATATGTATATTATGCTACGGTCTCTACATACCTCTTTATACATGCTCTCCGTCATCCCAATGATTTTTACGTGATCTTCCTCCAGTATCTTTGTTACTGTGTTTCGAAGGTCAACCGAGGTCTCCTCCTACCTCTCTTACCGCTCACTTTTCCATCAGCAATCATCATCTACTTTCACTCCCATGTCACTTTGTTTCATTCGTTGGAGACAGCTATCCAAATACGAACTGAACAACCAAGCTGACATGGCGCGTCCTTGTTTAACACCCAATTGAATGTCAAGCCAGGGCGACATGCCAGCTCCTACTTGCAAGATCCATACAGCCTCTTACAGGTCTAAAACCTTTCAACTATGTTAAACAATTTGATAATATTGATGATACTGTCAATTGCCACATGATAAAGGCCATCTTATTAAAGCTACATCTATTAAATTGAAAAAACTTTGCAAGTAACAAAATAGTTTTATTAAAATAGTTGTATTGTCCGGACAAAGCGCCGTACGCCCGTTTTACGGTCACAAAAATCGTCCCACCGAGAGGGTTTTTCACTATGTGGTAGATGAATTTTGAATCAAGTGGTTTAGCAAACGCTCGAACAACACTACGGCCGCTGGTCGTCGAGGAAGCGAAAGGTCTGCCAAATACCACAAATTGCCTACTGTCAAATTCATAACATCTCACATATATATTTTTACTTCAATATGGAAGGCTTAATGAAAGAATTATATTAAAAGAAACAAATTATAATTATGAAATCAAAAATATCGTATACGAGAAAGCACCGCCTTAAGTGCAATAACACAAAAAAAATGCAACGAGCGATTGATCGGTATATTATACAGGTTTTATATGCAAAAAAAACAGCTTAAAGATGATGTGACAACACTATGATTGAGTTCTGCCACGCGGCACGCTATGTTTTAAGTTCAAGGGTGGAAGTGGAAGAACGGAGTCTCTTAACACTATACGAGTATAACAATGATTGTGGAGTTCTATAATATATATATTTTTTTAGATTTACACATTTTTCTGCGCATAGCAGAGTAGGCAGAGGGAAGCTTTAAACCTAGCAAAGCGATGAAATTAAATTATAAAATATTTCATTCCCCCGAGTGGGAATCGCAACGATAATTGTCGCGTTTACAGTTGCACATCTCGCCTCATAATATTTTTTATAAGGTATTTTTTTTATAAAAAAACTTATAAAAATAGGAACATCATGAAATTGGAACATGAAATTTCAAAGAGGCGCGGGTTTAAATCCAATTTTTTATAACTTTTTCAATATATATATATATATATATATATATATATATATATATATATATATATATATATATATATATATATATATATATTTAAAATGTGGAATAACACTTTTCTTTAAAATTCTAATACTGTCTCATATATTCACGCTCTTCATTCAATGTGCTTAAAACCACAAAAGTTTACGCTCCAGAAAATTATGATGAAACTGCTATTTAATTATGTTTTAAGGGCCATTCGTACGCAGGATAAGAAAAGTATATACATAGCCGTCTTGCCGCAGAGGCACAAGCGTGTGACGCGACGGTAACGCGACGGTTTTTTACGATCTCTTTGGTAAAGTAGCAAAGCGCGGCGTTGAGTTCCGCCACTCAACACAGAAAGTGGGGAATAGAAGCGTTTTAATGTTGTTGAAAAAAGTTGGAATGGAGTGTCTTAATACTGAGTTCCCAGGTTTCCTCTGCCTACCCTGCAAAGTGCGGGAATACTAACTACTAATACTATAAGAATATATGAGTAAATAAAAAATTAGTAGAAAACAACACCGAGTTCATGCATCAAAACAAAACAAATCCACTGCAAAACTACAAAAGTGGTGAATATGCAATTGTACCCTGAACTAAGCACCACACAGAGCCAGCGTGTCGTGTGTCGTCGTCGACGGCATTATTCATGCAGACAGTGCTCTCTCAGAAACGATACCAGCTTTTTTAAGTTCAACCAACTTTAAATAGCGTTTATTATCACATGTCTTGCGTTTAGTGATGTGGACAAAAAGAAAATTAGTTCATTTTCTTCGTTTCTTACTCTTTCTTTATTTTGGCCATATTTTGGTCAATAAGGGCTATTTATTTCCAACGAAAGGAAGTCTCAATACTGGGATGTAATAGTGTATGAACGTAATAGTGGTGAAATTTGTCACTAGATTATCTGTGTTTTCCATCAAAGTAACTTAAAGAAAACCTTTTCTAGCGAATATATTGTCTAACCAATCTAATCTAAGCCAAGAAACATAAATAGAGAGATTTGATTTAAACCAAATTAAATTTAAAAAGACTTCGCTTTTAAATAACTAAAATGAAACAAACACTAAACATAACATAGTACTTTAAGCAGAAGGTCTATCTGAAATCTAGGTTAAAGCCTAAATAAATACGTCCATCTCCCAAAAGTAGATTGATTCAAAAGGACCTACCTAGTAAATCAGTCAGTTCTGGGTCAGAGTACCCTCTTCCTTACCCACCCGGTGTCGCTGTAAAAGCCAATAGTCCTAACAGCATTAACCTCAAGTTCGAAAAAAAAAAAGAAAAAAATAAATCAGTCAGTCCTTCCCATTTCCCGTCCTTTAAATATATATATCTCATATTGTGCTGAGAAATGAGCTTCACCAGATGGCAGATATACACACAATTGATATTTAAGATATTTAAGAGTCACAAGCAATGCAGGTCAGTGTTCATCATAATATAGTAGGGCTCGCAAGAATGTAAGTGACGTCACAACGCCTGAATGGATAGCAAGGCCGCAGATAATTAATACTCATAAGTTAATTATTAATCATGACATGGATTTCACGAATGATGTTTTGTTACGCAATAGGAGACACTGAAAAAATTCTACAGAAAGCCCATTAGGGTGACATGACATGTGTTGGCGACCACAGTACCTATGGAGTTTATGGATAAATTCCAATTGTTATTTCTGTGATTTTTTTTGTAATTTCTATCTACATTTTAGCTGTATTTGTTTCGTTAAATAAAAAAGATTATTATCATCAAACTTCTTGAAAGAAGCGTCAATTTTAAAAGCCACTACCAACCAACCAACCAGTCCAACAGTGTCGTACAAAATACACGCTCTAAGATTCCCATGCAAATGTGATACAATGAAAGATGAAAATGATCCTTCAAACTGACTTAAACGCGAGACGCCCGAGACGAGAGGGGTACAAGTTTAGTGCTTTTACATTATAAACAACTGACCTATTTAGAAAGCACATACATAGTATCATACTAGTTGTCTTTCATAACTTCGTCTGAATAAAAATGTATTGTATTTAATATATTGTACATGTATTGTATTTAATTTTGCAATTACAAGTGCTTTAAAATTAGGACATGGTAAAAAGGTGAGTAATCTCAGTCCCACATGAAGCGACCATGGTTGAGGAAGGCAGTTCTACTAAGAGAAAGAACAGAAGGGAAATTAAATAAAGAAATCCACACCTTAATTTATTTGTTTTAGTTTCACGCTGTCCCCGCACATAGCAGTATTAGCCCAGTGTTAAAACACTACGTTCTCCATGAAGACACTTCCAATTATTTCAAATCCAATTATGTCGTATAGTGGTTTAATTGTTTTATTTAGTTTGTTATTAATGCCTTTATTTCTCAGTATCATTCATTCCCCCAAGTAGGTATAGAACCTAAAACCTGGCTTACACACTGCGTCAAGACAGCCTCGTGCAGGGAGTTGAACAGGCGTATGTAAGTAGTCCAAATATTTACTTGCTTGACACCATCAAATGTCAGTACTGTCAGTCTTACAGTTAACTACAACCGGCTTTCGAAGAAAATAGAAGAAAAAATACTAAGAATCAATTTGGCGACTCTAAAAGTCATCTTTAACGGCGTCCTTCCCTCGTTTACGTCGGAAAGTTCAATTTATCAAACTGACAGATATCTTTTGGTCGAGATAAAAAAGGCCGCTCAGTAACACATTTTGGGGTTGTGTAACGGTTATGGTACAGTAGTTATTTTCGTTCTTACTAGAATTTCATTTAGCAAATTTTGAAAATGTGTAAGTTTTGATAAAGGAATTAATTGTTTAATATTTTGTATTGCATGATACTGAAGAGGGAACGATATATAACGAAAAATCCTTGCCACTCAATTAAGCTATTATAGTTTCTGAGACTAGTGGGTTCAACAAAACAAAAATATAGAACTACTTACATCATTTTCTTATGATTTACGCTGCATTTCGCACATAGCAAATGTCATTTATGTCGAGGAAACCTATGAACCTAATGTAAGTGTCTTAACACTGTTCCCATTAAGACACTTCCGCTATCAACTTTACGCATAATTCTGAGGACATTGCGTATTGGGTGGTGAAACTCAACGACGCGCTTTGCTTCGTTACCATATATTCCTCGAGTGGGAATCAAATCCACACTTTTCGTGTTTACAGTCGCTTGTACTTTGCCACACGACTGGCCTCTACTTACATCATACACAAATTTATCACATAACTTGTTTTCGTAGCAAACATTTAAAGACCACACGGTTTAGTCGTTTAATAAAACAAAACAACAAACAGTCACATTACACCGCGACGCCTAAACTTCTGTATATACTTTTTGCGCTATTAAAAATACTTTCAACGTTCCGCTGAAACGCTACGCGTGTTATTTTCATAATGACACTTTTTTAACCGACTGTTAAAAAGAAACAATAAATTTAAATACATATTTCATTTCCTCGAGTGGGGATCGAATCCAAAACCAGTCACGTTAACACGACTGGCCTCACAGTTTGATATGTATATCGATTTCACCAGACGTGAAGTTGAATAACTGATATTAATTTCAGCTTGATACCTCCGCGTCATCTTGAGTTAAATGGTCTTGACTTCGTTTTCGGGATAAGGAACCTTAAGAACATAAGTCACTAAGTACTTTTAATAATAAGTACTTTTCAATTGATAATTATTCATGTATTCCTGTTAACAGTAACTATGTTAACAAAAAATAAACAAAAGATAAATCCTTCAAAAGCAGCAACAAATAGTATACACTTAGTACACATTACAAATAGTAATAGTCGAGGCCGTCCTGAAAACGATGGCTCCACAGATTTGATTTTAGTATTTTTCATAATTTAGGAGAGGCAAGGGAAATAATTACATTTTCCTCCCGATGCGCAAAATCAATGCGCAAAAGTTCAGAACGACTTACATTACATATCAAGGCGGCCACGACTCATCGACCGTACTGTACCAAAGTAGCAAAGCCTCTCATCTCGACACACATCTCGGGACAAAGGACGAAGCGAGGAATTACGGGACGGATAAGCTTATAAAACACAGATTCACGCTTTCTACCGCATCGCAGGGTAGGCAACCAAGCACCGCTCAATTTACGAGAGCCTGTTTTCAATTTTACAATCTGGTAATATAAAGCGCGGCGTTGAATTCCTACAATCAAACGAAACGTATTAACGAAGTTGAACGGAGTGTATTAACACTAGGTTCCCTCTGGCTACCCTGCAGTATGCGGGATACGGCGCGGAATTCAGTGCTTTGTCTTCTAACTGAGCGAGAACATAAAAAATATTCTTTTACCTGAGCGGGAATAAAACCTAAAACCGTTGTGCTTTTAGTTACAAGTTTTTTTTATCTTATATGAGCTTATTGCTTATCATTTATTTATAGATATATGTACATCCATAAATGGTAATTGAATTATAAACTATATAAACTACCATAATTAAAAACAAACACATATGCTAATTTAATAGCGCGGTCGTAAAACAAATAAACGTGCCAAGTCCGAATCGATTTGTGTAAGAGAATTCTGTAAAGTTTTAACTGATTTAAGAAAAGGGGTTATCAGTTTGACACGTACATATATGATATTGTTGGAATTATTTAGCACAAAAAGAACCTTCACGCCTCTCCCCGCATAGCAGGCTAAACACATGGAACCGGGAAGGAGAGTTGGATAATATTTAAGTAAAATTATTAATGTTTGTTTAAGCTTTCAAGAATGTTCATCAATTTCACCACTCAGCTTCTCCGAAAGTCATCAAATAATGTACCTGTAAAGATAACAAACTTAACGTTAATGAAATGTTAAAGAATTAGAACCATCTGAAATATTAAAAATATTAGTAGGAATTTCGTATATATTTCATTGTGACTGAATTTTATTATACCTAGTTTTATTATACCTGAAATACCGTCATTTCAATATGTTTAATCTTAAGTTACAAATACCATTAACCCATTAAATTAATAAATATAATGTTTTAAAGCTTCACGCTGTATCCCGGATATAGAAGGGTAGGCAGAAGAAATTTCGTGATATGAAAAAACCTAACCCTGGCTAGGAATCGACCTCAACCCTCGCATTTTAAGTAGATTTTATACGTTTTTTTTTCTTTTTAAGGAATTTCAATATGATTTATACTAAACTAGCAAAATAACACTAACACATTATAATTAACATGAATTTATTATTATATAAACATTAAAATTATCACATTTCACAAACGACGCCACTCAGCACTATGGTGGAACCCATAAACTATTTACGAGGTCCTGAGACTGAGGAATTGAATATTTACATTAGGCCCTATTGTTATTATATAGAAGGTAAAATCAACCTTAAATTATTAAGAATAGAATCTAAATTAACCGTTAAGTTACAAGCAGAGCAAGTTTTGGAAATATCACCCATAATATAAAAAAATAGAATTAAAAATTCAATGGCAAGTTGAAACATCGACAATATGTTGTTTGTTTGGAAACTTTTATTTTAATGACTGTACAAGAAAATTTTTATCTTATGTCTTTATAAAAAGGTTACAAATGATGTAAGCTTTCAGTAGTATATAATAGGCAGAACCCTAAATGTACCCAAAACAGTCGAAATTCATATAAATGATTGGGATGTATTAATAATTTTTGACGTCACGTTGGCGCCATTAAAAGGAGAAAAAACAGCTTCACACATTTTCCCGCATAACAGGGTGAGCAAATGCAGTCTAGTCTTAAGACACTTCGTTACCCATGCGTCAATATTTTTTAGGGACTTTAAATAAAATGTTTACGAAAATTATGCAGGTCCTAGTGACACGTCACTCTGTTTCTGAAGGACTGCGGATGCGACGTGGGAACTAACTGTTAAGATACTCCATTCTCATTAGAAGCTTTAGTTCCCCACTTTCCGCCGACTTCTGGATTATATTTAATTTGAGTGGCTGAACTCAACGTAAAAAAATTAACACTTTATTTAATACTTTGCCTACAGTTGCTGGGGACTATTGTAGTTTCTTTTATATTGATTCTTGGATATCCAGGATCAAGTGTTACGTAAATAAACATACGAATTTATTTTTTTTATTTACATTAATATAAAATTATCACGGAATTTTACACATCCTTTTACTACATTGCAGAAACCAACCCAAAAAAATCTTTTAAATGCTGACTCAAAAAAGAATGTCAAAAGGCACAATTTTTCCATCATAAAGCAGAGTAGATACTCGTAGATGAAACATAGTGTTACGGCACTCCGTCCGACACGCGTCGCGATCGAACCTACAACTATCACACCGCGCTACGCTGCGGCCTCCCGGGAAAATCCAGAGACGATCCAAAAAACCAACAAACTTCATATAACCTGTCGTTTTTAAGTACCTATAAGCTTGTAATTAAATAACTTGTCTCATATATTTTGAGATAAAAAACACTTGTCATTCGACACCGATGTCCGATATTTTATGGGCAACCAGAAAGGATGCGGTCGAAATGACCGCATAAGCTGCAATGTCACATGGATTTTAATAAAACGTGTTATTATATTGATTTTGTAGGATTTCTTTGGGTTTCAAATAATCTCTAAAATCCTCAACTTTGGGAAAAATTATTAATATTTCTTTCTATATTTGAAATATTTGTTTCTTTAAAATAATTTTTGGTATGGCGCGGCGTTAGGTTCCGCTTCACGTTTACCTACCTTTGTGCTTTGTGCTTGTGCAGCTTATTAAAAAATAAGTGAATTATAAACAAAACAAAATGTCACACTGCATCAACTAAATTAACATATCCAGTAACGCTCGCGCTATCAAGACGAGAGCAATGATGTATCATTTATCAAAATCGGTTCACCGGTTTAACAGTTACAAGGGATCAAGAACGTACATACCTAAGTACTAATAACATAACCCTCCTTTTAGGCTTCGCCGCAGTTGGGTCATATGAAGTTACATGCAGATTTTTTTGAATATCAAATAATTTACCACCGGTTAACTAGTTATTACCTCAGACCGGCGAAACCGGCGCAAGACAACTTTATTATTTAGATACTTCCGTTCTCCGCTTGTCGCTCGGATTCGATACAATACCGCGTATAAATGGCACATTTTATTTTAACAAAGCGGAGAAAAGAAATATATATACTTTTTTAAAGAACAACTCTACGACTAATTGTTTGTAAAAAAAATATAATTAAAATGGTAACTATAAAGTTGTTTAACACAAACAATTTATAACGTACAATTTATAAATAAGTGCAGTTACTGAAACGTTCATGACGCAGTGGTTCACGCGTGCGACCGTCGTAGGTTCGATCCACTCGGAGAAATGAAAAATGCAATATTTTCATTTTTATCGCTTTGGTAACTAGTCCAATTACGGCGTTGATTTCCCCCAGCCAACCCACAATGAGTCGAGAGTTCGCCAAAAAGGTCCCCAGGTTTCCTCTACCTACTTTACTATGTGCAAGAACAAAAGAACAAACTACAGTTATATTAAACTGTATGATCATTCATCTATGTCGGGGAATCCAACCCGCCGTGCTTCCGCTGCGACACGACGGTCTCCATAGGCCTGTAGTCTAAAACTAGAGAATACTAAAATTCAAGTATTATTATATATATTATATATATTCAAACACATATATATTATATATATAATATATATGTGTTTATATAACACATATATATTACATATATATTATATATATTCAAACACACAACCTTCGCAAACAAATCAAGCAACTATACCACGACGGTTTAATATTAATTAATAACAGAATAAATACAAAATAACGATTTCAATAACCGATACGATGTAATTAGCCCTGTAGCTACAATGTATTTATTGCTGCAGTACCACCTGCTTTGAATCCACGATCCTCCCCTGCTTCCTGTATAATAAAGAAAGCATTTTGCTAGAAAAGACGACGGCCTCCGTCGTGGCGCAGTAAGCACGAGGGTTGTGAATTCGATTCCTACTCGAGCGGATGAATTATTTAATGTTCTTATTTCCTCGCTGTGGTACTAAGACACTGCGCGTAGTTGTACTAAATTTGGCGGGAAGTTACAGAAGACACTCCGTTTCCATCAAGACACTTCTTCAAGAAATCAAGAGAAAGAAAAATGAATTGAACCCACAACCACTGTGTTGACAGTCAGATGCTACTACGCCGTGTTGGCAATGTCTCTATTAAGTTCTTTGATTTTCACGATTATTACACATTTTAAATGACCGAAATGATGGAGTCTGACCCGTGACCACGGGCTACTGGAAAATGTTCGAAACGTCGGGTATCCCAAAATGTATAAAAATACTAAATTTACGCGATTAATCCGGTTAAAATAGTTTCATTTAAAATGTCTGTATTACCAAATTACCGCGTGATGTCTAAAATATATTACGTGGCTATTCTAATTTGGATTCGAATGCAAATTTACATACATGCACTTTTACATATACATATATATCTGTATTTTAATTAAAACGTTGCGTTTTCATTTGGTTGAGCAATTACGCTTGGCCAGGATACCTAGGTAACCTAGATCTAGCTTCGCACTATTTAAATACTAATTAAATACTATAATAATGACCAATAAGTCGTCGTGCAACCGTGGGACAGCGCCTGATAGTAAATTATGGTTGTGGATTCGATTCCTGTTTGGATATTATTAAGTTATGATACATTTACACATATTATTAAGTTGCCCAACTCGACACGAAATATTTCGAACTCGGACCAAGAAAGTTATGTTTTTTATTTTTGTATTTTTTGCTATACCCCGCATATATAGCAGGGTAGGCAAAAAAAATGTAGTGTTAAGACATTCCGTTTCCAGGTACAGCCTAATTTTCAAGACATTGCTTTAAGTGGCGGATGCAGTGCCACGTTTTGACTTCTTGATCATATATGAAAAAATCTGCCCTCCGAGTGGAAATCGAATTCACAACAATCACAGTTATAGACAGACGCTACCCCGTTAGGTCAAGACGACCTCACGTTATAAAAAATACAACATTAAAATTACATTTTTATTCTACAATTTTCGCTCAATGCTCGACTCATCTTCACGTAAAGGTTTTTGCGGTTATAAATTCTCGTTTATTTACATAAAATATTTAAAAGGGCGAGCTTATCTGCGGGGCTCGAGGGCGGCCCGCAGGTACACCGTACATCGTACACGACTAAACGTCGAATGCTTCGTCAAATGCTCATTAATGCGGAGACGCACGTGTTCGTTGTGCGGTGCGAGTGAGAGCGGCAATGAAAAAATATTCAAATAAAATTAACTATTCAAGAAAACGTCAAACAGGGCGTGCCCGTGGCGCATCGTAAATGACAGTAAACGCGACAATTGTGGCTTGAATTCATACTTAAAGGATTGAATTATTTATTAGTTTCATTTGTTGGCTCTGGTAACAAGACAAAACGCGGCGTTCAGTTTCACCGTTCAATACCTCGAAAACAGGGCGGAACGGAGTTTCTTAGCACTGGATTGCTTGATTGGTGGACCTCTTCTTATATGCGGCATAGCATCAGGCTCGAAAATTAAACGATATTTTTCTTAATATATGTTTGAGATTCAAACTAAAGGTTTAAAGGGAAGTCAACGACATGTTACTATTCTGTATTTTCCAAAAGATCAAAAAAAAGTATCAAAAAGTTGTAAAAAAACTAACGTAAAAGTTTATTAGACAGGCGCAAAAATATTCGTATATTTAATAAAAAAATTAAAAACCATTATGAAAAGAATTTCAGCCCACAACTATCGCGTGTAACCAGGCACATTTCCATTACCACGATGGCGTCATTTAATTTGTAAGTAAAATAAAATGTAAATTAAAATTTATGATATCTTCCAAAGTGTAGTGTTCCTCTCCGTAATTAATGTAAAGAACAATCTTTATCTAAATTAAATTCACAAAGAAACATGTATTTATCGGAAAGATATTAATACTTAGTTAATGAAAACGATTTTAACATAAATTTCATCTTTTATTGTTATTTTAAATGGTCACGGAGATTTAAAAATGCTGTCGGCACTTTATTCTTTACTTTAAAAAGATAAAACCAAGATATGACTTGTAAATAAGCAATTTTTTAAATTGTCAAATATAATTTTTTAAACTATACAATTTCTACTCTTTACATGATGTGTACACGTGTCCTCTGCCATACAGAGGCATGGCAGAGGATATCTAAAATAAGTCACTACGCATTGACTGTCAGACGATGTCCTACCATTGTGCCACGACTGTAAGTGATATTGTGTATCCATAAAAATATCTTTAGATATAGCCTGTTAGATGGCGAAACTTAACACCGCACCATTTTAAAATTGCATATAAGCTCCGCTTACAGTGCGACCCCGCGCTCAGTGACGTCTATATTTGTCTCTAAACATCTGCTCTGAGCCGACTAATTTAACCTCAGACATGACTACGGTGTTCCATTATACGTTGTTAATATTATATATCTAACTGATAAACGGTTTCGAGCTGTCTGGTTGTATATATGATTATTTTTCTTGCGGCTTCGCCCGCTTCAAATACAAACTACTCAGAGATTACCTCTCATGCTAATATTTCTCAGGCTCTCCCCTTATTATTACTCAGTTCTTGTTACTCATGGCTGGTGATACAACATTGATAACAGGACTATCCAACATAAAAAATCTATTCGAACTAGAAGTACCTGAGATTATTTATTTATAAGGTATATAGTGTAATATACTAATATACATTGTAATATACTAATAATACGTAACAAGAAAAAAATATTGTTTAAAGCGTTATTCCACTTCAACGGGGGTTCAAAAGTGGTAGGTTTAACGCTTTAACCTCACTTACTCCAGCGTGTTACGCTGGAGTAAAAAGATGGTGGTAAAGTCAACAAAATAATAGCATAATAACAAGGCGTAATAGAACGTGACGATTATTCTTATATATTCAAATCCAATATTTTATAATTGGATTCGAATAATGTATAATAATGGACGTATTATATAGAATATTGATTTATTTTACATTTTCAAGCTGTACCTACCTTTCCATTTGGAAAGGTAGGCAAACGAAACCTTATGTTGAAATAAGTCACTTTTTCACCGCGCACCACCCTATTTTCGAGACATTACTCGATGAGTGGCGAAACTCACCGTAGCTCTTTGATTTGGTACCAGTGCGAGATAATTATAAAAATAATATGTGACTGTTTAATACATATGCATATATGTAGATTTTATAAAAGTAAGTACTATTAAGTGATCCTGCACTTGTATTGTTTGGAATAGAAAATAAAATATTTTCGAGGCCTGGTAGTGCCGGCGTTTTCCTAGATTCAGCAGCAGTATAAGACACTTGGCACTACGGTTTCCTCCCGACAGAAAATGACGTGAACGACACAACATATAAAATCTCGTTAATTCCCTTTTAGTTAAGAATTTTAAAGAGATAATTCCCTACACTTTCTAAGAACCCGTCATGCTAATTTCGGCGTTCTACGCCGAATAGTTTCATCTGTGCGTTTATTAAATGAAACTAATTTAACCGGATTAATCGCGTATATTTAAGATTTTACATTTTTGGAAACCCGACGTTTCGAACACTTTACAGTAGTCCGTGGTCACGGGTAGACTGAGGTGGCATTCGTCTGTCAGTTGATATAATTATCATATCAAACTACCGCCAGCGATTTCTTAATTGCCTCGCGTACTGCCCTGGATTCCTGCAGAATGAGCTGATAGTATCTTGCCCTCTGGTATGGTGGGTTTGAGACTTCAATGATTTTATGAGTGGGTCCCAGGTGGTAGAAAGTTTCCAGCCATCCTCTCTATTGAAATTAGGATGTTTTTGTATTTCAATAGCCTCACGGATCATCCGAGGAATGAATCTATTTTCCTTAGCGAGGATTTGAGGATTATCAAACCTAATGTAGTGGCTGGGTTTATCCGCAGTATGCTCACACACAGCTGACTTCGATACATGCCCATTCTTGATATCTGAGATGTGTTCCTTCACCCTAACACCGATGCTTCTCTTTGTTTGACCAATGTATGATAAGCCACAATCACAGTCTAGTTTGTATACACCTGCACTCTGTAAAGGAATATTACTTTTTATTGGTCTCAAGAATTGGCTCACTTTCCTGTTAGGCTTGAATATGGTTTTTATTGAAGCTCTTCTTAAAATGTTGCCAATCCTGTCTGTAACCCCCTTCACATATGGTAGAAATGCAGGCTGTCTCTCTACTGTGGGTGGCTTGTTGGTATTCTGAGAACGCTGGCGGGGAACTGGCAGCTTGTTCTGACGAAGAGTATTCTTCACCTGGCGAAGCTCGTCCCCTAGGTGTTCAGCGTCACAGAGGTGGTGGGCTCTCTGAAACAAAGATTTGCCAACGGTAAAGAGAGCCCACCACCTCTGTGACGCTGAACACCTAGGGGACGAGCTTCGCCAGGTGAAGAATACTCTTCGTCAGAACAAGCTGCCAGTTCCCCGCCAGCGTTCTCAGAATACCAATAAGCCACCCACAGTAGAGAGACAGCCTGCATTTCTACCATATGTGAAGGGGGTTACAGACAGGATTGGCAACATTTTAAGAAGAGCTTCAATAAAAACCATATTCAAGCCTAACAGGAAAGTGAGCCAATTCTTGAGACCAATAAAAAGTAATATTCCTTTACAGAGTGCAGGTGTATACAAACTAGACTGTGATTGTGGCTTATCATACATTGGTCAAACAAAGAGAAGCATCGGTGTTAGGGTGAAGGAACACATCTCAGATATCAAGAATGGGCATGTATCGAAGTCAGCCACCCTATTTTCGAGACATTACTCGATGAGTGGCGAAACTCACCGTAGCTCTTTGATTTGGTACCAGTGCGAGATAATTATAAAAATAATATGTGACTGTTTAATACATATGCATATATGTAGATTTTATAAAAGTAAGTACTATGTACTTGTATGAGGCCAGCCGTGGCGCAGTGGCACGAAGTGTGACTGTAAAACCGACTGGTTGTGGGTTCGATCCCCACTCGAGGAGATGAAATATTTACTTAAATTTATATTTCCATTTCTTCGCTCTGGTGTCAAGGCAAAGCGCGGCGTTGAATTCTGCCACTCAACACGCAAGGCCTTCAAAATCGGCAGAAAGTGGGGAACGGAGTGTCTTAACACTAGGTTCCCTCTGCCTACCCTGCTGTGTGCGGGATATAGCGTGAAGCTAATTTAATTTTTTTTTTTTTAAGTACTATTAAGTGATCCTGCACTTGTATTGTTTGGAATAGAAAATAAAATATTTTTGAGGCCTGGTAGTGCCGGCGTTTTCCTAGATTCAGCAGCAGTATAAGACACTTGGCACTACGGTTTCCTCCCGACAGAAAATGACGTGAACGACACAACACATAAAATCTCGTTAATTCCCTTTTAGTTAAGAATTTTAAAGAGATAATTCCCTACACTTTCTAAGAACCCGTCATGTTAATTTCGGCGTTCTACGCCGAATAGTTTCATCTGTGCGTTGTCTGTCATTTAGTAACAACAGAAGAGTTATATATAGGTAATTTTTTGATCACAAATAGGTATCTGCCATCGATCGGTAGGATAAGGCAATAATGACAAGTTACAAAAATCTCTTCGCCTATAAAAAAAATCTATAAAATAACAAGCAAAACCACGACATAATAACAGTATAAAAAATCTATTCCAGAGTCCATTCATCTTGTTCATTAATGCTTCACTCCTTTTAATTTTATACTGACGTCCAGATCGGTCTTTATAGATATAGGGCCTATAAATAAAACTGTTAGTAGCATAGTTTTAACTTTAGTTTGTCTTCAATAATGGTGTTAATTGATTGATATATATTGATATATACGTGAAATCTTCACGCTGTATCCAGCATAAGCCTAGCAAGGTAGGTAGAAAAACTAGTGTTAAGGCACTGCGTTGCTTTTCAGATATTTTCGCATTCTGGAAGCATTTCAAATTGATAGTAGTAGGTACGTACTTATAATTCTGAACAACTTATACTGAGACGACAAATACTTTTTTCTAATAGCTGCGATGCTCTGGTTCCTCAGCAGATGTTCCAGATGGATAACAATATATTTATCAATGCAATATGCTCGTTCCCGAGAACAACTTTTTTGTAAATCAAAAACGATTTATTTAATTCTTACAACGCTTACGCTTAGTTTCGTTACCAGGGCGAAGAAATGAAAATAAGTCATTCCTGAGAGTAATAATCGAAGGAAATGGTTGCAACCATTTCCTTCAGACATGTCGCTGCGCTACGACGACGGCGTAATTACTCTATAAAATATACAAAATACGTTAAGTTATAGATAAAACCTCATATAAAAAAAATCGTAGCATTTTTCAAGTGTGCACCCACTAACGTCACTACCGCAGGAACTCACTCAAGATCTCATGAATATTGAAACTGTTGTTAACGAGCGAGCCTGCACGCGTATCTTTATTGATTATTAATATGGAAAAATATAAAAATAAATTTTAATAATCTAAGCGAGAACACTACGGTCGTAGGTTCGATTCTCACTCGGGGAAATCTCTGGTAATAAGACAGGTACCTCTAGTAGTAGTTTAAATTTTCGCTACCTATTGTAAAGAGAATCGCCTTTGCCTACCCTGCTACATGTGAGATACCGCGACGAGCTGCATTTTTCAACATTTTTTGTTTAGCCTCTTGCTGTATCTCACAAATAGCAGGGTAAGCAAAGGGAACTTAGTGTTAAGACACTCCTTTCCCTACATTCCACCTGAATCCAACACACTGCACGATGACTGGCAGAACTCAACGCCGCGTTTCGTCTTAACAAGGAGATCTGGTTCAAATTCCTAGACAAGTTCATAACTCACCTACAATGTGCATGTCGTAGGCAGAACTTGTATACGCCCACTAACTCAACAACATTCGTAGTTTGGTACCGTTTAACTGCCTGGAAATGAACTGATAAATACTATATATACCTATCTATATGTAGATACGAATTAAGGTCACTCATTAAATCTAGATGGTATAGGTAAAATTGTTAACAGATTTAACAAAGATATATAAATAAAGCTACAAATAATGCAAGAAATCATTGATAGGAACAAATTAACTTATTTGAAGGTACTATTAGGTTATACTTTCCCATTCCCATTTTTAGCATCGTGCTGTATCTTGAACATGTCATATAATAGGCGTGGACCAGGGAACCCAATGTTAAGTCACCCCGTTTCCCATGGCATGTCTAAATTTTTGAGACTTTCTGTCGACGCCACACATTGTTTTTTACCAGAGCTAAGAAATAAAAATAATGCATTCCCCCAAGTGCCACTGTGCCAAAACAGCCTCCTCCTTTTTAGAAGTCGGTCAAAAATCAAAAATTGCCTATCGCAATATTTCCAACTATAACAATGTCAATGTCGGTGGACTTCCCGCGGCGAATTAGAAACTAATAAATGAGAAAAGTTCAGTATGATTGAAAAAGTTGTTCGGAGACATCATTCACAAGGTTGATACAATTTAGTTACAAATTAATTTTATTATACGACCGAGAGGTCCGTCGTGTACGTGCTGGTTCCGTACCAATTTAGTAATAAAAAATATTTTTGAGGCCAGTCGTGGCAAACAGGGCACAAGAGTGCGACTATAAGCTGGCTATTCTTCGCACGGGTAACGAGGCAACGCGCGTCGTTGAGTTTCGATACTCAACATGCAATGTTTTCAGAATTCGGCGCAATGTTCGGCGGTTGTATGTTCGATTCCTACTCGGGGTTATGAATTACACCGATTGCCCCTACTTCGGTAAACAAAGTGCGACGTTGTTTATAATAAAATAAAACATAAAAATAACATAAGTCATAATTGAATACCCACCTACCATATAGCTGTTATAACTTAATATTTTTCACACATACAATATACCGTATATTTGGATGTTTCATACAATTTTGAAAATAAATCACTTTGATTCAGGGTTCAAATTCGCCTGTAGCATTAGAACTTTAAGGTAAGTAAAGAATGGATTGCTAAAGAATTAGCTGCTGTTAGCGAGTGGCCGGTGTTGTGTGTGCAAATATTTGATTCTTTTACACAATTTAGTGGGAATTGTGATATTCAAAATTTTCCTCTTCTACATGGCGTCAGTCCCGATTTTTATCACCAGGGCCTGCTTTCCGACTCGATCTACTCCACTTTGCCCGGCGCTCAACTTTGTTAGAAATGTAAAATATGGTTAAGTATTATTGTATTGTACTGGAATAGACTATAAGACATACAGTGAAAAGTCCCGTTTTCGTCCCCAAAAGGAATTTAATTCCCGAGTGCCCCTAATTTTCAAGACGTTGCATGTCGAAGGGCTCACCTCAACACCACACTTCGTCTACTAGAGAGAGGATATTCAATTAATAAATCCCCCGAGTGGGAATAAAACTCACAACCGTCCCATTTACAGTCAGACGATTTCACACTACGCCACGACAGGTTTTTGTATATTCAAGGCACTGTATTTTCTCTATAATCGAAGGAGCTCGGCCCGCAATAGATTAAAATCTTATTTTACGGTCCTTTTGTACGTAGACTGAAGTCAGACAAACAATAGTAAATCTTATAGTGACGGTAGAAAGTATATAATTGAATGTCAGTTTAAAACTTCTGCGGATCTCACGCCTCTGTTACGCAGTCGGACAGTGTTTGGCTGGATAGGAGGTGGTTGTGGGTTTGATTGCATTGGTACGTTTATCAAGTGAAGTCAGTCGTGTCGCGGATGCTCAAGCGCGCGACAGTAAGCGCGAAAGGTTTTGAGTTCGATTCCAACTCATATAACATGGGGAAATTAATAATTTCCTGGCTCTGGTAACAATGCAAAGCGCAGCGTTTACTTCCGTCAATCAAAACGTAATGCTTCCAAATCCGCGGAAAGTTCATTTTCCACCGAATTAACGGAAGTGTCTTGAAGGGAACGGAGAGTCCTTAACATTAGGTTTCCATGTTCTATCGGCCTACCCTGTTATGTGCGGAATACAGCGTGAAGCTATAAAAAAATAAAGAAATAACGTTCAACGCTAAAGTCCAGGCCCTTTTCAAAAAATATCTCTTGATACGCTAATGGTCTCAACAGTATGTTTTCTCTGCCTGAAGAACAAGAACTTCTTACTTCGCATACTAAAATAAGTCAAACAAGATAAACCATCGAGTTTTAATATTTTATTTCGAATGAGCGGTGATTTGAATTAATTTGCTACTGAGTTCGGTTTCAAATTTATTTAAAGGATTTTCGAGATCAAAGGGACGAATAAATCTCTTGGTATTTTATCTTTTGTATGTATGTATGTAAATGTAATTAAGATCATTGTGGTGCAGTGCTTGAGTATAATTGTGACGGCTGTGGGTTCGATTCCCACTCGAACAATTAAATTATTTTATTATAGTATTCTCGCTCTGGTAAAGATAAAGTGAAGCGTTGAGTTCCATCATTCAATACGAAATGTCTTGGAAATTAGGCGGTTCTTGGGAAACTGAGTAACTCAACACTAGATTTAACCTACTCCTGTACTCGTATATGAGTATATACTCGTATACAAATTTAACGTAAAACATTCAGTACTGTTGACTAAGACTAAGTGCGGTGTTAAGTTCCAGTCACCAAGCAATGTCTCGAATTCGGGAAGTCGGGAATAGATTTGTATATGTTGTATGAGGAGGCACATATTTAAAAATAAAAGAATTTATCTTGCCATCGGACCTCCGTTGTCAGGGTTATTTATTGCTATATCAGTATTTAAAATCTCTTCAACTTTATCCACATGTTCCTAATGAATGTACCTAATTTATTTCTGTACGACCGCACGCATGTACGTAGGGGACGTAGGTTCAATCTCAACAAAGAGATTTTTATAATAAAACAAATTTATTTGGCGTGGTACGACAAAAGGCGATATTAGGTTTTAGTTCCACTTATGATCAATATAACGCATTTCTACATTTTTTTTAAATTATACCTACTCGTACATGCCACCCTAGCTAGATGTTATCTAGAAAATAATCAGTTATTATTTCTTTTTTTTTTATAACGTCACGGGACGACATCCGCAGTCCTTAAATATGTGGCTTCACATTTTTTTTAGGGCTGGTTAGGCCAGTATGCCTACGACGGTGTATGCGCATGGTCTCAATATTCAGTTATGTGCTAAACAAAGTGCCCTCGTTTGACCTCATTGGTGGGTATAAAAGCCCAATAATAACCCCAACGAGTATTTTATGAGTTACCGTTGTAATGTAACACACTCATATAAATATCAATAAGGAATATCAGTGATATGGTATAACGAGATATTTTTGTTATTTTTCTATAAATATCTATAGGTGCGTATAATAAAATTGTTACTGATTGCTGTCTGTACTCGACAGATATATGAAATTCGTTATTTGGGCGTGTGTCAATATACTAGAAAAAATTAAAATTTTGATCGGTTGGTCTGTGCGTTTGTTTTTTTTTTTTTTTATGGAAAAGACACGGCAAACGAGCGTGCGGGTCACCTGATGGTAAGTGACTACCGCCGCCCACGGCCCCGTGCAACCCCAGAGGAGCTACAGGTGCGTTGCCGGCCTTTAAGGTGAGTTGGGTTAGGTTAGTGTGCGTTTGTGCATACTAATCTCAAATTTGACTCTTGTATTTTGGTAAATTTCTCTTAAAATAGTTAGTGTTTAAACAAAAAAGTTATTTCTATATAAATTTATTCTGTTCGATAAAATCGCTGCAAAGTAATTGATTTATTGAATTGACAGAAACTTTATTTTCTAACGTATGAATATTGAATTTAGAATAATTATTAAAACACCTACGGGAATAGTAGAAACGAGATTTTTCATTTACGAAGTTGCAAGCGGTGAATAGTATGGTAATTGGTATGGTATGGGACGTTTTAGTTTTTTAAAAACCTTAAGGAGGATTGTTAGGTGAAAGCTTGGTTAGGTTATGATTAAAAAAAATCAGCTTCACGCTGTATCCCGCACACAGCAGTGTAGGCAGAGGGAACCTAGTGTTGAGACACTCTGTTTCCCACTTTCTGCCCAATTCTAAAGGCATTGCGTGTTGAGTGGTAAAACTCAACGCTGCGCTTTGTCTCGATATCAGAGCGAAGAAATGAAAATATACATTTAAATAAATATTTCATCTCCTCACACTTGGATTCGTCGTTCTAATTACGAACTATACACACGTTACTTCTATTTGTGCGCAAACTACCCTCAAGATGCCAATATCAAAATGTAATACTTGTAACAAAAATATTACGAAAAAAGGTCTCGGTATAATATGTAGCCGCTGTGAGAAATATGTCCATGCTACTACTTCTTGCGCTAAACTCTCCGCAAAGCAATTAGCCACTCTTCGAAATGCCCCTGGACTGGAATGGAGCTGTGAAGAATGCTTGTGCAACGCCTCGCATAGATCATCAATATTAATACAAGGTGATGATTCCGAGGATGAAGAAGAAGAGGAACTCGTTTCCAGTAACAAGGCTGGATCTAAATTGATTCGAGACATAACTTCAGAAATGAAAAAAATAATAAAAAAGGAATTTGAAACACTGAAAAAAGAATTTGAAGCTTCGCTCCAGTTCCTAAGCGATCAAATTTCAAATATCGAGGAATCTTTTAAAAAACATGAAAACAAAATAAAAACGTTAGAAAATAGAAATATTGAACTTCAAAATAGTAACAAAAATCTTGAACTTCGCGTTGCGTCCTTAGAGTTCAAACTACATGAAATAGAACAAAGGTCCCTAGGGAGTTCCGTGGAAATATCGGGATTACCAGAATCCGCACTACAAAAACCCCAGGAAGTTATAAAAGCCATTGCTGTAAAGTTAAAAATCGACGAAGATGATGTTAAATGCACACGCGTCATGCAACCGCATAAAGAACGATCTGGATCTCTTGTTGTCGAAGTGAAGAACCAGCACATCAGGGATCAGTGGTTAGCGGCAACTAAGCAGACTCGGTCTACTCTCGGTGACATTGTGCAAAGTGTGCCGCGTGAACTTACAAACACTCCGATATTTATCCGTGAAGCTCTAACGCCCTATAATAAAATGTTATTATATAACAGTAAAAAGCACCTAAGTAATAATTTTGAATTCGTATGGTGCAAGAATGGCAGAATTTATGCAAGGAAAACAAAAGTAAGTAAAGTACACATGATAAGATGTTTATTAGATATTGAAGCAATTTCAAAAAGTGAAAAATAGTTTTTCCTTATATAAATTTTGTTTCTTCTCATAATAAATTATAATAATATGGATAGCACAAATAACTTATCAGGAATAATAAAAATAAATAATTGTATAGATTGCAATAGCTTTATAAGAAAAGTACCTAGCAGTCATATAAATCTATTATGTATACATATAAATATTAGATCAATAGTTAAAAATTATTCAAAATTATTACAAATTTTAGATGTAACATTATATCCTATTGATATTATAATTTTAACGGAGGTAGGAATAACGGACGAAACTAGTAATTTATTTAACATTCCAGGATATAAAATGTACACAAAATTACGTAAAAATAAAAAAGGTGGAGGTATAATTATTTATATAAAAGATTATTTAAAGTTTACACTTCATAACTGTAATACATATTTGTTCGAGTCACTAATAGGCACGATTAAAACTTCTTGTAACCAAACGGTCACAATATGTGCAATTTATAGACCTCCTTCATATAATAAGCAACTTTTTGTATCTGAACTTTCACTTCTATTAAAAAATTTGCATTCGTCATTAAATATTGTAATAGCAGGGGATATGAACCTTGACTTAAAAATATCATCCAATACTAGAGATAACTATCTGAATCTGATGGCGGAGTACGGACTGTTATGTGGCATTACAGAATATACGCGCATTGAAAGAGATTAGAAACAATTACGAAATCGTGTTTAGATCACATATTTGTAAGGTCGCGATTAATCAGTCCGTGCACCGCTGCAGTCGACACTGTACTAGCGGACCATCGGCTTATCGTCGTTGCACTATGCAACGTTTATGAATCACCGGTAATGAATTGTCATTTTAATAAACAAATAAATATATACGACTCTGTAATATTAAGAAAGGAACTAAGTAATGCAAACTGGGAGCGCGTTGATGATTTATGCACTCCACTGGAAATATATACACATATTAGAGATGTATTTCAATCTGCGTACTCGAAAGCTAGCAAAAGAAAAATTTTTAAAACTAAAAATAACTCACGCGTTGCACCCTGGATTAATAAAAACATTATTAATCTGTCTAAAAAAAGAGATAGGCTATTTAGAAGGTGGAGGCATAATCCGTATAATGTTTACTTGAGATTACAATATAATAAGACGAGAAATAAGGTTCATAAAGTTATTGAATACTATAGAAATTTATATTATAAAAATAAAATAAGTATAAATTATGGAAATACTAAAAAACTGTGGAATATACTAAATCAAATTTCTGGCAGAATATGCAGGTCAGTTGACGAAGTAGTGTTGTCGGCTTTTAATTGTATTAATTTATCCCCGAAAAAAATTGCACAAATGTTCGCAGTAGGTTTTTCAGATGCTGTTAAAAAAAACATCCCTAATTGTAGACAAAAGTTACTAAATAGTACCATAAATAATAATCATTCGTCCAATTGTAGCATAAAGTTTAAAAAAGCGTCTGAAAATGACGTTTTAAAATTGATTAAAAATTTAAATACTAATAAAGCCCCAGGTATTGATAGTATAAGAGGTGTCGAAGTTAAGGCAATGGTGAAACATATGTGTAAACCTTTGGCCAAACTTATAAATACTAGCGTTGAAATAGGCATCTACCCGGATGAGTTAAAAGCTGGTTGTGTGAGACCTGTGTATAAAAAAGGAAAACAAGATGACATCAGCAATTACAGGCCGATCACGGTAACTTCTCTGTTAAATAAAATTACTGAAAAATATATAAGTAATCAAATTCATTCTTTTTATGAAAAAAATGATATTCTGAACAGTACACAGTACGGTTTTCGTCCAGGTAAAAATACAACAATGTTATTGTCAGCGTTTACGGACCAAGTAAATTCGTGGTTAGATCAAAAACTACATGTTTTGGCGCTGTTTATTGATTTCTCCCGCGCTTTTGACACATTGGACCACAACATACTTTTACAAAGATTAGAAAACACGGGAATACGTGGACCACTGTTTAAATGGTGTGGAAATTACCTTAGAGATAGGAGTTACTGTGTAAAAATATGCGACAGTTTTAGTACAAGTATAAAAGTCTCAGAGGGCACGGCTCAAGGCTCAGTCATGGGGCCTTTACACTTTATAGCTTATATAAATAATATGAGTAAAATATTTAATAACTGTATAACTTATCAATACGCTGATGATACTTGTATGCTTGTAGCTGCTAAAGACGTGAATGAAGGCATAACCTTATTACAGGAAGACTTCGATATGTTAAACAAATGGTGTCATGATAGTCATCTTGTATTAAATCCGCAAAAAACTAAACTGATGCATATACATTCACCAAACCTTAAAGTAGGTAGCGATATAAATTGTAATCTTAAAGCCCACACTCACAGCTGCTTTCACAACCCCAGTAACCACTGCGGTTGTTCTTCAATTGAGGTAGTACTATCCCATAAATATTTAGGATTAACAATTGATCACAATTTTAACTGGCATAAGCATATTGATTATGTATGTGATAAACTAAGATCATTTTTGGCAAATATTTTCATTATAAAAAGTAGTTTAACGTATAAGACTAAGATAATGCTTTATAACGCATTAGCCGATTCTATTATTTCATATGGACTTAGTAGTTACGGCAGAACTGACAAAACATACTTGAATCACATATACCGGTTACAAGTTAGAATATTAAAAAACATCGTCCCTTTAAAAATCAAACTGCATGAGACTACCGAGGAAAACTTTATCTTTAAATACTGCCAAGTTATTCCCATTTATGATAAAATTAAATTTACAATATTAAAAGAAAATTATTTTGACTCGAAGTTTCAAAATAAAATTTCACATAAAATTGCAACACGCAATATGACACAAAATAGATTGGTTTCATTATCAGCTAATAACAAATACGGACAGCGCACCAGGGCATGCATGGTTCCTTACTTAATAAATAACTTGGACAATAAAATACGAAGTGAAATTACTGAGAGGAGTTTAAATCAACTATTAAAGAAATATTATTTAAATTTATAACTTAGACGAATTATGGTACTCGAGACAAACCTTCGTGGTTTTTTGTAGTGCCTTATTATTGTAAAGTATATTTGTATGGATATTTGATAGTAATAAAATAAAAAAAAAAAAAAAAAACTTAGTGTCCCTGCGCCACGAGTGTCCTCTCTGGTCCTGATTATCCGGTTGAAAGTGAACAAGTTGTTTTTTTTTTGGAAAAAATATATTATCATACTTTAATAGTTACAAGGAAAAACAATGTTAAATTGATTTTCAACCAACTTCAAAAAAGATAATGTTCTCATTTTCAATCGATTTCAAATAAATTATTTTTTAACAAAAAAGAAAACCGACTTCAAACAACGAAATAAAATGTAAAAAATAATTTTACATAATGTCAAACGCACTTTGATTTTGTGAAACAAAAATTATTAAACAGAGATTTATATAATTTTGAAGTCGGTGCCAACAACAACAAACAGGCTTAGTAATTCGATATTGTAGTTAAGTTGTTGTAGCTTAGCTTGACACCGACTTCATAATTATAAAATCTTTTTTTTATTTATTTTTTAACAAAAAAAGTATGTTTTACATTATAATATTTCAATAAATAAATTTAATTTAAATCTAACGTACGCCACTTTTACATTGAATGTCAATTATGAGGTGTTTGTAAAGACATGTAAATGTTTTGAAAAAAATATTTATACAAATATTTTATTAATATAAAATAAAATAAGTGCTAATACACTACCTTTATTGTTACTTTGAGTCAATTGTTTATACAAAATATAATGTTTCAAAAAATTGCCACCTTGATTGCAGACTTTCAGTGAACAGTTTCTCGGTTTAATATTAGAAGTCAAGACCAAAGTCTAAATAAAATTATTACTAATAAAAAAAATAAAAAAATCGGCATTTAACACGCAACATTTCAAGTTCTATTAAAAACCGGAGAACGGACAAGGACTACGTCTCAACCTAAAAAACCGGGAAGCTGGATAAAAAACCTGTGACAGTACTTAAAAATAATATATAACCATAATAATAATTATTTTTTATATATTTTTTAAAACAAAACCACCACCACCTTTGGAGTTCAACAAAATCTCGATAGTACTTCTACAGGCTACAGGTCCACAAATATACTTTAATTGCGACAGGAAAGGGTTGTTCTGGCGATCGTATGTTGATACTGAGCTTTGATATTTCATATTGGGAACAGAGAGCTTTCTTTTTTTTATTTGTTTTATAAAAAAAATCGGTAGTGATGAGGTCGTTTGCCTTATGATGAGATTGTAGTCGTCATAACTTTATTATATTTACTTGGCACTGTATCCTGCACATAGCAAAAAGGGCTGTGAGTTCGATGTCCACTCAGGGATAGGAGGTTACTAGTTAGTAGTTTAGACGTAATAACCCGAATTTGAGTTGAACCTGAGAAGGCAATTTCTTGACACTAGGCTCACTTTGTATACCTGTTGCAAGTTTCAATGACTACGGGTACCTACTATATTTAAATTGGATGACAAAGATTACCCCTCCAATAGGATTTGAACTTATAACAAACGGAAGAGGCGATTGGCGATATTTGAAGTAAAATAAAAGTGAATATAACGTATCTGATTTCTCTCTTTTCTCTCTAGATTAATGTGAACACTAAGTTCTTTATAAAACGTAGTGACGCATCACTAAAAAGTCCTTCGAAACAAATAACCAACAAAAAATAAAACATAATAAGCTTCCAAAATGCATTGCATTAAGACACGACAAGAACACAATCACAACTGACATTTATCACCGAGAAGGGTCGCGCTAAATAGAAATATTTAAATAAGCTACTTTATTTATTATACAAATTTAAATGAAATATTGTTTAAAGTTTACAATTTGAGGCCAGTCGTGGTGCAGCGGTACAAGAATAAAACTGTAAACGTAACTGGTTGTGGGTTCGATTTCCAATCGAGGAAAATAAATATTTAATATTATCATTTCTTCGCACTTGTAAAGAGGTAAGGTGCGGCGTTGAATTTCGCGACTTTCCACTAGTACTATAAAACGTTACATCACATTCAATTTCATAGGAATTTCGGGATATTCTCAGTCTCAATGAAGCCGGTACCTTAAATTCTGGCGGTTTATGCCAAAATTTGTTATGGGTCCTTGCAAACACAGTTGCAAGTCGCGTGGTTGTAAACGCGACTCCCACTCGAGGGTATAATTTATTTATATTTTCATTTCCTCGCTCTAGTAACAAGACAACACGCGGCGTTGAGTTTCGCCACTCAACACGAAACGGCTCGACAATTTGGCAGTGCGTTGGGAACGGAATGTTCGAACACTAGGTTAGCCCACCCTACTATTCACAGGATATAGCTTGAAGTAAAACAAATTAAGTCTGAAATAAAATCTTGAATTAAGAAAAAAATTATTTTGATGAAAAAAATACGTAAACGGACGATGCAAATGAAACTTGCTCAAATAATAATACCTTGTGTTTAGAGGCGCCCTCGAATATATCATCCTTAGGAAGACGACATCTCAGTTAATTATGTTTAGAGATAACTTTGTATTTGCTGAGAGGGTTCTTTATATCCAAATGGCATGAATAGAGCTTGAATCTCTGATAAGAAAAAGCGATGTTGAATTCCGCAATTTAAAATTGGGTACTATGTGTGAGATCGGAGTGTCAAAACACTAGGTTCTCTCTGCCTACTCTGCGGAAATATCCGTGAAGCTGAAATAAATATGGAAGCGTCAGCGCTCGTTTCACGGTAACAGCATATAGGATAAAATATTTTAAACGTATAGTGTAAAGTTTAAAAATTAATCAAGATACCTCAACAGTTTAGAAGTAGGATATTTTTTCATTTCCCGATGTTTATCCATACCTGTATTTCATGTGACGCAGTTACGCATAGATATCAAAAATACTACTAAAGGTGAACTTTATCACCAATACCTACGACTCGATATGCGACGGGTCCCCTTCGATAGGTTTATGTTATTATTTTACAAAGATAATTTAGTTATTTATTTTGTTGAAAAAATTCCTTTTTAACTTTTGGGGTAAAAACATTATTTATTTTCAGCAATTTTAAGGGAGGACCGTTTAAGAAAGGGACCGTACACCTGGATATTTAAATAATGTCAGGTTGATACCAACACAACAACAAGATGATTCTACAATATTCCATTCTATTCCGCACCTCAAAAGGAAAAACACGGAACCTTAAAAATAAAATATGTGTGTCTTTTTACTATATGAAGACGTAACTCCGAAACGCATTAGCAAACTGCCAGTTGCCTATGCTTAAACGCTCAAAGAAAGGATTATCAACCCCTGCAAATTATCGAATCCTCTACCCCTTTGATCCACCCTCGAGTACTCGCTTAATAGATTCATGACCAATTAGGTGCACGCGTTCTTTAATAAATTTCCATTTATTATAATTTATTTTTTGGTTTTTAATTATTGTTTTATGTAGAATACAGATCTTAGTCTGTACTATATACATATATTATACATTCACTCGTGTGGTCTGCGACCGCAGAATACTGCCCAAGCTCAAGGGGCTTATATACAATGCATCATCCGACCGGTTCTTTTATACAGCAACGTATGCTGGCCAGCACTATCTCGGCACACTCAGAAGCTTCACGTCACGGAAATGAAGATGCATGCGTAACACACTCATTCGAGGTGATCTTGGGGTCCGTGAGGTAGCGGATAAGTTCCAAGAGCGTCGGCTGAGATGGTACGGCCATGTTGCGCGCCGACCTAGGAACTATGTCGAATGGAAGTGTCTTGCTCTCTGGACTGGCTCTGGACTAGACCTCCCGGACTCCCAACAAAGCGCTGGTTGGATGCTGTGATGCAGGGCATGAGAGCCAATGGTCTAGCAACCCAGGACGTTACAGATCTATAAAAAGTGGAGTAGATTAAGCAGGAAGGCAGACCCTGGCAACGCCGGGATTAATGCCAGAAGGAAGAAGATGCCTAAATTATAAACTCCTGAGTGAACGACAGACAACGCGCAGACGAAACTACTTGATTAAAAAGTTGAAATTTAGCAAATATGTAAGTTAAGGGGTGTAGGGGGTCACTGAGAACGACAGCTCGACCGATAAAATAATATGAACAACCTTTCTCATTGAATTAGAAACCTGTAAAGCTATTACGGGACATCCGACGCCGTACAAGTCTTGAGATAAATGAGAGAACCTTATGTTATAATATTTAAAAACATATATAGAATTTTAGGGTTTCGATCTTTTAAAGGAAAATTCTTATAGAATCATTTAGTTGCCCGTCTGTCTGTACGTAGACATATTTTCTCACTATAATGTGGAGATATCCCGCTCGAAATTTAATCAAATAAACAGGTCTGCAAAAAAGAAACCTAGTATTAAGGCACTCCCGTTTAATTAGGTATAATATCCAGGGCCGCGATTTATCTTACTTTGACTAAGGAAAATAATTAGTTCATGCTCTCATGGACATCAAACCCACAACATCAGTTTAACATTCAACCACTGTCCCACTACGTCACCATGGGAAGGGTTGATATTTGGCGCATTATATAAAAGATCACTAAGGGACGATATCAAGATAAGAAAGCAAGGATGGAGTGGAATAAAAAGCATTTCTATCCACTTGTATATCAAATCACGTACAATGTAAAGAGGGTACATATGTACGGAATAGAGACGTATGTATGAAGAATATGTTATTTTTAGATTCAATTTGAGAGTAAATACGTTTTTTATAATACGTGTATACTACAAACGACAAAGAGAACGCAAAAATACAGTATATTCATTAGTAAATAGGTATTATAATATAATAATGACACAATTTGGTTTTTTGCACGCTAAACGCTGCATCCCGCAGGATAGGCAACGAAAATCAAGTGTCAAAATAAACCGTTCTCCGTTTTAGATCCGAATTAGTGACATTGCGTGTTAGTGGAACTTAACCAGGTTTTATCTTGCCTGCAAAGAAAGGAAAAAAAAACACTCTACCTGGAGAAAATCGAACCCACAACAACCATCGGTTAGACGCTGATTTGCCGCACCACCACATCCTCGGTATATTCTATTTAAAATATAACAAGATTAAGAAAAAAATCTGTGTGGCCGTCGTGGCACATGGGTCGTGGATTCAATTCCCACTTGGAGGATTAATATTTCCATTTCATTGCTCTAGTGAGCTTTTGATTTTTTTATATTTTGATTAGTTGGGTTGAATGGCCTTGAAACTTCAGTGCAAGCCTAACTAGTGTTAAGACACTTTGTTTCCGTTGTGTTACGTGCCGTTGCTTGTGGTGGATACGACATAAAGCTAAAAATAAAGGAAAATATTCAAAATATAGAAAGAAGTAAGTAAACACTAAAATCTCACATCTTGGAAAAACAGTTTTACGTCAATTTTAATCTATATATATATTTATTCAGTTTGTCATATATATGAAATACTGAATAAATATATAAATTATATAATTTCACCTCATTGCGCTATCATATGAACCGTTATTTGGACCGGCGCCCGCGTCGATAGCAACGTGTTTGCTGTCTCATCACTATCTGATACGAATGTCGATCGCACGTCAATTATATCTATTTTATTTATGAATCATTTTAAAATATATATATATATATATGTAATCTTGGTAAAATTATTAATATAGATTGGATTGAGAGACTTGAAATATGAATGGGTGCCAAATTCTGAAAATAGTACAAAAATATTTATATTGTTTATAAGTAAATAATTAAATGGATGCTTAGTATTTGATGGCGAAAAATAAGCGGTTGACTACTTCGCCGCTCTGACTGCACGAATAATATACATGTATTATACAAAAAAAAATTCTTCTTTAATCGCCCCGTCTGTTAGAGCAAACAGCATTAAAATCCATTACGTAGTTCAAAACTGACTGAAAATCAATGGGAAGCGATATTGTTTTATTTGTAAACAACATATTTAAAAATAAGGCCAACAGTGGCGCGGAGATACAAGCGTGGGACTGAAAAAATGACAGGTCTTGAGTTTGATCCCACTAGTGGGAATAAAATATTTTATACTTTCATGCAGTGCCTCCAGAATTCAGAGTAAAATTGGCAACAGAAGTGGCTTTAGGGGAATGGAGTGTCTTAACGCTATTTTCCCATGTTCCCTCCGAGTGGGATACAGCGTGAACCAAATAAATATATTTTTTAAAAAAACGTTCTTAAATCAATTGCCCTAAATACTATTACAGTACGAATAACAAATAAACACTGATATTCGTATTTATTTATTTACTATACATCCCTTATCTTTGCCCGTTTACTTTGCCCGTTATCTCAACGATATTTTCCTGTACATACCTAATGTCGTTAAGTACAATACTAGTATTATAGACGCGTGTGTCATCGTTAGACAAAACTCAATTTTATTTCATGGCAATATTATAAACGGACGTAATGAGAAAAATATATAGTAAATAAATAGCATGAAATTTGCATGTTAAACAGAATTTTATCTATTCGCCCATACATAAAATTAATTTTTCATAGAATCGCACTCCCAATCTAGCAAAATAACGGCAGAGCAATCAATAACTTTAATGTTAAAAATGTTAAAATCTAGTACAAACGTTAGATTTTCTATATTATATTTCTTTTTAATATAAGCGTTAACCTTAAGAATCCTAGTTTCTCTACTTTTATAGGTTTACTGCATTTCTCACAATCATGTCGCAGGAAACACTTTATTAAATAATATTTAATTGACTATCTGGTCTACATTCTCTGTGGAAAATCACGAAGGAAGTGTAAATAGGAGCGATAGTGACAGGTTCTAATTAGGAGAGGAAAATTAAAAACTAAATATGATTAAATATAAATACTAGATACTGCGTGTTGAGTGGCGTAGCTTAACGCACGTAACGTCAACTTATTCTCATTTACTATGTAGATATTTAATACTAAATGTTGTTACATTTTAATTTTTTAAATAATTGTTATAATTAAAAAAATATAAAAATATATTAAGACGATGTCAAAGCACAATTTAAAAGTTGATATAATTATTTTTTTAACAACGGTTTATCGTGCGTGTGCGTCCACATTTTTCTGTTTTCCCCCTTCCGCTCGAATTCGAGACATTGCGTGTTAAGTAAAGCAACTAAACGCCGCACTTTGCCTTACCAGAGACAAGAAAAGAAAACGATCACAAGCTATTAAGTACAATCTGCAAAAATAGACGAGGATAAAAAAATCACATACTAAGTTACGCCTATAGAGTAGATAAGGTCTGACATCTCGTTATAAAATGTAGAACGAGTTGTTTCTACGGTTTTTATTTATTTATTTTCACGTCAACTATAGGTTGTAGTCTTGTAGTGCAAGTTTTTTTTATAGTGCCACCGGCTACAAGCCCGCTATCCATGTGAAAAATTATTATATTTTTACTTGCAAAGCTGTAAAGGCAGAGGCAACTTCATATTAAGACACTCCGTTTCCCATTCACTGCAAGTTATTCGAGATATTTACGTGTTTAGTGGGTGGAATCAACGCCTTGCTTAACCAGAGTGGGAAAATATAAAATAAAGTAAATACAATAATTATTTTAGTCTAAAAACACAAAAAATATAATTCTGATAGAACCACATCATGTGACCTGAACCACTTCAAAGTAAGATTTTTTAACAAAAGTTCAGTATTTTTCAAGTTCAGTTTAATATACTTACATTTTGAGTTGATAAATACTAAACTTGGTACCCGTATAAATCTCGATTTTTTTGTCGCTGAAATTTCTTTCTTACAGTCACGCATCATTCAATATTGAATTTATCTCTCATTTCACATGGATTTTTATGATGAGACTATATAAAATTATAACAATTATGGCTCAGTGGTATAAACCACGGGTAATTAAACATTAATAGGTACTAATCGATACAAAATTCTAACAATTTCCCATATTATATTCGTTCTATTCGACCCAGTTAGTATTGGAAATACCGATGCTAGTACGTGACGTGTCCAATGCTTTATTAAGCGTTGAAATATTAGCTACGAAGGAACTTCCGTTGTTTTAATGTAATAATAACAGATACTTTATTTTATTCATTTAATTAAATAAATATATTAAATATAATAATAATAATGAACGAAGCAACTAGTCTCTTTATATCCGGGGGGAGGTAGTGGGTTATTTTCTTTCATTTTACCAGTCTAAAAATAATAAAAAACGCTAAAGATCGTGCAAAGTGGAGAAGCTTAAGAGGGAAGCAGCCTGGCAGAAGTGAGGATTAAAGCGAGGAGGAAGAAAGAGCGAGACAAAATGCTGCTTTTTTTGGCGAAAATTAGAAAATGGAGTGTTTGTACACTAGGTATTCTCTGCCTATTCTGCACTATTGACACAGCGGGAAGCTAAAAAAAAATGTTTCTCTATTTGTTTCTAATTTGATTGGACAAGTTGGATATTGTCAATGTATTGAGAGGAAAATACATAAGTGATCTGATTAGTACCAGTTTTTTAGCTTTACGCTGTATCCTGAAGAATATGCATAGATAACCTTGTAATAAGACACCCCTTCGTCTACTGTCCGTCGGACTTTACATATTGTTAATTTATTCCCCCCTACTGGGAATCTAACCCACAATCATTGCGTTTATAATTACACTCTTTGCCGCTGCGCCACTTAACTAAAAAATAAGAATCTCTGCAGGATCATTAATAAACAAAGTGACAAGCCACTCTCCCAAGTTTCTTCAAAAACGGAAGTGCAAATAAAAGTGGGTCAAGAAAATATACTAAAAACGATTTACATTAAATGGCTTGAAAGTATAAACTCGTAATCTTGTAATTTACTCATCCCTTAGAAAGTGGCGCATTAAAAATATGAAAATGGCAATTTAATGGTGGTTTGTTCTTAGAAAAGCAAATATATTCTTTTTTTATAAGTAACGACTAGCCGTGACTTCGGTTGCTTAAAAAAAGCAGTTTCACGCTTTTATCCACAAATCAGGGTAAACCGTACCGAATGGTAACACGTCCATTACGTCCGTTCACCGTCCAATTTTTAAGACATTGTGTGTTGAATGGCGAAAATTAACACCGCGTTTTGTCTGTTAACTATAAAGAGGCAATGAAGATAATTCACCCACTCGAGTAAGAATGGAATCCAATATCGTCGGGTTTACAGTCATATGTTATGCCACTTCGCCAAAACGACGTCTTAACGCTTTTAAAACCTACTTTATTAATTTTTACATTTTCCCTTCCCAAGACAAGATGTAAACTAAACTCTTTTAAACAACGCATCAAATTTTAAATAATAGACAGTGACTCAAGGGGATGGAGGTATAATGCAATAAGCGTTTTAGTGGAAAAAAGAGTGTCTCGACACTATGTTCCCGTTACCTAACCCGCTGTGAGGGAAAAGGCGTGAAGCTACTTTTATGGTATTGTCTCGGTGGCTGAAACGAGCAGCAGAGCGCGACCAGTACACTAATCTAAATATAAACTAATTCCTGTTAGCAGGATTTGAACTTACTATTTATTGCGTTCAGTCGGATAAATTCCTAAAAATAAACTACTTTATAAATTCATTTATTGAACGTGTTATCCTTTTTTGCATGCTTAGGAAATAATAGAAATGTCTTAACATCTGAAAAAATCACCAACAAAATAAAGTTATTAATAAAAAAAACCTTATAATATATAATATATGTATAGTGATGAATGATTAATCCTAGAAAAATTTAATGTTTGATCTTTAACAGATTACAGATAAATTTACCTACATATGTATACAGATGTGATATGTGATGTGATGGACAGTTAAGCAAAAATACAATAAACGATAGCACGAAGTACGATAAACATATTAGTTGTAGAAAAATACCACTACTTCTGGTGAATGTAGCAAGGCCGAGCATATGGCTAATAGTAAGTAGGAGCGCTTCGACGGTTTCTAAGAGACGCGGTTTCAAATCCTGCAACTTTAATTTTATAAAAAGACACGTATAAAACTTATTTTTATAGCTTTCACATTGTATCCTGCACATAGCAGGTATATGGAACGTAGTGTTGAGAAACTTCGTTTTTCATTAAAATACTTCCAGACATGACTAAGTGACCATATAGTGTCCCTACAACCATCGCCTAACAATTGGGCTATAACATATTTAAACGCTATTAAGGATTAAATGAAAACAAAAGCCGGTTATACCAAAAGTAAGCATTGAACTCAGTCACAAACGTCCACAATCATTGGAATAACAACTAATTCTGTCTTAATCCAAAAACCGTTGGGCAAGGTATTCTCATCGTTTGTAAGGCGGAAGTGAATGTTTCAATGGAGACGCTTTTGTTTCTGGAATACATAGACTATCTTATTTTACAATAGATATGTTTATTTATACCCTATGATATACATTATGTCTATAAGAATTTTCTAATTATAACTAGTAGTTCCTGAGATTAAAGCGATCAACCAAAAAAATTTTTAGCTTAATAACATCATCGAGATATTTACGTTGCTTTTTGCTCCGTTTTTCACCCATTAACTGAAGGGAAAGTAAACGGATTATTTAAATTTCAACAACAAATAAAGAGAGATGGGTCGTAACCGTCGCGTGTCAAAACACACGACGGTTACGGATTAAATCAATAAATCCCACTTTTTCACATATCATATATAATACTTACGACAAAATGAACAAAAAAAATATTTCCAAAGCTTAAGTTTATTAAAAACTTACATTTTACCTAACAATAATATTAACTCACTCAAGAGTACTTATTTAGAAAACGTATAAAAAAATTGAACACAGCGGGACTCGAACCCGCGCCTCCTGGAAACCGCCGGGGCGCTCTGACCACTAAGCCAATACGTTCTCGCCAAGCTACGTCGAAATTTTTGTACGCTTGTTACAACTTATTTATGTTGTTAGCATCTCTGTAGGGAGATTTTTATAAATTTCCGCTACCCAAAGATAATTACTAAGAGTTATCGTTTGGCGAGAGAGAATACTATATTTATTATTAGATATTTTTAACATTTTTCCAAGTGTTATTCCTCACTTAGGAAAGAAAAATACTGATTTAGAAAACGTATAAAACGTTTTCTAAATAAGTATCACTCAAGAGTACCACTGTTATCGCGACAGGCTATGGGATTTGGTAACGAAGCAAAGCACGGCGTTGAGTTTCGCCACTTAACACGCAATGTCTCCACAATTCATCGGAAAGTGTTCAACGAAATTTGCTTAATCGGACCGTAGTGTCTTAACATGAGGTTCCTAGGTTCTTTCTACCTACCCTGCGATGTGCGGGATGTAGAGTGAAAATAATAAAAAAAATATTACAATAAATACAAGTACAAACAGAATAATACGTCTACAATACTACTAGAATCCTTAACTACTATAAAATTTCAATTTAAAAAACAAACCTACTATAATATCCAACATTATTTTCAATTCTACTGTCAAAAGGGCACCTCTACACGAAGGTACGATGCAGAAGATCAAATAAATCCAGGCTGTCAACGAGTCAAAGTGGCGGCTGACGTCACTTCGACCTTTGAGGATCACTGTGGACTAAACCAGGCGTGTCGTTGCGTTCACCGTGGAGGTAATGTACCAAAAATGGACTTTGAATGTGGAGAAACTTGACAAAATGCCAGATTTGTTGCAGCTTTACGTTTTTTTTTTTCGAAATTGTGGCAAAATAGGCAGAAGGAGCCTAATGTTAAAACTCTTCATTCTCCACGAACCGTCCGAATTGTCCAGATATTTTATGAAATATCTTAACTATAAGCCAAGATGGGAGATTTTAGTGTTTACTCACTTCGTTCTATATATATATATATTCGTAATATATATATTTTTTGTTTCTTGACTTGAAATCACAACACAAATTCTTAAAAGAAGTTCATTGAAAATATGAAAATGGCAATTCATAAGTTATTTTTTGCAACTAGAAAGTGCTGCGATTGTATTTTGTTTACTTTTCTAGGTCCCCTTTATAAATAAACGCAAAAATAATTGGATTGAAGAGAAGTTCGTGATAAGCCCACACCGCTCCGTAATCGTGTGAGATACATGTTTTGACTATAGATAGTTATATTTTATGAGAGTTTCGTGACCGAGTGAATGGTGTGCAGCGAGTCCCCGGACGACTTCACTGTGGGGATTACAACAGGGGTGGCGCAAAGTCAACAGTGTTGGGATCCATTTTGATGGGAATTATTATTAAGAAGTGCTCTTGTGTCGATCATTGACGGCCAATTTACACAATGATCATATCTCTCTACATATATTACAGTGGAAAATAGAATATTTTTAGGCAAAATACTTTCATGTTTAACATTAGTTTTAGAGACATTTCTTTATTTAATATTTGTGCGATTCACCGACGTGGCTCCTCATATTGTTTATACAATTTATCGAAAAGTCACTCGGTGCTCCAGTTTTCGAGATACACAACGGAGTATCAGTTTTCTTTATTATACGTTCGTGGGCTATCGGTAGCGTAGGACGCAAACCTGCGCCTCTTAGAAACCGCCCAAGCGTTCTGAACTAAGCTATGAACGTGTTCTGACGTGGCTTTCCTCTTGAAAGCTTCAGTTTTGTATTCCGCACGTAACAGAGTAGGCGGTGGGAACCTAGTGTCAAGACACTCCGTTCCCACTAAGACAATTCCGTTCCCCAGTTTCCACCACATTCTGGAGGTATTGCGCGTTGGTTGATTGGCGGAATTCAACGCCACGCTTTGCCTCGTTACCAGAGCGAGAAAATAAAACGTACATGCTTGTGCCCTTGCGACACGACCGGTCTTATTTTCTTGTTTTGAAAAATATATATATTCTCTACTCTCTGCCTGTCCCTACACAATGCGGGGGATGAGCGAACATAAAAGAGGCCCAACCTGTTTAATGTCCGCATGACGCAAACATCAAAACGACTTACGGATCGTAAATAAAGAAACGGCATATTTTTATCGCTCTTGTAGTAAAATGTAATCTTACAACTGTCATATCTTCGTCCCAGATTGGTTTAAATTCAAGTGTGGTGTCACAGCGGTACATCGTCCGACTGTAAGCGCGACGGTTCTGGGCTCGATCCCCACTAGGAATTACTTATTTTCAAGCCCTCGCTCCAATAACAAAACGAAGTGTTAATATTAAGGTCCTTATTCCTGTTGCGCTATGCGCGAAAAAACCAAGTGGAGCTAACATCTTTTGCTAATTGGGTTTTTGTACTTAAAAAAAAAGAACAGAATCTTTGTGTCTATATGGAATTTGTATATAAAATATATGTATAATAAAAATATAAAAATATATAAATTTAAATGAAACAAAAAACTATTCCAGCCGTCGCGCAGCGGCACACAGTAGGACTGTAAACACGACTGGTTGTGGATTCGATTCCCACTCGAGGAACAATAAATATTTATTTAAATTTATATTTTCATTTCATCGCTCTGGTGTCAAGGCAAAGCGCGACATTCAGTAGCGCCACCCAATACGGAATGCCTTCAGAATTCGGCGATAAGTGGGGAACGGAGTATCTTAACACTCCTTCTGCCTACCCTGCTGTGAGCGAGCAGCGTGAAGCTGATTTTCTTCTTTGTGCCCCTACACCTCGACTGGCTTTTTATAATAATAAGTATTATATATCGATTCAGCAAACCGTTTTAAAGATGGTAAAACCACAAAGATAACATTACATCTAGGCCATAGTTTCAATCCACGAATCCCACGTTTAGTTATTCACATAAACTAAACGTATTTATTCTGTTTTATTTTTAAATCAGTTATTCAACACTTAGTAAAAACGCACGTAAAACACGTAACATTTGGGCCCGTAGAGCTCTTTTTAATGGAATACTACCTACCCCTAAAATTATAACAGAATAGGGATGAAAGTTTGTATGGGAGCTGCCATTTTCCAAGTTAATTGAAGAACCTATAAATTATTATACTTGGACATTTTATTGGGCAAGGCCGTGACGCCATTTTGACGCATTTTGCACGTGTTGTATAAAATTCAGGAAGTTTTGTGGTGTAATGGTAGTATTTATGCCTCATTTTAAAATATGTCTGACTGAGGCAGAAAGTAAAATATAAGATAATATTCTTTTCGGTTTCATTCATTCCGTGGGGACTGGCCTCAATTTTCATAATTTTTATAAAATACTTATCTACTCTTTAAGAGTAAGGATAGCAATTTAAAAATGTAAAAAAAATATATATTAAACATATTCTATTTTCCCCAAAAATGTTTCAATAGAGACCGTTCGCGGCGCAGGGGCACATAGTGTGGCTGTAAAACCGACTGGTTGTAGGTTCGATCCCCACTTGAGGAGATGAAAATATTTACTTAAATTTATATTTCCATTTTCTTCGCTTTGGTGTCGAGACAAAGCACGGCGTTGAATTCTGCCACTCAACACGCAATGCCTCCAGAATTCGGCAAAAAGTGGGGAACGCAGTGTCTTAACACTAGGTTCTCTCTGCCTACCCTGTTGTGTGCGGGATAAAGCGTGAAGCTGATTTTTTTATGTTTCAATAGCTGGCGAAGAGTTGAGACAATAGTCACATACAAACACTCTAATATCACATAGTAGTGTTCTTATATCATAATAATTTGCATCAATTTAAATATTTCCGCCCATAGAGAGGCTCTAAAATCATTAAACGCTAATCAACGTCTCTGAGTGCAACTGAGACTAGAGACCAAACCCAGGTCTATATCACAGGTTAGCTAAGCAATAGTGAATCAATCTTAACTATTATATTATGTTTCGAAAGCACTTGCTCTGCCTACGACTTCAATGCGAGGCTTGCAGCTATTACACAGGATGGTAAGTACTAGTTTAGGAGTTATAATATTAGATTGTGCAAACGAATAGATTGAGGTATTTAGGCGAGGTTGTTATCGGATGGATTGTTGCACAAACTTGTATTTATAGTTGGTTTCATCTGCATAGATTTTCAGAACCATGGACAAAACAAAAAAAGGCAAAACGTCCTAATAAAACGTAATGTGAATTAGGTTTCACACTATAGTACCGGTACTGTTCTTTTTCGGACCTATTTTTATTAGATAAATAAGATATTCCTTTTATATATCACCTCCTCAGAACTATCGGGATTTACGTCGGCGAGTGGTGAATATAATGTCTTACAACCAGGGTCACTCTACCTTTTATATAAACTAGCATTTACCGGCTTGTACATGCACATTCACATTCATTCAACTCTGGCCGTTTACGATGGGTTAATGAAATCATTACCGCGATGTAATATAGCGTATAGCCTGTCTGGAGAAATGAACTATCCTTACTCTCCGATATTTTTTCAATCCGAACCAGTACTCCAGATTAGCGGCTTCAACCAAATAAACTGTTCAGTTTTATAATATAGATACGAGACGAAATTAAAGATACAACTATAAGCTAACTTTAAAGCTATAATAAAGCCACATATACAACTATAAGCTAACTTTAAAGCTATAATAAAGCCACATAAATGCTACTATAAAAATAAACATAAACCACTAAAAACTATCTAATAAGAAACTATATGCGTTTGTTTATTTACAAACAGGCAAAGTAACTTTTAATTACCGAAAACACTCCATAAAATACCATTAACGCGTTGAGGCATCGTTTTAAAAGGGAGCGGGGACGTCAGCGGAGCCCTACGCAATAAATATCTTCAGTCCCATTCATTACTTGTTTATGCGCTTTCCTAATTAAATACGACCATAAATAGTAAACTAAACGCTAGTAAATAAACGTATAACGCACCTAATACGGTGAAAACAACCCAAAATTTAGTTATATGAGCTATAGCTTTTTGTTTCGCTTATAAAACAATATTATCATAATAAACGACGCGACAAACAATTTTAGAGTGCCGATCGATATTAAAAGGCAATATTTATAAGAAAGCAACTCACCTTGGATATACGTAAACAAATGTAGGCAAGCGATCAAGAAAATCCAGTTGCCGACACCAAAACGACACATTTCTGTCCGACACATAATTGAAGCACACAGTATTAACACCGCACAATATGTTTTAATTCATAACAATTACATTTTAACACAATAAAGTATTTTTTTATTGATATTTTGTGTGGGAGAAGCGTATAGTGTACTCCATTTTCATCACAGACTGGACTGGATAATGAAAGGTCATTGTACGGAATCGCGTTTAGGAGAGAAGTGTGAGGTTGACTGTGAACGTAGCTGCGAGTTATATAGACAATTTCGTTTTTTTTTTGTTTGCGTTTGGTTAATGCTTTGGTAAATAATGTCTTTGGTACTCTGGACTTTAATAAACATGTTCTGCGGGGTGTTTTAAGGTAATATTGAAAAATTATCGGTATGTTATATTCTAGTAGTAATAAGAAAAGATAAATTATATACATATTTTAAATAAAAGTCTTTAAACCGGTGAACCATATATATTAGGGCATTATATACTTTTGCTAATATTGAAAACATTACAGAAATCCGTGATCTTGTGGAAAAAAATATACTTGTCAAATACAAAATAATGTAATGTGTTAAAATAATAATGTAACATATTAGTTCTTATCTTATGTGTTTTTTTACTGAACATTTTTATAGTGTTATTTAATATTTTATTTTAAATGTTACTTATAACTTTATAATACCGTATGCTTAATCATTGATTGCATAAAAAGTAAAAACTAAACGGTTGATGCTTATTATTATTAACCTATGATATTAGCGTAGCATTTCAAGTTCAACTAAGTTGTGTCAAACTCAATTGGCATTTAGCAACTAAACAATTTCTGTATTCCAGTATTTCCAGTACATTTAAAAGGCTTTTTTTATTATTATAATGCTTCTACAATAACAAAATTAATTTATAAGATAAAATACGAAATAAAAAACATGGAACTAATCTATTCAGTGAGACGCAAACCAATTAAATGTGAACCACCACATTATGATGGGTAAATAAATACCTTTATGTTTTTTTCTTAATAAACAATATTAAAATCTATCTTTTTGTTACTGTTATTATATTTCGTCTCATAATATAGCTTTAATGTTACAATCATTAACATTTCAGTACAACAGATCCAGAAATAGTGAGGCCTATTTGTAAAATATCAATATGTAATATAATAGCGTTTTCCTCTCTAACTGAACTGAATGATTGTGATGGTGACACATGGGGTGGGCATGTATATGTCTGCGATCTGGACACACCGTGGGACAGTCATAAAGTTACTAGTACAATTCATCCTGTAAGTACATTTATACACTTTGGAAAGAAAAATAATCTCTTATTGCAATTTCAATTCTCACTGGGGGATGAATTATTTGATTTTTTTCACTGAAATCAAAAGATAAGAGATAGATTTCTTGAATTTCTAATTTTTACTTATTTATAAAGTTATTTATTAACTTAGTAGTCCAGTGAGGCAAAATTTGGCAATTTAGTTGGTTGAGGATTCAATTAACTGCTTTGAACAGCCTTCATCAGGAATGACTATATTTAATGTTATTTTCATGTAAATTTATGGCTATGTAAAGTAGTGTGGTGTAAATGCAACAATGATGAGTTTCCATCTCATTTAAAGGTATATTTTTTTGTCATGTCCTCTCTGATAACAAAACATAGGAAGAATAATAGGAAGTATGACATTGAGCAAAAAGCACACTATATTAAAAAAATTGTGCAGTGCACAGAAAGCGGAGGAGGAGCTTACCACTAGGTTCTCTCTGTCTTTCATGCTATATGCTAGAAACAGTGAAACATAAACAAAGCATAGAAAGAATAAAGTGTAAATAAAGCCACAAATAGGAGTACAAAGAGTCAATAGTGTCAGTGAATGACCTCTAAATAATATCTTCCTTTTTTAGGTCTCAGCACTCGAATGGGATGGGGAAGGCAAGCAATTGTTAGTAGCAACCACTGTCGGAGAAGTGTCAGTGTTTGGACAAAAGGATTTTTTATTGAATGAGTGGACTTGTTTATATAGTGCTAGTTTTCCAGGTATTATTAATAAATGTATTATTAGTTTTATGCTATATCCTGCATATAGCAGGGTAGGTAGAGGGAACCTAGTGTTAAGACACTCCATTCTCTACTCATTTTTTTAAACATATTGTGAGCACTTAAGAATACTGAACTTTGTCTTGATACTAGCAAAAGAAAAAAAATCATTCCTCAAAGTGCTATTGCCCAGCAAGAGACTCAATCTCTTCTGGTTTTATTAACCAACTTCTGTAAGAAAAGGAGGTTATCAGTTCGACTGTACTTTTTTGTTTGTTACCTTAGAATTTTTGACTGGGTGAACCGATTTTGAAGTGTTTTTTATTTGAAAGTGCGGCCTGTGCGGCCATATTTTTTTTGGTCCATTTCTGATAATGGTATCTATGAAAAAATCACATAAATCTGAAATTTGCATTAGGTATGTGCACAACAAATGCATGAATAAATGCAAATTCATGTGTCATGTTCATCCTTTCCTATCTTATCCTATAAATTGAATGAATGTTATAAATGTGCAAATTTAGTGAAAATTTATGTTTGTTTTACTTTTACTCAAAAACTAAGAAACAGATTTAAATAACACTTTACAGTAGTAAAACTTTTACATCATAATATGCTGTAAATTATGTAAAACTTTTGTATATTTTGCTTATAATAAATATAAATATATTATTGTTTGATGTAATACATAATGAATACATGTTTGGATGACTAGTTTTTTCTATAATTGTTTTCCACTAATCATTACTTATTCATAATTATTTTGTTTTATAGGTGAACACATAATAGCAGCTACGTTTTTCCACAATGGACGTCGTATAGTGGTCGCGGATAAGAAACCAGATGCGCCAATTTGTGAAAGGATACAACAACTACGGCCTGCACCCACTCTGAAAGGATTTGGGTGAGTTATATTTAATGAATAATGGCGTAGCGCAGGGCCGTAAGGGTGTGACTGTAACGCGGTTGAGGGTTCAATCCTCACTTGGGGAATGAATTATTTTTTATTAATATTTTTACATTTTTCGTTTTGGCACCATTATGGCAAAATTATGGCGCCAAGGCAAAATTATGGTGGAGAGTGAGGTACGGAGAGAATTAGTAATTTGATCATTATGTGTTTGCTTGATATACAATATTTACAATCTATGTATTGTATGGGACGCAGCTTGATAAATTAGAAGAAAAAAAAATACAGTACTTTATATTTTCATTTCTTCGTTCTGGTATCGAATCAAATCGCGGCGTTGAGTTCCAAAAAATTATAAGTATAAATCAACATTATGCGTAACATAATGTTGATTTATACTTATATTTTTTTAAATTCGTCAGTCGAACCAAACTTCTGATTATAATTTTATTACACACATACTTGAGAGGTTTTCAGAGAATATGCATGTCCGCAGCGGCGCGGCGTGCGCGGGCGCGCTGGTGGTGTCGGGCTCGGGGCTGGTGGGCGCGCTGGCGGCGGGCGACGGCGCGGCGCTCGTGTCCGCCGACTGCCTGCGCGCCGCGCGCGACCACGTCACCGCCGCGCACGTGGCGCACAAGAGTGAGTGCGGCGCGCGCGGGCTCGTTTGTCGTGTACGTCCGATGTGTGAGTAACCCTGTGCCTCCCGCCCCGCAGACGGCCCGATGCTGGTGGCGGCGGCGTACCGGCGCGGCGCGCGGCGCGGCGTGCGCTGCGCGCGCGTTACGCTGTCCCGCACCGGAGCCCCGCGCTCCGCCCCCGCTGTCATCACGCTGTCGCCGCTGCCCACCGTGTACTTAGGCGATGATATATGTCCTGGTAAGTTTTTATTCATTTTGTTTGTAATAAATTAATTTGTAAGTTATTGGACTTATTTGTAACAATATTCTTTAAAAAAACACTAAGTAGAATACACGTAAACACTATTGAGAATTGTTATTTAAATTATTTTCATTTTTCACTATGGTACATTGATTGACATACACATGATGGTACATTGAGTTCTTTATTTCTAAGCACTATGTTTAGAGTTTAACAGAAGAAGAGAACAGATACTCTTTTCCCATTATATATTTTCTGGTATGTAACTAGTGATGGAGTTACAAGCGATCGAATAAGTTTTGATTGTAACTAGTGATGGAGTTACAAACGATCGAATAAGTTTTGATTGTAACTATTGATGGAGTTACAAACGATCGAATAAGTTTTGATTGTAACTATTGATGGAGTTACAAACGATCGAATAAGTTTTGATTGTAACTATTGATGGAGTTACAAACGATCGAATAAGTTTTGATTGTAACTATTGATGGAGTTACAAACGATCGAATAAGTTTTGATTGTAACTATTGATGGAGTTACAAACGATCGAATAAGTTTTGATTGTAACTAGTGATGGAGTTACAAGCGATCGAATACGTTTTGATTGTAACTAGTGATGGATTTACAAGCGATCGAATAAGTTTTGATTGTAACTATTGATGGAGTTACAAACGATCGAATAAGTTTTGATTGTAACTATTGATGGAGTTACAAACGATCGAATAAGTTTTGATTGTAACTATTGATGGAGTTACAAACGATCGTAATAAGTTTTGTTTGTAAAATTGATGGATTCCCAATCGTATGGATTTGCACCTAAAATGATGAGAATGGATGAGTTCATTATTGTTACATTTAATGATAATTGATTCAAAGTTTTAAAGTTTATTTGTAAACAAACACATGTATTAAATAGTTATAAATAATTATTGTAAATCTAGTCTCCATGCCGAGTGTTAGGTTTAACTATGTGCATGAGGACATGCACGAAGTCAGGATGGTCGAGTGTTAGATTTTCTAAAAAAAAGAGGGTTGTTGATAAATAAATAATGGTATAAAATCGACTAGTGTTAGGTCTTGTACAAAAAAAGAGGGTAGTTAATAAATAGATAATATATAAAAGCTGTACACATCGTATTGGGGATCAATTTTTCCCGGGACAGCATCGAGGCTAGATTAAGTACCACTGGTGAAGGAATAAATTGGAGGAGTTTATAAGATAAAGTGAGTGTTATTTTTTTTGTTTTATTATATTAGGACTAGTTCTGAAAAAAAACTTTATCGTTTCGAAAACTAAATATTTGTTGTTAAATCCTTAAAAAATATAATGGCTTTAAAAAGGTGGCACAGGTTTTAAGTGAGGTATTGAATGTAAGGGCTCTGGTTAAGCTAACCATGAATATCAGAAAAAGCTCGAGACCTCCATTTTTGTATAGGACCATCAGTGAGCCTGACTCGCACTTCTCTGGTTTTTATTTTCGCTTCATGTGGTATTTCACAGCATATAGCAGGATAGGCAGAGGAAACCGGTGGACCTAGTGTTAAGACATTTCGGTTCCCCACTTTCAGCCCAATTTCTCTAAATTTTATACAGTTATATTTTCCCACTAAAATATAAAAATACCATCAATACACAATGTGACATCGTCTGACTGAATTATTCGATTCCCACTAAGGAAAAATTAATTATATTAATTTCCGCGCTCCTGTGAAAAATTTAAAGGTGAAGTTTCACCACTCGCATCGGAGTGCTTAACACTAGATTCCGTCTGCATACCAGGATAACAGGATACGGCGTGAAGCTGCTTTTAATTGAAAATTACGTTTTTCATACAGCATCGATATCATGGTGGATTCGAGACGAAGGCGACTGTCTCCTTATAGCAGGGAACAATCTCACTCTATGGAAGTTAACGGAGCGGTCTTATCCTGTACACAAGTTGTTGTCTAAAGGTAATCATTTTATGACTCGGAAATTGAATCTCAAATCATTGTGGTATAGATGCAGTGTTTAGTTAGTATTTTTGATAGTAAATATTAAATACAAAATTTTAATTTAAAAATATTACCGTAAATATATAACCTGTATTATTAATAGTAAATGCAATTATTATTTTTTTAAAATATAATTTTATTTAACATTTAAATAGAAAAAAATATTTCTATTTAAATGTATTTTCAAGTTGTAATAATTTGGTTGGACTTGACTTTGAATACTTAATTGTAAAGGTTTTTTTTTATTTTTCATGGCCAATTTTTTGTTTATAAAATTTTTGTGGATAATTAAATGAATTTTTGTGGTAATTTTTATAGGTCCAGTCCAAGGCAGCACAACTCCTGGTGGTGGACCCAAAACTAACGACTGTTTTAACACACTGGTAAGTTCTTAGTAGATAAAATATAATGTAATGTAGTAATTTTGGTTTCAAATCCCAAAAAAATACGTTTGCTTACACATTATGTCTCTTTTGGGAATATGTTTACAAAAATCATTGTAATACTTTAAAACGTTTATCAACTTTTATCAACTTTTTTTAAGTACTTGGTTGACTAAAAATCTTGAAATTGGAACGGAACTTTCCATGGACGAGTTTGACTCTCACTTAATCAAGTTACTTATGAATCTATCTGTCTATACTAATATTATAAAGAGGTAAGATTTGTATTTTTGTATGTATGTATGTACGTATGTATGTATGTGTGTATGTTTGTAGAGTTTTCACACAAAAACTACTGGACGGATTTCAATATTTTTTTCACTATTAGAAAGCTGCATCTTCACTGACCAGCATAGGCTATATTACATTTTCAAAAAAAATAGGGATCCCTAATAAAAATGCAATAATGTAACTCAAGGTGAGAATAAAATGATCTTAACAATTCTATCATCGCATGCGCTGTGAAAACTATTGATGATAGAACAAAACAATGTTCTACAGTATTGTAGAGCGCATCAATATCTATATAAAAGTCCGCGATAGCATATGTTTAACTACTGTAGTTATGACAATATAACCTTTTTTTTATATTTTATAAGTTAACAAAAGTGCCGACAATAATCAAACCATATTATTCATACCTCTGCATTAATCCTTATCCTATTAAATGATATTTTATTAAAGATAATTTCAATACCTGTAAAATACTTTTTAAATTAATAAAATCGGATATCCCATTCAAAAGATATTACGAATTTAAAAATATCAATCTAAAGAAAATCATGTAATAATAAAAAATGCGGAGTGTGTGCCGTGCGGCCTCGCGCATCGTGGCGAGTAACTCTGCGGGGTGAGGGGGAGGTGCATCGATATCACTACAATTATTAAGACAATCGATTAGATCTTTTGTTTCCTTATTTGATTTGAATAGGCCCCGAAACTACGAGACTAATTTGGAAAATTCTTTTACAATTAGACGATTAAGGTGTAAAACAATACAAAAAAGAACCTTATATCGCGTACGCTGTGGAAATTATTGACAATAGAGCAAAGTGATGTACTATAATTTCATAGAAGACATCAATATCTACAAAAAGTATACGATACCATGTGTAACTATTAGAGTTATGTTACAATAACTAATTTTCAAAGGAAAATGTGCAAACTAGAACAGAGCCGCCATCGTAGTACAGAGGGACATCTAAAATAAATATATTTTATATTCTGTCATAATGAATAGCTTTAAACTTTGCATACAAAGATATCCCGTACGTAGTATATCATTTTTTTCATTTATTATTACCAGTACAACAGTATCGATACTAATGTGGTATCTGTATTTTTATATATATTTAATATTTTTTATCCCCTTAGTATTTTTCATGTGGAAAACACAGAAAAAATTTATTTATTTGATAAAATATTTTATTCATCATAAAAATGTTAGTAGTTTTTATAATTCTAATATAATTAAACAACTTTCTAAAATGATCTTTCCTTGCATGGGTTGTAATAACTATCAGGAGCTATTAAACAAAACAATACATTCTCATTTTGATAAATACATTATATGTTATTACAGTATAACAATATAATATACAAGATATTATATATTATTTTAATTTTTATCTTAAAACTAGCGGGCGCGCGCAACTTCGTCTGCTTATTAGCACCCTTAGAGGTAAATTCTAAAAAAAACACGAAAAGCGTGTTCAATAAAATATTTTTAACAGTCTGAATTTAATGTTTCATAAAAATCGGTGGCGATTTAAAGATTCTTTCATATAAACTTTCAATACCGTCCATTGTTATTAGAATTCATCCCTAAGAGGATGAATTCTAAAAACCATGAAACACGTGTTCAATGAAATATTTTAAAGAGTTTGCTGACTTTCAAATTTTATGAAAATCGGTGTATTTCTATCGGTCGGTATCGGTCGGTATCGGTGTATTCGGTGTATTAAAATAAACATCTGTCCAAATTTCACGTTTCTCCCATCAGCGGTTACGGCTCTGCGTGTGTCGTACCTCAGTCAGTCAGGTACATGTCCTTTTATATATATAGATAAATAGATAAATAAGTGTATTTTGATCAAATTTATTTTCTTAAAAAATGAACAGTACCCAAAAAAGCTATCATTTCTCTATGAGGATATAAATAAATAGTTATAAAGGTCAGTTTTTTAATCATTACACCATTCATAAATGACGAATGTTACAATAAAAACAATTAAACCGATTTTACCGCTCCCGCACTGCGCTCACGTCTTAGCTCTTTAAATCGCTTAAATCGTTTCTGAGATAAGCGTCGACTAACAGAAAAACCAACAAATAAACAAAATTTACAAATATTATTGTTTCTGGTTCTATTACTTTGTTAGTTGCCCCAAATAATAATTTTTCTAATGAAAATCTAAAATGCCACCATGGTTTTAATAATTTTCACATTAGAAATCATAAGTGCGCTGCAAGCATACATTATTTATTAAAACAGGAACGTAATTCCCTGTACCGAAACAAACAAATAATTTACAAATTTAAGCGGGTGAAGCCGCGAGCTGATTGCTATAGTTTATAAAAGTTTATATTGGGTTTAGATGGATCACGTGGGGATGTCAATATATTTTAATCATTGGCACGTAGGTACGTTACATTCATTTACAGTAGATATATTTCTCAAGAGAACTTTATCAAAACTTTGTATATAAAAAAAATACATGAAATAATCATGTTAAGGAAGTACCAAATATATTTTATAAATGAACCTTAATGTTATATTCAAAACAAATGAATTGTATGTAAATTTGTTAATACATTTCAAGTATGAAAAAAAGAAAAAATGCAATATAATTGCGTTTCTCCTTTTCTTTCCAATGATTTATATTTCTACTATTTACATCGATATATCAGGGACGTAAATGCGGGAACAGAGCTGCCATCTTAGTACAGAGTAACCTCTAAAAAATATATTTACGTATTATAGTTAAAGAATAAAAAGTGTGAAAAGGAATGTGTGATTCCTCTATAGAATATATTATTCTACATAATATCATAAAAAACAAGCTTAAACAGGATATATAATACTCCTACAGTATAATTATTTTCGATCAATATTTTTTAACTTTTAATTTTGAACATTTTGAATTGAACGAAAAATTTAGATTATTTTGCCTATTTTTTTTGTCATAATGGCGCAAAAATTTTCAAAATATTCAAAAAAAATTTATTTTGAAAAACATCATTTATGAACGATAAGAATGTTGGTAGTTTCTCAAAAGGTATAAGAATTTAAAAAATGCCTAAAATATGCTTCACAAGTGTTGTAATAACTATTGGTTACAACCAATCACTAAAAAATTGCTATAGATATTAAATATGCTCAATTATATAGTATTTTTGTCAGCGTCGCTTGAAATGAAACCATAGTTTTAACTACTCTATAAAAGCCTAATACAATTTAAAAAATCCCTAAAACGAAAAAGTTATTTTTTTATACAAAATAAATTATATATTATCAAACATAAGAGAAACCGCCGCATACGAGTCGTAGGTATTGGCGGCAGAGTTCAAAGTTGCCTAGCCTTTAGTAATATTTTGCAGTAGTATGTGGTTGACGTTATTGGTATCTATGCGTAAAAATCCTACGTCTAAACTGATTAATTTCTTTAGGTATGGGTTTAAAATATTTTATCCTATATACTGTCCCCGTAAAAGAAGCGCTGACGCTTCCATTCTGTATAAATATTGAAGGCGTAGGGGCACAAAATTGTGCCTGTAACGTGACGTTATGGGTTTGATTCCCACTTGGAGGATTGAATTGTAATTTAATCATATTTTCATTTCGCACGTCAGTCATATATCATACGCAGTATCTTAACACTTAAGTTCCCTCTACCTAAAATCTGGTTTTAATTTTTTGTGAACCAATAAATTTAATACTAAATATTTAAAGGAAGTTAGGCAAACTACAAAACTGCACTTAAATCGGTTAAGCCCTTTTTGAGATTATCCTGAACGAACAGATAAACAGACAAACTGACCAAGTTCTATTACATTTTTAAATGTCCCTAATAACAATTTTTCTAATATATCTTCCATGTCCAGACACCGATGAGTTAGGATTTTATTGTAAGTATTGATATAACTATATAGCTATTACCATAACTTAGGCCCTAAGGACTCCTTAAGGCAAACGTTTAAAGAAATAACATATTGACAGTTGTATCTCTCTTATGGGAGGTACGAAAATGCGACCTAAGATTTTAATAATTTTCACATTAGAAATCTTAAGTGCGTTGCAAATATACATTATAGGTATATTAAAACGTGAATATAAAATTTCAGTGTTTTAAGTAAATAATTCTGTGGTTTAAGCGGGCGAAGCCGCGAGCGGGTCGCTAGTCTTATATATAACAGGACAAGTTTATATATACTATATTTATTAATTATAATAAAATTATTTGTTTGTGTTCTTGTCATCACCACTTTACATTTTTAACACACACACACACACACACACATAGACATAACTACTCTGTAAAATCCTAATACAATTAAACAAAAGAGATTTTTCCAGAAATGGAAGTGTTTTTTTTTTAAACTAAACTATATATTATATATATATATGGATAAACATCCTGAAATAAAAAAAAATCCTACGTTTAAGCTGTAGAGGTATCTTGATTAATTTCTTTAGGTATTGGTTTGAAATATTTTACCCTGTATGCTGTTACCGTAAAAGGAGCACTGACGCTTCCACCCTGTATATTGACTGAAATTATCTTAAATTTATATATTATTATGTATTGAGACTCACTCATGAGTAATGAGTGCACAATGAATGAATGTCATAACATCTATCATCTTCTCTGTCGAGCATTTCGCTTTTTTTTCCTCTTCATGCTGTGTCTCACAGGTGATAGGCAAAAGGACCCCAGGAGTTTTAAGACACTACGTTACCCACCTTCCGCTGTATTCTGGAGGCACTGTGTGTAACTCAACACCGCGCCTTGCTTCGACAGCAGAACAAAAATTTCCTTGGTGGAGATGTAACCCACAACCAGTCGTGTTTACATTCACACTACGTGCCCCTGCGCCACGACCGATCTCTTTAAAATCATTTGATCATGTATAAAAGCTGGAGCTTGTGGAGGCTTACCGAGTCTTGCAAAGTGTGCGAATAGACTCTTAATTATCTTGTTACAACTTTAATTTCTTTTCCGTTCTCTCCGTTAATGCATACGAGATATGTAAATTTTATGTTCCTAAACATTTTTTTCTATTCATGATGTATCCCGCATATGACAGATGTCCCCCATATATCCAATTTTGTTGCAGGCCTGGCAACAATCGGCGACATGGCAGCTGGAGGGGACTGACCCCGCGTCCCACGTGGTGGTGCCGGCGCACGGGCTGTCCACGGCCGTGGTGGTGACGCCGCGCGCGCTGCACCTGCTGGCCAGGGACACGCCGCACTACGTGAGTGTGCACCTGCACCTGCACTTGTGAACACTCATTGAAGACAGTCATTCTAGTTTTTTCTCTTTATATTGCATTAAAAATTCATGATTACTTCACAATTGTGTACTTAATAAAGCTAAAGAATTAACCATATATTATAATTATAAATCATATTTATATAGATTTTACTATTGTTTCCTCATTTGTTATACAGTTAATCTGTCGACCAATAGTGACAAGTGGCGCCATCGCCCCGGAAGTATCATCGGGCGCGGGGACTCCCCCTAAGAAACCGAAATACGGGCCCGGGGCTTTACCTGTGAGTTAATAGTTTTTTAAACTTCACATTGTATTCTGTACAAAAATAACAGTGTAGGCATTGTGCCTTGAATAGCGAAACATAACGCTGTGCTTTGCCTCGTCAGCAGAGCTTGGAAATTAAATATTTCAATTCGAAAATAGGAATGGAACCCACAATCATCTGGTTGCAGTCTCACCCTGTTGCCTATGCTGTTGTAATAATCATTTTTAAATTTGTGTAAAGAAAATTATGTAACAGTATATAAATATTTTTTTTTTCAGTTTTGAGTATGATTTAAACATTCCAAGGAACTAAACTAACTTCTTTGAATAATATAATTAAAATATTATTAATAAAATATTTTAATATTATATTTTGTTATCTTGTAAATTTAATATATTTTGTTATTTAAAAATGTTAAATATTTCATTTCTCCGTCTCGCTAGGAAGCGATACAAAAGACTAAATTGAGTTTGCGCACCTCCTTCGCCTTGTCCACCGTCGTCAAACCTTCCATACCTCCCCCCGGTGCGTCTGCACGTCTCGTTGTTCGCTCACAACGTTACCCACTCGGCAGGGCGGCGCGGGCGCGCCGGCCGCGTGGTGCGCGGCCGCCAGCGCGCTGGGCGGCGCCGTGCTGGCGCTGGACGCGCGCGCGCAGCTCTACCTCTACAAGCTGCACGGCGCCGACGCGCGTAAGTGTCACTCGCTCCGTTAGAGGCGGCTGATTCAAAACTTCTTTCTTATGAATTTCTTGCAAATTTCAGCCACAGCGTTGTCGGTGCAACACGTGACATCCCTTCTGGAATATTCCATGGTGTCGGGGTACGACAGCCTGGATGTACTCATGACGTTGAAACCTAATTTGATCGAAGCCGTTTATGAAAGGTGAATAAAGTATCAATAATCAAAAGTTGCACAATGTAACTTTGTGTAAAGATGTATTGGTTTAGTGGGATGTTGTGTGCAAATATATTGCACAATATGTTTTTACTATTTAAGTTATAAAATATGGTACTAACTCTTATATTGTACTAGTGTATTGAGTAATTTAAATAATGTTAATACACAAGAAATTAATATAATATTAGCATAGCTAATCAATATCGGTGATATAAAATCAATATGGTTCTACATATATTTCAGGTTAACAGAAAACTTCCAGAGGCAGCCGCAGTCCTTCCAACAGTATTACTATCAAAGTTGGCTCAAACTTAGAATTGCATTATGCAGGTAATGTTATGTTCATTTGTTGTTCTGCGAGAGCAAACGAGGGGCTCACTTGCATTCACCCGCAGCGTGTCGGCGTCGCCGGCGCTGGGCGCGAGCGGCGCGGCGCTGGCGTCGCTGCAGCTGTGCTGCGCCGCGTGGGCCGCGTGCCTGGCCGCGCTGCGCGACGACCGCCTCGACGCGCTGCTGGACGACGCGGCCGAGGGCGACAAGGTCAGCAACGACCATTACGGATTGATCTAAATGAGCAAAACGCCTAAACGAACGAAACTAATAAATACTTACAAACGTTCCAGAATCTTCTAGCGCTAGAAGCTAAGGCGGACCTGTCGGACAGTACGCTTCAAGCGCTGCAGCCGCTTCAAGCGCTGCGACGACCGCTACAAAGGGCGCTGCACACGGCGCTCACGGCGCTCGCGGCGCTGCCCGCTAGTTTACATCAGATGCAACATGGGTGAGGAGTTACTGGCATTTAAAGTATTTTATTTTATTTATTAAAGGGAATATTAGTCATTGAATTAATTTAGAAAACCCTTATCTTCACTTAGCTTCACGCTCTATCCCCAACAGGGTAGCCAAAAAGCTAGATAATTGCGCCAAACGCTACTTTTTTACATACTTCTTTCGCCTCGTCCACTGTCATCAACCTCTTCATACATGCCTTCCGGGGGGGTCGTCATCGCACGGAGGCACAGTGCACCCTAGTTGCAGGCTATAAGGATACTTTACAGCTTGCAACAAGTATCTACTCACAATACGATACGGGCTCAGTATCTCCCATAATTTCGCTCTCATAACCCTGTCAAACAGCTTTTTCCCAGTCCACAAAAGCACAGAAAAATTTTTGGTTAACGACCAAGATTTTTTTCGTCGTCATACAAAGAGTAAGGATCTGATCCATATATCGTCTGAAGAACCTCTAGGACCTCCCACCATAACCTATCGGATCTATCTTACATATATTTTAGCATAAACTACTAATAAGCTCATAGCCCTATAGCTTACGCAGTCTATCTGTGAACCTTTGGTTTATATAACGCGACGCGAGGTCCACCGTGTTAGACTTGTTATTGCACTGTCGTCTGCTTTAATACTGCAGCTACGAGCTGTGGTCGGACCCGGCGGCGCTGGGCGTGCTGCGGCGGCTGGTGGTGGCGGCGCGCGCCGTGGGGCGCGGCGGCGACGCGCTCAGCCGCCCGCTGGCGCGCCTGGCCGCGCACGCCGGCCTCAAGGCGGACCTGCTCGGTGCGTGCTCTTGCCCTATGCTGCTGCCGTCTAATGCAGCACTACTGGTACTCATGAGCCGTGTTGTGTGCAGAGGAGTGCGCGCTGGTGTCGGGCGCGGCGGCGGCGCGCGTGTGGGACGCGCTGCCGCGCTGCTGCGTGGCGGCGCCGCACGCGCGCGCGCACCCGCTGACCGTGAGTACTGCTCGATCAAACACCATGTGTCAATTATTCTTCAATTTCAAGTGCAGCGTGTGGATAAGTATTTTTTTTTCTTTACTGTTGCGTCACATTTTTGTCTTGTACAGTGATAACTTTATCTTTCACTTTTAATAATTCAAACACAAAATATTTACATATGTACTTTCGGTATAAGAGTCGGAAAACAAAAGCTCCTAAAGCAGCTCAGGCCAAGCAAAACCTATAGTAAGTTTTTACACCTATACAACACATAAATGCAAAACTCAGCTTAGACCTCACGGACTGTACTTGTTTACTTAGATATATAATTTGTTTACAGTTCATTATTTATTGATTTCCTCTTTGGTATATGTCGCTTATTAAGTGATTTAACTTTCTTTTATTATTTCTCACGAAACTCACATACACATACATTAAAATAAATTAAAACTCTAAACATACATTAAAATTTTAACGCCATGATTAATGGAGTGCTGCGGCTGGAGTGCTCCATGAATTATGATGTGAGCAAACTCAACGCCGAAATTTGTCTTAAAATTTGTCTTACCAAGGCGACGAAACAAAAATCAATTACTATCTTGTATTAGGATCGAACCTATACCCGTCGCGTTTACAACCAGACGCTGTCCAACTGCGACACAATACCTACAAATCTTTCATTTACTTGTGTTTAATACATTCATACATTCTGCCACTATTGAATTTAAATGTTATTTTTATATACTTTATTATTTGTCACTAATCCTTTTTGGTATTTTTATTTCCTCTATTAGTCATTTAAAAAAAAGTAATAGTTCGTAAACGGTTGTTTCCCAGTTCGAATTTGGCATAGAGCCAGAATATCTAAGATATGTACCGGAGCCTCCCGCCTACGCCCAGTCTGATATTACACCGGCTTTAGATATGGATTCTATAAGGTTAGTTGATTTAAAATTGTTTATAGCACTTAAGTTAGTTTACTAAAATGTAAAGACAATAAAATGTCAGTAAAAGAAAGAAAGGAGCGTTTCTATGTAAATATTAAAATTTTAAGGGCGATTATAAAGTTTAAAAGTTACATTTTTTATTAACAAATTTTGTTTGAAAAAAGCTAAAATAAATCAATAAGAATATGTAAGTTTTATTTATGTAATACTTCTTGCAAAATATGAAACTCAAAATTGTGAGGCTTAGAACAGGATCACCCATGGTACCACACCATCACTGATGGTGTCTTTAGGAGTCTCTCTCTCTCTCTTTCTCTTTCTCTCTCTCCCCTTTCTCTCTCTCTCTCTCGCTTTTACTCTCTCGCTTTGTCTCTCTCCCTCTCTTTCTCGCTCTATCTTTCTTTCTCGCCCTCTCTCTTTCTTTATCTTTCTTTCTCTCTCTCTCTTTCTCTCTCTCTCTCTTTCTCTCTCTCCTTCTTTCTCTCTCTCTCTCTCTCTCTGTCTGTCTAAGAGCATTCAGGCTGCCCTTCAAATGGGGAGATCTTCTGGAGAGGCCACAGTACCGTGCTGCGCACAAGACGCTCCACGGCAACCCACACCACACTTAACGTGGTTTTCCATACTAAATGCCATCCACCAAGGCACGGCCGGCCTTATTATTCCTGACAGAGACTCAGATTGCTCAACCGAGCACAGCCTTCAACATCTTCAGTACTCCGGCTACAAAATAGAACATAATTCAGGACCTGTCAACTATCTGGCTCCGTATTGACTTGACGATCGTGCCCGAGTCTACGCATAATATACTACGCATATGCACAAACGCACCGGCTCATGGAGCACATGCAATCGGCTATCGACAATATGTTCTCATAGATCCCATTCGCTGAGTTCGTGATACTTGGCGACTTCAATGCGCACAATGCCAGTCCAGTTGGCACACGCACCACCGACCAATTCACCTTGCTATGGCGAGTGGATTGTCTTAATTAGTTGAGTCGCTTACGCGATTCCCGGACGTGGACAACCACAACGTCTCCTTATTGAATCTTCTGCTAGATTCGCCTAGTGCCGAAAAAACTTGTTTTCAGTTGAGGCATCCCTCGGGAATGTTTTCTCATGGCGTCAAAGGAACTTGGTTCAATTCAATCCCAAGAAGACATAAGTATGCGCGTTCATCACTAAAAAACCCCAGCAGTGCCGATTATCAGCACATTGGGCCTTAGTGTTTCGAGTGACTGCCTGTATCGCGTTTATCTGAACAGCAAGGCCAAGTTAGTCTCAAAGAAACTGGGGGTCATCAGAGCGGCGAGTACTTCACGCCAAAACACCGATTGGCCCTGTATAGGGACCAGATACGGCCTCATATGGAGTACTGTTCTCATGCCTGGACTGGTGTATCCCAGTATCAACTTTTATCACGTAGAACGTTAACTTTTACCGACGTAGAGCTGTTCGAACTGTTGGCGACACAATGATCTGTGAAAGGCTTGATACATTGACTTTTCGTAGAGATGTCTTCGCTGTGTATTTATTATGCTGCCGCCAATTTTCTAACCGCACAGTACGTCACAAACTTAAGTACCATTCACGCTATCTGGATATGTGGCATTTCATTATTGTGGGGTTTCGTAGGAATCTGCTTCTACGCGTTACGCAACTGTGGAATGGCCTACCTGCGGCAGTGTTTTCAGGTCGACACGACCTGGGTTGTACGCTTGTTTCCCTTGTCTTTATCCATAAAAACAAAAACATTCAACTATAGTACTTCAATAAATAGTAGTCGAGTTACGTAGGCTGCAATTGGAGGGTCAAGAAAATACGATTTTTATACTTAAACTTATATTAATAAAATTTTAAAATTTAAATACACAAATTAAATCTAAAACTAAACTATATCTAAGATTACTGCCTTCAATGTTGGAAGAACAGTAATCTGCTTAAACCTAAATTAATCTAACTTAACCTACGACTTAATTACTCCACGATGGAATAATAAGTGTGGGAAAAGAAGAAATTCCTTTCCCACCGGCGCTGTTCACCCGATCTCTCTGTTGTCAGCATTTTGTAGCGGTCGGCCGCCTATCAGACGGACATATTATATTATAATATTAAATAAGTTTTCCGCCTGTGACACCGAGCTATATAACGGTCGTACAAATATTATATTATTTATAATAATAAACAAATTATATTTTATTGTTATAAATATTATCATTTTTTCATTCTGGTATCAAGACAAAGCGCGTTGTTGAGTTCCGTCAACACGCAATGCCCCCAGAGTTCGGCGGAATGTGGGAATTGGAGTGTCTCACCATAAGGTTCCCTCTGCCTACCCTACTATGTGCAGCGTAGCTGATTTAATTTAAGTATAATAGAATTGTAACTGATCGCTGTTTGTATTTGGAACATTCATGAGAGAAGAGAGTCCAAAACAATAATTTTCCTAATTTTTATATATGTTTCTGTATGCGATTTTGATAATCATCTTAACATGCTTGCCTGCCAATTAATGAATGGAAAAAAGTGGAATGACTAGTTCTATTGTTGCTCAAAAAGAACACTCCATGCTATAACAAGCTATATGGCGTTGCAGGTACATGTACCTGGGCGGCGGGCGGCGGCGCGCGCGCTGGCGCCAGTGCGGGCGCTGCGGCGCGCGCGCGCTCCCCGCCGCGCAGCCCTCGCGCCACCCGCTGCAGCGCGCCTACGACGGCCGCTTCGTGGCCGCCTGCAGGCACGTGCGCACACGCACACACACACACACACACGCACACACACACGCACACACACACGCACACACACACGCACACACACACACACGCACACACACACACACACACGCACACACACACGCACACACACACACGCACACACACAAGAACCATTAAAAAAATAACTCGGCAAAACGGCGGAAAGTGGAGAACGGGCGCGCAAATTTTTCGATAGATTGCGTGTTGAGTACTCAACGAAATTCAACGCAGCCTTCATACCGTTAATGCGAGGAAATCAAAATCATTAATTTGCCAAAGTCGATGCTACATTTACAGTCACAAGCTGTCCCTTAAAATATTGATAATATAATGGAATAAATATTTTTTTCTGTTTTAGATGTGGCGGGAAGTGGACTCTGGTATCTAACGTCTGATTTATGTATCTACTATTTTAATAGATAATTAAGAAAACAAAACACTTTTGTGAATAATCATTAATAAAATTGATTTTCTTTCGTAATTTGTATTTTTTTTTATTTAAAAATGGCCTCGAGGCAAAGCGTTGAGTTCCGCCACTCAACACTCAATGCCTCCAGAATTCGGCAGAAAGTGGGGAACCGAGTGTTTTAACAATAGGTTCCCTCTGCCTATGCTGCTGTGTGCGGGGGATACAGCGTGAAGCTGATTTTTTTAAAATAATAATTTGTTAGCATATTCAGTACTTCCATCATTTTTATTTTTTATTAAAATATGAAATGAAATATTTGATTCTTTCATTTCCATAATCCGGTAACGTGACAAAGCGCACCGTTGAGTTCTGCCAGTCTGCAGTGCAACGTGAGCTATGAATAAAGAAGAAACAAAAGTTTTTGGGTACTGAGAACAATAGAGACGCAAGTTGCAAATATTAGGAGACTAAGAAATGACTTCGCATTCCATAGATGTATACTGCGGGTGCGTGAAGATGTTATTCTAGGGTGAGGAGCGCGGAGCAGTGCCTAGACCTTACGACTTTAGTATAGATTTAAAGGGCTCCTTTTAAATGCGCATTTACTCTCCACCGTCCGTCCGTCACCTCTTTCTCTATCTACCGATACCTAAGTAATGCGAAATAATTCTACTAGCGCTGTCTTCTAAGTACATTTTAAAATTGAATTAATTATAATTCTAGACGCGAAAAGATCGATTAGCAAACCTAATTTTATCTTTTTCATACTCGTCGCTATATATAGGGTGGAACCGTCAGCCTACTTTTACGGGCACAGCATACACGTTAACGTATTTGAAACCCATATCTAAAGAAATTAATCAGGATACTTCAACAGTTTAGACGTAGGATTTTTTTCATTTCCCGATGTTTATCCATACCTGAGGGCCTAGCCAAGTGGCATTTCTAACTTTCTGTACGATATCAAAATGTATGGAGATGTAGAAAAGTCGACGATGGAAGAGAAAAACCGTAGCCAAATGACACTTTCGTTCAACGTTATCGAAACGATCGCGACGATAGGACCGTAAGTCATAGAGCAAAGCGTTATTTCAAAGTGTCAATAGAAAAGTGCTAGCCAAGTGGCCTTTTTTGACATTTACGCACGGATAATAACGGTTGTATTTTATGGTCAACTTTCGATCGCGGGAATGTAGCAGAAAGCAAATATAATATGGCGGCTCTTAGTCATATGTAAGCAGATTATAGACTTGTACCCAAGTATTATAGGAATTAGGAAGTTTATAGTTAATATTTTTAAAATGCGGAGTGCATACATGCATTTTTAAGTGTAGCTCAGACGCCAACGGAGGAATAAAAAGTCGATACTCCGAGGTGATTGAAAAAATGCCGGAGGAGTTCCGTTTGAGCAATATTATTTACCTAACTCTGTGTGAAAAGTTACGAGTGCTAGGTAAATTAAAAGGATCTTATGAGATTCAAATAGAACTCTAGGTAAGAATATTCCCTTTGACAAGTTGTTTCTAGTTGGAATTATTTCAGTTGATGTTCATGCCTTCAATAACACATTTATACGTATTTTAGCTTTAGTGGGCCCTTGGTTTTTTGGCCACAAGAACATATCAACGTATTGTTGGCGAGTCCCGAGATCCCGTATATATATATATACGCACCGTAAGCAACAGCTTACGGTGCGTATACAGTAGTATAAGGCAAGTTGTGGAAGCATTGAACCAATCTGCCATTATAGCAAAGTGGATAAAGTTTCCACTAACACAACAAGACTTCACATGACTCATTATATGGTTGACAAGCAGGGTTGAAACATATATGAGTGAGCTTCATTTAAGAAATGAACAAGTGCGGTTATTAGGTGAGTTTTACTTATTCATATAATTCATATTCCTTAATTTATTTCACTACAAACACATGGAAAACAAATAATTTTGCAATTTCAATAAATGTCTTAAATAATTCAAAATAATTTTATCATAGTGTCCATAAGTAGTAAATCATCAATGCATGCTTATAAACAATACTTTAAATCAATAAAATTTACAGGTGACTCAGGATATCCACAACGGCCGTGGCTCATGACTCCTATTCTAAGTGTAGTGGAAAATTCTAGGGAACACTATATATATACAAAGGCATATACAAGCCCGGAACTGTATAGAGCGTTGCTTCGGGGTGCTCTAAGCAAGATGGAGATGTTTGTTGAGACACAAGGGTACTTCATTACCATCCTCATGTTGCAGGTAATATTGTAACAGCATGTTGTATACTCCACAACATGGCCTTAAAAGCCAGTTTGCCACCACCAACCTCACTTCCTGCTGTACAAGAGGATGATAATGATGACACCCTGCATCCTTCCACCTCCACTGCAAATACAAATGATCTTGTCCAGGGCAGAGAAATGCTGACTTGCTTATTAAACATATTGTAGTATTATATACCTATACATTTATACAAAATTATTTTATTTATTGTATTCCACTTCAATTTTTATCATTTAATTTGTTTTTAATTTTTGTATAATAATAACTTGATTATTTGTGTGTTTAGTTTGTACTTTACCTACATTTTTTAAAATTTAGTTGTATTTAGATTTTCAATTTATGTTATTTAAATTTTTTACATTTTTATGATTATGCTATAATATTGTTACTTCGATGTTTGATTATTTAACTTAATTTGATTTTCTATATTTTTGTATTATAATTACTTATTTTTTGTCCTTAATTTATATTACTTACATTTTTGAACATGTATTTGTATTTTGATTTTAAAATTTATATATAAATAAATGTATCTCTTTAAATCTATTTCCTTGATTTGATTGACCTTTAAACTATTTACTTACTAAAAAACTTCACAAAAAATATACCTTTCCCATTTCTTTGTTTTACTAGAATTATCTGTGCGATTATAAAGTAAGTTTAAAAGTAAAAAATGTGCATAGTTAAAATTTAATTAGTTTAAAATATTAGATAACATAAATTTAATAAACACAAGAAGAAAGTGGACTAGTGAGAAACATAAGTAGATAATAAAACTATGAAGCTTGCATAATTAATAATTTATTAGTAACTAGTGGCCCCCACATGGGTGCACCCACTTGTGTTATACAATTATTTACTTTACTCATCTACATTACTTTCTTGATCTAATAACATTATTTAAATATAATACAACAAAAAACAATAAAATTCAAATAATAGATCTTTCAAATTTAAAAAACCTTAAATAACAACAAAACTAACTTCCTAAATTAAAGAAAGGACAATAAATACCAATTTGATGATATTCTTTGAAATAACACACTAATAACAATATACATATTTTTTATTTTATTTAAAAACAATAATTTCTCAAATTAAATAAAAATATGTCTAATTCAATTAAATAGCAATCAGTAAATTAAAAATAACAAATTTCTTAAATTAAAAAGACAATGGAATCAACAAAAGTAAAAAACAATCCTAAATTAATAAAAAGAATAATAAATCTTGCAAATAATAAAATCTTTTAGTTACTTTTTTAATTTTAAATTAGAGACCATTGTTTCGCAGCGGCACATGGGTGTGACGGTAACGCGACGGTTGTGGGTTCAATCCCTACTCAAGAAAATGCCTAATCTTCTGTGAAGTTGATTGTTTTTATAAATAATAATAAAATCTGTAAATTAAATTAAAACATATCTTATTCAGTTTAATAATAATCAGTAAACTATAAACTACAAATTTCTTAAATTGAAAAGGAACAATAAATCAACAAAAACATATAAATATAAACAGAAATAATCACAATACTTAAAAATATTATTTGAGGCCTAAATAATTTAAAAGAATAAATAAATAACGTATTTATTCTCTTCTCAGTGATAAATTTCTTATGCCTTGCTGTATATTGTTAAGAGTTTATTTTCTTCAAATAATTTTATTCTCCTTTCCTCCTGTTCCACTTGCTGCTGATCAATGGCAGCAAAGTGAGTAACAACCTCCTGGAAAGGAGTAAGTCACCGGCGAACGCAGACAGGTCGGCGACGCGGCGGCTCGCTGCTCTCGCATCTCAGTGGTGAAGCTGCAAATGCAACAGCAGGCAGCAGCAGTGCCATTGTAGTTTCTACTAAAATAACTACCTAAAAAGTATTGACTATCGATTAATACTATAAGACTATTTTTTAATAAATAACAGTTAAATTTTTTTGTTGTACAGTTATTATGGTTATTAGTTGTATGGTTTTTACTCTTACAAAGCTATACTTAGTATGTTATAACATAAACTTAGATGTACCTTCTGGATCTAACATTGCCTCTGACAGTGTGATTGTTATATTTTCCTGTTTGGACAATGGTGGTGTTGAAGATTTTGATTTAGTCAATTTCAGTAAATACTTATAAGTCAGGAATTATAGATATACTAATATCGAAGCCTCTCTCCTCTACAACTGAGAGACCTACAAAAGCAGTTACTCCCATTATGCCCAATACTCTATGTTCTGTAGAAGTTAGTGAAAGTCTGCTGCTGCTTTGACCACCACCAGTGCGATTAATAGTTTTTTTCATATGTCTCAACGAGTGTGTGTGCTTCTGCTGCAGTGCTTTTCTGAGTAAAGCAGTGCAATAAAGTTCCCCGCCAAAACACTTTATTTGGCACAAAAGTACACATTTTCACAAAGGAAAAATAAATATGTAGTTGATACTGTAGTAAACACTGTTCTACTATAATTTGAGGTTACATATAGTACTACTTTGGTACCACAGAATACACAGAGTGCCGCAACGCCATCTTTCAAAAACTGCGAGAACTTATTCAAGGTCCTAATACTTTGCGAAGCATGTTTTTTAATAGGATATACCTATAGTGTTTTAATAATTTTTACATGTTACATTTTATACTTTAAAATTTATGGTAAAGCTAATTATAATAATAAAAATATAAAAACTACGTACCTTATAATACTTCAATCACTTACAGTGACAGTGACAGTTGTGACAGTTCACTTCCTTCAATTGACAAAGAAAAATTCGATAATTATAGATAACAAAAACCGAGTGTCTTCTACTCTAACGAAGAAGAAGCGTCAGACACTAAAATGTCATTGGTTGTGACATTGGCTACCAAATTATCGTTTTCGATAACGATTATTGTCAAAACGTACAGAAAGTTAGAAATGCCACTTGGCTAGGCCCTCTGTATTTCATGTGACGCAGTAACGCATAGATATCAATAACGTAAATACATAGTTCTACAAAAATACTATTAAGCGTTGCCGATCTGCCACATTTCATGCTCAAAAATACATATTAGAACGAGAAAGGGATATCTCTTGTTCTGAAATAATGAAAATATAAATGTAAATAAATATTTCATCTCTTCGTGTGGGGATCGAACCCACAATCAGTCGATTTTGCAGTAAAGTGGTGATGACAAAAACACTTCTTTAGCTTTACAATCTTTAGCTTTGTATAAGGGCTTATAGTCATTAAAGTACATTTTATATAATAAAAAAATATTAAATTTATAAAATAAATATTAAGTTTATAAAATAGACAAAAAAATACTAATTAATTTCAATTACTACTTACAAATGCAAACGAACTTTTAGACGTCTACTAAAACATGTGAAGAAAAACTTAACATAGAGAGCTAAATTGTAAATATTTAGTAGTTATTTGTTATAATTTGCAAACTTATAGTTACTTCTGTTGCATGTAGTCAAAAATTTAAAAATATATTACAATCAATTTTAAACGAAACACATTGCATTTAAACATATAAAAAACATATACAACATATATAAATAAATACCTATATCTATAGTATATTTGATGATAGATAACCATCAGAACGTCAATTGTCAAAATGACGTTAGGCACTTGATATCAAAATAATCAATATTGTAATTTGTCAAATATCGATTTCATTGAAAATTATCATGGTCATAAGAAGAGAAGGTTCGGAATAGTATTATATTTTGATACAAAAGATTTTTATTATGAACGAATTTTTATTAGGTATATTTTTAAAACGTTTATTACTAAATTGAGGAAGAACTTATACTATTCATTATACTTGTGTATTTTTAGATTTTTTTAAGTATATAAAAGAAAGTTAAGAGTTTATTTTAATAATAATTATTATAATTTAAATCCATTTCTACGCAATCCAAAAAAACTATTAATTAATACTTTAATATATTTTCATTTCTTTATATTTCATCAACAACGTTTAATTTATATTACTAGAAACCTTTTCTTGATTATAATTTAACAAAAGCATAAATATATTTTATCGAAAAATCGGCTATCGATAAATCGTACTTACAATTACAACTAGCAATCTGCAAGCAAACGTCACGTCACTAGTGTCGTTGCAAGAATCGAAGAACAAGCGTTTGATCTGCGACTGCGTTATTAAAATTAATCGCGAAATCCTCAATTTAGCAACGACATAAGCGTAGTGTTAATAATTATAATAATAAATTCCTTATATTTGTTATAATGGCAGACAAGAAAGGTATTTATGCGATTTAATTACATTATTTCCTTTGTCTTTTCTTTAACATAGTAATATTGACATATGTAACGTCATTTTACCTTGAAATACAGTTTTTGTTGTATATAACGATTTTTTAATATAAAAAAGTTATGATATTGCAAAAAACTGCATAATTAATAGGTTTATTTATAACTTCAGTATGTAAGGTAGTTTCTTTTGTCGATCAATAATCTAAAATCCAAGATGGTTGACAGTCCTTGGTTTAAATGCGAGATCTTATAAGGATTTATTTGAATGTGTTATGTTAATACCGTAGCTGATGTAGCAAATTAATAATCGATGCAGCCATTTGACCTACTTTTCCTGGTGAAAATCAATAATTTCAAGCATGTAGCGCAGTAAAATGCAGGTGTCCTGTACCGCCCTAGTTAAATAATTGAGCTATTATATTATTAAGTCTGAATAGTTTAAAACGTTGTCATAGATTTTCTAGTACTAAATAGGTTGAAATACCTTTATACAGATTCCTTTGTTATGAAACAATCTTTTTAGTAATTCATTCTATGTTTATTAACTGTTGAATTAATTTTTATGGCTGTTGTTTATTCTTCATTAACTTAACATTGCAGTTTTATAGAGATTATTAGAACGTTGATTTTAAATTTTGTCTTGTTATTACTTACCTAAAAAAACCACCTAAATACGTTACATATGTCATACATAAGCTTAGTACATACAAATCATATAGGATTTAAAAAAAACTTATATATTAAAGAGGTGCTCAGTCGAAGGCCAGTCTTTCTACCGAGCACTTGCCAGTCAAATGATTATAATATAATACGTAACCCCCCTGTCCCTTCGCCCCCCATCAACAGGAGCCGCGGGAGCAACACCGCAGACCCCGCGAGGCCTCCGCCTATCTACCATGTAATGACTAAATAGAATTTTTCTTTCTTTTTCCTTTTTTTTGAAACATAGTTAAAAAAACTTATGATATGTGCGTAACGGCGTGTGGACGATCGTATGTGTATTAATTATAATGTAACCCCGTTTAATGGATTGATTGCTATAACTATATTTTTTTGTGTATATAGAAAAAAATGCTTTATAGTTACTTTAATTGCTATCAGCGTTAAAGAACTTGTTTAGTATTATAATTAAAATGTAACAGAATAAAGTTACAGGACTTTAAAAATAGAATGAATAAAAATTTATTGTTTTCTTTCAATTTAAATTGCACAAATTTTAATACATTTCTCTATATATCCTTTTCTTTCAAATATTAAACAAATATATTTAAGCATTCTCATAACTTATATAGAAATATGCAAACAAAATACAGCAAAATATTGATATGATATTTATTATATATTAAAATATGTTTGATCTAAGTGCATGTCTTAATTTATTATATTTGGTTATTTAAAAATTTAAAAACATTTATTTTACAAGCTCCTTAATCTGGTTATACAAAACGGGAATTAAGTTTGAAAAACTGGACAAGCATGAGTTGGGCTCGCCCACCGAGGGTAGTAATTAACTCAATATCACCAAACATTCCTGAGATAAAGGCAGACAGACAGACAGACGGACAACAAAGTGATCTTATAAGGGTTCCTTTTTTCTTAAAACAACAGAACCCTAAAAAAGTTACAATAGTACTAATTGGACCAGTTTTCAATAAGTTTTAAAGGTTATCTGACTTTAATTGTGACTAGTGGATAGAATTCCCACTCAGGGGATTGAATTATTTTCAATTTCTCTATAGTTCATGTCTGTCTACTATGCTACATAGAAAATAATCACTGATAAAAAGAAAAACAATATTTTTAACCAAAAATATCAGTACAGATTATTTTCAACTGTATTTTTTTTTCATATAACTTTTTTTTTCAAAATCCGATAACTTTACAGACATTTGGACTGTACCATTTATTACTCACTTCTATAAAAGGATGAGGTTATCAATTTGACTGTTTTGTTTTTATTTGAAAGCTGGTGCTTCCCACGTGGTCCCAATTGGTGCATTTCTGACAATGCCACCCATGAGAAAATCTCATAATTCTTAAATTTGCATTAATTAAGTATACGACAAATAGTCAATAATAACATAACTTATAGTCAAAAATAATATCCAACTTATCGATTTCGAAGATTCTTTTTAGGGTTCCGTACCTTTTAAGGAAAAAGGCTTGAAGGCTCGAAGGGCTTAGCTTGAATTTCAAAAAAGGCCCAAATTTTTGTACGGAACTCTTGGTGGGCGAGCCCGACTGGCGCTTGTCCAGCTTGTCCAATCTAATAAAAGGAAAGGGTAGTTTGGTTCTGATTATGGGATCCGGTTAAAGTTTTTTTTTTACTAAACTTAACTTAACTTCACGCTTTATCCCTAGCGGGGTAGTCAGAGAGAACGGAGCGCCAAACGCTACGGAAAAAAAAAAAAATATTAAAAAGTATAATTATTAAAGTTAAACTTTGTCTACCAGTGTAATATTAAAAACAATGTATTATATTCTTGTTCTATAACCTGACCTCTAACTTTGCATACAAAAGAAAATCTCAAGCCTTTACTTTGAGAATGCATAAAACATTTTATAGTCACACCCACCAAAGAAACTGGTTTGAAATTTATATTTCATCTTAAAGAATATGTTGTGTTATGTTTGTGGCATAATAGTTTTTTTTTACTTTCAATTGGCTTACTGAAGAAATAAAATGTTATCTTTTTTTTTATTTCAAATACCCAGATGTTATAGTACTCTGTTTTTTGAAATTTCTTTATTGCTTCTAGTGTTAAATATACACACCTTCCGCCCAAATTTCGAGACATAGAGCATTGAGTGCAGGAACTCAACACTGCGCTTTTCTTGCTACTAGAGCTAGACATTCTCATAATTCCCTTCCAACTGAAAATTGAATCCACAACCATAGTTTGCGGACAGATGCTGTGATGTTGCAGCACATTTTGAACAAAAATTATTAAATATACCATGTATTGTACAAATTTCGGAAGAACAATTGGATTTCTTTTTACCTAATAATAAACATGAATAAATATATTCATAAATATTCATTTTAATCTTTACTATGAAACAAGTACAAATTTATTTTTTTATGTGTATCTATTATTATATCGTTATATTACACTTTTAAGGTTTTATAGCAATCGAATCATTAATATTTGTATGTGTGATGATAATATTTTTTAAAACATGTTTTTTTTAAAGAGGACATACATATAATATTTTTGTCTCAACTCTAAAAGGGCTGCATTTGATATGAAGCTAAGTGGTTGGCTGTACAGTAGATGTTTTTTGCTTGAAAATATTTGTATAGATTTGGAAAGCAGTCTTTTTGGATATGCTATTTTATAAAGAAAAAATAAAAAAATACAATCATCACTTACTACTTAGTTAACACTATGAATATGGTAAAAAAATTTGTTTTAAGCAAAGTTCTCTCACTCGAATGCCAGGACAGTGAAGGAACTTTTTTAAATTAATTTTAAATCAATGTCTTTTGACTCCGTTTTTTACTTTTTCTATCAACATTTAGTTTTTTTTAGCTTATTTTTTTACCTGATTTTTTTTACACTAATTCTCGAATATAATAGCAGTTGGTACTTCTCATTTATTTTTCACTTTAAGAAATGGTCGAAAAGTCCTAGATTGCTATTATTATTTTAATTTTGCTAGTGTTCTTGCACCTTTACAACATGGAGGCATATAAAAAAATCAAATTTTTTAGTCACTCGATTTTTGCCTTCTTGTTCTCTCGCCCCTTTGACGTCGCTGTTTTCGGGTGCCTTCTCATAGTATATACATTTTTTTGGTTTTTAGAACTAAAAGCTAACACTTTAGACTTATCTGTTGTAGATGATGTGTAAAAAAAATTAAAAATGTGTTTATTTCGTTCAATATGATATTTTTTTTATTTTTTTTATACACATCGTCGCTTAATGGAATCTTAATACTTAAGGTTTCAAATAAGGGCAAAAGTGATTTTTTTTTTTTTCAAAAATTAAAATCGCTTCTGTCGTTAAGATGAGTGTTTCACTAACAAGTTTTTAGGAAATCAATTTTTTTTATAAATATATTTTTTTGATAATAAATAATATTCATCGTTAATATTCATATATCATTAATTATTTTAAAAATTTGATTTCCAAACATTTCATTATATCTACAAATATTTTTTTTGAATTTGGAAATATATTTTTTTATATTTGTGGATATAAAGGTGATGGTGTCGTCGTGACTCAAAATTTTAATCTTTTTGCGTCACATTCTAACTTGTATGTTTACACAATTGAGCTAAGTTAACCGTTATTGGGCTGTAAATTACTTCATTTTAGTCATATACAACCCAAAAATATTTACAATCTACCTTTTTAATACTCCTTACAAATATTTTTTAATTTAACTTCATAGTCATAATAAGTTAAGGTCTTTGTTTAAAATGTGATTAAAAAGGTATAGGTTAAAAAAATATTAACATGAATGACACTTGTTAGTACGTGTGTGACTAGAATAAGGGACGATTGAAGATTATACATTTTTTTTATAAAAAAAATGTCTTCTTTCGCTGTTTGTTACGGGTTGTGTGGGCAGGTGCATGTAAAGGACCGAGTCTTTACTACATAATTTACATAGTTAATTATAAAAAAAAGTTTTTTATCCACTTCAGCCTCTTTACAGGGATGCAGATTATAAATTTAATTTACAATCTTTTTTTATTTACTCCAGGATTTGCTGTCACATTATAAAGCATAACGTGACAACATCTCGAATATTTTACTTAAAATACGTATGTTTTTGTGTATCGTCGAAACGAGGGTATTCTGTTATAACACTGTACTTAGCGGAATAAATATTAATTGAACTTAATTTAATTATATGTACATGGTAATGGTCACCAGGATTTTTTGTGGTTTTATTGATTCCAAGGAGGTTTTGCTGTTTTTAGGAGCCTAGATTAGCGCCATACACATTTTTTTTGCATTTTTTTAAGCGTATTATGTTAATTTTTACATGCATGTTTCATCGAGGAATGATTTATTTAGATATTAGAACAATTTGTGTTTGTCATTGTGCATGTATATGTCTCCACGCACTCATCATAGTTATGTGATAAATTCGCTTTTTTGCATACGCTTTGTATCAAACAGCAAAATTATTATATGTTAATCTCAACAAATGTTACTTATAACTTCCAAATACATTAAATCTTGGTACACAACGTGTTTTAGTTAGTTAATTTGAATAGTTATAATGTTTTATTTTTATTTTCGAGAATGTTCACGACGTTCATGTTTAATGGGCGCCATTATTTTTGGTGACCTGTTTTCGTTATTTTATATATTTAATATGAAGTTTGCGCAACGAGCTTGGATGACAATTTGAGGTCTTCGCCTTATGCAATAGTCTTTTTTTTTCTTTTATATTTCAAGACGTTGCGCTAACTTTTTGTATGCAAGCTCCGTTTTATGACCGACTATGCTGTTTTAAGTGGCTACAATTAACAAATTTCTGCCAAGTAGTTATCAAGACCTTGAGCTTGGATACAGATTATATATCGCGTTCCGTCTCTAGACGCCTTTACTAGTGACATGAATTGCAAGTCTGTGTGGCATCGATTTTTTTATTTTAAAGTTTTCTCTTCATAACAATGCCGTTTGTCACTTTGTGTCTATATTTGGATCACGAGTATCACTAGCCATGTTATAAATATAAAACTAATGTCTTTTTTATAAGGTTCTTTATCGTGTGAAGACTGATTTGTTACCTAAGCTGTTTCAGTCATGGTCACACTCGCTTTTAAACAGATTAATATTGCTTTTTCTTTTTATCAAAAGAGCGGTTGTGACCACTATAAGGAATGCAGTGTAAATAACATTTGGTAGGTACTCCAGCACTAGTACACCGTGTTGAGTCGTGTTTAACCTACCAAATATGACATTGGTTCAGTTATATTTCTTAATTAATTGAACCAAATGTCGGCCACTGTTAGATGTTTTCCCAAAATGTCCGATTGTTTTTGGGGGAACGATTGGCGGTGATATAACGCGTTGTATGGGCATCGCTTGTCGTTAACACTGACGCTAGTGTGCATAGATAATACAAATTAGTGTTTCAGGATATGTATAATCTATGCTTAGGCAACGCTATGTTTTAAACTTAAGCCAAAATCTATATTTTCTAAAAAAAAAATATTTTTTCTCAATTGGCAACATTGATAATAGCGTGGCCACACTACGTCACGCGTGAATGCTCGGGCTTGGGTTGCGGTGCGCAAAAGCGCCTTGGCTCAACTGGCTACACTGACATGATTTACATTTTTAATTATATTTTAAAGTTGAAATTGAATTATTACTTCCCAAATGTCTTTGATAGATGTGAACAGACTGAATAATGATGTAAAATTAATCATCAGGGAAAATATTTTAAATTTTTACAAGATTAATTGGGGACAGAAAATTCTTGATTACTACAAAATTATAATTCACCTTTATTATTTAGTCAAACCATAGCACTTAATATTGGCAACACTATGTAACAATCCAATCTGCAATTAAATCTGTGTTGCTACAGCCCAAAACAAAACTACTAGACTTTGACTTTTTAACAGATCAAATTATAATAACAATTTAACTGTCGATTTTTTATTATAACTTAAGTCTGGTAGCTTTTGTCCCAACCATGTATCAAAGACGTTGGCTGTCAGTGGTAGTCGGTTGCGTTCCCGGTCAGTGTAAATGCTGACGTGGCCAGTTGTTGCAGTGACGCCGCCGCTGGGCGCGTACTCGCAGCCGCAGCCGCCCCAGGGCCCGTTCCTGCCCGCGCCGCCCCACCAGGCAGCGCCACAGTATGGAGGTAGGTGGAGTTGGTAGTATGTATTGATTATCAGTATCTAATCGGACAATTTTAAGCGAAACATTGAGCATTATTTTAAATATCTATCTTAGTATAAAAAATATAAAATTAAATCAGCTTAGAGCCGTATCCTGCTCACAGCAGGGTTAGCAAAGGGAACTTAGCGTTAAGACGTTTCCTTTCCCACTTTTCACCTCCTGGAGGCATTGCGTGTTGAGTGGTGGAACTCAACGATGCCCTTCATTACGTCATAAAACCTGAAAAGTTGTAACTTGTAATATATTGTACCGTACGGTTGAAACCGTACTAAGTGTCTGACAATGGATAACATCATTTCTAATATTATCCACAAAGAAATAAAAAAATAGCTTTATAATTTTTTTATCGAAAGTTAGGTACTATTTTATGCACCTTACTTATCTAATAACTGCCAAAGTAACCACCGCCCAAACTCCACATTCCCTGACAGTACTTACCGGCGTCGGGTGTTTGTGCACGGGAACTTTCAAGTGCTATAATGAAACGAAGGCTGCTTTCTCCTTAACTCTTGAAATCTCTTCAAAATTCTAATTGAGCTGAAATTTGACATATTCGTTTTATTAATAGGATATAGTTTTATTAGGAGTTATTTTCATATGTATTTAAAAATAAAACCATCATATTCAAATGGATATTCTGAAAATATGTGTTATTTAATTAATTTTATTTATATATACATACAAATATAATATATAAGTAGTATATTTACTAAAACAACAATAATAAAATCAAATAATATAAAAAACAAAGCGCAAATTGTAGTCGCTGGCGGGTCGCCCTACGGCGTGACGTTCGGCGGCGCGGGCGCGGGCGCGGGCGGCGTGTACGCGCCGCCGCCCTACGACCAGCTGCAGCACCACCAGGCCATACCCGCTCTTAGTCAGCAGTTGCCTGTAAGTAGTCTCATTTACTCTGTACTATCTTTTACTAGTTAATTTACCAGATTTAATTAAAAAAAAAAAATAAAGTGACACAACTTCTTGTTAATTTGGAATTGTGCCTATCTAATGCAAAAAGTAAAAAAAAAAACAAGAGAATACATCACCTCATAGTGAAGAAATGTTTTATACCACACAGCAGATGTACAGTCCAGCGGCCGCAATGTACGCTGCCGCAGCCGGCTACCCTGGATACATCGGCTACCCGGTACAGTACTACCCGTACTACCCGACGGCCGTGCAGCCGTCCATACAGCCGTTGAGACCCACTATTATGATACCTGTGAGTTTTTGTTTGTATATTTATTGATTCTTGCTTAAAAATATTGTTACAAAGATATTTTTTAAATTGTACTTTACATTTATTACTATTACAGTGTGTTTATATAATTCATTAATATAAAACCATTAAAAACATATAATGCTCATTCGAAGTGGTCTACATTGGCTGCAAATACAGTCCTTTAAAGTCGCACTCTTTCCATGGGAAATTTCTTTACTGGCAAACGTATAGATTGTTTTCGTTACTCTTTGATTTCGATTAAGATCAGTATTAGATGACAGCCAGTCCTCAGCGTTGCAGGGGAACTTAGAACTTTACTTCGCTAGGAGCAACACGTATCGAAAAAGGACGATGGTCCATATTATACGGTTATTCCTTAAATTTATTTTCTTGAGAGAAGTGTAGATATCATTATTCAGTCACCAAATATTAAAAGTTACCCTCAAAATAATAAAACGAAAATTGTAATATTTTGTCTATATTTTTTATAGCGTTACGCTGTATCTCACATATAGCATAATGGGCAGACACAACCTAGTCTTAAGACACTTCGTTCCCGATTTTCCGCAGAATTCTTAGGCATTACATGTTGAGGGACGAAACCCAACGCCGCGCCTTACCAGAACGAGGAAATGAAAATATTAAATTTCTACTGGACATTTACTTTCATAATTTCAGCTCCTGCGCCACGACTGGCTTAGTACATTTTTAAAGTCATGAATTTCAAATTTAAAAAATACCTATTTCTCAAAACAAGACCTGTAATTTAAAATATTTTACGATGAGTTCATTTTCATACAGGGACATGTGGAATACAAGAATACCAAATTTTATAAACGTTTTTACTAAACTAAGGAACGAAAAATAATCGTAATTGTAAAAGTAATTCTATGATGTATATAGTCTCTGTATGTAGTGTAGCATTTTTTGTGTTAAACATCATACACCATGGCCTCATGGAAAAGTCCATGGCACTGAATGTTTCCGCGGACATGATCGATGTGTTGTGCACAGAACGGGTTCGAGGCGGGCGGCCGCTTCGAGGGGCTCGCGCAGACGCTGCTGCCGCCCGCGCCGCCCGGCGTGCCGCCCTCGCCCGCGCACCTCGCCGCCATACAGCCGCACCAAGTGCTGTGAGTACGAGTAGACACACACATAGATTTAGTCATTTCTGAGGGCCTAGCCAAGTGGCATTTCTAACTTTCTGTACGATATCAAAATGTATGGAGATGTAGAAAAGTCAACGATGGAAGAGAAAAACCGTAGCCAAATGACGTTTTCGTTCAACGTTATCAAAACGATCGCGACGATAGAACCGTAAGTCATAGAGCAAAGCGTTATTTCAAAGTGTCAATAGAAAAGTGCCCGCCAAGTGGCCTTTTTTGACATTTACGCACGGATAATCACGGTCGTATTTTATGGTCAACTTTCGATCGCGGGAAAGTAGCAGAAAGCAAATATAACATGGCGGCTGTTGGTCACTTGTGAGCAGATGATGAAGTTTATATTTATTATTTTTAAAATGCGGAGTGCATGCATGCATTTTTAAGTGTAGTTCAGACGCCAACGGAGGAATAAAGAGTCATCGATACTCCGAGATGATTGAAAAAATGCCGGAGGAGTTCCGTTTGAGCAATATTATTTACCTAACTCTGTGTGAAAAGTTACGAGTGTTCGGTAAATTAAAAGAAGCACCGTAAGCTGTTGCTTACGGTGCGTATACAGTAGTATAAGGCAAGTTGTGGAAGCATTGAACCAATCTGCCATGATAGCAAAGTGGATAAAGTTTCCACTAACACAACAAGACTTCACATGACTCATATCATATGGTTGACAAGCAGTGTTGATACATATATGAGTGAGCTTCATTTAAGAAATGAACAAGTGCGGTTATTAGGTGAGTTATACTTATTCATATAATTCATATTCCTTAATTTATTTCACTACAAACACATGGAAAACAAATAATTTTGCAATTTCAACAAATGTCTTAAATAATTCTAAATAATTTTATCATAGTGTCCATAAGTAGTAAATCATCAATGCATGCTTATAAACAATACTTTAAATCAATAAAATTTACAGGTGACTCAGGATATCCACAACGGCCGTGGCTCATGACTCCTATTCTAAGTGTAGTGGAAAATTCTAGGGAACACTATATATATACAAAGGCATATACAAGCCCGGAATATGTATAGAGCGTTGCTTCGGGGTGCTCCAAGCAAGATGGAGATGTTTGTTGAGACACAGGGTACTTCATTACCATCCTCATGTTGCAGGTAATATCGTAACAGCATGTTGTGTACTCCACAACATGGCCTTAAAAGCCAGATTGCCACCACCAACCTCACTTCCTGCTGTACAAGAGGATGATAATGATGACACCCTGCATCCTTCCACCTCCACTGCAAATACAAATGATCTTGTCCAGGGCAGAGCAATGCTGACTTGCTTATTAAACATATTGTAGTATTAATATACCTATACATTTATACAAAATTATTTTATTTATTGTATTCCGCTTCAATTTTTATCATTTAATTTGTTTTTAATTTTTGTATAACAATAACTTGATTATTTGTGTGTTTAGTTTATACTTTACCTACATTTTTTAAAATTTAGTTGTATTTAGATTTTCAATTTGTGTTATTTAAATTTTTTATATTTTTATGATTATGCTATAATATTGTTACTTCGATGTTTTATTATTTAACTTAATTTGATTTTCTATATTTTTGTATTATAATTACTTACTTTTTGTCCTTAATTTATATTACTTACATTTTTGAACATGTATTTGTATTTTGATTTTAAAATTTATATATAAATAAATGTATCTCTTTAAATCTATTTCCTTGATTTGATTGACCTTTAAACTATTTATTTACTAAAAAAATTCACAAAAAATATACCTTTCCCATTTCTTTTTTTTACTAGAATTATCTGTGCGATTATAATGTAAGTTTAAAAGTAAAAAATGTGCATAGTTAAAATTTAATTAGTTTAAAATATTAGATAACATAAATTTAATAAACACAAGAAGAAAGTGGACTAGTGAGAAACATAAGTAGATAATAAAACTATGAAGCTTGCATAATTAATAATTTATTAGTAACTAGTAGGCCCCCACATGGGTGCACCCACTTGTGTTATACAATTATTTACTTTACTCATCTACATTACTTTCTTGATCTAATAACATTATTTAAATATAATACAACAAAAAACAATAAAATTCAAATAATAGATCTTTCAAATTTAAAAAACCTTAAATAACAACAAAACTAACTTCCTAAATTAAAGAAAGGACAATAAATATCAATTTGATGATATTCTTTGAAATAACACACTAATAACAATATACATATTTTTTATTTTTTTTAAAAACAATAATTTCTCAAATTCAAACTATAAACTACAAATTTCTTAAATTGAAAAGGAACAATAAATCAACAAAAACATATAAATATAAACGGAAATAATCACAATACTTAAAAATATTATTTGAGGCCTAAATAATTTAAAAGAATAAATAAATAATGTATTTATTCTCTTGTCAGTGATAAATTTCTTATGCCTTGCTGTATATTTTTAAGAGTTTATTTTCTTCAAATTATTTTATTCTCCTTTCCTCCTGTTCCACTTGCTGCTGATCAATGGCAGCAAAGTGAGTAACAACCTCCTGGAAAGGAGTAAGTCGCCGGCGAACGCAGACAGGTCGGCGACGCGGCGGCGTATTGCTCTCGCATCTCAGTGGTGAAGCTGCAAATGCAACAGCAGGCAGCAGCAGTGCCATTGTAGTTTCTACTAAAATGACTACCTAAAAAGTATTGACTATCGATTAATACTATAAGACTATTTTTTAATAAATAACAGTTAAATTTTTTTGTTGTACAGTTATTATGGTTATTAGTTGTATGGTTTTTACTCTTACAAAGCTATACTTAGCATGTTATAACATAAACTTAGATGTACCTTCTGGATCTAACATTGCCTCTGACAGTGTGATTGTTATATCTTCCTGTTTGGACAATGGTGGTGTTGAAGATTTTGATTTAGTCAATTTCAGTAAATACTTATAAGTCCGGAATTATAGATATACTAATATCAAAGCCTCTCTCCTCTACAACTGAGAGACCTACAAAAGCAGTTACTCCCATTATGCCCAATACTCTATGTTCTGTAGAAGTTAGTAAAAGTCTGCTGCGGCTTTGACCACCACCAGTGCGATGGTGTGATCCCGGCCTAGAATAGGATCATCCTGGTACTGGTGGTGTCGTAAGACTGGTGGCGACTAAAGTACGTGTGGTAGAGTCACGTCGCCAGCAATGGCAACACGCATGGGCAGACTCGACCGGATCATTACCACCCCCGGCATTTAAAACCGGCGTGAAGTAGTGGCTTTATGCCGCTGCGTTTCGCATTAGGTAATGCCGGGCCCCGGCGCCCAACCCGTCTTAAAGGCCGGCAACGCACCTGTAGCTCCTCTGGGGTTGCACGGGGTCGTGGGCGGCGGTAGTCACTTACCATCAGGTGACCCGCACGCTCGTTTGCCGTGTCCGTTCCATAAAAAAAAAAAAAAAACCAGTGCGATTAATAGTTTTTTTCATATGTCTCAACGAGTGTGTGTGCTTCTGCTGCAGTGCTTTTCTGAGTAAAGTAGTGCAATAAAGTTCCTCGCAAAAACACTTTATTTGGCACAAAAGTACACATTTTCACAAAGGAAAAATAAATATGTAGTTGATACTGTAGTAAACACTATTCTACTATAATTTGAGGTTACATATAGTACTACTTTGGTACCACTAACATATCTATAGTGTTTTAATAATTTTTACATGTTACATTTTATACTTTAAAATTATGGTAAAGCTAATTATAATAATAAAAATATAAAAACTACGTACCTTATAATACTTCAATCACTTACAGTGACAGTGACAGTTGTGACAGTTGACATCCTTCAATTGACTAAGAAAAATTCGATAGTTATAGATAACAAAAACCGAGTGTCTTCTACTCTAACGTAGAAGAAGCGTCAGACACTAAAATGTCATTGGTTGTGACATTGGCTACCAAATTATCGTTTTCGATAACTATTATTGTCAAAACGTACAGAAAGTTGGAAATGTCACTTGGCTAGGCCCTCTGATGTATCTAGCAGAAATTAAGAGATTGTTATTATTTCTGTGCCTTTAAAACGATTATCTTACTTAAAAGTTGTTTATATATATAAATATATTTTATGTATACATTCTAGGTGGCGTTAAACATCGAAGGGTCGCATTAGCGGCATCGAACACGTTACCGACGGGCGCCACTGAGCCAAGGGGACTTGATGAATCTCATTAAACTTAGCTACAATACATATTTACCTATTAAATGTATGGAATATAACTAAATATAATTCTCTCTGTACGTCTTTATCGTCGTTTCCTGTAATGATGCTATTTAAAAAAAAATAGGATTTTTTTCTATACATGTTTTTAGTAACAATACTAAGTGTTTTTTTTGTTATATAGGATGTTTGGACTTGGTAATGAAACATTTTATTTATATTTTCTATCATTGTTATCTCTTAATATTAATATTTAAGTTGAAAATGATATTTTTTATTTATATTTATTTAAAAAGAAAAAAAAGAACAAAAATTTTGGCATAGTTTGTTAAACCAAAAAAACCTCACTAAAACTAAACATCCTATATAACGTCAGATATACTCTGTGAATGCATATCTTAGATAATTTCCTATTAAAATATTATAAATTATTATTATTATTACAGAAAATGGCGACTCTAACGGCTGTCGGTTCTGAATGACCATGAGTTTTAATATGTTATGGTTTTTTTATGTCTGTGCAAAAAGAATAAGGCGGTATTGAACCTGTACTCAAAAAAAATATCCAGAATTTGTACAGGTTTTTAAATACACAATATCAATTTGATATATACAAACCTGCGATTTCAATCCCATGGTCAAATGAAAGTCTCTAATAGTTGTGAACAACTAATGACACAATGAAAATGCTTATTAACTAAAGTGATGTAATATAGCTTAAAAGCGTTTTTCAACAAATGGACTGTCCTACACTACATAAATAAACTCAAAAAGATTTTTTCAATTCAAACCCTATGTTCTTGAGATTAGCGCCTTTGGTAGCTGCAGGCTTTAGTTGCATACAAAATATAATTATAAATTTCAAAATTTAGTACCAACAGCCGTATTTATAATATAGTAATATAATATTAATAAGTCCCACAAACAGGCGTCGCCACAGCGCCCCGTCGGCGACCGTTGGACCGATTATTGACTGTGATGTGTTCAAACCGTGTTCGTCGCTTGCGGTAGCACTCTCGTAGTGCCGAATTTTGGACATCATCTCTATATGAATAAGGGTTTTTTTGTTAAAAAAACAATTTCCATAGGCACTCCTATAAGGCTTGTTAGATGGGTGCTCTATATTTGAATTTTTCAAATTAAAATTTGGAATTTTGTTTTCATTTAGAGTTGATTGTTCTTTGTTACGAAAAAAAGTGAGTTTTTTTTCGTAACAAAGAACAATCAATTATACAACCATTATGATTGTTTTTTTATTGTTATAGTCTGTTATGAAGGTATTACAGATAAAAAATAAAATAAAAATGTTTCTATATCTCTATATTATATATGTTAATAAAAAATATGTAAAATTTGTATAAGAATTTAATTTTAAAATGAAATTTCAAGTTTCATGTTAATTTGAAATTCCATTAAGTACAATATCAAAATAAAGTTGCACTCTTAGACTGAAGTTGACGAACTTTAAGCGACGAACACGGCTGGTGGCCGGGATGAAGTCTCCGCATAGTATTATATACATACGACTAATACTATCGAATTTTGTGTCTTTGTGCGTTTTTGTGTTCATGTAAAAAATATAAAAGAGCTTCTTGTTTATGGTATTTTTTAAATTGGTTATTGTTTGAGAATCATAAATAAGAGTATTGTAAAAAATATATATTTATTGCCTTTATATAAAATTCTTTATTTGAAATTTTTCAAAAATGATCATTATTAAAATTTGCTTTTTTATAACTTAGTCCGGTAACAATTGTCGAAACACTAAAGTGGTAATAAAAAAAATGTTAAAAAAAAACGCACAAACAGCACAAAATTCAAAACATTAGTAATCAGCTTCACGCTGCAAACATTAGTATATGTTAATAAAATTGAAAAAAAAAAAATGTGAAAGTAAAATGAAAAATGGTTGTACGTGGCGTGTGGTTGTTTTAGCAATTTTGATTATCTGTATTCTCTAGTTAAATTTAATCATTATTTGTACAGCATTTACTATATCAAATTAAATGGAACTCTCCACCCGAGGAACAATTTATTATCATTTCCTCGCTCTGGTAACAAGACAAAGCGCGGCGTTGAGTTCCAGCACTCAATGCACAGTGTTTCTTAAATTGGCAGTGCTTGGGGAGTGTCTTACCACTTGTTTACCTCTGTCTACCCTGCTTTATACGGGATTATACGGAAATTAAAAAAAAAACACGTTTATATATTTCCATCTCGCTCTTACTCGATATGTGTGAAAGATATAAACTTATAAAATGTTGTACAGTGTGGTTCCAAATCAGCTAATGCATATAATTAATTATTATATAGATAATGTTACTTTGATATGTTTTCAATTGTTAATTGAAATATGGTCGAAATGTTCGGAACTGGAGTGATTTTTTTATTTATCTTATATAAGTGGATGTGTGATCAAAATTCGATGACTAAGTCATTATTTGGAATAAAAAAGTACTTTACTAGAAAAAGCAAAATTATTAATATTACCGATACAACTGTATTAGAAGATAAAAATTGGGAACTGTCTACATTTCGTATACGTTTTGTACATACAGTACTTAGTTGTGTGTAATTTATGGAATGGCCACTTTAAATCACAGTGACATGACAAAAATACTTTAAGGTTAATACTTAAATTACTGAAAAATTATTAAAATTCCTTTTTTTTAAATTTTCATCCAGTCCCGTGCATTTTGTTCAAAAATCTCTCAATGAGCGAACTCGTTGAACTCTTTTGTGACATCATTTTGTAAAATTTAGGTGGAAGTCGGAATCTCACGCTTGTATTATATATAAATATTTACAGTACGGTCGGCGAATCGTGGCTGCCCTGAACTTAGCTATAGATGGATGCAGAGATATTATGTTGGGATTTTTCTTATTTTTTATTATTTTCTTCCCGACCACGCAAAGGGAAAAATTCTGAAAATCTAACTATGGCTGCCACGACTTGTCGACCGTACTATATATATACATTAATTCGTGTTTAGACATTTTTTTAAATTAAAAAGTTTTTTTATATTATCTGTCTTGGAAAAAAATAAATTTTCTTTTTGTATTTGTTGTTGTTTAGTCTTGCCATTATTGTCATTAAACACGAATAAGTTTAATATATCATGTATGGCATTATAAGTATTAAAAATAGTTGATTCTAGAATGCAAGATTTTTCTTAATGTGCTCGGTTGTGTTATGGGAATACATTTTTAAATGAAAAATAGATATTCTTTTTTATTTTGATTGAATAAAAAACTTTACATTTCATTCAAGAAAGAAAGTAAATTGCTGATTTGTACTTATTTTATTAAAAAAACATTCATATTCAAAATGTTCCATATTATAAATTATTTAATTTATTTTAAACTCTTTTTTTTATGTATCAATAATAATAATAAGTTGTAAAACTAATTAACAAAATGTATTTCCTAACACTTTTGCAGACTGAAAGTTTTTTATATACATTATACATGTTTTAGATTACATTTATTATTATATTTCTTTGCTGAATCAATCATGTTATAATTTGCTCGATGGTCTGAACTCAGTTTAACTTTAATTCTATATGTTTAAATACGGTCTTATGTGAGCTGATACAAGATAGCGGTTTTTTCATCAGAATTTTTAATTATTAAAAATATTTTTGTTATACTAAATTAACCACTTAAAAACACTGAAAAAAAAGATATTGTTTATGAGAATCATGCAGTTCATAACATAAAACTATAATATTTAATATTTTTTTTCTGTTTGTGGACGAAATTAACCCCATCTTGTAATCAAGTCTTAAAATAAGAAAATTAAATGATCCGATTTAAGTAATATTTTTTGTTTATAACCTGTTAAATATATAACTCTACAATGGTGTCTCATGGTCACATATGAGGTTTTTTTTAACATCAACTAACCTACAACGCTATTTTCTTTTGAATGACTACAGATTGTTAAGAAAAAGATTTAATGTTTTTCTTTATGAAATTAGAAAAAAAATTGTCATGATAAAAATGAAGTTACTAATTTTTTTTTGTTACGGTCTATTAATATGATTTCAGTACATTAAATTTCTAGACAGAAAGCTTAAAATATCTTCATTTTAAATGAAAATAGGCTTTTTATATATATTTCTTTATATATGTATATTCAATAATATTTGTCTGTCTGTAAGTGCGTGAGCGGCCATTGCTCAAGCGTGTGAGAGTCGGAGTCGCGTGCAATAAATATATAGCGTAATTATTATTTTGTTTCACATAAAATACTAAATTATATTTGTTGTTTTATTTATTTAATCCTATATTTTTGTTTATGGTAATAGGGCAGGTCTTACAATCTTTCAAACATGAATCAAACCATTATAAGCGCTTTTGTATCAAGTTACATAGAATTGTCAGTAGTAAAGTTGGGCGTTATAACAAACAGCAGGTAATATAATTCATTATAAATTTCTAATGTTCTAATCATTATTTATTTTCAACACTGACTGTTATTATATTCATATTATATTCATTATCTGCTGTGTAATGGCGTGCTGCTGTGGCGCCTCGGTGCGGTAATGATCGGAAATATTTAGTAGTCATTCGGCCTACGTCGAGTTCAGCCAAGGTCAAATAAAACCTCGCACAAAATGGCAGAAAGGCCAAATATTACTGGAATGAACAACCATCGAACCTAGTAGGTTTCTTCGGGTGGGAGTAGAAAAAGATATGTGTGGGAGTGGCAGTGACAGAAATTATGTCTAAAATACACTTAAAAGGCCGTGCGCCAACACAATTAGGTATTATTTTAAATATTTAATGGACGCAAGTCAAATATGAATCTATAACGGACGGCATAACACGCAATCTGATATGAGACTTGTCCGTGTCGTACCGTGATAGCATATACTATCGGAGGCCGTCGTGGCGCAGGGGCACAAAAGTGTGCCTCGTGGTTGCGGGTTCAATCCCCCAATTACCCATCGAAGGTATTGATTATTATTTATTATAAATAAACAATAAAATTATCGTTGTAAAATAAAACGTTATTTGTCAAGAACAACGCACGCACTCGTAAACTTATAAAAGGGGATTCGCCGCATAAACCTCATTCCGTATTTCCAAAAATATCCTACGTCTACACTGTTGAGGTATGTTGATTAGTTTCTTTAAGGGTTTGAAATATTTTCCCCTATTTGCTGTTCCCGTAAAAGAACACAAGAACACTTGGTTGTATGATAGGACGTCATCGACGGCAAGGGCGTCCCCCGCGGGACTTGAACTACGCTTGCTATCGTAAATAGCGTTGAATTATTTTAATTTAACGTTTTATCATAAAGTATACGTCCAAAATACATGCTATAGGAGCTGAAGATTATTATTATTGCTAGCATTATAGAAATATTTTGATCATCAACAAAAAAAATCGTAAAAAAAATTCAATGTAATATATATCACCTAACAATTTTCAATTATTTTAGTCACACAATGTCTCATTGTCACTCATTTATAAGAGATAGATATATATGGTGTCGTGGACTTTTTTTAGAACTAATAAAATTGAATATTTTTGTTATAAAACGTACTGACATATACTTAATTAACATTTTTTGCAGCGCACGCGCAAATGGCTATTCGATGACGTTAATTTTTATTGTTGTTTTGTTATTTAAGGCTAACTAAGACTTAAACTATAATGTTATACAGCCAATATATAGCACTTTTAAAGAATTTAGCTTTCATACTAAACAAAAGGATAGTAAATCGTACCAGTAGATCTAGAGATCTTAGCGTTTAAAAAAATAAACAAACTATTCCGCTTGATTATATTAGTTCGTTTTCTATCAAGTCTGAAAGTTCTATAGAAAAAAATCCTTAACACATTACTATAATCGATCTCGTAATCTTAGCCAGTACTTGCAATATAAGGGCACAAAAATATGATTTTTAATATTTATATTTTGAGGCCGGTCGTGGCGCAGCGGCACAAAGTGTGACTGTAAACCGACTGGTTGTGGGTTCGATCCCCACTCGAGGAGATGAAATATTTACTTAAATTTATATTTCCATTTTCTTCGCTCTGGTGTCGAGGCAAAGCGCGGCGTTGAGTTCTGCCACTTAACACGCAATGCCTCCGGAATTCGGCAGAAAGTGGGGAACGGAGTGTCAACTTTCACTACGTTCCCTCTGCCTACCCTGCAGTGTGCGGGATACAGCGTGAAGCTGATTTATTTTTATTTATATATTAAAGATAGGTATATCATATTTAACAGTAAAGTCGACAAATCATCGTGTTTCGGTTCGGTTTATTAGTCAAAATACTTTGTCTTAATACTTTCTTAATTTTATATTATATACAATTGCTGTCTGTGCCCTGCGCCACGACTGGCCTCAATTATTATTATTTCTTTGAGACACTACACACTATGCCATGATGACTTCAAATAATCGATAAGTAACATAAAAGGTGGAGGATATAGAACTAAAGACCGATATAACAACAATACCATTTATTGGTTATAAGGTTCTTACAGCAGCAACAACAGATAAAAGTCATCTAACGCCACACTTCTACACTTCTACACTTTTGGAAAATCCTAGAATAAAATACATTCATACAAACAACATCTAGTTATACAATATGTATACAATATCTATGAATATAGATTATAGAAATTGACGTGACGATAATACAAATTTTAAAATTTTATGATTTTTATATTTTATTTTTCTTAAAAAAAGTAATGATTTAGATATGGATATATTGATTGCTTTGTGTTTTATTACAAGAAAAATAAAATAAGCGTCACGTCAAATCAATCTCGGATTCAAATGGAAAACATTTTGATGTTTTCTTGTATATATATAGATATAGTTATTTGTTATATTGACATTGACAACTAGACGTCAACTACGCTTTATTATACCTTAAAATTATACATATACAAAATAAATCAAGCGTTTTACTCACCAAAATAAAATAATTTCGTTGAACTGTAATTTCAAAATGTAACAAAATAATTTTTAAAAATAAGCAAATAACTAAGTCCATACTAGCTACGTATTTACATTTTAATTTATAATTTGACAGACAGTTTTCATTCATTTATCTTATAATAATAATGATCTATACTAAAGCAGAAAATTAACGTCTATTGCAATAGACTATTAATAGCGATAAATTAATATTAAAGTATTCTACTCTACTATTGTCATTGTCACTTTCGTTTTTTCTTTATATTTACAAGTACTTAGTCTTTATCTTATTCTTATTCTACTTTAACCAAATCTTTTTTTATTTTTAAAAACTAACAAAAAAATAAAAAAAATATAAACAATAATAATTCTTAATCTATAAATGATGTTATTTATTTATTGCATGATTACACAAGAAGTCATTTACTTTTTTACATATACAATGTTTTGAGGAAGTACAACCACAACAAGGGTATCTACTTTTTTAAAATAAATATGAATATTTCTAAATCGAATTTTGACTTGCACTAAAACTTTATAACTCAAAACACTGCAATACGTTCATATTACATTGAAATATTAATCAGTGTAAATAATTATTAAACCATACACATTGATATCTTAAGTCACTATTCTAAATAAAGTAAAAAAAAAATTAAAAGAATGAAATATGTATATAAACTACAAGATTTAAACATATAAAGTATTTATTTAATTGGCAAAACGGGAGATATGTCCGCATATGTGTCAGAAATCCTAAATCCTAATTTTAGTTATATTTCATTCTATACTACATACATACACACATATTTATATTATATGCTATAGTAAAAGTTATTTTGTACCTAAATTAGAAGACTTACTTTTATTCATGTAATATTTCGAAATAAATCAATTAAAATAGCGGGACATATTATAAATAGGTACACTAAAAATATATTCTAAATCATATTAATATAGAATCTGGAAATTAAAACAACAATTATAGTTTATCAGTAACAAGTTATAGATATATGACTTTAATATAATTAATATATTTTAACAATTTTTCTTTAAAACAAATAATTTGAGCTAAGCATGTCATTTAAATTGACTTAAAGCCTAATTTAAAGGGATTCACGTTCAATAATGAAATATGTTAAAATGTTCAACAATACAATTCGCTTAAATGGTAACCTATAAATGGTAAATACCTTCAAAAGGGCGATTATTATGGAGTAATTATTCTTAATCTACATTACTTTAATATTAGATATACACAGACAGACATACAATTATTGATAATATATTTTTCAATATTTATGCTCTCCCCTCCGACTCTACTCGTCAATCAATGTCAATATAACATTTAAGAAGTAAGTCAAAAATTTCAATTTAGTATAATCTAGTAAATAGGTCGTTAAAAATGCTAAGCATTCTATATAGACTCATTATTCATTTAACATTGATTCATATATTTTTGTGTGAATTAAAGCAATGTTAGTACTAAAAGGACTATTATTATATTTTTACTGATTCATTCAAACACACACTCCTGAAGATAAAAATAGACATTCATTAATATATTTTCATTTAATCCTAATTTAAGTATGAATAAATATTTTTTAATAAGCTAGTGGAAGACGCTATAGTTCAGTTGGAGTATTCATTTTAACTAGATATAATAAGATTCAACAATAAATGTTGTTTTTATAACGATGACTTGAATCAAAACTCATCATGAATGAATCAACATAAGAAATGTTACACGTAGGCACGTATATTATATGGAACATTGAATATAACAACATTTACTATAGAGAATATTAGGTTTATTTTTAAAAGGCTTTTAAATATTTAAAGGATGAATGAAGCTGTCAATTAAAATATAATTGAGGAAAAAAGTAATGTGAAATAAAATAAACAATAAAACCTTTGATTTTTGCGAATAGATAATGATGTGGTAGTAACTGTTACATTACGAGCACTCGTCAACCGAAGAGTCACGTAAGACGTTCATTGATAATTACTTAACGCACCACATTCATTCAATTTAACATTTACAAAATTAAGTGGTCAACTAAAATATGAAAAACACAAAACCAGCATTCATATCTAACAGAACAATATTTTAAAAACGAGAACAATTTCGATCAAAATCGATATCGTACTCAGTGATGCCAAATAAGTAATAAGCTTAGTCGACCACGATGTCGTGCCCGAGGCGGTCCATCTCGGCCAGCAGGAAGTCCACGTCGCGCTCGGTCACGGCGGCCGACGAGATGATGTTGCGGAAGAAGTTGGGGCGCTTGTCGTCGGGCTGGTAGCCCACCATCAGCGTGCCCGCCTGCATCATGCGCCCCTTCAGCTTGGCGCACACCTGCAGGTATGGTGGTCAGGGGCAGGTCAGTAAGTTCATTTATAAAAATACTTCACAGTTCTACTTATCACTTTATACATATATTTTAAATTTTTTACATTTCAAATTGATGAGTTTATCTTTGAAAAATATTTTGTATATTTGAAGGCTCAAGGTCATGTTTTACTGAAGAGATCGACATAATAGAAATTATTATATTTTTATCGCGTCCATAGTCAGTTTATAGCTTGGCGAGACCGCGTGGCTTAGTGGTCAATTTTCTTGTACGGTAAACAAGAGGCGCAGTTTAAAATCCTGCTAGGTTTTCTAAAAAAGTGTTTTTCTTGCCTAAGTTAATGTAAAAATATTTAAATTCTCTCACCTTGCCCAGCTTAATCTCCTTATTTCCATCATGATGCACTCCCCTCAACTGTTTGGGCAAGTACCAGAAGCTGACATTCACCATCTCCGGTTCGAGGATCAGGTGGAACCGGTCGCTTTGTTCCCGGATGCGACGCACCATGTACTCCGACAGCTCCATCAGGCGGTCCATCAGGCGCTCGAAGCCTGATGTGCCCTTTATTAAAAAATATTCAAAGCAAATATTAAAATAATGATAAAAAACTTTATATTGGGTCCGCCATTCAACACACAATGGTCCCAGAATATGATGAAAAGTGAGAAACGGAAGTGTCTCAATGGGAACGAAGTACAGGCAACAACAGGGAACCTGGGTCCCTCTGTTTATCTAAATGGGATAACCGTAAAACAAAAAAGAGTTAAATCGACTTTACAAAACAATTATTAAATTGAATCTTTCTTTTCGTAACTTTTATTCTCATAACTCACCTTGCCGCGCCACTGCAGCCACAGCTTGAAGATGTCGTTATGTCTCCCGCACTGGATGACCTTGTCTCCGGTGTCGAAACGCGGATCGTAGATCTTGTCAGTCATGAACAGATACTCCGCGGACATGGCATTGCAACTTAGTAGGATACCCTGAGGACCAATTTAAAATCTTATTTACATAGCTTCACGCTTTATCCTTAGCGGGAGTAGTCAGAGAGAACGAAACGCCAAACACTACGGTCTCTACATACCTCATTCGCCCCGTCCGTCTACTGTCGTCAACCTTTTCATACATCGAGGTCTCTGCCTACCTCTCTTACCACTCACTTTGCCATCATAAATCTTTTTTGCCATTCTTTGATCACTCATTAGTTCGACGTGCCCAAACCAGCTGAGCACGTTCTTCTTCATTCTCACCGTGACATCTTAGCTAGTTCCTGTCATTCTGTGTATCTCGTCATTGTGGATTTGATCAGCTAATCTGACTCCGCATATCCTATGAAGAGATCACATTTCCACGGCATTCATCTTTCTTTCATTCTTTTTTTGTGATACGTACGTTTCTCTGCCGTATAACAGCGTCGGTACCAACCCTGTATTGTTTATGGCCAAACGCGCAGCTGTGAAGACGTTTTGTCATCTCATCAATGCAGCTAAGGCTCCGTTGACCCTGTTACCGGTGCCTTTCCACATCCATCTCGTATCTTATCGTATCGTATGGCTTACTTCCCAAAAATACCACTTGATTCACTTGTTCTAATACATTGATTGCCAATTATATTGATCTTGCATTCCGTCCTTTCTTCATCTCTTTCAAAGATAAGATAAACGATCTGGTCTTTGTCTTATTTGCATTCAGGCTTGCCTGCAACTCGCATTTTGATGATGCAATGGGCACTGCATCATCTGCGTACAGCAGGCAATTCACATTCAAGTCACTTTGTATCACTCCTTGGAGACAGTTATCCAAATACACATTGAACAAACTTGGCACAACCTTGTTTAACACGCTATTGGATGTCAAACCAGGTCGACATGCCAGCTCCTACTCGCACACAGGCTGAGTGATCTCTATTATTTGCTTTTTCAAAAAAAAATAATTCATTTTCTGATGAATAGAAAATATCTACTGAAAATGGTTCGAGGTGAAAGAAACAAAAATTGTTTGTAGTATATGGTCGTGTTAAGGATTAAACTAAGAAATATAAATATACAAATCTATCAAATATAAATATACAAAATATATAAATCTTTAAATGTATAATAAAGTTGTTAACATTCTTTTATTTCTAATTTGTGGGGCTCCTCTTTTGTAGGGGCCTCGATCATATTGCCCCCCCCTTTTTAAATCCGGCTCTGGGTACATTTACTCCCAAGTCCGTCTCAGATTGACAAACCCCCTAATTTCCAATATCTACAATTATACACAACATAAACTTCACGTTACACCATGAAAATTCCATCGAACGCAGGCGCGTACTGGATTATACTAATGTCATTTACATAAACAGATGAAAACATACTTTAAAATTTCATCGTTATAGTTGAAAATCCCAAAGCATACAGAAAATGTAAATAAAATACAATGGTTAGTATAGTTTAAAAGATTTTGGACTTAATTGCGATATGATATGGTCGTATTTTGTGGGTACTGACAATGGGGAAGTGGGGCTAAATTGGCAACATATGTTTAGAAGTGTCGAGAGAGGAATTTAATTAAATGTAGCGCCGTCAGATGGTTGTAGTGTTGGGACAGGGCGGATTAGGTCGATAGGCTTCTTTTTAGCGTTACGGTACGTTCCGTAAACAGCAGACAGAGCGAACTAACTAGCGCTATGGCACTCTGTACCGCAATTCTCGCCGAATATCTGAGGCATTACGTGTGGCGTGGCGGAACTCAACACCGCGCTTTGCCTTGCCATCAGTAGCAAGAAAATGGAAAAAAATAATAGTTTCCTTGAGTGACAATCAAACCCACAACCTGTCGCATTTAGAGTCACATATTTGTGACTGCGCCACGACTGGCGTCAGATATTAACGAATCGATATTAATCAACACTGTCTGAACACTAGCTTACTTTGCTATATGTGCGAGGCGCTATGGCGCTATGTTGCGAGGACATAAAAAAATCTCCCGAATGGACATTGAACACACAACCGTCGCATTTACAGTCAGTATGTAGCGCTGCACTACCACGACGTTTGGGCTTGGGGCTCTATAGGTTGACATGATCTAACTCAAGTCTGAGGTAGTAACATTAGTGAACTGGTAGTAAATTATTTGACGATCAAAAAAATCTAATTTGGAATAAAATTATTAAAGTACGACTAATCGATACATAATCAATTATTACAGACTAGTGGGCCCTGCGCGGCTTCTTTTTTTATATTTAATAGCAAAATGTTTAATTATTCCATATCTATGTACACGCGCACGACAAGTTGTATTAGCCCGGACTAGCACAGATTGGCCCGAACAAATAAAAAGATACACAGACAGACACAAATTTGAAAATTGTTTGCTTGTGTAGTTTAGTGTTATCAGGTGCTCCAGATGCCAGTGGAAAATGCACATCACGTTCAACAACTCTTGTTTTGAACGCATTTCTATATTTCCAGATCTTAAATTTTTAAGTGGCAGTGGGAAAAGCTCATCACGCTTTAGTCATTTAATTATTTCTCATAGTATAAACCATAATATAGTATAAACCACACGGTTGTGCATCACATGTGGAAATTGAATATATCCTAGAACCTGCCCAGATCTAATAGCTATACAACAAAAAGATTTTTATTTAAATTGGTGAAGTGGTTTAGAAGTGGTTCTGTTAGATATTTTAAGCCCACTTACATTATTTTTATATAAATATATTCAATACATATACAGACTCAAATATTTACTGATTTATCGTAGTATAGAGTAACGTACGTTTACAACACTGGTCAAAGAAAGTTTGACTTTAGGGGCGGAGTTTGTGAAGATTTATGATTGCAGTATTGAAGTGACGTGACGATACACTCTCTTATAGTTGCCATAGAAAAATCACCCATAGACTGCGGTGATATGGTCTAAAATAGCCTAATTCGTAAACACTTTTTAAGTCAACCAAAGTAATCCGAATTTGCCGCGGTTGAAAGTTTGTCGTTTAATTTGAATTTTGTTGAGAAATGTTTCATTTTTGTTTATATTATGAGAATATCTATTATAAGTCACATAATAATTTTATTATAAGTCATGATGCACGGCGTTAAGTTCCGCAACCCAATGACTACTGTAAAAAAAATCTTATCTTTATGTTTTAAAACCTTTATGTTGACTAAGGTGCTTGATTTATTCTGTGGTCTAAGTGACCGTAAGCTTCAATATAGTTTGATATTCATTCCCGCTAGATCGCGCCGCGATCTCGAGATAATTGACAGACGGGTAACAAAGTGATCCTATTACAGTTCCGTTTTTTTGTCCTTTTAGTACCTCAGTACTGAGCCTTAAAAAATATCTTAATTCCAATAATCGCCGGGTTACAGAATTTTCTAATATGCAAATATTTTATAACTCTTAAATCAATACACGATATTAAAATACATCTATTAGCCGTTAATTATTATAATCCCACCAAAATAAGAGGAAGGGTAAACATCTGTCCGGCGACAGATAGCGCCCCTTTGCTCCCTTCATAATTTGCATGTCAATATGTTTGTCTGCCCCTATCTCCGGACCGCAGTGTTGACTTTGTTCCTTATTGCTAGCAAACTGTATTTTTATAAGTTAGGCAGAGAGAGGTAATTGATAAAAATATAAATTATACATAAAATTCAAATGTCTGTCATTACGTCGATTACAGCATAACTGTCTTTATAAGTAAACATTTAATTTCTTTTTGTCGATCTGGCTAATCTACGGAACTGCTAAAGATTTTTTTATTTGACTATCACTGAAAGGTACAGAAAGCTGTGGAGTATCATATGGACTATTTAGTTATTCACATAAACATTTTTCTTCTTTTTTGCGAGCAAAAGCACATAAAATATCAAAAGATTATGTTATACTATAGGTATTATAAAAATAAACTAAACTAAATAAATTATAATTAAAAAAAAAAACAATTCAGAAATATTTAAAATTTTTCAGGATCTATGATATGCGGAGTCAGCTTATCTGATAAAATCCGCATTGAAGAGATACACAGAATGGCAGGAACTAGCGAGGATGTCACGGTGAGAATGAAGAAGTACGTACTCAGCTGGTTTGGACACGTCGAACGAATGAGTGATGAAAGAATGGCACAAAGATTTATGACGGAAAATTGAGTTGTAAGAGAGGTAGGGGGAGACCTCAGTTAACCTAAGTAGAGACAGTTACGCTTGGCGCTCCGTTCAGTATAGTGTAGTATTCATTTCTTCACTCTGCATAACGCAGAGTTGAGCTCCGCCACTCAACACGTAACGCCTGTTCTGCCTACCCTGCTATTTGCAAGATACAACTTAAACATGAATATCAATTACTATTTATATATAGTTATACGTACCTCATATTTGAAGTGCACAGTGGAGCACTGCAGGAGAGTGCCCATCAGCTTGTGAGGGTTCCAGGTGACGGAGTCAGCTCTGTGACAAATAAAACGTCTATATTACTGAATGAAATATAATAATGCATTGTGTTCTTTCTTATTTTAAAGCGAACGTACCGTAATAGGTCACCTTCACACTGTTATTAGAATTCCCCGAACCACCGAATCTAAAATAGTCGACAGACTATTATAGTATGTAACAAGAATGGGTTAATTGCCCACTCGAGATGATAAATTATTTTATTTTCTCGCTCTAGTAAAATAACGTCGAGTTCTGCTTCAAGAATTTAATACCCTGCGTCTAGTCCAAATCTAACCAGAGCGGGGAAAGGAAAATTATTTAGACATAATCATTCCCCGGATCCGAAAAACTTTATACAAAAAGTATTTGGCGTTTATATAGATATTGACACAGTTGCGTCCGAACACGCTTTTAAGCTAATCCCGGATTACATTTAGAAGAGAACCTCCTCCGCGCGCTACACCGACGTGTAACGACAGCACGACAACATGTTTTTATCGTCATTGTATCGTCGTTGTAAGACTATGTTTTTATCGTCAATCATTGTGCATGAGATGGTTATAGCTTCGATTTCCCCTTATGTAAATATTTATATTCAGAAATAGATATTTTGGTGTTTCTTATTTGGTTAAGCAAAGTGCAATTGTAGCTAGAATTTAATGTATTCTTACTTTATTAAAACTTATAAAAATTTGAATGAAGCGGGACTCGAACCCGCGCCTCTTGGAAACCGACCAAGCGCTCTGACTAACTAAGCCATACGTTCTCACGTTATATACGACGTTACATGTTGAACGTAGCGGGCCATTTGTAAAAATCTCCCTTCAGAGATGTTAGCAACAAAAATAATTAATAAGCATATAAATTTTTTGACATAGTTGGTCATAGCGCTTGGACGGTTTCCAAGAGGCGCTGGTTTCCGCTACGTAAAATTTTTATTGTTTTCTAAAAAGTATTTTTCTTTCCTAAGTATTCTAGACGTTACAAGACTCAAAAACAAAAACTATTGCACTCACATGTACTTATTAAATTTAGAGCTATGCAGCTTTTCGTCACCTACAATTTACGTCTTATAATGTTAATTTAGGATAAACTGAAGCTGAGAAAACATTTTATTTGATATACTTATACTGTTCTAACATTAGAAATCCCGGGTGGATTTAACCCAACGAGGCCATACCTAGTCACGAATCTTAAGAAGATCAATTCACAAAATTCACAAAATCACAAAACTATTAGCGGACAAACACTATAATTTTCACTCAATATAAACTGCACGTTGTATGCCGCATGCACGGTACGCAAAAGGAACCTAGTGCTAAGATACTCCGTTCTCCATTTTTCGCCGGTTTTTTGGAGGTACTGCGCATTGAGTGGTGCAACTCAATATCGGACTTTTGCATTGGTACCAGAGCGAAGAAATAGAAATATTAATAAATAATAATTCATTCGCTCGAGCGAGGATAGCGTCGCGTTACAGTCACACACTTGTGCCTCTGAACAACGAAGACTGCCATTTTAATTTTCAATATGCAATGCTTAGAAAAAATATTAGGGGAAAAGGAGGAAACGGAGTGTCTCAACGTTAGGTTCCCTTAGTCTATGCTGCTATATGCGGGGAAGAGCGTGAAGCTAAAAAAAAAGAAAAATATTTGGCCACTACGGTGTAAAAGACGTCCATTTCACGTGATAAATGGGAGAGTGCATTGTTTTTTACCCTCGGGGGTATTTAATTGATTGCACCCTCGAGAGGGTGCGAGCGGAGATTTTAAATGCTTATACCAAAACGCAGGATTTTTAAGATAGATTGCTATAAGAATAGTATGTAATGTTTCTTACAAACAAATCCAGCTTTACTTCACTGTTCTTTTGCCACTGAACGAAGAAAAGAAAATAATTGATTCTCTAGAGTGAGACTCGACCTCACAACCATAGCATTAAAAGACGCACGCTTGTGTCCCTGCGCCACGACCCCCACTTATATGGTTACTTATTGTAATGATAGAAAATCATTAAATTTACACGTTAATCTTAAGAAAGTACGCGCAATACAAAATAACGGTACATTTAGTTCAGAGCTTACATCTGACGTACGAACAGACGCGTCTGACGTTAGCTAATCCGAGATGTACTCGTAGGGTTGCCACTTACGTTAATGTTTTAGTTGTTTGAAAATATTAAGATATTTTTTATTAAAAATATCCTTCATCATTAAAATGGGAAAAATATCTTATAACTTATACATAATGTTCTAGCTTTTAACTGTAGCATCGTCCTCGTGAAGGTCACGGGCTCGTTCTCGATTCGATGTCATATTACCGAGAACAAACCGTGACATGCATTATAGTGTGAATCCCTCCTAAGAGCTGTATAAACTGATTTTACTAGTTTTGAAGATTTTACTTTGCGCAAAGTGGGTTGGCAAGACGTTTGCCTGAGCGGGAATCGAACCCACAATAATTATATGTTCACAGTTCAGTTATAAACATTAAGTACATAGGTCTGACATCTGACAAGTTTTTTATATGTGTATTGTTTTTATATCTTCATCGAGCAGTGGTGTAAACGTGCGACTGTAAACGCGACAGTTGTGGTTTCAAGTCCCACTGAAGGGAATAAATTATTCCTGTTCTCTCGCTCTGGTAACAAAACAAAACGCGGCGTTCAATTCCGTTTCGAAAATTGAGCGGAAAGTGGGGTACGGAGTATTAACTTAACACTAGGTCTGTTTATGCTGCAATGGTGTGAAGATAAAGAAATAAAAAATCACATCAGTCAGTAGTTTTTCAAAAAATTTCCTTAATCGGCATCCGACAGCAGCACCCTACACCAAGGTAACGCCCGAGTGCCCGCGCGCGGAGCATTACGCTGTACACATTACACACGGCGGTATTTAACGCCGATGATTGATGGACGCTAATGCGCGGAATTAACGATGGTGGAGCGGTGACCTTTTGGTGCCTTGATATATGAACTATTGGTTCAATTCCCGGAATATTACATGATATTATGTAATATTCCGGGATAAAGAGGACCCTTAAAACTTTTTTAAATTTTAATCGATACCCAACTTATATATAATAATATAATATAATATTTCATCGATTACTATTTTTGTTAATTTTGACAATATGAGACCTTTGGGTTACTATAGCAAATTTTGATTATTGTCATGTTTCTAGTGAGTTTCGCGCGGTTAAGACGAGTCAAGTCTACTCGTTTGGCCTGTAGAGCGCCACATATATATACACACACGGACTGATAAACACATTATCTTCATTAGCATCGCATAGTCGACTAAAAACGATATATTCGTTTCTTTTGAGCTTTCATGGATATGTTCTATAAAAGCAGGGTAGAGATATTTAGCAGAGATTATATTATATTTCCTTATCCTTATTTTTACTTTCGAAATGGCTGGTCTGGTGACGAATGTCCTTAAAAATTAATATGTCCTTTAATAGGTTAGAAACATTTAACGTGAGCTACACGGTGGGTCAAAAAATTGAGTATTTTTTGTAAATTTTCCACATTGCGGAACTATACTATATTCTTGATCTATAGATTCTTTACATAATAATCTAATGATAATTCTCATAAAATTCAATTCAGGCAAACTAATGCCTTGAGTTCATTCAAATGACGATAACTTTTTTTTAATGAACCGATTTTGATGAACCAACTTTAGCAGCTAAGTTGAGTTAAACAAAGCTATTGGTGATACTTTTAAGTAAATCAGTTGAGTACTTTCAGAGAAAAATGCGGACAAAAATATATCGACAGACAGACAGACAAGAAATTAAAAAAACATATTTTTGCTTTCTATCATTCTTTTTAGGTATCCCTCTATCCATTTTAGTCTAAATTACTAAATGTACAGACAAAATATTTTTACTGCCTTATTATATATAGAGACTTCATTCTCTTAAGTGGAAATCGAACTCACAACCCACTTAAATGGCACGCTTGTCCCATGCGCCACGATTAACCTAAGACCTGAAAAATTTATACATTGCAATAAAAAAATAATAAGCTAAGAAGGACGAACCTCTCAATCCCGGTGAGGCGCGGGTGGCGGTACTTCTTGGAGAACAGCAGCCCGCCGCCCCACGCCGCCTGCCCGCGTCGCCATGTTACGCAATAAAATACATATTATATTATAGATTATAGACATTTGTTCCAGTTTTATGTAAGAATTATATGCTGTGTAGTGAGTAGGAGAATTCGTTTTGAGAAAGAGAGTGTATTAAATTTTGAGACACATTCCGTCTGAATTCGTGATATGACGTGTTAAGTGAACAACAACCCAACGTCGCGCTTTATCCAACCAGGGAAATGGAAACCATTCAAATTCAAATGGATGGATATTTTGCATGTAATTTCGAACACTACCACAGTTCAATTGTCTGTAGTAGAACTACAGTTTTGTGAATAAATGTGAGTATACTGTAGATTAGAAACTATTGATATAAAAAATAATTATGCCCATATGCTTCATTTATTACAAGTTCCTAATAATAAATAAATTTTATTTTGTAACAAAAAATAATAAAACGTTGCCTTCAGAATTCGGCGGAATCTGGAAATAGGGAGTCTTATTGAGAGCGGAGTATGTTAACACTAGGTTCCCAGGTTCTGCCTACTTTGCTTTTAACGTTTTTCAAACATGTGACTTACATCAACGTGCATCCACATGTCGTATTTCTGGCAGATGTCGGCGATCTCCACGAGCGGGTCGAAGGCGCCTAACACTGTTGTTCCTGATGTTGCGTTCACGAAGAAAGGTACCTGTCAATGAATTTTAATGTAGCCATTCATATTAAGTTTTAAATAGTTAAATAGTTCGTTGATTTTGTCTTTTAATTACAATATTTTAGCGAAGAAAAATATATACGAAACATATTAATAAGTTAATTTTTAAAATAATCGTTACTTGACCATATTTTTCGATTGAGTCTATACTCAAAAAAAAAACTAAAACAAAGTGTACAAAAGAATGAAACGCATCCAATACTTCATTAATGGAAAGAATATACCATTATAAATAAAAAAGATATATTCTTTCCATTAACTTCAGTCTTCCACTCACATTGCCGCGGTCCCTGTGCTGGCGCACGAGGCGCTCCAGCTCGGCGGGCAGCATGCGGCCGCGCGCGTCGGACGGCACGCACACGCAGTAGTCCGTGCCGAGGCCGCACACCGACGCGCACGACTTCACTGAGTAGTGGCACTGCGCAGGGTGTCGGGGCTTTTTAATTAATATACTGATTCTAACGACTCCTTATTGAAGTTGTTAAAATAATAAATGTTGATAGCATTGTCTATTTGTCGTAAACTGTAATTATGTCTTTTGCTTCACGCTGTATCCCGCATCCGGTGTTAAGACACGCCATTTCCCATTTTTACGCTCAATTTTTGAGACATTGCATATTGAGTGACGGAACTCAATACGCGTAAATTGCTAATTATAGCATAGTAAATAAATTATTAAATTGGAATTGAACTCTATCTTACCTGATCGGATGTGAACATGACGAGGTGTCCGGGAATGCTGCTAAGGCCTTTTTCTTTGTACTGCGGGAACTTGTGGTGACGAGCAGCCAGAAATGCGTATAAGTTCGATACCGAACCACCTTGTAGAGAAAAATTAATAAAAATAATTAATGTTTATTCGAAACATAAAAAAATAGTATTTGTAACCACATTTAAAGTTATTTTACTACTGTAAAATAGAAGAAAAAAAAGAAAATTTGTAATTACATTTTAATAAATAATCTCAATATTTATTATATGAAGTATAATAAATATTGAGATTATCAAAGTGTCCAATTTTACATTTAGATTACCTGGAGCTAAGATAGAATCACCGCTCTTCCACCCAATCATGTCTCTCATCTTCTCCAAAACGACGTTCTCCATCAAGATGAATACAGGAGCGATCTCGTAGGTGAACATGTTGGTGTTAGCGGCGGCAGTCAGCCACTCACCAGCCAAGGAGATGATGTCCAGCCCACAAGAAAGCTGGTTGAAGAAGTGGGGGTGTCCTGGGCAAAAGTATAGAAAAAATTTAGTGTTTTTTTAAGAGCACTCTTTTTAAGAGGTAGTCGTGGCGCAGCGTGTCAGGGTAATGATTTTTTCTCATTTCCGACACTCAACACGTAATATCTCGGCGCACGCGTGAGTCTGTAAACGGGACAGGTTGTGGGTTTGATTTCCACGTGAGTAAATGAAATATTTAATATTTTCATTTCTTTGCTTTGACCTCAGTCAAGGCAAAGCGCGGCGTTGCCACTCAACACACAGTGCCTAATCTATTTGGCAGAAGATGGAGAATTAAGTTTATTACACTAGGCTCCCTCTGCCTACCACATGTGGTATGTTGTGTATAAAGTACACGAGAATAAAAATGATAATTTCTAATTGTGAATAAAAATCGCCCATGAATGGCGCTGTACAAGCAAACATAGATAAACTCTAGGCAGGCATGACGATCAATAAAAGTTCTTTTTTCTATTTTGCTATGGAACCCTAAATAGCAAGTGATACGTGATATAAATATCATAACAAAAGGAAAACTATACAAAACGTCATAATATAACAAAATAAAAAAGGAAACCGCCATCAAAGCCTGACCGGAAGTAATACCACGCGCGATTACACGGGACGATTGATATCTGCACGAATTATTTTGATACGAAAACACTTTGGGTGAATCTTAACCTTATACTTCTTAAATTATTTGCTTCTGCATAAAAGAAGGCATCGTGGAATAGTGAGACTAAACGAAATGGTCACAGATTCCATCCCTACTCAGGGGACTGATCATTTTCCAGCTAGGTATGACAGATAAAGAGAGTTGAATTTCGCCGACAACACGTAATGACGCAAATTCGAGCAAAAAGAGGGAAACATTGCCTATTGCTATCACCTTCCTGCTCTCAAAAAGTCATGGAGAGCATTATTAATAGCCAGCTCTTGGTTTATCTAGAGGATCACCGATTGATTAATGACCGACAATATGGCTTCCGCCATGGTCGCTCAACCGGTGATCTTCTGGTTTACCTAACCCACCGTTGGGCTGCGGCTATTGAAAGCAAGGGAGAGGGCCTGGCAGTTAGTTTGGACATGGCGAAGGCCTTTGATCGAGTGTGGCATAGGGCGCTCCTGGCTAAACTTCCATACTATGGGCTTCCTGAGAATTTATGCAAGTGAATCGCCAGCTTTCTCACTGGGCGCAGCATCAGGATCGCTGTCGACGGTTTTTGCTCCAAACATATGCCCGTGAACGCTGGCGTTCCCCAAGGCTGCGTGCTGTGCCCTACGCTGTTTCTTCTGCATATCAATGACATGTTAGAGGACTCTAGCATTCATTGCTATGCAGGTGATAGCACGGTCGACGCTGCTTACTCCGGCCGAGCAAGTCTTTCTCGGGAAAACGCTGAACAGTGCCGAATTAAACTTGTGTCTTCTGTTTAGGCGTCCCTCGACAATGTTCCCTCATGGGGTGAAAGGAACTTAGTTCAGTTTAACCCCCTGAAGACACAAGATTGCGCGTTAACCACAAAAAAAATCCCATTTATCGTATCACCAGTCCTTCAAAACACTTCCATTACAGCCGCGCCTAGTATCAGTATATTGGGCCTTAATGTTTCGAGTGACTGCCAGTATCGCGATCATCTGGAAAGCAAGACCAAATTGGCCTCGAAGAAACTGGGGGTCATCAACAGAGCGAGACGGTACTTCACGCCAAAACACCGATTGGCCCTATATAGGGCCCAGGTTCGGCCTCATATGGAGTACTGTTCTCATCTCTGGGCCGGTGCACCCCAGTATCAGCTTGAACCATTTGATCGCATACAACGGAGATCCATTCGAATCATTGGGGACCCAATGATCTGTGAAGGGCTTGACACTTTGGTTTTGCGTACAGACGTCTCCTCGCTGTGCGTTCTCTACCGCATTTATCATGGGGAGTGTTCTGAAGAACTGTTTGACCTGTTACCTGCCGCCGAATTTTCTAACCGCACAGTACGTCACAAGTTAAAATATCATCCACACCATCTGGATACGTGGCAATCTACTACTGTGCGGTTTCGTAGGAACTTCCTTCCACGCGCCACGGAACTGTGGAATGGCCTACTCGCGGCAGTGTTTCCAGGTCGATACGACATGGGTACCTTCAAAAAGCTCGTCTATCTCCACCTTAAAGGCCGGCAACGCACCTGTAGCTCCTCTGGTGTTGCACGGGGGCGGCGGTAATCACTTACCATCAGGTGACCCGAACGCTCGTTTACCTTGTCTTTTTCCATAAAAAAAAAAAAAAAAACAGAGTGTGTGTATTATTTTCTTTTTGCTTATTCTGTGATGGAAAGAAACATGTTAAAATGCTTATTTTATTAAATAGCGTGTAATTTTTTTTTATATCAAATTTAGGCGTCAAATTTATTTATTTTTTTTCACATATATAAAGTTTAAAAATTTTCCCCAAATGGAAATCGATTTTGTAATCATCGTATATCATCGTGTATCATAATTAATAAGTTAGTACTGTAAGATACAAAAAAATGTTTAGACAATAATGGCTACCATACAAGGGCTTCCATATATTATAAGGATAAAAAGAATGTATGTATTCTTTACAGAATTTTATAGCTCTTATCTATTTTTTATTATGAGGGTACCGCGATTAATGCCTTAGGGGTACTATCGGCACGTCATATAACAAATAAAAGGGCGGTTTATCCGAAAATATGTTTAATATTTCGCTAGCACTGCTGTAATAATCATTTGATAATCTAGAGAAAATAGTTTCTCTTTTACCTTGAAAAATGCGGAAGAGAGTTATTGTAACATCATTCTGTGTGATTGTAACATCATTCATCATCATCATTTAATGGCTGGTACGTGGCTTTGGTTCCCGCCACTCCACAAGCAAATGGAGCAGTGCGTAGGAAGCAACGTACCAAAAACGTACCAAATTAATAGAATTATTCATTTAAAACAAGCCGATTTGGGCCCCAGCTGTGATAAGCAGCCCCTTGGGAGAAGTGGAGTAGCGTTGTATTATTAGGACATGCAGAGAAGATAGTGTAGTGTCACTGTTAAGTTGGTATCATGATGGAAGATTTGAAGATTGAAATTACAACTATTAAGTTTCTGGCCGGCTTTTAGCAGAAAAAAGAAAGCTTTCTGAAGCGGCAGTATTATTCTGTAAAAAAACTCACACTACTAACATTTCTATTTACGATTGAAAAAAATCTGTTATGGCTGAATTGAATAAAGAATATTTTGAAATTATGGATGAGGCTCTTAAAGCTTATCTTACGTTTTCAAAGGGAACAGAGCAAAACGCGTGTCGTCTATGCAATAATATCCGTTTAGATATCAAATTACAGCGACAAACGCCGTCGTGCCGTAGTACAGTATTTGGCTGGTGATGATTGTGGGTTTGGTCCACACTTGGGAAAATTCTTGGGAATACTTTTATTTTCTAGCTCTGTTTAGATTTTATTCGATGTCGAGTTCCGCCGCACACAACGCAATGTCTAGAAAATTTGTCGGAAATTGAGAAACGGAACTAGCATCAAGTTTCTCTCTTCTGTTCTGTTTACACTGCTATATGCAAATATCAGATACAGTGTGAAACTAAAAAACAAATAAAGGCGTAATCGCAAAACAAACTAAAACTACCCTCAAAAATCAACACCAACATGCCAGAGGGTAGCAAAAGAAAAAATAATATAAATTCATCGGAATCCGATATAATCCCCTCGCACTAACCAGATGGGGTCGCTATTAATTCGCCCGAGTCAGGTGGAGTAATGCCAAATTAATCTACATTTTACAATGAGGGGCTGAGTGATTGTTTACTTTGTGTGATTTGTGTACCTTCAGTTCCTAATATGTTAATAAAAGGTAAATTTTATAAAAGAGTAACCAGATACCAGAGTAACAAGTATTGTCTTAAAAAATTGATCTGTGCGTGTGAGACGGAGTGTTTTAATATAAAAATTCCCTCTGCCTACTCTGCCATGCGGGGACATCGTAAAGCTTAAATAATAAGTCGTGCATAGCGCGTTGTATGTTCTACCACTGAATACGCACTGTCTCCAGAATCGGGAGGAATATGGGGTACAGAGTTTCTTATCTATTAAGAACGTAGTGTCTTAACAGGTTTCCTCTGCCTAACCTGTTGTTGGCGGATAAAAATGAAGTTGCGGGGGCGACTAGTGTATGATAAAACAGCATCCAAGACCCACATTATTTATCAGACAGCCACATTATGTGAATGTTGGGAAAATACGCCCCTTTAAAGAGTCCTTATCTTTAGCGACGAGAGTCCCGCGGGACGCGATTGTTAGAAACACTTTGTAGATAAACTTCGTGTCATACACTTCATTTCCTATATTTCTTTTATCATTTTTTATGTTTACTTTATTATAACTTTTTTTGAGAGAACGTTGTATGGAACTATGTTCTTGTCTCAGGTTATTTTAGATTGGCTCGTACATATTTGTATTTCTTGGTTCTAGTAAAAATACAAAAGCGTCATTGAGTTTAGACACTCTACACGCACAAATTTCGAATATGATGCTTAAAAAGTAATATAAACTTAAATTTCAAATATAAAAAAAATCTAAGGCTGAAACCAGTTGGCTGAGATAAAAGAGAACAAACTTAATCAGTTCTTTCTTAGAGATGTGAATTAATTAAGGAAAACTAAAAAATATTTTTTATTTACAGATTAGTACATCATAATTTTATATATTCAAAAATTAATAATGAACCTGAAATTAACTTATACTTAAGAGAAAACACACAGAGCTCCCCCACAACTACAAGGGTTATACTTTTCCCGCCACGTGCGCTGTCAAAGTGACAGCAATCAGCCGCCTTTGTGGCGTGTTGTGGTTTTGTTTCACAATGGCGTTATCGGCTATTGTGTGAACTATACAGCCAAGTTTGTTTGTGGCTTGGATTAAAATAATATATTGATTTTTTTTAAATAGTAAAAAATATTTCAATTGCTTAATATATTTGAGATATAAGGTTCATCAAAAAATTAATTTACTTTTTTGTACAGTTAGGTTCAAGCATGTGTGGACTTTGGAGACACTTATTGTAAAGTTTAAAAAATATTGTTTCAGTAATTTTAGTTTTGGCAAACATACATTAAAAGGACCATTTTAAAAGTTGTTATATTGAAAATAATTTAATTTTAAACTGCAAACTTAAAACGTTATTGTTCAGCCAAAAGTTTATGTTTAAATATTTTTGTTTCTGCTGAAAGTCAAGAACGGAGCAACTTACTCAGACATAAATAAAAAAAAATATTTAAGTTATTTAAAGCGTTTTCTTTAAATAACTTAAATATTTTGTTTAAAGTGTTATGCCACACTTAGGATGAAAAAATAGTTTTTTTAAAAGTTTAAAATTGGAATTAGAATATGAATAGTTTGATTTGAACCCATATCTTTTGGAAACTTCTAATTTTGAATATTAACACTGCGTCCTGAGTTTCAATATGATTATTTTTATTAAGATCACGTAACATTTGATTGGATTTGTGGGTCCCCAAACTCGTGTAATGAAGTACTATTGAGTCGGAACAATAATATTATCTTTGCCAAACATAATAAAAGATTGGCCAAGACTCCTTATTTTGTATTCTGCAGCATTTACTAATTTAAGAACTTTGTTTATTTATTATAATTTCTTTCACGTATACAAAAAATGCTTCAGACCTATGACAACAAAAAAGGAATCTAATGTTAAGACTTCGTTTCCCACTTTCCGCACCAATTTTTAGAGATATTGCGTGTTGAACTTGTTTCACGCTTCCTCTACAACCAGAGGGAAGAAATAAAAATGTTTAGATTTGATCATTTTCTCGAGTGGAAATCGCACCTACAATCGTCGCGTTTACACTTAGAAGTTGCTTCACTTCGATCCCCACTCGAGGAAATAAAATATTTATTTACGTTTATATTTTCAATTCTTCGCTCTGGTGTCGCGGCGTTGAGTTCTGCCACTCAACACGCAAAGCCTCCAGAATTTAGCTTAAAGTGGTGTAGTGATTATTATAGATTGTGGGTAAGTTCAAATATATGTTGGATAATCAGTTGTGATCAGACAACAAACGTGTACACATCAGCTTGCATTTCATTCAAGTATTATCTCGAAAATACTACAAGTACAAGGGGAATGGGGTGTCTTAACACTAGGTTTCCTTTGTCTACCCTGTTGTGTGCGGGATACAGCGTGAAGCTGATTACAAATAATGACAAAATAATCGTATAGCCTTTGCCTTGCTCCTTATGGATTATCTAACACACAATATTTTTAACATTTTTAAAGTGTTATTCTACACTTAGGATTCTAAATAAGCACAAAAACAATACATAGTTCAATTTCAACTATAAATTGGTGAGATTAGTGCATTCAACCTAACAAATTCTTTAACTTTATAATATGAGTCTGAAATGGATGAGAATGGATATCAAAATCAATTTTCCTTTTCCATAAACATTTTTATATCAGCTTGTAGAGGTACAATGGTTTTCTCTACAATGGATAAAATCAATCTATAACCTCGCGTTGTACGAACGGACGGGGGCTGATCTATCAAACTATGGTAATTCGCCGTATAGAGCACCCTGAGTGGGGGATTTAGTGTAGGGTGTCTGTGATTTAAGAAAATAACAACAGGACAAATTCATTTCAAATTATAAACTTCGCATCATGCTGTAGCTATTACAGAGTAGGTAGAGAAAACATAGTGTTATTACAATTCATTCCTCAATTTTATCGACGTGTAGTATTTCTAACACGTCACGAGTTCGTCACACACAACGTCACAACGAGTTCACGCAAAGCGGTAAACGGGATGTCTTGAATAGAGCTTACCTACCTACCATGCTATGTGTGGGACAAAACGTGGAATTGAAAAAAAAAATTAAACCAATTAAAATTACCGTGTTAGACAATTGAATGTCAATATGTTTTTAGTTTTTATGCCGTTAAGTTCTAGGATTTTCTCAACATTTCCATCTGCCTACCCTTTTAAATGCTCGATACTAAGTGAAGCTATAAGAAAAATATACTTGTTAATTGTCTCCAAAAAAATAATTTCTATGGTCCCCACAACGCGGTGTCGTAATCCAACAATTTGCGTGCGGGCACTCTGCGTAAATCACCGCTTTATAATGCGGCTTAAACTTATATTGTTTTACTTAACAGATTTTATTACTGTGCACTTAGTCACCGGAGCTGAGCCGAGGTTAGCTTGGTTCGGTTTAGAATAGATTCAATTTAACTGATGATGGCGAGAGAATGGATGAAGTTTTAAAACGCCTTTTAGAGTAATCTTGAGATGTCGGCTTTATCATCTATGAATGAAAACGGCTTCTAAAGATGGATTTTGACAAAAAACTTTATTGCTCTCTTCAAAAAATATATTATTTGCTTTTTATAATAATTTCAGCAATTTCAGCAATTTTAGCAATTTTAGGGCTGTGCATGCTCTGGATAGGCGTATATTCCTTTCCAATTGAGACACTTTCGTTACCCATTTTCTTCCGAATTCTGGCACAGTAAGGGCATAGCGTGTTGAGTGGCAGAACTCGACTTTAGTCTTATATAATGTCATTGATCTTACAGTTACATACACATACATATATATTTAAAAAGACGAATCAAAAGAACAAATACTCTGAAAACATAAAAACGAAGAACAATTAAAGATTTCCCTTCAACAGACGAACATTTTCATCTAGCGATGCATCTGCATGGAGCAATCACGTGCTCGACCGAGCGCACTGTAATAGCTCGCAGGCAGGACGCAGGACGCGACTGACATGAAGGGCGTGTTGGAAAGGGGCGCCTTTTGTTCGATGATTAAGCTTGCTTTTTCATTTTTTGATATATTTTTTTAGTTTTACACTGGTTACCGTAAGATAAACAGTCAGTTCCCAGTAAGAACTTACCGCTAAATATTAGAGGCATTGGACGTTGAGTGGCGAAACTCAACGCCGCGCTTTGACCTACTAGCAGAGCGAAAAAATAAAATTACCGTTGTCCGTCTGTACGTCTATTAAGACCATTTATCTCGAGATCCTGTAAAAGTGAAATAATTATTAAATATTCAGGTCTATGATTTCTTGAAGCACAGGAAAAAATCAAGCTTCTAAGTCGATTACGGAGGTTACGATCATATATGTAACATTTTCCTTCATTTTTCATAAAATTCGGAACATAATCAATACCTATAGGGTACTTCCATTGGATCGGCAAGAAATGAGAACTTACAATATATAAAAAGGAAAAATCCGAAAAGTGAAAATTTATAATCAACTCGATTGCTTTTGCGGTCCTCTGTGTGTTCGAAAAAAGGAGGTTTCGAGCTTATTCTGAAATTCAAGCTTAGCTTAGCCAGAGCCCTTTCATTTGATACTGGTACCTCACTTGAATTAGCGGGTTTAATAAAAAAAATTGCCTCCCTTTTTAAGGTTATTATTTTTTAGGAGGTTTTTTCCTGAACTAGTACTATTTGTAAATGCTAGCCGCCAAATTACATGACTCTAGGTCTACCGGTCGTTAATAGTGAGGAAATACGACACTATTAACGACCGGTTGCCATATTTTTTTTTTTAGAGTTAAGTTCCCATTGTCATAATGTCTCGGAATTAGGCAGAAAGCGAACAACGGAGCCGCTGCTTTACAGGAGCAAAAGCACACAGTGAAACTTTGTTTTTCCATTTCTGTTTCGACGAGAACCTGTTTTTTTGTATTCGAACTCGAAATCCTCGCGTTTATTACTAAGTCCCAAACACCACGACGCAAGATAACCCTCTATCAGCGACCGGGTATTAAACGTGCGCCCGCAAACAATTCAATTATGTGGGCAAGTCGACTGGAATAATGTCGCTATTACTTACACTGTTGACTGTACAGTTGCACACAGGGCCGAGCGGTTGGTGGCGTTTTAGATCAATTGTGAAGGAGATGTGTTTTAATATTTTCTTTTTATTTTATGCTAGTCTCTTAGTCTGGTAATAATTACTTAAATCAAATAGAAAAACCAATTTAAATTATTCGATTGAATACCGAAAATTAATTCCTGATTTACAAAATTTTTGAATCAATCTGCCGCAAATCAAAGAGCACAGAAAAATAATACTTCTACACAATAAAAGATCGCACTTATGCATCGTTTTTGATGCGTTTTGTATGAAATTCGCCGCATAGTTAGAACCTATGCAATTCTTTACTTTGACTTACGTTTATGAAATTTGACACGAAGTAAGTGGATGTAAAGACGACAGTTGTGAGTTTAATTCCTTGCTCTGATAACTAGACAAACCGCAGCGTTGAGTTCCGGACTCAACACGCAATGTCTTAAGGATTCAGCAGAAAGTGGAAAATGGAAGTAATTGTCGTAACACTAGATCACAGATTCCCTCTGCATACTACATTTGTGAGATACAGCGTGAAGCTAAAAAAGATATTTAATAAGTCTAGTCACATCCGCAACACTCGTCCTCTTCCCCCAAATCAAACAATCCAATTAGGTGCTGTAACAGCGCGGAATGATCGCCGCTATTACTTACAGTTGCTATCGGAATAAGTATATGTAGCTACATTGTATATGTATAGTCAATGAATTTATATTAAATGAATTATTTCATATTTTCATTTCCTTTCTCGTCAAACTCCCTGGTTAACCAAAATAAATAAGAAGTCGATAATGTCTCTAAAAAAGTACGATAAAAATTTGTAAAAATACATAAATTTTCTGTACTTTTTCATTGTAATATGAAGAAAAGTAACATCGGAGACACAAAAGAGTAATAGCTACTTCTAATAATAAAAATAACTACTTCGACTATATCTTCATATAAAATTCATTGAAGACTTTCGAGGTAGCTTGTTAAGATCGTATGGCTTTTAATTTTCAAAGAAATATGAAATCCACAAGTACATTGACTTTTAATCAGTTTAAATGAAGTATAATACATACCAGTTTTGACCTGATGTTTCAGAGTTATCTTGCAGTCTTCGAGGAGTTGCTTCAAAGGCAGAGGGTCTTCAGGAAGGTGTAGGTCCAGCATCTTGTTCATTTCTTCCGGCATCTTGAACTCGAGGATCTAGAGAAAGAAATTACTTTTTGTAAAACGTTATGAATTTATAGATGATTGTCATTTTCTTTACAACCTAATATTTCACACATACGTACAGAGAGCAGAGCAGCGTCATGCTTTTCTCGCACAGTAGGATAGACTCACAGAGGAAAACTAGTATCAGCGTTAACACTCTCCGTTTCCCACGTTCCTCTCAATTTTTAGATATTGCGAGTTGAGAGGTGGCACTTAACGTTGAGAATATTTTAGATATGTTGCTTGTATTTTTGTGCTTTTTTATACATTATATTTTAAAGCTTCCTGGGACATATTTCACTAATGTACAAAAATAAGAAACTATAATTATGATATAGTTTAAATATGCTTAATTATATAGAAAAAACAAGCCGTAGCCCGCAACCTTGTCTGCAGTAACGTTAAGACGAAGCATACAAAAAATCGTTCTTCCATTCCTGTGAGACTTTTCAGAAATCCTCTTAATGCTTCCCCAACCTCAAATAAGTTAGGGAGTGTATCATGCTAAATCACAACTTTCTAAGTTCAGTAGTGTATCAGTATAGTCAGTCGCCCAGTAACGGAAGAGTTTTATAATATATTTAGATTATTCTAATATAGTATAATTATAATTTAAATACATGTTTCAATAAGCATCCAACCTACCTTTTCATTCCTATCATTGACTTTCTGCACGTAATCCAGCAGGACGTCCACAACTCGCGCGAGGAACTCGCGGGTTTGAGGGCTTGCGTCCTCTCTGTACGGCAGGATAGCTGTAAGTAACAATATAAAATTAGGTAAAACATTGAATTCTTATATATAAATATATTTCCGTTTAATTGGATTATATTTCATTTATCTTAAGTATTTCATTTGTGGGGAAATAAAAAAATTCGTACGCCCAAATGGAAATTGAACCTACAATCACCGTGTTTACAATCAGATACTATTCCACTGTGCCTTAATGTTTACCACTACATATTTAGTATTAAGATATAATGTACCGAATTTAAGATAAAGTATGTTGAGAACGAACGAAACTTTACGCCGCACTTTATTTTATTAGAGTGGGGAAATAAAACAATGAATATATTGATAATTAATATATTGACAGTTGAGGCCAATCGTGGCGCGAGGGCACAGTGTGATTGTAAACGCGACTGGTTTTAGGTTCGAACTCCACTCGAGGTAATGAAATATTTATTAAAATTTATATTTATTACTGTTTCTTTGCTTTGGTGTCGAAGCAAAGAGTTGAGTTCCGCCACTCAACACGAAATGCCTCCAGAATTCAGCAGAAAGTGGGGAGTGGAGTGTCTTTGTGCTAGGCTCCCTCTGCCTACCCTGCTTTATGTGGGATACAGTATGAAGCTGATGTAACAGTTGCATCTCTATGCATTTTCTATATCACGATTTAAAAAAGTTGTTTAAATGATTACACGCCTGGGGAATGAAATGGTCGATCCAGTCTGTTTCGAAGGTATCACTATCACGAATAATTAAATTTGTATTTTAATAAAATTGATTTTAAACCAAATCCCACTGAGTTTCTTGCGCCTGTTCTTCTTAGGTCTGCGTTATCGGATTTAGTGAACTGGAGGTAAATTGTTTGACGTTCAAAAAATTTAGCATTTAACTTCTTAATTTGAATTATTTTCTGTTTAACTTTGACTTTGAATTCGCACCCCCAAGTCTAAACTGAACCCAAAACTACTGTCTTTACAACTAGATGCTTTCTTACAGATAGCATGGAAGCACTTATTTTCACTCTCTCGCTTTGGTAACAAGTCAGAGCAGATTTGAGTTAGGCCATTCATCAAATGGGCGGTGTGGGAAAGACGAAGTGTCTAAACACTAATTTCTTTCTTAGTCCTTACTAAAAAAACTAATAAAAAGGAAACTGCAATTTCCTTTTAATATTTAACCCTCCGTTTGCAACACGTGGTACTTTGGACCATTGATTAAAAACTTGCGTCTATTATTTCCAACCCTCGCGTTGTCCAGGAATTTGTGTAGTGACAAAGCGATTTGTTACGCTTTCGGGATGTAACTTTTATTTCTTATTATATTAGATGTACGCTGTATTCCATAAAGTAACGAAAAGTTAGAGGAGACATAGTTTTAAGACGCCAACAAACACTGCTGTCTAGTATCAAAGTTGTAGAATTGAAAATAATTGATTTCCCAAATGCAAACCGAACCCACAAACGAAGTAATTATATACAGAGGCTATATCGCTGCGCCATGGCGTCCTCTAAATTTTATTTTAAATTATATTCATTTTATGTTGTCAATAAATAAGTAATTTGGATTTAAGTTAACGAGTTTTTTTACACTTTCCAGATCAACCTATATTATAACAACCAAGCTTTATAATTATAATAAAATATATTGTATTATTATTTAAATTTTGTCTTTTTTGTCATTTGTCTCAATTTTACAAAGTTGCAATTGTCACCTACTCTTGCTCACAGATGCTTTTGATCTGTGCTTTATAAAACCGAATTGGTTTTGCCGTTTGGAAAATATAAAATATAGCATTCTCAACTTAATGTCCTTAAATAAGGTGTTATATTAACTGTAATAAAGATATTTTTGGTTGTAATATGTAGTTAGTCAGGAGTCAATATGACAATGTGTTTTTAATTCTCTCCATATTTTACATACCTTTCTTCTTTCGTTAGTTGTTATTTCAAACCTTATCTACTAATATTTAAAGGTTTAGGTGGAGTCGTATTTTTGATTACATATTTCTTTGTACTGTGATCAGTGAACGTATTGTATTCTTGAATTATTGTTTGCCCCTTTGGTTTGAAAGTTGAAATATTAAAAAATGATCGCGAAAATTTTACGTTTTTTAAATCACATGTAGCTCTAGCTATTAATTATTTTGAATAAGTTTGAAATTAAATAATGGTTGTTGCTTTTAATGGTACTCTGGTCATAACTATAATGATTTTAGGGATTTAATAAAATTTTGATAAGTCTAATATGTAAAACAGATTTTTTTCTTTTTTTTCAGCTGCACGCTGTATTCCGCATGAAGCAGGATAGGCAGAAGGATCCTATTGCAAAGAAAGACGCCCCACTTTCCGTCGAATTCTTGAGGCATTGCGTGTTCAATGGCGGAAATCAACACCATGCTTTTTCCTCAACGCTATAGCAAAAAAATTAAAATATTAAATATTTCATTTCCTCGAGTGGGAATTAAATCCACAACGTGTCGCAAGTTTACTTCACACCATTGCTCCATATTTTACATAAACCTAACAAACAGTTTCTAAGAATAAATAAAAATAATTCCATCACTCTTCACACAGCTTTTTTGTATCTACAGCCTTTATGCACGGCTGTAGATACAAAATATAAATTTTATGTGAAAAAGAACATTAAATTTAACTGTTCTTTAACATACAGAAGCACTTTTAGATAAGTGTGGATCATTATTTACATTAAACACTAGCCTTTTAAGATTACAACACTCGAACGCTACACCCTCGGTCTCTGTGACCCCAGCCGCTATAATCCTTAATACTATCACTCGCCTGTCAGGCACACGCCCGAGAACCCACTACGCACATACATACAATGATGTATAACTAATAAAAAAGAAAACATAAAGCTAATTAATACTTAGGATCTCGTTGCTTTTCTTGTTAGTATATATATAATAAAATTATTTTATGTATATAAGTTTGAGATTATTTTTGAAAACTAGAACACGCGTGGAAATTTAATATTAAATCTTTAAAAATAACAGTTTATAGAAATAAATAATTATGAATTTATTTGCGCCTTTTCTAGCAAAATTTTGAACAAAATACCAAGTCGTTTTCATGATATTTTATTATATTCCACCCCAGTTCAAGGATAATCCGCTCTAATATATGAAAAATAAAGTATGTTTTGTATAATCAAAGTCTATTCACATCAAATATTTGACTGCCCCTATTTGGAAACTTTATTTGTCAAGCATTACATCACATTCCAGATGTTACTCCCCATTGAAAAACATAATAACTTAATTTAAGATCTAAACTTGAGTGGTAAGGTTTGTTTTTGAATGAAAAGAAATAAGAGGATAGAAAAGATGAGATTTAGTGGGAACTTATGTTTTGGACGTCATAAGCCGACTGCTATTGAGTTGTACATTTCAAAATCTTTGGTGCAAATGGTTTTCTCGTTTTGAGTGTTAGCTTTCCTCATTTATATTGTGCATGTATATATTTTTATGTTTTATTTACTTCTTGACAGAAAATGTTGAGTAGGTAGGTCGTTTTTCCACTGTCATGACTCGTCGCGTTTATTGAACCAGATCGAGATCGGGATATATGCATATGTTAAACATAAGTTTTGCAATTTTGTTACATAATTCAAACTATAAATTGATATTTTTTCATAAAATAAATAGAATACAAAAGAATACACGCTGTGTTTAATTTAAAATATACTATTAAAAAGTTCAGTAAACACATTTTTCTCAAACAAAAAGGTTTGAAAGTATCCAAAGAATGCAGTATACGAACAGTGAACATTTTTCAACAAAAATAATTACAGCATACCGACTGTATGGGGTCGCGTCCCCCGATGCGAACAATTTCACTTAGAACTTTAGATCAGAGCCTAGTAAGGGTTGGAAGAGGGAATATTTTAGGAAGAAAAAAATTGTCGTAATTCTTCTTTATAATATTACTTACGTCAAATTATTTTACGTAATCTTTCCGAAAAAACTTCAAGAAATCGTGACGAAGCGGAACAGCTTATTACTTTAAACGTGACGATTCATGGAAATTAATAATTTTCATTTCCCAGTTCTGCTAAGGAAACAAAAGCGGTGTAGAAATGACACTAGGTTCTCTCTACACTATAGAAGGTAAAAATATTTAGATATCTACTGAACATAAAATTTAGAGTCGCGTTCAACCCTATATCAATGAATAAACCCTATACCAACCATATATTGGGGGCAAACAAACAGTAAGGGAGTATGAGAAAATCTAAATTAATCTAACAATTTTATTGATACATTAATTTCGGTCTAATCAAAGTAGGCAAATTCAATTACTTGAATAATCGTCTTTTATTTAAAATTAAATCCTACCGCTAAGATATTATTCGTAGCGCAGGGGCAGCCATCAACTTTAAACGCAATAATTTATGGGTTCGAATACTTCTTCGAAATGAAGTTATCGAGACATTACGTGTTGAGTCATAAGAGGCAAGCTCAAAAGTTCAACGCCGCACTTTGTCTATATATCAGAGTAATGAAATGATATTAGAACCTGCAACTGTGCCGTTGCGTCACAAACGAGACCACTAAAACCGATACATTACTGGCGAAAAAAATATTATTTTCATTATTGGATAGACTCGAGAGATAACCCTCACAATGCAGACAATGATCATTCAGACCCCATTTATAGCGGCATTAACCGAGGATTGATAGAGAGAGCTCATGTGGATTTAGAGATTTACGTAAAAATATATATTCGTACGAGAGTTTGCGTATTTTTAGGATTGAAACTCTATATCATTAGATATGAGATAAAATGCTTACTTGAGAATGAATTATTATGACTGCCTGATCGATAATGATAGATATTTTTTTGATGTTTTCTTTTATCAGCTTCACGCCGTATCCCACACACAGTATGGTAGGTAGAGGGAACATAGTGCTCTAAGACACTCCGTCCTCCACTTTCTGTCGGATTCTCGAGTCGCTCCTTTTTTAGTAGCGAATGAAGCGCTGCATTTTGCCTCAAAATTAAAAAAATATATAATATTGTAATTTTTTATGATGTTCTTTTGCAACAAAAGGATGTAGCAAATTAAATTTTTCCCTTATTTAACTTAAATATTCAATATATGTACTTTCCTAAGTTACATCTGATACGCAATTAATCAACGTCACTTGTCTTCCTTATAAAAGTCCAATCAATATTAGCGAAGTCTCTTTACAGTTTTCCCTTCACAAATGAGGGATTTTCTATAAACCCGCGTCATTACCGGCCAGGATCAAGTTGTCCCATTTATGGGTATTTATGACACCATGGGGCGGATAATTGTTAAGTATTTTGCTATTTATTTGCAGAAGATTTTATTAAAACGAACAACAACATAATTATATTATGTAGGTAAATCTAAAATATGTATATATACCTAAATATAATAGAAAAAATAATAAATGTATGTATTAATCAGAGCTGTAACCACAGCACTTTTGAATGAAATGATTTTTTTGTGTAGTGCCTATTTAGATAAACGTTAAAACAAATATTAACGAGACTCATACTCACGTCTGTTGAAAGCATGTAACTGGAAGCACGACAGATAGTAGGTTCGAATCCCACCCGAAGAAATGAAATATTTAATATTTTCATTTTCTGCGTTCTGGTATCGACGCTTAACGCGGCGTTGAGGTCCGCTGCTCAAAATGCAAGGCCTCCAGAATTCCGCGGAAAATGGGGAACGGGAGTTCCTTAATAGAAACGAACGGAATGTCGTAACACTATGTTCGAGCACACCCAGGTTTCGAGATACAGCGCGAAACTAAATAAAGTTTGTAATAAATTAATGAATTAATCACCTTCGCGCTATATCTCGCACATGGCAGGGTAGGCAGAGGGAACGATTTATGGCATTGCGTAATGAGTGGTGGAGCTCAACTCGATACTAGAGTGAAGAAATTAAAATAAACATTTTAAATAAATAAATAATTTCCTCGAAAGGGGATCGACCCCACAGCGAGTTGCGTTTTCAGTCACACGTTGAGCCCCTGCGCTACGGCTGACTTCATGTAACAATATCTACATATTATTTACCACTTGGACAAAATGACGTCGAATAAAGAAATATATCATAAATTTTCTTGGCGTACCCTTTGTTTCATATTTTCAAAAACCTGTCTAGAGAATGGTACAGAAAGAGAAAATCAATGTCATTATATATAATCACAAAGTGAGTCTGAGGAAGTGAGAGTACTGAGTAAGTGACAAATAAGCCGCTAGGCAAGTAAGTAGCTACTACTACACTACTGTATAGTAATCTTGGAGAGGGTAACCAGAGGCAACTTAGTGCTAAGACGGAGTGTCTAAGTTACCACTGACTGCTGGATTTTAAAGACACTCCCACTTCATTTCTACCAGAATTCAACGCCGTGGTGTAAATTAGCCAGAGCGAAGTAACGAAAATTTTACAATCCTTCCAGTGGACGGCATAAATTTAATATTAGTTAAAGATTAACCGACATCTCTGAGTGCAAATTATGTCTGGTTGAATATATTGCGGAATGGAGAGTGTATTTTATTAATATATTTTATTTATTTTTTTAGAGGAATGAAAAGAGAATGTAGTAAAAAGTCACTTCGCCTCACACGACGACCTCTAAAGTGTAAACTAAAACTATACTCGCATTTTAATTGACATCTTGTTCTCTGCCCCTATTTTCGTCCTCTCTCTCCATTCATTATAACCATTAAGTAAATCTAAGTCCAATTTAAAAGTTATTACAGCGTGACCCACACCGCCACCTCGTCCCACCCCGTACCTACGTAGGTAGTGGGAACCTGGTAACCTAGTGCTAAAACACTTTGTTGCAGAGTCACTTCCATTCCCCACTTTCTATCGAGTTCTTGAAACGTTGGGTGTTAAGTAACATTAACTTAACGCTGCCTTTTGTCTGGTTACCAGAGCAAAGAAATGAAAGTATAAAATTTCCGAATTCGATTCTTTCCAGTGGGAATCGAACCCATTACCGTCTCGGAAGCAGTCGCACGCTTTTGGCTCTGCGCCACGACCTCCTCACGTGATTAATGCTCAGTTTTAAACTGTCAAAGTCACCCGCAATTAATAATGCACCCCTTAAGTGGCGTTAGCCTATTGAAACCAGATAATAATTTCATTTTGCACTCAGAGATGTCGATTAATCTTTAACTAATAATAAATTTAGGCCGTCCACTGGAAGGATTGTTAAATTTTCGTTACTTCGCTCTGGCTAATTTACACGAAATGAAGTGGAAGTGTCTTTAAAATCCAGCAGTCAGTGGTAACTTAGTGTTAAGACACTCCGTCTTAGTACTAAGTTGCCTCTGGTTACACTATTATATGGCGAATATGCTGCTATATGATGAAAAAAATGGACAGACGCGAGTTGGGTTCGCCCACCGCGCATTACGTAAAAGAATTATATTTAGTTAAGGTTTCAAGATTTTTCTGATATTCATGCTTAGCTTAGCCAGACCCCTTTCATTTGATACCTCACTTGAACTAGCAGCTTTAATATCATAATTTAAGGCTATATTTTTAGGATTTAACCACAAACGTAAAGTTTTCCGATTTTTTCCTGAACTAGTACTACTTGTAGCTAGCTGCCAAATTTCACAATTCTAGGTGAACCGGAATCATCCTCTTATTTTGATTCTCTCTATAGGGTCGAAATACGTGTTTTTTTTAAAATATATGTATAAATATACAGTTTTTTTTTTTCAAGAAAGTCATGGGGCCGTAGCTCTAAGTTATAGTTTGTGTTTCAACTCGATATCTCTAAGCGTTCCTCAGTTAAAGGTGCTTGACAGACAGACAGTGGGACGACAATTTTATAAGGGTTATTTTTTTCCTTAAAAGGTACGTAATATCATATTAAGTTTTTTTGCACAGAATGCCGCCGTCGCCACAATGCGGTACATTGTGCTAAAAGACATTAGATTGAGTGCGGATCAAATTTACAACCAAACGGTATAATAAAGAACTAGCTTTTCCCGCGGTTTCGCCCGCTTTTTTATTGAATTAAATATAGAATACTCGTTGTGTATGACACATTCTAAGTGCAGGAGGTAACCGATAGCCTCAAAAAAGTATTATTTTTCAATTAGAATCACTTGTTCATGAAATTAGTGTGTTCAGCAAAATAAACTTTTTAGCTAATATATATAATTGTAGATAATATTTGATTTACCGTTGATTGCAATTCGTAGGATATAAACTACACCACAGTGGTGGTTGTTATCAAAAATTAGGGGACGTCGGGTAGTTACTACTACAAGTGTCAAGTTTCATCATAAATAGCTCAGCTTATCGTCACCCGGCGCGGGCGTGCGGAAATTGTCTAAACGTAGAGGGCGGCGTAACGACAAAATGAAAAGCGTGTCTTTTTTCGTACATTTCCTGCATAACAGACCCGGCGGCGGCAACTTGCTGTTTTGAAGAATATTAAATTTTTCAACTGACGTCCCTATTTTTGTAGGATTTTAGGGCTAAAAAGATTCGTCTCCGCATTCTACTAACTTTCAAACAAAATGTTCTTAGCATAACATAACTCATCAGACTGGGGAAGATAGAAATAACTGAAATTTAAAGCAATAAATACTTACAATCATAGTAAAGGTTGCCGACACCCGACGTCAGCTTAGGTGTGCTTTGTCCGGACAAAGACGCCATTCTCTCTCCCTGTAGGCAAACAGACAGACGTATAATATAAAAGATTTTCTTAAAAAAAAACAAAAATTAAACAAGAAATCTGGCAACATATAAAAGCTCAAAATCAGCACTTTATAGGGGATTTTTTAGTTAATTTTTAAAAATGGGACATTAAATAATTATTCAATTATTTCTTGACTTAATATAATATTTTAACAGATAAATGCCCTTAATTTTATAATATAAACAATGTAATAAAAATTTCCTTAAAATATTCGAGAAGTTATATTCCAAAGGCTACTTTTCTAATTAAATGATAAACACCTTAAAGAAAGTTCTATTAAAAATATTACGTATATCTGTAATCGCGAAAATGAAAGTACTGATTCTTTGAATTATTTAATACGCATGAATCAATTAGAAAATATCATTTATGTTATATTCTAAAAGCTCATGCAAAAGTTAAGGCGTCACAGTATTACGCAACATGCAAACATAAAATGAAAACAAGATGGCGGCGGAAATCAATAACCACAAAATGGCGGCTAACGAACGAACCAACTGGATGTGATCTGCTATTTGCTTGCAGTAGGAAAAAAAGCCGTCCAAAGTTAGCTTGGACATTGCTAACTTTTAATTTACGTCTGTAAAAAAAAAGAAATATGTTAATTCTAATAAAATATCTATGATTCCTTTTGTTTCATAGATTAATTTAGTTTCAACAGATAATAAAAGAACGGCTGTATTTTTTATACTACCTATTTTTGTTATAGATTATATTCGTTTTGAATGGTTTATGGTGGTTCATTTTTTTTTTTTTGCCTATGGTTTAACGATCGACATGAATGATAAAAAATGATAAAGTAAATCTACATGTAGTCTACGAAATATTCGTTTAATACCAACCTTTAAGACCGTCGCTTTGAAAATTATATATTTTGGGTATTTATCACTATTTATAGGATATGTTTTTGGTTGAAAAACAAATAATTATGTGACAGAGAGGATCGTTGATAAATTTGAAGGGATTTTCGCGAAATTTCTGAATTATATGTCTCATATATGAAATAGATTTATTAGTTTTGTAATAAATATGATATTTAAGTGGCGAATGCCACGTTTCGAGCGTCGACTGGTGACTGAAGCTGAAATTCTGGGATACCTAGGGTATGAAACGCGCATGCGCATTGCAAAGGTCGTAGGTGAAGGGTAGAAGTAGGGGGTAGGAGGTACGAATCAGGTCAACCCCCATTTCGGGATCGATTTTGGTCGAACAAAAACGGAACATATCTAGATATGAAATTGGCGAAACGAGGATAGATGGCAATCTTCATGATGAGATCTTTTATTGGGTACGTCTTACATGATTTAATTTGCTGACTAATATCTGCGTACTGTGACAAGAAAATTGACAAATCTTTGCTTTCAATTGAAAATATGTATTTATGTTTTGCAGATCAGCACGATTTAAGACAATTTTTTAGCGTAGGTATATATGTAAAAAAAAACCAAAATTAGGTTCACGCTGTATCCCACACACACCCATATTTATATATATAGAAGTTAACACATAGAAGTAAAAGACTAGTGTTAAGAGTTTGAGACACTGCGCTCTCCACTTTCTGTTCAATTTTCGAGATTACCGGCAGACCGCTAACGGCGATACCAAACAACGCGCTTTATCTGCTAGTAAGACGATCGGTCGGACGAGACGGTCATTGGGACAGCGTGTAAGCCTTATGACTGTGGATTCTATTCTACAGATGAGATTGATATTTTTTTTACTTTCGAACTCTGATTAATGCAATGGAAAATGCACACTGGGCTCACCTACCCTGCTAAGCGGAAAAATGCTTCAGGCTGCTTTTTTTTATTAAGGCAAAGTATGGCGTTAAGCTAAATATGAAAAGTCAAGTGAAAAAATATTATGTTGCACGGAACCAAAAAAGAAAACATACAATAGAGGTCACAAAAGGTTACGCAGACCTACACGCCGACAGCCCACGCGCTTCCTACTCGCGCCACCTACACTACAGCTTCTTTGTTTATACTTCATTTGACATTCACATTATGTTAGAAATCCATTCGACATGGATGCTCATTAGTCTTGATTAATAAATAAAAAATAATTGAACAAAAGTAAACTGACTTACATTTACCCCGCTCTGGCAGCAACACAAAGTGTGGCGTTTAATTCTGCCACAGCTGGCCGTAAGATCTCAAAAATTTGGGGGAAAGTGTGAAATGGAGTATCTTAACACTTAACAAAGGATATCAAAATGACACCAGTACCGGGAGATCTAAAATACACACTGTATCTCACATTTACCCAGGAGGAGAAAGAATCTCTGATAGCGCAGGGGTGGGGAGGAGAAACAGGTTCGAAGGTGCTGACAATTCACGAGTCTCAGGGTCTAACCAGCGCGACTGTTATAGTGGTTAACACTAAATCTATTAGGCTACAGCTGCATGATAGCGTTTCGCACGCCGTCGTAGCAATATCTCGGCACACCGACACCTGCACGTACTATAGTGAAGGCAAAGATGACGCAGTAAATATGTTAATTCGGAACGCGACGAAGGCAACGACAAAAAGCATTGTGGAATATAATTTAAAGATGGCTTTGAAAGATAGGAACGCAGCAGTCACCTCTTCCACCATAGCGGTCATGCCCTTATCCTAGTGCAAAATTCCTCACATCCAAATCAATTACGATAAAAGTTTAGCATGTACTTATAATTATGTAATTAAATATATATTGTAATATGTAAAATTGTTAAATATATATATAAATATAAACACTCGCTTAACCTTAGATCTAAGTAAAATTTTGTAAAATAATGTAAAGATAAAAATATAATTTGCTTATTATAGATATTGATTGAATGTAAAAGACAATGTAATTAATATATATGATAAGGATATTAGATATAATAATAAATTTAAAAAGTGTACGGACCAAGTGTCTGTAGTGTTAAGAAATAAAATAAAATAAAAAAAAAAAACACTAGGTTCCCGCTGCCCACCCCTCTATATAAAGGTTATATGATATATGAAACATTTTAAAAATCCGAGCTAGTAGATCTTTTCGTTGTATAATATAAATTAAAGCGTTCCTTGACTATCCAACACAAACAATTTGTCAGTAATTCCGGAGATTAGCACGTTCAACCAAAAAAATGTATAAAGTTAAATCAAGTGTATTTATAGTAATATTCTATAAAAAAAGGTCAAAGTTACATTCAAAGGCTACCCACGCTCTTGCATTTTCAGCGGCCCTCATCATCCGCATTGCTTTGTGAGCGTAGGCGTAGTTAATTAAAGCTTAGTTGATTATTTTTAGTTTCACCCTGTATAGTGTACTGCGTATAGCAGAGTGGGCGGCAGAGGGAACCTGGTGCTAAAATAGTCCGTACCGTCAGAGACACTGCACGTTGAGTGAGAGAAGAGAAATGAAAATATTAATAATAGGTAATCGAGCCGTTGCCCTAACAGGAATAAAAAGCGTTGTGTTTTATTATGCGACTACAATATTTAATATAGACTGATGTCTATTATTTTGGCATTTAATTAAAACTATAAAAGTACGGCGTTGAGTTTCGCTAAGCAAGCAAGCATTGCTCGGAATGGAGATCGAACCATACCACATACATATAGCGTTTATAATCAAACAATAATGATAGCTTTTGTAGTATAAAAGACATTATTTTCTTTTGTGATCTTAATAAATATATTTTACTTTTAATGTATTGCAAGGCTGGCCTAGTTATGATAACAAAGGAGTCATTCTACTGCATTTTTAAGATACTAGTAGTTGTTTTAACTTCGCTTGAATTTATATCTTTTTCAAAACCTAATAATTTGCAACTTATTTAGCTCCACACCCACGAGTGAAAACGTTTCAAGGTAAAAAAATAAAAGGCTTACTATTGTAAAATAACATAATGGTGATGCGCTTAAAAACTATGAAGCAAAAATTAGTGATAAGAGAAAAAAACAACCTCGGTTGATCTTCGATAACGCAGTACCGATGATACTGGAGGATTATAATAGATAGGTACCAGATATCACACATGTGCTGGGTTTGTTGGTATCACATTATCACTAAAAATCTTGGGCATTCGTGTGATTAAAACAAAGTTGTACTGAGGTGCAAGTAAAGCATGTGAATTGTGACTGGCGATGATAGCGCGAGCGATTTCCACTCTCGTGAGACATATTACGGTGTTTAGTTCCGCCACTTAACACGTAATGAGTCGAACTCGGGCGAAAATTACGGGCGAAAATTACGGAAAAGTTTCTCATTACGGTCTACCCAGTTACATGCGGGATAAAGCGTGACGCTGTAACAGTATCGGTATTCCTTATTAAATATATTATTATCCAAATCTGGACATTCAACAAGACCTCATAACCGTAACATAGTATAAAATATACGTCTGTAAAAACTTACTGTGGCCTCCCTGTCCCGTCCTACTCCCCTGCCCACCCCCTGACCTCCGCTGTCGGGGCGTATGACGTCAGTGGGCGGGCCACGCCCTGAAACCTACCAATATATAGAAGTAACTATAGGAATACATGTTGTAACAATTATTATTTAGTAAAACACCATATACTTAAAACAAAATTAATGTTAGGATACTAAGGGTTCACATACTAAAGGGTTCACGGCTATACACAAATCGAATTGTCCGGTTAACACTTTTTAAATAAAAGAACGTTACTGTCCTGACTACAAGGACGACCCGGTAATTAAAAAATACCTTATACAAACTCTCACTGTCTCTTCACCATCTGACGTTATAGTACGTATGACCCGTGCACTCTGTTACGGCGCCATCTTGATTTTCAAAAATATTCAAGGCAAATTCTTACTGCCCTCCATCTCAAGTTATAATCATCTGGTACAAAAACCCTGTAATTTTATTACAGACATTTCAATTTAAGTCTGATTTTGCAAACCGAACCGCAATATTCTAACAAAATATTGAAATAATATAACTTAGTTCCAATTACTTTAATATAAAACTAAACATACTATTTGCAATATATGTATAGTACGTAACAAACATAAAGAATATAAGTGAACAATGTATCTCACCATATTACAAATGCCTATAAGCATTTGTATAAAACTAAACTTTAAATACAAATAGTAATTCAATCTATCTCATATCACCTAAAAGTATGATTAAAAATATGTTTCTTACAACCCTTACCCAATCTGGGGTCTCTTGCACCTTTATATAACCAATACACTTTTATATAACCGATTGAATATTTAAAAATTATAATAAATACATATTTTTTTTCAATCTCAATCTCTATTTACTATAAAGCAGTTCGAAATTGAAAGGAGCTGTCGCCTATCCGCTCCTTATCATCACGCGACGCCGTATCTCATCCTATCTACATTTACTAATATTGTTTAACATAAAATTACCCGGTATATAGTTTTATTGAGGTACGTAAATTGATAGAAATATAGATAAGGAGCTGAGTTAACTTTTTATTTAATACTAGTAGAGTACCCAAGAACCTAGAAATAAGACGCTCTATTCCCATTAAGACATTTCCGTTTCCCACTTTCTCATTGTCAATTCAACGCCACGCCTTGTTACCAGAGCAAGGAAATGCAAGGATTTTATACTTCATTTCCTCGAGTGGGAATCGAATCCACAACCTGGTGCGTTGTTGTCGCACGCTTGAGCCCCTGCACCACGATTGGCCCCAGCTAACAACATTAGCGAGACAAAATAAAATGAAATTATATATTAACCTTTAATCTTAAATCGTGATTTTTTTATTTCACACTAAATTGGACAAAAGAATATCTTAATACAAGGTTTCCTCTGTCAAGTGTCTATCCTGCTACGCTGCGTGAAGCTGTAGACAGGATTTTTTTAGCTACACGCTGTATCGTCATAGCAGGGTAAGTAGAGGGGAACCTAATGTTAAGACACTTCGTTCTCCACTTTCCGCCGAACTTTTAAGGCTTTGCTATCTATATTCTGAATATAGCGGTAAATTATAAAAAACTCCTAGGTACGGTTAAAAGTTTTTATAGTCTCTCATAATTATAAACAAAAAAAATCTAAATAAATGCGTTTACTTGTCGAGGGTGTGATAGTAAACGCAACGGTTGTGGATTCGATCCCACCCAGGGGAATTAATTATTGTTAATTTATATTTTTCTCTGGAACCAAGACAAAGCGCGGCGTTATGTCTCGCCGATCGAAACGCAATATCTCTTAAATTTGACGATAAATGGGGAACGAAGCGTCCTAGGTTCCCTCTGTTTTCTCTCTGTGAAGATGAAAAAATCGGAGATTCTGAGTATCGGAGAGATCTGAAATCAATGTGTACAAACGCACATACAAACAGACTATAGGAATACAGATAATCCAACAAGCAATTTAAAAAGCAATATTTTATGATATATTCATTTGATAAATAGCGCCAATAACAGGTAATCTAATATATCTTCCATGCACCTACAGACAGCGACGGGCCATAGCATGAGGGTACTCTAAAAAATATATATATTTAAAATCTATCGAATAGAATTTGTTTTATTTTTAATTGATACGTGGTGAGGTACTGAGAAGTCAGTGAATTACGTAGTGTTAAATTAATTTTCCAAATGTAAGTAATCTCATCTAATATTGTCTTAATTAATTTCTTTTTTTATCATTTAGACGATCTTGTTGCCAGATATTATTTTACAACGGGAAGCTAAAAATATAAACACAAACGTGTTTTTATTGGTTTCTTACCTTCATACATCGGGTAGACAAAGAGAACCTAATGCTAAGAGATTTCGTTCCCATGAAGACACTTCCGTTCCCTACTTTCCGCCGAATTCTGGAGGCATTGCGTGTTAAGTGGCTGGACTCAATGCCTTTGAACATGACATTTATACTTTAGAAAAGCTTGACATGGCATTTAGAAAACTCCAACAGTTTCCTAGAACCTCGGATTCAAGTTCCATTAAAAAAATTATACATAAATATACCTATATTAAAAAATATATCTTATATATTTTTCGCAAAATATGTATATAACATTGGTAAATTGTCCCAAAGGTCAGTTTGTATTGTGATACGTTATCGTAAAAGCTCGTCAGTGCATAAAGCTCTGTCAATATCGACTTATCTATATTAAGTCTTGCACAGAGTAATGTATGGGTGTGCTTTACTTCGATAGAAAAAAAATACTTCCACAAGTTATTTTAAATTTGCCATTTGTACAATTGAAAGTTCTTTTACAAGTGTTTTTATGATTTTATTACATAGTTACTTAGTTAGTTACAGCTCAATCTAATAAAAAAAACTAAAAAAACAGCTTCACGTTGTATGTTGCACCTGCTGTGTGGCAAAGGGAACCTAGTGTTAAGATATTAAATTCCCCACTTTCTGCCTAATTCTGGAGGCCTTGCGTTCTTATTCAATCTAAGACTAAGTACTATAATGTTAATAATACATTGTGTGGAAATAAATGGTGTTGGTGTTCACTCGGGAAGCTGATTGGTGATGGTGATTAGTATATATTTATAATCAAACTATATTATAAAAGATGATATGTTGAGTTTGTTTCCGGATTTTCTCAAGCGAACTGCCCTTCCAGCCGGTGGTAGCTTCCATTAATAGGTATGTATGTCACTTATATCAAAAATGCTTGTAATGGTATAATTGTATAAAGAAAATTTTCAAAAAGTATAGTAAAAGGTATAGTTAGTAGAGGAACAAAATATGTGAAAGTTGATCAAATCTAACTCTCACTCTCACTTAATTTATTGGTAAGTGACCTAACTACGACGATCTACTACGTAGCAGTAGCCAGTGAGTAGCTATTGGGTATAAGTTACTTAGTTCAATTATAAATAAAATCGATAAAAAGGATAAAAGAAAATATTTATAAAACCCTTCCGTTTAGTCTCCTAATGACTGACCATTCACTCAAAACGAATTATCTTGTAAAGTTAGCGTAGGTACGGCAGGTATGGCCGGATCACTTTTATATGCGGGATACAGCGTGAAGCTATAGTTATTTTTTTTATTTTACAATGAACACTATAAAATGCAACAAAAAAATCTTTGAATAAAATGCTCTGTGTGACATTAATCTTTAGATATTCAATTGATGTATGTAAGTACATCCAGAGTGGTGTTGTTTGAATTCATCGTGCGCCGCCACTGACTAAGTACACCACTTTTGAATGTGAGTTCTTTTTTTGTTCAATATTTTTCGTCACCTTTTTAGCACTCGCAAGCTTTTTTTACTTTATACATATGTACTATTCACTCTGATGCGTGTTGTGGCCGAAAGTAACGCAGTTTCTTTTAAGTTTACATTTTAAGTTTAGTTTTACATTTACACAGTTTACATATATATTTTAAGCTTGATGCCGCACACATGTAGTAGGGTAAGCAGAAGGAGCCTGGGAACCTAATCTAATCTTAACACTTATGTATATACTCCGTCCCCATTAAGGTACTTTCGTTCTCCACTTTCCGACGAGTACTGGAGACATACGCAATGAGTTGCGGACCTCAACGCTGGTCGCTGCGTTTGGCTCGTTACCAGAGCGAGTAAATGAAAATTAATTAATTATTAATTATTATAAATGAAGATTAATTATTTCATTTCTTCGAGTGGGAATCGAACCCACAACCTGTCACGCTTACCATCGTACGACTTAACGCCAGTCGTGGCGAAGAGAAATTTATTTATACATTTTTAAGCTGCACCAAGATATCTAATATGTTAACATATTTGTTCCATTTGTTACCGACGAATGCGATTGAATAATGCCCGCCATGTTGTGAGAAATTCCTGAGACGTTTGCATTAGGGTTGCCATTTCTTAGTCTGTTAAATTATGAAGGTTTTTGAGCCGATTTAGTTGTTATTTATTATTTTATTTAGTTGTTAATATTTATTGTAATATTTTGTTATATTTTATAAAATACACACTATAAAATATATTCATTTTATTAAGTAAAGTATTGATTTATTTTGCACACAAAATATTATATTAGAATAAAGCAGACAGCATTAAAGATTTTTTATATCGTCTAAAACATGTTTTTGCTTGTTTAGTTGCTTGTCTGCTATAATTGTAAATAATTAATTATTAAACTATAATTATGTGATCCACGTGAGCTACCTATTTATTTTATCTTAATATTATCATTCATTTTTAGCGAAATACGCAAGGTAAATAGCGTATGTTATGTGCCACTTCATTTTTATACGTCGTTATCAGTTTTTACAAAAATATAAACTGTCTGTTTAAATACCAACAAACCTCGACTTAGTCTTCTTAAAAAGAAAACGTGGTCTTTTTAAATACGAGATACCTACAAATGTATATTTAATTAAATAAAAAATTATAACTGTTAAATATTTGTTTTGCCATATATTTTTTCATTTAACGAATTCCATATATTAAAATTATAATTGTGAAACCTGTAAGCCTTGATTTTGCTTTCTTGTATCAATAGAACTCCGGGGCATCTCCAATTTTAGTCAAATCCAGCAAATACTCAAAGTCATGGTAACTTTACATTACATAAATCTCACTGTAGCTGTAGCTCTAATAATGTTTCAACATATCTTGGCGTCAACCATGTAACCATGGACTATTGAATTATGGAGGATAAAGATAAGAGGATTCCCCTGAAAAAGTATCCGCTAGTAAACAATAAATTATAGTTCGTAATTCGCCCAAAATGGTGTTAATGTGAAGAAAAGGTATGATATGAACTGAGCAATTATAGAAAACGCGATGTATATTGAGTTTGCATAATTCATATTCTTAATGACTTTAGCTGTTTAAATAATTATTTTCATGAAAAAATTGTCATATGTTATAATTGCGTGTGACGCGTTCTTTAAAATTTATCCTTTGGTCATCTTTTTTATTTCACTCAGCGGCAAGTGGGGAACGGAGTGTCTTAAGACTAGGTTCCCTCTGCCTACCCTGCTATGTGCGGGATACAGCGTGAAGCTGATTTTAAATAATGTATTCTAATCTAATCTTATCTAATCTAGTTTAACGCCGCATCCGAAGCCCACGGAACACTTCTTTTCCCCACTTTTCGCCAAATTATCAAAGCATTGACTATTGAGTAAAAAACTTCCACGCTTTGCACCGTTACCAGAGCGAGGAAATTAATATATTTAAATATTACATTCTTCCGAGTAATCGAACTCGTCACCGTCACGTTTACAGTGCGCGCTACAAGCGCGTGTGCCTGTGCCCTCACGGTCTCGGCTTGACTTTAGTTTTTAGTGTATAGGTCCTTATAAGGATCATGTTACCATAGAACACGAAAGTAATTCAGATTACTAAATAAAAAGTGTAGTTCCAGCGGGCGGAGTCGCGAGCAGGTCGGTAGTTTAAAATATAATTATTCCCCCGAGCGGATCGAACCCACAACCATCACGATTACAATCAAATATTTTATATTAATCTATAAACTATACAAAATAGTAAAGAAAGAGCATTACATATATGTACATAGGGGCTTATGTACAGAAAGCCTCGATCAATACTGTGGACGCTATCTCTTTCTAACATATATTTATTGTATATATGTCCCTTTCTAACAAACTAGCTGCCATTAAAGCCTTTTTTGTACGAAAAATACACAGCATTTTCAACTTTATTTATATATTAATAAAATGTATATTGTATTGGAATTGAGTTTTACAAAGTATTCGCTACAAAAGGTAAAATTTAATTATTTATTATAAATAATGTATGTATGTATGCCGTTCATTTTATATTTAACATATTATTGGTAGTTTTGAGAGAAAAATATTATTAATAATATTAAGTTTTTTTTATAATAGCAGCGTTTGACGCTCGGTTGTTTTATAGCTCGCTTGGAAAAAAGCGTGAAACAAAAATAGAAATGTACCTGTCTGTCTATGTCTGTGCTTGTTGCATTTCTTCAAAGCTATACGATATTTTAAGTGATGTTTTAATATTATTTAAAATTGTGTCGAAAGTTAATTTGTGTGTCTGTTACAAAATAACATAAAAGACCCTCCCCTCTTTTCTCCCTCTTTTTAACCGACTTCTGTAAGAAAAAGAGGTTATCGATACGACTATATTTTTTTTACCTCTGCACTTTTGAGTGGGTGAACCGATTTTGATGAGCTTTTTTTAAAAGCTAGCATTCCCGTATGGTCCCATTTTTTTGTCTATTTCCCACACCATTGAGTGTCTATGTAAAAAGTCTTAAATTTGCGTTAGGTATGTGCGCGACAAATGGACGAATAACTCAATATCACACCAACCAATTCTGATGATTCTTGAAGGATACACTTCAAGGATAGTTTGGTTAAGTTCTGATAATGGGATCAGGTGGAAATTGAACAAGTTGTTTTTTTTTTGGTAAAAAATAATAGGTACTGTAACAGTTACAAGCAAAAACATTGTTATAAAATGGGTGTCATATGAGAAATTTTGCATTTCTTTTCAATCAACTTCAAAAAAGGGAATGTTCTCATTTTCAATTCACTTCAAAAAACGGAAAGGTTCCCAATTCGCCCGAATATTTTTTACTTATGTTCTTGTCAATATGCCAAAATGTTTGTATGTCCAATTATACCTAACTAGTGGGCGCGCGCGGCTTCGCCCGCTTATTTGCACCCTCAGGGGTGAATTCGAGGAAAACCACGATACACATGTTCAATAAAACATTTTTAATAGTCTGAATTTAATTTTTTCTATTAAATATTTTTAGGACTCTGAATTTCAAATTTTATAAAAATTAGTGCCGATTTAATTTTTTTTTCTATACAAACTTAATTAACCCTACTTTTACACTATTTCATCCCTTTAGGGTTAAAATTTTTGAAAATTTCTATTCTACCATCAACGGTTACGGTTGTGCGCGCGTCTTACCTCAGTCAGTCAGGTACATGTCCTTTTGTATATATAGATTAAGTTTGAAGTTTTATCTAGGACAGCCACTAACTTGAGAAGCATCCTTTTAAGGTCTACCCATTACTTAAAATTGTTTAGTAAATAAATTTTTAACAAAAAGAAAAACCGACTTTATACAACGAAAAAAAATTATTTTATAATACATAATGTGAAATGTATTACTTATAATTATTTCACAATTTTGAAGTCGGTGTCCAGCTAATGCTAATCAAGTATATTTAGTAGTATTTTATTTACATACCTAATTCATTTTTTGGGTAGGAAGAAAATAAGAACAGCTGAATGAAGTGGTATATTTGGGAAGTATGTTCAGTAGAGATGGAAGATACGAGATGGATGTGGAAAGGCGTATTGCTGCCGGTAACAAGGTTAACGGAGCCTTGGCTGCATTGATGAGACGGCGAAACGTCAGCACAGCTGCGCGTTTGGCCGTACACAATGCAGTTTTGGTACCGACCCTGTTATACGGCAGCGAAACGTGAAGAAGAATGAAAGAAAGATGAATGCTGTGGAGATGCGATCTCTTCGTAGGATATGCGGAGTTAGCCTAGCTGATCGAATCCGCAATGAAGAGGTACACAGAATGGCAGGTACCAGCGAGGATGTCACGGTGAGAACGAAGAAGTAAACGTGAGTTACGTAAAAACAAAACAAAGTACAATAAGGCTTCTACTATAAAACATACGTTTTAGCATGGTTACACCAAAAATCACTTTTTAAAATTAAAATTGGGGCTAGTCGTGGCGCAGGGGCACAAAGTGTGGCTGTAAACTCGACGGTTTCGATCCCCACTCGAGAAATTGAAACTTTTTATAATTGAAAGTTTTTATAATTTAGTGAAATATTTAATAGGTTCCCTTTGCCTACCTTGCTGTGTGCGCCGATTGCTGAAGCTGATTTAATTTAATTTTAAAATTAAAATTAATATAACGTAGAGTTACCATTAATCTAAATATTTGTCGGAATTTACCATGACTTTGGATTTCTTGAAGTTACTTTTATTGGTAGTACAGACTTAGAAGCGTATTATAACATGAAACTGAAAGAAAGGAAGAAAATAATGCTAAATAATGTCCCGCCTGCGGTTCTCAAACAATACGATTCATTGCCGGCATTGAGCATGGAAGTATATGTAGGTACATCCGATCCGAAAGTCTGGAAACGCCTTAGAAGGAAGATCATTTCATTGTTTGCACATAGGTACACTTAAATAATGATCTTGACGCACGTACGTTAGACGCGTACGTGAGGTGGGACGGTAGAAAGAGGATGGTAGCACCCAAGTACTATTTCTCCAAGTACTCCGTCGCCCTGTTCAGTACTCCAACATTGTTGAAGGCATCTTGATGATCGCTAATTAGCTGATTTTTTTCAAGATAACCAAAGAGCTGGGTCATTATCACGCGATCCATCACTTTCTATAGTAAGGAGGTAATCATAAAAGTTAATCGAGAAAAGCTCTGGTCTGGAGTTCCGCCACTTAAAAGGGACCGCCTTCAGAATTCGGGGGAAAATGAGGAACAAGTGTTCGATGGAAAGTAGGAAACGAAAATCTTAAAAGAAACTAAGTGTCTTAACACTAGGTTCCCTTTGCTTACTCAGTTGTGTGTGGAATACAGCATTATATGTTTCTAGAACGGCCAAAAAGTTTTTAAATTTTCTGGTATGTTAATAATTAACACAATTTATTCCAGGAAGGTTAATAAAATGGAGATTCTCTCAGAGACTCTCTCATCAAAGAAGTACTTTTTACATCATTTTAATAAATACTAAGATGAGCATACTAAGAAAATTATTCAAAAGCAAAAACATCATACAAAATTTTGCAATCAAAATAGTACATTAAAACCACCCCTAATGATAATGTAAAAATCATCCCTTTGTTTCAGATGCGAGTCAAAACGTTTCTCACCCTCTTGGGCGTTGCCTTGTCACAAGTACCCTGTATCTGTGTCGACCAATCAGGCTCTGAGGGGAATTCCCAGCCAATAAGCGTGCGAGAGAGACAAAACACACCGGAAGTAGTATTACAATTGAAGTACGATGGAGGGGAACTGAATAAGATATATCTTACTCAGTTTCGTAAGGATAGCAACCCTCAAAGTCCGTCAGTTCCCGCGCGTGCGAGCTTGTGTGCGGACTTGTGTCACTCAGGTCTTTTGTTTTTTAATTTGTAGTATTTTTTTTCTTCTTTTGTTTTGTGTCTGTGACCATGACAGAGCCAGGTATGTAATATATTTTTGTATTTTTTTCTATTTTAAGTAGACTTTCTTACATTGTCTGTCTCTTAGTTGAAAAAACCCTTAAGGGGTAAATTGCATTTTTTTAACATTTTTCCTATATTTAGCAAAAGCATCGACCGTCATCTTTCATAATTTTTTACACTTCATTATTCTTTGCCATTAATGAAAGTGTCTACTGTTAGTTAAAACAACATTAGGCCTCTTAGATCTACCTATTAGGCCTCAAACACGTTGATGCTTTCCTTGAATAAAATACAATTCATTTTTATTAATCAATAGATTTCATTGACAAATAAAAAAGTAATGTATTTTTTCTGTATGGTTATATAGTTTTTAATTTTAATTATTAACAATTAATTAATAGTTTATTTTTAATTAGCAACTTAAAATTATAGTATTAACAAGAAAAATTCAATGAAAAAGTAGGGTACGATTTATTTGTTCGACAATGTCATTCGGTTTTGAGGGACGAAACTCAATATAGCACTCTGTCTCGTTACCAGAGCGAGCACATGAAAATATCAAATATTTCATATTTCCCCTTGAACCCACCATCACGTTTACAGTCGAAAATTTGTGCTTCTACGCCAAGACTGCCTAAAGTTTATCATTTTCAACAATTTCCACAAATACTACCTACATTGGTTTTTCATAATTGATTTGGTATGGCTTAGGCTGATGTGAAATGTGTGTAAAAGAATATCCTAGATAATATTCAGATTATTATATATTGACTTCATTCCCATTTTGAAAAATGGCTTGCACGTTTGAAGATAAAAATATATTCATATCTTGATCTCTTTTACTGTAATATGTTACGTTCTAAGTTGACGACTACAAGTTTCTTTATTTTAACCTAGAAGTTGATATTACTGCAGATACTTTAAGTAGTTGTATTGTTGTTGCATTATAATATACTGAGAAACAAGTGCCCGCTATATTTATTTTGCCTTCAGGCCTGGAGCATTACCTTTATGTGAAGCATTAATTTTAATTTTTAGCCGGCGGTGTGGTGGTAAATTAATTAAAGGTTAAAAAAGCGTTTACCTATTTGACGTTTTGCTTAGAGCTTTTTAAGTTCAAAAAAAACATATCGAAATATTGTGACAATCTAACGATATAAAGAATGAAATTAAATTACAAAAATAGAAATACCACACACTCTAAAATATAAAGTACAGCCTATATTAAAAGCTAAATCCAGAAATACTCGCAGAAAGTGGAGCAGAGGCACAAAGTGTGATTGGTCAAGGGTTCGATTCCCACTCGAGGAAATGAAATATTTATTTTATATTTCCATTTCTTTGCTCTCAGGTCGAGGCAAAGCGCGGCGTTGAGTTCCGCCACTCAGCACGTAATGTCTCTAGAATTCGGCGGAAAGTGGGAAACGGAGTCTCTAGTTAACTCTAGATTTCCTCTGTCTACTGTAACTAAAAAAAATGAGTTGCCAATATCCATTTAATTCAAACTTACTGAACTTTTTCGCTTCACGCTGAATCTCACATGTAGGAAGGTAAGCTGAGGGAACCTGAAAACCTAGTGCTGAGACACTTAGTTCCCAGTAACACTTCCTCTTCCCACTTTCCGCATAATTCCGGAGGTATAACATGTTAAGCGGCTGAAATATACGCCGCACTTTGGCACGTCACCAGAGCGAGGAAACAAAAATATTAAATATTCAAGGAAATGAGTTCCTCGAGTGGGAACAGAACCCACAACTCGTCTCACGTTTACAGTCGCACGCTTGTGCCCCTGTACCACGACTGGCCTCAATTGTTTTTTATTTATCTGTAATTTTTCTTTATAAGGTCTCGGAGGGACCACCTGTGGTAGAACTTGCCAAGATATGTTGCCTATCGGCCTGAAGTCCGCGTTGATGAACACTAACGAGACCGAGGTGGAGTACGGACAGCCCAGGGTCCAAGTGTGCCCTACACTGTGCAGCAATGGACTGGGTAAGCAATTGAGCATTTAAAGTGCTTGTACTAAGGTCGACGAGTCGTGGCCCCGAAGTAGCAGATGGCTAGGCAGATCTGCCTTTCATTATTTTCCTCTCAACCGCGAGTGAACAAAGCGCAAGAGTTCAAAATCTAACTTTAGGGTACCTACGACTAACCGACGGTACTATCACTTTTATTCCAATAGTTTACTTGCTTCTTGAAGCGAGAAGAACACACAAATATATCGTATATTTAACATAAACTTATGTTCAAAGTGACACGTTAAAATACGCGTAGGTTGATGTACGCTATACAATACAATACATAACATAAAAAACATTAGCTAAGAAGTTTTCTGCTTCACGCCGTGTCCCGCTGTATATAGCAGGTTAGACAAAGGTAACATAGTATTAAGACAGTCCGTTCTCAATTTTCGCCCGAATTTTTAAGATGGTACCAGAACGAAGAAATGAAAATATTAAAAAGAAAGATGATATATATATATATATATATATATATATATATATATATATATATATATATATATATATATATATATATATATATATATATATTATTTATTGTTTGTACTACCAGGACAACCGTTATGCAACTGTAAAAAGGAAGTGCCGACTGAGGACGTCGATTGGAACTCTATTTGCGGAACTTTTTGCGAAACGGACAAATACGTAGTGAATGGTATGTATTTACTTATCTCATTTTTTTAGGTTCACTCTGTATCTCGCATATAGAAAGTATGACACAAATTTATGTAAAGACTTGATTCTTCACAGTCCAAGTGAATTCGAGATATGAGTAGTGGAACTTAACGTAGCACTTTTGCTTATCAAGGCATGAAAATGAAAACAATTCATTTGACGGTGTACCATTGCGACAGGATAGCCTCCATGAACAACTTCATATGAAATATTCTTTGTCTACTATACAAGAACACGTGAAGTGACTTGAAATATCAAAATAGCCTCCGTTGAAGCGTCCAAAAAGCTACCATTTAAACACTCATTGGGAGTTCGGTTTTTTCAGTTTTTTCTAATTTAGTCAGAAAGTAAATTATTATTTCATACTATTGTATGTAAAAATTGTATATGAATATTATTTATTTATACAATAATTTTGTGAGTGGGGATCGAACCCAAAACCTAGTCGTGTTCATAGTCACACTTTGTGACTGTGTACTACTACTAAATGTAAATTAAAACCTATTATTAATTTCGTTTTATCAGGTTGCCCGCCATGTCTTGAATCAACGACTCAGCCGCTACAACTAGCAACTGAATACCGTGCTCTAAACACAGTGGAAGGCTGGCAGGCCTGGTGCAATGTGCAGTGCAGACAGGGCCAGGGCGGTACCGCATGCAACTGCGATAGACCACCTCTCTTGTAATGAGAAGACCGAAAAGACCAAAAGACCAGGCGACCGTATGAAAGGATCATGTATACTGAAAAACCCGAGCGTTAAGAATGTTTGATTTCATTAATTTATTTTTTTATTCACTTCGCGAAATTTTCTTCTAAATTATTCTGTTGTCCATTAAAATTTAAGTTACAAAAAGTATAATTATAAAAAAAAATCTTATAAAAATATAAGCATAGAATATTGTATAAATTTTAAAAACTCTATTTAAAATATACATGATCAAATATCGTTGACTAAGGTAAGTTTATTAAATAATATTCGTAGTATTCCACTTATAATAAAATCATTATAAATTGTAATACTAGCAGGTAAGTTCATGGCATATAGTTTTTTAATCTTAATAATTATTAGATGTAAAAAACAAAAAATTTGCGATCTTTGTAAAAAAAATATATATTGCTGTCTTTTGCTTTTCTTGATAGGGAAAGATAGACATACATATTTTTAAATAAAGAATAGAAGATCGCAATTTTTTCCTTTTATTAGCTTGTAAAGTAAGTTTTTTAATCTGTATATATTGAAAAAGGAACTGTGCGAAAGACAATACTAAAAATTAAGTTAGACTAGAAATAACTATCGTTATTTCGTATAAAAATATTTAATCTTAGATGTTTTTCAGTTATTAAAATATTTTCATTTATTTTTATATTTTTTTTATTTTCCTTTTAAACCTACCAGTCAATTACTGTCGGAGACCTAATAAGACAAGTGTCTGTTCGAAAAATTGAATACCACCTCAAGGGTCAAAGACAAATTAATTTGACTCCCTAAATTTTTCAATTTAAGATATTTGTGACTTTAGTCGTTGTGTAGACGGAATTGAAAAATGTAGAAAAAAAGTACTTGTAAATATGTAAATACATAAAAAAAATATTTAAAACACGTATCGCAATTTAAAAATCCCTTTCTTGAACTTTCACTGAAAGTTTTTTTTGTTAGTTTTATTTTATTTAATTAAAAAAATATAAACAAAATTTAAAACATCCTTGTTTCCATAAAAAAGAACCATAAATAAAATTGTATAAATAGAAACTCACATTTCAAAGTCATCTTCGTCGCGTACAAACACTGAATGAATTCTAAATTAGTGACTCTAATTAAAGATACTTAAAGGCATACAAATTTATAGAAGTGCACGTTTTTATTTATTTCCGTTTTCTTTTTTTTATTTTAAGAATGTCAAAAAACTATAATTATTTACCACTTTAATGATCTGTTGTCAACTCAAATAATCGAACAGTTAATATCAATAGAAATAGCTTAAATTTTTTTCAATAACAACCATTTTCTGTAAAAATTAAGACTATCTTTATGTCTTCATTTTAGTATATATACATAATACTGTAAGATAATAAATTTAATAAAACTTTATAACATTTATTACTGAGGATTAGCAGCCATTCATGGTTTCTCAGATTTTTGTTTCTATTTCTAATGATATATTGCAAATATACACCTACATATTTTTCCATTTTTAAAAACTCAAGTAATTTTGAATATATTAAGTCACTTCTTCCTTCTATGTAATACAAACATAAATGTATACACATGCAATAAGTATAGATGTACAAAACAAGAATTTAACATTGACACTCAAATTCTAAGAAGATAAGATTGTACGTTCAATAACAAACGACTCTCGTTTTAATTAATTTACACAGACGTCGTTGTGTCCTTTAGTTTTAATAAAATATTAACTTCTAAGTGTCTGTTGACGTCTTTTTGTAAAATGTTGTTAAAAATTTTTTGCGGAGAGTAAAGAAACGTTTTATATTTACTCCACATCATCTTCATCAAAAAAACATTACAAACTTGTAAATGTATTCCATTTAATACAAAAAAAGTGCTTAGGCACGCCCAAAAACTTAAGTTTCAATCTAGAAATTGGTATAAAAACCTCGGTGGGCGAGTCCGACATGCGCTTGTTCAGTTTTAATTCTATCTATTAGGTCTATTCGTTTTATTTATTTTTTTAAGTTTATACATATATTCATCCACTCGACTGTAGGACGGACTCCAGGAGAGCTCTATCAAAAATACGCGGCTGTGCTCAGCGCCCGTAGAGTCCGTCGTATCGTCGATGCTTATTTTTAACAAACTAAAACCAGTTTGTATCTTGCTCTTTATTTCACAAAGTAAAGAGAATAGAAAAGGAATAATAATAAGGTTACATATAAAAAAAAAAAAAAAAAATCAGCTTCACGCTGTATCCCGCACATTGCAGGGTAGGCAGAGGGAACGTAGTGAAAGACACTCCGTTCCCCACTTTCTGCCGAATTCCGGAGGCATTGCGTGTTAAGTGGCAGAACTCAACGCCGCGCTTTGCCTCGACACCAGAGCGAAGAAATGGAAATATAAATTTAAGTAAATATTTCATCTCCTCGAGTGGGGATCGAACCCACAACCAGTCGGTTTACAGTCACACCTTGTGCCGCTGCGCCACGACCGGCCTCATAAGGTTACATATCAAATGCAAAAACACGTTAGTTCGTTCTTAGGCGCGTTCTTAGGACCCAAACGACACGACACAAACGCGTCGATTCGTAAATTAATGCCTCCATATCTGATTGGTTGTAGGTGTAGTAGAATCTGAGTAATAAACCAGTTGATTGTGGGTTCAATCCTCACTCGGGAAAAATAATTATTTTAAAACTATTTCCGCAATGACTCTCTCTCAAGTCTCAAGTTCTGAAGGAAAGTGGAAAACTTAGTGTCTTAACATTTAGAAAGCGTAAAGCTGAAATAGTTTTTTCATAAATCGTAATTTTCCGCAACTCTCCGCAAGTGAATTATATATTATAGTAGTTATTGTAGTTGTAATGTTAGCAAATAAGTGTAGTTATAATATAACCAAGAATTATCACAACAAACAATATCACGAAAGTCTTCCAATAGGTAAGTCGTTAGTCGTAACTTTATTAATATTAAGTAAATAAGTTAGAAGTTTATTAAAATTGATATTTGGAATATATAAGTTTGTAATTGTTTAGGTATATATATATATATATATATATATATATATATATATATATATATATATATATATATATATATATATATAGATATATATATATATATATATATATATATATATATATATATATATATATATATATATATATATATATATATATATATAATTTAAATTATATTTTAGATTTTAATTTGGCTACTAAAAGTACTTATAAGCAACTGAAAGACGTGCGGGACCTTCTAAGTGTTACGTTTTTAAAATGGACGTTTTTATAATTGATACTTGAACAAAGTTTGTAGATTGTATTGTTTCATCGACCCAACGCCGTTACAAGCTATTTTATCATTCACCACTAAGTAGAGGTATACTTCAAGTAGGTAATTATTTTCTCAAAAAAAGTCCTGCACTGAAGCCTACTAAGATGTAAAAAATATTAAGTAGAATTTCTTATACGTTTTAGATGTTGTTATAGAGCGCGCTTCTTGTACGTAAATTGAAGTAAAAAACGCACAAAAATCATTTTAAAATATTTAATTCCTAGTCTGTAGTAATATCTACAATATTATTGATATATTATATAAATAGTATAATGTAACTCTTAAACAAGAGAACAATTTATATCGAGTTAAAGAAATGGTAATGTGCATCATTTCATTTTGCAATTTATAAAGTATTATTGACTCATTTAGGAATATGTCGCACGTTAAACAAATCAGATGTCATACGCACATTTTCTTTTACGTACTTTGACATACGTACTTTTTTTCGTGTGCTTTACACACTTATAAATAGTAGGTACGTTGTAGGTGAGGTGCGTAGAGAATACTTACTCGTATTGAAAAATCATAATGAAAAAACTTAAATTCATAATAGAACAATCTTGCTTTTTAAGGGTTAGATACACAATTCAAAAACAAAAAAGATTTTAAAAAAGTTTTGTAAATTTTAAGATTTTTGTAATCTTTATTTCCTTTATAGAAAGAATCACCATGTAGCAAATAAACTAAGGAATGCGTGATAAAAGAATGGTAATATATATATATATATATATATATATATATATACATATATAATTCAAAATTTGAAAGAGGTAGGAGACCTCCAATGACCTTCGAGAACACAATATCGATGGTACTGGTAGAAGAGGGTGACGGTAACAGCATGAGGAATCGCTGGAGGAACCGGAGGCCCGATGAGGTTGATGGCAGTGGCCGAGTCGAAACAGCTAAATATGCTGGGACCGTTTGATTTAACGAGTTCTATACCTACTCTCTGCTTATTCCATTAGGTGTAAATAAAGATAAAAGATCACTATGTACTTATCAAATCCATATCAAGTTTTATAATTAAGGTTTAATAAATTAACTAGATATATCTATATGTGTAAGTATAAACGTTTAAATGTATTTTAAAAAAAACACACGTTTTCGCTGTTTCAAACATAGGTATTTTACATATTAGATGTAACTGTAAGCATGTTTAGGCATTACTTCAACCGCACTTAGGACCCTTAGGCAAATGATACTGAATTGACAACTTAGTAATTGTCTTTGTATTAAAAGTAACTTTTAATTGTATCTTCCAAACTAAATATAGGTACCACTTATTGTATCTTATCGTATTTTAGCGGAGAATTGTTCGTTGACTTGTAAATATTTAAAAAAAATTGTGCACATCAGCAGCATACAATTTTTACTAGAATTGTATTTAAAGGTTAATTTAGACGTTGAATTTTTATTTCATAGTGTTTACGTTTAACATTATATTATTCCATGTACTAAATTTTTGTGCAAAAAAATGTTTCTGACAATAATTAACGCGAGGCAATTAAGAAATCGCTGGCGGTAGTTTGATATGATAATTATATCAACTGACAGACGAATGTCACCTCAGTCTACCCGTGACCACGGACTACTGTAAAGTGTTCGAAACGTCGGGTTTCCAAAATGTAAAAACCTTAAATATACGCGATTAATCCGGTTAAATTAGTTTCATTTAATGTGTAATAATGTGTAATAATCGTGAAAATCAAAGAACTTATTAAATAATTAATTTCGTTTAAAAATTAGAATACAATAAATATTTCAGTATCTAAACAATACTAGTTCAGTGCACGTGTCTGTCGTTAATGGCTGATATCTGTTTGTGGCTATGAAATTAAGCGGTCTATTTTTAAAACAATTGTTATCTTTTCCATGGATTCAACTACAGCAGGAAAATAATGTAAAACAAGCAAAAAAATATTAATGTAACATTGCTTAAAACTTACGTATTTACATGTAATAAAATGTATGTAAATGTATTAAACTATATACAATAGCACTTCTTTATATTATAATTAATATTGGTTTCAGATTATTTTCATTTTAAGATCGATATGTATATTTTAAGTCGACTAATGAACGATAGTACCTACATTATGTGAGGATTTGGTTTAAAAAGAATTATAAGGTTTTTGATGATGTTATTATTTTATCTGTGATATTCTGTTATTGATGTTAGATTTAGAGGATAGAAATAAAATGTTCCAAAATATAATTGTTTTATTTTGTTTGTTTCAAGTTTAAATATTTCAAAACATTTTAGACTTACTAAAAGAGCTAAAACATGATTATACACTTTCAGTAAACTATGCAAAAAACGAGCAGGAAAAAAATGATATCGTCGGTTAAATAGAAAAGTATTTTTGAAATTTTTCAAAATCGAGATTATTAGCTTAAGCAAGTCTACAATCATCTTTCTTTTATATGAAATAAAAATACACTTGTACAATAACGCGTACCTAATGTTGACTATAAATGAATGTCATTCTATCAAAAGTTTGCCAGGTTATGCTTATGAATTTGGGTAAATAGCTCGAAGCACATTTTATATAATACATGTATTTTCATATTTATATTAGTTTAAAACAAATGGAACATATCTTCCATCATGTCTTTTCGTAGCGTTAAACATAATTTTAAACGACAGATGAAATCTGAAGTCTTGCGTCGAATGCCTTAGGACTATGAAGGGTAGAAGTAAGGAGATGATTGTCCTTACCTCCACCCTTCCAATCAATAATTCAATACATATAGTAGTAAATAGTAGAAATATAGTTGCTAATAATTGTCATACGAGTATCTCAGTTTTCCCTTTGGATACAGAGGTAAGAGGAGAGTAAGAGTATTATCACTCACAGTCTTATATTATTTTAAATAACAATCATACATTTATTTCTTGAAGCATGAAATACTTTCAATTGCCAAGAATAATATCAAATTCAATTGCCTAAAAGAGAACAATAATCAACTGCGGGTAGACAGAGGGAAACTTAGTGTAATGATACTCTGTTTCCCACTTTCCGCTGAATTCTCGAAGCATTGTGTGTTGAGTGGCTGAACTCAATGCCGCGCTTTTGCCTCGACACCAGGGCGACAAAATGTAAGTATAAATTTAAATAAATATTACATTTTCTCGCGTGGGGATCGAACCCACAACCAGCCACGTTTACACTTTGTGCCCCTGCGCCACGACTGGTCTCGAACATAAAGAAACATTATCTATTATTTTATTTCTTGTTAAAATACTACACATAGAATTTGAGTACATCATATTTTTTTCAGAGAAAAAATATTTTTCCGTTATTAAAATTATAAAAAAAATAAAAATATAAATGTAATTGAAATACCGATCTACATACGTTGTATATTTTATTTGCCTTTAGGTCGTGCCCCAGGGGTCAGTTTTGGGACCGCTACTGTACATACTGTATACCTCAGACCTACCGCAAGCTGAAGGAGTCACAACGGCAACATTTGCTGACAATACTGCCGTACTTGTAAGTCACGAAGACCCAGTTATTGCATCTGAGATTCTACAGGGAAGCCTGGACAAAATAACAACATGGCTGGATATCTGGTCAGGTCACTTTCACCCTAAAAAAAGGAAACTGTCCAGTGAAATTGGAAAATACCACACTTTCACATCATGACGGCGTCAGGTACTTAGGTCTCCATCTTGACCGTCGCCTCACATGGAGGAATCACATCAAAAAAAGAAGTGTGAACTTAATATCCACTACAAAAACCTTCATTGGATACTAGGGCGTAACAACAAATTGAGCCTCGACAATAAGCTTCTTATATACAATGTTATACTGAAACCTGTTTGGCTTTATGGAATCCAACTCTGGGGAAGTGCTTGCAAATCCAATATCACGATAATCCAGAGAGTACAAAACTCCATACTGCGAACAATCAGCCAAATACCGTGGTTTGTTACCAACAAGGAAATCCATGAAAAGCTCAAGATGGACACTGTTGCGGATGAACTAATAAAATACAATTGTAAATATCGACAGCGACTGGAAAGGCATCCCAATGATCTTGCATTTGCCCTTGTAACGCGAAGTTATGCCAAAAGATTGAAAAGAAGTGATATTCTTTAAAAAAAAAATCAAATTAAATTAAAAAAAATAAAAATAAATAAATAATTATTATGGCTTATTGGAGTCACGCCTTTCAAAGTCATGAACATAAAACGCATTTGCTAAAAGTAATGAACTGATTGCAAATTAATCTCAAAAAAAAAAACAGTTTACATTATCTGTAACTATTTCCAAATAATAATCTGTGGTCGTCTTGTATTTATTTTTTATCGACTAACAATTTTTTGATAGTTTTCGTAATATTTAGTTAAAATACATTTATTTACTTCTTTAAACACCTTATGTTTTTGTAAATATTATGTAATAAAATGAATGATTAATCATTAGAAACTCCTAACAGGTAAACTACAAGCTTATAACAGTTTGTGTTTAATTAAAAGAAAATAACAATTTATCAATATGAATACACAGAAAAATACATATTGTCGGTTTTGTGCGGAACCTAAACTATCAGACAAAATGTTAAACTTACTTGACGACGACATCAAATTCGAAGAAGGCAAAATTAACTTTCTTAACGTCATGTACGTAGATGTATTTAATAGAAACTCTAATTTACCTAATACCGTTTGTTTTGTGTGCTACGAAACGTTCAACAAATCTTACGATTTTTTTGAAAAAGTAAAAAAAGCTCAAATAACTTTAATAAACATCACAAGTGACGAAAAATGCGAATCTGAAGATGACGACAGGATGACCGGTTTCGACAACTTTATAGATTCGGACTCAATGAAAATAGAAACTTCTGACAAAACTACGCTTAATAATGAAGAAAAAAACGCAGAGAAAGATTTAATTGAAATAAAAAAGGAGCCTAAAGATGAAATGGAAGTAGCTATAGACTTACAGAGTCAACCAAGTGATACTTTAAATGTTCATGATATATTAGATGCTGCACTATGCAAAGTACCTTACACAGATGTAACGTTATATGCTAAGGAGGTAAAAGAAACAAATAAAAGAATAGTGTCCGAGTGGAAGGAGTATCCGTGGCTCTGTTCTCATTGTAATATAGAGTTTCTTGATGTTGTCACATTGAGATTACATTCTAAAACCACCCATAGTAAATGTAATGCGTTTGTCTGTATAGATTGTGATAATTATGGTTCAGGTGATTTTGATATGTTTATAAAACATGTTAAAATGCATAGGAAAAGGCTCAGGTAATTATGATAAAATATATTCAAACTCATTTTCAAATTATTTACAAACTACTTTTGAAATATGCACATTATTTTTATATACTTAACTTTATGCAATTTCTTTTTAATTTTTAAATATTTTGTAAAAAATGTTACTTCCTTATTTTATTTTAAGCTGAGGCTCAATTTTCTTGCACTTTTACTAAAAGAATCTATGTGTAAATAAGAAACAATGACCATTAAAAAAATATTTGACTACAAAATTATTATTTTCAATTTTAACTATATATTAAACATCATAATATGTATATATTATAATTTTATTACAGAAAAAGATGTCACTACTGTGATGAAACAATGAGTGAGGACACATTATCAACACACATAAAGGAACATTTCTCAAAGAATCAAGTGGCATGTAGTATGTGCGGGGAAATATTAAAGAATAATGAAGCCCTTCAGAAACATCTTGGGGAATACAATTCTACCAAACCAAAGAGAAAACCAAGAAGGAAACGAGGAACACCACTAACCATAGAAGATCTTACATGCAAATTATGTAAAAAAATATATAAAAACCCTAACAGTTTACGAGATCACATGAAAATACATACAAATGACAGAAAAAGGAATTACACATGTGACAGGTGTGGGAAAATGTTCTACAGTAAAGGGACTTTAACATCTCATATAATGGCACATGATCAAATTAGACCTCATATATGTAGAATTTGCAATAAATCCTTTTTGTTTCCTAATATGTTGAGACGGCATGTCGACATGCATTCCGGAGTTAAGCCCTTCTCTTGTGAGCAGTGTGGACGGTGTTTCAGGCTGCAGTATCAGTTGAATGCCCATAAAATAGTTCATACAGACTCAATGCCTCATGTTTGTCAATACTGTCACAAAGCTTTTCGTTTTAAGCAAATTTTAAAGAATCATGAAAGACAACATACAGGGGCAAAGCCCTATTCTTGCCAAAGTTGTGGTATGGAGTTCACGAATTGGTCAAATTATAATAAACATATGAAAAGAAGGCATAATATGGATACATCAAAAAAAAAAAATTACCCCAGAGGGTGTTTTTCCTATTAACCCTCAAACTGGGGAACTAGTTCAGTACAATGATGCAGGAACTGAGGAGTGGAAGACAAAAATAATGATTCCCTGGCAAAAGGGGGAAGAAAAAAGTAATTAAAAAAGAAGAAGCAATATAAGGTTTGTTTATACATATGTATATGTATAAAATTAGTGGAACAAAGTATTGAGTGGTATTTTTAAGGTATAATTTATAATGCATTTAGAGTATAAGAAATAGTCCAGAACAAAATACTATATTACATTACCATTCTATTCTGTTCTTTGATTATAGCATTCTGAGCATGCCAGTTAATCACTTATCACTTCATCAATGTTACATATGGAAAATACACAAAGGAGATGTACCGTAAAATTCTACAGTAAAAAAGAGATTATGTTACATTGTAGGAGAATGCATGTGGAAAAAAAAATCCAGTTTAAAATTGCACTCACCTATAATATTTATATATATTTTAATATTGTCTGACAGAAACAACATTTTCAATGTATATTACTTCAATAAAATGCCATTGAGGTACAGTAGTCACTCCTAACACTGCCAATACAATAGTTAAGTTGCAGATTCAAATTATCATGTTTTTTTTAGTCTTATTAATTTATTTAATACAATTTATTAATCTTAATATACAGATTATCAAATAATTTATGTCAATGAAACTTTTTTTTAATTATGAGTAGATTTTTAAGTTGACTTAAAGACAATGGTGGTACATTAGGACAGCATCTGACTGTAAACTCAATAGATTTGGGTTCAATTCCAACTTGGAGGTTGGTATTCAATTGTGTTCATTTTTAAACTATGCCACTAAACATGCAAAGGCTTGAATTTTTGCGGTCACAATTGTTGGAATGTATTACTACTAAAAAACTTTTACACTACTTCCTTGTCATTGTTATTTCCCCAAAATATGTTAAAACGTCCCCCTGCTTACCTGCTGTTCAAGGAATCTAGGAGCGGAACGGAGTTAAGACACTGTGTTCCCATTAAGAAATATTGTGCCGTGTGATCTCGGCCTAGAATAGAATCATCCTGGTACTGGTGGTGTCGTAAGAGGCGACTAAAGTACGTGTGGTAGAGTCACGTCGCCAGCAATGGCGACACGCATGGGCAGACTCGACCGGATCATTACCACCCCCGGCATTTAAAACCGGCGTGAAGTAGTGGCTTTATGCCACTGCGTTTCGCATCAGGTAATGCCGGGCCCCGGCGCCCAGCCCAGCTTAAAGGCCGGCAACGCACCTGTAACTCCTCTGGGCGTCGGACGGCGTCTGCACGGGTTCGTGGGCGGCGGTAATCACTTACCATCAGGTGACCCGCGTGCTCGTTTGCCGTGTCTTTTCCATAAAAAAAAAAGAAACTTCCATTCCCCTCTTTTCGCCGAATTGAGTACGCTTTGCATGTTGAGTGGCGCAACTCGACGCCGAGCTTTGCCTTGTTACCAAAGCAAGGAAATGAAAATATATAATTTCCTCGAGTGGGACTTGAACCCACGTCCTGTTTATAGTCGCAATTGTGACCCTGCACCACTACTGTCCTCAATTGACCATAATAGACTTTGTTCCACATATTGTATTATATAGCTTTAGTATAGTGCTTTAATTTTTTAAGTACAAAAATATTTTAGTGAGCATACAGCAAGCCATATTCTGCCTTATATGTAATAAATTGTAATATATATATATATATATTTTTGATTTTTTTATAATAATTACATACTATGTTTCAGTTACAGATATTTTTTTTATTTGATTTAATTTAATTTTAAACTTTTATTCTAAGATGTACTTACAAAATGATTTTTTGTTATTAGAATGGAAATTAAAGTATTATTAAATTTATAACTACAATTTATTTTAAAAAAAAATTATAAATCATGCTTGCAATAAGAGAGGTAGGAGAAGACTTCATTTGACCTTTGAAAATGCAGAATCAAAGATACTGGAGGATCATAAGGACGGAGGCTGTTTGAGTCATCAAACCGCAATGACAGTGGACGAGACTCCCATTAAGAAATTTGCTTTTCTTTCTTTCCGCCAAATCTTCGAGACATTCCGTGATATGTGGCGGAAGTAATGAATTAAATAAATAAAAATATCATATATTACATTCTCCGGAGTGGAAAACGAACACACAATCGTAGTGTTTACAATCCAACGCAACGGCCTCTAGAAAATTAAATAAAATTTTCTTGATAGAATATTTAATGCAATTACTTATAAATATACCATTAAAACTACTTGTTCAAGCCAGTCGTGATGCAGGGGCACAAGCATGCACCCGCAATGCGTTGTGGGTTCGGTTCCCATCCGAGGAAATGAAATATTTATAATTCTTGTAACGAGGCAAAGCGTAACTATGAGTTCCGCAGAACTCATTGCCCCCAGAATTCGGTGGAAATATGGGAACGAAAGAAAATTAAATTTTTTGGGTCCCTCTACCTGTAAAGCAAAAAAAATAGTTTTAGATGAAATATTTTCGCAAATAGAAAATAATATATAATATAAAATAATAGATCAGACGTACATAAATATGATAATAAGTCAACGTCAACGCACGCTAATCAGGGGGGAGTTCGACCGTTGGGCCTCGTCGCGAGGCACGGACATGCCAAGAGATATGACTGGAATCTATACCTCTTACGGCGGCGGAGAGTGTGTCGTGAGATAAAGGAATGAATCCTGAATATGTACTGGATGTTTTCGACTGTTATTGGGTCGGCGGCATCTAGAAGGACGCTACGAGGGCTTTGAAGAAGCGGGTGAGGATGAGGAGCGTACTGACACGGTTTAACAATGAGTGGGTGGGAATCTGTCCGCTCGTAGTAGCGCTTGGCTAGGCGTTCGGAGAATTCCTGTACCGATTCTAATTTGAAGTCTTTGTGTAGGTCCATGTTGCGTAAGTACCATGGGGATCCGGATGCCATACACAGGAATTTATTTTGGACCCTCTGAAGGAGGTATATCTTGGTGTGTGCATAGGTCATGATGAGACGAATGCACGTTCTGTACAATGTCAGCTTGTTTCGAAATTACATTTTACTCCGCTTACAAGTGGAGTGGGTACAGCCTGCTCATGACATATGTAGCCTTGTTTCTGACATACGTGATGTGCGGCCGAAAAGAGAGTTTAGTATCTAGTACTACGCCTAGGTTAGACCTGGGATTCCCAGGTTATCGGTTTGCCTTGTGAGTAAATACTGGTCTCGTAACACTTACGAGATCCTTTCCTAAGCTAAAATTTTGTCCGGGTTAACCTCAAACTGACACTTGCCAAACCAATCGCCTAGTGCGTCGGCAGCTCGTTGCAGTCTTTCAGCGAGGATCCAAGCGGAGTATTTCGTGATGTAAAGGGCGGTGTCGTCGGCATAAATCGCAAGTTCAACTTTACCTGTAGCTGGATGTCGCTGATGTAAAGCGCGTATAGTAATGTTGAAAGTGTGGAACCTTGCGGGACTCCGACGCGAATGCGAACAGCAAAATTCTTACCTGTGTATCGAAACAGGCGATTCGACATGTATTTCCGAATGATGTGAACGAGAGAGTCTGGCAGTGCCAGATAAAGTAGCTTGAAGACCAGGCCGTTGACCAGGACCTTGGTGAAGGCTTTGGCTATGTCTGAAAATAGCATCAGTGTTCTGCGAATCGATCTACAACAAAGGTAACATGTTTTGATATATTTTTTCACCATAAGGATACTTCGATGCTTAGTGTCAATTTTTATTTACAATTCTTGCATATGGTCGCATTTTGAGTGTAAGTTTTCTTTTATATGTGGTAAGATAGTATTTTTTTGTTCTAGTAACTTAATACAAATATTTATCTGTCACGATATATCATTTCGATTACTCATTTGTCATTTGTCAAACATTGTGAAATAAACAAAATAATATTTACACGAATTTTAAAAATAAAAACCTAATACTATGAGTCTGTGACTAAATAAAGACCATGTCGAGGAAAGAAAACTATTTTTGCCGTTTATGTGCTGTTTTTAAGTCAAAAGCTAAACTTATTAATTTGCTAAATGAAAATGAAACGCATAATTCAATAAGAGACAAACTAAAAAAGTTTAATATAAGCATCGAGTTGAATGTTTCTGATACTATACAATCCTGTGCAGCTTGTTTGACCTGTATCAACTCTTTAAATAATGCCTTTGAATTTATATGTACTGTTGAAAACGCCCAAAGGATTTTCGAAGATATAAAAAACAATTATAATATTGTCAAAGAAGAGTCACATTTATCTGATATTGATGAAAAATATGTTTTCCCCGAAACAGAAGTACATGATGATATAAAAATCAAATCAGAAAGTACTTGTGGAGAGCCTAAACGTAAAATAAGCAAAATTAAGGAGAAAAAGGAGAAGCTTATTAAAAATACCAAAGACACACCTTCATCGCAATTTAAATTAACATGGCAAGATTATCAATGGCAATGTGCGTATTGTGAATCATTATTTCCTAATATAGATGAATTAAAATCGCATTCTGTTAAGTTTCACAAGTGCTGCAATCCGTACAGATGCACAGATTGTAACATTCGTAAATTAAAACTTGATAGTTTCTTAGCTCACGTGAAACGGCACAGAAAACACTTGAAATTGTCTTGCTACAAATGCCACAAGAGATTTAGTAAGATAGCACAGGCTAGACTTCATTTTAAAAGTCATATCACAACTAAGGATGTCTGTTCTGGATGCAATGAGTGTTTTAACACTCCAGATGAACTTGACAAGCACAGCCACGCCTATAACAGAGATTTGCGTGTTAGACAATTGCCTCCTCTGGCAAGGCAGAATTTAAGTGAAAGTCTCACCTGCTATATTTGCCAGAAAATATTTAAATATAAAGGTACATTGTCAAATCATCTTTTAACACACACAGACAGAAAAAGAGAATATACTTGTGACAAATGTGGCAAAAGGTTCTTTAGTAAGCAAAATTTGAGTGGTCATATGATGTCGCATGAAGATGTCCGTCCGTTTCCATGTGAAATATGCAAATTTAGATTTAGAACTCCCGGACAATTGCGATTGCATGTCAGCATCCATGACGGGTTAAAGCCATTTGAATGTGAGGAGTGTGGCAGACGTTTTCGTTTGAGAAAACAATTAGCTAATCATAGTATTGTACACTCAGACACTGTACCTTATGTTTGTTCATATTGCAATAAAGGATTTAAGTTTAAAAATATTTTAAATCAACATATTCGTCAACACACAGGAGTTAAACCTTATTCTTGTCAACAATGTGAAAGACAATTTACAAATTGGCCAAATTATAATAAACATATGAAAAGACGACATGGCACTAACATGGCCAAAAGGAAAAGGACATCTAAAGGAGTATATCCTATAGATCCTGTAACTGGAGAAATGGTTGTTTATGAAGAAACAAATAAAACAAAGGAATGGAAAAAGGAGTTGTTAGAAGGATCAAGAAGACCTGGACGACCTAAACTAAACAATGAAAATATATTAACAAATTGCACAGAGAAAAATAGTACTATTTGCAATTACAATATTAAAAATGAGTGAATATTTATATAATTTATTTATTTATTTATACAAAAGATAATTATTTAAAACACCAAGATCTAAATATTTTTTTCTAAAACTCTTTGAAGGAACATTAAATATAATTTCCTCAAAAGTTATATTTTAAAATGAAACAATATGAGCTTTTACTCAAAATATTATTAAAATAGAAAATAATAAAAAAAAAGCATTTTTTTTATTTTATGTAGTAGTGTCCCTAGTAATTGGGATTCTTAAATTAATATTATTTATTTAATAATATTGAGAATATTGTAAAAAAATTACAAGTTTAAAATGTATTGTGTATAAAATTTAATATTACTTACTGATTTCATTTAAAAAGGTACTTAATATGTTTATTTTAAATTATCTATCAAAATAAATTGTAAAATTATTTTTATAATGTAAGTATTTTTGTGTGGAACTTACTAAGCTTCACGCTATATCCTGCTTATAGCAAGGTAGCAGCGGTAAGCGGGCACTCGGGAATCTAGTCTGAAGGCACTCCATGCCCATTAGGACATTTCCCGCTCCCACGCTTTGCCTTGTTTGGTACCAGAGCGAGGAAATGAAAAGATGAAATATTTTAATTCCTCAATAGTGTGGCTGTGGAATATGATAACAATAATTAGAAACTAGTTTGTGTAAGTAATTTATTGTCAATTATTTTTGAGCTAATAAAGCTAAATTCCTAGGTGATATATTTGCATTTACGATCTTGTTAAATTTACAATTATTTACCCCCTTTTCTTGTAAATAAACTATTCGATCAAATAAAACGAAATTTTCAAACACTGGCTGTAAATAGTTTTGAAGTAAAATAAAAACGGCGGCTTTTTTTCTCGTTAATTCTGAAACTTGGCGCCAAATTCCCATCAATTCTTCCGTATAAAATAATGGTTCCTTTTTCTCATTTACCAGGTTATCATCATATGAATTGTTTATTAAAGTGAAGCCAAGTTTGGCGTCTTCAATATAATCATCGAAATTATTCTCCATTGTTTTTAAACGTACAGCCTTTCGTTTATTTCTTTTAACTCTGCAGTTATCTGAAATTAATAAACATAAAAAAGGATTATATTTTAGAACTTATATATAGACATAATAAAAATGTAGGTAACTGATCTACTTATATCTGTACATAAGAACATAAGCAAATACGTCATTGGTGAATCGTCCTCAATAATAGAATTGCTTAATTTAATATAATATAACCCAAGTATGTATCAAGGCAATACTTAGAACATTAAGAATGGTTTAGTTTGTCCTATTGTATTATGAAAATTTCCCTACCTATGTATGAAGTTTTTGTTCAGACAGTGGGGTTGTATGTGGATATATTATTTGGATTACTACATGTGTGGATGTGAGATCACATGTGTGCATGTGAAGTGAATTTGATCAACAAAATTTGCTCCGAAAAATAAAAAAATAACATTTACATGAACATTCAAAACTGATGTCCAGGAACACTTAATATTTTCATTTCTTCGCTTTGGTTTAGTGCAAAAGCGCGGTATTGAGTTCTGCATCTCAATATGCAAAGCCTCCAGCTATGCAAGGCTTCCTCTGCCTACCCTGCTCCATGCGAGATACAGCGTGAAAATCAAAAAGTTAATAATTAAGCTACTTACGTTTTTTGGCATAGACTTGTATAACAGCTCGCGCTAACAAATTGAACACCATATTTTCTAACTTTTCTTCACGTAAGTTCGGTGGCTGTGTCGCTAATCTTAGAAAGGGGACATTTAAAAAATCACTTTGCGTGGTCTCATAAGCATTCCTCAACGTGTTACTGAGCGGAAAATTTTTAAATGTATTATTTTCACGCATTAATCTGTGGTAACAACATGGCATTATGATAATGGCTTTTGCCTTATCCATTTTAAGAAATAAATCAATCGCGTCGACTGTCAGATCTGCACACGCGTGGAGTCCTGTGATACAAAAATATGCATAATTTGGAAATTTGTCTTCTAAATATTGTTCTATATTAGTTTTTGAATGTTCTGTGATTTTATGTTTAATATACTTCACTCGTTGTATAGAATTTAAATGATATTTCCGTTGTCGTTTTTTGGCGCCAATATAATTATTTTCATTGCTTTCCAATCCTACTACGTTTAAATTTGTAGTTTCATACAACTGTTGATCTAGATAACCCTAAAATAAAACACACGTAATAAATAATCGTCCTTTCTACGTGTAGACTGTAATAACTACATATTTATTAATTTAGCATTTAGTACATTTAGCTAACAATATATGTAAAGAATTAAAAATTGTACAGGAGTTACGCAAACATTACAGTTATTTTACTTAGAATATTATGAATCCTTACCCAAAACAATAATTTAACATTTAAGACTGTTTTTGAAGCAGTAAATTAAGTTATTCACTGACATCAGCACTTTTAACAGAGTTTTAAAATTATGATAAAACCTACATTACATAGGTAAAAAGAACGTAATCATACAAAAATATTTATCTACACATAATTAACTTTATGTATTAATGTTCAAAGTATATTATTATAAATGTCTAGTATCAATATTGGTCGTGTTTTTAATTCAAATAGAAATTACGAATTGTAGTAAAAAAAGTATGTTTATTAAATCAATAATTATGTAGTTTAAGCGGGCGAGGCCGGGCCGGGCCGCGGGTGGGCCGCTTGTCTATTATAAAAAATGTTCTTGTGCATTAGGCACTTTCAAAGAAGGAGAAGTGGCCAGCCGTGCGACTGTATAAGTGACAGATTGTGGGTTTGATTCCCACTCGAAGAAATAAAATATATAATATTTTTAAACATTTTTAAAGTGTTATTCCACACTTAGGAAAGAAAAATACTTATTTAGAAAACGTATAAAAATTTGAACGTAGCGGGACTCGAACCCGCGATTCCTGGAAACCAACCAGGCGCTCTGACCACTAAGCCATCAAGTTCTATTTTATACGCTTGTTAAAACTTATTTATGTTGTTAGTAAGTAAAATATTTAATATTTTCAATTTCCTCGCCCAGGCGAAAAGGTAAGGCGTTCCGATATTCTATGTCTCTAGAAATAGACTGAAAATAGAAAGGAGTATTTTGATACACTGGCCGACCCTTCTACTTTGTATAATTGATTATTTAAAAAACGTCTGTATGCATAAGACTTACCAATCCTGACCCAAAGTCCACAACGGTGTCACACTCAACGTTCTCACACAAAGCACCTATCTCTTTGGCTAGATACGATATTTCATGCTTCTTTTTCCAACTAAGCGGGGCATCTATTAAAAAATCTAATTCTAAATTATCTCTAAATGGTTCCATAATTGGTTTAAATTTTTCATAATTATCAAAAAAATCTTGTAAATATTTACTTTTCAAAGCAAATATTTCGAAACTTTCATTAAAAACGTCGACATTCTCTAGTTCAATATCGATATGGTCAAATGTGTTATTTATTAATACGTCTGTGTTGGGAAAATTGAAGAGATGTTCATATTTGTAGAAAAAATTGAGGCTTTCTTCGAAATATTGTGCGGAGCCTTTAAAGTGTGGCGGCAATGCCATTATATTGATCTGTAAAGTAAAATTTATGTGTCTTTATAAACAATATTTTTAGAAATGTATACCTAAGTAATATAGCTGAGATGCGTCTGCGCGTGTATGCAAGCATAACTAACGCTATTGCCGTCAACGTGTCGTGGCCGCCCTCAGTTTAGTTGTAAACCTTTACTTTACAAATTAATATGTTTCACATTCTCCACTCAACGCTTTAACTTTGCAGGAAAATGATATATTTTGTTGGGGTCCTATCTGTCTGTCGTGTCGTGCATTTTGCTAGGAGAGACCGAATTGACCGATAGTAATGGCGGATGTAATCTGACCGATAACAAAACATCACATTTTAATGTGAAATTTCCGCAGTACCTGTGTCAGTTTATTTGTGTAATGTTAAAATCCGTCTCAAGTTTGAGAACAAGTTGGATTTTGGGTGTGACTAATAAAATAACCTTCGTTTGATTTGTTTATCTTTTGTCTCGTGCCTTCGTGAATATATAACATGATGCACTAATTTCAAACTAAAACCACAAAATAAATTGTTAACTTCAAGCAAATATTTTCAATAATAATACAAATAAAATGATTTAAACGAAAACAACAATGTAATTTAAAATATTTATTAACAGTCTCAACAATATTATAATTTTTAAATAAATTATAAGATTCTTACTTCTACAGCATACTAACTTTACTAGTTTTAAGTATCTAACAACAAACCAATTTTAGAATCGAGACATTTTTACATAAATTAAAATTCGTTAAAGTATATAAAAGAATTATATTGAATCCGTCGTGGCGCAGGTGCACAAGTGTGCGACTGTAAACGCGACGGTTGTGGACTCGATCCCACTCGAGTAAATGAGATATTTATTATTTTCATTTCCACGCTCTGACTAGAAAATGCGCGGCGTAGAGATCCACCACGTGGAACACGTTGGAAAGTGGGTAAATACATAAGATTCCCAAGTTCCCTCTACCTATCCTGCTATGTGCGGAGTAGATACAAGCCAATGTCTACAAATAACTTGCAAATATTTAAACTATTTAATTGAAAAATGTTTTTTGAAAGTTTAAAATCCGCAATACGAGTTTCATATTATAAAAAAATAAAACCAAGAAGAACCTGTGCTAAGACACTCTCATTCTCCATTTTCTACCAGAATTCAAGACATCGGGTGTGGCGGGATTTAACTGTTAAAAATGTTTCATTTAAAATGTGTAATAATCGTGAAAATCAAAGAACTTATTAAGACAATGATATTTTAAAGTATTACATAGTAGGTACAAATATTTGGCGTTTCTCTGTACGATGACATTTTTACGCTACTAATAATTATCTGAACAAAATGCACAATAAAAATAAAGATCTATTAAGCTTTTTTGTCGCATACTTCTAACAATTCATTTGAATATATCTAATAATGTTTTGTTGACTGAATTATTGCTGAGGACCGCTAATGGTTTCCCAATTTTCTTTATCTTTTCTAATTTGTTGAGAGGCTCCATTGCCGATGACACATTTTCCCGCCCAATTGTCCGCGCCAAGATACTTTTGACAAACTTCGATCAAATCTTCCTTTTTTACCGCCAGCACTCGCGCTCTTTGTGTTTGCCAGATATCGTATGATAAGCCGTATAGGAACAAATCTATTCCTTTCATATATTCTGCAATAGGTTGATCCATTTGTTGCAGTATAGACAGTTTCGCTTCAAAAAGGTTTTGATCGTCGACTAAGTTGTGGTTGTTTGCCATCCAATCAGTTGTACCATCAAAAACGTCTAAAGTTACGCGGGAATTCGGATCTCTGTAGGAGTAGTAGTTGAAAACTCCGTCCAAAGTCAACATGGCACCGCCTCCGTACGCGCCATTTTGTTCTCTAACAATAGGATGAAGATATTTAGACGTTAAGAACCTCGAAAGAACTCTTAATTTGGCATAATCAGGATCAGTGTAAGGTACTGTCGGTATTACTTTTGAACAGAAATTGACTGGAATGTTCATAGATACGTGAACGCCTTTATTTTCCTTGCTAGGAGCTTTCGCATCCGTCCAGTTAATCCTATTTACGTCTTGACTATCATCACTGCATAGTTTCGAACAGAATTTATCAATCATTTCGTGCATGTTGTCGTTTCCATCTGAGTAATGGAAGGCAGCTCTCAAATTATTGGCTTTTAATACGTCTTTCCCGATCCAATCTACAACCGCTTGTACATCCTCAATTTTAAATTGTTTATGTACATCTTGCATATTCATTATGTGCTTAATTCCTTGCAGGTTTTCCTTACATTCATCTACAGATGAGACCAGTGATCTCGCAGCTTGCATCGCATAAGTATGACCACTGTCGATGATCCCACTAGTTAAGGACGAACAATAGTTGTTTAAAAGCATCGTCATTCTTTCACTGTTTTCGAAATTAGGCCTGTCAAATATTTCTGACCAAATGTCCAGCATTTTGGGTAAATTTTCATCCAAACAGTGGCTACTGAAGAAAATGCCCTGTTCAAACTGCTCTTGTTGATCAATGTGTTCTGTAATATGGGAAATGAAGGCAAGTCCGGAGGTGGACTTGCTCACATATTTATCAAAGTCTCTGTAATTGTAAGATTTCGTATCGAATTTGTCGAGAACATGTATGAAAAAGGGCAGAAACAGTTTTTGTTTCTCAATTAAACAATCTGTACCCAATACTCCTTTGAAATAAGTAACACCATTTGTGTTTGCTTCACAAAGTTGTAACGGAATTGTTCCAGAAATAGTATGTTTTAAAGTAGGTGCAGTTTTATTGGATGTTATTTCATCAATTTTCAAACATGGCAAAACATCTAAGTTCTGAACTTCTTTTTGGACCTTTGAAAGTTCTATACCATTTAAAAATATCTCCTCTTTCTGTTCTGGAGCTAAATTTTTTACTTTTGACTTTAACAATTTTGCTTCAGCTTCATTAAAAATGTCATCAAATTTTGGATCTGGTTGCATTGTCATTATAAGTTTGTGATTATTCAAAATGAAATATTTTTCAATTACTTCTTTTATATATGATGGATTAAGTAGATCAGACTTTAGTTGATCAAGTAATGTGTTTACTTTCAAAGCACTTAGTATCGGCCCCCCATGGTTCCAGAGTGGCATTAAATTGAACAACAAGTTTAGGCCAAATTTTGGTGACTGATGCTTTATTGACAACTCAAATCCGTGCAAAACACTTTCAATGTGATCTTTCTCAAACCCTTTAGTAAATATTTCCTCAATAGTTTGATTCACAATCTTTTCTACTACTTCAAAATTAGATTTTTCCACATCTCGTAAACCAACAACAAACAATGTGTCTCTAATCTGATTTTCATATCCTGTTAAAGAATTATAACCCCCAGAAATGTTTTTCTCAATTAAACTTTTGTAGAAAGCTGAATTTGGGCCAATTATCATTAATTCAGCTAATGCAGTAAGCATGAAGGTGTCATAAATGTCTGTTATGTCAGACATTGCGTAGCCTAATGCTATTTGATTTTGTTTCTCTATCGGACCTCCATATTGGTCAACTCTACATGATGTATTTGCCCGTTTTACTATCTTCCATCTCTCCTGTGGAGCCACTATTGTATGTTTTGGATCCAAAAATTGATATTTACTTAAATAGGTGTCATTTACAAATTTAAGATTTTGTTCAAGAGGAAAATTGCCATAGGAATATATCCTAGCATTGCTTGGATGATAATAGGTGGAGTGGAAATTCTGTAAATGCTCATGTGTCAGTTCTGGAATGCACAGGGGGTCACCACCAGAGACATAACCATATGTACCTTTAGGTAAAATTGTATTAATGAATTTTTGGCCAAAGAGGGAACTAGTTTCAGAGAAAGCACCTTTCATTTCATTATAAACTACTCCTTTAAACACTAAATCTGATGTTTTATCATCTAGCTTAGAATGTTCCAGCCGCCAACCTTCTTGTAAGAAATCTAATCTCAACAAATTTGGTTTGAAAACAGCATCCAAATAAACTTTTTGTAAATTTCTATAATCTATTTCATTTTGAGATGAGAATGGGTAAAATGTATAATCTGGGCCAGTTAGAGCATTCATAAAGGTTGCTAGTGATCTATTCAGCATTTTGAAAAATGGATCTCTTACAGGATATTTTTCTGAGCCACATAGTACAGTATGTTCTAGAATATGAGGGGTGCCCATTGAGTCTTGTGGTGTTGTCCTAAAGCCTACAGAAAATACATTGTTAGAATCATCCCTTTCTAAATGTAAGTATTCAGTCTTAGTTTTTTCATGTGTAAGATGGTAAGCAGTCATATTGTATTCTTTAATTGGTTCTATGTCATTACAAATAAATCCATGATATATTTTTCCAGGTTGCAAGTTATTTGATACATTTTCTTTCTTCTTAAGGATGCTGCCAGCAAAACTTCGAGTGTTTAATAAGTGTACACGCTTTTGGAAGCTACTCCAGCCGCTTTTAGGGATTCTTGAATACATTTTTTCTTAGATATATTTTCCTTTTCGTTTCCTGTAACACAATAACCCCTCACTTTCACTAAAATACCGTGACGATTGTTTACGAAGTTTAATACGGGAAAACATGAATAATCTAAACTATACTGACAATAATGTCGTAATGTTATTAAAATGTTAAAAAAAGATGTAAATCCGATTGAAAACAAATGAAAAATGACGCAACATGTTAATACTTACTTAAAGTTCCTTCTTTAAATATATTTAGCGCCAACGGAGAATATAATCTTGTTTATGCCCTTTGCAATGATGTGGTTATTATACATAAAATATTATTTATCATATCTTTGTACAATAACCTAGCACGAACCGGCCAAAAAATGTACGCCGTTGCCGATCGCTGAATGACTTTTTTTTCAATGTTACCATCGGTTTAATTATTTTCATAATTTAATGTTGCCGACTGCTTGTTTTGAATATTTCTTACTTAATGTTAACATTATATTATTAAGCTAATTAGAAAATATTATTATAATATCAGCACTTAAAGCCATAAATATTTTTTTATATGCTAACCAAATATTATTAGTACCGAGCCATATAAGTACTTTCTCTTGTGATTGAAAAAAAAATATTGTGAGATTATATTGACTAAAGATTGTTTAACTTTTAAATAGCTGCATTAAAAATCGCTTAGATCTACATACTTATTATTGATGTTACTACAAAATATAAGATAATGTACGTTTATTAAGCCAAAATCCACATATACATTTTGTAGTCATGAAATTATATATTAAAATTATTCTTGGACCAAAAAACTAACGAAAATTTCTACATACTAGCATTATTTTCGAAAAAAAAAACTGTATTGTGATATAAAAATGCATTGCTTTATAATTAAATTTATTGCTTGTAAAAAGTTTTAACTTCATATTAAATGGCGTACACAATACATACAATTTTTAAGCTTAATGCATAGATAAAAAATATTTTTTGACAATATAGTGCGAGTAACATGACACGCTTGATAAATAAATCATTTGCAAAGTGGGTGATACACACGTGTTTACGTGTGGAACCCACAAATTGGTTATTTATATGATAAATAGCTAGAAAACAATACAAAATGAGTTTGTACAATTTCAAAAAGATAGCCGTCGTCCCCACGGCGAAGGTAAGCCATATATTTCAATAATTATAGTACAAATGGAAATTATGTTTTCCACATTATAACCTTATTCAATAATACTTGGTTACTTTTAGGACTTCATTGATATTATTTTATCAAAAACACAAAGGAAAACTCCAACAGTTGTCCACAAACATTATAAAATAACAAGGATACGTGCCTTTTACATAAGAAAAGTGAAATTTACTCAACAGAATTTTCACGATAGGTTATCGCGGATTATACAGGTAAGTCTTTTTGTATTTAGTTTTTTTTTATGGAAAAGACAAGGCAAACGAGCCTTCGGGTCACCCGATAGTAAGTGATTACCGCCGCCCACGGCCCCTTGCAACACCAGAGGAGTTACAGGTGCGTTGCCTGCCTGTTAAGTGGGTTGGGCGCCGGAGCCCGGCGTTACCTGATGCGAAACGCAGTGGCATAAAGCCACTACTTCACACCGGTTTTAAATGCCGGGGGTGGTAATGATCCGGTCGAGTCAGCCCATGCGTGTTGCCATTGCTGGCGACGTGACTCTACCACACATACTTTAGTCACCTCTTACGACACAGTACAAGGATGATCCTATTCTAGGCCGGGATCACACACACATGTTTACACACACACACACACACACATTAAATTATTCAAAAATATAATTGATTACAATCTTTTAACAAATTAATTATAATTCAATATAAAATTAAAGCTTAGAAACTACATAATAAATCAAAATATATAATGTTCTCTTCATAATGTTATTGTGATATGTGGTATTGCATAATATTAAAAAATACCACTTATTTTGTCAAAGTTTTATTAAGTTTCTGTTATTTTATAGGAATTTCCAAAATTAGATGATGTCCATCCTTTCTATGCTGATCTTATGAATGTTTTGTATGACAAAGACCACTACAAGCTTGGTCTAGGTCAACTAAACACAGCCAGACACCTCATTGATAAGTAAGTAAATTATAAAAATGTTAACTATAATTTTCTATAAAGGAGATGAAAAATTGTGGACCCATATGTAAAGAGTTGAGATATGATCAATGATGTTAACAATCTGGATCTGGAGAACCAATATGAATAATCCATTACTGTAAAATCGAAAATAAATCCATTTTGAACAACTGATTGACATTGACACCTTCTCTAATGATTTTTAAATTTTAACACTCATTTCATTGTTTATGATGAATTTTGAGTTTTTGTTTCTTTTCTATTTTGAACTTTTGTTTCTTACTTTGTACAACTCTTGCTACCCCAGTGGACACTTACCCCAATGGATTTTTTTGGATTTAGCAACCACCACAATATGGATACAGATTACTGTGTGAATTTTGCCAAATCTTTAATAACTCAGCTCTCAGATTACGAAAACTGACAAAATTTTCCATTTTTGGAGGAATGTTCTTTTTAATTTTTAATCTCTGGTAGGCAAAGTACAGTATTGAGTTCCTCCACTCACCTTTGCGCAATTTGAAGACATTACACAATGAGTGACAGAACTCAATGGCACTCTAATTACAGACTGGAAAATGAAAATAATTTATTAATACCCCTCATGAGAAATGAGATAATATCCCACTGCTACATAACAACTGCTGGTATGATTGCTTAATGTTTTAAATTAATATGAAATATTCTCTACAACACTAATGTTATAAAATAAATATAAAATTATGAACAAATAGTGATTATTTCTTTTGTGCCTTACAAAGTGGCTCTTCCAAACAAAATAAATACTTAAACAATGTTGCAATACATTTTAATATAATAGAATCTTTTTTTACAGTAAATAATTTTGATTTTTTTTGTAAATTTCAGTGTAGCCAAGGACTATGTGCGTCTTCTTAAGTTTGGTGATTCATTATATAGATGCAAGCAGTTAAAAAGGGCAGCCCTCGGTCGAATGGCCACCATCATGAAGAGACAGGGAGCCAACCTTACTTATCTTGAACAGGTGAATTTTGGTAATATTAAATAAATGATTGAATGCTTGGTAAAGTGCGCCATTGAGTTTGGCCTCCAAGCAGGTGATGTCTCGAAAATATAAAGCTCAGAGTTGAGATTGGATTGGTTAATTGTGGGCAACAGAGTATTTTAGTCCTAATTTCAAAAATAATTTATATGTCAACTGTTCTGCAAGGACTGATAATGCTTTTAAATAATAAACTTGTTTTATATGGTCAATAATTGTTATCCATTATTCTTTTTGTATTACAGGTTAGACAACATTTAGCCCGTTTGCCGTCAATAGACCCCTATACTAGGACTATCATCATATGCGGTTTTCCCAATGTGGGCAAGTCCAGCTTTATAAATAAGGTAATTAATATTATTTCTCATTTCCATTCTTCACTTTCTAACGGTTTATACAGGCACTTTGGTTTTTTGCTTGGTTACCAGAGAGAGGAAATAAAAATATAAAATATTCAATAACTAAGTTAATCTAATGTTAATAATAACTGTTTTTCGCCTGACTGAAGACGAAACGAACTAGTCGAAAACGAAAAGGAAGTTTTTTTGTTGCTTTAACATCATTTTAAGAACTTTAAATGAAATCTTTTTACAATCAATTTTCATCCTATTTTAAAGTCTTGTTTTATAAAAAACTGGTCAAGACGCATTTATCTATTATATATATTATAATTTCAGATTACACGCGCAGACGTAGAAGTACAGCCGTACGCGTTTACTACAAAGAGTTTGTACGTCGGACACACAGATTATAAATATTTGAGATGGCAGGTAAACATCTAGTCTATGTATTCATAAATATATAGTCTCTGGATAGATAAAAATATTATAAAACAAGCATTTAAAAATTTAAACATCTTTAATCAAATTTTTGTATTTTTTTAAAATTATTTTTTATTATAATTTAATTTATAAAAACATACAATATCTCACATTGATAAGAAATTCTAATCCATATAGGATATTTCATATAATTAACGAAATCTATTTTTAGTTTTTAAATGAAATCAACTTTGAACAAAACAATATTGATTGTTTCAAGTTCACTATCTTCAATAATAAATATCATTTCTGGTCAACTCTTTACAACAAATAATTAAATTCTGTATTTGACATTTATATGTGATTGCTTTTTCCATTGCGAACGTAACTGGCCTCCTTTTGCTGGACACCCAGCCAGAGGCCACCAACAAGAGGTGGCCACTCTGGCCACCTCTTGCTTGCCCCGCATTAGAAATGGCCCTGTGGCGTATAATTCACGGACATGGCTGTCCACCCTCGTGACCTCCCAACCCCAACCGCGTCACCTTCGGTCCGCCGCCGACCAGCCAGCAGGGACAAAGTCATTTCTAACATTAGTACAATGAAACTATACTAAATGGCATTTAATTGACTTATATTATAAAACCTATATGCCACCTTATACATGTTTTGGTGTAGCACGGCATTTGATATTCTCTAGAGCACTTAAATTTAGGGTAGTCACTCTGTGATCACCGTGTGATAGAGTACCGTTACTGTAAAAAAATTAAGATATATTTTTTTTATTTATATGTTTATCTTTTCTATTTTACTTTTCGTAGGTAATCGACACACCCGGTATCCTCGACCATCCGCTCGAGGAGCGTAATGTTATAGAAATGCAGGCAGTTACAGCATTAGCACATTTGAGGGCTGCGGTGTTGTACTTCATAGATCCATCAGAGCAGTGTGGACACAGTATTGAAGAACAGGTAAGGACTTTAGAAAGTGTTTTAGGGTTTTAGAATAAAACAATACAGTATAGTGATAGCAGTATCACATATTTAATTCTCATTATTTTATTTTTGCGTTTAGTTTATTAGAAGTGGACACTAATTGCAAATAGGCATAGACACATGTAAAGGAAGAATAAATTTTCCTTATAATGCTGCTCTTGATAATGTAATGGAACAATACATTATAAACACAAACTCAGATATTTGTTCAACTCATCTTTAATAACAATTTGTTCTTTCAAAAGTTTTTTTTTGTAACTCTACTCTTCCCTAGTCATTCAAATTTAGCTTTATTTAGCTGAGCTCACTTAAGCCTCGTGAGGTGAAGTATTAATTTTTATTTTTGTTTGTCTCTTTCTTTTGACTTTTTAATTTTTTTTTATATATAATATTTAAATGGTTATGTCCGTTGTGTAGTGGTGATGTGCTTCATTGCAGAGGCCTCATTTTTTGAGCTTAAATTCTACAATGGAGGATTTTTTAGGTTATACATATTTCTTCTACAGTTTAATTGCGATAATCAGTCTTGGTGCAGGAACACGATTGTGCGACTCCAAATGCGCCAGGCTGTAGGTTCGATTCCCACAGGAGGAAATGACATATGTAATATTTCCTCTGCCTACCCTGCTTTGTGCGGGTACAGCGTGAAGCTAAATAAAATGAAGTTGAGAGTGAATCATCAATACAAAAACTTCGGAGGTATAGTCCGACACTATCGTTAATGCGTATGAGAAGCACGCGCGGTAGAATTGCGCAGAACGCGTATTTCGATATCTGCACATAGACACCCTCTCACGCCGCACCGATTCTCCGCGAGGGCTCGCGGGGGATCGGTGCGGCGTGAGCGCGGGCGGTCACATCACTACGGTACAGTCGAGCGCAACGCTGTCAGTTCATTGCTATGAAATATGAATATATTATATATTATTATATATGATAGTGTCATATATACAAAATGGCGCAGTAAAGCATATTTGTCTAGTAATATTATGCCGTGTGATCCCGGCCTAGAATAGGATCATCCTGGTACTGGTGGTGTCGTAAGAGGCGACTAAAGTACGTGTGGTAGAGTCACGTCGCCAGCAATGGCAACACGCATGGGCAGACTCGACCGGATCATTACCACCCCCGGCATTTAAAACCGGCGTGAAGTAGTGGCTTTATGCCACTGCGTTTCGCATCAGGTAAAAAATAATAAAATAATAATTAGCGTGTTAGATTAAACGACATGCAAAATCAAGTTATGGATAAGCAAATTTAAAAATTAAATTAAGTACTGAATTGTGATTATTATAATGAGGCCACATCAAAGTCCTCATCAATTTAAGTTCAATAAAAAAGCAAAATTGAAAAGGTAATTTTAATATGGTTTTACGTAAAATAATAAAAAAATATGATTTTATGTAAAACGATATTAAAATTACCTTTTCATTTTTTAATTATAAAATATATGCAAAAAGTTGTAAAAAATAAAGTTTAAATAAATAAAATATTAAATATAAAAGCAAAAATTAAAAGGAATGGCGTTCAGCTACAGTGTTAATTTATAAAAATAATTAGATATCTTCATCAATTCAATCAAAAAAATCAAATAAAAAAATATTTATTACCGTTTTAATTAAAATATTTATAAAAAGCAAGCAACGATAAAAGGCATTTTTGTTTACAATTAATTATATTTTTGTTTGAACCATATGTACATATATATTGTGAGCTCGATTGTACTTATAAAGATGTGTGGGTACGAATTTTCTGTAAAGACGTAGCGGTCACACTGACGCACAGTAACACGATAAGGCAAAGGGATACCAGACTGTTATTTTTTGTATGTCAAAATTAATTTTTATAATTTACGCAATATTTTTTTTTTATATAATCTTTAAGAAGCTTAAATATTGCCAGATCTTTCTTTGTCCATATTGTATAGTACTGTATAATACGCATACTGAATATTTATGTTGTAGATAGGTGTAGACAATATATAAATAAATATCATGTTTCATTAGTTATGTAAGCAGAAGTTTAGTTTAGTTTAGTTTGAGGCCGGTCGTGACGCAGCGGCACAAGGTGTGACTGTAAACCGACTGGTTGTGGGTTCGATCCCAACTCGAGGAGATGAAATTTTTACTTAAATTTATATTTCCATTTCTTCGCTCTGGTGTCCAGGCAAAGCGCGGCGTTGAGGCAGAAAGTGGGGAACGGAGTGTCTTTCAATACGTTCCCTCTGCCTACCCTGCAGTGTGCGGGATACAGCGTGAAGCTGATAGTTTGAAATGACTCCTGTTCATTACTAAAAAAAAAATACTTTTTTCTAAAATTTTATTCTCGACAACGATGTATGGAACTGCTAAATTTTATAGATATCCTCATAAAATTTTCGTTTTGTATAATTATAAGAACATAAAGATGATCAGATATTTCAATTACCTTTTAATTATGATTTGCTAAGCGTTGGGTAAAACAACATAACAGGGTAACACTGATCGAACGTTTTCTGCGCATAGGTATTCTGCGCAATTTTACGCGAGTACCTCCGATTGTCAATAAGAGTTTTGACGGACTATAATATGAAGATAAAAACTTGATTTTTTTAGGTTTTCTAGTAAATTTTCGAAATTTAATTTGAATAATTAATAGTGGCGTATGTAATTTCTAAGGCGATATAAGTTTATAGATATGAATAAAACTTAAAAACTATATATTTTTTTAAAATAACAAAAGGGAAACTTACGAATAGAAGTGTAAAAAAAAAATCTAATTAAATTTCAGATATCTCTCTTCGAGAGTATAAAGCCGTTATTCGCCAACAAGCCTCTCTTAGTAATATTAAACAAGATGGACGTCGTCACGCCAGAACAATTGGTGCCGGAGAAAAGAATCCTGATTGAACATTTAGAGGCGAAATGCTCTAAAGGGAATATTGTTAAGTTAGTTTTATTATTTTTTTTTGTTAATCTTACGCGGTATCAGGCGAGGTAAGCAGAGGCAATCTAGGGCTAAAACACACCATTCACTTTTATATTTTTAATGGTGTACATAAAAGAAAATAATTCATTCCCTCGAGAGAAAATTAAACACACAACTTCGCGTTGAAATAGAATTGAATTAAAAAAAAAAATTAAATGAAACTCAAAATTTAATTAATTTATTTTTGGTTCAGCTATTTTAATATACATATATTCAATTATTGTATCAAAACATTTCTAGATAAATAATAAACAGATCTGTATAACATTCTAAATATTTCCAAAAGTATTTTTTTTGAGCGAGGATATGAAGATAATAAATAAATCCACTCCCTCAAGTCGAAATCGCAACCGATTACGCGCACTAATTACATTATAGGCCAGTCGTAGCGCAGCGGCGCGAAGTGTAACTGTAAAACCGACTGGTTGTGGGTTCGATCCCACTCGAGGAGATGAATTATTTACTTTAATTTATATTTCCATTTCTTCGCTCTGGTATCAAGGCTAAGCGCGGCGTTGAGCTCTGCCACTCAACACGCAATGCCTTCAGAATTCGGCAGAAAGTGGGGAATAGAGTGTATTTCCAACATTAGGTTCCCTCTGTCTACCCTGGTGTGTGCGGGATACAGCGTGAAGCTGATACATTATATAATATTTCCTTATACATTTATTCCCTCAGTGCGGATACAAACTCTGAACTGAAAACGGTGCCCGTCCTGCGCATGTCGACTATGACAGAGGAGGGCGTGCAAGAGGCCAAGATGGAGGCCTGCGAGAGACTTCTCGGACACAGAGTTACTGAAAAAATGCGAACTAAGAAGGTACTTAGGTTCCTTACCTAAAGAGTGAAAGCAATTGTAGTGTTGCTAAACCCTTCTATTACTAAGACTGGTGTCCGTCGTATCACCTGGCTGTATCTCATGAACCATGATAGTTAGGAAGTTGAAATTTTGTAAATGATGTATTTCTTTTGCCTCTATAATGTAAATATTTAAGGGACCCATACAGCAGTCATGTTTAGTTCTACTACAACGATGTTTGAACAGGTGGACGGCATCCTCAACCGCCTGCACGTGGCGCTGCCGGCGCCGCGCGACGCGCGCCCGCGCCCGCCCGTCATACCGGCCGCAGTGCTGGCCAAGAGGGAGCTCAAGGAGCAGAGGGAGAGCAGGAAGAGGAAACTGGAGAGGGAGATCGAGGTGGAGATGGGAGATGACTATGTATTAGGTAAGAGCAATAGTTTTATGGTTTTAGTATGTTCTCGATTCGCATTTCTAACATCACCTTCTCTATGTCTAGTCTGCAATATTCAGACTAAAAAAATCTAACAATGCTAACAACATAAGTTGTAACAAGCGTATAAGAATTTCGACGTAGCTTGGCGAGAACGTATGGCTCAGTGGTCAGAGCGCCTGGTCGGTTTCCAGGAGGCGCGCGTTCGAGTCCCGCTACGTTCAAATTTTTATATGTTTTCTAAATAAGTATTTATATTTCCTAAGTGTGGATTAACACTTTAAAAATGTTTAAAAATGTTTAAAAAATTCTTTCTCAGGCTGAATTTTTTTTCTTTTTTAATTATAAGTGCACTTTACAAATTAATTCTAAAGTTACTTAGAAATAAAGCTGGGAAGTACCTAGTGTCATTTATTATCTTTGGTTTTTAACGTAGTTTGTCCAACAGTTTTAATAAACAATGCAACTTGTAAGGAATCCACTATTAAACACAACAAGAATTTTGTTATTCAATCCAGTAGTTTCTGAGATTAGCGTGTTCTACCAAACAAGCTTTTTTTTGACATTATTAAATTTGTATATTATGTTATATATTTAAATTATTAAGGCCCGATCGAAGCTAAGTTATGTTCCATACATAATTTCAGTCAAAACAAGGCCTAGATCGAACTTTTGACTCTAAGGTCGCATTCTAGTGCTAAACATGTATAGAGTGCATCACCCGGGTTAAAGACATATGTTATTACTAGTGACCCAGACGCAGCTTCGCCCGCTTGAAGTATATTATTAATAATAATGTACTGTGTATTATTATAATAATAATTATAATAATTTATTATTTATTTACTAATCTGAATTACTTTCATGTTCTAATAACATTATAACTTTAAAGAAAACATCTATATATTCATACATCCTATTTGATAAAAAAAATTGGAACAATTGTATTGAACTAAATAGTTTAAATTGATATTTTTTATTTTTCCAACTTTTAAGGAACTCTTAAAAGTTGGAATTTACACATTTAAAATGTAACTATTTGTGAGATTGCGTGCAAAAACGCACAAATAAAGTGAAAAATAAATAAAAAATACTATGATTTATGATGATAATGATGATTTTTTATTAGCAAAAAGTAATAGAATTTCTCATATATCTTCCATGTATAGTTAGCAATAAGTACAATTTTTTAAGCTTAAATTGTAAATGCGACGATTGTGGGTTGGATTCCCGTTCGGGGGAATAAGTTATTTTCATTTCCTTCTCTAGTAAACAATAATGCTATGCGCGGTATTGAATTTCGATGCCCAACACGCACCGGAGGCAAACAGAACGGAGTGTCTTAACACTAGGTTCCCTCTGCCTAACCGCTTTTGCGGTCGCGCACTTGACTAGTTTTTTTTTTCGTTTCCACAGATCTACAAAAGAATTATAGTGAGATAGCAGAGGAGGAACGACACGACCCAATACCCGAGTTCTGGGAGGGACACAACATCGCTGATTACATCGATCCTGAGATATTTGACGTTAGTGACTCGTTTAGCAGTCCTTTTTAGGGTTCCGTATCTTGTAAGAAAAAAGACCGCTTTGTTGTCTGTCTGTTTGCTGTCAAGAGCCTTTATCTCAGAAATACTTGGAGATATCGAGTTGAAATTCAAGCCATATACTCAGATCTACGGCCCCATGGTCTTACATTTACTTTAAAAAAATTACTCGAGACTTCCAATTTTTGTACGAAACCCTCACTGGGCAAGCCCGACTCGTGCTTGTCCGGTTTTTAAAATATTTAGTGACTATTTTTATTATAATTATTTGATACACTACAAAAGTACAGACACATACATGGTTTTTTGTTAGCTTATTATTTTTGCGACATAGTTTGGGACACCATCATATTGCCATGGCAATGGTTGTGTGGTTATTTTCACTGCGCCGCTCAGGTGTCTCATCTCTCAATGTTTGTTGAACAGAGAATCTTAACACTAGGCTCTGCCCCACTATCGCATACAGTAGGTACAGCGTAAAGCTGAAAAAAAATAATATATCAGTATTCGCTCATCATTAGCAAACATTATTTATTTCTTATTTCTACAGAAACTGGCGGAACTAGAAAAGGAGGAGGAACTCCGCGAGGCGGGCGGAGTGTACGCGGTGCCTAAGATAGAGCTGGACGAGACCATGAAAGAAATAAAACAACTGGCGATACAAATACGGTACCTTTTATTTTATTTAATAATTTGTTCTTTTTTTAAGAAATTTTAAGTATAATAACATTTTTAAATACAAAAAAAAATGTTTTTTTTTGTACCTGGGTTTGAACTTGCTATCTTTGGAAATGACTTTTGTCTTTATTTTAATGTGAGAAATATTTTTTTATATGTTTATGTCATACAAATATAATATAAAATTGGAAGATACAATCTCTTATATCTAAATTTATTTATCCTTATATTATTCTAAAAAAATATTATTATTTTTATAATATTAAGGCCCGATCGAAGCTGAGTTATGTTTCATACATAATGCCAGTCAAAACGAGGCTGAAATTGAACCTTTGACTCTAAGGTCGCATTCTAATATTGAACATGTGTAGAGTGCATCACCCGGGTCAAATACATATATATATATATATATATATATATATATTATTAGTGATGTGTGTTCATCTGATGATTGATTGATTCTTAAACTTATTGTTATATTGTGGGTAAACTATACAAAATATTAATAAAAGTTGTAATCTAGGTTATTCTGTTGTTTAAGTTGTATTTTTATAGTTTCATTTAAATTTGGTCAGTAATTTTTTAATGAAAGTGGAACAAATACTTGAGTGTAATCCTTACAATCTTACATTTATAATATTAGTGTGAATAAGTCATTATTATTGAAATTTCCAGCAACAAGAAGGCGGTGCTCAAGGACTCGTCGCGGATCGTGAAGCAGTCCACCAAGCCCGTCATGCCGCGCACCTCGCGCGCCAGAGGCAAGGACAGGACCACCACGCAGCTGAGAGACGAAATGGAGAAATTAGGTAATGTGTCCACATATATGTATCTAGAAACACAGTGCGGGCGCAGCCATCTACCGCTAACTTTAGGGCGGCAATGGCTAGTTTGTCATATAATATAGATACAGAGAACCTAGTGTTATCTGTAAGTTTTGAGTAGGAAACGAATCTACAGCAGATTCGTGTGTGCAGTGACACCCTGTGCCAGTGCGCCACGACGGCACGTTAATAAGTAATAACTAAAATGTGACTGGTGGTGCCCCCAGGCGTGGACATGTCGGACACGCAAGCGGCGCACTTCACGCGCTCGCGGCCGCGCTCGCGCTCGCGCTCGCTGGCGGTGCGGGGCGCGGAGGGGGGCGCGGGCCCGGCCGCCAAGAGGGCGCGCGTCGCCTCCGAGGGCCGCGGGCGCTCCGTCAGCCGCCCCGCCAGGGACCAGCAGGGCGTCAAGGATGGTGTCGTAAGTACACAAATAGAACACGGAAGGAGATCATAATACATTTATAATGATTTTGTTTAAATTTATATAATAAAACTGCTACAATTATTTCTATACTATTGTAATATATGTGTACACATTATAGTGGTATATATATGTGTAGATTATATTAGTAATAACCGACATAAACATGTATTATACAACTAAACCATTAAAGAGATTAATAAATAGACATTACAAACAGTTTATTAAATAGTTATAACATTATATAAAACAATACTTACTATATTCATAATTTCAGATGCAAAAGAAGGCGAAGAACATGGCACACATCGCCATCAGCAAAAAAACCAAGAAAATGGGGCTAAAGGGAGAAGCGGATCGTTTCATAGGGACCAAGAAACCGAAACACTTGTACGCCGGCAAGAGGGGCGTCGGCAAAACGGACAGGCGGTAGATAATATGAAAAATATGCTGGAAATATGTTTAAATCGTAATAAAATTATACTTTTTAACTGTTTGTTTTATTGTATAGAATTACGTATTAAGTACTTATGGAATTATAATTTTATTCATACGTATATTTTTTTTAGCTTTACAAGATATTCAATTGACAGGATAGCAATAACTTAATGTTCTGTACCTTCAGTCCGAATTTGAGTGTAGCATTTCATTAACATTATGTATGTTAAAACACTCCGTCCCTCACTGCGCCGAATTTTTCGAGGCTATGCTTGTAGAGTGGCGGATCTCACCGGTTGGCATTGCCTAGTTGCCAGAGCGAAAAAAATTTTATATTCATAAATAATAATTCATTCCCTCGAATGGGACTCAAACCCACAATTTATACCCTGCGCCACGACGGCTTCGATATTTAATAAAATTATGTATTGCTATGTAAGTAAAAAAGCTATATACTATAATTACAATATTAACAATAAATAACGTGAAAAGTAAAATCTCAAAGTAACAAATGTCTTCACAAATATATTAAAAAATAATATAAAAAAATTGATATTTTAAAAGACTACTAAAGTATAAAATCATAATTTTGGTACATTTAGAATTAATTAAATTAAATGAAATTGCTTGAAAAAGTAATTTTATAATCGATTCGTTGACATCGATGCTAACTATATTAAATGGATTTATTAGTAAATATTGCCAATTTAGCAACATTGTCTCAATAAACAAGTTGGAAAAATAGACTTAAAATAGACAAATATAAACTATTTTATACAGCGGTCAATTCAGACATCTATAATCTAACAAATAGTGACGATTTTCGATTTAAAATGACAATATTTTTATATAAATATAATATATTTTCTTTGTAAATTTAAACATAAATAACGAAAGGAATCTTAGAATAAGCAACTTTTACCATTAAGATGTTCTCAATAAACAGTTTTTTTGGTTTTTAGCGACTTTCTATCGACCCAAGTTTCTTAGAAACTAGCACCACTAATGTGTCACAACGACACTGACAGTCCATAATGTTATTTGTTTACAACAACTTGTGACTAATCGAAGGTATCCAATAAGAAAAATTGTGATTCACCAAATCAATTACAACCAAAGTTATACACAGTGATTTAAATGTGTCAGTATATTACAATAATACAAAATAAGATATGGCTCTTTTGAAAGGTAAAAAATAGTATAATTTAGATACATATAACAATACATAAACGTCGATAAATGTATATTTGCTGTAAAACATATATATGTATATTTTGTTTTAGAGTTTACAACATGGCCACAACGTCAGCATTTATATTATAAAGTAACCGGTAATGCAATAAATTTTCAAGTAAAGGCGTCATGGGATGCCGAAGTAGGCCTCAATACAAACCCTCACAAATGCAGTGATTATACGGTATTATATATTTTGAATTACTTTAAGTAATAAAAAATAATAATCATGATATGCCTGGCAGATATGAAACCACTTTATCTGTTTTTATAATTAATAATTAATCATTGAGCCATTGAATTCTGTCACTTTCCATAACTGAACATGCAATGAAGTCGGCAGAGAATGGGGAACAGAAGTGTCTTAACAGGAATACAGTAAGATAAATTTAAATAAATATTCTATGTCCTCGAGTGATAATGAAACCCACAACCAGTCTCACTTATAGTCACACACTTGTGCCCCTGTGCAATGACTGGCCTCTAATGAACAAATAAATATTTCCTATTGAGTATATTATTTGACCGTAGCGTTTGGTGCTCCGTTCTCTCTGACTACTCCGCTAGGGATAAAGCGTGAAGCTAAAGTAAAGTTAAGTAGAGTATATTATTATCTAAAGATTTTTGTATACTCTATACTTATAATAAAATTGTAATGAACAGATTGGTCCCTATACATGGAACTTATATATTATAAAAAAAATAGGTTTTGGTAGCATTTAATAATGTAAGTAAAATAAGAACAATGATTTTTAAAATTTTCATGTGTTTGTCTTTATACTAATCTCTGAATACTTAAATAGAAAAATGTTCAATTCAAATGTTTGGCTTACTTGTTAGATTTCTCAGTTGAGAAGAATTAAATAAAATGTTTACAATTTTTTAAAATTCTTTTTTAGATTAAACTGAAACATGGAAGTTGTTCTATAGAAAAGAATAGAGGGGCCAAAGTGTCCAAAAATATTCGAAATCTTCTTTCAGGAGAAGAATATAAAGAATTTTGGATTTCATGGAGGAACGATGCTGTAGCTGTCGGTAGACACGCTAAGGAATATCTGAGACTAGAAGGTGTTACAAAGCATTTGAAATATGTAACATTTTATGTGAACAATGATCATAGTTGGGCGGAATGGAAATGTTATTGTGAGTTCCATTTTATTTTATTATTTATCTTTTAGTTTCACTCAAGTCTAATAATATAATATAGCAATAAACTAACATTCCTTTCTTTTTTCTTATTTCTCCCCTCTGTCAATATAAAACGCGGTATTGAGTTCTCAAGTGACTCAAAGCACAATTAATTTAGATGAAGTTTAAAGAAGTGTCTTGACACTAGGTTCTATAGTGTAAAGATTTGTCCATCAAACACGTTGTGGCGAAGGGACAAAATTAATGTTCAATAAAAAAATCAGAGAGTGGAATATTGTCATTTGTTCATTGTGGTAGTAAAGCAAAGTGTGGTGTTGGGTTCCGTCACTTAACATGCAAAATCCCTCAATAATTGGCCAGAAAATGGGAAACAGAATGGGGTGTGTTAACACTAAGTTCCCATGTTCCCTCTGCCTGCCCTGCCACGTCCTAGATGCAGAAAGTAAAGTAAAGCTTACAAAAACATGTCCTTGCTGTCTCCCCAGTGCCAGCAGTAATAATCAACTTGCCGTTAAAGCATTTCTCTGGAGGTGAACCTCACTGGGTTTCCCCTGACGAACAGTTGCCGGACGATGCGGTACTCGGGGGCTTCGAGAACGAGGACCTCTACATCATGAGGTAATTACAATATTAATAAGTAAGGCCACTCTGTTTTGGAATACATAAAAAGGATAACATGTGTGCAATTGGAGTGGAGAAGTGTATTAACACTAGGTTCCCAAGTTCCCTCTGCCTACCCTCGCTACGTGCCGTCGCCCCTGCTTGCTACGTGCGGGATACAGCGGGAACATGACATGTAATTAGTTAATGTATGAAATTGTAAATGGAATTGGAAAGAGTAGAGTACAAAAAGTAGCTACTTCTAGTCTTGTAGTATAGTAGCCATTTAGTATATTGCTATATTTTTATATCATTGTCATCATGTTAAAAGACCGATGACAGTTGAGCGCCCGTCTTAGAAAACGGCGGAAGGTGAGGAACCGATGTGTTGTAATAGGAACACAGTGTCGTAATACTAGGTTCCCAGGTGACCTTTGCCGACCTGCCATGTGCGGGATACAGTGTGAAGTATAAAAAAATTGAAAACTATTCTTTATGTAAAAGATTGATATAGAAGAATATTTCAAATTTACTTTTTAAGAGCGGAGCACAGTCGGGCCCTCACGCCCGGCAAGTTCATTCCCAGTGTGGGCGTGGGCATGTTGCCGTGGGGGGGTGAGAGCCACGAGGGAGTCGATATACAGGTATTGGTACTAAAACTGCTATAGTTACTCAGAGAAACACTGGTAGCTTACACTATATTTATCTTTACAAATACACAAACACTGGTTTGATTTAACAATGATATAATTTTGATATAATACTTGCTATAATTTCGATTATAATACTTTCCTGTTATCAAAACATATTATCTATAATTTTACAAATTTAATAAGAACGTTTTTTAAATATAGCTTTTATAAAATAATGTTTTTTAGCTTCATGTCCTGTACATAAAAGGGTAGGCAATAGGATCTTAGCGCTAAGACACTTCATTCCTTGCCTTATTTTTGGAACGTGTGGCAAAACTCAACGCCGCACTACGTCTGACGTGACTCGACGCGCACAGCAGCGCAGGCAGAGGTAACCTGGCACGCTGTCCCCGCAGGTCCTGTGCGGCCTCAACTGCGCGTGGGCGCGCGCGCGCGGCGGGCGCGTGCCGGCGGGCGCGCTGGCGGGCGGGCGCTCGGAGCACGGCGAGCTGCTGTACGTGGGGCGCGCGCGCCGCGACGGGCACCTCGTGCCCGGGAAGGTACCCACCTACGCTGTATCCATTATATATCACTATAATAAAGCTATTTCCTAATTATAACTTTATTAATTGTTTTTCGTTTTTTTTTTGAAAAGAATTTGAAACCTTGTCATTTTTCTTTTAGATTTACACTCAAATTCTCAATAGTATTTTTTTTATTTTATAAGTAAGGACACTCATTTATTTTTTATTGAAAATTATATATATAATATAAAAAATATTATTAATATATATTTCGATATTCATCGAAATTGGTTTACCTAAATGCTTGAATACAATAGTATACAATTAATTAATCGAGGTTTCTACTGCAAATGTACATCACTATATAGTCGTTTTCACTGTGTTTTTTATAGGTACAACCCTCGCACCATTGCTGCTACATCCCTTATGGAGAACGAGAGATATCAGTGAAAAAATATGAAGTACTCGTCATTCCCAACACGGACGAGAGACCTGTGTATGCGAATCAAAGTGACAGCAACAGTGACAGTTCTTTTGATGTTGTAAGCCTTTAATTAATTAAGTATTATTGATACGTTTGAATGTTACATGATTAGATTTTTTTTTAGTAAAATAAAATTTGTATTTTATAATATTCTGTTTGTTCGATAACTTCCAACGTTAATACGCGATCGATGGATCAACTATCTCTCTATGAGTATTTGTAGTTATTAAATAGAAGGTACAAAAATTACCTGTGAAATATACTTTCCACAGCTTGTCCAAGTTAATATTAACCACCACCCGAGTGCATTAGCCAGCTCCCGACCCGGGGCCTTACTCTTGACGACAATATTCAATGATCAATCGTCAATAAATGTCATTTCGTACTCTTGAAAGCAATCAATTGCTAAGTCCACTACCGCCCGCTAGTTGACGGTTGCGTTAACTACAAATTGTTGTAAAATTCGTTAGAATTGTGATATTTGGTACTCTTGACGCGTTTTTGACAGTTAAAATGACAGCAAAATTACAAGTGGAATTAGGAATTAAGTCAATAGCTAAAGTGTACCTTTTTAAATTGATTTGTTATTTTTCTCGTGAAAACGGCAAAAAATGGCACGTTTAGTGCTTATGCACTGTGTTTTGAGGAAAACATAAATTAGACCTTAAAAGCAAAGAAACATGCGTTGATTCGCGAATTTTAAAGAAAACTGAAAACTACTGACTGTCGTAATGAAAAATTCTGTTATAGAGGTGATACGAAGAAATAAGTGAAATTCGTCACATAAAGTCCAAAAATTTAAAACGAAATTAATGACTGTAACTTACATATACTAGGTAAGTTAAGTATTAATCTAAGGAAATACATATGTAATAGTATCTGCTGATTAAAATGCTAAGCAAAATCACTGAGTGTTTATTTTTCAAATGTATTTAAATATATTATCAGTGGACTTTTGAAGAAGTTTTAATTGGAATGAGCATTTGCTTTGTAAAAATACATATTAAATAACTACCAATATATCATTCACTACCAATATACCAATATAATAGTTGGTCCTTAAATATTTTATAAACAATACAATAGTAAGAATCTTTATGTTTAAAGAATTTATTCTCAAAAAGAAATACAATTTCACTTACATGAGAACAATACAATAAATGTAACAATTATTGACATTGCCAGGGATACAGTCGTAACAAGTACGACGGAAGCAGCCAACGAACTTCGAGAGAGGCTCTCGGAACGTATAGGGAATTTGGTTAAAAGTAAAATCCGCACTATGGCTTCAATGTTGGTAAACGGAGCACGACGAGAATCAGACAAGTGTTACCGCTTGATAGTCGACGAAGCTTTAATGAACCACTTTGGAGCGATAGTGATGGCAGGCAGAATCTCCGGAGCCGAGGAGATTCTTTTAATTGGAGATGTAAATCAGCTACCCTATATAGACCGAGAGAATCTTTTCGAAATGATTTACCGTAAGCCGCCACAACTCTTCAACCAAAACTTGTTGTGTACTCACAGAAGTCCCATGGACGTCGCCTACGCCCTGCGACAGATATATCCTGGTATATACTCGTCTAAGAGTGTAGTGCGATCCCTTTCTATAAAGGATATCAAAATGACACCAGTACCGGGAGATCTAAAATACACACTGTATCTCACATTTACCCAGGAGGAGAAAGAATCTCTGATAGCGCAGGGGTGGGGAGGAGAAACAGGTTCGAAGGTGCTGACAATTCACGAGTCTCAGGGTCTGACCAGCGCGACTGTTATAGTGGTTAACACTAAATCTATTAGGCTACAGCTGCATGATAGCGTTTCGCACGCCGTCGTAGCAATATCTCGGCACACCGACACCTGCACGTACTATAGTGAAGGCAAAGATGATGCAGTAAATATGTTAATTCGGAACGCGACGAAGGCAACGACAAAAAGCATTGTGGAATATAATTTAAAGATGGCTTTGAAAGATAGGAACGCAGCAGTCACCTCTTCCACCATAGCGGTCATGCCCTTATCCTAGTGCAAAATTCCTCACATCCAAATCAATTACGATAAAAGTGTAGCATGTACTTATAATTATGTAATTAAATATATATTGTAATATGTAAAATTGTTAAATATATATATAAATATAAACACTCGCTTAACCTTAGATCTAAGTAAAATTTTGTAAAATAATGTAAAGATAAAAATATAATTTGCTTATTATAGATATTGATTGTATGTAAACGACAATGTAATTAATATATATGATAAGGATATTAGATATAGTAATAAATTTAAAAAGTGTACGGACCAAGTGTCTGTAGTGTTAAGAAATAAAATAAAATAAAAAAAAAAAAAACAATTTACATCACCTTACAAGTACCCAGTTAACGAAATAAAATTATTAATTAACCATAGTTTTTACCATTAGCAAGTTGTTTATTCGCTGTAGAAATTGGTATTCTCTAAAATATATTTTGAAAGTTGAGACTTAAATTTGTTGACTGAGTTTACATTTTTCACAGATGCGGGTAATTTGTTATAAAAAGAATAGTAATTTTATAGGTGACCATATGTTTGCCCAAAAGTTGATATATGATAGTTGAGATGACTAACTAGATGTAGATTCTTACACGAACTTTACAAGAATATTTCAACAAAATTCACATTTCTGCTCAATCTAAATAAACAAAAATGTTCACAAATGGAAACACAGGGTGCAGCATTGTAAATAAATAACACATATTGCAAGTGACAACATATATGTTAAAGTATCTAGAAATGAGTTGGAAGACTTGGAGGTAGAAGAAGTAGAAGTCTCTAAACATTACAGCTGACTGAAAGGTAGTAAAAACATATATAGCTACAAAGTTAAGGAAAGAAACAGAAAATAGGTCTACAAATTATATAAATCTTTTTATAAATAAATTTGTATATTTTTATTTTAATATTAAATCGATTTAAATGTAGTCAATTCTCGAAATGAGAGGTTTCGTAGGAACTTCCTTCCACGCGCCACGAAACTGTGGAATACCCTACCCGCGGCAGTGTTTCCACGTCGATATGACATGGGTACCTTCAGAAACCGCGTCTATCTCCACCTTAAAGGCCGGAAACGCACCTGTAGCTCCTCTGGTGTTGCACGGGGCCCTGGGCGGCGGTAATCACTTACCATCAGGTGACCCGCACGCTCGTTTGCCTTGTCCTTTTCAATAAAAATAGGACATTTTTTTACCGTTTGATTTGCGTACATTTTTTAATGTGATGTCATTGAGCTACGCTATAACACTTTCAAGGAAGTTTCTATACTAATACTATTACTTTTGGACATAATCACCGATATTTTTTTCGCTACAGCTCTTGAAAGTTTTTGATAAAATTAATTTAGTTAATTTTTTTTCTTTCCATGTTATTTCCAAGATTTATAAGCCGATACTTTTGAAGTATTTCACTATACAAAAGGCCTACTATTGAGGTCTATTGAGAAAACAAAGTCACGACCGCAGACCATACGGTCGGGCTGTATTTGCCAATTTTCTTCAAGAATCCTATATTTTCTTCATAAAATCACAAATTCTAAAATATCTGCTTATATTCTAAACCACTTCAAATCGACTAAAATACATGGTGGTAAAATGGATAGGTACTGAGGGAGGACCTTTACGCATAGACTACCGTTGAACTGTTGATCACGGTATACCCTGTATAATCAATAAAATTCCGCAATGCATTCTATGTCTTCAAAGAGTGAAACAAAGTGAAATGGGAGTTACAGGTCGGTAACTTGAATGTAAATTGTCCTACGTAGATTGTCAGAATGCGGGTTGCAGACATTAGTCACCATCCTGAAAGAGGGGTGTGAAAATAATGAAGCTTAAGACAAAGGTTCTGGTATTTGATAGAAATGAAGAAAGGACGGAATGTAAGATCAGTAAATGGTACAATATTAGAACAGTTCAGTAGAGATGGATGATACGAGATGGATGCGGAAAGCGTATTGCTGGTAGTTAACAGGGTTAACGGAACCTTAGCTGCATTGATGAGACGGCGAAACGTCAGCACAGCTGCGCGTTTGTCTGTACACAATACAATGTCGGTACCGACACTGTTATACGGCAGCGAAACGTGGGTTTTGTACGTGTGGATTAAGGTAGAAGAATGAAAGCAAAATGAATGCCGTGGAGATGCGATCTCTTCGTAGGATGTGCAGAATCAGCTTAGCTGATCGAATCCGCAATAAAGAGATACTCAATGTTTTGGGCGCCGTAGCCCGGCATTACTACTCGACGCCGGGTTTAAATGCCGGGGGTGGTAATGATCCGGTCGGGTCTGCCCATTGCTGGCGACGTGATTCTATCACACTTACTTTAGTATCCTATTACGACACCACCAGTACCAGGATGATCCTTTTCTAGGCTGGGATCACACGGCACAAACAAACAGCGGCATGTTTCGACTGACTGCTAGTATCGCGATCATCTGGAAAGCAAGTTGGCCTCGAAGAAACTGGGGGTCATCAACAGAGCGAGACGGTACTTCACCCCAAAAATGTTGTTGAGTAATGTTCTCATCTCTGGGCCGGTGCACCCCAGTATCAGCTTGAACCATTTGATCGCATACAACGCAGAGCCATTTGAATCATTGAGGACCCAATGATCTGTGAAAGACTTGACTCTTTGGCTTGGCGTAAGTATACTTTGTTGTGTATTAAGACATTGTTATTTTTTTACAATAGATTGTTAGAAATTATTTTTCATTACATACTCTACCAAGGTAAATAAAATCGTTGGAGTTGTCTACAGTGGCTGTCCACTGTGGGGGTGGCGCTGTGTGACATAAACAGATCATGTTTATTGTCTGTCTGTCCGCACTGTCCCTGCTCTCGTCTTATTATACACTACCGCACTAATATACCTGCCTGTACGTTGTCGGCGCAGTTAGCCACTATTGGATTGAGTATTATCTTTAATTGTATGTAATTATGTTAGCGGAATTGACAGTTAAAGTCCACAATGGTACATTTGGATTCGCCGTTGTGTTGTAGTTATGTAAAACAACACATTTAACTCTAAATGTCTCTAGTAGGATAGTTCTAAAAATAGAATAGAAATAACATATGGGTTTTTGAAATTTTACTAACATTTATACAATCTGTGGATAAAATATAATATAATTATTGCAAATTTCATCAGTTATTATAATAAAAACATCGAAACATCTTACAAAATCTCTTTAAATATTTTTTTCTTAGCCACATGCGGTTTCTTAGCGGGGCAAGCCGACTAGACGGGACCTAGTTTTAAGATATTCCGTGTTCTTTTAAGACACTTAAGTTCCTCAGTTTCCTTCGAATCCTACAGGCATTGCACGTTGAGAGGCGGAACTTAACACTACCCTCTGCCTCTATCCCAGAGCCAGGAACTAACAACCGTGCGTTTACAGTTGCAATCTTGTGCCTCTGCGTCACCACGACCTCTTAAAAATAGTTAACGCTTTATTAAATGTATTATGTAGATGCGGGAAAGTGTAACATTCAACACGACAACGGCGAAATCCTAATAAGCACACGACGGCGGTAAGAATTTATATAACAGTCCAACGTCACATAAATTCTACAAAAATTGGCTTTTCTATTTTAAAGTTTTGATATTCAGGCGTTTATTTATGAACATGAAATAATATTAAAGAGGCCGCCGTGGCGCAGAAGCACAAGCGTGTGACTGTGAACACGATGGTTATGGATTCGATTCCCACTTTGAGAAATTAATTATTTCATATTTTTTTCGCGGCGTTGATTTTGGCGGAAACTACTGAACAGAAGTGTTTTAATGGAAACGTAGTGTCTTAACTTGAGGTTCCCGGGTTTCCACTGCCAAACCTACTATGAACATTTATTTATCTTTTCATTGTATGTGTTAAAGACGCTCTTGTCAATTACACAGTATGTCGACGAGCCGGTCGAGCCAAACGAGTCGATGTGAACACCTCGCTTGGTTACGTTGGTATTGTTTATTTTATTATTATAAATCTCAATTTTTTTATTTATATACTAATAAGTAGATGTTTCATCTCTTTTTAAAACACTTTTCTTTTCATGCTGTTGTCGACTACGGCTCCAATCTATGACTTTTTACAAATGACAGTAGCTTACTACAAGACACCGATCCACCACTCCGCCGTCGGGCCGCAGCCGCAGCACGCGCGCCTACCACCAATCGTGGCCCGTCCGGTCCTCGATCCGGGGACGCTACCGGGAACCCTCTACCTTAGGCTCTCCGTTGCGAATCCATCTTAATGATAATTTGAAATAATATTAAACTATCAAGATTACGGAAAAATAATTATGATCATCAATTACCTTAAAGGTATTTGTAATAATACAATTTGTATACTTTCTACACAAAATACAAAAGTTACAAAAATTTGCATTTTATTATAAAACAAATATGGAGCATTTCCATGGTGGTTTATTATGGCATTCGCGAATGTGGACGCAGTAGGAGTGATGAAATTTTGTGGAGCTCGCTGGAACTACTTGTAAAACTGGGCTACTCTAAAGCTTTACTCCTGTCAGTAATTGCTGCGTACGATATCACTGTGGATGCTCAGATAACACACTCCGACAGCTTATGCAGCAGTAATTGGCTAATTAATTCTCATCCTTCACTCTAATATGGGCTACCTAAGCACTAACCTCGTCTTATCATAGCTACAACTTCACTGGCGCGCCGCCAGCCGGTCTTAAGCACTCATAAACGTTAATTCTTAATGAGGATACGTCTATAGTTGCAAGTTCTATTATTCTATAATAATAGATAGCTTAATGCTAAAATACTGTAAGAGAGAACAGGAATGTGTGTTTGTCCTTTATTTTGAATGTAGTAATGGAGGGTATTCACTTTTTCGTTATATTAGCTTGTGTAGAAATAATAAAAGATACGTATATTTTTATAGCAATAGCTCTAAAGATTGTTTGCGAGTCGTGTGTCGTGGCGCAGGGCCACAAGTATGCGACTGTAAATGCGACAGGTTGTGGGTTCGATCCCTGCTCGAGGTAATATTTAATATTTTTATTTCTTTGCTTTGGTTTCGAAGCAAACCTTATTGTTTAGTTCCACCACTCTACATACCTTGCCTTTATAATTCGGCGGGAAATGGAGATCCCTACTGTGTGTGGAATACGGCGTAAATGTATTGCGGTATTGCGGTAATCAACGGCACTTCACGATTATGTAGCCCCGTTAATGTAATACCTGCCTATAGATAATTGTATAGGTATAGACCTATTGTATAGGTATAGACGCTAGCAGGGAAAAGCAAGATGTGGTAACTAAAGAGTTTCGGCACTTTCATAAACTAAAAATCAAAAGTCACATACATCTGTAAACCATATAAATATCGGGGCTACATAGACTGTCCCTATTTATTATGAAGCTGCACAAGTCATTTTCGATGTATGTATAACGACATTTATAAGATGTCACGTTCTTGTTACATTAATAAGCGCAGCAGCCGACGCGAGAAAATGTGATAACGTTAATATTCCTCGAGATTCCTCACCGGGTAACGTTTAGTGTTCACGTCTCCCACGAGGAGGAGTCCTCTTGTTTCCTCTAACACGCTTACGTATCTACCTGATATTATTCTAAAATTGAAACGCTTCTCACGTTCTCAGCTAAAGCGCGTACTTACATACTGCAGCGAAAATTGAGAACGATATTACTAAAAGACACTTTGTGCGAGATGCAGCTCTGTTTGTTTGTAAAAGCCAATTTCAAATGTTGCTTATTTCGTTTGTGGAATACACTTTTGTAGTACTTTTGATAGTTTCTCCTTTTATTTGCTACGTGATTGTACAACGTTTTTGTTACTATCCGTTATCTTCTTTTGCAGCTTTCGCTTTACTTTACACGTGAAATACAATTTCATCTTTGACACGGTGTTTTTTTTAAATATGATCTCATTATATATATAAATTTAATGAAGATACTTCTGTATTTCATAATACAATAAATGTATACTTGACTACTATCAGTGACCGCGTCGGGAGCTACAATGTGAAATAGGTAAATATGACCCACGCCTGTAGTCCGTGTACTTCCCCAAACAGATCAATAGATTTTCGATGAGGATGAAATTAACAAGTTTTGGATGATGTGTTCATCGCGAGAATTAATGGACGTATAATATATGTTATGAGGTATATTAATCTCATAAAACAATAAGCTGGTAAGTTCCTGTGCTTTAGTAAAAACCACAAACTTCCACGTGCGTTCTGAAATATGAAAATACATTTGTCCCATAACGCAGGAAACTCGAAATATAATTTGTTAAAGTATTTTTATCATCCATGCGCAGTACTTTAACAGAACTGTCACTAAAGTAGGGAGAAAGTGTAAATAACATTTATCTTGGTTGATTTAATTTGTATTGATATTGGAAGTAATCAGACGACACCGAACGTCTTTGTTCTAATGCGGAGCGTATTTCAGGTATGAATCCCACAACGCGTATTTTGCTACGGCGATGTGAATATTCACGGATGATCGTTTCTTTTGAGCAGTACTTCCCAGACATTCACGGTCGAAGACACTTGCTAAGCACGCTCTTATTTACTCGCTACTCCTCGTCGGCTCGTCATTGTGCTCTAAGGTCTATTTTGTTTGTATTTAGCCTACTTCAGCTTGCGTTGCCGAAAACTGAACACCAGCGGTATATTGCTCGTTGATCCTGTTACGTTTATCCGGGATTTATCTTCGTTATGACATTCAATATAATATAAGAGGTGACTGTTACCTGTTTGTTATTTAAGGGTATTTATTTTCAGCTTTTCGCGTGACTGCTGGTCTGGTCACCTGATGGTGAATGATCAATATTATTAGGCAAAATAATATAGTTATTTCAATGAAAAAATACAATGTTTGTTTTTCATCTATCAATGATACAAGGATGTAGGTAAACAATTAGTCGGAGTTACGAAATGCAAACGTTTTATTATGTAATGCTCAACGTTTATTGAGGCCAGTCGTGGCGTAGGGACACAAGCGTAAATGCGACAAGCTGTGGCCCACTCGAGGAAATTAAATATTTAATATTTTCTATCTTTCGCTCCGGTAACGAGGCAGAAATTAAGTTCCACCATTCAACACACAATGCCTCCAAAATTTAGCGGAAAGTGGGGAACGGAAGTGTCTTAATGGGAACGGATACCCTACTATATGCATGTGGGAAGGTAAAAAAATAATATTTATACAATCTGGAATAATATTAAAATCGTTAATTTTACGAAGCTTTACTTCAACGCAATGAACGCGTGTACCTCACACGTAGGTGATGTAGGTGATGTAGGTGAGCTCGATGAATAGCGATAATTAACAGAGTGAATTGCATTTGGTTCATAATATAAATGTTTGCTGTTGTGTGAAGATAGATGCTGCTGTCCCTCGTTACCTCGAGTGACCGGACGGAGTGCTCTCCGTAATCATTAACTCACAAACACCTCTGACAACGCTCATCACTCGTGCTGTCTGACTGAATCTCGGAACATTTGCATTTTATTTGGATTTTGATTATATACGTTTAAACATTTTTAAAGTGTTATTCTAGTTATCGGAGTTAATAAATAAACTTAATATGTATGTAGTTTCGTTATTAGAATTAGCGCGATAGTAGTTTTAATGTATTAATATTTTCATTTGTCAACTGTGTTCTTCACTGTCTGACAAAGCGCGGCGTTGAGTTCCGCCACTAAAACACAATGCCTCCAAAATTCAGCAGAAAATCGGGAACAGAGTGTTTTAACACTAGGTTTGCCTACTATGCTATATGCGGAATACAGCGTGAACTTGCATACAATCTGGAATGTATAGTATTTGACTTTAATATTTTTATTATTTGAGTAAACATTAATCGAAAAATAATGGATATATATATATGTATGTATGTCTGTGAACTGTAAAATAAAAATAATAATATTAACTTCACAAATTTTTGGGTCGAATAAATATTTTAACAAATTTTAACATTAATATTTTTGTGTGACCGTAGTGGCGCATTATGAACGTTTGATTTATCTGCATTGGCTGAAATCGTTAGGATATGTCGTTACGTGTGCAGCAGCCATTGTTTATCTATTTAGCGCGGGGTACACAGCGTGGAACTACAAAAAATATTGATGAAATACAAAAAATATGATCACATGTCAAAAAAAATATTTTGACTGACTTTAAAAAATGGATAAGGTTCTAATCAACGCCTATATTTTTTTAATTTAAAAATAAACATTTAAAAACCAACGCTATCAGTAGGTAGTACAGTTCGAGGCTTAAGCTTTGATAAAGGTTAATAAATTCTATTGTTAGGTTTTTCAATAATAGACAATCAAACGAAAAAGGACATTGCACTCTTGTAGTTTTCAATCTCGTCTGATCTGTTGTCTGAGTTAATAATGAACCGTTCCGTAATATCATCGAGAATGTCCATGACTTTTTTTCCCTTTTACTGCTCTAATACATTCTAGTACAATGATAGTGCCAGCTTTATATTTATATTTTAATAAATTGAACATAAAAATTAAATATGCGACGCTGTATGAGATAAGACGCGCTGTGACGTCACACCTACTAAAAATTTCAATGATCAACTCGTGTGTGCGTGGTTTAGTCTCAAGTATTATTCTTTTTCAGTGACTAGAACTTATAGGAAGTTGAAATAATATTTATTACAAAGCAATTTAAATTTTAATAAAATAAATAAATAAATGATTAATAATAATTATCTTAAAAATGCACTACTATAATATATTAATAATTATTTGAAAAAAGACAGCACGATAAATGAGAAAATTGGATTTAATGTAAGCCTTTCCTTTATACTAAAAATAAAGTATGAAAATTTGAGTTAAAAAATATTAAACAAAAATGTGGGTTTTTTAAAAAATACCGTACCTTTTTGGTTCACATTAATTAAGCCTTTGAGAGCTCGAAATTCAGTCCTGAGATTGCAGGAGTTTATCAGTGACATCGTTTTTGTGATGCTGGGAAATCATTTTACGCAGAACAGAGGTGTCCCGCGGACGGACGGTACTACCCACTAAAACCCAGCGGTGACCTCACCACCGAAGTGGAGACGGCTATCAGTGGGACCTACTCTAACTCATTATCCCCGTGTCATCGACGTTTTCCCGACAAAGCGTAGATGACGCTCGGACGCGATGCAAAAATCTTTAACTACGCATATTAATTTTGCTCGCTATTAAGACTTTTTCATATTACATATTTTCTTTTAGTTTCACACTGTATCCCGCACATAGAAGGATACACAGACGGAATTTACGAACATAGTGAACCAGTTTCCGCAGAATTCTGCAGACATGGCGTGTTGACCTGGTTGCGGAACTCAACGCCGCGCTTTGCCTCGTTGCCGGAAATCAAAATATTAAATATTTTATTTCCTCGAGTTTTGGGAATTGGACTCAAAATCCATCGCGTTTAGAGTCACAAGCTTGTGCCTCTGCCCGTATTTTAATATGGGCCGCTAAAAAGCCCTTCATTTTCCTATATTTTTTGCTTTTTCATTTACATATAACAAGTTAATTATTCGTTCCCGTGGCCTATTATGTGAGCAGAATGTAACAACATTCTCATTACTCTTTGAAAAGAGAATGTTGCGTTCTAAGCCTTTTGTTCCTATTCTGTTCGTGAGAGAAAAGGTTAGATTAATATAGGTGTAATATAGGTTCGTTGCAAATAGGAACTGGCCCAGGTTATTTATCTCATGTTATTAAGAAAAACAACTTATTGTTTCTTATTAAATGTTTAATGTCAAAATAAATATATTATAAGTATAAAAGAAAGAATATAAATCGACTGTTCCTCGATTACTTGAACAGTTTTTAATAGAAATAAAAGATTGCCCTACTTGCTCTCGGGAGGATCTATGGAATACAATATTTTATTAATGCTTTGTTTATGGTTCCTATCGGGGTCGAATACGTTAAGAAGAGGAAGAATTTTTATCGTTTCCTATAGCTTATTGGCAAAGGAAATCAAAGAAAATAAATAATCATAGCTAAAACAAAGTTGGGCTAAATAAAGATGCAACTTATTGAGTAGATTACTCTTATTATTATTATTATTATTTTAATTATTTACTTACATGAAAGATATAAAACAAATGAAAACTTCGTAGGGTAACATATCAATTATAGTACTTAAAAAACCACTCAGCAGAAGTCTTATCTATCTGTTTGTTTGTTTGTTTGTTCGTTCGTTCGTTCGTTCGTTCGTTCGTGTCAGACTCGTCCGACTTGTCACATTTTTACATTATATATACATGATTCAGTGTATTACTTTATTAATTCAGTAGTTTAAGCGGGCGAAGCCGCGAGCGGGTCGCTAGTTAATTAATATTATATATACGTACTTTAGGTTGTGAAATATTTTGTAAGAGTAAATAAATATTGAATAATCTGAATATACAAAAAGAGACCCTGCTACGAGGTATTATTAAATAACAATATAAGCCCCAAGTATTTTCTAAGTAACTTAACGCGGAAGGAAAGCACCAAAAATGTAAATAGAATGAGCCGTAACCGAAGTGGAAGTGGAGTGGCATCCACTTGTGGGCGGTTATTGATGTTTATGCATACTAACGGACGGGCAAAAAGCTTTTTCATTATTATATTAAGATCTACTTTCTTAAAACTCTTAAAAGGCCAGTCATGGCTCAGAGGCACAAAGTGTGACTGTAAAATCGAAATGGGTTCGATCCCCACTCGAGGAGATGAAATATTTATTTACATTTATATTTTCATCTCTTCGCTCTGGTGTCGAGGCAAAACGTTGAGTTCCGCCACTAAACACGTAATGCCCCCAGAACTCGGCGGAAAGTGGGGAACGGAGTGTATCAACACTAGGTTCCCTCTGCCTACCCTGCGTGTGTGCGGGATACAGCGTGAAGCTAATTTATTTTAATTTTTTATTCTTAAAGCTCCTAAAGAATATACAGTATATTGGTAGTATCCAGATATGATACCAGCCGAGGCGCGCGACACGAGGGTGCGACTGTTATTGCGACAGGTTTTAATTAAGTAACATTTACAAATATTATATTCCAAATCGAAATTCAGAATATTCCTTATTTGAATAGACTCTTACAAGCACTTTTGAATCGAATCGAATGAAAACAAAGCTACTACCGTCCCAGAAGGCAGTTCTGCTGAGGAGAGCCGTTTTCGAATTCTACAAAAATAACGAGCGCGGCCGAATTGTTGTTTTGTTAATATTTTTGACATAAAAACTCTATTCCGTTTATTCTTAATAAGTTCTTTGATTTTCATATTCTTCCTGTATTCTTTAAGAGAATCTTTGTTGAGGAATTGCGTGTTAAGTGGCGGAATCAACGCCGGGGTCTGCCTCGTTACAAGAGCGAGAAAATGAAAATATTTAATTCCCTCGAGTGGGAACCGAAACCACAATCGTTGCGTTTCATCGTTATTCCACTGTCGCACGCTTGAGTTCCTGCGCCACGACGGCATTAATTCTTGATCCTATATTTGATTGATGGATGTTTTGAATATATTTGGAGCGTCTTTAAGGAGGCTTAGTGTCAAATGATTGTCCCTCTTCCACGATGTCGTCGTAACCTAACCAAGGATTTTTGCAGTAAATAGAATGTTAATGTTAAAATACGACACGTATTACGCGAGGAATGGGATGCATCTTATCAATTTTCAAAACGTAATATAGCCTCGAGAAATTCGTTTATAATTACCGGCCAATTATTTTCTGAAGTGGAATTTATGATGGAATTTTTATTTACAAGTATAAAATGTATGCCGAATTAAAATATATTTTTTGGCTTCTCGCTGTAAGTCACACAGTAGTGTTAAAACACGGACTCTATCTAGTATGATGTTCTTTATAGTGTCAGAGTATTTATATAAAATTCAAGAAATATATATTTTATGTATAGTAACTAAGAATTCTTTGAGTTATAAAAGATTATGGCTTTAAAGTATTTTACCTAACACAGTAGACGATAAATTTACCTAACACAGTAGATGACAACAAAAGTAACGCCCGACACATCTAAAATTACAAAAGGCGATTTTTACACTGACATTAGTCAGTGCCAGCGAAAAAGCCCAGCGCAGCACAGTGGCGACTCGAGATAAGAATATTACAAAGGTAGTTTCTATGTGTAGGCGCGCGGGTGAAGTACCCGCGTTACAAAGCCGTTAAATAACGCTACGATACGACTTGGCTCGGGCTTATCTGTCAACGAGATACCTAAAATGGGCAGCTTTCTGTAGAAAGGTAACTGAAAACAAGGTGTGAGCCTTCCCAGGGTCCACTGATAATCCGCGATAAAGCCTTCGTAGGATTATCTGGCCTGCTGTCGCGATATTTTGGACCAACATATTGTAAATATTGTAGATATTTTAATAATACAAGAGATTAATTATTTTAAAGGTTATGAGACGACGATGTACAAAAATATAATTATAATAATTATGTTTTGTTAACGACTACTTTTCATCATTTCGTCAACACTGAAACTTTTAACGACGTCATATATTTATCTTTTTTTAACACTTTTGCATCATTGAAAGAGTTTTTATTAACGCTAAGAAGCTTTAATTGGAAGATTTTAAATGCAAAGAAAATCAAGTAAAACTTTAGTGTAGCAATTTTTATTTCTATTATTTTTTACCCAACTGCGCGACGCAAAGGAGGGTAACGTGCTTTTGAGTCTATGAATGTATATGTGTCTGTAAATGGCATTATAAAGACTAAACGCGTTGGCTATTTTTGATGGTTCAATGGATTTGCTTAAACCTTGTGTCATACATGATAGTAATCTAAACTCACTATACCGATAACTTCACTATACTATATAGACCATATATTGTAGCATATATAATAAACGATACGATACGATAGCATATTGTCAAACTGAAAAAAGAAAATCTACGAACTACGAGAAGTAGGGTATGGTTAAATAATAAGAACGGTATCTTTGTCAAAGATGATTGTAAGTTTCTTTCATGATTAACAGTTTAGGATTTTCAAAGACTGAAGCAGTTTTAATAACTATTCTTGCTAATTTACACACTAATAACTGATATGCTTTAGTATCTCGTTAGCTAGTCTATAATACTCAAACCCACAATCGTCACGTTCACACGTTTGTGCCCTCGCGCCACGACGGCCTCCGTATGTATTAGATTAAATTTATTACAAAAACCAATATTAGAGTAATTAAAAAGTACGAGAGTTTAGATATAATCTGTGATTCATTATTTTCTAGTAAGTATTCATTATTTATTTTCAATTCAAATATTTTCTAATTAAAATACTAAAGTTAAATATAATTTTAATTACTTAATGCAGCCAAGTAAGTACACCGAACAATAATAAATGTTGTTTATGGATCGCTTGAGACCGAAGCTTTTCAACGACAAGAAAATTCATGAAAGTGTTCCTTAGAAACTTTTTAAGCTTCAGTTTATATTCACTGAGAGGATGTGAAATAAAATTTTAATCAGAAAAATATTTTAAAAAACACGAGCTTTTACAAATCAAGCCCTTTCATTTGATACGAAATGTCTGCCATATATGGGATGTGGCGGCCATTTTGTATTCACAACAGTATTGATTATGTTATTGCATTGTCATCAGAATTGAAGTCACAATCGAAATTTTCATTTAATGGATCATTGCAAAATGGATAAAATTCAGTTTGCAAGATTTTATTACTTACATACACTAACGCACACACTCACACGCAAAGCAAATAAAAGTCCTTTTAAATGATTAAATACTTGCAGTTTACGCGGTCTTTCAGTTTTATCGTCTGAAGACCGCGGCCGTAACTAAACAGGTGAGACTTTTATATTAATATCATTAATGAGAGTTAATAAATTACTTAGCTATCTCTTCTTCATTTCCTCGAGTGGGAATCTCTAGAGGTTTGAGGAGTTACAGTCGGAATATTAAATGATGAAAAATAATTTGGAGGAGGCTTTTAAAACTGTACTAAACTAAACAACTTTGCAGTGACCATTCATTAGTGAAGAAAAATATCGGTTTTGTACATGTAAATAAAAAGATAGAAAAAACATGAAGTTGAATTCTGTCCAAAATGAGGTCCAATGTATATAATCGCGTCCCGCGCTCCCGTGCCTCCTCTCGCCGTTGATGTCTCGTAAGGGACGGCGTGCCAAGTGGTTGATGTATGGCACCAGGAGAACAGAAAGTCATGAATTATATTTCAGCTTTTACGACTCACGTACATGTTCTTAGCAATAGCATTATCTCGGATCCTTCGTGTTTCCTTGTTGCGTAACGTCCTTGATGCCTGTTTGCCAGATGTAGTGGCTGTGTGGGCGGTGTGATGTGATTGAGGTACGAGTACGAGCGTACCGACTGGACTGAGCGCGAGTCGTTTAATGAGGTGTTTAATGTACATGAAAGATATTATACAAGAAAATCTGTTATTGGAAAAACTATAACTGTAGGTCAACGAAAAGTACCCTATAGACTTTGAATACGTCGCAAATTTCATACAAAACGATATATAAACGCTCGATAAATCTTTTGATTATGTTGACTCAAATGCTCGATTTCTTCTGTGCTCTAAAAAATAATATAATAATAATTTCACCTCCACGTGATTTCGAGATAAAACATCTTGATAGACAGACAGACGGATAATGGACTGATTGTATAGGTAAGAGCAGTTTTTTTTTCTTTAAAGGTACGTAACACTAAAATCGTCTTAAACAAATGAGATTGCGACTTAACATCGCATTCATAATTTTAAATGCCACAATATATTTTACGTGGTCCTCCTTAGTTAACTTGGCATTGCGAAGACATTTTAATAATGCTTCCAACATTCATTGTTTATTTTATTTTACTACCAAAACACGTTATATGCCTCGTCGTAAGCGGAAAATAAAGAACGCGACAGGATTTCACTGTATAGGTGCTTGGCATAAAACTAAGATGCGTGGAATTGAAAAAAATAATCCAACCGAGTGCTAGTCGCAGTCGCACAAGGAAACCCTCCCGGGTCAACGGGAAATACAACTTATAAAAGTTAACAAACTTAAGTTTGCGGGCATATGTACTCATTTTGAATGAAATTAACTATGTTTGTATGTTTTTGATAATATCTCTAAAGAATGAGTTTCAATTTTGTCAAATAAACACTTAAATATATCTACATCAGTCAGTGTTTTCAGATTTTATTGAAGTAAAAGTGGATTTCTATCAACAAAACTTTTCCATACATAAATGATAAAAGTTTTGGTTTAGTGTATGAGGCAGTCCAGTCCTCAGAGTGGTTAGGTACACGTAACTTACATATATACCCACTATTAGTATTTCTAAAAATTGTTTGTAATAATAATCTGTGAAAAGCAGCACTAAAGTATGTGTCACGATCGGGACGCGCGTCAACACTGATTTACATATACAAAATATGAAAAGGCAATAATATAATACAACTGATTTTACAAATTATTTATATTACGTCTTTATAACATTAATACAAGATTTGCGGACATCTGAATATTTGTTATTTGTTTAGGGACGGAGCACATCTCAAGGGGATATTTTGTAACAAATCTCAAGTACCGTAGTAATAATTAAACACTACAGACTACAATTCGTTATGTTCATTTTATTTACATAATCAAAGCTCCTGCACCGACATCTTCGGATATTCGAGTCGACATTCGCGAACTGATCTCGTTCTCGTTAGCGGCTAGCGGTAGGCCTGCTCTGAGCACGTAATCGTGTCATGACACGACGTGACGGTGGACGGGTACAGCCCGAACTAGCTAACTGTCATTATTTCTATACAAAATTAACTTTATTTATTTAATAACATAAAATAGAGCAGATTTTCTTGAATACACATATTACCCATTTCTTAAAATCAGGATTTATAGACGATGCACTATTTTATTGTAAAATTAATCTATAAGATAATAAAACAGTGAAACCGTGTACGTCTGTTATTAAAAACTAAATGTTCAGGGAAACATAAAATTAGTTATAAAACACGAATTTGTCTGTTTGTACACATCTCCCCAAGTACTAGACAGACTTTTTTGTTTCGTAATCTTGATATTTTATTTTTGTGTTATTCGTTAGACATTAACTAATCATGTAAAGCAAATGTGTATATTTAATTACAAACATCCATAAAGCGTTTGTGTTAAGAAAAACAAAAGAAAAGAGCACGACACCAAAGTGAACTTAATTATGTAGCCATTATTACAATCAATATCACCGGGTGCGGATAAAGAAGTTAGGCCAATACCCTCATACCCTCGAGGGACCGATGAGCTCTTATTTCTGAAAGCAAATCTCTAGTTATATATTGTATTCGGTGGATATTTTTTTTCTATATTTGTTAAAAAAAACTTTGCCAGACATATTTCAACATAACAAAAGAAGAGGTAAAGGGTACACGTCCTTCAAACGTATTCTTCTCATGAATCCGGATCTCGTAAGGGATTTGTCGGTCAATTCAAATAAATAGGACTTAGTTGGGCTTTTCTCCCAGAGGAATGCGTATTGGGTAAATAATATAAAGATGAGGACTCGGCCCTCATCAATGATACAACTGTAGGAAATTAAATATTGAACATGGTAACGAGCAAAGCGCGGCGTTAAGTTTCGCCACTCAACACTCACGCAGTGCCTATAGAATTCGCCGGAAAGTACGGAACCGAAGGGTTTTAACGGGAACAGCGTCAATCTTAAAATAAACCACAAAGACGGATATATAATGTATTTTCCTTTATTTTATAAATCAGGTGTAAAATTCTAGGACCGTCGAGTATCAGTCACAATTTACTTCATAATGAAGATTAAATGGGTGCCCATTGAAGTAAATAAGAGTTGTTTACGTAAAAGCATTCCTATTGCCCATAGATCTTCTACAAAATTAAATTATTACCATTTCGAGCGGCGTCGTTAAATGTTAACTAAATACGTTTCCCGTTTCCCTGACAGGTGCTTCGCCGCTGCGTTATAACAATAAGAGCTTAATATTGTTATTATTGAGTATAAATTTAGTATCACTCACATTTACTGTATTTCATTTTAATTATTTTGTTCTTCGATATCTTTAATATTGTTAAATACTACTGCAATAAATATAAGACCGTCGTGGCGCAGCGGCACGAGCGTGTGTCTGTAACACACGACGGTTGTAGCACGTTTTATTGGCGAGTAGGATGAACTTAACCTTAACCAAGAAAGGTTTACATGATTAAGTTATTTTTTTACCAAAGGGTATATATTTATTTTATTATCATTTGCATTTATATATAATTGTATCGGTCGTTGACAATTATGTAAAATTCCAAATTGATCCAGGCGTGAGGACGCTTCAAATTTAATATTGTACGTTTTTGTGTCACTACTGCGACTGTTTTCAATAAGAGACTTAAACATTTTATAAAACCATATTTGACTGTAAACGCTACAGGTTACGGGGTCGATTTCCGAGAAACGAAATATTTAAAAACTCCACCCAGCACCAGAGTGATAGAGGGATAAAAAGTAGGCTCTATGTTGCTCCACAACTCCCTCTATCTTTTCCATCATTCCGTTAAAGAATGAAATTGGTACAGCTCTCAAGAGACAAATATTTTACAATTGTTTATTTATATTTTAGTATCGGATAAAATAACAGCGAGTATACACACTTGAAAAACACGATTATTTTGAAATCACAGACACAGACATTTAAATTTTATTTACATGCATGTTAGAGAATAATGATTGAAACTACTTGTATTGACTTGTATGAACTGGTATGACGTTTCTCATATAATTTGGGCAGTTCGGACGGTACTTGACAATAGATTATTGTGAGACAGTAAAAATAGACCGCAAACGACGACTACACTCTGACACCTAGATATTACCAACATACAATATAAACGACATACATAAATATGAAAGTAAGATATCTGTATATATATATATATATATATATATATGACAGCCTTGCCGAGCTCCAGCGCCCCTGCATTAACAGACTTGTGCTCGCCTGAATGCCATGTTGACACAGGTCTATATCCATGGAACAATGAACATGGAACCAAAAATTCGTATAACGGCGGAATAAGTAACAGTCGGGAATCGAAGTATTTTTATGGGAATTGGCTGTCATGACATTCTGTAACAAGAACAAAGTTTTAAAAGTATTGAGTTTGATGTTTTTAGTTTCCTCTAAGTGCATTGTTTGTAAAGCGATATTGAAATTAAAACGATATCACTGGAGCATTTGATTATTAACATATAATTATGACCTGAGACTAGCGACCCGACCGCAGCTCCGCCCGCTTTCAGACAATACTATTCACTGTTTAAGTGTATGAAACACTACATTACGAATCTATAATTCGGAGTAGGTCCGACTTTAAATCGTCGGATCAATTTGGAATTTTACATAATTGTCAACGACCGATACAATTATATATAAATACAAATGATAATAAAATAAAAAATATACCCTTTGGTAAAAAAATAACTAAATCATTTAAACCTTTCTTGGTTAAGGGAGTTGTGGAACAACATAGAGCCTACTTGTTATCCCTCTATCACTCTGATGCTGGGTGGAGTTTTTAAATATTTCGTTTCTCGGAAATCGACCCCGTAACCTGTCGCGTTTACAGTCAAATATGGTTTTATAAAATGTTTAAGTCTCTTATTGAAAACAGTCGCAGTCGTGACACAAAAACGTACAATATTAAATTTGAAGCGTCCTCACGCGTGGAAGCTTCGCAATCGACCCCAACATTACTTTTGCTGAACAATAAAGAATAGCTCGCGTTGTCACATGTCACCGTCATTAACTACGTTCATAAATATAAGGGGAAATGAGTACATATTTGTTTTTCTTGATATTAATGTTTTTCAGTTCTCCACTTTCTGGTCGCGCGTGTGTGCTGTGCATGTTATATTAACAAAGTTAAGATACTTTGAAGGTGATGTAAACTCTTCTCCTTCTTCCTGGCATTGATCCCGGCTATTTGCCAGGGTCTGCTCGGCCTTCCTGCTCAATCTACTCCACTTAGCACGGTAGCGTAAACTGTATAAAGAAAAAAAATCCAATTGCATTATTTTTGTATGTGAAGAATTGTGAACATTTATCCAACCAGTCAGACTAGCGGCCGCTGAAGACGCACTTGTTGTTTCACAAACCACTTGTACGTCGACAATAGACGATTACCCAGTTGAAACAAAGACTTATGTATGAGTCGGAAAATATTGATCTTTTATACGTAAGGTCAATTTAATTAAATAAATAATTAAATAATTTGCTTATAAGTAGTCTTAAGACTCTTCAATTTCCCTGAATATTTTTTCTCAATTTATACAGCGTGTAATGGAAACTTCACCGATCGTAATAATCGGTTATCGTCGTTGCGAAACATCTCATCTTGATGCCGTTGTAAAATTTGCAATTTTCTTGGCAAATTGTATTTGAGTGAAAAATAGATAGCTGCTACCGACCTGGGCTAACGTCACGCCGGTAGCGAGTACTGGAGACACGAGTACTGCGAGTGAGGGCCGGAGGGATGATGACCGGTGCGAAGTTGCTGAACTTCGCACTTTTGTAGCATCACACAAATTACCTACTAAATATGGATTTTTATTGAATACATCTAATAAAATAGATATTTGCCATTTATATGTATTTATTTTTTGTTCTTTAACAAATACATTTAGTACATATATACAAGATACGAAGGATTCTTTATATTTTTTAATTAAAATATATATATATTTGGTATTACTATACTTCATAAATGATAAATAAATAATTCATCACAACTTAGTGGATGAAATAATTGCAACAATTTATATCTCTATATATAAGTCTTTCGTGTGTATCCGCTTAAATACTCTCTAAATGATGTATTTATGTATGTGCTATGGACCTCGTCGACTGCAAAGGGAGGATTTTTTAATTTTTTAATTTCCTCGCTTTGATAATAAGGTAACACTCAATAGGGTTCCGTCACTCAACACGCAACGCCTCGACAATGAAGTGGAAAGTGGGGCCCGGAAGTGACCTAATGAAAACGGAATTTAATACTAGCTCCCCAAAGCGTGATGTTAAAATCGAAAATATTAGAAATATTTTCGAGAGAGAGGCCGGTCGTGGCGCAGTGGCACAAAGTGTGACTGTAAAACCGACTGGTTGTGGGTTTGATCCCCACTCGAGGAGATGAAATATTTACTTAAAAATATATTTTCCTTTCTTCGCTCTGGTGTCGAGACAAAGCGCGGCGTTGAGTTCTGCCACTCAACACGCAATGCCTCAAAACTTTTTTTGCACAGACGGAGTGTCTTAACACTAAGTTCCCTCTGCCTACCCTGTTAATTAATTTTTTGCACAGCGTGAAGCTAATTATTATTTTTTATTTAATTTCATTAACAGTATCAAATATTGACATAGCTAGTTGTCTTATATTTATAATTGTTCGCTAGTGGCCATCGAGTGATAGTGGATAACGAACCTTAACTTTGGAGTAGATCTATACCTATAGTTTGCCGGGGAATGAAAGCAGAGTGCCTGTGTATTATATAACTTCTATGTTATAATATTTTTTTAAATTTAATTTCAAATTATTTTATTTATAGCCTTTTTAAAAGCGTAACGAACCTAGTACTATATGCACTCTTGTACAGAAAATACTTCAGGAAATAGTACAGATTCCTATAGAATAGTATAGGAATAGGTATTTATGTGTAGTACCTAATTCACAAGGTTTGGTATTCGATGAATAGTGCACGTCTTTATTGAAATTCGGCTTATTCGTGCCTGAACTTATTAGATGAACGCAATCGCCACTGCGCGTGCACACACATATGTATAATAATATAGTAATATATAAATACACAAACACTGACATAATATTGTGTCTCTACAAATAGGAAACAGGATTTATAATCTATAATCATTTCATCCATATATAATAAATATTAATATTTTTTAACTTCACACTGTATACCGTACATAGTAGGGTAGTCGTAGGGAACCTGCGAACCTAGTCGTTAAGACGCAGCACCACGACTGCAAAACAATCTAATATTGATAACGTCGAGACGTGTCAAGAAGCTGTTCTATTTTAAAGATCGATTCCAATACAATTTAACCTTCAATCTTGCTGATATTGCACTTTCAGTTTAAAGGGGTCAACCTGAATGATGGATCTCTAATGGTCAGCGGTCCCTCCCCTTCCTTGTACCTCGAACGGGACTCTCTAACGGGTATCGACCCTAACCGATAATCCTGAAGTGCAAGAGATTTCCTTCACATTTTTACGTTTTAAGCCAAACCAAAATAGTTTTATTAACCCAATGGGAAAGCTGTAATAGAGTGACTGTAATTATTTGATACTCCATTAACATGAACTTTATAATAGAATATTCAAAGAAATGTTGTTGACATCTCTTAAGGCTCTCTTTGATCCTAATAGAAATATGAATAATATAAAGAACTTCCGTGAACTTGTCCGAACAGAAAACGGGAATCTATCTCCAGTCGTAACAAACCGACTATTGTGTAAAGTTTCAAACAAAAGCTTTTCATCTACCTTATACTTGTACTTGTGACTGCTTCAAACTTCACTCCTGGCCTTCATGCGAAGACTGGTTTATTTTTCATTGTTCAAAAATATTTTCTCGGATTCTGTGCCGTGTGATCCCGGCCTAGAATGGGATCATCCTGGTACTGGTGGTGTCGTAAGAGGCGACTAAAGTACGTTTGGTAGAGTCACGTCGCCAGCAATGGCAACACGCATGGACAGACTCGACCGGATCATTACCACCCCCGGCATTTAAAACCGGCGTGAAGTAGTGGCTTTATGCCACTGCGTTTCGCATCAGGTAATGCCGGGCCCGGCGCCCAACCCATCTTAAAGGCCGGCAACGCACCTGTAGCTCCTCTGGGGTTGCACGGGGTCGTGGGCGGCGGTAATCACTTACCATCACTTGACCCGCACGCTCGTTTGCCGTGTTTTTTCCATAAAAAAAAAGGATAATAAAATAATTTATTTATTCTTATAATGATTTTGTATCATTATAAATGTAAAAATATAATGAGAGTGAAGAAAACAATGATTTAATAAATATTTTAGTATCAAAATAGGGCAAAGGGATTTTCTTTTTATCAGCCACAGTAACAATTTAAAACTCTTTTGCAAACTCCCCACAATCCTACCTACCATATTATTCCTTTAGCCGCGTAATAAGCGTTAAGTACCAGGGACATTATGATCACAATGTCGGCTCATTACGTCGCCAGTTTGGGTTTCTTTTGATTAATTTACTTTTTGGAAGTTCGCCGAAAATGTAGACACTACTGTGAGCGAACGAACGAAAAGAAAACGAACATTTCTTTTATTTTAAAATCTAAGGGAAAAGACCTTAATTCGGTTATACTTAATATAATAAAGTGGGAAACGATCTTAATAGGAAACGGAGTGTCGGGATATTGCGTCAAGCAAAAAAAAATAAAAACGAAAGTATTAACTCAACGTTCAATATTGAGCAAAATAAATAATAGACTACTTATACTTTTAAACTAAAAAATGTTAAATAAATGATGAAATAACAAAAAAAGGCTACGTAAATATGAATAATACTTGGTCAAGAGATATACAAAAACGAAATACTGATAAATTGATGGCGGGGCTCCAGCTGATGTGGACCTCAGTTAAATCAGATGAATTCTTTCGGAGGATTAGCCTCTACAATATGAGTACAATTCCACAAGCGTCCTCGCTGGTGACAAAATAACACTAAGGCCGACTCTTTACAGTTGCACAGCCTGCGACTGATAATTTTTAATATTTCTTTTGTTTATTCATAATAATTATATTTTTTAACAAAAAGCAACCGACATCAACCTGATCCCATAATCGGAACCAAACCAAACTCTCATCATACTGTCCTTGAATATAAAACTATATCCTTTCCAATAAAAATTGAATCATCGAAATAGATTGCCGTCACATGATTTGTCGCGCACATGACACTGAATACAAATTTAACACTTATGTGATTTTCTCACGGATAACATTGCGAGAAGTGGACCAAATTGAAATGGAACACGGGAAGCACCAGCTTTAAAAAAAAAAGAATCATCGGTCAAGTCGGTTCAGCGTCAAAAGTTCTGAGGTAACAAACATTAAAAAAACTCTGTTGAATTAATAACCAAGTGGGCTTCTGTTGAATTAATAAGTCGGTTAAAAGTGGGCGACTCCGAGTTACATTACACTTACAATGACAGCTAATATATTTCGTCGTGGCCGTGGCTGAAAGTAATTCAACATCAAATAAAAATAGCTTCATAGAATTTTTTCAGCCTTTCGTCGTATCCGGCGGATAGCAGAGTCGGCTGAGGAAACCTACTACCGTTCCCCGCTTTGCGTTTGGCATTGTGTCTTGAGTGGTGTAACTCAACTACGTTACGAGATCGGGGATATGAAAATATGTTCAATATTTCATTTCCTCGAGTGGGAATCGAATCCACAATTGGTCAGGTTTACAGTTGCAAGTAAAATTAACCTAAAATAATAAGATAAAAGGGGTAAGGACCACATGTCTGTATTGTTATAGTATTAAAAAAATGTAGAGGAATAGTAAAATTACAAAAATATATTTTTACAACCACAGACAGCATAAAAATAATTTGTAATATTTAGCTAGCTGTATATATTTTCCAATTAAAATGTTAATATACTTAGTGTACATTCGAGTGGGTAAAATATAAAAACTTTCCAAATAAGGAATTACTGTTGGACTCGAGTTAGTTTTATATCAGTTAATTCCAAAGTAAGGAGTGGGATCCACAGTTGACGTAACTCGCACGAGTACGAGCCCGACGCATGGGTCGACTAAGCGGTCGATTAAGCGGATTTTTATGAGACTTCTTATCAGTAACGACTGCGATAATACTGCCTTGAAGCGCACCTAAGAGGGTTCACGGGGTAAAGAATGACTATTATGCTTTAGTTCATAATAAAGACGACTTCAGTACTTTTAAACTGTCTTAATATAATTAAAATATATTTTTTTAATTTAGCTTCACGCTATATCCCGCACACAGCAGGGTAGGCAGAGGGAACCTAGTGTTAAGACACTCCGTTCCCCACTTTCTGCCGAATTTTGGAGGCATTGCGTGTTGAGTGGCAGAACTCAACGCCGCGCTTTGCCTTGACACCAGAGCGAAGAAATGGAAATATAAATTTAAGTAAATATTTCATCTCCTCGAGTGGGGATCGAACCCACAACCAGTCGGTTTTACAGTCACACTTCGTGCCACTGCGCCACGGCCGGCCTCCAAAATATATTTTTAAACGTCTTATTTCAAAGATCTTGCTAGGAGTAGTATAAAACACAATATAAAACACTTAATTTTCCTTTAGCCTTTTTTTTACAATTAATTAGAATATTTTCAAAATTTTTGTCACAAAAAAAATATATTAAAAAATAAATGCAAGTTAAAATCAACCTCGTAATTGGAACCTTTCTTCCTTACATCACAATTGTAGACCAATATAAGTACCCCACTACTCGGCAGGTAATGGAAAAAAAAATATTTTTAAAGGAAAATATTCATAAACGGAATTAACAATGGAATTTGTATACATCAAAGGGGCTATTGAGGGTGTGTATTTTTAACTAACTCCAACGAACCTAGTGTTAAGACACTCCGTTCCCCATTGAATTCCGAATTCTGCTGGCCTCACGTGTTGAGTGGCAGAACAAGAAACTCAATTATTCTTATTCTGTATATATATATATATATATATGTATATAGAGACGGCATGTTAATTAGAAGTTGTGGTCACTCATTCAAGTACGAGACCACCGTGCACCGCCGCGACGTTAAAGTAACTGGATAATTAGTTATGTTCTGATTAGAAACCAGAATATGAATTAATTTCTCTTAAAAAAGCAAGTGAACAGCGAGTGATGTAGGAAGGAGGTGCTAGTAAGTAGACACTAAACTAGTGTCATCTTTCACATAATAGTTATATAAACGACGCTGTCGTAGTGCAGTTATCTCAAGAATAGAATATAACGTCTACATTTTATTCACTTTCTTTCGAATTATAGAGACATTGCGTTGTGAGTAAAAGCACTCAACGCCGCATTTTGTTTCGTTACTTAACGAACAAGTGAAAATATTTAATATTTATTTCCCTCGAGTGGGAATCGAATCCATATCCTGTCGCTTTTACAATCGCACGCTAACCTCATAGTTCACTGGGCTACAAAATCCGTAGACATGTCAGAATGAGTTAGTTTCCTCTCTGGAGATTATTCTTGAATTATATTTACAGAACGAGAATTTTGATCGCAGCCTCATCCATAAAACAGGGAAGAAAATACTACAGCTTTTGAGTTATTGCTGTAAAACCGCATCTCCAACATGAAATAATTTGTAATAAAACCTTCGAAGCCGGAAATATTATGTAAATAATACATCTATATTACGAGAAATCTTGTATCCATTCGGTTTTATGTGAGCGAGTTTATCTACATGTATGAACAAGTATATATATACTGTTTTTAGATTTTCATGAAGATACTTCCGTTCCTTACTTTTTACCGAATTCTTGACGCATTAGATGTCGAGTGGAGAGTGGAACTCAACGGCACGCTAGTTGTTACGAATGCAAAGAAATGAAAATATTAATTATTTTATATCACTGAGTGCGAATCGAACTCACTTTTGTGTTTTTTTTTTTTTAAAACAACATCCATAAATTGGAAATTATAGTACAGCTTCACGCTGTATTCCACATGCAAAAAGGGCAGGCAGAGGGGCCCAGTTTTAAGACAATCCGTTCTCCACTTTTCGCTGAATTTCTGAAACATTGCGAGTTAAGTGGCGGAACAGTCAACACGGCTCTTTTTCCTGTCACCAGAATAGAAAGCGGAGTAGAGGAAACGAAAATATTAAATATTTCATTCACTGAATGGGAATCAAATCCAACATCATTGCGTTTACAGTCACACACTGCGCCACGACAGCATTTTTTATACATTTATAAAAATTATCGATACGTAAGCCGCAAAACACCGGTTATTTAATCTTAGAGAAATTATTTTATGTATTTTTAATATTAAAGATAGAATAATTTATTACCAAAGCGGTTCCATTGACTAACCCTATGCTGTACCTAGATTTACTCAAAATTTACTTCGTTGTATGGAATGCTGTAATGAACTGTGGCTAACGCACAAAGATCTGAGCGACGCGACGATTGCCTACATACAAGCACATACGAGCACGTACTACGTGTGGTACGTTCAATATTTATTATGAAGGGGTGGGTTTTATTTTAGTTTCAGTTTATTTAAAGCTCAAACGAAATAGAAAAGCTTCTTTAGTTCCGTTTGATGTATGGAATTTACAAATGAAAACCGGTCAAGTGTGACGTGTGTGACGGACTGGACATAGATTTTTCAATAATTTTAGAATTGTAGGTCAACGAAAAGTACAACTTATAAAAATTGATAAATTTAATTTTATAATGATTAGAGATATGATTATGATAATTTTTTTTTTTAGATCTAAGTAAAATATTGTAAAATAATGTAAAGTTAAAAATATAATTTTCTTATTATAGGTATTAATTGTATGTAAACGATAATGTAATTAATATATATGATAAGGAAATTTGATATAATAATAAATTTAAAAAGGGTACGGATCAAGTGTCTGTAGTGTTAAGAAATAATAATAAAGAAAAATAGGAAGAAAGTGTCATAACACCAGGAACCATCAAGGAATATTCCCTCTGCCTACCCTGGCTGCTATGCAGGGGATAGAGCGTGAAAATAAGAAATAAATTACTCAATTTATGTTTTAATTTACTATGCGTTACTCAATATTTAAATTTCATATTCAAATTCAAAATATTTTTTATTCAAATAGATTTTTACAAGCACTTTTGAGTCGAATGAAAATAAAGCTACTACCGCGCCGACTCGGAGGGCAGATACTGGTCTACTGATGAGAGCTACCAAGAAACTCATCAGTTGCTTTTTCCAAAATTGTTGTTACAATTTTATTGGTGAATGCAATAGTACGGGGTAGCTGTCCCGCATGTCATTCAAATGATCTTAATTAAAAACGTTTTTAACCTTTAAATATTCTCGGACAGTATAATAAGCTTTGATAATTAAGTTTGCTTTTATAGTTGCTTTAAGTAGTGGTAGTGCCAGTTCAATATATTTAGCTTTTTTGCATTTAACATTAGATTATCAACCTACAACCAACGATGAATATACCATAATGCACTATTCACTTCGTCATCATTTACTTTGTTTCTGTCAATCTAAAATTTTAAGGAGGTATTTGCGAACACCGCGACATAAATTCTTATTCTTCTATTAATGAACAATTTCCTTCAGAACGCATTCCCTTAGTAAGATAAATGTCTGCAATTTGCGAGAGCGTTTATTACCAAAAGAAAGTTCCGGCGACGTTTGAAATCGCTATAATTTAACACAAATGTTGACGCGTGAAGTGAGCACCGACGGAACAGGGACACACTCTAATACGATTTGTTTCGATTACTTTATAAGAGCTGTTATTTAAAGAGCCGAATTCAGTTCTTAAATAATCTATTTAAATGTTTAATTTTATAATTACATATTGTAACATTTAACGATATTATTGATACTTACAACTTATAAGTATCAGTAAATACTTATATGCTGTTTTAAATCCGTTTTGGTTTTAGTCGGTGCCAGTCCAAGCAAATAACACAATAATAGATTTTCAATACCGACCATAACTCCTAAATACACCGAACACGAACAAAAGGTGGAAATTTTATATATACAGTATTTTTCCCATTGTCCTTTTTAGCTGCGACAATTTTGCAAATTGTATATTACTAATACTTTGCCGACATGTTCCTATCGTGCTCGGAAATTTATGATTTTTCCGTTACAAAATCAATTTTCTCAGAAAGTGTTGAAGCTAGCTTCATATCTACGTTAAGTCACGTATTACGAAGGGAGTATAAGTTAAACTGTAATATGTTTTTGGTGATTATGCTAAAGCATTGTTCTCGATTTTATAGCTGAGTAAATTTAAAAAAAAAGGACAAGCACTAGTCGGGCTTGCCCACTGAGGGTTCCGTACAAAAATTAGAGGTCTCGAGATTTTTCTGAAATTCAAGCTTAGGTTAGCCAGAGTCCATTCATCCGATACCTCACTTGAACTAGCGGCTGTATTACCAAATTTCGCCCCCCTTTTAAGACTATTGAGGATTTAATCACAGCAGGTATTACTTGTAGATGTTAGCTGATAATTTTCATTAGGTTAACCGGAAGTATCCTATTAATTTTGAGTCCATTTATAGTGTCGAAATACAGACAGACAGGCGGACACTAAAGTGATCTCATAAGGGTTCCTTTTTCCCTTAAAAGGTACGGAATCCTAATGGTGATGGAACGGGACTTTACGGAATTTTGCTATGTAATTGGTTTACATAGTAAAATTTGATATGTCAAAGTAACATATTATAATTTTATGCAATAATTCAGACGTGGCGCAGGGGTTATATCACTGGGGATGCCGCTTAAGGCACAATGCCTCCATGGTTCGCCATTCTAAAGCAAGACCAATATTTGATAAAACAAATGTTTTCGAATTTGTAATATCTCATAAAATGATGTCTACTAGGTTCCCTCTGCCTTCCCTGCTATATGCGGCGTCCTGCTATCTCCAGATACGCTGCGGTTTTAAATACAGGCAAAACTAAAATATTAAGCCACGTTAAGCAATATTACTAAAACAAGTCAATTGTACCATGAGGGTTCAAAGTAATCAAGAGTATTTCGTCTTTAGAAGTGAAGCGAGTCTTCTCAAAGGCTTAATGTACTTTTGTATTTTGTTTGTACGTTGTATTACAAAACTATGGCAAACTGTATTGACATCACAAAAGTTTGGGAATTCGATTTCCTGGAAAGGGGAAATGTTATATATATATATAGTGACTATAAAACCGACTGGTTGTGGGTTCGATCCCACCTCGAGGAGATGAAATATTTACTTAAATTTATAATTCCATTTCTTCGCTTTGGTGTCGAGGCTAAGTGCGGCCTTGAGTTCCACTTAACACGCAATGCCAACGAAGAAGAAAGTGGGCGGAGTGTCTAAAACAATTAGGTTCCCTCAGGTAAATCAGACTCGTACTCCGCACCAACGACGTACAATTCATAAAATTTGACACTCGAATTTGCATGTGCATTCATTTAATATGAAAGTACACACACTTATTTTTGTGTGTAATAATATTTATAAATAATTGAATTTCCCTGACCGCACAGTGCGTTACAAGCTCAAGTATTATCCAAACCATCTTATAAAGCCAAAGACAATACATAAACTAAGTGCTTACTCCAAATAGCAGGGCAGGCACAGGAAGCACGTCATCTTGGAGTTGTAATAAGAACACTCGCATACTCCACTTCCTGCTGAATTCTTCAACTCAACGCCGCGCTTGGCCGTTACGAGTTCGAACAAAGTAACATATTTCAATCCCCCGAGTGGGAATCGAACTCACAACCGTTCAGCCTCTCACTTGTGTTCGCCTACACCACAGCGGTCTTAGCGTGAAGCTAAAAAAAATTTGGGTACATTTTTATGTAGGCTCTACAGTGGCAACTGTGCTTCCTCATTTTCCTTATGAGGGAACCATATTTTTTTTTAAAGACTTTTTTTCGATTATTTACAAATGACTTATTCACAAGATGAGATAACATTCACTTTCAATCTCACGAGAGAACAATTTCACGAAAAATTTAGATAACTACAGCGATGTAAAGATAAATGTGATAGGAGATCAGATTTTTCATTACACGCTACGTGAAATCCGTTCCGGTTTATCGGCATCTTTGCTGCTATAACATATTATTTTGGATTAATTTAAAACTAGCGGCCGCCCGGGGCTTTGCGCGATTTCCGGGACAATAAGGAAGCTAACCTCACAATAAAATAGAGGAACAAAGTCACTTTCGTTCCTCACTTCCCTTCGAATTTAGGAGGCATTGCGTATTGAGTGGCGGAAATCAATGTTTTGCCAAACCAGACAAGAGCCAGGAAAAAAAACTATTAAATATTTCTCTCCCCCGGATGGAAATCGAACTTAAACCGTCGCGTATACAGTCAAATTATATCAACATATATGTTATTGAATATAATTATGTAACAACAATGCCATAGTGCCAGCTCTAATATCATGAGAATTATATAGATTCGCGACAAATTATATTTTATCACGTAATAACCATATAAATGATAGTATGAAAGCGAGGCGGCGTCAACGACTGTTCGTCCGTCATGGTGTCGTAGTGTCGTATAATTGGATTGCGTCTGTACGAACGTTTTGATTACCGATAAAATGCCACTGACTGAGGGTGAGATGATAGCTTTCTGTGTTTATTGTGTTGAGAGTAACTGTTTGTATATTATAATATCCTGAAACATATAATGTGTCCCGTTGGACGTCTGCAGTCTATTATGACGGAGAGTACATCACTTCTCACCGCCATGTTCCGCTAGATGTAGCTATTTTCCAAACGGTACTTCGGCTGTTTTATCTGTAATAGAATTGATATGTCTCATTTGTGTACCTTCTTAACGAAGTCAGCAGAGGCGCAAAGGCACAAGTGTGTCACTACAAACGCTATAGGTTGCGGGTTCGATTCCCATTCGAGGAATTTTAGTATTCAATATTTTCACTTCCTTGTTGGTGGCGTTCAAAATTACGCGGAAAGTGGAAAAGAAAATGTTTTATTGATAACGGATTGTCTTAACACTAGGTTCCCAGGTCTACCCTGCTATGTGCGGGATACAGGGTGAATCTGAAAAAAAAATATGGGTTAACTATTACAGCGGCAATGACACAAAACTTTGCTAATTAGCTTCAAGTCGTTTAACTCTATCTTAATTTTAATGCATTTACTGGACGCATCACAGTGTTTGTGGGTAGCGTCGTCCGCCGCCGGATGCGACCGCTCGCTTAACAACGATATATTGTAAGAGCGTTACATATTGTAAAAGTTCACAAAGGTTGAAAGGTTACTACATACTAAGAAATATGCTTTTATTCGAAACATTTCCATTAACGCGTCCACCTGCTTGCAAACTGGATTTCATTTTATTAATTGTCTAAGTTTAAAAACTTAATCTACTCCAGGACCCCTCCGAAGAGATCGCACCGCGCATGACGTGACCCCAGCGGGAAACCCGAGGGCATTCGGCTAACGGGCCCAGAGAGGGAAGCACGACTCGCTCCTCGCCGTTCCACAACAGAAAACGGACGCGTCCAGTGACTTGTAAACAATATTTTTTTGCAAGTTTTCGATTGAAAATACATACTTTGATCGTTTTTTTTGTAATAAACTGTCTTTATATTTTTTTATGTGTATATGATATTTAAAATGAAAAGAAGGAAAAGATTCTTTGTGATTTTGTTATTGTGAATAAGCTGTCATTAATTTCACACGTGATATTGTAATATAGAACGGTGTTATACAATGAGAGCGGTGCTCCAACGAGTGACGATGAAAGTTGTAGCACTAACACTGGTAGCGCTATGCGGTAAGTACCAAAAACAGGGTATTTTGTTTATAAATATAATTTACGTGGAGCTGTTTCAGATATTATGTTTAATTAAACAATAATAAAAAAATAATAAATAATTCGTTTGATGAGTAAGCATGCAATTGTTTATTTATAAATTATTTATATGTTTTATGCAGTTACTTAACAAATAATTGTGTTCATGCGGGCGAAGCCGCGAGCGGGTCTCTAGTTTTAAATATTATTTGATTTAAATGTTATATTTGATTTGATTTGATTTAAATGTATATTACTTGCTTCAATAGTAATTCAATATAAATGAATATATTTTTGCATCATAAAGATAATCTCAGACATACATACGTTAATGTGTAAACAATCACATATTATTTATTGAACTTAAATAACATAAGAAATATAAAATTTGCCTTTTAATTTTTTAACAACAGTGGGCAACAGTTAATTTCTAAAAGAAGCTCTGGAAAGAATATGGGTTCGATTTCGATTTCCATGATAAAAATATATAATAATAGTTATACTCGTATATGAGCCAAACACAGCCGACGTACAGTAAGTATATTAAATAATCTTACTTCAAAAGAAAATATCTCAACCATTTAAATCTTGAAACTTTTTTTGTTAGTTTCACTATTTCTTGTATACAGTACAGTAGCCAAAGGGAACCTAGGTTTGGGACCAAAAATGGGTTCCCCACTTTCTGCCAAATTCTCGAGGCATTGCCCATTTAGGGCCGGAACTTATCGCCGAAGAGAGAAAATGTTAAATAGTTTTCGTTCCCCGCCCTGGTGTAGGTTCTCCTCGCCTACCCGCTATATGCGCGATACAGCGAGCAGCTGAACAAAAGACAATACATCATATTTACATTATACGAACGTGTTTTTAAAACATATATATTTTTTTATATTACAGTAGGTTTCTGAAAGCGGTTGACTGAAAATATTAACATATGAACGTTGAAAAATGTTTTATTTATGAGAATCATATCTAGGAATAACAGTAGTTTCTTATTTTTAAAATTTCATAAAAAGAAAAAAAAAGAAAAAATACTTGATATTTAAATAGGTACATTTCACTTGCGATCTAAACGCGGCTGCTAATAAACTTGTTGTTGTATGTATTCTTATGTATAATTTATATTATATGTAAAGTTTCCTCTTGATTTACTGAGTTAATTGTGGTAAAAGTGGAACAAAAATCCATTTTCACGAACTCTTACTTTAGTCGTTGTACATCGATGCCACTGAGCAGTACGAGTACGTACGCCAAACAAGGGCATCTTCTTGAATATAGTCACTGAATATTAATATTAATATACTACGGCTCTACTTGTCAACCTAAATAATTTGAGACTCAGCGCGATCAATTCAATAAATTTGTAAGATGTGCAGGACACAACGTGGAACGTGATTAAGTAAACGTGGAGGACAGAAAAACAAATGTACAATGTACATCATACGTTTCATTTTCTCTCTTTCGCACATTATTCCGTATAAAGAAGGAACAAGCTGTTTAGAGACGAAGTTCTCTTCTTTTTATCTGTTGAGACACATCATTTCGAGTGGCGTCTGGTATAGCAAAGTGGGCGCGGCGCTTAGCTCGCTTGCGGCGTTTAGCGTGAAGCCGAAATTTATATAACGTCCGTATATTGTGTGTTATTGACTGTAGTTTTTAGGCAGAGAGCACCTATGAACTTAGTATTAAAAATAATATCTCTCATTTACCGCCGAATTCCGGAGGCATTGCATATTGAGTGGCGGAACCCAACACCGCGATTTGCCTCGTTACTAGAGCGAGGAAATAGTTGCCATATTACTTTTGTAATACCACCACTTATTTAATAGTAGGAACAGTACAGGCGGGACGGAGTAGCAAGAACATCATTAGCATCTCAGAGAGGTATACATTTACATGAACGTGGGCTACTTTATAAAATATTCTACTCGTAGTACTTTACAGTTTCTTAAATTTCAAACATCGTGTACTACTTCTTATTTTACCAGAATTTCTTTAACTTGCCGTTACGTGTGTTAGTGAATGTGAAAAGAAATGTATATAATTTGTTCCAGCAATAACATCAGCTCATAAGATAACTCAACTGAAGGTTCCCCTCTACGCGGACCCTCGGCGGGCGGCCGAGCTCAGCTGCCACTTCCAGATGGACGACCAGAGACTGCACTCCGTCAAGTGGTACAGAGATACGCACGAGATATTCAGATACAGACTCTCGCAGAAGGTAACTTCCATCCAGTTACTGACTTTTTACTGAAATATTCAACTAAGTTGACTTTTATAAGTACGATTGCAGACGTTGATAGGAGTTTAAGTGTAAAAGTAACTTTGACGTTGACATGTAAATATGTAGCTAGGTCCATGTATCTGAGCCGATAGTTGGCACCTTGCATTAAATATTTGCTGGATTTTGTACCAATTTCGGTATGGTAAGTTAACGGGAAGTACAATCTATAAAAGTCAAATCAAATCAGCTTCACGCTGTATCCCGCGCACAGAAGGGTAAGCAGAGGGAACCTAGTGTTGAGACTCTCCGTTCCCCACTTTCTGCCGAATTCTGGAGGCATTGCGTGTTGACTGGCAGAACTCAACGCCGCGTTCTGCCTTGGCACCGAGTGAAGAAACGGAAATATAAATTTAAATAAATATTTCGTTTCGCTTCGATCAGATCGAACCCACAACCAGTCGCTTTTACAGTCACACTTTATGCCCCTGCGCCACGACTGGCCTTATTTTTTTTGTGAATATTTATAATTCACTTTTCGGATGTTTTCTTTATTTGAATTTTATTTTTTCACTGTTTGCTAAATTTAATTATTCTAAGTCAACGGGAACTTGTGGTGTGTATGTTTAGGTATATTATACATATACTGTAAATCTTAGTATAATAAATGTGAACTATTAAACGGAATTGAAACAAACCACAATTATTATGAAGCGACCCGTTAGACGTCACATCACTACAACTACTACAACAACAAGCGACAAAAAAGAGCATGAGACAGCAACGCACTGCTGAATGTAAAACGCTGAAATTTGTCGTCTAGATTCATCAAAGAGTTAGTGGGAACTGCTGAGAGATCCTTGTGTCATGAAATTGCTTGACGAAAAAGAAGAAAAGGCGGGAGCTACAGCTCATAATATCCAAGGCCTATGACTATATAATTCTCTTATGAAAAATGTTATGGTACAAAACTTATGCATATTGTTGGTAAATTAATGAGTGTCTCCACAGACTCCTATCCGGCTGTTCAATGTGACCGGGATAATGGTGCAAGGCGGCGAGTGCCAAGAGGACTGGTGTGCGGTGCGCGTGATGCCGCCACCCGTCGCTACGAGGGCTGCGTACACTTGCGAGGTGTCCACAGAGGGCCCCAAGTTCCAGATAGCGAGACAAACGAAACATATGACTGTAGTTGGTGAGTTACGGCGTTGAGTTCCGCTAAATTTCAGACTGTCTTACCAAATTTGGAGTAAAAAAATGTGATTGTAGTTGTTTCTATCTATAAAATTTACTCACATACAAATTTAAAACAAAGCACAAGAATATTAACTATGCAGTAAATGGTCATTAAAAAAAATCTACCCCATCTAAATATGTGTCCTTCGTTCTAAGTGCAACTACTGAATATTTATGTCGAAGTGCAAACGCATATAAGCCCGTGAGACAGCAAATGTAACGTACTAGGGCAACAGTGGAGCACCGGAGTTCGCTTGTATCTGTTATTTCATGAATATGTAAATGTTTAAGTTGTAGCATATTGTGGACTTTACAGAAGTTTGTACAGCAACTAGTAACAGTAGTTTTGGGGAATGCGGGATGTGGGCGTTTGTAGCTAATAGCTTGATATCGAATAGTATAAGAATAAATCGTTTTTGGCGATTTTAATTATCATCCGATTTACGTTTTTTTTACACATAGCAGGGTAGGCAGAGACATCCTGGGAACCTTGGATTCAGACACTCCGTTTTCATTAAGACGCTTCCCTTCCCCATTTTCCGCCAAACTACATGATACGTTAAATTTAACTACGTTCACATGCCCACTATTCCACATCAAATTACTTAATGCTACTAGAGTTCCCTAACGTGAGTATCTTAAACGGCAAGTTTCGGATACTTTGGGTAACGTCGGGTACTTCAGTTAATTGGAACCAGGGACGCTTATTGGACTTTTAGGATCTTTTGTTTTTCGTAAGTTCTCGTTATTTGTAAGTAAGAGACGCTGGTAGAATTTAATTTGCAATATCATTTTCTTGTAAAATTTGTAAAGGTGTAGGGATTGATTCGTTTATAGATCGTGAGAACAAGAACGGTTTTATTCCAGTCTTAGCACATATTTAGTAGACAAAAAGATATTGTAAGCAATATTGGAAAGTTTATATTAGAAATAAAATAAAATAATGCAAACGCTACAGACTTTAAAATTGATTCTTAAGAATTCGGCGAAAATCTATGCAGGACTCAGATACTCTGATATTCTAGTGCACTAAGCGTTTCATTAAATACGAGTAAATAAAAGTATAATTAAAAAAATTAACTTGTGTATGTGTAACCACCGTCGTGTACGTGTTAGGGATATACGGGGACATACGGGAGTACGTGCACGAAGTGACGCCTTTAAGCGAAGACAAAGTGTTGACTTGAGAACTATCTGAGAAATTATGCAAGTACAATATTAGCTTCACGCTGTATCCTGCACACAGCAGGGTAGCCAGAGGGAACCTAGTGCTAAGACACTCTGTTCCCCACAACTCAATGCAGAACTCTACGCCGCGCTTTGCCTCGACACCAGAGCGAAGAAATCGAAATATAAATTTAAGTAAATATTTCATCTCCTCGAGTGGGGATCGAACCCACAACCAGTCGGTTTTAACAGTCCCACTTTGTGCCCCTGCGCCACGACTGGCCTCATACAATATAAAATTAAAATATAAAATGATTTTATACTTTAAATACTGTAATGCACTCTGTATAATTCTGCAGCTTGCCTTTTCCTTATACACTCATACACAAGTTTTCCCCTCCAAATTCATTAACAATTTTACAATTAAAATTCATTTTTTACATTGTTATGTAAAAGGATAGATTTGTAGTGGAAAACCTGTATATAAATAGTACGTTACGCGGGGCGTCACGTGCTGGCGATGGAGCACGTCGGCAATGGAAAAATAAACATGCGATCGTGTTCTCTCCTCGTTATGTATATTTATTGATGGAAGTGGGACATTGCTAAAAAAATGATTTTTTTATATGCCAAAGTTGGACTCCTTGCCACTCAATAACTTTATTAAATCTAGCTTCAATTGACTTCGACGAACATTGTTTTTGCCAAAAAACAAAAAATATTTATTTCATTTTCTTTTAAAACAAATTTAGGCAAGCAAAAATTAGTCGAGAAGACACTTCTATGAGAGTCTCCAGTATGCTAGATAGATAGCGTAATTATCTTTTTATAGATTTTTCCGGTTCCATGAAAAGAAAACTAAATAATTTTTGGTAAAAATTTGCGGACACCTAACGGAAATACTAATTATAAACCAAACATTTGTTAGTGAATTTGAAACTACATTTATATAAATTTTCGCACTGAAGGCCATTTTCCTCGCAGCCATGCCGGAGAAGGACCCCACAATTATCGGTGCTCCTAAGCTAGTGAGACCCGGCGAGCAGATACTCCTCAACTGCTCCTCCGACTACTCCCTGCCGCCCTCTGATATCAATTGGTACATAGACGATGAGATGGCAATGGTATGTATTTGATAAGAATTTTGTAATACCATATTCACGTGAATGAGTGCACGTCTATGATAATATTAGATAGAGTGGAGTGGCGGTACTCACCGCCGCGCATCGTCCACAACTTGTAGCGTTTACAGGACGTCGTCGTTTAACGGTTTTCCCTACCTATCTTGCTACGTGTTGGATACAGATGAAGTTAAAAAAATATAACGAGAAAGATATTTTACAAGGGGATCCTTTACAAAATCATAATGTTACCATTTAAAATTATATTCTATCTCATTTCACTATTATTTTGAACAGCGTACAACGTACGACGCAACATAACGTTGTTTAAACACACACACACACACACACACACACACACACACACACACACACACACACACACACACACACACACACACGCACACACACACACACACACACACACACACTTTGCGATTTTCTGCACACATGACCAAGCATCGGGTATATTATTTATACGAATACCTAACAGTCCTCACACCCGCTAACTATAGTTGGAGTTTGTTTTGGTCGCCATTACCGAGTTCACTGTGGAGACTTGCCACTCTAAATCTTCACTAACGACCTTTAAAATGCTTTATATATTACACAAAGTGCTCTTCCATTGTATACTAAATTATATTTTAAACTATCAGCCATTTTTATCTTCTTTGTAACTACTCATAATATAATAGTAATGGTGATTAGGTGCAATTTACGATACTATTATAAAGGAGTGGGTCGAAACTCCACTTGGAACTGGAAGAATATTTATATTTATAATAAAATGTTTCTCAATTATAGCGGGAGACAGAATGTGCGGAGTGAGGTGACTCTGCGTTATTTTTTTAAATGGATGAAGCATTCAACATGCTGAAAATGACATCTTATATTAAAATATAGGCATATGTTAAAGATATGCAACATTAAACATGAATTCCATTTGTGGGGCTGTTGTGGCGCAGGGGCACAAGTGTGCGACTAAGACCCCGACGGTTGTGGGTGCGATTCCCTCGTGGAGGAATGAAATATTTAAGAATTTATTTTCTTCGGTCGAGTAATCAGGAAAAGGCTTAGGCTTTTAACTGGTTAAAACGCAATGTCTCTAGAATTCGGAGGAAAGTGAGGAACGGAAGTCCCTTAGTCGGAACGGAGTGTCTTAACACCAAGTTCCTAGATTCCCTTTTCTTCTATGCGAGGGATACAGCGTGAAGCAATTTTTTTTCAATACAGACTGAGCCATGGCAAAGACGCGAAGTAAGTGCACCACAGCCAGGCGGACTCCGTGCATCTTGGCGCATTTTAAGAGTAGCAGTACCGCCCACGGCCAGCGGAGCCCTGCGAGTGCGGTGCGAGTCGGTCCTGCCTGTGGAGCCCCCTGTGGTGCGGGACGCGGCCGCTGTCCTCACTGTGTACTCGCGGACGCAGTTGTCGAAGTATGTTTCTAATACTGGTATGTATTGTTTTATTATTACTTTGATTTTTTTATTAGTGATAATAATAAGCCCCAGTCTCACTTTAGTTAACATCGTCTTGTGTTAAGAAGTAGGTAGTACCTACCACTCCTACACTTTGTAGCATTAATTAACAAAAAAGATATTTTACTAATATAAGATTTGTATGTTATCGGACATATAAGCGATGGTCATTAATTCAAATACAAAATTTGTATACACACAGACGCACAATAAGTCATCGAACCAATAAAAAACTAGCCTGAGCCTTTATTATAATATTAACCTCTATTATACAATATTAAGATTTCCTCACCTGCCACTCCACTTCCACTTGTGGAAATGGATAATGAACGTGTCCTAATGGTAAATAGAGTGTCTTTGACTCTAGGTTCCCTCTGGCCTAATCTGCTATGTGTGAGTTCTTAAAAATAACTAAAAGAACTAATAATTGATATTATTCTTTCCTTTCCGCTTATTTAAAGATGGTAGTATGTTAAGCTTTCCAATTACTCTGGGAATACAAAAAATATTAATTTCAACAAGTATTATATTTTTTGACATAAAAGAGACATTCACGAGTATTGGCGCGCTACCTGCGTCGGTGTAAGTAAGCAGCTATATAAAGCGCCATTATAACGACTCTTAAGCTGTTTTGCACCTATTTGTTTATGTTATACAAAAACACACACATATTAAAATACAGAAATTAAAATATTTTATTGAGAAACTATATTTGAAAGAGTGCATGTCCCGCTGTCACTTACGACTTCGCGTCCCATAACTACTAAACAGTGCACTACATGAATATTGTGCAATTGTGCTGGGGAGACCCATGTAGGTTTAACATATTAAAAAATTACCAAAATTGAACACTTCGACTTTTCATACCTTTCCGCTTCGCGTGGAATGACCATATTTAATACTTTTATTTCCTCACTCTGGTAGCAAGGCAAAGCGCGGTGTTGAGTTCATCTACATCTCAGACTAACTTGAAGCGTTATAGCTCCAGGGAATTAGAGGTATAGTAGTAAGATTTTTAAAAAGTGTAATATATATATAATGAGTAAATGTTGAAAACTTTGTTTTTATAAAATTTGCTTTCTTGTGATGATGAGAATATTTTAAAATGCCTTTTCTTTCATAAATGTAACAGGTATTCCACTTGTAACAAAAGAATAAATTTATTATGAATATTTTTGAGAGGCAAAGGACTCTCAGTGGAAGGGCACTCTCTTTCTCACTTTCCGACCAATTTTCGAGATATTGCGTGTAAAGCGACAGTACTTAACGCCATATTTTTTTCTTACCATATTTAGGAAATGAAAGTAATTCCCCTGAGTAGGAACCGTGACGCTTGCAAACAGACGCTGATCCACTGCGCCACGACGCGACGACCCTTAGTGGTTTTTTCTAAGTTTCACACTGCATTCCGCACACATGGACAGGGTAAGACAGAGGGAACCTTTAAAATTAGTGTTATACACTCCGCCGCTATCAAGACACTTCTGTTCCCCAGTTTCTGCTGAATTGCATGTTGACTGGATGAACTTAACGCCGCTCTTTGCTTATCAGAAATGACGTTCATTCCATCGAGTGGGAATCGAATCGACAACCATGGCACTTATAATCATACGCAAATACCTCTGACGCAACATGAGCCGTTGCGTCTTTTAAATATTTATTTTTTTGTTTCAGGTACATTCGCTGAGAGCAAGAGCTTTATGGTTGTTCTGATTTGGACTCTTAGACTCATATCATATCTGGTGAGCTTATGAGGCCTGGTTTGAACATACTTCAGGTGATATTAGAATAAGTGCCGATTAAAGAACGGCCATGGGCGTATCTAGTGGGCGTCTTATCTTGTCTTTACCTTTGAACTGATCTTATTATGTAAACGTATTTTTTTAAATTTTCAAGCCAATTTTGTTGTTAGTAAAAGTTTAAAAAAAGTAATATCTTATATCTAAAATATCTATATAATAGACGCCATCCCACGCTATGAACATCCTCAGCCAACGACAGTTAAAATCAATAAAAATATTCGATATTGACGTCATGTTCGCTCCATGGAGCACCGCACGTCACGAGAGTAAGGAATACGATTCGAGATCGTGCAAAGTTTACAATCGAAGTAAACTTAATTCAAACTACAGTTTCATCAACTCTGTCATATGCTCGTATATTGTATGAAACTATAATTTTTTGTACATTTTAAGACATTCGTTATTAAAATATTGTCAAAGTGTGTCTAAATAAATAATATATTAGATAAATATAAATTAATTAAATATGGATAAATATTTGAATCTCAAATTCTAAAGTATTCCAAAAACGCATGTACTGTACTCGGCGCGCACTGTGCACTGTATGCAGGTGCTGAGCTAAATTACTAAAGCTTTTAAATCAAAAAATAAATTCAACGCCGTGAATTCTAGTTACCAAAGCGAGGAAGTGAACATTTTAAATGCTCATTTTCTTTTATTTTCCCCGCTGGGAATCGTACCCACAACCGTGGCGTTTCCAGTGACATTCTTGTGCCAACGGGCCACGAAGGTCTCAATTTTTAATCTGTATATATTATTTCTTAGTGACCGGTCATGCTGATATACATATATGCCAAAACGTTCTTTAAAGGTTATTATAATATAATAATAATTATTGAAAGCCTAATCTTCTTTAAATAAGTTTGTGAACTACTCGCAATGGTTGCTCTAAAATGTATATAAATGCAGGCATTAATCTGTGGCTGTGTTTCACTCGAGGTAATATCAATTCTCTGCACGCATCGTTTTGTCTTTAATGTACAGTAAATCGACATTATGTAAATAAATTATCATAATATGAATGTATTGTATTTTATTTCAAACCTTTGAATCGTATATTAAGATGAAGCCGTCTTAGCGCAGTAGTAAGAGTGTGACTGTAAGCGTGACGGTTACGTGTTTGATTACGGGACGTTGAGTGCGTCTTAATGGGAACAGACTTAAACCCAGGTCCCATCTGCTTACCCTGATTAGAAGCTAAAAAAGTTTAATGAATGGAAATTACTTTATTTAGCCGTCTTTAAATTATACATATGTAGCTACATACACCAATGAGTGTATAATTGCACCTCGCCTCATACAGTCTAACGAGTCTCCCTGTTGAATAATACGGACAAATCGATTTTTCATTCATCGTTTTACCATTCGTACTTAGTACATAACGTGACCATTTTTCGGTCGGCTGAAACGGGACATTGTGACGTCTGATGGTGCTTACACTATAAATAATTTAATGCTTCCTTTTTTAGTTTAATATTGTTTCGACCGACCAAAATAACATGCCATTATGAAAAAACGGGACATTTGTACGTTCCGACGGCATGTTTCGGGACACCGGGACAGAAACGAAAAACGGGACAGCCCCGTTCATAATGGGACGTCTGGTCACGCTACCTATACAGATTCAGACAGAACTGTCATCTTAAGGGACGTTCGATAATAGATTGCTGGGAGAGGTTAAGCCAAATAAAATGGTAGATTAAACTTACATAACATTTTTATAAAACAATTTTTTTGCCTTAGTATTCCTGGTATATTAGATTGGAAGAACTACATGTTTCACCACAGTAAATATAAATAGTAAAAGCATACCGACAGATAGGCCAGTGCTAATTATAATTGTAGTTCGTTTCATACAAAAGGAGTACGGAAGTAAAATTTATAAAAGTTGGCAAACGTAAGTTTGGAAACCATCGGTATGTGAGTCCGTGAGACTCGCATTTCATCGATTTTTATATTTATTTTGAATAGATTAAGAGACAAATTCATTTCAGTACACGTAAACAGTTCCCGAACAATTCGAGATTCAACTCTAGGAATTTGGAGAAATATTGTTCATATATTAGTTAATTTAGGAACAGATACACAATAAGTATATATTTTTTATTTCCTCAGAGCCCCTCCTAAGCCCTGGACTCTATATGAATAGGATTTTTCCACGTTATTTTTACGAATAACAATAAGAAAATTTTATTGAGAATATTAAACAAAACAAAAACAAATACAGCATAAACTGTAAGAAAATTGTTTTCATTCTATTCTATTATTACAGAATAAATTATTGTATTAATAATTCCTTGCAAAAGTGCTTTAAGATTAAGGAAAGACAAATAGCTAAAACGATAGTCTCAATGGAATTAAGAGTAATTTGGTCTTCGCCTTGAAGCATGTTATTTGTTCGTTCGTGACACAAATGGTCCGCAGTTCCGCCGGGCCGTGACGGGACGTGCCAAAATGGCTAAATTAAAATAGAGTAGTAAAAAGCCACAAGACCATGCCTGATGCCTGCAGCCTCGAGCCTGGCGCGCCTCCAGGCTGGGGGATTGTCAACGAATTACTTCCACTTGATTTCTATTAGGAACTATTTGAAACTTTTATATGTTATATTAAAACTGTGATTTTATTACAATAGAATTATGTTTTATTCGAATAGAACCATCTTTAGGATTCCATACCTTATAAGGAAAACAGGACCTTTATAAGATCAAAAATTAAATTAAAATTAAATTAGCTTCACGCTATATCCCGCACACAGCAGGGTAGGCAGAGGGAACCTAGTGTTAAGACACTCCGTTCCCCACTTTCTGCCGAATTTTGGAGGCATTGCGTGTTGAGTGGCAGAACTCAACGCCGCGCTTTGCCTTGACACCAGAGCGAAGATATGGAAATATAAATTTAAGTAAATATTTCATCTCCTCGAGTGGGGATCGAACCCACAACCAGTCGGTTTTACAGTCACACGTCGTGCCACTGCGCCACGGCCGGCCTCACTTTATAAGATCACATGACCCTTAATCTGTCTGTCATGGCTGTCAAGAGCCTTTAACTCAGGAACGCTAGGAGATATCGAATTGAAATTTAAATCATATACCTAGATTTACGGCCGACATTTCTACACTTAAAAAAATATATGGCCATTTATATAGGATAAAAACTTATTTCGACACCATAACAGTACAGTATGAAGTACTAGTTCAGGAAAAAATCTGAAAATTATACATTTTTGGTTAAATCCAAAACAATAATAGCCTTAAATAGTAAAAAAGCGTATTTCGACATTATAAAGGGAATCAAAATTAATAGGTTACTTCCGGTTAATCTAGAATTACGAAATATGGCAGCTAGCATCTACAGTACCAGTTCAGGAAAATTCTGAAACTATACATTCGTGGTGGTTAAATCCTAAAAAATAGTAGCCTTAAACAATTCATTCCCCCGGGAGGGAATCGAACTGCAACCGTCGTGTTTACTATCACACAGCATTAAAAGACATTTCGTTTCGTTTTGTCAACAACGTTAATTATGAACTCAAGTTTCTGTGAAATACGGCGCATTCCTCGCAATCAACGGCACTGCAGTATAATAATTTTGCATTTTACATAACCATAGCCCCTAGTTCAGTGTTCAGTGCTGTTCGTTGATTCAATGCAGGGCAGCTTTTTATAATTTAGCACGTGAGTATTTTTTTATGGAAAAAGACAAACGAGCGTACTGGTCACCTGATGGTGAGTGAACACCGCCGCCCTCGTTCAGAAAAGGTATAGTTGCGTTACCGGCATTTAAGATGGAGGTGGTGGTGGATATTATGTAATAAAATGGCTTCAATTTCTGCAATTTAAAACTAAATTGTTTGTTAAGCCTGAGTGACCAAATGCACCCTCAAATTTATCAAGTATGAAGCAGCGATGTATCAAATAGGCCCCTTGACTTCTTTGTTCGTTTCCAGGTTGATACTTTGAATATTATACAAACGAGGTATTTATTATATCCACTTCCTCATCCTGGTAACGAGACAAATCGTGACGTTGAGTTTAGCCACTCAACACGCAATGTCTCCAGAATATAGCGGAAAAAGGGTAACAGAAGCGTCTTAATTAGAACTTAGCATCTTCACACTAAGTTCCCATGTTCCCTCTGCTTATCCTACTATGTGCAGAATACAGCGTGAAGCTATATGTGTATATTATGTGTATATTGGATTTTATTATGCAAAATTAAAGTTTAAAGGCCTTTATATTAAAGCGGGTCACCATGAATGCTGGGCTCATTTTTTATGTAAATTGCGTGCAAAACTTTTATAATATCAGCTCGTGACGTCAAACGACCGCGGTACATTCGTCCATTGGTCTGACTTACATAAAATATTTTATAATTCAGGCAAAAAATCAAAAAATTTAGGCTCAAAAGAAAGAGATATGGTGTGGTGAACGAGTTGTTTTGTTATATTTATATACTTAAAAGTTTACTAGTTGAGAAACTTTAACTTCCTTCTTAATTGCTAGAGTTACACATCAGACCTTCACAATTCGTACTCATCATTAATAAGCATGACATAAAAAAATTTCATCAACATCTTGGTTATATTTTTTGCGTGAAATGTGAAAAACAAATTCGGAACTTAACGCTCCAATTTTTTTGGTTTGAGCGGCGGAATAAAGCAAACCATCTCCGTGAATAATTATAAAATAAAATGTTTCGTTATAAATAGCAAAAGTAATGTGAGGGCGGCTAATTAATTTTTAATTTTATTGATTTATGAAAAGGGGCTTAAAGCTTTCAAAAACTCTTAAACAAACAGCGGAGCCCGAATAAAATTAAAGCTTTTTCGTCCATCGAAGTATTACCGGAACCTTGTAGCTATTTATTAAATAATATATAATGTACGTACTGTAGCAATAACTTAATCTTCTCGCCGTCATAAATGAATACGGGGTAGTTGAGTTTCAATTTGAAGGCGTAGTAAGCGCGTTGTCAGAACGCAAAGAGATCAATAGACTTTCATAGAATTTGTTAGGAATTAATATTCTCTTTGTTAGTTTACGTTAAATTTATCACGTTTTGTAGCTTTTTGAGAGGGAACCTGGGAACGTATTAACTTATTTCTGTTCGCTACTTTCCACTAACTAACCGCTTTGTCTCATTACTAGAGCAAGAGAAATAATATATTGAAATTTTATTCCCTCGAATGGGAATCGAATCACACCCCTGTATCTCTACGCCGTGATAGGCTTCTGTATACCATATTAAATATATTTATTTTGTTAAGAAACTTAAGAAATAGTTTGACATGCACTAAGGTAAAGTCTTCCTACTTTCACGCTTTTGTATATTGCAATACATTAATTTATTTATTATATATTAAATAAACTTAGTAAAATATTATAATATACTGTATTCATTTTTCACTTTTTAGTTAATATTTTCACAAGAACGTGTTTTTTTCCTTTTTTTTACAATTATTTTTATATTTATTATTTTTTAGTTGGATTTTTAATAAAAACTTGTTTTAGTTCTATCATCTATAATATATGATATGTTGTAATTCCCGTTGAACTAAAAATAATCTTGATTGTCAAAGGGACATTTTTTTTCTGGTTATATTTTTTTTGATCTGTCGCACAAAAGCTAAGCTCAGCTTGAGCCTCGTGAACTGCACAATATGTCTTAATAAAACAAGTAGCAGTTACGACATACGATTTAAAATAATAATTTCAATGATATTACTCTCGTACAGTTTGCATTCGTATAAAATAACACACCACTATTTTGTAGAACAAAGAAGTAGTTCAACAGTGTCCTATCTATTGAAATAGTGAAGTACCCACTACCCACTACCCAGTACCCAGTGTACAATTGATAGACAAACAAAATGAATTTGAAAATTTAATGTGAATTGAACTGTTTCGAATTGAATAAAGCTGAATGACCTACATCTGTTATGTAGAATTGAATAAACGTACGTAAAATTATCGTAGATACTATATGGAATTTATTATATAATTTTATTGAAATTGTTAGTCAATCATTTTTACTAAGAACAGAACTTATAAAAATTCGAATTTTGATAAATCCTATAGTTGTTTATCGCGTTGAATAGAATTGGTATTCGGAGTATTTATAAATCAAATACGATGTCGAAAAATGATATATTTGTCGTTGAAACGACACTCGAGAATACGCCCGTACCTCGTCATTGATGACATTTGTGAGAATTTATATGAGAGAGAATTCAACGGCACGTGCTGTAGCTCGCCGCGCAGTGAAAGCACTTTTACGGTTAGTTTACTTTCATTATCCATATGTTACGTTATATAGACTTGTATCACGAATAATAATAATAATAAGAAAAGCCTTTATTTCAGAGAAATTACATTTTTTTTTAATATATATATAATCTCTTGATTTAGATGACATCGACAACATTCTCTGTATGTCCAGTTTTGGCAAAGGCCTCCTCCAAATTCTTCCATTCCAGTCTATTATTGGCTATTCTTGTCCACAAAGGTCCTGCTATAGTTCTTATTTCATCTTCCCAGCGTCTGTATTGTCTTCCCCTTTTCCTCTTTTTATCTCTTGGGTACTAAAATAAGATAGTTTTATTCCACTTTTCGGTGCCTCTTATGATATGCCCAGTCCATTTCCACTTGAGCGTTTTAATAGTAGTAGATACGTCAGTTATTTTTGTAATATATCTTATGGTCCTGTGGCGAATTTTTTGTTGTTTTTTTATATTTAGCATAGTTCGTTCTATTGCGCGTTCACAAGTTTGAAGTTTCCTTAGATGAGCCTTTGTAAGAGACCAAGTTTGACATCCATATGTTAGGATAGGTAGAATACAATTATTGTATAATTTTCTTTTATAGAAGATGTTTGTATTATGATTCAACATTATTTCTTTTAGTCCATAGTATCTTTTCCAAGCGTTTCCAATCCTTATATCTATCTCTTTTGACATTAGGTCCTCAAAAGAAATTAACTGTCCTAGATACGTGAATTCGTTGACGTACTCATTTATCTGGTTATTAACTCTGATGGGCTCTTTTGTGACGTTTGTCATAGCCTTTGTTTTTTGTGAGTTGTGAACTCAACGCCGCGCTTTGCCTCGACACCAGAGCGAAGAAATGGAAATATAAATTTAAGTAAATATTTCATATCCTCGAGTGGGGATCGAACCCAAAACCAGTCGGTTTTAAAGTCACACTTTGTGCCGCTGCGCCACGACTGGCCTTATTATATTGCAGATGCAAAATAAAGTTTTGAACAAGTTCTAGTAGTTTGGCCCCATCGTATTGAAGTTGAATATCGCTTCGGTATACAACCTATAAACATGAATTTGATTTTTTCTTGAGAAGACTATATATAAAATATCGTAATTGAAGTCTGTTATATTTGACGACTTGTGTTGCGTGTGAACAAACAAACACGTAAAACGTGACGCTCGGGAAAATTACATGTTTAATATTTTAAGTTCCTCTCTTAGTGTCTCTGTCTTAGTGTCTTAACAAAGGGTTCCCAGGCTCCTCCGCTAAGTGCGGGATTCAACGTGAAACTAAAAATAATTAATATTGATAATTGTTATTCAACGTTGCGATATACTTCCACGTTCACTTCCAACAAACAATCACGCTCGTGCCTCCGTCGGTGTCAGCGTGTCATTTTTCGGATACTCCGGACTAAGTTTCCATTTCCAAGGAGCAAGTTGGCTGCTGCAGGGTCCTGCGGCATGTCCTTGCTAATTAACGAGCGAGTGCATTATTGGGTGTCGGGCGCATCTTGGTCCTTATAGGGATGATGCTCTTTTGATGTTTTTATTAAAAGTTTTGGAAATTTCATGTTATAATTAATTATAATATGATACTATATAAATTGTTGAAATAGCGGAATTAAGAAAAAAAACGTTTCTAATTTTTTAATATGTATGTAGAGGGCCCAGTTATTGCTCAAACAAAGAGAAGAGAGCACTCTGCGGATAAGCCCAGCCATTACATGAAGTTTAATAAGCCCCACATCCTTGCTAAGGAGAACAGATACAACCTTAGAGTGATCCGCGAGGCTATTGTAATACAAAAGATATCATTATTTCAATAGAGAAGACGGTTGGAAACTTCGTACCGCAGCCACTCATAAAAACTTTGAAGTCTCAACGCATCCCCTTCATATTGTAAACACGAGAGCTTACTATATGAATGGGATGCGCTGCCCTTTATGCTGAGTATATACCGCAGTATATTTCTCGTAGGGCGTAAGCGACGTCCATGGGGCTTCTATGGGTACATAGTAGGTTTTAGCTGATGCTTAGTATTTCGGAGGACTGCGGTAAAGCATATTAAAGAGATTCTCTCGGTCTATATAGGAAAGTTCATTTTCATCTTCGATCGGAAGCTAGTGTTAAGGCGTGTTGAGTAGCGGAACTCAACGGCGTGCTTTGTCTCGGTACCAGAGCGAGGAAATGAAAATGAATAAATAGTATTGAGGCCAGTCGTGGCGCAGGAGCACAGAATGTGACTGTAATAATTCGCTATAACAAAGTGGTCGGTGGTCAACTTCTCTAGTCACTACACAGTGACTGAATATACTCATGAATTGATATGAATTGATATAAATTGCTGAGGGATAAAATATGATTTTTCACAATATATTTTACATCCTGATTTGTACCACAAATTTAAATGCTGTCCTTTTTTATAATAATTGAAATCAAGTATTGATTTTTTCTAAATGCACAAGTAAAAATCAAATTCGTAAGCAAACACGCAACCACAAACCGTAACTGAGGACATCAATACTTTTATCTTAGATCGAATCTCACCCCAACCGCACCGTACGGTCATGTAAGGTCTGAGTCAAAATGATTTTGGTATGTTTACTATCGAGATTGAAGATATCAGCTAGCTATGAATGTGGGTACCAGTTTTATATTTCAAGAATATTTTCTGGTTTACTGGTCCTGTGATTACTGACGTGTACTTGACACAAGTTTTATATATTTATCAGTTGTGTAATAAAATGTAAATAGTTATCTGATTTATTTATTTTTAAGGACGTTTAGGTACACGTGGCAAGTAAAACGTACACAAACTCTAACTATCACGATACTTAGTTCCACTGATCCAATAGGACCAACGCGCTCTACTAAAGTCACTTGTCTAATTACCTTCAACTCATGTAACGGTAAGTTTCGATACAGACACAATAGATACATTGAGAGCTTCTCTCCAGCCCTCAGCACTACTACAAAGTGAATGAGTATCAAATTAGTAAGTTTAGTTAAAAGTAGGTTGTGAGTTCGATTCCTAATCGGGGGAATGATATATTTAATATTTTCATTTCCTCGCTACGGTAACGAGGTAAAGCGCGGTTAAGATCCTCCACTCGACAGGCGATGCCTCGATAATTCGGCGGACAGTGGGAATGAAAGTATTTTAATGAGAACTGAGTGTTCTAACACTAGGTTTCCAAGTTCCCTCTTTCTACCCTGTTATAACGTGTATTGAAAAAACAATACAATCCACTTGTCTGTTTTTGTGAATCAATATACCAGTGGGTGTATCGTTGAAAAGTAAAAGATATAATTCGTTTCGGAAACGGGCCGTTTACTGTCCTTTTCAGCTATTCAGTAGTAGCAATTCGCTTTTTAGAGATTCTTTTCAAAGTATAATTGCTTTGGGAGAGATAAAAGAGAAGGGATTGGATAATTATCTCTATTTTTAAATTGAATTTGGTTATGACCACCAGGGATTTTTATTAATACCATTTTAAAAAATATTAAATTATATATTCAAATTAAAAGTTATCTGAAACAAATTAAAAGTTATCTGAAACATTATTGTCTTAATTTGAATTGTTAATAAATATTCACTTTCATTCCCAGCTTCACTTGAATCTAGTGTTGAAATATTCTGTTTCTCGTTAAGACACTACTATTTTCCGATTTCATGACGCATTGCATGTTTCCATAAAAAAAAAAAAATTGTATGTTGAGTTTCCTTTTTTACCTATACATTTGAACATAGCGGAATTTGAACCCGCGCCTTGTGGAAACCGTCCAAGCCCTTCCTTCGCTCTGACCGCGAAGCCATACGTTCACATCGACCTATGTCGAAATTCTTATACGTAATCTAGCCACTCAACACGTGATCAACGTCCTTTAAATTCGGCAGAAAGTGAGAAACGGAACTGTCTTAATGGGAACGAAGAATTCGGAAGAAACGTAGATAAATTCGGCAAAATAGGATTGACAGCGAGACAACTGTAATCAACCGGAAAGAGGGTCCCTCTCATACGTGTGTATATGGTATAAGGTCCGTAGCAAATTAATTGCTGCGGTGAGAACTGAGTTAACTTATTATAATATATCGAGGAACAAAATGAATGAAAATTGAAATGGTACTTTTATATTGGGGCCTTTCATTTCATCTGATTTTACTGCTAGAAAAATGCTGAAGTTTATTTGTATTGTATAAATAATCTTTCGTCAATATAGATTGAAAATAAATATCGCTCCGCCTATCCTCACGGCTGTCTCACAACAATAGTTTAATTGTTTTGACGGGCCTTTTTTGCAACTATTAATTTACTTAGTTTCAAAGTTTCTGCATATAGAAGGGCAGACGGAGATAGCCTAATGTTGCTATTGCTAAGACATTTCGTTGTCCTTTTTTCACCCAAATTCGAGACAATTCGTGTTCAGTGTCAAAAGTCGGTGTTTAGAATCGAACTATTTAACTATTTAACTATTCATGCCGCACTGCGCCACGATTACAAACAGATATTTTGTCATTATCGTGCTAATATTAAAATGAAACACTATAGCACATTTACACATGTCGACAGCGGGCAGTGAATGTAAGTAGAGTGGTAGGAGTCCACACTAAATTAGTGGCGGACGGCCTGAAATAAGACTAGCTTTAAATATATATTATAGTAATATATGACTTATAATTATTTAAAAATATTGCCGTTAATTTTTTTCAACTGCGTGAACCCCAAAAAGAATGTTATGTTTTTAGCGCATATGTATGTATGTCTGTCTGTTCCTTTTTCCATATTAAGTGTCAAATTAGTGAATCGAATCTTGTTGGTACGAAAATTTTTGGATACACCATCATTTAGTTTTTGCAATCAGGCTAGTTGTTTATAATTCCCTTTTTATTTTTTTTATTTTTATAATGTTACAATAATATTCAATTTACGAAAACTTTCAGATTTCATGTTACAGAAATGTTTTCCGCATAAAAGTCAGAACATTCGAATCACGTATCCGACGAGGGCCGCCGCCTCTTTGACTACCATATAATAATGATGTATATACAGTGTAGCAAACGCTAGCTCCTATTTGCACCTCAGCTCTACATCTTTTTTTATTATTACATATTATTCCGCAAGGAATGTAAGTGAACATTCAGTGCTCCGGTTACTTTTAACTATACTACAATTAAATAATAAAAAGTATTTCTGAACTAATGTACAAGTAAAAATTAAATTTTTTTGTCTGTGTGTTTGTCTGTTTACTTTTTGAAACCGGACAAATGCCAATGGAAAGTACAATTTATAAAAATGAAATAATGATATTTTTCTATGAAATATCTTTAAATTTTGACTTTTTGATTTTTTCTTTATTTATACTGCAAGTTTTCATTTCTTGCCAATTTTTCGTATATAACTGTAGGTACACTAAAAGTATATTTGGAAGCATATAAGAAATAAGTATAACTGGAAGTATAGGTTTTGATTGCGCCGCGAGTTTCATAGAAAATCTGTAAACGCTCATATCTTTTGAATATGTTGACTTAGAAGTTTGAATTTTTCTGTGCGTGAAGAAACCGTAGACCTGTATATTTAATATGAATTTCAGATCGACGAGACATTGAGATAAATGCTTTTGATATACGGACATGAAAGTGATCCTATAAGGGTTCCGTTTTATCCTATTTAGCCACGGAACCATAAAAACAAGTACTTTTTATTGTTAGTAACGAAAACTATTTATACCTAATGAAGGATGGTAGTAACCGAGAAAGTTTATATAAAATAAAAATATTGAGGTTATATCTACTTTAAACATAATATATAAAAAACAATGTAGCGCTTTTGTAAAACAAAATCATTGAGTTCTATCACTGAACATGCAATGTCTCAAAACTTGGGCGTAAAGTAGAGAACGAACAGTCAAATACTAGGTTGATAGTAGGATAGTCTATAAGCGAGATAAGGCTTAACATTAAAGAAAAATATATTAACATATTGTTGTACACTATTATGTATTTCTTCTCAAGGACATTCCTAATTTCTGCTAGCGCTTCGACGTTGTTACGTAAAATCAACATCTCAATTGCCTTTGTTTGGAGTTCACACGTGCATTTAAGTGTGCACATTCAGAGTAAACAGGGTGAATAAAACACCTTAATATCAATGGTTCATTCGTTAAAATTATTCCTAGGATAAAATGTTACTTTTAAATGTTAAAACGCCTGGTGGGCTCCGATTAGGATGCCGCTTGTTGGTTGATTAGTATGCCGCTTGTTGGCTCCGAAGGTTTCTGGAACCTGATAAACAAGCTACTTCGAAGATCGACGGATATGGGCGAGGTATACGAGAAGAACACAAACAAAGGTTGAGTGCAAGGCTCAATTGGTGAACTCATCCTATGGCACCTGTATACAACGGTGAAAGAAATAAGGAAAAGAACTATATTTATAGGCTTTCGCAGACTACGACATCCTGGTGTTTTATGGGATCACAGCAGCTGAAATAGAAACTAAAGTAAACGGCGGTTCGTAAGATTTGCAAGTCCCATCACACGGTTCTCCTCCATTTGGCCTCAGTTTTGTTTATACTCCCTTTTGACATATTCGTTCACAAAGCAGCTACGCTATAGCGTATACGCAGTAGCGCTATATAATAGAGTCAAGTTAGGGGATCCCCTCCCGGATATTGCGGGAATGGAGAGCGAGTGGCTGGCCCCTGATCAAGGTCAGGAACCGGTTCTCAAGAGAGCCCACCCGGTTAAGCATACGAGCCTGAAGTTTCTGAACCTACGGACTAACGACCAAGTGCAGGAGACCTTTCATAATTCCGTCCTCCAAATATATAGGGATACCACCATCATAGTAAGATTTAGGGCAAGGTAAGAGTCACACTCTCCTTATGGATGCTGTTTTAATCTGTATTAATGCACAGGCAGGGATGGAAGGCAATAAGAGAGCCGAACAGTTGGCAAAGGAGGCGGCCTTGGGTCTGAAGCAAGCACTCACCTATGATCGCTGTCCGGTTTCATTCGTAAAGAAGAGAATCCGTATAGCCTTTCTTGATGAAAAGAATTGGAGGTATCAGGCTGGAGAGACCGCTTTACAAGTTCACACCTCTTCTTCCCATACGCGTAAAAGACTTTCGTAGAACCCAGCTGTGATCCATACGCAGTACAAAGTGTCCTCCATTTCATAACTGAATGTCCTGTATTTCATAACATAAGAAAAAACCTAAAGTATTCAGCAAAATTATAGAAAATAAGAATAATTCTATGAAAACTGTAAATAAGGTATATGTTATACTCTAGGATTAAAACAAATGAAGTCTTCCATGACGCATGCAAGACTTCAGTTATGTTCAGGTTTATTCAGTGAAGGTAGATTAAAGACGACACACTCGTGACACGTGTAGACAACCTTCGACGTAGTATTATTATTTATTTGTCATTTGATTTGAAATGTTTTCAACATTATTTGTTAAATTAACAAATTTATTCTCTGTTTTATAAAATTCATCTGTATCCATCGTTATGTATTATGTGGGAAGAATCTTTTAAAATTCTATCACTAAATTGAAATGGAAAACATCAAACCAGATATCAGGGATCTGGCACCTGTGTCAGTTAAAATAACAGACCGTAGACGGGACTTGATATAGCCAAGTAAAAAATCCTTCTTTTAGAAGCATAAAGCTGCCTCAAATTCAGCTGTTCAGTTACAGTTTTCAGTTAGCCGACATAACAGGCCAAACTGAAAACGAAATATCTTTGAAATATGTTTGCGCTAGATGACTATTAATGTGGGTTAGGTTTAGGATTCCACTTAAATAGAAAAATATGTTGTATTTTCATTTCTTAGCTCTGGTACCAAGGCCAACCGCATCTAGGTCGGTCTCTTAAGAGTAAAGAAAAAGTCACGCTCCTAAGTCAACGCAATCAAAAATCTGAGCATTTAAACATTGTTTTTCCTGCATTTTGTATAAAAATTTGCCTCTTATTTAGAACGTATTAGTATTAGGGTATTTATTTTTTAACATTTTTAAGTGTTAATTCCACTTTTAGGGAAGAAAAATAATCATTAAGAAAACGTATAAAAAATTGTAAAATTTCGACGTAGCTTATATATGGATGTACGGCTCAGTTGATCAGAGCGCTTGGACTGTTTCCCAAGAGGCGCGAGTTCAAATCCCGCTACGTCCAAATTTTTATACGTTCGTATGACCTACAATCGCAAAACTGGTACGAAACCTCTCGGTTTGCGGTGGGCGCGCCCGAGGGCTTATTTTTAAAAAGATTTAAATTCCTTTTCTTGCAACATTTACGTTTCTTGCGCGGTGCAGAGCCCAGCCACAACTATCACAAATATTAAGTATATTCACGGTGTTGTACGATGTCTGTCGAGAATGTTTGGCTGGTTTATTTTCATAACTTAATTGTATGATCTCGTAATATAATAAACGGGAAATAAAATATAATAAACGAGAAATAAAATATAATAAACGAGATGAGTTTGAAACGCTTTTAGTTGAAGTTACTATTTAAATTCAGCTTACAGTTATTTTAAGAGCTTCTTAAATTTTTGAAAACAATACATATTATACTTTTGAAACAAAATAAAAAATGTTGATATAAATACTTAATTAGAAAACGTATAATTTTTTTTTAACGTAGCGGGACTCGAACCCACACCTCCTGGAAACCGACCAGGCGCTCTGACCACTGAGCCATACGTTCTCGCCAAGCTACGTCGAAGTTTTTATACGCTTGTTACAACTTATTTATGTTGTTAGCATATTTCGTGATTGTTTCTGGCTGCACTGTGGTCTAGGGAGTGGATACTTAGATAAGGCACGTGTCTCATTCAGATCAGATCAGATTCCCATTATCCGCCGAACTTTTAAGGCAATGTGTGTTGATTGGCGAACCTTAACGGCGCGCTTTGCCTCATTATCAGAACCGTAAAGAGAAAATATTAAATATTTTATTTTACCGAGTGGGAATCGAACCGGTTACCATCGCTTTCGACGACTGGCTGGATTTGTAACACGAAATATAGATAACAAACCATATTGAAGTAAATAAAACCAAAATAGCATTTAGAAAACAAACTAAATATATATTAGGAAGAAATACTTTCATAAATAATATTCACGAGATATAGAAGAGATATTAGAAGTATTACAACTCAGTCGGAAACAATGTCAGGCACATGAATAAAATTCCCTTACAAATGTGGTTCATCGGAGGGACATCTTTAGGTGCTAAATCAAGTAAAGGACTGAAACGTCTGTGTGTTTTATTATCCTCAGGTATTTGCGGTTGAGGCTGACCTGGAACATACAAACATGATTTTCATGTCCTAATTTCAACTCAGTTCGGCTAGAAATGCTCACTCACGTTTACAGTCGCGCGCTTGGGCCCACCCTTAGACTAGCTGGTGTTACATACCAATTAGACACGTTAAAAGTTAAAATATAATAACAATAATAAATTGAAAGAGAAGCGCCTATTTACACAAGAACCTTGGTCGTGAATGACTGACATTAATAAGGAGTATTTCTGCGTCGACATCCTGCGACTCGTGACGGAGATTGCGGGCGTAATTAATATGGATTCTATCCTAACTCTACCCTGAAGGTGTAGAGACGACGACAAGGACGGCCCGGAGTTAATTGTTGTATATTTTATCTTGTATTATTTTGTGTTGCCCATAAAAATACATTTAGGTTTTTTTATGAATAGTTAAAACTTAAAACAAGATCTAACTATTCTCACACAAGATGCAGCTAAACATTTTTTTTAAATATCTCAACTAATCTTTTTAACTTTAATATTTTTAGGGTTCCGTGTCTCGAAAGTACTAAGCGGAATGCTTATAGGATCACTTTGTTGTCGGTCTGTCCGTATGACAAGAGCATTTATCTCGAAATCGAGTGAATATATCTATTTAAAATTAATATTGAATATTTCAAATAAATATCAAATTGAAACCAGTTGTGCCGCAAGGGCACAAAGTGTAGCTGTAAATGCGATTGGTTGTGGGTTCGATCCTCACTGGAGGAGTCGAAATATTTATTTCAATTTATATTTTCATTTCTTTACTCTTACACTGGTGTCAGAGCACAAATGCGGCGTTCAATTTCCGCCACTCAACACGCAATGCCTCCAGAATCCGGCGGAAAATGGGGAACGGAGTGTCTTAATATTTATTTCTTCTGCCTACCCTGCTCTGTGCGGGATACACAGTATGAAGAGATTTGTAAGTTTTTCAAATTAAAGACGACATATTTCTTATTATAATACTTTCACTGAACATACGACTTTATTAACCTCTATGAATCCGGACTGAGGGCCATAAAACAAGTCATTGGGACCTCATAACCTAGAAACTCAGCGCTTTGTGGGCATACTAAGTGCTATCGGCTATGAATTGTGGTGTCAGCTTAAAACGCCATTTTTCGCCTCCGTTAGCGTTTCAAAGAGATTATTTATTTACGTCGCTATAACGTTTTTGAAATCATTATTAAAAAAATTTGAATGTAAATAATTTTCATCGCTTTCAGTGTCCTTGAGCGAAACTGTACCACCGTCAACCTTAATTATTATTATCAATTATTATGTTATTCAATCAAGGCACAGCACTTGAGAAAGAAGAATTTCATTTTTACATTCTTACATTTTATTATCGAAAATATTTTTAAAAGCTGATTAATTTTTCAATCTTCATATTTTTTAATAAGACGAATAAAATATATTTTAAGGCGAACTTCACTTATTTTTTTTACCTCTCCTTAAATTTATGGTTATAGTAGTCCCCCAGTAAACAAGCAGCACCGGGCTACAGTGTAATATATTTCTGAGGAAACTGAATACATTATAGGTGAAATGAAAATTCTGTTCTTTTATCGAACACTAGTTTACGTATTTTGACATTGTTTAAAAGAGCATTGATGTTACAGAAAATCTGAAAAAGCTATATTTGACTTAGTATCTATGGGTTCTCATTCTGTACTTTACGTACCTTAAAAGGAAAAAAAGAATAATGATAGGACCATTTTACCGTCTGTCTGTCTATCAAGGGCATTTATCTCGAGATTGTTGGGCTTATTGAGCCAAAATTACCAAACATTCAGGTCTACGGTTCCTTGGGGCACAGAGAAATAACAAGTGTGTAAGTCTGTGCAGAAGATATACAACTAAGAAATTTGGCACGAACTGCGAACGAACTTATAATACAAATAAAGAAAAACTATAATACAAATAAAGAAAAATGTATATTTAGATTATTGATAAAAACTTTTACAAAGTTATATTTGTAAATCATTTCATACAAAACGATACACTCGCAAATTAAAAATTTCAACTTTTATATGTTGTCTTTCCGTTCGGTTCCACGCACTTACGTGGATTTAAGATTTCTGGAGGTATTGCATGTTGAGTGGCTGAATTCAACGCCGTGCTTTGCCTCGACACCAGGGCGAAGAAATTGAAAAATATAAATTTATTTTATTTTAATTTCATTTCCTCGAGTGGGAATCGAACCCACATCCAGTTGCGTTTATAGTCAAACTTTGTGCTCTTGCGCTACGACCGGCCTAGGTAACCTCTAAGGATTGAAAAATAAATTTAGAAAACGTATAAAAGTTGTACCGTAACGGACAGGAAAACGAACTCGAAATCCCTCGGATGACTTCCGGGAATGGCCATTAATTGAATTTTATTTTCGTCTCCTTGCTCAATAGAAGAGTAACACGAGGTGCGTCTTTTACCTCACGTTAGTCACACGCTTGTGCTCCTGCGCCACGACGGCCTCCTTAATTGTTGGTTATTTTTTATAATAGTAGTAGTACTCTTTTACGTTCCTTCTCATTTCTTTACGTTGTGCTAATCATTTATTTATCATCATCATCATCTGAATTTCTTTTTTTTATTTATGTAAATATTATATTATATAGGCCGGTCGTGGCGCAGCGGCACAAGGTGTGACTGTAAGCCGACTGGTTGTGGGTTCGATCCCCACTCGAGGAGATGAAATATTTACTTAAATTTATATTTCCATTTCTTCGCTCTGGTGTCGAGGCAAAGCGCGGCGTTGAGTTCTGCCACTTAACACGCAATGCCTCTGGAATTCGGCAGAAAGTGGGGAACGGAGTGTCTTTCACTACGTTCCCTCTGCCTACACTGCAGTGTGCGGGATAAAATACCTATCGACTAAAATGTCACAGTAATGAAATTCGTATTCCTATCTCTTAATGCGTTAGTCCCGCACTCCCGCACTGAGCCTCGGGCGCTTGGTGCTGTTTAATGGATTGTTCTGGAGCATTGAATATTATGACGTTAGGTCTTCCCTGGTTCATATTTAATGAGTTAAATATGTTTATGTTACTGATGAGGGCCAATAAGTGAATAATTAATTTAAGTAATTGACATACAAATAAATGCAATTACATGTCATGTAGCTAGTAATACATGTTATATTCTTTTAGCTTTATAAAGCTTTTGATATTCCAGACCAAGGCAAAGGGAACCTGGGAACCTGCACGTAGACGGAAAGCGTTCCATTAAGTCGTTTCCTGTCCCCACTTTCCACTAAATTCTTATCATAATCACCGATGCATTGGATGACTCATTCAAATCTTTAATATTTTTTTTCTACAATACGCGTATCTGTAGTATTGATATCTTTTGTATTTGATGGTACGAGCAAAACTATAGTTTAGAGTATTAAGATCCCATTATTGAAAAGGTAACTCCTTAATGATACCACGTTCAATGCCCATGAATGATCCTTTGAGTAAGACTCTGCGTCGGATCTACAGCTCGATCCACCCGATCTTGGCTAGAAACTATATATTTTAATAGTTTTATGTTATTGAAGTAAACTAATACATTGAGATAGTAATGAATGTTATGTTACAATAAAAAAAAACTTCTTTGTAACAATATTTATGCCAAGACACAAATACTTACAGATATTTATACTCTTGAGCTCTAAGCAGTGCTCGTGATGCTTCAGGAGCCCCTAAATAGGCAATTTATATCTCAATATATGGTGCATAGTGACTGGTGAATGTTTATACTTGCCTCATCGTCTCCTAGCAATGGGAAAATATTAGAAACAGGAAGTACTAAGTAAGTTTACTAAGTAAGTAAGTAAGTAAGTTTAAGTCTATATAAATAAATATTGATCTGCATTAAATTTGCCCCCTTTTTGTTTATTAATGAGTCTGAACATATTCGGGGTGTTCTTTTTGTAACTTTGCACTCAGCTATAAGAACTTGAACAAAGTTATAAAGGGATATTTCAAAGTTTACTTCAAGGGTTTATTTTGTACATAAGTCTACAACATTCTAAATATATTTCTGCTTTTGTTAGCGTTCCGTACCTCCATCTGTCCTGTCCTGTCTGTATATTTGTAATTTATTAAATACAATAGGAGTGCATCTGCCTGTTAACTTAACTTTTATTACTCTTATAAGTTGTACTTCTCATTGAACTATTATTATATTGACCGAACTTCTGTAATGCAGATAACGATACTTTATTTGTCAAAATTCACCCAGCGGTTAGGACGACCAGTTAATAACTAAATTTACAATAATATTTGAGAAAACATATCCTTCTTAGCAGCCAGGTAGAAATGATGTCGATGGAGATTCATGTAAAATTTCCTGACTGAACGAGTAACCGCAGCTGAGAAGTGATTAACTAGGTGTAACGTTTGTAGTCAAATATCTCTTGTAGCCAATAGGTGGCATTATATAATATAAATAGATACTTAAATATTACTTTAATCGAAAATGCATCTATTTATAGTATCTAGAGAGTCAAAGCCCTAGTTTTGTCGTTTAGATGAAAGGTAGAGAACGGACTGTCGCAATATCACTTAAGTCTGAATAGTTTGAAGGAAAAAAGCAGCAGTCTTGGCCAAGGCCTGTTCATCGATCGAATTAAGAGCGGTTTATATTAATAAACCGCTATTAATTTGATCGATCTTGAGCCAATGATGCCAATTTTATTCATAGATTATAGTCCTATATATAAAACAAGAGTCAAGCGAAATTATGATAGAAAAGAAATATGACAAAGTGGCGGCCGATCCATCTACTTCAAACTACTTCACAGTAAAAAATATGCTATTTTCATAGAATAATGTTCTCTTTCAGCGAAAAAAAAAATCTGTAAATGATTACTACCTAATGTAACGTCAATTTTTAGAGAAACATTTAAAAGTCCGCCATAAATGCGACAGGTTGTGGGTTCGATGCCCAAAACATTCAATATTTTCATTCTTCGCTCTAGTAACGAGACAAAGCGCAGACTTGAGTTTCGTCATTCAGCATACAAGCCTTTAAGAAGTCAACGGAAAGCGTCTTATGCGAAATGTCTTAATTGAAACCGAGTGTTACCTACCTCCTCTGCTGTGTGCGAGATACTAAGTAAAGAGAACATAATATGTTCGTAAACGGTCGTAGTAGTAGTAGTAGTAACGGGTAGTAGTAGTAGTGGTAGCGGTAGTAGTAGTAGTAGTAGTAGAATAGACATTCCAAACACCCGTCTGGCTGCCAGCAAGGGTTAATTGGAATTCCAACCGCGTCTTAAACTTTGCGGCGCAACTTTGTAGCTTTTTCGAAGTATTTGTGTCAGCCGTCTTAGAAGGTGTTTTCTGTAGATAACTCATTAATTTCACATTTCTGATACCCTTCTGGCGCTAAACACTTGGCTGTTACTTTCTCCAGGTTTTATTTAAAGTTTTTTCTTATTTCTTTTTTTTAGCTTAGCTTTAATCTGTATCCGTCACATGTCACGGTAGGCAGGTGAATACTGGGAATCTGATGTTAATACACTACGTTCCATCTCCGTTGCTTCTCTTCTCTTCTTCGTTTTATATTGAATGGTGGAACTTAACGCCACGCTTTGCTCCTTCTTAACGTTTTAAGATTCGCGAAATTTACGAAATATTTCTTATTTAAAACACATTATATGTTTAAAATAAGAATGTATAAACTTAAGGTATAACACAGAAATATGAAATTTTGGATACTTAAAATGAGTTGAAAGAAATAAGATCTCACTTAATTAAAATCTTTTTTATTAAGAACACTATTAAAATCCCTTAAACTCTTTTGTTTTTGACTTTGAGGAGACAAATAGAGAATATATGTTCAGATTTATTCATTTTTTGCCGGCAAGAAAGCTTTTGTAAGATAGCTTGAAAATTTTATAAATAAATAAAAATAAAATAAAAATGTTTATTAATCGGACAACCAATGATCCAAAAATGTTAGTAAATTGCAATAAAGCTTAATATCTAGTGTTAGTACTTAATAACTAATAGTGACTTGGTAATGTCACACATATGCCGGATCAGCGGACAGTCCCCACTGTCGGCGATAGCCTTCAAGATACTGTTGCGGCTGCCGCGGACTCGCCCTAAAAGAGAGCTTGCCTTTTTACGGAGAATGGCCGGGAAACTGTCGACCCCTGCGTGCGCGAACATACTCGAGGCGCTACAGTACCGCGGCAGCCCCAGCAATGCCCTGAAGGCGTTATTGTATTGCACACGCAACGCGCTATACGATCTCTGAGTATAGTTGACCCACAGACTGCCCGCATAAAAAGAAGTACAGTAAGCTTTAAAAAGCGTGATCTTAACTGGTGTTGAACAACGAGCAAATCTGCGAGCCAACATGTTCGCCCTGATCGACAACGCCCTGCGCTCTCGTTCAATATCTGCATCATCTTTTAGATCATCTGTGACAATGTGGCCCAGGTACTTGAATTGGTGTACTCTAACAAGATTTTTCCCGTTAAGCTTTATTGGAGGTACATTATTCGGTAATCTGTTCCCAGCCTTGAAGACTAGATATTCACTTTTCTTATTATTGTACACCAATCCATGCACTTCAGCATATAACTCACAAAAAGCCAGCATTTTTCTAATAGCACTGACAGAGGGAGCCAGCAGCACCATGTCGTCGGCATAACTAATATTATTAAAACAAACGCCACCGATATGGCATCCGACACTCATGCCGCTGAGTCCCTCTAACAGCGCATTGATATAGAGGTTAAAAAGCTTGGGGGAGCTCAACCCTCCCTGTCTCACCCCACAAACCAACCTATACGGCTCTGAGTACTCATTTGCCCATTTAACAAAATTTTGTTGATTATTATACCAATATTTAAAGAGTAAAATCATTTCTGTAGGCATTCCCACCTGCTGCAGCTTTTCCCACAAGATGTTGTATATGACTGAATCGAAAGCTTTCGATAGGTCCAAGAAGCAAGCATATACAGGAGTGTTTCTTTCAGTGTAATACCCGACGGCATGCTTTAAACTCAGAATTGCGCTTTCCGTGGATAACTGAGCTCTAAATCCAAATTGCAGTTCGTGAATGTGCAAATAACAATCTAACTGAGCACTAAGCACACCGTCGAGTATCTTAGCTATGATTGTTGCTAAAGAAATAGGCCTATAATTCGAACTGTTAGCCGAATCTCCTGTTTTATTCTTTACAATCGGTACCACCACCGTTCTCATCAACTTTAGCGGTAAGTATGAATGAACTATGCACAAGTTAAAAAGAAACGCTATCAACTCAGCAAGGCGAGGCCCGGCGTGCTGGAGGTGCTCGATGCTGAGACTATCGTGGCCAGGTGATTTGCCTCTAGTCATTGACTGTATAATTTTCGTAACAGTTTTAACGTTTACAAAGGTGTTAACATATTTTAAATGAGTCTCAGCAGCAGGCACTCCAACTGATAGTTTCTGTGAAGACTGTACAGAAAACAGATCCTTAAAAAGGTTTGCTATAGTTTGGGGTTCACCCACGCCGTCTATAACAGCCGACAAACCAAGTCCAGAACCTAGTTTGTTAGTGGATTTCCAGAACTTTCCGAAATCACGCTTACTATGATGAGAGGCAAGCGTATATTGTTTATGTTTGTATATTGTTTCTTTATTCACAAGCAAGAATTTTGAAGCACCGGTATCAACTCCACATGGAAAATATATTTTTTTAATTTTCTCTTATCAATATAGTACTGTTAGCGAACTAGTGTAAAGGAGAGAGATTTAGGTTAAAATAACTATAAAAGCAATGGAGTTGTGTCAATCGGGGCTATTGCTGGTACTCAACGGCCCCTATTGGAAGGCAACTAATGTGGAGTATTGTTAGTAGGTGATACATGTCACTTATTGCAATTACGTAGTGTCCCTTTTCAAATAGTTTAAAACATATGGACGATGTGTGTTTTTATCGTGGTTTTTTTAAAAAACTATAACCACTTCCGGTTTCTAACAGTACAATAATATATTCTAATTATATTTAGAGATGCCACTTTTGTAGCAGCATTGTTGCAGGAACATTCTTATATATCTCTACAAATATAATACCAAGAAAAGGGTTAAGTACAAACCCATAACCAACACGTTCGCAGTTACACATTTGTGCGTCTGCGCCACTACGGCTCATTGAGGATGAGGTGAGGTTCGTCATATATTAAATTCGAAAGATATAAATAGGCAGATATGTATATAGGCGGCCATTTTTTACTTGATGTTACTTCTTTACTTTTCAGCTTTAAAGTGAGTTAAAATAGGTTAGTTACTATACTATAGGTTCTTTATATATGTAGCTATATGTATTAATCGGCACATCTGACTTATTATTCTAGATGTTGCATGTTGGGTGGAGGACCTCAATACCACACTTTGTCGTAACAGAGCGGTGAAAATAATTCATTCTCACCAGTACGTATCGAGCCCATAGTCTTTCTGTTTACAGCCAGACGTTGTTGAATTGAGCCACGACCGGCTTAACAAATTGGAATAATATTTACACATTTTAGAGAACGTATAAAAATTTGCAGCGGATATATAGCGGGATTTGATCCCGAGTCTTTCGGGCATAGTCCAAGCGCACTGCTGTCGAGGCTAAGCGCGGCGTTGAGTTCTGACACTCAGCACGCAATACCTCCAGAATTCGACAGAAAGTTGAGAACGGAGTGTCTTGACATTAGGTTCCCTCTGCCTACCCCGCTGTGTGCGGGATACAGCGTGAAGCTGAACGGAATTTCACAACTTTTATATACATATAACCCGCTTCCCAATGAGCTTTAACTATAAGCATCACTTCAGCCATAAATTGCCCGGTACATATCGCTTACCCGCGCACAATCTTGGAGTCGGTCCCGGGGGCGTGCAGCGAATTCATGTGATAATTACGACTCCCGAGATACTAGTTGCCGAACGATATTTTACGAAAGATGGCTGGAGGATATGGAGTGTGCTTTACCGGAAAGTGGAGAACGGTAGTGTTTTAATTTGAACGAAATGTCTCATGTCAATCGAAACATTATATTCTCGGGTCCCCTCTGCATACTCGTTATATAACACATATAGGGGATGTTAAATAAATAATGTTGTGGATTGTATATATCATCCCCTATATAAGTATCTATTTATTTAAAAATGCTAATAAAAATATTTATGGAGGCCCAGTATATTTTATATTCTTTGTAATGGAATAAGAAAAAAGAGAGAGGCCATTCGTAGCGCAGGGGCTCAAAGTATGACTGTAAAATCAACTGATTGTGGGTTCGATCCCCACTCGAGGAAATGAAATATTTATTTACATTTAAATTTTCATTTCTTCGCTCTGGTGTCGAGGCAAAACGCGGTGTTGAGTTGCACCACTCAACACGCAAAGCCTCCAGAATTCGGCAGAAAGTGGGGAACGGAGTGTCTTTCACTAAGTGCCCTCTGCCTACCCTGCTGTGTGCGGGATACAGCGTGAAGCTGAAGAAAAATTAGTTTCTATTTTTTGCTTTGGTGTCGAGGCAAAGCGTGGTGTTGAGTTTCGTCACTTCATAATTCGGCAGAAAGTGAGGAACGGAGTGTTAACGGAGCTTAACACTGGGTTCCCTCTGCCTGTGTATGGAATACAACAAAAACCAAAGAATGAAACTATAATTAAATTACTTTACTGTCTACTCTCCGTCTAATTTTAAAACTTATAATACCGGTAACCTAACCTAACCAGAGCGGAGAGACATATATATAATAAAAATAAAAATTATCTTATAGAACTAATGACAATCACGATGATAATAATAATGATACCAGTCGCGGCGGAGGGGTACGAGCGCGCGACTGAAAACGCGCAAACGCGGTTAAGAACCAGTTGTGTTCCACCACTCAACCCGCCATGACCCAAGAATTTGACATAGTAGTGGGGGACGGAAGTGTCTTAATGGGAACGGATTGTACTGACCTGCCCCCTTTGCCTATCCTGCTATGTGCGGGGTACAACGAGTGAAACAAGAGAAATAAAGGAATAATCTTTACTGTGAAATCAATCTTTTAGGTATTCACACTAGAAATTTTACTTAACAGTATAAGTACCTATTACCGGTGACGAACCACGGATACTTACAGTGTGGCGTCTATTGAAATGTTTTTCTTAATTTTGATTAACAGTAATAGGTACGTTAAATATAACTACCGAAGCGACTTGTAAACAAAACACAAATTTCATATTCAGCTCTTAAATTCACAATATGGGTATGGGTACCAGTGAGTGTGTAGTATAGTGTATAGGAGCTAGAGCTCGCGCACCCGAGCGGATGTGATTACAGCACAGTAGAGTAGTGCACACATACGAGTACATACATATAGTCTACCACCTCTAATTGTTGACCACACTCTTTAGCGGTAGCTCTTTAAACTCAAATGTTTGTATGTTTTTTAATAGATTTCCGCCAGCTTTTCTATATTCTACGATTTTTCTGTTGTGTTTTTTACTAAGTTGTTAATTATTCTACCACTTTGTTTTAAATCTATTTTTTTAGCGTCACGCTGTTATCTTGGCTGTAAACGCGATAGTTTTGGGTACGATCCCCACGCAGGGAAATTAAATATTTGATATTTTCTTTTACACGCCAAGCAAGCAGTTAAGGAAAAACAAAATATAATAATAATAAATAATAATATTTAATATTTTATAATAAGTTATGTAGGCTGCAATAGGAGGGTTAAGAAAATACGATTTTTATATCTTAAACTTATATTAATAAAAATTTTAGATTTAAAATACACAAATTAAAATCTAAAACTAAACTATATCTAAGACTACTGCCTCCAATGTTGGAAAAACAGTAATCTGCTTCAACCTAAATTAATCTAACTTAACCTACGACTTAATTACTACACGATGGAATAATAAGTGTGGGAAAAGAAGAAATTCCTTTCCTACCGGCGCTGTTCACCCGATCTCTCTTTTGTCAGCATTTTTGTGGCGCTCGGCCGCCTGTCAGACGGACACATTAAAATATTAAATAAGTTTTCCGCCTGTGACACCGAGCGCTATATAACAAATATGTATTTCATGTTTACCTACAGCTATGAATTTGGTACGGAACCATCGATGAACGAATCGTTTCGAAAAAATCGTAAAAAACAGTTTAAATAGCCTTTCATGCCGTTGTGTAATATTTATTCTAAAACCACGTCATCCTCCTAAGCTAAGGTCAAGTTAATGAAACGCTCCCAACGACCCCAACGGCCGCGTCAGTCGTCACTCGCAAGCCGCTGGTGCACACTAATTAGACCGACGTTTAGTAAAGTCCCTGGATCGTATGTTTGACAAGACAGGAGCTAGCTGCTGTCTTGTATATACTGTAATTAACATACATTGTTAATATGCAAAAGCAAATAGTGTGGTAAACTCGAAAAATTATATGTAACCTACATGTAAAAAAAGTCTGTAAAAGTAGGGTAAACGATATGCAGTAAATACGCAATACTATATGTTGTATGTATAGAAAAGAAAAAGTAACTTTTACTTACATCGATTATACATTTTTTTAATCATCAAGCAGGCAGGGTAGGGTTGGTGGTAGGGACCTGGAAACTTAGTGTTTAGACACTCCGTTCTCCATTGCGGAACTCTTTGCCTTTGGCGGTACAATAACCTGTCTTCGCCGGCAAACCACATGCCAAGAAATATTTAAAACCCTCTAAAAGAGTGGCAATAGTACTACATAGAAGTGGGCAATCAGGCCTCTATGGCAGTCAATGCAGCAGGTGGCAATAAGAAGTGGGGCCGCTGGGGCCAGTGGAGGACCAGTAGAGGCTCAGAGACGTACAAGCGCGCGATGAAAGGCGAAAGTCGGGGAGTGGAAAGTAAAAAAATATTAATACCTTTCCGTTTTCTAAATAAGTATTTTTAAATATTAGTATCGTTTCCTCGCTCTGGTAACGCGTCAATGAGCTCCGCCACTCAACACGCAATGCATCAGAACGGAGTATCTTAATACGTCAAACAGCGTCAAACTAAAATAATATCTTCTTATCCTTTAGGTTCATATTGTAGAGAATCCAAGAGTAAAGTGTCTGATTAGGTGTGCTCGGCCGCTCTCGATAACTCACACAAATATAACTCTGGTCGATCTTCTATCGGGCGTACTAATTGCTTTGAACTGCGCGATGTCCGTATGTGCCTGTGGTCTTTGCGAGTATGTATGGTAATTTACTATCTTAAATCACGTTACCAGTAGATCTATATTAGTACAAGATGTTATTTTTCCTTTGATTATTCCTCAAGTTACCAGAAATTGATTTGCGAAGTCGTTATTGATCATACAGTAGTACATTATAATAAATGTGTATATTGTTAGTATTTCAAACTTACAAAATTACAAGCCCATTAAAAAAGGAAATATTTTTTGAAAATAAAAAATATGAACGATACTAAACCAAAGTTTTATAAACTTCATCTGCGAGGAAATGGAACCGCGAATAGTTAATACGCGGTTTAATTTAACTCACCTGATTTCCTCCTTTACTCGACTTCGAAAAGCTAGCTTTGTGGAACGACTCATTGGCTTTAATGACATTTTGATCGGTTTGGTAAAATTGCTACCTTTAAAACTAATTGTTTTTTAACGGGCAAAGTGAAAGTTTTTATTGCAAACAAATCAGACACCAAACAAATTAGAGCACCGATTATTATTTATAGACAATATTTTATATTAGGTTTTTTATTTATTTCCATAAAATTAAAATGAATTAACGCCATGCTCCGTCCATTAATGAAATCTCATAACGACCAGTGAGAAAACTGTAAAGAAATTTGGGGGAGGTGGTTTAGTGATCTTTTGACACTATGCACCTCACGCTTTTCTTAAATTAAAATGTTATTGCATTGTCATCGGTCGTTAATAATGTACGTAAAATTTCAAAAACAAAAAAAACCACGATTTTACTTTAAGCTTTTTTACTCCTCGGTCTGAAATGAAATTTCTTTTTACCCCTATTCTAATTTAGTAATTCACGGATTTCCTTTCTGAGAAATATACAGGATGGAAGTGTCAGCACCACTCTATAAAAGCCTAACAGGTTAAAAAAATGTGTTTTTCTTAAATGAAATAATAATAGCTAACGGCGACGAAGTGATGTTAAATCAAAGCAACACTCAGGAATACATGTTACACACACTCACATTTATCGTTTCATTTGTCCACTTATTTAATAGATAGCGAGATTTTTTTCCAAAGTGTCCCCCTTGTTTTTGAATGCACTTACATCTGCGTAACATATTACGATATACGTCTAAGGGGATCTGGTCGGCATATTCTGTTTACGTATAACGCCTGAGAATGTCGTAGCATTTAAATTACCGTCACTGTCTCTAGTATTTTATTTCGATGGATGCCAGTCCCCACGAATTAAAATAATTTATTTATTAATTAAAGTTTGTAATTTAAATAGCTACGATTTCAATTTTAATGGCTATGTATACAGTAATAATAAATACAAGCAAAAAAAATAAAATATTCATTTGGAATCTGTTGACACTACTCATTACTTAATAAGTTACTATTACAAGTCAAGTCAGTACAGTTTTACTGTCTTTTTTCACATAATAGCTTTAAATAAAGATGTAATTGTTACAAACAATAATTTATCCTTTAACTCTACTTTATAAACAGAGATGTTAAAGAATTCAACCTTGTCAACAGTCACCGGAGCCCTCTTTGTTTCCCGCCAGTGCTGCTTCATAACAAATGTAGCTTATACTTTTACGCATGATTTGATATTAAAATAATTAATAGATGCAAATAATTATAGAGACAGAGATAGAGACAAATAATTTCTAAATAATAATTTATTTCGTATTGAGTTTTCGTAGGTTCCCGTGTAACATTATAAGACACGTTTCTATTTAAATTTTATATGAATTTATATGAAAATAAATAAACAAATGTAATAGTAAGTACATACCACAACGCCCGCATTCCACTTATTATGCTTCTATTATGCTGTTTTTGCCATAAGATAATAAATATAAATAATACTAGCGACCCGCTCGCGGCTTCGCCCGCTTAAACCACAGAATTATTTACTTAAAACACTGAAATTTTATATTCACGTTTTAATATACCTATAATGTATATTTGCAACGCACTTAAGATTTCTAATGTGAAAATTATTAAAACCTTAGGTCGCATTTTCGTACCCCCCATAAGAGAGATGCAGCTGTCAATATATTAATTTCTTTAAGCTTTTGCCTTAAGGAGTCCTTAGGGCCTAAGTTATGGTTATAGCTATATAGTTATATCGATACTTATGATAAAATCCTAACTCATCGGTCTCTGGACATGGAAGATATATTAGAAAAATGGTTATTACGGACATTTAAAAATGTAATAGAACTTGGTCAGTTTGTCTGTTTATCTGTGCGTTCACGATAATCTCAGAAGGGGCTTAACCGATTTAAATGCAGTTTTGCAATTTGCCTAACTTCCTTTGAATATTTAGTATTAGTATTATTTTAATTGGTTCACACAAAATTAAAGCCAGATTCACGCTGTATCCCGCCTATAGCAGGGTAGGTAGAGGGAACTTAAGTGTTAAGATACTGCGTATGATATATGACGGGTGTGCGAAATGAAAATATGATTAAATTACAATTCAATCCTCCAAGTGGGAATCGAACCCCATAACGTCACGTTGCCGGCACAATTTTGTGCCCCTACGCCACGACGGCCTTCAACTTTTATGCAGAATGGATGCGACAGTATATAGGATAAAATGTTTTAAACCCTTGAAATATATTTCTCATATTATCTAAACTGTTGAGGTATCTTGAAATTAATCAAGATACCTCAACAGTTTAGACATAGGATTTTTACGTATAGATACCAATAACGTTAACACATACTACTACAAAATATTACTAAAGGCTAAGCAACTTTGAACTTTGTCGCCAATACCTACTACTCGTATGCGGCGGTTTCCCTTTGATAGGCTTATGTCTTTTTGCGTGTTTAATGACAAACAGCGTTTTGTTTTAATATCAACGATAATATATAATTTATTTTGTATAAAAAAATAACTTTTTAATTTTTAGGATTTTTTAAATTGTATTAGGCTTTTATAGAGTAGTTAAAACTATGGTTTCATTTAAAGTGATGTCAACAAAAATACTATATAATTGAGCATATTTAATATCTATAGTGATTTTTTAGTGAATATAACCAATAGTTATTACAACACTTGCAAAGAAAGCATATTTCAGGCATTTTTTTAATTCTTATAGCTTTTGAGAAACTACCAACATTCTTATCGTTAATAATTTTTTTTTTATTTTGAATATTTTGAATATTTTCGCGCCATTATGACGAAAAAATTAGACAAAATAGTCTAAATTTTTCGTTCAATTCAAAATGTTTAAAATTAAAAGTTAAAAAATATTGATCGAAAATAATTATACTGTAGGAGTATTATATATCCTGTTTAAGCTTGTTTTTTATGATATTATGTAGAATAATATATTCTATAGAGAAATCACACATTCCTCTTCACACTTTTTACTCTTTAACTATAATACGTAAATATATTTTTTAGAGGTTACTCTGTACTAAGATGGCAGCTCTGTTCCCGCATTTACGTCCCTGATATATCGATATAAATAGTAGAAATATAAATCATTGGAAAGAAAAGGAGAAACGCAATTATATTGCATTTTTTCTTTTTTTCATACTTGAAATGTATTAACAAATTTACATACAATTCATTTGTTTTGAATAACATTAAGGTTGATTCATAAAATATATTTGGTACTTCCTTAACATGATTATTTCATGTATTTTTTTTATATAAAAAGTTTTGATTAAGTTCTCCTGAGAAATATGTGTACTGTAACCCGCTTAAATTTGTAAATTATTTGTTTGTTTCGGTACAGGGAATTACGTTCCTGTTTTAATAAATAATGTATGCTTGCAGCGCACTTATGATTTCTAATGTGAAAATTATTAAAACCATGGTGGCATTTTAGATTTTCATTAGAAAAATTATTATTTGGGGCAACTAACAAAGTAATAGAACCAGAAACAATAATATTTGTAAATTTTGTTTGTTTGTTGGTTTTTCTGTCAGTCGACGCTTATCTCAGAAACGATTTAAGCGATTTAAAGAGCTAAGACGTGAGCGCGGTGCGAGAGCGGTAAAATCGGTTTAATTGTTTTTATTGTAACATTCGTCATTTATGAATGGTGTAATGATTAAAAAACTGACCTTTATAACTATTTATTTATATCCTCATAGAGAAATGATAGCTTTTTTGGGCATTGTTCATTTTTTAAGAAAATAAATTTGATCAAAATACACTTATTTATCTATTTATTTATCTATATATATAAAAGGACATGTACCTGACTGACTGAGGTACGACACACGCACAGCCGCAACCGCTGATGGGAGAAACGTGAAGTTTGGACAGATGTTTATTGTAATAATTTGGACATCCACTAATAAGGGATTTTGAAAATTTTTAACGCTAAACGGATGAAATAGGGGTTGAAAGTTTGTATGGATTTTTTTAAAACAGCACCGATTTTCATAAAATTTGAAAGTCAGCAGACTCTTTAAAATATTTCATTGAACACGTGTTTCATGGTTTTTAGAATTCATCCTCTTAGGGATGAATTCTAAAAACAATGGACGGGATTGAATGTTTATATGAAAAAATCTTTAAATCGCCACCGATTTTTATGAAACATTAAATTCAGACTGTTAAAAATATTTTATTGAACACGCTTTTCGTGTTTTTTTTAGAATTCACCTCTAAGGGTGCTAATAAGCAGACGAAGTTGGGCGCGCCCGCTAGTTTTAAGATAAAAATTAAAATAATATATAATATCTTGTATATGATATTGTTATACTGTAATAACATATAATACATTTATCAAAATGAGAATGTGTTGTTTTGTTTAATAGCTCCTGATACTTATTACAACACATGCAAGGAAAGATCATTTTAGAAAGTTGTTTAATTATATTAGAATTATAAAAACTACTAACATTTTTATGATGAATAAAATATTTTATCAAATAAATAATTTTTTTCTGTATTTTCCACCTGAAAAACACTAAGGGGATAAAAATATTAAATATATATAAAAATACAGATACCACATTAGTATCGATACTGTTGTACTGGTAATAATAAATGAAAAAAATTATATACTACGTACGGGATATCTTTGTATGCAAAGTTTAAAGCTATTCATTATGACAGAATATAAAATATATTTATTTTAGACGCCCCTCTGTACTACGATGGCGGCTCTGTTCTAGTTTGCACATTTTCCTTTTAAAAATTAGTTATTGTAACATAACTCTAACAGTTACACATGGCAACGTCAACTTTTTGTAGATATTGATGTCTTCTATGAAATTATAGTACATCACTTTGCTCTATTGTCAATAATTTCCACAGCGTACGCGATATAAGGTTTTTTTTTTGTATTGTTTTACACCTTAATCGTCTAATTGTAAAAGAATTTTCCAAATTAGTCTCGTAGTTTCGGGGCCTATTCAAATCAAATAAGGAAACAAAAGATCTAATCGATTGTCTTAATAATTTTAGTGATATCGATGCTCCTCCCCCTCACCCCGCAGAGTTACTCGCCACGGTGCGCGAGGCCGCACGACACACATTCCGCATTTTTTATTATTACATGATTTTCTTTAGATTGATATTTTTAAATTCGTAATATCTTTTGAATGGGATATCCGATTTTATTAATTTAAAAAGTATTTTACAGGTATTGAAATTATCTTTAATAAAATATCATTTAATGGGATAAGGATTAATGCAGAGGTATGAAAAATATGGTTTGATTATTGTCGGCACTTTTGTTAACTTATAAAATATAAAAAAAAGGTTATATTGTCATAACTACAGTAGTTAAACATATGCTATCGCGGACTTTTATATAGATATTGATGCGCTCTACAATACTGTAGAACATTGTTTTGTTCTATCATCAATAGTTTTTACAGCGCACGCGATGATAGAATTGTTAAGATCATTTTATTCTCACCTTGAGTTACATTATTGCATTTTTATTAGGGATCCCTATTTTTTTTGAAAATGTAATATAGCCTATGCTGGTCAGTGAAGATGCAGCTTTCTAATAGTGAAAAAAATATTGAAATCGGTCCGGTAGTTTTTGTGTGAAAACTCTACAAACATACACACATACATACATACGTACATACATACATACAAAAATACAAATCTTACCTCTTTATAATATTAGTATAGATAATCAATATAATTTATACATTACAATATTTTTTGAAAGAAAGTGCAAGTACGACGTGGTTGATTGCGAGGACGAAAACGACTCGTGTCGTATTCATAAAAGAAAAAACGGAGAAATATCACCACGCAATTTTTTTTGTCACAAAATGCCTTATTGTGATTTATTTATAGGTGATAGATATACGGTATTCCGGACTTTGTTTTAGAACTAATAAAATAAGACATACTACTAAATATACTACTTTTGTAGCGCACGCACTGAAAGCAATTCGATGGCATTCATTATTATATTGTTATTCCATTAATTCCATAATAATTTCTTTCATACAAAACCAAACATAAGTAGATCGGATCAGTAGATCCAGAGATGTTAGCGTTTTAACAAACAAACAAACAAACGTTTTATTCTATTAGTACAGGTCATTTAAAACATTATCGCAGACCATGTCGAGTATCTAATTCATTATAATCTGTTAACAATCACACTTTCGCACGAACACAAATCATTTCAAGTATTATTCGACCCCCATTTCATGTATGGTCCTATGGTAACTCTGCTGTTTGTAGTCAATATTGTTATAGTAAGTACTATTTTATTTGTTGATATAATGTGATGAACATAATATATAATATCGATATAATATATAGATATAATATCGCTTACAATAATGATCCGTTATATCATGATTATCTGTTATTTTCTAGCTTTACGCACCGCACGTAATAGGGTAAACAGAGGAAACCTGGGAACCTAGTGCTAAAATACTTCAATTAACCCACTTGCAAAGTAGGTTAATTGAAGTATTTTAGAAAGCCGAATTCTGGAGGCATTGTATGTTGAGTGGTGGAGCTCAACGCCGCGTTTTCTCACTCAAGAAATTGAAAACATTAAGTATTTACTTGAATGGGAATTGAACCCACAACCTGTTGCCCCTGCGCCACGCCTGCCCCTCATCTCTATAATTATTATCTCTGAACTCTGCAACTTGTTCTACTACTTTATTTAAATATCTAATGGAAAATTAATAACCATAAAAAAAATTAAATTAATAATTTCTTAAAAATATTGTACGCGCTTCATTTAAAAAATATGAAATAAAAAAGTTACAAATTTCAGTATGAAAATTGGCGTTTCACGTCGTGTAGTCGTCGTCGTATTATCTGCTGTTTCCAAACGCCACTGTTTAATGAAAATTCAATTTGGAGCAGTTTTCACGTGATTAATAATTCGTTTAGCTTCCGTTCGCACAGATTTTTACACGACGACCAATCCACGCTATGTTTTAATGAAATTCATCTGTCCCTGCGCCGTGTCGCCTGTCACGCCGTCACGGGTGACGTGACGTACACAAGTAAAAAAACATTATCTTAATTTCAGTGTAGTGGGCTAGATTTGTAGTCAGAGATATATTTAAAATATATTGTATTTAGCCGACTGACGTGACTTTTTATCCAATACGCCGAATTAGGGCCAGTCGTGACGCAGGGCTCAAGGGTGTCAACTGTAAACACGATAGGTTGTGGGTACGATTCTCACTCCAGAAAATAAATGTTCAAGATTTTCATATCCTTTGCCGACCATGCTATACTTTCCCAGGTATCCTTTGCCGACCATGCTATATGCGGGATACAGCGTAAAACTATTAAAACCTACATGTGGTGACTAAAATAAGGTTTTCTGTTCCTTATTCAATATATTATAAAATGGATGCAGAAAAAAAATGTTTATTTAAGAAAAGTCATATACAAAAAAAACCTAATTATATTCTCATATTCCACAGATCACTGTACTCGTATAACAATACGTAATTTCTCGTTTTCGTTTATTCATTATATTATATGCGTTTAAGAAAGTAAACATTAAATCAAGGGCTAATTATATCTTAGATTTGTCCTAAATAAACCATTATTTTAACCGTTAAAGCACTCTTTTTCCCCACTGCTCACACTTTCTGTCCAACTTTAGAATCTTTAGTATATTTGCGGTAGGATCCCCACACGACAAGTAACAAACATTACATTAAGTGGTATATACAGGGTCCATCACATTACATCTTGACATTAGTGTTGGTTTTAGTTCTTTTTTGTTATTTGTACGCTGCTGTGTGCGGGAGCACATTCTTCACTCAATTTTCAAAAGTTTGAGTGTTAAATCTGATATAAACATAAAAACTGTAGGTACTCCTTGTTAAAGCACATTGTCTTACTGTTTGTTAGTATTTTTATTTTATCAAACAATTTCTCCCACATTTCTATTTCGTTTTCAAAAGCCGCTGGCAAACAAGTTTCAATAAACCACGTACAGCGTACAGTGTGCGGTGTCGTGTGTGGAGTCGGACATTGAATATCCCGATAGCAATTGTCGACATTTCGTATTGTGACTCTGCGACTGTTGTTTATCAAATAAAACCCTGTATACTTGCTGTGACGACACACGACTATATATTTCAAAGGTTTTTTTTATGAAACATAATGTCATTTGGCAGATACTAAATATTTGAAAGGGCTCCAATCAAAGAGAGGCAAGTAGCTCGTGCTCTGGAAACAAAACCCATCAATCATAAAAATAAGTTTTATGTTATGCTTCAAATTGATGTCATATGATTAATTTTAATATAATAATCGTTTACGCCGCACTAAAACGAAGCTTAGACTTGTCTATTATAAGATTAAGGAATTATTAATTTTATATTACACAAAATATCTGTGACCGTTATCCGGTTGATTGCGGGTTCGAGGAGATGAAATATTTATTTAAATTTATATTTCTATTCCTTCGTCTCCAGAATTCGGCAGAAAGTGGGGAACGGAATGTCTTAACACTAGGTTCCCTCTGCCTGCACTCTGCTGTGTGCGGGATACAGCGTGAAGCTGATTGATTTATTTATTTATTTACAATATATTTTACCCGAGAATTTATAACTAAGAAAGATTTTGTTTTTGGAGTATCGTCACTCAAAAGGTAAAACGAAACTTTTTTTTAAACATTTTTAAAGCGTTAATCCACACTTAGGAAAGATATATATATTTTTTTATACGTTTTCTAAATAAGTATAAAACGAAACTCTTATTGTCTTAACTACTTTGTCGTTGTCTGTTAAGACTATTAATGTCACTTAAGAAAGTGAAAATATAACAAACTCATACTTGTAGTTCATTTCATATAATAAGTTGTACGTCCCGTTGACCCACAACCCTGAAATTTAACTCACACTTAACTATTTTTCTCTAGTATAGTTAACTTTCTATAATAATATCGAGATACGTTTAGATCATTTTAATAATCTCCTAGTAAATAGCATCAGAAATTTTAATTTGTCTTGTTAATTTGCTAGGTAATTTATTAAATATTTTTTAAATTGTATAATTGTTAGTTCCTAAGACAAATATGTTATTCAGAAAAATATAACTGGCATTGGAAGCCGCCGTAGCGCGCCGTGGCCGTAGGCCGTATTGTCCTTGTGCGCGCTACTGTACACACGACTACCGTGGGTTGGAAGTACCCTGCTATACTCCGCTATACCCTGCTGCTAATGCCACGTGAAGCTAAAAAATATCTGAAACCAGCACAAATATAATTGCAGAAATACAGACACGTGTCGTATAGAAGTCGGCTTTCGTTCTTTTTTAAACAAACAAACAAAGCAATGTGAAGTAAAGTTAAAATAGTAGTTACATTAAAAACTCACATACTAACAAGAAAATTGAAAACTTAGCGCGCGCGGCCTCGAGCCCGGTCTTTGCTATCACAAGCGAGGGTCACTTCTGTTAAAGGAAAGAACAAAATACGAATAATACAGTCGAGTACACAAAATACAAATAGTATTTTGCTTTTTGAAAAGACATCATTAAAAGTTTTAATCGTGTCTTATTAATCTATACGAAATGAAATACTGGGTGACGTCACCATGGCCTCTATTTAGTACATAATGGATAATTTATAAATTTCCTTAATTAAATACAAAATTATGTATTATTAAGTTAAATTATTATAATGAATAATACATCATTTTAATTACAAAATCCTCCAATGTCAACTAAATGAGCAATTTTAATAAATAGACAATTATTTAGCAATAATGTTCCCTCTGCCTGCTATGCGACGATATAAATATACTCCTTTCAATTGACTAAAGTATTTTCGAGAGCCCCACAAACCCCCGAAATGGTTTCGTTTGATGATCAAACATGCCAATTCTAGCGTCAAGCTCGAATTGCAATTTACCATCGGACCATTGTGACCATTGTGCCTCAAAGATACAGATCACGTTCAGCAAAGGCAACCACACTTCAGGGTCCCGCCGACCACTTCTCTTCTTCATCTTACGGCTCGTTATTATTTCTCACAATTCCATGTCTAAACTAATGCTGCCTTATTTTCAAGTAAATTAAACGGTTCTATCGACGTCTCCAGTACTACTTCGACGCGCCGTGCCGCCTCAGTTAGATGACTTTCTCAAGTTTTACTTTCGAGTTCTTCTCTACTATCGGTGCATCGAGTTTCTAAGTCTATTTGTTGTAAAGTACGTACTTATTTAACTGAGGCTCTCTTGTCCCGGTAGCACAAGAGTAGATGCGACGGTTGTAGGTTCGATTCCCACTGGGAGAAACTATTTAATGTTTTAATTTTCTCGCTCTGGTAATGAAACAAAGTATTGAGTTCCGCCACACAACACGCGATGCCTCCAGAATTCGGCAGAAACTGAGAAACGGAAGTGTCTTAATGTGAACAGGGTCTTAAAACTAAGTTCCCAGGTGCCTCCTGCCTCATAATAATACTTTACAATACTTTTCAAGGGTTCCGTACCGTAAAAGGTAAAAACGGAAGCCTTTCAGTTTATATATTTTTTAGTCCGTCTGTCGGACCAATTATTTCAAGATTGCGAGGAGGTGTCAAGCTGAAGTCAATATAAACTATTCAGGACTGTGGTCCCTTGAAGCATAGAAAAATCTATCATTTTGTAATTAAAACCTATAAGGGTACTCCCGTAAACATAGAGTTAAGAAATTCGTAATGACGTGAGAACTAACAATACAAATAAAGAAAAAAATCCGAAAAGTGAAAAATAACTTTATTCTTTACAAACATATATTTGTAGTTAATTTGGATTTTAAATAGTTAAATTAAGTTTGTCAACTTTAGTAAATTGTACTTCCCGTCGACCTACAATCCTTAATTTGGTACAGAAGCTTCAGCGGTACCAATCCGACTCGCATTTAGCGTTTTTTAACCGACTTCTGTAAGAAAAGGTCGTTATCAAGTCGACTACTTTTTTTATGTTTGTTACCACTGAACTTCTTTTTATTTGAAAGCTAGTGCTTTTGTTCCATTTTTGACAATCGTATCTATGAGAAAATCACATAAGTTTTAAACTTGTTAAATTTTTAATTCACACCAACCGATTCTGATGATTTTCACTTCAGGGATAGTTTGGTAAATGTTTGGTTAAGTTCTGATAATGGGATCAGGTGGAAATTGAACAAGTTGTTATTTTTTGGTAAAAAATATAATCACACTGTAATAGTTACAAGGAAAAACATTGTTAAAAGCGATGTCAGAAGGGAGATTCCTCATGGTTGCATTTCTTGTCACCCAACTTCAAAAAAGAGGATGTTATCATTTTCAACCAACTTCAAAAAAGAGAGAGGTTCTCAATTTGCCCGAATATATTTTTTTTATGTTCTTGTCAATATGCCAAAATGTTAGTATGCACAATAATACCTAATTAAGTGAGATGTTTTACATAGAACAACCACTAACTTGAGAAGCATCCTTTTAGGATCTACCCATCACGACTTCAAGCAACGAATTAAAAAGTGCAAAATTATTTTATTTGCTTTGATTTTGTTTAACAGAAATTATTAAACAGAGATTTTATAATTTTGAAGTCGGTGCTAAGTAAAACAAAACTGGCTTAGTATTTTCATATTGTGTTAAGGTCGTTGTAGCATTAGATTGAAACCGACTTCAAATTTATTTATTATATTAAAAGTAAACCGTTCGTTTTCATTTTGAACGAATGATGATGTAACGGGCTATGTGATCAGGGCGAGTATAATGTTGTCCTTAATTGAACTTGGCCATCGCCGGCGTAATTGCCTCCGCTTGATTTCACTGCATGATGGATATACCGATATCGATTTTACTACTTCTTAATTATAAAATACGTAAAGGTTTAACAAGTATTCGTTAAGTTCTAATATATAAAATTTTATTAGAATAACGAAAATATACATTATATTTTCTTTGTAATAAAACAACGATTCCGTAGTGCGATTTGTGAGCTCGATTCTCACTCGGGGAATAAATTAAGTTTTATTTTATTTCCTCGCTCTGGTAACGAGGTAAAGCGCTGCACTAAGTTCTTTCGGTTCTACCTACTCTGTTCTGTGCGGAATACAGTGGGAAAAAATAAAAAAAAACAAAGCAAATATAGTGTATATTTTCATAATAATTATTTTGAGTTTTGTCACTCTACACGCAATGCCTGCCTGCGTGCCTCCCCTTCTATGCGGGACTTTTCTAACGAATAATAAAAAATATGCGTTTACCAATTTTCATTTGATAATAATAATATAATTTTTATAATCGCCATTTCTAAAGAAATCTTAAAAGCCACGAAGGTGAATGAGCGACTGCGTAATCGATTCTATCGTGGGTTCAGCTCAGTTCAGATGAATGAACCACCGATATTGTCACCGACGTTTTCAGGTCCACACACATTGCAGGGTAGACTCAGATGACACTTCCGTTTCAATTCACCGCCGAATTCTCAAGGCAATGCGTGTTAAATGGCGGAACACAACGCCGCGCCTTGATTGACCAGAGCGAGGAAATGATAATATTAAATATTTTATTTCCTCGAGTAGGAATCGAACACACACTTTGCCCAGTTTGCAGTCGCACGCGTGTGCCCCTGCGACACTACTGTCCTCATCAAAACACGTAAATATACATGTGAATATACCAAAAACTATTTCAAATAAAGCCGTCTGAACGCTGAAAGAGGAAAATATATCGGAACAAGACGCGTGAAGGAATTACCCATCGAACTGTAAACGACAGTTTAATACTTTATTCCTTTTTGATGTGATTTATTTCACCACTATTGACTTATTGTTTTCTAAGCAACGTATCGTTCCAACTTTTTTCTGTATTATATATTTTTAGTAAATATTTTGTTAGTTGACGAGCTTATCCGCCGGGGTTAATACCAACAACCTTAATTAAGAATCAATTCAATTACATGTGTATGTAGAAACATATCAATATATATATCGACACTAATACTGTAATATCATCTATTTCCTATTAATAAAAAATAAAGAAATGAAAATATTCTGGGCGTCGTTTACAGTAAGGAACATATCCTTACTGTAAACGACGCCCAGAATAGAAATCTTTGATAAGGTCCATTAGGACTTCTCTGTAAAAATTTGTGCGTACATCTTACATGATGCTTTTAAAAATGCGGATATTATAAGTTGCTTCACATGTTTTTGTATGTAGTTATATTTAGTTTGTCCGACAACATATACAATATTACAGTCAACAATAAACATGTATGGAATTAATGTTTATTGAACGCGATGCGCTTATTGAAGCTGACAGTTCATTTAGTAATTGAATTATACCCACATTAAACCCACAACCAGTCACGCCTACAGTCACACGCTTGCACCCCTGCGTCACGACGGGTCCAAAAACAGGCACAGAGCGTGAAGTTATGTAATTTTTTGTATCTGTGTAATAAAAAGATTTTTTTAACAATAAAGACGAAGAAATATATATAAAATGACTATATATGAATTTCATTCAACTTGGTGTAAATTTTCCTTTACGCAAAATAATATTTACTTAGGAATTAAGAACTCGTAAGCTTCTTATGGTATTTAAATAGTATTTTAAGGATTTAACTTTTTATTTTTTTTCTTTAGATAAGAAAATTGTACAAGATGTATCTATATAATATTTGAACTAACGTGAGAGCACTATACCCATTTTTTCAGTAAACAACCAATGAATGTATTAACAGTATTTTAGCTTCATTTGACAAACACTAGATATGATAATGTATACAATATCAAACGACTAACTTGTCAATCACGCTAATGAGTGCAGGAGTTCATTTCATGTCCACTATCGAGGACCTAAAGCTATAACAAATATTTGTAAAACCAAAAATTATGTAAAGTTTATGAACAGTCTTTGTAAATTGAGTTAACTCAACGATAGTCAAGTGATATCAGTCACTTAGCACAGTGGATCAGGGCGGCCCGAACTTGGGAGGGAAACCGACGAACTTAGACGGCCCTCCTCAGATGGTACTACTGACATTATTGAATTTAACCAACATTATCCAACAGACGCCAGACGCGCCCGTTGCTTTCAAGTAAACGATCACCCTTTGGCTATCAACTCTATGTAGAGCGGGATAATGTGTAGTTATTAAATGAAGAAGTCTTATTACACCTTCAGTCTCAAAATTATTATATGCTTATTTCAATTTTCTTTAACTATAGGCCTTTATTTATTTTGTTAAATTTTTTATATGTTTATTCTAAAAAGTGTTTTTCTTTTTTAAATGTAGAATACTTAACCCTTTAAATATGTCAAAAAAATGTCAAATTTATTTATTTCGTGTGACAATTGCTGCGTATAAACATAAAATTCCTAACAGGAGCCTTAATACGTTTTTAAATAAAATATTATTTACGAGCATGTATACTCGTTATACTCGTATTACCTCGTTGTACGTGAAGTCCATCCAACCAATGTGTGTAAGTAGAGTCCGATATACTTACTGTGTTTGTTACTGTGTATTTATTGTCTAATATTAGCTATATAACATATAATAATATACAGGGTGCAAGTGTCAGCACCAATTTAAATGAAACCACAGTTTTAACTACTCTATAAAGCCCTAATACAATTAAAACTTTTTTCCCTGAAAATGAGAAAGTGATTTTTTAAAACAAAATAAATAACAAAATTATCGTTTTAAATTAAAACGCCGTTTGTAAAAACTGGCTCTAGTATTTTATTTCGATGAATATACAATTTACAACAAATGTGTTATTTTTATATTTTATTTGAATTTAAAAGCCTAATAAATAAATTATAAAATTATTTTTATGTTCATAAAAATATTTACGTATTTTATCCTAAAATCCAAATATATTTTTTTTATGACAGATTTAAATTTGAACAATTACGTTTACAGTAACACAAGCAAAAACAATAAAATATTCATTTGGAATCTATTGATACTATTTATTACTGAAAAAGTTACGATTACACGTCAAGTAAGTAATTTTTTATTGTCTGTTTTCACATAATAGCTATAAATAAAGATGTAATTATTACAAACAATAATTTATCTTTTAATTTTCGCCCTCTTGGAACATAGTATCTAGTAGTATAATAGTAGTTAAAATATTCGACACCGAGCTCTCTTTGGTTACTGGCGAAATGGAAAATACATTTTTGTTCTACAATCCCAACGATTTTCCGAGTATCATAAAGTATCAGTATATTCGATTCCGTTCTATTCGCAGCTTATAGCATTACCGCGGACGCTGGAATATCTTTTGCGCTATACCGCAGTTTCAGCAAGAAATACTGTTAAAATGGCCATTTTGACATTTAAAAGCGCGACAGGAGGCGCACGTTACTAACCCCCTCAACTAACGGTCTCAATAATCTAATAAGCCGACAACTTATTGCACCATACATACATTATAAAATAATATAAAAACATTTAATTGGTAATTTTACTACTGTTTTGTCTACTGTTTCAGTTCAATTTTGAACTGAAACAGTAGACAAACAACATGACTGCAACATTTATACATACGCGTATAAATAATATATACTTAACATTCCATATTGTATAATGAACAGACAATAAGACACTTTTATATTATATATATAATATATAAGAAACTTGCTTGAATTGTATTGTATGTATGTACTTACAAGAAATATACTCGAACTCGAACATCACTAGTTTGGCTGCAAATATATATTTAATAAAAGTTTATGTACTGCAGACCGACACCGAGCACACAGTACCGTCGTGTCGATTACAGCCTCTGATATTGCAATACGGCAGAGTTAGTTGGCAGAGTCTACATATTTGTTTCAATGAATACTACTTTTATAAATAATATATAACACCTAAATAACTACAGACTACTGTATCTTAAAAATAGCAGAAAAAAACATAAAACAAACCTATAGGAAATGAAAATATTAAATATTTCATTTCCTCGAATGAGAATCAAACCCATAACCGTTGCGTTTACAATCGCACGTTTGTGCCCCTGCGCCACGACAGTCTCCAGGTTTTCGATTTCAAAAATACATTATTAGAAAAGAGAACGGCAACGTCGAATGTTTTGCTAAAAGTCGTCTAAAAGCAAATAAGCTTATTTGATAAACGAAATCCCTGAGAGCTCAGTGCAGTCGTGTTCCTACTTCGTATGCACACAAAGTGCTGCGCTCAATCAACTCCCAAAGACGCTGAAGGAGACGCCCTGGAGGCGGCGCGAGGAGGCACGAAGAGGCGCGAGGAAGCGCGAGGAGGCGCGAGGAGGCGAGGTCAAAGAGGTTTTTAGGTATGTGTGTAAGGTTTTTTTCTTCAATATATCTTTATGGTAGGCCTTTTCTATTATAGAATAATTGAAAAGTATATTAATGTCGCAAATAGTTTTTTAAAAAGTTAGTACGGTGGACAACGATTGACATACAAGTATATTTAGAATTCTGAAACGGTTTTTGCATGATTTTATTTTCATGAAGCGTGTGGTGGAGATCTCAAAACAATTACTATAATTTATATATATGTACATATATAATTTTAGTTTTATAGAGTTCTATATCTATTGTTAGAAATCAGATGCGGTTATAGTTCTTAAAATGCATGATAAATACACACATCCTCTATACGTTTTTAAACTATTTGAAAGGGATACCACGTAAGTGATATGTATCACCTACTAACAATACTTCCCACTAGTTTCCTTCCAATAGGGACCGTCACTTACACGTAACTGTCCCCCGATTGACACAAAACTACTGCTTTTATAATTATTTTCACCTAAATCTACCCTCTTTTATACGAGTTAGCGTGCACTATACATAAAAGGAATACTCACAGCATATTGTTTTATCTAGATAGACAGATAAATAATCTACATATTTCACTACATGTAATTATTACAATACCATATATAGCAGAACAATAATGTAATTGATTTGTATGCTAATATAGGAATAAACACCGACTTCAAACAACGAAGTAAAAAGTAAAAAATAATTTTATATAAAGTAAAAAGTACTTTGACTTTGTTATACAAAAATAACACGCTGTATCCCGCACACAGCAGGGTAGGCAAAGGGAACCTACTTTTAAGACACTCCATTCGCCACTTTCTACCAAAGTCTGGAGGCATTGCGTGTTGACTGGCGGAACTCAACGCCGCGCTTTGCCTCGACACCAGAGCGAAGTATGTGCACTGTGTGTATATGTGTCTACATGCACACGACGCATGTTATTAAAAATAAATGAATGACCGTATAGCCGGAGCGTGGAGGCAGAAATAGTAATATTTCTATTTAAAAGTAATCCCACTGCCACACAAACTGAAATGCTCTTCTTCATATAACATTTAGGATATTACTGGTAAAAAATCTAGATGTGAAATAAATAAAGATAAAATAAAGATTTTTAACTTTTTAGTTATTATAGATTGTTTTCTTTATCTTTGTGATGTTTTTTTGGTTTCTATGATGATAAAGATAACAAAAAAAAGTAATAGTAGTATATTTTCTACTCAAGTATTTTCTTACTATTTTCTACTTAAGTTCCAACACGTTACTATAATGCCTCATAAAACTTTGAACACAACACTTTTATACGAAATTTTAACAGTTATTCTTATCATTGTGTAGTACTGAGTGGTACTTGATAGAATACTGAAAGTTACTGACTTTATTTTATAATTTTTTTCGCTCTGGTGTTTTATAAATCGGGTCATGCATTTATTTTAATCAAAACGGGAAAACATATATCATCAAAATAACACAAACCGCTCACCCTCACTCACATCCGATCACACGTTATAAGACTGCCTCTTTATTAAACTCGAAAATAATTAAAATGATGTCAAAAAATGTGGAATTACTTTTTTACCAGAGATTTTTTGCAGCAAATCTGTAGAAATGGGTGAGAGCAGTATTTGTAAAGCGGAATTAAAATACTCTGCAGTATACTAATAGCATACAACCGGCGTCATGCTGTATACAGCTTCCCGAATACAGCAGAATAGGCAGAGGGAACATACAGTATCCTCGCCGTCACAACACGTCACAACGTCCAAGTATCGTGTTGACGCGTTCGTTGTACTACTAGTAGAGTAGAGTTGCTGGTTGGTCAAGATGATCGTCTCCCGTCATCTTTAAGGTAGGATTCACACTATGTACCGGTGACGGTCGTTCTCGATTCTCATACTTTTATATGAGAAATATCCTTATATGCGTGATTGGAGCGGAACTTAACGGGAGCGCTAGTACGAGTGATCTCATTGTGTGAGAACCAATCAAAGTGTGTTTATAGTATTAAATTAAAAATTCTTATTTTTAATTTAATTTTTATTTTTAATTTAATTTAATATTATAAACAAACTGAGTCCGAACTGTGACTGGCGTTGTGAAACCATTTCCTGTTTCCTTAAGGAACATATCTTTGACTTCGAGGAAATGAACGTGTCTGTTGATGCATTTGCGACGTAACGACAACTAGGAGGTCCTCAACATTGCTCTGAGCTATCACCACCATCACCGTTCAGACGTTATTTGCCCACTCGCAAATATATACTCTCAGACTAAGCCTCTCATCAGAGTATCAAAGTCAAACTAGCTGCTCCGATTCTGCAAATGTAATATTTAGCTCCTTAAACTTGAATCCTCTCAAATATGGAAATGAAGATTTGACTTCATGAATAACTTTAGACGGATTTGGAATTCATACAGACACAAAAATACAAGCAAAAACAAGCAACATAAAATTGTCTTTTCATCAAACCACTGAACTAATGTACTGAATTACATTTTATATACACTGTGTGTGTTTACAATTTTACTTTAAATGAGTATTTCACTTACTGATAATTTAATCATTTTTTAAAATGATTGTTTCAATGTCATTATATTTGTGTTGGTCGCGTCCATACGACGTGCGGAGGAGGGACACTAAAATACTACTAGTAATACAATTTAAATAATTTACTGATTTATATAATTAAAAAAATACCCCAATTCTCAAATGTACATTACGACCAAGTGACATTATTTTAGATTTAATTTTCGTTGAGTAAGTACAACATTGCATTGAAGTTATCTGGTCAACAGAGCCAATCTGGCGAGCTGTAAAACAATTCCATCTTTTTGTTGATAAAGAAAGGAAAGTATGAGAGTATTATGGGACTTAAGTACTTAGTTCTCTCGTGAGACATCATTAACCACTAATTTCAACGTTTGTTGTTGGATTTGTTACTTCCAATTTTAATGCTGAAATTTAAAATTCTAATTCCAAATAATCAAAAAATATGAGTAGAAACAATATTCTAATGGTGTATTTTTGTTTTCATAATAGAATTACAGCAGAGTAGGCAGAGGGAACATAGTGTTAAGACACTCCGTTCCCTATTTTTGGAATTTTTACGGGGCATTGCGTGATGAGCGGCGGAATTCAAAGTGTTTGCCTTGGTGCCAGAGCGAAGGAACGAAAGTATTAAGAATTAATAATTCATTATCTCGAGTGGGGATCCAACTCAGAACCTTCGTGTTACAATCACGCCCCTGCGCCACGACTGCCTCTGAATATTAAATTATAAAATTAATTTTAATTTATAAATAGATTTTATCCTTCATCATATTTATTGATATCGATATCACAATCATTATGCTTACAGTGCATAATTGTAATGAATATCATAATTGGAAACCGCCCGCAAAATTGGAAAAGTGGCCCTTTGAGATATTATGATATTTAAATTCAAAATGTAGTGTGCTCGTTTTAATGATACCTTCACTTTTTGCGACACAGAAATATGAAAAATGTATTAAACTTAATAATGTATATACGTATCGTCTCTCCAAAACATACGCGAATACTGATTTAAATAATTTACGTCGGTCCGTAGCGTTCATTGGACGCAATTACTTAAAGGCACCGTTCTTCTAATGTGTACGCTACAGAGTGTGTGCTGCTTCCTCATCTTCTGGGACTCCACTGTCACGTCACGGACATCTTGCTATAGATGTACCGACGTCAGCCTTCTTAAGTGTATTGCGAGGTTCTGTAATAGTTACCTTTTATATTATTCCTCACAGTTTTTGTTCTGTTTATTATATTATTAAATGTTACATTATTTGTATTGTTACTCTTTGACTTAGCAACTAATAGCGCAGGACGGCAGTAAAAGTATTCAAAATTGTTAAGTGATTACCGCCGCCCACGACCCCGTGCTACCCCAGAGGAGTTACAGGTGCGTTGCCGGCCTTTAAGGTGGAGATAGACGCGCTTTATGAAGGAACCCATGTCGTATCGACCTGGAAACACTGCCGCGGGTAGGCCATTCCAAAGTTCCGAGGCGCGTGAAAGGAAGTTCCTACGAAGTCGTTCAGTAGTGGATTGCCACGTATCCAGGTGGTGTGGATGATATCTTAGCTTAAGGCGTACTGTGCGGTTAGAAAATTCGGCGGCAGGTAACAAGTCAACAGTATTTCAGAACACTCCCCATGATAAATGCGATAGAGAACGCGCAGCGAGGAGACGTCTCTACGCAAAGCCAAAGTGTCAAGACAGATCAATTGTCAAGTGTCAAGACAGATCATTGGGTCCCCAATGATTCAAATGGCTCTGCGTTGTATGCGATCGAATGGTTCAAGCTGATACTGGGGTGCACCGGCCCAGAGATGAGAACAGTACTCCATATGAGGCCGAACCAAAGCCTTATTATATAGGGCCAAGCGGTGTTTTGGCGTGAAGTACCGTCTATATATCTTCAGTACCTCTGTGTGTTGAATATCTTACGCGTGACGTAAGCAAGCAGTGTTGACTATTATAGTAGCGTCAAAAAGTCGTGGTCTTTTTGAAGGTAGGTTTTACGAATTTATCCGCATTGACCATTCGGGAAGAAACTATTCAAAAGTAAGTAAATTCCTTAAGGCGACTTGTTGACCGTACTGTACTCGTAAATGTACAAATACATTTCTAAATAAAGCAGTTATTTTGTTTAGTTTAGCCAAACTATGTAGGTATATGAACAAATAACATCGCAATGCGACCGAAATCGCGATACGACGAAAAGAAAAAAATATTCGTATGCACTATTCGATTTTTACAATATTTTTATATTTTTGCAAACGGCAGGTTGTTAAAGTTTAGATGTAGACTTACATGTTGAAATGGGTAGACTTGTATGCTTTTAGTTTCACGTGAAAAGTAGGGGGAATCTGGAAACCTAGTGTTAAAACACTCAGTTCTCCGTAAAACACTTCCGTTCCCCATTTTCTATCAAATTCTGAATTATATAGTATATAAAATAAGCAAAAAATAACAATTTTAAGTATATATATACAGAATAATCTAAGAATAATTTTTCGTTTCCAAATAAAACTTTGGTAACGAACAATTATTCTCCCCTATAGTTTATAAGTTAATATTGTCAATAAAGAAATACTACACATAAAAGTTCCCCAAATTGCGAAATTGAGAAAAAACTACTAAGATTTCTGTGAAAATAACGGTCTACGCAGACAAAACGATTTCTTATCAGACCGAAAATTGTATTGAACTGAGGAAAGCTCACAAAGGGCTTTGATTGTCTCTGGAATTGGTTTGGAACGAACCAGCGAGCCGGACCGCTTCATGCTAACCGCCACTCGTTCAATGAATCTATTTCTTATCATTAGCGAGTAAATACACTTTGTTCTTTAATTTGGGTCTTTAAGCTCCTTCATTTGAATTTTCAGACTTTTTTAAGTCCGTTTAAGAGTCTAATTCTGTAAAGAATTTTCCTTTATCACTTTTCTGCGTTTAAATCGACTGCTTTTTCATTATATATTTCATGAGGCTTGTTCTATGTATTTATTTATTTATACAGGTTACAAACAGTTATAAATATATCGATACAAATGTATATTTTATGGATGTCACAATCATAGGCTAACTTTACACGCATAATCAAGTTGTTGCCCACTTATAAACAATACAAAAAAACTAAATTGAAGCGTATAAAAATAATTTCAATTCGTTCTGATCTGTTTTTTTATGTATTTTGTAATAGTAAATCTTATTGTAAGAGATTACAATCATTCATTGACTGCATATATTAAGAGACTATAATGGTATAAATAAGTATTGTAAAACATGTAAAATAAGGCAGTGTCAAGTTTGGATCCTTGTGGTACTCCTGAATGTAAAAACATTTTTTGACCATAACCTCCAAGTATTATATTCAACTGTCTGTTCTACGCCACGACTACCCTAAGTTTAATGTACCTATAAAACACTTTAGATTTATATTTAACTAATCGCTCTCAATGTATTTTTTGTAATGTATACCTACAGGTACCTATCTTATAAGAACAAAAGCAATATAATATATTTTTATTCTGATCATATTTGTAAAAAATATATTATTGTCATTCTTAACATGATAACGTCCGGTTAAAGGATAATAATCAATTTGTTCGAAAGTGCTAAAATTTCACAAAAAGTTTATCTAAGAGTTTCATTTCGTCATGTTTATATTAAAAAAAGTTAAGATCAACACTGTTTATTAAGTCCAATTTCACTGCGAATTGCGTAATTATAAAGATAGCATTTGATTATCGGAGAAGTCGAAAACTTGAGAATACGCTCTCAATGAACTTAAAAATCATATTGTCTTCATTATTATGGTTAAAATTTTTTTACCAAAAATATAATTTTAAACAATATTTCCGTCAAGTGAAAACAGCTAACTTATTCATACATACATACATACATACATACATACATACATACATATGGTCTTTCGTTTATGTGTAGCTTATTTTGGAACTTTGGATCTTATAATTGTATATATGTAATATACTCGTGGTAACGGCAAGCTCAGCTAGTCTGTGTGTCCTCGCGGCGCGCACATAGGTGCGCACCGCGAGTGAACCGCGACCGCGAGTGGAGAGTAGAGAACCCGCGGGAGTCTGTTCACCACGGCAGGGGTCTAGAGGACCCGTTGACCGTATTATAAAAATACGCGTTACCATAGCGACGTGTTAATTAAACTAAATCAAATCAGCACTACTCCCACATATAAACTATAAAAGTGCCCAATTTTAGACTCCTCCGTCCGCGTATATTTTTTAAAAAGGGAGTCCAAAGTATTTTGCTTCACGTATTAATATATAGATATATAATCATCTATTGTATAAAATTTAAATAAATCAGCTTCACGCTGTATCCCATACAGCGGGGTAACTAGAGGGAACCTAGTGTTAAGACACTCCGTTCCCCACTTACCGCCGAATGTTCGAATGGAAATGATGAAATATAAACTTAAATAAATATTTTATTTCTTGGACTGGTGATCGAACCCACAACCAGTTGCGTTTACAGTTTCACCTAAAAACTATTTACTACCGCAACTATATGTGAATTAGAATTTAATAGATCTACATACTCTCTCTCTCTCTCTCTCTCTCTCTCTCTCTCTCTCTCTCTCTCTCTCTCTCTCTCTCTCTCTCTCTCTCGGTACTTTAAGAATATTAAAAATTAAGAAGCTTGCGCGACAATAAACCTTTCTCATAACTTTTAGATTCATTTTCTAGTTTCAATATGAAATGAGTAATTTTTCACAACATATATTATAGGCATGAAGAATATTCAGGAAAGTGATTTTGTCCCTATAATTATGACAAAAGCATTCGTACATAAAACTCAGCAGGCGCGGTCACACCTGCACCTGCATCATCACCTGCACCTGCACCAGCTCCAGGTGCAGTGTTTACAACCCCTCGAGTAAACCGAACTGAATTGAAAGTACATGAAAGTAGCAGAAAAATACGCAAACGCTGCAAACGACCATCGCTACTATCTCTCAAGTGGCGTTCTGCATTTCGCCTTTCACTGAAATAACGCATCACCTGTCGACAGCGGGTCCATGTAGGATGTAGATGGACACTTACTTCTCTCGGCAGATAAGCATAATTTTATAATATATTTTGAGTACATGCAATTGAAAATTTTTATTGGTTTTGTTTTATTATTAAACGTAGTATGTTACATTAAGTATGTCCTCGAGAATGCAATTGCGCATACGTCTTTAAGTAAATGGTGGAAAAAAGTATAGAACGAACACTCCCGGTAATGTTAACGGTTTCACTCACATGTAGGTATTAAGCAAATGTTTACTTAAATACATTTTAAATGAGTCCCGAAAAAGTATAAATCATCGCGCCAAACATTATATGTATATTTAAAGAGTGATCAAATAACACGAGTGATAAATTTCACCCATTTTCATAAAGTCCGTTTTGCTTTCCGAATTATTTCATATCCAATTTACGTACACACACGCATGTACCAGTGAGTGAGTATACATTGATGGTGACAGTTGCCGTAAAAAGTAACTCAGGTTGGTTTTATAAAGGCAGAGGCTATAAAGGCGACATAAAATACCGCATATTGTAGAACTCTATCAGAGGGTAATATACTATGATATTAATGAAACAGTTTTGTTAAATTTACTTATTATTATGAAATATAAATATAAGGTGTCTTAATTGTTGAATATGGATATTTGGTCCCAAATTTACTTATAAATACTATACCTAATCTAATATAAAAAGTTCTATTCTTAGCCAGGTCAAGATTTCAGAGTAAAGCAATGGAAAACAATTCATACTTGTAAAGAAACAACTTGTAAGGAAATTCTCTAGTGTCTAGTCTAAGTATTCATTTATTTTGTGGTTTTTCTCATATTATTCTCTGTTAAATATTTTTTTTATTTCTTTTACTTTTTAAAATGTGAAGTGGACGTTATCTATCTTCTTCTTCTATCTATCTTGAATGATATGCAGTTCCTTTTGTCAAATCCGAGTTTGTGGCCTTTGATTTGTTGATCGCGATGCAGTTAGTTGACTTCGTAATATTTCTATTACCTCCTCTACTCTGTAGGAAATAGCCAGTTTGATGTTGTATTCCACTATATCAGTCACGGAACCTTCATCTGCCTGGCGAATGAACCTATCGATAGCGTCTTCCTCGGCGTCAGTGTAGTAGATGCATCCTTTTGTATACCTTGTTAAAGCGACGATAGCATGTGATATACTGTCGTGTAGGGCGTTTTTAATGGCCTTAGTTTGGATGATTACTACAAACTCGTATGTAAGTCAGGTTAGGTCTGGTTAGGTCCGCTTTCTCTGCTTGTGTATGGACCAGATACAGAGTATTGGGGGAATCTATAGGGATGGAAGTACCCGTGTATCGACTCTCTCAGGGGGCGAGTTATTTATCGGGCTGAATAGAGAAAAATATTTCAAATGATGACCACTTTTGCTTGCGGCAGTTATTTTCCAGGCGACCACGTGTTGGGCTGGTCGCAGATTCAGTGCTGGAAACCATTGTTTTTCCAATTTCTTATGTGATTTTCTTTCAAATAATGTGGGATTCACATAAAAAACATACGAGTGCAATTTTCTCTAAAAACGCATAGCGAAAAATTTTTATTAAAGGTGATTGCGGCAGGATTCTTATCTCTCAACCGTAGTGTAATCTATTCTACTATCATTCATTCTAATATCCTAATACGAATTGAATTTAAAAATAGTTAAAAAAAGAACTCGGCGTGAGTTATTAATATAATTAGCTACCTACATTACGTAATGAGGCCGTTGTGGCGCAGAGGCACAACGCGCAAGTGTAGATACAAGCGAGTGTCTGTAAACGTGACTGTTGTGGGTTTGATTCCCGCTCGAAGAAATTAAATACTTATTATTTTCTATATTTGTAGAAATATTTCAAATTTACATATAAGAAAAATATTATGTAATAACACTAGGTTCCCTCTGCCTACCCTGCTGTGTGCGGGATATAGCGTGAAGCTAATTAAAATTAATTAATTATTATTATGTAATATGTATAAAGTATAGTATCTATAAAGTACAGAGACGATATAAAAATGTCAAAAATATATGGTATATTTAAATTCGTTGGATCACATTAGCGAGTGAACCTTCAATAACTGAGTCAACTACATACAACCTAGGCGGCGATGGACTGTAAACTCAATTACAAACTTTAAATTAAAAATGGTAAGTACGAGCAAAAAGTTCACCGCACAGTTCAGCACACGAAACGAGATATTCGAATTTATTTACGTTCGTCTGTCCCGAAAATTCATTTACATTTTTCCTCAAATCTCACGTTTGCTATAATTATACGAGTGTATGGTGTCTGTGATGGTTTATTTTAAGGAAACCATTATTTTTGACAGCTGTATTCGAACACAGTGTTAGCGAGTGAAGATTTTCAAATAAAATAATAGGCTGTGATCCTCTTCACCGCGATCGTAATTAAAAATATTGTCAAGAGAATTTGATGAATGACTTTGCAGTTAAGTGTTTTAAAATGACACATTTAACATACTGGTATAATAAAGCGGAAGAGTTTGTTTGTTTTTAGTAAGAAACCTATTAAAAACTATTCTAAAACAAAGAGAAGGAAGGCTTAAGCTACGGTGACATTTCCCAATAGACCAACGCAATTGACACCAATAGACCAACGCAATTGAGGACTACTGAAGGAGTCGCCCGAGTCCGACACACACACACAGCCGATAAATGTTACCTTCCTGTCACCGTAGTTGGTCCGCCTGCCTTCTCTAAAACAAGTTGTAGCCTCATTTAAAACGGGCGGCGGCGCACGGCGTCTTAATACGCGTCACTTTAAACACAATAAATATATTATCTACACAAAAGTTTCAACGTGATAACTTACTGTACAGTGTCAGTGACTTTGAATAGAAGAGTTCGAGTCCCGTATGAACGCCATTACGCAGCAAAACAGTCCGATTATGGCGCTCGCTCGTCGGAGTCGACGACAGCCATTAGGTAAGTCTTCTTCAAAGTTTGTCGACTCGCGCCCAACTTTATGTTCTTTGCTTTGTAAAACAAAAGTGACAATTACTGCTGCGTCGATTGATAAACTGGTGAGTACAACTTACTACTGTAGAACTTTGTGTATATGTCTGTAGGTCTGTAGGTCTGTATGTCTGTACGGTATACGATATCAAAATAGAAACGAACATTAATGTTTTTTTTTAAATATCTACAAATTATCGAAAGACTTAAATGACTACGTGCCTTTCAGTATACGAGTAGATTGCCATACTAAAATCCATACCTATATTATAAATGTTTTGTTTAGTTTTTTTGTTATTAATATTTTTCTTTGATTACGTTTACATTTGAACTTAATAAACCTAAAATATAATGCTAACTATTATAAAATTTTCTACAAAATATTACTCTTAATTTTATCCTAGAATAGATTATAGTTACAGTTACGTATTTTTTGTAATAATAAGAATTTTCTCTACTTAATATTCTTTTTCGGTTTATTTTGATTATTTAGACTTATATTTTCTTACAAATCCTATTGAAGACTGAAAATCATTTCATAAATATATTTAATAAATATTCGTATAGTTTAAGCGGACGAAGCCGCGCCCGGGTCCGCTAGTAATCAATATATTCTCCTAAATACACCTAAATAAATATTCCTAAACATTTTTAAAGTGTTATTCCCCAATTAGTAAGGCAGAGTGATTTTATACGTTAATCTTAATAAGTAAATGAAAATTCGTATACTTTAAATAGGTGCGGCGTGGGAGGCGGGAGGAGGGCGGACGCGGGCGCGGGGGCCGCTAGTATTTCAATAAACATGTTTTACCCAGTTTATGAAAATAAAATAACATTACTAATAATGATTGTGTTATTTTCACGCAAATATAACTTTTTCCGTACGTTTTCAAGAGGGCGGCATCCTTCGAAGCTCCACACACTCCAGCTCCGTTATTAGAGAGTGCACTTTAGTTTTATTACCGTTTACATTGCGGGAGAGATAGATCCTTATATTACGTAAGCGCGGGATGTTTCAAATAAATATCTCGAGATAGTCACTATCTACGTCACGCAACGCGCAATGCATGCGATACCGCTATTAAATACAGTACAAGCACGTCTTTATAAGAGTATATACTATATTATCATAAAGCAGTAATATCATACCAGAAAATGATCTAGGATAATCTCTACATCTCTATATATAATAAAAAGATAGAAAAGTCAATGCCGTACATGGCAGATATAAAAAAAATTAAAAATTAAGTCGGGTACGTCTGTCGGTCTGTCCGTCTGTCTGTTTATTTGTTCGCCAATCACGCAAAAACTACGGGACAGAAATGAATGAAGTTTTGTATGATATTTGCCTAGGGTAAAAAAAACAAATACCGAAAAATTTAAAATACCGTTAACTACTATATGAAATTAAATTAATTTTGGCATGGTAATAGTTCAATGCCTAATGCAACTTATAGGATAGTTTTTATCATCGAGTATAAAGAAATTTTAGTAGGAAAAATAAAAATGTGACATTATTAAAAGCTCTCGCAAGTGAAGCTAAATTATATAGTTTTAATTTAAATAGTTCAGGCGAATAAATCATTTATCACTTCATTTTATTTAACTACAATTTAAAAGAAGGAAGTTCAATTAATAGTTTTGTAGTCTACCAAAAATATTGAACGAAAACATTGATGACATTAAAAAAATAATATAGTCTGTCTGTATTTGTCAGAACTAGCTCAAACGACGATGTATACAATTGAAACTAAATGTATTTTGACAATAAATTCTGATTGTGAGTTTACAATTTATAAAAGTGGATACAGTAGAAACTCGATTAACCATAGTCTGGTTATTTGACCTGATTATCTGGTGATTGTTATTGGTAGGCATTCGGATAATCGAAAATCCGGATAATCAAAAGTTTGGAAAATCGGGTAATCGGGTATTTAGAATATGTAAGTATGCACATAGGTAGTGATATAAATTTAATTAAAACAGCTAACATAAAGTGAAAATCAATGTTTATTAAGATATCTAAAGATGTACGACGAATTTATACGGTTTTAACGGTTTATATAATATGTATTTGGTAATTGCATTTTGGTAATACAACTAATAAAATAAACCAATAAGTTCAATTTGGTTTAAAATATTTGGTAATTGTCATTTGACGCAAGCCACGTAGTTCGGATAATCGCGAATCGGTATAACTGAGGGCCGGATAATAGAGTATCTACTGTATTGTGTTAAGAGGACGTGGTGATGTGGTACATTTTAATCATTAGTACGTTACGTAATGAATTAAATTTTATTTTGTACTGAAAATAAATGAATTGTATGCAATTTTAATACTTTAAAGAATTAAAGAAAAAATGCAATATAGCTGCGTTTCTCCTTTTCCCCCCATGTTTTATATCGATATTCTATCAAAAATGTTTTTATGGCACATATTGTAAGGATATCAGAGACCTAGATGCGAGAAGTAAACATCTTAGTACAGAACAAAAAGCATGTGCGACTCCTCTATTAAATACGAGTATATTATTCTATATTGTGTCAAAAGACAGCTTTAAGCATTGCATATAAAGGTATCCCGAAGTATAACTATATATATACTATCAACAGTACAATGTCGATACTGATGTGGTATTATAGTGTAATTTATACATTTAATATTTTGCGATCGTTCGTCGGTATGGTCAGGACAGTCAGGTGAAACACTAACTATTTTTGAATTTGAGAAAACAATTTAAAATAATTTAAAACGATAAGAAATACAGTTTTTTCAATGGAATGAGAATTTAGAAAATGCCTATTCATATAGCTCCTACCCCTACCCTATCCTACTTAATACTTATTAAGCAAAATATACGATAAATATTCTCAAAAATATTCTCAATTATATAAATATAATAAAAAAGTTCCTACACACGATATACTATGCGATTGTCATTTTTATCTTATTATAATTGTATTTTGTTAAAATTAATTCTCGAAAGTAAAGTCGAAGTAATCATTACATCTGTTTACGTAGTAGTATATCTCTATATATACATATATAGGATAAGTCAGTAAAAATATTTTTTGACTGAAATGGATAGAGGGACACTTAAAAAGAATAATAGAAAGCAAAAATATATATTTTTTTATTTCTTGTCTGTCTCTCTGTCTGTCAATATGTATGCAAACATTTTTCTTTGAAAGTACTGAACCGATTTACTTGATTTAATTTCACCAATTACTTTGTTTTAACTCAACTTAAGTACTAAAGTTTGGTTCATCAAAATCGGTTCATTAAAAAAAAAGTCATTTGAATGAACTCAAGACATTAGTTTGCCTGCAAATATTATATATCAATCGCGCTCATAAGATTTTTAGCCAAAAAATGTCATTCGATACATCTTGGTTATATGACTGTTCATAAAAATATATATTCTTGAATTTTGAAGTACTATTACACAATATTTTATACAATAAAGTTAACAAAATTGAATTGTTAATGGAGATTACCTGTATAAATCATAACAGTTAAGTTTAGTAGTAAACTTAACTGTTATGATGTAATCGTAATAAATTCAACACAGAGATAAAGAACGATTTGATCTTCAAGGAAATATCAAGAAAATACATCGATTTTTTGGTTCGTTTGTTCATTTGAAATAAATCTATATAAAAATGCCTAAAAACATCCTTTCTACGTGTACACTGTAATAACTACATATTTACCAATTGTACATTTAACTAATTTAAAAACTGTACAGGAGTCGATATGCAATCATTACAGTTATTTTACAAAGAATATTATGAATCCTTACCCAAATCAATAATGTAACATTTAAGGCTGTTTCTGAAGCAGTAAATTAAATGAAAATAAAATAAAATTAAAAAAGATGACTGAAGACTGACATAACATAGGTAAAAAGAACGTAATGTTACAAAAATATATATGTATAATAAATCATTAGCTTTATGCATATTTTATAAATATCAAATATCAACATTGATCGTATTTTTTAATTCAAAACAATCAGAAAATTTTTATAGATATTACGATAATGTAGTAAAAAAATCGTATTAGAAGTCATTATAGTTGTCAATCAATTCAGTTTATTAAATCAATAATCATGTATTATAAGCCGCGAGCGGACCGCTAAATAATAAAAGAATAGAAGATAATTTTAATTTATAATTAACAAATGAAAACAAAAAATTGCAGTGTAATTTAGTTATATAAAGTTTTTAATTGAAATCAGATACAATTTATGTAACCGATATGTAAAGCGTAATAGTAGGATTATCTTTTCATATGGGGTAACATTATAATTTGCAAATGGCTAACCTACTGTTTCATTCGGCGACGCTAACTGTTATTTAATTAAATTTGAATTGCTATTGCATTTTATTATTTGTGAATATGAAATTAAATTTTATAGGTTCCCTAATCCTGGCCCTACCAATTTACACCAGTAAGTAATCGTTAAATATTGACTTAAACTTAAAGCCTTATTTGTAAAGATTTGTGATAATAGTTGTTTTATTTATTATTTGTATTTTTATTTCCGGATTCAACAAAAATGTTTGAAATGGCTCAAATATAGCAGCTAACATTTGTGATATGCGTGGTGTCAATATATATTACAATATTTGATTTACCTCTCTTACTGAAATGGTTCAGAAAATTGTTTTTAAAATATAATATAAAATGCTATACAAATATAACTTCAAACAATGTTGAAGGAATAGGTAATATTTTGTCGTGTATTGTATAGTCCAGTTAAAATTTAGTTGGAGCTGCATTAGTTGGAGTATCAGATACCACCATTCTGCGGATCCTACATGACCATTTGGGTATGACAAAAGTCAGTGCAAGATTGGTACCAAGAATGCTCACCCCGCTTCACAAACAGCAGCGCGTCGATGCTTCAAAGCAATTTTTGGAGTTGTGTGAATATGAACCGGCACAGATTTTGGAACGGATTGTTACTGGAGATGAAACATGGGTCCACTTTGAGCTTGAGTCAAAACAGGAGTCTATGCAAAGGCATAAAAAGGGCACACCACCCCCAAAGAAATTCAAGGTGTCACAATCGGCTGGAAAGTTGATGGCTACTGTTTTTTGGGATGGTGAGAGGATTATATTGATTGATTATAAAGAACAACTAAACAAATTAAAGGAATTAAAGGAGGCCATCAAAGAAAAACGTTAAGGAAAGTTGGCTAAGGGAGTGTTGCTCTTGCAAGACAACACACCACTTCAGAAGAGCAGAGTTGCAATAGCTGCTCTGCACACGCACGGCTTTGAATCACTAGTCTACCCACCCCACAGTCCAGACCTGACCCCTAGTTCGTTTCGTTCGTTCCCCAATTTATAAAAGACTTAAGGGGAAGAAAATTTTCCGACCACAATGAGGTGAAGGAGGCAATTTTGACCCATTTTGAGACGAAAGAAAAAAAAATATTATTTCGACGGTTTATAAAAATTAATTCATAGATCCAATAAATGTATTCAGGTTAAGGATGGTTATGTTGAAAAGGAAAAATAGATAGTCCCCCCTCGTAGCAAAGACATGATTAGAAATGAATATTTTTTTATTTTACCCTCATATAGTGTTATTAACTAATTAGTCTAATTACGAATGTACTTAGTAAATCATATCGACACTGAATCATTGAATGGTGTTCCTCTATCTCAGTATATGTATGTCATAGTCTCTATTATTGTCAATCTGCGATTTAAGTTTATTCATTATAAATTTTATTGTTGATTTAAGGCTTAAAATAAATATTGACTGTTTTTTGAGAAATACATATGTCGATTAGTAGTTTATAAATATGATTTTGAATTTTAAAAATAACTGCTGATTTAAGATTTAAAGAAATCTGATTGAATGTTGATTGTATTAAATTTAGGTTAAGAATAAATATGAATTGAGGTTTCGAAGTAAACTTTTATATGAAGTTTAATTGCTATATTTTTTTAACCTCACTAATTTCATATATAATAATTTAATAATTTAAATCTTACATAAAACGTATTATCTTTCATTTCTACTGTGTCGTACAACAAATTAAATAAAAATAATCAAACCGAATGTATTCGGCACCATAACCGAATAATTTGGCCGAATTGAAAAAGATGCCGAAAACGCCGAATACCGAATACCAAAAGAATATTCGGCGCATCTTTACTTAAAATTCTACTTGTTTCTTACTTAATTAAAACATACTATAAACAAGTAAATTAATTGACTTTAAAAAATTATGGACAATCTGCTCTGGAACAACAAAATGCAAGCAAAATTATTTTAAGTGCTACATTAGATATAACAATTGGGTAGGTAAATCAACTGTATAACAGCAAAGTGAAAAATCTTAAAAAATTTGTTAATTTTTTCAATATTTAAGGAGGAATATTTTACAGCTTAGTTTACAATTGTCTGTGTAGAAATATAATAAGTTATTCCTATTGATGTAATGTTCTGTAAGAAGTATTTCCCATATTCAATATGATCTTATACTTACTTTTATCTATACAATACATATTTAAAACAATATAAACTATCAACTGACCAGGCACTGAGTGTTCATTTTCTTGAATTTTAATAACATAACTGAAAGTACTTAAAGAATGTCCTTTTTCTAGTCTATCAATATTTGAAGATCTGAAATTAATATATTAGTAGATATTACAAATTGCGACTGTAAACCTGTGACTGTAAGCCCAGCGGTTGTGGGTTCGATCCCCACTCGAGGAGATGAAATATTTACTTAAATTTATATTTCCATTTCTTCGCTCTGGTGTCGAGGCAAAGCGCAGCGTTGAGTTCTGCCACTTAACACGCAATGCCTCCGGAATTCGGCAGAAAGTGGGGAATGGAGTGTCTTTTGTAGAAAATTCTACGCCCGATACAAGCACGTAGTATAAATATAAAATAGAGTTATTTGCTTACCCAGTTATTACGTTATTATTTTCTTATTACATATATATATATATATATATATATATATATATATATATATATATATATATATATATATATATATATAATAATTTTTTTTTGTTACATATAATTATTTGAGATAAACTAAGGCAGAAAAGCCACAGAACATTAATTTTTAACTATATGAATAATATCAACAATACCTCGACTCTCCTTGCACCCGCGAACAAAGCAATGGTTGCCTAAAGACATTATGTGCACTAAAGAATCTAATCCTTCCAAGACACACAATTTCGTACAGCACAAATGATTTCAAATACAGTTGTAACAATAATAGTAAAATGAATTTACCGGAGGAATCTGAGCTCAACTCAACGGAAAAACGCATTAACTATTACAAAAATACCGTAATTAAATACCGAAGTCAACAAGTTACAAGTCAACAACAGCATCAATAGACATTTTGAATTTGAAACTACTATATAATAGACTATATATAGAGTACCATAGAGTGCAGTTATTCGGAGTAAACTACCACAGATAGTGAAGAATTGATTACTTTAACAGCTTATTATTAATTTATTTGTGGTAAATATATATATTTTATAATATATATATTTTATAATATGTAAAGTAAATAAATAAATTTAATATTATTGCAATTCAATAATCACATCACTCAATTCTGCTGAGGACCTGAATTAAAGTAATGTGGAATAGTCACAGTCAGCCAGCTTACCAAATTATCAAATATTTAGCCCAAACAAATATTTTGTTCAATGTTAGATATCTTTATCGGCATTTGATATGATGTTCAGTTTTATTTTATTAAAGTTATACAACTCCTTGTTGACTACTTTGACATCGACACCAGAGCGAAGAAATGGAAATATAAATTTAAGTAAATATTTCATCTCCTCGAGTGGGGATCGAACCCACAATCAGTCGGTTTTACAGTCACGCTTTGTGCCGCTGCGCCACGACTGGCCTCATAAAGGTAACATATGTCAAAAACATCTAACCATAAATAAATATTGTTATTGTTTAATGATTTTATATTTATAGTTTTAATATTCGTAATAATTTGTTATAAAAACAACCTCTTTGTTCAATAAAAATATATTTTTGAAAATAAGTTTATAGAACTACCACCAGAGGACACTACTAGGGCCAGAAAATTCGAGATACAGTTTTCAGACTTGGAGCGGAAGAAGAAAGAGGTCCTCTAGAATAAAATATTGTATTAGAATTTAAGATCATTGTACAAGCTTAATGGTATCTTGTTCTGGTAGATATAAGTTCTATAGAAGCCTCGAAGTGATTGATTTCGTTACTATTGCATAATAGTAAACTAGAACTTAAAAAACATTATTTAAGTTATGATACAGGGAAGTATTTAACGAATTAAAGTAGTATTTATTCAAGGACACAGCTCAGTTATTTTTTTTTTATAAAATATATAAATATTAATTAAGTAGAATAGATAGACTCAAAATAATTGATGATGATGATGATAAAGGAAACTTAAAATTATATGTAGCAAATTAATATGACTTGCAATGAATTTGGCAGATAGGACCATATTAAAAGATTGAAAAAAAAAAATTACAATTAATTATTTTGAAAATGCGCCGCGCGAGGCTCGGGTTCGAGTCCCGCTGCGTTCA